>CATIUR010000002.1:73003629-83003629 GCA_949592205.1 Helichrysum umbraculigerum
AGAAGATGCACCAAGCTATGGAGAATTATATGTTTCGGGATTTTGTATTGCAATAGGATACTATAATCATGACATAATGCCTCTCAAAGCTGTAAAGATGCTTCCAGAATCTTCATTTTGCAGTTCTGATGATGAGAAAGAAAGTCAATATTACTTTAAAACTGGTGATTTTGCTAAACAACTTCCAGGTGGTGACTTGGTTTTTGTAGGGAGAAATGATCGTACTGTAAAAGTTAATGGCAACCGAATTGCGTTGGAAGAAATTGAAAATACAATAAGAGAACATGAAGGTGTGGGTGATGCTGCTGTGATCTTGAAAAATGGAGAACTTTCATATCTTGAAGCATATATAGTTATGAAAGTAGGGCATGATTCTGTTATAGGTATTAGTTGTTCTCTTCGAGGTTGGTTGGTTGATAAACTTCCATTGGCAATGATTCCTAGTCGGTTTTTCTTTGTTGATTCAGTACCATTGTCTTCATCTGGAAAGGTGGATTATAAGCTATTGGCCAGTTTAAGGTGTACTATGTCAGATATTTGCAGTGAAATCGAGGAGGTTCCTGATAGCCATCTCTTGCAAACAATAAAAGAGGTTTCACACTTTATCCCCTCTAAAATTTTCTCTATAAAGAGAATAAAAGTACAAGCATGTCAATTATGTAGCACACTATCTCAGGCTCTGTGAGTTCCAGTAGTTCGAGGAAAGATAAACATACTCTAACAGGGAAGATTTTTCTGCTTGATTGAATAAATTACATGATTAAAATAGAAGGAATAATGGGCATTGTGGTCCTCTTTAAGTGTGTATCTCCTAGACCGGAGAAAGAATTTATATTATTATTCTTGGATGGGGGTATACCATACATTTTAGTTCAAAGGTTAATCTTGTAAGATCATGATTTGTTGTTACGTAAACCTTAATACTTTTTGCATATGGATGTTCCAATTCTGAAGTTGGTCTTGTAGCATAGTGTTGCATTAAATGGTTGCTTGCTTATATGTTTAAATTACTTGTATACAATTGTAAAAATATGGAGCAATTAATGCTAAGATAACTTATGGAACTTTATGTCGATTAATTTATCATGTTCGTAACACTATTGTAGAATTTAACCTTTTGTAGAGCAATTAATATTCATGGGTATTTATGCAGGCCTTTTGTGATGCCTTGGTGATTAAAGAGGTTGCTGACAACGATGATTTTTTCGTAATGGGTGGTGATTCAGTATCTGCAGCTCACGCTTCTCATAAATTAGGAATTAATATGAAAATGTTGTATACTTTTTCTACTCCGTTGAAGCTGGCGATGTCTCTTTTGGATCCGAAGTTAAGTGCTCACACTAGATTAGACAAGGAGGTGTTGGGAAGGGGCCCACAAGTTCCTACTGAATCTAAAAATACTGTTTTAGAAACTAATAAGCCACATGGTAGGTTATCCAGCAAACTTGGTGAATCCGATACTGAGTATCATCCTCACAAGGTTTTCAAATTGGATGGTGATTTGATTGTTGACAACACTTCTCTTGCATTTAGTCGTTGTAACAAAGTAATGTTTGAAGAAAAACATGAGATCAGTAGATCATTTCAAGCAACATGGTTCGGTCAAGAAAAAGCTTCAATAAGAAAACTATGGAAAGTTCATATGGAGTCTTGTGTTGATGCATCACCACTAGTTGTAGCAAGAGACAATGACATTTTTGTGTACATTGGGTCTCATTCACATAAATTTATCTGCATTAAAGCATCAAGGCAAGTTTCTATTCTGAACTGATAAATTTGATGCATTATTTAAAAGTTGTAGATCATCTAATTTGTTGATTCAGTTCATCGCATGAACTGCACAGTGGTTTCGTCCAGTGGGAGGTACAATTAGAAGGAAGAGTTGAGTGCTCAGCAGCAATATTGGGAGATTTTTCTGAGGTTGGCTAATAGCTAAGCAATCATTATGTATCCCCTTTCAATATGTATATGTATGTATGTATTTTGACAACATCTGTTACATTTTAGGTAGTAGTTGGGTGCTACCAAGGTAACATATATCTTCTGAATTCCTTGAATGGAATCATCAACTGGACTTACCGGACAGGTGGCGAGGTAAAGGCACAGCCGCTGGTTGACAAACAGAGAAATTTAGTATGGTAATGTTCACTTTTTTCACGCATGCTTAATATTTCATATGTAATACATTGATTTGATAGTGTATGGAAGTTACAGAATGCTTGTCAGTACAGTGGATAAATATCCCTTTTAACATTATAAACTAATTATGTTTTACAATATACTGATATACAGGTGTGGATCTTATGACCATTATCTCTACGCCCTTGATTATCGAAGTTACTGCTGTGTCTATAAGCTAAATTGTGGTGGGAGTATATATGGGTCACCTGTAATCAATGAAGTGAGTTTACGTAATCTCATGATGTAATTTGTTATATATCTCTGTCAGATCCCAATCACAACTGTTCTCAAATTTTCAATTACTTGTGCATACACATAAACCATTATTTTGTTGTTTGATTATGTAGGCTGATAAAAGGCTTTACTTTGCATCCACTAATGGCAATATGACCGCATTATCGTTAATGGTATGGTGCAATATCAAATTTGATTTTGCTATCAACGTTTATGCCGCTTCAAAAAGTTTATCTGTCTAAATTGTGCAGGATGTACCATTTAGTGTGTTATGGCTGCAAGACATGGGAGCTCCCATATTTGGTTCTCTTTCCATTGATCATAATAATGGAAACGGTATCTGCAGTTTTCCCTTCGCATTTGACTTTTTATCCGTATCATCCGAGAGAGTTATAGAAACACTAGACTTTGCTGATTAGTTATGAAATCGACAAATGTAATGTTAATATACATTTTATACTGTTATAGAAACACTGATGCTAAAGCATCGTTTTCTTAGAAGTGGTGCAGCTTGTCATATCTTTGTACTGTTAATAAATTATGTTGAATCACAAGTTTTACCTTTTTAGTGTGTCATAATTTCTCACTTTGTTGTTTATGCATGTCGTAGAGTAGTGTATGTACATATAAAGCTTCATGAATATTCTTGACTTTAGTGGTACACTTTTGCAGTCATTTGTTGTTTGGTGAATGGACATATTGTTGCTGTTGACGCAAATGGATCCATCCTTTGGCGTGTAAGATTTATCCTCTGTTTGCAAATTATGCATTTCTATATTTAAAATCAAAGTCTTATACATATAAATCTTAAAATTAGATGTTATCACTGGAAATTTTAATGAAATCCAGGGAATAACTGGAGGCCCAATCTTTGCTGGACCATGCTTATCTCATGTTCTATATAATCAGGTTAGCTTTTCTCTTCATTGGACGCAATCCTGTATTTCTATGTCATTATATATTTCACCCTTATCTCCAAGACTCCAAAGTTGAAATGGTAACTCACTTAAGATTATGTTGGTAGCTTTTGTGTGCATGTTTCAGTCTTATATTTTCAGTAGCTGTTTTACAATTTAATATGTTATAGCTTTGTAGTTAAATGGTTAAAGATGTTTCTTTTGTTTCATCTGACAGGTGGTTATATGCTCCAGAGATGGAGGGGTCTATTCATTTGGTTTGGTAATGACCTCTGTCGATCACTTCAAAACTTTATACCTGCATTCATGACAATTAGGATCTGAATAATGACAATCACTGCAGGAGAACGGATATTTACTCTGGAAACACGATTTGGGGGATCCAATTAGTTCCTCTGCTTATATAGATGAGAATTTGCAATTTATATCTGATGATTCGGCTACTTCAGACAGGTGATTTAAGCTCATTAAAATAATTTTGTAAAAGTCTTCATTACTTTTCACCCTGATTATTGTCAATTTCTGTCCAGGCTAATATGTGTTTGCACCAGTTCTGGAGTTATAGTTCTACTCAGAATCAACTTAGAGTGTGTTGAAGAGAACTATGTGGTGCGGGAATTTTGTAGGTCGGATGTTGAAGGAGCTATTTTCTCTTCCCCAGTGATGATTGGTGGCAGGATTTTTGTTGGTTGTAGGGATGATTATGTACACTGTCTAGGGATCACGAGTGACATAAAAGTAACCGAAAAAAAGTAGCCCATGGTTTTCTTCCACCTTGAAATTGTGTGGTTTCATGAACTCGAAGCTTGTAGAATCGTACCATCAACCATCGTCGCAGTTCATATTTGTGGCGCAATATCAATGATCTTACATAGAGGTAGGAATCTGGGTGAGTTAAACGGGGTAATGGGTGAAAATGGGTATTTCTTATTACGGGTTGGGACAGGTCCAGCCGACATGCAAGGAACTCTTTGCCTTTTCTAATTTTTATAAATAATCAATGTACTACGTGACGTAATTATTATGATGAACATCGTATTTTGATGAAATCGTTTAGGATGTTATACACATTTGGAATACACTACTGGTAACTTACAACCTATAATTTATCAGTTATAATCCATTTGACCTGTTAAAAAGCACATAACCCATAATAATCCATTTACTGATCAATGGGTCAAAACTGGCCCATATAATATTTTTTCAGAGATGCATGGATTTGCCAGCACGAAATATGATTATTGTATCAAGTGATGGAGCCCTTGAAGAAGTGTGATAGTATCGGATTATATAGAGGGAAGGACTGCAATAGAAAATCCAAGCTCTTAACAGGTGAATATTGAATACTCTTCTTTCGAGTTTTTTGATCAGTTTAATCTTTTATTTTATACCTTTAAACCGTATAAATTCTGTATTCTAAAAGCAGAGGTGTTACCCAAAAAAAAAAAAGCAGAGGCGGCAATATTGTCACATTTATATATAAGCAAGTTGATTTTGATTGTGTTTTAATTCTAGGGAGAATTTTATCTATATCTTAAAACAGGTCGAATAGTTATCCAAAGTTTTACTCAAATACATAAAATCTCATATAACGCTTTAGTAAGAAAAAGTTACATTATTATGTAAATATTATAATTTTGAAGTAACATATAACACTTCAAATTTGTAAGAAAATCTACAAGAATTTAATAAAATATATTTGTGTGGTCAACTCAACATGTGTTTTTCTATTTGGAAATGTTAGTTGCTTGGGCCACTAACAGTTAATTTTATTTTAAGGTACTATATAACTATATATATAACTATTCGTATTAGCAATTGGATAGCAGAGGAATTGTGTATTAAATAAAAAAGGCCATATAACGCAGTTTTAAAACTATTGGATAGCAGAGGAATTGTGGATTAATTAAAACACTATATAACGAAGTTCTAAAACTGTCTCAATTGAAAACTAAGTGAGCATTCCCACACAACATTAATAAAGGATATGCCTCTTTTTGTCAGGGGGCAACGGTATAAATGTTGATTAACTTACTATTAGCCAATCCACAATATAAAAATTCCCAAATTTCTAGAACCAACCACAATGCAACTAAGTAATCGATATAATAGAATGACTAGAACCAACCACAATATACCACACTGTAGATTTTTGTAATCAGTCATAGTTAGAAGCAAAGTAAAGTACATACAGAGAACTAGTATGTTCAAAAACATAAACACAAACATAACACGAACACAAACACAGACAGAACACACACACAAACACAAACATGGACGAAACAGACTCAGATGAGAACAGGGTATGTTGCCTCACAGCTTATCAGTCAGTTGCTATCAAATCATTTATTCAACCCTTCTTCACCCCTTCTATCCTCACTCAGAACATCATACCCAACATCCAACAAAGCTAGACATTCTTGGTATTTATCAATATAAATCGAGTCCTCCATGATAAACCCTTCGCATTGACCATCATAATAGCCCATTTTGTAGTTATGTCTCGTCAGAGTTCCATATGCAGATCCCATGATTAGCGTCCTGTTGTCTCTGAATCCCAAAACTCGTCCCCAATCTCTTTCAAAATATTCGTCATATATCAACATCCAAGAGGCTGGATTCTCATACTCCTTCATAACCCACATTATATACCTACTCTCACCCCTCGACTCTATTTGATAACGTTCAAGTTGTATCACAACTAAATGTTCTTTAATTAATGCTAGCTCTAAGGACGTTGGGGGTTCATCACCTAAAGGTTTCGGCAAAGGAATTTCTGCAAACAGTTCTGTACTCGCATCAAATTTTATGATTGCACAATTTCGTTCCTTGGTTGTCCGCCCACGATATGCAATCCAATGTATACATCCATGCAAAAACACCGGTGGCTCATTGAGATACATGGAAGGGAAATTAAGAGGAAATGTGATTTTCCTCCAAATAGCAGTTTTCACGCTGTAAACCGCAACCTGAGATTATGATCCGAACAATTAATAACAGGTTCAAATCGTTACTATAAATTTCCATAGGTTAATTTAAAAAAATTGAAAATACAGAACAACTGTACATGTTAAGCAACACTTGCCTGACGTCTTGGGAAATAGTGATAATTATATAGGAATCTGACAATCTTATAATCATTGGTCATCTTGTCGTACCCAAATCCAAAAGCAAGTTTATACTTCACCAAATGGCTTAAGCGGATCTTAGGGGGAAATACGGTTAGTTTTATTCTAATAGATGGATTCCAGAGAATCATTTTCTCTTCTCTGAATGCGCATTTTTTATGACTAAGGCAAAAAACACCGTTGATACACCCAATTATCCTGAAATAGTAATGTGTGCAAGGGTTGCAACTAAAGGGAAATTCAATACGAGTGTCTGTATCGACAATTAAACATTCATCGTCAAGATGCACACTAAACATGTCCCTGTTGTGTATCATGTCAAAGCGACGCATAAGATTGCGAGGGTTTAGTTGGTTGAATTTGTTTAAATGCATGAGTTGGAATTCACCTGATGAAATCAAAGACGACCAGGATTTGCACACAGATCGGCAACGAAGAAGTGATTTTGATGGTAGTCTTGATAGGATAATGGAGAGCAGTTCGTTTGGGAGACGATCTCCCATTTTTTTATTGCTAGAGAGTGAAATGCAGAATTTTAGAGAGAGAATTTCTGGTTGTGTTGAAAATTGGTATTGCAGATGAATGTAAAGAAGGTGTGAGTTTGTCTTTTTATAAGTAAAAGGTCTTGCTAGTGGTGCAGTGAATCGAGTCGATATCCTCTGTTATGTACAGAAGTTCACTCAAACACGCAAACAGACCCGAGTAAATGCAATTAGCTATTGTTGAATAAGAGTTTCTGACTAATAATTAATTATTTTAAATGATTTATATTAAATGAAAAGTAGAAAATTCATATACCAATTATGTCTGACCTACATGTAAACTTGCATTGAATTCTAGCATAACTATAGAATATTATTTCTATTAAAGAACACAAAATAGAAATTCTTAGTTATGGATGCAGGGTGTATGTTAATAAGGTAAAAGTGATGAAATGATAATTTACCCTTTATGGTTTAGAGGTTTAGATAATGGAACTAGATGAACTATATTCAGTGAGAATCTCTAATAAATTACTTTGGCTAAACAAAATAAACTTATGGATCAGATAAATAAATGGTAGCAATAATGTAATACCATCTGTTTCTTCACATGAGGTTAGGATTTTTTATATGAAATTTAAGTGCCTAATAGTTTTTATTAAGACACAAACAATGTAAAACTTAAATTCCATAATGAGATGTATTGCTTGAAATTCAACTCAAGACTTTCAAATAGCTATCTGCTCGTGCTAAGGACTGTAAAATTAATTGGGTGTGTTTTCACTTTTCAGTCTACCTGGAAGTCTGCAATTTGCATGGCTTTATAGTTTTAGTGTACATTTTATTTCGGCTACTATGGTGTCAGTTTTTAGGCATTTTGGGTCAATTTGTTTTAGTGTGTTGCAAATTTTGGCTGAGTGATTCAGGGAACAGCAGAGGTTTTTAAGCTACTGTAATGGGTTTATGACTTAGGCATTTCATCTGTGCCTTACAGTAGGTTCCCTAAGGTTTATATTGTTATGGTATATCTATGTCAAGTGATTGATTAAAACAAACTAAGCTTATCCTTCTCCTTCACAAAGTGAATTAATTTTTCGGGCTTGTGTTGTATATTGGTGTATGACTATTTCTCTAGATGAGATGGACATCATATTGGATTAGCGGAACAAAACTTGCAGAGATAAAAGGTGTAATTGGATTAATGATGTCGGTTCTTGTGTTGAAGTTGCTTACTGTTTTGTTTGGCTTGTAATGTTTGTAGTGTCCAGATTACAATTTACGATGTTTGCTTGTTTGGTTTCCTAAAAATTCACCAACTAGGATGGCCCATCGATTGATATAGTTGTTGAGAATGATAACAACCAAGAGGGGTGTGGAGAAACTGCTACGTTCGTTGCTGATATGGGGGTCAAACTAACGATATAGATATAACAACTAGGTGCATGAGGAGGTGGTCACCAAAGCAACAACCTTTTGGTATGTTTAGTGTTGCAGAGTGAAACATTTAGAGGCTTAACTGTACCCCTAAAAGGAAGTGAAAGAAGTTGTCCTATCTTATGGTTGGAGTGTTTAAGTTGTTTTGAGATCACGTTCTAGCTAATACACTAAAAAAGATATGTAGTGGTGCTTTTGGAGATTGGAATTGGATGTCAAAAAGTAGACGTTCTTAATCAAACGAATCAAGCCCTGCATTTCAACTTAATATGTTAACTATAACAAACACATGTACTGTTCTTTTATTTAGGTAATAAATAGACACAATCCACGAAGAGAATTGTGGAGGGAGCTAACACATGTACTGTTCTCAATATTGGTGGTTTCATGAATTTGAAGGTTGTGGGATTGTGCCGTCGACCAGTGGCAGATTAGACTTCATGCCCTAAAACAATGGTCTCTTACGTAGAGGTTGGAAATTGGGTGAATTTGACGGGTTTGGTAATGGGTCAAAACGGGTATCTTTTTACTACGTGTTGGGACTTGGGACAGGTCCAGCCAATGTGCAAGGAACTTTTTGCCTTTTCTATTTATAATGTATAACTAAAACTAATAACTAATGTATTACGTGAACTATATTATTACAATAAATATCATTTTTTGATGAAATCGTTTGGGATGTTGTACACATTTGGAATAGACTTTGTGCTACTTTCAACTCATAATCAAATTTTTAAACATTTGACCTATTAAAAATCACATAACCTAAGGTAATCAATTTACTCATCAATGGGTCAAAACTGACCCATCTGGTCTTTTGTTTCAGAGATGCATGGATATGCTAGGACATAATATGGTTATTGTATCAAGTGATGGACCCTTTGAAGAAGCTGGCCGTTGATCCTGGAGCATAGTATCGGATTTTATAAAAAAAAGGACTGCAATAGAAAATCCAAGCTCTTAACAGGTAAACATGCGATACTTGTCTTTCAAGTTCTTTAATTAGTTATATCTTTTATAGATTGAGTAGGGTTTGAGGTCCTGTGCTCTACTTTTATACCTATTGAAAGCTATAGATTGTATTTTAACAGTAGAGGAAGCAATATTGTCTCATTTATATATAAGTATGTTGATACTGATAATGTTTTATTTCTAAGTATCTAAATAAAAACGGAAGTGGATCAACTGTCTAGGAAAGGATCATACATGTTGAAAGTTATAGAAATTGATCAAATGTCTAGAAAACGATCAAACAGGTTGAAATTTATCCAAAGTTTACTCGAATACTTAAAACCTCATGTTGCTTTAGTATAAAGTGTCTTTTTTTTCTTTTGGGGGTAGAAGGATCACCTGAGGACCCGGTAAATATTATAACCAGCAAAAACAGTTAAGTATGACGAATGTGGATGAATCCCTTGCTCAAATCTGCTTCAACGTTGTCCTCACTATTTTCAATTATAGGTTCCAAGTCAGCCCCATAACTAGTTTTCACATTAGACACATCCTTCTCCACATTAGCCGTATTAAGCACAATTTTTCTTGATCGCAAATTCTTCACCGATTGTGCATCAGCAACATCTTTATTCTTGTTCCTTTTTCCTCCATCTTTCTTGCCCGAATCAAGGAAACCCTTGTCCATTATACCAACATACCAAACTTTCGAACCAAATTACAGCACCCAATATGCCAAAAATCGAACTTCAAACTCAGACAATATTGAATATAAACGGTTAAGATCACAAGAATTGATGATTTGAATGGCGATTAAGGTTAAAAAATGGTTTAGGGTTTTGAGTCTCCCAAAATTACTTGCTTTAGTATAACGTTACACTATTATGTAATATCATAATTTTGAAGTAATATTATATTCTACAAGAAATTACGAAATATATCTGTGTGGTCAACTCAACATGTGTTTCTCTACTGGGAAAGTTTTGTTGTTTGGGACCTTAACAGTTGATCTTAAGAGACTATTAATCGTATTAGCAATGGGATAGCAGAAGAATTGTATATCAAAGTAAGGTTCAAATGAGTACAACAATATTTAGTGAGAATGAAGAAACCAATAAGAATGTGCCACATATCACACAATACTTACTTTCCCTACGTTTTTAAAAATTAAATATCTCAAAAACGGTAAGTCGAAATTTTTTAAAATTGCACTTAAAAAATCAACGTTTTTTCCTCTTCGATTAGACATCTCCCGATACTTCGAAGACTTTTATTTTTCGTTTTCGGTGGGTTTTGTAAATGAATATCACACTTGGTACCAACGCGTATCACACATGGTACCAACAACTATCACACGTGGTACCAACGAGTATCACATGTTATACTAATATTGTTAAATTTGTAAAACCCATAAAAAAAAAATCGTCGAAAGTATACCTTTTGAGATGTCTAATCGAAGAGAAACAAAACGCTGATTTTTATGGTGCAATTTTTATAATTTTTTCAACTTACCGTTTGTGAGAGATTTAATTTTTTAAAACGTGGGCGTAAGTGGGTTTTGTGACACGTGGCGCATTCTTATTGGTTTCCCCATTCTCACAAAAATTTCCTTTCTCATTTGAACCTCACCTTGTAAAGGTAATAAATATGCACTACAACAATTAAAACACTCGAACTAATGATGTTTTAACACTATCTCAACTGAAAAACTAAATGAGCATATCCACACACTAGCAACAAAGGAGATGCATCATTTTTTCAGGTGGAGTGTACATGATGATCAATCAACTACTAACCAATCCACACTATAAATATTTCCCAAATTACTTCATATATGAACCAACCACAATGCAACTAAGTATTCAAAATTCTAGAAGGAACTGCCACTTACCACAATATAGATTTTATGTAATCAGTCCTAGTTTAGAAGCAAAGTCAAACTACATTCAGAGGACTGGTACGTTCACTAACACGAACACACACAAACAAAAACAGAACACATGAACACGAACAAACACACATGAAACAAAACAAAACAGACTCAGCTAACCACTTGCTACCAAATCATTCGTTCAATCCTTCTTCATCCCTCCTATCCTCACTAAGAACGTCATACCCAACATCCAACAAAGCTAGACTCTCTTGGTATTTGTCAATTTGAATCGAGTCCTCCATGATAAACCCTCTGCATTGAGAATCATAATATCCCACATTGTGATCACGTGTCTTCAAAATTCCATATCTAGCCCCCATGATTAGGTCCCCATTGTCCCTGATTCGCAAAACTCGCCCCAAATCTATTCTATCACAATACATGTTACATACCACCGCCCAAGAGTTTGGGTTCTCATAATCGTTTAAAGCCCACATCATATACCTACTTGCTCCTCTCCTCGGTAATTGTACACGCCTAGGTTGTATTACAACCAACTTCTCTTTAAATAACGCAAGCTCCAAGTACATTGGGGATTCATCATCTAAAGGTTTCGGCAGCTGAATTTCTGCGAACACTTCTGCACTCACATCAAATTTTATGATTGAACAATGTGTAACCATGTGCCAACTGTGAGGCCGCCAGCTGTATGCGATCCAGTGCATACAACAGTTTAAATAGACAGGTGACCCCTTTACATAAATGGAGAGGAAATTAGGAGGAAATGGGATTGCCCTCCAAATAGCTGTTTTCACGCTGTAAATGTCAACCTGAGATCATAATAAAAACAATCAATGATAGATTGAAAAAAGTTAATACAAATCCATTCGTAATATAGTTGAAAATTTTGGGAATGCAGAAAAAGATATACATGTTAAGCAACACTTGCCTGAGGTCTAGGGGTATAGTGATAGTTGTAAGCCAATCGCACAACCTTATAATCATCGGTCATCTTATCATACCCAAATCCTAAAGCAAGAAAGTAGTTCACCATATGGCTTATACGGATCTTAGGAGGGAATACGGTTAGTTTTATCCGGATTGAAGGATTCCATAGAATGATTTTTTCTTCTTTGTATGTGCATTTTTCATGACTAAGGCATACAATACCATCAATACATCCAATTATCCTCAAATAGTAATTGGCGCAAGGCATGCAAGTGAAGGGAAATTCAATAAAAGTATCTGGATCCACCGTTAAAGCTAGATTGTCAAGATGCACACTATACAATTCCCTGTTCTGCATCGAATCATAGCGATGCATAAGAATACGAGGGTTTGAGTGGTTGTACTTTTTGAGATGGAAAAGTTGGAATTCACGAGACGTGATTAATGAAAACCAAGATTTGCACACGGATCGGCAACGAAGAAGTGATTTTGATGGTAGTCTTGAGAAGATATCGGAGAGCAGTTCGTTTGGGAGATAGTCTCCCATTTTCAGATTACTAGAAAGCGAAATGCAAAATTTTAGAGAGAGACTTTTTGGTGGAGTTTGAAAAATGGTATAGAAGATGACTGTAAAGAAGGTGTGAGTTTTCCATTTTATAAGTAAAAGGTCTTGCTAGCGGTGCAATGAATCGAGTCGATATCCTCTGTTATGTACAGAAGTTCACTCAATCACGCAAACAGACACAAGTAAATGCAATGTGAGATTAGAAATCAGAATAATAATCAGATATCTTAATGCTTTACTTTAATGAAAAGTTGAAAATTTATAAGGTATGACGTCTGTTAAATAACGAACAGGTAAATTTGCATTAAATTCTAGCATAAAAGTAGAATATAACCTTTATTTTATGGAAACAGAAATCATAAATTGTGGTGTATGTTAATAAGGGTAAAAGTGAAATGATAATTGAATCTTTATGGCCTTTTTAATAATGTAAACATAAACATATGTGTGTATTTCTGTTGAGGTAATGACCTCTATCTATTGAAGATACAGGGTTTAGAGGTTTAGATAATGGAACGAGATGAACTCAAATTAATCAATGTCTAATAAATTACTCTGGCTAAACATCAGATACTTAGTAAATGCCACCATTAATGTAATAGCATCTTTTTCTTCAAATGAGTTGGGATTTTGATGAAATGTAAGTGCCTAACAGTTGATTATCCGTTTTTTTAATACACAATGATAAACTTAAGTGCCTTATGTACTGTTTAAAAATCAAATGAAGACTTCCACTGGATATCTGCTCATGCTAGGACTGTGAAATTAATTGTCCTGCGTAGTAATCAGTTCCAGAATTGGCAACAAGCTAGTATCGCCACTCAAAAGGTTTTCGGCGCATTTTCAGTCTGCCTGGAGGCCCGCACTTTGTCTGGCTTAGAAGCTTTTAGTGTGTCATTTTCACTCTCATGTGTGGTGTCAGTTTGTAGCCGCTTTGGGTTAATTTGTTTTAGTCTGCTGCAAATTTTGGTAGGGTGATTCAGGGAGCAGAGGTTTTTAAGCTACTGTAATGGGTTTATGTAGTTATGCCTTAGGTGTTTCATACGTGTCTTACTGGAGGTTCCCAAAGGGTTATATTTTGGTTTTTCGTATTTTTATATTAAGTGGTTGATTTAAAAAAGAAAAACGTAAATAAGAAGCTAAGCTCAAATATTTTTAGTAAGCTTGCGTGTAGCCAACAACATGGGATATTATCTCTAAGCTAATTTTTAACTGGACTAAATATCTAATACATTTATGGGAATATATTCCCTAAGTTGATCTTGTATTATGTTTCTCCTTCTCCTTGCAAAGAGAAGCCATTTTTAGGTGGCTAGTGTTACATGGTGGTGTTTTGACTATCTGTTTAGATGATATGAGCATCATAGTGGTTTGAGCTGTGAAAATTTAATGATGTAATTGACTTAATAATGTTGTTTCTTGAGCTGAAATCGATTATTGTTTTGTTGGGTTTATATTATCTGTTGTGTCAAGATTAAGATTTATGATGTTTACTTGTTGGGTTTCCTATGAATTCGCCAACAAGGTTGGGTATGGCAACCTTATTCACTTCATATATACAGAATCCTATATCTCCGTGAAAATTATTGTCGTCCCTATGTAAGTAGAAAGACCCTCCTTTAATCACCATCCTTAAAGTTTTTGGAACCCTTGCAGTATCTCAACAACAAGTCTTCGATGCATTCAAATTATCTATAGTTGATTGATTTTTCCCAACAACAAATTGATTGGTTTTGAATATCGAATCTCAGCTAAACTGTCACCTTGTTCAACACTCAGTTAACCGTTATCCAAGTTCTGGTAGTATTGTCATATGGTATGGTCAATGTGTAACCATGGGATGTTGCTTTGAACAATTGGGATTACTGGTCGCGTTTCTTGGGTAATGACGATTATTGTGTGTCATACTTTACTTGATTATAGAAGCTTGGATGTTGTGGATTCTTCCAACTGTTTTGATTAAGCTACAGATTATTTAAATGATTTTTTTTTTTAGAGAGAGAAGTATTCTACCACTACTACCACACGAATATATACAGTAAACCCACAGATATTTACATTTTGTCCTGCAGCAGGACTTGAACCCTCAACCTCAAGGTTGGAGGGCCACCTCGATACTGCTAGGCCAATGGCCCTTTGGTGATTATTAAAGTGAATTAAAGGATGGCTATATGTTGCTAAATTTCATAGGCTATAAATATTTTTCAACAGTTTTTGATTGATTGCTAAGTCACTTTGCAAACAGTATAACTAAACCATACTGGACTAGAACTGAATTCAAGATGATTAACCTTTTACAAAAGGATAACTTTGGACAAATTAGCATGTGACATATTTGACATGTATTGTTAGTGTTATTTTCCCTTGACCTATTTAACCCATCAATAAAAAGATATAATCAATATTCATATGGTTTGATGTATAACTTAGGCTTTTCTCATTTCATTTCAGTATAAGCCGACTGATCATGCCTCTCATATGATGGAGCAGTGGAAGGGCTGATTTTATGGCTTGTTACTATGCGGTTACAGTGAATTATCGCTTGGGGTGCTTGAAGTTTTATTGATCACTTGTTTTGGTCTAGTGGTTTTCGTTGTTATAGTTGTTGCCATATACATTTTCTGTCGTGTATATGTATTCTTTCTATCATGTTTAACTTTGTCTAGAGTCTTATGTGGCAGGCTACATCTTTGTACGTGTAACGCTTTATTTTTTTAATATATAAAATTTGTCGGGGTATATCCCTTTACCCCTATAAGACACACATTTATTAATTAAAAACTCAAGTAATCGATTATATATGCTATCATACCACTAAGGTGTCCCATTTCAAGTATCAAAGACGTACATATATCTCAGTTTTGAACATGTCACCAAATTAAAAGCAAATCCCTAATTATAATTAAGTAAAACATAGTGTTGTTATTGTCTTAACAAAACCCCTGCCTTTATTTCTAATAGCTAATTAGTAGTAACTTCCTTGTGTTGTTAAGTGATTAAGCTAAACCAACTTCTCTAAGATCATGCCTCTCCTGAATGCTTCTTGTTTCCTCTACTTGAACATCATCACTGCAATCAAAATTAAACCCAAATTAACTACTAATATTCTGAATATATATATATATATATATATATATATATATATATATATATATATATATATATATATATATATATATATATATAATAGAGTTGTCTAAACTCAACTTCTATCCGGTAACATACATATGCACGGAAATTTCAATGCGATATCGTGATTTTGAACTAGTAACTAAGTATGTTGCTTGCGTGTATAGAGTATTGATAAGTGATGATAGGAACATATCACATTTGTTAAACAAGCATAAAAATAACTTATGTTTTACCAAAACATATCAAATGTTATCAAAATAGATTTTATATAAGTTTCTAGAGGAAGAGTAAACAAATACCCAAACAAGAAACATACATATGCAGCTTTTATCAAATGAAGGCATATCAGATTATCAATTCTATGTCCGGTAAACAATCTGCAGGTACAAGAAATTGCATACTTTGCATGCCCAAATCTAGAAACATAATGCTTTTGTATCAAATAAAGTTTTTTAGTGGGTTGTACCTTATTCATAGTTAGTTGTACCTTGTGGATTTTTATACCTAATTAGCTAGTTATGAACTGAATCTTGTACCTTATTCATAGTTAGTTGTACCTTCTGATTTTTCTTACCTAATTAGCCTGGAGTTACTGGGACACTTGCATACTAGTGTACTTATTCATGAAATTTGGTACAAAAAGAGAGCAAGAACAAGCATGTGGCAATTCTTTGATAGGTTTGTACAGTATGCATCAAAAGTTGTACGTTCTTCATAGTTAGTTGTACCTTGTGGATTTTTCTGCCTAGTAGCCACTAGCTGCTGGGATACTTGCATAGTGTCTGTCCACAACCTCAATTACCTTATTTGCTATTGCACTTGCATAAACTGATGACCCCTCACAAATCTGCATGCAAAGTTGCAACTTATACGAGTAACATTCAAGATCATTACAAATTATTTTAAGCATCTGTACAATTAAAGAAACGTAATGTACAACCCATAACTGCATATCAAAGACTTGTACCTTGGTATTAAATAGGTAACTATAGAAATCACCAATTAGGCCACCAGCAACATGATTAAGATCCAACTGTAGTTCATCAAGAACTTTAGAAACAAACAACAAGCAATTGATTTTCTTTTGTTGGACTAACTTGATAGTAACTTCATCATCAATGATTCGGACATCGACTTCAGTGGTCTTCGATTTTCTTTGAAGCCAAGAACTTCTCAACGTAGAAGCAGAATTACCATTATACACTTGTTGATCATGATCACCGCCACCATTCGGCCTAGTGCTTATGCTCTCGACATCTAATGTCGAGTCATCTTCAGTTTTGTGCTTTTTCATCCTTCCTCTATTGCATCTCTTCCTTTCAACAAGAATTGTGAGTTCCTCGACAGTTCTTTTGAGCTCGTTTATGTACCCAATTGCGTCTCCTACCACTGATGCTCGATCCGCCTTTCATTCATGATCACAAAAGAAAAGAAAAGAAAATCGTTTACAAAAAATCATTATGGGTAACCCATCACCTTTCATTCGGGAACTTTTTGCAAGTGTAGCATTCCTCTATAAACAAACAGAAGATAACTTTTTGGGTACACACATAGACACACATATGAATCACAACTTATAAATAAATATATAAAAGACAACATTTGGGATACTTTTACTATTATATCTTATATACATACATTTTTTATTTTTTTTTCAATTTTCTCATAATATTTGTATTATTTGTACGTAGTTAATTCAGTTTACATAATCATAATTCATTAAAAGTATTTAAAGGATATATTTGTTAAGATGTAAGTAATGATACCTTAGAGGGATTAGGGACCAAATTCTTCAAAGCATCAAATTTGTCATTCAATTGTTGTCTCCTATGTTTTTCAGTAGCAAAATGTTTAGTATCTTTAACATCTCTTCCTTTTCCAACAATCCCATTAATATCACTACTAAACTTCAAAATCCCATCACCTTCATGATACAACTGATGATCTCTTTCCATATCGATTTCACCAAAAATCGACCCGCCACCTGTCAAATTATACCCATTCGGTAGGGAATGAATCAATTCCCTAAAGAACGGTGGTTGTGGCGGGAGATTTAATGGAAGTAAAGGATCGTACGAACTTTGATCGATATGGGCCGGGTTAGAAAATGAAATCGAAGAGTTTGAACATCTTGGTAATTGAAAAAGATTAAGAAGATCAGGTGGGGTTGGATTTGGTGTAATTAAAGGCATATTTGGTATGTTTTCAGTTGAAATTTGATCATGTGAATGAGTAGCATTGGTGGTCCAATTAAGATCATGAATTATTTGGTTTTGGTGTTCCATTTCCATGTTGATAAGATGATGGTAATCATTTGATGATTCAAAGTTTGGATTTTGATTGAAGTTATGAAGATGGGTGCTTTGTGATAAATTGTTGGTGTCATTTTCTTGATGATTGTGAATATGATTATGATTATGATGATGGTGTTCAATGAGGGATTCAAGATGAGTAGGATCATAACAATCACTTCCTTCATACAAATCTGGATTAACTAGCATTTTTGTTTGTCTAAATATGGAAGTTTTTGTTATGGTGTTTGAAATCAAGAAAACAGAAGGAATTCTGTTGGGAATGGAAATGGACAGAGATGAGAATGAGAGGAAAGGAAGAAGGAATTTGTAGGAGAAGTAGGTTGAGAGTAGTAGTAAGGAAAGGAAGTTTGTTACTGGGGTGTGTCTAGTGGGACCCACAATCTGTCGCTATCACAAATATATTATTCCTAAAAACTTTACAAAATGGCGTTTTTTATACATTTATTTGAAAAAAGATAGTGGTTTGAGAAAAGAGGGAAAATAATCGCTTGAAAAGTTTGGTCCATCTAACATATTATTGAGGTTGTAAATGAGTAGAGCTCGATCTTAGCTAAGTTTTAGCTCAAGTCGAAATTTAATTAAGCTAGTACTTGGCTTGATAGCAAAACTCTACTGATGAATACTCGATCTCGACTCGAGAAAGATTTATAATGTCTCATGATGGCTTGAAAAACTCAATGGTTATACAAATAGCGACTTTCAACAATCAAATGTTTTTTCAATTATAGTACAATATAAGTTCAATTACAAAAAAAAAAAAAAAAAAACAGTTTAAAAAGTATAAAAAGCCAAATAAAACCTTCTTAAAAGATTAACAAATATTAGAAGGGTAACACTATCTTATGCTCTAAAGGAATAATATAAGAAGTTTTTAATTAACTTCAACTTTCCTTTTTAGTTTATAAATAAATTGAAATATGTAAATATTCAACTTAATTAATGTATATTAATTGTAGTATAAATTATTTAAATAATCCTCGTGGTTTTCAATTTGTTCCACCGGTCGTCCCTGACTTTCAAAAAGTATTTGATTAGTCTAATTTTTGAAACTTTTGTTCATCAGTAGTCCAAAAAGGACTACCGGTGAACAAAAGTTTCACAAAAATAAATTATTTAAATAGGTCATTTTGGACTACCGGTAAATAAAAGTTTCAAAAAATGGACTACTCAAATACTTTTTGAAAGTCAGGGATGAACGGTGGAACAAATTGAAAACCACGGGGATGATTTTAATTTACTCTTAATTGTATTTTCAAAGTAAATAAGGAATCTTCAAGTTCAATTAACACTTTCATTTTGCTAACATTTAAAGTTACGAAATTAGGGAAAGGTTATTGTAAGATCACTTATTATCGTATGAACCGTATGAACGACTTTTTTTACTTTTAAATTCAGTGTATGTACATGTTTTGCAAAAAAAGTTATGCTAAAATTATTAAAATTTTATCCTCTTTAATATTAGAGTAATAAAAAAAATAAAAGAAAATATATGATACACAAATTAAAGTTGTGTATCACAGCCTTTTATATGTGATACTGTGATACACAAAAAAAATTTATGATGTGTATCACATTTTTTTTAAAAAAAAATCGCATAGTAAAGCACACACAATTCTAAGAATTTTGATATATATTTTTCATCAAAAACATAATTTAATCTTAAAGTTTAAAGTAAAAATGTCCGTCCTACCGTTCCCACCATAATTAGTGTTCTTATTTGAACCTTACCCTACGAAATTAACCTCATACGGAGTAATAACTAAAATCTTCCGACCAAAGAAATGCTATAAAAGGTAAGGAAATGGAATGCATATTTCAACCAATAAACTATTCAAAACAAAAAATTTAAACAAATGTCTATTAAACACAAATTTGAATACTTACCCACTATAAGTCTATAACTAATTGCCTGTTAAGTTCAAGTACTATTGGAAACTATTTTGTGTGTATGTAAGTTACACTTAAAATTTCCGAATATCACTTAACCAAATTGACAAATATATACACACCTAACCAAGAGTAGGCTTAGACTTCGAAATTTGTTAAATTAAGGTCTGACATTCATATAGACCGAATCCAGTCTTTGTTATATACATAAATCGAGCTCGATCGATTTCTAAAGCTCTCAAACATAGAAGCTCTAGAAGAAAAAACATTTGAAGAAAGAGAGTTAATATTCGAGAGTTTCTCAACCGTATTCCTCCTAAAAAAAGTTCTTGTAATCTCCTTTAGTTCTTAAGAAGCTACTGTACATATTACATAATATTTCAATATTAGCCAACTTTATCAATTTATTGTAACATTTATTTAAATGATGGAAATTCGTAATATATCTTTTTAAACAGGACTCCTTTATAAATCGCAAAAGTTATAATTAGTTCAGGAAATACCGCTACCAACTCCTTTATGTAGGAGTTAGACCATGGGGTGTATGTTGATGCTCAAAAAGTACGGTAATAGAATATATTTAGTTTATAGTGTTCTCAACATGTTTTTTTATTTTTTTTATTTTTTCAATCAATGTGTGCGGGGAAAACAACAAAAAAAATTAAACATCGTCTAGGGTCAGACGCAGTCCAAAACACCATTGCGGTGACAAGAACCTCTCGCTCTGCATGTCTTGAATCATGATTATTGCAATAGCTATACCTATTTTAATTATTCGATTACTTGTTAAATTCTACACGAAATATGTAAACTGTAAAATAAAATTAAAGATCGTATAGACATATGATATTTAGGTGGTTTAGGAGGGGGATATATGTAATTAGCCCCAATAACATGGACTCATGGAGGTTGTCAACACGGTACAATAGTTATGATGGGTATATCGGTAATTAAGTGTAAAAACTTGTCAAAGAGATAATAAGGATACAAGATTCATGGGATTTTAGTACTCGACTTGTGAACGTTAATTTTTTTTTTTCCGTGTGTGTGTATAGGAATGAGAATTTACACCCCGTACAACAAATATTACATCTGGAGCCAACAACCTTAAAATTGAAGGATTATTTCGATATTTTAAATTGAATGTGAACGTTTTTTATAATAACTAGCTACGTAGCTAGTCGATCATTTGTGAGCTTTATAAAGTGAAATAATACTTATGCCTTTTAAAATTGTAGATAGTTTTTATTATTTAAGGATTTCTTATGCACTATAACAAAAGTATTTATATTTACTCTTTTTTATTCACACTTATAAAAATTGCGAACTTATTTTTTAAGTTGTTCAGACTTATAAATGTTTACAAAATGCTCACATTTCTAAGTGAAAATTCAACTAATAATAAAAAATTTCATAATGTTCACACTTATAAGCGTGAAAAAATCCAAAATTTACAACATTTAAAAGCGTGGAAATTATTTTGTAACACTCAATATATTCTCGATTCCCAAGTGAAAAGAAATTGTGTGTTACAAAATGAATATCACGCTTTTAAGCGTTGTAAATTTCATATTTTATTCCCTACAAATTTGTTCTAAAATGTATCAATTTCGGTCTGCCCTTCTTTCCCTCATAACCTTATCCTTCTAGCTATATATATATATATATATATATATTGGAATGATCCACATGGAAGTGCATTTTTTGAGAGAATGGGGGGAAGTGTTGATCCAACCATCCATCTCATTAGAGGTGGCAATTTTAAGCTCATTGGTTATTTATGGGTTAACTTGGTTAATATTTATGAAGGGATGAGTTTGTTGTGTCTCCCCTCATTTTTTTGAATGAGTCTAAATGGGTATTTAATATAACCTCCAATTGTATAACAATTAACCAACGAATCTAGTGGGTAAATTTTTTTTTCCACCTCATTTCATTTTTTTTTTATTTTTCACTCAAATAAAAAAAAAGTTTGGTGGAAACCCGATGGGTCGACCCGACTCGAGACCCATTTGACCCGACCCCGTTTAGGCCCATCCTCCTAAATGACCCATCTAGACCCGGACCCATTTAGACCCAAACCCATCTAGACCCGTGATACATCTCATCTAAGCAAAGTAAGGTAAACCATATTCTTGTGGTATGTATGTGTAACACCCCCAAATTTGATGGTTTTGATTAGCGGAAACATTGGTAAAAGCTGGGGGCGCCACATTAACATTGTACATGCATACATATCAGAGCATATGATTACAACAAAACATATATATTAAGATGCCAAATGTAATGATTACAAAGTTTTACGATTTCTCGAATCGTACAAGTACAAAAGTAGTTAAGTTTTACAAAAGTAGATTCCGTAAATATGACTAAAAACTGATTAGTTATATAAAAGAAATCTAGTTGTCAAAAGTTGGCATCCTATTCCTTCGGAGTCGCCTATGTTCCAAAGGTGCAGTCGGTTCTTACGTGCGCAACTAATTCCCTGAAAAACATAGTAAAAAGTCAACAACGAGGTTGAGTGAATTCACAAGTTTTATGTTTGCAATAGTTGAACCGAGTTTGAGTAGGTTTGTTGACCTAAAAGTCAAATAGTTTCGTTTAGAATGTTTGTTCAGGTATAATCGTGGTGGGGTGTTACCCAAAAGTAGTTGTTGTGGGATGTTACCCAAATCAAATGTTTGAAACGTGTTGTAGGAAAGCAGTATCCTGTTAGTTTACCCAAGAAGTAGGGATTTAAATTGTTTATCAAGAAGTAGTGTTTAAAATGTTTGCCCAAGACGTAGGGACTTTCCAAGTGTGCCCAAGAAGTAGGGACTAAAACGTTTGTCCAAGAAGCAGGACCCATCAGTATCTGCCCAAGAAGTAGGGACTTCTATGTATGTGCCCAAGACGTAGGGACTTGTATAAGTTGTGTCCAAGAAGTAGGACTGGCATCCCAGACGTAGGACCCATCTGCTTAAGAAGTAGAGCCTTCATCCAAGACGTAGGATGGCACCTTGCCCAAGAAGTAGGGACTTTCTGTTTGCCCAAGACGTAGGGACTTTCTGTGCGTGCGTGCCCAAGACGTAGGGACTTTCTGTGCGTGCGTGCCCAAGACGTAGGGACTTTCTGTGCCTGTGTGCCCAAGACGTAGGGACTTTCTGTGTGTTTATGAAAATGTTGTTTCATAAAAGCTAGTAGTAAAAGTGTGTAGCTGGTCGTTCTCCAGCATGTTCTAAGTTTAGTTTTCGTATGAAATACCATTTCATAAATAATAGTTATAATCGTTTGATCGCAGTCACAAATAGTTAGCACAATGTATATCACAACTATTATAATAAAGTTTGCTCACGTAGCAAAAGCATTGACTATGTTTTCCACCCCTGTACAAAAGCAGTTAAAACAGTAAAAGTAGGGGCTGTGAACTCACCTGATGAGCTAAGTAAAGTGCGAGTGCTAACAAAGCCTAAAGCCTAGGTAAAGTCCTTTACGTCCTAAACGTATGAGATTTAATAAGTATGTGGATGTCTAAGTTTGACCATCCATGCTAGTGTTCACGCAACTAAATTATGTTCAAAGTGTTTGTAAATAGTACTTTTATTATTGAAATTAAGTTTTATATCAGTTTTAAACTTTAATATCAAAGTATTATCTTTTGGGTAAACATTTACATTTTATTATGAAGTGCTGAAAATGTTGACCAAGTTTGACCGCGAGTTGAGTTGAGACCGCGAGTCGAGTTGAAATTGCCTCGCGAGTCGAGTTGAGATTGCGAGTCGAGTTGAGATTGCCTCGCGAGTCGAGTTGAGATTGTCCTGCGAGTTGAGATTGCCCTGCGAGTTGAGATTGAATCTCAACTCGCGAAACTCGCTGTTCGCGATTTTTATGCAAATTTCAACTTTTAAAGCGTTTTTAATGGTGTTTTTGGACATAATAAGTTAATATAACACTAATACATGGTATATTAAGTATTATAAACACGAAATATCAAAGAAAATGTCGAAATCTAAGAGTTTACGAAAAGTGTCGGAAACTTACGCGTGACGGTTTTGAATTCCGAAAAGGTATAAATATAGATCGTGATCCCGTGAGTGTTTTATTCCAAAGAAGCTAAGTGATTGGAGTCGTTTTTGTGGTAGTTTTTGGTGATTTTTGATGAGTTTTAGAAAGAGAATTGAGAGAGAATAGAGGTAGAGAGAGAATTGAGAGAGAATTGAGAGAGAATTGAGGTAGAGAGAGAGAGAGAATAGAGGTAGTTTTTGGTGATTTTTGATGAGTTTTAGAGAGAGAATTGAGAGAGAATAGAGGTAGAGAGAGAGAGAGAGAGTAAAAGATGAAAATGAGGTTGGGAATGGGGGTGGGGGTCGGTTTTGGTGATCCAAAAAGGGGAGGGGACTTTGTCCCACTTTGTGGTATTTTACCCGTATTCGTTTATCCGATCGTTAAACGTTAAAGTATTTTAAATGATAAATATTTAAAAATGTTTTCGATTACATTTTTAATCGAAATATTTCATAAAAATACTTTAAGTGAGTTATAAAAATATAACTTTGTTTTAATTCAGTTTTACGGATTTGTTTGTCGCGCATAAAGCGTTTTGTACGATACGAAATACTTTGTAAATATTATCGATATAATATTTAATAAATGATAACGTTATTTAATAATTTCATATTATTAAATATTTTTGGTCCTCCAACAGTCATATATTTTGTCGCGTTTATTTCAATCGTTTTGTACGTAATTATGACTAATTACGAATTGTAATACTACGCGTATTAACTAGTTGGGCTTTGCTAGACTTATCTCTAAAAAAAAAGTGTTGTGAATTCACTCAAGTGGGGAATTAGCCTAATAATGCAAGTGTTTAATGTATATAATCGCGTTTAAATTTGCAGGGTGTCAGAGTATGCACTTCATGGTAATTTAGAGAAAGCATGGAAGTACCAATGAGGATACAAGGAAAGCCCATTTACCCCCAAAATAAATTATCTCACAAACGACAAGTCAAAAAGTTATAAAAATTGCACCATAAAATTCAGCGTTTTCTCCTCTTCGATTTAAGATCTCTCAAGGCATACTTTTAATGAGTTTATTTTTTTTCTCATTTTTTGGTGGGTTTTACAAATTATAAGCGCATATGTTACTGTTTTGTTATAAATTAAATTTAGGGTTAGGGTTAAGCTTTAGTAGGGTTAGGGTTTAGTATGATTTAGCATGGTTAAAGGTTTAGGGTTTAGTATGCTTTAGGCTTTAGGGTTTAGTAAAGTGTTTAGAGTTTAGGGTTTAGGGGTTAGGAGTTAGGGTTTATGGTTTGAGGTTTAGGGCTTTTGCTAAACCCTAACCCCTAAACCCTAAACGCAACACTAAGTCACTAACACATGTGTTAGTAATGTGTAAAATCTACCCAAAAACGAAAAAAAACTCGTCGAAAGTTTACCTTGTCAGTTCTTAAATCGAAGAGGATAAAACCCTGAATTTTATGATGCAATTTTCATAATTTTTCGACTTGTCGTTTATGAGATTATTTGTTTTTAAGATTTTGGGGGTAAATGATTTTTGATTATTATAGAGGTGATCACATGGGTGCACCCCATACTAATTATTATAGGCATGATAAGATTAATGGTTGTGATTTAAATCCCCCTTCCCCCATTTTTTGCATTTCCCCCTTGATCACTACCATATATATATATATATATATATAGGGTTGGGTTCTGGTGAGAACGCAATGGTATGTGAGAACAGTGAGAACACATCTAAGCCATCCATTTTGTAATCAAAAAATCTGATTTTGGAGGTGGCAATTTTGTAAATATTTCGAAGTCTGATTTTGGGGGTTCACATCACTTTTGTTCAGGTGAAACATTTTTTTTATATTTTGATTCACATCAGTTTGCTGAGATGAAACTTTTTTTTTTTGCTTAACATAAGGGATCCGAAGTTATGAATGTTTATTTTTATAGATTCACATAGTTTTTAATGAGATGAAATTAATTATTTTTGTTAACATTAGTTTTTGAAGAAGTTAAGGTTTATATATATTGATTCACTACCTCAAACATGTTGTTAACAAAAAAAATAAAATAAAACTTTACCATGTTAAAATTTTTGTGAAGCAAAAAAAAATTAAACTTCACCCAAACAACCCTTATGTGAACCCTTGAAAATCAAACTTTAAGATATTTACAAAAATGCCACCTTAAAAATTAGGTATTTTGATCAAAAATTGGATAGCTAGGATGTGTTTTAATCGTTCTCACGTAAACATTGTGTTCTCACTCGATCCCAAATCTATATATATATATATAATATATATAGGATTGGGATCAAGGGAGAAATGTTTTTTAGTGGAGAAATAGGAGAAACAATCTTGACCATTAGATCTATGATTCAAAGGCTTGGATTAGTCAAAGGGATTTTTTGATTAGTTGGGCGGAAGTTGTAATGGTTAGGGGTATTAGTGTCCATTAACCATAATTTTAAAAAAGGAAACAATATCAATAACTTAACACCCGATCGGTGCAAAAAAAATTGGCTATTGAAAATATCCTTTTTCCTTCTCCACCTACTCGACGTATCAAAGAAACCCTAACTGAAAATTTTCATCGCTACCTTCAAACTTCGTGATTATATCTATTTTCGTTTGTTTTGATTCTTTCTTTGATTCGCCGACTGAATCACGGAATCGAAGGGGCGTCTTCTAGGTTCGTGTTTTGTTTAATTATGAGAAGCAATATGGTGAGAACAAAAAGTCAGAATCAATCGACAAACAAAGGTAGTTTCTTTAATTTTATTTATGTGTTGTGAATGGTTGATGAGTTGGTAACCGAATCAGAGGGTATATTTGTAACACCCCCGAAATTCACTGTTTTGCGGAAGCATAGTTTGGGGTGTTACTAATCAAATATCACAGCACAAAGATAAAGTAAACTACATCTATATGCAACGTTTGTAAATTAGTTACATTCCATAGATATATTGTTTGAAAACTTAGTGTTTTCGTATACAAAAATGTAGTTTCCCTAGAGTCCGCGCGTGTAGCGGGAGATTCTATTACATAATCGTAATATACAAAAGATAATGCTAAGAATCTCCGTTAATGCAGTTGTGTTGAAATCATGCGACTCTAGCTAAAATCCTGGAGTAATCCTACTCCATCCGGGTACCTGAGAAAACATGCTAAAAAGTGTCAACCAAAAGGTTGGTGAATCTCACAGGTTTGTAAGTAATATCAACTTTGAACACGAGCTTTCATCAGTAATGCCCTCAGGCGTAATATCAGTAATTGCAATCCAGCAATCGTAAAACCAGTATTCGCAATCCAGCAAATGTAAATAAGTAAGTTTATACCGTTGCCATGAGGCTCATAATCGAAGCTTAACCCGTAAGTAATAAGTTTGCTCCCGTGACATGCTCGTAATTGAGCAAGCATCAGTAACGAATAAGTAGTCACCCGTTTATACGTGTAAATCAGTACGTGGCAGCGCTACTGCCCCGGGCGGGGAGGGTCATTTCCCTAATGGATCCATTAACTAGTGTTCGCGCTTAAGTCCATAACTAACGATATATGATGGAGAGACTTCTGTTTGTAAGTAAACTCATGCAATTTCGTTTGGTATAGTAAACAGTTCTAGTACTTGTGTTCAAAGAAAAGCAGTTGCATGTTTCTCCCCCAATAAGATAAAACAGTAAAAGTGGGGCCGTAAGACTCACCTGAGTCTGGTAATAAGCCGTAGCAAATAGCAAGTAGTAAATATAGCAAGTAGGTTCTCCGAACCCGTAACCTTCAAATGCCTATTGTGACACCCCCAAATTTGATGATTTGCGGAAGCTTGATTTGGGTGTCACTAATCAATATACAAAGCACATAAGATATAATGAACGACCACTATATGCGTCGTTTTAAACTTGTATAGATAAAGTAAATGTTTACATCAAAATATAGTTACATTAGCTCGATTCCTGAAATTGAGAGATTACATAGCATAATTACTTTTACAAAATATAATAATGCAATCAAATCTCTAGTTGTATGAATGCTGACTCGAGCTAATATTTCCTGCTTGTGCAGCCAACCTACTGCTGGGTACCTGTGATAAATACTAAAATGGGTCAGCGAAAACGCTGGTGAGTTCACAGGTTTGTATGTCAATGTATAGTTGTAAGAACCGCAAGATTTATATTGAATTTAAAATGCAATTAAGCAAGATAAAAGTTATACTGTCCATGAGCACATAGTCTGAGCTTAACTTGATTTGTCAGGCCCAATTAAGGAAACCTAACTTGAAATGCCTCCTACGAGTGCCTAATCAACACTCGTCTTCCCAAATGCTAATACATCCGTTTGACCGGTTAGTGCGTGCTAACCCGGATGAGGATTGTCAATCCCATATGATATCATATACTAACATTCACGCTATAAAATACTAGAGACTATGCTTATGGAGGACTTTAAATTGATTAGCTTGAAACTCATGTAGTATTTGAAGTTTGGCACTTGCGTTATACTTGTAAAACAAAATCGAGTAGTAATATCACACCCCTAGTTGTAAAGCAGTGAAAATGAGGCTATGAAACTCACCTGGTTCTTGAAGTGTTTAACTTAATGAACTTGGAGTAATTAGCTGTGAGTTGATGTCCAAAGGCTTGAAACCTGAATGTGTCCACGACACTTAAATTGTCATTAATTGTATTGGTATCCCGAAAGACTACCATTTGAATTGTTTGTCTAACTTAACGTCCAAATTACCCCGATTTGGTTGATTGTTTTGTTACAAGTTACTACGACTTGTTTGAATAAATTGGTACAAGTTACAACGACTTGTTTAATTGAATTATCTAAGTTTCAACGACTTAGTTGATTTAATTGTGTATTTGAAAGGGTGTACGGCCCGTTGGTGACGGTTGTATCGATAGTTCTAAAATGTTATTATATTGTTGCTACAGTGAATTGCTACAGTAAAATTTGACTTCGGAAATTTTAAGTTTTGAAGATTCTGTTTTGTGCGACGTAGCCTGCGACGTAGCCTGCGACGTAGGCTGCGATGTAAGAGTTTTGCGACGAAAAGGGTTGCGTCGCTAAAGTCAACAGTGCTAAGTCAATAGCGACGTAGGGTGCTACGTCGCTTATGCGACGTAGGTTCGGTTTGCGACGTTAAGGTCAGCGTCGCTATGTGCGACGTTCGCAAGTCAATGCGACGTAATAGGCTGCGTCGCTATATGCGACGTTGGGGATATAGTGCGACGTAGGTCGCTGCGTCGCTATATGCGACGTTGGGGATATAGTGCGACGTAGGTCGCTGCGTCGCATTTGCTCCATGCCAAATGCGACGTACGGGGTCTGATCGGATTTTCAACCTCAAAAACGCATTTTCCGGCCATCGATCGGCATAATGTTTTTACCCAACCCATTTTAGGACATTACAAGGTTATACAAACAACTAGCAAGTTATAAAACTTAAAAACGAGAGTTTTCGGAGTTGTGTCGGAAACTTACAAATCGCCGAAATGAAATTCCGGAAAGATAGGATTGTAGATCGTCGCGAGGTGGTCGTTTATTTCCAAAGGGGCTTGATGATCCAAAGTCGTTTAGTATGTTTATTTTGCAATTTTCGTTGATTTTGGTTTGTGGTTTTTGAGAGAAAAGAAAAGGAAGAGAGAGAGAGAGATAATTAAGAAATGAAAGAAAGAAAATGGTGGGGAGGTGGTTAAGGGATCACCTCCCATTTTCAGTCCGCGCACTGCGCTCCGTGCGATGTTCGTTTATTCCGTCATTTGAACGTTAAATATTTATTTTCTATGTTTTAATATACGTTTTAAAATACGAATAATTATTCAGTATTTTTGTTGAAGTATTTTACTAACTATTTAATAATTACATTATAAAAGATGAATTGTATCGTTTTGTTTGCGCAATTACATTTTATTCGCGTTTATATCAATTATGTGATAAAACTTGGATACTAAATATTATTGACATAATATTTTTAAGTACAATAACGTTATTAAAATCCTTGTATTACTTAAATCAATTTTTCACCAACGTCCGTATTTATTGTATCGAAATTCATTCGATTTGAAGCTCGTACGATTTAAACAAACCGCATAATTGTAGATATATATTCAACAATATATATAATAGTTGATACATTAATTAGCCTAACACAGAACTAATTACATGTATTACACTTGATTAGGCACTAAACTATAGTCCTAAATTGACGGGTGTCACACCTATTCATATGAAGTTATGTAAGTATGCGTCTCACGAGACGTTTCGTTTAGTTGTACACAACTAGTATAGCCAATGTTTGTCCGCATGTTTGTAATTGTTCGTTTGTTGAAAAACATGTTTGGGCCCGTTGGTGACGGTTTGTAGCAAAATTTCTAAAATGTTGACTTTGCTACAGTAAATGTGCTACAGTGAATTGCTACAGTAAAATTTGACTTTTTGCTACAGTAACTTTGACTTTTCTATAGTGAAAATCCTTTAAAATTTCCAAGTTTTCTGTTTTCTGCGACATAAGCTGCGACACAAGGATTTGTATGCAACACAAGGGTTGTGTCGCATGAAGGATGCGACACAAGAGCTCTGCGACACAGTGGTTGTGTCGCAAAAAGTTTGCGATGCTAATTCAATAGAGACAGAACGGTTGTGTCGTATAAAATACGACATAGTATTGCGACATAGAGTGCGACACAATATTGTGTCGCAAAGGTTACGACACTAAGGGTTGATATGACACAAGGTGCGACACTAATGGGTTTATGCGACACAGTGTGCGACACAAGGCTTGTGTCGCACGTATGAACACCAGCCCAGAAACTTTCGGGTTTCAAGAATTTCCGACCAAAAACGCTAATCTAACCCATTTTTGAGCTATAAAATCGTGTATTCTTCATGTATTAGGTTATAACTATGTTGTATACACATCAAAACATCAAAACATTACACCAAATTGAATAGATCTAAGATTTTTGAAATTTCTTACTTTTGCAAATCGAGCTAAATGGAGGATGAAATGATGAAAACGATCTTGATATTCTTGCTCCACTAGTGATGGTGATTCCGAATATGTAAATTTCGTGTGTCGGTTTGTATTCCGAAAATTTGGTGTAAATTGGAGTTGAGAGAGTTTATGAGGTGTGTGTGTTTTTGGAGAAATGAAAATGAAAGAAAATGAGTTGGGTGGGGGTTGGGGTTGGCTGATCCAAGGGGCAAGGGAGGGGAAAGTGCTCCCTAAAACTCAGTGTTTACTCCGTGTCCTAATCGTTAAATACTTTGTTTTTAGTATTTTTAACCAAACCGTTATATTTTAAAATGTAACTAGAGTATTTAAATAAAATGTCTTGAAATTAATAATAAAAACATTTGTCGCAATATTTAAATTATTAAGTCGCGTTTATTACGTTTTGTTGCGTTAGTTAAAATGTCGTCGCGATAATATATAAATAATGCTCGTTCGGTTTCGTATTTTATATAACAAAATACATTCTCATTATTTAAGTAAATTTCTGTCACCAACGTCCAAGTAAACTGGGTCGGACTCCGTCCGGTCAATTCGCACGATTTATCCAAATCGCGTAAGTACACACACATATATATAAATCACCTTATATATATATACAAATAGAGCCTGTAAATAGTCCTATTACATACTAATTACCACTAGTTACAAACAATTAGGCATAATTAATTGTCCTAATTATGCAGGTGTTACATTCTCCCCTTGTTAAAGAAATTTCGTCCCGAAATTAGCTTGAGTGTACGGACAGTGCGTTATCTGGGAAAAGATGTGGGTATTTCTGTCGTATTTGGTCTTCCCGTTCCCAGGTGAACTCAGGGCCGCGCCTAGAATTCCAGCTGACCTTTACGATGGGAATACGACTCTGTTTCAATCGTTTGACCTCACGGTCCATGATTTCCATAGGTTCCTCGACAAAATGAAGTTTATCATCGATTTGAATTTCGTCGAGCGGTATAATCAGTGTCTCGTCAGACAGACATTTCTTCAAGTTAGAAATGTGGAATGTGTTGTGTACGCTGCTAAGTTCAGCAGGAAGTTGCAGGCGGTATGCCACTGGACCAATCCTTTCCAGGATTTCGAATGGTCCTATGTATCTAGGATTTAGTTTGCCTCGCTTTCCGAATCGAATGACACCCTTCCACGGTGCCACTTTGAGAAGTACTTTGTCCCCTACCTGGAACTCAAGGTGTTTGCGTCTCACGTCAGCATAGCTTTTCTGACGATCACGTGCGGCTTTCAGCCGGTTTTGGATACCGATGATTTTCTCAGTAGTTTCCTGAATGATTTCTGGACCCGTGAGTTGGGAATCTCCTAACTCAGTCCAACAGATAGGTGATCGGCACTTACGTCCGTAAAGTGCCTCGAAGGGTGCAGCCTTTATGCTGGTATGGTAACTGTTGTTGTACGAAAACTCGCACAACGGTAAGTGATTTTCCCAAGAAGTACCGAAGTCAACTACGCAGGCTCGTAGCATATCCTCCAGTGTTTGAATAGTTCGCTCGCTTTGGCCATCGGTTTGCTGGTGATAAGCAGTACTCATATCCATACGAGTACCAAGAGATTTTTGTAGCGATTGCCAAAAGTTAGAAGTAAAACGGCTGTCCCTATCCGAGATGATCGAGATAGGTACACCGTGTCGCGAGATGATTTCTTTGACATAGATGCGAGTCAGACGCTCCATTTTGTCGGTTTCCTTGATGGCCAGAAAATGAGCGTGAGACGGTCCACGATCACCCAAATGGTATCGCAACCACTCGAAGTTTTCGGTAGTTTGGTGATGAAGTCCATGGAAATCTGTTCCCATTTCCATTGAGGAATTTCAGGTTGTTGGAGCAACCCCGAGGGTCTTTGGTGTTCGGCCTTGACTTTGGAACAGGTTAGGCATTTACTGACGTACAAGGCAATGTCAGCTTTCATGTTAGGCCACCAATACAACCCTTTGACGTCATGATACATTTTATCAGAACCAGGATGTATAGAGTATCGAGATTTGTGAGCTTCAGCCATCACCAAATCTCGCAAGTTTCCGAATTTGGGTAACCACACCCGGTTAGAGAAGTATCGAGTTCCATCAGGTTTGATTTCGAATCGTTTATCCAAGCCTCGCAAGGCTTCATTTTTCAAGTTTTCATCGCTGAGTGCTTCAAGTTGAGCGGTAAGGATTTGAGCAGGGAGCTCGTTACGAATTGTCATAGAGAGTGCTCGGACTCGAAGGGGTTTCACTCGTTCTTTTCGGCTTAAGGCATCGGCAACTACGTTAGCCTTGCCCGGATGGTATTTGATCTCGCAGTCATAGTCACTAAGTAACTCAACCCAGCGACGTTGTCTCATGTTTAGATCCTTCTGATCGAATATGTGTTGGAGACTTTTGTGATCGGTAAAGATAGTGCTTTTCGTACCATAGAGGTAATGTCTCCAGATTTTCAATGCGAAGACCACGGCACCTAACTCGAGGTCGTGGGTCGTATAGTTTTTCTCGTGGATTTTTAGTTGTCGTGAGGCATAGGCAATGACTTTTTCCCGTTGCATTAACACACAACCAAGTCCTTGGTGTGAGGCGTCGCAGTAAACTACGAAATCGTCGGTGCCCTCGGGTAAGGACAAGATTGGTGCACTGCAAAGTTTGTTTTTCAATAGCTGGAAGGCTGACTCTTGTTTATCAGTCCAATCGAACTTCTTATCTTTCTGAGTCAGTGTGGTTAGGGGAACAGCTATTCTTGAAAAGTTTTCGATGAATCGGCGGTAATAACCAGCAAGACCTTAGAATTGTCTCACTTCGGTTGGAGTGGTCGGTGACTCCCAGCCCTTGATTGCTTCAATCTTGGCGGGATCAACATGAATTCCCTGGCTGTCAATCACGTGCCCGAGGAATTGAACGGTTCGAATCCAGAACTCACATTTAGAGAATTTGGCATATAACTCTTCGTGTCTAAGGAGTCTTAGAAGGGTTTTCAGGTGTTGAGCATGTTCCTGCTCGTTGCGAGAGTAAATCAGGATATCGTCGATGAATACAATGACGAATTTGTCAAGATATGGTTTGCACACCCGATTCATAAGGTCCACGAATACGGCCGGTGCGTTGGTCAACCCGAATGACATCACTTGGAATTCGTAATGCCCATAACGAGTTCGGAAAGCTGTCTTTGGGATATCATTGTCACGGACTCGGAGTTGATGATAACCCGACCGTAGATCAATCTTTGAGTAAATACTCGATCCCTAGAGTTGGTCAAACAGGTCATCGATTCTAGGAAGTGGGTACCGATTCTTTATGGTTAGCTTATTCAGCTCTCGGTAGTCGATACACATGCGGAAAGATCCATCTTTCTTTTTCACGAATAAGACCAGAGCTCCCCAAGGCGAGGAACTTGGTCGAATGAATCCTCTGTCCAGGAGTTCCTGTAGTTGGTTAGACAACTCCTGCATTTCGGATGGTGCTAAACGGTAAGGGGCTCGTGCCACGGGTGCAGCTCCAGGCACAAGTTCGATTTGAAATTCAACTTGTCTAGGTGGCGGAAGTCCGGGCAAGTCTTCAGGAAAGACTTCCGGGAAATCCCGTACGTTTGGAACATCCTCAAGTCGCTTCTCCTCCGACTTCTTCTCCGTTACATGTGCGAGAATGGCTTGATACCCTTTTCGTAGATATTTTCTAGTTTTCAGACAGGAGACAATATTCAGATTCCGTCTGCCGGTCTCCCCTTGTAGGACTAAGGTTCCACCGGAGACAAGAGGTATGCGAACGAGTTTGTCATGACAGATGATTTCAGCTCGGTGCTTGACAACCAATCCATACCGACAATAATATCGAAGCTGCCGATCTCGACAGGGATTAAATCAATGGGAAACGTTTCGTTCGTGAGGTTAAGTGTACAGTTGTGTATGATGCTATCAGTCTCAATCAGTTTGCCGTTAGCTAATTCAACAATGTATTTAGTATCTAAGGCAGTGGGAGTTATATCAAGTAAAGGGCTAAATTTCTCAGAAATGAAGCTTCTATCGGCACCGGTATCAAATAATACCGAAGCAGTAAGGTCGTTGAGAAGAAACGTACCCGTCACGACATTCGGGTCTTGTCTGGCTTCCCCAGCCTTGATAACGAATGATCTGCCACGAGCAGGGTTGTTGTTGTTTTTCAGCTTTGGGCAATCTTTCTTGAAGTGCCCTGAATTTCCGCACCCAAAGCAGGCCTTTGGTGCATTGGTGTTGGGGGTAGGAATGTTGGTTCGGCAATCCTTGGCTAGATGCCCGAACCGTTTGCAGTTGGAGCAAGGGCAAGAACCGTCATGGTGGCGGTTGCATTTGGGACATAGGGTCTGCTCCCGCTGTACCCTTTCTTCTCCGAAGTTCCAGATGAATAAGCCTTAATGAACTCAGGCTTTTTGTTGGAGGTTTGGTTAGATGAGTTGGGGTTTCCTTCCCACTTGCGTTTGTTGTTTGCAGATGGAGTTGAAGTTGTGCCACGGCGGACAGAATTTGTCGTTAGTTCATGGGCCATACGGATGGCGCTCTGTATAGTACCTGGTTTGGATGAAGTCACCAGGTCCTGTAGTCTCTCAGGGAGTCCATCAACGAATTTCTCGATCCTCTTGTACTCAGGATCGACCATGGTTGGGCACAGAAGTGCCAGTTGGTGGAAACGGTTTGTGTATCCGGTGATGTCATCACCCTGCATCTTGTGGTTCCAAAATTCCATTTCTAGCTGTTTCAATTCATCCCTAGGGCAGTACTCGCCCCTCAACATTTCTTTCAACTCCTCCCACGGGAGTTGGTAATCAGTAGCAACACTCACAGTCTGGGCATAAGTGTTCCACCAGGTGAGTGCGGTGTCAGTAAAAGTACTAACGGAGAACTTAACTTTATCTCCCTCCGCACAGTTGCAGATAAGAAATACAGACTCAACTTTCTCGATCCAGCGTACTAGACCGATAGCTCCCTCGGTACCTGCAAAGTTTAGAGGTTTGCAGTTCTGAAAGTCTTTGTATGAACAGGGTTTAGCAGTAGGGGTTTCAGCGGCATCGCTGTTCCTCGTGGAATTTGGTGGAGTATTCCGAGCCAAGGCTTCAGTAACAGCCTGGGTTATAAGGGAGGTAATCTGGGCATCGGTGTATGGTCTTGTCTTTGGCGGCATGATTCTTCAATAAAAGAAATGAAGATACATGAGATTTTGTAGGAACTTGTAATTGTCACAGATGTACATGTATAAAAGCAGTAATACATAACATCAACATGGAAAAAAAATGACAATTATTATGAGTTGAAATATCAAGAAATATTTGATGGGTAATGCGAGTTCAAAGGTTACATCCTATAGAGATATTACAAAAGGTGTCGGGAATTGTTACATCCGACTAGTTTATAGAATAGCGCTAGATAGTCATTAGATTACGAGACAAAGACTACACTAGTCTTAATGTAGATTAATCTGTTCCATCAGCGTGACAAGGCGGTCCACGGTTTCTGCCAGCCTGTTGGTTTGCCTGGCATTGTCTTCAACTAAGGCCAGTCGTTGTGCTAGTACACGAGAGTGATCCTCAGTCTCCTGTGAACGTTGTTCACATTCCTCTAGTCGGTTTCTTACAAGTTCATCCGCACCTAATTCGGCGGTCATTGAGTCCTGAATTATGCTTACAGAGAGGTTGGTATCCTCTTGTTCTCGCTGGAGTTGGGATATGTGATCAAGTGCTTGGCGAAGCAGGTAGGTCATTCGGTGTTGTTCCCGTTCAAGACTTTCGAGTCTTTGCTCCTGACGGCGGAATTGGGTAGCCAATACTGGCAACGTGAGATGTGCCGAGTTCTGAGAGTTATGTACAGGATAAGGGCTGTTTCGAGGTGACATTGTGTTCCTCCTGGCTACTCGTGGGTTTCGTGACCCATGTGAGTGAGCGTGTGACGGATTAGGTGGTGTGTTTGCCATTCCTGTGGCAAAATGTAAGTAAGACGAGGCTAATATATATACATATATCATATCCAGCCTATTGTCTAGCATGTATCAAGTAATGGTCCGGTTCTCTCGTGGTCAGAGTCAACTAACGTATCCCCGTTCAACATAATCATTTCAGACCTTACATCATCTTTCCTTAATTGTACATAGTTGATCAGGCTATGTTAAATTAAAGTCGTATGCTGTAATTTCTGAACCAGTCATGTCTAATAAGAGAATACTGCCTAACGGTCATAGTCTAGGCCCACTAAATGCAACCTAGTTCACTATAACCTTAGGCTCTGATACCAATCTGTAACACCCCCGAAATTCACTGTTTTGCGGAAGCATAGTTTGGGGTGTTACTAATCAAATATCACAGCACAAAGATAAAGTAAACGACATCTATATGCAACGTTTGTAAATTAGTTACATTCCATAGATATATTGTTTGAAAACTTAGTGTTTTCGTATACAAAAATGTAGTTTCCCTAGAGTCCGCGCGTGTAGCGGGAGATTCTATTACATAATCGTAATATACAAAAGATAATGTTAAGAATCTCCGTTAATGCAGTTGTGTTGAAATCATGCGACTCTAGCTAAAATCCTGGAGTAATCCTACTCCATCCGGGTACCTGAGAAAACATGCTAAAAAGTGTCAACCAAAAGGTTGGTGAATCTCACAGGTTTGTAAGTAATATCAGCTTTGAACACGAGCTTTCATCAGTAATGCCCTCAGGCGTAATATCAGTAATTGCAATCCAGCAATCGTAAAACCAGTATTCGCAATCCAGCAAATGTAAATAAGTAAGTTTATACCGTTGCCATGAGGCTCATAATCGAAGCTTAACCCGTAAGTAATAAGTTTGCTCCCGTGACATGCTCGTAATTGAGCAAGCATCAGTAACGAATAAGTAGTCACCCGTTTATACGTGTAAATCAGTACGTGGCAGCGCTACTGCCCCGGGCGGGGAGGGTCATTTCCCTAATGGATCCATTAACTAGTGTTCGCGCTTAAGTCCATAACTAACGATATATGATGGAGAGACTTCTGTTTGTAAGTAAACTCATGCAATTTCGTTTGGTATAGTAAACAGTTCTAGTACTTGTGTTCAAAGAAAAGCAGTTGCATGTTTCTCCCCCAATAAGATAAAACAGTAAAAGTGGGGCCGTAAGACTCACCTGAGTCTGGTAATAAGCCGTAGCAAATAGCAAGTAGTAAATATATCAAGTAGGTTCTCCGAACCCGTAACCTTCAAATGCCTATTCATATGAAGTTATGTAAGTATGCGTCTCACGAGACGTTTCGTTTAGTTGTACACAACTAGTATAGCCAATGTTTGTCTGTATGTTTGTAATTGTTCGTTTGTTGAAAAACATGTTTGGGCCCGTTGGTGACGGTTTGTAGCAAAATTTCTAAAATGTTGACTTTGCTACAGTAAATGCGCTACAGTGAATTGCTACAGTAAAATTTGACTTTTTGCTACAGTAACTTTGACTTTTCTATAGTGAAAATCCTTTAAAATTTCCAAGTTTTCTGTTTTCTGCGACATAAGCTGCGACACAAGGATTTGTATGCGACACAAGGGTTGTGTCGCATGAAGGATGCGACACAAGAGCTCTGCGACACAGTGGTTGTGTCGCAAAAAGCTTGCGATGCTAATTCAATAGCGACAGAACGGTTGTGTCGTATAAAATACGACATAGTATTGCGACATAGAGTGCGACACAATATTGTGTCGCAAAGGTTACGACACTAAGGGTTGATACGACACAAGGTGCGACACTAATGGGTTTATGCGACATAGTGTGCGACACAAGGCTTGTGTCGCACGTATGAACACCAGCCCAGAAACTTTCGGGTTTCAAGAATTTCCGACCAAAAACGCTAATCTAACCCATTTTTGAGCTATAAAATCGTGTATTCTTCATGTATTAGGTTATAACTATGTTGTGTACACATCAAAACATCAAAACATTACACCAAATTGAATAGATCTAAGATTTTTGAAATTTCTTACTTTTGCAAATCGAGCTAAATGGAGGATGAAATGATGAAAACGATCTTGATATTCTTGCTCCACTAGTGATGGTGATTCCGAATATGTAAATTTCGTGTGTCGGTTTGTATTCCGAAAATTTGGTGTAAATTGGAGTTGAGAGAGTTTATGAGGTGTGTGTGTTTTTGGAGAAATGAAAATGAAAGAAAATGAGTTGGGTGGGGGTTGGGGTTGGCTGATCCAAGGGGCAAGGGAGGGGAAAGTGCTCCCTAAAACTCAGTGTTTACTCCGTGTCCTAATCGTTAAATACTTTGTTTTTAGTATTTTTAACCAAACCGTTATATTTTAAAATGTAACTAGAGTATTTAAATAAAATGTCTTGAAATTAATAATAAAAACATTTGTCGCAATATTTAAATTATTAAGTCGCGTTTATTACGTTTTGTTGCGTTAGTTAAAATGTCGTCGCGATAATATATAAATAATGCTCGTTCGGTTTCGTATTTTATATAACAAAATACATTCTCATTATTTAAGTAAATTTCTGTCACCAACGTCCAAGTAAACTGGGTCGGACTCCGTCCGGTCAATTCGCACGATTTATCCAAATCGCGTAAGTACACACACATATATATAAATCACCTTATATATATACAAATAGAGCCTGTAATTAGTCCTATTACATACTAATTACTACTAGTTACAAACAATTAGGTATAATTAATTATCCTAATTATGCAGGTGTTACAATATTTGTTTTACTCTGGGCCAATGTGGTGATTTTGGGGTTTTTTTTGTAGCGGATTATAGGAAATTCATTCAAAGTAAACATAAACTTTGTTTGATTCAATTGTATATGTAGTCTAAAATGAATGTTGTTATTGGGTATATTGTGTTGCAGAATCATGAAAATAAATACTTATATTTATGTTTATGATTCTGAATTTGAGTTTTATAATGGTTATTCGTTTAATTTTGTTGTTGAAAATACCTGAATCACATTGTAAAATTACAGAATCAGTGTGGTAATCTGCTGAATCATTGTTAAGAAATATCTGAATCACAGTGTAACCAATGCTTAATCATAGCATATTTAATGGTGAATCATAGCATATTTAGTACGTGAATCAATATATGATGCATCTGAATCATAGTTATAACGTTTTTTAAGTATATGAATCATAGTATAATTGGTTTTTGTGAACCATAGTTGGTCGAAGGTTTTTTATGAATAAACTGAATCATAGTTTTACGAAAAGGGTTATGATTATGTTTTTTTGTTACCACATATCTTTTATGCAAGTAGCAGGCTAGCTAAAGGTGAGAAAATTAAAATGATCCAATCGTTAATCCTCGGGTGGACAACAGAAGATTTAAAAGCAACGACAAGCATACGAGGAGAAGAAGAAAGGTTTTGGCAAAGTTAAACTTGTTGATGGATTAAAGGATACGAGGAGAAAAGGAAATGTTTAGGCAACTCTTGTATCGTCAAATGTCATTCCAATCGCGGGTTGATGTCATCGGGAACATCGGGCAACCAAGAGGGTACGCCTTCCAGAGAAACATGCATAACACCATCTGAATCATACCCTATGTTGAATACGTCTCTAAAAGTTCTATCACATGTTCATCGTTCGCCATATCGATTCACCATATTGTTCTATTCTGTATATGCCTTTTAAATATAATATACAATGAAGCAGTGGTTTCAAAAGTTCAATGCGTTCTTCACGTTACGTATGAATTGATTCCAGAAATGAGTTCTTCACGTTTCAAAAATCGTTCAAGGCGTTGATTGAAATGTAGTATGAATCGCTCCTAGGAATAGTTGCAGATGTTGTTGATTGTATTAAAATATGCAATGCAATTAAGTATAAATCGATACAATATAGTCTGTAAAAATCGTGCAGATCCCCTCAATATGACATTCCATCAATTAAGATTAATGTGTGCTGATCCTTCAAATATAAATCAAATATAAATCGCCTAGCACTAAGCAACGTGAAGCATTATAAAAATGAGAATGATATGTGTATATCTTTGTTGTTTAATTTTCTAAAATATTGTTGTTTAATCTTGAAAACCTGCGTGCACTTGTTTACAAAAAAAAAAGGGTCAGTGAAATAATTAATGAATGTTGGATGATTGCTTTTGATATGTAAAATATTATTGTTGTTTTATCTCCTATTTTAGTGGAGAACAAAACCGTCTACATCATTGGGATACAATAATAAATGGTAATTAATTTAATTTAATATTGAAATTACAAAAGACTAATATACCCTTTGACCTTAAATTAAAATGATTGGTCATGATTCCTTCTCCCTCTTCTCCACAAAATATTTCTTCTTTCTAGATCCTCTAACTATATATATATATATATATATATATATATATATATATATATATATTTCACGTCTCTTTTTTATTCACAACAATATCCTTGCAAACACTCTCACCATCACTAGAAACAAAACCAAGAAACGTTTTTATATTTCTTTTTCAAGCAAGGCAAGCTTAGACACAAACAAAATTAGGGTGTGTTTGGCACCGGGCTTCTGAGATTTTTTAGGGGTTTTAGCTTCTACTTTTAATAAACCACAACCCATAAGCTTTTTTAGCAACACAATAAAAAATGGGCTTCTTGAAAAAATAAGTCACTAGAAGCCCTTAAACAAGAAGCTTTTTGAAGTAGCTTTTGAATGGAAGCCTAAACCCCAGCTCAAACCACAAACTCTAGCTCTAGCCTATTGTGACCAAACACACCTTTACTATAGTATATATATACACATCATATATCTATAAACATCCTTCTTTTGAGGCTTGAACCTGCAACATAGTTGTTGGTGGGTTACTCATATGACGTTAATCTAAGAGTCCTTTGATATGTTGGTTGGTTACTCGTACGACGTGAATCTAAGAGTCCTTTGATAAATGAAACCAAAAGTTAAAGCTATACCAAGTGAACATAGCTCAAGTGATATTGTCACCGAAAACGTCCAGACTTTATATGAACTAATTTATTTGGTTCCTGGCCTCACAAATTATTTAAGGGAAAGAAGGCTAACTTTTTTTTTTTTCTAAATTAGTTATAATCGTAATGATTGAAAAATATAATTCAACTAATTTTTACGCATCAGATACTTGAAAAAATAGTTAATAATAATAATTAACCCTTAGAATTATGGGAAAAGAAACCAGTTTTAAATCATAAGCCCAAAGATTACTGTACTACTATGAAAGAAACTAAAATCCACAATGATTTAGAGTCACTTGACATCATCATATTTCATTTCATATTTGCAACAAAGTACTGTAGTATTTTATTGACTCTATAACTTTATAAAAAGTGCATTTTGCTACATAAAAATATTGTTATAAAAGGTAGCAGTTAAGAAATAAAAATAAATAAAAAAATCTGAAAAAGGGGCATTGTAGTAATGAAAAAAATGCTATGTTTATAAATTGTAGACCTAAAACTAACCTAAAAATTGAATCGGTGTAAATGAGTAGATGATTAGTGAAGAAAAATGCAGAGTATCTGAGTAAGTTCATATTTAGCCTTAATTAACTTTTAAGCATAGTTTGCGTTACTCTAATTAAAATCATATTTATTTACGATATCGTACGTGTAGCATTAGTTAACTTTTTTTTATATGCACGTGGATTGTAAAAATGTGTAACTTCTAGTTTAGATTTAAATAAATGCATTAAATAGATACGACTTGTTTAGAGTAGTCGTACTCCAACCCTTGTGGCATGGGTGCGTTGTGAGGCTCACGACGATAAGTCATGAGCACAAATGTCTAACTACACACGACTTGGAGGTATTATTTTATTTTATTCTTAATTTTATCTTAACAATATATAAGAAGGATTTGCATTTTTATTTCATGTCTTAAAAGTGAAATTCAACGAATTTTGAACCAGATATATTTTTCTTTTATGTGTTTCGTATAGATTCTCTCTCTCTCTCTCTCTCTCTCTTATTTTTTTTTTAAATTTACGTACAGTTATATATTTAGCTACTAATATTCAAATTACTTATCAACCACACATTTTGCTAACTATGTAAACTTATATGCTATCAATGAATAGTATACGATTAGCTATAACAACGATGTTTTTAGATTAAGGAAGAGTATACAAAAATACCATAACTATCAAAGAAAATGTGATTAATTTTACTTTTGTTGTAACACACACCAGTATTCCCTCAATCGTTTTATCAACGACTGCATTACTAAATAATACATATTTTTTGGACGTGTTTAATAAAGGTCGAAGTAACCTAGTATATAAATGGTATCAAATTATGGTTTACGTTTTTTTGCCATTTTATACTATCTTCTTATTCACCTCATTATATATTTTATATTATATGGTTTATAAGAAGAGCTTCTTTATATTTAAACTATTATTTATTGTATATACGTAATAATAATCTTAGGTTAAACATTAATTATAGTCATTTTTAGTGTATTAAAAAGTTAATTTATTCAAATTCAAACTAGTTATAACAAAATGGTGGATAAAGTTGCAGTCACACATATTGCCATTATTCCCCAAAGTGTGTTCGTTGGAGAGGTGCAAATTTGGTTAATATTTTGCAACTATAATTTCATGCAAATTGGCCAACCCAACTACCGCTCTCTTCAACCTTTTTTTTATTTTTTCATATTTTTTCAACAAATATCGATGATTTTCTGTGATAGCTGCATTTTGAGGGGAAGAAATGACAGACGAACTCAACCTTTGATGTCTATGATCAACGGTTCAGATTCTCTGCATTTTAACAATACTGTATTTTACATAAAATGTAGCGTGATGTATAATACAGTGTTTACAATCTGGACCGTCAACCACAAAAATCAACGGGTGAAATAGCATGCCCATCATTTTCCTCATAATGCAGCTGCCTTCATCATCCAATAATAACAAATATTTACTAAATGCAAGTAGATAATGTTAAAAATAGTTTATGGTAAATTTACCAATGCAAGTAAATAATTGTCAAAATAGTTTAGGTAATTTTATCAGTTCACTAAATAATGGCAACTTATTTCGTTAAAAAAGGTTTAATTTGCTCCTGAGTTTTTAGAGGTTATGTGCAAAATTTTATAATGAGACCTTGAAATTACTATGAAATAACTACAAATTTAAATACTTATTCATTTATGACACCAAAAGAACAAGATATCTACTCCAATATTTTTTTTTATTTTATTTTTGCTTTCTAGTAAAAGAGGATACTATAATGAAAACATGAATTTCTATAGTTTACACTAGATGACCTTTCATTCTGATTATATTATATTTAATTCGTAAAAAGCTTTTCTTTGATAGAGTAAAAACTCTTTTATACGAGATTTATAAGAAAAGCTCTTTTTTCTTAAGGTTGGGCTAAATGTACGGTGATGCTATGATTAAGATCGGGATCCTAAATATATTCGTTGTTTTTAAGATCGTACACAAGATCATGATTGTTTTCGTTAATCAAAGTCGTAAGATTTTAGAAACATTTTAGATAAAGGGATTAGTGTCTGGTAATGCATCCAATTTGTATCCGATGTTTATTGTGTGTGTAACGCCCCTAAAATACGTAAGTTTTAATAATTTAATATACGTTTGTATTTTAGTTTTATATGTATTTAATATGTAAATGTATAAAATAACTAAGATGTTAAATATGGGTTAGTAAGACTAACCAAATAAAAGAAAGTAAGTTAGAGGGACCAAAGTTGTAAATGAGCAAACTAGAGGGGAGTAAAATGAAAATAGTCAATTTAAAATCCCCTGCAGTATTCTAATTAGTTCCAGAGGGAATTTCAGTACGTATGTGTGTGTTTATGTCGTGAAAACAAGAACAAAAGCAAGAAATCGAAATTAAGGAAGAAATTGGGTGAGCTAGGGTTTAAAATCTTCAATTAAGCATCTCTAAGGTATGTGTAATCTTTATCCTAGCTCAATTCAAGTTACGGTTCAAGTTTTTATAAACCCTAGATATGAGAAAGATTATACATGTTAGTTAATTAACTTAATTAGTGTTCCATATATGTTTTTAAGTTATGTGGTATGTTTAATTGATGTTAGTTTGCTAAAGAGTTTATGTTCATATGCGATTGGGTTTTGATAGCTTAAGTGTATATGAGAAATTATGAATTAAGATTTAATTGATGATGATTATGGTTAGTTAAATGATGAATACCCAATTACGTATGATTATAAAGCCTAATAATGGAACACTAATGATGAATGATAGGTGTTAGTGAGTAACACCTAGTTATGAAATTAAGTGAAGAAAGCAAAGTGTTATGTTAATTGATTATGCTATATACTTATGTGATAGGTGATCAAGAAAGGAAGTTAATTCAAGTAAATTGCTTAGCCAAGATAAAGGTAAGTAGATGGATATAAAGGTGGAGTCAAGTAATGGGTGAGCCATTAGCTTGACGGTTTTTCCAAGTAATGGATCATGACCATTAGCTTGGTATAAATGTTAACTCGTAGTAGTTAGCATGATGATGTTTAAGGATCCTTAATGTGATGATGTTTATGTTTAAGTTAAAGCTTCAATTACTTACTAAGCAATCGCTTATGTGTTATGTTTAAACGTTTCAGGTGAGCCAAGTGTCAATAGAGGGGACTTGGGTAAAGGGCACGTGTGAAGTTTTCGGTGGAGCTTGTTACTTAGTTCGGTAACAAGTCTTATCCCTCTTAATCATGCTCATGATACATGTACACCCCTTTTGTAAAAGTTATGATACTAGCTTATGTTTTGAAAGGATGTTATGTCCCAATGGTAATGTTTTGTTGAAAGTCAAACTTAAATTTAAAGTCAGACTTAGTGGTCAGATTGTATGTAAAAAGTTTGAAAGTATATGTAATGAGAAAGTATGCTTTTGAAAGTGGAATTAGTCAAATGTTGATTTTATGGTTAATGGTTGATGTTAGCAAGTTAGTTTGACTTAGACAAGTCCATTAAATGAAGTTTGACTAAAAGAATGTGTCAATTTGGTCAGAGGCCCAATCGGGTCGTTTTGGTGTCCAAATGGGTCACCAATGGGTTTACGAGTCAAACTGAGTTAGACTTGATGAAAGTCAAATGTTTTAATGTTAATAAGTTCCATTAATGATGTTGGAAAAGTGGTAAAAGAATGAAAGTCACAAGTGTAATAGTTTGAAAGTTGGTATGTTAAGATTTTGGTCAAAAATGGCCTAAAACTCGTCTACGGGTCAAATCTTGTTAAAATGCAAAAATTGAAAAAGTGGAATTGAGGAAATGTTTATATGGTTATAGTGAATGTGTGTGCAAAATTTCAGGTCCTAACTCATAACGAGTAAAAAGTTATGCGCGTTTGAAGTTGGTTAAAAAAGTTGACTTTTGCTGACTTCTGGATTTACACTAAGGAACGCGATCCTGACACCATTTTTCTGGATCGCGTTCGCAAGGCACAAAACTAAGGAACGCGATCCTGACCACATTTTCCGGATCGCGTTCGCAAGGCAAAAATGGTAACAGAAAGTTTATATCTAAGGAACGCGATCCCGCCCACTTTCCCGGATCGCGTTTGATGGTAAAAAATGAAATTTTAGGTTCAAAAAGGCTCGTTTCAACTATGGAAAGTTACTAAAATTAAATTATACAAATGGAGTAGTTATGGGACATTATTAAGAGTAAAAAAAAAAAAATGTTCACGTTTTCTGGGTGTTTCAAGTTGGTATCAGAGCACGGTTTAAGGGTTTCAGGTATCCACCATTAGTGGGTACTTGGACTTAGACCAAAATTTTGATGATATTGAGCATGATTTAGTATGATATGTTTAAAAGTTAATAATTGTTAATGATTCTTTACTCAAAGTGTGGCGTGCAGACTATGGATGTGTTTAATGTAATACGATAATTAGTGCGTCTGGCCAACGCAATGATTACCATATTACCTTGTATGTATCCATGGAAATCACGAGACATTAGAGGATTGAATGTTAACAAGTTATTAACTGTTTGTAGCAAAGTTTGTGATAAGGTAGACATTAAATGTTTAAGTTATTATGTTAATGTGTTATGTGAACGTTTCAGATAAGATGAGTAAAGAAATAGAGACTACTGATACAGGAGGCAGTCAAGATAAGTCTCAGTCTCCTGTTCAAGATATAGACCCGATAATTGAGAAGATGAAGTCTTTTATTTCACAAGAAATAGGTATTGCTCAAAAAGCTTCTATTCCTCTTTTAAAGTCAACAATTATAGAGACTGTTAGAGAGGTAGTTAGTGAAGAATTTCAGAGACAAAAAGATAAAACGGTTGGAATTAGACAAGAAGTACCTCCTCAAGCTCCAATTTCGGAAGAAAGTAGGAAGTTTAGTTACAAAGACTTTTCAGCTTGTAATCCGCCAGATTTTGAAGGGGATTTAGACCCGATTATATGTTACCGGTGGATTATGGAGGTAGAAGGGGCTTTTACTACTTCACGTTGCCCCGCAGATTTGAAAGTAATCTTTGCTGCTAATCTCTTAAAGGCACATGCTAAGAATTGGTGGGAAGTTCAACGCCGTACCTTAGGGGATGAAGCTATAAATAAGATGAGTTGGGATGATTTTAAGAAAATGTTTGAGAATACCTATTCTCAAGAAGCAGATTTAAAGAGAATTCATCGTGAGTTTCTTGCAATGGAACAAACGACTGAGTCGATTAATGAGTTAGTTGGTGTATTTCTGGATAGAGCTCAATTCTGTCCAGATTATATGGAGAATCCAAAGCGGCTTATAGATCATTTTCATGAGGTGTTGAAGAAAGAAATCAGTCAGTTTATTCAACCTAGCCGTTGTAAGTCTTTTGAAGAAATTGTGAATGAAGCTCGTTTTCAAGAGTTAGAGTTAAAGAAAGGTGAGAAAGCTGTTGCAAAAAGAAAAGCTGAATCAAGTCCTATTCCTTCAAAGAAGTTCAAAGCTAGTGACAGTTCTCGTCGAGAAGAGAAGAAGACAGAAAAGTCTGTACCTCTAGAATGTAAGAAATGTCACAAGAAGCATTTTGGAGTATGTAGATTTGGGTTAAATGTTTGCTATCAATGTGGTGAGGAAGGTCATTTCAGCAAGGACTGTCCTCATCCATTGAAGGTATGTTATGGATGCTACGAGCCTGGTCATGTGAAGTCAGAATGTCCAAAGTTGAAGTCTCAGTCAGCTTCTTCAGCATATCGTAAGCCATCCGATAAGAAGTCGACTGAAGTTCCAAAAGCCAGGCCTCGTTCATTCCAGATCACAGCAGAGGAAGCCAAGGGGACCCCAGATGTAGTGTCAGGTACTTTTTTAGTAAACCTAATACCTGCATATGTTCTTTTTGATTCGGGTGCCTCTTGATCATTTGTTTCAGAAAAGTTTAGTAAAAGTTTCATTACTCCACTTTCTGACTTAGACACTCCCTTAGATGTCGAAATAGCTGATGATAGAACAGTATATGTAACGAAAGTTTATAGAGGGTGTCCGTTAGAAATAAGTAATGAGCATTTTTCTATAAATCTGATCCCTATGCAAATGGGGGAATTCGATGTTGTAATTGGTATGGATTGGTTAGCGGCTCATAATGCAATGATTCAATGTGAGCAAAAGATTGTAAGAGTTAAGCTACCTCGTGGTGAATTGTTAGATATTTATGGAGAAAAGAAAGAAATGCCTATCCCAGTCTGTACTTTTGCTAAAGCTAAACGACATTTGTCACATGGTTGTCAAGCCTTTTTGGCACATGTGATAGATACTCAGATTCAAATCCCAAAGATTGATGAAATTCCGGTAGTAAGAGAGTTTGTTGATGTATTTCCTGATGAGTTACCGGGCATACCGCCCGATAGACAAGTTGAATTTAAGATTGAATTGATGCCTGGAGCTACACCTATTGCTAAGACACCATATAGGCTTGCTCCAACCGAAATGCAGGAATTAATGAAACAGTTGCAAGAACAGTTAGACAAAGGTTTTATACGTCCGAGTAGTTCTCCGTGGGGAGCTCCTATTTTATTTGTGAAGAAGAAGGATGGTTCAATGAGAATGTGTATAGATTACAGAGAGTTAAACAAGGTGACCATCAAGAATAGGTACCCATTACCTAGGATTGATGACTTGTTTGACCAGTTGCAGGGTGCTAATTATTTTTCAAAGATTGATTTACGCTCCGGTTACCATCAATTGAAGGTCAGAGAAGAAGATGTTTGTAAAACTGCTTTCAGGACGAGGTATGGGCACTATGAATTTGTGGTAATGCCGTTTGGTTTGACGAATGCACCTGCAGCTTTTATGGATTTGATGAATAGAGTATGTCGTCCAATGCTTGATAAGTTCGTAATCGTGTTTATTGACGATATTTTAATCTATTCTAAATCTGCTAATGATCATGATTATCATTTGAGGCAAGTGCTACAGATGTTAAGAAGAGAGAAGCTTTATGCTAAGTTCTTGAAGTGTGAGTTTTGGCTTCGGGAAGTACAGTTTCTAGGTCATGTTGTCAATAGTGAGGGTATTATGGTTGATCCAGTGAAAGTTGAAGCAGTTATGAAATGGAGTGCTCCAACAACTCCAACCGAAGTCAGAAGTTTTCTTGGGTTAGCTGGCTATTACAGACGGTTTATTCAAGATTTTTCAAAGATCGCAATGCCACTTACAAAGCTTACTAGAAAGAATATCAAGTTCGAATGGAATAAACAAGCAGAACAAGCCTTTCAGATTTTAAAATAGAAACTCAGTCAAGCACCAGTCTTAGTACTTCCAGAAGGTACTGAAGACTTGGTGATATATTGTGATGCATCGTATAGTGGTTTGGGCTGTGTTCTTATGCAACGTGGCAAAGTGATAGCATATGCTTCTAGACAGTTAAAAGAAAATGAGAAGAACTATCCAACGCATGATCTAGAACTTGCAGCGGTGGTCTTTGCCTTAAAGATATGGAGGCATTATCTCTATGGTGTGAGGAGTACTATCTATACAGATCACAAAAGTTTAAAGTACTTCTTCGATCAGAGAGATTTGAATATGAGACAAAGAAGATGGCTAGATCTTGTTAAAGATTATGATTGTGAAATATTGTACCACCCGGGGAAAGCTAACATTGTAGCTGATGCTTTAAGCAGAAAGGCAGCCCATTTTTCTCTAACGGTTAAATCTCTTAGAATTACCGTTACTCCTAGCTTGTTTGATCAAATTAAAGAAGCACAACAAAAAGCTTGAAGAGAAAAAGATATTCGATCAGAACAGATCATGGGTCAAGTTGATAGTATTGTGGAAGATTCACGTGGGTTAAAGACTCGATATGGTAGAATATGGATCCCAAATTCTTGGGATTTGAAGACATTATTGTTAGATGAAGCCCATAAATCAAAGTATTCCATTCATCCTGGCGCAACAAAGATGTACCACGACTTAAGATCAGAATATTGGTGGCCAGGTATGAAAAGAGATATTGTTAAATATGTTGAACAGTGTTTAACTTGCTTACAGGTGAAGGCTGAGCATCAGAAGCCATATGGGAAGATGCAGCCTTTTGACATACCTGTTTGGAAGTGGGAACACATAACGATGGATCTTATCACCAAATTGCCAAAGACTCAACGTCAGCATGATGCGATTTGGGTGATAGTTGATAGATTGACGAAAAGTGCATTATTTCTGCCTATTAAAGAAATGATGTCTATAGAAGCTTTAGCAGATTTATATGTTAAGGAGATAGTTGCACGTCATGGTATGCCAGTTTTTATTGTCTCAGATAGAGATAGTAGATTTACTTCACGATTTTGGGCCAAGTTTCAAGATGATATTGGTACACGTATTAATCTTAGCACAGCTTACCACCCGCAGACATATGGTCAAAGTGAAAGAACGATACAGACTTTAGAAGATATGTTGCGGGCTTGTGTTATAAATTTTGGAGGTAATTGGGATGTGCATTTACCGTTAGCAGAGTTCTCCTATAATAACAATTATCATGCAAGTATAGGTATGCCACCTTACGAGATGTTATATGGGAGAAAGTGTAGAACTCCAATATGTTGGGGTGAAGTCGGGCAAAGAGAAATGGGCAGTACAGATATAATGCAACAGACGACAGAAAAGATTGATCAAATCAGAGAAAGGTTAAAGATTGCTCAAGATAGACAGAAGTCATATGCCGACAAAAGAAGACGTCCATTAGAGTTTAAGGTTGGAGATATGGTTATGTTAAAAGTATCTCCATGGAAAGGTATTATCAGATTCAGGAAACAAGGCAAGTTAAGTCCTCGGTTTATTGGTCCATTTAAAATTCTTGAAAGAGTTGGTAAGGTAGCTTATCGTCTTGAGCTACCAAGTGAGTTGGCAAGTATTCATAGCACTTTTCATGTGTCTTATTTAAGAAAGTGCTTAGTGGATGAAGCATCTTATGTGCCATTGGAAGAAATAGAAATCAATGATCAATTGAATTATGTTGAACAACCAATAGCTATCCTCGATGAGAAAGTCAAGAAGTTAAGAAATAAAGATATTCGGTTGTTTAGAATTCAATGGAAGCATAGAAAAGGGTCAGAATTCACTTGGGAGCCGGAAGAAGAAATCATTGTTTATTATCCGGCTTTGTATCAAGAATGGATTATGAGGACACAATCCTAAATAAGTAGGGGAGAGTTGTAACGCCCCTAAAATACGTAAGTTTTAATAATTTAATATACGTTTGTATTTTAGTTTTATATGTATTTAATATGTAAATGTATAAAATAACTAAGATGTTAAATATGGGTTAGTAAGACTAACCAAATAAAAGAAAGTAAGTTAGAGGGACCAAAGTTGTAAATGAGCAAACTAGAGGGGAGTAAAATGAAAATAGTCAATTTAAAATCCCCTGCAGTATTCTAATTAGTTCCAGAGGGAATTTCAGTACGTATGTGTGTGTTTATGTCGTGAAAACAAGAACAAAAGCAAGAAATCGAAATTAAGGAAGAAATTGGGTGAGCTAGGGTTTAAAATCTTCAATTAAGCATCTCTAAGGTATGTGTGATCTTTATCCTAGCTCAATTCAAGTTAGGGTTCAAGTTTTTATAAACCCTAGATATGAGAAAGATTATACATGTTAGTTAATTAACTTAATTAGTGTTCCATATATGTTTTTAAGTTATGTGGTATGTTTAATTGATGTTAGTTTGCTAAAGAGTTTATGTTCATATGCGATTGGGTTTTGATAGCTTAAGTGTATATGAGAAATTATGAATTAAGATTTAATTGATGATGATTATGGTTAGTTAAATGATGAATACCCAATTACGTATGATTATAAAGCCTAATAATGGAACACTAATGATGAATGATAGGTGTTAGTGAGTAACACCTAGTTATGAAATTAGGTGAAGAAAGCAAAGTGTTATGTTAATTGATTATGCTATATACTTATGTGATAGGTGATCAAGAAAAGGAAGTTAATTCAAGTAAATTGCTTAGCCAAGATAAAGGTAATTAGATGGATATAAAGGTGGAGTCAAGTAATGGGTGAGCCATTAGCTTGACGGTTTTTCTAAGTAATGGATCATGACCATTAGCTTGGTATAAATGTTAACTCGTACTAGTTAGCATGATGATGTTTAAGGATCCTTAATGTGATGATGTTTATGTTTAAGTTAAAGCTTCCATTACTTACTAAGCAATCGCTTATGTGTTATGTTTAAACGTTTCAGGTGAGCCAAGTGTCAATAGAGGGGACTTGGGTAAAGGGCACGTGTGAAGTTTTCGGTGGAGCTTGTTACTTAGTTCGGTAACAAGTCTTATCCCTCTTAATCATGCTCATGATACATGTACACCCCTTTTGTAAAAGTTATGATACTAGCTTATGTTTTGAAAGGATGTTATGTCATAATGGTAATGTTTTGTTGAAAGTCAAACTTAAATTTAAAGTCAGACTTAGTGGTCAGATTGTATGTAAAAAGTTTGAAAGTATATGTAATGAGAAAGTATGCTTTTGAAAGTGGAATTAGTCAAATGTTGATGTTATGGTTAATGGTTGATGTTAGCAAGTTAGTTTGACTTAGACAAGTCCATTAAATGAAGTTTGACTAAAAGAATGGGTCAATTTGGTCAGAGGCCCAATCGGGTCGTTTTGGTGTCCAAATGGGTCATCAATGGGTTTACGAGTCAAACTGAGTTAGACTTGATGAAAGTCAAATGTTTTAATGTTAATAAGTTCCATTAATGATGTTGGAAAAGTGGTAAAAGAATGAAAGTCGCAAGTGTAATGGTTTGAAAGTTGGTATGTTAAGATTTTGGTCAAAAATGGCCTAAAACTCGTCCACGGGTCAAATCTTGTTAAAATGCAAAAATTGAAAAACTGGAATTGAGGAAATGTTTATATGGTTATAGTGAATGTGTGTGCAAAATTTCAGGTCCTAACTCATAACGAATAAAAAGTTATGCGCGTTTGAAGTTGGTTAAAAAAGTTGACTTTTGCTGACTTCCGGATTTACACTAAGGAACGCGATCCTGACACCATTTTTCCGGATCACGTTCGCAAGGCACAAAACTAAGGAACGCGATCCTGACCACATTTTCCGGATCGCGTTCGCAAGGCAAAAATGGTAACAGAAAGTTTATATCTAAGGAACGCGATCCCGCCCACTTTCCAGGATCGCGTTTGATGGTAAAAAATGAAATTTTAGGTCCAAAAAGGCTCGTTTCAACTATGGAAAGTTACTAAAATTAAATTATACAAATGGAGTAGTTATGGGACATTATTAAGAGTAAAAAATAAATAAAAAATGGTCACGTTTTCGGGGTGTTTCAGTGTGTACCCAACTTATATCTGCTATCTTTAATGTATCAAACTTTTAAATATTGTAGTTACTGTATTTTGTTGATGTTTTGATGACGTGTCAACTTCTACAGATGCCACGTGGCACTATAAACGGATGACACATTAATAGCGTACACACAATAAATATCGAACATAAATTAATTAGATGAATTATCAGGTACAAACCCCTTATATAAATATGGGTCACCTAAAATTCCGGTAAGCATATAGATCAATAACACTCATCTATGTACATTGTGAATTGATCAAATTGCAACTCAATTAGCCTATGGAGAATTGTATAAATCATCCGAAAAAGGTGGTATAATTGAATGTTGCTAACTGGCCAACAAAAGTAGATACAATCCGTTGGAACTTGAATTGAAAAATAAAATCATGAAAAGTTGATGACAAATTATTACTTTGTTAAAGAAACTTAAAACAATATTTGCAATAAAGTTTAGACATAATTTTCTTAACCAAACTATAACATTTCAAAGAATGAAAAGCTAAGGTAGACACCTTTTGCTAAACATACATATACATATATACATTACTGTGGGATGATATAGGGAGAAGTATTTTTTTTTAGGAAAGGAGGAAGTGTAATATTCATCGAAGCATCTTAATTTTCACCAATACAAATGCCAAAAAATAAAAAGTAAAAATTAATAAATGTTGATTAGAATTGATGTTATGAATATTAAACATACTTGATAAATTCTTTTTGTTATCTATAAGATCAATTGATGAATTTTATATCCAAAACTGTTAATATTAATCGTGGTGAATGTTAGTTAAAATTCGTTAAGATGATTGTTAAAATTAAAATTATTTGTCAAAATGTTATGTTTTAACATTTATCGTGAATGTTAAGTTAACATTCATTATGATGAATGTTAAAAATTTATTAAATAAATATACATCAACTAATGTTATGACTTAAAAATAAATTTCATTTGTAAATATATATTCTTTATAACATCGATTTAGATTGCTATTTACTAGTAAAATTAATTATTTTTTTACATTTGTATTGGTGAACTTAAGATGCTTCGTAATGAATATTACACCTTCCCCTTTCCCAAAAAAATGTTTCCTTCTTGAACGCTCCCACTTCTATATTAACTATATATTCAATCTTTCTTTTTTCCTTTCTAAATAACAAAAAGTTAAGTAGATTTCATGAAAACTTTATATGTATTTTCATTTTTATTTTTACAATGAACATGAAGAAAATAACTAATAATATCATGATAAATTGTTCAATATCTCATGATATTTTATTACCTATATCTTAGTTCAACCAAGTTCTCATGATAACATGAGATATTAATTTCATGGAATTGGCCATATATCACGTAAAGTTAAATAATTCTTTTTTTGTTATGACAAATTATTACTTGGTTAAAGAAACTTAAAACAATATTTGCAATAAAGTTTAGGAAAATGATAACATAACGTGCTTAAACTGGTTGTACTTTGATTGATATTTATGGGGTCAACTTAAATTCAGGGGTCAAAGAGTTTATTATGGTATGGGTACAAGTATTAATGCGCGTTTTAAATTCTTATTGACAGCCCTTAGGGCTGTCGTTATCATTTTTCATATTGGTATTAGTATTAATTATTTCTGTTTTCCTTTCTAAATAACAAAAAAGTTAGGTAGATTTCATGGCAACTTTTTGTTTATTTTCATTTATATTTTTCAACAAACAAGAAGAAAATAACTAATTATTATATCATAAATATAGACGAAGTAAGCTAATATCAAATCTGAGAATGATATTCAATTGATTAGGTTTCTATTGGAAAAAAAAAAGGGTTCTTTTTAGTTAACTAAAGAGGAAAAGGAAAATAAGTCCAACTTATAAAGTAATTATATTCAGGAAGCGCGGCTACAATGTACCTCGTTTGTGATGAAAGTAGTTAGTTACGAGGGAAATTAATAAAAAAGCCCTTTTTTCGCGGGTATAATTCAATATGCCCTTCCCAAAAAAAAAATTACCATTTTGCCCTACCCGGTCGCAGGTCGTACCATGCGACCTGCGACCCGTACCATGCGACCTTCGACCAGCAACATTCTCGAGCAAAAGACAAGCAAAACGAGCCGTAGCGTCCAGTCGCAAGTCGCACGCTTGCGACCTGCGACCAATTGTTTGCGACCTGCGAACGAGATACAAAGGTTACGCTGCGGCGGATAGTATATGCCATTTAATATATTATATGTTTCAAGTTTAATTAACGTAATATTTTGTTTTTCTTTGATAACTTTTTATATACAATGTATAAAATAATTTCAAATATATATTCATGATCGGCGTAATTTTATCTACATTTCGACATAAATTTTATCATCATATGTTATATATCTAACGAAAGCATTTTTTAGTCTCGAAATCAAGTTTTTTTTATATCAGTGTTGTGGGTAGAATTTTCACTAACCATGCAGGATCCCGGATTAGCTACTATACGGGTTATGTGTGAGGATCCTGGACTTCTCTTAAATGACTTACGCACAGGATACTGAGTCTACAATCGGGATAAAGAAAGGTATGATCCTGACTTGCTATACTGTGCGGGATCCTCAGGTATGTATATAATATCCTCAAAATTATGTTGAAACAGGAATAATAGTAATATGACTTTACAGTTAAGATTATCATGTTACAGGATCCCGATAGAGACATTGTCTGGTATTTCAGGATCACTGACTTATAGTTATCCTGGACATAACTAAGTCTGAGATAATAAGATGTCTTTGGTTTGATATTATCTTATTTGTCTTATAATATATGCTTATTATAAGGATCCCAGATATCATATATCTCGGGATCCCTTTGCTACTAATATTTCTGCATGTTTATTTACATTTTGACTAGGTCATGAAGACGTGTGGAAGTAGTTCCGATTTCCTTGGATCGTATATTACTTGAAGACTATTTTGAATTACGAAGAAGGGAGTCAACACGTGCGTATTACTTAGTCAAGTGAACGTTGGAGGCGCTCCACCATATCTCGGGGATGATCCCGGATATTTTGGAAATACTACTTATAGAGCTGTAGTATATATATGAGGCTGGAATGATCGATTAGGTTAACTTATCTTCATCACTTACACTCCATTACACTCTCAGCAACTCACTTATACTCTGACATTCCATCATTTCCACACTTACACGATCATTCTTGCGCTCTTTAGTTTGTAACTTCATTTTATTCAATAAGATAAACATAAGGCAAGGATCAATTGATCCTTCCCGAGGTTTTGTGCCGGCGATCTACTATAGATCAAGGGTTTTCCTCGTACATCACCGTGTTCTTGCACTTTATATTCATTTACTTCATTAAATTTGCATTCTTCGTCATATTTATTGCATTATCCCGGAATTATCCCGGATTACATTTGTTTTTCTGCATTAATCTTAATTTATTGCATACAAATTCATCATTTACAAAGTTTTACTTTATTTGTCTATCAAGGTTTAATCATAAGTAAACCCGCATTAGCAAAATCACAAGTTTTCTTCACAAACTATAATTTTCTACTAAATTATCTTGAAATTAAGTTTAAGCACACTACCTCACTTTACTAATTTGTTCATTGAATTGCATTTAGTAATTTTTTGACCAAAACAATTTGGCGCCCACCGTGGGGCAAGTGGTGCTTTTTCATAACCAAACTTTTGATTAAACCTTCATTAGGATCGTTTTCTGCATAAAACTTGTCAAAAATGGTGACCCAAGGCCAAACCACCTCTTCTGCTATACCACCATCTTCTGCTGCTAGCATACCACCGTACATGCCTGTTTCATCTTCACGACTAAGGCCTCAGCCTGTCAGTTCAAGGACGACGACCACTACATCCACCTATGTGGGATCATGTTCGAATGATAGTGACCCTATTATTATCTCTAACCGTGAAATTATGACTATGTTTTCAGAAGTAAGGGAACAGATGAGCCGTATAGAACGCAGCAACGCATCACTAAGAAGAGATGTGGAAGGCATGAGATCTAGAGAAAGTGTTCCCGTCACTCAAGTTACTACCCCCATTCGGAGCAGGATCCTGGATTTCAATACTCCTCATTCGTCAAATTATTCTGGAGATTTCATATCTATGCAAGGGAGTGCCGGAATCCCGGGATCCACACATGCTACCAGAGTCTCTACACATAGAGATCCTGAACAAGCCTCAGGATCCCTACCGAGGACAACATATGGTGGTAACATACCTTCTGGTTATTCTTTTGGTTCTAACGTTTTGCAGGATTCTGGGGTAAATCCCGTCGTGGCGAGAGAGTTGGAAAAGCTCAAGGATATGATATCTAGTGTCCCAGGTATAGTGCAACCTATCCCGGAGGTTGCGCCATCTGCACATAGGATCTCGAGATTTGCACCACCAATATGTGATGCCGAGATCCCGAAGAGATTTCAGACTCCTAACATGAAGCTTTATGACAGAACCACGGATCCTGAAGAGCATATAGCGCAGTACAGGGAAAGAATGGAGATTATCCCGATCCCTGCGGATCTAAAGGAAGCTTGTCTTTGCAAAGGATTCGGATCCACTCTTACAGGATCTGCACTTAAATGGCTGCTTAATGTTCCTGCATACTCTATTACATCTTTTGCTCATTTGGTTAATCTTTTTAATAATCAATTTTCATGCAGTAGGACTTTTGAAAGACTAACCACTGATTTGTATAGGGTTTTCCTAAAGGATAATGAAACTCTTCGAGATTTTGTAGGAAGATTTGGCAGGGAATCCTTAGATATCCCGAACCTGGATATGGCAACTGCTGTTCAAGCTTTCAAAATGGGGATAAAGAGAGATTCGCCTTTCTATGAAGATCTTGTGAAACCCATGTAGAAGCTTGGACGAAGTGAGAAACAGAGCTTTGAGATTCATACGCTTGGAGGAAGATGCGGTGATCCAAAAGAAATCAAGTACCTCTTCAACGTATGATAAACCCAACAGGAAAGCTGAGATACATGTATTCAAACCAAGCAGGAGCAAACCATATTCCAGAAATGAGGATCGCAGGATCATGCTGTGGATGAGGATGATGAAGATTGTCCAAAACTGACTGATTATTGTTTTGCAGCTGATACCACAAAGATCCTCTATGCAATGAGAAACCTTGGAGATGGAGTCAGATGGCCAAAGAAGAGTGAAAAGAATACTGGATGGAAAGACAGATCGAAATGGTGCGCTTTCCATGAGGATTTCGGTCATGAAACTGAGAACTGCATAGCTTTGAGGAAAGAAATAAGCTATTTGCTCGGAAAGGGTCATCTGAAGGAGCTCTTCAACAGAAGAAAAGATCAAGCTCGGGATCATGATAAATTTCCGCGATTCTGAAAATCAGGATCATACCGGAATCCCGTAGAGAGTAGGATCACCGCCTCCGAATGCTAAGGTAATTAACTTTATATCTGGTGGTTCTGACATCTGCGGTACATCTTATTCAGCAGTGAAAAGGCATGCGAAGGAATCAAAGTCGGAAAAGCGGGATAAGCCCATGAGATCAGTAACCCTGAAGGATGAGAAGGTGGTCACTTTTAGTGAAGATAACAAGGAGAATGTTCAGGATCCTCACCATGATGGTCTGGTTATTACTCTATATATTGCAAATCATTTTGTACGCAGTATCCTGATTGATGGCGGTAGCTCTGTGAACATCATTCAACTGGAGACACTCAAGAGGATGGGGATCCCAGAATCAGAGATAATTGCTAAATCAACCGTCCTTGTTGGGTTCAGTGGTGAAGCCAAAAATACCGTGGGAGAAATCAAATTTCCAATCTATATTGAGGGGGTAAACTCTATGCAACGCTTTTGTGTTATGGATTCATTATCTTGCTATAACATTATTCTAGGTAGACCCTGGATTCATGACATGAAGGCAGTCCCATCAACGTATCATCAATACGTGAAGTTGCCCACTCCATGGGGAGTCGTTAGCATTAACAGTGACCAACTGGAGGCTAAGGATTGCTACACAACATCGATGAAACCTACTACCAAGCCCACGCCAGCATAGCAATTAAAGACGCGAGCACGGGGCATCTTGGAAGCAATTGAGCAGGATGTCAAAGAAGTGCCGCTAAACATTGATGATCCTGAGGAAAAAATATTCTTAGGATCCTCAATCCCTAAGGATCTTGAACAGAATCTTGTGAAGTTCCTGAAGGATAGAAAAGCAACTTTTTCTTGGAAACCTGAGGATATGACAGGTATATCTAAGGATATTATCACACATAAACTGGGTATTGACAAAACTTTCAGGCAGATTCAGCAAAAGCGAAGAAAGTTCACCCCGGAAAGAAATGCGATTATACAAGCTGATGTAGAAAGGTTGCTCAAGTCTGGTATGATTAGAGAAGTTAAATTCCCAAGATGGTTGGCAAACGTGGTAGTGGTACAAAAGAAGAATGGGAAATGGAGAGTATGTGTGGACTACACTGATCTCAACAAAGCATGTCCAAAGGATCCCTTCCCATTACCTCACATAGACTCAATGGTGGACACAACGGCTGGACACGAGATCCTGACCTTGATGGATGCATCTTCGGGATTTCAGCAAATACAGATTGAGCCATCTGATCAGGAAGATACAGCCTTCATGACACCAACAGGTATATATTGTTATATTACAATGCCTTTTGGTCTTAAAAATGCATGTTCAACATACCAGAGGCTTGTGAATATGATGTTCAAAGATCACTTGGGTAAGACCATGGAAGTCTACATTGATGATATGGTGGTTAAATCCAAGAGAGCTGAGGATCATTTTTAAGATCTTCGAACTGCTTTCGATATCCTGGACCAGTACAACATGAAGCTTAATCCTGCCAAATGCCATTTTGGAGTGGGGGCAGGAAAATTCTTGGGCTATATGGTGACTAAGGGAGGAATCGAGGCTAGCCCAGAACAAATTAAGGCTATCCTGGATTTAAGATCCCCGGTCAACACCAAAGATATTCAAAGATTAACTGGAAGGATTGCAGCTCTTAATAGATTCATTTCGAGATCCTCAGATCGGTGCAAAGAATTTTATGATATCCTGAAGAAGAACAAGAAATTCGAATGGGGAGATAAACAAGAAGCAGCATTTTTAGAATTGAAAAATTATTTGTCATCGGCTCCATTGTTAATGAAGCCAGAAGATGGAGAACCATTATATCTATATATGGCAGTATCCCGAAGTGCAGTGAGTGCAGTACTTGTTAAAGATCATGAAGGTCAACAGCATCCCGTATATTATGTATGTAAAAGTCTACTTGATGCTGAAACCAGGTATTCTCATCTTGAAAAACTTATTCTTGCATTAGTCATGGCTTCCACTAAACTTAGACATTACTTTGAAACGCACCCTGTTCATATAAGATCAAATTATCCCATAAAATCAGTACTTAGAAAACCAGAAATGTCAGGTAGAATGGCTAAATGGTATGTGAAATTAAGTGCGTTTAATTTAATATATGAGCCAAGAAATGCCATAAAATCCCAAGCCTTAGCAGACTTTATAGCTGATTTCACTAGTGATCTTCAAGAAGAAGTAGATTTAGAGGTACAACAATTAGATGAATAAGAAGATAAATATATTCTGTATACTGATGGAGCCTCTAATATGAATGAAATTGGATTAGGGATAATATTAAGATCACCACAGGAAGACATAATGCCACAAGCAATTAATTGTGAATTTCAGGCTACTAATAATGAAGCAGAATATGAGGCATTAGTTGCTGGATTACAACTAGCTAAAGATATAGGAGTAAAACATTTACAAGTTTACATGGATTCTTTATTAGTTGTTAATCATTATAATGGTACTTATGCTGTAAAAGGAGAAAAGTTGGCTTTGTATTTGGATGTTGTTAAAAAGCTTACAGGTGATTTCGAGACATTCAGTATAGAGCAGATACCAAGAGAAGCCAATTCAGAAGCGGATGCATTAGCAAATTTGGGATCAACTCTCAGGATCCCGCCTAACATCAGGATCTCAATTGTTCATATGTTGTCACCAGCCATAGAAGATAAGAAAGAAGAGCAAGTATGTGGGATTGATGATCCTGAGAGAAGAGATAATTCAGATACATCAGCTTCTGGGGGCAAATCGGGATCATGGATGCAACCAATCATGGAATACTTACAAAATGACGTGGTTCCGAAGAATGAACCAAATCCTAGGATTTTCAAGCTTAAGTTATCTCGTTTTATAATTCAAAATGGGATATTGTATCGTAAATCTCTTGCAGGACCATTACTGTGATGCCTTGAGGATCCTGAAGCGCAAGCAGTACTTAAGGATATTCATGAGGGAGATTGTGGAAATCATTCTGGGGGCAGAGCACTATTCTCAAAAACTTTGAGAACAGGTTATTTTTGGCCAACAATGAGGAAAGATTCCATGGATTTCGCTCGCAAATGTGATGCTTGTCAAAGACATGGGAACATCCATCATCAACCGGCAGAACCGATGCATCCAATTATCTCTTCATGGCCGTTTATGAAGTGGGGAATGGATATTGTTGGAAAACTACCTACTGCTCCTGGAGGAAAAGTCTTTATGCTTGCAATGACGGACTACTTTTCAAAATGGATTGAAGCTGAAGCATTTGTGCAAGTAAAAGAAAAGGATGTAATCTCGTTCATCAAAAGGAATATCCTGACTAGATTCGGGATCCCGGCAGAGATAATATGTGATAATGGATCTCAGTTTATTGGAAATAGAACAACCAAGTTTTGTGATAGTTGGGGGATTAAGATGATTACTTCAACGCCAGTTCATCCCCAAGCTAATTATAACGCCCCTCATTTAATATCACAATATAATATTAAGTTTAGCGGAAGCGAATAATTGAAATACATATTCTATTAAAATCCTGCTAGAAATTTTCGCAAACCTTTATACAATATGTTTAACTATTTAACAAACATAGTTAACATGTTTACAACCCAGGGCATTATATGCTATAAAACACTATTTATTACAAACTGGATCAGAGTTGTAAGTTTCAAACATTCCCAGCGTCAAAACATCCTTCCTGACTACCCACATATTATACATTACCTGCATGAAGTAAATTGAGGGATTAGCACGAAGCTAAGTGAATGAATTATCAACTACAATTCAATTTAGCTAGTAATCTGTTACAATCAATAATGCAACAATTATCGTCAAGAGGAACGGTGGTTCCTAAGGACCCTGTGCCGGGTGGCCCTATCAGAACACTTAAATCAACTGTCAGGCCAAAACAGTGATTAACCGCTAACTAAATGCTAATCTCCATCAACACATGTACGCAACCCTATGTTGACCAACATTAGCAATCAAGTCCAACCGACAATCTAGTTGACCTCTGGAATGTACATTTCAATTCAATGTTCAACAAACAACCAATCAAATTGCATATCATTTCAAAGTTAACATACTATCAATAGTAATCCTATAATTACTGATTGAAATCAAACTGACACAACCAAATCAAACTGTGAGTTTCAAATCCACTCACCTGATTATCTCGTTTCACTTACTCAGCTGTCTTATCTCGCTGAGCTTTCTGCTTATCTGAGAATCATAAATCAGGTAGAAGTTAGAAATCAAGATCATAACACTTGAATAACATTAATTTAAATCATTAGGAACTTAGTCAAATTAACATCACAATTATCATAAGTCCCTAAATACAACTACTATCATGTGTTGTCATGTTAATAAGTACAATTTACATTGCAAACAACAATTTAGAACAAGTCTTAAAGGTCAAACAAAATATTTGCTGGAACACACTACAAGCCGCCGGCTTCCTATAGCCAGCCGCCGGCTTCTCCATTCCAGCCGCCGGGTGATTTAATTTTGGAGGTAACAGAACTTAATTGCGTTTTAAAGCTTCTATTGGCCGCCGGATAACCAATCAACCCGCCGGCTATGGCTTTCAAGCCGCCGGCTTGGGTAGTTCACCCGCCGGTTTCCTTTCTACACAACGAAGCCGCCGGCTTCAGGGTACCAGCCGCCGGGTTCAACCGACGTACAGGGGATACCCAGTTCAGCTATGGCAGAAACTCAGCAAACAAATCACAACATATAAACCACAAACTCGATTTCAGTAGCATATATTCACTCATATAGCATCATTTAAACATGTTATAACATACCATAACATCAAGATCATCAAACACATGTATTCACTCAAAGTATAGATTAACAAAAATCAAAACTTACCACTTAGAACTAAAACAAGTTGGTGGTGATGATTTACTAGCTAAAATCAAGATCAATCAGCTCAAAATCACTTGTTCCAAAGCTTGTTTGCAAAGATTTTAAAGGTTTTGAAGTTTTAGGGTTTATGGTTTCCAAAAAGGGAAAGTGTAAAACTTTCCTAAAAAGGAAATATTTAAGACGGTTGAGATTTTACACCGACCAGTATCCACTTAAAACTAGTCCCCTTTTCAATCTATTGTCTGGAACCTAAAAACCATTTGCGAGAAACTTCTTTTATTGCACCGTCAACTATAGTAAATTAAAACAATCAATAATTTACTAAGCACAATAAGTCCTTAAGCTTATTTAACTAAGTTTCGCAAATAAACAATTAATATCAAATAATTTCCAATACAATTAAATATATCAATTTAAAATTAGAAATTACCGGACCAGAAGAGAGGATGTTACAACTCTCCCCCCCTTAAGAAGATTTCGCCCCCGAAATCTCATCACGATCAAATAATCCAGGATATCTGGATTTCATAATATCCTCTGTTTCCCACGTTAGGTTTTCACCTAAGCTATGTTTCCATTTCACTAACACCATGGGAATCTGTTTCTTCCTAAGTTTAGTCACTTTTCTGTCAAGAAGTTCTACTGGTTCTTCAACTAACTTCTGACTGTGATCAACTTTCAAATCTTTCAAAGGAAGAATCTGAGTCTGGTCTTCAACGTTACATTTCCTCAAATAACAAATGTTAAACGTATCATGAATACCAACAAGCTCTGGAGGAAGATCCAATGTAACAGACAGATCATTAACAATCTGTCGAATTCTAAAAGGTCCAATATACCGAGGAGCCAATTTGCCACGTTTTCCAAACCGAATTACCCCTTTCCAAGGCGAAACTTTCAAGTAAACAAGTTCACCTTCAACAAAAGTAACTGGTCGACGTTTAGGATCAGCATATTGTTTCTGTCTATCACGTGCAGCTTTCAACTTTTCACGAGCCACTGCCACTTTATCAGCTGTCATTTGAACAATGTCTGGACCTGCAAACTGTTTCTCACCTGCCTCTAGCCAACAAGTTGGAGTTCTACAACGGCGTCCATAAAGCATTTCATATGGAGGCATGCCAATACTAGAATGATATGAGTTATTATAAGCGAACTCAACCAATGGCAAATGAGAATCCCAAGAACCACCATACTCTAGAATACAAGCTCTTAACATATCCTCAAGCGTCTGAATCGTACGTTCTGACTGACCATCTGTTTGAGGATGATAAGCTGTACTAAGATTCACACGTGTACCCAATTCATGCTGCAAACTCTGCCAGAAATGAGATACAAACCTTGGATCTCTATCAGATACAATCGATAATGGAATACCATGCCGAGTAACAATCTCATTCATATACAACTGTGCAAGCTTACTCAGAGATGCAGTATCACTAGTAGCTAGAAAATGAGCACTTTTGGTCAATCGATCAACAATAACCCAAACCATGTCATTTCCACGGACAGTTCTAGGCAGTTTGGTTACAAAATCCATAGTCAAATGTTCCCACTTCCATTCAGGAATCTCAAGCTGTTTCAACGACCCATACGGCTTCTGATGTTCAGCTTTCACTTGAGAACAAATATGACAAGAACTAACAAACCTTGCTACATCCATCTTCATTGTAGGCCACCAATACAAAGGTTTCAAGTCGTTATACATTTTAGTACTTCCCGGATGTACAGACAATCTGGACTTATGGGCTTCATTCAGAATAATATCCCGAAGACCACCAAACAAAGGTATCCAAACACGAGACTGAAAGGTTTTTAATCCTCTCGAATCATCCAATAACAATTCTTTTCGATTCAACATAATTTCAGATTTCAAATTATGATCTAACAAAGCCTCTAACTGTGCAGCTTTAATCTGACCCACCAAATCAGAAGAAACTTCTAAACGCATAACATAAACTCGATCAGAAGTCACCTTGCGGCTTAAAGCATCAGCAACCACATTGGCTTTCCCTGGATGGTATTTAATCTCACAATCATAGTCTTTGATTAGCTCTAACCATCGTCTCTGACGCATATTCAACTCTTGCTATGAAAATATATACTGAAGACTCTTGTGATCTGTACAAATAACACATTTGGTACCATACAAGTAATGCCTCCAGATTTTTAAAGCAAACACAACTGCTACAAGTTCTAAATCATGGGTAGGATAATTTCTTTCATGAGGTTTGAGCTGACGAGAAGCATAAGCAATCACACGATCTCGCTGCATTAAAACACAACCCAAACCAGCAATCGATGCATCACAATAAACAATAAAATCATCGGACCCATCTGGCAATGCTAACACAGGAGCCTGACATAACAACTGTTTCAGAGTCTGAAAAGCAGCTTCCTGTTGTTCAGTCCATACAAATTTTTCATCCTTACGGGTCAATTTAGTCAACGAACCGGCAATTTTGGAAAAATCTTTAATAAACTTCCGGTAATAACCCGCCAAACCAAGAAAACTTTTTATTTCTGAAGCCGACTTCGGAGCTTTCCAATTCATAACAGCTTCAATTTTCGAAGGATCAACTTTAACACCATCATTACAAATAATATGACCCAAAAACTGTACTTCCCGAATCCAAAATTCACATTTAGAAAACTTTGCATACAAGTGTTCTCTCTTTAAGGTTTCCAATACCAACCTCAAATGCATTCCATGCTCTGATTCGGATTTAGAATATACCAAAATGTCATCGATAAACACAATCACAAATTTATCAAGAAAAGGTCGACAAACACGGTTCATCAAATCCATAAAAACTGCGGGAGCATTCGTCAAACCAAAAGGCATAACTAGAAATTCAAAATGACCATATCTGGTTCTAAATGCAGTCTTTGGAATATCACAATCCCTAACACGAACTTGATGATAACCTGTTCTCAAATCAATCTTTGAATAATACGAAGATCCCTGCAACTGATCAAACAAATCATCTATGCGAGGCAGAGGATATTTATTCTTTACTGTCCTTTTATTCAATTCCCTATAGTCAATGCACATTCTAAAAGACCCATCTTTCTTTTTCACAAACAGAACTGGTGCACCCCAGGGAGAAGAACTAGGCCGAATAAACCCTTTATCCAACAACTCCTGTATCTGATTCATCATTTCACGTATCTCAGATGGAGCTAATCTATAAGGGGTTTTAGCTATAGGTGAAGAGCCAGGAACAAGATCAATCTGATATTCAACCTCCCTAACCGGTGGTAAACCAGGTAATTCATTAGGGAATACTTCCGGATACTCAGAAACAACCGGTACATCAGAAAGGGATTTCTTTTCTAACTTAGCATCAATCACGAAGCTAGATATGATTCACAGCCCTTGGACAAAGATTTCCTAGCTTTCATCATACTAATCAAAGGTATACAAACATTATCCCGTTCTCCTCGAGCCACGACATATGACTTTTCAGAGATTGGAATTCTAATCAGCTTATTGTGGCAATCTATACTTGCTTTATACTGACTTAACCAATCCATACCAATAATCACATCAAAACTAGCAATTGGCATCAACAGAAAGGAAATTGGGAACGTCTGGCTATCTATCATAATACTAGCTCCAATTACCGAGGTGGTAACAGGAACCGATTTGCCACTAGCTATTTCTACTTCAACTGGGTTTGTTATCACAGTAGGCATCATTTTCAACTTATCACAGAAGTACACAGATACAAAAGAACAATTTGCACCAGAATCAAACAAAACACGAGCTGGTACAGAATTTACAAGAAAAGTACCCGTGATCACGTCATCTGTATGGACAGCTTCATCAACTGTCATTTGAAAAGCCCTACTAACTGCAGATGGCGGAGTCTTCCGCTTCTGACCGGAAGAAGCTGATGAACCAACAACTGTCCCCGAACCCTGTCTCTTAGCCTCAGAACATTGATTTGCACGATGACCTTCCTTATGGCAATTCCAACACACATAAGTAGGAAAAACACAATCTTTGGCTTCATGCCCAATCACACCACATTTTACACATCTAGTGGTTTGCACAGTACACGGCCCAAAATGTCTAGCTCTACACTTAATACACCAATTGGGACGATCAGAAGTACCACCACGACTTTCTTGTTTCTTACCCTGCTGATTTCCTTGCCACCGTTGCTTACCTTTACCCGTAGATTCACTCCTAGATTTCTGAGAAACTATTTCTTTACTTGGTACTTGTTGAGGTTTCAAATCACTGTCAACAGATCGAGCTAACATGAAAGCTTGAGGAAGAGAGCTCGCTAATCTCACTGAAGTTCGATAATGATTAGGTAAAGTACCCACAAACTGTTCTATTTGAGTTCTCTCATCAGGAACCCACTGCTGAACAAATCTAAGTTTCTCTGTGAACTGATTTATCAAATCATCCATTGACATGTTATCAGTTAATTGCAAATCCATAAACTCTTTTCTAATCCGAGCTATATCATAGTTTGAACAATACTGTTTACAAACTTCGTTACGAAAGTCAGACCATCGGATAGAAGCTTTCTGAAAAGAAGATAATACAGAAGTAATCGAATCCCACCAATTCATTGCTGCTCCTTTTAAAAGTTGAGTTGCATAAGGAACTTTCAGTTCTTCCTCACATTGACAGACTTCAAATTTCTTTTCAACATCTCTCAACCAATCTAGAGTTACAGAAGGATTCGTACTACCCGAATACACAGACGGATTACTGCTCATAAAGGTTTTAAATGAACACACCTTCTGTTTTGACGGTGAAATCGTACCAAACACAGGATGAGATGCTTCAGCCTCTTTTTGTTGTTTATACATTCTAAGTGCTTGATTTTCCTCTTCCAATTGAAGCAGATACTGATCCCTTTCTGCCTCCTCTCTAGCATGGAAAGAAGTACCAGCATTCTCATTCCGGTCATCATGAGTCTCAGCAGCAACTTCAGGCCTTGAGGCATTATTAGGGTTAACAGGTAGTTGCTCGTTATCCGCCATATCTGATAAACACCACAACAGCTTACAAATCATTAGTCGTTAGCACCTATTCTACTAACCAATTCACATTCAATACATAATCCCTTTCCCAAGAATGTTTGACACAACACAATCAAAGTTTAGGATTGAACATACAATCATATTCAATTGCCCCAAACTATTGCTCTGATACCAACTTATAACGCCCCTCATTTAATATCACAATATAATATTAAGTTTAGCGGAAGCGAATAATTGAAATACATATTCTATTAAAATCCTGCTAGAAATTTTCGCAAACCTTTATACAATATGTTTAACTATTTAACAAACATAGTTAACATGTTTACAACCCAGGGCATTATATGCTATAAAACACTATTTATTACAAACTGGATCAGAGTTGTAAGTTTCAAACATTCCCAGCGTCAAAACATCCTTCCTGACTACCCACATATTATACATTACCTGCAGGAAGTAAATTGAGGGATTAGCACGAAGCTAAGTGAATGAATTATCAACTACAATTCAATTTAGCTAGTAATCTGTTACAATCAATAATGCAACAATTATCGTCAAGAGGAACGGTGGTTCCTAAGGACCCTGTGCCGGGTGGCCCTATCAGAACACTTAAATCAACTGTCAGGCCAAAACAGTGATTAACCGCTAACTAAATGCTAATCTCCATCAACACATGTACGCAACCCTATGTTGACCAACATTAGCAATCAAGTCCAACCGACAATCTAGTTGACCTCTGGAATGTACATTTCAATTCAATGTTCAACAAACAACCAATCAAATTGCATATCATTTCAAAGTTAACATACTATCAATAGTAATCCTATAATTACTGATTGAAATCAAACTGACACAACCAAATCAAACTGTGAGTTTCAAATCCACTCACCTGATTATCTCGTTTCACTTACTCAGCTGTCTTATCTCGCTGAGCTTTCTGCTTATCTGAGAATCATAAATCAGGTAGAAGTTAGAAATCAAGATCATAACACTTGAATAACATTAATTTAAATCATTAGGAACTTAGTCAAATTAACATCACAATTATCATAAGTCCCTAAATACAACTACTATCATGTGTTGTCATGTTAATAAGTACAATTTACATTGCAAACAACAATTTAGAACAAGTCTTAAAGGTCAAACAAAATATTTGCTGGAACACACTACAAGCCGCCGGCTTCCTATAGCCAGCCGCCGGCTTCTCCATTCCAGCCGCCGGGTGATTTAATTTTGGAGGTAACAGAACTTAATTGCGTTTTAAAGCTTCTATTGGCCGCCGGATAACCAATCAACCCGCCGGCTATGGCTTTCAAGCCGCCGGCTTGGGTAGTTCACCCGCCGGTTTCCTTTCTACACAACGAAGCCGCCGGCTTCAGGGTACCAGCCGCCGGGTTCAACCGACGTACAGGGGATACCCAGTTCAGCTATGGCAGAAACTCAGCAAACAAATCACAACATATAAACCACAAACTCGATTTCAGTAGCATATATTCACTCATATAGCATCATTTAAACATGTTATAACATACCATAACATCAAGATCATCAAACACATGTATTCACTCAAAGTATAGATTAACAAAAATCAAAACTTACCACTTAGAACTAAAACAAGTTGGTGGTGATGATTTACTAGCTAAAATCAAGATCAATCAGCTCAAAATCACTTGTTCCAAAGCTTGTTTGCAAAGATTTTAAAGGTTTTGAAGTTTTAGGGTTTATGGTTTCCAAAAAGGGAAAGTGTAAAACTTTCCTAAAAAGGAAATATTTAAGACGGTTGAGATTTTACACCGACCAGTATCCACTTAAAACTAGTCCCCTTTTCAATCTATTGTCTGGAACCTAAAAACCATTTGCGAGAAACTTCTTTTATTGCACCGTCAACTATAGTAAATTAAAACAATCAATAATTTACTAAGCACAATAAGTCCTTAAGCTTATTTAACTAAGTTTCGCAAATAAACAATTAATATCAAATAATTTCCAATACAATTAAATATATCAATTTAAAATTAGAAAGTACCGGACCAGAAGAGAGGATGTTACACTAATGGACAAGCGGAATCCAGTAACAAGATCATCATCAACAATCTTAAAAAGAGGTTGGACGCCAAGAAAGGGAGATGGGCTGAAGAGTTACCATTTGTTTTATGGGCTGATAGGACTACTGAAAAACAGGCAACCAAACAAACTCCTTTTGCTCTGGTGTTTGGATCTGAAGCTATGATCCCGACAGAAATGGTGATCCCAACGGCAAGATCCCGAATGCAGACTGAAGAAGCGAATAAGGAAGCATTGATCCAAGATTTAGACACTGTGGATGAGATTAGGGATCGTGCTAAATTCAGGATTGCAGTCTATCAGCAAAGGATTTCAAGATCCTACAACAAAAATATCAGGATAAGGAGATTTCAAGTTGGGGATCTGGTATTAAGAAAAGTGTTTCAAAACACTAAAAATCCTGCTGAGGGTAAATTAGCACAAAAATGGGAAGGTCCTTATTTGATTGATTCAAATACTGGAAAGGGGGCATACTGGCTAGCAAACATGGATGGAGAGTTACTTCCGAGATCTTGGAATGCTATTCATCTAAAGCTCTATCATGTGTAAGTCAAATATTTATATTTGACGAAAGAGGTATTCCTGTGATCCTTAACTTTTCATTATACTTATTTCTTCTGTAAATATATAAATATGTATGTGTGTGCAATTAATTTACGTATATATATATATATATATATATATATATATATATATATATATATATATCTATGCATGATTAATCTTTTTTCATTATTCTCATATGAATCTCATACTAACTTAAGCATCGGAGGGGCGTTAGGCAAACTAACACCCACCTTTACCCATGGTTTTGTGTTTGTTGTAGTTGACACATTTGGGAATCATGCAATGAGGATAAGAGGTTGGCCACCTCTCTCCCCCGATTGGGAATCCTAGGGATTCCTCTAAAGGTTTTGAGGATGCTGAAAATGCATAATCACCTCTCTTTCATATGGGTTGCCACACTCACGCCTGGAGCGCACGTGTTTGATTATAGAATCAGGGTTATGGGACTGGTGATGCCTTTGGTACCCGACAGTTTCATGACCATTGACCTATAGATCAAATTCTTTTTGGTTGTCGTCACTGAGTGCACTAGGTGTCGACCCCTAAGGTAGTAATGTTTTCACATTACACGTAGCAAAAGGTTTGTAATGTTTTCACATTACCTAAAGGTTTTGGCGTATTCACGTCACTTAAAAACACAAGGCTTATCATGTTTATACACTGAATATCGCGCAAGGTTTGTAATGTTTTCACATTACCTAAAAACAATTGGTATCTTCATACCATACAAAAGATGGATTATCCCGAGACACGGATTACCCCATGATTTAATGTGATGATAATACATTGCAAACACTTGATTTTATTGATCTTATCCAATCTTAAGTCTACTGGTTATAATGTTTTCACATTATTCAAAGCGTTTTGTCGAAGCATACGAAAGTTTGTAAAATATTTTATAAACTTACTTTGAAAATTTCAAACTTGATTTCTAAGATTAGTTTTGAATAAAAATGACTTGTTGTAAGAATAAACATTTGTTCTGTGTTTATATTGCAGGATATGGCTTATCTTTGTAACTTTGAAGCATACTTCAGGATCCTGGAATCCTGAATAAACAGAGTCATCCTGAGGGAATCTCCTCAGGATCCTGATTGAATTAAGTCATCCTGAAGGAATCTCCTTAGGATCTTAAAATCTAAAGATTCATAATGGAAAAATCTTTCCATTATCCTGTATCCTGTTCTGTCTACTGCGTATCCTGAGGGAATCTCCTCAGGATCCTGATTTTCAAGCAACAAGCATATATACATGCTAAGGGAATCTCCTTAGTAGTCTGAAGAAAAGAAGATATATGAAATCTTAATCATATTCATAGCAAAAACTTCTCAGGATCATCAAATCCTGAGAATAAAGTCTACTAGATTGTTTAAAACAAAATAAGTTCAAGTGGCCAACATAAACCACTTTCGACACCACCATGGTTAGCCATACCAGGCTAACCTCACCCCAAAATAATTGTTTAATTACAATCACAATCCTGGAAAAATAAAGAAGCATCAAAATAAATTAGGCTCCGGCTAGTCATATGCCATCCTCACCCGAGGGTTCTTCACTGACGACTGCATCATCGGCTACCGTCATACCTTCATCATCTTTGGAGTCAGACACTTCCCCGGAGACTATGAATTTGGGTACCTTGGTTGCTTTCTTTTTTGGAGCTTTAGATCCCCCAAAGCCGATGAAGAACAAGTCTGAAGCGTGATCATCTTTCATTCTAGCCAGCTTATCCTTCCATCCCTTGATATCCCATATGCTGGTATCCTGTCCATGCTCGATAGCTTCCATGGCCATATGAATCTTAGATTCCAACACAGCGATAGCAGCATCTTGTTTTGCTTCGCTGATTGGAATTTTGTTTGCCTCAAAAGCCTCAAGATCTTGGTTGGATCTCCTGGAAAGCATGGCTTCAAGAACTTTGGTTTTGCGTTTTGCCTTCTCCAGTTTTAGGGAGTTCTTCTAGTTGATAGCCGCAAGATCATCGATTGTCTTGATTTTTTCTACGTATTTGCGCAATATAATATCTGTGGCCTGTGACAAAACCCAATGGTTAGCGTCTTCAATAAGGGGAAATGTCAGAAATGGGAAACTTTACCATGAGAAGATTAGTGGCAGGAGTATCAAGGTCGTATAACTCTTCCACCCTCTTCTTTTTAGGGTAAGAATACCCTAAGCTTGAGACATTATTTTTCTTCTTTTGGGCGAGAATCTCCGGGTCAATATCGGCCAATGTGAAGTGAACTGGAGGTTTAAAGTGAAATTAAAAACTGAAGGAGTACAACGATGATGAAATAGAAGAATAAAATTACCTGACATTGTTGAAGCTCTAGGATGGTATTCTCGCCTATTTTTGAACAACAATCTTTTATCCAAACAAAGGTGAAAGGTTGACTTGAGTGAAAATAGCGGAAAAGAAAGAAATAGAGGAAGGAATATGCGGGGAGGTGAACAAGTTATTTGATCAGTGAAAATTAATGCTCGGGCACGATTATCGATAGACAAAAATATCTCACCTAACTTCAAATGAATAACTGAATCGATTGAAGTTATATCGTTTTCAGGATCCTGAACAAGCGATACAACTTCGGGGGCAATTGTTGTGGGTAGAATTTTCACTAACCATGCAGGATCCCGGATTAGCTACTATACGGGTTATGTGTGAGGATCCTGGACTTCTCAATGACTTACGCACAGGATACTGAGTCTACAATCGGGATAAAGAAAGGTATGATCCTGACTTGCTATACTGTGCGGGATCCTCAGGTATGTATATAATATCCTCAAAATTATGTTGAAACAGGAATAATAGTAATATGACTTTACTGTTAAGATTACATGTTACAGGATCCCGATAGGGACATTGTCTGGTTTTTCAGGATCACTGACTTATAGTTATCCTGGACATAACTAAGTCTCAGATAATAAGATGTCTTGGGTTCGATATTATCTTATTTGTCTTATAATATATGCTTATTATAAGGATCCCAGATATCATATATCTCGGGATCCCTTTGCTACTAATATTTCCGCATGTTTATTTACATTTTGACTAGGTCATGAAGACGTGTGGAAGTAGTTCTGATTTCCTTGGATCGTATATTACTTGAAGACTATTTTGAATTACGAAGAAGGGAGTCAACACGTGCGTATTACTTAGTCAAGTGAACGTTGGAGGCGCTCCACCATATCTCGGGGATGATCCCGGATATTTTGGAAATACTACTTATAGAGCTGTAGTATATATATGAGGCTGGAATGATCGATTAGGTTAACTTATCTTCATCACTTACACTCCATTACACTCTCAGCAACTCACTTATACTCTGACATTCCATCATTTCCACACTTAGACGATCATTCTTGCGCTCTTTAGTTTGTAACTTCATTTTATTCAATAAGATAAACATAAGGCAAGGATCAATTGATCCTTCCCGAGGTTTTGTGCCGGCGATCTACTATAGATCAAGGGTTTTCCTCGTACATCACCGTGTTCTTGCACTTTATATTCATTTACTTCATTAAATTTGCATTCTTCGTCATATTTATTGCATTATCCCGGAATTATCCCGGATTACATTTGTTTTTCTGCATTAATCTTGATTTATTGCACACAAATTCATCATTTACAAAGTTTTACTTCATTTGTCTATCAAGGTTTAATCATAAGTAAACCCGCATTAGCAAAATCACAAGTTTTCTTCACAAAGTATAATTTTCTACTAAATTATCTTGAAATTAAGTTTAAGCACACTACCTCACTTTACTAATTTGTTCATTGAATTGCATTTAGTAATTTTTTGACCAAAACAATCAGAATGTAGATAAAAATAAACTGGTCATAGTGGTATATTTAGATTTATGTAATATAACATATAAAGGTGATAAAGGTGGATCGATTTCATGTTTTATTATTTATTAGTCCACCTTTATATGTTATACTACATAAATCTAAATATACTACCATGACCAGTTTAGTTTTATCTAAATTCTGATATAAAAAAAACTTGATTTCGAGACTAAAAAATGCTTTCGTTAGATATATAACATATGACGATAAAATTTACGTCAAAATGTAGATAAAATTACGCCGATCATGAATATATATTTGGAATTATTATATATATTGTATATAAAAAGTTATCAAAGAAAAACGAAATACTACGTTAATTAAACTTGAAACATATAATATATTAAATGGCATATACTATCCGCCGCAGCGTAACCTTTGTATCTCATTCGCAGGTCGCAAACAATTGGTCGCAGGTTGCAGGCGTGCGACTTGCGACTGGACGCTACGGCTCGTTTTGCTTGTCTTTTGCTCGAGAATGTTGCTGGTCGCAGGTCGCATGGTGCGACCTGCGACCGGGTAGGGCAAAACGGCAATTTTTTTTTGGGAAAGGCATATTGAATTATACCCGCGAAAAAAGGGCTTTTTTATTAGGGTTTGGTTCAGAGGGGATGCTCTATTTAGAGGAGAAGGAAGAGCAGCTTCCATCATCACCGTCCATCCTATTTGAACGCCCAAGATCACTCCAACACAAATGGACCCGCCTGCAAATTAATGTGGTCAAGGGACTAAATTTGTAAAAAAAAAATTTACCCTCAATCCATTCGGTCATTACAGTCATCATTTCATTTATTCAAGTCTTCTCTCTCTACTGCAAACAGGGCAACCATCCCCATAAACCTGCAAATCACACACACTCTCACCTAACAAAACACACACTAATAAACACAAAGATCATAAACCGAGACGGATTCAAACATCATGTTGTAAGAAAAAAACATGTTGAAATCACTTAAACCTAAACCTTTCTCCGTTACAAAAGATTATGCGTTAAAAAAACTGAAAAAATGTCACTCGTAAGTTTTCCGATCATACTCCGATTTTCTTCGTTTTTTAACATAATTTTGACTGTGTTTTGTAGTTAAATATTTCGTAATTTTCACGTAGAAGCCAAAGAAGAACACGCTACAAATTTGAAGGGAAAATCGAAAATCAAATGATGCAAGTGAACTTGTCATCCGACGTTAATGATGAAGCAGGAAGCGTAGCAAGAGGTATGTAATAATTTTTTTATTTAACTGCTTTTACAAACTCCATTATGTTAGATCTGATAATTATTAAAAATCGGAGCTTGAAACGATGTTACAAATTACAGTTCACTTAGAAACTGCATTTGTATGCGATTTAATAATTCTTATGTTTTTATACAACGTGATTTTCTAGTTTATAAATTAAAAAATAATAAGCTGATAATATTAGTTATTCTTCTTCATGTTGAGTAAATACCACTGCATTTTATGAATCTTACGACATTTCTCTTGTGTTTATTGAAGCTTTCTATCACACTTTAAATGAGAAACTATTAGTACTTGTTTTTACTATTAGTTTTTGTTGAGGAATGAAAAATGTGTGCACTGTGTCTTCCTTTAGAGTGTTGATGATATTCATACTCTTTTTTTTTACTTGGTTATGGAATATCCTTGCAAGTTCTCTAACGTTATAACAACTGTAGCATAAGATTGTTTGTAGCTCATTTCGACCAGAAAATTCTTTAAAATATCTGTTGAGAGACGAGAGGTAGGTCATAGCCTCATAGGTGGATGCATTACTATGAAAAGGAGTTGTGGCTTAGCCGGAGCTTTGAATGTGTAGTAATGAACTGGTACAATCTATCTAAATAGTGCACCATTAAGACATGGATTAGTCTTCCTAAATCAAAGACACTTGTTTTCCTTGTAGATGCAATGTGTATCTTAGACACTATTTTGAATTTCTTGTATTGAATTATGAAAATTGGTGTCTCTTTGTTTGTGTTTGTTCAGTTGGATGTATGTAAGTTACATGTTGTTTGATTGCCTACATGTCAATGACGTAAAACAGGTTGGCTTCAAAATGTTTTTAGGGGTTACTGCATCTGTGACTAAATGGGATACAGAATGAACCTGTTACAGTCTAATTTTGGAGGATAATCCACTTGTAGACTTTGTTGAGCTTCTGGATACCTGTCAAGGTTTATATTACTGTAACATTTTAAGTGGGGTTGTCAGGGGAACTCTAGAGATGGTATGTTCTTTCAGACACTTATAATATTACCGCCGTGAAACATCCTTACACACTCCTTAATTTATCAAAAAAATTACTACAACTATGCTACTTGAAACTTGAAAGTAAAATTAGCTGTTGAATGTAATCTTCCCTCATCGTTGGCTTAAATAGTGCTAAAGTTTGAATGTAACAATAATCATCCCATTTGTGCAGGTATCAATGAAGACTGAAATCACGTGGATCAGGGATATGCTTACAGGAGATGATGCATTTGAGTTACAAGTGAAGCTTGTCAAACAACTTCCAGAAGAGTATCCATACAAAAATGATGAGTAACGTGCTTTCATGAATCGTTATAATGTATATACAATATGATTTATGCATCTCCATTGTGGTTTCTAATAATAGAATTAAGAGAGAGGTCATCCTCAGCAGACGAAAGTAAGTCCGGCCACCTAAATTTAACCCAATCCGGTTATTAGTGAAGTCAATAGCATAACCGACCGGTTCAGTTTTAGGCATGATCATGAACCCAGTTTGAGCCGGTTCAAGTGATGGCTGGTAAGTACAGTCGATGGTGTAAGCGCATGGGTCGTAAAGTGAACCGAAATGAGGGTGGGTTTTGGTTGGGTTTTGAAGGTAGTGGTGGTGGTGGTGGTGATGGGTCAGGTTATTATGGTGTAAGAAGTCAATGTTATTTGGGTTAAGGTAGTTGTTGTTTGGTGTTTCGTTGAAGTTGTTTTGTGTGTAGTGATCGAAGATGTGGCGGGTCGGGTCGGGCTGAGAAATGGGTTCGCTGTTTACGGTGACGGAGACGGCGCCGTTTAGCATCATGGTTGATGATGGGTTTCCCCATTCGTAGTCCAACATCTAGGTTGTTTTTTTTTAGGTTTGGTTTTTTTGATTTGTGTTTTTGTGGTTTGAAGGTTGGTTTGGTCAAATAGTGTATGAATGTGCCTTCAATCATATCGTGTTATGCATTAATTAACATATATAGTGTGTAGTGAACTCACACTTTGACGTTGCTCTATCAAATGTAATGGTGTTGTAAATTGTATACAGTACAATTGTGGATCCAGTCTGGTTGTTTATCTATGTTTTATTTGAACTTTGAACAGAAGGTATATAATTACGTACGTACATCCATTCTACTTCCAATTTCCAAAGGTCCATATTTAATACGTTTGGATATGTAACATCTTGGTATCAAATTTGTGTTCAATCGATAGTCTTGAGTGGTCTGTATATATTAAGTTTTTCATTAAACTAGTAAATGTGATCGTCACATTTAAGTAACAAAATTAAGTTACTTAAACAACATGAGTGATGAGATATATCATATATGTGGTGTATTTGTATATTTGTGTTTAAAGAGAGGTGTATGCATTGAAGTTGACATGGATACTTTTAAGAGTAAAATATGATACTTATACTTACTGCATCATTGAAGTTGACATGGATACTTTTAAGAGTGAAATCTGATACTTATATTTACTGCATTTTATCAAATTGACACTGCATTTTACTAAAACAATATGATTTATCCGGAGATCTATTTTGCATGTCAGGTTTACACTACCTTAAAACATAAAATGCAGTAAGTTAAACATAAAATGCAGTAAGTGTATGCATTGAAGTTGACATGGATACTTTTATGAGTGAAATCTGATACTTATACTTACTACATTTTATGAAATTGACACTGCATTTTACTAAAACAATATGATTTATCCGGAGATCTATTTTGCATATCAGGTTTACACCACCTTAAACTTAAAATGCAGTAAGTTGAACGTAAAATGCAATAAGTTTTCGATATCTACTTTTTAGATCAGTTTTTCACCACCTTAAACATAAAATGCAGTAACATAAATGTAGAATGCAGTGATTTTTTAATCTATTTTTTCATATCAGTTTTACATGAGCTTAAAAAATTTAAAATGCAGTAATTTAAACGTAAAATGAAGTAGTTTAAACGTAACATTCATTGATTTTAAAAAAAAAAATCTATTATTCATATCAGTTTTTCACAACATTAAACTCAAAATGAAGTAACTTAAACTATAATGCGGTAACTTAAACGTAAAAATAAGTAACTTTTCAAGATCTAGTTTTCATATTAGTTTTCAACCTCCTTAAACATAAAATGCAGTAACTTAACGTAAAATGCAATAAATGTTTTCACATGTCTACTCAATCAAATCAGTTTTCCACTACATTAAAACGTAAAGTGCATTTATATAAACATAAAATGCAGTGATTTATCTGAGATCTAGTGTGCATATCAGGTTTACACCACCTTAAAACTTAAAATGCAGTAAGTTAAACGTAAAATGCAGTAAGTTTTCGATATCTACTTTCTTTAGATCAGTTTTCACCACCTTAAACATAAAATGCAGTAACATAAAAATAGAATGCAGTGATTTTTTTATCTATTTTTTCATAGTAGTTTTACATGAGCTTAAAAAATGTAAAATGCAGTTAATAAAACTTAAAATGCAGTAGTTTAAACGTAACGTGCAGTGATATTTTTTTAAATCTATTATTCATTTCAAGTTTTCCACCACATTAAACTTAAAATAATCATATCATATTACAAAACTGTGAATGATTCATCAACCAATCAACATATTTTCTTCTACAAATCTTAATATTCTATAACAACAGTTCCTTATACTTTCTATCTTCTAACATTATTCTATACCTCTATCAAGATGTAAAGTTTCTAGGCAACGGAAAACTTGACTTACTTGAAGGTTTTTCAAATCTCGAAAACCTTCTAGCAACATGTAATTTCCTCTTAATAACGGGGATCTTTTTCAACTTCTTTAACATCAACAACACGCAGATGCCGGTCTGACCATTCACTGAGCTCTGTCTCCATTTTCCCTGACAAGTCAATACCGCCATCAACTCCACGGCTCTTACTTTCCCATTGCTGCACATCAAGTGGGATAGGCTGTCGTATCCCAAATTGTCTTAGGCAACGATCTGGGAAGTGCCTTTCAGCCTTATCAAAAGCAAATCAACGTATTTGATCTTCCAAGAATGAGATTATCAAATATACAAATATATACATGTACATATAATATATTGATTATTAACAACGTTGGCATGGGAGATATTCAATGGATGAGAGCAACTTAACATTTAAAAAGGGAATAATAATATTGAATGATAGATACATTACCATAAAAATTTATATCTGACACTCTCTCCCATGCTCCAATCTTCTGTGCATCAACACTAGATTTGGGTTTCCATGAAAAAGCTTTAGCCTTGATGCAGGTTTAAGGTGCTAATCATCCTTTGATCGGAAGCCCGAGAACCCATGAATTAGATGTCTCAATAGAGTTTAGATGACATTAAAGTGTTATCGCCTATCGAAGACACATAAATAACGGCCATCACGAATTCTGGCTATAATATATGTTCTCAAAAATACCTTAAAGTTCTTATGAACACAAAGGAGGTTAGTTAACCACCAACTGTTGCACCAACATGACCATAATTATAGATATAATTAAGATTCCAAACACACATGAACTCAGAGTACCTTCCACCAGACACAATAATATTAAAACTTAATCTAAAGTTGGCAGGCATATACATATACTACCTCCAGCTTTCTTTGCATATTTCTGATAACAAAGGAATGCTTCCTATATTGTATTGTATACAGTTCCAATTAATGGTTTTTCATCAACCGTAGGATACCATATTCTTGTCCCACAAGGGCTATAAAATAGCCTATCAGTTTTATCTGACACGACTGCATTATACATATTGAAGTAACATTATGTTATTTTAAGAAAAATAATTCTATACTCAAAATGTCAAATATATTTCGAAAATCATAAATGATGCTAACGTCCCATTTAACTGCATTCTACCTAAACAAAAAATCTACTGCATTTTGATGTATCCTAGTGCATTTTGAGAGAATTTGATATTATAGTACTTGTAATATTGAATCCATCACGACACCTACATGAAAAAACCTACAACTGCATTTTACACAACTCATACTGCATTTTAACACAAATATACCATATCTTATATTCAAAATCAGATCTAAGCAAAAAAATCTAAACTACAGCAAAATACATACAAAAAAACATATAGTAAGTCTGTAAACTTATGAATCGAGAAAAAGTATTAAATATTACAATTCATACAATGACACATATACAATCATATGGAAGTATGAATACTAACAAAAAAAAAGAAGCAAAAACAAGTAAATCAACAGACACATCTATACATATAAATAAACACAGATGAAAAACACGCATATATACACATATATGCGATAGATATAAATACTTACTTTTGTTAATGGCTTCTACAATAGGTGTGTGTTCTTCGAATGAAACAGCAACTACAGGAGTTTCGTATACACGATCAACAACACATGAAGGTGAATTTACTTGCGACATCGTGCAAAGATTTGATGAATTTCTTTAAATATAATGCAGAAATCGTACATATACGATCGTATATATAACGATATATATAAGAGAATTTGAGATAGAATTGTGTTGATCTGAGGTTTTAATTGACGATTTAGCTAAACAATTGTATCGATCTAAAAAGTCTAATCGGATTTCCTTCCATAATTTGGGAATTTAGGTTAATTATAAATATTTGGAGAACTTTGCGGTCAGCTCCAACAGTTTGGAGAGTGTACAAAAATAGTCCCTAGCAGGTTGTTGCATGGGGACACGTGAACAACTCCTATTGGCAGAAAGGCTGCCTTTCCTGCTCCTATATGGAGCCCTGCTCCTCTGATTCATTTCTTTTTTATTAATTTCCTGTTATTTATGATACTACAGGTAAAACTTAATTAAAATATAAACCTATACTTATATACTAAAATGATAGGGAAATAATTATTTTGGTATCTACTGGTAGTAGCTACGGAGTATTTGTTAAAACTGTACGCTCAATGTTACTTATATTTACTAAATTTAATATAAGTCATATGTACTAAGCAAATATAAAATTAGATTGATGCAAACACTTAGGTAGAGCCGTCTCTGAAACTTCGAAAGTTAAGTCAAGAGTTGTTAATCACAAAAGTGAGCCCTCCGATTAAAAGAAAAATATATACTCGTGGTATATAGTTAACTAGGTATTGAGCCCGTACGATGCACGGCCGTTTAAAAATTACAGTTATTTTGTAAGTTGCCGAATATATTAATGGGAATATATTAGTGTTATCGATATCACAATTAATTTGTAGTGTTAGACCAATTATTTTACGTTTACTTCAATATTTTTCCATATATATCATTCATTTATTTTTCAGCATAAATTTATAAACCAAACTTCTTTGTAAACAATGTTCAAGAGTTTGTAAATTGATAACACGTTAACTAAATTAATATGCCCTAATAGGTAATTAAAAACTTTATTATATATACAAAAACTTAGCATTGAGCCCGTGCGATGCACGACCATTATATAATACTATTAAATTAGTTTGTATGTTATTATGTTTAAGTTTGAATATATAATACAATTAAATTATTTTATAAGTTATTGTGTTAAATTTTTATACATTTGATAAGCCTATGCAATACAAGGTAATTAAAAAATAAAAATTAATCATATGTTTTTTAGGTTTTCATCTTAATATTGTTGAAAGTTTAAAAATTATTACTGAAATTCAATAGTAATATATACCAAAATGTACATAAAATAATCAATTTCAAATATCTTTATTAAAACTAATTTTTTTTAAAATATGGTAGTTGATGATGATAATATTTGTTAAATGCAATTTATAAGATATGGATTAGAAAATGAATCTTTTTTTTATGTAGGTAAAAATTGTTATATATTAAATATAATATAGGACTTTAAAGACTATTATAATAAAGTATAATTGATTGATAAATAACAATGTTAGTAATTAATATAATATAGGACTTTAAAGGCTATTATAATAAAGTATAATTGATTGATAAATAATAATGTTAGTAATTAATAATTAAGGTTTTTAAGAAAAAAAAAATATGATGATGTAGCAAGTTAGGAGGCTTAATAATAATAATCTTAGTAATTAATAATTAAGATTTTTAAGAAAAAAATAATATGATGATGTGGCAAGTTAGGAGGCTTTAAAGAAAAGGAAATGTTATGATGTGGCATGTCTAACCATCAAGGAAAAATCTTTGTTTTATAAGTATAGATAGATTGTTTATAAATTGAGCAACTCAATTTTTCTTCTCGACCTAATTAACTTCGAAAAACTTAGGAATATTATAGTTTATTTATAAATAACAATCAAATGGTTTATCAAATTGTATTTGTATATGTATATCCTATGTAGATACATTTATTGAGGCCCCTCTAAATTGAATGTTCAAAACGATCGATCACCTCACCGATCTTCAAAGACGGCCATGTAATCTAGGTGTAATTAAGTTGGTGAAAAATCTTTGGTTAAAAAGTATCCTTTTTTTAAGGATAAAGAAGTGTCACATGAATTTGTTGCCTCCTAGAAACCATCTACTTTGACGCCTACAAAACTCAATACATTGTTACAAACTCTCCGACAACCCTACTTTCATCAAAAAAATTGCACATATATACTACTCTCAACATTTGTAAAACTATTCTATGCACTTCAAGAAGAATTAAAGAAAGTAACAGAATATCCCTGCGGAAATCGAAACCGAAATTATAGTAATTTTAAATTTGAATGCAGCGTATCATCTTTCAACGAACATCGTGAAATTGTTTTAAAACATATTTTTTTAGCATCCCAACTATTTACATGTTATGTAAAATTTATACCTATGTATTTGCACACTTAGATAATGGGTGTGTTTGGAACGCGACTTATGAGGGCCTTTAGGAGCTTGAACTTCTACCTTTTAATAAGCTTCATCTTTTAAGTCTTATTTGGCAACACAACAAAAATGAGGCTTCTTAAAAGAATAAGCCCACGGAAGCCCTTAAACTAAAATACTTTTTGAAATAGCTTCTGAATAAAAGCCCAAGCCCCAACTTCAACCACAAACTTCAAATGACTAACTGAGATGTAAATTCAAGGATATTATTAATCATATCCAAAGGCAGATTGACTACTTTGAGATGTATCATTATTATGTATTTGTATATTACCATATTCAATTGTTAATTGTATATGCATAATAATTTTAGAGAGCAACTTAGTCTTCGGAAATTCAACTTTAAGACAAATGAAAATATACATTATATTTAGTTAATACTCCATATAAGATAATAATATTTTTTTTACATATATTAGTGAGTTAAGTGTCTGTAAATTTATATAACTAAGCGTTTGACATTTATAGTATGCACGTAATAAAATTGACCGCAATTATATTTACGTAATTTCTATTTATTTATTTTTTTACAATGGGTGTGTTTGATGAAAAGAGATGGAGATGGAGATGAGGATGGAGCTGAAGATGGAGTTGGAGATGAAAACTAGAAGCTGGAGCAGGGGCTTTTATCTAGGGCTGGAGCTGAAGATTTTATTTGTCTATAAGTGTTTGGCAAACTAGATGGAGCTGAAGATTATTAATGTAAAATGATATAAATGGACATGATATTATATGACTCTAGGTTTTATTTATTTACAATAGAGGTTATTATAGTAATTCAACACTTGGGGGATGGAGCTTCTTTAGAGAAGCTAGTTTTGAAAGCTTCCATTTGAAGGGATTATTTCTTATAGAATCATTTCTTAATTTTTTATACCAAACAAAGTTTATGAATTTACAAGAGATGTAGATTCTCAAAATGAGAATCTCAATCCACTAGAATTATGTAGAAAACGTGCTACAACAAGTCATCTAAATTTTGGTAACTAGTTGTCTTATTATTTATTTTAGTTTATTTTGTTAATCCCGTGCGAATTCGAACCAACTTTCTAAAAATTGAAGAAAATGGATTGAAATTAAAAAAATAAATAAAAAGAAACCAAATGAAACAAAACCTTGTAAAAGATACCTAACATCCTTCCATATCTTTGTGGAAGACTTGATATAAGCATCTTATTTTGTATGAGTAGTATAAATAGATGGTGGTCACATTTTGCATAACATACCTTAAAATTAATTTAAGCTCCCTATAAAACCTCTTTCCATTAACCATACCATTAATAATGTTGAAATCTAGATGAAAATTATATCATTTTTATTACGAACAGAAGTGTACACGAATATAGAAATAACAAAATATAACTTTTTTAGCAGATGATTAACGTTTTAGGTTTTATTGCTAAAAATGTAGTAAACTTTAATCATTTTTCTATTGTATGTGCTGAACTTTTAAAAAATTCTATTGTATGTATTGAAGTTTTTGAAACGTCTATTACATATATTTAACCTACTGTTGTATCTAAAGAACTTACCAAAAAAATTGATGTTTTATGTATTAAAAAACAGCTAATATGCATACAATATATGCCTTTTGGATCTTAGATATATATAACAGTAATTTTAAAATTAAGTACGTCTGATAAAATAGTAAAAGATGTAAATTTATTACAATGTGAAAATATAAACCCAACTTTTATTTAACATGATAACTACCGGTTGTGGGGCAGTTTCCCTTTACTCCTTATCTTTGTTTTTAGTATCCTTTATTTCTAATAAAAATTAGTGAACAGAGGTGTGTACAAGGATATAGAGAAAAAAAATATTTTTTATAAACGAATGACTACACTTTATAAGATGATTATAATTATATATATATATATATATATATATATATATATATATATATATATATATATATATGGTGTGGATCAATGGGGAAGCAAAAATCTTGGGGAAGGGGGAAGCAATTTTAGACCGTCAGATCAGATTCATTTAAAAAAAACGCGGAGGGGCATTTCTGTCAATTGGTAAATACACATTTTATTTAAAAAAAAAAGGAAATAACAAAAAGAAGGGTGCGCTTTTCACGATCAGAACAAGAAATTAGGGTTTCTTCTCATCTCAATCTCTGTCATCTTCATTTTCTTCGCAATCAATTCGTTCTTAAATCGTTCTCAAAACGTTCTATACTCGTACTGAAATTGTAGTGAAATTGTTCTAAAATTTGTTCTGAAATCGTTCTCAAATGGCGGACGAAAAAGGGAAAAAGGAGAAAAAACCACCGATTGGTAAGTTTTTCAAACTCCAAACATTGCGTACGATTGAATTTAGTATATTACATCTTAACTAATTATTTGGGTTGATTTTTTTGTAGAGTAACCGATGAAAAGTGATTTGAATATTAAACCAAGAAATTTATTATTATTCACCTTGGTGAATGTTAAGTTTTTGTGTGCCTGTGGCAAAATATAATTTAAAATGTTAACATATAACAATTGATTGCTTTGGCTTTAGATTTAAGGGTTAATACACACGGAGGGGATTAAAGTATCCCAAAATGTTCGTTTGGGTTACTAAAGTTTATGATTTGACAAAACTATAACCCAACTTTTAAAACATCCCCCAAGTGGAAAATGAGCTGATAAAGATTCATCAATTTGAACAATTTTATAAATTTTGATTATCCTTGTAAACATTTTAATAAACTTTAGTTACCCATGTAAACATATTATTAAACTTCAGTTACCCTTAAACACAATACGTATAGTTAACTCATAGTTTTGTCAAATCATAAACTTTGGTACCCCAAGCGAACATTTTGGGATACTTTAATCCCCTCCGTGTATATTAACCCTAGATTTAATTGTTTGTTATGATTTAGCATATAATATTATTCACCATGAAGAATGTTAACTTCATCTACTGCAAAAGCTTATTTTTTTTGAATTATAGTTGTGTTAATAGTCAATAAAATTAATATGTAACATCTGATTGTTTTTGTTTATATCAAATTGATTTTTATGAGTTAGGATATAATATTATCCACCATGATGAATGTTAATTATTCCTATGCAATAAGATGTTATATTTTAAAGATACAATACTAACTACTCATAAATTTATGTTTTGCAGATTTCAAAGCTAAAAAAAAAGGTAAAAGGCCAATTATTACAATTGATTGTGGAAAAAAAAAACAAAAATCAAAAGAACATGATTTTATCAACCCGAAAAAACTTGAGAATGTTTTGTTTAACATGCTTCAAAAGTTCAATGTTCTTCCAAAAGATAATATACACGATGAAGGAACTAGTGCTGTTAAACAAAAAAAACGACAGTACAACAGAAAAAAGAAAGAAAATGTGAAGAACCAAGAGAAAGAAGGTGGAATGGGAAATGAAGAAGAAACTAGAGAAACTATTGCTGGTGAGGGAGAAGAAAAAAAGGAGAATTCAGAAGAAGCTAGAGAAACTGCTGTTGGTGAGGGTGAAGAAAAAAAGGAGATTTCTAACGAAGCTAGAGTCAGCCAAAGTATGCTTACCTACCACAACCAAAAAATGAACAAGTAAGAATATATTTAGTGTTTTATTTTACAAATTTGATAGAAATTGGCATCTAATAAATAATATTCACTATGATGAATGTTAATTTTGTGTTTAACAAAATTCTAAGTATTTTATAAAGACTTTCAAAAATACAAATTTATCCAAAATGTTGATTAGACTAAATTTTTTTATAATATTGTATGTGATAAATTATATAATCTTTAACAGGTAAGATTAAGTTGTTATAACTTTAAATTAATTTTGTTGTAATCAGCAACTGTATAATATTCACCTTGATGAATTTTAATTTCATATGCTGTAAGAGACTATGTTTTGATGAACAAATGGCAACTATTCAACTAAAATGTGTATTAGATTAAAGAAATTTATGAATATAATTTGATTTGATTCTTATGTCTGAATATATATTATTATTCACCCTGATGAATTTTAATTTAATAAAAAAAAACAGGGATACATTGATTGCTTGGAGTTGAGGTTTGAGCATATTATTGAAGAAAAGGAACAAATACAGCAAATCTTCAAAACAGCTTCTGGAATGTATCCAAACAGCAAAGAAATTGTTGAATGGGGAAAGAAAATAGAAAACTTGTTTTCAAAACAAGTAGCGGGGAAAGATGAAGAAAGTACACCATTAAACACAACAGGAGAGGAAATTGATCCAGTTACAGGAATTCCTATTGTGAAGTTGTTCTCTCTAATGGATAACCCTCGAAGTAGCTCTATGGAACCCAAGCCAAAGCAAAAAGTTTTTAACGTATCAAGTGTACCATCGTTTGATCTTGGTATTGATTTTGATACAACAGAAGATAAACCATTAGAAATCAAGAGAACACAAGTTGATCCAAACAGGGAGTTGAGTAAGATGGAGAAGGACGTCTCGACATTTATGCATTGTTTTATAGATGCGCCTTGGTAAGAAATTTAAATTTAAATTTGTTATATACATAATGAAACTTGTATAATAAATTGTTTAGTTTTTCTGATATATAAATTTGATGTTTGAATTAACAGTAGAATCGTGTTTCGCTCTCAAATTGGGAAGTTTCTAACAAGAAATCAAGTTGCAAGCATGCTTCATAAAACAAGCATCTCTCCTGGTGTAATAGATTGTTGGGCAATGCTACTAAACAAAGAGGAAAGCATGGAAAGAAAAGGATTGCATCAACGATATGTATTCCCGACCACAGTTTTGGTAAGCCAAACACAATGCTTCTAAGTAATTAAATTTATTTTGTTATATTCATCGTGATGCATATTAATTTTTGTTTAAGTTTGTTATGTATTTACTGTTTTCAGAATGAATATATGTTGAGAGTGGAAGCTTACAGAGAACAAACATATTTGATCTTTAGATCAAATATTGTTCAACAAATGACTTCTGAAAAAGCAGATTTCAGATTATGTTCAACTGATATGGTATAATTACCAGACTCTGTATTTTTATGATAATATTACCTGTGGTGAATATTATTGAAAAGTTTTTAACAATTTTTAACTGCAATGATACTGCATGTGTTCTTTCCAGTAGTCACTAAAGAATTTAACTTCTTGTTAAGTTTCAATTTGAAAACAACAGCGGTTGAGATAATTGACCATAACAAGGTTATAATTCCAACACACATGAAGTATGGAACTGCACCAAACTGCATTGTAACTAATTATAGTTCCAACAAAATATTCAATATTTGTACTGTTTTCATTTATGTAGAAATATCATATCAAAAAATTGTTTTCAAATCCTTTGTTTCTGTAAGTTGATTAATATGCATCAAAATGAAGGTTAATTAATATGCATCAGAATGAAGGTTAATTAATATGCATCACAATGAATGTTAATTTATATGCATCAAGGTTATTCACAAAAATGTATAAATGCAGAAACATTTGTTTTCAAGATACATACATGATGTGCAACATCAAAAAGCAGCCTTGATAAAGTCGAGTGTTCCAAAAAGGTTAACGATGAAATGGAGAACAACCGAACACCATTTTGGGTATGGTATCTATATGATGAGGCATATGGAAACTTACAACGGTCAACTGTTATGGGATTGTGGTTTGGATGAGGAAGGGAACAAGCAAGACAATCAGATAGAGTTGCTTAGAAGAAAATATGCTTCCAAAATAATACTTAGTGAAGTCAATCTGGTGAAGGAAGAAATATTGAAGGACTTGAATCTATTTAACAATCACTACAGTGAAGAAAGAAAGGAACTCATGCGTGAGGAAGCTGCTAGAAATTGTTACAAAAATATAAACAGCATTTTGAAATTGTTGTTTTAGTTTGCTTTTGGGATTTTTTAAGTTCAGTTTTATGAGACTTTATTGAATGTTGGATCTTTGTGATGAATATTTTTTAAGTTCAGTTTCAGAAATATTATTACGTTAATATGACTTATCATTAGTTATGCTGAATGTTAAATAATATTAATGTTAAATTATTATTTCTTGTAATGAATATTAAATAAATAAATAAATTTTAAAATACTAAAATAATAATAAATTTAGAAAACTGAAAGGACGTGACTTTTCACTTCACATCTCTATATATACAAACATTATCAAAAAATAAAAAAACCTACCAAACTAACCAAAATCAAGATGTCTTCCAAAAAAATTGATCCAACAAAAACAAAACGTCCTAAGATTGAAGGATCTTCTTCATCGTATGAAGGAATACCAGATTCACCACCAAGAGCACCATCTCCGTTGTTAACACCAAAACTTTATCCTGGTGGAACAGATCTTGATCAAGAAATCGTTGAAAAAATGGTATCTAGAATAAACAAAGACAAAGAAATAATCAACCGACTTTGGAATGAATTCAAGTTCCTGGCAGAAAAGAAGAACCTGACAAAGGAGATGTTGCAGAAATACAGCAAGTATATCAATAAAGAGTATTAGAATAATTAAGTTTAAAAATGTTTAGATTCTATGCATTTTATCATTGCTAAGTTTTATCAGTTTGTAATTTTTTTTGGTTACTTGAAAATCTATGATATATGTTTTATATATTAATGGGTATAATTAAGTCTTATCTAATATGTTTCAATTTTATTTTTTTAATTAATTTGTTTCGTATATGTTAACTTATTTAATATTTATCATGATGAATATAAACAGAAAACATCTACAAAAATAAATTCAAGTTCAATTAAACAGTATAGTGATATATTTTATGTTTAAGTTAATATGTTTTACATTCTACCTGATTTACAATTTTTTATTAGGGAAGTAATGGGACAGATACAAGAAAAAATAAAGGGCAAAAAGATTTCACAAAAAAAAAAAAATTCATCATAAACAATATTAATCTGTATCTTTTATACATTAATATTGTATAGCTTATTTTTTTTAAATTTATTCTATTTATTTTTACATCTATGACTTAAGTTTTATATTAATACATATAAAAAAAGTTATTTGATATCTTTCATTTTTCAACTTTTTTATAATTTGTTTCGGTTATATTGTAATTTAATATTTATCATGATGAATATAAACTTAAAACATGTATACAACTTAATTAAACTTAATTGAATATAATAAAGTGATAACTTTTAAGTTTAAGTTATTATATTATATATTATTATGCTTTAATAACAAATTAGTATCTGTAAAATAATGATCCAGATATCACTAAAATAACGTTTAAAAAAAATATAAACAAACATAAAGAGAATTATTAATTAATTAAACATTAATATTACATTTGTTTTACTTAATAAAAAGGTTGCAAAACAATAAATAAATACAAAACAAACAGTTGAAAAAAACCGTTCATATACAAGAAGTTAGAAACGATTCATATAGCAAAACCGTTCATATCCAAAATTTTTGAAAAAAACCGTTCATATTGCAAGTTACAAAAGAAGTTGCATTAACTATTAAAACCTACCCCTTATATGTTTATATTATAAATATCTTGTATAAGTAATAAAAATAAGTTACCTTCTAAACCAGTTATCAAAACAAATATAACCTGCAAAACCAAAAAAATGGAGTCAAAATTAAACACTGGTTCTTCTTCATCAACAATACAAGAATTTACTGATGCACAACTTTCACCAAAAATTGAAAAAAACGAGTTTAAAGCAAATGATGAGGATGAGCAGATGGTAATTGATAACTACGTGGAGCAAATCAACAAGGATAAGGAGAAGATAGAAAAGATTTGGAAGGAACTAAAAAAAGTTTAAAAACGAATGGATACAAGAAAACAACATCTGAATGAAAGGTTAACTTACAAAAATTAAATATTTAGTAGAATTTATTTTAAAAACCAACATTTATGTATGGTTTTTTATGTTTATGTTTATTAAAAATGGATGTTGGTATTGTAACTTTTAATATTTTGGATTATATCAAATGAAGTTGTGAAATATCTTTAATTTTTTTATATTCATCGTGATGCATATTAATTTCTATTTAAGTTTGTTATGTAATTTGCTATGTTTTTACTGTTTCAGTAAATATGTTCATGTTGATGAATGTTTAACAAAAAACCATCCACAGAATAAAAAATGAAAAGGAAATAACTAAATTATGATCAAATGATATAAGTTAATTATTTTATATTCATTGTGATGCATATTAATTCTGTTTCATCGTGTTGTGTAATTTCTTATATATTTTCTGTTAAAGTAAATACGTTTATCATGATGCATGTTAAAAATTTTTTTATCAAAAAGCCAATAAAAATATCAGAATCAAATAACTTAATTTGACTTATATGAAATGAAGTTAACAAATATATGTTTCATTATGTTATATTCAATGTGATTAATATTAATTTATGTTTCATTGTGTTGTATAATTTCTTATGTATTTTCTGTTAAAGTAAATATGTTTATCATGATGCATGTTAAAAAAAAATTATCAACAAAATAAACTATCAAAAAATAAAACTAACATAATTTGGATCATGTGATATAAAGTTATTTCAAAAAAATAAATTTTAAAATTACAAATAACTATTTTAATACTTTCATTGTAAATTGGGCCAAAAATTTTGACCGTTGGGCTAAGTATGACACATTTTGGGGCACCCATTATGTTGACTTTTGGGTTAAATGTAACATATACATTTGATTAATTAAATTGTCACATATTAACTCAAGTGAAAATTATTAACAAAATTTCAGATTGATATATTGTTACATATGCATAAACTAGTTTATACATGCCCTAGTTTCGTGGTTGACAACAATGTTATCAAATGATTAGCATGTCACATGCATTTGTATGAGATTTTTAATTTACTTAATTGTTTCAATCATGAGTTTGATATGAGACGTATTAATTAACCAATTTAATTGACAGCTTCAAATATACATAAAATGAAAAGACGAGACAGAATTGTACCAAAAATATAGACGACCATGCCTAACTCAACCTTGGAAAAGAAACATGCTAATAAATGTACACCTCCATTACAGAGATACGTATAATTCATTCATATCAAACCATTTTGTTTGACACTCGTTATTAGACAATTTAAAAAGGTATTATTAAAGTTTATTTCAATTCTAATAATAAATTGTGGTATGTGTACAACATCAAAAATAATAAATTGTGGAACATCACTTATTCTCATTTTTGGGTTAATTGAAACAAAACATTAGTTAAGACTTTTAATTCCAAATAAAACAATTCAGAAATTATCACATATATTACATTTGAATAAGTAATGATCATCGTAATGCATATTAAAAAAAACTTTAATTTGTAAGTAAATCAATTAATTTAAATATTAAAAATGAAACTTATGATTTATATCTGCAAGTTTCGTTTTAAAATGGGCTAAAAAGTTGGAATGTTGGGCTAAAAAGTTCTGGGCCAAATATTGGACTGTTAGGCTAAAGAAAATAATTTGTTTTAACAATAAAATGAAACAAGTGATGACACGACCGGATAAACCCATGACCCGATTAAAAAACCCACTAATTTCAAATAAAACCCTCTCTCGATAAAAGCATATTTCAACTTTACCAAAAATTACTACAAACCCTTCGTGTAATTTCCCCAAAAACTTAGTGAAAGTTGAAATCGTTCGTGATGTCTACTCCAGACGACGATGATGTTTTGAGAAAATACGGCAGAAAAAAAGGTATGTGAACGTCATTTTTGATTACATTTTAAACATAAAAAATGAACGTCAAAATAAATAATGAAATATTTGATATTATGATGTTAATGTTTATTTTATGATACAGCAAAAACGAAATTAAAAGTAATGTTGAGAGTTGATCCAAATGCAAGTAAGTTTACGACAAAAACCCTAATTTTTTTTAAAAAGACAAAAAAAATACGGTGCTAGAAATAATTTTGAAAAAATTATAAATGCTACTTGTGCAGATAAATCTGGAGTTGGAAACGAATCAGGTAAAGAAGGAGAGGCATATCAAAGGAATGATAGTGCTGTTCCTGTGAAAGGTAAATTAAATATACTGATTAGTTCATATATTATATTCATTGTGACGAATATTATGTTTTTAAATTGTTTATCGATTGATATTACTTTTTATATTACATAGTTACTGCTGATGTGAGTCTTATATGTTGATATTAGTGTTAAATTATTAATATTCATCTTGATGCAATGCAATTGTTGTAATTGTTGACTTATGATTGAATTGTTGGTGATATAAATAATGACTAATTAACCTTGTTAATCAACAAAGTTTGTACAAGTTAACATTGTTTTGTTTGTAGAAGAATGTTATTATACTGTGTTGTTGTGTTTTGTTACATTTATATTGAACACATTCTTTCAAAAAATAATGTTACATCTTGTTGATTCTGTATCCCTGATTCTAGCTTTCTGAACTTAAAAAACGTAAGTTATTGGTTGGTGACAGTCATGTCTAACTTGGTAGATAAAAGTCGTCAATTATGTGATTGTTTGTTTTTTTTGTGCTTGAATAACTTGGTGAATTCTGTGGTCATTTTTGGTTTGTGCAGCATGTTGTCAACTACATTTATTGTTTTAAGAAATTAACCTTCATCCTGATGCATATTAGTTAACCTTCATTCTGATGCATATTAATCAACTTACAAACACAAAGGATTTGAAAATAATCTTTGATATGATATTTCTACATATATGAAAACATTACAAATCTTGAATATTGTGGTCAATGAAAACTAAATTTTAGATTACAAGGCATATACAATTAAGAAATGTGCGTTTACAATGCTGTTTTATATGTTTCTAGAGGCACGTTATTACAATCTATAGGACTAATTTGGATTTTTGTCAAATAATTACTTTGAACGTTTAATAGTACGTATCTTGTTTATATCATTTTTACAAATATTGTATGACCATGACTTGTCTTCTTAAATTTTTTGATGGACCTTATCAAACACAAACATGGAAGTACCATTTTCTAAAAAGTGAGCTGTAACCTTTCAAATTATATGTTTTGTCTAGAACATAATAAGTTGTAATATTTTATTATGTATCTACTAGTATTTGTCTATGTGTTGATATGAATAACTTTATTTAGTAATTTGTTAAGTATTATCTGAGATGTCGTACTACTAGACAGAGTAATGAATTAGATTTACAATAAACCAATATTAATAACATCTAATAACAAATTAACTTGTATGCAGATTCAAATAAAGATTCTTCAGGAGGTAATGGAAAAGATGATCCGAATCTTAACAAAAAGAGTAATGCATCAACAACTGATAAAGAAGATGTTGATAACAACAGCAACGAAAAAGGTTAGTATGTATTGTGGTAAATGAAAACTATAATATAAAATAGAAATTATCATAGAATCTTGATGCATATAAATTAACCTTCATTCTGATGCATATTAAATAATCTTCATTATGATGTATATTAATTAACCATTATTCTGATGCATACTAATCAACTTACAAAAACAAATGATTTGAAAATAATCTTTGATATGATATTTCTACATATATGAAAAGTGTACAAATCTTGAATATTGTGTTGAATGAAAAATAATTTTTAGATTACAAGGCATATACAATTAAGAATTGTGCATTTACAATGCTGTTTTATATGTTTCTAGAGGCAGGTTACTAGACAGAATAATTAACTAGTTTTACAAGAAAATAATATTAACATTTAATAACTAATTAACTTGTATGCAGGTTCAAACAAGGATACTTCAGGAGGTAATGGTAAAGGTGATGCAAATCTGAACCAAAAGAGCAATGCATCAATAGCTGATAAAGAAGATGTTTGTAATAACAGGAATGAGAAGTTGGAAAAAGGTTCGTACGTATTGTGTTGAATGAAAACTAAATTTTAGATTACAAGGCATATACATTCATTCTGATGCATATTAATCAAGTTACAGAAACAAAGGATTTGAAAATAATATTTGATATTATAGTTTGATTTGTTAAACAAAAATTTACAATTGTGAATACAGACATGAAACCAGTTAAGAAACAAAGAAAGAGAAGAGCTACGAAAAAGAATACAACAAACAAGAAAAGAAGGGGACATGATGACGATGACGAGAAGGTGGAAAAAGAAGCAGAAAAAGATCAGGAGGAAGGAGACGAAGACGAGGAAGAAGATGCGAAAAAGCCAGTGGGAAGAAATGAAAAAGGTATAAAAAAGAATAGAGGTAACAATAAACGAAATCTCAATGCATATTAATTAGCCTTCATTCTGATGCATATTAATTAACCTTCATTCTGGTGCATATTAATTAACCTTCGTTCTGATGCATATTAATCAAGTTACAGAAACAAAGGATTTGAAAATAATTTTTGATATTATAGTTAGATTTATAAAACAGAATTTACAATTGTGAATACAGAAATGGAACCAGTTAATAAACAAAGAAATCTCAATGCATATTAATTAACCTTCATTATGGTGCATATTAGTTAACCTTCATTCTGATGCATATTAATCAAGTTACAGAAACAAAGGATTTGAAAAATAATATTTGATATTATAGTTTGATTTATTAAACTGAATTTACAATTGTGAATACAGAAATGGAACCAGTTAAGAAACAAAGAAATCTCAATGCATATTAATTAACCTTCATTATGGTGCATATTAGTTAACCTTCATTCTGATGCATATTAATCAAGTTACAGAAACAAAGGATTTGAAAAATAATATTTGATATTATAGTTTGATTTATTAAACTGAATTTACAATTGTGAATACAGAAATGGAACCAGTTAAGAAACAAAGAAAGAGAAGAGCTACGAAAAAGAATGTAGCAAACAAGAAAAGAAAGGGAAATGATGACGATGACGAGGAGGTGGAAGAAGAAGAAGAAAAAGATCAGGGGCAAGGAGAAGAAGACGAGGAAGAACATGTGAAAGAAGGAATGCATCGGAATGATGATGATGATGATTTTGGTAGACTCCAAATGAGAGTATCACCACAAAACTGTATCAAGTAACTAAACAGATGAGTCCAGCTCAAATGGATGTGGTGAGAAGAATAGGATTTGGAAGAATCCTAGAAATGGAGTTTACAGAGATACCGTTGAGGCTCGCGTATTTTTGTGTTAAACAATTCAATCCATTAACTTCCTCAATTGAATTGGCTGAAGGGAATATAGAGATATCAAACATGAGCATTCAAATGATGTTTCGCATGCCAAATGGATTGAAAAACATAGAAACAGGTAAAAGAGCAAAGAAAGCAGAAACAGTGACAAAGATGTGGAGAAACCAGTTTGGTAGTAAATCTGTGAAACCTTGTCATGTAAAAGATGAAATAATCAAGAGTGGTGATACCGGAATGTTATTCATTCTTAACTTCCTGGTACTATTCTCGTCCACAATGATTGAAGGAAATCAGATGGGCACGGTCAACACTAAATTCCTTCCAAATATTGTAAGTGAGGACGAGATTCATAATCTTGATTGGACTGGTTACATGCTAAAATGCTTAAAAGAAGCAGTCACAAGTTGGAAAGATCAATCGACTGGAGTTTTTTTTGTTGGCTCTTCAGCAGTTTTAGTTGTAAGTAAATAAAATTTTATTTAATTATTTTTAAGACAAGTATTATTGATAATGATGAATATTAATGTATATGCAGCTTCATTATGTGGAAGCTACAATTTGTGGAACGGTTCATGTACCAAGGACAAGACCAACCGTAGCAGAATGGCATACTACAAAGCTGAAGGAGAGAGATGAGGCTGAAGCTAGACAACGACAATTTGGAAAAGTCCAGATTATTGCTGAAGAAGAAAATGCAAATTATGATGAAGGAACCAGAAACCTGGTTGATAATCCTTTCACCCAAGAGGTATGATAAAAAAAAAATAATAATAATACACAAGATAGGGAGGTTTGAAGAGGGATGCAATTTTTTTTGGGGAAGCGAAGTAAAATATTCATCAGGCAGCAGCTTTACTTTTCTTAAACAGATATCAAATATATAATTAGTTTTACTCGTATATAGTAATCCGAATGGTTGTTTATAAATATATATTTAATAGAATGTTAACAGTCATCATGATGAATGTTAACTTGTCAACTTAATTTAACATTCATCACAAGGAATTTTACAAGAATTGTATGATATTATTAAATATGCTATTTAAATGAAATTCTTAAGAATTGTATATTCATTGTTATATTGTTCAGGAGTATGAAAAAAACATTGACATCAGATACCAACATGTCATTAATTATTTTCAAGAAATAAGCTCTGGTTTGTTTGCATATCCGAAAAGCAAGAAGTTGAGGGAACTTTCTAAAAAGGTTGAGGAAATGTTAAAAGAAATTGAAAGCTTACCACAAACACCTCTCCACAAGTCAAACAGTTATGAAGAAGAGGAGGAATCACCAACAACAATTCATCATGGAGTAGGAAAACAGTTTCGGACTTCAAGTGCACCATCATTTAATCTCAATGATGCCTCAAATTCAGGAAGTGGAAAAAAACCAGAAGGTGAAATTAACACTTCAACTGATTTTGGGAATAAAGGGAAGAGATTGGTTGAAATGTATAAATCTGTTAATGATAAAATTGAAGGAGTTTTGGTTGATCTGAATAAAATAGAAGCAGGTGATGCAAATGATTTGAACAGTGGAAATAATTTTGAAGACCCAACAGAGACTGATGGGAAAGAAGGAAGCGGAGAAGAGAATGCTAAAAAACGAGTACCACGTTTATCAGCGGTTTACAGATCCCCGTATTATCAACGTCAGGTTGTTATAGAGGAAGTACTTGAACAGGAAGAAAAGAAAATTGCAAGATACTTGTCTTCTTTTCAGGAGACAGAAGGGTAAGAAATTTATAGATTCCATTGTTATATAAGTATAAATAAATACAATATATAAGACGTAAATTTAGTACAACTATATTTTTTTTTTTGCAGAACGTGATTAATCATTCTTGTTAGCATATAATATTATACTAACAATTCTGTATATAATAGAAAAAGGATATGCTTGAAGGTGGAGCAACAGAAGACAACCAAAAAAGATTCAAGGATAATGTTTTGCAGCTTATGAATCATGATGAAAGCTTAACAAATTTCATCGAATTTGATCTGGTATAAAAATAAAAAATCAAATGATAAATTTAATAAAATAAATAAATAAATAAAATCTAACACAATTTATATGAACTTTGCAGGTCTTCTTCCCAATTGATCACGATAATCATTATTTCTTGATCTGCTTCCACATGAAGAACGGAAAAATTTTGTTAATTTACAACAACATGGATGGAAAAGTTTTCATGCAAAATCATGGAGATATACCACCAACTGTGGTAAGTTAATAAATACTAAACTAAGTAATATAATAATTTTATAATACTATTATATAAACTAAAAATTAAAAAATCCTAGTGGTTGATCAAAGTTCTTACTGTCATATTCTCATTACATGCAAATATCACTTTATGCCAAAATAGAATGAAATTTTTGTGACGTGTGGCTTCCCCGGTGCGACACTTCACATTTTTTATAAATTAAAAATTCTATCGAATTTATTGATTGAAGGGGTGAAAAAAATTTAATTTCATTTCTTCTATATTTTTGATTGAGTGAAAATTTTAAAGTGTTATTAATATGGTTTAGGTAAAATTCTTCATATCGTACCTGAAAGATGTTCAACATCCAGCAGTAAGCATGTTTGAAAAATCGAACATAAGAAGCAAAATTATCTCATGGGGGACCAAGGAGGAAGGAAAAGATAGTGGAGTGTTTGTCATGCGGCATATGGAAACTTATCAGGGAAAAGACCCATGGGACAGCGGGCTAAAGACAGACGAAAGTGCTAAATCTAGGCAGCTGCAAAGCTTAAGAACAAAGTATGCAGTAAAAATGCTTACACATGAGCTGAACAGCGTCAAAGAAGAAGCACTGCAAAATTATCTCATGGGGGACCAAGGAGGAAGGAAAAGATAGTGGAGTGTTTGTCATGCGGCATATGGAAACTTATCAGGGAAAAGACCCATGGGACAGCGGGCTAAAGACAGAAGAAAGTGCTAAATCTAGGCAGTTGCAAAGCTTAAGAACAAAGTATGCAGTAAAAATGCTTACACATGAGCTGAACAGCGTCAAAGAAGAAGCACTGCAAAGGTTTGAAAGTTACGAGAAAAAAAACAATGGATAAGCGAGAAATCAGGTTTGTAAGCAATGAAAGCAGAAGTTGGAAGTAATGGAAAAAAGAATCAAGGAAAAGAAGCTGGTTCAGTGTATTTTGAATTTTAAAGACTAAGTAGTTTGGTTGGATGTAAATCGTATCTGTTAAAACAAAATCAAACTGTAATGTTATTATTAGTCTTTTGCTATGTATAAATTGATATATATTTCAGCAGGTGTTTATTATTTATGGTGTATTTTTTCGTAAATAAAATATTAATAACATATACACACATAATGTAAAAATAATATTCACCACGATGAATAATAAATTGAAATTTGAGTTTTGAAGTCATAAAAAATGTTAACATTGATATTAATTAAAAGTGAATGTTAAATATATATATTCAAAAAATATGTATGCCTAATAAAAATGTATTAAAATTAAATGTAATCATTAATATAATCTAAAAATAATATTCAGTATAATGAATATTAACTGAATTATATTACTATAATTTTAAAGTACAATTGGAAAGTCAATATAATTTTTAGTCATCAAATTTTTTAAGTCATGACAAAACAATGGGAAAGCAAAATAATTGGGGTTTAAAAGAAAAATGAAAGCAAATGTTGGAAGAAAGGGAATAAGAAATCAAGGATAAGAAATTTAACTTCAATCTGAAGTTAATTAGTGATAGTCATTAACTTGTATAAAATTCATCACGTTGAATAGAAAAAAAAAATCTAAAGAAATTGTAAAATTAAAAGAATAAAAAAAAAAACATAGTAAAACACTAGTCAATGTAATCTTCATCTGAATATCCATTTTCTTCATCTTCACCATCTTCATCTTCCCCATCTTCATCTTCCCCATCATCATCTTCATCTAACAACTTCATCTCATCTCTTTTCTTGTCTGTACAACTTCTGATATTGTGACCATATCTCTTACAATACTGGCACTGTCTTTGTTTCTTGCGAGAATTTATAACAGCCTTCTCTCCAGCACCAACCATTCTCTTAGAGCGACGTTGACCTTTGTTACGAATATTTTTTGGTGCATGAATGTTAACGTTATCAGGAATTGATATACCCAAAACATCCTGAAGTTGATCTCTTTTACTGGAAGATGAATGTTCTTCAGCAACAAACTCAACAAATTGATCGAAAAAGTTATCAAATTTTTCTCTAAAAGCCATAAGTTTGTCACTGTCATCCTTAAACCGGGACAAAAATTTTCCAAATCTGTTTAAAAGGTCTTTAGTAACTTTTGAACATTCTGTCTTAGGATCAAACTCCATATTCAACAAATTAAAAGGCTCAGATGAAGCTTTTGTCCACCTTCTAAATATATGATGAGATGGTATTGAATGCACATCATTGATATGGTAAACACAAAAAGCATGCCGACATAACCATCCAAATCTGGTAAATAACAAGCATGTGCATCGAACATCACCATTACTTGGATCAAAAACAACCTATCAGAACAGAATAATTATTACTCATCAAGAAGAATTTTAAAGTTAAACAAAAATAACAGCTAAATTATAAAAAACACTAATGCTAACCTTGTAATTCCAATTCATCCGAGGTGGATCAAACTTCTCTTGGATGACACATATCTTTTTATCACCTTCAATCACACAACTGGTCTGAGCACAAGTTAGAGATGACTGTTCAATCTCTTTTTGAACTTTCAAAAAAACTGTTGGAGTGTAGATATCACGAGCATTCCTCTCAATCTTATATCGTGTCACACATAGAACATCTTTCTGATCCATTTCAAACTCAAGCAAACGCTTATTGTGACGTTGCCTCTCCATTGAAACATCGAATCGTGAGAAGAATTCAACCAATGTTGAATCCTGGTTCTTGCAATTACTAAAAAAAGAATTTTCACTTTCAGATAGTGAAGATGTTCTCATCAATCCATTCATTGGCAAATCTCTGAAGAAATATGGCATCCAAATTTCTTTCATAGCATACATATCATTAAACCAACGTTTCTCATGAAGTCCAAAATCATCAATAATTGTTTTCCATAACTTTTCAAACTTTTCAACAGTCATTTCCTGATTCCAGAATACCATATTCATCTTCTTACGAAAAAGTTTATTGCAATACAATTTAGGACCAACCTAAAAAAAAAAAAAATACAAAGAAGAATTTAATAATATTCATCAAAATGAATATTAATTAATATGCATCAGAATGAATGTTAATTAATATCTATCAGAATTCAATGATATTTTCTATACTTAACTATATTATCTACTAAATATCAATGTTAACAATGCAACTACCTAAACAAAAAAATAGTGATAATAAAAATAACTTCAATCATGTATGATTATAAACAATGTAATCATATATATATATGTTATTTATTAAATAAAGGGACAAATAAGTTTGCACTATTCAATAATTAATATGCATCAAGAATCAATGATAATTAATATTACAGAAAAAACATACCTTCCATTTCAGTTTACTGCTGATATGCCACATACATAGACGGTGCTTTGCACTTTTAAATTTGGAAGAAATAGCTTGTTTCATAGCTGGGTCTTGATCAGTGGCTACTATAGAAGGTTCTTTTCCAAATGTTTTTAAAAAACAGTCTAAAAACCATTCGAAACTTCCAATGCTCTCGGTATCAAGTAAAGCAGCTCCAAATATAACACAACGCTTATGATTATCGACACCAGTCAAAGGAACAAATTTCATATTGTACCTGAAAAAAAAAGAAAAAAAGAATAATAAAAAAACATAAGGAAATAATAATACTCATTACAGGGAATGTTAAAAATAGAGAAAAAAATAAATATACCTATTAGTGTCGTAGGTTGCATCAAAACAAACCATGTCGCCAAACTCTTGGTAATTGAGTTTAGAGATGTTATCGACCCAAAAAACACCAAGAAGTGTTCCTTCTTCATCACACTTATATTCACATGAGAAATTAGGAAGAACTTCTTGCTTCCTAAGCAAATTCTCAATAGCTAAATGTGCATCACTCTCACCTATATAGCGGTTAATATCCCTTTTGAAGTTCTTAAAATCAACTTTGCTAGGACCCACAAACTCATAACCACTACTCAAATCACATTTAATTTTGTGAGCAATATTTGGACCAATATTCGAACGGCTACTTAAATCATGAACATGCTTCATATCATCAAAATCCAATTTCCTTCTCTTCTTTAACTGATTCTTGTTTTCTTCAGATACTAACTTGTGATTATGAGCCTCAAAAAACTTAACAACCTTACAAGTACCATTCTTAAGCATACGCACCCTAAGACTAGCATCACAATCTGTTTTAATCGATGAACACTTTCGGTTAACAACATTTTTAGTAGCAGGCTTTTTCAAATCAGTTTTCAAGGAATCAACGTATAATTTCTAAGAAACACCAGATTTTGTACACCTATATACCTTGTATGAGACCGAACCATCTGATAATCTATTTTGTGATGATTTTTTAGGATCAAAACCAGCTGCTTCAGCATACAATTGGTAAAAAAACCCAACACGCATCATATGATGAAACACCCCAAAAATTTTAAGTCGTTTTTTTTTTTTTTTTTTTTTTACACATATGTTATGACTTCTAAAACACTAGTTATTATCTTATATCGTACCCTTCGTAACTCATCTTGCAATTTACTTGGAATAAAATAACAAAATTCTGAATTACTGGGAATACGATCGTATTCCTGAGAGTATGATCGGATTCAAGTGAATACGATCGTATTCATGGGAATACGCCGTATTCCAGACACCTTTTTGGACCAAATCGTTGACAGAACAAAATTTAAGGAATACGGTCAGGGAGTACGCCGTACTCATGTGAATACGGTCGTATTCATGTGAATACGATCGTATTCCCGTGGTCTCAGCAGACAACCTGAACCTGCACAACTTATAACCAAAAACCGAACTTTAACCGCACATAACTCTCAAACTACAACACCTGTGAACATAAAATTTTGCGAGCATATATAATATGACATTTCAAACACTTCCTAATTTTCACTTTTCAAAATTTCACATTTATTCGGGATTTGGACTAATGACACAAAAACGACCATTTTAGCTCCTTTTCTTGACATACCAAGTTGCAAACTACTTCAATTCAGATGTTCAAACTTTGACAATTACTTTAACTATAAACTTAAGACTTAAAGCAATGACTACCATTACCATACTCACACCATAACTCATTTTAGCACTTTAACTCAATTGATGCCCATTTAGACACTTTCTTGACCCATTTAAATCTTTACTCATATAACCACTTATCTAACATTTGAACTTCATCACATTGACTATTCTAAGTCAAACCAAGGTATTATTATCACTAAACTTCAACTTTCAACATTTACATACTTTAACCATACTTGATATAAGCTAGCTTTAAGTGACAAAACAAAATTTTACAACAAAAGGGGTGACTTGTATCAAGAGCATGATCTTAAGAGATAGCTTGTTACCGACTAGTACACAAGCTTCACCATTAATCTTTAAGCCGGTCCCTTGCCCAAACCTTCCTGCTTACCACTTGATTCACCTAAAAATGATAAACTTAAAACAATAAGCACAACGCTTAGTAAGTAAGGGATACTTCAACAATAACTTAAACACTTAAACAATTAAGGATCCTTAACCACTTCCACAAAGTTAATCACAAGGATTAACTACTTCCACAAGTGACCCTAATGTCATTTTTTTTATTAACATCAAACAAATGACATAGAAATCACTACTTCAACAAAATCCTCATACTTACCTTGCTTGAAATTAAAAGAATTACTTGGTCCAACTTGAGCACTTTGATCACCTAAACACATAGGCACATAATTCATATAAATCACTTAATCACATACACATTTCTTGACTTCAACTTAAGTATTAATCATAATCATAAACATAAATTTGATTGTAATAGAACCTTAACATTTTTACTTCAATAATCACTTTAATATCACAATCTATCCTTACTTTACTCAATTCATCATTATATTCAAAGTTTAATCAAAACCCCATAACTAGGGTTTATATAACTTACTAATTCTCACAAATCAAACATATAAGAAAAGATATTATACCTTATACAAGTAGAATTAGAGATTAAGACCTTAAACAAACTTAATCCTAGCTTCAATTCTTGATCTCTCTTCCTTTGTCTCTCTCTCTCTCTCTCGTCGCTTCTCTCTCTCTCTCTCTAATGTTTTCTGTTTTTCACGTATAGAATCAAGAACAAGCTGGAACTTGATTTTAATACTACACTTTTCATTTTAAACCCTTCTACTTACAGTTTTTACAAATTCAGTCCTTCCATCCCATCCTTCTTTACATTCTAAGTCCTATTCTCACAATTAACTTGACATATTCAGTCCTTTCCAATTTATCTTTAACTTATAGCAAAACTTAAACACATAATACATTTTACATATATATATTATAACTTAAACAAATAAACACATATTATAGTATTTAAAACTTACAAATTTAGGGGCGTTACAACTCTCCCCCACTTATTTAGGATTGTGTCCTCACAATCCATTCTTGAAGTAAAGCCGGATAGTACTTAATTATTTCCTCCTCCGACTCCCAAGTAAACTCGGATCCTTTTCTATGCTTCCATTGCACCTTGAATAATTTAATTTCTTTGTTTCTTAACTTTTTAATCTTTTCATCAAGGATTACAATCGGTTGTTCTATATAGTTTAATTGGTCATTGACTTCAATCTCTTCTAAAGGCACGTAAGCCGCTTCATCAACTAAACATTTTCTAAGATAGGACACGTGGAAAGTATCATGTATTCCCGCCAATTCATTTGGCAATTCAAGACGATATGCCAACCTTCCAACTCTTGCAACGATTTTGAACGGACCAATAAATCGAGGACTCAACTTTCCACGTTTTCTAAAACGGATTATACCCTTCCAAGGAGATACTTTCAACATGACCAAATCTCCTTCTTGAAACTCTATCAAACGCCTTCTTTTATCAGCATAAGATTTCTGTCTGTCTTGTGCCGCTTTCAATCGTTCTCTGATCTGATCTATCTTTTCTGTTGTCCTTTGAACAATGTCAGTGCTTCCCAATTCCCTTTGCCCAATTTCGCCCCAACACAACGGAGTTCTACACTTCCTGCCATACAGCATTTCATAAGGTGCCATCTTTATACTCGAGTGGTAACTGTTATTATAAGAAAACTCAGCAAGAGGTAAATGAGTATCCCAGCTACCACCGAAGTCAATGGCACATGCCCTCAGCATATCTTCTAAAGTTTGAATAGTTCTTTCACTTTGACCATCCGTTTGTGGGTGATAAGCTGTACTTAGGTTGACACGTGTACCTATATCTTCTTGGAATTTGTTCCAAAAACGAGAAGTGAATCTACTATCTCTGTCTGAGACAATAGATAACGGCATACCATGTCGAGCAACAACCTCTTTTACGTACAAATCAGCAAGAGCTTCAGTAGACATAGTTTCTTTGATTGGTAGAAATAGAGCACTCTTTGTCAGACGATCTACTATTACCCAAATTGCATCATATTGGCGCTGAGTTTTAGGCAATTTAGTAATAAGATCCATCGTAATGTGTTCCCACTTCCAAACAGGTATATCTAAAGGCTGCATTTTGCCATACGGCTTTTGATGTTCGGCCTTAACCTGTAAACAGGTTAAACATTGTTCTACATACTTAACAATTTCACGTTTCATACCTGGCCACCAGTAGTCAGATTTCAAATCGTGGTACATTTTGGTTGCACCAGGATGGATTGAATATCGAGATTTATGAGCTTCATCAAGTATTAACTTTTTCAGTTCAGGAGAGTTTGGAATCCAGATCCTTCCATATCGAGTCTTAATTCCTCGGGAATCTTCAACAAAATCATTAACTTGACCTTTTATACATTCGGCTCTAATGTCATTTTCTTGCCAAGCTTTCATTTGAGCTTCCTTAATTTGATCCAATAAATTTGGAAGAATAGTAATTCGGAGAGATTTGACAACTAAAGAATGATGCATTGCTTTTCTGCTCAAGGCGTCAGCCACCACGTTAGCTTTTCCAGGATGATATAAAATTTCACAATCATAATCCTTTACCAAATCAAGCCAACGTCTTTGCCTCATATTAAGATCACATTGATCGAAGAAATACTTGAGACTTTTATGGTCAGTGTAAATAGTACACTTAACACCATAAAGATAATGCCTCCAAATTTTTAAGGCAAAAACTACAGCTGCTAATTCCAAATCATGAGTAGGATAACCTTTTTCATTCTCCTTTAGTTGTCTAGAAGCATAAGAGATCACCTTGCCACGCTGCATCAGAACACAACCTAGACCATTGTGAGAGGCGTCACAATACACCACCATATCTTCAGTACCATCTGGAAGTACCAAGATAGGGGCTTGGCTAAGTTGTTGCTTTAAAGTTCGGAAAGCTTGTTCAGCTTGATCATTCCATTCAAACTTTATGTTCTTTCGAGTAAGCTTCGTAAGAGGAGTAGCAATTTTAGAGAAATCTTGGATGAACCGTCGATAATAACCGGCTAATCCTAGAAAACTCCGAACTTCTATGGGATTTGTTGGCGGTTCCCATTTCAAAACAGCTTTAACTTTAACTAGATCAACTTTAATCCCTTGATTATTAACAACATGCCCTAAAAATTGAACCTCACGAAGCCAGAATTCACATTTTGAGAATTTAGCATAAAGCTTTTCATCTCTCAATGTTTGTAATACTTGCCTCAAATGAACTTCGTGATCACCGACAGACTTAGAGTAAATAAGAATATCATCTATAAACACGATCACGAACTTATCGAGCATAGGGCGACATACTCGATTCATAAGATCCATAAAAACTGCAGGTGCATTAGTCAAACCAAAAGGCATAACCACAAATTCATAATGGCCATACCTTGTTCTGAAAGCGGTTTTAGAAACATCTTCTTCTCGAACCTTCAATTGATGATATCCAGAACGCAGATCAATTTTAGAAAAGAAACTTGCACCTTGGAGTTGATCGAATAGATCATCAATTCTAGGCAATGGATACCTATTCTTGATGGTCACTTTATTTAATTCCCTATAATCAATGCACATTCTCATTGTACCATCTTTCTTTTTAACAAAAAGTACCGGAGCTCCCCACGGTGAACTACTCGGGCGTATGAATCCCTTATCAAGTAATTCCTGGGACCTGTGGGTTATGGGCCCACTCTCCCACATTGATTACAAGCGTTAGTTCCTACTCGACATTCACCGTAATGTCTTTTATGACAAGTCTTGCACTCAGGGACTTCCCTTCTATCCCCTTTCTTCTCATCTCCCTTAGAACTCTCAGTAGGCCTAGCTTTCTTAGCTGCATAAGAAGATTGTTCAGCTTTTCTTTTCGCAACTCGACGACTCCATTCAAGCTCTTGGTACCGAGCTTCATCTACCATTTCTTCCAAAGTGTGACAACGCTTAGGATTAACAAACTGACGGATCTCTGGCTTCAAAATATGATGGAAATGCTCCATGAGTCGTTTAGGATTCTCCATATATTCTGGACAGAAATGAGCTCTGTCTAGAAAAACTTCAACAATTTCATTTATTGACTCAGTAGTTTGCTCCATAGCTATAAACTTACGACGGATTTCCATCAAATCAGCTTCTTGCGAATAAGCTTGGTGAAACATTTCTTTAAATTCGTTCCAAGTTAGATTTTTAATTGCTTCAGCGCCCTTGGTACGACATTGAACTTCCCACCATCCTTTAGCTCGGGCTTTAAGAAGATTAGCTGCATATCTTACCTGTAATCTGTCAGGACATTCGGTAGTGGAGAACGCTCCTTCAACTTCAGAAATCCACCTTTGAGCTTTGATAGGATCCATGTCCCCATCGTACGAGGGTGGATTACAAGCAGAAAAATCCCGATAACTAAACTTCTTCTCTTCTGGAGCTTGTACTACAGGAGGTTCAACACGGGGTACATTACCAAAGATATTTGCTTCCTCTTCTCTTCTATAGAATTCATCAGTAATAGTTTCCGAAATTCTGCTAAGTAATAGAGGTAAAGATGCCTCTTGAGCGTGAGCCACTTCTTGAGAAATCAGGGTTCTTAATTCAGGAAGGGATAATCTAGCTTCATTAGCAGGAGATCTCGGTCTTTCACCTCCACATCCTGCTTCCCTATACTGGGCTCCACCTTGAGGGTTTAGCCCAAGATTTAAATCAATGTCCCTTTCGTCCATCTTTTACTGAAATAAATACAAAAGACTTAATACACACTTACTTTCACGATTTACAAACTTATTTAATCTTAACTTATTATCACACATAAGCAATCATCACTAAAATTTCATTCTCTCAACATCTCGTGCTTTTCATGACACCGTACCGAGTCATATGATAATTACTGTGTTGGCCAGGCACATTAATTATCACATTATCACATACGTCATCATGGTCCACACGTGACATCTAAATGCAGAAATATTAGTGCTTCAGTCGTTTATAAAACAATATCACAACGTAATTATATATCATGCTCAACAATAATAACAATGGTTTAAGATCAAGTACCCACTAATGGTGAATACCCGAATCCCTTAAACCAAGCTCTGATACCAACTTGAAACACCCCAAAAATTTTAAGTCGTTTTTTTTTTTTTTTTTTTTTTTTTACACATATGTTATGACTTCTAAAACACTAGTTATTATCTTATATCGTACCCTTCGTAACTCATCTTGCAATTTACTTGGAATAAAATAACAAAATTCTGAATTACTGGGAATACGATCGTATTCCTGAGAGTACGATCGGATTCAAGTGAATACGATCGTATTCATGGGAATACGCCGTATTCCAGACACCTTTTTGGACCAAATCGTTGACAGAACAAAATTTAAGGAATACGGTCAGGGAGTACGCCGTACTCATGTGAATACGGTCGTATTCATGTGAATACGATCGTATTCCCGTGGTCTCAGCAGACAACCTGAACCTGCACAACTTATAACCAAAAACCGAACTTTAACCGCACATAACTCTCAAACTACAACACCTGTGAACATAAAATTTTGCGAGCATATATAATATGACATTTCAAACACTTCCTAATTTTCACTTTTCAAAATTTCACATTTATTCGGGATTTGGACTAATGACACAAAAACGACCATTTTAGCTCCTTTTCTTGACATACCAAGTTGCAAACTACTTCAATTCAGATGTTCAAACTTTGACAATTACTTTAACTATAAACTTAAGACTTAAAGCAATGACTACCATTACCATACTCACACCATAACTCATTTTAGCACTTTAACTCAATTGATGCCCATTTAGACACTTTCTTGACCCATTTAAATCTTTACTCATATAACCACTTATCTAACATTTGAACTTCATCACATTGACTATTCTAAGTCAAACCAAGGTATTATTATCACTAAACTTCAACTTTCAACATTTACATACTTTAACCATACTTGATATAAGCTAGCTTTAAGTGACAAAACAAAATTTTACAACAAAAGGGGTGACTTGTATCAAGAGCATGATCTTAAGAGATAGCTTGTTACCGACTAGTACACAAGCTTCACCATTAATCTTTAAGCCGGTCCCTTGCCCAAACCTTCCTGCTTACCACTTGATTCACCTAAAAATGATAAACTTAAAACAATAAGCACAACGCTTAGTAAGTAAGGGATACTTCAACAATAACTTAAACACTTAAACAATTAAGGATCCTTAACCACTTCCACAAAGTTAATCACAAGGATTAACTACTTCCACAAGTGACCCTAATGTCATTTTTTTTATTAACATCAAACAAATGACATAGAAATCACTACTTCAACAAAATCCTCATACTTACCTTGCTTGAAATTAAAAGAATTACTTGGTCCAACTTGAGCACTTTGATCACCTAAACACATAGGCACATAATTCATATAAATCACTTAATCACATACACATTTCTTGACTTCAACTTAAGTATTAATCATAATCATAAACATAAATTTGATTGTAATAGAACCTTAACATTTTTACTTCAATAATCACTTTAATATCACAATCTATCCTTACTTTACTCAATTCATCATTATATTCAAAGTTTAATCAAAACCCCATAACTAGGGTTTATATAACTTACTAATTTTCACAAATCAAACATATAAGAAAAGATATTATACCTTATACAAGTAGAATTAGAGATTAAGACCTTAAACAAACTTAATCCTAGCTTCAATTCTTGATCTCTCTTCCTTTGTCTCTCTCTCTCTCGTCGCTTCTCTCTCTCTCTCTAATGTTTTCTGTTTTTCACGTATAGAATCAAGAACAAGCTGGAACTTGATTTTAATACTACACTTTTCATTTTAAACCCTTCTACTTACAGTTTTTACAAATTCAGTCCTTCCATCCCATCCTTCTTTACATTCTAAGTCCTATTCTCACAATTAACTTGACATATTCAGTCCTTTCCAATTTATCTTTAACTTATAGCAAAACTTAAACACATAATACATTTTACATATATATATTATAACTTAAACAAATAAACACATATTATAGTATTTAAAACTTACAAATTTAGGGGCGTTACATATGATCTAAAAATAGAACCAATCTTTGGTTTAAGAGAATGAGGAACTAAAGGAATCCAACACTTGGAACCATGAGGGCTTTCTTGTTCAACAGCAGATAGAATATGTCTTCTTGGAAAAGAACTACGTCCTAAAAAGATAGCATATAAATAAATAATATGAAGTACGTCATAGATAATATGCATTATGAACATAAAACTAACCAGTAGAATCAGGAACATTTAAAGAAGCATCATGTGATTCCAATTGAAGACGAATATTTGAGCTAGAAGAAGGAACATAACCTACAAAAAGTTACAAAAAAATTGAATTTAGTAACCAAAGTAATATAGTAACAGTTAACAATCACCACAATGACTAATATCATCAAACAAGGAAATAACCAACCAGATGAAGAAGCTTCATGTGATTCCGATTGAAGGCGAATATTTGAGCTAGAAGAAGGCACAAAACCTACAGAAAATAGAAAAAAATTGAAGTTAATAAATAAAGTAATATAGTAACAGTTAACAATCACCACAATGACTAATATCATCAAACAAGGAAATTACTAACCAGATGAAGAAGCATCATGTGATTCCGTTTGAAAATGAATATTTGAGCTAGAAGAAGGAACATAACCTACAAAAAATAGATTTTAATAAACAAAGTAATATAGTAACAGTTAACAATCACCACAATGAATAATATCATCAAACATGAAAATAAAAAAAAAACAGATGAAGAAGCAGCATGTAATTCTGATTAAAAACGAATATTTGAGCTAGAAGAAGGAACATAACCTACAAAAAGTTACAAAAAATTGAGTTTAATAAACAAAGTAATATAGTAACAGTTAACAATCACCACAATGACTAATATCATCAAACAAGGAAATTAAAAAAACAGATGAAGAAGCAGCATGTAATTCTGATTGAAAACGAATATCTAAACTATTAATTTCTAAATAACTAACCACTTCGAGGAGAAGCATTTGAATTCGATTCAAAAGAAACATTGGTAGGAGAATTCATCGTAATAACTGTGAGAAATAAACAATTACATTAAATTAACAAAACAATGAAAAAACCTAATAAATGTATATAAAATCAAAACAATATATATACAAACGAACTCTTAATTACATTAAATTAACAAAACAATAAAAAACTAATAAAATGGGTTCAACACGTGACTCTTAATTTGATGACTTTTTGTAAAGCATAGGACTAGCTCGTCATATAAAGTAATGACTTGTGTCACCTTTTCAACAAACTTGTGACCAACAAATGCATGAAATAGGCATGAGCCACAAACAACACATTAACGAATTCATGACCATTGTCCACTGAATGTTTGACATGTATTTCAGAAACTTTTGGAACCATAACTAAACGCATTACCAGAAAACAACTTAGGTAACATATATAATTCATCATGTGTAATATTAAAACTATTTCAGATCATCAAATGTATAAATATATAATACAACATTCATGTCTAATTTTAGAAGTAATTAACATTCATCACGGGCAATATTATTATCCATATAACTTACTAGTAGAATCATGAACACTTGAATTCGATTCTAACGGAAACTTGGAACTATAACACATCATTTAAGTTAAAAAACCATAATTAAAAAGATACACATATTAACTAAACATACAAAAATATTAGAAGTAAGTAACATTCATCAAGAGTGATATTATCATTATTTCATAGAAGCATCATGAACACAACTTACAAAATAACACAAAATATTAGAAGTAACTAACATTCATCAAGAATAATATTATCATTAATTCGACAAAACATCATGAACACATAATTTGAAAGTAACAAAAAACTTATGCGTATAATTAGGAACACTTGAATTAGATTATAACCGTATGTTAAAACTAGATGACATCATATAAGCTAAAAAAACATAAACATGTAAGGATGATCCACACATTAATTCAATGTCATAAAAATTAAAACTACTTAACATTCATCGTAAATCATATTAATTACTGCAAATCATTATCATAAAGACACTAACATACAAAAAAGCACAAAAAACTTTAAAGAATAACTTACTGGTGATTTCGTTGCGAATAGAACACTGGAACCAGAATTCATCAAAATGTATAGCTGAAACAACACGATTACAAAGTTAAAACCAAAAAGTAGAAAAGAAAAACTAAAATTGAAAAATTGATATAAATGCAGATATAAATGTAAAGACTATCAACGCAAACAAATATAATTGAATCAAAATCGTATTTATAATCGAAATCGAAGAAAAGGAAAAAATAAATTACATCGATGGAAGATATGAATTAAGAGCAACTGAAATCGCAATTGGATTGTTCAGCTATACATTAAAAATTATAAATCAATTGAAGTAACGAGAATAATTATCCCTAAAGTAGACTAGATTTATAATCGCGAACATGAGTAACGAGAATTGAAGTCAGAATTGGATTATGAAATACACTATGTGAAATACAGATATTACCTCGACTTGAATTAATAATAATGAATATTTAGTTAAATCAAAAAATATAATGCAAAAAGTCTATATTACCCTTATCCCTGTAATATGACTTGAAAGCTGAGAACAGAGGAAAAGAGCGCTGGAATTTAAACAAGCAACAGATCGGACGATGGATAAGCTACTTCCCCACTTCCCTCAAGATTTGTACTTCCCTCTGGATCCTCCCACTATATATATATATATATATATATATATATATATATATATACATATATATATAAAGTATGGTTCAAATGAGTACACTCATTTTGTGTGAGAATGGAGGAATGAATATGAGCCATCGGATCTAGCAAATTAAGGGCCCAGATTAATACCCCATTATTTAATTAAAAAAATCAATTTAAATCAGATTTTGGGCGGAGGGACATAATGGTAAATTTACAATTTAATTAAAATAATATCTTTTTCATTTTAATTCAAAAAAAAACACACAGAAGGAACATTTCTCTCTCCTTCCCTTTCCCTTTCTTCTCCACAATTCTAACTTCCAAAACCCTAGCTATCTAAATCCGTCAAATTAATCTTCAAACCTTGTTTGTTGATGCTAACATCTTTGTTTTATATATCTACTTGCTTCGATTAACCTTTCTATCGGTGCGTTTTTTTATCGAAAAGCCGTTTTTCAGAAACCCTAGTTATCAAACTCGTTTGAAATCAAAATAGTACAGATTTGTGTAAACAAAATCAGTGTAAATGGATGTTCGTGAGGAGATTGCTGCAGGAACAACCTCGTCAAGCTCGATTAATACTCGACCAATCAGATCCGTGCCATTGTGTTAGCTTTTTTATGTTTATTTTTTATGCTTTTGCATTAGATATGTTAATATGTACGTTCTAGTTTGAGTTTTGTTGCTGTATTTGATGCTATATGTGTAAATGTGTTTGGTTTGAAATTAGGGTTTTGGTAACACACGTGTTAGTTCTGTTTATACTGATTTCAGTGTCTGCAAGTGGTTTAGATATGTCGTGGTTTTGAATTTACACAAGTGATACTTCTGTTTGGTTTGTATTTAGTGTTTTGTTTGTTGTATTGAATTTGTATATGTGTTTGGTTTAAAATTTAGGATGTTGGTGACACAAGTGTTAGTTATGTTTATTGTCTGGAAGTATTTTTAGATCTGTTATGGTTTGAATTTACACAAGTGTTAGGTATGTTTGGTGTGTATTTTATGGTTTTGTTATTGTATTGAATGTGTATATGTGTTTGGTTTGAACTTAGGGTTTTGTTAACACAATTGTTAGTTCTGTTTACCTTGAATATATAATGTGTAAGTATTTTTACGTCTGTTGTGGTTTGAATTTACACAAGTGTTAGGTATGTTTGTTCATGTAGATAGTAATAGTCTACTAGGATATAATAGAGTAACATAATGTATCTGGTAGTTTTGATGTTTATATTGATGTAAAAGTCATTCATTATGGAATGTGTTTTTATGTGATGTGTAGTTACATTTATATTTAGTTGATTTATTTTTTACAACTATTTAATTTTATTTGGCAGGTCAACTAGGGTATTTTGTGGGTGAGCATTTCGACCCCAAGGCCATGGAAATAAGATTTGGTATTTCGTGCATCAAAGTGACACCCGACACTATACATGATGTTTTCAAAATACCCAATGATGGAACCAATATAATGGAACTACCGGATGTCAACTGTGATGATCTGTGTATGCATTCCTACTCACGTGACTTGATAGTGAAGCAAGTCAAATATGCCATTAAAATCCGCTAGAAGGAGGCCGAAGAAGACATTGAAGAGAATACCACAAAGACTATTTTAGAAAAGTCATGTTCTGATGATGTAATCGAGTACACTTGTTTATAACAGTATGGTTTATGTTTTTTGTTTCTGAAATCGGATGTGTTTGCTACAATGTACTCAAGTACATTTGTTTATAATTATGTGGTTTATACTTTTTTGCTAAATCTTCTGTATGTTGGCTTTTCATTATATCATTTTTTTTTCTGATGTTGTAGGTTGTTTTACCACTAACACATGTGTTACCAACCACTAACACATGTGTTTACAGAACAATAACACATATGTTACGGAACTGTAACACATGTGTTACAGACCATTAACACATATGTCACATGTTTAAAAGTAACATATTCTTGATAGTCATAGTAACACATATAGTACTAAAAAAAGTAATACATGTTTAATGTGTTAATGGTGTTAGCACACGTGTTACCATCCACTAACACATGTGTTACAGAACACTAACACATGTGTCACATGTTTAAAAGTAACATATTCTTGATAGTCATAGTAACACATGTGGTACTAAACAAAAGTAATACATGCTTTAATGGTGTTAGCATACGTGTAACCAACCACTTCTACGTGCGGTAGGTTTTCTTCGTTACTTAATCATATGTAATTTTTATATTGTATGTTGCTTTACAAACAACATATCACTAACACATGTGTTAGATAACACTAACACATGTGTTACAGAACAGTAACACATGTGTTACAGAACAGTAAGACATATGTCACATGTTTAAAAGTAACAAATTCTTGATAGTCGTAGTAACACATATTGTAACACCCGCCAATTTGGGGCTTTAATTAGTGCCTAAACTACTTGTAATTATGTGTATTTAGTTTTGTAATACTCTAAATATATGTAACGTTTTGGTGTAATTACATACACGCTTACGCGATTTGATTAAATCGTGCGACTCAACCGGACTGAGTCTGACACGAGTAACTTGGACGTTGGTGACAAGCTTTTATAAATAATGAGGGTATACATTTTGATATATTCGAACGGACATTATTTACACCCATATTTCTTTTGTAATATGCTATATCTAGCACGTTTTAGTGAAAATGTAGATAAACACGAACAATTGGTAATAACAAATGAACGAATCTCGACGAAATAACTTAAGTGTATTTTGTGAAACTTTAAGTATTTTTATAGATACTTACGATAATTTCGAACGAAAACGCACATTTTACTTTTAAAATGAAATGTAAAATGAACGGTTAAATAAACGAGATACAAAACGGAATTAAGAAATGAGAAACACGAAACTCAGATCGGGTCGGCCTAGACCCGCGGATCCAGCCCCAACCGACCCACCTCTTTAAAACCCCATTTTCTTTTGATTTCACCTCATTTACCATCACCTCTTTCTCTCTCTATCACTCTTTTCTCTCCCACCCTCTCTCTCTCACTCTAAAACGGCAGCAGCAGCTGCTGCTACCACCACCACCACCGAGCATCATCAACAACCACAAGCAAAAGGATCGACATCACCTCTACTCTATCTTCATCTTCTTCGTTTTCAATTTCGAGGTATAAAACGTTAAAACTCTTTTAAATTACTTGTAAAGCTTGGATTTACATGCTAGAACGTTTCCCCAACGAGTTTATGTCCAAAAACCGACTTAAAAATCCGATTTTTAAAGTTTAGATGCGAACAGCCCGTCTTGCGAGCCGAGATCTGTTCGTCCTACGAGGCGAACCGAGATTCGACTCGCGAAGCCAAGCTACGAACCGAACTGACCAGCGAGTTGACATGCGAGTCGAAGTTAACCAGCGAGTCGAGTTGACCTACGAACTGAACTGACCTGTGAGTCGAGTTGACCTGCGAGTTGAGTTGACCTACGAGTCGAGTTGGCTTGCGAGTCGAGTTCTATGCTACGAACCCAGCTCGGTTCGCAGCCCACTTTGTCTTTCGAACCCAAATTCAGTAATAAAAGCACTAATATGAACTAAGATTTATCACTTAATTTTACACCGAAATTAGATTTCAAATGCGTTTTCGATAAAGCAACCAGGGGCTCTGCCCCTTGGACCCCGCCAGGGGCTGCCGCCCCTTGGACCCTGCTACCAGGGGCGCTGCCCCCGGACCCCCGTCATCCAGGAACTTATAAATAGTTTTTACACTAAGTGTTGAATACTCACATATAACGATACATATAATAATGACACTTTGGATTATTATTACAAAACCTTCACCAACGGGCCATACTTGTTTTCAAACTACAAACGGATTACTAAACAAACACTTGGACATTTCTTAGTTGAGTGGACAATTAGCATGTGTGATCTTTTAAGACACCAACTTATTACTTGTTTACTTACAACCTTGTGCGTTTCGGACGCCAGAAGGTTGCAGGGTTCTGAGAACCGATACACGGACTTACATCCGCTTTACTTGGTTGATTTCTCATACGTGCTTACTAGACTCAGGTGAGTCTTATAGCCCCACTTTTACTGTTTTACATACGGGGTGAGATACATTGCTTACTTTTCTTGAACACAAGTACGAACTATTCTTTTTACTATACATGATTGCATGAGTTACTTACTTTCTACTGAAGTCTCTCCATCATATATCGTTAGTTATGGACTTAAGCGCGAACACTAGTTAATGGATCCATTAGGGAAATGACCCTCCCCGCTCGGGGTAGTAGCGCTACCACGAACCATACTGTATAAACGGGCGACTATTATTCGTTACTTATGCTTGCTCAGTTACGGGCATGTCACGGGAGCAACTTATTACTTAAGGGTTAAGCTTCGATTATGAGCCTCATGGCAATGGTATAACTTACTTATATTACATTTGCAGGATTGCAAATACTTGATTTACGCCTACGGGCACTACTGATGAAATCTTGTGTTCAAAAACTGATATTACTTACAAACCTGTGAGATTCACCAACATTCGTGTTGACCCCTTTTAGCATGTATTCTCAGGTACACTTACGGAGTAGGATTACTCCCGGACATAGCTAGAGTCGCATGATTTCAACACAACTGCATTAACGGAGATTCTTAGCATTATCTTTTGTATATTTTGATCATGTAATGGAATCTCTCGCTATACACGTGGACTCTAGAGAACTACATTTTGTATATGAAAACATTAAGTTTTCAAACATTTAAATCATATGGAAATGAAACTATTTTTACAACGTCTCATTTAGAGGTCGTTTGCTATATTATCTTATGTTCTGTGATTATTGATTAGTAGCACCCAAGTATGCTTCCGCAAATCATTAATTTGGGGGTGTTACACATATAGTACTAAATAAATTAATACATATGTTAATGGTGTTAGCACACGTGTTACCATTCACTAACACATGTGTTATCATTCACTAACACATGTGTTACGGAACACTAACACATGTGTTACGGAACACTAACACATGTGTCACATAATTGTTTATATTTTAGTATCTAATCACTATCACATGTGTTACTAGATACTATCACATGTGTTACTAGATACTAGCTATCACACGTGTTACAGATTACTAGCACATGTGCTATTGATTTACATTTACCTTCAATTGTTTTATTTTACAACTCTGTTATTCTATTGGCATGTCAGGTGGGTTAATTTCTCGTTGATAACTTGATACATACACAATGGAGTTAAAGTTTATGAATGCGTGTATAAAAGTGACTCCACGGGCGGTTCACGATATGTTTAGGATCCCGTCAGGTGGTACTCTGATTATATCTTTGCCGGACATAAAATTAGGACGATCCATGTATGATGGAATGGAATAAATACTTTCTAAGCTTTTCAAGGGTGACAATCAGTCCTAGGGATACTATTTTATGTTTTTGGTATACTTTGATCTATACTTTCAATTATGATCTTTCGATAACAGTTTCATTAGATCTCAATTGGTTTTTAAATTGTTGTAAGTTGGTTGTTTTTGGTGTTGGATCATTTGTTATCATGTATAAACATTTAGTTATTGTGTTTAATGTTGAAAAAAATGCTTATGTTTATTATGTTAAGCTTGTATATTTATAGTTGTTTTGTCAGATTAAGATGTTTACTTACTAAATAACTAACACTTGTGTTACCAACCAGTAACACTTATGGTACTAACTGAACCATATGAATTCACTAAGTACCGATCTTCATGTGATATCATTATCACATATGATACAGCACGAGTATTGTTGTGATTTAATTTTAGAGAGTTTCATGATTGTTATCATAATCCACTTTTTTTTTGTTTCAAATCGAAATGAAATTGATTGGTGAATAATTAGATATCAGTAGAATCAAATTGGTACAAATTTACAACTTTAACACAACAATATACAAGTATAAAACCATTTTATTCAACTTGTTTTTGTAAAATCATATGTGATACAATAATATAACACATGTGTTACGGTGACATAACACATGTGTTACGGTGACTTAACACATATGATACCTTAGCTTAAACATATATGATATAGAGGTGGAATCAAATGTGGAATGTGTTATAGTGATATGACACATGTGTTTGTTATAATATAACATGTGTTATTATTACTAACACATGTGTTATTCAAAATTTACCTTCACATGTGTTTGTGTTAATAGTTAGTGATAATAATACGTGTTCTTATAAGTAACACATGTGTCTTCAGAAATTTCCAATCACATGTGTTTTTGTTACACAACCACGTAATATTTAGTAATAATATAATACATGTGTTATTATTGCTAAACCCATAATTGTTTTCAATTGATCAGGTATCACATGTGTTACTGAATCGCAATTCATGATATGAAAGTTGTTTCAAATGTTTTTGATGAATTTAGCTGAACCGAATCACATGAATCACATTGACAATTAATCTTCATTTGATACTATTATCACATGTGTTAGCAACCAGTATCACATGTGTTAGCAATCGGTAACACATGTGGTACTAAACAAGTAACACATGTATTAGCAACCAGTAACACGTGTGTTAACGTAATATATGCTGTATAAAACATGCTATATTTCTAAAATATCAAGTAAGTTTGATTATATCAAGTTTCAGAAAAAAATAGTATTCAACAAGCACTATCACATGTAATTGAAAGTTAAACAACTATTAAATGCTTTCAACATGTATAATGTAGTATCACATGTGATACTTAATATAATAAACAATCAATTTCCATTTATCATTGCCCGTTCTTTTGATATCTTCCCTGCCTTTGGTTCCGGTTTCTCCCTTTCCTTTGCTCTTGGTACGTCAGTTGCCTTACGTTTCACAGTAAATGGTTGTGCTCCTTGTTGTACATTATATGATTGTGTGTCTCCTTGTTGCACGATGGGTTTTGGTATAATCATTGAACCTGTAAAAGAGTTTATAAAAACATAAAATTGTACACTAACACATCTAGTAGTAGAAAGTATCACATGTGATACTAACAAGTATCACATCTCACATTCTGATATTATGTAGTAAAACATGTGTTATTTACCAGTACCATATGTGATAGTATCATAAAGTTAAAAAAAAACACTTATTAGCTAGTAACACATGTGATAATTCTAGTAACACAAATGATATTGGTTAGTAACACATGTGTTATTGACTAGTACTATATGTAATAATATCATATAGATAAGAACACTTATTATCTAGTAACACATGTGATACTAGTTAGTAACACATGTGTTATTAACCACTACCACATGTGACATTATCAGTATGATAAATGAATGCAATTATTAGCTAGTAACATAGGTGTTAGTAACCAGTATCACGTGTGTTACTAACCAGTATCACATGTGTTAATAATAACTATAAAATTTGTTACAATGAGTTGGAAGAAATATAAAAGAACTCATTACCTGTAGGCTGTAGCATTTACTTTAATATGTTGCTCCACATCGTTTGTCTTATATTCTTCTATTACTACCATTTTAATGTTCTACACAATAAATGTTTTTGGAGTATTAAGTATCACATGTGTTACTGAAAAGAAATTCATGAGCTGTAGGTTATTTTTCCAGTTGTTTTTAATGATTTTTAACACCTCGGCTGAAACACAAAAATTACAGAGAGTAATCAATCTTCAATTGATACTACTAACACATACGATACCACACTGATTTTGTTGCGATTCAACTGAACAGAGTTCCATGATCTTCGTACAACTGTGCGGGTTTTTTTCCGAATCGAATAAAAAATTGATTGATGAATTAGTAGAAATCAGTTTACAATTGCGTTTTCGTTAATCAAATCATAAATAGCAGAACATAATAACGTGAAAATCGTATACGTTTGCTCAAAACACGATCGGTGAAACTCGCACAAATAAAAACCTAATTGAATCACAACGAATCTGCAAAAATTGATTATTCATTGTTTAAAATTGACGTATTTGAGTCGAAGTAATGTAATATGTACCTTCGATTTTATGTTTTGAGCGATTGATTTGAACGATTTTGAAAAACCCTGTGATGGTATGTGTACGTACGTGTGTGTCTGTATATTCTGTATGTATATGTATAATTATAATATTAATATATATTTTTTTCTTTTTTAGTTTTCTAGTTTATTTAATTTTAATTATTTTTAGAATGTAAAATGCCCATACTGCCCCTCCACCTTTCACTGTATTCTCGAGTTTTTTTTCAAGGGAAAGGAAAGGAAACCAACTGATTTAAAAATAATAGGTCATTCTCGAGTTTTTCTTTGAGTGGTAAGGAAATAAAATGAATGAATTAGGACTGAAACTTCATGGGCTTTTTGCTAATAACACTTTCTGCCCAATTTTGGGCGGATTAGAACAGAAACATACATTGTAACTATCCATTTAATCACTATCTTATCCTGTATAACTAACGTTCTTATCTTGAATACTTCACACAACAAAAAAAAAATTCAATCTGCAATCTGCCAATCTTCTTTCTTTCATATCGACAACTCACAGGTTAGGTTTGTTAATTTATTGTATCATAAACTTTTTCCTCAACATACTTCGGGATAATAAATTTTGATTAAAGAAATTGGATAGTAACACCATATAAAAAAAATAAAATCAATGTCCATCTCGTGATTACAGTTCACAGGCAATAGCTAGATGTTGATCTTATTTGATACTCTTTGTACGTCATGTGCCTCCACCATCATAATCATCAATTCTCACCACCTACACTTTTGAATAACTCCATACGTATAGCATTATGTATTTATGTGATAACACCTTTGATTATGAAATAAATTTCTTTAATCTTTAATTTGTGTTTTTAGTTAAATTGATTTCCAACTTATTTTGATTCATGTAGTTAACTTATAACCTAAATTTTATGGTTGAAACATGATAAATTGTATAATTGTAAAAATAACTAATTATTTTCATTTCCTTTCTTTCCTTTTCCTTTCGACTCAAGAATATATACAAAATATTTTATATTACATTCATTTCTATTCTTTTTTCCTCTTTTCTTTTCCATCTCATTCTTTTCCGCTAAAATAAAACTAGAGAATGCAGTGTTTAATTGAAATGGAGCATTCTCATTGGTACTCCCATTCTCACATAAAATACCATTCTTATTTAAACTTTACCCTATATATATATATATATATATATATATATATATATTTGAACATAAAGGAAAATAATATATCACTCCTCACAAAGGAGGTAATAAATAGTACAGGTTACAACGGAACAGAAAATGACAAAATCGGAAGCACAGGTTACTAACCGATTTGTCATAACCAAAGACACGAAGTTACAAGATGGACAAACCAAACAAACTAAGACACACACCTGCGACAATTGTGACACGGGATACATTATGGCTTTTTTGAACATATACAAAAATAAAACGTATCAATAATTAAAAAATGATAAATTAACAAAGTGGGTTACATGGTCCTATTTGACGCATTAACACCTTCTCGCTTTCCTCCCACATCCCCACCTACATGTTTTTATACAGTGATAGAGATTTTGAATAAACAACCGTAATCTTTTGAACAAAATTTCGAAGGGGTTGGTTGAAAGGTAAGGATAGCGTGATTGGCCGATTGGTTGGAAGGTATGTGAAGGTGATGATGAATTCGACATTATTCACAAAGAAGTTCAAACTATTTTCTTTAACAAAAATTGAACAAAAAAGTAAATAGGGTGACAATGTCTTGAAAGCAAATTCTATGTAAAAAACATAGAAGAAATGAGGGTAAATCCCTTTTACCCAAAAAAAACATAGAAGAAATAAAAGTGCAAAAAATCTGAGAAGCCGGTATTGAATAAGAAGCTAGGACCATAGTTGAATATATCACTAGATATTCATGTCCGTGCGACGGCGGGTTTTGAACTTTATTGACATGTTCGGTGTAAGAGCTGTAATTAATTTATTGAATTCGTTCGTTTATATTCGGTTGGTAATTTAGTGCTACAGTTATAGGAAAAATTTTCGTAGAACTTCAACTAAAAATCATTTATTGGGACTAGCTTAAGTGTACATATGTTTTGGTTTGTTATTTGTTTACTTGTATCTTTGCATTAATATGTATGACCAATTGAATTATTCAGTTACCAAATTTTTTTAGTTGTGTGTTATGTAAGGGTCTTAATTATTCTCTATTTTTATTTCTTACACATATAATGTGCAATCATCTAACATTTAGATAAACTATGGCGTAATATAATAGGTAAAATGATTTTATGTCATATATGAAAGTTCTTTTATCACAGGACAGGAAATTCATCATGAAGAACTTGAGAGTGAAAACTAAAAGTAAAGAGGAAAACGTAATTGTAAATTAACTTAAAAAATCAGGATGTATAATTATAAGATTTTGTTATATACACACTGCGTATGGTACTTATTGAAGTCAAAATGATCGGCAAATGTAATATTTATAAGATTTTGTTGTAGTAGTTCATCCCCTATACTTTCCCATAAGCTTACTTTATTTCACTTCTCTGCAACAAATATAAGTTTACAATTTATAGCTCGAAACTTTCATGTGGTAGATTCAGGGTAATACCTTTAGCGATATATGAAAACGAAGATATGTTTGATCGATTACTAAGACGGTTGAAATAAAGTGCCTATCCTCCACAATGTCAATGTCAGTACGTATGAATTTACCAACATTGCAAAACAATCAATAACATCAATTAGTATTTTTAGTCATTCGGAGAATCGGTTTGTTTTGATGGTTTATTTAAATAAATGTAACCTATTGACGTGTTTATAGCAAAGTAACAAAGTAACAATCATTAAATATCTAATCTAATTGTTCATTATAATTAGTATAATTAAATTGATCGTTTTATCTTAAATGCAACTTGAACGGTCATTTATAGCATGAAATTAACCATCATGATCGCTATAAGAATTATCACCGTTATTGCTAATCATCATCATCATTTATATAATACAGATTATTTGATCACAAAAATGCATTACTTGACTATTATAAATCACTTCAGATGTTTAGAAGTAAACTTTTATTATCAACTAATGCGAAATTCAGTAGTTACCAAACGTAGTAGTAAAATAGGCAGATAATGTTGAGTAACTAGGAGAAGATGATATTTGATAGAAATGAGAAACATTTTGAATATGTTTAGGTTAACATGAATCAAAGTTATTTGAATAATAAGTAGCAATTCTATTATAAAAGCTTTATATATGGTGATGCTTACATATAAATATTATTATAGTATAGTGGCTTTGTAATAATTAATTAATTAATTAATTAACCAAAATCACATCAACATTCACCTATTTTTTTGTTATGTATATAAAGCTTGAATTTATCTTGTTTAAACTTTAAATGGCCACATTAGCAAATACCATGACTTTGCATTCCCCGTACAATAATTAATTAATATCTTAATAAATTATATATAATAAGCGGGTTGTGACATCATCAAAAATTTAATTAACCAATCAAATTCTCCAATTTTGTTAAATTCACTAAAATTTAGACAACGATGACATCATAAATAATAATTAATAATTTAAATATACAAAACTAATTTAAAGTTCGTAGTTATAAAGGATTGTATCCCTTCTAAAATATCAAAGATAAGGATAACCTTATATTTATTTTGAAAAAAAAGGAGATTTTATTTATTAATAATTATTATCTTTTATATATGACTATATCCATCGATTAAAATAAAATATGTAAACAATAAGCCTCTTTTTAGCTAATGGTTAAATTAAATTTTTGCTCATTCTCTTTTTCTATTTTAACAGTATGTTTGTTCTTAAATAATGATCCTGACATAAAATTAATAATGGAACTATCAATTATTAGTATAATTTTATTTATTTATATATAGTTTAGTTTATAATTGTATTTTATATTTCGATATATTTTGTGTATGTACACGGGTTTAAACTTCAATTTGTCAATTAATCTCTTCTATTTCTCTCTATTTAAAAGGGGTATTCAAAAGGTATGTTATCAATTAAAAAATAACTTAAACATTATCTTCAAACAAATTATAGGCACACCCGGGATGTAAGTTAACGTAAGATAATGAATAAATAATATGTTTACTTTTTACTTAATAAATAATCTTATGGATCATAAAGCCGAAATGTATGCACAGGTAGCGGGATTACCTTTAAAATAATGATATTAACATATATTAGTTATTTAAAAAGCTCTTACTAACAAAGTCTAAAATTATATGATTTAATTGTAAATTTTGGAATATTTTCTTTCTCATGATACAAATAATATTATTAGCTTATTTATATGCATAAAAAATTATGAGTCGAACAAGCTCGTGGGTATACATGCTAGTTCAATATATACACAATTTATTTATATCATAATCAAACATACACAAAAATGACACATTAACTAACAAAGCTCGTTTATGTGAGTTAACTTATCTCCATCTTTGGTTGTTTATCTTCGACTCAAGTGTCAAGTTCTAACATAATAACCATAATCTCTTTCCATTTCAATCGTCTAAAATTGCAAAACATCCTAACAACGTGTCTTCCCCATCGAACTTGTACGTGGTTTCTACATTTGTGTGATTTTGAAGTAATGTTTCTGTTTGCGAATTACGTTATTGAGAGGGTTCAATATGAAGGGGTTTCGATTGGAATTATTATGCATATTTATGAGTTCCGAGAATAGTTGGTGGGGAGTAGAGATGAGCAAAGACCAGATAAAACTGGTTTTCAGTCCAGTTCAAAAAAGTCTAGTTTTTTAACAGAAAATTAAAAACCAGTCTTTTCTAGGACTGGTCCAGTTTCAGTCCAGTTTTTTGCCAGTTTTGCCAGTTTTTCTTAAAATTTCAGTCCAGTCCCAGTCCAGTTTCAGTTATTTCCAGTCTTTTTTTTCATGGTCGATAATTTTGTCAATAGTTACAATAAAATTTTAAAACCAATAGAAAAAATCAATAAACGTGAAGTATGATTAAATTAAAATGTATATAATTGAAATTGTTGATGTGAAAATAAATAAAAGTTTATAAATAAAGAAATAAAAATGTATCAAATAAATTTGACCTAAATTTAAATTTTATAAGGAAAGAAAAAAGTTAATAAACAATAAATAAACATAAATAGCTTATAATACATTTCAGTCTTTTTGCCAGTTTTAAACCAGTTTCAGTCTTTAACCAGTTTAAACTGATTTCAGTCCAGTTTTTAACTAGTCTTCTGAATGAAAAGTAGGACTGAATTAGGACTGTCAGGCAGTCCTAGGACCAGTCCAGTCTTTTTCCCAATCCAGTTTTTCTAGGACAGGTCCCAGTCCGGTTCAGGATCAGTTTCAGTCTTAGACTGTTTTGCTCATCTCTAGTGGGTAGTAGGATTCCGTTGTTCTAAATTTCTTAAAATTGTCCAACATTTATACCAAATTTGCAAGATATTTTCAACTTACACATGGATGGTGAGAAGAATAATTAAATGGTTACACGCTAGTGAGCTTCCATTGTTCATATACTTAACTAATAATTAAATGTATAAAGTGAATTTATGGCTATTATTCGGTGTATATGTTGGTATACTATATCAAATACATCATTTTGTAATTATTTATTATATATGTCATTTTGCTAAGGGTATGTACTACCTAAACTAATGGGATAAAGAAATGGAAATACACTATCTTTAAATTTAAAGACACGATATTTACTTAAATAGAAGGGAAATAAAATGGAATGTCTCTAATAACTCTAAAGAGAAAATTCCATAAACCATACATGTGGTTTACACACATTTTCACAGATCATACCCGAATTTTTTTTTCAGGTTTTCGATACCGTAAGTTTCAAATTTGCTCGTAAATGGTACCTCCGTCTAACTCCGTCTATTTTTGTCGTTAAGTTTTACCAATTCCGTCTATTTTCAATACAATAAGTTTCAAAATTGCTCGTAAATTATACCCAAAAGTTTCAAAATTGCTCGTAAATGATACCTCCATGCAAATCACGTGGTAAAACTTAACGACAAAAATAGACAGAGTTGGACGGAGGTACCATTTACGAGCAAATTTGAAACTTATTATATCGAAAACTTGAAAAAAAAAGTTCATGTATGATCTATGAAAATGTGTGTAAACCACATGTATGGTTTATGGAGTTTTCTCAACTCTAAAAGATTGTAATTAAGTCAATTGTGCGGGTGGCACAGCTAAAACTTATTTATTTGATAAAGTAATGGATTTTGCTGAACAAAATTGTATGGGCTTTCGATAAGAATATCAAATGTGCATTAATTGAAGTTAAACATGTCATTTTGATTCACAATTATACTTAATTAATATAAAATTCGCATTGAATAAACTCGTAGTTTCCTTTTTAATTAAAAACATGTATTTATTGATATTTCATATGATAAAAGGAAAATTGAGTATAATTAATAGATATGAGTTTAAAGAGAGTCCTTAGACATAAAATAATTTGGTGTGATGCTATATCGGACTGCAGAGCAAAAGTAGAGGATTTGAGGATGCCAAATTAGTTGTGAAAAACTTTGTTTTACAGATAGAGATAGATAGATTAATCGAAATTTAGTCACTATAAGATAAAAGTGGTACCACTATCGCAAACGTCTAGGTTCACATGTGTGACCGACATGTAGGCTTTCGAAGAATTTATCATCTGATGGCTTAAAATTGAAGCATGTATCATTTTGCCGTCTAAAATTGAAATATGTATCATGTTAAACTTGTGTCAATGTTCATGTTCTCTCCGTCGATAATTTTAAACACTTATAAGTTTCACTTTTGGGCTATTTAGTTTATTAGATGCTAAAAAGCCTCAACGGCCCAATCCCTCGTATCACATCCCATTTCTATAGTGTATGTAAGAGCTCGTTTGGTAGGGAGAAATTCAGAGAAATGAAATGAAGCAGGGAAATGAAATGCAGAGAAATGAAATTGGCTGAGAAATTTTAAGTAATTCCATTGTTTGGTAGCATTAGAGAAATGGACTTGAGAAATGAACAAAGACTCAATTCTTGCGTTTGGTAAGGAAATTGGAGAAATGAAAATGGATTTTACTATTAACAATGCCATTATATATAAAGAATTGTAGTTATAAACTTATAATACGTGAATATATATAAATAGAAATTATAAAACAAACTTCAACAGCTTATAATTACCATGTACTATTTGTATGCATACGGTATGGTAATAAATTTCAACAACATTCAACATTTACATTACCATCACAAAAGATATGCACAATTAGAGGCGGACTCAGAAAATTTAGTCACCGGTGTTCCAATAATTTTGAAGCTCCATCGACTTGGTAGTTTATTAAGTTTATTTAAACATGAGGTGCACCGCCTAAATATGAGTGGAAGCACTCTTAAAAAAATCAATAACTTTTCAACTAAATTTACACTAAGTCAACTGAATTGACTGGTCTCACGTGCCACTGCTGACTGTAACGTGGGTCCGCCCCTGGCACAGTTATATATGAGTGATATGCAGCACTTCAAATGCTATCTCAAATACCAGGCTACTAATTAACAGGCAAAATATCAACAAAACATACAGAATTGTTATTAATAATACCCAAGGTTATTTACTAAGGGGTGAACATCTATTAACAAACTACAACTCTTGTTAATGTGCATAACGCATATGATTTGACATCGTCTCTCCGAGCATATCACGTCTTGGTCTTTTTGGATCAAAAATAACTTCGTTATGGTATTTTTGTGCAATCCATACAGTAGTAATGATCACCACCTCAACGGGTTAGAATAGTGTGCTTTAACCCGTTAGTTGCACCATACTTCCGAAGACCTCTAAACGTAGTCGAACCTGTGATGCCTCAAAAAAAGAAAGCTATTAAAGTATATCTACGAATACGGACATGATGGAAACAGGGCCGTCTTTGAGGGTGGGCGAGGTGGTCGACCGCCCAAGGCCTCTAAATTTTAAGGGCCTCCAATTTTTTCCAAATAATATGATATGTATAATATATATGATGATTACATAAGAGATTGACACCTCTTTTATTTTGAACTAAGAGATCTTTGTTAGTAACTAGATTTAGACTACATATATATTTAAACAAATATATAGGTCAACTGAATGGTCCAAAATTGAAAACTTATATTGACGTATTAGATTTTGACTAAAAGATTTAATAACTAACAAATGGGATTTGAGAGAATAAGTATCAGATAAATAAATATGTATCAGATAAATAAATAAATTATTTGAAAATCGGACCGTTGAGAATCAATTTCATCGAACCTTTATCTTACTTGATATCTAGTTATAGGGCCTCATTTCCGTAACACGACAACTTTGTCCAGGGCCTCTAAAAGTTCATAGACGGCCCTGGATGGAAACAATGTCTGCGAACATGGACATAATAGCATCTCGAAGCACTCGACTAATAGTAGCAACACTTGTAATATGACTTTGATACACCATCATCCACATATTGACATGTCCATTAATGAAATTCATTAGATATTTACTAAGAAGACTTCTAGACTCAATCATATGATTAATGATTATAATACCCAACGAAAACCAACTAACCATTTTTCTAGCAAGTGGTGATCTTGTCATCTTCTTAACATATGAATATCAATTTGACAAACACCAACTGCGTCATATCTATCGAAGAGAGCTGCTACTACTATTACATTTGTGATATATATACAAAAAAAAAAAAAAAATGAAGAACAAGTTGATGTGAAGTTACAGCTACTACTTGATACTAGTACACAGAGGCAATGAGGCACCTAAATTTCCTTCATTCATTCATTCATTCATCAATTTATAATTCATACATGAATGTGCCTTGCACGTGATTTGTCAATAAATACCCCTTCCTTTTTTTTGGAAGGGTGGTGATTTATACACCGCCAAATATTAACCATACACCATTTTTATGCATCATTGTGTTGTACCGTACAACACTGTAAAACAGCTTTAGTAGTGTATGGCTAATTTTTGGTGGTGTAGCCCTTTTTTTAAGCTTAATTAACCCTTTTTCTCCAAAAAAAAACACGAATCAAATTACGAAGGATCCAGATTCTCCGGGAAAACAATGTCTCCGCCCAATACAATTCTCACGTGAAATCAACCGATTTCCATTTCTCCTGCCCCATTTTGATTGATTAAACACGTGGCAAAAGTAGCTGTTATATGGGTCCAATTGAAATGGTCTAATTCAATAACTACTTCCCCTGAATATCCTCATGTAAAATCTCAACACTTTGCCTTCAAAACTACAACACTTCCTATGACGGTTTTAAGCCCCACAAAAACAAATCAAATTCACAAACTTTACTTGTGTATCTTCCCATTATTTGATCTGTAAGTCTTTTTTATTTTCAACTTCTTTTTCATTAGGATTATTTTGTTTTTTGAATGCTAAAATGATGGTTTTTGGTAGTGGTTTGGATATAATCTTGTGTTATATGTTGTTTTTTGGTACAATGAGGTTAAAGATTGGATCTTTCTTTGGTGAAATTTAAAACCCTTTCTTGGAATCAGGTTTTAAAGTGGTTTTCTGGTACACTACAATGTTTTGTTCTTCTTGTTATTTAATTAGATGTGTATCCTAGAACATCTGTTTTATATTAAAAAATGGTTGCCTTTGATCTTTCTTTACTGACTTTTAGATGGTTAAATTAGCTACAATAGCTATTAGTATGCATATAGTGGTCTTATTGATTCTAACATAATGAATTGGTCAAAGATTACATGGTAAAAACCGCAAAATAATTAAGACTCCCTTTTTTGGGATCATGTGTTTTGTTGGTAAAAAGTTTTGGGTTCAAATGACCTCCACTAGAACTATTATTATTATTATTATCGATTTATATATTATGTACGTATGAATAATACTATGAGTTATGATACTTGAATCCCCTGAAAAATTTTAGGCAAGCCCCCTCCTTTTTTTTGGAGTATTTGGTACCGGTTTTGTTTATTTTAATGATTAGATCTCATTAATCATTTGTTTAACCTATCGATGGCATGCATGCTCTTAATTTCATTCCTACTCTGCGATTTTTCTTGCATGAATTCTCTTCCAATTGCATCTGGATTTGCTAGCTACCAATAACCAACCAAGTTTCACTCTTAATTTCAAACCAAAATCTGCTGAAATTTACTAATTCTTGATTCCATTTATCATTATGATGCCTGTTTCATGCCTTTGTTTGTTAATGTTCATAGTTTCTGAAAATATATGTGTGAAGTAATAAGTTTACTTAGCAGTGCGACAATACGTACTTGCTTTTATGACTGACTTGAGCTAGAGTTATATTTGAAAGTTTACATGGATACAATGGTTACGTGGTTTGAGCTCTTGGTCTGCTGGTTGCCTGCTGTTTTTATGTGTGCAGCGTGTGGGCCTGGTTTCTGTTTTGGACCCGTCATGGGGGCTACTGCCTCCTTTTGTATCTTTGATTTAGTTTTGTTTCGTACTTCTGAGTTGCTATATTACTGCTTGCAATATAGAGATCTGTTTGTTGTGGTAATTGCTTTGTTTGTTTCCGGACTTTGTTCTTGTTTTTCTTTCTAATGGTAAGTCTGTCGTTTTTTTTAAAAAATATATTTTTTCTGTATTAAACAACCAATCGGAACACCATTGCGCTTTTTACGCCCATGGTCCATATCTTTCATTGTTTGTGGTCATTTGGTGGCTTATTGTTTCTACTTTATGTGGTTCTAATGGTTTACTGTTTTTGGTCCTATTTAGTTTCAACAGCATTATGCAGATGGGGATTTTGGGCGGTGGGACTTGTTTGTAATTCCTTTTGGTTTGTCTTTGAGCTTCCTAAAATTGTTTGTTATGACTTTCAGGAGATGTCGAGATATTCATTTTCGAAGGATGTTCAGGTCCCCGTATGCGGAATACCATTCAACTTGAACAGGGTAAAACCTTAGAAAATAGTCGAATTATTCATGTTCAATTAATTTCAACTTTTGAGGTCAAATCTGTCTTTTTGTATTAATTCACAGGATGATATATTTAAAACCAACACAAGTAAAGTATAGTACATTTTTATATCATACATAATCCAGTAAATTTACCAGAGCCGGGAAGGAATGACATAAATGATAATTCTCAGAGTAATTAGCACTCCGTATTTCGTCTGACCTTACTAAGTCAAACAGTACATTTTTAGTGAACTTTTGAGTTGTTCAACTGCAGGATCTTCTCGCTGCAAGATCATCAAAACTTTGTAAGCTGTTTAAAGAAAACCCTGAAGAAGATCTTTCTCATCTTCTACGTGATATCCCTACTACCCCTGAAGTTTTTGAGCTCATTGCAAGATTCTGCTATGGTTTCAATGTCAACTTCACGCCAGAAAACGTCATTCCCATTTCTTGTTTGGCTTGCTATTTGGGTATGACTGATGCCCACAGCCCCCAAAATCTCTTGAATCACGCTTTATCTTTCTTTGAACATGAAGTCATCACTGGCTGGAATGAATCATTAAGATCATTGAAAGCAATAAAGAATGAAATCGTTCTTCAACAAGCAGCAAAACTTGGTCTGATTGATGGTTGTATGGATTCAATCATCAATAAAGCTCTTGATAATCCACTTTTACTTGGTGAGCCAATCAAAAATCATGTTCTCGATGATGATGATGAGGAAGAGGAGGAAGATGATGTTGGGTATAATGGGAATGTTTACAAACCAAATGCTAAAAGGCAACTCTTCGTTCTTGATTGGAAGTCAGAAGATATATGTTTGACCACACTTTGTCTTCAATTCTATGAGCCCATAATTCGCGGGATGATTCAATGTAAAATGGGTTCCAATTACATTGCATCGAATCTTTATTTGTATGCTAAGAGATGGGTGTACTTTGAACCAAAGGAAACCGATGAGGGATCATCTTCTTCTTCCGAATGTGTTTCTTCAAACTCGAAAAGACTTGCCATTGAAGCAATTGAAAGACTTTTACCTCACGATCGAGGTGTTCTTCCTTGTGCATTACTATCCGAAATGCTACATTATGCAATAGTTTTAGAAGCTAGTTCTGCCTGTAGAGAAGGGTTTGAGGTGAGAATTGGGAGACAGCTAGATTTGGCAACGGTTAACGATTTGCTAATTCCATCTCAAGGGTATTCGAAAGTAGAAAAGTATGACACCGAGTGTGTTAGAAAAATCTTGAAACATTTTTACACTAATTTTACAGGGTCGAATCAATCGGGATTCGATATTGTGGCTGAACTTGTTGAGGATTATTTAGGTGAAGTGGCAAACGATATTGATTTGAAAAAGGACTCATTTATATCACTTGCTGAAATGTCGATTGCTGCATCAGACGGAACACAAAGAACCTCAGATGGGATATATCGTGCGGTAGATATCTACTTAAATAAACACAGATATATTACAGAATCTGAACGTGAAGAAATATGTGCGGTTTTGGATTGCAACAAGATGTCACCCGAGGCCTGTGAGCACGCAGCACAAAACGACCGGTTGCCGGTGCGCGTGGCTGTTCAGGTGTTGTTTGTAGGTCAGTTGCATTTGAGGGAGACGATCACGAAGGAGGTGGCTGGGTCTGAAGACGGGTCAAAAAAGTCAAAGTCAACGGAGGTCAATGAGGAGGAGGAAGTGAAGGGAGAATTAGAGAAAATGAGTAGTAAAGTGATGGAATTGGAAAAAGAATGTCTTGTGATGAGGAAAGAGATTCAGAGAGGTTATTTGAGGAACATGAAAGCGGAAAAAGTGAAGTCAAATGTTTGGCGGGAAATGAAGAGGAAGCTCGGGTGCATATCGAGCCTCAACAGTAGTAACTGTCATGTGAAGAAGAAGAAGGTTCATCCAAGGTAGAACATGACACAATAATTTTGAGTTCATTCCAATAATAAGTGTTACGCATTTTCTATTATTTGTTTCAGTCATTGCTGGTTGTTTGTTATTGTTCTGTATACAGTTGATTTGACTAGTAATTTTATTAAGCAGTTTTAATTTCAGATGCATTACTTCAACTCAATCTATGTGTCCATTTCAGCTTTACTTTAGAAAAAGAGCAAAAAAGAGGTATTGTCAACTAACCAGTTAGCCCACAATGCAAGTGTTAATGCTACAAGTTTAAATAATCAGTACACAGACTTGTATTTTGCTTACCATTTAGTATAATATTAATGCAAATTACGGAGTAATATAAAGATAATAATGGAGTGATCATATTAACAGCACAGACTTGTTACAGCAGGAAAAGGAATTTTTTTTTTTTTTTAGCTTGCTATTCATTTGGAAGTGATATACCTGCTCAGGTATCTGTATTGTTATGCCAAAATTAGCAACGAATTCCGGAACCTATATGAATTTGATAAGTTTGTTTTATGGCGTTATAATCATATTGAATCAAAGGCACATACTATTTTATAAACATGTCAACTGAAACCTGAAGGCTCAAGTATGTTTTTAGTGAATGGCTTAGTTAACTATATGATTTCCGTTGCTGCTGGCTAGTCTTATATGAGTTACAACTATCACAAAAGTACCAACTGCCACTGCCCTCATGTTAATGTAACAAAGCCTGATAAATAAGTGTTTAATTCATATTATAATATAATCCATTAAAATAGACTTTAGTGGGTAACATAATATTTGATGGTAAATAATATAATTAATGGACATTTTTTAAACTGTGTAAATAGTCAAAGTAGACAATTTAACTTCCGGCCATATTTTCTTTTCCCCTTCTTCTTTATTTATTGCATTCGTTTTGGTTCAACTGTCGAAACTTTTCATGTTCCCAAAAACATTTAAATTCATATATATAGATTTTAGAATAAGTTGGCCTTCCAAGTTCCAAAAACCAAATTAACTCCCTTTTTTAGTTAAAAAATCATCTTCAAAACGAGCATCATCTCTGGTTACTTTGCAGTTCACCCCTTTCATCATATTTGTCACAAAAGGTTTGTTAAACTGTTGTTAGTTTTTTTTTCTGTTTAGTTTCTCTATAACTTTGGTTTAGAATTAATTTTATTTACTTATTCATAATGGTTTGAAATGAAGTTAATAGACTTAGAATTGCATAGCTTATATAAATATTCGGTATAGTTTTGGTACATCCACGCATGCGTTCAGCCATAGAGTAAATGTTATAAACTTGGATGAATATATATATATATATATATATATATATATATAATCATGAAATATGAATACAAGTTTATTGGTGATAATGACTTTTAACATCCTTAATAGGCTAAAGATAAGACTTTTGCTGTTCATGTTGCTATTTTAATATATGTATTATCATTGTTCATATTTGGCTGTTTTATTGATATATAAAAGTTGCCGGGGTCAAATCCCCTTTACCTGTACACATTTGGCTGTATTTGATCTTCTGTTTTGAATTTAAGGTGGTCAAAATAGCTTATTATTAATTGATGAGTATATGGTGGTAAAATTAACTTTTACCATCATGAATAAGTTAAAGATTACATCTTTTAATGGTTAACTTGAATTTTGGATTCAAATTTGGAAGTGGTACCATGACCTGCAGCTTTGTGCATATGTGTTCTAACGCAAAGTTGCATTTGACTTTCTGCGTTGACTTTAAGATGGTCTAGTTAGTTCCAACAATGATCCATATAAGTTGAGTGGTAAATTTGAATTGTGGAACCATGACAAGGTTGTATATTAAATTTTGTATCTTAAAAACTGAAAACTCTCTTCTGGATACAGATTTTAAGCACTTTTTTACATAAGTTTTGTTTTTCGTGTTCCTATTTATATAAATGCTTATCAAGTGTATATAAAAGGGTGTCTCCCTTTTTGATAATACATATGTGAAGTGAACTTGCTTTCATTTTGCTCTCAATTCAATTCATTGGTCTCTGAGCTTCCTAACATCTTTATGTACTCCTTTTAGGAGATGTTGAGATATTCATTTTCGAAATATATTCAGGTCCCCATATGCGGAATAACATTTCTTGTGAACAGGATATGACACTCCATCTTTGAAAAAAGTAATTACTCATGTTTAATACATTTTGACATTCGATGTCAAGTGTGTCATATTGTTTTTAATTAACAGTATTATCCTTTTAAGACCAACACCGGCCGAGTAGAATACTTTCTATGATAATTTTACACGGTAAATTTTTTTAGAAAGCCCGGATGAAGTAACATAAATTATAAGTCACATAGTAATTAGTTTGTCTTTGGCTTTAATAAAGTCAAACTGTGCTTTTTTGGTGAACTTTTGATTTGTTCAACTGCATGCTCTTAATTTCGTTCCTAATCTGCAATTTTTTTTTTGCATGAATTGTCTTCCAATTGCAGCTTGATCTGCTAGCTACCAAATAACAATTAGGTTTCACTCTTAATTTCAAACCAAAATCTGCTGAAATTTACTATTTTTTCATTTCATTTATCATTATGATGCCTGTTTCATGCCTTTATTTGTTAATGTTCATAATTTCTGAAAACAAATGTGTGAAGTAATTAGTTTACTTAGCAGTACTTACTTGCTTTTATGACTGACTTACACAACTAGATATTGTTTATAGAAAACATATGATTTTTACGTGCCAATTTATTTGAACCCTTTTAGTAGCTATATTTCGGTTCTGTAACTGATATAATTTGAATGCCTCTATGTTGGTTGCTTTATTGGCTTAAATACAATGTACTTGTTATATCTTAGCGCTCATGGAGTCAGTCATGTGCTAACTAGATAGAACTGATCTAGTATAATACGAGTACTACAAAATGAAAACCATGAAATTCGTTTATAATACTTCAAAGAAGTCCATGTGAGGTCTTTCGGGTGGGTTGGAGCTAGAGTTGAATCTGAAAGTTTTCATGGATACAATGGTTACGTGGTTTGAGCTCTAGGTCTGCTGGTTCCCTTCTGTTTTTATGTGTGCAGCGTGTGGGCCTGGTTTCTGTTTTGGACTCTTCATGGGGGCTACTGCTTCCTTTTGTATCTTTGATTTAGTTTTGTTTCGTACTTCTAAATTGCTATATTACTGCTTACAATATAGACATCTGTTTATTGTGGTAGTTGCTTTGTTTTTTTTCCAGACTTTGTTCTTGTTTTTCTTTCTAATGGTAAGTCTGCCGGTTTTTTAAAAAAATATAATTTTTTGTATTAAACAACCAATCGGAACACCATTGCGCTTTTTACGCCCATGGTCCATATCTTTCATTGTTTGTGGTCATTTGGTGGCTTATTGTTTCTACTTTATGTGGTTCTAATGGTTTACTGATTTTGGTCCTATTTAGTTTCAACAGCATTATGCAGATGGGGATTTTGGGCTGTGGGACTTGTTTGTAATTCTTTTTGGTTTGTCTTTGAGCTTCCTAAAATTGTTTGTTATGACTTTCAGGAGATGTCGAGATATTCATTTTCGAAGGATGTTCAGGTCCCCGTATGCGGAATACCATTCAACTTGAACAGGGTAAAACCTTAGAAAATAGTCAAATTATTCATGTTCAATTAATTTCAACTTTTGAGGTCAAATCTGTCATTTTGTATTAATTCACAGGATGATATATTTAAAACCAACACAAGTAAAGTATAGTACATTTTTATATCATACATAATCCAGTAAAATTACCACAAGCCTGGAAGGAATGACATAAATGATAATTCTCTAAATAGCACTCCGTATTTCGTCTGACCTTAATAAGTCAATCAGTAGTTCAGTACATTTTTAGTGAACTTTTGAGTTGTTCAACTGCAGGATCTTCTCGCTGCAAAATCATCAAAACTTTGTAAGCTGTTTAAAGAAAACCCTGATGAAGATCTTTCTCATCTTCTTTGTGATATCCCTACTACCCCTGAAGTTTTTGAACTCATTGCAAGATTCTGCTATGGTTTCAATGTCAACTTCACGCCAGAAAACGTCATTCCCATTTCTTGTTTGGCTTGCTATTTGGGTATGACTGATGCCCACAGCCCCCAAAATCTATTGAATCGCGCTTTATCTTTCTTTGAACATGAAGTCATCACTGGCTGAAATGAATCATTAACATCATTGAAAGCAATTAAGAATGAAATCGTTCTTCAACAAGCTGCAAAACTTGGTCTGATTGATGGTTGTATGGATTCAATCATCACTAAAGCTCTTGATAATCCACTTTTACTTGGTGAGCCAATCAAAAATTATGTTCTCGATGATGATGAGGAAGAGGAGGAAGATGATGTTGGGTATAATGGGAATGTTTACAAACCAAATGCTAAAAGGCAACTCTTCGTTCTTGATTGGAAGTCAGAAGATATATGTTTGACCACACTTTGTCTTCAATTCTATGAGCCCATAATTCACGGGATGATTCAATGTAAAATGGGTTTGAATTACATTGCATCGAATCTTTATTTGTATGCTAAGAGACGGGTGTACTTTGAACCAAAGGAAACCGATGAGGGATCATCTTCTTCTTCCGAATGTGTTTCTTCAAACTCGAAAAGACTTGCCATTGAAGCAATCGAAAGACTTTTACCTCACGATCGAGGTGTTCTTCCTTGTGCATTACTATCCGAAATGCTACATTACGCAATAGTTTTAGAAGCTAGTGCTGACTGTAGAGAAGGGTTTGAGGTGAGAATTGGGAGACAGCTAGATTTGGCAACGGTTAAGGATTTGCTAATTCCATCTCAAGGGTATTCGAAAGTAGAAAAGTATGACACCGAGTGTGTTAGAAGAATCTTGAAACATTTTTACACTAATTTTACAGGGTCGAATCAATCGGTATTCCATATTGTGGCTGAACTTGTTGAGGATTATTTAGGTGAAGTGGCAAACGATATTGATTTGAAAAAGGACTCCTTTATATCACTTGCTGAAATGTCAATTGCTGCATCAGACGGAACACAAAGAACCTCAGATGGGATATATCGTGCGGTAGATATCTACTTATCTAAACATGGATATTTAACGCAATCTGCACGTGAAGAAATATGTGCGGTTTTGGATTGCACCAAGATGTCACCCGAGGCCTGTGAGCACGCAGCACAAAACGAGCGGCTGCCGGTGCGCGTGGCTGTTCAGGTGCTGTTTGTAGGTCAGTTGCATCTGCGGGAGACAATCACGAAGGAGGTGGCGGGGTCTGAGGATGGGTCAAATAAGTCAAAGTCAACGGAGGTCGAAGAGGAGGAAGAGATGAAGGCAGAATTGGAGAAAATGAGTTGTAAAGTGATGGGGTTGGAGATAGAATTACTTGTGATGTGGAATGCTATTCAAAGCTGTTGCTGGAATTTGGAGGAGAAAAATAACATTTCAGAAGCAAACAAAGAGGAAGCTTGGGTGCTTATTGAGCCTGAACGACTACAGCTTCCATGTCAAGAAGGTTTATCTAATGTAGAAGACGACGAGGATTTTGAGTTTGTTATTGTTAGTTAATTTATTTTAAAGCTGTTTCGATCTTTGGATGTTTGGGTAATAGGTGAACCATGGTTGCTGTTGCAATGATTTTATTTAGGTTGTTTGTTCTTGTTGTATTACATTGCTCTTTTTTAAGGTTGATCTCTTCCTGGTAAACCTGGGTTGTAGTTTGCTTTGTGTCAATACCTAAATAATGAAAGTACCTGCTTGGTTAGAAAATTGTAAAGGTCAGATCAAGTCATCAAATCAACTCAACTGGTTATTACTTATTAGTCTAATATTAGATTTAAAAATGTATAATTATTAAAAAGATAATGTCAAAAATATTGTATATGATAATTGAGTTATAAATGAAATGGTTTAAATGAGTAATAAGTGATAATTTAGGTCAATTATAGAATGTAGATTACTATCTTAATGATATTGTTGTCATAAACATATATGATCCATTAGCTGTTTCCAGAAATCAAGAAGCAAATGGTTTGTAAACCAGCTTACTTTGACTTGCGTTAAAACTACATGCATTGACCCAAAAGCTACTATCTGACGCAACCGATAAGAAAACGAAAACACTATTAGATGAGCGCATAGAGTGTAAAAGAAATTACGCTCTTGAAAAAATTATGGACCGTAAGAGTAAATGATAGAAGAGATTTCACTTAAAGATACTGAGAAGTCAATGTTCCATGTGACATCATACAGATCGCAGAAAAAGTCACAAAACACAAATGACCCACTAAAGAGTTCCATCTAAAAATAACAGACCAACTGAACTGAACTGAATTCGACATTTACTCCTTCAGTAGTAGAAGGAACAGCCTTTGATCAACCTTAAATTTACCCATTTTTGCAGGAGCACCCTTCATCAACAGTTGAAGCCCTCCAAATGATATGTACACAGCCCTGTATCCAGACAAAGGCAACTATCAGTTTTCTGGATCAGAACTCTACTGCTATTTAGGCAACTGTTCCATATTAAATGCACATAAGTGAAGAGCAAATCAAATTTAGTAATCTGTTTTCAGAATTTCAGTTATGGTTACATGTTATATCATCCAAACAGCAAAAAGTCCACTTTGAATTAAGAATAAACAACGGATAGAATCATTAGGATATAGAAAATGCCCATATTTCCAGACCACTAATACTTATCAAAAGGTCTCAAAGAAAGTAGATTTTTAGGGGTTTAAACTTAAATTGTGAAGTAGGTGCCAGGTTTGATTGTGTTTATCTCCAACGAATTGAAATCGAAGATTTTTACTGAAACTGTTTGCATACCTCCTAAATCACTTTATTACAAGATTCAGATTATTGTTGTCATAAAATTGTGTCTGTAACCATAATAATGCAATGATTAGTAAAAAAAATATTGGACCAGATAGTGTTTGTGATCAACCCAACATAACCTGCCACATTTCAACCTGTACTATAGAATGACAAGTTTCAACTGAAACTCCCATTTTCCCACCTCTACAAGTAGCAAAAGAAAATAAACAAAAATGAAGAAATACATACACTTCAACGTCACCACTTTGGTTTCTTTCGTCTGAGATCTTGTATAACAGCCCATGCATGACATACTCAAATCTGTCAGCAAGTGATTTCTTGTTACCCTGTCGTTGAGAGCACCAATTTTGTTTATATTTAATACTACTATAGTGCACAGGTGGAAATTTTAATTCATTCACTTATGAAAGAGTAGACTTGGGTCTGTTTTATTTATAAACGTGTCAGAAGAGTAAAATAGAAGTTAGCTATAAGCCCAACGGGTCAAACAGGTTAAAAATTAACCAAAGGGTACTTATAATGCAAAAAATCTCCCAAATCGCTTTACTAGAACAGCATAACTTTAATTAAATAGGTCAAACTCTTCTTATTATAATCCAAAACACGATTTGGAACATACATGTTTCAAGTTCATCCAAACCGGCCATAACATTTACCCCGTTTCACCTGCTACCCAACCCATCCATTTTGCCACCTTTACCTAAATACAACCATTACAAATGGCATTACATAGTAGTTTACCTCAGAATTGGCAGTAGTAGCTGAACCATCTTCGTTTAGAGTTTGAGATAAGACCATCCTATACTTCTCTCCAGCATGCATAGGGTACAACTGTGAGTTCACGTCCAGCACAATGTGCATGTCAGATTCCTCCCCTCGTGCTTGAACACGCGAAACTGAAGGTAGCACGTGTAATCGCTGTATCAGTATCAATGATAGAGGTGACAATGTCTACCGATTTTCTTATAAACATCCAAATGGGTCAATTTAGTTATATACTTACAGTCTGTAACACGTCAAACAGATAAAAACCTAGCTAAGTCCAACAGGCCGCAATCTTGTTTGATTTCAGTTTATACCATTATTTTGCTAGATTTTTTTTGTATTCATGAATCAATGCTAGCATTGTGTAAGTATATACTATATCATCATTAAGTTGCAACGATCAATGAATATACCTTTGTCATACTTTTTACCATCTGGATCGATCCCGATGACTTTAATAGTATCATCAAAATGTGGGCTAACCATCCTTGCTACACCTTAGCTTTGATAAAACAGAACTAACCTGTTACAATACAACAGGAGATACAAGAAAACTGAACCAAGCCGTTTCACACAATCGTACAATTAAAATCATTTTACCATCTGCAACAAAATTAAGTACCAAGAGAAAGAATCAAGTACTAATCTTTTTATATAAGAAAATTTTCTTTGAAATAGTACCAATAGGCTAATAGCAAGGATTAATTAAACTTAAATAAACTTACCACTGCAAAATAGCACTAATAGCAAAGGTTTATATAGTAATAAAAATAAAAATTCTTAGTAACATAAAGGTTTAAGCTTCTAAAAACTTTATAAGCAACTAATTAATTAATCTATCACCATGAGTTCATCAATTGCAGCTTGCAAGCATAAACCACTCATGATAATAAAGAAATTTGGGTATTATTCAGTTGTTTACAACTATCAACTAAGTCAAAATGATTAGGCAGCAAATTATCAAAGCAATCAAATAAAACAAGAAAAAAAACAATCAAACACGGTATTTTTCTAACAGTAGGGTTGCTGAAATAAGCAAGAACAGAGGGAGTATATATGGGTAGATAACTGATTATGCAGCGAATTAAGAAGGGGAATTTTGCAGAATGCAAACCTTAAGAAACCCTAAAAGAGGGGTTTTGGAGCGTGCACCACAAATGACAAAAAACCCTCAAATTATGCTATTAACCCAACCTATATTATGTTTCTACTTTTCTATTTCTATATGTTTTGTTTTCGTAAAAGAAAAATACCGAGTAAAAAAACAATATAAGGTTGATGCTAATTGCTAACAATAAAAAAATTGTGCGTTGCTAGGGTTGTTAAAAGCTAATCCTGATTTTAAGTTTTTACGATTTTACGACCCGGAAAAACGAAAACAATTCCAATTTTGTACAGGATCTTAAAATCATAGAACATGATTAAGATCTCGATTCTACGTTGATTTCGAGAATAGGATCTTACGATCTAGATCCGATCTGCCAGATTTCCAAATATAAATAAGTTGATTTTGTCTAATAAAATGGTAATATGCTTATCATTAATCAATTACTACACGTAAACCAATAAATATTTAACTAAAATATCTTAGCATGTGATAATCTGTATCATTAATAACAAATATAATAATTTGGATTGCTATGAGAAGTATTGTATTAATGTTATAGTGTTTAAACTATAAAAATATAATTAATTTCATGCGGTTTGTCTTTTAGATGTACTATAACATACATGTATGAGTAAGATTTTAAGATTCCGATTCGATCTTACGATCCCGATCTTTTAAAAATAAAAATAATTCTAGGTAAAATCTCGATCTTAACAACTTTAGTATGTGTATTTTGTTAAAAAAAAATTGAAATATTACAAAACAATATTATATTTTATGCTAAAATAATATAATTATTTTATGGAAATTAAACACATGTTATCTATTTATTATAAGGTATGTTGTGAAAAGCAAGGTTATTAATATTTGGTATTTTACTTGAGATTATTTTTGTCTTTGCAATATTGAATATGTATGATTAATTCTGAGATCTTAATATCCTACTCCAATACTCAAGTATTTTGCATAAAAATAATCTGATGTATAAAAAAATAATAAATCTATGACAAATTTGTGGAATTATAGTTAGTTTATACATTGTATAATATTAGAATACTCTTATAAAAATTTAGTTTATAAAAAGATATACATTCGAGCTTATAGTTGTAGCTGAATCTTATATTTAAATATGGATGTCAGAGCTTATAATTATTTATTTTTTACAAGTGTTTGGCCAAAACTAGCTGAAGCTTGAAGATGTTAATTGACGTACAAGGACAAACAAACACGTGATAAATATTTGGGTAAATTGATTTTGTCGGCTATGTACCCCCCTGTTTATCCCAAGGTCGGCAACTTACCCTCCAAAGTTCCAATGTATGTTATCTAACCTTATATTATGTGCTAGAATCTCTTAAAAAATAAGTTTTACCGTTTCGGGCTTTTAATTGCTTACTGAGCGGCCATGTGTCAGACCACGTGTCACATTTAGTAATCGTCCACGTCGTCAATTTAACCCGTTGTTCCGGTTACAAGTTACCATCTTACCTACATCGATACAAACTTTACCACTTGAATGCAGACATTGAAACTTTAGAGGGTAAGTTGCCGACCTTGGGACAAACAGGGGGAGTACATAGCCGACAAAATCAATTTAGCCTAAATATTTATATTAAAAGTATTTATATAATTGCTAGTTTCCTAAACACACTATTAAGCTACCATATATTGTATTTACCACGGAGTATAAGCTTATTCAGTTATTTGCGAAACATACCCAAAATTGATAAATACCCGATGTTGATAAGGTCATTTAATTATCAAATGAGCCAAACAATTACACTGTGTTCTCAAGTTCAAACTAAGTGGAAAAGAAGAGAAGTGTCACACCCCCAAATCGGTAATCGTGTTTATTAATAGTTTAGCGGAAGCTTTTAGTTAATTAGCGGAAGCATTTTAATAATAGTTAAGCATTGAGGGCGGACAGATTCGATAGTGCATTCACTGTATCAGAGTATATGATCATACAGAACATACATATATATTTAAGATGCCATAAGTTTAAAGTTATTACAAAAGATACGACTTATAAAGTCGTACATAAGTAGGGTTGTCAAAGACAACATAAGTATTTAAAAGTACAAGTTTATAAAAGAGGGATTTCATAAGTATAACCAATAGAATTGATAATACGAAGGAAATCCAAGTGTCCTAAAAGTGGCATCATAAATAGTCAGGTAGCCTACGTCCTTTATGCATGCAGATGTACCTGAGTCCTAATTCCCTGAAAAACATAGTAAACTGTCAACATTGAATGTTGAGTGAATTCACAGGTTTAGTGTGAATATAATAAATCAAGTTTTGTATAAATCATTCATGTACACAAACATAATGTTTATATGTAAGTAGGAAACACAAGTATTCTAATTAAAGAAAACATTTCCTATAATTAATAAGAATGTCATTCTTACTACAATAATAGCTGTGTAGGAAACACCAGTTTAATCATAAACATTTCCTAATAAGTAGTAGCAGGATACACAGGTTTATCAAATAAGTAAACATATCCATTTCAATAGTTAAGGAAAATCAGGTTTAGTAGACAAGCAAACATTTTCCAATGCATAGTTAACAGGAACTCAAGTTTAACAATAAGGTAAACATTCCAATATAGTTATTGCAGGAAATACAGGTTTAACATTTAAGTAAACATTTCCTATAAATAGTTGTTTTGTGGGAAACCAAGTTCAACCATTTAAGGTAAACGTTTCCTAAAAATAGTATCTCAAAGGAACACCTGTCCTATTAGTCATCACAGGGAATACCCTTCCCAAATCAAGTTGTTTAGTTGTTTAGTTGTGTGGGAAATATAGACTATAATCCCTCCAAGGTGAGCTAAACCTTTAGAGTTAAAGTAGTGACACTAGTACTATAACCAAACCACGACTAGTTGTTTTGTTGTTGCCTCAGTAACATCTTAAGTATACACTCCTCATTACGACTATCGTCGATGGGGTTGGAATGACCAACGAGTAATATCCTGGGAGGGTTGTCAAATCGATAGTACTATCTGTATACTCAGTGGCTAGAGTCACCTAGCTAATGGTTATAGGTTGCAAGCACTGGGACTTTATGTGCACTACAACTACCTCACGTAAACCTAGGATCGTACCAAGATCTGTTGTCTTATTCCCAAAATGTTGTGAAAACGTTTCATATAATTAGTTCGAGTTAAATCAATATGAAAACATTTTATCGAAATAGTTCAAGTTCAACAATATAATATGAACACCTTACAATCCAAGTTTAATAGCATGAAAATGATCATATTAATCAGTTCACATAATAGCATGCAGCGCAATACAATAAAGCATATAGCATGTTATCACATTGTACTATGTTTTCCACCCCTGGTTTTAAAAGCATTTAAAACAATAAAAGTTAGGGGCTGTGAACTCACGGTTTTGCAATCTTCAGCAAAATATACAGCTAGCAAATAATCCCACAGCGTCGATCAAATACCTAGACGCAAATAATAATACTCGTATAAGTATATGGATTATTTGTTAAGTTGAAATGTTTATAACATTTTAGTTGTTGTTGACGTTTGTGTTCAAATAATCGTTAAGTTTAAATATGTATTTATCTACATATTAGTTGAATATATATATTCTAATATATATACTAATTGTCGTCATTGTTATATCCATATATACATATTTTTAAAATGTCGCGTATATGTATATATATATGTATTGATATAGTCGTTGATTATGTTTTTCAAAACATAATTATAATAGTTATAAAAATAACTTCGTTATATCGTTTACATATGTCGTTTGTTAATAGTCGCGATTAAAACTTTGTTGTCGTTTAGGTTTCAAAAACGTAACTTGTTTGTTGTAAAAATATAACTTGTTTTTGGTTTATCGTATATATATATATATATATATATATATATATATATATATATATATATAAATACATTTTTTAAAACGCGTATCCATTTATATATATATATAAATTGTCATTTAGTATATAAATCTTCCATTTATATAGTTGGTATTGACCAAGTTAAGTCGTCCCATTTATACGTTTCGTTACATATATATTGTCCGTTAATATATGTATATACAATTTGTTATCGTATTAGTTTTGTCGCGTTCTAAATGTCAGTATCGAATTATGTCGTGGATATAAATTTGTCTCAAAATCGTGTCCGTATAAAGTACTAAGTCTCGGTTTGTATAACATTTATTAGTTTTGTCCGCGTTATAAAAGTCGAAAACTGTTTTCTGTTTCAAAAGGGGGGAAGCCGCCGGCCACGGCTTGAAGCCGCCGGCCTCTTCCAGGTTATAAAAGATCACGCGATCGTGTAGTTCTGAAAATGGTCCAAGAGTAAAAATGACACGATCACGTCATTTGAATTTCATCAATTAGACGTGTTGGGGGTGGGTTTTTGTAACACCCCCAAATTTAATGATTTGCGGAAGCTTGATTTGGGTGTTACTAATCAATAACAAAGCACAAAGATATATAGTAAACGACTCTATATGCGTCGTTTTAACAAAATATATTGATAACTGAAATGTTTACAACATTTAAAGCTTTACATAGCTCGAGTTTAAATAAAAGGAGATTTCAGTACATAAGTACTTGTACAAAATATACTAATGCAAGAAAATCTCAATCTTCTGTATGCTGACTCGAGCTAAAGTCCTGAAGCAGAAACATCCTACTGCTTGGTACCTGCGATATATGCTAAAAGGTCAGCTAGAAAGCTGGTGAGCTCACAGGTTTGAAATCAGTTAATATAGTATGAACCGCAAGATTTAAATAATGAATTGCATCCAGCAATTAAATAATGAATTGCATCCAGCAATTAAATGATAGTCATCGTGTATACAGCCATGAGCACATAGTTGAGCAATATATCACACCCCTGAGTAAAACAGTAAAAGAGGGGCTATGAGACTCACCTGAGTCGTTGAGTTTATGAAAATAAACTGAGAATGATTAGCCGAGAATCGAAGTCCAAAGACTTGTAACCTGAGGGTGTCCACGACACGCGATGGTTATAATATGCGAAGGTATCTAATAAGACTACCTTGTAGTTGTTCGTCCAACTATAATGTCCAAATTACTTTTAGTTGATTTATTCGAATGTTTGAAAATATGTATGGCCCGTTGGTGACGGATTTGTAATAATAATCTCACCTATTATTATTTTGATTTCGTGTCGTTTTACTTGAAGAATGTGTTTTGATTGTGTTTTAGAAGCCGTTACGGAATCTAAGTACGGGGGTCCGGGGGCAGCGCCCCTGGTAGCGGGGTCCAAGGGGCAGAGCCCCTGGCTGGGGTCGAGCTGCCAGGTCAGCTTGGAAATTTTTTATTTCTACTATATTGCTTTGACGAAAAACGCATTTGGATCCGAATTTTGGGTAAAATCGAGTGATAAAATTTAGGGTCTCGACACTTAGTGAAAATCTGTGTTTTCTGGTTTGTGCGACGTTGGATGCGACGTTGGGTGCGACGTCGCAGATCCTGACTGCGACGTTGGGCACGGCGTCGCTATGTGCGACTTTCGCAACTTAATGCGACGTTGTACGTGGCGTCGCTATAGGCGACGTTGTTGATTTCAGCGACGTAAGGGTTTGCGTCGCTAAGTGCGACGTTCGCAAGTCAATGCGACGTAATAGGCTGCGTCGCTATAAGCGACGCTGAGAGATATTAGCGACGTTGCAGCTGACATCGCAATCGGGCCAAGCCAAGTGCGACGTCGGGGTCTGTTACGATTTCGGTGGCCGGAAAAACGGCCGAGAGGCTTCCGTTTGGTCTAAATCTTTTACCCAACCCATTTTTGGACATAATAAGTTGATACAAACCACAAAAACGTAAAAATGAGTAAAAACGGAGAGTTTCGGGTTTTGTCGGAAACTTACAAAGTGCCGAAACGAAATTCCGGAAAGATAGGATGATAGATCGTGGTGTCGTGGTCGTTTTCTTCCAAAGGAGTAGTATAATCCGAGGCCGTTTGATGTTGTTATTTTGCGATTTTGTAGGAATTGTGGAGATGGTGGTGATTAGAGAGAAAGAAAAGAGAGAGAAAAGAGAAAGAGAGAATGAGTGAGAAATGAGAGGAGGAGAAGAGAGGTGGGGGTTTTTACCTCCACTTTTCAATCTCCGCTCTCCGTGTGGTGTTCGTTTGCTCTGTCGTTTAAACGTTAAATAATTATTTTATATATTAAATGGTATGTTTTAAAATGCAAATTATTATGCGATATTCTATTTAAATATTTTACAAATCAATTTATATTTGAGTTATAAAATGTAAGTTTGTTTATTTAGTTTGCGCGTTTTAATATTTTGAATTGTGTAAGTTTTGTTTGTACGATACGAATGAATACGAAATATTATCATAATAATATTTTTGACATAAAAGTGTTATTTAATAAAATTGGTCACCAACGTCCGTATTAAATTGAATCGAAATACATTCGATTTAAATTGCGTACGATTTAACCAAATCGCATTTTCGTATATATATTCAACAATATATATAATTCGATACATTAATTAGCCTAACACAGAACTAATTACATGTATTAACATCTGGTTAGGCACTAATTACTAGTCCTAATTTGGCGGGTGTTACATTCTCCCCCTGTTAGAAGAATTTCGTCCCGAAATTTAGCTCGAGGTCGTGTTTGATATAGAATCGGTGAAAAGTTGAGGATATTTGAGTCGCATTTGGTCTTCCCGTTCCCAGGTGAATTCCGGACCACACCGCGAATTCCATCTGACCTTGACGATGGGAATACGACTTTGTTTAAGTTGTTTGACCTCACGGTCCATAATTTCAGCGGGTTCCTCAACGAAGTGAAGTTTATCGTCAACACGAATTTCATCTAGTGGGATAATAAGTGTCTCATTAGACAGACACTTCTTCAGGTTGGAAATATGAAAAGTAGGGTGCACGCTGCTGAGTTCGGATGGCAGCTGCAATCGATAAGCTACGGGGCCAATCCGTTCGAGGATCTCAAAAGGCCCGATGTACCTGGGATTTAACTTCCCGCGTTTGCCAAAACGGATGACGCCTTTCCAGGGCAATACTTTTAAGAGTACTCGATCCCCAACTTGGAACTCGAGTGGTTTGCGTCTCACGTCAGCATAACTTTTCTGACGATCACGTGCGGCTTTGAGTCGATTTTGGATTTCCACTATTTTCTCAGTGGTGGCGTGTATGAGTTCAGGACCAGTGAGCTGACTATCTCCCACCTCGATCCAACAAATCGGTGATCGGCACTTACGACCGTACAGTGCCTCAAAAGGTGCGGCTTTTATGCTGGCGTGATAGCTGTTATTGTACGAGAATTCGCACAACGGTAGGTGTCTTTCCCAGTTTGTACCGAAATCAACTACACAGGCGCGTAGCATATCTTCTAGGGTTTGGATGGTTCGTTCACTTTGGCCATCGGTTTGGGGATGGTATGCGGTACTCATGTCGAGACGGGTACCCAATGCTTTTTGAAGTGACTGCCAAAAGTGAGAGGTGAAACGGGCATCCCTGTCAGAGATGATCGAGATTGGAACACCGTGTTGAGAAACAATTTCCTTGATGTAGATTTGTGCAAGGCGTTCCATTTTATCGTTTTCCTTGATTGCCAGGAAATGGGCAGATTTGGTGAGACGATCGACGATCACCCAAATGGTATCGCAACCGCTCGACGACTTGGGTAGTTTGGTTATGAAATCCATGGCAATTTGTTCCCATTTCCATTCAGGGATTTCAGGTTGTTGGAGTAAACCAGAAGGTTTCTGATGTTCGGTTTTGACTTTCGAGCAAGTAAGGCACTTGCTGACGTAAGTGGCGATTTCGGCTTTCATGTTCGGCCACCAATAAAATTCCTTGATGCCGTGGTACATCTTATCGGATCCCGGATGGATAGAATATTTAGACTTGTGAGCTTCATCCATCACCAAGTCTCGTAGGTTCCCGAAACTAGGCAACCAGATTCGGTTTGAGAAATACCTAATCCCGTTAGGTTTGATTTCGAATTGTTTGTCAATACCCCGTAAGGCTTCATTTTTGATGTTTTCAGGTTTCAGGGCTTCGATCTGAGCGGTATGAATTTGAATGGTAAGATCGTTATGAATGGTCATACTGAGGGCTCGGACTCGAAGTGGTTTTGGTCGTTCCTTTCGACTGAGGGCGTCGGCTACCACATTAGCCTTCCCTGGATGGTACTTGATCTCGCAATCGTAATCGGTAAGCAACTCGACCCATCGACGTTGCCTCATATTGAGATCCTTCTGATCGAATATATGTTGGAGACTTTTATGATCGGTAAAGATGGTGCACTTAGTGCCGTAGAGATAATGTCTCCAGATTTTGAGAGCAAAAACGACAGCTCAAAGTTCGAGATCATGAGTGGTGTAGTTCTTTTCGTGAATTTTCAGCTGTCGTGAAGCATAGGCAATAACTTTATCTCGTTGCATCAATACGCAACCGAGACCTTGGTGAGAAGCATCACAGTATACCACGAAGTCATCGGTGCCTTCGGGTAAGGATAGAATTGGAGCACTGCAAAGCTTTTGTTTCAGAAGTTGGAATGCTGACTCTTGTTTATCTGTCCAATCGAACCTTTTGTCCTTCTGAGTCAGTACCGTGAGTGGTTGAGCTATTTTAGAGAAGTTTTCGATAAATCGCCGATAGTACCCAGCAAGACCCAAGAATTGTCGTACTTCAGTTGCAGAGGTGGGTGCTTGCCAGTCTTTGATAGCCTCGATTTTTGATGGGTCAACGTGAATTCCCTGACTGTCGATCACGTGACCAAGGAATTGAACAGTTTGGATCCAGAACTCACACTTAGAGAATTTTGCATACAGCTCCTCGTGTCTAAGTAGTTCAAGGATGGTTTTGAGGTGTTGCGCATGTTCTTGCTCGTTGCGCGAGTAAATGAGTATGTCATCGATAAAAACAATGACAAACTTGTCGAGGTAAGGTTTGCACACCCGATTCATAAGGTCCATGAATACAGCCGGTGCGTTTGTTAGACCAAAGGGCATCACTTGGAATTCGTAGTGCCCGTAGCGAGTCCTGAAAGCAGTTTTCGGAATATCGGTGTCGCGAACTCGTAACTGATGATAGCCTGATCGCAGGTCGATTTTTGAGTAGAAGCTTGAACCCTGAAGTTGGTCGAATAGATCATCAATGCGAGGAAGTGGGTATCGGTTTTTGACGGTCAATTTGTTCAATTCTCGATAGTCGATGCACATTCGAAATGAACCATCCTTCTTTTTAACAAATAAGACCGGAGCTCCCCAAGGTGAAGAACTCGGTCTAATGAATCCTCTATCCAGAAGTTCCTGTAACTGAGAGGACAACTCCTGAAGTTCGGATGGGGCTAAACGGTACGGTGCACGGGCCACCGGTGCGGCACCCGGCACGAGATCAATTGAGAACTCAACCTGTCTAGGTGGAGGTAAACCAGGTAGTTCTTCCGGAAAGACTTCGGGAAAGTCTCTAACAATCGGCACATCCTCAAGTCGCTTCCCCTCCGACTTCTTCTCTGTGATGTGCGCGAGTATTGCAGGGTAACCCTTTCTCAGAAATTTTCGGGTTTTTAAGCAAGAGATGATATTGAGTCCCGTCCCACCGGTCTCCCCCTGTATGATCTAGGTTCCACCGGCAGCGAGTGGAATGCGGACGATCTTATCGTAACAAACGATTTCAGCTCGGTGTTTGGACAACCAGTCCATTCCAATGATGACGTCGAAACTTCCGATTTCAACGGGTACAAGATCGATTGGAAAGGTTTCGTCAGCTAGGTTTAAAGTGCAATTAGGTATCACACTATCGGTTTCTATAAGTTCGCCATTTGCTAGTTCTACAGTGTACTTAACATCTAAGGCAACAGGATTGATGTCAAGTAGTGGGCAAAAGTCATCAGAGATAAAGCTTCTATCAGCACCAGTATCAAATAGAACAGAAGCATTTAAGTTGTTGAGGAGGAACATACCCGAGACCACATTCGGGTCTTGGCGGGCGTCCCCAGATTTGATGACGAAGGCTCTGCTTCGGGTGTTATTGTTGTTGTTGTTGCGGTTGTTATTGTTGTTGCTGTTGTTATTCTTTAGCTTGGGGCACGTGTCCCTGAAGTGTCCGGGTTTCCCACACTCAAAACAGACTTTGGGTGGTCTGGTGTTGTTGTTGGAATTGTTGTTGGCAGGAGAATTGCAGTCTTTGGTGAGATGGCCGTACCTCTTGCAATTGTTGCAAAAGGGACCACAGGAGCCTTCATGGTGACGATTGCACTTGGAACAATAGGGTTTGTTCCCAGTGTAGCCCCGTGTGATGTCTGTGGTGATGTTGTAGGCTTTGATGGTGTCGGGTTTCTTGTTTTGTTGGCTGGAGTGGTTATTGTGGTAGTCCGACCACTTTCGTTTATTGTTTTGGGAGGATGAAGTGGGTGGTTCAGAATCTTGGCTCATGGACATCAGGTCTTGGGCCAATAGGATTGCACCGTCGATGGTGGTTTGGTTGGAAGAGGCAACATGTCCCCGAACAGGCTCAGGAAGGCCAAGGATGTACTTCCTAATTTTATCAGGTTCAGTGCTCACCATAGCTGGGCGGAGGGCGGCAAGTTGTTGGAATCTGGTGGTATAACCATCGATATCACCACCCTGAACCTTTAGATTCCAGAACTCCTCGTCTAGCTTTTGGAGTTTGGCGATTGAGCAGTATTTGGCAGTGAGTTTTGCTTTCAAGTCCTCCCAAGAGAGTTGGTAGGCAGTGTCAGCACCCACCGATTGGGTATATGTATTTGTTATAGGTATACATGTATAAAAGCAGTAATACATGACATCAACATGGGAAAATGACAATCAATATGAGTTGAAACATCAAGGGACATTTGATAGATAATACGAGTTCAAAGGTTACTTCCTACAGAGTTATTACAAAAGGCGTCGGGAATTGTTACATCCGACCAAATTTTAGAGTAGCGCGTAGATAGTTACTAGAATACAGGATAGATTACAAGACAAAGACTACACTAGTCTTGACGTAGATTAATTTGTTCCATCATCGTGACAAGACGGTCAACGGTGTTTGCAAGTCTGCTAGCTTGTCGGGCGTTATCTTCTGCTAGTGCCAGTCGTTGTGTTAGTCCACGGGCATACTCTTCTGCTTCATGTGAGCGATGTTCACATTCTTCCATCCTTTGTCGCAGGAGGGCATTTTCCACCCTTATTTCTATTACTTGATTGCAAAGGACATCCATGTTGTTGTTCGTGGTTTCAAGGTCGTCAGAGACTTGTTCGATGCGTTCAAGGGATGTAAGTCTCCAGTTTTCGTTCGTTTCCTGCAGCACGACATCCATGGTGCGAAGTCGCTGCTCGTGTTGGTTCACCCTAGCGGCTAAGGCCGGCAAGGTGAAGTGAGTGGGGTACGGGCCAGCTCGAGGCAACCTGGCGTTCCTCCTAGCTACCCTTGGGTTCTGCGACCCGGATTGAGAGCGAGATGAATTTGATGGTGTGTTTGCCATTTCTGAGACAAAACGTTAGTAAGAGTGAGGCCTATATTCATATAGTTCCTATATAATATAGCCTATTGAGTGTCTAGCATAAACATGTTTAAGTCTCGGTTCTCTCGAGGTCAGAGTCTTCTATCGTACCCGTTCAGCCATAACTACCTTCAGATCTTACATCATCTTTGCTTAAGTGTACATAGTTGATCAGGCTATGTTAAATTAAACTCGTATGATGTAATCACTGAACCAGTTATACCTAATAAGGAATACCGCCTAATGGTCATAGTCTAGGTCCACTAAATGCAACCTAGTTCACTATAACCTTAGGCTCTGATACCAATCTGTAACACCCCCAAATTTAATGATTTGCGGAAGCTTGATTTGGGTGTTACTAATCAATAACAAAGCACAAAGATATATAGTAAACGACTCTATATGCGTCGTTTTAACAAAATATATTGATAACTGAAATGTTTACAACATTTAAAGCTTTACATAGCTCGAGTTTAAATAAAAGGAGATTTCAGTACATAAGTACTTGTACAAAATATACTAATGCAAGAAAATCTCAATCTTCTGTATGTTGACTCGAGCTAAAGTCCTGAAGCAGAAACATCCTACTGCTTGGTACCTGCGATATATGCTAAAAGGTCAGCTAGAAAGCTGGTGAGCTCACAGGTTTGAAATCAGTTAATATAGTATGAACCGCAAGATTTAAATAATGAATTGCATCCAGCAATTAAATAATGAATTGCATCCAGCAATTAAATGATAATCATCGTGTATACAGCCATGAGCACATAGTTGAGCAATATATCACACCCCTGAGTAAAACAGTAAAAGAGGGGCTATGAGACTCACCTGAGTCGTTGAGTTTATGAAAATAAACTGAGAATGATTAGCCGAGAATCGAAGTCCAAAGACTTGTAACCTGAGGGTGTCCACGACACGCGATGGTTATAATATGCGAAGGTATCTAATAAGACTACCTTGTAGTTGTTCGTCCAACTATAATGTCCAAATTACTTTTAGTTGATTTATTCGAATGTTTGAAAATATGTATGGCCCGTTGGTGACGGATTTGTAATAATAATCTCACCTATTATTATTTTGATTTCGTGTCGTTTTACTTGAAGAATGTGTTTTGATTGTGTTTTAGAAGCCGTTACGGAATCTAAGTACGGGGGTCCGGGGGCAGCGCCCCTGGTAGCGGGGTCCAAGGGGCAGAGCCCCTGGCTGGGGTCGAGCTGCCAGGTCAGCTTGGAAATTTTTTATTTCTACTATATTGCTTTGACGAAAAACGCATTTGGATCCGAATTTTGGGTAAAATCGAGTGATAAAATTTAGGGTCTCGACACTTAGTGAAAATCTGTGTTTTCTGGTTTGTGCGACGTTGGATGCGACGTTGGGTGCGACGTTGGGTGCGACGTCGCAGATCCTGACTGCGACGTTGGGCACGGCGTCGCTATGTGCGACTTTCGCAACTTAATGCGACGTTGTACGTGGCGTCGCTATAGGCGACGTTGTTGATTTCAGCGACGTAAGGGTTTGCATTGCTAAGTGCGACGTTCGCAAGTCAATGCGACGTAATAGGCTGCGTCGCTATAAGCGACGCTGAGAGATATTAGCGACGTTGCAGCTGACGTCGCAATCGGGCCAAGCCAAGTGCGACGTCGGGGTCTGTTACGATTTCGGTGGCCGGAAAAACGGCCGAGAGGCTTCCGTTTGGTCTAAATCTTTTACCCAACCCATTTTTGGACATAATAAGTTGATACAAACCACAAAAACGTAAAAATGAGTAAAAACGGAGAGTTTCGGGTTTTGTCGGAAACTTACAAAGTGCCGAAACGAAATTCCGGAAAGATAGGATGATAGATCGTGGTGTCGTGGTCGTTTTCTTCCAAAGGAGTAGTATAATCCGAAGCCGTTTGATGTTGTTATTTTGCGATTTTGTAGGAATTGTGGAGATGGTGGTGATTAGAGAGAAAGAAAAGAGAGAGAAAAGAGAAAGAGAGAATGAGTGAGAAATGAGAGGAGGAGAAGAGAGGTGGGGGTTTTTACCTCCACTTTTCAATCTCCGCTCTCCGTGTGGTGTTTGTTTGCTCCGTCGTTTAAACGTTAAATAATTATTTTATATATTAAATGGTATGTTTTAAAATGCAAATTATTATGCGATATTCTATTTAAATATTTTACAAATCAATTTATATTTGAGTTATAAAATGTAAGTTTGTTTATTTAGTTTGCGCGTTTTAATATTTTGAATTGTGTAAGTTTTGTTTGTACGATACGAATGAATACGAAATATTATCATAATAATATTTTTGACATAAAAGTGTTATTTAATAAAATTGGTCACCAACGTCCGTATTAAATTGAATCGAAATACATTCGATTTAAATTGCGTACGATTTAACCAAATCGCATTTTCGTATATATATTCAACAATATATATAATTCGATACATTAATTAGCCTAACACAGAACTAATTACATGTATTAACATCTGGTTAGGCACTAATTACTAGTCCTAATTTGGCGGGTGTTACAGTTTTAGCCGCCGGTCAAGGCCTGAAGCCGCCGGTCTCGGCCTGGGTTTCAGGTTCTGGTTCGTGTTCTGTTAAGTATATACATATAGATTATAGTTTTTACTTCGATTCTAATATGATCAAACAACATTATATGGTATATAATTGTATTATAACAAGTTTTTAACAACTATCAACTACAATCATCAACAATTTCATAATTTATCTAAATTTATATAAATGAAAGAAAATGGAAATAAATCCTCACAATGATGTTTAGAAGATGATGATGATGATTTCTGAGATGATGATGGTGATCTCGGATGATGATGATGATGAGTAGACGATGATCAAGAACCCATTTTGTTAGTGTTTTGATTTGAGAGTTTGAAATGATGAAATGAAGATGGAGGATGATGAATGTGTTGATGGTTTTGTTTTCCTTGCTTCTTCCTGTTTTCTACTTCAGTTGTCAACCACAGGGATGAGAGAAAAACACAGAAGAAATTTTAGGTGATGAATTATTTGAGATCAAAATGTAGGTAAGGGAGTTTACATATAAAAATGGTTTTGGTTCTCATTTTCAAACGTGCAGTAAGGTGGGAGTGATAAAATGTTCCCAGATATTTTGTTTTAGTGTGTTATTGGTAGTTTTTAGCCCGTTAATTCCGTGTACGGGTATAATTTGTGGTACTTAAGTCAAAATAAAATTAGGCGTTTTGTTTCTCGTTGTTTTAAACTCGTTAATTGATAATTATATATTCGAAATACTTTGTCAAAAGTATAATATAATTATTTACAGTAAAAGTACTGTATAGTTGAAAACGCGTTCCAGATTTCAGTCAAATTTGGAAATCATATTTTGAGGTAATGTTCTACACATTAAAACAGTAACTTACGAAATAATACTTTTATTATTTGGAACCTCTAGGCGCGTTTTAAAATTGTTTCTGTTCGTATTACGTGTAACAAAAATCGTCTACATTTTTCGTTTTCTTTTCGTTGTAATACTTTTATATAATAATTTCAACATAAAAATTATTCAAAAGTATCTTTGAAGTTCATTTCGGAATTTTATTATTCGCGATTAATACGTTTATTATAAAACGTATAATTCGTTATATTAGATCAATAATATAATTATCTAATAGTTGTAATTAATAATTTTCGAATTATTAATTATTTTGTATCACTCACGTTACTGTGTTCAATTTCATATAGTTTGATATATTTATTTCGCACTTAATTATATATATACACATATAACTACTATCAAATATATCACGTATCACATAGTAAGTTTATCAAAAACTTAACACATGAATTGTTTTGAATTCACTAATCAGGGAATTACTCTAGGTAATGCATGAAATTAGGTTAAGTAAATACCCTAATTGGAGGATTGTCACATTCTCCCCCCGTTAGCGAAATCTCGTCCCGAGATTTAATTTGTATTTTTCGTGTCGGTCGCTAGTTCAAATAGATGAGGGTACTTCTTTCTTATCTCATCCTCACGTTCCCAAGTAAACTCTGGGCCATGCTTCGAATTACATCGAACCTTGACGAGTTTGATTCGTTTGTTTCGTAGTCTTTGTGTTTTCGTATCAGCTATTTCGATTGGTTCCTCCACAAAGTTAAGCTTTGAGTTTATGAAGACTTCGTCAGGAGGTATGATTAATGTTTCGTCGGAAAGACACTTCTTCAAATTACACACATGAAAAGTGTCGTGAATACTACTAAGCTCTTGTGGTAGTTTGAGTTTATAAGCGACAGGACCAATCCTAGCAAGGATCTCAAAAGGTCCAACATATCGTGGGTTCAGTTTTCCTCGTTTGCCAAATCGTGCTATCCCTTTCCAAGGCGATACTTTGAGTAGAACCTTATCTCCTACTTGAAACTCAAGAGGTTTACGGCGGTTATCGGCGTAACTCTTTTGTCTATCTCTTGCAGCTTTCAATCGGTTAAGCACTTGAGATATTTTGTCTGTGGTTTCTTGGACAAGTTCGGGTCCGGATAGTTGTCTGTCATCCAACTCTGCCCAACAGAGTGGAGATCTGCACTTGCGTCCATACAACGCTTCAAACGGTGCCATCTGTATACTGGTGTGATAACTATTGTTGTAGGAGAATTCAGCTAATGGAAGATGAGTATCCCAATTTCCTCCAAAGTCAATCACACATGCTCGTAGCAAATCTTCGAGCGTTTGAATCGTTCGTTCACTCTGGCCATCGGTTTGTGGATGATAGGCCGTACTCATATCGAGTCGAGTACCTAGGGCCTGTTGTAGTATTTGCCAGAAACGAGATGTGAATCTGCTATCTCTATCAGATATAATCGACAATGGCACACCGTGCCGAGAAACGACTTCTTTGATATAGATCTTTGCCAGTTTCTCAAGCTTGTCAGTCTCTTTGAAAGCAATGAAGTGGGCTGATTTCGTCAGTCTATCGACAATCACCCATATTGAATCAACACCGGTTGATGTCTTTGGTAGCTTTGTGATGAAATCCATCGTTATGTGTTGCCATTTCCATTGTGGCATCACTGGTTGTTGCAAAAGTCCGGAAGGTTTTTGATACTCAACCTTGACCTTCGAACAAGTTAGACACTTGCTGACATAAGTAGCGATGTCTCTCTTCATATTAGGCCACCAATAGAAACCTTTCACATCTTGGTACATCTTGTCTGCACCAGGATGAAGCGAGTAGTTGGACTTGTGAGCTTCGTCCAATATCAGCTTACGGAGTTCATTGTCGCACGGTACCCAAATTCGATTCATGAAGTATAAAACTCCATTCTCTTTTGTTTCGAGCTGTTTCTCCATCCCCTTCAGGGATTCGTCTTTCATACGTTCAGCGGTGAAAGCTAACTGTTGTGCGTCACGAATTTGAGTAATAAGATTCGAGTGAATCGTTAACACTAAAGCTCGAACCCTGCGAGGCTTAACGTTCTCTTTACGACTTAAGGCATCTGCTACTACATTAGCCTTTCCTGGATGGTATTTAATCTCACAGTCGTAATCATTCAGCAATTCGACCCAACGTCTCTGTCTCATGTTGAGTTCTTTCTGGTCGAATATGTGTTGTAGGCTCTTGTGGTCAGTGAAAATTGTACACTTTGTGCCATATAAGTAGTGTCTCCAAATTTTCAATGCAAAAACAACTGCTCCCAACTCTAAGTCATGAGTTGTATAGTTCTTCTCGTGAATCTTCAATTGACGAGATGCATAAGCAATAACTTTGTCGTTTTGCATGAGAACACAACCTAATCCTCGATGTGAGGCGTCACAATAAACAATGAAGTTCTCGGTTCCCTCAGGTAAGGATAGAATCGGTGCGGTGCTCAACTTTTGTTTCAACAGTTGGAAGGCGTTTTCTTGTTTCTCTCCCCATTCGAATTTCTTATCCTTCTGAGTTAAGGTGGTGAGTGACTGGGCTATCTTTGAAAAGTTCTCTATAAATCGTCGATAATAGCCAGCCAAACCAAGAAATTGTCGAATTTCTGTGGGAGTTTCCGGTGCTTTCCAGTTCTTAATCGCCTCTATTTTGGATGGGTCCACATGAATTCCCTTGTCGTTGATCACGTGACCTAGGAAATGAACCTCTCTAATCCAAAATTCGCATTTGGAGAATTTAGCATACAGCTTCTCGTTCTCAAGTAGTTGGAGAATAAGTTTCAAATGCTGTTCATGATCCTCTTTCGTTTTTGAGTAAATCAAAATATCGTCAATGAACACAATGACAAACTTATCTAAGTAAGGTTTGCACACTCGGTTCATGAGATCCATGAATACTGCCGGCGCGTTAGTCAATCCAAACGGCATGACTAGGAACTCATAATGACCATAACGAGTCCTAAACGCTGTCTTCAGCACATCCTCTTCTCTAACCTTCAGTTGATGATAACCAGAACGCAGATCGATCTTCGAGTAGTAACTCGATCCTTGAAGTTGATCGAACAGATCGTCAATGCGAGGTAACGGATATCGGTTCTTGATAGTTACTTTATTCAACTCTCGATAGTCAATGCACATGCGCATAGATCCATTTTTCTTTTTGACAAACAAAACCAGAGCTCCCCAAGGTGAAAAGCTCGGTCGGATGAATCCTAAGTCTAAGAGCTCTTGCAACTGTGTAGACAGCTCTTGCATCTCTGATGGAGCTAAACGATAAGGTGAGCGAGCGATTGGTGCGGCTCCAGGCACCAGATCGATGCGAAACTCGACTTGTCGCGGAGGTGGTAATCCTGGAAGATCATCAGAAAACACTCCCGGATAGTCTCGTACTACAGGTATATCGTCTACGCGTCCCTCTACAGATTTCTTTTCCACGACATACGCCAAAAATGCTGGATATCCCTTTCGGAGATATTTACAAGCTTTTAAGCAATTAATCGTTTTGACGGTGCTCGTCCTTTTATCTCCTTGTATCACCAAAGTTTCTCCAGTTGACAATGGTATACGTATCATTTTATCAAAGCAAACAATCTCTGCATGGTTTTTCGACAACCAGTCCATACCGACTACGATGTCAAAACTTCCCAACTTAACCGGTAGTAAGTCTATTTTGAAAAGATGACCCTCCAATGCTAGGGTACATCCTGGTACTATTTCTCCTGATTCAATCAACCTACCATCGGCTAGTTCTAAGGTGTACTTGCTGTCTAGCTTACGTGATCTAACGTCTAATAGTGGTCTAAAGTCCTTAGACACAAAACTCAAATCGGCGCCAGAATCAAATAATACGGATGCATAATGATCGTTAACTAGAAACGTACCAGTGACAGTGTTAGGGTCCTGGCGTGCCTCTTGCGCTCCAACGACAAATGCACGACCCCTAGCTGGCTGGTTGTTGGCGTTCCCACGATTATTGTTGTTGTTCGGGTTTGCAGGGCGGTTCGGATTGTTTTGATTACCACGGTTCAGTTTAGGGCACTTGTTTCGGAAATGACCTTGCTCGCCACATTCGAAACATCCATTTGCTGGTCGATCCATATTTGCTTGAGTGATATAGTTCGCTCTACATTATTGGGCCAGATGACCCCAGCGTTTGCAATTTCCACAGAAAGTACAGTCACCATCATGGTGACGTTCACACTTGCCACACTTGGGCTTACTCCCCATGTAAGTCTTTTGTTCAGCAGTAGTGGCAATGTAAGCTTTCGTGGTACTAGCTTGCTTCTTATTCTTGTGACCCTGACGGTCATTCCACTTGCGTTTTCCTTTCCCAGCATCAGCATTGCTGGATTCAACCTTTCCAGTATCAGTTTTCTTAGTAAGATTCCCCATCCTTACTGCTTCATCAGTCAAACGCTGTGCTAGTTCCACAGCAATCTTAAAAGTAGCAGGATTCGCTGATGTTACCAAACTTCGAATTTGCGGCACTAAACCCCAGATATACCTTTCAGTGCGCTTGTACTCAGGAGTGACCATGTGCGGTACAAGGCGTGCTAGTTCTTGAAATCGGGTGGTATATCCTGTGATATCAGCACCAACCATAGCAATGTTCCAGAGCTCAGATTCAATCTTCTGCAGTTCACTGCGGGGACAAAACTCTTCCATGACCATAGTTTTCAAAGTTTCCCAAGACATTGAATGAGCGGCTGGACGACCCATTTCTTGCTTTTGGGCGTTCCACCAAGTCAAAGCCTTATCACTAAACGTGCATGTAGCATACATTACCATATCTTCACGAGCACACTTGCTAATTTCTAGCACAGACTCCATTTTCTCTATCCAATGGATTATTCCAATGGCACCTTCAGTACCACGGAAATGGCTCGGTTTACAGGCTAGGAATGTTTTATATGAACATCCCTTATGAGTGCTCTCAGGATTACTACCTGAAGCGTTTGGTTCGGTTTCTCTACTACCGCTACGGTTTCGGTCAGTATCATACTGAGCAAGGGCTTCAGAAATTCTTCGGTTAACCATTTGTTCAGTAGTCTCCTCAACAGCAGGAGGTGGTGTGGGGTTTCGTTGGCTGTTCCTGGTAATTCTACGTTTAGGCGGCATGATTCAGTCCTAATCACACACAAGAAACACTCGTAAGATATCTAATCAAGTCATCACTCATAAAGTAAGTGATAAATGTAAATATAGTATGAAGTCAATCACCAATTGATATCATTCACAATGTATGTAATAATGTAAACCAAACATAAGTTATATATATCATGATCATGGGTTAATTGTTGTTACATAAGTTTTGTACAAAGATGGGATTTACTACAAAAGATACCCATCGGATCAAACATGATCTACAAAATGTGACGGATTTAACCTATACATCCATCTAGTCAAAAGTCAACCCAAATACATCATAACTATGGTCCTAATACATCATACATACGGTCTAAAAGAAATACGGTAGACTCCATCCCACAAACATCCTAACAGCAACCATCAACACACATAAACCAACTGCAGCACCTATAGTCTCCAAACGACGCTCTAGTCGGATCAGACGTGCTCTAGTAGCATCGGCAGACTCCCTGTCTACCTCAATATGCAACTCAGAAGTCGCAAGGTGTCCATATATCGCCAGCACATCATCGTCAAGACGAGAGGTGTCACTGCGCATAACTCGGAGGGCAGACTGCGTACCAAAATGAAATCCCAGCAAGGTACGAATAACGGCGACTACAGTAGGGACCGTAAGCTCCAGAGGCTCCTCGGTCAAATGTAGAGATGTAGGTGTGTGAGATGACTCCCCAGTCTCATAGGTGGAAGGAATCCTCTCAATGATCCTCCAATGGCGTAAAATGCGTGGCATCCAGTCCAGATGCGGAACCCTAGCTCTCGGTGTCTGCTGATCACAGTGGATCTCTCGCTCCTCAACCATCGGCTCCTTACCGCGAGATGATGAGGGTCCTATGAGAAAATCCCTAACACACGACAGCGGTGTCCTCCTAGGTGTAGGCCGAAAATTAGGCTCTCCAATAAGATGGCGTCTAGACATAGACATAGATCCTAACATATGGATAGCAGGATCAGTGGATGGTAATGGTGGGGTGGCTATCGAACCATCTGAAGTATCTCTAGGAAATGTAGGCGGGTAAACCTCCTCAGACACTGCTATAGGTATCCCGTCGTATGGTCCCTCCATGGGATCCTCCTCAGTATCACAATCAGTGATGTGAATAGGTGCGTGTCTCGACATACCTAGTCAAAGAATCGTGTGTGACGTGTCAGACGTATGCAATAGTATGAATGCAAAAATGTGTTAGCCAAGGCTATAGTCTAGGTCTCTAAGGTTTTCAGTTGCTTAAAGACTTCTAGTTCTCTATAACCAATAGCTCTGATACCAAGTTCTGTCACACCCCCAAATCGGTAATCGTGTTTATTAATAGTTTAGCGGAAGCTTTTAGTTAATTAGCGGAAGCATTTTAATAATAGTTAAGCATTGAGGGCGGACAGATTCGATAGTGCATTCACTGTATCAGAGTATATGATCATACAGAACATACATATATATTTAAGATGCCATAAGTTTAAAGTTATTACAAAAGATACGACTTATAAAGTCGTACATAAGTAGGGTTGTCAAAGACAACATAAGTATTTAAAAGTACAAGTTTATAAAAGAGGGATTTCATAAGTATAACCAATAGAATTGATAATACGAAGGAAATCCAAGTGTCCCAAAAGTGGCATCATAAATAGTCAGGTAGCCTACGTCCTTTATGCATGCAGATGTACCTGAGTCCTAATTCCCTGAAAAACATAGTAAACTGTCAACATTGAATGTTGAGTGAATTCACAGGTTTAGTGTGAATATAATAAATCAAGTTTTGTATAAATCATTCATGTACACAAACATAATGTTTATATGTAAGTAGGAAACACAAGTATTCTAATTAAAGAAAACATTTCCTATAATTAATAAGAATGTCATTCTTACTACAATAATAGCTGTGTAGGAAACACCAGTTTAATCATAAACATTTCCTAATAAGTAGTAGCAGGATACACAGGTTTATCAAATAAGTAAACATATCCATTTCAATAGTTAAGGAAAATCAGGTTTAGTAGACAAGCAAACATTTTCCAATGCATAGTTAACAGGAACTCAAGTTTAACAATAAGGTAAACATTCCAATATAGTTATTGCAGGAAATACAGGTTTAACATTTAAGTAAACATTTCCTATAAATAGTTGTTTTGTGGGAAACCAAGTTCAACCACTTAAGGTAAACGTTTCCTAAAAATAGTATCTCAAAGGAACACCTGTCCTATTAGTCATCATAGGGAATACCCTTCCCAAATCAAGTTGTTTAGTTGTTTAGTTGTGTGGGAAATATAGACTATAATCCCTCCAAGGTGAGCTAAACCTTTAGAGTTAAAGTAGCGACACTAGTACTATAACCAAACCACGACTAGTTGTTTTGTTGTTGCCTCAGTAACATCTTAAGTATACACTCCTCGTTACGACTATCGTCGATGGGGTTGGAATGACCAACGAGTAATATCCTGGGAGGGTTGTCAAATCGATAGTACTATCTGTATACTCAGTGGCTAGAGTCACCTAGCTAATGGTTATAGGTTGCAAGCACTGGGACTTTATGTGCACTACAACTACCTCACGTAAACCTAGGATCGTACTAAGATCTGTTGTCTTATTCCCAAAATGTTGTGAAAACGTTTCATATAATTAGTTCGAGTTAAATCAATATGAAAACATTTTATCGAAATAGTTCAAGTTCAACAATATAATATGAACACCTTTCATATTAACAATCCAAGTTTAATAGCATGAAAATGATCATGTTAATCAGTTCACATATTAGCATGCAGCGCAATACAATAAAGCATATAGCATGTTATCACATTGTACTATGTTTTCCACCCCTGGTTTTAAAAGCATTTAAAACAATAAAAGTTAGGGGCTGTGAACTCACGGTTTTGCAATCTTCAGCAAAATATACAGCTAGCAAATAATCCCACAGCGTCGATCAAATACCTAGACGCAAATAATAATACTCGTATAAGTATATGGATTATTTGTTAAGTTGAAATGTTTATAACATTTTAGTTGTTGTTGACGTTTGTGTTCAAATAATCGTTAAGTTTAAATATGTATTTATCTACATATTAGTTGAATATATATATTCTAATATATATACTAATTGTCGTCATTGTTATATCCATATATACATATTTTTAAAATGTCGCGTATATGTATATATATAGGGGTTAGTACCTGGAAATGCAACTAACTTGTACCCGATATCTATTATGTGTACTCAACTTACGTATGTTATTTTTAATGCATCAAATTTTCAAAAAGGGTGTTTTAATGTAATTTGGTGACGTGTCACTCGTTGAAGGTGCCATGTGGCATCAATAAAATTTGACAAATCATCAACATGTCACCAAATTACATTAAAATGACATTTTTGAAAGTTTGATGCATTAAAAATAGCATACGTAAGTTGGGTACACACAATAGATATCGGGTACAAGTTAGTTGCATTTCCAGGTACTAAACCCATATATATATGTATTGATATAGTCGTTGATTATGTTTTTCAAAACATAATTATAATAGTTATAAAAATAACTTCGTTATATCGTTTACATATGTCGTTTGTTAATAGTCGCGATTAAAACTTTGTTGTCGTTTAGGTTTCAAAAACGTAACTTGTTTGTTGTAAAAATATAACTTGTTTTTGGTTTATCGTATATATATATATAAATACATTTGTTAAAACGCGTATCCATTTATATATATATATATATAAATTGTCATTTAGTATATAAATCTTCCATTTATATAGTTGGTATTGACCAAGTTAAGTCGTCCCATTTATACGTTTCGTTACATATATATTGTCCGTTAATATATGTATATATAATTTGTTATCGTATTAGTTTTGTCGCGTTCTAAATGTCAGTATCGAATTATGTCGTGGATATAAATTTGTCTCAAAATCGTGTCCGTATAAAGTACTAAGTCTCGGTTTGTATAACATTTATTAGTTTTGTCCGCGTTATAAAAGTCGAAAACTGTTTTCTGTTTCAAAAGGGGGGAAGCCGCCGGCCACGGTTTGAAGCCGCCGGCCTCTTCCAGGTTATAAAAGATCACGCGATCGTGTAGTTCTGAAAATGGTCCAAGAGTAAAAATGACACGATCGCGTCATTTGAATTTCATCAATTAGACGTGTTGGGGGTGGGTTTTAGCCGCCGGTCAAGGCCTGAAGCCGCCGATCTCGGCCTGGGTTTCAGGTTCTGGTTCGTGTTCTGTTAAGTATATACATATAGATTATAGTTTTTACTTCGATTCTAATATGATCAAACAACATTATATGGTATATAATTGTATTATAACAAGTTTTTAACAACTATCAACTACAATCATCAACAATTTCATAATTTATCTAAATTTATATAAATGAAAGAAAATGGAAATAAATCCTCACAATGATGTTTAGAATATGATGATGATGATTTTTGAGATGATGATGGTGATCTCGGATGATGATGATGATGAGTAGATGATGATCAAGAACCCATTTTGTTAGTGTTTTGATTTGTGAGTTTGAAATGATGAAATGAAGATGGAGGATGATGAATGTGTTGATGGTTTTGTTTTCCTTGCTTCTTCCTGTTTTCTACTTCAGTTGTCAACCACAGGGATGAGAGAAAAACACAGAAGAAATTTTAGGTGATGAATTATTTGAGATCAAAATGTAGGTAAGGGAGTTTACATATAAAAATGGTTTTGGTTCTCATTTTCAAACGTGCAGTAAGGTGGGAGTGATAAAATGTTCCCAGATATTTTGTTTTAGTGTGTTATTGGTAGTTTTTAGCCCGTTAATTCCGTGTACGGGTATAATTTGTGGTACTTAAGTCAAAATAAAATTAGGCGTTTTGTTTCTCGTTGTTTTAAACTCGTTAATTGATAATTATATATTCGAAATACTTTGTCAAAAGTATAATATAATTATTTACAGTAAAAGTACTGTATAGTTGAAAACGCGTTCCAGATTTCAGTCAAATTTGGAAATCATATTTTGAGGTAATGTTCTACACATTAAAACAGTAACTTACGAAATAATACTTTTATTATTTGGAACCTCTAGGCGCGTTTTAAAATTGTTTCTGTTCGTATTACGTGTAACAAAAATCGTCTACATTTTTCGTTTTCTTTTCGTTGTAATACTTTTATATAATAATTTCAACATAAAAATTATTCAAAAGTATCTTTGAAGTTCATTTCGGAATTTTATTATTCGCGATTAATACGTTTATTATAAAACGTATAATTCGTTATATTATATCAATAATATAATTATCTAATAGTTGTAATTAATAATTTTCGAATTATTAATTATTTTGTATCACTCACGTTACTGTGTTCAATTTTATATAGTTTGATATATTTATTTCGCACTTAATTATATATATACACATATAACTACTATCAAATATATCACGTATCACATAGTAAGTTTATCAAAAACTTAACACATGAATTGTTTTGAATTCACTAATCAGGGAATTACTCTAGGTAATGCATGAAATTAGGTTAAGTAAATACCCTAATTGGAGGATTGTCACAAGAAGGGAAGAAGGGAGATGAGAAAAGAAAAGAAATGGAAAGAAGGAAAATTATGCATTTGTGTTCTTAAGATGGAAGGAAAATAAAGGAAGGGAAGAGATTTCCTCCCAATCATCCCATATTTGGGAGGAAAGAATGGGGAAAAAATACATTACAACATTCCCTCCTCTTCCATCTCTTTCTTTTCCCTTCCTTTCATTAAAAAACTCAAGAATAATGATATCGCGTAAAAAGTCATGTTTTTACTACCGATATCTCTCTCATTCTGGAACGATTCTTAGCATTTTAATTCAAATATAGTACAAATCAATAACATTATGCCAAGATGGTCAAAACAAGGTTGCACGATAAAAATCAAGCAAAACGGATGAGAAACGAAGATTCCACTAACGTTTGAAGATTCAAGACATCAAAATGAGATTTCAAGACTAAAATGCCCTTCACCAACATCCATTCTATCCAAGATGTTCATTTTCAAAATATGAATCCAACAGAAGAAGAATCAACTGAAACGGATAAAGAATGAAGATTCTACGCCTGCCGGAAGATCCAAATGATTCGTATGCAATATCTGGAGCTAGGAACCTCATCTCAAGGCCTATCCTATTTCAAAATCTTCGTTTTTGTATTACGAATCCAACAAAAAAAGAATCGACGCAAACGGACGCATAACGAAGAAAACACGCACGAATCGAGAAACGAAGCAAAAAACGGCGAAACGGGGCGGGGGTGGGCTAGCCGCCGCCGGCCACGTCACCACCGCCGCCGGCCACCCTTGCCCCGCCTCAGTTTCCATTTTTGGTAACTTTTGGTACCTGGTGCGCCTACTTTTCGTGTTGTACAGTACCCGGTACGCCTACTTTTCGTGTTGTACGGTACCTCGTGCACCCTTTTGGCCACCTTTTACCAACATGCACCTCTTGGTGCTAATGTGAGCCAAAGCTCACCTATAAATTGGAGGCTTAGGTTCATTTGAAACACACACCACACATGCACACATTCTAGCATATTTCACTCTTTCTTTCTCACTAGAAAATCTTTCGTAGTCTTTTAGTCTTTCTCATTCTAGGAATATTGTAATTAGTCCACGGACTAACGTAGAAGCTAGGGCGAACGCTAGAGATTCGGAGATCAATCTTTGTACGTGTGAAAGAGTTTGTCAATTATAATAATACGCTGCTACGCATTTAATTCCGGATGATATCTAAACTTTTATTATACTTGTCTCATTTCATATTTTGAATATGTATTATTGCCTGGTATGTGATTTATTTGTTGCCATGAATTGCGAGTAGTTTATTATTGTGATTGCTGATGATGTAGATAATTATAAGTAAGGATGTCATTACACAATCAATGCACGATAATCGTAAAATGATATAACGACCCCTATTCAACTGTTTGTTCTGTATAGTGCTGGAAATGCTTCATGCAAAGTACAAACGTACAGAAGCCGATAAACGACCGAAGGTAGTTATATCATTGGAATCAGCTCTGGTTCAAAAGTTGGAACTCCGAAAGGATAATACAACTACACAACTAACTAGTGTATCCTACGAGAATCAATGCATTATAAAATAATGTTCGTAAAACACGTTCAGATAAAATAGGAGATAAGAACCCTTGTACTGTTAGGACTTTATGAATTTAAGTTTAATTTATGGAGCACCCTTTCCAGTTATCCACGTGACTACAACCTAGTAATTAGGACCTGATCAACCTTAATTATAGTAAGTAGTTATCTGTGCCCATGACACGCAATAAGTAAGACACAGTGAAATCACTCGTTGTATATATTAGGATTACCTTTCTGCACTGCTTTACATTTAATTAGTTAGAGTGTCACTTTCACTGTCAATTACTCTTGACCGCGTGTTGGATATAAGAAGCAGTGGAAATCTCATGTAAAGTACACTGTCTATTATTGAAAGGCATGGCCCTCATATGAAACATGTTTTATCAAACTGCGGATAATCTGGAGATGTATAACTGTTTGAAAAGGAGAACTTAAGTCATAAGTCGAAGTAATTAGAACTTAATTAAACAAAGACGAGACTTAGGGAATAGAACAAAACCTAGTCACCTAGAGTTCATAGAACACTAAGTCTTACATAATCGGCGGTCTAAACATACAAAGCTATTAATCTTCGTGCTAATAGAGTAGTAAACTACCTTAGGGGTTAAGAACGGTCGGACCTATGAGACGATACGCTGCTGATTCATGCACCTCGGTATGAAACCAAAATAGGTTGCTCATCTTTCAACTAGATGAGTATTGGAAGTTTGCGTATTGCTCCGATCAGAATCACGATAACCTAGTTCCAAGTGACACGCCAATGGGAAACTGAGTTGGTAGGGTTCTAGAGTTTACACCTAGTAGTTTAACTGCCATATTAAGTATCAACCCTATTTGTTCTGTCAACCTGAAATATTAATTATCGAAATCTCAGCAATCACATCTTTATCTTTATCTGCTTTCCTGCATTTTAATTTCCTGCAATTTACTTTCTTGCATTTTAATCATCTATCTTTAAATCCCAAACCTACCTACTTTATGCCATCCTAAATACTTCTCTACTGAAAGTGTCAACTTTAATCGCCCACACATTTGGATTCATAGAACGATCTTAGGTTATACTTACCGCTTACTAATCAAGTAGGTAGTACGGTTAATTTAAGCCCCGCAAAATATAAATTTAAAACCCCTGCTGCGCTCGCATCATCATTTGAAAAACAACGACACGGTGTGAGCACAACAAACAACATTTTGTTTTTAATCCTTTCCATTCCTTTCTTTTCCATCCACTTTTGAACTCGAGAACACAACGTTAAGTTGGGCTGATGTTTATTACGTAGTAGTATGGCCCTTCATAGATTTTGGGCCTGTGCCAAGTGCTCCATATCCCAAATCCAACCCCAACGATGCTGTTAAGTCTTAATTTGTAGGATTTATCCTAATAACTTTTTCTTTATGATACAAATGAATTTTAATTTTAATTTTTTAAGGTAATAATGTTTGTGATCACAAAGGAATGTCTCTAAGAGAGGGAATGAGAGGTACAATCTCAGTCTTTGATTTTTTGATTTACGGTCCAGTTTTACTGCATCATAGTTATATTACATCTTAAAAACATTGTATTTTAACAATACTGCATCTTACCCCTACAAATTTGCTTAGCAAAGTAGTTGTTTCGCATGCCCCCTCCCTTCCCTCTTTAAGCTACCATATGGCAATGGGTCGGGTTCAGACGAATTTTAATATATATGTACCCGTACCCGTTTATAATATTGTGCCAATACCCGGTTCAATACTCGTTGGGTACTCAATTAGTATTACCCATTGAGTTTTAGGGTTATCTGCGGGTTTCAGTTATCCCCATTTATGTAACTTTGGCTCAACAAAAAAATGTTTGAGGGTTGAAAATACGATGAACATTTGTAACACGACAAAAAATAATTGAGACCAAAATGCCATTAACCATAGTATATTCAAGATTTCAAATATTAACGCTAACAATTTAACTATTTAGTTAACTAATTCAAAGTTTCGAAACGTTTAAATTAACGAACAACTTCATGTTTTCATAACATACAAAATTAAAATGTAATAATCATGGGAATCCAAATATAAAAGCGTATGGTATAAAATTTCACTATTGATATGTAAATTATCTTCTTATATATATAAGTATATATTATATAAAATAACAATTATGCGGGTGTAGATATAGGTATACGGGTAATTGGGCGGTATTACCAAAACTCATAACCATACCCATACTCGTGAAATAAAAATATATGTACCAAAAGTCGCATCCAAACCCGCTAACCCGCCTCAATACCCGCTCCAAATATTTTGGGTTCGATTTTCCCTGTCGATTTCGGGTACTTTTGCCATCCCTAACCATCGTGTGAACTGCACCCTATACATAATCTTTTTTTTGTTTTTAGAGTACTAAATATAGTGAGCTTAAAATTTTAATTAATTAATCTATATATATCATAGGTTTTTCTATTTCTCCGTTAAAAATATATATATTAATGTTTTACATAATTGAGAGTGCGCTTGGTTTGAAATGAGGAACGGGAATGAGAAATGGAAAGGGAAACTATGCAACGTAATGATGAACATTCCTTAGTATTACCTTTATCATAGATGTTACTTAGTTCATACAACTACAAGTAGTATTGACATATTGGATAGAGTTAAGTTGATGGGTCCAAGTACTCAACATGATTTGATAAATGGGTTACGAGTCTAGAGTACCCAACCCGTACATGATCTTTATTATCCGTTCAGGTAAATGGGTCAAACAGGTTAATGAGTTGGTAAATTGGTTTTGAGTCATGTGAGTCAAACATAATGGGTTACTTTTTGGTTGGTAGGTAGACCAGTTAAGTACTCCACATGATTTGATAAACGGGCTACGCTTCAAGAGTACCCAACATGTACACAATCTTTATTACCCGTTTAGGTAAACGGGTTAATGAGTTGGTAGGTTGGTTTCGGTCAAGTGAGTCAAATATAATGGGTTACTTTTGGTTTGGTTGGTTGACCCTTTAACCCGAAAGATTTGTCTGATTCTGACTTAAAAATATGACGGGTTAGTAGATTGACAAGTCAAATTTATCCAACCCAAACAAGATCTATATAGCCCATTTGAGTAAACGGGTTAACTGACAAACATGTTTTTTTAGGATTTATTTTAAGTTGGCCCGTTGATTTCAGGTGAAACGGGTCAAATTTAGTGGGCTAATTCTAGGTTTGATGGGTCAACCCGTTAACCCGAAACTTGACCCGATCCCGACCCTAAAAAGTTCTAGTCAGAGAGTTAAGGTTTAGTGGGTTGACGGGTTTAGATGACTATATGTATATATATGTGTTATATGTTAGGATGATTATAGGTAATGAGAGTGATTACTCACTAATGGGTAATGATTGCATTATATGAAACCAAACATCTTTAATTCATTACCTTTCCCATTACCCACCCCTTAATACCCCTAACCAAACACCCCCTTAATCTAATAAAAGTAACAATCACTTGAAAAGGTATATATTGACCCATCAGTATCGCTTACAAAATTTGCCATATAAATTCAATAACTTCAGAAAGAAGATTTACTTTTTGCGAAATCATTTTCGCATTCACGCATGCTCTTCTCCCATGAATTCGTTAACCATCTCATCATCATAAAGATAGCAAAGGATATGATTATGTAAATTGCTGCATAACTTTATAATTTCATGATTTTGTTCTAAAGCTATGGTTGGAGTAATATTTATAATACTCTAAGTAAATAATTAAGCATTTTCGTTAATATAAGACGTTAATATATTCAATTAAGGAAAATGGTGAATAAAATTTAGAATTTAATCACTTCATATTAATATGAACTCAGATTATAATTATTGTGTTGTAAGAATGATTATAACCATATTTCTAAAAAATAATTATTATACCAGTAGTTGGCAAAGTCCGTTAAAACCAAATTTATGTATACTAATTACTAGCGGTATGTTCGCGCAATGCAATTGAGCAAATAAATAATTGGTTGTTTATACGTAGTAGGTAGTACCATTTCCTTTACTCAAAAATATTATCGTATATTAAATGTTGATTTGAGACGTCGAATAAAGTTAACAATATATTAACATCAAACTAATATGACATCAACAATGTTAAAACTTAAAAGTAGAGTTTCAAATTATCATTAATCATACTATAATAGTGTAATACTGTAACTAAGATAGTTTATATGTAATGAATTGTGATAGTGCGATGTTTTCTATTTTGTTCCGATGAACTAGTCATGATAATGAATTGGTAACGATAACGTATTTGTTTGACTCGTATAACGTATTTGGAGAAATAAGGTTATATGATGAATTAAAGTGATTTAATTGCTAGAGGTAATGAATTATTACATAATTTGTAAAAATAATTGCCGAGTCTTAAATTTTTTCTAAAAAAGGAGGTTAAGATGATTTATATAGTAGCAAGATAAGACATGTATATATGTTTATTTATTCTATATATATATATATATATATATATATATATATATATATATATGCAATGTATGGCACTGTAGTAACGGGATCAAAAAAGAAGAAAATTTAGGTGGAGAAGAAGGAGAAGCAATATGATTCAGTATTTTTACTACTGTGATTCATTTTTTTATTATTATAATTCAAGTAATAAAAAGTTGAATCATAGTAATAAAAATACTAAATCATATTGCTTCTCCCTCTTCTCCACCTAAATTTCCTTCTCCATTGAACCTAATCCTGACACTGTATATGTATTTATTATTTATTTATGTCTATTTTAATTAATTTTATGATCATGAGCAAACCTTAATAAGTTAATAAGGAAAAGTTGCTTGAATGAAGGAATGTTGGGAGGATTATCATATATAGTTGTCGTTCTCTACTTTTTAACTACTCCATCATGAGTTTAGGTACCTCTCACTTTTCGTATTTATTCAATGAACACACTTTTCAAGAACAAGCTAAAAGATCGTTTTGTTTTGAATAAGTTTTTGTTTAGTTATTACTCGTATTATTTTTTATTATTTTAAAAAAATAATAGTTTAATACAAAAGGGTAAAACCGACCCTTTGTTGGGCCCCCATCGATTGATGTCACGACTAACATAAATGAGGTAAATCGCGTAACTCACAGTTAAAGAAATATGAGAACATGGATTGAACTCATGACCTCCACTTTTAAGTTGCATGTACTCACCATTAGGCTATAATCACATGGACAAATGATCTTAATATATATATAGGAAACATAAAAGTGACATCATCAATCAAATTAAAATTCAATTTACCGATTCATGGGCTAACATTATTAACAAAGATTTAATTAAAAATAGATTTAAAATAACAATTAAAAAAAAACAAACGGTCCATATCCATCAAAAAAACACAAGGTCTCAATTCTTATCCTCTTTAATTAATTAAGGAAATAAAATTAAAATAACAATTAAAAAAAACAAATGGTCCATATCCATCCAAAAAAACACAAGGGTCAATTCTTATCTTCTTTAATAATCTTATTAAGGAATAAAATAAATTACAATTAAAAAATAAAAAAACCAACGCTTCAACCTCGAACTGTTCTTCACTTCTTCAACCATTTGCCATTATCTTCTTCTTCAACTCTTCTTCAACTCATGGTCTTCTTTTTCAACTCTTCTTCAACTTATGGTAGTTTGTTAATATTGCACAAAATCTTCAAACAATCAATTGACAAATTCATCTTTACAGACTTACCAATTGTTGATTTTAGGGTTTAATCAAGGTTTTGGAGACAATTTTATCTCCAATGGCATCAGTAATTGATCGAATTAATCAAGGTTTTGGAGACACTTTTATCTCCAGTGGCATCATCGATTCATCCATTTGAGGTTAGCAATTCTCTGACATCATCGATTGATCGTTCATATGATATTAAGATTAAGATGATGATGACGATGATGATATAGGATATATCTTAAATGATACATCATGTCCGGATAAGTGCATCAATCTTAATACACATATTTTGTTTAATTTTTTATTTTACTGATTAATACATTGTCGGTTGAGTATTTTAATTTGATAAACATCAAAAAATAGTACGTATTTTTAATTTGATAATTATCAAATAGGTAATCTATTTTAAGAATCCTTATTGGATTATAAGACTTCATGTACAATTAGTATCCTTAATCCTTAACATATACAAAAACCACTATTATCCCTTTATATATACCCCAAAACCTCAACTTAAAACCATACGATTTCATTCTACTTTCTACTTTATATATACCACAAAGCCTCTACTTAAACCCATACTATTGCATTATATTCTTCCGTTAATTTTTTCCCCATCTAAGTAATCAGTAGTCAATTCCTCATTAATGGCTTCGACTAATGCAAAGGTTGCCACAGTTAATTATTTGGAAGAGGTAAACAATGCTATGGAATATCAAAGTTAAGGTTGTACTTCTTTGGAAACAATATTACACCAACAATCCTTCAAAAGTTGCAAGCCTTGATATGATTTTGATGGATGAAAAGGTAATGTATTAATCTTATTTATATTATTTATTACTTTATATTTTTTTCAAAACCTAACAGTTAGTTGTTATTTTGGTTCAGGGTAAAAAAATTAACGCTACTATACATAATACATTGGTTCCAAAATTTGAATGTCTGGTGCAAGAAGGTTGTCTATACATGATTTCAAATTTTGAAGTAATAGGACACAATTTCGCCGTACGTTTGGCAAATCATCCTTCAAGAATAAGCTTTCATGAAGAAACATCAGTTCGTAGTTGTACCGATTATACATGCTCCGTTGATGTTTTTGAATTCGTTTCGATCAAGGACGTTTCAGATCAGAAGATTGACAAAAGCCTTGCATTCGGTTAGTGCTATCAGCTAAATGTTTTCTTTTAATTTTATAATTTTCATGCACATATTGTGTACCTGACATATTTGTATATTATGCATTAATTAATGTAAACATAGATGTTGTTGGTCAAGTAATTTCCAATAAGGATATTAGGGTAATGAAGATCAACGGACAGACCCGACGAATCTTAGAATGCGAATTACAAAATTCGAGGTAAGTCCTTTTTCACAATCATAACTGAAGATAGTAATAACAATAATTGATACATTTATTCATGTTTCAAGATTTGATATAATTTGTTTATAAACAGTTACGAGAAGGTTGCTTGTGCATTGTGGGATGAGCATGCTATAAAATTACATAATTACATATCTGAAAACAAAGAAGGAACATAACCTATTGTCATAGTCATCCAACTTGCCAAGTTTAACATGTGGAGAAGTATGATTCTAAAACTCTATTGAATTGTATTGTGTTATATTACATTTGACTTCCTTGAATATTGAAACTTACTACTGTTTTGTAGAAAAACCACAAGTTTCAAATTGCATGTTTGGGACGAAAGTATACATAAACGACGATATTCCTGTTATCACCTCTTTTAGAGAAAGGTAACTTAAATTAAACATTATTTGCTTTAGGCTTCTAATTTTAAATAGTCTTTTTTACACCTATTAGATTCACATATGTATCCTCACCTCACTTTTAACCTGTACTATTATTAGTTTGAAAGCAAACAAAGTTGATGGAGGTCTGATGGAAACCGAGGTTAAGCTCTCAACAAACACCATCTACACAAACCCCGAGGATTATTTCTCAAACTTTAGTTTGAAGACTATCAATGAATTAATTGATATAAAAGAGGTAACAAATTTACAGTAACATGTTTTTGAATATAGTACTTAGATGCATGCTTCTCTTGTAATTACAGTAAGGCGCTTAATTGGCATGGTTGGTAAATTTGTTATAGGCTACTGGATGCGTTGTTATTGCAACGATTATCAAAATTAAGCCGGAACAAGGCTGGTACTATCTTGCTTGTCGGAAGTGCAACGGTAAGGCTGTGGAAACTGTGAAAAGCCATGAGCAATTAGAGCCCAATAATCCACCTGCCCCGTTTCAGTGTGCTAAATGTAAAGGTGTTTCTGATGTTTATAATAGGTATGATTCTCTTTCAAAATTGTGGCTTACATAATTGTTTGTTAGTTTTATTATCTTTATTCTTGATTTCGTTAACAAGACACATCCTTTGCAGAATCAAGATGCAAATTGAAGTTCAAGATAGTACTGGAACCATATGTTTTTGGTTGTTTCAACGCGAGGTCACCAGAATTAGCAATAAGTCTGCTTCCTATTTACTTGCAAAAATTAACAAGGTAATTTGACTTTCTGTAGTTAAACTATCATGTGACCATATAACTATTTTAATCCTACTAACATATTAACCATCAACATCAGGATCAAGAATCTAAGTCGTACCCTGAAGAGTTGGACATGATGATCCAGAAAAAATGCGCTTTCAAGATTAAAATTTCAAGTTTCAATATTGATAAAAAGTATCATACCTATACTGTTGATACAGCGAACGATGATCCAGATGTCATAAATGCCGTTTTGGAAAAATCTCCCCATCTTCAGGTATACTACATAGTTTGTACAATTGCATAATAGATCATAAAGATTATTAAACTAATTTAGATAAACTTTATATAATTATTAATTGTTTAAGTTTGTTATTTTTGTTTGTAGGGGAAGGAGACATCTGTCTTGGAGTTAAAGAGGAAGAAAGACACCGAAGAGGATGATGTGCTGATTATATCAACCGAAGACAATATCCTTTGGCGGTATGTTTCACAATGACAATTAACAAAAGCCAAGGCCAATCATTACAAACAGTGGGATTGTATTTACGGCGACCGGTCTTCTCTCATGGACAACTGTATGTGGCAATCTCACGTGTTAAAACAAAAAAGGGACTGAAGGTACTTCTTTGTGACAAGGATAGCAATCAGACAAATAAAACGACAAACGTAGTATACAAAGAGGTCTTACATAAAATATAATAATTGAATCGTACTACAACTAAACATGTATGTTTATTATATGCTATTTTTACCTTTATACTTTTGACTTCGGTATGTGTACTTACATTATTTTATGACTTAATGATGTTAGCATTCTCTTTTATGATATTTTATTTATTTATCTTTGCCTTCTTATAAGCATTTCATCGATGACACAACTACTCACACCCACACATTTATATACAATACAAATTTAAAAAATCACGCCCCGTGTGTATACACGGGTTTGTGGTCTAGTAGTTTAATATATATGAGCATTATATGATTGTCTTTAAAAACATAAATTTACACATAATGAAAAATTAAATTATTATTATTTTTTTTTATATTTTTGCGTTCATGTCATCATTAAAAGAGAGAACTCCTCGTAAGATAAATTATATTGATCGGTTGATATGATGATACCTATATTTTCAACTATTTATTATTGCCATGTGATCTTGTTTTGGGTTTAAAACGAAAATTAAATAATCTGATTTGATTTGTTTCATAGTATTAATTAAATTGATGGTTAATTGACGTTAACACTCATCAACGTAACGGATAAAGTTAACTAACTGGTGGTTTACGAAAACTTTTGATTTAAATATCTTAAGTGTAAATTACACATATCGTTCATCGTTTTTTAACTTCCAAAATTAAACCGATTTTACTCCAAAAATTACACCAATTATTGTCATTGCGCCGTGTAACTATGTACATTCATAGCCTTTCAAGCAAACAGGCCATTAGTTAGGTCCGTTAAGTTATAACATGTGACATACTCACATAGATACAAGGGTAGCTTAGTCATTGTAGTGATTTAACTATTATTTTAAAAAATAACTTTTTCTTCTAATCTCTAATACATTTTCCTATTAGCAACTCACTAAAATGACCGATCTACCATTGTATACGTGTCATGTATCATAACTTAATTAGCGTATTAGACTAACGGTCGTTTGCTAGAGTGACTATGGACACAAATAATTACAAACTAGCCACAAGGATGATCAGTGTAATTTTATAAAGTAAAAGGACTAACGGTGATATTCATTACAAACTAGGACGCCTCGTGTAATTTATTAAGCAGAGATGACAAATTGTCGAATTTATTTATTTATTTATTTTTCCTAACGACATATATACACAAATGAGTAACACTGGCAATTTAAGACCTATGAGTCTAGTTGGATTTTTCTAATCTTTATAGATAGGTCTAATTGGGTAATTAAAAAAAAACTTAAGTATATCATTATTACTCATTATGACCCAATAGGTAATAATGATATACTTAAGCCTTATATTAATTACCCAATTTGACTCATCTATAAAAATTAGAAAAACCCAACTAGATCTATGGGTCTCAAATTGCCTCCTCTACAAATGAGTATAATTATCATCGGGAAAATATTTAGACATGATAAGATCGTACATATATATATTTTTAAGAGGACGTTAGAGGGTCGATTTATCTTTCTTTCTTTCTTTTTTTTTTTTAAATACCGTAGATGGGGTTTGTGGCTAATAACAAGACGTGTTTGTGATTTTTCTTTTAGTTTTGGGCACGTAAATCCATCATCAGTTCATCACTACAATATATTTCCTAATAGTCCAACAACACCTCTTTTGGAAGTTCGTTCACAGTCATAGAGTTGTTGAGTTTACGTTGGTTTATCCTAAACGGATTTTTATGCATAATTAATATATATTGTAATATATACGTTTTATAAAACATCCCACCTTGATCTCGTGAAACTTTAAAAATTTTGGTCTCTATTCTTTAGAAAGAGTCTTAATCATACCTTTATTTAACTATCTCAAATTTGGATCATCATATCTTATCTTATCTTAAATTAAATTATATATAGGAAACACCTTTATAATGTCATCATTCTAATTAAGTTTCAATTTGTTAATTAAGTCCTTTAATTTTAAGTAATTATAAAATAAGATCCCTAACTTATTAAAATTTTTTTTTATCAATCAACTACTCACTTACATATAAAATAGAAAATTCAATAATTAAAACATTATCCAAATCGATCTGTAATGTTTCTATTTTCAATTCACCGTAGGAATAAAATTATTTGAAAAGATTAATTAATTTTTTCCACTAACTTGGTTTCAAAAACTTTTAATTTTTATCTCGACTTATATAATCCATTTACATAAAGCAAATATTATCATGAATCCAATTAAATGTTTAATATACATATTAACTTACACACTTATTATTAGATACAAGATATTAAATACAAAGTTTCATATAAAAAATCAACGGCCCGTGTGTATACACGGGTTTAGAGTATAGTAAATATAATATAGGAAACGAGTTATGATATTATAAAAAAATCATATTCAATTAATCAATTAGATCATTATGTTTTAATTACTTTAAAATTACAGTATTTTTTTTAATCAAACAATCAATACTCCATATGTATAAATGAATTTTAAATCTAGTTATATAATATGTAGTTATACAAACTCTTTCATACCTAATACACACAATGGAAAGACTCATCCATGAAGTTCAATAGTTCATAAACATAACCAAACAAAAATAAGGGACAAAAAAAGGTTGTTGGTTCAAGTTATATCAGTAAATATTTTGTATAAATGTGTAATTGTACATATTATATGTGATAACCTGTAAGACCACTGCCGACGCTTTCTTCAGTTTGAAAAGAGTTAATTACACTGTTTGTTCCTGTGGTTTGTCCAAAATTTCACTGGTCGTCCTTGTATGTTTTTTTTGCACTGATCGTCTTTGTGGTTGCTAGTTGTTGCACTCGTAGTCCTTGTCACTAACGGCCGTTAGTTTTCTTCGTTAAAGGACCATCCGTGTAATTTTTTTTTTCAAATTTTAAGTTTATTTAAATATAATATTGTTTTTAATTGTACTTAGCTAATTTATTATTTGAATAATCTACTCTAATCAATTTAATTTAATTATTTTAATCAACTTTTTTAGTGTTGATATATTCTATTTTTTAAGTATCCCGATCTATATAAACCCACTAAAAATATAATAGTTTAAAAATATAATGGGTTTTTAAATAGTTTATACTCTTAATTTTGCATATCATCGTCGATTCCATGACTCTGTATAGATAATTCTACATGCCTACATATATATTGCTAATAGTTTTGTATATTATGAACGTACTCAAATTGCATATTATCAACATGTAACATTTGTTTTTGAGTTATTGAAGAAAAAATTGTAAAATATTAAATTGCAATAACTACGTAGCGTATAGTATTAAATAACTGTAATATAGCTAATTTTCCTTTTTAATAACGGTTATTTTATTTTTGACAATTAAGATGATTAATTTAAATATTTATTTATTCTAATTTTTGTAAGTGTCATAATCTACATCGACCCATTAAGAATACCATAATTTTTTTTTTAAAAAAAAGTGTAAAAAATTGTCAGGTACTATCCGTATAATTTTTCTACTAATTTACATAATTTAATATGTGTCGGTTATTTGAAAGAAAAAAAACACATAATGTTCAACATATGGAGTATAATAATACTATACGCTACGTAGTTATTGCAATTTAGTATTTTACAATTTTTTCTTCATTTAACTCAAAAACAAATGTTACATGTTGATAATGTGCAATTCGAGTACGTTCATAATATGCAAAACTATTAACAATATATATGTAGGCATGTAGAATTGTCTATACGGAGTCATAAAATCGACGATGATATGCAAAATTAAGAGTATAATGTGACACCCGTCAAATTAGGACTAGTAATTAGTACCTAACCAAGTTTAATACATGTAATTAGTTCTGTGTTAGGCTAATTAATGTATCAAGTAATATATATATTGTTGTTGAATATATATACAATTATGCGGTTTGATTAAATCGTACAAATTTAAATCGAATGTAATTCGGTCAATTAAATACGGACGTTGGTGAACAATTTAATTAAATAATGTCACATTATTTAGTAACTCAATTGTATCCAAAATATTATTTTTATAATATTTAAGTTTTGATTCATATCGTACAACAACGTTTACACGATTATAATGTTAAACGCGCAACCAAACAAGACAAATTGATTCAATAACATAATTACTAAGTAATTAGTAAAATACTTCAACGAAAATATTGAATAATTAATTGTGTTTTAAATTGTAAATTTAGATGTATAAAATAAATAATTAACGTTTAAACGATCGGGAAAACGAACACCACACGGAGCGCGATTACACGAAGTTAAAAATTTAGGACACACCCACCTTGGGTGGGCCCCACTAACCGGCCAAGGAAAAGGGAGGGAAACCCCTTCCCTTTCCCTCATTTCATCATCATCATCACTATCTTCTCACTCTCTCTTTCTTCTTTTTCTCTCTTTTCTTCCATTCTCACCAACATCACCACCATCACCACCACCATTAAAATCAACAAATAACACCTCCAAACACCATCGAATCACCAAGATAATTAGAGAAAAAGAACCACCACGCTACGATCTACAACCCTATCTTTCCGGATTTTCATTCCGACACTTTGTAAGTTTTCCGACAAAAGTCGAAACCTCTCATTTTAGCTTATTTTTACATATTTACGGGTTATTTAGGTGTATATATGTCCATTACAAAGGGGAAAACACGATTTTATAGCTTAAAAATGAGTTAGATTTGAGTTTTGGATTGGAAAATCTCGACAGTCGCTGGGTACTGGGCTGGTGTTCATCTTTGCGACACATGCCTTGTGTCGCAGGTTGTGTCGTATAAAACCCTTTGTGTCGTGTTTTGTGTCGTAAAAACTCAGTTATGTCGGACCTTTTGCGACACAATATTGTGTCGTACCTTATGTCGCAAATACCATGCGACACAATCGTTATGTCGCTGTTAAATCAGCATTATTCGCTTATGCGACACAACCCTTGTGTCGCTAAGCTCTTGTGTCGCACTTCTATGCGACACAACCCTTGTGTCGCATGACAAACTTTTATGTCGCATATTGTGTCGCATAAAGCAGAATGTTTAAAAACTCAGATTTTCACTAAGTGTTGGACTAGTAAAACCTTAAACTCTTAAACTACACGACTTCGGAAATACATTGGTATATATGATACAAGCATAAGACTTCGAAAAACAAGATAATAATGTTGAGATTATTATTACAAAACAATCACCAACGGGCCGTACACGTTTTCAAATATACAAGTCAATCAACCAAATCGTAGTAATTTGGACAAGTCAATCAACCAAATCGGGGTAATTTGGACAAACAACTACAAAGGTAGTCTTTCGAGATGCCTAAGCAATTAACAACCATCGCCTGTCATGGACACCTTCAGGTTACAAGTCTTCGGACCACACTTCAAGACAAATCAATCCAAGTTATTAATCCAAACTTTCAAGACTCAGGTGAGTCTCATGGCCCCTATTTTACTGGTTTTCAATCAGGGGTGTGATATTATTGCTCGTTTTGTTTTACAAGTTGAACGCAAGTACAAATCAAATCAAATACTACATGAGTTTCAAGCTAATCAATTTAAAGCCCTCCATAGCATAGTCTGGTAATACGTAGTAGCGTGAATGTTAGTATATGATATCATATAGGATTGACAATCCTCGTCCGGGTTAGCACGCACTAACTGGTCAAACGGACGTATTAGCATTTGGGAAGACGAGTGTGGATTAGGCACTCGTAGGAGGCATTTCAAGTTAGGTTTCCTTAAGTGGGCCTGACAACTCAAGTTAAGCTCAGACTATGTGCTCATGGCTGTATAACTTTTATTTTGCTTAATTGCATTTTAAATTCAATTATAAATCTTGCGGTTCATAAAAATATGTGTTGACATACAAACCTGTGAGCTCAACTGCGTTTCGCTGACCCATTTTAGCATGTATCACAGGTAACCAGCAGTAGGTTGGACTGCTCAATCAAGGCAAATTAGCTCGAGTCAGCATGCAAACAATCAGAGATTTAGCTGCATTATTATATTTTGTATAGATTAATTATGTACTTAAATCTCTCAATTTCAAACTGAGCTAATGTAAACAATATTTTTGATGTAAACTTTTGGTTTTATCAATACAAATGTAAAACGACGCATATAGTGGTCGTTCATTATATCTGATGTGCTTTGATTATTGATTAGTAACACCCAAACTCGCTTCCGCAAACCATTAAATTTGGGGATGTTACATATAAACTATTTAAAAAACTATTATATTTTTAGTGGATTTATATAGATCGGGACACTTAAAAAAATAGAATAAATTAACTGTCACTAGAAAAGTTGATTAAAATAATTAAAATAAATTGATTAGATTATTCAAAAAATATATTAACTAAGTACAATTAAAAATAATATTAAATTTAAATAAACGTACAATTTGAAGAAAAAAAATACACGGATGGTCCTTTAACGAAGAAAACTAACGGCCGTTAGTGACAAGGACTACGAGTGCAATAACTAGCAACCACAAGGGCGACCAATGCAAAAAAAAAACTTACAAGGACGACCAGTAAAATTTTGGACAAACCACAAGGACGACCAGTGTAATTAACTCGTTTGAAAATGAAGAAGCCTTGGCTTTCTTCCCTTGTTGGCACCATTTCTTCCTTTGTTTCATTAGATCCCCCTTCTTCAGTTTAGCGACGAAAAGAAGAGGTGTTTGGGGTGGAGCCTAACTTACATTTGATGTATTGTTATTTTTTGTTTAATGTATGTACATGTAGGTATATTGGTAAATGTGGAGTCCAATAATTAAAGTGATGAAAAGATTATTGGTAGTGTTTAATCGGTCTTTCATTAGTTGTAAATGTGCTGACGTGACGCTGAACTGGCACAACTAAAAAAGCAAGTGAAGAAAGGAAGGTTGAGAGTCGTATAATAATGCCTTTCTAGAAGAAAAGAAATAAAAGTACAACACAAACTCGCCATTCATATGACACCTCCAAACATTGGAACCTCTATTATTTTCGAGGAGAGTGAATTAAAATTACTATTGTATGAATAGTAGAAAAAATAATTTGTTATTTAAAATTTAAACAAATTAAAAAATCATTTTAGCTTAAAATTTTAGATGTTTTATTCTACCATACAAAAATAAAAATTATAAATTACTATATTTTATCTAAAAAAATTTAAAGTGTATGTTTTGGACATCACATGTGCTTTATCTATATAAAACTTTCTAAACACTCATTTAATCAATGTGTTATCCTTTAATAAATCAACTAACTCGATTTGACAAAAAGTTCAGATGTATTATATTTAACGTAAGTGTCAAAATTTTTATCATTATTTACAAATTTTTTAAAAATAAAAACGTAAACCGGTTGCTCTCAAGTACCGCTATTAGCTTATTATAAATGAGTCAGTAAGACAGAAATTGTCGTACCCCCAAATTCATGATGCGGAAGCGATTCGGGACGGGGCGCGACTAATCGGGTAAACACAGCACATAAGATATAATGAACGACTCTATATGCGTCATTTACAAGTTACATTAATATAGTGTAAAAGTTTTACAAAGTGGTAATAGTTACAAAAGCTCGTAAGCCAAATGTGAGAGATTCTAAGGCATATCTAATATTACAAGATGTAGAAATGCAGGGGAATCTCCTGATGTCTGTATGCGACTCGAGCTAATAATCCTGAGCAGACCTACTGCTGCTGAGTACCTGAGAATACATGCTAAAAGGTCAGCTAAAAAGCTGGTGAGCTCACAGGTTTGTATAATGATAAAGTATAGTGTGTAAACCACAAGATTTAGTATAATGATTTGAAATCAATCAAATAATGTATATGTATGCCATGAGGTCATAGTACGAGCTTAACTGAGGTTTCAGGATCACAACCAAGTGTGTCGCACCCCCAAAATCGGGTTGCGGAAGCGATTCGGGTTGGGACGCGACTAATTAAATATCACAGCACAAAGATATAATGAACGACCACTATATGCGTCATTGTACAACTTGTATTGATAAAACCAAAGTTTACATCAAAATATCGTTTACATTATCTCGTTTGAAAATGGAGAGATTTAAATGCATAATTACTTTATACAAAATACAATAATCAGCTAAATCTCTGATAGTTTGCATGATGACTCGAGCTAAGTGTCCTGTCGGGCAGTCCAAACTACTGCTGGGTGTAACACCCCCAAATTTAATGATTTGCGGAAGCATACTTGGGTGTTACTAATCAATATACAAAGCACAAGATATACAGCAAACGAGCTCTAAATGAGACGTTGTATAACGATTTCATATGAAATAAATGTTTGAAAACTTAATGTTTTCGTATACAAAATGTAGTTCCCTAGAGTCCACGCGTATAGCGGGAGATTCTATTACATAATCAAAATGTACAAAAGATAATGCTGAGAATCTCCGTTAATGCAATTTAGTTGAAATCATGCGACTCTAGCTACGTCCTGAAGTAATCCTACTCCGTCTGGGTACCTGAGAATACATGCTAAAAGGTCAACACGAATGTTGGTGAATCTCACAGGTTTGTAAGTAATATTAGTTTTTGAACACAAGATTTCATCAGTTGTGCCCGCAGGCGTAAATCAAGTATTTGCAATCCAGCAAATGTAAAGTAAGTAAGTTATACCGTTGCCATGAGGCTCATAATCGAAGCTTAACCCGTAAGTAATAAGTTGCTCCCGTGACATGCTCGTAACTGAGCAAGCATAATTTACGAATAATAGTCGCCCATTTATACAGAACAGTTCGTGGTAGCGCTACTACCCCGGGCGGGGAGGGTCATTTCCCTAATGAATCCATTAACTAGTGTTCGCGCTTAAGTCCTTAACTAACGATATATGATGGAGAGACTTGTGTAAAAGTAAGTACTCATGCAATCCCGTATAGTAAAATGAGTAGTTTCGTACTTATGTTCAAGAAAAGTAAGCAATGTATCTCACCCCGTATGTAAATCAGTAAAAGTGGGGTTGTAAGACTCACTTGAGCCTAGCAAGTAATGTAGGAGAAGTCAACCAAGTAACGCGGATGTAAGTCCGTAAGTATGTCGGTTCTCAGAACCCTGCAACCTTCTGGCGTCCGAAACGCACAAGGTTGTAAGTAAATAAGTAAATAAGTTGGTGTCTTAAAAGATCACCCTTGTAGTTGTTCGTCCAACTAGAATGTCCAAATGGTTTCGATTTGGTTGATTTGTTAAGTGTTTGAAAACGTGTACGGCCCGTTGGTGATTAGTTGTAATAATAATCTCAACTATTATTATTTAAATTTTGTAGTGTTATACGAGTTTGACACTTGGTGTGAAATGTAATTACAAACTCTAAGTGACGGGGGTCCGGGGGCAGCGCCCCTGGTAACGGGGTCCAAGGGGCAGAGCCCCTGGTTTGGGTCGAGCTGCCAAGTCAGCTTGGAAAATTTTTATTCCTACTACTTTCCTTTAGTGAAAACGTATCCGATAATTTGAATTTGGAGTAAAATTAGGTGGTAACGTCTTGGTTCCGACACTTAGTAAAAATCTGAGTTTTCAGGGTTCTGTTTTATGCGACGTAGCATGCGACGTAGCATGCGACGTGGGCATGTACGTCGCATTATGTGACCTTTGCAATTCAATGCGACGTAGGGTGCTGCGTCGCTAATGCGACGTGGGTTCGGTTTGCAACGTTAAGGCTGATGTCGCTATATACGACGTTCGCAATTTAATGCGATGTAATAGACTGCGTCGCTAATGCGACGTGGTTTCGGTTTGTGCGACGTAAGTCGCTGCGTCGCAGAGGCCCCAGGCCAGATGCGACGTTACGCGACTGATCAGAATTTTGCCCCCAAAAACACGTTTTCCGGCCACCGTTCGACTTAATATTTTTACCCAACCCTTCTAGGGACATTACAAGCTAAAACAAACAACTAACAAGTAAAAGTACTCAAAAACGAGAGGTTTCGGGATTTTTGTCGGAAGCTTACAAAGTGTCAGATTGAAAATCCGAAAATATAAGAAGGTAGATCGTGATGCGGTGAGTCTTTTATTCCAAACAAGCTTGATGATTCGGGTGCGTTTTATGTTTTATGTTTTTATTTTGATGATTTGTTAGATGGTGGTGATGGAGATTTTTTTTGAGAGGAAAAGAGGGGAAAGAGAGAGAAAGGAAAAGATGGAAATGAGGAGGTGAAAAGGGGTGGAAGGGTTTTGATGAAAGCCTCCCTTTTTCAGTCTCCGTTCCGCGCTCCGTGTGGTGTTCGTTTTCTCCGTTGTTTAAGCGTTAAATATTTATTTTATGTGTTAATTATCCATTTTAAAAATATGAATTTTTGTTAAATAATCTAATTGAATTATTTTACCAAACTTTTTAAATAGATTTGTGTGTTTTGTTTTCATGTTGCGTAAATTTTAGTTGTACGAAACAGGACAAATTTTGGAAATATTATTTAAATGTCAGTTCGGATCCAGTAACATTTTTAACTAATGTTTCAAGCTTTAATATAAAATGTTTCACCAACGTCCGTATTTATTGAACCGATTTACATTCGATTTAATTTGCGTACGATTTAATCAAATCGCATATTCGTATATATTTAACAATATATTTCGATACATTAATTAGCCTAACACCGAACTAATTACATGTATTAACATAGGATTAGGCACTAATTACTAGTCCTAATTTGGCGGGTGTTACACTTGGTACCTGTGATACATGCTAAAATGGGTCAGCAAAACGCTGGTGAGCTCACAGGTTTGTATGTCAACACATATTTGTATGAACCGCAAGATTTAATTGAATTTAAAATGCAATTAAGCAAAATAAAAGTTATACAGCCATGAGCACATAGTCTGAGCTTAACTTGAGGGTCGGGTCCAATTAAGGAATTCCGATCGAGGTGCCTCCTACGAGTGCCTAATCCACACTCGTCTACCCAAATGTTAATACGTCCGTTTGACCAGTTAGTGCTATAACCCGGACGAGGATTGTCAGTCCTATATGATATCATATACTAACATTCACGCTACAGATGTATTACCAAACTATGTTGTGGAGGGCTTTAAAATTGATTAGTGAAAACAACTCATGTAGTATTTGATTTCGAATGGTACTTGCGTTCATATTGTAAAACAAAACGAGCAATGATATCACACCCCTGAGTAAAACAGTAAAAGAGGGGCCATAAGACTCACCTGAGTCTTGAGTGTTTATCTAAATAAACTTGAGTTGATTAGTCGTGTATTGATGTCCGAAGACTTGTAACATGTTTGGCGTTCAAGACGTGCAAGGTTATAAATATATCTAGATGTCTCAACAGACCATCTATGCTAGTTGCTCATTCAACTAGTAATGTCCAAATGATTTGGTTTGATTGATTAGGTTTAAGTTTTGAGAATGTGTACGGCCCGTTGGTGACGGTTTGTAATAATAATCCAAGTATTATTATTATGTATTTCGTTATTTTGTATACTTATAAAAGTATATTGGTACGCAAGGGTATGTAAAACTTTGCACTAATATTTTTGGAAAAAGATGTATGCGTGTATATATATATATATATATATATATATATATGTATATATATATATAAATGTCCGAATGTATATTTATCCGAAAGTAAGCATGTGTCAGAAAGTTAGTGAGTCCGAAGTTAGTTTGTCCAAAGTTTGTGAATCCGAATTTGTTCCTAGTCCGAAAGTAGGCATCCGAAACTATAAAATCCGAACTTAGAGTCTGTAACACCCCCAAATTTAACAGTTTGCGGAAGCGATGCTTTGGGTGTTACTAATCAATAATCACAAGCACAAAGGATACAGTGAACGACTCTAAATGAGACGTTCGAAAAGTTATTACATTAATACATAAGTAGTTTCAAAATACAAGCTCGAGTTCAAGTAAAATCCTAGAGATTCTAATACATAACAGTAAGTACAAAAGTAATGTAATAAAATCTCCAAGCTTGTAAATGCATGTGACTCGAGCTAAGTAAGCTTATCCTGCTGGGCATCCCTACTGATGCTGTGTACCTGAGAAGCATTACTAAAACGGTCAACCAAAAAGGTTGGTGAATCTCACAGGTTTGTAAGTAAGTAAACAGTTGAACACACAAGTAGTATTTGTAAATCATAGCCAGCCAGTAAGTAACGATCACAGGTTATGCTCATCGTTTACTTAAGTTTTAATAAGTGGGTGGTTGCAGGTTATGCTAACCGTTTGATACAATTGCCATGAGCCACCATAGTTGAAGCTTAACGTACAGTAAATATAGGTACCCCCTCATGAATGTAATCCAAAACATTCATACGGAACGAGTAAGAAACGCCCGTTTCTACAGGAACGGTTCGTGGTAGTGCGTGCTACCCCGGGCGGGGATTGTCAGTCCCATATGGATCCATATACTAAAACTCGCGCTTATCACATAACTAACAACTATGGTTCAGGAGGATTTCATTGGATTAGTCGTAAACTCATGCAGTTGGCGTATTCGTAATCTCATACGGTAAGTAAATCATGGCAGCAAGTAAGTTTTGTGTGTTCATGTAAAACAGTAATGCATCTCACCCCTGAGTATAAAACAGTAAAGTAGGGGCTGTAAGACTCACCTGAGTCTGGCAGACAATGCAGTAAGTAAGCAAGTAGTATCCCGAACTAGCAACCCTTAGCGTCCTAATACGCATAAGGTTTAGTAAGTAAATGGAATACTTGTAAAGTATCCATGCTAGTTGTTCCCAAACTAGTTAATGTCCATTAGTTTGTTTGTAAGTTTGTAAATCGTTTGTAAATCGTAGTTTGTATAAAAGTTGTACTGTCCGTTTGTTATCGGTGTATAATAATAATTCCATCCATTATTATTATGTATTCATAGTAGTTGTACAGTTGTAAAGTATACTGGTATTATCGTTTGTTTGTATTACAACATGTATCATTTGCGTAAGTTCCAATGGCTTAAACCCCAAAGGGTACGAGTGAAACCTCGTAAGTATTTGTGTGTATGATCGTATCAGTTAACGTGTAATCCAGCACGTAACTAGTGAGTGAACTGGTAAGTTCATATCGGATGCAATCCCGTGTAATGTACAAGTGTAAGTTTGTTGGAGTGTAATCTCCTAAGTATTTCGAGTGTAAACTCGTGTGCGTGTGTGAGTGAAATCTCACGTTAGTTTAGCATAGTCTTGTACGTATTCAAGTGTTGTTGTATACTTTCAAAAGTATAGTATTTTCAGGTATAAGTAGCATCGTATTTGATTTAGTAGTTGAAAAGTGATTCTAACACTTAGAGTATATTTTGTTTTCTGATCTGGGCTTTCTGCGACACAAGGCTTGTGTCGCAGACCGTATGCGACATAAGGTCTGTGTCGTATGGATTTGTTTCTGATTTAGTGTTTATGCGACACAATGGTTGTGTCGCAGACAGGGGTACGACACAACGATACGACATAGCCGTTGTGTCGCAATCAAGCGATATGTAAACTTTGTGTCGTAGATGGTACGACATATAATGCGACATAAGCGTTGTGTCGCATACATTGCGACATAACGTGAGACATAACATGCGACATAGTGTTGTGTCGCATGAAATTTCGGTCCGATGCGACACAAGAGGTCTGTTCGGAAATTTAGTTTCCGAAAACGTATTTTCCGGTTTCCGTTGGGTCTAGAACTTTTATACTAGCTTTAATATGTTGTAATAAGTCCATAATAACTATTGGTAGTTGTTTTTAATGTTTGTGGTGTCGTTTTCTTTAAAATGACCAAAACCGACATTTTCGTAAAAATGTTCAAAAACGAGTTTAAGTTACGTATTTGGACATCATTTAGCTAGGGGAACATTAATCTAGCAAAATAAAAGTAATCGGAAAAGTTTCGGGTCGCCGGAAAACTTACAAAGTTATCGAAACGAAAAACCGAAAAGATAGGATTGTAGCTCTCGTTGTGGTGATCGTCGTTGCTCCTTTCCGTTTTGTGATTTAAGCTCGTTTTGTGGGTGTTTTCTTGAGAGAGAGGGTGACCGAGATAGAGAGAGAGATGAGGGTTAGAGAGAGAGTTGAGAGAGATTGAGTGAGAGGGTGGGTTTGGTTGTGTTTGTGATCAAAGGGGCATGGGGGTGATGCCCCATGTCTTGGCCGGTTTTGGTGGGGCCACATGATGTGGTCTCACCAACTTTTCGTTCCCTCGTGTTTGCGCTCCGTGTGGTGTTCGTTTCCCCGGTCGTTTAAACGTAAAAATCATTTTATACGCGATTAATTATACGTTTAAAATACGAAATAATATCCGATAATTTAGTTGAAGCATTTTAATAAAATACTTTGTTTTTAAGTTATAAAATGTAACTTTGTTTTGTTTTGTCGGTTGGTCGAGTTTTCGGAGAGTTCGGTAACGTTTTTGTTAAAACGTACGTTTTCGTTATATTATGAACATAATATAAAGTAGTAGTCAAGGTAGTTAAATAATTTCGCATTATTTAATAGTCGTTTTACCAACGTCCGTATGTTTGCACAATTGTTGTTTTATACGATATGTACGAATCGTATACACGTATATATATATATTCCATCCATATATATATAATAAGTAAATAATGTATATAATCCTATTTCATATTATATACAAGTAATAAACACGTAATTAGGGAAATTTTTAAATTGGCCCTAAATTTGGGGTTGTTACATTCTCCCCTTGTTAATAAAATTTCGTCCCGAAATTTGTTCGAAGCGGTAGTCGGTAGTTCGATACTAGTCAGGTAGCTACAATGCGTACTAGTAGCCTACAGTAGTAGGGTAGGTCCTACAGTGTTTGAAATCAAGTAGTTGTCAGGTGGTAACGTACCCTTAGTTTTGTTGTCTGAAGGTAGTGGACATTGGGCCTTGAGATGGCCAGCGCTCCCGCAGTTGAAGCAGAGTTTCGCTTTAGGAGGGTTCGTACTTTTAGGGTAGGATTTGCATCGACTGGTGGGTATGGTACACGGTCCTTCATGATGTCGAGTGCATCGGGAGCAGTAAGGTTTCTTTCCCAAGTAATTTCCGGTGGATTTGGAGGGAGTAATCTTCACCCTTTTTGCTGGAGGTGACGTACAGTCAGTCTCGGTATCCTCTTCAGTAGGAGTACCATGTGAAGTTGATGGTGAAACAGGGTTTTCTAAGGCTATCAAACGTAGCTCGTACTCACGCATACGCAGATCATTTTGGAAAGCAATTCGTCGTAGGTCATCAATGTCTTCCCGTGCTTCAGTCAGTTGTTTTCGTAGCGAATCAATAGTTTGGTTGAGGTGGCTGACTGATTCAGCAGTCAAGGTTACATCAACTGGTGCTTTTGCAGTAGTTAGAGCAACAGGAAAGGCAGGTGCTGTTGCTGATTCAACAGAAGGTTCGGTATCACACTCGAGTTCGAGGAGGTAAGAAAACATTATTGGTTCCTCACTGAGCAGTTCATCATCCAAGGTAGGGTTGTTGACGGAGTGAGTTGTCATTTCCTACGAAATAATTATTCTATTTAAGAATTGTTACTAGTAAATGAAGTTCTATTGGATGACTTGTTTAAAGTAACGAATAATATACGAGTTCCCGGTCTCAACCAGTGTGAGATATTTGGGAAAAGAGTTTGTTATTGGTAATCCAAGGGTAATACAAGTTTTATGGTCGGGATTCGTATAGTCGGTAGTTTCCTAATCCTATTGGGTACTTAGGATCAAAGAAAACACACAGAATAAGAGACAATTACACATAAATCATTAAGCGAGAGATTTATGGAGAACAGTTTCAAGAAATCAAAGGATGAGCGTACCCGGGTTGAGCAAATCACAAAGTCTCGGGTTTGGGTCATCATCCCTAGCATTAATTACGTAAGCTCTACTCTTCGTGTGGTTGGTTCGGAGTTTCAGTTTTGGGCAATCCTTTCTAAAGTGCCCGGTACCATTGCACTCATAGCAGGTTTTGGGTGCAGGAGTATCAGTACCAGTGGGGTTGGTTCGGCAGTCTTGGGCCAGGTGCCCGAATTTCTTGCATTTGGTGCAGGGACAGGAGCCATTATGATGGCGACTACATTTGGAGCAGTAAGGCTTGCTCCCCTTGTAAGCCTTTGAGTCATTGGCATTGACAGTTGCAGGCTTTTTGTCAGAGGTAGGGTTGGATGAGTGGGGACTCACTTCCCATTTACGTTTGTTATTCGCAGACGGGGTTGAAGTCGAGCCACGGCGGACAGAATTGGCCGTTAACTCATGAGCCATACGAATGGCGCTCTGAATAGTTCCCGGTTTGGACGAAGTTACTAAGTCTTGAAGTCGCTCAGGAAGTCCATCAACGTACTTTTCGATCCTTTTGTACTCGGGATTAACCATGGATGGGCACAAAAGTGCCAGCTGGTGAAAGCGGTTGGTGTAACCGGTGATGTCATCACCCTGCATCTTGTGATTCCAGAATTCTATCTCTAGTTGTTTCAATTCGTCTCTTGGGCAGTACTCGCCCCTCAGCATATTCTTCAGTTCATCCCACTGTAGTTTGTAAGCATCGGCAACGCTCACAGTCTGTGCATATGTGTTCCACCAGGTAAGGGCGGTGTCAGAAAAGGTACCGGTGGCGAACTTGACTTTATCCTCTTCCTTGCAGTTGCAGATGAGGAATACTGATTCGATTTTCTCGGTCCAACGAATCAGACCGATCGCTCCTTCAGTACCTGCAAAGCTCAAGGGTTTGCAGTTTTGGAAGTCCTTGTAGGTGCAGGTTTTGGGTGGTGGTGTGTTGTTAGCCGTATCTTCGCTACCAGGATTGGTTGCTCGGACAGCTAGAGCTTGGGCCACACTACGGGCAATAATACCCGCGACTTCGGCTTCAGTAAGTGTGATTTGTCGTCGAGGAGGCATGTTCCTTGAAACAACAATTTAAGAACATGTAAGGGTTTGAACAAGAATTATGACGGTAATGATTTAGTATGTTCAAAGAAATTTCGTCAAAGGTTGAAATTTGTTCAAAGTTTGTGGGTTATAAATAAGTTTATACAGTTTCGAAATTTTTGAGAATTTTATAAAACATTTTGTAAGAAATTTTTGTAACATGTTTGATAGAAATATATTTGTTATAAAATTTTTGATAGTAACAGTCGGTTGTATAATTCGAAGTCTAGCGAAAACTTGAGTTGAAAATGGTTCGGTTGAGAGTATGGTCGGTGACAAGGTTTTGAAATTTTTGTATAACAATAACTGTTTAAAACAGAAGTTATGAAAGTTCCAGTGTAAAAGCAGGTTAAAATTTGTTGAAGATGTTTTTCCTAGAATACATCTAACAGTGCATTAATGTACTTTGTAGAATGTTATAAACGTAGAATTTGATAGGAATGGCAAATGAAAACAAGGTCTCGATCTTCATATCGAAGGATGTTGCAGTAGCTATGGTTGTCAGTTATAACGGTGTGGAAGTCTTCGGACGTAAGCCGGTAGTCGTGAATTTATAAAAAGTCGAATAAGGACGGAACGACGAGAGTCGGGTTGTCGTTTGTTTGATACAAGTTGAAAGTGAATTTCGTAGTAGTCGAGAGAGAGTGTCGTATCGGGGAAAAAGGCCTATGTATATATATATATATGTATCACATAACCGCCTAGTTAGTGTCTAGCACAATCAAGTAAAAGTCCCGGTTCTCTCGAGGTCAGAGTCAGCTAATGCATTCCGGTTCAACATAACCCCTTTCAGAACTCACATCATCTTCATTTAATTGTACATAGTTGATCAGGCTATGTTAAATTAAACTTGTATGCTGTAATTCCTGAACCAGTTATACCTAATGAGGAATACTGCCTAACGGTCATAGTCTAGGCCCACTAAATGCAACCTAGTTCACTATAACCTTAGGCTCTGATACCAATCTTTAACACCCCCAAATTTAACAGTTTGCGGAAGCGATGCTTTGGGTGTTACTAATCAATAATCACAAGCACAAAGGATACAGTGAACGACTCTAAATGAGACGTTCGAAAAGTTATTACATTAATACATAAGTAGTTTCAAAATACAAGCTCGAGTTCAAGTAAAATCCTAGAGATTCTAATACATAACAGTAAGTACAAAAGTAATGTAATAAAATCTCCAAGCTTGTAAATGCATGTGACTCGAGCTAAGTAAGCTTATCCTGCTGGGCATCCCTACTGTAACATCCTGTTTCTGGGCCTGGAAATAAATTGTATTTTAATAAGTTCGGTTGGTTTATTAAATAATAAACAAGTAAAAGAGCCTCAATTTTTATAGTGACTAATAAATTATTGTTTGTTTTAATTTATTAAAGATGACGGTAAAATAAAAGTATTTTGACTTACGGGTATTTTCGGGTTCCAGACAATAGGTTAGGAACGGGTATAATTTATACTAAATAAGAATTGGGGTCGGTGTGTGGACCGACTCATTCCACCAAACTCTTTTCCTTTGTTTTCTTTGAAATCCTCTCAAACCTCACCTCTCTTCTCTTTGGAATTAAATCAAGAACACAAAATAGAGATTTAATCTAGCTAAAGGGAAAGTGATTTCATCATCATCTCTAGCTTCTTCTCCATTTGATTGTAAGAAAATTTAGTATTCTTTAGTATATTTCATGGAAGTGGTAAAATGATGAACATATGTGATTATGTGAAATCGATGCTAGAAATTGGTTATAACATGATTAAATGATGATTGAATGATAGAAGTAGTTGTGTTCTTCCATTTGAGTTTATGAGTTAGGGTTTAGTGATTTTTGAGAATTAGATGATGATGCATGTTTGATTTTGAGGATAGATGATAATTGTTTGTTGATATATTATGTTAGTAGTTGAAGTTGTGGTTATATTTCAGCTGATATTCGTGTTATGAACTGAGTTTTATGAAATTTGGGGTTTTGGTTCGTGTTGTGTTCTTGCTGTAAGTGCAGGTCATTTTTGAACTAGCAAACGCGATCCCGGCCATGTCTCCGGATCGCGTTCCTTAGTTATAAAATGGCGCAATCGAGTTTTGGTCATACGAACGCGATCCAGCATCTTGTTCCGGATCGCGTTGCCATGTGTATTTCGGTGACAGAACTTTTTCTAAAGGTGAACGCGATCCAGCCACCTTGATCCGGATCGCGTTCGCATGAATAATTTTGACAAGTTGTGTAAATTTTGAAAATGCGTAAGTCTTTTCAGGGTCACGGTTATGTAACAATTTCATTAACTCGGTTTGGGATGAGATTCACATGTTCAATAGGAAACGGCCCAATGATCAAAACTATATTCTAATAGCCTAGGCGGTTTTTGGCAATTCGGGGTCATTTAAGGGTCGAAAATGACATTTTACAGTTTTTAAACATTAGTTCGGGATTTTTATTTTCAATTCTGATTGAACTTTTGTTTACTTAGACTTTAGAGATTACTTGATTTGATAAATATGTTATGATGATGATTATGAGACGAGTTATTGACTTGTTATCTTTGTGTTCTCAGATAAGCGGGCGGCCACTCAGTAAGATTAGACCACTGAGTTGGTGATCAGACGATAATATTCGGTGAGTGGAATTGTAGTCCTCGGTTCCACCCAGTTGTAACGGGTTCGGTTACAACGGGTAACCAGGATGGTTTATATTAGTAGGTTGTTGTTATTGGTCGTACCGGTACCAGTCTTGTCTGTTTTGTTTATGTTGCTGATTATATGAGTTGTTGTGCGATTGTTGTTGAATAGTTGATCAGTTGTGAACAGTTGTGAACTGTTGCTTGTTGTTGTGTGCTTTTGCATTGTGAATGCAACGTGGTTGTTTTCAGAGGTCAACTGCTGTCTGGGTTGGGTTTGGGTACTACTGTGTAGTTGTCGAGGTTTCTTTGAGACACATAGTTGAGAATAAGCCTAGTCAGTGAAGGTAGTACTCAAGCTATCGGTTGATTACTGGGATTGGCTTGGCGCCCAGTAGTCGTGGTTTCTGGGTTGGATGGATACCAGGAACCGCCGGTCCTCTTGACGTTATGTGCTTATGTGTTCTATTTGTTGTTGTTGCCTAGTTGTAAGACTTGTTATGAGTGGGTTGAATCGTCGGTTACGGTTCCATTCACTTAGCGTGAGCTAATCCCCTCGTTGTTTAAATGTTTTGCAGATTGTGGTTAGTTGATGTAGATGTTCGGGTTGTTGATGTTGACTGGAAGTTTGACTAAAGCTTGGCGCAACTCTGACCTTTTGTGAATGTCTTTTGGAAAACGTTTTATATAAGCCCGTTTGTGTTAATATGGTTGTAAATGTTAAACTAATGTTGTTATATGTTGTAGTCGTTAAACTGGGAAGCTTTGTAAGTTGGTAAATGTTTTGTTTTGGGGACTTGCGCTTCCGAATTTTCGAAATATAATATATAAATGATATATTTTGGTTCACGTAAGGACCGGGCCTTACAAGTTGGTATCAGAGCATAGGTTTGGGTGAATTGGGCATTTGCGAATGTTCAATCCCAAATCTATTTGGTGTTAGTCAAACTTTTCGGTTAGTGGGATTAGCTTTTGGTTTGGGGATTGGTTAGTATAGATGATACTAACGATTAACAAGTTGCAAGTTGTGTTTTGGTTGTGAGTACAGGAATGGCAGATGATGAGAACCCGGATCCCAACAATGTTACTAGAACGGAGCTTCCACCTCCGGAAAATAATAATGTTAATCAGGGTGGTACTTCCAATGTTCATCATGATGAAGCTAGCCAAGAGGATTATTTGTTGCATATGGAGGATGAGGTTATAAGACTTAGAAAGATAGAACAGTTGTATTTGGAGTTACAATCTAGGGTAGCTCAGCAAACGTATCAGTCTCCTCCTCCACCTCAGCAGAATAGGTTGTGTTCATTTAAGACTTTTAAAGCGTGCGGACCTAAAGACTTTGAGGGAGGTAATGATCCAATGGTGACATTGAATTGGTTAAGGGACACCGAGAGGAAATTTGAGGTGTGTCAGTGTGAAGATGAGTTAAGAGTTAAATATGCGGTTCAGTTATTGAAAGGTCAAGCAATGAATTGGTGGGATTCTGCGACTGCACAAATGACACCTGAGCAAAGATCTAGAATTACTTGGGCTGAGTTTCATAGAGAGTTTAGTAAGCAATTCTGCTCTGAGTTTGATATGCTTAGACTTAGGCAAGAGTTTCTGGATTTGGAGTTTTCTGATAAAATGACAATGGATGAACTTATCAATCAATTCACTGATAAGTTAAGATTTGTTCAGCAATGGGTTCCGGACGAGAGGACTAGGATTACCCATTTTGTTAAGACTTTACCACCACAGTACCGAACATCAGTGAGGTTGGCACGTTCTTTGACCGAGGCTTTTGAGTTAGCTAGGTCGGTGCATAGTGACAATCAAGCATGGGAGAAGTCGAGTAAGAATAAGTTGGTGCAACAATTTAAGAGTAATACTACTGGAAGTAAGAGTCAGAATCGAAGGATTGAGTTTAGCGAGGGCTCGGTGGGTAGTGATCCAAACCCTTGGTGTAATTCTTGTAGGTCGAGACATTCGGGTCCATGTACTCCTCAAACATTAAGGTGCATTAAGTGTGGAGCATTTGGGCATGGTAGTAGAGAGTGTACCTTTCCTCAGTCTGTGTGTTGGAACTGCAAGAAAGAAGGTCATCGGGCAGGGCAATGTCCGGAATATGTTAGGCAAGGTTTGGGTTTAGCTGGAAGTTCGGGTTCTGGTTCGGGTTCTGCATCATCGATTGGGCAAAAGAGAAAGTTGGCGCCTGCTCGAGCTTTTCAAATGACAGTGGGGGATCAAGTGACTGTGGGAGAATTGCTCGAAGTGAATAACCAAGGTAGATTCTATATTGACTTTGATGTAATATAGTTATAGTATTGTATGCCTATGTGTGATTGTAGTGTTTGGTATATTTATGTGTGTGGAGTGGATTTCGGGGACGAAATCCTTTAAGGGGGGAAGATTTGTAACATCCTGTTTCTGGGCCTGGAAATAAATTGTATTTTAATAAGTTCGGTTGGTTTATTAAATAATAAACAAGTAAAAGAGCCTCAGTTTTTATAGTGACTAATAAATTATTGTTTGTTTTAATTTATTAAAGATGACGGTAAAATAAAAGTATTTTGACTTACGGGTATTTTCGGGTTCCAGACAATAGGTTAGGAACGGGTATAATTTATACTAAATAAGAATTGGGGTCGGTGTGTGGACCGACTCATTCCACCAAACTCTTTTCCTTTGTTTTCTTTGAAATCCTCTCAAACCTCACCTCTCTTCTCTTTGGAATTAAATCAAGAACACAAAATAGAGATTTAATCTAGCTAAAGGGAAAGTGATTTCATCATCATCTCTAGCTTCTTCTCCATTTGATTGTAAGTAAATTTAGTATTCTTTAGTATATTTCATGGAAGTGGTAAAATGATGAACATATGTGATTATGTGAAATCGATGCTAGAAATTGGTTATAACATGATTAAATGATGATTGAATGATAGAAGTAGTTGTGTTCTTCCATTTGAGTTTATGAGTTAGGGTTTAGTGATTTTTGAGAATTAGATGATGATGCATGTTTGATTTTGAGGATAGAAGATTAGACCACTGAGTTGGTGATCAGACGATAATATTCGGTGAGTGGAATTGTAGTCCTCGGTTCCACCCAGTTGTAACGGGTTCGGTTACAACGGGTAACCAGGATGGTTTATATTAGTAGGTTGTTGTTATTGGTCGTACCGGTACCAGTCTTGTCTGTTTTGTTTATGTAGCTGATTATATGAGTTGTTGTGCGATTGTTGTTGAATAGTTGATCAGTTGTGAACAGTTGTGAACTGTTGCTTGTTGTTGTGTGCTTTTGCATTGTGAATGCAACGTGGTTGTTTTCAGAGGTCAACTGCTGTCTGGGTTGGGTTTGGGTACTACTGTGTAGTTGTCGAGGTTTCTTTGAGACACATAGTTGAGAATAAGCCTAGTCAGTGAAGGTAGTACTCAAGCTATCGGTTGATTACTGGGATTGGCTTGGCGCCCAGTAGTCGTGGTTTCTGGGTTGGATGGATACCAGGAACCGCCGGTCCTCTTGACGTTATGTGCTTATGTGTTCTATTTGTTGTTGTTGCCTAGTTGTAAGACTTGTTATGAGTGGGTTGAATCGTCGGTTACGGTTCCATTCACTTAGCGTGAGCTAATCCCCTCGTTGTTTAAATGTTTTGCAGATTGTGGTTAGTTGATGTAGATGTTCGGGTTGTTGATGTTGACTGGAAGTTTGACTAAAGCTTGGCGCAACTCTGACCTTTTGTGAATGTCTTTTGGAAAACGTTTTATATAAGCCCGTTTGTGTTAATATGGTTGTAAATGTTAAACTAATGTTGTTATATGTTGTAGTCGTTAAACTGGGAAGCTTTGTAAGTTGGTAAATGTTTTGTTTTGGGGACTTGCGCTTCCGAATTTTCGAAATATAATATATAAATGATATATTTTGGTTCACGTAAGGACCGGGCCTTACACCTACTGATGCTGTGTACCTGAGAAGCATTACTAAAACGGTCAACCAAAAAGGTTGGTGAATCTCACAGGTTTGTAAGTAAGTAAACAGTTGAACACACAAGTAGTATTTGTAAATCATAGCCAGCCAGTAAGTAACGATCACAGGTTATGCTCATCGTTTACTTAAGTTTTAATAAGTGGGTGGTTGCAGGTTATGCTAACCGTTTGATACAATTGCCATGAGCCACCATAGTTGAAGCTTAACGTACAGTAAATATAGGTACCCCCTCATGAATGTAATCCAAAACATTCATACGGAACGAGTAAGAAACGCCCGTTTCTACAGGAACGGTTCGTGGTAGTGCGTGCTACCCCGGGCGGGGATTGTCAGTCCCATATGGATCCATATACTAAAACTCGCGCTTATCACATAACTAACAACTATGGTTCAGGAGGATTTCATTGGATTAGTCGTAAACTCATGCAGTTGGCGTATTCGTAATCTCATACGGTAAGTAAATCATGGCAGCAAGTAAGTTTTGTGTGTTCATGTAAAACAGTAATGCATCTCACCCCTGAGTATAAAACAGTAAAGTAGGGGCTGTAAGACTCACCTGAGTCTGGCAGACAATGCAGTAAGTAAGCAAGTAGTATCCCGAACTAGCAACCCTTAGCGTCCTAATACGCATAAGGTTTAGTAAGTAAATGGAATACTTGTAAAGTATCCATGCTAGTTGTTCCCAAACTAGTTAATGTCCATTAGTTTGTTTGTAAGTTTGTAAATCGTTTGTAAATCGTAGTTTGTATAAAAGTTGTACTGTCCGTTTGTTATCGGTGTATAATAATAATTCCATCCATTATTATTATGTATTCATAGTAGTTGTACAGTTGTAAAGTATACTGGTATTATCGTTTGTTTGTATTACAACATGTATCATTTGCGTAAGTTCCAATGGCTTAAACCCCAAAGGGTACGAGTGAAACCTCGTAAGTATTCGTGTGTATGATCGTATCAGTTAACGTGTAATCCAGCACGTAACTAGTGAGTGAACTGGTAAGTTCATATCGGATGCAATCCCGTGTAATGTACAAGTGTAAGTTCGTTGGAGTGTAATCTCCTAAGTATTTCGAGTGTAAACTCGTGTGCGTGTGTGAGTGAAATCTCACGTTAGTTTAGCATAGTCTTGTACGTATTCAAGTGTTGTTGTATACTTTCAAAAGTATAGTATTTTCAGGTATAAGTAGCATCGTATTTGATTTAGTAGTTGAAAAGTGATTCTAACACTTAGAGTATATTTTGTTTTCTGATCTGGGCTTTCTGCGACACAAGGCTTGTGTCGCAGACCGTATGCGACATAAGGTCTGTGTCGTATGGATTTGTTTCTGATTTAGTGTTTATGCGACACAATGGTTGTGTCGCAGACAGGGGTACGACACAACGATACGACATAGCCGTTGTGTCGCAATCAAGCGATATGTAAACTTTGTGTCGTAGATGGTACGACATATAATGCGACATAAGCGTTGTGTCGCATACATTGCGACATAACGTGAGACATAACATGCGACATAGTGTTGTGTCGCATGAAATTTCGGTCCGATGCGACACAAGAGGTCTGTTCGGAAATTTAGTTTCCGAAAACGTATTTTCCGGTTTCCGTTGGGTCTAGAACTTTTATACTAGCTTTAATATGTTGTAATAAGTCCATAATAACTATTGGTAGTTGTTTTTAATGTTTGTGGTGTCGTTTTCTTTAAAATGACCAAAACCGACATTTTCGTAAAAATGTTCAAAAACGAGTTTAAGTTACGTATTTGGACATCATTTAGCTAGGGGAACATTAATCTAGCAAAATAAAAGTAATCGGAAAAGTTTCGGGTCGCCGGAAAACTTACAAAGTTATCGAAACGAAAAACCGAAAAGATAGGATTGTAGCTCTCGTTGTGGTGATCGTCGTTGCTCCTTTCCGTTTTGTGATTTAAGCTCGTTTTGTGGGTGTTTTCTTGAGAGAGAGGGTGACCGAGATAGAGAGAGAGATGAGGGTTAGAGAGAGAGTTGAGAGAGATTGAGTGAGAGGGTGGGTTTGGTTGTGTTTGTGATCAAAGGGGCATGGGGGTGATGCCCCATGTCTTGGCCGGTTTTGGTGGGGCCACATGATGTGGTCTCACCAACTTTTCGTTCCCTCGTGTTTGCGCTCCGTGTGGTGTTCGTTTCCCCGGTCGTTTAAACGTAAAAATCATTTTATACGCGATTAATTATACGTTTAAAATACGAAATAATATCCGATAATTTAGTTGAAGCATTTTAATAAAATGCTTTGTTTTTAAGTTATAAAATGTAACTTTATTTTGTTTTGTCGGTTGGTCGAGTTTTCGGAGAGTTCGGTAACGTTTTTGTTAAAACGTACGTTTTCGTTATATTATGAACATAATATAAAGTAGTAGTCAAGGTAATTAAATAATTTCGCATTATTTAATAGTCGTTTTACCAACGTCCGTATGTTTGCACAATTGTTGTTTTATACGATATGTACGAATCGTATACACGTATATATATATATTCCATCCATATATATATAATAAGTAAATAATGTATATAATCCTATTTCATATTATATACAAGTAATAAACACGTAATTAGGGAAATTTTTAAATTGGCCCTAAATTTGGGGTTGTTACAGAGTCCAAAACACTGTTCATCCGAAAGTTGACTTTCGGAGTTGTCGCGCTTCTATCGGTCGGTCGGATTTGACTCCGGTCGTTGTTCCAACAGCAATAGAGGTGGCGGACAGTGAGTTTTAAATTTATATGAGCTGGGGCTCAAACTATAAGTACTACCTACCTTTGGAGCAAGCAGTAAGTATAACTCGAGGTCGTTCTTAAATCGGAGCGAATTGAAATGAAGCTAATCACCAAAGATTATGGTCGCTAATAGGATAGGGGTAGGTAGATAGATTTTTGATTGATTTGGTTTTCTAATTTTCCTAAGTGCAGTAAAGTAAATAACAGAGATAAGAGATAGGGAATAAGCAGACATGTAGAGATGTGATTGCTGAAACTTGGATAATTAGGGTTTCGGGATGATGTTCATTATAAGATTGATTGGAGATTTACCAGATAAAAAATAGATATACTTTTGGCGTAAACACTAGGACCCTACGTTCAGGTGAAACCCTAGAAACATATGTCACTGGAATCCTAGGCTATCATGATTCTGATCAGATCAGGCTATTTTCAAACCCCCCTGAACTTTTGCTTGAATAAGACAAAGTCACCCTTGATTTATCTAGGGAGCAGGCATAAGGCAACAGACCGCAATTGTATTTACTGACCTTTTCTTAACATCTAATCGTCTATTTACTTTTATCGTGGCAAATACTGATTGTATCCTATGTATGTTAAACTATTGGTCTGATTAGGGTTTTGCATGTCTAGGTATTATAATTGACACTACCCTGTGTTGTATCTGTTGAAGCACATACTTAACCATCGTAAATATAGACACTCCTTTACATTCAGGCGTTCATCCCTAGGAATAATCACGGTGTACAGGGCAATTAGGCATTTCCACAGTGTTCCAAACCCTAGATGTACTAACGGTGTACTGGGCATTTAAGCATTTCCACAGTGTTCCAGATCTTAGGTGTACTGACGGTGTACAGTGCAACAAGCATTTCCACAGCTTTGATTCCTAGACCACAGTTCTAGAAGGGTCACTTCTAGGTAATCCACGATGAAACAATCCATAGCATTTCCTTAGCTTCCATGTATTTGTACTCCACACGAGGTGTTTCCAACGCTATACGAAGTACCGTGCCTTTTAAAGGAAAGTTCATAGTTTCATACTGTAACTGGAGATAACTGCATATTCATAGTATTAGGGTTGATCAGATCCTATCCTAGGGCAACAGTCACGTGAAAGTCTGGAAAGGGTGATGAGAGACTAGATCTATATTCAGGATAAGCTTAACCAGATACATAGCATAACAATTTCCAATCGTATAAATGAAATATTAATTTAACATCAACCCTACTCCTAATATCTACATTTCAACAATCACAATATTAAACTACTCTATAAACATGGCAATATGTAGAATACAAACTGAAATAACATAAAGCACAAGCATTATAACAGTAAGTAAAGTTTAGATATCACCGGGAATACAGCAGTGTAATACTGAGGATTACAAATAGTCTGAACTTGAAAAACTCGTTACAACAAGATTACTAAGCTAAACCTTCCTCTAGACTCGAACCGTAAGCTCAACCCTAACATTTCTCCTCTAACTCTTAAGAGTGGTGCTAGAGAGAGAAAGTTAGAGAGAGAAAGTGAAAGAAAGAGAGAAATGAGAAAAATGTGAGAATGTGAAAGTGTGTTGAGGTGTGTAAAATGAGGAGGTTGGTATCCCTATTTATAGGCAAAGCTAAAAATCACACGTACAACTCGCGAAACAGCACGTACAAGCAAACGAAGCAGCATACAGGGTTAGGGGGGCTGTATACGGCCTTGGTAGGGCCGTATACGGTGTGTCAGAGGCCGTATACGGTCTTGGTAGGGCCGTATACGGTTGCCAAGGCCGTATACGGTGTTCGTCTGATTTCGTTCGTTGCTTAAAACGCGCGTATCTCCTTCGTTATGTGTCCGTTTGACCTGATTCTTTCGCCCGTGTCTTCGAAATTCCGTTACGCTTCTAATGATGTCAATTTCACTGAAATTGGAAGTGTATATCTTAAGCATAGCCAGAATGACTTTATAGGGTCTGATACCGCTCAGTCTTCTCCGCCCTTTATCCGATTTGCATGATTCTTGATTTTCCTGTCTCAATTTTACCTGTATTATCATATGTCGAAGTTAGAATGTGATCTACATAAGGTAAATGAGGCCGGAGAATTTTGTGCACGTTTATTCGCCCTAATTCGCTTGTTATTTGGACGTTTTAGGTGATTTTTGCAACAACGCCTATAGTTAGACCACTTTAGTGATTTTTAGTAAATAATGATCATTTTGGAATGTTTTCACTAAAGATACGGCCAAAAAGTGCGGAATATTGCCCTTAAAAACATGACTATTTGAGTCACATCAAGTTATCCCACACTTAGGCGTTGCTTGTCCTCAAGCAACACTAAGTTAAAAAAAAACATTTATTTTTGGTTTTTAAGGGTGAGTCAAAATAATTTCAAAAGGATACCACTTCTAATATGACTAAGACTGTTTAAGAATAATGGAAAGGATAAGATGATCCTTTCAGAAGCAAGAAGCAATAATCATCAAGCATACTACCAATCCTCGTGATCTTGGAGTACACATGACTAGGCGATCTCACTAAAGGTGGTCACTCAATTCACTCAAAGTGTATCGGGTTCCCTATCAATCTAGAACAAATGAAATTGCTCAAATAAGCCAGTCATGCAGCACTCATCGTCATAAGCTTGGTCGAGAATCGGATCTCCACCACTTAGGTGAGGACGGTGCTAACTATCCCAAGACATTCAACGGGTGGTAGTGTTTGGTGAGGTTTAAGGGTACGGGTAATGGTATATGTTTGGTTGTAAGGGTTTGACTCATCTTAAAACTCAAAGATAGTGAAAAACTTTATTTCAGAACGGAACGGAGGATTTTGTAGCTGCTCGTCTTCTATCGAATTTTCCTTGAGAAGGTGATACTTGAAGCACTCAGCTTTATTTGATGGAACTATTTCTTTTTGATTTTCTACTTTTTATTTTTCTTTTCTTCTTCAGAACTTCTTTGCCAGAGAATTTCTAATGATATTTTAAGTTGATTCCTTCAGAAATCCTTTTCGGAATTATGATTTTTGATCTTGAACTTCAATTTCTTTCATCGTGCCAATTTTTCGCACTTTTGACTTTTAGAGTACACAGAAGAGGAAGACTTTGGAGCATAATTGAAGAGGATGTTCCAAAAGATGTTTTTCACGACCTTATAAATTCTAAGATAAGCTTTTGGAATTTTTGGGTGAGTAGGGGTTGAGTACGAGGGTTTTTTATGAAATGAAAGGTTTAGGCTCAACAGGGTTTACTAGGCTGATCATCGATACTGAAAATAAGTATCGGAAGGGTTTTGGGCTTGAAGAGATATGTAAGAATTGGGTTTAAATCCTAAGGAATGTCAAGGTCATTTAGCTGCACCTATACCGCGTACGGTACACACCAATATGGTCTCGAAACGTATGTCTGGAGCAAGTTCTAATTCTGAGATGCAAGCATCGGCACACACAAGAAATGAAAGTGAAGCATTAAGGATGAATGCTTTTAGGCTCAAGATACCTCACTACAAAATAGGGTTGTATGTGCCTAGCCATGCTCCTTTTAGATTATTGTTTCTTGTTCGAGAAATTTCTACCTTATTTTCCCTATATTCCAAAATATCTTACTCATATTTTGAAAATGATTCTTTTCGAAAGTATTTAACTCAAAAACTTGGAGTTAGTTTCACAATCTAACTCATAATTTTAAATTTTTTTGAAAGAATTTTTGAAAAAATTTATTTGAAAAAGTTCGTTTTTGGGGAAACATTTTATGAGTAATGCTATTTTGGACATAAAAATCGCCTAAAATTATCCAAGGTATTCTATACCTTGTGTAACACCCCCAAATTCGTCAGTTTTGTTTAGCGGAAGCATTTGGTTAAGCATGGGTGTAACACCCCAAGTTTCAGAAAATTAATATCGTACACGGATATATTTTTATTACGAAATATTATTATGTAGATAATGAGATATAGTGAAAAACGTAAACGGTTTTATCGGTTCCAGACTGTAGAGTTTAAAGGGGATAAAATAATTAGACCGACTTATATAGATATGTACGTACAGTATATGTTTATCCAATATTCATCTAAAAACATTCCAAAGTGTTTTAGAGAGAGCGAGAGAAAAAGAGAAAAACCTCAGGGACGATTCTAACTTCCAATTCCTTCAATTCAATTCATGATTCAAGCTTTAGAGATTCGAATTAATCTTCCTTTCATCATCTTCTAGCTCAAGTAAGTTGAATTCTTTCATGATTTAACCTAGGGTTTTGGGGTTTTATGAGATTTTGATGGGTTTTGTATGAATGAGGGTTTTAATCCGAAATTGAAGCTAGAAATTGATTGAATTAGTGTTAGTTAGTGTTTTTATGATTGTTAGTAGTTATATAACATGTTGGAAGTGATGAATTTATGATTTGTGTTCTTGAATAATTATGAGGGTTTTGAAGAATCATGATTATAACTTGAAGTTATGGTTTAATTTGGTGTAGTTAGTGTTAATTAGTGTTATAAAAGTTGTTGAAAATCATATAACATGATGAAAGTGAAGAAATTATGATTTAGTGTTCTTGAGTAATTCTAGAGTTTATGTTAAGATGATGTTAATAAGTTTACTTATGAAACTAGTGATACTTATAGAGTATGATTATGATGATGAATATGTGTGGTAAGAGTTTTATTAGTGAGAGTTAAAAGTGATTAAAGAAGTAGTTTAATGTGATTAACTAAAGATTTAACTAGTGAAATCAAAGTGGGGGAGGAAGTAATGAGATTATGTGGATGATTGATTAGTGTTTAAACATGTTGTTATGTGTTATGTACTTTATGATAGGGATTGAAGAAGTGGATGCTTATGTTGATCAAGATGGTGAAATCGTCATTTAAGAGATTGTGGTGAGTGATACGGGGGTTAAACAGGTGATTTGGTTGTGTAGTACCGTATAGCTTGCGGGCTAGAGGTTTGCACAATCAAGGAAAATTTATTTGTTTATGTGTGTTTACTTAGTTTGTTGTCTTTAAATTATTTGTTTATATTTAATTGTTATGTGAATACGTGTTATTTGGAAAGTCAGTAGTGATTAACTCATTAGCGAGTAATGAGTATGTCACTAGCGTGAAGGTAAAAGAAAGAATTGGTGGAGAATAGTGTATGATTCGATTGTGTTGGATCCGGATTACTGTTGGGTAAGAGGCTACACAATCGGGTGAAAGATTATGTGTTCATATATGTGGATTAAATAATTGAGATTATGTAGTTATGATGTTATTTTTAATTGATAGTGTATGATTCGATTGTGTTGGATCCGGATTGCTTCCGAGCAAGAGGCTACACAATTGGGTGGAAGAAAATGTGTTTACATATGTGGATTAATTAGTGAAGATAGTGTAGTTATAATGTTATGTGAATCGATTGTTGGGTGATTATGTAGTTTGTGGATTTTGTGGAATATGCTTATGTAGTGAAACAGTGTTAGTATGCATACCGTTGTGGTATGGTACTCAGTGAAATAGTGTTAGTATGCATACCGTTGTGGTATGGTACTCAGTGAAATAGTGTTAGCATGCATATCGATGTGGTATGGTGCTCAGTGATCAGTGTTCAGTGTGTTCAGAGATCAATGATTTTGTGTTTATGTGAATTGCTTGTTTGATTTGCCTGTGTACTCACTAAGCAGTTGTGCTTACCCGTTTCAGTGTTTATGTTGTAGGTTGATGTTTTGATAGAGACATGTGGATAGAAGGGTTATGAGAAGCTAGTGACATGGATATGGAGCATGCTTATGGTTAGAATATGCTTCTTTCTTTTGAATTGTTGTTTTGATGCTCAATTGTGTAAATCGCCCAAACAAAGAGTTTTTGAATTAAATATGTTGGTCAATGTGTAGTAGTTGACTTTGAAAGTCAAACCGAGTTATGATGTCTAGTGTATGTGGTTGTTAAGAGTATGAAGTTATGTGATTGGTTTGGTTTGGGTCAAAGTGTTCAAAAGTGATTAAGTGTCGAATGTGATTGGTTGGTCAAATGAGAAGTTGACATATAGTCAACAATGTTGTAAGAGTCAAACATGTGTGGTATTGGGTAAGGTGGTGGTGTTATGTAGTAGATTTAGTGAAAGTGTCCAAATGGACACCAAAACGGGTCAAAAGGGTTAAATCGGGTTAGAATGTACTTATGTGGGTTTGGTCAATGGTGTTAGACTTGTTTTGGTATGTTGATCATGTGTGCAAAAAGTTAGAGTTCAAGTGTTCATGGTTTGTGATTTGAGTTGTAGTCAAAAAGTGGTTAAAATGGTCGAAAAATGGTTATATGTCCGTTTTCTCGTAAAACGTGAATTTTGGAAAAGTGCAAAAATAGAAAGTTTCATTTTGGCATTTTGGAGGTGCCTGCAAATTTTCAGGGTCTAAGTGTTTACGAGTAAAAAGTTATGCGCGTCGGAAATTCGTATTTTGGTATTAGTTTGTGTGCAGCCCTGATTCCTGGGGAATCGGAGTCATTCCTGAGGAATCTGAACTTAAGTTCTAACAGCAACCCTGATTCCTGGGGAACGAGAGTCATTCCTGGGGAATCCGAATCCAAGTGTTAACAGCATGTCTGATTCCTGAGGAATGAGAGTCATTCCTGGGGAATCTCTTGTAAATTCACATTTTTGCTATTTGAGTCATTATTTGATTAAGGGAACGATATAAGAGTCTGTAATGTCATATTTTAGATGTGGGACCTAATAGAGTGTGTTTTCAGTGTTAGGTAAAAAAAAAAAAAAAAAAAAAAAAATGGTTATGTTTTCGGGGCGTTTCAAGTTGGTATCAGAGCAATGGTTTGAGAGAGTTAGGTAATCCGTGATAGGATTGCTTAACCTTAAACCATTATGATTGTTTGATTTGCTATGATTATGATTATGTTTAACAGTGAAATTGATTCTAGGAATATAATTGATGTAGTTGTATGTGTAAATAAGATGGATAAGTAGTAAAGTAGTTTTTGATTATGTGCTTAATTGTTAAATAGTTATTGTGTGTTAACTGTAGAATAGGTTATGTGTTATGTGTTTGTGTGGGAATCACATTGAAAAACGATGATATGAGATAACTTGAGAATGAAGTGTGTATAACATAATATGTCTACGCCTGATCACCGTAGTTATATTATGCTAGTTCATATGGAATTGTTGGAGTTATCAAATATTAAAGTGATTTAATGTGATTATTAGAATAGAATGTAAGGGAAGAGGTGTTTAACATATGTGAATTACGGGTTAGATATTATGAAAAGAGGAGATAATAGAGGTAGTAGGAGAAATAGACTTGTACTTAGTGATATGTATTTCACTTATTATGTGAAACCAATATGTAAGGGATATATGATTAAGAGCTTTTAGAGTTAGTATTGATAATATGTATAATCAGTGAATTACGTGAAGTGCTCAGAGTATGATTAAGTGTTTGTGCATGAGTAGAGATAGTATTGAGACTGGGTAGTACGAGTGCCATTCGTGAGGACACGAATGAAATAAGTGGGGGAGAGTTGTAACACCCCAAGTTTCAGAAAATTAATATCGTACACGGATATATTTTTATTACGAAATATTATTATGTAGATAATGAGATATAGTGAAAAACGTAAACGGTTTTATCGGTTCCAGACTGTAGAGTTTAAAGGGGATAAAATAATTAGACCGACTTATATAGATATGTACGTACAGTATATGTTTATCCAATATTCATCTAAAAACATTCCAAAGTGTTTTAGAGAGAGCGAGAGAAAAAGAGAAAAACCTCAGGGACGATTCTAACTTCCAATTCCTTCAATTCAATTCATGATTCAAGCTTTAGAGATTCGAATTAATCTTCCTTTCATCATCTTCTAGCTCAAGTAAGTTGAATTCTTCCATGATTTAACCTAGGGTTTTGGGGTTTTATGAGATTTTGATGGGTTTTGTATGAATGAGGGTTTTAATCCAAAATTGAAGCTAGAAATTGATTGAATTAGTGTTAGTTAGTGTTTTTATGATTGTTAGTAGTTATATAACATGTTGGAAGTGATGAATTTATGATTTGTGTTCTTGAATAATTATGAGGGTTTTGAAGAATCATGATTATAACTTGAAGTTATGGTTTAATTTGGTGTAGTTAGTGTGACAACCGTCAATTTAGGACTAGAATTTAGTGCCTAATCAAGTTTTAATACATGTAATTAGTTCTGTGTTAGGCTAATTAAGGTATCAATTATTATATATATTGTTGAATATATATCTACAATTATGCGATTTGTTTAAATCGTACGAGTTTCAAATCGAATGTAATTCGATTAAATAAATACGGAAGTTGGTGAACAATTTTATTAAGTAATACAAATATTATTTAGTAACTCCAATTTATTCAAAATATTATTCATAATAATATTTCGTATCCAAGTTTTTATTAAACAATTAACGTATATGCTATTAAACATACAAACGCGCAAACAAATAAAACGAATTTCAATTTAGATATCCCAAATGGATAATTGATAAATTCTTTTAATAAAACATTTTATAATAAATTCGTAACTTAAAACGTAAAATTTAGTTTAAAAAAATAAATATTTAACGTTAAACGATCGGGAAAACGAGCACCACACGGGACAAGAAGACGTAGACTGAAAAGGGGATTTAAACCCCTCATCACCACCATCTTTCTCATTTCTCTTTTACTCTCTCTCTCTCTTCCTTCTCTTTTCTCTCAACTAACACCCACCACCACCATTATCATCTTCATCAAAATCACAAAATAAGCACCTCAAACGACCTTGGATCTTCAAGCCCCTTTGGAAATAAACGACCACCTCGCGACGATCTACACTTCTATCTTTCCGGAATTTCATTTCGGCGATTTGTAAGTTTCCGACACAACTCCGAAAACTCTCGTTTTTAAGTTTTATAACTTGCTTGTTGTTTGTATAACCTTGTAATGTCCTAAAATGGGTGGGGTAAATATATTATGCCGATCGATGGCCGGAAAACGCGTTTTTGGAGTTGAAACTCCGATCAGACCCCGTACGTCGCATTTGGCCTGGAGCAAATGCGACGTAGCGACCTACGTCGCACTATATCCCCAACGTCGCATATAGCGACGTAGCGACCTACGTCGCACTATAACCCCAACGTCGCACTTAGCGACGCAGACCCTTACGTCGCAGAAATCAACTACGTCGCCTATAGCGACGTCACGTACAACGTCGCATTAAATTGCGAAAGTCGCACATAGCGACGTCATGCCCAACGTCGCATTCCGGATCTGCGACGTAGCACCCTACGTCGCACAAAACAGAATCTTCAAACCTCAAAATTTTGAAGTCAAAGTTACTGTTCAAAAAAAGTCAAATTTACTGTAGCAGTACTGTAGCAGTACTGTAGCAAAGTCAACATTTTAGAATTATTATTATTTCAACTAAATCACCAACGGGCCGTACACATTTTTCAAATACACAATTGAACCAACTAAGTCATAGTAACTTAGATAATTTATTCAAACAAGTCGTTGTAACTTGTGTCAATTCAATCAAACAAGTCGTAGTAACTTGTAACAATACAATCAACCAAATCGGGGTAATTTGGACATTAAGTTAGACAAACAATTTCAATGGTAGTCTTTCGAGATACCGATACAATTAATAACAATTCAAGTGTCGTGGACACATTCAGGTTTCAAGTCTTTGGACACCAACACACTGCTAATTACTTCAAGTTTAATTGCTTAACATTTCAAGACTCAGGTGAGTTTCATAGCCCCATTTTCACTGCTTTACAACTAGGGGTGTGATATTACTACTCGATTTTGTTTTACAAGTAGAATGCAAGTGCCAAACTTCAAATACTACATGAGTTTCAAGCTAATCAATTTAAAGTCCTCCATAAGCATAGTCTCTAGTATTTTATAGCGTGAATGTTAGTATATGATATCATATGGGATTGACAATCCTCATCCGGGTTAGCACGCACTAACTGGTCAAACGGATGTATTAGCATTTGGGAAGACGAGTGTTGATTAGGCACTCGTAGGAGGCATTTCAAGTTAGGTTTCCTTAAGTGGGCCTGACAAATCAAGTTAAGCTCAGACTATGTGCTCATGGACAGTATAACTTTTATTTTGCTTAATTGCATTTTAAATTCAATATAAATCTTGCGGTTCTTACAACTATACATTGACATACAAACCTGTGAGCTCACCAGCGTTTTCGCTGACCCATTTTAGTATTTATCACAGGTACCCAGCAGTAGTTTGGCTGCACAAGCAGGAATTCTTAGCTCGAGTCAGCATACATACAATTAGAGATTGGACTGCATTATTATATTTTGTAAAAGTAATTATGCTATGTAATCTCTCAATTTCAGGAACCGAGCTAATGTAACAATATTGTGATGTAAACATTTACTTTATCTATACAAGTTTAAAACGACGCATATAGTGGTCGTTCATTATATCTTATGTGCTTTGTATATTGATTAGTGACACCCAAATCAAGCTTCCGCAAATCTTTAAATTTGGGGGTGTCACAGATTGGTATCAGAGCCTAAGGTTATAGTGAACTAGGTTGCATTTAGTGGGCCTAGACTATGACCGTTAGGCAGTATTCCTTATTAGTTATGACTAGTTCAGGGATTACATCATACGACTTTAATTTAACATAGCCTGATCAACTATGTACAATTAAAGAAAGATGATGTGAAATCTGAAAGAGTTATGTTGAACAGGAATGCATTAGTTGACTCTGACCTCGAGAGAAACGGGACTCAAAACACGTCTGTGCTAGACACTCAATAGGTTATTATGTGATATACATATATTTACATGAATAGACCTCATTACAACTTTAGGCTATATTATATTATATGAATATAGGCCTCTTTCTTTCAAACGTTTTGTCTCGGAATGACAAACACACCACTAGTTCATCATACTCGGACTAGTATCTTATTTCATTTCCTTGTTCTTTCTTACTCAGCATCATGCCTCCTCGTCGTCAAATTACCCTTAGCGAAGCTGAAATCGCGGGAATAATTGCCCGCAGTGTGACCGAAGCCTTGGCTACCCGAACACCACCTGGTAGCGAGGACACAGCAACCAATACTCCACCACCCAAACCTTGCTCCTATAAGGACTTTCTTAGCTGTAAACCGCTATACTTCAAGGGCACGGAAGGTGCCATTGGCTTGATCCGTTGGATTGAGCGTATGGAATCTGTTTTCAGCCTCTGCGACTGCACTGAGAACAACAAAGTCAAATTCGCTGCTTACACCTTTCAAGAAGGTGCACTCACGTGGTGGAAAACCCACGCAAACTCTGTAGGCCTTAAGGTTGCAAATCGACTTCCTTGGGCCGAATTGAAGAAGAAGCTGACAGAAAAGTACTGTCCTGAAGAAGAATTGCACAGGCTGGAGGAAGAATTCTGGCACCTGGAGGTGCAGGGAAATGATGTCGCTGATTATACCACCAAATTTCAGCAGTTTGCTCTATTATGCCCGGGTTTGGTCGAACCAGAAAGTAAGGGCATTAAGAAATACATTCGTGGACTCCCCGAGAACATCCAGGGAAACGTCGCCTCATCCAAACCAACCACCACTGAGAGTGCCATTCGATTGGCCCACGAACTCATGGCTCTAGTTGTCAGCCGTGAGACCTCCAACACCTCATCCTCCAACAACAACAAACGCAAATCCGCTGAACACCACCACAACTCAAACAAGAAAAACAACGCCATCCAAGTCTACACCTCCAACTCTGAAACCACCCGCAGCTACACCGGGGACAGGCCTTATTGTCCCAAGTGTAACTACCACCATTTTGGTCAGTGCGGTACTCCTTGCAACAACTGCAGGAGGTACGGGCATCTGACTAAGGATTGCCGAGCCCCCAAATCCAACAACAACCCCTCTGACAGAAATGCCCGACAACCTAAGTCCTGCTACGAATGTGGAAACCCTGGACACTTTAGGGATTCTTGTCCAAAATTGAAGAACAAGGGCAACAACAACAACCACCGCAACAACAATAACACCAAAAGTAGCGCCTTCGTGATCAACTCAGGAGACGCCCGTCAGGACCCGAATGTGGTCACGGGTATGTTCCTCCTCAACAATTTAACTACTTCTATTCTGTTTGATACTGGTGCCGATAGGAGTTTTATTTCCGATGAATTTTGCCCTCTACTTGACATTACACCTGTTGCTTTAGACGTTAAGTACACCGTAGAGTTAGCAAATGGCAAGCTGATAGAAACCGATAGTGTGATACCTAATTGCACTTTAAATCTAGCCGACGAAACCTTTTCCATAGATCTTATGCCTATTGAAATAGGGAGTTTCGATGTCATCGTAGGCATGGACTGGTTATCCAAACATCACGCTGAAATCATTTGCTACGACAAAATTGTTCGCATACCTCTCGCCGTCGGTAGAACTCTAATCATACAGGGGGAGACCGGTGGGACGAGGCTTAACATCATCTCTTGTCTTAAAACCCGAAAATTTCTGAGAAAGGGTTATCCATCAATCCTCGCGCACATCATGGAGAAAAAGTCGGAGGAGAAGCGACTTGAGGATGTTCCAATTGTTCGAGACTTTCCAGAAGTCTTTCCTGAGGAACTGCCTGGTCTACCACCACCAAGACAGGTTGAGTTTTCAATTGATCTCGTACCAGGTGCTGCGCCTGTGGCCCGAGCACCATACCGTTTAGCTCCATCCGAACTTCAGGAGCTGTCCACCCAATTACAGGAACTCCTGGAACGAGGGTTTATCAGGCCGAGTTCTTCACCTTGGGGAGCTCCGGTCCTATTTGTTAAGAAGAAAGATGGTTCTTTTCGAATGTGTATCGACTATCGAGAGTTGAACAAGTTAACTGTCAAGAACCGGTATCCACTTCCTCGAATCGATGATTTGTTCGACCAACTTCAAGGGTCGAGTTGTTATTCAAAGATTGATCTCCGGTCCGGTTACCACCAATTGCGTGTCCGCGATGCTGATATTCCAAAAACCGCTTTCAGAACCCGTTACGGGCATTACGAATTCCAAGTGATGCCATTCGGCCTAACCAACGCACCGGCTGTATTCATGGACCTTATGAATCGGGTGTGCAAACCTTACCTTGACAAGTTTGTCATTGTCTTCATCGATGACATCCTCATATATTCACGAAGCAAAGAAGAACACGCGCAACACCTCAAAACCATCCTTGAACTACTTAAACACGAGGAGCTCTATGCCAAGTTCTCTAAGTGTGAGTTCTGGATCAAAACCGTTCAATTCCTTGGTCACGTGATTGACAGTCAGGGGATTCACGTTGACCCATCAAAAATCGAAGCAATCAAAGATTGGCAATCGCCAACCACTCCGACCGAAGTACGACAGTTTTTAGGACTGGCCGGATACTATCGACGATTCATTGAAAATTTCTCCAAAATAGCCATACCACTCACGACTCTGACCCAGAAAGACAAAAAGTTTGACTGGACTGAGAAACAAGAGTCGGCATTCCAACTCTTAAAACAAAAGCTTTGCAGTGCTCCTATTCTATCATTACCCGAAGGCACCGATGACTTCGTGGTATACTGCGATGCTTCTCATCAAGGTCTCGGTTGTGTACTCATGCAACGAGACAAGGTCATAGCTTATGCTTCCCGGCAGCTCAAGATTCATGAAAAGAATTACACCACCCACGACCTCGAGCTAGGAGCTGTCGTTTTTGCCCTCAAAATCTGGAGACATTACCTTTATGGTACCAGATGTACAATCTTTACCGACCATAAAAGCCTTCAACACATATTCGATCAGAAGGATCTCAACATGAGGCAACGTCGATGGGTCGAGTTGCTTACTGATTACGACTGTGAACTCAAATATCATCCAGGCAAAACAAATGTTGTTGCTGACGCCCTCAGTCGAAAGGAGCGAGTGAAACCACTTCGGGTTCGAGCCCTCAGTATGACCATTCACAACAATTTAAACATTCAAATCCTCACTGCTCAACTCGAAGCTTTAAAACCCGAAAATGTCAAAGATGAAGCCTTACGGGGCATGGATAAACAATTCGAAATCAGACCTAACGGGATTAGGTATTTCTCAAACCGAATCTGGTTGCCTAAATTTGGGAACCTACGAGACTTGGTGATGGATGAAGCTCACAAGTCCAAATATTCTATCCATCCGGGATCCGATAAAATGTACCACGGTATCAAGGATTTCTACTGGTGGCCGAATATGAAAGCTGAAATCGCCACCTATGTCAGCAAGTGCCTTACTTGCTCCAAAGTCAAAATCGAATATCAAAAACCTTCTGGGTTACTTCAACAACCCAGTCTTCCTGAATGGAAATGGGAACAAATTGCTATGGACTTCATAACCAAACTACCAAAGTCAGCGAACGGTTGCGATACCATTTGGGTGATCGTGGATCGTCTCACAAAGTCTGCTCATTTCCTGGCAATCAAGGAATCCGACAAAATGGAACGCCTCACCAGAATCTACCTGAAGGAAATCGTGACCAAACACGGTGTTCCAATCTCAATTATCTCTGATAGAGATAGTCGCTTCACTTCACAATTTTGGCAATCACTTCAAAAATCTCTGGGTACTCGACTTGATATGAGTACCGCATACCATCCTCAAACCGACGGCCAAAGTGAACGAACCATTCAAACACTGGAAGACATGCTACGGGCCTGCGTAGTAGACTTCGGTGTAAACTGGGAAAAACACCTACCATTGTGCGAGTTCTCGTACAACAACAGTTATCATACCAGCATCAAAGCTGCACCTTTCGAGGCACTGTACGGTCGTAAGTGCCGGTCACCTATCTGTTGGACCGAAGTTGGGGATAGCCAACTCACAGGTCCAGAAATCATTCACGAGACGACCGAAAGAATCGTCGACATTCAAAACAAACTCAAAGCCGCACGTGACCGTCAGAAAAGTTATGCTGACGTGAGACGCAAACCACTCGAGTTCCAAGTTGGGGATCGAGTTCTACTCAAAGTATCGCCTTGGAAAGGCGTAATCCGGTTTGGCAAACGAGGGAAGTTGAATCCCAGATACATTGGACCATTCGAGATCCTTGAAAGGATTGGTCCAGTGGCTTATCGATTGCAGCTGCCATCTGAACTCAGCAGCGTGCACCCTACTTTTCATATTTCAAATCTGAAGAAGTGTCTATCTGATGAGACACTTATCATTCCACTCGATGAAATTCGAGTTGACGAAAAACTTCACTTTGTTGAGGAACCCGCTGAAATCATGGACCGTGAGGTCAAACAACTTAAACAAAGTCGTATTCCTATCGTCAAGGTTAGGTGGAATTCGCGGCGCGGTCCGGAATTTACCTGGGAACGGGAAGACCAAATGCGACTCAAGTATCCTCAACTCTTCACCGATTCAACGTCAAACACAACTTCAACATAAATTTCGGGACGAAATTCTTCTAACAGGGGGTGAATGTGACAACCGTCAATTTAGGACTAGAATTTAGTGCCTAATCAAGTTTTAATACATGTAATTAGTTCTGTGTTAGGCTAATTAAGGTATCAATTATTATATATATTGTTGAATATATATCTACAATTATGCGATTTGTTTAAATCGTACGAGTTTCAAATCGAATGTAATTCGATTAAATAAATACGGAAGTTGGTGAACAATTTTATTAAGTAATACAAATATTATTTAGTAACTCCAATTTATTCAAAATATTATTCATAATAATATTTCGTATCCAAGTTTTTATTAAACAATTAACGTATATGCTATTAAACATACAAACGCGCAAACAAATAAAACGAATTTCAATTTAGATATCCCAAATGGATAATTGATAAATTCTTTTAATAAAACATTTTATAATAAATTCGTAACTTAAAACGTAAAATTTAGTTTAAAAAAATAAATATTTAACGTTAAACGATCGGGAAAACGAGCACCACACGGGACAAGAAGACGTAGACTGAAAAGGGGATTTAAACCCCTCATCACCACCATCTTTCTCATTTCTCTTTTACTCTCTCTCTCTTCCTTCTCTTTTCTCTCAACTAACACCCACCACCACCATTATCATCTTCATCAAAATCACAAAATAAGCACCTCAAACGACCTTGGATCTTCAAGCCCCTTTGGAAATAAACGACCACCTCACGACGATCTACACTTCTATCTTTCCGGAATTTCATTTCGGCGATTTGTAAGTTTCCGACACAACTCCGAAAACTCTCGTTTTTAAGTTTTATAACTTGCTTGTTGTTTGTATAACCTTGTAATGTCCTAAAATGGGTGGGGTAAATATATTATGCCGATCGATGGCCGGAAAACGCGTTTTTGGAGTTGAAACTCCGATCAGACCCCGTACGTCGCATTTGGCCTGGAGCAAATGCGACGTAGCGACCTACGTCGCACTATATCCCCAACGTCGCATATAGCGACGTAGCGACCTACGTCGCACTATAACCCCAACGTCGCACTTAGCGACGCAGACCCTTACGTCGCAGAAATCAACTACGTCGCCTATAGCGACGTCACGTACAACGTCGCATTAAATTGCGAAAGTCGCACATAGCGACGTCATGCCCAACGTCGCATTCCGGATCTGCGACGTAGCACCCTACGTCGCACAAAACAGAATCTTCAAACCTCAAAATTTTGAAGTCAAAGTTACTGTTCAAAAAAAGTCAAATTTACTGTAGCAGTACTGTAGCAGTACTGTAGCAAAGTCAACATTTTAGAATTATTATTATTTCAACTAAATCACCAACGGGCCGTACACATTTTTCAAATACACAATTGAACCAACTAAGTCATAGTAACTTAGATAATTTATTCAAACAAGTCGTTGTAACTTGTGTCAATTCAATCAAACAAGTCGTAGTAACTTGTAACAATACAATCAACCAAATCGGGGTAATTTGGACATTAAGTTAGACAAACAATTTCAATGGTAGTCTTTCGAGATACCAATACAATTAATAACAATTCAAGTGTCGTGGACACATTCAGGTTTCAAGTCTTTGGACACCAACACACTGCTAATTACTTCAAGTTTAATTGCTTAACATTTCAAGACTCAGGTGAGTTTCATAGCCCCATTTTCACTGCTTTACAACTAGGGGTGTGATATTACTACTCGATTTTGTTTTACAAGTAGAACGCAAGTGCCAAACTTCAAATACTACATGAGTTTCAAGCTAATCAATTTAAAGTCCTCCATAAGCATAGTCTCTAGTATTTTATAGCGTGAATGTTAGTATATGATATCATATGGGATTGACAATCCTCATCCGGGTTAGCACGCACTAACTGGTCAAACGGATGTATTAGCATTTGGGAAGACGAGTGTTGATTAGGCACTCGTAGGAGGCATTTCAAGTTAGGTTTCCTTAAGTGGGCCTGACAAATCAAGTTAAGCTCAGACTATGTGCTCATGGACAGTATAACTTTTATTTTGCTTAATTGCATTTTAAATTCAATATAAATCTTGCGGTTCTTACAACTATACATTGACATACAAACCTGTGAGCTCACCAGCGTTTTCGCTGACCCATTTTAGTATTTATCACAGGTACCCAGCAGTAGTTTGGCTGCACAAGCAGGAATTCTTAGCTCGAGTCAGCATACATACAATTAGAGATTGGACTGCATTATTATATTTTGTAAAAGTAATTATGCTATGTAATCTCTCAATTTCAGGAACCGAGCTAATGTAACAATATTGTGATGTAAACATTTACTTTATCTATACAAGTTTAAAACGACGCATATAGTGGTCGTTCATTATATCTTATGTGCTTTGTATATTGATTAGTGACACCCAAATCAAGCTTCCGCAAATCTTTAAATTTGGGGGTGTCACATTAGTGTTAATTAGTGTTATAAAAGTTGTTGAAAATCATATAACATGATGAAAGTGAAGAAATTATGATTTAGTGTTCTTGAGTAATTCTAGAGTTTATGTTAAGATGATGTTAATAAGTTTACTTATGAAACTAGTGATACTTATAGAGTATGATTATGATGATGAATATGTGTGGTAAGAGTTTTATTAGTGAGAGTTAAAAGTGATTAAAGAAGTAGTTTAATGTGATTAACTAAAGATTTAACTAGTGAAATCAAAGTGGGGGAGGAAGTAATGAGATTATGTGGATGATTGATTAGTGTTTAAACATGTTGTTATGTGTTATGTACTTTATGATAGGGATTGAAGAAGTGGATGCTTATGTTGATCAAGATGGTGAAATCGTCATTTAAGAGATTGTGGTGAGTGATACGGGGGTTAAACAGGTGATTTGGTTGTGTAGTACCGTATAGCTTGCGGGCTAGAGGTTTGCACAATCAAGGAAAAGTTATTTGTTTATGTGTGTTTACTTAGTTTGTTGTCTTTAAATTATTTGTTTATATTTAATTGTTATGTGAATACGTGTTATTTGGAAAGTCAGTAGTGATTAACTCATTAGCGAGTAATGAGTATGTCACTAGCGTGAAGGTAAAAGAAAGAATTGGTGGAGAATAGTGTATGATTCGATTGTGTTGGATCCGGATTACTGTTGGGTAAGAGGCTACACAATCGGGTGAAAGATTATGTGTTCATATATGTGGATTAAATAATTGAGATTATGTAGTTATGATGTTATTTTTAATTGATAGTGTATGATTCGATTGTGTTGGATCCGGATTGCTTCCGAGCAAGAGGCTACACAATTGGGTGGAAGAAAATGTGTTTACATATGTGGATTAATTAGTGAAGATAGTGTAGTTATAATGTTATGTGAATCGATTGTTGGGTGATTATGTAGTTTGTGGATTTTGTGGAATATGCTTATGTAGTGAAACAGTGTTAGTATGCATACCGTTGTGGTATGGTACTCAGTGAAATAGTGTTAGTATGCATACCGTTGTGGTATGGTACTCAGTGAAATAGTGTTAGCATGCATATCGATGTGGTATGGTGCTCAGTGATCAGTGTTCAGTGTGTTCAGAGATCAATGATTTTGTGTTTATGTGAATTGCTTGTTTGATTTGCCTGTGTACTCACTAAGCAGTTGTGCTTACCCGTTTCAGTGTTTATGTTGTAGGTTGATGTTTTGATAGAGACATGTGGATAGAAGGGTTATGAGAAGCTAGTGACATGGATATGGAGCATGCTTATGGTTAGAATATGCTTCTTTCTTTTGAATTGTTGTTTTGATGCTCAATTGTGTAAATCGCCCAAACAAAGAGTTTTTGAATTAAATATGTTGGTCAATGTGTAGTAGTTGACTTTGAAAGTCAAACCGAGTTATGATGTCTAGTGTATGTGGTTGTTAAGAGTATGAAGTTATGTGATTGGTTTGGTTTGGGTCAAAGTGTTCAAAAGTGATTAAGTGTCGAATGTGATTGGTTGGTCAAATGAGAAGTTGACATATAGTCAACAATGTTGTAAGAGTCAAACATGTGTGGTATTGGGTAAGGTGGTGGTGTTATGTAGTAGATTTGGTGAAAGTGTCCAAATGGACACCAAAACGGGTCAAAAGGGTTAAATCGGGTTAGAATGTACTTATGTGGGTTTGGTCAATGGTGTTAGACTTGTTTTGGTATGTTGATCATGTGTGCAAAAAGTTAGAGTTCAAGTGTTCATGGTTTGTGATTTGAGTTGTAGTCAAAAAGTGGTTAAAATGGTCGAAAAATGGTTATATGTCCGTTTTCTCGTAAAACGTGAATTTTGGAAAAGTGCAAAAATAGAAAGTTTCATTTTGGCATTTTGGAGGTGCCTGCAAATTTTCAGGGTCTAAGTGTTTACGAGTAAAAAGTTATGCGCGTCGGAAATTCGTATTTTGGTATTAGTTTGTGTGCAGCCCTGATTCCTGGGGAATCGGAGTCATTCCTGAGGAATCTGAACTTAAGTTCTAACAGCAACCCTGATTCCTGGGGAACGAGAGTCATTCCTGGGGAATCCGAATCCAAGTGTTAACAGCATGTCTGATTCCTGAGGAATGAGAGTCATTCCTGGGGAATCTCTTGTAAATTCACATTTTTGCTATTTGAGTCATTATTTGATTAAGGGAACGATATAAGAGTCTGTAATGTCATATTTTAGATGTGGGACCTAATAGAGTGTGTTTTCAGTGTTAGGTAAAAAAAAAAAAAAAAAAAAAAAATGGTTATGTTTTCGGGGCTTTTCAATGGGGGTGCCACGTCAACATTGTACATGCATACGTATCAGGGCATATGATTACAACAGAACATATATATTAAGATGCCAAATATAATGATTACAAAGTTTACGATTCATCGAATCGTATGAAAGTTGTTAAGTTTACAAAAGTAGATTTCGTAAATATGACTAAACAGTTTTTGTTATACAAAAGAAATCCAGTTGTCAAAAGTTGGCATCCTATTCCTTCGTGGGTCGCCTATAATCCATATGTGCAGGCGGTTCTTACGTGCGCAGCTAATTCCCTGAAAAACATAGTAAAAGTCAACAACGAGGTTGAGTGAATTCACGGGTTTTATGTTTACAAGTTCAGTTTTGATAAACCACGGTTGTTTATAATGTATCGTTGGGATGTCACCCAAAAGTACAGTGTTGTTGGGATGTCACCCAAAAGTGTAGTTCGTAAAACTAAATACGTTTCCAAATAGTTGTTTGTAGGAAAGTTCGTATCCTAGTAGTTGTAGGAAAGCAGTATCCTATTTTCAAGTATGTTCTGTAGGAATATACGTATCCTAATCGTAGATATGTTTCGTTGGGATGTTGCCCAAAAGTATAGTTCAAGTTATAGTAGGAATGTAGGTATCCTATTAGTTGATTGTAGGAATATCAGTATCCTAATAGTTGTGTCTCGTAGGAATATTAGTATCCTAATCGTTTGGTGGGTCCATGTCAGTAGGAACCCAGTGCCCATGTCAGTAGGGGCTTTTCATCAGTTTAATAACAATAGTAGACCCATGTTCGCAGGATCTAGTGCCCATGTCAGAAGGGACTTTTCAACAGTCAGTGCCCATGTCAGTAGGGACTTTTCAATAGTTTGCGCCCATGTCAGTAGGGACTTTTTAACAGTTTGTGCCCATGTTAGTAGGGACTTTTCAACAGTTAGTGCCCATGTCAGTAGGGACTTTTCAATAATTTGTGCCCATGTCAGTGGGGACTTTTTAACAGTTTGTGCCCATGTCAGTAGGGACTTTTCAGTTGCTTGTGTCCATGTCAGTAGGGACTTTTTAATAGTTCAATCAGTTAAGTAAATAGTGTTGCTGGTCGTTCTCCAGCATTTTCAAAACAGTACCGGTCGTTCTCCGGTTTATCAAGTATAGTTTATCCCGTTTGTAATGGTTTGTCGTATGAAAACGTTATTTCATAAACATTAGTTGTGTAACAGTTTAACAGTTTCAATGTACTCTAATCGTTTGAGTAAAACCAAGTATACTATCATGTAGTAAAAGTGTTTGACTATGTTTTCCACCCCTGTTCAAAGCAGTTAAAATAGTAAAAGTAGGGGCTATGAACTCACCTGTTGAGTTAAGTACGTTTGAGCGCTAGCAAAGCCTAAAGCCCAAGTCTACTCCGAAATCTCCTAACGCCCTAAACGTATGAGATTTAATAAATATGTGGATGTCTAAGTTGACCATCCATGCTAGTGTTCGTACAACCAAGTTATGTCCATATGTTTGTTTATACGTTTGTGTTTTGGAAAACATGTACGGCTCGTTGGTGAGTTTTCGTAATAATAATTCAAAGTATTATTATTATATTTATCGTATTGTATACTACCCAAAGTATATGTGTTTCATGTGCGAGTTATATCATAAAGGTTTGATTGTTGAAGATGTTTAATGATTAGCGTGAAAGTATCCTTAAATTTAAAGTTATTTTATCCGAAAGTACATATATATATATATGTACATATGTCCGAATGTGTCAAAATTCATCGTTTAGGATCAAAAATGCACTTTTTCAAAAAGTCAACTCGCAAGTGGACCCGCAAGTCAAGTCGACCCGCAAGTCAAGTCGACCCGCAAGTCAAGTCGACCCGCAAGTCAAGTCGACCCGCAAGTCAAGTCGACCCGCAAGTCAAGTCGACCCGCAAGTCCAAATCTCGACTCGCGAAACCCGCAAGTCAAGTTAACGCCGTGAAAATCCGGAAAGATGGTTGTGTAGATCTCGACTCCGTGATCGTTTTTCACTAAAGGAGTTCGGTGATTTAATGCGTTTTTGATGTAGTTTTTATGTGTTTTGTGAGGTTTTTAGAGAGAGGTTTGAGAGAGTTGTGAGGTAGAGAGAGAGAAAGAGAAGTGAAAATGGTGGGGTGGTGGGGGTGTTTGGCTGACTTTGTTCCAAAAAGGAGGAGACTCAGTCCCAAGTTTGTAGTATTTGACCCGTGTTCGTTTACCCGATCGTTAAGTGTTTATTTAATTTTAATTGGTAACTTTTTAAATACGTATTCGATTATATTTTTAGTTGAGATATTTATAGATATAATTTAGTTGAATTATAAAATTATAACTTTGTTTTGTTTTAATTGTCTGCGCGTTTAATATTTTATATCGTTTGAACTTTGTTCGTACCATACGAAATACTTGTAAATATTACCGACATAATATTTAATAAATAAAAGTTTCATATTATCAAATAGTTTTGTCCACCAACAGTCGTATATTTTTGTCGCGTTTGTTCAAATCGTTTTGCGCGTAATTATAAAAAAAATTACGAATCGTATAATACTACGCGTATTACCTAGTTGGACTTTGCTAGACTTATCTCTAAAATGTGTTGTGAATTCATTCAAAGTAGGGAATTAGCCTAATAATGCATGTGTTTAACGTTCATAATCGCGTTTTAAAATTGCGAGGTGTTACACCTTGCTATCCCACACTTAGAGGAACATTGTCCCTAATGTTATCTTGAGTTGAGTTTTTACAGGAGGTAAAATCCCACACTTAGAGTTTGAACATGTAAGAAAATGTTTCTTTAAGTGTTAAATTTGGGTTTGAATCCCACACTTAGTGATAAGCTCAGGATAGGGTATAGATTATAACAAGCTAACAAGACAGAATATATGTGATCATGAAATGGATAGAGGGTTAAGAAACTCCCCAGATAACGTTTGAACGTTTTTGAAGCCAATGAAATTTTGCAGGAAAGAGAGAGTCGAAGCGAGCTTTCTTCTACATTCTTCTTGAAGGTCAGTAAGCTTCAATTGGGTTATATGGTGTCATGTATCCAATGTTATCAGAAATCAAATCCAACTCTTTAAGTAGGGATTCTTATGGTGTAGAATCCCATACTTTAAGTTTTGAAGAAGCTGTAGTGATTTCGATAAGTATTTGTTGTGTGGGAAGTGATCCCACACTTAGTTCTTTGAAGTGCTTGGATACAAGGAAGTTTTGAGAAGAACGAGATCCCTCCATAAGATGTTGAATGTTCCGCAGTCTGCAAATATTGAAAGCTGGTTCGGGTTGCCTTTTGACTTCACGGATTTTCTTCTTGAAAGTGTGCCATCTCGCCTATTTTCACATTCATTCATCACAACATTTCTACTTATTTGACAGAAAGAAAATAAAACATAATAAGTAATAGCATAATGTAAATAAGGATAGAGTGATCAACCAACTAGTGGCTGATACAAATATGTTCCAAAAGTAAGGTCCAATAGTAGCCAAACAAACACAAGATAATAATGATAATAATGTCTGAAACCAAAGTCAAGTGATGCAAATGGGGCAGGTCTATGAAGCTGGGGATCCCTGATCAGGTATGTCATCATGCTGAGTAGGGGCTGGTGTTGTGGATGGTCCTACGACTGACTGCTGGCCACTCGACACTCTCTGTACTTCTTCAGCAGTGATAAGCTTGAGCTGAATCAAAATATCTCTGAGTGTAGCTGCCGGCAGTTTCATCGGATCTGTAATACCCCACTGTAGCAGAATGTCTGATGTGATCTTGGCATCCTCGAGTAGTTTCATATAGGCCTAAAGAAGCATGGTCTCGGTGGGCACATCTGAAGAAGAGATCGGTCCAAGGTTTAGTAACATCCTGGAAGTGTCAAAAGATAGAGCATCCGTGCCCAAATAGACTGTGTCAGCACGGTAAGATCCACTGGCGACAGGCTGGGTTGGATGAGAAATCACAGGTGCAGAAATCACTGGCTGAACTACATGGTATCTCGGTCTCAACTGACTGTACCTGCTCTGGTACTGGTGTGGTCCGGATAGCGGGTGATGGTGTATGGGTGGTATGTGATGGGATGGATGTATGTGGTGGTGCTATGGCTGGTGGTAGTGGACCGCATCGGTACATGTAAGGCTCCGGGTCAGGAATACCAAGTCTCCTGGAAATCAACAGCTGATGGGAACGGCTAACCTGAAGTGCATGCAAAATATAATACTGTGTCAGCGAGGTCACTGGATCTGTGTAGTGAACAGTTGCCTGAGCTGGTGGCTCGGCTGTCTCAGCTCCTCCATGCGGGACACTAGCATGAGTAGTAGGTGCTCGGGCTCTATGAGATGGGTCATCCTCAGTATCTGCAGCAGGTGAGGATCCTCTAACTCGCTTTCCAGGGAGACGACATCCTGGAATGATCTGTTTGGTGTTCTTCCATAGGCACTGCTTCTGCTTATCTACCTCAACACGATGGATCAACTTGCAGTATTCCAAGTTGAATGGCAAAGAATGAGAACAAACAGTAAACTCCTCAGTGTGGGCCTCGGTCAACAATCCCATACCATACAGCAATCTAGTAATAATCGACCCCATGAACATGTGCTTATCCAAGTCTGTCTCATCCCAAAGTCTCTCAGCGATCAAGAAAGCAACATTCAGATTCTTTCCTTCTATGATTGCTTCCATGAATTTCAACTCTTCGGCACTCACAGCTCCACCTTCCTTCTTCCCAAATATAGAACATGCTAACAACTTGTGAAGGATGTGATGAAGCGGCTTGATGAAAGTGGATGACTTAACACAGCTTCTAAAGTTTGATCCTGCTAAATCCATCCAAATATCTTTGTGGTTCCTGTTTGGTAGGCTGGAGATGTCTTGAACACTGTTTCTAAACCATGCAGAGTTGACCTGAGACTCTGTATATAAACCAAGATACACTCCCAAGTCGGCAACTAAGATATGATGAATCTGTTCCTGAAACCTGAATGAAATCTTTCTTTTGTCGGATACGCTCATTTTTGGATTCAGCTGGTAAGTCATCATGAACTCTATCACTACTTCTCGGTATGCATACTCATCTATATCGAAGAGATGGAGAAGGGCATTGTTTACTTGACCATCGGTCTCATACATCAACAAACTTTTCAATTCATCCCTGATTCCAAGCTTAATCATATCTTTCCATACCACATAACGATTACTGCCGACCGGTCGCTGCAACCACTGGCGAATGAGTGACCTATTCTTTGAAGATTTGGCCAAGTAGCTGAGTGAAGGCGGGCAAGTATTCATCTGAGACAAAAGAAAAGAAAAGATTAAACCATAATAGTGGTATATTAATGGATATGCTAAAGTGTTTCCAGATTTTCAGAAAAAATTGGAAATGTAGGCTTCAGAAATGGGCATATCCAGAAATTTTAAAATTGCTAAACCTAACCGCAACCAATCACAAATCAACAATTTCTTATCAGCTTATGTCTAATCAAGGGAAAGTGGCACAAAGCTCCAAATTTCTAGCATAATCAAAGTAAGTATATAAGTACCTAAGTCAATTATCCCAACGACTAAAAACTTAAACACTTTACGCTTATGGTTAATCAATTCAAATGAGCTTAATACTTTGAATAAATCCAATGTCATATAATTACCTCAAGTGAATCAATTAATCACAAAATTGACATATTACCAATTTAATATGCAATCCAACTTTCCGCAATTTCCAAAAGACATAAAGCTCAATTACATGATTCCGAGCAAAGAATGGAAGTAAACTCATTTGACAAAATGGCAATTTTTTTTTTTTTTTTTTAGAAAATGGCGTCTTTGTTGATTCCATTTCAAAGTGTCATACACTTTATTAATTAAAGTGATGAACTTTTAGAAATGATTAAATGAACCGAAGCTTGTTTTGACAATCTTGTAAGCTTTTAAGTTTAGAAAAGTCATAAACATGGTTTTTAAAAATAAAAGTTTTAAGTGAAAATGATGTTTATGATGGTTTTATCAAAAAAATTAGCTTACTTTAATTACCAAAAACTAGCTTAGCCATTTTCTAATTGCAAACGATCAATCAAAGCATGTTAACCTATCATATTTAAGCATAATTCAATCAACAGAAGTTAACATAAGCAATTAATCAACCAAAAAGTCAAACTAACCATAGTTCATCCAAAAAGTCAACACTTTAATCTTCAAACTTGTAATTAAGCTTACAAATCACTAGATTATGTTTGTAATCATGTTAAGCATCAAGATAAGCATGGAATAACACTAAAGATTGCAACTTTTAACCATGAAATCTATGAAAATGAGTTACAAGCCATAATTTTTAAAGTTTCATGAAAATCACAAAATTAGGTCAAGGATTATCTTAAACTTGATGTAGTGATGTTGTGGATGCAAGAAAGATCATAAAATGATGAATTTTGAGCTTGGAATCATGCAAGATGGTTGAGAAATGAAGATTTGATGGTGGTGAAGGTGAGGCCGACGGTGGGGGTAGAGAGGAGAGGGAAGAAGATGAAGTTTTTATGTTTTTGTCTTATGTGGTGGCTAAAAAGTCCCTTTTATACCCTTTCAAACGCGTGCGATTTAAAATTCGCGAAAGATACGAAACATACAAGTAAAATTTTAAAGTTTAAAAATTTTTAATAAAATAATTTTAAAAAGTATGTTCGTAATTTTCTGAATCTTTACGTGCAGTCTGAAAAGATATTGCGAGTCGTACGCGAAATCGTATATGTTTTTATTTAAAACAAGATAATATTTTTGTGTTCTTTAAAATCCAAGACAAATTCAAAATTAATTTTTCAAATTTTAAAAATAAACTTTTTCGAACTTTCTGAAAATGTCTTAAATTCGTTACTGTGTTGCGCGAATTTGAATTTTAAAAGAACGTTTTCTTGTGTTTTTAAATGAAAGCTTTTAAATTTAATAATTAACCACTAATATTACTTATCCTAAATACTTAAAATACAACTAAATTAACTAAAGTTTGGGTTGCCTCCCAAAAAGCGCTTGGTTAAAGTCGGTAGCTCGACTTTTGGACAAATTTATTGAGTATTGCCCAAGAGCAATTGTTTAAATGAATTTGGTGCTCTTGGTTGAGGGAAAGTGTAGTGAGGAATAAAGTCACAAGTGAGAATCTTAATGACAGAATCAACTAGGTCTGCGGGATGTAATGAGAATCGTTCGTGCTCAGTGAGAAACATACGTTCCTTTTTGCCTAAATCTAGAAGATTGTCAATAAACTTGTTAAATTCCTTTCTAACTTTCTTAGGGTTTGAAATTCCGTTTCGTGATCCGTCATCTATATTGTTCAAGTCATGAAGAAGCATTCCTAGGGTTTGTTGAAATTCTCATTCTTCTCTCGAATCGGGATCTCCGGTGGTAGTGTGAACTGACTCCGTGATTTCTTCGATTAAAGATGTTTGTGAAACAGTGAAAGGAAATTTTGACTGAGCAAATAACAAAGTGAGTGAGACGTTAATATCCTTCATTCCAGCAAAGAAAGCAGCTTCCATGTTATCGTCAGTGGCTCCAGGGAATATTTCTAACAACTTGTCGATCATGTAAGTAGCAGGGTCAACGAAGAATGGAATTTTATCAGAAATGACGAGAGATATAGCGGGATCTTTGCTGATCCAGAACTCAAGCTCATAAATCATAGCCACAACATAACGATTAATTAGGGTTTGGGACACCGGTTGATAATCGGTGCAGGCGAATAGGTCCATTAGTAGGTCTATTTCTGATTTAAGCTTTAGTTCTTGCTCTCGATAATGTGTGAAGATACCTTCCTCCTTTTGATTTGGAAGATGGTGAAGAATACCAACCTGTTTCTTTATCCCACGAGCGACTTCTCTTTGTTCAACCGAAAAAGGAAAGTCAGACATTTTGAGTTGTCTAGCAAATGCCCGACAAACATCCAATCTCCTATCAGGATCAAAAGAGTTACCTATGTAGCGGATATTTTCTTCAGGTTTGATTGGTAGAATCCTATCAACAATACGATAGATGGTGTACTCAGGTTCGGGTACAAGGTTCAAAAAGATAGGTGATTTTGGAGGGTATTCGTAAACTTCTTCATTCCATGGTGGAAGACGTTCTTCAACGGGTGGAAAACGAAAGGGTTGAAGATGTTCAGAGTTACTCTCGACAAAATCAGATGAAGTAGGGAATTGAAAGAAGTTTTCTAAGGAATATGAAATCTCAGGAGCAGGTATAACCTGATAGCTTAGAATGCTAGATGCAGAAGTTGAGATCTTCTGATGAGAATCATGGGTTCCTAGCTAAGTCAAGGTCTAAGAATTGCCCTAAAGTTCTAGATTCATCGTCTGAATTAGCGGAGATATCTTCGGAGGAGGATAAAGATGAAGAGTAGACGTCAGATTCCAACTCTCGTTCTAAGCAGGCGAAGAACTCGGCGTCATCCATGGCCATCATTTCTTCGGACGTCTTGAGGGCGAGTGGAGAAATGGGGCTAGACGGAAATGAATCATAGAAAGATGTTTTGGTATTTTTCATTTTTCAATTTAACTAAATTAAACTATCTAAATTATTCTAAAGAAAGCAAATAACTACCAACTAAGTTTAAGAAAACCTAATTGGAAAGGATCTCCTAAAAGCTAGAATATCTAAGGCGGCTTCAAATCGTAACGCTCTACGATCCCCGGCAGCGGTGCCAAAAACTTGTCGCGCTTCTATCGGTCGTTCGGATTTGACTCCGGTCGTTGTTCCAACAGCAATAGAGGCGGCGGACAGTGAGTTTAAAATTTATATGAGCTGGGGCTCAAACTATAAGTACTGCCTACCTTGAGAGCAAGCAGTAAGTATAACTCGAGGTCGTTCTTAAATCGGAGCGAATTGAAATGAAGCGAATCACCAAAGATTATGGTCGCTAATAGGATAGGGGTAGGTAGATAGATTTTTGATTGATTTGGTTTTCTAATTTTCCTAAGTGCAGTAAAGTAAATACCAGAGATAAGAGATAGGGAATAAGCAGACAGGTAGAGATGTGATTGCTGAAACTTGGAAAATTAGGGTTTCGGGATGATGTTCATTATAAGATTGATTGGAGATTTACCAGATAAAAAATAGATATACTTTTGGTGTAAACACTAGGACCCTACGTTCAGGTGAAACCCTAGAAACATATGTCACTGGAATCCTAGGCTATCATGATTCTGATCAGATCAGGCTGTTTTCAAACCCCCCTGAACTTTTGCTTGAATAAGACAAAGTCACCCTTGATTTATCTAGGGAGCAGGCATAAGGCAACAGACCGCAATTGTATTTACTGACCTTTCTTAACACCTAATCGTCTATTTACTTTTATCATGGCAAATACTGATTGTATCCTATGTATGTTAAACTATTGGTCTGATTAGGGTTTTGCATGTCTAGGTATTATAATTGACACTACCCTGTGTTGTATCTGTTGAAGCACATACTTAACCATCGTAAATATAGACCCTCCTTTACATTCAGGCGTTCATCCCTAGGAATAATCACGGTGTACAGGGAAATTAGGCATTTCCACAGTTTCCAAACCCTAGATGTACTAACGGTGTACTGGGCATTTAAGCATTTCCACAGTGTTCTAGATCTTAGGTGTACTGACGGTGTACAGTGCAACAAACATTTCCACAGCTTTGATTCCTAGACCACAGTTCTAGAAGGGTCACTTCTAGGTAATCCACGATGAAACAATCCATAGCATTTCCTTAGCTTCCATGTATTTGTACTCCACACGAGGTGTTTCCAACGCTATACGAAGTACCGTGCCTTTTAAAGGAAAGTTCATAGTTTCATACTGTAACTGGAGATAACTGCATATTCATAGTATTAGGGTTGATCAGATCCTATCCTAGGGCAACAGTCACGTGAAAGTCTGGAAAGGGTGATGAGAGACTAGATCTATATTCAGGATAAGCTTAACCAGATACATAGCATAACAATTTCCAATCGTATAAATGAAATATTAATTTAACATCAACCCTACTCCTAATATCTACATTTCAACAATCACAATATTAAACTACTCTATAAACATGGCAATATGTAGAATACAAACTGAAATAACATAAAGCACAAGCATTATAACAGTAAGTAAAGTTTAGATATCACCGGGAATACAGCAGTGTAATACTGAGGATTACAAATAGTCTGAACTTGAAAAACTCGTTACAACAAGATTACTAAGCTAAACCTTCCTCTAGACTCGAACCGTAAGCTCAACCCTAACCTTTCTCCTCTAACTCTTAAGAGTGGTGCTAGAGAAAGAAAGTTAGAGAGAGAAAGTGAAAGAAAGAGAGAAATGAGAAAAATGTGAGAATGTGAAAGTGTGTTGAGGTGTGTAAAATGAGGAGGTTGGTATCCCTATTTATAGGCAAAGCTAAAAATCACACGTACAACTCGCGAAACAGCACGTACAAGCAAACGAAGCAGCATACAGGGTTAGGGGGCTGTATACGGCCTTGGTAGGGCCGTATACGGTGTGTCAGAGGCCGTATACGGTCTTGGTAGGGCCGTATACGGTTGCCAAGGCCGTATACGGTGTTCGTCTAATTTCGTTCGTTGCTTAAAACGCGCGTATCTCCTTCGTTATGCGTCCGTTTGACCTGATTCTTTCGCCTGTGTCTTCGTAATTCCGTTACGCTTCTAATGATGTCAATTTCACTGAAATTGGATGTGTATAGATTAAGCATAGCCGAAATGACTTTATAGGGTCTGATACCGCTCAGTCTTCTCCGTCCTTTATCCGATTTGCATGATTCTTGATTTTCCCGTCTCGATTTTACCTGTTTTATCATATGATGAAGTTAGAATGTGATCTACATAAGGTAAATGAGGCCGGAGGATTTTGTGCACGTTTATTCGCCCTAATTCGCTTGTTATTTGGACGTTTTAGGTGATTTTTGCAACAACGCCTATATTTAGACCACTTTAGTGATTTTTAGTAAATAATGATCATTTTGGAATGTTTTCACTAAAGATACTTCCAAAAAGTGCGAAATATTGCCCTTAAAAACATGACTATTTGAGTCACATCAGGAGTCAAAAATCCGAATTTGGCAAGAAAATCCGAAGTTAGCTTGAAAATCCGAAAGTCAACAAAAGTCAAAGTTCGGAGTGAAAATTTTTCCGAATTTGTGATGTATTTAAAATAGCAAACTTTATCGAAACGTTCCAAAATTTTTACACAATGTTCCCACGTTTGTTATGTACTTCTCGTAATTTTTCTATAACTTTTGGAGGTCGTTTGATATTTTTCTTAAAAATTCGCAAAGCTCCCAGGTACTATTTAATCCGAATTTACACATTTGTTCACAAATCTAATTTTATGGAAAATTTGGTGTATTTTTAGATCGAGATAAAGAAGAACTTTTTGTAGATAACAAAATTACCAAGATTTTCCAAGTGGTCTCATACATTTTTGAGGTCTAGAACTCGAGTTATGGCTCCGAGAAGACTGATCAGTTTTCTGTAAGCCGATACAGCTTTGACACGTCGTCGGAGAAAATTATTTTCGTGTACTAAACGGAGTCGGATTGTTACGAAACAATTTTGTTAGAAACCTTACTTCTTGTACTTCATTTTAGGCTTAAGAAACGTCCATTTTCATGTTGAAATGATTTTTCTAAAAATCGTGGAATTGGGAGCAAAAATCTGGACAGATTTACAGTTTAAGTGTATTTGTTCCAAAAACGTTTTTAAGCTTATGATTTGGACATTTTCTAGTTATATGAACATACTAACATATAAATAAGTATAATACAAGTATTTCAAAGGTGACGAGATCCTTACAACGTGTATGGAGAAACCGAAAAGATAGGAATGTTCCTCGCGTTGTCGTGATCGTCTTTGCTTCCAAATGTTTTGCGATTCAAAATGGTTTAATGTGGTTTTTAGGTGGTGGAAGAGGGTGTTCTTGGCTGATTTTAGAGAGAAGGGAGTGGGTTTTAGAGAGAGAAAGAGATGGTGGATGATTGAGGAAAAGGATGGGAATGGGTTTGGTTATGTTTTTCAACAACAAGATCCATATAATATGGATCTTGTTTTGTTGGTTTGAAAACCGGTTGGGGAGGGCCCCACAAGGTGGTGGATGTTTCAAGTTTTGGTTCCTCAATTAGCGCTCCGTGCGGTGTTCGTTTCCCCGGTAGTTTAAACGTATAATTAGATGTTATATATTATACGTACGTCTTTAAATAACGAATAAACTTTCGATATTTTGAGTTGAAGTATTTTAACAAAATACTTATTAATGAGTTATAAAATATAACTTTAGTTTGTTTCGATTATCGGTCGCGTTTCACTCATTTTTGGTTGTGTAGGAGTTATTTATACGATACGAAATACTTGTTAAATATTATCAACATAATATTTAATAAACGATAAGGTTATTAAATAATTTCATATTATTTAATAAATTGTGTTCACCAACGTCCGTATGATATATGTCGGGATCCACCCGATTATGATAATGCACGATTTAAACAAACCCCGTACGTGTATATATATCTCAAATATACATAATGATACATACAATTAGCCTAACATAGAACTAATTACATGTATTAACAAAGTGATTAGGCACTAATACTAGTCCTAATTTGTCGGGTGTCACAAAGTGCCTGATCGAGGGTGCCTCCCTGCGAGTGTCTAATCTACACTCGTATGAACAAATGATAATGCGTCCGTTTGACCAGTCAGTGCTTGCTGACCCGAACGGGGATTGTCAATCCCATATGGTACCATACACTAACATTCACGCTACAAAATTATTACCAAACTATGATCATAGAGGACTTAAAATGATTAGAAAACAGCTCATGCAGAATATAGCGAGTTTTAGTATTCGTATTCACATGTAAAACAAAGTAGAGCATGTATTCCCACCCCTGGGTTTAAAACAGTAAAATGAGGGGCTATGAGACTCACCTGAGTCTGATATGTTGCTATCAAGCAAGTATGATATTGCACAAGGCGATATTGTCCGAAGACTGTAACCTGCCGGGAATTGTTACATCCGGTTGAATTACAAGAGTTCTACATAGATAGCTAGTAGACTACATGATAGATACTACACTAATATCGGTGTAGATTGAGTTGTGGCCGCAGGGAGGTTAGGTGGTCCACTGATTCAGTAAGTCTGCTAACCATTCTGAGAGCGTCCTCGGTTTCCCGCAAACGCGTATCACATTGTTGCAGTCTTGATTGTAAAACGGAGATCTCGTTTCGGTTACCGATTACTTGATTATGAACAATCTCCATGGTTTGCGTGGTATCTTCCATTTGGTCATGAGTACGGTTTACGGTTTCAGAGATGTCTTCCTGATCCAAGTACATCTGTGCAATGCAGCCTTGAGCCAATTCCATCCAGTTCGAGCGAGTTTCATGTTGTTCTATTTCCATGTCGTATAGCCTGCGTTCGTGACGGTGCACTCAAGCAGCGAACAAGGGAACAATGAGGTGTGTTGGTTCTTGGGTATAAGGGGAGAGATCCATGGCTGCATATCTTTTAGTATCAGCAGGGATTTCTATGTTTTCTTCGATTCTCCAAGTGGTAATAGCCGTAGGCAACCAGCTCCATTGGTGAGCAGTTTCTCGATGACGATCCATAGCAGATACGTTTCCTGTGACGGTAGGGTTGTGATATGGCCTAGCTCGGTGTGAGCTACCAGTGCGTCTAGCCACTAGTGGTTCTGAGTGGCTGCGACGTGAGCGAGAGAGAGATGATGAAGTGCGTGGAGTTTTTCTAGATGATGAGTCTGCCATTTCTGTAGCAAGAACGTTTATCAAGTGAGGCCTATATTCATATCATATCATATAATATAATATAGCCTAGAGTGTCTAGCACAAACAAGTATGAGTCCCGTTGCTCTCGTGGTCAGAGTCAACTAGTGTATTCCTGTTCAACATAACTATTTCAGACCTCACATCATCTTTCCTTAATTGTACATAGTTGATCAGGCTATGTTAAATTAAAGTCGTATGATGTAATTCCCGAACAGTCATACCTAATAAGGAAATACTGCCTAACGGTCATAGTCTAGGCCTACTAAATGCAACCTAGTTCACTATAACCTTAGGCTCTGATACCAATCTGTCGCACCCCCAAATTCATGATGCGGAAGCGATTCGGGTCGGGGCGCGACTAATCGGGTAAACACAGCACATAAGATATAATGAACAACTCTATATGCGTCGTGTATGATTTATGTGATACGATACGAGTTACGTGTTAAATAGTTTAAACATAATATTTAATAAATAATGTGATTATTAAATAATTTCATATTACTTAATAATTTGATTCACCAACGTCCGCATTAATATCGGGATCCGCCCGATAAGAAAATGCACGATTTAATCAAATCGCGTACGGGTATATATATCTCAAATATATATATAATGATACATACAATTAACCTAACATAGCACTAATTACATATATTAACAGATGATTAGGAACTAATAACTAGCCTTAATTTGTCGGGTGTCACAGAAACAATGATTATAATATTAATCACTTAACTCGATTTGACAAAAAAATACAATTTAGAAGTGTTTATTTTTAATTAAGTGAACTGACATATATGTAATGTAAATATGAGAAACTCTATACAACATGTATTCATAGTTTGATCATGAGATACACGGTATTTATGAAGCATAAGATTTTATATTTTTTAGCTTCATCTTTGAGGAATTAGTTTAAATGTTACTATTGAATAAATAGTACATGACCAATCACATTTAACGATATGATTTCTCATTTTATTATTTTTTTATTTTAAGTTTTTAGCAAAAACTGAGCTTTCATTTCTTTCCCTTCACTGCATTTTATCTTTTTGTTTTTAATAAACTCACTCTAAAATACAAGTAATCTAATAGTGTATAGTATAATATTTATAAATTGATAATAAGAAATTATTCATGATCAATAAGAAGTTACGTAAAATGAGTTAATTACGAGTATATAGGTGTGTGTAGATGTCGGGGAATAATATAAAGAAATGAGGATGGTTAAAAATTGATAATACTATTTTAAAAATTTTAATATGGATATTGTATATAAGTCATATAAATTAAAGTACTTATATAAATCTTAAGCAATTTTAAAGTAATTTTATAATCAATAAATAAAAACAAAATACGTCTAATTCTAGTGCAAAGACTATAAACATTTTTAATACTTTTATTATCTTGCCTGATAACATAATTGACCATGGACGTACATATTCAAGTCCATACATAGCTTCTTAAACCGTTCGAATATCCAAACTTTGACTATAAACAGAGCACCGACTTTTAAGCTACATATATACGAAATTATTTCATATACTAATATAAGTATCTTTGTTCCGCTACAACGTGCATGTTAAAACCTGGTTGTTAGTATAAAGATAAGAGTTATGCTAATAAAATCCCTCGAAAAATGAAGTACACTGTTTAAAATGAAATAATTTAATTGTATTTAATAAACTTGAATTTTGCATTTAATAATTTTGAACTTCATTTTATGTACCAATTTTTTGTTACTGATATTCTCTATATCACAAAATTAATGTCATTTGGGAAAAAATTATTGAATTTATAATGTAGTTTGATAAAAATGCCAATTTCGCTCATATATTCAAAATAAGTTTGACTGAAAATATTTAATAAATGAATCATTGAAAGTGTAATAAATGATGATAAATTTGAAAATTTAATGATTTTTAATAGTTATTTTCTACAAATGAATAATATTTTTAAGAAAAATAATAGTAGTAAGGTGGACATTTAAATTGCAACGGAGCAAGAGCTTTTAGATCTTTTCCTAGAATTTTCCTATAGATAGACTGTAAAATCGAAATAACTTTTATTTCATTATTTACATCTTAATCTTATTGTAAACGTAAAAACATAAACAAAACTTAAACTAGATTGAGCGTACTTTCCGAATGGGTAATGATATATCCACCATGTTTTTTAATAAATCCACCACAACTGTGCATTACTTACTTGTACTGTACAATTGAGTAATGCACAGTTGCAGGGGCGGAGCTAAGAATTTTTAAAAGGGAGGTAAATTTTTTATTTTTTTTCTTTCTATTACATTTGAGGGTCAAAATCCTAAACGGTCACTTATTACCTTAAAAAAAATTATTTTTTTCGATAAATTTTGATTTCTAAGGGGGACGACTGCCCCCACTGCCCCCTTCTAGCTCCGCCCCCTTCTAGCTCCGCCCCTGCACAGTTGTGATAATTATAATGGAAATATTACCACCCTCTCCGAAAAGATGACCCAGGACCTCAATACCTTTTCATAATAATTCTTGTCCCAAAAGCTAACATCCGTAACTCCCTTTTTTAGTGATTGTCTTGTGCATTTGTCTCCTCTGCAGACATGCCCCAACTACCCCTTTATCAAAGTAACAATTATTATCATTGCATCCATGTACAACTTAAGCAATTCTTTCTAGGTCACAAAAATGGAATAAAATTAACACACAATCCAAATCTTTATCTTTATTATTCCATAGTACTAACATTACTATTCTCTAAAATCTAATTATCTAGTTTTATTTCATATCTCTTATATTAAATGGGTGGGTGTTTTTTTCCTGATGATCTTGACTTGTACCTAAAGCTAAGTCGGACTCAAGGAGCTGAGGATGCAAAGCCAGATCTTCATATTTCATATAGAAAGGAGACCTCTCATTCTCAGATTATCCCATTTTTGCTTGAATCCGAGAGTTAACTTCTTCAACTGCTGATGTCGCTGACCTATACGGTGTGCTTTTCGTACCTTTTACTTCGAGCACCATTTCCCCTTCTCTGCCTATACGGTGTGCTTTTCGTACCTTTTACTTCGAGCACCATTTCCCCTTCTCCGCACTGAAGTTGCCGGCGAGAATGACTTTTATATTGACTAGATGTACGCGACGTAGAGTATATCGCCATGAACGTTTTCTATATTTTCTCTAACAATCTCCAAGATTTTTATTTAGTGAGGGTTAACACTTGAAATCGCTTGTGAGAACATAACGACAGCTTCCCACTAGACCATGTTTGGTGACGATTTCATAGTCCTTTACATTATAAAAGTTACTATACCTAACCTATAACTTAATTTGAATTAACATCTTAAAGTCATTTTAGACTCATTTGGTGGCTTTATAGCCTCAAATGTATTCAACAATACAATACAATGTTTAGAAAGAATTGTTAATCCGTACCATTTTATGTTGTTAATTAACTACTATACCTATTTTTATTTATTTACATGAATGGTCGAACAATGGACGTTTAAAAACCTCATATATATTCCTAAAAATAAAAAATAATTTTATAGAACGGAACAAAAATGGGTGCGTTTAGTTACGGAAAACTCCGTAATTTTTCTGAAAATTTTTCTAAGAAAACTGGAAATTTAGAAAACGTGTTCAAGTTGTTATTTTCGAGAAAAGTTTTCTAAGAAAAATGAATTTAATGATTTGTGGTTACCTACACCTATATAAAAAAAATGAAAACTTCATCTCTTACATTTAAACGTGTTAGCTAAATTCCTTTAATTTTTCAAGAGACACAAAATTCCAGAAAAATACAAAAGTAAAAATGAAGAAACACCTGTCCGTAAGTAAACGCGTCCTATCATCTATTTTATTAAGTGAAAACGTAAAAGATATGCATTTCGGTTTCTAGAACACCGTTTATGTGGTTATATATAAAGGAAAGAAACCACAACCATTGGTTCGTACGTTACACAACACAAAAAGTCAACATGTTGTATTCCATAGATCAATCTACACATGACTTTAACGATGGTCTAACCACCTTAAACTCCTCCGATGAACCACCACTTCTACCCGGTTTACCAAACCACCTAGCCCAATTCATCCTTTCCTCCGTCCGCCCGTCCCTCCTCTCCGCCGTCTGCCGGCAGTGGCGCCACCTTATCTACACCCCTTACCTTCCACCTTTTCTATCTTTATATGCAATTGTTGCCACTAATAACAATGACATAAATTTCTTTACTTTTGATCCTATTTCATCTAAATGGACACTTTTACCATTTCCAGATTTCGACCCACCTATCCGGTTCATTCATCGTCACCCTTCGTTTATATCACGAAACCTTAGCATACAATCGTTAACCGTCGCCGGTTGTTTAGTTCTAATTGCTGCGACGGATCATAACTTTCTTCCCGCGTTATCTCATCCGTTAGTTTTTGACCCTTTGACTAGAAAATGGTTTCTTGGTCCTCAAATGACTAATCCGCGACGGTGGTGTGCCGCTGGGTGTGTTAATGACACGGTGTACGTTGCTAGTGGCGTTGGGGCCCACTATCGCGGTGAAGTGGCAAGGATGGTCGAGAAATGGGATGTGAAGAGATCAAGACACTACAGCAAGTTAGCTAATTGTACGTATTTTATTTTACGCGTCACAAATTTATCTGCACACTTTTATTTGTGGACGTACAGATTATTGTATCTATTTTTAAATTTTAAGAGTATATGAACCTTATTTTTTTACAATTAAAGGCGGAGCTACCTTGTAGATAGGGGTAGCTCTGACTACAGATCGACATTTGATTTGCGTAGTGTAATAATTTGGTTTGTGTAAGCGTTTGAGGAAATAAATGCATACATTTTAATAAATTTGTTTCTTTGTAGGTAGAGATTCGTGGCGGTGGGATGAGGTGGCAGGGCTAAAAGACGGACAATTTAGTAGAGAAGCAGTGGAGGCGGTTGGGTACAAAGGGAAGATTTGCATGGTGAATGTGAAGGGTAATGCAGGGAAAGAAGGTGTTGTTTATGACGTTAAAGAAAATCGGTGGGAAAAAATGGCGATAGGGATGGCTTCGGGGTGGAATGGGGCGGTGGGTGTGGCGGAAGACGTGATGTATGTGGTGGATGAAAAAAATGGTGGTGTGAGGAAATATGATGATGAAAATGATTGTTGGGAAGAGGTGATGAAAGAATCCGAGTGTTTAAAAGGGGCGGAGCAAATGGCGATTGGTGGTGGGAAAATTTGTGTTGTTTCCGGTGGTGGTGGGCGGATCACAGTGGTAGATGTGGTGGCGAAGCCGGTTAAGATGTGGGTGGTGGATCCACCACTGCCGGAAAGTGAAGTGATTTCGGTTCATATATTGGATAGGCCATGTAATATTTAAAGGGAATTTTTTTTTTTTTTCATTAATAGGATATAAAAATAAGTGGATTTTGAATATGTAAATCGTAACGAACAAGTCTTGTCCGGCCTTAGATTTATTTTATTCGTTATAAAATCTTTGTATATCTTTTGACATGTGATGTTAGCTTCTATTTCTTTGTTATGTTGTTTAAGATTATTTTTTGAAGTTCAATTATTGACATTAAACTCTAGTTTTGTAGCAAGTAGCCATATATTACAACTTTGCTATGATAATAAAACGTAGTATAGAATTATTTATAGTATAAGGGGGTAAAGTGTAATTATTTTTAATGTTAGTTAGAAGTCGTTAAGTGTGATTAACTGAAGTTAGTTAGAGTTTGTTAGTTGATTAGCTTGATCAGCAGCTTCTTGTATATAAATAGATGTAATTGTTGTTTTCTTCAATTAATGAAATCATTTTCATTTTCATTTCACTTCCGCTTAATCGCTCTATTCATATGGTATCAGAGCACATGGTGCTCCGATTCTAGATCTACGCCATTTTTTTTTACCTAATTTTCTGTACGATCGTTCTAATTGATTGATCGTTGAAATCATCAAATTGATTGATCAATTCTTGATCTTGTGATTTCATCTGAATCTCTAGGTTTTCAATTTTGTAAGAAATGGCGATTCCTGAACCTGCGATGTCAAATACTGGAAATGATGCGAATGCTCAGAATACGGCAAATGATCCGCTCTATCTGGCTAATTCGGATCATCCAGGGATGATGCTCACTAATACACCGTTTAATGGTGGTAATTTTCTTGGATGGAGCAGAACTATTAAGATGGCGCTTGGTGCTAAGATGAAGCTAGGGTTTATTGATGGCACTCTTGCTAAACCTGTTATAACTGATCCGAATTTTCAACGATGGACAAGATGTGATTATATGGTGACCTGTTGGATCTTGAACTCTATGGTGGCTGAACTATCTGAATCCTTCTTATACGCACAATCTGCTTGTGGATTATGGAAGGAGCTTGAAGAGAGATACGGACAGAGTAATGGTCCTCTTATCTACCAGGTTGAAAGAGAATTAAACAAGGTCACACAAGGTAATCTCTCTATTGCTGCCTACTATAATAAATTGAAGAGGTTTTGGGATGAATTGCATAGTCTTAATGGCATTCCAGTGTGTAGCTGTGGAAAATTAAGAGAGTGTTCATGTGGAATTACTGAAAAATTCCTTGAGATTGATAATAGATCTAGACTAATGCAATTCTTGATGAAGTTGAATGATGAGTTTGAACCAGTTAGGAATCAAATTCTATCCATGGATCCCTTGCCAAACATTAACAAAGCCTACTACATAGTGCAGCAAGTAGAGAAGCAAAAACAGGTCACACATCATGATCTTGAACCAACTGCTTTCTTTGCTAATTACAATAGCAAAAGTGGTAATAATGGTTTTAAGAAAATGTCTAAGGATGTCAAAGATGATAAGAAGTGTACATACTGTAAACAGGAAGGACATGTTTATGAGCAATGCTTTGAAAGGCTTGGTTATCCAGATTGGTACAAAGGTAAGAAGGGAAAGAAAGGCAATAAAATGGCAGCACATGTGTCTTCTGATTTCAGTCCTTTCCTGCAGAAAGACACACCATTTAATATGGAATATGAGAGTGAGCTTAGTGATGGTAAAGTTGATTTGGATCAAAGGCTAGTGAATGCAGTGTGTCAAGAAATGATGAAAATGTTCAAGGGTAAACATGTGGAGCAGGGCACTACTGATGGTTATGCTGGTACTTCTGGAACACCTCATGCAGGTATATCCTTCTGTTTTCCTAAACCTCATACTAGCATGACATTTCAAGCTTCCTTAAAACAATTGACCACTGCTCATAGTGACTTCAATATTGAAAAGGATTGGATTGTTGATACTGGAGCATCTGACCATATGTCTCCATATATTCACTCTTTTCAGTCCATAAAATTCCTTAAAAGACCAATAAAAGTCAAACTACCAGATGGTACAAGTAAATGGGTTACCAAAATAGGACAAGTTCAAATCACTTCCAAATTGATTCTTACTGATGTTTTCTATGTTCCTGAGTTCAAAATTAATCTTTTATCAGTTGGAAAACTACTCAAAGCTCAGTTTCTTATAGCTATTTTCTTTCCTACTTGGTTCATTTTACAGGACCCTTCAATTAGCCAAGTGATAGCTTTTGGAGAAGGGTTCAATAATTTGTACCTCTGCAAATCATCTACTCCAGTCATCAAACAACATTCTTTTCCAGCTTTGTCCTCATTTGTTAATTCAGTTGTTCATTGTACTTCTAATGATGTGTCTTTGTTTCATTCTAGACTTGGTCACACTTCAGTTTCTAAACTTGTTCATGTTAATGAGTCTAAGGGTGTAAATGTTTCTGAATTTTTCTGTGATACTTGTTTGGTTGCTAAAACACACAGATTACCCTTTCCTATCAGTAATAATAGGTCAACTATTGCCTTTGAATTGATTCATGTTGATCTCTGGGGTCCATATAAGACCCCTGCTCTCAATGGTGCTCACTATTTCTTTACAATAGTTGATGATTACACTAGGTGTACTTGGACTTATTTGATTCATTCTAAGGATCAAATTCTGTCTGTTTTGTCCAGTTTTCTGTCTTATGTTGGTAATCATTTTCATGTGCACCCTAAATTTTTAAGGTCTGATAATGGTACTGAAATAGTGAATCATGCTTGTATGCAATTGTTAAACACTCATGGTATTATTCATCAAAAATCCATGGTTTACACTCCTCAACAAAATGGAGTAGTTGAAAGAAAGCACAGGCATTTGTTGGACACTGCTAGAGCCCTTAAAATTCATGCTAATTTGCCTTCTAAATTTTGGGGGGATTGCATTCTAGCTGCCACTTATCTCATAAATAAGATGCCAATGAAAATTTTGAATTGGAAAAGTCCTTTTGAAATGTTGCATAAGAAGTTACCAGATTATGGTCATTTGAGGATTATTGGCTGCCTTTGTTATGCTGCTGTTACTAAACCTCACAAGGATAAGTTTGATCCAAAAGGGATTAGGTGTGTGTTTATTGGATATCCATCTGCTCAGAAGGGTTATAAACTCTATAATCTTCAGACTCATGAAGTGTTTTGCAGCAGAGATGTTATTTTCAAAGAACATATTTTTCCATTCAAGTGTGTTCCTTCTAATCCACATTCTTTTCCTTCTGGTGTTAAACCTGATTCAAGGAATATTAATGATGATAATGATGATTTAGCCACTTCTGGTACTTCAACTCAGTCTAATAATCATGCAGAACCAGTTCCTTCTATTCCTACACCAGTTCAGGAACCTTCTTTGAGTTCTATTCCTGATACTAATTTACCAAGAAGGTCCACAAGAGTTTCTACTCAACCTACTTGGTTAAAGGATTTTGTGGTTTCAAAACCCAAAACTGCTTTTGCTGCAGTCAATACAGTGTGTTCATCTCAACCCACTTATCCTTTATTTCAACAACAGGATTTTGATTCTTATCCATCTGATTATGTGGCTTCTTTATCTCATGTTTTATCATCTATTGAACCTTCCAATTACTCACAGGCAGTGTTACATGAGGGGTGGGTAGATGCAATGAATAAGGAACTTAAGGCCTTAGAAGAGAATGAAACTTGGCAACTTACTACTTTACCTTCTAATCATAAGGCTATATCTTCCAAATGGGTTTATAAGACAAAATATAACCCAGATGGTTCTGTTGAAAGGTTGAAAGCCAGATTGGTGATAAGGGGTTTTGATCAACAAGAAGGTATAGATTATAAGCATACATTTTCTCCTGTGGCAAAAGCAGCTACTGTTAGAGTGTTGATAGCAATTGCTACTGCCAAACAATGGCCTTTACATCAATTAGATGTCAATAATGCTTTTCTTCATGGGTATGTAGATGAGGAAATATACATGAAACCTCCAGAGGGTTACAAGAAAGCATTACCAGGTCAAGTGTGTAAACTGAATAAGTCATTATATGGGCTAAAACAAGCTTCTAGGCAGTGGAATCAAGAATTGACCAAGTATTTGGTGTCTTTGGGTTTTATTCAGTCCAAGCATGACTACTCATTGTTTGTGAAAGCCACTGAAACAAGTTTTATTGCTGCATTAGTCTATGTGGATGATATTTTAATAACTGGTGACTCTATGGTTGAAATTACAGCAGTTAAAAATGCTTTGAATGCAAAGTTCACCATCAAAGATTTGGGTTTAGCTAGATACTTTCTTGGAATAGAATTGTGTAACACTGATGCAGGCACATATTTACACCAAAGAAAGTATATTTTGGATTTACTAAAGGATGCAGGCCTTACTGCTAGTAAGCCTACTTCTTCACCAATGCCACAGAATCTGAAGTTATCATTGGATAAAGGTGTTCCTTTGTCTAAGCCTGATGTGTATAGAAGATTAGTTGGAAGACTGTTATATTTGTCTATGACTAGACCAGATATTTCTTACACAGTCCAGCATCTTAGCCAATTCATTTCAGCTCCAAAAGAATCACACATGCAGGCTGCTTTATACTTGTTAAGATACCTGAAGGGCACTATCTCCAAAGGCTTGTTTTATCCAGTGCAGCAAAATTTAAAGGTTGCAGGATTTTCGGATGCTGATTGGGCTTCTTGTTTAATGACCAGAAAATCCTTGATTGGTTATTGCATTTTTCTGGGTCATTCTTTAGTTTCATGGAAAACAAAGAAACAAGTAACAGTGTCTAGATCATCTACCGAAGCAGAGTATAGAAGCATGGCTAGTACTACATGTGAATTGGTTTGGTTAGCTTATCTTCTAAAGGATTTGCACATTCCTGTTCAGATTCCTATAACCTTGTTTTGTGATAACAAAGCAGCTCAACAAATTGCTGCTAACCCTTGTTTTCATGAGCGAACAAAGCATCTGGACATAGATTGTCACTTTACAAGAGATAAGGTACAAGACGGGTTTCTGCAAACAGCATACATTCCCACTCATTTGCAGCTTGCAGATTTAATGACAAAAGCTTTGGGGCATTCACAACATTCACATTTAGCTGGCAAGTTGGGTTTTACTGACCTTCCAACTTGAGGGGAGGCTATAGAATTATTTATAGTATAAGGGGGTAAAGTGTAATTATTTTTAATGTTAGTTAGAAGTCGTTAAGTGTGATTAACTGAAGTTAGTTAGAGTTTGTTAGTTAATTAGCTTGATCAGCAGCTTCTTGTATATAAATAGATGTAATTGTTGTTTTCTTCAATTAATGAAATCATTTTCATTTTCATTTCACTTCCGCTTAATCGCTCTGTTCATACGTAGGGATAAAGTAGTATGTGAATTGATGTAATAAACTTAATAAGTGTTCTAATAAATCGATATTATTAATAAAAGGAAAGAAAGGAACATCCCATACCGCCTTCCGCAGGGGATGAGATTCGAACCCCTGACGTCTTGTTTAGAGGCAAGTGACTCAGCCACTAATCCAACCCCGCTGCTTTTTTAAATCGATATAATCAATCTTCCTAATAAACTTAATAAGTGTTCTAATAAATCGATATAATCAATCTTCCTTCCACCTTCAGCTGAAACATGAGAGTCGATCAGAGTCGATCAACATTGTCAGTTATAAATAATGTGCAAAGAAATCACTCTCTCTAAATTGAATGGCAAAACAAGTCTTTCAATTTGATGAGTTCCATTTTTTACTAAACACATTACTACTCAAAATATCATGTCCCTACCATCGGAAGAAATATGTAGTCAACAGGTTGTCAATGAATACCTTCATCGAACTCATGTTTTATGGAAGTTTGACCCTACTTTGTGCATCATAGGTCATAACACAAAGGGTGTGTATGTTCATTAATCGTAACACTATTCACGAATAGGTCCGTCTGTTGGTTCTCGCCAACTACTTTCTAACCATCATAACATTTCAAGTAAACATTATTGACCCATTTTGATTCAAACAAGTCTAAATTGATATAATTGTAGTTATCACCCAACTAAGCTAGATTAAATTACATAACGTAAATGATTTTTGTAAGGTTACATATCGAACATACTTTTAGGTTTTAAAAATTACAAGTAAAACAAAAGAGATTGCAACCACTTTTTTGTGTGTTTCGGCAAAAAGACTAAAATTAAAGACCAACTTTACGGGAGCAGGTTGGGTAAAGACGTAAAACGATCGCATCCAAACCGTCCACTCAAGCATTTTATTAATTTAAAAAAATCATCAAAAGATACACTTAAAGGTGTTTTCACCTTTTTAAAGCTTTTAATTTCCGCTTTCTACATGTTTTAACTACTTAAAGTAATTCTTAATTATCATTCAATGCATCTTGCACATTGTCACTTTAATAATTATAACTTCTTTTTAATGTTTTACAAATCCTTGCAATGTTTATCTATAGTATATTAATAAATCACTCTCTTAAATTTGTTTCGACGGACAACTTTTATCCGGAATTCTTCAAATCTGATGCGACTATTCCTCAAAGACCGCACTTCAGACAATGTTCAATTGTTTCATGTGAAATCGCGAGGAGTTGGGATTGAACGCGTGACATGTTTCTCAAAAACCATCCATATGATGACTCACGAGGACATTTGTGCAGTAGGAATGATACCACTAGGCTAAAGCCATAGTTGTTTAAAAAGCATTAAGTCTCGCAATCATGTGAAGAATTTATCAACAAAGATCTACATTTTGAGTTCACGTATTGATCAAGCATAAAAGATTAAGCTTGAGTGCATGGTGGTTTTGGTCGATTCAATACACTCGGTGTTAAATACATATAAAAGATTAAGTTTTATAGTTGTACCATATTGTTTGGTATTTGAGTGACACTAACCCTAATCGTATGGGCATGTTTTTATTTGAGCTTAATTAGCAAGGCCCAAGTACTATTCAGTGGGCTTCCTGCCTGAGTATAAAACTCGAGTAACGAGCCAGTGACATGTTACATGATTAAGTATCATTGATGATAAATATGTATATATACATGTGAATTGGACATATATGTAAACATGTGCTATGTTACTTGCATTAAAATTTGTGTGACATGGAGTAAACAATTGTGAGTGACAAGGAGTAAATAAACGAAAAAAAAAAAATTATGTATAAAATTTGAAGGGTTAAAACGGTAGTTTTAACTTTTGTTATTTATCTTTCCTAGACCTAAGTTGTACGATAGACTACTTCAGTACAACATGAAATTATTAAAAACTTAAAGAGGTGTAAGAACACAAAACGGTTAAAAAAGCCTGAAATTTATGTAAGAAAAATTTCAGTCTCGACTCATTCACGTTACATCCAACTTTGTAAGAGAATTTGTTTCCTATAGATATATAAACCTCGAAGTGCTTATATATGACGTGATATCCTACAAGTTATTTTATGGGTTTCGTTAACGACAGACGTGATATTTGTCATTAAACATTCGGACATACATAAATGATTGCAACTTTAACTAATATTGAGGGGGACACAGAGTTTGTAACGGTTTAAATATAAATATATTAAGGTTGCCTCCCTGCCTTAATGACACTCATATTTGGCGGTTGTTATCATTTTCCTTATGTTCTTCCTACATAGTTTATGTCAAACTTTGTAGTGTGTCATATACCAAGTTCAAATTTAACATACATAAATATATGATTATGTATTATTAATTTCAACTCTATCAGTAATGAACCTTATAAGTACTTGCAAACCTGCGTCACACTAAAAACTTAACAATCATTAACAAGATTTAAATGTTTCAATCATAGTCCAGTTCATGGTTCAAACCAGTGTTCATTTCCAATATAATTATACAATGCGATATAAATATTTCAATCCGAAAGGTGCGATTCAACACGATATAAAATTATACAATGCAACGTAAATATTTCAATAAAATTATATAAGGCCTGGTTCAGAATCCATTAAATAATCTCAAAACTCATCGTACAAACTTATATCAGTATATACACAAATCTTGGATGTAAGAGTTGTATCATATGTAGGCCCATGATCTGAGATTTTGTACATTTGGCTATTGTTTTGTATAGATAGCTAACCCCTCTGTACAACTTGGTCTAGACTAACAAACCGAAGACCTAACTAGGACTGGACCTAACCAGAACGGTTTCAAGTATTTCGATTGGTTCTCAATTTGGTCTAACATCGGAACCCCAAACTGATCCTTTCTAGTCTTCAATGGTTCAGTTTTCGGTTTCATTAGTACTAAGTTTTGGCAGTTCGGTCCAGTCCTGTTTTAAACTCAAGCAGAACATTATAATTCCACATCTCTGCTTAGCCATATATCTCCATTGTAGCAGACAAGCTCTCCAACATTTTGTGTAACTCCTCCATTTGGATATGAGATCTATCATTATAAACGAACCGAAAAACCTGACCTTTCAGCTCAATCCAACTACACCCCAAATCTTTCTTTATTCCACGATGAGCTAGTAAAGTTCTAACATTAGCTGCATCTTCCCACATACCTCTTGCAGAATATATATTTGAACGAAGCACACACATCCCAGCATCAAAATCCCGATAACCAGAAAGCTTTTGTGCCACGAGTTCACCTAATTCGAAATTTTCATGTACTCTACAACAACTTAGTAATGTTTCCCATGTATATGATGGTATTTCAACTGGCAATTGTTTAACAAATTCATATGCTTCAGTTAACATCCCTGTTCTACCAAGAACATCAATCATGCACGCATAATGTTCAGCGCTAGGGTTTAGATTCCACTTTTTTTCCATCGACTTGAAGCATTCCCAGCTTTCTTTGACCATGCCCGAATGAGAGCAGCCGGTTAATAAACCTAAAAAGGTCAAGTGGTCAGGTTGAAATCCAGATTCTGTCATGGAAGAGAATAGTTTCAGGGCTTTGACAGCAGAACCATGATACGCCTGTGCCACTATGATAGCGTTCCACGAAACTGTATCTTTTCTTATTGTACTGTCAAAGACTAGATTAGCGTCATCCATGAAACCACATTTAGAGTACATGGATATCAATGAACTCACAACCATGGAATCGTTGTCATAAGCGTATTTAATCACACATAAATGCATTGCTTTCCCCCAACCATGTACAGCAACTGACCCACAAACAGATATTAAACCAGTAAATGTCACCTGATCAGGTTTGATTCCGTTCTGCAGCATTTGGGAGTACAAATCCAAAGCCTCATCGTTCTGATACCCACAGATCATTATATTCCATGTGGTTTGATCTTTATTAGGAATTTCGCTAAAAAAGATTCGAGCTTTTACCATATCTTGGTCTTCTTGTACGTATCCTTGAAGAATCGTGTTCCATGACACTACATTACGCTTCGGCATTTTGTTGAAAAGATCAAGACCTTCTTCTAACCTTCCGTTTTTAACATACCCATCGATCATCGAGTTCCAAGCAACTACGTCTCGCTGAGGCATTTCATCGAACAATTTCCTACCCTCATCTATATGATTGTGCTGTAGATAACCTTTAATCATCACAGTCCATGCGATTACATCCTTGGTAGGCATTTCATTAAACAAGTCGCACGCTTTCTTCATCTTCCCAGCTTTTGTAAAACAACGAATCACACTCGTCCATGACACCACATCAATCTCACACATTTTCGTAAAAAACTTCCACAGTGATTCAAGATCACCCATCTCAACATAACCTGCTAACATCGCATTATTAATCAAAACATCCTCAAAACAACAATCATTAAACAACTTCTCAGCTTCCGCCACAAGCCCATGACAGAAACATCCTTCAATCATAGTTGCCCACGACACCGAATTCTTCTGTGGCATTTCATCAAACAACGCTTTCGCCTCATCAATTAGTCCATTCCTCACATACCCCGACAACATAGCGTTCCAACAAACCACATTCTTATCAGTCATAGCATCAAACAACCTCCTTGCTTCATCCAATCTCCCACACTTAGCATAACCATTTAACATTGCAGTCCAAGACACAACATTTCTGTTCGGCATTTCATCGAACAGTTTACGTGCATTATAAACCATCCCATTTTTTACATACCCAGATATCATACAATTCCATGTCACGGTATTCTTGATCGGCATCTCACCAAACACATTAAGTGCAGATTTGATATCACCATGTTTGAAACACTTTGTAATTTTGGAGTTACATTTGTACAAAGAGTTGGAATCTGAACACAACTGACGAACATTATAGCTAAATCTTGTAAAGAGAAAACGTGCATTTTTTATAGAATTGACTCGTATAATCATGTGGATATATGAAACATAGAAAGTGTTATATTTTAAATAAATAATGTACAAATAAATTGTTTAAAAGTCATGTTACTCGTTAAATTAACAAAGAAAATGTCACAAAGTGTAGATGAAAAAACTACAAGGTGATATAAATTAATAATACATATTGATGATCAATCAAATAAATAATAAAAGTGATGGTAAGTTGTTTAATAACGAAATTCAAGATAAAATGATAAAATCTGATTACTTCGAATGTCTCAAATTTATTGTTCACGGACAAAAAAATACGCAATTAGGAAATAAGATCGTCACACTCTACTTTATGATAAAATGACACTTTATTCTCAACTTTTTGGATGCTTTTCTATGTCATATGTATTCATCGAGAAATAAAGGAATTTTAGTTAATTTTATATATCTACGTTTGTAAGTGATCAGTTAAAATGGAACATCCAAAAAGTGAAAGATGTACTACATAAGTATATACTATATAGAGCAAAGGGTGTAGGAGGTGTTTTACAACGTTCCCAACAAAGTTCTTCTCCCATAATACAGTTTGACAGTGTCTTCCACACCATATCAATGTTCTCAGCAGTAACAAAATCTTGAAACGGACGCTGCTTTTGTTTTTGTTTTTCATTTTTCTTTTCTTTTTCCCCACACACACAATTATTTAATAATACGTAGACAGTTGAAAGGTTATAATTATTTGAACTTCTTCATTATGTTAATTAGAAATAAGAACATGTCAAATATATATGTATATGTTTTTTTACCAGAAAAAGATCAACAAGTGAATAATCAAAGTAACTCAATTCATGATTTCGTAATATATGATAACTATAATGTACTATCTTATTACTCAACGGGTGTGTTTGGCAATCACATTTTGAGGGATTTTTGGAGATGGTGGTTCTAAATTTCAACAAACTCCATCTACAATCCATGTTTGGCATGCAAAAAAATAGGGATTCTAGATAAAATAATCCCTTGAAAGCGAAGCTCTTGAAACTAGATTCTAAAAATAATCTCCATCTCCATCTAGCGTTGCCAAACACACCCAACGTTTACAAGTATAACCGTCTTTTATGCTATAAAATTGATAATCATGTATCCGTTACAATGTTACATGGACAGGTGACCTTGTAAATCAAAGGGAATACAAATTATGACTTGGTCAAGGTGTGATTCAATAACTAGTTATAAAATAAAGCCATGATATGAAGGTTTAGACCAAGAAAGATAAAGAAATGGGAGATGTGAAGCTTTTGAGGACATGGTCAAGCCCATTTGCTCTAAGGATTGTTTGGGCACTGAAACTGAAAGGCATAGAGTATGAGACCATCTATGAAGATCTTGCCAACAAGAGTTCTTCACTACTTGAATACAATCCTGTTTACAAGAAAGTACCCGTGTTGTTACACAACGGAACACCCATTTGCGAATCACTTGTAATTCTCGAGTACATTGATGAGACATGGAGCACAACTAGTAGTTTCTTACCCGAGGATCCGCTTGCAAGAGCCGACGCACGTTTCTGGGCAAAGTTTAATGACAACCAGGTAAATCATCACTTGTCGATCTTGTACCATTCAATACATCTTAGCTTATCCTTCGAAACAAACTATTATTATTTTTAATAATAGTATTCTCATGAACACATGGTTTAAATGAGTCTTTTGTAATGAAGAAGCTATAGAAAAAACTAAAATTACATATGATTAGTTGTCCACTAGTATAGTTACCATTTTGTAGTCCTTAATTAATTCAACTTCGATTTCCAATATAGGTTATCCCATCCTTCTTTAGTTATCTTATAAGCCAGGGGAAGGATCAAGAAGAAGCGAAAGTTAAAGCTATGGACAATCTCAAACTAGTAGAATTACATCTAAACGGTAAGAAATTCTTCGGTGGAGAAATGTTTGGATTCTTGGATCTTGTGTTTGGGTGGTTGGTTTATTATCCTGGTGTCGCAAGGAAGGCTATCAATTTAGAACTATTAGACGAAGAAACATTCCCAAATCTATGGAAATGGAAGGAACAATTGTGTAACATTCCGGTGATAAGAGAAAATTGGCCTGATTAGAAGGCCATGATCATGATGTATCAGGAAATCAAGGCTGTAGGATATAAGTTCTACAATAATGTGACAGACAGTGAAGCCTCGAAGGATCCGTAAGAATGTGAGGATGCCAACAAGGTTCAGTGAAAAACAAGATTAAAGCTTAATGTCTTATTTATGATACCAAGTAATGATGTATGTTTATATTCATATGAATCTCAGATACATGTTGTCTAGCTTAATGTCTCAAAAAACTTTCCTTGTAATAACTTCGCATCAGAAAGACGAAAATTCCAAAGCATGAAGGATATACAACTCTAGTTTAATTAACAAGCTTAAGTTAAGATATAGGAAAAACGAAAATTTTATGGCAACCAAAACATAATTTTCATCGACTTAAATTACTCCGAGCTCTCTTGACCATACCCTGTTCAGAGAAGTAAAATGACACATTCAGAACATTACAAAATTTATCGTTTCTGTCTTACGATATATACAGCAAGTACTTCATTAAAGACCTATGATACAGCGTTATCTATAATAAGACAACGACATTCTTTGATGTTATAGTATATATAGATGAAAACTAAGGCCGGCATTTATGCAAGGCCGGCATTTATGCAATAAGAAAAACCAGTTACTATCCATGCCGGCTTATGCACTAAACATTGGTTTTATAACAGGCGTGTCATTTCAGATACAAATAATAATAATAACAACAATAATAGAAGGATAGTCAACCGGGTTTGGAGTAGATATATCTAACACATATATAGCTTATGAAATTAAAAATATATATAAATAATTATTTTCAATGTTGAAAAGATATCATGGATATAAGTTAATGCAAAAGTTAAATAAACTAGTTTTCGTCTAATATAAAAGACTAAATACCAGAAGTTTACTGTAATAATATAGTTTTTAGTAACCATAGTTGGTATATTCAATTGTGTATCCCAATTTAAAAATGAACCAAGTAGTGTTTGTTGATCAATCCGATCCGATCTAAAGATTACTAGCTTCGAGCTGCACCTGTTTTTGCACATAACCCAGCCCACCTGCTTTGATAGTTTTTAGTTGTGTTCAATGTGATACAACTGGTCGGACTTGTAGCCTCTATAAAAGGAGCCACCAAATGCAGGTTTAGGCCAAGAAAGCTAAAAAATGGGAGAGGTGAAGCTTTTAAGGAATTGGTCAAGTCCAATTGCCCCAAGGATTGTTTGGGCAAACTAAAAGGCAAAGTTCAGCGCTGAGCAGTTACTACTCCATCAGTCCCTTCTTCCCAGTTTTATTTTGACTTTAAAGATCAAACAAACTACATTCAATGTTTTAGAGACCACGCCAGTTTCTTTAGGGAGAACTTTAGTTGGACCAAGTCTATGTGGCGGTGGGTTTAGTCCTCGTGGAATAGTGGCCCACCAAAGGTGGTACTGAAACCACGACTGAAAAAACTACATTCAATATTCAAAATTGTAAGTCATACACATGTTTTTAGCTGTTGTGGAAATACAGATAAAAAGGAAAACAGAAACAGTGTTAAACTTGTAGGAAAGATTCTTATTTTAATTTTGGTTAGCACGTCAAGGAAATAAAAACAACATGATCAAACTTACCACCACGTAATTTCGCCACGCCATCTAGTAACCTTTATGTCACTTTAGATTCCATGATTTGAAATTTTAAGGGTTCTTATGGACGGAAAAAAAACGGGTTAAAAAGGATAAACGGAGATTGCGTTGTAGTGAATTTGACCATGTTGACTTTCATTTTTCCTGTTCCAAATGCAAGTTGTCCCAACATTCCATCATCATTGCACAAACCACGGGAAGGATCAAGATGAAGTCAAAGAGAAAAGCTTGGACAACCTGAAACTAGTAGAAGAAAATCTAAATGGAAAGAAATTCTTCAGTGGGAAAGCATTTGGATTCCTAGATCCTGTTTTCGGGTGGCTGGCTTTAATCATGATGTAGTAAAAAAGGTGAGATCTCTAGATCTTTTAGATAAAGAGACATTTCCTAATATATGCACATCGAAGGAATGGTTTTGCAATATTCCAGTGATGAAAGAAAACTGGCCTGATGAAAAAGCAATAACTCTCAACCTTCAGGAAATTACTTCTACACCCAAGTAAGATATGAATCATTGGCATTTTGAGGAATGAATAAAATATGGCAAGATATAATAATAATAATAAAAAGTTCTAGTACTGTTTTACTGCGTGTCAGTGTAATAAGTATAATCGCTACAGCTTTTTTCCAAATTAAGCTTAAGCAATATATAAGTTATATAATAATTGATAAATTAAATATATTATATTCGAATGAACACATACCTAAACTTAATTCTTGATGGTATGTTTTCACTTGATCTTAATCAAAATCACAGTTTCAGGGACTCAGTAGCAGACATGGTATGTTTGTCTCACAATCACACATTCACAGTGTTCCAAAAACTACATCTTTTTTTGTTATATTTCAACTGTTAGCTCAAAAATCAAATTAGTATCCATAAGGCAACATTTGGAGATCGAACCTGGATATCAATGAACTCGCAACCATGTGATCATGTCATAAGCAGAGTGATCTTGGAGTACATCAAGTGATTCACAAACATGAATATGCCCATAGAAAAGATCAGCAAGTCAAGTTGGATTATGTTCCGCAGCATTTGGGAGTATAGATCCAAAGCCTTGATATTTTGATACCAACAAGCTAGCCAATATTTTCCATGATTCTGCAATATTCATCAAACCCATTAATTGCAACTGCAGAATCATTTTCATAACATAAATTATTACACACAAGTGCATTGCCACCGTCAACCAAGTCCAGCAAGTGATCCATAAAAAATAAAAAAAAATAACAACTACATGTATTTTCAAGTAGTACGAAGATTAAGTTGAAACATGCATTTGTGTTAAATGTTAATACATTTAGGGTTTATTGTTTCGTTATTTATTGCACTTCACACCTTTTATTATTGTATGAGTCAAACTTTGAAAACTTCTATGGTAAGTATTGAACTTGTAAATAATGTATATTGTATGTAAACTTTCCTTTTTGGGAAAGGCCAAAATAGGAAACTTTCATTATTTGGCCTTACCCAAAAAGAAATATTTACATATAACAGACGCTATTTACAAGATCAATACATACAATAGAACAAATGAAAGTATGTATCATACAATAGTAAAAAGTATAAAGTTTAAAACATAACGCAACAATAAAGTAATAAACCCATTCATTTACTGTCATTGAGCATTATTATAATATTACTTGCAGATATAACCTGTTAAAATTTATAATTTTACTCAAAAGTTAGCTCAACAAGTGAAACCTAACCATGCTTCACTACATGACTTATTTTCCAGAACGGCAAACCTACAACATATCCCCATATACTACTCTTTTGCCATAATGTACCCTACATTGTTTTAGTAAACAATATCATAAACCAACAGATTAAACAAATTTCATCCATAGACAGACCCGAATCTTATCTTCTATGAATATGCTTACTACAGCTTTTGTCTTATTCTCTCAACAAAAACTCATTGCAATTCACAAATAAAAAAAAAAAGGCCTAGACAACTATCCTATCGGCAAACAAACATTGGTTATAACAAGCGGTTATATTGAACAGTTAAATGTTTCTGTAATAACCGGCTGAGGGAAGACACATTGTCAGGATCTATTTGAATGTTTCTTCTTTGCAACAAGATACCATATGGTACAATTTATGATCATTAATATAAAAAGATAAAAAGAAACAAAATATCTTACTATTATCATGATAACTAAGCCATCAGAATTGACTCAACCTGAAATGGTAAAAAGATACTATATGATTCAATATTGGGGACATCTTATAGTATGGTTATAGGACATATAATATTATAACATTCATAGTTTTAGAGTATTTTGACGTGAAAGTTATATTTTCTACATACTTGTCTATGGCCCTCTGCTGCGTGTTTCTATTGTATGTGTCCATTGCTTGTGGTTCAGTTTTCTTAACATTTCTAGGTTTGTTTACTCAACAAAATATATGTTGTCAGACTATTTTGGTATGTGTTTGAATACTTCAAAGATGTTTCATTGTTAAATGATTTATTTATTATATTAAAAACATAATCCATGCATATAGATATATATGACACACCCATTTTAGTATTTTTGCAGAATGGTGAATACCTCATACTCATCCGTTTCCATGCATCCTAGGTTTGTAAGTTACCCTAGTCTTCATCACCGAGAATGGCATAACCTGAAAAATGTATAACAAAACTAGTTAACGTTGTAGAAAAGCTAAGAATAACTTGCACCGCAACAACTTATATAAGGTAGTTCGCACCATCAATGTTTCATGTTTATGTCAACCATTGTGGTACATTTTCCACATATCAGCTGCAGTTTCTCTTCGCCTTAACCTGCAGTCCTTGGCTGCATGAGTGAACAGCACATCTAGAGGTGAAAAAATGGGTTAGTTGGGTGGGTTGTGTAACGGATCAAGACCGTTAATCATGTTTGGCACAGTTCGGGCTGGGAGGGTTGACCCGAAACACTAGCTGTCCAGAATATTTAACATTTATAAAAATAATTAGCATGTCAAGTTTGATTATGTTCCGCAGCATTTGGGAGTATAGATTCAAAGCCTTCACATTTTGATACCAACAAGCTAGCCAATATTTTCCATGTTAATGCAATATTCATCAAATCCATTAATTGCAACTGCAGAATCATTTTCATAACATACATAATTACACACAAGTGCATTGCCACCGTCATCCATGTCCAGCAAGTTATCCATTAAAAAAACACCAGTCAACTACATTTATTTTCAGGTAGACTGGTACGAAGATTAAGTTGAAACATGCATTTGTTTTATACATTTACTCTCATTGAGCGTTATTATAATATTACTTGCAGATATAACCTGTCAAATTATTAATTTTACTCAAAAGAGATCAATAAGTGAAAAATAACCATGCTTCATTACATATGATTTATTTTCCAGAACGGCAAACCTACAACATATCCCCAAATACGACTCTTTTGCCATAATGTACCCTACATTGTTTCAGTAAACAATATCATAAACCAGCAGATAAAACAAATTTCATTCATAGAGAGACCAGAATCTTATCTTCTATGAATATGCTTACTATGGCTTTTATGCCATTATTCTCTCAACAAAAACTAGTTGCAATTCCCGGAACAAAAAAAACAGCCTAGACAGACTATTCTATTCGCAAACAAACATTGGTTTTAACATGTGGTTAAATTGAACAGTTAAATGTACCTGTATAACCGGTTGAGGGAACACACATAGTCAGGATCTATTTGAACTTTTCTTCTTTGCAACAAGATACTATATTGTACAATTTGTGATCATTAATATAAAAACATAAAAAGAAACAAAATATCTTATTATTATCATGATAACTTCCAGAAAGACATCAGAATTTACTCGATGTGAAATGTTCACTTCAGTTCAGCTTAATAGTAAAAAACAACTGAACAGGCCTAAAATTCGATTTGTCATGTAAAAACAACTAGATTGTTCCAAAACCATGCCAAGTCAATGGTTTGGATATATTCCATACCCACTATAAAAGTATACAAAAAACCCTTAGGATTGAATGTTAAGGCCACAAAAGATAAAGAGAAAATGGGAGAGGTGAAGCTTTTCAGGACATGGTCAAGCCCTTTTGCTCTGAGGATTGTTTGGGCATTGAAATTAAAAGGCGTAGAGTATGAGACCATTTATGAAGATCTTGCTAACAAGAGTTCTTTGCTACTTGAATACAATCCTGTTCACAAGAAAGTACCTGTGTTATTACACAATGGAAAACCTATATGTGAATCACTTGTAATTCTTGAATACATTGATGAGACATGGAATACTAGTTCTCGTTTCTTACCAGAAGATCCACTTGCCAGAGCCACCACCCGTTTCTGGGCTAAGTTCAATGATGAGCAGGTACGTACATTACCCTTCTTGTACCATTACTCCATATGCTCTTGTTAGTTCAGACAACTCTCTCTCTCTCTCTCTCTCTTTCTCTCTTTCTCTCTCTCTCTATATATATATATCTATAAAGCTCAGAGAAAGATATTTGAAGAACAAATAAAAAATCAATATTACCATTGTGGTAAAAATAAACAAAAGCTATAACTATGTTTAATATGACTTTAACATTCAAACTCAACAGAGAACAAAAAGTGCATAAGATAATGCAGTAGGTGTGCCCATCAACAGTCAGGCCTTCAGGTGTGGATTAACATCCTCTAATAAAGCAGAGGGGTCTGCACAACTCAGTCCCAACTGACAAAACGAGGAATCTGTGTGAACAGGGTTTCTAGCTTAACATAAAAATTTTAAACGAACAACTTAAAAAATTTCTCCGTTTGAAATATAGGTTCACCCATCGTTCTTCCGTTATTATATGAGCAAAGGGAAGGATCAAGAGGAAGCCAAAGAGAAAGCCTTGAACAACCTGAAACTAGTAGAGGAACTTTTAATTGGAAATAAATTCTTTGGTGGAGAAACATTTGGCTTACTAGATTTTGCTTATGGGTGGCTGGCTTATTATCATGGTGTCATGAAAAAGGCGAGCACTTTATATCTGTTCAACGAAGAGACATTTCCAAATCTATGCACATGGATTGAACAATTCTGCGACATTCCCGTGATCAAAGAAAACTGGCCTGATGAAGAGGCCATGATCCATAAAATTCAGGAAAGATACCAAGCTCGTGGGATGTAATAATCTACACAAAAGTGAAATATGAAGCCTCATAGGAGTATTGAGAGAATGAGTTTGTCGAAATGATTTCACAAAAAATCAAGATTTTCCATTCTTTCTGTATGTGTGAGTGTAACAAGTGTCTTTTACTTCAATCAGAAAATAATACTTCATGGCTTTCAGTATCACAGTCCCACTTTACATGAGAATATTTGTCACACTATTTAGTATGAGCAACGTACGGTACACTAGTATGAATAAAAGCTGTGTTATTACCTTAAAATATGTATGACAGAATGGAGTCCTCATTTTCAACCATGTTTGGGGGCAGTTATCAGCGTTCATCATGTAAAATGACGGACCAGTAACATATATATCACTTATCACTAAGTTATACAGAAGGAGAAGGTTCAAATGGTATTATTGTGTCATTCAAAACACTTACCAAACAGAGCATTTGAATCGTTACAGGCATTTGATTCCTCGGCACTTACTCTTTTCCTTATATCATATGTAGGTCACGTCATCAGTATTTCAGGCTTATGTCAGTCAAGGAGTGGAGCAAGAAGAAGCAAAGGGTCCTGCCTTACAGAACCTAGATATCGTTGAAAAGCAGCTAAGTGGAAAGAAATTCTTCAGTGGAGAAACATTTGGATTCTTAGATCTTGTATTTGGATGGATTGCCAAGTATCTTGAAATATTTGAAGAAACGGGTGGCATACAGCTCTTAGACAAACAGAGGTTTCCACTGATATCGGCTTGGAAGGAGAACTTTTCAGGAATCCCAGTAATTAAAGAAAACTGGCCAGATCAAGAGAAGCTGATTATCAAGTTCCAACTTATGCGTGAGCATTTCATTTCCGCTGCTACAGGTGAAGATAAGTGAAAAGTTTCATGAATGTGTCTAGGAATATTGATACTCTCAGTACAATAATGATCATCGTATATGATCACGTGATGATGACATATTACTTATAGTTGTCCAAGCAATTGTTTGTTTGTTTACTTTCTTTTTCATGCATTTTTGTTTGAAGGCTTTAAACAATATCAGGAGCAAATTGCATGACGATTCAAAATTGGGACATCTTATAGTATGGTTATATGACATATAATATTATAACATTCACACGTTTAGAGTATTTTGATGTGTAAATTATATTTCCTACATACTTGTCTATGGCTCTCTGCTGCATGTTTCTATTGTAGGTGTCCGTTGCTAGTGGTTCAGTTTTCTTAACATTTCTAGGTTTGTTTAGTCAACAAAATATGCTATTAGACTACTTTGGTACGTGTTTGAATACTTCAAAGATGTTTCCTTGTTAAATGATTTGTCTATTATATTAAAAAAACATAATCCATGCATATAGATATATATGACACACCCATTTTAGTATTTTTGAAGGAATGCTGAAATATACCTCATACTCTCCGTTTCCATGCTTCCTAGGTTTGTAAGTTAACATAGTCTTCATCACCTAGAATGACATAACCTGAAAAATGTATTACAAAACTAGTTAACGTTGTAGAAAAGCTAAGAATAACTTGCACCGCAACAACTTATAAAAAGGTAGTTCGCACCATCAATGTTTCATGTTTATGTCAACCATTGTGGTACATTTTCCACAAATCAGCTGCAGTTTATCTTTGCCTTAACCTGCAGTCCATGGCTGCATGAGCGAATAGCACATCTAGAGGTGGAAAAATGGGCTAGTTGAGTGGGTTGTGTAACGGATCAAGACCGTTTAATCTTCTTTGGCACAGTTCGCGCTGGGAGAGTTAACCCGAAACACTAGATGTCCAAAACCTTTAACATCTATAAAGATAATTAGCATGTTAAATATCATTTAAAATTTCACACCTAAACTATAACCCGGATTGACCCCTTCAAAAGTAGTTGAAAGTGCCCTATCTAAGCACATCACATTCTGACTTATCTTCTTCACCAATAATCGCCACAGCTACACGATCCATTCTTGAACAAATGAAACCGGTTTGCATCTCTAACTAAGAATTCCCTTTGTACAATTTTCGATATGTACTTCGTCACAATGTGACAATCCTCACAAACCCGTAAATTCTTCATTATCTGCAAGGGTGTTCCTGGTTTTGTGTTTAATAAGCCAAATGCAATTGCAAGCCTTTCACTATGCCCGCAGAGAATCTCTTTTTTTTCATCTTCATTAACATCATGAAGAACAGATTTCAGATTACCTACATAACCTTCTTTGGTTATTAAATCACCAAGAACCTCAAGCAACTTCTTAACCTCTTCATATTGTTCAAAAGATCTATTTCCGCTACGGAAAGTATAAATCTTTTTATTAATATCCAGCCAACTACAACCAGCATCTTTCTTAAGTCCTCTAGTTTTTATACATTTTCTAGCCGTTCTAACTTCATCCCATTTTCCTAATGATGCATATACATTTGAAACTAAAACATAATATCCTGCATTGTCTGAATTCAATCCAATAATATTTTTTGAAGCACGTTCTGCAATTTTTGTCTGTCCACTTGCTCGGCAAGCACTAAGTAAAGAACCCCATATGCTTGCATCGGGTTTTATCGGCATGGAAAGAATAAATTTTTCAGCTTCGGTCAACTCCCCAGACCGTGAAAGAAGGTCAACTACACAGGCATAGTGTTCAATCTTTGGGTCAATGTTGTAGTCTTTTTTCATTTGGTTAAAGTAAAAACGTCCTCTTTCTACTAGTCGTGAATGACTACATGCAAAAATGATGGCAAGAAAGGCAATTTCGTCAGGAATTATACCTGTAGCTTTCATATTCTCGAATGATGTTATGGCTAACATGCCCTGACCATACATCCCGTAGGCATAGATTAGTGCCGTCCATGTCACTACATCTTTGTTTTTCATATGCTCAAATACCAAACTTGAATTTCTCAAGTTACCACATCTTGAATACATCTCAATAAGTGCATTCCCAATTGGAACATGTGGCTCAATGCCTGACTTCAAAACAAAACCATGAATCTCTTTACCTTGCCTTTTAGCTCCAAGCGTTGAACACAAAGGTAATGTACTTAAAATAGTAGCCACATTTGGTAGTGTTCCCTGAATTCTCATACGACTAATCATTCTAAACCCTAAATCGTATTCCTCTGAATGAGAGCATGCTGCAATAATGGTATTCCAGGATACAATATCACAATCTTTCATGTTCTCGAATTCGTTTAATGCATCATCCATTTTCCCACATTTAGCATAAACATCGATAAGAGAATTTCTCACAATAATACTCTCATTAAATCCGGTTTTAAGTGTGTCACAATGCAGTTCCATTGCTAATTTTAAGCTTCTCACCGGGGTGCACATAGGAAGAATTGTCACATATGTGACAAAATCAGGTTTTATGTCCACTTTCATGTTACTAAAAGTCACCACTGCTTCTTCATACTTTGATGCTATGATAAAACCACTGATTAGGGAGTTCCATGATGTCGCATCCCTGCTTTTCATTTTGTCAAAAACTTCCTTTGCTGCTGGCAAACAACAACATTTTGCATACATATCGATAAGGATATTACTTGCTGTCATGTCACATTCGTACCCATTTATAATCATGTAATCATGAACAAATTTACCAGATTCCAAATCACGAATGTGACTGCAAGCACGGAGAACAAAAGTAACTGTCAAAAGGTCAGGTTTGTGTTCATGCAGCATCTCCATAAACAGCATGATCGATTCTCTATAAAGGCATGCATGAGAATAACCAGAGATAAGAGTGTTCCAAGTAACAGTATCTCTAACAACCATCTCCTTATAAACCCTGTGACACCCTTCTAAATTATTCGATTTAAAGTACATTGAAAGAAGACTATTACAGACTCGTGTATCAATATCCATAGCAAGTTTCACTGACAACCCATGAACCATTTCAGCCTCCATGATCACACCCAACCCACTACAAGCAGACAAAACACTCGACACCATAAACAAATCCGTTTCCACATTGGACATCCTCGATTGGTAAAACACTTCCAAAGCTTCTTCCCATTCCTCATTCGCACTATAGCCCGAAACCAAACTGTTCCAAGAAACAACATCTCTCTTAGGCATTTTATCAAACACCTGGTGCGCACTCTCCAAATCGCCAAACCTCGCATACATATCAATCAACGCATTACCAATATACAAATCCGATTCAAATCCTAAACCCATTACATGTTCATGAACAATCTTAGCTGTCTCAAACTGCCCTGATCCAGCACAGGAATTAATCACTGAAGGAAAAGTATATGTATCAGGGTTTATATTCAACACCCTCAACTTATTATAATAATTTAATGCTTCTGTATATAACCCATTATGAGTCATTGCTCTTATGATTGTATTCCATTGATATATATTGTTTGTGGGTGAAACGGTGATGAAAACAGATGAACATGAATGTGGGTCTTTTAACTGAGCGTATTTGCTTATTAATTTGCCTGAGAAAAAAACTGTTTGATTGAGCCCTGAAGTGATTAAAAGTGAATGGATCCGGTGAAGTTGTTTAATGTTTGATGTTAAAGATAATGCTTTTGAGATATAAATGTAGAATGATTGTTGAATTTGGCGGGAGAAAGATTGTAACTTTGTTGGTCGCATTGCTGAAAATGTTAATGCAGCATATCGAGTAAAGTTGCTGAAAATGTTCAAGGAGTTAGATTAAGACTGAACAAGATTCAGGTACTTGCTGATGTGTGTGGGTTGCAGATAACCGCACAGGTGAGAGGCAATTGTTACGGTGGTCAAATATATTTGATAGTATGTGGCTTTTTGTGTAAGGGTTTGTATATGTAAAAGTGGAAGTCAATTTAGTGGCTTAGGTGCCTAGGAGGGGTGTGAAAATTGATTGTAAACGAGGTTTTTTTTAGCGTTGCGACGAGATCCATAAAATTACACTTTAAATTATTTATATCAATGAGAAAAGTTCATTAGAGTACACATTTTTATGAAAGTATGAGAGAATGCATACTAGCCATTGGATCATCAAAATCAATGATCCACATTTATTTCAGCATTTTTTAAAAAAGAATTGTAACATATGTTATTTTGGGCGGAGGGGCAATTATGACATTTGACAATATCTCTAATTGTTCATCTTCTTCATTCACACAGACCTAAAATTAAAAAAAAAACTCTGTTCTTTTTTTTCCTCTCAGGCCCTAACTCCAATCCTTCGAAAACGGTCACCTATCTTTCTATTCAACACTTAGATTTATGAATTTATCATTCTTCTCAATCGTACGATCGATTTGATCCATGAAATTGCGATTTTCATCTATTTTTTCCCTAAATCCGATTTTGCCCTAATTTCTTCGATTTTATCCAATTCAAACTTGTATATATAGATATAATGAGTCTACATGCTTTGCAAAACCCTGTTGATACCTCATATTCCAGCAATTTCATTGAATTTGATTCCACTTGGTAAGATTTCGATTAATGCATTTTTTAGGTTATATTTTTTATTAATTTTATCTCATTGTATGAGTTTTTTAAGTTTGTTCTACTGTATTCTTTGTGGATTTTGTATTATTGAGGTAGATGAGATATATATCTTACTTTTTGCCCTGATTATTGCTCTTATTTGTTTTATGTTTTTTTTATGTATGTGTTATGATAGCCACATAAATAACTTAGTATGGTGATACATTAGTTTAATGAGATATATGAATTTTCATTCATTCATCTTTGATTTATTTATCATTGTGTTGTTTTCCTACATAAGAGCAAAGTCAAGCCATGGAACTCTTGTTGATTTTGCTGAATTTGTTTAAAGGTTTAAAATAAAATACGACGTGATGATGATTATATGAGAGTTGAGTCTAAAACGAGTCGTATATAGGCGGGATAACATACATGTTGCAACCACACGTCTTTAAGAAGTTGTTTTGTTGTTGAACAACATGACGTTTTTACATTTTTTGTTCTTTTTGGTTTGTTATGATTAAAATTTTAGAATTCCTTTGATGTGTGTTGATTGTTTTTTCATTATTAAACTTGTATTGTTGCTTTTATTAGAGTTCTTATCAGCTGTCTTTTGTAACACATGTGTTATGTTTGTTTATACATCAGACGTTGCAACTACGATTGCTGAGAAGTTGCCTCAAATTCCAGTTTCCAAGCCTGCCACAACTAAAAAGGATTTGAAGGTGAAATTGATTATTTATAAGAAAGGTCATTATAAAAAATTTGATTGACGTAGTCAAAGAAACACAACAACTTCAACAAAATGATAAAGTTAATAATATTGCTTTGTGATCACCTGTTGTGCGTGAAACTCCCTCAAAACCGAAGGTTACAAATTTAACTGTTAGTCAATCTCCTTCAGCATCACGTGTCATCACCGAAGGTAACTGATACTGAAAATAAAATCGCTCAGAAAGTTTATGTTTATAATTGAGAAGTTGTATGATAAAGTTGAAGTTTAGAATTGTTGATGAGTTTGACAAGTTGTATAATAAGGATGAAGTTAAGAAGGTGATCGAGTTGCATGAGATTAAGACCCGAAAGAAGATCAATGAGGATGAACACATGAAGAAAAAAAATGATGAAGTTTGACATGTTTTAGTTGATGGGTTTGTGGTGTCTTTGTAAGGTTTTGTTGATAATTTATTTTATAACTAGCACAAATATGGCTTGTAGTACATTGACTAATGTTTTGAAATTCATTATATATATATATATATATATATATATATATATATATATATATATATATGTGTGTGTGTGTGTGTGTGTGTGTGTATTGGTGGAATATGTAGTTTAACACATGTGTTTAATATTGTAGTGATGCTTTATCACATGTGTTATTGCTACAAACTCACATGGTATTTACTAATAATGTCATGTCTAATTTCGTTTATTTCATAATATGTTTTTGGTGTTGGTGCAGGTTGAAAACATGTAAAAAGTGCTGAAAATATAATACTATTTGTCCAACACATGTGTTATATCGAATTAACACATGTGTTATAGTGGTGTAACACACATTTGCCCAACACATGTGTTATAGATTATAAACACATATGTTTATTGTGACTTGAACCAAACCAGTTTTATTGTTATCTAACACTTATGTTATTTGTTATTTAACACATGTGTTATTACTAATTAATACAAGTGTTATAGAAAATTTACACATGTTTTCTAGAAAATTTACACTTTGTGTTACGTGGTGACCGGCACAATTACTAAGCTATAACACATGTGTTATATGTTCACAACACATGTGTTATTGTTACTTAACCCATGTGTTAAAATGAATTAACAATTTGTGTTACGCTGTGATTGTATTATTACCAATATGTTTAAAGACAAAAGTTAAAGAACAAGATAATGATTCTTAATGCCATTGTCATCGATTCTTTTGATTTTTGTATGTGTATGATATGTTTTTATTCTAACTAATAATCACATGTAAAAAGAGTAGCAATATGATGAATGTATTTAAATATTTTTTTCAGAATATTGTGCTTGTGCCTTTTCTTCTGCCAGTCTTTGCTTCTGCCTCCGCTTTCTTCTTATCACATAACCGCCTGTTATTGTCCGTCATTCCACATATTCCGCACGTTTTGGGCTTTGTTCCTTTCTTCTTTTTGCCTCCTCCTTCTGCTGTATATTCTACAACCGTCCATCATTTGCGCAACCTTTGTATCGTGACACTTCAGGATTTGTATTTCAACAACATTAGGCTTTTCAATCCCGTGCAATTTCTCTATTATGTTTGTCTTTGTTAGAGGTTTAACATTCGGGTTTAACAAGTCCATGTCACGAAAATATACTGGTATCCATCTCGTTCTTATATTATACAAATCTGAAAGCCACGTGTTCCCTTTCAAATTGAAATCTTATAATAGCTTTCCCCACTGATCCTCAAATTCTTCGGGAGTGATGAACATGTTCCAAACTATTTTATTAAACCTCTTTTTGAATTCTTTGGGATAAAGATTGTTAGCACAAATCTGCAAGTATAAAAGGAGTTTTTGCAATAGTTTTTATAAGTAACATGTAAAACAATAACATAACACATGTGTTACATAGAATTAACACATGTGTTATGATGCATTAACACATGTGTTATGATGCATTAACACATGTGTTATGATGAATTAACACATGCGTTAGTGATGAATTAACTCCTGTGTTATAGAGAATTAACACATGTATATGATGAATTAACACATATGTTATGCTGAAACTTAAATACATGTGTTATGCTGAAACTTAAACACATGTGTTAGTGATGAATTAACACATGTGTTAGTGATGAATTAACACATGTGTTACGATGAATTAACACATGCTTTATAGAGAATTAACACATGTGTTATGATAAATAAACACATGTGTTATGATAAATTAACACATGTGTTATATTAGTTGGAATCAAAATTGCATTAATTAACCATACCTTTGTTGGCAATTTCTAAGTTATGATCAACAACACGTGTGTTATGGTCAACAACACATTCTCTACGTTAGTTATAATAACAGTGTTTTTTTTTTTATCATTAACACATGTGTTATCACAGTTGCATGTGTTTTGTACACAGAATATATAGTAATAATAACACACGTGTTATTAGAAAATCACAATCAAATGTTTTTTTTTTTTTGAACAGTAACTTATATTACCAAAAAAAAACCCCGCAAAGGAAAGCTTCATCTACAAGCAATAAAATGGAAACACAGCAGCCATCACAACACCATAAACCTACCCGCAAACCATAGCTACACTAACACAACTACAGAAGAAAAACAACGAGATAGCAGCAGCTGGGACGAAACGCAACCGAGAAAAGAAAAAGAAAAAAAGACCCCTTAAAATGCTGGACTTCCTGACCAAACCTCCCACGATAAGTTTTCTGCACTACACCTATTCGACATCCAATCAAAAAAGTTGACTTGGACCTCCGAAAATAAGTCCGGCATCTTGGACCATCCGTTGAGAACACCATTTTATTCAAGTTCTCCCAAAATATTTACAATGTCGACCAAACAACACATGTGTTATATAATCAAATGTGTTATTATTGTACAAATAAGATCATAAGTTATGTTACATTATTTTTTTCTAAGTAAACTGTAGCTTTCTCTTCAATAGGTTGCTCATCTTAAGTTTCTATATCTTCTACCAATTCGACCATTTTTTACATTGAGCAACAGTTATTTATTAGACAAAATTTACACGATAAGATATCACATGCGTTAAATATATGTTTTTGCCTTTAATGTGTTCTCAATCAACTAAATCACACGATTACATGAAATCACATGTATTCTTCTAATTCAGTGTTTTCGGAAACTACAAACCATGTTCGTAATAATTTTATCCTTTTTTTGTTAAAGCATATTAGCTATGAATTTGCAGAATATAAAAATAACATATGATCAACAATTCGAAATCAGATCTTCGTTCATATGAAATCACATAATATCACATGAATTAGCAGCTTCAACTAGATGAAATTACAACTTAAATTACCTGATATTGCAGCTTTGTTTGATTAAATCGCGTCTGCAACTCTATCAAAACCACATCAAATCACCTATAATGCAATGTTCGTAGGCGAAATCATTGTTTTTGTTTGCTAATCTCAATCGATGCGTCTTCAATTGCTCATTTAATTGCAGGTTAAATCGATTTTGATTTCAGAAATCCTAGTTTCTTCAATCGCGCTCATGAAACCCTAGTTTCTTACTATGTTCCTGCATATTTTGAATGTTATTTTTATATATTTTTTCTTTTTTTAGATTAGTTTGAAAATGTCTAAAATACCCTTCCACCTTTAATGAGAATGGTGAAATCTGATTGGTTCTTCCATTCTCTAACAATTATCCATACTCTCTTGATCCCATCTCTTATATCAATATATATTCTTTAGTGTTTAGTTGATGGTAACATGAATTCGTAATTACATGTAGAGTTTGCTAACACAATTGTTATTATGTGCAAATTAGTGGACTATGTTTGAATTTTGTACTTTTTTTATTTTTTTTATGTATTTTCATTGAATAAACGTGATTATGACTATGAACTATATATAGTCGTGACCAATAAAGTTTCCAACTTTGTTTTAATCAAACATATCTTATACGTTAGGAGATGATGTGGCATTATTTGGTGCACTCTCTAAGGATAAGTATGTCATGTAAGAACTCATTCATCCCACTTTAAAGTCTAAATATTAAGTCAATTAAATGTCATCAATGTAAAATCCTTTCATGTTCCATCCAAATTAATATTAGCTAAATTACTTATATCAATATATGGATAGTTTCTCTTTTAAATAAGGGTTTAGGTCCCCGAAATGCTACTAACTTTGACCAAATCTCTATTGTATGCACCCAACTTACGTATACTAATTTTAATGCAACCAACTTTCCAAAATGGTGTTTTTGATGTAACTTGATGACGTGTCGCTCTCTCCATACGCCACGTGTGTAACACTCCGCAAATTTGAACACGATTATTAATATTAATCACTTGCATTATCAGGCTAATTCCCTACTTGAGTGAATTCACAACACATTTTAGAGGTAAGTCTAGCATAGCCCAACTAGATAATACGCGTAGTATTACGTATTCGTAATTAGTCGTAATTACGTAATGAACAATTTGTAACAAACACAACAAAAATATACGACTGTTGGTGAACGAATTTATTTAATAAAACAAAGTTATTAAATAACGTCATTTACAATTAAATACTATGTCGAAAGTTTACATATCATTTTATATCTCAAAACGCCAACTCGTATAATTAAAATAAAACAAAGATTAAAAATCGTATAAATTAATTTATTTAAATTTCATAAAAAGATCCTAATTAAAAATAATGAAAAATGTAATTAAAAACATAATAGTTAAAATAAAATAACATTTAACGATCGGGTAAACAAACACGGAGTACGAACACGGAGGCAGAAAATGGGGACAAAACCCCACTCCCACCTCCACCATCCTCATTATCCATCTTTCTCTTCTCTCTCTTCTTTTCTTTTCTCTCATCTCTCTCTCTAAAACTAAACAAAAACCACACAAATCACACAAATACTACCACAAAAACGCATCGAATCAACATACTCTTTTGGAATAAAACGACCACGGCCACACGATCCACATTTCTACCTTTTCGGATTTCAAATCCGACACCCGAGATCTCGGACTGTACTTGGGCTTAGGTTTGCTAGCACTCGCACTACTTAACTCAACAGGGAATTAGCTGCGCATGTAAGAATCGCCAACACATGGAGAATTAGGCGACCCGTGAAGCTTTAGGATGCCAACTTTTGGAAAAACATATGGATTTCTCTAGTATAACTGAAACTGTTTTGTCATATTCTAGAAATCTACTTTTGTAAACTTACTACTTTTAACTTATACGATTCGATGAATCGTAAACTTTGTAATTAACACTTTTGGCATCTTAATATATATTGTTCTGTTGTAATCATAAGCTCTGATACGTATGCATGCTTTATTATGGTGACACCCCAGTACTCAAACTAAATGCTTCCGCTAAACAAATTTGGGGGTGTTACAGATTGGTATCAGAGCCATTGGTTATAGCGAACTAGGAAACTTTAGGTGACTTAGAAACCTAGAGACCTAGACTATAGCCTTGGCTAGAACGTACATGCATACATACATTTGCATACATCTAAACTATCGTTACGATACCTCGATACGCGTGAACTGTTCACCACATTCGACACGTTCATTGTACTCAGATCTCATATGAACCTGATCGTATTAAACGGTTGATGAAAAGAAGTATGTATTCAGCATCATATAATGACGCCTGGCCAACGTGATTATATCATACTGAGTACATATGGGTGTTTCATAATCGTAAGACACGTGATGGGGATTCGACAAATATTTTCTTGATACTCGAAAACTTGAAATGTGTGAAACTTCATTCCTCACATATTTTACATTGGCATTGACTTCTGCATCTTTTCATCGCAGAACGTCAGCATGCCGCCTAAACAAAGAAATACTCGAAACAGTCGACGAAATACTCCACATCCGCCTCCAGAAACAACCGATCAAATAATCGAACGCCGCGTGGCAGAAGCCATCGCACAATATGAGGCCAGCCGCAATCGTGAAAACCTGACCAACAATAGCGGAGCCACTCCAGTTAACAGCGAAACCCCAAACAATACCCAGCAGGGGTGTTCCTACAAAACCTTCCAGTCTTGTAAACCTAGCACCTTCACCGGGACCGAAGGGGCCATCGGCCTGGTCCACTGGATAGAGAAAACGAAATCAGTCATCGACATCAGCGACTGCGCCACCGACAAAATTGTGAAATACGCCACCTGCACTCTAGCCGACAAAGCGCTAACATGGTGGAACGCTCAGGTGCAAATCATGGGATGCCCAGCTGCTTACTCCATCTCATGGGAGACACTGAAACGAATGTTGATGGAGGAATTTTGCCCTCCCAACGAGATGCAGAAACTTGAAACCGAATTCTGGAACATACAAATGATCGGCGCTGACATTTCCGGTTATACAACTAGATTCCAGGAGCTCGCACGTCTGGTGCCTCACATGGTAACCCCCGAGAGCAAACGCATTGAGCGTTACAACAGGGGTTTGGCACCACAAATCCGAGGCATGGTTATGTCCTCCAAACCCGCCACTTTTAGGAGCGCAGTGGACCTGGCTCAAAGCTTAACTGATGACGCCATTCTGATTGGCACATTGAAAACTACTACCGGGAAAGCTGAACTTACCCGTACTGATGCGGGCGACTCTGGAACCCACAAACGCAAATGGAACAACGACGGTAATGACCGTCAGGGTCAACAAAACAGGAACCCGGGAAACACCCGAGCCTTCGCTGCGATCACCAACACTGAACAGAAACCGTACCTTGGTAACAGGCCCAAGTGTGGGAAGTGCGGAAAACATCATGAAGGAGATTGTTTCTTCTGTGATAAATGCAACCGATTCGGACACAGAACCGAAGCTTGTAGAACTCACCCTACGAACAACGAACAACGAAACAATGGTTGTTTTCGATGTGGCGACCCGGGACACTACCGAAATCAGTGCCCCCAACTCTATAACGCCAACAACAATCAGAATAACAACAACCAGAACAACCCCGGGAACAACAATCAAAACAACAACAACCGCATCGCAACCATACCACCGGGGCGTAGCCGCGCATATATCCTTCGTGCACCAGAAACGGTTGCGGATCTCAACTAGCACGGTATGTCCTAACAGCTGTTGCTACGATTTAACATACGTTTTTATTCGAATGTCGATTTGAACACAACACTTGGTAAACCCTGAACACGAAACGAAACACGCAACATATTGGACTATGCCGCGAGCATACTTAAACTGATTGAACTTTTATGGCAACAATTTAAGGCCATGCAAACTATTACTATTGTTAACAACATGACTTATCGGAGAACATACGCCACGGGCGATCCGACTTGATTTAAATCTCGGGACGAGATTTCTCTAACATGGGGAGAATGTAACACTCCGCAAATTTGAACACGATTATTAATATTAATCACTTGCATTATCAGGCTAATTCCCTACTTGAGTGAATTCACAACACATTTTAGAGGTAAGTCTAGCTTAGCCCAACTAGATAATACGCGTAGTATTACGTATTCGTAATTAGTCGTAATTACGTAATGAACAATTTGTAACAAACACAACAAAAATATACGACTGTTGGTGAACGAATTTATTTAATAAAACAAAGTTATTAAATAACGTCATTTACAATTAAATACTATGTCGAAAGTTTACATATCATTTTATATCTCAAAACGCCAACTCGTATAATTAAAATAAAACAAAGATTAAAAATCGTATAAATTAATTTATTTAAATTTCATAAAAAGATCCTAATTAAAAATAATGAAAAATGTAATTAAAAACATAATAGTTAAAATAAAATAACATTTAACGATCGGGTAAACAAACACGAAGTACGAACACGGAGGCAGAAAATGGGGACAAAACCCCACTCCCACCTCCACCATCCTCATTATCCATCTTTCTCTTCTCTCTCTTCTTTTCTTTTCTCTCATCTCTCTCTCTAAAACTAAACAAAAACCACACAAATCACACAAATACTACCACAAAAACGCATCGAATCAACATACTCTTTTGGAATAAAACGACCACGGCCACACGATCTACATTTCTACCTTTTCGGATTTCAAATCCGACACCCGAGATCTCGGACTGTACTTGGGCTTAGGTTTGCTAGCACTCGCACTACTTAACTCAACAGGGAATTAGCTGCGCATGTAAGAATCGCCAACACATGGAGAATTAGGCGACCCGTGAAGCTTTAGGATGCCAACTTTTGGAAAAACATATGGATTTCTCTAGTATAACTGAAACTGTTTTGTCATATTCTAGAAATCTACTTTTGTAAACTTACTACTTTTAACTTATACGATTCGATGAATCGTAAACTTTGTAATTAACACTTTTGGCATCTTAATATATATTGTTCTGTTGTAATCATAAGCTCTGATACGTATGCATGCTTTATTATGGTGACACCCCAGTACTCAAACTAAATGCTTCCGCTAAACAAATTTGGGGGTGTTACAACGTGGCATGCCATACGCGCGACACGTCATCAAGTTACATCAAAAACACCATTTTGGAAAGTTGGTTGCATTAAAATTAGTATACGTAAGTTGGGTGCATACAATAGAGATTTGGTCAAAGTTAGTAGCATTTCGGGGACCTAATCCCTTTAAATAAAGGATGAATGTGAAACTTTATTAGACACGCGCAAGGTGAGTTTTTATAAATGATGAAATTTTGATATGATTTTGTTTTGATTCTTGTAATTTTTTTTTTTTTTTTTGTGTTTGTGAACGTACCATGCATTTGCAATAGAAATGGTCACAATAAGGTTAATCAAGGTACTCATCGTTTTTTCTTGGGTTTTTTTAATCAAGTTTTGTGGTTGTAAATCATTATTCCGAATTGATATATCATTTGATCATATGTATGCACGTTTAGAAATGTGGAAGGTCTGTGGATGAACAATTAGTCAACATTTTCTTTTGCAGCTCCTGAACTTTCACATCTCAGTAGTGAGAACTTGTACATATGGTGAATTATTGTTATAACTCTTGGCCGTTTTCATGTGAAATTTGACAACAAACAACTATCTTTATATGTTGCATTTGATAAAAGTAAGAGTCTATGTGATATATGTATTTGTCTTGTCACAATTAGGGATGACAATGTTCACCCGATCCAGTGGATATCCACCCGATCCATCCACTTAATGATGGATATCGACGATCTAAATAGATAAATAGTAGATATGGATATGGATGTGGATGAATAGTGGATCGGATATGGATGACAAGTTATCACCCATGGATTTATCCATTAACCCGAAATATATATACATATACATATACATATACATATACATATACATATACATATACATATACATATACATATACACATAAATTTATATATCCACATACATATAAACCATAAACTATTAATGTGTTATTGAATATATAAACTCTGTAAATTTTAAAAATTTAATGTATATTTGAGGAGTTTTTTTTTTTTTTGTATTATTGATTTATAAAGCAAATCGAAATGCAAAAATCTATCGCGCTGAACCAAGTTTTACTTCCGACCATATAGTGAAGTCACAATCCACGATAGATGACAATCAAAACATGTTTGATTAACCGATAAACATAGAGATATATATGTTAAAATACATGCTTACTTATAATTGTAACCAATTATGCTTCACTGACGACAACTGTAACACGCTCTTGTGAATAGATTTCAGTATGTTACGTTATATTTATTTTTTTGTTACAATATTTGTTGGTTTCATTTCATATTAGGAAATTTTTTAACGTTTATTTGAATATCCAACGGATATCCATTAACCCGCTTAATCCATCGGATATGGATATGGATGGATATATTGAAATTAAATGGATATGGATATGGATATGGACGAAAATATTTAAATGGATATGGATGTGGATATGGCATCACCCGATCCATATCCGATCCATTGCCATCCCTAGTCACAATCCTCATTCGCTATAATCATAACACCTATACGTATATTCATCCCATAATGAGATCAGATCATTTATTGTATCTTTTTTCTTCAAGGATTAAATAATATTTGAACGGAGACAGGGCGGGGGCAGCGTAGGCAGCCGCCCCCACAAGAACTTTTAAATTAAGTAAAAAAAATAAATTTTTTTTAAGGTATTAACGACATTTAAAAAATTTCGCCCCTACTACACTGTAGATTAAATAAAAATAATTTTTTTTTTGCCCCATCCATTTGAATTTTCTGGCTCCGCCCCCTTCTATATTTGCTTATAGGTAAAAGTTAATTACTTGATTAATGGTTGTTATTTACATGTCATGACACATGTATTTGTAGATTGCACACTTACACGAACGAGTGAGACAAAAATGGAACAATTTGATTTTATCTAATGGATGTTTAAAATTTATATGATCAGTTAATTACTCAGAGTATAAGTTATTATGTAGTTATAAAAATATCTTATGCATGAATGGAGTTCATTGATTCATGACGTCAGAAGTTTATTTTGATTTAAATTTCATACGATACTATTTGTTGTATTATAAATTATATATTGCTATACATATTGTTTGAGTAAACTAACTTTCATATTTTTATGTATATCATGATATTACATTATATTACCGTGCATCGTGAAACGTCCCGATTTTTTTTTTTTAAACAATACTCAAGATACGTACTCGTACAAAATGGGACTTTCGTCGTATAGAGCATGATTATGAAAGGGATTGACTTACTGATGTCACAGTAAGTCCCACCAATAGTCGTCCTCGGGTCCCCGTCCCAAAGTGATACCATTATCCCGGAATCACCTACATCACACCCACAACAGTAATAGAATAAGCGAAAATGCATAGTAAGTAATGGTTATCTCTAATACAACCTCATTTATAATATGAAATCTCATTCTCAATTCTATATGTGCATAACAGATCTTGATCATTCGCAAATGATCAACTCAAATAATAAAATATTAATCTTACTCTAAAGATATTTACAACTATTATTAATTCACACACGAGTGAACCAACTGCTGCACAATATTGATCACACTCAAGTGATTAACCTACAAAGAATATTGGTCATACGCAAATGACCTGACCACAATGAATAATCTCTCTATTATAACCGTACCATATTAAAGTGGAACTCCAAATAACACGTCCCACTGTTTATATTTGAGTAACTTAAATCGTTACGAACAGCAAATAACTCATAAGTGTTGTGTGATAAATACAAGGATTACTCAAAATTGGGGTTCACCCGCCGGGTAAGGTACCGGGTAACCGGTTACCCGCCGGCTAACCCAGGTACCCGCCGGCTAACCCAGGTACCCGCCGGGTACCTCTTGTGTCCTCATGATTCTTAGCTCCAGCTTTACACCACGCTTATCCGGTTCACTTTACCAGCCGGATACCCGACCGGGTACACAGCTTACCCTCCGGGTAAGAGTGATACCCGTCGGGTACACACTCAGTACAGCAGATCCAGTTTTAGGCCAAACTCAATATAAATACGAAATTCAAATACGTATAACTTTTTACTCGTTGTGAGTTAGATCACGAAACTTGGTAGACACTTCCACAATACCAAACTAAAGGTTTCCCCTTTTACACTTTTCCAAATTTCTCAAATATCGCGGATTTGGACGTATGACTAAAAACGGCCATTTTTGGACCATTTTGGGCGACGTCCTAATTTGCAAACCATATGCAATTAGGCTTGGACATTTTTCCCACCTCCCAAACAACTCAAATCAAGTGTGGAACAAGTGTCATATCAACCATCAAACAATTTCAACTCGATCTAACTCAAGTGCCTATTTACGACCCATATGGACACTTTTTGACCCGAACCAAGGTTAGGGTCTACAACCGCTCTCCAACAAGCTCAATTACTCATAATGACTAAAAATTTAACAATGAGGTAATCTCACCTCTAACTCGACTCAATTTGATACTTTGACCAATTTGGACACTTAGACCCATTTGGACACTTAGGTGTCCAAATGGTTATTTTCCTCATTCAATACACAAATCAAATATTTAAATCACGCTCTTTATCAACATCGACAAATCATCAATAATAATAATCAAATACTCGATAATATCAACCTAATCAAACTCATGACAATTCATTAACAATGAATAGCTAAAATCAATGAATCTCAATTCAATTATTAATATCTCTTGGTATATGTCCAATCTCTCTCTTGTAGACATAATATAATCTCATTATCGCCTCTTTTACTCAATGGTTAAATCTCAAGTGTCAAGGCATGGTCGTTGAGGTTTCTCAAGTCTCAACACCATCCTTGAAGTTCACCATCTCAAAAGTGTTGGAAATAGTGTCAAATGTCATAACTAATTGGTAAGACTATTCTAAATGTAGAGTCTTTTAATTTTTGGGTTGCCCTCGATGCACAGTAATAGAGATCAATAAGAGAGATAATATTAATTGAAATTAATATTATAGGTAATTAATTAGTTTGTTAATTTATCAATGTTGATAAATTAATTAGAAGCTAAAAGTAATTAACGAAAACAATAAAGAATATTTAGTTGTTTATTAATTGAATATTAATATAAAACAAAAGGAATATTCTGGAAAGTGATTCCAACCGGCGGTTGGAGAGGCCAACCGGCGGTTGGAGGTTAGGGTTTGTAAGTCGGTGCGACGCATGTTAGACTTGGGAAAGGATTAATCCCAACCGCCGGCTGAAGGCTTCAACCGGCGGTTGGAAGCCGAAATCAGGAATCCCACATCGGCTAGAAACAAAACCCCAAGGCATCCTCTCCCTATATAAATAGGGGCATAGCCTAAGCTTTCAAGGCATCCCAGTTTCGAATTGAATTCGATACTTTCTCTCTTTCTCATTCCGAATCCTTGTAAGAGTTCTTTAGACTTGAGTCGGGACCTTAGGATTTGGAGTTTCTCTTGGTTCACAGGTGTGAAGCATTAGAGGTGTTCTACTTTAGACACTTACCATCCAAAGCATGGAAGGTCGAGTAAGGAGTCTGTGTGAAGGTTCTGCAAGGTGGTCTGAGCGTGAGAAATTGGTTTTTTCAAATGTTAGTATTTTCTTATTTATCTATTTACTTTGTTATTGTTAATAGCTTTATTAAGTAATGGTCCTTTAGGGTTTAGTTTCCTAGTTAATCTAGATTAATTGCTATTTTCCGCTGCATATGTTAATCTAGTTAGGGAATAGAAAACTCAACAGTGGTATCAGAGCGTAGGCTTAATAAGGTTAGCAATATAAAATGTAGATAAAATGTATTTGGAAATAGAATTGTTTTTATTTAGTCCAAATAACTAAATTAAGTATATATGTACAATAGATTTGTATATGTATACAGTTAATTTATTTACTAACCAGACCCTGGTATTTTAATGGTTTAAAATATATGCTCAATTTTAAAATGTTTTAAAATAGAACCCTGAATCTTAAATGTTTAAGAGAGACCTTATATATATAATATGATTTATATATATGTATCATTTAAGTCTAAATACATCGTCAGTCAATTAATAAATCGGCTCACCCATAGAGAACAAACTATAAGAGAGGTATAAGGTGGGTCGCTCTGCTTCCCTAAAGAAGTAGGTTTTTAATAAGCTTCGCGCTGACCTGCTTCTCCGCTTCTTTGTGCGTTCAATGGAGCTACCGAGGACTTTTGATAGGATGATGTCAAGATTAAAAGTAGGCTTAAAATAGTAAAACAAAATCCCGTTTTAGCTATAGAAAAATGTGAAAAGTATGCTAACCCATGAAAACCACACATCTCTCGTATGGACTGTTAATGGAGCGTGTGTGGTTAACCGGCACATTAATGTGAGGACATATTGAGAGGTGATGTGGGACTCACAATTCTCAAGCGTACTCGAGCCGGGCACCACGCGGGGTTTGCATGGTTGGTTCACCATCTAGTTCATGATCCTCAGCATACCAGTCATGAATGGTAGATGAGCATAACCGAGATTAACATGCCATTGATAGGTATCAATGAATCTCAAAGATCTAGGAGTTTCATAGAAATGAAATAGACAAAAGTATTTTGTTATATGATTACGGCGACCCTTTTCGTAAAACTGAAAATATAGATCGTAGCCTTAATTAGAGATTGGGTAATTAATTAAGGAATAGTCAGACTAACTAAAATAGTTTTATCTCAAAAATATTTGTTGAAAATGGTAATAATCCTTCCGTTCCCAATTCCGCAAATAACCTAAACTTCTCACTACTCTCAGTTCTTGGGAGGGAAAGACTTACCAGTTCAATCTGTATGGACGGGTGAAGTAATCCTAGGTTCACTCTAAGGAACAAGGAGTATGTTCTCGATGAGCTGTGAAACCGTAGGTACGAGAACAAGAAATGTGTTCCCGACGAGAATAAGGAGTATATTCTCGATAAGTAAATTCCCACTATTGATAATGATTCAGCCCAAGAAGAGATTAAAGCTCACCGGAAACATTATGATACCAAGTCTTGGTCAACATAATTCTGTCCGGTCAGCCAGTTGTCTACAAACAGTTTGTAACCTCATGTCAAATGGTTTTGAATGAGAAAGAGACCTGAATAATGGAACTCCAAAATTACTGAGCAAAGGATCAAGAAGATTGATGTGCCTTTTTGGCTCAGCAGCTCCTGTGTTGTCAATTGGTCATGATGCAAAGAAATGGAAGAGATCTGGAATAGCTACGAATGGAAAATCCAATCGTGGGACTAAGAGAAAGATTGATTCTGAAATTACACCAGCAATAATCCAAAGGAATCAGTGTGTTATACTGCAACACAGAGAAGCACTAGAAGCATTGCTGCCCAAAATATCTGACGGACCTTAAAGACAGTAAGGTTGAAAAGGATTCAGGTATATAAATAATCGAACTCCACGATACTAAGACTTCTACTTCATAGATCTTGAATACAGGGTGTGGTACTCACATTTGCACGGTATTGCAAAGCCTAAAGGAAAGAAGAAGTTTAAAGCATTGAGAACTCAACTTAGTCATAGGAGACAAGAGAGTCACGCCCATTAGAAAGTTTGAGCTCATGCTAAAATCCGGAGTTAGGATACATTTAAATATTTGCTGTTATTCGTCAGAAATGACAAGTAACATAGATTCATTTCATGCCTATTTATAGAGAGTTATCAGTTTTCATGTTGAAATGAAAATGGTGATAAAGTGTCGCACCCCCAAATTATGATGCGGAAGCGGGTCGGTTCGGGGCGCGACTAATCAAATATCAAGCACACAAGTTATACAATGAACGACTCTATATGCGTCATTTTACAAAATACATTGATATTATAAAAGTTTTACATTGTTATAATATAGTTTACAAAAGCTCTGGAGTCAAATGATAGAGATTCTATGGCATAACTAAATTATACAAAATATAGTCATGCATGACAATCTCTTGATGTCTGAATGCGACTCGAGCTAATGGGCATCCTGAATGGCAGACCTACTGCTGCTGAGAACCTGAGAATACACGCTAAAATGATCAGCTAAAAGCTGGTGAGCTCACAGGTTTAATGATAAAGTGTAATGTATGAACCGCAAGTTTTAAGTATGAATATTTGTAATTAAACAAATAAGTAAATGATAAGAGATGTATATAACTGTCATGAGCACATAGTCTGAGCTTAACTGAGGTGTCAGGATCACAATTAAGTGCCTGAGCGAGGGTGCCTCTATGCATATGCCTAATCAACACACGTATGAACAAATGATAATGCGTCCGTTTGACCAGTCAGTGCTTGCTGACCCGGACGGGGATTGTCAGTCCCATATGGATCCATACACTAACATTCACGCTATCAAGTATTACCAAACTATGTTTGAGGACTTAAAATGATTAGATGAGTAACTCATACAGAATATAGTGATATTTGATACTTGCGTTCACATGTAAAATAAAACAGAGCATGTATCTCACCCCTAGGTAAAAGCATTTAAAATAGGGGCTATGAGACTCACCTGAGTCTAATGAGTTGCTATCAAGCAATAATGATGTTGTTCAAGATGAATGATGTTGTCTCCAACGACTGAAACCGGCTGGGCGTCCTAAACGCGCAAGGTTTTAAATGATTATATGTCTCAACGGACCATCTATGCTAGTTGCTCATTCAACTAGTAATGTCCAAATGATTAGTTTTGGATTGTTTATATTTTGTAAATACGTACGGCCCATTGGTGAGTTTTTGTAATAATAATTCCAAGTATTATTATTATGCGTCTCATCATTCTGTTTACTTGTAAAAGTATATACATATGCATTTTCAAAAGTGAGTACTTATATATATATATCCGAAGATATATATATTTATGTCCGAATGTTTGTAGTCCGAAGGTGTCTAGGTCCGAAAGTGTATATGTGTCCGAAATTAAGTTTTAGTTCGAAAGTCAAGGGTTCGGGTTCGGGAAAGTGGTCAAACGACCACCGTTTGACCCGAAACTTTTACACGACACTTATATATGTTAATAACTTAATAAAAAGTAAGTTTTATGTAAATTGAATGTCCCAAAGTGTCATTATTAACCCGAAAGTGAAAACAGTCCATAGATTACGTTTTCAGAAAATTGCACAACATTTTACACGTTATTTGACCAAGTAAACGTCCACAATCAGTTCCCACAAAATTATATGTTATTCCCATATCTCTTAGATTTCTGGAACATATTCTTATTAAGTCTAAGTACAACCACAAGTCGAGAAATAATTTTTTAAAGGGAAAGTGGTCCAACAGCTCGTTTTTCAGTACATATGTTCAATGATTTGGTCATAACTCAAAAATTACAAAACTTCATAAAATTTGCAAGTAGGGGTTTTAAAGCTATTTACAATACCAAGCTTTTGGCACTGGTCCCACCTTCAGATTCGTCCTTTAAACCAAAATATATCCTTTTAGATTTAGTAAAGATTTATGGTCAGAAAGTACTATCTGCACATGTAAGCTTATTTTGATTTTTAAAAATGGAAAATATCAGATCAAAATGTGAATCTTACATATTATTAAACTACATTCAAAATACTTGAGTTTAGGATCAAAAAACGTCAGATTTCATGGTGTTATCGTTCGGTTATAGTGTCTTAAAGTCGAACAAAATTTTATCCAGCAGATAATAGCATCATCCAACGGTTCTTAACTTTCTTTTTCGGTTTTTAGCATAGATCTTGGACATATACTAGCAGATCTGAAGCATAAGCATGGTTATATATGAAATCCAAGTAGATCTAAGGAAAAATTTTGTGGATCTACCTCTTAAAAACTGATCTAGGGTTGAAATGGTGGAGATGGTTCTGCTGCTGTCCTTTCTTGTTCTTCCTTGCTAAAACCGACTATGGAGGAAGCTAGAGGATGATACGAGTTGTTAGATTTACTTTGAGGTGATGTTGGAAGATGGTGGAGGTGGTGGTTGGTCGTGGTGTTGGCTGTTCCAGCCCACAAGAAGAGAGAAAGTGAGAGGATAGGATTATTGGTGTGTGTCTTGTGATTGATTTAGGAACAAAGTAAGGAAACAAGGGTTTTAAAGGGGGAATTAGGGCTGGGCTTCTCATGTCCGATTTGGGCTGGCCTTGCGCCCATTTTGGGTCAGCTTTGGTCAGTCCAATAGACCCCTTAGGCCCATGGGTTGGTTCCTTGATCCCCGTTACGTTTGTTAGTCGTTAAACACGCGTATATAGTTAAATCGTTTAACGTTTAGTTTTCGTGTATGATTTTTGATATGTAATTGTTTTTTTTGGGATTACTAAATATCTTTAAATACTTTATTTTGGTTACCAAAAATATATCTTAGGTTTCGTTCGGTGTCGGGCTCGATTCGCGCATTTTCTCGGATACGTTGCGTTTTAAACCCAACGTTATAGTTTATCACGTATATTATTATAAAATAATAATACCAAGTTTATAAAAACTATTTTATCATTAAAATAGGTTTATGTTGAGTATAAAGTGATTCACCAACGACCAGGCAAGTCGGAATCCATCCGGTGTAAATAATGCACGATTTAACTTAATCACGTACGTGTATATATGTCAATATACAAAATGATCACATAATTAGCTTAATTCATCACTAATTACATGTATTACAAAATGATTAGGAACTAATTTCTAGTCCTAATTTGAGGGGTGTCACATCCTGCCCTTGTTAAGGGAATTTCGTCCCGAAATTTAGCCCGAAGTCGGTGTGCGAGTGGAGTCTGAAAATAGATGTGGATACTTGAGTCGCATCTGGTCTTCCCGTTCCCAGGTGAATTCCGGACCACGCCTTGAATTCCACCGAACTTTGACAATTGGAATACGACTTTGCTTAAGCTGTTTGACCTCACGGTCCATGATCTCCACTGGTGTCTCGACAAAATGAAGCTTGTCGTCGATTTGAATCTCGTTGAGAGGTATAATGAGTGTCTCATCAGACAGGCATTTCTTAAGATTAGAAATGTGAAATGTAGGATGCACGCTACTAAGCTCGGGTGGTAACTGCAAACGATATGCAACTGGACCAATCCTCTCAAGGATCTCAAAAGGTCCAACGTATCTAGGGTTTAACTTTCCACGTTTGCCGAATCGGATGACACCTTTCCAAGGTGATACTTTGAGCAATACTCGATCCCCAACTTGGAACTCGAGATGCTTGCGTCTCACGTCAGCATAACTTTTCTGACGATCACGTGCGGCTTTCAGCCGTTGCTGGATACCAACGATCTTCTCGGTGGTTTCATGAATGATTTCCGGACCAGTGAGTTGGCTATCTCCAACTTCGGTCCAACAGATAGGCGACCGGCACTTACAACCGTACAGTACCTCGAAAGGTGCAGCTCCAATACTGGTGTGGTAGCTGTTGTTGTATGAGAATTCACACAATGGCAAATGATGTTCCCAATTTGCACCGAAATCAACTACACAGGCACGTAGCATATCTTCCAGTGTTTGGATGGTTCTTTCACTTTGGCCATCGGTTTGTGGATGATAGGCTGTACTCATATCTAAATGAGTACCCAATGACTTTTGCAATGATTGCCAAAAGTTAGATGTGAATCGGCTGTCTCTATCAGAGATAATTGAGATTGGAACGCCGTGTCTTGATACGATTTCCTTCATATAGATTCGTGTGAGACGTTCCTTTTTGTCGGTTTCCTTCATGGCAAGGAAGTGAGCAGATTTGGTTAGACGATCAACTATTACCCAGATAGTATCGCAACCACTTGATGTTTTCGGGAGTTTAGTGATGAAATCCATAGAAATTTGCTCCCATTTCCACTGAGGAATTTCCGGTTGTTGAAGTAAGCCGGTGGGTTTCTGATACTCTGCTTTGACCTTAGAGCATGTGAGGCACTTACTGACATACGTGGCAATCTCTGCTTTCATGTTTGGCCACCAGTATGATTCCTTGATGCCATGATACATCTTGTCAGATCCAGGATGTATAGAATATTTGGACTTGTGAGCTTCATCCATCACCAAGTCTCGAAGATTTCCGAACTTGGGTAACCAGATCCGGTTTACGAAGTATTTGACCCCATTGGGTTCGAATTGATTCTCCATGTTGCGCAAAGCCTCATCCTTGATGTTTTCAGGTTTTAATGCTTCGAGTTGAGCGGTAAGGATTTGAATGATTAAATCATTATGAATGGTCATGCTCAGGGCTCGAACTCGAAGTGGTTTGGTGTGCTTTTTTCGGCTTAGGGCATCGGCAACTACATTAGCCTTCCCTGGATGATACTTGATTTCACAATCATAGTCGGTGAGCAACTCAACCCAGCGACGTTGCCTCATGTTGAGATCCTTCTGATCAAATATGTGCTGGAAGCTCTTATGATCGGTGAAAATGGTACATTTTGTGCCATACAGATAGTGTCTCCAGATTTTGAGTGCGAACACTACGGCTCCTAATTCGAGATCATGAGTTGTGTAGTTCTTCTCGTGAACTTTGAGTTGTCGGGAGGCGTAGGCAATAACCTTGTCTCGTTGCATCAATACGCAACCAAGACCTTGGTGTGAGGCATCGCAGTATACTACGAAGTCTTCGTTGCCTTCGGGTAATGATAGAATGGGTGCACTGCAAAGCTTTTGCTTTAATAGCTGAAATGCTGACTCTTGTTTATCAGTCCAATTGAACTTCTTTTCCTTCTGAGTCAGTGTTGTGAGAGGTTGAGCTATTTTGGAGAAATTCTCAATGAAGCGCCGATAATAACCAGCCAGTCCTAAGAATTGGCGTACTTCGGTCGGTGTCGTCGGTGCTTGCCAGCACTTGATAGCCTCAATCTTTGATGGATCTACGTGAATTCCTTGACTATCAATCACATGACCAAGGAATTGAACGGTTTGCATCCAGAACTCACACTTGGAGAATTTAGCATATAACTCTTCGTGTCTAAGAAGTTCTAGAATGACTTTGAGATGTTGCGCGTGTTCCTGTTCATTGCACGAGTAAATGAGAATGTCATCAATGAAGACAATGACAAACTTGTCGAGATATGGTTTGCACACTCGGTTCATAAGATCCATGAATACCGCTGGTGCGTTTGTCAGACCAAATGGCATCACTTGAAACTCGTAATGCCCATAGCGAGTTCGGAAGGCAGTCTTTGGGATGTCGATGTCACGAACTCGTAACTGATGATAACCTGATCTTAGATCTATCTTGGAATAGAAACTTGACCCTTGAAGTTGATCGAACAGGTCATCAATGCGAGGAAGCGGATAACGGTTCTTGACGGTTAATTTGTTCAACTCTCTATAGTCGATACACATTCTGAATGAACCGTCCTTCTTTTTCACAAACAGTACTGGAGCTCCCCATGGTGAAGAACTCGGTCTAATGAATCCCTTATCCAGGAGTTCCTGCAACTGAGTAGACAACTCCTGAAGTTCTGAAGGGGCTAAACGATACGGTGCTCGTGCAACAGGTGCTGCCCCGGGCACGAGATCGATCGAGAACTCAACTTGTCTCGGTGGCGGAAGACCAGGCAAGTCTTCGGGAAAGACTTCTGGGAAGTCTCTAACAATGGGCACATCCTCAAGTCGCTTCTCTTCTGACTTTTTCTCCATGACATGAGCGAGGATTGCCTGGTACCCTTTCCTAAGGTACTTGAAGGTTTTCATGCAGGATACAATATTCAGTCTCGTCCTACCTGTCTCCCCTTGTATGATTAAAGTACTACCGGTGACGAGAGGAATGCGGACGATTTTGTCATAGCAGACAATTTCAGCTCGGTGCTTGGATAGCCAATCCATGCCAACAATGACGTCGAAACTTCCAATCTCAACAGGTATGAGGTCGATAGAGAAGATCTCATCAGATAGATTTAAAGTGCAATTAGGTAATACACTGTCAGTCTCTATGAGTTTACCATTAGCTAACTCTACAATGTACTTAGCATCTAAAGCAATAGGGGCAATGTTCAGCAATGGACTAAACTCATCAGAAATGAAGCTCCTATCAGCACAAGTATCAAACAGAACAGAAGCAGTAAGATTGTTGAGAAGAAACGTACCCGAGACCACATTTGGGTCCTGACGGGCCTCTCCTGAGTTCAGAATAAAGGCTCTTCCCTTCGCCGTGTTGCTACCCTTGTTCTTCAGCTTCGGGCATTCATTCCTAAAGTGCCCAGTATCTCCACACTCGTAGCAGGATTTTGGTTGGCTAGTGGTGGTGTTGGTGTTGGCATTGGTAGACCTACAGTCTTTGGCCAAATGCCCATACCTTTGGCATTTTCCACATGGTGTACCGCAAGGACCATCATGATGTCGGCGGCACTTTGAACAGTAGGGCTTATTTCCAGTGTAACCCTTGTTGAAACCAGAACCAGAGCTGGTGGTTTTATCAGACTCAGACCTCTTGGACGGTGGTTGGTTTTGAGTGGGGTTTCCAGACCACTTTCTCTTGTTGTTGTTACTAGAAGGTGTTGTGGATGCCTCTACGGCTGACAATCATGGCCTAAGTTCGTGTGCAAGACGGATAGCACTCTGGATAGTGGACGAGGCAACGTTTCCCTGGATGTTCTCCGGAAGACCTCGAATGTACCTCTTGATGCGCTTTTGCTCGGTGTCTACCATAGATGGGCAGAGGAGAGCAAGTTGTTGGTACTTGGTGGTGTAACCAGCGATGTCAGTGTTCTGGACTCTTAGACTCCATAATTCTTCCTCCAACCTCTGGAGTTCTTCGCTGGGGCAATACTCTTCCTTTAGCATCTCTTTCAGATCTCCCTAGGGAAGTTGGTTGGCCACTTCAATTCCCACAGCAGTAGTATGAGTATTCCACCAGGTGAGGACACCTTCTTGAAAGGTGTAAGCAGCAAACTTGACCTTGGTATCTTCAGTGCAGTTACAGAGACTAAAGACAGATTCCATTCTTTCAATCCATCGGATCAGGCCAATGGCACCTTCTGTGCCCTTGAAGTACAATGGTTTGCAGCTGAGAAAATCCTTGTAGGAACAAGGTTTGATAACAGGAGTAGGAGTGGTATTGACTGTCTCAGTACTCCTTTGAGAGTCTCGAGTAGCCAAGGCTTCAGCTACAGCTCGGGAAACCGCTGCATTAAGTTCAGCTTGACTGAAACCCTTTCTCTTTGGCGGCATGATTCTGAAAAAGGCAAAGAGAATGGATGAGTTGTTTGTACCAAATCATGATATATCACATATGTACATATATATTTATGGGGTAATATACAGCAGCACAAGTGATAATCACATTTGACAGACAACAGTGTTGAATACAAGATGCGAGTGGGTGGGGTAAGGTTTTACTTATGGAACCTAATAGTCCTTCAAACAATAAGTTCCACTTGTGATTCCGAAGAAATAGAATGATGGAGGAAATACAAAATTATATATTCCTCGCGAACATATGATGGTACAGCGGAATGTGTTGTAAGATGTTATGCGCGTATAAATGGATAGACGATAGTAGTTATACCCGTCGTCTTTGGTAGTGAGAGTGTTAACGAGTGTATTATCGTGTGAAATTTACATATATTCGAGATACATAATAGCTTAGAAAATAATACGCAGTAGGGCCTATTCATATATCTTCAATATATAATAGCCTATAAAGCAGCACGTAAGTGAGGCCTATGTATGTATATACGCCTATATCACATAATAGCCTAATGTGTGTCTAGTACAATTCAGGTATAAGTTTCGGTTTCTCTCATGGTCAGAGTCAACTAGTGCATTCCTGTTCAACATAACCCCTTTCAGATTTCACATCGTACTTATTTAATTGTACATAGTTAGCTAGGCTATGTTAAATTAAACTCATATGGTGTAATCACTGAACCAGTTATACCTAATAAGGAATACTGCCTAACGGTCATAGTCTAGGCCCACTAAATGCAACCTAGTTCACTATAACCTTAGGCTCTGATACCAATCTGTCGCACCCCCAAATTATGATGCGGAAGCGGGTCGGTTCGGGGCGCGACTAATCAAATATCAAGCACACAAGTTATACAATGAACGACTCTATATGCGTCGTTTTACAAAATTCATTGATATTATAAAAGTTTTACACTATTATAATATAGTTTACAAAAGCTCTGGAGTCAAATGATAGAGATTCTATGGCATAACTAAATTATACAAAATATAGTAATGCATGACAATCTCTTGATGTCTGAATGCGACTCGAGCTAATGGGCATCCTGAATGGCAGACCTACTGCTGCTGAGAACCTGAAAATACACGCTAAAATGATCAGCTAAAAGCTGGTGAGCTCACATGTTTAATGATAAAGTGTAATGTATGAACCGCAAGATTTAAGTATGAATATTTGTAATTAAACAAATAAGTAAATGATAAGAGATGTATATAACTGTCATGAGCACATAGTCTGAGCTTAACTGAGGTGTCAGGATCACAATTAAGTGCCTGAGCGAGGGTGCCTCTATGCGTATGCCTAATCAACACACGTATGAACAAATGATAATGTGTCCGTTTGACCAGTTAGTGCTTGCTGACCCGGACGGGGATTGTCAGTCCCATATGGATCCATACACTAACATTCACGCTACCAAGTATTACCAAACTATGTTTGAGGACTTAAAATGATTAGATGAGTAACTCATACAGAATATAGTGATATTTGATACTTGCGTTCACATGTAAAATAAAACAGAGCATGTATCTCAACCCTAGGTAAAAGCATTTAAAATAGGGGCTATGAGACTCACCTGAGTCTAATGAGTTGCTATCAAGCAATAATGATGTTGTTCAAGATGAATGATGTTGTCTCCAACGACTGAAACCGGCTGGGCGTCCTAAACGCGCAAGGTTTTAAATGATTATATGTCTCAACGGACCATCTATGCTAGTTGCTCATTCAACTAGTAATGTCCAAATGATTAGTTTTGGATTGTTTATATTTTGTAAATACGTACGGCCCACTGGTGAGTTTTTGTAATAATAATTCCAAGTATTATTATTATGCGTCTCATCATTCTGTTTACTTGTAAAAGTATATACATATGCATTTTCAAAAGTGAGTACTTATATATATATATATATATCCGAAGATATATATATTTATGTCCGAATGTTTGTAGTCCGAATGTGTCTAGGTCCGAAAGTGTATATGTGTCCGAATGTAAGTTTTAGTTCGAAAGTCAAGGGTTCGGGTTCGGGAAAGTGGTCAAACGACCACCGTTTGACCCGAAACTTTTACACGACACTTATATATGTTAATAACTTAATAAAAAGTAAGTTTTATGTAAATTGAACGTCCCAAAGTGTCATTATTAACCCGAAAGTGAAAACAGTCCATAGATTACGTTTTCAGAAAATTGCACAACATTTTACACGTTATTTGACCAAGTAAACGTCCACAATCAGTTCCCACAAAATTATATGTTATTCCCATATCTCTTAGATTTCTGGAACATATTCTTATTAAGTCTAAGTACAACCACAAGTCGAGAAATAATTTTTTAAGGGGAAAGTGGTCCAGCAGCTCGTTTTTCAGTACATATGTTCAATGATTTGGTCATAACTCAAAAACTACAAAACTTCATAAAATTTGCAAGTAGGGGTTTTAAAGCTATTTACAATACCAAGCTTTTGGCACTGGTCCCACCTTCAGATTCGTCCTTTAAACCAAAATATATCCTTTTAGATTTAGTAAAGATTTATGGTCAGAAAGTACTATCTGCACATGTAAGCTTATTTTGATTTTTAAAAATGGAAAATATCAGATCAAAATGTGAATCTTACATATTATTAAACTACATTCAAAATACTTGAGTTTAGGATCAAAAAACGTCAGATTTCATGGTGTTATCGTTCGGTTATAGTGTCTTAAAGTCGAACAAAATTTTATCCAGCAGATAATAGCATCATCCAACGGTTCTTAACTTTCTTTTTCGGTTTTTAGCATAGATCTTGGACATATACTAGCAGATCTGAAGCATAAGCATGGTTATATATGAAATCCAAGTAGATCTAAGGAAAAATTTTGTGGATCTACCTCTTAAAAACTGATCTAGGGTTGAAATGGTGGAGATGGTTCTGCTGCTGTCCTTTCTTGTTCTTCCTTGCTAAAACCGACTATGGAGGAAGCTAGAGGATGATACGAGTTGTTAGATTTACTTTGAGGTGATGGTGGAAGATGGTGGAGGTGGTGGTTGGTCGTGGTGTTGGCTGTTCCAGCCCACAAGAAGAGAGAAAGTGAGAGGATAGGATTATTGGTGTGTGTCTTGTGATTGATTTAGGAACAAAGTAAGGAAACAAGGGTTTTAAAGGGGGAATTAGGGCTGGGCTTCTCATGTCCGATTTGGGCTGGCATTGTGCCCATTTTGGGTCAGCTTGGGTCAGTCCAATAGAGCCCTTAGGCCCATGGGTTGGTTCCTTGATCCCCGTTACGTTTGTTAGTCGTTAAACACGCGTATATAGTTAAATCGTTTAACGTTTAGTTTTCGTGTATGATTTTTGATATGTAATTTTTTTTTTTGGGATTACTAAATATCTTTAAATACTTTATTTTGGTTACCAAAAATATATCTTAGGTTTCGTTCGGTGTCGGGCTCGATTCGTGCATTTTCTCGGATACGTTGCGTTTAAACCCAACGTTATAGTTTATCACGTATATTATTATAAAATAATAATACCAAGTTTATAAAAACTATTTTATCATTAAAATAGGTTTATGTTGAGTATAAAGTGATTCACCAACGACCAGGCAAGTCGGAATCCATCCGGTGTAAATAATGCACGATTTAACTTAATCACGTACGTGTATATATGTCAATATACAAAATGATCTCATAATTAGCCTAATTCATCACTAATTACATGTATTACAAAATGATTAGGAACTAATTTCTAGTCCTAATTTGAGGGGTGTCACATAAAGCGTCTACTAGCAAAGGCATATATGATAATGTTGAATATGTCAGTATAGGAATTTAAATGATGGTTCGTCTAAAAAGCTTGATAAATCCAAATTGTGGCAATATCGTCTAAGGCACGTAAAAAAAAAAGAATATCGCTCAAACTCCAAAAGTATGGAGTGTTGGAATCATTCAACCTTAAATTGGATGATGTATGCAAATCTTTATTGAGAAAAATGACTAAATCACTATTCACATGTTATATGAAAGAAGTGATGGATTGTTCGACTTGGTATACATGAATGTATGTCGACCATTCCGATGCGCCACAAAAGATGGAAATCGCTACTATGTTGCTGATTACTTCAGTAGACATGGATATGTTTATCTGATTAAACATAAGTCAGACACTTTTGAAAGTTCAAAAGGTGTTAGGACGAAATAGAGAACCAAACGGGCAGAAAGATAAAGGTACTCCGATCCGATAGGGGAAGAGAAAACCTTAGTATCGAGTTTCTTGATCATCAAAGACATTGTGGAATAGTTTCACAAATTAACTCCTCCTAGAACACCATAACTGAATGGAGTAGATGAGGGGAGAAATAGAATCCTGTTAGACAAGGATTCAATCAATGACGAGTCAGGTGACACTTCTAATAAGTTTCTGGGGTTAGGCATTAGAAACAAGTTTCGCATATCTTAAATCTAATACTCACAAGAAAATATGATGTGGAAGAGAAAAGGTTCTTCTCTTGGGCACATCCAGATATGAGGTTGTGAAGTTATCGTTGGACGAGAAACTTAGCACAGACTAGAAGCTAGATCTGAAAAGTATCCTTTCATCGGTTATCCACATAATTCGTTTAGATATTTGTTGCTCAAAAGGGAGTGTTTCTTGAGATAGAAATAATATCTAAAGAGGACAGTGGGAGTACAATTGATCTTGAAAAGATTCAAAGATCGATCGATGATGAAACTGTGGTAAACACTGACACTCAACAAGAGGTGGTAACACCTGTTGAACTTGATGACATATCCTTTCCCGCTCGTAGTTGTAGAGTTAGCAAACCTCCTCGGTTCTATTATGGTTTCCATAAAGAAGAACAGGATAAGATTAGTGACAGTACACTAATTGAATTACATGAGTCTGCTAACTACAAAGAAAGCGATGGCAGGCCTAAGGCTGCTAAAGGAAGCTGTGAAAAGTAAGATTCAGTCTATGTCTGACAACAAAGTTTGGAATTTAGTTGGCACTACACTCAGTCTCAAGACGGTGAGTTGTGGGTGTATCTTCAAGAGGAAGATAGACATGGATGAGAAGTACACACTTATAAAGCTAGGATGGTAGCAAAGGGCTATACTCAAACCTTCGGGATTGATTATGAGGAAACCTTCTCACCAATAGCTGAAATAAAGTCAATTAGGATATTGCTTACAAAAGTGATATCGCGTAAAAAGTCACATTTTTACTACCGATATCTCTCTCATTTTGGAACGATTCTTGGCATTTTAAACTCAAAAACAGTACAAATAAATGATATTATGCCAAGATGGTCAAAACAAGGTTGCACGATAAAAATCAAGCAGAATGGACGTAAAATGAAGATTCCACGCACGTTTGAAGATTCAAGGCATCAAAACGAGATTTCAAGACAAAAGTGTCCAACACCAACACACGCCATTCTTAGAACAATATACTTCTCTTAAGATATTGTTTCTACTTTCTTTCTATTTTCTTTCTTTAAATTAGTTTTTACTAGTATTTAAACTAGTTTAGGAGTTTATTAGAAGTAGAAGGAAAGTGCGGAACGCATTGTAATCTTCGGTGTAAGCTTGTAAATGTGTCAATTAATTCAAGTCTACTTTCTCCCGCATTTGATCCTGGTTCTTTCTATCCTTATCTATCTAAATTAATTACGTTTATATTGATTATGCTAGATTTAGTTATTGCCATGATTAGAGAGTAGTACGCTTGTTGTGTTTGTTTGCGATGTAGTTAGTTAATTATGGGATGATTTATAATTAAATATTAAAGATCAGAAGTATTGCTTTGATCATCTTATTGCATGTTCTTGTTTGATTGTTGCCTTAGGATCATCATAGTTGTAACATCCTCGTTTTGGGCCTAGTAGAAATCGATAATTTATTTATTTATTAAATTATTTAAGTGTGTTTTTAAATAATTAATGTCTTGTGAATAATTATGAAAATAATAGGTCAAACAGTTAAATGACTTATTGTGAATACTAAAATATTACTTGTTTTAAATTTATTTAGTTGACGGTAAAACAAAATTGTATTTCCCCGCAAATGGTTTTTAAGTTCCAGACAATAATAAATACGGGGAATGAAAAGTAACACTTAAATGGTATATTCTATGGATTAAATTGGTTTTATTTCCTCCACATACACACATACGTACGTGCATACATACATTCAAGAAACCCTAATCACCAAATCATTCTCAAAACATCAAATTGGAGCTTGTAAATTCGGATTCAAGCTTCCATAATCATCAAGAACAAGGTATGATCATATGTTCTTCATTTTCCATAACCTAAAAATTGGGATTTTTGGGGGGTTTTTGGGGGTTTTTGCTAATTGGTGAGTTTAATCCGAAATTAAGGGTTTGTTTTGTGAAATAGTTGTTAGTTAAACATGTTATTGTTGATTACTAACTAGATTCAAGCTTAAGATTATAGATTTATGGTGATTCTTAGGGTTTATGATGATTTTGATGGGTTAATGACTTTAATCCGAAATTAAAGTATGAAATTGGTTAAGGTGGTGTTAATAAGTGTTTATAAGATGGTTAGTAATATGAATTTAACCTAGAAATGAAGTAATCATGTTATACAAGTTGTAATCAAAATGGGTTTTGGGTAATTGATGGAATTATCATGATTAACTTGAAATTGAAGCTTGGTGTTGTGTTATAATTGTTAGTTAGTGTTTAATTCATGATTATAACTTAAGCCTAACTTAGAAATGATGAAGTTGATATATGATCATTAATAAAGTTTGTGAGTTTGGTTGATTTTGAAGAATCCATGTGTTAAGTTGATGTTATTAGTGTATAATTGATAAGTGTTGTTAATGATTATATTATAAGGGATTAATGATGATGATTAACATTATTCAAGTTAAAAGTTATAAAGTGATTAAGTGTTCTTGAGAATTTTGATGATTATGATGATTATCATAGGTTATATTATATATTCGATATGGTGTATGATTTAAAACACTTGATTGATAATCAAAGAGTAATGTTGCAAATTATTGACTAAGTATTCATTAAACCATGTGTTAGGGGTTTTGAATGAATTAGTGATATTTGATGGTAATGATCTTATTAAAGATTTAACCATGTTAATGGGGATAATAAAGGTTGATTTAAATGAGTTTGAATTGTGTCGTTGATATGGTTATTTATAATATTGGAATGATGTTGTATAGATTTTGAGACAAGTAACTAACTTATGTTATTCTATTGTATTCTTAGATGTGGAGAAGACTCAGTGACATTAGACTACTGAGTGGACGGAGGAGGTATTGGTGAGTGGACCTGTAACCTTCAGCGTAACTTAGTTGTAACAGATTTGGTTACAACGGGTGAACGTGGTTTTACTGTTTATAGAATGTTGATTGACATGTTGCCTTGATAGATATAGATTTTGTGATATCTGGCCTTTGGGCATATGTGCTTTTCGGAGGTCAACATGGTTTGGGCTTAAGGTTACTATTAAGTTGCCAACACAGGTCCTTGTACATGGTTGGTTATAGGACTACTGTGTTGTGTGGGTAAATAGTACCTAGGCTATCGGTTTACCGCTGTATTGGCCTGCAGTTGGTGTGAGGTTTCTTGGGGGCCACCCGGGCATGAGGGCGCCTCAAGGACCGCCGATCCTCTTGGATGATATTTGTTTGCGATGTTTTATGCTGTAAACAAATGATTGTGTGTTTACGATGATGTTGCTGTAAACTGGTTTATTATGCGATGCTTAGTTGTAAACTGAACTGCTATGCTAGGTTGCATTGTAGGTTATTGGTTCATTCACTTAGCGTTGAGCTAATCCCCCACATTACCACTCCTTGCAGGATATGATTAGATTATGGGATGAGCAAGGAGCTTTTGACTGGATGGAATGTTTGACGACCCGATGTTTACTCTGATCTTTGATTTTATAAAATCATTGTTGTCTTTCAAATTATGTAACACCCAAAATGATAAATTATGTTTTGAAATAGATTGACTAATATGAGTATTATATAATGTATAATTATTAATGTTTGTTGGACTTTCGCTTCCGGTATATATATATAAAAAAAAAAACAGTTCTGGAATTTGAAGGGTGTTATAAATTGGTATCAGAGCATAGGTTTGGGTGAATTGAACATTGTAAGGTGTTCAATCCCAAATCTAGATTTGTGTCAAGTCAAACATTCCAGAAGGTGGGGTTAGTTGTTGCATGAGAATTGGGTAGTAGGATATGTACTAACGCTTAACAAGATGTGAGATTGTGTTGAATGCAAAGAAGGAGGAACATGAGTAACCGACTGGTATTCTCAATGATTCCTCTATGTTCGTTGGTGTAAAAGCATCAGGTAATTCTCTATAAGCTTGTTTAAATTAAATAAGTTTGAATTGTTTACTTGCTATGATGACTATGATTAGTAAAGTAAATTGATTTTGTCTATGTATTTAGCATAGTTGATTATGTGCTTAGTAGTAAATCTTGATAGATTGAATTGATATAACTTTCCATAAGGAAATTAATGAGGTGTTGGTATACCTCAAGTAAGATGTTTAAAGTCATGTGGTGGTTCAAATTAGGAAGTGTACATTGATAGAAAGGTGTGTGTTTGACCTAAAAAGTCAAGTAGTCAACGATGTTTTTATATGTATTGACAAGTTTTAGGAAAGGTCAATGTTGAATACTTGTTGTAATTTGTGTGAATGTGATGATAATATGTGAAATTGGTGTTTTAAGGTTATGTTGTGCCACCAATAGTGATAATGGTTGGGTTTGACTTAAATTAGTCAAAGTTATGTGGAATGGGTGAAAGAATAGTGATTATATGGTCATAAACCCAAACGGGTCATTTAAGTGCCCAAATGGGTCACTTAGTGATAAAACGGTTAAAACTGGATGTGGTTTGTGTATGATGACTTTTAAAGTGACTTACAGTCATAAGTATAGATAAAATGTGGATTAAAAGTGTTAATGTGGTCATTATGAATGAAATTGGTAAAAATGTCCATTTGGACCCCTAAACGGGTCAACGTGTCAAAACAATATAGAATGAGTGTTTGTAGGTGACGAATATGCCCACACGTCACAAATGTATATAGAAACATGTTGGTAAAAGGTGAAAGTCAGAAACCAAGTAATTTGGAATCTAAGGTGTCAACCAGAATGGTCGAAAATGGTCAAAAATGAGTCGTACGTCCGTTTTCTCGTAAAATGTGTAAATTGAAAAAGTGTAAAAAGGGAAAGTTTTATTTTGGCATAGTGGACGTGCCTGCAAAATTTTAGAGTCTAACTCTAAACGAGTAAAAAGTTATACGCGTTTGAAATTGGCTAAAAATATGATTTTTTCTGAACCTCAGATTTCTGCTTGGGAACGCGATCCCAACAAGATTTCTGGATCACTTTCGTACGTGTATTTTCATCACAGATTATTTTGTGCTTGGGAACGCGATCCCAGCCATTTTTCCGGATCGCGTTTGTGTGTGTATTTCGGGGTCAGATGCGTTTTCTCTTGGGAACGCGATCCTGTTTGGTTTTTCCGGATCGCGTTTGTATGCCTAATTTGGTTACAGAATGTTTTTAACTAGGGAACGCGATCCTGACCTATTTTCCCGGATCGCGTTAGTATAAAAAAAAAAAAAATTTTTTTTTGCGACGTTCGACGTAATAATTGACGTAGAAAATTTTGTTAGAAAATTTCGGTGTCCGATTAAGACGAAATTTACAGGGTCACTCGGAAACGACCCAACGGTCAAAGCTCATCGCATTGCCATGAGCCCTGGCAGTTTTGGGCACTTCGGGGTCGTTTGGGGCCCGAAAATGGCATTTTACTATTTTTCGGACCTTCTTTGAACTTTTGACTTATGTTTTGTGTTGGGCTTTTGTTTCTTTGAACCCAGGGGTCATTCCTATGACTAAATGCAACATTAAAAAGGTGTTTTAAGAGGTCCTTAGGTTTTATTGAGTATGAGTTATTTTCAAGCTGTGTATTCTTCGTATTGTTGAGTGTGGCCAATTATTGTTGTTGGTGATTAAATTCTTGAGTTATATGGACTAAGTGAGATAGGATGAAGTAATTAAATCATCTAAAATACTAGAAATAGTTAAAATAAGTATTTGTAGAGATTGAAAGGAATACATGGGTCTATACTTATTGATATTTGACAGTAGAGTAATAATTTGCATGTGTGGTATGAAGGGTTTACTTATATTACAACTAAATAGGTAAAGATTGGAGAGAACATGTTGAATATTACACGTAGTATGGATGAAGTGTTTAGTACCAGATGTACTATTAATGTTAAGTGATGTAATTAGTAAATGACCTTGAATCAGGTAATAAAGAAGTTGATTGTAATAATGGTGTTAGACATTACACCTGAGTTAAGGATATAATAAAAAGAGGTGTTGAATGTCTGTGTTGTTTGTGTAAACTTGATGATATGTGTAATGTACATTCAAAATGATAAGTTGAAAACGGTAGCAAATTAATACTTGATGATATACCTGCTACTACGAGTTGTTATAATTGTGCAAAGGGTTGATATCATTGTTGTGATATAGGTAAGGGTAAATGCTAATAAATTTTGGGAGATCAATGGTATGAAGTGGCCTGAGAATAAAGTGTGACTGACATAATATGATTACGTCTGGCCAACGTATTCATATTATGCCATTTCACATGGAAATTGTTGAGGTTACCAAGTTCCAGAGAAATTACTGTGATTTTAAATATTAGGTAAAAGATGTTGACATGTAGTAGAGAAAATAGTCGGTGATTGACTAAAACTAAGGTAGTAGTAAGCTATTAAAACTATAGTTTAAGGTGATATCATTGCAGAAGAAAATTTTGGACTGTTTCTACTACTTGTTAAAATGAGTATGTGATTACTTGTTTGTGATAATAAAGGCTTGGTAAGGTCTACCATAGCCGGATAGCCTAATATTAGAAAATTATGTGAAACTATTTCCTTGGGAAAAGTAAAATAGTCAGGAAAATAAGGGTTTTATTTGTTGGATTGATAACTTTATTATAATTATGTGCGAATTACATATAATCTTTCGTATAGTTGCATATCTAATAACTAGATAAAGTGGTAAATTGTAATTTGAAAAGTTATGTGATGAAATAAGTTAAGTAGAGGTCAGCTAAAATGGATTAAATAGGTGAATATTGTTGAAAACGTGTTGATGATTAGCACATTTTGATAATGTGGTACGTGTGCTGAGATAGCAAGTACCCATTGATGTATAATATCAATTATCTGTTGAGATTGGTGATATTTGACTTTGAAGATTATGATTTTTATCATAGGAATTGACTTGTACTTTGCTTTAAAAGGTGAGATTCAAGTAGTATGACTTGAAACACAGATGAGTAATAGACTTTACAGGATCAAATAGTGTTACAATTGATAAAACTGACCTTAAGATAAATAGTTGTGATGGATAAGGTTATTGATGCTTCATCATTTAAGGATGATGTATGTGGTTAATTGCTTGCATGATCTAAATTAAATTCTCATTGTGAATATGAATATTGAAGTTTTATAAACATTGTGGTTGTTTTGTTAAGAGAAAGGAATGTAAGTATTTATTTTCGGTTTAAAGATCCTAGCATGTCGCTAGTTTTCTGATTAAGATTAAAATAAAGGATTATGTATTTCACATATTTTAAGTAATTGTGTGATCCAAAGTGTTTATATGGCTAAGCATAGGGCTTCATGTAACCTGGCGGTGTTACATTTACAAGCCGTAAATCAGTATTTAACTAATTGCAAAAAGTAGAGATACATGGTTATTAGCTAAATGGTTAGTTATGAATTGAGTTAAACTTTTATTACAAATGTGCATGTGGTGGTGTTTATAACTACTATTATTATTGCTATATATGCGGTTATGCTTATATAGGTTTATCAAGACTTATGTGAATTTAAGTTGTAATACACACTGGTGATGTGTAAGTAGACGAATTAAAATATACCATGTAAGTATATTATAATGTGTACTCATTTAGTGGTTATGTGGATGCATAGATACTTGGTCATTAATGTACACACATGTCGTATGTGCATATACTAGTTATTGTTTACGTGATTTGATTACAATAGGTTAACTAGGTGCGATTAGATTTCGAGGACAAAATCTCTTTAAGGGGGAGAGATTTGTAACATCCTCATTTTGGGCCTAGTAGAAATCGATAATTTATTTATTTATTAAATTATTTAAGTGTGTTTTTAAATAATTAATGTCTTGTGAATAATTATGAAAATAATAGGTCAAACAGTTAAATGACTTATTGTGAATACTAAAATATTACTCGTTTTAAATTTATTTAGTTGACGGTAAAATAAAATTGTATTTCCCCGCAAATGGTTTTTAAGTTCCAGACAATAATAAATACGGGGAATGAAAAGTAACACTTAAATGGTATATTCTATGGATTAAATTGGTTTTATTTCCTCCACATACACACATACGTACGTGCATACATACATTCAAGAAACCCTAACCACCAAATCATTCTCAAAACATCAAATTGGAGCTTGTAAATTCGGATTCAAGCTTCCATAATCATCAAGAACAAGGTATGATCATATGTTCTTCATTTTCCATAACCTAAAAATTGGGGTTTTTGGGGTTTTTGCTAATTGGTGAGTTTAATCCGAAATTAAGGGTTTGTTTTGTGAAATAGTTGTTAGTTAAACATGTTATTGTTGATTACTAACTAGATTCAAGCTTAAGATTATAGATTTATGGTGATTCTTAGGGTTTATGATGATTTTGATGGGTTAATGACTTTAATCCGAAATTAAAGTATGAAATTGGTTAAGGTGGTGTTAATAAGTGTTTATAAGATGGTTAGTAATATGAATTTAACCTAGAAATGAAGTAATCATGTTATACAAGTTGTAATCAAAATGGGTTTTGGGTAATTGATGGAATTATCATGATTAACTTGAAATTGAAGCTTGGTGTTGTGTTAGAGTTGTTAGTTAGTGTTTAATTCATGATTATAACTTAAGCCTAACTTAGAAATGATGAAGTTGATATATGATCATTAATAAAGTTTGTGAGTTTGGTTGATTTTGAAGAATCCATGTGTTAAGTTGATGTTATTAGTGTATAATTGATAAGTATTGTTAATGATTATATTATAAGGGATTAATGATGATGATTAACATTATTCAAGTTAAAAGTTATAAAGTGATTAAGTGTTCTTGAGAATTTTGATGATTATGATGATTATCATAGGTTATATTATATATTCGATATGGTGTATGATTTAAAACACTTGATTGATAATCAAAGAGTAATGTTGCAAATTATTGACTAAGTATTCATTAAACCATGTGTTAGGGGTTTTGAATGAATTAGTGATATTTGATGGTAATGATCTTATTAAAGATTTAACCATGTTAATGGGGATAATAAAGGTTGATTTAAATGAGTTTGAATTGTGTCGTTGATATGGTTATTTATAATAATGGAATGATGTTGTATAGATTTTGAGACAAGTAACTAACTTGTGTTATTCCATTGTATTCTTAGATGTGGAGAAGACTCAGTGACATTAGACTACTGAGTGGACGGAGGAGGTATTGGTGAGTGGACCTGTAACCTTCAGCGTTACTTAGTTGTAACAGATTTGGTTACAACGGGTGAACGTGGTTTTACTGTTTATAGAATGTTGATGGACATGTTGCCTTGATAGATATAGATTTTGTGATATCTGGCCTTTGGGCATATGTGCTTTTCGGAGGTCAAAATGGTTTGGGCTTAAGGTTACTATTGAGTTGCCAACACAGGTCCTTGTACACGGTTGGTTATAGGACTACTGTGTTGTGTTGGTAAATAGTACCCAGGCTATCGGTTTACCGCTGTATTGGCCTGCAGTTGGTGTGAGGTTGCTTGGGGGCCACCCGGGCATGAGGGCGCCTCAAGGACCGCCGATCCTCTTGGATGATATTTGTTTGCGATGCTTTATGCTGTAAACAAATGATTGTGTGTTTACGATGATGTTGCTGTAAACTGGTTTATTATGCGATGCTTAGTTGTAAACTGAACTGCTATGCTAGGTTGCATTGTAGGTTATTGGTTCATTCACTTAGCGTTGAGCTAATCCCCCACATTACCACTCCTTGCAGGATATGATTAGATTATGGGATGAGCAAGGAGCTTTTGACTGGATGGAATGTTTGACGACCCGATGTTTACTCTGATCTTTGATTTTATAAAATCATTGTTGTCTTTCAAATTATGTAACACCCAAAATGATAAATTATGTTTTGAAATAGATTGACTAATATGAGTATTATATAATGTATAATTATTAATGTTTGTTGGACTTTCGCTTCCGGTATATATATAAAAAAAAAAACAGTTCTTGAATTTGAAGGGTGTTATAAATTGGTATCAGAGCATAGGTTTGGGTGAATTGAACATTGTAAGGTGTTCAATCACAAATCTAGATTTGTGTCAAGTCAAAAATTCCAGAAGGTGGGGTTAGTTGTTGCATGAGAATTGGGTAGTAGGATATGTACTAACGCTTAACAAGATGTGAGATTGTGTTGAATGCAAAGAAGGAGGAACATGAGTAACCGACTGGTATTCTCAATGATTCCTCTATGTTCGTTGGTGTAAAAGCATCAGGTAATTCTCTATAAGCTTGTTTAAATTAAATAAGTTTGAATTGTTTACTTGCTATAATGACTATGATTAGTAAAGTAAATTGATTTTGTCTATGTATTTAGCATAGTTGATTATGTGCTTAGTAGTAATATCTTTCAAACATCATCCCATAACTAATATCTTTCAAAACAGTTTCTCCAAACATCATCCCATAACTTAATTAACGAAGTCTCAACAAACACTATCTTTATTTTATCTGCTTTACATTTTATTTTTATTTCGTTTTATTTATTTACTTGCCTAAGTTAGTTAATATAAAAACCAAAACTCTCTCACTATTTTATAAACCCTTCACTAGTTTGAAAGCCCTCATCTGCCACGCCTTAGTTTCAATTCAGTCGGTTTGAAAAACGACTCTAGGTCATACCTACCACTTGCTCACCCTTAGGATTAGCATTGTTAGGGAAAACTTAGGCCCCGCAACTACAAATTTAAAACACCCACTGATCGCCGCCTCCGGCAGCCGGTTCAACGACAAGGGATAAAATCCTTACCGACCGCTGGGGGCGCATCAAAAAGTGGGTTAAGTCCTAGGGAATGTCAAGGTCATCTCATTCTCATGAAGAGATCTCGTAAGTGTGAACACGTTGGATAAAACCCTTATTACAAACTCGGTGTTGTTTTTGCAAATGAAAAAGAAATCACTGTCTCAGATTTTGAAAGATATTTTCTACTACACATCAATTTTTATAGATCATGTGTTTTTAAACGAGTTCGAGCATAATGCATAAAAGTAGTATGCAAGTACCTCAAAGGCTCGAAACATATGAATTATTAGGTTATTTCAAAATGATTTCCTATTTTCTGGGACGAGTGGTTTATTTGCAAAACGAGTTGTATATCAGAGTATGTTTTAAAACATTTTGGGCTCATCCGAGTGTGAAGGATAGTCGGAGATCTACTTCATTAACCAATATTCTACTCTCTTCTATGTCTTATTCCATGGGTTGCCTCCCAAGAAGCGCTGCTTTTAAAGTCGAGAGCCTGACTTTATTTCACGGGTTGCCTCCCGAGAAGCGCTGCTTTTAGAGTCGAGAGCCTGACTTTTCCTTCCTTCAGTCTAGTTGGAACTGGAACCTCCGGGGTCGGAAGTGCTCAGAAGTGGAACCCTGGGATTACGTGGATCGATTCTCAGAAAGTGGCGAGTGATGGGTTGGACGACGTTTGGAATCTCATATGCAAAGAAAGGGAATTGCTCAGTAACTCTTTGCATGTGCAGAAGATCCCAGATAATGTCCTTTATAGCTCTAGAGGTAGCTCTATTGGGATCAACTGCAGAGAATCCATCTAATTTCATCATTTCTCGCTTGGGGTGTTGCTTTGATAAAACAAGAGGTTGTGAGGGGTCTGTGATCGAGGCTATTAGCCTTTCCATAGTTATGCCAAATCCTGCATCATGTGATTCATCAGTTGGAAGATTATCATCAGGTAAGTGGTGATGCGGTCGTGTGGACTGGTATATATCCTCCTCTACTTCCTCAAGTGCTTCTTGTTCTGACTTGTCTGGCTTGGAATCTCCCATCTCTTCTTCTGACTTTGATTCTTCTGTCGATGATATAAGACAAGTGTGTTTATCGTATATGTCTGGTGGTTCTGAATCAGAAGTATCATCGTGTGAAGTAATCCTGCCCATTGAGATTGCATATATTTCTGCTTGCTCTGCGAGTAGTTCATCAGCCTGGTTGATTCTGAATGCAATAGTATGTCCATGTGCTCTAAGGCTGATAGTCTGCGAGTAAACATCAATAATGGCACGAGCAGTATTCATGAAAGGCATTCCTAGGATAATGGGTATATTGATATCTTCCTGTATATCCATCACTACAAAGTCAGTAGGGAACCAGAACTTGTCAACCTTAACCATAACATTCTCAGCTATGCCCCTAGGATATCGAGTTGTTTGATCGGCAAGCTGGACGCTCATCTTAGTGGGTTGCAGAGGTCCTAGTTCAAGTCTAGAGTAGAGTGAGTGGGGCATGAGGTTGATGCTAGCTCCAAGATCGGCCAATGAGTGTATCGTGCCCGAGTGATAGATGGAACAGGGCAAAGTGAAACGGCCCATGTCTCCTAGTTTTTCCGGAAGGGAATTCTGAATGATGGCTGAGCATTCGGCGTTGAGAGAGATTTTAGGTACTTCGGGTACCTTTTCTTTAGTAGCCAGCATACGTCGGATGTATTTAGAGCCGGAAGGGATTCTAGACACGGTGTCTAAGAATTTTCTATCGAGTTTGAATGATTTGGCGTTAAATCTTTTTCCGATACGATTTGGGAAGGGGAATCGAACTTCCTTAGTAGGGGTAGGCACGGATTGAATCTCAACTATCGTCGGGACAGGAGAAGGGTGTAAGTCCCTAGTTCTTAGGATCGATAACTTCGTTATCTGTAGTATTATGGTGCGGAATCCCTCGATACGATGTTATCTTACTAACAACGAATATGTTCAAATTGCGTTTTAATAAAGCTTAACTTTAAACGATGAATCGTCAAAGCCTAGCCGTAGGTTTTGTTTTCTCTGGTATTCTGAGTTCGCCGGAATAAGAATGCAAAAGTGTTAATAATTGTTAACGATTTTCTAAGGAAAATCGTTTTTATGTTTCTGTCTCGGCTCGGCTCGCATGGGCCGGCGAGTTCGGTCCAACTCGCAGCCCAAGCCCACTATAGGACTCGGCTCGTCAGACTAATGTTCCGCGAGTTCAGATCTCATCTCTCAGCTCGATTCGCTGCGACTTGAGATCTCGACTCGCCTTGCACTAAACGTATATACTTATTTCGCTGTTTAATAATTCGTCTAACTTTAACAAAATAATATGTTTAACGAATATTACTAACAAAACAAATATTTATTTACAAATCTAAACCAATGTACAAACGTAATAATAATTACACCAGTCCTATTTCAAGCTAGATCTGTTGTCACAATCTATGTCTCAACAGACTCCCCCATGACAATAGCTCTAGCGTCTTTATCTTCACGCTGTCTTTGATTTTCAAGAGTAAATCTTACTACCTGCAAAAATTTTAAGCTTGATGCATGTTTTAACCATCCTGTGATAATCTCGTGCTAAATCACCCCAACCAATAGTAGATATGATCTTGTTCTTGTACAACATAATCAGATCTTCCTTTGATAAGTTCATCAGGTGTCTGTGATCATATACACGAAGAATCTCTTTTTTGCCATTAGGATAATCATCATCAGCTTCAATCATAAAGGCTTCTCCTGATCCAGCATCTACCCCCCAATATTTCAACTTTCCCAAAATATTCTGAGGCATGGTTTTCATAGGTATTTGCTTAATATAGTTGACCGCTGGATAAACCTTCTTCCTTCTTCTTCTTCCTGTCCTCTGACTGTGTTCGTTCAGCTTTATCGTTTTTCCTTTCCTTGGCTTAATCTTCGAGAACTTCATAGATAATCCTTCAGTCCTAATGATACGCTCAACATACTTAGCATAATCATCATCACTTGGATTTATCATATCTAATCTAGCCAAGTCTCGAATCTCATATCGAGGTAACGAACTAAACACTGCAAGCTTCTTCTCAAAATATTGAACCCCGTCAAACCTTTTGATCGCGAGGAGCTTCAGGTCAGAGTCATAATACCATCCAATAATGCCAGTTTTAAGTACACGCTTTCCAGTAATATCAACTTCTTTCAAAATGCGTGGCTTATTTTCCTTTTTCTTCTTAAGCATTCCTTGGATAAACATTGGATTACCAACCAAATGTTTGTATTTATCCTCTATTTCTTCAACTTCAGTATCCGAATCTTCAGAAGCATTCTCAAAAGCTTCTAAATCAATAACTGATTCTCCTTGTTCATTTACAAAAACAAATTCAGTCGTTGATGGATTCACAACATGTTCATCTACATTTGCATCCAGATCAACACCATCATCTATCACAGATTCAAATACTGCAGTCCAGTCTTCAGGAAGTTTGAACTCTCCTTCTTCAATATCATAATCAATCTCTTCATCTATCTCATCCAAAATATCATCTTCTGAATCTGATAGATCTAGCATTTCCATTCCTAGAGAAAAATGTAAATACAAATATATTAATAATTCAAATTCTTCATTGATTTCCCTGAGCCAATCTAAGAGTTTCTTTATTAATTCTTTTGTATGTTTTAACCTAAGATATAAACGCAATTTACATATAACTTATAAAATCTTTTATTGATTACCCTGAATCAATCCAAAAATCTCTTAAGTCTTATTAACCTACTTAACAAATAATAATTAATTTTAAATTCTAATGCATTGCGAATAATCACCAAACATTTAAATTTACTATTAATTACCTTATATAATTTCCAAGTGTTAATTGATCTAACTCATTATCAATTTAACCTTTAAATTATATATCATTTGTCTAGTTAAAACTAATATATTTTTAACTTGTCAATATACAAACTCTCAAGTCTAAAATGCATATGTTATTATAAAATTTTGACCGCCAATATTATTCGGAACACGCCGCTCGACTACTCAATGAGTCGGAAGACTTTCGATCACTATTTTATCTTAACATATAATTTATATAAACTTAAATTACATCAAACATATTTTACTTAAAATAATAATAACCTTAAGCCGAATATATTTACAAAATAAAATTAAGTTTACATTTGTTCACTACAAACTATTACAAATATTACAGTACTATGATAATACTAAGCTATCTTACCAGCTTCAGTATCACCCGGTACAGTCTTATCTGTACTTGTACCAGCTCCCGAACCGCTTGCACCAACATTACCACCAGACTCCCCCTGAATCATAGTTTGCTCACCAGTCTTTGAAGGACCAGTCTGCTCACCACCTTCTGGTGCATTGGGATCATCGTCTTTGTCTGAATCTCTCTTTCTCCTCAGCTCATCTTCTTTGCAAGACTCCAGATATACCAATATCTCCCCCTGAGTAGACTGTCCTGAATGCGATCTCAAGACCAAACTCTCCAAGGAAGATAATTTCAGTCTCTGAACATTGAAGTCCGCAAGCAAAGTATCATGAGTCTTCATCAGTAGATTGTAAGATTCACTCTGTTTGAGCATCTGCTGAGCAAGAAGAAGATTATTCGACACCAGCTCTGGAATCTGAGAAGTAAGCTTCTCTAAATCCTTTACTCGCGACTTTAAGGACGTAATCCTTTCAGCATCAGTCGTTGGAGTAACAGGTATCGTTCTAGGTCCAGGCGGTGTAAGAGAATCAATATGCCAGTCTCTTGTCAGCGGTGTATGAGGTTGAGACAAAGCTTGCGTAAGCAAGTTTGCCGCAAATCTAGCTCCTTTATTCGTCGGAAATTTTGCCGCACGAACTAGATCAGCAACCTCATGCTGTAAAGTTAAACACAATTAAAATCAGTTATTGTTACAGATTACTCTGTCTCAAACTCTAATTAATTGCATAACACTTATAGTTATAAAACTTATATCTCATACCTGAAGCGGTACAGATATCTGTTCAGAAACCACCGGTGTATCCTTCTCCACCTGTGGTGTATCTTGAGCAACTGTATACAGAATTAACTATCTCAGTTTAACTCCTGATAAACAACAAGTTAAGATTATTTAACTTTTATAATAAATACTAACCTTCTCTAATAGTCAGCGTTCTCGGACGCTTCATCAACTGAGTAACAGTCTCCTCAGCATCCAAATCATGAACAATGAAATCTGGATCTGGTTCATTGACTTTACGCTTGAGCTTCAGCTTCTAAGCAGGATCAACCTCAAGCCTTGATCGTTACTCAGTCATTCCAGCCGGAATACTCGTGGATAAATCAACAAGATCATCCTTGGTATCACTGGAATCGTCAGTTGTATGTCCATCATACTTGCCAGATGGACCAACTGGAACCTAAATATATTTACCATTTATGATTAACATAAAACTCTATCAAACTAGATAAATATATATTTAAGATTATTCAGCTTTAATACCTTAGTAGGTAAAACTGCTGAACTATCAATCTGCCTTTGCTCACCCTCAGGTCTAATGACCTCTGGGTCTGCAATCTCAGCTTCCTGTATATAATGATATTCATATTTTATAATTAGTAATGTTACCTAATCAACTAAATATCTATATCATAATCATTATATAATAATATTATGCATTTATGATTAATAAAAACAATCTATCAACTAAGCATCTATATTATTATATAAATAAAATATTACCTCTGGTGGTGCAAAATAACTATCAATATCCCGTAGCAAGGGATCAGTAGCATCATCATTATGAACCAAAACCTCTTGCACAACTTGTGCAGCAACCTCTTTGTTCACTTGCTGATCAACCTGTCCAACCTGAATAAGAACATCCTCAAGGAGCCCTTGTGGATCTTCAGGTTGAACCTCCTCAGCTGCAGGTTCAGGTACAACATCAGCAGCAGCAGCACCAGCAGGAACAACGTCCAACCACCCATTATTTGGCGGTGGAACGTAGTTTGGGTCAACAATATACCCAAAAAGTGGTCGTTCCTCCGGTTTCACCACACCTTCCTTCCTAACTGTCTGCATAAACATGGCATTATATCCACGTTGATCAATGGTATTCACCACTAAAAACGGCTCAGGTATAGCCAAGTTCGGTAGACGCGCACGATTGATAAGCATACAAAACCTCGGGTAGATCATAAATCTAGATCTAACAGAACCCGATATCTATCTTGCAATCTCTCCAAAAATGAGATCACATAAACTTTATGGTTTATTATAAACCAGGGACAGTGCAGCCGATAATATAACAGGGCTTAACTCATCGAAGCCTCCCTTCTTCGGTGCAAAAACTGTATTCATCACATGCCACAGAAACCTCCACTGTCCAAGTACCAGAGGCTTCTGAAACTGATTCCCGCGCCTATCTCCCGTATATCCCATACGGCCGATTGCCCCCTCAATAAAGTCCATGGGCATCTCCAAATCCCCATTCTCTTGTTCTTCAGTCCCCAGCTGTAATACCTCACGAAGATATCCAGCAGTAAATGCAACCGTTTGACCATTAACCGTTGCCCTAATCTATGGTGGATTGACAGATTGGTCATGCACGATATCCGTCCAGAAATCGTTCAGAATAGTCTGAGAAATAGGTGGATTGGCCGTAATAGCATATCTAATACGCGACCGTGCAAGAAATTGAAGAATATCAGCCACCCTATCAGCCCTCTTGGTCTGTAGATTCAGATCTACTAGAATATTGTGGCTCTTATCAAATGGTCTCGCCATATCTGTATAATAAACACAAATAACAGATTAAATGCACGCGTAATATATTTTAAACTATAACGTATTATGAATCATAATTCATCTTACATCCTAGTCTAAATGTAAACGTATATATATAACTTGTTACATAAATAGTCTCAAGTCGTATACATATATAAATCAATATATATAATATACCGCTAATATAAAATTAGGACACGCTACTCGATTACGTTTTGAATCGGTAGACTTTCGATATATATATATATATATATATATATATATATATATATATATATATATACATTGTCATAGGAATCCAAAAATATACTAGTTATTACTTAAAAAGTCGTAACTCTATTAAATAACCCCTTTTTTTAAAAATTTTTTTATAAGTTCTGGATTCGCATAAGACACCTAAGCGAATCGAGTTCAACTCGTTTTGCTTATCAACTCACTTCGCTTATCAACTCGCGATTGGATCTGCAACCAAGTGAACTCGCTAATCATGTCGATCCGCAGATCAACTCGTTGGTCGATCCGCTAATCAACTCGATCCGCTAGTCAACTCGCTGCGAGTTGAATCGAAAGTTCAACTCGTTCGATGAACAGCCGTCGCGAGTTTAAACTTAAAATCGACGATTTTGTTAGTTTTAACACGATCAAATGATATATATACGTTTATTAAGGTTCGTTTAACATTAATCCTAAGGATTCGTGTTCTAACAAGCCGTTAATCTACGTGAATCGATCAAACATTAAACCGAAACCCTAAGTTTATAAAAACTTCGATTTCGCGTTAATTAAACGGTGAAATCCGTTGTATTTTACCTCAATATGTTCGCAATCTAAAGGTGAATAAAATCTACGGAACAAAAACTCGTTCTTTGTACTCGCAAAATCGAAATCAAACGAAAATAACTTTTCGTCTCGTTTTCGCCAAGAAGCGGATTCGCCAAGTTGAAGTGAACTCGCGAATGTTGTGGATCCGGTGATCTGTTGACTCGTTTGACCTCCCGTTTTATACCCTGTATCCGATTCGCGAGATTTCAAGTGGATCCGCAAGTTGACTAAGTCGACTCGCAGGAATAAATAAATAAAAACGCGAATTAAATACTTAGTATAAATTAAAAATCCATCATTTGTACAAGTCTAAAATAAAATTATTTTTCACTTGTATTTGTTACGTTTGTTCAACTTAAAAATATTCAGTATAATTTAATTCCGAAGGGTAAAACCTAATAAACACAAAAACTTAAATTAAACATAAACTAAAATAAGATAAAAACACAATTATGTAAACATTGGTATCAAGTACCATTTTATTAATCACTTGAGTAAAACACAATACATAAACAAAATGAATAAGAAATTATCTGCTTAGGGATCATATTAGAAAGAATAAGTAATTAAGTATATATTTAAAAGTCTAAGCAGATTGGTAGTATACATACCTCATGAAATTCAAATAAATTACTATAAAATTAAAACTAAAATTTATCATTTATACATTTATATTTATAAAACTATATCTTAGGTACCTTTATCCACATAGCATAATTAATAAATGCATTTCTCACATAAAGTGAATATTTTAATTATAGACAGTTCAAGACGATTACCGGTATTATGATCCACATAAACAAATTATACTCAATTTTCTAAGCAAACACTTTATTGTTAGTATGAATATTATCAAGTGCTTCCTATTATATGACATACTGAAGAATTCAAGTAAAACTCATAACACTGCATCATTAAATTTCAAGGTAGTGGTTACTAAATGATGTATCTTTTCGAAACATATAACATACACTTGAATTTTAAGGTTAGACAAATATCAGACATACTTTGAATATGCTATGTTATCCAAGTCTGTACATAGTACAACAGAGGATACCTTCTAGCATAATTCAAAATATATTTGAGAATATTAATTTAATTAAAGGCTTCAGATCTGTACTTAGTACAACAAAGTTACCAGTAATTAAGTTAATACCCATATTTCTACTATTTGTCAATTAAAAATGCATGATAACAGTGTATGGCAATACCATCATTCAACAATTAAGACTTAATGTCATACATCACAGAATAGTAAGACAAGATAATAAACAAGTAGTTAATTAACTTCTTAAGGCTTAGAAAATTTCATATAATTTGCCTACCAGTACATCATATGATGAAGCCATATAAAGTTTTCACTAAAAATAGACAAATTATAACTTGTGGATATAGGTGTATAATCAAATAAATATAAACACATACCTGATAGAACCGCTGTAGTTCTAAAGCAACTTTATTTGAACCTACTACCATATCATACTTAGGACTTAAGCTTATTATTGTGAAGCTTATTCTCCTAATGTACTATCATTTCCCTTATTTTTGCAAATAAAAACTTAACATATTTTAAAGAATATTATGTTTATATTCTTTAATGAAGGCGATTCCCCTTAGGTAACAAGCAAATGAATGCCATACGCCCCTTTTTTTTTTTTTTTTTTTTTTTTTAAATATGGAAATACTAACTATTACAACAAATACCCTTGGAAGACTAATCACTCTGGATTTCTCATTCCGTTTAGTTGAACTAACGTCTCAAATCTTGCTCTGTTGAACGCCTTTGTGTATAAGTCTGCTAAGTTATCCAATGATGGAACCTTAACTAACTTTATCAACTTCTTCTCAGCACAATCTCTAATAAAATGATGTCGAATATCAATATGCTTAGTTTTACTGTGCTTCACCGGATTATTGGTGATCGACATAGTAGATTCGTTATCAATCATCATAGGAGTGTTGGTTATATTTAACCCGTAATCCCGCAGTTGCTGTTGAATCCAAAGTACTTGAGAGCAACAGCTGCCAGCTGCAACATACTCAGTTTCACATGTAGAAATGGCTACCGAGGTTTGCTTCTTGCACTGCCAGGATACTAATCTACCTCCTAGGAATTGACATCCTCCGATCGTAGATTTCCTATTCTGATTGCATCCTCCGTAATCCTAATCATTATAAGCTACGAGATCTAAGTCTCCATCAATCGGATACCAAAGACCCAGCTTAGGTTTCCCTTTGAGGTAACGAAAGATTCGTTTAACAGCTTGCATATGTGACTCTTTCGGATTAGCCTGATATCTTGAGCATAAACAAACAGCAAACATTATGTCAGGCCTAGAGGCAGTTAGATACATTAGTGATCCGATCATGGCTCTATAAAGAGTTGGATCCACATCGCCATCACTCGATGTATCTGGACCTAGTCCATGATTGACTGGAATTGGAGTATTGTAGACCTTACTTTCATCCATCTTAAAGCGTTCTAATAGCTCATATGTATATTTAGATTGATGAATAAAGAATCCATCCTTCTTTTGATCAACTTGTAATCCTAAGAAGAAATTCAACTCTCCCATTGCAGACATTTCAAACCTTTTTCTCATGACTTTCTCAAATTCTTGACACATCTTTTCATCAGACGATCCAAAAATAATGTCATCAACATAAACTTGCATGAGAAGAAAGTCTTTCTTCTTCCACTTCACAAACAGTGTACTATCAATCGATCCTCTTGTAAATCCATTCTCAAGTAGATACGTTGATAGTGTTCCATACCATGCCCTAGGTGATTGATGTAATCCATATAGAGCCTTATTCAAACGATATACTCTATCTGGATACTCAGGATCAGTAAACCCTGGCGGTTGTGAAACATACACCAATTCTTCCACTTTGCCATACAAAAAGGCACTCTTAACATCCAACTGATACACTTTTATACCAAAATATGATGCGAATGCTAAGAATACTCTAATTGCTTCTAGCCTAGCAACTGGTGCAAACACTTCATTGTAGTCAATACCTTCTTGTTGATTAAAACCTTGAACCACCAGATGATCTTTATTGCGAGTAACAATTCCCTTATCATATCTCTTGCACTTAAATACCCATCTAGTTCCAATTGGATATTCTCCCTTTGGTAGGTCAACCAACTCCCATACTTGTAATTTAGTGAACTGTGATAGTTCTTCTTGCATTGCTTCCACCCACGAGCTTTCTTTTAAAGCCATTTGAACATTTTTAGGCTCGACTTGTGAGATAAAGCATGAATATAGACATTGATTAGAAATCCCCGTCTCTTTCATTGCAGTATACAAGCTTTGGTATTCTAAATTTTCAGATGTACTAGCTTTTGATTGAGTCCTTGTTTGAACCGGAGTATTAATATCACCGATGATATTTTCAACGGGATGATTCTTACTCGTTCTAGTTGAAGCAACAGGCTCAACCGGAATCTCATCTTCTAAGTTAGTACCAATCTCTTCCAATGAAGGTACATCTTCCGTACGAGCAGAAGATATCCTTAAGTGTTTCAAAGGAGTAAGTATATCATCAAACTTTGTAGGAAGATCATCAAGATCTTCTGTTTCTTGAGACTTATCCTCTGAAGGTTGTTGTGACTCACTTGTAGAAGCTTTATTTGAGTCAACATTAGTCTTAATTCCAGAATGTTGAACACTTTATGTTGAGGTATGGCCAGTATCCACATCTTCAGACACTAAATGTTCAGCTATCTCTGAATCACTGACATAGTCACTAATAGGAACTTTAAATGATGCAAAAAGATCAGAATAATCAAATTGCCAATCTAAGCCCTTATGAACATCAGGTGAGTAGCTCGTAACCTCAATATTATAAACTACCTCCAAACGTCCTGTGACTTTATTAAAGACTCTCTTGTTTGGCAAATTGGGCATATAACCTAGGAAAAATCCTTCGTCAGCCTTCTCACCAAATTTTGCTTGATGCCCAGTCTTTAATATGGTGCATGAAACTCCAAAGGGTTCAAACCCTTTTAAGTTTGGTTTCTTATTGTTTAAAAGCTCATAACAAGTCTTGTTATGTCTTTTAACCGTAAGAACTCTATTGAGAACATAACATGCTGTATTCACTGCTTCTGCCCAAAAGATGACCGGAAGCTTTGAATCAGCAAGCATTGTTCTAGCAGCTTCAATCAACGTCCTATTTTTCCTTTCAGCAACACCATTCTGTTGAGGTTCATAAGGTGCACTGAATTGATGTAATATCCCTTTGCTTAAGCAATAGATATTCAACGTTGAATTCTTAAATTCTGTTCCATTGTCACTACGAATACGCTTCACTCTCTTTTTATAGACATTCTCTACTAGATCAAAGAATTCAATTAGAATTCCTGAAGTTTCATCCTTTGATCCCAAAAAGAATACCCATGAGAATCTAGAATAATCATCTGTGACAACCAAACAGTACCATTTGCCACCTATACTTCTCTTGCTTATAGGGCCAAAGAGATCCATATGTAGCAATTCAAATGGCGAGGAGATAGAGTTTTCAGTCTTAGGTCTGTGTGGTTTCTTGTGCTGCTTTCCTTTCATGCAAGGAACACACTTATCCTCAGACTCGAAACGTTTTTGTGGTACACCTAGAACCAAACCATTTTTGGTTATATAATTCATCTTTCTCCAGTTCAGGTGTGCCATTCTCCTATGCCATAACAAAGCGTCTGTTTCCGAAGCCTTAGATAATAAACAAGTAGACACCATTGAAGAGTTAGGAACACCCATGTTTATAGCATAGATATCCTTCTTCCTTGGCGCCCTCATCAATATCCATTCATCAGGAATTTTGAAACCTGGCTTCAGGACTAAGGCCTCCTTTTCATTAAAGTAAACTGGATGACCTTTATCACAGACTTGGGAAACACTCACTAGATTGTGAGTTAGTTCTTCAACATAGTTCACATCCTCAAGAGTCAAAGTTCCATTTGAAACTTTTCCTTTTCCCGAAATTACTCCTCCTTTATCTCCTGCAAAATTTACTTTTTGCTTGAGACTCTCCTTGAAGTCCTTCAGTAGACTTCTTTCTCCGGTCATGTGCCTCGAACATCCACTGTCTACATACCACTAGCTGTCTTTGTTCACAGCATGCTCCTGCACATAACACAAAACACGATCAGTTATCGAGAGGGACCCAAGCCATTACAGTCTTGGTTTGTCCCTTATCATCAACAAACTTAAGCTCTTTAAAATAACCATCCTTCCCATCAGGAGCTTTGGTTACTTTCGAAGTAGCTTGAGTTTGTGGACGATCAGCCTTAAGAGGTGAATTTGAGGATAACCTCCTAGGCACATAATTATGAGCTCTATTATGATAGTTATAATTAAACTCATGTGATCGCGAAGTAGTACCACTCTCATAATGACTATGGCCTCTACTTGGAGTTCTAAACCTCGACGGTGTCACATCCCTAGGCTTATAGACATAATTATCAATTTAAGTATATGTCCATTTAGGTTTAGGTGGGGAGACACTATGTTTACCGTCTCTTTTAAGAATGTTAACAGGTTTATTACGTAACTTAGGTTTGGTATCTAACCTATCTACAGTCATACTAGAGTCGGTCTGTGTCTTTTCATCAATCACAAGCTTATGTGGTGTTTCAGGCTTTTTGTTAGGAAAACACGAAGCCACGTGTCCCTTTTTGCGACACTTGAAGCATGACATCTGCTTGCGTGATTTAGGAACTTTTGCATTACTACTCGGAGTCTTAGGCACTAAAGGTTCAAATATTTGTTCCTTATTAACCTTATCATCAGTCTTAGCATCGTTAATCACTCCACCCGATACAAACTGTATTTTGGTGAAATGAGACACCTTACTATTTTCTGATGATTGGTTCTTAATAACATCCTTCTGTGCCCCTGACTGTTCTGGTTTATCAATTACTGTAATCTCAGGATTAACATCAGCCATTTCAGAATCTTCAGGAATAGGGGTGTAATTGGCATTAAAAGGAGGGGATACATCATTGTAACCTATCCCAGTTTTGTCCTTTACACTTCGTTGAGCATCTAACATTTTATCCATTTGAGATGTCCTAAAATTCTCAAGTTTACAGTTTTGCTCAACTAATCTTAAATTAAGATTCACTATTTCCTGATCCTTACTTGCAATTGTCTCATTTAAGTCTTTAATATTCATATAGAGACCATCTATGATAACAGATTTTTCACTTATAGTATCTCTAAGTTTTGTTCTATCCGAGGCATTAGACTTAATTTTATCTTTTAAGGCCTGTTTATCATCACTTAATCTACGAATATCCATAATGGCTTGATCAAGTTCAGATCTAACAGTCTTATAGGATTCTTTATCCACATTCAATTGTGATGACAAATTGCTATTTGACACAGTTAAAACACTATTCTGAGATTGTAAATCAGTAACTAAGTAACAAACATCAGCAAGATTAAGAATATCTAAACATACCTTCTTCTTGTCAGTTTGTACATCAGCCATGCGTGCCACGAATTCTTCAGGACTCATATCTGGAGTTGAATCCATATATAGCACGTCATCATCACTTGCCTTCACTTCAGACTCAGGCACCTCTACTCTCTGTTCCATATCAGTGGGCATGTAGGACACTGATCCAGCAGTTGTCTCTTCGATCTCAGCCATCAAGGCTTCCTCAGAATGAGCTTGCCAATCATAAGAGCCATCCAACTGCTTCACCACTAAGGCTTTGGAAGCAAGAGTACTTCCCGAACCTTGTTTTCCTTATGCTTCTACTTTAGGTCTTTGGCATTCTCTAGCAAAATGACCAACACCCTGACAGTTAAAGCATCTGACCTTGGTTTTATCAAACCCTGATCTATTGCCCAACACCTTTCTACCAGTTCTCTTGAGGAAATTTTTAACTTTTCTTGAAACCAATGCTAACATCTCTTGAAGTTCCAATTCCTCAACATAATCCGGATCTATCTGTTCATAATCCTCGTCAAATAGAACAGGATCATTGATCTTTCCCTCTATGTAATTCTCATATGATGCCACAAAGGAAGCAAGAACAGGCAGTTGCTGTTCAGCAGATTTCACACTCATAGGCATCTTCTGATGCTCTTGAGGTGACTTCTCAGAATTCTTTCCCTTTGTCTCATCACTAGAGGAGGAAATAAAGCACAGATCTTCAGAAATCATTTCTCCATTTTCACCAGTATCACCAACTAACAGTGCAGTTGTCGAACTAGAGGACGCAGTCGAAAGATTTGTCTTTCCATGATATAACCCAGGGTTCTGAACCTGATCAGAATCACTATCTCTTGACTTTCTGGAGAAATCATAACCTTTCAGCTTTTCAATGACTTGCTCTAAGGTCATAGAAGAATTCCTGGTTTCGTTATCCTTAATCATAACGCCATACATTTCCCATTTAGAAGGCAAACCCTCAAGAAACTTGTCGGTTTTAGCTGCTTCTTCTTCAACAATCTCATGGTATTCCAGTTCACTTAGCATATGGTAGAAACGCGTGACATAGGCATCAAGATCTTCTCCTTTTAAAGCTTTAAATATAGTAAACTGCTTTTTGAGAAGACTCCTCTTGCCGGCTCTCACTTGTGGACTTCCCTCACCTCTTTTCTCTAGAGCTTCCCAGAGCGTTCTAGCAGTATGAAAAGACTTCAGTTGATGAGCGATCTCTTTAGGAAGACACATCTTTATGCAGGAATGTGCTTTATTTTCATTTTTGTATTCTTCCTTCTGTTGATCACTCATGTTCGGATAGGTAAGAACCACAGTGGCATTTTGAACAGTTTGAGTAGGTGCGGTGTATCCACTCTTGATACACATCCAGATTGACAGATCATGGAATCTACAGTAAGATTCAAATCTGTCCTTCCAATTGTAGTAATCCTCGATCCTCAACAACTTAGGTGGAACGTTTGATTTTCCCACCTCGTGGTCCATTTCGATCATTCTACTTAAGTCAGACATCTTAAAAAATGTAAAGTGAAACTGTTTCGCGAATTCAGAACAACTCGATTCGCAAGACTCAGTTCAACTCGCAATCTCAGCTCGACTCGCAAGTCTCAGTTCGGATTGCTGTGATGTCAATTCGCAAGCGATTTCGATTCGCGAGAGATCTCGGTTCGACTCGCAAGTCTCAGTTCGACTCGCTGGTTCAACTCGGTTCGCAGGCTACGCTGAAACCCTAATCTCGACTCGCGAAACGGCTGGAAAACCCGAAAAACAAAAATTTAAGGTATTTTTACGATTTAAACAGTAAATTTCGACCGTAAACTAACCCTAAAACGTCCAGAGAATGATTTTGATCGTTAGTATGTATTAATGCACGTATAAACGATCCGAATCACGACGCAATCACCTCTAAAAACTTTTGAACACGCTCGTATTTAGCCCGAAAGCTCTGATACCAGATGTAAGTCCCTAGTTCTTAGGATCGATAACTTCGTTATCTGTAGTATTAAGGTGCGGAATCCCTCAATACGATGTTATCTTACTAATAACGAATATGTTCAAATTGCATTTTAATAAAGCTTAACTTTAAACGATGAATCGTCAAAGCCTAGCCGTAGGTTTTGTTTTCTCTGGTATTCTGAGTTCGCCAGAATAAGAATGCAAAAGTGTTAATAATTGTTAACGATTTTCCTTAGAAAATCGTTTTTATGTTTCTGTCTCGGCTCGGCTCGCATGGGCCGGCGAGTTCGGTCCAACTCGCAGCCCAAGCCCACTATAGGACTCGGCTCGCCAGACTAATGTTCCGCGAGTTCAGATCTCATCTCTCAGCTCGATTCGCAACGACTTGAGATCTCGACTCGCCTTGCACTAAACGTATATACTTATTTCGTATTTAATAATTCGTCTAACTTTAACAAAATAATACGTTTAACGAATATTACTAACAAAACAAATATTTATTTACAAATCTAAACCAATGTACAAACGTAATAATAATTACACCAGTCCTATTTCAAGCTAGATCTGTTGTCACAATCTATGTCTCAACAAAGGGTTCTTCACCGGAGAAGAAACATTAGAGTGGCTCGGTGCCCTCTGAGTATCCGTGGAGTTCAAAGTCTTAGCCTCCGCAATGTGTTAGAACGGTGTTGCTAGGTAAGGATCCTTGGGCTAACTTACCAATTTGATTCTCAAGGCTATTCAGACGGTTTGTAAGGAGGAGGTTAGTCTGGTCTTGCCTAGCCATAAACCCTTGAATGAGTTGAATAAGGGTGTCGTTTGAACTAGTGACTGGTGTGGTAGGTTCATGAGGTTGGATTGTGCCAGGTGAAGGTCTGTTGGGTGAGAATGGTTGGTTGTAGGTAAGTTGGGGTTGTTGTGGGTAAGATGGGTATTGGATAGGTCTAATTGGTGGAGAGGGTTAAGCAAAACCAGGTGGATGATTTTGGGTGTAGTAGATGGTAGGGTCCTCGTACGCAACCTGATATGGGTTGGTATGATTCTGAAAGGATTGGATTTGGTGGACCTGCTGAGGTTGCTGTTTCATCTCTCCGATTTGTCTTGTTAGGATTGCGATCTGTTCTGCCATATATTTGATCATCTCAGTTTGTGCTGGATTGGAGACTGCCATCGGTAATTGTTCGTTGGTATTCCAGTCATGATGGTGCATCGTCATATTTTCGATCAATTCCCAAGCCTCATCTGCGGTGCGTAGCATAATACTTCCTTAAGCAGCAGCATCAAGAGTGATGCGATGATTTGGGTCAAGACCGTTATAGAACATGTACAGTTTTTCAGTCTTCGTCATTTGATAGTCTCGAAATTTCCTCAGTAAACTCCTAAATCGATCCCATGCTGAGTAGATTGATTCACCGTGAGCTTGTTTGAAGTTTGCGATGTCATTCTTTGCTTTGGTCTGTTTGGACGGAGGAAAGTATTTTGCAAGAAACTTGTTACCCATATCCTTCCATGAGGTGATTGAGCCGGTCTCAAGTTCCTCAAACCAAGAAAGAGCACGAGAAGCGAGAGAGTAGGGGAACAAGTATAAGCGGACTATATCTTGCTCAACCCCGTTCTGCTTATATAAGTTTGAGACGTGAATGAATTTGTCAATGTGGGCATTATGATCCTCATGAGGTAGACCATGGAATTGACATTGGTCTTTGATGAGTTGAATTGTGTTGTATTTGAGTTCGAAAGATGCTCCGTCTATCTCAGGGTAGCTGATCGGTCATCCTCGTCCTTCGATTGATGGTTTGGTGCTATCAGCAAGAGTAACACGAGCAACCATTTGTGAAAAACGGGAACGTCTTTCTTTGCGGATGGTACGGATAATCGACTCAGGATCGGGTACGAAAATGAGAGGTTCAGATCCGGATGATCTGGTCGAATATCGTTGTGGATTGTGGTAAAGAATTTTCAGTGGTTACGAGAGAGATAAATCTAATCTACGGGTATAACTAAAGAGAAAGTTCGTCGGGACGCCTCAGAATCTTACGATTAACTTCCCCGGTAGCGGCGCCAAAAATTTGTCGCGCCGCCAGCAGTTACGCGTCGTCAACGCGACTGACAGCAGCATGACGGGTTTAGTTTTTAAAATTTATATTTAGTTAGGGAACTAAGTTCTACTAGAGCTGTATAGCTGAAGTATGACCTAGGGTCGTTCTAAAGAGTTAATCGTATTGGGAAACGACTTGTCGGGACGAACAGTTCAAATTATCGATGGTTTGAAAATAGTTTTTGAGTGGGGTTTTATACTTAGGTCCGTAATTAAAATTTAAACTAATTAAAACAGTAAATAAAAGCGGTAGGTTGAATCAGTATAAGGGGACTTGTGTTTGTTATGACTTCGTTAGCTTTTACGTGGGGTGATGCTGTATTTTGGGTTTTATATTTGAAAACGTCTTTTAAGATTTGTGTCTTGCGTTCACGTAGATACATTGTGGTGTAAACACTAGCACCCTACTGATCAGCTTAACCGATCAGTATGTCACTGAGTACTAGGCTATCAAGATTCTAATCAGATCGGACTGTCTTGAAACCTTCCTCACCGTCTCTTGTGACGAGACTAGGTGACCCTCAGATGGGGTGCAGGAATAAGGCGACAGTCCGCAATTTATCCACTGATCTTTCTTAACACAGACAAATATATCTAAGCTAGGCAAGGCATTTAAGATTTAAGACAGGTGGTGACTGATTAACATATACATTAATGGTTGTGATTGAGTTCAGAGATATTCGGCTGTGATACAGTCTTCAACCCACAGGGTTTTCCACAGTTTGTATGTAATTGTACTGCACGATAGGTGTTTCCAATGTTATACTGTGTATTCACCCGTATTACAGTCTTTCCTATATCACAGACTATGCCAGGATGTAATACAGTATACAGCCTTCGACCTTTCCAAGGTTTTCATGTGTTTGTATTCCACCAAAGGTGTTTCCAACGTTATACCGGATACTCAGTCGTATTAGAGCTTTAACTGGATTAAATACTTTACAGCCATCTGAACTCAATATATCTAAGCTTGTATTACAGTAAAACCATCTATGATAGCTAAACATCCCGTTCACTTTAATGATTCAATCCCAATAAATCCCTGATTAATTCACGGTGTACTATACGATAGTTTAAACAGTATTTCCACTAGTTACAAAATCAGACCATGTTTATTTTGGAAAACATAGATAGGTAGTGACCGTCTGAACAAGGTTAGCTACTCCTTGTCATAAAGGTTCTAACCACGTTTATTGGAGGAAAGGCGATAGTTTAGTTTAAAATCATAAATGTATAGTTACCAGTACACCGGTTTTCAATATTTAACAATTGGGATCATTATTCCACAACGGATTGTGCCCACGACTTTCATAGCTTCCACGTTCCGTACTACACACATTCGTGATGTTTCCGGTGCTATACAAATGAAAGCCATATAACGTTACCTCCGTTGTTTCATAACAATTTTATCCCAATTGTATTTAAAGTAGCATCACCCCAAATATTAACAAGCCAACTACATCATAACAAACACAATAGCTAATCTACTCACTAATCATGGCAATGTATCCTAAATCAAACATAATAATAGCATGCAACATTATGAGAGATAAGGATAGAAATAACCAAAAGTAATGCGTAGATTGAATAGTAGCTGAAAGATTACACGGACAGAGCTCCGAAATATCCCGAGCAATATTACAAAGGAGATCCTCCAAGAATTCCAACTCTATTACAAAATCTACCCTATTAATTCTCCTCTAACTCCTAAGAGTAGTGCTAGAGAGAGAAACTAATTATCCTAACTACTTCTCCTCTAACTCCTAAAAGTAGTGCTAGAGAGAGAATGAAAACTAGAGAAAGAGTGAGGTGTGAGGTGTGTGAAATTATGAAATGGAGGTTGGTATTTATAGGAGAAGGGTGAAAGCCTTGGTACAAGTCTTGAAGCATCTAATACAAGCATCAAAGCGGCATACGGGGCAAGCGGACCAGGGGGGTCAAACGGCACCCAACAAGGCAAACAACCCCGTATACGGCACCCCAAGGGCCGTATACGGCACCTAGGGTACCGTATACGGTACCTAGGTGTCCAGGGGGGGTTGGTGCTCCGTTTGGCCTCCATTGACTTCTCGGTTGCTTGGTTCGTCCGTATCTTCTTCATTTTAAGCCCGATTTGCTTGATTCTTGCGCCGTTGGCTTCGTTTTTCCGTTACGCTTCTAATGAAACTAAGTTTGCCAAATTTGGAAGTGTTTGACTTTTGCGTGTTCCGGATGACGATCGGCGAGCTTCTAGACTGTGTATCTTCTCCTTCTTTCGTCCGTTTCTTCTGATTCTTTCACCTCCGGTCTTGGATTTCCCTATGGAATCATAAAATATGAATTAAGATCCAATTCCATAAGTAATTTAAGAAGGAGATATTTAAGGTGATGTTATTTGCCTCGTTTTGCGTGATAAACGGATGTTTTTGGTGATTTTAATAGCAACACCCATAATTAGACTACTTTGGTGATTTTAAGTAAATAATAGATGTTTTAAGATGATATCATCAAATATAAGTCCAATAAGTGCAGAATAATGTGCCTAAAAACATGACTTTTTAGGTCACATCAAGTATCCCACACTTAGACGTTGCTTGTCCTCAAGCAACACATACATGCCTCGTGAAAAAAAAAAAGATATTTTTTTCAAAAATCTGGTTTTGGGGTGAGGCAGAACATTTCTAAAATTTATCATTTTCTCATATTTATATATTTGCTCTAAAAACATCAGGAAAGATAAGATAATCATTTCAGAAACAAGTAATGATTCTCTTTAAGCATACTTCTAAATCTCGTGATCTTGGAGTATACATGACCAGGCGATCTCACTAAGGTGGTCACTCAATTCACTCAAGAGTGTTTCGGGTTTCCTAATATTCTAAACAAAGAAATCGCTTAATTAGCCAGTCATGCAGTACTCATCGTCATAAGCTTGATCGAGAATCGGATCTCCACCACTTAGGTGAGAACGATGCTAATTATCCCAAGACATTCAAGGGTTGTAATGTTTGTGAGGGTTAAGGGGTATGGATAGTGGAAATTTTGGGTGTAAGGGTGTTGCTTATCTTAGGACTCCTAAGGTTACGGAAAACTTAGTTTAGAAATGGATGAAAGTAAAGTAGCTTTTGTCTTCTATCAGATCTTCTTCTTTTAGGGCGATACTTCGAAGCACTAAGCTTTATTTTCTTTATTTTTTTCTATTTTCTTTTTCTAATTTTCTCTTTTTCTTTTTCCTTTTTCTTTCAGAACTTCTTTGCCAGAGAACTTCCAAGGATTATTAAATGCAGAAATCCTTCTTCTTATCTTTCTTCTACGAGTCTTTTCATGGTGTCAATTTTTCACACCAAGGATATTTCTTTTTCGAAGAACACGAGAGAGTAAGACAATTTGAAGGGATGTTTCTAAAAAGCGTTCTTCATAACCTCAGAAATTCTAGGATAAGTTTAGGGATATTTGGGAAAGTAGGGGTTTAAACATGTGGGTTTTATGAAACGAAAAGGTTTAGGCTCAACAGGGTTTACTAAGTGGATCATCGATGCTAAAAATGAGCATCGGAAAGGTTTTGGGCTTGAAAGAGAAGTCTAAAAAGTGGGTTAAGTCCTAGGGAATGTCAAGGTCATCTAATTGTGTAACACCCGCCAATTTAGGACTAGTAAATAGTGCCTAATCATACGTTAATACATGTAATTAGTTCTGTGTTAGGCTAATTAATGTATCGAATTATATATATATTGTTGAATATATACGAAAATGCGATTTGATTAAATCGTACGCAATTTAAATCGAATGTATTTCGATTCAATTTAATACGGACGTTGGTGACCAATTTTATTAAATAACGCTCTTATGTCAAAAACATTATTATGATAATTTTTCGTATTCATTCGTATCGTACAAACAAAACTTACACAAATTAAAATATTAAAATGCGCAAACTAAATAAACAAACTTACATTTTATAACTCAAATATAAATTTATTTGTAAAATATATAAATAAAATATCGCGTAATAAATTGTATTTTAAAAACTTATAATTAAAATGTAAAATAATTATTTAACGTTTAGACGACGGAGTAAACGAACACCGCACGGAGCGGGAACGCGGGGCGAAAAATGGGAGGTTAACCTCCCATTCCCCACCAATTTCTTTCTCATTTCTCTTATCACTCTCTCTCTCTTACACTCTCTTTCTTTCTTTTCTCTAACCACCACCACCTCCAAAATACTCACAAAATCATCAAATAAACATACTAAACGCACTCGGATCATAGCATCGCTTTGGAGAAAAACGACCACGACACCACGATCTATCATCCTATCTTTTCGGATTTTTGATCCGACAATTTGTAAGTTTCCGACAAATCCCGAAATCTCCCGTTTTCAAGTGTTTTTGCTTGTTAGTAGTTTATATCAACTTATAATGTCCAAATATGGGTTGGGTAAAAGTTTTGGACCAAACGGAAACCGAAAAACTCGTTTTCGACACATTTTCCGGCCAACAGAACGCTACGTCGCTTTTGGACCCAGATTTATGCGACGTCAGCTGCGACGTCGCAAAACCCCTCGTAACGTTGCATAGTGCGACGTCAGTCACAACGTCGCACGAATCCTCGACGTCGCATATAGCGACGCAGCCTATTACGTCGCATTGACTTGCGAATGTCGCACATAGCGACGCATACCTTAACGTCGCCAACTTAACCAACGTCGCATTAGCGACGCAGCACCCTACGTCGCATTAAATTGCGAAACGTCGCCTTTAGCGACGTCATGCTCAACGTCGCAACCCTACCTGCGACGTCGCACCCAACGTCGCACAAATCAGAACCTCAAAAACATAGATTTTTACTAAGTGTCGAGACTCGAAATTTATCACTCGATTTACCCAAATTCAGATCCCAGATGCGTTTTTCGTCAAAGCAATATAGTAGAAATAAAAATTTTCCAAGCTGACCTGGCAGCTCGACCCCAGCCAGGGGCTCTGCCCCTTGGACCCCGCCAGGGGCTGCCGCCCCTTGGACCCCGCTACCAGGGGCGCTGCCCCCGGACCCCCGTACTTAGATTCCGTAACGGCTTCTAAAACACAATCAAAACACATTTTTCAAGTAAAACGACACGAAATCAAAATGATAATAGTTGAGATTATTATTACAAATCCGTCACCAACGGGCCGTACATATTTTCAAACATTCGAATAAATCAACTAAATGTAATTTGGACATTATAGTTGGACGAACAACTACAAGGTAGTCTTATTAGATACCTTCGCATATTATAACCATCGCGTGTCGTGGACACCCTCAAGTTACAAGTCTTTGGACTTCGATTCTCGGCTAATCATTCTCAGTTTATTTTCATAAACTCAACGACTCAGGTGAGTCTCATAGCCCCTCTTTTTACTGTTTTACTCAGGGGTGTGATATATTGCTCAACTTTTAACATGTGAACGCAAGTACAAACATTTCATATACTACATGAGTTTTTCGAAACTAATCATTTTAAAGTCCTCCGTCAGCATAGTTGTTAATACGTTGTAGCGTGAATATTAGTATATGGTACCATATAGGATTGACCCACCTCGTCCGGGTTAGCAAGCACTAACCGGGTAAACGGACGTACTAATATTTGGGAAGACGGATGTTGATTAGGCATTCGTGGAGGCACCTCGCCCGGAATTCTCTATAGGGGACCCGGCCCTCGAGTTAAGCTCAACTATGTGCTCATGGCTGTATACACGATGACAATCATTTAATTGCTGGATGCAATTCATTATTAAATTGCTGGATGCAATTCATTATTTAAATCTTGCGGTTCACACTATATTAACTGATATCAAACCTGTGAGCTCACCAGCTTTTAGCTGACCTTTTAGCATATATCGCAGGTACCAAGCAGTAGGATGTTTCTGCTTCAGGATTTTAGCTCGAGTCAGCATACAGAAGATTGAGATTTTCTTGCATTAGTATATTTTGTACAAGTACTTATGTACTGAAATCTCATTTGATTTAAACTCGAGCTATGTAAAGCTTAAATGTTGTAAACATTTCTATTATCAATATATTTTGTTAAAACGACGCATATAGAGTCGTTTACTATATATCTTTGTGTTTTGTTATTGATTAGTAACACCTAAATCAAGCTTCCGCAAATCATCAAATTTGGGGGTGTTACAGATTGGTATCAGAGCCTAAGGTTATAGTGAACTAGGTTGCATTTAGTGGACCTAGACTATGACCATTAGGCGGTATTCCTTATTAGGTATAACTGGTTCAGTGATTACATCATACGAGTTTAATTTAACATAGCCTGATCAACTATGTACAATTAAGCAAGGATGATGTAAGATCTGAAAGTAGTTATGGCTGAACAGGGTACAATAGAAGACTCTGACCTCGAGAGAACCGAGACTTAAACATGTTTATGCTAGACACTCAATAGGCTATATTATATAGGAGCTATATGAATATAGGCCTCAATCTTACTAACGTTTTGTCTCAGAAATGGCAAACACACCATCAAATTCATCTCGCCCTCAATCCGGGTCGCAGAACCCAAGGGTAGCTAGGAGGAACGCCAGGTTGCCTCGAGCTGGCCCGTACCCCACTTACTTCACCCTTCTGGCCTTAGCCGCTAGGGTGAACCAACACGAGCAGCGACTTCGCACCATGGATGTCGTGTTGCAAGAAACAAACGAAAACTGGAGACTTACATCCCTTGAACGCATCGAACAAGTCTCCGACGACCTGGAAACCACAAACAACAACATGGATGTCCTTCGCAACCAAGTAATAGCGATAAGCGTGGAAAATGCCCTCCTGCGTCAAAGGATGGAAGAATGTGAACAGCGTTCACATAAAGCAGAAGAGTATGCCCGTGGACTAACACAACGACTAGCACTAGCAGAAGATAACGCCCGTCAAGCTAGCAGACTTGCAAACACTGTGGACCGTCTTGTCACGATGATGGAACAAATTAATCTACGTTAAGACTAGTGTAGTCTTTGTCTTGTAATCTATCCTGTAATCTAGTAACTATCTACGCGCTACTCTAAAATTCGGTCGGATGTAACAATTCCCGACACCTTTTGTAATAACTCTGTAGGATGTAACCTTTGAACTCATATTAGCTATCAAATATTCCTTGTTGTTCAACTCATATTAATTGTCATTTTTCCATGTTGATGTCATGTATTACTGCTTTTATACACGTACATCTATAACAAATACAACTTTCCTACGAAATCTCATGTATCTTCATTTCTTTTATTGAAGAATCATGCCGCCAAAGTCAAGACCATACACCGATGCTCAGCTTACATCGCTTATAACCCAGGCTGTTACTGAAGCCTTGGCTCGGAATACCCCACAAAACTCCACCAGAAACAGCGATGCCGCTGAAACCACTACTGCTAAACCTTGTTCTTACAAGGACTTTCAAAGCTGCAAACCCTCCAGCTTCAAGGGTTCTGAAGGAGCCATCGGACTTATCAGATGGTTCGAGAAAATGGAAACTGTTTTCCGTGTCAGCAAATGCGCGGAGAACGGCAAAGTAAACTTCGCCACCTGCTCTCTTGAAGATGATGCCCACTCTTGGTGGAATTCATATACCCAATCAGTGGGTGCTGACACTGCCTACCAACTCTCTTGGGAGGACTTGAAAGCAAAACTCACTGCCAAATACTGCTCAATCGCCAAACTCCAAAAGCTGGACGAGGAGTTCTGGAACCTAAAGGTTCAGGGTGGTGATATCGATGGTTATACCACCAGATTCCAGCAACTCGCTGCCCTCCGCCTATCCATGGTAAACACAGAACCTGATAAAATCAGGAAGTACATCCTCGGCCTTCCTGAGCCTGTTCGGGGGCATGTTGCCTCTTCCAACCAAACCACCATTGACAGTGCAATCCTATTGGCCCAAGATCTGATGTCCATGAGCCAAGATTCTGAACCACCCACTTCATCCTCCCAAAACAACAAGCGAAAGTGGTCTGACTACCACAACAACCACTCCAACCAACAAAACAAGAAACCCGACACCATCAAAGCCTACAACACCACCACTGACATCACACGGGGCTACACTGGGAACAAACCCTATTGTTCCAAGTGCAGCCGTCACCATGAAGGCTCCTGTGGTCCCTTTTGCAACAATTGCAAGAGGTACGGCCATCTCACCAAAGATTGCAATTCTCCTGCCAACAACAATTCCAACAACAACACCAGACCACCCAAAGTCTGTTTTGAGTGTGGGAAACCAGGGCACTTCAGGGATACGTACCCAAAGCTGAAGAATAACAACAACAACAACAACAACAACAACAACAACCGCAACAGCAACAACAACAACAACACCCGAAGCAGAGCCTTCGTCATCAAATCTGGGGACGCCCGCCAAGACCCGAATGTGGTCTCGGGTATGTTCCTCCTCAACAACTTAAATGCTTCTGTTCTATTTGATACTGGTGCTGATAGAAGCTTTATCTCTGATGACTTTTGCCTACTACTTGACATCAATCCTGTTGCCTTAGATGTTAAGTACACTGTAGAACTAGCAAATGGCGAACTTATAGAAACCGATAGTGTGATACCTAATTGCACTTTAAACCTAGCTGACGAAACCTTTCCAATCGATCTTGTACCCGTTGAAATCGGAAGTTTCGACGTCATCATTGGAATGGACTGGTTGTCCAAACACCGAGCTGAAATCGTTTGTTACGATAAGATCGTCCGCATTCCACTCGCTGCCGGTGGAACCTTGATCATACAGGGGGAGACCGGTGGGACGGGACTCAATATCATCTCTTGCTTAAAAACCCGAAAATTTCTGAGAAAGGGTTACCCTGCAATACTCGCACACATCACAGAGAAGAAGTCGGAGGAGAAGCGACTTGAGGATGTGCCAATTGTTAGAGACTTTCCCGAAGTCTTTCCGGAAGAACTACCTGGTTTACCTCCGCCTAGACAGGTTGAGTTCTCAATTGATCTCGTGCCGGGTGCCGCACCGGTGGCCCGTGCACCGTACCGTTTAGCCCCATCCGAACTTCAGGAGTTGTCCTCTCAGTTACAGGAACTTCTGGATAGAGGATTCATTAGGCCGAGTTCTTCGCCTTGGGGAGCTCCGGTCTTATTTGTTAAAAAGAAGGACGGTTCATTTCGAATGTGCATCGACTACCGAGAGTTGAACAAATTGACCGTCAAGAACCGTTATCCACTTCCTCGCATTGATGATCTATTCGACCAACTTCAGGGTTCAAGCTTCTACTCAAAAATCGACCTGCGATCAGGCTATCATCAGTTACGAGTTCGCGACACCGATATTCCAAAAACTGCTTTCAGAACTCGTTACGGGCACTACGAATTCCAAGTGATGCCCTTTGGTCTAACCAACGCACCGGCTGTATTCATGGACCTCATGAATCGGGTGTGCAAACCTTACCTCGATAAGTTTGTCATCGTCTTTATTGATGACATACTCATTTACTCGCGCAACGAGCAAGAACATGCGCAACACCTCAGAACCATCCTTGAACTACTTAGACACGAGGAGCTGTATGCAAAATTCTCTAAGTGTGAGTTCTGGATCCAAACTGTTCAATTCCTTGGTCACGTGATCGACAGTCAAGGAATTCACGTTGACCCATCAAAAATCGAGGCTATCAAAGACTGGCAAGCACCCACCTCTGCAACTGAAGTACGACAATTCTTGGGTCTTGCTGGGTACTATCGGCGATTTATCGAAAACTTCTCTAAAATAGCTCAACCACTCACGGTACTGACTCAGAAGGACAAAAGGTTCGATTGGACCGATAAACAAGAGTCAGCATTCCAACTTCTGAAACAAAAGCTTTGCAGTGCTCCAATTCTATCCTTACCCGAAGGCACCGATGACTTCGTGGTATACTGTGATGCTTCTCACCAAGGTCTCGGTTGCGTATTGATGCAACGAGATAAAGTTATTGCCTATGCCTCACGACAGCTGAAAATTCACGAAAAGAACTGCACCACTCATGATCTCGAACTTGGAGCTGTCGTTTTTGCTCTCAAAATCTGGAGACATTATCTCTACGGCACTAAGTGCACCATCTTTACCGATCATAAAAGCCTCCAACATATATTCGATCAGAAGGATCTCAATATGAGGCAACGTCGATGGGTCGAGTTGCTTACCGATTACGACTGCGAGATCAAGTACCATCCAGGGAAGGCTAATGTTGTAGCCGATGCCCTCAGCCGAAAGGAACGACCGAAACCACTTCGAGTCCGAGCTCTCAGTATGACCATTCATAACGATCTTACTATTCAAATTCATACCGCTCAGATCGAAGCCCTGAAACCTGAAAACATCAAAAACGAAGCCTTACGGGGTATTGACAAACAATTTGAAACCAAATCTAACGGGATTAGGTATTTCTCAAACCGAATCTGGTTGCCTAATTTCAGAAACCTACGAGACTTGGTGATGGACGAGGCTCACAAGTCTAAATATTCTATCCATCCGGGATCCGATAAGATGTACCACGGCATCAAGGAATTTTATTGGTGGCCAAATATGAAAGCCGAAATCGCCACTTACGTCAGCAAGTGCCTTACTTGCTCGAAAGTCAAAACCGAACATCAGAAACCTTCTGGCTTACTCCAACAACCTGAAATTCCTGAATGGAAATGGGAACAAATTGCCATGGATTTCATAACCAAACTACCCAAGTCGTCGAGCGGTTGCGATACCATTTGGGTGATCGTCGATCGTCTCACCAAATCTGCTCATTTCTTGGCAATCAAGGAAAACGATAAAATGGAACGCCTTACACAAATCTACATCAAGGAAATCGTTTCTCATCATGGTGTTCCAATCTCGATCATCTCTGACAGGGATGCCCGTTTCACCTCTCACTTTTGGCAGTCACTTCAAAAAGCATTGGGTACCCGTCTCGATATGAGTACCGCGTACCATCCTCAAACCGATGGCCAAAGTGAACGAACCATCCAAACCCTAAAAGATATGCTACGCACCTGCGTAGTTGATTTCGGTAAAAACTGGGAAAGACATCTACCGTTGTGCGAATTCTCGTACAATAACAGCTATCATGCCAGCATTAAGGCTGCACCTTTTGAGGCATTGTACGGTCGTAAGTGCCGATCACCGATCTGTTGGACTGAAGTGGGAGATAGTCAACTCACTGGTCCTGGACTCATACACGCCACCACTGAGAAAATTGTGGAAATCCAAAACAGACTCAAAGCCGCACGTGATCGTCAGAAAAGTTATGCTGACGTGAGACGCAAATCACTCGAGTTCCAAGTTGGGGATCGAGTACTCTTAAAAGTATCGCCTTGGAAAGGCGTCATCCGTTTTGGTAAACGCGGGAAGTTGAACCCCAGGTACATCGAGCCTTTTGAGATCCTCGAACGGATTGGCCCCGTAGCTTATCGATTGCAGCTGCCATCCGAACTCAGTAGCGTGCACCCCACTTTTCACATTTCAAATCTGAAGAAGTGTCTGTCTGATGAGACACTTATTATTCCACTAGATGAAATTCGTGTTGACGATAAACTCCACTTCGTTGAGGAACCCGCTGAAATTATGGACCGTGAGGTCAAACAACTGAAACAAAGTCGTATTCCAATCGTCAAGGTCAGATGGAATTCGCGGCGTGGTCCGGAATTCACCTGGGAACGGGAAGACCAGATGCGACTCAAATATCCACAACTCTTCACTGATTCTACCTCGAACACGACCTCGAGCTAAATTTCGGGACGAAATTCTTCTAACAGGGGGAGAATGTAAAACCCGCCAATTTAGGACTAGTAAATAGTGCCTAATCATACGTTAATACATGTAATTAGTTCTGTGTTAGGCTAATTAATGTATCGAATTATATATATATTGTTGAATATATACGAAAATGCGATTTGATTAAATCGTACGCAATTTAAATCGAATGTATTTCGATTCAATTTAATACGGACGTTGGTGACCAATTTTATTAAATAACGCTCTTATGTCAAAAATATTATTATGATAATATTTCGTATTCATTCGTATCGTACAAACAAAACTTACACAAATTAAAATATTAAAATGCGCAAACTAAATAAACAAACTTACATTTTATAACTCAAATATAAATTTATTTGTAAAATATATAAATAAAATATCGCGTAATAAATTGTATTTTAAAAACTTATAATTAAAATGTAAAATAATTATTTAACGTTTAGACGACGGAGTAAACGAACATCGCACGGAGCGGGAACGCGGGGCGAAAAATGGGAGGTTAACCTCCCATTCCCCACCAATTTCTTTCTCATTTCTCTTATCACTCTCTCTCTCTTACACTCTCTTTCTTTCTTTTCTCTAACCACCACCACCTCCAAAATACTCACAAAATCATCAAATAAACATACTAAACGCACTCGGATCATAGCATCGCTTTGGAGAAAAACGACCACGACACCACGATCTATCATCCTATCTTTTCGGATTTTTGATCCGACAATTTGTAAGTTTCCGACAAATCCCGAAATCTCCCGTTTTCAAGTGTTTTTGCTTGTTAGTAGTTTATATCAACTTATAATGTCCAAATATGGGTTGGGTAAAAGTTTTGGACCAAACGGAAACCGAAAAACTCGTTTTCGACACATTTTCCGGCCAACAGAACGCTACGTCGCTTTTGGACCCAGATTTATGCGACGTCAGCTGCGACGTCGCAAAACCCCTCGTAACGTCGCATAGTGCGACGTCAGTCACAACGTCGCACGAATCCTCGACGTCGCATATAGCGACGCAGCCTATTACGTCGCATTGACTTGCGAATGTCGCACATAGCGACGCATACCTTAACGTCGCCAACTTAACCAACGTCGCATTAGCGACGCAGCACCCTACGTCGCATTAAATTGCGAAACGTCGCCTTTAGCGACGTCATGCTCAACGTCGCAACCCTACCTGCGACGTCGCACCCAACGTCGCACAAATCAGAACCTCAAAAACATAGATTTTTACTAAGTGTCGAGACTCGAAATTTATCACTCGATTTACCCAAATTCAGATCCCAGATGCGTTTTTCGTCAAAGCAATATAGTAGAAATAAAAATTTTCCAAGCTGACCTGGCAGCTCGACCCCAGCCAGGGGCTCTGCCCCTTGGACCCCGCCAGGGGCTGCCGCCCCTTGGATCCCGCTACCAGGGGCGCTGCCCCCGGACCCCCGTACTTAGATTCCGTAACGGCTTCTAAAACACAATCAAAACACATTTTTCAAGTAAAACGACACGAAATCAAAATGATAATAGTTGAGATTATTATTACAAATCCGTCACCAACGGGCCGTACATATTTTCAAACATTCGAATAAATCAACTAAATGTAATTTGGACATTATAGTTGGACGAACAACTACAAGGTAGTCTTATTAGATACCTTCGCATATTATAACCATCGCGTGTCGTGGACACCCTCAGGTTACAAGTCTTTGGACTTCGATTCTCGGCTAATCATTCTCAGTTTATTTTCATAAACTCAACGACTCAGGTGAGTCTCATAGCCCCTCTTTTTACTGTTTTACTCAGGGGTGTGATATATTGCTCAACTTTTAACATGTGAACGCAAGTAAAAACATTTCATATACTACATGAGTTTTTCGAAACTAATCATTTTAAAGTCCTCCGTCAGCATAGTTGTTAATACGTTGTAGCGTGAATATTAGTATATGGTACCATATAGGATTGACCCACCTCGTCCGGGTTAGCAAGCACTAACCGGGTAAACGGACGTACTAATATTTGGGAAGACGGATGTTGATTAGGCATTCGTGGAGGCACCTCGCCCGGAATTCTCTATAGGGGACCCGGCCCTCGAGTTAAGCTCAACTATGTGCTCATGGCTGTATACACGATGACAATCATTTAATTGCTGGATGCAATTCATTATTAAATTGCTGGATGCAATTCATTATTTAAATCTTGCGGTTCACACTATATTAACTGATTTCAAACCTGTGAGCTCACCAGCTTTTAGCTGACCTTTTAGCATATATCGCAGGTACCAAGCAGTAGGATGTTTCTGCTTCAGGATTTTAGCTCGAGTCAGCATACAGAAGATTGAGATTTTCTTGCATTAGTATATTTTGTACAAGTACTTATGTACTGAAATCTCATTTGATTTAAACTCGAGTTATGTAAAGCTTAAATGTTGTAAACATTTCTATTATCAATATATTTTGTTAAAACGACGCATATAGAGTCGTTTACTATATATCTTTGTGTTTTGTTATTGATTAGTAACACCCAAATCAAGCTTCCGCAAATCATCAAATTTGGGGGTGTTACAAATTGCACCTGTACCGCGTACGGTACTCACCAATATGGTCTCGAAGCGTATGTCAAGAGCAAGTTCTAATTCAGAGATACATGCATCGGCACACATAAGAATGAACAATGTAGCATTAAAAATGAATGCTTTTAAGGCTCAAGTCCTCACTGCAAAATAGGTTGTATGTGCCTAGTCATGTTCTTATTAGATTATCATTTCTTGCTTAAGCAATTATTAACTTATTTTCCTTAGATTTTAAAACAACTTATTCACATTTTGAAAATGACTTCTCTTAAAAACATAAGACTCAAAAATTTAGAGTTAATCAGGGGATTAAACTCGTTTTTCTTTTGAAAAAGTTTTGAAATTTGAAAAATTTTGAAAAATTTCGAGGAACATTTTATTTGTTAACAAACCAAGGTATTCTACACCTGCTATCCCACACTTAGAGGAAAATGTTTCTCAAGTGTTTTGTTTGGGCTGGAATCCCACACTTAGTGATAAGTTTAGGATAGAGTATAGACTACTTTTATTATCACATTAACAAAACAAATAAACATGAATCAAGATAAAACAGATAAAAGAGGAAAGGATCATATACTCCCCAGATAGCGAGCCACGTTGAAGCTGGAAGTCTGAATTTGCTGAAGAGAGATGTTGCCAGGATCTTCTTCTACATTGATCGGCTTCAAGCTACTTGCTATTATTTCCTCATTTCTTCAACTCATCTCATTCTCGTGAAGAGATCTTGTAAGTGTGAACACGTTGGATTAAACCCTTATTACAAACTCGGTGTTGTTTTTGCAAATGAAAAAGAAATCACTGTCTCAGATTTTGAAAGATATTTTCTACTACACATCAATTTTTATAGATCATGTGTTTTTAAACGAGTTCGAGCATAATGCATAAAAGTAGTATGCAAGTAACTCAAAGGCTCGAAACATATGAATTATTAGGTTATTTCAAAATGATTTCCTATTTTCTGGGACGAGTGGTTTATTTGCAAAACGAGTTGTATATCAGAGTATGTTTTAAAACATTTTGGGCTCATCCGAGTGTGAAGGATAGTCGGAGATCTAATTCATTAACCAATATTCTACTCTCTTCTATGTCTTATTCCATGGGTTGCCTCCCAAGAAGCGCTGCTTTTAAAGTTGAGAGCCTGACTTTATTTCACGGGTTGCCTCCCGAGAAGCGCTGCTTTTAGAGTCGAGAGCCTGACTTTGCCTTCCTTCAGTCTAGTTGGAGCTGGAACCTCCAGGGTCGGAAGTGCTCATAAGTGGAACCCTGGGATTACGTGGATCGATTCTCAGAAAGTGTCGAGTGATGGGTTGGACGACGTTTGGAATCTCATATGCAAAGAAAGGGAATTGCTCAGTAACTCTTTGCATGTGCAGAAGATCCCAGATAATGTCCTTTATAGCTCTAGAGGTAGCTCTATTGGGATCAACTGCAGAGAATCCATCTAATTCCATCATTTCTCGCTTGGGGTGTTGCTTTGATAAAACAAGAGGTTGTGAGGGGTCTATGATCGAGGCTATTAGCCTTTCCATAGTTATGCCAAATCCTGCATCATGTGATTCTTCAGTTGGTAGATTATCATCAGGTAAGTGGTGATGCGGTGGTGTGGACTGGTATATATCCTCCTCTACTTCCTTAAGTTCTTCGTGTTCTGACTTGTCTGGCTTGGAATCTCCCATCTCTTCTTCTGACTTTGATTCTTCTGTCGATGATATAAGACAAGTGTGTTTATCGTATATGTCTGGTGGTTCTGAATTAGAAGTATCATCGTCTGAAGTAATCCTGCCCATTGAGATTGCATATATTTCTGCTTGCTCTGCGAGTAGTTCATCAGCCTGGTTGATTCTGAATGCAATAGTCTGTCCATGTGCTCTAAGGCTGATAGTCCGCGAGTAAACATCAATAATGGCACGAGCAATATTCATGAAAGGCCTTCCTAGGATAATGTGTATATTGATATCTTCCTGTATATCCATCACTACAAAGTCAGTAGGGAACCAGAACTTGTTAACCTTAACCATAACATTCTCAGCTATGCCCCTAGGATATCGAGTTGTTTGATCGGCAAGCTGGACGCTCATCTTAGTGGGTTGCAGAGGTCCTAGTTCAAGTCTAGAGTAGAGTGAGTGTGTTGGTACATCAATGTGTGTCTGTCAGTTGGTCTCAGTCTGTAATCGTGTCGAAATTGTAATTACGTATTGAATTGTTTAAGTTCTAGTTTATTTACAGTTTCTGTCATCATGCGACACAAGCACTGTGTCGCAGAAGCATTCTATGCGACACAAGGCTTGTGTCGCAGAATCATCTCATGCGACACAATGCTTATGTCGCATAAGCCTTCATGCGACACAAAGCTTGTGTCGCATACAGTTTGGTCCAGGCTATAAATAGAGGCTCGCCAGTTTCTGTTTAATCAGCCTCAACACAAAACACACACATAACACCTCCAAACTCAGAGAGAAAAATACTAGTTTGTGTTATTTTGATTATTGTGTGTTTGTCAAAGTGTATGTATTGTTACCATCTCTTTATATACAAAGTTATACACTTGTGTTTTGGTCATTGGTTGTGTTAATCTAGCATATATTTGTGTATTTGATTTCCGCTTTGAATACGCAAGTAAAACTACTCGATTTGGTCCGTATATGGAACCTACAATTGGTATCAGAGCCGCATACTCTTGAGTTGTGGTTTCGAGTTAGTTTGGTGCTAGATTTTGGTCCAAAAACATTATTTTCTTAATTTATGTTTTTAAATGTTCTTGGTGTTCTTGATGTTCTTGGTTCAAAAAGGGTTATTTTGATCATATTTGGTTGTTAATCTTCAAAGATTTTTGTTGTTGATTTGGTTGGTGAAAAGCTAGTAATCATTTTGCTTAAAAGTTTGAGAAATCAGTCTGATGAAGCATGGTGTAGTTGGTTTGTAATGATTTGTTTTGAAAATTGAAACTTTTTGTAGGATTAAAAACTGTCTGCACGTGCACTTTTGCGACACAAGGCTTGTGTCGTATCACTGTTCATACGACACAACAATATGACATTAAATTGTCTGCGACATAACGTGCGACATAACCTTGCGACATAACACTTTTTGACCTTGACTGGTCTGCGACACAAGTTGCGACATAACATACGACATAACTGTTGTGTCGCATTTTTGTCTTCTGTCAGATTAAGTTCTGCGACACTACTTCTGTGTCGTATCTGTACTCTGCGACACAAATATTGTGTCGTATTGGTACTCTGCGACATAACACTGTGTCGCATAATTCCTGACTTAGACAAAAATTAGTTTGTTTTGTGTGTATTTTTCTAATTTGTTTTGCAGATTTTCATCATGTCTCTTCAAAGCGTTGATGCAGTTTTACAACATAATGCTACGATTGGTAGTGCAAATAAACCTCCTTATTTTGCACCGGGTTTGCCATTTCGAGCATGGAAACAAAGGTTCATATCGTTTGTTTTATTCACCGATCCTGATATGGAGTTGGCCCTTCTTGAACGCTATGTTCCACCTGTTGCTCTTGGAGAACACATGGGTGTTCCTCCTCCCAAGCCCGTTCGTTCATACACTACCGAAGAACGTAAAGCATGGGAAATTGAACGGAAGACTCATTCTGCTATTACTATGTCGCTTCCAACAGACGTTTTGGATATGTTTCCACAAACTATTGCTTATGATCTTTGGACTGCAATTGAAAAGAGATTTTGTGGCAACACTGAGTACATCGAAAGCAAATTGGAATTAGTCAAAACTCAGTTTGATTATTTCTATATCCAGAAGAATGAAACTGTCAGAGACATGCTTTGCAGATTTACTCGCACAGTAAATGAACAGCAAGCTGGCGGATATAATCTCAAAAATTCTGAGATTAACAAAAAGGCTTTAGCTGCTCTGCCATCAAGTTGGGAAACACGAGTTTTGTTATTAGAAAGCGATCCAAAAACAAAGCAATTGTCTCTGGATGATCTTATTGGAAAACTTGAAGCTGGGGCATTGGATATTGAAAAGAAGGAAACAAGATCTACTGCTCGTGCATCAGAATCAAGTCATGGTGGAACAGCTTTCATCTCAGCTGAGACAAATTCTCAGAGATTCTCCTCTTACAGTAATCCTACTGTAGGAACATTTTCAGCCCTACCAGCTTATAATGCTTCTTCAAGCAGTACATGTTCATCACCATCTGTTCCTACTTCTGCAACCACTGATGAACATGCAGCCATGTTTACTGCTTTCTTGTCATCATATGAAGACTTTCTTTCTAAAAGAGTCAGTACATTGGAACTGACTGATGAAGACTTCAATCAGGTTGATCCCGATGAGTTAGAAAGGATCGACATTAGATGGAATATGGCTATGCTCACTCGTAGAGCCAAAAACTATCTAAGACGAACTGGAAAGAGATCTCTTGAAGATACAGCTGACCGAACACCAACGGGATTCGATAAAAGCAAAATCAAGTGTTATAAGTGTCAGAATCTTGGACACTTTGCCCGTGAATGTGAGAAAGGAAGACAACCTGCTTCGGGTTTCACTAAACCATCTGTTGTTCCAAAACAGATTGAGCATACTACTGCTAAGGCTGCATTGTTGATTGAGGATGGAGATGCTTATGATTTTTCTGCTCATGAAACTCAAGAGCAATGTTTCATGGCTATCAACAATGAGGTACCATTTGCTAAATTTACCTGTGATTCATGTATTAGTTTAACTGGTAAAGTAAATGGGCTTATGGAACATAATGACAACTTGAAGTCAGATATCTTGAATTTGATGGAAGCAAACAAAGTTTTAAAAATTAATGAGAAACACTTTGAAAGTAACATTAATCAACTTATTGAAGATAAAAAGGAGCTGAAAGCTCTAATTTTCAGTAATCAAGATGAAATTGACAGTTACTTAAAAATGATTGCTCATTTGAAAAAGGAATTGGCTGACTCTCAAGCCAAAGCTGTTGATTTGCAACGAAAACTCAAGAATATCAACACTTCAGCCATGGTCTTTACTGATATCCTGCAGACGGGTAGAACTAGTTCTAAAGATAAGTCCGGTTATGGTTATCATAATCAACCGCCTCCGTCTTTAGATGTGAATTTGTGTAGACCGTCTAAGGATGAAATTAAAGATTTTGTGCCTACTGCTTTAGTAGATGCAAAGCCCATTGAAATATCAGTTAATGAACCTGTTGTTAAGAAAGTAGCTATGCCTGTATGTGAACCTGTTAGTTTGACTCCGTTTAAGTTGCCTGAATTCTATAAAGCCAACATAGAAGTTAACCATGATAAGAAGAAACCTAAGACAATTAAGGCTGAACCTGTGAAGCCTTTTGAACCTGTTAGGTTTACCCCCTCAGGAACCGTCAAGTTTACCCCCTTTGGTAGTTTTTCGCCTGCTCCCTTAAAAACTATTGAAGAAAAGGTCGAAGTTGAGGATGTTCCCTGTAAGTTTGTGCCTCAATGTGAAAAGAAAAACATTAAGCCTGAACATCACATTCTCACTACTGAATCAGATGATGAAACTTTTCCAATGAATACTAAGGTTAAGGCTGAACATAAAAGGAAAGAGATACAGAATATTAATGTCAAATCACTTAAGAACTCTGTTAAACTTTCTGTTTCACATTCTGGGGCATCCACCTCAACGTGCTCACAAAAGTTACCTGTCTCACCTCAATTTTTAGGCAGTAACGACCGAACCTTTAGGGAAAGACGATCATGTTTCTACTGCAAGAAACAAGGTCACTTGATTAGTCAATGCCCGTTGCTTTTGAGAAAGAAGTTTTCAAAAGGTGTTCCCAGAAATTCTGTTTACAAAAATTCATCTGTTAAATCTTTTTCAAAGAAGGGTTCACTCTCTCATACTTCTATCCCAAAAGTTAATGCTGCTAGGCCTAGTAAACCTCCGGTTAAACAGCCTGACAATGTTAACAAGCAACCCACTATTGTTCCTGTGAAAATTTGGAGACCAAAAGAGTCGTTAAATGACTCATCATCAAGTAATACTGCATCAGGAATTGCACCTGATTTATTGAAAAACAAAGTTTTAACTGATGTAGTTATTATTGATGAGGTCTCTGGAGTACCCAAGTCTGTAAAGGCATGGGTCTCCATTTCTAACTAACTTTCTCTCTATGTTGTGCTGTAGCAGTCAGATCATATACAAAGAAGTAAATGGTATGTGGATAGTGGCTGCTCACGGCACATGACTGGTGACATGTCCCTTCTGTCTGATGTGAAACCATATCGAGGAGGACATGTTGCTTTTGCGGGAGATACAGGTGGTAATATCACGGGTCAGGGTACTCTTTCTAATGGGCAAGTAAGTTTTGATAAAGTGAACTATGTCGAGGAACTGCAACACAATCTGATCAGTGTTTCTCAAGTCTGCGACAAGAAGTTCACTACCGCATTTACAGATGTTGAATGTTTGATTTTGAAACCGGGATTTGTTATTCCCGAGGAATGGGTGTTACTGAGAGCACCCCGTGTACGCAACTCGTACATTTTGGATATGCAAACTGTGATTACCAAGGAGCATACTTGTTTGCTATCAAAAGCATCTTCTAAAGATTCACTGCTTTGGCACAGACGAATGGGACATATTCATTTTCGCAGAATGAATTATCTTGTTAATAATGATCTTGTGTTAGGTGTGCCTAAAAAGTCATTCGTAACAGATGATGAATGCGTTTCCTGTCTCAAAGGGAAACAACACAAGAAGTTCCATAAGTCTAAGCAGGTGAACTCTATTGAATCTCCATTGGAGTTGCTTCACATGGATCTGTTCGGTCCTGTGAATAAGAAAAGTATTGGAGGAAAATCATACTGTCTGGTTGTCACTGATGATTACTCAAGGTTTTCTTGGGTATATTTCTTGGCTGGAAAGGATGAAACAGCTGATACTTTAACTTACTTATTCGACAGACTGGAAAATCTGTGTAATCTGAAAATCAAGAAACTACGCAGTGATAATGGAACAGAATTCAAGAACAGAACTTTGGAAATGTATTGTCTTCGAAAAGGAATCTTTCATCAGTTTAGTGCTGCTCGTACTCCTCAGCAAAATGGAGTAGCTGAAAGAAAGAATAGGACAATCATTGAGGCAGCAAGAACTATGTTGTCTGATGCGCATCTGCCAACCACTTTTTGGGCAGAGGCTGTTAACACTGCCTGCTATGTGTTAAATAGGGTTTCGATTGTTAAAAAGCGAAAGAAAACATGTTACGAATTGCTGAATACTCGCAAACCAAATTTGAAGTTTCTTGAGCCTTTCGGGTGTCCTTGCTCAATTTTAATTACTAAGGACTCGGTAGGCAAATTTGATGAAAAATCAGTCGATGGGTTATTTTTGGGATATTCTGTGAACTCTCCAAATAAAAGAGTTTTCAACAAGTCTACTGGGAGAATAGAAGAACATTTTGAAGTAAGGTTTATGAAATATACTGATTCTCCAAAAGGCAAGGGACCTGATTCCTTGTTTGAGTATGATAAGTTGGTGGACTCTTTCAATCTTCCCAAATTTAGTGAAGAAGAACAGGTGGCGTCTCTACTTCATGGATTGGATCTTACCTCTGACGACTCAATCTCCAATTCTAGAGTAGTACCTCCTGAGAATGTTGTCAATGATGACAATCCCTCCGATGTTGATCAAGTGGCTTCTGAATCTAATCCTCAAACTGAAACCGATATTGTCACACCAATTGACAATGAGGATACTGCCACTAATAGCTCAGTTGAAATTGAAAATCCTGGAGGTGATCTGTCAAATTTGGATTCAATCATTGTGCCTGATCCGATTCCTCAGCTTAGAATTCATTCTACTCACCCCTCTGAAAACATCATTGGTGATCTTCAACAAGGTGTCTTAACTAGGCATCAATCTGCTGCTAATGAAGTCCGTGAAGAATCTTCATCTGCCAATTTTGCCTGTGTTGAAGAAGAATTGGAAGAATGCTTCTTGTCTCAGCATGAACCAAAGAAAATTGCTGAAGCTTTGAAAGATCCATACTGGGTTGAGGCTATGCAGGAAGAATTGAATCAATTCAAAAAGCTTGACGTCTGGGAGTTGGTTCCTTTACCAATGGATGTAGATCCAATTGGAACTCGCTGGGTTTATCGTGTGAAGAAAGATGACAGAGGCGTAGTTATTCGGAATAAGGCTCGGCTGGTTGTTCAAGGTTTTACTCAGATTGAGGGTTTGGACTATGATGATGTGTTTGCTCCAGTTGCAAGATTGGAGTCCATTCGCATTTTTCTGGCCTATGCGACATTTAAAGGTTTTCGGGTTTATCAACTCGATGTCAAGAGCGCATTTCTGTATGGAGAGGTTTTGAAGGATGTGTATGTCTTGCAACCTCCTGGTTTTGAAGATCCAAACCATCCTGATTATGTGTGCAAGTTAGGCAAGGCATTATATGGTCTTCATCAAGCTCCAAGAGCTTGGTATGCGAGGTTGGCAAATCATCTCACGAGAAATGGCTTCTCACGAGGCCAAATTGATAGCACTCTCTTCATAAAAAGGGTTGGAAAAGATTTGTTACTTGTGCAGGTTTACGTGGACGACATCATATTTGGTTCAACAAATGATTCTTTGTGCAGAGACTTCGAGAAGATTATGAAGTCCGAGTTTGAGATGAGTGCCATGGGAGAACTTAAGTTCTTTCTAGGTGTACAGGTTGAGCAGTCTGACAAGGGTTTCTACATTCATCAGTCCAAATATGTCAATGACATGTTGACTCGGTATGAACTCCATGACTGTAAGCCATATGGTACTCCCATTGAAACTGATCACAAACTCGGACCCGCTGAACACGAAGAAGATTGCAAGGAGCGGGACTATCGTTCTATGATAGGATCATTGATGTATCTCACTGCATCCAGACCAGATATTGTGTTTGCTGTGTCTATCTGTTCCAGATATCAATCAAAGCCCAAAGTTTCTCACATGAAGGCTGTGAAGCGAATTTTTGGTTACCTCAAATATAGACCATCACTTGGTCTATGGTACTCAAATGAGAAAAATTTCGCTCTCACTGCCTATTCTGATTCTGATTATGGCGGCTGCAATTCGAATAAAAAGTCAACTACAGGAGGATGCCAATACCTCGGTTCTCGACTGGTGTCTTGGCAGTGTAAGAAGCAAACCACAGTTTCCACCTCAACAGCGGAAGCTGAATACATTGCTGCTGCAAGCTGTTGTTCACAGATTTTGTGGATTCAACATCAATTGCGTGACTATGGGTTACTTCTTACTTTGACTCCTATTCATATTGATAATACTGCTGCTATATCTATTATTCGCAATCCCGTTCAACACTCTAAGACCAAGCACATAGAGATTAGGTTTCACTTCATACGAGATTGCTATGAGAAACATTTAATTGACCTCATTCACATAGATACCCTTAAGCAAAAGGCCGACTTATTCACTAAAGCTTTTTCGCGTGCTCGTTTCAACGAACTTGTGGATATGATAGGGATGATTTCCCTTGATCTCAAGAAATGATTTGTGACTTATTTTCTGTACAGTTTATCTGCTTTTCTTTGGTTAAAAAAAAAAAAAAAAAAAAAAAAAAAAAAAAAATGCAACCGCCACTCTTTATACTCGTAAGTATCAAGGAAATGCAATGGTTGCTACATTTTTTAAAATAGACGTTGAGTTGAGTCTGTAAACAACTTGGGATATGATAGTACATCGAGTGACATGCACAAAATGGAATTTTAAGTTTTATCTTTGATGTGTCAGTAGGTTTATCTGACACACTTAAAACTGTTTTTATGAAAATTGTCTTCATCATGCGATGTACCGGTAGGCATGATACACACCTGTCTCTGGATTATTAAGAAATCATTTAAATATGTGTCTATTATCTTGTGGTAAGCTCCGTATGATGTACGACTAAATGTCTTAATTCCTTAACGTAGCTTAACATATTTCTATCTTTGGAACTTTTATCTGAAATCATTTGGGAGTTTATGCTGGTTGTTGCCTCTGTTGTACGAAAGTACAGAACTGGTAACAGTTACTATAAACTTGGGGTTAAGCAATTACAGGTCAATGCACTTGAAAAATCTTAATGATACTGAACAAGGTCGCTGTTTGGGAAACTCCAAATCCAGTTTGACTGCGATCGGTTTTGCTTAATCCTAAATCATACTAACCAAGGTCGCTGTTTGGGAAACTCCAACTTCAGTTTGACTGCGATTGGTTGTGATTATACTTGAATCATGTTAGGTTGCTTTGCTGTACTTCTGTACTGACCTGTCAACTCTAGCCTGATTCTTAAAAATGATCTTTCTTTATTCTTTCTAAATATGGAAACTATGTTATTGTCTAGAGTATAGGGGTATATCAATGGTGGGTGCCACAGAGACTTATACATTCTAACAATAAAAGGTTAACTCCACAAACTCGGTTGTAACATGCTTAAGTGGATAAACAATATCGATAATCGTCTTGAAATAATTTTTATAAAACGTGTTTTAAATGTGCCACGTAAATTTAAAGTGGACAAACATACTGATAATCAAAATAACACTTTCTATTCCTAATAATTGCATGTTATTTCGGTATGATCCCTAACCAGTATCTCAACTCCGTCACCAAAACGATTTTATAAATTTCTCGCTTTTAGTTGTATTTGTTTCTTTTATTTTATGTTTATATTTAGTTTTATCTCTTTTATATTCTTTAAATTGTATTTTTTTTTTCTTCTTTTTAATTTTTTTTTGTCACAAATCATCTTCTTTGCGAAAATTCTAAAATCAAAATCCGAATCGGCATCGAAATTAAATTTTTTAAAAAATCTTCAAATTCTGCTTTGTGTCCCGTGCGACACAACCACTGTGTCGTACTACTGTTATACGACACAACGCCTGTGTCGTATTTGTCAGTTTTGTTTGTGTCGTATACTATGTCGTATGCGGGTCAGGGATAACTATTCACAACATACGACATAATCATTTACGTTTTCAAATCTTTCACGACACAAACTATACGACATAAAGGCGATTTTGCGACACAAGCGTTTTTCGATCGGATTCGTGATTTCGAAGGCTTTTCTTCGCGTTTTGTTGCTCGATTCTTGTTCATCATCAGTTTACGCATCCTTAGGTATAATTCTTTCGTGTTTTTATCGCGTATTATGTCCTGAATTCGATCGACCCGTATTACATTTTTAGGGTTTCGGTTTTTCGTTAAATTATTTAGGGTTTAGGGGTTATTAGGGTTAGATAAATACATATTTTTGATCCCCTGTTGTGTACGAACCCTAGGGTATGTCTGGATTTTGAAAACCCCAAAATGTTTCATCGATCGAATCTGGGTTTGCTTTGCTGTTCATCTTTGCGACATAACATACGACATAGTCGTTATGTCGCATAGATACTTGGTTTTTATGTCGTATTGATAACCGGTTCTTATGTCGTATCTTTATACGACACAAACGTTATGTCGTACCCACTTTATACGACACACCATACGACACAGCGACTATGTCGCATTCGAGATTAATTTCTCAATTATTGCTAAATGCAGGGGAAATGCTGTCCGCGTGACACGTGTCATACGACACAATGCTTATGTCGTATTATTCTTATACGACACAGTCCTTATGTCGTATGAACCTCATGCGACACAACTGTTGTGTCGCAGAACTTTTGTAAAAATAAAACGCGAATTATTTTTTTGTACTAACGCTAACGCATTTCGAGTTTTGGCTGTATTACTGTTATTTTTGTAGAAATGGCTGAACAACCTGCTCAAGCTGCTCAAGCTGCTCCAGCTGCTCCAGCACTCCCCGAGATCGATATCTCTAAATACTTCTGGGAGCCACGTCACAACATTGTGGCGTTCATGAATACAACGGTCGAGACTTCCCGCCCGTATCGCCCAATGATCTCATTTCTTCAACGCTCGCGTATTTACAAAGCTATCACTGCAGATACTCGGATCCTGACAAATCACATTACCGAGTTTTGGGATAATGCGGTGGTAAACTATGATGAAGCTGATACTAGGATCATTTCTACTGTCCGCGGCCGCCAAGTCATCTTCTCTGAGCAGCTTATTCGAGATTTCTTCGAATTCGGTGATAATTCTGACATGATCACCCAGTTTTCTTCAGCTGCTATTGCTCAGGGCATGCGATCGATTGGTTATCAAGACATTCCAGTTGATCAGTACAAGAAAACCTATATGACAAAGGTTTGGAGGTATCTGGCTCACATCGTCATTGTGTGCTTATCCAGTCGCAAGGCAGGTCTCGAAGGGATGAAATTTGCGACTGCCTCTGCTATTCTTGCCCTCATATACAACAAGCCCTTCAACTTCTCAGGATATATCTTCAGTGGTTTTGTGAACAACGCTTTGGATAATAAAGGCAAATGGGCGTTGTATCCCCGATTCACTCAGCTGTTACTCAACCATTTGCACTCGGATCTTCCAGTGATCAACTCTTTTACCTACGCGCAAACGCCAATGAATACCAGAATTTATACTGCTTGTACAAAGTTTGCGAAGTCAGGCGAAGCACCGGAACGTGAGGTTGCGTTGTTCGGTCACATTGTGGATCCTGATTATGTACCTCCTCCAGGCGAACAATTTAATGATCCACCTGCTCAGCAACCTCAAATCCCGAGGCCCCCAGTACAACAGCCTCCGGTTCAGCAGCCACCCGTTCAACAGCCTCCCGTTCAGCAGCCTCCGGTTCAACAACCTCCAGCTCAACAACCGCCAGTTCAGCCTGTTGTAGCTGATCCAGAGTTGGTAGATCTTGATCTTGAGATCGATAATTATCAGCCTTCTTCTCCACTCCCTGAATCTTCTACCAGAGGAAAAAGGCCTCGAGATGTTTCTGACATTGCTGATTTGAATCCTCTGGTCAGACGTTCCCGCACTTCCACTTCCACATCTTCTGAGCCCCTAAGGACTGAAACTCCAATCACTCCTCATCCAGCTGTCATTCAGGAGCTCCTGTCAAAGATTGAAAAGATGCAGCAGACTATGGAAGCTCAAGCATCAGTTTCTGAAGCTCAGGATGCTAGGATCTCTCGCTTGGAGAAAGAGAATGAAGAATTGAAGACAAAGGTTCTGCAGCTGGAAACCCAAGCTATTGCTTCGGGGGAGACAGCCCAACCGGCCTTAGAATCAATTCCTAGGGTTTCCGCCGAAGGCGAAGAAAATGTAAATCCTGAAAATGTAAATGCTTCTGAAATTAATGAAACAACTCTTATTCTTGAGTATATTATTGAGCAACCAGGGCAACCAAAACCGTTAGCTGTAGATTACACGTATTGTAATCTGACTTACTTTCAATCTGCGGTTGACGATGACGATCGTGCGCCTGAAGAACATTTTGACTTCAACTCAGCTGATAATGACGATGATGTTGATGTTGAACGAGAAGAGCTTAATCCTGATGAAGAATATTCTGATTGTCCAGCCTATCCTCAAGAGGGTGTTGTATTATCTGATTCTTCAGACGATGAGTCAGGGCCAGCATTCAATTACGTTCCAGGATCTACTTCTCAACCTGGTCCTGCTCAAGAATCTTCTGTACCCTCCAGTTCTTCACAAGCACAACCTGTCCCTGTTCGAGAAACGACAAATTACAATGACATTTTCCCTCTTGACACATCTGAATGTGTATCTTTTGACAAAGAAATGCCCATTAGAGAAAGGGACAACTGGTTTCCAAAAGGAAAAAATCCAGAACCTGCTCCAGTTACATGCAAGAAATATCAGGTTGGTGGTAATTATACAGGCCTGATAAAAAGCTGGAAGGTGAGCAAAGGAAGGTTGATGATTAAAAGACTTGATGGTATCCAGTACTTTCGTCGATCACTGAGGATATTGAGTACATTGCCAAAGCATGACATCGTTCGTCTTACTCAGCTTCAGTTGATAAATCCTTACGATGATGGAGTTGCAGATGTTATTCAAAAGGTCATGCGTGAGGAAATTAAACGAAAGAAATATCATTATGTCAAACCAGTACTGGGTACAAGGTACACGTTCAAGAAGAAGCTCGATCCAAAGACCAAGCAGCCAATTGTAAAAGTTCACTATCCGCCTGCTAAATGTCTGACTGAAATAGCTCTGGAAACAGTTCCATTCAATCTACTGAAACGTTTTCATTACTGGGAACTGGATGCTCACACTGGCGAAGCCGTCTTAGTTTTTGTACCAGATTCAGAGCCTCAGACAGGATCTTTGTGGGGTCTACGAAAAGCTAACTTCAGAATATTTGACCCAATGAGCTTGATTAATTTGTCAAGAGATGACATGAAGAAGCTATTCGACAATCGGATTCGCTACAATCCAGGAAACGAGTTCAACTCTGTTTTAGCGAAACGATTTCAGAAAATTGTTGATATATGCTTCACCTACGGCATACACGCTGGTGGAAACTTTCCACCAGGATGGGTTTGAAGACTGAAGAAAATTGAAGAATTTTTTCGAAGACCAAGCTGAAGACACGGGGGAGTTTGTTGGTACATCAATGTGTGTCTGTCAGTTGGTCTCAGTCTGTAATCGTGTCGAAATTGTAATTACGTATTGAATTGTTTAAGTTCTAGTTTATTTACAGTTTCTGTCATCATGCGACACAAGCACTGTGTCGCAGAAGCATTCTATGCGACACAAGGCTTGTGTCGCAGAATCATCTCATGCGACACAATGCTTATGTCGCATAAGCCTTCATGCGACACAAAGCTTGTGTCGCATACAGTTTGGTCCAGGCTATAAATAGAGGCTCGCCAGTTTCTGTTTAATCAGCCTCAACACAAAACACACACATAACACCTCCAAACTCAGAGAGAAAAATACTAGTTTGTGTTATTTTGATTATTGTGTGTTTGTCAAAGTGTATGTATTGTTACCATCTCTTTATATACAAAGTTATACACTTGTGTTTTGGTCATTGGTTGTGTTAATCTAGCATATATTTGTGTATTTGATTTCCGCTTTGAATACGCAAGTAAAACTACTCGATTTGGTCCGTATATGGAACCTACAGAGTGGGGCATGAGGTTGATGCTAGCTCCAAGATCGGCCAAGGAGTGTATCGTGCCCGAGTGATAGATGGAACAGGGCAAAGTGAAACGGCCCGTCACTAGTACAGATTTGGGCTTTCGTCACACATGTTCTATTTGAAACGGTCACACATTCCAATATTTATGTAACCAAAGGGACAAAAAAAAACTGGACGTTATTATTTAGCCACACATGAACTCCAATCGTGTGACCATTCTGAAACATATTTGCCACACCTTCGAACATTTATGTGGCTAAAGGGAACTGTAATTTTTTTGCATTTCATTTAGTCACACATGAAGTTGGAATGCGTGACAAATCTTGTCACACACTTGAACACTGTGACCAAACGCCACTATATGGTCACATGGAGTAATTGTTTATGTGACTAAAGCATAGAGTCGATTTTGTCACACATGATTAAAGTGTAGCCAAAGCCAGGTACATATGGTCACATAAGTTATTATGTGACCATATGTTTAGTGTCTGTTAGAATGGCAAAGGGTAATGTGTTTAGTCACACTAATTTCTAGCCCGATCATGTGACTATATCGCATTAGAATAGCCACACCATATCACAAATGTGTATCGAAAGGATGTTTATGGCCACATGTTAGGTGATTATATGTGACCAATATATTCACAACAGTCACGTTTTTAGATATTCATGTGACTATTTTTAAAGCGAAAATGGGCAAAAACGATTATCATTAAATTTGATATTAGTCACATTGAGTGCTGTTTGTGTGGCTATATCATGAGACCTTATTGGTCACATGGAGTAATGGTTTGTGTGACTATAGCATAGAGTCGATTTTATCACACATGATTTAAGTGTAGCCGAAGCCAGGTACATATGGTCACATAAGTTATTATGTGTGTCTAAAGTTTAGTGTGTGTTAGAAACTTAGAATGGCAAAAAGTAATGTGTATAGTCACCCTAATTTCTAGCCCGATCATGTGACTATATGGCATGGTAATAGCCACACCATATCACAAATGTGTATCCAAAAGGATGTTTATGTCCACATTTTCGCTGATTATATGTGACCAATGTATTCACAACAGTCACGTTGTTAAATATTCTTGTGACTATTTTTTAAAGCTAAAATGGGCAAAAACGATTATCATTAAATTTGATATTAGTCACATTGAGTGCTGTTTGTGTGGCTATATCATGAGACCTTATTGGTCACATGGAGTAATGGTTTGTGTGACTATAGCATAGAGTCATTTTTGTCACACATGATTTAAGTGTAGCCGAAGCCAGGTACATATGGTCACATAAGTTATTATGTGTGTCTAAAGTTTAGTGTGTGTTAGAAACTTAGAATGGCAAAAAGTAATGTGTATAGTCACCCTAATTTCTAGCCCGATCATGTGACTATATGGCATGGTAATAGCCACACTATATCACAAATGTGTATCCAAAAGGATGTTTATGGCCACATTTTGGCTGATTATATGTGACCAATGTATTCACAACAGTCACGTTGTTAAATATTCTTATGACTATTTTTTAAAGCTAAAATGGGCAAAAACGATTATCATTAAATTTGATATTAGTCACATTCAGTGCTGTTTGTGTGGCTAAATCTAACGTATATTGTTATATTAAAAGCATTGGAATTCTAACAGATATAACATTTAGCTGCGTTGGTTAACGTGTTTCTTTGTAGGTGTATTGGCTGGGACCCAAGTTCGAACCCCACTCTCAGAATGTTTTTTAATATAAATGTCATTTTGACCAAAAGGTTTAATGTATGCAAGCAGACTTAGTGGTATGGTCAATTTAAATGGTTATTGTAATATGCCTGTGATTAGTTATTGGTTACATAAAATTGATGTTATATATGACATTTATCCTTAAGTATTTATGTTGTAATTTACAAAGTTAATGCATGTACTAAAAAAAATGGAAGTCATAGAAATTAAGATACAAGTAATCATTCCATAAAATAATCAAAAGGTAATTTACAAGGTTACTGTACTACAATTAATATAGCTAGTGTTCCAGTATTACATATATGTTGATCACTTGGACTTTGGTATAACAATACCTAAACTCTAGTTGGTTCGAAAGTAATCATCTCGTGATTCATTACCCAAGTCACGTTTATCCACACGTGGCAATATGTTATCATTGTGCGGGTGAATGACCGTGCTAAATTCCTCATCGATTTCATCATATGTATCTCTGTAATTCTTGGGAGGTGCTTTCAGGACAATTTATAAATCCCTAGTTAGCTGGTCTTTCACATAAAACACTTGTCGTGCTTGTGAGGCTAACACGAATGGATCAACCCTGTGTCCTACATTATTCAGGTCAACCAATGTATAACCAAGATTAGTATCGCGTTTGACCGCGCCATCTTTACGGTTAACCCAATCACATTTGAAAAGAGGAAGTTGCCTGAAGCGGTAATCAAGTACCCATATCTCTTGCTGTCACACCCCCAAAATCGGTAATTGTGTTTATTTAATGTTTAGCGGAAGCAAGTTATAATTGGCGGAAGCATTATGTGTAAACAGTTTAACAACGGGGTGATGACTTTACAATTGTGCATTCATCGTATCAGAGCATATGATCATACAGAACATAATATATAAAGGATTTCATATTTTGAGGTAATGTTCTAAATGTTATCGAATGAACTAGAAAATTTGCCTTTTTATGTTAAACGTAAAATTAGACCTTTATATCTATATGTTATAGATATATAAATACTCGTAATTAATAATTACATTATTAAGTATTTTTGTATCACGAAACTTTTGTCATTTATTTTTGTCGGGTTCGTTCCGATATATTTGTACGTAACTTTTAATACTTGCTTATTACGTATTACTTTTTGTTTAAAAGTACCAGGCTTGCTAGACTTACATCACATTAAGAAGTTTTGTTAAAACTTAATCAGGAAATTAGCGTAAGAATGCACATGCTTAAATGTTAATTAATACCTAATTTGGAGAGTTGTCACATTCTCCCCCCGTTAGGGAAATCTCGTCCCGAGATTTAATTTGTGTCGTGATTCGTGGTCACGGGTTCAAATAGGTGTAGGTACTTCTTGCGCATCTCGTCTTCACGTTCCCAGGTGAACTCTGGGCCTCTTTTCGAGTTCCATCGAATTTTGACAAGTTTGATCCGACTGTTTCGGAGTTTCTGCGTTTTCGTATCCATTACTTCAAGCGGTTCCTCCACGAAGTTGAGTTTTGCGTCGACGTAGATTTCGTCGGGAGGTATGATTAACGCTTCGTCAGATAGACACTTCTTAAGATTACTCACGTGAAACGCGTCGTGAATATTACTAAGTTCTTGCGGCAATTTAAGCTTATAAGCTACAGGACCAATCCTTGCTAGGATCTCAAAAGGTCCGATGTAACGTGGGTTCAGTTTGCCGCGTTTTCCAAATCGCACAACTCCTTTCCAAGGAGATACCTTGAGTAGGACTCTGTCACCTACTTGAAATTCCAAAGGTTTACGTCTATTGTCTGCATAACTCTTTTGTCGGTCTCGTGCCATTTTTAATCGGTTAAGCACTTGAGATATCTTGTCCGTTGTCTCTTGGACTATCTCAGGACCTGATAACTGTCTGTCATCCATCTCTGCCCAACAAAGTGGGGATCGGCACTTGCGTCCGTACAACGCCTCGAAAGGTGCCGTTTGTATGCTCGTATGATAACTATTGTTGTACGAGAATTCGGCTAAAGGGAGATGAACATCCCAGTTCCCTCCAAAATCAATCACGCATGCTCGTAGCAAGTCCTCAAGCGTTTGTATCGTTCGCTCGCTTTGACCATCGGTTTGTGGATGGTAGGGGGTACTCATGTCGAGTCTAGTGCCTAAAGCTTGTTGCAGTGTTTGCCAGAAGCGAGAGGTGAAACGTGCATCTCTATCAAAGATGATGGATAATGGAACTCCATGTCTAGAAACAACTCCTTTTATGTAAATTCTAGACAGCTTTTCCATCTTATCCGTTTCCTTAATGGCAAGAAAGTGAGCTGACTTTGTCAGTCGGTCGACAATCACCCATATGGAGTCCATTCCAGATGATGTTTTCGGTAGTTTCGTGATGAAATCCATCGTGATGTGTTCCCATTTCCATTTGGGCAACTCAGGTTGTTGCAAAAGCCCGGACGGTTTTTGGTACTCAGTCTTAACTTTTGCACAAGTCAGACATCTACTAACATAGGTGGCAATGTCTCTTTTCATGCCAGGCCACCAGTAGAATCCTTTCAGATCGTGGTACATCTTATCTGCACCAGGATGTATCGAGTAATTGGACTTATGAGCTTCGTCCAATACTAGGCTACGTAGCTCATCAACACAAGGAATCCAAATTCGATTCATAAAGTATAATACTCCATTTTCCTTAGACTCAAGATGTTTCTCCATCCCTTTGAGGGATTCATCTTTCATACGTTCTGGAGTAAAGGCTGCTTGTTGAGCATCACGAATTTGGGAAATCAGATCCAAGTGGATTGTCAGTCTTAAGGCTCGAACTCTTCGAGGTTTTACTCTTTCCTTACGACTCAAGGCATCCGCTACTACATTAGCTTTGCCTGGATGGTACTTGATTTCACAGTCGTAATCATTTAGCAGTTCAACCCAACGTCTCTGTCTCATGTTGAGTTCTTTCTGATCAAATATATGTTGGAGACTTTTGTGATCAGTAAAGATCGTACACTTCGTACCGTATAGGTAGTGTCTCCAAATCTTAAGGGCAAAAACGACTGCTCCTAGCTCCAAGTCATGCGTCGTATAATTCTTCTCGTGAATCTTCAATTGACGAGACGCGTAAGCAATGACTTTGTCGTTTTGCATTAACACGCAACCTAATCCTTGATGTGAAGCATCACAGTAGACAACAAAGTTTTCTACTCCTTCTGGTAAGGACAGGATAGGTGCGGTGCTTAATTTCTCTTTCAACAGTTGGAAAGCATTCTCTTGCTTCTCGCCCCAATCAAACTTCTTGTCTTTTTGCGTTAGGGCGGTAATCGGTTGAGCTATTTTCGAGAAATTCTCAATGAATCTTCGGTAGTAACCGGCTAGCCCAAGAAATTGTCGTATCTCTGTTTGAGTCTTTGGGGCTTCCCAATTCTTAATCGCCTCAATTTTGGATGGGTCTACGTGAATTCCTTTGCTATTAATCACATGACCAAGGAAATGAACCTCACGCATCCAAAACTCGCATTTAGAGAACTTTGCATAAAGCTTCTCTTTCTCTAGTAATTCAAGAATCTGCCTCAGATGTCGTTCATGGTCTTCCTTCGTTCGCGAGTATATCAAGATATCGTCAATGAACACAATGACGAACTTATCCAAGTAAGGTTTACATACTCTATTCATTAGATCCATGAATACTGCTGGCGCATTCGTTAGCCCAAATGGCATAACCAGGAACTCGTAATGACCATATCGAGTCCTAAACGCAGTCTTTGGGATATCTTCATCCCGTACCTTCAGTTGATGGTAACCCGATCTCAAGTCGATCTTTGAGTAATAACTTGACCCTTGCAGCTGGTCAAACAAGTCATCGATGCGTGGTAATGGGTATCGATTCTTAATCGTCACTTTGTTCAGTTCTCGATAATCGATACACATCCGCATTGATCCATCTTTCTTTTTGACGAATAAAACCGGAGCTCCCCACGGTGAAAAGCTCGGTCGGATGAAATCCTAAATTAACTGAAATTTTGCGCTCAATTAACTGTGCGCAGTAAAATGTACAAAATTGTACAACGTTTTAAAATAATGATAATATCATTATTCTGATTATAAATAACGAACCAGGAGAACACCTACAAAATAAAAATGTAATATGTTAATTTTTATATTGCTAAAATTATACCCGTACTCGAAATTGAGGTGCCAAAAATTGGCACCTAACTTCAATAATGCAGTGGTATGGTTATTTTAAAACCATACTCCCTCCTGATGATCTCTTTCTCTCTGTGATCCATCGACACACACACCACACCAAAAATTCATCTTCTCCTTCCTCTTTGATCTGGAGAACACAACAAGATCAGAGGCAACAACAAGCAGGAGCAACAACATCTCCATCATCATCTTCATCATACGTTTATCATCATCCGTTCCATTTTCATCTCATTGTAAGGAACTTTCAATTCTTTGAATTCTATACTTCAATATCGTTATATAACTTGTTTAAACATAATAATCACCACATATAACACATTAAATTGATGATTGAAAGCTTTGTTCTTAAAATGGGTTTTTAAAACCAAAACTACAAAACCAAAATCGTTATATAAAAACTTGTTAAAATGAAGTAATAACTTGTAAAAATGACCTATAAACTTGTTGTAAACATTTGGGATTGTTGTGTAAAAGATTTGGAACCAAAAGATCGAGCATATGTTTTGCTCTGCTACGTACAGAGTCTGTGATCATAACGAATACGGCGGATTCCTTTGAATCCGGCGTATTCAGAACCGAAAACCCAACGAATCCGGCGGATTCCCGTGTCCGACCCGCACACAAACCTTCGGCTAAAACGATGAACGAGTAAAAGACACGATTGAATACGGCGGATTCAACCGAATCCGGCGTATTCCCAAACCTTCACATGACCAGCCTTGTGAACACAAATGAATACGGCGTATTCATTTAAATACGGCGTATTCCCCAACCTAAAACGAAACCATTTGAAACCTCAATTGAATACGGCGGATTCACCCGAATCCGGCGTATTCCGACTTTTGACTTGAATCCGGCGGATTCAAGGGAATCCGGCGGATTCCCAACTCTGGTCAACAACTTTGACTTTAATTATTTAACAAACGATTCCGTTAACGATTCCATTTATACGATTTGGATACGATTACACAATCGGGACATTTAAACTTTTTAACACTTATTAAACAAACGTAACAATATTAAAAACAAATGATATTTATTAAACGGAATAAATAGATTAACAAGTTTTATAGCAAATAAAACTCGGCACGTTTTAAATACGAAACAACGTATTACAATATATATATTCGAGGACACACGATATATATATAGACACAAACGTATAATGCAAGAAAATCTTCATGTCTAAATGGATGCATGCGATTCGTGATAGCTAGCTTATCCTGTAGGCCATTCCTACTGTTGATGAGTACCTGAGAATACAACACTAAAAGGTCAGCTATAAAGCTGGTGAATCTCACAGGTTTTAATATAAACCTTCGAGGTTTTACTCTTTCCTTACGACTCAAGGCATCCGCTACTACATTAGCTTTGCCTGGATGGTACTTGATTTCACAGTCGTAATCATTTAGCAGTTCAACCCAACGTCTCTGTCTCATGTTGAGTTCTTTCTGATCAAATATATGTTGGAGACTTTTGTGATCAGTAAAGATCGTACACTTCGTACCGTATAGGTAGTGTCTCCAAATCTTAAGGGCAAAAACGACTGCTCCTAGCTCCAAGTCATGCGTCGTATAATTCTTCTCGTGAATCTTCAATTGACGAGACGCGTAAGCAATGACTTTGTCGTTTTGCATTAACACGCAACCTAATCCTTGATGTGAAGCATCACAGTAGACAACAAAGTTTTCTACTCCTTCTGGTAAGGACAGGATAGGTGCGGTGCTTAATTTCTCTTTCAACAGTTGGAAAGCATTCTCTTGCTTCTCGCCCCAATCAAACTTCTTGTCTTTTTGCGTTAGGGCAGTAATCGGTTGAGCTATTTTCGAGAAATTCTCAATGAATCTTCGGTAGTAACCGGCTAGCCCAAGAAATTGTCGTATCTCTGTTTGAGTCTTTGGGGCTTCCCAATTCTTAATCGCCTCAATTTTGGATGGGTCTACGTGAATTCCTTTGCTATTAATCACATGACCAAGGAAATGAACCTCACGCATCCAAAACTCGCATTTAGAGAACTTTGCATAAAGCTTCTCTTTCTCTAGTAATTCAAGAATCTGCCTCAGATGTCGTTCATGGTCTTCCTTCGTTCGCGAGTATATCAAGATATCGTCAATGAACACAATGACGAACTTATCCAAGTAAGGTTTACATACTCTATTCATTAGATCCATGAATACTGCTGGCGCATTCGTTAGCCCAAATGGCATAACCAGGAACTCGTAATGACCATATCGAGTCCTAAACGCAGTCTTTGGGATATCTTCATCCCGTACCTTCAGTTGATGGTAACCCGATCTCAAGTCGATCTTTGAGTAATAACTTGACCCTTGCAGCTGGTCAAACAAGTCATCGATGCGTGGTAATGGGTATCGATTCTTAATCGTCACTTTGTTCAGTTCTCGATAATCGATACACATCCGCATTGATCCATCTTTCTTTTTGACGAATAAAACCGGAGCTCCCCACGGTGAAAAGCTCGGTCGGATGAATCCTAAATCCAACAGTTCTTGTAACTGTGCAGACAGTTCCTGCATTTCTGATGGAGCTAGACGGTAAGGCGCACGAGCAATCGGTGCAGCTCCCGGCACTAGGTTGATATGAAATTCAACCTGCCGTGAAGGTGGTAACCCTGGTAGCTCGTCCGGAAATACTCTTGGGTATTCGCGTACTACAGTCACGTCGTCCATGCGTCGCTCCTCGGTTTTCTTATCCACAACATGTACCAAAAATGCTTGGTACCCTTTTCGTAGATACTTATTTGCCTTCATGCATGTAATCGTTTTCACCACACGATTACTCTTTTCTCCTTGAACCATCAACATTTCTCCTGACGGTAAAGGTAACCGTACAATCGTCTTATGACAGATGATCTCTGCGCGGTTCCGTGACAACCAATCCATGCCAACCACTATATCGAAGCTCCCTAGTTCTACCGGTAGTAAGTCTATTTTGAAAGAATGACCTTCTAATGTTAAGGAACATCCTGGTACTATTTCTCCTGATTCAATCAACTTACCATCGGCTAGCTCTACAGTATATTTGTTATCTAGCTTAAGGGATTCGATCTCTAATAGTGGTCTAAACTCAGTGGACACAAAGCTTAAATCAGCACCGGAATCAAACAACACAGAAGCAAAGTGGTTGTTTACAAGAAACGTACCAGTGACTGTGTTAGGATCCTGACGTGCCTCTGGTGCTCCTAACATGAACACGCATCCACGAGCTGGCTGATTGTTGTTGTTGTTAGCATTGTTGTTGTTGGCTCGGTTGTTGTTGTTTCCACGGTTGTTTCCATTGTTGTTGCGGTTGCGAGCGTTGTTGGCGTTACGGTTTTGGTTATTGAGTCGAGGGCATCGATTTCGATAGTGCCTCGTGTCGCCACACTCAAAACATCCTTGGTTCTGGCGAGCAGTGTTTCCCTTAGGGGCAGGGTTTACCTTACAGTTTTGGGTTTTGTGACCCCATCCCTTACAGCTGTCGCAAAACCAACACTCACCCTCGTGGTGTTTGCTACACTTATCACACTTAGGTTTGTTACCCAAGTATGGCTTCGATTCCACAATGGTGGCAGCGTAAGACTTTGGATTTCCAGATCCTTTCTTGTTGAATTGACCATGTCGGTCATTCCACTTACGCTTCTTACCTCCAGAACTACCAGCTTCAGTACTGCTCGGCTCAACCTTAACCGACACAGTTTTCTTGGTCAGTGTTCCCATCCTAACTGCTTCATCAGTCAAACTCTGCGCTAAGGTAACAGCGCTCCTGAATGTGTCAGGTTTGGAGGACGTAACTAAACTCCTGATCTGTGGTGCCAGTCCATACACATAGCGTTCAATACGCTTGTATTCAGGTGTTACCATATGTGGCACAAGACGAGCTAGTTCTTGGAACCTAGTTGTGTAACCAGTGATATCAGCACCGATCATAGCAATGTTCCACAGCTCAGTCTCAATTTTCTGCATCTCACTGCGAGGGCAGAATTCTTCCATCATCATACGCTTCAATGTTTCCCATGTCATGGAATAAGCAGCTGGTCGTCCCATCGACTGGACTTGACTGTTCCACCAAGTCAAAGCTTTATCAGCGAGTGTGCAGGCAACATACTTTACCGCAGTGTCTGGTAGACAATCACTGATGTCCAACACATAATCCATCTTTTCTATCCAGTGTATAATACCAATAGCACCTTCAGTGCCACAGAAAGGAGGTGGTTTACATGCCTGAAATGTCTTATATGAACACCCTCGGCGGTTATTCACAACAGTCTCAGCAATAACAGGGGTTGATCCACTGTTATTAATCCCAGTCTCACGGTTTCGGCTTGCCTCATACTCGGCAATACCTTCAGCTATGCGTCTAGCTATTAACTGCTCAGTAGTTTCCTCGGTGTTAGGTGGTGGAATAGTTTCAGATGTAGGAGGTACAGTTGTTTTCTGACTGTTCCTAGTAATTCGTCGTTTTGGCGGCATAGTTCAGTTCTGCGATGAATAAAATGCAGAAGTCAATGCCAAAATAATGAATGTGATGAACAAGATTTCACATTGTCTATCAAATGAATAGTATGGAGAATTTGAGAGAATAATGTTTCACATTGTATATCGCACGACTTTGAAACACCCATATGTACTTTGTACAATATAATCACGTTGGCCAGGCGTCACTATATAATGCCAAATACATATTTCTTTTCATCATCGTTTAAGTGCAATCAATGTTTTATGGAATTCAAGATAAGATAAATAATTCATAGTATGGTAGGTTTTCAAAGTTTGCAAGAAATGGCTTCAACAATTATTACGTGATAACTTTTCTATCACCTGTATATAGAGATGAATATAATTCATACGAAATTTCGAATCGAACCTAAGTTATATTATACATTAACTAGAACGTTCTTACATCGTTTCGTTGAAAAACTTGATGATATCTTCTATATCCATCAAGAGTGATTTCCAATACAACACGAGTTGTTACAGTACTAATTAAACTAAACTTAGCTATACTTAGATCCTAACAAAACAATTATATTCCTACGACAGTTCTTCATCAGTTCTTTATTAAGCTATCTTTAGCTATGTTCTCTGTCGTAGTGCAGTTCTTTTCCTTTCACTCCTGGTCCAGGTTAGGAGAGGAGTAATGCGTTTCTAGCATAGTCTTATATCGCAGAGTCGTATGACAGATCACCTCATTCTCAGTTGAGCACTTGCTCAGACGTTTAATCCAATTCTTGACTCTCTTCTTGCGATCACTAGCTACTTTCTTCCAGAAGCGAATTCTATCCCTAACTCGGACAGACATAGGCCTCTTTAGGATTCTCAACTCAGTTTCATAGTTCTTGCATTTAGATGCAAGTTCCCAGTTTTGACCATCTAGCTCTTCAACTTGGTCTCTAACTCTCTCATATTCCTCTATGTCAATCAATTCAAAGTGGTGGTTTTCAATTTCTTCTTCCACCAGTTCCACTATCGGAATTGTTTCGATATCGACATATACATATTGTATCTGCTCGTCGATGGTTATGTCATCATCTGATGAGTACTCACTTATGACAGGTTCTGTCATTTTTCCAGTTTCAAAAGATCTATAGGTTACAAAGACATATTTCAGTATCCACAATTATGTAGTATCTATTGTCAATATATAATCCAATCACAACGCACAGTAACATAAACAATAATAATAAACCAAATACATATGTCATATCATATAACTGATCATAGTTAGTTCACAAGTTTTTATACAAAACATGATGGATCTATCCTAGATATCCATCGATCCAAAGACTAATCAAAGCATGACGGGTCTGTCTACACACCGTCGATCCAAATGATATACAAAACATGACAGGTCTGTCTATACCCGTCGAACCAAAGTTCCAAGTTTAATACATAGTATATATACAATCCTAAGTAGGCACATCTCGCCATACATAGGTCTAACGGAAGTACGGTAGAAACGATCCCACAGCTGTCCTCAACACAGCCATCACCACACAAACACCAACCACAAGTCCTGCAAACCTAACACGTCTCTCAAGTGTCCTCACATGAGCACGTGCGGACTCAGCTATCTCCTGGGCAGTAAACACATGGTTCAACAAAAAGTGATGATGCTCATGCATACCAGCCATGTCCCCATACAGACGGGAGATCTCATCCTGTACCTGTCCAAGGTGAGAACCCCTGCTAGAAGTAATACAGAACAATGTACGCATAACAGCAACAAATGTAGGGAGAGTCTGCTCTATCGGCTCTCCAGTGGTAGACAGTGGTGCTGGGGGTCGTGAGGACTCTCCTGTCTCAAAAGTGGAGGGAAAACCCTCTAATGACCTCCAGTGCCTCAACATAGGAGTCATTCACTCTAGATGAGCAAACCTGGGTGCCCTCTGTGGAGACTCAACAGACTCATCCGCTGGTGCTAACGGACCAATAGGAAGATCTCGGACACACATCCTCGGTGTCCTCCTATACACAGGCCTGCGAGAAGTCTCAGCAGCCTGGTGGTGAATACCTTTAGTAGTAGGGATAACCTCATGTGCTGTCGGTGGTGGCGCGATGTAAGCGTCACTAGTGTCGTCTGACATGTCTCTCAAATGAACAGATGACTCATCCCCTACAGTGATCGCGGGACCCTCAAAAGGAGCCTCAGTCGGCTCTTCGTCCGAAGCATAAACATGGTAAACTGATTGACTAGACATACTGTGACAAAGGAAATTGTGTGTGACATGTCAGTCGTTTGTTAGATGTATGCAAACGTATGTATGTATGAATGCATGAATGTTCTAGCCAAGGCTATAGTCTAGGTCTCTAAGGTTTTCAGTCACCTAAAGACTTCTAGTTCGCTATAACCAATGGCTCTGATACCAAGTCTGTCACACCCCCAAAATCGGTAATTGTGTTTATTTAATGTTTAGCGGAAGCAAGTTATAATTGGCGGAAGCATTATGTGTAAACAGTTTAACAACGGGGTGATGACTTTACAATTGTGCATTCATCGTATCAGAGCATATGATCATACAGAACATAATATATAAAGGATTTCATATTTTGAGGTAATGTTCTAAATGTTATCGAATGAACTAGAAAATTTGCCTTTTTATGTTAAACGTAAAATTAGACCTTTATATCTATATGTTATAGATATATAAATACTCGTAATTAATAATTACATTATTAAGTATTTTTGTATCACGAAACTTTTGTCATTTATTTTTGTCGGGTTCGTTCCGATATATTTGTACGTAACTTTTAATACTTGCTTATTACGTATTACTTTTTGTTTAAAAGTACCAGGCTTGCTAGACTTACATCACATTAAGAAGTTTTGTTAAAACTTAATCAGGAAATTAGCGTAAGAATGCACATGCTTAAATGTTAATTAATACCTAATTTGGAGAGTTGTCACACTTGCAAAACCCCATAATAAAATGGGCGTCTAGTGGTTGCAACTTCTTTGGATATGTGAATATCTTCTGTCTCAACACTAACCCCACTGTTTTGGTAAACTCTGCCATCACTACATTTAGTACGAAATGTATACCCATTGATGTTATATGCAGTGTATTTCACTACGCTGGCTCGTGGTCCATATGAAATCCACCTTACGGTTTCGGATACACTGTCTTTGGAGATCGCTAACTCTCTCTCAACCTGCAGAATCTCATTACAAGTATATATATATATATATATATATATATATATATATATATATATATATATATATATATGTGTGTGTGTGTGAGCTTGAAATTGAACGAATTAACAAAACACAAATAGTGATAGAGAAAAACAATTGTCCAGCTTTTAGTTTGACTTTATTCAACTCTGACAGTAGTAACATGCTTAATAGTAGTAACTTTGGTTAATGAAACTACAGTTAATTAAGTCGATCTCCAATTGGTAAAAACTGGACAATTGTACGGAGTAAATAATATACGATTAAATAACAATTACCTCTTCGCGTAACCACTTATCAAAAGATTTAACGTGCTCATTCTGCAGCCATGCTTTTCGTTTACCCGGGTTTTGTGTTACCAAAACCTCCTTGTGTCGCCTAAAACAAGGTATTTTGTTATTATATTTGATAGAACATTAATTAAAGTAACGAAATAGCTAGACATGTGTTAGTAATTAATATTTACTCGATATACGGTACAATCTCATCTGTATTCAGTATTACATACAAATGTGCTTTTTGAAAGAGTTCTGCAGAAACTTCACTTGATTTTCCAGTCGACAGTGGCTTTCCGTCCTCGTTTTCATCAGTTTCATGTGTATCATTTGGGATACCAATAGTTTTCATGGGTTTTTGATATTCTCCGAAAAACTCTATTTTTTCTTCTGCAACAGTCTCCTCAGTAATGCATCCCTCTAGTCTATTTCTGTTTCGCACATGTCCCTTAATAACCTTCATACATCGTTCGAAGGGATACATCCACCGAAAGCATACAGGACCACATAATTTTACCTCTCTAATTAGGTGCACAGTCAAATGGACCATAATATCAAAAAATGAGGGAGGAAAGAACTTTTCGAGTAGGCACAGTGTGACACAAAGTTCTTCTTGCATCTTATCTAGTTCCTCTAATATGATCTCTTTGCTACATATAGATTTAAAGAAAAAGCACAACCTGATAATAGCCTTGCGTGTGGGTTCGTCCATTATTGAACGTATTGCAATGGGCAAAAACTCCTGCATTAGCATGTGATAGTCATGTGATTTAAGGCCGATGAGCTTCCTATCTGTTAGGCTGACTAAACTAGAGAAATTTGAACAATATCCTTGCGGTACCCTCATGTTGTATAACGTCTGACAAAAGATGTCCTTTTCGGCATTCGTTAACGTGTAACCTGCTGGTGGTTTTAACTATTATTTCTCGGTCGTCTTTCCTAACAAATAACTCTTGTTTGTCTATTCCCAACTCTTTAAGATCCAATCGAGCATTCTCTCCATCTTTCGTCTTTCCCGGCACATTTAGCAAAGTCCCGACTAGACTCTCACCAACATTCTTTTCTATATGCATGAAATCGATACAATGTTGAACTTCATTGTGCCTCCAATACTTTTGCTTTAAAATACCAAATGTTGAATTTCTTCCAATACGCACCATTTTGTTCATTTGATTTGCTTGAAGTACCATCTTCTTTTCCTGATCTTTTCCTCTTCTCCTTTTGGATCTTCCCACCTCTGCCTCTGGCATCTTCTTGGTTTGCTTGTTTTACACGTCCCCACTTATTTTCAATATGTTTTAACTCTTTGTATATTTGTTCACCGGTCATTGGAATTGGAGCCGTGCCAAATTCTTGATTTCCATTAAACCCCTTCTTTTGCTTTCTGAACGCATGGTTATATGGTAGATATCTTCTGTGACCTACATAGCTCTGCTTGGATGACGCATGAAGTCTAGTACAATATGTATCTTTTCCACATACCCCACAACCTTTGTATCCACTGGTTGGGCAGCCACATAAAGTACCAAGTGCAGGGTAATCATTTATTGTCCATAACACCACCGCACGTAGATTAAATATTTGCTTTGTGAAAGCATCATATGTATCGACCCCTATCTCGAATAAGAGTTGCAGATCATCAACCAACGGTTCTAAAAAAACATCGATATCATTTCCCGGGTATCCCGATATCAATACAGATAGCATGATAAACTTTCTTTTCATACACAACCATGGAGGAAGGTTGTAGATGACAGATAAAACTGGCCACACATTGTGATGCCTATTTCCTCTGTTGACATCAACACCATCAGCAGATATTCCTAGCCTTAGATTCCTTTGATCATTTGCAATTTCGGGGAATTCGTTATCTATGGTTCGCCATGCCTGTGAATCTGCGGGGTGACGTAACACACCATCTGTTTTCCTCCTTGTAGCGTGCCATCTTAAATCTTCTGAAATACTTGTTATCTTAAAGAGACGTTGCAGCCTTGGTATTATTGGAAAGTACCACATTACGTTTGCTGGAGTCTTCTCATACACTTTTTTTGTCTTCTTATCCACCTTCCATCTTGATGTCCCACAGGTACGACACACGGTTAATTCCTTGTCCTCTTTCCAGTAAAGAAGGCAATTGTTGATACATACATCTATCTTTTTGTATCCTGATCCCAGCAATTTCAAAATTTTCTTTGCCTGATAAGTGTTTTCCGGCAATTCGTTACCATCAGGTAGCATCTTTTTTAACAATCCTAGCAGTTCAGAAAAAAATTGATCAGAACAGACATACTTACTCTTTAAGTTGAGTAGGTGAACTATGGCTGACAACTTTGTGAAGTCAGGACACCCACTGTAAAGTGGCTTCTTTGCATCTTATAGCAGTTCTAGAAGCTTGGCATGGTCATCCGGATCCTCATCATCAAAATTATCTTTTGTAGCATTAACCATTTCCACTGTTTCACTCGCATATGTTGGGAGTTCTGCATCAAAATCCATATGGTTGTCACCATATTCTGTTGTAACAATTGGCTCATCCTTCTCTCAATGATAAGTCCATTGTGTGTAGTTTTGATCAATGCCATTGCTGAATAAATGGAAATGCACTTCCTCCGTTTTACGAACTACATGGTTTAAACATTTGGTACATGGACATGGGATTAGAAGATGTGGATAATTACCCTGTGGGTCGATGTTACTCATCTTCTTCAAGTTGTCTACTGCATAATCAATAAATGCTTCTACTCCATCTCTATAAATTCTGCTCATCCTGTTTGTTCCCATCCAAGACTTGTCCATTACTTAGGGTTTGAAAAATTCAATTAGTTGTGTCGGCGTGTTATGTACTGCAATTGATTAGGGTATGAAATGTTTTAGGAAGCGCCTTGATTAATTCAATTAGGGGAATTTATTCGGATCTGAGCTGATTTGGCTAAGTGTGGAAGTGCTTACCACTGTTCGTGTTGAAGAGTGCCACTGCTAGGTATTTTACATACCTTCCCACTTTCAGTTATTATGGACAGTGCCACTGTTAGTTCTATTTTATAGGGCTTGGCACTGCTAACAGTATATAACCTTCAAACACTTCAATTTTTCATTACGCTTTCATCTAACCACTGCAATTACAATTCAAAATACAACCGCCTCTTCTTCTACAATTAATTTGATGATCATGGCTTCTTCTTCTTCATCTGATTTGACCTTTAGTGTTCATGAAGAACACAATATGATCGCTTTTCTAATGAAACCCCCATCTGCACAGAATTTCACTCCAATAGTTGATTTTCTTCGTGCTAGTTATGTTTATCACGCGCTTACAGTATCTCCGAGGGTTTCAAGGGGTCATCTGAATGAATTTTGGAAGAATGCACGGTTAGAAGTGGTTGCTGGTGTAAATCAAGTGGTTTCAAAGGTTCAAGAAACCAAAGTGGTGGTTACTGAGGAAATTTTACGAGATGTTCTTTTACTTGATGATGCCACAGGTATAACTTCCTTAGATGACACATAATTGTTTGATAATTTAAGATTAATGGGGTATGAGGGTGATTATACACGTTTTACATATTTTAAATCACTCTTTAGCCCACAATGGAAATTTTTAATTCATACAATTTTTCATTGCTTGTCATCTAAGAGAACTGCTTACAATGAATTTGGAACACAATTAGCCTATTTGCTTGTGTGTTTGGCTAAGGGTCAGAAATATAATTTTTCCAAATACATACTTGATGGCATGATCAGAAACATCACAAAGGGTAAAAAGGATCTTTTTATAATGTATCCAAGATTTGTGCAACTTGTTTTAAACAAACAAATTACTGATTTGGTTGCACAAGAACTTGTCATTGGTGTTGCTACTCTCTCTGCTAGAACATTCACAGAGATGAGTAAAAATACCAATAAGAAGTTCTCAGGGAAGGAAACAGCATTGTTTCCAACAATGCTTCCTGCTCCTTCCACCACAGATGTAGTACCACCAACTACATCTGAACCACTTGGTGACAGGCCAGCAGAACCAGTTGTGCATGAACACACACCAAGTGGGGGGTAAAAAGAGAAAACAAGGGACCAAACAGCCTACCACATCTAAGCCTAAGAAAAAGAAAGTTAAACAGGCAAGTGAGGCTCCTACTGCTCATTTGTCTCAGTCAAATGTACCACCACAGCAGGTGATCACAGAGGAGTTGGGTGATCATTCTGGAAGGGCTGCCACTACTCCTTCTAGTCCACTGACGAATGTACAACTGACAGAAGCTGTGGATATAATTTGGGAGAAATTAAAGAAGGAGAAAAAGATCAATCGGGCTCAAGATGAGAAAATAGCAGAGCAGGCTGCTAAGATTGATGAGCAACAAAAAGTGATTGAGATCTTAAAGACAGGCTTGCTGTACTTGAAGCTTTGCTGGTTAAGACCACTTTCAACAAGGGGGAGAATAATGATGATGATGAAGTCATGCCTGATATGGATGAAAATGTTGAAAAAGTGGTGCAGAATGATGATATGGCTGAGGAGACTGCAAAGGCACCTAAGGTCAATATGGATGATGTGCAGCCTAAGGATGTTGAAAGTGTTGAAAATGTTGATCAATCAAAGAATGTAGAAGAAGGTAGTGTTGAAACTGAGAATGTGGAAGGTGATGGAGATGATGCAGAGGCTGAGGGGGAGTCAAAGGTTAGAACAGAGCCTAAGATGACAATGGGAAGAAAGAAATCAATACCATATGCAAGTGCTAAAGCTAGTAGAATTGAAGAACTTAAAAGGGCCAAGTCATGTAGTCCCACTGCTAGTTCAAGAGTCACTCCCACTGCTACTGCAAAATCAACACCAGCCACTGCTCGTTGTATTCAAAGTACAGCTAGTAGTAAACCTACCACTGTTATACCAACTGAACCTACCACTGCTACAACACCTACTACCACTGTTCCAACAGAACCTCAAGCCACTGCTACCAAAGAACCAGAACTTCAACCTACTGTTATAAATCAACCCACTGTTGATATACCACAACCACCCTGTAACACCCCCAAATTTAACTATTTGCGGAAGCATACATTGGGTGTTACCAATCAATATACAAAGCGCAAGATTAATAGTAAACGACCTCTAAATGAGACGTTTCGAAAAGGTTTCATAAATAATAATCGTTTGAAAACTGTAGGTTTTCGTATACAAAAATGTAGTTTCCTAGAGTCCGCGCGTATAGCGGGAGATTCTATTACATAATCATAATATACAAAAGATAATGCTAAGAATCTCCATTAAATGCAAGGTAGAAATCATGCGACTCTAGCTAGTGTCCAAGGGTGGCCCTACTCCGTCAGTGTACCTGAGATACAAAGCTAAAAAGTGTCAACCAAAAAGGTTGGTGAATCTTACAGGTTAGAGTTAAGTAAGTGTTATGAACCACAAGTATGTACCCGTATTGCTATCAAGCAAAGTAAGTAAATCAGTATATCAGTACAGTGCCATGAGCTCATAAGTTGAAGCTTAACCGTGTAGTGTGAATATATCACGTACCCCCGTGAGTGCTATCCGCACACTCATATGTAACAAATACTAATATGTCTGTTTCTACGTGTAAATCAGTACGTGGTGGCGCTACCACCCCAGACAGGGATTGTCAGTCCCAAATGGATCCATCTACTAGTAGTCGCGCTTAAGTCCATAACTAACAACTTACGAATAGGAGGCTTTCAGTGGATAAAAGTAACTCATGCGTTTGTTTGTAAACAGTAAGGTAATCAGTTCAGTACATTGTGTTCAAATGTAAAACAATTGCTAAGTATCTCACCCCAAAGTATAAAACAGTAAAAGTGGGGCTGTAAGACTCACCTGAGTCGAGCAGTGGTAGATAGCAAGTAGTATTAAAGCAAGTAGGTTCTCCGAACCCGTAACCTCCTAGTGCCTAAACACGTAAGGTTAAGTAAGTAGATGTCTCGCAAGACCATCTAGGCTAGTTGTTCATACAACCCGTTGTGTTTAAACGTTGGTTCGTTATCGTTTGTATAATAGTGTACGGCCCGTTGGTGATTTGTTATAATTAAAGTTTCATCACTTATAACGCGATTTAGAGTGATTACACTTGAAAAGTATGTTCTATTATGTTCGATGATTCGTATTGTATAAGTATTTGAAATTGTACAGGTTTGACACTTGGTGAGAAATGTGCTTACTGAGTCTAAGTACGAGGGTCCGGGGGCAGCGCCCCTGGTTAGCGGGGTCCAAGGGGCGGCAGCCCCTGGCGGGGTCCAAGGGGCAGAGCCCCTGGCTGGGGTCGAGCTGCCAGGTCAGCTTGGAAAATTTTTATTTCTACTATACGCTTTGACGAAAAACGCATCTGGATCCGAATTTGGGTAAAATCAGGTGTTAATATCTTGGTTCCGACACTTAGTAAAAATCTGAGTTTTCAAGGTTCTGTTTTGTGCGACGTTGGGTGCGACGTCGGGTGCGACGTCGGGTGCGACATCGGGTGCGACGTCGCAGATCCTGACTGCGACGTTGAGCATGGCGTCGCTGTGTGCGACTTTCGCAATTTAATGCGACGTTGTGGGTGGCGTCGCTATACGCGACGTCGCAACTTAATGCGACGTTGTGACTGACGTCGCACAATGCGACGTTACGAGGGGTTGTGCGACGTTGAGGCTGACGTCGCATGAATCTGGGTCCAAATGCGACGTCGCGGTCTGTTGGCCGGAAAATGTGCCGAAAACGAGTTTTCCGGTTTCCGTTGGGTCCAAATCTTTTACCCAACCCTTATATGAACATATTAAGCCTATTTAAACCATAAACTAGTAAAAATGATCAAAAACGAGAGATGTCGGGATTTGTCAGGAACTTACAAAATGCCGAAATGAAAATCCGAAAAGATGAAGTTGTAGATCGTGAAGAGATGAACGTTTTTCTCCAAAGGTGTGGTATGATCCGGCGTCGTTTGATGGTGTTAATTTGTGCTTTTAATGGTGGTGGTGTGGTTGGTGGTTTAGAGAGAAAAAAAAAAAAAAAAGAAGAAAGGGAAAGAAGAGAGAGAAGGAGGAAGTGAGAATGAGGAAAGAAAAGAGAAAAGTTGGGGGTTTTGATGAAAGCCCCCACTTTTCAGTCCACGCGCTGTGCACCATGCGGTATTCGTTTTCTCCGTCTTTTAAGCGTTAAATCTTTATTTTACACGTTTAATTATATCTTTTGTTAAATAATCTATTTCGCTAAATCCTTAATAATTTGCAATATAGTATGGTTTGAGTAAATCTTTGTACTTTCGTTTTTAAATCGTGTAAGTTTAATCGAGTGATACAAGATAACTATCCGTTATTATAAAATAGTATTTTGGTCATAGTTGCGTTATTTTAGTTTATAAACATTTGTTCACCAACGTCCGTGTTAATCGAATAGAATTTCATTCTATTTAAGTCGCGTATGATTTAAATCAAATCGCAAAGTTGTATATATTACCAACATATAATCCGATACATAAATCAGCCTAACACAGAACTAATTACATGTATTAGTAAAGAATTAGGCACTAATTTTAGTCCTAATTTGCCGGTTGTTACATTCTCCCCTTGTTAAAAGAATTTCGTCCCGAAATTAGTTTGATTGCACGGTCGGTGCGTTGTCTGGGAAGAGATGTGGGTACTTCTGTCGCATTTGGTCTTCCCGTTCCCAAGTGAATTCCGGACCGCGCCGCGAATTCCACCTGACTTTTACGATGGGAATACGACTCTGTTTTAGTTGTTTGACCTCGCGGTCCATGATTTCCATAGGTTTCTCGACAAAATGAAGTTTATCATCGATTTGAATTTCGTCGAGCGGTATAATCAGTGTCTCGTCAGACAGACATTTCTTCAGATTAGAAATGTGGAATGTGTTGTGAACGCTGCTAAGCTCAGCAGGAAGTTGCAGGCGGTATGCCACTGGGCCAATCCTTTCAAGGATTTCGAATGGTCCGATGTATCTTGGATTTAGTTTGCCTCGTTTTCCGAAATGAATAACGCCTTTCCAAGGTGAGACTTTTAGAAGTACTCGATCCCCAACCTGGAATTCGAGGTGTTTGCGTCTCACGTCAGCATAGCTTTTCTGACGATCACGCGCGGCTTTTAGTCGATTTTGTATGCCGACGATCTTTTCAGTTGTTTCATGTATGATTTCTGGACCGGTGATTTGTGTATCCCCCACCTCAGCCCAACAGATAGGCGACCGGCACTTACGACCGTACAGTGCCTCGAAGGGTGCAGCCTTTATGCTGGTGTGATAACTGTTGTTGTACGAGAACTCGCACAACGGTAAGTGATTTTCCCAGTTTTTACCGAAGTCAACTACGCAGGCTCGTAGCATGTCTTCCAGTGTTTGTATGGTTCGTTCGCTCTGGCCGTCGGTCTGAGGATGGTAAGCCGTACTCATATCCAGACGAGTACCAAGAGATTTTTGCAGTGATTGCCAGAAGCGAGAAGTAAATCGAGCATCTCGGTCGGAGATGATTGAGATGGGCACGCCGTGTCTTGACACGATCTCTTTCAGGTAGATCCGTGTCAAACGTTCCATCTTATCGGTTTCCTTGATGGCTAGGAAATGAGCAGATTTAGTGAGACGATCGACGATCACCCAAATGGTATCGCAACCGCTAGAGGTTTTCGGAAGTTTGGTAATGAAATCCATGGTAATTTGCTCCCATTTCCATTGTGGTATTTCGGGTTGTTGTAGCAAACCGGAGGGTTTCTGGTGTTCAGCTTTAACTTTGGAACAAGTAAGACACTTGCCAACATATGTTGCAATGTCAGCTTTCATGTTGGGCCACCAATACATTTCCTTGATGTCGTGATACATTTTGTCGGCACCGGGGTGTATAGAGTATTTAGACTTGTGAGCTTCATCCATCACCAAGTCTCGCAGGTTCCCAAAACTTGGTAACCAGATTCGATTTGAGAAGTGTTTGGCCCCGTTAGGTTTGGTTTCAAATTGTTTGTCCATGCCCCGCAAGGCCTCGTTTATCAAGTTTTCTGGTTTGAGTGCTTCGAGTTGAGCGGTGAGAGTTTGATTGATGAGGTCGTTGTGAATGGTCATACTGAGAGCTCGAACTCGAAGTGGTTTCACTCGTTCTTTTCGGCTTAAAGCATCGGCGACAACATTCGCCTTGCCTGGATGATAGCGAATTTCGCAATCGTAATCAGTAAGCAACTCGACCCATCGACGTTGCCTCATGTTGAGATCCTTTTGATCGAAGATATGTTGGAGACTTTTATGGTCAGTAAAGATTGTACACTTGGTACCGTATAAGTAGTGTCTCCAGATTTTTAGAGCGAATACAACAGCCCCCAACTCTAGGTCATGAGTGGTGTAATTCTTTTCGTGGACCTTGAGTTGTCGAGAGGCGTAGGCGATGACTTTGTCTCGTTGCATCAACACGCAACCAAGACCTTGGTGTGAAGCATCACAGTATACCACGAAGTCGTCGTTGCCTTCGGGTAAGGATAAGATAGGTGCACTGCAGAGCTTCTGTTTTAGTAGCTGAAAAGTTGACTCCTGTTTGTCAGTCCAATCGAACTTCTTTTCTTTTTGAGTCAGTGCAGTGAGAGGTAGGGCTATTTTCGAAAAATTCTCAATGAACCGCCTGTAGTATCCGGCGAGTCCTAAGAATTGGCGTACCTCGGTCGGTGTTGTAGGTGTTTGCCAACACTTAATAGCCTCGATCTTTGAAGGATCGACATGAATCCCTTGATTGTCAATGACGTGTCCAAGGAATTGAACTGTTTGCATCCAAAACTCACACTTAGAGAATTTGGAGTATAACTCTTCGTGTTTGAGCAGCTCTAGGATGGTTTTCAGGTGTTGCGCGTGTTCTGGTTCAGTGCGCGAGTAAATCAGGATGTCATCGATGAAGACGATAACAAACTTGTCAAGGTAAGGTTTGCACACCCGATTCATAAGGTCCATGAATACAGCCGGTGCGTTGGTTAAGCCGAATGGCATCACTTGGAATTCATAATGCCCGTAGCGAGTTCGGAAAGCAGTTTTTGGAATGTCATCGTCACGAACTCGGAGTTGATGATAACCTGACCGTAGATCAATCTTTGAATAAAAACTCGATCCTTGAAGTTGGTCAAACAGGTCATCAATGCGAGGAAGTGGGTAACGGTTCTTGACAGTTAATTTGTTGAGTTCACGGTAGTCGATGCACATGCGGAAAGAACCGTCTTTCTTTTTCACAAACAGGACCGGAGCTCCCCAAGGTGAAGAACTTGGTCGAATAAATCCTTTGTCCAGGAGTTCCTGTAATTGAGTGGACAACTCCTGAAGTTCGGATGGGGCTAGTCGGTAAGGTGCTCATGCCACGGGTGCTGCACCGGGCACAAGATCACTAGAAAATTCGACTTGTCTAGGTGGCGGAAGGCCAGGCAAGTCTTCAGGAAAGATTTCTGGAAAGTCTCGAACAATAGGCACATCCTCAAGTCGCTTCTCCACCGAATTTTTCTCCATAACGTGTGCGAGGATTGCCTGGTACCCTTTTCTCAAGTATTTTCGGGTTTTCATGCAAGAAATGATATTTATTCTCGTCCCACCGGTATCCCCTTGTATGCTCAAAGTTCCACCGGTGACGAGAGGAATGCGTACAATTTTCTCGAAACAAACGATTTCGGCTCGGTGCTTGGACAACCAATCCATACCGACAATAATGTCGAAGCTGCCGATTTCGACGAGTATCAAGTCAATGGAAAAGAGCTCATTAGCTAAGTTTAGAGTGCAATTAGGTATCACACTGTCGGCCTCAATAAGTTTTCCGTTTGCCAATTCTACAGTGTACTTATAATCTAAGGCAATAGGTGTAGTGTCAAGTAGTGGATAAAACTCATCAGAAATAAAGCTCTTATCAGCACCAGTTTCAAATAATACTGAAGCAGTCAAGTTGTTGAGAAGGAACGTACCCGTGACCACATTCGGGTCTTGACGGGCTTCTCCAGATTTCAGCACAAAAGACCTTCCTCGAGCATTGTTGTTGTTCTTGTTGTTGTTGTTGTTCAGTTTCGGGCAGTCTTTCTTGAAATGCCCTGTACCGTTGCACCCATAACAGGTCTTTGGTGCAGAAGTATTGGTGCCAGTGGTGTTTGTTCTACAATCCTTAGCCAAGTGTCCAAATCTCTTACACTTGCTACAGGGACACGAACCATGATGGTGTCGTTGGCACTTTGAGCAATAGGGCTTGGTTCCCTTGTACGCTCCCTTGTCATAAGAACCGGAGGTGTAGGCTTTAATGGTCTCGGGTTTCTTGGTTTGGTGGTTGTTGTGGTTGTCGGACCATTTTCTTTTATTGCTGTTGGAGGATGGAGTGATTGGTTCTGGGTCCTCGTTCATAGCTAAAAGTTCATGGGCCAACCGGATGGCACCGTGAAGTGTGGTTTGGTTTGATGAGGCGACATTTCCCCGGACAGGTTCCGGGAGGCCGCGGATGTACTTCTTAATCTTTTCGGGTTCAGTACCTGCCATAGTTGGGCGAAGGACAGTGAGTTGTTGGAATCTGGTGGTGTATCCAACGATATCAGTTCCTTGCACTTTTAAGTTCCAGAACTCTTCGTCCAGCTTGTGAAGTTGTTCGGACGGGCAATACTCATCCGTGAGCATCTTCTTCAGATCCTCCCAAGGGAGTAGATAAGCGGTGTCAATCCCCACGGACTGGGTGTAGGAATTCCACCACGAGAGGGCACCATCTTCAAGGGTGCAGGTGGAGAATTTGACTTTGTCAACCTCCGCACATTTGCTGATGCGGAAAACGGATTCCATCTTTTCGAACCATCTGATAAGTCCGATGGCTCCCTCGGTCCCCTTGAAGCTCAAGGGTTTGCAGTTTTGAAAGTCCTTGTATGAACAAGGTTTAGCAGCAGGGGTTTCAGCAGCATCGCTGTTTCTTGTGGAGTTTGGTGGAGTATTCCGAGCCAAGGCTTCAGTAACAGCCTGGGTTATGAGTGATGTAATCTGAGCATCAGTGTAAGGTCTTGACTTTGGCGGCATGATTCTTCAATAAAAGAAATGAAGATACATGAGATTTTGTAAGAAAGTTGCATTTATTTCAGATGTACATGTATAAAGGTGGTAATACATAACATCAATATGAAAAGAATTATGGCAATTAATATGAGTCGAAACAGCAAGAAATATTTGATAGATGATACGAGTTCAAAGGTTACATCCTACGGATGTATTACAAAAGATGTCGGGAATTGTTACATCCGACTGAAACATAGAGTAGCGCTTAGATAGTTACTAGATTACAGGATAGTTTACAAAACAGGGACTACACAAATCTTAACGTAGGTTAATCTGCTCCATCATTTCAATGAGACGATCCACAGTATTGGCAAGTCTGCTGGCTTGTCGAGCATTGTCTTCAGCTAATGCTAGTCGCTGTACCAATCCACGGGTATATTCTTCCGTTTCCCGTGAGCGTTATTCACACTCATCAAGTCTGTGTTTCAAAAGAGCGGTTTCCACGCTTATCTCCACCACTTTATTGAAAAGAACGTCCACATTATTAATGGTGGTTTCGTGATCCTCGGTGACTTGTTCGATGCGTTCAAGAGATGTAATTCGCCAGTTTTCGTTGGTTTCTTGCAACACGACATCCATGGTGCGAAGTCGTTGCTCGTGTTGGTTCACCCTAGCAGCTAAGGCCGGCAAGGTGAAGTGAGTGGGGTACGGGCCAGCTCGAGGCGACCTGTTGTTCCTCCTTGCTACCCTTGGGTTCTGCGACCCGGATTGAGTACGAGATGAATTGGATGGGATGTTTGCCATTTCTGAGACAAAGCGTTAGTAAGATTGAGGCCTATATTCATATAGTTCCTATATAATATAGCCTATTGGGTGTCTAGCATAAACATGTTTAAGTCTCGGTTCTCTCGAGGTTAGAGTCTTCCATTGTACCCTGTTCAGCCATAACTACATTCAGGTCTTACATCATCTTTGCTTAATTATACATAGTTGATCAGGCTATGTTAAATTAAACTCGTATGATGTAATCACTGAACCAGTTATACCTAATAAGGAATACTGCCTAATGGTCATAGTCTAGGCTCACTAAATGCAACCTAGTTCACTACAACCTTAGGCTCTGATACCAATCTGTAACACCCCCAAATTTAACGATTTGCGGAAGCATACATTGGGTGTTACCAATCAATATACAAAGCGCAAGATTAATAGTAAACGACCTCTAAATGAGAAGTTTCGAAAAGGTTTCATAAATAATAATCGTTTGAAAACCGTAGGTTTTCGTATACAAAAATGTAGTTTCCTAGAGTCCGCGCGTATAGCGGGAGATTCTATTACATAATCATAATATACAAAAGATAATGCTAAGAATCTCCATTAAATGCAAGGTAGAAATCATGCGACTCTAGCTAGTGTCCAAGGGTGGCCCTACTCCGTCAGTGTACCTGAGATACAAAGCTAAAAAGTGTCAACCAAAAAGGTTGGTGAATCTTACAGGTTAGAGTTAAGTAAGTGTTATGAACCACAAGTATGTACCCGTATTGCTATCAAGCAAAGTAAGTAAATCAGTATATCAGTACAGTGCCATGAGCTCATAAGTTGAAGCTTAACCGTGTAGTGTGAATATATCACGTACCCCCGTGAGTGCTATCCGCACACTCATATGTAACAAATACTAATATGTCTGTTTCTACGTGTAAATCAGTACGTGGTGGCGCTACCACCCCAGACAGGGATTGTCAGTCCCAAATGGATCCATCTACTAGTAGTCGCGCTTAAGTCCATAACTAACAACTTACGAATAGGAGGCTTTCAGTGGATAAAAGTAACTCATGCGTTTGTTTGTAAACAGTAAGGTAATCAGTTCAGTACATTGTGTTCATATGTAAAACAATTGCTAAGTATCTCACCCCAAAGTATAAAACAGTAAAAGTGGGGCTGTAAGACTCACCTGAGTCGAGCAGTGGTAGATAGCAAGTAGTATTAAAGCAAGTAGGTTCTCCGAACCCGTAACCTCCTAGTGCCTAAACACGTAAGGTTAAGTAAGTAGATGTCTCGCAAGACCATCTAGGCTAGTTGTTCATACAACCCGTTGTGTTTAAACGTTGGTTCGTTATCGTTTGTATAATAGTGTACGGCCCGTTGGTGATTTGTTATAATTAAAGTTTCATCACTTATAACGCGATTTAGAGTGATTACACTTGAAAAGTATGTTCTATTATGTTCGATGATTCGTATTGTATAAGTATTTGAAATTGTACAGGTTTGACACTTGGTGAGAAATGTGCTTACTGACTCTAAGTACGGGGGTCCGGGGGCAGCGCCCCTGGTTAGCGGGGTCCAAGGGGCGGCAGCCCCTGGCGGGGTCCAAGGGGCAGAGCCCCTGGCTGGGGTCGAGCTGCCAGGTCAGCTTGGAAAATTTTTATTTCTACTATACGCTTTGACGAAAAACGCATCTGGATCCGAATTTGGGTAAAATCAGGTGTTAATATCTTGGTTCCGACACTTAGTAAAAATCTGAGTTTTCAAGGTTCTGTTTTGTGCGACGTTGGGTGCGACATCGGGTGCGACGTCGCAGATCCTGACTGCGACGTTGAGCATGGCGTCGCTGTGTGCGACTTTCGCAATTTAATGCGACGTTGTGGGTGGCGTCGCTATACGCGACGTCGCAACTTAATGCGACGTTGTGACTGACGTCGCACAATGCGACGTTACGAGGGGTTGTGCGACGTTGAGGCTGACGTCGCATGAATCTGGGTCCAAATGCGACGTCGCGGTCTGTTGGCCGGAAAATGTGCCGAAAACGAGTTTTCCGGTTTCCGTTGGGTCCAAATCTTTTACCCAACCCTTATATGAACATATTAAGCCTATTTAAACCATAAACTAGTAAAAATGATCAAAAACGAGAGATGTCGGGATTTGTCGGGAACTTACAAAATGCCGAAATGAAAATCCGAAAAGATGAAGTTGTAGATCGTGAAGAGATGAACGTTTTTCTCCAAAGGTGTGGTATGATCCGGCGTCGTTTGATGGTGTTAATTTGTGCTTTTAATGGTGGTGGTGTGGTTGGTGGTTTAGAGAGAAAAAAAAAAAAAAAAGAAGAAGAAAGGGAAAGAAGAGAGAGAAGGAGGAAGTGAGAATGAGGAAAGAAAAGAGAAAAGTTGGGGGTTTTGATGAAAGCCCCCACTTTTCAGTCCACGCGCTGTGCACCATGCGGTATTCGTTTTCTCCGTCTTTTAAGCGTTAAATCTTTATTTTACACGTTTAATTATATCTTTTGTTAAATAATCTATTTCGCTAAATCCTTAATAATTTGCAATATAGTATGGTTTGAGTAAATCTTTGTACTTTCGTTTTTAAGTCGTGTAAGTTTAATCGAGTGATACAAGATAACTATCCGTTATTATAAAATAGTATTTTGGTCATAGTTGCGTTATTTTAGTTTATAAACATTTGTTCACCAACGTCCGTGTTAATCGAATAGAATTTCATTCTATTTAAGTCGCGTACGATTTAAATCAAATCGCAAAGTTGTATATATTACCAACATATAATCCGATACATAAATCAGCCTAACACAGAACTAATTACATGTATTAGTAAAGAATTAGGCACTAATTTTAGTCCTAATTTGCCGGTTGTTACACACCCACTGCTACAAAATCAACCACTGCCAGGAAACCTAAAGTACCATTTAAAATCAATGAACCAAGTAGTGTGCCTAAACCTGATTCCAAGCTACCTATTCAGAGGTCAATACCTATTCCGAAATCTGCATCTGAATCTGATGAAGTAGATGTTTTGCTACCATCTGGAAGAATTGTGAAGATGACCAGAGAAGCTAGCAGAGTGTATGCAGAAATGAAGTCAAAGGGTTTGAAAATAGAGGATGACATTATGTATAATGCATATGTTGAAAAGACCAAGGGTAACCCTCTGCAAGTGGAAATTGATAGGATCAGAAAGAAGGATGCTGAAAAGAAAGAAGCTAAAAGGAAAGCTAAGAAACCAACAAGAGGTGAATTGAAAAATCAATTGGTTTGCAAGTTAAGAGGAGATAGATATTCTACAATGCAGTTGAGGAGAATGACATTAGAGCAATTGCAGAAATTGTATGATAACAATCCAATTGTTAATCCTGAGGCACGAGAAAGAATTGAAAAGAAAAGGAGAGAGGATGAAGAGATACAGAGAAGGCTGAAATTAAGGTATCAACAGATTGATGAGGAGCTTGAACAAAAGAAAATCGAAGACCAAAAGGCTGAAGAGTTGAGATTAAAAGTTGCAAGTCATAGAAGGTCATTTCAAATGATTCAAGACTCTGATAATCAGATATATGATTTGGATAGAGATGAAGAAATCTTAGAAGAGATGATGGTTGAAAAGAGAGATAGGAATGAAAATACAAATCTTAATGATGAAGATCTCTCAGATATTGTTGAATGGCAAGGAATTTTCATAGAGTCAAACACCGTGTCTTATGAACTCAGAATAAAAAGAAGAAATGGAGATGTGAGTTTTCATAAGTCTATGGGTGATATTTTGAGAAAAGTAAAGAAAATGGATGTGTATGATATGTATAGAGTTGGAATGGAAAAGGATATGAAGCTTGTGAATATTGCTATTGAAAGACATGTATGGGAATGGTTAAGAATGATGTTTGAACCAGAACAGTATGGTGAACTATTTTTAGGTTTTGAAGCTGTTAATGATTGGAGACATTTTGCTAGAGTAGGAGTTCATTGCATACGACTGATGAATGGTAAATACATCTATATGTTGGAAGAAAGAGATTATGTTCTGAGCAACTGATGTGACGTAAAAAGTCATTTTTTAGAAGCTTTATTCTTCACATTTTGGACCCTTCTTTAGTGAAAACATTTCAAAACATTGATTATTTATTAAAATTCACTATAGTGGTTCAAAAGTAGACGTTGTGGTAAAAATCACTGAAAACACTCTGAAAATGCACAAAACACAGCATTTTAATACAAGCCGATTCCTCCGACCTCATTTTCCTGTCAAGACACACTTCCTAACTTCTACCATCTGTTGTATAGGTAAAATCGAGACGAAAAAATATGGAATCAAGTGAAACGGCTAAAGGACGGAGAAGACACTGCACTTTCAGAGCCACTAAAAGTCATTTTGGCTACGCCTGAGTTCTACAAACCTAATTTCTATGAGATTGGCATCATTATAAGCGTAACGGAATTACGAAACCACAGGCGAAAGAATCAGGTCAAACGGACGCGTAACGAAGGAGATACGGACGTTTTAAGCAATGAACGAAATCAGACGGAGCCCGTATACGGCCCTAGGCACCGTATACGGCCCTATACAGACTGTATACGGCCTTGTATAGACCGTATACAGCCCTATACAAGCCGTATACGGCCCCTCCCTTCCCATATCATGCTTCGTTTGCTTGTACGTGCTGCTTCGCGAGTTGTACGTGCGATTTTAGGGTTTGCCTATAAATAGTGGACTCCCCTCCACATTTCAAACACACCATTTCTCTCATTTCATTTCTTCCTTACACTTTCTCTCTCACACACATCTCTCTCTCTCTAGTTTCTCTCTCTAAGGGATTTCATCTCTCTAGAATTGAGCTAGTTAGAGAGCTAGTTAGGTAGGGGTAGCTTTTAGCTTTTGTACGGAGTCACTCCAAGACATTGTATTCGCGAAGATCTGTCTGTAATAAATTCGTATCAGGTTCTATTTATATATCTCTTACTTTCCAGTTTTAAACATGTGTTGCTTTGATTATGCTTGTTTAGGATTGTATGCTAGATATATAATGTTAGGCTAGACATTTCTTTATATTTACTATGATGTAGTTATGTTAGAATAGTCAATATGTTTATGCCATGCTGTTACTCTGCCCGTGTTACTTTAAACTGTGTATGAACTCATAAACTGAATCTCGAATGTTTATCTATCCAACTTATGCTGTGGTTAGAAGCTTCCTGCTAGAACTTGGCCAATTACTAGTGGTACGTTCTCTACCTATTCTATACTTGATGATCAATAAACTTGGTATGGCTGTGTTCTCTAGGTTGAAACAAATCATAAGAGACACGGAGTGTAGGATTAGAGATAGGTTAGATTCATGTTTATCTGTTATATATCTTTGAGAGAACTTTCGGGATATCTATGATCTGATTATTGGTTATCTGCTATGCTTAGGATTATGGTGTTCTGTTATGTGTCACCCTATTGCATGTTCTTGTTTAATTGTTGCCTTAGGAATGATGCATGCTAGAGTTATCCTCCTGGTTCATATCAGTAACTGTATAATTAGGTTTTCATACACAGAATATTGGTTTACACAGCAGATTAACATGCATGGAATAGTTGTGATGATTTATATCTGTAATGCCGAACAATTCAACTGATCGTTAGCCCGATTATCCCAACTTGGTCCGCGGGATTATCCCCGTTCGTGTTCTTGTTCAATCAACAATTCACACTACGATACAGACGTCTCTGATGACTGTGACTGGGGACCAGGATTCGAGGATAGTCGTCGGTTAAATTGGTCTGTACATTTGGGAGAACTTCCGGTGTATTTGACTTCTATAACTGCTATCCACATGACATGTTATTTATCTGATTGCGGACAACTCTACGTTAGATATTTAATAGGCTCGTAGTTGTAGCTCATTAGGATATAGGAAATCTGCGAGAGTAATGTGGAACCCTAATTAATGTAACGAAAAAACCGTAAAATGCCCTATTACTCGGTATAGTGCTGGAAACACCAATTGGTGGAGTACAAACGTATGGAAGCCGCGGAACGGTCGTAGGTACAATACTTTGCATTAATTATGTTTCTATCCTCTCCGGATTAGTCATCACATCTAGTAGCCTTACCCTTGACTATTCATCAATAACATATACCGAAATCATAGTAAACACTCGCTTATCCTCTGTTGACCGAGTCTCCGTACAAACCTCTTTTGTTTTATTTTCTTTATTTAAATTAGTATTTAGTTATAAAAACCAAACCTATCCAAAAGCTTTTAAAAACCCTAGCTAGATTCCCATAGATAATAAAACTTCCTAGACTCCCATGCCTGTTGTAGTTTGAAGAACGACACCTGAGTCATACATACCACTTACTGCCCTTTTAGGTCTGTCAGCAGTATACAGCTTAGGATTCCCCTACTATATAAATTTAAACCCTGTCCGCGCGTCCCGGTTGGGAGGTTCAACGACCGGAGTAAAACCCGTCCGACTACTGGGACCGCGACAAGTTTTTGGCGCCGCTGCCGGGGACTACAACGACCGATTTTAGGAATTTTGTTATCTTAGTTATTTAGTGACCCTTACGGAAGATCAATATCATCCGGAAGTTACAGTTTTTATCCCTAGGTTAGTTAGTTTTTAATTTCCTGTCCTTAGTTAAACCTATCCTTTCCAAAACCCTATTTTCTTCTAAAACAAGTTATGGCGAATCGTATCACTCTCGCCTCATCAACCCAACCACTGCTAGAGGGACGAGGAGGACCAATCGTATCACCAACCGACGAAACCCTTGAAATCAGACCACACTTCATTAAATTACTTAAATCTCAGTGTCAGTTTCATGGTCTTTCGGTTGAAAATCCAAACGCCCATCTTAACAAGTTCATCAACCTTTCCGACTCTTTCGAACAAACCGGATCCAGTGTCAAAGTCACCCGACTTCACCTGTTTCCTTATTCTTTAGCTTTCCGAGCTCAGACATGGTTTTATGAACTCGAACCCAATTCGATTCATACATGGGAGGAGATGGCTACTAAGTTCTTAGCTAAGTTTTTCCCTCCGTCCCTACAAACCAAGCTCAAAAATGAAATCATTAACTTTCGTCAAGGAACTACTGAATCATTAAGCTCAGCTTGGGAACGCTTTAAGAATCTGCTTGGAAGATGTCCGAATCATCAGTTGGCTAAAAAGAATCTGGTCTGCACATTCTACAACAGTCTGAATTCTCATCACCAACAAACCCTCGATGCTGCTTCATCCGGAAATTTCATGCTACATACTTCAGAAGTAGCCTGGAAGTTGATTGAGACGATAACGATGCACCAACATGACTTAGAGCTTGATGAATCAACCTCGGAAAACAAGGACACTTCTACTCGAGCATTCGACACTTTAAGAGCTCAACTCGAATCCATCTCTAAAGTTGTCAGTGATATGCAAGACTCTTCCAAACCTAAGAAGCAACCTCAACGGCTCTTCTCACGCTCGAAGCCCAAGGAAGATGTCCTCGCCACATCTGGAACCATTGATCAAATCATTCATTCAAAACCTTTCACTCAGCGGTTATCCAAACAACCTATCTCTCATTTGTTAGTTCCCTCTACACCCTCTACTTCTTTTCAACTGTCTTCTCATCTAAACAATACGATTTTCAATAACTTCATGGTTGAGCAAAATAATAAAAACAAACAAATTGTTGATTTTCAAAACCAAATTGATTATTTGCTCAGAATTTCAAACGATTTAATTAAGAACACGGAGGATAATGTTAAAAGATTATTTTTAAAAGTTGAGGAGAAGCAAAGAGAAGAAGCGATTAGCAAAGCTATTCATCATTCATCCTATGATTATGATGATATCCTCGTTGTCACTAGAGGCGGAAAAGAGACTAAGAATGAGAAATCGGTAGAAATTCCTTCAGACGAGCCTTCTAGTTCTTCTCTACCCACTGATTCAGTACCTGTTGACACTCCTGTCACTTCTCCTGAACCAGAATCTTCCAAAGCCCCAAAAGTAGTTAAACCAACACGTATACCTTTCCCTAGTAGGCTTAAGAAAGAGAAACAAGAAGCCCAGTTTGGAAAATATCTAGAGATGTTCAAAAGCCTACACTTAAACGTTCGATTATTAGATGCTCTAGTTGAAATGCCTAGTTGTGCCAAATTCTTTAAAGAACTTATATCCAACAAAGAAAAACTTAGACAAATAGTTAACTTGCCCTTAGACGCAGAATGCTCTTTAATTATGCAACAAGGACTGCCCCCAAAGCTAGGAGACACTGGCCGTTTCACTATTCCTTGTTACCTTCAAGATGTTCAAATAAGTAACGCCTTAACTGACTTAGGAGCTAGTGTAAACCTTATGCCATACTCGCTTTATAGGAAACTAGGATTAAGCGAACTTTTACCAACCCGTATGACCATCCAATTAGCTGATAGATCAGTTAAACTCCCTCGTGGAATTGCTGAAGATATTATGGTACGTGTTGATAAATTCGTCTTTCCTGTTGATTTTGTTGTTATGGATATTGAGGAAGACGCTCAGGTACCACTCATCCTTGGCAGACCTTTCCTAAATACTGCCAAGGCCGTCATTGACGCAAATCAAAAATCTTTAAAACTTAGAGTGGGAACTGAGGAAGTCACCTTCAATGTCGATAAACTAATGAAACTTCCTATGGGAGAAGACCTTGGTCTTTTAGATTCTATGCAGGAAATAATTGAAGAACACTTGGAAGAAATCCTCGCAGTAAGCAGCATTAATCCCCTTCCGAACACTGTCATCACAACAAGGAAAATCTGTGAAGAAGGTGCGGGTCTATGCTCAGCTATCTCGGATCCGTCCATTGCATCAAAGGAAGTGCTATTTCCTTTAAAGAATTCCAACTTACAGCCCAACAGATTTATCACTGCTGTACCACTTAGACAAGGCACTCCGGTCACTCTCTTGAGAAGAAGCCCTATTTCTGAAGTTCCTAATTCATCTCTCTCAAAAGAAGAAATTCTGAAGACTCTCAAGGAAATGGAGTCAATGCTTAAACCATCCGATCCGCAACTTTCTGAAAGTTGTGAAAACTTGAAACCAGAGATTACTTTTAGCACATCTTCTTTAGCTCAGTTTCAGAGATTCGCATTCACAAAGGACAACAAAGAAATAATCACTGAAGATAATGCAATCTCTCAATCTTCCCAAGTAAAATATGAGCTGAGAAAAGATGATCTTTACAACAATACAGAATGGGTTGAAATAGCATCAGCCGACATTCCAGAGGCACCTGTAGTTGAGTCAGATTATCAGACAACATACGATGAGCTTAAAAGAGACGAGATTGCAAGGATGAAGCCTTCCACTGAAGAACCACCCAAATTGGAGCTGAAGGAACTTCCCTCATACCTTGAATATGCTTTTCTCGAAGGAGCTTCACACTTACCGGTTATCATATCCAAAGATCTGAAGCCTGAAGAGAAAGCACTACTCATTGAGGTTCTAAAGTCACATAAGAAAGCGATTGCATGGAAAATCTCTGACATACAAGGGATCACCCAAATTACTGCACTCACAAGATCGTAATGGAAAATGACTTCAGGCCCTCTATTCAAAGGCAAAGGAGAGTTAACCCAAAGATTCAAGACGTGGTGAAAAAGGAGGTTATCAAACTCTTGGATGCTGGTTTAATTTACCCTATTTCAGATTCCCCATGGGTCAGTCCAGTTCAAGTCGTCCCAAAGAAAGGAGGCATGACGGTCATCGCTAACGAAGACAACAAGTTGATTCCAACACGAACCGTCACCGGTTGGAGGGTATGTATCGACTATCGGAAACTCAATGAAGCTACACGCAAAGATCACTTCCCTCTACCATTCATTGATCAGATGCTTGAAAGATTGTCAGGAAATGAATTCTATTGCTTCCTCGATGGTTTCTCCGGCTATTTTCAGATACCTCTCGATCCAAAGGACCCTGAAAAGACGACGTTCACTTGTCCATACGGAACCTTTGCCTACCGACGTATGCCTTTTGGCTTATGTAATGCACCGGCGACATTTCAAAGATGTATGGTAGCAATCTTCCACGACATGATTGAACAATGCATGGAAGTGTTCATGGATGATTTTTCGGTTTTCGGAGATTCATTCACCACTTGTCTTTCTAACTTGAATAAGATGCTCACCCGATGTGAAGAATCGAACCTAGTTCTGAATTGGGAAAAATGCCATTTCATGGTAAAAGAAGGCATAGTTTTAGGACACCGTATATCCAAAGCTGGAATTGAAGTTGACAAAGCAAAAGTCGAGACTATCTCAAAACTTCCACCACCCACCTCTGTCAAAGCCATCCGAAGTTTTCTAGGACATGCCGGGTTCTACCGTCGCTTTATCAAAGATTTCTCTAAGATATCCCGACCTATGACTCATCTCCTCGAAAAGGATACTCTATTTGTCTTTACAGACGAATGTCTCAAGGCCTTCGATAATCTGAAAGATCTGCTTGTTCATGCACCGATCATGGTTGCTTCAGACTGGAGTCTCCCATTTGAAATCATGTGCGACGCCAGTGATTTCGCAGTCGGAGCAATTCTGGGACAGCGGAAGGATAAACAGTTTCAACCAATATACTACGCCAGCAAAACGCTCACTGACGCCCAAGAGAATTATACGACCACAGAAAAAGAGCTGCTAGCGGTAGTATTTGCTTTTGATAAATTTCGTTCTTATCTAATCTTGTCCAAAACCATTGTCTATACAGATCACTCGGCTCTGAAATATCTTTTTAAGAAGCAAGATGCTAAAACTCGCCTTCTACGATGGATTCTACTCCTTCAAGAATTCGACATCGAGATCAAAGACAAAAAGGGAGCAGAAAACGTCGCGGCGGATAATCTCAGCCGATTAGAAAATCATTCAATGGATAAGTTGCACGAGAAAGACATTCAAGACCAGTTTCCAGAAGAACAGCTCATGCATGTTGGTAAGTACTATCAAGGGTCACGATCTACAAATGATCCTTGGTATGTTGACTATGCCAATTATTTGGTGGGAAAAGTCATACCTAAAGGAATGCCAACCTCTCGAAGACAAAAATTCTTCCGCGATATAAAATATTACTATTGGGACAACCCTTTCCTCTTTAAGGTTTGCCCTGATCAAATCATTAGAAGATGCGTTGATGGGAAAGAGGCAAAACATATCTTACACCAAAGCCACCATGGACCTACTGGAGGACATCACGGTACCAACATGACCGCAAGAAAAGTGTATGATGCCGGCTTTTTCTGGCCAACCATATTTCGAGATGCGTACGATCTGGTAAGACGCTGCGATATCTGCCAAAGACAAGGCAATATAACAGCCTGGAATGAAATGCCACTAACAAACATCTAGGCCGTGGAAATCTTCGATATTTGGGGATTAGATTTCAAGGGACCGTTCCCTAAATCTAATGGTAAAGAGTACATCTTGGTTGCAGTCGACTACGTCTCCAGGTGGGCCGAGGCCCAAGCTCTCCCAACAAATGACGCCAAAGTGGTAACCAAATTTCTCAAAAAGCTATTCAGTCGATTTGGGACTCCAAAACCAATAATCAGTGATCGTGGTACACACTTTTGTAACGTTCAATTCATGAAAGTTCTGCAACAGTATGGTGTCACTCACAAGACGGCAACAGCTTATCACCCCCAGACAAATGGGCAAGCTGAGGCAACAAATCGAGCTTTGAAAAGAATCTTGGAAAGAACTGTTGGTAATCATGGGTACAAATGGGCTGAAAAATTAGATGATGCATTGTGGGCATTCAGAACCGCCTATAAAACACCATTAGGAACCACACCGTATCGTCTAGTTTATGGCAAGGCATGTCATCTACCAATTGAGCTGGAATATAAAGCATACTGGGCTTTGAAGAACTGCAACTTAGATATTTCTACAGCTGGAGAAAATAGACGAATGCAGTTGAACGAGTTAGCTGAACTAAGGGATCAGGCATATGACAGTTCGTTAAGCTTCAAGGAATGAACTAAGAGAATTCACGATGCTAAGCTGAGGCCCTCAAGATTCAAAACAGGAGATAAAGTGCTGCTTTTCAACTCGCGATTCAAGAAATTCTCTTGCAAGTTTAGGATCAGGTGAAGCGGACCATTCATAGTATCAAAGGTATTTCCTTATGGTGCAGTCGAACTCGAGGCACCAGAAGGTAATTTTAAGGTTAATGGTCATCGCTTATAGCATTAATTCGAAGACTTTCCCATCAGGGAAGATGTCTTTATCTTTGAACCACCGTGAGTCGACAGAAAGGTAGAAAGAGTTAAGCTAGAGACTCGTAAAACAAGCGCTCTTGGGAGGCACCCCAAGCCTATCTTTATTAATTCTGTCATTTTATTTCTTAGTTCATTTTTATTAAGTATGGTTGTCTCTGAACTAATAAAATTGCAGGCTTGCCACTTATCTGACTTCGAATTGCAAAATATGAGATAAGTGTTATTCATTTACTATCACTGTTAGCATTACCTGTTTATTTTATCTTGTTTTAGGATGGACACTGTTGACGCTGATCATGTAGCTGCAAGACCACGCAGACGACACAGACCTCGTAGACGCAGAGCACAGAGAGCGGCTATGTTGACCATCACTGAGGAGGTCCTGACTGATGTCCTGATCACTCATGAGGAGTTGTCCGATGAGAGGCCCTCATCACCTTTGCCAGTCCCCGTACCTACTTTCGAGTACGGTATCACTACGGCTGACCCAGCTGCTTTGTGGGCCCTTTTTCGGACACTCTCCATCCAGCATGACATCATGTCCTCTATCTGTGAGCAGCTCGAGATTCCGAGACCTGCTGCCATTCCCTACAGGCTTGGCCCAGATCCAGGACCATCTCGACCTCCATGGTCCTTATTTCCTCCTGCAGATCCACCTGTTGTCTCTACTGCCGAGCCTTCCACTGGTCCCACTGCTGCAGCTGCTGATCCTGACCCAGCATTGCCCACAGGATTTGCATCACCAGACCGCAGCCTCACAGAGCAGCTTCTGGCTGCTTTTGATGCTCACACTTCTGCTTCCCCCACTACCACTGACGAGATTATGAGTCAGGCTATGGCTACTATGGACTTTTCCATTCCATCTCCGACTTCTGTTTTCGACAGGGATGCTGAGGCAGAGTTTGATCCTGACACTGATGACCTACTTGATGATTACTAGACTTTATCGTATTATTTACTTTCTGTATTATGACTCTGTACTTACGCTTTAGACCTGCTACCTAGATGAGATGCTGTGATATGTGTGTTGTTGTTTATTGTAGAATTCAGCTTTGTGAGGAATGGATAATCTTAAACGAACATGGTCCTTATAATCCAGCAATTCACTAGCACCACTCCTGTACAAACCTGGTCTATTCCAGTAAACACAAATGGGGAGTCTATCTGTTCCTTTTTCCCCGTCTCAATTTTGTTTTACTATGCCTATGTTAGTGTATTTAATTACTGTGCTTCATCCTAAACTTATCATTAAGTGTGGGATTCCAGCCCAAATTAAACACTTGAGAAACATCTACTTATATGTTCAAACTCTAAGTGTGGGATTTTACTAGTAAAATCTCTACTCAAGAGAACATTAGGGACAATGTTCCTCTAAGTGTGGGATGGCAGGTATAGAATACCTTAAATGGTGATTTTTATGTCCAATAGCAATCTCTCTCAAATTTTTTCAAAAATAAGGTCAAAATTTTTCAAAATAATGAGTCTAACTCAGTTTTTGAGTCTCAGATACTACTGAGAGAAACAATTTTCAAAATATAAGTATGATATTTCTAAAAGCCTAAAGGAAATAAGGTAGAAATTGCTTAAGCAAGAAGTGATAATCAAAGGAGCATGACTAGACACATACAACCCTTTGCAGTGAGGTATCTTGAGCCTAAAAGCATTCATCTTTAATGCTTCACTTTCATTTCTTGTGTGTGTGCCGATGTCTGTATCTCTGTATTGGAACTTGCTCTTGACATACGCTTCGAGACCATATTGGTGTGTACTGTACGCGGTATAGGTGCAATTAAATGACCTTGACAACCCTTTCCGATGCTCCTTTTTAGTATCGAAGATCCGCCTAGTATACCCTTTTGAGCCTAAACCTTTCTTTTTTTCAAAACCCTAATTTTCACCCACTTTCCAAAAATACCCCCAAACTTATCTTGGAATTTCTGAGGTTATGAAGAACACCCTTTTAGAATATCTGTTTCAAATATCCCACTTATTCGCATTCTCCAAAATCAAGCTTCTCAACAAATGGTGCGGGAAAATTAGCACACAAGAGAGCTAGAAGGACGATGGTGCGGGAAAAATTAGCACCTGGAAAAGAATCAAAATGATCAACATAGAAGAAAAGATTTCTAAAGGATTCAAAATATAAAATTCCTTGGAAATTCTCTGACAAAGAAATTCTGAAGAAAAGAAAAAGAAAAGACAAAAGAAGAAAAAGAAAAGAAAAAAAAAGAAAGAAAAAAAAAGAAAGAAAAAGAAAAATAGCTCCACAAATAAAGCAGAAAGTTTCAAGACATAGCTCTTCATGAAAAATACGACAGAAGCTGAAACAGCTACCAACTCTCCGTTCTAAATAAAGTTGTTCATAATCTCTGTGATCTTAGGATAAGCTAAACACCCCTCGCAAACCCAAAATTTCCACTATCCATACCCTTCACCCTCACCAAACATTACAACCCTATGAATGTCTTGAGATAATTAGCACCGTCCTCACCTAAGTGGTGGAGATCCGATTCTCGATCAAGCCTATGACGATGAGTGCAACATGACTGGCTATTTTGAGCGATTTCGTTTGAGCTATATTGATAGGAAACCCGATACACTTTGAGTGAATTGAGTGTCCACCTTTAGTGAGATCGCCTAGTCATGTGTACTCCAAGATCACGAGATTTGGATGTACGCCTAAGAGAATCTCTTCTTGTTTATGGAAGGATCGTCTTATCTTCCTTCACACTTTTAGAGTAACATACTCATATGAGGAAATGCTAATCTTGGAAAATATTCTCTGACTCACTCCTAAAAACATGACTTAAAATATTTTTCAGAGAGTTGTTGCTTGAGGACAAGCAACGTCTAAGTGTGGGATAACTTGATGTGACGTAAAAAGTCATGTTTTTAGAAGCTTTATTCCTCACATTTTGGACCCTTCTTTAGTGAAAACATTTCAAAACATTGATTATTTATTAAAATTCACTAAAGTGGTTCAAAAGTAGACGTTGTGGTAAAAATCACTGAAAACACTTTGAAAATGCACAAAACGCAGCAATTTTAATACAAGCCGATTCCTCCGACCTCATTTTCCTGTCAAGACACACTTCCTAACTTCTACCATCTGTTGTATAGGTAAAATCGAGACGGAAAAATCTGGAATCAAGTGAAACGGTCAAAGGACGGAGAAGACACTGCACTTTCAGAGCAACTAAAAGTCATTTTGGCTACGCCTGAGTTCTACAAACCCAATTTCTATGATATTGGCATCATTAGAAGCGTAACGGAATTACGAAACCACAGGCGAAAGAATCATGTCAAACGGACGCGTAACGAAGGAGATACGGACGTTTTAAGCAACGAACGAAATCAGACGGAGCCCGTATACGGCCCTAGGCACCAGATACGGCCCTATACAGACTGTATACGGCCTTGTATAGACCGTATATGGCCATATACAAGCCGTATACGGCCCCTCCCTTCCCACATCATGCTTCGTTTGCTTGTACGTGCTGCTTCGCGAGTTGTACGTGCGATTTTAGGGTTTGCCTATAAATAGTGGACTCCCCTCCACATTTCAAACACACCATTTCTCTCATTTCATTTCTTCCTTACACTTTCTCTCTCACACACATCTCTCTCTCTAGTTTCTCTCTCTAAGGGATTTCATCTCTCTAGAATTGAGCTAGTTAGAGAGCTAGTTAGGTAGGGGTAGCTTTTAGCTTTTGTACGGAGTCACTCCAAGACATTGTATTCGCGAAGATCTGTCTGTAATAAATTCGTATCAGGTTCTATTTATATATCTCTTACTTTCCAGTTTTAAACATGCGTTCTTTGCTTATGCTTGTTTAGGATTGTATGCTAGATATATAATGTTAGGCTATACATTTCTTTGTGTTTACTATGATGTAGTTATGTTAGAATAGTCAATATGTTTATGCCATGCTGTTACTCTGCCCGTGTTACTTTAAACTGTGTATGAACTCATAAACTGAATCTCGAATGTTTATCTATCCAACTTATGCTGTGGTTAGAAGCTTCCTGCTAGAACTTGGCCAATTACTAGTGGTACGTTCTCTACCTATTCTATACTTGATGATCAATGAACTTGGTATGGCTGTGTTCTCTAGGTTGAAACAAATCATAAGAGACACGGAGCGTAGGATTAGAGATAGGTCATGTTTATCTGTTATATATCTTTGAGAGAACTTTTGGGATATCTATGATCTGATTATTGGTTATCTGCTATGCTTAGGATTATGGTGTTCTGTTATGTGTCACCCTATTGCATGTTCTTGTTTGATTGTTGCCTTAGGAATGATGCATGCTAGAGTTATCCTCCTGGTTCATATCAGTAACTGTATAATTAGATTTTCAGACACAGAATATTGGTTTACATAGTAGATTAACATGCATGGAATAGTTGTGATGATTTATATCTGTAATGCCGAACAATTTAACTGATCGTTAGCCCGATTATCCCAACTTGGTCCGCTGGATTATCCCGTTCGTGTTCTTGTTCAATCAACAATTCACGCTACGATACAGACGTCTCTGATGACTGTGACTGGGGACCAGCATTCAAGGATAGTCTTCGGTTAAATTGGTCTGTATATTTGGGAGAACTTCCGGTGTATTTGACTTCTATAACCGCTATCCACGTGACATGTTATTTATCTGATTGCAGACAACTCTACGTTAGATATTTAATAGGCTCATAGTTGTAGCTCATTAGGATATAGGAAATCTGCGAGAGTAATGTGGAACCCTAATTAATGTAACTGAAAAACCGTAAAACGCCCTATTACTCGGTATAGTGCTGGAAACACCAATTGGTGGAGTACAAACGTATGGAAGCCGTGGAACGGTCGTAGGTACAATACTTTGCATTAATTATGTTTCTATCCTCTCCGGATTAGTCATCACATCTTGTAGCCTTACCCTTGACTATTCATCAATAATATATAACGAAATCATAGTAAACACTCGCTTATCCTCTGTTGACCGAGTCTCCATACAAATCTCTTTTGTTTTATTTTATTTATTTAAATTAGTATTTAGTTATAAAAACCAAACCTATCCAAAAGCTTTTAAAAACCCTAGCTAGATTCCCAAAGATAATAAAACTTCCTAGACTCCCATGCCCGTTGTAGTTTGAAGAACGACACCTGAGTCATACATATCACTTACTGCCCTTTTAGGTCTGTCAGTAGTATACAGCTTAGGATTCCCCTGCTATATAAATTTAAACCCTGTCCGCGCGTCCCGGTTGGGAGGTTCAATGACCAGAGTAAAACCCGTCCGAACGCTGGGACCGCGACAGCAACTCACTGTTGAAACAGCTAATTGAAAGAAAGTTACTTGTAGCTGTCAAATCTGATAAAGGAAAGGATATAATCTATAAAATCATGAATCAGTACAACAAGAGGGTAGAATCAAGCAAGAAAGGGTCCAAATCTTCTAAAGAATCTGTGGCTGAATGAAGAAACTTAATGCAATTCCAGATTGATTAAGTTTAGGGGGAGATTGTTGGGATCTAAGCTAATTTGGCTAAGTGTGAAAGTGCTTACCACTATTCTTGTTGAAGAGTGCCACTGCTAGAGGAAGTGAAGACTAGTTACTGCTAGTGTAATTGTATGATAGCCACTGTTAGATATATACTTGGTGAATATTGTGATAAGTATATTGTAGCCACTGTTAGTGGAAAACATGGCGTAGCCACTGTTAATGTAATTAATGAGTCGGTTAGTTTGTTAGAGTTATATATGGGATAAATACGTATTCCATAATAACTAGAGATTGTATAGGACTCTATACGATATAAATAGAGATCCTGGTAACCTAGTTAGATAGTTCGATACATAGGTTACGATTAGCTTCAAGGTGTATGGCACTAACGGTATCACACATGCTAGTATTGAACTTAGCAAAACATTAATTTGTCATTTCGGCATATGTGACATTGTCCTAAGGTTAATATAGTAATATATATGATATATGTCACTACCAGTATCACATACGCCACTATTGAACCTAGGATATATATCATTAGTTCAATTCGTCATTTCGGCATATGATTGTGACTTTAGCCTAAGTTTAATAGTGAAATGTATGATATATGGCACTACCGGTATCACACACGCCAATGTTGAGCTTAGGATAACATTAATTCGTCATGTCGGCATATGTGACATTGTCATAAGGGTAATAGTGACATAGATGATATATGATATACGGCACTAACGGTATCACACATGCACCGTGGTCTTTCGTTTTCTCATTCCTTGTCCCTCCCAATTTTTTATTACAATCCCTATACATGTGGTTGCTATTTTCGTCCCAAGTATACCCTTCTCCTCACGAAAGTTAACTTATTTCCGTTAAATACACCCATGTGCCCTGCACATGAGGGTATTTTTGTAAAATTCCTTTCCTACCCACCTTTTTAATCCCCTCTCTTCCCCATTCCTTTACATCGTCCAGTTGCTATTTCCCTCCTTACCATCCTCATTTTATTCCCGCTCATTTTTCTCCCTGTAACATGGCGTCATCATCATCTTCTCAAAATCAAGTTTTGGAACCACAATTTTATTACTGTCATTGCGGAGCCAAGATGTATGTTCGCACATCATGGACTGAGATCAACCCGGCACGCAGATTCGTAAAATGCCCAGATGTTAGTTTTAACCTTATTTTTTTATTGTTGTTGGTATCTGCAATTGATGATGCTATTAGGTTAAATATTGACTCAAAAATGCCTTAATTTTGTTATTTTGTTGTGATTTAGGTTAAAACCCATTTTTGTACATGATATCGCTTTCTTGATTCGGATCTTCCAGAGTATTACAGGAAGATTATGTATCAATTAAGAATGGAATGCAAAAACAAGTCCATCAGGAATGAAACGGAAGAAGATTCAGACTCAAAGATGGTGTTGATGAAGAAGGTTGAAGAGTTGACTCTCATGAAGTCAAAATTGAAGATGTTTGACCAAGTGTTTGCACTTTTAATTGGTATTGTAGTGATGTTGTGTGTAGTTATACTTGTTCTTGATATGAACTAAGTTTCATTTAATGGTGTGTATAATGGTTCTTTTAAGTAGCTATATGTATCATGTTTGGTGGGTGTATGGTAACATGGCATGGCAAGAATTAAGTATGAATGTAATGTTTACTTTTGCAAAAGCACGTTTATGAAATTACTATAAACCATGTTTGCTTTCTATTATTAGTACACATTTATATATGTATTAATATTAGATAGATTAGATCAAAAGGTTAATAACGATATATCAATCTACTAGATCCATATATAATACCCATAAGACATTATCTAGCTAACTAGTGGATTACTAGCCATGTGCAACACGAGAAAACACATTTTTAACAATTCAATGGTCGAATACATATTGATTTGCCTATCAAATTTTAGTGATTTACTCTTTAAATCAGTGTTTGTGTGTAATATATCAAAATAATTTTACTGCTAGTGATACAGTTATGGAATTACGGAGTATTTTAAGTGTATGAAACCTCGAGTACAGGGAATGTACTAAAAAATTGGTAGGGATAAGGAATGAGAAAATGAAAGACCACAGTGGTAGGGAATGTAATTTACCCTTTAAAATATATATAATGGTTATAAATTTTATTGAGTGTACATAACTATGTTATTATTTTTTAATTGTGTATCAAGTATAAAAATAGTTTATCTTGTTACCATATTTGTAATGGTAAAAGTATGATATAATTACATTATTAAAGGTGTTATTGACAGAAATACCCTTACTATCCAATAAGAAGAATTGTATTAATAAGGGCAATTAGGTAATTTACTAATAGAGAGGATGGAGGCTTGTGACGGTGGAAAATGTAACGCTACATACCCAAACAAGGCGTTTCCCGGCGTACCAACTTCTACAGCAACTCTAAACAAAGCATCACCAAATCACCAAATCCATGGATTCCCAAAGCTCTAAACGAAAGCAACCTGCTTTGGAACATGATCGAACTCTTGCCGACCTTCCGCACGGCCTCGTTTCACTTGAATAAGTGAATAATTATGTTAATGTTTTTAAACAATTATGTTTGTGTTTATGGTCAACGGGTCAATGGGTCAATAGTCAGGATTATTCAATCTAAATCATGATTAATCGGTCAAAAACAGTCAAAGTCAAACTTAATCAACATTTTAAACTTCGTCAAACTTGAATAAACGAATAATTATGTTTATGTTTCTAAACAATTATGTACTGTGTTTATGGTTCTTATATGTATTTACACATACAATTCTAAAATTTATTATATAAATGTAACCTCAACTAATAATAAATAAATTAATCAAAGCAGAATGAACAAAAAACCATTTGTGAAATATTATATACAAATAATAACATTGATACAAATAATCACATACGCCAATAGTGAAATATTAGATATATGATATACGGCAGTTGCGGTATCACACACGCCACTATTGAACTTAGGGTGTTATGTAATTCGTCATTTCGGCATATGTATGTGACATTGTCCTAAGGTTAATTATTAGATATATGATATACGGCAGTTGCGGTATCATGCACGCCACTATTGAACTTAGGGTGTTATGTAATTCTTCATTTCGACATATGTATGTGACATTGTCCTGAGGTTAATAGTCAAATGTATGATATACGGCAGTTGCGGTATCACACACGCCACTATTGAACTTAGGGTGTTATGTAATTCGTCATTTCGGCATATGTATGTGACATTATCCTAAGGTTAATAGTCAAATGTATGATATACGACATAATTCTACTTATTATAAGTATAAGATTTTCATACTTTTGTTTGTGTGTCTATAAATATAAATATGTTATTGTTGAATTGTGTACCGAGTAAAAATATAATTTATCTTCTTACCATATTTGTTTATATAAATATGTTTTTATAACATTTTTATAAAATTGTTTTTATAATATTGTATATAAATATGTTATTGTGAAATTGTGTATATCAAGAGTAAAAATAGTTTATCTTGTTATCACATTTGGTAATTACGTCTGCTAATACTAACCCTTAAAGGTTGAATGACATAAATACCCTTAATAATCCATTACCAATACAATAAAAAGGATTTTATTAGTAAGGGCATATAGGTAATTTACTTAAAGACTAGGAAGTAGGCTTGTGAGGCGTAAAAAGTAATAATTCAGACATCTGAACAACACCTTTCCCGGCGTACCAACTTCCAAAGAAACTCAAAACAGAGCATCAACAAATCATCTAAACCATGGATTCCCAAAGCTCTAAACGAAAGAAACCTGCTTTGGAAGATGATCGAACTCTTGCTGACCTTCCGGACGGCGTCGTTTCTAACGTACTGGCCCGTGTCGGGGCTTGCAACGCCAAGGAAGTTTTTAAATTGAGGACTATGTAAGTCTCGATCCATACCCTAGTTTCTATTTTGGATTCTCGTTTCAACTTAAATACTTGACGTTTTGTCAATATAATCCTTGTATTTTCTGTAATTTTTAAAAAATGTAGCGCAATTATTAGGGCTTGATTTAGGAATATTTAAATTATATTGTGCATGTACAGTATTTAAGAAATCACCTTTATTGATCAAGGGACTTAGATTGTTTATGACGTCGTTTATGTGCATTACAGTTGCAAGACCTTCAGAAGTGCAGTTGATTCAGATGAGGTCTATCGAAAGCTGGAGGCCGATTCCCTCTTTCCAATTTATATAATGAGGATGAGGAAGATTGAACGGCTTGCCAAAATGCGGGAGAATGGAAACCCAAACATGACGTTTAGGGATGGAATGGTAAGTGTATTTTATATTACATCATATATTTAACTGTTTAATTGAGCATCCACAATCATATATACATGGTGGCAAAAGTAAATAGAAAGTTAATCAAGTCAATAAGAGTACATGGAGTGTGAATATAAGAGATATGTATTTCTTTTACTTTTGATCTCTGTAACAACTCATATGCATTTAAAATTAATTGAAAAGATAATGCTGATGTGTTAGTTAGTCAAATGGTGTTAAACTTAATGCATTGTGGGTGTTTGTATAATGAAGTACGATGATGATGTGGCAGTGTATTAAAATTTCAAAAGTACATGGATTGTGGATGCTCTGTACTCTTCAATTCTACATACATATTTACCTTTAATTTGTTAAATGTGTTGATCAGAACAAGTTATTCTTTTTGGGTGATGAGGCTACTGGTAAAGAGATGCTGGATCAGGCAGCGAGCCAGGGAGTTAGTGATGTTAAGTTTGTGATGGGGATGTTGTTGATGGCACAAAGTCAAGATAACAGGGAGGAGGCCAAGCAACTGTTGAATGATGAATTAAGACGGTCAGGAGGTCTTTGGAACGTGGAATGAACCGTCACCAAGGTTGCGAGGTTGTTGGCAGCAGACCGCGGAGCCTTACACCGTAGGGAATTCGCTGGCTGCCTCCTTTGTTGTACAGATCACCGCATCCTCCACAGGCGTACGTTAGACGTGGCGTGGTTGAACCGTGCTGATTGGCTGTTCCAGTGTATAGTATGTCTTTGGGATGCTTGTTATATGCGGTTTAAAGAAATTTGGGATATTAACTACTTATGATCAATTAGCTAATTGGGTTGTAATATTGAATACTTATGCAACTGCATGTATATATATATATATATATATATATATATATATATATATACATATGTTCATATTTTTTGCTACTTATAAATATATATATAAATCTTTTGTAGTTAAGTTAATGATGTGTTATATATATGTGTATTATATGCTTTTGTTAATGGAAGGTCAGGAAAGGAAACAAGATGCTAGGAACCTGTTGGTCATTTCACTTTAGGGTTTAGGGCCTAGTGTTTAGGGTTTAACAACATAATATTATATACTTATCGTGGGAAAAGTAAATTAAATATATTGATAGCTGAGTTGGTCATTTCGCTGAGGAGCTAACCTAGCAATCCCGGGTTCGAGTCCCCTAACCCACATTTTGTTTTTTTGAGCTCAATATTGTTTGATTTGCTGTTTTCCCCTTGTACAATCATAAATTCATAATTAACCTTATTCATAATTTTAACTCTAAATATTATTTCCTTCATTTTGGAGCCAAATTTTTCCCCAAAAAATTTAAACTGACTAATTAGAGCCAAGCTGAAAATTTTGAATTTCAAGTGACCTTTTACATTCCAAAACATCTTAATACTAGATTTTTTTAAACTTCTAGGCCGATCAAAGCATTTACAACTCTCAATTAATCTCCAACCAAAATATCAAAGAATTTACAACTCTCAATTAATCTCAATTAAAGTATATATCATGGATAACGAAGCCGATCATCCTCTAAATAATTATAATGATGACGACCACGATTTAGGATATGAATCGGAGGGTTACGATGATGTACAAGATCATGAAGCCGATGAAAATGACAATAATGCAAATCCCAAAATAGTTCCGCCGAGGGGCATAACAAGATTATTTGCGTTTCGCAACAAGTATGGCAGACCCGGTGCACAAAAGCTCAAGGTAACCTTCGATCAAATGGATAGGCTAATAGGGGACAATAGAGCATTGTTTTCGAGTTTTTTGGGAGACATTTTTCGTGAGCATATTGGTTTGAAGATTCTATCCTGGAAGAAGGTCGATAAAGAAGAAAGAGATAAACTGTGGGATGAAGTCATGGTATTTGTAACCCACTCCATGCTCCCTTGATTAATTTCATTTATTAATTAAAAATGTTTACAATACACTATATATGCAACTGCCTGTATATATATATATATATATATATATACATTTAACTTGTTAATATTGATCTTGCAGCTATATTTTGATGTTGATGAGTGTCGCGCCCCGATCCGACACGGTCGTCAACGCAACGGAAGGGGACACGACAGTGGAGTGTTTTTTAAATTCGTAAAGCTGGGGACCTAAGTTTACTACGGCTGTATAGCGCCAGTATGACCTAGGGTCGTTCTTTAAGCTAATTGTATTGTGAAACGGAAGTATCAAGACAAGTTGTTTATTTTAGTGACGGGATTTTTAAAACAGAGTTTTGAGTGGGTTTTTGTTTCTTAGGTCCGTAATTTAAAGCAATAAAATAAAAAGTAAATAAATGGAAAACATAAATAGGGATGAAATCAGTATGGAGGAGATGTGTTTGTTATGACTTCGTTAGCTTATGCGGGGGTAATGCTAGGGTTTTGATATGAAAACGTCTTTTTAAAGGTTTGTGTCTTATCTGAGCTTAATTGTTCGTAGTGTAAACACTAGTACCCTACTGATTGGGGAGACCAATCAGTATGTCACTGAGTACTAGGCCAAATTGAGTCTGATCGGAGGATGATGCTCAACTCTTCAACGTTATCCAGTAACGGAGTAACGACCCTTCTTGGAATGTTAGTTCCTGGGTGCATGAGATAGATTAACATACCCACTAAGGTTCCGACCTTTCTTAACACTACGGGGACAACGAAGTCAAACAAGGCATTTAAGATTAAGACTTGGTTTGGTAACTTTTAACTTTATATTAATGGTTATATTTTAGTCTAGAGCTTTCATCACGGTGTACAGTGCGATTATGCATTTCCACAGTTTTCCAGACCCAAGATGTACTAACGATGTATAGTGCAATTAAGCATTTCCACAGTGTTCCAGATCTTTAGGTGTACTAACGGTGTACAGTGCGATCAAGCATTTCCACAGCTTTGAAGTTAAACCAGGATGTGACACAGTCTTCAACCACCGATATTTCCTTAGCTCCTTACGTATTTGTACTCCACCAGAGGTGTTTCCAACGTTACACGAAGTACAGTGCCGTTTACTGTGGTCTTTCTGGGGTCACATACTTTATGGTCACTCTAGACTAGTTTAAAGTAAGTTTGTATTAAAGCCCAACCATCTATGATATAAATCAGCCCTCACTATTTCCCAATAAATCCCTGATTGATTCACGGTGTACTATACAAAAGGTTTTAAACAGTATTTCCACAGCTACGCAATTCAGACCATGTTTACAGTTTCAGAAAACATAGATAGGTAGTGAGCGTTTGATCAAGTTTTGCGACTCCTTGTCATAAAGGTTCTAACCACGTTTAATTGGAGGAAAGGCGATTAGGTTTAGAAATTCATAAATACAAGATTAATAAATCACCGGTTTTCATTATAGGATATAATTGGGATCATTACTTCCACAACGGATTGTGCCTACGACTTTCATAGCTTCCACGTTCCGTACTACACACATAAGTGATGATTCCGGCGCTATACAAATGAAAGCCGTATAACGTTACCTCCATTGTTTCATAATGTTATCATCCCAATCATATATATAAAGTAGCATTACCCCCACACATATATAAACTAACTACATCATAACAAACACACAAGGAAACTACTCACTACGCATAATAACAGGTCCTAAATCTAGCATAATAACAATAGCAATTATCATTATAACAGATAAGGAAAGAAGTAACCGTTAATAAAGCGTAGATTGAATAAGCGTTTAGAGAGAGAGTACAAGCAGAACTTTCGCAATATCCTTGACAATATTACAATAAAAGCCCCTGGACCATTCCCTATGCTATTACAAAAGTAGCCCCTCCGTTAGTTTCAGTTAAATACTAACTGAGAACTAACGAGATCAAACCCTATTTTCTAGAGAGAGAAAGAAAGAAAGAGAGAATAGAGAGAGAGAGTGTGTGAGAGAGAAAGTGGAAATGGAGAAATGTGTGGAATGGTGAGGTGTGTTGAATGTTGGAGGGGTGACCTCCTATTTATAGGCAAAGCTTGAAATCAGCCGTACAAGTCGCGAAGCACGCACGTACAAGCAAACGAAGCACAAACGGGCAGCATATGGGGTACCAGGGGCCGTATATGGCCTTCATAGGGCCGTATACGGTGTATGAAGGGCCGTATACGGTCTATGAAGGGCCGTATACGGTGTGTAAGGCCGTATACGGCTTCCGTCTGATTTCGTTCGTTGCTTAAAACGTCCTTATCTCCTTCGTTATGCGTCTGTTTGACCTGATTCTTTCGCCTGTGTCTTCGTAATTCTGTTACGCTTCTAATGGTGCCAATCTCACTGAAATTGGATGTGTATAACTTTAGCATTGCTGAAATCACTTTATAGGAGTTTGTAACCGTCCTGTCTTCTCAGTTCTTTATCTGATTTGCATGATTCTTGATTTTCTCGTCTCGATTTTACCTATTACAACATATCATAAGGTTAGAATGTGTTTATCATATGATAAATGAGGGTGCGAGAATTGGTTGCTGTTCATTTGCTCCGTTTTGCTCGTTATTCGGATGTTTTTAGTGACTTTTGTAGCAACGTCTATATTTTGAGCACTTTAGTGAATTTTGGAAAATAATGATTGTTTTAGAATGTTTTCACTAAAGATGTGCCCAAAAAGTGTGGAATGATGGTCTTGAAAACATGACCTTTTGCGTCACATCAATGAGATACACAGAAAGCTAGTAATGAATCGTCTTGGTGCCCATCTTAGGAATTTCAGAAGGAAATTGAGGGAATCCTACATACTGCCCAACCTAAACACACCAGCAGTAAATGAAGTCCCAATGAAATATAGCGCATTTGTCCATGCCCCGGAATGGAACTCTTTTGTAGAGGATACGAGCACGGAGGATTACCAGGTTTAGTCATTTATATTAGAGTGTATATATATATATATATATATATATATATATATATATATATATATATATATAATTTCAGATTATTGTGTTTGCACATTAATGCCATCTAATAATCATTTTGTTCTGTAATTAGAAAAAGTCAGATGCATCAAAAGAGGCGCGCTTCAAGTCGGTTTATCCGCATACCATGGGACGAGGTGGCTACGTACATGTGAAAAAGAAATTGGTAATTACATTTACATATATAATGTATGTTTCTATTTTGTACATTATATGTATCAATTATATATAAGATCAAAGTAAAATACACAGAAAGCTAGTGTACTTTGTTTCTGTTTTCAATTTTATATGCTTACATGTTAATTGGTAATTTGACTAATTTACATGTGTGTTGATTTGATGATTATAAGATCGAAGAAAAAGTAATTGAAGCACATGAAGAACCCCCACGTGGTATACTGTGGTTGAGAGGAAGGCAAAACAAAGCCGGGTTATTTCTAGACGAAATGACTAAAGATAAGGAACAACAACTAGTAAGCATTAATTTGACATGCAAATTTTCCGTTTAAATAGTTCATATAGTTTACTTTCGATAAATCAATAAACTACTGGCTGTTGGAATCTATAATGCAGATAGACACTCAGGAGAAGATCAAAACCGGAACCTTACAGCTTCCTCATGGCAATGATGCAATGACAGAGGTATTTGGAAAGGAAAAGGGAGGGTATGCCAGAGGAGTAGGAAGTGGAGTGACAATCAACAAGTATTTTCATCTTCCAGCAGGTCGAAGCAGAAAAGCAGCAGATGACGAACAGATGAAATTACTTCAAGCAGAACTTGCAGCTGAGAGACGTATCCGTGAAGACAAAGACAAAGTTATAGAAACGTTATCCAACCCGGTGTCAGTAGTGATGGCCAAGTTGACCGCACAAGAGGCGAAAATTAATTCAATGTCAACTCAAAACCTGCCATCGGAGGAAAGACATATAATTCTTGTATTAATTAAGTAATTATGCTAACATATTATTCATTAATTTATATTGCAGCTAACGGATATATGTATTTCTTTATATATATTGCAGGTGTCTCCATCAGTGGATGTTAATCCTAAAGCAACCATTGAAACCGCAGATCAGGAGTGCCAAATAAGGTCATCAAGTGTGGTTGGAAGTGGGCAGGAAGCTTGTTTTGACATTCCTAATGGACTTGCAACTAGCATGATCAACCAAAAAGACAAAATGGTAATTAAGTAATAAAACATTAGAATTACATTGATTTTAATATTTGTCACTGTCATTTACAATAATTACTTGTTTGCCTTGTTTTATATAGGAGACTGTTGAAAAAGCCGTTAACAAGTCAGCAAACAGGACGCCTGATTCACAAGAGAACACGGTTGAACCTAACCGGTCGTCCCGATCACAAAAGAAACAGTCTCCAACACCACCAACGCTGCAGGTATATATATGTATTTCAGCATGTTGAAACATTATTCAATTAAGTTTCATCTAATTCTGATATTGCATACATATATATATATATATATATATATATATATATATATATATATATATACATGATATGATGCTGCTGGAAAATATTGAAATCGGTAAATATGAAGTGCTATTAATTATTTGTTGAAATATTGGTTTATACAATTCTGAATTCAATTTGAATGCAATTACAGGGTATTTATTGTGAGTTGTACTCTGTGCATATCTGAAATCTTCACCGTTTAAGACAGAGACTTATGCTTTAGTTATAATTAGTATATATATATTTATATTAATCGTCATCATATCATTTTGTTTAGGTATTCAAGTGTAAACTGTGGAACCTAAAGAAGTCAAACATTATTGCTTTGGGTACCGTACACGTGTCGAGTGGAAACCAGATGCTTCATAACAAAGTACTCCCAAAGGATTGCTACAAAGTGTCTGTTGGTACATCGTTGGTGGATGCAACTTTTTTACCGGACGTTGGAGACAATGGTGTCAAAACTACTAAGCAGGCAGTAGGTGGTTTTTATGCATGGCCCAAGGAGCAAGTGGTATTTGAGGAGGAGGTACATACAGTATGTATACATTTTCAATAACCTATATCTACCTACGTATACATATATAATTCTTCATATATTAATATTGATGTTTGGTACATATATATGCGGCTTTTGTCTTTTACAGGTAACACCACCTACTTCAGGTCAATTGGCGTATGCGGAAAACAAAACTGCACCAGAAGTATCAAAGAAAAGGCGCAAAACATCGGTTTTTGTATCTAGTGATACTGTGCAAAAGCAAGCGAAGATGAAACTCAAGAGTCAAAAGGCCTTGCAACTGTGATCATGTATAATTACTTTATCATTTTGATACATTTATTCGGTTATTATTATCATGTAAAATAATATTTCAATATTAGTTTGGGTACATGTATGGAGTTAATTATGTACATATATATTATTCCAATTTTAATTTGTCGTGTTATATATATAATATATATATATATATATATATATATATATATATATATATATATATATATATATATATATATATATATAATTCCAATTGTCACACGAAATATTGAATTGTTATATGTGACTAAATGATGCGTTCACATAATAAGGTCACACTTTGATTGACTCGTTGTGTGACTAAATGATACCAAACGTCACACAAAAAAAAAATTCATGTGGCCATTGAATGAACAATAGTCACACAAAAAACAGGTTCACGTGACTTTAAAGATCATATGGTCACACATATTAACACCTACGGCCACATTTGGTTTAATTATATATATGTGACCAAATCCAAAAATAAAACACTCGTTGTGTGACTAAATGATACCAAACGTCACGCAAACATAAAATTCGAGTGGCCATTGGATTAACAATAGTCACACAAAATACAGGTTTACGTGACTTTGAAGATCATATGGTCACACATATTAACACCTACGGCCACATTTGGTTTAATTATATATATGTGACCAAATCCAAAAATAAAACACTCGTTGTGTGACTAAATGATACCAAACGTTACGCAAACATAAAATTCGAGTGGCCATTGGATGAACAATAGTCACACAAAAAATAGGTTCACGTGACTTTAAAGATCATATGGTCACACATATTAACACCTACGGCCACATTTGGTTTAATTCTATATATGTGACCAAATCCGAAAATAAAACACTCGTTGTGTGACTAAATGATACCAAAGGTCACGCTAACATAAAATTCGAGTGGCCATTAGATTAACAATAGTCACACAAAATACAGGTTTACGTGACTTTGAAGATCATATGGTCACACATATTAACACCTATGGCCACATTTGGTTTATATCTATATATGTGACCAAATCCAAAAATAAAACACTCGTTGTGTGACTAAATGATACCAAACGTCACGCAAACATAAATTTCGAGTGGCCATTGGATTAACAATAGTCACACAAAATACAGGTTTACGTGACTTTAAAGATCATATGGTCACACATATTAACACCTATGGCCACATTTGGTTTAATTCTATATATGTGACCAAATCCAAAAATAAAACACTCGTTGTGTGACTAAATGATACCAAACGTCACGCAAACATAAAATTCAAGTGGGCATTGGATGAACAATAGTCACACAAAATACAGGTTTACGTGACTTTAAAGAGAATTTGGTCACACATATGAATACCTATGGCCACTTTTGGCTTACTTTTGTGTGACCAAATCCCAAAGAAAAGCACTCGTTGTGTGACCAAATGTTACATAACGCCACACAAAGATAGAATTCACGTGGCCATTGGAGGCACAATCGCCACACAAAATCCACGTTTACTTGGCTTTAAGGAGCATTTGGTCACGCTTATTAACACCTATGGCCACTTTTGGCTTCATTTTATGTGACCATAACTCCAAATTAAAACACTCGTTCTGTGACAACATGTTACATAACGCCACACAAACATAGAGTTCAGTGGCCATTGGATGAACAATAGTCACATATAATACACCTTTACTTGATTTAAAAGAGCATATGGTCACACCTTTTATGGTTTTGGTCACTCTTTTTAAATGGATACGGCCACTAACGATTTAATGTGGCCGTATGCACCCTATGGTCGCGGTACCTTTAGTCACACACACGTTGAAAAACAAGCATGACCGTAAGCATATCGTCACGCTTTTCTGGTGTGACCAAAGCCCAAATCTGTACAAGTGCGTGTCTCCTAGTTTTTCCGAAAGGGAATTCTGAATGATGGCTGAGCATTCGGCGTTGAGAGAGATTTTAGGTACTTCGGGTACCTTTTCTTTAGTAGCCCGCATACGTCGGATGTATTTAGAGCCGGAAGGGATTCTAGACACGGTGTCTAAGAATTTTCCGTTGAGTTTGAAAGATTTGGCGTTAAACCTTTTTCCGATATGATTTGGGAAGGACTCGAACTTTCTGAGTAGGGGTAGGCACGGATTGAATCTCAACTGTCGTCGGGACAGGAGAAGGGTTCTTCACCGGAGAAGAAACATTAGAGTGGCTCGGTGCCCTCTGAGTATCCATGGAATTCAAAGTCTTAGCCTCCGCAATGTGTGGATGAACGATGTTGCTAGGTAAGGATCCTTGGGCTAACTTACCAATTTGATTCTCAAGGCTATTCAGACGGTTCGTAAGGAGGAGGTTAGTCTGGTCTTGCCTAGCCATAAACCCTTGAATGAGTTGAATAAGGGTGTCGTTTGAACTAGTGACTGGTGTGGCAGGTTCATGAGGTTGGATTGTGCCAGGTGAAGGTCTGTTGGGTGAGAATGGTTGGTTGTAGGTAAGTTGGGGTTGTTGTGGGTAAGATGGGTATTGGATAGGTCTAGTTGGTGGAGAGGGTTGAGCAAAACCAGGTGGATGATTTTGGGTGTAGTAGATGGTAGGGTCCTCGTACGCAACCTGATATGGGTTGGCATGATTCTGAAAGGATTGGATTTGGTGGACCTGTTGAGGTTGCTGTTTCATCTCTCCGATTTGTCTTGTTAGGATTGCGATCTGTTCTGCCATACATTTGATCATCTCAGTTTGTGCTGGATTGGAGACTGCCATCGGTAATTGTTCGTCGGTATTCCAGTCATGATGGTGCATCGTCATATTTTTGATCAATTCCCAAGCCTCATCTGCGGTGCGTAGCATAATACTTCCTTGAGCAGCAGCGTCAAGAGTGATGCGATGATTTGGGTCAAGACCGTTATAGAACGTGTACAGTTTTTCAGTCTTCGTCATTTGATAGTCTCGAAATTTCCTCAGTAAACTCCTAAATCGATCCCATGCTGAGTAGATTGATTCACCGTGATCTTGTTTGAAGTTTGCGATGTCATTCTTTGCTTTGGTCTGTTTGGACGGAGGAAAGTATTTTGCAAGAAACTTGTTACCCATATCCGTCCATGAGGTGATTGAGCCGGTCTCAAGTTCCTCAAACCAAGAAAGAGCACGAGAAGCGAGAGAGTAGGGGAACAAGTATAAGCGGACTATATCTTGCTCAACCCCGTTCTGCTTATATGAGTTTGAGACGTGAATGAATTTGTCAATGTGGGCATTAGGATCCTCATGGGGTAGACCATGGAATTGACATTGGTCTTTGATGAGTTGAATGGTGTTGTATTTGAGTTCGAAAGATGCTCCATCTATCTCAGGGTAGTTGATCGGTCCTCCTCGTCCTTCGATTGATGGTTTGGTGCTGTCAGCGAGAGTAACACGAGCAGCCATTTGTGGAAAACGGGAACGTCTTTATTTGCGGATGGTACTGATAATTGACTCAGGATCGGGTACGAAAATGAGAGGTTCAGATTCGGATGATCTGGTCGAATATCATTGTGGATTGTTGTCGTGCCTCCCGGCGGTCGGACGGGATTTACTCCGGTCGTTGAACCTCCCAACCGGGATGCGCGGACAGGGTTTAAATTTATAAAGCAGGGGAATCCTAAGCTGTATACTACTGACAGACCTAAAAGGGCAGTAAGTGGTATGTTTGACTCAGGTGTCGTTCTTCAAACTACAACGGGCATGGGAGTCTAGGAAGTTTTATTATCTTTGGAGATTCAGCTAGGATTTTTAAAAGCTTTTGGATAGATTTTGTTTTTATAACTAAATACTAATTTAAATAAAGAAAATAAAACAAAAGAGGTTTGTACGGAGACTCGGTTAACAGAGGATAAGCGAGTGTTTACTATGATTTCGTTATATGTTATTGATGAATAGTCAAGGGTAAGGCTACTAGATGTGATGACTAATCCGGAGAGGATGGAAACATAATTAATGCAAAGTATTGTACCTACGACCGTTCCGCGGCTTCCATACGTTTGTACTCCACCAATTGGTGTTTCCAGCACTATACCGAGTAATAGGGCGTTTTACGATTTTTCCGTTACATTAATTAGGGTTCCACATTACTCTCGCAGATTTCCTATATCCTAATGAGCTACAACTACGAGCCTATTAAATATCTAACGTAGAGTTGTCCGTAATCAGATAAATAATATGTCACGTGGATAGCAGTTATAGAAGTCAAATACACCGGAAGTTCTCCCAAATGTACAGACCAATTTAACCGACGACTATCCTCGAATCCTGGTCCCCAGTCACAGTCATCAGAGACGTCTGTATCGTAGCGTGAATTGTTGATTGAACAAAAACACGAACGGGGATAATCCCGCGGACCAAGTTGGGATAATCGGGCTAACGATCAGTTAAATTGTTCAGCATTATAGATATAAATCATCACAACTATTCCATGCATGTTAATCTACTGTTTAAACCAATATTCCGTGTCTGAAAACCTAATTATACAGTTACTGATGTGAACCAGGAGGATAACTCTAGCATGCATCATTCCTAAGGCAACAATCAAACAAGAACATGCAATAGGGTGACACATAACAGAACACCGTAATCCTAAGCATAACAGATAACCAATAATCAGATCATAGATATCCCGAAAGTTCTCTCAAAGATATATAACAGATAAACATGAATCTAACCTATCTCTAATCCTACGCTCCGTGTCTCTTATGATTTGTTTCAACCTAGAGAACACAGCCATACCAAGTTCATTGATCATCAAGTATAGAATAGGTAGAGAACGTACCACTAGTAATTGGCCAAGTTCTAGCAGGAAGCTTCTAACCACATCATAAGTTGGATAGATAAACATTCGAGATTCAGTTTATGAGTTCATACACAGTTTAAAGTAACACGGGCAGAGTAACAGCATGGCATAAACATATTGACTATTCTAACATAACTACATCATAGTAAACACAAAGAAATGTCTAGCCTAACATTATATATCTATCATACAATCCTAAACAAGCATAAACAAAGCAACACATGTTTAAAACTGGAAAGTAAGAGATATATAAATAGAACCTGATACGAATTTATTACAAACAGATCTTCGCGAATACAATGTCTTGGAGTGACTCCGTACAAAAGCTAAAATCTACCTCTACCTAACTATCTCTCTAACTAGCTCAATTCTAGAGAGAGAAAATATCTAGAGAGAGAAACTAGAGAGAGAGTGATGTGTGTGAGAGAGAAAGTGTAAGGAAGAAATGAAGTGAGAAAAATGGTGTGTTTTGAAGTGTTGGGGTAGACCACTATTTATAGGCAAACCCTAAAATCGCACGTACAACTCACGAAGCAGCACGTACAAGCAAACGAAGCAGCATACGGGGGTGCAGGGGCCGTATACGGCCTTGTAAGGGCCGTATACGGTGTAGTATGGGCCGTATACGGTCTCACAAGGGCCGTATACGGTGTGTGGGGCCGTATATGGGCTCTGTCTGATTTCGTTCGTTGCTTAAAACGTCCGTATCTCATTCGTTACGCGTCCGTTTGACCTGATTCTTTCGCCTGTGGTTTCGTAATTCCGTTACGCTTATAATGATGCCAATCTCATAGAAATTGGGTGTGTAGAACTCAGGCGTAGCCGAAATGACTTTTAGTGGCTCTGAAAGTGCAGTGTCTTCTCCGTCCTTTGGCCGTTTCACTTGATTCCAGATTTTTCCGTCTCGATTTTACCTACACAACAGATGGTAGAAGTTAGAAGGTGTGCCTTGATAGGAAAACGAGGTCGGAGGAATCGGGTTGTATTAAAATGCTGTGTTTTGTGCGGTTTCAGAGTGTTTTCAGTGATTTTTACCGCAACATCTACTTTTGAACCTCTTTAGTGAATTTTAATAAATAATCAATGTTTTGAAATGTTTTCACTAAAGAAAGGTCCAAAATGTGAGGAATAAAGCTTCTAAAAACATGACTTTTTACGTCACATCAAGTTATCCCACACTTAGACGTTGCTTGTCCTCAAGCAACAACTCTCTGAAAAAATATTTTAAGTCATGTTTTTAAGGGTGAGTCAGAGAATATTTTCCGAGATTATCATTTCCTCATATAAGCATGTTACTCTAAAAGTGTGGAGGAAGATAAGATGATCCTTCCATAAACAAGAAGAGATTCTCTTAGGCGTACATCCAAATCTCGTGATCTTGGAGTACACATGACTAGGCGATCTCACTATAGGTGGTCACTCAATTCACTCAAAGTGTATCGGGTTTCCTATCAATCTAGCTCAAACGAAATCGCTCAAAATAGCCAGTCATGCTGCACTCATCATCATAGGCTTGATCGAGAATCGGATCTCCACCACTTAGGTGAGGACGGTGCTAATTATCTCAAGACATTCGGAGGGTTGTAATGTTTGGTGAGGGTGAAGGGTATGGATAGTGGTTATTTTGGGTTGCGAGGGTGTTTAGCTTATCCTAAAATCACTGAGATTATGAACAACTTTATTTAGATCGGAGAGGAACGGAGAGTTGATAGCTGTTTCAGCTTATGTCGGATTTTCCATGAAGAGCTATGCTTTTGAAACTTTCAGCTTTATTTGTGGAGCTATTTTTTCTTTTCTTGATTTTTTTCTTCTCTTGTCTTTTCTTTTTCTTTTCTTCAGAATTTCTTTGTCAGAGAATTTCCAAGGAATTTTATATTTTGAATCCTTTAGAAATCTTTTCTTCTATCTTGATCATTTTGATTCTTTTCCAGGTGCTAATTTTTCCCGCACCATCGTCCTTCCAGCTCTCTTGTGTGCTAATTTTCCCGCACCATTTGTTGAGAAGCTTGATTTTGGAGAATGCGTATGAGTAGGATATTTGAAACAGATATTCTAAAAGGGTGTTCTTCATAACCTCAGAAATTCCAAGATAAGTTTGGGGGGTATTTTTGGGAAGTGGGTGAAAATAAGGGTTTTGAAGAAATGAAAGGTTTAGGCTCAACAGGGTATACTAGGCGGATATTCGATACTAAAAATGAGCATCGGAAAAGGTTTTGGGCTTGAAAAGATATGTAAGAAATGGGTTAAGTCCTAAGGAATGTCAAGGTCATTTAATTGCACCTATACCACGTACGGTACACACCAATATGGTCTCGAAGCGTATGTCAAGAGCAAGTTCTAATTCAGAGATACAGACATCGGCACACACACAAGAAATGAAAGTGAAGCATTAAAGATGAATGATTTTGGGCTCAAGATACCTCACTGCAAAGGGTTGTATGTGTCTAGTCATGCTCCTTTTGATTATCACTTCGTGCTTAAGCAATTTCTACCTTATTTCCTTTAGGCTTTTAGAAATATCATACTTATATTTTGAAAATGGTTTCTCTCAGTAGTATCTGAGACTCAAAAACTGAGTTAGACTCATTATTTTGAAAAATTTTGACCTTATTTTTGAAAAAATTTGAGAGATTGCTATTGGACATAAAAATCACCATTTAAGGTATTCTATACCTGCCATCCCACACTTAGAGGAACATTGTCCCTAATGTTCTCCTGAGTAGAGATTTTACTAGTAAAATCCCACACTTAGAGTTTGAACATGTAAGTAAATGTTTCTCAAGTGTTTAATTTGGGTTGGAATCCCACACTTAGTGATAAGTTTAGGATGAAGCACAGAAATTAAACGCACTAACATAGGCATAGTAAAACAAAATTGAGACGGGGAAAAAGGAACAGAGAGACTCCCCATTTGTGTTTACTGGAATAGACCAGGTTTGTGCAGGAGTGGTGCTAGTGAATTGCTGGATTTTAAGGACCAGGCTCGTTTAAGATTATCCATTCCTCACAAAGCTGAATTCTACAATAAACAACAACACACATATCATAGTATCTCATCTAGGTAGCAGGTCTAAAGCGTAAGTACAGAGTCATAATACAGAAAGTAAATACTAAAGATAAAATCTAAAAGTCATCAAGCAGGTCATCAGTATCAGGATCAAACTCCTCCACAGCATCCCTATCAAAGACGGAAGTCGGAGATGGAATGGAGAAATCCATGGTAGCCACAGCCTGACTCACAATCTCGTCAGTGGAAGTGTGGGAAGCAGAAGTGTGAGCATCAAAAACAGCAAGAAGCTGCTCTGTGAGGCTACGATCTGGTGATGCAAATCCTGTGGGCAATGCTGGATCAGGATCAGCAGCTACAGCAGTGGGGCTAGTGGAAGGTCCGGCAGTATAGACAACAGGTGGATCTGCAGGAGGAAAGAAGGACCATGGAGGTCGAGATGGTCCCGGATCTGGGCCATGCCTGTAGGGAACGGCAGCAGGTCTCGGAATCTCGAGCTGCTCACAGATAGAGGACATGATGTCATGCTGGATGGAGAGTGTCCGGAAGAGGGCCCACGAAGCAGCTGGGTCAGCCGTAGTGATACCCTGCTCAAAAGTGGGTACGGGGGCTGGCAAAGGTTACGAGGGCCTCTCATCGGGCAACTCCTCGAGAGTGATCGGGACATCAGTCAGGTCTTCCTCAGTGATGGTCAGCATAGCCGCTCTCTGCGCTCTGCGTCTACGAGGTCTGTGTCGTCTGCGTGGTCTTGCAGCTACATGATCAGCGTCAACAGTATCCATCCCGAAACAAGATAAAATAAACAGGTAATGCTAACAGTGATAGTAAATGAATAACACTTATCTCAGATTTTGCAATTCGAAGTCAGATAAGTGGCAAGCCTGCAATTTTATTAGTTCAGAGACAGCCATACTTAATAAAAATGAACTAAGAAATAAAATGACAGAATTAATAAAGATAGGCTTGGGGTGCCTCCCAAGAGCGCTTGTTTTACGAGTCTCTAGCTTGACTCTTTGTACCTTTCTGGCGACTCACGGTGGTTCAAAGATAAAGACATCATCCCTGATGGGAAAGTCTTCGAAGTAATGCTTTAAGCGATGACCATTAACCTTAAAATTACCTTCTGGTGCCTCGAGTTCGACTGCACCGTAAGGAAATACCTTTGATACTATGAATGGGCCGCTCCACCTGATCCTAAAATTGCCAGAAAATTTCTTGAATCGCGAGTTGAAAAGCAGCACTTTATCTCCTGTTTTGAATCTTGAGGGCCTCAGCTTAGCATCGTGAATTCTCTTAGTTCATTCCTTGAAGCTTAACGAACTGTCATATGCCTGATCCCTTAGTTCAGCTAACTCGTTCAACTGCATTCGTCTATTTGCTCCAGCTGTAGAAATATCTAAGTTGCAGTTCTTCAAAGCCCAGTATGCTTTATATTCCAGCTCAATTGGTAGATGACATGCCTTGCCATAAACTAGACGATACGGTGTGGTTCCTAATGGTGTTTTATAGGCGGTTCTGAATGGCCACAATGCATCATCTAATTTTTAAGCCCATTTGTACCCATGATTACCAACAGTTCTTTCCAAGATTCTTTTCAAAGCTCGATTTGTTGCCTCAGCTTGCCCATTTATCTGGGGGTGATAAGCTGTTGACGTCTTGTGAGTGACACCATACTGTTGCTGAACTTTCATGAATTGAACGTTGCAAAAGTGTGTACCACGATCACTGATTATTGCTTTTGGAGTCCCAAATCGACTGAATAGCTTTTTGAGAAATTTGGTTACCACTTTGGCGTCATTTGTTGGGAGAGCTTGGGCCTCGGCCCACCTGGAGACGTAGTCGACTGCAACCAAGATGTACTCTTTACCGTTAGATTTAGGGAACGGTCCCATGAAATCTAATCCCCAGATATCGAAGATTTCCACGGCTTGGATGTTTGTTAGTGGCATTTCATTCCGGGCTGTTATATTGCCTTGTCTTTGGCAGATATCGCAGCATCTTACTAGATCGTACGCATCTCGAAATATGGTTGGCCAGAAAAAGCCGGCATCGTACACTTTTCTTGCGGTCATGTTGGTACTGTGATGTCCTCCAGTAGGTCCATGGTGGCTTTGGTGTAAGATATGTTCTGCCTCTTTCCCATCAACGCATCTTCTAATTATTTGATCAGGGCAAACCTTAAAGAGGAAAGGATTGCCCCAATAGTAATATTTTATATCGCGGAAGAATTTTTGTCTTCGAGAGGTTGGCATTCCTTTAGGTACGACTTTTCCCACCAAATAATTGGCATAGTCAGCATACTAGGGATCATTTGTAGATCGTGACCCTTGATAGTACTTACCAACATGCATGAACTGTTATTCTGGAAACTGGTCTTGAATGTCTTTCTCGTGCAACTTATCCATTGAAGGATTCTCTAATCGGCTGAGATGGTCCGCCGCGACGTTTTCTGCTCCCTTTTTGTCTTTGATCTCGATGTCGAATTCTTGAAGGAGTAGAATCCATCGTAGAAGGCGATGTTTAGCATCTTGCTTCTTAAAAAGATATTTCAGAGCGGAGTGATCTGTATAGACAATAGTTTTGGACAAGATTAGATAAGAACAAAATTTATCAAAAGCAAATACTACCGCTAGCAGCTCTTTTTCTGTGGTTGTATAATTTTCTTGGGCGTCAGTGAGCGTTTTGCTGGCGTAGTATATTGGTTGAAACTGTTTCTCCTTCCGCTGTCCCAGAACTGCTCCGACTGCGAAATCACTGGCGTCGCACATGATTTCAAATGGGAGACTCTAGTCTGGAGCAACCATGATCGGTGCATGAACAACCAGATCTTTCAGATGATCGAAGGCCTTGAGACATTCGTCTGTAAAGACAAACGGAGTATCCTTTTCGAGGAGATGAGTCATAGGTCGGGATATCTTAGAGAAATCTTTGATAAAGCGACGGTAGAACCTGGCGTGTCCTTGAAAACTGCGGATGGCTTTGACAGAGGTGGGTGGTGGAAGCTTTGAGATAGTCTCGACTTTTGCTTTGTCAACTTCAATTCCAGCTTTGGATATACGGTGTCCTAAAATTATGCCTTCTTTTACCATGAAATGGCATTTTTCCCAATTCAGAACTAGGTTCGATTCTTCACATCGGGTGAGCATCTTGTTCAAGTTAGAAAGATAAGTGGTGAACGAATCTCCGAAAACCGAAAAATCATCCATGAACACTTCCATGCATTGTTCAATCATGTCGTGGAAGATTGCTACCATACATATTTGAAATGTCGCAGGTGCATTACATAAGCCAAAAGGCATACGTCAGTAGGCAAAGGTTCTGTATGGACAAGTGAACGTCGTCTTTTTTTGGTCCTTTGGATCGAGAGGTATCTGAAAATAGCCGGAGAAACCATCGAGGAAGCAATAGAATTCGTTTCCTGACAATCTTTCAAGCATCTGATCAATGAATGGTAGAGGGAAGTGATCTTTACGTGTAGCTTCATTTAGTTTCTGATAGTCGATACATACCCTCCAACCGGTGACGGTTCGTGTTGGAATCTGTAACACCCCCAAAAATTGTTTAGCGGAAGCGTTTTAGTTTAAGTACTGGGGTGTCACAATAATAAAGCATGCATACGTATCAGAGCTTATGATTACAACAGAACAATATATAATAAGATGCCAAAAGTTATTAATTACAAAGTTTACGATTCCTCGAATCGTATAAGTTAAAAGTAATAAGTTTACAAAAGTAGATTTCTGAAATATGACTAAAGCATTTCAGTTATACTAACGAAATCCATGTGTTTCCAAAAAGTTGGCATCCTAACTTCAAGGGTCGCCTAGTTCTCCATGTGTGTTGGCGATTCTTATATGCGCAGCTAATTCCCTGAAAAACATAGTAAAAGTCAACAACTAGGTTGAGTGAATTCACAGGTTTTAAGTTTACACAAGTTGAATCAAGTTTGTATCACAGTTGTTATCCAAATATGTTCACAAATAGTATTGCCATAATAGTCGAGTATAAGTTTTGTAGAATGTTATCCAAATACCAGTTTTGTGGGTTGTTCGCCCAAAGTTCAAGTTAAAACACGTGCTGGTCGTTCACCAGCGAGTTATAAATACACAGTACCGGTCGTTCTCCGGCCAAATACGCACGGGTCGTTCTCCCGTCCAACAAACGCATGGGTCGTTCTCCCATCCAAGACGCACGGGTCGTTCTCCCGTCCCTTGGCCAGTCGTTCTCTGGCACTAAAATACGTGGCTGGTCGTTCTCCAGCGTTTTACACAAAAGTACCGGTCGTTCTCCGGTATACCAAACAAGTTTAAAAGTTATGTTTGTGTCGGTCGTTCTCCGACAAGTTACCAAATGTACCGGTCGTTCTCCGGTAAGATACCAAGTTAGTGTCGGTCGTTCTCCGACAAGTTACCAATATGTACCGGTCGTTCTCCGGTAAGATACCAAAATAGTTTACAGTCGTTTGCAAAACAGTTTACCGGTCGTTCTCCGGTCTAGTTAAAACAGTTTGTCGAATAAGTTATCCCATTTGTTCAGTGTATCAGTATGAAAATGTTATTTCATAAACAAAGTTCGTACAACAGTTCAATAGTTCAAAGTACTCTAACAGTTTGAGTAAAACACGTATGATAAACAATCATGTAAGTAAAAGCAGTTATGGCAATAAGTAAAACAGTTGACTATGTTTTCCACCCCTGTTCAAAAGCAGTTAAATCAATAAAAGTAGGGGCTGTGAACTCACCTGTTGAGTTTAAGTAGTTGTGCGAGTGCTAGCAAACCTAAGCCCAAGTACGGTCTGAAATCTCCTAACGTCCTAAACGTACGAGATTTAATAAGTATGTGGATGTCTAAACTAATCATCCATGCTAGTGTTTGTACATCCAAGTCACGTCCAAATCGTTTGTTTAATGTTTGTATTTCGTTGTTTATGAAAATGTATACGACTCGTTGGTGAAAGTTTGAAATCAACATTTCGATAAAACAAGTATGTTTAAATTGTTTGTAAGGCTCGTGAATCGAATTTGTATAAAGATATGCGTTTTCGGTTAGTTCGACACTTAGTGAAAACAAGTTTTTAAACTTTCTGTTTTTAGCGACGTAAGGTGCGACGCTGGGTGGTTATGCGACGTAGGGTGCGACGTACGGGTCTACGTCGCATTCAGGTTTTGCGACGTCATGGGTTGCGTCGCATAGACGACGCTCGCAATTTAATGCGACGTAGTGGTCTGCGTCGCTATGTGCGACGTAAGGAAGGGTAATGCGACGTAGAGGCCTACGTCGCAGTACTGTTTTCGGTCCCAATGCGACGTAGTCGCCTGTTCGACGAACAGCGAGAAAATAACGAGTTTTGGGTCGATTTCGGACGTTTTCGGTTATATAAAACACTAAAACATGTAAATCTAAGTATATTAAACACTAAGTAGCAATTATAACTTTGAAATCTAAAGATTTGCGGGATTTGTCGGAAACTTACGAGTGTCGGATTTGAAATCCGAAAAGGTAGAAGTGTAGATCGGGATCTCGTGGTCACTTTATTCCAAAGAAGCTATATGATTCGGTGCGTTTTTGTAGTAGTTTTTGTTGTTTTGGTGTGATTTTTGGTGGTGAGTTTAGAGAGAAAAGAGAGTGATGAAAGAGAAGAGAAAGATGGAGAATGAGAAAAGGTGGAGGTGGGAGTGGGGTTTTGTCCCCATTTTCTGCCTCCGTGTTTTAGTCCCGTGTTTGTTTGCCCGATTGTTAAATGTTACTTTACTTTAACTAATATGTTTTTAAATTACATTTTTCATTATATGTTAATTAGGATCTTTTTATGAAACTAAATTAATAAATTTTACAAATTTCAACTTTGTTTTATTTTAATTTATACAAGTTAAAGTTCCGCGTTCTAAAATAATATGTAAATATTATCGACATAATATTTAATTGTTAACTACGTTATTTAATAATTTCGTTTTATTAAATAATTTTGTTCACCAACAGTCGTACATTTTTGTCGCGTTTGTTTTCAAATTGATCTGTACGTAATTACGACTACGTAATACTACGCGTACTAACTAGTTGGGCTATGCTAGACTTACCTCTAAAATGTGTTGTGAATTCACTCAAGTAGGGAATTAGCCTAATAATGCAAGTGATTAATGTTATTAATCGTGTTCAAATTTGCGAGGTGTTACATTCTCCCCATGTTAGAGAAATCTCGTCCCGAGATTTGAATCAAGTCGGATCGCCCGCGGCGTATGTTCTCCGATAAGTCATGTCGTTACAGTAATAGTAATAGTTTGTGTAGTGATCTATGTTTGCCAATATAGTTTTAACTGTTTAGTATACTCGCGGTATAGTTTGATAGTTCAAGTTCGTTTCGTGGTTAGCGTTTACCAAGTGGTGTGTTCGAATTGACATTCGAATGAAAGAAACGTTAAATCGTAGCAAGAGTTGGTAAGACATACCGTGTTTGCCATAGTCCGCAACAGTTTCCGGTGCACGGAGGATGTATGCGCGGCCACGAGCCGGTGGGATGGTTGCGATGTGGTTGTTGTTGTTTTGAGTGTTGTTTCCGGGGTTGTTCTGGTTGTTGTTCAGTTTCGGACATTGGTTTCGAAAATGTCCGGATTCACCGCACTCGTAACACGCGTTTGATCGAGGAGGAGGGTTGGTTTTACAGTTTTGGGCCAAATGACCCCAGTTTTTGCAGTCTTGGCAGAAAGCACAGTTGCCATTATGATGCATCCCGCACTTGTCGCATTTTGGTTTGTTGCCAAGATAGGTTTTGGGTCCAGAGTTGGTGATTGCGGCAAAGGCTCGGGTGTTTCCCGGGTTTCTGTTTTGTTGACCCTGACGGTCGTTACCATCATTGTTCCATTTACGTTTGTGGGTTCCAGAGTCGCCCGCATCAGTACGGTTAGGTTCAGTTTTCCCTGTGATAGCTTTCAGGGTTCCAATCTCGACCGCGTCGTCGGTTAAGCTGTGAGCCAGATCCACTGCGCTCCTAAAAGTGGCGGGTTTGGAGGACATAACCATGCCTCGGATTTGTGGTGCCAAACCCCTGTTGTAACGCTCAATGCGTTTGCTCTCGGGGGTTACCATGTGAGGCACAAGACGTGCAAGCTCCTGGAATCTAGTTGTGTAACCGGAAATGTCAGCTCCGATCATCTGAATGTTCCAAAACTCGGTTTCGAGTTTCTGCATCTCGTTGGGAGGGCAAAATTCCTCCATCATCATCTGCTTCAGAGTTACCCAGGTCATGGAATGAGCAGCTGGGCGTCCCATAATCTGGACTTGAGCGTTCCACCAGGTTAGCGCTTTGTCGGCTAAAGTGCAGGTGGCGTATTTCACGATCTTGTCGTTGGCGCAGTCGCTGATGTCGATGACTGATTCCATCTTTTCAATCCAGTGGACCAGGCCAATGGCCCCTTCGGTCCCGGTGAAGGTGCTGGGTTTACAAGACTGAAAGGTTTTGTAGGAACACCCCTGCTGGGTATTAGTTGGAGTTTCGCTGTTGACGGGGGTAGCTCCACTGTTGTTGGTTGGGTTTTCACGATTTCTGCTAGCCTCGTACTGAGCAATAGCCTCAGCCACGCGGCGTTCGATTATTTGTTCGGTTGTTTCTGGAGGTACAGGTGGAGAATTTCGTCGACTGTTTCGAGTCTTTCTTTGTTTAGGCGGCATGCTGACGTTCTGCGATGAAAAGATGCAGAAGTCAATGCCAATGAAAAATATGTGAGGAATAAAGTTTCACATATTTCAAGTTTTCGAGTATCAAGCAAAATTTGTCGAATCCCCATCACGTATCTTACGACTATGAAACACCCATATGTACTTAGTATGATATAATCACGTTGGCCAGGCGTCATTATATGATGCCAAATACATACTTCTTTTCATCAACCGTTTAATCACGATCAGGTTCATATGAGATCAGAGTACAATGAACGAGTCGGATGTAGTGAACAGTTCACGCGTATCGAGGTATCGTAACGATAGTTTAGATGTATGCAAATGTATGTATGCATGTACGTTCTAGCCAAGGCTATAGTCTAGGTCTCTAGGTTTCTAAGTCACCTAAAGTTTCCTAGTTCGCAATAACCATTGGCTCTGATACCAATCTGTAACACCCCCAAAAATTGTTTAGCGGAAGCGTTTTAGTTTAAGTACTGGGGTGTCACAATAATAAAGCATGCATACGTATCAGAGCTTATGATTACAACAGAACAATATATAATAAGATGCCAAAAGTTATTAATTACAAAGTTTACGATTCCTCGAATCGTATAAGTTAAAAGTAATAAGTTTACAAAAGTAGATTTCTGAAATATGACTAAAGCATTTCAGTTATACTAACGAAATCCATGTGTTTCCAAAAAGTTGGCATCCTAACTTCAAGGGTCGCCTAGTTCTCCATGTGTGTTGGCGATTCTTATATGCGCAGCTAATTCCCTGAAAAACATAGTAAAAGTCAACAACTAGGTTGAGTGAATTCACAGGTTTTAAGTTTACACAAGTTGAATCAAGTTTGTATCACAGTTGTTATCCAAATATGTTCACAAATAGTATTGCCATAATAGTCGAGTATAAGTTTTGTAGAATGTTATCCAAATACCAGTTTTGTGGGTTGTTCGCCCAAAGTTCAAGTTAAAACACGTGCTGGTCGTTCACCAGCGAGTTATAAATACACAGTACCGGTCGTTCTCCGGCCAAATACGCACGGGTCGTTCTCCCGTCCAACAAACGCATGGGTCGTTCTCCCATCCAAGACGCACGGGTCGTTCTCCCGTCCCTTGGCCAGTCGTTCTCTGGCACTAAAATACGTGGCTGGTCGTTCTCCAGCGTTTTACACAAAAGTACCGGTCGTTCTCCGGTATACCAAACAAGTTTAAAAGTTATGTTTGTGTCGGTCGTTCTCCGACAAGTTACCAAATGTACCGGTCGTTCTCCGGTAAGATACCAAGTTAGTGTCGGTCGTTCTCCGACAAGTTACCAATATGTACCGGTCGTTCTCCGGTAAGATACCAAAATAGTTTACAGTCGTTTGCAAAACAGTTTACCGGTCGTTCTCCGGTCTAGTTAAAACAGTTTGTCGAATAAGTTATCCCATTTGTTCAGTGTATCAGTATGAAAATGTTATTTCATAAACAAAGTTCGTACAACAGTTCAATAGTTCAAAGTACTCTAACAGTTTGAGTAAAACACGTATGATAAACAATCATGTAAGTAAAAGCAGTTATGGCAATAAGTAAAACAGTTGACTATGTTTTCCACCCCTGTTCAAAAGCAGTTAAATCAATAAAAGTAGGGGCTGTGAACTCACCTGTTGAGTTTAAGTAGTTGTGCGAGTGCTAGCAAACCTAAGCCCAAGTACGGTCTGAAATCTCCTAACGTCCTAAACGTACGAGATTTAATAAGTATGTGGATGTCTAAACTAATCATCCATGCTAGTGTTTGTACATCCAAGTCACGTCCAAATCGTTTGTTTAATGTTTGTATTTCGTTGTTTATGAAAATGTATACGACTCGTTGGTGAAAGTTTGAAATCAACATTTCGATAAAACAAGTATGTTTAAATTGTTTGTAAGGCTCGTGAATCGAATTTGTATAAAGATATGCGTTTTCGGTTAGTTCGACACTTAGTGAAAACAAGTTTTTAAACTTTCTGTTTTTAGCGACGTAAGGTGCGACGCTGGGTGGTTATGCGACGTAGGGTGCGACGTACGGGTCTACGTCGCATTCAGGTTTTGCGACGTCATGGGTTGCGTCGCATAGGCGACGCTCGCAATTTAATGCGACGTAGTGGTCTGCGTCGCTATGTGCGACGTAAGGAAGGGTAATGCGACGTAGAGGCCTACGTCGCAGTACTGTTTTCGGTCCCAATGCGACGTAGTCGCCTGTTCGACGAACAGCGAGAAAATAACGAGTTTTGGGTCGATTTCGGACGTTTTCGGTTATATAAAACACTAAAACATGTAAATCTAAGTATATTAAACACTAAGTAGCAATTATAACTTTGAAATCTAAAGATTTGCGGGATTTGTCGGAAACTTACGAGTGTCGGATTTGAAATCCGAAAAGGTAGAAGTGTAGATCGGGATCTCGTGGTCACTTTATTCCAAAGAAGCTATATGATTCGGTGCGTTTTTGTAGTAGTTTTTGTTGTTTTGGTGTGATTTTTGGTGGTGAGTTTAGAGAGAAAAGAGAGTGATGAAAGAGAAGAGAAAGATGGAGAATGAGAAAAGGTGGAGGTGGGAGTGGGGTTTTGTCCCCATTTTCTGCCTCCGTGTTTTAGTCCCGTGTTTGTTTGCCCGATTGTTAAATGTTACTTTACTTTAACTAATATGTTTTTAAATTACATTTTTCATTATATGTTAATTAGGATCTTTTTATGAAACTAAATTAATAAATTTTACAAATTTCAACTTTGTTTTATTTTAATTTATACAAGTTAAAGTTCCGCGTTCTAAAATAATATGTAAATATTATCGACATAATATTTAATTGTTAACTACGTTATTTAATAATTTCGTTTTATTAAATAATTTTGTTCACCAACAGTCGTACATTTTTGTCGCGTTTGTTTTCAAATTGATCTGTACGTAATTACGACTACGTAATACTACGCGTACTAACTAGTTGGGCTATGCTAGACTTACCTCTAAAATGTGTTGTGAATTCACTCAAGTAGGGAATTAGCCTAATAATGCAAGTGATTAATGTTATTAATCGTGTTCAAATTTGCGAGGTGTTACATTCTCCCCATGTTAGAGAAATCTCGTCCCGAGATTTGAATCAAGTCGGATCGCCCGCGGCGTATGTTCTCCGATAAGTCATGTCGTTACAGTAATAGTAATAGTTTGTGTAGTGATCTATGTTTGCCAATATAGTTTTAACTGTTTAGTATACTCGCGGTATAGTTTGATAGTTCAAGTTCGTTTCGTGGTTAGCGTTTACCAAGTGGTGTGTTCGAATTGACATTCGAATGAAAGAAACGTTAAATCGTAGCAAGAGTTGGTAAGACATACCGTGTTTGCCATAGTCCGCAACAGTTTCCGGTGCACGGAGGATGTATGCGCGGCCACGAGCCGGTGGGATGGTTGCGATGTGGTTGTTGTTGTTTTGAGTGTTGTTTCCGGGGTTGTTCTGGTTGTTGTTCAGTTTCGGACATTGGTTTCGAAAATGTCCGGATTCACCGCACTCGTAACACGCGTTTGATCGAGGAGGAGGGTTGGTTTTACAGTTTTGGGCCAAATGACCCCAGTTTTTGCAGTCTTGGCAGAAAGCACAGTTGCCATTATGATGCATCCCGCACTTGTCGCATTTTGGTTTGTTGCCAAGATAGGTTTTGGGTCCAGAGTTGGTGATTGCGGCAAAGGCTCGGGTGTTTCCCGGGTTTCTGTTTTGTTGACCCTGACGGTCGTTACCATCATTGTTCCATTTACGTTTGTGGGTTCCAGAGTCGCCCGCATCAGTACGGTTAGGTTCAGTTTTCCCTGTGATAGCTTTCAGGGTTCCAATCTCGACCGCGTCGTCGGTTAAGCTGTGAGCCAGATCCACTGCGCTCCTAAAAGTGGCGGGTTTGGAGGACATAACCATGCCTCGGATTTGTGGTGCCAAACCCCTGTTGTAACGCTCAATGCGTTTGCTCTCGGGGGTTACCATGTGAGGCACAAGACGTGCAAGCTCCTGGAATCTAGTTGTGTAACCGGAAATGTCAGCTCCGATCATCTGAATGTTCCAAAACTCGGTTTCGAGTTTCTGCATCTCGTTGGGAGGGCAAAATTCCTCCATCATCATCTGCTTCAGAGTTACCCAGGTCATGGAATGAGCAGCTGGGCGTCCCATAATCTGGACTTGAGCGTTCCACCAGGTTAGCGCTTTGTCGGCTAAAGTGCAGGTGGCGTATTTCACGATCTTGTCGTTGGCGCAGTCGCTGATGTCGATGACTGATTCCATCTTTTCAATCCAGTGGACCAGGCCAATGGCCCCTTCGGTCCCGGTGAAGGTGCTGGGTTTACAAGACTGAAAGGTTTTGTAGGAACACCCCTGCTGGGTATTAGTTGGAGTTTCGCTGTTGACGGGGGTAGCTCCACTGTTGTTGGTTGGGTTTTCACGATTTCTGCTAGCCTCGTACTGAGCAATAGCCTCAGCCACGCGGCGTTCGATTATTTGTTCGGTTGTTTCTGGAGGTACAGGTGGAGAATTTCGTCGACTGTTTCGAGTCTTTCTTTGTTTAGGCGGCATGCTGACGTTCTGCGATGAAAAGATGCAGAAGTCAATGCCAATGAAAAATATGTGAGGAATAAAGTTTCACATATTTCAAGTTTTCGAGTATCAAGCAAAATTTGTCGAATCCCCATCACGTATCTTACGACTATGAAACACCCATATGTACTTAGTATGATATAATCACGTTGGCCATGCGTCATTATATGATGCCAAATACATACTTCTTTTCATCAACCGTTTAATCACGATCAGGTTCATATGAGATCAGAGTACAATGAACGAGTCGGATGTAGTGAACAGTTCACGCGTATCGAGGTATCGTAACGATAGTTTAGATGTATGCAAATGTATGTATGCATGTACGTTCTAGCCAAGGCTATAGTCTAGGTCTCTAGGTTTCTAAGTCACCTAAAGTTTCCTAGTTCGCTATAACCATTGGCTCTGATACCAATCTGTAACACCCCCAAAAATTGTTTAGCGGAAGCGTTTTAGTTTAAGTACTGGGGTGTCACAATAATAAAGCATGCATACGTATCAGAGCTTATGATTACAACAGAACAATATATAATAAGATGCCAAAAGTTATTAATTACAAAGTTTACGATTCCTCGAATCGTATAAGTTAAAAGTAATAAGTTTACAAAAGTAGATTTCTGAAATATGACTAAAGCATTTCAGTTATACTAACGAAATCCATGTGTTTCCAAAAAGTTGGCATCCTAACTTCAAGGGTCGCCTAGTTCTCCATGTGTGTTGGCGATTCTTATATGCGCAGCTAATTCCCTGAAAAACATAGTAAAAGTCAACAACTAGGTTGAGTGAATTCACAGGTTTTAAGTTTACACAAGTTGAATCAAGTTTGTATCACAGTTGTTATCCAAATATGTTCACAAATAGTATTGCCATAATAGTCGAGTATAAGTTTTGTAGAATGTTATCCAAATACCAGTTTTGTGGGTTGTTCGCCCAAAGTTCAAGTTAAAACACGTGCTGGTCGTTCACCAGCGAGTTATAAATACACAGTACCGGTCGTTCTCCGGCCAAATACGCACGGGTCGTTCTCCCGTCCAACAAACGCATGGGTCGTTCTCCCATCCAAGACGCACGGGTCGTTCTCCCGTCCCTTGGCCAGTCGTTCTCTGGCACTAAAATACGTGGCTGGTCGTTCTCCAGCGTTTTACACAAAAGTACCGGTCGTTCTCCGGTATACCAAACAAGTTTAAAAGTTATGTTTGTGTCGGTCGTTCTCCGACAAGTTACCAAATGTACCGGTCGTTCTCCGGTAAGATACCAAGTTAGTGTCGGTCGTTCTCCGACAAGTTACCAATATGTACCGGTCGTTCTCCGGTAAGATACCAAAATAGTTTACAGTCGTTTGCAAAACAGTTTACCGGTCGTTCTCCGGTCTAGTTAAAACAGTTTGTCGAATAAGTTATCCCATTTGTTCAGTGTATCAGTATGAAAATGTTATTTCATAAACAAAGTTCGTACAACAGTTCAATAGTTCAAAGTACTCTAACAGTTTGAGTAAAACACGTATGATAAACAATCATGTAAGTAAAAGCAGTTATGGCAATAAGTAAAACAGTTGACTATGTTTTCCACCCCTGTTCAAAAGCAGTTAAATCAATAAAAGTAGGGGCTGTGAACTCACCTGTTGAGTTTAAGTAGTTGTGCGAGTGCTAGCAAACCTAAGCCCAAGTACGGTCTGAAATCTCCTAACGTCCTAAACGTACGAGATTTAATAAGTATGTGGATGTCTAAACTAATCATCCATGCTAGTGTTTGTACATCCAAGTCACGTCCAAATCGTTTGTTTAATGTTTGTATTTCGTTGTTTATGAAAATGTATACGACTCGTTGGTGAAAGTTTGAAATCAACATTTCGATAAAACAAGTATGTTTAAATTGTTTGTAAGGCTCGTGAATCGAATTTGTATAAAGATATGCGTTTTCGGTTAGTTCGACACTTAGTGAAAACAAGTTTTTAAACTTTCTGTTTTTAGCGACGTAAGGTGCGACGCTGGGTGGTTATGCGACGTAGGGTGCGACGTACGGGTCTACGTCGCATTCAGGTTTTGCGACGTCATGGGTTGCGTCGCATAGGCGACGCTCGCAATTTAATGCGACGTAGTGGTCTGCGTCGCTATGTGCGACGTAAGGAAGGGTAATGCGACGTAGAGGCCTACGTCGCAGTACTGTTTTCGGTCCCAATGCGACGTAGTCGCCTGTTCGACGAACAGCGAGAAAATAACGAGTTTTGGGTCGATTTCGGACGTTTTCGGTTATATAAAACACTAAAACATGTAAATCTAAGTATATTAAACACTAAGTAGCAATTATAACTTTGAAATCTAAAGATTTGCGGGATTTGTCGGAAACTTACGAGTGTCGGATTTGAAATCCGAAAAGGTAGAAGTGTAGATCGGGATCTCGTGGTCACTTTATTCCAAAGAAGCTATATGATTCGGTGCGTTTTTGTAGTAGTTTTTGTTGTTTTGGTGTGATTTTTGGTGGTGAGTTTAGAGAGAAAAGAGAGTGATGAAAGAGAAGAGAAAGATGGAGAATGAGAAAAGGTGGAGGTGGGAGTGGGGTTTTGTCCCCATTTTCTGCCTCCGTGTTTTAGTCCCGTGTTTGTTTGCCCGATTGTTAAATGTTACTTTACTTTAACTAATATGTTTTTAAATTACATTTTTCATTATATGTTAATTAGGATCTTTTTATGAAACTAAATTAATAAATTTTACAAATTTCAACTTTGTTTTATTTTAATTTATACAAGTTAAAGTTCCGCGTTCTAAAATAATATGTAAATATTATCGACATAATATTTAATTGTTAACTACGTTATTTAATAATTTCGTTTTATTAAATAATTTTGTTCACCAACAGTCGTACATTTTTGTCGCGTTTGTTTTCAAATTGATCTGTACGTAATTACGACTACGTAATACTACGCGTACTAACTAGTTGGGCTATGCTAGACTTACCTCTAAAATGTGTTGTGAATTCACTCAAGTAGGGAATTAGCCTAATAATGCAAGTGATTAATGTTATTAATCGTGTTCAAATTTGCGAGGTGTTACAGAATCAACTCGTTGTCTTCGTTAGCGATAACCGTCATGCCTCCTTTCTTTGGGACGACTTGAACTGGACTGACCCATGGGGAATCTGAAATAGGATAAATTAAACCAGCATCCAAGAGTTTGATAACCTCCTTTTTCACCACGTCTTGAATCTTTGGGTTAACTCTCCTTTGCCTTTGAATAGAGGGCCTGAAGTCATTTTCCATTAAGATCTTGTGAGTGCAGTAATTTGGGCTGATCCCTTGTATGTCAGAGATTTTCCATGCAATCGCTTTCTTATGTGACTTTAGAACCTCAATGAGTAGTGCTTTCTCTTCAGGCTTCAGATCTTTAGATATGATAACCGGTAAGTGCGAAGTTCCTTCGAGAAAAGCATATTCAAGGTGTGAGGGAAGTTCCTTCAGCTCCAATTCGGGTGGTTCTTCAGTGGAAGGCTTCATCCTAGCAATTTTGTCTCTTTTAAGCTCATTGTATGTCGTCTGATAATCTGATTCAACTGCAGGTGCCTCTGAAATGTTGGCTGATGCTATTTCAACCCATTCTGTATTGTTGTAAAGATCACCTTTTCTCAGCTCGTATTTTACTTGGGAAGATTGAGAGATTGCATTATCTTCAGTGATTATTTCTTTGTTGTTCTTTGTGAATGCGAATCTCTGAAACTGAGCTGAAGAAGATGTGCTAAAAGTAATTTATGGATTCAAGTTTTCACAACTTTCAGAAAGTTGTGGATCGGATGGTTTAAGCATTGACTCCATTTCCTTGAGAGTCTTCAGAATTTCTTCTTTTGAGAGAGATGAATCAGTAACTTTAGAATTAGGGCTTCTTCTTAAGAGAGTGACCGGAGTGCCTTGTCCAAGTGGTACAGCAGTGATAAATCTGTTGGGCTGTAAGTTGGAATTCTTTAAAGGTAATAGCACTTCCTTTGATGCAATGGACGGATCCGAGATAGCAGAGCATAGACCCGCACCTTCTTCACAGATTTTCCTTGTTGTGATGACAGTGTTCGGAAGGGGATTAATGCTGCTTACTGCGAGGATTTCTTCCAAGTGTTCTTCAATTATTTCCTGCATAGAATCTACAAGACCAAGGTCTTCTCCCATAGGAAGTTTCATTAGTTTATCGACATTGAAGGTGACCTCCTCAGTTCCCACTCTAAGTTTTGAAGATTTTTGATTCATGTCAATGACGGCCTTGTCAGTATTTAGGAAAGGTCTGCCAAGGATGAGTGGTACCTGAGCGTCTTCCACAATATCCATAACAACAAAATCAACTGGAAAGACGAATTTATCAACACGTACCATAATATCTTCAGCAATTCCTCGAGGGAGTTTAACTGATCTATCAGCTAATTGGATGGTCATACGGGTTGGTAAAAGTTCGCTTAATCCTAGTTTCCTATAAAGCGAGTATGGCATAAGGTTTACACTAGCTCCTAAGTCAGCTAAGGCGTTACTTATTTGAACATCCTGAAGGTAACAAGGAATAGTGAAATGGCCAGTGTCTCCTAGCTTTGGGGGCAGTCCTTGTTGCATAATTAAAGAGCATTCTGCGTCTAAGGGCAAGTTAACTATTTGTCTAAGTTTTTCTTTGTTGGATATAAGTTCTTTAAAGAATTTGGCACAACTAGGCATTTCAACTAAAGCATCTAATAATCAAACGTTTAAGTGTAGGCTTTTGAACATCTCTAAATATTTTCCAAACTGGGCTTCTTGTTTCTCTTTCTTAAGCCTACCAGGGAAAGGTATACGTGTTGGTTTAACTACTTTAGGGGCTTTGGAAGATTCTGGTTCAGGAGAGGTGACAGGAGTGTCTTTTCCGCCTCTAGTGACAACAAGGATATCATCATAATCATAAGATGAATGATGAATAGCTTTGCTAATCGCTTCTTCTCTTTGCTTCTCCTCAACTTTTAAAAAAAATCTTTTAACGATATCCTCCATGTTTTTAATTAAATCGTTTGAAATTCTGAGCAAATAATCAATTTGGTTTTGAAAATCAACAATTTGTTTGTTTTTATTATTTTGCTCAACCATGAAGTTATTGAAAATCGTATTGTTTAGACGAGAAGACAATTGAGAAGACGTAGAGGGAACTAACAAATGAGAGATAGGTTGTTTGGATAACCGCTGAGTGAAAGGTTTTGAATGAATGATTTGATCAGTGGTTCCAGATGTGGCGAGAACATCTTCCTTGGGCTTTGAGCGTGAGAAGAGCCGTTGAGGTTGCTTCTTAGGTTTGGAAGAGTCTTGCATATTACTGACAACTTTAGAGATGGATTCGAGTTGGGCTCTTAAAGTGTCGAACGTTTGAGTAGAAGTGCCCTTGTTTTCCGAGGTTGATTCATCAAGCTCCAAGTCATGTCGGTGCATCGTTATCGTCTCAATCAACTTCCAGGCTTCTTCTGAAGTATGTAGCATGAAATTTCCGGATGAAGCAGCATCGAGGGTTTGTTGGTGATGAGGATTCAGACTGTTGTAGAATGTGCAGACCAGATTCCTTTCAGCCAACTGATGATTTGGACATCTTCCAAGCAGATTCTTAAAGCGTTCCCAAGCTGAGCTTAATGATTCAGTAGTTTCTTGACGAAAGTTAATGATTTCATTTTTTAGCTTGGTTTGTAGGGACGGAGGGAAAAACTTAGCTAAGAACTTAGTAGCCATCTCCTCCCATGTATGAATCGAATTGGGTTCGAGTTTATAAAACCATGTTTGAGCTCGGAAAGCTAAAGAATAAGGAAACAGGTGAAGTCGGGTGACTTTAACACTGGATCCGGTTTGTTCGAAAGAGTCGGAAAGGTTGATGAACTTGTTAAGATGGGCGTTTGGATTTTCAACCGAAAGACCATGAAACTGACACTGAGATTTAAGTAATTTAATGAAGTGTGGTCTGATTTCAAGGGTTTCGTCGGTTGGTGATACGATTGGTCCTCCTCGTCCCTCTAGCAGTGGTTGGGTTGATGAGGCGAGAGTGATACGATTCGTCATAACTTGTTTTAGAAGAAAATAGGGTTTTTGAAAGGATATGTTTAACTAAGGATGGGAAATTAAAAACTAACTAACCTAGAGATAAAAACTGTAACTTCCGGATGATATTGATCTTCCGTAAGGATCGCTAAATAACTAAGATAACAAAATTCCTAAAATCGGTCGTTGTAGTCTCCGGCAACGGCGCCAAAAGCTTGTCGTGCCTCCCGGCGGTCGGACAGGATTTACTCCGGTCGTTGAACCTCCCAACCGGGATGCGCGGACAGGGTTTAAATATATAAAGCAGGGGAATCCTAAGCTGTATACTACTAACAGACCTAAAAGGGAAGTAAGTGGTATGTTTGACTCAGGTGTCGTTCTTCAAACTACAACGGGCATGGGAGTCTAGAAAGTTTTATTATCTTTGGAGATTCAGCTAGGGTTTTTAAAAGCTTTTGGATAGATTTGGTTTTTGTAACTAAATACTAATTTAAATAAAGAAAATAAAACAAAAGAGGTTTGTACGGAGACTCGGTCAACAGAGGATAAGAGAGTGTTTACTATGATTTCGTTATATGTTATTGATGAATAGACAAGGGTAAGACTACTAGATGTGATGACTAATCCGGAGAGGATGGAAACATAATTAATGCAAAGTATTGTACCTACGACCGTTCCGCGGCTTCCATACGTTTGTACTCCACCAATTGGTGTTTCCAGCACTATACCGAGTAATAGGGCGTTTTACGATTTTTCCGTTACATTAATTAGGGTTCCACATTACTCTCGCAGATTTCCTATATCCTAATGAGCTACAACTACGAGCCTATTAAATATCTAACGTAGAGTTGTCCGTAATCAGATAAATAATATGTCACGTGGATAGCAGTTATAGAAGTCAAATACACCGGAAGTTCTCCCAAATGTACAGACCAATTTAACCGACGACTATCCTCGAATCCTGGTCCCCAGTCACAGTCATCAGAGACGTCTGTATCGTAGCGTGAATTGTTGATTGAACAAAAACACGAACGGGGATAATCCCGCGGACCAAGTTGGGATAATCGGGCTAACGATCAGTTAAATTGTTCAGCATTATAGATATAAATCATCACAACTATTCCATGCATGTTAATCTACTGTGTAAACCAATATTCCGTGTCTGAAAACCTAATTATACAGTTACTGATGTGAACCAGGAGGATAACTCTAGCATGCATCATTCCTAAGGCAACAATCAAACAAGAACATGCAATAGGGTGACACATAACAGAACACCGTAATCCTAAGCATAACAGATAACCAATAATCAGATCATAGATATCCCGAAAGTTCTCTCAAAGATATATAACAGATAAACATGAATCTAACCTATCTCTAATCCTACGCTCCGTGTCTCTTATGATTTGTTTCAACCTAGAGAACACAGCCATACCAAGTTCATTGATCATCAAGTATAGAATAGGTAGAGAACGTACCACTAGTAATTGGCCAAGTTCTAGCAGGAAGCTTCTAACCACATCATAAGTTGGATAGATAAACATTCGAGATTCAGTTTATGAGTTCATACACAGTTTAAAGTAACACGGGCAGAGTAACAGCATGGCATAAACATATTGACTATTCTAACATAACTACATCATAGTAAACACAAAGAAATGTCTAGCCTAACATTATATATCTATCATACAATCCTAAACAAGCATAAACAAAGCAACACATGTTTAAAACTGGAAAGTAAGAGATATATAAATAGAACCTGATACGAATTTATTACAAACAGATCTTCGCGAATACAATGTCTTGGAGTGACTCCGTACAAAAGCTAAAATCTACCTCTACCTAACTATCTCTCTAACTAGCTCAATTCTAGAGAGAGAAAATATCTAGAGAGAGAAACTAGAGAGAGAGTGATGTGTGTGAGAGAGAAAGTGTAAGGAAGAAATGAAGTGAGAAAAATGGTGTGTTTTGAAGTGTTGGGGTAGACCACTATTTATAGGCAAACCCTAAAATCGCACGTACAACTCACGAAGCAGCACGTACAAGCAAACGAAGCAGCATACGGGGGTGCAGGGGCCGTATACGGCCTTGTAAGGGCCGTATACTGTGTAGTATGGGCCGTATACGGTCTCACAAGGGCCGTATACTGTGTGTGGGGCCGTATATGGGCTCTGTCTGATTTCGTTCGTTGCTTAAAACGTCCGTATCTCATTCGTTACGCGTCCGTTTGACCTAATTCTTTCGCCTGTGGTTTCGTACTTCCATTACGCTTCTAATGATGCCAATCTCATAGAAATTGGGTGTGTAGAACTTAGGCGTAGCCGAAATGACTTTTAGTGGCTCTGAAAATGCAGTGTCTTCTCCGTCCTTTGGCCGTTTCACTTGATTCCAGATTTTTCCGTCTCGATTTTACCTACACAATAGATGGTAGAAGTTAGAAGGTGTTCCTTGAAAGGAAAATGAGGTCGGAGGAATCGGCTTGTATTAAAATGCTGTGTTTTGTGCGGTTTCAGAGTGTTTTCAGTGATTTTTACCGCAACGTCTACTTTTGAACTACTTTAGTGAATTTTAATAAATAATCAATGTTTTGAAATGTTTTCACTAAAGAAAGGTCCAAAATGTGAGGAATAAAGCTTCTAAAAACATGATTTTTTACGTCAAATCAATTGTGGTAAAGAATTATCAGTGGTTACGAGAGAGAGAAATCTAATCTACGGGTATCACTAAAGAGAAAGTTCGTCGGGACGCCTCAGAATCTTACGATTAACTTCCCCGGCAGCGGTGTCAAAAACTTTTCGCGCCGTCAGCAGTCACGCGTCGTCAACACGACTGACAGCAGCATGACGGGTTTAGTTTTAAAAATTTATATTTAGCTGGGGACCTAAGTTCTACTAGAGCTGTATAGCTGAAGTATGACCTAGGGTCGTTCTAAAGAGTTAATCGTATTGGAAAACAACTTGTCGGGACGAACAGTTCAAATTAGCAATGGTTTGAAAATAGTTTTTGAGTGGGGTTTTATACTTAGGTCCATAATTAAAATTTAAACTAATTAAAACAGTAAATAAAAGCGGTAGGTTGAATCAGTATAAGGTGACTTGTGTTTGTTATGACTTCGTTAGCTTTTACGTGGGGTGATGCTGTATTTGGGGTTTTATATTTGAAAACGTCTTTTAAGATTTGTGTCTTGCGTTCACGTAGATACATTGTGGTGTAAACACTAGCACCCTACTGATCAGGTTAACCGATCAGTATGTCACTGAGTACTAGGCTATCAAGATTCTGATCAGATCGGACTGTCTTGAAACCTTCCTCACCGTCTCTTGTGACGAGACTAGGTGACCCTCAGATGGGGTGCAGGAATAAGGCGACAGTCCGCAATTTATCCACTGATCTTTCTTAACACAGACAAATATATCTAAGCTAGGCAAGGCATTTAAGATTTAAGACAGGTGGTGACTGATTAACATATACATTAATGGTTGTGATTGAGTTCAGAGATATTCGGCTGTGATACAGTCTTCAACCCACAGGGTTTTCCACAGTTTGTATGTAATTGTACTGCACGATAGGTGTTTCCAATGTTATACTGTGTATTCACCCGTATTACGGTCTTTCCTGTATCACAGACTATGCCAGGATGTAATACAGTCTACAGCCTTCGACCTTTCCAAGGTTTTCACGTGTTTGTATTCCACCAAAGGTGTTTCCAACGTTATACCGGATACTCAGTCGTATTAGGGCTTTAACTGGATTAAATACTTTACAGCCATCTGAACTCAATATATCTAAGCTTGTATTACAGTAAAACCATCTATGATAGCTAAACATCCCGTTCACTTTAATGATTCAATCCCAATAAATCCCTGATTGATTCACGGTGTACTATACGATAGTTTAAACAGTATTTCCACTAGTTACAAAATCAGACCATGTTTATTTTGGAAAACATAGATAGGTAGTGACCGTCTGAACAATGTTAGCTACTCCTTGTCATAAAGGTTCTAACCACGTTTATTGGAGGAAAGGCGATAGTTTAGTTTAAAATCATAAATGTATAGTTAACAGTACACCGGTTTTCAATATTTAACAATTGGGATCATTATTCCACAACGGATTGTGCCCACGACTTTCATAGCTTCCACGTTCCGTACTACACACATTCGTTATGTTTCCGGCGCTATACAAATGAAAGCCGTATAACGTTACCTCCGCTGTTTCATAACGATTTTATCCCAATTGTATTTAAAGTAGCATCACCCCAAATATTAACAAGCCAACTACATCATAACAAACACAATAGCTAATCTACTCACTAATCATGGCAATGTATCCTAAATCAAACATAATAATAGCATGCAACATTATGAGAGATAAGGATAGAAATAACCAAAAGTAATGCATAGATTGAATAGTAGCTGAAAGATTACACGGACAGAGCTCCGAAATATCCCGATCAATATTACAAAGGAGATCCTCCAAGAATTCCAACTCTATTACAAAAGCTACCCTATTAATTCTCCTCTAACTCCTAAGAGTAGTGCTAGAGAGAGAAACTAATTATCCTAACTAATTCTCCTCTAACTCCTAAGAGTAGTGCTAGAGAGAGAATGAAAACTAGAGAAAGAGTGAGGTGTGAGGTGTGTGAAATTATGAAATGGAGGTTGGTAACTATAGGAGAAGGGTGAAAGCCTTGGTTCAAGTCTTGAAGCATCAAATACAAGCATCAAAGCGGCATACGGGGCAAGCGGACCAAGGGGGGTCAAACGACACCCAACAAGGCAAACAACCCCGTATACGGCACCCCAAGGGCCGTATACGGCACCTAGGGTACCGTATACGGTACCTAGGTGTCCAGGGGGGTTGGTGCTCCGTTTGGCCTCCGTTGACTTCTCGGTTGCTTGGTTCGTCCGTATCTTCTTCGTTTTAAGCCCGATTTGCTTGATTCTTGAGCCGTTGGCTTCGTTTTTCCGTTACGCTTCTAATGACACTAAGTTTGCCAAATTTGGAAGTGTTTAACTTTTGCGTGTTCCGGATGACGATCGGCGAGCTTCTAGACTGTGTATCTTCTCCGTCTTTCGTCCGGTTCTTCTGATTCTTTCACCTCCGGTCTTGGATTTCCCTATGGAATCATAAAATATGAATTAAGATCCAATTCCATAAGTAATTTAAGAAGGGGATATTTAAGGTGATGTAATTTGACTCGTTTTGCGTGATAAACGGATGTTTTTGGTGATTTTAATAGCAACGCCCATAATTAGACTACTTTGGTGATTTTAAGTAAATAATAGATGTTTTAAGATGATATCACCAAATATAAGTCCAATAAGTGCAGAATAATGTGCCTAAAAACATGACTTTTTAGGTCACATCAGACCCCTACGTCTTTCTTTATTTTTCCTTCCTTTTACCACTTTTATAAATTATGTTATCCCTATCCACTCAACTAGTCAACCACCTACCAATGAGACTATGACAGCTACACGTATAACTCTCGCTGAAGACTCTAAACCCTTGATTGAAGGTCGAGGAGGACCAATTGTCTATCCAGAAACCGATAGAGCGTCATTTGAATTAAAGCCACATATTGTTCAGTTAGTCCAAAACCTCTGTCAATTCCATGGCCTACCAAATGATGATCCCAACTCACACCTTGACAAATTCATTTCCTTATCTAACTCTTTTAAGCCAATTGGGGTTAATCAAGACATAGTCTATCTATACCTATTTCCCTACTCACTCACTCTCAATGCACAAACTTGGTTTGAGGAATTAGAGCTTAACTCTATAACCTCTTGGGTAGAATTAGCAACCAAATTTTTGGCCAAATATTCCCCCCCATCAAAACAAGCCACGTTTAGGACCAACATCATAAACTTTCGCCAAGTTCAAGATGAATCAATCTACGATGCATGGGAACGCTTTAAGAAATTGCTTAAGAAATGTCCAAATCATCGTTTTGAGCGCTCAGACCAGTTGTGCATTTTCTACAATGGTCTCTTCCCACATCACTGTCCTTTACTTGATACCGCCTCTCAAGGTAGTTTTATGAACTGTACGGCCGATGACGCTTGGAGCCTTATTGAGAAAATGACCGTACACAACCATGACTGGAACAGTGAAAATCACTCCTCAGTAGTGAATCCACCTACTACACTCGGGAATGAAGCTATCAAAACTCTCACTCAGCAAGTGGAAGAACTAACTAAGGAGATTAAGGAATTGAAAAGTCAACAACGACAAGTCTGTCAAGTTCAAACCTGCCTTAATTGTGCTAATCTGAACCACTCAGCCCAAATTCCTCACTCTCATCTAACTCCACCCAATACTAACCCTTCCTTTAAACCACCTAGGAATAGCCCACTAACTTACCAACCCCAACCTTTGGAACCCTCTTCCTTACAAACCTCTAGTTTTGACGACACCTTGATACCAGTCATTCAAGGAATCTCGACTAGACAAGGCCAAGTAGATCTCCTCTTAAGTGATCAACTGACTTTGTTAAAAGCTTTCAAATCCCAATTAGGACAATTAGCACAGCGTATTAACGCTAAACCTCAGGATAGTCCAACTAGTTGCCATAAGGAGGCTTCCCACATTCAAGACTCTAAGGTAGCACATAGCCCACCTACTGTTTCTTCTCCGGTGAAGGAACCACCTATTGTCCCATCGACAATAGATTTAGAGTCTACACCAAATAGGAAAGTAAACATTCCATTTCCGGCTCGTCTTAAACAACGACCCGACAAGCTTAAGTCTTTTAAGCTTGATAGGAAATTCAAAGATACCGCATCTGAAGTTCATTCCAAAAAGTACTTCAGAAAACTTCTTACAACCAAGGATAAGGTACCCGAAGTACCCAATGTCCCGCTGAACGAGGAATGTTCAGCTATCTTGAAAAATATCATTCCTGAAAAACTCAGAGATACTGGACGTTTTACTCTCCCCTGTTCTATCTACAATTCAGGCATAATCTGTTCTCTTGCCGATTTAGGAGCTAGTGTTAATCTTATGCCATACTCGCTTTTCAAGATGCTTGAGTTAGAAAACCTTCGACCTACCAAAATGAGCATTGAGCTTGCTGACCACTCGGTCAAATACCCTAGGGGAATAGCTGAAAATGTTTTAGTTAGGATTGGCAAATTTCTTTACCTAGCAGATTTTGTAGTAATGGATATGCATGAAGACCTACACATCCCAATCATACTAGGAAGACCTTTCATGAATACGGCCAAGGCAATCATCAACGTCTTCGCACAAACCATCAGCTTGTAGTCTCAAGGAGAAACCATCACTTTCCATATCGACAATCCTAATGCTGGAGACCAAGCCGATATATACATGATCTCCATGAACAAGACCGCCAGAGACGAAGAAACTGCAAAGCCAACAACTGAAAGGAACTCTAGCACGGAAATGGCAATCACGCCATATTTCCCGATTGACCTCCGACGAATAGGACAAGAGATGAAAAACGCATCTCCATCAGCAAACAACCCAACGATGGAAGAATTGATCAGAACGAGAAAGATGGAAGAAGAAAACAAAAGAAGCATACCGCAAACTAATCCGTTTACCACTGAAGAAATGGCGGAAAGTAACCATGACCATCCCACGAGAGGAGAAACACTGGAGGAATATTCCAAACGCACAAGATACCAGCCGCAAACCATCATAGATCACAAAGTGCTCGAAGAATTCATCCAAAGATTTGACAAAGTAGTAGGAGGAATAAGCAGCGTAGTCAACATGCTTGCTCTTTCCCCTGCTGAACTGCAATTCTGTCAACAACAGAGACGGGCTTACGCTAGGATCTACAATGCCCTTAAAAGATCTAACATCCCATTCACCTCAACGCAATGGGAGATGTTAGGATCTATTAGAGTGCATATGAAAGAGACTACTGGACATCCGAGCAGTCGTGCCGACATTTCAATGATGAATGACCTCACATCATTGCTTAACTTGCTAAGTAGAGAAGATCACCTCAGTTCCAAGGAAAGCGGATCCATGGTTATCAACTCCACTATGGAAAAACAAATTGAATTAATGATTGAAGAACTTAGTTATCTTGTTTGGGAGGAATCAAGGCGCGAACGACCCTTTAGGGTTACATATGAATCACCACTTGATATCGCTACTTTTGTTACGATCCATCTACGGGAGATTCAAGCACGGAAAAGTAACTCCAAAACAAAGTTCATATTCTACTCAGGATGCAAGGAGATACTTCGTCAGCTTACTCTAGTTTTCTCAGAATCCGACTTTCCATTCAACAACCATCAGCACCGGCAAATAGAGGACCTGTGCACGTCCATCAGAAGATTCAACGGAGACCCCAAGACCGAGAATTATGAAGACATAAAACTGCAATTCTTGTTGTTTGTATGCTCTCTTTGGCAAAACCCACCGCCAAGAGAGGTTGTTAAGACAGACACAACCACCATGACCGACCCTAGTGGACCTGTCACTAAAGCAGTTGACTACATCACCTTCGGACTTCACGGACTTGCCAGGACAACTTCAGAGCATCTTCTGAACTACAAGGAAACATCGAGAGATAGTCCACTTGAATTGATTACGACAATAGTCAATCATTTCATAAGAATCTATCCACCTCGATATAATTTTCCGCAACCTAGGGCCGACAACATCAACACAGTGGATCCCATGGATGCATCCATCTCCATCTAGCTAGGAGAAAAGAAGTCGAGCTCTCGACTTTAAAAGAGCGCTTCTCGGGAGGCAACCCGTGTTTTACATTTCCGCATTTTTACATTCCAAGAAGTGATGAAGTCTCCGACTATCTTTCACACTTGGATATACGAACAAGCTTCTGCCTGACGCATCAAATTTTTGACGCCACGCATCAAAGAAAGTATATCCAACGTGTTCACACCTACGAGACCAATCACAAGAAGACTTGATCAAGAGTGAACCCAACAAGATGAAGTTCGGCAAACGCATACCATGGAACACTGCAAATACCGAGGAGTACTTCTGTACCAGTCTCTTTCCTTCGTTATAAATATACCATATCCACTATGCTTATCACTAAGTGTGGGATTCAAACCCAACACACACTACTAAAAGAATACGTCTAAGATGTTTTAAATCCTAAGTGTGGGATTTTACCCCAGTCAGAGCTTAGAATAACATCGAGGACGATGTCCCTTTAAGTGTGGGATAGCAGTAGTATACACTACTGTAAAATGGATAATGGTATATGCTTGATTCTAAACTCGTTGCTCTTTAAGACCCTGCTTCTCCAAAAAGTAAACAAAAATTTTCAAAATTGCGTAAAAATATGTTGAAAATGAAAAATTTTAGACAAAGAGTGATTTACTTTGGAGAAAAGGATAAATAAAATACAAATTCTTTTGAGAAATTAGTTTAATAATCCCATAAAGAGCATCGCATGACTAGGCACACAACAACCCAATTTTCGATTCGTGAGGTATCTTGAGCCATATAAAGCATTCACTTTTAACGCTTCACTTCTTCGATTCTTGAGTGTGCCGATGTATGCTTTTAGAATCAGAACTTGCTCCTGTTATGCATTTCGAATCCGAACTGGTGAGTCAAAAAGGAGATCGAATCACATCATTCTTAAACCCATCCGTATGCCCAAAAATAAATACGTTATCCCTACCCTCTCAAAAGCATCCCTCAAACTTCATAGTAAGTTCCAAAGATGAAAGAAGAGAAGCTACAAGGATATGACGTCGAAAAAAAATCCAAGAAAATTCGAAGAAAGGAAAGTCAAATGGAGAAAAAGACTCCTCCCAAAAGAAAAAGGCATCAATCCTCCCGAATATTCAAAAATTTCAGCTTTCCGCTTCACCAAAAAGAAACCCGAAAAACCAAGATAACACTAACACTTCACTCCATCAACCCTACATCACCTCTCCTAGAATGATTGTGGCTAGATCAACTTCACGCTCACATAAAAGGTAACGATTTGATTCTCGATCAAGCCTATGACGATAAACGATACATGACTGGCATTCTGAGTGATTGATATAATAGAATAGGAAACCCTAAACACTTTGAGTGATTAGAGTGACCACCTTGAAAGGATCGCCTAGTCATGTATCCAAGATCAAAGATCAAAAGCATGCTCCCAAAGATTACAACCCTACTTTCTCAAAAGCACGAATAGTTTATTTTTCCAAAACCCCCTTAGTAGAAAGTTCCGCCTTAAAATATTTCATTATCTGCTTACCTTTAACCATGCTTGAAATTCGAGTTTGCTTGAGGACAAGCAAAGTTCTAAGTGTGGGATACTTGATATCGCGTAAAAAGTCACGTTTTTACTACCGATATCTCTCTCATTTTGGAACGATTCTTGGCATTTTAAACTCAAAAATAGTACAAATAAATGATATTATGCCAAGATGGTCAAAACAAGGTTGCACGATAAAAATCAAGCAGAACGGACGTAAAACGAAGATTCCACGCACGTTTGAAGATTCAAGGCATCAAAACGAGATTTCAAGACAAAAGTGCCCAACACCAACACACGCCATTCTTTAAGCAATATACTTCTCTTAAGATATTATTTCTACTTTCTTTCTATTTTCTTTATTTAAATTAGTTTTTACTAGTATTTAAACTAGTTTAGGAGTTTTATTAGAAGTAGAAGGAAAGTGCGGAACGCATTGTAATCTTCGGTGTAAGCTTGGAATTGTGTCAATTAATTCAAGTCTACTTTCTCCCGCATTTAATCCTGGTTCTTTCTATCCTTATCTATCTAAATTAATTAAGTTTATATTGATTATGCTATATTTAGTTATTGCCATGATTAGAGAGTAGTACGCTTGTTGTGTTTGTTTGCGATGTAGTTAGTTAATTATGTGATGATTTATAATTAAATATTAAAGATCGGAAGTATTGCTTTGATCATCTTATTGCATGTTCTTGTTTGATTGTTGCCTTAGGATCATCATAGTAGTAAAATATAAACGGTCTTAATTATCGTAAAGTAATATGACAGCCCGTATTCGACTGTTACTCGACTTAGTACTGGAAACACTTCAAGGTGGAGTACAAATGTATGGAAGTCGAGGAACGACCGAAGGTAGCCATATTACGAAACGGTATAAAATTATGAAGTAATATGATGACCCTTATTCGACTGTTACTCAGTATAACGTTGGAAACACTTTAGGTGTAGTACAAATACGTGGAAGCTGCGTAACGACCGAAGGTAGTTATATTACGGACTAATATATAAAATGAGAAACCTAGTTTAATTAACCTTTCTAAATAGACTTTTAAACATCAAATTAATCTATCGCCTTTCCACCAATAAACGTGATTACAACACCTTTTTAACGACGTCCAATTAAAAGGTAGTTAGTCATCTGTGTCAATATAATTTGTCAAAGGTATGAAACTATGGAACCGCGAGGCTACATGGGGGATTATCGTAGGACAAGACATGGCCAAGGTTTAAAGCAGCGGAACCACTTTAAGTGAGGAACGCTGTGGATAATTAGGGGATTTATTGGATAGTCTTAAGCAAGGGTTTGTTTAAAGTCATAAATGAACTTTTTAAATATACGAATCTGTTAGGATGACGAGGAATCGTTATATGATTCAGTTATGTCTACTACCTTAAGATTTTGTTCCCGTTCATATGAAAGTATTATTAAACCATAATTAAGATTTTGAAATTATTCTAAATACTTTGTAATGTTACCATAACCTAGCTCCCGGTGTGACATGCTAATGGGATTTTAATTAGTAGGGAATCTGGTGTTTACATACAAGTATTCAAGAATGATAATTAACTAATATCTTTCAAAACAGTTTCTCCAAACATCATCCCATAACTTAATTAACGAAGTCTCAGCAAACACTATCTTTATTTTATCTGCTTTACGTTTTATTTTTATTTCGTTTTTTTTTTTTACTTGCCTAAGTTAGTTAATATAAAAACCAAAACTCTCTCACTATTTTGTAAACCCTTCACTAGTTTGAAAACCCTCATCTACCACGCCTTAGTTTCAATTCAGTCGGTTTGAAGAACGACTCTAGGTCATACCTACCACTTGCTCACCCTTAGGATTAGCATTATTAGGGAAAACTTAGGCCCCGCAACTACAAATTTAAAACACCCACTGATCGCCGCCTCCGGCAGCCGGTTCAACGACAAGGGGTAAAATCCTTACCGACCGCTGGGGGCGCATCAAAAAGCTGCATTTCATTGTTATGAAATTTGGCAGATGGATCTCAAAAGCACTTTCCTTAACGGGAAACTGATGCAGGATGTGTTCAAGGCACAACCGGAAGGTTTTGAAAATTAGCAAAGTATCCTAATAGAGTGTGTAGGCTTCATGGATTAGATAGGCTTCTTGTAGCTGGAATCTCTGCTTCCATGAGAAAGTCAAACAGTTTAGATTTTCTAGAAGCAAAGATGAGTCCAGCATATGCGTCAAAGTCAGTGGGAGCATTGTAGTCTTCCTGTATTATATGTGAATGATATAATACTCATAGGAAATGTAATCTCAACATTACAAGGTGTAAAGAGTTGATTGGGAGAATATTTCGCTGTGAAAGATTTGGAAGATACAATATATTCTTGGTACAAAGATTTACAGAGATATGTTGAAAACCTCTCAAAGGACTTAACTAGGACATGTGCTTAGAATGAACTTTTGAAAAGTTTTAAAATGGAGAATTCTAAGAAAGGGAATCTACCCTTACATCATGGCATAAAGATTACTAAATGATTAGTGTCCAAATACTGCACAAGATTGGACTAAATTAGTCGAGTCCCATGAGCTTCGGCTATAGGATCGATCATACATGTCATGAAGTATACAAGACTCGATGTCTCATTTGCTTGGAGCATAGTGAGTTGACATCAGTTGAATCCTGGTAAAGGTCATAAAACAGCTGTAAAGAATATTCTTGAGTATTTGAGAAATACTAAAGATAGGTTTTTAGATTATGGTGGAGAAGAGAAACTTAGAGTAACGGTTTATATGTATGTAAGTTTACGAACAGACAGAGATGATAGTCGTTCACAGTCTGGTTGGGTACTTTTACAGAATGGGGGAACAATAACTTTGAAAGGCTCAAAGCAAGATACAATAACAGATGGGAATTTGAGTGTATTGAAACTTGCGAGACTTCAAAGGAAGTCATATGGATGAGAAATTTCATTGGTGATCTTGGAGGTGTTCCAATAGAATGAATCCCAATGAAATATTATGTGATAATGGAAAGTCCCAAAGGACATTGAAATAAAATACCATTTTATTCAAAGGAAGGTACAAAAGAGACACGTGATTATGATGGACACACGATCAGTAAACATGCTATGAACATAGGTTTATGAGATAGAGTTTTTGTTGTTAATTTGATTTTGAAACATTACAAACAATGATGGGAACTAGAATAGACTTGGTGATAAATGATGGAGATTATTTATTAGAAGGAGTTCTACCATTTACTATCGTTTATCATTGTGTTTTAGTTTAGCATGTTCAGACACCACTTCCAGAGTAATAAGTTCTTACTCAAACATCCTCAGTTGATCACACTATAGGAAGTATGTGGTGAATTAAGACTGTCATGGAGTGTTAGTAGATTGTCTACGGAGATTAGACATTGCATGGAGATTGCTGCAACACTCATGGGTACTTAATGGGGATTTAAGTATAGGAGAAACCCGCACTCATGGAAGTTACTTCATGGATTGAAATCATGAGTAACTCTGAGATGATAATATCTTATATTCTTAAAATGGAGATACATGAGTTTCTAGTTTTCAAGTCCGTTATACTTTAGTTTATTCAAACGCTGTGCGTAAATGCCAGTCATAAAGGATACGCTAGGTATGACATGATGAGTTGACTAGTACTATGTATGCGAAATTTATTTATTCCTTTTGCCTAAATGGAAAAGCGATATCCCTGGGCCCTGATGATTCAATGTTGACTCATAAAGTGCTTGGCCAAGCCAGGACTAAATTGATATGTACAATTCTGTAGTCCCATATAGTCAAATTGATCGGAAATCAGAAAACATAATCTTGAATCTGGAGATTGATTAAATCCATGTCCTAGTTTCATACGATATCTGAAACAAAGGAATATATGATCACTTATCTAAAAAGGACTGTCACTGGATATGATCAGAGTTCGGCAGATGCATTGGATGGCACCTCTACTTAGGATAGAGACGGACCAATAGTAGTTGATGACTTGTCCAAGTGGGAGACTGTTGGAAATAGTGTCCAAGGTCATAACTAATTGGTAAGACTATTCTAAAGGTAGAGTCCTTTTTGGGTTGCCCTCGATGAACAGTAAGAGAAACAATAAGAGAGATAATATTAATTGAAATTAATATTATAGTTAATTAATTAGTTTGTTAATTTATCAATGTTGATAAATTAATTAGAAGCTAAAAGTAATTAACGGAAACAATAAAGAATATTTAGTTGTTTATTAATTGAATATTAATATGAAACAAAAGGAATATTCTGGAAAGTGATTCCAACCGGCGGTTGGAGAGGCAAACCGACGGTTAGAGGTTAGGGTTTGTAAGTCAGTGCGACGCGTGTTGGACTTGGGAAAGGATTAATCCCAACCACCGGCTGAAGGCTTCAACCGGCGGTTGGAATCCGAAATCAGGAATCCCACATCGGCCAGAAACAAAACCCCAAGGCATCCTCTCCCTATATAAATAGGGGCATAGCCTAAGCTTTCAAGGCATCCCAGTTTCTAATTGAATTCGATACTTTCTCTCTTTCTCATTCCGAATCCTTGTAAGAGTTCTTTAGACTTGAGTCGGGACCTTAGGATTTGGAGTTTCTCTTGGTTCATGGGTGTGAAGCATTAGAGGTGTTCTACTTTGGGCACTTGCCATCCAAAGCATGGAAGGTCGAGTAAGGAGTCTGTGTGAAGGTTCTGCAAGGTGGTCTGCGCGTGAGAAATTGGTTTTCTCAAAGGTTAGTATTTTCTCATTTATGTTAATAGCTTTATTAAGTAACGGTCCTTTAGGGTTTAATTTCCTAGTTAATCTAGATTAATTGTTATTTTCTAGCTGCATATGTTAATCTAGTTAGGGAATAGAAAACCCAACAAAAAGTACACATTGAAACACACTCATGTGTATCAATGACATTATTCGATTATATCCGTTAGTTAACCTCTTTTGCATTCTCACATTTTGCATACATAAAGCAAATATTAGTATTAAGCTCGAGTAATCATTACTTACCTTGGCAAAAGTGTCGATTATGCAAGCTCTAGCACATTCTCAATCACTCTTTGAATCACCTAAACACATCATAACAATGTATTGTTAATCACTACTCAAAGTGATTTCTTATAGTTAATCAACCTCTCGTTTTCTCAAAATTTTAAGCATGTAACTAACTAGTTGACTACATACTAACAACAACAATGCACTAACACCATATTATCATTATAACCTCATCAAATCATCATCATCAACTTCACTAATTACTCAAAATTTAACAAATCTCAAGAGTAATAGCATAATACATCAATTTATGCATTCTCAAACTCATTTATACTCAATAATCATCACTAACACTCTTAATTAACAAAATCATCATTTTTCATCAAAAACTCAAAAGTGGGGTTTATCTCAAAATCACTAAATCGTGAAATTGAAAGTAGTTATGTGTAGAGCTTACCTCGTAGATCACGAATATGTAAAAATCTAGTTAAAACCTCCAAGAATCGAGGCTCAATCGAAAGGTTTTCTTCTAGTTTTTGCTTCTTCTTTCTCTCTATCTCTTTCTCTCTTTCTTTCTGTGTTTTCTTGATCAATCCAAACAAAAACCACGCCCCATACCCTCTATTATTGAGGGGGTTTTATTTAGGTGTATTCGACTTGGACTATTGTTATAATACACCCCTCTAGTCTCGGTATTAAAGTTTTTAAAGACGTAAATCTCGTTTTAGTTAAATTTAGAACTCCTAACTCAATAGGAATATAATTTCTCAATATTAATTTAGATAATTTAACTCTTATAAATTTTTAAAACGTAAAATTTATGAAATTTGGGGATTTACACATCGCATGGGTTAAACACTAGTATGTATATACATTGTGAGTATTGATTGATCATACATTGTCGAATTGTTAATTCTGTCAAAATATTGAAATTGTAACTATATATATGTAAAGAATTGCAAAACCTAAAATATAACTACAAAGCATGGCCCGGAAAATTATTGGTAAATCAATACATGTTGAACACTCACTAATCAAATGCAGCTACTGAAGCAATTGATTTCTATGAGAAATTCTGGCATGTATCCATACAACCCAGCAGGTCTTACCCATTCCGTTGCAATTGTTACTGAAAAAGACACACCAAACCATCGCCAGATGTAAAACCGCTACAACATAATTGAAACCGCAATAAAGTATAAAAGGAGAGACTGAAGACCCTCACACACACACACACACACACACACACACACATAAATCATATCTTGATACCGAGAGAGACAATAGAAGTTAGATCAGATGCCTCGACCAAGGTAGAAACTCAAAACAAAATAGTTGCTAGAGTACCAAAACCACGCAAATTAAAGAAAAATTGATAAAACCATAAAAGGAACAATGGTGTTTCCAAATAAGATTATGAGACGAACAATACAAATGAATAAGAACGGCGAATCTACCGTTAACTTCTTCAACCATTGTTTTGGCACTTCCGAAGCATTATTAACATGCTCTCACATTAGTTGTTCAAGATAATTGTTAGAGATATATTGAACGAATACAAAGAACAAACTAAAGAAAAATACGAAGCGGAAACAAATATTCAAATGCAAATCAAATTTAAAGGTACTAAACAAACTAACAAATTCAAATTCGAAGGTAACAATCAACTAAACTAATCATCCGTATTTATAGGCTAAACAATTGTATCATAATCAAACTAAAACTACTCATACTTGTATAACAAGTCAAACTTAAAAAGTTACCAAAATTACCAAACGACCCTTGGAGTTCAAGTCATTATTCTAACAATCTCTACCGTGACTTGAACTTCTTCTTCAAACTTCAAACCAAACGCTATCCAAATCAAATTTCAAACCAAATCCCAATTTTTCAAACACTAGATATACTAGCCAAATTCAAATTTTCCAGACAAACCAATTCAAAAATGATCCAAATCAAACGCCGATGACTTGAAACCAAACAATCAATCGCTAACCGACAAATTCAAAACGGTAACCAAACAAAACAAATAGGCTTCAAACGATCTTCAAAACAAACAATCAAACTCTGGCAACAAATTCAAAAGCCTGACAAACGAAGATCTTCAAACTAACAAATTCCAAACGATCGAACTAATTCAAACGACATGATAATAATCAAGTCTTCAAACACCAAAATCGATCTTCAAATTCTAAATATCCAATTCAAATTCAATCGAACCACATTTGATAAGGATTACGGTCCAAATTCCAATTTTAAATGTGATCCAAAACCTAATGATCTAATCACAATCAGATCTTAAAACTAAAGATCGCTCCACCGAAACCAAATTCTAAACGAAACCAAATTCAAATAGCAACTTCAAAAATATATATCTCTCAACTCAAACCTCCAATCAAAGATCCCAACGGTCGGGTTGTAGATATATGTGTCTAGAATCTACAGTTCAAATTCCAAGACGATCCAACGGTTAACCAACCCGCATCGTCAATTCTCCTACGGTTGCGCAGAAACCGATGAACCAAAAACCAAGCCAACGAAAATGAAACAAACTCAAACACAAACGGGATCCCTCCGGATAGCCAACAATTAGTCGACAACCGGAAGATGACTAATTCAAAGCATCAAAACTAGCTCTGATACCACTTGTTAGAGATATATTGAACGAATACAAAGAACAAACAAAAGACAAATATGAAGCAGAAATGAATATTCAAATGCAAATCAAATTCAATGGTACTAAACAAACTAACAAATTCAAATTCTAAGGTAAAATCTAACTAAACTAATCATCCCGGCCTATTTATAGGCTAAACAAATTGTATCATAATCAAACTCAAACTACTAATACTTGTATAACAAGTCAAACTCAAAAAGATACCAAAAATACCAAACGGCCCTTGGAGTTCAAGTCATTATTCTAACAAGAATCAAACAATATATTCATAAATTACTCATTCCATCACAGTTTTCCTCTTTTTGTTTCCTTCATAGCTACCTAATGCACATACAACATATATTAGGAAACATGTTAATTAAAAACACAAACCACGAAAAATATGAAGTAAAAAGCCAACCATTTAAGAACTCTTTGTTGTTAAGTTGTTGGGAGAGGACTTACATGATTATGGAAAATGAGAAGCAAATGAAATTTAAAGAAGTTTGTATGTTAATATCATGAAGAAAAATACAAAACCTCATTTCAAATGGCGTGAATTGAAGTAGTTGTTTACTTGTTTGGGTAAGGTGAAAAAGTGGCAACCACCCCAACTGTTGATATCCCTACTACCTTACCCTTAACTATTAACCTCTACTTACCTTACCTTCTATTATTCTATGTACTCAACTTCGAAATCTCGTATTCTATGTATTCAAGTTTTACATCTTCTTTTGTATGTTTTTATTTATGCATTTAACCTACTATTGTATGTATTGAACTTGAAATTGGGCATCGTTGAAAAACTGCTAACTGGAAAGAATTTTTTCAGTGGAGAAACAATTGGATTCTCAGATATTGCTTTTGGATGGATTGCAAATTACCTTGAAATAATTGAAGAAACAAGTGGTATGAAAATCTTAGACGAAGAGAGGTTTCCTCTTATATCTGCATGGAAGGGGATGTTTTCCAATATCCCGTTAATTAAAGAAAGCTGCCCAAATCAAGAGAAGCTGATTATCAAATACCAGAGTATACATGCTTATTTCACTGCCGTTGCTACAACTAAGTGAACAGTCTCATATTCCATAATTAAACATTGAAACTTTCAATAAATCAATAAGCATCTCATACTTTCACGTGTCGATCAAGTGGTGATGACTTCCAAATGTTTGTTTACTTTTTTTACAATTAAGTGTTGTTTGCAAGTGATGTCTGTTTAGATAAACATATCTGTTTATAACAAGTGTTGTTTAAGTAAATGTAATTTTTTTTTTACCAAAAAGATGAAATTAAAAGATATAAAGTTTGAACAAGAAAGGGCGTGTTCAATTTCTATTGGAGTAAAAATGGTGAAAAAATATATATTTATCATTAAGTGCTTCTTTTTGGTAAGGGTTTCATTTTTCTTCCTATTTCAGAACCAGACATTCCTTTCAAATTAAGTGAAAATGAAACAACAATTTATCTGTTTGAATTAAGAAATATATGAAAACAGACCATTAAGTGAAAAGTAAACGTACCCTAAGTTTGCTTTGAGAAAAAAAGTAGTAGCATAAACCAATGTGTTCTTACACGTAATTTTAACATTTTTTCCCTTTTCTTTTGGGTTCTCATTCGAACATAAACAAATGTTCACAGACTGCTGCATGTTCTGGTTGTACGCATTCAAATCATCCTCTGTTGTTTCCCGTTCAGTTTTCTCAATATTCCCATATGCTTTTGCCTACATATTCTTTGAGTTAAAAAGCCGAAATTTATATATACATATAAGAGAGCTCGTACATTCATGCTGTTTATAACCAGATCGATCATTAACTTCTCAGATGTGACCTTACAAACTTAGGGGTGTTCGTGGTTTGGCCGAAACCTTTAAGACCGGCCAAACCGAAGTAATCTGGTTGGTTTGACTGGTTATATTGTTCATAATTGGTTTAGTGGTTTAGGTTATTTAAAACCATCATATATGGTTCAGTTCGCGATTTCAAGACTCAAACCGTCTGTTTAAACCGAACTGGACCGTATTATATTTCTTATATTATTCATTAAGTATGTATATTTGATTTAAAAGATTTATTTGTCTTTAACAAATAAACTCTATATTTACTTTTTCTATATACGGTACCCAAATGGTTCATTTGAAAAGTTGCTAACTTATACAACTAAACAAATTCAAAATTAAAGATCGTAAAAGAAAACTTTCCGTTATGTAACAACGTTTGAAAGTCATTTATCATTAAATGATATTGCTAAAAATATTTTTGACCAATACTAGATTATGTATTTATCTGTTTAAAAAATTTCTAAGATCAATTTCATATGCAAATATATAAATATTATGTATAAGATTTAAATTGGAAGCATAAATAAATATTCACGGTTTACAATAATACAGCTACCAATAAAAAGTTTCATGAATGATTTTGCAGAAGGCTACTTCATCGTTGATTTAATTTCACGGATGATTTTGAAGAAAGTTGAAAGTGAAATTAAAGGAGATAGATAAAAGGATTATTTTGTAAAAATATGTATTAGATCTGTCTTAATGGAGAGCACACCACTTTAATCATTTTAGACCATTAATCCCAATAAGCTCAAAAGAAACAACCTCTAAGAGTCAATCATTAAGGTTGTCTCATCTAAGTGAATAACATAAAATAGCTCAAATTATGACTAATAAATAAATCAAAGGGAAAGGTTCAGAGGGCAGCCAACTCTCCATCTCAGCCATTGATTTCTTCAATTAAGAGTCCAGATTCACTGCATTTTAAACGTAAAATAAGATGCAGTGAATCTGACGTGAAATGCAGTAAATTAAAATGCAGCGAATCTGACCGTTGATTGAAGATTTCAATGACTAAGATGAATTCCGAAAATACTTTATTTAGATCAAAATTAAAGCCATAATATACAACAACTACAACAAAATTCCTAAAAAATTGTACATAATCAAAAAATTTCAACTGAAAATAATCGCCTAATCAATAATCATGACTTACATAATACAAATGAGACATGTAGTGGTTAATAGTTACCATAAAAGTAATAGTCAATCATGAATTTGGACACCATTATTGATATACTAGTTGCTAACATGCGTGATGCTGCGGAAACGAATTTGAAATCGGTAAAAAAGAAATGATTAACTATTGAAATATTGATTTGAGTGATACATCTTAAAATAAAAATAAAAAATAATACGAATGGTGGACCTTGCGAAAAATGAAACTGAAAACATAAATTGACTACAAAGTTAGAAAGTCAATTAGACAACCATACATTTAAGTTTGTATTGTGCATGAGCTTTGTGAGTTGTAGATTATGCATATATAGTATTTTAAGTATTTAAGAGAGAGAATGTCGAATGCTTTATAAAGAGTATAGATATAGATATAGATATAGATAGATAGATAGATAGATAAACACCACCGTTACTGAAATGAGTCAAATTTGATCACCCAAATTAATTCTTTAACAATCATGAACTGACAAACGTATATAACACTATAGATTCATTAACTTCAGTTTTTCGTACCGAATTACTCTGTATTTTGGAATGGATTTTCACCGAACCTCTAGCCAGCCAGCTATAAATGCGTTCTAATCCTGAAATAGTGACACATCAGACGTGATCAACAAAGACAGCACCTTGAAATCTTTTTAGAAAGCCGGGAACAGACCGACAGATATGAAAAATGCTGAGAGGCTTGCCATGCGGGATTGGTCATGTCCTCCTTTAGTTACATAGATAAATTTGATAAGATAAATCACTTCAGTAAACTAGGGAATAAGGCCTATAAAGTCCCAACAAGGTATCACTGCTTAATATGAACAAGAAATGGAACTCCATTATCCCTTTTCTTTCCTCGTGGTATTTACTGCCCTAGTTTTCTTCATCATCAAAAGGTTCGGAACACTCGATACACACCAAAACCTTCTTCCACAGCCATGGAAGCTCCCCTTACTTGGCCACTTGCATCATCTCATAGGAGCACAGCCACATCGAGCTCTTAGAAACATAGCCGAAAAACTAGGACCAATTTATCATCTACAACTTGGTCAAGTCTCTACCATAGTTATGTCATCTCCTTCTTTAGCCAGAGAGATCTTGAAAAACAATGACCTCTCTTTCGCAAACAGACCAAAACTCCTCAGTTTTGAGATCATTGCATACAACTTCACAGACATCGGGTACTCTCCCTATGGAGAATACTGGAGACAAATGCGTAAGATATGTAGCTTAGAGCTTCTAAGTGCCAAAAAAGTGCAATCATTTCGATCTGTTCGTGAAGAAGAGTCATGGAACCTTGTTGAATCCATGGCCATGCAAGGATCAAAAAGTATTAATCTTACTGAGAAAATTTTCATGACGATAAACACAATTATATGTAAGGTTGCAGTTGGGACCAAAAGCAAGGATCAGGTGAAGTTAATTAAACTGCTTGAAGACTTTACATCTCAATCTAGTGGTTTTGATCTGTCCGATCTATTTCCTTCAGTCAAAGTACTATCTCTAATTAGTGGCAAGAGGAAAAAGTTGATGAAGATACACAATAAAATGGATGAAATTTTTGATAACATCATCTCCGACCATGAAGAACGTCGTGGAGGAGAACAGATCAACCACGAGAACGAAGATATTCTTGATGTTCTATTAAGGCTCAAATTTGATGGTGGTCTTGAGTATCCAATAACATCCGACAACGTCAAAGCGGTCATGCTGGTAAGTACTCCTTGTATACTTACAATTAATTAAAGGCTTATAACTGCACCAAAATGTATCCAACTAAGTCTCAGTATCCTATATAATTTAATATTTGTTCTTAAAGATTCCAATAGTTTCTTTAAAAAGAGAGTCCATAAACAGACTAGTTTTGTGACCAAAAACCATTGCTTTCGAAGAAAAGTCCATAAACAAATTGTTTTCTATATACTAGTATTATTTAGATTTAGATGTTTTTATTTGACTATATATATAAATAATCAAGTCTTCACAACATCAAATAAATTGGATACAACTCATTATTGGGAGGCAAACTGAATTTATGGCACAGGATATGTTTACGGGGGGCACTGATACTTCTTCAGTGACAATTGAGTGGGCAATGTCAGAACTAATAAAGAATCCAAGGGTGATGAATAAAGTGCAGACCGAACTCAGGCAGATACTCAAGGGAAAGACTAAAATTCACGAGTCTGGTATTCAAGAACTAGTCTACCTAAAACTAGTGATCAAGGAAACCTAAAGGTTGCACCCACCTGTTCCATTGTTACCTAGAGAGTGCCAGGAGAAGTGTGAGATTGGTGGATTCGAAATCTGTGTCAAGACACAAGTTATAATTAACACATGGAAGATGGGACGGGATCCAGATTACTGGAGTGATCCTGAAAGTTTCATACCAGAGAGGTTTATTGAGAGATCGATTTCTATGGGGGGAACGGAATTTGAATATCTTCCATTTGGTTCAGGAAGAAGAATGTGTCCGGGGATGACAATGGGCTTGGCTAATGTGGAACTACCTCTGGCAATGCTCCTCTATCACTTCAACTGGGAACTTCCAAACGGATATGAAGATCTTGATATGAGTGAGTCTTTTGGAGCCACTCTTAAGAAAAAACATGATTTGATTTTGGTTCCAAGTTGTCGCACCCCAGAAACACGTGTCAGCGGAAGTATGAGGTGTCACGGGGGCGCCGACCAAATCAAGTATCATCACATAAAGTTACATCGAACGACCTCTAGTATGTTGTTTCCTGTGGGTAGTCCTACTGCATCTGTGAACCTAAGAATACACGTTAAAATGGGTCAACATAATGTTGGTGAGTTCATAGGTTTAATCTGTAAAGTAATAATGTAAACTCATGATTTTCTTATTGTAAAATAAAGTTCTGTAAAACGGAGTTTCTGTATAAATCAAGTTCTGTATACTATTGCCAATATCGTATTTGTAAATCACAAGATTTAATAGTTTGTATTGCTTTACCACAATATCGAAATGTTTGTATTGCTTTACCACAATATCGTTTTGCATTGCTTTACCGCAATATCGTTTTGCATTGCTTTACCGCAATATCGTTTTGTATTGCTTTACCGCAATATCGTTTTGTATTGCTTTATCGCAATATCGTTTTGTATTGCTTTACCGCAATATCGCAAGCGTAAATCAGCAGATTAAAATGGTTGTATTGGCCTTAGTGGAATAGAAAGTAACTCATGAAATACGTATAAGTGTTTTCCTAAAAACAGTTCATAAAACAGTTCACATAACAGTTCATAAAACAGTGCATGTATTCTCACCCCAAAACAGTTCAAACAAGTAAAAAGGGGGCTATGAAACTCACCTCAGATTAGCAAGTAGCAAGCAAATATCAAATAAGCAAGCAAGCCGGTGTGCAACCTTCTAACGTCCTAAAAATTTATAAGGTTGGGTATAAGTAGATGTCTCAAAAGACCATCTATAGCGATTGTATAAGTGGGGGTCAATGTCCACTTAAGCCAATCGTGTAGGTGGAGTGTTAATGCCCACCTAAGGCTAGTTCATCAATTAGTATGTCCAAATAAGTTGTTCAAGTTCGTTTATTAAAAACATGTACGAACCGTTGGTGAAAGTTTGTAATAATAATCTTAAACCATTATTATTATGTGTTGTTTCATTGTATACTATCCAAGCATATGTTTCGTGTGTTGCAAATAGATTATTTTAGTTTGTATAAGCCTTCAACCGTAGGTCAAAGTTGGTCAACTCGTTGGTCAAAGCTGGTCAATCCTAGTCAAACTAGTCAAACCTGGTCAAGATGGTCAAGGTTGGTCAAACTAGTCAAATTGTAGCATCACTAGTAAAATGTAGCAACACTAGTAATTGTGGCATCACTAGGTTAGTGTCTCTACTTGAGACTTAGGAGATTTTGTTCAAGTGTCTTAAGTGTCGGTTTCTAATTTGGGAAACTCTCTAAGTTTAGTTTTAGGTCCAAGTTACTAACTAAGTCACCCAAACCCATTTTTGTTACCACTTTCCAAAAATAGTAAGTTTTGTCGTTTTTAGAAACCGAGCCGTTTTTGTTGACTTGGTCAAACCGACTCGGTTTGACCCGAAACTTTAACCCAACCCATAAATCAGTTTGTAGAGTCCATAAAATTTGTCGGTTCGTGTCGGGGTTCATCCAAAGTGTCGGTTTCTAACATGCAACTTAAGATTTCAAGATTTCATAATTTTCGACTTTTGTCGGTTTGGTTCGCCATTTTATTTCTACTACTTCTTGTCCAAATTAAGGTCTACAATTTTTATTAACTGATCATTCATGTGTCTAGTTCATAACTTAATTTTCCTGAGATTTATTATGTCCATTCACATATTTAAATAAATTCGTGTATGAACCGTACTCGGTTTTCAAAAACTTTCAGACCAGACTCAAAGATCATATTATTCACAAAAATACGTACAGATCTGGAAAAAGTGTAAAACATGAAAGTTGTAGCTCTTTTCAATACGAAACTTTTAAAAAAAAATTTCGTTATCTAATTCTTCCTAGAACTCAAGTTACGACCATTTTTGTAAGCTGTGTTTTTGAAGACAGAATCTGTCACTTTATATGTGTGTTATAAAAACGTATTTTGGCAAGGTATTTGGACATAATCTTGTTGGATGAGCTTTATAACATGTAAATAGACATATATGAGAGTAGAGATGAGTCTCCTTACTAAGGTTTTGATGTAGATGAGATGAGGAGAATGAGGTGATCTTGAAGCTTGCCTTTCTTGTAAAAATGATGATTCTTGAGGTGGTGGTGCTATGGTTGTTTATGGTGGTGTAGGGAGGAGTTGGGAGGTGGTTAGCCACTGAATTAGTTCAGTAGTTTGGAGAGAGTTTTGAGAGAGTTTGGGTTGTGTGAAAGTGAAAATGAAGTGAACTCTTGCATGTTCATCTAATGGGTGTGTAAGAAGTTAAACAATGATTACTTTGCATGTTCAAAGAGAGGGGAATAGAGGGAGGTGACACATGGGGTCACATAGGGGAAGGGGGAGAACGACCAAGGGGGCCCACAAGGGGTATTTTAGTCATTTTCTTATTTACCATTTAATTTGTTATGTTTCCCGTTCGTTTACCCGATTGTTTCGATGTTTATTCGTACGTAAAACGTTAATTGTACGTGTTTAATCAACGATTTAAATTTTGATATTCTTAATTGATATAAAAGTTTAAAATACTTGGAACATTTCTAAAAATGTTCCGTCAATTTATCGGTCTCGATTTGCGTGCTCGTTTTACGGAGGTTAAATTGCGTAACGTTATTTTTGCACGTTTTTGTTATCGATTTAAGACGCAATATATTTTGGGTAAATTTTCATTGAAGTATTATTTAAAATACTTAATTTAAGTTGTCAAATTAATTATTGACGTTTATTTGGTTGCCAAATTAAATTCGCGCGTTTTCGTTGCGTTTGAGACGTTTTAACCAAAACGTATAGGTTTTTCGTGTATTATTTTAACAAAATAATAATAAGTGATAAATAACTTCTAAGAATGGATTAAAGTTATTTATAAAAATGTTTTCATCAACGTCGTATAATTAGGCGGACTTCGTCCGGTTATTTCGCGCAATTTCATCAAATTGCGTAAGCGTAATTTTAAATAATTACGTAGGTGTATATTCACATAAATATACAAATAGTTACAAGTAACTACAAGTATTTAGCCTAAATCACATCTAAATACACGTAATTAGGGTCCTAGCTTAGGTCTAACAGTTGATCTAAATTGCCGGGTGTCACATTCTCCCCTTGTTAGGAGAATTTCGTCCCGAAATTTGCTCGTAGTCATAGTTTGTGTGGGATCTAGCAAAAGTGTGAGTATTTCTGACGTTTAACTAAGTCAATGAAAGGAAAGTTCGTTGTTGTGATGCAACGCATCCATTTGTATACGTTTGGAGAATTATCTCCGTGAACTATTTGTAGGACAAATATTCCTAGATAGTCAGTCGTAGTAAGGTCATTTACTATAAGGTTCGTAGTAGGAAAACATTCCTATGTGGTTCGTTGTAGGAATCGTAGTTGAAATCAAAGAAAAGGTCATAGTTGAGATCATAGTTCAAAGCATAGTTCTAAAATCGGAGTACAAGTCTCAAGTTTTCAAAGTTGTCAAAGTTTCCAAAGTTTAATCACATATGTAATCGTAGTTGGAATCGTAGTTATTATCGTAGTGGGGCTCGTAGTTGCTATCGTAGTTCCGCCATAGTTGTTATCGTAGTTCCCCCATAGTTGTTATCATAGTTGTTTCATAGTCATATTATACAATACGTAAAAGTAATTTCACAAAAAAAAGTTCACAGTATAGTACAAAATCATTCATAAAACAGATTTTAGGTAGTTGGTAAATCAAAGTTCAAATAATTCATAAATCAGAATTCAAATAGTTCCTAAAACGGAGTTCAAATGGTCCATAGTAAATCATAGAAAACGAGCATTAAATAGTTCGCCAACAATTCTTAAAACAGCTTCAGAGTAGCTCACAAAACAGAGATAAAGTAGTTCATAAAACACAGACAAAGTAGTGATCAAATTTTGATAAAAGAAAAATGAAAGTAGTAATTGGATTCAAATAAATAGTTTGTTAAAACTGTCAATAAACCAGTTTGTAAACAATTCGCAAGTTATGAGTAATTCGTTAGATCACATCCAATATAAATTGTTGTAAACGTATTTCCAATATGTAAATCGTTAGAAGACCCGCAGGTGTTTCAAAGTATAAGTCGTTATCGTTCATTAGAAAACATAGATCTTTGAGAAAAATTAAGTGAAAATCAAGTGTTTGTTTATAGGTACGGTTTTTATTTGTTAAAAAATGTCATCATAATATCTGTTGAAAACTAAATGTCAATCAAAATACGTTGGAAACTCTTGTCAGCACGTTGAAAGACTCTGTTTAACAAAAATTCGTTGGAAGCTCTGGTTTTTGAAAGGTGTTGAAAATTCTGTTTTGTCAAAAATTGGTTGGAAGTTTACGTCTGTGAAAAATCCATATCGTCTACTCTATTCTCGTGGCGGCGTAGCCTAGCAGCTAGTACCAGAACGATATGATGAGCGGGTTCCTATGCGTATGGAGGGGTATTCATGTCGGAAGATTCTCCGCGTCTCAAGAGTTGTAAATAGCCAAATCGTAGTTTTAAAAAGTAGTCATGACAATGAACGATTAGTGTTCTTAGAGTAGTCAATCATGACTATGTTATTGTTTCGAAATGAACGAATGTTTGATAAAGGTGTTCGGAGCAGTCAAAGTCGCGAATCCAGTTATGAGTAAATCGTTTAACGAACGTGTCGAAATAGTGACCAAACATGATCAAGTAGAAATAGTATGAATAGGATAAGGTCTAGTCCGAGGAGGTCTATCAGTCAGTTCTTCTAGTGGTGTAAAACACACGCGATTCATATGTCTAGGTCGAGAGCAGGTGGAGAAAATGAAGTGGCGGAAGTAGGTATAGTCCGTCTAAGTGACGAAGTATCGTACGGTTGAAGTTCTATACGTGTTCCCGAGTGATTTGGTTGTGAGCGGAAAGAAGCGGGTGAAGTATGCGTCACTTATTTTGAGTGGCGAATCCTTAGGTGGTTCTCCTCAAGTGAGTCCTATTCGGTTATATCGTTTCCCGATTCGGTTGGGCGAACGGGTACCATGGAAATCTCCACAGTAGCGAGTAAGGCTAGAGCCTCGTTTTCAGAGTTGGGTAACGTAGATGTGGGAGTGGTTGCCGTAAAGGGTGGCAAGTAAGTTTAGTGTACGTAAGGTTATACGTATATATACATATATATATATACATAAAAGCCTAGCACATAAGCACATATAAAGGTTGGTCTCGTTCTATCCTCGGACTACGTCTGCTACTGTACTCTTGTTCACTATAACCATTTCAGGTCTTACATCGAATCTCCTTTAATTGTACATAGTTGATCAGGCTATGTTAAATTAAATTCAAATGATGCAATCGCTGAACCAGTCATACCAAACAGGGAATACTAACCTAATGGTTATAGTCTAGGTCACTATTGCAATCCTAGTTCGCTATAACCTTAGGCTCTGATACCAATTTGTCGCACCCCAGAAACACGTGTCAGCGGAAGTATGAGGTGTCACGGGGGCGCCGACCAAATCAAGTATCATCACATAAAGTTACATCGAACGACCTCTAGTATGTTGTTTCCTGTGGGTAGTCCTACTGCATCTGTGAACCTGAGAATACACGCTAAAATGGGTCAACATAATGTTGGTGAGTTCATAGGTTTAATCTGTAAAGTAATAATGTAAACTCATGATTTTCTTGTTGTAAAATAAAGTTCTGTAAAACAGAGTTTCAGTATAAATCAAGTTCTGTATACTATTGCCAATATCGTATTTGTAAATCACAAGATTTAATAGTTTGTATTGCTTTACCAAAATATCGAAATGTTTGTATTGCTTTACCACAATATCGTTTTGTATTGCTTTACCGCAATATCGTTTTGCATTGCTTTACCGCAATATCGTTTTGTATTGCTTTACCGCAATATCGTTTTGCATTGCTTTACCGCAATATCGTTTTGCATTGCTTTACCGCAATATCGTTTTGCATTGCTTTACCGCAATATCGTTTTGCATTGCTTTACCGCAATATCGTTTTGTATTGCTTTACCGCAATATCGCAAGCGTAAATCAGCAGATTAAAATGGTTGTATTGGCCTTAGTGGAATAGAAAGTAACTCATGAAATACGTATAAGTGTTTTCCTAAAAACAGTTCATAAAACAGTTCACATAACAGTTCATAAAACAGTGCATGTATTCTCACCCCAAAACAGTTCAAACAAGTAAAAAGGGGGGCTATGAAACTCACCTCAGATTAGCAAGTAGCAAGCAAATATCAAATAAGCAAGCAAGCCGGTGTGCAACCTTCTAACGTCCTATAAACGTATAAGGTTGGGTATAAGTAGATGTCTCAAAAGACCATCTATAGCGATTGTATAAGTGGGGGTCAATGTCAACTTAAGTCAATCGTGTAGGTGGAGGGTTAATGCCCACCTAAGGCTAGTTCATCAACTAGTATGTCCAAATAAGTTGTTCAAGTTCGTTTATTAAAAACATATACGAACCGTTGGTGAAAGTTTGTAATAATAATCTTAAACCATTATTATTATGTGTTGTTTCATTGTATACTATCCAAGCATATGTTTCGTGTGTTGCAAATAGATTATTTTAGTTTGTATAAGCCTTCAACCGTAGGTCAAAGTTGGTCAACTCGTTGGTCAAAGCTGGTCAATCCTAGTCAAACTAGTCAAACTGGTCAAACCTGGTCAAGCTGGTCAAACCTGGTCAAGCTGGTCAAGGTTGGTCAAACTAGTCAAATTGTAGCATCACTAGTAAATGTAGCAACACTAATAAATTGTGGCATCACTAGGTTAGTGTCTCTAATTGAGACTTAGGATATTTTGTTCAAGTGTCTTAAGTGTCGGTTTCTAATTCGGGAAACTCTCTAAGTTTAGTTTTAGGTCCAAGTTACTAACTAAGTCACTCAAACCCATTTTTGTTACCACTTTCCAAAAATAGTAAGTTTTGTCGTTTTTAGAAACCGAGCCGTTTTTGTTGACTTGGTCAAACCGACTCGGTTTGACCCGAAACTTTTACCCAACCCATAAATCAGTTTGTAGAGTCCATAAAATTTGTCGGTTCGTGTCGGGTTTCATCTAAAGTGTCGGTTTCTAACATGCAACTTAAGATTTCAAGATTTCATAGTTTTCGACTTTTGTCGGTTTGGTTCGCCATTTTATTTCTACTACTTCTGGTCCAAATTAAGGTCTACAATTTTTATCAACTGATCATTCATGTGTCTAGTTCATAACTTAATTTTCCTGAGATGTATTATGTCCATTCACATATTTAAATAAATTCGTGTATGAACTGTACTCGGTTTTCGAAAACTTTCAGACCAGACTCAAAGATCAGATTATTCACAAAAATACGTACAGATCTGGAAAAAGTGTAAAACATGAAAGTTGTAGCTCTTTTCAATACGCAACTTTTAAAAAATAATTCGTTATCTAATTCTTCCTAGAACTCAAGTTACGACCATTTTTGTAAGCTGTGTTTTTGAAGACAGAATCTGTCACTTTATATGTGTGTTATAAAAACGTATTTTGGCAAGGTATTTGGACATAATCTTGTTGGATGAGCTTTATAACATGTAAATAGACATATATGAGAGTAGAGATGAGTCTCCTTACTAAGGTTTTGATGGAGATGAGATGAGGAGAATGAGGTGATCTTGAAGCTTGCCTTTCTTGTAAAAATGATGATTCTTGAGGTGGTGGTGCTATGGTTGTTTATGGTGGTGTAGGGAGGAGTTGGGAGGTGGTTAGCCACTGAATTAGTTCAGTAGTTTGGAGAGAGTTTTAAGAGAGTTTGGGTTGTGTGAAAGTGAAAATGAAGTGAACTCTTGCATGTTCATCTAATGGGTGTGTAAGGAGTCAAACAATGATTACTTTGCATGTTCAAAGAGAGGGGAATAGAGGGAGGTGGCACATGGGGTCACATAGGGGAAGGGGGAGAACGACCAAGGGGGCCCACAAGGGGTATTTTAGTCATTTTCTTATTTACCATTTAATTTGTTATGTTTCCCGTTCGTTTACCCGATTGTTTCGATGTTTATTCGTACGTAAAACGTTAATTGTACGTGTTTAATCAACGATTTAAATTTTGATATTCTTAATTGATATAAAAGTTTAAAATACTTGGAACATTTCTAAAAATGTTCCGTCAATTTATCGGTCTCGATTTGCGTGCTCATTTTACGGAGGTTAAATTGCGTAACGTTATTTTTGCACGTTTTTGTTATCGATTAAGACGCAATATATTTTGGGTAAATTTTCATTGAAGTATTATTTAAAATACTTAATTTAAGTTGTCAAATTAATTATTGACGTTTATTTGGTTGCCAAATTAAATTCGCGCGTTTTCGTTGCGTTTGAGACGTTTTAACCAAAACGTCTAGGTTTTTCGTGTATTATTTTAACAAAATAATAATAAGTGATAAATAACTTCTAAGAATGGATTAAAGTTATTTATAAAAATGTTTTCATCAACGTCGTATAATTAGGCGGACTTCGTCCAGTTATTTCGCACAATTTCATCAAATTGCGTAAGCGTAATTTTAAATAATTACGTAGGTGTATATTCACATAAATATACAAATAGTTACAAGTAACTACAAGTATTTTAGCCTAAATCACATCTAAATACACGTAATTAGGGTCCTAGCTTAGGTCTAACAGTTGATCTAAATTGCCGGGTGTCACACAAGTTCTTACATAAATTAATGATTCCGTCGTGTGTGGAGTTTGTATTGAAGTCGCTGGTTTGTTTTTCCATTTGGGATTATCGTATGTACCTATTAAGTTGTGCTTTAAAAATAACAAGGCTTAAAAGCCAATGTGCTGCACTGGGATTTAATATGTGTGAGTTTGTACGTTTACTTACTTTGTTCATAAAGGCCTTATTAGCTTCATCTTTTCTCAAAACGTTGTTTAGGCTTGATTGTATGAAAATGTAGTTATTAAGCTATGCCATCTATTGTATGCAGGGTTGAATTGTGTGTAATGAATTTTCATTCTATAGTCATTGTATGTGTTTACATGAAATCATATAAAATCATATAATTTTAGAGGAGATTTATCCTTATAAACCTTATCATACCTTATCATTGGACTTTACAGTTATCGGATCATTTTCACCTGGTAACAATTTGACAAATATCTACACAGAAAGAAATACCCATTTACACAAGATAAATGCCAATGACCTCTTACCCAAGTGGTAAGAGTGAGGTAAGGAGTTTTCCCAATGATGGAGAGGTCTCGGGTTCGAGCCTCTCCAGAGGGTTTCTTCTTAGGTGAGGCAAAAGGTGGGGTCAGTAGTGGTGGCACGATGATACTCCATTACTGATCCGAAGGAGTTATTTGCCGTTCCAAAAAAAATTTACACAAGATAAATGCCTTTCAGTGACTGAAAAAAGTGTCAGTAGAATTCTAAATACAGTCACTAAATACCAATTGGGCTTCTTCTTTTGAAATAATAAGTGTCACTAATACCGCCATCGCTAAAAGTCTACTGTTACACATATTTTCAGTCACATTAAGTCCAAAACATGTAATGACACAATTTTCAGTCATGAAAAGGGCTTGGAATCAAGGTTATATATGTTCCTTTGTGACAGAAATTTCAGTCATTAAAAAGTCTTGATTAAATAAATAAATAAATGTTGTTGCTGTTGCTGTTGCTGTTGCTATTATTGCTGTTGCTGTTGCTGTTGCTGTTGCTGTTGCTGTTGCTGTTGCTGTTGCTGTTACTACTGTATTCAAGCACTTAAAGATTCTCAAACCAAATCCAAACATGGGCTATCAATACATAGTATACAATACTTGTAACTTTCTAATAACCTTATAATCAAAGGTTACAAAAATGTATGCCTAAAAAACTATGCAATATAACAGCTCCCATCCCATCACAGTGGTTGATAACACCTACAAAACCGAAAACACAATAAGAGATTAATAAGCAGAAAGCTAAACATAGTTTAAGTACAAAACTAATCGAAGAGCAGATCAGTAAAACGTATTTAACACATTAGATGTAATTTTTCTCAAACTTGGGTCAATTGGATACAACTCAACAAATGGTAAAGTACCAAAGTGATTAACCTGGTCAAACCGTCAATGTTATGCTAGAATATTTTCAGAGTAAAACCTTTCCAAATTCGTTTATTAAGAAATTATAAATCTAAAAGCATAGAGCAAACAAAAAATTAGATTTTGAACAAGAAATAAACTAAGGACCCAACCCATACAAGACTATTTGGTCTTACACATGTGATGTGTCACAAATAAGAGCATCCTCATCATACACATATTCAAAGATACAAATATACTCACCACCATCTCGTTTCAGTTTATAACAATTACTTCTAATATTTCCTCCCATGGATTCCATAACACTGTACAAAGAGCAATGGTGTAAGCTTAAAAATTTACTACTCCGTATTTCTTATCAGTTCAATAATTCAATAAGTGTACGTTTTTTTAGACTTTCACTTATATTTCGAAATACATAGGTTCAAAATATTGACTAGCTTACCTTATTTAGAGAGAACACAGTTTCAACAACTTCTATAGTAAATGTCCACCCTACTCTTGAAGATCCAATCAACACAATTAGCCCGATTAACTGTATGACACACGATGTAAAAGGCAATTAAACATCTAGACCTCACTATCACATGTATCACCAATACAAGGGGGAAAATAAACCTTGATGCCATCTAGGATTCTCTGAATGGTTGCTGTTCAAATTGAACCTACTGTCAACTCTCCACAGAACGAGTGAAACTTTGTCAAATTGCATAACTTACAAGTGCCAAGGAGTAGAAACATGTGGTCATATAGTGATAGACCAACTAATATTAGTGCACACATAAGCCCTACATGTACATTGCGTTGTCCCTAAAAATCTAATCACACTAACTAAAGACATATAAATCAACTTGTTATATCAACTTGTCAACAACCAAAAGTTTGCTTACCGGGGTTGTTTGCTTTTTTTACTATTAAGTGTTGTTTGCATGTAATTTCTGTTTATATAAACATATCTGTTTATAACAAGTGCTGTTTAAGTAAATGTAATTTTTTTTTACCAAAAAGATGAAGTTATATGATATAAAGTTTGAACAAGAAAGGACGTGTTCAATTTCTATTGGATAAAAAATGGTGAAAAATGTATATTTATCATTAATTGTCTCTTTTTGGTAAGGGCTTCATTTTTCTTCCTATTTCAGAAACAGGCATCTCTTTCAGATTAAGTGAAAAAGAAACAGCGATTTATCTGTCTCGAAAAAGAAGTATATGAAAACAGACCATTAAGTGGAAAGTAAACAGGTTTGCTTTGAGAAAAAAAGTAGTAGCATAAACCAATGTGTTCTTAACATTTTTTTTCCCTTTTCTTTTGGGTTCTCATTCGAACATAAACACATGTTCAGACTGCTGCATGTTTTGGTTGTACGCATTCAATTCATCCTATGTTGTTTCCCGCCTACATATTCTTTGAGTTAAAAAGCTGAAATTTATATATATCTAAGAGAGCTAATACATTCACGCTGTTTATAACCAGATCGATCATTAAGTTTTCAGATGTGACATTACAAACTTTTCGAGCTTTTAGCTAGCCAACTTTTATGCCATTAGTAATACAGAAACAACTCATTCATGTTGATGCATAACAGAGGACACCTAAGATAGCTTACACGCATTGCTTAATTATAACTTACTGTGCAAAACAACGGTTGAATCATCAACACACATTTGTAGGAATTCATATGAACTTTTCTTCTTTCAATAAGATACTATATGGTAATTATATTATCTCAACTTGCAATACAAAGACATAAACATATTATCTCAAAACCAATTAAAAAGTTGGCCATATTATTGATCGATGATGCTCAACCGTTTCGAATTATACTATGCCTTCTATAAAAGGAAGCCAATAAATGAAGGTTGACACAAAGAAAGGTACAAAACAATATGGGAGAGGTGAAGCTTTTCTGGACATGGTCAAGCCCATTAGCTCAGAGGATCATTTGGGGAATCCAACATAAAGGTATAAAATAGAGTATGAGACTGTTCATGAAGATCTTGCCCCGAATACAACCCTATTCACAAGAAAGTTCCCTTATTGTTGCACAATGGAAAAGCCATATGTGAATCACTTGTCATTCTTGAGTACATTGATGAGACATGGAACACAAGTACTAGTTTCTTACCTAAGAATCCACTTGCCAGATCTTACACACGGTTTTGGGCTAAGTTTATTGACGAGCAGGTAATATTATTTCATTACCTATTGCTATTGTAAGCTACTAGTCATGTGTTGTTATGCAGGAAGTCGATCAGGACGAGTTTAACGAAATTGGCCCTGTATCTGCTTGAATCAAGAATGAACGACACATATTCGATTCCAACTTTAATAAGTTGGGTTAAGTGCGTCAAAATTAAAAAAATCATGTGTTACTCTATTGTATGTAATCAACTAAAGAGGCTTCTTTAGTATGTACTAAACTTTCAATTATTGCTAATTATATGCAACTGACCTCTTATAACTTGTAAACCGCTGCTTCTATGTTGCATAGATACATAGATAATTTAATTGAAAAATGGTTGCCAAATAGCCAAGTTATATATATGTATAAAAACCTTACAAAAATTGTGTAACAATTTTCACCAAAATTAGGTACTGCCATCCGTATTCCATATATATGTCAGCCAAGGGATATGATAGAGCAAGAAAAAGCAAAGGCCCCTACCTTGGAGAACCTAGACGTCGTTGAAAAACAGCTAAGAAATTCTTTAGTGGATAAAGACTTGGATATTTAGATATCGTGTTTGGATGGATCGCCTATTATCTTGAAATAGTAGAAGAAACAATCAGCGTAAAACTCTTAGATGAACAAAGGTTTCCACATATTTCGGCATGGAAGGATAATTTTCTGATAAGGTTTCCAAAGTTGGTCGCATACAATAGCTTTTCGGGCAAAGTTTGTTGCATTTCGCGGGACTTTTCCCTTATCTGATATCCCAATAATTAAAGAAAACAGACCGAGTTGAGATAAGTGCACTTTATTTTGAAGACTTTTAGGGACAATAAACGTCACAACTATCGTTTTATGATTACCATAATACAGCGAACAAACCGTTCTAATTTTTGTTGTTGTTTCAAATTCTTGTTACAAGGTTAGCTTACAACACTTCCAGCCATATCTTACATGCTTTCAGGTCCAAAGTCTCAAAATACTATTTGTTGAATTGAATAAGACATAAAAAAAAAACTGTATGTGTTCTCTAGATATACTATGATTTCAATACTATATATAGTTTTATTTCATGGATTTAACTCTAAGAACACATAAAGATTATAACTGTGTACAGTCTGTACGTTTAAACGAAACAGTTTTCTTATAAAGATCATAACCTACTAAAAAGTTCATCTGTGCTAGATTTCCAAAGATTACTACCCCATCTACAGGAGCAAACGCTAAGCAGATCGAATCATTACTGATTTGAACAAACGTGTTCATTGGGTCCAACTCCAAATCCGCCCCGTTAAAATGAGCCACCATAACCGGAAGATCCTTCACTTCTAACGAATTATAACACAAGTTCAAATTATTTTGTACATCCGGACTAATGGGTAGGATATTATTCATCGAACGCCTAACTGCCAACTGTAGCTCGTTGTAGAAACTTTCAGGAATCAATGTTAGCGACGTTCCTGAATCGATGATAATGTTACCCTCAGCAGAATTAGGTGTTGTCATATAGAAATCAACACGTTGACCTCCAACCGTCATGCCTTCAAAATTTAAGTAGTAAAAAGTGTCAGGAGTTCCAGAAAAAATTGGGGTCGAAACTACCCCATCTCCAGAAACAGTTGCAGCGTCACCAAAATACATTTTACTCGTCTTTTCTACTTGAGAAAACATTTGCACGAGACAATATGAAAACTTTCCACTAATGGAAGGCCCCATTTGTGTAATAAGCGAAAAAGGCCCTCTTCCTAATCCTATTATCCCACTTTGATCATCAGTAAACATGCCACCATTTCGATGCCCACACCCAAAAACCGTAGTTTTAAAAGCGTACGAATTGTTCTGACTAGTAGAATTCATTGTAATCGTTTCAGTCGCTAGCTCACCAGAACTATATGATAAGTCTCCGTACACGACTAGATACAAACAAGCGTTGTCAGAATCGAAGCAAGATCTCATTGGAACCAGCATACACGCTGTGGAATCACACGCTGTTGTGTTATAAGTTGACGAAATGTTTGGACTATAAATAGGAGGCGTTTGATCATAACAATTAGAACATGGTTCACATTGTGTCCATATAATATCACTTCCTGTATCAGCAACACCAATAACTTCTTGAGGTGGAGTGCCAATTGATATCTTCATAAGATAATTAGCTATTTCAGGATTTGGAAATATACTAGTTACACCAGAAGACCGCAGCATTGTGTTAAAAAGCCTAGCACGACCAAAAGAGCGATTTAAGGCAGCAACTACTCGTAGTGAACGAGTAAGTGAAGGATCATAAAAAGGTGACATTGGTGAGTCACGATGGATAAGTTCTGTCGTAAAGCTTACACTAGTACTACTAACGGATCGTACAAGTATGATTAAACATAAGACGTACGACAAGTGTGTTATCGAATACATTACGAAATGTTTGTTACATAAAATGTTTGTCTTCATGTTTTTGAGAAATTAAAAAGAGATAGACTATGTGTAGGAAGGATATGTGATCTTGATTCATACAACATCTATGTTAAGGAAGCATGATTTATAGTTGAACTTCCTTTCTTTCATTTTTTCGCTAGATTTCCTTTTCTTTGATTCCAAACAAAACTTTCGTTCTTATGATTCGCTGAATGACGTACATTTGTTTGGAAACATCACTTGAATACTTTTCGCATTGTGTATCCTGAGATTCATGATGTGGTTATCCTAATGACGCATTCATGTCTTAAGGGGGCGTTTGGTTTGTTGTATCGAATGAGTATGGATATGAGTTTGATATACATTTAAAGTGGGAATGAGAATGGGAATGGTTTTTCAAACCAACCCTTGAGGAAAATCTTATTTTGAGGGTTTAATTTGATTCCAATTTTTACAAACTCATGTACATTAAACAAACACAAGGTATAATTCCTATACCCATACCTGTTCCCTTAAACCCTCTAAACAAACACCCCCTCAAATCTTTTCTTTTTCTCCCTTTTTCTTCATGTACTACTTTTTCTATACCAACTACCAAATTTGGGGATGATCATGTTAATTTATATCCAAAATACTACAAACCACAACATTTTTAGGCTTTGTTGTTTTAGTATGTGCATAAAGTAACATATGGTTCAAAGAGTATTTATATTAAAGAAATGTTACCGTAATTTGTTCCGGAGCTTCGTTTCATTAATAATTAATTCCATCTTGCTCGTACCTTCTCTCTTAACAACTTTACCAAACATAATAGTGTTCGATCTCATGTTTAATTGGAAGACCTAAATATTAGGTAAACTTGTTTTCATGTTCTCATATATATGAACTTTCATTTTTTTTTCTTTAAATGCATTTATTTACACACAAAATATCATCACGAAAGTATATATACGTTTATCTTAAGGGGGATTTGAGCTCAAAACCTAAATAATTACTACCTCCTTTCTAAAATAATTGTCCAGTTTTGACTTTTTGAAGTCTTACTTTGCAACTTTGACATTAAATATTTTTGTTTGTGTTATATAATACTTGATACAAACTTTATGATCGATTGGGTTTATAACGTATTTTCATTTGTATAATTTTCATCAAATATTATATAACACAAATAAAAATATATGAGGTCAAAATTGAAAATGTAAGACTTCAAAAATCAAAACTACACAATATTTATAAGATCAGCTCGACATCCCTATACTAATTGTAACCCTTTGCAATATCATTCTTATAATTAGTAAATTTTATATATATGCACTTTAGTTCATATATTACGTTTGTAAAATTAAACATTCTATTAATAGAAAACACTTTCATGTTTATATCTATTCTAAATTACTATCACTACTTATTATCAAATGACAAAGTATATCTTTAAGTCATCATGATATTTTCAATTATTTATCTCCATTTTCTCATTAAAACATGAGATTCAAATTTCTCATGATAAACTCAAGATTGTTATAGTTCTTTCATATAAACTTAATCACTAATATTCTTAACTACTTTCTAATTTACTTCTAGAAAAAATTACAAAGACTGTCCTTATGGTTTGATCTGAATTGCATATACAGTCCTTTAATTAATTTAATTACATAGATGATCCTTTATTTTGAAACTTATTACGTAAATAGTTGTAACACCTCGTCAAAAAGTTAATTTTCGCGCCGAATTTAAACTTTTTGATAAATGATTTAACCTTTATTTCCAATTAGCATTTTTATAAAATACTTCCATTAGAAAACATTTTAAAATAATATAAATAAGAATTTTATATTATCTTATGACTGGACAAATAAAACACGGGTATTTTGTACTGTGGTTGGAGACCACAGTCCGCGCACTGGGGATCTGTGTTGGACAAAACCCAACTTCCTCCCCCTTTTTCACCTCATTTTCAACTTCACTTTCTCTCTCTCTACTTCCATTTCTCTCTCAATCTTCTCTCTAAAATACTCACTAATCACATAAAAACTACCACAAAACGACCTCAAATCGCTTGGGCCATTTAGAGAAAAACGATCACGAGTTCACGATCTACACAACCACCTTTTCGGATTTCAAATCCGACCACTTGTAAGTTTCCGACAAATCCCGTAAATCTTTAGATTTTGAAGTTTTCTTTCATAATAGTGTTTAACATACTTAGTATTAACCAATACAACAAAGAAACACGATTTTATAGCTCAAAAACACGTTTGGATTATGTTTTTGGTCGGAAAAATGCGACAGTCGCTGCTGACTGTCTGGGTGTTCATCTTTGCGACACAACCATTGTGTCGCATATTGTGTCGCATAAACCATCCATGCGACACAACCCTTGTGTCGCGCTCTTGTGTCGTATAAACCGTATTATGTCGTATCTTATGTCGTATCTTGTGTCGCATCTTATATCGCAAAACCCATGCGACACAACGCTTATGTCGCTGTTGACTCAGCACCTCGAATCCATGCGGCACAACCCTTGTGTCGCAGAATTGTGTCGTACCATGCGACACAACCCTTGTGTCGCATGTTGTGTCGCAGAAAACAGAAATTTGCCAAATCTTTCTAAGTGTCGGAAAACGTTCTCAAATGAAAATTCAAATACGATACGGCTTGTAATCCAAAACAAATATACTTTATAAAGTATACGAAAACTCGAACCTAATAATAATCTAAATTATTATTACGAACCATCCATAACGAACCGCACTTACAAACGTACGAAATCTCTCATGTTTAGGACACTAGGAGATTTCACTTGGCACGACTCGTTACACTAGGACGCTAGCTCCTCAGGTGAGTTCACAACCCCACTCTTTTACTGTTTTCCAACTGATTTCGGGGTGGGAATGCATACTCCTGTGTTACTACTTTCAACTGTTCAAACATTTACGAACGTTTTACTATCGTTTATGGTAACGGTGCTAGACCACGACAGCTATGAACCATTTGACCATACTTAGAGATATTAAGTATGACCGTGTTAGAAACACCTAGAATTATATTACATATGATACCTAGGGAATAAACGCCTCACTACATCAGTGACTTGCTAAGTACTAGAAATGACTAGTGGACTTGTGAATACCAACTAGAGGCACCGATTTGCTAGCTCAGTGATGACTATCTTTACGAACTAACGGATGACTTTAACTAAGTACTGAAAGTACTTCCCTACAGTTAAGTGACTTAGATTTTACACATTACTTCAGGCAAACTAGGTGACGTAGATACGTACTTACTAATTGATTACGATCATCTCTTACAATTAGGTGACGCTCCTACATTTCTTAGTATGATATACTACTGTGATTTACGTAACAACTTGAGGTACTGTTGAGTGCCTGTAACAATTTACTAGCCTTGGGCTAAACTTACTTGCGGCATGTCGTGTACTGCCAAAACGATTACTTGCATCTCCTGCGGGAGAATAACGGACGCTGTCACTGTATGTGAAGCAAAACGATGCCACGGTGGGTGGTACAAACCCGATACCAATGTGATTGGTATTACGGATTTACAAACGAGCTCACGATACCACGGTGGGTGGTACAACTTACGTGCGAGCTGGATTGCTCACGATACCACGGTGGGTGGTACAACTTACTTACGAGCTAAATGCTCACACTCAGCAACGGACTTACGAATTATTACGGTCGGGGTCGTTGGCTCAGCATGTGGATTCATGCTCTATCGTAGTCCTGCGGGACTGCACGGTTACTCATTTCAGCATATGGACTTATGCTTTACTTACATTCAGCAACGGACCTACGAATTATTACGGTCGGGGTCGTTGGCTCTATAACTGGTTGATTTACTTAAACATAGTCCTGCGGGACATAACTTGACATTTCCCTTGGGGGATAACCATTACCATCACTGTAGGTGATTACTAGATTCTTATGAGTCGGAGACTCAGGAAATTACGAGCTTTTGCTCACTTGACCGTAATTACGAACCCATTACTATCACTGTAGGTGATGCGAAACACTTACGAGTCGGAGACTCAGGAAATTACGAGCTTTTGCTCACTTGACTGTAATTACAACCCGTACCGATATGACACGATTACAAAACAGATAACTTGATCACGTTGCCGGGGTGCAACCTTTCATGCCAGGTGGCATCGTGACCTATTAGTAGCCATAGTACTAATACTTGAAACCGTACAAACTATCCGTACCGTATTGCCGGGGAGCAATACCGACTGCCTAAAAACTTGCTTGCTTGATTGCTTGCGGCCAGTAGCACGACAGATAGTCTCCTTACGCTACTCTCGTATACATATTGCCAGGTGGCAATATCTTACCGGATAACACCCAGGTTGGGGATTGGTCCCCTTTACTTGACCAGAAACCTATTGATTAGGTTCACCTGATTACCATAAATTACTTATAACTGCCTCGAGGGGCAACTGTTGTTATTTAAACTGCTAAACTTGATTAATATTTCGGAATGAAATATTTATTACTTGAACTACTTGTTTCTACAAATTACTTGTGAACTCACCAGCTTTTCAGCTGACCCTTTTAGTGTGCATTCTCAGGTACACTGCTGTAGTAGGATTGGACTACAAGATTCTAGTTCGAGTCGCATGTTTTCAACACTCATGACATTTATTGCATTTGCTTCAGTACTAGTAGAATGTAATATTACTTTTATGCGAGCTCGCAACTTGTAAACACTCTAATTTCAGAAATGTATAATTATTTTCAAACGTCTCATTTAGAGTCGTTCATTATGTATCTTATGCTGTGATTACCAGATTAGTAACACCCTAAACTCGCTTCCGCAAATCATTAAATTTGGGGGTGTTACAAATTGGTATCAGAGCCTAAGGTTATAGTGAACTAGGTTGCATTTAGTGGGCCTAGACTATGACCATTAGGCAGTATTCCTTATTAGGTATAACTAGTTCAGGGATTACATCATACGAACTTAATTTAACATAGCGTAGCTAACTATGTACAATTAAGCAAAGATGATGTAAGATCTGAAAGGGGTTATATTGAAAGGGAATGCAGTAGTTGACTCTGATTGTTATTTGCTACTTGCTAGGCACCCTAGGCTATTATATGTACTGTAGGTATATATGAATAGGCCTTACGTGTATACTATTCCGGCATATCTATATACAGGTAGGTATGATTATACCCGACATGATTCCGTTGTGCAACTGATACACATTTTCGAAGTGGCATATCGCCAGCTTCTCAGCCGTTACGACTTAATCTCAAAATTTTGACCAGGTTGGTCACGACTGACTGGTATTACGAGAGATGCTCGTAATGACTAAGTCCACAAATTACTTTCAAACTTACTATCGGCCTGAGGGCCATACTTGGATAACATGTGGCACGTGGTGCTGCATCGTGCTTTGGGCACAATACTACTCCAGCACGTGGTGCTGCAACTACACAGTATGTTTATACTGCATTCGGCACGATGGTGCTACACTCACAGTACAGGGGTGCTGCAATTACGGTGCCGCGGGCACTACATTACAGCACGTGGTGCTGCGTTTCATAGTACTTTGTACTGCAATCATAATAAATTACGGTGCTTCGGGCACTACATTTTGGCACGTTGTGCTACACCCAGGCTCGATGAGCTACTATCCAATATGCATGTGGACTTGTTATAGTTACATGTACGACTTATATGTACATATACATTTACTTAACTGGGCATGAGATGCCACCCCTGATTCTTTACTACTGCGCACTTATACTTGTATAGCTACGTGTGCATCACATATTTATATACGACTACTCTACTGAACACGAGGTGTCCCACTCGATTTCTTTGCGTAGGAACACCCGCTATAGGCACTTGTACACTTATACGCATACGCAATTACCTTAATGGGCACGAAGTGCCACACCACGACTACTCAGGCATGTGATGCCTCATTCGATGAATACACTCTAAGTTATTGGGATCACATTTATAGTACTTTAGTACTACATTATAGTCTGATAGACTACGACGATACCATAGTTCTGATCGAACTACATATAATACACAACTAGGTCGCTAGTACGACTACACATTTAAAACTTCAAAGTCCGAGGACTTTCATACAGACACCTTAAGTGGTTTCTGGGTCATTATCACTTTTATATCCGTGGGCAACGGTGTAATACCGATTTACGTATACGACTGTAATAATCACAATTCCTGAATAAGAAATCTCACGACTGTTGTTTCATTCTTGTTTAAGAATCATGCCACGTGGACGACAAACGTACACTCAAACAGAACGCAACCAATACGCGGAGCAAAGAGTAGCTGAAGCTCTGGCTGCACAAAACTTGACGCGCCTCTGCACCTATAAAGAATTTCTGAACTGTAACCCGCCAATCTTTGTTGGTACCGAAGGGGCTGTCGGACTGATCCAATGGATCGAAAGGATGGAAGCTGTTTTCCGCATTTGCAACTGCCGTGATGAATACAAAGTCAAATACTACACCTACACCCTTCGAGATAATGCTCTAACCTGGTGGAATGATCACGCCCACACCGTAGGGGTCGACACCGCCTATGAACTTTCGTGGGAGGAACTGAAACAACTGATGAGGGACGAATATTGTCCTAGCGAGGAACTACACCGATCGAGAATGAACTCTGGCATCTTACCGTGAAAAACAACGACATCATGACCTATACAAACCGTTTTCACCGACTAGCACTCTTTTGCCCATCACTAGTAAACCCAGAAAGCAAACGAATCGAAAAATACATCGAAGGACTTCCAACACAAATAGCAGGCATGGTTACCTCCTCTAAACCCAGCACTATTCGCGACGCCGTTCGCATGGCCCATAACCTCATGGCGCGGGTGGTTCAACGCGAAGCCCTCACAACTGAAAATCATACACAAAAGTGGAATGGCGATTCCAGCACTAGTCATAATCCAACAAATCAACCCGAACCCCTGAAATCTTACCCTTCTGAATACAAAGGAAAGCGGGGCTATGCGGGGGATAAACCCTTCTGTCACAGCTGTAAACGTCATCACTCTGGCCCTTGTGGCTCACCTTGCGAGAGATGTCAACGATTCGGACACCAAATCTGGGACTGTAGAGTTCCTGCCAACCCCGACAAACAACAAACGTGTTTCAAATGTAACACTCCTGGACATTTCAAGAAAGATTGCCCAAATCAGAAACGAAAAATCCTCATGATCAACTCCGGGAGGACCGGACGAAACCGCGACAATATCACGGGTATGCCCCTATCCAATACTAAACTTCCAAATCAAACACAACGTTTCGATCGGCGGGAAAGTCGATTCCAAAATGATACCGATTACATAAATTAATACCGACTATACGAATGAAGCCAAACTTAAAAGCTAGAGTTTGCTTTCAGCAGACAAACCGACTGAAAGTATACAAAACACTCAGTCCTGATAGGACTACTCCTCGAACAGTCACGTGGTGACAACTATCTAGTCCCGTAGGGACTATAATGCAAACGGTCTCTTAGTGACTACGACTCAACGATAACTTGAACAAAACCATATAGTCAGGATGTGACTACAACGATAAACCGCGACACAGTCATGGATTGACTGCCCTTCAACCCCATTATAAGACATGGTATGTCTAAAACCTACTCGACAAACAACATGTATGTACATTGCTCCCCAGACCTCACATGACCACGACATCACTTTTAAATTTCGGGATGAAATTTCCTTAACAAGGGGAGAATGTAACACCTCGTCAAAAAGTTAATTTTCGCGCCGAATTTAAACTTTTTGATAAATGATTTAACCTTTATTTCCAATTAGCATTTTTATAAAATACTTCCATTAGAAAACATTTTAAAATAATATAAATAAGAATTTTATATTATCTTATGACTGGACAAATAAAACACGGGTATTTTGTACTGTGGTTGGAGACCACAGTCCGCGCACTGGGGATCTGTGTTGGACAAAACCCAACTTCCTCCCCCTTTTTCACCTCATTTTCAACTTCACTCTCTCTCTCTACTTCCATTTCTCTCTCAATCTTCTCTCTAAAATACTCACTAATCACATAAAAACTACCACAAAACGACCTCAAATCGCTTGGGCCATTTAGAGAAAAACGATCACGAGTTCACGATCTACACAACCACCTTTTCGGATTTCAAATCCGACCACTTGTAAGTTTCCGACAAATCCCGTAAATCTTTAGATTTTGAAGTTTTCTTTCATAATAGTGTTTAACATACTTAGTATTAACCAATACAACAAAGAAACACGATTTTATAGCTCAAAAACACGTTTGGATTGGGTTTTTGGTCGGAAAAATGCGACAGTCGCTGCTGACTGTCTGGGTGTTCATCTTTGCGACACAACCATTGTGTCGCATATTGTGTCGCATAAACCATCCATGCGACACAACCCTTGTGTCGCGCTCTTGTGTCGTATAAACCGTATTATGTCGTATCTTATGTCGTATCTTGTGTCGCATCTTATATCGCAAAACCCATGCGACACAACGCTTATGTCGCTGTTGACTCAGCACCTCGAATCCATGCGACACAACCCTTGTGTCGCAGAATTGTGTCGTACCATGCGACACAACCCTTGTGTCGCATGTTGTGTCGCAGAAAACAGAAATTTGCCAAATCTTTCTAAGTGTCGGAAAACGTTCTCAAATGAAAATTCAAATACGATACGGCTTGTAATCCAAAACAAATATACTTTATAAAGTATACGAAAACTCGAACCTAATAATAATCTAAATTATTATTACGAACCATCCATAACGAACCGCACTTACAAACGTACGAAATCTCTCATGTTTAGGACACTAGGAGATTTCACTTGGCACGACTCGTTACACTAGGACGCTAGCTCCTCAGGTGAGTTCACAACCCCACTCTTTTACTATTTTCCAACTGATTTCGGGGTGGGAATGTGTCGTACCCCCAGAACACGTGGCAGCGGAAACATGAGGTGTCATGGGGGCATCGACCAAATCAAATATCACAACACAAAGATTAAAGCAAACGACCTCTATATGAGACGTTTGAAAATATTACATTACCATAATTCAAATGTTTACAAAATATCTGGAGTTCGCATAAACCGTTAAGAGATTTCTAATACATTACTGATTATACAAAAACAGCTAAATGCAATCTAATCTCTTGATGTTTGAAAACAATGCGACTAGAGCTAAGCTTTCCTGAAGCTTCCTACTACGGCCGGTTACCTGAGAAATACATACTAAAAGGTCAACATAAAGTTGGTGAGTTCATAGGTTTAAACAGTTATCACAAGATTTGTTTGTTTATTAAACAAGTTAATAAAAGTTATACTATTGCAATGAGTCTCATAGTTCGAGCTTAACGTTGTTTGCCTCCGGTAAGTGCCTAATCCATAACACTTCTAATTCACAAATATTACTGCGCCCGTGGGTCGGCTAGAGCGACTAGCCCGGACGGGAATTGTCAGTTCCCGATAGATCTATCCAATAACATTCACGCATATATTAACGAACTATGATGGGTAGAGGGCTTAGGGATTATTTTCGGGTCTCATGCAATCCGTATAAAAGTTGTTTACAGTACTTGTGATCATAAAAACAGTTATAAAACAGTTGTATGTATTCTCACCCCTGAGTATAAAAACAGTAAAAAGGGGCTATGAAACTCACCTTAGATTAGCAAGTAGCAAGTAAGTATCAAATAAGCAAGCAAGCCGGTGTGCAACCTTCTAACGTCCTAAAAACGTATAAGGTTGGGTATAAGTAGATGTCTCAAAAGACCATCTATAGCGATTGTATAAGTGGGGGTCAATGTCCACTTAAGCCAATCGTGTAGGTGGAGGGTTAATGTCCACCTAGAGCTAGTTCATCAACTAGTATGTCCAAATAAATTGTTCAAGTTCGTTTCTTAAAAACGTGTACGACCCGTTGGTGAAAGTTTGTAATAATAATTCATTTAGACATTATTATCAAGTTTGTTTTACTGTAAACTATTCATTAGTACATATCGTGTGTTGCAACCCAATTATTTTAGTTTGTATAAGTCTTAAACCGTAGGTCAAAGTTGGTCAACTCGTTGGTCAAAGCTGGTCAAAACCTGGTCAAACTGGTCAAACTTGGTCAAACTGGTCAAACCTGGTCAAACTGGTCAAACCTGGTCAAACCTGGTCAAACTGGTCAAACCTGGTCAAAACTGGTCAAACCTGGTCAAACCTGGTCAAACCTGGTCAAACTATGAGTCACTTATCAATTTCATGAGACACTTACTGATTTTATGAGTCACTTACCAATTCATGAGACACTTATCAATTTATGAGACACTTACCAATTTCATGAGTCACTTATCAAATCCAAGTGTTCTAAGTGTCGGTTTCTAATTCGGGAAACTTTCTAAATTCAGTTTTTGGTCCAAGTTACTAACAAAGTCATCCAAACCCATTTTTGTTACCACTTTCCAAAAATAGTAAGTTTTGTCGTTTTTTAGAAACCGAGCCGTTTTTGTTGACTTGGTCAAACCGACTCGGTTTGACCCGAAACTTTTACCCAACCTATAAATCAGTTTAAAGAGTCCAAATAATTTGTCGGTTTGTGTCGGAGTCATCCAAGGTGTCGGTTTTAATTACACTTCTTAAGATTTTCAATATTTCACATTTTCGACTTTTGTCGGTTTGGTTCGCCATTTTATTTCTACCACTTATGGTCCAAACTAGGGTCTGAGATTTTTACCAACTGATCTACAATGAGTCTAGACTAACATATCAAATTTTCAGCTTCCAATGGGTCCATTAACATATTTAATTAATTCCGAGAAAGTTCCGAACAGATTTATCGAAAACCTACAGGTCAGTCCTACAAATCGGCCAGTAGAGAAACATCTATGCGTTTCTGGAAAAAATGTAAAACACGAAAGTTGTAGCTCTTTTCAATACGCAACTTTTAAAAAAAAAATTCGTTATCTAACTCTCAGTAAAACTCAAGATACGACCATTTTAGTACACTGACTTTTCTGGGACAGAATCTGTCTTCTTACATATATGTTACAAAAACGTATTTTAACCTTTTATTTGGACATAATAGTGTTAGATGAGCAATATAACATGTAGATATACATTATGTAAGTAAAATTTTGGAGAGATGAAGTGTTCCTCACAAAGGAAAATGATGGAGAAAGAAGGACGATGATGATAGTGCTCTTGTTGTTGGCTTGATCTTCTTTTAGTTCTTGATCTTTTTCAAATAATGGTGATAGATGATGATAATTGAGGCTGAGTTCTTTCAGTTTTTTGGAGAGAGGGAAGAAGAAACTAGAGAGAAATGAGAGTGAAATGAAAAGAGTTTGAGTGTTGAATGAATGGATGCATGAAGAGTTAGTGGGTGTAAGGTTCAAAGGCAATCATGAGATTGCATGGAAGAAGAGAGGGCAATTGGGGTGGTGACCACATGGGGGGGGGGCTGCCCATGGGGGGTCCCACACAAGGGTATTTTGGTCATTTCTTGTTCCCAATTTAACTAGTTGCGTTTTACGTTCGTTTACCCGATTGTTTGGATGTTTATTTATACGTTAAACGGTTAATACACATGTTTAAATATCGGTTTAAATTTCAATATTTTCACTTGAAATATTTTATCTAGATACTTGAAAACATTTATAAAAATGTTCCGTTAATATATCGGCCTCGATTTGCGTGTACGTTTTACGGAGGTTTAATCACGTAGCGTTTTAAATAGACGTTTTTCATTGACGAACTATTATATGATGTTTTCAATAATAATTTCATACCAAATAATATATTTTAAATTATAAAAATATATTTTGACTTTCGTTCAGTTGTCGGGCGCGTTCTGCGCGTTTTCGTTGCGTTTGTGTTACTTTATACCATATAATTAACGTGTTAAATATTATCACCATAATATTTGTAAGTTTTTGAGTTTATTAAATAATTTCATATTATTTAATATTTTGTTCACCAACGTCCGTATTTATACTGTGTGGACTCCGTCCGATTGTTTCGCACAATTTCACCAAATTGCGTAAGCGTAATTACAACTAATCACGTAAGCGTAATATAAATCAATTACGGGAGTGTATATTCACATAAATATACAAATAGTTACAAGTAATTACAAGTATTTAGCCTAATACTAAACTAAATACACGTAATTAGGGTTTGTAGCAGGTTAATTAGTAACCCTAAATCGTCGGGTGTCACATTCTCCCCATGTTAGGAGAATTTCGTCCCGAAATCAGTTTGTTGCTGTAGTCTGAGGGGTATCTAAAAATAGATGTGGGTGTTTCTGTCGCATTTGGTCTTCCCGTTCCCAAGTGAATTCAGGACCGCGCCTAGAATTCCACCGGACTTTAACGATGGGAATACGACTTTATTTCAAGCGTTTGACCTCACGGTCTATAATTTCTATCGGCTCCTCGATGAAATGGAGTTTATCATCTATGTGGATTTCATCGAGCGGGATTACAAGCATCTCATCAGACAGACATTTCTTCAAGTTAGAAATGTGGAATGTGTTGTGCACGCTACTGAGTTGGGGCGGTAGCTGCAGTCGATATGCCACCGGACCAATTCTTTCAAGAGTCTCAAAAGGTCCGATGTACCTAGGGTTTAGTTTACCGCGTTTACGTAAACGAATGACACCTTTCCTAGGTGACACTTTTAGAAGTACTTTGTCTCCGACCTGAAATTCGAGGGGTTTGCGTCTCACGTCAGCGTAACTCTTCTGACGATCACGGGCGGCTTTCAGCCGGTTTTGAATGGTCACGATTTTCTCGGTCGTTTCATGGATGATTTCAGGACCGGTGTGTTGGCTATCGCCGATTTCGGTCCAACAAATGGGTGATCGGCACTTTCTTCCATAAAGTGCCTCGAACGGAGCAGCATTGATGCTGGTGTGATAACTGTTGTTGTAGGAGAATTCACACAAGGGTATGTGGTTCTCCCAGTTGTTTCCGAAGTCAACTTCGCAAGCGCGCAGCATATTTTCTAAAGTTTGGATGGTTCGTTCACTCTGACCATCAGTTTGTGGGTGATAAGCAGTACTCACATCCAAACGAGTACCGAGAGCTTTCTGAAGTGTTTGCCAAAATCGAGAGGTGAAGCGGCTATCTCTATCGGAGATGATCGAGATGGGTATGCCGTGCCGTGCTACAACCACTTTGATGTAGATGCGAGCCAAGCACTCCATCTTGTCGGTTTCTTTGATAGCTAGGAAATGGGCAGATTTCGTGAGACGATCAACGATCACCCAAATGGTATCGCAACCGCTCGGTGTCTTTGGTAGTTTAGTAATGAAGTCCATAGTTATGTTTTCCCATTTCCATTGAGGTATTTCGGGTTGTTGCCGCAACCCAGAGGGTTTTTGGTATTCGGCCTTAACCTTGGCGCAGGTTAAACATTTGCTAACATAGGTGGCGATGTCAGCTTTCATGTTGGGCCACAAATACCGTTGTCTGATGTCATGATACATTTTTTCAGAACCAGGATGTATGGAGTATCGAGATTTGTGAGATTCATCCATCACTAAATCTTGTAGGTTTCCAAAGTTTGGTAACCAGATTCGGTTAGAGAAGTGTCTGGTTCCATCGGGTTTGATTTCAAATTGTTTTTCCATGTCGCGCAAGACTTCGTTTTTGATGTTTTTCTCGTTGAGCGCTTCGAGTTGAGTGTAATGGATTTAAGAAATAAGATAGTTGTGGATGGTTAAACCAAGGGCTTGAACTCGAAGGGGTTTCACTCGTTCTTTTCGGCTTAGGGCATCGGCAACAACGTTAGCCTTGCCCGGGTGGTATCGGATTTCGCAGTCGTAGTCACTAAGTAACTCGACCCAACGATGTTGTCTCATGTTTAGGTCATTCTGATCAAAGATATGTTGAAAGCTTTTGTGGTCAGTGAAGATAGTACATTTTGTACCGTACAGATAGTGTCTCCAGATTTTGAGTGCAAAAACTACAGCTCCCAATTCGAGGTCATGGGTGGTGTAGTTCTTTTCGTGGATTTTCAGTTGTCGTGAGGCATAGGCGATGACTTTATCACGTTTCATTAACACACAACCTAGTCCTTGGTGTAAGGCATCGCAGTAAACTACGAAATCATCGGTGCCTTTGGGTAAGGACAAGATTGGTGCACTGCAGAGTTTATGCTTCAACAGTTGGAATACTGACTCTTGTTTATCGGTCCAGTCGAATTTCTTATCTTTCCGAGTCAGGGAGGTCAATGGTAGGGCTATTTAGGAGAAATTCTCAATGAATCGCCGGTAATACCCAGCGAGACCTAAGAATTGTCGGACCTCGGTTGGAGTAGTTGGTGCTTTCCAGCACTTGATGGCCTCGATCTTGGCTGGATCAACATGTATCCCTTGGCTGTCAACGACATGCCCTAGGAACTATACTGTTTGCATCCAGAACTCACACTTGGAGAACTTGGCGTATAACTCCTCGTGTCTGAGTAATTGTAAGATAGTTTTCAGGTGTTGGCCATGTTCGGTTTCGTTGCGAGAGTAGATCAAGATGTCGTCGATGAACACGATGACAAACTTATCTAGATAGGGTTTGCACACCCGATTCATAAGGTCCATGAATACAGCCGGTGCGTTGGTTAATCCAAAAGGCATCACTTGAAATTCGTAATGCCCGTAGCGAGTTCGGAAGGCGGTTTTTGGGATATCGGCGTCTCGAACGCGAAGTTGGTGATAAGCAGACCGAAGGTCGATCTTCGAGTAAAAGCTCGTACCCTGAAGTTGGTCAAATAAGTCATCGATTCTAGGAAGCGGGTATCGGTTCTTGATGGTAATGAGATCTATGGAGAAATGTTCGCTTGCGATGGTGTAAAATCAGTAGATAAATTTCTATGATAATAGTTTGTTTGGAACTATTAAGTCCGTTGGAAACTTGAGTTAATCAAAATATGTTGGGAAAAATCTGGTCGTCAATAAGACATTGAAACTTTCTGTCTAGCCAAATTAATTGAACATAAGAAGTTGTAAATAGTTCCGGGTAGTTGTTTGGTGAAAATTCTTTGAAAACTTGAATTGGTAGAAATCTGTTGAAAACTTTTGTTATTGTAAAGTGTTGAAAATTTCAGTTGATTCTTGTAGTGGTGTCTCCTTAAACGAAAAGGGGATTAAAAGAATGAATATGGTCTTTGTATGAGAGCCAAGATTATCACATTCATGATGAAAAGTAATATGTGGCTTCATAGTACAAATATAATTCAAAACAAGGTAATGTGATTTGTAACCAACAAGGCGCAAGGTTAATAGGTTGATAGCTTACAGAATTCAAAGTTTACTAAACATGCCGGGCATTGTTACATCCGGACGAATGCATAAGTCTTATACAAAATGTGATGGGGTTTTATACACCCATCGATAGATCATCGAGCTAACACTAGCTATGTTCACCGTTGTTCGGGTCTACTTCTAATCTATTCTAGATTCAGGTCGTCATCTGATGAGTAGTCGTTCTTAGGGAAGTTTGCCATCTTTTTCGGGAGAGCGTTCTATTAAGACAATGAATCAACAACAAGAAGGTTTAGTCAATATCGTACTTTCAAAGAGTAGCCACATAAACGGCCGGGTAGTGTTCTCAAAGTAGTCAGTCATGACTATATTGTTGAAATGAACAATTGCTTGGTGAAGGTGTTTGGTGAAGATAGTTGATAGTTGATAAATTCGTAGTTGCGGGTAGTCCTTGCAGTAGTGATTGGAATGTTCAAGTCATAGTTTGAAATAGTTTGAAGTAGTTTATGGATTTAGTCGTTGTGAGTATCCCTCGCGATACTAATCCAGTGATGTTCGGAATAGACAAAGTCGCGAATCAAGTTATGAGTAAATCGTTTGACAAACGTGTCGAATTGGTGACCAAACATGATCAAGTAGTAAGTCTCGTGTTTGATAGAATTGTTGACATACAAGTCAAAGAGTGATCAATCATGATCAAGTAAAGAGTTAAGTGGTTTGTTGAAATTCATGCAATTGTTCGAAAAGTTACTTCCATTATGTAGGTGTTGTGGTTGATCGAGTTTCACCCGTGGACCCTCGTAGACAGGTCCTAGTGGGTGGAGTGTCAGTAGTGGTAGTAAGGTCTAGTTCGAGGTGGTCAGTCAGTCCTTCTAGTTGTGTACAACACACGCGATTAACAGGTCTACAATAAGCGGGGAAGGGAGATTATAAAGTAGGGGAAGTACATGTAGCGCGTTTAGGTGACGAATTCTCGTGCGGTTCGTGTTTCCGAATGATTAGGATGAGAGTGGGGAGGAAAGAGGGTGAAGCAGGTGTCACTTGTTTGGGTGGCGAATCCTTAGGCGGATTCTCCTCAAGTAAGTCCTCTTTGATTATGTCGTTGCCCGATACGGTTAGGCGAGTGGGTATCGTGGAAATCTCCACAGTAGTAAGCAAGATTTGAGTTTCGTTTTCTGTGTTAGGTGACGTAGTGGTGGGAGTGGTTGCCATGAAGGGTGGCAATTAGTTTAGTATACGAGAAGTTAAGGTTATATATGAAAATATAATAACCTAGCACATAAGCACGTATAAGGGTTGGTCCCGTTCTATCCTCGGTCTATGTCTACTACTGTATTCTCGTTCACTATAACCATTTCAGGTCTTGCATCGAATCTCATTTAATTGTACATAGTTGATCAGGCTATGTTAAATTAAATTCAATTGATGCAATCGCTGAACCAGTCATACCGAACAAGAATACTAACCTAACGGTTATAGTCTAGGTCACTAATGCAATCCTAGTTCGCTATAACCTTAGGCTCTGATACCAATCTGTCGTACCCCCAGAACACGTGGCAGCGGAAACATGAGGTGTCATGGGGGCATCGACCAAATCAAATATCACAACACAAAGATTAAAGCAAACGACCTCTATATGAGACGTTTGAAAATATTACATTACCATAATTCAAATGTTTACAAAATATCTGGAGTTCGCATAAACCGTTAAGAGATTTCTAATACATTACTGATTATACAAAAACAGCTAAATGCAATCTAATCTCTTGATGTTTGAAAACAATGCGACTAGAGCTAAGCTTTCCTGAAGCTTCCTACTGCGGCCGGTTACCTGAGAAATACATACTAAAAGGTCAACATAAAGTTGGTGAGTTCATAGGTTTAAACAGTTATCACAAGATTTGTTTGTTTATTAAACAAGTTAATAAAAGTTATACTATTGCAATGAGTCTCATAGTTCGAGCTTAACGTTGTTTGCCTCCGGTAAGTGCCTAATCCATAACACTTCTAATTCACAAATATTACTGCGCCCGTGGGTCGGCTAGAGCGACTAGCCCGGACGGGAATTGTCAGTTCCCGATAGATCTATCCAATAACATTCACGCATATATTAACGAACTATGATGGGTAGAGGGCTTAGGGATTATTTTCGGGTCTCATGCAATCCGTATAAAAGTTGTTTACAGTACTTGTGATCATAAAAACAGTTATAAAACAGTTGTATGTATTCTCACCCCTGAGTATAAAAACAGTAAAAAGGGGCTATGAAACTCACCTTAGATTAGCAAGTAGCAAGTAAGTATCAAATAAGCAAGCAAGCCGGTGTGCAACCTTCTAACGTCCTAAAAACGTATAAGGTTGGGTATAAGTAGATGTCTCAAAAGACCATCTATAGCGATTGTATAAGTGGGGGTCAATGTCCACTTAAGCCAATCGTGTAGGTGGAGGGTTAATGTCCACCTAGAGCTAGTTCATCAACTAGTATGTCCAAATAAATTGTTCAAGTTCGTTTCTTAAAAACGTGTACGACCCGTTGGTGAAAGTTTGTAATAATAATTCATTTAGACATTATTATCAAGTTTGTTTTACTGTAAACTATTCATTAGTACATATCGTGTGTTGCAACCCAATTATTTTAGTTTGTATAAGTCTTAAACCGTAGGTCAAAGTTGGTCAACTCGTTGGTCAAAGCTGGTCAAAACCTGGTCAAACTGGTCAAACTTGGTCAAACCTGGTCAAACCTGGTCAAACTGGTCAAACCTGGTCAAACCTGGTCAAACTGGTCAAACCTGGTCAAAACTGGTCAAACCTGGTCAAACCTGGTCAAACTGGTCAAACCTGGTCAAACCTGGTCAAACTATGAGTCACTTATCAATTTCATGAGACACTTACTGATTTTATGAGTCACTTACCAATTCATGAGACACTTATCAATTTATGAGACACTTACCAATTTCATGAGTCACTTATCAAATCCAAGTGTTCTAAGTGTCGGTTTCTAATTCGGGAAACTTTCTAAATTCAGTTTTTGGTCCAAGTTACTAACAAAGTCATCCAAACCCATTTTTGTTACCACTTTCCAAAAATAGTAAGTTTTGTCGTTTTTTAGAAACCGAGCCGTTTTTGTTGACTTGGTCAAACCGACTCGGTTTGACCCGAAACTTTTACCCAACCTATAAATCAGTTTAAAGAGTCCAAATAATTTGTCGGTTTGTGTCGGAGTCATCCAAGGTGTCGGTTTTAATTACACTTCTTAAGATTTTCAATATTTCACATTTTCGACTTTTGTCGGTTTGGTTCGCCATTTTATTTCTACCACTTATGGTCCAAACTAGGGTCTGAGATTTTTACCAACTGATCTACAATGAGTCTAGACTAACATATCAAATTTTCAGCTTCCAATGGGTCCATTAACATATTTAATTAATTCCGAGAAAGTTCCGAACAGATTTATCGAAAACCTACAGGTCAGTCCTACAAATCGGCCAGTAGAGAAACATCTATGCGTTTCTGGAAAAAGTGTAAAACACGAAAGTTGTAGCTCTTTTCAATACGCAACTTTTAAAAAAAAATTCGTTATCTAACTCTCAGTAAAACTCAAGATACGACCATTTTAGTACACTGACTTTTCTGGGACAGAATCTGTCTTCTTACATATATGTTACAAAAACGTATTTTAACCTTTTATTTGGACATAATAGTGTTAGATGAGCAATATAACATGTAGATATACATTATGTAAGTAAAATTTTGGAGAGATGAAGTGTTCCTCACAAAGGAAAATGATGGAGAAAGAAGGACGATGATGATAGTGCTCTTGTTGTTGGCTTGATCTTCTTTTAGTTCTTGATCTTTTTCAAATAATGGTGATAGATGATGATAATTGAGGCTGAGTTCTTTCAGTTTTTTGGAGAGAGGGAAGAAGAAACTAGAGAGAAATGAGAGTGAAATGAAAAGAGTTTGAGTGTTGAATGAATGGATGCATGAAGAGTTAGTGGGTGTAAGGTTCAAAGGCAATCATGAGATTGCATGGAAGAAGAGAGGGCAATTGGGGTGGTGACCACATGGGGGGGGGCTGCCCATGGGGGGTCCCACACAAGGGTATTTTGGTCATTTCTTGTTCCCAATTTAACTAGTTGCGTTTTACGTTCGTTTACCCGATTGTTTGGATGTTTATTTATACGTTAAACGGTTAATACACATGTTTAAATATCGGTTTAAATTTCAATATTTTCACTTGAAATATTTTATCTAGATACTTGAAAACATTTATAAAAATGTTCCGTTAATATATCGGCCTCGATTTGCGTGTACGTTTTACGGAGGTTTAATCACGTAGCGTTTTAAATAGACGTTTTTCATTGACGAACTATTATATGATGTTTTCAATAATAATTTCATACCAAATAATATATTTTAAATTATAAAAATATATTTTGACTTTCGTTCAGTTGTCGGGCGCGTTCTGCGCGTTTTCGTTGCGTTTGTGTTACTTTATACCATATAATTAACGTGTTAAATATTATCACCATAATATTTGTAAGTTTTTGAGTTTATTAAATAATTTCATATTATTTAATATTTTGTTCACCAACGTCCGTATTTATACTGTGTGGACTCCGTCCGATTGTTTCGCACAATTTCACCAAATTGCGTAAGCGTAATTACAACTAATCACGTAAGCGTAATATAAATCAATTACGGGAGTGTATATTCACATAAATATACAAATAGTTACAAGTAATTACAAGTATTTAGCCTAATACTAAACTAAATACACGTAATTAGGGTTTGTAGCAGGTTAATTAGTAACCCTAAATCGTCGGGTGTCACAGAATGCATACTCCTGTGTTACTACTTTCAACTGTTCAAACATTTACGAACGTTTTACTATCGTTTATGGTAACGGTGCTAGACCACGACAGCTATGAACCATTTGACCATACTTAGAGATATTAAGTATGACCGTGTTAGAAACACCTAGAATTATATTACATATGATACCTAGGGAATAAACGCCTCACTACATCAGTGACTTGCTAAGTACTAGAAATGACTAGTGGACTTGTGAATACCAACTAGAGGCACCGATTTGCTAGCTCAGTGATGACTATCTTTACGAACTAACGGATGACTTTAACTAAGTACTGAAAGTACTTCCCTACAGTTAAGTGACTTAGATTTTACACATTACTTCAGGCAAACTAGGTGACGTAGATACGTACTTACTAATTGATTACGATCATCTCTTACATCTAGGTGACGCTCCTACATTTCTTAGTATGATATACTACTGTGATTTACGTAACAACTTGAGGTACTGTTGAGTGCGTGTAACAATTTACTAGCCTTGGGCTAAACTTACTTGCGGCATGTCGTGTACTGCCAAAACGATTACTTGCATCTCCTGCGGGAGAATAACGGACGCTGTCACTGTATGTGAAGCAAAACGATGCCACGGTGGGTGGTACAAACCCGATACCAATGTGATTGGTATTACGGATTTACAAACGAGCTCACGATACCACGGTGGGTGGTACAACTTACGTGCGAGCTGGATTGCTCACGATACCACGGTGGGTGGTACAACTTACTTACGAGCTAAATGCTCACACTCAGCAACGGACTTACGAATTATTACGGTCGGGGTCGTTGGCTCAGCATGTGGATTCATGCTCTATCGTAGTCCTGCGGGACTGCACGGTTACTCATTTCAGCATATGGACTTATGCTTTACTTACATTCAGCAACGAACCTACGAATTATTACGGTCGAGGTCGTTGGCTCTATAACTGGTTGATTTACTTAAACATAGTCCTGCGGGACATAACTTGACATTTCCCTTGGGGGATAACCATTACCATCACTGTAGGTGATTACTAGATTCTTATGAGTCGGAGACTCAGGAAATTACGAGCTTTTGCTCACTTGACCGTAATTACGAACCCATTACTATCACTGTAGGTGATGCGAAACACTTACGAGTCGGAGACTCAGTAAATTACGAGCTTTTGCTCACTTGACTGTAATTACAACCCGTACCGATATGACACGATTACAAAACAGATAACTTGATCACGTTGCCGGGGTGCAACCTTTCATGCCAGGTGGCATCGTGACCTATTAGTAGCCATAGTACTAATACTTGAAACCGTACAAACTATCCGTACCGTATTGCCGGGGAGCAATACCGACTGCCTAAAAACTTGCTTGCTTGATTGCTTGCGGCCAGTAGCACGACAGATAGTCTCCTTACGCTACTCTCGTATACATATTGCCAGGTGGCAATATCTTACCGGATAACACCCAGGCTGGGGATTGGTCCCCTTTACTTGACCAGAAACCTATTGATTAGGTTCACCTGATTACCATAAATTACTTATAACTGCCTCGAGGGGCAACTGTTGTTATTTAAACTGCTAAACTTGATTAATATTTCGGAATGAAATATTTATTACTTGAACTACTTGTTTCTACAAATTACTTGTGAACTCACCAGCTTTTCAGCTGACCCTTTTAGTGTGCATTCTCAGGTACACTGCTGTAGTAGGATTGGACTACAAGATTCTAGTTCGAGTCGCATGTTTTCAACACTCAGGACATTTATTGCATTTGCTTCAGTACTAGTAGAATGTAATATTACTTTTATGCGAGCTCGCAACTTGTAAACACTCTAATTTCAGAAATGTATAATTATTTTCAAACGTCTCATTTAGAGTCGTTCATTATGTATCTTATGTTGTGATTACCAGATTAGTAACACCCTAAACTCGCTTCCGCAAATCATTTAATTTGGGGGTGTTACAATAGTCCTTTACACTAACGATTGTTAAATCTCCGTTAAAAAGGACCACGTGTATAGTTTTTTTTATTCTTTTAAATTTTATAATTTTTGAGTAGATATAAATTATAAAATTTAAAATATGTATATATACATTCTTAGGTGCACAAAATCATTTTCAGCTTTCACATTTCGCTTAGCAAATTCATGATCAAATTGTTCCTCTTCTAAATTCACATTTCGTAATGACTTTAGTGGCCACCATCTCTTCTCTTTTGTATCCTTTTCGATGACCCTAGCTTTAAAGTAAAATGACGTTGAAAAGTGGGAACTAATTAAGGCAAAAATGTATATTTAGGTAGGAAAAGATGGTGGTGGAATATAAATTTGATGTTATAGATAGGGGTGTTAACGAACCGAGCACTTAACGAGCTACTCGAGTTCGAACTCATTTATCTCGAATTCGAGCATAATACTATTTGAGCCAGAGTCAAGTTCGAACATAAAAAGACTGCTCGATTAATTTCACGAGCCGAGCTTCAAAAAAATAAATTCGACTCGGCTCGTTAGGATGAGATGAGCACACTATAAATATCAACATCAAGAATCTAATTACATACTTACTTATTATTAGTGTTTGATGATAACTAATTAAACTTACACAATTTAAGTTTAATTAAGTGTAAATGTCTTTTACAAACTTTATTTCAAGTTTTATAAAGTAGTTAGTATACTTTTTAATGAGCTTGTTTAAGCTTATAAATGATTTTATCGAGCTTGAGCTTCTAAACAAACATTCTGAGCTCAAATAACTACTTTTTTGTGTAAATTGTCATAAACTTAAACAAGTATAGAGCTCGAGCTCGCACACTAAATTATTATCCGAGCCCGAACTCGAATATGGTTTTAAAAAGTTAATCGAGTTCGAGTCGAACTCGAACATACTTATTTTTTAAACGAGTCGAGTCGAGCATCAGGATATTCGAATTGACTCGGTTCGTCAACAGCGCTAGTTATAGAGGAGAATATGGTCAAATTTGATAATGAATAAAATGAGTGAAATAAAAATAATGTTACGTGCACCATATAATGTATCTTATACATATGCTAGATTTTATTATTTATATTTTACTCAAAAAAAAATTAAGAATTAAATTTTTTACATGCATGATCCTTTTTAATGGAGATTTAATAAGCGTTAGTGTAAAGGACTATTTACGTAACAAGTTTTAAAAGAAATGATCATCTATGTAATTAAATTAATTAAAGGACTGAATGTGCAATTCAGGTCAAACCATAAGGACGGTTTCTGTAATTTTCTCTTACTTCTATGAAATTCTTCTTGATGTCTACAATTTTATTAAGAGAAAATATTTATCTATGATCCATTTTGCAAATACAAGTATACAACTTTCATTCCTTATTTAATTTTTCAATTGGCTATATAGACATTTTCAAAAGTTATATGATGTTAGAAACTTATATTCATCAGAAATCTAATATTAAACTAGATCTTATTTCATAATGTGTGCCCGTAGCATACAATAAAGTGCACTTAATGAACACAAAATTTACTTAAATATTAAAATTTTCATTTTGTTATTCATTATTCAATATAATATTTACCTTTTTTATACGTATCATAAATGTATATTTCAATATTTATGAAAATTTCAGAATCTAAATACACTTTATCGTGTGCCTCTGAGACACGAGTCAAAAAATCTCTAAAACCATACAATGTTTGTGACACCCGTCAAATTAGGACTATTAATTAGTGCCTAATCCTTTGTAATACATGTAATTAGTTCTGTGTTAGGCTAATTAATGTACCGAAATATATATTGTTGAATATATATGATTATGCGATTCGATTAAATCGTACACAATTTAAATCGAATGTAATTCGTTCCAATTAAATATGGACGTTGGCGAACAATTTTATTAAATAATATGACATTATTTAATAACGCTATTATATCCAAAATATTATTTATATAATATTTCGTACACAACTCGTATCGTACAAATGAAATATACACGATTAAAAATGTAAACGCGCAAACAAAACAAAATAAATTAAAGTTATGATTTATAACTCAAGTGTTTAGTATTTTGATAAAATATTTCAACAAAATTATCGAGTAATTATTTACATTTTAAACCTATAATTAAAAGTTTTAAATAATTAATTAACTTTTAACGAGCGAGAAAACGAACACCACACGGAGCGCAAATGTACGGAAACGAAAAATGGGTGAAGCCCACACCCGTGGGCCCAACCCAAACCGGCCCCCCTTACCCCCCTATCACCACCTTCTTCTTCCTCATTTTCTCTTTTCTCTTCTCTCTCTTTCTTTCTTTTTCTCTCAAAACAAACCAAACCCACAATCCACTTAAAACATAAAATAACACCACGAAACAACCTCGAATCGTCACCCTCATTTGGAAGAAAAGACTCACCGCATCACGATCAACAATTCCATCTTTTCGGATTTCTCTGGCGTAAACTTGTAAGATTTCCGACAAATCCCGAAAACTCTTTGATTTCATTATTTTTACTTGTTTATGGTTTCTATAAGCTTAAAATGTCCAAATGTGGATTGGGTAAAAGAATCGGACCAAACCATGGCCGGAATACTCGTTTTCGACTCAAAAATCCGTCAACAGCTTTAAGTGTCGCAACGACGACTGCAGTATAGCGTCACTTCGTGCGTCACTTAAGTGACGCATTGAGTGTCGCTAAAAGCCCTAATTTTGCGTCACTTACCTAAGTGCCGCATAAAACCCCCTTTTCCCGACAATTGCCTAAGTGTCGCAAATTCAATACCCGTCACTATGAACCGACACTTACAACCGACACTTCCTTAAGTGTCGCACTATATGCGTCACTTGCACAAGTGACGCCATTAATCAGAATCCGTCATTTCATGCGACACTTCCTGAGTGTCGCCTAAGCCCTTAGTGTCGCTATAAGTGACGCATAAAACAGAAGGTTTGCAACCATTTTTATACTAAGTGTCGAACTTGTACAACCTTAAACACTTATACGATACGACTTCTAAAACACTTTGGGATACACTTTTAAGTATAACACTACAAAAACATAATGATAATATCGAGATTATTATTACAAACAATCACCAACGGGCCGTATAAGTTTTCAAAACTCAAATCAATCAACCAAATCGTAGTAACTTGGACATTCTAGTTGGACGAAACAACTACAAAGGCAGTCTTTGTAACTACCTACTCATATTAATAACCATCGCGTGTCGTGGACACATACAGGTTATCTGTCTACGGACATCTTACTGCTTGTTTAAGCATCGTACGTTTATTGACTAAACGCTTCAAGACTCAGGTGAGTCTCATAGCCCCTCTTTTTACTGCTTTTCACTCAGGGGTGTGATTCAGTGCTTATTTTAACATGTGAACGCAAGTACAACTTTTCAATATACTACATGAGTTGTTTTCCACTAATCATTTCAAAGTCCTCCGTCAGCATAGTTTGGTAATACGTTGTAGCGTGATTATTAGTATATGGTACCATATAGTATTGACCCTCCTCGTCCGGGTTAGCATGCACTAACTGGGTAAACGGATGTACTAATAATTGTTCAGACGAGTGTAGATTAGGCACTCGTGGAGGCACCTCGCTCGGAATTCTCTATATGGGACCCGACCCTCGAGTTAAGCTCAGACTATGTGCTCATGGCTGTATACATTACTATTTATTTGCTGGATGCAAATCATTACTTAAATCTTGCGGTTCATACGATATTATCTGATTTCAAACATGTGAGCTCACCAGCTTTAGCTGACCCATTTTAGCATGTATCACAGGTACCCAGCAGTAGATTGGACTGCCTCAGGATTTCTATAGCTCGAGTCAGCATGCAGACATTAGAGATTTTCTTGCATTAGTATATTTTTGTACAAGTACTTATGTACTGAAATCTCTCATTAAATCGAACACGAGCTATGTACCGCTTCAAATGTTGTAAACATTTCTTATATTAATGTATTTTGTTAAAACGACGCATATAGAGTCGTTTGCTATATCTTGTGTGCTTTGATATTTGATTAGTAACACCCGAAGTATGCTTCCGCTAAACATTAAATTTGGGGGTGTTACAGATTGGTATCAGAGCCTATGGTTATAGTGAACTAGGTTGCATTTAGTGGGCCTAGACTATGACCGTTAGGCAGTATTTCCTAATTAGGCATGACTGGTTCAGGAATTACACCATACGACTTTAATTTAACATAGCCTGATCAACTATGTACAATTAAGGAAAGATGATGTAAGGTCTGAAAATAGTTATGTTGAACGGGAATACACTAGTTGACTCTGACCTCGAGAGAACCGAGACTCAAACATGTCTGTGTTAGACACCCGATAGGCTATATTGTCTAAGTACTATATAAGTATAGGCCTCACTTTCTCTAATGCTTTGTCTCAGTATGACAAACACACCATCAAATTCATCACGATCTCATCCTCATGGATCCCAAAACCCGATGGTAGCTAGGAGGAACCCCAGGTTGCCTCGAGCTGGCCCATATCCCGCGCACTTCACTCTACCGGGTTTAGCCGCTAGGCTACACCATCACGAACAACGGCTTAACACCATGGACATCGAACTTAAAGAAACCAACGAAAACTAGAGACTTACATCCCTCGAGCGCATCAACCAAGTCTCTGAGGATCACGAAACCACCATTAACAACGTGGATGTCCTTCGCAACAAGGTAGTGGAAATAAGCGTAGAAACCGCCCTTTTGCAGCGAAGGCTAGAAGAATGTGAGCAACGCTCACGGGAAGCAAAGGAATATGTTCGCGGTTTAATGCAACGACTGGTCCTGGCAGAAGATAATGCCCGACAAGCCAGCAGACTTGCAAATACCGTGGATTGTCTTGTTGAAATAATGGAACAGATTGATCTATGTCGAGACTAGTGTAGTCTTCGTCTTGTAATCTATCTTGTAATCTAATAACTACCTAAGCGCTACTCTATAAATCGGTCGAATGTAACAATTCCCGACACCTTTTGTAATACATCTGTGGGATGTAACCTTTGAACTCGTATTATCTATCAAATATTCCTACTGTTCCAACTCATATTAATTGCCATTTTCATATTGATGTTATGTATTACCGCTTTTATACGTAAGCATATGTGACAAATACAATTTTCTTACATTATCTCATATATCTCTTCATTTCTTTTATTGAAGAATAATGCCGCCAAAGATGAGACCATACTCTGATGCTCAGCTTACATCCCTCATAACTCAGGCTGTGACTGAAGCCCTGGCTCGGAATACTTCACAGAACTCCGGGAGAAACAGCGATACCGCTGAAACCACCGCCACTAAGCCTTGTTCCTACAAGGATTTTCAGAGCTGCAAACCCTTGAACTTCAAGGGGACTGAAGGAGCCATCGGACTAATCAGATGGTTCGAAAAGATGGAATCTATCTTCCGCATCAGTAAATGTGCGGAGGATGACAAGGTCAAATTCTCTACCTGCACCCTCGAAGATGGTGCCCTCTCATGGTGGAACTCATATGCCCAGTCTGTGGGTATTGACACCGCCTATCTACTACCTTGGGAGGATCTGAAGAAAATGCTCACTGAAGAGTTCTGGCACTTAAAAGTGCAGGGAACTGATATTGTTGGATACACCACCAGATTCCAACAAATCACCATCCTTCGCCCAGCTATGGTAAGTACTGAACCCGATAAGATCAAGAAGTACATCAGCGGCCTTCCGGAACCTGTCCGGGGAAATGTCGCTTCATCAAACCAAACCACCCTTCATGGCGCCATCCGGTTGGCCCATGAACTTTTAGCCATGAACGAGGACCCAGAACCACCCACTCCATCTTCCAAAAACAAAAAAAGAAAATGGTCCGACAACCACAACAACCACCAAAACAAGAAACCCGACACCATCAAAGCCTACAACTCAACCACCGAACCCAAACGAGGTTACCCTGGGAGCAAACCCTACTACTCCAAGTGCAACCGTCATCACGAGGGTTGATATCGTGTAAAAAGTCACGTTTTTACTACCGATATCTCTCTCATTCTGGAGCAATACTTGGCATTTGGACTCAAACAATGCACAAATCAGTGATAATATGTTAAGAAGACCAAAACAAAGGTTGCACGATAAAAATCAAGCAAAACGGCCGAGAAACGAAGATTCCACACACGTTTGAAGATTCAAGGCCTCAAAACGAGATTTCAAGACTAAAGTACCCTTCACCAACATCCATTGTATCCAAGATGTTTGTTTTTAAAATACGAATCGAATAGAAGAAGAATCAACTAAAACGGACAAAGAACGAAGATTTTACGCCCGCCGGAAGATCCAAATGATTCGTACGCGATATATGGAGCTAGGGAACTCATTTTAAGGCCTATCCTATGTCAAAATCTTCGTTTTTGAATTACGAATCTAACAAAAAAAGAATCGACGCAAACGGGCGCATAACGAAGAAACACGCACGAATCGAGAAACGAAGCAAAAGACGGCGAAACGGGGCGGGGGTGGGCCAGCCGCCGCCGGCCACCACACCACCGCAGCCGGCCACCCTTTCCCCGCCTCGGTTTCCATTTTTGGAAACTTTTGGTACCTGGTGCGCCTACTTTTCGTGTTGTACAGTACCCGGTGAGCCTACTTTTCATGTTGTACAGTACCCGGTGCACCCTTTTGGCTACCTTTTACTAACATGCACCTCTTGATGCTAATGTGAGCCAAAGCTCACCTATAAATAGGAGGCTTAGGTTTCATTTGTAGCACACCTTGGAACACACCTACAATACACTTTGTAATACATTTTCTCACCATCCACTCTTTTCTTTCTTTATTGTAATACTTCCTTAGTTAATTAGACTAGCTAATTAACTAATCAAGGAAGATTTGTATGGAGGTGCTCCGGGACGCATTTGTAGCTACGAGTTATTGTATTTCGTTATCAGGTTTTAATCTATCTTTCATATTTAATTATGTTCGCACTTTCTTTAATAAATTTAAATATGTATGCTAGAATTGCCATGATTAGTTAAATAACTCAATTGTCTGCTATGATAGTCGTTTAGGAAAGATTTAAATATGTGATCATGTCGTATGTTATAAGATTGCGAGTGCTTTATATCATGAATGGATGTAGGAATTGAAACTTTATTGTTTATCTGCCCAACTCATGTTGTGACTAAAACCTTATCCAAAAATGAACGTAGCTAACTCATAGGGTATAGGTCACTTAGTTATACTATGTGTCACACCCCGTCTAAAGCGGAAACAACGGGATACGACGCGCGACTAGATCATAACACATCGATATAATAGAACAACACTAAATGCAATTCAATAACGTGTCACGATATCACTCAACACAAGGGCGACTTGTGCCGTGGTCAATCATTAACCTTAACACATTTTCATCAATACATAAGAATACCATTTGCCATATCACCACTAAGTGTAATCGTATACGATCAACATTCAATCACCCAAGTCTCAAATGCAGCCTAGAAGTCTCGCTAAAGCCACTAAGTCTCAAGCTCTTTAGTCATTATTCTGATTACCTGAAAAGATATGCTCAAAAAGGTCAACACAATGGTTGGTGAGTTTCGTAGGTTTGAAATGACACATAACAAAATATAAACTTTTGATGTGATAATAACGGTTTAGGACAATGCATATGAAAATGTACACAAGTGAAATAATATAACCAAACATCTCCACAAACTGTCATCACCCCACGAAGGAGTATGACCCAACCAACTCCTGTGAATGCGGTAGCTACCCATAAATGACCTTCAATGTACACCTAAGCATACATTAGGTACTTACCCTCGAAAAAGAGCAAGGCCTTTTGAAAAACAACATGACCTTCAATGTATACTAACAGTACACATTAGGTACTTACCCTCGAAAGAGTAAGGCCTTTGATAAAAATGAATCCAACAACCAATGCATATAAGTCACATAGTGTCACACATTTCAAGCATATGTCCAAAATGAAAATGAATACGTTTCACAGCATAAAACAATTGATAAAACATGTGAGCATACTCTTCCCCCAATTTAAAAATATGTAACTGAAAATGGGGCTACGAAAACTCACCTCGAAAGCAAAGCAAGTAGCATTCCCAATTTAGTCCGTCAAAAGATCTACAAACACATAAGCGTAGGTTACAATCTAGACAAAGCCTATAGCCTTTCCATTGTATCCTATTTTGATGAATGACTTACGAATTCTAGAATATCTCTCTCTCTATATGTTCCCTTCAAGTGTTTACGAATTCTAAGAATCCACTCATATGAATTGAAACACCTAGTTCCAATAGTTGATTAAGGACTTTGCAAATTTTTGTTTACTTAACCTTTTGTGATACTTCGAGTACTTTTAATTACGTTCAAATGATTTTGTTAGGCTTTCAAACTTTAATAACAGACTCTTTAAAGTGTTTATAACATAAAATAATTTTCTCAAAAATTTATCTCGTGAACTTACTATTTTTAGAAATTTCCCAAAATACTTATATACGGAAAACACGTCTTCTGACACGCTACAAGTTTAATAAAAGTTAAAATTCCTAAAGACATCTAAACATTACAATATTTTTACAAAGGTCAGTCAACATACTCAAAAGGTTCCATAAAAATTTTCATGACCTAACTCAAATCCTAACATGCGAATCCAAGATTCAAACCGTAACAAAATCAAAATCGAAAACTCATATTATACCCCATTAATTAACCCACCCTATTAACTCAAATAATTTAATTCAACTTTAAATTATAAAAATTTATTTTTACAGAAAACTCAAACCTTTAACTTACTTTAACAAATCCCAAAGTGATTAGAAAATAATTTGATCAAACCGATTTTAGGTTATCAAAGTTTCTGAAAATTCGTCACTCACAGCAGCAGTTTACAAAATAATTTTTATAAAATAATCTAATACGTGTCAGAGGCCGAAACCTCGCGGGCTTATGTAAAACATCGAAATCTACAACCTTTTAGTTTTGGACGAAGACTAAAAACGAACATAAGTGGGTCAAATCGACCTCTTATTACGACTGAAAATTCTGGACAGATTCTGACTTGTACTCGAATAAACCTTTTATCGCCAAAAACGTTTTCACATAATCCAATCTACAAATATGGTTACAAAATCAGTACACCATCAGTTCATAATGTTTTTAAACCTAATTACTAATTATATTCATCAATAATGGGATCCAATGGATAAAAAGATCAAATAAAGATACGAAACGTTAGAAATCGAAAGAAAGGTAAGAGATATACCACCAACAACGCTCGATTCTTGAAACGGATGATCAAAAGGATGAATATTGATGATGTTGATGATGAAAACGGCTGGAGAGGGGTAGAGGAGAAGAAATTAGGGTTTTTGAGAATTTGGGAATGAGAAAAGAATTGTAAATGATTAGGGATATTAATTTTTGAAAGATATGTTGTTTAATCCCCACTCTTCCACCCTTGGACGGTTTTTAGGGATTAGTTTTGGGCTGAATTTTTGGGTATGTTATAGCCCAATGATTTTAGAGGCCATGGGCTTTGGATTCAACTCAATCCGAGTCTGGATGAGAGAGTTATGGCCCGAACAGTGCAGCCTCGCGATAAACTCTTGAATCGTCTTAAAACATTACATACAAGTTGCGGATTTTTATTTAGCTTCATTACTTATGTATTATAATTGTTAATATTCTTATTATTTATAAATCACTTATTATTATTATACATATATCTTTTTATCATACTTCGCACGTTCTCTTAAGTTTCCAAAATTACGAATACATTCACGTTTTTCCTTGTATCTTTTTTCATCACAGACTTGATTGCGATGATTCTTTTTGCGTTGAATTCGATATTTGAAAATGAAGACTGTGTTGTAAAGAGACCCATGTGATGAGTCGTAATACGATATTATGTTTTTACCATTTAAATTACAATTACTAAGCATTTTGGTGACGGTTGTCACAGTATCCCCCCGTTAGGAGAATTTCGTCCCGAAATTCAGTGGAGCTAATACCAACAACCTTGAAGATTTTAGATTTGTTTCACATAAGAGTTCGAAGATGAAAAGTTGTTTTATTAACTAACGATAGTAAAGGAGTTTTACCAAAAATGTAGTATGGTATTAGAGGTGATGATGGTAATACGTGAGATATGCATCGTGTACCCGTCGTTTGGTTAATTCTCATGGTTTTGTACTAGGCTGGTGGCTCACTTATGCTAGACTGGTAGCTGAATTATTAGCACAAAATGATACACAATTATTAAGGAATGGTCTTGATCGAATAAACAAAAAAAAATATTGGTTCTTTTTACTAACATACAGATTGTTGATTCTACACAGGTATGTATAAGTTTCTCACATTGTTTAACGCAGACAATTAGATCCAACTTAACATCTCAAAATTTAGATTACATGGAAATGAGTCTCAACATTTTAACCTTCTATAGTCTTTTAAATTTGTCTCACGTATAATGTATATTTATTGTAATTTTTAATCTCTTACAGATTTAAGTGAGTTTGTTGATTGGAAGTAACATTATATTTGCAAGGTGTGTTGACAAATGTAATCAATCCACATTATTACCAAAGAAAGATGAGTTCATACGTACAAGAGTGTCTCCTTGTGAGGTTAAATAGGATTTTTTTGTAAGGAATGAATAAGTGTGTACTTATATTTTATTCCAAAATCGAAGCGCTTAGATTTGGATTAAACTCATAGTGTACATTTTCTCACATCGGGATCTGTTCATTATAAGATTTAAGAAGGATCCTAGGGGTGGATATTGGCAAGGTTGTGCCAAACCATGTGAATCATTTTGTCTATAGGTTGTTTGATGTTGTTTCTTATTATTTCTAGCAAGTTCTATCCAAGTTTATCCCCACTTTAGCTCGCGCGAGTGTGATTTAAAAACCTGTCATAACAATTTGTATACCGGCTTAAAGAAATATAATGTTTATCTCATGTTCCGGTAACATTTTGATGTCTAGTAACAATTTTAGTTTTGTTGCGTTTTGAAACTAGGTTTGTTTCTTTGGATTTGAGTAGTCGTCTCCTATGCATCGATATGGTAGCACTAAAGATATATCTGCACTATACCAGGTAAGTGTGAATGGAAAGAAAGGACATTATTCGGAGATATTATGTGTTTTATACTTGTACTTAAGGCCAACGTGTTATGTTAAATATTCAATTGATTCCCTATCGATCGATTTGTCTCGTGTATATCTTGATCTTCACTTCGTATTTTTTTTATTAGGCTTCCAGATTATTTAATTGAACATTTTGAGACAGTAGTTAAGATTCACCGTCTTATTATGAATTAGTAATGGGCCATTCCCATGATTCACCGTCTTATTATGAATTAGTAATGGGCCATTCCCATGATACTACAGAATATAGAGTGGGTTACGTTAAATTTATTTAACGTGTCAAACAAACAAATTCATCATGACTTCCCCTCGCTCATTAATATTTTAATTTATTTTGACTATTATGAAAGTTCATTGATTTCGTATTTCTCTTGACTTGTGTGTAACCAATTGTTATCCTTGATGAAGTTCTTGATTCAAACGATGCTAAAACAAATAGTTTTTCCATATGAGTTGACTTCCATCAATCTTGAATTCAATGTCCGTCTTGTTATTTGAGCCTATCGTAATATAGTTACAATTTGGAATTTCTCCAATTTTATACGAACCTTATGAGTGAATTTTCCTTTGAGAGCTTATACAGTGATATGTTATGTAAAGGTGAAATACGTCACGAAGTTTGAAAGTATTAAATTTTAGTTATAAAAACATTAAAAGCAGTGAAGGTTATTAATTAATCTAATTAATCACGATTGGTTGAATTTGAGAGTCATAACGTGTCTTGGATTTGCAATACCTTGGCGAGTTGCATCCATATTATAACGTTAAAAATACTTTTGAGCGGACCAAGTTACGATCATTATGTGGCGGAGAAAATTCACGCAATTGTGTCTTAGATTGAATTTAAGTTCTTATAGCATTTGTGGTCGAAATAGTTTAAAACCAAGGTTAGAATATATGTTACGAATGGTCAAATTGAGTTATGTTTTAAATGTAACATGGAGAATTAGAGCATTCGACGTATAGAGATAGATTCGTAAGTCAATGCGGAGAACCAAATGTATGTCCAACAAGCAACGAAATTTTGGGCTAACTTGGGGAAGGGAATTGAAAATTTCATTGCGAGGATAAAACACATCCCAATAGGTAAATGTATCACCGACTAGAAAAGCAAAGATCATTGCATGATAGGAAGTGAACGTGTACGTGGTCGTAGTCAGATGTTTCAAAGGCGAGTTAAGGCGTAATTATGCCTAAAGAATTTGAGAAATAGTGAGCCAAATATTATTGTTCCAAGTGGGTAATGTCTTGATAGAGTTTTACATGGATATTCATCAGTATGTTATTGTTGATAACATACATTATATGTGATGGTATCTTATAATCATAAATTCTTATCATACTATCTTTTATTTTGACTTTCAAACGTTACGATTAATAGCGTTAACATTGAGTGATTTCCGCACCATATAACTATAGAAATTTAGAGTATAATTAAAACATTATGGGCGGTTATATGGGAACGTTGGGGATATGAAACCAACCAACCAGTTTGATCTTTAATTGAAGATAATAATCATTTTATAGTTATTTAAGGGGGCAACAATTGAAAATGTTGTAGGTTACTTAATAAACTCAAATGGGAAGTCGCGTGTGATAAAGCTTAAAATTTTAGGAGATTGATTTAGAAGATGCTAAGTACGGTTTGTTCAAATTAGCATTAGCGCATGACCTGATAAATGCAACAGTAAAAGCAATAATGGTAATGATGGTATTGGTGGTGCGTGTCAACTGAATAGAGATTGAAAATAATTCTATCTGTTCTTTATTGATTTTGTTCCTTATATAGTAAATAAAGTGAAATTTGATTTTTTATATAAGGAGCAATAGATTATTAGTAGGGAGTAGAATTGTTGGAAACCTCATTAATGTGGAGTAGAAATTCGATCGGGGTAATATAGTGATTTCCTTTGATCGAATCAAAATTGAGACATTCGACTTTTTACTAAAAAAAAAGGGCATTTTGGGGGTTTTTAATAGGACATGGGTACGGTTTAAAGCTAAACGGGAATTGCTTTATAAGTGTTTTAGGTATGTGAAAATCCTCCACATAAGTTAGGGAAGAAAATGAGATATCTACTTGTCAGTGTTTATTTAATTTCATCATTCTTCCCCTAGAAAATTTATTCGGTTTTCTTGTATTTTATCATTTTAAATCAACGTTTGGCATAACTTGTAAGAAAGGACATCGTATATAGTACTCAATTTAATTTGTTTAATTCGTTTCGGGTGCAGTATGGTGTGAACTTAATGTTCTAAAATCTTTTCTAATTATTTCCTTTTTAATTCCCTCAAAAGTGTGAACACCGTGCTCACACAGATCCTCGTTTTATGTAATCCGAGATTATCTCACCTTATGATGTCATCAATCCCATTTGATTTGATTTGTTTGGTACCTAAGCCACATGGTTATTTACTGTTCATTGGAAGGATTCTTGATTTCAAGTTTTATTGCTTTTAATGTTCAATCATTGATTCATACAACATGGTCACGTGACTCGCTAACGTAGGATATATTTACAATACGTGGGCCCCCGTATTCTAAATATATCCTCAATTAATTTCCTCACTACCAGCGTTGTATGTCACAATGTATATTGAGTATGTTAATTAGTATATAGTTCATAGTAGTAAATTTCGAGGGCGAAATTCATTTAAGAAAAATAAAGAGTATACACGGCATGATGTGTGGTGATTTAATATGAATGAGATCGAAAGTCGATGTAACGAGCAAATAGATACACGTAGATTTATGCACACATAGTTCCTAGTATGTAAACTATATGAAGGTTCCTAGTTTATAGTCTAGGTCGAGTATTCCACCTAGTTCTCTATAAACAATGTCTCTGATACCAATCTGTCACACCCCGTCTAAAGCGGAAACAACGGGATACGAACTAGATCATAACACATTGATATAATAGAACAACACTAAATGCAATTCAATAACGTATCACGATATCACTCAACACAAGGGCGATTTGTGCCGTGGTCAATCATTAACCTTAACACATTGTCATCAATACATAAGAATACCATTTGCCATATCACCACTAAGTATAATCGTATACGATCAACATTCAATCACCCAAGTCTCAAATGCAGCCTAGAAGTCTCGCTAAAGCCACTAAGTCTCAAGCTCTTTAGTCATTATTCTGATTACCATCTGTCACACCCCGTCTAAAGCGGAAACAACGGGATACGACGCGCGACTAGATCATAACACATCGATATAATAGAACAACACTAAATGCAATTCAATAACATGTCACGATATCACTCAACACAAGGGCGACTTGTGCCGTGGTCAATCATTAACCTTAACACATTGTCATCAATACATAAGAATACCATTTGCCATATCACCACTAAGTATAATCGTATACGATCAACATTTAATCACCCAAGTCTCAAATGCAGCCTAGAAGTCTCGCTAAAGCCACTAAGTCTCAAGCTCTTTAGTTATTATTCTGATTACCTGAAAAGATATGCTCAAAAACGTCAACACAATGGTTGGTGAGTTTCGTAGGTTTGAAATGACACATAACAAAATATAAACTTTTGCAGTGATAATAACGGTTTAGGACAATGCATATGAAAATGTACACAAGTGAAATAATATAACCAAACATCTCCACAAACTGTCATCACCCCACGAAGGAGTATGACCCAACCAACTCCTGTGAATGCGGTAGCTACCCATAAATGACCTTCAATGTACACCTAAGCATACATTAGGTACTTACCCTCGAAAGAGAGCAAGGCCTTTTGAAAAACAACATGACCTTCAATGTATACTAACAGTACACATTAGGTACTTGCCCTCGAAAGAGTAAGGCCTTTGATAAAAATGAATCCAACAACCAATGCATATAAGTCACATAGTGTCACACATTTCAAGCATATGTCCAAAATGAAAATGAATACGTTTCACAGCATAAAACAATTGATAAAACATGTGAGCATACTCTTCCCCCAATTTAAAAATATGTAACTGAAAATGGGGCCACGAAAACTCACCTCGAAAGCAAAGCAAGTAGCATTCCCAATTTAGTCCGTCAAAAGATCTACAAACACATAAGCGTAGGTTACAATCTAGACAAAGCCTATAGCCTTTCCATTGTATCCTATTTTGATGAATGACTTACGAATTCTAGAATATCTCTCTCTCTATATGTTCCCTTCAAGTGTTTACGAATTCTAAGAATCCACTCATATGAATTGAAACACCTAGTTCCAATAGTTGATTAAGGACTTTGCAAATTTTTGTTTACTTAACCTTTTGTGATACTTCGAGTACTTTTAATTACGTTCAAATGATTTTGTTAGGCTTTCAAACTTTAATAACAGACTCTTTAAAGTGTTTATAACATAAAATAATTTTCTCAAAAATTTATCTCGTGAACTTACTATTTTTAGAAATTTCCCAAAATACTTATATACGGAAAACACGTCTTCTGACACGCTACAAGTTTAATAAAAGTTAAAATTCCTAAAGACATCTAAACATTACAATATTTTTACAAAGGTCAGTCAACATACTCAAAAGGTTCCATAAAAATTTTCATGACCTAACTCAAATCCTAACATGCGAATCCAAGATTCAAACCGTAACAAAATCAAAATCGAAAACTCATATTATACCCCATTAATTAACCCACCCTATTAACTCAAATAATTTAATTCAACTTTAAATTATAAAAATTTATTTTTACAGAAAACTCAAACCTTTAACTTACTTTAACAAATCCCAAAGTGATTAGAAAATAATTTGATCAAACCGATTTTAGGTTATCAAAGTTTCTGAAAATTCGTCACTCACAGCAGCAGTTTACAAAATAATTTTTATAAAATAATCTAATACGTGTCAGAGGCCGAAACCTCGCGGGCTTATGTAAAACATCGAAATCTACAACCTTTTAGTTTTGGACGAAGACTAAAAACGAACATAAGTGGGTCAAATCGACCTCTTATTACGACTGAAAATTCTGGACAGATTCTGACTTGTACTCGAATAAACCTTTTATCGCCAAAAACGTTTTCACATAATCCAATCTACAAATATGGTTACAAAATCAGTACACCATCAGTTCATAATGTTTTTAAACCTAATTACTAATTATATTCATCAATAATGGGATCCAATGGATAAAAAGATCAAATAAAGATACGAAACGTTAGAAATCGAAAGAAAGGTAAGAGATATACCACCAACAACGCTCGATTCTTGAAACGGATGATCAAAAGGATGAATATTGATGATGTTGATGATGAAAACGGCTGGAGAGGGGTAGAGGAGAAGAAATTAGGGTTTTTGAGAATTTGGGAATGAGAAAAGAATTGTAAATGATTAGGGATATTAATTTTTGAAAGATATGTTGTTTCATCCCCACTCTTCCACCCTTGGACGGTTTTTAGGGATTAGTTTTGGGCTGAATTTTTGGGTATGTTATAGCCCAATGATTTTAGAGGCCATGGGCTTTGGATTCAACTCAATCCGAGTCTGGATGAGAGAGTTATGGCCCGAACAGTGCAGCCTCGCGATAAACTCTTGAATCGTCTTAAAACATTACATACAAGTTGCGGATTTTTATTTAGCTTCATTACTTATGTATTATAATTGTTAATATTCTTATTATTTATAAATCACTTATTATTATTATACATATATCTTTTTATCATACTTCGCACGTTCTCTTAAGTTTCCAAAATTACGAATACATTCACGTTTTTCCTTGTATCTTTTTTCATCACAGACTTGATTGCGATGATTCTTTTTGCGTTGAATTCGATATTTGAAAATGAAGACTGTGTTGTAAAGAGACCCATGTGATGAGTCGTAATACGATATTATGTTTTTACCATTTAAATTACAATTACTAAGCATTTTGGTAACGGTTGTCACACTATGTTTGATTGAATCATTGAACTCGGCATGGCCGGTGTTCTCTAGACCAAATTAGGATCCAAGAGACACGGAATATGGGAATAGAGGTAGATTAAGATTTAATTCAGACAGACGGTATTTTTGAGACAACTTTCGGAATATCCTCGATTTAATTAATACACTTGTATGCTTAGGTTTAACTATTGTCTTGATTGTCTTATTGCATGTTCTTGTTTGATTGTTGCCTTAGGATTATCGTACTAGTGAAATACACCTAGCCTTAATGATTGTGAAATAACATAACGGCCCCTATTCGACTGTTCTTCGATATAGTACTGGAAATGCTTATGGCAAAGAACAAACGTATGGAAGTCGAGAACGACCGAAGGTAGTTGTGTTATGAATCAATTAACAAATGTATTACTTAAGTTTCTATTTGTAATATAAATCACCCCTGTCTTGTTGCATACTTGAGTAATGTTGATAATTCATACGAATAAGTGATGACATCTTATCTGACCGCTTAGACCAGTTCTTCCAACTTATTCCGACGAGGGTAAAACCCCGTTTACAAGATTGTTTATTCAACAAACTGTGCCATGATTCGGACATCTATGACGACCGAGATTGGGGAATAGGATTCGAGATTAACTATCAGATGATATGGACATGCATTTGAGAGACCTTTCGGTGTATGTTTTAACATATTCTGCAACCCACGTGACATTCTATTTGCCTGATTGTGGACACCTCCGCGTTAGCCCGATAGTAGGATTGTAGCAATAACTCACATTAACTTATGAACTTATCCTCATTAGAACTCTTCACGCTTTAATATCACCTGAACCACTTCATAGTAGACAATCGCTTTGTGACAACCGTCAAATTAGGACTAGTGAATAGTACCTAATCAGCTGTTAATACATGTAATTAGTTTTGTGTTAGGCTAATTAATGTATCAATCAATATATATATATATATATATATATATATATATATATTGTTGAATATATATACAAGTATTATGCGATTTGATTAAACCATACAAGTTTCAAATCGAATGTAATTCGGTCAATTAAATACGGACGTTGGTGAATAATTTAATTAAATAATGTAACATTATTTAATAACTCTATTATATCCAAAATATTATTTTTATAATATTTCAGTTTTGATTCATATCGTACAACAACGTTTACGCGATTAAAATATTAAACGCAGAAACAAAACGAAACAAGTTAACGTTATATTTATAACGCAATTATTAAGTATTTGATAAAATACTTCAACGAAAATATTGGATAATTATTTGTATTTTAAAACGTATATTTAAACGTATAAAATAAATATTTAACGTTTAAACGATCGGGAAAACAAACACTGCACGGAACGCGAATACACGGAGTTAAAATTTGGTGAAGCCCACTTCGTGGACCCCACCGATTTTCATCCAAAAAGGGGGAAACCCCACCCCCCCCCCCCCCCCTTTCCTCATTTCACCCAACTCCAATCTCTCTCTTCTCTTTCTTTCTCTCTAAATTCACAAACACCACCACCACCTTTCATCTCCATTTAACACCACAAAACGACATCAAAACTCGGAGCTTATTTAGGGAAAAACGTTCACCTCATCACGATCTACATCTCCATCTTTTCGGATTTTCAATCCGACACTTTGTAAGTTTTCCGACAAAAGTCGAAACCTCTCGTTTTCACTCATTTTTACATGTTTATCGTTTATATGTGTTTAAAATATCCAAATATGGGTTGGGTAAAAGTTTTGTACCGAACGGTGGCCGGAAAACTCGTTTTCGACACAAACTCCGGCCAACAGACCGCAACGTCGCAGTTGGCCCAGGCATATTGCGACGTCAGCTGCGACGTCGCAGTACTAATCACCACGTCGCATATAGCGACATCATCCCTAACGTCGCCTTAATTGGCGAACGTCGCACTTAGCGACGCAAGCCTTTACGTCGCAGAAATCAACAACGTCGCATATAGCGACGCCACCCACAACGTCGCATTAAATTGCGAAAGTCGCACATAGCGACGCCATGCTCAACGTCGCAGTCAGGGCCTGCGACGTCGCACCCAACGTCGCACAAAACAGAAACTAGAAAACACATATTTTTACTAAGTGTCGGGACTCTAAATTTTATCACTTGATTTCACCAAAATTCAAGTCCAGATGCGTTTTTCCTTAAAGCAATATAATAGAAATAAAAATTTTCCATGCTGACCTGGCAGCTCGACCCCAGCCAGGGGCTCTGCCCCTTGGACCCCGCTAGGGGCTGCCGCCCCTTGGACCACGCTAACCAGGGGCGCTGCCCCCGGAGCCCCGTACTTAGATTCCGTAAGCACATTTTTCACCAAGTGTCGAACTTATAAAACTTCAAACTACTATACGATATGACTTCTCAAATAAATTGGAACATACTTTTCAAGGATAACACTTCGAATCATAATAAGATCATTGAAATCTTTAATTTCCAATAATCACCAACGGCCCGCACGCGTTTTCAAAACATAATTCAAAATCAAACAAGTCGTTGTAACTTGTAAATCAAACAAGTCGTAGTAACTTGTAACAATACAATCAACCAAATCGGGGTAATTTGGACATCAAGTTAAACAAACAATTTCAATGGTAGTCTTTCTAGATACCGGTACAATTAATAACAATTCAAGTGTCGTGGACACATTCAGGTTTCAAGACTTTGGACACCAATCCACAGCTAATTACTTCAAGTTTATTAAATTAAACACTTCAAGACTCAGGTGAGTTTCATGGCCCCATTTTCACTACTTTTACCAGGGGTGTGATATTACTACTTCATTTTGTTTTACAAGTAGAACGCAAGTGCCAACCTTCAAATACTACATGAGTTTCAAGCTAATCAATAAAAGTCCTCTATAGCATAGTCTCTAATATTTTAGCGTGAATGTTAGTATATGATATCATATGGGATTGACAATCCTCATCCGGGTTAGCACGCACTAACCGGTCAAACGGATGTATTAGCATTTGGGAAGACGAGTGTGGATTAGACACTCGTAGGAGGCAAATCAGTTAGGTTTCCTTAATTGGACCTAGCGCTCAAGTTAAGCTCAGACTATGTGCTCATGGATTGTATAACTTTTATCATGCTTAATTGCATTTTAAATTCAATATAAATCTTGCGGTTCTTACAACTATACATTGACATACAGACCTGTGAGCTCACCAGCGTTTTCGCTGACCCATTTTAGTATATATCACAGGTACCCAGCAGTAGGTGGACTGCACAGGCAGGGACTATTAGCTCGAGTCAGCATACATATAACTAGAGATTTGATTGCATTATTATATTTTGTAAAAAGTAATTATGCCATGTAATCTCTCAATTTCAGGAGCCGAGCTAATGTAACCTTATTTTGATGTAAACGTTTATTCTATTAATACAAGTTTAAAACGACGCATATAGTGGTCGTTCATTATATCTTATGTGCTTTGTATATTGATTAGTGACACCCAAATCGAGCTTCCGCAAATCATCAAATTTAGGGGTGTCACAGATTGGTATCAGAGCCTAAGGTTATAGTGAACTAGGTTGCATTTAGTGGACCTAGACTATGACCGTTAGGCAGTATTCCCTATTAGGTATGACCATTTCAGAGATTACAGCATACGAATTTAATTTAACATAGCTTGATCAACTATGTACAATTAAACAAAGATGATGTAAGATCTGAGGGAAGTTATGGCTGAACAGGATACACTAGTTGACTCTGACCTCGAGAGAAACGAGACTTAAAACTTGTCTATGTTAGACACTCAATAGGCGGTTATGTGATATATCTATATACATAAGTAAGCCTCAAGTCAAGCTTAGGCTATATTATATACGTATTATGTGAATATAGGCCTCACATTTGCTAACGTTCTGTCTCAGAATGGCAAACACACCACCCAACTAATCCCGTTCCCATCCGTACGAATCACAAGGTTCAAGGGTAGCTAGGAGGAACCCCAGGTTGCCTCGAGCAGGCCCATACCCCAATCAATTCACACTAACAGATTTGGCCGCTAGGCTACACCGTCACGAGCAACAACTGCGTGACATGGACATCGAGTTGCAAGAGACCCGAGAAAACTGGACACTCACCCTAATGGGACAAGTTGCTCAGGTCTCTGAGGACCATGAAAATACTATCAACAATATGGACGTTCTCGAAAATCGAGTGGGTGAAACCATCGAGACCATGGAGATCGTCCACAATCAAGTGACTGACAATCAAAATGAAATCACTGTCCTGCGATCAAGGTTGACTCAGTGTGAGACACGCCTGAGGGAAACCAAGGAGGCACTCAGAATGGTTAGCCGACTTGCAGAGTCCGTTGACCGTCTCACTGCCTTAATACCACAACTCAAACAAGAAAAACAACGCCATCCAAGTTTACACTACCAACTCTGAATCCAACCGCAGCTACACCGGGGACAGGCCTTATTGTCCCAAGTGTAACTATCACCACTTTGGTCAGTGCAGGACCCCTTGCAACAACTGCAGGAGGTACGGGCATTTGACTAAGGATTGCCGAGCCCCCAAATCCAACAACAACCCCTCTAACAAAAATGTCCAACAGCCTAAGTCCTGCTATGAATGTGGGAACCCAGGACACTTTAGGGATACGTGCCCAAAATTGAAGAATAAGGGCAACAACAACAACAACCGCAACAACAACAACAATGCCAAAAGTAGCGCCTTTGTGATTAACTCAGGGGACGCCCGTCAAGACCCGAATGTGGTCACGGGTATGTTCCTCCTCAACAATTTAACTGCTTCTATTCTGTTTGATACTGGTGCCGATAGAAGTTTTATTTCCGATGAATTTTGCCCTCTACTTGACATCACACCTGTTGCTTTAGACGTTAAGTACACCGTAGAACTAGCAAATGGCAAGTTGATAGAAACCGATAGTGTGATACCTAATTGCACTTTAAATCTAGCCGACGAAATCTTCTCCATAAATCTTATGCCCGTTGAGATAGGAAGTTTCGATGTCATCGTGGGCATGGACTGGTTATCCAAACATCGCGCCGAAATCATTTGCCATGACAAAATTGTTCGCATACCTCTCGCCGTCGGTAGAACCTTGGCCATACAGGGGGAGACCGGTGGGACGAGGCTTAACATCATATCTTGTCTAAAAACCCGGAAGTTTCTGAGAAAGGGTTATCCAGCAATCCTCGCGCACATCACGGAGAAAAAGTCGGAGGAGAAGCGACTTGAGGATGTTCCAATTGTTCGAGACTTTCCAGAAGTCTTTCCCGAAGAACTACCTGGTCTACCACCGCAAAGACAGGTTGAGTTCTCAATCGATCTAGTACCAGGTGCTGCGCCTGTGGCCCGAGCACCATACCGCTTAGCTCCATCCGAACTTCAGGAGTTGTCCACCCAATTACAGGAACTCCTAGAACGAGGATTTATCAGGCCGAGTTCTTCACCTTGGGGAGCACCGGTCCTATTTGTCAAGAAGAAAGACGGTTCTTTTCGAATGTGTATCGACTACCGAGAGTTGAACAAGTTAACTGTCAAGAGCCGGTATCCACTCCCTCGAATCGATGACCTGTTCGACCAACTTCAAGGTTCAAGTGTCTACTCAAAAATCGATCTGCGATCAGGATATCATCAGTTACGAGTTCGCGACATCGATATTCCAAAAACGGCTTTCAGAACTCGTTACGGGCACTACGAATTCCTAGTGATGCCCTTTGGTCTAACCAACGCACCGGCTGTATTCATGGACCTCATGAACCGGGTGTGTAAACCTTACCTCGACAAGTTTGTCATTGTCTTTATCGATGACATACTCATTTACTCGCGCAACGAGCAAGAACATGCGCAACACCTCAAAACCATCCTTGAACTACTTAGACACGAGGAGCTTTACGCCAAATTCTCTAAGTGTGAGTTCTGGATTCAAACCGTTCAATTCCTTGGTCACGTGATCGACAGTCAGGGAATTCACGTTGATCCGTCAAAAATCGAGGCTATCAAAGACTGGCAATCGCCAACCACTCCAACCGAATTACGGTAGTTTTTGGGACTGGCCGGGTATTACCGGCGATTCATTGAAAATTTCTCCAAGATAGCCTTACCACTCACGATACTGACCCAGAAAGACAAAAAGTTTGACTGGACTGATAAACAAGAGTCGGCATTCCAACTCTTAAAACAAAAGCTTTGTAGTGCTCCTATTCTATCATTACCCAAGGGCACCGATGACTTCGTGGTATACTGCGATGCTTCTCATCAGGGTCTCGGTTGCGTACTTATGCAATGAGACAAAGTCATAGCTTATGCTTCCCGACAGCTCAAGATTCATGAAAAGAATTATACCACCCACGACCTCGAGTTAGGAGCCGTCGTTTTCGCCCTCAAAATTTGGAGACATTACCTCTACGGCACTAGGTGCACAATCTTTACAGACCACAAAAGTCTCCAACACATATTCGATCAGAAAGATCTCAACATGAGGCAACGTCGATGGGTCGAGTTGCTTACCGATTACGACTGCGAGCTCAAATATCATCCAGGCAAAGCAAATGTTGTTGCTGATGCCCTCAGTCGAAAAGAGCGAGTGAAACCACTTCGGGTCCGTGCACTCAGTATAACTATTCACAACAATTTAAACATTCAAATTCTCACTGCTCAAATCGAAGCCTTGAAACCCGAAAATGTCAAAGATGAAGCCTTGCGGGGAATGGATAAACAATTCGAAATCAAACCTAACGGGATTAGGTATTTCTCAAACCGAATCTGGTTGCAAAGATTTGGGGACCTACGAGACTTGGTGATGGATGAAGCTCACAAGTCTAAATATTCTATCCATCCAGTATCTGATAAAATGTACCACGGTATCAAGGACTTCTACTGGTGGCCGAACATGAAAGCTGAAATCGCCACCTATGTCAGCAAGTGCCTTACTTGCTCCAAGGTCAAAATCGAATATCAAAAACCTTCTGGTTTACTTCAACAACATAGTCTTCCGGAATGGAAATGGGAACAAATCGCCATGGACTTCATAACCAAACTACCCAAATCCTCGAGCGGTTGCGATACCATTTGGGTGATCGTGGATCGTCTCACAAAGTCTGCTCACTTCCTGGCAATCAAGGAATCCGACAAGATGGAACGCCTCACCAGAATTTACCTGAAGGAAATCGTGACCAAACACGGTGTTCCAATCTCAATTATCTCCGATAGGGATAGTCGTTTCACTTCACAATTTTGGCAATCACTTCAAAAATCTCTGGGTACTCGACTTGATATGAGTACCGCATATCATCCTCAAACCGATGGCCAAAGTGAACGAACCATTCAAACACTAGAAGACATGCTACGGGCCTGCGTAGTAGACTTCGGTGTGAACTGGGAAAAACACCTACCATTGTGCGAGTTCTCGTACAACAACAGTTATCATGCCAGCATTAAGGCTGCACCTTTCGAGGCACTGTACGGTCGTAAGTGCCGGTCACCTATCTGTTGGACCGAAGTTGGGGACAGCCAACTCACGGGTCCAGAAATCATTCACGAAACAACCGAGAAAATTGTCGAAATTCAAAACAAACTCAAAGCCGCGCATGATCGTCAGAAAAGTTATGCTGACGTGAGACGCAAACCACTCGAGTTCCAAGTTGGGGATCGAGTACTACTAAAAGTATCGCCTTGGAAAGGCGTAATCCGGTTTGGCAAACGAGGGAAGTTAAACCCTAGATACATTGGACCATTCGAGATCCTCAAGAGAATTGGTCCAGTAGCATATCGATTGCAGCTGCCATCCGAACTCAGCAGCGTGCATCCCACATTCCATGTTTCAAATCTGAAGAAGTGTCTGTCTGATGAGACACTTATCATTCCACTCGATGAAATTCGAGTTGACGAGAAACTTCACTTTGTTGAGGAACCCGCCGAAATCATGGACCGTGAGGTCAAACAACTTAAACAAAGTCGTATTCCCATTGTCAAGGTTAGGTGGAATTCGCGGCGCGGTCCGGAATTCACCTGGGAACGAGAAGACCAAATGCGACTCAAGTATCCTCAACTCTTCAATGACTCAACATCAAACACGACTTCAACATAAATTTCGGGACGAAATTCTTCTAACAGGGGGAGAATGTGACAACCGTCAAATTAGGACTAGTGAATAGTACCTAATCAGCTGTTAATACATGTAATTAGTTTTGTGTTAGGCTAGTTAATGTATCAATCAATATATATATATATATATAGTTGAATATATATATACAAGTATTATGCGATTTGATTAAACCGTACAAGTTTCAAATCGAATGTAATTCGGTCAATTAAATACGGACGTTGGTGAATAATTTAATTAAATAATGTAACATTATTTAATAACTCTATTATATCCAAAATATTATTTTTATAATATTTCAGTTTTGATTCATATCGTACAACAACGTTTACGCGATTAAAATATTAAACGCAGAAACAAAACGAAACAAGTTAACGTTATATTTATAACGAAATTATTAAGTATTTGATAAAATACTTCAACGAAAATATTGGATAATTATTTGTATTTTAAAACGTATAAAATAAATATTTAACGTTTAAACGATCGGGAAAACAAACACCGCACGGAACGCAAATACACGGAGTTAAAATTTGGTGAAGCCCACTTCGTGGACCCCACCGATTTTCAGCCAAAAAGGGGGAAACCCCACCCCCCCCTTTCCTCATTTCACCCAACTCCAATCTCTCTCTTCTCTTTCTTTCTCTCTAAATTCACAAACACCACCACCACCTTTCATCTCCATTTAACACCACAAAACGACATCAAAACTCGGAGCTTATTTAGGGAAAAACGTTCACCTCATCACGATCTACATCTCCATCTTTTCGGATTTTCAATCCGACACTTTGTAAGTTTTCCGACAAAAGTCGAAACCTCTCGTTTTCACTCCTTTTTACATTTTATCGTTTATATGTGTTTAAAATATCCAAATATGGGTTGGGTAAAAGTTTTGTACCGAACGGTGGCCGGAAAACTCGTTTTCGACACAAACTCCGGCCAACAGACCGCAACGTCGCAGTTGGCCCAGGCATATTGCGACGTCAGCTGCGACGTCGCAGTACTAATCACCACGTCGCATATAGCGACATCATCCCTAACGTCGCCTTAATTGGCGAACGTCGCACTTAGTGACGCAAGCCTTTACGTCGCAGAAATCAACAACGTCGCATATAGCGACGCCACCCACAACGTCGCATTAAATTGCGAAAGTCGCACATAGCGACGCCATGCTCAACGTCGCAGTCAGGGCCTGCGACGTCGCACCCAACGTCGCACAAAATAGAAACTAGAAAACACATATTTTTACTAAGTGTCGAGACTCTAAATTTTATCACTTGATTTCACCTAAATTCAAGTCCAGATGCGTTTTTCCTTAAAGCAATATAATAGAAATAAAAATTTTCCAAGCTGAGCTGGCAGCTCTACCCCAGCCAGGGGCTCTGCCCCTTGGACCCCGCTAGGGGCTGCCGCCCCTTGGACCCTGCTAACCAGGGGCGCTGCCCTCGGAGCCCCGTACTTAGATTCCGTAAGCACATTTTTCACCAAGTGTCGAACTTATAAAACTTCAAACTACTATACGATATGACTTCTCAAATAAATTGGAACATACTTTTCAAGGATAACACTTCGAATCATAATAAGATCATTGAAATCTTTAATTTCCAATAATCACCAACGGCCCGCACGCGTTTTCAAAACATAATTCAAAATCAAACAAGTCGTTGTAACTTGTAAATCAAACAAGTCGTAGTAACTTGTAACAATACAATCAACCAAATCGGGGTAATTTGGACATCAAGTTAAACAAACAATTTCAATGGTAGTCTTTCTAGATACCGGTACAATTAATAACAATTCAAGTGTCGTGGACACATTCAGGTTTCAAGACTTTGGACACCAATCCACAGCTAATTACTTCAAGTTTATTAAATTAAACACTTCAAGACTCAGGTGAGTTTCATGGCCCCATTTTCACTACTTTTACCAGGGGTGTGATATTACTACTTTATTTTGTTTTACAAGTAGAACGCAAGTGCCAACCTTCAAATACTACATGAGTTTCAAGCTAATCAATAAAAGTCCTCTATAGCATAGTCTCTAATATTTTAGCGTGAATGTTAGTATATGATATCATATGGGATTGACAATCCTCATCCGGGTTAGCACGCACTAACCGGTCAAACGGATGTATTAGCATTTGGGAAGACGAGTGTGGATTAGACACTCGTAGGAGGCAAATCAGTTAGGTTTCCTTAATTGGACCTAGCGCTCAAGTTAAGCTCAGACTATGTGCTCATGGATTGTATAACTTTTATCATGCTTAATTGCATTTTAAATTCAATATAAATCTTGCGGTTCTTACAACTATACATTGACATACAGACCTGTGAGCTCACCAGCGTTTTCGCTGACCCATTTTAGTATATATCACAGGTACCCAGCAGTAGGTGGACTGCACAGGCAGGGACTATTAGCTCGAGTCAGCATACATATAACTAGAGATTTGATTGCATTATTATATTTTGTAAAAAGTAATTATGCCATGTAATCTCTCAATTTCAGGAGCCGAGCTAATGTAACCTTATTTTGATGTAAACGTTTATTCTATTAATACAAGTTTAAAACAACGCATATAGTGGTCGTTCATTATATCTTATGTGCTTTGTATATTGATTAGTGACACCCAAATCGAGCTTCCGCAAATCATCAAATTTAGGGGTGTCACACGCTTTAACTGCTAAACGCCCGAAGTAACCTCCATTTCTGACTTAATTTAGTTTAATCTTAGAATAGAAAACCCAAAATCTAAACCAACTCTCTTTCGCCCTAGCTAAATTCATAAAAGTTTCTAAATTCCCCTAGTTTCAATTCGTCGTGCTTTGAAGAACGATCCTAGGTCATACTTATCCTTTGCTAGCCCTTAGATTAGCAATAGTAGTAACCCTAGGCCCCAGCCTTATAAATTTAAAACCCACTGTTGTAACCGGATAGTTATCGTTAACGACACCGACCTATCAGGACGCAACAAGCTTTTTGGCGCCGCTGCCGGGGAGCATCGTCGACCGATTTTAGGAAGTTTAGTGACTCTAGTATTTAGCGATCCTTTTGAAAGATTAACATCGATCAAAAGTTACCTTTTTGCTCTTAGAATTAGTTTAGATTAGTTTTATTTTATTAACCAACCATGTCAACCCCTTATTTTGATTTAACCAACCATGCGCCAAGTGGATCATTAACCCAACTTTTGGCCATTCCTTCACCAACAACCCACTTACATTCCTCAAAACAACTTTTATCTGATTTTATACTAGAACAAAATGTTATAAACAAAAGGATAGCCGGATTTCAAGACAACATTAATTCCATGATAAAAATTTCTGACAAATTAATTTCTAACATGGAGTCTATTTTGAAAAACTTGAATTTTATTGAGGAAAGTACGTCGGCAACTATCATTCAACCCAATGATGTGTTAATCGTCACTAGGGGAGGAAAAATAACCAAAGTTGACCCACCACCGACAGACAACACCCCCGAAAACACTTCTTCGCCTACACCTACACCGAGTGAACATGTGTCCATTGACATCCCTGTCACAACACCTGACCCATCACCAACCAAAACTCCGGATAATGTACCTCGCACGAGAATACCTTATCCCGGTAGACTTAAAAAGGAAAAGCAAGAAGCCCAATTCGGTAAATATCTGGAAATGTTTAAAAGCTTGCACTTGAATGTTAGACTATTAGATGTTTTAGTAGAAATGCCCACATGTGCCAAATTCTTTAAAGAACTTCTTTCAAACAAAGAGAAACTTAGGCAAATGGTTAGTTTACCTTTAGATGATGAATGCTCTTTAATTGTACAACATGGTCTTCCACCTAAGATAGGAGACACTGGACATTTTACAATACCTTGTTTTCTCCAAGATATCCAAATTAGTAATGCCTTAGCTAACCTAGGTGCTAGTTTTAATCTTATGCCTTATTCCCTCTATAAGAAATTAGGATTAGATAACCTACTGCCTACTCGTATGACCATCCAATTAGCAGACAGATCAGTTAAACTCCCTCGAGGAATTGCTGAAGATGTCATGGTCAAGGTCGATAAATTTGTCTTTCCAGTGGACTTCATTATCATGGATATAGAGGAAGACACCCACATCCCACTCATCCTTGGCAGACCTTTCTTAAATACTGCCAAGACCGTAATCGATGTAAACGAAAAATCTTTAAAACTAAGAGTCGGGAAAGAGGAGGTCACCTTTAATGTCGATCGGTTAATGAAGCAACCTCTGGAAGAGGACCTTGGTTTGTGCGATACTATGCAGGACATTTTTGATGAACATCTCCAAGAAGTGTTGGCACTATCCAGCCAGAACCCGATACCTACCACGGTAGTCACCGTTCGAAGATTATATAACGAGGATCCTGGGCTGCAGTCCGCAATCACTTCGCCAGCAAAGTCTGAAGAACTACTATTTCCCTTGTTTGAAAAGAAGCCATCTTGCACCAATGGCAAAACGATAGCCGTCCCATTGGGATGCGGTACACCGATACCTTGGCTAAAAAGAGATACATCCACACTCAATAACCCGAATCCAGCTCCTTCAATTAAAGAAATCCTGGATTCATTCAAAGGGATGAGTATTGAGCCACCACCATTTGAACCCCAATTAATCAACCAACCCGAACCTCTATCATTTCCAAACCCTGAATTAACCATAAACCAATCCTCGACCGCTCAATTTCAAGAATTCCAATTCACCGACGATGGAGAATTTATTCTCACCCGAAATGACGAAGTGTCCTCATCATCGGTCAACAAATACGAGCTAAATACGAACGAATTTTCAAACCAAACCGAATGGGTCAAAATAGCATCAATCTCTACATCTAAACCTGAGATAGACGAGGCACCCTTCCAAGCTGAATATGAGAAGCTGAATAGAGACGAAATAGCTAGAATGAAGCCGTCTATTGAGGAACCACCAAACTTGGAATTAAAGGAATTACCACCTCACCTTGAATACGCTTACCTCCAAGGAACCTCCCAACTCCCGGTGATAATCTCAAAAGAGTTAAAACCGAAAGAGAAAGCTCAGCTGGTTGATGTGTTGAAATCACACAAGAAGGCAATCGCATGGAAAATTTTTGATATATAAGGAATTAGTCCTAACTATTGCACACATAAGATCCTGATGGAGAACGATTTCAAACCATCCGTTCAAAGGCAGAGGCGAGTAAATCCTAAGATTCAAGACGTTATAAAACAAGAGGTTATCAAACTCTTGGATGCTGGACTAATATACCCAATATCTGACTCACCTTGGGTTAGCCCTGTTCAAGTCGTCCCAAAGAAAGGAGGAATGACGGTCATTACAAACGAAGAAAATGAGCTTATACCAACTCGGACAGTTACCGGTTGGAGGGTTTGCATCGATTACCGGAAGTTAAATGAAGCAACTCGCAAGGATCACTTTCCACTTCCATTTATTGACCAAATGCTCGAGAGGCTGTCGGGAAACGAATTCTACTGTTTCCTTGATGGATTCTCCGGTTATTTCCAAATTCCGCTCGATCCAAAAGACCAGGAGAAAACGACGTTTACATGCCCTTATGGAACATTCGCATATCGACGAATGCCGTTTGGATTATGCAACGTGCCTGCAACGTTTCAGAGATGCATGGTTGCAATCTTCCACGACATGATTGAACAATGCATGGAAGTCTTCATGGATGACTTCTCGGTCTTCGGAGACTCTTTCGCATCATGTTTATCTAACCTCGATAGGATGCTCGCCAAGTGTGAAGAATCGAATCTCGTCTTGAATTGGAAAAAATGCCACTTTATGATAAAGGAAGGGATAGTCTTAGGACATAGAATATCAAAGTCAGGAATCGAAGTAGACAAAGCCAAAGTCGAAACCATTGCGAAACTTCCACCACCCACCAACGTTAAAGCCATTCGAAGTTTTCTAGGTCACGCTGGGTTCTACCGTCGTTTTATCAAGGACTTTTCCAAGATCTCTCGACCTATCACCCACCTGTTAGGAAAAGACATCAAATTCGCATTTGACGAAAGCTGCATGAAAGCCTTTGACTACCTAAAGAAAGAACTAACCAACGCACCAATCATGGTCACTATGGACTGGAGCCTTCCATTTGAAATCATGTGCGACGCAAGCGACTTCGCTGTAGGGGCAGTTCTCGGGCAACGGAAGGGTAATCATTTTCGGCCAATCTACTACGCTAGCAAAACTCTCACAGATGCTCAAGAGAATTATACAACCACCGAAAAGGAGCTGCTGGCTGTAGTATTTGCCTTTGATAAATTTTGATCCTACCTGATATTGTCAAAGACAATAGTATACACGGATCACTCAGCTCTGAAATACCTCTTCAAGAAGCAAGACGCAAAGCCAAGACTGTTACGATGGATTCTACTCCTACAAGAATTTGACATTGAGATAAAAAGATAAAAAGGGAGCAGAGAATGTCGCCGCAGACCATCTGAGTCGACTTGAAAATCCATCGATGGAACAACTTGCAGAAGGGGACATCAAAGATCGATTTCCAGAAGAGCAGTTAATGAGTTTAGGAGAGCAATTGCAAGGATCACAATTCACGGACGATCCTTGGTTTGCAGACATAGCCAATTTTGTAGTTGGAGGGATCACAAGGAAAGGAATGTCGTCATCACGAAGACAAAAGTTCTTCCGCGATGTCAAGCACTACTTCTGGGATGATCCATATTTGTTTAAGGTCTGTCCCGACCAGATTAAAAGAAGATGTGTCGATGGAAAGGAAGCCGAACACATCCTCCATCAAAGCCATCACGGACCCACCGGAGGACCTCACGCAGCCAACTTGACAGCAAAGAAAGTATACGACTCAGGATTCTATTGGCCAACTATTTTCAGAGACGCACAAGACTTGGTGAAACGCTGCGATATTTGCCAAAGGTTTGGAAATATCACAACGCGTAATGAAATGCCGTTAACGAATATCCAAGCATGTGAAATATTCGATATATGGGGATTAGACTTCATGGGACCTTTCCCGAAATCCTACAGAAAGGAATACATTCTAGTAGTTGTCGACTACGTATCTAGATGGGCCGAAGCTCAAGCCTTTCCAACAAATGACTCGAGAGTCGTAACAAAGTTCTTAAAACAGCTATTCTGTCGGTTTGGAACTCCTCGAGCGATCATCAGTGACCGCGGCACACACTTTTGCAATACTCAGTTCATGAAGATATTGCAACAATATGGTGTTACCCATAAGACATCTACGGCCTACCACCCGTAGACAAATGGGCAAGCAGAAATAACAAACCGAGCACTAAAAAGAATTTTGGAACGAACAGTTGGTCAACACAAGGAAAACTGGGCAGACAAGCTAGATGATGCGTTATGGGCATTCCGGACAGCCTACAAAACACCATTAGGGACAACCCCCTATAGGCTCGTAGATGGAAAAGCATGTCATCTTCCGATCGAACTCGAATACAAAGCTTACTGGGCACTAAAGAATTGCAGCTTAGATCCCACAGTAACGGGAGCGCACCGGAAAATGCAACTAAATGAGTTAGGAGAACTAAGAGATCAAGCATACGAGAGCTCCTACAAGTTCAAGGAAAGAACTAAGTTGCTCCACGACGCAAAACTACGCCCCACACGTTTCAATCCAGGTGATAAAGTTCTACTCTTAAACTCTCGATTTAAGAAATTTTCCGGTAAATTCAAAATGAGGTGGAGCGGCCCATTTACAATCTCTAAGGTTTTTTCTTATGGCGCCATTGAACTCGAGGCTCCAGACGGAAATTTCAAGGTAAACGGTCATCGTTTAAAACATTACGTACAAGACTTTCCCCCATACGAGGAAGTCTACGGTTGCAAAGCACCCTGACAAACACTTAAAGGTAGAAGAGTCAAGCTACGAGACTCGATAAACAAAGCGCTCCTGGGAGGCACCCCAAGCCTATCTTATGTTTTCAGCATTGATTTTATCTTACTGTTGTGTTTAAGCTAATCCAATTTTCTATGCAGTACCTCACCTTATGAAGGACTAATGATCTTAGACCATTTAAATTTTGCAAGATGAGTTCGCCGTCAGACAGAGCACGAGCCCCCAGTCAGAGACGCTCGTGTACCATGCATCACTCCCGGAGTTCATCACCGGACAGTAGCATGAGGACTGTCAGAGGATCCCAATCACCACCCCCTAGTCTGGACGAGATTTCGGCAGACTTGATGGAAGTGTACATTCAGGAGTCATTCCTGTTACGTCCCATCCATTCCAGGTTACCGCCATCTCACCAACCAGCGGGACAGGCCGCAGGGACCTCTAGAGTACCCATCTTTAAGCATGGGGTTACTACTGCGGACCCTGCTGTCACTTGGTCTATACTGAGAGCCCTTGAGATCCAGCACACCGCCATCTCTGAGATCCGTACTACCCTGGGCCTTACCTCTACACCTGTGTGCCCCTTTCAGATGGGACCTGATCCCTCTCCGCACATTCCACCATGGGATTTATTCCCATCTTGGAGCTTGACTGCGCAGGACCACCCCACTTTTATGGCCCCACTAGAGGAAGAAGCTTCTGCAGCGGACGCTTGGATCCAGGATCCCGAGAGTGATGGTGCATCACCTGTGTACACCATCGAGGAGTCAGCATCTCCTACATCGATCGTGGAAAACACGATCTTTAAGGATGATGACTTCATTGACTGGGAGGCACTCTATGCTGACATGGATTAGCCATTTTTAGTTTTATTTATGTATTGACTTGTGTTAACATTTGTGTTTTATGAAGGGTGTGGAGTAGGATTTATGGAACAAGTTCATTCTTAATGAGCCTGGTCCATTTCCAGCGAATTCACACACGTGAACCTGGTCCATTAAATCCAGTGGCATCACACGCATCACAAGGAAGTATCTCTTCTAAGAAAAACTCTAAGTGTGGGATTGTTACTCACAAATAGAGAATAACTTTGAAAATATTGACCCGTCTTCAAAATCTAAGTGTGGGATTAACCTAACTTAGAAATAGAGAACATTAGGGACAATGTTCTTTTAAGTGTGGGATAGCAGTAGTATTCACTACTGTATTGCAACCTAAACTTTTGATCACACTTCTTAGCAAAACTCATATTTTCAGCAAAATTTTCAAAATTCTCAAAAATTTTAAATCATGGGAAGCTCAAAAAGGGTATTTTCGCTCAACAAAAATTCAAAAGGTTTGGAAAATCGACCACAACGGGCAAAACTCTTTGACAACTTTCAAACCAAGTTTCAAACAAGCAATCGCATGACTAGGCACAAAACCACCAAAAATGAGTGAGGAATCTTGAGCCGTATAAAAGCATTCACATTTAATGCTTCACTTTTTCGTTTGTGAGTGTGCCGTTGTATGCCTTCTCGAGTTAGAACTTGTTCGGAGAATACATTTCGAAATTACAAAAATGAGCGTCATACGTGGCGAAGGTACAGTTAAAGGATCTTGACATTCCCTAGGATGAAACCCTCTCGTAAAACAACTGTTTTCAAGCCTGACCTTACCAATGCCCATTTTCGGCATTGAAGATCAATTAGAAAACCTTTTGAGCTTTGGCCTTTTCGTTTCGAATACTCACTTCAAAAACCAATCCCTTCTTTACATCTCTTGGCCGTAGCCTAAGTTTCCGTTCTGTCAGCGAAACTACTGCAAGAAACAAAAATCTAGAAAGAACCCCCAAAGGGAAAAGATATCATCCACAAAAGGACTCCAGGAAAAGCACAAACAAAGCTGCCAAAGAAATTGAAGAGCTAAAAGACCCAAGAATCATTTAAAGCCAAGGGGAGGTTCTTCAAAGAAGAAAAAGTTACGAAAAGAAGGCTCTCAAAGAGAGAAATCCAAAAAGAGGTATCATCTAAAACATCAAAGGAAAGTCATCACTCTTAGGCTATATTAAACCCCCATATTAAACCATCTACCAAAACCCTTGTTCCATACACCATCTTCACCCTATTGCGAATGTCTAGGGATAATTAGCACCGTCCTCATTTAGGTATTATAGATTTGATTCTCGATCAAGCTTATGACGACAGAGGAGCTACATGACTGGCCCCTGAGTGAATTAGAAGTTAGGAAACCCGATACACTTGAGTGAATTGAGTGACCACCTGTGAGGGCCCCAGTCATGTATATCTTACATTATGAAGATTGAAAAGAAAGCTTGTTAGAAACAAAAGTTTGGGGAAACATAAAAGGATGGAACCTCGTCCGAAATCTTTTTACCAAAACCTGCAGGAATCAAAGTTCTCCAGAATATGAAGACACCCTTTCAGCCTTTCACAACTTGCTGAAGGTTTGCTTGAGGACAAGCAAAACTCTAAGTGTGGGATACTTGATATCGTGTAAAAAGTCACGTTTTTACTACCGATATCTCTCTCATTCTGGAGCAATACTTGGCATTTGGACTCAAACAACGCACAAATCAGTGATAATATGTTAAGAAGACCAAAACAAAGGTTGCACGATAAAAATCAAGCAAAACGGCCGAGAAACGAAGATTCCACACACGTTTGAAGATTCAAGGCATCAAAACAAGATTTCAAGACTAAAGTACCCTTCACCAACATCCATTCTATCCAAGATGTTTGTTTTTAAAATACGAATCCAACAGAAGAAGAATCAACCAAAACGGACAAAGAACGAAGATTCTACGCCCGCCGGAAGATCTAAATGATTCGTACGCGATATATGGAGCTAGGGAACTCATTTTAGGGCCTATCCTATGTCAAAATCTTCGTTTTTGAATTACGAATCTAAAAAAAAAAAGAATCGACGCAAACGGGCGCATAACGAAGAAAACACGCACGAATCGAGAAACGAAGCAAAAGACGACGAAACGGGGCGGGGGTGGGCCAGCCGCCGCCGGCCACCGCACCACCGCCACCGGCCACCCTAAGGCCGCCGCTGGCCACCCTTGCCCCGCCTCGGTTTCCGTTTTTGGAAACTTTTGATACCTGGTGCGCCTACTTTTCGTGTTGTACAGTACCCGGTGCGCCTACTTTTCGTGTTGTACAGTACCCGGTGCACCCTTTTGGCTACCTTTTACTAACATGCACCTCTTGATGCTAATGTGAGCCAAATCTCACCTATAAATAGGAGGCTTAGGTTTCATTTGTAGCACACCTTGGAACACACCTACAATACACTTTGTAATACATTTTCTCACCATCCACTCTTTTCTTTCTTTATTGTAATACTTCCTTAGTTAATTAGACTAGCTAATTAACTAATCAAGGAAGATTTGTCCGGAGGTGCTCCGGGACGCATTTGTAGCTACGAGTTATTGTATTTCATTATCAGGTTTTAATCTATCTTTCATATTTAATTATGTTCGCACTTTCTTTAATAAATTTAAATATGTATGCTAGAATTGCCATGATTAGTTAAATAACTCAATTGTCTGCTATGATAGTCGTTTAGGAAAGATTTAAATATGTGATCATGTCGTATGTTATAAGATTGCGAGTGCTTTATATCATGAATGGATGTAGGAATTGAATCTTTATTGTTTATCTGCCCAACTCATGTTGTGACTAAAACCTTATCCAAAAATGAACGTAGCTAACTCATAGGGTATAGGTCACTTAGTTATACTATGTTTGATTGAATCATTGAACTCGGCATGGCCGATGTTCTCTAGACCAAATTAGGATCCAAGAGACACGGAATATGGGAATAGAGGTAGATTAAGATTTAATTCAAACAGACGGTATTTTTGAGACAACTTTCGGAATATCCTCGATTTAATTAATACACTTGTATGCTTAGGTTTAAGTATTGTCTTGATTGTCTTATTGCATGTTCTTGTTTGATTGTTGCCTTAGGATTATCGTACTAGTGAAATACACCTAGCCTTAATGATTGTGAAATAACATAACGGCCCCTATTCGACTGTTCTTCGATATAGTACTGGAAATGCTTATGGCAAAGTACAAACGTATGGAAGTCGAGAACGACCGAAGGTAGTTGTGTTATGAATCAATTAACAAATGTATTACTTAAGTTTCTATTTGTAATATAAATCACACCTGTCTTGTTGCATACTTGAGTAATGTTGATAATTCATACGAATAAGTGGTGACATCTTATCTGACCGCTTAGACCAGTTCTTCCAACTTATTCCGACGAGGGTAAAACCCGTTTACAAGATTGTTTATTCAACAAACTGTGCCATGATTCGGACATCTATGACGACCGAGATTGGGGAATAGGATTCGAGATTAACTATCAGATGATATGGACATGCATTTGAGAGACCTTTCGGTGTATGTTTTAACATATTCTGCAACCCACGTGACATTCTATTTGCCTGATTGTGGACACCTCCGCGTTAGCCCGATAGTAGGATTGTAGCAATAACTCACATTAACTTATGAACTTATCCTCATTAGAACTCTTCACGCTTTAATATCACCTGAACCACTTCATAGTAGACAATCGCTTTAACTGCTAAACGCCCGAAGTAACCTCCATTTCTGACTTAATTTAGTTTAATCTTAGAATAGAAAACCCAAAATCTAAACTAACTCTCTTTCGCCCTAGCTAAATTCATAAAAGTTTCTAAATTCCCCTAGTTTCAATTCTTCGTGCTTTGAAGAACGATCCTAGGTCATACTTTTCCTTTGCTAGCCCTTAGATTAGCAATAGTAGTAACCCTAGGCCCCAGCCTTATAAATTTAAAACCCACTGTTGTAACCGGATAGTTATCGTTAATGACACCGACCTATCAGGACGCAACAAGGGTTCCTGCGAAACCCCTTGTAATAACTGTAAGAGGTACGGACACCTCACCAAAGACTGCAGGTCCCCCAACAACTCCAGCAACAACTCCAACCGCAACGCCAGGCCATCCAGAGCCTGCTTCGAATGCGGAAACCCTGGTCACTTCCGGAACGAATGCCCAAAACTAAAGAGCAAGGGCAACAACAACGCCAAAGGTAGAGCCTTTGTACTAAACTCTGGGGACGCCCGTCAAGACCCGAATGTGGTCACGGGTATGTTCCTCCTCAACAACTTAACTGCATCTATTCTAATTGATACTGGTGCCGATAGGAGCTTTATATCTAATGAGTTTTGCCCACTACTTGACATCACCCCAGTGGCCTTAGATGTTAAGTACACCGTAGAATTAGCAAACGGTAAACTCATAGAAACCGATAGTGTAATACCTAATTGCACTTTAAACCTAGCGGACGAAACCTTTTCAATTGACCTCATGCCTGTTAGAATCGGAAGTTTTGACGTCATCGTGGGTATGGACTGGTTGTCCAAGCATCGGGCAGAAATCGTTTGTTATGATAAGATTGTCCGCATTCCTCTCGCCGTCGGTAGAACCTTGATCATACAGGGGGAGACCGGTGGGACGAGACTAAATATCATCTCTTGTTTGAAAACCCGAAAATTTATGAGAAAAGGGTATCCGGCAATTCTCGCGCACGTCATGGAGAAAAAGTCGGAGGAGAAGCGACTTGAGGATGTGCCAATAGTACGAGACTTTCCAGAAGTCTTTCCTGAAGAACTACCTGGTCTACTGCCACCTAGACAGGTTGAGTTCTCGATCGACCTCGTGCCAGGTGCTGCACCGGTAGCCCGAGCACCATACCATTTAGCTCCATCCGAACTTCAGGAGTTGTCCACCCAATTACAGGAACTCCTGGAAAGAGGATTCATCAGACCGAGTTTTTCACTTTGAGGAGCTCCGGTCCTGTTTGTTAAAAAGAAGGACGGTTCTTTCAGAATGTGTATCGATTACCGAGAGTTGAACAAATTGACCGTCAAGAACGGTTATCCACTTCCTCGAATAGATGACCTGTTTGACCAACTTTAATGGTCGAGTTTTTATTCAAAGATCGATCTTCGGTCAGGTTATCATCAACTACGTGTTCGCGACACCGACATTCCAAAAACTGCTTTAAGAACTCGATACGGACACTACGAGTTCCAAGTGATGCCCTTTGGTCTAACCAACGCACTGGCTGTATTCATGGACCTTATGAATCGGGTGCAAACCTTATCTCGACAAGTTTTTCATCGTTTTCATCGATGACATACTCATATATTCGCGCAACGAACAAGAACACGCGCAACATCTCAAAACCATTCTGGAACTACTTAGACACGAGGAGCTTTACGACAAATTTTCAAAGTGTGAGTTCTGGATACAAACCGTCCAATTCCTTGGACACGTTATAGATAGTCAAGGAATTCATGTAGATCCGTCAAAAATCAAAGCTATCAAGTGCTGGCAAGCACCTACCACACCGACCGAAGTATGACAGTTTCTAGGACTTGCCGGGTACTATCGGCGATTCATTGAGAACTTCTCTAAAATAGCTCAACCACTCACGACACTGACTCGGAAAGATAAAAAAGTTCGATTGGACTGATAAACAAGAGTCAGCATTCCAACTTTCTAAACAAAAGCTTTTCAGTGCTCCTATTTTATCATTACCCGAAGGCACCGATGACTTCGTGGTATACTGCGATGCTTCCCACCAAGGTCTCGGTTGTGTGCTGATGCAACGAGACAAGGTCATTGCTTACGCCTCACGACAACTCAAAATCCACGAAAAGAACTACACTACTCACGACCTCGAGCTAGGAGTTGTCGTGTTCGCTCTCAAAATCTGGAGACATTATCTCTACGGCACTAAGTGCACAATCTTTACCGACCACAAAAGTCTCCAACACATATTCGATCAGAAGGATCTCAACATGAGGCAACGTCAATAGGTCGAGTTGCTTACCGATTACGATTGCGAAATCAAATACCATCCAGGGAAGGCAAATGTTGTTGCCGATGCCCTCAGTCGAAAAGAACGATCGAAATCACTTCGAGTCCGAGCCCTCAGTATGACTATTAATAACGATCTGAACATCCAGATCCTCGCTGCTCAACTCGAAGCCCTGAAATCCGATAACATCAAAAACGAAGCCTTGCGGGGCATGGATAAACAATTCGAAATCAAACCTAACGGAGTTAGGTGTTTCTCAAATCGAATATGGTTGCCTAGTTTTGGGAACCTGCGAGACTTGGTGATGGATGAAGCCCACAAGTCCAAATATTCTATCCACCCGGGATCCGATAAAATGTACCACGGCATCAAGGAGTTTTATTGGTGGCCGAACATGAAAGCTGAAATCGCCACCTACGTCAGCAAGTGTCTTACTTGCTCAAAAGTCAAAGCTGAATATCAAAAGTATTTTGGCTTACTTCAACAACCCGACATTCCTGAATGGAAATGGGAACAAATCGCCATGAATTTCATAACCAAACTACCCAAGTCATCAAGCGTTTGCGATACCATTTGGGTGATCGTCGATCGTCTCACAAAATCTGCTCATTTCCTGGCGATCAAGGAAACCGATAAAATGGAACGCCTCACACTAATCTACATTAAGGAAGTCGTTTCTCGACATGGTGTTCCAATCTCGATTATCTCCGATAGGGATAGTCGCTTCACATCTCACTTTTGGCAATCACTTCAGAAATCGTTGGGTACCCGTCTCGATATGAGTACCGCATACCACCCTCAAACCGATGGCCAAAGTGAACGAACTATTCAAACACTGGAAGACATGCTACGAGCTTGCGTAGTTGACTTCGGTGTAAACTGGGAAAAACGTCTACCATTGTTCGAATTTTCGTACAACAACAACTACCATACCAGTATTGGAGCTGCACCTTTCGAGGCACTGTACGGTCGTAAGTGCTGCTCACCTATCTGTTGGACCGAAGTGGGAGATAGCCAACTCACAGGTCCGGAAATCACTCATGAAACCACCGAGAAAATCGTTGGTATCCAAAACAAACTCAAAGCCGCACGTGATCGTCAGAAAAGTTATGCTGACGTGAGACGCAAACCACTTGAGTTCCAAGTTGGGGATCGAGTACTCTTAAAATGATCGCCTTGGAAAGGCGTAATCCGATTCGGCAAATGCGGGAAGTTAAATCCCAGGTACATTGGACCATTCGAGATCCTCGAGAGGATTGGTCCAGTGGCATATCGATTGCAGCTGCCATCCGAACTCAGCAGCGTGCACCCCACTTTTCACATTTCTAACTTGAAGAAATGTCTGTCTGATGAGACACTTATTATTCCACTCGATGAAATTCGTGTTGACGATAAGCTTCACTTCGTTGAAGAACCCACCCAAATCATGGACCGTGAGGTCAAACACCTCAAACAAAGTCGTATTCCCATCGTTAAGGTCAGGTGGAATTCGCGGCGTGGTTCAGAATTTACCTGGGAACGGGAAGACCAAATGCGACTCAAGTATCCTCAACTTTTCACTGACTCTACATCAAACGCGACATCAAACTAAATTTCGGGACGAAATTCTTCTAACAGGGGGAGAATGTGACACCCGTCAAATTAGGACTATTAATTAGTGCCTAATCCTTGGTAATACATGTAATTAGTTCTGTGTTAGACTAATTAATGTACCAAAATATATATTGTTGAATATATATGATTATGCGATTTGATTAAATCGTACACAATTTAAATTGAATGTAATTCGTTCCAATTAAATACGGACGTTGGCGAACAATTTTATTAAATAATATGACATTATTTAATAACGCTATTATATCCAAAATATTATTTATATAATATTTCGTACACACGTATCGTACAAATGAAATATACACGATTAAAAATGTCAACGCGCAAACAAAACAAAATAAATTAAAGTTATGATTTATAACTCAAGTGTTTAGTATTTTGATAAAATACTTCAACAAAATTATCGAGTAATTATTTACATTTTAAACCAATAATTAAAAGTTTTAAATAATTAATTAACTTTTAACGAGCGAGAAAACGAACACCACACCGAGCGCAAATGCACGGAAACAAAAAATGGGTGAAGCCCACACCCGTGGGCCCCACCCAAACCGGCCCCCTTACACCCTATCACCACCTTCTTCTTCCTCATTTTCTCTTTTCTCTTCTCTCTCTTTCTTTCTTTTTCTCTCAAAACAAACCAAACCCACAATCCACTTAAATCATAAAATAACACCACGAAACGACCTCGAATCGTCACCCTCATTTGGAAGAAAAGACTCACCGCATCACGATCTACAATCCCATCTTTTCGGATTTCTCTAGCGTAAACTTGTAAGATTTCCGACAAATCCCGAAAACTCTTTGATTTCATTATTTTTACTTGTTTATGGTTTCTATAAGCTTAAAATGTCCAAATGTGGATTGTGTAATAGAATCGGACCACACCATGGCCGGAATACTCGTTTTCGACTCAAAAATCCGTCAACAGCTTTAAGTGTTGCAACGACGACTGCAGTATAGCGTCACTTCGTGCGTCACTTAAATGACGCATTGAGTGTCGCTAAAAGCCCTAATTTTGCGTCACTTGCCTAAGTGCCGCATAAAACCCCTTTTTCCCGACACTTGCCTAAGTGTCGCAAATTCAATACCCGTCACTATGAACCGACACTTATAGCGTCACTTGTCTAAGTGACGCCTACAATTGAGAACTGATTTCACCCGTCACTAACCTTGGTGACTCATGACACTTGTACCGACACTTACAACCGACACTTCCTTAAGTGTCGCACTATATGCGTCACTTGCACAAGTGACGCCATTAATCAGAATCCGTCATTTCATGTGACACTTCCTGAGTGTCGCCTAAGCCCTTAGTGTCGCTATAAGTGACGCATAAAACAGAAGGTTTGCAACCATTTTTATACTAAGTGTCGAACTTGTACAACCTTAAACACTTATACGATACGACTTCTAAAACACTTTGGGATACACTTTTAAGTATAACACTGCAAAAACATAATGATAATATCGAGATTATTATTACAAACAATCACCAACGGGCCGTATAAGTTTTCAAAACTCAAATCAATCAACCAAATCGTAGTAATTTGGACATTCTAGTTGGACGAAACAACTACAAAGGCAGTCTTTGTAACTACCTACTCATATTAATAACCATCGCGTGTCGTGGACACCCACAGGTTATCTGTCTGCGGACATCTTACTGCTTGTTTAAGCATCGTACGTTTATTGACTAAACGCTTCAAGACTCAGGTGAGTCTCATAGCCCCTCTTTTTACTGCTTTTCACTCAGGGGTGTGATTCAATGCTTATTTTAACATGTGAACGCAAGTACAACTTTTCAATATACTACATGAGTTGTTTTCCACTAATCATTTCAAAGTCCTCCGTCAGCATAGTTTGGTAATACGTTGTAGCGTGATTATTAGTATAGGGTACCATATAGGATTGACCCTCCTCGTCCGAGTTAGCATGCACTAACTGGGTAAACGGATGTACTAATAATTGTTCAGACGAGTGTAGATTAGGCACTCGTGGAGGCACCTCGCTCGGAGTTCTCTATATGGGACCCGACCCTCTAGTTAAGCTCAGACTATGTGCTCATGGCTGTATACATTACTATTTATTTGCTAGATGCAAATCATTACTTAAATCTTGCGGTTCATACGATATTATCTGATCTCAAACCTGTGAGCTCACCAGCTTTAGCTGACCCATTTTAGCATGTATCACAGGTACCCAGCAGTAGATTAGACTGCCTCAGGATTTCTATAGCTCGAGTCAGCATGCAGACATTAGAGATTTTCTTGCATTAGTATATTTTTGTACAAGTACTTATGTACTGAAATCTCTCATTAAATCGAACGCGAGCTATGTACCGCTTCAAATGTTGTAAACATTTCTTATATTAATGTATTTTGTTAAAACGACGCATATAGAGTCGTTTGCTATATCTTGTGTGCTTTGATATTTGATTAGTAACACCCGAAGTATGCTTCCGCTAAACATTAAATTTGGGGGTATTACAATGTTAAAGTGAGATTTCATAATTAAAAAGTCACATTGATAAATATAGTAAGTAACACTACAACAAAAATGGGCTTTGGTCACACATGCTCGAAATCAAAATCGTCACACATTAGAATATTTATGTGACTGAAGATACTAAAATAGAATTCAGGTCATTAGTTGGTCACACATGCACTCCAATCATATGACCATTCTGAAATGTATTTGCCACACCATCGAACCTTTATGTGGCTAAAGGGAACTGCTATTTTTTTTATGGTTATTTAGTCACATATGAATTTGGAACGCGTGACAAATGAAGAGTAAGTTCGAAGCATTAGTCACGTTACACACATAAAATGTGACAAAACTGCGCCACACACTTGCACAGTGTGACCAAATGCCACTATATGGTCACATGAAGTAATTGTTTATGTGACTAAGTCATGAAGTCGAGTTTGTCACACATAATTTCAGTGTAGCCAAAAACAGGTACATATGTTCACTATATGGTCACACAGTTGAACACTGTGACCAAACGCCACTATATGGTCACACACTTGAACACTGTGACTAAATGCCACTATATGGTCACATGAAGTAATTGTTTATGTGACTAAATCATGAAGTCGAGTTTGTCACACATAATTTCAGTGTAGCCAAAAACAGGTACATATGGTCACTATATGGTCACATACTTGAACACTATGACCAAATGCCACTATATGGTAACATGAAGTAATTGTTTATGTGACTAAGTCATGAAGTCGAGTTTGTCACACATAATTTTAGTGTAGCCAAAAACAGGTACATATGTTCACTATATGGTCACACACTTGAACACTGTGACCAAATGCCACTATATGGTCACATGAAGTAATTGTTTATGTGACTAAACCATGAAGTCGAGTTTGTCACACATAATTTCAGTGTAGCCAAAAACAGGTACATATGGTCACATAAGTTAGTATGTGTGTCTAAAGTGCAGTGTGTGTTAGAGTGTGAAAAGCTAATTCGTATAGTCACATTAATTTGTAGCACGATTATGTGAATATATGGCTTTATAATAGCCACACCATTTCACAAATGTGTAGCTAAATGGTGTTTATGGCCACATTTTAGGTGATTATATGTGACGAATATATTCACAACAATCACGTTATGAAATATTCATGTGGCTATTCTTTAGAGCCAAAATGGGTAACAACGATTATCATTAAGTATTATATTAGTCACATTGAGTGTTAGTTTGTGTGTCAAAATCATATGCCACTATATGGTCACATGAAGTAATTGTTTATGTGACTAAACCATAAAGTCGAGTTTGTCACACATTATTGCAGTGTAGCCAAAAGAAGGTACGTACATATGGTCACATAACTTATTATGTGTGTCTAAAGTGCAGTGTATGTTAGAATCTGAAAAGCTAATCCGTATAGTTACATTAATTTGTAGCACGATCATGTGACTATATGGCTTTATAATAATAGCCACACCATTTCACAAATGTGTAGCTAAATGATGTTTATAGCCACATTTTAGGTGATTATATGTGACGAATATATTCACAACAGTCACGTTGTGACATATTCACGTGGCTATTCTTTAGAGCCTAAAAAGGCAACAACGATTATCATTAAGTTTTATATTAGTCACATTGAGTGTTAGTTTGTGTGTCTAAATCGTATGCCACTGTACGGTCACATGAAGTAATTGTTTATGTGACTAGTCGAGTTTGTCACACATGATTTCAGTGTAGTCAAAATCCGGTACATATGGTCACATAACTTATTATGTGTGTCTAAAGTTTAGCGTGTGTTAGAATGTCAAAAGCTAATGTGTATAGTCACATTAAATTCTAGCACGATCATGTGACTATATGGCTTTATAATAGCCACATCATATCACAAAATGTGTATCTAAATGATGTTTATGACCACATTTTAGGTAATTATATGTGATCAATATATTCACAACAGTCACGTTGTGAAAAACAAGTATTTGGGAAGGGTCAAAACCGTGTCAAATACTCAAAAAACCGTGCCAAATAGTATTTGGCACAGGTTTGGCACACTTTTGACTATGTCCTAAATACGAGGGTGCCAAATACATTTGGGTCGCGATAATACCGTGCCAAATAGTATTTGGCACGATTTTGGCACAGTTTTGCACTTTTGTGTCAAATAGAGAGTATTTGACACAGTTGGTGAAAAGTCATGCTGAAATATACATTCGGCACATTTTGTCTCCCGTTCCAAATCATTTGGCACAACTTTGGCACGATTATATCACCTTGCCAAATTCATTTCAATTTGGCACACCTTTACTGGTCATTCCAAATAGGATTTTTGCACCAATCATCCATTTTTCATATATATTCGAATTTTACCCAATAAATAAAATCGTGTCAATTATGTATCAATTCATCGATATCAACTAGAAATGAAAACATAAATGCAAGTCACAAAAAAGAGAAAATTCCATAAATCATACATGTGGTTTGCACACATTTTCACATATCATACCCGAACTTTTTTTTTCAGGTTTTCGATACCCTAATTTTCAAAATTGCTCGCAAATGGTACCTCCGTCTATTTTTGTCGTTAAGTTTTACCACGTGATTTGCACGGAGGTATCATTTATGAGCAATTTTGAAACTTATGGGTATCATTTACGAGCAATGTTGAAAGTTAGGGTATTGAAAATTGACGAAATTGGTAAAACTTAACGACAAAAATAGACGGAGGTACCATTTGCGAGTAATTTTGAAAGTTAGGGTATCGAAAACCTGAAGAAAAAAAAAAGTTCGGGTATGATATGTGAAAATGTGTGCAAACCACAGGTATGATTTGTGGAATTTTCTCCACAAAAAATTCAAATACGCATTTGATTCAACTTGCATAAATAAATAATCATAAAAACCAAGTTAATACACTCCTGGAATACAAGAAACCTAGACAACGTATTTCTAACGTTATTTTACATCAATATTTCTAAACTCGTAAAATAGAATGAATATCCAAATTCAGTATTAAGAAAGTACACTAGCTATCATTATTACACTTCTAAGAACCAAGAAATCCATATGGCAGCACTCCTTCATAGGCCCTACACATTTATAAAGATATCTGAATTAGTAATGCTAAACCAACATGATCAACATAAATTCATCATCTAAAAATTAGGGAATTAGCATGAAATTAAGCAAGATTCACTTGCAATTTGAACATTGTTAAGCCTCCTCATTACAGACTCTTAGCTCTATCTTCGTTTGAAAGACTTTGAACTTTAGCCTATAAGATACAAGTCATAATAATAGTGTGTTAATTACACATACAAGAAAAGGGAAGACTGTAAACAATACATTCACATAAAGAAACTATCAAAATTTTGGAGCTTCCTACAAAATACATGTTCAATATCATCATAAAAACTACATTATTTATTAAGAGAAGAGTTCAATTGAGACCATTTATTTTGTGTGAGACTAGGGGAACCAACCACAATATGTCATGTGTCACTTTTTTCTCTCTCATCCACGTTTTTAAAAATTAAATATCTCACAAACGACAAGTCGAAAAATCATGAAAATTGCACCATATTTTTCAGCGTTTTATCCTCTTCGATTTGCCGTCCATCAAGGCATATTTCCAACGAACTTTTTTTTTTCATTTTTTTGGTAGGTTTTACATATTAGTAACACATGTGTTAGTGATTGATTATACATTTGATTTGGGGTTTAGGGCTAGGGTTTAGAGTTAGGGTTTAGCAGGGTTTAGTGTTAGGGTTTAGCAGGGTTTAGTGTTAGGGTTTAGTGTTAGGGTTTAGCAGGGTTTAGGGTTTAGGGTTTAGTATGATTTAGGGTTTAGAGTTTTATAAAGCGTTTAGGGTTTAGGGTTTGGGGTTTAGGGGTTAGGGTTTAGGGTTTAGGGTTGGGAGTTTGGGGTTTTGGGACGAAACCCCAAACTCCCAACCCTAAACCCTAACCCCTAAACCCCAAACCCTAAACCCTAAACGCAACACTCTAACACATGTGTTAGTAACATATGAAACCCACCAAATAAACGGAAAAAAAAATTTCGTCGGAAGTATGCCTTGAGAGACGGCAAATCGAAGAGGATCAAACGCTGAATCTAATGGTGCAATTTTCATAATTTTTCGATTTGTCGTTTGTGAGATATTTAACTTAAGGGGTAAATGGGTTTTGTAGTATGGAACATTCTCTTTCTACATGTGGCATAATATCATTGGTTCCCTTAGTCTCACATAAATTTTTAGTCTCATTTGAACCCTACCCTATTTATTAAACTGTATCAATGTTTATACATAGTAAAACAAGAAAAGTGATTACACAAATTAATAGAAAACAAACATAGAAGCAAAAACTTGGTAAGATATTCCAACAACTCAAAAATTTTCAGTCCCCTAACCTAATGCACTATTGATTATTTTAACAGTTTTAGAAACAAGTACAAACCTTATACATCATAACTATAATAGCAAAAGCCTTTGACGTAATAACACATAGTAACATTTCAATTTCATTGAACATCAGGATCTATAGTGAAGTCTGGATATATATGTCTATTTGACTATTTGTATAATGCAACTAAAAACTATTGGTGTCGTTGAGAAATCAAATGACAATTATACATCAGTTAAATGCATACCAGGTTGTACCTCTCTGAATGTTTGACGAAGAGGCAAAAGAAAATGTGTGCACTCGCCGTTAAATCAAACACCGTTTAGTTCAGCCATTTTATCGAGCAGTTAGTGTGCATCCTAAAACCTTCCAAATTTCAACAACAGAAAAAAGAATTCGATCAGCCCCAAAAATAAACTACTCCGTATTCTTTTCTTATATACATTCAATACTTTCTTTAATGCATTCCGTTAATAATATTGAACCCTAACCTTTTCATTGATTCCTTTAATTATACCCAAATCTAACCCGTGAAGAAGATGGAGAGGCGATGGTTGTAAGAATCAAACATGAAGGAAAAGAGGTTACTCCGTATTAGAGATGGCAGTGGTACCAAATTGGGACTTGGGAGGAAGCCGATCGAAAAAAATGGAGTAACAGAGTAGAGGGAGATGAGAATTGAGAGGGATTCAAAATATTTAACATTTTGGTTATGTGTTTTGGGGGGAGATATATACAATCTAAACCATTTTGAAATTTTGGCAATTGGCGTTTCACAAGACTCGCGAGCACGGTCAATATTATTGGAATATCAAATACTCCATATGCTTCTTCAAAATTATACGTTATAGTATATACGGAGTATATTGTTCAACATTCACAATTTTTAAAAATAAATTAAAATCATACCATCTACAATACTCTAAATTTTGAACCTTGGATCTAATAATGATTAATTACCTCTATGATAAATGACGGTAAAAAAATTTAACCACTATAATAAGTGATGGTAAATATATCTTGGATTTAATCTACAATACTCTAAATTTTGAACCTTGGATCTAATAATGATTAATTACCTCTATGATAAATGACGGTAAAAAAATTTAACAACTATAATAAGTGATGGTAAATATATCTTGGATTTAATAATGATAATTATCACTATGATAAATGATTAATGATGACAATAACAAATAATCATTGTACTAAATATTATGTCTACTAAATAATACTAATGATGTTAATAATGATATAAATATACATGCTATAAAAATTGATCAGTCGTCTTAGTTAATGCTCCGTAGTATTTACTTCTTAAGTTATCTATAATGACATGAATGAATTTTCTAGAGTTTATTAATTAATAATCATTAAAATTTTAAACATTTCATTTTCCTCTCTAATTAACAACTAATGATCAAGAAACTCAACAGAAAATCATAATTGCATTGTAATAATGGCTTGAAACCTTACAATTCTCTCACAAATGCAATACATAAATTCGCTTATAGTTACAAATCAATTTACATAAACTCTTTCGTACGTTTATCTAAATAAGTGCACCCACCATTTAAATATAACTCTAATTGTAAATAAATATGGGATGGGATGTTCGTATGTCCCTCGATCACCATCCATGTATATATATATCTGAACGACGAAAGTATTTTCCCTTTGGTTGGCATAAAAGTGAGACAAATGATGCAACACAAGTACACATTTATTGATCCTTCTGTACGGTTTTTTTTATAATCGGAATATCCAATATCTATATTTGCATTCGGTAAGCATTAGGAAAGTGTTCCTAATTTACTATGAATTCACTACTTTTAGATATGTGGTTCAACTCCTTGATTTATGTATTCATGGCTTTTGATTGGATCCCTTTATCAAGTTCCATTTTATTCCTTGATATTAATAATCAGTTTTATGATATTATAATCAATTTTTAGTTTTTCTATTTTCATTTTTTTTGGTTGGCTTTTGTTTTAGGTGAAATGATAGAGAGTGGGTCTTCAAATGATGCAACACAAGAACGCATTTATTGATCCCTCTATGCGATTTTCTTATAATCTGAATATCGATATCTATATTTGCATTCGGTAAGTATCAGAAAGTGTTCCTAATTTGCTATTAATTCACTACTTTTAGATATATGGTTCAACTCCTTTATTTATGTATTCATGGACTTTTGATTGTATCCCTTTATCAAGTTCCATTTTATTTCTTGATATTAATAATCAGTTTTATGATATTATAATCAATTTTAGTTTTTCTATTTTCATTTTTCATGTTGGCTTTTGTTTTAGGTGAAATGATAGAGAGAGTGGGTCTTCATCTTCAATGTCAATTCCTAATGGTGATAGTTCTTTGAAGCGAACTACAAATATATTGTATATATGTTCTAAATGTGTCTAATTTTAGTATGACAAATTCAGTTTGTTTTTGTAATATATATATATATATATATATATATATATATATATATATATATATATATATATATATATATATTTAATCTACAATACTCTAAATTTTGAACCTTGAATCTAATAATGATTAATTACCTCTATGATAAATGACGGTAAAAAATTTTAACCACTATAATAAGTGATGGTAAATATATCTTGGATTTAATAATGATAATTATCACTATGATAAATGATTAATGATGACAATAACAAATAATCATTGTACTAAATATTATGTCTACTAAATAATACTAATGATGTTAATAATGATATAAATATACATGCTATAAAAATTGATCAGTCGTCTTAGTTAATGCTCCGTAGTATTTACTTCTTAAGTTATCTATAATGACATGAATGAATTTTCTAGAGTTTATTAATTAATAATCATTAAAATTTTAAACATTTCATTTTCCTCTCTAATTAACAACTAATGATCAAGAAACTCAACAGAAAATCATAATTGCATTGTAATAATGGCTTGAAACCTTACAATTCTCTCACAAATGCAATACATAAATTCGCTTATAGTTACAAATCAATTTACATAAACTCTTTCGTACGTTTATCTAAATAAGTGCACCCACCATTTAAATATAACTCTAATTGTAAATAAATATGGGATGGGATGTTCGATAGTCCCTCGATCACCATCCATGTATATATATATCTGAACGACGAAAGTATTTTCCCTTTGGTTGGCATAAAAGTGAGACAAATGATGCAACACAAGTACACATTTATTGATCCTTCTGTACGGTTTTTTTTATAATCGGAATATCCAATATCTATATTTGCATTCGGTAAGCATTAGGAAAGTGTTCCTAATTTACTATGAATTCACTACTTTTAGATATGTGGTTCAACTCCTTGATTTATGTATTCATGGCTTTTGATTGGATCCCTTTATCAAGTTCCATTTTATTCCTTGATATTAATAATCAGTTTTATGATATTATAATCAATTTTTAGTTTTTCTATTTTCATTTTTTTTGGTTGGCTTTTGTTTTAGGTGAAATGATAGAGAGTGGGTCTTCAAATGATGCAACACAAGAACGCATTTATTGATCCCTCTATGCGATTTTCTTATAATCTGAATATCGATATCTATATTTGCATTCGGTAAGTATCAGAAAAGTGTTCCTAATTTGCTATTAATTCACTACTTTTAGATATATGGTTCAACTCCTTTATTTATGTATTCATGGACTTTTGATTGTATCCCTTTATCAAGTTCCATTTTATTTCTTGATATTAATAATCAGTTTTATGATATTATAATCAATTTTAGTTTTTCTATTTTCATTTTTCATGTTGGCTTTTGTTTTAGGTGAAATGATAGAGAGAGTGGGTCTTCATCTTCAATGTCAATTCCTAATGGTGATAGTTCTTTGAAGCGAACTACAAATATATTGTATATATGTTCTAAATGTGTCTAATTTTAGTATGACAAATTCAGTTTGTTTTTGTAATATATATATATATATATATATATATATATATATATATATATATATATATATATATTTGCTTTGTGTGAATTTTGTGAAGCATTAATATTAATGAAACAATTCATCAAGTGAGATTCCTCAATTTAGTATTTGCATAATATGGATAAGTGAGATAAAAATTTCTTTCTCCAAGGGATTATTGATTGTAAGGTTTTTTCAACTATCTTGATACAATCAGATACGTACATAATTGAAAGTTTTAATGCTCGATATGAATACGAATATTAGTTATGCGCGTAATAAATAAACTAATAATATTAGTTATGCGCGTAATAAATAAACTAATAATATTCCTTGATTCTCAATTTATTTATTTCTCAAATATACACACCGATGAAATCATGTGTAAGGAGTTAAAAAGTTTTTGTTTTGAAATCAAATTGTCCTGAGACAAAGATTTTTGTTTTGATTACTTTAAAAGTATACTGTGACTCATACAAATAGTGCTTTGCTAAATTATAACTATGGTATATACTTAACTCTCATGTTATATACTCCCTACATGATTGCAAATAAAGCTTTTTGTACTTGACTCCAACATTGTGCGAGAACAAATTATAAGAGTTGGTAGTAAGTACAAACAATCATCAAAACATAAATACGCAAAGACTAATAAATAGAGTAATAAAACCCGTGCATCGCACGGGCTCTACCCACTAGTTCATTTGAATAAATAAAATCTAGGATATTATTGGAATTAAAGAAAAAAATTAAAGTCGTATCAATAAATTGTGTAGATCATAAACGATGAGTGAATAAAAACGTAAAAACTATTCCTAACTTATGAAAAAGACCACATGCATCAACCAAAATAAAATTAAAATAAAATTAAAATATCACATATGCCACTATTAAACTTAAAATAAAATTAATTCATCATTTTGGAATACATGACATTATCCTATGTTTAACAATGGAATATATGATATATGACATTACCAATATCACATATGCCACTATTAAACTTAAGATAAAATTAATTCATCATTTTGGAAGACATTACCAATATCATATATGCCACTATTAAACTTAGGATAAAATTAATTCATCATTTTGAAAGACATTACCAATATCACATATGCCACTATTAAACTTATGATAAAATTAATTCATCATTTTGGAATATACTGTATGATATTATCTTAAGTTTAATAATGGAATATATGATAAATGACATTACCAATATCACATATGCCACTATTAAACTTGGGATAAAATCAATTCATTATTTTGAAATTCATTATTTTGAAATATATGACATTATCCTAAGTTTAATAATGGAATATATGATATAAGACATTACCAATATCACATATGCCACTATTAACTTATAATAAAATGAATTCATTATTTGGGCATATATGACATTATCCTAAGTTTAATAATGGAATATATGATATATGACATTACCAATATCACATATGCCACTATTAAACTTATGATAGAATTAATTAATCATTTTAGAATATATGACATTATCCTAAGTTTTTCATTTACTTGTATTTAAATTTAAAAATATTTAAAATTAAAATGTTGGAGGGCAAATTGGGCGCCCATTTTAAATTTTCATCGGCTTCACCGCCCCTTCTATTGTACCCTAACCCTTTTATTCAGTTTCATTTTTCTTCCTCAAAAGCTCTACTCTCGTATTCTTATATCTCGAATAAAAACTATAATAGTGGAAAGGTGAGTCAGTTCTTTGTAAAACAAGGATTTTGTTTCCTTGATTTTTTTTTTTTTTATAAAACTCACTAATGATGTACACCATCCGGACCTGGACTCGGATGGTATCCGACGACAGCTCGACTAAGCTTTCGGTACGGACGGCAGACTACACTAGCTATCACGACCCCGGACCTGTACCGAACACAGACCCGGATAACGCCCGAGCCCAACTCTTTTAGCTCTCACCTCGGACACTAATACCCGGGACAGGATGCGGACTCGGCTACGTTCCGTGCCGAACCGCAGCACTGGCCGCTCCATCAACGTAACAGATGAACGGCTGCAAGATGACAAGGCAAGCCCGACATTCTCTGACAGAAGTACAATCTGCAACCGTTATATTCAAGTACGACTAGCATGGCCTGGCCATTAACCTGGTCCGGGCATTTGATTGGTCCACGTCAGCCGGCACACAGTAAATGTCATCTTCGCCCACGACCGAGCTTCCACGTCAGCGATCCGCGTAAGAAGTGTCGTGCTCCCCCACGACCGAACTTCCACGTCAACGATCCACGCAGGAAGTGTCGTGCTCCCCCACGACCAAACCCTCCACATCAGCTTAGGGTTTGAGTATAAATACCAGTGTTATGCTTTCATTTCAGGCCAACACCTCATAAATCCACAGAGTCTTTCCTCACGAATTACTCTCCAAGAATTAAGCTTTCACCACCCTCGATTGACTTGGTCTCGACTCTGGGTTTGCACGTTAATCGGAGTGTGACAAGCTTGATTCCTCATACATCATCATCATCGTTGTACTCAAGTGTTTTTACGCTTGAACAATTGGCGCCATCCACGGTTGATTTACCAGAAAACGACCACTTTGTAACCATCCGTACGCCGGAAACCTTCCCGGTACAATGGTTAACACTGAGCCTGCTGATGGTGGTGACGGTGCCACTGGCGACCAACCGCCACCACCACCTTTCTCCGGTCAATCTCCCCAGGCCACCATCGTTCGCACGACGGTTGGCAGCAGGATTGATCCACGGCAGTTGGTCTTCAGTCAGAATGACACTGACTCTGATAACAGGCCACCGCCGGAATGTACACCACAAAACACATCCTCAACGCCCAAATCCATCTCCAAAATCGAAGCCCAGCGCATGTTGGCAGAAATGGGTTTCGTTGTGGCACCTGAACCGCGCCGTCCGCCGTCGCCCCCGCCACGTCGGGATGTGCCACCGCCACCACCGTATCAAGGTGGGATGGATAGGGCCGTTAGCCGTAAAATGTTGGCCGATCTTATCCTTAGCGCCGCTCCACCGGGTGCTATGCCAACATACTCTGACGAGTCGGCAACAGATAACTTAATTGCAAATTTTTATTCCACCATTCAGGGTGAGAAGGAGAAGAAGCCGGTGCCCGTCTCCACCACCACGGCTAGGTTCAGTGCGAAAATAGCGAACCATCCGTTACCTGCGAAGCTTACCATCCCATTGACGATCGGCACCTACTCAGGCGACTCAGACCCCGAAGACTTCCTACAGCGGTTTGAGGGCGCCATAAAAACAGAGCATTGGGAGGACGCTGTGGCTTACCACATGTTCCCTCAGGTGCTGCAAGGCAACGCCCGTGGTTGGTTTGAGAAACTGCCGGCTGGTAGCGTGGCTAGCTACGCCGATCTCAGGTTCAAGTTCTTGCAACAATACCATAATCTGAAGCAGCACACGCTTACCTATCTCGACGTCTTCGAGATCAAACAGGGTGGTCGTGAGACACTTAGTGATTTCATCACTCTTTTCACAACGGAGTGTCAGAAGATCAGCGATCTGCACCCAAGTCAACAAATTGCCGGTTTCATCTACGGCATCATCAAGGAAAGGTATCCCACACTGTACTATCGGTTGAAGAGGAAGTTACCAACAGTGTATTCCGAGGCCATCGCTATGGCTCGGGACTACTTACGTTCCGGAGAAGATAAGGATCTATACACCATGCCGGGCCGGGACTCACACCGGGTCGAGCATGACCGAACCCAGGCCCGCCATCATGAGGGTGGATCCGGGTCCGTCCGGCGCGACAACCAGAGACGGGATTTCCATCGCGACACACGGCACGATCCCCGCAGTGGTGATAATCGCGAGGCGGCCCGTCGCCAACCATACGACAAGAATTCTCTGCTAACTTCGCTCACCAAGTCACCAAAGGAAATATTACTCACCGAGACGGCGGCGCGGAGTGCGTTTAACCCTCCGCCCCCAATGGAACATCGTGACGTCCCTAAAAATGGGAAGTACTGTGATTTTCATGAGGAATACGGGCACGATACCGACGATTGTAGACAGTTGAAAAAGGAAATCAAGGCAGCCATCCAGGCCGGCAAGCTTAACCATTTGCTACCTGGAAAGAAGTTCAAGAAAGCCGATGGCACTAAAACTTACGGCTGGCAGCGGAAGGACGATCCCCGCGATCCTCCGGACGCCGTAATACACATGATTCAGGCCGCACGGCCAAGCTTAAAACGGAAGGCAGAGACATTACAAGACTGGCAACTGACACCCATATCATTCCCTCCTCTGCGGAGCTCCGTCCTCCCAGAGCCTGTCGTCATATCGGCGCGTATTGGGAATTGCCAGGTCTCCAGGGTGTACACTGATACAGGCAGCGCTGTCGAAGTCATGTACGAGCACTGTTTCTTACAGCTGCCACAACCCATACAGGGAAGATTGCAGGAACCACTGTCCCCGCTGTCCAGCTATGCAAACGACACCAAATGGCCAATTGGCAGGCTTGTCTTGGACGTTACATTGGGCGAATATCCGTACTGTCGGACTACTGAACTGGAATTCGTCATCGTGCGCGCCCCGTCTAGGTTTAACGTGCTCCTAGGCCACACCGCTCTCCATAAGTTTGGAGCCATCACCTCAACTGTCAATGGGTTAATGAAATTCCCAACCCCGGCAGGCGTTGCCACCTTGCAGACAATAGGCACCGATGTACCCGTTTGTGCTCAGGTATCGAAGACAACTCCTGGCCCGTTCACAATGACTAGCGATGAGCTAGTGGCTATCAATCCCAGGTTCCCAGAACAGAAAATCCGGGTCGGTCTTGCCTTGAGTCCGCCAACACGGCTCCGGCTTTGTGAGATCCTAGCAAGTAACACGGATGTCTTTGCTTGGCAAGACTCAGAAATGACCGGCGTGCCGCGGTCGATTGCCGAACACAGGCTAAACGTCAATACAAACATCACTCCGGTCAGACAGAAGAAGAGGGGAATGGCTCCTGACCGGAGCCGTTTTATTTGTGAAGAGGTCAACAAGCTGGTCTACGCCGGCATCATGCGTGAGGTCCAGTATCAGACTTGGGTCGCTAACCCCGTCCTTGTTAAAAAATCTGACGGCTCGTGGCGGATGTGTGTTGATTTTAAGGACATTAACAAGGCATGCCCAAAAGACAACTATCCACTCCCTGAGATTGACTGGAAGGTTGAGTCCTTGTCCGGGTTCAGGTTCAAATGTTTTTTGGATGCCTACAAGGGATACCACCAGATACTGATGGCCGAGGACGACAAAGAAAAAACAGCATTCCACACGGACCAAGGCATTTTCTGTTACACCAAGATGCCTTTCGGTCTCAAGAATGCAGGTGCCACGTACCAGCGTGTCGTCGACGGCGCATTTAAGACACAAATTGGGCGCAACCTAGAGGCATACGTTGACGACATCGTCATCAAGAGCAACATCAAGTCCCAGTTACTCGCGGACATTCTAGAAACGTTCACCTCGTTGCGAAAGATTAATATGAAGCTCAATCCGGCCAAGTGTTCGTTCGGCATGGAGGAAGGAAAATTCCTCGGAAACATGGTGACCCCGAGAGGCATTAAGGCAAATCCAAAGAAAATTCAGGCAATCGCCGACATGGCATCCCCACAAAGCAAAAAAGACGTGCAGAGCCTTAACGGAAGGTTGGCGGCCTTGGCCCGTTTCCTCTCCAAGGCTGCTGAACGCTCACTGCCGTTCTTTGACACGCTGAAGGGTTGTATTAATAAGAAGGATTTCTCCTGGACGCCGGAGGCTGAGCAAGCGTTCCAGGATATGAAGACGTTCTTAACAGAATTACCAACCCTTACAGCCTCGATTCCCGGCGAGACACTTACGCTATACTTGGCGGCATCTCAATGCGCCGTAAGCTCCGTACTAATAGCTGTGCGTGACAAAACACAGATGCCGGTATACTTTGTAAGCCGCGCCTTACAGCCGGGAGAGCTGAACTACTCGCCGATCGAGAAGCTTGTACTCGCGCTGGTACACTCAGCACGGCGTCTGCGCCGGTATTTTCAGGGACATCCAGTCACGGTTCTCACAGACCAGCCAATCAAACAGGTGCTCTCAAAGCCGGAGATCTCAGGCCGGCTAGCCAAATGGGCAATTGAATTAGGCGAACACGAAATTGCGTTCTGCCACCGAAGCGCGGTCAAGGGTCAAGTGATGGCCGATTTCCTTGCCGAGCTTCCGGGGGGGTAGAGGCTAGGTGCACCTCGGGCACCCCTAGCCGTGAAAGGCCAGCTATATGGGAGTTGTTTACTGATGGGGCTTCAAGCTCAGAAGGCGCCGGTGCCGGACTCATACTCATCAGTCCTGACGGGGAAGAGCACACTTACGCTCTCCGTTTCGGGTTCCCCGCCTCCAACAACGAGGCCGAGTATGAAGCATTGCTGTCCGGTATCCGGGTCGCAGTCGAGATGGACATCAAGGACCTCAAGGCGTACGTTGATTCTCAGCTGGTGGCCAACCAGTTCAACGGTACATTCGAGGCAAAAGACTCAACGATGAAGCAGTACCTGGTACTCGTGCAGAACGCGGTGAAGCAGTTCAGAACGTTTGAAATTGAACAGGTCCCAAGAAACAAGAACAAAAAAGCTGACGCTTTGAGCAAGCTGGCCTCGCTCACCTTTGCCCACCTCACCAAGAAAGTCCTGGTGGAGGTCCTGGAACAGAAATCAATCGACCCGATCAGCTCAGTTGCCCAGGTCGAAGAGACAAGGGACAACTGGATGACCCCAATCATGTCCTACATTCGGTCCGGCGTCCTCCCGCAGGACCCGATTGAGGCAAGGAAAGTTCGGATGAAAGCACCAATGTTCTTTATTGAAAAAGGCGAACTCATGAAGAAATCATACCTGGGGCCGAACTTAAGGTGTCTGGGCCTGAAACAATCTGAGAACGTCATTCGCGAAGTGCATGAAGGGTCATGCGCCCTGCACTCCGGCCACAAGACTGTCGTGGCAAAGATCATGCGCATGGGCTATTTCTGGCCGTCCATGTACAGGGATGCAGCTGAAGTCACCAAGCACTGCACTTCCTGTCAGATTCACGCGCCCATCGCCAGAGTACCAAGACATGATCTGATCCCCATTTCATCGGCATGGCCTTTCTTCAAGTGGGGCATTGACATAGTGGGACCTTTCCCACCGGGGCCCGGAAACGTGACGTTCTTGATCGTGGCTATTGATTACTTCACGAAGTGGGTTGAAGCCAAGCCGCTGCGCCAAATCAGTGGTAAACAGGTTCGCAATTTTGTATGGGACAACATCGTGTGTCGTTTCGGCATACCACACGAAGTCATCACCGACAACGGGAAGCAGTTCGCCCAGAACCCGTTCAAGGCATGGTGCGAGGGACTCAATGTGAAGCAAACACTGACCTCGGTATACCACCCACAGGCCAACGGCCAAGTTGAAGTTACGAACAGAGACCTAGTAGCCGGTATCAAAGCTAGGCTCGGCGAAAGCCGTACCGGTTGGGTGGATGAACTTCCCAACGTGCTATGGGCACACCGCACTACTCCCAAAGAAAGCACCGGTGAGACCCCCTTCAGCCTCGTCTACGGCTGCGAGGCGGTCATACCGGCCGAGATCAGCGTTCCCAGTGAAAGAATCATCAACTTCACTGAAGACGGAAGCCTGAAATCCCAGCAGCAGAACGCCCACATGCTACAGGAGCGCCGGGAAATGGCGGCCATTCGTCAAGCCGCGAACAAGCAGAAGATGGCCCGCTATTATAACAAGCACGTCCGCCCATTGTCCTTTCAGGTCGGAGACCTGGTCTGGCGCAACAATGAGGCCAGCAAGTCCGAGAACACGGGAAAACTGGGGCAGCGTTGGGAAGGCCCGTACCAGGTCGTGGAGGCAAACACGAACGGTTCCTACGTTTTAGCCACTCTGGATGGCAAGTCGGTGCCACGCACATGGCACGCGACAAACCTAAAGAAATGTTATATGTAATTGAACTTTGTAAAAGCTCAGGCCGGACTGATCCCCCGCCTTCGTAGCATCTATCCTTATCAATAAAAAGTTTCCGATTGCATATTATTCTTCTGCTTTGCAAGTTCATTACTTTTGCACAATACGCTGTACGTAACATTGTAAAAAAAAAAAAAAAATGCCGCACTTAGGCGTCGTCGCCACGACTCCGGCCTATGACCGCTGCAGTCAGTTAAGCCCGGAGGCGTTGCGAGCCTGCCCCCTTAAGGGAATGCCTTCTAGCTTCCTGAGGGCAGAGGTCCCCCCGAGCTCCTACTCATCGCCGGGGTGCGACCGGAACAAATTGGTCGAGCCGAGGTACGCCTCCGCCACACACCAACTCATAAAGTAGTCTAGAAATCTACTAAGTCATGGCAACAATTATTAAACATACACAGAACTAGTTCGAACACATGCAATTACAAAACTAACGTTGCATTAATATATGTATTTACACAAACGGGAATGCCGGCACTACAAAAAGCCTATCAGTCTATGGCCGCATTCCCAAAATATCGTCAACAGACAACTCCTCCTCACCACCTATTCTTTCTATGAACGGGACGGAGACCGACTTCAGCGCTTCACCCGCCCGCTGCGCGCGTGCAAAGCAGTCCGGGTTTACCTTGGATGCAATGGCATCGGGAAGTGGAGCTGGGAGTTCAGGAAGGTGCTCCGCAATGAGGTTAATCGTTTGCAGTACCTCCATTTCCTGGACGGCAGCCACGAACTCCTTGAACGGAGTCGTCACATCGTCCGACGCCAAGGCCAGCCTCACCAGGCCAGGAATGCCCTTCCGGAGTCGCTCCAGGTCACCTGCCAGCTCCGTCTTCTGGATCTCCAAGTCATTATAATCTTTGATATGGAGATCGCAGGCGGCCTCCAACTCCGTCACATCCTTCTTGGCGGCGGTCAGGTCCATAGACAGGTCCTCAAACCTACACGCAAGCTTAAACAATAAGCATCAAATATATTACGAAGTAATTAACAAATTGTTATTCTACCTGCTCTGGAGCTGCCTGTCTTTCTCAACAAGCGCAGCACTCTCCAGCTCTGCATCCCGCACCCGGTCCTGCAGCGGTGCGAGCGCTGCTTCTGCCTCTACCCGCAGAGCCCTCTCCCTCTGAACTTCGGCCTCAGCTTTCATTCTCGCTTCATTGGCCGGTCCCCACAACTCCTTCCAGCTCTTGCACCCGGGCCTTCAAAATGCCGATCTCCTCCTCCTGACGCTGGAGCACGGCAGCGTTCATCTTCCACTGCTCCGCCATCTTCTCGGAGAGCGCCTGCTCGTCACATTGCAGCGCATAGTCCCAGAAAGACATGAGCAGGCGCGCTTTCTTGGCGTCCGCAGGGGGCAATCAGGCAAGTTTATCCGAGACGGCTGGCGGAATGGCATGACGGGCAAACTCTCGAAGTGAATGCCCATCCACGGCCAGATTGTCAACCTTTAAATCCCAGGCCGGGATGAAGACGTCAGCTCCGAAGTCGGCGGGCCCAAAAGCGGGAACCTTCAAGAAGCGCTCCGGGACGAACTGCTCCGGAAGCATGGACCTGAGAATAGCTATTCTATCAGATCTGGTTAAAAAACCAAGTTAAAAAACTACACACACCAATGTATAGGCACAGTGAGGTCCAACAAATACCTCAAGCTGTCCGGGCGCGGAGGCGTAGCTGCCTTCGGTGGGCTCTGTAGTCCAGGCTTGACCTGCGACTCCGGCGTCGGGCTGTCCAACACCGTCACCGGCTCCTCAGGGCGCGAGCCAGTCCCATCACCGGAGAGCACCGTGCCGGAAGAGGTCGCAGCATTACCTGAGGACCGACTGCGCCGAACCAGCTTGTCGCCCTCACCCTCCTCCTCCTCCTCGTCCTGAAGCACCAGCACGCTGCGGACCTGCTCCGCAGTAGCGAGGAACGGATCCGTCTCCGCTGTACAGGCAATAAACAGTTAGCACAAAAACACTACTTGCCAGCATAGAATAGGGCAGCATTACGGACCATCCTCGGGTATAATGTAGCCCCCACCTGTGCTCGGCGCGGACTGGAAGTTCGCGAGGTTGGCCTCGGCAACCTCTTCCGCCGTTTTCTTCTTCTTCTTCTTGACAGGGGCCCCGGATGCCCTCTTACCAGTCTCCGAACCCTTGCGTTTGGCAAGTGTCTGAACACCGGAAGCCTCGACATCGGCATAGGCCGTCAGCGGAACGGCGGTGGTGATCACGGGCTGGGCTTTAGCCACCGTAACCGTCGCCCCGGTCACCTTGCCGCTGTCAGGAATGTCCTCCACCGACCTCCGGACATATTTCAGTCCGGACAAGCTGGGCGCCTTCAGGATCGAGTTCAAATACATATCTGTACCAACAGAATACAAACAATCAGTAAGCAGGGGATATGTACAAAAGTATTAAAATAAGAAGACAACCCCCAGCCCATACCATGGCCACCCTGCTTGACTACGGGTATCTGACCGACATGCGGCCAAAACGAACTGATGCAACCCATAACAAGCACGAACGAGTGATACTCGCGCATCTCTAGGTTCGCATCCCGGCACGCCGCCAGCAAGTCACTCTCCTCCCCTTCTAGTTTTGGCGTGAGGCTGACGTTCTTTGGGCGCTCATACTGCCACACCAACGTCTCCACGGCGTTATCAGGGATGACAGTCTGATCGATGAAGAAGAAGGTGTCGCGCCAGTCGTGCAAGGATGACTCGGCATAACCTACGAAGTTGTTTTTCTTCGCAAATGTATACCACCCCGTGCCGGCGCTCGGGGTCAGCTTGAAGCAGGCCTGAAAAACCCTAACCGACGGCCTCAGGTTCAGTGACCTAAACCACATCTCAAATATGGTCACTTTCTGTGCCCCGAAGGGGTGAAGCTGGCTGAACCCCACCTTGTAGTGCTTACACACGTCTAGGAAGAACGGGGTCGGCGGCATACGGAGATTACCCTTCTCCATAGTTTTCCAATAGACGGCCACCTTGCCCTTCGGTGGCGCGTCGGCGCGTTGCTCGGGGGTAGGTGCTATCGGGTTGAACCTCTCAAGGCATTTAAAGCGCCTCAAAATATCCGGAATATCCTCCGGCTTCACCGAGCTGACCTCGTAGGCCACGTTCGGACCTTTGCTGGGTCCAGCCACGGCCACACGAGCCTCCGCTACGTTCACAGGAGCAGCCATGGTATGTATATATGAGGGAAAGAAGGAAAAGTTCGAAGATACGAGTAACGGACCTGGGTTTGATTGAGAGCAATCGGAATCTGGGTTGATAAAGCCGGAATAGTTGACGGAACGTTTGAATTTTGCCGGAATGCTCTCGAGATTTTTCACTGGCGTAAAAAAATGAAGTAAAAACGAGGCTTCGCTATTTATAGGCAAAAGTTCATGGGCCGGGCCTTGTAGGCTTTGATCTCCACCCTACACGTGTCGGCAGATCTCACAAACGAGAAATTACCGTTTGCTCGTCACGTCTCGCACGGCCACGTGTCAACAGATCTCACGATCTGGCAAACGAACCGACGTGTAGCCAGTTGTATACTGACGCAGCGTCTGTAAGCCGTCCCATCGCGTTCCAGTTATGACATCTGAAAAGACAGGCATTTATTGCGCGCCGCCTAGACTGCAGGGCCGACATCATTACACCACGTCATGTATTCTGAGTCCGCTATCATACCCATGCACGGAATATAACAACGGACTGGGGGGACTTAATGATGTACACCATCCGGACCTGGACTCGGATGGTATCCGACGACAGCTCGACTAAGCTTTCGGTACGGACGGCAGACTACACTAGCTATCACGACCCCGGACCTGTACCGAACACAGACCCGGATAACGTCCGAGCCCAACTCTTTTAGCTCTCACCTCGGACACTAATACCCGGGACAGGATGCGGACTCGGCTACGTTCCGTGCCGAACCGCAGCACTGGCCGCTCCATCAACGTAACAGATGAACGGCTGCAAGATGACAAGGCAAGCCCGACATTCTCTGACAGAAGTACAATCTGCAACCGTTATATTCAGGTACGACTAGCATGGCCTGGCCATTAACCTGGTCGGGGCATTTGATTGGTCCACGTCAGCCGGCACACAGTAAATGTCATCTTCGCCCACGACCGAGCTTCCACGTCAGCGATCCGCGTAAGAAGTGTCGTGCTCCCCCACGACCGAACTTCCACGTCAACGATCCACGCAGGAAGTGTCGTGCTCCCCCACGACCAAACCCTCCACATCAGCTTAGGGTTTGAGTATAAATACCAGTGTTATGCTTTCATTTCAGGCCAACACCTCATAAATCCACAGAGTCTTTCTTCACGAATTACTCTCCAAGAATTAAGCTTTCACCACCCTCGATTGACTTGGTCTCGACTCTGGGTTTGCACGTTAATCGGAGTGTGACAAGCTTGATTCCTCATACATCATCATCATCGTTGTACTCAACTGTTTTTACGCTTGAACACTCACAACCTTGATTGCTTTCTTCGTCAAAATCTCGAATTCAAAGGTACGATTCATTGCTTTCTTCTCGGAATTGTTAGATTCATTTTTCTTTTTATTAATTAATTAATTTCTTTGTATATATTTAAGTTTTAAGGTGCGATGATAATATTAGTTGTTTAATGATATCTGAGTTTTTATTTCTTCATGTTTTATGTTATTTTGAGGTTAGATCTTATAAGAACAAAACCCCAAGGTGAAAATCAAAGGAATAAACCATGAATTTTACAGCAAGAATTCAGAGAATATGTATTGGCAAAGTGAAGCTTTTTTCCCAGATTGGAGGTTCATCATTTTTCAGTTACAATACCTCTTTTCAAAGTAGACGAGCAGTTAGTTTAGTTTAACTTAGATGGTTGTCAGAGAATTCTTATATCATCACCATTTTCTAGCTAGTCTCGGTTACCGCTTAATGGATGGGATTGTGGGGAAATTGTTTACTTATTGATTTAATTCCCATTTTATCTTTTAATTCTGTTAAAAAGGACAAGTGTAAAAAGTTTGTATCCTAGTAATCTTGATAGTCATTTGTCACTGTGCTCTTAGATCAACAACTGCACTTTAGTGTATAGTTCTAAGTTGAATTCCATATTTTAGTTGACAAAATATCCTACTTTGATTACATATATATTATATAATTAGTCGAGATCAAGCTGGACAACTTATAAGCTATTGAGTTTGATTATGTTTTGAGATTTGTAAGCACTACTAATATAACAATGAAACAAATATCCTCATAAATCTTATGACGTGCTATAGCGTTTCTCTTCTTCAGCAAGTCAAAATCTGCTTTCAGGTTTTTTATATAAAGTCTTATGTGATGAATTCTTTATTTTTTGGTCTGTTTATAGGTAAAGCAAGCTGACGAGCTTGAAAACATCCTAACCGAAAAATTTCTTTGATTTTTGTCAATGAGGGCAGAAGCTTTTCAAGTCTTAAGGAGAAAGCCAGTACAGGTATGTAATGCTAACACCTTTAATTAAATGAGTTGGGCCTTTTTTTCATGTTAGACCTCAGATAAGCTAATTAAGTGCGTCTGAATTTGCAATAATGTGCTAATGTAAGTTCGTTACCTCTGCATCTGCAAATCGATTGATTGGTCTGTTTATGTTCCACTTCTGTTATGACATATAGGTACATAATGGAGTGTTAATCTTTTGAGTCTATCACCACGCCATAAGCTTTGTGTTGGAATGAGGTTTAAAATGAGATTTGAGGGTGAAGAGGCTCCTGAAAGAAGGTACCTTTAGCAGATGGCTCACTGATACCGTCATACTGCAGTTAAGTGCTTGAGAAATGGTCATGAATTGATTAGTTAATTGTTGATGCAGGTTTAGTGTGACCATAGTTGGTGTTGGAGATACTGCATCATCAAAATGGCTGGATTGCGAATGGAGATCATTAAAGGTTCATACACATAAGCACTCATTATTATATTGTCTGATCTTTTAAGTATACCTAAATTTTTAAGCATACGATGTTGACATCTACTTCAGGTTCAATGGGATGAACCATCATCAATGTTACGCCCGGATCGAGTTTCATCATGGTAACTTGAACCCCTTGCAGCATCCAATCCATCAAACTCACAACCTCAACAGAGGAGTAAGCAGGCCCGGCCTCCTGTTTTGCCTTTATCTGTGCCGGACCTTTCTGCACTTGGTAATTTTGAAACCTTTTAAATGAACATTTCCTTCGATTCTTTTTAAGACTATTGGTTCTCAACTTATTTTCTGTGTGTTTTATCTGTTGCTATCTCTAGGGATGTGGAAATCACCTGTTGACCGTCCCTCAGCTTACCAGTATTGTGACCAACAACGTACATATGATATCTATCCATCAAATAATGGCTCTTCTTCTATCAAGGGTAGTCCTCTCAACTATAGTGAAAATGGTTCATTGCCTCCTGCTTCCACCAATTCTACCTTTTGGTCTAACTTACGGGAAACAGTAACAGAATCGTATGAACCCCTTGCTGACAAAGAAAGTAGTGAAAAGAGACAAACTATTGGCTACAGGCTAGTTGGAATTGAGTTACTCGAAGACTCAACTGTGGATGAAACTTCACCTGTGGTTATGTCTAGAGCAGTGGCTGATGAAAGACCAATCTGCCCTCATGATGCAGAATCTGATTGGCGTCATAAACTATCTGACTTCAATCGTTCTGATATTCCTTCTGCAAGTTGTGACCCGTAGAAGTCCATTGTGAGATCTCAGGAGTTGCATGCCAGGCAAATCCAAAGATGCACCAAGGTATGTTTTTTAGCTCTTAAAATCCTGATTTTGCTGAGATGTGAAACACGTAGCAGCATTTGATTGTTTGTTTGGTACTTGAATGTTCGAGTTCCATGTCTCTTCAAACGTGTAAATGTATATGTGTGTGTATGTGTGTGTGTGTATATATATATATATATATATATATATATATGAGATTGGAGATGGTGTTTTTAGTAGGCTAAAGTAATTGTGATTATGTGGTCTTGATATATGTTTGTTGATGACGGAACCAACAAATTGCATCGAAGGTAATGGACTAATGGGTCCAGTTCAAAGAAATGGGAATTAGTTGGTTTCTGCTTATGTTTTATGTGCAATAATTTATTAGCATGGGGTTTTGTTTCCATTATTTCTAGGAATGTGGGTTGAAGTTCCCCTATCTAATCTACTGTTATTTTTGTATGTGTAGTGCGGTATTTTAAAAACCAGTCGGACAAAATCAGAGAGCTGGACAGAAGTTGGGAAACAAAGCTATTATGATGGTGTCACGTTCTTGGCTCTTTGAATCAAGATGTCATCGGTATATCAGAATTGAAGGAGAAGATTTCCATTAGCTAGTTCAATATAGATCAAACTTCTCCAGTCCTATTACATTAGCCTATCCAGTTTAGGGTAGGATTGTCTTAAACACAAATGTTGATGGATCGGCATAATGTGACCTGATATGTTTGAATATGATTTGAGCAAGTCATTGAATTTCATTTTGTTTATATAGTGTGGTTTGAATTGTGAATGGGCAATTAATTTATTAGTTTTATATTGTGATTTATATTGGTATAAATATTATTATATTAAATTAAATATAAATAGATAGACTTGGATTATTATATTAAATTCCTCTTGTAGTGAAAAGATGCAATCACATAATACGGTGACACTTTATGGTCACTGTTTGATTAATTCGTTGTGTGACTAAATGTTACAAAACGTCACACAAATTTAAAAATAAAGTGGTCATTGGATAGACAATAGTCACACAAAAAATATTTACTTGACATTACAGAGTATATGGTCACACTTATTATCACCTACGGCCACTTTTGGCTTAATTTTATGTGACCAAATCCCAGAATAAATCACTCGTTGTGTGACTAAATGTTATAAAACGCCACACAAACATAAAAATAAAGTGGCCATTGGATGGACAATAGTCACACAAAAAACAAGTTTACTTGACATTACAGAGCATATGGTCACACTTATTATCACCTACGGCCACTTTTGGCTTAATTTTATGTGACCAAATCCCAGAATAAATCACTCGTTGTGTGACTAAATGATAAAAAACGCCACACATACATAAAAATAAAGTGGCCATTGGATGGACAATAGTAGAGGTGGCAAAATGAATGGGTCGGGTCGGGTCACGGGTCTAGATGGGTTTGGGTCTAAATGGGTCCGGGTCTAGATGGGTCATTTAGAAGGATGGGTCTAAACGGGTCCAGGTCAAATGGGTCTCGGGTCGGGTCGGGTCATCGGGTTTACCAATTTTTTTTTTAATTTGAGTGAAAAATGAAAAAAATGAAATGAGGTGAAAAAAAAAAAAATTACCCGCTAGACCCGTCTAAACCCGTTGGTTAATTGTGACATAATTAGAGATTATATTGAAAAACCCATTTAGACCCATCCAAAAAATGGGGAGGAGACCCAACAAACCCACCCCCTCCTAAAAATTAACCAAATTGACCCAAAATTAACCAATGGGTCTAAAATTGCCACCTCTAGACAATAGTCACACAAAAAACAAGTTTACTTGACATTACAGAGCATATGGTCACACTTATTATCACCTACGGCCACTTTTGGCTTAATTTTATGTGACCAAATCCAAGAATAAATCACTCGTTGTGTGACTAAATGATACAAAACGTCACACAAACATAAAAATAAAGTGGCCATTGGATGGACAATAGTCACACAAAAAACAAGTTTACTTGACATTACAGAGCATCTGATCACACTTATTATCACCTACGGCCACTTTTGGCTTAATTTTATGTGACCAAATCCCAGAATAAATCACTCGTTGTGTGACTAAATGATACAAAATGTCACACAAACATAAAAATAAAGTGGCCATTGGATGGACAATAGTCACACAAAAAACAAGTTTACTTGACATTACAGAGCATATGGTCACACTTATTATCACCTACGGCTACTTTTGGCTTAATTTTATGTGACCAAATCAAAGAATAAATCACTCGTTGTGTGACTAAATGATACAAAACGTCACACAAACATAAAAATAAAGTGGCCATTGGATGGACAATAGTCACACAAAATACAAGTTTACTTGACATTACAGAGCATATGATCACACTTATTATCACCTACGACCACTTTGGCTTAATCTTATGTGACCAAATCCAAGAATAAATCACTCGTTGTGTGACTAAATGATACAAAACGTCACACAAACATAATAAATAAAGTGGCCATTGGATGAACAATAGTCACACAAAATACAAGTTTACTTGACATTACAGAGCATATGGTCACACAAAATACAAGTTTACCTGACTTTAAAGAGCATACGGTCACTTGTTAACACTTTTGGTCACTTTTGGCTTAAATTTATGTAACCAAATCCCAAAAATAAAACTCTCGTTATGTGACTAAATGTTACAAATAGCCACACAAACATACAATTCAAGTGACCATTGGATGGACAATAGTCACACAAAATACACTTTCACTTGATTTTAAAGAGCATATGGTCACACATTTTATGGTTTTGGTTACTCTTTTTAAATGGATACGGCCACTAACATCTTATGTGACCGTATGGACCCCTTTGGTCACGTATGGACCCCTTTGGTCACGGGACCTTTAGTCACACACACGCTGAAAAAATAAGTGTGACCATATGGTTTTAGTCACACTTTTCTGGTGTGACCAAAGCCAAAATTTGTACTAGTGTAAAATCAAGGGTTAAGTATCTGTAAATGTATACAACTATGTGTTGACTTCTTTAGTGTGTACAAAACTATATTGACCAACATTGTGTACACGTAACTATTAATTTCTTTCATTGTATGTATAAGATGAACAATAGAGAAGGTAACCAGTCATATTTTGTAATTTGTTAAGCTTAGAATCCATGTAAGCCTCCACATCATCATCCACATGACACATCATTATTATATTGTGTTTTAATAATAGGGAAAATTAAATATATCCCTTTCAAAACTTGTCAAAATATCATATATACCCAAATACAAGTTTTTATTGCATGATGAACAATGAATGCATGCTTGGGTATATATGTTATTTTGCAGAATGTTATATTGTTGCTGGCTTTAAATATGGGGTCTACTAAAGCTACCCCCCGTTTCCCACTTCTACCCCCTCCCACCCATCAACTCAATCACATTTTGTTTTTTCTTTCTACTTTCTATCCCTTAACCCCCCCCCCCCCCCCCCCCTTTCTAATTCCTACCTCCTCCTAACCATCTCTTCATGTCCCCCACTTTATATATATATATATATATATATGTGACACCCGCCAAATTAGGCCTAGTAATTACTACCTAATCTTATGTTAATACATGTAATTAGTTTTGTGTTAGGCTAATTAATGTATCGAAATATATTGTTGAATATATACGAATATGCGATTTGATTAAATCGTACGCAGTTTAAATCGAATGTAATTCGATTCAGTAAATACGGACGTTGGTGAACCATGTTATATTAAAGCTCGAAACATTAATTAAAAACGTTACAAAACCCTTCACGATGTCGCAGGTGCGACATTAGCCTCAACGTCGCATTAAATTGCGACGTCGCATATAGCGACATCAGCCTTAACGTCGCAAACCGAACCCACGTCGCATTAGCGACGCAACACCCTACGTCGCATTGAATTGCGAAGGTCGCATAATGCGACGTACATACCCATGCCGCACCTTACGTCGCATGCTACGTCGCATGCTACGTCGCATAAAACAGAACCCTGAAAACTCAGATTTTTACTAAGTGTCGGAACCAGGATTTTACCACCTAATTTTACTTCAAATTCAAATTTCGGATACGTTTTCACTAAAGGAAAGTAGTAGGAATAAAAATTTTCCAAGCTGACTTGGCAGCTCGACCCCAACCAGGGGCTCTGCCCCTTGGACCCCACTAGGGGTTGCCACCCCTTGGACCCCGCTACCAGGGGCGCTGCCCCCGGACCCCCGTACCCAATTCCCCCACTTTGTTAAATACCATGAAATAAACTCAGAGATTATTATTATCATCGAAAACCGTCACCAACGGGCCGTACACGTTTTAAAACACAAACGAATCAACCAAAGGTAATTTGGATATTCTAGTTGGACGAACAACTACAAGGGTGATCTTTCGAGATACCCAATCATGTTTATAACCATCGCGTGTCGTGGACACTCTCAGGTTACAAGTCTTTGGACTTCGCTACTCGACTAATCAACTGAAGCTTATTAAATTAAACTCACAAGGCACAGGTGAGTCTTACAACCCCACTTTTACTGTTTTACATACGGGGTGAGATACATTGCTTACTTTTCTTGAACACAAGTACGAACTATTCATTTTACTATACGGGATTGCATGAGTTACTTACTTTCTACTGAAGTCTCTCCATCATATATCGTTAGTTATGGACTTAAGCGCGAACACCAGTTAATGGATCCATTAGGGAAATGACCCTCCCCGCCCGGGGTAGTAGCGCTACCCGAACCGTACTGTATAAACGGGCGACTATTATTCGTTACTTATGCTTGCTCAGTATCGAGCATGTCACGGGAGCAACTTATTACTTACGGGTTAAGCTTCGATTATGAGCCTCATGGCAACGATATAACTTACTTATTTTACATTTGCAGGATTGCAAATACTTGATTTACGCCTACGGGCATTACTGATGAAATCTTGTGTTCAAAAACTGATATTACTTACAAACCTGTGATATTCACCAACATTCGTGTTGACCTTTTAGCATGTATTCTCAGGTACCCAGACGGAGTAGGATTACTCCAGGACATAGCTAGAGTCGCATGATTTCAACTAAATTGCATTAACGGAGATTCTCAGCATTATCTTTTGTACATTTTGATTATGTAATAGAATCTCCCGCTATACGCACGGACTCTAGAGAACTACATTTTGTATACGAAAACATTAAGTTTTCAAACATTTAAATCATATGGAAATGAAACTATTTTACAACGTCTCATTTAGAGGTCGTTTGCTATATTATCTTATGTTCTGTGATTATTAATTAGTAGCACCTCAAACCTTGCTTCCGTCAAACAGTGAATTTGGGGGTGTTACAATATATATATATATATATATATATATATATATATATATATATATATATATAGGGTAGTAATCTAGGAGGAAGTGCAAAAAATGGGGGAAGGGGGAAGTAAATCACTACCATTAATCATATGAATTCTATAATAATTAGTGTTGGGGTGCACCCATCTGATCATCTCTATAATAATCAAAACTCATTTACCCCCAAAACAAATTATCTCACAAATGACAAGTCGAAAAATTATGAAAATTGCACCATAAAACTCAGCGTTTTCTCCTATTCGATTTAAGATCCATCAATGCATATTTTCGACGAGATTTTTTTTTCGTTTTTTGATGGGATAATAGTATGCATTGTGATGCATGCAAATTTATTCTTACATCAATGCATATTCATGTCGTTGTGTACTAATAGTATAGTATGCATTGTGATGCATGCAAATTTATTCTTACATCCTAGTGGTGTATATTCATATTTTGTTAGAGTTCATTTCAATGTGTACTAATAGTATGCAATGTGATTCATATTAACTGTAGTGATGTATATTTATGTATTTTAAAATTTTTGTTGATTAATAATAGTATGCACTACGATGCATGTTAAATTAGTTTTACATCGGAGTTACGTATGTTAAATATATGTTAACATTGGTTTTTATGTGTACTAATAGTATGCAAATGGATGCATATTAACTTATGTTTACATTCTACTGGTGTATATTAAAATTCATGCTGACGATTACTAATAGTGTGCACTTAGATGCGTGTTAACCTAAGTTTACATCGTAGCGGTGTATATTGATACAAATTACCATTCATGTTTTTGAGTATTAATAGTATTTACTTTGATGCATGTTATATCAAAGTGATGTGTATTGACATTTGTTAAAATTCATATTGACGAGTAATAATAGTATGTATTCTGATGCATTTTAAATTAGGTTTACATTGTTGTGATGTATACTGATATTTTATTTACATTCATGTGATGTATACTGATGTTTTGTTAACACTCGTGAGGATAAGTATTATTAGCATGCAATGTGATGCATCATAATTTAAGTTTATATTCTACTTTTTTAAATTGATGTACGTTAACATTTATATTCACAAGTACTAATATTATGCATTTTGATGCATACTAATTTGTAAAACTTATCAAAAAACGAAAAAAAAATAAAGTTGTCGAAAATATGCCTTGAGTGATCTTAAATCGAATATGAGAAAACGCTGAATTTTATGATGCAATTTTCATAATTTTTCGACTTGTCGTTTGTGAGATAATTTATTTTAGGGGTTAATGGGTTTTCTTTGTACACTGACGTATTCTCATTGGTACTTCCATGCTGTCACTAAATTCCCATGTGCCAATATATATATATATATATATATATATATATATATATATATATAATGAGAACCAACTAAAAGTTGAGAACCTTAAGAACTACTAGATTACGTGTGTGTTCACATGTGATTAACTTCATTCACATGTGAACATTAATTTAGGTTAGACTGAGAAAGAAAAAAATGTCAAAAAATCTAAAAAATACATCTTAAAACACGTTACCTGATTTGTTCACATTATCGTTCAAATGTGAATATATATTTGTTTTTTGTGTTTTTCAATATAATTTTAGGATTTTTTTTATTTTTTTCTTTATCAATTAAATATACGTCAATGTTCACATGTGAATGAAGTTAATCACATGTAAACAAACAAGTAATCTAGTAGTTCTCAAGGTTCTCAACTTTTAGTTGGTTCTTATTTGAACCTCCCTCTCTATATATATATATATATATATATATATATATATATATATATAAACATTTTTTTATAGAAGTAAAATACGTTTTTTTATCAAAAAAAAGAAGGTAAAACATCGTTATATAAAAAAAAAAAGTAAAACGGGTATAACGTTTATTTTGTCTATTCTATAGAAAAATTTGTAAGACTTTATTTTATCAAAATTCGTTCAACTACTTATATTTCAAAGATTATATATATATTTTTAAATATACCTTTTTGGTCTTTTATATTTTCAAAGATACGTTTCAAAGATTATATTTTCAAAGATTACATTATTCGGGTATCTTTAGTTGGCCCCTCATGTAGTAAATATTTTCAAAGATTACATTATATTTTTAAAGATTACATTATTCGGGTATCTTTACCCTCTATCTAGTAATAATGCGACGCAACTAAAGAAAATAATGCAAACTATTTTTATATAAACACGTTCAAAATTAATAAAAATCACAATTCATACAAACTATTCTTTCATTAAATTCTTTCACTAAATCATATAATCGTTTTATGTTTGAAACAAGTAAATGTCTGCATTTTCTACTGATCAGGTATAATCTTATTTTTTATTGTTTGTATCTTGAAAATACAATTCTAACGTATGCAATTTCTAATTGCAATAGTTTAATTGATTGTACAATATTGTTTATTAAGTATCTTGCTTATGTATTGTAATAGTTTAATTGATTGAACAATATTGCTTATTAAATATCTAGCTCATGTATTGTAATAGTTTAATTGATTGTACAATATTGCTTATTAAGTATTTAACTTATGTTTACGTATTATAATATTTTAATATTATTGTGTTTAAATAAATAAAAAGCAAAAAAAAATAAATTATTGAGGTGATATAGGGGGCCGGGGTAGGAGACAAGAAAATAATTTTATTAAGGTAACATGGTGGGTCAGGGGGTAGGAGACAAGAAAATGCATGGTGATTTTAGAAAAGAGTCCATATTTACATACCTCATTTTTGTACTTTTTCCCATCTTCTACCCACCCCTCACCCATCTAATCAATCATATCATGTTTTTATTTTTTATTTTCTGGTTATATCCCCTTTTTCTAATTCATACCCCCTGTTTAATCTAAAACTGAAATTGATTTTGTACTGAACTGGACCGATCTTAGATAAAACTGGACTGAAAAAGGACTGAACGGGAACTGGAGGTGGGCCAGGAGTATCCCCTGTAATTTGGGGTATCTTTATAATTCCCATTTAGAAAAAGTTTTAAATATTTGTACTTTCAACTAATATAAATTGTACTACCTCCGTCCCAAAAATTATAGTCCATCTTTCCTTTTTGGATGTCCCAAAATATTTGTCCACTTCTCGTTTCAACCAATAAGAAGAGAGTTTAGTGGGTGCAGATTCTATTTGAGTGGTTGAAAACTGTTGTGGTCCTACTTTTATTAAACTGTGTTCTTTTTGTTGGTGGACAATAATTTTGAGACGGAGGGAGTACTATTTGTTCTTATCACAAGTGGACAACTCTAGCTATTTTCCGACAAAAATCTAGTGATGTTTCCAGTTTTCGGCGAGTCAACGATATCAAAAAAGAAAACATAAGTCTATTGAGGCTAAAATTCCATCGACATCAATAAAAAAATTCATTGACCACTCAAACAAAAATCCATTAATTTGCATATTTAAATTTACATTTACATATATATAGATATAGATATATATAATATTGTGTTAGAAAGTATAAAAACGATCTTCTAGACCTTTCCGATAAAGATTTAATTAACTCCGTTGATGTTTCGTTTAGATAATGTTTTGAAGCGGATTTCATCTAACGTGGAGTGTGTGAGGTATAGTTAAACGCAAAATTGATGATGGGTGGTTCGGTTGGATGATGGGTGGTCCGGTTGGGTAAGTTAAAAAGGGACTTTTTATTTTATTTTTACGGTTTTTATTTTTTATTATTTTTTTTAATATACACGTCATTTATAACGTGGAACTAAAATAAAAATGATAATAGGTAACTCGCTACACATAAGCATTTGACCTAATATAGTCAGTCTCATACATACAATGATCGAAATTTATAATTATTGTAACATCCTCTCCAGTGGCCTGGTATTTTTCTATTTTAATTGCGTATTTAATTGTTTTAAATAATTTTGTGATATAATTGTTAATTATGAAAGTTAGTGAAATAGGTCTCAGGACTTATTGTGGTTAGTGGAATGTTGTTTATTTTAAAATATGAAAGTTGACGGTATTATAAAATAAATTTCTCGCATTTAGTGATTAAGTGCCAGACAATAGTTTTAGAGCGGGTATTAAATACCTCAATGTTAAATGGTTAAAATGATGGGCCGATCTTTTTATTTTTACTTTACCAATTCCTTTCCCAATTCTCTCTTTCAAATAAAAACCATAAACCCTAACTTAATTATAGTATCTAATCATCAAATTGAAAGGTGAATTGAAGTGTGATCTCTACTATGAACATCATCATCATCACCTAGTTATCATCTTCGTGTTCATCAATCTATTGTAAGTTCATATATTGCAAAAGTTCATATGAAAAATGGATAAGTATGTGATTAATTGCTTTGGATGTTATTGTTGTTAATTTATGTTTGTAAAGCATTAGAAATAGGTTTTGATCGAGTTAGAAGCTAGTAACATAGGTAATCTGCATGTTTGATTCGTATTTGAGTTTTGGATTTGGTTTTCTGGGTTATGCTGTAAACGAACTGGGCATCACCTGCAGGTCAAGGGAAGCCGGTCGGCTTCCTCTGAAGCCGGACGGCTTGAGGTGAAGCCGGCGGCTTCCTGCTAAACGTCTTCGTTTTTCTTGCTCGGGTACACGATTGGGTCTGGATGGGGTCGGGAAGCCGGCGGCTTCCCGGGAAGCCGGACGGCTTCGTCCTGTTTCAGGGTGTTTGATTTGCAGCTTTTCAATTGTGTTTCAATAGTTGATATGTATAACTAAATGATGCATTATGATTAAATAAGCATGATTAGTAGTTGGTAATATTGATGTTTATAGTTTTGAGTTCCAAATGTGTCGAACTTTTATAAGTTATATTTGGACGATTGTGATTACTAACTTTTTATTGGTGTTGAATCTCAGATCCTTTGAAAGACAAAGTTGCCCCGAGAATCTGAGTAGTTGAAGGTGAAGGTGAAGGTGAGTGGATTCAGAGCTCACCATTTAATTTAGTTGTGATCATTTGATTGCAACGAATAAACGTGCATATGTTTTGTTGCTTAGTTGATATACATTGTTGACTGTGAACCTATGTGCTATGTGTTTGGCCTTCGGGCATCAGTTGTTAACGAGGTCAACGAGTTGTTAAATGGTTGGTTGAACTAGGCAGGGGTTGAATGAATGATACAGAGTCGTACTTCATTTGTTGTGTGTATTGATTCTGTATTTGAGTTCAACTACCACTAGTTATCGGTCTCGTCCGTATGGCCATACGGATATGGTTGGATAAGTGTTCTTGGGGAGCCACCCGGGCATTATGGTTATTCCCAGAGCCACCGATCCTCGTTAAGTTGTTGTTGATTTGTTGAATATCGTATTGCGGTTGTTTGAAGCAATTATATGATTATGCTAAGTTATATGTTGTGTTATGAACTCACTCACTTAGCTTTGTGCTAATCCCTCGTATTTACTTTCTGCAGATTATATTTTGAATAGGTGAGTAGCAGAAAGTAGATGCTCTAGGAGCTGGGGAATGTTTTGACAGCTTGCTACTCTGATTATGTTTTGTAACAATTAATGCTAAGTTTTATATAATACCCCGTATTATGTGTTTGTTAAACATGTTTAACTTGACATGGCTTAACTTATGATCGGTTTATGACTTTTGTTCTAACGTATATTAATTAAATATGTTTTAATTCTCTTCGCTTCCGTGTTTTCAATATAATATTATTTATGTAAAAAATGAGGGGTGTTATAAGTTGGTATCAGAGCATGGTTTTGGGGTAATTGAGCATTGTAGAATGTTCAATCCCAAAACTGTAGCGTGGTATGTCAAACATTCCTGGGTATGGGATTTAGCATTGGTTGTGAAATTGTTAGTAGATAGGTACTAACGATTAACAAGTTTCAAGTGTTGTGTTGATTTCAGAAATGGCAGATGACGAACAACCGATCCCCAACCCCAATAATGCCTCTCGGTATGTTGTTCCTCCTGTTGTGACTAATAATCGTGAAGGTACATCTCATCAAGGCGGTGAAGAAACCAATAGAGATGAGTATATACATGAGATAGAAGATGAATTGATATTTCTTAGAGAGTTTAAAAGGAAAGCTGAGGAAGCTGCAGCTAGGCAACTTTTACAACAACAATCTTCGGTTTTTGGTGCTAGTCCATCTTCTCAGACTAATAAGATGTGTACTTTTAAAACTTTTATGTCTTGCAAACCACCAGAGTTCCATGGAAGTACCAATCCAACTGTGGCTTTAAATTGGTTAAGAGATATGGAACGCAAGTTTGATGTGATTAGCTGTGAGGAAGAATCCAAGGTCAAGTTTGCTGTGCAGTGCCTGAAGGATGATGCAATGGTTTGGTGGGATTCAATTACTGGGCATTTTACTCCACAACAAAAGGAATCGATACGATGGAATGAATTTCATCAGGTAGTGCGTAATCAATATTGTTCTGATTTCCATATGGCACAAATTAGGAGGGATTTTGTGAATCTTCAATTAACTGATAATATGACCATGGAGGAGTTGATAGCTCAATTTACAGAAAAACTTCGATTTGTACAACAATGGGTTCCGGAGGAGAAGACGAAGATAGAGCAGTTTGTGGATACTTTACCCCATAACTATCGTACTACCGTGAGACTAGCCACTAGTTTATCTCAGGATTTTAATCTTGCTCGATCGGTTGATAGTGATATTAGAGGGTCTCGTGAAACACGATTTAGAGATAATTCTTCAAAGTCTAGAGCGGATTCCTCTAGTAAAGGGAAATCAAATTGGCAAGGTAATCGTCAGACAAAGAAGTATGTTAGTAAGAGTAGTTCGTCGGGAAGTTCGAACTGGTGTAGTACATGCAAATCTAGACATTCAGGGCCGTGTACTCCGCAAACAAATAAGTGTCTGAAATGTGGTGATCTTGGTCATGAGATAAGAAATTGTCGTTATCCGAACTTCGTGTGTTGGACTTGTAAAAAAGAGGGACATCGAGTGGGTCAATGTCCAGAGGCGGGGAAATCGGGGCTTGGTTCGGTCGGGAGTTCGGCATCTTCCGGTCAGAAAAGGAAGAATCCTCCACCAGCAACCAGTAGGGCTTTTCAAATGACAGTCAATGAGGCTGTGCATACAGAAGATGTTATAACTGGTACATTCTTTATAAACTCTGTACCGGCTCGTGTTTTATTTGACTCTGGTGCTACTTGTACTTTTATATCTGTATGCTTCTGCGACAAGTTGAAATTAGTGCCTACTGTGATAACCAAACCCGTAGAAGTAGAAATTGTTAGCGGTAAATTAGTTCCTGTTACCACCTCGGTGACTGGAGCTAATATTGTGATTGATGACCGAACTTTCCCTATTTCATTCTTGTTGATGCCAATCCCTAGTTTTGACGTAATAGTTGGTATGGATTAGTTAAGTCAGAATAGGGCTAGCATTGATTGCCACCAAAAGTTGATTAGGATCCCAATCTCCGACGGGTCATACGTTGTGGCTCGAGGAGAACGGGATGGTATGTCTATTCCCCTGATTTCGATGATGAAGGCTAGGAAGTCATTATCCAAAGGTTGCGAGTCCTACTTAGCTTATGTAGTTGATGCTAAGCTTGAAAGAAAAGTTATTTCCGATGTACCGGTTGTGTGTGAATACTCTGAGGTATTTCCTGATGAGTTACCTGGGTTGCCACCAATTAGGGAAGTTGAGTACCGTATTGATCTTGTGCCGGGTTCGTCGCCTGTAGCTAAAGCTCCTTATAGGTTAGCGCCTTCTGAGATTCGTGAAATGATGAATCAGATACAGGAACTGCTAGATAAGGATTTTATCAGACCTAGTTCTTCGCCGTGGGGTGCACCAGTATTATTTGTGAAAAAGAAAGACGGGTCTATGCGCATGTGTATTGATTATAGAGAGTTGAACAAGAGAACGGTAAAGAATAAGTACCCTCTTCCTAGAATAGATGACTTATTTGATCAGTTGCAGGGTTCTTCAGTGTATTCTAAAATTGATCTGAGATCCGGTTATCATCAGGTCCGTGTTCGTGAAGAGGATATTCCAAAGACTGCATTTCGTACTAGGTACGGTCATTATGAATTTTTGGTTATGCCTTTTGGTTTGACGAATGCTCCAGCTGTATTTATGGATTTGATGAACCGGGTTTGTCGACCTTTCTTGGATAAATTTGTTATTGTTTTCATTGACGATATTCTCGTGTATTCGAAATCTGAAGATGAGCATGCTTTGCATTTAAGATTGGTTCTTGATACGTTGAAACGAGAACAGTTGTATGCCAAGTTCTCTAAGTGCGAATTTTGGATTCGGGAGGTTCAGTTTTTGGGTCACGTAATTTGTAAAGATGGTGTGAAATTGGATCCAACTAAAGTCGAGGCTGTGATGAAATGGAATGCCCCAAAGTCTGCTTCGGAAATAAAGAGCTTCCTTGGATTAGCGGGTTATTACCGGAAGTTCATAAAAGATTTTTCTAAAATTGCCGGTCCTTTAACCAAATTAACCCGTAAGGATGAGAAATTCGTATGGACTGATCGTCAGGAGCATGCATTCCAAACGTTAAGACAAATGTTGTGTCAGGCACCGGTGTTAGCATTACCGGAGGGTTCAGATGATTTCATTGTATATTGTGATGCTTCTTTTTCGGGTTTGGGCTGTGTTCTTATGCAAAGGGATAAAGTTATTGCTTATGCTTCTCGTCAGCTGAAACCGCATGAAAAGAATTATCCCACTCACGATTTAGAACTTGCAGCGGTTGTATTTGCCTTAAAACTTTGGAGACATTACTTGTACGGAACTCGATGTGTTGTGTGTACTGACCATAAAAGTCTGCAGTATGTGTTTTCCCAAAAAGAGTTGAACATGCGTCAGAGACGATGGCTTGAATTAATCAAAGACTATGATTGTGAAATTAGATATCATCCAGGCAAAGCTAATGTGGTTGCGGATGCTTTAAGTCGAAAGGGTGCTACTGACCGAATCTTTTATCTGAAGGTAAATGTTTCCTCTGACTTGATTGATCAAATCAAAATTGTACAATTAGAAGCCTTGTTGGATCACAACTTAAAGTCCGAAATTATGGTGAAAAGAAAAGATGAATTAGTGGAAGATTCTAGAGGATTGAAAACTTTTAAGTCTCGGGTGTGGATTCCTTTACTTGGCGGAATTCGGGATACGATTTTGAATGAAGCTCATAAGTCTAAGTTAACTGTTCATCCCGGTAGTACTCGAATGTATAACGATTTAAAACCTTTGTATTGGTGGCCCACGATGAAAACTGACATTGCACGGTTTGTTGGTAATTGTCATATCTGCGCGCAAGTTAAAGCTGAACATCAAAAGCCGTACGGATCACTGAAACAGTTGGAAATTCCCGAGTGGAAATGGGAACATATAACCATGGATTTTGTAACTAAACTGCCGCGTACCATTCGAGGTAATGACATGGTTTGGGTTATCGTTGACCGGTTGACAAAAAGTGCGCATTTTCTTGCTGCGAGTGAGACCACCTCTTTGACTAAGCTCGCCCAGTTGTATCTTAATGAAATTGTATCAAGACATGGTATTCCAGTGTCAATTGTGTCAGACCGAGATTCCCGTTTTGTTTCGCATTTTTGGCAGAGTCTTCAACAAGAATTGGGTACCCGTGTAAATTTAAGTACAGCGTATCATCCTCAAACAGACGGTCAATCAGAACGCACAATTCAAACACTAGAGGATATGCTTCGTGCTTGTGTGTTAGAATATGGAGGTTCATGGGATTCACATCTTCCGTTGGTCGAATTTGCTTATAACAATTCGTATCACTCGAGTATCGGTATGCCTCCGTATGAAATGTTGTATGGTCGTCGTTGTAGAACACCGACATGTTGGTTGGAAGCCGGTGAGAAAAAGTTTGCGGGACCCGACATCGTACAAATGACCGCGGATAAGGTAGCAATTGCACGTGAAAAGTTGAAAGCCGCGCGCGATAGACAGAAAAAGTATGCGGATCCGAAAAGGCGACCGGTTGTATTTTCTGAAGGTGAGTTAGTCTACCTTAAAGTTTCTCCGTGGAAAGGTGTAATTCGTTTTGGAAAACGGGGAAAGTTGGCACCTAGATACATTGGTCCATTTAAGATTCGACAAGTGGTTAACGACCAGTCAGTGACGTTGGATCTTCCTCCTGAGCTTTCGGGTATTCATAGTACGTTTAACGTGTGTTATTTGAGGAGGTGTAACATTGAGGACCAGTCACAAATACTTCCTTTGAAGGATTTAAAAGTTGATAGAACTCAAAAGTTGGTTGAAGAACCGATAGAAATCCTAGATAGGAAGGTTACCAAACTTAGGAAGAAACAAATTCCTATGGTGCTTGTAAAGTGGAAACATAGCTTAGGTTCCAACCTGACTTGGGAGACTGAGGAGTCAATGAAGTCCAGATATCCTGGATTGTTTGATGGTGTTGAGATTTCGGGGACGAAATCTCCTTAAGGAGGGGAGATTTGTAACATCCTCTCCAGTGGCCTGGTATTTTTCTATTTTAATTGCGTATTTAATTGTTTTAAATAATTTTGTGATATAATTGTTAATTATGAAAGTTAGTGAAATAGGTCTCAGGACTTATTGTGGTTAGTGGAATGTTGTTTATTTTAAAATATGAAAGTTGACGGTATTATAAAATAAATTTCTCGCATTTAGTGATTAAGTGCCAGACAATAGTTTTAGAGCGGGTATTAAATACCTCAATGTTAAATGGTTAAAATGATGGGCCGATCTTTTTATTTTTACTTTACCAATTCCTTTCCCAATTCTCTCTTTCAAATAAAAACCATAAACCCTAACTTAATTATAGTATCTAATCATCAAATTGAAAGGTGAATTGAAGTGTGATCTCTACTATGAACATCATCATCATCACCTAGTTATCATCTTCGTGTTCATCAATCTATTGTAAGTTCATATATTGCAAAAGTTCATATGAAAAATGGATAAGTATGTGATTAATTGCTTTGGATGTTATTGTTGTTAATTTATGTTTGTAAAGCATTAGAAATAGGTTTTGATCGAGTTAGAAGCTAGTAACATAGGTAATCTGCATGTTTGATTCGTATTTGAGTTTTGGATTTGGTTTTCTGGGTTATGCTGTAAACGAACTGGGCATCACCTGCAGGTCAAGGGAAGCCGGTCGGCTTCCTCTGAAGCCGGACGGCTTGAGGTGAAGCCGGCGGCTTCCTGCTAAACGTCTTCATTTTTCTTGCTCGGGTACACGATTGGGTCTGGATGGGGTCGGGAAGCCGGCGGCTTCCCGGGAAGCCGGACGGCTTCGTCCTGTTTCAGGGTGTTTGATTTGCAGCTTTTCAATTGTGTTTCAATAGTTGATATGTATAACTAAATGATGCATTATGATTAAATAAGCATGATTAGTAGTTGGTAATATTGATGTTTATAGTTTTGAGTTCCAAATGTGTCGAACTTTTATAAGTTATATTTGGACGATTGTGATTACTAACTTTTTATTGGTGTTGAATCTCAGATCCTTTGAAAGACAAAGTTGCCCCGAGAATCTGAGTAGTTGAAGGTGAAGGTATCGGTGAGTGGATTCAGAGCTCACCATTTAATTTAGTTGTGATCATTTGATTGCAACGAATAAACGTGCATATGTTTTGTTGCTTAGTTGATATACATTGTTGACTGTGAACCTATGTGCTATGTGTTTGGCCTTCGGGCATCAGTTGTTAACGAGGTCAACGAGTTGTTAAATGGTTGGTTGAACTAGGCAGGGGTTGAATGAATGATACAGAGTCGTACTTCATTTGTTGTGTGTATTGATTCTGTATTTGAGTTCAACTACCACTAGTTATCGGTCTCGTCCGTATGGCCATACGGATATGGTTGGGTAAGTGTTCTTGGGGAGCCACCCGGGCATTATGGTTATTCCCAGAGCCACCGATCCTCGTTAAGTTGTTGTTGATTTGTTGAATATCGTATTGCGGTTGTTTGAAGCAATTATATGATTATGCTAAGTTATATGTTGTGTTATGAACTCACTCACTTAGCTTTGTGCTAATCCCTCGTATTTACTTTCTGCAGATTATATTTTGAATAGGTGAGTAGCAGAAAGTAGATGCTCTAGGAGCTGGGGAATGTTTTGACAGCTTGCTACTCTGATTATGTTTTGTAACAATTAATGCTAAGTTTTATATAATACCCCGTATTATGTGTTTGTTAAACATGTTTAACTTGACATGGCTTAACTTATGATCGGTTTATGACTTTTGTTCTAACGTATATTAATTAAATATGTTTTAATTCTCTTCGCTTCCGTGTTTTCAATATAATATTATTTATGTAAAAAATGAGGGGTGTTATAAGTTGGTATCAGAGCATGGTTTTGGGGTAATTGAGCATTGTAGAATGTTCAATCCCAAAACTGTAGCGTGGTATGTCAAACATTCCTGGGTATGGGATTTAGCATTGGTTGTGAAATTGTTAGTAGATAGGTACTAACGATTAACAAGTTTCAAGTGTTGTGTTGATTTCAGAAATGGCAGATGACGAACAACCGATCCCCAACCCCAATAATGCCTCTCGGTATGTTGTTCCTCCTGTTGTGACTAATAATCGTGAAGGTACATCTCATCAAGGCGGTGAAGAAACCAATAGGGATGAGTATATACATGAGATAGAAGATGAATTGATATTTCTTAGAGAGTTTAAAAGGAAAGCTGAGGAAGCTGCAGCTAGGCAACTTTTACAACAACAATCTTCGGTTTTTGGTGCTAGTCCATCTTCTCAGACTAATAAGATGTGTACTTTTAAAACTTTTATGTCTTGCAAACCACCGGAGTTCCATGGAAGTACCAATCCAACTGTGGCTTTAAATTGGTTAAGAGATATGGAACGCAAGTTTGATGTGATTAGCTGTGAGGAAGAATCCAAGGTCAAGTTTGCTGTGCAGTGCCTGAAGGATGATGCAATGGTTTGGTGGGATTCAATTACTGGGCATTTTACTCCACAACAAAAGGAATCGATACGATGGAATGAATTTCATCAGGTAGTGCGTAATCAATATTGTTCTGATTTCCATATGGCACAAATTAGGAGGGATTTTGTGAATCTTCAATTAACTGATAATATGACCATGGAGGAGTTGATAGCTCAATTTACAGAAAAACTTCGATTTGTACAACAATGGGTTCCGGAGGAGAAGACGAAGATAGAGCAGTTTGTGGATACTTTACCCCATAACTATCGTACTACCGTGAGACTAGCCACTAGTTTATCTCAGGCTTTTAATCTTGCTCGATCGGTTGATAGTGATATTAGAGGGTCTCGTGAAACACGATTTAGAGATAATTCTTCAAAGTCTAGAGTGGATTCCTCTAGTAAAGGGAAATCAAATTGGCAAGGTAATCGTCAGACAAAGAAGTATGTTAGTAAGAGTAGTTCGTCGGGAAGTTCGAACTGGTGTAGTACATGCAAATCTAGACATTCAGGGCCGTGTACTCCGCAAACAAATAAGTGTCTGAAATGTGGTGATCTTGGTCATGAGATAAGAAATTGTCGTTATCCAAACTTCGTGTGTTGGACTTGTAAAAAAGAGGGACATCGAGTGGGTCAATGTCCAGAGGCGGGGAAATCGGGGCTTGGTTCGGTCGGGAGTTCGGCATCTTCCGGTCAGAAAAGGAAGAATCCTCCACCAGCAACCAGTAGGGCTTTTCAAATGACTGTCAATGAGGCTGTGCATACAGAAGATGTTATAACTGGTACATTCTTTATAAACTCTGTACCGGCTCGTGTTTTATTTGACTCTGGTGCTACTTGTACTTTTATATCTGTATGCTTCTGCGACAAGTTGAAATTAGTGCCTACTGTGATAACCAAACCCGTAGAAGTAGAAATTGTTAGCGGTAAATTAGTTCCTGTTACCACCTCGGTGACTGGAGCTAATATTGTGATTGATGACCGAACTTTCCCTATTTCATTCTTGTTGATGCCAATCCCTAGTTTTGACGTAATAGTTGGTATGGATTGGTTAAGTCAGAATAGGGCTAGCATTGATTGCCACCAAAAGTTGATTAGGATCCCAATCTCCGACGGGTCATACGTTGTGGCTCGAGGAGAACGGGATGGTATGTCTATTCCCCTGATTTCGAAGATGAAGGCTAGGAAGTCATTATCCAAAGGTTTCGAGTCCTACTTAGCTTATGTAGTTGATGCTAAGCTTGAAAGAAAAGTTATTTCCGATGTACCGGTTGTGTGTGAATACTCTGAGGTATTTCCTGATGAATTACCTGGGTTGCCACCAATTAGGGAAGTTGAGTACCGTATTGATCTTGTGACGGGTTCGTCGCCTGTAGCTAAAGCTCCTTATAGGTTAGCGCCTTATGAGATTCGTGAAATGATGAATCAGATACAGGAACTGCTAGATAAGGATTTTATCAGACCTAGTTCTTCGCCGTGGGGTGCACCAGTATTATTTGTGAAAAAGAAAGACGGGTCTATGCGCATGTGTATTGATTATAGAGAGTTGAACAAGAGAACGGTAAAGAATAAGTACCCTCTTCCTAGAATAGATGACTTATTTGATCAGTTGCAGGGTTCTTCAGTGTATTCTAAAATTGATCTGAGATCCGGTTATCATCAGGTCCGTGTTCGTGAAGAGGATATTCCAAAGACTGCATTTCGTACTAGGTACGGTCATTATAAATTTTTGGTTATGCCTTTTGGTTTGACGAATGCTCCAGCTGTATTTATGGATTTGATGAACCGGGTTTGTCGACCTTTCTTGGATAAATTTGTTATTGTTTTCATTGACGATATTCTCGTGTATTCGAAATCTGAAGATGAGCATGCTTTGCATTTAAGATTGGTTCTTGATACGTTGAAACGAGAACAGTTGTATGCCAAGTTCTCTAAGTGCGAATTTTGGATTCGGGAGGTTCAGTTTTTGGGTCACGTAATTTGTAAAGATGGTGTGAAATTGGATCCAACTAAAGTCGAGGCTGTGATGAAATGGAATGCCCCAAAGTCTGCTTCGGAAATAAAGAGCTTCCTTGGATTAGCGGGTTATTACCGGAAGTTCATAAAAGATTTTTCTAAAATTGCCGGTCCTTTAACCAAATTAACCCGTAAGGATGAGAAATTCGTATGGACTGATCGTCAGGAGCATGCATTCCAAACGTTAAGACAAATGTTGTGTCAGGCACCGGTGTTAGCATTACCGGAGGGTTCAGATGATTTCATTGTATATTGTGATGCTTCTTTTTCGGGTTTGGGCTGTGTTCTTATGCAAAGGGATAAAGTTATTGCTTATGCTTCTCGTCAGCTGAAATCGCATGAAAAGAATTATCCCACTCACGATTTAGAACTTGCAGCGGTTGTATTTGCCTTAAAACTTTGGAGACATTACTTGTACGGAACTCGATGTGTTGTGTGTACTGACCATAAAAGTCTGCAGTATGTGTTTTCCCAAAAAGAGTTGAACATGCGTCAGAGACGATGGCTTGAATTAATCAAAGACTATGATTGTGAAATTAGATATCATCCAGGCAAAGCTAATGTGGTTGCGGATGCTTTAAGTCGAAAGGGTGCTACTGACCGAATCTTTTATCTGAAGGTAAATGTTTCCTCTGACTTGATTGATCAAATCAAAATTGTACAATTAGAAGCCTTGTTGGATCACAACTTAAAGTCCGAAATTATGGTGAAAAGAAAAGATGAATTAGTGGAAGATTCTAGAGGATTGAAAACTTTTAAGTCTCGGGTGTGGATTCCTTTACTTGGCGGAATTTGGGATACGATTTTGAATGAAGCTCATAAGTCTAAGTTAACTGTTCATCCCGGTAGTACTCGAATGTATAACGATTTAAAACCTTTGTATTGGTGGCCCACGATGAAAACTGACATTGCACGGTTTGTTGGTAATTGTCATATCTGCGCGCAAGTTAAAGCTGAACATCAAAAGCCGTACGGATCACTGAAACAGTTGGAAATTCCCGAGTGGAAATGGGAACATATAACCATGGATTTTGTAACTAAACTGCCGCGTACCATTCGAGGTAATGACATGGTTTGGGTTATCGTTGACCGGTTGACAAAAAGTGCGCATTTTCTTGCTGCGAGTGAGACCACCTCTTTGACTAAGCTCGCCCAGTTGTATCTTAATGAAATTGTATCAAGACATGGTATTCCAGTGTCAATTGTGTCAGACCGAGATTCCCGTTTTGTTTCGCATTTTTGGCAGAGTCTTCAACAAGAATTGGGTACCCGTGTAAATTTAAGTACAGCGTATCATCCTCAAACAGACGGTCAATCAGAACGCACAATTCAAACATTAGAGGATATGCTTCGTGCTTGTGTGTTAGAATATGGAGGTTCATAGGATTCACATCTTCCGTTGGTCGAATTTGCTTATAACAATTCGTATCACTCGAGTATCGGTATGCCTCCGTATGAAATGTTGTATGGTCGTCGTTGTAGAACACCGACATGTTGGTTGGAAGCCGGTGAGAAACAGTTTGCGGGACCCGACATCGTACAAATGACCGCGGATAAGGTAGCAATTGCACGTGAAAAGTTGAAAGCCGCGCGCGATAGACAGAAAAAGTATGCGGATCCGAAAAGGCGACCGGTTGTATTTTCTGAAGGTGAGTTAGTCTACCTTAAAGTTTCTCCGTGGAAAGGTGTAATTCGTTTTGGAAAACGGGGAAAGTTGGCACCTAGATACATTGGTCCATTTAAGATTCGACAAGTGGTTAACGACCAGTCAGTGACGTTGGATCTTCCTCCTGAGCTTTCGGGTATTCATAGTACGTTTAACGTGTGTTATTTGAGGAGGTGTAACATTGAGGACCAGTCACAAATACTTCCTTTGAAGGATTTAAAAGTTGATAGAACTCAAAAGTTGGTTGAAGAACCGATAGAAATCCTAGATAGGAAGGTTACCAAACTTAGGAAGAAACAAATTCCTATGGTGCTTGTAAAGTGGAAACATAGCTTAGGTTCCAACCTGACTTGGGAGACTGAGGAGTCAATGAAGTCCAGATATCCTGGATTGTTTGATGGTGTTGAGATTTCGGGGACGAAATCTCCTTAAGGAGGGGAGATTTGTAACATCCTCTCCAGTGGCCTGGTATTTTTCTATTTTAATTGCGTATTTAATTGTTTTAAATAATTTTGTGATATAATTGTTAATTATGAAAGTTAGTGAAATAGGTCTCAGGACTTATTGTGGTTAGTGGAATGTTGTTTATTTTAAAATATGAAAGTTGACGGTATTATAAAATAAATTTCTCGCATTTAGTGATTAAGTGCCAGACAATAGTTTTAGAGCGGGTATTAAATACCTCAATGTTAAATGGTTAAAATGATGGGCCGATCTTTTTATTTTTACTTTACCAATTCCTTTCCCAATTCTCTCTTTCAAATAAAAACCATAAACCCTAACTTAATTATAGTATCTAATCATCAAATTGAAAGGTGAATTGAAGTGTGATCTCTACTATGAACATCATCATCATCACATAGTTATCATCTTCGTGTTCATCAATCTATTGTAAGTTCATATATTGCAAAAGTTCATATGAAAAATGGATAAGTATGTGATTAATTGCTTTGGATGTTATTGTTGTTAATTTATGTTTGTAAAGCATTAGAAATAGGTTTTGATCGAGTTAGAAGCTAGTAACATAGGTAATCTGCATGTTTGATTCGTATTTGAGTTTTGGATTTGGTTTTCTGGGTTATGCTGTAAACGAACTGGGCATCACCTGCAGGTCAAGGGAAGCCGGTCGGCTTCCTCTGAAGCCGGACGGCTTGAGGTGAAGCCGGCGGCTTCCTGCTAAACGTCTTCGTTTTTCTTGCTCGGGTACACGATTGGGTCTGGATGGGGTCGGGAAGCCGGCGGCTTCCCGGGAAGCCGGACGGCTTCGTCCTGTTTCAGGGTGTTTGATTTGCAGCTTTTCAATTGTGTTTCAATAGTTGATATGTATAACTAAATGATGCATTATGATTAAATAAGCATGATTAGTAGTTGGTAATATTGATGTTTATAGTTTTGAGTTCCAAATGTGTCGAACTTTTATAAGTTATATTTGGACGATTGTGATTACTAACTTTTTATTGGTGTTGAATCTCAGATCCTTTGAAAGACAAAGTTGCCCCGAGAATCTGAGTAGTTGAAGGTGAAGGTATCGGTGAGTGGATTCAGAGCTCACCATTTAATTTAGTTGTGATCATTTGATTGCAACGAATAAACGTGCATATGTTTTGTTGCTTAGTTGATATACATTGTTGACTGTGAACCTATGTGCTATGTGTTTGGCCTTCGGGCATCAGTTGTTAACGAGGTCAACGAGTTGTTAAATGGTTGGTTGAACTAGGCAGGGGTTGAATGAATGATACAGAGTCGTACTTCATTTGTTGTGTGTATTGATTCTGTATTTGAGTTCAACTACCACTAGTTATCGGTCTCGTCCGTATGGCCATACGGATATGGTTGGGTAAGTGTTCTTGGGGAGCCACCCGGGCATTATGGTTATTCCCAGAGCCACCGATCCTCGTTAAGTTGTTGTTGATTTGTTGAATATCGTATTGCGGTTGTTTGAAGCAATTATATGATTATGCTAAGTTATATGTTGTGTTATGAACTCACTCACTTAGCTTTGTGCTAATCCCTCGTATTTACTTTCTGCAGATTATATTTTGAATAGGTGAGTAGCAGAAAGTAGATGCTCTAGGAGCTGGGGAATGTTTTGACAGCTTGCTACTCTTATTATGTTTTGTAACAATTAATGCTAAGTTTTATATAATACCCCGTATTATGTGTTTGTTAAACATGTTTAACTTGACATGGCTTAACTTATGATCGGTTTATGACTTTTGTTCTAACGTATATTAATTAAATATGTTTTAATTCTCTTCGCTTCCGTGTTTTCAATATAATATTATTTATGTAAAAAATGAGGGGTGTTATAAGTTGGTATCAGAGCATGGTTTTGGGGTAATTGAGCATTGTAGAATGTTCAATCCCAAAACTGTAGCGTGGTATGTCAAACATTCCTGGGTATGGGATTTAGCATTGGTTGTGAAATTGTTAGTAGATAGGTACTAACGATTAACAAGTTTCAAGTGTTGTGTTGATTTCAGAAATGGCAGATGACGAACAACCGATCCCCAACCCCAATAATGCCTCTCGGTATGTTGTTCCTCCTGTTGTGACTAATAATCGTGAAGGTACATCTCATCAAGGCGGTGAAGAAACCAATAGGGATGAGTATATACATGAGATAGAAGATGAATTGATATTTCTTAGAGAGTTTAAAAGGAAAGCTGAGGAAGCTGCAGCTAGGCAACTTTTACAACAACAATCTTCGGTTTTTGGTGCTAGTCCATCTTCTCAGACTAATAAGATGTGTACTTTTAAAACTTTTATGTCTTGCAAACCACCGGAGTTCCATGGAAGTACCAATCCAACTGTGGCTTTAAATTGGTTAAGAGATATGGAACGCAAGTTTGATGTGATTAGCTGTGAGGAAGAATCCAAGGTCAAGTTTGCTGTGCAGTGCCTGAAGGATGATGCAATGGTTTGGTGGGATTCAATTACTGGGCATTTTACTCCACAACAAAAGGAATCGATACGATGGAATGAATTTCATCAGGTAGTGCGTAATCAATATTGTTCTGATTTCCATATGGCACAAATTAGGAGGGATTTTGTGAATCTTCAATTAACTGATAATATGACCATGGAGGAGTTGATAGCTCAATTTACAGAAAAACTTCGATTTGTACAACAATGGGTTCCGGAGGAGAAGACGAAGATAGAGCAGTTTGTGGATACTTTACCCCATAACTATCGTACTACCGTGAGACTAGCCACTAGTTTATCTCAGGCTTTTAATCTTGCTCGATCGGTTGTATAACACCCCTCATTTACAATATCAATATAATGTTAGACACACGGAAGCGTAGGAATTTTAACCATATTTATATTTATACATGCTATTAATTTACATCAAAAGTTTACAACTTTAAGTTACATCAAAGTGAAACTGTTCATAATACAACATATGTCGGGGTATTATATAAAACAAACTGATTTAGTACAAAAGATCAGAGTAGCTTGCAGTCAAACTGTTCTTGCACCAAAAGCATCTCAATCCTGCTACTCATTAAACTACAAATCTGCAGGAACGAAAGATGAGGGATTAGCACATAGCTAAGTGAGAGAGTTCAACACCCAACATTCAACTTAGCATAACCATTAATTACAACAATCAACAACAACTTAATAATGAGGATCGGTGGTTCTGGGGATAACCATAATACCCGGGCGGCTCCCCAAGAACTCTTATCCAACCATATCCGTATGGCCATACGGACGAGACCGATAGCTAGTGGTTATCCTACTCAGATACAGTTCAATACACACAACATATGAAGCATATCCCTGTATCATTCACACGATAACCAACTAACCCAACCAACAATTCATCAACTTGTCGACCTCATTGGCAACCAATATCCAAAGATCACACATAGCACGTAGTGATAAAATCAACATTAATGATTAAACAACTCTATAATCATATCTAAAATTACTCGTTGTAATCAAATAATCACTACTAAATCAAATGGTGAGTTTGAATCCACTCACCGATACCTCAGAAGTCGCTACACTCAGCTTCTAATCACTGAGTCTTTGGTGTATCTGAAACATCACACAACAAACAAGTTAGTAACTTGTTCCTAACTAATAATAGTTAACTTCACAATTCAAGTTACAATAAGTAACAATAATAACTATTTGTATTATATAACTCAGATTCACAAACTATCCTAATCATCAAAATTTAACTGACAAACGCGATCCGGACTAGGCGTGGTGGGATCGCGTTCTTCAGTATAAAAAGTTCTGTAACCGAAAAACACTAGCAAACGCGATCCGTACATTTGGCCAGGATCGCGTTTCCAAGGCCAATTCACGACTGGGACATTTTATAACTAGTGAACGCGATCCGGACACTAGGCTGGGATCGCGTTGAGCTACGTTTCAGCTCAAGTACAGACCTGCAACTACATTTCAGCTCAAAACAAACTTAACCAAATCACTAAGTTCCAGTTACAATTCGACTTAGGCACGTTTTTAACATCAAATACCATCATACTTCACCTATATAACAGCTTATATCACATTTAATCATCATACAAACTCAAGGATCAAATCAAATCATCAAATTCCTATTTAACCTAATTACATGAAATAGGTTCACTTACTTTTCCAAATGAAGAAGATGGTGATGAATAGAAGAAGATGATGGTAACTAGCTTGAATCACAATTGGAATTCACAATTCTTGTTTAATCTTTAACTTGCAAGAATTTAGTTAAGGTTTAGGTTTAGTTCTTGAAATGAAATGAAGAAGAACAAGAATTTAGGAAAGTGATCAAATAAAAGAGTCGGCCTCCTTTTTAACCGACTCAACATTGTGGGTATTTTATACCCGCTCTAAATCTATTGCCTGGAACCTAAAAACCAATTGCGAGAAATTTATTTTATTATACCGTCAACTTTAATATTTTAAAACAAACAACATTTCACTATCCACAATAAGTCCTTAGACCTATTTCACCAACTTTCATAATTGAACAGTTATATCAAATAAATTTCTAAAGAAATTAAATACTCAATTAAATAAGAAAAATACCAGGCCAATGGAGAGGATGTTACAAATCTCACCTCCTTAAAGAGATTTCGTCCCCGAAATCTCAACATCAACAAACAATCCAGGATATCTGGATTTCATCAACTCCTCGGTCTCCCAGGTCAAATTAGGACCTAAACTATGTCGCCACTTTACTAGTACCATAGGAATTTGTTTCTTCCTAAGTTTAGTAATCTTCCTATCTAGGATTTCAACAGGTTCTTCAACCAATTTCTGAGTTTGATCAACTTTTAACTCCTGCAAAGGAAGAATTTGCGACTGGTCTTCAACATTGCATCTTCTAAGATAACACACATTAAACGTGTCATGTATACCAGCAAGTTCAGGTGGGAGATCTAATGAAACAGACTGCTCATTTACAACTTGGCGAATTTTGAATGGCCCAATATATCTAGGCGCCAACTTTCCACGTTTTCCAAAACGGATTACACCCTTCCATGGAGAAACTTTGAGGTATACTAATTCACCTTCAACAAATACAACTGGTCGTCTTTTCGGATCTGCATACTGTTTCTGTCGGTCACGAGCAGCTTTCAACCTTTCACGTGCAATTGCAACTTTGTCCGCTGTCAACTGTACAATGTCGGGTCCAGCAAATTGTTTCTCACCGGCTTCCAACCAACATGTCGGTGTTCTACAACGTCGACCATACAACATTTCATACGGAGGCATGCCAATACTGGAATGATACGAATTGTTATAAGTAAATTCAACCAATGGGAGATGAGAGTCCCATGAACCTCCATATTCCAAAATGCAAGCACGAAGCATATCCTCTAAAGTTTGAATTGTACGTTCCGACTGACCGTCTGTCTGAGGATGATAGGCAGTGCTAAGATTTACACGTGTACCCAACTCTTGTTGCAACCCTTGCCAAAAATGAGAAACAAAACGAGAATCTCGGTCTGACACAATTGACAAAGGTATACCATGTCTAGTGACAATTTCATTTATGTACAACTGAGCAAGCTTAGTCAACGAGGCAGATTCGCTAGTAGCAAGAAAATGCGCGCTTTTAGTCAACCGATCAACTATGACCCAAACCATGTCATTACCTCGATTGGTGCGAGGAAGTTTAGTCACAAAATCCATCGTTATATGTTCCCATTTCCACTCGGGAATTTCCAACTGTTTCAGTGATCCGTACGGCTTTTGATGTTCAGCTTTAACTTGGGCACAAATATGACAAGTACCAACAAATCTAGCAATGTCCGTTTTCATTGTAGGCCACCAGTACAATGGTTTCAAATCATTATACATCCGAGTACTTCCAGGATGAATAGATAGTCTAGACTTATGTGCCTCATTCAAAACTAAATCACGAATATTACCAAATAAAGGAATCCATACTCGAGATTGATAAGTTAATAATCCTCTCGAATCTTCCACCAACTCATCTTTTCTTTTCAACATGACTTCGGATTTCAAATTAACATCTTTTAAAGCTTCCATTTGAGCAATTTTAATCTGAGAAATCAAGTCAGAAGAAACATCCACTCTTAAGTAATAAATTCGATCAGAAGTACCCTTTCGACTTAAGGCATCAGCGACCACATTAGCTTTGCCTGGGTGGTATTTAATTTCACAGTCATAATCCTTGATTAACTCTAACCACCGCCTCTGTCGCATATTCAACTCTTTCTGAGAAAACACATACTGCAGACTCTTATGGTCAGTACAAACAACACATCTAGTACCATATAAGTAGTGTCTCCAAAGCTTTAGGGCAAATACAACCGCTGCAAGTTCCAAATCATGTGTTGGATAATTCCGTTCATGTGGTTTCAACTGTCGAGAAGCATAGGCGATAACTTTATCTCTTTGCATAAGTACACCACCCAAACCAGAATAAGAAGCATCACAGTAAACTACAAAATCATCTGTACCATCTGGTAAGGCTAAAACAGGAGCTTGACACAACATTTGTTTTAAAGTCTGGAAAGCATGTTCCTGTTGATCGGCCCACATAAACTTTTCATCTTTTCGGGTCAACTTAGTTAATGGACCAGCAAGTTTAGAGAAGTCTTTTATGAATTTTCGATAATATCCCGCCAAACCCAAGAAACTCTTAATTTCTGAAGCAGACTTTGGGGCGTTCCAATTCATTACGGCCTCAACTTTCAATGGATAAACTTTCACACCATCATTACAAATTACATGACCCAAAAACTGAACTTCTCTAATCCAAAATTCACATTTAGAAAACTTGGCATAAAGCTGTTCTCGTTTCAACGTTTCTAGAATCAGTCTTAAATGTATAGCATGCTCAGCTTCAGATTTCGAATATACAAGAATATCATCTATGAAGACAATAACAAATTTATCCAAAAAGGGTCGACAAACACGGTTCATTAAATCCATAAACACTGCAGGTGCATTCGTCAAACCAAAAGGCATAACCAGGAATTCATAGTGACCATACCTGGTCCGAAAAGCAGTTTTAGAAATATCTTCATCACGAACACGAACCTGATGGTAACCCGACCTTAGATCAATTTTAGAATAAACTGAAGAACCCTGCAACTGATCAAATAAGTCATCTATTCTGGGCAGAGGGTATTTATTCTTTACTGTTCTCTTGTTCAGTTCTCTATAATCGATACACATACGAAAAGACCCGTCTTTCTTTTTAACAAACAACACCGGTGCACCCCACGGCGAAGAACTAGGTCTAATGAAACCTTTATCCAACAACTCCTGTATCTGATTCATCATCTCACGGATTTCAGATGGAGCTAACCTATAGGGAGCTTTAGCGATAGGTGACGAGCCAGGAACAAGGTCAATACGGTATTCTACTTCCCTAACTGGTGGTAAACCAGGTAATTCATCAGGGAACACCTCTGGATATTCACAAACTACCAGAACATCTAAAACAGTTTTCTTTTTAAGTTTGGCATCAACTACATAGGCTAGATATGATTCACAACCTTTGGATAATGACTTCCTAGCCTTCATCATAGTGATCAAAGGAAAAACCAAACTATCCCGTTCTCCTCGAGCCACAACATATGACTTTTCAGAGATTGGGATCCTAATCAACTTCTGATGACAATCAATGCTAGCTTTATTCTGACTCAACCAATCCATACCAATTATCACATCAAAACTAGGGATTGGCATCAACAAGAAAGAAATAAGGAAAGTCTGGTCATCAATCACAATGTTAGCTCCAGTTACCGATGTGGTAACCGGAACCAACTTACCACTAGCAATTTCTACTTCTACAGGCTTGATTATCACTGTAGGTACTAATTTCAACTTGTCACAGAATTTCACAGATATGAAAGTACAATTAGCACCCGAATCAAACAATACACGCGCCGGTACAGAGTTTATAAGAAATGTACCAGTTATAACATCGTCAGTGCGCACAGCCTCATCAACTGTCATTTGAAAAGCTCTACTATTTGCAGGTGGAGGATTTTTACGCTTCTGACCTGTAGATGCAGAGCTTCCGACCGAACCCGACCCCGACTTCCCTGCTTCCGGACATTGACCCACTCGATGCCCCTCCTTCTTGCAAGACCAACACACAAAATTTGGGTACCGACAACTCTTTATCTCGTGACCCAGTTCTCCACATTTCAAACATTTATTCGTTTGTACAGTACAAGGCCCATCATGCCTAGATCTACATGAACCACACCAATTAGAACTGCCCGCTGACCCACTTTTACTAACATACTTCTTACTCTGTCGACTGCCCTGAGAACTTGACTTTCCTTTGCTAGAAGAATCACCTCTAGACTTTGCAGCATTATCTCTAGATCGTGCTTCACGGAAACCTCTAATATCACTGTCTACCGATCGTGCAAGATTAAAAGCATGTGATAAACTATTAGCCAATCTTACAGTAGTACGGTAATGATGAGGTAAGGTATCCACAAACTGCTCAATTCGAGTTTTATCATCAGGAACCCAATGTTGAACAAACCGAAGCTTTTCTGTAAATTGACCTATTAAATCATCAATTGTCATATTATCCTTCAACTGGAGATTCACAAATTCTCTCCTAATCCGTGCCATGTCAAAGTCAGAACAGTATTGATTACACACCGCTTGGTGAAAATCTTTCCATTTGATAGAATCTTTTTGTTGTTCGGTTAAATGACCTGTCACTGAATCCCACCAAACCATTGCTTCATCCTTCATACACTGGACAGCAAACATAACCTTGGATTCTTCCTCACAACGAGTCACACTAAATTTGCGTTCCATATCTCTTAACCAATTTAAGGTCACAGTTGGATTTGTACTTCCATGAAACACCGGTGGTTTACTCGACATGAAAGTTTTAAAAGAACACACCTTGCTAGTTTGAGAAGATGGACTAGCACCAAGGACAGAAGTTTGTTGTTGAGCAAGTAGTCTAGCTGCATCTTCCTCAGCTTTCTTTTTAAATTCTCTAAGAATTATCAACTCATCCTCCATTTCGTGTATATACTCATCCCTATTTGCTTCTTCACCACCCATATGAGGGACACCCTCTTGATCATGTTGCTCAGTATTTGTTTCAAAAGGCGGAGCTTCAATCCGGGAAGCATTATTGGGGTTGGTGGTCGGTTGCTCATTATCTGCCATTTCTGAAATCAACACAACACTTGAAATCTGTTAATCGTTAGTACTTATCTACTAACAGTTATCAACAATGCTAAATCCCATAACTAGAAAAGTTTGACATACCATGCTCCAGTTTTGGGATTGAACATTCTTCAATGCTCAATTAACCCAAAACCACGCTCTGATACCAACTTATAACACCCCTCATTTACAATATCAATATAATGTTAGACACACGGAAGCGTAGGAATTTTAACCATATTTATATTTATACATGCTATTAATTTACATCAAAAGTTTACAACTTTAAGTTACATCAAAGTGAAACTGTTCATAATACAACATATGTCGGGGTATTATATAAAACAAACTGATTTAGTACAAAAGATCAGAGTAGCTTGCAGTCAAACTGTTCTTGCACCAAAAGCATCTCAATCCTGCTACTCATTAAACTACAAATCTGCAGGAACGAAAGATGAGGGATTAGCACATAGCTAAGTGAGAGAGTTCAACACCCAACATTCAACTTAGCATAACCATTAATTACAACAATCAACAACAACTTAATAATGAGGATCGGTGGTTCTGGGGATAACCATAATACCCGGGCGGCTCCCCAAGAACTCTTATCCAACCATATCCGTATGGCCATACGGACGAGACCGATAGCTAGTGGTTATCCTACTCAGATACAGTTCAATACACACAACATATGAAGCATATCCCTGTATCATTCACACGATAACCAACTAACCCAACCAACAATTCATCAACTTGTCGACCTCATTGGCAACCAATATCCAAAGATCACACATAGCACGCAGTGATAAAATCAACATTAATGATTAAACAACTCTATAATCATATCTAAAATTACTCGTTGTAATCAAATAATCACTACTAAATCAAATGGTGAGTTTGAATCCACTCACCGATACCTCAGAAGTCGCTACACTCAGCTTCTAATCACTGAGTCTTTGGTGTATCTGAAACATCACACAACAAACAAGTTAGTAACTTGTTCCTAACTAATAATAGTTAACTTCACAATTCAAGTTACAATAAGTAACAATAATAACTATTTGTATTATATAACTCAGATTCACAAACTATCCTAATCATCAAAATTTAACTGACAAACGCGATCCGGACTAGGCGTGGTGGGATCGCGTTCTTCAGTATAAAAAGTTCTGTAACCGAAAAACACTAGCAAACGCGATCCGTACATTTGGCCAGGATCGCGTTTCCAAGGCCAATTCACGACTGGGACATTTTATAACTAGTGAACGCGATCCGGACACTAGGCTGGGATCGCGTTGAGCTACGTTTCAGCTCAAGTACAGACCTGCAACTACATTTCAGCTCAAAACAAACTTAACCAAATCACTAAGTTCCAGTTACAATTCGACTTAGGCACGTTTTTAACATCAAATACCATCATACTTCACCTATATAACAGCTTATATCACATTTAATCATCATACAAACTCAAGGATCAAATCAAATCATCAAATTCCTATTTAACCTAATTACATGAAATAGGTTCACTTACTTTTCCAAATGAAGAAGATGGTGATGAATAGAAGAAGATGATGGTAACTAGCTTGAATCACAATTGGAATTCACAATTCTTGTTTAATCTTTAACTTGCAAGAATTTAGTTAAGGTTTAGGTTTAGTTCTTGAAATGAAATGAAGAAGAACAAGAATTTAGGAAAGTGATCAAATAAAAGAGTCGGCCTCCTTTTTAACCGACTCAACATTGTGGGTATTTTATACCCGCTCTAAATCTATTGCCTGGAACCTAAAAACCAATTGCGAGAAATTTATTTTATTATACCGTCAACTTTAATATTTTAAAACAAACAACATTTCACTATCCACAATAAGTCCTTAGACCTATTTCACCAACTTTCATAATTGAACAGTTATATCAAATAAATTTCTAAAGAAATTAAATACTCAATTAAATAAGAAAAATACCAGGCCAATGGAGAGGATGTTACAGGTTGATAGTGATATTAGAGGGTCTCGTGAAACACGATTTAGAGATAATTCTTCAAAGTCTAGAGTGGATTCCTCTAGTAAAGGGAAATCAAATTGGCAAGGTAATCGTCAGACAAAGAAGTATGTTAGTAAGAGTAGTTCGTCGGGAAGTTCGAACTGGTGTAGTACATGCAAATCTAGACATTCAGGGCCGTGTACTCCGCAAACAAATAAGTGTCTGAAATGTGGTGATCTTGGTCATGAGATAAGAAATTGTCGTTATCCGAACTTCGTGTGTTGGACTTGTAAAAAAGAGGGACATCGAGTGGGTCAATGTCCAGAGGCGGGGAAATCGGGGCTTGGTTCGGTCGGGAGTTCGGCATCTTCCGGTCAGAAAAGGAAGAATCCTCCACCAGCAACCAGTAGGGCTTTTCAAATGACAGTCAATGAGGCTGTGCATACAGAAGATGTTATAACTGGTACATTCTTTATAAACTCTGTACCGGCTCGTGTTTTATTTGACTCTGGTGCTACTTGTACTTTTATATCTGTATGCTTCTGCGACAAGTTGAAATTAGTGCCTACTGTGATAACCAAACCCGTAGAAGTAGAAATTGTTAGCGGTAAATTAGTTCCTGTTACCACCTCGGTGACTGGAGCTAATATTGTGATTGATGACCGAACTTTCCCTATTTCATTCTTGTTGATGCCAATCCCTAGTTTTGACGTAATAGTTGGTATGGATTGGTTAAGTCAGAATAGGGCTAGCATTGATTGCCACCAAAAGTTGATTAGGATCCCAATCTCCGACGGGTCATACGTTGTGGCTCGAGGAGAACGGGATGGTATGTCTATTCCCCTGATTTCGATGATGAAGGCTAGGAAGTCATTATCCAAAGGTTGCGAGTCCTACTTAGCTTATGTAGTTGATGCTAAGCTTGAAAGAAAAGTTATTTCCGATGTACCGGTTGTGTGTGAATACTCTGAGGTATTTCCTGATGAGTTACCTGGGTTGCCACCAATTAGGGAAGTTGAGTACCGTATTGATCTTGTGCCGGGTTCGTCGCCTGTAGCTAAAGCTCCTTATAGGTTAGCGCCTTCTGAGATTCGTGAAATGATGAATCAGATACAGGAACTGCTAGATAAGGATTTTATCAGACCTAGTTCTTCGTCGTGGGGTGCACCAGTATTATTTGTGTTAAAGAAAGACGGGTCTATGCGCATGTGTATTGATTATAGAGAGTTGAACAAGAGAACGGTAAAGAATAAGTACCCTCTTCCTAGAATAGATGACTTATTTGATCAGTTGCAGGGTTCTTCAGTGTATTCTAAAATTGATCTGAGATCCGGTTATCATCAGGTCCGTGTTCGTGAAGAGGATATTCCAAAGACTGCATTTCGTACTAGGTACGGTCATTATAAATTTTTGGTTATGCCTTTTGGTTTGACGAATGCTCCAGCTGTATTTATGGATTTGATGAACCGGGTTTGTCGACCTTTCTTGGATAAATTTGTTATTGTTTTCATTGACGATATTCTCGTGTATTCGAAATCTGAAGATGAGCATGCTTTGCATTTAAGATTGGTTCTTGATACGTTGAAACGAGAACAGTTGTATGCCAAGTTCTCTAAGTGCGAATTTTGGATTCGGGAGGTTCAGTTTTTGGGTCACGTAATTTGTAAAGATGGTGTGAAATTGGATCCAACTAAAGTCGAGGCTGTGATGAAATGGAATGCCCCAAAGTCTGCTTCGGAAATAAAGAGCTTCCTTGGATTAGCGGGTTATTACCGGAAGTTCATAAAAGATTTTTCTAAAATTGCCGGTCCTTTAACCAAATTAACCCGTAAGGATGAGAAATTCGTATGGACTGATCGTCAGGAGCATGCATTCCAAACGTTAAGACAAATGTTGTGTCAGGCACCGGTGTTAGCATTACCGGAGGGTTCAGATGATTTCATTGTATATTGTGATGCTTCTTTTTCGGGTTTGGGCTGTGTTCTTATGCAAAGGGATAAAGTTATTGCTTATGCTACTCGTCAGCTGAAACCGCATGAAAAGAATTATCCCACTCACGATTTAGAACTTGCAGCGGTTGTATTTGCCTTAAAACTTTGGAGACATTACTTGTACGGAACTCGATGTGTTGTGTGTACTGACCATAAAAGTCTGCAGTATGTGTTTTCCCAAAAAGAGTTGAACATGCGTCAGAGACGATGGCTTGAATTAATCAAAGACTATGATTGTGAAATTAGATATCATCCAGGCAAAGCTAATGTGGTTGCGGATGCTTTAAGTCGAAAGGGTGCTACTGACCGAATCTTTTATCTGAAGGTAAATGTTTCCTCTGACTTGATTGATCAAATCAAAATTGTACAATTAGAAGCCTTGTTGGATCACAACTTAAAGTCCGAAATTATGGTGAAAAGAAAAGATGAATTAGTGAAAGATTCTAGAGGATTGAAAACTTTTAAGTCTCGGGTGTGGATTCCTTTACTTGGCGGAATTCGGGATACGATTTTGAATGAAGCTCATAAGTCTAAGTTAACTGTTCATCCCGGTAGTACTCGAATGTATAACGATTTAAAACCTTTGTATTGGTGGCCCACGATGAAAACTGACATTGCACGGTTTGTTGGTAATTGTCATATCTGCGCGCAAGTTAAAGCTGAACATCAAAAGCCGTACGGATCACTGAAACAGTTGGAAATTCCCGAGTGGAAATGGGAACATATAACCATGGATTTTGTAACTAAACTGCCGCGTACCATTCGAGGTAATGACATGGTTTGGGTTATCGTTGACCGGTTGACAAAAAGTGCGCATTTTCTTGCTGCGAGTGAGACCACCTCTTTGACTAAGCTCGCCCAGTTGTATCTTAATGAAATTGTATCAAGACATGGTATTCCAGTGTCAATTGTGTCAGACCGAGATTCCCGTTTTGTTTCGCATTTTTGGCAGAGTCTTCAACAAGAATTGGGTACCCGTGTAAATTTAAGTACAGCGTATCATCCTCAAACAGACGGTCAATCAGAACGCACAATTCAAACATTAGAGGATATGCTTCGTGCTTGTGTGTTAGAATATGGAGGTTCATGGGATTCACATCTTCCGTTGGTCGAATTTGCTTATAACAATTCGTATCACTCGAGTATCGGTATGCCTCCGTATGAAATGTTGTATGGTCGTCGTTGTAGAACACCGACATGTTGGTTGGAAGCCGGTGAGAAACAGTTTGCGGGACCCGACATCGTACAAATGACCGCGGATAAGGTAGCAATTGCACGTGAAAAGTTGAAAGCCGCGCGCGATAGACAGAAAAAGTATGCGGATCCGAAAAGGCGACCGGTTGTATTTTCTGAAGGTGAGTTAGTCTACCTTAAAGTTTCTCCGTGGAAAGGTGTAATTCGTTTTGGAAAACGGGGAAAGTTGGCACCTAGATACATTGGTCCATTTAAGATTCGACAAGTGGTTAACGACCAGTCAGTGACGTTGGATCTTCCTCCTGAGCTTTCGGGTATTCATAGTACGTTTAACGTGTGTTATTTGAGGAGGTGTAACATTGAGGACCAGTCACAAATACTTCCTTTGAAGGATTTAAAAGTTGATAGAACTCAAAAGTTGGTTGAAGAACCGATAGAAATCCTAGATAGGAAGGTTACCAAACTTAGGAAGAAACAAATTCCTATGGTGCTTGTAAAGTGGAAACATAGCTTAGGTTCCAACCTGACTTGGGAGACTGAGGAGTCAATGAAGTCCAGATATCCTGGATTGTTTGATGGTGTTGAGATTTCGGGGACGAAATCTCCTTAAGGAGGGGAGATTTGTAACATCCTCTCCAGTGGCCTGGTATTTTTCTATTTTAATTGCGTATTTAATTGTTTTAAATAATTTTGTGATATAATTGTTAATTATGAAAGTTAGTGAAATAGGTCTCAGGACTTATTGTGGTTAGTGGAATGTTGTTTATTTTAAAATATGAAAGTTGACGGTATTATAAAATAAATTTCTCGCATTTAGTGATTAAGTGCCAGACAATAGTTTTAGAGCGGGTATTAAATACCTCAATGTTAAATGGTTAAAATGATGGGCCGATCTTTTTATTTTTACTTTACCAATTCCTTTCCCAATTCTCTCTTTCAAATAAAAACCATAAACCCTAACTTAATTATAGTATCTAATCATCAAATTGAAAGGTGAATTGAAGTGTGATCTCTACTATGAACATCATCATCATCACCTAGTTATCATCTTCGTGTTCATCAATCTATTGTAAGTTCATATATTGCAAAAGTTCATATGAAAAATGGATAAGTATGTGATTAATTGCTTTGGATGTTATTGTTGTTAATTTATGTTTGTAAAGCATTAGAAATAGGTTTTGATCGAGTTAGAAGCTAGTAACATAGGTAATCTGCATGTTTGATTCGTATTTGAGTTTTGGATTTGGTTTTCTGGGTTATGCTGTAAACGAACTGGGCATCACCTGCAGGTCAAGGGAAGCCGGTCGGCTTCCTCTGAAGCCGGACGGCTTGAGGTGAAGCCGGCGGCTTCCTGCTAAACGTCTTCGTTTTTCTTGCTCGGGTACACGATTGGGTCTGGATGGGGTCGGGAAGCCGGCGGCTTCCCGGGAAGCCGGACGGCTTCGTCCTGTTTCAGGGTGTTTGATTTGCAGCTTTTCAATTGTGTTTCAATAGTTGATATGTATAACTAAATGATGCATTATGATTAAATAAGCATGATTAGTAGTTGGTAATATTGATGTTTATAGTTTTGAGTTCCAAATGTGTCGAACTTTTATAAGTTATATTTGGACGATTGTGATTACTAACTTTTTATTGGTGTTGAATCTCAGATCCTTTGAAAGACAAAGTTGCCCCGAGAATCTGAGTAGTTGAAGGTGAAGGTATCGGTGAGTGGATTCAGAGCTCACCATTTAATTTAGTTGTGATCATTTGATTGCAACGAATAAACGTGCATATGTTTTGTTGCTTAGTTGATATACATTGTTGACTGTGAACCTATGTGCTATGTGTTTGGCCTTCGGGCATCAGTTGTTAACGAGGTCAACGAGTTGTTAAATGGTTGGTTGAACTAGGCAGGGGTTGAATGAATGATACAGAGTCGTACTTCATTTGTTGTGTGTATTGATTCTGTATTTGAGTTCAACTACCACTAGTTATCGGTCTCGTCCGTATGGCCATACGGATATGGTTGGGTAAGTGTTCTTGGGGAGCCACCCGGGCATTATGGTTATTCCCAGAGCCACCGATCCTCGTTAAGTTGTTGTTGATTTGTTGAATATCGTATTGCGGTTGTTTGAAGCAATTATATGATTATGCTAAGTTATATGTTGTGTTATGAACTCACTCACTTAGCTTTGTGCTAATCCCTCGTATTTACTTTCTGCAGATTATATTTTGAATAGGTGAGTAGCAGAAAGTAGATGCTCTAGGAGCTGGGGAATGTTTTGACAGCTTGCTACTCTGATTATGTTTTGTAACAATTAATGCTAAGTTTTATATAATACCCCGTATTATGTGTTTGTTAAACATGTTTAACTTGACATGGCTTAACTTATGATCGGTTTATGACTTTTGTTCTAACGTATATTAATTAAATATGTTTTAATTCTCTTCGCTTCCGTGTTTTCAATATAATATTATTTATGTAAAAAATGAGGGGTGTTATAATTATATACATACAATGGTAGTCAATTTAGTTGTGTACACACAAAAGAAGTCAACGTATAGTTGTATATATTTACAAACACTTAACCCTAAAATCAATGTTAAAAGGTAAATATGTAAAATGATTTGCAATGTTAGAAAAAAAAAATTGGCAATAAAGCTTTTGCAATCAAATAAATATTATTGTTACTTTTGTTAAATGTTAATAAAATGATTATTGTTAGTATAGTATCATAATATAACAATTTTATGATTTTGGTTATAATGGTATAATAAAATGACAAAATTGTCAAGTGTTATATTGATGAAACTATAAGAATTAATACAAAAAAAAACTATAGTTGTCATTTCAGTAATCTCATTGGCAGGCCTTTAAACTTTTGATTTAGTCAACGAATAGGTAAATGTAACTAAAAAGGTTAGAATATAAAATTGAATTATTGAAATTGTCATTTCGACTTTCTTTAAATAAGCAAAATTGAGCCAACAATTAATATTAGCCGTTAGATCACCATGGAAGGAACTCAATTAATGATCCAGATTTCATAATGATATTTTACTTTATATAAATAAAAATAAAAATAATTTTAAATTAAATATAAATATATATAACCCTTATTATGCATTTAGCCCTTTTTGCCTTAAACTTAGCCAAAGAGATATGTGAAATCCCCAATATACCCTTTTCATTAAATCAATTAAAGTCATCTTAGAAGTTAATAAGGTGTAATAACGTGAAAAATTAATTAGTCAACTTATAAAACATGGAAACTATTATGTAATGTCAAAAAATCAGTATCATTTTAAAATTGAGAAATTGAACTACGTAACTATAGAAACTTTAATGCAAACTCCCTCCATACGTAATTATACTGCATATATTATACTAAACTACTTTTATTATACTTTTAATATATGTGATGTGATATACTTTAGCATTTTCGTTGATCTACGACATAATATTCATTTCAGATCAACTATATATGTGACATATCATGTTTTGGTCGGTTTTATAAATCGTTTCCGCTGCATGAAGCGGGTCACCTACTAGTAAATGTAATATGATTATTGATGTTTTGCCTCGAAAGATTCTATTCCATTTCCGTTTTTGAACAACACTATTTAGTAAAGTTTCATTTACAATGATTGTGAACGTTAAACTAATTAATCACGATCGAGTTTAGAGTTTCTAAAAAAGAACAAACAATGCATGGCTTCACGTTTGAAAGTATTACTACTAATTTCAATTAATGATTACCAATAAGCATAAACGGAAATAAGGTGTGTTAGATAATACATATATATTTTGAAATGTATGTTTTTTGTTAATGGAGAAAATTGTAGGAATTAATTATACGGAGTAATATATATGCATTGATTATGAATATTTTTGAATATTCGATGATATATATCCTAATAAATCAGATATCAAGTCATTATGTAACATAATTCTGATATAGCGAGGATCATCGAAATAAGCAAGAATACTATTTCTACGGAGAATACCATTTCTGGGGATTTCAATTGAGATACCTGAAGAAGGTATTAGTTGGTTCTCGCCTTCTTGAATTGATTCGAGTGGGATGATGACTCTATTTCTTCGCCTCTTTGCCAATAAATAAGAATTCCCCTCGAGAATGGCCGGATATCTAAGATTACAACGACCAATACATGTCATTCGATTAAGTTCTGAATAATCAAGAATCCTATCTCCTTTTTGATTTTTACCAGAAAAATACGAACTAAAAAATTTGTGTCTCACTTGATTATTAGTTACTGAGGGGTTAGAAATATATCTTCGCTTAACAGAAAGAGAATAAGCGTTCATTTGATCTTGATCCTTGTGGATCGAACAGGGGTCTAGACTGGATTTCCAGGGCTCCCCTAATAATATCCATAAATGACTTGTTTTTGGTAAGAGATGAATATTACCATATGTGAATTCAGGTGCATGGTACACATCGGTATTCCAGTGCATTTCACCTTCTGAGTCAGAATAAATATGTTTTCGAACCTTCTCTTTCAAATTCAAAGTGGATGTTCTCGCGCGAATCTCAGCAATGATTTGTTCTGATTCTACATATTGATCGTTTTGAACTAAGAGAAAACTTTTGGGCGGAATACACACATTGTGTATAATATCTTCACTCTCAATAGTTACATACAAGTCTCTAGAACGTAGAAAAGCAGGATGTCCATGACGTGTACGTGTCGGATGAACCAAATCCTCATTGAATTTTATTTTTCCATTAGAAGGGGCTCGCACGTGTTCTGCAGTACCCCCTGTGAATACCCCGCCGGTATGAAAAGTTCTTAATGTTAATTGAGTGCCCAGTTCTCTAATCGATTGACCTGCAATAATACCTACAGCTTCTCCCAATTCGACCAGGTCATCATGAGCTGGACTCCGGCCATAACATAATTGACAAATCCAAGATGTACTCCTACAAGTAAAGGGGGTTCGAATAGAGATGGGTTGTGCTCTAAAAGTTATGAATCTATTGACAAGCCCAACCCCAATATCTTGATTTCTAGTAGCAATGCATCGCGAACCTATATATATATATGATCTGCTAATACACGCCCAATTAATGTTTGGATAAAAATCCTGTCCGCCATCATTCCATTTCGAGGACTTACAGAAATACCTCGGACGGTGCCACAATCTGTTCGACGTACAACAATGTGTTGAACTACTTCAACAAGTCTGCGCGTGAGATATCCTGCATCTGATGTTCGAATAGCGGTATCCACAACTCCTTTACGGGCTCCGTAGCAAGAAATAATATATTTTGTTAAAGAGAGTCCTTCACGTAAATTGCTTTGAATGGGTAAATCAATCATTTGTCGTTGGGGATCCGACATTAATCCTCTCATACCTACTAATTGATGTACCTGAGAGGCATTTCCTCTGGCTCCCGAAAAAGACATTATATGCACTGGATTAAAAGGATTGGTCATCCGAAAATTAGGATTCATTTCTTGTCGCAAATATTCACTTGTGGCATACCAGATCTCGATCGATTGACGTAATTTTTCTACCGCGTGTACATTCCCATAATGATGGTGTTTTTCCAAAATAAAACTTTGTTGTTCAGCGTCTTGAACTAGCCATCTTTTAGAAGGTATTGTTAAAAGATCATCAATTCCTAATGAAATGGATGCGGCGGTAGCTTGTCGGAAACCCAGAGTCTTTACTTGATCCAGGATATGTGATGTATATCCTATTCCATAGTGATCAATAAATCGACTAATAAGTCGTTTCATGGCAGTTCCGTCTATCACTTTATTGTGAAAGACCTGAGTGGGTCGTTTTGCCATCAGTACCTCCATATTGCGATGAGTAGAATTTGACAATGGGTTTGAGTCAGTGATTGGAAAACTTCCTTTTATAGATCTTGATTCACGTAGAAATTCCGCAATTCTAGTCCTAGTTAACCCGGTGAGACTCGAATTCCCGCTGGTAGCATAGAATTACAACAGCCCTGCCAAAACCCTTGTATGGCTTCTTTTATTTCTCGATAAAGAGAAATATGACCAAGAGTGGTTCGAATATATATATATATAAAGAATTTCTTTTTTTATACTTCTTACTATTAGATAGTGTCCATAAATCTCATAATAGGTCCAGATTCATAGTGAATTTCGATGGGAGTTTCTCTTGCAGCAATAACGCGTTGATCTAGTCGCCACCGCAGCCACAAAGGACTACCTAAATTGATTCGTTTTTGCCGATAAGCTCCAATTGCATCATAGGCATTACAAAAAAAGGGTTCTTTTATTTTTGTATACTTATTATCTTCATTTTGATAGTTTCTGCGATTACATGGATTATACCTATTTACACAAATACCCCGACGATTTCCACTCGTTAAGACATAGAGTCCACTAAGCATATCTTGAGTTGGTGCAGAAATGGGATCTCCAATAGTTGGAGACAAAAGATTCATATGAGAAAACATAAGTAAACGTGCCTCTGCTTGAGCTTCCAAAGATAAAGGCACATGAACAACCATTTGATCCCCGTCAAAGTCTACATTGAAGCCCTTACAAACTAATGGATGTAAACAAATAGCACGCCCCTCCACTAAAATAGGGAGGAATGCATGTATGCCTAATCTATGCAGAGTAGGCGCTCTATTCAACAATACAGGATGGTCATCCAGAATTTCCTGAAGTAGTTAACCCATCGAAATTTATGTGTAAGTAAATGGTAACGCACTGCAAAAGAAATCAAATTTTCGATTGTGGAAAGGAAAAGAAATCAAAAGAAAATATAAAAATATATCATTCTCGAAATTTTTTATTGAATAGAAAGGAAAGGGGAGTATTAATGGAAATGGACTCATAGGTTAAAACTTAAAAGGCCTTTTGCTTAATTTGGATCCTTTCCGTCATGGACCGATTAGAAAAGAAAAGTTGTTATGTATGTCGATAAGGACTCGTATAAGTCATTCCACGGCAATTTACTGAAAACATGCGTGGGATTAGTAGGAGTAATTGAATTTCATATCATCAATAACAGGTAGTTTCGAGCAGTACCTAATATCCATTCAGCCATAGATTATGCGAACCCATCATGTTAAGCAACCATTCTACAGGTTTCTTACATTCAATGCTATTTATTTTGTACTTTCCCTCCAATTCGAGAATACATATAAACTATCTTACATTACATTCTTTTGTATTCCTTTTACCTGTATTATATTCCATTCAAGTCTTTTCCACCGGAAAAAAATAACTTGAGAATGCATAGGCCCATTAAGAATTTAGGAAACGTAAACTAATACTACTATCTATTTTGAAGAAGGAGCTCTCATGTATTAGTCTTGTGAGTTAAGATCCACAATCCAGATTAGTAATTTGATCATATCAATTGCATTGTAACATGAAAATTAATTCGAGCTTTTTTACATTTTCAGTAAAACATTTCATCAAACGCTTAGCATATAAATGTAACATAGTATCATCAAAATATAGCAAATTAGTTTGATATATTTTATCAACTTCAATGTACACCCACAATTGAACATATAGAGACTTCGAGTCCACTACATTTCACAAGGACTAATGACTATACATTTGGATCCCATTTATCTACTGCAACCTATAGGCTAGCACACACACATATATATATAATGACTATGCGTTTTGCTTTTCGTTCAGTATCTTGGGTGATAAAAATTTCTTTTATAAAGATTTTTTGTCGTGCAACCAAGTCGTCACCCACTTCAGCCCTTGATTCAATACCTGGTACAAATCCTGCTTCGTACTAACAACTGAACCAATGTCGCTTACCGAGACGCGCAAGGATTTGGTGAAATTGACTTCACCTGTGAAGCAAAATGATTCAAGGTGTTAGTAAACAGCATAATGCCATTGGCATCTCGTCATACTGATCTTGAAAATTCAGAAAAAAAATTAGCCTTCGGTTCTTGTAGAAATTGGGTGATCACCTTGCTCGCTTTGCAGAAACCATTATAAGATTGTGTACATGGACCTAGATAGTTTCAACATATAACTTTAAAAATAGAATAAAGCAAATTCTGCTACAATTAAGTCAAACCTCAGATATTACAATAAAGGTTAACTGCACTAAGGACTTCCTCAACCCTCAATTAAAAAAGCTCTGTACCAATGTACCACGTGCTACTATTGCCTGAAAAGGATACATAAAAGCTTTCACATAATCTTACTGAATTTGAAAATTTCAAATTATAAGACAACAATGTACAGTACTTTGTGGTATCATAGCATTCACTGATCCCTGAACCATAATGTTATATCATCTGATCCCTCAACCATAATGTTGTATCATCTGATCACTAAACCATAATGTTGTATCAGCTGATCATGGATTATATCAACCACTATCTTAAAACGGGTTTAAAGGACACAAGGCATTTAACATGAAATAGTAGGTAGCAATTTTAACCCATTTGCATAAGGTTATAGTTTTAACTACAACAAATGAAACATGTAAAACAGAAAATTAATAGCTGACAATAAAACGAATCAATGGGTTGACATTCCCGCAAAGTGTATTTTCGAAGTTTATTGTGAGCCAACGAAACCTTGAATGCTTATGAAAATATAATTAAAGTGTTTTAGACTTTCAGGTCAACCAACTTCAACCTTTACCAGAAGGTTACCTACTTTTGGGGCTAGATTCATCGAATGTGTTTTGAAGATGCTTATTTTTTCTTGGCAGGCGCAACACTTGAATGCCTAAACAAATAGTATAATAGAATTTTTACCCCAAAATCAATGTTTATAGAGATACTTGAGATGACTAATTCAACATTTTGCTTTTAAGTCACCTACCAACATATTAAATATTTCCCACCATATTCTCTTTTTAAATATGCCATAATAGAAAGTAATGGAAGAACAACATACATAGTCATCAATAAAAACGAACCCCATCAGATGCAGTTTTTGATTTAACCCGCTTGATAAACTTGACCATTCTACCTAGCTGAAAATAGCTATGAAAAAGACGAAGATCATGGAGAAAATCAATTTTGGTCCTACAAAAAGTAGTCATAAAATACAAATAAACATATCAAGCATGACCATTTAAATTGATGGATTCAAATGTAATAAAAGTATGTACCATTGAGTATTCGTGGGTTTCTGCAGAAGGTGTAGTTCACATAACCATTGTTGCTCAACCAATATCACTATCTGCACGAAGTCAAATTATTTGAGATTTGGAATAAAGATTAATATTTGTAAACAATAATACATTTGCTATCAATAATAGCTCAATAGACCAACACTTGCATAATAATACATTTGCTGTCTGGAAATCACTGAAATGAGCATAAGCGATATATTTGAGAATTTTTAACATAAGCGATATATTCGAAAAATTTTAACACAATTTTGACCTATTTTCTTTTCCTCATTATCTTAGCGAAGTTTGACCAGACTACGCATTAACCCATTAGAGATAGTAAATGGGTAAAAAAAAGTGACACCTGCAGTCTCAGAATATTTTACGGAAGTCGAAGCATGACTGAAAAACACACTTTAGAGCAGAAGATAAAAGGTTTATGCACTTACCACTTTGATATGCTTCTTTATTCAGGTCGATGCTGCGATTGTTGTACCACCTACTGATTTTTTAAGTACGGAAGAAAGTTAACAAAATGGCAATATAATGCAAAGAAGGAATTTAATATATAAATGAACGAAAAGAAAAAAAAAACTTACATATTGTTAACATAGGAATCTACAAAAAATGCAGGTTCCTTCAGAAAAACCCAACAACAACAAAAAAAAGAGTAGCATCTATACTTCAGAAACCATACATCAATAAAATAGGCACAACTTGAGTCAATCATCAACAGGCCCATTATTCCTTCTGTGATTGAGTTTTTGTTCAGACTGTACTACCAACAGATCATTAAGGCTGCAGCAAACACAAATAGGTACTTGTACTCATCACCTGTTTAGCCCCACACAGTCATCAGCACACGACTTCGGATCATTTGCCCAACGATCCCATATTACCCCTATCCTTACAATTTCTTATTTTATAGGATAATTTACAAATAATATAGTTTCCACGAAGTTCACTGTTGCACTATTAGCCGTAATATGAAGCAACTATTTGGACCTTTTAGCTATTAGTACAAAAATAATGATTTGAGTCCAAAACAATCCTGCATCGCCAACGAATCAAAACAAATATAACACATGCAGCTTCTTTGAGTTTAGATGGACAAAGTCACAAAAGCTTCTTACTAAATATTTTTTACTATGAAACAGACCAGTAATTTATAAATAAACATATATATATACAATAAAAATATCAGTAACAATGCTATATATGTGTTAAAAGGAGTGATAGACATTACACGATACTTGAATAATACAACATAAGCATCTTATACTGTTGTCCCTAAATGCTTAGAAATTCGGATCCTGATAAAAATAAACAAACAAATCTTGGAACCCATATAAGCACATTCAAATATCGAGATAGTCCATTACACGATCATGCACCTGAGAAAACTTCTGCTATGCTCCGATAGCAGAAAACTTTTAAATAATTTCTACAAATGGATCATATTTAGTGTTGCTTGAAGTAGACCTTTATTGAATTAAATTCACTTTAGTACAAACATAAATGAACTACAAACCTTTAATTTTTATATACAACATTATACCGGCCATACGTCAACTGCAATTACGACGAATACATTACATAAACTTACCAGAAAAAACAATTCGATTGATAAATAATTGCATAATTTGACCAAGAAGGGGTATGTATGTTATGTATACCTTAAATTGCGCAACGTAGAAGAACATAACGAGCAATTGTAGAATATAAACCCTAATTGAAATATTTAAGATACAGTAAGTTGATTGTAAATTAATTGAATCAAAATATGTGTTAATCAGGAATAAGAATACCGAATAAACCGCGAATCTTCAAAGTTGTGAGCGACAATCCAACACGAACCGCTTATTTAACAATGAGTTTAGGGTTTACATGATTTGAAGAAAATATAAAGATGATAAAGGGGGGAAATGATACCAGGGTAGTACACTGGCCGAGGGGATTCCTTCATACCTCTGCGTCTTCTTTAGAGCAAAACCATGGTGCTAGTCTGCTAGAGGTCTCCGGTTTATTTTATTTGCGAAACTTATTAAGGCCAAATACGAATTGAAGATGGAGGGGTTGATAGGGAGTGAAGGGGGTGGTTGTTTTGTTTGGGTGGGAGACGGTCATCAACATCATCGTGGACTTCTTAGGGTTTGAAGACGAAACGGCGTAAGAATATAATTTTATAAACTGAGAATATTTTTTTATAATTTATTCAGCGTAACTTATTGGTTATTATTATTAATTTTAATATAAATTGTTATTAGGGTTTTAAGTGTACATATTTTAAACTAATTTAAGTCATCGATCTATAATTAGGGAGCATAATGACGGGTCAAGATTCTGTAATGATATCCTCTTTTAATTATATATATATATATAAAAGATACTTTTAATTAGTTTATAACTAAACAAAGTGACAAAAAAAAAAAATTCAAATAGTCCATTTTATTTTATTTCTTCACAATAAAACAAGATAAATAACAAAAATGCCACAATTACTAACATCTCGTATTACAACTTTTCACAATCAGTAGGTTTGAAAGACACCAGATTATTCTCTAAATCATAACCTACCCTAAAATTCATTTGAGCCAAGTTTCCATATATTGCAAGATCCGAAGTTGGTCGAAACGCAAAGCATATAATATGCTTACTAGTTGTCACAAATACGTTTTCTCGACTCAACTCGACATCTGCCCCATCCAAATGCATCGTAAACTTGGGCACATTGGTAACTTTTGTCGCACGATAACAAAGACTCAACACCTTTTGTGGATCTTTCATCGTTCTCGCGTTAATAGCCATACGAACAGCTGCCTCAACTTCATCGTATATGTTACTTGGTAACATTGTTAAAGTTGTCCCTGAATCAACAATCATGTTCCCTTTTTGCAACGGCTTAAGGGATCCAGAGTTAACATTGAATCGCTTATTACCGACGCTAACCCCTTCCAATGTGACATGATAATAAGTTTTTGGTTCTTTTGGGACAAGTGGTGTGGAAAGCACATTTGGACCAAAATCAATGTCACCAAATGTCATTTTACTTGACTTATTTTGTACTTCATCTATTTCAGGATACGGAATCAAACAGTACGAAAATTTACCTGGCACAAAAGAACGTATTTGTGACACTAATGAAGAGTTTCCGCCACCTAAACCTATGATCCCACCCCACGTTGGCCGAAAAACACCAGCGTTACTAAACCCACAACCAAAAACAATATTTTCTAAAACCCTATCACCTAATGTCACACTTTCTCTTGCGACAGTTCCGTTGCTAAATGACCCGTCAGCGTAACTCTCAAAAAATTGACACTTTTTCGACGTAGAGCACTTTGTTTCAACGGTAGATATCTCCTTGCACGTCTGTGAACTACAATCTACGGGTTTGTAAGTCGAAGATTTTTTCGGGTCAAAAGGCTGGGCCTTATGTTCATAACATTGAACACAAGGTTCACATTGTATCCACGACAAATCGCTACCAGTATCCGCTATAGCCAACACTTTATGTGACGGATCCCCGAACGAAATGTTCAAGAGAAATTCCCCATGATCAGGGATTATTTCGGTTTGGTACTTCGACTTGGTTAGATTACAATTTTTATTCAAACGTTTCGCGTTAATGAAAGAGCGTCGCAAAGTGTGACTCATTCGTTGGGAAAAGCTCATGGAACCATCGTAAAATGGGGAATCGATGGAATCACGATGAATGAGATCAATGGTAATAGTACCACCGGTGATTGTTGCCGGAGAGCAACCGGAAATGTATAGAATTGAAAGTGTTATTACTAGTGAAAATGAAAATGAAGAAAACGCCATTGTAAAAATTTTAGTGGCAAGTTTTGTGTAATGAGTGAAGGATAATACTAGTAGTAATAGTAAGTCATTTATATAGGAAAACAAATATGACCCTAATTATGGGAATAAAACATTGATTATGGTAATAGAATATTTCATGCAAATTACATCACGTAATAATTAGAATATTACTCCATATATATTTTCGAAATTACGGACAAAACAATATGCATTAATGGTTATGTATTTTTGTTATGATTATTTGCCTTAAATAAGCAAATGTATAATATCTTTATAATAATGATATTCCCTCCGTCCCGTCACAAGTGTCCACATTACTATTTTGAGTTGTCTCAAATAAGTGTCTACTTTCATGTTTTAACCAATTGGAAGAGACTTTAGTGAGTAGATATATGATTTGATTGGTGAAAAGTGTAGTTAGTAATCCTAAAATTATGTTCAAAGTTAAAGTTGACACTTTGATTTGGACGGAGGTAATAATAATTATATCAAGTTTAGCTCCAGTTCAATTTGGAAAATGCGTTTATTAGTGGAAAAAAATTCAGATAAGTTTCGTTTATTAGTGGGTACTACACTACTACTCCATTAAAACGGATAAAATAAACGTAATTTTTATAAACACAGTAATGCGTTTATTAGTGGAAAATGATTATATTATAGACATGATAATTAATAAATAATATAGAGTCTATTGTTTCAAATTATATTATACTCTTTTTTTGTACTATTGAATGTGGAGTACCTTCAAAACTTCTATTGTATGTATTGAACATGTCAATGTCGTATATTGTATGTACATTATCGTTTTTTGCTTTTCCATAATATACTTCGAAACAATAAACCCATTTATTTAAAATTTTTGGTAAGTTTTGAAATGAGGATTTTTGTCACAGAGTAATTTCAGGAAATACAAAAAATGGTACTGTGATACCCAGTATCAATTTTGGTTTAATTTGTTCCGGTATTAAATTTGGTTTAATTTGTTACTACTTATGGAAATTTGATTGCTTGAAATTAAAAGTTACTTTATTTCTTAAAATCAAAACAAAATTTAATATCAAGTTGAGCGAAGTAATAGTAAATACCCACTCGATTATTGAGATGCACATTCTATTTTGATTAGAGATGCGAACATATATTTTCGAATTCATAAAAGATCAATACATTAGTACTACGTATATTGCAACTGAACATGCCTCCTCAAGGTACACAGGTTTCAAAATTCGCTTCATTTCTCGGTTCTAAATTTTCAAAATTGCAGTCGTGGAGTGATTTTGAACCATTGCGTGATTAATTTACCAAAACTGTGTATTAAAAGCTTAAATTGTACATTAATTAATGCACATTTTTAGTGGATCTATAAAAAGAATGATGGAGATATCACAACTCCAGTTCCATTGGCTCTCAAGCGTAAGAGTGATTCACCTCCTGATATTGATTCATCTTCGTCTAGCAAAAGCAACCCTGTTAAGGAACTTGATCCGCTGAAGTTTCCACGATTGGAAGACATATGATATCATAAATGCTTCACCATATCGTGCATCAATATTGCAAACACCCTAAGTCGTGATATGCTTATCCTTGACTCCCTCTGTTTTCGTTTATACTGTTATATTTGGTTATTTCTTCTGGATTATTTGGTTTTATGGAGTTTATTGATCCAATTCAATGTCTGTTAGGTTTTTTTTTTTTTCCATTGGCTCTCGCGTTATATAAATACATCGGAAAATCATAACATGCTTATTGCGTTTTAAATATTTAGGTTTGACTGTTCCTAGGCCACATACACAGACAACTGTTATGAATCATTAGATGTAATTATACACTATGTTGCATATGCCTGGTAAAATTTGAAATGTGCAAATTTGTGAAAACGGTCACTATGTTGTTAGTTGCTGCAATTATGGTTCAAAAAGAGAAGCCACTTAAAGGCTGTAATGCTTTTGATCAATTAGAATGGAATGTCGAATAGGCTAATCACTTGGTTTCTGGGTTAGTCAACTGTGTTGCCTAAAATTGGTTAGGTTTGTTGGCCCAAACCACTATTCATAATTTCGGTCCATTTTGTGACGTGTGGAAGCATGAATATCAGGTGAACGGTTAAATTTAGGAGTGATTATGTGATTTTAATGGTGTCAACAAACTCATCTTTTCCTCAAAATGTTGGTAACCCATCAAGCGAGATCAACCAATGTTATAACACATTACCTTTGTATTTTTGGTTATTGTATAATTCTCATTATATATTGGGTGAGGTTCCTGGGAGAAGGGATAAAAGTGAGGGAAGGGAGAGAAACCAATGAGGAGGTGACAAGTGTCTCCTCATTTCTCCACCTTCTTTGTTCATTTCCCCCTCCTTTTTCATTTCTCCACCTTTTTTATCCAATTCTCGCACTTTCTTCATTTTTCCACTATTTTATTCTATTTCCTTTTTAATTTTTTTATTAAAAATTTTATTAAAAAAAAAGATTTTAAACTTAAATATTTTTTTTTAAAACATGTAAAAACTTCTATAACACTTTTGTTAAAAAAATAAATAATTAAATAAAATTTGTTAATATATTTTTTTAAAAAATTATCACTTTAAAAATCTAAAAATTAGTTTTTAAAATTTTTTCATATTTAGTTTTTTCTTTTTCTTATATCATTTTCAAAATTGTGATGCACCAGATATTATATATAGCGATGCACATGAATATCAAAAACAAAATGCACTAAAACTAAATTATTAGAAAATTATTATTGTGTTCACCAACATTATAACTATGATACACTGATTTTTTCTGAGTATGATGCATCGAGTGTTTAAATATCATGCATCAACTTTCAAAAATATACTATAAAACATCGTTATTGAATAAAAAAGTGGTGCATCATAGTTATAAAACATGGTTCATCATAGTCATAAAACATGGTGCATCGATTGCTTAAAAATATCACGCATTGACTTTCAAAACATACTATAAAACATCGTTATTGAATTAAAGGTGGTGCATCATAATTATAAAATATGGTGCATCATAGTTATAAAATATGGTGCATAAATTTATAAATATGACACTTCGACTTTTAGATATACGATAAACATTATTAGTGTATATCTTGGTGCATCATAGTTATAATATATGGTGCATCATAAATATAAACAGTGGTGCATCATAGTTATAAAACATGGTTTATCATAGTTATAAAACATGGTGCATCGAGTGTTTAAAATATCTTGTATTGACTTTCAAAATATACTATAAAACATCGTTATTGAATTAAAAGGTGATACATCATAATTATAAAACATGGTGCATCATAGTTATAAAATATTGTGCATCATAGTTATAAATATGACATTCTGACTTTTAGATATACCATAAACATTATTAGTGTATAAATCTTGATGCATCATAGTTATAAAATATGGTGTATCATAATTTTAATTTTACAATGCATTGAAGTTATAACTTTGTTATATCAAAATTTATTTTATTAAAGGTATGAATATGGTGCATCACATAAATATTTTTTTTGTAATACTATATATAAAATTGTATCAACATATAACAATGTGAGGTAAAACAACAACATAAAAAAGGTTGAAAACGTGAAAAAAAAACAAAAACAATGATAAACAATCTGTGAAAATGATTAAATAAAAATGTTGAAAAAAAACTGATAACAAGCACTTTAAAAAATGCAAAAGGATGAATTTTTTTTAAAAAAAAAAATAAAATGAAAAAATAATAATAAGAAACAAAATTAATGTAAAAAAATAAAATACTAAAAAAATTTAAGGAAAAAAAGTGGAGGAGAAATGATAAAGGTAGAGAAATGAAAAAAGGTGGAGAAATAAAGGGGTGGAGAAATGAAAAATGACATATGGCACCACCCTATCGGCTTCCTCCACTTCCGTCCAAAATAACACTTCCGTCGTTGAACCAGTATCTTATATATTTGCAAAATTGATTCATTTTTCAATCAGGGAGAGTCGATGTACATAAGTACTAGAATTTGCTTTCGTTTTCTCCTACTTATATCATTCTAACTATGTTATTTAACAAACATTTCCAACGATTATACTGGTACACGAATTTTCCCTTTATAAGCTACATATTTTTATATAACAAATTTATTCGGCCCGCAAAATTGCAGGTTATGATCTAGTTGTACATTAATTAATGCACATATTTAGTGGATCTATGAAAAATAATGATGGAGATATCACTACCTATACCGAAAATATGAATTAGAAGTATTGTTATCAAAATACCCTTAAATTGGTTAATAATTGTGCAAAGCTTAACCCAACCAAATTTAGACCTAATTAAAAAAAAACAGAAGAGGAGATATAGTTTCATAGGGAAACAAAAATCATCAAGAATTGGCCACAAACACAGTTTGTTAAGGGAACAAAAAATGAGATTTTGGAATGTTGACTTTTGCTTCTACAGATTGTTTTGGTCAATATTTGACCCTATTTTCTTTGCTTCATCACGAGCTATGGAGGCCGAAAGGATTCCAAGATCACGATTTAAAAATGTCAAAGCAGATTCACACTCGGATATAATTCTTGCCACGGAAGATGGTTGACCAGATATTGTTTCAGAAGATCCAATGGCCACAGCAGCATGTGAGTCACGTAGATTTCTCAAGTTCCCTAAAAACTGCAATACATAACACAAATCCACATGCAAGTGAGTGAAGACAATAAAGGAAGTAATTCGACATCAAACAATGTGTTATCATAAAGATACTCTAACTTCGGAATACTTTTGGCTTGTTATGGTGATAGACTTATTTGAACTTTTACTTTATCAGTATGTATATATATATATATATATATATATATATATATATATATATATATATATATATGTTACAGAGTATTATAACATAACATGTTTGACCCATTAGAGATATAATATCATCCAAATAGACCCTTTTAAAGGTACATGGGTCAAATTTGCCACTTCTTGATGCAAGTATGAAAGTCCAGCTTCTTGAATCATAAATTCATTAAAAAATGCATAAAAATTCCATTGCCTCATGCAAAATTGTTATTAACCCAATCTTGGGACGGCCTGTGAATCCTAACCTTCCCCTTTCATTTAAAATTCAAATTCCAATTGCCTCTTTCATTCTTAAACAAATTGATGGTAATTATATTTATACGAATAAATAACTTCCGAAACCATCATACTTCACTTTTAATTTTTGCAAACAAACGATTATAAACGCAAAAACACATAACACAATGCTCAACGCTTTTTTGTCGAAAACTAATTTCTTCCTAAGGATTTTTCGTATTTTCACATCCGTGATCCCCTAATGTACTTTATTTAAGGGTCCTTAAGATACTTTACTAACAGTTAACATTATCACTATAGCATGAAACTTGTTAGATGTTGCAACTGTTTATCATCCAGAGTTACCGAAAAGAGATGAGATGGCAGTAGTACACTAAAGGGTTTCAAATAACTTTACCTTTAAGAGCATCTTGTATGCATCTAGTAAGCGGTTTGCAGCTGGTCCAAAGCCATGCAATTGTGGCACCTCCATCATATGTGTCCAGGGACGTATTTCCTAGAAGAAAAATATATATAAACAATCTTTATTAAGTCTGATATACAATCTATATATGCACACATTCTTGGTTTTGTATCGATAAAGCTCAGTTTTCCAACCTTGGTGTAGATTGTATTGAAGGATCTTGCAGTTTCTAAAAAAGATTCTAGATGTGCCCTCAGCTTCATATCCACCTCAGCATAATCCTCATCAGGGTTGTACGAATGCTAGATTTGTAATCACATACAGAACACGAATATGTCAATGAAGTGCATCATAATAGATAATAAAACACAGAGAAGTCCAATATTCAGAGGTGGCATATCAACGCGGCCAAGTTTTCCATATAGGTGGTGTTGACCCAACACCTTTTGTCCAAATATTTTTATTAATAATTTGTGTGTTATATATAATTTCAGAAAGATATCCCTACAACACTAAATTTTAAATAAAGAATTAAGCAGGTTATTCATTTAAGTTACATTTTGGGCTGCACTTTGACCTGTTTGAACAAATACTCTTGACAATTTGTTTTTCTTTTATTATCCATTCAAAATAAAACATAAGGTAAATCAATAAGCTCATAAGTAAATAGGTGAAAATTGCATCCCTAATCCAAAGTTTCATGTAGTAAGGAGCTGGAAATAACCTTCGATGCTAAATCATCAACCATCTCTTGCAGACTTGATAGTCTACTAGATTGACTGGCAAGTTGTTTCTCCAAATCTGATATGTCAGGCCTGCATATAAATTTTCCTTTAGAAATATAATTTCCAGTATTCAGTGAATTGTAGAGAACTATTGGTGTAATTGTAAGCTCAAAATCATTCAAAAAGAGAAATTGTATAAAGATTCCAGAGCTAAGCAAAGTACTACACGAAGCTAAAAGTTGAAATTATTTCCATCAGACTACCATGAAATGGTTCTCAACTTCTCATCACTCCAATTGTCCCAAATCAATTGTAACGCTTGACAAAGCATAATGATTAAGAGACAGGTTTGATTGTAGTCAAATGTATTAGATACCTTTAAAGTAAGAAATAATAGGAAGACTATCGTGAACCAAAACTATAGATCAATAATATTTTGAAATGATACATACAGTAAGTTTAGCAAGACAAGTTGCAAAAGTGGTCAAGTGGACATTGTTACCATATTCTGGGACTGAAGGAGAGATACATAAAAATCATAACATACTGAATCCCACTAACATTCAACGCTACAAAACACCGTTTGAATATCCGAAGAGAATACAGTGCAATATTTGAAACCCAAATCAAAATGAAGCAAGATGTTTGATTTAATGATCTCAGGGAAACCAATAAGAAGGATCACTTGGTTTGAGATGAACAAGATGGCTAGGGTTCGGTATAAATAGGTGTTAGGACGTTTAATGTACGTAATGATGGACAGGTGGCAGACATTAAAGTATTGAGCAACTGCATAAGGAGTAGGAGTAGGAGCAGTATCATACACTAAATCTAATCAAAAATTTATAACATACAAAAGAAAAGGTATATATTATCATAATACCTTTTCAAACATAAAAGGAATAGATAACACTGTGGTCTTTGGCAGTCTCTTTCAAATTATATACCATTCCCAACTAGAAACCATGAGTAAGTTACATTAACCAGCAATGGAACTTCCAAAGTAGACTTCACAAAAACTTGCAAGATATACAGATACGGCTACAGTGAGGACAAGGTAAAAAGTACGTTTGTAGATGGAACTTTAAAGAAGTACGCAAAATCGAGGAACGAATTCATTAATGACTCCAAAGCAATGTTTTTAAAACCGGTTCGAACCGGCCGGTTCGACCGGATCCGGACGTGAGAGCGAGTTAGAATGAACCGTTTTTTTGACTTTTTTCCAACTCGGGTTAGACCGTTGACTTTTCCGGTTGAACCGGTTTTGGATGAACCGGTTTTTGAGTTTTTTTTTTTTTTTTTTTTTTTTATTATAACTTTATTATGTTATAGTTGTTGGAAACAAGGAAAAAATCTTAGACAATATTATTTTTTTAAAAAAATACTTAGAAAAATGCATAAAACAAAAAAAAAAAAATTTATTTTAATTGTGAACCGGTCCGACCGGCCGGTTGAACCGGTTCGACCGGAATCGGGCAACTTTCCGGTTCGAGCAAAAAACCGGTTTTTAAAACATTGCTCCAAAGCACATGTTAAGTACAACGCTTCACGAAACAATCCACCATCAAATATATACTATTGTTCTGTAACTTGAAACCATAGTTTCTTACAAGTTTATGCATCTACAATTATGCAGCATAACCAACATTTTGTAGTCTATCTAGAGGTTATAAAATCTCAAACTAAGCCAAGAAATGGTCCAAAAAAATAAAGTTCATAAAGCCATCACTTAAACAATTTTATAGGAGTTCTGTATCAACTTTAGCTTGTCTGAGCTACTTTTATACACTTGCATAACCCTAATACGATTATTAGACAACCTTTTCTCTGTAGGTCCTAGCAGAGTCGCATTGTAATGAAGATGCATCTTAATCAGACAATTGTCCATTACTGGAACTAGATTCCTTCATTAGCATGTGTCATGCAAGTAGCCAAGTAGCATTATTTATTAGACTAACTTATCTCTAAAATTATATAATCCTTAGCACTACATACCAATTTGTTATTTTAGATAAATTTATAAGCTTCACTTGCTTTAGTGCGTTAAGCTCTGCAGCCTCAAACATGTTCTGACATTGATTTTGCACGTGTAAGTAGTAAAAGCAGTATGTGCCTCTTACAGATCACTCCAGCTATTTTATAATTAACTTTAAAAGAAAGGGTGACATCTAGTTTCTGATGGCTGTAACGATTAAGGGTCAAAAGAATCTTACAATGGATATATGGACTGAATTTGCACGTCAGCCGGGAACAGTTTGCATTCCTCAGAGAAAATTTGAGATTGTTTTTCAGCAATAGAATCTATGAGCTGTATGTCCTTAGCTACCTGTTCATCAACGCTACAAAGAGAAAGCTAAATCACTAATGGGTTCGGAGATGATAGTTAAGTAGTAGAGGTGGCAAAATAGGTGGTAAAGGTGGATCTGAAAATCGGTCAAAACTAATTTTGTATGGGTCAAGTCAGGTTACAATACCTTCTAAATTTTTAATTATAGTTGGTGTGTCAACTTTGATTATAAACATTATATCATTTAAATAAAAATCTAACTTTTCTAATAAGATGATCTAGGAGGTTTATGAGTTAAACACGTACACTGGCAACCATCTACCCATTCGACCAGTTTGACCAGTTTCTCATTAAGCTATTTCGGACCCATTTAACCCATCAAAGATACAACATAACCCGACTCTGCCATTTGTGAGTACTTGAGTGAATGAGACGAATTTGCCACCACCAGTAACTTGTAAATTGAAGTAAAATGATATCGAGAAAAGTGATACGAACCTCCACTCAGGATTATCAGCATAAATGCTAGCTTCGACAAGATCTACAATCAGACGAAGCATCTCTGTTCTTTCCTCATAACTTCCTCTTCCCTACAGCCAATGATTAAATTTAAACAGAGTTCACAGAAACCCGCATCTCCGATTACCAGTACAAGATACAAGTACGGGCCAGACTGTTGTATGGGAAGGTCTAAACTCAAAACACTAAATCAACTAGAGAAGAAATATGTAGACCTATTGCCATCTTCAGTCTTACTTTGTTTATCCAGGCCTAGTGTTATGCCAAGTCACCACATACACACAAAGTTTATAGTCCTAAATAGCTAAGGGCTACAAACAATTCGACCTTTTATTGACCAACTTGTGGTCAGTCAAGTCGAGCTTTTATCGAATCCGAGCTCAAGCTCAAGCTATAAAACCGAGCTCAAGATATATAAAGAGCCACGCTGAAGGGACTAAGGGATCGGATCGAGCTCAGCTCATTATATATTTTTAGCTTGATTTATAATCTTCAGCTCCAGCTTGAACTCGATAAAACCGCCTCAATCTAACATTCAGTTGTCTATTCTTTTCATATTTTGGTACCAAGTGAAATTGTATAACTGATCCAATACATTTCGCAGTTGCGAGTATGCTGAATACTACATAAACCTGCACCATCATCCATCAACTGATACTGTAATATGGACAAGTCATAACTACTATATCTTTCATGTCCGCCCAATTGGATCTTTGCAGTAATTTATATCTATTGCACAAAACTCAAATCAGTTTTCTTATTGTATCACTTTGGATTTGAGAATGGCATAGTGACTTGCACTCAGCTTAGGCATTACTTTCATGGATGCTGAAATATTCCAAGTTTTTTTTAGGAAAATACAAACCATGAACATCAATCTAGAAACTAGGAAGGGTATATTGCAACTTCTATAAGGCACTAAAACCATACATACAGATACACAGATACTTTTACGTTAAGTGTCAAAGCTTTGAAAAATGTTCACCTATAACAGTTTCAATCAAGACTGACAAACATATGCACCATCAATATGAATAACTAATTAACTATATACTAAAACAACAAATATCAATCGCACGTTATAACTGTGATGTACCAAAAGCATCCAAAAAATCACATCCCAGTTAAAACTACTAGGAGAATCAAACTCACTTGGATAGCTTCCGTATCTACACTAGTGGTTATGCCAAGAAACTTTGCAATCTCTGCCAAATCTGTACAAAACAAATAAGTGATTTGAAATAAATATATTAAATTTCAGTACTTCGATATAATTCACTTGGCTTTCAGAATCCTGTTCTGAAAAATTCTTAAACGAAAATCCAAACTTGAAACTAGAGCATGTATTGTTCTACATATAACCTTATCAATCAGTACTATCACATCAATAGCTAATTAGCTAACTACTACTTAATGTTTCTTCTTCAAGATGTGCACATATACATGTTCTTCAGTCTTGGCACATTCCAAAAATATTTTCTCAGGTTTAAACAGCAAATCAACTAGTAATTATTTAAGACAACAAGTGAAATTATACACATTATGTCAAGCAAATTAGCACACTAGTCCTACTTCCTAAGTCACATTGCCACTAATGATTAGCAGTTACATCTAAACTACGTTAAAACTCACAGTAAATCAACAATTATATAATCAATCACATATATAAATCTGAAGTAGTTGAACAATTCAAAAGCAATTACATTGAATCCGTGAAGTTTCTTCGTCTCGATCCATAGCATCACCTTGTAAATTCTGTTGAGAAAAAGGGGATTTATCACCTAATAACCTGCAATTAATCGAGGATCAAGTACAATTCACCGAATTACATGAATCAATCGATATCAATATATATAGATATAAAATGTTTTACTTGAAAAAGAGCCATTCGAGAAGAGAATAGCGTTCCATGCCGGCAAAAAGTAGAGATTGAGAAGGTGCATTTGCCCTAGGGTAAGATAATAGTGTTAATTTCCTTTGTATTTCTTCCATTTGCTTTGCTGCCATTGTTATGTGATCGATGAATTGACTTCGAATTTGATTCAATTTGGGGGAGAATCAAAATCGACGGTGGTTTTTGGTGGCTGTGTTGACTGAGCGAGGAAGACGGAGGGCAAGTGAGGGTGGCCGGGTGGGTGTAAAATGGATACGGGCGATCGGGTATGAGTTTCTTTGTAAATTGGTTTGAACTTTGAACACAAGGTATTAAAAGCCGACATACGACGCGGAGTTAGTAATATGATATGAACGAGGTGGTAATGCTCGCGCTTCGCTGCGAGGTCCGTAAATGCTCAAGTATTAGACGAAGTTGTTGAGAATGATATCTTTAGTAAACATTTTATTTGATTTTAGTAGTATAATTTTTTTTTAAGCAATAAGTAGTTCACTAAACAATTATTATGAAATGTTGAATTTTAAAAATGATAATATATAAATATAAATTAAAAATTAAACATCAAATCGTCACCATATAACTGATAACACGTCAACAAAATACACAAAATGTACAAAAATAAATAGTTTCATACATACAATGGCGGTCAGTTTTGTTACGTACATACAATGAAGGTCAAGCTTGTACTGAAGATTATTTAATAATACAAATTTTCAACTTTTTAAAATGATAAAAGAATTTAATTTAAAAAAGAATCACATTTCGTTTCTTTTTAGTGAAGAAAAAATTTTGAAAAAATAAAGAAAATCACATATCCCAAAGTCTTCATCGCTTTACATCTGCGACTTTGCTTTTCCATTTGTTTTGAACCGTCACATTCTCACACCACAGCCTTTAGCTTTCCTTCATTCCTAATTCTATATAGTGTTTATTGAACTAATATGTAAAACGACCTTAAAACATTACCAATATTATGATTAATAAGGAAACAAAGATTTTTCATATTAACCAAATATATTTGTTATTACTGGTTGAAAAGTTTAGAATAACTAATACGTTTAAGAAAATGTAAATTATAAAAAAATGTATTAATGAATGAGAAATTATAAAAATCAATAATTTTAATGGAGTGATGTTTAAGCTAAAAGACTTTTGCATATTTTAACATCTAAAATAATAGTATTAATCAATTAATTAATAATAGAAAAACAAAAGTCACTTTTTTCTCTTCAGAAATCGGTTTATAGATTACCATTATTTATGTATTCATGATATCAATGTAATAGAAAATACAATTAACTGAAAAAAAAAAGGATAGAAAACTAAAAACGAAAATGAAATATTTCGTTAAAGCCACCTACTTTTTGGAAGGGTAAATTGATTTTGTCGGCTATGTACCCCCTGTTTGTCCCAAGGTCGGCAACTTACCCTCTAAACTTCCAATGTATGCTATCTAACCTTATATTATGTGCTAGAATCTCTTAAAAATTAAGTTTTACCGTTTCGGGCTTTTAATTGCTCATTGAGCAGCAATGTGTCAGACCACGTGTCGCATTTGTAATCGTCCACGTCGTCAATTTAACCCGTTGTTCCGGTCACAAGTTACCATCTTACCTACATCGATACAAACTTTACCACTTGAATGCAGACATTGGAACTTTAGAGGGTAAGTTGCCGACCTTGGGACAAACAGGGGTGGTACATAGCCGACAAAATCAATTTACCCTTTTTGGAAACATAAAACCGTGTGCTTATATCCCTTTCCCACTCCCACCTGTTCATCTTTTCCTCTACCTTCCTCCACACTTATTCATCATTCCTTTAACCACCTATTCATCTGTCTCTCATCTTTTATTTATTATTTACACATCTTAGAATACTTGAACATATACTTCCACACACAACTCATAATGTAATGTGATGCTCTATGTAAATATGTAATCTATATCTCTCATTCTCTCCTCTCCAAGATCTTAATAAAAATACAGTTTTCGTTCAACCCTTTTCTGGAAACCGCAGCGGCAACAATTAATAACGGAAAGGATTGATTTTTGTTGTATGTTTTTGTGCTGATATGATTTTTGAACTGATAGTGCATGTGGAGATGAAGACGACATCGACGGTGACAGGTGGATACCGGAAACGACAGATTCCGATAAGTTACGAAGGCCCCCGTAGGTGATTTTTTCCGGTCAACGTACATCTGAGTGAAACGTGTCATTGTATATTAAAGGAAATTTATTCCGGCAAGTTTGTGTTTCAATGTTAAGTCACCCTTTTTCATAAGGGATAAAATTTTAACAAAATTTATTCACCAAAGTCAACAAAGACTGCAGCCTCAAACTGTTGTCATTCAGAACCCAATTAGAAGCCTCCCTGTGTCAATTATAAGAAGCTTCCTTTTCTACTGTTCATAAACGCTCGCGAACCCAATTAGAAGCCTCCCTGTGTCAATTATAAGAAGCTTCCTTTTATACTGTTCATAAACGCTCGCCAGTTGATTATAAGGGGGAATATTTGGTATTACCTTGGAATAATGACGCGGAAATGACGATAAGCTATGAACAACCAATTGAAGATATTTGATTAGCTTGGAAACAAATTAATCTATGTTATTTCAACTATTAATTCCTACTTAGAGTGGGATATTTCTAGAACCAAACCACGTTACATACGTTTTTCTTTATCATTATGATAATTAGTACCATAATGGTTTTTTTAATGTTTTCTTTAATTTGCTTAAAGACTCTTGAGTAGTCTTAGACTTTTGATATTTCATGATTTATTATCTTCTTTTATTTTGCCATTATAAGGCTTAGAAGTTGTAATAGAAAGGAGTTTTAGTTGATGGTTTTTGAAGAAATCGAATTTTCTCTCAAATTGTGTTGTTCAATTGAGTTGAATCTATCCTAACCGCGGTATTCCTTTGAATCAACGTGTGTTGGAAAATTCTAACCGCGGTATTCTTTTGAATCAACGTGTATTAGAAGAAATTATTCCTGGGTATTCTTTGAATCAACAGGTTTAATTAGTGTTTGTAATTTTCACACTACATCAGAAACGAAGTTTATGTGAAAGGACTTGAGGACAAGTCCCATATTAGAGAGGGAGAATGATGCGGAAATGACCCCAAGCTACCAACAATAAATTGAAGATTATGGATTATTTGGATCAATTACTTGCATTTAGTTTAATCTTTATGATAATAATTTGTATTATGTTTTAATATTTTATTTAATAGCTTTGTAACTTTTGATTGGCCCTAGACCTTTAGTCTTTCAAGATTTATTTGCTTCTTTAATATTCAGCCATTATAAGGCTTCTAAGTTGTAATAGGAGAGGAGGATGAGTTTTGAGTTTTATGAAATTGAAATTTTCTCTCAAATTGTGTTGATCATTTGAGTTGAAATTTTGCCTAATTACTGTATTCTTTGTGAATCAACGTTAATTAGAAGGTATTATTCTTGGGTATTTTTAGAATCAACAAGTTTAATTCGTATTATCTTATTTACACCCTACATCAGATACCTATGCATACGTTTTTTTGTCATTACACATCTATCTATAATTATGATGGTCAAACTGTTAGTATATATGTACACGACTTAAGTATGTTCGAAAATTAATGAGCCTATGGGGGCGTGCACTAAATCATTTAGACACGATTAATTAATTAATAATGTATTAATTATTATGCACATTTAATATAAACTAAACTTGAGGGACTTAAATTTTAAGTTAATAAAACTTGTATTGGATTTGTATTGGGTTTTATATGGGCCGATTTTTAGGTATCCATATACAACTCAAAAAACTAATTAAAGCCTATAAATACAAGGTTAAGTTAGGGTTATTCGTATCCTAAATATACACACAATACCCTAAATAATAAAACCTCTCCCCTCTCTCTTTTTGTGAGCCGTAGGTCAAACAACCCAAGGGGTTTTGGTTTGTATGTTTTTATTTGATCAAAAGAAGAAGAAAAAACACAAGAGAGGTTTTAAGTTTGTTATGTGTGTTTCGACTAGCATCGTTATCGTGTCGTGATAGTGGTGTGCGTGCAACCCTAGAGGGTTTTACCATTAGTGAAACCTATTCGTTTAATTAAACGTTTAATTGGAGCTAGCTAAAAGGTACACATCTCGATCTTAACTAATTATAAATACGTGTTTATTTGCTTCCGCAATTGTGTGACAATTTGTTTATATCTTTATGCTATATTCTAACAGTGGTATCAGAGCCACTCGTATATAATGATTAGTTAAATATGTTAAACATCAAAGTTGTGGGGGTGATGTCTTGTTGGTTCGACTATCACATGAAAAAAAAAATTTGTTTTTAGTTGGTGATGAGAACAAAGTCGACAAACAGGAAATTAACCAAATTAATTAGTTTTCTCTTTGTGTTTTTACGTAAAAAAAAAGAAGGTCAAACACCCACTTAGGGGTTTTTCTTTTTTCGTCGTCCGGAAAACAGAAAGCAAACAAAGGGATTCGGTGGTCAAGCCAACAAGGGATATGTTTATATATATTAAAATATATATAAACCTTTTATGATTAAATAATAACTAATAACCTCAAATTTGGTTTTTGTTCGTACAAAGAAACTTTTATGAAAGAAGGGTGTTTTTCTTTGTATTAATTAAAATTTATAGTTAAATTGTTAAACTTTAAATTCCCATAGCAAAATTGATGTTTAACAAGAACAATAACGTATTTAATGTAAATTGCTTTGTTATTGTTAGTGTACTTTTAATTAGCTAAATAAAGGGTATCCATGAAATTCATGCATAATTTGTCATGTATATCACTTTTATATAATATGCTAGTTAAATTTAATTGTTAATAGTAATGATTATGTGTTACTTGTTTAAAATTGTTTAATTGACAAGTTGTCTCTAGTTTGCCATGCTTTAGGGTTACACCTGTTTTGATCAAAAATTAACCAAGATAATCAAGTGATTAAATCTAGTTTGTGAGGTAGTGTGTTTATATTGATTTCCAAGACAATCAAGTGTAAAATGCAAGTTTTTGGTGAAAAGTAAAGAATTTCACCAAATGAATGTTAAACTTGTTAAAAGTGCAATCAAAGACTTAGTTTATATAAATTATGATATGCGATAAACGTTTGATAACAAGATGAATGCTAAAAATCAAGTATAATCCGGGATAATTCCGGGATAATGCAGTTTATGCAATTAAAACAAAGTAATTGGAATGTAAATGCGAATGACACAGTGATGTACGAAGAAAACCCTTGATCTATGATAGATCTCCGGCACAAAACCTCGGGAATGATCAATCGATCATTGCCTTATGTTTATATTATTATAGTAAATGAATTACAAGCTAAGAGCACAAGAATCGGCTAATTGTGTGTGAGCAGTGAAGTATGAAAGTATTTAAGTGTTGTAGAGAGTGTAAGTAGTGAGAATCAAATAACCTAATCGATCATTCAAGCCTCATTTTTATAATACGGACCTATAACTATATTTCTGAAATATCCGGGATCATCTCCGAGATATGTTGGAGCGTCCCCAACGTTCATATGACCAAGTATAGCGCACATGTTGAATCTTCTCTTTGTAATTCAAATATTCTCCAGAGATTATACGATCCAAAGAAATCAGAGCTACTCCCCACGTCTCTCATGACCTGGTCAAAGGAGAATAAACACGCATACAAATTAGTAGCAAATGATCCCGAGATATTTGATATCTGGGATCCTCATAAGCATATATTATACTTATAAGAACACTAATTATATTTCCAAGATGTTCCTTTGTAACATCCCCAAATCGGGCCTAGGAGAAAAAGGTATTTTTTTTCTTTAATTTAATTATGCAATTTAAATTATTACCTGAGTTTGATTGTAAATTTAATAGGTAAATGAGCCTCAGAAAATATTGTGACTAGTGAAATGTTAGTTGTTTTAGATAATTTTAGGTGACAGTAAAATAAAATAATTTTCTCGCATTTGAAATTGAGGTTCCAAACAATAGGTCAAAAAGGGGTATAATATTACACTGTGAATTATTGTGAGTCGGGTTTAAAAAAAAAAAAAAAGTGGCCGACATATGTTTTTCCCTTTTCATTTGTTCTTCACTTGTTGTCTCACCAACTCTTTCTCAAACACACAAACACAAATTTCTTGTGAAGATTATATACAAATTGAAGGTTTAATTCATAAGTTCATCATCATCATGTAATATCTCTGCTACTATCAAAGTTGTAAATGTTCTTGAAACTACAATTGATACATATATGTATTTGTTTGAAATAGGTTAGGTTATTGAATGATTTTGATATAAGATTGAGTTTGAATGTGTTGTTGAAGTTGTTAACTGATATATGGCGTTTCTAGAATTAAAAGATAGCTAAGAATCTGAGTTTGTACTGCATTATGTTGAATTTTCGAGTTAGGGTTCGTATCTAAGTTGCAGGTCTGATTGGAGCTGAAAGGCGAGGAAACGCGATCCCCAATATTGACCTGGATCGCGTTCCTCAGTTATAAACTGGGTTCTTCGCAATTTAGTCTATTAAACGCGATCCTAGCATCGAACCCGGATCGCGTTCATCAGTGTAATTTTGTCTCAGCTGATTTTGAACTATGGAACGCGATCCCAAACCCTTATCCGGATCGCGTTGCTCAGTGTATTTTGGTTACATAATGTTTTTCTTCTTTGGAACGCGATCCAGCCACACTTTCCAGGATCGCGTTTGCATGTTTAAATTTGAAAGAAATGATAATTTGTGAGCTTGTATAATTGCAATATTTATATGATATGGTTATTATATTATTCAATAGTATAATGTAATTACTTAAGTAAGATTATAAGTAAACCATGGAACAATGTACTAATTTGTATTTGATTGTGTTTACAGAGATACCGAAGACTCAATAAAATTAGAACTTTGAGTGTGGAGATTGAAGCGAAACAGGTGAGTGGACTGGTTCTCACAGTTTAATTTTGGTGTTAACAGTTTGGTTACATCAATTTTAAGTTGAAAATATTGATTGAATTATTGATAAATTGATGATAGAGCAATTATTTGATTTTGTTGATTGATAGATTTATTGATTTCTTGTGAATAATTCCATGATAGGTTGGAATGATAGAGGTCAATTATTGGGTTTAGTTGCTATAGGTTAATCCTTATGGGTCGGATGAACATTCGTTGTGAATTAATCCATATTGGTTAAAGATAGCAATAAACTATCGGTAAAATCTCTGTATTGGCCTGCAGTTGATTATTAAGTGTTCTTGGAGTGCCACCGCGGACTGAGGGTATCTCAAGAACCACCGATCCTCTGTTTGATTGTTTATTTAGATGATTGTTGTGAGTTGATTGTTATACTAAGTTAGATTGTTAGACTTAGTTTACTCACTTAGCTTCGTGCTAATCCCCCACATTACTTTTTGCAGGTTGAATTTTGATGGTTATTTTGTTGTGAAGTTGATTCAAGGGAAATGTTTGACAAGCTGGATAACTCTGATCGTTTTGATATAACTATGTATTGTTAACATAACACCCAGTTATTGTATTACCGTTGTAATCATATTTAATACTTATAAACTTGGTAATGTTTTGGTATGACTAGATGTCATATATATATATATATATATATATATATATATATATATATATATATATATATATATACATATCAATATATATATATATTGATATGAATTGGATTCGCGCTTCCGAAATATTAAAAAAAAATGGTCTAAATTATGGGGTGTTATATCCTTTATCTCAGACTTAGATAAATCAAGATCATAACATATCAATGATCCTGCAAAATAAGATAATATCCCTAGCGGGATTCTGCACTACAATTATTAGAACAGAGCCTTTATATGATCATTATCCTCATATATTCTCAATTATAAGGATAACACATTCATACCTGAGGATCCTGCATAGCATACAAATCAGGATCATAGCTAAACTATTATACGTTACCTCGACCTGATCCAATTCCAATATCCTGCGCATAAATTATCTCTATGCAATCCAGGATCTCCATTGTCAATGAGATAAATGCCAGTTCAGGATCCTGCAAGGTTAGTAAAAAATCTACCCACAACAACACCAACCAAAAGTTGCATGAAAATTTATTGTTAATTGTTTGATAGTTTACATTACATATGCTAAAACGTAGTAACCATAGGGTCAATGCCCTTTAAGCTAGTCGATCGTAGTTTAGTTTAATTATTATTTGTCAATTGTTGACTTGTGACGCAAAATTGTTTTTAGAAAATAAAATTAAACTTAACTAAATGACTATAAAATATGATTTAGGGTTTGTAATATTACATATTTATGACACATATAGGTTGGGCTCATATACCATAATTTGTTCCCATGTCATAAAATATCTAATTGATTACAAATTCATTTAATAAAATTGGTATCTTTCATCGCTAAAGAAACACCGACTCACCCATTTGAACAAATTATAAAAGAGCTATAAGCCCGGAGGCTCTGTCTCCTTAAAGAAAGTGGGTTACTTAATCAGCCTTGTGCTAGCCTTACTTCTGCGGTTCTTTGTGCGTTCAAATGGAGCTACCGAGCTCTTTATGTTGATGTAAGATATAAAATGTTTTTTTTTTATTAAAATTATGATATGAATATGGTGCATGCATATTCATACATATTTGATAACACATCAAATTGCGTTACCCTAAAACTTAAGTCATTGTCATCCAATCGTAAGAACACTTACAGTTGTTTTTTACTCTGCGTGAGACGTAGGTAAATTGCAATCCCAAGGTAAATTACCACTCATCGTGAGACGGTGGTGGACTATTTACAGTTCTTAATTGGACGACTTAAAACGAGTTAAGCGGTGAGATCCTTAAGCCCGTGGCAAAAGATGGGATGAAACATGTTTACAAATTCACTTATGCTTGCTTTATAAGTATTATTTGTAAGTCCCATAATTTCTAGGAATTGCACTAGTAATGCAATTATTGATCGTCACTTACCTTTTGAGTACCATCATTACTAGCAGATCAACTGATGTAATGGTGCTATGTCAATAGGATCCTAGCCTTTTAGAAAATTAATAGTTTACGTGGTTAAACTTGGGTACATTAATTATTCTATAAGTGTTAATTATCGAAAATACTGATTTTTGAACTTTATTTGTTTTGTAGATGGCAACAAATCCTGCCCAAAACCAAAACACTTCGCCTTTCAGGCAACAATTTGAGAGAGAGAAACTTACTAGTTCTAATTTCAACGACTGGTATCGTTCATTGAGGATTGTCCTCCGATCTGAAAAGAAAGCTGATGTTCTTGAACAACAGCTTATGAATGCCCCTGCTGAAAATGCTACTGATGCATAAAAGGCAGAGTATTCTGCTGCTTATGATCGTTACAATGATGTTGCTTGCTTGATGCTCGCAAGCATGTCGCCCGAGCTGAAAGAGCAATTTGAGTTCCATGGCCCATTTGATATGATAAATGAGTTAAGGTCATTGTACGAAAAGCAAGCTGGAGTGGAGTTGTTTGACATTGTTCAAAAACTACATTCTTGTAAGCATGAATCAGGGAAACCAGTCAGTCCACATGTTCTTAGAATGAAGAGCTATTTGGAGCACTTGGCAAGGCTCAACTATGCTTATCATCAGCCTGTTGCAATTGGATTAATCCTCTGTTCACTTTCCAAGGACTTTGAGGGTTTTGTGCGCAATTACAACATGCATAGTATGAATAAGACCGTAGTTGAACTTCATTCTATGCTCATTGAGTATGAGAAAAACCTTTCCAAGAAAGCTGAAACTCCTACTGTGATGATGATCAAAGGGGGTAGAATCCAGAAGAAGCCGTAAGCTGCTAAAGAAAATCCGAAAGGGAAAGGAAAGAATAAGCAAGCTGTTGCTCGTATTCCCAAACCCAAGAAAAATCCTCGCTAAGAAAGAGCATCTAGCAAAAGATGAGATATGCCACCATTGTGGTGAAATGGGGCATTAGAGAAGGAACTGTCCTGATTATCTTGCCGAGTTGATGAAAAAGAGGAAGCAAGCGGCTGGTAATACTACCAGTACTTCAGGTATCTTTACTATAGAATTATATTCTTTTTCTAAACATGACTCTTGGGTATATGACACTGGTTGTGGTACTCATATCTGTAATACCTTACAGGGTCTTAGAGTAAGAAGGAAGCTGAAGCCAGGAGCTTTGCAACTGAGAGTGGGCAATGGTCTGCCAGCAGCTGTCGAAGCAATTGGAATTTATGATTTAATTTTATCTTCTGGTTTAGTAATTTGTTTAAACAATTGTCATTATGCACCTTCTATTACTAGAGGTTTTGTTTCAGTTTCTCTTTTGAAAGACAACGGTTATGTAAACTCGTTTACTGATTATGGTATTTCAGTTTCTAAAAATGATGTTGTAGGGATTCTAGATTTGATGATTACAAAACAAAATATGCATAAATAAAGAATGATGAAACTAGAAGGACTTAATGTGTAATATTAAGTTTAATTCCTATGCAAGTTAGGTTTTCTTGTAACCCTAATATCTCTAGTATATAAAGAGATATAGGGACGTAAGAAAAGGTGTGCACACATAATGTAGACGTCTAGGGTTTTTGTTTAGCCTTAAGATCAAGGTTTCTTGATCCTGTTATAGTTGTATAACCGTGTTATTCTGATCAAATAATAATTGAGGCTTGAAGTGATAACATTGATGTTCTTATTGTTATTCCGCACTTTATGATTAATTCAATGTTATTATTATCCTAGATCAAGATCTAAACAATCTGAGCTTAAACGATCATACGTTTTCACAATTGGTATCAGAGCAAGGTTGCTCGTGATCTAGGATATACAAGTTTTACAAGAAAGAGAAGCCGTATCGAAGAAACCCTAGAAGATTGCAAGAAAAATTCGTAATTCGTCACTTTCTGCACAGCCATGGTAAAAAATTCGGATCTCATTCGTTAACCGTTAGATGGTCATGAAATTTGAACTGTAGGTTCATAACACAAAGGCGCACATTCGTACCGAAGGAATTTTTGATCTGAGATTTTGATTGAGAGATATTCATTGTCGAAATTGGTTGCTGAAAGTTTAGGGTTTTTCAAAACGGCAGAAGTAAAATGATCACTGTGTCTTAGTTATCCAACGAAAGTTTATGATTTTTGGATATGTTATAGAAGACATATATTTCTATGGCGTGTAAAAATTTCATTGTGATTGGATGTCTCTACATAGAGATATTGAAATTCGAATCTGCTGCAGTACGTTTTTGGTTTCTGTTTGCGCAGCTGCTGTAAATTAATTGTTCTATGTTCGTTAACCGTTGGATTGATTTGATTTTTGGATATGTGGTTAACGAAACATTGATGGACTTCGTGTTAAAATTTGAGCATCATCAGATATGTAACCAAGGAGATATACAGTTCGTAAGCCACTGCTCATCAACTTGCCCCTGCTAGCACAAAGTTACCACTGTTAAGTACAACGTTGCCTTTTTTAGTACAACGTTGCCACTGCTAGCACAGATCTACCACTGCTAATACAAGCTTGCCGCTGTTAGTACAAGCTTGCCACTGCTAGCACAAAATCCTACCGCTGCTAATACATAGTAACCACTGTTCGGTATAGCCACTGTTAGTAGTTGCCACTGCTAGTTAGTAGTTGCCACTGTTGATATAATTTTGCCACTGTTGGGTAGCGAGAACCACTGTTAGTCATTTTTCAAACACTAGTGGAATTAGTGATACTCGTCATGGATGGTACTACATGGTATTCGTTGCTATTATTGGATGGTTATTCGTACAGTTCTTATGGTTACTGTATAAGAAGAGTTTGGATCTCGATTGGAATTGTTTTCATAACAATTTATTCTTATTGATTTAATGGCTCGTTCATGAAGATTCTATGAAGATGTGATTATGAAGAAGGTTGATTATAGCTTATTTAATATTGTAGTTGAGTTTTACAGCTATGTATCTTATCATATCTCAAGGCGGTGGATGAAGAGCTTTGAAGATAACTTGTTTGGTTTGTATGGTGATGACGAAGACTTGACAAATCTAGCAAACGTGTGAGATTAAACTTAGGATGCTCAATGCTCACATTTGCTATCACTTGAAAGAGTTATGGTGGGCTCGGTGACTTATTATGGAGAATAAGGATTTTTGTCAAAGAGATCTTATGCGGAGATTGTGATCTACTTATATATGAAATATAAGTTCGACGTCGTGGTTAGTACAAGATATAAGGTACAGGTTTGGAAGATTGGACTTCTTTATCAAGTTTGTTATATTCTATTTTCTTCATCAGTAATCATTACATAGAGCCTACAAAGTTTTGAGATTCAAGAGATGGTTAACATATTGATTTGAGGGGAAGCTTATCGAAAAAGTGTTTAACCATCAGAAGATGTTCATGCATTGTTTGAGGGAAAAGGTTTCATTACTACTGCTAGTTATATATTACTACTGCTAGTATAATTTTTCTATTGTCCAAATTCATTATTCTTAGGATGCGTCATGGAGGGTAATTTGAGACATTAGAAAATTGGATTAGTGGTGTATTATATAACATGTGGTTGTAAAACTTCAAGTTGCTTATCTTCTGGAAGACCCTATTGGATTATGACAAAAAGGGGAAGAAGAATTACTGATCAAGATTTGCAGCTTGTTATTATGCATGGCATGGTTTAAAAGAAATCAAGAGTTAAGGGGAAGTTTGTGCAAGAAGATCGATATTTTGTCATCATCAAATAGGGGAAGATTGTAAGGAATTATTAATTTGATGAGACAAAATAAAAGATGAAAGTTGAGGGACTAAAGATGAATTGTTTTATTTTAATTAGTTTCCTAGTATAATTATGATTTCTTTGTAACCCTAATGTCTCTAGTATATAAAGAGACATAGGGACGTAGGAAAATGTGTGCACACATAATGTAGACGTCTATGGTTTTGGTTTAGCCTCAAGATCAAGGTTTCTTGATCATGTTATATTTGTATAACCGTGTTATTCTGATCAAATAATATTGGGGCTTGTTGTGATAACATTGTTCTTATTCTTATTCCGCTGCAAATTATTATCATTGTTATCATTATATCCTAGATTAGACCTAAAAAGTCTAGAGCTTAAACGATCATACGTTTTCACAGATGTTCATTGTTTCGATGCTATTTCTTGCGATGGTATTTATGAAACAGATATGTGTGGTTGTGTTTCAAATTATAATTCTATGTATCATGTTAGCAATAAAAGAGCCAAGCCTAACTTGGAATCTACTTATCTATGGCACTGTCGTCTTGCTCACATAGGCAAGGATCGCATTAAAAGACTTCAATGTGAAGATCTTTTAAAATCAAGTGATGATGCATCATTTGATAAATGTGAGTCTTGTATATCTGGCAAAATGATAAAGAAGCCTTTTTCACATCAAGTGGAAAGGGCTTCTGATCTTCTTGGGATAATACATACCGATATTTGTGGTCCACTTAGACATGTGTCTAGAAAAGGTGCTAGCTACTTCATAACCTTTACGGATGATTTCAGTCGTTATGGTTATGTTTACTTGTTGAAACATAAACATGAAGTCTTTGAAACATTCAAAGAGTTTCAAAATGAAGTAGAAAATCAACTCGGAAAAACCATCAAGATCCTTCGTTCGGATCGAGGTGGTGAATACTTAAGCCAAGAGTTTAAGGATTATCTAAAGGCGTGTGGAATCATCCAAAAATTTACTCCTCCATATACACCACAACATAATGGGGTGTCGGAGAGGAGAAATCGAACCTTGTTAGACATGGTTAGATCGATTATGAACCTTACAACCTCTATCATTTTGGGATTATGCTCTAGAGACTACTGTACGCATTCTCAATATGGTTCCAACCAAGAAGGTTGACAAGACACCACATGAATTGTGGCATGGGACGGTCCCCTGCACCGGAATGGCATTCCCAACGGTGTTCCCGACAGCGTTCTTCGTTAGCGTTCGAAACAAGACGTCGCTTTCCTTCTTCTTCTTTTTCTTTTTGTTTGTTATTTTAAATTGAAAATGGAAGGAAGCAACGAAATAAAAAATGGGAGATGTAGGAGCAGTGGAGGAAGAAAAAGAAAAAGAAATGGAGAGACGCAGACAAAAGAAGAAGAAGATGGCAGACAAAAGGAGGAAGAAATGGGAGATGTAGGTTTTGGTTTTATTTTAATATTTTTTAATTTATTATAAATGAGCTTAGTTTTATTGGGGTGGACTTTTTATTTTGATAATGGCATTGGGCTTATATAAATATTACATGAAGATAGATAATTAGTTTGATAAATTATGTGTTTAAATTTTAACGTTTGTTTTAAATTATGTAATTTTTTTATAACTTGTAATGTTTTTTTGATTTATTTTAATGAATATTATATTATATTTTATTTAATTTATTCTATTATTTGTTTCAATTAATTGTCTGTAAAATAATTTAAAAATTAAAAAAATCAAATACTTCAAAACATTGTCCACCACACCACGAAATCCTCAGCAACAATATTCTCCCTTGAACACTATAAAAACAAAATCACCATACCATGTGCTCTAACATAAAATGTCAATAAGTTTTTCTCTTATGTAAGATTTTGGTACCTATAATACAAATTAATAAGTGTGAACAACTTGATTAAATTTTTCCACACATTTCAAAACTATTAATAAATTAGCGTGAAAATTTAACATATTTGTTGTAGTGCTCATAAGTACGACTCATGTTAAACGTCAAGCATCTTCGTGATAATCTTTGTATGGAACATAACATAAAATGTCAATAAGTTTATTTAAGTACGAACTTGATGAACCCGTCATTTCTCACACAATAAGTTATAGTTCTACCTTCACTTTAGGTACACAGAATCGTTCGACTATGGATTACTAAATTGATAACACATCGTAAGTATTGGTGAAGTTTTAGGCAAGTTTGGTCTAACTCCGATGGTAGAACTACATATTATACATATATTAGGTATTTGAGCTCGTGCGATGTACGACCGTATATAAAAGACAATTATATGCTATGAAACATTTCAGTTAATATAAATACTTTTATGTAACACCCCAAATTTTTAAGTACGCGAATTAAATTTAAAAGAATCCTGTAAGTTATTATGTTCGTGTTTTGAGTTAAATACATTAATCGAGTTGGGGTTAATTTATAAATGAGAAAGAAGTTATGAATCTTGAGGGACTAAAATTGTTAAATGATAAAATTGTGTTAGGAGGGTTGTAACTTGTATTGAGAAAGAATTGAGGGGTTAAAAATGTAACTAATAATATTAGGTTATAGTCAATTAAAAATCTGGAATTAAAATTGTTTCCAGAAGTTTGTACTTACATGGGTGTGTTTGGCGTGCGTACCAGAGAAAGAGAAGGAAGGAGAAAAGGAGAAAAATCATAAACTGTGTCAAAACTTTTGTGTATTTGGGTTCAAAATATTCATATCCATCATCTACAAGGTCCATGAAAGAGTTGATGTGGCTTGAGCTAGACCAAACCAATTTGCAAGGTAAGTAATGGGGGATGAGGTTCACCGGTTAAGCTCATTTATGAATCTTGAGTGATGATCAAATGTGTGTTAACTAGTGAAGGTGATATCGCGTAAAAAGTCACGTTTTTACCACCGATATCTCTCTCATTCTGGAACAATACTTGGCATTTAGACTCAAATAATATACAAATCAATGAAACTTTGCCAAGAAGGTCAAAATAAAGTTGCACGAGAAAAATCAAGCAAAACGGACGAAAAACGAAGATTCCACGCACAGTTGAAGATTCAAGGCATCCGAAACAAGATTTGAGATAAAGTGCCCTTCACCAAGATTTCTCTTATCAAAAATATTTGTTTTTAAAAAACAAATCTAACAGAAGAAGAATCAACAAAAACGGATGAAGAATGAAGATTCTACATGCACCGGAAGATTCAAACAATTCGTACGAGACATCTAAATATCAGAGATACTTTTCCGGGATTTCTTTTCATCAAAGTCTTTTTTTTTTGAAAACCGAATCCAACGCAAAAAGAATGGACGAAAACGGACGCACAACGAAGAAGATACGCACGAAACAAGAAACGAGAAAAAGAAAGCGAACCGGGGCGGGTGGAGGCCAGCCGCCGCCGGCCACCCTACCCCGTCCCTCGGCCGCTTTTTCGTCCTTGCTCGTACTCTCCTGGTACATGTGCTAGACCTTTCGGTGACTTTTGGGTACATGTGCTAGACCTTTCCACGCTTTAGGGTACCTGTGCTAGACACTTTACCACCGTTTGCTAGCATGAGCCTCTAGTTGCTAACTTGCACCTAAAATCAACTATAAATAGAGGCCTCATGGCTTCATTCGAAAGACACACCACACACCTTCCTAGCTTATTTTCTCTCATTCTAGAAATAAGCTCCAACTTTCTCACTCTACATTCTTTCTCTAAATTAGTTTTAACTAGTATTTAAACTAGTTTAGAAGTTTAATTAGGAATAGAAGGAAAGTGTGGAACGCATTGTAATCTTCGGTGTACGCTTGGAATTGTGTCAATTAATTCAAGTCTATTCTCTCTCGCATTTAATCCTGGTTCTTTCTATCCTTATCTACTTAATTAATTACATTTATATTGATTATGCTAGATTTAGTTATTGCCATGACTAGAGAGTAGTACGCTTGTTGTATTTGCTTGCGATGTAGTTAGTTAATTATGGGATGATTTATAATTAAATATTAAAGATCGGAAGTATTTCTTTGATCATCTTATTGCATGTTCTTGTTTGATTGTTGCCGTAGGATCATCATAGTAGTAAAATATAAACGGCCTTAATTATCGTGAAGTAATATGACGGCCCCTATTAGACTGTTCTTCGGTATAGTACTGGAAACATTTCAAGGTGGAGTACAAATGTATGGAAGCCGAAGAACGACTGAAGGTAGTCATATTACGAAACGGTACAATATTACGAAGTAATATGACGGCCCTTATTCGACTGTTATGCAGTATAGCGTTGGAAACACTTTGGGTGTAGTACAAATCCATGGAAGCTGCGTAACGACCGAAGGTAGTTATATTACGGACTAATATATAAAATGAGAAACCTAATTTAATTAACCTTTCTAAATAGACTTTTAAACTTCAAATTAATCTATTGCCTTTCCACCAATAAACGTGATTACAACACCTTTTTAACGACGTCCAATTAAAAGGTAGTCAGTCACCTGTGTCAATACAATTTGTCAAAGGTATGAAACTGTGGAACCGAAAGGCTACATGGGGGATTACCGTAGGACAAGACATGGCCAAAGTTTGAAGCGGTGGAACCACTTTAAGTGAGGAACGCTGTGGATAATTAGAGGATTTATTGGGTAGTCTTAAGCAAGGGCTGGTTTAAAGTCATAAATGAACTTTTTAAATATACGAATCTGTTAGGATGACGAGGAATCGTTATATGATTCAGTTATGTCTAGTACCTTAAGATTTTGTTCCCGTTCATATGAAAGTATTATAAAACCATAATTAAAATTTTGCTTATTATTCTAAATACTTTGTAATGTTACCATAACCTAGCTCCCGGTGTGACATGCTAATGGAATTTTAATTAGTAGGGAATCTAGTGTTTACATACAAGTATTCAAGAATGATAATAAACTAATATCTTTCAAAACAATTTCTCCAAATATCATCCCATAACTTAATTAACGAAGTCTCAGCAAACACTATCTTTATTTTATCTGCTTTACATTTTATTTTTATTTCGCTTTTATTTATTTACTTGCCTAAGTTAGTTAATATAAAAACCAAAACTCCCCCACTATTTTATAAACCGTTCACTAGTTTGAAAGCCCTCATCTGCCACGCCTTAGTTTCAATTCTGTCGGTTTGAAGAACGACTCTAGGTCAATCCTACCACTTGCTCACCCTTAGGATTAGAATTGTTAGGGAAAACTTAGGCCCCGCAATTACAAATTTAAAATACCCACTGATGCCCGTCGCTAGTAGTCGGTGCAACGACAAGGGTAAAATTCTTACCGACCGCTGGTGATGCATCAAGCTTTTGGCGCCGCTGCCGGGGAACCAACTGTACGATCCATAGGCGTCAAGATGAACTTACTCGCTAGTGAACCTTTAGGATTAATGGCACTTCTTACACCCTACGTCTTTCTTTATTTTTCCTTCCTTTTACTACTTTCACAAATTATGTTATCCCTATCCACTCAACCAGTCAACCACCTGTCAATGAGACTATGACTGTAACACCCCCAAATTTAATGTTTTGCGGAAGCACGATTTGGGTGTTACTAATCAATAATCAAAGCACAAAGATATATAGTAAACGACCTCTAAATGAGACGTTGTAAAACGATTTCATAGAAATAATTGTTTGAAAACTTAATGTTTTCGTATACAAAATGTAGTTTCCTAGAGTCCACTCGTATGGCGGGAGATTCTATTACATAATCAACATGTACAAAAGATAATGCTGAGAATCTCCGTTAATGCAGTTTAGTTGAAATCATGCGACTCTAGCTATGTCCTGGAGAAATCCTACTCCGTATGAGTACCTGAGAATACATGCTAAAAGGTCAACACGAATGTTGGTGAATCTCACAGGTTTGTAAGTAATATCAGTTTTGAACACAAGATTTCATCAGTAGTGCCCGTAGGCGAAAAATTAGTATTTGCAATCCAGCAAATGTAAAACCAGTATTTGCAATCCAGCAAATGTAAGTAAGTAAGTTATACCGTTGCCATGAGGCTCATAATCGAAGCTTAACCCGTAAATAATAAGTTGCTCCCGTGACATGCTCGTAACTGAGCAAGCATAAGTAACGAATAATAGTCGCCCGTTTATACAGAACGGTTCGTGGTAGCGCTACTACCCCGGGCGGGGAGGGTCATTTCCCTAATGGATTCATTAACTAGTGTTCGCGCTTAAGTTCATAACTAACGATATATGATGGAGAGACTTCTGTAAATAGTAAACAACTCATGCAATTCCGTTTGGTATATTAAACAGTTTTAGTACTTATGTTCAAGGAAAAGTAAGCAATGTATCTCAACCCGTATGTAAAACAGTAAAAGTGGGGCTGTAAGACTCACCTGAGTCTAGCAAGTAAGTATGTGAGATCGAGTAAGTAAGGCGGACGTAATCCCGTATGTGGTTCTCCGAACCCTGCAACCTTCTGGCGTCCGAAACGCATAAGGTTGTAAGTAAACAAGTAAATAAGTTGGTGTCTTAAAAGATCACCCATGCTAGTTGTCCACACAACTAGGAAATGTCCAAGTGTTTGTTTAGTAATTCGTTTGTAGTTTGAAAACAAGTATGGCCCGTTGGTGACGGTTTGTAATAATAATCCAAAAGTGTTATTATAATATGTATCGTTGAATCAGGCTTCGTTATTTGTAACTGTTTGACACTTAGTGTGAAAAGTATTTACAACATCTAATGACAGGGGGTCCGGGGGCAGCGCCCCTGGTAGCGGGGTCCAAGGGGCAGAGCCCCTGGTTGGGGTCGAGCTGCCAAGTCAGCTTGGAAAATTTTTATTCCTACTACTTTCCTTTAGTGAAAACGTATCCGAAATTTGAATTTGGGGTAAAATTAGGTGGTAAAATCTTGGTTCCGACACTTAGTAAAAATCTGAGTTTTCAGGATTCTGTTTTATGCGACGTTGGGTGCGACGTCGCAGGTCCTAACTGCGACGTTGAGCATGGCGTCGCTATGTGCGACTTTCGCAATTTAATGCGACGTTGTGGGTGGCGTCGCTATGTGCGACGTTGGCCAATTAAGGCGACGTTAGTGGTGACGTCGCTATATGCGACGTTGTGATGGGTTTTTACGACGTTGTGGTTGACGTCGCAATCGGGCCAAGCCCAATGCGATGTCGGGGTCTGTTACGATTCCGGTGGCCGGAAGAACGGCCGAGCGGCTTCCGTTTGGTCTAAATCTTTTACCCAACCCATTTTTGGACATTTTGAGCATATATAAACCATAAAAACGTAAAAATGAGTAAAAACGGAGAGTTTCGGGTTTTGTCGGAAACTTACGAAGTGTCAGATAAAAAATCCAAAAAGATAGGAAGGTAGATCGTGATGCGGTGGTGCTTTTCTTCCAAACGGAGGGTATAATCCGAGTGCTCCTTGAGGTGTTATTTGGCGTTTTTGAGTGATGGTGGTGGTGGATCTTTTTGAGAGGAAATGGAGAGAAGAAAGAGAAAAGGGAAAGAAAGAAATGAGGAAGAAAAGGAGGAGGGAGGTGGGGTGTAGGTGAAAGCCTCTCCTCACAGTCCCCATTCCGTGCTCCGCGCAGTGTTCGTTTTCTTCGTTGTTTAAGTGTTAAATATTTATTTTTCGCGTAATTATTCATTTAAAAATACGAATCTTTGCTAATTGATTTAATTGAATTGTTTGTCAAATCTTTATATAAATTTATGTATTTTGTTTTTAAGTCGCGTTGTTTTAGTTGTACGAAACAGGACAATTTGAGAGTATTATTAAAAGGTGATTCCGAATGTCATAGTGTTTTTAAATAATGGTTCATGTTTATATTAAAATGTTTCACCAACGTCCGTATTTTCTGAATCGAATTACATTCGATTTTAAAACTGTGTACGATTAAATCAAATCGCATAACCGTATATATTCACCAATATATAATTTGATACATTAATTAGCCTAACATGGAACTAATTACATGCATTGACAGAGAATTAGGCACTAATTACTAGTCCTAATTTGGCGGTTGTTACAATGACAGCCGCACGTATCACTCTGGCTGATGACTGTAAACCTCTGATTGAAGGTCGAGGAGGACCAATCGTCTATCCGGAAACCGATAGAACTTCATTTGAATTAAAGCCCCACATTTTTCAGTTAGTCCAAAACCTCTGTCAATTCCGTGGCCTACCAAATGATGATCCCAACTCCCACCTTAACAAATTCATTTCCTTATCCAACTCTTTTAAGCCGATTGGGGTTAATCAAGACATAGTCTATCTATACATATTTCCCTACTCACTCGCTCTCAATGCACAAACCTCGTTTGAGGGACTAGAGATTAACTCTATAACCTCTTGGGTATATTTAGTAACCAAATTTTTGGCCAAATATTTCCCCCCATCAAAACAAGCCACGTTTAGGACCAATATCATCAACTTCCGTCAAGTGCATGATGAATCAATCTACGATGCATGGGAACGCTTTAAGGGATTGCTTAAGAAATGCCCAAATCATCGATTTGAGCGTTCAGACCAGTTGCGCATTTTCTACAATGGTCTCTTCCCACATCACCGTCCTTTACTTGATTCCGCCTCTTAAGGTAGTTTCATAGACTGTACGGCAAATGAAGCTTGGAGCCTTATTGAGGAAATGACTGTACACAACCATGACTGGAACAGTGAAAATCACTCCTCAATAGTGAATCCACCAACTACACTCGGAAATGAAGCTATCAAAACTCTCACTCAGCAAGTGGAAGAACTAACCAAAGAGATCAAGGAATCAAAAAGTCAACAACAACAAGTCTGTCAAGTTCAAACCTGCCTTAATTGTGCTAATCTGAACCACTCAGCCCAAATTCCTCAATCTCATCTAACTTCACCCAACACTAACCATTCTCTTAACCCACCTAGAAATAGCCCACTAACTCACCAACCCCAACCTTTTGAACCCTCTTCCTCATAAACTTCTAGTTTTGACGACACCCTGATACAAGTCATTCAAGGAATCTCAGTTAGACAAGACCAAACTGATCTCTTCTTAAGAGATCAACTAACTTTGTTAAAAGCTTTCGAATCCCAGTTAGGACAATTAGCACAACGTATTAACGCTAAACCTCAGGATAGTCTAACTATGTTGGGTCAAAACTGTTTCAGGTCTGAGTTGAAGTTCTGATGAGAAGACAGAGTACAAGTGATTAAAACTGTTTGTTCTGAAGGTTAAAACTGTCTTTACGAAGTTACAACTGATAGAAGAAAACTGAAGAGAAGACAAGTGTTACAACTGATTGAAGATAGATTACAACTGATAGTTATGTGTCTGTAAGTAGTTAAAACTGTTTATGTATTTGTAACTGTTAGTTATATATGAAACAGTTAACACTGATTATATATTTGTACTTAGTCTTATGTTGCAATTGAAGCAGTTACCACTGAATGTGTAACGGTTACAACTGTTTACTTCAGAATGGTAGTTAAAACTGTTTATGATTTTGTGATAAGTATGAGTCGGTTATGGAAGTTATTTTATTCCATATTTGTAGGAGATTGTATAGGACTCTATATGTTATAAATAGAGATCCTTTAGACCTAGATAGGTTAATGTTAATTGCGCAGCTTCAAGGTTTTCTGTAACCCTAATACATCAAGTGTATTCGTCTTATATCATTAATAAGATTGAAGCTTTCGGTATATTATTGTGTTCATTATATTAATTGATATTAGTTGATCTTCTTAATATTATTGAGTGTGATTCCGCAACTTCTCAATAATACATTCAAGGCTTATTACATACGATTGTTTATTAAGTTAAACAGGGACTAACAAAGTGGTATCAGAGCTTGTGAAGCTTTGAAGACAGGAAGATCTGGGATTATTAGTATTAGTATTTAAGTTTTAGTTCAGATATTAAGTTTTGATTTCAATGGCGACTGAAGGTAATGAAGGAATTCAAGCTACCAAGATTCCAATGCTTAAACCTGATGAGTTTGACCTATGGAAGGTCAGAATCAGGCAATATATGCTTCTCACAGATTATCAGATGTGGGAAGTTGTTGTTAATGGTATTCCAGTAACGCTTGATGGTGATGGAGTAAAGCAACCAAGAGCACCACCAACATCTGAAGCAGAGAGGAAAATCAGATCTACTGAGTACAAGGCACTTAGTACTCTGTTGCTATCCATTCCGAATGAGCATCAGAGCAGATTTGATAATTGTGAAGATCCCAAGGTACTAATGGAGGCGATTGAGAAGAGGTTTGGTGGTAATGATAACACCAAAAAGAATAAAAGATCTCTGTTAAAGCAACAATTTGAAAATTTTAGCCATGTGAAAACTGAAACTCTAACTCAAACCTTTGATAGGTTTACTAAACTAGTTGGAGAATTGGAAAATCACAAGGTTAAGATTGACAAAGAAGATCTTAACAGAAAGTTCTTGAGATCATTAGGTGATGAATGGACAATCTATACTGTTGGATTGAGGCAGAGTTCAGACATTGAAGTTAAGGAACTAGAAGATATATACAATGATCTGAGGAACTTTGAGTCTGAGGTGGAAAGTAAGAAGCAAGCAACTGGATATAGTCATAATGCTGCTTTTATGTCTATGGCTGGAACAAAGGTTGAATCAAGTCAAATGGGTTCTACTTATGTTTCAGGGGGAGCATGATCATCATCAAATAGTTCTAATGATCAGATATTAGAATCTTTCTTTGCAAGTAATGTGAATTCTTCACTTACTAATGAAGATCTGGAACAATTTGATGGTGATGATCTAGAGGAGATGGACATCAAGTGGCAAATTGCATTGATTACTCAGAGAGCAAAAAGGTTCATGCAGAGGACTGGTAGAAATAACTTTGCATACAAGAGGAATGATGCAAATTGGTTTGATAAGAGCAAGATTGAGTGTTTCAACTGTCACAAGATGGGACACTTTGCTAGAGAATGCAGAAACCCTAGGCAAGAGCAGAATGGTAATGGTCAGAGATCTGGAAGCACTGGAACACAGACAAGAAACATTCCAATTCAGGGGGCTTCAGCAAATGCTTTGGTGTCTATGGATGGCTGTGGATGGGACTGGAGTGATCAAGAAGAGCATGTTGTGAAGAATCAATGTCTCATGGCCATTGCAGAATCTGACAAAAAGTCAGAAGTTCCTTCTGAGGTACAAAATAAATTATGTTCTGCTGTTTGTAAACAAACTGTTAAACACTACAGAGATCATAATATAAAAGTGTGTGAGGAACTAAAACAATGGGAAATCAAAAGTAAACACACCATAGCAGTCATTGAAAATCTGGAAAATCAAATAAAGGCATATGAAGTCAATGCAACACAGTTTAAATATGACATTGAATATGCTAGGTGGGAGAGAGACACTTTTAAAGATAAAGTTGAGTTGTTATCTAAGAAACTTACAGAGGTCACATGTGAAAGAGATAGTATAAGGCTTGATGTAAGTAAATTAGAACATGCTTCAAAGAGTGTAAATAAACTTATTAATTCACAGATTCATGATAAACTTAAGACTGGATTAGGGTACAATAATGTACCTCCACCTTATAATCACACCTACTTTCCTCCTAAAAGTGACATTGATATCAATTCACTTAAAAGAGGAATGGTAGATGAGGTTAAAAAGGCTGATCCAATTAAAAGTTTATCTGATGATGAACTGTTTGTAGAAGGTGAAGTTAGTGACTGGACTGAAGAAGATGATCAGAGTGATAAGACATCTGATAGTGAGAAGAGTGTGAAATCTGAATCATCTAAGTCTGAGTCAACATGTGAGAATGTGAGGAGAGTAATTACTGATCTAGTTTCTAATCTTAAAACTGATAAACTAGAAGAGGGTAAGAAAATGTTTAAGGAAAAGGTTAAACTGGACTTAGAAAATGTGAGCATGAATACTAACAAATCTAAACATGGGTTAGGATATGTTAGTAATACAGTTAACTCAATTACTAAACCTGTTGTTGAATCTGTTGTGAATAACTGTGTTAATTGTAAATGTAAAGCAAGTACTTCTTCTTCACAGAGTTTTCAAAATCAAAAACCCAGAGGTAATCAAAGAAATTGGAACCAGATGATTTCACAAAAACTGGGTAATAATGTTACTGTGATTAAAGAAATGTCTTGTTTTATATGTGGAAAAATGGGTCATCTTAAATATGACTGTTATCATAATCCTGAGAATGTTCAAAGGATTAGAAAACAGTCATGGACAAAAGCAAATATGATTAACAAACAAAATTTTCAATCAAAAGTTAATCATACTGCCAGAGTTCATAAGATAAACTCAAAGGCTAACATGTTAAACACTGTTACAGGTAAATCTACTGCAGCAGTAATAACAAAATTAGCCAAAAGCTCAAAGACTAAAACAGTGGTAACTGAATTCAAAAACAGTGTTAACAAAATTAACACTGAATCTTCAATTGGTAAAACAGTTAAAACTGTTAAGCCAAAGAACACTGTTAAGTCTAAAATAAGTTGGATTTGGACACCTATTAAGTCTGATAAATTAACAGATCCAAATACCAACAGTGCTTCACAATCAATAATCTTCAAGAAAGTTGAATATGTGAATGCACATGGGAAACCCAAAGCCAAATTGGTTTGGGTTCCCAAGAGAAATTAATTCTCTTTTTGACTGTTTGTGCAGGGCAAGCCAAAGAGCTTATGGCATATTGATAGTGGATGCTCAAGGCACATGACTGGAGACAAAGAAAAGCTGCAGGATTTCAAATCTTTTGATGGAGGATATGTAGCTTTTGGAAGCAATCCAAAAGGAGGAAGGATCACAGGGAAAGGAACAGTTCAGAGTGAAAAGCTAAGTTTTGATAATGTTTATTTTGTGGAACAACTGAGGTATAATTTACTAAGTGTGAGTCAAATCACAGATAAAAAGAACCCAGTTCTTTTTACTGACACTGAATGCCTTATCTTGTCCAATGAATTCAAAATACCTGAAAACATGATTTTAATGAGAATTCCAAGGAAGGATAATGTATATAAGTGTGACTTAGTAAATATGACACCTCAACCTGATTTAAACTGTCTTATTTCGAAAGCAAGTGTGAATGAATCTGAACTGTGGCATAGGAGGATGTGTCACATGAATTTCAAAACCATTAATAAACTTGTCAAAAACAAGCTTGTTAGAGGTTTGCCTGAAAAGGTCTATTCATGTGATGATCATTGTGTTTCTTGTCAAAAGGGAAAGCAACACAAATCTTCATTTAAGGCCAAATCTGTGAACACAAATAGCACACCCTTACACTTATTGCATATGGACTTATTTGGACCAACCAGTATAAGTAGTATGGGGAAAAAGTCTTATTGCCTTGTGATTATTGATGATTACACTAGATTTACATGGGTTTTCTTTCTTAGGACAAAGGATGAGACATGTGAAATACTTAGATCATTTATAACTAAGATGGAAAATCAATTGGATAAAAGAGTAAAGATCATCAGAAGTGATAATGGAACAGAATTTAAAAATCATGAGATGGATAAATTCTGTGAAGTTAAAGGTATTAAGAGAGAATTTAGTGCACCTAGAACTCCTCAACAAAATGGAGTAGCTGAAAGGAGGAATAGGACACTGATTGAGGCTGCTAGAACCATGCTATCTGATGCAAAGCTACCTATGTCTTTTTGGGCAGAGGCAGTTAGCACAGCTTGCTATGTTCAGAATAGAGTATTAGTTGTTAAGCCTCATAACATGACACCATATGAACTGTTGTTTAAGAGAAAGCCTTTGGTTAGTTTCTTAAAATCTTTTGGGTGTCCTTGTACAATCTTAAATACCAAAGATCACTTAGGTAAGTTTCAGAGTAAGGCTGATGAGGGGATATTTGTTGGTTATTCTATTCAAAGTAAATCGTATAGGGTATTCAATCAAAGGACCAGAATCATAGAAGAATCAGTGCACATCACTTTTAATGAAAACACTGTTAATCCTGAGGGAAAAGGTCCTGAATCACTGTTTAATATTGATGCACTTAATACTGCTTTTAGATATACAAATGTGGATACTAGTGCAGGTACAAATACAGGAACAGGTGATGGAGAAGGTAGAACAGACTCAGGAATATCAGCTGGAATGAAGAAGGATTCATTGGAATATATATTATTTCCAATTTGGTCTCCTGATCCTCCAGAAGTGTTTGATACTGATCAACCAACGACATCACAGGATGTGGAAACAGGAAAATCAGATGAAACATCATTTTCTCATGTTGATGATTCTGATAGACCTGTTATTGAAGACAGTACAGAAGACAGTGATATGAGTCCAGTACAGAAGTATACAAAGGCAAGTGTGAATGTTGATCAGACACCAACAAAGCAGTCTGACAAGGAGCAGGAACAATTGAATTATCTACATTTGATGAGTTCTACTCCTTTGTCAAAAAGAATTGCAAGAGAAGTGTCAAGTAGTGAGTCTGGACAAGAAGGAAATTTTACCAACTTGGAGGAGAGGATTCAAGAAACAGCAGCATCTAAATACATTTCTCATAAAGATCATCCACTTGAGAATGTAATAGGAGATATTGAATCTGCTGTTAAAACAAGAAATCAAAGTCAGGTGTTTGAAGCTTCAGCAAATGAGGAAGAAGTAAATCTTGATACAGAAGCTGTAAATACATATTTGTTTACCTGTTTTCTGTCTCAAACAGAACCAAAGAAGGTCACTGAAGCTTTGAGAGACCCTAGTTGGATTGAAGCTATGCAAGAAGAGTTGCTTCAGTTTAAAATTCAAGAAGTCTGGACATTGGTTGATTTGCCTAAAGGGAAGAGGGCAATTGGTACTAAATGGATTTTCAAAAACAAGAAGGATGAAAGAGGTATAGTGATCAAAAACAAGGCTAGATTGGTTGCACAAGGGTATTCACAAGAAGAGGGGATTGATTATGATGAGGTTTTTGCACCTGTTGCAAGGATAGAGGCAATTAGATTGTTTTTGGCTTATGCTTCATTCAAGGGATTCATTGTGTATCAGATGGATGTTAAGAGTGCTTTTCTGTATGGCACTATACAGGAAGAGGTCTTTGTATGTCAACCACCAGGGTTTGAAGATTCTAAGTTTCCTGATAAAGTGTTCAAACTGGATAAAGCTCTTTATGGCTTACATCAAGCACCTAGAGCCTGGTATGATACTTTCTCAGATTATCTGTTGCAGAATGGATTCAAAAGGGGTGCAATAGATAAAACTTTGTTTACTAAAAGAATTAAGAATGATATACTACTGGTTCAAGTTTATGTAGATGATATCATTTTTGGTTCAACAAAGGATAGTCTTTGCAAGGAGTTTGAATCATTGATGCATGAAAAGTTCAAGATGAGCTCCATGGGGGAATTAACATTTTTCTTGGGGCTGCAAGTAAAGCAACAGAAAGAATGAATCTTTATTCATCAAAGTAAGTATGTTAATGATATACTGGATCGGTTTGGGTACAAAGATGCTAAAGTTGCAAGCACACCAGTGGAGACAAATAAGAAATTACATGCAGATCTTGAGGGGGAGAGTGTGGATGAACATCTTTACAGATCAATGATCGGGTCTCTTATGTATCTCACTTCATCAAGGCCTGATATCATGTTTGCAGTATGTTTATGTGCAAGATTTCAAGCTAATCCTAAGCTATCACATCTTCTAGCAGTCAAAAGAATATTTAGATATTTAAAGGGTCAACCAAAATTGGGCCTTTGGTATCCAAAGTTTAACTCTTTTGATCTGATAGCTTACACAGATAGTGATTATGGAGGAGCTAATTTGGATAGGAAATCCACATCAGGAGGTTGTCAATTTTTGGGAGAAAGATTGGTTTCATGGCAATGCAAGAAACAAACCACTGTATCTACATCTACAGCAGAGGCAGAATATGTAGCAGCTGCAAGTTGCTGTGCTCAAGTGCTATGGATTCAGAATCAGATGCTAGATTATGGTTTTACCTTTCTTAATACTCCTATTTTTATTGATAATAGCTCTGCAATCAGTATTATTAATAACCCAGTTAAACATTCTAAAACAAAGCATATTGAAATCAGATATCATTTCATTAGAGATTGTAATGAGAAAAGACTTATTCAAATTTTGAAAGTTCATACTGATAATCAGTTTGCTGATCTGTTTACAAAAGCTTTTGATGTAGGCAGATTCACATTCTTGGTTACTAGTAATGGAATGATCAATTTGTCATAAGTTATTTTTCTTGTTACTGCTTTCTGTGAATAATATCTACTGTGATTTCAATTTGGGTTAATACTGATTTGTTAATTAAACACTGATTGTGTGTAATGTGTATCGTTATCACTGTTTATTACTTTTAGTATAAACAGTGGTAATAATCACTTCACCACTGTTAGTGTATAGTTAACACTGTATACTTGTATTTTTGTTTGCATTAACACTGCAGGTTATATTGCTATGTCTTGAAGTCTAACTTATTCAGGTGTTTATGAAGTTTCACTGCTAGTGGAGTTTACTTTTCAGTAAAAAAAAAAAAAAAAAAAAAAAATTTCAACCACTGCTTTGTTTATATGATTTTGCTAGAACTGAAGTACTACTTGTATTAAGTTAGCACTGCCTTGGTCGGTTGGTACTGCTTGTACAAGTTAGCACTGCTAGCTTTATTATGTAAATGATGCATTTGAGAAACCAAGTGTTGATTACCACTGATGGTTATTTTCACAATTATCACTGAACGTGTTATTTTGCTTAATTAACACTGTTTTAGTTATAATTAGGGATCTGGTCAAATTAGGGTTTACAACTGATTCAATTTCAGTACTTAATCCTCAACACTTAGGGTTTTTCATTACGCTTTCAAAATTACACACACAAACTACTGCGCTAAGTCTTATCGATTCTCGATTTTGAATAATTATCTTCAATTCTTCTCGATTACTTGATTTTTTTTTATCATGGCATCGACTTCGTCTACTGTTCAACTATCGATTGGAAAAGATCACAATATGATTGCATTCTTAATGAAACCTGCAGAGGCAAACGAGTATGTGGAAATCATTGATTTTCTTCGTGCTTCACATATTCGTCATGCTCTCACTGTAGCACCCAGGATATCTCACGATCATATCAACAATTTCTGGGTGAATGCATCAATAGAAGAGGAACAGGGGATTAAAAGAATCGTTTCAGAAGTTATGGATACACGTGTTGTAATCACAGAAGCTACTGTTAGAGCTTCATTACAACTAGATGATGAGGCAGGTATATCTTCTTTAGAGGATACTGTTATGTATGATACTTTACGATTGATGGGTTATGAGGGTTCTTTTGAAATTTTTACTTTTCAGAAAACCTTATTTTCTTATCAGTGGAGGTTTTTAATACATACGATTTTACATTGCTTATCATCTAAGAGATCATCATTTGAGCAGTTTGGAAGCAACATTGCGTATGCAATTGCTTGTCTTGCAACTGGTCAAATGTTTAATTTTTCAAATCTGATATTTTCTGGTATGCTTAGAAACATTGAGCAGCCGAAGATTAAATTTTTGATGTATCCACGTTTTGTGCAGTTGTTCTTAAATGAACAAATTCCTAACTTAACTGCACTTGAGAAAATTATTGGTATTGTCTCTTTTAAACCAAAAGTTTTTGTGAATATGAAGAGAGATACTAAATTTTCTGGGAAGGTTACAGCATTATTTTCTACAATGCTTCCTGCACCATCCACCACAGCATCAGTACCACCAACTGATGCTGAACCAACCACTGAGAGAATGGTTCCACCCACCACTTCTCAACCCACAGTAGTTGGGGGTAATAAAAGAAAACAAGGGACCAAAACAGCTAAATCTTCTAAAGCCAAAAAGGCTAAAATACAGGCATCTGAGGCTGCTGCTGCTCAGGTGTCTCAGTCAAATGATTCATCACAGCAGATGATCAATGAGGAGGAGGATGATCATTCTGAGAGGGCTGCTTCTACTGCTTCTAGCCCACTGGCAGAGCAGGACAGAAGTAACATTAATAAGACCCAATCAGAGGCAACACATGGACATGATTCTACACCTGTAGATGATCCTAGTGGTCCCAGTACCAAGAACCAAGGGGACTTTGATGATCATGCTAGGCATGAGTCAGAGTTTGATGATGTCAATGATTCACCAAAGGATTCACATCCTGAAGGTGTTGAGGCTAGAACTAACTTAGAATTGACGAAAATGATTGATTATGTATGGGCTGAGTTTGTACAGGAGAGGAAGAAGAATAAGGCTAAGGATGAAGTTATTACTCAGTTGCAGAGGAGAGTGCAGCAGTTGGAGAAGATTGTTATTAAATGTTTGAAGAAAGGGAGGAAATATGTGGTTCATGATACTTCTGAACCTGAGGAGGCTTATAAATTTCAACAAAATGCTTTCAAAAAGGGGGAGAAGGTCTGGACAAATTTGGGTGATAAGAGGAATAAGAATGATAAGGTTGTGTCTGATGATGAAAAAGTTGATGAAGAGATTGAAATGGAACAACCAGTGGATGATGAATTTGTGCATACACCTCCAACACCACCTACAGAGCCAGAAATAAATGAATCAGTATATGAGACAGTGGAAACAGAAATGAAGGAATCAGTGGCAGATGAGGATAAGTCTGATCATACTGAGGTTATTGGGTCAGTGGAGCAAACTGTAGAGGTGAATATGGGTGAAAAGACTGAGGAGTTAAAAATTGATGGTGATGATGGTGATGAGGTTAATAAACCTGAGATAGCAGTGGAAAAAGAAGAAGAAAAGACTGATGCTAAAACTGATGCTCCACAAGTTGAAAAGACTAGGAAAAAGAGCATTCCAGTTAAAACTGCCAAGATGACAGGAACAGGAAAGAAGGTTGATAGTCCAAAGAAGACATCTACACAACAACCATCTTTGCCTGGATTTCAGATTAGAGAATCTGCTGCTGCTTCTGTTCAACAGAAAGAATTGCCAAAGATTGATCCAAAAGATAAAGGCAAGGGAAAACTGGTAGAAGAACCAAATAAGAAAAAGCAAAAACCAGTGCCACCAGAAGTAACTGCTCATGATACTGAGTATGCTCAAAGATTACAAGCTGAGCTAAATGCAGAGGAATTGATTGATGTTGAGATTGAGGAAGGAAAGTTTGTGAAAATGACAAAAGAGCAAGTGGCAGAATGGGATGAATATTTACTGAAAGAACAGAGACAGGATGATATTGAATATCTTGTTGAGCAGGTTAAGAAAAAGAAAGCAGAGGAAGCAAGAAAGAAAAAAGCTGCAAAACCACCTACAAAAGCTCAAATGAAGAAGAACTTAATTGCAAAGCTGAAAGGTGGGTATATTCCTTTGAATGCATTGAAACAGATGAGTATAGAGAGATTGCAGGAGTTATGGGATAAAGATGATATGAATCCTGAGGTGATTGAAAAGAAAGAAACAGAAAAGAAAGAAGCTGAGAAGAAAAAGCAGGAAGCTGAGAAGGAAAGGAAAAAGGCTGAAAAGGAAAGAAAATTGAAGGAAAAGGAAGAAAAAGAAAAAAGAGAAAAGATAGAAGCTGAGAAGAGGAGGAAAGATGAACTTGAGAGAAAGAAGAGAGAATTAGATGAAATTCCTGATAGAGAAAGAAATATTGATGAATTGAAGGAGTTTATTTTGTTACAACCTATGGAATCTGAGGTAATTAATGTTGAATTACCTGGTATCATTGATTGGTCTATTGAGCAATTTGTCAATCCTGTTAAGATTCACAAGATTAAAGTTGAAAGAGCAGATGGAAATGTATCTTGGTGGAGATCTTTTAGGGATTTGATAAAGAGGATCAGTAGGACTGATTTGGTGAGAATGTATGAGATTGGGATGGAAAAGGAGTTAGATTTGAAAAGGTTTGATAATCTGGTTGAAAAAGTTACATGGCATTGGATTAAGGCTATGTTTGAGCCAGAAGAGTTTCCATTTCAGTTTGCTACTTTTAGCAAGGTCAGAAATTGGATTTATCATGCAAAACCTGGAGTACATCAGATTGTTATGGATGATGCAGTATTTATGTGGTTATTGACAGATAAATTTTATGATATAAATCTGAGGTTTTTGATGGGCTTGAGAAATGCAAGGCTACAAGCTGCAGTTTTAGATGATGTAGCTCTGGAATTGGTTTATATGGTGCTGAATCAGATTCATAAGAAGGAGGAGATTGATAGGAAGAAGAGAAGAAAAGACTAACAGTTTTGAAAGAATTTTGTGAAGCTTATAATGGAGGATTAGAAGAAACTTAATGCTGTGAAGGACAGATTAAGTTTAGGGGGAGATTGTTGGGTCAAAACTGTTTCAGGTCTGAGTTGAAGTTCTGATGAGAAGACAGAGTACAAGTGATTAAAACTGTTTGTTCTGAAGGTTAAAACTGTCTTTACGAAGTTACAACTGATAGAAGAAAACTGAAGAGAAGACAAGTGTTACAACTGATTGAAGATAGATTACAACTGATAGTTATGTGTCTGTAAGTAGTTAAAACTGCTTATGTATTTGTAACTGTTAGTTATATATGAAACAGTTAACACTGATTATATATTTGTACTTAGTCTTATGTTGCAATTGAAGCAGTTACCACTGAATGTGTAACGGTTACAACTGTTTACTTCAGAATGGTAGTTAAAACTGTTTATGATTTTGTGATAAGTATGAGTCGGTTATGGAAGTTATTTTATTCCATATTTGTAGGAGATTGTATAGGACTCTATATGTTATAAATAGAGATCCTTTAGACCTAGATAGGTTAATGTTAATTGCGCAGCTTCAAGGTTTTCTGTAACCCTAATACATCAAGTGTATTCGTCTTATATCATTAATAAGATTGAAGCTTTCGGTATATTATTGTGTTCATTATATTAATTGATATTAGTTGATCTTCTTAATATTATTGAGTGTGATTCCGCAACTTCTCAATAATACATTCAAGGCTTATTACATACGATTGTTTATTAAGTTAAACAGGGACTAACAAACTAGTTGCCCTAAGGAAGCTTCCCATATTCAACACTCTAAGGTAGCACATAGCTCACCTTCGGTTTCTTCTCCGGTGAAGGAACCACCTATTGTCCCATCGACAATGGATTTAGAGTCTACACCAAATAGGAAAGTAAACATTCCATTTCCGGCTCGTCTTAAACAACGACCCGACAAGCTTAAGTCTTTTAAACTTGATAGGAAATTCCTGGATACCGTACCTGAAGTTCATTCCAAAAAGTACTTCAGAAAACTTCTTACAACCAAGGATAAGGTACCCGAAGTACCCAATGTCCCGCTGAATGAGGAATGTTCAGCTATCTTGGAAAATACCATTCCAGAAAAACTCGGAGATACCGGACGTTTTACTCTCCCCTGTTCCATCTACAATTCAGGCATTATCTGTTCTCTCGCCGATTTAGGAGCTAGTATTAATCTTATGCCATACTCTCTTTTCAAAAGGCTTGAGTTAGAAAACCTTCGGCCTACCAAAAAGAGCATTCAGCTTGTTGACCACTCGGTTAAATACCCTAGGAGAATAGCTGAAAATGTTTTAATTAGGATTGACAAATTTCTTTACCCGGCAGATTTTGTAGTAATGGATATGCAGGAAGACGTACACATCCCAATCATACTAGGAAGACCATTCATGAATACGACCAACACAATCATCAATATCTTCGCACAAACCATCAGCTTGCAATCTCAGGGAGAAACCATCACTTTCCATATCGACAATCCAAATGCTGGAAAGCAAGCCGATATGTACATGATCTCGATGAAGACCGCCAAAGACGAAGAAACTGCAAGGTCAACAAGTGAAAGTAAATCTAGTAAGGAAATGGAAATCATGCCATATTGCCCGATTGACCTCTGACGGATAGGACAAGAGATAAAGAACGCATTAGCGGAGAACCAAACGGTGGAAGAATTGATCAGAAAGAGAAAGATGGAAGAAAGCAAAAGAAGCAGACCGCTACCTAATCTATTTAACACTGATGAAGTAGCGCGAAGTAACCACAACCATCCCACGAGAAGAGAAACACTGGAGGAATATTCCAAACGCACCAGAAACCAACCACCAACCGTTGCAGATCCCGAAGTACTCAACGAAATCATCCAAACATTCGACAAAGCGGTAGGAGGAACAAGTAACGCAGTCAAATTACTTACTCTTTCCCCTGCTGAACTGCAATTCTGCCAGCAACAGAAACAGACGTACACTAGGATCTACAATGCCTTTAAAAGATCTAATATCCCCTTTACCTTAACACAATGGGAGATTTTAGGATCTATTAGAGCGCATATGAAAGAGACTACTGGACATCCTAGCAGTCGTGCTGACATTTCAATGATGAATGACCTCACATCATTGCTTAACTTGCTAAGTAGAGAAGATCACCTCAGTTCCAAGGAAAGCGGATCTATGGTTATCAACTCCACTATGGAAAAACAAATTGGGTTAATGATTGTAGAACTTAGTAATCTCATTTGGGAGGAATCCAGGCGCGAACAACCCTTTAGGGTTACATATGAATCACCACTTGATATCGCTACTTCTGTTACGATCCATCTAAGGGAGATTCAACAATGGAAAAGTAACTCCAGAACGAAGTTCATATTCTACTCAGGATGCAAAGAGATACTTCGTCAACGTACTCTAGTTTTCTCAGAATCCGACTTTCCATTCAACAACCATCAGCACCGGCAAATAGACGACCTGTGCACATCCATTAGAAGATTCAATGGAGACCCTAAGACCAAGAACTACGAAGACATAAAACTGCAATTCTTGGCGTTTGTATGCTCTCTCTGGCAAAACCCACCGCCAAGAGAGCTTGTTAAGACAGACACAACCACCATGACCGACCCTAGTGGGACTGTCACTAAAGCAGTCGATTACATCACCTTCGGACTTCACGGACTTGCATGGACAACTTCAGAGCATCTTCTGAACTACAAGGTATCATCGAGAGATAGTCCACTCGAATTGATTATGACAATAATCAATCACTTTATGAGAATCTATCCACCTCGATACACTTTCCCACAACCTAGGGCCCGCAACCTAGGGCCCACAACATCAACAAAGGGGATTCCATGGATGCATCCATCTCCATCTAGATAGGAGAAAAGAAGTCGAGCTCTCGACTTTAAAAGAGCGCATCTCGGGAGGCAACCTGTGTTTTACATTTTCGCAACTTTACATTCCAAGAAGTGATGAAGTCTCCGACTATCTTTCACACTTGGATATACGACCAAGTTTCTGCCTAACGCATCAAGTTTTTAGCGCCGCGCATCAAAGAACTAATATATCCAACGTGTTCACACCTACGAGACCAATCACAAGAAGACTTGATCAAGAGTGAACCCAGCAAGACGAAGTTCGGCAAACGCATACCATGAAACACTGCAAATACCGGGGAGTACTTCTATACCAGTCTCTTTCCTTCATTATAAATATACCATATCCACTATGCTTATCACTAAGTGTGGGATTCAAACCCAACACACACTGCTAAAAGAATACGTCTCAGATGTTTCAAATCCTAAGTGTGAGATCTATACCCCAATCAGAACTTAGAATAACATCGAGGACGATGTTCCTTTAAGTGTGGGATAGCAGTAGTATACACTACTGTAAAATGGATAATGATATATGCTCGATTCTAAACTCACTGCTCTTAAACCATACTTCTCCGAAAAAGTAACTCGAAAATTTTACAAAATCTTTCAAAATTGAGTTAAAAATATGTTGAAAATGAAAATTTTAGATAAAGAATGATTTACTTTGGGGAAGAAGGATAAATAAAATATGAATTCCTTTGGAAAATTAGAATAGTAATCCCATAAAGAGAATCGCGTGACTAGGCACACAACAAACCAAAAAGAAATACGTTATCCCAAAAATCATAAGAAAAGGACTTCAATCCTCCTAAAAATTCAAAATTCCAGCTTTCCTCTTCACCAAAAATAAACCCATGAAAAACCAACACAACCTCCTCTCATATCACTAACACTCCACTCCAAAAACCTTACATCACCCCTCCTAGAATGATTGTGGCTAGATTGACTTCACGCTCACTAAAAGGCATCGATTTGATTCTCGATCAAGCCTATGACGATAAACGATACATGACTGGCGTTCTGAGTGATTGATAATATTATAATAGGAAACCCTAAGCACTTTGAGTGATTGGAGTGACCACCTTGAGAGGATCACCTAGTCACGTATCCAAGATCAAAGATCAAAAACATGATCCCAAAGATTACAACCCTACTTTTTCAAAAGCACAAATATTTTATTTTTCCAAAACCCCCTCAGTAAAAAGTTCCGCTCTAAAATATTTCATCATCTACTTATCTTTAACCATGCTTGAAATTCGAGTTTGCTTGAGGACAAGCAAAGTTCTAAGTGTGGGATACCAGATATCGCGTAAAAAGTCACGTTTTTACCACCGATATCTCTCTCATTCTGGAACAATACTTGGCATTTAGACTCAAATAATGTACAAATCAATGAAACTTTGCCAAGAAGGTCAAAATGAAGTTGCACGAGAAAAATCAAGCAAAACGGACGAAAAACGAAGATTCCACGCACAGTTGAAGATTCAAGGCATCCGAGACAAGATTTGAGATGAAGTACCCATCACTGAGATTTCTCTTATCCAAGATCTTTGTTTTCAAATTACGAATCCAACAGAAGAAGAATCAACAAAAACGGATGAAGAATGAAGATTCTACATACGCCGGAAGATTCAAACGATTCGCATGAGACATCTAAAGATCAGAGAAACATTTCAGGGATTTCTTTTCAACAAAGTCTTCATTTTTGAAAAACAAATCCAACGCAAAAAGAATCGACGAAAACGGATGCATAACTAAGAAGATATGCACGAAACGAGAAACGAGAAAAAGATGGCGGACCGGGGCGGGCGGCAGCCACCAGCCGCCGGCTGAACTCCCCCTGTCTCCTGCCACTTTTCCGTCCTTGCTCGTACTCTCCTGGTACATGTGCTACACCTTTCCGCGACTTTAGGGTACATTTGCTAGACCTTTCCGCCCTTTAGGGTACATGTGCTAGACCTTTTACCACCTTTTGCTAACGTGTGCCCCTAGTTACTAAAGTGCACCAAAACTCAAGTATAAATAGGTGCCTTTGGCTCACAAATGAAGACACACTCTTGGAATCACAAAATTTCACTTTCTCACTCTAGAAATTCTCTTGTATTTAATAGTTTTTCTCATTCTAGGATTATTGTAATTAATCTACGGATTAATATAGAGGCTAGAACGAACGCTAGGGATTCGGAGATCAATCTTTGTACGTGCGAAAGAGTTGTCAATTATAATAATATGTTGCTTCGCATTTATTTCCGGATGATATCTAAACCTTTATCATACTTGTTTTATTTCATATTTCAATATGTCTTATTACTTGGTATGTGATTTACTTGTTGCCATGAATTGCGAGTAGTTTATTATTGTGATTGTTAATGACGTAGATAATTATAAGTAGGAATGACATTACATAATTAGTGTACGACAATCGTAAAGTGATATGACGACCCCTATTCGACTGTTTTGTTGATATAGTATTGGAAACGCTTTCAAGCGGAGTACAAATGTATGGAAGTCGATAAACGACCGAAGGTAGTTATATCACTGGAATCAGCTCTGGTTTAACAGTTGGAATTCCGAAAGGATAATATAACTTTACAACTAACTGGTATATCCTACGAAAGTCAATGCACTATAAAGTAATGTTCGCAAAACACGTTCAGATAAAATAGGAATTAGTAACCCTTGTACTGTTAGGACTTTATGAACTTAAGTTTAATCTATGGAGTACCCTTTCTGGTTATCCACGTGACTGCAACCTAGTAATTAGGACCTGATCAACCTTAATTATGGTAAGTAGTTATCTGTGCCCATGACATGCAATAAGTAAGACACGGTGAAACCACTCGTTGTATATATTAGGTTTACATTTCTGCATTGCTTTACATTTAGTTAGTTTAGAGTGTCATTCTCACTGTCAATTACTCTTGACCGCATGTTGGATGTAAGAAGCCGTAGAACTACCATGTAAAGTACACTGTCTAATTACTGAAAGGCATGGTCTGCATATGAAACACGTTTTAATAAACTGCGAATAATCCAGGGATGTATAACTGTTTGAAAAGGAGAGACTTAAGTCATAAGTCGAAGTAACCAAGCTTTAATAAACAACAACAAGGCTTAGGAATAAGAGTAAAAACCTAGCGACCTAGAATCCTTAAAACATTAAGTCTTACAAAATCGACGGTCTAAACATACAAGATTATTAATCTGCATGCTAATGGAATAGTAAACTATCCTAGGGGTTAAGAACGGTCGGACCTATGAGACGATACGCTACTGATTCATGCACCTCGGTATAAAACCAAGATAGGTTGATTATCTTTCAACTAGATAAGTATTGGAAGTTTGCGTATTGCTCCGATCAGAATCATGATAACCTAGTTCCTAGTGACATGCCAATGGGAAAATTAGTTGGTAGGGTTCTAGAGTTCACACCTAATAGTTTATTTATTATATTAAGTATTGTCCCTATTTAGTCTGTTATCCCGAAATATTAATTATCAAAGTCTCAACAATCACATATTTATCTTTATCTGCTTTCCTGTACTTTAATTTCCTGCAATTTACTTTCCTGCACTTTAATTATTTATCTTTAGTTTAAAAACCCCCAAACCTACCTACTTTGTTCCATCCTAAATACTTCCCTACCGAAAGCACCAGCTTTAATCACCTACACGTTTCGATTCATAGAACGATCTTAGGTTATACTTACCGCTTACTAACCAGAGTAGGTAGTACATATAATTTAAGCCCCGCTATTTATAAATTTCAAAACCCATGTTGGCGCCCGATTAGTTACCATCAACGACACCGACGCTTTCGGACGCCATCAAGTTTTTGGCGCCGCTGCCGGGGAACCAACTGTACGATCCTTAGACGTTAAGACAAACTTACTTACTAGTTAACCTTTAAAATTCCTTAAACCCCTACTTCTTTCTTTGTTTTTCCTTCCTTTTAGTATTTGTATAAATTACGTTATCCCTATCCACTCAACCAGTCAACCACCTGCCGATGATACTATGACAGCCGCACGTATCACATCATTCTTAAACCCATCCATATACCCCAAAAAGAAATACGTTATCCTTACCCTCTCAAAAGCATCTCTCAAACTTCATAGTAAGTTTCAAAGATGAAAGAAGAGAAGCTACAAGGATATGACGTCGAAAAAAAATCCAAGAAAAGAATTTAAAGAAAAGAAAGTCAAGTGGAAAAAGACTCCTTCCAAAAAATCATAAGAAAAGGGCGTCAATCCTCCCAAAAATTCGAAATTCCAGCTTTCCTCTTCACCAAAAATAAACTCATGAAAAACCAACACAACCTCCTCTCATATCACTAACACTCCACTCCAAAAAACCTTACATCACCCCTCCTAGAATGATTGTGGCTAGATTGACTTCGCGCTCACTAAAAAGCATCGATTTAATTCTCGATCAAGCCTATGACGATAAACTATACATGACTGGTGTTCTGAGTGATTGATAATATTATAATAGGAAACCCTAAACACTTTGAGTGATTGGAGTGACCACCTTGAGAGGATCGCCTAGTCATGTATCCAAGATCAAAGATCAAAAACATGCTCCCAAAGATTACAACCCTACTTTTTCCAAAGCACAAATATTTTATTTTTCCAAAACCCCCTCAGTAAAAAGTTCCGCTCTAAAATATTTCATCATCTACTTATCTTTAACCATGCTTGAAATTCGAGTTTGCTTGAGGACAAGCAAAGTTCTAAGTGTGGGATACTTGATATCGCGTAAAAAGTCACGTTTTTACCACCGATATCTCTCTCATTCTGGAACAATACTTGGCATTTAGACTCAAATAATACACAAATCAATGAAACTTTGCCAAGAAGGTCAAAATAAAGTTGCACGAGAAAAATCAAGCAAAACGGACGAAAAACGAAGATTCCACGCACAGTTGAAGATTCAAGGAATCCGAAACAAGATTTGAGATAAAGTGCCCTTCACCAAGATTTCTCTTATCAAAAATATTCTTTTTCAAAATATGAATCTAACAGAAGAAGAATCAACAAAAACGGATGAAGAATGAAGATTCTACATGCACCGGAAGATTCAAATGATTTGTACGAGACATCTAAAGATCAGAGATACTTTTCAGGGATTTCTTTTCATCAAAGTCTTCGTTTTTGAAAAACGAATCCAATGCAAAAAGAATCGACGAAAACGGACACACAACGAAGAAGATACGCATGAAACAAGAAACGAGAAAAGAAAGCGAACCGGGGCGGGTTGAGGCCAGCCGCCGCCGGCCACCCTGCCCCCGTCCCTCGACCGCTTTTTCGTCCTTGCTCATACTATTCTGGTACATTTGCTAGACATTTCCGCGACTTTTGGGTACATGTGCTAGACCTTTCCACGCTTTAGGGTACATGTGCTAGACACTTTACCACCTTTTGCTAGCATGAGCCTCTAGTTGCTAACTTGCACCTAAAGTCAACTATAAATAGAGGCCTCATGGCTTCATTTGAAAGACACACCACACACCTTCCTAGCTTATTTTCTCTCATTCTAGAAATAAGCTCCAACTTTCTCACTCTACATTCTTTTTCTAGATTAGTTTTAACTAGTAATTAAACTAGTTTAGAAGTTTAATTAGGAATAGAAGGAAAGTGCAGAACGCATTGTAATTTTCGGTGTACGCTTGGAATTGTGTCAATTAATTCAAGTCTATTCTCTCTCGCATTTAATCTTGGTTCTTTCTATCCTTATATACTTAATTAATTACGTTTATATTGATTATGCTAGATTTAGTTATTGCCATGACTAGAAAATAGTACGCTTGTTGTGTTTACTTGCGATGTAGTTAGTTAATTATGGGATGATTTATAATTAAATATTAAAAATCGGAAGTATTGCTTAGATCATCTTATTGCATGTTCTTGTTTGATTGTTGCCTTAGGATCATCATAGTAGTAAAATATAAACGGTCTTAATTATCGTGAAATAATATGACGGCCCCTATTCGACATTTACTCGATATAGTACTGGAAACACTTCAAGGTGGAGTACAAATATATGGCAGTCGAGGAACGACCGAAGGTAGTCATACTACGAAATGGTACAATATTACAAAGTAATATGACGGCCCCTATTCGACTGTTATGCAGTATAGCGTTGGAAACACTTTAGGTGTAGTATAAACACATGGAAGCTGTGTAACGACCGCAGGTAGTTATATTACGGACTAATATATAAAATGAGGAACCTAGTTTAATTAACCTTTCTAAATAGACTTTTAAACTTCAAATTAATTTATCGCCTTTCCACCAATAAACGTGATTACAACACCTTTTTAACGACGTCCAATTAAAAGGTAGTCAGTCATCTGTGTCATTATAATTTGTCAAAGGTATGAAACTATGGAACCGCAAAGTTACATGAGGGATTATCCTAGGACAAGACATGGCTAATGTTTGAAGCGGTGGAACCACTTAAAGTGAGGAACGCTATGAATAACTAGGGGATTTATTGGGTAGTCTTAAGCAAGGGCTGGTTTAAAGTAATAAATGAACTTTTTTAAATATACGAATCTGTTAGGATGACGAGGAATCGTTATATGATTCAGTTATGTCTAGTACCTTAAGATTTTGTTCCCGTTCATATGAAAGTATTATTAAATCATAATTAAGTTCTTGCTTATTATTCTAAATACTTTGTAATGTTACCATAACCTAGCTCCTGGTGTGACATGCTAATGGGATTTAATTAGTAGGGAATCTAGTGTTTACATACAAGTATTCAAGAATGATAACTAACTAATATCTTTCAAAACAGTTTCTCCAAATATCATCTGATAGTCCCGTAATCACTATTGCTTAGTGATATGGAATCTCAATAAGTAAAGTTTAATTGTAGAAAGGGGGGTTGAATACAATTAAAAACTATTTCAAAGTTTAATTGAGTTATTTAGCTAGTTTTTAATTGATTGAACATAAATAGAGTATGAGAATAACAAATAGATATGACAGTATCAAAGTAGATAATGCAATAATAGCTAAACTGTGAATTTTATTGATCATAGAACTCACTGAGTATTGATTGCGGAATGAATTAGCCAAAGCTAATTCAAATCAAGTACTCTCTAGCTAACTATTACAAACGAAATAAACAGTAGTGGACAAACACGCTAACTGCTTTTCTCGCTGAGTTACAATACGTATTCAGACAAGCTGCATTCACTAACACACAAGCGAATAATACGTATGGACAACTAGCCTCTAAAGTACAATATGTTGAACTATATATACTACAAGAGTTCTTAAAATATCTCCTATAAAATAGGATCTTGGAATGACACATGTCGCAGTTTGATTGGCTTGATCTCTGATGTACTGACATTCTGCGGGTCCTAATTCTGTTACCGTAAATATCTCATCTTCATAAAACCAATCACTTGCTGCCATGTAATCCTTTAAACATTCTTCAAGTACGAGAGACTCTTGCTGATGTATATAAGTACAGTACTTTTGTACTTGTAGTTTAAAGAAGCTTTATTGAATAGTCACTGAAGATGCAGTAACTCTCCTCACTCACTACGAGCTAACATGCTCTTGTAGAATGACTTGAAATATTGTTCTTCAGTGACTAGCTGTTATTCGGGCAGTGACTTTTGCCTTTATTCATTTGAAGATATATAACTCTCGCTGCTTGAATCAGCGACACACAAAGTTGAGCTTTAATCTTCCTCAGTATGTTAAATCCAAAAGTAGAATGAGTGATGATCAGTGAGTACCAGTCTTCAGCAACAACAGCTTTGATACAAATTATTTCTTCATCGAGTTGTACATTATTGAGTTGGTCAGCGACAAGTGACTCAACAATCTCCCCCTAAATGATTGTGATCAAAGCTCCCAAGACAAACTCGTTGTTGATAAAGTTTATAGTCAGTGTTTAAGATTTTAAACATTCAGTGACTTATACTTGATCCAATCATTTTTCTTTTTTGATTCTTTTAACATGATCTGAGTTTTGCACTTTGGTTTTCTCAAAATATCAAATATAATTGAACTGCAAAGTGTAAATTTTACAAGTCTATTACAAAATTCCACCACGTATGACGGTATCTTCTGGTCTGAGTAGTTGCAGATCAACAGCTGGTGTAGCTTCAGTGATTTTAAATTGTAGTGATTCTTGACATAACAAACCTATTATATGCAGCTTCAGTGATCTTGAATTGTAGTGACTTTTGACATATCAAACCTACTATCTTCAGCGATCAGATTACCTTTGATAACAGAAGTCATCTTAAAACTTACTACACATTCAGGAAAGATTACTACTGAGTTAGATGAGTCTGTTGCTCAGGCATTGTTTGACTTGGAGAATGCAAACCAGGACATAGATAGTTAACTAGAATCACAATGAACATGTTTCTAGTGATTTCTTCATCCAAGTTTTTCTGATCAGCATTTCTGGTAACATTATCACTTTCTCCCATCATCACTTTCTCCCATCATCACTTTCTCCCCCTTGATATTAGCATCATCACTTTCATCATAATCATCAGATTTCTCCCCCTTGATGTTAGCATGAAATGTTGTGACTGACTTTTGAAAGTTTTGAGTATGAGTGATGTATTTTGCTATGGGTTTGGCTTCCTCGTCATCACCAGCTTATGTTCTAGCTGATGGATCATTGGAAACAGAAGGGTTAACCTGTATCTCTCCATGTGTCTATGGAGAGATATTAACGGTTGGTGCAGTGGTAGATGAGAGTTGGCCCGGGTATGTAGCCAGTGATGTGGTATCAGCAATGAGTGTGTTATCACCCACTGATACCACTAGCCCTTTTGATGAAATGTCATCCTTTTGTGAGAGTGACAAGTGGCTGCTGGGTAGACTCAATTTTGGGGGTGTGGGATGCACCCGAATCACTGCTAATCAATGGGTTGAGTCATTGTAGCTGTCTGTAGTTTTCGCTTTTTAGAATCACTGGACTTTCGGGAGTCCAGTGAAGCAGTTGAAGGCTTGGATTCAGCAAGGGTGCCCGCAGGGACTGAACGTTCAGTCTCTGTTTCATCCTTGGCATCCGTAGATGTCTTTGTGTTTCTTTGTCCTTGAACCTTTAATGTCAAGGACCCTAATTTGGATGCTTTCTTGGGAGAAGATGGTGGTTTCTTGACTGGTGGTTGACTAATGATAGTCACTGGGGGTGTTGTCAGTGATGTAGTCGATTTGGTGGCAGCAATGGACGATTGTATAGAGGCACACTTGTGATTACCGCTGCTATTGACAGAGTATTTACAGTCAATCCCAGTGAGATTGACTAAGCCTCCTTTGGCTTCATTTCTGTCAAGTAGTGGAATATAAATGCTATGTACAGTGACGGTCATCTTTTGATTCCTGTTATCAATAAAACCCTGAAGATATGAAACCACTTGAACTATCGAGTGAGTATAGATAAACCAGAACTCACTGAGCCATTCTGGGTTCATTTCTCCAGGTGATAACGCAAGAACAGGTAGAATAAAGTGGTTTATTCAAAAAGTTTAGTTTCTCCGCATGCTCTGTTTTTGATCAATTTATAGTTCCCAAATAATTTGATTTGGGAACTGTAACGACAATATCCTTGCTCACTACAGAGGCTAGAAAAGCTTTATTCTCTGTAGTGGGGATGTATGTATTTTTGAAAATTTTGTTCTTGCCGTTGAGAAAGATTATTTGAAGATTCTTGATTTCTCTTTTAGGATTTATTAAAAGCAGAGTGTTCTTGATGAGAATCAAGAAGGTGTAAATCTCAAATGAGATTTAAAGCGTTGTTTTATATCATACGCTTCCTGGTAATCATGTGGTGGAGAATGGATCATCGTGGACGATGGTGGTGGTAAATGGTAGTGGGATAGGGGTGATGATTGTGGAACCTGGTGGTATTAATGGTGATGGGAGAGGTGTGCCGGAAAAGTACACTGATGTAAGAGAGAGAGTGTCAGACAATGCGACTTTCCATTACACCATAAACCGTTTATTTCAAATGATATTTGTAAATTTAATCTCACCATTAAATGATATCTTCAGTGAGAGAAAGAGTTACTGAAGATATATAATCAATTTCTTGATTTACCACCCAAAAGAAATATAACAACTATAAGGTAATAAATTTAATCGTTTATTTTGCTGAGACTATCTCTCGCTGACTTAATCACAACTTAGAATACTGATTAAGTCATTGTGACACAGTTACAGTTTTGATATAAATTTAAACTTATCAACTCACTATTGTTACTGTAACACCCCCAAATTCGTCGGTTTTGATTAGCGGAAGCATTAGTATTGGCTGGGGGTGCCACGTCAACATTGTACGTGCATACTTATAAGAGCATATGATTACAACAGAACATAATATATTAAGATGCCAAAAGTATTAATTACAAAGTTTACGATTCATCGAATCGTACAAGTTAAAAATAATAAGTTTACAAAAGTAGATTTCTGGAATATGACTAAAACAGTTTCAGTTGTACTAGAGAAATCCATATGTTTCCAAAAAGTTGGCATCGTAAAACTTCACGGGTCGCCTAATTCTCCCTGTGTGTTGGCGATTCTTACATGCGCAGCTAATTCCCTGAAAAACATAGTAAAAGTCAACAACGAGGTTGAGTGAATTCACAGGTTTTATGTTTGCAATTTATTGTTTCGAGTTTGTAAGCACAGTTGGCAACCTACTTGTTGTTTATACAGTATCGTTGGGATGTCACCCAAAAGTGTAAATTCGTAAAACCAATTACGTTTCCAAATAGTTGTTTGTAGGAAAGTTTGTATCCTAGTAGTTGTAGGAAAGCAGTATCCTATTTCCAAGTATGTTCTGTAGGGATATACGTATCCTAGTAGTAGGTATGTTTCGTTGGGATGTCGCCCAAAAGTATATTTCAAGTTATAGTAGGAATGTAGGTATCCTATTAGATGATCGTAGAAATGTCAGTATCCTAATAGTTGTGTCTCGTAGGAATGTTAGTATCCTAATCGTTTGGTGGGTCCATGTCAGTAGGAACCCAGTGCCCATGTCAGTAGGGACTTTTCATCAGTTTAATAACAATAGTAGACCCATGTTCGCAGGATCTAGTGCCCATGTCAGAAGGGACTTTTCAACGGTCTGTGCCCGTGTCAGTAGGGAATTTTTAACAGTTTATCAACAATAGTAGACCCATGTTCGCAGGATCTAGTGCCCATGTCAGAAAGGACTTTTCAGTTGCTCAACCAGTTAAGCAAAAAGTGTTGCTGATCGTTCTCCAGCGTTTTCAAAACATGTTTATGCGTTTACAGTATTTATAGTATGAAAGCGTTATTTCATAATCATCAGTTTGTGTATCGGTTTACCAGTTCAATGTACTCCATTCGTTCGAGTAAAATAGTATACAATCATGTATATATAAAAGCGTTTGACTATGTTTTCCACCCCTGTTCAAAGCAGTTAAAACAGTAAAAGTAGGGGCTGTGAACTCACCTGTTGAGTTAAGTAGTTGTGCGAGTGCTAGCAAAGCCTAAAGCCCAAGAAGTCTAGTCGAATCTCCTATCGTCCTAAACGTATGAGATTTAATAAGTATGTGGAGGTCTAAGTTAATCATCCATTTTTGCGTATTAATCGTATCGTATTTGGTTTGGTTATTGAAAGGTGATTTTTAAACACTTAGAATATTTTTGGCTTCTGTTTTTGGGTTTTCGCGACACAAAATGCGACACAGCCCTTGTGTCACATGATGCGACACAACCCTTGTGTCACATGATATGCAACTTAATGCGACACTAAATGCGACACAACCCTTGTGTCACATGATGCGACACAGCCCTTGTGTCACATGATGCGACACAGCCCTTGTGTCACATGTATGAACACCAGTCCAGAAACTTTCGCCTGACGCATTTTTCCGATCCAAAACCCGATTTGAACATATTTTTAGGCTATAAAATCATGTTTTCTTTCATTATATGTTTATAACTAAGTTGTATGCTCAATATAACATCAAAATAATACACCAAAACGAGTAGATCTAAAAAGTTTAGCATTTTCTTACAATGGCAAATCGAGAGCAAATGAGCTAGAGATGAAGAAATTGGTGTTGATATTCTTGCTCCTTAGCTTGAGATGATTCCGAAAATGTGTTTTTGGTGGTGATTTGAGATGAAATCCAAAAATTTGTGTGTGGGTGTTGAGAGAGTTTGTGTGTGTTTTGTTGGTGAGAAATGAAAAGAATGAAAGAGATGAAAGGGAGGGGAAGAAGGTGGTGATTTGTCCCACTTTGTGGTATTTAGTCCGTGTTTGTTTACCCGACCGTTATATGTTACAATATTTTAAATGATACATTTTTAAATACTTACTTTATTACATTTTAATTTAGAATGTTTTATAAAACCAATTTAGTTAATTTATAAATTTTTAAACTTTGTTTTATTTTTAATTGTACGAAATAGACGTTATTTGTTACGAAATATTTGTAAATATTATCAACATAATATTTAATATACGTTTATGTTATTTAATAAATTCTGTTTTATTAAATAAAAATTGTTAACCAACAGTCGTATATTTTGTCGCGTTTGATCAAATCGTTTCGTATGTAATTACAACTAATTACAAAAATGTAATACTACGCGTACTAACTAGTTGGGCTTTGCTAGACTTACCTCTAAAATGTGTTGTGAATTCACTCAAGTAGGGAATTAGCCTAATAATGCAAGTGATTAACGTTAATAATCGCGATAAATTTTGCGGGGTGTTACAGTTACATTATAAGCTTTTCTTTTCTCTCTCTCTCTCTCTTTTTTTTTTGATTAAAAAAAGAACATGAATATAGATTATGTCTTATATTAAATGTATAACATATTTCTATTTTATACCTCACTGATCTAGTTACAACTTATAATACTAACTAGATCAGCTAGACATACCGTAGAACAATGTTATAAACCTAATATTAAGACATAAGAAAATATTCACGAGTCTTTAAAAAATATAACATTAGATGATCACAGTAAGCTGGGTTTTAATCTTGCTTGATTAGTTCAGAAAAGATTAAAACATCAGTGTGTATGATCAACTGGAACTATATTTTACAAAGACATATTATTTAAAGCATTTATAAATTTAAACAACAATAAATAAATAAACTCAAAGAGTTTATTTATTCATTGAAGTTTAACATTCCAAGCTCGCTGAAAAGAAAATTAAATCTTTTCTCATCCAAAGGTTTTGTAAACAAATCAGCGAGTTAGTAATAGTTGGAATGAAATGAAGTTCAATATCACCTTTTATCACATGGTCCCTGATGAAATGATATCGTACATCAATGTGCTTTGTCCTTGAGTGCATCACTGGATTGTTTGCAATAGCTATGACACTTTGACTATCACAATAGATTGGAATTTCTTTGAAGTCAAATCCATAGTCAGCGAGCTGATTTCTCATCCCGAGAATTTGAGCTGTACAAGCACTAGCAGCAACATATTCAGCTTCAGCGGTTGAAGTTGAAACTGAATTTTGTTTCTTGCTAGACCAGCTTACAAGCTTTTCTCCAAGAAACTGACAGCTACCAGAAGTGCTCTTTCTATCCAGCTTACATCCAGCGTGATCAGAATCAGAATATCCTTTCAGAGAGAAATCTGAACTTGATGGGTACCAGAGACCAAGATTTGATGTACCCTTCAGATATCTGAATATTCTTTTGACAGCGAGCAAGTGTGATTCCTTTGGATCAGCTTGATACCTAGCACAAAGACATGTAGCAAACATAATGTCTGGTCTACTTGCAGTTAGGTACAGCAGTGACCCGATCATTCCTCTGTAAGCAGTGATGTTTACAGATTTACCATCAGAGTCAGCATGTAATTTTACTGCAGGTGACATGGGTGTAGCAAGGGATGAGCAGTTAGTGAATTCAAATTTCTTTAATAAATCTTTAACATATTTTCCTTGATTTATAAAGATTCCAGTCTTGGTTTGTTTTATTTGCAGACCAAGGAAAAATGTTAATTCACCCATCATGCTCATTTCATAACTTTTGGTCATGAGATTAGAAAATTCCTTGCACATGTCACTGTTAGTAGACCCAAAAATGATATCATCAACATAAATTTGGACTAATATGACATCTCTCTTATCTCTTTTAATAAACAATGTGCTGTCAATCTTACCTCTAACGTAGCCACATTTTATTAAATAAACAGAGAGAGTATCATACCAGGCTCTGGGAGCCTGTTTTAGTCCATACAGGGCTTTGTCAAGTTTTATGATTCTTTTTAGTCCATACCAGGCTCTGGGAGCCTGTTTGGTGTCAGGGCTTTGGGAGTTGTACATATCAATTGCTTTAAGAAAGAATACCCAAGTGTATCTGGAGTATTCATCCACGATTACCAAGCAGTATCTCTTTCCACCAAGACTTGGAGTACTCACTGGTCCAAATAGATCCATATGAAGTAGATAGAAACATTCAGTTACTGATGATGTTTGTTTACTTTTGAAGGAAGAACTGTGATGTTTTCCTTTCTCACATGCTGAACAAAGCTTGTCTTTGTTGTAAGACAATTTTGAAAGTCCAGCGACTAAACCATGTTTGCTTAACTTGTTGATAGCTTTTAGATTCAGATGAGAAAGTCGCTTATGCCATAACCATTTTTCTTCTGAAACAGTTCTGGAATAAAAGCACGTCCCTGACTGAGCTGAGTCCATATTGACTACATAAGTATTGCCCTTTCTGTTAGCAGCAAGCACAACACTTCCTTTCTTGTTGTAAACAACACCAGCTTCATGATCAAACAGCACCTTGTTCTTTGAATCACAAAATTGACTGATACTTAGCAAATTGTGCTTCAGTCCCTCCACATATGCAACTCTTTTGAACATCACATTCCCATTAGTCAGAACACCATATCCCCTTGTTTTGCCAACCTTGTTGTTACCAAACACTACATCAGGACCTCTTTCCTCCTGGTAGTCACTGAGCAGATACTTACATCCGGTCATATGTCTAGAACACCCGCTGTCCAGATACCAGATAGTTTCTCTAAGAATGCCTTTGTAGATAGTTTCAGGATCCCATCCAGATGCTGAACATTTATGAGCGACTTCTTAGATATCATCATGAAACTCAGTGTCATCAGCCATCAGGCAGTAATCCTTTATACAAATCATTGCTTCTTCTTCATATGATGATGAGGAGTCAGAGTCGTTGAATGAACCCTCTTCAACGATGAAACCTCTACCCTTCTTTTTCCCAGTTTTAGACATTGCCTTCAGCTTCTTGTACTTTGCCTTGTACTTGTTGTACTTGTCATTTTTGAAGTCTGGCACTGGTTCAGGGACTTGGTTGACTGACTTTGATCTACAATCAGCTGCAAAGTGACCAGGTTTACCACACTTGTAGCATTCACCTTTTGATTTGAAATTATCAGATGATGGAGCACCAGCGAATCTTTTTGATCTGGTGTTCCTTCTGAAATTTGCAACCATCATTGCCACGTCTCTTTCCAGCTTTTCTAGACCCTCATCATATTCATACTCCGATTGTTCTTCAGCTCCTTCACCTTTTTCACCAGCTATCAGCGACTTTGAGCTTTTCTTAGAAACTTTTGATCTCTGTCTCTGATCAATTTCTTCAAGCTCAGCTATAAGGGCATTCGATACTTTTTGACTTCCAAGTGTTGCACGAATGTGCTCACTTTGATCAGCTTGCTTTTCCGACTGCTCCTAGTTGAGCAAAATACCATAGACTTGAGTAAGATTAAGATTTGTATAATCATTCCTCTGTCTCGTATAGGTAGCAATGGTTCCCCAACCTTTTCTTGGCAATAATTCCAAGAACTTTTCAATAACAAATCGCTGCTCCTTTCCTATACCAGCCTTCTCCATTTTGTTCATCAGTGATTGATATCTGGTATAAGTAGAAGATAGTGACTCGTTGGGTTCCATTGCGAACAGCTCATACTGGCGAGTGAGATTTACTAACCTGCAGCGAATAATATCAGGAGTTCCAATACATATATTCCTAAGGGTATCCCACATATCTTTTGCAGTTTTGCAAAGCCTGATTGATTCAAACACTTCGTCAGGAAGTGACATGCCAATGTAGATTTTAGCTTGTTTATCTAATCTAACCAATCGCCTATCCTCATCCGTCCACTGTTCCTCTCTCTTAGGCAAAACAATTTCTGGTATTGCAGGAGTGGTATCAGTAGCTACAACAGCAGGAATAATAGTGGTTGGAATATGGACCATTGGTTATGATATTGCAAAGACGATCATCAATAAGATCAAGAAACATCATCATCCGGGACATCCAAGTTTCAATCCTAGAGGGATCAAACGCTGGAGGTTTGGTAGTAGAACCATTTCCCTTCTGATACTCGGAGTTGACACAGCTGTACTTTACTGATTCCATTGCAGATCTGGTTAATTGATTTAAACCAACTCTGCTATGATACCAATTGATAGTCCCGTAATCACTATTACTTAGTGATATGGAATCTCAATAAGTAAAGTTTAATTGTAGAAAGGGGGGTTGAATACAATTAAAACTATTTCAAAGTTTAATTGAGTTATTTAGCTAGTTTTTAATTGATTGAACATAAACAGAGTATGAGAATAACAAATAGATATAACAGTATCAAAGTAGAATATGCAATAATAGCTAAACTGTGAATTTTATTGATCATAGAACTCACTGAGTATTGATTGCGAAATGAATTAGCCAAAGCTAATTCAAATCAAGTACTCTCTAGCTAACTATTACAAACGAGATAAACAGTAGTAGACAAACACGCTAATTGCTTTTCTCGCTGAGTTACAATACGTATTCAGACAAGCTGCATTCACTAACACACAAGCGAATAATACGTATGGACAACTAGCCTCTAAAGTATAATATGCTGAACTATATATACTACAAGAGTTCCTAAAATATCTCCTATAAAATAGGATCTTGGAATGACACGTGTCGCAGTTTGATTGCCTTGATCTCTGATGAACCGACATTCTGCGGGTCCCAATTCTGTTACCGTAAATATCTCATCTTCATAAAACCAATCACTTGCTGCCACGTAATCCTTTAAACATTCTTCAAGTACGAGAGACTCTTTCTGATGTATATAAGTACAGTTTTTTGTACTTGTAGTTTAAAGAAGCTTTATTGAATAGTCACTGAAGATGCAGTAACTCTCCTCACTCACTGCGAGCTAACATGCTCTTGTAGAATGACTTGAAATATTGTTCTTCAGTGACTAGCTGTTATTCGGGCAGTGACTTTTGCCTTTATTCATTTGAAGATATAGAACTCTCGCTGCTTGAATCAGCGACACACAAAGTTGAGCTTTAATCTTCCTCAGTATGTTAAATCCAAAAGTAGAATGAGTGATGATCAGTGAGTACCAGTCTTCAGCAACAACAGCTTTGATACAAATTATTTCTTCATCGAGTTGTACATTATTGAGTTGGTCAGCGACCAGTGACTTATCATGGTCAGCAACCAGTGACTCAACATCATCCCATAACTTAATTAACGAAATCTCAGCAAACACTATCTTTATTTTATCTACTTTACGTTTTATTTTTATTTCGCTTTTATTTATTTACTTACCTAAGTTAGTGAATATAAAAACCAAAACCCCCCCACTATTTTATATACCCTTCACTAGTTTGAAAGCCCTCATCTACCACGCCTTAGTTTTAATTCAGTCGGTTTGAAGAACGACTATAGGTCATACCTACCACTTGCTCACCCTTAGAATTAGCATTGTTAAGGAAAACTTAGTCCCCGCAATTACAAATTTAAAACATCCACTGATGCCCGTCGCCAGTAGCCGGTGCAACGACAAGGGTAAAATCCTTACCGACCGCTGGTGACGCATCAGAAGGGTAGTTGACTAATATGTGTGGCACTTGAGTATGCCTTTCATGTAGCCTATAATGGGGAATTAAAGGATGGCAATGGGGCTTGAAAAATCCATTGTCCATGCCTTATTACCGTTGTAGTGTTCCTTTGAGTAGGAACAACGTAGTAGAGATTAAGGATCCTAAATTGTTGTGTAGATTGATCATTTAATTTGATCAATATTTATTGTAGTTTGATCATTTGTGAAACGCCCTAAAATTTTTTTTTTTTTTTTTACAAACCTCATACATTACAATTCATAAAATCGGAATATTCAAAGATATACAATTCCTTTACATTTGGTCCCATATAAAAATCAACAACAACTTGATATCAACATTTGACTTTACAAAATCAATTACATACAACAATTCCAACCAATAAAACTTCTCTTTTATATGACACATGATACTAAATCATACTCTCTTAGGCGATTTACACAATTGTCACCATAACGATAATTTAAAAGAAAAGAAGCTTGTCTAACCATAATCAAGCTCCCATCCATGTTATCCTCATACCATCATAAAATCACGCATGGTGCACTTTTGGTTCAACCGAACCATAAACCTACAATATAAAACAACTGGAAGGGGTAAGCATAAAGCTTAGTGAGTATACGAGCAATTAAATGAATAATTTACATAAACAACACTGAGACATCATTTAGCAAATATTAATAATATAGACTCGCTTAGACAAATAACTATTGAGCAATTGTAGAGATGGAGACTCTATGTTGATCCACGGCTCTTAACATCATATTAGCTTAATACCATACCCCAATGATGTCACACCCCCAATTTCATGCTTTGCGGAAGCGACTGTTTTGGGGCATGACTAATCAAATATCAAAACACCAAAGTACAAGCAAACGACTCTAAATGAGACGTTTTAGAAATACATTACATTACATTAGTTTTCCAAAAGAAATACAAAGTTTAAGTCATAAGTTTAAAACATAGTAGTGAGTTCGCAAAATGATTTCAGAAGATTTTAATACATAACCATTATACAAAATATAATGCAAGAAAATCTTCATGTCTAAATGGATGCATGCGACTCGTGATAGCTAGCTTATTCTGTAGGCCATTCCTACTGTTGATGAGTACCTGAGAATACAACACTAAAAGGTCAGCTATAAAGCTGGTGAATCTCACAGGTTTTAATATAAACATTGATGTGATCAACATGATTATCCGACGATAATTAAACAATGTAAACCGAACAATGATAAACAATGTAACCGAACAATGATAAACCTATTAAGGTTTCCGACCCATGATATAACCGACACTTGTATTGCACTGAGCTATGATTCAAAGCCTAACCCGATCTTTGCCTCCCGATTTGGTGACACACCCATGACAATTACTGAAGTGCCCGTTTTTAATCTTGGTTGTAGCTAGCAACCCGGACGGGGACGTCACTCCCATGATAGTACTATCCTTTAGCAATCGCGCCTTATTAAGTTAATGAATCATACACTGATGAGGACTTTACCGAATTAAAACACTCGTGCATATACCGTACAATGAAAATCAAGACAACAATGATACCCGAGCAATGTAACCAATGTGATTAACCGAATTAAATAACAATGCAGATAACTTGAGTTAATACTAAATTAACTAACCGAATAACAGTGATCACGAAAACAAATTTGTGTTGCATCTCCCCCAATTATTAAAACATGTAAACATTGAAAATGGGGCCGTGAGACTCACCTGAGTCAATCCGAGCAAATGAATATATTCGACGTGAAATAGACAATCTCTGAAATCCCTTAGAGTCCTAAACACGCGAGATTCTAATGAGTAAATGGATTGTCCAATGTATTATTTAATGTTTATGTTTGAGTTTACAAAATTTGGTACGAGTCTGAAAACAGTAATCCGCCATTTTCGGCCCCTAAACGACCCCGGATGGCCTAAAACTGACAAGGCTAAGGTACTTAGCTTTGATCATTGGGTTGTTTTTGAATGACCGAGCGAATTTGAGCCCAATCTGTTATAATAAAATTTTCATCGAGAAGCTACCCTGAAATATGTTGTAAAATCGTCGACGTTTTCGAAAATTTATTTGTTCTGTTTTAGCTAGAATTCGCAGGGCTAGTTTATTGATCCGTTGGATCATGAAATATATAGGGGGAATCCGCCGAATTCACTTGAATCCGCCGGATTGGTGACATTTGTGGGGAATACGCCGTATTCCCTTGAATACGCCGTATTCCGGAAAAATAGAGGGAATACGCCGGATTCCCAAGAATCCGACCGTATTCATGACAAACCACGGGAATACGACCGTATTCCATTGAATACGCCGTGTTCATGTTTCCTGGGCAGGAATCCGCCGGATTCACCCGAATCCGCCGGATTCACGTAACTGGTTCGACTCTGTACGTGCAAAAAAACATACACAACCATTTCTAAATCCTATTTCCGCTTACAACAACTTAATACAAAGCTAATACATGCTATATAAAGTATTATAAACAGAAAATTAACGAAATTTGATGAAAGTTCTTACTTAGAAGAATTGGAACCGTGAATGGAGATGACGAGTACTACGATGATGATGATGATCCGATTATGAAGCAAAGATGATGATTATGATGTTGTGGTGTTGTTATTGTTGTTGTTTTGATGATAGAAATCGAGAGAGAGTTGAGAGCCGAGAGAGATAGAGAATGAGTCGAGTGTGCGGGTGTGTGTATCAAATAATTGAGGCCGGCCCTCAAATAATTGAGGTTAGTTGGTGCGCCTCACTCCGTGTTTGCGTACCCGATCGTTAAATAATATAATCTTTTAAAATGATAATTTTCTAAAAATAGATTCGTATAAGCTTTTAATTGAAATATTTTATAAAACTGTTTTCTCGGATGTTTAAAATTGTAACTTTGTTTTACCTAAAATGTACGGGTAGTTTTCTGTATCTAAACTGTATTTAAATTTCAAACGGATTATGTAATTATTATCCTTAATAATAATACTTGATTTAAAAATGTTTTTCGCTCACTTTCATTTTGAGTTTCTACGTTTTGTTAAATTCGTGTATTCGCGATTATTTAAATAATCGTTTCGGTTTATATATATACATATATATATATAATACTTGAATGCTTAAGTGTTAACACGTATGTAATACGTGATTTAAAAGTTTAAATTGGCCCCTAATTTTGGCCCTTTTTGACCGGGTGTCACAAATGATATGCATATCAAGCTCAACATCATAATGCTAACTGTAGTTAGCTAAACTCTGAATCTCTACAAACCGCTCATTCCACATAATCCACATAATCATCATATTATTCCATTTACCAACATACTCTATCAACTACTAATCATCTCAGTACAAATACAACAGGACATGCCACCACAACAACATGAATAATCAACAAGATATAAAATACACAACCATAATAATCCACTTGATTGTATGAACCTCTTACTCGGAAGCAATCCGGAACACACAATCATTACCCATTTAACCCCCATACCACTCACCTTTGCTCTTTAGGCAAGTACATGATTTAACACTTGAACATGGATGGCACCATTCTTGATCACCTAACACATAACATATCAACATACAACATATTTAGCATTCAATAATCATCAAAATCAAAGTAATCAACATAAACAACCCATCACCCTCTTGGGTTGGCCAAGTTTGACTTTAGATCAAACTATACATAACTCTCTCTATATGTTTATCTTTGTTTCATAACTTTCACTACTTACTTAATCACTTAATTATCACTACTTATCATAATTCAATAATAACCAATCCAAGGTTATGAAGAATCATCATAAACATCATTTGTATAGTACTTCAATAATCATTAAGTCATCACTAATCATTACCATAATCACTTTTAACATTTATTTACTTTAATCCTTACTCCATTATATCAACTTATCACTTAATCATAATCATTCTCATAATCATAGTTAAACCAAATACTTAATCTCTTAATTCAATACTTCAATTCTTCATAATCATGCTTTAACAGCATTTATAATTACTAATTAAGATGTATTAACACCATAATACACTTCTTTGATCAAAACCCAATTTGATCATTAATCATACAATTTAATTAATCCACTTTTAGGTTGAATTAGAGTTAATAACAATCATATAAACACTTCTTCATCATTAATTCATCATAATAAGCCTTAATTTCAACCTAGAAACCATTAATCACTTAAACCCTTTTAAAACCCTATGAAACTCAAAGTTTCAATCATAATTAAACAAAAATTGTAGTTACCTCGTATTAAAAAAGATTAATCATCGATGAATTTGGATTCTCTAGCTTCAATTTCATGTTTTGGATCGATTTGGGATTAGGGTTTAAGGTTTCATCGTGTTTTCTTTCTTCCTGCTTAAGGTTTCTGACTTATGAATGAATATGAAATAAACACGTACACATATACGTAGCTAAATAGATATATATGTTATATTTTGTTCCCCGTACTTATCATAGTCTGGAACTTTAAAACTGACATACAATTATTATTACTTTATATCACCCAAAATAATAATAACTTAAAACAACTTATTTGGTTTTTATCATATTAATACTTTTGGATTTTGGGGTGTTACAATTTGAGTATGATCAATATTTATTGTAGTTTGATCATTTGAGTATGATAAATATTTTTATTGTAGCTTGATCATTTGAGTATGATCAATATTTATTGTAATTTGATCATTTGAGTATGATCAATATTTATTGTAGCTTGATCATTTGAGTATAAGCAATATTTTATTGTAGCTTGATCATTTGAGTATGATCAATATAATTGTTGTATGATCATTTGAGTATGATTGGTATCTTGTAGTAGTTGTTGAATATACTTTACCATTACTTACTAAGCATGAGGCTTACCCATTATGTTGATGTTGTGTTCTAGGTAATTCTAGTGGGTCAAGAAGCAATTTGGGCTAGGAATCGAGATCCGACTAAAGGTGGACTTATTAACAAGTTAGTAAGTTGAATCACTTGCTTTGTATATTAATTATGCTCTTGATAAAACTATGAAAGCCCCATTTTGAGTTAAATTTGGTTATTTGGGTAAAAAATCGTAGTTATATACATTATGACCCGTTGTGATTTTGTGTCATGAATGGTAGAAGTTTGGGTCATATACTAGTTGTTGTATGGTTTGAATATGGTCTTGTCAAAGGTGACTTATTTTGGATACTTTGATATTGTTTAATATGAATCTTAAATCTTGTACTTGAGATCGTTTTTGGGATGTTACTTGTCATTTTAAAAGGGTAGTGTTATCATGGTTTACCAAGTATTAAATGATTGCAATTTGTGTCAAAGGTTGTTATGAGTTGAAATGGTAAAATTCTGAAAATTTGGGTTACCTTGTTTTGGTACAAAACTGTAGAAAATTTTGGTTAAGTTTTAGAACTGTTGTAGCAGCTGTGTACCCGGCGGGTAGTGGGTGGTACCCGGTGGGTACTAGTCGTAGCCAGGGGGTATAAAATTTTTGGTAACAGAAGCAAAATGTGTTTAAACTAGAGTTAATACCCGGAAGGTAGCTTGATTACCCGGCGAGGTGTCCGGGTAGCTTGATTACCCGGCGGGGTGTCTGTTGTACCCAGAGGGTACCTAGCCTATCCGACGGGTAAACCCTCCTGGTTTGAGTTTGTTTGTTTGAGTTCAATTTAGCATCCAAATGTATCAAGAAGAGTTTGTTTATATATTTGAAGTTATGGAGCAATTAAATATGTTGATTTGAGTCGAGAAGTATATTAAAAAAAAAATCGGGGTATTTCATTTTAATTGATAACTATAAAATTGACATTAGAAATTAAGAAAAAAAAAACAATATAACACAATCAAAACATATATGAAAGCAAATTTTCAAAGTTTTTTTTTTTGTCAGACATGAGAAAACGAAAACAACATGTTCACAAATACAAACGTAAAATATTACAATTGAAAATGTTATATAACTTTAATATAACCAACACTTCTAGTCGTTGCTTCAAATCTATCAATGTTGTTGTTAACTTGTGCAATGTTAGCATATAGTTGGTCATGAGTGAAATTCGATTGTTGATGAAATATACTCACATGAGACCATGGATATATATATACTTGAGTATTGTATTACTCAATGCAAAACATACATTTAATAGAAACGTTGCAAAAAATTTATAGTCTTGCAACCTCTCAAATTTGCGTCTAAAACATATCCAAACATTCCAATTAATTTAACACTTATATCTTCTGTAAAACTAAAACCTTAGCTTATTCCCTCTGTTTTAATAATCAAAGTTAATACAATACAAAGTGTAATTTAAAATAAATGTAAATGAACCGACATTTCAACACTTTAAATTTAATGTTGTTTTTAACTCGTGCAATGTCAACATATACTCGGTCATGAGTGAAATTCGATTTTTGAATAAATAAACCCACATGAGACAATAGGTATACTTGACCCTTGTTTTAGTCAATGCAAAATATACCTTTAATGGAAACGTTGCAAAATTCTTATATCCTTGCAACTTCTCAAATTTGTGACTAAAAAATATTCAAACGTTTTCAGATTAATTTGAACACTTATATGCTATGTAAAGCTTAAACATTATTCTCTATGCTCCTAATTTTGAGATTGATGCGATACAAAATGTAATTTAAAAATAAAAATTTAAAATAAATATAAGTGGAACCGATATTTAACCTATGCCCCATAAATCAAAGTTGATGCAATACAAAATGTAGTTTAAAAATACAAATTTAAAATGAATGTAAGTGGAACCGATATTTAACCTATATTAGTTGACAATTTAATAATTGTCACAATGATGTATTTATAATTTGCTAATTATTATCATGATTAAATAAAAATGGTTTATTATATTTAATAAATAAAAATGGAAAATCATGTAGCATTCTTAAAAGTTGGTAAATAATTTAAAAATAATAAATACATGTCATATTTAATTAAATCTTAGGTTGCCACACAGGCAAACAAAAACTTTGTTTTATCTTTACTCCTATATAATGCATTTGGGTCATCTTAAATTTAAGTCAATAACAGATCTTGGCCTTTGATTGAAACTAGATATGACCTCAACCATTTATGAAATCCCTTCTTTTAGTTGGGAAGATATATAAAGTCTTTTTCACAACTCACACACACTCCAATCACCATAAAAAACATACATATTCTACTTACACTCCATTCTCTCCAAAATTTAGTCTCAAATAACCCTCAACACCTCCAATGACGGCCGGCACCACCTGTACCCCGTCAACCTTTTCCGTCAAAACCACTACACCAACATCACCTTGCCAGAAATAACACCCACGACCAAGTGTTAATACGGAGCCACCGTCGCACCAAAATCTGTAAGCTTATACAGATCCTTAACGAATCTACATAAAAACCGTACTTGACATTATTTTGAGGTTAGTTTATCTTGGATCTAAGTATATATGTTTTTTTTTTCAGATCTAAAGATCTTTGTGTTTTTATAGATCCAAAGATTTTTAAAGACTTTAACCCCTATGTTTGCTTTAACCCCATTGTTTGTTAAAATATTATATGAGTTTTTTTTGTTTGTTACAGGGTCTGAAATGGTGAAAAAAGCCACAACCACTGGCTTTTAAACCTTTTAGTCATTTTGTTCAAAGGTAAATATTTCAGATTTAGTTTTTGTTCTTAATTAATGATGATGTTCATAATTAATGATGATGTTCAGATTTATGTATGTGTAGCGCCACCGTGATATTGTTCAGCGGAAAAAAAGAACACCTTATAAAGAAACAAGGTATAAAGTACTTTTATTGGAATTTTTGTACCACTTTACAATTTATTTAATACATTTTCGGATTATATTTTGGTGAAATTGTAAACTTATGAAAATGTGGAAACACATTATCGATGAAGAAACATGATATGTTGAATATTTTGAGCATATCTTTTAAAACTTTGTGTCGATCTATTTTCTACTTTCCAAATTTGAATATAAACTATAAGGAGTATCATGTTTCTTAATTAGGAGGTTCTTTTTTTTCTTTTTTGTATGTATGTGTGGGTGTTCTTTTTTCTTTATTGTATTTGACTTTATTATGTGTACTCCATGCTGTATATCTTGTACCGTGTATTCTAGATTCTACTCCATATTGGAGTTTATGAATTGTTTTTATGAACTTCATATAGTTTGAAATATCTACAAAAGTTCAAAATTTGAATAATTTGACATCTTAAATTGTGTAACTTTGAAAAATCAAAAACAAATAATATGTACAGTTTTTTTTTGCAATATGTACAGACCTATAAAGCTGTTATAGTGGGCTTGCAGCCTGTTACGGTTATCGGAGTATGTCAACCATGGACACTATTTTTACAGGAGCTACCCGACATTACTTGGACTGACCGGAAATCTTCAACAAGAAAAGAAAAGTTGAACTTATGGACATAAAGAACTAAAAAATTTTAATTTGATTATCAAAATTGACATGTTTAGCAAGAAAACTTAAGAGTGAAGATAAGTGTTAGGAGTTAGTGCTTGATGCGTAGACCATTGTGACAAATCTTAGTATTTACATTGGACCGTAGACCATTGTGACAAATCTTAGCATTAGATTGGACCATATGTATGACATGCCGTGATTCAAATATAATGGATAATTAAAATGTTTCTTCTACAAAATAGCATGGATAATAAATAATTGAAATGTGGAAGTTATCGTAAAAAGACCTCCACATATATATTTTGCAAAATAAAAAAAGTATTGTAAATAATGGAACTAATAATAGCGAAGATAATGGATAATTAAAATACAGACCTGATATTAAGGGGTGAGCATGGGTCGGTTTGGGTCGGTTATGATCCAAAATCGAACCCATAACCGAATCGTCGGTTAATAGAAGTTGAAAACCGAAAGTAGTCGGTTAATATGTGGGTCGGTTTCGGTTCCAAACACTTTTATTGGGTCGGTTTATGGTTAAAGTCAGTTAATAACTTATATCTGATCATTAGCAAAAATATTTAACTTGCATTCTAATATTTAGACTTTTATGGAGCCCACTAGCTAATGATAAAAGCCCATTAAAGGAAGTTAGAAGAAAACACACACTTTATTTCCGTTTATGAAGTTAATATTTATAGAGGGTGGGTGCCTCTAAACTTTCATGCTGGGAGCGATGTGGGATGAGTTTAGAATCACTTTGAAATTAAACAACAATCAACTTCTTAATATTGTCACTTCAAATTCCAAAGTGTATATATTATTTTCAGCAATCATTATTAATAAGAATTATACTACACCATTAAAAAATTGAAATGGGGAGTAAAATAAATACATGGGTTCAACAAATCAAAAGACTTGAGAGGAACTAGGGAACTTTAAAAACTTAGCTACTTATTCAATTTAGAATCAAAAGTTGTGAAAAAGTTATTTATTAACAAACTTAGCTTCTAACTTTTGCTCATCCACATCAAATTATGCAAACTTCAATATTGAATTCAATCAAATAATTTGGTAGTATAGAACACCTTTCACATTCATCAAATAACGTTCATCAAAATTTAGAAAGTAAGAAACATGCACTACAACACAATTTATTGCAAATATTTTTACAACATTACAGATTATCTGAGGTGAGTATACACTTATACGTGTTATTGCAAACATAAAAGATAAACGATATAGAAAACGGAAGCATAATATACATCATTATCGTAGTATATATGTATATATATAATGGCGGTTAAAGTCGGTTAATTTGGGTCGGTTAATCTACGTTAACCGTAACCGACCTAAGTTAGTCGGTTAATTCAAAATCCATAACCGAACCGTCGGTTAATGAGTTGGGTCGGTCAAATTGGATCAGTTAAGTCGGTTAATATCGGTTATGGGTCGGTTTTGGTTTTTGTTGCTCACCCCTACTGATAATAAAAGTCCTCCACTTTTAGCTTTTATTAGCTTCTGAAAAAACCAAAAAACATTGTAAGCTATTTTCTACAAATATTATACTTTTCTTGACAAAGTACAACTACAATACAAACAAAACAAAACATTGAAAACTTAACCCTGCTACAAAGGAACACTACAAGGGGTAGCTTACAAAAAGTAGCCACAACATGAAAAGTATACAAGATAGATGCAACTACTACATTTTGTAGAACATACATTTAGGGGAAAAAAGAAGAAGCTAAAAACTATACTCATTTAGTAGTAAGTGATAGAGACATATCTTTAATTCTTGAAAATACCACCTGCAACCTACTTTCCTTCATCTAAATCTAACATTACATCAAATTGAATAGAATGATAAAACATCATATTGACATAATAAGTTAATGGCTTTTTAGTATCTAAGTTTTGACCTTCCATTTTTGTTTGAAGTCTTCATTCTATACTATCTTTACATGAAACTAACACATAAAAATTGTAGCTAATGTTTCTAGGTTTTGACCCTTCCTTTTTTATATCAAGAGACTTTTTTACTCTTTAAAATCACCTTCATATTCTCCTTTCTAGATACATACTTAATTTCACAAACACAATGCCTTCATAGCTCAATATTTTCTTCCCTTGCTGCCTTCCGTTCAATAACTGGTTACCTCCAATAGCGGTTATCTCTCGGTTGCCGAATAAGTTTTTTCGTTTCGTTACACCATTCAAGCTCCTCTTTTGGATTATTGTGACACTCCTTAAATTTCGGTGTAATTACGTACATTAATCACGTGCATGTCTTAGGCTAATTCCCTACTTAATAGAATTCACACTATATTTATGAGATAAGTCTAGCAAAGCCTAACAAATTAATACGTGAGGTGTTACAAAATTTGTAATTATTAGTAATTACGCGCGAAACGATCAGACAGAGTCCGACACAATATACGACGTTGGTGAAAACATTTCTATAAATAACTTAAATCTATTTTTAGAAGTTATTTATCATATATTATTATTTTGTTTAAATAATACACGAAAAATCTAGACTTATCGCTTAAAACGTCTCAAACGCAAAGAAAACGCGCGAAACGAAACTCGATAAATATTTCGGTAACCCAAAATAAAATATTTTGATAATACTTCAATAGAAAAATATCTCAAACATATCGTGAATTAAAATGACGAAAGAAAACGTTATGCGATTTAACGAAATAACGAACGAACGAACACTAAACACAACACAGTCTGGAATTTAATTAAAAATACACAAGATCAGATGGGGCCCATGGTGGGGCCAGCCACACCCCCCCCCCCCCCCCTCCTTCACTCCCTACACATGCAAACTCATAATGTTATTCCCTCCTACTTCTTCACTCAACCCACATGCAATTCTCATTCAACACTTACTCTTTCTTACCACTCTCTCCTCCTTCTCTCTACAATCCCCCTCTCACTCTAAAAATCTGAAAATATCACCAACACACTACCACCACAATCCACCATATAGCCACCAACAACCACCACCCAAATACTACACCTATCTGCAAGAATTTTGAAGATTTCTACACTACAAGAGTTCCTTATTACTTTGCTGCCATTTCTTCTTCAAATCAACATTGTGAGGACTCTTTTCTCTTCATCTTTATGCTTATAAACATAATCAAAAGTTCACTCTAGGTCCCTACCGACGCTGGGGTGCGAAAGCATGGGGAGTATAACAAAAAGTTGGCTTAAAAATCATTTTTCTTAACTCAAAGTTCATGAAAAAGTCTATTTTACTTTCTGGTCCAGAATATAACACGAAATGGACCGGGTAATAACTCACTCATTTCTTAATAAAATTGGATGTTTTTATTGTCTAAAATCTTCAGGAAATAAGCTTTCCAACCCCGCAAACCTCATATTTTTCTGAGTTCGTTTACTATTTTTAATATTTTTTGAGAGAACATATAGATAATCTGTCATGTAAGTCAGAATGTTTAGTCTTGTTGTTTTGGCCATATCTCGAGCTACACGGCTCCAAATGACTTGAAACTACCACTAAAAGTTCAAAATTTTTGTTTTCTACAAATGTCATGTTGATCACTTTTTCTTAAAACCTGTAGATTTTGCCCAGAAATTATGACTTCATTCATGTGTCCAAATCTGACCTCAGAAGATAAAAGTAATTATTAAAAATATTTAGACTTCTCTATAAATCCTGTAAAAAATACTGAAGGTAAATAACATATGGGGGAACAACTGGTAATTTTCTTGGATTTGATTACGGAGTGTAGATTTTTAGAAAAATTCAACAAAGAGATGTATTTTCTGGAAAACATAAAATGTGGACTGATTTTGGTAACTTTTGAGAACCGACACCTATGGACTTACTATAAAGGGAAAGACTAACTTTTTGTAATCTATGAACATATCTAAGGTTTGGGTAAAAGTTTCGGGTCAAACCAAAAAGGTTTGACCGAGTCAAAAAAACGGGCCTCGGCTTCGAAAACGTCAAACTTTATATTTTTAGAAACTTACTATTTTTGGAAAGAATGATAACAAAAAGGGTTTGGGTGACATATTTAGTAACTTGGACCAAAAACGAGACCCAAAAATACACCCGAACTAAACACCGTCACGTGAAACACTTGGGCTAAAAACATAATACTTGAAACTGTAACACCCGCCAAATTAGGACTAGTAATTAGTGCCTAATAATATGATAATACATGTAATTAGTTCTGTGTTAGGCTAATTAATGTATCGAATTATATATATTGATGAATATATATAAACCTTGCGATTTGATTAAATCGTACGCAATTTAAATCGAATGTATTTCGGTTCCATGAATACGGACGTTGGTGACAAATTTTAGTAAGTAACACTATTATGTTAAAAATATTATTTTAATAATGTGCAAATTTCAATCCGTATTCGTACAAAAGAAACTTACACGATTAAAAATATTTAACGCGCAAACTAACTCACATTTTATAATTCAAATATATATCGATTAGTAAAATAATTAAATAAAATATCGCGTAATAAAATTTTATTTTAAAACTTATCATTTAATATGAAAAATATTTATTAAACGTTAAAAGACGGAGAAAACGAACACTGCGCGGAGCGCAATTGCGGAGCTGAAAAAGGTGAGGCTTTCACAAAACCCCACCTCTCTCTTTCTTTCTCTTTCATTTCACCTCCCAACTTCTCTCTCTATCTTTCTTTTTCTCCAAAAATCACCAAATCACCACATCCACAAAAATCGCAAAATAACATAATCAAACGCACTCGTATCATCAATATTTTTAGAGATTCACGACCATCTCGCGACGATCTACATTTCTATCTTTCCGGATTTCCATTTCGGCAATTTGTAAGTTTCCGACAAAATCCTGAAACCTCTCGATTCTTAGTATTTTTCACTTGTTAGTTGTTTATATAACTATATATGTCTATTACAAAGTGTATAACACGATTTTATAGCTTAAAAACGGGTTTGAATTGGGTTTTTGGCCGGAAAATTCTTGACAGCCGGACTTTCTGGGCTGATGTTCTTCCATGCGACACAAGCCTTGTGTCACATGTTGTGTCGTATTTTACCTGTTGTGTCGCACGTTATGTCGTATTTCGCATGTTATGTCGTACCAAAGAATTAGTGTCGTAAGTTTTGCGACACAACCATTATGTCGTATTCTATGTCGTATTTTCATACGACACAAATCACTATGTCGCTGTTGAATCAGCATCTCGCATCTATGCGACACAACCCTTGTGTCGCATGGACATTGTGTCGCATATGCGACACAACCCTTGTGTCGCATGACAAACTTTTGTGTCGCATATTGTGTCTCAAAACACAGAAAACTCAGATTTTTACTAAGTGTTGAGACTCGAAATTTATCACTCGATTTTACCCGAATTCAGATCCCAGATGCGTTTTTCACCAAAGCAATATAGTAGAAATAAAAATTTTTCGAGCTGACCTGGCATCTCGACCCCAGCCAGGGGCCAGCCCCTTGGACCTCGCCAGGGGCGCTGCCCCCGGACCCCCGTACTTAGATTCCATAACGGCTTCTAAAACACAATCAAAACACATTTTTCAAGTAAAACGCCACGAAATCAAAATAATAATAGTTGAGATTATTATTACAAATCCGTCACCAACGGGCCGTACATGTTTTCAAACACTTGACAAATCAACCAAATCGTAGTAATTTGGACATATATATAGTTGTGTAACAACTACAAGGGTGATCTTTTGAGATACCCAATCATGATTATAACCATCGCGTGTCGTGGACACCCTCAGGTTACAAGTCTTTGGACTTCATACTCGGCTAATCAACTTACGTTTGTTTAAACGCTTTCAGACTCAGGTGAGTCTCATAGCCCCTCTTTTTACTGTTTTACTCAGGGGTGTGATATATTGCTCAACTTTTAACATGTGAACGCAAGTACAAACATTTCATATACTACATGAGTTTTTCGAAACTAATCATTTAAAGTCCTCCGTCAGCATAGTTGTTAATACGTTGTAGCGTGAATATTAGTATATGGTACCATATAGGATTGACCCTCCTCGTTCGGGTTAGCAAGCACTAACCGGGTAAACGGACGTACTAATATTTGGGAAGACGAATGTTGATTAGGCATTCGTGGAGGCACCTCGCCCGGAATTCTCTATAGGGGACCCGGCCCTCGAGTTAAGCTCAACTATGTGCTCATGGCTGTATGCACGATTATTATTATTTCATTTGCTGGATGCAAATCATTATTAAATCTTGCGGTTCATACTTTATTACTTGATTTCAAACCTGTGAGCTCACCAGCTTTAGCTGACCCATTTAGCATGTATCGCAGGTACCAAGCAGTAGATTGCTTCGACTTCAGGACTTTTAGCTCGAGTCAGCATACAGACGATTGAGATTTTCTTGCATTAGTATATTTTGTACAAGTACTTATGTACTGAAATCTTCTTTCATTTAAACTCGAGCTATGTAAAGCTATAAATGTTGTAAACATTTCAATATTAATATATTTTGTTAAAACGACGCATATAGAGTCGTTTACTCTATATCTTTGTGCTTTGTTATTGATTAGTAACACCCAAATCGTGCTTCCGCAATTCATTAAATTTGGGGGTGTTACAGAAACCTTATTTTCACTAAGTGTTAGACTTGAGTAACAACTTATAACCACATACGACAACAACACGATGACATATGATATATACTAATGTAAAGTATACAATGAACAAACCTAATAGTAATGTCTTTTAAGAATTATTGTTACAAACTTTCACCAACGGGTCGTACACGTTTATTTCAAAAATAAAACACAATTGGACATACTAGTTGAGTGAACACATGCATGGATGGTCTTCTAAGACATCTACTTACTTATACTTATAATATCATGAGTTTAGGACGTTAGGGACATTACTTGGACACACGCTTTGCTAGCACTCAAGTATTTAGCTCACGAGGTGAGTTCACAGCCCCTCTTTTTACTGTTTTACTGCTTCTAAACTAGGGGTGAAAAACATAGCAACTGTTTTGCTACTATATGCGAAAATTTTATATAATTGCTTTTAATGCTTTTATACAATTGTTATTGAATGTGTTCATAATATTATACAAATGTATTTATGAAATGGTTTTCATACTAGTATTGGATCCTACTGACTTGGATCGGGGACACTTACTCTCCCTACTATTTTTGGACCCTACTGACTTGGGTATTGGATCCTACTGACTTGGATCAAGGGACACTTACTCTCCCTACTATTTTTGGACCCTACTGACTTGGGTATTGGATCCTATTGACTTGGATCAAGGGACACTTACTCTCCCTACTATTCCTGGATCCTACGATCTTGGATCAGGAATACTTATTTTCTACAAACTTTATTTTAGTATACCTACTTTTCTAAAACGCATGTAATGGATACGACTTTTCCAGAAACACTTATATAGGATACGTACTTTCCTACAAATACTTTTGATTAGGATTCTTACTTTCCTACAAACTCTTATAAACGAAACTTATTTGAATTTTAGGTCAACGATTTACAACGAACTTGGTATAACCACTTATTAAGTATAAAACCTGTGTATTCACTCAACAACCATGTTGACTTTTTACTATGTTTTTCGGGGAATTAGATGCGCATATAAGACTGCATGCATATAAAACTAGGAGACCCATGACAAAATAGGATGACATCTTAACTGCTGTTCAGCAATAATCATACGCTCTGATACATGAATGTCCAATGTTGACGTCGGCACCCCCGCTTACTCTAATGCTTCCGCTGATCAACGTTGACCGTTTTTGGGGGTGTGACAGATTGGTATCAGAGCCATTGGTTATAGCGAACTAGGAGTCTTTAGTGACTTAGGAAGTCTTAGAGACCTAGACTATAGCCTTGGCTAGGACACTCATGCATCAATTCATTTGCATACGCCTAACTCACTCCACGATAACTATCGTCACAACGCGTCTAGAGAAATATCTCTACCTACGTTAACTATTCCTGCGAGGAACTCTGTCTGAACATGATTACGCTAACAATGACACATCGGCACACAAGAACCCACCGACCGACACTGTCGCACACTTAATCTATTTGTTCACTATAAGGACGTTTTCGCTTGTTGTATGATATAGTGTATGGTTGATTTTACCTTGTGTTCCTTGAACCATACTACAATCCATTCGTTCATTCTTGCTTTGATTTCGTGTGAACTTGATCGTATTAAGCGGTGATGAAAAAAAGTATGTAGTTAGCATCATATAATGACGCCTGGCCAAAGTGATTATATTATACTAAGTACATATGGGTGTTTCAAAGTCGTAAGATACGTAATGGGAATAACGAAAAATTTTCTTAACACTCAATAACTAAACAATGTGAAACAATGTGAAACATCGTTCTTCACATTCCTTACTTTGGCATTGACTACTATTTGAACTACTACTCGGTCATGTTTAACTACTATTTTAACGACTACTTGGTCTTGGTTGACTAACTATGCAAACAACCTCTCACTTTCTAGTGGACCGAATGAATTCATACTAAACATTTAACGATTAGGACCGACAACTCGTCAATTGAATGGAAGGATGGAACAAACGGAGATCGCGATACGTATCAAAGTAACGAGCCTTTTAAGTACTACACGAACGAAACATAGTAAGGTGTCGTTGTACAATAATCGGGACGGAGCATCAAATAACCACAGGGGTATTCAGACCCAACCTTGCGAAACAAATCCTACCACGAATAACAAACTTTATAGAACCGTTTTCCTACGAATTATATATTGAAATGTTTATTTCAACAAACAACTATAATTGAATGTTTTCTTACTATTTATTCACCGGATTGATTTCCAAATGAACACTACTATTTATACACTAGAATGATTTTTTTTTCTTAAACGTATACAAATTAATGTATTACAACGAACGATTATTTTAGATCGTCTGCGGGTCATCTACAAACGATATAATATATTTCTGGCAAAGTTTTCCTAACAAACTAATTATTGGGAAGTTTTCCAAACGATTTATATTGGACAAGGTCCAACGATTTATACACAACATAAACTTATTACCCGATCGCGAATTGACCGCTATTTTGACTGAATGTCAACGATTTATACATAACTTGTTTATGTTTAAACAACAACTGATTTACAAGCAAGTTTATTAACTGTTTTAAACAACTACTCTGTCATGGTTTGACTACAATTTGAATAACGATTGACTATGATTTAAACAACGATTTGACCATTACGATCACTATCGCAAGTGGTACTTGCAGCAACCGATTTGCCAACTATTTTAACAATTGTTTGTTCCTTGTAAACAACAACTACGTTCACGTACTATTTGATTGCTATTTAAAAAAGTCTACACAGTCATTTTTGATCAATGGTTTACAAACTAATTTAAACCCTAAACACCGCCACTGGTACGTAATCACTGCGACGTGATGATATATAATTCGAGCGTTGACTAGAGTTTCGTGTCTAGTAAACTAGGACCACTTTCGGATTTAGAATCCACTAGATTAAACGATATGTATACCAAAAGTCGTTACGACTTTTGCGACAACCTAAAACGCCACAATGATAACAACACGTCTTTTCGGAAACACATGCGTCTGAAGCTCCGACACAATTTAAAATCTCGGGACGAGATTTCTCTAACATGGGGAGAATGTGACACTCCTCAAATTTCGGTTTAATTACGTACATTAATCACGTGCATGTCTTAGGCTAATTCCCTACTTAAGAGAATTCACACTATTTTTATGAGATAAGTCTAGCAAAGCCCAAAAAATTAATACGTGAGGTGTTACAAAATTTGTAATTATTAGTAATTACGCGCGAAACGATCGGACAGAGTCCGACACAATATACGACGTTGGTGAAAATATTTCTATAAATAACTTAAATCTATTTTTAGAAGTTATTTATCATATATTATTAATATTGTTTAAATAATACACGAAAAATCTAGATGTTTCGCTTAAAACGTCTCAAACGCAAAGAAAACGCGCGAATCACATTCGGCGACGAAACGAAACTCGATAAATATTTCGGTAACCCAAAATAAAATATTTTGATAATACTTCAATAGAAAAATATCTCAAATATATCGTGAATTAAAATGACGAAAGAAAACGTTACGCGATTTAACGAAATAACGAATGAACGAACACCGAATACAACATAGTCTGAAATTTAATTAAAAATACACAAGATCAGATGGGGCCCATGGTGGGGCCAGCTACCCCCCCCCCCCCCTCCTCCACTCCCCACACATGCAAACTCATGATGTTATTCCCTCCTACTTCTTCACTCAACCCACATGCAATTCTCATTCAACACTTACTCTTTCTTACCACTCTCTCCTCCTTCTCTCTACAATCCCCCTCTCACTCTAAAAATCAGAGAATATCACCACCACACTACCACCACAATCCACCATATAGCCACCAACAACCACCACCCAAATACTACACCTATTTGCAAGATTTTTGAATATTTCTACACTACAAGAGTTCCTCATTACTTTGCTGCCATTTCTTCTTCAAATCAACATTGTGAGGACTCTTTTCTCATCATATTTATGCTTATAAACATAATCAAAAGTTCACTCACAAGTATTATAACAAAAAGTTGGCTTAAAAATCATTTTTCTTAACTCAAAGTTCATAAAAAAGTCTATTTTACTTTCTGTCCAGAATATAACACGAAATGGACCAGGTAATAACTCACTCATTTCTTAATGAAATTGGACGTTTTTATAGTCTAAAATCTTCAGGAAATAAGCTTTTCAACCCTGCAAACCTCATATTTTTCTGAGTTCGTTTACTATTTTTAATATTTTTTGTGAGAACATATAGATAATCTGTCCTGTGAAATCAGAATGTTTAGTCTTGTTGTTTTGGCCATATCTCGAGCTACACGGCTCCAAATGACTTGAAACTACCATTAAAAGTTCAAAAATTTTGTTGTCTACAAATGTCATGTTTACCACTTTTTCTTAAAACTTGTAGATTATGCCCAGAAATTACGACTTCATGCATGTATCCAAATCTGACCTCAGAAGATAAAAGTAATTATTAAAAATACTTAGACTTCTCTATAAATCCTGTAAAAATTACGAAAGGTAAATAACATATGGGGGAACAATTGGTAATTTTATGGGATTTGATTACGAAGTGTAGATTTTTAGAAAAATTCGACAAAGATATGTATTTTCTCGAAAACATAAAATGTGGACTGATTTTGGTAACTTTTGAGAACCGACACCTATGGACTTACTATAAAGGAAAAGACTAACTTTTTGTAATCTATGAACATATCTAAGGCTTGGGTAAAAGTTTCAGGTCAAAACAAGAAGGTTTGACCGAGTCAATAAAAACGAGCCTCGGCTTCGAAAACGTCAAACTTTCTATTTTTAGAAACTTACTATTTTTGGAAAGAATGATAACAAAAAGGGTTTGGGTGACATATTTAGTAACTTGGACCAAAAACGAGACCCGAACTACACACCGTCACGTGAAACACTTGGGCTAAAAACAGAATACTTGAAACCTTATTTTCACTAAGTGTTAGACTTGAGTAACAACTTATAACCACATACGACAACAACACGATAACATATGATATATACTAATGTAAAGTATACAATGAACAAACCTAATAGTAATATCTTTTAAGAATTATTGTTACAAACTTTCACCAACGGGTCGTACACGTTTATTTTCAAAAACAAAACACAATTGGACATACTAGTTGAGTGAACACATGCATGTATGGTCTTCTAAGACATCTACTTACTTATACTTATAATATCATGAGTTTAGGACGTTAGGGACTTTACTTGGATACACGCTTTGCTAGCACTCACGTATTTAGCTTACGAGGTGAGTTCACTGTGACACCCCCAAATTTAATGATTTGCGGAAGCTTGATTTGGGTGTCACCAATCAATATACAAAGCACATAAGATATAATGAACGACCACTATATGCGTCGTTTTAAACTTGTATAAATAAAGTAATTGTTTACATCAAAATATTGTTACATTAGCTCGGTTCCTGAAATTAAGAGATTACATAGCATAATTACTTTTACAAAATATAATAATGCAGTCCAATCTCTAGTGGTATGTATGCTGACTCGAGCTAATAATTCCTGCTTGTGCAGTCAACCTACTGCTGGGTACCTGTGATAAATACTAAAATGGGTCAGCGAAAACGCTGGTGAGCTCACAGGTTTGTATGTCAATGTATAGTTGTCAGAACCGCAAGATTTATAATGAATTTAAAATGCAATTAAGCAAAATAAAAGTTATACTGTCCATGAGCACATAGTCTGAGCTTAACTTGATTTGTCAGGCCCAATTAAGGAAACCTAACTTGAAATGCCTCCTACGAGTGTCTAATCCACACTCGTCTTCCCAAATGCTAATACATCCGTTTGACCGATTAGTGCGTGCTAACCCGGATGAGGATTGTCAATCCCATATGATATCATATACTAACATTCACGCTATAAAATACTAGAGACTATGCTTATGGAGGACTTTAAATTGATTAGCTTGAAACTCATGTAGTATTTGAAGTTTGGCACTTGCGTTCTACTTGTAAAACAAAATCGAGTAGTAATATCACACCCCTAGTTGTAAAGCAGTGAAAATGGGGCTATGAAACTCACCTGAGTCTTGAAGTGTTTAATTTAATAAACTTGAAGTTATTAGCGGTGAATTGAAGTCCAAAGGCTTGAAACCTGAATGTGTCCACGACACTTGAATTGTTATTAATTGTGCCGGTATCTCGAAGGACTACCATTTAAATTGTTTGTTTAACTTGATGTCCAAATTACCCCGATTTGGTTGATTGTATTGTTACAAGTTACTACGACTTGTTTGATTGACTTGATACAAGTTACAACGACTTGTTTGATCTTTGAAGTATGTTTTGAAAACGTGTACGGCCCGTTGGTGATTACTTGCAACAATAGTCTTGATGTTATCTCATTGATTTAGAAGTGTTATACTTGAAAAGTAAATTCCAATTATGATTGAAAAGTTGTATCGCGTAAGCGTTTTGAAGTTGTACAAGTTTGACATTTGGTGTAAAAATGTGCTTACGGAATCTAAGTACGGGGGTCCGGGGGCAGCGCCCCTGGTTAGCGGGGTCCAAGGGGCGGCAGCCCCTGGCGGGGTCCAAGGGGCAGAGCCCCTGGCTGGGGTCGAGCTGCCAGGTCAGCTTGGAAAATTTTTATTTCTACTATATTGCTTTAAGGAAAAACGCATCCGGACTTGAATTTGAGTGAAATCAAGTGATAAAATTTCGAGCCTCGACACTTAGTAAAAATCTGAGTTTTTGAGGTTCTGGTTTGTGCGACGTAGCCTGCGACGTAGGCTGCGACGTAGGGTTTTGCGACGAAGAGGGTTGCGTCGCTAAAGTCGACAGTGCTAAATCAATAGCGACGTAGGGTGCTACGTCGCTAATGCGACGTAGGTTCGATTTGCGACGTTAAGGTCTGCGTCGCTATGTGCGACGTTCGCAAGTCAATGCGACGTAGTAAGCTGCGTCGCTATATGCGACGTGGGGGTATAGTGCGACGTAGGTCGCTGCGTCGCTATATGCGACGTTGAGGATATAGTGCGACGTAGGTCGCTACGTCGCATTTGCTCCAGGCCAAATGCGACGTACGGGGTCTGATCGGAGTTTCAACTCCAAAAACGCGTTTTCCGGCCATCGATCGGCCTAATATTTTTACCCAACCCATATTAGGACATTCCAAGGTTATACAAACAACTAGTAAGTTATAAAACTTAAAAAAAACGAGAGTTTTCGGAGTTGTGTCGGAAACTTACAAATCGCCGAAATGAAATTCCGGAAAGATAGAAGTGTAGATCGTCGCGTGGTGGTCGTTTATTCTAAAGGGGCTTGAAGATCCGAGGTCGTTTAGTAGGTTTATTTTGCGTTTTTCGTTGATTTTGGTGTTGGTTTAGTTGGGAGAAATAAGAGAGGAGAGAGGTAGAGAAAAAGAGAAATGAAAGAAAGTGGGTGGAAGTGGGGGTTAAATCCCCATTTTCGCCCCGCGTTCCCGCTCCGTGCGGTGTTCGTTTGTTCCGTCGTTTAAACGTTAAATAATTATTTTAAATATTGATTGGAACATTTTAAAATACAATTTATTACGCCATATTTTATTTAGATATTTTACTAATCACATTATATTTGAATTATAAAAAGGTAAGTTAAATTGTTTGCGCGTTTTACATTTTAAATTGTGTGATAAAACTTGGATACAAAATATTATTGACATAATATTTTTAAGTACAAAAACTTTATTAAAAATCCTTGTATTACTTAGATCAATTGTTCACCAACGTCCGTATTTATTGTATCGAAATTCATTCGATTTGAAACTCGTACGATTTAAACAAATCGCATAATTGTAGATATATATTCAACAATATATATAATAATTGATACATTAATTAGCCTAACACAGAACTAATTACACGTGTTAAAACTTGATTAGGCACTAAATTATAGTCCTAAATTGACGGTTGTCACATTCTCCCCCTGTTAGAAGAATTTCGTCCCGAAATTTATGTTGAAGTTGTGTTTGATGTTGAATCAGTGAAGAGTTGAGGATACTTGAGTCGCATTTGGTCTTCTCGTTCCCAGGTGAATTCCGGACCGCGCCGCGAATTCCACCTAACCTTGACAATGGGAATACGACTTTGTTTAAGTTGTTTGACCTCACGGTCCATGATTTCAGCGGGTTCCTCAACAAAGTGAAGTTTTTCGTCAACTCGAATTTCATCGAGTGGAATGATAAGTGCCTCATCAGATAGACACTTCTTCAGATTTGAAACATGAAATGTGGGATGCACGCTGCCGAGTTCGGATGGCAGTTGCAATCGATAAGCCACTGGACCAATCCTTTCGAGGATCTCGAATGGTCCAATGTATCTGGGATTCAACTTCCCTCGTTTGCCAAATCGGATTACGCCTTTCCAAGGCGATACTTTGAGTAGAACTCGATCCCCAACCTGGAACTCGAGTGGTTTGCGTCTCACGTCAGCATAACTTTTCTGACGATCACGCGCGGCTTTGAGTTTGTTTTGAATTTCAACGATTCTCTCGGTCGTCTCGTGAATGATTTCTGGACCTGTGAGTTGGCTATCTCCAACTTCGGTCCAACAGATAGGTGACCGGCACTTACGACCGTACAGTGCCTCGAAAGGTGCAGCTTTGATGCTGGTATGATAACTGTTGTTGTACGAGAACTCGCACAATGGTAGATGTTTTTCCCAGTTTACACCGAAGTCTACTACGCAGGCCCGTAGCATGTCTTCCAGTGTTTGAATGGTTCGTTCACTTTGGCCGTCGGTTTGAGGATGATATGCGGTACTCATATCAAGTCGAGTACCCAGAGATTTTTGAAGTGATTGCCAAAATTGTGAAGTGAAGCGACTATCTCTATCAGAGATAATTGAGATTGGAACACCGTGTTTGGTCACGATTTCCTTCAGGTAGATTCTGGTGAGGCGTTCCATTTTGTCGGATTCCTTGATTGCCAGGAAATGAGCAGACTTTGTGAGACGATCCACGATCACCCAAATGGTATCGCAACCGTTCGCTGACTTTGGTAGTTTGGTTATGAAGTCCATAGCAATTTGTTCCCATTTCCATTCAGGAAGACTGGGTTGTTGAAGTAAACCAGAAGGTTTTTGATATTCAATTTTGACTTTGGAGCAAGTAAGACACTTGCTGACATAGGTGGCGATTTCAGCTTTCATGTTCGGCCACCAATAGAAGTCCTTGATACCGTGGTACATTTTATCGGATCCCGGATGGATAGAATATTTGGACTTGTGAGCTTCATCCATCACCAAGTCTCGTAGGTTCCCAAATTTAGGCAACCAGATTCGGTTTGAGAAATACCTAATCCCGTTAGGTCTGATTTCGAATTGTTTATCCATGCCCCGCAAGGCTTCATGTTTGACATTTTCGGGTTTTAAGGCTTCGAGTTGAGCAGTGAGGATTTGAATGTTTAAATTGTTGTGAATGGTCATACTGAGGGCTCGAACCCGAAGTGGTTTCACTCGCTCTTTTCGACTGAGGGCGTCAGCAACAACATTTGCTTTGCCGGGATGATATTTGAGTTCGCAGTCGTAATCGGTAAGCAACTCTACCCATCGACGTTGCCTCATGTTGAGATCCTTCTGATCGAATATGTGTTGAAGGCTCTTATGGTCGGTAAAGATTGTACATCTGGTACCGTAAAGGTAATGTCTCCAGATTTTTAGGGCAAAAACGACAGCTCCTAGCTCGAGGTCGTGGGTGGTGTAATTCTTTTCATGAATCTTGAGCTGTCGGGAAGCATAAGCTATGACTTTGTCTCGTTGCATGAGCACACAACCGAGACCTTGATGAGAAGCATCGCAGTATACCACGAAGTCATCGGTGCCTTCGGGTAAAGATAGGATAGGAGCACTGCAAAGCTTTTGTTTTAAGAGTTGGAATGCCGACTCTTGTTTCTCAGTCCAGTCAAACTTTTTGTCTTTCTGGGTCAGAGTCGTGAGTGGTATGGCTATCTTGGAGAAATTTTCAATGAAGCGTCGATAGTATCCGGCCAGTCCCAAAAACTGCCGTACTTCGGTCGGAGTGGTTGGCGATTGCCAGTCTTTGATAGCCTCGATTTTTGACGGGTCGACGTGAATCCCCTGACTGTCAATCACGTGACCAAGAAATTGAACGGTTTTGATCCAGAACTCACACTTAGAGAACTTGGCACAGAGCTCCTCGTGTTTAAGTAGTTCAAGGATGGTTCTGAGGTGTTGCGCATGTTCTTCTTTGCTTCGTGAATATATGAGGATGTCATCGATGAAGACAATGACAAACTTGTCAAGGTAAGGTTTACACACCCGATTCATAAGGTCCATGAATACAGCCGGTGCATTGGTTAGGCCGAATGGCATCACTTGGAATTCGTAATGCCCGTAACGGGTTCTGAAAGCGGTTTTTGGAATATCGGCATCTCGGACACGTAATTGGTGATAACCGGATCGGAGATCAATCTTTGAATAACAACTCGACCCTTGAAGTTGGTCGAACAAATCATCGATTCGAGGAAGTGGATACCGGTTCTTGACAGTTAACTTGTTCAACTCTCGATAGTCGATACACATTCGAAAAGAACCATCTTTCTTCTTAACAAATAGGACCGGAGCTCCCCAGGGTGAAGAACTCGGCCTGATAAACCCTCGTTCCAGGAGTTCCTGTAACTGGGTGGACAGCTCCTGAAGTTCGGATGGAGCTAAACGGTATGGTGCTCGGGCCACCGGCGCAGCACCTGGTACAAGATCGATTGAGAACTCAACCTGTCTTGGTGGTGGTAGACCAGGCAGTTCCTCAGGAAAGACTTCTGGAAAGTCTCGAACAATTGGAACATCCTCAAGTCGCTTCTCCTCCGACTTTTTCTCCATGATGTGCGCGAGGATTGCTGGATAACCCTTTCTCAGAAATTTCCGGGTTTTTAGACAAGATATGAGGTTAAGCCTCGTCCCACCGGTCTCCCCCTGTATGACCAAGGTTCTACCGACGGAGAGGGGTATGCGAACAATTTTGTCGTAGCAGATGATTTCGGCGCGATGTTTGGATAACCAGTCCATGCCTACGATGACATCGAAACTCCCTATCTCAATAGGCATAAGATCTATGGAGAAGGTTTCGTCGGCTAGATTTAAGGTGCAATTAGGTATCACACTATTGGTTTCTATCAATTTGCCATTTGCTAGCTCTACGGTGTACTTAACGTCTAAAGCAACAAGTGTAATGTCAAGTAGAGGGCAAAATTCATCGGAAATAAAACTCCTATCGGCACCAGTATCAAACAGAATGGAAGCAGTTAAATTGTTGAGGAGGAACATACCCGTGACCACATTCGGGTCCTGACGGGCGTCCCCTGAGTTGATCACGAAGGCGCTACTTTTGGTGTTGTTGTTGTTGTTGCGGTGGTTGCTGTTGTTGTTGCCCTTATTCTTCAGTTCGGCCCAAGGAAGTCGGTTTGCAACCTCAAGGCCTACGGAGTTTGCGTGGGTTTTCCACCACGTGAGTGCACCTTCCTGAAAGGTGTAAGCAGCGAATTTGACTTTGTTGTTCTCAGTACAGTCGCAAAGACTGAAAACAGATTCCATGCGCTCAATCCAACGGATCAAGCCAATGGCACCTTCCGTGCCCTTGAAGTATAGTGGTTTGCAGCTAAGGAAGTCCTTATAGGAGCAAGGTTTGGGTGGTGGAGTATTGGTTGCTGTGTCCTCGCTACCGGGTGGTGTTCGGGTAGCCAAGGCTTCGGTTACACTGCGGGCAATGATTCCCGCGATCTCAGCTTCGCTAAGGGTAATTTGACGACGAGGAGGCATGACGCTGAGTAAGAAAGAACAAGGAAATGAAATAAGATACTAGTCCGAGTATGATGAACTAGTGGTGTGTTTGTCATTCCGAGACAAAACGTTTGAAAGAAAGAGGCCTATATTCATATAATATAATATAGCCTAAAGTTGTAAGTGAGGTCTATTCATGTAAATATATGTATATCACATAATAACCTATTGGGTGTCTAGCATAGACGGGTTTTGAGTCCCGTTTCTCTCGAGGTCAGAGTCAACTAATGCATTCCTGTTCAACATAACTCTTTCAGATTTCACATCATCTTTCTTTAATTGTACATAGTTGATCAGGCTATGTTAAATTAAAGTCGTATGATGAAATCCCTGAACTAGTCACAACTAATAAGGAATACTGCCTAACGGTCATAGTCTAGGCCCACTAAATGCAACCTAGTTCACTATAACCTTAGGCTCTGATACCAATCTGTGACACCCCCAAATTTAATGATTTGCGGAAGCTTGATTTGGGTGTCACCAATCAATATACAAAGCACATAAGATATAATGAACGACCACTATATGCGTCGTTTTAAACTTGTATAAATAAAGTAATTGTTTACATCAAAATATTGTTACATTAGCTCGGTTCCTGAAATTAAGAGATTACATAGCATAATTACTTTTACAAAATATAATAATGCAGTCCAATCTCTAGTGGTATGTATGCTGACTCGAGCTAATAATTCCTGCTTGTGCAGTCAACCTACTGCTGGGAACCTGTGATAAATACTAAAATGGGTCAGCGAAAACGCTGGTGAGCTCACAGGTTTGTATGTCAATGTATAGTTGTCAGAACCGCAAGATTTATAATGAATTTAAAATGCAATTAAGCAAAATAAAAGTTATACTGTCCATGAGCACATAGTCTGAGCTTAACTTGATTTGTCAGGCCCAATTAAGGAAACCTAACTTGAAATGCCTCCTACGAGTGTCTAATCCACACTCGTCTTCCCAAATGCTAATACATCCGTTTGACCGATTAGTGCGTGCTAACCCGGATGAGGATTGTCAATCCCATATGATATCATATACTAACATTCACGCTATAAAATACTAGAGACTATGCTTATGGAGGACTTTAAATTGATTAGCTTGAAACTCATGTAGTATTTGAAGTTTGGCACTTGCGTTCTACTTGTAAAACAAAATCGAGTAGTAATATCACACCCCTAGTTGTAAAGCAGTGAAAATGGGGCTATGAAACTCACCTGAGTCTTGAAGTGTTTAATTTAATAAACTTGAAGTTATTAGCGGTGAATTGAAGTCCAAAGGCTTGAAACCTGAATGTGTCCACGACACTTGAATTGTTATTAATTGTGCCGGTATCTCGAAGGACTACCATTTAAATTGTTTGTTTAACTTGATGTCCAAATTACCCCGATTTGGTTGATTGTATTGTTACAAGTTACTACGACTTGTTTGATTGACTTGATACAAGTTACAACGACTTGTTTGATCTTTGAAGTATGTTTTGAAAACGTGTACGGCCCGTTGGTGATTACTTGCAACAATAGTCTTGATGTTATCTCATTGATTTAGAAGTGTTATACTTGAAAAGTAAATTCCAATTATGATTGAAAAGTTGTATCGCGTAAGCGTTTTGAAGTTGTACAAGTTTGACATTTGGTGTAAAAATGTGCTTACGGAATCTAAGTACGGGGGTCCGGGGGCAGCGCCCCTGGTTAGCGGGGTCCAAGGGGCGGCAGCCCCTGGCGGGGTCCAAGGGGCAGAGCCCCTGGCTGGGGTCGAGCTGCCAGGTCAGCTTGGAAAATTTTTATTTCTACTATATTGCTTTAAGGAAAAACGCATCCGGACTTGAATTTGAGTGAAATCAAGTGATAAAATTTCGAGCCTCGACACTTAGTAAAAATCTGAGTTTTTGAGGTTCTGGTTTGTGCGACGTAGCCTGCGACGTAGGCTGCGACGTAGGGTTTTGCGACGAAGAGGGTTGCGTCGCTAAAGTCGACAGTGCTAAATCAATAGCGACGTAGGGTGCTACGTCGCTAATGCGACGTAGGTTCGATTTGCGACGTTAAGGTCTGCGTCGCTATGTGCGACGTTCGCAAGTCAATGCGACGTAGTAAGCTGCGTCGCTATATGCGACGTGGGGGTATAGTGCGACGTAGGTCGCTGCGTCGCTATATGCGACGTTGAGGATATAGTGCGACGTAGGTCGCTACGTCGCATTTGCTCCAGGCCAAATGCGACGTACGGGGTCTGATCGGAGTTTCAACTCCAAAAACGCGTTTTCCGGCCATCGATCGGCCTAATATTTTTACCCAACCCATATTAGGACATTCCAAGGTTATACAAACAACTAGTAAGTTATAAAACTTAAAAAAAAACGAGAGTTTTCGGAGTTGTGTCGGAAACTTACAAATCGCCGAAATGAAATTCCGGAAAGATAGAAGTGTAGATCGTCGCGTGGTGGTCGTTTATTCTAAAGGGGCTTGAAGATCCGAGGTCGTTTAGTAGGTTTATTTTGCGTTTTTCGTTGATTTTGGTGTTGGTTTAGTTGGGAGAAATAAGAGAGGAGAGAGGTAGAGAAAAAGAGAAATGAAAGAAAGTGGGTGGAAGTGGGGGTTAAATCCCCATTTTCGCCCCGCGTTCCCGCTCCGTGCGGTGTTCGTTTGTTCCGTCGTTTAAACGTTAAATAATTATTTTAAATATTGATTGGAACATTTTAAAATACAATTTATTACGCCATATTTTATTTAGATATTTTACTAATCACATTATATTTGAATTATAAAAAGGTAAGTTAATTTGTTTGCGCGTTTTACATTTTAAATTGTGTGATAAAACTTGGATACAAAATATTATTGACATAATATTTTTAAGTACAAAAACTTTATTAAAAATCCTTGTATTACTTAGATCAATTGTTCACCAACGTCCGTATTTATTGTATCGAAATTCATTCGATTTGAAACTCGTACGATTTAAACAAATCGCATAATTGTAGATATATATTCAACAATATATATAATAATTGATACATTAATTAGCCTAACACAGAACTAATTACACGTGTTAAAACTTGATTAGGCACTAAATTATAGTCCTAAATTGACGGTTGTCACATTCACAGCCCCTCTTTTTACTGTTTTACTGCTTTTAAACTAGGGGTGAAAAACATAACAACTGTTTTGCTACTATATGCGAAAACTTTATATAATTGCTTTTAATGCTTTTATACAATTGTTATTGAATGTGTTCATAATATTATACAAATGTATTTATGAAATGGTTTTCATACTAGTATTGGATCCTACTGACTTGGATCGGGGACACTTACTCTCCCTACTATTTTTGGACCCTACTGACTTGGGCATTGGATCCTACTGACTTGGATCGGGGACACTTACTCTCCCTACTATTTTTGGACCCTACTGACTTGGGTATTGGATCCTACTGACTTGGATCAAGGGACACTTACTCTCCCTACTATTTCTGGATCCTACGAACTTGGATCAGGAATACTTATTTTCTACAAACTTTATTTTAGTATACATACTTTTCTAAAACGCTTGTAATGGATACGACTTTTTCACAAACACTTATATAGGATACGTACTTTCCTACAAATACTTTTGATTAGGATTCTTACTTTCCTACAAACTCTTATAAACGAAAGTTATTTGACTTTTAGGTCAACGATTTACAAATAACTTGGTATAACCACTTATTAAGTATAAAACCTGTGTATTTACTCAACAACCATGTTGACTTTTTACTATGTTTTTCAGGGAATTAGCTGCGCATATAAGACTGCATGCATATGGAACTAGGAGACCCACGACAAAATAGGATGACAACTTAACTGCTGTTCAGCAATAATCACGCTCTGATACATGAATGTCCAATCTTGACGTCGGCACCCCCGCTTACTCTAATGCTTCCGCTGACCAACGTTGACCGTTTTAGGGGTGTGACAATTACGTAAGTAAACTATATAAACTCAACCCTATTGTAATTACTGTTACAAGTAACGAATGTAATGTAGCTGTATAAGATATTGATGCAATTTATAGACAGTAATATATAGTACTCTAATAGGTTTACTTTTGTATAAGAAATAGAACACTGAAAATAATGAAAGATCAACGGAAGTAATTTTAGTGGCACTATTGTAAATAATGAAATACATACAAACACTTGAAAATGATAGTACAGTGTCTTGAAATGAATTAAACTAGATTTTAATTGCACATCGCGTTGCGATGGGTAGATAGAGGAGTCGATTGTAATTCAATACGTTTGAAAATTACGTAGTGTTGTGTAATACTTTTTTTTTTTATATATATATGAAAGTATGACTTTTACATACAATTATAAGTTGTTACTTTGACCACAAATAAAATAGTCAAACATTCTAATGTCGTAAATTTTATATTTGTATCAATAATAGTTTCGCAAATAGATGGATTTCATAGCCTTGGAAGTAGCATGCCAGCATATCACCTATATCTTCAACAATTACACGTATTCTTACATAAAAATTAAACATAAAACATATTTTACTTAATTAATTTATTATGTTGCCTATCAAAATCTCATTAAACGTGGCTTCTCATTAAAATATCACTTCACGTTAAAATTACGATATCTCCTTAAGAATAGCACGATAATTTCAAGATTTACTTTGTAGTTCCTGAGATTTAATTTCGTTTTGCCTCCTTATCTTGTTAGGTTCACCGATTTTGTTGGATAAATTATGCATCATAGTATTATTTATGGGTTAAATACTAGGGTTATAATATTGTTTGTATGTTTCTTAAACGATTCCGTATTTGAAGATTAAAAGTAATTTTGCTTTGCTAAAAATTTAATAAAATTTAATACAATCAATTTTTCAAGATGTTGAATCATATATTCGGATACATGTCAACTGGAAATTTTTTAATCCAATAAATTTTTCAAAATGTTGAGTCAAGGGGATATACTATACGATTATATATATTATAAAAAATGTTAAGTAGTTAAGTTATCCGAATAATTGTCATTTTGTACTTTATAAATCTTATAAAGGATTAATAATTTTTAGGTATACTCCGTAATAACTAAGTGTTCAACAAATGACAAACAATCAAACATAATATAAGTCTCACTTTGTCACTTTCATAACGTGTGGTAGATCTTCCCGTAAACAATTATATGTGGTTTAGGATCATTACAAACAATCAAAGATAATAACACTTATTCCCTGTTAATTAAATTTTGTAGAAAATGGATGGTCATTTTGAATCTGAAACATTTTCTTCACTCCAAGAACCTCGTAATTGGTATAACTTTACGCGGGTCCGAGTTGATTTCATTTGGAATGATATCCGATGAAACAGACTGATTTTATTTTTGGTTGATCAAAATGTAAGTTACAAATGTTACATAACTATTCAAAATTTAATTATTAACATATTAGAGACAAAAAATGGCGGCAATTATCCCACAACATTTATTGGGATTATTTGAAGGAAGAATTGTGACAGGAGGACTATATTCTTTGAATCATTTCCAAATAGATGGAACTGTATATGAGTATCTCGGTATGAAGGATATACTTTTGTACGTGATTAATGGGAGATAATTATCAATAAAAATACACGGATTAATCCATTGGCACAAACTATCGGAAATCCATTTCCAGTTTATCCCTCGGTGACTTCTATTAGAACCCTTGTTATCAAATATATTATGATTACATATAAGCTTAACCCTTACATTATCAAATATGATGTCGAATGGAATTATTCAGCGCCGTCACTTTGTGCGGGTACAAGGCTAGTATCCTTTTTGCCGTTAAAAAAAAAAAAAAAAAAAAATTGGCTAGTATCCTTAAAAAGCTAAGACATTTTGAATGCGAAATCTAAAGTATTGCCCTTTTGTATATGGATGGTGGGGTACATATCGGAGACAAACAGCAGTCAAAGCTTGGCATGCCTTTGCACCACTCACAATTTATACATTCTTCAAATCATTCTTCACTTCATTATTATACCTTGGCTTGGCGTGCAAACCATTTTTGCTTTTCCTTCACTTTAATTATTAGAAACACAAATATATGGTCACTCATTTAACTTAACAAATGCAATAAGCAAGTAATACACATAATTAATACTAGCATTTACTAATCTTAAAAACAAGTTTACATGCAAAAATTCGATGAAAAAACGTACTTAGACAAACCAAATTTACTAGGATTCATGTCTATAGTGAAAAAAAATTTAAACAACAGGATTTCTAGGCTGATCTAGGTCTCTTAACAATGTCACAACTTGTAGCATATTTGGCCTTCTTGAAGGAAAATCATCCACACATTGCAATGTTATTTCCAACAACCTTGCTATTTCCTTCACATCTTCTCTTTCTTGTTCGTCAACGTTCGATAACAGTTCTTGATCAATTACTTCTCTTGATTTCCCTTCACGGACCTTCATTTTCGTCCATCCGACTAAGTTTGTGTCACCAAAATCATCTTTATCGGTTGGTCTTTTCCCAGACAAAAGTTCCAAGAATATTACGCCTAACGAATACACATCTCCCTTTGCGGTGCACCTAAAACTTTGGTAGTATTCTGGTGGGACGTATCCAGGGGTTCCGGCTAGTGTACTAACGCTAAGATGTGTGTCGAGAGCGTTAATTAGCCTTGCCATACCGAAATCTGAAACATGTGCCTCCATTTCATGGTTTAGTAACACATTGCTTGATTTCATATCACGATGGATAATGTGAGGGATGCAATTATGGTGTAAGAAACATAGCCCTTTTGCCGCACCTCTTGCAATCTTTTTCCTCTCTCCCCAATTCAAAACCCTATAGTTTGATGCACCTTTAATGGATCGTCGATGTAGCATCTCATCGAGGCTACCAAACTCCATGAATTCGTACACCAGAAGTCGTTCTTCACCAATCTTGCAATATCCTAACAATGGTACTAGATTTTTGTGGTTGATTTTTCCTAGAGTTTCCATTTCAGCCATAAACTCACGATCACCTTGACAACTCAAACGAACAAGTTTCTTGATCGCTACACTTGATCCGTCTTTTAGTCTTGCTCTAAAAACTTCTCCAAAGCCACCACAACCAATGAGACTCTCTGAAGAGAACCCATTGGTGGCCTCAATCAATTGCGAAAACTTGAGTTTTCGTAGTTGTCTTTGAAATGTGGCAACGTTAATACTCAACGGCTCTTTTTCTTTTTCAATCTTCCATGTTGTGGCAGAACGAGAAGCTTGTAACCTCTCGAGTAATTTTTGCTCTTGGACCACTTTTCTTTTGACTCGCATAGCTACAACCCAAACGACCAATAAACAAACTATAGCAACCAAAATGAGAATTCCCATTATAACATTGTTAGCCCAAGTTTTAGCTGACGACCGCCTCCCACCACCCCCACCATATCTTCCACCATCATCCACTATTGGGTTGCTCATTGTGTGGCATTCAGGCAACGGGACACCACATAGCCCTGTATTATTTGCATATTGACTCTCGGGTAGTGTACTAAGCTGCCCTCTAGTCGGAATCTGCCCGGTTAACTCATTGTTAGAAAGATCAATTTGAACCAAAAATGATAGATTCGAAAATGATTCAGGAATATGACCTTGTAGCCTATTATGTGATGCATCAAAAACACCCATGTTCTTTAAATGGCCAAACGTATCAGGAATCTCACCTGATAATTGGTTATGTGACAACACAAGAACTTGTAAAGCAATCATTTCACCAAATTCATCCGGAATTTTCCCACTAAGATCATTATAAGAAAGATCAAGATACTCTAGAGTTTGATATTGCGTAAACAAACTTAATATAGCACCCGAATACATCCTCGTAAAGTCACATGTTCTCAATGTTGGAACTTGTAATAATCTTTCAGGCCGTATTCCTGCAAATTCGAGTAACCCACCAATTCCTTTGCAAGAATTCCCAATATTCCTAACGAAAACAATCGTATTTCCTGATAGAATACCAATCAAAGGTTGTGCTCCAACGTGCCTTCCGATTCTAGGTGGGATTTCACCGGTTAATTTATTACTATTCAAGTCTAACCAAACTAGGCTGCTACAATTTCCCAATTCTTCTGGAATCTTGCCACTTAAGCTATTATTTGCTAGTTGTAACACTGCAAGCCTTGATAACAAACCGAATTCCGGTGGGATTTCACCAGAAAGTGAATTGCTTGTGAGTGAAATCCATTCAAGATTACTACAATTCAGCAATTCCACTGGTATTTCCCCTGAAATATGATTGTTATTCACAATAAGATCCTTCAAATACTTCAATTTCCCCATTTCTACCGGAATATTTCCTCCCAACCCATTGTACCAAGCAATAAACTGCTCTAGATTCTCTAGATTTCCGATTGCTGCCGGGATTGTACCATTGAGGTAATTCAAGCTCAAATCAATCGTCTTTAGCTTCCAACATTGCGATAAATCATCTGGGATTTGGCCTGAAAGCAAATTATCCGGTACTCGAAGTTCTTCCATTGAAGATTCTCCAGAACACATCCCAGATGGGATGGTCCCTGAAAAAATATTTGAGCTCAAATCCACAACTTTTATCTTCTCACACGAAGAAATCGATGCTGGAAATGGTCCAGAAAGTTTGTTATTGCTTAAAATTAACCGTTCTAATGAGATCATCTTTTGCAAAAAGGAATCAGGCAATGGACCAGTCAGATTATTGTTGGAAAGATCAAGAACACGAAGCCAAGAACATGAAGAAAATGAATCAGGGATTGAACCAGTAAAATTATTATTCGAAAGACCGAGTTCTAACAATGATTCACATAGATCACCCAACTCATTAGGAATCCAACCAGTGAGTAGATTATGTGACAATCCTAAAATCTGTAAGGCTTTTAAATTCCTTAAAGATTTTGGTAGTTCACCAGTGATCGAATTATATGAAAGATTCAAGTTCTTGAGATTAGTATAATTCAAAATGGCTAGAGGAATATTTCCGAATATGTTATTCGAAGATAGATCAAGAACTTGAACCGAATCACTATTCGACACAAGGCTCTCAGGAATCAAACCAGTTAGATTATTTTTAGAAAGATTGATGACAACAAGATTCTTAAATTTGACCAAAAAGTTATTATAAATGGGGCCTGTGATTCCAGAATTGGATAAAATAATTTGTTCTAACCCTAATGGGAGTTGAAATAAAGAAGTGGAGTTGATGAACAAATGTGGGTTTTCTGATAGATTCAAGATAGTTAACATATCTAAAGATGAAAAAGGGTCAAAAGAGACTGAACCCACGAGATTTGAGTCGCTTAGGTCGAGTTGTGTAACTCGACCATCAGTGCATGTGACTCCGTGCCATTTGCATGGTGTCTTGTCGAGTTTCCAGCTTGAGAGAACTTCATTTGGGTCATCTTCTATCATGTCTTTGAACTCAAGTAAAGTGTTTGAATCGGTTTTAATGGCGGATGATGAAATGTAGGGGTTTGGTTTAGCTATGGAAGTTGGATTTAAAGTGGAAGCTTTGAGTAAGGAGGTGAGGATTATGGATGCAAAGAGGTTGAGATGTACTATGTTTATTTCCATTAGAGAAATAAGTTGCAGAAACTTGGTGCTTGTTGGCAAATAGAGAGAGACAAAAGGTGATATATATAAAAGCATATAAAAGATAATAACAATAAAACTAAACAACTATATGTATGATTAGAAAGATAAAAATTTGATATCACTTCAATTTTTTATAGTACCACCTTACTTTATTTTACAAGTGAAGGATGACATGACATTTAAACCTTGATTATGTCGTCATGTTTTGAGTTTCAACTCATGCGTTAATTGCTGGAAATCAGGAGTACAAGATGCAAACGACTCTATTCAAATTTGAGCTCGAGTACACTTAAGCTCGAATTTTTTCGAACGTTGTTTGTAAAACTCGAGCTTGGTTGTTTATAAAACTAGAGCTTGGTTCTGAAATTATTCAAGGATGGAGCTTAATTAACACACATAATTTTGGTGACGTAGTTATTACACACTTTTCCCATACATCATAATTTATGTACTCGTCTAGGCTCGCGAGTCTGATGCAAGTTTGACTAATATTCATATTAACTTGCTGGTTCGGGTCGATTCAAGTATGCGTGGAATTGTTTACCATACATGAACCCTACTTTAACTGCATAACTGTTAAAATTATGTTGTTACTTACTGAATTGAAAGATGCTATAGCTTTAGTAAATGATTATTAAGCTACGGAGTTGTTTTAATGTTATCCATTCATTAAGTCATTGACTCTTCTTCTTCAAGAAAAAGAGAAATAGAAGGCGTGCTGATCTGCACATTATTTGATAGACCCCATCGTCACTATATCCTGTTTTACATCTTTTCATTTTTCTCCACAAATAAAACATTTTGCATATAGTTTACTTTACCATTAGGATGCACTATAATGATTACAACTACATGTCTATTTTAAAACTAGGTTAATAACACCCACATTACAAAGTCATTGTAAGTAAATTGATCATGTAGTGTATGATTACAATAATTTATTCTGAAAATGGACAAAGTTTATGCATAATTACATGATAAGAGTTACCATATTGAAGTCAAATTTTCATTAAAATCATTAGCATTTCAAAAAGCATTACTTACAAGTTTACCATAGTACCAAACGATCATAGTCTAGTGGTAGAGAGGTGATCCTCAAACTATGAGTTTGTGAGTTTAAATCCAACGGTGAATATATATATATATAAATATATATTCGTGATAAATTGTATATATTCGTGGTACGTTTAATTTGAAAATAAAAACTTTACCATAGGAAAGGGAAACAATAACTTAACATAGTTGGCATCAAAAGGTGGGAGTATTTTTGTACTCAATTGTCAATTATATCCTAATTTGAATATCATGAATACACACTGAGATGGAGTAAAGTCAGAGAAGGAATAAAACATAATAAATTAATTAAAATACTAAATACTCCCTCCGTCCCAAATCTATTGTCCCCTTATTGACTTTGGAGTCTTTCTCTTCCAACTTTGACCTTCAATATTTTTGTTTGTGTTATATAATATTTGATGCAAAATATATGAATTGATTGGATTTTGAATGTATTTCCATTGGTATAATTTGCATCAAGTATTATATAACACAAACAAAAATATCGAAGGTCAAAGTTGGGAGAGAAAGACTACAAAGTCAACAAGGGGACAATAGATTTGGGACGGAGGGAGTAGAATATTGGTTGTTGGTCTTGGTCAAAAGATTTGTAGGACCAAAGAAACAGGTCAATGCATGCTTTGGTGTCAATGGGGTTTTATTTATATTTGTGTGGTGTGGTGTCTGATCCAAGGCTAACTCCTGATTTTGTACATCAATTTTATATATAATGCTAATAATTAATCATCAAGTGTGTTGATCGACATCTAAGATTTTACATATCAAAATAATTAATAAATTAGAGATATCGGATAAAGTCATATATATAATATTTCCATGAACGTATAGTAGCTCCAAAGTTGTTCCTGAATTGAGATCCTCTCATAGATCGAGATTATTTTACGAAAGTTAGACACTGAGATCCTGTCTTATAGTATGGACCCATAGTAGTATTTGTGAGTAAATATGATATCTCATGTTGTGTTCAACGTAAGAAGAGCTCTGAAGTTCCTATACGCTATCTCAAGCTAGTGCGTTTCTCGAGAACAAAGACGCCTCTCACCCGCCAATGTTAAGTAAGTAATACTTTTGTTCAACTTGATTACTCTATGAAAATAAAGTTGTTTTCATAAGTTCCTACTTCAATTAGAGTGATACAAAATCAAAGTTATACTTTTTTTTACTCATAAAAAGCATAAGTTCCTTGTTGGTACTTAAAGCATTAGGTGTGGGAGATTAGGCATGATTGATAGGGAAGATATATGATGAATGAAACCATATGATTGCAGTTCCCACTCCAAAAATGTATATTCTCTTGTTTTGTGTGCATATCAGTATGTTCTTATGGTGTTAAATTGTGGCAATCATATATTCATTCTTCACATTCCTTTTGTCTCTATAACCAATTTATTTGAAAAATGTTCAAATCCTTTTAGTATTTTATGAAATTACATACTACACTCAGTGGCGGATCTAGGAATCTCAATTAGGGTATGCAATATCGAATACTTTTTTTTTTTTTACTTTGATTAACTCCATGTGTATTCGGTCTTTTGAAATTTTTTATAAAATTAAAAATAATTTTTTTTGTTTATATAATGACTTTTTTTTGTTCCGTCATGTACGGTATTGTCTAATATTCCCCTAAACCTTCATTCTTGCATAAAAGATATATAGAATATATATATTAAGGTAGATCTGATACTATATTTAGACTAGTTTACTAAATTTCGAATAAGAACGGAACACAAGAATCATTTTGTGTAACCAACTAATGTTTATTCTTAGATGATACTCGTAATAGCTAAATCCCTTCCCTTACATCAATATGTATATAGTACGGAACGGAGTACTAATAACCTAATAAATTATCAATACATGATTATTCAAAATACATGATATACAAAGTCACTCGAGAAGCAAAGAAACATAACATAGTCACATAAATTTAAAAAGAATTACACATTGGATACCTATTTGCTGTAAGTGACGAGTTAATTATAATTAATTAATAGGTATTGGGAAATGAAAATTTTTAGATTTGGGAACCGGAAGGGTAAATATGATAGAGGTCATAACTTATAATAAATGCCAACTATTCTTCTATGAAGATAACAACAGTGAGTCTGAGACTAAAGGGCAACCATCAAAAGTGTAACACCCCCAAATTTATTGTTTCGCGGAATCATGATTTGGGTGTTACTAATCAATAATCACAGCACATAAGATATAATGAACGACCACTATATGCGTCGTTTTACATTTGTATCAAAAATAATGTTACATTAGCTCTGTTTCAAAAATTGAGAGATTTAAGTACATAATTAATCTATACAAAATATAATAATGCAGCTAAATCTCTGATTGTATGAATGCTGACTCGAGCTAATGACTCATGCATGAGCAGTCCAACCTACTGCTGTGTACCTGTGATATATGCTAAAATGGGTCAGCGAAAAGCTGGTGAGCTCACAGGTTTGTATATCAACATATATTTGCATGAACCGCAAGATTTATAATTGAATTTAAAATGCAATTAAGCAAAATAAAAGTTATACAGCCATGAGCACATAGTCTGAGCTTAACTTGAGTTGCCAGGTCCAATTAAGGAAACCTAACTTGAATGCCTACTACGAGTGCCTAATCTACACTCGTCTTCCCAAATGTTAATACATCCGTTTGACCAGTTAGTGCGTGCTAACCCGGATGAAGATTGTCAATCATATATGATATCATATACTAACATTCACGCTACTACGTATTACCAGACTATGCTATGGAGGGCTTTAAATTGATTAGCTTGAAGCTCATGTAGTATTTGATTTGATTTGTACTTGCGTTCAACTTGTAAAACAAAACGAGCAATAATATCACACCCCTGATTGAAAAGCAGTAAAATAGGGGCCATGAGACTCACCTGAGTCTTGAAGCGTTTAAACAAATAAACTTGATTTGGCTTGACTTGTATTGATGTCCGAAGACTTGTAACCTGAGGGTGTCCATGACACGCGATGGTTATTAATTGATTAGGCATCCCGAAAGACTACCCTTGCAGTTGTTTGTCCAAATTACCCCGATTTGGTTGATTGACTTGTCCAAATTACTATGATTTGGTTGATTGATTCGAATGTTTGAAAATATGTACGGCCCGTTGGTGACGGATTTGTAATAATAATCTCAACTATTATTATTTTGATTTCGTGGTGTTTTACTTGAAAAATGTGTTTTGATTGTGTTTTAGAAGTCGTTACAAACTCTAAGTGACGGGGGTCCGGGGGCAGCGCCCCTGGTAGCGGGGTCCAAGGGGCGGCAGCCCCTGGCGGGGTCCAAGGGGCAGAGCCCCTGGTTGGGGTTGAGCTGCCAAGTCAGCTTGGAAAATTTTTATTTCTACTATATTGCTTTGGTGAAAAACGCATCTGGACTTGAAATTGGGTGAAATCAAGTGATAAAATTTAGGGTCTCGACACTTAGTGAAAATCTGTGTTTTCTGGTTTGTGCGACGTTGGGTGCGACGTCGCAGGTCCTGACTGCGACGTTGAGCATGGCGTCGCTATGTGCGACTTTCGCAATTTAATGCGACGTTGTGCGTGGCGTCGCTATATGCGACGTTGTTGATTTCTGCGACGTAAGGGCTTGCGTCGCTAAGTGCGACGTCGGTCAATTAAGGCGACGTAGTGGCTGATGTCGCTATGTGCGACGTCGTGATGTGTTTTGCGACGTCGCAGCTGACGTCGCACAAAGTCTGGGCCAAAAGCGACGTTGCGGTCTGATGACCGGAATTTGTGTCGAAAACGAGTTTTCCGGCGACCATTCGGCTCAAATCTTTTACCCAACCCATATTTGGACATTTTGAACGTATATAAACAATAAATATGTAAAAATGAGTGAAAAAGAGAGGTTTCGACTTTTGTCGGAAAACTTACAAAGTGGCGAATCAAAAATCCGAAAAGATGAGGTTGTAGATCGCGATGCGGTGAACGTTTTTCTCCAAAGGGCTTGATGATTTTGAGGTCGTTTAGTGGTGCTTTTTAATGGATTTAGGTGATGTTGGAGATGGTGAAGGTTTGAGAGAAAAAGGAAGAAGAAAAGAGGTGATGGTGATGGAAGTGAGAGGTGGGAGTGGGATCCCCACCTTTTGGGCAGATTATCGGTGGTGGCCCACCGAAGTGTGGGTCTCCACCTTCGATTCCGTGTTTACGCTCCGTGTGGTGTTCGTTTTCCCGATCGTTTACACGTTTAAATAAGTTTTTGTGTACGTTTAATTACAAGTTTTGAAATATGAATATTTACCCAATATTTTTGTTGAAGTGTTTTGCCAATTACTTAATTGTTGTGTTATAATTTTTAATGTTAACTTGTTCCGTTTTGTTTGTGCGTTTAATATTTTACTCGTGTGGACCTAGTTTGTACGATACGAAACTGAATTGAAATATTATCAAAATAATATGTGGAACATAATTGCGTTATTAAATAATGTTATATTATTAAATTAAATTGTTCACCAACGTCCGTATTAATTGTGTCGAATTACATTCGATTTAAACTTGTACGATTTAATCAAACCGCATAATTGTATATATATTCAACAACAATATATATATTACTTGATACATTAATTAGCCTAACACAGAACTAATTACATGTATTAAACTTGGTTAGGCACTAATCACTAGTCCTAATTTAACGGGTGTCACAAAAAGGGTGAATTTTTTGTTGTACACTTCTCATTCCTCTTCTTTTTAAAATAGTTTAATACCTTGTTTGAAGATTTGCAGACAGCGGGTATGCACTCTCATCTTGTAGGGTATGCACTTTAGCTATATTAATCAAGAAGATTTTAAAATGTAAAAATTTTTCCACTGCTGAGAATGTTTATAGGGTATGCAAGTGCATACCCTATGTTACACACAGATCCGCCCCACTCAATAATTGTAATCAACTTTGTAGTAGAAGTCCAAACCCAATAACATTCTCAAAACTAAATAGGGATAACTATTTGAAAATGAATCCAACTCTTCCTTAATGTCTATTGTGTTTACCCTAATTATGTTTGCTATTTTTAATGGATCCAAATCGTTGTTCAATGTATTTTGTATGACTTTCGATGATGTCTCACCTTTTATGGATGTCACGTCACATTAACAAAATACATATAAAAACGATTTTTGAAAGTTAGATGCTTAAAAAATAGCAAACATAAGTACCGTACACACAATAAATATTAGAAACGGGTTGGATGCATTCTCAAATACTTAGCGTAACTAAATATATATGGCTTGATGCCAACAAAACAAACCTAGCCAAAACTAGGCCGTAATGTAATTCAATAACGCCTATTGGAACAAAGCCGATCCCATGAACCAAATTTACATGCCACTGGTTACTTTTTGTATAAGTGAACCAAAATAGCGCTTATGATACAAATAAGAGTATGTGTACGATAAGACTTCTATCTCGAGTAATTGGGTGATATAAATATATATGAAGATACACCAACTCATTAAGTACTCTAATGTCTATTTTTAGCGATTGGAGTAAATTTATATATAGTAGTATGAAAATGTAACCATCACCAGTGCTGCCAACTAGGCAGATGCCTCACAACAGGTCTCAAATTCAAAAATCCCGAAGTAAATGGGTCGGAAGGGTCACAAAGATACCCAGTTAGGCCACGTACATCTGGGTCAAAAAAACATTCGTCCTCCCCGGGTACCCTGAATAGGAAAAACCTCCTCGTTTACCCTGTGCATTAAAAACTTCAAACATCCGAAGTTAAAAAGGTCTTAGTAGGTCACACATGAATGTAGATTTTACTTGAAAACATGAGTATTTCATCTTAAATGAAAACTGAAGTATCGCCACATATAATGAAAACCTTTTTCCTATCAACCAAATAAAGTCTTTGGCAAAACACAATTTAATCAGAACATACCATAGTCAACCAGATTCAGTTAACAGCCGATAGTAATATGAAGACATTCTACTTGTTCACAGATTTTACTAGCACAACACATCCTTGTAGAACGATTAGGCTCAATAAACATAATCCAGTAGCAGTGAAAGGGACAATGGACGTGAAGGTTTAGGAAATTGTCCGTTTCCTCTTATTTTTTGTGCCTTACTTTCTCGATTTAAGAGTGTAACAGTCTTTAATTGATGGAAAAAAGGCACAAGAAAAGAGGCAACTAAAGCAATCTTCTATCCTCGCGTCCAAAATTCCTTTCGCCGGTACAAGATTAGAACTTAGCTACAAATTAACAATAGACTGCAAGAAGCAAACACAAGAGAAGTGTTTCATGAAACCAAACTTTTAGATGCAACAAACAACGTATTTCTCAACATCTCTGAAGTTTCAATCTCTCAAAATATAAGAAAAAGATCTGAAGAGTTATGAGCTTTTGAGTGAAAAAAACTGTATGTGACAGCGTTTTTGAATGGTCACATTAGTTTGTTGGTCCCTGGCATCATTTTGAACATAAACAATGGTCCCTAAATAGCCTTTGAATCTGATTCTGAAGTGTACTTTAACAAAGTATGAGGTGTTTTAGGTGAAAGGCACATGAAGATGCATGTGGGTTAGTTTATCAACTAATGTACACCTTTAATAGTCATCAAAAATCTTTATATGTATTTAACCTGCACCATTCTATCTCATGTTTGTGCTTACAACTTTGTTAGTTACATTACTTTCGTAGTACGCTAAATGGCTGCACCGTGTACTCCAACTCTAGTTTTAATATATCAAAAAGATACAATGAGTCATGGTTTATATAAAAATTCCTTATTCGGTCGGTCGGTCCTGGAAAACTGTGGGTGAGAGATGGATATGAGCTAAAGATGTCAAAATGTCCGCCACTAGCAATTTTGAACACTCGCCAACAGAGTTGCAGCACATTGCTCTGCTAAGGCTGGAAGTAGAGACTACGGGGAGTAGGTCTAAAGGTACATAATATCTCAAAACTTAGCTATAAAAATCGGGTCATCTGGGTCTAAACTCTAAAGTACGCTCAGTGTTATAATATGTGCAAAACTTCCTAAATTTCTTTTAAAAAAATAAAAGATAAAAGATTAGTGCAGATACTTTTTAAAATCTTTATATGATATACATAACCTATATAACTTCTTACAAAACACAAACTCATGATAACCTAGTACCACTTACCCACTAGCCCAATCCGCATAAAACCACCAAGGTTTGGGATCTACGTGTTTAACATGTCAGTGATCCTGCACCAAATAGTCATGGTTGGAAAAAGCAGCTCTCATTAAAGGGTTTAGAGTTTGAGAGTATATGCAATGTTACACCTTTTACGATTGCATATATTGAACTTTGAAACCTCCCATTGTATAAATTCAAGTTTTAAAATCGTCTTATGTATGCATTTAACTTTCTATTGTACGTATAAAACTTACAAAAAATACATCAATTATATGTAGCCAAAAACATGCAAATAACATACAATAGATGATTCTAAAACTTCGAATACATAAAATAGGAGGTTTTGAATACAATCGTAAAAGATGTAAAATTCAATACACTACCAAACTATATACCCCTCGTTAAAGTGTTGAAGCAACACATACAGCATATATGTATAAATTCTTGATCTTCTGTAAAAGTCGAAAGAGAAGGGTAAAACCAAAGATTACTTACACACGTTCAAAGAACACCGTATGACCAAATCAACAAAACCAGTAAAAAGCTTTCAAATCTACAAGACACGGAAAAACCACAGAAAAACAACTGTAACTAACTATGATCTTATGGCCAAAGAGCAACATGAATAAAAAAACATCTTTCTATGTAGATAATTATAATGAACAGGTGCATACTGAGATCATTTCCACATTTTGTGCTTTCCTCCAAAGAAACCTTTGTGCTTTCCACCAAACATCCCGTGCTTCCATCGTTTGCCAAACTTCCCATGCTTGAACTTCCCGTGCTTGAACTTACCATGGTGACCCCCATAGTGTCCATAACCGCCATGCCCATGAGTAAGATGGTGGGCCCCATATGCAGCGGCCGCAGCAGCTGCACCTCCAGCTAGTATTGTTCCCATGCCAGGTCCTCCATGTCCTGAGACCAAAATTCGCATTATATTTCATTGTTTACTATTTGGTAAATATCTAAAATTATTTCTTTCCATACAGAAAAATAACAGAATCTTGTGAAGTGTGAACCAAATCCAATACCATTGATTTACTTGTATGATATACTAGGCGATTATGTGAGTTCAACATAACATCTTTCCAAATATCGTTTATTACAAGTTTCACGTAACGTAAGTGTTGGAAATATGTAAACATTGTAAAACCCTTCTTCGGTCCCATGAAAAATGTTAATCAAAAACCTCTTTTTGACAATCATTCAAGAAATACTTACTCATATACCCATTTTTACCATTTACCAGTTATTGATAATGATTAGTATGGTCCACACGGTCCCTATGTTTAATTACACAATAAATGGTGGTTTACACTTTATACAGTTAGATTATAGTCTAGATTTATTTTCAGCTAAACCTAAAGTCAAAGTTGCAGGACTTATGGTTTGGAGAGGTAACTAGAATTGCTAATCAGTGATAGTTATGAAAACAATATATGGACTATTAAATTCTTAAGAAACAAACCTGGATAATGAGGAGCTGATGGACCAGGATATCCAGTTGGGGGATAGCCTGCTGGAGGATAACCGGCGGGAGGGTAACCATGTTGTGGATATCCACCTGGCGGAGGATAAGCATTTGGTGGATATCCACCTGGCGGAGGATAACCAGAGGGCGGGTAACCTCCAGAAGGAGGGTAAGGATACCCATGAGAGCCATGAGGAGGGTATGGTCCATGTTGTGGAGGGTAATGTCCACCGCCAGCAGCATATCCAGCAAGATTGGAGAACAGACCTTTGTCTTGATCATTCTTACGTTCATCTTCCCCACCACCCATTATACTTCAACTTGATGACTCCTTCACAAAAACTGCAATGCACAGTATAGATACATGGTTATGTACTTGTGTGAAACAGAACAATTATAGTTTTTCTGACACTTTTCAGATGTAGATCTATTGGGATAAACATATTAAACAATGCAAAAAATAGTATAATACACTTCCAGAGAATACATAGTTATTTTAGGAAAAATAAAAAAAAAATTCATAAAATTTGTAGTCAACTTCAGCTGAGAATTTAGGACATGGACATCATCTACTTTTAATAATGCTAACATGAACCGTCTGTTGATCGTCACAGAGAACAGAAAAAAACTATGTATAAAATCGTCACTAATGGAATAGTTATCGAATGCTTGTTACTCTACAATGAGTCGGAAGTTACAAACACTACAGATATTTATGTACACATTTGTTGGGGTAAGTAAAGTCTTAACAGAATCTAACGTCTGCCACTCTGCCAGCAACCTAACTTTATAGATATTTAAAGCACGGCGAGATAAGCTTTTAAGTCAAGCTTTAATACGTTAATACACAACCAATAATTTAAATACCTAAAATGTAAATCTGAGTCATCAAAATGGAACAACTTTCCTCAATGGAGGAAGGGAAATTTGAGTATACCTCTTTGCAACACACTAATAGACTAACGGGTAACATCACTAATTATTCTATAGTTTAACGATTCCTGCACTTCGAGATTCTGTTATAAGAATATCAAGAATAATTATATATCTATATGCACATTCACATACATTACAATGACACATTAATGCCCTCTGTTTGCTGCATTATCTTGCTCAAACTTTTATGTTGTGTTATTCTGTTTGGGTGCTGTATTCGTGTAGTTGGTGGTTGTGAGTTAGTGTGGCATTGTGCTCGTGATTACTAGTTTTGATGTCTGTGTAAGTGCTACTTTGTGGTACGTGTTGTAGTTCTCTTTATTTTTGTGTGCTTCTAGTTTATGGCAGTTTGGTTTTGGTACTGAGTCAAGCCCTCAAATCCTCATGGTTTGTATTGTTTTGTATTCTTACTTTTCAACAAAATTTCTTTACAGTAACATTTTCCACATAAAATAATCTTGTTAACCAAGACTGTAGTCCAATCTTGACCAAAAGGACCCCGATGAACTAGTTTTACAGATATGCATAAAAATAAATAATCTGATTCCGATCGCACAAAAAACCATTTCCAATCGTCCAATCATCTAGTTCTGAATTTCAGTAACCATTACAGAAAACTCGTGATTTAAAACTATAGTATTTGCATGAAAAGAAATGACAGACTATGTCAACGATTATGTATAACACATGAAATGTTGAATTGGTGAACTCAAGAACCTAACATAACATAACATAACAATATAGAAACGTTTTGAATGTTAAGAAAGAAAAGATGCTTTGATATCTTGTAGCAACTGAAACTAAAGAGGCTTGAATCATAGTTCACCAGCTACACTAATGCAAATGCTATGTGTGATCTAACTCATAGGTCAACACAAATCAAATAATTAAACGTCTATTGATAAAGACTAAATAAAGAATCTTATAGACCTCTTGATCAATGTTAATACAGAGTAATAGCTTATGGTCACATGTACTCAAGATTTTTCCTAAGAAACGCAAACTAAAGAATCATGTAAACCTAAGTCAATGTAACTATAATGAAGCAAAACACAAAAATAAAGTGGGATAAATAATAATGCCATAACAAAACAAAAATTGCTTCAAGTGGGATAAATAATAATGCCACCACAACAACAATAGAGTAGATTTTGTATATGAAGAATTATTAATTATTATATAACAATGACCACATAAAGTCATAAAGCCACACATTGTTGATCAACAAACTTTAATTAGTAATTTAAGTTTCTAACCACTCCAATAGGCTATTATTATATCTCTAATTTATATTTATATGGCTAAGGTAAAGCAACAATATTGCCATTAATTCAATACAGCATCAAGTAACAAAAGTACAAGTAGATAAACACAGAGTACACACATCTATAGCACAAACACAATTCAAGCAATCAATCAATCAAGCATCAAGAACAAACATATACATATACATATACATATACATATACATATACATATAATGATGATATATCAAAACCCTAGATAAAGATTGAAGACGAAAATTAGGCGTACGAATAACATACGTTAGGTATTATGATTTGAGGTACTAAATTAAAACATACATATGATTATTAAGATAAAATTCAACATGTGATTACAAAATAGATATCGGGGAGAAAACGAGGATGATAACTGACCTGAATTGGAAAAACAATGGCAGATTCTTAGGGATGGAATTCAACAACAGAGGTTTAAAACGTTATTATATAAGGAAACTAGCCCTCAAACCCGTGTATACATACGGGCTATCGAATGCTTATTTTATTTTTATAATTACGCTGATAATCTATAGGATAGAAATTGTATCATTTTATATGAAAGAATAAATAACGAAAAACCAACGGAGCATGTTATATTATATATATGATAATGATTTTAACTATAGCTAACGAAGTAGATGTTGTATATGGTAAAAAAAATTCATTATAGCATTTTAGTTATTATCTTTTTAATACAAAAATATTAATACTTTAGTGTAAGGCTAAGTGTTTAAACTCGTATCTACATACCGAACGTCTAATCTTTTGAATTAAATATTAAATTAATAAGCTATATATAATATTATTATTATTTATACGCAAAACACAAACAATCTTAATTATACTATAATTTATTCATAAATTCTTTTAATATGATGAATGTAAGTTTATGCTATGATGCATATTTGCTTCCTGTCCTAGCTCAATCATTTTTTACTATGACAACCTATATATTATTATATTATATATAATAAAAAAGGAATGTGTTTGTTGAAATGAATCCTTCGGAAAAAAAAAACTCATAAGTTTCATTTTACATTAATTGTGGCATGCGTATACACAGGTTCAAAAGTCAATATATTAATTACAATGAATGGGTGAAATATTCATTTAACAATTTTTGTGTGCATAAACGGGTTTAAAGTTTAAACACTATATTAATAAAAGAAAATTTATGTTTAGTTTCATTTTATGTTAGCCGTGTGTATACACGGGTTTAGACCCCTACATTGATCAAAGAAAAATTATGTTTAGTACAATAAAAAATTGGAATATGTATTCATTTTTACATTAACCCGTAATTACACAGTTAACTAAAGATTACATATTAGCAGTAACAAATGTTATCTATAATTGAATAATTTTTCTTTAAATGGCCCATGTTAATGCAAATAGAATAATAGTAAATTAAATTTAGTCCTATTTACTATTTTGGTATGCTCAAAAAATAAAATATTATCATATCAATCGACGTTAATAATAATAATAGTATGGTACCCACTCAATGCAGCGGTACCGCATTTATAAAACGATATTATTTTATGACAGTAATAATAGTAGTTATCATGTCAAACCGATAAGAGATATATAATATAATTTAAAACATAGTGTTGTCGTCATAATTGATACACTATTTGTTATTAATGGAGGATAGTTTTGGAATAAATAAAATGCAGTGTTCTGAATACTTGACGTAAATTGTGTTGAAGACTTGCAGTAAATAAAAATGCATGCAATTAAAGTGGAATAATATGTATAGACACTTGTGTTGTAATTTGTTTGTTATTTCTTCTTTGAGAGTATATTTGTTAGTTATTTTTTCCATGAAAAAATTAATGTTGCAAGTTATTTGTTATTAATGAAGGGTAGTTTTGACATTTTATTTTTTAAGACTTATAAGATTCAACACATAAAATATTTTATAAGTAGTTAGGGATAATAATAATAATAGTAGTTGTAGTAATAATAATAATAATAATAATAATAATAATAATAATAATAATAATAATAGTAATAATAATAATAATATAGTAAATAAAACGTAAATGGATATTAGGGGATTCCTACTATTAATTTTTTATCAATTAAAACACAGATAAATAATGTAGAGTTGTAAACTGATTCCTCTAGCTTTACCCAAGATTGCTTTCCATTACAACATTAGTCCATAAAAATTATTAATTCTTGATGACTTAAAACCGTTGAGCTTATCTATTAATATATTTTTATTTATATATATATTATAAATTATTAATTATTAGGGTGTTGTGACATCATTATATCCTAAATTTTAGTCAATTGGATAAAATTTTAGGATTTTAATTGGTTGATTGAAACTTTGATGACATCATTGAATGTTTCTTAATTAAATTATAATAAGTAGGAAAAAATGTATATAATTAAATTATAACATAATTGGTTAATAAAGTGATAACTTAAAGGTAAGAAGTATTATATACAAATTGAAATTGATTTGTTATTTTAAATTGGGTTTAGGTTCCCGAAATGCTACTAACTTTGACCAAATCTCTATTGTATGCACCCAACTTACGTATGCTAATTTTAATGCAACCAACTTTTCAAAATGGTGTTTTTGATGTAACTTGATGACGTGTCGCGCGTATGGCATGCCACGTGGCGTATGGAGAGAGCGACATGTCACCAAGTTACATCAAAAACACCATTTTCGAAAGTTGGTTGCATTAAAATTAGCATACGTAAGTTGGGTGCATACAATAGAGATTTGGTCAAAGTTAGTAGCATTTTGGGGACCTAATCCCTTTTAAATTTTTATAATAATTGTTTTTTTTTGTCCTACGGATTATCTCAGTTTGCATGTTATTATATAATTATAATATGAGTCTAATTGCTTTTTTAATTCATGATATATGACATCATTATATCTTTAATTTTATCCGAATTAACAAAATCAAGTAATTCTATTAGTCAATTGAAATTTTTGATGACATCATCAAGTGATTCTTATATTATATTTATTTAAGATGTGTATATGGTGGTGGTGATGATTTATATAGAAAAAATAAATATCACGTGACACAGGCATGGGTTGGTTCGGTTCCGTGAACGAATTGCGTTCACGCGTTGCTTAAACGCGTCTCGCTGTTTGATAGATAGGTGTAAATTTTACTCCCTCCGTGGCTCCGTGCTATATTCCACTATTCCTTTTATAAATGTTTTAAATTTATTTTTCACTTCTAGATAGATGTGTCAATTTTATACCTATTAGTTAATTTTGGGTCAATTTGGTTAATTTTTTTTGGAGAGGATGGGTTTGTTGGGTCTCCTCCCCATTTTCTGGATGGGTCTAAATGGGTTTTTCAATATAACCTCTAATTGTGTAAAAATTAACCAACGGGTTTAGACGGGTCTAGCGGTTAATTTTTTTTTTTTACCTCATTTCATTTTTTTTCATTTTTCACTCAAATTAAAAAAAAAAATTGGTGAACCCGAAGACCCGACCCGACCCGAGACCCATTTGTGTCACACCCCCAAAATCGGTAATTGTGTTAATGATAGTTTAGCGGAAGCATTATCATTTATTAGCGGAAGCATATATGTATTAGTTAAACAGCGGGGGCGCTGACGTTAGCAGTATGCATTCATTTTTATCAGAGCTTATGATCATTTCAGAACAGAAATTAAGATGCCATTAATATAAAATTAGTTACAAAAACTATGACTTGTCAAGTCATAGAAATAGTAGTGTTGTAAAAATACATTTGTCCCAAAGGTGGCATCCTAATTCGTCAAGGATAACTTACGTCCATTATGCATGCATCAGTACCTGAGTCCTAATTCCCTGAAAAACATAGTAAACTGTCAACATTGAATGTTGAGTGAATTCACAGGTTTAGTTTATAGTAGTCAAACCAAGTTATGAATAAATCATTCATTTACCGCAAAACATAATGTTTATAAGTTTAGTAGGAAACACAAGTTGTTCTAGTTAAAGAAAACATTTCCTATATAAGGTAAGTATTCGCGTAGGAAACACAAGTTTAATCATAAACATCTCCTAATAAATGGGTGTAGGAAACAAGAGTTTAACTAATCAAAGTAAACATTTCCTATCAATTGTATAGTTCAAATTAAGTAATCTCAGGAAACTTCCATTTCCAAACTAAGTTTGTAGTTTAATAGTCATTGTCAATACAAGTTAATCATTGGAAGGAAAAACAGGTCTATTCAAATATGATAAACATTTCCTAATTTCTTTGTAAGAAATACAAGTTTATCCAATCAAGGAAAACATTTCTAAAATGGTTATACGTTTAGAAACACTAGTTTATCCAATCAAGGAAAACATTTCTAAAATAAGTTATGCGTTTAGAAACTCTAGTTTGTCCACTCAAGGAAAACCTTTCTAATAATAGTTATGAGTTTAGAAACACTAGTTTATCCAATTAAGGAAAACCTTTCTAAAATAGTTATGCGTTTAGAAACTCTAGTTATCCAATCAAGGAAAACATTTCTAAAATAGTTAATCGTGTAGGAACACCTATCCTAATAGTTGTCATAGGAAATACAAGTTTAACATTTAAGTAAACATTTCCAATTCAAGCAGTTTGTAGGAAACACAGGTTTAACAGCTAAGTAAACATTTCCATTTCAATAGTTGCAGGAAAATCAGGTTTAACAACAAAGTAAACATTTTCCAACAGATAGTTGATAGGAACACAAGTTTAGCAATAAAGTAAACATTCCAAAATAATTGTTTTCAGGAAACACAGGTTTATCAATTTAGTAAACATTTCCTTATAAAAGTAGTCGTGTAGGAACATCTGTCCTAATCAGTTATCACAGGGAATACCCTTCCCAAAATAGTAGTTGAGTAGTTAAGTGGGAAATATAGACTATGATCCCTCTAAGGTGAGCGACACCTTTAAAGTTAAAGTACGACTCCTAGTACTATAACCAAACCACGACCAATTTATGTTTTTGCCACAGTAACAGATTAAGTATACACTCCGCGTGCGACTGCCGTCGTGAGGTTGGAATGACCAACAAGTTATATCCTGGGAGGGTTGTCAAATCGATAGTACTATCTGTATACTTAGTGGCTAGAGTCACCTAGCTAATGGTTATAGGTTGTAAGCACTTGGACTTATGTGCACTACAACTACCTCGCGTAAACCTAGGATCGTACCAAGATACGTTTGTCTTAATTCCCAAAATAGTTGTGAAAAATCATTTCATACAAATAGTTCTAGTTCAACACTATAATATGAATACCTTTCATATTAATAATTCAAGTTTAATAGCATGAAAACGTTCATGTAAATCAGTTCACATAATAGCATGCAGCGCAATACAATAAAGCATATAACATGTTATCACATTGTTCTATGTTTTCCACCCCTGGTTTTAAAAGCATTTAAAACAATAAAAGTTAGGGGCTGTGAACTCACAGTTTGCAAGTCTTCAGCAAAATAGCTAGCAAACAATCCACATGCGTCCTCAAATACCTAGACGCAAATAATAATACTTGTATAAGTATATGGATTATTTGTTAAGTTGAAATGTTTGTAACATTCTAATTGTTAGTAACGTTTGCGTTCATATAATCGTTGAGTTCAAGTATATATATTTATATACATATTAGTTGAATATATATATTCTAATATATATATTAGTTGTCGTCGTTGTTAACATCCATAAATACATATGTTGTAAATGTCGTGTATATACATATGTAATTGTCGTTGTTGTTGATTATGTTTTCAAAACATAATTATAATAGTTATCAAAATAACTTTGTTATATCGTTTACATATGTCGTTTGTTAATTGTCGCGAATAAAATTTAGTTGTCGTTTATGTTCTCAAAAACATATCTTTGTTTGTTATAAAATATAACTCGTTCTCATTTTTCATATATAGTTTGTACTAGATAATTAAATCGTTCCATTTTATACGTCTCGTTATATATATATATTGTCCGTTCGTTTGTATATATATATTTTGTAATTGTCTCAAAGTTTTGTCGTGTTCAAAATGTCCGTCTAATTACTAAGTCTCGTTGTCGCATAATTTTGTACCATTTGTCGTAACATTAATAACTGTGAGTTGTATTAACGTTTATTAGTTTGTACATTATTTAAAATGCAAAAGTCAGTGATAAAAAAATGATTGGGGATCCGCCGCATCCATGTTGGATCCGCCGGATCTAAACTAAAGTTGTTGGATCCTACGGATCTAGTTTTAAAGTTAGTCGGATCGTGTCAAAATATGGTGGATCCGCCGGATCTTATAAGGATCCGCCGGATCGTTTGGTTTTTAGTTTGAGGATCCGCCGGATCTAAAGTGGATCCACCGGATCTGGATTGTCTTTTACTCGTGTATCGTTTTAGCCGAAAGGTTTATGTGCGTATAAAGTTTGAGGATCCGCCGGATCCTACATGGATCCGCCGGATCTCGAGTGTCTCTTACTCGGTCACCGGTCTAAGCGATCAAGTCGTTTGCGAGTCGTTAAATGATGATCCGCCGGATCACCCGAAGGATCCGCCGGATCTTAATGTTTTTGGCTTAGGATCCGCCGGATCTGGTTAGGATCCGCCGGATCTTGCTGTTTTCCAGGTTCTGGTTCGACTCTGTTCTTATTTTTACAGAATGATTTTGATTTTAGCTTCGTTTTTAACATGATCAAACATCATTATATGTTATATAAACTTATAATAACATGTTTTTAACGTTTTATAACAACAATCATCAACACAATTCATAATTTGAAGAAATTATATAAATGAAGAAAAATGGAGAATTTCCTCACAATGATCTTAGGAAGAAGATGATAATGATTATGAGATGATGTTGATGATGATTACGAACGATGGATGATGAAAATGCCTCAAGAAACCATTTTGTTTAGTGTTTGTTTTTGTGAAGAAGATGAAGGTTGAAGATGGTGAAGTGTTTATGGTTCTGCTTCTGCTTGTTCTTCTGCTTCTCCAAATACGCACACACACAAAACCAGAGAGAAAATGAGTTGGGTGAATTATTGAAGTTAGGTGATCTCAGAAAATGTATAAGAAAATGATCTGGGTCGAGTTTTTCAAACGAACGTATGGAGCGAGTTTAAATTTGTTCCCCAGATATTTTGTTTTGTGCAATATTGATAGTTTTTAGCCCGTTAATTCCGTACACGGGTATAATTTGTGGTACTTTAGTTATAATAAAATTACGCGTTTTGTTCCCCGATATCTCAGATTTAGGAATTTGAAATCGAAACGTGAAATACTTTGTTACAAGTATAATTAAAATTAGTCACAGTAAAAGTACTGTATAGTCAAAAACGCGTGCCAGATTTCAGTTAAATTTGGAAATCATATTTTGAGGTAATATTCTATACTTTAAAACAGTAACTTACTAAATAATACTTTTATTATTTAGAGCTTCTAGGCGCGTTTTAAAATTGTTTCTGTTCGTAATACGCGTAGCAAAATTTGTCAAATGTTTCAGTTTCTTTTCGTTGTAATACTTCTATATAATAATTTCATACTAAAAATTATTCAAAAGTATTTTCGAAGTTCATTTCGGAACTTTATTGTTCGCGATTTATACGTTTATTATAAAACGTATATTTTGTTATATTATTTCAATAATATAATTCCATAATAGTTGTAATTAATAATTTTCGAATTATTAATTATTTTGTATCACCAATGTTGTTGTATTCCATTCGTATTGTTTGATATATTTATTTCGCACGTAATTATATATATACACATATAACTAAAATTAAATATATCCCATAACACATAGTAAGTTTATCAAAACTTAACACGTAATTTGTTTTGAATTCACTAGTCAGGGAATTACTCTAGGTAATGCATGAAATTAGGCTAATTAAATATCCTAATTGGAGAATTGTCACATTCTCCCCCTGTTAGAGAAATCTCGTCCCGAGATTTAATTTGAGTTATTCGTTTTGATCGCTTGTTCAAACAGGTGAGAATACTTCTTTCTTATCTCATCCTCACGATCCCATGTTTTAAGTTCACTTAGGAACACTCTTCGAGTTCAAACGAACTTTGCCAATTTTGATCCGACTATTTCGTAGCTTTTATATTTTCGAGACCAATACTTCGATTAGTTCCTCCACAAAATTGAGTCGCGAGTTGATGTAGACTTCGTTGGGAGGTACGATTAGTGTTTAGCCGGAAAGACACTTCTTAATGTTACTAAGATGAAAAGTGTCATGAATGTTGCTAGGCTCTTGCGGTAGTTTGAGCTTATAGGCTACAGGGCCAATCCTGGCAAGGATTTCAAACGGTCCTATCTATTGTGGGTTTAGTTTCCCTCGTTTTTCCCAAAATGAGTTATCCCTTTCCAAGGTGATGTTTTGAGTAGGACTTTGTCACCTACTTGAAATTCCAATGGTTTACAGCGATTTTCTGTGTAACCCTCTTGTCGGTCACGCGCCGTTTCAGTCGTGCTAGTACTTGTGGTATTTTATATGTCGTCTCCTGGACAATCTCAGGTCCGTATAGTTGTCTGTCATCCAACTCTGCTCAACAGAGTGGAGTTCGGCACTTGCGTCCATACAACGCTTCAAACGGTGCCATATGTATACTGGTGTGATAACCATTGTTGTAGGAAAACTCAGCTAATGGAAGATGAGTATCCCAATTTCCCTAAAGTCAATCACACATGCTCTAAGTAAATCCTCGAGCGTTTGAATTGTTCGTTCACTCTGGCCATTGGTTTGTGAATGATAGGCCGTACTCATGCCTAGTCGAGTACCTAAAGCCTGTTGTAGCGTTTGCCAGAAACGAGATGTGAATCTGCTATCTCTATCAGATATAATCGATAATGGCACACCGTGCCGAGATTCGATCTCTTTCAAATAGATCCTTAATAGTTTCTCCAACTTGTCGTTTTCTTTGATAGTAATAAAGTGGGCTGATGTTGTCGGTCTGTCGACAATCACCCATATTGAATCAACGCCAGTTGATGTCTTTGGTAGTTTCGTGATAAAGTCCATTGTTATGAATTCCCATTTCCATTGTGGCAACTTTGATTGTGGCAAAAGTCCTGAAGGTTCTTGATACTCAACCTTGACTTTTGAACAATTTAGACACTTGCTGACATAAGTAGCGATGTCTCTCTTCATATTAGGTCACCAATAGAAACCTTTCACATCTTGGTACATCTTGTCTGCACCATGATGGATTGAGTAGTTAGACTTGTGAGCTTAGTCCAAAATTAGCGTGCGTAGCTCGTCGTCGCACGATACCCAAATTCAATTTATGAAGCATAAACTCCATTCTCTTTGGTTTCAAGCTATCTCTCCATCCCCTTCAGGGATTCGTCCTTCCTGTGCTCGGCGGTGAAAGCTAACCGTTGTGCGTCGCGAATTTGAGTAATGAGATTTAAGTGAATTGTTAACACTAAGGCTCGAACTCTACGAGGCTTAACGTTCTCCTTACTACTTAAGGCATCTGCTACTACATTAGCCTTGCCCGGATGGTATTTAATCTCACAGTCGTAATCATTCAGCAATTAGACCCAACGTCTCTGTCTCATGTTGAGTTCTTTCTGGTTGAATATGTGTTGTAGGTTCTTGTGATCAGTGAAAATCGTACACTTCGTGCCATATAAATAGTGTCTCCAAATTTTCAATGCAAAAACGACTGCTCCCAACTCTAAGTCATGAATGGTATAGTTCTTCTCGTGAATCTTCGATTGACGAGATGCATAAGCAATAACCTTGTCGTTTTGCATGAGAACACAATCTAATCCTTGATGTGAGGCGTCACAATAAACATTGAAGTTCTCTGTTCCCTCAGGTAAGGATAGAATCGGTGCGGTACTCAACTTTTGTTTCAACAGTTGGAAGGCGTTCTCTTGTTTCTCTCCCCATTCGAATTTCTTATCTTTCTGATTTAAGGTGGTGAGTAACTGGGCTATTTTGGAAAAGTTTTCGGAACTTCTCCGGTACTAGCCAGCCAAACCAAGAAATCATCGAACTTCTGTGGGAGTTTCCGGTGCTTTCCAGTTTTTAATCGCCTCTATTTTGGATGGTTCCACATGAATTCCATTGTCGTTGATCACATGGCCTAGGAATTTAACCTCTCTAATCCAAAATTCGCATTTGGAGAACTTAGCATACAGCTTCTCGTTCTCAAGTAGTTGGAGGATAAGTTTCAAATGCTGTTCGTGATCCTCTTTCGTCTTTGAGTAAATCAAAATATCGTCAATAAACACAATGACAAACTTATCTAAATAAGGTTTGCACACTAGGTTCATGAGATCCATGAATACTGCCGGCGCTTTAGTCAATCCAAACGGCATGACTAGGAACTCATAATGACCATAACGAGTCCTAAACGCTGTCTTCGGCACATCCTCTTCTCGAACCTTCAGTTGATGGTAACCAGAACGCAGATCGATCTTTGAGTAGTAACTTGATCCTTGTAGCTGATCAAATAGATCGTCAATGCGAGGTAACGGATATCGGTTCTTAATGGTTACTTTGTTCAGCTCTCGGTAATCAATACACATACGCATAGATCCATCCTTCTTCTTGACAAACAAAACCGGAGCTCCCCAAGGTGAAAAGCTCGGTCGGATGAATCCTAAGTCTAGAAGCTCCTGCAACTGCGTAGACAGTTCTTGCATTTCTGATGGAGCTAAACGATAAGGTGAGCGAGCGATTGGTGCGGCTCCGGGCACCAGATCGATGCGAAACTCGACTTGTCGCGGAGGTGGTAATCCTGGAAGATCGTCAGGAAACACTCCCGGATAGTCTCGTATTACAGGTATATCGTCTAAGCGTTTCTCTTCGCTTTTCTTCTCCACAACCTGTGCCAAGGATGCTGGATATTCCTTTCGGAGATATTTACAAGATTTCAAACAACTTATCTTTTTAACGGCTCTCGTCCTCTTATCTCCTAGTATCACCAAAGTCTCTCTTCTGTCGATAATGGTAGACGTACCAACTTATCAAAACGGAAATCTCTGCACTATTCCTCGAGAACTAGTCCATACCGACTACGATGTCAAAATTTCTCAACTCTACCGATAGTAAGTCTATTTCGAAGAAATGTCCTTCTAACGTCAAGGGACATCCCGGTACTATTTTTCCTGATTCGATCAACTTACCATCGACACGTTCTATAGTGTACTTGTTATCCAACTTACAGGATTCACGTCCAAGAGTGGTCTAACTTCACTAGACATAAACTCACTTGACATTCGAATCAAATACTCATAGGGGCATAATGGTTGTTGTTGTTTCAATTGTTAAGCTTTGGGTATTGGTTTCGGTAGTGTTTTGAGTCACTACATTCGAAACACCCATTGTTCTGTCGCTCAACTTTGGTTCTTGGTGAAAGAATTGATTCAACGATATTGGGTTCGATGACCTTACAGCTCGTAGTTACCACTAAGAGTACACTCTTCATTGTGGCGTCTCTCACATTTCTCAAGCTTGTTCCTTTAGTTAAGTTTCCATCAAGTGTCTCGGTTATCCTTCATGGCGTTGTTTTGAGTACGACTCACCTCGCGTCGTGTAATAGTTTCAGCTACTCGTTAATTAATGATCTCTTATATTGCTACTATCGTGGGTAGTGTGTCGTTTAGTCAATTGTTTCTATTGTTTCGTTGATAAATTATTGAATGGATAGAGAAGGGTTATTGTTATCCCTATTACGCATTTTACGATTTTGAAACACCCATATGTACATAGTATAATATAATCACGTTGGCCAGGCGTCATTATATAATGCTAAATACATACTTCTTTTCATCACCGCTTAACACGGTCAGGTTCGTACAAACTCAATACAATAGTTACATGTATAGATGTGAGTGGTTCAAAGGATGTAAGTAGTTATGATGTTCATACTTGAGATTTCATCTAAAGAATGATGGGATTTACTATATATAGATATACCCATTAGTTGGAAGTGCTAACCTAATATACATTAGTTAGAAGTGCTAACCTAGTATAGAGTAGGCACAATCTGTCATACATAGGTATAACTGAGATAAAATGAGTATGTTTCTACAGTCACTATCATATAATCAGCATCTTGCTGACCCCAGCTACACTCTCTGCCACTCGAGCATGCTCTTCTAGCATCAGTGCTCGGGCACAGGTAGCATGGGTATTCTTAAGTTTCTTGAGAGGTAGTCCCCTCAGTAGTTCCTCAAACATGTTTGTCGTTTCACCTATACCAGGTGCCATGTTGGACGTTGGAGCAGGCATAGTCGTTGAGTCTTCATCGACAGACGCAACATCATCGTTATAGTTGTGCTAAGACGGTTCATTGTCGAAGTCGATCACGTATATAGGACGTTTGTTATTCACACTCGTAATATACTTAGTAAATACGTAGTGATATAGAGTTATGCAATGTATGAATGCATGAGTGTTCTAGCCAAAGTTATAGTCTAGGTCTCTAAGGCTTTCAGGTCGCTTAAAGACTTCTAGTTCGCTATAACCAATGGCTCTGATACCAAGTCTGTCACACCCCCAAAATCGGTAATTGTGTTAATGATAGTTTAGCGGAAGCATTATCATTTATTAGCGGAAGCATATATGTATTAGTTAAACAGCGGGGGCGCTGACGTTAGCAGTATGCATTCATTTTTATCAGAGCTTATGATCATTTCAGAACAGAAATTAAGATGCCATTAATATAAAATTAGTTACAAAAACTATGACTTGTCAAGTCATAGAAATAGTAGTGTTGTAAAAATACATTTGTCCCAAAGGTGGCATCCTAATTCGTCAAGGATAACTTACGTCCATTATGCATGCATCAGTACCTGAGTCCTAATTCCCTGAAAAACATAGTAAACTGTCAACATTGAATGTTGAGTGAATTCACAGGTTTAGTTTATAGTAGTCAAACCAAGTTATGAATAAATCATTCATTTACCGCAAAACATAATGTTTATAAGTTTAGTAGGAAACACAAGTTGTTCTAGTTAAAGAAAACATTTCCTATATAAGGTAAGTATTCGCGTAGGAAACACAAGTTTAATCATAAACATCTCCTAATAAATGGGTGTAGGAAACAAGAGTTTAACTAATCAAAGTAAACATTTCCTATCAATTGTATAGTTCAAATTAAGTAATCTCAGGAAACTTCCATTTCCAAACTAAGTTTGTAGTTTAATAGTCATTGTCAATACAAGTTAATCATTGGAAGGAAAAACAGGTCTATTCAAATATGATAAACATTTCCTAATTTCTTTGTAAGAAATACAAGTTTATCCAATCAAGGAAAACATTTCTAAAATGGTTATACGTTTAGAAACACTAGTTTATCCAATCAAGGAAAACATTTCTAAAATAAGTTATGCGTTTAGAAACTCTAGTTTGTCCACTCAAGGAAAACCTTTCTAATAATAGTTATGAGTTTAGAAACACTAGTTTATCCAATTAAGGAAAACCTTTCTAAAATAGTTATGCGTTTAGAAACTCTAGTTATCCAATCAAGGAAAACATTTCTAAAATAGTTAATCGTGTAGGAACACCTATCCTAATAGTTGTCATAGGAAATACAAGTTTAACATTTAAGTAAACATTTCCAATTCAAGCAGTTTGTAGGAAACACAGGTTTAACAGCTAAGTAAACATTTCCATTTCAATAGTTGCAGGAAAATCAGGTTTAACAACAAAGTAAACATTTTCCAACAGATAGTTGATAGGAACACAAGTTTAGCAATAAAGTAAACATTCCAAAATAATTGTTTTCAGGAAACACAGGTTTATCAATTTAGTAAACATTTCCTTATAAAAGTAGTCGTGTAGGAACATCTGTCCTAATCAGTTATCACAGGGAATACCCTTCCCAAAATAGTAGTTGAGTAGTTAAGTGGGAAATATAGACTATGATCCCTCTAAGGTGAGCGACACCTTTAAAGTTAAAGTACGACTCCTAGTACTATAACCAAACCACGACCAATTTATGTTTTTGCCACAGTAACAGATTAAGTATACACTCCGCGTGCGACTGCCGTCGTGAGGTTGGAATGACCAACAAGTTATATCCTGGGAGGGTTGTCAAATCGATAGTACTATCTGTATACTTAGTGGCTAGAGTCACCTAGCTAATGGTTATAGGTTGTAAGCACTGGGACTTATGTGCACTACAACTACCTCGCGTAAACCTAGGATCGTACCAAGATACGTTTGTCTTAATTCCCAAAATAGTTGTGAAAAATCATTTCATACAAATAGTTCTAGTTCAACACTATAATATGAATACCTTTCATATTAATAATTCAAGTTTAATAGCATGAAAACGTTCATGTAAATCAGTTCACATAATAGCATGCAGCGCAATACAATAAAGCATATAACATGTTATCACATTGTTCTATGTTTTCCACCCCTGGTTTTAAAAGCATTTAAAACAATAAAAGTTAGGGGCTGTGAACTCACAGTTTGCAAGTCTTCAGCAAAATAGCTAGCAAACAATCCACATGCGTCCTCAAATACCTAGACGCAAATAATAATACTTGTATAAGTATATGGATTATTTGTTAAGTTGAAATGTTTGTAACATTCTAATTGTTAGTAACGTTTGCGTTCATATAATCGTTGAGTTCAAGTATATATATTTATATACATATTAGTTGAATATATATATTCTAATATATATATTAGTTGTCGTCGTTGTTAACATCCATAAATACATATGTTGTAAATGTCGTGTATATACATATGTAATTGTCGTTGTTGTTGATTATGTTTTCAAAACATAATTATAATAGTTATCAAAATAACTTTGTTATATCGTTTACATATGTCGTTTGTTAATTGTCGCGAATAAAATTTAGTTGTCGTTTATGTTCTCAAAAACATATCTTTGTTTGTTATAAAATATAACTCGTTCTCATTTTTCATATATAGTTTGTACTAGATAATTAAATCGTTCCATTTTATACGTCTCGTTATATATATATATTGTCCGTTCGTTTGTATATATATATTTTGTAATTGTCTCAAAGTTTTGTCGTGTTCAAAATGTCCGTCTAATTACTAAGTCTCGTTGTCGCATAATTTTGTACCATTTGTCGTAACATTAATAACTGTAAGTTGTATTAACGTTTATTAGTTTGTACATTATTTAAAATGCAAAAGTCAGTGATAAAAAATGATTGGGGATCCGCCGCATCCATGTTGGATCCGCCGGATCTAAACTAAAGTTGTTGGATCCTACGGATCTAGTTTTAAAGTTAGTCGGATCGTGTCAAAATATGGTGGATCCGCCGGATCTTATAAGGATCCGCCGGATCGTTTGGTTTTTAGTTTGAGGATCCGCCGGATCTAAAGTGGATCCACCGGATCTGGATTGTCTTTTACTCGTGTATCGTTTTAGCCGAAAGGTTTATGTGCGTATAAAGTTTGAGGATCCGCCGGATCCTACATGGATCCGCCGGATCTCGAGTGTCTCTTACTCGGTCACCGGTCTAAGCGATCAAGTCGTTTGCGAGTCGTTAAATGATGATCCGCCGGATCACCCGAAGGATCCGCCGGATCTTAATGTTTTTGGCTTAGGATCCGCCGGATCTGGTTAGGATCCGCCGGATCTTGCTGTTTTCCAGGTTCTGGTTCGACTCTGTTCTTATTTTTACAGAATGATTTTGATTTTAGCTTCGTTTTTAACATGATCAAACATCATTATATGTTATATAAACTTATAATAACATGTTTTTAACGTTTTATAACAACAATCATCAACACAATTCATAATTTGAAGAAATTATATAAATGAAGAAAAATGGAGAATTTCCTCACAATGATCTTAGGAAGAAGATGATAATGATTCTGAGATGATGTTGATGATGATTACGAACGATGGATGATGAAAATGCCTCAAGAAACCATTTTGTTTAGTGTTTGTTTTTGTGAAGAAGATGAAGGTTGAAGATGGTGAAGTGTTTATGGTTCTGCTTCTGCTTGTTCTTCTGCTTCTCCAAATACGCACACACACAAAACCAGAGAGAAAATGAGTTGGGTGAATTATTGAAGTTAGGTGATCTCAGAAAATGTATAAGAAAATGATCTGGGTCGAGTTTTTCAAACGAACGTATGGAGCGAGTTTAAATTTGTTCCCCAGATATTTTGTTTTGTGCAATATTGATAGTTTTTAGCCCGTTAATTCCGTACACGGGTATAATTTGTGGTACTTTAGTTATAATAAAATTACGCGTTTTGTTCCCCGATATCTCAGATTTAGGAATTTGAAATCGAAACGTGAAATACTTTGTTACAAGTATAATTAAAATTAGTCACAGTAAAAGTACTGTATAGTCAAAAACGCGTGCCAGATTTCAGTTAAATTTGGAAATCATATTTTGAGGTAATATTCTATACTTTAAAACAGTAACTTACTAAATAATACTTTTATTATTTAGAGCTTCTAGGCGCGTTTTAAAATTGTTTCTGTTCGTAATACGCGTAGCAAAATTTGTCAAATGTTTCAGTTTCTTTTCGTTGTAATACTTCTATATAATAATTTCATACTAAAAATTATTCAAAAGTATTTTCGAAGTTCATTTCGGAACTTTATTGTTCGCGATTTATACGTTTATTATAAAACGTATATTTTGTTATATTATTTCAATAATATAATTCCATAATAGTTGTAATTAATAATTTTCGAATTATTAATTATTTTGTATCACCAATGTTGTTGTATTCCATTCGTATTGTTTGATATATTTATTTCGCACGTAATTATATATATACACATATAACTAAAATTAAATATATCCCATAACACATAGTAAGTTTATCAAAACTTAACACGTAATTTGTTTTGAATTCACTAGTCAGGGAATTACTCTAGGTAATGCATGAAATTAGGCTAATTAAATATCCTAATTGGAGAATTGTCACAATTTGACCCGGACCCGTTTAGACCCATCCTTCTAAATGACCCATCTAGACCCGGACCTATTTAGACCCAAACCCATCTAGACCTGTCGCACCCCCAAATTACCTGTTGCGGAAGCGGTTCGGGTCGGGGCGCGACTAATCAAGTAATCAAAAACACAAAGATATACAGCAAACGACCTCTAAATGAGACGTTTGTAAAATAGTTACGTTCCATAATTAAATCGTTTGAAAACATACTGTTTTCGTTACAAAAGTATAGTAGCCTAGAGTCCGCGTATGTAGCGGGAGATTCCATTACATAACCGTAATATACAAAAAGTAATGTCAAAGAATCTCCGTAAATGCAGTGTAGAAATCATGCGACTCTAGCTAAAGTAGCCTGGAGTGAACCTACTCCGTACGTGTACCTGAGAATACATGCTAAAAAGGGTCAACCAAAAGGTTGGTGAATCTCACAGGTTTGTAAGTAAGTAATCAGTTTGAACACAAGATTTTATCAGTGGTGCCCGCAGGCAAAATCAAGTATTTGCAACCAAGCAAATAGTAAGTAATTATGTATATACCGTTGCCATGAGTCTCATAGTCGAAGCTTAACCCGAAAATCAGTGGTACAACCAAGTACCGTAAGATGCCCCCGCGAGTGCCCAATCCAAACACTCGTACGAAACAAATATAAGTCGCCCGTTTCTACAGAACGGTTCGTGGTAGCGCTACTACCCCGGGCGGGGAGGGTCAGTCCCTAATGGATCCATTAACTAATATTCGCGCTTAAGTCCACAACTAACGAAACTATGATGGAGGGACTTCAGTGGATTAGTAAGTAACTCATGCAAGCCCGTATATGAAAGTAAGTAATTTAGCACTTGTGTTCAAGAAAACAGTTAAGCAATGTATCTCACCCCGATAGTAAAACAGTAAAAATGGGGCTGTAAGACTCACCTGAGTCAAGTAAGCAAGCTACGTTTATATAAATAAATGAGTATCCGAAAGAAATATCAAGCAGTAGGTTCTCCGAACCCGCAACCCTCTAATGCTCTAAGCATAAAAGATTGTATGTATAAGTGAATGTCCCAAAAGATCATTCATGCTAGTTGTCCACTTCAACTAGTTATGTCCAAGTAGTTTGTCATTTGTTTAATTAAAAACGTTTGTGGCCCATTGGTGAAGTTTAGGTATGTAATAATAATTCCAGAAGACATTATTATTAGTTTTCGTATTGTTTCATCGTATACTTTCGTAAGTATATGTTTTATAAGTACGAGTAATGTCGTATATTGTTTGGTTGTTACGCGAGTCCAATACTTGGTAGTTAAATGTTTTTAAGAATTCTGAGAATTGCGACGGAAGTTCGCTGTCGCAATAAGTTGCGACGGAATAGCTTACGTCGCAAATTGAAGTTAACGTCGCATAGGTTGCGACGGAAAGGTTAACGTCGCAATTTGAGGTTTAACGTCGCAAAAGTTGCGACGGAAGGGGTGACGTCGCAAGTCGAAGTTTAACGTCGCAAAAGTTGCGACGGAAGGGGTGACGTCGCAAGTGACGTCGCAAAGTCGGGCTGAGATGGTTTTACAATTTAAGGGTTTGGTCAAAAATGTTCGGTTTGACCCGAAACTTTTACACGACACTTATTATGTTATAAAACTTATAGAAAATGAGTTTCGTGGTCATTGGTAACTTGCAAGTGTCGTTTTTAACAAGATTATGAAATCAGCCCTTAACTTAGTTTTTCTGAAACTTATACGTTTTTGTCCTTGCGATTTAACCATCTAAATGTCCGAAATCACAGCCAAGAAAAATATATGTTATTCCCTATGTCTAAGGTTTTCGAAACATATTTTTATTAAGTCTAAAACCAGACACAAGTCGAGAAAATAAATTTGCAAAGCACCATGGGTCCAGCAGCTATATTTTCAGTACATATGTTCAATGATTTAGTCATATTTCACGTTTTACAAAACTTCACAAAGTGTGCGAGTAGGGGATATAGATAACGAAATTTGTGATCTTTTCCAAGTGGTCTCATCGGTTTTCATTTCGTGTTTAACGAGATATGCCTTCAAACATTTGACTAACAATCTGATCAGAAAGTACATATCTGCTATGTACTTTTATTTCGAATTTTTAAAATAGCAAATGAACTCTATTTTTCGTGAGGCTTAAAGATCTGGAAACTAGACTTCTTAAACTTGATTTTAGGCTCAAGAAATGTTAGATTTCATCATGAATTGAGTCGTTTATAGCAGATCCAAACCGATCTAATTTATTACCCAGAGGTTAAAGCTTTACCCAACGGTCCATAATACTTTGTGAACGATTCTTGTTAGGATTTTGGACATAAATCAGTAGAAACGAAGTTCTAGCATGTGTATATATTTTATCCAAGTAAATCTAAGGAAGAGGAAGAGGTTTATACCAACGAAATCGTGATCTAGAGCAGAAATGGGAAAGTAGCTGCTGCTTCCTTTCGGTTTGTGTTCTTCTTACTCCTTCCTTGATAAAAACGTGTATGGAGGTGCTAGATTATGGTGGTGCTTGGTGGTAGTCCTTGGATAAGGTGGTAGATGGCTGTGGAGGTGGTGGTTGATGTCCAGATTTTCGAGAGAGTGAGATAGATTAAGGATAAGATAAGGTTTAATGGTAAGGAATGAAGGAGAAAACATGTTTATATATGAAGGGTTCTAGGGCTGGTGATTTTGGGCCGTTTGGGCCTGGTTTTGACCAAGATGGGCTCAGCCCATTCCATGGGTTGGGCTCGTGTATTAATTCCTCGAATCCGGTTACGTTCGTTAGTCGCTAAAACGTTAATTGCGCGGTTTAAAGGTTAATTATTAACGTTTGATAATTCAAGTACATTTTTAACATGTATGTGGTATACGGAATGTCTAAGTATTTTTAAGATACTTGTTTTAGGTTACCAAAATGTATTTTGGATTTCGTTCAGGTGTTGTGCTCGATTCGCGCGGTTTCTCGGATACGTTACGTTTTAAACCAAACGTAATAGTTTTTCGCGTATGTTATTATAAAATAATGATACGAAGTAACTAATGACTATTTTATCATTAAAATAGTTTTACAAGTCATATGAAAGGTTCACAAACGGCCGGGTGTTTCGGATTCCATCCGAGCAAATCGCGTAATATCTATTTATTACGTACTAGTGTATATTCAATATATGTTATATTACAAGTACTTAGTCCTATCACATACCAAATACAAGTAATTACAGGCAAAGATTAGGGTAAATTAATACGCCTACGCGCGGGTTGTCACATTCTCCCCTTGTTAAAGGAATTTCATCCCGAAATTAAGTTGTAGTAGGAGTCTGAGTGGGGTCCGAGAAGAGGTGTGGGTATTTCTCGCGTATTTGATCTTCTCGTTCCCAGGTGAATTCAGGGCCTCACCTAGAATTCCATCGAACTTTAACAATAGGAATGCGACTCTGTTTCAAACGTTTGACCTCTCGGTCCATGATTTCAACGGGTTCCTCAACGAAATGAAGTTTATCATCGATGTGTATTTTTTCGAGCGGTATGATAAGTGTCTCATCAGACAGACATTTCTTAAGGTTAGAAATGTGGAATGTGCTATGCACTCTGCTAAGTTCAGCAGGAAGTTGTAGGCGGTATGCCACTGGGCCAATCCTTTCAAGGATTTCGAATGGTCCGATGTATCTGGGATTTAATTTCCCACGTTTACCGAAACGAATGACACCTTTCCAAGGTGACACTTTAAGTAATACTTTGTCTCCGACCTCAAACTCGAGGTGTTTGCGTCTCACGTCAGCGTAACTTTTCTGACGATCACGTGCGGCTTTCAGCCGGTTTTGAATGCTTACGATTTTCTCAGTTGTTTCATGAATGATTTCAGGACCGGTGAGTTGGCTATCTCCCACCTCAGTCCAACAGATAGGTGAACGGCATTTCCGTCCGTAGAGTGCCTCAAAAGGCGCAACCTTAATGCTGGTATGATAACTGTTGTTGTATGAAAACTCGCACAAGGGTAAGTGGTTTTCCCATGAGGTACCGAAGTCAACTACGCAGGCCCGTAGCATGTCCTCCAGTGTTTGAATAGTTCGTTCGCTTTGGCCATCGATTTGCGGGTGATAGGCTGTACTCATATCCAAACGAGTACCAAGAGATTTCTGTAAAGACTGCCAAAAGCGAGAAGTGAAGCGGCTATCTCTATCAGAGATAATCGAGATGGGAACGCCGTGTCTAGATACAACCTCTTTCAGATAGATTCGGGTTAGACGTTCCATTTTGTCAGTTTCCTTGATCGCAAGGAAGTGAGCAGATTTGGTGAGACGATCTACGATCACCCAAATGGTATCGCAACCGCTTGGTGCTTTTGGTAATTTGGTAATGAAGTCCATGGAAATTTGTTCCCATTTCCATTGTGGTATCTCGGGTTGTTGTAACAACCCCGAGGGTTTATGGTATTCGGCTTTAACTTTCGAGCAGGTAAGACACTTGCTAACATATGTAGCAATGTCGGCTTTCATGTTGGGCCACCAATACAATTCTTTGATTCCGTGATACATCTTGTCAGCTCCAGGATGTATCGAGTATTTAGATTTGTGAGCTTCCTCCATCACTAAAGCTCGTAGGTCCCCAAAACTGGGCAACCAGATTCTGTTTGAGAAGTATTTGGCCCCGTCAGGCTTGGTTTCGAATTGTTTATCCATGCCTCGCAAGGCCTCGTTTTTCACGTTTTCGTCTTTGAGTGCTTCGAGTTGAGCGGTGAGGATTTGAGTGGTGAGGTTGTTGTGAACAGTCATGCCGAGTGCTCGAACTCGAAGTGGTTTGACTCGTTCCTTTCGGCTGAGGGCATCGGCAACAACGTTTGCCTTGCCCGGATGATAGCGAATCTCGCAATCATAATCGGTAAGCAACTCGACCCATCGACGTCGCCTCATGTTTAGATCCTTTTGATCGAAGATGTGTTGGAGACTTTTGTGGTCGGTGAAGATAGTACACTTGGTACCGTATAGGTAGTGTCTCCAGATTTTGAGAGCGAATACAACGGCTCCTAGTTCTAGATCACGAGTCGTGTAATTCTTTTCGTGTATTTTCAGTTGGCGAGAGGCGTAAGCAATAACTTTGTCTCGTTGCATCAGCACACAACCGAGACCTTGGTGTGAAGCATCACAGTATACCACGAAGTCATCGTTGCCTTCGGGTAAGGACAAAATTGGTGCACTGCAGAGTTTCTGTTTCAGGAGTTAGAAAGCTGACTCTTGTTTGTCAGTCCAATCGAATTGTTTTTCTTTCTGAGTTAAGATAGTCAAAGGTTGAGCTATCCTCGAGAAGTTTTCAATGAATCGGCGATAGTATCCAGCGAGACCTAGAAATTGGCGAACTTCAGTTGGTGTGGTAGGTGCTTGCCAGCACTTGATTGCTTCGATTTTTGTTGGATCTACGTGAATACCTTGGCTATCGATGATGTGACCTAAGAATTGTACGGTACGAATCCAAAATTCGCATTTAGAAAATTTGGCATATAGTTCTTCCTTTCTGAGCGAGTTCGAGAATAGTTTTCAAGTGTTGTTTGTGTTCTGCCTCGTTACGGGAGTAAATCAGAATATCGTCAATGAACACGATGGGAAACTTGTCAAGATATGGTTTGCACACCCGATTCATAAGATCCATGAATACTGCATGTGCGTTGGTTAGGCCGAAAGGCATAACCTGGAATTCGTAATGTCCGTAACGAGTCCAGAAAGCGGTTTTAGGGATGTCATCATCTCGAACTCTCAACTAATGATAACCTGAACGTAGGTCAATCTTTGAATAAAAGCTTGATCCTTGGAGTTGGTCGAATAAGTCATCGAGTCGGGGAAGTGGATACCGATTCTTTACGGTGAGTTTGTTTAGTTCTCGGTAATCGATACACATTCTGAAAGAACCGTCTTTCTTTTTCACGAAGAGGACCGGAGCTCCCCAAGGTGAGGAACTTGGTCGAATGAATCCCTTGTCCAGGAGTTCCTGTAATTGAGTAGACAACTCCTGCAACTCGGAAGGTGCTAATCGATAAGGGGCTCGTGCCATGGGTGCAGCTCCGGGCACGAGATCAATTTGAAATTCGACTTGTCTGGGCGGGGGAAGACCAGGTAAGTCTTCAGGAAAGACTTCAGGGAAGTCTCGAACAATAGGCACATCCTCAAGTCGCTTCTCCTCCGACTTCTTCTCTGTTACGTGTGCGAGGATTGCCTGATACCCTTTTCTCAGGTACTTTTGAGTTTTCATGCAAGATATGATGTTCATTCTCGTCCCACCGGTCTCCCCTTGTATAATCAAGGTTCCCCCGGCGACGAGAGGAATACGAACGAGTTTCTCGTAGCAAACGATTTCGGCGCGGTGTTTGGACGCCAGTCTATGCTAACGATGATATCAAAGCTCCCGATTTCGACGGGTATCAAGTCTATGGAAAAGAGTTCGTTTGCTAGGTTTAAAGTGCAATTTGGTATTACACTGTCGGCCTCAATCAGTTTGTCATTTGCTAATTCAACAGTATACTTAACATCTAAGGCGGTGGGTGTAACATTGAGCAATGGGCTAAATTCATCAGATATGAAACTTTTATCGGCACCCGTATCAAATAAGACTGAAGCAGTTAAATTGTTGAGAAGAAACGTACCCGTAACAACGTTCGGGTCTTGGCGTGCTTCTCCAGAATTGAGCACGAAGGCTCTGCCACGGGCATTGTTGTTGTTCCTGTTACCGTTGTTATTCTTCAGTTTGGGGCAATCGTTTCTGAAATGCCTGGTGTTTCCGCACTCAAAGAAGGTCTTTGGTGCATTGGTATTGGTGTTAGTAGTGGAGGTTCCGCAATCTTTGGCCAAGTGTCCGAATCGTTTACACTTGGTGCATGGGCAGGAACCGTCATGGTGGCGGTTACACTTGGAACAGTAAGGCTTGTTCCCAGTACACCCTTTCTTGTGATCAGAACTCGAAGTGTAGGCCTTAACAGTCTCAGGCCTCTTGTTGGGTTGTTGACTTTGGTTGTTGCTGGGATTCCATTTCCTTTTGTTGTCTCCAGCCCGGTTCCCAGTATCTTTTTCAGCAGGTGTCCCACGGCGGACCACCTGGGCCATTAGGTTATGTGCCATACGAACAGCGCTCTGAATAGTCACCGGGTTGGAAGCTGTTACCATCCCCCGAATCTTAGCCGGAAGTCCCCAGATATACCTTTCAATCCTCTTGTATTCAGGATCGACCATTGCCGGGCACAAGAGTGCTATCCGGTGAAAACGGGTACTGTACCCAGTGATATCATCACCTTTGACAGTCAGATTCCAGAACTCTACCTCAAGCTGTTGCAACTCTTCCCTTGGACAATACTCGTCTGTCATCATCTTTTTGAGCTCATCCCATGGGAGCTGATAGGCGACATCAATTCCCACAGTCCGGGCGTGGGTATTCCACCAAGTAAGGGCACCATCCATGAAGGTGCAGGTAGAATACTTAACCTTGCAATCCTCAGCACAATTGCATATGCGGAAAACCGATTCCATTTTCTCAATCCATCGCGTCAAGCCAATGGCTCCCTCAGTGCCCTTGAAGTTCAAGGGTTTGCAACTGAGGAATTCCTTATACGTACAGGGCTTAGGTGGAGGGGTGTTGTTCAATGTGTCTGTTGAGTCACTGGTCGCTGACCATGTTGAGTTGCTGGTCGCTGACCAACTCAACTGTTCACTCTCAATAAAGAAATGGATTGTATCAAAGCTGTTGTTGCTGAAGTTTACTTTCACTGATCGTCATTCATTATAAAGGATATGCTGAGGAAGAATAAAGCTCAACTTGGTGTGTCGCTGGTCTACGTCAGCGAGAGCTTTACTTCTTCAAATCAATAAAGGCAAAAGTCACTGCCAGAATAACAGCTAGTCACTGATGATCATTAGTTCAAGTCATTCTACAAGAGCATGTTAGCTCGCAGTGAGTGAGGACGATTATAGCATCATAAGTGACTATTCAATAAAGCCTCTAAATCATTAAGTACAGAAAAGTACTGTACTCATTTGTACATCAGCAAGAGTGTTCTTATTACAAGTATGTCTGAAGGGGTACGTGGCAGCAAGTGATTGGTTTTAAGGTTATGAGATATTCGCGGTAACAGAATTGGGACCCGCAATATGTCGGTGCATCAGAGATCAAGCCAATCAAGCAGAGACACGTGTCATTCCAAGATCCGACAATCTAGGAACTCTTGTAGTATAAATAGTTCAGTAGTTTGTACTGTAGAGGCTAGTCGTTTACTTCGTGTTGATCATTGTATATCAGTGAGTAGTTTATCTAAGCACGACTTAAGCAATTCATCGAGTGAACAGTCAGCGTGTTTGTCCACTGCTGTTCATCTCACTTGTAATAGATTTAGCTAAGTGTTTGAATTGGATTAACTTTGGTTAATCCATTCCGCATTCAACACTTGTGAATTTTATGATCAATACAATTCACCATTTCAGCTACTATTACGTTGTTCTTTGATATTGTCATATCTGTTATATTTGCTATACTCTGTTTGTGTTAAAACGATTAAAAACTTTCAATTAACTTAGTTAAAATCAGAAAAAGTTTTTAATTGTATTCAACCCCCCCTTCTACAATTAAACTTTACACTTTGCGATTCCAAATCACTAATCAATAGTGATTCCGGGACTCTCAATTGGTATCAGAGCAGAGTTGGTTTAAATTCAATTAACCAGGTCTGCAATGGAATCAGTAAAGTACAGCTGTGTTGACTCTGAATATCAAAAGGGAAATGGTTCTACAACCAAACCTCCAGCTTTTGATCCCTCTCGGATTGAAACATGGATGTCCCGTATGATGATGTTCTTAGACCTAGTCGATGATCGTCTCTGTAATACAATAACTAATGGTCCTCACATTCCATCCACAATTATTCCTGCTGTCATTGCTACAGCTACTACTCCGGCCATACCTGAATTGGTTGTGCCCAAGCGAGAGGAACAATGGACTGATGAGGATAGACGATTGGTTAGACTGGATAAACAAGCTAAAATTTACATAGGCATGACACTTCCTGATGAAGTGTTTGAGTCTATTAGGCTTTGTAGGACTGCTTAAGACATGTGGGATACCCTTAGGAATATATACATTGGAACTCCTGATATTATTCGCTGCAGGGAAGTCAATCTCACTCGTCAATATGAGCTGTTCGCAATGGAACCAAATGAGTCTCTGTCTTCCACTTACACCAGATACCAGTCACTGATGAACAAAATGGAGAAGGCTGGTATAGGCAAGGAACAAAGATTTGTTGTTGAAAAGTTTCTTGAGTTGCTGCCAAGAAAGATCTGGGGAACCATTGCAACATGTACCAGACAAAGGAATGATTATTCAATTCTGAATCTAACCCAGGTCTATGGTATTTTGCTCAATTGGGAGCAGTCTGAAAAGCAAGCTGATCAGAGTGAGCATATTTGTGCTACTCTTGGAAGTCAGAAGATATCCAACGCTCTTGTAGCTGAGCTTGATGAAATCGATCAGAGACAGAAGTCAAAGGTGTCTAAGAAAAGCTCAAAGTCACTGATAGCTGAAGAAGAAGGTGGTCAACATGAAGAACAGTCAGAGTATGAATATGATAAGGGTCTGGAAAAGCTTGAAAAAGATATGGCCATGATGGTTGCTAATTTCAGAAGAAACACCAGATCAAAAGATTCGCTGGTGCTCCATCTTCTGGTAATTTTCAATCGAAAGGAGAATGCTACAAATGTGGCAAACCTGGTCATTTTGCAGCTGAGTGTAGATCAAAGTCAGTCAACCAAGTCCCTGAGCCAATGCCAAACTTCAGAAATGACAAGTACAACAAGTACAAGGCAAAGTATAAGAAGCTGAAGGAAATGTCAAAGTTTGGGAAGAAGAAGAGAAAAGGATTTGTCGCTGAAGAAAGTTCACTCAGCGACTCTGATTCATCCTCTTCATCCGATGATGAAGAAGCAATGATTTGCTTGGACAAAGATTACTGTTTGATGGCTGATGACGCTGAATTCCATGAAGACATCAAGGAAGTAGCTCAGAAATGTTCAGCCTTAGGTTGGGATTCTGACAGCATCTACAAAAGCATTCTTAGAGAGACTATCTGGTATTTGGACAGCGGATGTTCCAGGCATATGACAGGATGTAAGTCACTGCTCAGTGATTATCAGGATGAAAAAGGTCCTGATGTAGTTTTTGGTGATAACAAAGTTGGTAAAACCAAAGGGTATGGTGTCTTAACAAATGGAAATGTAATGTTCAAGCGAGTAGCATATGTAGAAGGTTTGAAGCACAATTTGTTAAGCATCAGTCAGTTCTGTGATTCTAAGAACAAGGTATTATTTGATCATGAAGCTGGTGTTGTTTACAACAAAAAGGGAAGTGCTGTTCTCGCTGCAAATAGGAAAGGGAACACTTATGTGGTCAATATGGACTCAGCTCAGTCGGGAACATGCTTTTATTCCAGAACTGTTTCAGAAGAAAAATGGTTATGGCATAAGCAACTCTCTCATCTTAATCTCAAAGCAATCAACAAACTGAGCAAGAATGGTTTAGTCACTGGACTACCAAAAATGTCTTATGAAAAAAGATAAGCTTTGTTCAGCATGTGAGAAAGGAAAGCATCACAGCTCATCTTTCAAAAGCAAGCAAACTTCATCAGTAACAAATTGTTTCTATCTGCTTCATATGGATCTGTTTGGACCAGTGAGTACGCCAAGTCTTGGAGGAAAAAGATACTGTTTGGTGATAGTAGATGAATACTCCAGATACACTTGGGTATTTTTTCTCAAAGCCAAAAGTGAAGTTGCCAGCGAGATCATATCCTTTGTCAAGAAAATGGAAAATTTAAATGATGTCACGGTAAAACATCTGAGAAGTGATAATGGTACTGAATTTCGAAATATTGACCTTGAAATTTTTTTTGATTCAAAAGGTATTTCTCAAAATTTTTCAGCACCAAGAACACCCCAACAAAATGGGGTGGCAGAAAGGAGAAATAGAACCTTGATTGAATCTGCAAGGTCAATGCTCATTGATGCTGGTCTTAAAACCTATTTCTGGGCTGAAGCAGTAAGCACTGCCTGCTACACTCAAAATAGGTCACTGATTGTCAAAAGACACAGTAAGATAGCATATAAGCTGTTAAGGGGGAGAAAACCTGATATAAGTTTTCTTCATGTTTTTGGTAGTACCTGCTACATTCTAAACAAAAGAGATCACTTAGGAAAGTTTGATCCCAAAGCTGATGAAGGAATATTTGTTGGTTACTCAATCATCTCTAAAGCTTTCAGAGTTTATAATAAACGAAGAGAATGTATTGAGGAATCAATGGATGTTACTTTTGATGAATCGTATGATGAGTCACTCACTGATCCAAAAGAATATGAAAATCTCATTTTTAACAAAATGGATGGTGACTCATCACTTAAAGAAACACCAGCTGATAAGAAGTACGAGAACTTCTCCTCAGATTCTGATAGGGAAGATAATGTCCCTGAAAAAAATTATAGCTCTACTTCAGCTGAGAATAATTAATTCAGGAACATCATCTTTACCTACTGATAACCCATCTCCATCTACATGTCCAAATCAGAGTTCACAAGAAAATGACTCAGATAACAACATAAATGTTTCTAATGCTGATCTTCCTGTTCAAACCCAAGTCACTGATGAACCTCAGCGAATTACTAAGTGGACAAAACATATCGATAATAAATTGATTATTGGTAATCCACAGTCCAGGGTTCAGACAAGATCAGCAACTGCTAACTTTTGTTTGTTTGTTAGCTTTGTGTCTCTGATAGAACCAAAGAAGGTTGATGAAGCACTCACTGATCATCACTGGATAGCTGCCATGCAAGAAGAGCTATCTCAGTTTGAAAGAAACAAAGTATGGAAGCTAGTGCCTTAGCCCACTGGAAAGTCGGTAATTGGAACGAGATGGGTATTCAGGAATAAAATGGATGCTGATGGAATTGTCATCAGAAACAAGGCTCGACTGGTTGCACAAGGTTACTGTCAACAAGAAGGCATTGACTATGATGAAACCTTTGCACCAGTAGCCATACTTGAAGCAATCAGGTTGTTTCTGGCTTATGCAGCCCACAAGAAGTTCAAAGTATATCAGATGGATGTAAAAAGCGCCTTTCTGAACGACAAGCTGCAAGAAGAAGTATATGTCAAACAACCACCTGGATTCATTAATCCCAAACACCCTGGTTATGTTTATAAACTTGATAAAGCATTATATGGACTAAAACAGGCTCCTAGAGCCTGGTATGACACTCTCTCTGTCTATCTGATAAAATGTGTTTATGTTAGAGGAAAAATTGATAGTACATTATTTATCAAAAGAGATAAGAGAGATGTTATACTCGTCCAAATTTATGTGGATGATATCATTTTTGGTTCTACTAATAGTGACATGTGCAAGGAATTTGCTGATCTCATGACTAAGAGTTATGAGATGAGTATGATGGGTGAATTAACATTTTTTCTTGGTCTGCAAATAAAACAAACCAAAACTGGAATTTTCATAAACCAAGGAAAATATGTTAAAGATTTATTAAAGAAATTTGAATTTACAAACTGCTCATCCCTTGCTACTCCCATGTCACCAGCAGTTAAGTTACATGCTGATCCTGATGGTAAATCTGTAAACATCACTGCTTACAGAGGAATGATCGGGTCGCTGCTGTATCTAACTGCTAGTAGACCAGACATTATGTTTGCTACATGTCTTTGTGCTAGGTATCAAGCTGATCCAAAAGAATCACACTTGCTTGCTGTCAAAAGAATATTCAGATATCTGAAGGGTACACCTAATCTTGGTCTCTGGTACCCATCTGGTTCAGATTTCTCACTGAAAGGATATTCTGATTCTGATCATGCTGGATGCAAATTGGATAGAAAAAGTACATCTGGTAGCTGTCAATTTCTTGGAGAAAAGCTAGTTAGCTGGTCCAGCAAGAAACAAAACTCAGTCTCAACTTCAACTGCTGAAGCTGAATATGTTGCTGCCAGTGCCTGCACTGCTCAAATACTCTGGATGAGAAATCAGCTTGCTGACTATGGCTTTGACTTCAATGAGATTCCAATCTACTGTGATAGTCAAAGTGCTATAGCCATTGCCAACAATCCAGTGATGCGCTCAAGAACAAAGCACATTGATGTTCGATATCACTTCATCAGGGATCACGTGATGAAAGGTGACATTGAACTTCATTTTATTCCAACTGATTACCAACTCGCTGATTTGTTTACAAAACCTCTCGATGAGAAAAGATTTAATTTTCTTGTCAGCGAGCTTGGTATGTTAAACTTAAATGACTAGCTCAGCTATCAAGCTTAGTTAGCTATTTTTGTTTTAATCCAAAAATAAGTAATTATTATGTCTCTATATGATTCCTATTTTATTGCTCTATGTTCTTCCTTAACTGATTTAGTTAGTATTCTAAGTTGTAACTAGATCAATGGAAGTTAACTTAGTACAGTATTACAAAATTCATATCAGACATAATCTCTACTTATTATTTTTTTTTTTAAAAAATAAAAAATTATGCTTCTGTATCAATCATCATCTAAGAGACTTATTCTCTTTCTTAGCTAATCTTGTTAGTATTCTAAGCTGTAACATGATTAGTGAAAGATAAGTCTCTATGATATAACTTTTATAAAAGCATAATTAATATTTATCTCTTTATAAAATAAATAACATTTATTTTTCAAAAGACAATAACCATGATTCTTATTTGCTCAGTGAACAAATCTTTATGATTTAGTCAGTATTCTAAGTTGTGACTAGATCAGTGAGACAAAATCTCAGGCAAATAGATCCTCATATTTATTTTCTTGAGAAAAATGAATGTTTCTTCACACAATCAGCTTTTGTGATTCTGAGCATCAGAGACTACCTGATCCATCTATTAATGATGGTTTAGGGACTAATCATTTCGGTGTATCACAAAGTCTCACCTCTGACACTCTCTTTCTTACGTCAAGTGTACTTTTCCGACGCACCTTTCTAATCACCATTAATTCCCAGGTTCTACAATCATCATCTCTACACCACTAACCACCATCAATCATCACTCCTATATCACCTCCCCACTTGCCACCATCATCGACCATTGACAGTCCATTTTCCTCCACATAAGTCTCAAATAAACTCCTCTATAAAATGTTTCATCATCTCATTTCCATAACAACTATTTTACGATCTTTTCGTTTTATACTCTGTTATGAAAATAATTTTCTTAAAATAGCAAGATCAAAATCAAGTTTCACTTGCATCATGTCTACAAGTTTAAAGCTTTTCAAGCCTTTGTAGCAACACAAATCTTGCTAAAACTATTTTTCAAGCAAATTCTTTGAATAAAACCTTTTGCAGAAAAACAGAGCATAACAAAAAGCTTTTATCATTTGCTCTCATGGTTTTTATTTTGGGAATCACTTTGTCCCAGTATGTAACTATTGTATATAAGCCTGATTCTGTCCTTCACTCGATCATATCACTGATAAGAACCCCAGTGATTCAAAATCATCAACCACCATCCAAGAACACTTCATCTCTCTCTAACAAAAATTGCAAAATAAAGACTTCTACGGACGCTAGGAATGAAACAGGGTCTGAACGTTCAGTCCCTGTGGGCATTCTTGCTAGAAACAAACTTTTATCAAGTCAACCCATGAGCCACTCATTATTCTCACAAAAGAATGATGTTTCAAACAAAGGGCAAATGACATCAGTGGGTGATAACACACTCTTCGCTGGTGTCATATCAATGGCTACTGACCCGCGCCATCTCTCATCTTTCACTGCACCAGCTGTCAATATCTTTCTCCCGTCACAGGGAAAGATACAGGCTGATCCATCTGTTTTCAATTGTTTGTCCCTAACCTTGGATCTAGTACGAACCGAGTCAATCAATTGATGGCGGAAACAACAATTGACTAATCAAACGATCACACGAATAACAATACGCAATGAATATCAAACGAAACGTATATTATTGCTTATGGTCGATCAGATTACAGAGGATTTCGACAAATTGCATTTAGGGTTTCGTCAACCCTAAAACAGAAAACGTAAAACGAATTTATACAAAACTGGCACCTGCGACGTCGCACGCTACGTCGCAGGCCCAAGCCCATGCGACGTCTGCTACGTCGCAGGCCCAAATCCTGACGTCGCACCTGCGACGTTGTGCGCTACGTCGCAGGAGTCAGGAATACTAATCTAAATACAAACTACGAGCTAGACCAACTGACAGACACTAAACATGTACTAACAAACTCCCCCGTGTCTTCAGCTTGGTCTTCAAAAATCTTCTTTAAACCCAGCCCGCAGGAAACTGGCCGTCGGCATGAATTCCATTAGCTACGCAAACAGTAACAACATTGTAAAACTGCTGTGCTAAACTTCTGTTGAATTCATTCTTCTGACCAACACGAATCCGATTATCATAGAGTTTTCTTAAATCTTTTTCATGAAAATTAATCAAACTCATCGGATCATACAGCCTAAACGTTGCTTGCTTCAAATTCCATATACCTCCAACTTCTGGCCACGGTTCAGAATCTGGAACGAAAGTAATAACCACTTCGCCAGTCTGTGGATCTAGTTCCCATTTTACAAGTCTTCTCAGAAAATAATAAGGAACTGATTCCAGAGGTATCTCAGTCAAACAGTTAGCAGGCGAATAGTGAATTTTAACCAAAGGCTTCCTGGTGACTGGATCAATCTTCTTTTTCCACGTATACCGAGTTCCCAACGTTGGTTTCAATTTCGAATATGTCTTCGATAACACTTCCCGACGCAAATTTCTCTGAATGAACTCAGCATAATCATTCTCGAAAGGATTAATCAATTTAAGCTGAGCTAATCGATTAATCTCTCCTTTTGGCAACGTGCTCAATCTATCAAAGCGCATTCTGAAGTACTGAACTCCATCTTCTCTCTTGATCATAAACAGATTCCTTTGACACTTCCAGCTTTTAATAACACCAGTATAATTCCGACTAACCCGGTACACTTGACATTTCACTGGAATAGGAACTGGATTTCGTCCCTTAGGCCACCATTTCTTGTTTCTCTCTCTCTTTTCTTCAGCAGTTAATTTCTTTGCTGCTGAGTCCGGTGCCTGTGTCTCTGGATCTGGAGTTGCAGCAGAACTTGATTCTCCATGTTGAGCTTTATCAGGACTCTCGTCTTCACTTGAATCAGATTCTATAATTAGTGCACCATCATAAGCTTCCCCAGATTGTGCATCATCATACGTTTCATCTGCATTCAACTGTTCTTCTTCAATCGAGACATCCTCGTTCATCTCAAAAACATTCTCTGTTTCTTCCTCAGAGCCAACTCCACTAGCCATTCTTTGAATAAACGACAAGTCCGCAAATGAATAGTCAACAGCCAGCGGTCTCGGTTGCCCTGGAATATCATCAACACAAAAATAATCCAAACGATGAATTGTTTCATTAATATTTTCAATTACAGGGTTGGGATTTACAGACGCAGGTTCACTTGACTCTAAAGTGGGTATCCCAGACCCAGACTCCCCCGAGGCAAGTAACCTGCCTTCCAAAACATTAACCCTATTCTTCGTTTCCTCAAGCTCCTTAGATTGAACCTCGATCAAGGCAGCTTGTTCAGCAATCTTTTCATCCTGAGCCTCCAGCTTTTGCTTCATCTGCTGCATATCTTCCATAATCTTTTGCATGAAAGCTGGAGTCGGTTGAATCTCAAAAGCAGCTTGCTGTTGTGGATTGACTCGAGTTCTGGCAGAAGAAGAACGACGAACACGACGAGTCGGTTGATAAGTCTCATCAGCAGGATCATCACCGTCTCGAATACGTTTGCCAGTATTCTTTGGAACATATACACGTCCCTGTTTAAAACGACGCTTTATTCTTTTGTACCTCTGAGGAAATTGACGTCGGATTGTTTCCATCTGAGACGGGTGCGGGACCGCACCATCAGAATCCGAAGGCGTTGGCCCACCGTCATCAGGTTGTTGAACAGGATCGTCTTCAGAATCAGAACTTTCCACCGTTTCATGAGAAGCAGGATTGTCGGAGTCTACGTGCCCGAACTGCTCAATGTTTTCTAAAAGAGCATCCACATTCTCCCCCGTAGGTTGAACAGGAATGTTCACTAGCGGTTGCTGCGGCTGCTGAGGCGCCGGAATATCCATATACTGAGGATCTGGGGGCGGTACATAATTTTCATCCACAATAGCACCGAATAAAGGAACATCCCTTGGTGCCTCGACCCCTTTCTCATACCCTGCACAAATAGTGAAAATCCGACTCATCATCGGTGAAATCTTTAGCGGATGATCGATATCACCCTGTGCCTGAAGCTCCGGATGATGACGATTGATGTGCAACTGTACAAATCTTGGATATAAAATCCATTTCTGATCCCCGGCATTCGCATTATCAACCATTGCTTTGAAGATAAATCCCGAGAAGTTGAACGGTTTGTTGTATACCAATGCTAACATAGCAGAAGCCAGACTTCGGCTCATCCCATCCGTTCCACCTTTCCTATTCCCCAAGCAGACAATAATCACATGCATCAAATATCTCCAGACGCGTGTGAGATTCGCTTTTCTATACTGATCAGAGAGAATACCGGGATATCCTATCCGTTGCATAGCTCCGGTAACAAAAATATTATCAAAACCGACAGGCATATCCGGTTGATCATTCAGCTGTAAAAGTTCCCGAATGCTTTGTTCTGTAATAGTGATCTCCGTACCCAGAACGGTAGAGACCAATCGTCTAACGTCGTTTTCAGTAACGACAGTTGCATTTCTCCAAAAAGGGTTGATAAGATTTCCAAACGCCATAGTGTTATCGGAAATGGCGTGGAATACCCTTGAGCGTCTCAAAAACGCGATCATCTGACGATATGGTGCAGCTTTGTCAGAAGTGTCTGTAAGGTAAGCAGCCGTATTGTGACGAGCTTCAAAAACCAAAGCCATATCTGCACAAACAGAAACAGATTGCAACTCGAAAAAGGTTAGAAAAAATGTTACATTTTTAAACAAAACCTTTTCAAATTCCCTGGAACTAGCGACGTAGCCACGTACGTCGCATAAACCTAGAGCGACGTAGAGCTGTACGTCGCCTAAAATCAAAATAAATTGAAAAGCGACGTAAGGCCTGACGTCGCATAAAATTCGAGCTACGTCAAGGGGGACGTCGCATTTTGCAATTTATTGTGAATTTAATCACTTTATTAAAATAGCGACGTAGAGCAGTACGTCGCATCAGACGTCGCAGTAAAAGCGACGTAGGGAAGGGCGACGTAGGAAATTAATAATAATTAACTAAAGCGACGTAGGGCACTACGTCACAGCGTACGTCGCACTGACGAACATTCATCCCCAACCCAGAAACCCTAACCCTCGAATTTAGGGGTTTTCAAAATCAAACGCACTACAAGGTGCGGCTAACGATGGTGATCATGAAAACATAATTGATAACCAGTAATTTACATGATAGACCATCGAATTTATCCCAAAACCGAAACCCATTTAACCCGTAATACATACATAGCAATTAAACACAATATACACGGTGAAAAATGGTAAAATCGGTACCTAAGTGTGCGGAATAACAAGTAGATCAAAACTACGTAAGTGAATCGGAATGAAAACGGCTACAAATCACGAAAATTGATCGAAAATTGCTACGTCGCAAATCGCCTCTCGTACGTCGCAGGCTACGTCGCACGTGAATAGTGAATAGCGTGACGAGTTACGTCGCAGTGGATACTATTTAAAGTCTAACCCTATGTGCGACGTAGGCTGGGACGTCGCAGGCGACGTAGAACCGGACATCGCATAAAACCTTTTGATCCAATTTTGAATTTTCAAACCGTTTACTCGCTATTTTAGCAAGTAATTTCCAAATAACTCGTGACTTGGGAAAAATAACTCAGAATAAAATAAAAATAAAGCATAAAACTAAAAAATCTTTTTGGTATTTTCTTTAATTTTACAAAAAATAAAAAATTAACAAAATAAAATTACTAACACTCTATTTTTGGTGACGGAGTTGAGTTGTCTGATTAGGGATCATATCGAAATAACATGCATTTATTAGGAATAGTAAGTGTTATTTCGATCATCAGTATATTTGTCCATTTTAAATTTACGTGGCACATTTAAAACACCTTTTATAAAAATTATTTCAAGACGATTATTGGTATTGTTTGTCCACCTAAACGTGTTACATCCGTATTTGTGAGCTAACCTTTATTGTTAGTATGAATATTAATTTTGTGAAACCTATTATATGATATACTGATAAACTTTAGTAAAAACCCAAAACACTGCATATTTACGCAAGGTAGAGATTACAAGACCAAGTTTTCTCGGTGTTCTTGTAACATACACTTGACCTTCAAATTTAGGCATACATCAAACCGATTATGAAGATACTAGTGGCCCCAGATCTGTACAAAGTACAACAGAGGGTCCCTTAGTATGAACATAACAAGTTTGAGACTATTTGCATAACTAATGGATTCAGGTCTGTACGAGAGTACAACAATAGTCACAATTAGTTAGGCGAATAACCATATTGTTACTATATGCCACTTTTACATTTACATGATAATTATGACAGTGTATGACAGTACTTCCATTTATCAATTAAGACTTATGTCATACATCATATAACAATTTTCACAAAATAATAGACAAGTTTTAATATTACTTCTTACTTACTCACAAACCGGTGTGTATCATGCCTACCAATACATCATATGATGAAGATAATTTAGATAAAAACTGTTTTAAGTGTGTCAGATAAACCTACTGACACATCCAAGATAAATCTTAAAATTCCATTTTGTGCATGTCACCCGATGTACTATCATATCCCAAGTTGTTTACAGACACAACTTCAACGTCTATTTTAAAAATGTAGCAACCTTGCGTTTTCTTTAATACTAAAAAGTATAAAGAGTGGCTATTGCTTTTTTTTTTTTTTTTTTTTTAAATTAAATTTAAAACTTAAAAAAAAATCCAAGTCACAAATCATTTCTTTGACTGAAAGAACCTTAAACCTATCAGATTGACCAGTTCAATAAAACGTGATCGCAAAAAGGCTTTTGTGAAAAGGTCCGCACACTGCTTAAGGGTCTCTATATGTACGACATCTATAAGGTGTTTCTCAAAGCAATCCCGTATGAAGTGGAACCTAAGTTCAATATGTTTGGTCTTAGAGTGCTGTACGGGATTGTGAGTTATAGATATAGCAGCTGTATTATCAATATAAATAGGAGTCATAGAGAGATTGAACTCGTAATCACGCAGCTGATGCTGAATCCAGAGAACTTGAGAACAGCAACTTGCAGCAGCAACATATTCGGCTTCAGCTGTGGACATAGCAACCGCAGTCTGCTTTTTGCACTGCCAAGAAACTAAGCGCGATCCAAGGAACTGACATCCTCCAGTAGTTGACTTCATATCTATCTTGCAGCCACCAAGATCCGAATCCGAATAGGCAGTTAACTCGAAGTTTTTCTCGTTTGAATACCATAGACCCAGAGATGGCCTAAAAGCGAGATATCCAAAAATACGTTTTACTGCCTTCATATGAGACACCTTCGGATTTGCTTGAAATCGTGAGCAGAGAGAAACGGCAAACACTATATCTGGTCTTGAGGCAGTCAGGTACATGAGAGAGCCTATCATTGAGCGATAGTCTTTCTCCTTGCAATCTTCATCGTCCTCATTAGGTCCAAGATTATGTCTTGCTTCAATTGGAGTGCCGTAGTGTTTACTGTTGAGCAATTCATACCGCTTTAACATGTCCGTGACATATTTTGACTGGTGGATATAAATTCCATTGTCAGATTGCTCAACCTGTAGTCCCAGAAAGAACGTGAGTTCCCCCATAGCACTCATTTCAAACTCAGATTTCATCAGTCTTTCAAAATCCTTACACAACTGATCATTAGTTGATCCAAAAATTATGTCGTCCACATAGACCTGCACAAGTAACAAATCCGCTCCTTCCCGTTTGATGAAAAGCGTGCTATCAATCTGTCCTCTATCAAAACCATTCTTCAGCAAGTACTTAGCAAGTCGCTCATACCAAAGTCGAGGAGATTGATGAAGACCATACAAAGCTTTCTTCAGCTTGCAAACATGATTAGGATGCTTTGGGTCTTCAAAACCAGGAGGCTGACATACATAAATCACGGCGTCGACATCTCCATATAGAAAAGCACACTTTACGTCAAGTTGATACACGCGGAATCCTTTAAATGAAGCATAGGCTAGAAAAATCCGAATTGATTCCAAACGAGCAACAGGAGCGAAAACTTCATCATAGTCAATACCTTCTAGTTGACTATATCCTTGAACTACCAGACGGGCTTTGTTTCGAATAACAGCCCCACGATCATCCATTTTGTTACGGAAAACCCAACGAGTACCCGTCAAGTGAGCACCCTTGGGTAGAGGAACAATTTCCCAAACATTCATCTTGTTTATTTGCTGTAGTTCCTCCTGCATAGCCTCGACCCAAGATGGATCTTTTAAGGCTTGATCAACCTTTTTAGGTTCAATTTGAGACAAATGACATGAATCGATATGTGCAATAAGTCCCAAAAGCTGCTGAGCTGAAGTCTGCTTTGCTTGCTGTCGTGTTTGAACAGATGCATGAGGATCACCAATGATATTATCAATGGGGTGATCCTTATGTATACGAGTTTCTGGTATGGCACCTGGCACAAGATCCACACCCAGATTGTTCAAATCTCTCTCAGTTTCAGGAGTAGCAGCAGACTCAGGAATGGCTATCTCTTCTTCTTCGCCTTCATCTTCAGGAGAGAATAAGTGAGAATAGGCCATTGTTTCCTCCATTTCATCTTCTTCTTGAGGTTCCTCTAAAGGAGGCATGTTTGGATCATATGGAAGCTCCTTTGTGTAGTTATGAACTGTTTTAGTAGGAGCTGCCGAAGATGATGGAGTAGGAGATGGTGTTGATGGTGGTGATTTGGTAGTTGTTTGTGGTTGTGTGGGTTTTGGTTGTGAAGGTGTAGGTGTAGGTTGTGGAGGTGTAGGATTAGTTGGTGGAGGTGCGGGTGTTGCATTGGGAGATGGGTCGGATGGTTTATTAGAAACAGGTGTATCTTGAGAAAGATCAAGCTCATGAAGTATAGAAACCAATTCTTCCGTTTCATCTTCTTCCGGAATATTAAAAGAGTTGAAGAGGTTTCCATAGTTGAAAAACCAATCCGGACCCGTTCCTTGAGGAGGTTCCGTATACCTTAAACATTTCACTTCAAAATGCTCCTCGATCTGATTCGTTGATTTGTTAAAGACTCTTTTGTTCGGAGAGTTGACTGCATATCCAAGAAAAATCCCTTCAACAGCTTTATCACCAAACTTAGAAACTTTATCTTTTGTTATCATGATCAGACATGGACACCCAAATGGTTCTAGGAACTGTAGATTTGGCTTACGGTTATTAAAAAGTTCATAACACGTTTTGTTCCTTTTCTTAACCGTGAGTACTCTGTTGAGAACATAACAGGCAGTATTAACTGCCTCAGCCCAGAAGATAATTGGTAACTTGGAGTCAGCTAACATAGTCCGAGCTGTCTCGATTATTGTCCTGTTCTTCGTTTCTGCAACTCCATTCTGTTGTGGAGTCCTCGGAGCACTAAATTGATGCTCAATACCTCTTGTAGCACAAAACAATTCGAGAGTTGAGTTCTTGAACTCAGTTCCATTGTCGCTTCGTATCCTTTTCACCTTCAAGTTGCACAGATTTGCCAACTTGTCCAACAAATACACCAGAATCTCAGGAGTTTCCCCTTTTGTGGTCAAAAAGTAAACCCACGAAAACCTTGAGTAGTCATCAGTAACTACCAAGCAGTAATACCGACCACCAATGCTCTTTGTAGAAACTGGACCGAAAAGATCCATATGCAGTAGTTCCAATGGAGCATTTATGGAATTCACTTGCTTAGACTTATGGGACTTCTTACATAACTTTCCTTTTTGGCAGGAGATACAGTCATCCTTTAGAGCAAATGACTGTTTTGGAACTCCTAGCACTAGATCATTTTTAGTCAAGAAATTCATTTTTCGGAAATGAATGTGTCCCATTCGTCTGTGCCAAAGCAGTGAATCCTTTTCAGAAGCCTTAGACAAGAGACATGTATACTCGTTCGATGTCTCAACAGTTCTCATGTTCAATATGTATGTGTCATCCTTTCTTGGTGCTCTCAGTAACACCCATTCTTCCGGAATGACATACCCAGGCTTCAGTATCACACACTCTGTCTTTGTGAACGCAGTAGTATAATCCTTATCACAGACCTGTGAAACACTTAGCAAGTTGTGCGTAAGCTGTTCCACGTAGTTCACATTTTCGAAACTAACATTGCCGTTAGTTAACGTTCCTCTTCCAGAAATAGTTCCCCCAGAATCTCCAGCAAAGGCAACATAACCTCCTGCATGTGGTTTAATATCCACAAGTAGAGATACATCGCCTGTCATATGTCGCGAGCAGCCGCTATCCAAATACCATTAACTATCTTTAACACGTTCTGACTGTTGCAACACACAAACGAAGGAGATTAGTGAGAAACGGTGACCCAAGCCTTTACAGACTTAGGTCGACCGTGGTCATCAACAATAATCACGTCAGATAGGATTTTATCTTTAAACAAATTAGAATTTTTATCTGATGTGTTATTGTTGACGACTGAAGAGTCAACATCAGACTCTTTTCGTTTCCAAACTTTTGAAGATTCGGAATTGGTAATAGAAGTAATGTTGGGCTTTTGAATTGGCAAAGGTTTTTGCTCAACATTACTTGGTTTCGAAACAGGCTTGGGAGAGTTTGAGTGACGCCTAGGTGGAGATTTAGAAAAAGAGTTTCTATAAACAGATGTCCTAGGCATCTCTCTCTCATATCGCTGATTTGACAGCTTTGGACATTCACGGATTAAATGTCCTTGTTTCTTGCAGTAGAAACAAGAACGAGTCTCAACAAACGGTTGAGGCTGAGGAATTACCACATGAGGTGGAGAAACACTTCTAGAACATGAACATTGAGTACATGTTTTAGAAAATGTTTGTTTTGGATGAGAGGTTGAAGTTGATGGTTTATCATACGAAACATTTTCATTTACTGATTTTCTTTGCAAAATCTTTACAGGTGACTGTAAAGTTTGTTGTTTCGAGTTTAAAACCTTATCTTTTCCCTTATTTGGTTGAACCTTAATTTCAGGTTCAACCTTTGAAATCACTTTTTCAGGTTTAAATGCAACCTTCTTAACCTCCGGATACTCCTGATCCGTAATGTCCTCAATCTTAACAATCTCCTCAACACTAACAGGAGATTCATTCTTTAGCTCAACATTCTCCTTAATACTAACAGGAGATTCATGCACAGACTTAACAAACGTTGGCAAGGGGTACTCTGGCCGCATGGTTTTCTCCTTTGCCAGTTTGTTATGTTTGGTCTCTTTGGCATCTTTGGCTTTTAAACCATAAAGCTTGGACCAGTCAACTGGAATCTCTTCAAAGCCTTCCTTAACAGGCAGGGGACAGTGAGTAGTAGGAGGAGGAACTGAGTTATATCCCAATCCCTCATTCTTTTTCCCTTTAGTACCGTGCTTGCTAAGAATTTCATTAAAGACAACCGTTGAGGAATTTGAACCTAAGATTTTACTCTTATAATTCTCATACTCATCTTTTAAATCTGTAAGTTCTTTCTTTAACAGCTCAATTTCAACAAGATAGCTTTTAATGGCATCTTCTTGACTAAAAACCTTAGATTTATATTTTTGAGTATCTAACCGATGAGCCTCAAGATGATTTTCATAAAGTTTCTCATTAGCTTTTAAAAAATTATTTGAGTCGGTTAGTTTTTCATTCTTTTTCCTCAACTCAGCGGTCTCTGTCTGATATGCCTTTAGAGATTCAGTTAACTTAATGCATGAAATACAATTTAACGGTTCATCATGTACCTCATTCACAATGTGGGCCATCAGACACTGTTGGTAATGCTGGGAGACAGGCGTCCAATCTTGACTTGTAGGCTCAAAAGCAATCAGGGCATTATCAGCAGGCCCTTTCTTAGTAGCTTCCTTTTCTTTGGCCTTTGGAGGAGTAGACGGTGTTGTGAATCCTGATGCTGGCATTTTGGGTTTCTCGCACTCCCTGGCGAAATGACCCAAATTTTGACAATTGTAACATCGGACCTTACTCTTGTCAAATCCGAAGCCAGTCTTTCCATCACCCTCCAAACTTTTACGCCCTGTCCTCTGCAAGAACTTCTGAATTCTTCGGGTGATCATTGCCACATTCCAAGTTAAATCCATTTGCTCCAGATCGTCTTCATCAAGCTGAGCATAGTCTTCCTTAGTTAACTCCAAAGTTAGATTCGGTTGAGTAACCAAATCCTTGTAAGAGCTTAAGAAAGCTGTGTAGATGGCAGCTTGCTCCTGAATAGCAGGTGAGACTTGAACCTGTTGTTGATTTGAAGAGGGTCCAGTCATGAAAACCGAATGAATCCCATCAGAAGAAGAAGAAGTCGATGAAGCATTTGTATTTGTTACAAAGGCAACTCCAGATCCATAAGTCTTTCCAGAGTTGATCTGAACACCATACACACTAGGATTCTGAACAGCAGAACCAGACCTAGTTTCTTTCTTCTTAATCTCCATCGCGTGAGCTTGAAGATCTCCTATCAACGTATCCAAAGACATGTTTGCAAGTTCTTCATTTTCCTTTAAAAATTGAACTTTAACATCCCAAGAACTCGGCAACACATCCAGTAGCTTCTTATTTACTTCAATTGAAGGAAAAGTATAACCCCCTTCAAACAACTCACCAACTAACCGTGAGTACCTAGTGAATAAAGAAGTCATGTCTTCATTAGGAAGGATGTCAAAGATATCGTACTGTTTCTTAATCAGTTCGAGCTTGGCTTCTTTGTACTTATCATTTCCCCCACAACGAGTTTCAATTGCCTTCCATAGATCAAAGGCTGTTTCATGAGTTCTGAAAAGCCATAGCACATCCTTGGTTAAACACATTTTAATCATTGAGAAAGACTTTCGTTCAGTATCAAAATCTTTCTTCTCCTCAGGAGACATAGCTTTATAGCCTTTAGCAGGACGAATACCACGGTATTCCCCTTCAGCTAAAGGAGCTACATAACGCTCACGTAATGGTCCCCATAATTCTGGACAGTGAAAGTCAATGTATTGTTCAACACGGTCTCTCCAGTATACATAATCCATATCAGCTGTAAATAGTGGAGGTTTATTGCTTGAACCAATGTCATTACTTTGTTTAATCATCTCCCTAAGTCCTCTAATATCCTCTTTATCAGCTGCCATTTTAATTACTTAACGGAAAAACAATATTCTGATCTTAGCGACGTAGAAGGGTACGTCGCACAAAGATTATGCGACGTAGATGGGTACGTCGCAAAAGCAAAGGATTCAATTAAGAATCAAATTTATGCGACGTAGAGAGGTACGTCGCAGATGACGTCACAGAGGACGTCGCAGAATCACGCTACGTCGCAACACAGCGTCGCAGAAGACTAATTAAAGTCAAAATAGCGACGTAGAGAGGTACGTCGCAACGGTACGTCGCACGAACTAATTAAAGTTCAAAAACACTACGTCGCACGCGACGTCGCAGATGACGTCGCAGGCTACGTCGCAAAAACGCGCTGAGCAGCGGCCAAAAACCCTAAAAACGAATTTTTAACCCTAAAACCAAAACCACGAATGTCGAACGACTGAAACCTTCAAGAATCCCAATAATACTGATCGAAAACCTGTAAAAACACAAAACAAACGTAATAAACACGAAAACTCACGAATATCACGTTCTTTTAAATCCCAAACTCGATCCGAAACGCCAAAACGAGCACTTTCTGCTCTGATACCAGTTGTTTGTCCCTAACCTTGGATCTAGTACGAACCGAGTCAATCAATTGATGGCGGAAACAACAATTGACTAATCAAACAATCACACGAATAACAATACGCAATGAATATCAAACGAAACGTATATTATTGCTTATGGTCGATCAGATTACAGAGGATTTCAACAAATTACGTTTGGGGTTTCGTCAACCCTAAAACAGAAAACGTAAAACGAATTTATACAAAACTGGCACCTACGACGTCGCACGCTACGTCGCAGGCCCAAGCCCATGCGACGTCTGCTACGTCGCAGGCCCAAATCCTGACGTCGCACCTGCGACGTTGTGCGCTACGTCGCAGGAGTTAGGAATACTAATCTAAATACAAACTACGAGCTAGACCAACTGACAGACACTAAACATGTACTAACATCAATGATCCACCAACTAAAACACAAGCTGATGATGATGAGAAAACCTCTAACGCATTACCAAATGATCAAGCAGTTGCTGCAGCATTCTATGCTATCATTAAGGGGGAGAAATGTTCAGAAGTTGCTGATGCTACCAAAGAAATGCTGATCAACTTCCTGCTGATGTCAAGGGGGAGAAAATGTGCAAATAAATGCAAAAACCAATGTTGCTCATGCGACAAATCGCTGATACTTGGAAATCATATCATTATAAGAATTGCTGAAGCTGGCAAAGTAACTGATACTGGGAATTCATGTCACAAAAGTGACATATTCCCTGTATTGGGTTACAATTTTCTTGGCCTTTTATTCAGTATTTGTGCCATTTTATTCAATATTTGTGCCACCTCAGCTTAGCGATGAATCCTTCTCTATCCGGATCAGTTACAACTCAAGTATCTGAAGGATTCATTGATTTTCAGTCGGTTAAAGCTTCGTGAGAAGGTGTCACACCGGAGACATTAAAAGTCACTGACTCATCTGATCGCTGAAGAAAGTAGGAGCTACTACCACTCATCAATTACTGAAGATAATGAGAAAAGTCACTGTCTCATCTGATCGCTAAAGATAACAGTCTTAAAAGTTTGTAATAGATTAGGTTTATTGTAACTGCAACTATTTGTACTTCAAATTTTAAAGTTCAAAGAAATCTGATCTTTTGAGAAAACCAAAGTGCAAAACTCAGATCATATCAAAAGAATCCAAAAAGATAAATGAATGGATCAAAGTGTAAGTCACTGAATGTTTAAGTTCTTTAAATACTGACTATAAATTTTCACTTCGACAAGTTTGTCTAGGGAGCTTTGATCACAATCATTTAGGGGGAGATTGTTGAGTCACTGGTCGCTGACCATGTTGAGTCGCTGGTCGCTGACCAACTCAACTGTTCACTCTCAATAAAGAAATGGATTGTATCAAAGCTGTTGTTGCTGAAGTTTACTTTCACTGATCGTCATTCATTATAAAGGATATGCTGAGGAAGAATAAAGCTCAACTTGGTGTGTCGCTGGTCTACGTCAGCGAGAGCTTTACTTCTTCAAATCAATAAAGGCAAAAGTCAATGCCAGAATAACAGCTAGTCACTGATGATCATTAGTTCAAGTCATTCTACAAGAGCATGTTAGCTCGCAGTGAGTGAGGAGGATTATAACATCATCAGTGACTATTCAATAAAGCCTCTAAATCATCAATTACAGAAAAGTACTGTACTCATTTGTACATCAGCAAGAGTGTTCTTATTACAAGTATGTCTGAAGGGGTACGTGGCAGCAAGTGATTGGTTTTAAGGTTATGAGATATTCGCGGTAACAGAATTGGGACCCGCAATATGTCGGTGCATCAGAGATCAAGCCCATCAAGCAGAGACACGTGTCATTCCAAGATCCGACAACCTAGGAACTCTTGTAGTATAAATAGTTCAGTAGTTTGTACTGTAGAGGCTAGTCGTTTACTTCGTGTTGATCACTGTATATCAGTGAGTAGTTTGTCTAAGCACGACTTAAGCGATTCATCGAGTGAACAGTCAGCGTGTTTGTCCACTGCTGTTCATCTCACTTGTAATAAATTTAGCTAAGTGTTTGAATTGGATTAACTTTGGTTAATCCATTCCGCATTCAACACTTGTGAATTTTTTGATCAATACAATTCACCATTTCAGCTACTATTACATTGTTCTTTGATATTGTCATATCTGTTATATTTGCTATACTCTGTTTGTGTTAAAAAGATTAAAAACTTTCAATTAACTTAGTTAAAATCAGAAAAAGTTTTTAATTGTATTCAACCCCCCTTCTACAATTAAACTTTACACTTTGCGATTCCAAATCACTAATCAATAGTGATTCCGGGACTCTCAGTGTCTTCGCTGCCTGTGTTTGGGTTCGTACCACTGTTACGTTGTGCCTCTTTAGCAGCCAGGGCATCGGCTACCCCTTGGGCGACAAACCGGGCAAGTTCGGCAGCACTGAAAGCTTGTCTTTTTGGCGGCATGTTCCTTTAATAAAAGGAAGGTTAAAGATATATGAGATTTTGTACAAGGAGTATGATCACCACAGATGTATATATATAAATCACGACATGACAATCAATAACATAGAATGGATAGATTGGCAACCAATTAAGGTGCGAGTTCAAAAGATTACATAATATAGAGAGTACAAAAGATGTCGGGAATTTATACATCCGGACGAATTACGAGAGTCTTACATAGATAGCTAGATAAATTACAAGATAAGTACTACACTAATCTTGGCGCAGGTTTACTCGTGACATGAGGGTGACTAGACGATCCACAGTGGTCGCAAGCCGGCTGGCTTGTCTGGCATTATCTTCTGCCAAAGCTAGTCGTTTTACCAATCCACGAGCGTACTCTTCAGCTTCCCGTGAGCGTTGCTCACATTCTTCTAGTCTTGCTTGTAGTAGGTCGGTTTCTCCCCTGTCATCAATCACTTGCTGATGAATCATATCTAGAGTACGAGTCGTACTTTCTTGTTCCTGGAAAAGTTCTGCAATGCGGTCATGTGATTGGTGTAACCAGTACATTTGTACTAGGTATTGTTCCGGTTCCAGGCTTTCAAGCCTTGCCTCATGGCGGTGAAGTCGGGCAGCTATCACGGGAACAGTATGATGGATAGGTTCTTGTGTATACGGAGAGATGTCCATGGGGTCAGCAGGAACTTGTATAGCTTCCTCGGACCTCCATGTGTTTAAGGTTGTTGGTAGCCAATCCCACTTTCGGGGGTAAGTAGGATAGTCTGTTCAGTTTGAGGTGTTACCGGTGTGGTAAGGGCTAACTCTAGATGATCCGTTACCCCTCCTTTGATGTCGGGTGACTCGTGCCTCTCCGGTGATATAATAGAGAGGTTCAGAGGATGTTAGTGGTAATGCGGTTACCTCCTCAATGGTTGGTAAGGTTTGAGTCTCGTCGTTCGTGTCAGTTGGTGCTAGATGAGGAATGTCTGCCATTTCTGTGGCAAGAGCGTTTAGTGAGTATTGTGAGGCCTATATATATAATAACCATATCATATAGCCTAGAGTGTCTAGCACACACATGTATAGGTCCGGTTTCTCTCGTGGTCAGAGTCAACTAGTGTATTCCTGTTCAACATAACCGTTTCAGACCTCACATCATCTTTCCTTAATTGTACATAGTTGATCAGGCTATGTTAAATTAAAGTTGTATGATGTAATTCCTGAACCAGTCATACCTAATAGGGAAATACTGCATAACGGTCATAGTCTAGGCCCACTAAATGCAACCTAGTTCACTATATCGTTACAAAAGTATAGTAGCCTAGAGTCCGCGTATGTAGCGGGAGATTCCATTACATAACCGTAATATACAAAAAGTAATGTCAAAGAATCTCCGTAAATGCAGTGTAGAAATCATGCGACTCTAGCTAAAGTAGCCTGGAGTGAACCTACTCCGTACGTGTACCTGAGAATACATGCTAAAAAGGGTCAACCAAAAGGTTGGTGAATCTCACAGGTTTGTAAGTAAGTAATCAGTTTGAACACAAGATTTTATCAGTGGTGCCCGCAGGCAAAATCAAGTATTTGCAACCAAGCAAATAGTAAGTAATTATGTATATACCGTTGCCATGAGTCTCATAGTCGAAGCTTAACCCGAAAATCAGTGGTACAACCAAGTACCGCAAGATGTCCCCGCGAGTGCCCAATCCAAACACTCGTACGAAACAAATATAAGTCGCCCGTTTCTACAGAACGGTTCGTGGTAGCGCTACTACCCCGGGCGGGGAGGGTCAGTCCCTAATGGATCCATTAACTAATATTCGCGCTTAAGTCCACAACTAACGAAACTATGATGGAGGGACTTCAGTGGATTAGTAAGTAACTCATGCAAGCCCGTATATGAAAGTAAGTAATTTAGCACTTGTGTTCAAGAAAACAGTTAAGCAATGTATCTCACCCCGATAGTAAAACAGTAAAAATGGGGCTGTAAGACTCACCTGAGTCGAGTAAGCAAGCAACGTTTATATAAATAAATGAGTATCCGAAAGAAATATCAAGCAGTAGGTTCTCCGAACCCGCAACCCTCTAATGCCCTAAGCATAAAAGATTGTATGTATAAGTGAATGTCCCAAAAGATCATTCATGCTAGTTGTCCACTTCAACTAGTTATGTCCAAGTAGTTTGTCATTTGTTTAATTAAAAACGTTTGTGGCCCATTGGTGAAGTTTAGGTATGTAATAATAATTCCAGAAGACATTATTATTAGGTTTCGTATTGTTTCATCGTATACTTTCGTAAGTATATGTTTTATAAGTACGAGTAATGTCGTATATTGTTTGGTTGTTACGCGAGTCCAATACTTGGTAGTTAAATGTTTTTAAGTATTCTGAGAATTGCGACGGAAGTTCGCTGTCGCAATAAGTTGCGACGGAATAGCTTACGTCGCAAATTGAAGTTAACGTCGCATAGGTTGCGACGGAAAGGTTAACGTCGCAATTTGAGGTTTAACGTCGCAAAAGTTGCGACGGAAAGGGTGACGTCGCTAGTCGAAGTTTAACGTCGCAAAAGTTGCGACGGAAGGGGTGACGTCGCAAGTTGAAGTTTAACGTCGCAAAAGTTGCGACGGAAGGGGTGACGTCGCAAAGTCGGGCTGAGATGGTTTTACAATTTAAGGGTTTGGTCAAAAATGCTCGGTTTGACCCGAAACTTTTACACGACACTTATTATGTTATAAAACTTATAGAAAATGAGTTTTGTGGTCATTGGTAACTTGCAAGTGTCGTTTTTAACAAGATTATGAAATCAGCCCTTAACTTAGTTTTTCTGAAACTTATACGTTTTTGTCCTTGCGATTTAACATCTAAATGTCCGAAATCACAACCAAGAAAAATATATGTTATTCCCCTATGTCTAAGGTTTTTGAAACATATTTTTATTAAGTCTAAAACCAGACACAAGTCGAGAAATAAATTTGCAAAGCACCATGGGTCCAGCAGCTATATTTTCAGTACATATGTTCAATGATTTAGTCATATCTCACGTTTTACAAAACTTCACAAAGTGTGCGAGTAGGGGATTTAAAGATAACGAAATTTGTGATCTTTTCCAAGTGGTCTCATCAGTTTTCATTTCGTGTTTAACGAGATATGCCTTCAAAGAAATATATAGCACGTTCCATAAAAGAATTATATAGCACGTTCTTTGTGAACCGCGATATAAAATAACAAATAACCGCTCAAAAAAATATATATATAGCGCGTTCTTTGTGAAACGCGCTATAAAATAACAACTGCTCCAAAAAAGAATTATATAGCACGTAGTTTGTGAACCGCGCTATAAAATAACAAATAACCGCTATTCTTTTCTCATTTTACTTATAAATAAACATACACGCATATCTTCTCCGCTACACACATATCTTCTCCGCACCTACCCACTTGTTGGAAATAGTGTCCAATGTCATAACTAATTGGTAAGACTATTCTAAAGGTAGAGCCTTTTTGGGTTGCCCTCGATGAACAGTAAAAGAAACAATAAGAGAGATAATATTAATTGGAATTAATATCATAGTTAATTAATTAGTTTATTAATTTATCATAGTTGATAAATTAATTAGAAGCTAAAAAGTAATTAACAGAAACTACAAAGAATGTTTAGTTAGTTTATTAATTGAATATTAATTAGAAACTAAAAGGAACATTCTGGAAGCAAATTCCAACCGGCGGTTGGAAGTTTCAACCGGCGGTTGGAGGTTAGGGTTTGTAAGGCGGTGCGATGCGTGTTGGACTTGGGAAAGGATTAATCCCAACCGCCGGCTAAAGGCTTCAACCGGCGGTTGGAGGCCGTCTGAAGTTGTCCCACATCGGCCAGGGATTAAAACCCAAGGGCTCCTCTTCCCCTATAAATAGAGGCCTAATCCATGGTTTCCTAGCATCCCAGTTTCGAATTGAATACGATACTTTCTCTCTTTCTCATTCCTAATCCTTGTGAGAGTTTACACGACGTAGAGTCGGGACCCTAGGATTGTGGAGTTTCTCTTGGTTCACGGGTATGACGCATTAGAGGTATTCTATTTTGGGTACTCGTCATCCAAAGCATTGAAGGTCGAATAAGGAGTCTGCGTGAAGGTTCTGCAAGGTTGTCTGCGCGTGAGAAATTGGTTTTCTCAAAGGTTAGTATTTTTCTCGTTTATCTATTTATTTTGTTATTGTTAATATCTTTATTAAGTAACGGTCCTTTAGGGTTTAGTTTCCTAGTTGCTCTAGATTAATTGTTATTTTCCGCTGCATCTGTTGATCTAGTTAGGGAATAGAAAACCCAACAGTGGTATCAGAGCGTAGGCTTAATAAGGTTAGCAATACAAAATGTAGATAAAATGTGTTTTGGAAATAAAATTGTTTTTATTCTGTCCAAATAACTAAATTAAATATATGTGTATAATAGATTTATATATGTATACAGTTAATCTTTTTACTAATCAGAACTTAGTATTTTAATGGTTTAAAATATATGCTCAATTTTAAAATGTTTTAAAATAGAACCCTGAACCTTAAATGTTTAAGAGAGACCTTATATATAATATGATTTATATATATGTATCATTTAAGTCTAAATACATCGTCAGTCAATTGATAAATCGGCTCACCCATAGAGAACAAACTATAAGAGAGGTATAAGGCGGGTCTTTCTGATTCCCTAAAGAAGTCAGGTTTTTAATAAGCTTCGCGCTGACCTGCTTCTCCGCTTCTTTGTGCGTTCAATGGAGCTACCGAGGACTTTTGATAGGATGATGTCAAAATTAAAAGTAGACTTAAAATAGTAAAACAAAATCCCGTTTTAGCTATAGAAAAATGTGAAAAGTATGCTAACCCATGAAAACCGCACATCTTTCGTATGGACTGTTAATGGAGCGTGTGTGGTTTACCGGCACATTAATGCGAGGACATATTGAGAGGTGATGTGAGACTCGCGATTCTCGAGCGTACTAGAGCCGGGCATCACGCGGGGTTTGCATAGTTAGTTCACCATCTTGTTCATGATCTTCGGCATACCAGTCATGAATGGTAGATGAGCGTATCCGAGATTAACATGCCGTTGATGGAAATCAATGAATCTCAAAAGAACTAGGAATTTCATAGAGAATGAAATTGACAAAAGCATTGTCTACCTAAAATAAATTCGCGATATGATTATGGCAAACCTCTTCATAAACGAATCTAAAATATGAATCCTAGCCTTAATTAGAAATTGGGTAATTAATTAAGGAATATTCAGACTAACTAAAATAGTTTTTATCTCAAATATATCTGTTGAAAATGGTAATAATCCTCTCGTTCCCAATTTCGCAAATAACCTAAACTTCTCACTACTCTCAGTTCTTGGGAGGGAAAGACTTACCAGTTTAAAATGTATGGACGGGTGATGTAACCCTGGGTTCACTCTAAGGAACAAGGAGTATGTTCTTGATGAGCTGTGGAACCGTAGGTGCGAGAATAAGGTGTATGTTCCCGACGAGAATAAGGAGTATATTCTCGATAAGTAAATTCTCACTAATGATGATGATTCAGCCCAAGAAGAGATTAAAACTCACCGGAAATATTATGTTGGTTGATACTAAGCTTTGGTCAACATAATTCTGTCCGGTCAGCCAGCTGTCTACAAACAGTTTGTAACCTCATGTCAAATGGTTTTGAATGAGAAAAAGACCTGAATAATGGAACTCCAAAATTACTGAGCAAAGGATCAAGAAGATTGATGTGCCTTTTGGCTCAGCAGCTCATGTGTTGTCAATTGGTCATGATGCAAAAGAAAGGAAGAGATCTGGAAAAGCTACGAATGGAAAGTCCAATCGTGGGGCTAAGAGAAAGATTGAATCTGAAATTGCACCAGCAATGATCCAAAGGAATCAGTGTGTTATACTGCAACACAGAGGAGCACTAGAAGCGTTGCAGCCCAAAATATCTGAAGGACCTTAAAGACAGTAAGGTCGAAAAGGATTCAGGTGTATAAATAATCGAACTCCACAATATTATGACTTGTAATTCCTGGGTCTTGAATATAGGGTGTGGTACTCACATTTGCACTATATTGCAAGGCCTAAAGGAAATTACAAGTCTGAGGCATGGAGAGCTCAACTTAGTCATGGGAGACAAGAGAGTCACGCCCATTGGAAAGTTTGAGCTCATGCTAAAATCCGAAGTTAGGATACATTTAAATAATTGCTGTTATTCGTCAGAAATGACAAGCAACATAGTTTCATTTTATGCTTATTTAAGGTGACTTATCAGTTTTCATTTTGAAATGAAAATGGTGATAAAGCGTCTACTTGCAAAGGCATATATGATAATGTTGAAATAAGTCAGCAAAGGAATTTAAATGATGGTTCGTCTAAAAAGCTTGACAATTCCAAATTGTGGCAATATCGTCTAAAGCACGTAAACAAGAAAGAATATCGACCAAACTCCAAAAGCTTGGAGTGTTGGAATCATTTGACCTTAAATCGGATGATGTATGCAAATCTTGTTTAATGAGCAAGATGACTAAATCACTATTCACATGTTATATGAAAGAAGTGATGGATTGTTCAACTTGGTATACATGGATATATGTCGACCATTTCGATGCGCCATAAAAGATGGAAATAGCTACTATGTTGCTGATTACTTCAGTAGACATGGATATGTTTATCTGATTAAACATAAGTCAGACACTTTTGAAAGTTCAAAAGGTGTTAGGACGAAATATAGAGAACCAAATGGGCAGAAAGATAAAGGTACTCCGATCAGATTGGGGAAGAGAATACCTTAGTATCAAGTTTCTTGATCATCATATACATTGTGGAATAGTTTCACAAAATTGACTCCTCCTAGAACACCATAGCTAAATGGAGTAGCTGAGAGGAGAAGTAGAATCCTGTTAGACAAGGATTCAATCAATGATGAGTCAGGTAACAAAACTAATAAGCTTATGGAGTTAGGCATTAGAAACAGTTTCGCATGTCTTAAATCTAATACTTACCAAGAAAGATGATGTGGAAGGGAAAAGGTTTTTCTCTTGGGCACATCCTGATCTGAAGTTGTGAGGCTATCGTTAGACGAGTGACTTAGCACAAACTAGAAGCCATATGAGAAAAGTATCTTTTCATCGGTTATCCACGGAAGTCGTTTAGATATTGTTGCTCAAAAAGGGAGTGTTTCTTGAGAGAGAAATAATATCTAAAGAGGACAGTGGGAGTACAATTGATCTTGAAAGGATTCAAGGATCGACCGATGACGAAACTATGGTAAACACTAAAACTCAACAAGAGGTGGTAACACTTGTTGAACTTGATGACATATCCTTTACCGCTCGCAGTTGTAGAGTTAGCAAACCTCCTCGGATCTATTATGGTTTCCATAAAGAATAACAGGATAAGATTAGTGACAGTACACTAATTGAATTAGATGAGTCTGCTAACTACAAAAGAAGCGAGGGCAGGCCCTAAGGCTGCTAAGTGGAAGGAAGCTGTGAAAAGCGACATTCAGTCTATGTCTAGACAACCAAGTTTAGAATTCAGTTGGCACTACACTCAGTCTTAAGACGGTGAGTTGTAGGTGTATCTTCAAGAGGAAGATAGACATGGATGGGAAGTACACTTATAAAGCTAGGATGGTAGCGAAGTGCTATACTCAAACCTTCGGGATTGATTATGAGGAAAGCTTCTCACCAATAGCTGAAATAAAGTCAATTAGGATATTGCTTATAAAAGCTGCATTTCATGGTTATGAAATTTGGCAGATGAATGTCAAAACTACTTTCCTTAACAGGAAACTGACAGAGGATGTGTTCAAGACACAACCGGAAGGTTTTGAAAATGCAAAGTATCCTAATAGAGTGTGTAAGCTTCAGAAGGCTATTTATGGACTTAAACAGGCTTCTTGTAGCTAGAATCTCTGCTTCCATGAGAAAGTCTAACTGTTTAGATTTCTAGAAGCAAAGATGAGTCCAGCATATGTGTCAAAGTCAGTGGGAGCATTGTAGTCTTCCTGGTATTATATGTGAATGATATAATACTCATAGGAAATGTAATCCCAACATTACAAGGTGTAAAGAGTTGATTGGAAGAATATTTCGCTGTGAAAGATTTGGAAGATACAATATATTCTTGGTACAAAGATTTACAGAGATATTTTGAAAACGTCTCAAAGGACTTAACCAGGACATGTACTTAGAATGAAATTTTGAAAGGTTTTAAAAGGAAAAATTCTAAGAAAGGGAATCTACCCTTACATCATGGCATAAAGATTACTAAAAGATTAGTGTCCAAAGACTGCGTAAGATTGGACTAAATGAGTCGAGTCCCATAGGCTTCGTCTATAGGATCGATCATACATGCCATGAAGTATACAAAACCCGATGTCTCATTTGCTTGGAGCATAGTGAGTTGACATCAGGAGAATTCTGGTAAAGGTCATAAACAGCTATAAAGAATATTCTTGAGTATTTGAGAAATACTAAAGACAGGTTCTTAGATTATGGTAGAGAAGAAAAAACTTAGAGTAACATGTTATAGTAACGTAAGCTTCCGAACAGACAGAGATGACAGTCATTAATAGTCTGGTTGGGGATTCTTACTGAATGGGGGAACAATAACTTTGAAAGGTTCAAAGCAAGATACAATAACAGATGGGAATCTAAGTATATTGAAACTTGCGAGACTTCAAAAGAAGTCATAAGGATGAGGAATTTCATTGGTGATCTTGGAGGTGTTCCAATAGAACGAATCCCAATGAAATGTTATGTGATAATGGAGAGTCCAAAGCACATTGAAGTAAAATACCATTTTGTTCAAAGGAAGATAAGGGACACATGATTGTGATGGACACACGATCAGTAAACGTGCTAGGAGTGTAGGTTTACGAGATAAAGTTTTAGCTGTTTGATTTTGAAACATTACAAACAATGATGGGAGCTAGAATAGACTTGGTGATAAATAATGGAGATTATTTATGGGAAGGAGTTCTACCATTTACTATCGTTTATCATTGTGTTTCAGTTTAGCATGCTTAGACACCACTTCCAGAGTAATCAGAATTACTCAAACCTCCTCAGTCGATCACACTATAGGAAGTATGTGGTGAATAAAGACTGTCATGGAGTGTTAGTAGATTGTCTATGGAGATTAGACATTGCATGGAGATTGCTGCAATACTCATGGGTACTTAATGGGGATTTAAGTATAGGAGAAACCCGCACTCATGGAAGTTACTTCATGGATTGAAATCACGAGTAACTCTGAAATGATAATATCTTATATTCTTAAAATGGAGATACATTTGAGTTCCTAGTTTTCAAGTCAATTATACTTTAGTTTATTCAAACGCTGTGCGTAAATGCCAGTCATAAAGGATACGCTAGGTATGATATGATGAGTTGACTAGTGCTATGTATGCGAAATTTATTTGTTCCTTTTGCCTAAATGGAAAAGCGATATCTCTGGGCCCTCTGATGATTAAATGTTGACTCATAAAGTGCTTGGCCAAGCCAGGACTAAATTGATATGTACAATTCAGTAGTCCCATATAGTCAAATTGATCAGAAATCGGAAAACATAATCTTGAATCTGGAGATTGATTAAATCCATGTCCCAGTTTCATACGATATCAGAAACAAAGGAATATATGATCACTTATCTAAAAGGAATGTCACTGGATATGATCAGAGTTCGGCAGATGCATTGGATGGCACCTCTACTTAGGATAGAGACGGACCAATAGTAGTTGATGACTTGTCCAAGTGGGAGACTGTTGGAAATAGTGTCCAATGTCATAACTGTAACACCCTCAAATTTGATAGTTTGCGGAAGCACGATTTGGGTGTTACTAATCAATATACAAAGCATAAAGATATATAGCAAACGACTCTATATGCATCGTTTTAACAAAATACATTGATATATTAAATGTTTACAACTTTTGAAGCTATACATAGCTCGTGTTCGATTAAATGAGATTTCAGTACATAAGTACTTGTACAAAATATACTAATGCAAGAAAATCTCTATTGTCTGCATGCTGACTCGAGCTATAATAATCCTGCTAGCAGCCAAAACCTACTGTTGGGTACCTGTGATACATGCTAAAATGGGTCAGCTAAAGCTGGTGAGCTCACAGGTTTGAAATCAGATAGTATAGTATGAACCGCAAGATTTAAGTAAATGATTTGCATCCAGCAAATAAAAATATAAAGTATACAATCATGAGCGCATAGTTGAGCTTAACTCGAGGGTCAGGGTCACAGCCTGGGCATTTTTGCCTCCACGAGTGCCTAATCAACACTCGTCTTCCCAAATATTAGTACGTCCGTTTACCCGGTTAGTGCTTGCTAACCCGAACGAGGAGGGTCAATCCTATATGGTACCATATACTAATATTCACGCTACAACGTATTAACAAACTATGCTGACGGAGGGCTTTGAAATGATTAGTTGTGTAAAACTCATGTAGTATATGAAAAGTTGTACTTGCGTTCACATGTTTAAAAGAGCAGTACATCACACCCCTGAGTAAAACAGTAAAAAGAGGGGCCATGAGACTCACCTGAGCCTGAAGAGTTTATCTAAATAAACTTTGATTGATTAGCCGAGTATCGATGTCCGAAGACTTGTAACCTGAGGGTGTCCACGACACGCGATGGTTATAAATGTGAGTCGGTATCTCAAAGGACTACCTTTGTAGTTGTTACACAACTATATATGTCCAAATTACTACGGTTTGGTTGATTATTAGATTTGTGTTTTGAAAACGTGTACGGCCCGTTGGTGACAGATTTATAATAATAACCTTAACTATTATTATTATACTTTGATTTATCCATTTTTGCGTATTAATCGTAGCGTACTTGGTTTGGTTATTGAAAAGTGATTTTTAAACACTTAGAATGTTTTTGGCTTATGTTTTTGGGTTTTTGCGACACTAAATGCGACATAACCCTTGTGTCACATGATTATGCGACACAACCCTTGTGTCACATGATATGCAACTTAATGCGACACTAAATGCGACACAACCCTTGTGTCACATGATTATGCGACACTAAATGCGACACAACCCTTGTGTCACATGATATGCAACTTAATGCGACACTAAATGCGACAACTTAATGCGACACTAAATGCGACACAACCCTTGTGTTACATGATTATGTGACACTAAATGCGACACAACCCTTGTGTCACATGATTATGCGACACTACATGCGACACAAGCCTTGTGTCTCATAGATGAACACCAAACCAGAACCCAGCGGCTGTCGCGATTTTTCAACCCAAAACCCAAATCTAACTCATTTTTAGGCTGTAAAATCGTGTTTTCTTCATACATTTGGACAATACTAAGTTGTGTAAACATTATAACACCGAAATAATACACCAAAATGAGTAGATCTAAATATTTAGAGAATTTTTTACAATTGAAAATCGAGACAAAACGAGGAAGAAAACGAGGGAGGTGCCTTTGTTAATCTTGTTCCTCTTTTGATGGTGATTCCGAAAATGTAACTTTTGTTGGTTGGTTTGCAAATCCGAAAATTGGTGTGGGTAGGGTTGAGAGAGTTTTTGTGTGTGTGTGTGTTTTGTATGGAATGAAAATGAAAGTGGAAATGGGGAGGAGGTGAGGTGTAGGTGAAAGCCTCACTTTTCAGTCCCCGCTCCGTGCTCCGCGCGGTGCTCGTTTACCCGATCGTTTAAGCGTTAAATATTTATTTTACGCGTTAAAATGTATGTTTTAAAATAAGAAAAATTACTCGATGTTTTGGTTGAGGTATTTCATCAAATACTTTATATTTTAGTTATAATAATTATAACTTAACTTTGTTTCGAGTGTTTGCGCGTTTAATATTTTAACCGCGTAGTTTCAGTTTGCACGATATAATTTAATTAGGAAATATTATCAGAATAATATTTTGAATTTAATTGCGTTATTAAATAACCTTATATTATTTAATAAGATTGTTCACCAACGTCCGTATTAATTGAATCGAAATACACTCGATTTTGAAACGCGTACGATTTAATCAAATCGTATAATTGTATATATTCAACAATATATATATTGATATATTAATTAGCCTAATCACAGAACTAATTACCTGTATTACATAGAATTAGGCACTAATTACTAGTCCTAATTTGGCGGGTGTTACATTCTCCCTCTGTTAGAAGAATTTCGTCCATAAATTTAGCTCGAGGTCGCGTTTGGACTAGAATCGGTGAATAGTTGAGGATATTTGAGTCGCATTTGGTCTTCCCGTTCCCAAGTGAATTCCAGACCACGCCGCGAGTTCCACCTGACCTTAACGATGGGAATACGACTTTGTTTTAGTTGTTTGACCTCACGGTCCACGATTTCAGCGGGTTCCTCAACAAAATGAAGTTTGTCATCAACGCGAATCTCGTCAAGTGGTATGATAAGTGTACCATCGGACAGGCATTTCTTTATGTTAGAAATGTGAAAGGTAGGGTGCACGCTGCTGAGTTCGGATGGCAGCTGCAACCGATATGCCACGGGGCCAATCCTTTCAAGGATCTCAAAAGGCCCAATGTATCTGGGATTTCATTTCCCGCGTTTACCGAATCGGATTACGCCTTTCCAAGGCGATTCTTTCAAGAGCACTCGATCCCCAACCTGGAACTCGAGTGGTTTGCGTCTCACGTCAGCGTAACTTTTCTGACGATCACGTGCGGCTTTGAGTCTGTTTTGGATTTCAACAATTTTCTCGGTGGTTGCGTGTATGAGTTCAGGACCAGTGAGTTGGCTATCTCCCACTTCGGTCCAACAAATTGGCAATCGGCACTTACGACCGTACAGTGCCTCAATGGGTGCAGCCTTAATGCTGGTATGATAGTTGTTATTGTAAGAAAATTCACATAACGGTAGGTGTCTTTCCCAGTTTGTACCGAAATCAACTACGCAGGCTCGTAGCATATCTTCCAGTGTTTGGATGGTTCGTTCACTTTGGCCATCGGTTTGAGGATGGTACGCGGTACTAATATCGAGACGAGTACCCAATGCTTTTTGAAGTGATTGCCAAAAGTGAGAGGTGAAGCGGGCATCTCTATCGGAGATAATTGAAGTAGGAACACCATGTCGGGAAACAATTTCCTTGATGTAGATTTGTGCGAGGCGTTCCATTTTATCAGTTTCTTTGATTGCCATGAAATGAGCGGATTTTGTGAGACGATCACCCAAATGGTATCGCAACCGCTCGACGACTTGGGTAGTTTGGTTATGAAATCCATGGCAATTCGTTCCCATTTCCATTCAGGGATGTCGGGCTGTTGAAGTAAACCAGAAGGTTTTTGGTGTTCGGTCTTGACTTTTGAGCAAGTAAGACACTTGCTGACGTAAAGGGCGATTTCAGCTTTCATATTCGGCCACCAATAAAACTCTTTGATGCCGTGATACATCTTATCGGATCCCGGATGGATAGAATATTTGGACTTGTAAGCTTCATCCATCACTAAGTCTCGCAGGTTCCCGAAATTAGGCAACCAGATTCGGTTCGAGAAGTACCTAACGCCATTAGGTTTGACTTCGAATTGCTTATCCATGCCCCGCAAGGCTTCGTTTTTGACGTTTTCAGGTTTCAAAGCTTCGAGTTGAGCGAAGTGGATCTGAACGGTGAGATCATTATGAATGGTCATACTGAGGGCTCGGACTCGAAGAGGTTTTGTTCGTTCTTTTCAACTGAGGGCATCGGCAACAACGTTTGCTTTACCCGGATGATATTTGATTTCGCAGTCATAATCAGTAAGCAATTCGACCCATCTACGTTGTCGCATATTGAGATCTTTCTGGTCGAAAATATGCTGGAGACTTTTATGATCAGTGAAAATAGTACACTTGGTACCGTACAAGTAGTGTCTCCAGATTTTGAGTGCAAACACTACGGCTCCCAGTTCAAGATCATGGGTTGTATAATTCTTTTCGTGTATTTTCAGCTGTCGGGAGGCGTAAGCGATAACTTTGTCCCGTTGCATTAGTACGCAACCGAGACCTTGGTGAGAAGCGTCACAGTATACCACGAAGTCATCGGTGCCTTCGGGTAATGATAGTATTGGTGCACTGCAAAGTTTTTGTTTGAGCAGTTGAAAAGCTGACTCCTGTACATCAGTCCAGTTGAACTTCTATTCTTTTTGAGTCAGGGCAGTGAGGGGTTTGGCAATTTTTGAAAAATTCTCAATGAACCGCCTGTAGTATCCGGCGAGTCCTAAGAATTGTCGTACTTCAGTAGGTGAGGTAGGTGCTTGCCAGCACTTGATGGCTTCAATCTTTGAGGGATCGACATGAATTCCCTGATTGTCAATAACGTGTCCAAGGAATTGTACAGTTTTTATTCAGAACTCACACTTAGAAAATTTGGCCTAAAGCTCCTCGTGTCTAAGTAGTTCTAGGATGGCTTTGAGGTGTTGCGCATGTTCTTGTCCATTGCGCGAATAGATGAGAATGTCATCGATAAAGACGATAACAAACTTGTCAAGATAAGGTTTGCACACCCGATTCATAAGGTCCATGAATACAGCCGGTGCGTTGGTTAGACCAAAGGGCATCACTTGGAATTCGTAGTGCCCGTATCGAGTTCTGAAAGCGGTTTTTGGAATATCGGTGTCACGTACTCGTAATTAATGATAACCTGATCGCAGATCGATTTTTGAGTAAAAACTGGAACCCTAAAGTTGGTCAAATAGATCATCAATACAAGGAAGTGGATATCGGTTTTTGACGGTTAGCTTGTTCAACTCTCGATAGTCGATACACATTCTGAATGAACCTTCCTTCTTTTTCACAAATAAGACCGGAGCTCCCCAAGGCGATGAACTCGGTCAAATGATTCCTCTATCCAGGAGTTCCTGTAGTTGGGTGGACAGCTCCTGAAGTTCGGAAGGGGCTAAGCGGTATGGTGCACGGGCCACTGGTGCAGCACCCGGCACAAGATCGATTGAGAACTCAACCTGTCTAGGTGGAAGTAGACCAGGTAGTTCTTCCGGAAAGACTTCGGGAAAATCCCTAACGATTGGCACATCCTCAAGTCGTTTCTCCTCCGTGATGTGCGCGAGGATTGCCGGATAACCTTTTCTCAGAAACTTTCGGGTTTTTAAACAAGAGATGATATTTAGTCTCGTCCCACCGGTCTCCCCCTGTATGATCAAGGTTCTACCGACAGCGAGAGGGATACGGACAATCTTATCATAGCAGACAATTTCGGCTCGGTGTTTGGACAACCAGTCCATTCCAATGATGACGTCGAAACTTCCAATTTCAACGGGCACAAGATCGATGGAAAAGGTTTCATCAGCTAGGTTTAAAGTGCAATTAGGTATCACACTATTGGTTTCTATAAGTTTCCCATTTGCTAGCTCTACAGTGTACTTAACATCTAAGGCAACAGGAGTGATGTCAAGTAGTGGGCAAAACTCATCAGAGATAAAGCTTCTATCAGCACCAGTATCAAATAGAACAGAAGTAGTTAAGTTGTTGAGGAGGAACATACCCGAGACCACATTCGGGTCTTGACGGGCGTCCCTTGAGTTGATTACGAAGGCTCTACTTCGGGTGTTGCTGAGGTGGCCATACCTCTTGCAATTGTTGCAAAAGGGACCACAGGAACCTTCATGGTGGCGGTTGCACTTGGAACAATAGGGTTTGCTCCCAGTGTAGCCCCGCTATAGGGTTTGCTCCCAGTGTAGCCCCGCTTGGTTTCGGTGGTGGTGTTTTAGGCTTTGATGGTGTCGGGTTTCTTGTTTTGGTGATTAGGGTGGTTGTTGTGGTGGTCGGACCACTTTCGTTTGTTATTGTGGGAGGACGAAGTAGGTGGTTCTGGGTTCTCGCTCATAGCCACGAGGTCGTGGGCTAATCAAATGCACCGTCAATAGTGGTTTGGTTTGAGGAGGCGACGTTCCCCCTGACGGGTTCTGGAAGGCCAAGGATGTACTTCCTGATTTTATCGGGTTCGGTGCTCACCATAGCTAGGCGGAGGGCAGCTAGTTGTTAAAATCTGGTGGTGTACCCGTCAATATCACTACCCTGCACCTTTAAGTGCCAGAATTCTTCGTCCAGCTTTTGAAGCTTTTCGATTGGGCAGTACTTAGCGGTAAGCATTTTCTTCAGGTCCTCCCAAGAGAGTTGATAGGCGGTGTCAGCACCCACTGACTGGGTATGTGAATTCCACCATGAGTGGGCATCATCCTCAAGGGTACAGGTAGCGAAATTGACCTTGTCGTCCTCCGCGATTTGCTGACGCGGAAGACGGTTTCCATCTTCTCGAACCATCTGATCAGTCCGATGGCTCCTTCAGTACCCTTGAAGCCCATGGGTTTGCAGTTCTGGAAATCCTTGTAGGTACAAGGCTTGGCGGTGTTGGTTTCACCGGTATCGCTGGTTCTTTCGGAGTTTTGTGGAGAATTCCGAGCTATGGCTTCAACCACAGCCTGGGAAATAAGAGAGGCGAGTTGAGCATCGGAGTATGTCCTCGATTTTGGCGGCATTTTTCTTCAATAAAAGAAATGAAGATGCGTAATGTTTATTATAGATGTTCACGTTATATAAAAGCAATAATACATAACATTCACACGAGGATAGGAATCAATCTAGATTGAATCAACGAGAGCATTCGATAGATAATACAAGTTCATAGGTTTTGTCCGTAGACATATTACAAAAGATGTCGGAAATTGTTATATCCGACCGAATTACAAGAGTAGTGTTGAGATAGTCACTAGATTACAAGATAGACTAGAAGGTAAGGATTACACTAGTCTCGACGTAGATTAACTTATTCCATCATTTCAATGAGGCGATCCACGGTGTTTGCAAGTCTGCTGGCTTGTCGGGCGTTCTGCCAGTGCTAGTCGTTGTACCAGTCCACGGGTATATTCTTCAGTTTCCCGTGAGCGTTGTTCACATTCTTTCAGTCTATGCCGCAAAAGAGCAGTTTCTACACCAATTTCAATCACCTTGTTGTGAAGGACGTCCACGTTGTTAATGGTGTTTTCGTGATCCTCGGAGACTTGGTTGATGCGTTCGAGGGACGTAAGTCTCCGGTTTTCATTCGTTTCTTGCAACATGACATCCATGGTGCGAAGTCGTTGCTCATGTTGGTTCACCCTAGCGGCTAAGGTAGGCAAGGTGAAGTGGTTGGAATACGGGCCAGCTCGAGGCAACCTGACGTTCCTCCTAGCTACCCTTGGGTTCTGCGACCCGGATTGAGAGCGCGATGAATTGGGTGTTGTGTTTGCCATTCTGAGACAAAGCGTTAGTAGAAGTGAGGCCTATATTCATATAATTCCTATATAATATAGCCTATTGTGTGTCTAGCACAAACAAGTTTAAGTCCCGGTTCTCTCGAGGTTAGAGTCTACTAGTGTATCCCGTTCAGTCATAACCATGTTCAGTCCTCACATCATATTTACTTAATTGTACATAGTTGATCAGGCTATGTTAAATTAAACTAGTATCATGTATTTACTCAACCGGTTATACCTAATAAGGAATACTGCCTAACGGTCATAGTCTAGGCCCACCAAAATGCAACCTAGTTCACTATAACCTTAGGCTCTGATACCAATATGTAACAGCCCAAAATTTGATAGTTTGCGGAACCACGATTTGGGTGTTACTAATCAATATACAAAGCACAAAGATATATAGCAAACGACTCTATATGCGTCGTTTTAACAAAATACATTGATATATTAAATGTTTACAACTTTTGAAGCTATACATAGCTCGTGTTCGATTAAATGAGATTTCAGTACATAAGTACTTGTACAAAATATACTAATGCAAGAAAATCTCTATTGTCTGCATGCTGACTCGAGCTATAATAATCCTGCTAGCAGCCAAAGCCTACTGCTGGGTACCTGTGATACATGCTAAAATGGGTCAGCTAAAGCTGGTGAGCTCACAGGTTTGAAATCAGATAGTATAGTATGAACCGCAAGATTTAAGTAAATGATTTGCATCCAGTAAATAAAAATATAAAGTATACAATCATGAGCGCATAGTTGAGCTTAACTCGAGGGTCAGGGTCACAGCCTGAGCGTTTTTGCCTCCACGAGTGCCTAATCAACACTCGTCTTCCCAAATATTAGTACGTCCGTTTACCCAGTTAGTGCTTGCTAACCCGAACGAGGAGGGTCAATTCTATATGGTACCATATACTAATATTCACGCTACAACGTATTAACAAACTATGCTGACGGAGGGCTTTGAAATGATTAGTTGTGTAAAACTCATGTAGTATATGAAAAGTTGTAATTGCGTTCACATGTTTAAAAGAGCAGTACATCACACCCCTGAGTAAAACAGTAAAAAGAGGGGTCATGAGACTCACCTGAGCCTGAAGAGTTTATCTAAATAAACTTTGATTAATTAGCCGAGTATCGATGTCCTAAGACTTGTAACCTGAGGGTGTCCACGACACGCGATGGTTATAAACGTGAGTCTGTATCTCGAAGGACTACCTTTGTAGTTGTTACACAACTATATATGTCCAAATTACTACGATTTGGTTGATTATTAGATTTGTGTTTTGAAAACGTGTACGGCCCGTTGGTGACAGATTTATAATAATAACCTTAACTATTATTATTATACTTTTATTTATCCATTTTTGCGTATTAATCGTATCGTACTTGGTTTGGTTATTGAAAAGTGATTTTTAAACATTTAGAATGTTTTTGGCTTATGTTTTTGGGTTTTTGCGACACTAAATGCGACATAACCCTTGTGTCACATGATTATGCGACACTAAATGCGACACAACCCTTGTGTCACATGATATGCAACTTAATGCGACACTAAATGCGACACAACCCTTGTGTCACATGATTATGCGACACTAAATGCGACACAACCCTTGTGTCACATGATTATGTGACACTAAATGCGACACAACCCGTGTGTCACATGATATGCAACTTAATGCAACACTAAATGCGACACAACCCTTGTGTCACATGAATATGCGACACTACATGCTACACCAGCCTTGTGTCTCATAGATGAACACCAACCCAGAACCTAGTGGCTGTCGCGATTTTCAACCCAAAACCCAAATCTAACTCATTTTTAGGCTGTAAAATCGTGTTTTCTTCATACATTTGGACAATACTAAGTTGTGTAAACATTATAACACCGAAATAATACACCAAAATGAGTAGATCTAAATATTTAGAGTTTCTTACAATTGCAAATCGAGACAAAACGAGGAAGAAAACGAGGGTGGTGCCTTTGTTAATCTTGTTCCTCTCTTGATGGTGATTCCGAAAATGTAACTTTTGTTGGTTGGTTTGCAAATCCGAAAATTGGTGTGGGTAGGGTTGAGAGAGTTTTTGTGTGTGTGTATTTTGTATGGAATGAAAATGAAAGAGGAAATGGGGAGGAGGTGAGGTGTAGGTGAAAGCCTCACTTTTCAGTCCCCGCTCCGTGCTCCGGGCGGTGCTCGTTTACCCGATCGTTTAAGCGTTAAATATTTATTTTACGCGTTAAAATGTATGTTTTAAAATAAGAAAAATTACTCGATGTTTTGGTTGAGGTATTTCATCAAATACTTTATATTTGAGTTATAATAATTATAACTTAACTTTGTTTCAGGTGTTTGCGCGTTTAATATTTTAACTGCGTAGTTTCAGTTTGCACGATATGATTTAATTAGGAAATATTATCAGAATAATATTTTGAATTTAATTGCGTTTTTAAATAACCTGATATTAATTAATAAGATTGTTCACCAACGTCCGTATTAATTGAATCGAAATACACTCGATTTTGAAACGCGTACGATTTAATCAAATCGTATAATTGTATATATTCAACAATATATATATTGATACATTAATTAGCCTAATCACAGAACTAATTACCTGTATTACATAGAATTAGGCACTAATTACTAGTCCCAATTTGGCGGGTGTTTCAATAACTAATTGGTAAGACTATTCTAAAGGTAGAGCCTTTTTGGGTTGCCCTCGATGAACAGTAAGAGAAACAATAAGAGAGATAATATTAATTGGAATTAATATCATAGTTAATTAATTAGTTTATTAATTTATCATAGTTGATAAATTAATTAGAAGCTAAAAAGTAATTAACAGAAACTACAAAGAATGTTTAGTTAGTTTATTAATTGAATATTAATTAGAAACTAAAAGGAACATTCTGGAAGCAAGTTCCAACCGGCGGTTGGAAGTTTCAACCGGCGGTTGGAGGTTAGGGTTTGTAAGGCGGTACGACGCGTGTTGGACTTGGGAAAGGATTAATCCCAACCGCCGGCTGAAGGCTTCAACCGGCGGTTGGAAGCCATCTGAAGTTGTCCCATATCGGCTAGGGATTAAAACCCAAGGGCTCCTCTTCCCCTATAAATAGAGGCCTAATCCATGGTTTCCTAGCATCCCAGTTTTGAATTGAATTCGATACTTTCTCTCTTTCTCATTCCTAATCCTGGTGAGAGTTTACACGACGTAGAGTCGGGACCCTAGGATTGTGGAGTTTCTCTTGGTTCACGGGTATGACGCATTAGAGGTATTCTATTTTGGGTACTCGTCATCCAAAGCATGGAAGGTCGAATAAGGAGTCTGCGTGAAGGTTCTGCAAGGTTGTCTGCGCGTGAAAAATTGGTTTTCTCAAAGGTTAGTATTTTTATCGTTTATCTATTTATTTTGTTATTGTTAATAGCTTTATTAAGTAACGGTCCTTTAGGGTTTAGTTTCCTAGTTGCTCTAGATTAATTGTTATTTTCCGCTGCATCTGTTGATCTAGTTACAGAAGCAAGATTTATTTTAGTTATTCCCTACTATAGGAAATAGATTGAAGCGTTTTTCTGGTGATGAATAATAGTGAGTCACGGTTGCAGCAAACCAGTATATTAATGTAAGATTAAAAGAAACTATAAATTAATATTTTTATAGATATATGTTTTGGTTCATCAGATCTGTATTCTTACACATCTGTATTTGTGTTCAGATCTCGTCCGTGATGATGGCTCACATCTAGTTGTCCTTCATCGATTGTTGTGGTGAGCACATGTTTCTTTAATGTATATGTATGTGACAACCGTCAAAATTTCAGGCCATTACTGCACTCGAATCTTAAACTACGCTTACAGAGTTCCTTAAATCCTAGTGAAAATTCTAGGTTATGACTCCACAGGCTTACCGAAGTCGTAGAACGTCTTAGAGACTACTTAGTGAACGTTAAGTTCCCTTAGACATGCCAAATTAGACTAGTATGTGCCAAATAAAACAAAGAAAAACCTACCTCTTTATGTCTTCACAAAATCCTTATCGAATCGCTAAACCGAAATTTCAGTGACTCGACAAGTAAATTCAATCGGACGGTACCCGACTTAACATGAACGTTGGTGCAAACATTTCTATAAATAACTTAAATCTATTTTGAGAAGTTATTTATCATATATTATTATGTTGTTTTAATAATATGCGAAAAACATAGACGTTTTGCTTAAAACGTCTTAAACGCAACGAAAACGCACGAATCGAATTCGACAACCAAACGAAAGTCAATAAATAGTTTGACAACACAAGATAAAGTATTTTAATAATACTTCAATGAAAATTTATCCCAAAAATATCGTTAATTTAAACGATTCAAAATAACGTTACGCGATTTAACGTTTTAACACGAAAATAGCGGGTAAATGAACACAGTACGTAACGTAAACTTAAAAGACAAACTTTAAACATTTCAACCATCTTGTGGGGCCCCCAAATCTGCAGCCCCACTTGGTCACCACCCTTTTGTTCCAATTAAACTTCATGCAAATGAAAGACTTCATCATTTCACTTCACACTCCACCAAGTATTCTCTCTAGCTTCTCTCTAGAATCAAATCAACTCTCTCTAATTTCTGGAGAAAAACCAGCCCCTAATCCGCCATACAACCACCTAAAACCACCCAAACACCACCATAAGCCACCACTTAATTCTTCATCTTTTTGCAAAGGAAATTCAAGAAAATCAAGCTTCATCTCCTTCTCATTTCATCTCTGCCTTCAATCTTCATAAGACACCTTTGTAAGGATTCTTTCATGTTTATTATACTCTAACAATATGTTTAAATGTTCACTCAAAAGATTCATGTCCAAAAATATGCATAAAACCATTTTTCATAACTTAAAACTCATGAAAATGTAACTCTTACTTCCTGTCCAGAAACAAATACGAATTTCACCAAGTCATTTATCCCTCTTAACTCAACTAAAATGGACGTTTTATGAGTCTAAAATTACTTTCAAGATGTTAGCTTTCATTTAAAGGTGGTCTCATACCATTTGGAGTTCATTTAGTACTTGAAATATTTTTTATAAAAACGTATAGACAATCTGCCAGAAAAGTCAGAAACTTTAGCCTCATGGTTTTGACCATATCTCGAGCTATACACCTCCAAATGATTTGAAACCAATGTCAAAAGTTCACAAATTGAGTTATCTACAAATGATGTCCTGATCACTTTTTCTAAAAAGTTGTAGATTTTGCCCAAAAATTCAATCTTCATGCATGTGTCCTGATTGTTCAGTTTTGGCACCTCAGAGAACAACATAATTATTAAAAATACTTGGAACTCTATATAAGTTCTACAAAAATTACTGGAAATATATAAGATCTTGAGGAGCATCTGTGATTTTTTCCATATGTTATTTCGTATTAAAATTGTTTATAAAAATTCGACAAACAGAAGCATTTCTGGAAAATATAGAAGTGGACTGTTTTGGGTATAAAATTGAAACCGACACTTTTCGAACATAACATAAGTGATGAAACTTACTTTTTATGACTTATAAACATATTTAAGGTTTTGGTAAAAGTTTTGGGTCAAACCAAGTAGGTTTGACCAAGTCAACAAAAACGGAGCTCGGTACTAAAAACGTTGACCAAACTGTTCAGACTAAAATTGTGGACTAAACGGACTTGTAAAACTTCTTATGTGACTAGGACCAAAACGAGACTTGTACACAAAACCCGGACGAAAAACGACACTTAGAACTGTTGGACCAAAGATTTAAATTCTAATTTCACTAAGTACCTAATTCGCGTAACAACAATAACTACAAACGAGGACAACTTAGACACACTCGACAAATACTTTTATAAGTATACAACGAAACAAACTTAATAGTAATATCTTTGAGAATTATTATTACAAAACCTTCACCAACGGGTCATACATGTTTTTGAAAATGAAACGCTAGTGTTGAGTGAACAACTAGCATAAGTAAACATTAACCTCCACTTACACACGACCTTATGCGTTTAGGGCGCTAGAAGGGTGCATTTGGAACACACATAGTTGCTATTTGCTATTGCTTGCTTACTAAACTCATGTGAGTATTCATAGCCCCATTTTCTACTGTTTTCATAAACTTTTTGTGGTGAAAAGCATGACTACTTGTTTACTAAACTGTTCTTTAATGTGTACTCTTAGTAAAACTGTTCTTGAAAGAGGTACACAATCTGTATTTTTCTGCGAAACTGATTTTGTTTATTGAAAATGTTCTTGAACTTGTACACAAACTATATCTTACTATGAAACTGTTCTTATTGAATCTGATTGCGAAACTATTCTGATTGCGAAACTGTTCAGGATTGAACATCTACTATTTTGATACTAAAAACTGTTCTGGAAATGTACACATGCTATCTTTTGTGCTAAAAATGTTTTCTGTGTGTACATATACTATTTATACGCTCTTGTTGTATGCTTGTGACTCTATCGCATCTTAAGTCCCCGGTTTCTCTTACACAACCCATTAACTCATTATTGAGCCGATGGTTGATATGGATAGTACTATTTGGAAGGAGGCCACCTTCCCACTCTCTCGTGCATGTGAGTGCATACTACCAACTCTAAATGTTCGTCATAGGACATGTCTTTGGGGCGTTGTTCTCGGGCCAGTAGGTTTGGTTGTGGACTCAAGCCATACATGTCGTTCTTAAATGAATTTTAATTTGCTTATAAACAACTATTTATGTAGCAACGTAAATCTTTCAAATATGGTTTTGATAACTTCTAGATGACTTTCGCATTTATACACTAAACAACTATTTACGTAGCAACGTAAATCTTACAAATGAACTTTTGAATACTTTTAGATGGCATTCACACTTATTCTAAAACCTGTGAACTCACCAACTATCATTGTAGTTGACCCTCATTTTTACATGCTTTTCAGGAAACAATCAGTAGTTGTGAAAATGAAGCTACGATTACCCTTATGAATGTTGAAGTCATTAGTGGAGCCTTGTGCTGTGGAACCATTGTGTTGTTACATCTCATGTTTCCGCTTTAGCGGGGTGTGACAGATTTGGTATCAGAGCCTAAGGTTATAGGGAACTAGAATTTCATTAGTGACCTAGACTATGACCGTTAGGATAGTATTCCTTATTAAGTATGACTGGTTCAGCAATTGCTTCATTTGAATTTAATTTAACATAGCTTGATCAACTATGTACAATTAAAGGCGAAGCGATGCAAGACCTGAAATAGTCATAGTGAACGAGAATGCCTTAGCAGAATTAGACCTATGATAGAAACGGGACTAGCCCTTATACGTGCTTATCTGCTAGGTTTTTATGTGTATATAAATATATAACCTTACTTACCTACTGTGGAGACTTCCATGGTACCCACTAGCCAAACCGCATTGATCAACGACGTATCCGAAGAGGACTCACTTGAGGAGAATCCACCTAAGGATTCGCCACCCAAACAAGTGACGTCTACTTCACCCTCCCCCTCCCACTCTCAACCTAATCATTCGGGAACACGTATAGAACTAGAATCTAAAGAGAATTCATCACCTACGCGCGTTACATTTACTTTCTCTGCACCACACTCTTTTTCCCCCGCTTATCGTAGACCAAATTGATTGTGTGTGTTATACACAACTAGAAGGAGTGATAGACCATCACGAACTAGACCTTTTGCTAACTACTACTACTACTGATACTCCACCCACTAGGATCCGTCATTGTACAGAGGTCTGCCGGTGAAATTAGTCAACCACGACACCTACATACGGGAAACGTTTTCCAACAATTGGATGGATTCCAACAACTTTTGCATAACTTTGTTTGCGACCTTAACCACTCCGAACACAAACTATTTCGACAACTATCTGGTCATTTTAATCACTACTGCAAGGGGTAATTGCAACCACGGGATTACCAACTATATTTACCAAATAATCTTTATCAAACATTTGTTTAATTCGAATCAATAACATAGTCATGATTGACTACTTTGAGAACATTACTCGGTCCTTGTTATGACTACCTTTCGAATCTACAATACTCACTAAACCCTCCTGTTATTAAATTCACTGTCTCAATAGAACTCCCTATCGAAGAAAATGGCAAACTCCACTATGGACGATTACTCGTCAAACGCCGACCTGTAGTAGAAGGACGTGCCTACCTCATGTTATATATAAAACTTCTATCTCCATGGGCATATAAGAACCCAATCATAGTTTGTATAAGACTTTCGCAGTTCATCCTGAGGTAACAATGCCCGACATATTTTGTAAACGTCAATCATGTAACCTATTAATCACGTGCTTCGGTTGATTTCAATATAATATTATTAATAACTCGAGCTTTCGACGAATACCTCGGACATTAACCCAGAATTTTTCCACAACTTGTAATTTTTAACTAATTCTATTATTAAACAAAATTTCAAAGTGCTATCAATAGTTTCCAACGTATTTCGGTTGACTCAAACTTTTCAACGGACTATGAGATTTCAAACAGTTCATCGTAAAATTTTCAACAACATTTTACAACAACCTCTCCACAAAATGTTCTATAAAACTTTCAAAATCCATAAGTGTATAAACTCATTTATATAAAACGTATAATTTGATCGAAGTTCTATCACTATTTATACCTACACGAGTGATTTACAAATGAGTTTACCAACTTTTTAACAACTACTTAGTCACGATTAACTACTCTGTAACGATTTAACTATGATTCAAATAACGATTTGACAATGATTGGGGCAACGAAACGGTCATGAATTGACTGCTTTTAAACAAGACTTAGACATTGTTATGTCTATTTTTTTTAATCAATGGTTTGATTTCCAACTAGTTTTTAATGCAAGGCGTACTTGCAATGAACTTTTCCCCATAGACTTCCTACCCGTCGAAATTGAAAGCATTGATATCATAGTAGGCACGGATTGTTTATCCAAGCATCGTGCCGAAATCATCTGTTTTGAGAAAATCATTCGTATTCCCCTCGTTACCGGTGGAAGTTTGATCCTACAGGGAGAGACCGGAAAACTGAGCTTGAACATTGTTTCCTTTATGAAAACCCGAAAGTACGTAAGAAAAGAGTACCAGGTAATCCTCGCACCCGTAACCGAGTAGAAGTCGGAGGAGAAGTGACTTAAGGACGTACCCCTTTTGTGTATAATTTTCTGGAAGTCTTTCCCGAAGACTTGCCTGGCCTTTCCCCCACCTAGACAATCGAATTCCAAATCGTTCTTGTGCTCGGCGCAGCACCCGTAGCACGAGCCCCATACAGATTAGCCCCTACCGAGTTACAGAAGTTGTCTACCCAATTACAAGAACTCCTGGACAAGGGATTCATTCGACTGAGTTCCTCACCCTGGGGAGCTCCAGTCCTATTCGTGAAAAAGAAACACGTATCTTTCTGAATGTGTATCGATTACCGAGAACCAAACAAACTAACCGTTAAGAATCGATACCCACTTCCAAGAATCGATGACTCATTTGACCAACTTCAAGGGTCGAGCTTTTACTCAAAGATCAATCTACGATCCGGTTATCATCAACTACGAGTTCGAGACGCTGACATTCCTAAAATGGCCTTCGGACCTAGCTACGAGTATTACGAATTCCAAGTGATGCCATTCAGCTTAATATTCATGAACCTTATGAATCGGTCGTGCAAACCATAGCAAGATATATTCGTTATCGTGTTCATCTGTAACACCCGCCAAATTAGGACTAGTAATTAGTGCCTAATTCTCTATTAATACATGTAATTAGTTATGTGTTAGGCTAATTGATGTATCGAAATATATATTGATGAATATTTACGATTATGCGATTTGATTAAATCGTACACTTTTAAATCGAATGATATTCGATTCAATTTAATACGGACGTTGGTGACCAATTTTATTTAATAACATTATTATGTTAAAAATATTATTTTAATAATATTCAAATTTACAATTCGTATCGTACAAACAAAACTTACACGATTAAAAATATTTAACGCGCAAACTAACAAAACGAACTAACTTATATTTTATAACTCAAATATAAAGTAATTAGTAAAATACTTAAATAAAAATATCGCGTAATAAATTCGCATTTTAAAACTTATCATTTAATATGTAAAATAATTATTTAACGTTTAAACGACGGAGTAAACGAACACCGCACGGAGGACGGAGACTGAAAAATGGGAGGATAACCTCCCACTTTCCCTTTTCTTTCCTCATTTCCACCCAACTCCCTCTCTCTCCTCTCTTTCTTTTCCTCTCTAACTCCAAACCACCACCATTATCATCACCATCAAAAATCATCAAATAAACATACTAAACTCGCTCGGATCATCAAACCCTTTTGGAATAAAACGTTCACCGTATCACGATCCACCTTCTCATCTTTTCGGATTTTCAATCCAACGCTTTGTAAGTTTTCGACAAATCCCTACATCTCTCGTTTTGAAGTGTTATTACTTGTTTGTGGTTTGTAACAACTTATAATGTCCAAATATGGGTTGGGTAAAAGTTTTGTACCGAACGGTGGTCGGAAAACTCGTTTTCGACACAAACTCCGGCCAACAGACCGCAACGTCGCAGTTGGCCCAGACATATTGCGACGTCAGCTGCGACGTCGCAATACTAATTACCACGTCGCATATAGCGACATCATCCCTAATGTCGCCTTAACTGGCGGACGTCATACTTAGTGACGCAAACCCTTACGTCGCAGAAATCAACAACGTCGCATATAGCGACGCCACGTACAACGTCGCATTAAATTGCGAAAGTCGCACATAGCGACGCCATGCTCAACGTTGCAGTCAGGATCTGCGACGTCGCACCCAACGTCGCACAAACCAGAACCTCAAAAACACAGATTTTTACTAAGTGTCGAGACTCGAAATTTATCACTTGATTTTACCCAAATTCAGATCCCAGATGCGTTTTTCACCACAGCAATATAGTAGAAATAAAAATTTTTCGAGCTGACCTGGCATCTCGACCCCAGCCAGGGGCCAGCCCCTTGGACCCCGCCAGGGGCGCTGCCCCCGGACCCCCGTACTTAGATTTTGTAAGCACATTTCTCACCAAGTGTCAAACTTGTACGACTTCAAAACGCTTATATGATACAACTTTTTAAACATAATGGAATATACTTTTCAAGTATAACACTTCGAAATCAATGTGATAACATCAGGACTATTATTACAATTAATCACCAATGGGCCGTACACGTTTTCAAACACTTAACAAATCAACCAAATTGAAAACATTTGGACATTCTACTTGGACGAACAACTACAAGGGTGATCTTTTGAGATACCCAAATCATATTAATAACCATCGCGTGTCGTGGACACCCTCAGGTTACAAGTCTTTGGACTTCATCTTACCGGCTAATCAACTTACGTTTATTTAAACGCACTCAGACTCAGGTGAGTCTCATGGCCCCCCTTTTTACTGTTTTACTCAGGGGTGTGATTGCATTGCTTGTTTTTAACATGTGAACGCGAGTACAAACTTTTCAATATACTACATGAGTTATTCACAACTAATCATTTTAAAGCCCTCCGTCAGCATAGTTTGTTAATACGTTGTAGCGTGAATATTAGTATATGGTACCATATAGGATTGACCCTCCTCGTCCGGGTTAGCAAGCACTAACCGGGTAAACGGACGTACTAATATTTGGGAAGACGAGTGTGGACTAGGCACTCGTGGAGGCACCTCGCCTGGAATTCTCTATAGGGGACCCGGCCCTCGAGTTAAGCTCAACTATGCGCTCATGATTGTATACATATATATTCCTCATTTGCTAGATGCAAATCATTATTAAATCTTGCGGTTCATACTATATTACTTGATTTCAAACCTGTGAGCTCACCAGCTTTAGCTGACCCATTTTAGCATGTATCACAGGTACCCAACAGTAGATTTTGGCAGCTAGCAGGATTATTATAGCTCGAGTCAGCATGCAGACAATAGAGATTTTCTTGCATTAGTATATTTTGTATAAGTACTTATGTACTGAAATCTCTCATTTTATCGAACACGAGCTATGTATTAGTTGTATATGTAGTAAACATTTTAATATCTATATATTTTGTTAAAACGACGCATATAGAGTCGTTTACTATATATCTTTGCGCTTTGTATATTGATTAGTAACACCCAAATCGTGCTTCCGCAAATCATCAAATTTGGGGGTGTTACATCATCGAAGACATCTTAATCTACTCTCGCAATGAAATGGCCAACACCTGAAAACTATCTTGGAATTACTCAAGCACGAGGAGTTATACGCCAAATTCTCTAAGTGTAAGTTTGGATGCGAACAGTACAGTTCCTAGGGCATGTCGTTGACAGTCAAGGGATACATGTTGATCTAACCAAAATCAAGGCCATCAAGTGCTGGAAAGAACCTGCTACTCCAACCGAGGTACGACAATTCTTAGGTCTCGCTGGGAACTATCGGCAATTCGTTAAGAATTTCTCCAAAATAACCCAACCTTTAACCACACTGACTCAGAAGGAGAAGAAATTCGATTGGACCGACAAACAAGAGTCCGCCTTCTAACTACCGAAACAGAAACTCTGTAGTGCACCGATCTTGTCCTTACCCGAAGGCAACAATGATTGCGTAGTTTACAACGATGCCTCACACCAAGGATTTGGTTGCATGTTGATGCAACGGAATAAAGTCATCGCCTACGCCTCTCGACAACTGATAATCCACGAAAAGAACTATATGACTCATGACTTACAGTTAGGTGCCTTGTGTTCGCACTCAAAATCTAGAGACATTACCTATACGGTACCAAGTGTACTATTTTCACTGACCACAAAAGTCTCCAACATATCTTCGACCAAAAAGACCTAAACACGAGACAGCGCCAATGGGTCAAATTTCTTAACGACTATGACTACAAAATTTTGTACCGAAAGTCATCAGGGTTGTTACAGCAACCCGAAATACCCCAATGGAAATGGGAACAGATAGCAATAGACTTCATCACTAAGTTACCTCAAACTTCCAAAGGTCACGACTCCATTTAAGTTATTGTCGATCAACTGACAAAATCTGTGCGATTTCTACCTATCCGGGAGGATTACAAAATGGAGAGACTTGCTCAAATCTATATTGCAGAAATTGTGTCGCTTCACGGAGTGCCCATTTCAATTATCTCTTATAGAGATTTTCATTTTACATCACGATTTTGGCTATCAATGCAGAAGGCGTTGGATACCCAACTAAACCTGAGTACAGTATAGCACCCTCAAACAGACGGGCAAAGTGAGCGAACAATTCAAACCTTAGAACAGATACTTCACTTATGCTACAGGACTGTGTACTAGACTTCGGAGGAAGTTGGGATGTACACTTACCCCTAATGAAGATCTCTTACAACAACAGTTACCACACTAGCGTCAAGTGTGCATCATTTGAGGCCTTGGATGGACAGAAGTGCCGATCACCATTGTGTTGGCACGAAGACAGTGAGAAGCACTTGACGAGGCCAGACGTCATCCCAGAAACTATGGACAAAATCACAATCATAAGAGAACGACTCAAGGCAACCCAAGTAGACAGAAAAGCTACGTTGACAATTGCAGAAAGCCATTAGAATTCCAAGCAGATGATAGAGTGTTCCTGAGAGTATCACCTTGGAAAGGACTTGTACGCTTTGGCAAGGAAGGCAAGCTAAGCCCCGCCATATTAGACCATACAAATCTTGAAACGAACAGGCCTAGTGGCATATAAACTAGAATTGCCTAAAGAGTTAGATGACATTCATGACGTATTTCATGTCTCAAACCTTAAGAAGTGTCTAGTTGACAACTCTCATACCTTGCCCTTAGAAGGGATTCGAATCGATGATCGATTACACCTTATTGAAGAACCGATAGAAATCCTTGATACGAACCTGAGTACATGTGAGAGCAAGAGGATTTCATGTAACGAAATTACCCTCATCTATTCACTAGCTGAATCTAGACAGTGCCACTAGTGGAATTTCGTGACGAAATTCTTCTAACTGGGGGAGACTGTGACAACCGTCAAAATTTCAGGCCATTACTGCACTCGAATCTTAAACTACACTTACAGAGTTCCTTAAATCCTAGTGAAAATTCTAGGTTATGACTCCATAGGCTTACCGAAGTCGTAGAACGTCTTAGAGACTACTTAGTGAACGTTAAGTTCCCTTAGACATGCCAAATTAGACTAGTATGTGCCAAATAAAACAAAGAAAAACCTACCTCTTTATGTCTTCACAAAATCCTTATCGAATCGCTAAACCGAAATTTCAGTGACTCGACAAGTAAATTCAATCGGACGGTACCCGACTTAACATGAACGTTGGTGAAAACATTTCTATAAATAACTTAAATCTATTTTTAGAAGTTATTTATCATATATTATTATGTTGTTTTAATAATACGCGAAAAACATAGACGTTTTGCTTAAAACGTCTTAAACGCAACGAAAACGCACGAATCGAATTCGACAACCAAACGAAAGTCAATAAATAGTTTGACAACACAAGATAAAGTATTTTAATAATACTTCAATGAAAATTTATCCCAAAAATATCGTTAATTTAAACGATTCAAAATAACGTTACGCGATTTAACGTTTTAACACGAAAATAGCGGGTAAATGAACACGGTACGTAACGTAAACTTAAAAGACAAACTTTAAACATTTCCACCATCTTGTGGGGCCCCCAAATCTGCAGACCCACATGGTCACCACCCTTTTGTTCCAATTAAACTTCATGCAAATGAAAGACTTCATCATTTCACTTCACACTCCACTAAGTATTCTCTCTAGCTTCTCTCTAGAATCAAATCAACTCTCTCTAATTTCTGGAGAAAAACCAGCCCCTAATCCACCATACAACCACCTAAAACCACCCAAACACCACCATAAGCCACCACTTAATTCTTCATCTTTTTGCAAAGGAAATTCAAGAAAAGCAAGCTTCATCTCCTTCTCATTTCATCTCTGCCTTCAATCTTCATAAGACACCTTTGTAAGGATTCTTTCATGTTTATTATACTCTAACAATATGTTTAAATGTTCACTCAAAAGATTCATGTCCAAAAATATGCATAAAACCATTTTTCATAACTTAAAACTCATGAAAATGTAACTCTTACTTCCTGTCCAGAAACAAATACGAATTTCACCAAGTCATTTATCCCTCTTAACTCAACTAAAATGGACGTTTTATGAGTCTAAAATTAATTTCAAGATGTTAGATATCATTTAAAGGTGGTCTCATACCATTTGGAGTTCATTTAGTACTTGAAATATTTTTTATAAAAACGTATAGACAATCTGCCAGAAAAGTCAGAAACTTTAGCCTCATGGTTTTGACCATATCTCGAGCTATACACCTCCAAATGATTTGAAACCAATGCCAAAAGTTCACAAATTGAGTTATCTACAAATGATGTCCTGATCACTTTTTCCTAAAAAGTTGTAGATTTTGCCCAAAAATTCAATCTTCATGCATGTGTCCTGATTGTTCAGTTTTGGCACCTCAGAGAACAACATAATTATTAAAAATACTTAGAACTCTATATAAGTTCTACAAAAATTACTGGAAATATATAAGATCTTGAGGAGCATCTGTGATTTTTTCCATATGTTATTTCATATTAAAATTGTTTATAAAAATTCGACAAACAGAAGCATTTCTGGAAAATATAGAAGTGGACTCTTTTGGGTATAAAATTGAAACCGACACTTTTCGAACATAACATAAGTGATGAAACTTACTTTTTATGACTTATAAACATATTTAAGGTTTTGGTAAAAGTTTTGGGTCAAACCAAGTAGGTTTGACCAAGTCAACAAAAACGGAGCTCGGTACTAAAAACGTTGACCAAACTGTTCAGACTAAAATTGTGGACTAAACGGACTTGTAAAATTTCTTATGTGACTAGGACCAAAACGAGACTTGTACAAAAAAACCCGGACAAAAAACGACACTTAGAACTGTTGGATCAAAGATTTAAATTCTAATTTCACTAACTACCTAATTCGCGTAACAACAATAACTACAAACGAGGACAACTTAGACACACTCGACAAATACTTTTATAAGTATACAACGAAACAAACTTAATAGTAATATCTTTGAGAATTATTATTACAAAACCTTCACCAACGGGTCATACATGTTTTTGAAAATGAAACACTAGTGTTGAGTGAACAACTAGCATAAGTAAACATTAACCTCCACTTACACACGACCTTATGCGTTTAGGGCGCTAGAAGGGTGCATTTGGAACACACATAGTTGCTATTTGCTATTGCTTGCTTACTAAACTCTGGTGAGTATTCACAGCCCCATTTTCTACTGTTTTCATAAACTTTTTGGGGTGAAAAGCATGACTACTTGTTTACTAAACTGTTCTTTAATGTGTACTCTTAGTAAAACTGTTCTTGAAAGAGGTACACAATCTGTATTTTTCTGCGAAACTGATCTTGTTTATTGAAAATGTTCTTGAACTTGTACACAAACTATATCTTACTACGAAACTGTTCTTATTGAATCTGATTGCGAAACTATTCTGATTGCGAAACTGTTCAGGATTGAACATCTACTATTTTGATACTAAAAACTATTCTGGAAATGTACACATGCTATCTTTTGTGCTAAAAATGTTTTCTGTGTGTACATATACTATTTATACGCTCTTGTTGTATGCTTGTGACTCTATCGCATCTTAAGTCCCCGGTTTCTCTTACACAACCCATTAACTCATTATTGAGCCGATGGTTGATATGGATAGTACTATTTGGAAGGAGGCCACCTTCCCACTCTCTCGTGCATGTGAGTGCATACCACCAACTCTAAATGTTCGCGATAGGACATGTCTTTGGGGCGTTGTTCTCGGGCCAGTAGGTTTAGTTGTGGACTCAAGCCATACATGTCGTTCTTAAATGAATTCTAATTTGCTTATAAACAACTATTTATGTAGCAACGTAAATCTTTCAAATCTGGTTTTGATAACTTCTAGATGACTTTCGCATTTATACACTAAACAACTATTTAAGTAGCAACGTAAATCTTACAAATGAACTTTTGAATACTTTTAGATGGCATTCACACTTATTCTAAAACATGTGAACTCACCAACTATCATTGTAGTTGACCCTCATTTTTACATGCTTTTCAGGAAACAATCAGTAGTTGTGAAAATGAAGCTACGATTACCCTTATGAATGTTGAAGTCATTAGTGGAGCCTTGTGCTGTGGAACCATTGTGCTGTTACATCTCGTGTTTCCGCTTTAGCGGGGTGTGACAATGTAGATACAATAAACATAAAAATAATATATAATTTATATTGTGTTTATATCTATTGTAGTATCCTCAACAAACAAATGAGTGAGTGGACTAGTGGTTACTGAAAGGGCAATGAGTTGCAGTGTCTCGTTAGTGAAATTGGAGAAGTTTTACTTTATAAATATGTGGTTGTGGACTTGTATTATAGTACTGCTATGTTCAAATCCATGTATTTTTGATTTATTGTAATTTGGTATTTTTATTTAAGATATCTACTTTTTTGTTCGATTAAAACATGATGATATTTTTCCTTTCAGTTATTGTGTATGTATATTTATATAAGTTGAAAAGGAATCTACTAATATTTTTTTCATAAAAGAAAATTAATTTGAATTTGGGTGATTAGCGGATAACTGAAAATGAATATATGCTTTTGGGGGCAAAAGTGAATTTCTTTTGAATTTTCATTTGACTTTTGAGGCGGTTCGTTAGCCCAACAAACACCTCATTTATTATCCAACAACCATTCTATTAAAGCAAATTAACCGTTTCAAATTCATTCTTTTGAAACGGTCGTTTGACCGCTTTAAAAGATGTTCAGGCTTTTATGTTGCCGGCATTAGGGGCTGTTAGATCACCGCTTTAGATGACCATTTTCACCGCCATAAATATCCATTTATGTACTAGTGATGGTTGATATGGTTAGTCTGGACCACCTTTCATACGTCATCAACACATAATTTTTTTCTTCAAATAAGTTTTAACAACCTTCAACTCGCCGTAATCAACTACTAACCACTTTCACTACTAAATATCCCCAACTAAAATCAATCTCCACTTTAAAGAGAAAAAAACGTAAAACTTCAATATTGGGAGGAAGATCTGAGATAACCAACACGGACCATGAAACGGTCACTATGGGCCAAGATGAACATTGCTTCGGTGTCGAATAACACGACGCCAACCCATAAATATAATTAATATTGGTACGAAATACATGTATAAAATCGTAAATATATTTAGAATGTAATAAAATTAACCAAGTTTATATATAGAAGTCTTATGTTATAACACCCCATATCTAATCACATTATTTAAATATATTTTACATCGGAAGTGATATCGCGTAAAAAGTCACGTTTTTACTACAGATATTTCTCTCATTCTGGAACGATTCTTGGCATTTGGACTCAAATACAGTACAAATCAATGATATTATGCCAAGATGGTCAAAACAAGGTTGCACGATAAAAATCAGACAAAACGGACGTAAAACGAAGATTCCACACACGTTTGAAGATTCGAGACATCAAAACGAGATTTCAAGAAAAAAGTGCCCATCACCAACATCCATCTTATCCAAGATGTTCGTTTTCAAATTACGAATCCAACAGAAGAAGAATCAACAAAAACGGACGAAGAATGAAGATTCTACGCACACCGGAAGATCCAAATGATTCGTACGGCACATCTAAAGTTCAGAGACATATTTTTGGGATATCTTTTCATCATAGTCTTCATTTTTGAATAACGAATCCAACAAAAAAAGAATCGACGCAAACGGACGCATAACGAAGAAGATACGCACGAATCGAACAACGAAGCGAAAGACGGCGAACCGGGGCAGGTGGCAGCCAGCCGCCGCCGGCCAGCCTACCACCGCCGCCGTCCACCACAAGGCCACCGCTGGCCAGCCTACCCCTGCCCCGTTTCTGCTTTTTGGTCTTTGCGTGTATGCACCACCTTTACATGCTTTTCGGTACCCGGTGCACCACCTTCACGCGCTTTTTCGTACCCGGTGCACCACCTTTTCCACCTTTTGCTAATGTGTGCCTCCACTTGCTAAAATGCACCAAGACTCTCCTATAAATAGGAGGCATGGGGTTCATTTGAAAGACACACATTCCACACCTTGGAAAACACACATCTTTACATCTTTATCTTTTCATTTCTTTGTTATATTAGTTTTAATTCTTTCTAGTAATTAGACTAGCTAGTTAACTAATCAAGGAAGATTTGTACGGAGGTACTCCGGGATGCATATTTTAGCTACGAGTTATTGTATTTCTTTCCAGGTTTTAATCTATCTTTCATATTTAAATATGTTTGTGCTTTCTTTAATAAATTTAATTATGTATGCTAGAATTGCCATGATTAACTAGATAACTCAATTGTCTGCTATGATAGTCATCTAGGAAGTTTTGAATATGTGATGTATGTTATGAGACTGCAGATGGCTTGTATTATAAGTATATATAGGAATTAAATCTTTATCGTTTATCCGCCCAACTCATGTTGTGACTAAAACCTTATTCAAAAATGAACGTAGCTAACTCATAGGGTATAGGTCACTTAGTTATACTATGTTAGATTGAATCATTGAGCTCGGCATGGCCGGCGTTCTCTAGACCACATTAGGATCCAAGAGACACGGAACATGGGAATAGAGGTAGATTGAGATTAAATTCATATAGACGATATTTTTGTATGCCTATATTGAATTGTTGCTTTGATCATCTTATTGCATGTTCTTGTTTGATTGTTGCCTTAGGATTATCATAACAGTAAAATATAAATGGCATTAATTTTCGTGAAATAACATGACGGCCCCTATTCGACTGTACTTTGATATAGTACTGGAAACGCTTATGGCGGAGTACAAATGTATGGAAGTCAAGAACGACCGAAAGTAGTCATGTTATGAATCGAATAACAAACGTATTACCTAGGTTTCTATTTGTAGCACAAATCATCCCTGTTTTCTTGCATACCTGAGTAATTGTCACACCCCCAAATTCGTTGGTTTTGTGTTTAGCGGAAGCATTTAGTTAAGTATGGGGGTGGTGACGTCAACAAAGTACATGCATACGTATCAGAGCATATGATCACAACAGAACAAATATATTAAGATGCCAAAGTATTAGTTACAAAGCTTACGATTCAGTGAATCATACAAATTAAAAGTATCGAGTTTACAAAAGTAAATTTCGTAAATATGACTAAACAGTTTTAGTTATATAAAAGAAATCCAGTTGTCAAAAAGTTGACATCCTATTCCTTCGGGGTCGCCTATGTTCCAACGTGCAGGCGGTTCTTACATGCGCAGCTAATTCCCTGAAAAACATAGTAAAAGTCAACAACTAGGTTGAGTGAATTCACAGGTTTTATGTTTGCCAATAAATGTTGATCGTTTCAAAGCGTTCACAATAGTTATTCAAAATGTACGTTAGTGGGACGTTGCCCAAAGATGTAGTTTCGTGGGATGTTACCCAATATCACAGTTTGTACTTTGTAGGAATGTAAGTATCCTATTAACTAGTCGTAGGAATGTAAGTATCCTAATAGTATCGGTAGGAATGTAAGTATCCTATTAACTGATTGTAAGAATGTAAGTATCCTATTAACTGATTGTAGGAATGTAAGTATCCTATTAGTTGATTGTAAGAATGTCTGTATCCTATTAGTTGATTGTAGAAATGTCTGTATCCTATTAGTTGTTTGGTGGATCCATGTCAACAGGAATCCAGTGCCCATGTCAGTAGGGACTTGCTCAACAGTTTAATAACAATGGTAGATCCATGTCAGTAGGATCTAGTGCCCATGTCAGTAGGGACTTATCAAAACAGTTTAACAACAATAGTGGATCCATGTCAGTAGGATCCAGTGCCCATGTCAGTAGGGACTTTTCAATAGTAGGGAGTGTCAGTGTCCCTCGATCCATGTCAGTAGGATCTTGTCATTCACAAATATAATGGATCCATGTCAGTAGGATCTGGTCCATGTCAGTAAGACCCATTAGTTACCCATTCGGTTTAGTAGAAACGTTGATGGTCGTTCTCCAGCATTTTCAAAACAAGTTTAATACGTTTGTCATGTTTGTAGTGTGAAATCATTATTTCGTAAACATCAGTTTGAGTATTCGACTAACAGTTTGAGTATTTGACTAACAGTTTGAGTATTCGACTAACAGTTCAGTGTACTCTCATTGTTCGAGTAAAACTAGTATACATTGGTGTATATAAAACGTTTGACTATGTTTTCCACCCCTGTTCAAAAGTTGTAAAGCAGTAAAAGTAGGGGCTGTGAACTCACATGTTTGAGTTTAGTAGCGTGCGAGTGCTAGCAAAGCCTAAAGCCCAAATATGGTCCGGAATCTCCTAATGCCCTAAACGTATGAGATTAATAAGTATGTAGATGTCTAAGCTAATCATCCATGCTAGTGTTCGTACAACCAAGTTATGTCCAAAGTGTTTGTTAAACGTTTAAGTTTGTATTTCGTTGTTGTGAAAATGTATACGACTCGTTGGTGATAGTTTGAAATCAACATTTTGATAAAATAAGTGTGTTTGAAATGTTTGTATAGTCCGTATAACGTATCGTGTAAGAGTATTCGTTCCCGGTTAAGTTCGACACTTAGTGAAAAAGTAGTTTGTAAACCTTCTGTTTTATGCGTCACTTGACTTGGGGTAGCGACACTAGGCTAGTGTCGGGTGAAGTGTCGTATCTAATTGGTGTGCGTCACTTGGTAAGTGTCGCTATTGATGTTTGGTTATTTATGCGTCACTTGTTACCAGTGTCGGTTAGAAGTAAAATCTGATTTAGGCGTCACTTAGGTTAGTGCCGCATAGAAGTGTCGGGTAATGGTTAGCGACACTTGACGAAGTGTCACATGATTAGAGTTCGTAGCGTCACTTAGGCAAGTGACGGTATATTAGGGTTTTATGCGTCACTAGGGGCGACACTTAGGAAGTGTCGGTATACTATTTTCGGGCCTTATGCGACACTTACAACTGTTCGACGGGCAGCTCAAAATCAACGAGTTTTGGTTCGGTTTTTGGACATTTTCGGTTGATAAAACACTAAAACATGATGATCTAAGTATACTAAACAAGAAATATCGAAAGAAATGATGAAATCTAAATATTTGCAGAAAATGTCAGAAACTTACGCGTGTCGGATTTGAAATCCGAAAAGGTAGAAAGGTAGATCGTGTCGTCGTGGTCACTTTATTCCAAAGGAGTATGGTGATTCAATGCGTTTTTGTTGTAGTTTTTGGTGATTTTGTGTGGTTTTTAGAAAGAAGTTTGAGAGGAAATGGAAGTAAGAGAGAGAGAGTAAAAGAGAGAAATGAGGTGGAGATGGTGGTGGTGGAGCTGATTTTGTTCATCAAAAAGGAGGGGAACTTTGTTCCCAAATCGCGATATTTTACCCGTGTTCGTTTACCCGATCGTTATTTATTTAATTATTTGAATTGTTAACATTTTAAATACCTTTTTAAGATAGATTTTAGTTGAGGTATTTTATTAAAAATGATTTAGTTAAGTTTATAAAATTTTTAACTTTATTTCATTTCAGCTTACGAAATAAACGTTTTGCGTTATAAAATATTTTGTAAATATTATCGATATAATATTTAATATACGTTGACGTTATTTAATAATTTCGTTTTATTAAATAATTTGGTTCACCAACAATCGTATATTTTTGTCGTGTTTGTTCCAATCGTTTCGTACATAATTATTATTAATTATGAATCGTAATACTACGCGTATTAACTAGTTGGGCTTTGCTAGACTTACCTCTAAAATGTGTTGTGAATTCACTCAAGTGTGGAATTAGCCTAATAATGCATGCAAATTACGTTTATAATCGCGTTTAAATTTGCGGGGTGTCATATTCTCCCCTCGTTAGAGAAATCTCGTCCCGAGATTTAAAATCAAGTCGGATCGCCCGCGGCGTATGTTCTCCGATAAGTCATGTCGTTAACAATAGTAAAAGTTTGCGTGGCGCCCTATGTTTGCCAATAAAGTTTTAACAGTTCGTGTATACTCGCGGTATAGTTTGATAAGTTGTGTGTTCGACGATTGGTCAGAGTTTACCAAGTGTTAGGTTCGAATCGACATCCGAATAGTGTAACATTAAAGCGTAATAATAGGTTGCTAAAACGTACCAATATTAGCGTAGGGATCCTCTGGTGCATCCCGTGCACGAAGTAGGTAGGCGCGTCCAGGCGCGTTTGCAACGTTGGCATTGCGATTGTTGTTCTGATTGTTATTGTTCCCGGGGTTGTTCTGGTTGTTGTTGAGTTGTGGGCATTGGTTTCGGTAGTGTCCAGGTTCACCACACCTGAAACACACATTGTTTCATTGTTCGTTGTTTGGAGGGTTGGTCCTGCATGCTTGGGTTCTGTGCCCATATCGTTTGCAGTTATCGCAGAAGAAGCAGTCTCCTTCGTGGTGTTTTCCACACTTCCCACACTTGGGCCTGTTACCAAGGTAGGGTTTTGATTCATGGTTGGTGATTATGGCGTAGGCACGGGTGTTTCCCGAATTCCTGTTTTGTTGACCCTGACGGTCGTTGTTATCATTGTTCCATTTTCATTTGTTATTTGCCGAATCACCAGCTTCGATTCGGAGGGGTTCAGTCTTCCCAGTAGAAACTTTCACAGTTCCAATCAGGACCGCGTCATCGGTCAAGCTGTGAGCTAGGTTGATGTGCAAATACCGAGTTATAAAATGTATAAGAAAATATCTAAGTATTGGCTATTACACACATAGGCAAGTATACCTAATCGAGTAGTAGCATAGCAAAGATAAGTTCCAGGTTATCGTCCATGGAACAGTTTATGAGTATTGTGAAATTGTTTTCAACTAATAGTTAACCTTTATTGAAAGCATGTAAAATTTGGGGATAGTACCTTTTAACGACAAACAGCCGAATGGTTGCATTGAAAGTAAAGACAGAAATAAATAAAGCAAGTAAAGATAGATTCATTACAGATTAAACAAATGTATTTACCTAGACCTTTTACCTCTAGTGTTGGATGATTTAATTAAGAACAATATTGTTACTTTACGTAAGTGAATTAACTATGTGGATTGCTTGTCCTCACAACGCAATCACTTAATCAAGATTACATAGTGCAAGTCTCCTTGTCACCTTAGACCTCATTGATTATAACAAGTTAGTTCAACAAACTAGATTAATTATTAACGTATGTGGTTTAACTAATCGATTCCCTTGCTCTCGCAAGCCAAATATGAAACTAAGATTACATAATGCAACTCTCGTTGTCATTTAAGACCTCTTAATTATGATTAATGAACCCAACTAATATGAAGTATTAATCTTGTGACTTTACTCTCGTAATAATCAACAATCACACAAGATCTCTCTTAGTATGATCCACCCACATCACAGTTTAATTACTTTGATCCAATTCTTTGCTTATCTCTAATACAAATCACTAACTGTCACTTTAGTAAATGCAATGCTAAATCCACAAGTTCTCACTTAGTGAAACAAACATAACATTAATTGAATCAAATATAAATAAACCACAATACGAATCGTTCAGTGATTAAACAAACATATTATCATACGAATCAAAATCAATCTAATAATTATATCCAACAATCTAAAGTTATTAATCAAGATAAACAACAAGTCTTTAAACAATAAAATAAATAAAGCTATAAAGATAGTATGATCTCAATGGTATGAACAATGTTTACTTAGATTTACTCGCCCTAGACTTGGATGTATAGATTAAGTACAAGACACGATCGATAATGTGCAATTAACAAAATAATCACTTTGTTGTCACAAAACCAATTGAATGATTAACCTTTCTTAGTGCAAGTGTCCTTGACACCAATAGTTATTAACCACCTATTGTTAATTCTAGTAACTTCATGATTTGATAGCTAACCTTACCATCGTAAGTGTTACAACCACACAAAGTGTCCCTAAATGTGATACACGAACAATCAAGATTTCCAATTTCAATTCAAAACCTTTGATTTGGTAAAATACAAAGATACAATCATCAATTTCTCAATAGATTGTAAACAAGTACATGATAAACACAAGTTTTCACTTAATGCAACAAATACTTATCAATTGAATCAAAATCAAAACCTAGATCACTCATGGTTCTTTAATCAAACACAAAATTAACACATAAATCAATCCAAACATGTACGATACATCCATAATACTAGGGTTCACTAAACTAAATAAACATAAGAATCCAGCCCTTGAAGGGCACAAACATCAAAAGATCAAAACTCAAGATAAAACCCATAACAATGGTTATGAAATCAAACCGAAGAGAGTAATGAAATCGGATGATTGGAATCGATCCTTTGTTCCAGAATTATGAAGATGATGATAGAGCACTTAGGATATCTCCAAAAGCCTCTCCAAAATCGCCCAAGCCATCACCATTATGAGATAACCCTAAGTTTGGGGTTTAATTTCGTATTTATACCCATTTAGGCCGGCAGCCGCCATGGCCATGGCATGTCCGAAGACATGGCCATGGCCTCTCTCAGGAAGTTATTATTAATAAGGTACCAACACCATGGCCGTGGCCCATTTGAGGACATAGCCGTGGCCTTAATCAGGAAGCAAAGAACATCACGAACCCAACAACATGGCCATGGCCTCTACCAGGACATGACCATGGCCAACATCAGAAGGCAAGGAATGACTAAGTAACACCACCATGGGCATGACCAAATATGACATGGGAATGGCCTTCTACTTTTGCTTGGTTACACGTATTCTTCCATATTTTCACCATTTCTTCAATATGAACACCTGAAATCAATTTCCAACTAAATAAGTACCTTAAGTTCATGAAACTAATTCAAATAATACATAATTAGGACCGATATCGCATCTAAAAACATGTATAAATTAAGCGATATCATAGGTCAACTGCGTTCCTAAAGGTAGTCGGTTTGGAGGACATAACCATGCATCTGATCCGTGGGGCCAAGCCTGTGACACCCGTCAACTTAGGTCAACTGTTAAACCTGACTGAAACCCTAATTTCCTTTATTTATTTTGAATTAGGCTAAATATTTGAAAATTCTTGTATGTATTCGAATATACACTTATGTGATTACCTATCTATTTATAATTACGCAAAACAATCGGACGGAGTCCGATTCAGTATACGACATTGGTAAAAACTCTTCTATAAATAATTTAAATCTATTTTATGAATAAAATAGTATTTATTTACCTTATATTATTATTACGTGTAATAATATACGAAAAACCTAGACGTTCTAATTAAAACGTAACAAGTACAGTAAAAATGCGTGAATCGAATTCGACAATCAAATGGAAGTCAATAAATATTTTGACAACTAAAAGTAAAGTATTTTAACAATACTTCAATAAAAAATAATCTCAAATATATTACGAATTAAAACGACACAAGAAAATGCTACGTGATTTAACGATTAAACGAATAACGGGTAAAATAACACACAGTACGCGAAACAGACTGAGAGTTTAAATTTAAACACTCCACACCCCATGGGCCCCTCCCAAAAATCAGTCCCAAAGCCACCACCCCCACCACCTAATCAAAATCCATGCAATTCTCTTTTTCCCTTAACCCACTCAAAGTTCATGCAAGGCATCATTCCCATCACCCACACTCTTTCATTTTCTCTCTACCTTCTCTCTAGAATCACCCATCTCTCTCTAAACTCTGGAAAAAAAAAAACCCAGCCCCATTCATCATCAAAAATCGCCATTCATCATCATCAATTCAAGAGGAAGATCAAGAACAAGCTCAAGAACACCATCTTCATCATCATCCTCTCTTGTTCTTCTTCATCATTTCTTTGTGAGGATCACTAAAACCCTCACTTATTTCACTTGCATGTTACTGATTTTAATGTTATTATGTTCATCTATCACTAATATGTCCAAATCCATGGTTGAAAATCGTTTTTATAAAATATCTAAAAAGATACATAATCTGTCTTCAAAAACACAGCTTACTAAAATATTCGTATCTGGAGTTCTACTAAGAGTTAGACAACGCATTTTTTTTTGAAATCTTCGTATTGAAAAGAGCTACAACTTTCATATTTTACACTTTTTCCAGAAATGTACACATTTTTCTCTACAGGTCGATTTATAGGACTGGTCTGACAGTTTTGATAAAATGTGTTCGGTTGTTACGCGGAATTGTTTAAATATGTAAATGGGCATTAAAAATCTTGAAATTCTTATGATAAGAACTAGACATTTATAAGACCGGTTGGTAAAAATTATGAAGTCTGATTTGGACCAGAGTTATGTGAAATCGTGTGGCGTAACGACCCGACAAAAACCGAAATATTAAATCTTGAAGTTTTTAAGATGCTTAATGGACACCGACACCTCGAAAATAACTCCGACACAAACCGACAAGTTTTATAAGCTTAATTAACTGAAATGTAGGTTTGGGTAAGAGTCTTGGGTCAAACCGAGAAGTTTTGACCAAGTCAACAAAAACGAGGTTCAGTTTCGAAAACGGAAAACTTACTATTTTTGACAAACTTATTAACTTTGACAAAACTTGCAAGAAAATGGGTTGGGTGACATATTTAGTAACTTGGACTAAAAACGAGACCCGAAAACACTCTTGAACGAAAAACCAACACTTTAAACATTATAGTAAAAATCAAAAACCTGATCTTTCCTCTAAATGTCCAACATGGGTAATAACTTGTAACCACATACGATAACAACACGATGACATATGAAACATACTAACGAACAAACATAATAGTAACACTTTTTTTGAATTATTAATTACAAACCTTCACCAATGGATCGTACATGTGTTGATAAAACAACAAACTTTGGACATACTAGTTGAGTGAACTGGCTTAAGTGGACATTAGCTCTCCACTTACATAGATGGTCTTTTGAGACATCTACTTACACACACAACCTTATACGTTTAGGGCATTAGAACATTGCAATTGGGAATAAGATTACTTGCTTGCTATTTGATTAGTTGCTAGCTTGCTTAAAGCTAAACTCGTGTGAGTTTCATAGCCCCCTCTTTTTACAGTCTTATAACTATTTTTGGGGAGAATACAAACTACAACTGCTTTATAAAATTGCTTATATGCAACTGTTTTTATGATCACATGTAATGGAAAACACAAACGGATTGCATGAGTTGTTTCACTATCTAATCCACGGAACAGAAGTCCTCTTACATCATAGTTTCGTTAGTATGGATTTAGCGCAAATATTAATGAATAGATCTATTTGGGATTAACCATCCCCGTCCGGGTTGGACGCATCAGTATTTGAACTTAACGAGTGTACTGGATTAGGCACTCGCGGAGGCACGAGTTGGTATTTGATTATACACTACTCACTCACGGTTAAGCTTTGACTATGGGCTCATGGCATTAGTATACTTTTACTTAACATTGTTTAACAAACATACAAATCTTGTGATTCATACCATTACTTCTGTAAATGTTAAAACCTATGAACTCACCAACTTTATGTTGACCTTTCTAGTATGTATTTCTTAGGTAACCCGCCGCATTAGGAAGCTATTGGATAGCTCGAGTCGCATTGTTTTCAAACATTCAGGATCTAGATTGCATCTTACTATATTTAGTAACTTTGTAATTCTACTTACATAATGAGAACTTCAAATGTTTCGTTAAACGGTTGTAAACAAATTTGAATTTATGGAATGTAATATTTTTAAACGTCTCATATAGAGGTCGTTTGCTTTAATCATTGTGTTATGATATTTGATTTGGTCGGCGCCCCCATGACACCTCATGTTTCCGCTGCCACGTGTTTTGGGGGTGTGACAGATTGGTATCAGAGCCAAAGGTTATAGCGAACTAGGATTGCATTAGTGACCTAGACTATAAACGTTAGGTTAGTATTCCTCGTTTGGTATGACTGGATCAGCAATTGCATCATTCAAATTTAATTTAACTTAGCCTGATCAACTATGTACAATTAAAGGAGATTCGATGCAAGACCTGAAATGGTTATAGTGAATGGGAATACATTAGAAGACTTTGACCAAGGATAGAACGACCAACCTTTATACGTGCTTATGTGCTAGGTTATTTTACTTTTATATATAACCTTACGTATACGAACTTATTTTCCACTCTTCATGGCAACCACTCCCACAACTATGTCACATGACATCGAACACGAAACACAAACCTCACTTACTACTGTGGAGATTTCCACGATACCTGCTCGCCCAACCTCATCGGGCAACGATATAATCGAGTAGGACTCACTTGAGGAGAATCCACCTAAGGATTCACCATCCAAACAAGTTACGCCTACTTCACCCTCTTTCTCCCGCTCTCATCCCAAGTATTCAGGAACATGTATGGAACTAGAACAGCACGAGAATATGTCACCTAGGAGCGTTAAATTCCCTCCCTCTACTTCATGCTCTTTCTCCCCCGCTTATCATAGACCAAATTAATCGCGTGTGTTATACACAACCAGAAGGACTGACGGACCATCACGAACTACAGCTTTCGCTAACTATACTACTACAACTACCGATGCTCCAACCAATAGGACCCGTCTTCGTGCAGACGTCGTCGATGAAATTGGTAAACCAGAACACCTACACCCTGGAAACGTTTCCCAGCACTTGATGAATTCCAATGATTTACGCGTCCTGTCTCCGAACAAATCAGAGATAGGATTCACCGCTTAAGGGAAGTAGCTACTAACTTAAAGAAAAGGGCAAAAATATGGTCAAATGAATGTATAAACAATCAACAGAGGATATCTTAATCCATCGGGCACCTTTACGATATAGAGACATGCTTGAAGCACGTCACTAACCTTACGACCTGAACCTAGAATAAATTAGAAATAGAAAGACGTTCCCAAATGATATCGAACATAGTTAGAGTTAGCTCGATGATGACTGGACTAACGACTATCATGGAGATGCAACTGTTTTGTTAAGATCACTGTTGCGCCGTCAGAGTGCTTACTCTGCCGCGGTCGTCTGGGGTGCACGGCGGTCCTGCAGGCAACGACGCAACAACGTGGAAACGTGTTAGGTTTTAAATTTATATGAGCTGGGGCTCAAACTATAAGTACTACCTACTTTTGGGAGTAAGCAGTAAGTATAACTCGAGTGTCGTTCTTAAAATCGGAGCGAATGGAACCAAAAGGGACTTACCGTAAATGAGCTTCCTGATAGGATGGGTTTATAAAAGTAGGTAGGTTTTGGTTGGTTATCTAAGCTAATACTAAATAAAACAGGAAAATAAAATATAGAGTAGGCAACAGGTAGAGCGTGATTGCTGAAACTTCGATAATTAGGGTTTCTGGATGATAAAGATGATTGGAGACTACCTTGGGCAAATCATCAGACGGACAGTCGGTGTAAACACTAGGACCCTACGTTTTAGTCTAAAAGCCTAAAAACATATGTCACTGAATCCTAGGTTATCCTGATGCTGATCAGAAACAGGTTGTTCAAACCCCCCTCACTTGTCTTGTAAGACTAAGCGACCTCTACGGATGATGTATCCTGGGTGTAGGCATAAGGTAACAAACTGCAATTTTCTATCTGACCTTTCTTAACACCTAAATCTATCTGAGTTTATCTAGGTAAGTGCAAATTGTATGTTATATATGTTGAGCTGTCGGTTATGTTGAGCTAAGCGGTTTAAGCATCTTGTATTACAGCCGAATACTTGCTTTCATTTCAGAACTCATTTATTATCTAGTTTAAGCATAATTAACTCCGTCATGAATTAGACCCTCCTTTGCTATCAGGCGTTCATCCCTAGGAATACTCACGGTGTAAAGTGCATTTGGCATATCCACAGTGTTCCGGACTCAAGGTATACTCACGGTGTACAGTGCTTTTGGCATATCCACAGTGTTCCAGACTCAAGGCATACTAACGGTGTACTGTACATTAAAGTAGTTCCACAGCTGTATGTTAACCTTGGTGTACTAACGGTGTACGGTGCAGCGAGCATTTCCACAGCTGTATTTTAACCTTGGTGTACTAACGGTGTACGGTGCATCGAGCATTTCCATAGCTTTATTGTTCCTAGACCCATATTCTAAAAGGTGACTTCTAGGTATTCCACGATGAAATAGACCTACGACAGTTCCTTAGCTTCCACGTATCTGTACTCCACACGAGGTGTTTCCAACGCTATACGAAGTACTGTGCCGTTTTACTGAATATCCATAGCTTCATACTGTAATATGAGATAACTATATCTACGTAGTATTAGGGTTGATCAGATCCTATCCTAAGGCAATAGTCACGTGAAAGACTGGAAAGGGTGGACACTGAATTAAGTCTAGATTCATGTAAAACTCAACCAGATATACAACAAAACAATCACCAATCATACACTGGGAAACATTATTCCATAACAGATTGTGCCCACGACTTTCATAGCTTCCACGTTCCGTACTACACACATTCGTGATGATTCCGGCGCTATACAAATGAAAGCCGTATAATGTTACTTCCGTTATTTCACAATGATTATCCCAATGAATTAAATATCATCCATAATCCTAATATCTACATTTCAACAATCACAGTATTAAACTACGTAAATAGTATGGCAATATTCGCAACACAAACAAAGATATCATGCAAACAAAACATAATAACTGTAAGTAAAGGAATAAGTAATAACCAGTATTTAAGCAGCGTAACACTGAGTAGTACAAGCCAATATCTTGAAAACTTCAATACAATAAAATTCCCAAGCTACAGCTATCTTCCCCACTCGAACCGTGCCTACATCTCTCTAGTTCTCTAGAGAGAGAGAAACTAGAGAGAGAAACTAACATAAACTAAGCTAAACTAGAGAGAGAAAGAGTGTGTGAGAGAGAAAGTGAAAGAATTCAATGAAGAATGGTGTGTGAAATGAGGTAGAGGTGCTCTCTATTTATAGGCAAGCCATGGATCCAAGAGTACAAGCACACAAGCACGCGTACAAGCCAACGGAGCAAGGAAGAGGCCGTGTGAGACCAACCAGGGCCGTACACGGCCCTATACAGGCCGTACACAGCTATGTATAGGCCGTACACGGTCATACCAAGGCCGTACACGGCTTGGTGGTGGCCGTGTGCTAGGCCGTGTGATTTTTCTGACTTTTCTCATTGCTTCGGGAGGTCGTATCTTCTTCGTTTCGCGTCCGTTTGACTTGATTTTTTCGCCTACGGCTTTGTATTTCCGTTACGCTTCTAATGATGCCAATTTGGTAGAAATTGGGTGTGTGGAGCCCGGGCGTGTTCAGAATACGTTTTGTAGTCTTCGGCGGTGCTGTTTCTTGCATAACTTCTTCGTCCTTGATCCGCTCTAAGCAATCCTTATATCCACGTTCTCGTAATCTTCATAGCTACAAAATAAAGTAATTGTGAGGTCCTGGTATGAAGTTTATAGTGGAATTAGGGTTAGGCTCAAAATGGTGCCTATTTAGGTCGGTTTTCTGCCCGTTTTGCTTGATTTTCTAAAAAACGCAAAGATTATACCTTTCTAACAAAAGTTGATTAATAATGATTATTTTAAGATGTATTTGTTAGAAAAGAGCTAAATATGGGTCAAATAATGCATGTAAAAACGTGACTTTTTGCGATATATCAAATATCCCACACTTAAGCTTTTGCTTCTCCTCAAGCAAACCTCACTTAGACGAAAATTTTTGAAAAAAATGTTTTGGATGCTTAGAGTATCTTTCGCAGAAAGTCACTTTCTTCAACTTAAATAAATATTTTCAGAAAGTAAGCATCAACAAAAATCAATTATACTTAAACATAAAATCGATCAACCCTTTTGGCATACTTTGCAACTCTCGAGATGTAGATGTACATGACTGGGCGATTCTCACAAGTGGGTCACTCAATTCACTCAAAGTGTATCGGGTTACCTATAATCTATAGAAACGAAATCGCTCATTGCCAGTCATGCAGTGCTTATCGTCATAGGCTTGGTCGAGAATCGAATCTCCACCACTCCTTTGAGAACGGTGCTAATTATCCTAAGGCATTTTTATCGGGTTGTGTGAATAAGGGTAAAGTGGGTATGGATAAGGGTAGGTTGGTAAATGGTTTTAGGGTTTTGGAACTTCAGACTCGGAACTTTTCAAAGATCAAAGCAAGTTTCACTTGAGATAACTTCTAGAGTAGACTCATCTCCTAGAGGAATAATCTCTTCTCTTGATGTTTCTTTTGCGTTCTGATAGATTTTTCTTCTTTGGAGAGTAGTCTTCTTTTTCTAGGAGCTCTCCAAGGTCTATATTTTTTTTCTTTTCTTTTCTTTTCTTTTTTCTTTTTCTTTTTTTTCTTTTCTTTTTTCTTTTTCTTATGACCTTGGAGATCCTTCGTATAGTGAGACATCTTTGATTTCTCTTTTGACAAGTACCAATTTTTCGTACTGTCTTTTGCGGATAATATCTTCGTGATGAGTACTAACTTCGCTTTTGTACCGTATCTTCCTTTTTGGATTTCTTTCTTTTAAACTCTTGATAGGTACGGAGAGATGTTTGAAGATGAGACACTAATAGAAAGATATCTCAGGCAATCCTTCACTTATGATCTACGAAGTTCGCGAGCTGGGATGGTGTTTGTTGGGGAAAGTGTTTGTGTAGTGGGGAAGTTTAGGGTTAAGAAATGAAATAGGCTAAGGCACAAAGGGTTTTCTAGTTGGATCATCAACAATCTTTAAAAAGAAAGTTGGAAGGGTAGGCTTGAAAAGATATGAAAGAAGTGGGTTTATCCTAATAAATGCCAAGATCCTCTAATTGCACCTATACCGCGTACGGCACTCATTGGTATGGTCTCGAAACGCATTCAGGAGCAAGTTCTAATTCAAAGACACATGCATCGGCACACACTCAGAAATGAAAGTGAAGCATTAAAAATGAATGCTTATTAAAGGCTCAAGTACCTCACAATCAAAGGGGTCATATGCACCAAGTCATGCGATGCCTAGAGGATTTCTCAATTTTAGTTTAAGATACGTTCTTATTTTTGCCTTATCTTACTTTCCAAAGCAATTTATTTATTTTGACAAAAAGTTTATCCCTTTAAAAGAGTTTTCTAAGACTAAAATCTTTTGAAAAATATTTGAAATCAACCGAATGGATGTCGAACACCGTCGAGGTTGGGTTTTCAAATGTTTTGGTGATTAAAAATCTCAACCTTTTAGGTTGGTTTTGAAAAAATTTTGAAAATGTTTTAGAAAAACGGAGGTATTACTTTGGACAGGCAAATATAATCTCGCGGTATTTATACCGTGTATCCCACACTTAAAACAACATTGTCCTCAATGTTCATTTCCGAGGCGTAGGATTTTCTTCGGGCAAAATCCCACACTTAGGTTTTGAAACAGTGGAACAATTTTAAGTGTTTTGAAAAATTTGGTGGGATGGAATCCCACACTTAGAATTTAGGCATATTTGGATATGTGGTAATGGCGAAAATCATGACAAAAAGAAAGGAACTTCCCTACGGTAGAGGCGGAGAGATGGTTTTAAGAAAGAAGCGGCGGTCTGCAGGTGATTGAAATTCCTTAGTTGAATCCATGTAGAAAGCAGTTTCTTCGTGAACGATCGGCATCTCCTTCCTCAAATCTCATTTGCACAAACACTTTTCACTTATTCTAACTAAGAAGAAAAACAGAGATAAAAACATAATAAGTAAACTAAATAACTGATAACTAAATAAATACTAAAAATAAAGAAACTAATCAGACTATGTCTGGTTAGTTCATGTCCCAAAAATATAACAAAATAAGTTCCACAACCACAACATAAGTCAAAAGTATGGATAAGAGGAAATAGTAAGTATGTAGATATGGGTGCACAGATCTAGGGTGCTGGAGAGCCCTGATCAAGATCCTGAGTAGAAGGCTGAATCGGTGGAGGAACTGAGGAAGGTCCGGCAACAGACTGTTGACCACTGGAGACTCTCTGCTCCTCTGACCTCACCTGCCGGTACTGCATCAAAACATCTCTAAGGGAGCAGGCAGGTAACTTCATCGGATCCTCTAATGCCAACTGTCTGAAGTCCTCAAAAGTCATCCCCTCTCGCTCCATCTTGGATATGTAGATGTGCCTAAGTATCTCCTCTGTAGGAAGCTCATCAGAAGGTATAGGGTCTAATGCCAACAATCCCTGAAACTCTGATAATGTGAAAGGATCAGTGCCCAAATGAACGAAATCTGGTCTGTAGGAACCGACAGCCTCTCCTCCTGCGGACTGCTGAGAAGAATGGGCTCGACAGGCTGATATAATAGGACGTGGGAATGCAGCATCAACCGATAAACAGTGCTCGACTGACTGTGTGGGTGGAATGGTAGGTGGAATGGTAGTGGTTGGAGGTATGGTAGTAGATGGTGGAATTGTAGTGGATGGTGGAATGGTAGTGGATGGTGGAATGGTAGTGGATGGTGGAATGGGCACACACTCGTACAGGAGCGACTCGGGAACTGGTATACCCAAAGCCCTAGCTATAAGTGCCTGATGCGCGTTGTTGACAGACAACGCATGCAAAGTGAAGTACTGGGTCAAGGGAGTGACTGGATCTGTATGTCGTATCTGAGCTCGGGGACCTGATGTCCCAACCCCAACATCCCTGACTGGTGTCCTCGTACTCCTCGGCACAGCCGGAACTCTGTCTACTCTATTAATAACCGGAGTCTCTGCATCCTCCTCTCTGACCCTCTTCCTGGTCATGAAACATCCAGGGATAAGCTCATCAGTGTCCTTCCAGTAACACTGCCTCTCAGAACCCTCAGTGATCAGATGGATCTGCTTGCAGTAATCCAAGTCACATGGTAATGAAGTGGAAGACATCCTATACTCGGCCTCATGACTCTTTTTCAAGAGTTGCATCCCTCTCAATAATCTGGTAATGAAGGCTCCCATAAACACATGCTTCGTCAGGTCCAAGCTCTTCTCCTTTGCCATCCTCTCAGCAACAATGCAAGCCACATTGATATTCTGGCGGCTCATGATAGCATCAATAATATGCAACTCATCCCCATTTATCGGCCCGGTCTCCTTCTTTCCCATAATAGATGTAACAATAAGCTTGTGTAGGAGACGTAACTGAGGTAGAATCAGAGCCGAGGACTTGGCACCACAACTGTAGTGTGTACCCGTCAGCTCACTCCAAATGATCCTATGGCTCCTCTCGGGATGATGAGGAATCGTCTGATGACCATGTAAGAACAAATCTGAGCTAATATGATCCGCAGAATACAATCCCAAGTGCCTAGCTAAGCTCGAAATAGAAACACACTGGCTCTTCCCTCGGTATCTAAATGTTATCTTCTTGTCATCTCCAATCCCTAACTCTGGGTTAAGCTCAAATGTCATCAGGAACTCAGTAACAATCTCGGGGTATATGGGCTCACGAATGCTAAAAAGCTGTATCCAAGAGTCGAACTCATGTCCCTGAACCTCATATCCTATCAACCTTCTCATCCTATCCTCAATTCCGAGTTTCCCCATGTCTTCCCAAACTATGTACCGATTACTTCCAAATGTCCTCTTTAGCCATTTCCGAATCAAAGTCTTTTCTCGTGTAGTCGTGGCCAAGTAAGCAAGGGAAGGTGGAATCGGGTCCATCTGTTTAAGAAAAACAAGGAAACTAATCATATAACAATAATTGGATAATATAATAGTTATCCCGAATTTTCAGAAAAAAATTCGAAATGTAGGCTTTAGATTTTGCAATTATCCCATTATTATTTTTATGATTTAACCTAAACCGCAATCATTAATCCACAAATCATCCAAATAAACAGAACCGCAGCTTTCCTATTTTTACAAGATTACTTAAGGATGAATATTACTAGATAAGTTAAGTAATCAAATAATCAAGCAAGCATCATGATCATAAATCATATAATTACCTTACTTTGATTAAAATAAGCAAGCAAAGCGATTTTATTTACTATCCATCATTTTGGTAAAGCATAAGACTTTAAATTTAGAGGATAATTAATTCGAAATCTCACTAACTTTATTAATTAAAGTAGTGCTACTTCAAATATTATTAATTGCATTTTCATGAAGCAAATTACACAAAGTTTAAATAAATACCATTTAAAAGATAATGATTTTAATTAAAGAAATGGTTTTTAAATAGTTTTGCATAAAAAGCCTTACTTTAATTCATAAGTATGCAATTAATCAATCCTCTAAAACTTAACAATCAATTACTTATGTAAACTAATCATTTTAAGTGAAAATTAATCACCCAAAAGTCAATCATAAGCAAATAATCATTCAAGAAAGTCAAAAATGCTAAAACCCTAACAAAAAGTCAACTTTCAAAATCAAAACATCAAATCTAGCCATGGAAACCTCAAATTACTTCCGCAAACATGTTTTCAGTCAAGAATATAGCATATTGCAAGCAAAAAGCATGAAACTTGATGATCAAAATCCAAGATCTAAGCATAAACCCTAACTTTATAAAAATATTCAAAATAATGATTTTAGGTTAGAATCATACCTCAATCTTGATGTAAAGATGATCTAGATGCAAAAGAAATGAAGATATGGAAGATTTGAAGCTCAATTTCAAGAAAAATGATGGAAAAATGGAGAAATGGAGATGGTGATGGTGGGTGACGGTTTGGAGAGAAGAAGAGAGGAAGAAGAAGTTGCTTTTTACTTTATGTGAAAAGTAGTGGAAGCTTCTTTTGCTTTATGCATTTTTAAATTGCATTTTTAATTTAAACGCGAATGAAACGAAACGTATATTTGGGTTTTTAAAGTTAAAATATTTTTTTATGAAAATCAATCCAAAATACGTACGAAACTTTCGAATTTAAATTCGTATTTTAAAAACGTAACATTAATTCGCGTACGAAAACATTGGCGTTTTTTAAATACGTTTTATTAAATCTTTTTGTGTTCTTTAAAATTCAAACCAATCCAAACAAATTTTCCAAAATTTTAAAATAAAACTTTGTCAAATTTTTGAAAAGTTCGGACTGTTCGCGAAAATTCGTTTAAAACTCACGCGTTTAAACTTTAAAGAGCGTTTTCTTTGTTTTTATAAAGGTAAATTAAAAGAAAATCTAATTAAAATTATTTTTGTCCTAATTAACAAAATACTCAAACCTATTTACATTAGACCACCACCATTTATCTGTCAGTGCTTGTGACGGCACTTTCAGATAAGCCTGAAACATGCGAAGAAGTGTGGCGAAGAACGAACGTACCTTGAAGCGCTTTAATGATACTATGAATTAGGTCAGCGGGATTTATATAATAACGCTCAAATTCTCGTAAGAATTCTCTTTCTTCTTGACCTAATGCTAGTAACGCATCAATGAATTGGTTAAATGCTCGTCTTACCTTCTTCAGATTTGAAATACCATCCCTGAATCCTGTGTCTATAAAACATAGATCAAAGAGCAATTCTCCGATAACATCCTGAAATTCCTTTTCTTCTTCTGAATCAGGGTTTCCAGTAGTAGAGTGAACTACTTGTGAAATCTCTCTGATGTAAATCCTTTGTTGCTCAGTAAAAGGGAATTTAGATGTTAGTAACAACTGAGTAAGCTTAACATGGAGTTCTTTTCTCTTTTGAAAGAAAGCAGAGTCCATGGCTTCCTTAGTAGAATCAGGGAAAATTGATCTCAGTTCATTAATTAGATATGTGGCAGGATCAACAAAGAACGGTTTAACGCACGGAATCAAAGTATATGTGATAGGGGCTCTTTCAATCCAAAATTCGAGCTCGTCAATCAGGGCAGCAACATAACGATTAATCCGAATCTGTGAAACAGACAGATACTCGGTGCTAGCTATTAGATCCATTAATAGATCTAACTCTGATTTCAGTGATAACTCGTCTTTCTGATTGTAATCAGCACGTAGGTCTCTAATTATCCTATCAATTACTACAAAGGTCTTTCTCTGCTCAGTTAAAAAGGGGAAGTCAGATATCTTAAGGTTTCTCAGAAAATCAGCACAAATATCTATTCTCCTACTAGGCTTATGAAAGTTTCCTAAGTGGTGATTAGTACTTGATCTTGGTGGGTTTGTTTCAATGTTGGGTAAGGTTGGTGTTTCTGGTTCAGGATCCTCTGGATACTGGAGACGCTCGTCCACTTCTACACTTTGGAAAAGAGTAGTGGGGTAGGCTCGCAAAATATCCGGAAGATCATACCTAAAGTATTCATCTAAGCAATGAAGTCGTTCATTCAAATCCAACCAAGGCATAGGCGGATAGAAGAATACCTCAATGCCAAAAGGAACGTCTTCGGGTAGGGTAGCAGGTCTAAGGTAATGTGGGTACTTAGATAAGATTGATAACAGCTCAGGGTCAAGTGTGGGTTGACCACTTAATTCAATAGTGACAGAAGGTGGAATCTTCTGCTGAGATGAAACACAGAACAGTTTGTGGGAAGACACAAAGATTTCCGCATCGTCCGTAATCATTATCTCATCCATGGGAGAAATAAGACAGAAGGAGAATTAGGGTTTTTATGGTTTTCTAATTTTTTTGTATTTTCTAGGTTTAATAACTAAATTATCCAACTAATAAAACAAGTAACTTCCTAAAGTAATGAAAATCTTAAGGAAGGGTCTCCTAAAAGTCAACTATCTACGGTAACTTAAAGTTCACTACGCTCAACCGATCCCCGGCAGCGGCGCCAAAAACCTGTTGCGCCGTCAGAGTGCTGACTCTGCCGCGGTCGTCTGGGGTGCACGGCGGTCCTGCAGGCAACGACGCAACAACGTGGAAACGTGTTAGGTTTTAAATTTATATGAGCTGGGGCTCAAACTATAAGTACTACCTACTTTTGGGAGTAAGCAGTAAGTATAACTCGAGTGTCGTTCTTAAAATCGGAGCGAATGGAACCAAAAGGGACTTACCGTAAATGAGCTTCCTGATAGGATGGGTTTATAAAAGTAGGTAGTTTTTGGTTGGTTATCTAAGCTAATACTAAATAAAAATGGAAAATAAAATATAGAGTAGGCAACAGGTAGAGCGTGATTGCTGAAACTTCGATAATTAGGGTTTCTGGATGATAAAGATGATTGGAGACTACCTTGGGCAAATCATCAGACGGACAGTCGGTGTAAACACTAGGACCCTACGTTTTAGTCTAAAAGCCTAAAAACATATGTCACTGAATCCTAGGTTATCCTGATGCTGATCAGAAACAGGTTGTTCAAACCCCCCTCACTTGTCTTGTAAGACTAAGCGACCTCTACGGATGATGTATCCTGGGTGTAGGCATAAGGTAACAAACTGCAATTTTCTATCTGACCTTTCTTAACACCTAAATCTATCTGAGTTTATCTAGGTAAGTGCAAATTGTATGTTATATATGTTGAGCTGTCGGTTATGTTGAGCTAAGCGGTTTAAGCATCTTGTATTACAGCCGAATACTTGCTTTCATTTCAGAACTCATTTATTATCTAGTTTAAGCATAATTAACTCCGTCATGAATTAGACCCTCCTTTGCTATCAGGCGTTCATCCCTAGGAATACTCACGGTGTACAGTGCATTTGGCATATCCACAGTGTTCCAGACTCAAGGTATACTCACGGTGTACAGTGCTTTTGGCATATCCACAGTGTTCCAGACTCAAGGCATACTAACGGTGTACTGTACATTAAAGTAGTTCCACAGCTGTATGTTAACCTTGGTGTACTAACGGTGTACGGTGCAGCGAGCATTTCCACAGCTGTATTTTAACCTTGGTGTACTAACGGTGTACGGTGCATCGAGCATTTCCACAGCTTTATTGTTCCAAGACCCATATTCTAAAAGGGTGACTTCTAGGTATTCCATGATGAAATAGACCTACGGCAGTTCCTTAGCTTCCACGTATCTGTACTCCACACGAGGTGTTTCCAATGCTATACGAAGTACTGTGCCATTTTACGGAATATCCATAGCTTCATACTGTAATATGAGATAACTATATCTACGTAGTATTAGGGTTGATCAGATCCTATCCTAAGGCAATAGTCACGTGAAAGACTGGAAAGGGTGGACACTGAATTAAGTCTAGATTCATGTAAAACTCAACCAGATATACAACAAAACAATCACCAATCATATACTGGGAAACATTATTCCATAACAGATTGTGCCCACGACTTTCATAGCTTCCACGTTCCGTACTACACACATTCGTGATGATTCCGGCGCTATACAAATGAAAGCCGTATAACGTTACTTCCGTTATTTCACAATGATTATCCCAATGAATTAAATATCATCCATAATCCTAATATCTACATTTCAACAATCACAGTATTAAACTACGTAAATAGCATGGCAATATTCGCAACACAAACAAAGATATCATGCAAACAAAACATAATAACTGTAAGTAAAGGAATAAGTAATAACCAGTATTTAAGCAGCGTAACACTGAGTAGTACAAGCCAATATCTTGAAAACTTCAATACAATAAAATTCCCAAGCTACAGCTATCTTCCCCACTCGAACCGTGCCTACATCTCTCTAGTTCTCTAGAGAGAGAGAAACTAGAGAGAGAAACTAACCTAAACTAAGCTAAACTAGAGAGAGAAAGAGTGTGTGAGAGAGAAAGTGAAAGAATTCAATGAAGAATGGTGTGTGAAATGAGGTAGAGGTGCTCTCTATTTATAGGCAAGCCATGGATCCAAGAGTACAAGCACACAAGCACGCGTACAAGCCAACGGAGCAAGGAAGAGGCCGTGTGAGACCAACTAGGGCCGTACACGGCCCTATACAGGCCGTACACGGCTATGTATAGGCCGTAAACGGTCATACCAAGGCCGTACATGGCTTGGTGGTGGCCGTGTGCTAGGCCGTGTGATTTTTCTGACTTTTCTCGTTGCTTCGGGAGGCCGTATCTTCTTCGTTTCGCGTCTGTTTGACTTGATTCTTTCGCCTACGGCTTCGTATTTCCGTTACGCTTCTAATTATGCCAATTTGGTAGAAATTGGGTGTGTGGAGCCCAGGCGTGTTCAGAATACGTTTTGTAGTCTTCGGCGGTGCTGTTTCTTGCATAACTTCTTCGTCCTTGATCCGCTCTGAGCAATCCTTATATCCACGTTCTCGTAATATTCATAGCTACAAAATAAAGTAATTGTGAGGTCCTGGTATGAAGTTTATAGTGGAATTAGGGTTAGGCTCAAAATGGTGCCTATTTAGGTCGGTTTTCTGCCCTTTTTGCTTGATTTTCTAAAAACCGCAAAGATTATACCTTTCTAACAAAAGTTGATTAATAATGATTATTTTAAGATTTATTTGTTAGAAAAGAGCTAGATATGGGTCAAATAATGCATGTAAAAATGTGACTTTTTGCGATACATCAATCACGTATGAAGAAATTATGCCTACCTCTTGTTATATTAACAAAACTTCTATCCTGATGGGTATATAAGAAAACTCCATTACATTTTGTATAAGACTTTTGTATTCGTCTGGATGTAACAATGCCCGACATGCTTTGTAAACTTCAAATTCTGCAATCTATAAATCTTGCACCATATTGGTCACAAACCATATTACCTTGTACCGATTAATCATCGTACTGCGATGTCACGTATTATTGTAAACATTTCTTCGATAATCTTAGTTCTCACATAAGGATCTCATTCATTATTTTTTTTCCTTCCATATGAGGATACGCCACTACGAGAATCAACTGAAATTTCCAACACTTTACAATAACAAGAATATTCAATAGATTTCTACCAACCCAAAGCTTTCAAAGGATTTTTTTTTACCAAACATCTACCCGAAATTATTTACAACTTTTAATTTTCATCTGATTTGGTTTGACAAAAAAAAAAAATTTCAACAACTTGTCGATGACAGGAGTTTCCAACATATTTTAATTGACTCAACTTTTCGATGGACAAATTTTCAAACAAATTTTTTTTTTACCATAGATATTTTTGACAAATCTTACACAGGCCCTTTCAAAAAAAAAATGTTTCATAAAAGTTTTTGAAATACTTAAACTACTTATCTATTCATTTTTGCAGAGTCCAAATCCTGGAATTTTTAGCAAAATTACGTTGACTCTATAATAGATGAAAATTTTATATAAGAACAAGCATTTGATTTCACTCAGCCTTTCCAAAGACAAACCGCGATATTAACAATACTGAAGATGGCATTGATTTAACCAGAAATGGTACCGGCAGTCTTGTGTTAAAATATGAGTTGGTTAAAACTCTTTTCATATATAAGAAATTTATGTAGCTTTAGAGGCTAAACCCTCCTTTACAAATTTACTATTTTGATAAAACAATTATCTCGTAGAAAATGGCAAGTCACACTGTAGAGAAACACGTATCTAACGACAACCAACTCTGTGATGAGCCAACGACATTCTCATACCTACTTAATTTAGACGATGATATGAAACTAATGAAGGATGAACCTTTGGAGACTACGGCACTTGAGGAAGAACCTGAGGAATCATCACCTAACCTTATGGCGACATGAATGTTATTTACCAAAGGGAAAACCCCTGAGTTACTCCGAGCTAACCTCACCCATAACCTTACTACTAATACCCCTACTACTGCTTCATCCACTGCTGCTACCCTTGCTGCTGCTACCACAAATAGGGAAACAACTTATACCACAAAAGAAACCCTTAGTACAATACTTACCCAACTAGTCGATGCCTAGGAAGAAATCACTAGCTTACGTCACCATGTTGGGCGAAATGACATGCGCATCCTTGAGTACGAACAACGCATGATAATCTTGGAAAAACATCCTAAGGCAATTGATGCATCGGTGCCCAACCATTCAAAATGTGGTTCGCATAGTTTGCAACTCGATAGCACAAATGACTCAACGAAGTGATCCTACCGAAGAGGATGCTGGAACGAAGGCGTCAGATAATATGAGAAAACCGGAAGAAAAATTTCAACGAAAGCCTTTTTCAATAGCAAACAAAAAGGCCGAAAACAATCAAGACCTACTCTGCAGGATCCGAAGAGAAAAAGTATAAAGGAAACAGACCCTTTTGCTCCCAATACAACAGTCATCATGAAGGACTGTGTGGCACTCCTTGCAATAGATGCAAGGTTATGGGTACCAAACTAAGGACTCTAGGATGAAAATCTACCTCGAGTGTGGAAACGCAAAACATGTTAGGAATAAATGTTCGCAGCTGAAAAACAGGAACAATAACAACAAAAAGAAGAAAACTTCTGATGGAGTCATCGTGAGCAACGTCGGGGAAGCCGAACAAGACTCAAACATAATTATGGGTACATTCCTATACCATAACTTAGATTATTTCAGTCTTAATCAAAAACGGATGGGTTCAACCTATTACTCAACATCGCTCCCACCGACTTAGAAGCTAAGCGCATCATAGAATTTGCCCTTTGAATTTAGCAAGAGAAATCCTCCACATAGACCCCTTTTAGATTACAACTTATGTTTTCTAACGCACGATAACGACTTATACTCCGAAACACCCACGGGTCTCCTAACAACTTACGTAATTGAAATACGCTTCCGACGACGTATATTGGGTGCAACCCAACAATTTACTCACGTCTACACGAACTTATGGTTGGAATATTTTCCGCCACACTTATACGAAACTAATTACTTGACCTCGATTAACCACTACTCTGACTTGTAAGTCAATAATACCTCCAAAACATGAGACTTAATACCCATCGACATCAAAATCCTTCTTCCACCTCTCTCTTCTCGATGATATCAGTGCCATGAATTGGAAAAACCAAAATTAAGACGACAAAGAAATCGTTTGTATACCTATTGATACCGATGGAACATTTATCTGACAAGGGGAGACTAGCAAAACAAGGTTGAACGCCTGATCGCATCAAAAGTGTATGAGAGAACTACACCAACCACGAATGTGGACTTAAGAGCCATATAAGTTGGCTATGGATTTGGAGATACTACCATAAGGTACGAAGTGTACAACATAATTCGGTTATAAGGACCCCTAACCATATTCGATCGGAAGGATTTGAATATTAGACAATGCCAATAGGTCGAACTACTCAGTGAATTACGATTGCAAATTCTCGTACAATAACAACTATTCCATCATCATTAAGGCTGCACCATTCCTGGCCCTTTTATGGAAGAAAGTGTCGATCACCTGTTGCTGGAGCGAGGTGGATGATAGCCAACTCAGTGGTCCTTGAATCATTCACGAAACAACCAAGAAAGTCGTAAACATTCAAAACCGGCTGAAATCCTCACATGATCATCAGAAAAGAAAGCTATGCTGACGTGAGACGCAAACCACTCGACTTCCAAGTATGGGACAAAGTACTCTTAAAAGTGTCACCTTGGAAAGGTGTCATTTGATTTAGCAAACATGGTAAGCTCAACCCTAGGTACATCGGGCCGTTCAAGATTCTTGAAAGAATTGGTCCGTTGGAATATCGACTACAGCTACCACCGCAACTCAAAAGCGTGCACAACACTTTTCGCATTTCCAACTTGAAGAAATGTCTGTAACACTTGTTATCCCTCTCGACAAAATAGACATCGATGACAAACTCCATTTTATCGAGGAACAAATAGGAATCATCGACCGTGAGATCAAACATTTGAAATAGAGTCATATACCATCGTCAAAGTTCAGTGAAATTCCATGCGCGGATCGGAATTCACATAGGAACGGGAAGACCAAATGTGATGTGCCACCAGAGGTCGGTTCAGGAATCGCTTCCTGTCGTTGCAGACCCTTCCGCTGGCAGCAACACCGGTGGTAGTTTTGATATTTATAATAGTCGGGGGGAGCCTAATCCTCCGTACTACTTACTGATACTGGGTATGAATACCTGGTACGAGTATGCGGTAAGGATGATCCAGGGTCGTTCCTCACGATGGTAGAATTGAAACAGAGCTAGTTCCGATAAACTAATTATCAAGCTATGGTTTGAATAAGTGGGTAGGTGATTGTTTTTGGTTTTTATATTTAGTCTAATTAAACTACTAAACTAATAAAACATAAAACTAAAGGGAGACTAGCATATATAACACTTAAGGACAATGAAGACGTGGTTCACCATGATTTAGGGTAGTGTATAAGATGATGATTAATTGGGGACACATTCAGGTGACAAACATATAGACTGCAGGTGTAAACACTAGGACCCTACTTCTTTAGTCCGGTTCTAAATTAGTATGTCACTGAGTACCTAGGCTATCGTGAGTCTGATCAGATTAGGTTGCTTAACCCCCAACGCTGCCCTTGTGACGGAACAGTGACCCTTGCTCAACTGCCCTATTACGGAACAGTGAGTCTATGGAGATAACTCCTGGGTGCATGAATAAGGTAGCAAACTGCCATAAAGGAAATTCTGATCTTTCTTAACACCTAAACCTAAATGCGTCATCTAAATGTGTACTGGTTATTAACTATGTTATTCTAAACTATCGGTTACGTAGAGTTATGGGGTTTAAGCATCTGGGAATACAGCCGACTCCTTGCTTTCTTTTCGAAACTCATATTTTTTCAATTAAGCACAAATACCTCTGTCATGAATTAGACCCTCCTTTACAATCAGTCGTTCATCCCTAGGTATACTCACAGTGTACAATGCATTAAGTATTTCCACAGTTTACTAAGCCTAGATAGACTCACGGTGTACACTACTTTTATATGTTTAGCATTTCCACAGCTTATATGATACCTAGACCATGTTAATAACATAGATAACTATGTGTTCATAGCTAAGGTTTATAACTCCTATAACTATGGCAATAGTCACGTGAAAGACTGGAAAGGGTGAATGATTAAGTCTATATTCAGGATAAGCCTAGACAGATAAACAAGTAATAACTCCCAATTATATAGATAAGGGTTTAATGTAACATCATCTATATACAGATAACAATTGGGAACATTATTCCACAACGGATTGTGCCCACGACTTTCATAGCTTCCACGTTTCGTACTCCACACATTAGTGATGTTTCCGGCGCTATACAAATGAAAGCCATATAACGTTACCTCCGTTGTTTCATAACGATATTATCCCAATCGTATATTCACTACTATCTAAATCATGGCAAACATACAAGCAACTACTCACAATGCATAGCAATAAACATTTCTAATATTAATAAATCACATACATCAAACAAGAACAATATGACAAATTAATAATAGAAAGGATAGAAAATACCGATAAGAATTGTGAGCAGAATAACACTTGTATTTCTTCGTAATATCCAAGCATTACATAAGCTAGCTTCTACTAATTAATTACATAACTAATCTAGAAGAAAAGAGAAGGATTCCCCCACTAATCTTCTCACTAGTCCAAGGGTTTAAAACCCTAGCAAGAAACTAGAGAGAAAGACTAGAGAGAGAACCTAGAGAGAGAAACTAAAGAAAACCTAGAGAGAGAGAGTATTTCTAGAGAGAGAGAAGAAGAAATGAGAATGAGGTGTGTGAGGTGTGTTTTAAAATGAATGAGAGGACCTCTATTTATAGATGAGGAGGGTGAAACTTGGTACAAGTCTCAAAGCATTAAGAACAAGCATTAAAGCGCATACGGGGGGTATCGGACCAAGGGGGCATACGGCACCTTCCAAGGCAAACAGCCCCGTATACGGCACCCTTAGGGCTGTATACGGTACCCTAGGGGCCGTATACGGGGGGTTGGTGTCCCGTTTGCCCTCCGCTGATTCTTCGGTTGCTTGGTTCGTCCGTATCTTCTTCGTTCGGGCTCCGTTTTGCTTGATTCTTGCGCCGTTGGATTCGTTTTTACGTTACGCTTCTAATAACACTAAGTTTGCCAAATTTGGTAGTGGTTGACTTTTACGCGTTTCGGTTGACGATCTGCGAGCTTCCGAGCTTCATATCTTCTTCATCTTTCGTCCGTTTTTCTTGATTCTTTCACCTCCGGTCTTGGTTTTTCCTATAGAATTATAAAATATGAATTAAGATCTAATTACATAAGAAAATCAAGAAGGGAATATTTATGGTGACAGTTTTGCCTCGGTTTGCGTGTTATTTGGACGTTTTAACCGATTTTTGCAGCAACGTCTATATTTAGACTACCTTGGTGATTTTTAGTAAATAATGATGATTTGGAAATGTTTTCACCAAATAATAGTCCAAAAAGTGCGGAAATATATACTTAAAAACATGACTTTTTAGGTCACATCAAGTATCCCACACTTAGAAGTTGCTTGTCCTCAAGCAACAACTCAGTTATGTCCATTGAAAACATTTTTATATTTGGGTGAGTTAAAACATTTTCAAGAAGTCACCACTTTGTCATATGGGAAAATTGTTTAGAGAACACAGGGAAAGTTAAGATGATCTTTTCAGAAATAAGTCTGACTTTCCCAAGCATACTTTCCAAATCTCGTGATCTTGGAGTATACATGACTAGGCGATCTCACTAAAGGTGGTCACTCAATTCACTCATAGTGTATCGGGTTTCCTATCAATCTAGCACAATTGAAATCGCTCAAATAGCCAGTCTTGCAGCACTCATCATCATAAGCTTGGTCGAGAATCGGATCTCCACCACTTAGGAAGAGGATGACGCTAATTATCCCAAGACATTCAAGTGGGTTGTAATGTTTGTGAGGGTTAAGGGGTATGGACAGTGGTGAATTTTGGTTGAAAGGGTCGCTTATCTTAGGCATTTTAAGAATCATGAAAAACTTATTATAGAACGGAGATGATAGCTACTCGTCTTCTGTCGGATCTTCCTTTGAACGGTTGATACTTTGAAGTACTTAGCCTTATTTTCTTTTCTTTTTCTTTTCTTTATTTTTCTGCTTTTTATTTTCTTTTCTTCCTTCCGAACTTCTTTGCCAGAGAATTTCCAAGGATATTTTTTCTTTGCTTTTCTTTCGGAAATCTTTTCTTTCTTCACGGACTTCTTCGAGTCTTTTCTTTGGTGCCAATTTTTCGCACCTTTGATTTTCTTCAATTTTGGTGAACACGAAGGAGTAGATCAATACATAAGAAAATTCTTCAAGATGTTTTTCATAATCCTCAGAAATTCTAAGATAAGTTGTTGGGAAGTTTTGGATAAGTGGGTTAAAAATGTAGGGTTTTGAAGAAACGAAAGGTTTAGGCTCAACAGGGTTTTCTAGGCGGATCATCGATACTAAAAATGAGTATCGGAAGGGTTTTGGGCTTGAAAAGGTATGTAAAAATGGGTTAAATCCTAAGGAATGTCGAGATCATCTAATTGCACATATACCTCGTACGGTACTCACCAATGTGGTCTCGAAACGTATGTCAGGAACAAGTTCTAATTTAGAGATACTAGCATTGGCACACACAAGAAATGAACAATGTAGCATTTAAAATGAATGCTTTTAAGGCTCAAAACCTCACTGCAAATTAGGGTTTGTATGTGCCTAGCCATGCTCCTTAGATTATCACTACTTATTTAAGAAATTTCTATCTTATTTTCCCCAATATTCCTGAATAACTAACTCATTTTAGAAATGGTTCCTCATGAAAGATATTTTAACTCAAAAATAGCAGAGCTAATCGAATGATTTGGCCTATACTTTATTAGTTTTGTTAAAAATTTTGAAAAATTTGAAAATTTTGAGGAACATTTTCTGAGTTGAGCTATTCGGACATAAAAATCTGTAAACATCCAATCCAAGGTATTCTATACCTGCTATCCCACACTTAGAGGAACATTGTCCCTAATGTTCTCTTGAGTTGAGATTATACTCTTAAAGTATAATCCCACACTTAGAGTTTGAACATACAGAAAATGTTTCTCAAGTGTTTGGTTTGGGCTGGAATCCCACACTTAGTGATAAGTTTAGGATATAGTATATATTACTTTGTATTTTAACAGCTAATGAAGCGAAAAAAAATCATGAAAGCGGAGTGAAGGTTAAGAAACTCCCCAGATGACGATTGTCATTATGAAGCTGAGAATGATAAATGAGAGGAGACGAAGTGAGTCTTTGATCTTCTGATTCCATGAAGATCGGTTCAGCTTTGGACTTGTCGATCTGGTGCACAGTGCCTTGTATCCAGACTTAGCAGAGAATCATTCCATCATGTAAGTGGAGATTCTTTTTTTTTTTTTTTTTTGTGAATCCCACACTTTAGTTGTTTAAGGATATGGAGGTGATTCTTGCTGAGTGGTTGCAATGTGGGTTGAAATCCCACACTTAGTTCTTCGGTACGTGCGAGTCTCAAAAGAAGATAAACCATGCTCCTTCCTTCAGAGATGTGTTTAAGTTTCGCGGTCCTGCAGATGTGTAAGCGTTGTTTGTCTGCCTTTGGCCCCACGGTTTCTTCCTTGAATGCTCGTCATCTCTTGGATCTTCTCAGTCATCCAACATCCACTCAAATCACCAAGTTCTCTCGAAAATAACTAAGACTAAAAGGATAGATTGTAGAAAATGAAGCGAAGTGATGTCGCCCTCTGGACACAAGCAGAATCAGCCAAGAAACACCAAATGTTGGATAGAGGTTAATGGACAAAAGATCCCAATCTTCAAGAGCCGCTGCTGTAACTCAACTGCTCCTAATGATCTGAAAGTGTTGAATCCAATGACCATAAATCTTTATCACCCGAGATCTTTGCCGAAAAAACTGATGAAATGATTCTGAAGTTGTTCTTTATCGGTAGAGGTCTTCAGTTTCCAGACTAATCCCGTTACTATTCCTTTGTATTAATGGTCCCTGATGGTGATGGTTGTACGTGTGAAGGGGTGGATGGATGGGTGAATGTGGGTGGATATGGTGATGTGGATGGTAGTGATGGTTTCGGGTTCCATTATGTGGTAAGGTTTAGCTATAGGATTTGGAATTTGTGGGCACATGTGATGAGTATTGAGCTGATCAACTTTGATGAACTAGTCATAGACAACTAGAAATCATCTTTGTGGCTAGAAGTGTCATCTCTTCTCCCCTGCAAAGCAATGTTCCAAATATTCTCATACTCAATGAACTGTAAGCTCCTCTTGTCGTCTTCCATTATTCTCAAAGATTCTTTATCCATAGGCGTCCGTCCCTGTCTGTTACAAGTAGACCAAAGAAACATGATCTAACAAACAAGTGATTATTCTCCAAATCATAGATTCACTGGTTTGCGAAGAACCTATCAAAGTAAGTGCTTTGTAGATGAAACAAACCAGTGAATGACTTGGAGTCTAATCTCACACAAAAAGTGTTAGTTGCCTATAATTTCACTGCAGCACAAACAGCAGATATGGAAACACTAGCACGAGCATTTAAATCAGGAAACCCAGTATAAAGATTTCCAAAGCACACATTTTTAAACGAGTTCGAGCATAATACACATATTAACATACAAATCAGGTTTTCAGATAAATCATTTAGAGATCTTATATGTATGTTCACAGAAATATATGTAAGTACCTCAAATGCTCGAAACATGTGAATGGGTGTTTAAGATGACTAAGGTTCCTAATTCTCATTCTAGTAGGTTTCCATGTTTGTGAGTGAAGGGGATAAAAAGAACTTTTAGAAAATGGTGAAAAATGGATGTTGCAATAAAGTTCAAACGACTAGGAGTAGGAAGTATTAAGGTTTGACAACAATTTGACTTTCCAGGAAGTAATTTCGCAAACCATCCATTTTGTTCATGAAAGTAGAAAACTTGGAACATTCATTTTAGGGTTTCATCTTTGATTTGACGTAAAACGACGTGTTTTTAAGTACATAATTCCCACCTTTTTAGCCCCAAAATGGATGAAAACACTCAATATCATCACTTTTTCACCATAATTCATTAGTAAGGCTAAAAATATGGCATTGCTCCAAAAATCAAGTAAAACGGCTAAAAAACGTACAAAATGGAGCATAAATGATAACGTTCAAGTTCTACGACCACTTTTGAGCACAATACCTCAAATTTATACTTTGATTAGCTCATTGTGATCTTCAGGTGATTACGATCGCGTGGATATAAAGAACGTCGAAAATGGAGCTAGAACGAAGAAGATAGGGCCAAACGAAGTACGATCCAGTGACCAAGACTTACGATCCAGTGCACAAGACCACGACCAGGGCTACACCACCACCTCAGGGGCAGTATACCCCCTCATAGGGGGCGTATACGCCCTCTACAGGGCCATATACCCCCTCTATAGGGCCGTATACCCCCTTGTATCGGTGGTATACCCCCCTTTTAGGGCCGTATACCCCCTTTGCGAGGCCGTATACCCCCTTTTTAGGGTGGTATACCCCCTTATGGTGTTGTTTCATGCCTTGCGAGGGGGTGTTTTGACAAGTTCGAAAGTACGAGAGTGCTGGATGTAAATTATATTTGGAAGCCTATAAATAGAGCCACAACCTCCTCATTTCCACACCATCATCCATCCACTCTCACTCATCACTCATTCACACACTTTACTTTCTCTCTCTAGTTTAATATAGATTAGTTAGCTCTCTCTCTCTCTCTAGCACTACTCTTAGGAGTTAGAGGAGAGATAGTAGGAGGGGCATTATTGTAATATTTGTTGGAGAGATTTAGAGAGGTGCTTTTGTATCAAGCGGAGGCTCTACTCGTTATACTCTTTCAGCTTATATTCAATCTACGCATTATTCACGGTTATTTCTTTCCTTATCTATTATAATGCATGCTATTGTTATTATACTAGATTTAGGATTCGTTACCATGATTAGTGAGTAGTTTGCTCGTGTGTTTGTTGTGATGTAGTTAGTCGTTATAATGGGGGAATGATGTTAATTTAAATAAACAATTAGGATGATACTAAATGACGGAGGTAACGTTATACGGCTTTCATTTGTATAGTGCCGGAACCATCACGAATGTGTGTAGTACGGAACGTGGAAGCTATGAAAGTCGTGGGCACAATCCGTTATTGAAATATCATTCCTAATTGTTATAAACTGAAAACTAAGTCTGTTTAACTTTTCATCTATGATTATAAACTATTCACCAAACTATCGCCTTTCCTCCAATAAACGTGGTTACAACCCTAACAGACAAGGAGTCGCGAACCTTGTTCTAAGGGTAATTAATTATCTGTGCTATTTAAGCATGGTCTGATTTCGAAGCTTTGGAAGTACCGTTAAAATCTAAATGTATTTTACAACGTGAATAAATCAGGGATTTATTGGGTAATAATATTAAGTGAAGGGCTGGGTTTATATCATAGATGGTCATGCTTTAATACAAACTGAGTTTAAACGGGTTCAGGGTGATCTGTATATTTAGCATGTGTGGAACACTGTAAAACGACCTAGTACCTCGTATAAGTGTTCTATTCACTTAAACTATGGAACGGCCGTCAGTGTATACACCCTAATAAGTGCGCAAGGCATGGAATGCTGTAAAACATCCTAGTACATCGTGCAAGTGTTCATACACCCAAACTATGGACTGGATGTCGGCATATACATTCCGAGCAGCACCGGATTACCCACCAACTCTGAACCTATAAAACCATCGATGAAAAGTTAACAGACGCTTTCCGAATTAGGTCTTAAATGCTCTATTTGAATTAGAATACTTTATGGTATCAAAGAACGGTCAGAAATTAAATATCGGTCTGTTACCTTATTCATGCGCCCAGGAGTTAACTCCAAGAAGGGTCACTTGTCTTCACAGACAGTGTTGGGGGTAGAACAGCCTGATCTGATCAGAATCCTGATAACCTAGTACTCAGTGACATGCTGTCTGAGGAATCGGATAGTAGGGTGCTAGCAGTTAAGCCATAAAGTACCTAAAATAAATAGAACACAAATACTTTGAAAGAACGTTTTCATAACATTAACTCAAAACATCATCTCCCCATTAGGCTAATGAAATCACAACAAACACTCCTCTCCGTACTGATTATCATCTATCATTTTATTTTGATGTTTATTTAGTTTAATTTAGGACCTAAGTAAAAACCCAAAACCAACTCTCTTATTTACAAACCCTGCTAAATCGAATCGAACGTCTGGACAACTGTGTTTCACAATACGGTTGATCTTAAGAACGACCTTGAGTCATTACTTGCCGCTAACTATCCTTAGCCATAGTAAGAACTTAGGTCCCCAGCTTTATAAATTTAAAACCTCCACTGATCCGCCGCCCGTGACTGGAAGGTCCTCAACGACAGGGAAGCGATTCCTTGACCGTCCGTTCGGGTGCGATCAGGTTTTTGGCGCCGCTGCCGGGGAATCAATCGTAAGATTCTTAGTTATCCAGACGCGCTTTTCTATTTAGTTCCACCTGTACATAACCGTATTTTTCTTTTCCTTGTTCCAACCGAAAATTCCTTCCCACAACATACAACGACAATCGACCAGATCATCCAGAACTGAACCACTTATCTTTACGCCTGATCCGGAGTCGATTATCCGCACAATCCGCAAAGAAAGACGCTCTCGCTTCCAAAAGATGGCCGCACGGATCACTCTCACCGATCATACCAAACCGTCTATCGAAGGACGAGGAGGACCCATCAGCTATCCGGTAATCGAAGGCGCATCTTTCGAACTCAAACACCACATTGTCCAACTCATCAAGGACAACTGCCAATTCCTCGGTTTACCCCGTGATGACCCCAACGCCCATATCGACAAATTCATTCAGATCTCGAACTCTTACAAGCAGAATGGGGTTGAGCAGGATATAGTCCGCCTGTATTTGTTCCCCTATTCTCTCGCTCTGCATGCCCAGACATGGTTTGAGGGACTTGAGACCGGCTCAGTTACCTCTTGGACGGATATGGCTACTAAATTCCTAACCAAATATTTTCCTCCGTCTAAACAAACTAAGTCCAAGAACGATATCACAAACTTCCACCAAGCTTATGACGAATCTACCTATACGGCATGGGAACGATTTAAGATTCTTCTGAAGAAATGTCCGAACCACCAACTCGAAAAGATCGCCCAGTTATGCACGTTTTACAACGGTCTTGTTCCAAACCACCGCATCACCCTTGACGCCGTTGCTCAAGGTAACTTCATGCAACTCACGGACAACGAAGCTTGGAACTTGATCGAGAATATGACGATGCACCATCATGACTGGAAGACGGATGAGCAATCCTCATCATTACCTCTATCTTCTTACAACCAAATCCAACCTGAGACAATCAAATCCTTGAGTGAGCAGATAGATTCGTTGATGAAACAACTTGGAGAGCTAAAGAAACAACCGCAGCAGATCCACCAAGTTCAGGCTTGCCAGAACTGTGCTCACCTTCCCACGGAAGAATATCAAGTTGAGTACGAAGATCCAGTTGACGGTACGGTCTACTACGCACAATTCCCAGCTCGACCTCAAAATCCACCTGGTTTCGCTCGAACATCTCCACCTAGGACGCGAGGCACTCAATACCCTTCACGGAACACCCAACCAACCTTTCAACCCAAATATCAACCGAGATACCCAACCTACACACAACAACCCCAACTCACCTACAACCAACCGTTATCCTTAACCGCACCAGATGTCAGCCCACCTAGTGATGCCACGAAGACCATTGTGCCTGTCACTAGTCAAGATGACACTCTCAACAAATTTATCGAGGGTCAGACACAATTCAACCAGAAAACCACCGCCAGACAAGACCAAACTGACCTATTCCTTTGAAATCAACTCTCAGTCCTTAAAACCCTTGAGAATCAAATCGGTCAGTTGGCTCAACGTCTTGACACCAGACCCCAAGGAACCCTTCCAAGTAACACCATCCATAACCCGCACGTGGAAGAGGCCAAACAAGTAACCTCTACAAACCCAAAGGTGGCACCGAGCCAACCTAATTCTTCTTCTCCGGTGAAGAAAGAATCTCCTGTCCCGAAGACAGTTGAGACACCATCTACTCCTTCTAGAGAAGTGAGAATCCCACTCCCTAATCGTCTTAAGCAAAGGTACAAGGTTAATTCCTTCAAACTCGATGCCAAATTCTTAGACACCGTGTCTAGAATTCCCACTAGTGCCAAGCAGATTAGGCGAATGCTTGCTACCAAAGACAAGATACCCGATGCATCTACTATCCCACTGAGCACGGAAAGTTCAGCCGTCATAAGCAACCTGCCGGAAAAACTAGGAGACACCGGTCGCTTCACTGTGCCCTGTTCTATCTATCAGTCAGGCATGATCCGCTCCTTGGCCGATCTTGGAGCCAGCATCAATCTCATGCCTTACTCTCTCTACGTCAGATTAGAATTAGGAAACCTTAAGCCTACAAAGATGAGCGTGCAACTTTCCGATCAATCCATTCGATATCCACGAGGAATAGCCAAAAATATAATGGTTAAGGTTGATAAATTCTATTTTCCCACTGACTTTGTTGTGATGGATATACAGGAAGATATCAATATACCGATTATCCTAGGCAGGCCTTTCATGAACACTGCCCGTGCTATCATTGATGTATTCTTGCAAACTATAAGTCTTCGAGCACATGGAGAGACAATATCTTTCCAGGTTGACCGGACTGATAGTTCTCATCTTGAGAATGCTGAGATATACGCAATATCCACCGGCAGAGTCACATCCGACGATGACACATCCGAGTCAGAACCTTCAGACACATACGTTCCCGATGACCATACCTGTCTCATCTCATCCACGGAAGAATCTGAATCCGAGGCTGAAGAGATGGAAGATTCTGAGTCTGAAGGCAATACTGAAGAAGAGATGGAAGAATCTGAAGAAGAGCAAGAAGAGGATGAGCCAGAAGAAGAAGAGCAAGAGGAGGACATGTATCAATCCACACCGCCTCACGAGTACTTCCCTGATTCTCAGCATCCGATAGAAGAAGTCATGCAACTTGAACACATCCCAATCACTCTATCCGATGATGATGACCCAGAAGAAGGCCCACCGATTGATCATTCTTACCCCGAAGAAAAAGACATCGAGATGGACTCTTCCCAGCCGATATCACAGATCACCGATGAGTCTCAGCCACTCACCGACACTGTTGAGTTTCTAGACATTTCAGTGATCGAGAGTGACGAGGACGATATCGTCTTCATTGATGTTCCGATCGATACCCGCTCCATTCATCGCCTCAATCCGATTGTTCCACCTCCAGTCATTATTCCTCCTACTATAGGAAATATCGAAATCCCGATCGTGTCTGAACCAGAAGAAATGCTTCATGCCATTGAAGAACACGGGGAGGACTTCCGAACTCTGATTGGGATTATACGAGATTCCACTATTAATTACACGCAACGACAGAGGGATATTATTAAGGACATTGAGACTGAATATGATGTTTATCGAGCCAACCATTTCCTGAGTCCGCAACATCTAGTTAGTCGCATCAACGCCTTCGCCAGTGATCTCGCAGGAGAGACATCAGACAATGATGAGCCTTCTCCCGATGAAGAAGAATTCTATGAATCACAGAAGACCACGTATGGCTGGGTGTATCAAGCTTTTATCAGGTCCGCATTTCCATATTCGAGCCGATAGATGGAGTTTCTCCACAATTTCAGACACAAGATGGATTATGCTACTGGGAATCCTGAAGACGAAGTTGATATTCAGCTAATGGCGGATCTCAAAGGACTTCTAGACTCTATGGCCGATAATGATCACATTGACGAGTCCTCACCACACAGGTTTTTCATCAGCTGCACTATCGAGCATCACGCCCAGACAATCATCGGAAAGTTAGAACACGTCAGTTCAAACGAAAGAGCACGAGCCATCCCTTCTTCTGTTTCAGAAGGTTTGACGGTTAACGTTGCATATTTCGTTTCTGAACGACTTAAAAACATTTTCGGTTCTATCTTATGGGAGCAGCCCAGACAGCTATTCCACAATGGGTTACGTGAGGTTTACAACAGGATGATTAACATCTTCCTGAAACCAGAACTAACGTATACCGAACATCAGAAACAGCTGATCCAAGGCATATTCAGATCCATTGAAGAGCTAGGGCAAGACATCAGCAATGCCACTCATGAAGACATCCACCTACGCTTCTTCGGATTTTTGGACACCCTACGGGCAGATCGACCGGTGCGTGAGACGCTTGAGCATGATGGAGACACCCTTGTGGACACTAATGGACCAATCTCCAAGGCAGTCCAAGATACTATAATGGATCTTCTATTCTTGCAAAGGACTGTTGAGGAGCATTTCCATGCCTATCCTCTTCATGTGGCAAGAATCCCGAACATCACAGAAGTCATCACGCGACATTTCATGAGATTCTACCCACCTAACCCCAGGACACTTCCACTCCGCATCCCAAGTCCTGGGAGATCCTCTTCCGGCTGATCTAAGAGGAATGAAAGTCGAGCTCTCGACTCTAAAAGCAGCGCTTCTCGGGAGGCAACCCGTGCAATAAGACGTGTGATTGTGTGGTTAATAAGTGAAGATAAATCTCCGAATATCCTTCACACTTGGATATACCTTCAAAAATACTTTCAAAATATTTCAAAAGTAACAACTCATTTTTGCAAAATCACTTGTCTCAGATAAATAGGAAAATACTTTCAGAAAATTAGTTCATATGTTTCGAGCATTTGAGGTACTTGCATACTACTTTTATGCATTATGCTCGAACTCGTTTAAAAATATATGTTCTATAAAATTATTTGTAGTAGAAAACATCTTTTCAATCTGAGACAGTGATTCTCTTTCATTGCAAAAACATGAGTTGAAATCAAAAGGTATATCCAACGTGTTCACACTTAAGAGATTGATTCACAAATGATGGTTGAAATGGAAGGCAAGGTCTTATTTAATGGCAATCCCCCTAAAAGCCGAATAATCATCATGGAATTGCCGCAAGCGAAGACTTCAAGCTCTTTTCTCGGCACATATTCAGATCTTCAGCTTTTAGCTATCTGGGGAGTTTCTTCATCCTTTCTCTGTTCTTATCTTTTTGCTTTATTTAGTACTGTTAATAAATAAAAGTAATCTATACCATATCCTAAGCTTATCACTAAGTGTGGGATTCCAGCCCAAAATTAACACTTGAGAAGCATTTTCTTACATGTTTAAACTCTAAGTGTGGGATTATACCTCTAGTATAATCTCCATTTAAGAGAACATTAGGGACAATGTTCCTCTAAGTGTGGGATAGCGGTATAGAATACCTGATAGATTTTTGTGTCCAAATAGCAACTCAGAAAATGTTCCTCACTATAAAATTTGATCAAAATTTTTCAAAATTTTTGCGTCAAACAAAGAAAAGCATGAGCTTAACTTCGACAGTAGTTAGCTACTCATTCAGATTAGCTCTGCTTCTTCTTTGAATTTTAATATTCCTAAGAGGGATCATTTTGAATATGAGTAAGTTATTTTGGAAAATAGTGTAAATAAGGTCGGAATTTCTCAAATTAAGAAATGATAATCTTAGGGGCAGCGCATGACTAAGCACATACAACCCATTTTAATTGCAGTGAGGTATCTTGAGCCTATAAAAGCATTTATTTTAAATGCTTCACTATTCATTTGTTGTGTGTGCCGATGTATGCATTTCTGAATTAGAACTTGCTCCTGGTATGCATTTCGAGACCATATTGGTGAGTACCGTACGCGGTATAGGTGCAATTAAATGATCTTGACATTCCCTAGGAAATAAACCCCTTTTCTCATATCTTTTCAAGCCTAACCCTACCGATACTCATTTTTAGTATCGATGATCCGCTTAGTAAACCCTGTTGAGCCTTAACCTTTTCGTTTCTTGAAAACCCAAAGTTTTAAACCCACTCTCCTCCATACCCACCAAAATCTTATCTTGGAATTTTTAAATTTTTGAAAAATGATATCTAGGTATTCTTTTTGCTTTCACTCAAAAATCATAAATCTCGTGTTTTACTCAAAACTTCTCGCGTGCGTTTCAAAAATCAAAATCTCAAAAAAGATCGAGAAAGTCTGAAGGTGTGAATGACACCAAGTAAAATTCGAAATATCAAAAGATTGAAAAAAAAAATGAAAGTAAGAAAGGATCCCGGAAAAAGGAGAAGTAAGAAAAATAAAAATCCCTTAGAAATTCCTTGGCAAAGAAGTTCTAAGCCAAAAATATGAAATAAAGCTAAGTGCTTCAAATCTCTCGAAAACTCCGATCTCTCAAAATATATATATTCCGTGTGTTTTCAAAAAGATAGAAGTCAAAATAGCTATATTTCTCCCTTACCGTTATCCGTTTCCGTTTTCATTAAAAAGCGTATCTAAATAAAGTTTTTCATTAGTTTAAAAGTCCTAAGATAAGCAGCCCCTTTAAACCCTAAAAATGCCCATTATCCATACCCTTAACCCTCACTTAACACTACAACCCATGAATGTCTTGTGATAATTAGTGCCGTCCTCACCTAAGTGGTGGAGATTTGATTCTCGATCAAGCCTATGACGATGAATGCTACATGACTGGCTTTTGAGCGATTTCATTTCTTTAGAATGATAGGAAACCCGATACACTTTGAGTGAATTGAGTGACCACCGGTGAGATTGCCTAAGTCATGTGTATGCCAAAGATCACGAGAATCAGAAGCATGCCCAAAGATATTCATTTCTTATTTCTGGAACGATTATCTTATTTATCTCGATTTTCTGAAACAGGTTACTCATATGAAAGATGGTTGTTCTAAGAAATATTTTAATTCGTAAAATTGGACTTAAATCATTTTTAAAGTGAGGATATTTGAAGGATTGCTTAAGGACAAGCAATGTCTAAGTGTGGGATATTTGATTTGACGTAAAACGACATGTTTTTAAGTACATAATTCCCACCTTTTTAGCCCCAAAATTGATGAAAACACTAAATATCATCACTTTTTCACCATAATTCATTAGTAAGGCTAAAAATATGGCATTGCTCCAAAAATCAAGTAAAACGGCTAAAAAGTACAAAATAGAGCATAAATGATAACGTTCATGTTCTACGACCACTTTTGAGCACAATACCTCAAATTTATACTTTGATTAGCTCATTGTGATCTTCAGGTGATTACGATCGTGTGGATATAAAGAACGTCGAAAACGGAGCTAGAACGAAGAAGATAGGGCCAAACGAAGTACGATCCAGTGACCAAGACTTACGATCCAGTGCACAAGACCACGACTAGGGCTACACCACCCCCTCAGGGGCCGTATACCCCCTCTATAGGGCAGTATACCCCCTTGTATGGGTGGTATACCCCCCTTTTAGGGCCGTATACCCCCTTTGCGAGGCCGTATACCCCTTTTTTAGGGTGGTATACCCCCCTTATGGTGTTGTTTCATGCCTTGCGAGGGGGTGTTTTGACAAGTTCGAAAGTACGAGGGTGCTGGATGTAAATTATATTTGGAAGCCTATAAATAGAGCCACAACCTCCTCATTTCCACACCATCATCTATCCACTCTCACTCATCACTCATTCACACACTTTACTTTCTCTCTCTAGTTTAATATAGATTAGTTAGCTCTCTCTCTCTCTAGCACTACTCTTAGGAGTTAGAGGAGAGATAGTAGGAGGGGCATTATTGTAATATTTGTTGGAGAGATTTAGAGAGGTGCTTTTGTATCAAGCGGAGGCTCTACTCGTTATACTCTTTCAGCTTATATTCAATCTACGCATTATTCACGGTTATTTCTTTCCTTATCTATTATAATGCATGTTATTGTTATTATGCTAGATTTAGGATTCGTTACCATGATTAGTGAGTAGTTTGCTCGTGTGTTTGTTGTGATGCAGTTAGTCGTTATAATGGGGGAATGATGTTAATTTAAATAAACAATTAGGATGATACTAAATGACGGAGGTAACGTTATACGGCTTTCATTTGTATAGCGCCGGAACCATCACGAATGTGTGTAGTACGGAACGTGGAAGCTATGAAAGTCGTGGGCACAATCCGTTATTGAAATATCATTCCTAATTGTTATAAACTGAAAACTAAGTCTGTTTAACTTTTCATCTATGATTATAAACTATTCACCAAACTATCGCCTTTCCTCCAATAAACGTGGTTACAACCCTAACAGACAAGGAGTCGCGAACCTTGTTCTAAGGGTAATTAATTATCTGTGCTATTTAAGCATGGTCTGGTTTCGAAGCTTTGGAAGTACCGTTAAAATCTAAATGTATTTTACAACGTGAATAAATCAGGGATTTATTGGGTAATAATATTAAGTGAAGGGCTGGGTTTATATCATAGATGGTCATGCTTTAATACAAACTGAGTTTAAATGGGTTCAGAGTGATCTGTATATTTAGCATGTGTGGAACACTGTAAAACGACCTAGTACCTCGTATAAGTGTTCTATTCACTTAAACTATGGAACGGCCGTCAGTGTATACACCCTAATAAGTGCGCAAGGCATGGAATGCTGTAAAACATCCTAGTACATCGTGCAAGTGTTCATACACCCAAACTATGGACTGGATGTCGGCATATACATTCCGAGCAGCACCGGATTACCCACCAACTCTGAACCTATAAAACCATCGATGAAAAGTTAACAGACGCTTTCCGAATTAGGTCTTAAATGCTCTATTTGAATTAGAATACTTTATGGTATCAAAGAACGGTCAGAAATTAAATATCCGTCTGTTACCTTATTCATGCGCCCAGGAGTTAACTCCAAGAAGGGTCACTTGTCTTCACAGACAGTGTTGGGGGTAGAACAGCCTGATCTGATCAGAATCCTGATAACCTAGTACTCAGTGACATGCTGTATGAGGAATCGGATAGTAGGGTGCTAGCAGTTAAGCCATAAAGTACCTAAAATAAATAGAACACAAATACTTTGAAAGAACGTTTTCATAACATTAACTCAAAACATCATCTCCCCATTAGGCTAATGAAATCACAACAAACACTCATCTCCGTACTGATTATCATCTATCATTTTATTTTGCTGTTTATTTAGTTTAATTTAGGACCTAAGTAAAAACCCAAAACCAACTCTCTTATTTACAAACCCTGCTAAATCGAATGGAACGTCTGGGCAACTGTGTTTCACAATACGGTTGATCTTAAGAACGACCCTGAGTCATTACTTGCCGCTAACTATCCTTAGCCATAGTAAGAACTTAGGTCCCCAGCTTTATAAATTTAAAACCTCCACTGATCCGCCGCCCGTGACTGGAAGGTCCTCAACGACAGGTAAGCGATTCCTTGACCGTCCGTTCGGGTGCGATCAATCTTCTACTTATTGGGTTAGCTTACGACTTATCCTAAATTAACTACTATTACGACAACTAAAACTATGTTAGACACGGGTTGCCTCCCGAGAAGCGCTTGTTTTTGTTCGAGTCTCTAGCTTGACTCTAACACTATTTATCAGGCAATCGTAGCGGCTTCCTTGCATCCATCAGTAGACACAAGTGGTAATATTGGTACATACCTAAGAGTTTAAGGCAAGTTAAGGCTAGGGGATGTCCAATATGAGGAGATGGTTCAAAGTAAGGGAAGTGTTCTACCGGAGGTATAACAAATCTCTCATCTTCTAATACCTCCTGGGGTCGGATTGACAGAATGGGCTGGTCAGAGGTGTCCATATCACTCCATGACGTATACGTCATTATGTGGTGGAGAGATGGTTTGTAGGGCAACCCTGACGCAAAACCCACCTTACTTCTTATGGTCTTTTGGTCGATGATAATGTTGTACTCTGGGCATGGAGGTGGGACAGTATCCGTTGACGTCTCAAATCTTGTAAAAACATTCTCATCGACTATTTGGGTAACGGGTTCAGTCAGATCACTACTTAGAGTTGAGTGCAAGTCTGTGTTAAGTGTATTAGATGTGGAGTGTGGGTTAACTTCGAATGGTGAAGATTGAGATTGATGTTCAGTGGGGCTATAGGGATTTGATTGAGAATCTAAGTGTCCTATGCCTAACATCGTATGTCCCTCACATTCTCCATCAAAGTGGGGAACACCGCATATCCTACATCCAATTTGAAATGTTTGAGCAAGACTTTGCAATTGATCTTTTATTGTTTCTACCCAAATATTCAGAAAAGACGACATTTGAAGAAGGTTTAAGAATTATATTTGAGGTGAGAAGGGTTTTAATCTAAACTAAGCTAAGCTAAGCTAATCTAATCTAACTACGCTAATCTACGGACAGAAAGTAAAAGGATCGCTTTAAAAACTAATTTATCTAAACAGGCTCCAAATCATACTACCGTCCCCGGCAGCGGCGCCAAAAACTTGATGTGCCACCAGAGGTCGGTTCAGGAATCGCTTCCTGTCGTTGCGGACCCTTCCGCTAGCAGCAACACCGGTGGTAGTTTTGATATTTATAATAGTCGGGGGGAGCCTAATCCTCCGTACTACTTACTGATACTGGGTATGAATACCTGGTACGAGTATGCGGTAAGGATGATCCAGGGTCGTTCCTCACGACGGTAGAATTGAAACAGAGCTAGTTCCGATAAACTAATTATCAAGCTATGGTTTGAATAAGTGGGTAGGTGATTGTTTTTGGTTTTTATATTTAATCTAATTAAACTACTAAACTAATAAAACACAAAACTAAAGGGAGACTAGCATATATAACACTTAAGGACAATGAAGACGTGGTTCACCATGATTTAGGGTAGTGTATAAGATGACGATTAATTGGGGACACATTCAGGTGACAAACATATAGACTGCAGGTGTAAACACTAGGACCCTACTTCTTTAGTCCGGTTCTAAATTAGTATGTCACTGAGTACCTAGGCTATCGTGAGTCTGATCAAATCAGGTTGCTTAACCCCCAACGCTGCCCTTGTGACGGAACAGTGACCCTTGCTCAACTGCCCTGTTACGGAACAGTGAGTCTATGGAGATAACTCCTGGGTGCATGAATAAGGTAGCAAACTGCCATAAAGGAAATTTTGATCTTTCTTAACACCTAAACCTAAATGCGTCATCTAAATGTGTACTGGTTATTAACTATGTTATTCTAAACTATCGGTTACGTAGAGTTATGGGGTTTAAGCATCTGGGAATACAGCCGACTCCTTGCTTTCTTTTCGAAACTCATATTTTATCAATTAAGCACAAATACCTCCGTCATGAATTAGACCCTCCTTTACAATCAGTCGTTCATCCCTAGGTATACTCACAGTGTACAATGCATTAAGTATTTCCACAGTTTACTAAGCCTAGATAGACTCACGGTGTACACTACTTTTATATGTTTAGCATTTCCACAGCTTATATGATACCTAGACCATGTTAATAACAGAGATAACTATGTGTTCGTAGCTAGGGTTTATAACTCCTATAACTATGGCAATAGTCACGTGAAAGACTGGAAAGGGTGAATGATTAAGTCTATATTCAGGATAAGCCTAGACAGATAAACAAGTAATAACTCCCAATTATATAGATAAGGGTTTAATGTAACATCATCTATATACAGATAACAATTGGGAACATTATTCCACAACGGATTGTGCCCACGACTTTCATAGCTTCCACGTTCTGTACTCCACACATTAGTGATGTTTCCGGCGCTATACAAATGAAAGCCATATAACGTTACCTCCGTTGTTTCATAACGATATTATCCCAATCGTATATTCACTACTATCTAAATCATGGCAAACATACAAGCAACTACTCACAATGCATAGCAATAAACATTTCTAATATTAATAAATCACATACATCAAACAAGAACAATATGACAAATTAATAATAGAAAGGATAGAAAATACCGATAAGAATTGTGAGCAGAATAACACTTGTATTTCTTCGTAATATCCGAGCATTACATAAGCTAGCCTCTACTAATTAATTACATAACTAATCTAGAAGAAAAGAGAAGGATTCCCCCACTAATCTTCGCACTAGTCCAAGGGTTTAAAACCCTAGCAAGAAACTAGAGAGAAAGACTAGAGAGAGAACCTAGAGAGAGAAACTAAAGAAAACCTAGAGAGAGAGAGTATTTCTAGAGAGAGAGAAGAAGAAATGAGAATGAGGTGTGTGAGGTGTGTTTTAAAATGAATGAGAGGCCCTCTATTTATAGATGAGGAGGGTGAAACTTGGTACAAGTCTCAAAGCATTAAGAACAAGCATTAAAGCGCATACGAGGGGTATCGGACCAAGGGGGCATACGGTACCTTCCAAGGAAAACAGCCCCGTATACGGCACCCTTACGGCCGTATACGGTACCCGAGGGGCCTTATACGGTACCTAGAGGCCGTATACGGGGGGTTGGTGTCCCGTTTGCCCTCCGCTGATTCTTCGGTTGCTTGGTTCGTCCGTATCTTCTTCGCTCGGGCTCCGTTTTGCTTGATTCTTGCGCCGTTGGATTCGTTTTTCCGTTACGCTTCTAATGACACTAAGTTTTTCAAATTTGGTAGTGGTTGACTTTTACACGTTTCGGTTGACGATCTGCGAGCTTCCGAGCTTCATATCTTCTTAATCTTTCGTCCGTTTTTCTTGATTCTTTCACCTCCGGTCTTGGTTTTTCCTATAGAATTATAAAATATGAATTAAGATCTAATTACATAAGAAAATCAAGAAGGGAATATTTAAGGTGACAGTTTTGCCTCGGTTTGCGTGTTATTTGGACGTTTTAACCGATTTTTGCAGCAACGTCTATATTTAGACTACCTTGGTGATTTTTAGTAAATAATGATGATTTGGAAATGTTTTCACCAAATAATAGTCCAAAAAGTGCGGAAATATATACTTAAAAACATGACTTTTTAGGTCACATCAAAATATGACAGATTGGTTCTTAGATACCCTATAGACCGCGACAACAAGCTAATTTCGGGATGAAATTCTTCTAACAAGGGGAGAATGTGACACCCGTCAACTTAGGTCAACTGTTAAACCTGACTGAAACCCTAATTTCCTTTATTTATTTTGAATTAGGCTAAATATTTGAAAATTCTTGTATGTATTCGAATATACACTTATGTGATTACCTATCTATTTGTAATTACGCAAAACAATTGGACGGAGTCCGGTTCAGTATACGACATTGGTAAAAACTCTTCTATAAATAATTTAAATCTATTTTATGAATAAAATAGTATTTATTTACCTTATATTATTATTACGTGTAATAATATACGAAAAACCTAGACGTTTTAATTAAAACGTAACAAGTACAGTAAAAATGCGCGAATCGAATTCGACAATCAAATGGAAGTCAATAAATATTTTGACAACTAAAAGTAAAGTATTTTAACAATACTTCAATGAAAAATAATCTCAAATATATTACGAATTAAAACGACACAAGAAAATGCTACGTGATTTAACGATTAAACGAATAACGGGTAAAATAACACACAATACGCGAAACAGACTGAGAGTTTAAATTTAAACACTCCACACCCCATGGGCCCCTCCCAAAAATCAGTCTCAAAGCCACCACCCCCACCACCCAATCAAAATCCATGCAATTCTCTTTTTCCCTTAACCCACTCAAAGTTCATGCAAGGCATCATTCCCATCACCCACACTCTTTCATTTTCTCTCTACCTTCTCTCTAGAATCACCCATCTCTCTCTAAACTCTGGAAAAAAAAACCCAGCCCCATTCAACATCAAAAATCGCCATTCATCATCATCAATTCAAGAGGAAGATCAAGAACAAGCTCAATAACACCATCTTCATCATCATCCTCTCTTGTTCTTCTTCATCATTTCTTTGTGAGGATCACTAAAACCCTCACTTATTTCACTTGCATGTTACTGATTTTAATGTTATTATGTTCATCTATCACTAATATGTCCAAATCCATGGTTGAAAATCGTTTTTATAAAATATCTAAAAAGATACATAATCTGTCTTCAAAAACACAGCTTACTAAAATATTCGTATCTGGAGTTCTACTAGGAGTTAGACAACGCATTTTTTTTTTTTTTGAAATCTTCGTATTGAAAAGAGCTACAACTTTCATGTTTTACACTTTTTCCAGAAATGTACACATTTTTCTCTACAGGTCGATTTATAGGACTGGTCTGACAGTTTTGATAAAATGTGTTCAGTTGTTACGCGGAATTGTTTAAATATGTAAATGGGCATTAAAAATCTTGAAATTCTTATGATAAGAACTAGACATTTATAAGACCAGTTGGTAAAAATTATGAAGTCTGATTTGGACCAGAGGTATGTGAAATCGTGTGGCGTAACGACCCGACAAAAACCGAAATATTAAATCTTGAAGTTTTTAAGATGCTTAATGGACACCGACACCTCGAAAATAACTCCGACACAAACCGACAAGTTTTATAAGCTTAATTAACTGAAATGTAGGTTTGGGTAAGAGTCTTGGGTCAAACCGAGAAGTTTTGACCAAGTCAACAAAAACGAGGTTCAGTTTCGAAAACGAAAAACTTACTATTTTTGACAAACTTATTAACTTTGACAAAACTTGCAAGAAAATGGGTTGGGTGACATATTTAGTAACTTGGACTAAAAATGAGACCCGAAAACACTCTTGAACGAAAAACCAACACTTTAAACATTATAGTAAAAATCAAAAACCTGATCTTTACTCTAAATGTCCAACATGGGTAATAACTTGTAACCACATACGATAACAACACGATGACATATGAAACATACTAACGAACAAACATAATAGTAACACTTTTTTTTGAATTATTAATTACAAACCTTCACCAATGGATCGTACATGTGTTGATAAAACAACAAACTTTGGACATACTAGTTGAGTGAACTGGCTTAAGTGGACATTAGCTCTCCACTTACATAGATGGTCTTTTGAGACATCTACTTACACACACAACCTTATACGTTTAGGGCATTAGAAGATTGCAATTGGGAATAAGATTACTTGCTTGCTATTTGATTAGTTGCTAGATTGCTTAAAGCTAAACTCGGGTGAGTTTCATAGCCCCCTCTTTTTACTGTTTTATAACTATTTTTGGGGAGAATACATACTACAACTGCTTTATAAAATTGCTTATATACAACTGTTTTTATGATCACATGTAACGGAAAACACAAACGGATTGCATGAGTTGTTTCACTATCTAATCCACGGAACAGAAGTCCTCTTACATCATAGTTTCGTTAGTATGGATTTAGCGCAAATATTAATGAATAGATCTATTTGGGATTAACCATCCCCGTCCGGGTTGGACGCATCAGTATTTGAACTTAACGAGTGTACTGGATTAGGCACTCGCAGAGGCACGAGTTGGTATTTGATTATACACTACTCACTCACGGTTAAGCTTCAACTGTGGGCTCATGGCATTAGTATACTTTTACTTAACATTGTTTAACAAACATACAAATCTTGTGATTCATACCATTACTTCTGTAACTGTTAAAACCTATGAACTCACCAACTTTATGTTGACCTTTCTAGTATGTATTTCTTAGGTAACCCGCCGCATTAGGAAGCTATTGGATAGCTCGAGTCGCATTGTTTTCAAACATTCAGGATCTAGATTGCATCTTACTATATTTAGTAACTTTGTAATTCTACTTACATAATGAGAACTTCAAATGTTTCGTTAAACGGTTGTAAACAAATTTGAATTTATGGAATCTAATATTTTCAAACGTCTCATATAGAGGTCGTTTACTTTAATCATTGTGTTATGATATTTGATTTGGTCGGAGCCCCCATGACACCTCATGTTTCCGCTGCCACGTGTTTTGGGGGTGTGACAAAGCCCTTGTTGTAACGCTCGATGAGTTTTCTTTTGGGTGTTACCATGTGGGGTACCAAACGTGCCAGTTCTTGAAACCGGGTTGTGTATCCAGTGATGTTAGCACCGATCATTTGTATGTTCCAGAGCTCGGTCTCCAGTTTCTGTTGCTCACTCTGAGAGCAAAATTCCTCCATCATCATTTGTTACAGAGTCTCCCACGAGATGGAGTAATCTGTTGTACGGCCGAGGATTTGAATCTGAGCGTTCCACCAAGTTAACGCTTTGTCGGCCAGGGTACACGTGGCGTACTTCATGATTTTGTCAGCGGCGCAATCGCTGATGTCGATCACTGATTCTGTTTTCTCTATCCAGTGGACTAGGCCAATGGGCCCTTCAGTCCAAGTAAAGGTGCTCGGTTTGCACGCTTGGAAGGTTTTGTACGAACACCCCTGCTGAGTATTCGTCGGTGTCTCGCTGTTAACGGGGGTGGCTCCACTGTTGTTTGCCACATTGTCTCGGTTGCGGCTGGCCTCATATTGAGCAATAGCTTCGGCCACACGGCGTTCGATGATTTGCTCGGTTGTTTCCGGAGGTGGAGGTGGAGGAGTAACATTTCGTTGACTGTTTCGAGTTTGTCTTCGTCTAGGCGGCATGGTGACGTTCTGCGATGAAGGAATGCAGAAGTCAATGCCAAATAAAAGGATGTGAAGAATGAGGTTTCAGATATTTTCAGTTTTCGAGTATTAAGAAAAGTTGACAAGATCCCCGTCACGCATCTTACGACTATGAAGCGCCCATATGTACTTAGTATGATATAATCACGTTGGTCAGGCGTCATTATATAATGCTAAATACATACTTCTTTTCATCAACCGCTTGACACGATTAGGTTCACATGAGATCGAAGTGAGGGTGAATGAGTCGAACATGGTGAAGTTACATAAATGGATTACGCGTTTCGATGTATCGCTGCGATAGTTAGTTGTATGCAAATGTGTGTATGCATGTGCATTCTAGCCGAGGCTATAGTCTAGGTCTCTAAGGTCTCTAAGTCACCTAAAGATTCCTAGTTCGCTATAACCAATGGCTCTGATACCAATCTGTCACACCCCCAAATTCGTTGGTTTTGTGTTTAGCGGAAGCATTTAGTTAAGTATGGGGTGGTGACGTCAACAAAGTACATGCATACGTAACAGAGCATATGATCACAACTAAACAAACATATTAAGATGCCAAAGTATTAGTTACAAAGCTTACGATTCAGCGAATCGTACATTTTAAATTGGTATTTATTTAATTATTTGAATTGGTAACATTTTAAATACCTTTTTAATATAGATTTTAGTTGAGATATTTTATTAAAAATGATTTAGTTAAGTTTATAAAATTTTTAATTTTATTTCATTTCAGCCTACGAAATAAACGTTTTGCGTTATAAAATACTTTGTAAATATTATCGATATAATATTTAATACGTTATTTAATAATTTCGTTTTATTAAATAATTTGGTTCACCAACAGTCGTATATTTTTGTCGCGTTTGTTCCAATCGTTTCGTACATAATTATTATTAATTATGAATCGTAATACTACGCGTATTAACTAGTTAGGCTTTGCTAGACTTACCTCTAAAATGTGTTGTGAATTCACTCAAGTGGGGAATTAGCCTAATAATGCATGCAAATTACGTTTATAATCGCGTTTAAATTTACGGGGTGTCACAATAATGTTGATAATTCGTACGAATAAGTAATGACATATTATCCGGCCGTTAGATCAGTTGGCCCAACCTATTCCGGTGGGGATAACCCTCGTTCATAAGATTGTTTATTCAACAAACTATGCCATGATTCGGGCATCTCTGACGACCGAGATTGGGGAATAGGATTTGAGGTTAACTGTCGGATAATATGGGCATATATTTGAGAGAACTTTCGGTATATGCTTTAATATATTCTGCAACCCACGTGGCATTCTATTTGCCTGATTGTGGACACTTCCGCGTTAGCCCGATAGAAGGATTGTAGTAATAGCTCACATTAACTTACGAATTTATTTCCATTAGAACTCTCCATATTTAGTAACTCCTGAACCACTTCAGAGTAGACAATCGCTTAATTAATTACTGAACGCCCGAAGTAACCTCCACTCTTTAGTTTAGTTTAGATTAATTTAGAATAAGAAAACCAAAACCAAAAACAACTATTTTAACCCTAGCTAAATACATAAAAGTTCCTAACCCTCTTAGTTTCAATTTGTCGCGCTTTGAAGAACGATCCTAGGTCATACTTGTCCCTTGCTAGCCCTTTGATTAGCATAATAGTAACCCTAGGCCCCAGCCTTATAAATTTAAAACACCCACTGTTGTAACCGGATAGTTATCGCTAAGGACACCGACCTAATCGGCAACAACAAGTTTCTGGCGCCGCTGCCGGGGAGCGTCGGCAACCGATTTTAGGAAATTAGTAACTTTAGTGTTTAGCGAACCTTTTGAAAGATTAACATCAATCAAAAGTTATCTTTTTGCCCTTAGGATTAGTTTAGTTTTATTTAACCACTTTTGATCAATTATGACAACACCTTACTTTGATTGGACCAACCCCACACCAAATGAGTCGTTAACCCAACTTTTAGCTGTTTCCTCACCTACAACCACTTACCTTCCTCAAAACAATCTTTATCAGATTCTATGTTCGAACAAGATGTTATAAACAAAAGAGTAACCAGATTTTCAAGATAACATTGACGCCATGATAAAAATCTCAGAAAAATTAATTTCTAACATGGAATCTATTTTGAAAATCTTAAGTTTTATTGAGGAAAGTACGTTGGTAATCAATAATGACACCACTCACCTACCAAGTGATGACGTGTTAATCGTGACTAGGGGAGGAAAAGTAACCAAAGTTGATCCACCACCACCAGATAGCACCCCCGAAAACACTTCTTTGCCTACCCCTACACCTAGTGAAAATGTGTCAATTGACATCCTTGTCACGATACCTGACCCATCACCAGCCAAAACTCCAGATAACGTACCTCGAACGAGAATACCTTATCCTGGTAGACTTAAAAAGGAAAAGCAAGAAGCCCAATTCGGTAAATATCTGGAAATATTTAAAAGCCTACACTTAAATGTTTGATTATTAGATGCTTTAGTAGAAATGCCCTCGTGTGCTAAATTCTTTAAAGAACTCCTTTTAAACAAAGAAAAACTTAGGCAAATAGTTAGTTTACCCTTGAATGTTTAATGTTCATTAATTGTACAACATGGTCTCCCACCTAAGTTAGGCGATACTGGACGTTTTACTATACCCTGTTTCCTCCAAGGAATTCAAATCAGTAACGCCTTAGCAGACCTAGGTGCTAGTGTTAATCTTATGCCTTATTCCCTTTACAATAAATTAGGATTAGATGACCTATTACCTACTCGTATGACTATCCAATTAGCTAACAGATCAGTTAAACTCCCTCGAGGAATTGCTGAAGATGTCATGGTCAAAGTCGATAAGTTCGTTTTTCCAGTAGACTTTATTGTCATGGACATAGAGGAAGACACCCATATCCCGCTCATCCTAGGTAGACCATTCTTAAATACTACCAAGGCTGTAATTGATGTTAACGGAAAATCTTTAAAGTTGAGAGTTGGGAAAGAGGAGGTCACCTTTAATGTCGATCGATTAATGAAGCAACCTCTGGAAGAGGACCTTGGTCTGTGTGATAACATGCAGGATATTTTTGATGAACATCTCCACGAAGTACTAGCACTATCCAGCCAGGATCCGATACCCAACACCATAATTACCGTTCGGAAGCTGTATAATGAGGACCCTGGGCTGCATTCCACAATCTCTTCGCCAACAACATCCGACGAACTACTATTTCCGCTGTTTGAAAAGAAATCTCCTCACATCGATGGGAAAACAATCGCTGTTCCATTAGGATGCGGTACACCGATACCTTGGCTAAAAAGAGATAAACCCATATTCAATGAACTAAACCTGTTTCCCTCAATTATAGAGATCCTAGATTCATTCAAAGGAATGAGTATTGAGCCACCGTCGTTTGAACTACAATTAGCCAACCAACCCGTATCACTACCATTTTCAAACCCTGAAATCACCATAAATAAATCTTCATCCGCTCACTTTCAAGAATTCCAATTCACTGACGACGGAGGGATCATCATCACCAGAAATGATGAAGTTTCCTCATCATCGGTCAACAAGTACGAGCTGAAGACGGGCGAATTCTCAAACAAAACCGAGTGGGTTGAAATAGCATCAATCTCCACATCTTAACCCGAGATAGACGAAGCACCATTCCAAGCTGAATATGAAAAGATGAATAGAGACGAGATAGCTAGAATGAAGTCGTCTATTGAAGAACCACCAAACCTGGAATTAAAAGAACTACCACCTCACCTTGAGTACGCTTACCTCCATGGAACATCACAACTCCCGTGATAATATCAAAAGAATTAAAACCAAAGGAGAAAGCTCAACTCATAGATGTTCTGAAATCACACAAGAAGGCAATTGCATGGAAAATTTCTGATATACAAGGAATCAGTCCCAACTATTGCACACAAGGTCCTCATGGAGAACGATTTCAAACCATCCGTACAAAGGCAGAGAAGGGTGAATCCTAAGATTCAGGACCTGGTTAAGCAAGAAGTTATCAAACTCTTGGATGCTGGATTGATTTACCCAATATCTGACTCACCTTGGGTTAGCCCTGTTCAAGTCGTACCAAAGAAAGGAGGAATGACGGTCATTACAAACGAAGACAATGAGCTTATACCAACTCGGATGGTTACCGGTTGGAGAGTTTGCATTGGTTATCGGAAGTTAAACAAAGCAACTCGCAAGGATCACTTCCCGCTTCCGTTTATTGACCAAATGCTTGAAAGGCTATCAGGAAATGAGTTCTACTATTTCCTTGATAGTTTCTCCTGGTAGTTCCAAATCCCACTCGATCCGAAGGACCAGGAGAAGACAACGTTCACGTGCCCTTACGGAACGTTTGCGTACCGACGAATGCCGTTTGGATTATGCAACGCACCTGTAACATTTCAGAGATGCATGGTTGCAATTTTCCATGACATGATTGAACAATGCATGGAAGTCTTTATGGATGATTTTTCGGTCTTTGGAGACTCTTTCGCATCATGTCTATCCAACCTCGATAGAATGCTCGCCAAGTGTGAAGAATCAAATCTCGTTTTAAATTGGGAAAAGTGTCACTTTATGGTAAAGGAAGGAATAGTTTTAGGACATCGAATATCAAAGTCAGGAATCGAAGTAGACAAAGCAAAAGTCAAAACCATTGCAAAACTTCCACCACCAACCAACGTCAAGGCCAGTAGAAGCTTTCTAGGACATGCTGGGTTTTACCGCCGATTTATCAAGGACTTCTCCAAGATTTCTCGACCTATCACCCACCTTCTAGGAAAAGACATCAAGTTTGTGTTTGACGAGAACTGCATGAAAGCTTTCAACTACCTGAAGAAGGAACTAACCAATGCACCAATCATGGTCGCTCCAGATTGGAGCCTGCCATTTGAGATCATGTGCGACGCTAGTGACTTCGCAGTCGGGGCAGTTCTAGGTCAAAGGAAGGATAATCACTTTCGACCAATCTATTACGCTAGCAAAATGCTTACAGATGCTCAAGAAAATTACACAACCACAAAGAAGGAGCTGCTAGCCGTAGTATTTGCCTTTGACAAATTTAGATCCTACCTAATATTGTCCAAAACGATAGTATACACGGATCACTCAGCTCTAAAATATCTCTTCAAAAAGCAAGACGCAAAGCCTAGATTGTTACGATGGATCCTACTCCTACAAGAGTTCGACATCGAGATAAAAGATAAGAAAGGACCAGAAAATGTCACCGCAGATCATTTAAGCCGACTTGAAAATCCGTCAATGGAACAACTTGCATAAAGAGATATTAAAGATCGATTTCCAGAAGAGCAGTTAATGAGTTTAGGAGAACAAATGCAAGGTTCGCAATTCATTGACGATCCTTGGTTTGCAGACATTGCCAATTTCGTAGTTGGAGGGATCACAAGAAAAGGGATGATCTCATCGCGAAGACATAAATTCTTCCGCGACGTCAAGCATTACTTTTGGGATGATCCATATTTGTTCAAGGTCTATCCCGGCCAAATAGTAAGAAGATGTGTCGATGGGAAGGAAGCCGAACACATACTCCACCAAAGCCATCACGGACCCACCGGAGGACATCATGCAGCTAATCTGACAGCAAAGAAAGTTTACGACTCAGGATTCTACTGGCCTACCATTTTCAGAGACGGACAAGACTTGGTGAAACGCTGCGATATTTGCCAAAGGTTTGGAAATATCACAACGCGTAACGAAATGCCGTTAACGAATATCCAAGCATGTGAAATATTTGACATATGGGGATTAGATTTCATGGGATCATTTCCGAAATCTTACGGAAAAGAATACATTCTAGTGGCTGTCGATTACGTATCCAGATGGGCTGAAGCTCAAGCTTTTCCAACAAATGACTCAAGAGTCGTAACCAAGTTCTTAAAACAGCTATTCTGTCGGTTTGGAACCCCTCAAGCAATCATCAGCGATCGAGGCACGCACTTTTGCAATACTCAGTTTATGAAACTATTGCAACAATACGGTGTTACCCACAAGACCTCTACGGCCTATCACCCGCAGAAGAATAGGCAAGCAGAGATTACAAACCGTGCACTAAAAAGGATCTTGGAACGAACAGTTGGTCAGCACAAGGAGAGATGGGTAGATAAGCTAGACGATGCTTTATGGGCATTCCGGGCAGCTTATAAAATGCCATTAGGAACAAACCCCTATAGGCTCATTTATGGAAAGGCATGTCATCTCCCGATTGAACTCGAATACAAAGCTTACTGGACACTGAAGAACTTTAGTTTAGATCCCACTATAACAGGAACGCACCAGAAAATGCAACTGAATGAGCTAGCGGAGTTAAGGGATCAAGCCTATGAAAGTTCCTACAAATTCAAGGAAAGAACCAAGTTGCTCCACGATTTGAAGCTCCGTCCTACATGCTTCAATCCAGGTGATAAAGTTCTACTCTTTAACACCCGATTTAAGAAATATTCCGGTAAGTTCAAAACACGATGGAGCGGTCCATTCACAATCTCTAAAGTATTTCCCTATGGTGCCATCAAGCTCGAGGCCCCAGATGGAAATTTCAAGGTAAACGGTCACCGTTTGAAACACTACGAAGAAGACTTTCCCTCAACCGAGGAGATCTATATCTATGAATCACCCTAACAGAATAATGGGTATAAAAGGGTCAAGCTACGAGACTCGATAAACAAATCGCTCTTGGGAGGCACCCCAAGCCTATCTTATATTTTCAGCATTAATTTTCTTTTACTTTTATGTTTGATCTAATCCATTTTTTTCTACGCTGTACCTCGCCTTATAAAAGACTGATGATTGTAGACCATTAACCTTTTATATTTTGTAGGATGAGTTTGCAGTCTGCCAGAGCACGAGCCCCCAGTTAGAGATGCTCACGTACCATGCATCACTCCCGGAGTTCATCACCGGGTAGTAGCATGAGGACCGTCAGGGGATCACAGTCACCGCCACCTCGATTGGATGAGATTTCGGAAGACTTGGTGGAGGTGCACATTCAGGAGACATTCCTGTTACGTCCCATCCATGCTAGGTTACCTTCATCTCGCCGGTCAGATGGACAGACCGCAGAGACCTCCAGAGTACCCACCTTTGAGCATGGGGTGACTACTACGGACCCTGCTGTCACTTGGTCTATACTGAGAGCCCTTGAGGTCTAGCACACTGCTATCTCTAAGATCCACACTGCCTTAGGTCTTCTTTCTGCCCCTATGTGCCCCTTTCAGATGGGCCCTAATCCCGCTCCGCACATTCCACCGTGGGACTTATTCCCACCTTGGAGCATGACTGCGCATTAGATGCTTGGATTCAGGATCCAGAGGATGGCACTGCATCTCCAGTATACAGCGTCGAGGGTTCAGGAGCATCACCCACATCGATCATTGATAACACGATCTTTATGGATGATGACTTCACCGATTGGGAGTCGCTCTATGCTGACATGGATTAGCTTCTATTAGTTATCTTTATTTTTATGTTTAGTATTAACTTGTGTTGACATTTGTGTTTTCTAAAGGATGTTCGTTATGCAGAATTCGAAGTAGGATTTATAGAATAAGTTCATTATGAGCCTGGTCCATTTCCAGCGAATTCACACACTTGAATCTGGTCCATAAAATCTAGTGGCAACGTACATAGCAAAAGGAAGTATCTCTTCTAACCTTAATTTGCTTGATTAAACACACTAAAATTCTAAGTAAAACTCTAAGTGTGGGATTATTACTCACAAATAGATAATAACTTCGAATATATTGACCCTCATTCAAAAATCTAAGTGTGGGATTAACCTAACTTAGAAATAGAACATTAGGGACAATGTTCTTTTGAGTGTGAGATAGCAGTAGTGTTGACTACTGTAGTGCAACATAAAATTTTGATCAATCTTTCTAGCAAAACTCGAATTTTTAGCAAAATTTCAGCAAAATTTTCAAAATTTTTGAATCATGGAAAGTCCAAAAAGGGTATTTCTGGTCAACAAAAGTTCAAAAGGTTTGAGAAAATGACTATGACGAGCAAAACTCTTTGATAACTTTCAAACTAAGTTTCAAAACAAGCAATCGCATGACTAGGCGCAAAATCACCCAAAAATGAGTGAGTAATCTTGAGCCATATAAAAGCATTCACCTTTAATGCTTCACTTTTTTGATTGTGAGTATGCCGATGTATGCCTTCTTAAGTTAGAACTATTTCAAAATTACGAAAATGAGCGTCATACGTGACGAAGGTGCAATTAGAGATTCTTGACATTCCCTAGGATAAAAACATCTCGTAAAATCCCCGTTTTCAAGCCTGACCCTGCCAATGCCCATTTTCGGCATTGAAGTTCATTTAGAAAACTTGTTGAGCCTTAGCCTTTTCGTTTCGAATACTCACTTCAAAACCAATCATTTCTTTACATCTCTTGGCCGTAGCATAAGTTTCTGTTCTGTCAGAAGAATTACTATAAGAGACACACTCTTAGAAGGATTCCCTAAAGGAAAAAGAATATCATCCAACAAAAGGACTCCAAAGGAAAACGTAACCAAAGCTGCCAAAGAAATCAAAGAGCTAAAGACCCGAGGATCATTTAAAGCCAAGGGAAAGGTTCTTCAAAGAAGAAAAGGCTACGAAAAGAAGGCTCTCAAAGAGAGAAATCCAAAAAGAGGTATCATCTAAAACGTCAAAGATAAAGTCATCATAGACAACTCTTAGGCTATATTAAACTCCCAATTAAACCATCTACAAAACCCTCCTTCCATACACCACCTTCACCCTCTTACGAATGTCTAGGATAGTTAGCACCGTCCTTATTTGAGTATTGTAGATTTGATTCTCGACCAAGCTTATGACAATAGAAGAGCTACATGACTGGCCCCCGAGTGAATTAGAAGTTAGGAAACCCGATACACTTGAGTGAATTTAGTGACCACCTGTGAGGGCCTCAGTCATGTATATCTTACATCATGGAGATTGAAAAGAGAGCTTTTTAGAACCAAAAGTTTGGGGGAACATCAAAGGTTAGAACCTCGTCCGAAATCTTTTTGCCAAGCCTGCAGGAACCAAGTTCTCCGAAATACGAAGACACCCTTCCAGATTTTCACAACAGTTTTTCTGAAGGTTCGCTTGAGGACAAGCAAAACTCTAAGTGTGGGATACTTGATATCGCGTAAAAAGTCACGTTTTTACTACCGATATCTCTCTCATTCTGGAACGATTCTTGGCATTTGGACTCAAATACAGTACAAATCAATGATATTATGCCAAGATGGTCAAAACAAGTTTGCACGATAAAAAAACAAACAAAACGGACGTAAAACGAAGATTCCACACACGTTTGAAGATTCGAGACATCAAAACAAGATTTCAAGACAAAAGTGCCCATCACCAACATCCATCTTACCCAAGATGTTCGTTTTCAAATTACGAATCCAACAGAAGAAGAATCAACAAAAACGGACGAAGAATGAAGATTCTACGCACACTGGAAGATCCAAATGATTTGTATTGCACATCTAAAGTTCAGAGACATATTTATGGGATATCTTTTCATCAAAGTCTTCGTTTTTGAAAAACAAATCCAACAAAAAAAGAATCGACGCAAACGGACAAATAACGAAGAAGATACGCGCGAATCGAACAACGAAACAAAAGACGGCGAACTGGGGCGGGTGGCAGCCAGCCGCCGCCGGCCAGCCTACCACCGCCTTCGGTCACCACAAGGTCGCCGCCGGCCAGCCTACCCCTGCCCTGTTTCTGCTTTTTGGTCCTTGCGTGTACCCGGTGCACCACATTTACATGCTTTTCGGTACCCGGTGCACCACCTTTACGCGCTTTTTCGTACCCGGTGCACCACCTTTTCCACCTTTTGCTAATGTGTGCCTCCACTTACTAAAATGCACCAAAACTCTCCTATAAATAGGAGGCATGGGGTTCATTTGAAAGACACACCTTCCACACCTTGGAAAACACACATCTCTACATCTTTATCTTTTCATTTCTTTGTAATATTAGTTTTAATTCTTCCTAGTTAATTAGACTAGCTAGTTAACTAATCAAGGAAGATTTGTACGGAGGTACTCCGGGACGCATATTTTAGCTACGAGTTATTGTACTTCTTTCCAGGTTTTAATCTATCTTTCATATTTAAATATGTTTGTGCTTTCTTTAATAAATTTAAATATGTATGCTAGAATTGCCATGATTAACTAGATAACTCAATTGTCTGCTATGATAGTCGTCTAGGAAGTTTTGAATATGTGATCTATGTTTTGAGACTGCAGATGGCTTGTATTATAAGTAGATATAGGAATTAAATCTTTATCGTTATCTGCCCAACTCATGTTGTGACTAAAACCTTATCCAAAAATGAATGTAGCTAACTCATAGGGTATAGGTCACTTAGTTATACTATGTTAGATTGAATCATTGAGCTCGGCATGGCCGGTGTTCTCTAGAACACATTAGGATCCAAGAGACACGGAACATGGGAATAGAGGTAGATTAAGATTAAATTCATATAGACGATATTTTTGAGACAACTTTCGGAATATCCTCGATTTAGATAATACTTTTGTATGCCTATATTGAATTGTTGCTTTGATCGTCTTATTGCATGTTCTTGTTTGATTGTTGCCTTAGGATTATCATAACAGTAAAATATAAATGGCATTAATTTTCGTGAAATAATATGACGGCCCCTATTCGACTGTTCTTTGATATAGTACTGGAAACACTTAGGGCGGAGTACAAATGTATGGAAGTCAAGAACGACCGAAGGTAGTCATGTTATGAATCGAATAACAAACGTATTACCTAGGTTTCTATTTGTAGCACAAATCATCCCTGTTTTCTTGCATACCTGAGTAATGTTGATAATTTGTATGAATAAGTGATGACATATTATCCGGCCGTTTAGATCAGTTGGCCCAACCTATTCAGGTGGGGATAACCCTCGTTCATAAGATTGTTTATTCAACAAACTATGCCATGATTCGGGCATCTCTGACGACCGAGATTGGGGAATAGGATTTGAGGTTAACTGTCGGATAATATAGGCATATATTTGAGAGAAATTTCGGTATATACTTTAATATATTCTGCAACCCACGTGACATTCTATTTGCCTGATTGTGGACACTTCCGCGTTAGCCCGATAGAAGGATTGTAGTAATAGCTCACGTTAACTTACGAATTTATTTCCATTAGAACTCTCCATATTTAGTAACTCCTGAACCACTTCATAGTAGACAATCGCTTTAATTGCTGAACGCCCGAAGAAACCTCCACTCTTTAGTTTAGTTTAGATTAATTTAGGATAAGAAAACCAAAACCAAAACCAACTCTTTTATCCATAGCTAAATACATAAAAGTTCCTAACCCTCCTAGTTTCAATTTGTCGCGCTTTGAAGAACGATCCTAGGTCATACTTGTCCCTTGCTAGCCCTTTGATTAGCATAATAGTAACCCTAGGCCCCAGCGTTATAAATTTAAAACACCCATTGTTGTAACCGGATAGTTATCGTTAACGACACCGACCTAATCGGCAACAACAGGAAGCGTAATTCCAAAACATACATCTCATATTATAATTATAAAGTCAAAATGTTTCAAACCATATACAAATAGGTTTTAACATATAATCAAACCGTTTCAAACCATAATATCAACTTGGGTGCTATATAATTTCAAAACATACAACACTGATTATACAAATCAGATATCAGAGTAAACGTCTAGTCGTCAAACATTCTATTCCAATCAACAGCTTCTTGCCCCAACCCATTATCTAATTATAACCTGCAAGAAGTAATGTGGGGGATTTGCACGAAGCTAAGTGAATAGACATGTAACCAATAGTCTAACTTAGCATAACACATCCGTTTACAGCAAATAAACGTACAGATATCAAAAGAGGATCGGTGGTCCTTGAGGAACCCTCAATGCCCTGGTGGCCCTCAAGCAACACTTGTAAACCCCACTGAGCTGTAGGCTAATACAACGGTTTACCGATAGCCTGTCACTATTCTCTCACGCGACTAAGGTTCCTATTAACGATGTGTCCAAGGAACCCCCATCGGCCAAACAATAGCAACCAAGCCCAACTCTTGTTGGCCTCTTTACCATCACATATTGTAACACCTCGTCAAAAAGGTCAAATTTCGCACCATTTTTAAACTTTAAATAATTACCTTTTAAAGATCGAGTGAAATATTTTACTAAAGATACTTACAAAATGATATAAACAAAATCATAGATTTAAAGTAATAAACGTTCAAAAATGTAATTCGCTTTTTATTTAAAACACATTCTAAATTATTCGAAACCGCGCGAAAATAATTTATTAAACATTAAGTTCCAATAATATTTTTATAAAACATTTCGGAAGAATACAAAACAATTTTTAGAATTTAAAATGTTATTTTAAATTACATCGGACAAATTAATCACGGGTATTTTGTACTGAGGTTGGAGACCACAGTGTACGAAAATGGGAGCTGAGTTTAACAAAACCCAACTCCCATCTCCTTTCTCATTTCATTTTCTTTTTCTCTTTCACATCTCCACCTCAAACTCTCTCTAAAAATCATCAAACAACCATCACCACCACCGGCCGCCACCACCGCCGGCCACAGCCGCCGCCGCCGTCGCCGGACCTCACCACCGTCACCAACATCATCAACAAGCAACCATCATCACCATTATCATATTCATCTTCATCAAGTTCATCATCATCTTCAAACCTTCAAAATTCGAATCGTAAGGATTTCTCCACTTTTTCCTTGTTATTTCTTCATAAAAACACTTAATATAGCATGTATTAGCTTTATATCAACGAGATTTGGTCAAAAACGAGTTAGATCTTGATTTTGGGTAAAAACCCGTCGAACCAGACGACAACGTCGCAGGGACCAAAAACAGTGCTGCGACGTCGCAGTCAACGTCGCAGCCAACGTCGCAAAAACATCTCAACGTCGCATGATGCGACGTAACACCTTACGTCGCAGTAAATCTTAAACGTCGCACATTGCGACGTAACACACAATGTCGCATTAAATTGCGACGTCGCACATAGCGACGCAGGACTCTACGTCGCATCTGACGTCGCATCTGACGTCGCATCTGACGTCGCAGAACCTTAAAAACCTATGTTTTTCACTAAGTATTGACAACCAAATTTTACCACTCGATTTTACCCGAATTTGGATTTCGAATGCGTTTTCTTTAAAGCAAAGTAGTAGAAATAAAAATTTTCCAAGCTGACCTGGCAGCTCGACCCCAGCCAGGGGCTCTGCCCCTTGGACCCCGCCAGGGGTTGCCACCCCTTGGACCCCGCTACCAGGGGCGCTGCCCCCGGACCCCCGTACACCATTCCCAGACTTCAACAACAAATGCATACATGAACAACTCGCTTAGACAAACTGATTTGTCTCATACTTATATAACCTCACGTGTTTTAGACACTAGAAGGTTACCATTTGGACGACGCGCGTATCATCGTATCGCTAATGACTCACAGGTGAGTTCACAACCCCACTCTTTTACTGTTTTCCAACTGATTTCGGGGTGGGAATGCATACTCCTGTGTTACTACTTTCAACTGTTCAAACATTTACGAACGTTTTACTATCGTTTATGGTAACGGTGCTAGACCACGACAGCTATGAACCATTTGACCATACTTAGAGATATTAAGTATGACCGTGTTAGAAACACCTAGAATTATATTACATATGATACCTAGGGAATAAACGCCTCACTACATCAGTGACTTGCTAAGTACTAGAAATGACTAGTGGACTTGTGAATACCAACTAGAGGCACCGACTTGCTAGTTCAGTGATGACTATCTTTACGAACTAACGGATGACTTTAACTAAGTACTGAAAGTACTTCCCTACAGTTAAGTGACTTAGACTTTACACATCACTTCAGGCAAACTAGGTGACGTAGATACGTACCTACAAATTGATTACGGTCATCCCTTACATCTAGGTGACGCTCCTACATTTCTTAGTATGATATACTACTGTGAATTTCGTAACAACTTGAGGTACTGTTGAGTGCCTGTAACATTTTACTAGCCTTGGGCTAAACTTACTTATGGGCACGTCGTATACTGCCAAAACGATTACTTGCATCTCCTGCGGGAGAATAACGGACGCTGTCACTATATGTGAAGCAACGATACCACGGTGGGTGGTACAACTGACTTACGAGCTGGATGCTCACGATACCACGGTGGGTGGTACAACCGACTTACGAGCTGTGGGCTCACGATACCACGGTGGGTGGTACAACTTACTTACGAGCTAAATGCTCACACTCAGCAACGGACTTACGAATTATTACGGTCGGGGTCGTTGGCTCAGCATGTGGATTCGTGCTCTATCGTAGTCCTGCGGGACTGCACGGTTACTCATTTCAGCATATGGACTTATGCTTTACTTACATTCAGCAACGGACCTACGAATTATTACGGCCGGGGTCGTTGGCTCTATAACTGGTTGATTTACTTAAACATAGTCCTGCGGGACATAACTTGACACTTCCTTTGGGGGATACCCATTACCATCACTATAGGTGATTACTAGATAACTTACGAGTCGGAGACTCGGGGAAACAACGAGCTTTTGCTCACTTGACTGTTATTACAAACCGTACCGATATGACACGATTTCAAAACAAATAACTTGATCACGTTGCCGGGGTGCAACCTTTCATGCCAGGTGGCATTGTGACTTACTAGTACATGTAGTACTAATACTTGGAACCGTGTGAATTAACTGTACCATATTGCCGGGGAGCAATACCGTCTGTCTACGGACTTTCTTGTTTGATCTCTTTCGACCAGTAGTACGACAGTTAGTCATCTTACGCTACACCCGTATACATATTGCCAGGTGGCAATAACTTACCTGATAACACACCCACTGGGAATTGGTTCCCTTTACTTGACTAGAAACCTATTGATTAGGTTCACCTATTTACCATAAATTTCTCACAATTACCTCGAGGGGTAATCATTACTATTTAAACTATTAAACTTGATTTACATTTCTGAATGAAATACATATTTCTTGAACTACTTGTTATTACAAATTACTTGTGAACTCACCAGCTTTCCAGCTGACCTTTTTAGTGTGCATTCTCAGGTACACTGCTGTAGTAGGATTGGACTACAAGATTCTAGTTCGAGTCGCATGTTTTCAACACTCAGGACATTTATTGCATTTGCTTCAGTACTAGTAGAATGTAATATTACTTTTATGCGAGCTCGCAACTTGTAAACACTTTAATTTCAGAAATGTATAACTATTTTCAAACGTCTCATTTAGAGTCGTTCATTATGTATCTTATGCTGTGATTACCAGATTAGTAACACCCTAAACTCGCTTCCGCAAATCATTAAATTTGGGGGTGTTACAGATTGGTATCAGAGCCTAAGGTTGTAGTGAACTAGGTTGAATTTAGTGGGCCTAGACTATGACCATTAGGCAGTATTCCTTATTATGTATAACTAGTTCAGGGATTACATCATACGAACTTAATTTAACATAGCGTAGCTAACTATGTACAATTAAGCATAGATGATGTAAGATCTGAAAGGGGTTATATTGAAATGGAATGCAGTAGTTGACTCTGATTGTTACTTGTTAATTTGCTAGACACCCTAGGCTATTATATGTTCTGTAGGTATATATGAATAGGCCTTACGTGTATACTATTTCTGCATATCTATATACATGTATGTATGATTATACCTGACGTGATTCCGCTGTACAACTGATACACACTTTCGAAGTGGCATATCGCCGACTTCCCAACCTTTATGACTTGATCTCAAATTGTGACCAGGTTGGTCACGACTGGCTAGTATTGCGAGAGATACTCGTAATGACTAAAGTCCACGAATTACTATCGAAACTTACTATCGGCCTGAGGGCTATACTTGGATAACATGTGACACGTGGTGTCGCATCGTGCTTTGGGCACCATACTACTCCAGCACGTGGTGCTGTAACTTACGATAATCAGTTACTACTTTCACGATACAATAGGAAATTTTGCTGCTGTGCTGATGGCACTATATAACAGTGCAGGGTTACTGTGTTTTAGTACTTAGGGTACTACGCACCAACTGATAGACTTACAACTACCGTACACTAGTATCACCCAATAGCCAGTTAGACTAGATACCATACCATAGCCTTGGTAGATTACTTTAAGGCATACGTGAACAACTAATATATATACAACGAAACTAAAAGACTGAGAACTTTCGAACACATACTATTTTTACATACCAATGAAATAGACATAATTCTCGAATAAAGAACTTACCGTTAACGTTTCATTCTTGTTTAAGAATCATGCCGCCTAAACGACAAACCTACACACAAGCAGAACGCGACCAATACGCGGAGCAAAGAGTAGCTGAAGCTCTAGCTGCACAAAACCTAACGCGTCCCTGCACCTATAAAGAATTTCTGAACTGCGACCCGCCAATCTTTGTTGGTACTGAAGGGGCTGTCGGACTGATCCAATGGATCGAAAGGATGGAAGCTGTATTCCGCATTTGCAACTGCCCCGATGGATACAAAGTCAAATACTCCACCTACACCCTTCGAGATAATGCTCTAACCTGGTGGAATGCTCACGCCCAAACCGTAGGGGTTGACACCGCCTATGAACTTTTTTGGGAGGAACTGAAACAACTGATGAGGGACGAATATTGTCCTAGCGAGGAACTACACCGACTTGAGAATGAACTCTGGCATCTTACCGTGAAAAACAACGACATCATGACCTATACCAATCGTTTTCACCGACTGGCACTCCTTTGCCCATCTCTAGTAAACCCAGAAAGCAAACGAATCGAACAGTACATCGAAGGACTCCCGGCACAAATCGCGGACATGGTTACCTCCTCTAAACCCAACACTATTCGCGACGCCGTTCGCATGACCCACAACCTCATGGCACGGGTGGTTCAACGCGGGACCCCCACAACTGAAAACCATACACAAAAATGGAATGGCGATTCCAGCACTAGTCGTAATCCAACAAATCAACCCGAACCCTTGAAATCTTACCCTTCTAAATACAAAGGAAAGCGGGGCTATGCGGGGGATAAGCCCTTTTGTCACAACTGTAAACGTCATCACTCTGGCCCTTGTGGCCTACCATGCGAGAGATGCCAACGATTCGGACACCAAATTCAGGACTGTAGAGTTCCTGCAAATCCCGATGGACAACAAACGTGTTTCAAATGTAACACTCCCGGACATTTCAAGAAAGATTGCCCAAATCAGAAACGAAAAATCCTCATGATCAGCTCCGGAGGGACCGGACGAAACCGCGGCAATATCACGGGTATGTCCCTATTCGATACTAAACCTTCAAATTAAACACAACGCTTCGATCGGCGGAAATGTCAATTCCAAAAATAATATCGATTACATAAATTAATACTGATTACACGAATTAAGCCAAACATAAAAGCTAGAATTTGCTTTCAGCCGATTAACCGACTGAACGTACACAAAATCACTCAGTCCTGATAGGACTACTCACCAAACGGTCACGTTGTGACCACTATCTAGTCCCGTGTGGACTACAATGCAAACGGTCTCTTAGTGACTACGAATCAACGACAACTTAAACAAAACCATATAGTCAGGATGTGACTACAACGATAAACCGCGACACAGTCATGGATTGACTGCCCTTCAACCCCATTATAAGACATGATATGTCTAAAACCTACTCAACAAACAACATGTACGTACATTGCTCCCTAGACCTCACATGACCACGACATCACTTTTAAATTTCGGGACGAAATTTTATTAACAGGGGGAGAATGTAACACCTCGTCAAAAAGGTCAAATTTCGCACCATTTTTAAACTTTAAATAATTACCTTTTAAAGATCGAGTGAAATATTTTACTAAAGATACTTACAAAATGATATAAACAAAATCATAGATTTAAAGTAATAAACGTTCAAAAATGTAATTCGCTTTTTATTTAAAACACATTCTAAATTATTCGAAACCGCGCGAAAATAATTTATTAAACATTAAGTTCCAATAATATTTTTATAAAACATTTCGGAAGAATACAAAACAATTTTTAGAATTTAAAATGTTATTTTAAATTACATCGGACAAATTAATCACGGGTATTTTGTACTGAGGTTGGAGACCACAGTGTACGAAAATGGGAGCTGAGTTTAACAAAACCCAACTCCCATCTCCTTTCTCATTTCATTTTCTTTTTCTCTTTCACATCTCCACCTCAAACTCTCTCTAAAAATCATCAAACAACCATCACCACCACCGGCCGCCACCACCGCCGGCCACAGCCGCCGCCGCCGTCGCCGGACCTCACCACCGTCACCAACATCATCAACAAGCAACCATCATCACCATTATCATATTCATCTTCATCAAGTTCATCATCATCTTCAAACCTTCAAAATTCGAATCGTAAGGATTTCTCCACTTTTTCCTTGTTATTTCTTCATAAAAACACTTAATATAGCATGTATTAGCTTTATATCAACGAGATTTGGTCAAAAACGAGTTAGATCTTGATTTTGGGTAAAAACCCGTCGAACCAGACGACAACGTCGCAGGGACCAAAAACAGTGCTGCGACGTCGCAGTCAACGTCGCAGCCAACGTCGCAAAAACATCTCAACGTCGCATGATGCGACGTAACACCTTACGTCGCAGTAAATCTTAAACGTCGCACATTGCGACGTAACACACAATGTCGCATTAAATTGCGACGTCGCACATAGCGACGCAGGACTCTACGTCGCATCTGACGTCGCATCTGACGTCGCATCTGACGTCGCATCTGACGTCGCAGAACCTTAAAAACCTATGTTTTTCACTAAGTATTGACAACCAAATTTTACCACTCGATTTTACCCGAATTTGGATTTCGAATGCGTTTTCTTTAAAGCAAAGTAGTAGAAATAAAAATTTTCCAAGCTGACCTGGCAGCTCGACCCCAGCCAGGGGCTCTGCCCCTTGGACCCCGCCAGGGGTTGCCACCCCTTGGACCCCGCTACCAGGGGCGCTGCCCCCGGACCCCCGTACACCATTCCCAGACTTCAACAACAAATGCATACATGAACAACTCGCTTAGACAAACTGATTTGTCTCATACTTATATAACCTCACGTGTTTAGGACACTAGAAGGTTACCATTTGGACGACGCGCGTATCATCGTATCGCTAACGACTCACAGGTGAGTTCACAACCCCACTCTTTTACTGTTTTCCAACTGATTTCGGGGTGGGAATGCATACTCCTGTGTTACTACTTTCAACTGTTCAAACATTTACGAACGTTTTACTATCGTTTATGGTAACGGTGCTAGACCACGACAGCTATGAACCATTTGACCATACTTAGAGATATTAAGTATGACCGTGTTAGAAACACCTAGAATTATATTACATATGATACCTAGGGAATAAACGCCTCACTACATCAGTGACTTGCTAAGTACTAGAAATGACTAGTGGACTTGTGAATACCAACTAGAGGCACCGACTTGCTAGTTCAGTGATGACTATCTTTACGAACTAACGGATGACTTTAACTAAGTACTGAAAGTACTTCCCTACAGTTAAGTGACTTAGACTTTACACATCACTTCAGGCAAACTAGGTGACGTAGATACGTACCTACTAATTGATTACGATCATCCCTTACATCTAGGTGACGCTCCTACATTTCTTAGTATGATATACTACTGTGAATTTCGTAACAACTTGAGGTACTGTTGAGTGCCTGTAACATTTTACTAGCCTTGGGCTAAACTTACTTATGGGCACGTCGTATACTGCCAAAACGATTACTTGCATCTCCTGCGGGAGAATAACGGACGCTGTCACTATATGTGAAGCAACGATACCACGGTGGGTGGTACAACTGACTTACGAGCTGGATGCTCACGATACCACGGTGGGTGGTACAACCGACTTACGAGCTGTGGGCTCACGATACCACGGTGGGTGGTACAACTTACTTACGAGCTAAATGCTCACACTCAGCAACGGACTTACGAATTATTACGGTCGGGGTCGTTGGCTCAGCATGTGGATTCATGCTCTATCGTAGTCCTGCGGGACTGCACGGTTACTCATTTCAGCATATGGACTTATGCTTTACTTACATTCAGCAACGGACCTACGAATTATTACGGCCGGGGTCGTTGGCTCTATAACTGGTTGATTTACTTAAACATAGTCCTGCGGGACATAACTTGACACTTCCTTTGGGGGATACCCATTACCATCACTATAGGTGATTACTAGATAACTTACGAGTCGGAGACTCGGGGAAACAACGAGCTTTTGCTCACTTGACTGTTATTACAAACCGTACCGATATGACACGATTTCAAAACAAATAACTTGATCACGTTGCCGGGGTGCAACCTTTCATGCCAGGTGGCATTGTGACTTACTAGTACATGTAGTACTAATACTTGGAACCGTGTGAATTAACTGTACCATATTGCCGGGGAGCAATACCGTCTGTCTACGGACTTTCTTGTTTGATCTCTTTCGACCAGTAGTACGACAGTTAGTCATCTTACGCTACACCCGTATACATATTGCCAGGTGGCAATAACTTACCTGATAACACACCCACTGGGAATTGGTTCCCTTTACTTGACTAGAAACCTATTGATTAGGTTCACCTATTTACCATAAATTTCTCACAATTACCTCGAGGGGTAATCATTACTATTTAAACTATTAAACTTGATTTACATTTCTGAATGAAATACATATTTCTTGAACTACTTGTTATTACAAATTACTTGTGAACTCACCAGCTTTCCAGCTGACCTTTTTAGTGTGCATTCTCAGGTACACTGCTGTAGTAGGATTGGACTACAAGATTCTAGTTCGAGTCGCATGTTTTCAACACTCAGGACATTTATTGCATTTGCTTCAGTACTAGTAGAATGTAATATTACTTTTATGCGAGCTCGCAACTTGTAAACACTTTAATTTCAGAAATGTATAACTATTTTCAAACGTCTCATTTAGAGTCGTTCATTATGTATCTTATGCTGTGATTACCAGATTAGTAACACCCTAAACTCGCTTCCGCAAATCATTAAATTTGGGGGTGTTACACATATGCCCAAAGGCCATGTAGCACATAATCCATAATCATCATGGAATCATATCAGACTAACAGTCTATCAACAATAAAATCTACGTTTACCCGTTGTAACCAAACCTGTTACAACTAAATCACACTGAGAGTACAGGTCCACTCACTGTTACCTCAGCCGCAAGCTCAGAAGTCTAATATTACTGAGCCTTCTCACAATCTGAGAATAAAACAGAATAACGAGTCAATAACTCATTAATAACAAACCATCACAACTTAATCAAACCACACTTTAATAATGATAAACTAATCGTTTAATCATATATATTTCATATATTACTCTATCTCAAACTAATTATCCCACACTTGTATCTTAAAATCACATATCACATAACATTAGGAAGTACCCGTCGGCTACTCTCAATACCCGCCGGGTAAGAGAAAAACCAACCGGGTATCCATCATAACAACCGGGTACATTATCATTTGTGGTAACAGAAGGTTATCTGGGTTTAAAGTCTGCAGAAACAGCCGGCTAGGCTAAGGAGCAGCTGGGTTGGGTTGAGTACCCGCCGGCTTAGGTTAGTACCAGCAAGGTAACCATTTAGGTTACTTACCCGCCGGGTATTAATATAACCCACCGAGTTCTATACTCGAACCATAAATCTGCAGTCTGTAAACAAGCTCGGCTCGCACTAAAACCTCAAATAATCAAAACACAGGTCATATAATCGATCCTATACTTCAATCATCATCAACAAACATCATATATATTACCAACTGACATCAACAACATGATTTCAATCTCAATTTCATCTATAAATCATAAACCCTAACAATTTTAAATTAAAATCAAGTTTATAGATATAGATGAACACAAGAAACAACTTACAGTTAATATAAAGGATCAAAATGATGATGATGATGACGAAATCTTCTGTTAATAAGTTTGAGTCTAAATCACAGAACAATCTCTGCTTTCAATTTCTTAATATTTGTTTTGTTTGTGAATGAGTAAAAGAAGTAAAGAAGTTTGGGAAGGTTAAAGGAATTTAGTCAGTTCCTTTCATAACCGACTTCAAATATTGATATAACTTTAGTCCCCTTCTAGATCTATTATCTGGAACCCGAAAACCATTTGCGATTCAAACAATTTTATTTTTCTTACAACTTTATTAATTTAAAACAATTAATAATTCATCTATCACAATAAGTCCTTAGACTCTTTTACCTATTATTTTCAGGTAAACCAAACAATACTATTTCCTAACACATTAAATAGTTATTTGAAATCATGAAATATATCATAAACTACTAGGCCCAGAAAGCGGGTGTTACATATGTCCATTTAAATGGGTTGAAAAAACTAACCTCGAAAACCAACTCATTTAACAAAGTGATTAGTTGTTTGCTCGATTTAACCCATTATATCTATAGGGGTTTATGTACAAATTCGTTACTGTACTTTGCGAAAATGATCATGTAGGTTACTAAACTTTAAAAATGTTCAATTGGGTTACTGAACTTTCAAAACGTGTTTTCACGCCTATTTTTGCTACAGTTCTTAGTGACCCAATTGCACATTGTTATGTACATTTTTACAAGTACAGTAACCTAATTGAACATTTTTGAAAGTTTGGTAACCTAATTGAACATTTTTGAAAGTACAGTAACCCAATTAAACATTTTCAAAGTTCAGTATGAAATTGAACATTTTTGCAAAGTACAGTAACCTATTTGTGTGTAAACCTTATCTATAGTATCCTTTTACTTCTGTCTCGTGTAAAAAACAGTCACCTTAGTGTTGGGTAACAAAAAATTTGATGGACATCTTTAGTGTTTCCCTTATAAATATGAGTTTTTTTGTTAGGGTTTGGTTTATGAGAGTCGTCTCACTGCATTCCATATGGTGAGTCTTCGGTGATTCAATAAGGATGAGGGTTTCGTTTTTGTGGTCAAATGTGATAGTGGTATTGTAATATCCGTATTTTTAAATATGTGTATTAACTAGATATAAGACCCGCGACAACGCGGGTAACTCCAAATTATTTTATGTATATAATTTTGAAGTTTGGATTTGAATTTTTATGTATTATGTTATATTAACAATTACAGTGTTACTATAGATTTAATGTTTATTACACGACAACATAGATATAAATACATATTGTACATTTTAAATAATATTGAGAGACTTAATCGGGAGTTTAGATGATAGATCATGTAATCTAATCTTATATTAATGATAATGATAATGATAATTTCTCAAATATCAGATTAATTAAAATATAGAGGTTTAGATTTACAGATGCATAACTCATTAAATCAAAAGACATAAGTAAGAAACGCAAAGAAATAATGTTAGTAATTGACTTTTTAATAGTCATAAAGCATTTGCTTGTTCCTACTTAATCAAAGTGGACTTGAACATAACCAAATGGGGAGATCTACAGTTCTACATGGCACTTTTTTAACTTCAATCGAACCTCAAATTACGTAAATGAATCAAAAATGCATTTAGTCAACTCTCAACCACAATTTACCAATACAATTATATTACCATAGCTTATACACAAAAAGTTAATAATACAACCCACATAATTGCTTTGGATTGAGCTTCAAAAGCTTGCATGTTCAAGTATTTTCTTCTTGCTCTATAATGTGGAGAACTCTACTTCCATTTCTTTTGCATTTGGTCAATTGCTTGAAGCTCCACTTGAATTCCACCAAGTTTCCCCTTAAGTAGATCTCTGGAAGTAGATGTAAAGATAAAATACATAAACAAATTCATTGACCTAGATTGTTACTATTGTAGTCATATATAACCATAACTACTCGTTAATTTGCTAAGCATAGATAAAAAAAAAGTGTTTGCTCGGCAATCTACCCCGACTCGGACCGATATATTAAGTTGAACCCCTTGTGACCCAATTCCAACCCTTTTGACCCATTCCCAAACCCATCACAAATAATCTATAACTATGAATATTAGTGAAAGTGAAAAGATGAAGGGTACCACACTCGATCCAAGGGCGGTGATCCCTTTTATAGCGCTATAATGCATGGAAAATGGTTTTTTAGGATCCGTAACAGCATGAAAAAGAAACCTGCTCACACTTAAATGAAGATTATGATACCAATACCTAAACCTGCCAAAGAGACACTTGCTTTCAAATAGAATCATATACCACATTACCACAAAAAAGATTATGAAAGTCTTTATATTAATATAGGTACAACTCTTCCACATTATAAGCACTCCAGGTTCGCTGTGTGGTTATGAGTTAACTTATTTCCCAGGCTTTTGGCAACATGATATGTCATTATAGGCAAGAGGCAATTAAAATGCTAACAAAGCTTTACACAAAAACCTGTTATAGAAAATTAATAGCTCCGGCAATAGTACATGTCAGTACCAGATTTTACTTAAGTTAAATTAGTCCACTTTAGTACATAACCATAACAAAGCATCTAAGAATGATTACACAAAGTTATTTGTACTCACATATGGTTCAATGGGCAAGACTATGGACAAGGCGCGTTAAAGCAAAAAGAAGTTGGAAATTGTTTATATTAAGAGTGATCTGATTCATTATAAAGCATGGAAAACCATGCTTAACAAAAATTTGAAGTTGACAATGGAACACAACCAGTGAAAATGGTGAAGTGAGTACCTCTTTTGCAACAAAGTATATAAAGTAAGGTACCAACGGATGGAGGCCTACATCAGTGGCTAAGCTCAACAATGCTTTGTCAAAGATGATAGAGTTTGACTGACTTACAGTGACATTTGTGATCCTTTCAAAGTAAACTTGCACCATGACAAACAAAAAAAAAAAGTAGCAAGGTAGAACATGTTATGAGTGAGATCATGTGCTAATGGCCTATGATAACATGTAAAGTACCTGAAGCTCTATCGAGAGCACATACTTCACAGGAATTTCATTGTCCCCCTACCGGAAATGCCGTCTACTTTTCAATCAGGTTTCTTATTATCGATAGGGCTAAAAGTACCGAGACATAATTGATTTCCCTGCATTTGGCAATCCAACCTAAAATCGAATGTAAACAACATCAACTTCAATCCATATTGTACAAATTAGTTTTTTTTTTTGCTTTTGGCACCAAAATACCCTAACAATTACAATAACCATGTTAGTAACACGACATGAACAGCCAAACAGTCAAATGGGAGAAATAACGAATTTAGCTAACACCATGTATTAAGAACTACTGGAAAAAAATAACTATATGTGATATAACATATTCTAAGCAACAACTGATAAAGTAAATTTGTTTGTATTTACTAATCACAAAACCAGCAACAATCAACGGTGATCTTTAATTTTGTAATGCGTACGGTTAGTAAACATGAGATCCAGAAAATATAAACAAATTTTCTTAGTCAGTTGTTGCTTAGAATCCTTACCTTCAAGTTCTTTACATTTGCTTCAATCAGTCAACTACAATGATTTTTTTATTTACAATTACAGAACTCTAATTCGCCTAACATTACTCTAAGTCTGTCAAAGGTTCAATTTTTTTTATCCATGATCCAACTAAATTAAAGGTGGCAATTTCTACCTGTTTCGTAGATCAGTTGATCTGGCTAAGAACGGGTCAAACGGGTTGAAAGTCTCCCAATTCTCAAAGTGGATTATGAATACAAACGCAAATATTCTTCCTAATAAATTTACCACAAAATTCCCCTATAGAGTGTACACTGACTAAGTGAAATTCAAAGCCTACATTGTCCACTCAATTATGAAAGATAATCACAATTCAGTCCCAAAAGTTGTACCTTTCACGCGTTTGCCTCAACTCGATTCTGAAATAACACTATCCTAAATTCGTAATACACAATAAATATTACGACTGAGGTACAAATACCTTTGGTTGAGGTGGAGCTGAGGGGTGCTGGTCGCCGGAGTAAGCGACACCTCTTTTCTTGCCTTCTTCAGTCATTGTTTTCGATAATAATCATCAGATATCAACAATCGGAATCAACAATAAAACATATTCAATTTCTACATTAGAACAACAATCGATTAAAATTAAAAGGATATTACGAATGGTTGATTACGATTGTTAATTCGTTTTTCAGATGTAAATAAAGATCAAATAAAAGAAAATGAATAAAGTGATGGAAGAACTGACTAAAGATAGAATCGAATAAAAGAAAATGTTACCTGAATAAACTGATGGAAGAACTAACTGACGATCGCAGCTGGTGATGAATGTTCATCCTTGCATCACATCACAATAATATTTAAATATTCAAGTGTTATCATGCTTTTACCTCGCGAGAATACATGATGTTGATTTAAAACTTGAGTCGTTCATCATAAACTTCCCCTGCACGTTTTTTTCTGATACACCATGTACAAACTCCTGCAGTGTAAAGAAAAGCCTTAAAATACAAAAAAAGACAATTTTCACGTTAAAATCATCCAAACCGAACTTTATCGTACAATCTTTGGTAAGTAGCACTACCTATGTTGATGAATCAAAGACAATAGACTGGTTGGATCTTTGCAATTCCAATCAGACAAACTATTCTTGGCTTTCAACTCTCCTTCTCCATAGGGTTGAAATTTTTCATCTTTGGGTCTGAAAATAATATCCGGTGCTAAAAATGGAAATCGCCATTGTATATAACATCCCCTGTACATGATTAGAACACCAAAAAAACGAAGCTCAACTGGATCAATTTGATTCTCATGTCCTTCTGGCTTGTAGTAACCAATTTTTAGATCTGAAATCCATGAAGTTGATTTCTTTAATTCTTCAACTCCTTTTTTCATCATTGCAACTACACTTCCTTTATCCCTTAATAGTTTCCGCCACAGCTCCTTGAGATATTGAAGCATATCCATGCCTATATAAACCATATTCGGAGCACCATCTTTAATATATCAAACAGTAAACATATGGAACCAAAAAACGTACATACAAACAAATGAATATTAAACCATTCTACAATACAAATAAAAACATATATGCAAATCAATATTTATTAGATAAGATATATTCATCGATTAATAGTGAAAAAATTTATCAATAAATAATGTGATTTAGAAGGATCCCTATAAACTATAAACTAAATACTCATTATTATCAAATATATGATTACAAAATCAAAAGCAAAGATGATGCACGGAAAATACATAAACTACATGTGTTAGATACTACATGTGTTAGATACTGTCTTTGATTGTCTTGCAACTATAAAAACTTCTAGAATGAATCTTACGTAGCTGCTATCACTTTGAGACTCTTGTGATTCGAATGATGTGGTAGGGTTTCAATTAGGGTTTTGAAAATATGAATGAAAAAAGATGACTAAAAATCCGTAAAAGTACGGGAGTAATAATTTTTTTATTCAACCGTGATTTATATGGTAAAAATATACTCCGAAGTTATTGTTGAGATTGATTTAATTAAATAAATAACGAAAATTTTGAGACGGTGGGCCAAATTTTTTTAACAAACTACGTTTAATTTAATTAATTTATTGATATTAATTAATTTAATAATTAAATTAGTCAATGAAGACCGCATTTTTTGAGAGGGTCCGATTATTTTTACCAAAATACGTTTCATTTACTAAATATATTGATATCTATTGATTTAATATATACCTTCTTAATGAATTTATTAATTTACGGTTTGATAAAATAAAATTAAAAAAGTTATTATTAATTTAAATAGAAAAGGGTGTTAAGTGTAACAATCATTAAATTAATTTTAATCGTTGGATCAAGATGGAAAAAAGCAATTAAGGGTTGGGATTGCCCCAAGCTATTTTGCTTTAAGCATATGTTATAGATAGATATGAGATGAGAATATGATATTTAATTAAATAGGAATAAGTCTTGACACTTTGTTAAGATAGTTATCAGGCCAAAAGGAAAATTAATTAAGTTAAAACTAAAATATAATAAAAGAATAGAGGACGGTTCGTGTAGAATTACTCCTTACCGTACTAATGGTAGGAACAAATCCAAATCTGACACGTGTCATCTCCCTTCCATAATTCTTTATTCACCAAAACTTTTATCACAAAAACCCTTTCCTCACTCACTATATCCCTCCCGCCATCCCTGCAACTTCCCTCACTCACTCTCTCCCATCGCTTTCTCTCTCTAAAACCATTCACCGGAGTTTGTTGCGACGTCCGAGAAAGTCGTGTCCAAGCAACTGCTGCCGTGGATGAAGCCGTGCCGGTAACGGCGACTGCTAGGATTATGCAACAGCCGGCAATGCATATAGAAACCTCCGGTGGAGCCTCCGACGGTGGTTACGAAAGCATCGCCGCCGCAGTCCGTACTGTTGCTTCCGTCATCGATCTTTGAAATAGCTGGAACAATCGGAAATTTTTTGTAATGAATTCGTATTCACTCGGGTAGATCTCGGTCAAAAGGATCCATATCAATTTGATGTATAGATAATTCTACGAATTTTTTTTCTTTTTATCTATTTTGACTTTTCTGTAGTAGTCTTTTTGGGCCTTGTGAATTGTGCACTGGAATCTGTTTATGAATTGCAGATGTCATTTAGCTTTATGGAGACATTTGTTTATTTCTTTATGAATCTTTATTTAATTTATATACATGTATCACTTTGTTATTTATTTGTGTGTGTCTCTATCACAAACATAAAGGTGTGTATCACGAAAATAAGTATGTGTATCTTGTTATCAAGTTGTGTTTTAATATCATATTAGAAAGCTCAAAATTCTAACTATTTTGGTATTATTTTTTTGATATAAGAATTAACTATGTAAAGGATACTTAAAATTAGAAATAAGCATGATTATTCTACCGACACTTATATCATGATATACAAACTTATACTCCCTCCGTCCCAAATTAAGTGTCCTGTATCAGATTTGGAAGTCTTTCTTTTTCAACTTTGACCTTAAATATTTTTGTTTGTGTTATATATTACTTTATGAAAATTATACCAATGAAAATATATTAAAAATCCAATCCATACATATATTTTGCATCAAGTATTATATGACACAAACTAAAATATTTAAGGTCAAAGTTGAAAAAGGAAGATTCAAAAAGTCAAAACAGGACACTTAATTTGGGACGGATGGAGTATTAATGATACACATATTAAACAAATTTTATATCGTGATACACAAACTTATATTCATGATACACATATTAAACAAATTTTATATCGTGATACACAAACTTATATTCATGATACACATATTAAATAAATTTATTAATATTCAGATACACAATTTAACAACGAAATAGTATATAGAAAATTACACGTGATACACAAACTTATATTCATGATACACATATTAAATAAATTTTATATCGTGATACACAAACTTATATTCATGATACACATATTAAATAAATTTATTAATATACAGATACACAATTTAACAACGAAATAGTATATAGAAAATTACACATTGATACTCAAAAAAAAAAAAAAAATCAAAAACTAAAAACCTCACAAAAATAAGTTCTCAAGTCACAGAAACTAAACACTCGTGAACGGAGAAACATACCAAATTCTAAAAGAACAATAAAATAAACAAACGATTAATGTTATGGGAAAAACTCCAAAAAGATTATTTTTCGAAGATAGTCAACCTGCAATCCAATACTTACTTATTACTTTTTCAACTATTTATTTATTTGTATAATACGGAGTAAGTAACTTGTATCTATTCTGAACGTATACACAATAAAATCAATAATGTTATTAAACTAGCTTTAAGAACAATCATCGTGTTTGTGATTATCTTTGCCAACATTTTCTGCAAAATGATGCCCAACGGAAAACGATGGTGATCCGCCGGAGTTACGCCTTTCAAAGGCTTTATCGGCAGAGAGTGATGAGATCGACGACGAACCAGCGGCTAAAACACCGAAGGCACCGGCGGCGAACGATCCGGCGTACTGCCAACGAAGGGACCGGCGGACCGCCAATGAGGCAGATCAGAAACGAAGTTGAATCTGGGCTTCCAGATTCCGATAACACCGAAAACATCGATGGTTGGAGGATGTAAATCGGAAAAAGTAAGCTTGCCGGGAAATGGTGACGGTTCGACGGAGGCAGAGGCCGTTCATCGGTAGACGGAGGCAGAGGCCGTTCATCGGTAGACGGTGATTGTGGCGGTGGCCGGCCGGTGCTTGTGGTGGTGGTCGGATGTAGGTGGTGAGTGACTGAGTGGAAGGAATAGATGAAATGAAGTGGGTTTTGTGCTTCCAATGACAGGAGGACACGTGTTTTAATTTTATTGGTTCCTACCATTACCACCATAATAATTGATTGTATTTGAAACTTACCCTAAAAGAATAATAGTAAAGACTTATATGACTTGAACTTGCATTGAATTTAAGACTTCGTCAAAAGCTTGAAGTAAAAAACGTGGTTTAAGTGGTTATGTAGATCCCGTTTCTTTAGGCCCACTTAGAGGAATAAGCGACCAAGTTTAACCTTATAATTAACAATCCTCACTTCTAAACCGTACGTTCACAAAACAACCCTTAAAATAATCTGGGAGAAACAACAAGAAAAGAGACGGCTGTGGGTTGAAGCTTGGTGTTTCGAGTCGATATATTCTCGGAGGTAAACCTTAACCATCACTTGTATATAATCATGTAATACTCATCTGTATCTTCTCTTTGATCGATTTAAGCGTTTTTAAATATGTTTTGAGTGCCGAAATCATCATTGACACCACCGGTTACGTTAACGAAACGAAAACAACGAATTTAAGAATAGATATGCGAAATCAGGATCTGAAAACGATGGTGATATACTGATATAGTTAACTATTAATTAAGATTATATTTGAGTATGTATTTCTGTATTAAAACTTAATGGGATGAATCATACGTAAACAGGCATTGGGTATACTTTGGTTATGTACGTTACTGTAAAAGAAGAAGACTTCTTCATGGCGTTTGCAATACAACTTATGCACGTTAACTAGTCCATCTGATTTATAGACACACATAGTTCAAAACAATTTTAGAAACGTTCTTTGACTTTATGTTAAATTACTACGGTCACCCTTAAAATGATTTTCGCGTAGGTACTGTTGGCCATGACTATTTAAACAGAAAACATTTTGGCATGATTATTAATTTTATAAAGGTTTAGTATCTCAATTCTCAAATTGCACGTTGAAGATAAATGCATGGTGTATTCTTTTTGTTTTCGTATGAAATATGACAACATGAAACTTATAGATTTTATAAATTGTTTTCGACCTAAATATATTTAAACCATACGAGTATTTACTGAAGATGTTGTAAGATTTTATAACTATATAGTATTATTGAAAGTGCTTAATATTTAAAGAGTAATAACAAGTCGATCAGTAGGCATAAAACACTTTAGAACAATTAGTTAAATAGTCATTGATAATTGTTTCACTATATATGCATGTAGACAGTTGAAGGAGAATCTAGTTGGAGGTTTAGTTAGACTTCCAAATTGTTAAGGTACGGATCTCTTTACTCTTGGTTACAAATTCAGTATTGTACGGATTCCCATCCTACTTATGAAATACCTTTCGGTTTATTTGATTGTGTACGGATTCCCATCTCACTTATGAAATACCTTTCGATTTATTTAATTATGTACGGATTCCGATCTTATTTTATAAGTTGTTTCATCTAATTGCATACAAATCTCTAACCCTTTTAAAAAGGCTTTTATATAATTTAGTATTTGTTAGCACTCGTATTAAATGAATTATAATTAGCTTTGCTACTTCGATTGGACTTCCGTGCGGTTATTGGCTTCCCTTTGATCTGGATTCATTTGTTGTGACTTGCTATTGGCCTATCATATGTGACTATTTGATTTCGTTGTTAATGCTTCGTTGTTAGAACCTTTTGCTATAGGCCATTTGTTTGTTCAGTGACCTTTATTCTACTCTGGGTATGCGAGCTATTTACTACCTATAGGGGTTCTATAGGGGCGTCATTGTGGCACCGATGGCGTCACACTTCCGTAGCTGTGTGATTAGTTACAGCGTCTCCTCTTTGTGTGGTGTGATAAGGGATTTTTAGGAGGCGAATTGGTTAACCATAGTTTTTGTTTTGTGTTTGACTGTGGATGGAGGTGTAGTGCCCAACGCCTCATTCACCTTTGGTGGTACAATGGATCTGCAGGTCCATGTATCGCTTGAACTTTTGTTTTGAAGCTCGGTTTGTCGTACCCTTTTGGACTCTAGTTTCGTTTGTTCAGACCTTGCTAATAAATCGTTGCTATTATGTTCATCAAATATCTCTGTTTGTTTGTACAGCTTTATTTTGTATCCGCGCACTGGGCTTTTGGCTCAGCCGCATTTCTTTCTATGCGGCAGGTAATCGATTGGCAAAAGGAAGGAGTCGGGAGCAAGGATCCGCGGCGCGAGAGAAGTTAGTCATAGCTTGACTTTCGACTATTTCGTTATTTCTATTAATCAGTTTCGTATGAATACTCTACAATGTACCTTCGTTTGGAAAATTGGAAACTTTGTTAAGATTTCGTTATGTTATGAATGTTGCTCTTTTGTATATCGTTTGTGTGACCTCCGATTTTCGCTTTTGAAAATGGGGTGTTACAGGTATATTCAAGAGTGTTGAGTGTTGAACGTCTTCAACTTTTAATATTATTCATTATGATGGATGTTAAGTGGCTTATAGGTTTCTGATTTTTATCTTCAGTTGAAGGGTTATCCACATAAAAAATTGTGTGTTAATGTTTGTCCTGTTTCATATGTGTTTATTATTGGCTTATCAATTTATCATGGTTTAGTGATTTCTCGTCATGGTGATCGATCACTAACACTTGGTTGATTAATTACATGTTTAGGATAACTAAACATAACATGTAGTTTCTCATATATATATATATATATATATATATATATATATATATAAAAAAGACATTTTGTACTATCTTAAAAATAGGCTCAACGAAAAATGTATAAATTACCCTTGACTCAAATAAAAAATTTGCATTATTAAAATTCTATTTCATATTAATAATTCACATCTATGCTAATTTACTATCAAATAAATCTAACTTCTCTTTTTTATAATAATATTAACTTATAAGTAAAATATACTCAATTCAAAAATACACACAACAAATATTCACCAGCCTATCGCAATGCTATTTAGCATCATCACACTTACAGCTCTATTATGTGAATATTATGCAAATATATATAAATTATAATATCAAATGTGTAAACAAATTAAAAAGATATAAATACAATGATCGTTATATATAGATTGTAGATTGATATAAAAAGATGTTATAGTTTCCATGGAAAGCTCAAGAAATACTTGCATTGTTTATGAGAAATTACCATATATTTAACTTACGTTAAAAAGCGTTATATAAATAGATTCACCAAAGAATCATATGAATTTATGTGAGGGAAATGATAACGATAGTCTTTATGTTATCAATAAGAAAAATATAATGCATTAATTGAACCTTTAGTTTCTTTTATAATCAAAATTTTCAATTAATACATCATAAATAAAAGAAATGTTACAGTGAATTAAATGCAAATCGTTAGTATATTTATTATAATTTTAAATAAATAAGAAAATTTTAGGTTTAATTAATGCATTATATATTTTATTGACAACTTATTTGAGCTGTCATTATCATTTTCTTAACATTTATAATACAATGAGAGAGGTTGTTTGGATTTGTTGAGGCGGAGACAAGGCGTGAGTAATGTACACAGTCGCCTCCTCTCAAAAATTTATACAAGGTAAATTATACTCCGTATGTATTATTAAGGGTAATTGACATATTCGCCCGTATTAAAAATAAAAAATTGTATATATCTAAAGATTAAAGGTGTATTTGATATTCGCCCCCTTATAAATTTTTTTGTAAAAGTTCGTCCCTTTGACACTACATTTCTTACTCCGGCCTTGAGGTGTACAAAGCCCGGGTCGGGTCGAGATTAGACCGGGCCTAAAAAAGCCCAGGCTTTTTCGGTTTAAAAAAGCCGGAGTCTAAAAAAGCCCGGGCCGGGCTAAGCCAGAGCCTTGACAAAAAAACTAGGCCTATTAAGGCCCGAACGGACTAAACGGGCTGTTTAAATATACTACTAATTTCATATATATTTGGGTAAAAATGAGTTATTGTAGCATTTTATAATATACGAATATGATGTATATACGATATTACCGTAGTTGTTTAAATATCCATCTATAAAATGAATATATACTTGTATACATACTTAATGAATTGAAAACTATGTATATTCAAAAGGTATAAGTTATATAATATACCAAAGATATGTTTTGTAAGAACAAAATATATATAATATACATATTATATAAGTAAAAACTTAAATATAAATATTTAAAACATGTAATTTAAAATAGGATCGGGCTTTCTTTTTAAAAAAATCCGGGCTTTATCACAAAAAAGCCCGGGCTTTCGGGCTTTATTTTAAAAAAGCCTGGGCTTTGGGCTTTTTTCGGGCTTTGGCTGTAACGCCCCTAAATTTGTAAGTTTTAAATATTATAAAATGTGTTTACTTGTTTAAGTTATAAAAATATACATATGAAATGTGCAATATATTTAAATAATGTAATAAGTTAGGGATAAGTTAGAAAGGACTAACTATGTTAAGTTAATTATGAGAATAGGACTAAGGTATAAAGAAGAAGGTGTTAGAGGGACTAAAATTGCTGAGTACTATAAATTCAGGGGTTTAATTGTAAATCATAGTATAATAATACAACTTCCTGTAGTTTCTATCCAATTCCAAAAATTTAAAATACAGGGAGTGAGGGTGCGTACGGTGGAACAAAGAGAGAGGAGAAAGATTCAGAAATTAAGCTAGGGTTTATGTGATTTCATGTTTCTAAGCTTCAATTAATCCTTACTAAGGTATTTTTAATCTCTTTGATGATTTAATTTGAAGTTATATTAAGTTATCATAAACCCTAACTTAGAGGTTTTAAGTAAAGTATGAATTGAGTAAAAATAATGCTAGATATATGATGTTAACATGATTATTGAAGCTAATGGTATGTAAATACCCATGATGTTTAATTTTAATGAAAGTTAAGAAGTGAGAAAGGGATAACTAAATTATTGAGTAAAGTGGTGTTAGTGAATCAACACCTATGTTATAAGTTAAGAAGTTATTATGTGATTAAGTAATTTATGTGAATTATATGATTATTTGTTTAGGTAATCAAAGTGTTCAAGTTGGATCAAGTGGCTTTTTAATTCAAAAGCAAGGTAAGTATTGGGATTTTGTTAAAGAAGTGATTACTTTGTCATTTGTTTGATGTTAGTCAAAGAATGACATTGGTGTCACTTGTGGAAGTAGTTAATCCTATGTGGTTAACTTGTTTAAGTAGTTAATCCTTGTGATTAACTTTGTGGAAGTGATTAAGGATCCTTAATTTGTTAAAGTGTTAAAGTTATTGTTGAAGTATCCCTTTACTTACTAAGCAATGTGCTTATTGTTTTAAGTTTATCATTTTTAGGTGATTCAAGTGGTAAGCGTGAAGATTTGGGCAAGGGACCGGCTTAAAGACTAATGGTGGCTTGTTGCTAGTCGGTAACAAGTTTTAAATCCTTTTGAATCATGCTCATGATATGTATATGATCACCCCTTTTTGGTTAAGAAGAAATGGTTTTGCTACACTATGTTGAAAGTAAAGTTTTGTGTTGTAAATTGTTAAAGTTGAAGTTTGAATAATAATAGTAATTTAGTTTGACTTAAGATAGTCAATGTGATGAATTTTGAGTATTGGATTGTGGTTATATGGGTAAAAGATTCAAACGGGTCAAAAGTGTCTAAATGGGCACCAATTGGGTTAAGGAGTTAAAATAAGCTATAATGCAAGTATGTAACTTGTTGTTATTGCTTTAAGTCCCATTTTTATAGTCAAAGTAAGTGTCAAAGTTTGAAAGTGTCAAAGTTTGAGAGCCTAATTGTGAATGGCTTGTGATTTGGTATGTTAAGAAAATGAGTTCAAAATGGTCAGTTAAATTATATAGAGCAACCGATTGCAATCCTTGATGAAAAGATTAAGAAATTAAGAAATAAAGAGATTAAATTATTCAAGGTGCAATGGAAACATAGAAAAGGGTCAGAGTTCACTTGGGAATCAGAAGAAGAAATGATTAAGTATTATCCGTCCCTGTACCAAGAATGGATTGTGAGGACACAATCCTGAATAAGTGGGGGAGAGTTGTAACGCCCCTAAATTTGTAAGTTTTAAATATTATAAAATGTGTTTACTTGTTTAAGTTATAAAAATATACATATGAAATGTGCAATATATTTAAAACTTACAAATTTATGGGCGTTACATTGGCCTTAGCTCGGTCTGGTCCGGGTCCGGGCCGGACCAGGCTTTTTCGAATAATTTGAGGCCTCTTTAGGGCTTTCAGGCCGGGCTGGGCTTTTTCGGGCAATTTTGGGCTTTTTCTAAGCCCGGCCTCGGGCTAAAACCACCCGTATGTGCACCTCTACTCCGGCCCGGGATTTGTTTATCAAATAAGTTCAAATCTTTCAAGTAAGTAGATCCAAATTAAATATTAAATAACTTATTAATAAGTATATAGAATATTATCTTGTGAGAGAGATATAAGTGGTCTAATGGATGTGGACCAACATTGAAAATAAGTTGAGTAGATGAAGACGAAGGTTGTCAATGATTTTTAAAACCCAAACAAAAGTCAATACGTACTACTACAACAATATCAAATCCCATCATAAACATGGTACAAGACCATTCCCAACAGTGACACCAGCTTACGTGTCAATTTATGTCACATACCTCAGCACTTTTTAAAACTGACACAACACTACTAACAATAGGACATCACACAATTTTTATGGACCCCACATTTACCATTATATATTTAATTCTATACATTAAACAAATAAATAATAAAAAAAAGCGACGCCCACTATTTCCCCGTCGGTTTTCCGATGCCCACCAAACTGACGCCAAAGTGACGTGATGGTGCCAACCACATCACTAAACTCATGCTCAAAGTGACGGCAACTGAAGTGCCCATTGGTAGTGTTCTAAGAAAGTAAAATATAGCCAATCGCATTTTTAACCGATAGGTAAAGTGACAACTTTACCGCAAACCTCCAAAAAGCATGAATGCGTATGTATATATAATAGTGCAAATGAGTATATACGAGTATAATAATATGTGCATGTGCATGAATTTTTTATTCAAGGGTTTTTTATAGGATTTTATAAGCCTTTAAGTAACCAGTAATACTTCTAAACTAACAGCAATCCAAGCAGCCATTGAAATGTGCCTAACATCTTTCATTTAGATGAAATGGTTATGTCATACATCATACACAAGCCTAGTTTAACATCTGCTATGGTTCAATATTTCAAAGAACCTAATCAGTCATCCAACAATATTTGTAATATCAACATGGTTTGTACAATCATTTTAGAATATCTGCTAGCATCGTCGACATAGTCATACATAAAGATCATTTATTATCATAATATCTTGAACCCGAACCATAAAATCCATCAAGAAAGCATAAACCGGAAATGATAATCCAAACTATAGCCAAGAAACTCAGTTTTTAGGGAGTTAAAAACAGAACATACAAGTCATATTATATACAGCAACATTTACTTCCATTTCTTGAACCCAGACATCTTTCCCTTGTGCTTTCCAAACTTGCCATGCTTCCCACCTTTTGTTGATGCATATCAAAGTGTCTGTCAGTTGGTCTTTCGAGTTGTAGGTGTCGTTAGTAGTTTATAATGGAAAAGTCATTTTTGTCTATAGCGACACTTATGTTCTGTATTAGGCGACACTTACCTAAGTGTCGTATAGCGTCACTTAGGTGAGTGACGCATGAGGGCGGCGACATGTGACACTTCGTTAGTGACGCATGTCTGCCGAATTTTGTAGTATAAATATAAACCTACGGGTTTGCAGCTAGGGTTGACGAAACCCTAGCACCATTTGTAGACTAAGCACTTCTGTAATCAATCTGGTATATTACATTTATCAATACAAAGTTGTTATTAATCATTCAATCAATTTCGGTTTCGTGTTTTCGTATTATTCGTGTGATTGTTTGTTTCCGCCTTACAATCATTGACAAACATCACCTAGATCCGAGGCTCTCGGGACAAACAACTGGTATCAGAGACATTAGGTGAATCGTTTGGAGTTTTGATCAAGAATTGCTTGGTTTTTCGGTTTATCTCGTGAAGAACATCAAAATATCAAAGATATTTGATCCATTGGGTGCTATTCAAACGTGTCTATTGAAGAATTACAGGTTTCGTTCGTGGGAAATCGGAAAATTTTCGTTAGGTTTACGAAAATTCGATTTTTAGGGTTTTTGGACGCTTACAGCAGCTTCTGCGTCACTCGTTGCGTCACTGCGCAATATCCAGCGTCACTTAAGTACGTCACTTACAACGACACTTAGGTGTTTAGTGCGTCACTTACATAAGTGCCGCCAAGTACCTTGTGTAACTCAGTTCCGACACTTAAGTGTGTTACTTAAGTGTCAGGCCGACACTTATTAGCTTCACTTACTCAAGTGCCGCTATACTTTTGCGTCACTTATTGCCGACACTTAGTTGTGTCAATTTTGTGCTATTACGACACGTATACGCGTCATTTAATCTAGTGCCGCTACTCAGTGCGACACTTATTTTAGTATCGGTTTTTGATTTATTGCGTCACTTCGACGCGTCACTTACTAAGTGTCGCTAGTTCCTTTGCGACCCTACTGTGCGTCACTAACTTAGTGACGCATTTGCTACTAATCAGCTTCTTTCTTTTGCTTAAGTAAATTTTTCAGGTATTTAAAATGTCTGATAAGGAAAGTCTTCAAAGTTTTAAAGAGATGATGAGACACAGTAATGACGTGGGTACCAGCAGTAAACCTCCTCTGTTTGCTGCAGATGTGGATTATCTTTACTGGCGATCAAGATATGAACAATACATAGACTTTCATTGCCCAGAATTATGGGGACCCATTTTAGAAAGATATGTCCATCCTGCTGCTGAGGGTACTCACCGACCAGTCCCTCCTCCTAAAACCTTTAAGGCAATGACTCCGGATGAACGAAAGGAGTATTTAACTGAAAGAAAAGCACATTCCTCTATATGTATGTGCTTACTCCCTGATGTCTTAAGGTTATTCAAACATCATGAAACGACTTATGATCTCTGGAGAGCAATTGAAACTAGATGTGGTGGAAATGAAGATTACAAAGAAGCCAAGCTAGAGTTAGTCAAGAAACAACATGATTTGTTTGATATCCTGCCAAATGAGACATCACCCAGGTTGTTCACTCGGTACTCACAGATCGTTAGTGAGTTGAAGGAGGGTGGTTATACTCTGACTGACAGTGAAGTTAACAAGAAACTCTTGGACTCTCTACCTAAAGATTGGGATATAAAGGTTCAATTAGACTCTATGAAGCTGGATAGATTAATCGGGATTCTTCAAGCACATGCAATGGAACTGAAGAAGAAAGAATGCAAGACCGGAGGTTTTGTTCAAGAACCATCACTTTATAGTGGAAAAGGAAATTTTGCAGGGAAGAATTTTGGTAGCATTGCTTTCGTGTCTGATATCAACTCGTCATCTAGTTCAGCAGGAACTAATCCATCCTTTTATTCAGCTGGAACTTCAGAGGGTTCTCAAACCCAGCAGGTTCCAATATCACCGGCCATTGAAGAACAGGCTGCAATCTATACAGCCTTTCTCAGTTCTTATAAAGATTTGGTTTCTCAACCAAACACTACTTTGGCACTGACTAAGGAAGATTACGGGCAGCTGGACGATGATGATCTTGAGCAGATGGATTTGAACTGGAGCATAGCCATGATTTCCAGAAGAGTACAGAAATTCTTGCAAAGGACAGGACGCAAGAATTTAGAGGGTAATGGTAAATCCAGTTTTGGATTTGATAAGAGCAAGGTTCGCTGTTATAACTGTCAGAATTTGGGACATTTTGCTCGTGAGTGTGAGAAGCCGAAGATTCCTCCCTCTGGTCTCACAAAGCCTGATCCACCGAAGACTCCTCCAAAGGAGAAAGAAAAGGTTGGAGCTACGGATTGTTTAGTGGTGTTTGAGCCTACAAACATCGATTGGAGTGCAAAAGCTGAGCAGTATCAGCTAGGTCTCATGGCTCACATCATTCCTGAGGTACAAAATGAACATGAGGAACCTTTAAATTGTGCTTCTTGTATTACCTTAAATGCTTCTTTAAAGGATTTTCAAATTGAGACTGTAAACTTGAGAGAAAAGGTTGTTAAATTAACTGAATCGAATAAGTTTTTAAAAGCTAATGAAATACTTTATGAAAAGGAAGTTGAGGCTCATAAGATTGACACTGAGAAATATAAAGCTAAAGTTTTCAGTCAACAAGATGCCATTAAAAGCTATTTAACAGAAATTGAGTTGTTAAATAAAGAGCTTTCTAAGTTAAAGTCTGAGTCTGACAATTTCAAAAAGGGAGTCACAAGCTTTGAAAATTCTCATAAAATCTTTGATGAAATCGTTGACAAGCCAAGGCAAATAGGTAAAGCGGGAATTGGATATCCACCTCCCACTAACTATTATCCTAAGCCTGTCAAGGAAGGAACCAAAGAAGTTTTAGCTGATTAATCATCTTGGTCAGCTACAAAAGATAAAGAAGCAAAGCCTAAGAGGCAGGCGAAGGAGAAAACTAATCGGCCAGAGTATCCTTCGCCCATTTTTGTTAAGTCTGGAAATTTACCTTCTGTTAGTGAAGTAGAGGTAGTTGAGGTAGAGGATGTAACTGAACAGGAATATCCTAAGCCAAAAAGGGTTGAGGTAAAAGCTGAAAATGTCATTTTGACAAACGAACCTATCATTAAGGTTGAAAATAAAAGGCTTAAAGAAAAGGTTTTTGAAGAAAAATCTTCATTTAAATCACAGATTCCTGTGAAAATTTTGAAGAGAAATGCAAAAGAAAATTCTTTGAATAACAAACCTTCAACCTCAACCTATCAAACAAAGCAAGCACCTTCTGTGACTTGTTCACATAAGTGTTCATGTTATGGAAGTGCTCATTTTGATAGACCTAAATCAGTCAGTCCTCAGCCTCAACCGTTTGTTGAGCAACGTTCTTGTTTCTACTGCAAGAGACAAGGACATTTGATTCGTGATTGTCCCAAGCTTTCTAATCAGTGATATGGGAGAGATATGCCTAGAACTTCGGTTTACATAAACTCATTTTCACACTCTCCTTCTAGGCATCACTCCAACTCTCCCCAGCCGATTAAGAAGCAAAGTAATGTTGAGCAAAAACCTTTGATAAATCAAAAGCCTGACATTACTTTTAAGTCAACTTCCGAACCACCAAAAGTTTGGAAACGAAAAGAATCCACTGCTGATTCTTCGGTTGTCAACCATAACACATCAGATGAAAAGTCTGATTTGTTTTTAAAATAAAATTTTGTCTGATGTGATTATAGTTGATGACCTCGGTCGACCTAAGTCTGTAAAGGCTTGGGTCACCGTTTCTCACTAATCTCCTTACTTTTGTGTGTTGCAGCAGTCAGAACGAGTTAAGAACAGTGAATGGTATATGGACAGTGGCTGCTCGCGACACATGACTGGCGATGTGTCTCTTCTTGTGGATATTAAACCATACGCAGGAGGATACGTTGCCTTTGCTGGAGATACAGGAGGAACCATTTCTGGAAGAGGAACGCTAACTAACGGCAATGTTAGTTTTGAAAATGTGAACTATGTGGAACAGCTTACGCACAACTTGCTAAGTATTTCACAGGTCTGTGACAAGGATTATACCACTTCGTTTACAAAGACTGAGTGCGTGATACTGAAGCCTGAGTATGTCATTCCGGAAGAATGGGTGTTGCTAAGAGCACCAAGAAAGAATGACACATATATTCTGAATATGAGAACTGTTGAGACAACAAATGAATATACATGTCTCTTATCAAAGGCTTCTGAAAAGGATTCACTGCTTTGGCACAGACGAATGGGACATATTCATTTCCGAAAAATGAATTTCTTGACCAAGAATGATCTTGTGATAGGAGTTCCGAAACAGTCATTTGCACTAAAGGATGACTGTATCTCTTGCCACAAAGGAAAGCTACGCAAGAAGTCCCATAAGTCTAAGCAGGTGAATTCCATTCATGCACCATTGGAGCTCTTACACATGGATCTCTTCGGTCCTATCTCTACAAAGAGTATTGGTGGTAGATCATATTGCTTGGTAGTTATTGATGACTACTCAAGATTTTCGTGGGTTTACTTTCTATCTTCAAAGGGGGAGACGCCCGAAATTTTGGTTTATCTGTTGGATAAGTTGGCAAATTTGTGCAACTTAAAAGTAAAGAGAATTCGAAGTGATAATGGGACGGAATTCAAGAACTCAACTCTCGAATTGTTCTGTGCTACAAGAGGAATTGAGCACCAATTTAGTGCTCCGAGGACTCCACAACAGAATGGAGTATCTGAACGAAAGAATAGAACTATCATCGAGACAGCTCGGACTATGTTGGCTGACTCCAAGTTACCAATAATCTTCTGGGCTGAGGCTGTCAACACTGCCTGTTATATTTTAAATCGCGTGCTTACGGTAAAGAAGAAGAACAAAACATGTTCTGAACTTTTCAATAACCGTAAGCCGAATTTGCAGTTTCTTGAACCGTTTGGGTGTACGTGTTTAATCATGATCACAAAGGATCGTGTTCCTAAGTTTGGTGACAAGACCACTGAAGGGATTTTTCTTGGCTACTCAGTCAATTCACCAAACAAAAGGGTCTTTAACAAAGAGACTCATCAGATAGAGGAACATTTTGAGGTAAAATGCTTACGTTATACAGATCCTCCTCAAGGGACAGGTCCTGATTGGTTTTTCAATTATGAAAAGATCTTCAACTCCTTCAACCTACCGGAAGAAGATGAAGAAGAAGAGTTGGTCACATTGTTACATGGAATCAGTATGTCTGAAGAAAGTCCTGATTCTTTTGCTCAACCACCTGACCCTAAATCGGCACCCACCCAAACTTCTACTTCAAAATCCACTACCACTCCAACACCTACACCAGCATCCACAACTACACCAGTTCCATCACCAATTGTACCCTCTACAGATACTTCTTCTACTCCGAAGAGTATTTATACCAAGGAGCTTCCATATGATCCAAACATGCCTCCTTTAGAAGAACCGGAAGATGAAGAAGGAGAGGATGATATAGAGACTGATTACTCTCATTACTTTCCTCAAGAAGAAAACGAGGACACTGAGAGTGCTACAGTTCCTGACCCAACAGCTGTTAATGCTACAGAGGGTGATTTAAACAATTTGGAGTTGGTACTTGTGCCTGATGCCATTCCTCAAACACGTGTGCATAAGAATCACCTAACTGCGAATATTATTGGTGATCCTAATGCTGCCGTTCAAACGCGTAACCAGACGCAAGGTCAGCAAGTTTTGGGTCTTATTGCTTCGATAGAGTCGTGTTATCTATCGCAAATTCAGCCTAAAAAGGTCGCTGAGGCCTTAAAAGATCCTTCATGGGTCGAGGCTATGCAGGAGGAACTACAGCAAATAAACAAAATGAAAGTGTGGGAAATAGTTCCTCTACCCAAGGGTGCTCATCTTACTGGCACTCGTTGGGTTTACCGTAACAAGATGGATGATCGTGGGGTGGTGATTCGAAATAAAGCTCGTCTGGTTGTTCAAGGATATAGTCAACAAGAGGGAATTGACTATGATGAAGTTTTTGCTCCTGTCGCCCGTTTGGAATCCATTTGAATTTTTCTAGCCTATGCTTCTATCAAAGGATTCCGTGTGTATCAACTTGATGTCAAGTGTGCTTTTCTATATGGAGATGTCGACGCAGTGATTTATGTGTCTCAGCCTCCTGGTTTTGAAGACCCAAAGCATACAAATTATGTTTGCAAGCTGAAGAAAGCGTTATATGGTCTTCATCAATCTCCTCGACTTTGGTATGAGCGACTAGCCAAGTACTTGCTGAAGAATGGTTTTGATAGAGGACAGATTGATAGCATGCTTTTCATCAAACGGGAAGGAGTGGATATATTACTTGTGCAGGTTTACGTGGACGATATAATATTCGGATCAACAAATGATCAGTTGTGCAAGGATTTTGAAAGACTGATGAAAGCTGAGTTTGAAACGAGTGCTATGGGGGAACTCACGTTCTTTCTGGGACTACAAGTCGAGCAGTCTGACAAGGGAATTTATATACACCAGTCAAAATATGTCAATGACATGTTGAAGCGGTATGATTTGCTCGATTGTAAGCATTATGGCACTCCAATTGATGTGAAACACAATCTTGGACCTAATGAGGACGACGAAGATTGCAAGGAGAAAGACTATCGCTCTATGATAGGCTCTCTCATGTACCTGACTGCCTCAAGACCAGATATTGTGTTTGCCGTTTCACTCTGCTCTCGATTTCAAGCAAATCCGAAGGTGTCTCATATGAAGGCAGTAAAACGCATTTTTGGATATCTCGCTTTTAGGCCATCTCTGGGTATATGGTATTCAAACGAGAAAAACTTCGACTTAACTGCCTATTCGGATTCGGATCTTGGTAGCTACAAGGTAGATATGAAGTCAACCACTGGAGGATGTCAGTTTCTTGGATCGCGCTTAGTTTCTTGGCAGTGCAAAAAGCAGACTGCGGTTGCCATTTCCACAGCTGAGGCCGAGTATGTTGCTGCTGCAAGTTGCTGTTCTCAAGTTCTTTGGATTCAGCACCAACTACGCGATTACGGGTTCAATCTTTCTATGACTCCTATTTACATTGATAATACAGCTGCTATATCTATCACACACAATCCCGTACAACACTCTAAGACCAAACATATCGAACTTAGGTTCCACTTTATACGGGATTGCTTTGAGAAACACCTAATAGATGTTGTCCACATAGATACCCAAAAGCAGTGTGCGGACCTTTTCACAAAAGCCTTTTTGCGAACCCGATTTATTGAACTAGTCAATATGACTGGTTTGAGGTTCTTTCAGCTAAACCCGTGATTTGTGACTTGGATTTTTTTAAAATTGTTTAAGTTAAAAAAAATAATAATAAAATAAAATTCGCAACAGCCACTCTTTATACTTATTAGTATTAAAGAAAACGCGAGGTTGCTACATTTTTAAAATAGACGTTGAAGTTGTGTCTGTAAACAACTTGGGATATGATAGTACATTGGGTGACATGCACAAAATGGAATTTTAAGGTTTATCTTGGATGTGTCAGTAGGTTTATCTGACACACTTAAAACAGTTTTTATCTAAATTATCTTCATCACACGATGTATTGGTAGGCATGATACACACCGGTCTCTGGGTTCTTAAGAAGTAATTTTAATACATGTCTATGAACCTGTGGTAAACACTTTGTGACGTACGACTCTATGTCTTAATTCCTTAGCGTAGCATGACATACTTCTAATTTTGGATTGCATATCTGAGATCTTTTGGGGGAGTATCCTGATGGTTTCCTCTGTTGTACGTAAGTACAGACCTGGTCTCAATTCAGTATAATCTCAAAACTAAGCAAACGTGAGTCAATGCACTTGCAAAGTCTTAAATTTAAGGTACTGAACAAGGTCGCCGTTTGGAAAACTCCAAGTTCGGTTTGACTGCGATCGGTTTTGCTTAAACCTGAGTCAAGTGTATGTTGCTCTGCTGTACGTCGGTACAGACCTGTCAACGCTGGCTTGACTCTTAAAATTGATTCTCTTGTATTCCTTCTAAATTTGGAAACTATGTTCTTGTCTGGGTTAAAGGGGTATGTCTATGGTGGGGACCACGGTGAAATATTCATACGAACAATAATAGGTTTGACCAAAGACACGGATGTAACATGTTTAGGTGGAAAAACAATACCAATAATCGTCTTGAAATAATTTTTATAAAAGGTGTTTTAAATGTGCCACGTAAATTTAAAATGGACAAATATACTGATGATCGAAATAACACTTACTATTCCTAATAATTGTATGTTATTCCGATATGATCCCTAAATAGACAAAAAAAACTCCGTCACCAAAAACAGAGTGTTAGTAATTTTACTCATTTTTATTTTTTAATTTAATTTTATTTTTTTATTATTTTTTATTCTATGTTCTTTTCCCAAGTCACAATCATTATTAAATTTGAGTACGCATAAGATCGACAAAATCACAAAATTACAATGTTTTCACGAAGTGTCGCTATGCGACACTTACTATAAGTGACGCACGGAGTGATGTGTTTAGTGACGCGGATTAGGGTTTCGGTATAAATAGCCTCCGAACCGACACTCACAATTATCACCCTCACTATTCACTACGCGTCACTTCCTCTGCTATAGCGTCACTTCGGATCGTTCCTGCGTCACTTCGACTGTCGAGCTTTTCCGATCTTTGAGTGGATTTTCGTGCGTTGTTTTAGCAATCGGCTTCCGTGATCTTGTTCTTCTCACTCATACGCTTCTTTTGGTATAACTTTTACACCCTATCTCTACGTACTCATGTTTTAATCGTTAGTTAGGGTTACGGTTTTTGGGGTTTGTGAAATCACGCAATTTGGGGCCAAATATGTTAATGTTTTGTGTTAATAACTGGTGTGTTTTGCTTGTTATTGTTATTCGCACACTTAGGTAACAACAGTTTACAAAAGCCCCAAATTTGGGACGTCGTGATTTCTGGGTATGAACAGTGATACGATGATCTTCATCGTTGCGTCACTTCAAGCGTCACTTCCTTTAAGTGACGCATTTTTGTAATTTGATAGACATACCGTCACTCTCTTAAGTGACGCTTGCTAGTGACTGACTTCGCGTCACTCTTCATGAGTGACGCCTCATCCTGCGTCACTTTCTTAAGTGACTCACTAAGTGACGCTTTGCTATCCGTCACTTGCTTACTAAATGCTTTCAGTGCCGCATACTATATACACCGTCACTTTCTAAGTGACGCTATTAATCACGCATATTGTGGCACCGTCACTTACACCAGTGACGCCTTGAATGCGTCACTTACCCTAAGTGACGCATCTTATGATTTCTGATTTTATATTCACTGTACCATGCGACACTCACTGAGTGTCGGTAGCATCTACTGCGTCACTTACTTAAGTGACGCCTAAGGTCAGACTTCTAATTCTGTTTCGCATCTCTCTATCCAGCTATGGCGGGCGATTTCTTTCAGTTATTAACTGACTGCAAAAGACCAGTGCTTATTGCTTCTGCCCAAAGAGTGTCACCACTCGCTGTTCCGCGGCTAGAAGGATAATCTTCGAGTCATGGATCCTTTTGTGCTTTCTGGTGTCTTGTAAACTTCATGAATTGACCAAGTGCCTTAAAGCTTCTATCTGGTCACTTAGACATGACCATTTTTGTTTAAATAGACTAATGATCCGGTGGGATTCTCTCCTTGTCCTGAATCTTAGCTTCATGGTCTGGAGGAATTCCTTCCTTATCCTGAATCTTAGCCTTGCCTTGTCTTGGATTTTGGCTAGTTATGTATTTTCTAGATTCTAGGTCTAGTATTTGGTTTAAGGTTTAGGGTTTAGTATTTGATATGTGTAATGTTTTCTCTGTAACTATTTACCATATCAATCGAATCCTAACTTTTGATAACTCTTCTGGGCTATATTATTATTCTATAATGCTGTCTTTTGTTTTCTTTTATCTCCTTTAGCATAACAGATGGCAGCTGTTCCGGAATACCAACGCATGACCAACAAACGGCATAATATTGTTGCTTTTCTGCAGTCAACTCATAAGAACTCTATCCCGCTTCGTCCAATGATTGCTTTTCTCAGACGTTCTAGGATTCATCATGCTATTACAGCATCTACGCCAGTTTATATGAATCAGATTGAGGAGTTCTATGATCATGCTTTTATCAGGACTGTCAATGATACACCGAGAATAGTATCAATGATGTTTGGAAGAGTAATTGAGATTACACAGGACTCTGTACGTCGGGTTCTGCAATTCAATGACACAGAAGATATGCCCACCTTGTTTGAAACGTCTTTTTTGTATGGTGGGTTACAACGCATGGGATATCCTACAGATCAGCTTGTGGATTTCAGGAAACCATTTTTGTCAAGAGTATGGCGATACCTGTGTCATATCGTCATTGTTTGTCTATCACCAAGAAAGGGTGGATATGATGCTGCAAGCCACACCACTTTATCTCTTCTGTTAGCTCTGGTGTACAACAAGCCCTACAACTTTAGTGGGTATATTTTTGGAAATATGGTGGAAAACGTTCGAGCTGGGAAAGATAAATGGTTACTTTATCCGAGATTTCTTCAGCTAATTTTGAATGATATGGATTTAGGAATCGCTCCTGATGAGGGTTCACAATTGGATACAATGCCGATGTTGCTGCGTGTCTTCAAAGATTGTGAAGTTCCGCCGAAGGATTCTGATAAATTGCCCGATCGTGAATTGTTTGGGCACATAGTAAATGAAAACTATGTTGCGCCACCTGATGATGGTTTTGAGGATGTTGTTGTTCCTCCGGTTAATGAGGAGGATTTGGTTGATGCTGCGGTTGCTCAAGACTTGGAAGATATTGAGCAGGTTGAGCATGTTGAGCCGAATCCTGAATCGGATGGTGGCCCCACTTCACCTGACTCTCCAGGTGATATACCTCCTCCAAATACATATGATTCGATTCAGATGGTGGATCCGAGACGCTTTAAGCGTATTTTGCGACGAATTTCTGCTGGGAGGGTTCACGTACCTCCAAATCTGGGTAAACGGCCTGCTGGGTCTTCTCCTTCTTATGCTGATTTACCGCTAAGAAGACGTCAGCGAACAAACATTGTGATTCAAGAACCAGGTCAGCAATCTCCACAACAGCAGCCGCAGCCTCAGATGACTGACTTTCAGAATATTCTAGCTCAAATGGAGCGTTTGACCAAGCGTTTTGACGATCAAGCTGCGGTGATTGAAGCTCGGGCTGCACAGATTAAAGATTTGGAGCGCAAAGCTGAACAAGTTGATGATTTAAAGTTGCAGTTGACAGATGTAAGGTCTAGGTTGCTAGAGTTGGAGTCTGTTACAAGTGTTTCGGGGGAGGATGTTCAGCGTACCCTGGAAACAAATGTAACGCCTCCCCCAGATCCTGAAAATGTATCTGATTCTGCGTTTAATGAAAATATTGCTTTGGATTATTTTGTTGAGATTCCGGGACAACCGAATCCTATTGCGTTTGATTACTCAAATGTGAATCTTACATATTTGCAAAGTTTGGTTAATCCGGTTGAAGATGTTGATAGAGAATTTGATCCGGATGATATTGAAATGGATGCTGAGGTTCCAGGGCCGGATGAAGAATATGTGGAAAATCCGAATCAAGAACCAGCACCTGAACGTGAACCGGAGCCAGCGGTAAGAAAACCCGCTCAGGCATTTGATTTTGATGCTCCGATTATTGAGTCTGACTCTTCAGAAGATGAGACTGAACCTGCAGTGGAACCGACTCAGGAACAACCTGCTGATAAATCAGTTCCTGAATCTTCGTCAATTCCAGAACCTGAAAAACCTTCTGAAGTTTCGTCAGTTCCAGAACAACCTTCTACGTCTTCGGCAGGTCCTTCTGAATCTTATACACCAAATCCTGATAAACCTCATTTGTCATATTTTCGAGTTAAACCTGCTTTGAAAGTATGTAAAACCTATCTAGTTAGAGGTGAGTTAACAGGTTTGATCAGAAGTTGGAAATTTGATGCTGATAATTTTGTTATACTGATCAAGAGAAAAGATGGTGTACAGTATTTCAAACCAAGATTTAATTGTATCAGTACACTGCCAAAGGAAGAATTGAATTGTCTTGCGCAACTGAATTTGATAAATCATACAGATGATTTTCGAGGGATGATGTTTCAAAAGATTTTAAGAAAAGATATGAACAGCAAGAAGTATGAATGGATTAGACCAGAGCTGGGAGTTAGGTATTCGTATAAGAAGAAGTTGGATCCAAGAACTCAGGAACCAATTGTCAAATATCATTATCCACCAGCTGCTAGTCTTAAAACTGTGACATTACAGTCGCTACCACTGGATTTTCTCAAGCGTTTACGATATTGGTGGTTTGACACAGTTACTCAAGAAGCTGTTATTGAGTATTTTTCTGAAGATGATCCGGTTTTTGAAAAGGGACATTGGAATTTACCGGATGATTATGGAAAGTCTCTTCGTGTGTTTGATCCGATCAGCCTAATCAACTTAACAAAGAAAGATTTGAAAGCTCTTCACAAGTCCAAGATGTACTATGACCGTTTTGATCAAGAAGAAGCTTCCAAGTTCGAGAAGGTGGTCGAGATTTGTTTAAAGGTTGGAATTCACGCTGGTGGAATATTTCCTGAAGGCTGGGTTTAAAGATTCTGAAGATTTTTGAAGACCAAGCTGAAGACACGGGGGAGTTTGTTGATGCATATCAAAGTGTCTGTCAGTTGGTCTTTCGAGTAGTAGGTGTCGTTAGTAGTTTATAATGGAAAAGTCATTTTTGTCTATAGCGACACTTATGTTCTGTATTAGGCGACACTTACCTAAGTGTCGTATAGCGTCACTTAGGTGAGTGACGCATGAGGGCGGCGACATGCGACACTTCGTTAGTGACGCATGTCTGCCGAATTTTGTAGTATAAATATAAACCTACGGGTTTGCAGCTAGGGTTGACGAAACCCTAGCACCATTTGTCGACTAAGCACTTCTGTAATCAATCTGGTATATTACGTTTATCAATACAAAGTTGTTATTAATCATTCAATCAATTTCGGTTTCGTGTTTTCGTATTATTCGTGTGATTGTTTGTTTCCGCCTTACAATCATTGACAAACATCACCTAGATCCGAGGCTCTCGGGACAAACACCTTTTCCATGCTTGCCAGCCTTAAACTTGCCACCACCGTGCTTACCATGTTTGCCGCCACTAAAATGTCCCATGCCACCCATACCACCCATGCCTGGAATCATGTTATGGGCACCTCCATGTGATACATTATGGCCTCCATGGCCATGAGATGATGTTAGCTGATGAGCTCCATATGCTGCAGCAGCTGCTGCTGCACCTCCAGCTAGCATAGCTCCCATACCACCATGTCCTGATCAAACACATGAATGTTAGGTTATGATTATGATGATGATGATGATGATGATGATGCTGATGATGACCAATGAACAAGTTGAAAGGATCAAAAGAATAAAGATAAAAGCATGCATCTTTTAAAATTAAAGGCAGAATAAGTACTTTAGTTTTAGACCAAGGCTTTCCCGTAAAAAAGTTTTCTTTACATGTTCTGTTCTCCTAAAAAGTTGAAGTTAAGATACTTCCTATCTCTGCTTTTCAAAGATCGGATAGAATTATCTTGTTAATATCTAGTTTCAAAGGCAAAAAAAATTGCCTGAAACAATTCTCAGTATTCATTCCTTCTACACTTGCAGAGGATTTCCAAAATTAATATAGAGACTGAAGAGTTTTAACTTGCAAAAAGTAGAATAATCAGACATGTTCCTCCATTGGACAATCTTGACTACACTGCGACATCTGAAGTTGTTAAGCTTGAATGCAATTATTTCTTTTAAAAAACATAGAAACCTCCAATTAAGACTTTCTGAAATTTATCTCAAAAACAAGTGAATTCACACGGCAATGCACCACGAAACTAGAAATAGAATTTAAATAAGGTTGTCGACTAGAGAAAAGTACCTCCTGAGCTATGTGGAGCCGCCTGACCAGGATAGCCAGAAGGGGGTTAGCCCTGTGGGGGATATCCTTGTTGCGGTGGATAGCCTTGTGGGGGGTATCTTTGTTGTGGTGGATAGCCTTGTGGGGGATACCCTTGTTGTGGAGGATATGCTCCTTGAGGAGGGTAACCGCCGCCATGCTGTTGATGTGCAGCTCCAGCAGCATAACCAGCGAGATTAGAAAGTAACCCCTTGTCCTTATCGTTATGTTGTCCGTCTCCACTCATGTCGATTCAATTTAGTATTTTGCCTGCAACCAAAATCAAAGAGGAAAGGACGGTTCTCAATAAGTAACACATCAGAAAATATTCATTGTTTAATTTCAAGAGCATGTAGGGAGGTTTCAGATTTGGTAGTAACTCTAACAATTGTTCAAAAACATACTTACTATACCAATTAATTAATATAAGTATATTGTTGGATATTGTGTCCAATTCATAACTAATTGGAAATACTATCGTTAAAAGTGAAGTCCTTTTTGGGTTGCCCTCGATAAACGGTTAAGAGAAATAATTAAGAAAACATGAGTTGGGAGCAATGGTTGAAAGTCTTGGACATATTTGTGGCTATCCCACATTGCTCAATGGATGAAACCATAAGGAAATGGTTATCCCACATTGCCCATGGGATGAAACCATAAGCCTTTCCTTCCCCTATAAATAGAGGGGTTATGTTAAGGTTTCAAGGTGCACCATTTCTCATTCTTTCTTTCTTAGTACAAATCCTTGTAAGAGTTATTCGATTTCATATCGGTACCAAAGGATTTGGAATTTCTCTTTGGTTCGTGGGTGTGAGCCATTAGAGGTGTTCTAGTTTGGGCACTCGCCTCCAAGTAAGGAAGCTCTGCAAGATCGTCTGCGCGCGTGAGAAATTGATTTTCTCAAAAGGTTAGTAATTTCTATTTATCTTATTTATTTTATTGCTTTTATTTATTCAAGTTAAGATCCCTTAGGGTTTAGTTTCCTAATTGCCTTAGATTAATTTTTGTTATAATTCCGCTGTGCATATTAATCTAGTTAAGGAATAGAAAACCCAACAGTGGTATCAGAGCCTTAGCTTAATAAATATTAGCATTTAATTATCTGCAATGGTATGTAGGTAAAGATAAATTAGAAATTGGCTTGTCTAAATTGGCAAAAAGAATTTACACTTTAGACCCTATATTTTGAAATATTTAAAATATAACCCTAAATTTTAAAATGTTTTAAAATAGAACCGTAGACTTTAAAAGTTTAAAGAGAGACATTACATATATTATGAGCTATAAGTATATGTATCATTAAAGTTAAATACATCGTCAGTCAATTGATAAATCGGCTCACCCATAGTGAACAAACTATAAGAGAGGTATAAGGCGGGTCTTTCTGATTCCCTAAAGAAGTCAGGTTTTTTAATAAGCTTCGCGCTGACCTGCTTCTCCGCTTCTTTGTGCGTTCAATGGAGCTACCGAGGACTTTTGATGGGATGATGTCAAGATCAAAAGTATGACCTAAAAGTACTAAAACAAAATCCCGTTCTAGATACTAAAAATGTGAATAGTATGCTAACCCATGAAAACCGCACATCTTTCGTATGGTCTGTTAATGGAGCGTGTGTGGTTTACCGGCACATTAATATGAGATCATATTGAGAGGTGATGTGGAACTCGCGATTCTCGAGCGTACTCGGGCCGGGGACCACGCGGGTTTTGCATGGTTAAGTTCACCATCTTGTTCATGATCCTCGGCATACCAGTCATGAATGGTAGATGAGCATATCCGAGATTAACATGTCGTTGATAAGATTCAATGAATCTCAAAAGAACTAGGAGTTTCATAGAGAATGAAATTGACAAAGACAATTGTCTACCTAAAATAAATTCGCGATATGATTACGGCAAACCTTTTCATAAAACGAATCTAAAATACGGATCCTAGCCTTAATTTTATAATTGAGTAATTAATTAAGGAATATTCAAACTAACTAAAACTGTTTATCTTATAGATGTCTTCTACAAATGGTAATAATCCTCCCGTACCCAATCCCGCACATAACTCGAACTTCTCACTACTCTCGGTTCTTGGAAGGGAAAGACTAACCGGTCCAAACTATATGGACTGGATGCGTAACCTAAGGTTTACCTTGAGGTACGAGAACAAGGAGTATGTTCTCGATGAGCAGATTCCCATGATTGATGAAAATTCAACCCAAGAGGAGATTGAGGCACACAGGAAACATTATGATGATGCGAATAAAGTGTCTTGTATCATGGCATCTTCCATGAGCCCCGAGTTGCAAAAGACTTTTGAGAATACTTGGGCTTATGAAATGAACCAACAGCTTAAGGAAATGTTTCAGGCAAAGGCGAGCAAAGAACGCCTTGATGTGGTTAAGTCACACATGGTTTGCAAACCTAAACCTGGAGCATCTATCTGTGCTTTCGTCTTGGAGATGAAAGGGTACTTTGATAGGTTGGAATCTTTGAACATGATGTTTGACACAGAGTTTTCCATTGCCATAATTCTGTCCAGTCTGCCAGCTGTCTACAGTCTGTTTGTAATTTCATATCAGATGAATATGAATGAGAGAGAAGGCTCAATAATGGAACTCCATAATTTACTGCAAACCGCTGAGCAAGGGATCAAAAAGGATGATGTGTCATATAGCTTAGCAGATCCTGTGTTGGTAATTGGTCAAAATGCAAAGAAAAGAAAGAGGTCAAATTGGAAAGCAAAGACTGCGAATGGAAAGTCCAATCGTGGGTCCAAAGGAAAGACTGACTCTGACATTGCACCAGCAAGTGATCCAAAGGAAGCAGTGTGCTTTTACTGTAACACAAAGGGGCACTGGAAACGTAGCTGCCCGAAATACCTGAAGGACCTTGAGGATGGTAAGGTCGAAAAGAGTATTCACTCAGGTATGTTCATGATCGAACTCCATAATACCACAACTTCTAATTCGTGGGTTCTGGATACAGGGTGTGGTACTCACATTTGCACTGTATTGCAGGGTTTAAAGGAAAGTAGGAAGTTGAAGCATGGGGAGCTTAATCTGGTCATGGGAAACAGAGGAATCACGCCTGTTACCGAGATTGGAAAGTATGAGCTCGTGCTGAACTCTGGAGTTAGGATAGATTTGAATAATTGCTGTTATTCGTCAGAAATGACAAGAAACATTATTTCATTTTATGCTTTGTATAAGGATGGTTATCGATTTTCATTTGACAATGAGAATGGTGATATTTTGGTTTATTTAAATGGTTGTTTTATTTTTAAAGCTTCTCCTTACAATGGCATATATGAAAATGTTGAATGTGTTAGCAATTTGATTTTTAAATGTCAATTCGTCTAATGAGCTTGATAAATCCAAATTGTGGCATTATCGTCTTGGGCACGTAAACAAGAAACGCATCAGCCAACTCCAAAAGGATGGAGTGTTGGAATCATTCGACCTCAAATCGAATGATGTATGCGAATCTTGCTTATTGGGCAAAATGACTAAATCACCATTCACAGGGTCATGTGAAAGAGGTGAAGGACTATTGGACTTGGTACACACAGATGTTTGTGGACCATTCCGATGCATCACAAAAGATGGAAATCGATACTATGTTACATTTACTGATGATTACAGTAGATTTGGACATGTCTATCTGATTAAGCATAAGTCGGATACTTTTGAGGTGTTCAAAAGATATCAAAGCGAAGTAGAGAATCAACTGGGCAGAAAGATAAAGGTTCTCCGATCCGATAGGGGAGGAGAATACCTTAGTATCGAGTTTCTCGATCATCTTAGAGATTGTGGAATAGTTTCACAATTAACTCCTCCTAGAACGCCACAACTTAATGGTGTTGCTGAGAGGAGAAATAGAACCTTGTTAGACATGGTTCGGTCTATGATGAGTCGGGCTACACTTCCGATAAGGTTTTGGGGTTATGCATTAGAAATAGCCGCTCGCATCTTAAATCTTTTATCCACCAAGAAGGTTTCAAAGACACCTTATGAGATGTGGAAGGGAAAACGTCCTTCTCTTGGTCACATCAAAATCTGGGGTTGTGAAGTTTTCATTAGACGAGAAACTCAGGACAAACTAGACTCCAGATCAGAAAAGTGTCTTTTCGTCGGCTATCCACAGGAGTCGTTTGGATATATGTTCTACGAATCCACGGATAATGTGGTCTTTGTAGCTCGAAGAGGAGTGTTCCTTGAGAGAGAAATGATATCTAAAGAGGACAGTGGGAGTAAGATTGATCTTGAAGAAATTCAAGAGTCGCCCGATAAAGAACCTACAGTAAACACTGATGTTCAACAAGAGGTGGAAACACCTGTTGAACCTGAAGACATATCCTTACCCGTTCGCAGATCTAGTAGAGTTAGCAATCCTCCTCAGTACTATTATGATTTACAAATAGAACAAGAGGATAAAATTAGTGACAGTACACTAAATGACTTAGATGAACCTGCTAACTACAAGGAAGCGATGGTAGGCCCTGAGGCTGCCAAGTGGAAGGAAGCTATGAAAAGCGAAATTCAGTCTATGTATGACAACCAAGTTTGGAATTTGGTTGACACTACACCCGGTCTTAAGACGGTGGGTTGTAAGTGGATCTTCAAGAAGAAGACCGACATGGATGGGAAAGTACACACTTATAAAGCTAGGTTGGTAGCGAAGGGCTATACTCAAACCCACGGGATTGATTATGAGGAAACCTTCTCACCAGTAGCTAAGATAAAGTCAATTAGGATTATGCTAGCTATAGCTGCGTTTCATAATTATGAAATTTGGCAGATGGATGTCAAAACCGCTTTCCTTAACGGGAAACTGACAGAGGATGTGTTCATGGCACAACCGGAAGGTTTTGAAGATGCAAAGTATCCTAATAGAGTGTGTAAGCTTCAGAAGGCTATTTATGGACTTAAACAAGCCTCTCGTAGCTGGAATCTCTGCTTCCATGAGAAAGTCACCGAGTTTGGATTTTCTAGAAGCGAAGATGAGTCCTGTATATATGTCAAGTTCAGTGGGAGTGTTGTAGTCTTCCTAGTATTATATGTGGATGATATACTACTCATAGGAAACGATATCCCAACTTTACAAGGTGTAAAGGATTGGTTGGGAAAATGTTTCGCTATGAAAGACTTGGGAGATGCAGCATATATTCTTGGTATAAAAATTTATAGAGATAGGTCGAGACGTCTCATAGGACTTAGCCAGGACACATACTTAGAGAAAATTTTGAAAAGATTCAAAATGGAGAATTCTAAGAAAGGGAATCTACCCTTACATCATGGCATTAAGATCAGTAAGGATCTTTGTCCGAAATCTAAGGAAGAATCGGATAGAATGAGTCGAGTCCCATATGCTTCGGCTATAGGATCGATCATGTATGCCATGACGTGTACAAGGCCTGATGTCTCATTTGCTTTGAGCTTAGTGAGTCGACATCAGCAGAATCCTGGTGAAGGTCATTGAATAGCTGTAAAGAATATTCTTAAGTATTTGAGGAATACTAAAGACAGGTTCTTGGTTTATGGTGGAGAAGAAGAACTCAGAGTAACAGGTTATAGTGATGCAAGTTTCAAAACAGATAGAGATGATAGCCGTTCACAGTCTGGTTGGGTATTCTTACTAAATGGGGGAGCGGTGACATGGAAAAGTTCCAAGCAAGATACGGTGGCAGACTCAACGTGCGAGTCTGAGTACATAGTGGCTTGCGAGGCTTCAAAGGAGGCCATCTGGATTAAGAATTTCATTGGAGATCTTGGAGTTGTTCCAACGGTTCAAGACCCCATTGAAATATTCTGTGATAACGAAAGTGCGGTCGCCTTGAGTAAAGAACCCAAGGATCACGGAAAGTCAAAACACATTGAAAGAAAATACCATTTTGTTCAAAAGAAAGTCGAAGAAGGACACGTAATTGTGAAGAGCATAAGATCAAAGGATAATCCAGCTGATCCGTTCACAAAGTCACTTGGAAAGTCCAAACATGATGAACATGCTAGGAGCATAGGTTTAAGAGATAATGTAAAGTTTTAGTTGTTAGTTTGATTTTTGAAACATTGTAAACAATGATGGAAATTGATATAGACTTGGTGATTAAATAATAGAGATTTATTTATTGGAAGGAGTTCTACCATTTACTATTGTTTGTCATTGTGTTTCTGTTTTGCATGTTTAGACACCACTTCCCGAGTAAAACAATTTTTACTCGAACCTCCTCAGTCGTTCACACTCTTGGAAGTAAATGGTGAATCAAGACTGTCATGGAGTGTTAGTAGATTGTCTATGGAGATTAGACATGACATAGAGAATGCTGCAACACTCATGGGTACTTAATGGGGATTTAAGTATAGGAGAGACCCGCACTCATGGAAGTTACTTCATGGATTGAAATCACGAGTAACTCTGAGATGATAATATCCCCTATTCTTAAAATGGAGATACATTGAGTTCCTAGTTTTTCAAGTATGTTATACTTTAGTCTATTCAAACGCTGTGCGTAACTGCCAGTCATAAAGGGTATGCTAGGTATGACATGATGAGTTGACTAGTACTATGTAGTCAAAATTTATTTGTTCCTTTTCGCCTAAATGGGAAAAGCGATATCTTGGGCCCTCTGATGATTAAAGATTGACTCTAAAGTGCTAGGCATGGCCGAGACTAAGTTGATAGTTCAATAGTCTCATATAGTCAATGTAATCGGAAATCAGAAAACTAATTATGAATCTTGAGATTGATTAAAATCCATGTCTCGATTCATACGATATCTATAGAACAAAGGAATAGTTGATCACTTATCTAAAGGGCTAACTCTAGATTAGAATCAGAGTTCGGCAGTTGCGTTGGATGGCACTCTCTACTTAGTTAATGGAATAGGCTTAGACCAATAGTAGTTGATGAATTGTCTAAGTGGGAGACTGTTGGATATTGTGTCCAATTCATAACTAATTGGAAATACTATCGTTAAAAGTGGAGTCCTTTTTGGGTTGCCCTCGATGAACGGTTAAGAGAAATAATTAAGAAAACGTGAGTTGGGAGCAATGGTTGAAAGTCTTGGACATATTTGTGGCTATCCCACATTGCTCAATGGATGAAACCATAAGGAAATGGTTATCCCACATTGCCCATGGGATGAAACCATAAGCCTTTCCTTCCCCTATAAATAGAGGGGTTATGTTAAGGTTTCAAGGTGCACCATTTCTCATTCTTTCTTTCTTAGTACAAATCCTTGTAAGAGTTATTCGATTTCATATCGGTACCAAAGGATTTGGAATTTCTCTTTGGTTCGTGGGTGTGAGCCATTAGAGGTGTTCTAGTTTGGGCACTCGCCTCCAAGTAAGGAAGCTCTGCAAGATCGTCTGCGCGCGTGAGAAATTGATTTTCTCAAAAGGTTAGTAATTTCTATTTATCTTATTTATTTTATTGCTTTTATTTATTCAAGTTAAGATCCCTTAGGGTTTAGTTTCCTAATTGCCTTAGATTAATTTTTGTTATAATTCCGTTGTGCATATTAATCTAGTTAGGGAATAGAAAATCCAACATATATAACTATCAATGTTTCTTGAACTGCATTTGAATCAGTATGCCATTAACCACTTCCATTAAAATACATCAAAACCATTAGCAAGCATTAAGAGTTAACATCAGAAAGCTTCACAAAAACTACAATCTACAATCTTAAATTCAAATACAACAAAGACTCGATTAACTAAACTTCGAAGATATAAGAAGCTATGTACAATGAAGTCAGTAAGTCGCGGTATCCAAATGGGCAGTTATCCACACTTTCAAACGCAATGGAGGATGAACATAAATCTACTACTATCTATTTGAGTTACGAAGTTAGGGTTTCAAGTGTTTACTTATTAGTATCAGCACAAATAGAATAGTGCCTAGAAAGTGTTTTCCATCCTCCATAACTACTTCTGTTAACTACATTATACTCACACCCTGATCTTGGACAATATAAAATGTTATCTTTTGTAAGGATAACTGTTGCCCATAATCTTATGACAAGCAGTTTAGGTGAAAAGTGATCATCCTTTACCAAATTCAGGTAAGAAAATTAAGAAAAAGACTAATCCTGATTAGTTTAAGATCAAAAGGTCAAACCAGGCATTAGGGGTGTTCATAAAACCGGCAAAACCGCAAAAACCGGCCGAACCGTGTCAACCGGTCCGGTCCGGTCCGGTTTGGTTCTTGGTGGTCCGGTTCGCGGTTTCAAAAATACAAAACCGGATTAAACCGGTCCGGTTTACGGTTTTTAATAAAAACTGGCCGTTTAAACCGGACCGGACCGGACCGTTTGCTAATATAATCTATTTAATTATATAATTATGTATATATATGTGTGTGTGTGTGTGTGTGTGTGTGTGTGTGTGTGTGTGTGTGTGTGTGTGTGTGTGTGTGTGTGCGACAAAAAATCTGAGTGTATTAATATGTTTATCTAACATGTCCTTATACAATTGAGAACATATATAGTACTACATAGTATATCATTTTCTTATTATTCACAATGACAATCTCGTCACGACTTAAAACTCAATACAAAATTAAGTTAATTAACTTTTCTGGTCGGGTTAGGTCAATCTTCGGGTTAATAGTCCAGATTCATCATTTCGTTTAACTTTTCCTGGTTGGGTTAGGTCAATCTTCGGATTAATGGTCCAGCGCGTTATCCCGGGAAAAATATATGTTTGCTTTCGTAATACAAAGTTTAACCCGTATGAAACCAATCCGCTATACCTTTACCGGTATTTAAAAATAATTAAATAATCATGAGGTTAAATCTTTTGTAACTGAAACTAATTATGATTTCTTTTCTAACTAAAATTAATTATGATGTAATAACTTTTAATCAATTATATTTGATCTTAAATTTATGATGCATGGTTGAATAAATAACCAAAAGGGAAAAATGGTAATTTACTAAAATTAATTATGCTGTAATAACTTTTAATTAATCATTAATCCAATCCGTTACTGCCCGCGTGATTCAGCGCGATAAAAAAAAAACTACAACAATAAGTTTATCTAGCATCATATACTTGAGAATGTATACTTTGCAATATATCATTTTCTAATTATACGCAATAACAATCTCGTCACGACTTGAAACTCGATCAAAACTAAACATGTTAACTTGCTAACCTAGAACCATCATACCAATGCGTTTAACTTTTCTGGTCGGGTTAGGTCAAGGTTTGGATTAATGAACCAACTGGCCGGTTATCCTAGAGAAAAAATTAATTCGATATTAAACCAATCCGCTACATTTTCATCGATATTTATATCATATTAACCGTAACCGACATTTCAATATTCATCATTATATTACGTCGGTTACAACCATATTAAAATAATTATATAATCATGAGGTTAAATATTTTGTAACTAAAACTAATTTTGATAATTAACTTTAATTAATTGTGTTTGACCTAAAATTTATGATATATGATTGAATAAAATATAAAAAGGTAAATGGTAATTTACTATTTCTCCCTTTTTAAGACAGTGACACAAACTCTTTATATAGTAGAACTAGTTTATAACCCGTGAAATCGCGGGCTGATTCATATTTTTATTGTTCAATTGATCGCAGTAACATGATCCATTGAATATATTCAACAATACATTGTGTTAAACAGTATTAATTTATTACATTAAAATTTTGACCAATAAAAAAGAAACCACATATACTAATTGTAAACCACAGTAAGATTTAGAAACAATCGCGTACTTTAAATCAAGTAACGTGTACTGGGAGCCATATACATTTTTATCAGGGTGTAATATAACCAATCACCAAACTTAATATAGAGTATCATAGCTTTTGACAAGAGTTTAACCAAGCTAACGTGGTCTCACATGTATATGTTTGAGTCATCAGAAGTGAAGGAATGAAGGATGCTGGCATTTGGCTTCTTGAATTCTAATTCACTGTTGACATGGAAAAAACTCATATTACATAATATAGTTCTATAAAAAAAAAGCAATAAGTTTCTATCACTACAATGAAGAGGGAAGTAAGCAATATATGTAACTTTGAATTTACCGACAACGATGATTCGATGATTCCATAGAACCTTGACTTGCATCTCAGAAGATTGTCTATAACTTTCCTTAAGTCAGTTGGCAGATTGGAGGTAAAAATTACGACTTTTATAAATATATGTAACAAAATAGACTAACAATGCGTAAAAAGAAACTAATAAACATTGCCTATACGGTTATACTTGAAATGCAGAAGACAGTCCATAACTCTCCTCTAGTTCATAGCATTCTATTCTACTTTATTCTGAAAATAATAAAATTATGTACATACCTTGCTGTAGATTATAATGCACATAATAAAAAAGAGAAATATGGTGGGTTGGGAAGAACTTTATTGAAGGTCTTGTATCAATTTATTTTGGAGAATATATAGCTTCTCACCATTCACAATGCATCAACATTAGTGAAGTTCACTCGTTTGAGTCATTAGAGGCGAAATATAACCCGAATCGTCCCATTCAAAGTAAATGGATGCAATTGCCAACTCCAAGTAAAGAGTAAGTAAAGATAAGAACTGGGCTAAGAGAAGGACCAATCTGAGATCTCTATTGTCCATATATCGAGTGCAAAACACAAGTGTCTGTTTCCTTACCTAATAATCGCAATTGATGATCTTTATTAAGGATTTAAGGGATATATCAACCTTCTTTATGCTTGATATGCAGCAGTTTCTGTTTCTTTTTTTCTAGGTTTGAACAATAATTCTTCATCTTGACACTTAAAATCACTAATTCAGAAGTCAACGGGTCAAATTCCAATATCTACACATAAAACATAGACATAAAGATACATGGTTTGAGCATTCACCATTATACTTGTACATCAAAATGCTTCCGAGAATTATAAAAAAAAAACACCCATAAAAGCAAAGATGCCACATAGCAAAAACATTCACATGAGCATAAATTTTTTCAAGTATGACTATAGCGGTACTGCTTATCTAACACAGAATGAGCATACCTGGATTTGGACCTTTTGCGAGACTTGAACCACAAACCATGTCAAACGCAGTCGTCTGTAAAAAAATAATAATAATAATAATAAATAAATAAATAAAAAGGCAAGTTTAACTCAACCAATATTGTAAAGCATGTCCATGTATCCTATGTGCCAACATTTATTCAAGTTTTATACAGATAAGAATATGGTATAGCAAAATGAATGCAAAGCTAAATTTCAAACAGTTTCTGTAGTGGTGATGTGGTATCAACTACTTATAGGCATATAGCCTACACAAGATTAGAAACACGAGTAGCGATACAGTAGTACCTAGAACAAAATAGAATATCTTATGGCAAGCATAGAGAAAAAAGGTGTCCTTGTATTACAAAGCTTACATAGTAGATATTTAATACTCTCCTTCAACACTATATGTTTACAGGTAACGAAATCAAATTCATCATGACCAGATAAATGGGATGTATATGTTGTGATCTAAGTAGAAAGGTGAAAATGAATGCTAACGATATAGCTTTCCAAACTGTAATGTGAGCCAATTAGACCATAAAATACTTCAAACAACCATATAGTCTCAATATATACGCATACCAAAGGAGTTTATGACCTTGAAGTGTATAAGCTCACGAACAGTATCCACAAAAGGAGTTAATGACACCACGGACCCCAAAATCCGGCTACTGCACCATATAATATACAAACATATTATTACAAAATCATGTTGTTGGCCTTCCATATCAAAATGGAACAAAGTCTTCGTTATAATGAATAATAGTCCGCATTACTTGTCTGACGTAGTTCTCATTTTCTCATTTCAATCAAGAGCCTCAACATTCAAAACACAGTAAGTCAGATTCCAATTATTAAGAATACATATTTCAACAATATATATCAAAGAAAACTAAAAACTCTTTCTTTTAAAATTATCGTTATATTAGGACCAATATATATAAGAAACTAAAAATGTTATTTACCATACCGGCCTACCGACAGTTGCAATATACACCCATCCCTTTAACATGCGATGCTGTTTATTGAACCATGGCATATAGGCCATCAATGAATGAGATTATGCACAAGCGAGTTTACATTTACACATTTTACTATATAAACCATCAAGATAAGCATGTGTATATAGATGAATCAATCAGTAGTACCTGATCCCCTATTTTTGACCCATTTTCAGAGGTCAAATTCCAATATCTACACATAAAACATAGACATAAAGATACAGGGTTTGAGCATTGAACATTATACTTGTACATCAAAATGCTTCCGAGAATTATAAAAAAAAAACACCCATAAAAGCAAAGATGCCACATAGCAAAAATATTTATTCAAAGAACATTCACATGTTCATAAATTTTTTCAAGTATGACTATAGTGGTACTGCTTATCTAACACAGAATGAGCATACCTGGATTTGGACCTTTTACGAGACTTGAACCACAAACCATGTCAAAGGCAGTCGTCTGCAAAAAAATAAATAATAATAAATAAATAAATAAAAAGGCAAGTTTAACTCAACCAATATTGTAAAGCATGTCCATGTATCCTATGTGCCAACATTTATTCAAGATTTATACAGCTAAGAATATGGTATAGCAAAACCAATGCAAAGCTAAACTTCAAACAGTTTCTACAGTGGTGATGTGGTATCAAATACATATAGGCATATAGCTTACACAAGATTAGAAACACAAGTAGCGATACAGTAGTACCTAGAACAAAATAGAATTTCTTATGGCAAGCATAGAGAAAAAAGGTGTCCTTGTATTACAAAGCTTACATAGTAGACCATCAAATACCTCAAACAACCATGTAGTCTCAATATGTACGCATGCCAAAGGAGTTTAAGACCTTGAAGTGTATAAGCTCACGAACAGTATCCACTAACGGAGTTAATGACACCTTGGACCCCATAATCCATTGAACATGTGATGCTGTTTATTCAATGAATGGGATCCTGCACAAGCGAGTTTACATTTACACATTTTACTATATAAACCATAAAGATAAGCATGTGTATATAGATGAATCAATCAGTAGTACCTTACTGTAGTGTGCATTTGAAACATGGAATTGAGTTGGTTCCTTGACAAGGTTGGAAAAGTCGGAAGTCGGGGGCGAGTCGGTCGGGACCTTGGAAGGACTAGTCGGGACTAGTCGGGGACTAGTCGGTGACTAGTCGGATTTTGATTTTTGTTGACTTTTTGTACATTTAAATAATAAATTTCAAAACTATGTGTAAATATGAATGAAAATGATATATATTTCAAAGATAAAGGACTAAATGTGTCAACTTTATAATTTTTTTTTTGTTGAAAAGGCTTTTGTCTCCATCCTCCTCATTTCCAGATCTATTTTTTCTCTCTCCATCCTTCATCTTCTTCACTCATCTTCACCAACATTCTATTTTCATCATTTTATGGCCTATTCTACCACTTTTCCCCCCTATTTCTTTCACATTTAGCAACAAAAAGTAATGAAGAAACATATCCGAGCAAAAACCGAAGGATTCTGGCCTGTTGACCGTCGTTGACCACCGTTGACCGGCGTTGACCGACTCAAGGTAGCGACCTGGGTGAGGGTGAGTCGGTATGGTGATGGAGAACGACTAAACGGCGACTAGTCGGCCGACCAGGCCGACTTTTACAACACTGTTCCTTGATTAAGGTTTCGTTAGCTGAAGACACTTTTGTATTTGAAAAATATTTATCTTTGATACGAGTAAGTAAATAGAACAGCGCAGGCAGACCAACTCACAATGTAAGAAGTGGCAATTTCAACCCATTTACTTGAGCCGGTCATTTTTAATTTTCAATCCAAGAGGCTTGTACTAATTAAAAAAAGAGCTAAAAACAAAATGGGTCAAATGCAATTACGTGTTAACCTCACTAAAATCAGCCTGCAAGTTCACCAAGTGAGCCAGTAGATCCTTTGCAACATATGCATCGATATATTTCTGAAAATTAATTCGGTTTTTTCTAGCTGATGACAAGATATTTTCATAATAATTGAAAATTAATTATAAATACTTATAATGATTTTGTAATCCTAGATTAACAGACATATTGTATTTAAAAAGGTTGAATGCCAGAAATACACCAAAATCATACCTGCAACACCCGATGAGTCCGAGGGTGTTTTGATTAACATGCGGGGATGTTTTTGGATTGTGTTTCTCGTCAAACTATTAGGATACATAATGACAGCATCTTTACCATGACAAAAACCTTATGCATTATGGTAGGCACTTTGGTGTAAGATTACTCGCCAACCTGCAAGTATGAAATCAAAATTACCAATATCATTTTGTTAATTCATTTGATGGTGATTGTTGTGCCTCAAAAAACCAGTCTATTAATTCTAGACACATCCACGTCTTAATGTCTTTATGCAAAATATACATTGATGCAAACTGAATGCCATTTATTTGATTGAAATCACTAACAAAAATGATTGGTAAACTTCTCAACCAGTACATATTATTCATATTTCAATCCGAATATTGAAGACGAAAAGATGACAAATGCACCTAACCAAGATCAACCATCTTCGTACCAGTCCCGTTATCCATAAGTATCTGTCGCTTGCACACATTTCCTACAAACAACCTATTTAAGTGAAACTACCTAGACAATGCTAAGAATTTAAAAACCAAATAGCAACTTAAGTACATCAGAAAGCTCTCAAAGAAACTGAATGTCTTACCATAGCACCACCATCATGAGTTCCCATTTCTATTACCATGAAGGGTTAAAACAATCAATAATCAGTTGGCTGCCCTGCATAAATTCAACTACTAATCATAATGCATAGTGATATATACCAATGAGAGTACGGAGTATACAGTCTACGTCCAACTTGCAAATGAATCAAACCATGTTTTTAAACCTCACAGTGATGTAGAGTTTTTTTTTGTATAAATAGGGAGCATTTATACCAATAACAATTAAATGCGAAAAGTTGCATTATTGTTCCTCTTAATGGTTGGCTAATTAAGCACCAACACATATTTGATTTTGTCATTGAACCAAAACTCAACATCATTCTTTCAATCACAATAGCAGATTAAACATGAATCGTAAATATTAATACTAAAGGGATTTCTTCATTTTCACTTATTTGGAGCAAAATAAGTGGCCTTGTCAAAATTACTCTGAAAGTGTTTATAAGATGTAAAAAATATGTAGCTATATTACCTCACTATTGCTTAACTGTCTTCATCTCCCTGCATTGAAATATCTGATGAGACCCTCCAATCACAAAGCTTGATTCGTGAACCTGTATTTGCAATTCAGATTTACAGATGAAAATCGTGGACACTTGAGAGTAAGGACTCGATTTTGTCAAAAGATTTGCAATAGCTTTCACATCTTCCGAAACCACCTTGCCTCACACACATTTCATCGAACACCTACAGGGCAGTATCCACACACCAGTACTTTAATATTTCGTCATAAAGTGAACACATTTAAATCAGTACAAAAATCCCAAATACACGAGAAAAGAAAGAAGTAGACGCTAAAGAATTTGACTCTTAGCAAACAAAATCAATACTACAGCGCTCCTCATATTTTCCTCGCCAACAATTATTCGTTTCAACCCTAGAAAATCGTATTACTGATTTCAGAAATCGTTTCCAATCGAACGCAGTTAGGAATGAAGAGATTTATTCCGTCAATTTACAGAAGTTAGAAATCAATGTAAAATCATGAATCACAAACAGAAACTAAATCGAACTAAATCGCTTACCAAATCGTTAAAACTTTTGTTTGATCTCGTATTTTTCATGGAAGCTAATCAATTGCAGAAACGCTTAATCATTGCTATCGTCATAATCATCGTTATCATCATCGTCGCCGCCATAATCATTGCTATCGTCGTTTTCTGGTACCATGATTTCGTAAGGTTTTAGGGTTTCTTCGATTTCCATTACCCCATTATTTCTTGTTCGATTGTTGATGTCAGAATGGAGATGATTTTGAATTGTAATCTGGAGATGGATGGATACGGTTAGGGCGGGCTGAAATTTTGAGGGTTATGGCGGACTGAATTGTTTGAGAGCGTACGAGGAAATTGAAGGAAACATGGATTACAGAGGATTATTATCAGCGGCACTTTAGTAATTTATAACATAATAATCAGGGCTAATGACGTCATTACTTGATCTAATGGTTGGCTAATTAAGGATTAGCTTTAAATCAATGGGGGGAATTTCTTGAAGGGTTTTCTTTTATATATATATATATATATATATATATATATATATATATATATATATATATATATATATATTATATAGATAGATATTTAAAAAAGAAACTCTTAATAATGGTAAAATAGTAATTTTTATCTTAAACAAGAACATCACAAATTATTTATATAATACTCCCTCCGTCCCGAATTAATTGTCCAATATTCCATTTTGAGTTGTCCCAAATTGATTTGTTCACTACCAAATATAGAAAGGAAATTTGATTTCATTTACTATATTGTCCCTACTTCAAAAATTATATTACAAAAGTGAAATGAAGTTCAAATTAATTGGTTATGGGTAAGTATGTCATTATGCAAAAAGTAAGTAGTAATTATTGTGTCTTTCTTAAACTGGATGTTTTCTGTCTGGGGATAATTAAATTGGGACAGAGGGAATAGTATAGATAGATATTTGGAAATGGGTGGCCGATTTCCAACGGAAGGTAATCAGTTACAAATCATTGTAAGTATGTTACAGTACCTTTTTCACATGTCGACAATATAAGTTTTCATGTGGCGTCCATTACAACACTTAATTTGATCAAAATGCTTACAATGTAAAGAAATCACATGTTCATTACATACAATGGAAGACCGAATAGTTTGCTAATGAATGTTGGATCAAAGTTTGATATATTTCCATGCACTAAAACCCTTGTTTATTTGTTTACTTTCATTGCAGGATGTGAACATAAAATTGTGATCGTGAACGTTTGAAGGATAAATTTGGTTCAATTGCAATATATAAAATGGATAGGCACTAAAATATAATTATTTGATTGGTTTGATAAGAAAAACTTATTTTATATAGGCTTATATTGCTGTATTTTATATGCTATACATTTGTATTGTATGGAATAGAATGTGAAAGTTATTTGTATTTTTGTTTAATCCTATCATTAGACACGGCAGGAAGTATGATTGTTTGGTTGAGTTTGTATTGTATCGAGTAGGATAATTAATTAATGAGTGAAGGTGATTTTTATGGGCAATGATATTGCCACAGGGGTTTTCACTGTATACACAGGTAGTTAATGCCAATTTTTATCAAACTCCCTGTGGATGAAACAATTCTCCCTGTGTAAATATCAAAACCCGATTTTTATTACTCCGTATTATTTATTATTCATGTTCTTATGAAACGGAAAATTTAATACTACGTAGTATATAAGAGTGTAAGTTGTTTGAATAGAGATGTTGAAGGGTATAATAGTCATTAACTCTTTCTCCTTTTAAGACTTTTCTTCAAATACTTTATATAGTAGTATAGATATTTTTATCACATAAATTGAGTAGTTTGTAGTTTAGATTTCAACAAGATATAAATTTGATGTGTTTGATTGTTTATCCAAAAAAAAAACTACCATAAGTTTTGAACATAGTAAGTACTTTTGAACCTTTTAACTCGTATGATTCAAATTCAATAAATAAAATTAGATTGTACCATAAGTTTTTGTAATATTTGCATTGTATCTTGTGTTACTTATAATCTAAATAGTGAAAACATACTCTAGGTGATATTTTGGGTGCTTCATATGTGAACTCTGACGATTTCATCTTGCACTAAATGTTTTATTGAGCTAGCTATGTTTTGTTAAGGAGGAGAAGAAACAAACTAGTGGATGCCTCTAAAGAATCCATTAAAGCAATTAATCAGAAGTGAAGATTTATTTCCCCAAGTGTAGAACCTATTACATATCTTCATTATGGGTGAGCAACAACCAAAGGACCATTGGTCTAGCGGAGTAGCGGTATCGTGGTGCCTTTCAATCATAAAGTTGGAGGTTCAAGTCCCGAAATGAATAAAATGTATATATGTTTGTGGATTAATATATATATTGATCCTAGGGTATGTGAGTAATTGTGTTTCTAAGAAAAATTATAGATTAGCAGCAAGATTTATAGAAATATCTTCAATTGGGCTACTTGGATCCAAAACTGCAAGAGCGTTTTGGTTCGTTTTATTCTTTGTATGAGATTCAATGAAGTCTTTTGTTTTATTGTCCTACATTAAATATACAGTATAAATGAGACCCTAAACTTGGATTAATAGCTAGAGAGTGTATCAAACTTTCATAAAATATTCAGTTTAAGGAACAATTTAATTTCTTTAACAAAAAATAACTTAACTTTTAAAACTTCGTCTATTTGGAAAATGAAATCAATAAGGATTCATCATTTTGAAGAATTTTATAAACTTTAGTTATCCTTGTATACATTTTTGTAAACTTTAGTTATCGTTGTACATATTTTTATAAACTTTAGTTATTCTTGTATACATTTTTGTAAACTTTTGTTTTAATGGAAGTATTTTGAGTCAGGAGTGAGATAGGGAATATGACCCCACCATATCATGATCTTTTTATTGCCTTTTATCTTATATACCTCTATCATTATAAATAACCATCACAAGATAGCCTAGTGGTTGGCGTCCTGTTATCCTCACAGGAGGTCTCAAGTTCGAACATCACTAGAAGCATCGGATAACCCGGTTAGGCCGCGTACATCTGAGCAAAAAATGCTCGCCCTCCCCGGATAACCTGAACAGGGAAAATCTCCTCCGTTTACCCGTTTACTTCTATCATTATATATATATGTTAATTTCAACCCTTCTATTTTGCAGGTCATTAATTTACCATTCATTATAGATGTAGAGTGTAACATTTTTTTTATATTTTTTTATGTTAAGTTAAAATACGACCTCAATATTTTACTAGTTTTATGATTTTGATGCTAAAGAATTGTTAAAAATCATTACCTACCATTTGAATTGTAACACCCTGTTTCTGGGTCTAGTAGTATGTTAATATTTTCAGACTGTGAGGTATTATTAAGTGTGTCAGAAATTAGGTGTGTTGTATTATTTGAAATAAATAGTGATTATAGTCGAATAATTTATTGTGACTAATAAATTATTATTTGTTTTAAATTAATCTAGTTGACGGTAAAATAAAATAATATTCCCCGTAAATGATTTTTAAGTTCCAGACAATGATAAGTACGGGGAAAGATATTAAGGTAATTATATACTAGACTTAAACTTTGAGTCGGAGTTTGTTTTAAACATATCTATATACACATACACATACGTACGCATATACATACATATATCCATAATTTTGAAACCCTAATTCATGAAGAAACACAAATTGAAGCCATGGAAACTCAAATTAAGCTCCAAGAACACGAAGTAATCATCCTTTAATCCGTCTAAGCCCTTGGTAAGTCTTAATTTCTTGAATTCTATAACCTAATATTTGGGGGTTTTGGGGTTTTTGATAATTAGTGAGTTTTAATCCGAAAATTTGGTTGAGTTTGTTAAATGGAGCTTATATAAACTCACTAATGATGATAAGTAATATGATTCATGTTAAAAGTTATAATTTTGATTAGGGTTCTTGAGGCTAAGGATGATTATGTTGATTTTGATGGGTTATATGATGAAATTAGCTTGATTAATCTTAAAGTGAGACTTGTAATACTTATATAGTTGTTAGTTAATGCTAATTTCATGATTATAATGGAAACCCTATGTTAGAAATTGTGCGATTGAGATATGTTCATGGATAAAGTTTCGAGTTTACTTGAGTGTTCATGAATTATGATTTTTTAAGCTTGAGTAATGATGTATAAATTGATAAGTGTTGTTAATGATCGTATTATGATTAATTAAAGATGATGATTTACATTAATTATTCTAAGGGTTGTGAAATTGTTTAGGTGTTCTTGAGAATTTGATGATTATTATAACCATGATGGATTATATGATGGGAATTGATATTAATGGTGATTAAGAACACTTAATTGATGATTAAAGATGATGATTGTGTGAACTTAATTATTAAGTATTCATTAGACTTAAATATTGGAAGTTTGATGAATTGATGATAGTAGAGGTTAATAACCTTAGTTTTGGTTTAACCATGTTGATTAGTGATGATGGAAGTGGATTAATGAGATTCTATGATCATAATTTGCTAGTGATGATAAAATAATGATGTTGAAATAGTTATTTATAATATGAATTGAATAATGAGAATTGTGGTAATTGTGTTAATTCATATGAATTGAGTAAATCGGGTTTGTTGTTAATCTATTAGAATGATGTTGTATATATTTGAGGCAAGTAACTAACTTGTATTATTCTATTGTATTGTCAGATGTGCAGAAGGCTCAGTGATATTAGACTACTGAGTGGATGCCTGAGGTGATCGGTGAGTGGATCTCTAATCATCAGCGTAACTTGGTTGTAACAAGTTTGGTTACAACAAGTAACGTATTATTACTTTATTAGTTGCATCGATGATTATGTTGATAGTAATAATACGGTTGATATGTTGACTAGTTGAATATGTGACTTGTTGATTATGTGATCACTTGAATTAATTGGCCTTCGGGCATCAGTTGTTAATGAGGCAACAAGTTGTTGAACTGTTGGTTGGGCTAGTTGGTTATCTAAAGTTTAACACACCTCCTGTGTTAGTTGAAGATAATCACTAGCTATCGGTCTCGTCCGTATGGCCATACGGTTAGGTTGGATAAGTGTTCTTGGGGAGCCACCCGGGTTTATGGTTATCCCCAGAGCCGCCGATCCTCATTATGGTGTTGTTGATTAGTTGATGAGTTGAATTGTGTACTTGCTTGTTTAGTGTTAAGTGTTGTACACAAGGTTGTTGAGCTAAGTTATGTTGTTGATTAGTTATCTGCTCACTTAGCGTTATGCTAATCCCCCACATAACACTTCTTGCAGGTTATTGATATATTTGGGTGGGCAAGAAGTTGGACTAGAAGGAATGTTTGACCGTGAAGCGTTACTCTGACAGTGGATTTGTTTAAAATAATGTTTTATCACGTTTTATATAACACATCGGTTGAAGAAATTATGTTTTGAAAAGGTTGAAATTTTTAGCTTTTATAAAATGATGTAAATTATTACTATCTATTTGGACTTACGCTTCCGATTGACTATATTTAAATTAATATAAATGAGGGGTGTTATATGAATGAAAAATAAGCATATTTAATATATATATATATATATATATATATATATAAATATATTTTAAAAGACGCTACATGGTCTGTTACTTAGGGGGTGCTTGACTACTGTGCATAGTGTGCGCGTCCCTAGTTCCATATTGTATAAATTGCAATATAGTCCCTTGATCTCGTTAACCTTTGTTCCCCTCTGATCCTGAATTGAGAAATAAATGTTCGACGTATGATTTTGGAAAAGAATTAAAGTGAGGATCGAGCTGAATAAAAGGAAAAACACTTAAGAATGTAGAATATGTGTAGCGCGTTGGAGAAAAGAATTAAAAAAATTGTAAAAAATAGCCTTGCAACATCCAATTTAAGTAAAATAGTCATTAATTAAGTATAACTTTATAGTGCATATCGTAGATACGTATCGTCATATTTTATGAAACTTTGTGGTTTTTTAGTTCACCTTAATCCGGCCCCGATGACACCAGACTAGAAATTTTTCAAAAATGTTAGTTTCACAAAGAAGTTTTTAAAATTTATAGGAGCTTAGAACCTTTTATTTTGAGAAAGATGTTCCTACCGAATATAATTGTGTGTTTCTTCTATTTTTTACAAGTCCTACTGACAGTTGATATATTCCAAATAATGAAGACATTAAGTTATGTTGGATACGTTTACGCCAACTAATCCATCAATGCGCCATGATGACTTGTCCCCAACCCCCCTCCATACTCTTATATAAACAACTAGTTTAAGACCCGCGAAATTCGCGAAATCGTCCATGAATTTTTTTTGTTGTTGCATCAAGTATATACGTCCGGACTAAGTTCTATTTTCAATGTAAGTAATCGTTAATTAGTTACGTCTATTTAGTAAGGAAGCAAAATGTAAGATATAATTTAAATGATATGAGTAGACGTGTTCCGATTTTGTATTTGGGATTGCGTTAGTAGATCAAAGAACTTGTGACTAAAATAATTAATGCTCAAATTTTCATCGTGTAGCTAACTTTTTAAGCTGTCCCGTTTGAGATTAAAAGGAGATATTCGAAATCGGCTCACATAAGTAAACGGGTCACAGTTGCGACATCTAAATAATAACAGTGGAAATGTGAAAAAAGATAGGTTCTCTTCTACCATTTTATGGAGCCAGAGATATAGTACAAATGGACGTCAAAATTCTCGCTTCATGCCTCCCTCAAAAGTCTTGTTTGCAGCATTCAGTTTGTACCCATCACAGTAGAAGTTATTGCAAGTGTATGTCTACATTCAAACCATTTACTTTTAAGTAGGTTAATTTGGCATCTCAAATAAGTGAAACATAAACTAAAAACATCACAGCTATAAGGGAACTGATTAAATGTGTCAAGATGGTTGAAATCAGCCAAATGTAACTCATTAACAATTTTTGTATGTAAATTATAAATTAGCTGGTTTGTTACCATCTATAATAACCTGAGTGATTATCTCATCCTTTTCCTTTCAAAGAGCAGCGACGTCTCCTCTCTTATTTTGCTATCTACGTAGCGTATCCCTTTCCTTTGTGAGAAGAAACATAAACCTGTGGCATTGAAGGTTATTTAAACTTTTAAAGTAAGCAACTATATATCAGAAACATTAGATAGGTGGTTGTCTATATTTGGTATATGGAATTATTGAAATCACATGGACCGTAAGTGAACAACATAGTAAAAAAACAAACTATACCATTACAGACATTTAGCTAGTCCACTAAACTTGAAATTTATAAAAAAACAACTGCTTCACATTAATAGGTAATATATGTAATGATTAAAACCAAACAATGGATGTGATGAACAACATGACCTAGCACTTAAATCTACCATAATGTATGTGATCCTGCAAATGTTAATATGCTCATCATGAAAAAAAATTGACGTAATGTTCTAAAAGTCAATCTGGAATAAAATTGCGTAGTTGGCTTGCATATCCATCATGTTCAATGAGCACTAAAAGTCAATCTGGAATAAAATTGCGTAGTTGGCTTGCATATCCATCATGTTCAATGAGCAGACACCAAATCGGGCTATAGTTGTAGCACACTTAAAATCATGAGATTGGTAAATTGAACTCGTATGTTAAGATTCATGATCTTACCAACCTAGTATCTTCAGATGTAAAAAACTTTATATTTTGATTGAAGAGTAATGAAAATGCTTACTTGACCGAACTATGTATCTTGAACAACAGTACCATTGCAACGAAATACATTTTTAAGGCCCTGAGAATTTTATTGTAACTGAACTCTTTTTCAACCCTTATACAGTTTTCACAAGTTTCTTACCATTTCTTTGTTGTATACCCATATGAACGTATTATTTTGTTGACCCATCACTCGAATCCTCAACATTTGCATCATCGAATGGGTCTGTCATTTACCAAAATACAAACATACGGGAATACTATGAATTGAATTCATCTGATATATGTGTTAAAAAAACAATTGGATGCACACTTACTTGAAAATGGGTCAGTTCGGGTTATACATTACATCTCTAATGAGTAGAACATTTTAAAATAAATATACATTACATCTCTAATGGGTCAGTTCGGGTTATACATTACATCTCAAAGATTAGTCATAATCCTTCCTCATCATGCTGCCAAATCTATATAGAGCTATATTACTGACATGACCCTTCATGCCTTTTATAATTTTCTTTCTCTCCTCCAAAGAAATTGCACAAAACTTTTGCAATTTAGACAAAGCAAGCTATATGAATAAATCAAAGCGGATGATGACAATTTAGCAATTTAACAAACCTGGACACTGTCATGCTTGATACAGAGAATCCCAATTTTGGATCCATCCTTTCTATGTATCATCTGCACAAACAGAGCACTTGCTTGATGTTGAATAACATCTAAAGCAGAGGTGTATCCATAGAAATGGTTTAGGAAAACGACTTACGAAAATAAATATATGAACTTTGGTTTTGCTAGATGTATAGTTGACATACCTTGTCAGCAATCGTAAAGTACTCCACGATTGCCTTGTGTAAGATAGAGTGATCAGCAACCCCTTTATTTGGATTGGTTGAATCACATCAAATATATGTCTCGTCACTACTGCTGATTTTTGTAAATTCAGCTTTACGGTGATTCTGTAAACCAATATGGCGTGGATAAAAAAAAAATAAAGTGAACATTGTGATAAAGATGTTGTGCTCGATACCTTTTGTATTATAGATCACCTGAATATTTCAAAATCAGACTATCAGCATAAGGATCATTTAAGTAAGTAATACGTACCGTGTGTTGACTCTTGATGTAGGCAACCATTTAGCTTCATAATGGCCCTTTTGGCATCTTCTCGTTCACAAAGTTGACAAACCCGAACCTTGTTCACACATGTCTTCTGGTCAATGTTTACAGACATGGCTGATCACCGATCTAAAAGTTATTATAAACACAAGCAAATCGGGCTCACAAGTGTCAAATAACTTAGTGACCCAAACAGAGTTCTCTTCATATTCATGCACCTCATATCTGAATTATCAAGCCACTTTGCACCTGCTCTCGAGTTTGGTGTAACGCTCTCTTTACTCCATCTGAATTGCAATGTGCTTTATTAAGATATGATTTGGTCAATAGAGCCAAGTACTTGAATACCTTAAGGTCTAGTGAGCGCCTTTTTTGCGACAAGTTCTACACTACATAAGAAGTGTACCTCTTTTACTCAGATGTTCTACTGCTTTCCAGGACTTCACCAACACCAGAGCTTTATTTGTGTCGACTTTCGCTATCAAGAATATATCTGTAAGGTGCAAATTAACAAAACAGATATATTAAATATCAAGTAGATGCGATAAAGTAAGATTTCGAATAAATCACAATAAAATATACTTATTACATAGCATATTGAATTTCAAGAAATCGATAACATTAGGTCGAGCCATACCTGACCTTGAAGCACCAATCCAAATAATAATAATCGAAAACTAAATTTATACAATAATAATTATAAATTGTTATATAAAACCAATTTTCAACCTGGTTTGTTATTGATTCAATATTTTATCTTTACACATTTAAAACATGAAGCACGAAAATGCAAAATTCAGCAGTTTACATGGATTGCCGCTTTCATTATAAGCTACATATTTCATTTACATTAAGCTCGATTACAAATAAAATAGTAAACATTTTATGTTAAACCAAGAGTTCCAAGAACAATAAACATATCTCATGATTACAAAATATAATTCACAAAACAATTAGAAGGTACACCCACTTTTAGTCAATAAAATTTTAATGTAATAGGCTAATAACATTGTCAGGGACTATGTTTCATGGCTTAAAACTGCAGATAATACAGGGAAGTCATGGGCTAACCATTGAGCAGTTCGGCTTCAAGAAGACGGAACCGCTTCATCCATGCCCACCATGGAATAATTGAGAAGAAATTCCCTCCTTTTAGCCTCTGGAAAGAAGTAGCATGAATGTGAATACCAACTTTAGACATAGCTAATGGAGTTCTGATTATAAGCTACATATTTCATTTATCAAGTAGCACAGAGCAAAGACATATAGGGCTTAGCAAACTTCATGCGTCTACAACTAAAAACACTGATTCATGTATAGATTATGCAAGAACTATTTCATCAAGGTCTATACACTGATGGTTGATATAAATTTCACCACTCAGAAAATACACCATTTTAGGCTATGTGTTTTTCCTTCCAAGAGTAGCAATAGCCAAATGCCCAAGTATACGCTTTCTAACAGCTAAAGGATGAAAATGTGTCATTACATTAGATGTGGAACTAATGATTGTTGGACCGAACTTGTTTCTTTCTAGGGGTGCAAAGCTGCATCTTGTGAGTGAAGCAGAATATAGTGGTTTTTTCATGCGAGCTGATGACGGTTTGAAGGGTGTACCTGCTTTTCCCTTTGTGTTCACTTGCAAATCTGATTGTCTCTGTTCCATACCTCCATGCACCAGAATTAAATACTTCAATTCGCTAACCTATTTCAAAACACAAGTGTGTATATATAGATACAGATTAGCAACCTTTAAATATAAAGAAAACACAAACTAAAGTAATCTAACACATTACTTTCAAGTAGCAACACGAAAGAAATTGTTTTATTAAGAGTTTGTAGTGAATAGTTTTTTTCACCACAATTTAATACAAGTATTCATCTAAGCTTAACATGAAAGTTTATAATCGTTTTTTGTGGATGGGTTAGATAATACACTGATATTTTTAAAAACCCATAACCAAATAATTGAACAGGTGGAATAATACACATAAATTGGAGCATTTCAACAATCACTTGGTAGTTCAAAAAAGCGAGGGGTTTTGTCATCACCACCAACCCTTTCAAGCTCGTCTCTAACACCACGGCTGTATGCCAAACATAAATTAACAACCAACATGTTTACAACCCTGCCATTACTAAACACGATATGAATCTCCACTCGATGCCCATGATCCAGAGATCTACAGCTTTTAAGATTGGTGCAGGTTTCGACTCAACATGTCGCTTCTCTTCAACAAAAAGAAGCTGCCCACCCTTCATTCTAAAAATCATGACAAACTGATTTGACACCTGCTGATAATACAAAACTAAGTTGAGATCTTGTATTATACAAACTGTAGTGCATATTAGAAAAGACAGCTGCCGAGTACCTTGAATTATCATGAATTGGTTGCAAAATGGGCAGGTCATCCTACATAATAAGTTGAAATGAGTTAAGGACATAACATGTATAATTTCAGCAAGGAATTAGCTTTATCTACCAACTCAAGGATACCTAATTCGCTACTTGCAATAACTGCACTTCAAGTTTAGGCTAAAGAGCACAAATTCTCCACCGTAACTCTTATACATTTATTCGATAATTGGATGGATAAATATCAGCATTCTTATCGGTACATTTTCTGTAAAAGTCCTAGTGACCACTAATAGTCTGTGGCGTATACAATAGATCATAACCACGTAGCAAGTGCATCCTTGCAACAAATTTTCAATTATATTCCATATAGCAGCACCTTTAGGATGCCAGCACACTAACCAAACACAGCCTATTCCTGTAAATTTAAAAGCATAAATCTTACTGAAAAACGCTCACTATAGAGATGGCAATTACAACCCATTCACATGAAAATGAGCAAATTAAAATTATTGATGAAGGGTCAAATGTTGAAAGTTGGCCAAAAATGAGACAGGTTGGACACTAAAAGTATGAAATGGCAAACAAATCATTAGTCGCCTAACTTGTACTAAAAAACTTACACAGTCCTATATAATTATATTCAGAAGAAGATGCCTTATTACTCGAAACCTTACAGTAGACTCATTTTAACCGATTACATAACAGCCTGACCCACCCATATTGCCCCACAAATGAGTAGTAAAAACCGATTCAACCTTATTTTATGTGTAGGATTAACTACCTGTATAGACAAGAGATCAAGCTCTTGGCCAAGACGCTTGTGATCACGAGGTTTAGCCTATTCTTTCAAGTCCAAGTAGGCTTTTAGTTGTTCTTCGTTCTCCCATGTCGTGCCATAAATTCTTTGAAGCTTTTGTTTATTTACACTCTTCTTCAATTGATATTCGCAGCGAAATCAAGTTGTATAGCTGTCAAATAAAAGTCAACTCATTATAGAACACTTCATGGCACCAAATGTACTGATATAGAGAGACGCAGCGCTATACATACCCATTCAGATTATAATGAATGCTTTCAAAATTATTACATATAAAAATACCGAACGCAACCTATAAGATACCTCACGTGCTTCTAGTAAGTTGCATTAGATGATCACTGTGATTAGAATCAACGATCAGATTGCAAGGAGATAGAGTCTGACCTTTTGCCTAAATGTCCTGCAATTAACCACGGTAATCATTGATTCCAATTATACAATTACACAAAACCAACTGAAACTCAATGATTATACAAACACCACATTCTGAAACCATAAAATCAGTGTCTGTACACTGCATAAACCCTAACAGCAACACGAATATGAGGTAACTTTAACTCAGAAATAGAGTTCTTCTCATATATAGAAAGAAACTCCATTTAAATATAGAAGTTGAAAAGAACATCTTTTACATAAAAAAATAAATCCAAAACAGAAAGAAATGCACTACAACATCATAATCTGTAATGGGATAACAGATTATGCTTCTGATTATAGTTCAACCACTTCACAATTGCATTCCCACCTGGTTCAAACTTATTATGATAGTGTCCCCTACTTCTTAATAGACTATGTATTGGAAGCTAAGTAAGCCTTCAAAAGTCATTCAAATATTGCAAGACAAACCCTCAACTAAATATCAAACAAACAGAGTTTCATTTAGTCAACTGCTGTTTGTACTGCATGAATGTGTTTGCTGTGATCTTGTAGCCATCGCGAGTAGTCTGACACAAATGCTATATAACCTGGTGAATCGTGAAAGTAATAACGATATTCAAAAGGTCAGAAGGTTAAAATGGATAACACACAGTGTAGAGGTAAAGGAACTTTTTTTACAAAACCGAGTTTGGAATTTGAATCAAGCTATTGTACAAAATGGATTCTGCAAGAAAGGATCAAACTACTTAGCCTTCGTAAGTTGAGGAAGTAAATCAAGCTTTTGGAATTTGAATCAAAACCAAACATTAAAGGAAAGAAAACAAACCCATGGATGCTCATTTTGATCAGGTGTCCATTTGGCTAAGAACACGGCTGAGGCAGCAATAAGGGATGGCATAAACTTCAGAAAACCATACTCTGTGAGAGTTAATTCTGCTAAATAGTTTGACAGGAATTCCATCTCTACAACAGGAACCTGCATATAAAGTCAATTTTTCCTACCACATTAGTTCTACTTCAACTTAATGATTTTGAAACTGCAAATAGTGTATAAGCTTTATATTGATTTACCTCGTAAGAACTTTGTGCTGCTAAAATGTGTCTCCTGAAAATACATAATATATTTTAAGGGAGAGTGAAAGTTGAGTTTTACCGAATGAAAATTTGTAAAGTTGGAATAGAAAGATGAAAGTCTAACACATCAAGAACTTGACCCTCCATGTCCAGAACCTGATAAGATTAGCAAGACACAATTATGCATTTGTCATTTTAAAAAAGGAAAAATCCAAACAATGTGCATTACCAAAACAATACATATAGAAAAAAATGGGTTGTATTTCGAGTGTAGTAATCACTTCCCTAGTTAAAAAGATATGTGCAAAGCTAATTTATGGTAGCAGCAGTGAATGAACATGCCTCTTTCCTAGTATAGGTGTCGTCTGTGATGAAACACAGGTCTTCAACTCTTGGAGCACCAATCTCTTCGTACTTCCTTAAAAGTCAATAATCACATTGGCATACTGTTAGATTCTGTTTTAAGGATACAAAATAGTCTAATCGGATTTATGATAAAAATGTATGCAAGTGAAAGGAGAAAATATCGTGTAATAGAGCAAATACATCAGGCTTTACAAGTTTATATAACCATATGCATTTTCTGATAAGTTCCTAATTCTGATGGTTTTATTATTTGAACCTGATCACGAAATCCCCCCTTCATTAATCCAAAACCCAAGGATAAAAAATAGTCTAATCGGATTTATGATAAAAATGTATGCAAGTGAAATGAGACAATATCGTGTAATAGAGCAAATACAGCAGGCTTTACAAGTTTATATAACCATATGCATTTTCTGATAAGTTCCTAATTCTAATGGCTTTATTATTAATTATGTACTGATTGCTAATAACACTTTGTTACATAGCAGCCACGGACAAATATCATTATCATGACATTGGTTCTCTGTTAAAATAATCCAAGATTTATTTTGTTTTTAAAGGTAACAACTTCGACCCATTTAGTGAAGAACGGGTCAAGCTGTATATCATAAGTGAAATCTGCAATTCAACTAACAGTCAAAACCTATAGCACAAACATGGCACACAACACCGAATCGCTCAAAAGTGCGTAACCAAATCAAAACAACAGAGAAAGACAAAACATATATCTGCAAGTCTATGCTAACCATGGGTACGGACCAAATTAATGCCATGTAGTGGTACTCAAATATAGTAGGTTGTTTGAACGGTTGACATGAATTCTATACTTGACCAAAAACAAATCAATTCACACATTACTAATATCTGATGGCATTAATACCTGGCTTTACTACATTACTAATGCATCAGATGATGGGTCGGTCTTTGCTTAACATGTGTTCTGTTGCATCTTTATTTTTCTGTACAAGAAACACTACATGGCATTAATACATTACTAATTACTAATGTATCAGATAAGTTGAAATTAACAAAGCGAATAAATTAACAAAGCATAATATTGTCTCATATTTAACTCCAAGATACAACAAAGATGAATATATGGTTATGTTTATACACCTTCACACATATATACATACACAGACATAATATAAGTATAATGATATAAAACAATCAGTACCTAATCTAGCTGCTGCTGCTGCTTCTAATCCGACTGCATCAATTCCGTGATGATTATAGAAGTTAATGAAACTGCCTTCGAACAAGCAAGCCGCTACCTTTTACGCGATTGTTTACACGCGAGTTTTTTGGGTGGTTGTATAGGTTTAATGGTCGATTCACCGTCGGAAGGGATGGCGTACCAAGATGGTATTGAATTGGAGGCTGCGGATCATATGAAGAACCTCTGCCAACGACGATTTTATAAACCCTAATTCTATTTGCGTTTAAAATCGGTCCATGCTTTTGAACAAGGGAGTGCAGGTGCTTTCGGTTCTGGAATTGGGCGATCTTCCAGGGAGCGGGAAGGTGTGAAGGAGAAGAAAGGGATTAGGGCATTTTTTATTCAGGGGTATTTTCGTCATTCGTAGCACAAGTAATTAGACTAATGACATCATTAGTTGATCTAATGGTGTTTTAATTAAGGATTGATCTTGAATTAAAGGTGGGGATTTCTTTTAAGCTTTTCTTATATATATATACTAGTTTATAGCCCGCAAATTTGCGGGGCTAGGTTAATATATATTTTTTTAATTTGAGTGAAAAAAAAAAGAATGTGCGGAAGGTAGTCAAAATGACATGTTTTTAGTATAAAGCGTATGCCGTAAACGACTTTGTTATAAAGGACATAATATGCATTGATTTAAAAATCTAACTTAGCGAACACATGCATCCTACATCAAATTGTTACAGAAATCTGGGTTGGCGTACATAATTTATTCTCATTCCACGAGGGTTGGGATATGTCGTCGATCTAGAATATAGAAATCTATTACGTGGTTTTGTTCGACAATTGATAGCAAATTCTGTAAGTCAGCGTCACGAGTCATTATAACCCGCGAATTCGCGGGGCGAGTCATTATAACCCGCGAATTCGCGGGGCTATCACAAGATTTTAATGCAAAATTTCGTATATATATTTTTAATGTCACTCGCTGTGTGTGATTAAAATATAAGATGGAGTAACTTCTACAACTACAAAAAAATACTGCACTAAAGTATGGAAAAAAAAAAGTAAAACATCCAAAAAACTGTACTAAAAGTACTCAACCTGCACAAAAGTTTCTGGGCTATTAAAATTTGCTTAAAGTTCTCCACAAACTACCACACAAACATACTGCACCTATAAAAGTTACAAAAAACTGCACCAAATCCTGCAAACATTGCACAAAATTGCTACGTTTATCACCAAATCATCATCCATACATTACAAATAATGATCATAAGGGGATGTTCATGGCCACTACATATTCAATACATCATCCATACTCCGTAAGATATCAACAAAATAGGCTATCAATGACCATTACAAAGATACACAACCCACTATACTTACAATTCAATTGAGGTAATTTTTTGATTCTAAGCCTTTACCACCTGGGCAATTTATAGAAGCTTATCCTAACTTGAATTCTGAATATTTTCTTTTGGTACAACATTCAAACATTCCTTGCTACCTACGTGAACTATCCACATTTAGTACCTCTTGTAATACTTCCCACAATACATCCTTGACTAACTCAGCCTCTCCTTTTTTTCACCTTCATTGTTGCTTCAAGAATCCTATAACACACAAATATTAATAAATATAAAAGCACATTAAAAATGATTTTCTTTGCTCTCTCTGCATCATTTAGTTTCGTCAAAGTATCTGGGTTGCATGCTCCATAAGAGCTTTCAGAAAAGTCTCAATTGCAGGTTCAAAGTCCTTCGATGTTTTCGTCATCATAACCAACGCAATTTCTTTTCTTGTCTAAGTTTTTTAAAAAAATTGGTTAATTTGACCTAATTGATAAATGGGTTAAAATTTGGTGCCAAAACGGCGTCCTTTTGGCAAGAGGTCTTAATGATTAATTAAGTCAAATTTAAAAACATATTTACCTCTAATTCAGCTAATTAAGGGTAAACAATGGGGTTAGTATGGTCATTTAGGCTAATAGGAGAACGCTATCTAGGTAGACAACAAAAAATTAGAAGATCAATGGCTCTTAAAAAGTAACCTCCAACAATTAAGGGCTGAGATTAACTTATTTTGGTCTATATTAGGAAGGGTTACCTATATATTTGTTTCTTTTAAGTAATAAGAGAGATACGATATTTCACTCAGTGTACCTGTTCTATTGTTGCATACGATCCATACTTGACCTCCACTTTTTTTTTACATTGATATGCCTCATTCTTGCTTCTGCACAGCAGCAGTATCCGGCCATATTCTTGCAAGAACAGTAAGACCGATATCTGTCACGAATTCATAAACGTAATTATATGTTTAGCAGTTAACACGTCCCCTAAACTAAACCTAAAACCACTTGGATCTGAAGCTAGATCCAACATAATGTTAGGGAGGTACAAAATTGGAACATACCCACCTACATAATGCACAATATAGATAGCTTGAAGAAATAAAAAACATAAATCAATAAAAACACTGGCATAAATAATTAGTGTCAAGATTAGTATCTTGACAAAATGTTGAGTATTCCAGCTTTTAACCTACATTAATATATGTCTACAAACTATAAATCATTCATTCATACAATTGATTAAGTACCCTTTTCATTTTTAGCTAACTATCTAATTTATCCCTTTTGAAACGTTAGGAAACATAACCCAAATCTCTGTCTTCAAAAGTAGATCGATTTTTTTTTTATTATTATTATTTTCATAGCAATTGTAAAGGGTATTCCTAATGCTTGTATTGAAGAACCAACTGTAAATCAGAAGCTCAATTAGTGTATTCAGTGGAACCTTACAAACAAATTTAAATTTAACTTGGAAGTCATACTTATAAGGCTACCAACTATTAAGACAGTTAAAAACTTACGATTGAGAGCCAGCAGTCATTGAGCCGGTTATAGTCAAGTAAGCTCTGTATATTACCCCTGTGATCATTGATAAGATTGATGCACCACGCATAGCACCATGAAAGATACCGGCGAGTTTCTGTCTTGTAAAAAATTAAAAATTAAGAGCTTCGATGAAAAGATATGAAATATAATTCAATAAAACTTACTACTTGAAACCCGAGATTTAGCATCTCAGTTGACAAAGTGTATTTTATACATATTATTTCCTAAATCTATTTTATATCAATATATAAACTAATGCCATAACCTTTTTGGTGTTTAGCATCATACCAAAAAATGCACCCAGTAGCAAATTGATCATCAACAAGCCACGTTCTCTGCACACATCAGTGAGATTAAGCGTGCCCGTAACTTTAGTACTAATAAATGGTAGGGAAGTTAATATTGGTAAAGAACATGTAATGATGCTGAAAACATGTATTGAACATGTAAAGATTGAATAATAAATATAATTTATTCATGTAATGGTTACTCTCAACTTACACGTTTATATTCAAGGCTAACTTTCGTAAGATTTGGAACCACAGTTGCAGGGTCCTGAACGTAAAGATGCCCAATTAGTCATAAAAGAGCACATAACATAAACATTGCACATAATCGAAAAAGGACTATCATTAAGCTAATATATGAGCCTACCTTGCCACTTGTTTTACGTGTAGCTGTAGGTGCGTTTTCTTGCCCAATTTAAGGATAGTCAGCCACTAAATCCATCAAATCAAACTTCAATGTAATTTGTATATCATAACCTAAAACCATCAAAACATATAGATATATCAGACCTTATTAAATCATATGTTACCTAAATGTAAAAGCCACTCATAGCCTTAATGAGATTCACAGCCTTAGCAACCTATGCATCCATCAGTTGCCTACAATATGTAAATATTGTAAAATGTAATATATTCAATAGACCTGAGTTTCATAGCAATGCCAGAATATTAAAATTCAACCCAATTGGACTACCAACCCCCAACTGTAAAACCCAATAGTGACCAAATCATAGAAAACAAACTAAAAAAGATCAGTTCAATTAACGTGATCGATTACGTTTATGTACACATTACACATGCATGCATATATATCTACTAATGGTTGTATAAAAATATTATGTATTAAAGAGAGAGTATACCTGAAGATTGAAATTGATACTGTTGGAGGGTTCACCAGCTTCTATTCTTTTTACTATCTTGATCATGCATGATCTTGTACTTACTGATTATCGAGTTGATAATCATGACCTTGAATTCCTTTTCCATTAGCTTCAGCCATTGGTATGATCACAACTGATTATGGAATTATGTGAAACAATTACTAATGCAATTCTTAATGCATTTATATATTTTGTATTTCATCAGGGAATGTGGTATATGAGTGGCTTTCAGTTTGCAATGAATGCATCACATTCTTAATTTTCAAGAAATGAAAGAATCGACAGGCAATTGGCTAAACATACGTTAATCAACTTTAGATTCTTAACAAATAACAATATCATCCTGTTTCTCGTAACGCTACATAATTTATTCACGTATGAATTAATGATCATTTATATACATTATGAAGTTATAATTACCATCCAAATTCACAAATATGAGATCTAAAGTTCAGCATTTTTCAGTATGTTATAATGTCATTCCAAGTGTGTATGTACATGTAGCTAAACTATAGAAGTAAGGCATCAAATTTTACATTAATTTTTTGCAATTTCCATGATTTAGGTAAGATTTTCTTACTCTTATTTACATTGTGTACATTACAAAACTTTTTATACAGTTCACTTTGTTAATAGGCAATTTCTATGGATGCCAACATGCTTAGATCCATCAGTTGTCAATAAAGAGCTTCTAACGGAAATTGCCTAAATATAAGTTTTGCTTCTATATATGTGTATGTATAAGAGATCAAAATTGACCACCTAAGTTCATTACATCAGTTCCTATCCATATAGATCAATTCATCAACTTCAATTTGTTATCAATAATACACACACAACATGCATATACGAACATAGAAACATATGATGGAGTTAATTAGGTACCTGGAACGGTTTGATAACCATGTGAACATAGGAACATTACCTTCAAGTATGCTATCTCCTGCTCCCCTTTTGCAATGGTTACTATAAAGGCAGATTCTTTTTCCATTGCATTTTGTGGCTGAAAAGAACAATACAAATATATAATTAACAATTATTTTATCTTTGTTCTAGACTAAATTGAATTACATTACGAAGACTTAGTCAAGATACACACATTTTCAAATCAGCAAATGTATCTTAGGTCACGCTAAACAAATGAAGATATTTTACTTATTGTATATAATTGTTTAAAGATAAACCTCTAAGCTACAAAACCTGAACCTCCTCAATTGGCAAATGATTATCTTCCATCTTCAGAATTGCATCATAACCACAACTCTTTAAACCTACACAAATCATTTACAATTAAAAGAGAATCGTAATGGAAGGTAAAGAACACACTTATTGTAATGAAACTGATCACGTGTTTTACAATCCAACCAATTAATATACTTTTCTTAAAATTGTGAATTGATACTATAAACCCTAATTACCAGATCAAATAAAATCAAACAAAAATTGCCATACATGGTGATAATGAACTAATAGACATGTTATAAATAGCTATTTCTGTGTACATACATACATACATATATCAGTATTCATCTTATCATACTACTGACTTTAAATATGAAATAAAAAATACAGAAATCATAAATCTAGATCCAATTAGAGCCATGAAATCGTGAATACAAGAAACAACTAACCTTACACCTCAACATAGGCATGAGATCGAATTAACCGGATTCAGATTACATCCACAAAGCTCTTCCTAAACGGCGATTGGTTTCATCAACCTGTTCCGTTTTTGCCGGCGATGGTACGAAAGAGATGAGAAAAATGGCATATTGAATCGATCTGGGCAGATAATCGGGGCTTCTCCTGTCTCTGTGTTTGTCGCTGGCTAACAGCCCATGGGAAGGGGATTCGTTTTTTTATTTTTATGTGTTACGCGAGACAAAAAGGGAAGAACGGGGAGTTGAGTGGAAGAAGAAAGGGATTAGGGCATTCTTTATTAGGATGGGTATAATGGTCATTAGAGGTAATTTGACTTCATTAGCTTTTGCTAATTAGGTAGTCACCCACTAATTAGGATGATCAATGGTCTAAATAAAAGGGCTATTAAGATTAGAGGGGGGAGATTAATTTAAAAAAAATTAATTATGGAAGGGTAACCTAATTATAGGTTTCTTTTAATATAATAAAGAGATATAGATTCAAAGAAAATACATCTTCGGCACAAAAACACAAATTTCAACAATATAATATGGAGTTCACAAGAAAACCCATTGTCTTCATGCTTTGTTGTTTCATGCTTTGTTGTTCATGCACTCTTTCAACGGAGAAAACCACAACAACGTCAGCGAGCAAATTCTGGGAACCCTACAGAATGTTTGTCACGAACAAGGACATCGAGTCCCTGGTGAATGTGTGCCCACCTGAAGGTGATCGACAAGGACTCCATGTGGTCAAACCGGGCAATACTATAACCTGGAAATTTCGTAATGATTTATTAAGTGCTCCTACTGTTTATTGTAGCTTCTGTTGGCTACAAGATGAAAATGACTTTTGCAAGTCAAAATCAATTGCCGTTTTCAACAACGACGTTGCTGAGACGTGTGGTAAGCATCTGTTTGAAATGAATAGATGTTATTGGATTGTCGCCAAGGACGGTTTCTACTATTCAACGAACAACGCAACCTTCCCGAGTGAGACTGATTGGAAACTCGTGTATAAGTGGGATGGTTAATTTGTAACAGTTATAGCGAGCAATGTTCCTTATACATTGTTTGTCTAACCTTCCATATATTATATGAGTGATAAGAGATAACATGTTATCTGTTGTTTTTTATGTTATGATCTATCTATATCTGGTTTCTATGGCCGGATTCAAAACTAAAAGAATATATTACATGCGACTTATAGTACTTGAAGTTATCAATGTCAAGGATCTTTGGGATAGGTGGGGATTTGGGTCAATTCGGGTGTTCAAGTATTGAAGATTTAGGAAAGCATAATGGTTTTAGGAAAGCATAGATGGTACTTGAGCTAACTCAGATGAAACCGTTTAATCCGAACACTTATCCGAATCCATTTAATCCACATCCGATTAAATCCGTTTCTTATATGATTAGGGTTACAAATTAACTTGTGGATATCAAAAATCCGAACACTCCGATCCGAATAACACCAATGTTACTATCTATGACATGTACGCATCATCATGATCATCTATGAACAAAAAAAAATTAAAAAAAGAAAAAGAAAACTAATCGTCTTACATATGACATATGTACGCATCATCATGATCATATATTTTTACAACCAGTGTGTTTCTTATGGCATTTTAAAGACGAGCATCAGTCTTGTTTAAACGATCTTTCTGAAAGTAAGCTCCATTTCTGTCACGTAATCCAGCTTCTTGAAAGGCTGCTGTTAGCTGCAAAAGTAGTTTGGCAGGCACGGTACCTGCCAAACAAACGTATAGATGCAAACAGATGGTAAGTTTACAGTGATTAGATTCATCGATAGATATGTACATATGCCCTATGTATTTATCTATCTGCAGAATGAGTTTATTCCCAGTTACTAATGGAAAAAATATCAGGGGAAGTAAAGAGAAATAGTATTCTGGAGATAAGAAAATGAAATGAGATACCCTGAAGCATTTAGTAAGCAATGGGAATATGGGATTAAACCAAAACTGTAAAGAGAGTTTAATAGTATCTTGCCTGGTAGCAGAATCATCATCATCATCATCATCATCATCATCATCAATTTTTCTGTCACTATGTTTTCTGATCTACTCAATGGCAGTTATAGTCAAATACCCTTATCAAAATGGTATACTACTATATCAGTATAGTATTAATGATACAAGTATGCATATTTTGACCAAGATATCAACGCACCCTATCATAAGTACTAGTAGATAGTATTTAGAACGTTAATGATACAAGTATGCATACTTTCAAAGTTCACATTGAAGGTGGCCTTCAACCTTGATGACTAGTAATAACTGGTAAGTACTCACCCCATCAGCACTGCTTAAAAATAGAAAGTAAAAGTGGTGTTTTCTAGAAGTCCCGAGGGTCTTTTGAGTATTTGAAGTGTCTTTGTACGTAACAAACTTTCTGAAAACTTTTGGGTGCTTTCCCGAAGCGGAAAATATGGCTATTTTATTATACAATTAGCTAGTGCAAAAGTACTGCACGAAATGAAGCCGTATATGTTTGAATTTACCAGGGGAATGAGTAATTTCAGTGTTGATTTTGACACAGTGTAATCTAGAGAAGCACCCAAAGTAACAATTGCAGCCAACCTGGAGTCTCATCCTTCACAAACTTGTAAAAGAAGCACATTTTAGTACACAGATGTTGATCAAGAAAATGGAATTTCTGTATCTACATGTAATTCTACCTACATCCAGCATCTTTATTTGGGTGTTTTGTATGTTAGAGTAATTTTTTACAAGAACATTGGTTGATTTTCGGTATTAGGTGGGCTAGTCGAGGTTAACCATCATTAAGCGTCTACAGATCCACTACAAGTGAAGGTGGCAAATTCAGCCCATCAACTTATACAGGGATCGATTTTGATTACATTGTCTCTAACGGATAAAAAAAAATGGTTATAGCGAAAACAGGTCAAAGAGAACGAATGTCGCCAGCGTGCATTTTCAAAGCATGTAACCTCCTGAACTGCTTAGTGAAAACTATTTACATGGTGACACTGTTTAGAATAATCATAGGTACAACCACATGTTAATTCACTCTCATCGCACACCTAGTTGTCAACCGATACCTACTGTTTGCATCTTAATTTCTTCAATCACATAAAGTCTGCTTTGTTATGCTATTTGAGGATATCATTGATTCATTGGGTTAGATTAACCCTAGTTGCCTACTCGTATTAAGTAAATAGCAGCTCATCCAACTTAGAGCATCCACAATGGGCTTATTTGGCAAAGTGGAAAGTGCAAAGTAGCTTTGAACTATGAGGTGGATGTAAAACTAGCATTGTGGATGTTCTACGCATTGATTGCAATTGACAGGGGTTGGATGAGAAATAAACTCATTTGGTGGGTCCAACTAATATTCTATACTATTTTCCATTCTCCCATGCTACTTTTTGCATTTACATAAATGGATTATGTATTATACAATTATAAAGAAGTTCATCTTTTAAATTTAACTAGTTTAATGACCCGCGGCTACGCGGGATACACCATTTGGTTCTACAACTTAACACCTAAAAGCAATATCAATCATATCCGAGTGGATACAGTTATATGCTTACATAAAACGATGTATTGTTTTGAGTGATTTCATAATTGGTGATATGACTCCGAGTTATACGGTAAGTACAGTAAGTGATCGTAATACAAAACTAACGATAAGAAATCAAGTTAATGGTTGTAACTTATAAAAATTGACTTATCAAGTAACAAATTTGTGCCAAATCAAATAGCATGACAACAATATTATCATGTAATGACCCAAAAAAAAGGAAAATAATTTTTGACAGCTACGCGCTACGACTTCTTAGGCACAATTTTAACATCTCCGTTTTATTCAAAATTCTTGCTTTTGTCTTTGCCTTTCTTTTGCTAAATGACCACTTGATAAAACTCTTGTCTTGTGGTCCAGGTTTAGAACCTGAAACATCGCAATGAAAGAATATGTGTCAATGATAGATGTTCATCACACGTTATGGTTCAACTATCTTAATACCTTCAAAAATTATGTGTCAGATAATTCATATAGACACGATCTATCAAAATATAAAACATGTAAATGTACATACGAAATATATATTAGATTTAAAATGTACCCTGGCTAAAGCTCTTGAGAAAGAGCCTTCTTCTGTGATAAAAACAAAAGACACTCCCTTTTGATCATTCGGCTTATTAAAAACTGAAAACATATTAGATTTAAGAAACCCATATGTTACACTAAACACTATCCGCCTAGAATATCAAGGATTCATTCAATACAAAGGCACCAACTCAAAACAAATAACAAAGAAGATGGGCAGGTCGACTCCTCGATAATTTCAAGCACAAGCTTAACAGAAATGAAGCTAGTAATAGATTTTTTCGTATGTTTTTCTAGAGCTTAGTAACTGTGTGGGTCGGACAAATCATTAAAGATTTTAATCATTAAAAAAATTAAACTGATCAAAACGGGTCATGTCAAATTGCTTTGAAACACTTTCTATCCAGATATTTTAGTTTTATTAGGAAAACTAATGTGTCATATAAGACTTCAAAATAGCAGTTCCTTTCAGTAAAAATCTATAATTTTAGTAAAATGATAAAGGTCTTATGCATTATAATTACACCTTGCCTGATTTTTTGACCCATTTCTAAAAGTTTTCAAGCTATGTTTTTATATGTGTTTGATCTGTTAAACCCGAGTGGACTCACAATCAATATACATAAAATTAAATCATATATACGAATCGATACCTTGTTGAGGCCCAATTGCTAGTCGTGGCCAGTGATTGTAGTTTGAAGGTGGTATGCAAACGGGACGTGATGATTCTGGAAGCAAATTATTCCCCTTTTCCTGAAACGTGAATACCTCGAGTCCAACTGTAATAGTAAGCAATTTCAGTAATAATATTCACTAATGGCTATCTAAAATGATTAACCAATGAACCTATAATAAAGATTATGATGAAACTTCTTGGCACACTTCTCCATCAATCCTTTTACCCATGAGTGCATTACCTATCTTTTTTAGCTAATGCAAGTACGTCAGTCAAAACTGGGTCCTAATTAGAGTCGTGAAATAATCTCCCATCACATAGCGCATTTTTAGCTACTAAAATTAGACCATTGGAATACCTCAATAGATTGGCAATCAACGCAGGAGTAGTAACACATGAGGTGGAAGCTTATATTGACCAAAAAATAACAATAGTAAACATTCACTTAACATCCACCATTTGCACATTGCATCCAAGTGAAAGTAGCACAATATATGCTTATCATGTTACATACCTCAACTTTATCAGTAAGTTAATCAAAGTGCCAAGTAGACGAAGAAGTTTCTTATTGCTATAAAGTTATTGGGAACTATCGATCCCAGAGAGGGCTTCAATAGCTTGAAGTATAGTATCAAGAACAGGGTACCTAATTCAAAATTGCACATTTCATAATTAGACACATGAGTAACGAATGTTGACGATGCTCCACGTTTGTAGGCAAAAATAGCTGGTACCATTGAAAATTGAGAAAATATATTGTAAACTCTCATAAACTAATTTTGAAAAGCGAGAATCAGTATAAAGTTTTAGAAAAGGAATTACTGACTAAGCATGTTGACTTGGCCAACCAATAAGTAAGTTGTTATGACCCAACTGCAAATTGACCCATTAATAAAATCAGCATAACTCAAGTATATTGCCAACTCACATGTGCTCGTATTGGCACCTCAAAATTCTTTTACAACACACATTTGTTACATTGAGTTATTACCTGTGTATACTATCAGAATATATTGGTCCGCGCTGGATGTTTCTAGGGCAAAATCAATACTCATCACATGGGTTCAATAATCGTAAGCCACTTTTATATATCAAACCTTGCATCTCTTTTTGCACCATGGACACTCACCACAATGTATACCCATGAAGGCCTACATGTCGTATCTGCCACCACCAGTACAATTGTCAACTGTTAGTCTACAATAACCCATGAAAGGAAAAACTAACAGAATATGTATGCGGGAGAACAAAATAAATTCGAATTTGAAGTCTAATAACCATGATCAGATACAAATAAAAACGTTTTTGTAATATAGAATATTATCAGCCTTTCGATATACGATTTAAAAGAAATCATGAACCCTCGGAATCCAGGACCAAGATATATATCAATTGTATATAAAGCTGAGAAAATGGACAAAAAAGAATACATCGAGGCAATTTAGTCACCTATACTTATAACTGAAACTTGTTGTTCAACTAACTCTATATTCAGTTTTAAAATGTGTTCAATCTATTAGTGTGTTTATTTTACCTCTAATAAAATGTGCAAAATTTTCAGATAAAAAAAAAATAAAAATGGATAGCATACAACTTACAACATCTTATATGAACATGTATAACCTTGGACAGGTTGCCAATATCCCACACCACTTTCTTCACTCTTGGACATATGACCGCATTGATCCATTTCCCTGCACAAATAAAAAATGAAACAATATAGTCATTGAAATAAGATTACTACACAATAAATGTTATTGAAATAAGATTACTTGAGAGATATAAGATTATAAGATATTTTGGTTTTAGAACTCGCCTCTCTACACTTAGAAGTATGGCAAAAAGGCAAAAACATCGACTAAAGTGAGAACGGATGAACCATTGCTATTTCATCATCAATGATAAACTTATTGGTAATTTATATAAATCCAATAATCAGACTTTTTATTAGCATCATTAGCAACTTATGTCAATAGAAATATGGATTAATAGGTAATGTTCTTAAATTAAAAATCTGGTGACAGCATGTATGAGTCTCATTATATGCAGCCATTATTGTAAGATGATAAGCTTAAGAGCTTGATCATTAATAAGAATCATTAGATTAGTAAGAGAACCTAGTCTAAAAAAAATACAACCATTCATTACGCTTCAATTGTGGGCTTGTGGCTGATGCAATGATTAAGTAGTAACTCGGGCATACAGTGTTGTATATGGGAAAACAGTAATCAGCATGCATACTATCAAACTAATTTCTACACATTCAAATACAGTAACACTGAAATATCTTTTAGATTCTACAACAGACTAATATTTGAACGAAGTTTGAGTAACTAAATTAGAAAAACCAGCACATGTAATTGCTTACATCCGTGAGAAATTTAGTTTCAGTAACTAACCCGTCCATCTTACTACCTCTAAGGAAAACTTTGGGTCCAATATATCGACTTTAAGGAAATTTATATAAAATATAGTAGCCTAATATGTTTCAATATAATACAAATTCTTACCTTCCATTGTTCTAACAAAGATGACTTTGAACTTGAAACTCCAATCTTGAAAATTTTTATATGAGATTCGTGTGCTTTTCTAATCCTCGTACAAACTGGAAATCGAATCAGTAAAGACTGTTTAAGTATGCATCAATAAGAATTTTAGTCAATACTTGAACTCTAATAATAACGAAGCATTATCGTTTATTTAGGCTTTGATAAGAAACTATGTTGACAATAGACCTCAACAAACGAATGAATAAAAGATCTTCTATAAGTGATTATAGAAGATAGAAGATATCACACACATACACATCACCACGATGTGTGTTAGCAATCTTTAACTGATCGCCATCATCATGAGCTACAGGAGAGTCTAATAAAAGTGCTCTTATTTCAAAGATGGATTTCACAAGTAAATTAAACAAACTCATAAAAGTTAATGAAAAGATTTCAAAAGTAAATTAAACAAACTCACAAAAGTTGATTAAGAAAGTTTCTAGGCTACTACAACTCTGCAACCTTCGAGAATCGTTAGAAAAACAACCGAATAATATGCCTCATAAACTGAACAATTAGATAACTGAAATCAAAAAGCAAAAAGGATGGAAAAGGTGTGTGGAAGTCAGTCTTTACCCGATGCTTTGTGCTATGATATGGCTCCATGATTATCTGCAATATATGAACAAAACAAATGTGAATGTAGTCGATTATACCTCATCCAAATAATTGCCAAGAAGCTCAGCATTCGCTTAAAGGCACAAATCGAAAACCTGTCATCACGAGCTTTGTACACTTCCTTTGATTACATTGTCATTGAGAAAACCAATATTAGTCACAGTTCTAAAATTCTAAATTACCACCTCTAAGATACATCTTTTGATCAGTTCACAACATAATTAAGATAGCCATGAACTCATGTAACTTCATCGATTGACAATAGCAAAATCATCACACATAAACAATATGGCTCAAAGGGAATCAATATTAAATGGCTTTTGAGTTTGTTTGCCCACTTCTATAAGCAAATAAAAGCAGATTTATATGTATATATATTCGTCTTTAGTGCCAATTATTTTCTTCAAAATCCACATCAAATTATTTTCTCCTATATCAACAGCCCTTATTTTCTGAGCTTTTTTTTTGCAACACACAATAGAAACACAATCAAATCGTAAGAAAATTGATACGTACCTGAAGAACACTCGAAATTCATGTTAGAGATGACGATTCAGTTTGTTATTTAATACAAAAACGAATTTTGAACCCTAGTTTTGTAATCATATCTGTCTTCATCCATCTTCAGCCGATTAACTTTGTAATCGTGTGTATTCATCTTCAATCGGTTAAATTTTGTAATCGTGTGTGTATTCTTCGATTGTATGAATTAAGAAATCACTTAACAACTTCAGGGGACGTTTAGCGGTATTGAATCGGTTAGAACTTTTCTATATCTTCAGATCGATTGTACGCATTTCCCTTTTGAATATGTGCCACAATTAAGGAAATTATTCTCATTGAATCGTTTCAATTTTGAGCTCACCCAAACCTTCCCACGTACGAATAGGTATACATGGGGAAAATGTGTAATATGAAATAATTATCAAGGGGTTAAATGTATATTTGTAGGAAATTTTTGTTATCTGTATTAATCAAGGGGAGGAATCTGATAAATTTTTAGGGATTGATTATGATTTTTTAAGAGAAAAAAAAGGATCAATTAGCAAAAAAAGAAATGTGTTTACTAAACATTTTGATAATTAATCGTCAGATCAACAAATTGAAAACCAATGAAAGGGTCAGATCTTTTTTAATTGTTCTGTTTTATTTAATATAGTGATATATTTTAATGGGTTTTGAAGAAAAGTTGAATGGTGACATGGCATGAGTTCGAACTATATGGAGTTGAACCCATTGTGGATGCTCTTAGTTTCAGCTCCAAAATACACTTTAATTTTGAAAAAGTGGGGAGAAAATAAGCTAAACAATCAGAAAATTAAAGGAAAACTACACATATCATACCATTACGAGCGAGCATCTAGTAGAGCAAGAAACTACCCATGGAATGACCAATAGCAAGCAACTTCTCATCTTTTGGATTGCATCGTCTCCTTATATAATCAATCTGTTTTATAGATACCGCTTAATTAAAGAAGCTCAGTTGTAAAATAGATGATATGTAATTCATTTCAATACTAAACAAAGAAAATTGGTCAGTGAGATCACCGCAGCAGGCACATCTTCTTCCATGTTGTGGTCAAAGTCCCAGTTATAGTTCCCAAGAAGGTCAATTTGAGTTTGGAGGTTTTCACTTGTGGAAGAAAAGCGATCTAGCAAATTAGTGAAAGGTGGAGACACTGATTGTTGACCTTCTTTAATAATATCTCCAAGCCTCTGACTTGATTCTCTTATTTGGGTAGCAAGAGTGAATTTTGTAAAGCTTACTGAGAACCTGAAGAAGGATGGAAGCAGGTTGACCCAAAACACAATTTGACTAAGAATCATTTTTTTTTTTCCATGTTTACACAATTGGTGTGTTTTAGATAAATAAGCAAAGGCAATATAGTTCAATAAGTAAAATTTTGACTAAAAAGATTCAATAGATCGTATCAAAACTACACTTGTGGCGCCTTTCAACTCCTCAACCCATTTCAGACGTTTCCCTTTTTATGTTGTTTTTTCATTCTCACTATTTGACCCGGTAGGGCAGTACGGACTAACATAACCCGGATACCATTCATAAGTAAATGGGTTGAAATTGACGCATCTACTTGTAAAGGTTAAAAATCATATCTTTGGGAAGATATCTTCTCATAAACACTCGAACCCGCTTAAAGAGGTCAGAAATTACTTGTTCAACTTCACTAATGGCAAGAGGCATAGAGGCAGAGCAGGGCAGACCATGGCTGTCATGTTGAGAGGGTCCACATAAGTAGGGGCTGCCAGAAATAAAATGATTCCTAATAGTTTGCACTAGTAACAGTTTCCCAAAGACTATTTTTGGATTTTCCATGCCAACTACATAGCTAACAAATTGGCAAAGCCATCACTAATACTAACACAACAATAAAAGTTTAAAGTCTACAATAATTAACTATAAGCATAAACATCAAAACTGCAAGCCACTGTAATCAAAACAAACCTATCATAGAATTTTTGATGAATGTGTAATTCACATTAGTTATGTGAACCAGTTAAGATAGAGAAACAAACTGATTGTATTAACTGTCAACTGTAAAGAAAAAATATTAAGGACAAGCGGTGGATGCAAATTAGCAGAAGAGGTAGACTTTTTATCTCAATATAAGAAGTTACAGTTATACAAGTAATCGTATCAGACATAAACACAAAAATAACAATATCAATGAGGATTTTGCTAGACAGAACTCTGAGGGCTGCGGTTAACAAGCAAAACTTCATGAGGTGGTTAGTTTACGGCGGTTTGATAACCAACTTAATTTATGGTTAATTTCCATGGTTTAACTGTAACCATGTCCGTTTCTTGATAGTTGACCAAAAGTTTTCCAATGAAAGTTATTCTCTTATCTGTTGCCCTAAGGGCTACGTTTAGCAAGATCCCAATAATGATACATATACATCCACACATAATAACATATATAAACGGATAAACCTATTCAACATAGATTAAGCTCTCATTCTAAATTCGTACTTTACAAAATTTCTTATCAAAATTATGAGAACACGGATGTCTAACCAACACACCACCACCTTGAGCCAGAGCTAAAGTGATGGGACGCTGCCCTAAGAGCTACGTTGAGCTTGATCATAGTAATACAACATATACACCCACACATACAAACGTATATAAACCTCTTCAACATAGATTAAGGTGATTGGACCAACACGGATGTCATAATAATTCTACATAGCCCTAAGAGCTACGTTTAGCAAGATCATAATAATACTACATATACACCCGCATATACAAACGCATATAAACCTCTTCAAAACCTCTTCAACATAGATTAAGGTGATTGGACCAACACACATGTCTTACCAACACACCACCTTGAGCAGAGCTACAGTGATTGGACGTTTCCAGGAAGGGTGAATATCACAAGGTAAAATGTTTTTTTTGGCGTGATCCGGCCACTATCTACAACCATGACCATAAAAGAAAATAAAAGAAGAAGAAAAAAAACTGTACGTAATAAGCTCGTAAGCAAAGGAAAACTAATAGTAGAATGAGCTATACCTCAAGAAACTTTTAGAACTAAAAAAGGCCATCCACATGCCAACGACAAAGTTCTCAGGTGTGCATACCAAATAATGTGAAGAGAATTTGAGAGCAACGTGAAAAAGCTTAGCTGCCAATTCCCACCTGATGGGACTAACCTAAGCATGCCATCGGCTTTTAGAATCCCACTCGGACTACTATCGGGAAGGTTCAAACTTCTTTCCAAGTACTATTCAACAATAGTACTTCTTCATAATTTGGCTCCTTATACAAACATCTTTCCCTATTGGCTTTGACTGCGGTAAGTAATTCACTCAAACCGATTCCATTTATGGATACTTGGAGGGTGGGAGATCATCACATGTATACACACAATATACAAACAAATTAAGTTTTCACATAAGAGACGAATGGCATTTACCATCATAGCCTAGTATTGATAAAAATTTAACTAACAATTTGTAGCACGAAGACGGTTGTGAAACGCCCTGATATTTTTCTTTTACTGGAAATCAACTTTGCAATTACCCCATTACTCCAAATTACGTATATAAACTCTTTTGATACATTTTAGAAATTAATTTGGACTTAAACAAGCAAACTCAAACCAGGAGAGTTCACCCGCCGGGTTGGCAGGGTACCCCCAGGTACAACACACACCCTGCCAGGTAGTAACACTAGTTTAGACACCCTTTGCTTCTGTTACCTATGAATGATTTATACCCCGGCTACGCCAAGCACCTGCCGGGTACTGTCATCTACCCGCTGGGGAGGTATATGTACCCGCCGGGTACACCGCTGCTATAGCAGCTCTAGACTAGATCGAATTTCCTGCAGGTTTTGCTCAAACTAAATGCATACAAATTTCCAGATTTTTGTCATTTCGACGCACAACAAACTTTGACACTTACTCAATGGAAAAATACCAACTTTTGAACGACTGAATTACAACTTTCAAAACAACAAATTTAAGTATTTAACATATCAAAAGGAAACGATATAAATATAACTTCATTAAACATATAAACCATTAAAATTGACACAACAGCTTGTACCATTTGTCTACAGCAGCTCTAGACTAGATTGAATTTCCTTCAGGTTTTGCTCAAACTAAATGCATACAAATTTCCAGATTTTTGTCATTTCGACACACAACAAACTTTGACACTTACGCAATAGAAAATACCAACTTTTGAACAACTAAATTACAACTTTCAAAACAACAATTTAACATATCAAAAGGAAACAATATAAATATAACTTCACTAAACATATAAACCATTAAAATTGACACCCAAACACATAAACACATAAACAAGGTCATCCACTACTCAAAGTGATAACCTTCTACATATCAAAAATCAAATTCTCAATACCAATTCATTTTTCTCTTTCAATTATAACAATTTAAACTCTTATGTTCACTCAAGAACATCAATTTCATACTCAAGCTTACACTGATCCAAAATACACTATTAATCCAACTACCAAATTTTCATTCTTCACAGGGATTTGGCTTGTAATAAGTTAAAATAATGACGATACAAATATACAATGACAACTACACAATATCAACATCTAATCATCATCATCATCATCATCATCATCATCTCAAGTTCTCCATTTTAGCTTAATCATCCATATGTATGAACATCACAATTTCATCTCTATTAACATACAATAGCTCATTTGTAGTCCACAATCATCATCTAACATTCCTACACTTAAATAACACTCTTTTTCTTAACACTCTTTTTCTCAAAAACGCAATTTATCGGTTCACACCAAATCTATCTAGTTATCAAATTGAAGGTTAAAGTAGATAATTCTTATCTCGATGATGTTAGGAATGAACTTAGAAGCAACAAAACACAAGAATCAAGCGTCAATTTTAAGAAATTGCACTTGCTCTCTCTCCTCCCTCCATCTTGGTCGATCGCCAAACACAAACACACCCTCACTCTTTCTTATTTTTCCAAAAAATAAAAGAAGGGAGTTTATTAAACCTATTTACAGTTTCTACCCCTAAGTTCTCTTTCTCTGAATTTAGCCACCACTAACTTCTCAAACTTGTATTTTCAAACTTTTGCCACTCAGTCTTTGAATAATAACAATAACTATAATATAATAAGAATGATAATAATAAAATATCTATTAAATGACACTTCTAATTTAAATCATAAACTTACTAAATTTGGGGTGTTACAATTTGAGACCTTTATTCTAGCATAATCTTTGCCCAACTTATATATTTTGACTTCTGTACAAGTCGGCGTTTCCAGCAAATTTGCAGGTAAGGTTTGTCTCCATCAGAAGTTGATCCATGACTTCAATAGACCAGATATCCACGTGCTGCACCAACTTCTGGTATAGTGGAGAATAAAATAACACAGATAAGACAATATTCTAGACAAAATACAACGAAATAAGATAAGTTTCAACAAAAAAAAAACCCAAACAACAAAGATCACCCCACAAGGTACACACCTTCAACAACCAAAACTCACAAGGAATGAACCTGAGCAAGCAATCGAAATAATAAACGCATACAGTACAAAGTTCAATTCCACTCCAACATTTGAAAAACAATGAGCACTCCAATAATTAAATTATCAAGAATATCAGCGTAACTGATATATTAGGGTTCATGTCTTTCAATCCAAAGTTCCAAACAACGTGAAAGCGCCTTCAAATCATGAGAATAAACCCTACATTCATGACTTTCATTCCAAACAATGTGAAAGCGCCTTCAAATCCAGAGAATAAACCCTATATTAGAGTTCATGACTTTCAATCCAAACAACGTGAAAGCACCTTCAAATCCAGAGAATAAACCCTTCATATAACTGCAATCTGATAAAGAGAAAGCAACAGACCACAATAAATTACAAAAGGAGCTACATAAAGAAGAGGGAATTGAAACTAATTAACCTCCAGTGATCCGAAAGTTGTGGTATCCATTATAGAGAGGATGATGACGTTGAACAAAAAGAAAAGGTAATGTAATGCAACAAATTCCCTAACCTACATCAACGATATTTTATTGATAGAAAAAATTGAGAAAGTATTATTCGGAGATGTCTTTTGTTGATAGGCAAAAGTTTCAAAATGGGTGGTTTGGACTCTAGGTAACTGTCATGGACGGTTGTCAGAGGTCTCTAAAGGGATAATCTTAGAAGCCAAATATAGGGGAAGGAGAGGCTGCCACGTCAGAAAACAGCCATTTAAAAGATGACACATCAGTTATCAAAAACCCTGATTTATTATAAAGAGAGAAGATTAACATAGCTTAAAGCAGCAGGGTTAGATTAGTGGCCGAGTCCCTTGCCTCTGAACAAGAGGTCAGGGCCCAGGGGTAGGGGTTCGAATCCCATCCCTCGCAAAAAGGCTGGGGTCCTTTCTACCTTAGGTAGAACTGGAAGCAGCCTCTCTACCTTTGGTAGGGGTAAGGTTGTCTACATCTAACCTCCCCATACACTGTCCTAGACGGTATTGGGCCCTAACCCGCGGAAGGCGGTATAGGATGTTACGTTTTTTTTTTTAAGATTAGAGAAAATTGTCCGGATCGTCCTTGTGTTTGTCCAAAAAATCACGTTTCATCCCTTATTTCAAGAAATATCACTAGGCGTCCCTGTATTCGTTATTTTGCATCACTGGTCATCCCTTAGACTAACTCCGTTAGTTTCATCCGTCAAATTTGATCACATGCGTGACACATGAGGGTTAATTAGTGTAAAATGACTAAGATACCCTTTTCTTATTATTTTTCTATTTCTTATAATTATTTTTGATTTTTCTTAATCCAATAATAAAAAAGAAACAACAAACCAACAAGGATAACAATATATTACCAATCTGTCGCACCCCCAAATTATGATGCGGAAGCGGGTCGATTCGGGGCGCGACTAATCAATACACAAAGCACCAGATTACATAATGAACGATCACTACATGCGTCGTTTACAAATACATTGATAAAATAAAGGTTTTACACCGTTATAATATAGTTTACAAAAGCCCTTGAGTTCAAATGATAGAGATTCTATGGCATAACTAAATTATACAAAATATAGTAATGCATGACAATCTCTTGATGTCTGTATGCGACTCGAACTAATGGGCATCCTGAATGGCAGTCCTACTGCTGCTGAGAACCTGAGAATACATGCTAAAAGGTCAGCTATAAAGCTGGTGAGCTCACAGGTTTAATGATAAGATATGATGTATGAACCACAAGATTTAATAATGATGTTTGAAATTAATCAAATATAATGTATATAAAGCCATGAGCACATAGTCTGAGCTTAACTGAGATGTCAGGATCACAATTAAGTGCCTGAGCGAGGGTGCCTCTATGCGTATGCCTAATCAACATACGTATGAACAAATGATAATGCGTCCGTTTTGACCAGTCAGTGCTTGCTGACCCGGACGGGGATTGTCAGTCCCATATGGATCCATACACTAACATTCACGCTACAAAGTATTACCAAACTATGCTATGAGGACTTAAAATGATTAGATGATTTACTCATGTAATATATAGCGATGTTTTGATACTTGTGTTCAGATGTAAAACAAAATGAGCATGTATCTCACCCCTAGGTAAAAGCATTTAAAAAGGGGCTATGAGACTCACCTGAGCCTAATGAATTGTTAGCCAACAATTATAATGATTCACAATGATTTGATGTGGTTACAACGACTGAACCTGCAGGGCGTCTTTGACGCGCAAGGTTTTGATAAATGATTAGATTATTGAAACCTGCCGGGCGTATTAAACGCGCAAGGTTTAATTGATTAGATGACACAACGGACCATCTATGCTAGTTGTTCCCTCAACTAGTTATGCCTAAACACTTTGGTTAATGTTTATGTTTGAAATAGTGAAAATGTGTACGGGTCGTTGGTGACGGTTTGTAATAATAATTTCAAACTATTATTATTATACATGATTTGTTGTGAACTTATAAAAGCATATTTGAAGTGTTTAAATGTTGTATCGTATAAGTATGAAATATGTCGCGATGTCTGACACTTAGTGTAAACCTTTAGTTTTAAGTTTATGGAAAAACGGAGGTCCGAAAACTAAAATATGCCATTTTCGACCCCTACATGACCCCGGATGGCCTAAAACTGGCTAGGCTAAGGTACTTAGCCTTGACCATTGAGTTGTTTTTGAATGACCTTGCGATTTGAGCCCAATCCGTTACAATAAATTTTTCATCGAGAAGCTACCCTGAAATATGTTGTGAAATTGTCGACGTTTTCGAAAAAATATTTGTTCTGTTTTAGCTAATATCCGCCGGATCATGATATATAAAGGGGGATCCGCCGGATCATGTGTTGATCCGCCGGATTGAGTGTGTTTGGTTTGGATCCGCCGGATCCTTGGACTGATCCGCCGGATCGGGTCGATTTTGAAGGGTGATCCGCCGGATCCGCATGAACTGGAGATAGATCCGCCGGATCCCCTCTAGATCCGCCGGATCCTGGTTCAAAAACAGGGTCTGTTCGTGCAACAATTTAATCACAGCAAAATGGGTTCGATTTGGGGACATAATCAGTTTGTAGAACATCCTAGCATGTTAATATATGTACTTTAAACACAAAACTTAAAGAAAAAGTGGACGATTACTCACGTATTAAAATGGAACCGAGAATGGAATTTGATGATGATGATGATGATGAAGATGATCACGATGATGATGATGATTCCAGCTGATGATGATGATAATCTTGTTGTTGTTAATTGTTATTGTTGTTGTTGTTTTTGAAAATGAAAGAGACCGAGAGAGAGTTCAGAGAGATTGAGAATGAAAATGAAATGAGAAAGGAGGGTGTTTGATCGGCTTATAACCAGCTCCAATAATTGGAGTTGGGTGGCTCCAACTCGAAGTACAAAATACCCGTGTTTTTGTACCCGATCGAAAAGTAGTATAATGTTTTAAATTGATAAATATCTAAATATGAAATCGTACGTATTTTAATCGAAGCATTTTAATAAAAATACTTTTAATGAGATATAAAAATATATCTTTGTTTTATGTTTCTGAGACGGACACGATTTAAAGGGTTTCGTCGCGTTTGAGTAAAATGTTATAAAACGAAATGTGTTTTATTTTAATCGAAGTGATTAGTAATTATTATTTCCAATAATAATACATTACTTATGAGTTTTGTCATGACCATTTGATTTGTACGATACGAAATACTTTATATATTATGTAAATAATATATAATACATAATGAGTTATTAAATAATAGTTTCATATTACTTAATATTTGTTTTTCACCAATGCCGTATATATGAATCGGAAATTTGGCCGATTTGAAAATGAACGATTAAATATAATCGTGAACTGATATATATTCAACAATATATATATTGATACATACAATTAGTCTAATACTTAGCACTAATCACATGTATTTCTAAATGATTAGGAACAAAAAAATCTAGTCCTAATTTTGACGGGTGTCACATAACACCATCGTCATCATATACTAACGACAACAAAAGCATCATATTATCACCGTAACGTTTTCTTTTAATATGAATTATTTCCCAAACAATAGATTGAAACTCAAATACATAAACAAAAAACACCAATTGGAACTCGGATTCTCACCGGAATCTACAAATCATCTCGCTGGAATCTGCAAATCGCCTAATTTGAAACTATAAACCGTCACCTCCACCACTTAAAGAAATCGCCACTCCGATCTAACCGTTAACCACAAAAAGTAGACTAATTTTCTACAACCATGTCTTTCAAAACCTACGAATAACATCACCCCTTTAAACGATGATGGCGAGAATTCGAACGACGGCGGCAAAAGTATTGTTCGACAAATCGACCGGCAACAATTCAGAGATCTCGAACGATGGTAACAAGATTCCGTTACCATCAGATTTTCGACATTTCACTAACCTGAACGACAACAGCATCAGATTTTCCCAGATCTACATCAAATTTACTGATTTCTAACAAAAGTATCTCAACATCAACAAAATATCGAATAAATCTAACAAAAACGTACCGTGTGGAATTCGTAACCGGAATCTCGTTGAATCTTATCCTTTAACCGCTAGTTATCTAAAATGTTGACTTAAAAGCGTTGAGAAATTGGACGCGCACCGCATATGATGAAGAATCGGAGTGTGAAAATGAAGGAGTTGAGAAATTAAAGTCAAAATTAGTAGTCGATAACAACATCTATTGAATTACTACAAGTCATGATAAAATATATACACATTGTTACTGTTTTTGATGGTGGCGAGAATCTTGTTCACAAAATCGTATGGAGAAAAGTCAGAGAGTTAAAGGTAAATCAAACCCAAAATTATAATTAATGTTATTGAGTAATATGGGTTTGATAATTTTGGGAGGATTTCTTGAAGAAAGAATATGGAGAAGGGAAAAAAAACACACTAGGTGTTTGGGTGTTGGTGGTCATGTGGGTAGGTGGAGGGGAATTAGAGGAGGAAAGGTTAAAACAAAGTGAAAAGACAAATCTACCCTCATAAGCATTGCACCTGTTTGAATTTAACTGAAAAAGTTAACGTCGTTAGGCCAAGGGATGACTAGTGATGCGAAATGACAAATACAAGGACGTCTGGTGATATTTCTTGAAATAAGGGATGAACATTAGCTTATTTCGTGGGGAGAATGAAAGCAACTTACCATAGAGAATTAACAGATTTATAATCTGATATATAAAACTACTCAGAATCAAACATAGCATAACAAAATAATACCTATCATCACGTTGAAAAACGTAACTTATATAACATTTATACCTTAAAATGACTTGGGCAGAGAAAATCCATACAGGATCAGGCCGTATTTCACTCTATCACTGCATGATCTCGTGCGACAGGATGTAAAGCAAAATTATGCCTATTGAGTGACAAAAGAAATAGTTTACCTACATGTGACATAGCTAACATTGTTGGAGTTTAAAAATTTAGGTGGACAGATATATAATATGTAATTATAGAAAGAAAAAAAGAAAAAAAAAATGGAAGATGTAAACTTGCTGGCCATTTTTTTAGGGAGGTGATTTTCGCAAGGAAGTTTTTACTTATCACAAGGAAACAGTACAACTGTTTATGCACACAGTACAACTGTTTATTGCACTATTTCCTTGTGGCAAGTAAAAAAAAATCTTGTCAAAATCAGCTCCCTTTTTTTATCGTCGGTGTTCTTGAATTGCTGGCCACATTTGGAAGTAAACCAAAAGAGAATAAGCAACATGATAAAAAAGAAATGAAATCATCGTTGACCAAACAGAAAATCAAAATGTACTTCAATTTGCTCCATAACCAAAGTAGCCGATACCACATATATTATGCTTGAAACTGTATCTTGAAGTATGACCTGATGTGTAGTAATTCTTCCTAACATCAACCCATTAAATTTGAAATACAACAACAGAGAAAACGTAACCCAAGATCCATTACATAAAAGTAGGTATAATGGAAGTGACACATTACATGACTAACTGATCAATAATTTAATAGTGTCGAGGAAGTAAATCTACCTTAGTTTAATTAAGTACATATAATTATTAAACGCAACCATCACAAGATAGCCTAGTGGTTGGCATCCTGTTATCCTCACAAGAGATCTCAGGTTCAAACCTCACTAGAAGCAAAAAAATCTTGGGGTGGCCACGGGAAGGTTCGAAAACAGCCACGGCATCAGTTAGGCTGCGTACATCACAAGCAAAAGCTTGACCAACCCGGGGGAGCCTGTTAAAAAACGGGAATACCCTTTAAAAAAAATAAAAATAATAATAATTATTTGAGTGCTACAAATTATAGAGTTTTTAAAGGGTCGTCTGTTTTGAGTCCCTGAGTTCAGCCCAGATCGTTGTGTCCTTGAGTTTTGGTTTCATTTGGTCTAATTGTGCTTGGTCTGATTCCTGTATTGCATCTATAGTACTACTTGGTGCTTTGGTGTTTTGTTTCTTTTCAGTTGTTTTGCAAGCAAATTCTATTAGTATAATTTTTACAATAGAAACTACCTATCTGTTAGCCTGTTACTATCTATGACATATGTACGCATCATCATGATCATATATAAACAAATTAAAAACATAAGAGAAAAAGAAAAGAAAACCAATCGTAATCCTCCTTGAAAGGCTGCTGTTAGCTGCAAAAGTAGTTTGACAAGAGCAACAACGTTTAGCATGATCCTAATAATAATAATACATATACACCCACAGCGGCCACACATACAAAAGTATATAAACCTCTTCAAAGAGAACGAAAGTCGCCGGCATGTATTTTTCAAAGCATGTAACCTCCTGAACTGCTTAGTGAATACTATTTACATGGTGACATTCTGTTTAGAATAATCATAGGTACAACCACATGTTGATTCACTGCCACTGCACTCCTAGTTGTCAACCGACACCTAGTGTTTGCATGTTAATTTCTTCAATCACATAAAGTCTGCTTTGTTATGCTATTTGAGGATATCATTGGGTTAAATTAACCCTGGTTGCCTACTTGTAGTGAGTAAAGAGCTCATCCAAATTAGTTTCAACTCCAAAATACACTCAACAAAACCATTAATTTTGAAAAGGTGAGGAGAAAATCAAGGAAAACTATGCATATCATACCATTACGAGTTGAGTGTCTAGTAGAGCAAGATACCACCCATGGAATGGCCAATTGCAAGCAACTTCTCATCTTTTGGATTGCATCGTCTCCTTGTGTATTCCATCTGTTTTGTAGATACCGCTTAATTAAAGAAGCCAAGTTGTAAGATAGATAATATATAATTCACTTCAATACTAAACAAAGAAAATTGGTCAGTGGATCACCGCAGCAGGCACATCTTCTTCCAGGTTGTGGTCAAAGCCCCAGTTATAGTTCCCAAGAAGGTCAATTTGAGTTTGGAGTACGACCAACACCATTGCACTAATAGTAGAAGTACTCACAAGCACCCACCCATAATACTTTCTCATAATTTAGCTCCTTATACAAGCATAAAAGATTATCACATTTAAAACACAATAAACAAACAAATCAAGTTTTCACAAAAGAGACAGGCAGTTACCATCATAGCCTACTAATGATAAAGAATCAGCTAACAATTTGTAGCACAAAAACAGTTGAGATCTTTATTCCAGCATCATCTTTGCCCAACTTATTTATTTTGACTCCCACACAAGTCGTTGTTTCCAACAAAGCTGCAAGTATTCCAGGGTTTGTCTCCATGAGAAGTTGATCCATGACTCAAAAGTTCAAGTCTGCTCCAACATATGATAAACAATGAGCACTTTAATAATAAAGTCATACCCATAGAAAGAACATCAGTGCAATAGATATATTAAGGTTCATGACTTTCAATCCTGACAACGTGACAGCGCCTTCAAATCCAGAATAAACCCTATATTAGGGTTCATGACTTTCAACCCAAACAACATGAAAGCGCCTTCAAATCCAGAGAATAAACACTTCATATAACTAAAATCTGATAAAAAAGAGAGCAATAAACCACAATAAACTACAAAAGGGGCTACAGTAAGAGGGAACTGAAACTAATCAACCTCCAGTGATCCGAAAGTTATGGTATCCATTGGAGAGAGGACGACGGCATTGAACAAAAAAAACAGGTAATGTAATGCAATGCAACAAATTCCCTAACGTACATCGACGATATATTATTGATTTATGAGGAAAATTGAGAAAATATTATTCGAAGATGTCTTTTGTTGATAGGCGGTTTCTAAAAAGTTTGAAAATGGGTGGTTTGTGAACAGTGGCGGATCCAGGAATTTGGATCAGAGTATGCACTTTATAGTGGATAAATTTTTTTCTACTCAAATTCATTCGATAATTATTGGGTAATCGGTTCGGGGTCATAAATTCGGGTCATTCGAATTGATTATCAACCAATTCAAGCACATAATAATTAAAGTAAATTCATTAAGTAGCAAAATACATTCACATTTCCATAATTTCAAAGTTACATACAACTGCCAAAAACATACCATATTTTCTTCATTCAAACTTACAATTGTCCTCGTCGATCTTGCATTCTTTGGAAGCGATTCATGATGTCATCATCACTAACTTGAGAGAACACATCTTTCTCAATAAAAGAACAAGACTATAATTTAACATATCATCACCTATACTATTTCGTAGCTTGTTCTTCACAAAATTCATGGTTGAAAATCCTCTTTCAACGCTAGCTGTTGCCACTGGAAGGATCAACACCAACTTGATGAGTAAATAGACAAGACCAAATGCTTCATGTTTCTTTGTTTCAACAAGCTTCTTAGCAAGTTCTCCAATATTTTTCAATCCCGCAAATCTCTCATCTTTCAACACCTCATGAATATAGTTGCCAAGTTGCTGATCAAGAGCTAGCAACTCAACACTTGAAAATTCTAGAGGATAATATTCAGCAAGTTTAAGCAACTTTTGTTTATCGAAGGAAGAAAACGCATTAATAGGGCTCAAGCTACCTGTACAAACAAGCAAGTTTGTGCTTATCTCATCAAAACGAGTGTTGAGTTCTTGAAGTTGTAAATCAATGATCATATAGAATACTTCCACTCGAAAATGGTAATCATTTGTCATATGTAGCTGGCCTCATTTTTTTCTTCCAAGAGGAACATACAAACCTTGCATATCAGGAACTTTAATCTCATTTTTTGTACAAAAAGCTATGACAGAGTTCAAGAGAGTTTGCCATCCGTGATCTCTTTTTTGTTGTAGTTGTTCCTTGGTCGAAATTACATATGCCATAGCATTAACAATGTCCTGATCTTTCTTTTGTAACGAAACATTTAGTTCGTTTGCCAGCCTAAATATTGTTTTCATAAGGTGTGCCATGAAAATAAAGTCAAAAGACTCCAGAGCGAAACTAGCAACCTCAGCCTTTAATTTATCGCTATCCAAACTTGAAGGCATATGCCCAATCTGATCAAGAACGTCACTTATCGCAGGGTATAAAGCAATGACATTCAAGATCAGTTTATAATGAGATCCCCAACGAGTATTTCCCGGCCTCCCTAAACTAAGTTCTTGATTTAAGCCTTTTCCACTTTCTAGTTCATCATCATCAAAGGCTTGTGCAACCTTTTGAGCTTGAATTTCTCTCAGCATGTCTATTCTCTTACAAGAAACTCCAATTACATTCAACAGACTTGTAAGATTCTCAAAAAGCCAACCACAGTCTACACTTTTTTTAGAAACCGCAACAAGTGTTAGTTGAAGCTGATGAGCAAAACAATGAATGTAGTATGCTGATTGAGTTTCTCTTAAGATCAAAGTTTTGAGACCATTAATTCCACTCTTCATATTGCTAGCTCCATCGTAACCTTGACCGCGAATCCTTGATGGACTCAATGAATACATAGAAAGCAAAGAATGTATTGCATCTCTTAAAGTTAAAGCGCTAGTATCCGCAACATGTACAATACCAATAAAGCTCTCCACTACATATCCTTTTTTATCAACATACCGAAGATACAAGGACATTTGCTCTTTGTGAGATACATCAGAAGATTCATCGACTAATATCGCAAAATAGTCTTGGCCAATGTCTCGAATAATAGCCTTAGTTGTTTCTTTTGCACAAGAGTTTATGAGATCTCTCTGAATTGAAGGAGCAGTCAACTTATGGTTTTGGGGAGCATTTTCTAACACAACTTTTTCGATATCTTCATTGTGTTTGGCTAACCATTCTAACAATTCAAAAAAGTTTCCTCTGTTACTTGAAGTTTGCTTCTCATCATGACCTCGAGTAGCTGAACCTTGATGTAAAAGAAGCCTTAAACAATGAAGTGTAGCAAGCAAACGGGTTCAATATTGTTTGTTAGCTTCTAATGATTGATAGTTGAAAACCCTTTGAATTGATGTTTTCGGTTTCATTAAAGATTCAAACTTTTCTCTATATAGATTATGTATACGAGTAAACCTAACTGAGAAGTGTAATAAAAGAAAGTAAAAGAGCATGGGCTGATGATTTACTGTCATGTTGAAATGATTATTTAAAGATGGGCCAATATAATCTTTTGGGCTTAAGATTTTAGTTGGGTTACAATCAATTGTACATTGAATTGGACTTTTAGAACTCAGACTACTAAGGGTAGTCACAGCTTTTTCCCAGGGTATGCATTCTTTAAGTGTATATAATTTTTTCTCAAAAAAAAAAAAATTAACACTAAGTTTTTTGGTGGCAGGGTATGCAAGTGCATACCCTGGTGAAAGAGTATGTCCGCCACTGTTTGTGAAGGTTTTGGTGGAAATGGAAAACACACAGAAACACTACAACTTGCATGTCTTTCAAACTTACTCTTTCTGTTTCTATTACTTTCTGTTATTCACATATTACAGAGGTCAATATATAGACTTTACATACACGTACACTTACATGCATAACTATTCTATACCCATGCGTACTATTCCTTATCATGCGTACTATTCACATTCACGCCTAACATGCAAACGTGAGAAACCAAACTACCAACTATTCTATATCATGCTTTTGCCGACCCATTTCCATTCACATGCAAAGCCGACTTATTCTCTTTTGGTTCACACATGCACTTGCCCATGCAAAACCCATTTACAGAAACATGCTCATGCAAAACCCACTTCATGCAAACATGCCAACATCAAGATTAAACCCAACAGTTTGGACTCTAGTTATTGTCACGAACAGTTGTCAGAGGTCTCTAAAGGGATAAGTCTGCAAGCCAAAGATAGGAGGATAGGCTGCCGCACCAGAAAACAGTATTAAAAGATGACACGTCGGTTATCAAAAACCCTGATTTATTATAAAAAGAGATTAATATAGGTTATTTTGTGGGAAGAATGAAAGCAACTTACCATAGAGATGTAGGAAATCAATAATCTGATATATAAATTACTCAGAGTCAAACGTAGCATAACAAAAGATACGATAAAACTGGAGGTTGAAATCACTTACAATAACTGGAGGTTGAAATCACTTACAATAAAACTGTCGTGGATGTTCGCACAGACCCAAAAGATACGATAGTTGCAGTGAAATCACTTACAACTGAACCATCCAACTCCCAACAACTGCAATCGTTAATTTAATGAGGAGAAAATGAGGTACCTTTGATGGTTTCGAAATCATTCATCAATGTATTTCCTTCCTCTCTGTTCTGCACAAAGTTGCATGGACTCTCTCACATCTTTTTTTAAATTTTATTGATCCCTCCTGCACCCAAAACCAAACATACATTACGTAATCATCGTCTTATGACAAACAATAAGAATATACTCAATTATGAAGCTTCAAACTTTGCAATTTAGTGTTACTCCATGTAGTGTCACTACAAAAAATAACATTGTTCATGCAAATATATTGCATCCTGTTGATTGTTGAAATGATTTTTAAGAGGTTATACTAGGCGACTTTCAAACACTTCTGACCCATTTTCTATAGCTATTGAAATGCATAGATCAGGACTTGTCTATGTGCATAGAAACTACTATTCGTTGCGATTCACCATCACAAAGGTACCTGTCATTGGCCTTTCTTTTTTGTAGCTCTGGTGTAGCAGTGGCGCCCAAGTATTAAACAAAACAAATAAACAATGATCAATTTGAATAACATACATATTATAGATTAACTTTTAATGATTTTAGGGTGATCAAATTGCTGAAAATTTAGAGAGTGAATGATGCTATTAATAAACAATAAAAGCTTTCCCCTGGATGTAGTCCATTTCAAGTTGGCTCACCTCATACACACCACAAAGAAGCTTCACATCAAAATTAAACTAAATAAACTATGTACATGGTATCGATATTTAAACAAGAGAAAATTCCATAAACGGTACCTGTACTTTACACACATTTGCACCGTTCATACCCAAACTTTTTTTTGTCACTTTATCGATACAATAACTTTCAAAATGCTCGTAATTGATACCCCCGTCTACTTCCGTCTAATTGTTGTCGTTAAGTTTTATCATGTGACATGCACGTGAGGGTATTTTCGTCTTTTCATCTCTCCCCTTTCTCTTTTATCCCTTTCTTCCCTCGTACACTCTTCCATATCACCTGTTACTCAAAATTCGTAATCAAAAAAATGCTCTGTATACAATAAATCGATAAACATTAGGGTTTAATTTCGTGAAGCAAATTCCGGTACATCTCAGTATGGTTCTTTCAGTTTGGCGCGTTCGAAGTGACGACGAAATCATCGATGAACGCGATTATTATAGTGAGTTTATTGTTAAATTTTGTGTAATCCATGAACGCGAAATAATGCACATTTTCACATTTATGCTGCTATTATTCGATTGAATGTGTGAATAATCCTAATAAGTGATGTATTTAAGTTTATTAAAGTTTCCACAGGTGCAAGCCCTAATTTTTTCTCACTCAAAATTCATCATGGGGGTGTATTCACAAAAAATCCGACATTGAGCTATAATGGAGGTAAGGTTAACTATGTTGATATGATCGATTGTGATCTATTTAGTGTACTCGAAGTAGATGACATGATTAAGGATTTAGGTTATGTAGATGACCAACCTATGTGGTACCACTTTAAAGATCCCAGTAGTAGTTTAGACTTTGTTATTCAACCTCTTAATAGCGATGAAGATGTAAGATGTTTGGTGAGGTATGTGGCTAGGTTCAAAGTTATTGAGTTGTACATTGAGCAGTGTTGGAGTTTTTTGAGTACACTTGTATACAATCCAGTTAATAGGTCAGACATAGATAGAGATGGCAATGGTAATGGTGATAGGTCTGAACTGGCTGGAGATGGCAACGGTGATAGGTCTGAATTAGATGGTGGTGGCAGATATAATGGGTCTGAAGTAGATGGTGGTGGCAGTGGTAATGGGTCTGAAGTTGATGGAGATGGCAATGGTGATAGGTCTGAAGTAGATGAAGATTCACAAGATGGTTGTAGTGATAGTGATGTCAGTGAGTTCATTGTGGATGAGGAGAACATAATAAATGAGGTTGAGGTGGATATGAGTACCTTTAACTTGTTGATAGACAAGGATGTTGAGTGAATTGGTTGCAATGAGGCACCTGTAAATGAAACAAACAATTCGGAGGTGAATATGTCTCCTCTAGATGAACAACCTATAGACTTAGAAACCTTTGAAAGTGGGTCAGATGATGATGTTTGTGCAGCCAGAAGGAGTGTGTTGAGGCGGCTAGCTAGTGAGCAAAGAGAACAACAAACCAACATTGATACTACAGTCAATTTCTATGTTGGGCAAACTTTTGCAAGTAAAGCAGAAGTCAAAGAAATGGTGGTATTGCATGCAGTGGAGACTAGGAGACAATTGCATTTCATATATAATGACGAAAGAAGACTGAGGACCATATGCAGAGGTAATATTCCAATTTTTAGGACTGGTGGGCCTAAGACTTCTAATCCAAATAATAGTGGGCCAAGTGGTGGTGGGCATAAATCTGGTGGGCCCAAATCTGTTGGGCCTGAGGTCGAATTTGTTCCAGTGCAGAGTAAGTGGACTAAGGCCAGTATTTTAGAAGCTACTGGGTCCCCAAAAAAGGGTGGGAAAGTTAAAAAAAAAAACTGGGAAAGAGGGGGAAAACAATGGGAAAAAAGCAAAAAAATCTGGGAAAGAGGTTGAGAAAACTGGGAAAAGTAACTGTGGGTCCCAACATGATAAATCCTTTCACCAAACAAATGATAGTGGGTCTAGAAAAGTTGTGCAAGATTCCATTTCATGTCCTTGGGTTCTTCATGTCTCCAAATGCAGTAAAGAAGAGACATGGATGGTAAAAACATACCAAGCTTTGCACAGGTGCCTACAAACCAGAGAAGTGAAAAAATGCACTGATGGTTTTCTTTCAAAGGATGTTGAAAATCAAATCACTCCAGATTCAGAAGTTCCAGCCAAAGCAATAAGAGATCAACTTCAAAAGAAATATGAAATGGATATTTCAAGGCAGAAGATCTATAGGGCAAAAAAAATAGCAAAGGCAAAGGTACAAGGAGACTATATTTCACAGTATCCATTGTTAAGAAACTATATATTGGAGTTGCAAAAAACCAACCCTGATACTACAGTGAAACTGGAATTTGAGCAAGCAACTGATCCTTTTTCAAAGCAAGTGCAGTTTAAGAGGATTTATGTATGTTTAGGTGCTCTTAAAAGGGGATTTAGAGTAGGTGGCAGAGACTTGTTGGGTCTTGATGGGTGTCACATGAAAGGGTCCTTTTCAGGGCAGATCTTGACAGCCGTGGGCATAGATCCAAATAATGGAACATATCCAGTGGCCTATGGCATTGTGGAATCAGAAAACACTGACTCATGGACCTGGTTTCTTACCTGTCTTGGAGATGATCTTGAGTTGCATACCATGTCTAACTTCACATTCATCAGTGATAGGCAAAAGGTATGTTTCTCATCTTGGTGTTTATTGTTATTCAATGTTACTGTTAGTGTTATTATACTTCAAATATGTGCAAGTAAATCATACAATATGTCTTGTTTAGGGTGTTATTCCAGCCATTGCAAAGCTATTCCCCTGTGCAGAACACAGATTCTGCCTTAGACACATCTATGAAAACATGAGGAGTAGCTTTAGAGGGGATTTGTATAAGAAGCATTTGTGGAATTGTGCATCAGCTACCACTGTAAATCACTTTGACAGTAACATGAATGCTCTGAGAGCTGTTAACAATGCAGCATATGTTTGGTTGAAAGACATTCCAGCAGTTCATTGGGCAAGATCACATTTTACTGGTATGCATTTGTATGTGTTCACTTTCTGTTGTATGTTACTACTCTTGAAACTGTTTTTACATTCATTTATGTCCTAATGTGTTTTGCAGGAAGAGCTCATTGTGACATGCTTCTCAATAACATGTGTGAAGTCTTCAATAGACGACTAGTGGATGGAAGGGACAAGCCTGTAATAACTTGCTTGGATTTCATAAGGGAGTACCTCATGAAGAGAATTGTGCTAGTACAGCAACAAATTGAGAAACATGATGGTCCATTGACACCTAATGCAACCACTTTGTTTAACATCATCAAGAAAAATGCAAGTCAAGTAAAGGTAATTTTATGACTTTTCTATTGACTATACTGATTAGTTTACTGGTATTTCTTCATTGACTTCTTACTTGTTGACTTGTTAATTGATTTGCATACAATGTGTATAATTGATGTCTTTATTGACTTCTTACTTGTTGACTTGTAATATTTGTGGACTTTTATGATTTGTATTAATTGATTACTTACTGATTAGTTGACTTATATTATGTAACAACTCGCAAATTTAAACACGATTAATTAAATTAATCACTTGCATTATTAGGCTAATTCCCTACTGGAGTGAATTCACAACACAATTTAGAGGTAAGTCTAGCATAGCCCAACTAGATAATACGCGTAGTAGTACGTATTCGTAATTAGTTGTAATTACGTACTGAACAATTTGAAAACAAACGCGACAAAAACGTACGACTGTTGGTGAACAAAATTATTTAATAAAACGAAATTCTTAAATAACGTAGTAACGAATAAATATTTTGTCAAAAATATTTCCAAATAATTTTATAACGCAAAAAAACGTCAAAACGTATAAATTGAAATCAAACAAAGTTTGAAACTTATAAAAATTATTAATTTAGTTTTGTAAAAAGATTTTAAATAATAATATAATGAAAAACGTAATTAAAAACACATTAGTTAAAATAAACTAACATTCAACGATTGGGTAGACAAACACGGAACGCAAACACGGAGGCGAGAAAGGGGACAAAACCCCCTCCCCACCTCACTTTTCTTTCATTCTCATCTCATCTTTCTCTCTCTTCTCTACTCTTTCTCCTCCTTCTCTCTAAACTCACCCACAAACCACACAAATCACATAAAAACTACACTAAAACGACGCCGAATCACATATCCCCTTTGGAATAAAACGACCACGGCATCCCGATCTACACTTCTACCTTTTCGGATTTCAAATCCGACACTCGTAAGTTTCCGACAAATCCCGCAAATCTTTAGATTTCAAAGTTATAATTGCTACTTAGTGTTTAGTATACTTAGATTTACATGTTTTAGTGTTTTATACAACCGAAAACGTCCGAAATCGACCCAAAACTCGTTATCTTCTCGCTGTTCGTCGAACAGGCGACTACGTCGCATTGGGACCGAAAACAGTACTGCGACGTAGGCCTCTACGTCGCATTACCCTTCCTTACGTCGCACATAGCGACGCAGACCACTACGTCGCATTAAATTGCGAGCGTCGCCTATGCGACGCAACCCATGACGTCGCAAAACCTGAATGCGACGTAGACCCGTACGTCGCACCCTACGTCGCATAACCACCCAGCGTCGCACCTTACGTCGCTAAAAACAGAAAGTTTAAAAACTTGTTTTCACTAAGTGTCGAACTAACCGGAAACGCATATCTTTATACAAATTCGATTCACGAGCCTTACAAACAATTTAAACATACTTGTTTTATCGAAATGTTGATTTCAAACTTTCACCAACGAGTCGTATACATTTTCATAAACAACGAAATACAAACATAAACATTAAACAAACGATTTGGACGTGACTTGGATGTACAAACACTAGCATGGATGATTAGTTTAGACATCCGCATACTTATTAAATCTCGTACGTTTAGGACGTTAGGAGATTTCAGACCGTACTTGGGCTTAGGTTTGCTAGCACTCGCACAACTACTTAAACTCAACAGGTGAGTTCACAGCCCCTACTTTTATTGATTTAACTGCTTTTGAACAGGGGTGGAAAACATAGTCAACTGTTTTACTTATTGCCATAACTGCTTTTACTTACATGATTGTTTATCATACGTGTTTTACTCAAACTGTTAGAGTACTTTGAACTATTGAACTGTTGTACGAACTTTGTTTATGAAATAACATTTTCATACTGATACACTGAACAAATGGGATAACTTATTCGACAAACTGTTTTAACTAGACCGGAGAACGACCGGTAAACTGTTTTGCAAACGACTGTAAACTATTTTGGTATCTTACCGGAGAACGACCGGTACATTTGGTAACTTGTCGGAGAACGACCGACACAAACATAACTTTTAAACTTGTTTGGTATACCGGAGAACGACCGGTACTTTTGTGTAAAACGCTGGAGAACGACCAGCCACGTATTTTAGTGCCAGAGAACGACTGGCCAAGGGACGGGAGAACGACCCGTGCGTCTTGGATGGGAGAACGACCCATGCGTTTGTTGGACGGGAGAACGACCCGTGCGTATTTGGCCGGAGAACGACCGGTACTGTGTATTTATAACTCGCTGGTGAACGACCAGTACGTGTTTTAACTTGAACTTTGGGCGAACAACCCACAAAACTGGTATTTGGATAACATTGTACAAAACTTATACTCGACTATTATGGCAATACTATTTGTGAACATATTTGGATAACAACTGTGATACAAACTTGATTCAACTTGTGAAAACTTAAAACCTGTGAATTCACTCAACCTAGTTGTTGACTTTTACTATGTTTTTCAGGGAATTAGCTGCGCATGTAAGAATCGCCAACACATGGAGAATTAGGCGACCCTTGAAGCTTAGGATGCCAACTTTTGGAAACATATGGATTTCTTTAGTATAACTGAAATGTTTTAGTCATATTTCAGAAATCTACTTTTGTAAACCTACTACTATTAACTAATACGATTCGATGAATCGTAAACTTTGTAATTAACTCTTTTGGCATCTTAATATATATTGTTCTGTTGTAATCATAAGCTCTGATACGTATGCATGCTTTATTATTGTGACACCCCAGTACTTAAACTAACTGCTTCCGCTAAACAAAATTTGGGGGTGTTACAGATTGGTATCAGAGCCAATGGTTATAGCGAACTAGGAAACTTTAGGTGACTTAGAAACCTAGAGACCTAGACTATAGCCTTGGCTAGAACGTACATGCATACATACAATTGCATACATCTAAACTATCGTCACGATACCTCGATACGCGTGAACTGTTCACCACATCCGACTCGTTCATTGTACTCTGATCTCATATGAACCTGATCGTGATTAAACGGTTGATGAAAAGAAGTATGTATTTGGCATCATATAATGACGCCTGGCCAACGTGATTATATCATACTAAGTACATATGGGTGTTTCATAGTCGTAAGATACGTGATGGGGATTCGACAAATTTTGCTTGACACTCGAAAACTTGAAATATGTGAAACTTTATTCCTCACATATTTTTCATTGGCATTGACTTCTGCATCTTTTCATCGCAGAACGTCAGCATGCCGCCTAAACAAAGAAAGACTCGAAACAGTCGACGAAATTCTCCACCTGTACCTCCAGAAACAACCGAACAAATCATCGAACGCCGCGTGGCTGAGGCTATTGCTCAGTACGAGGCTAGCAGAAATCGTGAAAACCCAACCAACAACAGTGGAGCTACCCCCGTCAACAGCGAAACTCCAACTAATACCCAGCAGGGGTGTTCCTACAAAACCTTTCAGTCTTGTAAACCCAGCACCTTCACCGGGACCGAAGGGGCCATTGGCCTGGTCCACTGGATTGAAAAGATGGAATCAGTCATCGACATCAGTGACTGCGCCAACGACAAGATCGTGAAATACGCCACCTGCACTTTAGCCGACAAAGCGCTAACCTGGTGGAACGCTCAAGTCCAGATTATGGGACGCCCAGCTGCTCATTCTATGACCTGGGTAACTCTGAAGCAGATGATGATGGAGGAATTTTGCCCTCCCAACGAGATACAGAAACTCGAAACCGAGTTTTGGAACATTCAGATGATCGGAGCTGACATTTCCGGTTACACAACTAGATTTCAGGAGCTTGCACGTCTGGTGCCTCATATGGTAACCCCCGAGAGCAAACGCATTGAGCGTTACAACAGGGGTTTGGCACCACAAATCCGAGGCATGGTTATGTCCTCCAAACCCTCCACTTTTAGGAGCGCAGTGGATCTGGCTCACAGCTTAACCGACGACGCGGTCGAGATTGGAACCCTGAAAGCTATCACAGGGAAAACTGAACCTACCCGTACTGATGCGGGCGAATCTGGAACCCACAAACGTAAATGGAACAATGATGGTAACGACCGTCAGGGTCAACAAAACAGAAACCCGGGAAACACCCGAGCCTTTGCCGCAATCACCAACTCTGGACCCAAAACCTATCTTGGCAACAAACCAAAATGCGACAAGTGCGGGATGCATCATAATGGCAACTGTGCTTTCTGCCAAGACTGCAAAAACTGGGGTCATTTGGCCCAAAACTGTAAAACCAACCCTCCCCCTCGATCAAACGCGTGTTACGAGTGCGGTGAATCCGGACATTTTCGAAACCAATGTCCGAAACTGAACAACAACCAGAACAACCCCGGAAACAACAATCAAAACAACAACAACCACATCGCAACCATCCCACCGGCTCGTGGCCGCGCATACATCCTCTGTGCACCGGAAACTGTTGCGGACTATGGCAAACACGGTATGTCTTACCAACTCTTGCTACGATTTAACGTTTCTTTCATTCGAATGTCGATTCGAACACAACATTTGGTAAACTCTGAACACGAAACGAAACACACAACATATTGAACTATGCCGCGAGCATACTTAAACCGATTGAACTTCTATGGCAACAATTGAACGCCACGCAAACTATGGTTAACAACATGACTTATCGGAGAACATACGCCGCGGGCGATCCGACTTGATTTTTAAATCTCGGGACGAGATTTCTCTAACATGGGGAGAATGTAACAACTCGCAAATTTAAACACGATTAATTAAATTAATCACTTGCATTATTAGGCTAATTCCCTACTGGAGTGAATTCACAACACAATTTAGAGGTAAGTCTAGCATAGCCCAACTAGATAATACGCGTAGTATTACGTATTCGTAATTAGTTGTAATTACGTACTGAACAATTTGAAAACAAACGCGACAAAAACGTACGACTGTTGGTGAACAAAATTATTTAATAAAACGAAATTCTTAAATAACGTAGTAACGAATAAATATTTTGTCAAAAATATTTCCAAATAATTTTATAACGCAAAAAAACGTCAAAACGTATAAATTGAAATCAAACAAAGTTTGAAACTTATAAAAATTATTAATTTAGTTTTGTAAAAAGATTTTAAATAATAATATAATGAAAAACGTAATTAAAAACACATTAGTTAAAATAAACTAACATTCAACGATTGGGTAGACAAACACGGAACGCAAACACGGAGGCGAGAAAGGGGACAAAACCCCCTCCCCACCTCACTTTTCTTTCATTCTCATCTCATCTTTCTCTCTCTTCTCTACTCTTTCTCCTCCTTCTCTCTAAACTCACCCACAAACCACACAAATCACATAAAAACTACACTAAAACGACGCCGAATCACATATCCCCTTTGGAATAAAACGACCACGGCATCCCGATCTACACTTCTACCTTTTCGGATTTCAAATCCGACACTCGTAAGTTTCCGACAAATCCCGCAAATCTTTAGATTTCAAAGTTATAATTGCTACTTAGTGTTTAGTATACTTAGATTTACATGTTTTAGTGTTTTATACAACCGAAAACGTCCGAAATCGACCCAAAACTCGTTATCTTCTCGCTGTTCGTCGAACAGGCGACTACGTCGCATTGGGACCGAAAACAGTACTGCGACGTAGGCCTCTACGTCGCATTACCCTTCCTTACGTCGCACATAGCGACGCAGACCACTACGTCGCATTAAATTGCGAGCGTCGCCTATGCGACGCAACCCATGACGTCGCAAAACCTGAATGCGACGTAGACCCGTACGTCGCACCCTACGTCGCATAACCACCCAGCGTCGCACCTTACGTCGCTAAAAACAGAAAGTTTAAAAACTTGTTTTCACTAAGTGTCGAACTAACCGGAAACGCATATCTTTATACAAATTCGATTCACGAGCCTTACAAACAATTTAAACATACTTGTTTTATCGAAATGTTGATTTCAAACTTTCACCAACGAGTCGTATACATTTTCATAAACAACGAAATACAAACATAAACATTAAACAAACGATTTGGACGTGACTTGGATGTACAAACACTAGCATGGATGATTAGTTTAGACATCCACATACTTATTAAATCTCGTACGTTTAGGACGTTAGGAGATTTCAGACCGTACTTGGGCTTAGGTTTGCTAGCACTCGCACAACTACTTAAACTCAACAGGTGAGTTCACAGCCCCTACTTTTATTGATTTAACTGCTTTTGAACAGGGGTGGAAAACATAGTCAACTGTTTTACTTATTGCCATAACTGCTTTTACTTACATGATTGTTTATCATACGTGTTTTACTCAAACTGTTAGAGTACTTTGAACTATTGAACTGTTGTACGAACTTTGTTTATGAAATAACATTTTCATACTGATACACTGAACAAATGGGATAACTTATTCGACAAACTGTTTTAACTAGACCGGAGAACGACCGGTAAACTGTTTTGCAAACGACTGTAAACTATTTTGGTATCTTACCGGAGAACGACCGGTACATTTGGTAACTTGTCGGAGAACGACCGACACAAACATAACTTTTAAACTTGTTTGGTATACCGGAGAACGACCGGTACTTTTGTGTAAAACGCTGGAGAACGACCAGCCACGTATTTTAGTGCCAGAGAACGACTGGCCAAGGGACGGGAGAACGACCCGTGCGTCTTGGATGGGAGAACGACCCATGCGTTTGTTGGACGGGAGAACGACCCGTGCGTATTTGGCCGGAGAACGACCGGTACTGTGTATTTATAACTCGCTGGTGAACGACCAGTACGTGTTTTAACTTGAACTTTGGGCGAACAACCCACAAAACTGGTATTTGGATAACATTGTACAAAACTTATACTCGACTATTATGGCAATACTATTTGTGAACATATTTGGATAACAACTGTGATACAAACTTGATTCAACTTGTGAAAACTTAAAACCTGTGAATTCACTCAACCTAGTTGTTGACTTTTACTATGTTTTTCAGGGAATTAGCTGCGCATGTAAGAATCGCCAACACATGGAGAATTAGGCGACCCTTGAAGCTTAGGATGCCAACTTTTGGAAACATATGGATTTCTTTAGTATAACTGAAATGTTTTAGTCATATTTCAGAAATCTACTTTTGTAAACCTACTACTATTAACTAATACGATTCGATGAATCGTAAACTTTGTAATTAACTCTTTTGGCATCTTAATATATATTGTTCTGTTGTAATCATAAGCTCTGATACGTATGCATGCTTTATTATTGTGACACCCCAGTACTTAAACTAACTGCTTCCGCTAAACAAAATTTGGGGGTGTTACATATTATCATGTTGCAAGGCCATTTGGAATGGTGGTAACCGTTATCAATGTACTGGGAAATCAGATGATCAATATGTTGTGGACATGAATGAAAGGACTTGCACTTGCAAAAAATGGGAGCTTACAGGGATGCCATGCAAACACGTAGTGGCTGCTATGTGGGACATGGCCTTGAATGGGAATGAAGTGGGCATTCCAGAATCCTATATGCATCGATGTTACTGGTTAACTACATGGAAAACAATGTACGGATTCAAGGTTGGGCCAGTGAATGGTATGCCTTTGTGGCCTAAATCTCCATCTCCCTTGACCATAGTCCCACCAAAGATTCGTGTGCAGATTGGCAGACCGAAAAAGAATAGGAGACCAAGTGCAGAAGAATTGAGTCGGAAAATGGTGAATTTAGGCAAGTTATCTAGGGCTGGAGGAACCACAACATGTTCCAACTGCAAAGGAAGAGGTCACAACTCAAGGGGATGCAAAGAAACTACTCAATCTAATGCTGGAAGTAGCTCTCAACCTGCTACACAACCTGCTTCCCAACAGGCTACACAACCTGCTTCTCAATCTGCTTCTCAACCTGCTCCTAAACCTGGTGGTAGTCGTGCAGGGAGAAAAAGAAAATCAAAAGCCCCACCAAAGACTGTTGTGAAGAAAACAAACACATCTGGTAAAGGGAAAGCACCTATGTAGAAGACTAATGGAAGTGTAGTAGTTGTCTCTGAACTTATGTATTTGGATATTTCTTATTTTGGTGGTCTGTTTTAGCTAAACTGCATTGCATAGACTTATGTTGTGTTTTGGGTGGCATGTTTAGGTAATCTGCATTTGTTGCATAGACTTATGTTGTGTTTTGGTAATATCTTGTGGTTGACCTGGTAATATCTTGCATAGTCTATGCATTTGTTGCATAGACTTATGTTGCATGTTTAGGTTTGTAAACTTGTGGAACTTGTGGTTGTTTAATGTAGCTTGCAGTATTTAATGCCTACTTTTATCTATCTTTTTCAATTGCATTTACACTTCATCTACCAACTCAGTTTTGCTGCATTGTGTATTGATTCAGTTAACAAAATAGGTGGTTGCAATAACTTTCTCAACCTAATTAAACCATACATTCATAACATAAGTCAGATACATAAAATCCGATGAGATACAACAGTCATCACTAATTGAACATACTTGCTTCAGTAAAAAAAGTAAACAAAAATTAATGCCCAGGTTAGTGCTAATGCTAGTTTGTATCTTCTTGCTTCAGCTTCATGTCTTTTAACATCATCTTGAAGATCATTCATCATTCTCAGCAATCCAGGTATAACATCCGGTACATCCCTTTGACCAATGTCACACCAGTCAATAAAGCCACAATTTGCACCCTAGCAAAAACACAAAAAAGAAACCAATTAACCGATTTTGCTTCTGATGGAAACAAATTATGAACGTGATGGAATCAAATAATGAACGTGATGGAATCAAATTATTAACGTGATGGAATCAATTTTGATATCAATTAAGTAATCCATATCGAATTTTACAAATAACTCGTACCAAATTCAATTGAGAACGAACTTACCTTTATGTTGCAGCAATAATATCGACGTCCTGGGTTCATGGAGGAACGAGATGTGCGAATTGTTGAACCCGCACCACATTTATCACAATAAACCATTAGTCGATCTAGGGTTTTTTCGAATTCAATAACTAGGGCATCCAAAATATGAACGTGTGTGTTTATAATGAGGGAAGAAAGGGATAAAAGAGAAATGGGAGAGATGAAAAGACGAAAATACCCTCACGTGCATGTCACATGATAAAACTTAACGACAACAATTAGACGGAAGTAGACGGGGGTATCAATTACGAGCATTTTGAAAGTTATTGTATCGATAAAGTGACAAAAAAAGTTTGGGTATGAACGGTGAAAATGTGTGTAATGTACAGGTACCGTTTATGGAATTTTCTCTTTAAACAACAATAAGTATGATATGAACTACCGTATAGGGAAGATGTTAAGTAAAACATTTCATCGAATACCTGGTACGCAGAAGTATAACCCGTAATACAAGAAGTAAGTTAAACAACCAGATAGCAGAAACAAATCTTTAATTTTGAATTTAGAATTGGGATCCTTTTAATTTTGTGGTTTTCTCGTTTTTATCGCAATCTGGGGTTTGATTTCAATAAATTAAGGTTTGATTTCTGTAATCAAAGGTAAAAGTTTATGTTTTGATAGAGATGTACATGTATATTGAGGGGATTAGAGAGGGTGGTGGTTGTGGTGTTGCTGATGTGGATTTTCCCGGCAGCGGTGCGGTGGTTGTTTCGAGTACCAAAAAGGGCGTTGGGGGAGCAGGGGCGTGTGCGAATGTGGTGGTGTTAGGTGGTGTTGGTTTCATATGGTGGGAGTGGGATATCAATTAATATGGTATTGGCGGAAACAATTTTTGAAGTCTTTCGGATGGTCCCGTGCTCTTAGAAGCAAGTAAATACTAAGTTCGTGATTATAGTTGATAGTAGTAGAGCAAAATATAAGGAGTATGTGTCATCGCATAGTTGATAGGAAATCGAATATGTAATGTCGCATAGTTGATGGAAATCGAATATGTAATGGATAAAGTATTATGATAATCATCAAAGACGAAAGTATTATGATAAACAAAAAAAATTAATGACACCCACTTGAAAAGAGTGGAATTTTGACCGGAAGGAAAATTGAATAGTTTCTTTACGATTTGAATCGATCTTGGCATCGATGCTATGTATTCAATCAATAATAAAACAACACTTTTGTCATTAAGAAAGAAATGAAGATACATAGATATTATGAACAACCAACACCACTACCAGCATTGAATTATAACCTAATACATAAAAAATAAAAATAGCTGTAATATTACATGTACATCCGCCATTGAAATAAGTACCAAATTTCTAAGTGTATTTAATAATTAGTCACTTTCTATTCATCCCAGCTACATTCAGACATCTCGCAATAGTCAATTTCAAAACAAAAATAAAAATGAAAGGGGTCCACCTATTGCTTCTTTTGCTTCGGCCCACAAGTTTTTTCGTAGACATCATTTAGCAGATTAACTGATTTGGCCAGTTAATTAGCGGTGATGACAGGCATGACATTAGTGTTTTGAGTGTTCATGGTAGTATCGTTGATGTAGGTGTTTTGGTGATTTAAAAGAGACAATATGTGATATATCTATCTATACTATCTTATAAGAGCACGGTGTGTGGTAACACTGTGTTTACAGTGTTTTTGGTGGTGTGTTGTGAGTTAAAATTATGTGGTGTGGTAACAGTGTTGTGGACAGTGTTCTGGAATATTTTATTATTTGTTTTATTTGTTTGTTTAATGTAAAATGGGGAAAAGAAAAAAAAAACAATAAAAAATGGTTAAACGTCGCGTGAGACACCGTGTGAATTCCAACGTCGGACGAAAACGCCGTGAAAAACGCCATGAAAAACGCTGTCGCGGTGTGGCAAAACGCATTTCGACAGTGTTATTGACCAAAAACGCTGACGATTTGCCCCCCACACCGTATGCTCTAATGCATATACCCCCTCCCCTTTTCAACATTCAGTTTCCACCAATATGCAATCCTAACCCTTCATTTTTCTACTACAAATCTGGCCATCAGATTACAATCCAATGTAACTCATATCAACCAATCACCATCAATTATTCAAACACACTCAACATAAAACCTTTTCAACATCATATATAAGCACATATCAGCCACAAAAACACACAGACCACATCATAAAAACACACACATTTGTCATTTTCTCTCATCTCTATACTCACTACCACCACACCCACCATTTAACCATTGCATATCAACCACCACACACGTACCATCCTACCACCGCGCCCAACCACCACACTCAAAATTTAGTACCACCACACCCACCAACATCGCTGGCACTCGCAACTGCGAACCAACACCACCATCATAACCACTGTAACCTCTAAAACGAACCGCTGTTGGAGACTTGGAGTTATCCAAAATAGAGTGACACTCAAGGGGATCAAACCGTTTTTGCCCTTTTCTGTTAGTTATTGTGGTTTTGGGGTTCTGAACATATATCTTTGCTTTGTATATTTGCAGAAAACCCACCACTAGCACAAAAAACTATCAACTGGCACCGGCTTCACAAAAGTTCTCGATCTTCTCTTTCTCGGTTGTCAACAAACCGCCGCCTTCAAAGCAACATGGATGGAGCACCACCGGATGCACCTTCTCCCATTTTGTCTTTCACAGTAAAAAGTGGGCTCGTATTTTATTCCTTCGTATTTGTTTGACTATATATCTATTTTTTGGTAGATCTAAAGACTTTACGAAAGTTGTAGAAACTTTGAGGCTCAATGTGTTGGATCAAATGTTTTACAGAACGGCGTCACAACGGAGACTGTTGCTGGAAACACCTTCAACGACGGTGAGCTAGAGGAAGCAAGCATATTTCAAAATTGTGTCAAAAAAAATTTGTTTGGATTCTTGAACGACCATTTCTCCTTCATCTCAATCCACCACTTCCATTAACACATATTCAGTCTCTTTATCCATGATAGCATACATATGTACCTTTACCAAAAACCGGCCACCTTCGGCCGATCACCACCACACCTTCACATACCAGACACCATCTCTGTGAATGGGTTATTCATGGCTTTCCACCCGGTTTGACTCATCGGGTTTTCCGGTCAGATCATTGAGACAATATGTGATATATATAATTTAACAGAGAAACCAATTCAAATTCAAATGGCTAACAGTTAACAATCAGGCATACAATTATATATTCATTTAATTTTTAATTGTATGGTTCATGCTCATCGGAGCATTCAGGTTGCAACGGATTTTAATCCAATGTGCAGATTTAAACAAATAATTAAATAGTTTGTATGGTTCATGAGTCTGACTCAAAAGAAAGTAAAAGCAAAAAATAAAAACGTATACTCTTTTTGTAATCTGTATAATGTGAATATATATATATCCTTCTCCGTTGTTCTTAATTCTTTTAACCAAACGGCAGTGACCACCATCGTACCATCCACCTACCTCCGGGCGCCGCACCTCTGTCACTATTCACACCATCGCACTATGCTCTTTTTCTTTAATTTGTCTTTAATTTCTTCTTAAATTAGGTCATTTAGGGTTTTCTTTTGAATCCACCTACTTCACAAATTAAGATAATTGTTTTCTGCTTTTTCATTTTTGTAATTGATTATGATGGTAGTTGTTCTAGCTTGGTGATATGGATTTTTTCTTCAATTTTGATAGTGGACCATTGTGATTTGGTAATTGCAGATGGCAGACGAAAAAATTTATTTTCTAGTGGGGATCAAATTTTAAATCTATAAAAATTGTTTAGAAACAAATTATTTTGTCTGTGAAATGGGGATCAAATTTTAAATCTACATAAATTGTTTAAATGTTTTATGTAGTAGATCGATACGTAGATTTGTAAAATTTATAAAAAGTATGTGAAAATTTGATAGGTTTATAAAAGTTTCTAGTATATATAAAAAAGGTTTATGAAAATTAAAAGGGTTATTTTGTCATTTACCATTATTCAAATTCCAATTCAGTTTTTCAACCAAACACAATACAAATTCCTTAAAATTCCAATTCATTCAAATTCCAAATCCTTCAAATTCCATTTCCATTGAAACATTCCAATTTCATCCAAAACATTCTGCGAAATAAACGGGCCCTCGGTTTTCACAATTCCAAGTTTTTATTGATAGGTAAAGGAAAACGACATTCAAATTAAAAAAAAAAAACTTTAACTAATTAATACTGTAGTACGAAGTACTTTTACTTTTTTAATTTCCACTCACTTTAGAAAAAACGATAATAATGACAAAACAATAATACCAATTTTGAATTTGAATTGTGTAATAAAGTCTAATCACTTACACCTGTTTTGTTTGTTAATTTTAGCTATGTTTATTTTCTTTTTCTTTTTCATGCATCATACGGTGTTAAAAATATAGCAAATGTATCAAGTGTGGTGGACTGGTGGTGTATATATAGTCAAACAAAAGGAAGATTATTTTAGTAGACCAATTGTGGTGGTGTAGTATATTGACCCGATGACTCGGAACCAGCCGGGTTTCAGTTTTCATTCTTTTCTTTCTTTTTGGTTGACTCCGTCGACGTAAATATGGTTGCCGGAAAATAAAATAACAGAAAAATAGAAAGATATTATGATTCAAAATACCACTTTATGAAACCCGGTTACACAAAACATGTTCCCTGATTATTTATGAATTCATCTTGTGAAGAGTGATGGTGAGAGACGGAGAGGTGGTTGGACGGTGATGGTGAACGGAGAATAAAAGACTACGTAATGACAATTAATTTTACTTTAATATAAGGCGAGACAAAGGCTAGACAGATTGCATACGCTGGACTCCATATGGCAATGCTCTTATTTTTTTGTTTATAAAAGAAAATTAATATGATTTTGTACTTTTGAATATGTTCAAAGAATCTTATATAACTTTATTGTTGATGTCAAATTAAAAATGGCTTTTTAGTATTTCCACCGTTGTAATTTTCAGCATTTCAACAATATTTCAGTGGGCTGATTTCTTTTTAATTTAAATACCTTTCGGGTGAAAAATACTTCCCACATATATTTAGTCAAATGATAAAAGCTAATTATATTTGTAGATTAAAATAACAACTTCACAACTTGGTAGTAATTCAGAACATTCTTTAATTCTTTAAACAAATTTGAAGAATTAGTCTAACTATTTTTTTTTTTTTTTTTTTAAAAAGATAAAAAAAAAATTGATCATCTAACTATGTTGAACTAAAAAAAAATACGTAATCATCTATATAAAAAAATGAATTATGTTATGGGAGTTGATAGATATAACACAAAAAGTGATTAGTACAACATACTGTACAAACAGTCACAGCTCACAGTACAAGTTATTATAGCATGCTTGTGGTGTTTGAATCAAAATTATTTGGTGTATTTATCACCTCTCTTATGTTATACTCCGTAATTAGTAATTGTGTTTTTTAGTTTCAGGGGACATATTTTAAACACATTTGAAGAATTTAATTTTCCAGTGATTAGACCCACACGTTTTTCCCTTTTTCTTTTCGGTTATATCCCGCATGATTTTTTCCTTTACTTTTCCTATTACCTTTGTCCCACCTTCTTTTCCTTTTTCTTTTTCTTTGGACCCATATGTTTTTCGTTCGACCCATATTTTACATACACAACACAATTTATTCAATCAAAGCCCAGAAATATGAGAATAGATAAAAAAAAAAAAAAAAAGGATATTTAGTTCACTGTTTTATCATCATTGTTTTAAACACAACTTCTAATAAGTTTTTTTTTTACCAATCATGCATGTAATGTTCACATTTGATTCTTTTTGACACAAAAAGAATCCTATGCTCCCTTTGGCTGTAATGCTATACTACTTTTTTGAATTGTATACGACTATACATACGTATTTGTTAAACTAGGTCTGCATATTTTAAAATGAAGTCTCTATAATAAGTCATTTGAAAATTTGGTTGCTTTTAAATTGGGGCCCAAGTGAAAAGCCAAGCGTATCATTGTCCAAAAATGTCAATACTCACGTGAAATGCACAATAGTGACTGGTCATATTGCAAGTTATTAGTATTTCTGTAAGCAAATCAATTTTTTTCTTATTCATGAATTACCAAGCAAATAAAAGAAAACGAAGATTCGAACTACATAATTTTCATCATAAGTGTTAGTTTTATCTGTAAAAAGGTGTAACCATTAATTGTCCACCTCACAAGGATGACTTCGGGCAACTCCCGGGCACAGTGGGGACGTCTGAAGTTGGAATGAACCATTATCTGTAATTTCCCCAGGGTCCATGGGTTTTGCGGGTATAGGTACCTATCTGATAAATGTTTATTCAGAAAGGGTTGAACCCCTGACCTCTTGAAAACCAATACCCAACCTATCTGATAGTAGGGAGTTGGTTTTTTTGAATGAGTAAAATTTGTATAATAAAATAATGAAATGAACGTAGACACGTAGTGGTTGGAAATAAGTGTAACTAACGAAAATACAATCAACAAAAAAAAGTTCGACTCTAATACAAACCTTTGCCCAAAACAGAATAAAAGCCCAACAAAACATCAAAGCTTACTACAAAGTTAAACCCAAACAGAATCAAACCCCATTAGAAATCTCAAACCGTTAAAACTCGAAGCGCATTAAATTTTGAAGTCTCACAAAAAACTAAAGCCCACTAGCAACCAAAGCTTATCTAATACCAAGGCTCATTAAAAACTTCAAGCTCATTAGAATTAAAAGTCCATCTAAATAACAAAGTCCATTATAAATCAAAGCCCAACTAACTTCTAAGCCCACTGGAAACCGAATCCCATTAGGACTTCAAGCCCATTAGAATTTGAAGTCCAATGAGCCCGCTAGAAAATGAAATGAATTTGAAATCTGAAGCCCCTTTGAGTTACAAGGCCCACTTAATACGAAGCCCATTAATATAAGCCTATCATAAATGGAAGACTAACTAAATACCAAAACCCCTGTATAGACTAAGCCCATTAGAAATTGAAGCCCATTACCAATCTAAGCCCAACTAAAACTAAATCCTATTAAAAACTTAAGCTCAAACCGAACCAGAACCCATTTATAATCAAAGCTCAGCTAGAAATATATGTCCTACTACAAACCTAAGCCCATTAGAATTTAAGCCTACAACTAACCTCAACCAAATCTCAATACCAAAGCCCACAACTAATGGCATTTTTGAGTTTTGACTTTGTATATAAGTATGAGGTATTGAATAAAATCAAATCCCATCCACTGCACAAGGCCGGAGGTCCTTTCTACCTTTAGGTAGAACTGGAAGCAGCCTCTCAACCTTACACTGTCCTTCCCCATACACTGTCCTAGACGGTATTGGGCCCTAACCCGCGGAAGGCGGTATGGGAGTTACTTTTACTTTTTTTTTTTTTTTTTGTATTGAATAAAATCTAAGAAACTGTTTAGGAACTATATGAAAACAGTCTCAATGCATGGCGACAACATGAAACCTCAGAAAAAGTAAAAACTCGTAGAAAAAATCATAAAACCGAAAAAATCATTCGCCGCCGCCGCCGCTTTGCGCGGGTACAAGGCTAGTATAATTTAACAGATAAACCAATTCAAATGGCTAACAGTTAACAATCAGGCATACAATTATATATTCATTTAATTTTAATTGTATGGTTCATGCTCATCGGAGCATTCAGGTTGCAACGGATTTTAATCCAATGTGCAGATTTAAACAAATAATTAAATAGTTTGTATGGTTCATGAGTCTGACTCAAAAGAAAGTAAAAGCAAAAAATAAAAGCGTATACTCTTTTTGTTATCTGTATAATGTGAATATATATATATATATATCCTTCTCCGTTGTTCTTAATTCTTTTAACCAAACCCTGATTTATTAAAAGATGACATGTACACATATGATGATGAGATGATCGATTGATGTATTGGAATTTTGTGGTGTGATGTTTTAGCAATGCCATTCAAGAAATTAAATACCGACGGGTATGATATCCTTGGCCTTCAAAGTTCAAACAAGTTAAAGCTGTTGAGTTTTTGGGCGGACCTGTTGATATGAAATCCGTATGGTATGCTCTTTCACTAGTTAATCATGAGTTACCAAGTTATAAGAAATTTGCATATTCTTTATTGGTTGATATGGAACCCGTATGGTAATGGTTCGGTATTTTAATAGATTTTTGATGAACGGCATTGCATTGAATTAGCCAATGTCGTTGGATTTGAGTGTATAACCAAAACTATTTCAACGTTTATTCCAAATAGCTAAATCGTGAATAGTTACAGAAGAAGAAGTTTCTCTTTTGCTAACATCTCTTTTATAAGTTCAACAAATTATACTTATAAAGTTATAATCTACGTAGAAGTATAAGTGTCTACATGTTAACACTAGCTTCCAACCTTGCTTTTGGTAGGATTGGGTATGATTGTTATTGTTGTTGTTGTTGCTGCTATACTTATAAATTAAATTTAAAATGTGATTGCAAGAACACACATTCTTAACAGCTTTTGTTTCCTTTTTACGATGCGCATTTTGATTCTTATTCGACATCATTACTTATACTTTACACTTATTGTAACGACATTATTAGCACAACCGTGCATCGTATGGGGAATGAGCTATATGTAAGTAAAATTGGAAGTTACAAGGCTATTCTCCTCATACTTTACGTGCAAACTTTTTTCACAAAAATTATAAAGATACTAAGAATGTTATTTAAATTGATGGGCGAGTGAAATTAGGAGATGTAAGAGTTACTTGTTAACTTCATATTTGTTTATCTTTTTCACTTTTATTTTTTGTAATGTAAAATGATGAAGAGTTGTTATGTGTGATTGTGGAAGAAAAACAAATGTTTGATGTAGGATTTTAGCAAAGGAAGTGTGGAATAAAAGGAAAACACCTAAGAAAGGAGAAACGTGTGACACGTTGGAGAAAAGAATTAAAAAGTGTACAAGAATAGCCTTATTAAGATGTGTACATCCAATTTAAGTATACTCGATCATTAATGACACCAGACTAGAAAGGCCACATTTTTAAAAAAATATATTAGTTTCCCAAGGAAGTTTTTAAAATTTATAGGAGCTTAGAACCTTTTATTTTGAGAAAAAGGTTCCTACCGAATATAAAGTTGAGCTTTATGATCACAAACTTCACCGTCTGGTAACAAGAGCTATAGCTATGTCAATTTATATGCAAACTTAAACAACATATAAGTTGTAGAGGTACAAGGGTTAAGTGCGTGCAAATATATCAAATTGTAGTATGACGTTCGTAATATGTAACGAACCACTCGGATTTAGATTGTATGTAACGAGCTTGTAATCTATTTACATTGTATCCAACACCTTTTATTCTAGTTTGAGTTTTATTTTGAATTTTCAAACCTAGCTAATATAATTGTACTGTGTGTTTCTTCTATTTTTTTACAAGTCCTACTGACAGTTGATATATTCCAAATAATGAAGACATTAAGTTTATGTTGGATACGTTTACGCCAACTAATCCATCAATGCATGCCATAATGACTTGTCCCCAACCCCCCTCCATACTCTTATATAAACAATTCAAAGAAAATACATCTTCGGCACAAAAACACAAATTACAACAATATAATATGGAGTTCACAAGAAAACCCATTGTCTTCATGCTGTGTTGTTTCATGCTTTGTTGTTCATGCACTCTTTCAACGGATAAAACCACAACAACGTCAGCGAGCAAATTCTTTGAACCCTACAGAATGTTTGTTACAAATGAGGACATCGGGTCCATGGTTACTGAGTGCCCCCCTGAAGGTGATCGACAAGGGCTGGTTGTACTCAAACCCGGTAGTACTATAACCTGGAAATTTCGTAATAACATTTTTACTCTTCAGCCTGATAGTAATCTTTACTGTAGTTTCTGTTGGTTACAAGATGATAATGAGGATTGCAAATCAAAGACAATTGCCGTTTTCAGCAACGACATTGTTGAAATGTGTGGTAATTATCCGTTTGAAGTGAATAAGTGTTATTGGATTGTTGACAAGGAGGGTTTTTACTTCTCAAAGAACAACGCAACCTTCCCAAACGAGACTGATTGGAAACTCGTGTATAACTGGGATGGTTAATTTGTAATAGTTATAGCAAGCAATGTTCCTTGTACATTGTTTGTCTAATCTTCCATATATTATATGAGTAATAAGAGATTACATGTTATCTGTTGTTTTTTATGTTATTATCTATCTATATCTGGTTTCTATGGATTCAAAACTAAAAGAATATATTACATGCGACTTATAGTACTTGAAGTTATCAATGTCAAGGATCTTTGGGATAGGTGGGGGTTTGGGTCAATTCGGGTGTTCAAGTATTGAAGACTTAGGAAAGCATATTGGTTTTAGGTCCTTTTCGAAGCTGCAAATTTCTGCTTAATTTTTTGTTATTTGGTCAGTGTTGTCCTGAATTTGAGTGCTACAAATAATAGAGTTTTTAAAGGGTCGTCTGTTTTAAGTCCTTGAGTTCAAGCCAGATCGTTGTGTCCTTGAGTTTTGGTTTCATTTGGTCTAGTTGTGCTTGGTCTGACTCCTGTATTGCATCTATAGTACTACTTGGTGCTTTGGTGTTTAGTTTCTTTTCAGTTGTTTTGCAAGCAAATTCTATTAGTATAATTTTTACAATAGAAACTACCTATCTGTTAGCCTGTTACTATCTATGACATATGTACGCATCATCATGATCATATATAAACAAATTAAAAACAAAAGAAAAAAAGAAAAGAAAACCAATCGTAATCCACCTTGAAAGGCTGCTGTTAGCTGCAAAAGTAGTTTGACAAGAGCAACAACGTTTAGCATGATCCTAATAATAATAATACATATACACCCGCAGCAGCCACACATACAAAAGTATATAAACCTCTTCAAAGAGAACGAAAGTCGCCGGCATGTATTTTTCAAAGCATGTAACCTCCTGAACTGCTTAGTGAATACTATTTACATGGTGACATTCTGTTTAGAATAATCATAGGTACAACCACATGTTGATTCACTGCCACTGCACTCCTAGTTGTCAACCGACACCTAGCGTTTGCATGTTAATTTCTTCAATCACATAAAGTCTGCTTTGTTATGCTATTTGAGGATATCATTGGGTTAAATTAACCCTGGTTGCAGTGGCGGATCCAGGAATTTGGATCAGAGTATGCACTTTATAGTGGATAAATTTTTTTCTACTCAAATTCATTCGATAATTATTGGGTAATCGGTTCGGGGTCATAAATTCGGGTCATTCGAATTGATTATCAACCAATTCAAGCACATAATAATTAAAGTAAATTCATTAAGTAGCAAAATACATTCACATTTCCATAATTTCAAAGTTACATACAACTGCCAAAAACATACCATATTTTCTTCATTCAAACTTACAATTGTCCTCGTCGATCTTGCATTCTTTGGAAGCGATTCATGATGTCATCATCACTAACTTGAGAGAACACATCTTTCTCAATAAAAGAACAAGACTATAATTTAACATATCATCACCTATACTATTTCGTAGCTTGTTCTTCACAAAATTCATGGTTGAAAATCCTCTTTCAACGCTAGCTGTTGCCACTGGAAGGATCAACACCAACTTGATGAGTAAATAGACAAGACCAAATGCTTCATGTTTCTTTGTTTCAACAAGCTTCTTAGCAAGTTCTCCAATATTTTTCAATCCCGCAAATCTCTCATCTTTCAACACCTCATGAATATAGTTGCCAAGTTGCTGATCAAGAGCTAGCAACTCAACACTTGAAAATTCTAGAGGATAATATTCAGCAAGTTTAAGCAACTTTTGTTTATCGAAGGAAGAAAACGCATTAATAGGGCTCAAGCTACCTGTACAAACAAGCAAGTTTGTGCTTATCTCATCAAAACGAGTGTTGAGTTCTTGAAGTTGTAAATCAATGATCATATAGAATACTTCCACTCGAAAATGGTAATCATTTGTCATATGTAGCTGGCCTCATTTTTTTCTTCCAAGAGGAACATACAAACCTTGCATATCAGGAACTTTAATCTCATTTTTTGTACAAAAAGCTATGACAGAGTTCAAGAGAGTTTGCCATCCGTGATCTCTTTTTTGTTGTAGTTGTTCCTTGGTCGAAATTACATATGACATAGCATTAACAATGTCCTGATCTTTCTTTTGTAACGAAACATTTAGTTCGTTTGCCAGCCTAAATATTGTTTTCATAAGGTGTGCCATGAAAATAAAGTCAAAAGACTCCAGAGCGAAACTAGCAACCTCAGCCTTTAATTTATCGCTATCCAAACTTGAAGGCATATGCCCAATCTGATCAAGAACGTCACTTATCGCAGGGTATAAAGCAATGACATTCAAGATCAGTTTATAATGAGATCCCCAACGAGTATTTCCCGGCCTCCCTAAACTAAGTTCTTGATTTAAGCCTTTTCCACTTTCTAGTTCATCATCATCAAAGGCTTGTGCAACCTTTTGAGCTTGAATTTCTCTCAGCATGTCTATTCTCTTACAAGAAACTCCAATTACATTCAACAGACTTGTAAGATTCTCAAAAAGCCAACCACAGTCTACACTTTTTTTAGAAACCGCAACAAGTGTTAGTTGAAGCTGATGAGCAAAACAATGAATGTAGTATGCTGATTGAGTTTCTCTTAAGATCAAAGTTTTGAGACCATTAATTCCACTCTTCATATTGCTAGCTCCATCGTAACCTTGACCGCGAATCCTTGATGGACTCAATGAATACATAGAAAGCAAAGAATGTATTGCATCTCTTAAAGTTAAAGCGCTAGTATCCGCAACATGTACAATACCAATAAAGCTCTCCACTACATATCCTTTTTTATCAACATACCGAAGATACAAGGACATTTGCTCTTTGTGAGATACATCAGAAGATTCATCGACTAATATCGCAAAATAGTCTTGGCCAATGTCTCGAATAATAGCCTTAGTTGTTTCTTTTGCACAAGAGTTTATGAGATCTCTCTGAATTGAAGGAGCAGTCAACTTATGGTTTTGGGGAGCATTTTCTAACACAACTTTTTCGATATCTTCATTGTGTTTGGCTAACCATTCTAACAATTCAAAAAAGTTTCCTCTGTTACTTGAAGTTTGCTTCTCATCATGACCTCGAGTAGCTGAACCTTGATGTAAAAGAAGCCTTAAACAATGAAGTGTAGCAAGCAAACGGGTTCAATATTGTTTGTTAGCTTCTAATGATTGATAGTTGAAAACCCTTTGAATTGATGTTTTCGGTTTCATTAAAGATTCAAACTTTTCTCTATATAGATTATGTATACGAGTAAACCTAACTGAGAAGTGTAATAAAAGAAAGTAAAAGAGCATGGGCTGATGATTTACTGTCATGTTGAAATGATTATTTAAAGATGGGCCAATATAATCTTTTGGGCTTAAGATTTTAGTTGGGTTACAATCAATTGTACATTGAATTGGACTTTTAGAACTCAGACTACTAAGGGTAGTCACAGCTTTTTCCCAGGGTATGCATTCTTTAAGTGTATATAATTTTTTCTCAAAAAAAAAAAAATTAACACTAAGTTTTTTGGTGGCAGGGTATGCAAGTGCATACCCTGGTGAAAGAGTATGTCCGCCACTGCCCAAGATCGATTACATAAAAGTAGGTATAATCGAAGTGACACATTACATGACTAACTGATCAATAATTCAATAGTGTCGGGGAAGTAAATCTACCTTAGTTTAATTAAGTACATATAATTATTAAACGCATTTAGTTCATACACAAACTAGCATAGGAACCTAGAAAACAGAAATTGGTAAGCTAATCAAACAGTCCAAACTAACTTATGAATGTCACATCACTAACTGGAGGTTGAAATCACTTACAATAAAACTGTCGTGGATGTTCGCACAGACCCAAAAGATACGATAGTTACAGTGAAATCACTTACAACTGAACCATCCAACTCCCAACAACTGCAATCGTTAATTTAATGAGGAGAAAATGAGGTACCTTTGATGGTTTCGAAATCATTCATCAATGTATTTCCTTCCTCTCTGTTCTGCACAAAGTTGCATGGACTCTCTCACATCTTTTTTTAAATTTTATTGATCCCTCCTGCACCCAAAACCAAACATACATTACGTAATCATCGTCTTATGACAAACAATAAGAATATACTCAATTATGAAGCTTCAAACTTTGCAATTTAGTGTTACTCCATGTAGTGTCACTACAAAAAATAACATTGTTCATGCAAATATATTGTATCCTGTTGATTGTTGAAATGATTTTTAAGAGGTTATACTAGGCGACTTTCAAACACTTCCGACCCATTTTCTATAGCTATTGAAATGCATAGATCAGGACTTGTCTATGTGCATAGAAACTACTATTCGTTGCGATTCACCATCACAAAGGTACCTGTCATTGGCCTTTCTTTTTTGTAGCTCTGGTGTAGCAGTGGCGCCCAAGTATTAAACAAAACAAATAAACAATGATCAATTTGAATAACATACATATTATAGATTAACTTTTAATGATTTTAGGGTGATCAAATTGCTGAAAATTTAGAGAGTGAATGATGCTATTAATAAACAATAAAAGCTTTCCCCTGGATGTAGTCCATTTCAAGTTGGCTCACCTCATACACACCACAAAGAAGCTTCACATCAAAATTAAACTAAATAAACTATGTACATGGTATCGATATTTAAACAACAATAAGTATGATATGAACTACCGTATAGGGAAGATGTTAAGTAAAACATTTCATCGTATACCTGGTACGCAGAAGTATAACCCGTAATACAAGAAGTAAGTTAAACAACCAGATAGCAGAAACATATCTTTAATTTTGAATTTAGAATTGGGATCCGTTTAATTTTGTGGTTTTCTCGTTTTTATCGCAATCTGGGGTTTGATTTCAATAAATTAGGGTTTGATTTCTGTAATCAAAGGTAAAAGTTTATGTTTTGATAGAGATGTACATGTATATTGAGGGGATTAGAGAGGGTGGTGGTTGTGGTGTTGCTGACGTGGATTTTCCCGGCAGCGGTGCGGTGGTTGTTTCGAGTACCAAAAAGGGCGTTGGGGGAGCAGGGGCGTGTGCGAATGTGGTGGTGTTAGGTGGTGTTGGTTTCATATGGTGGGAGTGGGATATCAATTAATATGGTATTGGTGGAAACAATTTTTGAAGTCTTTCGGATGGTCCCGTGCTCTTAGAAGCAAGTAAATACTAAGTTCGTGATTATAGTTGATAGTAGTAGAGCAAAATATAATATGTGTCATCGCATAGTTGATGGAAATCGAATATGTAATGTCGCATAGTTGATGGAAATCGAATATGTAATGGATAAAGTATTATGATAATCATCAAAGACGAAAGTATTATGATAAACAAAAAAAAAAAAATTAATGACACCCACTTAAAAAGAGTGGAATTTTGACTGGAAGGAAAATTGAATAGTTTCTTTACGATTTGAATCGATCTTGGCATCCATGCATGTATTCAATCAATAATGAAACAACACTTTTGTCATTAAGAAAGAAATGAAGATACATAGATATTATGAACAACCAACACCACTACCAGCATTGAATTATAACCTAATACATAAAAAATAAAAATAGCTGTAATATTACATGTACATCCGCCATTGAAATAAGTACCAAATTTCTAAGTGTATTTAATAATTAGTCACTTTCTATTCATCCCAGCTACATTCAGACATCTCGCAATAGTCAATTTCAAAACAAAAATAAAAATGAAAAAAAAAGGGTCCACCTATTGCTTCTTTTGCTTCGGCCCACATGTTTTTTCCTAGACATCATTTAGCAGATTAACTGATTTGGCCAGTTAATTAGCAGTGATGACAGGCATGACATTAGTGTTTTGGGTGTTCATAGTAGTATCGTTGATGTAGGTGTTTTGGTGATTTAAAAGAGACAATATGTGATATATATATATAATTTAACAGAGAAATCAATTCAAATTCAAATGGCTAACAGTTAATAATCAGGCATACAATTATATATTCATTTAATTTTAATTGTATGGTTCATGCTCATCGGAGCATTCAGGTTGCAACGGATTTTAATCCAATGTGCAGATTTAAACAAATAATTAAATAGTTTGTATGGTTCATGAGTCTGACTCAAAAGAAAGTAAAAGCAAAAAATAAAAACGTATACCCTTTTTGTTATCTGTATAATGTGAATATATATATATATATATATATATATATATATATATATATATATATATATATATATATATATATCCTTCTCCGTTGTTCTTAATTCTTTTAACCAAACGGCAGTGACCACCATCGTACCATCCACCTACCTCCGGGCGCCGCACCTCCGTCACTATTCACACCATCGCACTATGCTCTTTTTCTTTAATTTGTCTTTAATTTCTTCTTAAATTAGGTCATTTATGGTTTTCTTTTGAATCCACCTACTTCACAAATTAAGATAATTGTTTTCTGCTTTTTCGTTTTTGTAATTGATTACGATGGTAGTTGTTCTAGCTTGGTGAGATGGATTTTTTTCTTCAATTTTGATAGTGGACCATTGTGATTTGGTAATAGCAAATGGCAGACGAAGAAATTTATTTTCTAGTGGGGATCAAATTTTAAATCTATAAAAATTGTTTAGAAACAAATTATTTTGTCTGTGAAATGGGGATCAAATTTTAAATCTACATAAATTGTTTAAATGTTTTATGTAGTAGATCGATACGTAGATTTGTAAAATTTATAAAAAGTATGTGAAAAATTTGATAGGTTTATAAAAGTTTCTAGTATATATAAAAAAGGTTTATGAAAATTAAAAGGGTTATTTTGTCATTTACCATTATTCAAATTCCAATTCAGTTTTTCAACCAAACACAATACAAATTCATTATTAAAATTCAAATTCATTCAAATTCCAAACACTTACACCTGTTTTGTTTGTTAATTTTAGCTATGTTTCATTTTCTTTTTCTTTTTCATGCATCATACGGTGTTAAAAATATAGCAAATGTATCAAGTGTGGTGGTGTATATATAGTCAAACAAAAGGAAGATTATTTTAGTAGACCAATTGTGGTGGTGTAATATATAGGAAAAGAAAAGGTAGGTAAATGTGTTTATTTTTCCTAAACATGAGGGCCTGATCAATTATTTAGTGGTGATGTTTCTTTTGCTTTTGAAGTGTGATGTGCAAAATCCAGTTATAAAATTTATCGTTGTAAAGTGAACTAGAAAATACCGAGCTAGACTAAACACAACCGGACAGTGGACCCTGTCGAGAAGTAGTATAGTTTAACAAGTTCGGGTTCGAACACAGGGAACCAAGGTTTAAGATGTCAAAGTCAAGTGTGAACAATTTAGAAAGTGAGAATAAAATTTGGTTTGGTGTGACCGAATTGTCACGGTGCTTAAAACTACAATCTTTAATTAAACTAGGCAATTGGACTCGGAAGAGTCGGATTAATTGATTGGAACTTTCAAATATTTAAAAACTATACTTGCTTGGATTAGATCGTTAGTGATTTCGGGGTGTAAGGTTAAAACCGGTTTATTCTATGCAAACAAATTTCCATCAAAACTAGATTTAACATTCGCCATCACCTAATAATTCAACTTCAAATTACAAACCCATGATTTAATCAAGTAACGGACATTCGCCATAGCTACCCACTTGCACATTTGAGCTTAATTTGTTAACCCATTCCAAAACCACATCCGCAATCAAGTTCAACCGTTTATAAACAAAAAGTTGACAACAATTCACTCAACAGAAAATGTTCGCTATATCTATTAGTAAATTATCAAACAAGTTAATTAATTGACATCAAGCTCAAATACACAAGTAGTTGATTAAACACAAGTTCAAGTTAAAAGAGTTTAAGATTCATCCAAACGAAAGACACTCGCCAAATCCGCTAACTCATATCATACTAGTTAACTCCCTTTACTTGTAACAATTTCCACATTCGCGAAAATAGATTCATTCATATGTTCATACAAATAACAAGTATTTTTATTAAACAACAAACTTTCGCTAAAGTTGTTTAGCCAAAATACCGACAAGTTTAGCAAATCACACTAGTAACATACAAATCCATGGAGGAATCATAAACTCGAAGCATAAAGTTAACACCAAAAAATATAACACCCCTATTCACTAACTAGTTCATCCAAGCAAGTATAACAAAACATAGCCAACAATCATACTAACATCATCACAAACACATATCATCAAAGAAATAAGAGAAAACATGAATATATTAAAGCGAGAAGTGCAAACCAAGTGATTACAATGTCGGAATGATGATTGTTTGTAACCGAGTGTTCTAGCAAATATGTAAATCTTTAAAATGATGAAGAAACACCCAAACCCTAGAAAAATCGCCTCCCACCAGCTGGTTTTCGTGTGTGTAGAAGATGGTGAAAAAGTTGGTGAGATCCAAAAGCAAAAGTGCTTTTCTAGTACAAAAGAGCATCTGCCGCCCAAATTACCCGACAGCTTGTATCACTACCCGGCGGGTCCTCATTAAATTTGGGGGAGCCGGCGGCTACACTTTCAAAGCCGGCGGGTTGATCATCAAAGAAGGACCGGCGGCTCAAACTTCAAACCCGGCGGCTTCTGGAGGCTTCAGGAGGACGAATGCTTCTGTTACCAAAAAGTGATGGAAAAGTTAAATCACCCGGTGGCTAGCCCTACTAACCCGGTGGGTTAGTCAACCGACCCGGCGGTTGGGGTGTTTGACCCGGCGGCTCCTCTAGCACCAGAGGACCCGGCGGCTTCTGTTATAAAACCGGCGGCTCGTAAGCAGATTCCAGCAAACCAACTTTCTAGCTCAACATTCCAACATATTTCACACCTGCTCGAATCTTTACCAAAATGCAATCCAAACTATGATTCTTCAATATTGACACCTAGAAATCAATTCAAGCAGATTAAGTACCGAAAGTTCACAAAATTTACTAAAAACCAATGCAAAATAGATGATATCGCGAGATATTTATATATGCAAAATGAGCGATATCAAAGTGGAAAGCCCCGAAATTGAATATGAAGGCCCACGTATAATTAAATATTAAATATAATCTTTAGATTAGATATTATAATCATCATTTGAAAATATTCGGTGGTCGTCTCTAGGGGTGTTCATTTTCGGATATCCGGACTTTCAGATACCCAAAGTTCGGATATCCGAATGATTCGGATAGTGATTTAACTACCCAATACCATTATCCGAAATTTCGGATATCCGAACTTCGGGTATCCAAAATTTCGGATATCCGAACTTCGGGTATCCAAAATTTCGGATACGGGTATCGGGTTATCAGATACCCAAAACGTATATATGCAAATCTGGAAAAGTAGAAAATAAAGCAAACATAACACTGAAAATTGTATAAATGTTCTCCAAATCAGGGAATCTGATCACAACATCTTGAAAATTGGTTTATTGGTACAATAAACTTATCGAGACAAATAACCATATAAACCAAAGAGCAGAGTCAACAGAGAAATTTGCATTCTATGAAGCAAGACACCAATCAAACTGGGTACTGCATTCAACGAATAACCATATAACCTGGGTACTTTCGTCAAGACACCAATCAAACTAACAATCTTATATACTAATCTGAAACAAGGGGATTTTACAAGAGAATATATACACCTTATATACTAATATGACTTTACCAGAAATTGAAAACATAGAAGTCAAAACAGTAGGGTCCAATTTGTTAACCTGCTGGCGATCGGTTGATAGATGTTGGCGACGAGCCGACGATCAGTGGTGATGATAGGTGGAAAGAAGGTGGCGACTGGCGACGAGATCAGATAAGTGTTCGCGATTGCCGATTAAGGTGCTATTTGAAGACCGAAGAGAACCAGAGAGAAGTGTGTCGGCTGAAAAACTGAAATGGGGGATCAGGGTTAGGTTTCCTTTTTCTTCATCTATCTATCATATATGTATAAGCTAACTTTGTAACTTTGAATATTTGGACCGCCAATGAATTTTTTTTTCCTTTTGTTTTATAATAGTTTTTATTTTGTTATGTTTAAATTTCTCAACCATTTTGCGTTAAGTCGTTTCTGTCAAAATATTCTCATTTTACCATTCTTTATTGTTGTCTTTACCGAGAAATTAGAACAATACAGAACGATAAGAATTACCGGTAAATAAAGAATAGATTCAAATCTTAATAGCTAATATCAAAATCTTGACATATTCTAACCACAATAGATTCAGATCAAACATAAACTAAAATTATCAAAATCGTTATAGTTAACTTCCGGCGTCGATATACATCAATATAGCATTGACTGAGGAGAACCCGCCATAAATTCCGTTGACTATCCCAAATAATTCAAATTATCAAAATTAAAAAAAAAAAGTAATAAATATTAACCAATCAAACCTTATTCCGGAGAGGGGAATCGGAATTACGAATCGAAAATGTATCTTCATGAGTGGAGTAGGCGAGTTTTCTAGAGAGGGCATTAAGGTAATCTTCTTCAACACGTTAAGCTACGGTAGTAGCAGTATAACAGTGTAGCTGTAGGCAGTGGCGGATCCAGGAATTTGGATCAGAGTATGCACTTTATAGTGGATAAATTTTTTTCTACTCAAATTCATTCGATAATTATTGGGTAATCGGTTCGGGGTCATAAATTCGGGTCATTCGAATTGATTATCAACCAATTCAAGCACATAATAATTAAAGTAAATTCATTAAGTAGCAAAATACATTCACATTTCCATAATTTCAAAGTTACATACAACTGCCAAAAACATACCATATTTTCTTCATTCAAACTTACAATTGTCCTCGTCGATCTTGCATTCTTTGGAAGCGATTCATGATGTCATCATCACTAACTTGAGAGAACACATCTTTCTCAATAAAAGAACAAGACTATAATTTAACATATCATCACCTATACTATTTCGTAGCTTGTTCTTCACAAAATTCATGGTTGAAAATCCTCTTTCAACGCTAGCTGTTGCCACTGGAAGGATCAACACCAACTTGATGAGTAAATAGACAAGACCAAATGCTTCATGTTTCTTTGTTTCAACAAGCTTCTTAGCAAGTTCTCCAATATTTTTCAATCCCGCAAATCTCTCATCTTTCAACACCTCATGAATATAGTTGCCAAGTTGCTGATCAAGAGCTAGCAACTCAACACTTGAAAATTCTAGAGGATAATATTCAGCAAGTTTAAGCAACTTTTGTTTATCGAAGGAAGAAAACGCATTAATAGGGCTCAAGCTACCTGTACAAACAAGCAAGTTTGTGCTTATCTCATCAAAACGAGTGTTGAGTTCTTGAAGTTGTAAATCAATGATCATATAGAATACTTCCACTCGAAAATGGTAATCATTTGTCATATGTAGCTGGCCTCATTTTTTTCTTCCAAGAGGAACATACAAACCTTGCATATCAGGAACTTTAATCTCATTTTTTGTACAAAAAGCTATGACAGAGTTCAAGAGAGTTTGCCATCCGTGATCTCTTTTTTGTTGTAGTTGTTCCTTGGTCGAAATTACATATGACATAGCATTAACAATGTCCTGATCTTTCTTTTGTAACGAAACATTTAGTTCGTTTGCCAGCCTAAATATTGTTTTCATAAGGTGTGCCATGAAAATAAAGTCAAAAGACTCCAGAGCGAAACTAGCAACCTCAGCCTTTAATTTATCGCTATCCAAACTTGAAGGCATATGCCCAATCTGATCAAGAACGTCACTTATCGCAGGGTATAAAGCAATGACATTCAAGATCAGTTTATAATGAGATCCCCAACGAGTATTTCCCGGCCTCCCTAAACTAAGTTCTTGATTTAAGCCTTTTCCACTTTCTAGTTCATCATCATCAAAGGCTTGTGCAACCTTTTGAGCTTGAATTTCTCTCAGCATGTCTATTCTCTTACAAGAAACTCCAATTACATTCAACAGACTTGTAAGATTCTCAAAAAGCCAACCACAGTCTACACTTTTTTTAGAAACCGCAACAAGTGTTAGTTGAAGCTGATGAGCAAAACAATGAATGTAGTATGCTGATTGAGTTTCTCTTAAGATCAAAGTTTTGAGACCATTAATTCCACTCTTCATATTGCTAGCTCCATCGTAACCTTGACCGCGAATCCTTGATGGACTCAATGAATACATAGAAAGCAAAGAATGTATTGCATCTCTTAAAGTTAAAGCGCTAGTATCCGCAACATGTACAATACCAATAAAGCTCTCCACTACATATCCTTTTTTATCAACATACCGAAGATACAAGGACATTTGCTCTTTGTGAGATACATCAGAAGATTCATCGACTAATATCGCAAAATAGTCTTGGCCAATGTCTCGAATAATAGCCTTAGTTGTTTCTTTTGCACAAGAGTTTATGAGATCTCTCTGAATTGAAGGAGCAGTCAACTTATGGTTTTGGGGAGCATTTTCTAACACAACTTTTTCGATATCTTCATTGTGTTTGGCTAACCATTCTAACAATTCAAAAAAGTTTCCTCTGTTACTTGAAGTTTGCTTCTCATCATGACCTCGAGTAGCTGAACCTTGATGTAAAAGAAGCCTTAAACAATGAAGTGTAGCAAGCAAACGGGTTCAATATTGTTTGTTAGCTTCTAATGATTGATAGTTGAAAACCCTTTGAATTGATGTTTTCGGTTTCATTAAAGATTCAAACTTTTCTCTATATAGATTATGTATACGAGTAAACCTAACTGAGAAGTGTAATAAAAGAAAGTAAAAGAGCATGGGCTGATGATTTACTGTCATGTTGAAATGATTATTTAAAGATGGGCCAATATAATCTTTTGGGCTTAAGATTTTAGTTGGGTTACAATCAATTGTACATTGAATTGGACTTTTAGAACTCAGACTACTAAGGGTAGTCACAGCTTTTTCCCAGGGTATGCATTCTTTAAGTGTATATAATTTTTTCTCAAAAAAAAAAAAATTAACACTAAGTTTTTTGGTGGCAGGGTATGCAAGTGCATACCCTGGTGAAAGAGTATGTCCGCCACTGGCTGTAGCCTTTTGACCTGCAATAACAAAAAAAAAAAAAAAAAAAAACATATCTCAGCAAATCGATATTTACTCAACAATAAAAGCTCGTAAAAGATTTTTAAATCCAAATCTTTTGATATCGATTATATGTTAGGAGCTTTTAGATCCGATACAACATTCATTAAGAACATATGAGATATGTACAAAAAAGGAAAGTCAAGTAAAAAAAACTTTTAGATATACCAAGAAAAGAACAAAAACCTTTGAAATTGGTAATTCGCCACCTACCTCCGGCACCGACTATGTCTCCGATGACGAAGACCTCAGCTTCCTCGAAGAACCAGAAGACGTATCAGCTTCACCAACACACTACAATTCCGATCCACACAGATTTTCATGACGGTGCTGGTTGAGGTTGACGGTAATGCGGAGTTACATCCATTATTATAAAGAAATAGATGCTAGGGGTATTTTAGACTTTTTCAATATCCTTTTAAGCCAAAATCTGAAGACGCTTAATAAAGTGTTATAGATATAGATATAGATTATAGATTATTATTATTTTTTTATTTTAAAAAACCTTCCCATTAATAAGAAAATTATAGGATTTACAAGAAATTATTAGGAAGCATAGATGCTATCTATTAAAGATATAAGCTGTAACACGCGTTTCAATGTCTTGAGTCATAGAGAACTTCCGCATCCGCTTCAGTAAGATCACTGCATCTTTCTAAAGCTCTCCAAAAGCTCTCCAAAGGAAAAGAATGAGAAGGGGAGAAATCCTTATCCAATAGCTGAACACTTGTCCCCATATTTCACACGTTTACATTGTGCAGCCTCAATCACCGCCCTACCAGGCACAAAGTCAACTAATTTATTGAACTAATTTCTTGTCCCCATATTATTATTATTATTGTTATTATTATTGTTATTATTATTATTCCAATTATTATTATTATTATCTTATACCAAACTGTACAACAATTGTTGCATGCAGTACAAGTAGATTAAGCATAATTTTGGTGTTTCAATCATTTTCTTTGTTGTATTTATCAAGCCCCTTATTATTATTATCTTATTATATTATTATCATTATCATTACATTATTATTATCTCATTACCATTATCATTATTATTATTAATATTATTATGGTTGGAGTTCAAATGAAAATAGGAATAGGAATTTGTGTGAGAATGAGGAAACCAATGATAATGTGTCATGTGTACAAAGAGAATATTCCACATGTACAAACTCATTTACCTCAAATATTGATGTTTAGGGTAAACTAGTTTTAAGACCCGTGAAAACACGAATTTTTTTTTTTTATAACACATATAAAGGTTCAGTATTTTAATTGTAATTATAATTATAATTAACATTTAAGAACCAAAAAAATTATATATGGTAACATTGATCTGATGTTTTTATTATCCTGGCAGAATAATACAAATGAAAAATGGTTCACCATTTTCACTATTTCATTTTTAAATATTCGACAATAAACCATGACAACAAACTTGACTACTACTGTCACAAATACCATGATACCGATCACCCACATTTCATTATCATGGTCCTTGTTAGGGTGAGTCTACAATCAACACAATTTTAGCTCATAAAAATTACATTCTTTATCATATGAAACACAATTAATGCAGTAATAAATATGTCTTCAGGTGAGTCTAAAACAGATTTTATGCACATACCCCAGCAAGGAGTTCTCTCGCGGACTCTAGCAATATCTGGAAACCAAGTGTTGCCATTACTAATGCGAAAACAATGATCCCTAGTATCAACATTAACGAACTATAAATAAATTTATATGTCTACTTTTGATTACTAACTTAAAAATGTATAATTCAAACTTTCGAGCCCTGTATGTGATATTTGAAATTGCTTATATACTTTAAAAAGTGTGAAAGTTCAAAGATATGGTTAGCTTATATACTTTAAAAAGTTGTATTAGAGAATTGAATTTGAAAGGGACCACCTTTAATTCGACTTGATCTTTACCAAAATCGACATCAAGCATAAGGATATAGCCAAGTTGAAAAAGACTAATAACTGTTGGTCTGTTACTAACCAAGGGAAAATGGTCTGTTACTAACCAAGGGAAAAACAAATACAATTAACTTACTCGAGATCGATATGAATGCAGAATTGTGACCACTGATATATGGTGGCAAAAGGTGCAGCAAATTTTAGGAAAAAACTAACAACGGGTTGCATCCTATTCTTTCCGATTGGATAGTAAAATTAATTAGGATTTCTCATGGCATTTGAAGTGAACCATAGAATAAAACCGGACACTAATAAGTCAGTGTATATAAACATTCAAGAGCTGTGTAATCTCATATATCATGTCATATTGTCATATATCACAATTACAAACCTTCTTGGTCCCTGGTTCAGTAGACACTCGATTGCCTTCTTCAACATTCTCTTGAAGCTCTTTACTCCTGTAAGACATGATAAATGAGAAAAAAATGACCTAAGAACCACAAATGTCCATACATGCTAATGAGATTATTATTACCCTTTGGTTTGAATATAAAGTCTAAATAGTAATAGAACGATAACCCCACCTCCTATTCGGACTTCAATTTTTTCTCATTGCAACTCAATAACCTTCTCGATCAAATCAGCTGCATCCTGAACGGTGGCAAATAGTCAAGGCACTTTCTTAATTCCACATTGATTCCAAATTATTCTTCAAGTATGTTCACACAATATAAAGCATCAATGTTAGTTTTTCATGAATAGTCGTTTCCATTTCAATGATACAAAACTTACCAAAACCCGTATTGACCAGACCCTACCCAATTAGCACAATATTACACAGGCCCACTCACAGGTGAATGGGTAAAAATCGCCACCTATAGTGAAATGAATAAAATGACAACTACATGGGCTTAGGTCATTTTATATAGTTTTATTAAAATGATTCTTGACGGCTGGCACCATCTCTGACTCAGTTATTAAAGATATGACTTGAAATCTAATACACATATAAAGCCAGGCTAATAGTTAATCAAAAATCTAATACAGTGAACAAAATATACAACTAATCAAAGAACTACAAATGAACTTCTGCAACCAAATTGAACTGCTCATAATGATTTTATCTTCAAAAACACAGTGATATAGCATCCAGAACACAATGATGTAGCATCGAGAATGATTTTATCTTCAAAACAGTAATTTTAAGACATAATCCAAACTCACAAAAACCCCCTCAACATATAAAATCAAGACAGTAGTAATGAGGTTGTGAGGAATTCAAAGATCATGAAATGATGAACCCCACTAATTAAAGAAGCAAGCTGAATGTTATAGAAAACCATAAATCATAACATGAAACGGTAAACTCACCTTGAATTTCCATAAATTCATCATCATCTTTGACGTGACTCAAAAAGTCATGTTTTTAAGGGCATAATTCCGCACTTTTTGGACTATTCTTTGGTGAAAATATTTCAAAAACATCATTTATCACTAAAAATCACCAAGGTAGTCTAAAAATAGACGTTGCTACAAAAATCGGTAAAAGCATCCAACTTACACGCAAACCGAGGCAAATTAATCACCTTAAATATTCCGCTCTCAATTTTATTATAGAATCAAATCTTAAATCATATTTTATAATTCTATAGGAAAAACCAAGACCGGAGGTGAAAGAATCGGAAGAAACGGAAGAGAAACGAAGAAGATATGAAGCTCGGAAGCTCGCCGATCGTCAACCGGAACACGTAAAAGTCAACCACCTCCAAATTTGGCAAACTTAGTGTCATTAGAAGCATAACGGAAAAACGAATCCAACGGCGCAAGAATCAAGCAAAACGGAGCCCGAACGAAGAAGATACGGACGAACCAACCAACCGAAGAATCAGCGGAGGGCAAACGGGACACCATACCCCCCCCCCCCCCCCCCCGTATACGGCCTCTAGGTACCGTATACGGCCCCTAGGGTACCGTATACGGCCCTAAGGGTGCCGTATACGGGGCTGTTTGCCTTGGAAGGTGCCGTATGCCCCCTTGGTCCGATACCCCACGTATGCGCTTTGATGCTTGTGCTTCATGCTTTGTGACTTGTACCAAGCTTCATACTCTTTCCCTATAAATAGAGAACCTCCTCATTCATACCCCACACACCTCACACACCTTACATTTCACACTTTCTCTCTCTAAACTCTCTCTCTCTCTAGATTTAGGTTAGCATTCTCTCTCTAGCACTACTCTTAGGAGTTAGAGGAGAATTAGTAGGCTAGTGTAGAAGCTCTTAGTAGCTTTTGTACGGAGTTACTCCGAGACTTCAGATTTGTGAAGATTTGTCTGTATTACTCTCTTATTCAGGTTTAATACAATCTCTTGCATTTATTCTTTTAATTATGCTTTTTTATTATGCATGCTTAGGAATGAATGTTAGAATTATGCTAGGCTAGACAAATCAATGTTTGTTGTGATGTATGCAATGTTAGGATAGTTATTATTTAATATGCAATTGGGATTACACCATTATAAAACAACGGAGGTAACGTTATACGGCTTTCATTTGTATAGCGCCGGAATCATCACGAATGTGTGTAGTACGGAAAGTGGAAGCAATGAAAGTCGTGGGCGCAATCCGTTGTGTAAATAATGGTCCCAATTGTAAACATGCTGTTACTCTGTCTGTATAAGTTTTGACTGTTTGTGAATTTACTAGCTGAACCTCTGCCCTTATTATCTGTCCAACTTATGCTGTGGTTTGTATCCTCCTCCCTAGAATTGGGCCCATTTCTAGAAGTACGATCGCAACCTATTCTGTGTATGATGATCAATGAACTCAACATGGTCGCTGTTCCCTTGATTGAAATATAATCTGAGGGACACAAAGCATAGGATTAGAGACAGATTAGGTTCATGCTTGTTTATTGTATATCTTTGGGACAACTTCTGGGATATTCATGATCTAGTTGTTCGGTCAGTCAGTGTGATGCTAGTATTCTGTGCCCTTGCATGTTCTTGTTTGATTGTTGCTTAGGTGCTGCATGCTAGACATACAATAACACTATTTCTGCCTTAATAATTAGGTTTTCATAAACATGATAAATATAATACAAGTAGGTTAACATGCATGTAATAGTTGTGATGATTATATAATTAATGATGAACAATTCAGCTGACCGCTAGACAGATTATCCCAACCGGTTCCGCGGGTTAATCCATGTTCATGTTTTTGTTCAATCAATAATTCATGCCATGATACTAACTTCCTCTGGATGACTGTAAATGGGGACCTGGATTAGAGGATAGTTGTCAGCTGAGTTGGTCTGTGCATTTGGGAGAACTTCCGGTGTACTGGACATTCTATAACTGCTATCCATGTGACATATTGTGTATCTGATTGCGGACAACTCTACGTTAGATATATGATAGGATCGTAGTTGTAGCTCATTGAGAAATATAGGAATATTCAGGGAGTAATCTGGAACCCTAATTGGTGTAACGGAAAAGCTGTAAAACGACTGAGTATCCGATATAGCGTTAATACAAATACGTGGGAGAAGAGGAAAGGTCGTATGCATAATACTTTATTACCAATGAAGTTTCTTTGACCTCCCCGAATTAGTCATCACATCTTAGCCCTCCATAACTATCCATCCAATAACATTGCCGAAGTCACAACAAACATATTCCTTATCTTGATTTCTCTGCGTTCTCCGTACAAACCCCTGTCTTTAATTTAGTTTTAATTTTAGTAATTAGATTAGAAAACCAACCAACCTATCAAAAAGTTTTAAAAATCCCAGCTAAATTACGAAAGATAGTTAATCCTCCTAAGATCCCATGCCCGTTGTAGTTTGAAGAACGACACCTGAGTCATACGTACCACTTACTGCCCTTTAGGTCATTAGGTTGTATCAAAGCTTAGGATACCCAGCATATAAATATAAAACTTTGCTCGCGCGCCCTTGCCGGACGGCTCAACGACCGGGGTAAAACCCGACCGACCGCTGGGGACGCAACAAGCTTTTGGCGCCGCTGCCGGGGACTACAACGACCGATTTTAGGAATTTAGTTATCTTAGTTGTTTAGCGATCCTTTCGGGAGATTAACATCATCCGGAAGTTACCTGCTTTATCCTTAGATTAATTAGGTTAATTTAGATTAGGTTAATTTAGTTTAGATTAGATTTCCCTTCCAAAACCCTAATTTCTTTCCGAAACCCTAATTTCTACCCTACAAGTTATGACGAACCGTATCACGCTCGCCTCATCAATCAAACCACTACTAGAGGGACGAGGAGGACCGATCGTAGCACCAACCGACGAAACCCTTGAAATTAAGCCTCACTACATTAAAATGATCAAATCTGAGTGTCAGTTTCATGGTCTTTCGGTTGAAAATCCAAACGCCCATCTTAACAAATTTATCAACCTTACCGACTCTTTCGAACTAATAGGAACCAATAGAGACCTTCTTAGACTCCATCTGTTTCCTTATTCTCTATCTTCTCGAGCCTTAACCTGGTTTTATGACTTCGAACCCAATTCGATTCATACATGGGAAGAGATGGTTACTAAGTTTCTAGCTAAGTACTTTCCTCCTTCCATGCAAACCAAGCCTAAGACCGACTTTGCTAACTTCCGTCAGGAAACTAACGAATCATTAAGCAAGGCTTGGGAACGATTTAAGAATCTCATGGGAAGATGTCATAATCATCAGTTGGCTGAAACGGATCTGGTCTGCACGTTCTACAACAGCTTAAATCCTCAGCACCAACAAACCCTCGATGCTGCTTCATCCGGAAACTTCATGCAACATACTTCAGACGAAGCAAGGAAATTGATTGAGACGATAACGATGCATCATCATGACTGGGAGCCAGATGAATCCACTTCAGAAAAACGGAGTACTTCAGATCAAGCCTTGGACACTTTAAAAACCCAACTCGAATCCATCTCCAAAGTTGTCAAGGACTTGCAAGAATCTTCTAAACCCATGCAAAAGAAGAAACCCCCAAAGTTCTTCCCAAACATACGGGCCAACGAAGAAATTCTCGATACCACTGGTAGAAACCCTGACCAATCCTTTCATTCTAATCCATTCGTTCAGCGGTTAACCACACTACCCCCTTCTCAATCTTTAGTTCTCTCTACTCCTACCCAATTGACTTCTCGTCTAAACAATACGATTTTCAATAACTTCATGGTTGAGCAAAATAATACAAACAAATGAATTGTTGATTTTCAAAACCAAAATGATTATTTGCTCAGGATTTCAAATGATTTAATTAAAAACATGGAGGATAATGTTAAGAGGTTGTTTTTAAAAGTTGAGGAGAAGCAAAGGGAAGAAGCGATTTACAATTCTGTCTTTCACTCGTCCTACGAGCACGATGACATTCATGTAGTCACTAGAGGAGGAAAAGAGACTAAGAACGAGAAACCCATAGATATTCATTCAGATAAACCTTCAAGTTCTTCTCTACCCACTGACTCGGTACAAGTTGACACCCCTGTCACTTCTCCTGAGCCAGAACCTTCTAAAGCCCCAGAAGTCACCAAACCTGTTCGAATACCTTTCCCTGGTAGGCTTAAGAAAGAGAAACAAGAAGCTCAATTTGGAAAATATCTAGAAATATTCAAAAGCCTACACTTAAACGTTAGACTATTAGATGCTTTAGTAGAAATGCCCAGTTGTGCTAAATTCTTTAAGGAACTGATATCCAACAAAGAAAAACTTAGACAGATAGTTAACTTGCCCTTAGATGCCGAGTGCTCTTTAATCATGCAACAAGGACTTCCCCCTAAGCTTGGAGATACTGGCCGTTTCACTATTCCTTGTTATCTTCTGGATGTTCAAATAAGTAACGCCTTAGCTGACCTAGGAGCTAGTGTAAACCTCATGCCATTCTCGCTTTATAGGAAACTAGGATTAAACGAACTTTTGCCAACCCGCATGACCATCCAATTAGCAGATAGACCAGTTAAACTCCCCCGTGGAATTGCTGAAGATATTATGGTGCGAGTTGACAAATTCGTCTTCCCAGTTGATTTTGTTGTTATGGATATTGAAGAAGACACCCAGGTTCCACTCATCCTTGGCAGACCTTTCCTAAACACTGCCAAGGCCGTCATTGACGTAAATGAAAAATCTTTAAAACTTCGAGTTGGAACTGAAGAGGTCACCTTTAATGTTGATAAACTAATGAAACAACCTGTGGGAGAAGATCTTGGTCTTGTGGATTCTATGCAGGAAATAATTGAAGAACACTTGGAAGAGATCCTCGCAGTAAGCAGCATTAACCCCCTTCCCAATACTATCATCACTTCAAGAATACTCTGTGAAGAAGGTGCGGGTCTATGCTCGGCTATCTCGGATTCCTCTAATACATTTGGAGAGTTACTATTTCCTTTGAAGAAATCTGAGCCGCAGTTAAACTCCACCACAACTGCTCAGCTTGGATATGGCACTCCTGTCACTCTACTACGAAGGAACCCGACTTCTTAAGTGAATCACTCATCTCTCTCAAGGGAAGAAATTCTGAAGACTCTTGAAGACATGGAGTCAATGCTTAAACCACATGCCTCACAACTGTCTGAAAGTTGTGAAAATCTTAATCCAGAAATCACCATCAGCAATTCTTCATCAGCTCAATTCCAGAGATTTGCAACAAACAACAAAGGAAAAGAAATAATCACTGAAGAAAATGCAATCTCTCAATCTTCTCAAGTAAAGTATGAGCTGAGAAAAGATGAGCTGTCAAACAATACAGAATGGGTTGAGATAGCGTCAGCCGACATTCCGGAATCACCTGTAATGGAGTCAGACTATCAAACGACATATGATGAACTTAAAAGAGACGATATTGCTAGGATGAAACCCTCTACCGAAGAACCACCCGAATTGGAGCTAAAGGAACTTCCCCCACACCTTGAATATGCTTTTCTTGAAGGCACTGCGCACTTACCAGTTATCATATCTAAAGAATTGAAGCCCGAAGAGAAAGCAAGGCTGGTACAGGTTCTAAAGACACACAAGAAGGCGATTGCATGGAAGATCTCTGACATACAAGGGATTAGTCCGAACTACTGCACGCACAAAATCTTAATGGAAAATGACTTTAGACCGTCAGTTCAGAGGCAAAGGAGAGTCAACCCGAAGATTCAAGACGTGGTTAAAAAGGAGGTTATTAAACTTCTGGGTGCTGGTCTGATCTACCCTATCTCAGATTCCCCATGGGTTAGCCCAGTTCAAGTCGTCCCAAAGAAAGGAGGCATGACGGTCATCGCTAACGAAAACAATGAATTGATTCCAACACGAACCGTCAATGGTTGGAGGGTGTGTATCGACTATCGGAAATTGAATGAAGCCACACGCAAAGATCATTTCCCTCTACCATTCATTGATCAGATGCTCGAAAGATTGTCAGGGAACAAATTCTACTGTTTCCTTGATGGTTTCTCAGGCTATTTTCAGATACCTCTCGATCCGAAGGACCAAGAAAAGACGACGTTCACTTGTCCCTATGGAACATTTGCTTACCGACGTATGCCTTTTGGTTTATGTAATGCACCTGCGACATTTCAAAGATGCATGGTAGCAATCTTCCACGACATGATTGAACAATGCATGGAAGTATTCATGGATGATTTCTCAGTCTTTGGGGATTCGTTCACCACTTGTCTTTCTAACTTGGATAGGATGCTTGCTCGATGTGAAGAATCAAACCTTGTTCTGAATTGGGAGAAATGTCACTTCATGGTGAAAGAAGGCATAGTTCTTGGACACCGCATATCAAAGTCTGGAATCAAAGTCGACAAAGCAAAAGTTGAAACTATCTCGAAGCTTCCACCCCCCACTTCTGTGAAAGCCATCCGAAGTTTTCTAGGTCACGCCGGATTCTACCGTCGCTTTATTAAAGATTTCTCTAAGATTTCTCGACCTATGACTCATCTTCTCGAAAAAGATACTCCGTTTGACTTCACAGATGAATGTCTCAAAGCTTTCAACTACCTGAAGGATCAGCTAGTACATGCACCGATCATGGTTGCCCCCGATTGGAGTCTTCCATTTGAAATCATGTGCGACGCCAGTGATTTCGCTGTTGGAGCTGTACTGGGACAGTGGAAGGAGAAACATTTTCAACCAATATACTACGCTAGCAAAATGCTCACTGATGCTCAAGAGAATTACACAACTACAGAAAAGGAGCTGCTTGCTGTAGTATTTGCTTTTGATAAATTTCGTTCTTATCTAATCTTGTCCAAAACTATTGTCTATACAGATCACTCCGCTTTGAAATATCTTTTCAAGAAGCAAGATGTTAAACCGCGCTTACTACGATGGATTCTACTCCTACAAGAATTTGATATTGAAATTAAAGACAAGAAAGGAGCAGAAAACGTCACGGCCGATCATCTTAGCCGATTGGAAAATCCATCAATGGAGAAGTTGCACGAAAAAGATATTCAAGATCAGTTCCCTGAAGAACAACTCATGACTATTGGAGGCTACCAACAAGGATCACAGTTCTCACACAACCCTTGGTATGCCGACTTCACCAATTATCTGGTAGGAAACATCATACCAAAAGGAATGCCGACCTCTCAGAAACGAAAATTCTTCCGCGATGTCAAGAACTATTATTGGAACGATCCTTATTTTTTTAAGGTTTGTCCCGATCAAATTATTCGAAGATGCGTTGATGGGAAGGAGGCAGAACAAATTCTACACCAGAGCCACCACGGACCTACTGGAGGACACCATGGCAACAAAATGACTGCACGGAAGGTTTACGATGCCGGCTTTTATTGGCCAACCATATTTCGAGATGCTTGCGACCTGGTAAGACGCTGTGATATTTGCCAAAGGCAAGGCAATATCTCAGCTAGGAACGAAATGCCACTTACTAATATCCAGGCCATGGAGATCTTTGATATTTGGGGATTAGATTTTATGGGACCATTCCCTAAATCTAACGGAAAAGAGTACATCTTAGTCGCAGTTGACTACGTCTCCAGGTGGGCCGAACCTCAAGCTTTTCCGACCAACGATGCAAGAGTAGTAACCCAGTTCCTCAAAAAGTTGTTCAGTCGATTTGGAACGCCTAGAGCTATAATTAGTGACCGTGGCACGCATTTCTGCAATACTCATTTCATGCGAATCTTACAGCAGTATGGTGTCACTCACAAAACTTCGACGGCTTACCATCCACAAACAAATGGTCAGGCTGAAGCGACAAATCGGGCTTTGAAAAGGATATTGGAACGTACTGTCGGGAATCATGGGCATAGGTGGGCCAAAAAATTAGACGATGCACTGTGGGCATTCAGAACTGCTTACAAAACACCACTAGGAACCACACCGTATCGGCTAGTTTACGGCAAGGCATGTCACCTTCCGATAGAGTTGGAATATCGGGCGTACTGGGCACTTAAACACTGCAACTTAGAAATTTCAGCAGCTGGAGAACAACGGAGAATGCAATTGAATGAGTTAGCCGAATTAAGGGACCAAGCGTACGACAGTTCACTGAACTTCAAAGAAAGAACTAAAAGGGTCCACGACACTAAACTGAAGCCTTCCAGATTCAAACAGGGAGATAAGGTGCTGCTCTTCAATTCGCGATTCAAGAAATTCTCTGGCAAATTCAAAAGTAGGTGGAGCGGACCGTTCACAATCTCAAAGGTATTTCCCTATGGCGCAATCGAACTCGAGGCTCCAGAAGGTAATTTTAAAGTTAACGGTCATCGCTTAAAGCATTATGTTGAAGACTTTCCCATCAGGGAAGACGTCTTCATCTTTGAACCTCCATGAGTCTTCAAGAAAGGTACAAAGAGTCAAGCTAGAGACTCGTAAAACAAGCGCTCTTGGGAGGCACCCCAAGCTTATCTTTACTTCCCTGTTAAATTTTACTTCTTAGTTTATTTTTATTAAGTATGATTATCTCTAACAAGATTACAGGTTTTGCCACTTATCTGACTACCCGCTTCAATTTAAAATAAGAGATAAGTGTCACAAAATACAAATGCTAGGGTCCTGATGACAAGAAATCTTTATAAAAACACATTTACACTGTCATCAATCCCTTGGGCATTTGCACTCATTACTCTATGCATTACCTGTTTGTTTTGTTTGTTTCAGGATGGATAGCTCCAGTGACACCCGTGAGATCATAGCTGAGATACCACCGAGACGTCATAGAGTTCGTAGACGAGGACGCAGAGCACACAGGACCATGCCCACTATTCACGAGGAGGACCTTACTGAAGTCCCGATCACTCATGAGGAGCCACCTGCTGAGGGACACCCATCTCCTGTTCACCAGTCAGCCCCCATACCCACTCTCGAGTATGGGATTACACTTGCTGACCCGGTAGCAGTCTGGGCCCTCTTTAGGACGCTCCATCTTCAGCATGACATCATGTCCGCCCTCTGTGTGCATGCAGGGTTCCCGAGACCTGCTGGTCATCCGTTCCATCTTGGCCCGGACCCAGGACCGTCTCGGCCTCCCTGGTCATTTTTCCCTCCTGCTGGACCGTTCGCTGCTGGACCTTCCACTGCTCCACCTACTGCTACTGAGCCTGTTTCTTCATCAGGGAGTTCATCAGAGCCTTCACTTACTGAGCAGTTGATGGCCGTATCAGATGTTCCTAGCCCACCTCACGCTCATGTTTCTCCTGGTGTTGGTGTTGAGCAGTTTTGGACTATGATGGAGGAGCCTACTCTATCACCCACCTCAGTCCTTGCTGCTGCTGTTGCTGACTTTGATCCTGACAGCGATGATTTACTTGATGACTTTTAGTTTATTTAGTTATTTTCATTCAGCACTTAGATTTTATAAACTCTCTATTATTTTCGAGATGTGACTGTTGTGTTGACGTTTATTGCAGAACTTAGCTTTGTGTGGAATGGCTGTTCTTAAAAGAGACTGGTCCTCAAATCCAGCATATCACATGCACCACGCCTACACGAATCTGGTCCTGTCCAGTAAACTGAATGGGGAGTATTCTAACCTTTCTCCCTCCGTTTCCAATAATTCTATTTTTACCTCATTTTGCATGTTATAAATCTATGCCACATCCTAACTTATCACTAAGTGTGGGATTCCAGCCCAATTAAACATTTAGAAAACATCTACCTACGTGTTCAAACTCTAAGTGTGGGATTTTGGTTGTAAAATCTCAACTCAAGAGAACATTAGGGACAATGTTCCTCTAAGTGTGGGATGGTAGGTATAGAATACCTTGGATAAACGATTTTTATGTCCGCAAAGCATATCTTAGAAAATGTTCCCTAAATTTTTCAAAATTTTTTCAAAAATATTTTTCAATAAAAACTAAAACAATGAGCTAAATCTTACGATTAACTCTAAATTTTTTTGAGTTTTGATATGCCTGAAAGAAATCATTTTCAAAATATGAGGAAAATATTTCAAAAACTTAAGGAAATTAAGATAGAAATTTCCTAAACAAGGAACGACAATCAAAGAGGGGCATCGCATGACCAAGCACAGACAACCCAAATTTGCAGTGAGGTTTTGAGCCTTAAAAGCATTCATTTTTAATGCTACATTGTTCATTTCTTGTGTGTGTGCCGATGCATGTATCTCTGAATTAGAACTTGCTCTTGACATGCGCTTCGAGACCACATTGGTGTGTACCGTACGCGGTATAGGCGTAATTAAATGACCTTGACATTCCTTAGGATTTGACCCCTTTTTAGCCTTCTCTTTCAAGCCCAAAACCCTTCCGATACTCATTTTTAGTATCGATGATCCGCCTAGAAAACCCTGTTGAGCCTAAACCTTTCATTTCTTCAAAACCCTAATCACAAACCTACTTTCCCAAATTCCCAAAACCTTATCTTGGAATTTCTGAGGTTATGAAGAACATCTTGAAGAATATCCGTCTCGATTATCCTACTCGTTCGTGTTCTCCATAAAAGAATCAAACCTCTCAAAAAGGTGCGGGAAAATTAGCACACAAGAGAGACAAGAGAACAACGGTGCAGGAAAATTAGCACCTGAAGAAAAGACTCGAATTGATCAAGATAAAAGAAAGGATTTCTGAAGGATTCAAAGAAAAGAAAAGAAAATAAAAAGCAGAAAAAAAAAGAAAAAAAAAATAAAGCTCAAAGTGCTTCAAAGTATCAACCATTTAAAGGGAGATCCGACAGAAGATGAGTAGCTACTTCTACAAATAAGTTTTTCATGATTCTTAGGAAGCCTAAGATAAGCTGCACCCTTTACAAACCAAAAAAATTCCCTTATCCATACGCCTTAACCCTCACAAAACATTACAACCCCCGAATGTCTTGGGATAATTAGCGCCGTTCTCACCTAAGTGGTGGAGATCCGATTCTCGATCAAGCCTATGACGATGAGTACTGCATGACTGGCTTTATGAGCGATTTCGTTTGATCTAGATTGATAGGAAACCCGATACACTATTGAGTGAATTGAGTGACCACCTTATGTGAGATCGCCTGGTTATGTATACTCCACATTCCGAGAGTTGGAAGTATGCCTATGAGAATCATTTCTTGTTTCCGAAAGGATCATCTTACTTTTCCTTTGTTTTCTGAAACTATCTACTCATATGAGGAAACGGTGACTAACAGAAATATCATAACTCTCCCTAAAAACCCTGTTTAAAAATGTTTTCAAAGGGAATGTTGATGAGTGTTGCTTGAGGACAAGCAACGTCTAAGTGTGGGATACTTGATGTGACTCAAAAAGTCATGTTTTTAAGGGCATAATTCCGCACTTTTTGGACTATTCTTTGGTGAAAACATTTCAAAAACATCATTTATCACTAAAAATCACCAAGGTAGTCTAAAAATAGACGTTGCTACAAAAATCGGTAAAAGCATCCAACTTACACGCAAACCGAGGCAAATTAATCACCTTAAATATTCCGCTCTCAATTTTCTTATAGATACAAATCTTAAATCATATTTTATAATTCTATAGGAAAAACCAAGACCGGAGGTGAAAGAATCGGAAGAAACGGACGAGAAACGAAGAAGATATGAAGCTCGGAAGCTCGCCGATCGTCAACCGGAACGTGTAAAAGTCAACCACCTCCAAATTTGGCAAACTTAGTGTCATTAGAAGCATAACGGAAAAACGAATCCAACGGCGCAAGAATCAAGCAAAACGGAGCCCGAACGAAGAAGATACGGACGAACCAAGCAACCGAAGAATCAGCGGAGGGCAAACGGGACACCATACCCCCCGTATACGGCCTCTAGGTACCGTATACGGCCCCTAGGGTACCGTATACGGCCTTAAGGGTGCCGTATACGGGGCTGTTTGCCTTGGAAGGTGCCGTATGCCCCCTTGGTCCGATACCCCCCGTATGCGCTTTGATGCTTGTGCTTCATGCTTTGTGACTTGTACCAAGCTTCATACCCTTTCCCTATAAATAGAGAACCTCCTCATTCATACCACACACACCTCACACACCTTACATTTCACACTTTCTCTCTCTAAACTCTCTCTCTCTCTAGATTTAGGTTAGCATTCTCTCTCTAGCACTACTCTTAGGAGTTAGAGGAGAATTAGTAGGCTAGTGTAGAAGCTCTTAGTAGCTTTTGTACGGAGTTACTCCGAGACTTCAGATTTGTGAAGATTTGTCTGTATTACTCTCTTATTCAGGTTTAATACAATCTCTTGCATTTATTCTTTTAATTATGCTTTTTTATTATGCATGCTTAGGAATGAATGTTAGAATTATGCTAGGCTAGACAAATCAATGTTTGTTGTGATGTATGCAATGTTAGGATAGTTATTATTTAATATGCAATTGGGATTACACCATTATAAAACAACGGAGGTAACGTTATACGGCTTTCATTTGTATAGCGCCAGAATCATCACGAATGTGTGTAGTACGGAAAGTGGAAGCTATGAAAGTCGTGGGCACAATCCGTTGTGTAAATAATGGTCCCAATTGTAAACATGCTGTTACTCTGTCTGTATAAGTTTTGACTGTTTGTGAATTTACTAGCTGAACCTCTGCCCTTATTATCTGTCCAACTTATGCTGTGGTTTGTATCCTCCTCCCTAGAATTGGGCCCATTTCTAGAAGTACGATCGCAACCTATTCTGTGTATGATGATCAATGAACTCAACATGGTCGCTGTTCCCTTGATTGAAATATAATCTGAGGGACACAAAGCATAGGATTAGAGACAGATTAGGTTCATGCTTGTTTATTGTATATCTTTGGGACAACTTCTGGGATATTCATGATCTAGTTGTTCGGTCAGTCAGTGTGATGCTAGTATTCTGTGCCCTTGCATGTTCTTGTTTGATTGTTGCTTAGGTGCTGCATGCTAGACATACAATAACACTATTTCTGCCTTAATAATTAGGTTTTCATAAACATGATAAATATAATACAAGTAGGTTAACATGCATGTAATAGTTGTGATGATTATATAATTAATGATGAACAATTCAGCTGACCGCTAGACAGATTATCCCAACCGGTTCCGCGGGTTAATCCATGTTCATGTTTTTGTTCAATCAATAATTCATGCCATGATACTAACTTCCTCTGGATGACTGTAAATGGGGACCTGGATTAGAGGATAGTTGTCAGCTGAGTTGGTCTGTGCATTTGGGAGAACTTCCGGTGTACTGGACATTCTATAACTGCTATCCAAGTGACATATTATGTATCTGATTGCGGACAACTCTACGTTAGATATATGATAGGATCGTAGTTGTAGCTTATTGAGAAATATAGGAATATTCAGGGAGTAATCTGGAACCCTAATTGGTGTAACGGAAAAGCTGTAAAACTACTGAGTATCCGATATAGCGTTAATACAAATACGTGGGAGAAGAGGAAAGGTCGTATGCATAATACTTTATTACCAATGAAGTTTCTTTGACTTCCCCGAATTAGTCATCACATCTTAGCCCTCCATAACTATCCATCCAATAACATTGCCGAAGTCACAACAAACATATTCCTTATCTTGATTTCTCTGCTTTCTCCGTACAAACCCCTGTCTTTAATTTAGTTTTAATTTTAGTAATTAGATTAGAAAACCAACCAACCTATCAAAAAGTTTTAAAAATCCCAGCTAAATTACGAAAGATAGTTAATCCTCCTAAGATCCCATGCCCGTTGTAGTTTGAAGAACGACACCTGAGTCATACGTACTACTTACTGCCCTTTAGGTCATTAGGTTGTATCAAAGCTTAGGATACCCAGCATATAAATATAAAACTTTGCTCGCGTGCCCTTGCCGGACGGCTCAACGACCGGGGTAAAACCCGACCGACCGCTGGGGACGCAACAATCTTCATTGTTCTACGGATTCGCAATAATCACTGTTGATCAAAACATATACACTTATTCACACAAATCAGTGCTACACTCATATAAAGAGAAATAAAACCATGATAGATGAAATTGAACAACTACACATCAACATGGGATTATGAAAATTATAAAAATTATGTTAAAACCAAAGCTGTAGCCTAGTTTGTGCCTTACAATTTTATAGTAAAGTAGATCAAGATGTTAAAAGATAATCCTTTCTATCTCATTCAAAGTTTCTAACATTCTTTTGTATTGACCTCTTTAAAGCTATCATTTTGTGATTCACATTGCATCCTATAATCTGAACCATTCAGTCACAAATTTGTATACCCATCCAACCTGTAAGTATGAACCGCAGGTGATATCGCGTAAAAAATCATGTTTTTACTACCGATATCTCTCTCATTCTGGAACGATTCTTGGCATTATAACTCAAATGTAGCACAAATCAGTAACATTATGCCAAGATGGTCGAAACAAGGTTGCACGATAAAAATCAAGCAAAACGGATGTAAAACGAAGATTCCACACACGTTTGAAGATTCAAGGCACAAAAACGAGATTTCAAGACCAAAGTGCCCTCCACTAACATCCATTATTTCCAAGATGTTCGTTTTCAAAATACGAATCCAACAGAAGAAGAATCAACCAAAACGGGTAAAGAATGAAGATTTCGAGCCCGCCGAAAGATCCAAATGATCCGTACGCAATATCTGGAGCTAGGGAGCTCATCTCAAGGCCTATCTTATTTCAAAATCTTCGTTTTTGAATTACGAATCCAACAAAAAAAGAATCAACGCAAACGGACGTAAAACGAAGAAAACACGCACGAATCAGCAAACGGAGCAAAAGACGGCGAAAAGGTGCGGGACCAGGCCAGCCGCCGCCGGCCACCTGACCACCGCCGCCGGCCACAGTGGTGGCGGCGCCGGCCTCCCCTCCCCCATCTCGGTTTCCGTTTTTGGCAAGTTTTGGTACCTGGTGCGCCTACTTTTCGTGTTGTACGGTACCCGGTGCGCCTACTTTTCGTGTTGTACGGTACCCGGTGCGCCTACTTTTTGGGTTGTACGGTACCTGGTGCACCCTTGTGGCTACCTTTTGCTAACATGCACCTCTTGGTGTTAATGTGAGCCAAAGCTCACCTATAAAAGGAGGCTTTGAGTTCATTTGAAAAACACACCATATATGCACTAGCCATATACTTTCTTACTTTCTCATTCTACTTTCTTACTTTAAATTTAGCATTAGATTAGTTTAGCACTTTGTTTATAGTAGAAAGAAAGCTAGGAACGTTGTTGTAATCTTTGGTGTACGCTTGGAGTTACGCTCATTAATTCAAGTCTATTCCTTCTCGCATTCTAATCTCGGTTATTTCTATCCTTATCTATCTTAATTAAATATGTATGCTTTAATTATGTTAGAGATCGTTTGTGCCATGATTAGCGAGTAGATTACTATTGTATTTGTTGTGATGTAGTTAGCGTATATAATTGTGGGATGACTTTGAACACGTCGTGAAATAATATGACGGCCCCTATTCGACTGATTATCCGGTATAGTATTGGAAATGCTTTTGAGCGTAGTACAAATATATGGAAGCCGGTAACGACCGAAGGTAGTCGTATTATGGATCGACGTTATAAATTGGAAACCTTGTGAATGGACTTATCTTGTGATTTTAAACCTTAAACTTATATTCGCCTTTCGATTAACAAACGTGATTGTAACCTTGTAAAGAGGAGTCGCGAACCTCAATACTCGGTCAATAGTTATCTGTGTAAAAACTATGTTTTTAATTGTAACGTCATGCAAGCATTATAAAATGCAATGTGATTACGTGGACTTGCCATGAGTATTGTACACTTCCAATCACAATGTACTTATCATGTAAACATCGCGAAGCAATTAAACTCACAAAGGAAACATTGGTAAACAATTAAATACGTTGTGAGCTTCCATAGCATTTTCCGACATGGTCTGGGTTTGACTTTCTGTAAAAAGTCGTCAGCATTTTAATTAGTTGTTTTAGTTTAAATTAGATTAGATTAGGTAGGCTAAAGGCTAAATGACCATTTACGAAAACCTAGGGATTTGTTAATTGTATTGAGAAAGGCAAGTTTGAAATCCAACTTAATCTGATACTTTTACTTAAAACCATGAAGCCCAAAGTAAGATACGCAAGAAACCTGAATGTTTTCCCTCGTTTATCACGCTTAAGTTTCATTGGTAGAAATTGATTAAATAAGTCCGGGCACAAGTTCTAAGTTAGTTGTTTAAAGGATTTGTAATCTTTGTGGTATTAAGAACGGCTAGACATGTTATGGACCTGCTACTCTGTTCCTTCGCCCACGAGCAAATACGTTCAATAATATGGGCCACTGACTCCTTCACAGGAGAGTGTGGAGAGTTGAGCATCGTCTGTCTGGTCAGAATCATGACACCTTAGTTCCTCGTGACATATTAGTTGATAACCAACTAATAAGGAATCTATTGGTTATACCATGAGTTAACGAATCTCGTAAGCAACCCAATTTAGATATTCATTTCCCCGTAAGAGTCATCATCCCATAATTATTAGCTAACGAACTCACAACAAATACTGCTTTGCATATCTGTCGTCTTATTACATTTTATTCGCTTTATTTAGTTTACTTAGTTAACTGAACCAAAACACTCTTTTAAAACCCCCTTTACTAGAAAAGAAAGATTGATTGGATTACCTCCGTTTCAATTCAGTTTCTCTTTAAGAACGACTCTAGGTCCAACTCACCACTTACTAGCCCCTTTGGTTCAGTATTAGTAAGTCACACTTAGACCCCAGCAAAATACAAATTTAAAACACCCCTGTTGTGCTCGGATAGTTATCTTTAATGACACCGACCTATCGGGAACGCAACAAGTTTTTGGCGCCGCTGCCGGGGAGATTTAACTGTCCGATCCAGAGGCCCAACCAATCCAAATTCTAGTAAACCCTTAGGATAAAACCTTATAAAAAAAACACAAAAACATTTCCTTTATTGTCTATTTTACTTTACTGCCTTTCTTTTAGTGTATGACCTGTTCCCCCAGATCTGCACCACTGTTTAACTTTCCTGATCCAGAACTTATAATACGCACCATTAGACGAGAAAAGAAGCAATCCGCACTTAAGAAAGCAATGGCTGAACGCATCACTCTCGTTGATAACAGTAAACCCTCTATCGAAGGAAGAGGAGGACCAATTCTCTACCCCGAAACCCCTGGTCAATCTTTCGAGCTTGAACACCACATCATCCAGCTGATCCAAAACCACTGTAAATTCCATGGATTGCCAAGTGATGACCCAAACTCTCACCTCGACAAGTTCATCTCTCTTTCAAATTCCTACAAGCAAAACGGAATTGGCCAAAACACAATCCGTTTATACCTTTTCCCTTATTCGCTCACTCATCATGCGCAAACATGGTTTGAAGGTTTAGAGACCGGCTCTATCCCTTCATGGACCGCGATGGCGACAAAGTTTCTAACCAAGTACTTTCCGCCCTCTAAACAAACAAACTCCGAAATGACATCATGAACTTCCGAAAAGCCTTCGATGAGTCATTATATACCGCATGGGAACGATTTAAAGGAGCCTTGAAGAAATGCCCTAATCACCGACTCGATAAGTCAGCACAATTGTGTACTTTCTACAATGGTTTAGATCCTAACCACCGAACTACCCTCGATGCTGCTGCACAAGGAAGCTTCATGGCGAAGACCGACGAAGAAGGATGGAACCTTATCGAAAACATGACTATGCACCACCACGATTGGAATTCTGGAGATCATTCAACATCTTCCAAACCTATCGCTACTGCAAACCCAATTCCAGTCGAAGCAATTAAGGCATTAACGGAGAAAATGGACTCGCTGGTAAAACAGTTTGGAGAACTTAAGAAACAACAGCACCAAGTACACCAAGTGCAAGTCTGCCAACATTGCACTAACCCGCAACCATCCGGAGAATACCAAGTTGAATACGAAGAAGCCGATGGTACCGTCTACTATGCTCAGTTTCCTGCTTGACCACTCGGTTTCAACCAAAATAACAACCAACCTAGAGGACCTCCCTTTCCGCCGAGAAACAACCAGCAACCTTTTAAACCCCGATACCCACCTAGATATCCACCCTACCAACAATAACCACAACTTCCTTACAATCAACCCCTTGCACTTCCTGCACCCACTTCCGATACAAACCAAACCACGGAACAAACCGCCAAGACAAATGCCCCAACTTCAAGTTCGGATGACGCCTTCACCCAATTCATGCAAGGTCAATACCTGCTCAACCAAAAGACGTCTGCTAGACAAGATCAAGCCGACCTCTTCATGAGAAATCAATTGGATGTGCTAAAGAATTTGGAAGCTCAAATTGGACAATTGGCATAACGTCTTGAGAATAGACCCCGAGGAAGTTTGCCCAGCAACACGGTTCAAAATCCGCATATTGAGGAAGCAAAGCAACTTACGACACCCAAGGAAGCAGCCACTACTCCACCTGCTGCTGTCCCAATAAAGGAAGAACAAAAGGTCAAGATACCAGCTGTGGAAACTGCTCCAACCATGAACAAAGAGGTTAAAATCCCTTACCCCGCTAGACTTAAAGTTCAACCCAAGAAACTATCATCCTTTAAGCTAGACGGAAAATTCCTTGATACCATGTCTAGAGTTCCTGGTCGCAATAAGTATATTAGGAAGTTGCTGTCAACCAAAGATAAACTGCCTGAAATGAACAACATTCCCCTTAGTTCTGAAATCTCAGCCCTACTTAAAAATAGCCTTCCCGAAAAACTAGGAGATACCGGTAGATTTACACTCCCTTGTTCTATCTACAATTCCGGAAATATGAGCGCCTTAGCCGACTTAGGAGCCAGCATTAACCTTATGCCCTACTCCCTGTTTAAGAGGCTAGAACTTGAAAACTTGAAACCCACTAAAATGACCGTCCAGCTAGCTGACCAATCTGTTAGATACCCCAAGGGAATAGCTGAGAATGTCCTTGTTCAAGTTGACAAATTTTTCTTTCCAACGGATTTCGTGGTAATGGATATCCACGAGGACATAAACATACCAATTATCCTCGGAATACCATTCATGAATACGGCTAGAGCAGTGATTGATGTGTATAACCATACGATTGTCTTACGATCACATGGTGAAAGCATCACTTACAAGATCGACCAACCGGAATGCACCCCAGAAGAAGAAGAATGCTATGCAATATCCACAAGAAGAATCTGTTCCGACGATGAATCAGAACCAGAGGAGGAATCACAATTCACCCGATCATCAGTTCTTATTTCTGACACTGAATACGATCCAGAGGAGGATGAGTACGAGGAATCAGATGAAGAAACTGAATCTGACCCTGAGGAGGAAGAAGAAGAGGAAGAGGAAGAAATGGAAGAAGATGAAGATCAAACTGATTCACCACAAATGGCTGAAGTTAAAAGGATACAAAAGTGTGATGACTGCTCTTTATCAGAAGAATCAGTTGATTACGGAGTCATCCGCCAAGAGCTCAGATCCTCTCATCTTAAAAGAATGGAAAACATCCTTAATTCTTACATCGATCCATCAAAACCCTTCACCAGAACCCGACTCCGAGACATAGACATCTTTGAAGAAGGACTCCGATCATCACCACATCCAGACCAGTATGCTAAACTTCTACAAAGAATTTCAGCGTACAAGGCACGTCAACCAGGAAGCTTTGCCGAAGAAAACCTCCATGACATAACAACCGAAGTCCGAACCATCGAAATCGATAGTTCTCGACCCTTCAACAACGCACCCTCCGACGAAGAATGCCACCAATTTCCAGATTCACGAGATAAGGACTCCGACTGCAACAGCGATTGTGACGACGATTATGTCAACGTCACTCTTGATGAATGCTCTATTCCGCAAACCCCTCTTGCTTCACCAAATTCCCCTGCTGTCGCAACCGAGAGACTAGAAATCCCTCTAATAGACACCCACGAAGAAATGATTGAGCTAATTGACGAAAATGAAGATGTGCACGTCATTGTGGAAGCTATCAAAGAGTCAACCAACAGCTATACCACCGCCCAGAGACAACTGATAAGGCAAATTGAACAGGAGTATGACTCATACCTCGCCAATTATGGAGGACCGGCACCCAGGCTCTAATTCGACGTATTCAAGAGTTCTCTGATTCCCTTCAAGACCAACTCTACAGAGAAGCTCAAACACCTAACTACCCGATGGGAGAAGTCGAGTTCTGCAGCAGCCAGAAGCAAATATACCTAAAAGTATATTGTACTTTGGCCGGATCAGCTTTTCCCTATTCAGCAAGTCAGAAGGCCATACTAGCATCCATGAGGACTCATCTTGAAAGAGCCATCGGAAATCCACAAAATTATGTCGACATCAGAATGGTAGGAGATCTTAGAACTCTTCTAGATCTCATTGAAGCTGGAGAACACCTCACAGCCAAGGAAAACTTCAGGATAGTCATTAATTCCACTATTAGTCATCACGTTGAAGTAATAATTGATGAGCTAAATCAGTCAGCTTTTGAGGAAAATACTCGTGACGTTCCTAATCAATTTTGGCACATGTCACAAGTAAACTTGGCAAACTACGTGATAGATCGACTACGCGAGAAGTACCCAGAGGAAGAAGACGTAGAAGTTGATGCCTATCTTAATGGATACCGCGAAATATTCGGCAAGCTAATCTGCATCTTCACCGACTCGGATTTTCCCTTCAACCGTGAACAGCATCAATTAATCAGACAAGTGTGCCAAGCTACCAGATCTTTCGGAGGAGACCCGTTGGCTAATGATTTTGAAGAAGTGAAAACCGAATTCATGGCTTTAATCGCCTCGATAGGAAGAAACCACGCACAGCGTGAAATTGTTCGAACTCACACCTGCACTCGAACTGACCCTAACGGTCCAGTCACAAGCGCAGTTCGATATATCTGCTATGGAATGGCAATCCTCGACCGACTCGCCACTGATCACTTCAAAAGCTTCAGGATGGAATCCACCGATCCACCAACACTCATTGCTGACATGATGGAGCAATTCCTACAATACTATCCACCATGATGCTCTCTACCAAGGAACCACAGTGACCATGCCACCACTACGGATGCATCAAGCATCATCTGAAGAAGAAAAGGACTAAGTCGAGCTCTCGACTTAAAAAGAGCGCTTCTCGGGAGGCAACCCGTGTTTGTTTTTACATTCCTGCAAATTTTACTTTCCAAGAAGTGATGAAATCTCCGACTATCTTTCACACTCGGATCATACAAAGAATGCTCCATCCTGCAAGGAAGCATCAACAGCAAAAAAATAGTATATCCGACGTGTTCACACTCACGAGATCAATCACAAGAAGACATGACCAAAGAGCGCACCAAAGAAGACAAAGACCGGCAGATGCAACAAAAAGGAATACTGCAACTACCGGGGAGTACTTCTATACCGTCTCTTTCATTCGTTTTAAATATACAATATCCAATATGCTTATCACTAAGTGTGGGATTCAACCCCAACAATCACACTGAAAGAACGAGTCTTAGATGTTTAAAACCCTAAGTGTGGGATTTTACCACATTCAGAGCTTAGTATAACATCGAGGACGATGTTCCTTTAAGTGTGGGATAGCAGTAGTTGCACTCCTGTTAAATGGATATTGGTATATTCTTGATTCTAAAATCGTCGCTCTTTATAAGACCTTGTTTCTCCGTAAAAGTAAACAAAATTTTTTAAAATTAAGTTAAAAATATGTTGAAAATGAAAAATTTTAAGCGAAGAATGATTTACTTTGGGAATAAGGACGAATAAAATATAAATTCTTTTGAAAAACGAGTTTGAAAATCCCATAAAGAGCATCGCATGACTAAGCACACAACAAACCAACTTTCGATTCGTGAGGTATCTTGAGCCATATGAAGAGCATTCACTTTTAATGCTTCACTTTTTTGATTCTTAAGTGTGCCGATGTATGCGTTCAGAATCAGAACTTGCTCCTGTAATGCATTTCGAAGCCAAGCTAGTGAGTAAAAAGGAGATCGAATCACATCATTCTTAAACCCTTCTACACACCCCAAAATAAACACGTCATCCCGTACCTACTCAAAAGCATCCCTCAAACTTCATAGAAAGTTTCAAAGATGAAAGAAGAAAAGCTACAAGGATACGAAGTCAAAATCACCCGAGAAAACTCGTAGAAAAGAAAGTCAAGTGAAAGAAAAGACTCCTTCCAGAAACCAAAAGAAAAGGGCGTCAATCGTCCTAAAAAGTCAAAAAACTTCAACTTTCCGAACTTCACAAAAAGAAATAAAACCCAACAAAACCCCCTCTCACATCACCAACACCTCACTCCAAAACCTTACATCACTCCCCTAGAATGATTGTGGCTAGATCGACTACACGCTCGCCCAAAAGGTAACGATTTGATTCTCGATCAAGCCTATGACGATGAACGATACATGACTGGCGTTCTGAGTGATAGATAATACTAGAATAGGAAACCCTAAACACTTTGAGTGATTGGAGTGACCACCTTGAGAGGATCGTCTAGTCATGTATCAACGATCAAAGATCAAAAGCATGCTCCTAAAGATTACAACCTAGCTTTTTCAAAAATCAAATATCTTTATTTTTCCAAAACCCCTCTTTAGTAAAGAATTCCGTCTTAAAATATTTCATTATCTGCTTATCTTTAGCCACGTTGAAAATGAGTTTGCTTGAGGACAAGCAAAGTTCTAAGTGTGGGATACTTGATATCGCGTAAAAAGTCATGTTTTTACTACCGATATCTCTCTCATTCTGGAACGATTCTTGACATTATAACTCAAATATAGCACAAATCAGTAACATTATGCCAAGATGGTCGAAACAAGGTTGCACGATAAAAATCAAGCAAAACGGATGTAAAACGAAGATTTCACACACGTTTGAAGATTCAAGGCACAAAAACGAGATTTCAAGACCAAAGTTCCCTCCACCAACATCCATTATTTCCAAGATGTTCATTTTCAAAATACGAATCCAACAGAAGAAGAATCAACCAAAACGGGTAAAGAATGAAGATTTCGCGCCCGCCGGAAGATCCAAATGATCCGTACGCAATATCTGGAGCTAGGGACCTCATCTCAGGGCCTATCTTATGTCAAAATCTTCGTTTTTGAATTACGAATCCAACAAAAAAAGAATCAACGCAAATGGACGTAAAACGAAGAAAACACGCACGAATCAGTAAACGAAGCAAAAAACGGCGAAACGGGGCGGGACCAGGCCAGCCGCCGCCGGCCACCTGACCACCGCCGCCGGCCACAGTGGTGGTGGCGCCGGCCTCCCCTCCCCCATCTCGGTTTCCGTTTTTGGCAAGTTTTGGTACCTGGTGCGCCTACTTTTCGTGTTGTACGGTACCCGGTGCGCCTACTTTTCGTGTTGTACGGTACCCGGTGCGCCTACTTTTCAGGTTGTACGGTACCTGGTGCACCCTTGTGGCTACCTTTTGCTAACATGCACCTCTTGGTGCTAATGTGAGCCAAAGCTCACCTATAAAAGGAGGCTTTGAGTTCATTTGAAAAACACACCACATATGCACTAGCCATATACTTTCTTACTTTCTCATTCTACTTTCTTACTTTAAATTTAACATTAGATTAGTTTAGCACTTTGTTTAGAGTAGAAAGAAAGCTAGGAACGTTGTTGTAATCTTTGGTGTACGCTTGGAGTTACGCTCATTAATTCAAGTCTATTCCTTCTCGCATTCTAATCTCGGTTATTTCTATCCTTATCTATCTTAATTAAATATGTATGCTTTAATTATGTTAGAGATCGTTTGTGCCATGATTAGCGAGTAGATTACTATTGTATTTGTTGTGATGTAGTTAGCGTATATAATTGTGGGATGACTTTGAACACGTCGTGAAATAATATGACGGCCCCTATTCGACTGATTATCCGGTATAGTATTGGAAATGCTTTTGAGCGTAGTACAAATATATGGAAGCCGGTAACGACCGAAGGTAGTCGTATTATGGATCGACGTTATAAATTGGAAACCTTGTGAATGGACTTATCTTGTGATTTTAAACCTTAAACTTATATTCGCCTTTCGATTAACAAACGTGATTGTAACCTTGTAAAGAGGAGTCGCGAACCTCAATACTCGGTCAATAGTTATCTGTGTAAAAACTATGTTTTTAATTGTAACGTCATGCAAGCATTATAAAATGCAATGTGATTACGTGGACTGGCCATGAGTATTGTACACTTCTAATCACAATGTACTTATCATGTAAACATCGCGAAGCAATTAAACTCACAACGGAAACATTGGTAAACAATTAAATACGTTGTGAGCTTCCATAGCATTTTCCGACATGGTCTGGGTTTGACTTTCTGTAAAAAGCCGTCAGCATTTTAATTAGTTGTTTTAGTTTAAATTAGATTAGATTAGGTAGGCTAAAGGCTAAATGACCATTTACGAAAACCTAGGGATTTGTTAATTGTTTTGAGAAAGGCAAGTTTGAAATCCAACTTAATCTGATACTTTTACTTAAAACCATGAAGCCCAAAGTAAGATACGCAAGAAACCTGAATGTTTTCCCTCGTTTATCACGCTTAAGTTTCATTGGTAGAAATTGATTAAATAAGTCCGGGCACAAGTTCTAAGTTAGTTGTTTAAAGGATTTGTAATCTTTGTGGTATTAAGAACGGCTAGACATGTTATGGACCTGCTACTCTGTTCCTTCGCCCACGAGCAAATACGTTCAATAATATGGGCCACTGACTCCTTCACAGGAGAGTGTGGAGAGTTGAGCATCGTCTGTCTGGTCAGAATCATGACACCTTAGTTCCTCGTGACATATTAGTTGATAACCAACTAATAAGGAATCTATTGGTTATACCATGAGTTAACGAATCTCGTAAGCAACCCAATTTAGATATTCATTTCCCCGTAAGAGTCATCATCCCATAATTATTAGCTAACGAACTCACAACAAATACTGCTTTGCATATCTGTCGTCTTATTACATTTTATTCGCTTTATTTAGTTTACTTAGTTAACTGAACCAAAACACTCTTTTAAAACCCCCTTTACTAGAAAGAAAGATTGATTGGATTACCTCCGTTTCAATTCAGTTTCTCTTTAAGAACGACTCTAGGTCCAACTTACCACTTACTAGCCCCTTTGGTTCAGTATTAGTAAGTCACACTTAGACCCCAGCAAAATACAAATTTAAAACACCCCTGTTGTGCTCGGATAGTTATCGTTAATGACACCGACCTATCGGGAACGCAACAGCATGCCTTATCCCAAAATTTACTCCCAAACCCCTAGCAATTAGAGTAACAAAGTTACCACCAACAATAGGACTTCGGTCCTTTAAACCCCCAGCGGTTGTGTCAAGATAATTTGCCACACAAAAAGGGAAATTGATGTGGTTCCTCTCATAGATTTGCCTCAAATACCAAATGTCCGCCAATGTCACTTTCTCGTTGTTCTCACGTCTGTTGGCAATAGTGTGAGTGATGAAACGGTGAATGATACGAAGATGGACATTATTCATGTCCTTGTAAGAGACCGAACTAGCTTCAAACTCCTTCTCACTGAACTGCTCCCAAAAGTCACCCTCAATAAAGTCACCCGTGTCATGAATTCGAACCCCAGTCATCAAATAGTCATCAAAAAAAGTATAGGCGAGCTCAGCTGGAGTGTAGATATCCAAACATTCAGCTAGTTGCCTAATAGAAAGAAAACGTGGCTCGCCTCCTAGCCTAAACTTCATGAAATTGGCATCGTTAACTGTGGCGATATCTCTTTGCACGATCAAGGTAGAAAAGAACTCATAACATAGCTCCTTGAAAACTGGTTCCCTTATGTTGAACAATCTTTCCCATTCGGTGAACTCATACATAATCCCTCCATACTGAAACCTCTGAATGAGAAGTTCATGAATCTGCTGAGAGAGCCCAATCGCTTCAAGAGGTTCCCAGTCGACATATCTTGATAATTCAAACTCTTTTTTCAGTAAAGAGAACAAATTCTGGGAATACTTGACGTAGTACACCCATCTTTGGTCAAATCGTAGCCATGGGTGCACGTTAGCCGGAATAAAGACGGCTTCAGCAACATCAGGTGCAACATGGAGGAATTCCTCTTCATCTTGCAATTGAGAGGTGGAGGTGTCAGCGGCACTCTTGGAAGTGTTACCCTTACGTGATTTCCTGGAGGTGGATGTAGGCTGCACAATCATTACAAGAGAAACACAATGTTGCACCAAACAAATGTTAGTGTTAGTTATAATCTTAAACATGTTTTGTATACAAAATGAGCGATAATATGTCAGAAATCATAACCTCCCCCAAACAAATAGCACGCCCAAAACAAATGAAGCATATCATGTCAACAAAACCACAATCAAACATGCTCCACATATTCAAACACACAATTTCCAAATCAAACAATGCACAGCCCATGTGTAATCCAATATTAAACTAAACTATACTTACAACAATGCATATTCAACATTATCTTAGTTAAGCTAGTCTTACAATCACAATTACACATTAAGTCATACAATTTATCAACATTCCAAGCAGGTTCATCATTTTCATTCAACTTTCAATAATCATAGTATCAAACATATACATTTGCAAGTAATGTCTTACAACCAATAATCATATCTAGAAACAAAAATGACAAGAACAAGCACAACACCATCTTCCAAAAGTTGACATGAATTTTAGTTACACAATATGACCTAAGTCATAAATTAACTCACGAATCAAGCAACGGAAAACACGGCAACATCTAAATCATGCATTTCCAACAATTTCAAACACCAATCATCATAAAAATTCAAAATCTCCAAATTGACATGAACCTTTTATTCATAAAATCCCTCAAATCAAACAAATGAACACAAGCATGAGCAATCATAAGCAATGTGATAAAAATATCATGTCAATTAAACAACTACAAACTCCTATCATCATCAAAATTCGGAATACCCAACTTCACATAAACCCTAATTCATAAAATTCATCAATTCAAGCAAATAAACACAAATTCATGGTGGAAATTAGTTATCTAGCATGAATACATCTTTAATAACATGAAAAGTATAAGATTAAACATCCCCACACTTAGCATTTGCAAAACCCACATATAAAGTAATGTGAGAATTAAAACTACAAATCGCAAGTAAAAGAGATGTTAATCCATACCTTAGGAGGCATTGAAACAAGAATTAGTGATGAAAATAGTGAGAATTTTCGAAATTGGGTTAGGGTTTTCGGAAGTGCAGCAGCCGTTTGGAGAAGAAGGAGTGAAATAATTGGGGTTAGGTAAAAAAATGCCCAAAACTCGCTTTTAAAAACTGCAGAACCAATAAGGAAACCGGCGGGTTATGGGTATAACCCGGCGGGTTGGTCTCGGGTTGGGCTCGGGTTGGGCGCGGGTTGGCCCCGGGTCGTGTGGTAGCCGGGTCAAAATGAAACATAGAACCCGGAGGGTGCAATAGTAAACAACCGGGTCGAACAACGAACCCGGCGGGTTTTGGTAGAAGCCGCCGGCTTATACAGGCTTAAAACGGGTGAAGCCTTCTGTTACCAACAATTTGTGAAATTTTAAATCACCCGGCGTGTCAAGACCCGAACCCGGCGTGTCAAGACCAGAACCCGGCGGCTTGTGAAGCCACCCGGCTGCTCCTACTCGACTCCAGCAGACTTAAAAGAATTTTTTTTTTTTTGTTTTTTTGTTTTTGTTTTTTTAAGAGAAAACATGGTAATAATAATAATTACTAAATCAACAACCACTAAAGAGGATACGAAAACGGGTTTGACCCGTTTGGTGCTTGGTTTATTAACGAGTCGAAAGCTTGACTCGACCCCGAATTCATTTGTCCTTGGGGTAGGCCGCGAGCTCCTCCCACTCGCTCTCATTATCTTCCTCATGGTACAACTTCAATCGATGCCCATTCACAATAAAGGTTCCACCATCCGACCCGACAAGTTCCACATATCCGGATGGGTAGCCATGTTTGACCACATATGGACCGGTCCAACGAGGCTTGAACTTCGGTTGTTTTAACTTGAAACGTGATTGAAAAAGAAGAACTTTGTCGCCGGCTTTGAATTCTTTCCTTGTTTTCAACTTCAGGTCATGCAAAACTTTAGTTCTTTCTTTGTAAAGGCGGGAATTTTCATAAGCTTGCAACCGAAGCTCATCTAACTCGTGAAGTTGCAACATTCTCTTTTCCCCCGCCTCAATCAAATCCAAGTTACAATTTTTCAAAGCCCAATAGGCTTTGTGCTCAATTTCAAGAGGTAAATGGCAAGTTTTGCCATAGAGCAACCGGTAGGGTGTTGTCCCAATGGGTGTTTTGTAGGCGGTTCTAAACGCCCACAATGCATCTTCAAGCTTCTTGGACCAAATAGCTCTATTATCCTTTACCGTTTTCTCAAGAATCCTCTTCAAAGCGCGATTGGTGTTTTCAACTTGACCACTTGTTTGAGGGTGGTAAGAAGTTGAAAACCGATGATTCACCCCATACTTTTTGAGCACTTTTTCAAGTTGAGCATTAGCAAAGTGACTTCCCCGGTCACTTATCAAAGCCTTGGGCATCCCAAATCGACAAAACAAACTCTTCAAGAAGTCGATTACTACTCTAGCATCATTTTTGGGCAAAGCCTTGGCTTCCGCCCATTTGGACACATAGTCAACCACCACCAAAATATACTCATTTTTGAAGGATGGTGGGAACGGTCCCATGAAGTCAATGCCCCAAATATCAAAGACCTCGCAAACTTGGATGCTTGTTTGTGGCATTTCATCCCTTTTGGAGATGTTTCCGGTTCGTTGACAAGCATCGCATGTTTGGCATAGAGTGTTTGCCTCCTTGAAGATGGTCGGCCAATAGAAACCCGCATCATATACTTTCTTCGCGGTGACCGACGGACCATAATGACCTCCGGTAGGTCCATGGTGGCATGCATCCAAAATTTCCCTTGTCTCTCCGCCCGAGACACATCTTCTAATCATTCCATCCGCACAAACGCGGAACAAGTTTGGCTCCTCCCAAAAGTAATGCTTCAAGTTAGAGAAAAATTTCCTTTTCTCTTGATGACTCATGCCCTTCCGTAAAACGCCCCCAACCAAGTAATTTGCCAAGTCGGCATACCATGGTGCCTCATCCTCCTTTTCCTCACATACCTGCAAAAGAAATTCCTCGGGAAAGGAATCATCAATATTAGTATCGCCTTGCTTGTCAAGATGTGAATTTTCCAATCTTGACAAGTGATCGGCGGCAAGGTTTTCGGCTCCTTTTTTATCCTTAATCTCAATGTCGAATTCTTGTAAAAGAAGAATCCAACGGATGAGACGGGGTTTAGCATCTTGTTTGTTGAAAAGATACTTTAAAGCCGATTGGTCAGTGAAAACTACGGTTTTTGAAAGCACAAGATATTGCCTAAACTTGTCGAAGGCAAACACAACCGCAAGCAACTCTTTTTCCGTGGTGGTGTAATTTTGTTGGGTGCTATTTAGTGTTTTGCTAGCAAAATAGATAGGCTTGAAATGTTTGTCCTCTCTTTGTCCTAGGACGGCTGCTAAGGCAAAGTCGCTAGCGTCACACATCAACTCAAAGGGCTTGGACCAATCGGGTGAGACAATTATCGGTGCATTGGTCAAATGGTCTTTAAGGGTCGAAAATGCACTCAAACAAGGGTCATCAAACACAAAGGGCGTATCCTTTTCAAGTAACTTAGTCATTGGTCGGGTAATCTTTGAAAAGTCCTTAATGAATCTACGGTAAAACCCGGCGTGACCCAAGAAACTTCTAACGCCTTTTACATTGGTCGGAGGGGGTAATTTGGCAATAACATCAATTTTAGCCCTATCCACTTCAATACCCAATCCCGACACCTTGTGCCCCAACACAATACCCTCACGTACCATGAAATGGCACTTTTCCCAATTTAACTTTGGGTGGGCTCTCTCACATCTCTCAAGCATTTTATCCAAGTTGGATAAACATGATTCAAACGAGTCCCTAAACACGGAAAAGTCATCCATGAAAACTTCCATGGAGGTCTCAACCATATCGTGAAAGATGGCGATCATGCACCTTTGAAAGGTGGCCGGGGCATTGCATAGCCCAAAAGGCATTCGCCGGTAAGCATACGTTCCAAAAGGGCAAGTGAAAGTAGTTTTCTCTTGATCTTCGGGGTCTATGGGGATTTGAAAATATCCCGAGAACCCATCAAGAAAACAATAAAATTTATTGCCCGCAAGTCTCTCAAGCATTTGATCGATAAATGGGAGGGGAAAATGGTCCTTTCGTGTAGCATCATTTAATTTTCTATAGTCAATGCATACACGCCAACCCGTAACCGTCCTAATGGGTATCATTTCATTTTTCTCATTAGCCACAACGGTCATGCCCCCCTTTTTCGGCACACAATGTACCGGGCTCACCCAAGAGCTATCCGCAATGGGGTAAATAATACCCGCATCAAGAAGCTTTATTACCTCTTTCTTGACTACATCCACCATATTCAGGTTAAGCCTCCGTTGCCTTTGGACAACAGGTTTAAAGTCATCAACAAAACTGATCTTGTGCTTACAAAATGATGGGCTTATTCCCGGTATGTCGGATGTTCGCCAAGCGAAAGCTCCTTTGTGAGCCTTGAGTACATTCAACAATTTGGTTTTTTCATCATACACAAGGGATGAAGAGATGATTACTGGGAGGAGGTTCTCCTCGTGAAGATATGCATACTCCAAGTGGCTTGGGAGTTCCTTCAACTCTAAGTCACGTGGTGGACCCTCCAATGACGTTTTGATCCTCATGTTGTCATCCTTTATGAGCTCCTCAAAAGCATCCTCACCGTCGAGCTCTTTTTCATCATTTGTTTCTTCCATGCTCATGACCAACTCCTCCTCGGTCATTCCCTCAACATTTGACTCTAGCAAGTCAACAAGCTCCGATTCCAATCCAAGCAAGCTTTCCAATTCTTCCTCCATAGCCTCATCTATGACATCAATTCTAAAACACGAGTCATCATTAGAATAAGGATGCTTCATGGCCTTATCGATCGTGAACGCGATCCTTTCATCCCCCACCCCCAAGGTCAATTTCTTATCTTTAACCCCAATTATGGCATCCGCGGTGTGTAGAAAGGGTCGTCCTAGAATCAAGGGCACTTTACTACCCTCCTCCATTTCGAGGATAACAAAGTCAACCGGGAAGGTAAATTGCCCTACCTCTATTAGCATGTTTTCCGCAATCCCAACGGGATATTGGAAAGATCTATCGGCAAGACGGATATTCATGCGAGTGGGGGTTAGGGATCCTAGGGCCAACTTAGCATATAATGAATAGGGCATTAAGTTAATACTTGCACCCAAATCCGCAAGCGCATCACAAGTGATAATTTTACCCAATGTGCAAGAAATGATGAAGCTCCTGGGATCTCCAAGCTTTGGTGGGATTTTGTGTTGAACAAGAGCTGAGCATTCCTCGTTCAAAAACATAGCCGATGCCTCCGTTAGCTTGTCTTTGTTGCTCACCAAATCCTTAATGAATTTGGCATAGTTTGGCATCCCGGCTAATACATCAACCAAAGGCACATTGATTCGGATGCCTTTGATCATGTCCACGAATTTCCCGTATTGAGCCGCCATCTTTTCTTTCCTTAACCGTTTTGTGGGTAAGGAATCTTTGGCTTGTAAGCTTTTACAACCGGTGTAGGTGACACCGGTGTAACCGTTGGTGGGGTGGCTTCAACATTCTCTTCAATCTCCTCCTCCTCAAGTTCCTGCACAAAAGAGTTAGAAATATTTTTGTCCTTGGCTTGAGGTGGTGGTGGAAGTTCTTTCCCGCTCCTTGTAGTGATAGCATTAACATGCTCGTTTCTTGCGGGCGGTGGTTGGTTTGGCTTTGGTCCACTACTTGAAGAAGATGGTTGTTGTCTTGGGTTTTGTTGTGTATTACTCGGTAAACCACCGGTTGGCCTACTACTTTGTCCCTCGGACAATCTTTCCATCTTTCGCTCCAAGTCTTGAATTGAAGCTTGTTGGTTCTTTTGCCCTTGCTCCATGCTCAACCGAATGTTAGTCATTTGGGCTTTCATCCTCTCGGTTGCAGTGTCTTGCTTTGCCATAAACTCCTTCATCATTTGTTCCATTGGAGTTAATGTTGGTTCTTTTTTTTGAACCGGTGGTGGTTGATTGTCTCTAGATGGGCTTTGGTGTCGGTTTTGGTTGTAATTTTGGTTTGAAGATTGGTTGTAGTTTTGATTGGAGTTTTGGTTGTAAGGTTGATTTGGTCGAGGGAATCGGTTGTTTTGGTTTTGGTTGTTGTAACTTCCTTGATAACCACTCGGGTTTCGATTTTGATAACCACCCCGTTGGTAGTTTCCACTTTGGTAATTTCCTTGTTGAAGGAAATTAACATCTTCCTCATCTCCCGCCATCGGCAAATCATCTTGTGCACAATTCGCCGTGGCATGATTACCACCACAATTACCACAACCATCACGAAGCTCCTTGATTTCACCTTTGATTGTCTTGAATTGAGCATCAAATTTGGAAGACAAAGCCTTGATTTCCTTCATCATTGCCGAGTCCTTGGAGCTTCCATCTCCACTACTAGTACCCTCGGCAAATGCAACATGCTTTTTAACCGGTTTCCCTCCTTTGTCCTTAGCCCAATTTAAGCTTTGGATAATCTTGTCTTCAAGAACCCTCCATGCTTCATTCGGTGTTTTGTAGAGAAATTGACCTCCACCCGAGGCATCCAAAATACTAGCCGAATCCAAGTTAAGACCATTGTAGAATAGCACAATGATTTCCCTTTTCTTCAACTCGTGGCCATGGAAATTTCTCAACATTTCCTTCATTCGACACCATGCTTCTACCAAAGTCTCGCCTTCTTGTTGTTTGAAGGCTCCAATCTCATTCAAGAGTCTTTCGGCCAAAGCCGGAGGATAATAACGCCTAACAAACGCTTCTCTCATCTCATCCCAAGTCCTAATGGTATTAGGCTCCAATTCTTGAAACCAAATCTTTGCCTCACCACATAGAGACATAGGAAAAGTCCGTAGGCGAATCACTTCATCCATGTTTGCCCCATACTTAAAATAACTCCCAATTTCAAGAAAACTAGCAATATGTTTGTGCGGATCGGCCCGCACCCTTCCATCAAATTGGGTGTCTCGAATTAGTTGCATATGGTGACCTTTCAAGGAAAAGTTATCATTCTCAATATCTTGAACCCGTATGGCCGACTCAGGTGTCGGTGCCACGGTTCTTGTCCGTGAGAAAATAGGGGTATCATCCTCATCCGCCATTTCCTCTTCAATTATAAACTCTTCCTCCTCTTGAAAAGGAGGTGTTGGAGGATTTTCTTCGGGTGATACAAGATCGTCTTCAATTATCTCTTCCACTTCAACGGTGTTTCCCGAAGATGTATCGGTATCCGTTTGACTACAAGATGAATCCGATGATCTCTGTTTTGGTTTCCTTCTTCGTTTGCTCTTTTTGGTCTTCTCCGGATTGGACAAAGGACTTAGAAGCTCTTTACCGGAGCTCCTTGTGTTCATCCACTACCAAATCAAACCTGAAAAGTCACAAAAGATAAAACCATCAACGCACCGGCGCAATACAAACAAAATATAACTTTCCAAGAATGAATTCCTAGAAAGGATCAATCAATCACACTTGAATTAACTTCAATTAAACACGAAGTTCCCTGGCAGTGGCGCCAAAAACTTGATGTGCAAAATCCAGTTATAAAATTTATCGTTGTAAAGTGAACTAGAAAATACCGAGCTAGACTAAACACAACCGGGCAGTGGACCCTGTCGAGAAGTAGTATAGTTTGGCAAGTTCGGGTTCGAACACAAGGAACCAAGGTTTAAGATGTCAAAGTCAAGTGTGAACAATTTAGAAAGTGAGAATAAAATTTGGTTTGGTGTGACTGAATTGTCACGGTGCTTAAAACTACAATCTTTAATTAAACTAGGCAATTGGACTCGGAAGAGTCGGATTAATTGGTTGGAACTTTCAAATATTTTGTGACACCCGACCATTTAGGGCTAGTGTTAGTTCCTAATCATTGTGCTAATACATGTAATTAAGGTGAATTATGTGTATCATTATGTGTATTAATATATGTTATTATATTTGCACACATTTGCGATTTGTTTAAATCGTACATTTTATTATCGGATGGACTCCGACACAGTTTAAATACGACGTTGGTGAAAAACTTTCTATAAATAACTTTAAACTATTTTTAGAATTTATTTATCATTATTTATTATTTATTGAAATAATATGCGAAAAACCTAGGCGTTTTGGTTAAAACGTCTCAAACGCGACAAAAACGCGCGGAACGCGCCCGACAATCGAACGAAAACCAAAATATATTTTAAGAATTTAAAATATATCATTTAGAGTAAACCTTTCATTTAAAATATATCATTTGATGTTAATAATGAAAAACGTCTAATAAAATCGTTACGCGATTAAACCTCCGTAGAACTAACACGCAAATCGAGGTCAACGAATTAACGGAACATTTTTATAAATGTTTTCAAGTATTTATATTTAATATTTCAAGTGAAAATATCGAAATTTGATAGCTACTTAAAAACGCGTATAAAACGTTTAACGTATAAATAAACGTTTAAACAATCGGGAAAACGAACGTAAAACGCAACGATTTAAGCTAGAAATGAAAAATGACCAAAATACCCCTTGTGGGCCCCCTTGGCCGGCGCTCCCATGCCCCAAGGCACCCATGTGCCACCTCCTATTGTGACCAATCCTTGACCATGCAATGGAATCCTCTCTCTTTTCTTACACTACCACTCAAAATGCATGCAACCTCTTTTCACTCTTTCATTTCATCATTTTAATTTATCAAACACACACATTTCTCTCTCAAAAACTCAGCCATTTCCAGACCAAAAACACTCACAATCACCACCACAAAATCGCCATCATCATCATCTAAAATAGGAATCAAGATCAAGCTCAAGAAATCATCAACACCTTCATCATCTTCATCTTTTCCTCATCATTTCTTTGTAAGATTCATCAAAACCCTTGACTAATTTTACTTTAATACTACTGATTTATATGTTATTTAGCTCATCTAACATGAATATGTCCAAGATTGTTGTTAAAAATCGTTTTTATAACTCATACAAGACATGCAAGAATCTGCCTAAAAATCGACAGTTTGGTAGAAAATTCGTATAAAATCGTATACTGAGAGTTAGATGATGCATTTTTTTTTAAAATTTGCGTATCGAAAAGATCTACATCTTTCGTGTTTTACACTTTTTCCAGAAACGCTCTAATTTTTCTCTACGAGCCGATTTATAAGACTGACCTGGAAGTTTTTCGATAAAATGTGTTCGGTTGTTACTCGGCTTTATTTAACTATGTTAATGGACTTGTTAGAAGCTGAAAATTTGATATGTTAGTCAAGACACTTAGTAAATCAGTTGGTAAAAATTTGGAAGTTTGATTTGGACTATAGATAGGTGAAATCAGTTGGCGTAATGACCCGACATAAACCGAAAACATTAAATCTTGAAGTTTAAGGTGTAAACTTAAAAACCGACATCTCGAAACGACCCCGACTCGAACCAAAATTTCTGGAGACTCTTTGAACATATCTAAGGCTTCCCTAAAAATTTCGGGTCAAACCGAGCCCGTTTGACCATGTTTACAAAGCAAAAACACAACAGTTGACTTTTTTTGACTTTGCGAGTTGACTTTGACTTGCGAGTTCAGTTTGACTTGCGAGTTCAGTTGACTTGCGAGTTCAGTTTGACTTGCGAGTTCAGTTTGACTTGCGAGTTCAGTTTGACTTGCGAGTTCAGTTTGACTTGCGAGTTCAGTTTGACTTGCGAGTTCAGTTTGACTTGCGAACTGAAGACTTGCGAGTTCAGTTTGACTTGCGAACTGAAGACTTCCGAGTTGACTTTGACTTAGGAGTTGACCTTTTTCAGTTGACTTTTTGACCTTGAGAGTTGACTTTTTAACCCTTAGTTAATTCTCATAAAATCACATTTTAGACTCTAAATTCCGAGCCTTAACACATTCGGACATATATAAAAGCAATAAACACCTACAAAGATCAAACCTTTATGATGTAGATTCATATATGAAACACATATGCTTCGAGAAGTATACAACACGATGAACTTAATAATAATAATACTTTGAATTATTATTACAAACTTTCACCAACGGGTCGTACACGTTTTTGATAAACAACATGAACAACTTATTTGGACATACTAGTTGGATGAACTAGCCTTAGGTGGACATTAACCCTCCACCTACATTGTGATTTAAGTGGACATTAACCCTCCACTTACATAGATGATCTTTCTAGACATCTACTCATACAACCTTATACGTTTAGGACGTTAAAAGGCTACACATTGGATCACACTTTGCTTGCTAATTGATATTGCTTGCTTGCTATTTGCTAGAACTCAGGTGAGTTTCATAGCCCCTCTTTTTACAGTTTTATAACTATTTTGGGGGAGAATACATACTACAACTGTTTTATACAATTGCTTTGCAACTGCTTTGTATACAATTGAATTACACAACTGCTTTTATGAACACAAGTACCATAAACAACGCTATACGGATTGCATGAGTTACACACTAATCCACAAAGGCCCTACACATCATAGTTTGTTAGTTTTGCTAAAGCGTGAATATTAGTAAATAGATCTATTTGGGACTGACAATCCCCGTCCGGGTTAGTCGCGCTAACCAGTCAAACGGACGTATTAATATTTGTTCATAACGAGTGTATCGGATTAGACACACTTGCATTGGGGCACCCACGATCGTGTACTCGAAAGAGGCACGGCACACATTGTTAAGCTTCGGACTATGAGCTCATGGCAAATGGTATACATCTTTTTGCATTCGTGCAATTACATATTTACTTATCGTTTGTTAACGATACATCTTTTTGCATTTGTGCAATTACATATTTACTTATCGTTTGTTAACGATACATCTTTTTGCATTCGTGCAACAACATATTTACTTATCGTTTGTTAAACGATACGATTATTTATCATTGTTGAATGATACAACTGTTAAAATCTTGTGTTTCATAACTCGTGTTTCATACTATTGGGTTTTATACCAACATTTAAACAACTCTATGAACTCACCAACTTTATGTTGACCTTTTAGTATGTATTTCTCAGGTAACCCGCCGCAGTAGGAAGCTATGGATAGCTTAACTCGAGTCGCATATTTTTCAACATCTCAGGATCTAGATTGCATTTTACTATATTTAGTAACTTTGTAATTCAACTTATATTATGCGAACTCCAAATGTTTTGTACAACTATTGTAAACAAATTTGAATTATGGAATGTAATATTTTCAAACGTCCCATATAGAGGTCGTTTGCTTTAATCTTGGTGTAATGATATTTGATTTGGTCGGCGCCCCCTCTGACACCTCATGTTTCCGCTGCCACGTGTTTTGGGGTGCGACAGATTGGTATCAAAGCCTAAGGTTATAGTGAACTAGGATTGCATTAGTGACCTAGACTATGACCGTTAGGTTAGTATTCCTTGTTTGGTATGACTGGTTCAGCGATTGCATCAATTAAATTTAATTTAACATAGCCTGATCAACTATGTATAATTAAAGGAGATCTGATGCAAGACCTGAAACGGTTGTAGTAAACTAGGGTACGGTAGAAAACGTAACCAAGGATAGAACGGGACCAACCTTATACGTGCTTATGTGCTAGGTTATTATATTGCTATATATGACCTCAACTTCCCGTATATTAAACTCCTTGCCACTCTATATGGCAACCACTCCCACAACTATGTCGCGTGACATCGAACACGAAACACAAACCTTACTTACCACTTTGGAGACTTTTGCGGTACCACTCGCTCAACCGAATCGGGCAACGATATAATCGAATCGAACTCACTTGAGGAGAATCCACCTTTGGATTCGCCACCCAAACAAGTGACACCTACTTCACCTTATTCTTTCCGCTTGCAACAAAATCACACGGGAACACGTATAGAACTTAGACCGTACGATACTCCGTCACCTAAACGAACTTACTCCTGTTAGTACGCACTCATCGTTCCCACTTATATCGCAGACCCATAGGGCATGCGTGCTACACACGACTAGAGGAACAGACACACCTACTTATCGAAAACGATTTTTTTCCAACAATTGAATGAACTTCAACAATCCACTCAACTCTTTACTTGATCATGATTGATCACTCTTTGACTTGTATGTCAACCATTTTGACACGTTTGTCAAACGATTTACTCATAACTTGATTCGCGACTTTGTCTGTTTCGAACATCACTGGGTTAGTCTCACGAGGGATACTCACAACGACGAAGCCCATAAACTACTTCAAACTATTTCAAACTATGACTTGAACATTCTAATCACTACTGCATGGACTACCCGCAACTATGAATCTATCAACTATCTAATCACCTTCACCAAGCATTTGTTCATTTCAAAACAACATAGTCATGGTTGACTACTTTGAAAACACTACCCGGTCATTTTTGTGACTACTCTTTGAAACTACGACATTGACTAAACCTTCTTATTGTTGATTCATTGTCTTGATAGAACGCCCTCCTGAAAGAGATGGCAAACTCCCCTAAGAACGACTACTCGTAAGACGACGACCTAATCTGCGAAGAACAGATTCAGTACACATACCTCGATGAGGAAATAGCACCAATGGGAGAAATCGTTATGGAGGAAAATGAGCAACCCAATTTCGGAATGATTGGCATCGAGGAATACGAAAGAGTGAGAGATCAGGCCGAAGATTTAGATGGCCGCAATTGGGAGCTCAAGCTTAGGTGTAAGACCTACGAGCAAGAATTGAGGATTCTGAAAAGGTCTATTCCCGACCGAATCAGGGATAGGATTCACTACTGGAAGGAAGTGGCCACTCATTTTAAGCAAATAACAAAAACGTGGATCAAAGGGATGTGCCAACACTCAACAGACAACATCTTACTCCACTCTGCACTCCCGCGATACAGTGACATGCTCGAAGCACGTTACTATCCACATGACCTGAACCTAGAATAGAATAAAAGTAGACCCGAACAACGGTGAACATAGCTAGTGTTAGCTCGATGATCTATCGATGGGTGTATAAAACCCCATCACATTTTGTATAAGACTTATGTATTCGTCCGGATGTAACGATGCCCGGCATGTTTTGTAAACCTTGAATTCTATAAACTATCAACCTATTAACCTTGCGCCTTATTAGTTACAAATCATATTACGTTGTACTGATTTACCGTCGTACTATGAAGCCACATATTGCTCTTAACCATGAATGTGACAATCTTAGCTCTCATACTAAGATCTAATTCATTCTTTTGTCCCCCTTTCGTTTAAGGAGACACCACTATAAGAATCAACTAAAACTTTCAACACTTTACAATAACAAGAGTTTTCAAGAGATTTTTCAACAGATTTCTACCGATTCAAGTTTTCAAAGAATTTTCACCAAACAACTACCCGGAACTATTTACAACTTCTAACGTTCAATTAAATTGGCTAGACAGAAATTTTCAACGTCTTATTGACAACCAGATTTTTCCAACATATTTTGAATTACTCAAGTTTTAATGGACTTAATAGTTCCAAACAAACTATTCTCATAGAAATTTATCAACTGATTTTACACCATCGCAAGCGAACATTTCCCACATAGATCTCATACCCGTCAAAACCTGAAACCTTGGTATCATCGTGGCATGGACTGGTTGTCCAAACATCATACTGAAATTGTTTGCTTCGATAAGATCGTGCGTATACCCCTCGCTACCGGTGGAACCTTGATCATACAGAGGGAGACTGATAGGTGAAACCTAAACACCATCTCTTATATGAAAACATAAAAGTACCTAAGGAAAGGGTACCCGACAATCCTTGCTCATGTAACCGAAAAGAAGTCGGCTGAAAAGCGACTTGAAGATGTACCCATTGTACGAGACTTTCCTGAAGTCTTTCCCGAAGACTTGCCAGGCCTTCCCCCGCCTAGACAAGTCAAATACCAAATCGACCTTGTACCCGGTGCTGCACCGGTGGCACGAGCCCCACACAGATTAGCCCCATCCGAGTTGCAGGAGTTGTCCACCCAATTGCAGGAACTCCTGGACAAGGGATTTATTCGACCAAGTTCCTCACCCTGGGGAGCTCAGGTCCTATTCGTTAAAAAGAAGGACGGATGCTTTCGAATGTGTATCGATTACCGTGAACTAAACAAACTTACCATTAAAAACCGATACCCACTTCCTAGAATCGATGACTTATTTGACCAACTCCAAGGTTCGAGCTTTTACTCAAAGATCGACCTTCGGTCTGGTTATCACCAACTTCGCGTTCGAGACGCCGACATTCCAAAAACCGCATTCCGAACCCGCTACGGGCATTACGAATTCCAAGTGATGCCTTTTGGTCTAACCAACGCACCGGCTGTATTCATGGATCTTATGAATCGGGTGTGCAAAACTTACCTGGATAAGTTTGTCATCGTCTTCATTGACGACATTATAATTTACTCTCGCAACGAAACAGAACATGGCCAACACCTGAAAACTATCTTAGAATTACTCAGACACGAGGAGTTATACGCAAAGTTCTCCAAGTGTGAGTTCTGGATGCGAACAGTACAGTTCCTAGGGCATGTCGTAGACAGTCAAGGGATACAAGTTGATCCAGCCAAAAATCAAGGCCATCAAGTGCTGGGAAGCACCAACTACCTCCACCGAGGTCCGACAATTCTTAGGTCTCGCTGGATATTATCGGCGATTCATAGAGAACTTTTCCCGAATTTCTCAACCATTAACCTCCCTGACACAGAAAGATAAGAAATTCGTTTGGACTGACAAACAGGAGTCGGCTTTCCAACTCCTTAAACAGAAACTCTGCAGTGCACCAATCCTGTCCTTACCTGAAGGCACAGATGATTTCGTAGTTTACTGCGATGCCTCACACCAAGGACTAGGTCGTGTGTTAATGCAACGTGATAAAGTCATCGCTTATGCCTCTCGGCAACTGAAAATCCATGAGAAAAACTATACTACCCACGACCTCGAATTAGGAGCCGTTGTTTTCGCGCTCAAAATCTGGAGACATTACCTATATGGTACTAAATGTACAATCTTTACCGACCACAAAAGCCTTCAACATATCTTTGATCAGAAGGACCTAAACATGAGACAACGTCGCTGGGTCGAGTTACTTAGCGACTACGACTACGAAATCCGATACCACCCGGGCAAAGCTAACGTTGTTGCCGATGCCCTAAGCAGAAAAGAACGAGTGAAACCCCTTCGAGTTCGAGCCCTTGGTTTAACCACCCACAACGATCTTATTTCTCAAATCCATTCCACTCAACTCGAAGCCCTCAACGAGAAAAACATCAAAAACGAAACCTTGCGCGGCATGGAAAAACAATTCGAAACCAAATTCGATGGGACCCGATACTTCTCCAACCGAATTTGGTTACCTAACTTTGGGAACCTACGAGATTTGGTCATGGATGAAGCTCACAAATCTCGATACTCCATACATCCTGGTTCTGACAAGATGTATCATGACGTCAAACAACGGTATTGGTGGCCCAACATGAAAGCTGACATAGCCACGTATGTTAGTAAGTGTCTAACCTGTGCCAAGGTTAAGGCCGAATACCAGAAACCTTCTGGGTTACTTCAACAACCCGAGATACCTCAATGGAAATGGGGAAACATAACCATGGACTTCATCAACAAGCTGCCAAAAACACCGAGCGGTTGCGATACCATTTGGGTGATCGTTGATCGTCTCACGAAATCTGCCCATTTCCTAGCCATCAAAGGAAACGACAAGATGGAGCGATTGGCTCGCATCTACATCAAAGAGGTTGTGGCACGACACGGCATACCCATTTCAATCATCTCCGATAGAGATAGCCGCTTCACCTCTCGATTTTGGCAAACGCTTCAGAAAGCTCTCGGTGCTCGTCTTGATCTGAGTACTGCTTATCATCCGCAAACCGATGGTCAGAGTGAACGGACCATCCAAACCTTGGAAGACATGCTACGAGCATGCGTTATTGACTTCGGAAACTCTTGGGAAAACCACCTACCTTTGTGTGAGTTCTCCTACAATAACAGTTACCATACCAGCATTGATGCTGCCCCTTTTGAGGCACTTTATGGGAGAAAGTGCCGATCACCCATTTGTTGGACCGAAATCGGCGATAGCCAACTCACTGGTCCTGAAATCATTCATGACACGACCGAGAAAATCGTGACCATTCAAAACCGGCTGAAAGCCACACGTGACCGTCAGAAGAGTTACGCTGACGTGAGACGCAAACCCCTCGAATTTCAGGTCGGGGACAAAGTACTTCTAAAAGTGTCACCTTGGAAAGGTGTCATTCGTTTTGGTAAACGCGGCAAACTAAACCCTAGGTACATCGGACCTTTTGGAATTCTTGAAAGGATTGGTCCGATGGTATATCGACTGCAGCTACCCCCCTCAACTCAGTAGCGTGCACAACACATTTCACATTTCTAACCTGAAGAAATGTCTGTCTGATGAGACACTTGTTATTCCCCTCGACGAAATCCACATCGATGATAAACTTCATTTTGTAGAGGAACCAATAGAAATCATGGACCGTGAGGTCAAACGCTTGAAACAGAGTCGTATTCCCATCATTAAAGTCCGGTGGAATTCTAGGCGCGGTCCTGAATTCACTTGGGAACGGGAAGACCAAATGCGACTAAAACATCCACATCTATTCTTAGATGCCCAACAGACGACAACAAGCTAATTTCGGGACGAAATTCTCCTAACAGGGGGAGAATGTGACACCCGACCATTTAGGGCTAGTGTTAGTTCCTAATCATTGTGCTAATACATGTAATTAAGGTGAATTATGTGTATCATTATGTGTATTAATATATGTTATTATATTTGCACACATTTGCGATTTGTTTAAATCGTACATTTTATTATCGGATGGACTCCGACACAGTTTAAATACGACGTTGGTGAAAAACTTTCTATAAATAACTTTAAACTATTTTTAGAAGTTATTTATCATTATTTATTATTTATTGAAATAATATGCGAAAAACCTAGGCGTTTTGGTTAAAACGTCTCAAACGCGACAAAAACGCGCGGAACGCGCCCGACAATCGAACGAAAACCAAAATATATTTTAAGAATTTAAAATATATCATTTAGAGTAAACCTTTCATTTAAAATATATCATTTGATGTTAATAATGAAAAACGTCTAATAAAATCGTTACGCGATTAAACCTCCGTAGAACTAACACGCAAATCGAGGTCAACGAATTAACGGAACATTTTTATAAATGTTTTCAAGTATTTATATTTAATATTTCAAGTGAAAATATCGAAATTTGATAGCTACTTAAAAACGCGTATAAAACGTTTAACGTATAAATAAACGTTTAAACAATCGGGAAAACGAACGTAAAACGCAACGATTTAAGCTAGAAATGAAAAATGACCAAAATACCCCTTGTGGGCCCCCTTGGCCGGCGCTCCCATGCCCCAAGGCACCCATGTGCCACCTCCTATTGTGACCAATCCTTGACCATGCAATGGAATCCTCTCTCTTTTCTTACACTACCACTCAAAATGCATGCAACCTCTTTTCACTCTTTCATTTCATCATTTTAATTTATCAAACACACACATTTCTCTCTCAAAAACTCAGCCATTTCCAGACCAAAAACACTCACAATCACCACCACAAAATCGCCATCATCATCATCTAAAATAGGAATCAAGATCAAGCTCAAGAAATCATCAACACCTTCATCATCTTCATCTTTTCCTCATCATTTCTTTGTAAGATTCATCAAAACCCTTGACTAATTTTACTTTAATACTACTGATTTATATGTTATTTAGCTCATCTAACATGAATATGTCCAAGATTGTTGTTAAAAATCGTTTTTATAACTCATACAAGACATGCAAGAATCTGCCTAAAAATCGACAGTTTGGTAGAAAATTCGTATAAAATCGTATACTGAGAGTTAGATGATGCATTGTTTTTTAAAATTTGCGTATCGAAAAGATCTACATCTTTCGTGTTTTACACTTTTTCCAGAAACGCTCTCATTTTTCTCTACGAGCCGATTTATAAGACTGACCTGGAAGTTTTTCGATAAAATGTGTTCGGTTGTTACTCGGCTTTATTTAACTATGTTAATGGACTTGTTAGAAGCTGAAAATTTGATATGTTAGTCAAGACACTTAGTAAATCAGTTGGTAAAAATTTGGAAGTTTGATTTGGACTATAGATAGGTGAAATCAGTTGGCGTAATGACCCGACATAAACCGAAAACATTAAATCTTGAAGTTTAAGGTGTAAACTTAAAAACCGACATCTCGAAACGACCCCGACTCGAACCAAAATTTCTGGAGACTCTTTGAACATATCTAAGGCTTCCCTAAAAATTTCGGGTCAAACCGAGCCCGTTTGACCATGTTTACAAAGCAAAAACACAACAGTTGACTTTTTTTGACTTTGCGAGTTGACTTTGACTTGCGAGTTCAGTTTGACTTGCGAGTTCAGTTGACTTGCGAGTTCAGTTTGACTAGCGAGTTCAGTTTGACTTGCGAGTTCAGTTTGACTTGCGAGTTCAGTTTGACTTGCGAGTTCAGTTTGACTTGCGAGTTCAGTTTGACTTGCGAACTGAAGACTTGCGAGTTCAGTTTGACTTGCGAACTGAAGACTTCCGAGTTGACTTTGACTTAGGAGTTGACCTTTTTCAGTTGACTTTTTGACCTTGAGAGTTGACTTTTTAACCCTTAGTTAATTCTCATAAAATCACATTTTAGACTCTAAATTCCGAGCCTTAACACATTCGGACATATATAAAAGCAATAAACACCTACAAAGATCAAACCTTTATGATGTAGATTCATATATGAAACACATATGCTTCGAGAAGTATACAACACGATGAACTTAATAATAATAATACTTTGAATTATTATTACAAACTTTCACCAACGGGTCGTACACGTTTTTGATAAACAACATGAACAACTTATTTGGACATACTAGTTGGATGAACTAGCCTTAGGTGGACATTAACCCTCCACCTACATTGTGATTTAAGTGGACATTAACCCTCCACTTACATAGATGATCTTTCTAGACATCTACTCATACAACCTTATACGTTTAGGACGTTAAAAGGCTACACATTAGATCACACTTTGCTTGCTAATTGATATTGCTTGCTTGCTATTTGCTAGAACTCAGGTGAGTTTCATAGCCCCTCTTTTTACAGTTTTATAACTATTTTGGGGGAGAATACATACTACAACTGTTTTATACAATTGCTTTGCAACTGCTTTGTATACAATTGAATTACACAACTGCTTTTATGAACACAAGTACCATAAACAACGCTATACGGATTGCATGAGTTACACACTAATCCACAAAGGCCCTACACATCATAGTTTGTTAGTTTTGCTAAAGCGTGAATATTAGTAAATAGATCTATTTGGGACTGACAATCCCCGTCCGGGTTAGTCGCGCTAACCAGTCAAACGGACGTATTAATATTTGTTCATAACGAGTGTATCGGATTAGACACTTGCATTGGGGCACCCACGATCGTGTACTCGAAAGAGGCACGGCACACATTGTTAAGCTTCGGACTATGAGCTCATGGCAAATGGTATACATCTTTTTGCATTCGTGCAATTACATATTTACTTATCGTTTGTTAACGATACATCTTTTTGCATTTGTGCAATTACATATTTACTTATCGTTTGTTAACGATACATCTTTTTGCATTCGTGCAACCACATATTTACTTATCGTTTGTTAAACGATACGATTATTTATCATTGTTGAATGATACAACTGTTAAAATCTTGTGTTTCATAACTCGTGTTTCATACTATTGGGTTTTATACCAACATTTAAACAACTCTATGAACTCACCAACTTTATGTTGACCTTTTAGTATGTATTTCTCAGGTAACCCGCCGCAGTAGGAAGCTATGGATAGCTTAACTCGAGTCGCATATTTTTCAACATCTCAGGATCTAGATTGCATTTTACTATATTTAGTAACTTTGTAATTCAACTTATATTATGCGAACTCCAAATGTTTTGTACAACTATTGTAAACAAATTTGAATTATGGAATGTAATATTTTCAAACGTCCCATATAGAGGTCGTTTGCTTTAATCTTGGTGTAATGATATTTGATTTGGTCGGCGCCCCCTCTGACACCTCATGTTTCCGCTGCCACGTGTTTTGGGGGTGCGACATATTTAAAAACTATACTTGCTTGGATTAGATCGTTAGTGATTTCGGGGTGTAAGGTTAAACCGGTTTATTCTATGCAAACAAATTTCCATCAAAACTAGGTTTAACATTCGCCATCACCTAATAATTCAACTTCAAATTACAAACCCATGATTTAATCAAGTAACGGACATTCGCCATAGCTACCCACTTGCACATTTGAGCTTAATTTGTTAACCCATTCCAAAACCACATCCGCAATCAAGTTCAACCGTTTTGTAACACCCCAATTTTATCAGGAATTTAATTTCGTACGCGGATATAATTTTATAATGAAGTAATATTGTGTAAATATTAAGATATAGTGAAAAACGTAAAACGAATTATCAGTTCCAGACCGTAAAACAATAGAAATTAAAACAATAAGCAGATAGATGTGTGGGATGTCGTGGTTTACTCCATTTCATTCCAAAATCTTCCAGTAACATTTACAGAAGCTAAGAAAAACGCATGCATCAATCCTCCATCTTCAAACCTTCAATTAAATCATAGAATTAAGCTTGTAATCTTCAAGTCTTCATCTCTTTTCTATTCCTAATCATTGTAAGTGATCTTTCTTCAAGTTTAACCTAGTTCATGAGGTTTTTAGTGGGTTTTTAAGGGGTTTTGTAAATTAGAGAGTTTTAATACGAAATTAGGGTTTGTAATTGTTAGAATTGTTTTTATTTAGTGTTTATGAGCTTAATAGTAATCAAATAACATGTTAAAAGTGATTAATTTGTGATAGTGTTCTTGAATGATTTCTAGAGTTTTACCAATTCTTTGTATTATGATGTTAATAAGTTAATAGGTGTGATTAGTGATGTAATTATAGTGTAAATAACATATTTATATGAGAATTCAAGGGCAAAATGTTAAGAAAGTGAAATTAAGTGATTATACTAATGATTGTGAATAGATATCAAGAGATGATTATGAAGATAAGCTAAATGGTTATGTTAGTGATTAATTGTTTGAATTAGTTGAATCAAAGTGGGGGAGTTATCACATAGAGGTTATTAGTATAACTTAATGAATTCTAGTGACTTAAATGTGTTATTATGTATTGTATGCTTAGGTGTTAAAGAGTTGGGCATATCACCAATTGTTGTATCTTGTGACTTATCAATCAAAGGCCAAGGTGAGTGATATAAGGATTTGATCAAGTAAATGGTAATATATGTGTCCGGATTACTTTTGAGTATGAGGATCATATGATCATTTGAAGTTAATTGTGTTTTAATTGTTTAAATTGATTTATGGATTGTTAAAGATACGGATTGATTGTACATGTTACCGGATAGCTTCCGAGCTAGAGGTGGGTACAATCAAGTGGAGATTTAGTGTATTAATTGTATATGATCATAGTGATATGAATTGTGATTGTATATGTTACCGGATAGCTTCCGAGCTAGAGGTGGGTACAATCATAAGTTAGTGATGTGAAGCTTATGAAGTTATGATATAGAGTTGCTAGTTTTACTAGCATAGTGTTTATGTAGCCATGATATATGTATTATTTGATTAAGTTGCTTATATGCTCACTAAGCAAAAGTGCTTATTGTTTAAGTGTTTTATGTTTTAGGTGGAAGTGGACAAGGTAAAGGGAAGGCAGTTTAAAAAGGGGATAGCGTGGATTGCATGATGTTAGAGTATGGCAAGTAATCTCTTTTGTATCGTTTGATCTATCTTGTGTAAATCGCCCTCATGATATGTTTTAAAAAGGTTAGTCATGGTGAGCCATGACATGTGAATTTTGTTGTGATTTGACTTTTAAAGTCAAGAATATATGAATATGATGTAAATTATGGTTTGGAAGTTTTAAAATAAGTATTTGAATTAAATTAGTGTTTATGGATTGGTTTTATAAAAATAGAGTGAATCAATGGTCAAATGTGTTTTTATTTGAAATGGAGTATTGACATGTAGTCAACCATTCCATTAGTCAATTATGGGTTGTGATTGGCTAGTCAATGGGTCAAAATAATCTTTGTGGGTCAGCGGGTCAAAAAGGGTCCATATGGGTCATTAAGTGCACGTACGGTCTAAAACAGGTTAGAAAAGGGTTAAGGGTGTGGTGATGTGTCTTATAACTTTGTTTTGATGTGTATGATGAGTGGTTAAAAGCTCTATGTCTTAGCCTTCATGGTTTGAGACTTGGTATGCTTTCAAAATGGTCGTTTTTGAGTCAAAAAGAGTTACACGCCAAAATCCCGTGTCGTTGTGAAATTTGGAAAAGTACAAAAAGGGAAGTCTTCATTTTGACCATATGAATGTGCCTGCAAAATTTCATAACCTAACTCTTTGTCGTTTATGAGTTATGTGCGTTTAAAGTTCGGTTTTTGGTCATAAAACTTTGCAGGTTGAAATCTGCTGTAATCTGATGAATCCGGGCGGATTCTGATGAATCCGGGCGGATTCCCTAGGACGGATTCCCAAAAATCACTTCTGTTCATGAGTTTGGCTGAAAACGCAAGGGAATCCGGGTGGATTCCCTGAATCCGGGCGGATTCCCCCGTGTCCCAGAAATTCGAAACTTAAAACGGTCATAAAAGATGAACCGTAACTCCGTTTTTGACGTTCTTTATATCGTTGAAAAGCTAAGAGAGTCTACTTTCCAATGGTTATGTCCTTATGATGAAATTTTGATTGAGTAAAATAATTAAATTAGGTATAAATGTGTTGGTACAATGAAATATAAAGTTTTCAAGTATGGTATTGATTTAAATCATTACTGGGACCAATAGAGAGTGTTTTATGATATAAAAAAAAATGGTTCTGTTTTCGGGGCGTTTCAAGTTGGTATCAGAGCGATAGTTTAAGAGAATTATGTAATCCACTTTAGGATTGCGTAGTCTTAAACTATTATGAATGTATGATTATGTTTTTATATGATTTCAAGATGTGTTGTTATGACTGATTGTGTTTAAGGGTAATGAATAGAAATGTATGGTAAGTCTAATATGATTTCGTCTGGCCAACGAAATTAATATTATACTATTGCACATGGGTGATTCATAGCACTTAAACATAATGCAGATTAGGGGAGAATTATTTTGATAAATTGTGCATGAAGTTTAATTGTTGTTTATATTATGTGGAGATTGAAAGTACTAATTGAGTTATTGATTTTGTGTTAGATGGATGCTAATAAGAACACCAGTGAACGTTCTCCCCCGCAAGAGGAGAACCGAAATTTGACTCATGAGGAAGAAATAGTGATAAAGAGGATAGTTGGACAATCTTTAGAAGCTTTTACCCTAACGATGATTACTAGGATGGAAAACATGTTGACTGAGAGGTTTAGTGATTTTGAAAGACAATATATAGCTCCTTTACGAAATATTAGTACTTCTTCAACTCATGTCGAGACGAATAAAGAGAAAGAGAAGTTTGAATATAAGAGTTTTGCTACGTGTAACCCGCCCGAGTTTAGTGGAGAGTTAAACCCAGTTATTAGTAATCGTTGGATTAGTGAACTTGAGGAAACCTTTTTGTTGTGTAAGTGTCCGGATGAGTCCAAAGTGATATTTGCAGCTCATCAACTTAAGAAAGATGCTCATGAGTGGTGGAATTCACAGTTAGAAACGTATGGTCCTGAGGTAGCTTCGAGGTTTACCTGGGATAAGTTTAAAGAGATATTTAGAGAGGAATTTTCACCACCCGCAGAATTAGAGAAGTTAAAAAGGAGAGTTTTTAGCGATTGATCATGGAAATAAGTCAGTTGCCGAGTATTCTAAGACATTTCATGAGAAAGCTAGGTTCTGTCCTGAGTACACCTCCAATCCTAAGTTGTTGACCGACCACTTCTATCGTCATCTTAACCTTGAGATTCGTGAATCTATTGACCCACTTGTCTATAATACCATTGCTAAGATCTTGAATAGAGCATTAGTGCGTGAAAAGGATTTACAAGCTAGAGTTGCTGAATCAGTGAGTAAAAGAAAAGTAGAACACACCACTTCACCATCTATTGCGTCTAAGAAAACACGTTTTGAGGAAACCATTCCACAACCACAACCATTACAGCAAGTTAGTTCCCAAACTCAACCAAGAGAGATACCCCCATGTGAGAAATGTGGTAGGAAGCATACAGGGGAGTGCAAATGTTTTAAGTGTGGGAGACCGGGGCATATGGCATCAAATTGCCCAAGTCTTTTCGTTTGTGTTATTACTGTTTCAAAGATGATCATATTCAGGCTGATTGCCCTGATCGGGCAAGAGATAGGCGCAAGAGAATGGAAGAAAAGGTAGCTATGACTGTTCCAAAACCTAAAGTTCGTGCTTATCAGATAACTGAGGGAGAAGAGAAGGAGTCATCAAATGTGACGTCAGGTACCTATATCCTTAAATCCCATACCTGCTTACATTTTGACTCATATGTTGTTGAATCTTTAGTGTTCTTGTTGTTATGTATGTATTAGTAATCTTAAGATTTGATTAAAATATAGTATGTATCTAGAATGTTCGTGAGGACACGAACAATTTTAAGTGGTGGAGAGTTGTAACACCCCAATTTTATCAGGAATTTAATTTCGTACGCGGATATAATTTTATAATGAAGTAATATTGTGTAAATATTAAGATATAGTGAAAAACGTAAAACGAATTATCAGTTCCAGACTGTAATACAATAGAAATTAAAATAATAAGCAGATAGATGTGTGAGATGTCGTGGTTTACTCCATTTCATTCCAAAATCTTCCAGTAACATTTACAGAAGCTAAGAAAAACGCATGCATCAATCCTCCATCTTCAAACCTTCAATTAAATCATAGAATTAAGCTTGTAATCTTCAAGTCTTCATCTCTTTTCTATTCCTAATCATTGTAAGTGATCTTTCTTCAAGTTTAACCTAGTTCATGAGGTTTTTAGTGGGTTTTTAAGGGGTTTTGTAAATTAGAGAGTTTTAATACGAAATTAGGGTTTGTAATTGTTAGAATTGTTGTTATTTAGTGTTTATGAGCTTAATAGTAATCAAATAACATGTTAAAAGTGATTAATTTGTGATAGTGTTCTTGAATGATTTCTAGAGTTTTACCAATTCTTTGTATTATGATGTTAATAAGTTAATAGGTGTGATTAGTGATGTAATTATAGTGTAAATAACATATTTATATGAGAATTCAAGGGCAAAATGTTAAGAAAGTGAAATTAAGTGATTATACTAATGATTGTGAATAGATATCAAGAGATGATTATGAAGATAAGCTAAATGGTTATGTTAGTGATTAATTGTTTGAATTAGTTGAATCAAAGTGGGGGAGTTATCACATAGAGGTTATTAGTATAATTTAATGAATTCTAGTGACTTAAATGTGTTATTATGTATTGTATGCTTAGGTGTTAAAGAGTTGGGCATATCACCAATTGTTGTATCTTGTGACTTATCAATCAAAGGCCAAGGTGAGTGATATAAGGATTTGATCAAGTAAATGGTAATATATGTGTCCGGATTACTTTTGAGTATGAGGAGCATATGATCATTTGAAGTTAATTGTGTTTTAATTGTTTAAATTGATTTATGGATTGTTAAAGATACGGATTGATTGTACATGTTACCGGATAGCTTCCGAGCTAGAGGTGGGTACAATCAAGTGGAGATTTAGTGTATTAATTGTATATGATCATAGTGATATGAATTGTGATTGTATATGTTACCGGATAGCTTCCGAGCTAGAGGTGGGTACAATCATAAGTTAGTGATGTGAAGCTTATGAAGTTATGATATAGAGTTGCTAGTTTTACTAGCATAGTGTTTATGTAGCCATGATATATGTATTATTTGATTAAGTTGCTTATATGCTCACTAAGCAAAAGTGTTTATTGTTTAAGTGTTTTATGTTTTAGGTGGAAGTGGACAAGGTAAAGGGAAGGCAGTTTAAAAAGGGGATAGCGTGGATTGCATGATGTTAGAGTATGGCAAGTAATCTCTTTTGTATCGTTTGATCTATCTTGTGTAAATCGCCCTCATGATATGTTTTAAAAAGGTTAGTCATGGTGAGCCATGACATGTGAATTTTGTTGTGATTTGACTTTTAAAGTCAAGAATATATGAATATGATGTAAATTATGGTTTGGAAGTTTTAAAATAAGTATTTGAATTAAATTAGTGTTTATGGATTGGTTTTATAAAAATAGAGTGAATCAATGGTCAAATGTGTTTTTATTTGAAATGGAGTATTGACATGTAGTCAACCATTCCATTAGTCAATTATGGGTTGTGATTGGCTAGTCAATGGGTCAAAATAATCTTTGTGGGTCAGCGGGTCAAAAAGGGTCCATATGGGTCATTAAGTGCACGTACGGTCTAAAAAAGGTTAGAAAAGGGTTAAGGGTGTGGTGACGTGTCTTATAACTTTGTTTTGATGTGTATGATGAGTGGTTAAAAGCTCTATGTCTCAGCCTTCATGGGTTGAGACTTGGTATGCTTTCAAAATGGTCGTTTTTGAGTCAAAAAGAGTTACACGCCAAAATCCCGTGTCGTTGTGAAATTTGGAAAAGTGCAAAAAGGGAAGTCTTCATTTTGACCATATGAATGTGCCTGCAAAATTTCATAACCTAACTCTTTGTCGTTTATGAGTTATGTGCGTTTAAAGTTCGGTTTTTGGTCATAAAACTTTGCAGGTTGAAATCTGCTGTAATCTGATGAATCCGGGCGGATTCCCTAGGACGGATTCCCAAAAATCACTTCTGTTCATGAGTTTGGCTGAAAACGCAAGGGAATCCGGGTGGATTCCCTGAATCCGGGCGGATTCCCCCGTGTCCCAGAAATTCGAAACTTAAAACGGTCATAAAAGATGAACCGTAACTCCGTTTTTGACGTTCTTTATATCGTTGAAAAGCTAAGAGAGTCTACTTTCCAATGGTTATGTCCTTATGATGAAATTTTGATTGAGTAAAATAATTAAATTAGGTATAAATGTGTTGGTACAATGAAATATAGTTTTCAAGTATGGTATTGATTTAAATCATTACTGGGACCAATAGAGAGTGTTTTATGATATAAAATAAATGGGTTAAAAAAAATGGTTCTGTTTTCGGGGTGTTTCACGTTTATAGACAAAAAGTTGACAACAATTCACTCAACAGAAAACGTTCGCTATATCTATTAGTAAATTATCAAACAAGTTAATTAATTGACATCAAGCTCAAATACACAAGTAGTTGATTAAACACAAGTTCAAGTTAAAAGAGTTTAAGATTCATCCAAACGAAAGACACTCGCCAAATCCGCTAACTCATATCATACTAGTTAACTCGCTTTACTTGTAACAATTTCCACATTCGCGAAAATAGATTCATTCATATGTTCATACAAATAACAAGTATTTTTATTAAACAACAAACGTTCGCTAAAGTTGTTTAGCCAAAATACCGACAAGTTTAGCAAATCACACTAGTAACATACAAATCCATGGAGGAATCATAAACTCGAAGCATAAAGTTAACACCAAAAAATATAACACCCCTAGTCACTAACTAGTTCATCCAAGCAAGTATAACAAAACCTAGCCAACAATCATACTAACATCATCACAAACACATATCATCAAAGAAATAAGAGAAAACATGATTATATTAAAGCGAGAAGTGCAAACCAAGTGATTACAATGTCGGAATGATGATTGTTTGTAACCGAGTGTTCTAGCAAATATGGAAATCTTTAAAATGATGAAGAAACACCCAAACCCTAGAAAAATCGCCTCCCACCAGCTGGTTTTCGTGTATGTAGAAGATGGTGAAAAAGTTGGTGAGATCCAAAAGAAAAAGTGCTTTTCTAGTACAAAAGAGCATCTGCTGCCCAAATTACCCGGCGGCTTGTATCACTACCCGGCGGGTCCTCATTAAATTTGGGGGAGCCGGCGGCTACACTTTCAAAGCCGGCGGGTTGATCATCAAAGAAGGACCGGTGGCTCAAACTTCAAACCCGGCGGCTTCTGGAGGCTTCAGGAGGACGAATGCTTCTGTTACCAAAAAGTGATGGAAAAGTTAAATCACCCGGTGGCTAGCCCTACTAACCCGGTGGGTTAGTCAACCGACCCGGCGGTTGGGGTGTTTGACCCGGCGGCTCCTCTAGCACCAGAGAACCCGGCGGCTTCTGTTATAAAACCGGCGGCTCGTAAGCAGATTCCAGCAAACCAATTTTCTAGCTCAACATTCCAACATATTTCACACCTGCTCGAATCTTTACCAAAATGCAATCCAAACTATGATTCTTCAATATTGACACCTAGAAATCAATTCAAGCAGATTAAGTACCGAAAGTTCACAAAATTTACTAAAAACCAATGCAAAATAGATGATATCGCGAGATATTTATATATGCAAAATGAGCGATATCAAAGTGGAAAGCCCCGAAATTGAATATGAAGGCCCACGTATAATTAAATATTAAATATAATCTTTAGATTAGATATTATAATCATCATTTGAAAATATTCGGTGGTCGTCTCTAGGGGTGTTCATTTTCGGATATCCGGACTTTCAGATACCCAAAGTTCGGATATCCGAATGATTCGGATAGTGATTTAACTACCCAATACCATTATCCGAAATTTCGGATATCCGAACTTCGGGTATCCAAAATTTCGGATATCCGAACTTCGGGTATCCAAAATTTCGGATACGGGTATCGGGTTATCAGATACCCAAAACGTATATATGCAAATCTGGAAAAGTAGAAAATAAAGCAAACATAACACTGAAAATTGTATAAATGTTCTCCAAATCAGGGAATCTGATCACAACATCTTGAAAATTGGTTTATTGGTACAATAAACTTATCGAGACAAATAACCATATAAACCAAAGAGCAGAGTCAACAGAGAAATTTGCATTCTATGAAGCAAGACACCAATCAAACTGGGTACTGCATTCAACGAATAACCATATAACCTGGGTACTTTCGTCAAGACACCAATCAAACTAACAATCTTATATACTAATCTGAAACAAGGGGATTTTACAAGAGAATATATACACCTTATATACTAATATGACTTTACCAGAAATTGAAAACATAGAAGTCAAAACAATAGGGTCCAATTTGTTAACCTGCTGGCGATCGGTTGATAGATGTTGGCGACGAGCCGACGATCAGTGGTGATGATAGGTGGAAAGAAGGTGGCGACTGGCGACGAGATCAGATAAGTGTTCGCGATTGCCGATTAAGGTGCTATTTGAAGACCGAAGAGAACCAGAGAGAAGTGTGTCGTTCAAAGATATGGTTAGCTTATATACTTTAAAAAGTTGTATTAGAGAATTGAATTTGAAAGGGACCACCTTTAATTCGACTTGATCTTTACCAAAATCGACATCAAGCATAAGGATATAGCCAAGTTGAAAAAGACTAATAACTGTTGGTCTGTTACTAACCAAGGGAAAATGGTCTGTTACTAACCAAGGGAAAAACAAATACAATTAACTTACTCGAGATCGATATGAATGCAGAATTGTGACCACTGATATATGGTGGCAAAAGGTGCAGCAAATTTTAGGAAAAAACTAACAACGGGTTTCATCCTATTCTTTCCGATTGGATAGTAAAATTAATTAGGATTTCTCATGGCATTTGAAGCGAACCATAGAATAAAACCGGACACTAATAAGTCAGTGTATATAAACATCCAAGAGCTGTGTAATCTCATATATCATGTCATATTGTCATATATCACAATTACAAACCTTCTTGGTCCCTGGTTCAGTAGACACTCGATTGCCTTCTTCAACATTCTCTTGAAGCTCTTTACTCCTGTAAGACATGATAAATGAGAAAAAAATGACCTAAGAACCACAAATGTCCATACATGCTAATGAGATTATTATTACCCTTTGGTTTGAATATAAAGTCTAAATAGTAATAGAACGATAACCCCACCTCCTATTCGGACTTCAATTTTTTCTCATTGCAACTCAATAACCTTCTCGATCAAATCAGCTGCATCCTGAACGGTGGCAAATAGTCAAGGCACTTTCTTAATTCCACATTGATTCCAAATTATTCTTCAAGTATGTTCACACAATATAAAGCATCAATGTTAGTTTTTCATGAATAGTCGTTTCCATTTCAATGATACAAAACTTACCAAAACCCGTATTGACCAGACCCTACCCAATTAGCACAATATTACACAGGCCCACTCACAGGTGAATGGGTAAAAATCGCCACCTATAGTGAAATGAATAAAATGACAACTACATGGGCTTAGGTCATTTTATACAGTTTTATTAAAATGATTCTTGACGGCTGGCACCATCTCTGACTCAGTTATTAAAGATATGACTTGAAATCTAATACACATATAAAGCCAGGCTAATAGTTAATCAAAAATCTAATACAGTGAACAAAATATACAACTAATCAAAGAACTATAAACGAACTTCTGCAACCAAATTGAACTGCTCATAATGATTTTATCTTCAAAAACACAGTGATATAGCATCCAGAACACAATGATGTAGCATCGAGAATGATTTTATCTTCAAAACAGTAATTTTAAGACAGAATCCAAACTCACAAAAACCCCCTCAACATATAAAATCAAGACAGTAGTAATGAGGTTGTGAGGAATTCAAAGATCATGAAATGATGAACCCCACTAATTAAAGAAGCAAGCTGAATGTTATAGAAAACCATAAATCATAACATGAAACGGTAAACTCACCTTGAATTTCCATAAATTCATCATCATCTTCATTTTTCTACGGATTCGCAATAATCACTGTTGATCAAAACATATACACTTATTCACACAAATCAGTGCTACACTCATAGAAAAAGAAATAAAACCATGATAGATGAAATTGAACAACTACACATCAACATGAGATTATGAAAATTATAAAAATTATGTTAAAACCAAAGCTGTAGCCTAGTTTGTGCCTTACAATTTTATAGTAAAGTAGATCAAGATGTTAAAAGATAATCCTTTCTATCTCATTCAAAGTTTCTAACATTCTTTTGTATTGACCTCTTTAAAGCTATCATTTTGTGATTCACATTGCATCCTATAATCTGAACCATTCAGTCACAAATTTGTATACCCATCCAAGCTGTAAGTATGAACCGCAGTTTCTCTCTTTTCACATGTTGACTTTTAAAAGTCAAAGTATCCCATCATTATGGCAAACCACACTCAAATAAATCTACACTAATCATCCAATTTCCCAAACACATAATATACTTGTATACCTTATACAGCAAAACAATAATGACATTAGAGGTGAAAATTCCAACCCATTTACTTATGAGACAATTTGGGATTTGTAGCATTTCTAATAGCTGTAATGGTGGTTTTAATTAATAAATCGTTTTCACAGTTGCTGTCACATATCAACACCATGCCAAATAATAGACTGGTAAAAATTCAATAGGCACGCAAGGATCAAAAGAGTCCAACAAAAGAACACATTATATACACCACTTTCAGTGGAAAGATTGCTGCTGGCCAGATTTATCCAAGTAAAAAAATCAAGAAAAGAACATGAGCAAGCAATCAAGCAAGCCATTCAAACTCTGAACTACAGTTTACAGAAACATAAATAAATACTCGAAATGTAAAAATGTTCAACTAAAAAATCACAACTTAATAATGATCTCTATATGAATATAAATTCAAACAATTAACAAAAGTGAGAAAGGAAAATTGTAAATGAGATATAATTCTTAAAGTAGACATTTCATCAAACACTTGGCATACATATTTAACATAGTCAGTACTGTATCAATATTAGAAAATTAACACAAACACATATAAAAATCTGGATTAAGGAGCACATACACAAAACCTACATGGACTTAAACACACGCAAACCAAACATGCGATTATCACAAAACTAAATTTTACAAAGAAAAAACTACAAATAGAATATAATAAGATTAGAACAAAGAGAATAGGCACCTTAAACTTCTGCTAATCAAAAAGATATATGAGAATAAGATATTTAAAATAGTATAAGGGTTACCTACAATTGGATGGCGAAATTATCTTCCTCGGTCTCTTGAACAAATGCTATATTTTTTTATTGCTCTAAAAACGGTTGTATCATCATCTTCTTTCTTCAAATAGGAATTAAACCATCACCACCTCCACTCCTCAAATCCAATCTGACATTAAGTAAATCTACAATCTACAATTATAATATAAGTAATAAGTAAATCGTATATATAAGCAGTTATATTATATAGCTACTCACCTTTGATTTCCAACTTTAAAAATAAACAAAATACATAATCAGGTATGAACTATCATGTACTACATCAGATACAATGCGAGTTCAAATTCAAAATCAAATTACATATAAGGTTAACATAAATAAAACTATCGAGAATGAGATTGAGTAGTCCTTCGCAACAACAATCAAACATACAAATTAATAGATATTATCAATCCGATTACAATACAAAAAGGTTAACATAAAATAAAACCTTTGTACCTTTGTAATACGGGTGGTGGCAGACGGTGGATTACTAACCCTGGAATCCATGTTACAATTTGAAGGATTTTAAAGTTTGGTGGTGTTGAAGAAGGAAGAAATCGATGAAGATGAATGGTTAATATGGGGAGGTGCACCGATATATTCACCAATTGGAGAAGGAATAGCGTGATATTATTTGAGGTGGAATCAATAAGCGTGTATAAAAAGCTTTACAGTACCAATGCAAATAATGCTATTAAAGTCTTAAAGACATCAATTATATTAGGAAATAACAAAAATAACTTATTTAAAATTTAATAAACGGATTTAAATATAACATATTATGATTTTGTTTTTTTAATGCACAAATATGAGGTATTGTTGACATCACCCTTTTAACCACAGCTTGACATATCAGCATCAAAACATACTTCATGACTTGACACATCAGCTTTATGACATCAGCCAAACCCCCCTTTATTAGTATAGACTAGTTTAGTGACCCGTGAATACACGGGTTTGACAAAAAATACTTTATAAAATTATTAGTCAATATGTACAACGCAAATAAATGTCACAACAATTAAAATGTCAATATAAACAAAGCCTAAACTTCCTCATGTGAAACTCTTGTCGAAATGTTTAAGCTTTCTTTACTCTCCCTTAGAATCAAAACCTCTTGATTCTATAAGGATATCCACACAATGTACAATTGCAAAGTTTAATACCGAAAACAGTAGGCCAAACTAAACTAAAAACAATGGATATGATACCCGGAATATTTACATCCCACAACACATAATATTAGTATTTCAAATTATTGATAATTATATTAACAATATAATATTTCACCAACAAAACATCCAAACTACTTTTATAACATCCAATGTTTTGAATGGTTTTATTCAAAAATTAGTTATTTACTATAGTAATGTACTTATTGCCCTTCTCTATATTTTTTCAAACCATACAACGTCTCCTTCATCTACCATTTGAATACAGTCCAATAATGCAAACTGAGAAAAACAAAAGACACTTATTAATTAGAAACAGATTAGAAGATCCAACGAACAAATCGAAACTGATTAGAAGATCAAATTGTACAAATACAGATGACGGAGATGATGACTCAGGAATCATGGAGCAAAGTTCTGGATTAGAAAGAAAAACTTAAGAAACAAAAATCAAAGAGTAAGATAAATATAAACAGAAAGGGTAGATGAACATCGAAACAAAATCAAGATCAAAAAAGTATATATAAATGATATATCAGAAGCCTAACATTAGATCAACTGTATATACATAATTTAAAGTATCAAGTGTACCTTTAGCTAGAAATGCCTCACCGAAAAGTTTGCTCTAGTATTGTTTATTTAATGTTTCTAAAGTTGTAGGTTCACCAAAATTCTTATGTTTCATCGGTTGTCCCAAGCCTAAAAAATACATTGAACCATAAATATTAAACAACTATAATATGTAATACTGCATAACAGAAACATTCACATGAAACATCATATATCAAAGAGTAACCTTTATATGATAACCTCATTACTTCATTAAGATTCTGAAACGTATATATATACAATTATGCAACTTGCAAGAAGACTCAAACCATTATAAAAGCCCACCTGCGATATTATTTAATCGACACGATATAACTATTGGTGAATTCGATCAGCTTTCTGTGTGTTCTAGATTATTCGCATATCCGGTGTTACTTTCCACAACTAAATTGCAACCAGGTCACACCAATGGGCTTCAATAAGAATTACACCAAAATAGTAAGAACATTGATATTAACACGAATAGTTATAAATTTATAAACAATCCTTTTCAATTCAGAGAAAATTGATAATAAGAACCTCGTTACTTCATTAAGATTCTGAAATGTGTGTGTGTGTATATATATATATATATGTAGCCTAAAAAATAACAAATAGATTGCAAACATGCTTAAAATTGAATGATGAGATAATGGGTAACTTATTACTCTAACCTTCATCTACCTGCTCTTATTAAAAATGTGTTTTTTCATTGTTACTTAAGGAGTTCAAATTTTATCATGCAAGACAATCAAAAATCGATCACAAAATAAGGTAAAAATACTTAAACCTTTTATCAAACACTCGGTGTGCATCATGAATATGTTAAATAAACAAATACGCCTCTTCACTACTACAACCTTCAATAATATTATAAGAAGAGTAACATATGCATTGGATTTTTCACTTAGTAGCCATATCAAAGATCATTTCAAATTCAATATTCAGAGTTAAGCTAAATAAAAGGATTAAGCAAAATTAGAAAGTAATGTATGCAAAATATGGTTGGAGATAATTAATACCTATTCTATAATAACCATGTAGATGTACACCTAAACTTTCAAACCTCAGAACATGCGACCTTCAAATAATAAGGACACATTCAAAGCACATGGAAGAAGTGGATGTCTGTACCTTATTTTGCATCTCCTGCTTAATTTCCTCAAGTTGTGACCTCAAAATCTGTCTCAAAATATGCAAAACATGAGCAAATTAATACTACTCAAGCCTAGAAGCTGTGACAACATATCACTTAACCAATATAAAGACTGCAAATTTATGAATCAGAATTATTAGATATTATGATCCATCCAGATCCAGATATACGATATAACAGTTCTGCCAAAAATTTTATAAAAAATTATGCAGAAAGTCAATTAGTAAACGAAAGCTGGACATATAGTAGAACTCACAGTTAACTTTGTGGTAGCCTTCAGCTGATTAATCATGATTGATACAAAAAACAAAACTCAAAATATCACAGAGACTTGCATTAAATTGATACAAAGAAATAATAGTGTTGTAAACGTCTTTTGAATTTATCAATTACTTAAAGCACATAAACTCAAACAAAATCACAAACTAACCATATTTTCTTCACTGGTTTATTCAAAACTAACAAAAAAATAGCTAAGTCATACAAAATGCACAAAAATTGAACTTTTAATTTTGGATAACCTTAAGTTTGTAGTGGTGGTGGAGTTCGGCTGTGGTGGCTGGCGGTGATCAAGTCGGTGGTGGGTGGTGGAGCTCAACAGCAAGTAGCGGAGATGGAAGTCGGAGGTCGGTGGTCTTTGGCGGAGCTCAACAGAAAGTAGCGTAGATGGAGGTCCGAGATCGGTGGCGTAGTTTCGGTGGTGACGATGGAGTAGGGTGGTGGTGACCATATAATATGAAGAAGTTGAAGATGGAGATGGATAGAGAGATTCAAATTGATAAAAGAGAGATAAAATTAGAGAGAGAATGTGGAAGTGAAGAAATAAATGAAGAGGAAAGGGAAATGAGATAAATGACTCAGCTAATAAATTTTGCCAATAAATTTTTGGACGTCAGGCAAGCCAATGGAAGAAGATGGCGTGATATTATTAGCAGGGAAATCCATCCAGTAAAGTTAAAATTATACACTCAAGCTTATCTAGGAACTCACATACAGCATGCAAGATTGAACATTCCAAGAAAGCAAACTCATAGATACATTCAAACTAATTAATTACGGAGTATAAGACATAAAATAAAAAACACTTATAATTTAATTTTTTCCCTGCATTAATTTGTTGAGTGACTCAATGACGTAAGAAATGGTTTTGGATGAAGACACGTCAGCAAGAAAATAGCATAAGAGTGTGACAAATCAGCATAAGTGATGTCAGCATTATTGTCCTTTTGTATATAAGATAGATAGATAGATAGTATAGATAGATGGGTTTTGTACATGTGAAGTATTCTCTAAATACACATTGCATATTATCATTGATTTTCTCGTTCTCACACAAATTTCTATTCTCATTTAAACCCCACACTTGTATCAACATATCAGAAGAACTCAAACTCAAAAAGTTAATAAAAGAGGTGAGAGATGGAGCCATTCGAATGAGAGTTGATATAGATAGAAGTGGGCAAGAGGGGTCGCGTTTTTTATGTGGATAGGAGAGCAAAATATTAAGATGCAAATTGATCGAATATGTAGAAGGTGAAATTATTATTATTGTTATTGTTATTGTTATTGTTATTGTTATTGTTATTATTATTATTATTATTATTATTATTATTGGGAAGGAGTTGCTTGCGAAGGAGCACGGGGCGTTCTCTGATCGACATTTTGGAGTTGCTTGGGAAGGAGTACGGGGACGAAGTTAGGTGTCACTGATTTTGTTAATCTTTTTCCTTCTCTTTTCTCTTTTTTTTTTTTTTCTCTTTTCCCTTTTTTTCCTTTGAGATGATTTGTGTTGTTGCAAGAAAGAAATAAAAAAAAATGTGGAGATTGGTGGATCGAAGGAGCTGCAGAGAAGTGAGAATAAGTGAGAAAGAGGAGAGAGTGGGTGGGTGAGAAAGAGAAGTTATTAATTTTCTTTTTTCCTTTTTCATTTTTGTTTTTTTATCGTTTATTATTGTGTTTTTTTAAGTACTTTTATGTTTATTTAAATGTATTTTATTGGATTATTTGTATTTTTATTAATTAATGAAATGTGTTTATTTTTGTTAAAAATAAAAATTAAATTAAATTGATGGGTCCTATGGGGCGTTTTGAGCGTTCTCAATTTACCGCTACAAGCGCAGATGTGGAGTTGACGCTGATGTGGAACTGAGAACGCCCCGGAATGTGTTGCACCACTGCAAGTGGTCTTAGAGAAGATCGAATTAAAACACATTATATAGTAATGTATATCATAACTAATCTTAAATTTTCTAAACCCGTAAAACGAACAACATTTCTACCTAATGTCTCTCTTTTTAAATAAATCTGATCTGATGGGATTTATGAGAATTTGTTTTTCGTAATTATATACCAAATTATAATTCATTTCTTCTAAATACTTTGTGTGTATTTATACTCGCTTGGTGCCATGATCTGTTGGTTTAATACAAAAATGATGTAATATTAGTAACTTCAAGTAAAGAGTCATTGGTCCAGCGTATAGTGGTATCGTGAGACCCTTCAACTTTGAGGTTGTAGGTACAAGTTCGGTATATATTTGTAGAAAAAATTATACATATTGATGGTAGATAAGTGTATCTAAATTTATCTTTCTAAATATGAAATAAAAATTACAAAGTAGTAACTACGAAAGCTTATTGAGTATTTATCTTTTGCCTAAAATCCTGACTTTTTCACTTTTTCTTATCCATAAGTTACACTCTCATGAGTCATGACAAAATTTCCTTATAGTAAATGTATTAAGTTTAATAATTTAAAAAGTATCTTAATTAAACATTAGTCAATAAAATCACATTACTATTTTAAGTTATCCTAAATAGGTATCCACTTACATCACTGGTGGAACTTAATTAGGGCCAGCAGGGATACCCTGCCCCCTTGAAATTCAAGTTATTACTAGTATATATATAACGATTTTCATGTCAGCGGATGATGTTTATAAAGAGAATTGTTGAATAAAGCTTAAACTTTTGTTTTAATGGAAGTATTTTGAGTCAGGAGTGAGATAGGGAATATGACCCCACCATATCATGATCTTTTTATTGCCTTTTATCTTACATACATCTATCATTATAAATAACCATCACAAGATAGCATAGTGGTTGGCGTCCTGTTATCCTCACAGGAGGTCTCAAGTTCGAACATCACTAGAAGCATCGGATAACCCGGTTAGGCCGCGTACATCTGAGCAAAAAATGCTCGCCCTCCCCGGGTAACCTGAACAGGGAAAATCTCCTCCGTTTACTTCTATCATTATATATATGTTAATTTCAACCCTTCTATTTTGCAGCAGGTCATTAATTTACCATTCATTATAGATGTAGAGTTTAACATTTTTTTTATATTTTTTTATGTTAAGTTAAAATACGACCTCAATATTTTACTAGTTTTATGATTTTGATGCTAAAGAATTGTTAAAAATCATTACCTACCATTTGAATGAAAAATAAGCATATTTAATATATATATATATATATATATATATATATATATATATATATATATATATATATATATATATATATATATTTTAAAAGACGCTACATGGTCTGTTACTTAGGGGGTGCTTGACTACTGTGCATAGTGTGCGCGTCCCTAGTTCCATATTGTATAAATTGCAATATAGTCCCTTGCCCTCGTTAACCTTTGTTCCCCTCTGATCCTGAATTGAGAAATAAATGTTCGACGTATGATTTTGGAAAAGAATTAAAGTGAGGATCGAGCTGAATAAAAGGAAAAACACTTAAGAATGTAGAATATGTGTAGCGCGTTGGAGAAAAGAATTAAAAAAATTGTAAAAAATAGCCTTGCAACATCCAATTTAAGTAAAATAGTCATTAATTAAGTATAACTTTATAGTGCATATCGTAGATACGTATCGTCATATTTTATGAAACTTTGTGGTTTTTTAGTTCACCTTAATCCGGCCCCGATGACACCAGACTAGAAATTTTTCAAAAATGTTAGTTTCACAAAGAAGTTTTTAAAATTTATAGGAGCTTAGAACCTTTTATTTTGAGAAAGATGTTCCTACCGAATATAATTGTGTGTTTCTTCTATTTTTTACAAGTCCTACTGACAGTTGATATATTCCAAATAATGAAGACATTAAGTTATGTTGGATACGTTTACGCCAACTAATCCATCAATGCGCCATGATGACTTGTCCCCAACCCCCCTCCATACTCTTATATAAACAATTCAAAGAAAATACATCTTCGGCACAAAAACACAAATTTCAACAATATAATATGGAGTTCACAAGAAAACCCATTGTCTTCGTGCTTTGTTGTTTCATGCTTTGTTGTTCATGCACTCTTTCAACGGAGAAAACCACAACAACGTCAGCGAGCAAATTCTGGGAACCCTACAGAATGTTTGTCACGAACAAGGACATCGAGTCCCTGGTGAATGTGTGCCCACCTGAAGGTGATCGACAAGGACTCCATGTGGTCAAACCGGGCAATACTATAACCTGGAAATTTCGTAATGATTTATTAAGTGCTCCTACTGTTTATTGTAGCTTCTGTTGGCTACAAGATGAAAATGACTTTTGCAAGTCAAAATCAATTGCCGTTTTCAACAACGACGTTAAAGAATTTGACTCTTAGCAAACAAAATCAATACTACAGCGCTCCTCATATTTTCCTCGCCAACAATTATTCGTTTCAACCCTAGAAAATCGTATTACTGATTTCAGAAATCGTTTCCAATCGAACGCAGTTAGGAATGAAGAGATTTATTCCGTCAATTTACAGAAGTTAGAAATCAATGTAAAATCATGAATCACAAACAGAAACTAAATCGAACTAAATCGCTTACCAAATCGTTAAAACTTTTGTTTGATCTCGTATTTTTCATGGAAGCTAATCAATTGCAGAAACGCTTAATCATTGCTATCGTCATAATCATCGTTATCATCATCGTCGCCGCCATAATCATTGCTATCGTCGTTTTCTGGTACCATGATTTCGTAAGGTTTTAGGGTTTCTTCGATTTCCATTACCCCATTATTTCTTGTTCGATTGTTGATGTCAGAATGGAGATGATTTTGAATTGTAATCTGGAGATGGATGGATACGGTTAGGGCGGGCTGAATTTTTGAGGGTTATGGCGGACTGAATTGTTTGAGAGCGTACGAGGAAATTGAAGGAAACATGGATTACAGAGGATTATTATCAGGGGCACTTTAGTAATTTACAACATAATAATCAGGGCTAATGACATCATTACTTGATCTAATGGTTGGCTAATTAAGGATTAGCTTTAAATCAATGGGGGGAATTTCTTGAAGGGTTTTCTTATATATATATATATATAGAGATAGATATTTAAAAAAGAAACTCTTTGTAATGGTAAAATAGTAATTTTTATCTTAAACAAGAACATCACAAATGATTTATATAATACTCCCTCCGTCCCGAATTAATAGTCCAATATTCCATTTTGAGTTGTCCCAAATTGATTTGTTCACTACCAAATATTGAAAGGAAATTTGATTTCATTTACTATATTGTCCCTACTTCAAAAATTATATTACAAAAGTGAAATGAAGTTTAAATTAATTGGTTAGGGGTAAGTATGTCATTATGCAAAAAGTAAGTAGTAATTATTGTGTCTTTCTTAAACTGGATGTTTTCTGTCTGGGGATAATTAAATTGGGACAGAGGGAATAGTATAGATAGATATTTGGAAATGGGTGGCCGATTTCCAACGGAAGGTAATCAGTTACAAATCATTGTAAGTATGTTACAGTACCTTTTTCACATGTCGACAATATAAGTTTTCATGTGGCGTCCATTACAACACTTAATTTGATCAAAATGCTTACAATGTAAAGAAATCACATGTTCATTACATACAATGGAAGACCAAATAGTTTGCTAATGAATGTTGGATCAAAGTTTGATATATTTCCATGCACTAAAACCCTTGTTTATTTGTTTACTTTCATTGCAGGATGTGAACATAAAATTGTGATCGTGAACGTTTGAAGGATAAATTTGGTTCAATTGCAATATATAAAATGGATAGGCACTAAAATATAATTATTTGATTGGTTTGATAAGAAAAACTTATTTTATATAGGCTTATATTGCTGTATTTTATATGCTATACATTTGTATTGTATGGAATAGAATGTGAAAGTTATTTGTATTTTTGTTTAATCCTATCATTAGACACGGCAGGAAGTATGATTGTTTGGTTGAGTTTGTATTGTATCGAGTAGGATAATTAATTAATGAGTGAAGGTGATTTTTATGGGCAATGATATTGCCACAGGGGTTTTCACTGTATACACAGGTAGTTAATGCCAATTTTTATCAAACTCCCTGTGGATGAAACAATTCTCCATGTGTAAATATCAAAACCCGATTTTTATTACTCCGTATTATTTATTATTCATGTTCTTATGAAACGGCAAATTTAATACTACGTAGTATATAAGAGTGTAAGTTGTTTGAATAGAGATGTTGAAGGGTATAATAGTCATTAACTCTTTCTCCTTTTAAGACTTTTCTTCAAATACTTTATATAGTAGTATAGATATTTTTATCACATAAATTGAGTAGTTTGTAGTTTAGATTTCAACAAGATATAAATTTGATGTGTTTGATTGTTTATCCAAAAAAAAAACTACCATAAGTTTTGAACATAGTAAGTACTTTTGAACCTTTTAACTCGTATGATTCAAATTCAATAAATAAAATTAGATTGTACCATAAGTTTTTGTAACATTTGCATTGTATCTTGTGTTACTTATAATCTAAATAGTGAAAACATACTCTAGGTGATATTTTGGGTGCTTCATATGTGAACTTTGACGATTTCATCTTGCACTAAATGTTTTATTGAGCTAGCTATGTTTTGTTAAGGAGGAGAAGAAACAAACTAGTGGATGCCTCTAAAGAATCCATTAAAGCAATTAATCAGAAGTGAAGATTTATTTCCCCAAGTGTAGAACCTATTACCTATCTTCATTATGGGTGAGCAACAACCAAAGGACCATTGGTCTAGCGGAGTAGCGGTATCGTGGTGCCTTTCAATCATAAAGTTGGAGGTTCAAGTCCCGAAATGAACAAATGTATATATGTTTGTGGATTAATATATATATTGATCCTAGGGAATGTGAGTAATTGTGTTTCTAAGAAAAATTATAGATTAGCAGCAAGATTTATAGAAATATCTTCAATTGGGCTACTTGGATCCAAAACTGCAAGAGCGTTTTGGTTCGTTTTATTCTTTGTATGAGATTCAATGAAGTCTTTTGTTTTATTGTCCTACATTAAATATACAGTATAAATGAGACCCTAAACTTGGATTAATAGCTAGAGAGTGTATCAAACTTTCATAAAATATTCAGTTTAAGGAACAATTTAATTTCTTTAACAAAAAATAACTTAACTTTTAAAACTTCGTCTATTTGGAAAATGAAATCAATAAGGATTCATCATTTTGAAGAATTTTATAAACTTTAGTTATCCTTGTATACATTTTTGTAAACTTTAGTTATCGTTGTACATATTTTTATAAACTTTAGTTATTCTTGTATACATTTTTGTAAACTTTTGTTTTAATGGAAGTATTTTGAGTTAGGAGTGAGATAGGGAATATGACCCCACCATATCATGATCTTTTTATTGCCTTTTATCTTACATACCTCTATCATTATAAATAACCATCACAAGATAGCCTAGTGGTTGTCGTCCTGTTATCCTCACAGGAGGTCTCAAGTTCGAACATCACTAGAAGCATCGGATAACCCGGTTAGGCCGCGTACATCTGAGCAAAAAATGCTCGCCCTCCCCGGGTAACCTGAACAGGGAAAATCTCCTCCGTTTACCCGTTTACTTCTATCATTATATATATGTTAATTTCAACCCTTCTATTTTGCAGCAGGTCATTAATTTACCATTCATTATAGATGTAGAGTTTAACATTTTTTTTATATTTTTTTATGTTAAGTTAAAATACGACCTCAATATTTTACTAGTTTTATGATTTTGATGCTAAAGAATTGTTAAAAATCATTACCTACCATTTGAATGAAAAATAAGCATATTTAATATATATATATATATATATATATATATATATATATATATATATATATATATATATATATATATATATATATTTTAAAAGACGCTACATGGTCTGTTTCTTAGGGGGTGCTTGACTACTGTGCATAGTGTGCGCGTCCCTAGTTCCATATTGTATAAATTGCAATATAGTCCCTTGCCCTCGTTAACCTTTGTTCCCCTCTGATCCTGAATTGAGAAATAAATGTTCGACGTATGATTTTGGAAAAGAATTAAAGTGAGGATCGAGCTGAATAAAAGGAAAAACACTTAAGAATGTAGAATATGTGTAGCGCGTTGGAGAAAAGAATTAAAAAAATTGTAAAAAATAGCCTTGCAACATCCAATTTAAGTAAAATAGTCATTAATTAAGTATAACTTTATAGTGCATATCGTAGATACGTATCGTCATATTTTATGAAACTTTGTGGTTTTTTAGTTCACCTTAATCCGGCCCCGATGACACCAGACTAGAAATTTTTCAAAAATGTTAGTTTCACAAAGAAGTTTTTAAAATTTATAGGAGCTTAGAACCTTTTATTTTGAGAAAGATGTTCCTACCGAATATAATTGTGTGTTTCTTCTATTTTTTACAAGTCCTACTGACAGTTGATATATTCCAAATAATGAAGACATTAAGTTATGTTGGATACGTTTACGCCAACTAATCCATCAATGCGCCATGATGACTTGTCCCCAACCCCCCTCCATACTCTTATATAAACAATTCAAAGAAAATACATCTTCGGCACAAAAACACAAATTTCAACAATATAATATGGAGTTCACAAGAAAACCCATTGTCTTCGTGCTTTGTTGTTTCATGCTTTGTTGTTCATGCACTCTTTCAACGGAGAAAACCACAACAACGTCAGCGAGCAAATTCTGGGAACCCTACATAATGTTTGTCACGAACAAGGACATCGAGTCCCTGGTGAATGTGTGCCCACCTGAAGGTGATCGACAAGGACTCCATGTGGTCAAATCGGGCAATACTATAACCTGGAAATTTCGTAATGATTTATTAAGTGCTCCTACTGTTTATTGTAGCTTCTGTTGGCTACAAGATGAAAATGACTTTTGCAAGTCAAAATCAATTGCCGTTTTCAACAACGACGTTAAAGAATTTGACTCTTAGCAAACAAAATCAATACTACAGCGCTCCTCATATTTTCCTCGCCAACAATTATTCGTTTCAACCCTAGAAAATCGTATTACTGATTTCAGAAATCGTTTCCAATCGAACGCAGTTAGGAATGAAGAGATTTATTCCGTCAATTTACAGAAGTTAGAAATCAATGTAAAATCATGAATCACAAACAGAAACTAAATCGAACTAAATCGCTTACCAAATCGTTAAAACTTTTGTTTGATCTCGTATTTTTCATGGAAGCTAATCAATTGCAGAAACGATTAATCATTGCTATCGTCATAATCATCGTTATCATCATCGTCGCCGCCATAATCATTGCTATCGTCGTTTTCTGGTACCATGATTTCGTAAGGTTTTAGGGTTTCTTCGATTTCCATTACCCCATTATTTCTTGTTCGATTGTTGATGTCAGAATGGAGATGATTTTGAATTGTAATCTGGAGATGGATGGATACGGTTAGGGCGGGCTGAATTTTTGAGGGTTATGGCGGACTGAATTGTTTGAGAGCGTACGAGGAAATTGAAGGAAACATGGATTACAGAGGATTATTATCAGGGGCACTTTAGTAATTTACAACATAATAATCAGGGCTAATGACATCATTACTTGATCTAATGGTTGGCTAATTAAGGATTAGCTTTAAATCAATGGGGGGAATTTCTTGAAGGGTTTTCTTATATATATATATATATAGAGATAGATATTTAAAAAAGAAACTCTTAGTAATGGTAAAATAGTAATTTTTATCTTAAACAAGAACATCACAAATGATTTATATAATACTCCCTCCGTCCCGAATTAATAGTCCAATATTCCATTTTGAGTTGTCCCAAATTGATTTGTTCACTACCAAATATTGAAAGGAAATTTGATTTCATTTACTATATTGTCCCTACTTCAAAAATTATATTACAAAAGTGAAATGAAGTTCAAATTAATTGGTTAGGGGTAAGTATGTCATTATGCAAAAAGTAAGTAGTAATTATTGTGTCTTTCTTAAACTGGATGTTTTCTGTCTGGGGATAATTAAATTGGGACAGAGGGAATAGTATAGATAGATATTTGGAAATGGGTGGCCGATTTCCAACGGAAGGTAATCAGTTACAAATCATTGTAAGTATGTTACAGTACCTTTTTCACATGTCGACAATATAAGTTTTCATGTGGCGTCCATTACAACACTTAATTTGATCAAAATGCTTACAATGTAAAGAAATCACATGTTCATTACATACAATGGAAGACCAAATAGTTTGCTAATGAATGTTGGATCAAAGTTTGATATATTTCCATGCACTAAAACCCTTGTTTATTTGTTTACTTTCATTGCAGGATGTGAACATAAAATTGTGATCGTGAACGTTTGAAGGATAAATTTGGTTCAATTGCAATATATAAAATGGATAGGCACTAAAATATAATTATTTGATTGGTTTGATAAGAAAAACTTATTTTATATAGGCTTATATTGCTGTATTTTATATGCTATACATTTGTATTGTATGGAATAGAATGTGAAAGTTATTTGTATTTTTGTTTAATCCTATCATTAGACACGGCAGGAAGTATGATTGTTTGGTTGAGTTTGTATTGTATCGAGTAGGATAATTAATTAATGAGTGAAGGTGATTTTTATGGGCAATGATATTGCCACAGGGGTTTTCACTGTATACACAGGTAGTTAATGCCAATTTTTATCAAACTCCCTGTGGATGAAACAATTCTCCATGTGTAAATATCAAAACCCGATTTTTATTACTCCGTATTATTTATTATTCATGTTCTTATGAAACGGCAAATTTAATACTACGTAGTATATAAGAGTGTAAGTTGTTTGAATAGAGATGTTGAAGGGTATAATAGTCATTAACTCTTTCTCCTTTTAAGACTTTTCTTCAAATACTTTATATAGTAGTATAGATATTTTTATCACATAAATTGAGTAGTTTGTAGTTTAGATTTCAACAAGATATAAATTTGATGTGTTTGATTGTTTATCCAAAAAAAAAACTACCATAAGTTTTGAACATAGTAAGTACTTTTGAACCTTTTAACTCGTATGATTCAAATTCAATAAATAAAATTAGATTGTACCATAAGTTTTTGTAACATTTGCATTGTATCTTGTGTTACTTATAATCTAAATAGTGAAAACATACTCTAGGTGATATTTTGGGTGCTTCATATGTGAACTTTGACGATTTCATCTTGCACTAAATGTTTTATTGAGCTAGCTATGTTTTGTTAAGGAGGGAAGAAACAAACTAGTGGATGCCTCTAAAGAATCCATTAAAGCAATTAATCAGAAGTGAAGATTTATTTCCCCAAGTGTAGAACCTATTACCTATCTTCATTATGGGTGAGCAACAACCAAAGGACCATTGGTCTAGCGGAGTAGCGGTATCGTGGTGCCTTTCAATCATAAAGTTGGAGGTTCAAGTCCCGAAATGAACAAATGTATATATGTTTGTGGATTAATATATATATTGATCCTAGGGAATGTGAGTAATTGTGTTTCTAAGAAAAATTATAGATTAGCAGCAAGATTTATAGAAATATCTTCAATTGGGCTACTTGGATCCAAAACTGCAAGAGCGTTTTGGTTCGTTTTATTCTTTGTATGAGATTCAATGAAGTCTTTTGTTTTATTGTCCTACATTAAATATACAGTATAAATGAGACCCTAAACTTGGATTAATAGCTAGAGAGTGTATCAAACTTTCATAAAATATTCAGTTTAAGGAACAATTTAATTTCTTTAACAAAAAATAACTTAACTTTTAAAACTTCGTCTATTTGGAAAATGAAATCAATAAGGATTCATCATTTTGAAGAATTTTATAAACTTTAGTTATCCTTGTATACATTTTTGTAAACTTTAGTTATCGTTGTACATATTTTTATAAACTTTAGTTATTCTTGTATACATTTTTGTAAACTTTTGTTTTAATGGAAGTATTTTGAGTTAGGAGTGAGATAGGGAATATGACCCCACCATATCATGATCTTTTTATTGCCTTTTATCTTACATACCTCTATCATTATAAATAACCATCACAAGATAGCCTAGTGGTTGTCGTCCTGTTATCCTCACAGGAGGTCTCAAGTTCGAACATCACTAGAAGCATCGGATAACCCGGTTAGGCCGCGTACATCTGAGCAAAAAATGCTCGCCCTCCCCGGGTAACCTGAACATGGAAAATCTCCTCCGTTTACCCGTTTACTTCTATCATTATATATATGTTAATTTCAACCCTTCTATTTTGCAGCAGGTCATTAATTTACCATTCATTATAGATGTAGAGTTTAACATTTTTTTTATATTTTTTTATGTTAAGTTAAAATACGACCTCAATATTTTACTAGTTTTATGATTTTGATGCTAAAGAATTGTTAAAAATCATTACCTACCATTTGAATGAAAAATAAGCATATTTAATATATATATATATATATATATATATATATATATATATATATATATATATATATATTTTAAAAGACGCTACATGGTCTGTTACTTAGGGGGTGCTTGACTACTGTGCATAGTGTGCGCGTCCCTAGTTCCATATTGTATAAATTGCAATATAGTCCCTTGCCCTCGTTAACCTTTGTTCCCCTCTGATCCTGAATTGAGAAATAAATGTTCGACGTATGATTTTGGAAAAGAATTAAAGTGAGGATCGAGCTGAATAAAAGGAAAAACACTTAAGAATGTAGAATATGTGTAGCGCGTTGGAGAAAAGAATTTAAAAAATTGTAAAAAATAGCCTTGCAACATCCAATTTAAGTAAAATAGTCATTAATTAAGTATAACTTTATAGTGCATATCGTAGATACGTATCGTCATATTTTATGAAACTTTGTGGTTTTTTAGTTCACCTTAATCCGGCCCCGATGACACCAGACTAGAAATTTTTCAAAAATGTTAGTTTCACAAAGAAGTTTTTAAAATTTATAGGAGCTTAGAACCTTTTATTTTGAGAAAGATGTTCCTACCGAATATAATTGTGTGTTTCTTCTATTTTTTACAAGTCCTACTGACAGTTGATATATTCCAAATAATGAAGACATTAAGTTATGTTGGATACGTTTACGCCAACTAATCCATCAATGCGCCATGATGACTTGTCCCCAACCCCCCTCCATACTCTTATATAAACAATTCAAAGAAAATACATCTTCGGCACAAAAACACAAATTTCAACAATATAATATGGAGTTCACAAGAAAACCCATTGTCTTCGTGCTTTGTTGTTTCATGCTTTGTTGTTCATGCACTCTTTCAACGGAGAAAACCACAACAACGTCAGCGAGCAAATTCTGGGAACCCTACAGAATGTTTGTCACGAACAAGGACATCGAGTCCCTGGTGAATGTGTGCCCACCTGAAGGTGATCGACAAGGACTCCATGTGGTCAAACCGGGCAATACTATAACCTGGAAATTTCGTAATGATTTATTAAGTGCTCCTACTGTTTATTGTAGCTTCTGTTGGCTACAAGATGAAAATGACTTTTGCAAGTCAAAATCAATTGCCGTTTTCAACAACGACGTTAAAGAATTTGACTCTTAGCAAACAAAATCAATACTACAGCGCTCCTCATATTTTCCTCGCCAACAATTATTCGTTTCAACCCTAGAAAATCGTATTACTGATTTCAGAAATCGTTTCCAATCGAACGCAGTTAGGAATGAAGAGATTTATTCCGTCAATTTACAGAAGTTAGAAATCAATGTAAAATCATGAATCACAAACAGAAACTAAATCGAACTAAATCGCTTACCAAATCGTTAAAACTTTTGTTTGATCTCGTATTTTTCATGGAAGCTAATCAATTGCAGAAACGCTTAATCATTGCTATCGTCATAATCATCGTTATCATCATCGTCGCCGCCATAATCATTGCTATCGTCGTTTTCTGGTACCATGATTTCGTAAGGTTTTAGGGTTTCTTCGATTTCCATTACCCCATTATTTCTTGTTCGATTGTTGATGTCAGAATGGAGATGATTTTGAATTGTAATCTGGAGATGGATGGATACGGTTAGGGCGGGCTGAATTTTTGAGGGTTATGGCGGACTGAATTGTTTGAGAGCGTACGAGGAAATTGAAGGAAACATGGATTACAGAGGATTATTATCAGGGGCACTTTAGTAATTTACAACATAATAATCAGGGCTAATGACATCATTACTTGATCTAATGGTTGGCTAATTAAGGATTAGCTTTAAATCAATGGGGGGAATTTCTTGAAGGGTTTTCTTATATATATATATATATAGAGATAGATATTTAAAAAAGAAACTCTTAGTAATGGTAAAATAGTAATTTTTATCTTAAACAAGAACATCACAAATGATTTATATAATACTCCCTCCGTCCCGAATTAATAGTCCAATATTCCATTTTGAGTTGTCCCAAATTGATTTGTTCACTACCAAATATTGAAAGGAAATTTGATTTCATTTACTATATTGTCCCTACTTCAAAAATTATATTACAAAAGTGAAATGAAGTTCAAATTAATTGGTTAGGGGTAAGTATGTCATTATGCAAAAAGTAAGTAGTAATTATTGTGTCTTTCTTAAACTGGATGTTTTCTGTCTGGGGATAATTAAATTGGGACAGAGGGAATAGTATAGATAGATATTTGGAAATGGGTGGCCGATTTCCAACGGAAGGTAATCAGTTACAAATCATTGTAAGTATGTTACAGTACCTTTTTCACATGTCGACAATATAAGTTTTCATGCGGCGTCCATTACAACACTTAATTTGATCAAAATGCTTACAATGTAAAGAAATCACATGTTCATTACATACAATGGAAGACCAAATAGTTTGCTAATGAATGTTGGATCAAAGTTTGATATATTTCCATGCACTAAAACCCTTGTTTATTTGTTTACTTTCATTGCAGGATGTGAACATAAAATTGTGATCGTGAACGTTTGAAGGATAAATTTGGTTCAATTGCAATATATAAAATGGATAGGCACTAAAATATAATTATTTGATTGGTTTGATAAGAAAAACTTATTTTATATAGGCTTATATTGCTGTATTTTATATGCTATACATTTGTATTGTATGGAATAGAATGTGAAAGTTATTTGTATTTTTGTTTAATCCTATCATTAGACACGGCAGGAAGTATGATTGTTTGGTTGAGTTTGTATTGTATCGAGTAGGATAATTAATTAATGAGTGAAGGTGATTTTTATGGGCAATGATATTGCCACAGGGGTTTTCACTGTATACACAGGTAGTTAATGCCAATTTTTATCAAACTCCCTGTGGATGAAACAATTCTCCATGTGTAAATATCAAAACCCGATTTTTATTACTCCGTATTATTTATTATTCATGTTCTTATGAAACGGCAAATTTAATACTACGTAGTATATAAGAGTGTAAGTTGTTTGAATAGAGATGTTGAAGGGTATAATAGTCATTAACTCTTTCTCCTTTTAAGACTTTTCTTCAAATACTTTATATAGTAGTATAGATATTTTTATCACATAAATTGAGTAGTTTGTAGTTTAGATTTCAACAAGATATAAATTTGATGTGTTTGATTGTTTATCCAAAAAAAAAACTACCATAAGTTTTGAACATAGTAAGTACTTTTGAACCTTTTAACTCGTATGATTCAAATTCAATAAATAAAATTAGATTGTACCATAAGTTTTTGTAACATTTGCATTGTATCTTGTGTTACTTATAATCTAAATAGTGAAAACATACTCTAGGTGATATTTTGGGTGCTTCATATGTGAACTTTGACGATTTCATCTTGCACTAAATGTTTTATTGAGCTAGCTATGTTTTGTTAAGGAGGAGAAGAAACAAACTAGTGGATGCCTCTAAAGAATCCATTAAAGCAATTAATCAGAAGTGAAGATTTATTTCCCCAAGTGTAGAACCTATTACCTATCTTCATTATGGGTGAGCAACAACCAAAGGACCATTGGTCTAGCGGAGTAGCGGTATCGTGGTGCCTTTCAATCATAAAGTTGGAGGTTCAAGTCCCGAAATGAACAAATGTATATATGTTTGTGGATTAATATATATATTGATCCTAGGGAATGTGAGTAATTGTGTTTCTAAGAAAAATTATAGATTAGCAGCAAGATTTATAGAAATATCTTCAATTGGGCTACTTGGATCCAAAACTGCAAGAGCGTTTTGGTTCGTTTTATTCTTTGTATGAGATTCAATGAAGTCTTTTGTTTTATTGTCCTACATTAAATATACAGTATAAATGAGACCCTAAACTTGGATTAATAGCTAGAGAGTGTATCAAACTTTCATAAAATATTCAGTTTAAGGAACAATTTAATTTCTTTAACAAAAAATAACTTAACTTTTAAAACTTCGTCTATTTGGAAAATGAAATCAATAAGGATTCATCATTTTGAAGAATTTTATAAACTTTAGTTATCCTTGTATACATTTTTGTAAACTTTAGTTATCGTTGTACATATTTTTATAAACTTTAGTTATTCTTGTATACATTTTTGTAAACTTTTGTTTTAATGGAAGTATTTTGAGTTAGGAGTGAGATAGGGAATATGACCCCACCATATCATGATCTTTTTATTGCCTTTTATCTTACATACCTCTATCATTATAAATAACCATCACAAGATAGCCTAGTGGTTGTCGTCCTGTTATCCTCACAGGAGGTCTCAAGTTCGAACATCACTAGAAGCATCGGATAACCCGGTTAGGCCGCGTACATCTGAGCAAAAAATGCTCGCCCTCCCCGGGTAACCTGAACAGGGAAAATCTCCTCCGTTTACTTCTATCATTATATATATGTTAATTTCAACCATTCTATTTTGCAGCAGGTCATTAATTTACCATTCATTATAGATGTAGAGTTTAACATTTTTTTTATATTTTTTTATGTTAAGTTAAAATACGACCTCAATATTTTACTAGTTTTATGATTTTGATGCTAAAGAATTGTTAAAAATCATTACCTACCATTTGAATGAAAAATAAGCATATTTAATATATATATATATATATATATATATATATATATATATATATATATATATATATATATATATATATATATATATATATATATATATATATATATATATATATTTTAAAAGACGCTACATGGTCTGTTACTTAGGGGGTGCTTGACTACTGTGCATAGTGTGCGCGTCCCTAGTTCCATATTGTATAAATTGCAATATAGTCCCTTGCCCTCGTTAACCTTTGTTCCCCTCTGATCCTGAATTGAGAAATAAATGTTCGACGTATGATTTTGGAAAAGAATTAAAGTGAGGATCGAGCTGAATAAAAGGAAAAACACTTAAGAATGTAGAATATGTGTAGCGCGTTGGAGAAAAGAATTAAAAAAATTGTAAAAAATAGCCTTGCAACATCCAATTTAAGTAAAATAGTCATTAATTAAGTATAACTTTATAGTGCATATCGTAGATACGTATCGTCATATTTTATGAAACTTTGTGGTTTTTTAGTTCACCTTAATCCGGCCCCGATGACACCAGACTAGAAATTTTTCAAAAATGTTAGTTTCACAAAGAAGTTTTTAAAATTTATAGGAGCTTAGAACCTTTTATTTTGAGAAAGATGTTCCTACCGAATATAATTGTGTGTTTCTTCTATTTTTTACAAGTCCTACTGACAGTTGATATATTCCAAATAATGAAGACATTAAGTTATGTTGGATACGTTTACGCCAACTAATCCATCAATGCGCCATGATGACTTGTCCCCAACCCCCCTCCATACTCTTATATAAACAATTCAAAGAAAATACATCTTCGGCACAAAAACACAAATTTCAACAATATAATATGGAGTTCACAAGAAAACCCATTGTCTTCGTGCTTTGTTGTTTCATGCTTTGTTGTTCATGCACTCTTTCAACGGAGAAAACCACAACAACGTCAGCGAGCAAATTCTGGGAACCCTACAGAATGTTTGTCACGAACAAGGACATCGAGTCCCTGGTGAATGTGTGCCCACCTGAAGGTGATCGACAAGGACTCCATGTGGTCAAACCGGGCAATACTATAACCTGGAAATTTCGTAATGATTTATTAAGTGCTCCTACTGTTTATTGTAGCTTCTGTTGGCTACAAGATGAAAATGACTTTTGCAAGTCAAAATCAATTGCCGTTTTCAACAACGACGTTAAAGAATTTGACTCTTAGCAAACAAAATCAATACTACAGCGCTCCTCATATTTTCCTCGCCAACAATTATTCGTTTCAACCCTAGAAAATCGTATTACTGATTTCAGAAATCGTTTCCAATCGAACGCAGTTAGGAATGAAGAGATTTATTCCGTCAATTTACAGAAGTTAGAAATCAATGTAAAATCATGAATCACAAACAGAAACTAAATCGAACTAAATCGCTTACCAAATCGTTAAAACTTTTGTTTGATCTCGTATTTTTCATGGAAGCTAATCAATTGCAGAAACGCTTAATCATTGCTATGGTCATAATCATCGTTATCATCATCGTCGCCGCCATAATCATTGCTATCGTCGTTTTCTGGTACCATGATTTCGTAAGGTTTTAGGGTTTCTTCGATTTCCATTACCCCATTATTTCTTGTTCGATTGTTGATGTCAGAATGGAGATGATTTTGAATTGTAATCTGGAGATGGATGGATACGGTTAGGGCGGGCTGAATTTTTGAGGGTTATGGCGGACTGAATTGTTTGAGAGCGTACGAGGAAATTGAAGGAAACATGGATTACAGAGGATTATTATCAGGGGCACTTTAGTAATTTACAACATAATAATCAGGGCTAATGACATCATTACTTGATCTAATGGTTGGCTAATTAAGGATTAGCTTTAAATCAATGGGGGGAATTTCTTGAAGGGTTTTCTTATATATATATATATAGAGATAGATATTTAAAAAAGAAACTCTTAGTAATGGTAAAATAGTAATTTTTATCTTAAACAAGAACATCACAAATGATTTATATAATACTCCCTCCGTCCCGAATTAATAGTCCAATATTCCATTTTGAGTTGTCCCAAATTGATTTGTTCACTACCAAATATTGAAAGGAAATTTGATTTCATTTACTATATTGTCCCTACTTCAAAAATTATATTACAAAAGTGAAATGAAGTTCAAATTAATTGGTTAGGGGTAAGTATGTCATTATGCAAAAAGTAAGTAGTAATTATTGTGTCTTTCTTAAACTGGATGTTTTCTGTCTGGGGATAATTAAATTGGGACAGAGGGAATAGTATAGATAGATATTTGGAAATGGGTGGCCGATTTCCAACGGAAGGTAATCAGTTACAAATCATTGTAAGTATGTTACAGTACCTTTTTCACATGTCGACAATATAAGTTTTCATGTGGCGTCCATTACAACACTTAATTTGATCAAAATGCTTACAATGTAAAGAAATCACATGTTCATTACATACAATGGAAGACCAAATAGTTTGCTAATGAATGTTGGATCAAAGTTTGATATATTTCCATGCACTAAAACCCTTGTTTATTTGTTTACTTTCATTGCAGGATGTGAACATAAAATTGTGATCGTGAACGTTTGAAGGATAAATTTGGTTCAATTGCAATATATAAAATGGATAGGCACTAAAATATAATTATTTGATTGGTTTGATAAGAAAAACTTATTTTATATAGGCTTATATTGCTGTATTTTATATGCTATACATTTGTATTGTATGGAATAGAATGTGAAAGTTATTTGTATTTTTGTTTAATCCTATCATTAGACACGGCAGGAAGTATGATTGTTTGGTTGAGTTTGTATTGTATCGAGTAGGATAATTAATTAATGAGTGAAGGTGATTTTTATGGGCAATGATATTGCCACAGGGGTTTTCACTGTATACACAGGTAGTTAATGCCAATTTTTATCAAACTCCCTGTGGATGAAACAATTCTCCATGTGTAAATATCAAAACCCGATTTTTATTACTCCGTATTATTTATTATTCATGTTCTTATGAAACGGCAAATTTAATACTACGTAGTATATAAGAGTGTAAGTTGTTTGAATAGAGATGTTGAAGGGTATAATAGTCATTAACTCTTTCTCCTTTTAAGACTTTTCTTCAAATACTTTATATAGTAGTATAGATATTTTTATCACATAAATTGAGTAGTTTGTAGTTTAGATTTCAACAAGATATAAATTTGATGTGTTTGATTGTTTATCCAAAAAAAAAAACTACCATAAGTTTTGAACATAGTAAGTACTTTTGAACCTTTTAACTCGTATGATTCAAATTCAATAAATAAAATTAGATTGTACCATAAGTTTTTGTAACATTTGCATTGTATCTTGTGTTACTTATAATCTAAATAGTGAAAACATACTCTAGGTGATATTTTGGGTGCTTCATATGTGAACTTTGACGATTTCATCTTGCACTAAATGTTTTATTGAGCTAGCTATGTTTTGTTAAGGAGGAGAAGAAACAAACTAGTGGATGCCTCTAAAGAATCCATTAAAGCAATTAATCAGAAGTGAAGATTTATTTCCCCAAGTGTAGAACCTATTACCTATCTTCATTATGGGTGAGCAACAACCAAAGGACCATTGGTCTAGCGGAGTAGCGGTATCGTGGTGCCTTTCAATCATAAAGTTGGAGGTTCAAGTCCCGAAATGAACAAATGTATATATGTTTGTGGATTAATATATATATTGATCCTAGGGAATGTGAGTAATTGTGTTTCTAAGAAAAATTATAGATTAGCAGCAAGATTTATAGAAATATCTTCAATTGGGCTACTTGGATCCAAAACTGCAAGAGCGTTTTGGTTCGTTTTATTCTTTGTATGAGATTCAATGAAGTCTTTTGTTTTATTGTCCTACATTAAATATACAGTATAAATGAGACCCTAAACTTGGATTAATAGCTAGAGAGTGTATCAAACTTTCATAAAATATTCAGTTTAAGGAACAATTTAATTTCTTTAACAAAAAATAACTTAACTTTTAAAACTTCGTCTATTTGGAAAATGAAATCAATAAGGATTCATCATTTTGAAGAATTTTATAAACTTTAGTTATCCTTGTATACATTTTTGTAAACTTTAGTTATCGTTGTACATATTTTTATAAACTTTAGTTATTCTTGTATACATTTTTGTAAACTTTTGTTTTAATGGAAGTATTTTGAGTTAGGAGTGAGATAGGGAATATGACCCCACCATATCATGATCTTTTTATTGCCTTTTATCTTACATACCTCTATCATTATAAATAACCATCACAAGATAGCCTAGTGGTTGTCGTCCTGTTATCCTCACAGGAGGTCTCAAGTTCGAACATCACTAGAAGCATCGGATAACCCGGTTAGGCCGCGTACATCTGAGCAAAAAATGCTCGCCCTCCCCGGGTAACCTGAACAGGGAAAATCTCCTCCGTTTACCCGTTTACTTCTATCATTATATATATGTTAATTTCAACCCTTCTATTTTGCAGCAGGTCATTAATTTACCATTCATTATAGATGTAGAGTTTAACATTTTTTTTATATTTTTTTATGTTAAGTTAAAATACGACCTCAATATTTTACTAGTTTTATGATTTTGATGCTAAAGAATTGTTAAAAATCATTACCTACCATTTGAATGAAAAATAAGCATATTTAATATATATATATATATATATATATATATATATATATATATATATATATATATATATATATATATTTTAAAAGACGCTACATGGTCTGTTACTTAGGGGGTGCTTGACTACTGTGCATAGTGTGCGCGTCCCTAGTTCCATATTGTATAAATTGCAATATAGTCCCTTGCCCTCGTTAACCTTTGTTCCCCTCTGATCCTGAATTGAGAAATAAATGTTCGACGTATGATTTTGGAAAAGAATTAAAGTGAGGATCGAGCTGAATAAAAGGAAAAACACTTAAGAATGTAGAATATGTGTAGCGCGTTGGAGAAAAGAATTAAAAAAATTGTAAAAAATAGCCTTGCAACATCCAATTTAAGTAAAATAGTCATTAATTAAGTATAACTTTATAGTGCATATCGTAGATACGTATCGTCATATTTTATGAAACTTTGTGGTTTTTTAGTTCACCTTAATCCGGCCCCGATGACACCAGACTAGAAATTTTTCAAAAATGTTAGTTTCACAAAGAAGTTTTTAAAATTTATAGGAGCTTAGAACCTTTTATTTTGAGAAAGATGTTCCTACCGAATATAATTGTGTGTTTCTTCTATTTTTTACAAGTCCTACTGACAGTTGATATATTCCAAATAATGAAGACATTAAGTTATGTTGGATACGTTTACGCCAACTAATCCATCAATGCGCCATGATGACTTGTCCCCAACCCCCCTCCATACTCTTATATAAACAATTCAAAGAAAATACATCTTCGGCACAAAAACACAAATTTCAACAATATAATATGGAGTTCACAAGAAAACCCATTGTCTTCGTGCTTTGTTGTTTCATGCTTTGTTGTTCATGCACTCTTTCAACGGAGAAAACCACAACAACGTCAGCGAGCAAATTCTGGGAACCCTACAGAATGTTTGTCACGAACAAGGACATCGAGTCCCTGGTGAATGTGTGCCCACCTGAAGGTGATCGACAAGGACTCCATGTGGTCAAACCGGGCAATACTATAACCTGGAAATTTCGTAATGATTTATTAAGTGCTCCTACTGTTTATTGTAGCTTCTGTTGGCTACAAGATGAAAATGACTTTTGCAAGTCAAAATCAATTGCCGTTTTCAACAACGACGTTAAAGAATTTGACTCTTAGCAAACAAAATCAATACTACAGCGCTCCTCATATTTTCCTCGCCAACAATTATTCGTTTCAACCCTAGAAAATCGTATTACTGATTTCAGAAATCGTTTCCAATCGAACGCAGTTAGGAATGAAGAGATTTATTCCGTCAATTTACAGAAGTTAGAAATCAATGTAAAATCATGAATCACAAACAGAAACTAAATCGAACTAAATCGCTTACCAAATCGTTAAAACTTTTGTTTGATCTCGTATTTTTCATGGAAGCTAATCAATTGCAGAAACGCTTAATCATTGCTATCGTCATAATCATCGTTATCATCATCGTCGCCGCCATAATCATTGCTATCGTCGTTTTCTGGTACCATGATTTCGTAAGGTTTTAGGGTTTCTTCGATTTCCATTACCCCATTATTTCTTGTTCGATTGTTGATGTCAGAATGGAGATGATTTTGAATTGTAATCTGGAGATGGATGGATACGGTTAGGGCGGGCTGAATTTTTGAGGGTTATGGCGGACTGAATTGTTTGAGAGCGTACGAGGAAATTGAAGGAAACATGGATTACAGAGGATTATTATCAGGGGCACTTTAGTAATTTACAACATAATAATCAGGGCTAATGACATCATTACTTGATCTAATGGTTGGCTAATTAAGGATTAGCTTTAAATCAATGGGGGGAATTTCTTGAAGGGTTTTCTTATATATATATATATATAGAGATAGATATTTAAAAAAGAAACTCTTTGTAATGGTAAAATAGTAATTTTTATCTTAAACAAGAACATCACAAATGATTTATATAATACTCCCTCCGTCCCGAATTAATAGTCCAATATTCCATTTTGAGTTGTCCCAAATTGATTTGTTCACTACCAAATATTGAAAGGAAATTTGATTTCATTTACTATATTGTCCCTACTTCAAAAATTATATTACAAAAGTGAAATGAAGTTTAAATTAATTGGTTAGGGGTAAGTATGTCATTATGCAAAAAGTAAGTAGTAATTATTGTGTCTTTCTTAAACTGGATGTTTTCTGTCTGGGGATAATTAAATTGGGACAGAGGGAATAGTATAGATAGATATTTGGAAATGGGTGGCCGATTTCCAACGGAAGGTAATCAGTTACAAATCATTGTAAGTATGTTACAGTACCTTTTTCACATGTCGACAATATAAGTTTTCATGTGGCGTCCATTACAACACTTAATTTGATCAAAATGCTTACAATGTAAAGAAATCACATGTTCATTACATACAATGGAAGACCAAATAGTTTGCTAATGAATGTTGGATCAAAGTTTGATATATTTCCATGCACTAAAACCCTTGTTTATTTGTTTACTTTCATTGCAGGATGTGAACATAAAATTGTGATCGTGAACGTTTGAAGGATAAATTTGGTTCAATTGCAATATATAAAATGGATAGGCACTAAAATATAATTATTTGATTGGTTTGATAAGAAAAACTTATTTTATATAGGCTTATATTGCTGTATTTTATATGCTATACATTTGTATTGTATGGAATAGAATGTGAAAGTTATTTGTATTTTTGTTTAATCCTATCATTAGACACGGCAGGAAGTATGATTGTTTGGTTGAGTTTGTATTGTATCGAGTAGGATAATTAATTAATGAGTGAAGGTGATTTTTATGGGCAATGATATTGCCACAGGGGTTTTCACTGTATACACAGGTAGTTAATGCCAATTTTTATCAAACTCCCTGTGGATGAAACAATTCTCCATGTGTAAATATCAAAACCCGATTTTTATTACTCCGTATTATTTATTATTCATGTTCTTATGAAACGGCAAATTTAATACTACGTAGTATATAAGAGTGTAAGTTGTTTGAATAGAGATGTTGAAGGGTATAATAGTCATTAACTCTTTCTCCTTTTAAGACTTTTCTTCAAATACTTTATATAGTAGTATAGATATTTTTATCACATAAATTGAGTAGTTTGTAGTTTAGATTTCAACAAGATATAAATTTGATGTGTTTGATTGTTTATCCAAAAAAAAAACTACCATAAGTTTTGAACATAGTAAGTACTTTTGAACCTTTTAACTCGTATGATTCAAATTCAATAAATAAAATTAGATTGTACCATAAGTTTTTGTAACATTTGCATTGTATCTTGTGTTACTTATAATCTAAATAGTGAAAACATACTCTAGGTGATATTTTGGGTGCTTCATATGTGAACTTTGACGATTTCATCTTGCACTAAATGTTTTATTGAGCTAGCTATGTTTTGTTAAGGAGGGGAAGAAACAAACTAGTGGATGCCTCTAAAGAATCCATTAAAGCAATTAATCAGAAGTGAAGATTTATTTCCCCAAGTGTAGAACCTATTACCTATCTTCATTATGGGTGAGCAACAACCAAAGGACCATTGGTCTAGCGGAGTAGCGGTATCGTGGTGCCTTTCAATCATAAAGTTGGAGGTTCAAGTCCCGAAATGAACAAATGTATATATGTTTGTGGATTAATATATATATTGATCCTAGGGAATGTGAGTAATTGTGTTTCTAAGAAAAATTATAGATTAGCAGCAAGATTTATAGAAATATCTTCAATTGGGCTACTTGGATCCAAAACTGCAAGAGCGTTTTGGTTCGTTTTATTCTTTGTATGAGATTCAATGAAGTCTTTTGTTTTATTGTCCTACATTAAATATACAGTATAAATGAGACCCTAAACTTGGATTAATAGCTAGAGAGTGTATCAAACTTTCATAAAATATTCAGTTTAAGGAACAATTTAATTTCTTTAACAAAAAATAACTTAACTTTTAAAACTTCGTCTATTTGGAAAATGAAATCAATAAGGATTCATCATTTTGAAGAATTTTATAAACTTTAGTTATCCTTGTATACATTTTTGTAAACTTTAGTTATCGTTGTACATATTTTTATAAACTTTAGTTATTCTTGTATACATTTTTGTAAACTTTTGTTTTAATGGAAGTATTTTGAGTTAGGAGTGAGATAGGGAATATGACCCCACCATATCATGATCTTTTTATTGCCTTTTATCTTACATACCTCTATCATTATAAATAACCATCACAAGATAGCCTAGTGGTTGTCGTCCTGTTATCCTCACAGGAGGTCTCAAGTTCGAACATCACTAGAAGCATCGGATAACCCGGTTAGGCCGCGTACATCTGAGCAAAAAATGCTCGCCCTCCCCGGGTAACCTGAACAGGGAAAATCTCCTCCGTTTACCCGTTTACTTCTATCATTATATATATGTTAATTTCAACCCTTCTATTTTGCAGCAGGTCATTAATTTACCATTCATTATAGATGTAGAGTTTAACATTTTTTTTATATTTTTTTATGTTAAGTTAAAATACGACCTCAATATTTTACTAGTTTTATGATTTTGATGCTAAAGAATTGTTAAAAATCATTACCTACCATTTGAATGAAAAATAAGCATATTTAATACATATATATATATATATATATATATATATATATATATATATATATATATATATATATATATATATATATATATATATATATATATATATATATATATTTTAAAAGACGCTACATGGTCTGTTACTTAGGGGGTGCTTGACTACTGTGCATAGTGTGCGCGTCCCTAGTTCCATATTGTATAAATTGCAATATAGTCCCTTGCCCTCGTTAACCTTTGTTCCCCTCTGATCCTGAATTGAGAAATAAATGTTCGACGTATGATTTTGGAAAAGAATTAAAGTGAGGATCGAGCTGAATAAAAGGAAAAACACTTAAGAATGTAGAATATGTGTAGCGCGTTGGAGAAAAGAATTAAAAAAATTGTAAAAAATAGCCTTGCAACATCCAATTTAAGTAAAATAGTCATTAATTAAGTATAACTTTATAGTGCATATCGTAGATACGTATCGTCATATTTTATGTGTAACACCCCCAAAATTCGTTTAGCGGAAGCGTTTTAGTTTAAGTACTGGGGTGTCACAATAATAAAGCATGCATACGTATCAGAGCTTATGATTACAACAGAACAATATGTAATAAGATGCCAAAAGTTATTAATTACAAAGTTTACGATTCCTCGAATCGTATAAGTTAAAAGTAATAAGTTTACAAAAGTAGATTTCTGAAATATGACTAAAGCATTTCAGTTATACTAAAGAAATCCACGTGTTTCCAAAAAGTTGGCATCCTAACTTCAAGGGTCGCCTAGTTCTCCATGTGTGTTGGCGATTCTTATATGCGCAGCTAATTCCCTGAAAAACATAGTAAAAGTCAACAACTAGGTTGAGTGAATTCACAGGTTTTAAGTTTACACAAGTTGAATCAAGTTTGTATCACAGTTGTTATCCAAATATGTTCACAAATAGTATTGCCATAATAGTCGAGTATAAGTTTTGTAGAATGTTATCCAAATACCAGTTTTGTGGGTTGTTCGCCCAAAGTTCAAGTTAAAACACGTGCTGGTCGTTCACCAGCGAGTTACAAATACACAGTACCGGTCGTTCTCCGGTCAAATACGCACGGGTCGTTCTCCCGTTCAACAAAAACAGTTTACCGGTCGTTCTCCGGTCTAGTAACGCACGGGTCGTTCTCCCGTCCAACAAACGCATGGGTCGTTCTCCCATCCAAGACGCACGGGTCGTTCTCCCGTCCCTTGGCCAGTCGTTCTCTGGCACTAAAATACGTGGCTGGTCGTTCTCCAGCGTTTTACACAAAAGTACCGGTCGTTCTCCGGTATACCAAACAAGTTTAAAAGTTATGTTTGTGTCGGTCGTTCTCCGACAAGTTACCAAATGTACCGGTCGTTCTCCGGTAAGATACCAAGTTAGTTTACAGTCGTTTGCAAAACAGTTTACCGGTCGTTCTCCGGTCTAGTTAAAACAGTTTGTCGATAATTTATCCCATTAGTTCAGTGTGTCAATATGTAAATGTTAATTCGCAAACACCAGTTTGTTCAACAGTTAAATAGTTCAAAGTACTCCAATAGTTCGAGTAAACAAGTATGATAAACAATCATATAAGTAAAAGCAGTTTATGGCAATAAGTAAAATAGTTGACTATGTTTTCCACCCCTGTTCAAAAGCAGCTAAATCAGTAAAAGTAGGGGCTGTGAACTCACCTGTTGAGTTTAAGTAGTTGTGCGAGTGCTAGCAAACCTAAGCCCAAGTACGGTCTGAAATCTCCTAACGTCCTAAACGTACGAGATTTAATAAGTATGTGGATGTCTAAACTAATCATCCATGCTAGTGTTTGTACAACCAAGTCACGTCCAAATCGTTCGTTTAATGTTTATGTTTGTATTTCGTTGTTTGTGAAAACGTATACGACTCGTTGGTGAAAGTTTGAAATCAACATTTCGATAAAACAAGTATGTTTGAATTGTTTGTAAGGCTCGTGAATCGAATTTGTATAAAGATATGCGTTTCCGGTTAGTTCGACACTTAGTGAAAACAAGTTTTTAAACTTCCTGTTTTTAGCGACGTAAGGTGCGACGCTGGGTTGTTATGCGACGTAGGGTGCGACGTACGGGTCTACGTCGCATTCAGGTTTTGCGACGTCATGGGTTGCGTCGCATAGGCGACGCTCGCAATTTAATGCGACGTAGTGGTCTGCGTCGCTATGTGCGACGTAAGGAAGGGTAATGCGACGTAAAGGCCTACGTCGCAGTACTGTTTTTGGTCCCAATGCGACGTAGTCGCCTGTTCGACGAACAGCGAGAAAAAGTCGGATTTTTGGTTGATTTGGAACGTTTTCGGTTGTATAAAACACTAAAACATGTTATTCTAAGTATGTTAAACAAGAAATAGCAATTAAAACTTTGAAATCTAAAGATTTGCGGGATTTGTCGGAAACTTACGGGTGTCGGATTTGAAATCCGAAAAGATGGAAATGTAGATCGGGGTCTCGTGGTCACTTTATTCCAAAGAAGCTATATGATTCGGTGCGTTTTTGTAGTAGTTTTTGTTGTTTTGGTGTGATTTTTGGTGGTGAGTTTAGAGAGAAAAGAGAGTGATGAAAGAGAAGAGAAAGATGGAGAATGAGAAAAGGTGGAGGTGGGAGTGGGGTTTTGTCCCCATTTTCTGCCTCCGTGTTTTAGTCCCGTGTTTGTTTGCCCGATCGTTAAATGTTACTTTATTTTAACTAATATGTTTTTAAATTACATTTTTCATTATATTTTAATTAGGATCTTTTTATGAAACTAAATTAATAAATTTTACAAATTTCAACTTTGTTTTATTTTAATTTTTACAAGTTTACGTTTTGCATTATAAAATAATATGTAAATATTATCGACATAATATTTAATTGTTAACTACGTTATTTAATAATTTCGTTTTATTAAATAATTTTTGTTCACCAACAGTCGTACATTTTTGTCGCGTTTGTTTTCAAATTGATCTGTACGTAATTACGACTACGTAATACTACGCGTACTAACTAGTTGGGCTATGCTAGACTTACCTCTAAAATGTGTTGTGAATTCACTCAAGTAGGGAATTAGCCTAATAATGCAAGTGATTAATGTTATTAATCGTGTTCAAATTTGCGAGGTGTTACATTCTCCCCATGTTAGAGAAATCTCGTCCCGAGATTTAAAATCAAGTCGGATCGCCCGCGGCGTATGTTCTCCGAATAAGTCACGTCGTCGATAATAATACCAGTTTGGGTGGCGCTCAATCGTTGCCAGAAAAGTTTTAAATCAGTTTAGTATACTCGCGGTATAGTTTAAATAGTTATGCGTTCGTTAATAGTCGAAGTTTACCAAGTGATATGTTCGAATTGACATTCGAATGAAAGAAACGTTAAATCGTAGCAATAGTTGGTAAGACATACCGTGCTTGCCATAGTCCGCAACAGTTTCCGGTGCGCGGAGGATGTATGCGCGGCTTGGGGTGTAGCCTTTGTTAACGGCGCGGTTGTTGTTCTGATTGTTGTTCCCGGTGTTGTCCTGGTTGTTGTTCAGTTTTGGACATTGATTTCGAAAGTGTCCAGATTCGCCGCACTCGTAACAGGCGTTTGATCGAGGAGGAGGGTTGGTTTTACAGTTTTGGGCCAAATGACCCCAGTTTTTGCAATCTTGGCAGAAAGCACAGTTGCCATTATGATGCATCCCGCACTTGTCGCATTTTGGTTTGTTGCCAAGATAGGTTTTGGGTCCAGAGTTGGTGATTGCGGCAAAGGCTCGGGTGTTTCCCGGGTTTCTATTTTGTTGACCCTGACGGTCGTTACCATCATTGTTCCATTTACGTTTGTGGGTTCCAGAGTCGCCCGCATCAGTACGGGTAAGTTCAGTTTTTCCTGTGATAGTTTTCAGGGTTCCAATCTCGACCGCGTCGTCGGTTAAGCTGTGAGCCAGATCCACTGCGCTCCTAAAAGTGGCGGGTTTGGAGGACATAACCATGCCTCGGATTTGTGGTGCCAAACCCCTGTTATAACGCTCAATGCGTTTGCTCTCGGGGGCTACCATGTGAGGTACCAGACGTGCAAGCTCCTGAAATCTAGTTGTGTAACCGGAAATGTCAGCTCCGATCATCTGAATGTTCCAAAACTCGGTTTCGAGTTTCTGCATCTCGTTGGGAGGGCAAAATTCCTCCATCATCATCTGCTTCAGAGTTACCCAGGTCATGGAATGAGCAGCTGGGCGTCCCATAATCTGGACTTGAGCGTTCCACCAGGTTAGCGCTTTGTCGGCTAAAGTGCAGGTGGCGTATTTCACGATCTTGTCTTTGGCGCAGTCGCTGATGTCGATGACTGATTCCATCTTTTCAATCCAGTGGACCAGGCCGATGGCCCCTTCGGTCCCGGTGAAGGTGCTGGGTTTACAAGACTGAAAGGTTTTGTAGGAACACCCCTGCTGGGTATTAGTTGGAGTTTCGCTGTTGACGGGGGTAGCTCCACTGTTGTTGGTTGGGTTTTCACGATTTCTGCTAGCCTCGTACTGAGCAATAGCCTCAGCCACGCGGCGTTCGATGATTTGTTCGGTTGTTTCTGGAGGTACAGGTGGAGAATTTCGTCGACTGTTTCGAGTCTTTCTTTGTTTAGGCGGCATGTTGACGTTCTGCGATGAAAAGATGCAGAAGTCAATGCCAATGAAAAATATGTGAGGAATAAAGTTTCACATATTTCAAGTTTTCGAGTATCAAGCAAAATTTGTCGAATCCCCATCACGTATCTTACGACTATGAAACACCCATATGTACTTAGTATGATATAATCACGTTGGCCAGGCGTCATTATATGATGCCAAATACATACTTCTTTTCATCAACCGTTTAATCACGATCAGGTTCATATGAGATCAGAGTACAATGAACGAGTCGGATGTGGTGAACAGTTCACGCGTATCGAGGTATCGTAACGATAGTTTAGATGTATGCAAATGTATGTATGCATGTACGTTCTAGCCAAGGCTATAGTCTAGGTCTCTAGGTTTCTAAGTCACCTAAAGTTTCCTAGTTCGCTATAACCATTGGCTCTGATACCAATCTGTAACACCCCCAAAATTCGTTTAGCGGAAGCGTTTTAGTTTAAGTACTGGGGTGTCACAATAATAAAGCATGCATACGTATCAGAGCTTATGATTACAACAGAACAATATGTAATAAGATGCCAAAAGTTATTAATTACAAAGTTTACGATTCCTCGAATCGTATAAGTTAAAAGTAATAAGTTTACAAAAGTAGATTTCTGAAATATGACTAAAGCATTTCAGTTATACTAAAGAAATCCACGTGTTTCCAAAAAGTTGGCATCCTAACTTCAAGGGTCGCCTAGTTCTCCATGTGTGTTGGCGATTCTTATATGCGCAGCTAATTCCCTGAAAAACATAGTAAAAGTCAACAACTAGGTTGAGTGAATTCACAGGTTTTAAGTTTACACAAGTTGAATCAAGTTTGTATCACAGTTGTTATCCAAATATGTTCACAAATAGTATTGCCATAATAGTCGAGTATAAGTTTTGTAGAATGTTATCCAAATACCAGTTTTGTGGGTTGTTCGCCCAAAGTTCAAGTTAAAACACGTGCTGGTCGTTCACCAGCGAGTTACAAATACACAGTACCGGTCGTTCTCCGGTCAAATACGCACGGGTCGTTCTCCCGTTCAACAAAAACAGTTTACCGGTCGTTCTCCGGTCTAGTAACGCACGGGTCGTTCTCCCGTCCAACAAACGCATGGGTCGTTCTCCCATCCAAGACGCACGGGTCGTTCTCCCGTCCCTTGGCCAGTCGTTCTCTGGCACTAAAATACGTGGCTGGTCGTTCTCCAGCGTTTTACACAAAAGTACCGGTCGTTCTCCGGTATACCAAACAAGTTTAAAAGTTATGTTTGTGTCGGTCGTTCTCCGACAAGTTACCAAATGTACCGGTCGTTCTCCGGTAAGATACCAAGTTAGTTTACAGTCGTTTGCAAAACAGTTTACCGGTCGTTCTCCGGTCTAGTTAAAACAGTTTGTCGATAATTTATCCCATTAGTTCAGTGTGTCAATATGTAAATGTTAATTCGCAAACACCAGTTTGTTCAACAGTTAAATAGTTCAAAGTACTCCAATAGTTCGAGTAAACAAGTATGATAAACAATCATATAAGTAAAAGCAGTTTATGGCAATAAGTAAAATAGTTGACTATGTTTTCCACCCCTGTTCAAAAGCAGCTAAATCAGTAAAAGTAGGGGCTGTGAACTCACCTGTTGAGTTTAAGTAGTTGTGCGAGTGCTAGCAAACCTAAGCCCAAGTACGGTCTGAAATCTCCTAACGTCCTAAACGTACGAGATTTAATAAGTATGTGGATGTCTAAACTAATCATCCATGCTAGTGTTTGTACAACCAAGTCACGTCCAAATCGTTCGTTTAATGTTTATGTTTGTATTTCGTTGTTTGTGAAAACGTATACGACTCGTTGGTGAAAGTTTGAAATCAACATTTCGATAAAACAAGTATGTTTGAATTGTTTGTAAGGCTCGTGAATCGAATTTGTATAAAGATATGCGTTTCCGGTTAGTTCGACACTTAGTGAAAACAAGTTTTTAAACTTCCTGTTTTTAGCGACGTAAGGTGCGACGCTGGGTTGTTATGCGACGTAGGGTGCGACGTACGGGTCTACGTCGCATTCAGGTTTTGCGACGTCATGGGTTGCGTCGCATAGGCGACGCTCGCAATTTAATGCGACGTAGTGGTCTGCGTCGCTATGTGCGACGTAAGGAAGGGTAATGCGACGTAAAGGCCTACGTCGCAGTACTGTTTTTGGTCCCAATGCGACGTAGTCGCCTGTTCGACGAACAGCGAGAAAAAGTCGGATTTTTGGTTGATTTGGAACGTTTTCGGTTGTATAAAACACTAAAACATGTTATTCTAAGTATGTTAAACAAGAAATAGCAATTAAAACTTTGAAATCTAAAGATTTGCGGGATTTGTCGGAAACTTACGGGTGTCGGATTTGAAATCCGAAAAGATGGAAATGTAGATCGGGGTCTCGTGGTCACTTTATTCCAAAGAAGCTATATGATTCGGTGCGTTTTTGTAGTAGTTTTTGTTGTTTTGGTGTGATTTTTGGTGGTGAGTTTAGAGAGAAAAGAGAGTGATGAAAGAGAAGAGAAAGATGGAGAATGAGAAAAGGTGGAGGTGGGAGTGGGGTTTTGTCCCCATTTTCTGCCTCCGTGTTTTAGTCCCGTGTTTGTTTGCCCGATCGTTAAATGTTACTTTATTTTAACTAATATGTTTTTAAATTACATTTTTCATTATATTTTAATTAGGATCTTTTTATGAAACTAAATTAATAAATTTTACAAATTTCAACTTTGTTTTATTTTAATTTTTACAAGTTTACGTTTTGCGTTATAAAATAATATGTAAATATTATCGACATAATATTTAATTGTTAACTACGTTATTTAATAATTTCGTTTTATTAAATAATTTTTGTTCACCAACAGTCGTACATTTTTGTCGCGTTTGTTTTCAAATTGATCTGTACGTAATTACGACTACGTAATACTACGCGTACTAACTAGTTGGGCTATGCTAGACTTACCTCTAAAATGTGTTGTGAATTCACTCAAGTAGGGAATTAGCCTAATAATGCAAGTGATTAATGTTATTAATCGTGTTCAAATTTGCGAGGTGTTACATTATGAAACTTTGTGGTTTTTTAGTTCACCTTAATCCGGCCCCGATGACACCAGACTAGAAATTTTTCAAAAATGTTAGTTTCACAAAGAAGTTTTTAAAATTTATAGGAGCTTAGAACCTTTTATTTTGAGAAAGATGTTCCTACCGAATATAATTGTGTGTTTTTCTATTTTTTACAAGTCCTACTGACAGTTGATATATTCCAAATAATGAAGACATTAAGTTATGTTGGATACGTTTACGCCAACTAATCCATTAATGCGCCATGATGACTTGTCCCCAACCCCCCTCCATACTCTTATATAAACAATTCAAAGAAAATACATCTTCGGCACAAAAACACAAATTTCAACAATATAATATGGAGTTCACAAGAAAACCCATTGTCTTCGTGCTTTGTTGTTTCATGCTTTGCTGTTCATGCACTCTTTCAACGGAGAAAACCACAACAACGTCAGCGAGCAAATTCTGGGAACCCTACAGAATGTTTGTCACGAACAAGGACATCGAGTCCCTGGTGAATGTGTGCCCACCTGAAGGTGATCGACAAGGACTCCATGTGGTCAAACCGGGCAATACTTGTAACACCCCCAAATTTACTGTTCGCGGAAGCATACATTGGGGTGCTACTAATCAATACACAAAGCACATAAGATACATAATGAACGACCACTACATGCATCGTTTTACAAATACATTGATTAACGTAAGAGTCTACATATGGTTTACAAAAGATGAGTTCGCATAGCTACTTGAGAGATTCTAGTACATATCTAATTTAAGCAAAATATAGAAATGCAGAGAAATCTCTTGATGTTTATATGATTGCATGCGACTCGAGCTACAGTATCCTGATGGGCAGTCCAACTTACTGCTGAGTACCTGAGATAACATGCTAAAAGGTCAGCTATAAAGCTGGTGAGCTCACAGGTTTGATATGATAATATATGATTTGTGAACCGCAAGATTTAATGATTCGATTTACAAAGCATGTAAATAATTGGATAATGAGTATCACATGAATATTTGTAATTAAACAAATAAGTAAAGATTGATACAACTAACATGAGCACATAGTCTGAGCTTAACTGAGGGGTCAGGATCACTATCAAGTGCCTGATCGAGGGTGCCTCTATGCGTATGCCTAATCAACATACGTTTGAACAAATGATAATGCGTCCGTTTGACAGGTTAGTGCTTGCTAACTCGGACGGGGATTGTCAATCCCATATGGTACCATACACTAACATTCACGCTAAATCATATTAACAGAACTATGCTTCAGAGGACTTTGATTGATTAGATGAAAACAACTCATGCAGCATACGTGATAATTTGATACTTGCGTTCACATGTAAAACAAAACGAGCATGTATCTCACCCCTAGGTAAAAGCATTTAAAATAGGGGCTATGAGACTCACCTGAGTCTGATGAATTGTTAGCCAACAATTATAATGATTCACAATGATTTGATGTCGTTACAACGACGGAACCTGCAGGGCGTCTTAGACGCGCAAGGTTTTGATAAATGATTAGATACTTGAAACCTGCCGGGCGTATTAAACGCGCAAGGTTTAATTGATTTGATTGGTTGAAACTTGCCGGGCGTATCAAACGCGCAAGGTTCAATTGATTTGATGACTCTACGGACCATCTATGCTAGTTTTTCCCTTAACTAGTTATGACCAAATACTTTGGTTAATGATTTTGTTTGAGTTTATGAAAATGTATACGGATCGTTGGTGATTGATTGAAATCAAGGTTTCGAAAACATAATATGTTTGTTTCATATAAATGAAATTGATTTTAAAAGCGTATCATATAGGTTTAGTTGTTATTCAAGTTCATTACATTCGTTACAATTTATTTCATAAATTACGAAGTTTTGGTACGAGTCCTGAAAACAGTAATATGCCATTTTCGACCCCTAGATGACCCCGAATGGCCTAAAACCGACTAGGCTAAGGTACTTAGCTTTGATCATTTGCCTGTTTTCGAATAACCGTGCGAATTTGAGCTCAATCCGTTATAATAAATTTTTCATCGAGAAGCTACCCTGTTTTACCTTGTGAAATCGTCGACGTTTTCGAAAAATTATTTGTTCTGTTTTAGCTAGTATTCGCAGGGCTAGTTTATTGATCCGTTGAATCATGAAATATATAGGGGGAATCCGCCGGATTCCCTTGAATCCGCCGGATTGGTGGCATTTGTGGGGAATACGCCGTATTCATTAAATACGACCGTATTCATGAAAAATAGAGGGAATACGCCGGATTCCCATGAATCCGACCGTATTCATGGAAAACAACGGGAATACGCCGGATTCCCATGAATCCGCCGTATTCATGACAATTTATCGTGGATCATATTTTCTGGGTGGGAATACGCCGTATTCCCTTGAATACGCCGTATTCCAAGGTCTGGTTCGAGTCTGTTCGTGCAGAAAACATACAAAACCAGTTCTAAATCCTATTTCCGCAAACAATAACTTAATACCAAGCTAGTACATGTTATACTATGTATTTTAAACACGAAATTAAAAGTAAATGGTGAGCGATTCTTACAATTTTGAAAACGAAATGGATGTTGATGATGATGAAGATCACGATGATGATGATGATGATCAAGGATGTAGATGATGATGATTATGTTTATGTTGTTGTTGTTGTTTGAAATGAAATCGAAAGAGAGAAAAGAGAGACCGAGAGTGAAATGTGAGCGTGTGTGTGTTTTGCATTATTGAGGTCGGTTGATATAACCGGCCTCAATAATTGAGGTAGATGGGTAATTCCCGACCCGTGTTCGCGTACCCGATCGTAAAATAGTAAAATCTTTTAAAATGATAATTTTCTAAAAATAGAATCGTATACGTTTTAAATCAAAGTATTTTATAAAAATACTCTTAAAGAGATATAAAAATATATCTTTGTTTTATGTTCGAGAGACGGATAGGATTTAATTGGTTTCGTCGCGTTTGAGTAAAAGGGTATAAAACGAAATATGTTTTATTTTATCCGATGTAAATAATAATTATTAATTTCAATAATAATTCATTATTTATATATAGTTTTGTCGTGGACGTTTGATTTGTACGATACGAGATACTTGATATATTATCAAAATAATATATAATAATTATGAAGGTATTAAATAACAATTCCATGTCACTTAATTACTTGATTTTTACCAACGCCGTATAATTGAATCGGAATTCGGCCGATTTAAAAATGAACGATTAAATCTAATCGAGTACTGATAGATATATATTCATCAATATATATTTTGATACATACAATTAGTCTAATACATAGCACTAACTACATGTATTACATAATGATTAGGAACTAAATTTCTAGTCCTAATTTGACGGGTGTCACAATACTATAACCTGGAAATTTCGTAATGATTTATTAAGTGCTCCTATTGTTTATTGTAGCTTCTGTTGGCTACAAGATGAAAATGACTTTTGCAAGTCAAAATCAATTGCCGTTTTCAACAACGACGTTAAAGAATTTGACTCTTAGCAAACAAAATCAATACTATAGCGCTCCTCATATTTTCCTCGCCAACAATTATTCGTTTCAACCCTAGAAAATCGTATTACTGATTTCAGAAATCGTTTCCAATCGAACGCAGTTAGGAATGAAGAGATTTATTCCGTCAATTTACAGAAGTTAGAAATCAATGTAAAATCATGAATCACAAACAGAAACTAAATCGAACTAAATCGCTTACCAAATCGTTAAAACTTTTGTTTGATCTCGTATTTTTCATGGAAGCTAATCAATTGCAGAAACGCTTAATCATTGCTATCGTCATAATCATCGTTATCATCATCGTCGCCGCCATAATCATTGCTATCGTCGTTTTCTGGTACCATGATTTCGTAAGGTTTTAGGGTTTCTTCGATTTCCATTACCCCATTATTTCTTGTTCGATTGTTGATGTCAGAATGGAGATGATTTTGAATTGTAATTTGGAGATGGATGGATACGGTTAGGGCGGGCTGAATTTTTGAGGGTTATGGCGGACTGAATTGTTTGAGAGCGTACGAGGAAATTGAAGGAAACATGGATTACAGAGGATTATTATCAGGGGCACTTTAGTAATTTACAACATAATAATCAGGGCTAATGACATCATTACTTGATCTAATGGTTGGCTAATTAAGGATGAAACACCCCGAAATTTAGAATTTTTTTTTTCTCATTTCGTAAAGTCCCACGTTTAAAATATGACATTTTAGACTTGTCGTGTCATTCCCTAGATCAAATAAGGATTTAAATAAGAAAATGTTGAATTTATAAGAGATTCCCCAGGAATGACTCGCATTCCCCAGGAATGAAGCCTGCTGTTACCATCATACTTCGGATTCCCCAGGAATGACTCTCATTCCCCGGGAATCAAGCCTGCACACTTAATTACCATTTATCGAACTTCAAACGTGCATATCTTGAAAATGACAAGTCCAATGACCATGAAAATTTGCAGGCACGTGTATAATGACAATACAAAAGTTCCCCAATTTTCACTTTTCGCAAATTCGCATTTTATCATGATTTGGACCGTTGACCCCAAAATGACCACTTTTACTCATTTTCGTTGACATACTAAATTCTAAACCATGTACATTCAGGTTCTAGCATTTTTACCACTCATTCAATACTACATTTAGAACCTAAGGCCACTTTAACATTCGTCATACCATAATCACAACTCATTTTGACCTCTAGACCTATTAGTGACCCATTTGGGCACTTTAACGACCCGTTTGGGTCTTAACCCATATAACCACCATTCCAACACCTAATTCACTTTCCTTCGACTATTCTAAGTCAAACTAAGCTGATGTTTCTATCAAAACTCATTAAGACTATAAAATCTCAATTGTTCCATGGAAACTATTATAATTATAATATTTATATCATAATTCTTTAAATTCAAGATTTACACATTCAAAACTATCAACAAGCATAACATGCTCATTGACTATACTATCCGTTGACTTTCAACATGTTATATATGACTTTGACCAAAAGGTTTACATTTACAACACCAAGTGTCAAAACCTTGTTTTCTTCATAAAAGGGGTATAACAACATATCATGAGCATGATTAAGAGAAATAGCTTATTACCAACAAAGCAACAAGCACCACCACTAGTAACCTTCGGGCTTTTTACCCGAATCCCTTTGGGTCCCACTTGGCTCACCTAAAAATACATAAACATAATCGAGTAAGCATAAAGCTTAGTAAGAAATGGGCTATCTATGATAATCAATATCATTTCACAACATACGTATATTAAGGATCCATAATATCATATGCTAATTCCCGCAAGAATTAACATCTTCGGGCCTACACCCCGGTATATAATCATAACACATCAAATAAATGACATATCCATTACCGGTCCTTCCAAGTAAATGGAACAAGCATTACTTGAAGAAAGATAGCATCATCCATTAACTTACCTCGCGATAGCCCACATAAGCAATCACTTATAACATTTGGCATACTTTTATCACCTATTCACATAATCACATAAGCACATATCAATTACACATTCAATATTCAATCATCATATGACATAGATGTTAATTCATATAACACCTATATCCAATTTATACTCAACCTCCAATTCATTACTTGTATTATATAATACAAGTAATAATTTCATCATATGATCTCATTATATGTTTCATACACTTTACTCATAATCATATGTAAATGGGTAATTATCATTATCATATCATCAATTTCCTCAATAATCACCAAGAACATCATCTCTTAGTGTATAATCATATTCATCATATATCATTTACCCATTTATACATGATTTTCATTTCCTTTACACAAGGAATATAATTCAACATGCTAATTAGATGAATTCATTTATCAAATCATTATTCTTTCATCAATTACCAATTACTATCATCATTTACATAATCAAAATCATTCAATTACTCATAAACACAAGGTTATGAGTTCTTTTATAAAAATTAACATCATTTAAACCTAATTCATAACTTAATCATATGTATGAAACATGTATAATTCATTAAATCATTAATTCATCAAAACCCCTAGATTAGGGTTTAACTCAATTCATTCAATTCATCAATTAACCATAAAATATAGTTTTTCATTAGGTATGAAACCTTAATTCATCATGTTATTTATCAATTTATTATAAAACCAAGATTAGGATTTATGCTATTCATCCTATTTCACTTATAACATGAAATTAAACACAATTAAGTGTTAATCATACCTTAGAGAAGTTAGTTTGCAAGATTACAAGCTTCAATTCTTAAATCCCAACCTCACTTGCTTGATTTCTTTCAAGAGCCAACTCATATAGGAACATATACGTGGTTTTCTATTTGCAGTGTCTGTAATGAGCTAGAATAATACAGAAGCAGTGTTTTTATACTGCAAATTTCAATTAAACCCCTTAACTTTTCACACTTGACACATTTAGTCCCTCAAACACATATTTCATAATATTACAAGTCCTATGGACATAAAATAGTTTACATAGTTAGTCCCACTAACTTATACAATTAAAATTGTATATTTAAAGTTTTAAACTTACGAAATTTGGGGCGTTACAACTCTCCCCCACTTATTCAGGATTGTGTCCTCACAATCCATTCCTAATGTATAGCCGAATAATAACCATTGATCTCTTTGTATCTCATATTCTTAATCTTTTCATCAAGAATCATAACATATTACTCAATATAATTTAGTCGATCCTTGATTTCAATTTCATCCATTTATATTTAAACGATTTCATCAACCATACATTTCCTCAAATAGGACACATGAAAGTATTATGAATTCCAGCTAACTCATTAGGCAACTCAAAGTGATAAGTTACCTTTCCAACCTTTTCAAGAATTTAAAAATCCAATAAACTGAGGACTCAACATTCTTCGTTTTCTAATTCAGGTAATATCTTTCCACGGAGATATTTATAGCATTACAAAATCTCCGATTATCAACATAGAACTTTTATCAATTCTGGGCTATTTTTAATCGTTCTCTGAACAATGTCAGTATTACTCAGATCTTTTCTAACCAAATTCACCCCAATATATTGGAGTTCAATCTTTCTCCCATAAAACATCTAATAATGTGGCATTCCAATATCCATATGATAGCTATTTCTATAAAAACTCAGCTAACGCTTATTAAGTATTCTGGCTATCAACAAAATCACCGGTACATGCCCTCAACATGTCTTCTAAATTTAAATTACTCTTTCACTCTGTCCGCAATTTGAGTATGATATGCAGTACTTAAATAAATACGAGTACTCATATCTTCTTGAAATTTAATCCATAGTCTAGAAATGATTCTACTATCTTTGTCAGAAACAATATAATAGGCATACCATGTCGTGCTACAACCTCTTAGATACATAAATCATCAAATGCCTTAAAATTATAAGTTCCTTAACAGGTAAGAATAGAGCACTTTTTGTCAACCGATCCACTATCACCCAATTATTGTCATGATGACGTGGAATTTTAGGGATAAGGTCCATGGTATGTGCTCCTATTTCCATACAGATACAGTTGCATTTTGCTAGATGAATCTGTAGATAAGTCAAACTCTGTTATACATTTATTTCACAATTTCACTCTCCATCCCAAGCCATCAACATCAGCTTTCAGATCATGACATAATTGTTGCACCAGGATGAATAAAATATCTAAATTCTTTCATAGGATATCTTTCCACTTCGGGAATCCTTAACAATATCATGAACGTGATCCTTGATACGTTACACCTTAACATTTTCATAATTAATATAATACCTTAACTATTCATTACATAACCCAAAATTTAGATCTCACAAAGTCAAAATTCATATTTGGAGAAGTTGGCGTAAAGTTTCTCAATTCTCCAAGTCTGTCATCTCTGTCTTAACAGCATATCATACTCACCAGTAGATTTAAAATGGATAAAAATATCGTCATTACATACAATTACAAACTCATCGAGCATAAGTCCTCATACTCATTTCATGAGATCTACAAAAACGGCAGGATCATAGATCAAATCATAAGGCATAACCACTAATTCATAAATTAATCTTCGATAAAAGCTAGCACCTTGTAGCCGATCAAACAATTTATCAATCTTAGGTAAAAAGGTACCCATTCTCAATGGTAACCTTGTTCACTTTTTCTCAAACTTGGTTTCCATTTCTGTAATATCATATCATGTCATCATTCCATAATATCCATGGAAGTTTAATTGTAAACACCATCAATAGATCTCCCATTCCTTTTAAACCAGTGAAGTTATCTCAATCATCCATAAGATATTCAATACCTTACTTTAACTTGAATATAAATTTCAAGATCCACAGACAACGTCACATCCGATCTCATGATAATCCATCAATATAATAGTTTCAGATCATTACACCATATAATCATTTCTCGGATAAACAATAAATCCAAATTTATAAGTCTCAATTAAAATAATCTTTCGAAAATCTCCATCAACTGAATTTAAACACAAGACTTAACAGTCTTTAATCCTTTATAATCATTCCATCAATGTCTCAAGCTAAATAGCTTTCAATCAATCCATTAAGTCAGGAAAATTCCAAACATATGAGGTAAATCCTGTCACAAGTCTTTTATAACACAAGACATCTGCGATAATGTTATCTTTTCCCCTGATGATATCAAATCCATCAATCAAACTATTCATAAAATTTAATCATCAATACTGATTCAGTTTAAAAACTCCTTTGAAGAATATACCGAAAACTTCAATGATCTGTACAATTAACACATTGCAGTAGCATCCAAGCAATGCTTCCATAAACAATAGTTACAATTTCCATGTCATAAGTAAGATAATCCTCTCATATATTTGAAGCTATCATGAAGCAAATTCAAAATCCATTATTAATGCATCAGTATAATCTAATCCTATAAAATGTATCACAATACATTAAACTCATCAAATCCATCAAATAGTACTAAAACAACACCTGATTCAAAACTGTTTCAATGTCAAAAGACTAATTTCTGCTATTTACTACACAATTAATCCAAGAACTCTTTGAATTTCAAGAAATCATCATTTCAACTTTGGATAATCCATGTTAATCCAAATGACATAACTAAAACTCGCAATAACCACACCTGTGCTACAAGCAACATTAGGTATATCCTCTAATTGCAACACATACTCATTCCTTTTAACATCCTCCCCTAGTGAGGATGACATACCAGACTGACCATGTTTCTCTACATTTTTCTCTATAGGAAGGCATCCTACCTAAGGGAACTATTAAGGGTAATAATAACACATTTACTAAAATTTTCAAATTAAATTTCCATACACAACAACTATTTCAAGGTAACGACTATATGTCATCACCTAAGTGGACTAAAGTCCCATGTAAACATCACACTATAACTCAATCTATTTAATTTAGTGTGACACTACTACAAATACCTTCCATATAATCATGCACGATTATGCATTCATTTTATTCATACTATACTCAATAAGAGTCAATACACACCTTACACATTTTCACAACACAGTCACATTAAGTCTCTCTGATATTTGGCAGCCTCAACAATTTCATGTGGTAGCATAATATAGCTGCGTTGATCAGGCGTAGCAATATTATGTTATTCACACTTCCATTTTCAGGCCACTTCATATCACTGATTCTCACTATGACTGTCATTCACTTAAACATATAACACATAATGCAACAATTCAGCAGCAATAATAATTAAATTATAAGTTGCTGGTCACAAAATTATTTTCATAGTGGCAAACAATTCCACTTAGTCAGTCAACATCACGTAGGAGGTATTAATTACTACCTCTAATACTTATACTCTTACATAATCATTCAAATTATATTTATGAGGCATTCATTACTGCCTCTGCCATTTTATCATTCCACATAACGTTCTTTATAGAACAACTGACATAAGTCAGTATTTCTGATCATTCAGAATTCTCATACACATATAACATATATCATCATATCAGTCGTGGCTAACATAAGTTAACAATTATTTCGTCCAACTCATAACATATTGCCAATATACATATTAGCGATTTTCTACACATCTGAACGAATATAACTGAATATGTAGACATACTCTTTTACACGTATCTATACAATTATCAAATCAATTATCTGTTCACATTCCTTTATTTTCTATAGGTATGCCCACATTATATACTTTCATGTTTTTTTTAACGCTTCAAGGCATACGTATGTTCATTTAGAACTACTCATAAAATCAACTTGTTTCGTATACATTTTTAAATACTAACAATCTTGAACACCCGAATTAAACAGTATGTATGCAGGTTTAATATTAACAATTAAGGTACCTGTCCACACATCGGGGTTCTTACCTCCTTCCAACAATTTCTAACGTATTAAAGTTCAATAAGAACTATTCAAATCTTTAACATATTATCAAACGTTTCTCTATAGGGGGAATCATATCAGTTCATTCTATCACGCTTCACTATTGTACATAATCATAATAATTAGTCATCATAAATAATCATGCTCAACATAAATAATAATGGCTTAAGATCAAGTACCCACTAATGGTGGATACCCGAATCCCTTAAACCAAGCTCTGATACCAACTTGAAACACCCCGAAATTTAGAATTTTTTTTTTTCTCATTTCGTAAAGTCCCACGTTTAAAATATGACATTTTAGACTTGTTGTGTCATTCCCTAGATCAAATAAGGATTTAAATAAGAAAATGTTGAATTTATAAGAGATTCCCCAGGAATGACTCGCATTCCCCAGGAATGAAGCCTGCTGTTACCATCATACTTCGGATTCCCCAGGAATGACTCTCATTCCCCGGGAATCAAGCCTGCACACTTAATTACCATTTATCGAACTTCAAACGTGCATATCTTGAAAATGACAAGTCCAATGACCATGAAAATTTGCAGGCACGTGTATAATGACAATACAAAAGTTCCCCAATTTTCACTTTTCGCAAATTCGCATTTTATCATGATTTGGACCGTTGACCCCAAAATGACCACTTTTACTCATTTTCGTTGACATACTAAATTCTAAACCATGTACATTCAGGTTCTAGCATTTTTACCACTCATTCAATACTACATTTAGAACCTAAGGCCACTTTAACATTCGTCATACCATAATCACAACTCATTTTGACCTCTAGACCTATTAGTGACCCATTTGGGCACTTTAACGACCCGTTTGGGTCTTAACCCATATAACCACCATTCCAACACCTAATTCACTTTCCTTCGACTATTCTAAGTCAAACTAAGCTGATGTTTCTATCAAAACTCATTAAGACTGTAACACCCCCAAATTTTGTTTAGCGGAAGCAGTTAGTTTAAGTACTGGGGTGTCACAATAATAAAGCATGCATACGTATCAGAGCTTATGATTACAACAGAACAATATATATTAAGATGCCAAAAGAGTTAATTACAAAGTTTACGATTCATCGAATCGTATTAGTTAATAGTAGTAGGTTTACAAAAGTAGATTTCTGAAATATGACTAAAACATTTCAGTTATACTAAAGAAATCCATATGTTTCCAAAAGTTGGCATCCTAAGCTTCAAGGGTCGCCTAATTCTCCATGTGTTGGCGATTCTTACATGCGCAGCTAATTCCCTGAAAAACATAGTAAAAGTCAACAACTAGGTTGAGTGAATTCACAGGTTTTAAGTTTTCACAAGTTGAATCAAGTTTGTATCACAGTTGTTATCCAAATATGTTCACAAATAGTATTGCCATAATAGTCGAGTATAAGTTTTGTACAATGTTATCCAAATACCAGTTTTGTGGGTTGTTCGCCCAAAGTTCAAGTTAAAACACGTACTGGTCGTTCACCAGCGAGTTATAAATACACAGTACCGGTCGTTCTCCGGCCAAATACGCACGGGTCGTTCTCCCGTCCAACAAACGCATGGGTCGTTCTCCCATCCAAGACGCACGGGTCGTTCTCCCGTCCCTTGGCCAGTCGTTCTCTGGCACTAAAATACGTGGCTGGTCGTTCTCCAGCGTTTTACACAAAAGTACCGGTCGTTCTCCGGTATACCAAACAAGTTTAAAAGTTATGTTTGTGTCGGTCGTTCTCCGACAAGTTACCAAATGTACCGGTCGTTCTCCGGTAAGATACCAAAATAGTTTACAGTCGTTTGCAAAACAGTTTACCGGTCGTTCTCCGGTCTAGTTAAAACAGTTTGTCGAATAAGTTATCCCATTTGTTCAGTGTATCAGTATGAAAATGTTATTTCATAAACAAAGTTCGTACAACAGTTCAATAGTTCAAAGTACTCTAACAGTTTGAGTAAAACACGTATGATAAACAATCATGTAAGTAAAAGCAGTTATGGCAATAAGTAAAACAGTTGACTATGTTTTCCACCCCTGTTCAAAAGCAGTTAAATCAATAAAAGTAGGGGCTGTGAACTCACCTGTTGAGTTTAAGTAGTTGTGCGAGTGCTAGCAAACCTAAGCCCAAGTACGGTCTGAAATCTCCTAACGTCCTAAACGTACGAGATTTAATAAGTATGCGGATGTCTAAACTAATCATCCATGCTAGTGTTTGTACATCCAAGTCACGTCCAAATCGTTTGTTTAATGTTTATGTTTGTATTTCGTTGTTTATGAAAATGTATACGACTCGTTGGTGAAAGTTTGAAATCAACATTTCGATAAAACAAGTATGTTTAAATTGTTTGTAAGGCTCGTGAATCGAATTTGTATAAAGATATGCGTTTCCGGTTAGTTCGACACTTAGTGAAAACAAGTTTTTAAACTTTCTGTTTTTAGCGACGTAAGGTGCGACGCTGGGTGGTTATGCGACGTAGGGTGCGACGTACGGGTCTACGTCGCATTCAGGTTTTGCGACGTCATGGGTTGCGTCGCATAGGCGACGCTCGCAATTTAATGCGACGTAGTGGTCTGCGTCGCTATGTGCGACGTAAGGAAGGGTAATGCGACGTAGAGGCCTACGTCGCAGTACTGTTTTCGGTCCCAATGCGACGTAGTCGCCTGTTCGACGAACAGCGAGAAGATAACGAGTTTTGGGTCGATTTCGGACGTTTTCGGTTGTATAAAACACTAAAACATGTAAATCTAAGTATACTAAACACTAAGTAGCAATTATAACTTTGAAATCTAAAGATTTGCGGGATTTGTCGGAAACTTACGAGTGTCGGATTTGAAATCCGAAAAGGTAGAAGTGTAGATCGGGATGCCGTGGTCGTTTTATTCCAAAGGGGATATGTGATTCGGCGTCGTTTTAGTGTAGTTTTTATGTGATTTGTGTGGTTTGTGGGTGAGTTTAGAGAGAAGGAGGAGAAAGAGTAGAGAAGAGAGAGAAAGATGAGATGAGAATGAAAGAAAAGTGAGGTGGGGAGGGGGTTTTGTCCCCTTTCTCGCCTCCGTGTTTGCGTTCCGTGTTTGTTTACCCAATCGTTGAATGTTAGTTTATTTTAACTAATGTGTTTTTAATTACGTTTTTCATTATATTATTATTTAAAATCTTTTTACAAAACTAAATTAATAATTTTTATAAGTTTCAAACTTTGTTTGATTTCAATTATACGTTTTGACGTTTTTGCGTTATAAAATTATTTGGAAATATTTTTGACAAAATATTTATTCGTTACTACGTTATTTAAGAATTTCGTTTTATTAAATAATTTTGTTCACCAACAGTCGTACGTTTTTGTCGCGTTTGTTTTCAAATTGTTCAGTACGCAATTACAACTAATTACGAATACGTAATACTACGCGTATTATCTAGTTGGGCTATGCTAGACTTACCTCTAAATTGTGTTGTGAATTCACTCCAGTAGGGAATTAGCCTAATAATGCAAGTGATTAATTTAATTAATCGTGTTTAAATTTGCGAGTTGTTACATTCTCCCCATGTTAGAGAAATCTCATCCCGAGATTTAAAAATCAAGTCGGATCGCCCGCGGCGTATGTTCTCCGATAAGTCATGTTGTTAACCATAGTTTGCGTGGCGTTCAATTGTTGCCATAGAAGTTCAATCGGTTTAAGTATGCTCGCGGCATAGTTCAATATGTTGTGTGTTTCGTTTCGTGTTCAGAGTTTACCAAATGTTGTGTTCGAATCGACATTCGAATGAAAGAAACGTTAAATCGTAGCAAGAGTTGGTAAGACATACCGTGTTTGCCATAGTCCGCAACAGTTTCCGGTGCACGGAGGATGTATGCGCGGCCACGAGCCGGTGGGATGGTTGCGATGTGGTTGTTGTTGTTTTGATTGTTGTTTCCGGGGTTGTTCTGGTTGTTGTTCAGTTTCGGACATTGGTTTCGAAAATGTCCGGATTCACCGCACTCGTAACACGCGTTTGATCGAGGGGGAGGGTTGGTTTTACAGTTTTGGGCCAAATGACCCCAGTTTTTGCAGTCTTGGCAGAAAGCACAGTTGCCATTATGATGCATCCCGCACTTGTCGCATTTTGGTTTGTTGCCAAGATAGGTTTTGGGTCCAGAGTTGGTGATTGCGGCAAAGGCTCGGGTGTTTCCCGGGTTTCTGTTTTGTTGACCCTGACGGTCGTTACCATCATTGTTCCATTTACGTTTGTGGGTTCCAGATTCGCCCGCATCAGTACGGGTAGGTTCAGTTTTCCCTGTGATAGCTTTCAGGGTTCCAATCTCGACCGCGTCGTCGGTTAAGCTGTGAGCCAGGTCCACTGCGCTCCTAAAAGTGGAGGGTTTGGAGGACATAACCATGCCTCGGATTTGTGGTGCCAAACCCCTGTTGTAACGCTCAATGCGTTTGCTCTCGGGGGTTACCATATGAGGCACCAGACGTGCAAGCTCCTGAAATCTAGTTGTGTAACCGGAAATGTCAGCTCCGATCATCTGAATGTTCCAAAACTCGGTTTCGAGTTTCTGTATCTCGTTGGGAGGGCAAAATTCCTCCATCATCATCTGCTTCAGAGTTACCCAGGTCATAGAATGAGCAGCTGGGCGTCCCATAATCTGGACTTGAGCGTTCCACCAGGTTAGCGCTTTGTCGGCTAAAGTGCAGGTGGCGTATTTCACGATCTTGTCGTTGGCGCAGTCACTGATGTCGATGACTGATTCCATCTTTTCAATCCAGTGGACCAGGCCAATGGCCCCTTCGGTCCCGGTGAAGGTGCTGGGTTTACAAGACTGAAAGGTTTTGTAGGAACACCCCTGCTGGGTATTAGTTGGAGTTTCGCTGTTGACGGGGGTAGCTCCACTGTTGTTGGTTGGGTTTTCACGATTTCTGCTAGCCTCGTACTGAGCAATAGCCTCAGCCACGCGGCGTTCGATGATTTGTTCGGTTGTTTCTGGAGGTACAGGTGGAGAATTTCGTCGACTGTTTCGAGTCTTTCTTTGTTTAGGCGGCATGCTGACGTTCTGCGATGAAAAGATGCAGAAGTCAATGCCAATGAAAAATATGTGAGGAATAAAGTTTCACATATTTCAAGTTTTCGAGTGTCAAGCAAAATTTGTCGAATCCCCATCACGTATCTTACGACTATGAAACACCCATATGTACTTAGTATGATATAATCACGTTGGCCAGGCGTCATTATATGATGCCAAATACATACTTCTTTTCATCAACCGTTTAATCACGATCAGGTTCATATGAGATCAGAGTACAATGAACGAGTCGGATGTGGTGAACAGTTCACGCGTATCGAGGTATCGTGACGATAGTTTAGATGTATGCAATTGTATGTATGCATGTACGTTCTAGCCAAGGCTATAGTCTAGGTCTCTAGGTTTCTAAGTCACCTAAAGTTTCCTAGTTCGCTATAACCATTGGCTCTGATACCAATCTGTAACACCCCCAAATTTTGTTTAGCGGAAGCAGTTAGTTTAAGTACTGGGGTGTCACAATAATAAAGCATGCATACGTATCAGAGCTTATGATTACAACAGAACAATATATATTAAGATGCCAAAAGAGTTAATTACAAAGTTTACGATTCATCGAATCGTATTAGTTAATAGTAGTAGGTTTACAAAAGTAGATTTCTGAAATATGACTAAAACATTTCAGTTATACTAAAGAAATCCATATGTTTCCAAAAGTTGGCATCCTAAGCTTCAAGGGTCGCCTAATTCTCCATGTGTTGGCGATTCTTACATGCGCAGCTAATTCCCTGAAAAACATAGTAAAAGTCAACAACTAGGTTGAGTGAATTCACAGGTTTTAAGTTTTCACAAGTTGAATCAAGTTTGTATCACAGTTGTTATCCAAATATGTTCACAAATAGTATTGCCATAATAGTCGAGTATAAGTTTTGTACAATGTTATCCAAATACCAGTTTTGTGGGTTGTTCGCCCAAAGTTCAAGTTAAAACACGTACTGGTCGTTCACCAGCGAGTTATAAATACACAGTACCGGTCGTTCTCCGGCCAAATACGCACGGGTCGTTCTCCCGTCCAACAAACGCTTGGGTCGTTCTCCCATCCAAGACGCACGGGTCGTTCTCCCGTCCCTTGGCCAGTCGTTCTCTGGCACTAAAATACGTGGCTGGTCGTTCTCCAGCGTTTTACACAAAAGTACCGGTCGTTCTCCGGTATACCAAACAAGTTTAAAAGTTATGTTTGTGTCGGTCGTTCTCCGACAAGTTACCAAATGTACCGGTCGTTCTCCGGTAAGATACCAAAATAGTTTACAGTCGTTTGCAAAACAGTTTACCGGTCGTTCTCCGGTCTAGTTAAAACAGTTTGTCGAATAAGTTATCCCATTTGTTCAGTGTATCAGTATGAAAATGTTATTTCATAAACAAAGTTCGTACAACAGTTCAATAGTTCAAAGTACTCTAACAGTTTGAGTAAAACACGTATGATAAACAATCATGTAAGTAAAAGCAGTTATGGCAATAAGTAAAACAGTTGACTATGTTTTCCACCCCTGTTCAAAAGCAGTTAAATCAATAAAAGTAGGGGCTGTGAACTCACCTGTTGAGTTTAAGTAGTTGTGCGAGTGCTAGCAAACCTAAGCCCAAGTACGGTCTGAAATCTCCTAACGTCCTAAACGTACGAGATTTAATAAGTATGCGGATGTCTAAACTAATCATCCATGCTAGTGTTTGTACATCCAAGTCACGTCCAAATCGTTTGTTTAATGTTTATGTTTGTATTTCGTTGTTTATGAAAATGTATACGACTCGTTGGTGAAAGTTTGAAATCAACATTTCGATAAAACAAGTATGTTTAAATTGTTTGTAAGGCTCGTGAATCGAATTTGTATAAAGATATGCGTTTCCGGTTAGTTCGACACTTAGTGAAAACAAGTTTTTAAACTTTCTGTTTTTAGCGACGTAAGGTGCGACGCTGGGTGGTTATGCGACGTAGGGTGCGACGTACGGGTCTACGTCGCATTCAGGTTTTGCGACGTCATGGGTTGCGTCGCATAGGCGACGCTCGCAATTTAATGCGACGTAGTGGTCTGCGTCGCTATGTGCGACGTAAGGAAGGGTAATGCGACGTAGAGGCCTACGTCGCAGTACTGTTTTCGGTCCCAATGCGACGTAGTCGCCTGTTCGACGAACAGCGAGAAGATAACGAGTTTTGGGTCGATTTCGGACGTTTTCGGTTGTATAAAACACTAAAACATGTAAATCTAAGTATACTAAACACTAAGTAGCAATTATAACTTTGAAATCTAAAGATTTGCGGGATTTGTCGGAAACTTACGAGTGTCGGATTTGAAATCCGAAAAGGTAGAAGTGTAGATCGGGATGCCGTGGTCGTTTTATTCCAAAGGGGATATGTGATTCGGCGTCGTTTTAGTGTAGTTTTTATGTGATTTGTGTGGTTTGTGGGTGAGTTTAGAGAGAAGGAGGAGAAAGAGTAGAGAAGAGAGAGAAAGATGAGATGAGAATGAAAGAAAAGTGAGGTGGGGAGGGGGTTTTGTCCCCTTTCTCGCCTCCGTGTTTGCGTTCCGTGTTTGTTTACCCAATCGTTGAATGTTAGTTTATTTTAACTAATGTGTTTTTAATTACGTTTTTCATTATATTATTATTTAAAATCTTTTTACAAAACTAAATTAATAATTTTTATAAGTTTCAAACTTTGTTTGATTTCAATTATACGTTTTGACGTTTTTGCGTTATAAAATTATTTGGAAATATTTTTGACAAAATATTTATTCGTTACTACGTTATTTAAGAATTTCGTTTTATTAAATAATTTTGTTCACCAACAGTCGTACGTTTTTGTCGCGTTTGTTTTCAAATTGTTCAGTACGCAATTACAACTAATTACGAATACGTAATACTACGCGTATTATCTAGTTGGGCTATGCTAGACTTACCTCTAAATTGTGTTGTGAATTCACTCCAGTAGGGAATTAGCCTAATAATGCAAGTGATTAATTTAATTAATCGTGTTTAAATTTGCGAGTTGTTACAAAGACTATAAAATCTCAATTGTTCCATGGAAACTATTATAATTATAATATTTATATCATAATTCTTTAAATTCAAGATTTACACATTCAAAACTATCAACAAGCATAACATGCTCATTGACTATACTATCCGTTGACTTTCAACATGTTATATATGACTTTGACCAAAAGGTTTACATTTACAACACCAAGTGTCAAAACCTTGTTTTCTTCATAAAAGGGGTATAACAACATATCATGAGCATGATTAAGAGAAATAGCTTATTACCAACAAAGCAACAAGCACCACCACTAGTAACCTTCGGGCTTTTTACCCGAATCCCTTTGGGTCCCACTTGGCTCACCTAAAAATACATAAACATAATCGAGTAAGCATAAAGCTTAGTAAGAAATGGGCTATCTATGATAATCAATATCATTTCACAACATACGTATATTAAGGATCCATAATATCATATGCTAATTCCCGCAAGAATTAACATCTTCGGGCCTACACCCCGGTATATAATCATAACACATCAAATAAATGACATATCCATTACCGGTCCTTCCAAGTAAATGGAACAAGCATTACTTGAAGAAAGATAGCATCATCCATTAACTTACCTCGCGATAGCCCACATAAGCAATCACTTATAACATTTGGCATACTTTTATCACCTATTCACATAATCACATAAGCACATATCAATTACACATTCAATATTCAATCATCATATGACATAGATGTTAATTCATATAACACCTATATCCAATTTATACTCAACCTCCAATTCATTACTTGTATCATATAATACAAGTAATAATTTCATCATATGATCTCATTATATGTTTCATACACTTTACTCATAATCATATGTAAATGGGTAATTATCATTATCATATCATCAATTTCCTCAATAATCACCAAGAACATCATCTCTTAGTGTATAATCATATTCATCATATATCATTTACCCATTTATACATGATTTTCATTTCCTTTACACAAGGAATATAATTCAACATGCTAATTAGATGAATTCATTTATCAAATCATTATTCTTTCATCAATTACCAATTACTATCATCATTTACATAATCAAAATCATTCAATTACTCATAAACACAAGGTTATGAGTTCTTTTATAAAAATTAACATCATTTAAACCTAATTCATAACTTAATCATATGTATGAAACATGTATAATTCATTAAATCATTAATTCATCAAAACCCCTAGATTAGGGTTTAACTCAATTCATTCAATTCATCAATTAACCATAAAATATAGTTTTTCATTAGGTATGAAACCTTAATTCATCATGTTATTTATCAATTTATTATAAAACCAAGATTAGGATTTATGCTATTCATCCTATTTCACTTATAACATGAAATTAAACACAATTAAGTGTTAATCATACCTTAGAGAAGTTAGTTTGCAAGATTACAAGCTTCAATTCTTAAATCCCAACCTCACTTGCTTGATTTCTTTCAAGAGCCAACTCATATAGGAACATATACGTGGTTTTCTATTTGCAGTGTCTGTAATGAGCTAGAATAATACAGAAGCAGTGTTTTTATACTGCAAATTTCAATTTTTTTTTGAACAGCAAACTTTTATTAAATAAAATCCGGCAAGATGCCGAAACTAAATACCAGAATACAAAATTACATAAGAAAAGAAGGGCTCATAGCCCATAACGACCAATGAATGTTCGTTTTCCTAGATCGAAATGTAATCCAGGAAAAAGACATCGATACAATTAACTGAAACATCTCTATCGTAGACATCAAGCTCCCCTTGAACATGATATGATTTCTTTGTTTCCACATCGCCCACCACCAAACAAAAGTAATCGCTTCCAAAATGCACTTGAATCTTCTATGATAGCTAGAACAACGAATCCAATCTAGAGTTGCAAGGGGGGTAAGACACGGCATATCAATCTGAATCCAGTCATTAATAAGAGAGTGGAGACATATAAAGACACTGCAAGAAGAGAATAGATGATCCAATGTTTCCACATTCCTTTCACAAAAAGGACAAAGGATTGATTGGATCTCCAATCCACGTTTGCTGAGATTAAATCTAGTAGGCAATCTATCTTTCAAAAGTCTCCACACAAAGATATTAACCTTTTTAGGCACCTTGTCATTCCAAATAGTCTTGCACCCTGTCGAGGGGAGAATAGCAGTGTCTATATATCGGCGTAACGTCTTAACAGAAAAATACGATTGGCCTTGGAAAGACCAGACCCATGCATCTTCAGCTTCCGTAAGACAAGTACCCCGCAGTAAAGATAACAAGTCATCAAATTGCTGGGCCTCATGTCCATTTCTCACATCCCGTCTCCATGACCATACCCATTCATTATTTTGACGTTTTTCCCAAATAAGACAATCTTTATTTACTTCTAGCGCATACAAGCGAGGAAACCTGGACAACAGAGCAATCCCATCAAGCCACACATCCTTCCAAAACCGGATTTTATCACCTTTTCCAAGTCTTAGCGATGCCACATTAACTGGGAGCGGGCTAACAGAATGTGCCATAAAGAAAGAAGAACATATTTTAGACCATATCCCATTACCTCTCCCCTTAAAATTGATTAGGCTTTCGCTACCATGAATTTCAATAACAATTTTCGCCCAAAAAGAACCATATTCTGATAAAGCTCGCCATCGCCATTTATAAAGGAGAGCAAGATTAAGTGCTTCTAAACTTCCAATACCAAGACCACCAACCTCTTTAGCAGCCATAGTTGTTTTCCAACTTACCCAAGCAAGCTTTTTAGCACCTGTTGATTTACCCCAAAAAAAAGCCGCACGAATTGATTCAAGTTTAGCATTAATAGTACACGGCATCTTGAAAAGGGACAAATAATAAATACCAAGAGAACCTAAAACCGAAGAAACCAAAGTAGATCGACCACCAACTGAAAGAAGTTTTACATTCCAATGGGAAAGACGTTTCTTGAATTTATTAACAATAGGATCCCAGTCTTTAGCACGAGACATATTTGACCCAATAGGAATACCCAAATATTTAAAAGGTAAAGAAGCCGATCCACATCCCACCAAGCAAGCAAAAGAGTCCAACTCAGTTTTTGAGACACCAATACCATACAGAGAAGATTTTTGGATATTAATCCGCAAACCCGACACCATAAAGAACACTTTAAAAACCACGTTAATGGCCTCTAAATTAGATTTAATCCATTCGCCCAACAAGATAACGTCATCAGCGTAAAATAAATGGGAGATATTCAACTGATTAACACGAGCTCCACGATACAAACCTGCACTAGTTAGACGCTCCAAAACAGCATGAAGACCCTCCATAGCAATAATGAAAAGAAACGGAGCCATCGGGTCTCCTTGACGGAGACCGCGGTTGAGAGAAAATTCATTTGTGGGACTTCCATTAACCAACACTGAAGCTCTAGCAGAAACAAGACAACTTTTAATCCAACGTAGCCATTTATCGCCAAACTTCATAGATTTCATGACCGAGATAAGGAAATCCCAAGATAAAGAATCATAAGCCTTTGCGAAGTCTATTTTAACAAGAAGAAGCTTGTTTTTTTTCCTCGAATACCAATCAATCACTTCGCTGAGAATGAGAGGCCCATCAAGAATTTGACGCCCTTTAATGAAAGCCGATTGGACATCACTGACCACCTTACTCACCACTTTAGCGAGCCTATTAGCTAGAAGCTTAGCTAAAATTTTATACTGGGCACCAACGAGACTAATGGGACGAAACTCAGAAACTAGAAGTGGGCTATCAACCTTAGGAATCAAGGTAATGAAAGAAGAATTACATCCCGGGGGAATGCACCCTTTACGGTGAAAATCCTCAACAAAGGCACAAATTTGTGGCTGTAAAACATCCCAATACTGTTTAATAAAACCAAATGTGAAACCATCCGGACCCGGGGATTTGTCACTACCGCAGTCCCAAATGGCATACTTGATCTCTTCCGGCGTAAAAGGAAGTTCGAGATAATTAGCATCAGAAATCTCCAATGTATTAAACATATGATCATCAAATTGGAAATCAACACCATCAAACTGTAAAAACTTCTTTTGAAAGTAATCATGGAAACAACTCTTAACCGCAAGAGGGGAATCAATCCATCTTCCTTCATGTTTTATACCATTAACTGAGCAACTTCTGCGCCTAGCATTAACAATGTGATGGAAGTATTTCGAGTTTTCGTCACCCTCAACACTCCATTTAATTTTCGCTTTCTGCAATAAATCCCTGTTGATACAAGCATCAAGATCACGACATCTAGCTCGTAAATTATTCCTATGTTCAATATCAGTCTCCGACGCCAAACCTGCAGCTACAATATGATCTAAAGTAGTTAACTCAGAGATAATATTATCTCTGTTAGGCATACCTTGTAACCTGTCACGCTTCCACTGAATAATTTTTGATTTAACCACTTTAAGAGATTTTCTGAATTTGAAGAAAGGCAAGTCGGAAGATATACTAACAGCTTCATTCCAACTTTGCTTCACTACATCATTAAAACCAGGCTCCTTTAACCAAGAATTAAATAGTTTGAAAGGAATTGGACCATAATCCATCAGCTTTTGTACACAAATCACAGGCCTATGATCTGAAAACAACTCATCAGTAGCCATTACGTCCAAATGTGGGAACATATTACAAAAACCCGAAGTAAATAGAACACGATCTAGCTTACTCCCTTTAGAACCATCCGCTGCCACCCGAGTAAAGATATGGCCTCCCATAGGAGGGTCAATTAAATTACCAGCCGCAATAAATTGATTAAAATTATTAGCGTTAGAATTGGAGAAAACGGACCCAAATCTCTCTCGCTCACATCTAACTGAGTTGAAGTCACCAAAGATACAATAGTTGCCTGGGTTTCGGTCCATAAACTGGAGAATTTTCGCCCAAAGATCGACCTTCCTACACTCTGCTTGTGGTGCATAAATATTAACCAAAAAACAATGCTCCTCCGTAGCCACCCACATGCCTTCTACTATAATATAATTTTCTTTAACTACATGAGAAAATTTTAAGAAAACTTCAGGATCCCATATCGATAAAAGACCACCAGAATGGCCATTTGCTAACGACTCTACAAAATTAAATCTATAATTTCCCCATAAACTTCTTACCCGACATACATCCGACACAGTAATAAAAGTTTCTTGAAGGCCCAAAAAATTAATCTTATAACGATTCAACAACTTACAAAGATTCCTTCTCTTGCTTAAAGACCCGGTACCACAAATGTTCAAAGACAAGATATTCATGGATGACTATCAAACTCTCGCAAACATCTATCCACCTTTCCCAAATTCTCATTAGACATCTCAATATTAATCCCCATAATCTTACCAGCCTCGATGATTTTATTTACATCTACTTTCTCAACAACCATTGTATTACTCACACAATTAGACTCACAATCAGGCTGCTGGGAAGACACCTCTACAGGACTATGTGATTCATTTCGTGCAACATCATTGACAGCACTACCAACCTCTTCAAAACCTGGAGGTTTAGATGGTCCAGAAACCGAAACACTCCCTGAATTAGAAATTACCCCAGCATTACCATTGTCATGATTATCTAATTCCTTTCTAATCAAACGATCCAAAGAAAAAATATCATCCGACTTAGACTGAGTTTTATCGTTCAACTCAACCTCATGACCATTGATCTTAGCAGGACTTTTAAAGCTTTCGCTGTCTTTATGTTCTAGATTTGAATTCTCACGGCATATCTCAAAGTCAATAGAATTCTCAGTTTTCTTATGATCAGATTCTGTCGAACTATTGGTGAAATTATCTGAATCATCTGAGAAATTATCATCAAGAACCGCATTATCCTCATCAGAGAATTCATCAGAAGAAGAACCATCAGCCGGATCATAAATGGTAGGAGACCATGTAGCAAATTCCTTTATCCAAACCACAAATTTCTTTCCTTCAAGTAAGACCTCAACCTCATCACTGATATGCCTCTTATTTGGAATAAGAGCACACACTTTCCCAATAGAGAGAGCTTGCTCCCAATTTCAATTAAACCCCTCAACTTTTCACACTTGACACATTTAGTCCCTCAAACACATATTTCATAATATTACAAGTCCTATGGACATAAAATAGTTTACATAGTTAGTCCCACTAACTTATACAATTAAAATTGTATATTTAAAGTTTTAAACTTACGAAATTTGGGGCGTTACAAAGGATTAGCTTTAAATCAATGGGGGAAATTTCTTGAAGGGTTTTCTTATATATATATATATAGAGATAGATATTTAAAAAAGAAACTCTTAGTAATGGTAAAATAGTAATTTTTATCTTAAACAAGAACATCACAAATGATTTATATAATACTCCCTCCGTCCCGAATTAATAGTCCAATATTCCATTTTGAGTTGTCCCAAATTGATTTGTTCACTACCAAATATTGAAAGGAAATTTGATTTCATTTACTATATTGTCCCTACTTCAAAAATTATATTACAAAAGTGAAATGAAGTTCAAATTAATTGGTTAGGGGTAAGTATGTCATTATGCAAAAAGTAAGTAGTAATTATTGTGTCTTTCTTAAACTGAATGTTTTCTGTCTGGGGATAATTAAATTGGGACAGAGGGAATAGTATAGATAGATATTTGGAAATGGGTGGCCGATTTCCAACGGAAGGTAATAAGTTACAAATCATTGTAAGTATGTTACAGTACCTTTTTCACATGTCGACAATATAAGTTTTCATGTGGCGTCCATTACAACACTTAATTTGATCAAAATGCTTACAATGTAAAGAAATCACATGTTCATTACATACAATGGAAGACCAAATAGTTTGCTAATGAATGTTGGATCAAAGTTTGATATATTTCCATGCACTAAAACCCTTGTTTATTTGTTTACTTTCATTGCAGGATGTGAACATAAAATTGTGATCGTGAACGTTTGAAGGATAAATTTGGTTCAATTGCAATATATAAAATGGATAGGCACTAAAATATAATTATTTGATTGGTTTGATAAGAAAAACTTATTTTATATAGGCTTATATTGCTGTATTTTATATGCTATACATTTGTATTGTATGGAATAGAATGTGAAAGTTATTTGTATTTTTGTTTAATCCTATCATTAGACACGGCAGGAAGTATGATTGTTTGGTTGAGTTTGTATTGTATCGAGTAGGATAATTAATTAATGAGTGAAGGTGATTTTTATGGGCAATGATATTGCCACAGGGGTTTTCACTGTATACACAGGTAGTTAATGTCAATTTTTATCAAACTCCCTGTGGATGAAACAATTCTCCATGTGTAAATATCAAAACCCGATTTTTATTACTCCGTATTATTTATTATTCATGTTCTTATGAAACGGCAAATTTAATACTACGTAGTATATAAGAGTGTAAGTTGTTTGAATAGAGATGTTGAAGGGTATAATAGTCATTAACTCTTTCTCCTTTTAAGACTTTTCTTCAAATACTTTATATAGTAGTATAGATATTTTTATCACATAAATTGAGTAGTTTGTAGTTTAGATTTCAACAAGATATAAATTTGATGTGTTTGATTGTTTATCCAAAAAAAAAACTACCATAAGTTTTGAACATAGTAAGTACTTTTGAACCTTTTAACTCGTATGATTCAAATTCAATAAATAAAATTAGATTGTACCATAAGTTTTTGTAACATTTGCATTGTATCTTGTGTTACTTATAATCTAAATAGTGAAAACATACTCTAGGTGATATTTTGGGTGCTTCATATGTGAACTTTGACGATTTCATCTTGCACTAAATGTTTTATTGAGCTAGCTATGTTTTGTTAAGGAGGAGAAGAAACAAACTAGTGGATGCCTCTAAAGAATCCATTAAAGCAATTAATCAGAAGTGAAGATTTATTTCCCCAAGTGTAGAACCTATTACCTGTAACACCCGATCTTTGGGTCTAGTAGTATTTTAATATTTTCTGGCTTTTAATATTTGATTCGTGTGTCAGAAAATAACTCTGTGTTATTATTTGAAAATAATTGGTTAAAGAGTCACATAATTTATTGTGACTAGTAAGTTGTTAACTGTTTTAATTTAATTCAGTTGACGGTAAAATAAAATAATGTTTCCCCGCAAATGGTTTTTAAGTTCCAGGCAATGATAAGTACGGGGAAAGATATTTGGGCAATTATATGATAGACTCAAATGTTTGAGTCGGTTTATCATTTTCCTCATATATCTATATGCATACATACGTATAAACATACATATACATTATATCTCAAAATCAATTATCAAAAATCATGAGGAAACACAAATTGAAGACATAGAGTTCGAATTTAAGCTTCAATAACGTGATTAAATCATTCCTTGATCATCCTAACCATGTTGTAAGTATCAATTTCTTGATTCTTGATAAACCCTAGAAATTGGGTTTTGGGTATTTGATTTAATTGGAGTGATTGATGTTAAATTGAAGCTAGTAGTGATTCTATAATTGCTAGTTGATGCTAATTTCATGATTAAAGGTGAAACCCTAACCTAGAAATGATATAATTGAATGATGATCATGATAATAGGGGTGGGTTTAGTTAATTTTCATGAAATTAAGCTTGTGGCTATGATATAATGATTAGTTGATGCTTAAATGATGATTAGCATCTAAGCCTTAACCTTGAAATGAATAAAATGATATATGATCATTAAGAAAGTTAAAGGTTTAAGAAATTATTCATGAACTATGAATTGAAAGCTTAAGCTAGGATGAATAATTAACAATTATTGTTAATGATCATATTTGGATTGATTAAAGATGATTGTGTGAATCTAATTGTTAAGAATTCATTAAACCAAGTATGGTGGTTTTGATGGATTCTTGAAAAGAGGTTAATCACCTTAGTAATGGTTTAACTATGCTTATTAGTGATAATTAAAGTGGATTAATGTGATAAGAGGGTTATTCATAACCTTGATGTGATTGGTGTTAAAGTGATGTAAGTTAATAATCATATTACGATTTAATTTGGAAAGTGAATATTATGATCATTGATCATGACTAAGTGTTAAGTTATAAATGTAAATACAATTGTAAAATATTGTATGGATTTGAGACAAGTGATTAACTTGTGTGATTCTGTTGTAATTTCAGATAAACAGAAGGACTCAGTGATATTAGACTACTGAGCGGATGCCTGAGGTGGTCGGTGAGTGGATCTGTAACCTCAGTGTGATTTAGTTGTAATGATTTGGTTACAACAAGTAATTATAGTATTACTTTGATATAATGTTTTAGTTTGTAGATAACTTGCCATGTTAGTTTGGTTGTTTGCTTACTTGGCTGTTTGAGCTAGTATGTAAGATTCTGAGGTCAACTTGAAATGATGGTTGGACTTGGTTGTTATTATAGACGACAGGAAATCTTGGAACTTGAAATGTTGGTTCAAAGATTTAGGTCGTGTGTGATTAACAACAGGTTATCGGTAATTCTGTATAGGCCAATACAGATGATTGATAAGTGTTCTTTGAGTACCAAACCGGTATAAAGGTATCTCAAGAACCACCGATCCTTATGATGATTGATTGATTGTTTATTGTTATTTGATGTAAACAGATTGTTGTGCTAAGTTGGACTGTAGATTATAGTTTCATTCACTTAGCGTTGTGCTAACCCCACCACAGTTCTTCCTGCAGGTTAAAATAGATGGGACATATTGGGCAAGGCAGGAAATGTTTGGAATTGATGGAATGCTTGACGGGCTTTCACTCTGATGATATTTTAATACTATAGAAATGTTTTGAATTATATAACACCGAGTTTGTTGAAATGTTATGTATTTAAATTGAAAAAGTTTATTGACATTTTGAGACATTGATAGCAATGTTTGAAATATACGCTTCCGAGTCGCTATTATTAAATTGATTGTTTATAAGTAAACAAGGGGTGTTATAAGTTGGTATCAGAGCATAAGTTTGGGTGAATTGGACATTGGTTATGTTCAATCCCAAATCTATAAGATATGTCAAGTCAAACATTCCAGTGGGTGTGGGATTAGTGATTGTATGAAAATGTGGTTATTGAATATGTACTAACCCATAACAAGTTTCGAAGTTGTGTTTTGGTTGCAGAGACGGAGGAACATGAGGAACCTAAGGGTATTCTCATTGATTCCTCGATATTCGTCGGCAAAAGTGTATCAGGTACTTTTTGATAAGCTTGTTGAATTTAAATAAGCTTGAAGTGTTTACTTTGCTATGGTATGATTAATAGTAAAGTAAATTGAGTCAGACTGATATGAATCCCCAGTTGTGAGTCCTTGGTGATTATTACTTGTTAATGTGATGCTAGGAATGTTAATTGAGATGTTTAGCATCATGAGTAGTTCAAAATGAACTAGAAATGGATTTTGTAGACACCTTGTTGTATAAAGTGTAATAGTTGAATTAATTGGATTTAAGTGTGTCTACAATGTGAAAATAAAGTATAAATCATTGAGTGATTATGATTTGATAAATGCAAGGTGTGAGTATGAATTCTTGCTAAGAAATTATTTGATACATGATAGATTTGTTGATAAGACTCCATATAGTAAATTTAATGAGATATTGGTAATCTCAATTAATAAGTTTGGAGTCTTGTTGTTGCGTGAATTAGAAAGCATCCATTGATTGGAATGTGTGTCTTTGACTAGGAAAAGTCAAAGTTGAAATTGGTAGAGTCACTTGGGTAATGAATATATTATAAAGTGATAAAAGTGACTAGACGTTTATGTGTTTTGCCTTGATCATGATTTTGGTTGAATTATGATCTAGGTATTAAAAGTGGTAAAGTAGAAAGTCAAAGTGGTCAACTAGTCTTGATATGCGTTGACAAGTTTGAAAATGAAGTAAAAGTTGAAAATTTGTTGTAATTGGTTGAAACATAATGAAATTATGTGAAATTGGTGTTTTGAAGGTATAATAGGACACCAATAGTGAAAGTGGGTTAGTTTGACTTATAATAGTCAACGTAATGTGAAATGAGTTATAGAATGGTAGTTATATGGGTTGAAACCCAAATGGGTTGTTAAAGTGCCCAAATGGGTCACTTAGTGGTTAAATGGTTGAAACGAGTGGTGGTTTGAGTATAATGAATGATAAAGTAACTTTAAGTCCTACATATAGTGGGAAGATGGGTTGAAAGTGTTAATGTAGTCAAAATGGTTGAAATTGGTGAAAGTGTCCAATTGGACCCCTAAACGGGTCAATGAGCCAAAACATGATATAATGTGTATATATAGGTGATGAATATGCCCACACGTCACAAATGTATATAGGAACATGTTGGCAAAGGGTTGAAGTCAGAAACCTAGCCATTTGGAATATGGCGTGTCAACCAAAATGGTCGAAAATGGTCAAAAATGAGTTATACGTCCGTTTTCTCGATAAACGTAGATTTTGAAAAAGTGTGAAAATGGAAAGTTGCATTTTGACTATATAAAGGTGCCTGCAAAATTTTAGACCCTAATTCTTTACGGTTTAAGAGATATGTACGTTTGAATTTCGAAAAATTGCATTAAAATTTCAGGTCTGAAAAATGCATTGGGAACGCGATACTGGCATGGGATCTGGATCGCGTTAGCATGTTGATTTCGGTTACAGAATATTTTGGCCTAATGAACGCGATCCCAGCCGAGTTTTCTCGGATCGCGTTTGCATGTGTATTTCGTGATTATCAGATTTCGTTCTTGGGAACGCGATCCCGCCCAGTTCTCCGGATCGCGTTGGTATGACTAATTTGGTAACAGAACGATTTTAACTAGGGAATGCGATCCTGAACCTGTTCCCCGGATCGCGTTAGTAAGTGAAAATAAAATTTTTTCGACGTTCGACGTAACTTTTGACGTAGAATTTCGGTAAGGAAATTTCGGTGTCAGATCAAGACGAAATTTACAAGTCCACTCAAAAACGGCCCAACGGTCAAAGCTCATCGCTTTGCCATGAGCCCTGTCAGTTTTGGGCACTTCGGGGTCGTTTGGAGCCCGAAAATGGCATTTTATTGTTTTTCGGACCTTATTTTGGACTTTTGACTCACGTTTTGTATTGGGCTTTTGTTTCTTTGAGCCCAGGAAACATTCCTGTGTATATGTGCAATATTGAAACTTGTTTTAAGAGGTCGACATATATTATTATGTATGAGTTGTTCTTAGGTGGTTTATTTAACTGTAAAATTAACTGGTATAGTTGATTGTTGCTAACCAGGGTTAGGAAACATTGATCATGGAATTACGTGGATCATATATGCGAATTAGTTGAACATGAAATGCTCAATTGTAATTCAACTAAAGGTGAATAAATTAATGAATATGTGTTGAATGTTACACATTGTTTTGATGAAGGGTTTAGTACTAAATGTACTATAAGTGTTAAATGATGTTGATGGATGTAGTTGTTGGATATTGCATCCATGTTAAAGAAATGTAACTAGTATTTGATATTGAATCAGGTAATAGAAGTGTTGATTGATGTAATTGTGTTGGACATTACATCTGTGCTAATGAAATAGTGAAAAAGAGTTATAATTACCTGATTTTATGATTAATTGTTCATTTAAAGTGATAAGTTCAAAATTGTAGCAAGTTGATATTTGGTAATATACTTGATACTACGAGTTGTTATAATTGAGCAAATGATTGATATCAGTGTTATGATATATGTGAGAGTAAAGTAATAACTTTGAAGATGAATGGTATGAAGTGGCCTGAGAATAAAGTGTGACTGACATAATATGACGACGTCTGGCCAACGTATTTATATTATGCCATTTCACATGGAGTTGTTGAGGTTACTAAGTACCAGATAAAGTTAATGTGATATAAAATAACAGGTAAGATATGTTAACCTGTAGTTGAGAAATAGTCAATGAGTGACTAAAATGAAAGAGTAGTAAACCATAAATTGTTGTTAATGTGGTACCTATGGTACAAGTGATGTGTATGTGATTAATTGCAACTAATGATAATTAAAAGATGATTTAAGCAAAGTAGAGGTCAGTTGATTGCGAATAATATTGTGTTGATATTGTTGAATAGATGACTAGTGACAGCACCTTGTGTTGTTGAAATACCTATGCTGATGGCGCATGGTATTAGCAGGTGGTGATTTAGCGTCCGATTTGATGTGTAAGGATGCTAATTGATTATGTGATAATGGTATTACCATAGAATGGGACCTCTACATAAGGCTTAATGGTTATTCTTTTGTGTTGGTGGTTATATGAATTGGATTCCTTTAGATAAAAGAATTTCATATAACCTAGGTAAAGTGATGATTAAATAGTTGCAATGTCAGAAATTCTAGCAAGTTGTTAGTTAAATTGCTAGTAGTGAATCAAGTTAAATCTTTATTGATAAGATACATGTTGTGGTATTCAGTACCACTTGTTGCTGTTATTGTTGTGATAAAGATGAAAGTGATTATACGTTTGAATGGTTGACATGGCTAAGTATGAATGGTCATGTAAGTGGTCATTTAAACTTATTAGAGACAGAATATATGCACAGTATTTGTGCAAGGGGAAAGAATAGAAATATGTACATTCGGACAGGTGAATGTGGAAAGAATCGAATATATGTAAATATATTTATAAGTTGCTCACGGGAGTAACGTTTGATATGTGTAATGTGATTAAATAGTTAAAGATGCTGCATATTATGATAAATATTGCATCTTGTGTTAATAAACTAAGTAGAATACATAGCATAACTTATGTGTTTTGGTGAATTTAGTGGAAATACACAATTGGTGTTTGAATAATCAAATGTGTGTAGATATAATTGCAGTTGTGTGATTGATGATATGCATAATAAGGATATGCATAAGTAAAATAAATTATAACCACATCTTGTGTACATATAGTAATGATTAATTATGTGGTTAGAAGTGTATGAAAAGTATAGTATTAGTGAAATGAAATGTATGACTATATTTCACTAGATTGATTAAATGTGATCAGATTTCGAGGGCGAAATCTCTTTAAGGGGGGAGATTTGTAACATCCGATCTTTGGGTCTAGTAGTATTTTAATATTTTCTGGCTTTTAATATTTGATTCGTGTGTCAGAAAATAGCTCTGTGTTATTATTTGAAAATAATTGGTTAAAGAGTCACATAATTTATTGTGACTAGTAAGTTGTTAACTGTTTTAATTTAATTCAGTTGACGGTAAAATAAAATAATGTTTCCCCGCAAATGGTTTTTAAGTTCCAGGCAATGATAAGTACGGGGAAAGATATTTGGGCAATTATATGATAGACTCAAATGTTTGAGTCGGTTTATCATTTTCCTCATATATCTATATGCATACATACGTATAAACATACATATACATTATTTCTCAAAATCAATTATCAAAAATCATGAGGAAACACAAATTGAAGACATAGAGTTCGAATTTAAGCTTCAATAACGTGATTAAATCATTCCTTGATCATCCTAACCATGTTGTAAGTATCAATTTCTTGATTCTTGATAAACCCTAGAAATTGGGTTTTGGGTATTTGATTTAATTGGAGTGATTGATGTTAAATTGAAGCTAGTAGTGATTCTATAATTGCTAGTTGATGCTAATTTCATGATTAAAGGTGAAACCCTAACCTAGAAATGATATAATTGAATGATGATCATGATAATAGGGGTGGGTTTAGTTAATTTTCATGAAATTAAGCTTGTGGCTATGATATAATGATTAGTTGATGCTTAAATGATGATTAGCATCTAAGCCTTAACCTTGAAATGAATAAAATGATATATGATCATTAAGAAAGTTAAAGGTTTAAGAAATTATTCATGAACTATGAATTGAAAGCTTAAGCTAGGATGAATAATTAACAATTATTGTTAATGATCATATTTGGATTGATTAAAGATGATTGTGTGAATCTAATTGTTAAGAATTCATTAAACCAAGTATGGTGGTTTTGATGGATTCTTGAAAAGAGGTTAATCACCTTAGTAATGGTTTAACTATGCTTATTAGTGATAATTAAAGTGGATTAATGTGATAAGAGGGTTATTCATAACCTTGATGTGATTGGTGTTAAAGTGATGTAAGTTAATAATCATATTACGATTTAATTTGGAAAGTGAATATTATGATCATTGATCATGACTAAGTGTTAAGTTATAAATGTAAATACAATTGTAAAATATTGTATGGATTTGAGACAAGTGATTAACTTGTGTGATTCTGTTGTAATTTCAGATAAACAGAAGGACTCAGTGATATTAGACTACTGAGCGGATGCCTGAGGTGGTCGGTGAGTGGATCTGTAACCTCAGTGTGATTTAGTTGTAATGATTTGGTTACAACAAGTAATTATAGTATTACTTTGATATAATGTTTTAGTTTGTAGATAACTTGCCATGTTAGTTTGGTTGTTTGCTTACTTGGCTGTTTGAGCTAGTATGTAAGATTCTGAGGTCAACTTGAAATGATGGTTGGACTTGGTTGTTATTATAGACGACAGGAAATCTTGGAACTTGAAATGTTGGTTCAAAGATTTAGGTCGTGTGTGATTAACAACAGGTTATCGGTAATTCTGTATAGGCCAATACAGATGATTGATAAGTGTTCTTTGAGTACCAAACCGGTATAAAGGTATCTCAAGAACCACCGATCCTTATGATGATTGATTGATTGTTTATTGTTATTTGATGTAAACAGATTGTTGTGCTAAGTTGGACTGTAGATTATAGTTTCATTCACTTAGCGTTGTGCTAACCCCACCACAGTTCTTCCTGCAGGTTAAAATAGATGGGACATATTGGGCAAGGCAGGAAATGTTTGGAATTGATGGAATGCTTGACGGGCTTTCACTCTGATGATATTTTAATACTATAGAAATGTTTTGAATTATATAACACCGAGTTTGTTGAAATGTTATGTATTTAAATTGAAAAAGTTTATTGACATTTTGAGACATTGATAGCAATGTTTGAAATATACGCTTCCGAGTCGCTATTATTAAATTGATTGTTTATAAGTAAACAAGGGGTGTTATATTACCTATCTTCATTATGGGTGAGCAACAACCAAAGGACCATTGGTCTAGCGGAGTAGCGGTATCGTGGTGCCTTTCAATCATAAAGTTGGAGGTTCAAGTCCCGAAATGAACAAATGTATATATGTTTGTGGATTAATATATATATTGATCCTAGGGTATGTGAGTAATTGTGTTTCTAAGAAAAATTATAGATTAGCAGCAAGATTTATAGAAATATCTTCAATTGGGCTACTTGGATCCAAAACTGCAAGAGCGTTTTGGTTCGTTTTATTCTTTGTATGAGATTCAATGAAGTCTTTTGTTTTATTGTCCTACATTAAATATACAGTATAAATGAGACCCTAAACTTGGATTAATAGCTAGAGAGTGTATCAAACTTTCATAAAATATTCAGTTTAAGGAACAATTTAATTTCTTTAACAAAAAATAACTTAACTTTTAAAACTTCATCTATTTGGAAAATGAAATCAATAAGGATTCATCATTTTGAAGAATTTTATAAACTTTAGTTATCCTTGTATACATTTTTGTAAACTTTAGTTATCGTTGTACATATTTTTATAAACTTTAGTTATTCTTGTATACATTTTTGTAAACTTTTGTTTTAATGGAAGTATTTTGAGTTAGGAGTGAGATAGGGAATATGACCCCACCATATCATGATCTTTTTATTGCCTTTTATCTTACATACCTCTATCATTACAAATAACCAACACAAGATAGCCTAGTGGTTGTCGTCCTGTTATCCTCACAGGAGGTCTCAAGTTCGAACATCACTAGAAGCATCGGATAACCCGGTTATGCCGCGTACATCTGAGCAAAAAATGCTCGCCCTCCCCGGGTAACCTGAACAGGGAAAATCTCCTCCGTTTACCCGTTTACTTCTATCATTATATATATGTTAATTTCAACCCTTCTATTTTGCAGCAGGTCATTAATTTACCATTCATTATAGATGTAGAGTTTAACATTTTTTTTATATTTTATTTATGTTAAGTTAAAATACGACCTCAATATTTTACTAGTTTTATGATTTTGATGCTAAAGAATTGTTAAAAATCATTACCTACCATTTGAATGAAAAATAAGCATATTTAATATATATATATATATATATATATATATATATATATATATATATATATATATAAATATATTTTAAAAGACGCTACATGGTCTGCAACTTAGGGGGTGCTTGACTACTGTGCATAGTGTGCGCGTCCCTAGTTCCATATTGTATAAATTGCAATATAGTCCCTTGCCCTCGTTAACCTTTGTTTCCCTCTGATCCTGAATTGAGAAATAAATGTTCGACGTATGATTTTGGAAAAGAATTAAAGTGAGGATCGAGCTGAATAAAAGGAAAAACACTTAAGAATGTAGAATATGTGTAGCGCGTTGGAGAAAAGAATTAAAAAAATTGTAAAAAATAGCCTTGCAACATCCAATTTAAGTAAAATAGTCATTAATTAAGTATAACTTTATAGTGCATATCGTAGATACGTATCGTCATATTTTATGAAACTTTGTGGTTTTTTAGTTCACCTTAATCCGGCCCCGATGACACCAGACTAGAAATTTTTCAAAAATGTTAGTTTCACAAAGAAGTTTTTAAAATTTATAGGAGCTTAGAACCTTTTATTTTGAGAAAGATGTTCCTACCGAATATAATTGTGTGTTTCTTCTATTTTTTACAAGTCCTACTGACAGTTGATATATTCCAAATAATGAAGACATTAAGTTATGTTGGATACGTTTACGCCAACTAATCCATCAATGCGCCATGATGACTTGTCCCCAACCCCCCTCCATACTCTTATATAAACAATTCAAAGAAAATACATCTTCGGCACAAAAACACAAATTTCAACAATATAATATGGAGTTCACAAGAAAACCCATTGTCTTCGTGCTTTGTTGTTTCATGCTTTGCTGTTCATGCACTCTTTCAACGGAGAAAACCACAACAACGTCAGCGAGCAAATTCTGGGAACCCTACAGAATGTTTGTCACGAACAAGGACATCGAGTCCCTGGTGAATGTGTGCCCACCTGAAGGTGATCGACAAGGACTCCATGTGGTCAAACCGGGCAATACTATAACCTGGAAATTTCGTAATGATTTATTAAGTGCTCCTACTGTTTATTGTAGCTTCTGTTGGCTACAAGATGAAAATGACTTTTGCAAGTCAAAATCAATTGCCGTTTTCAACAACGACGTTGCTGAGACGTGTGGTAAGCATCTGTTTGAAATGAATAGATGTTATTGGATTGTCGCCAAGGACGGTTTCTACTATTCAACGAACAACGCAACCTTCCCGAGTGAGACTGATTGGAAACTCGTGTATAAGTGGGATGGTTAATTTGTAACAGTTATAGCGAGCAATGTTCCTTATACATTGTTTGTCTAACCTTCCATATATTATATGAGTGATAAGAGATAACATGTTATCTGTTGTTTTTTATGTTATGATCTATCTATATCTGGTTTCTATGGCCGGATTCAAAACTAAAAGAATATATTACATGCGACTTATAGTACTTGAAGTTATCAATGTCAAGGATCTTTGGGATAGGTGGGGATTTGGGTCAATTCGGGTGTTCAAGTATTGAAGATTTAGGAAAGCATAGATGGTACTTGAGCTAACTCAGATGAAACCGTTTAATCCAAACACTTATCCGAATCCATTTAATCCACATCCGATTAAATCCGTTTCTTATATGATTAGGGTTACAAATTAACTTGTGGATATCAAAAATCCGAACACTCCTATCCGAATAACACCAATGTTACTATCTATGACATGTACGCATCATCATGATCATCTATGAACAAAAAAAAAAATAAAAAAAGAAAAAGAAAACTAATCGTCTTACATATGACATATGTACGCATCATCATGATCATATATTTTTACAACCAGTGTGTTTCTTATGGCATTTTAAAGACGAGCATCAGTCTTGTTTAAACGATCTTTCTGAAAGTAAGCTCCATTTCTGTCACGTAATCCAGCTTCTTGAAAGGCTGCTGTTAGCTGCAAAAGTAGTTTGGCAGGCACGGTACCTGCCAAACAAACGTATAGATGCAAACAGATGGTAAGTTTACAGTGATTAGATTCATCGATAGATATGTACATATGCCCTATGTATTTATCTATCTGCAGAATGAGTTTATTCCCAGTTACTAATGGAAAAAAATATCAGGCTTTATTTTAAAAAACTTAAATATAAATATTTAAAACATGTAATTTAAAATAGGATCGGGCTTTCTTTTTAAAAAAATCCAGGCTTTATCACAAAAAAGCCCGGGCTTTCGGGCTTTATTTTAAAAAAGTCTGGGCTTTGGGCTTTTTTCGGGCTTTGGCCTTAGCTCGGTCTGGTCCGGGTCCGGGCCGGACCAGGCTTTTTCGAATAATTTGAGGCCTCTTTAGGGCTTTCAGGCCGGGCTGGGCTTTTTCGGGCTATTTTGGGCTTTTTCTAAGCCCGGCCTCGGGCTAAAACCACCCGTATGTGCACCTCTACTCCGGCCCGGGATTTGTTTATCAAATAAGTTCAAATCTTTCAAGTAAGTAGATCCAAATTAAATATTAAATAACTTATTAATAAGTATATAGAATATTATCTTGTGAGAGATATATAAGTGGTCTAATGGATGTGGACCAACATTGAAAATAAGTTGAGTAGATGAAGACGAAGGTTGTCGATGATTTTTAAAACCCAAACAAAAGTCAATACGTACTACTACAACAATATCAAATCCCATCATAAACATGGTACAAGACCATTCCCAATAGTGACACCAGCTTACGTGTCAATTTCTGTCACATACCTCAGCACTTTTTAAAACTGACACAACACTACTAACAATAGGACATCACTCAATTTTTATGGACCCCACATTTACCATTATATATTTAATTCTATACATTAAACAAATAAATAATAAAAAAAAGCGACGCCCACTATTTCCCCGTCGGTTTTCCGATGCCCACCAAACCGACGTCAAAGTGACATGATGGTGCCAACCACATCACTAAACTCATGCTCAAAGTGACGGCAACTGAAGTGCCCATTGGTAGTGTTCTAAGAAAGTAAAATATAGCCAATCGCATTTTTAACCAAGAGGTAAAGTGACAACTTTACGGCAAACCTCCAAAAAGCATGAATGCGTATGTATATATAATAGTGCAAATGAGTATATACGAGTATAATAATATGTGCATGTGCATGAATTTTTTATTCAAAGGTTATTTATAGGATTTTATTATAAGTCTTTAAGTAACCAGTAATACTTCTAAACTAACAGCAATCCAAGCAGCCATTGAAATGTGCCTAACATCTTCCATTTAGATGAAATGGTTATGTCATACATCATACACAAGCCTAGTTTAACATCTGCTATGATTCAATATTTCAAAGAACCTAATCAGTCATCCAACAATATTTGTAATATCATCAACATGGTTAGTACAATCATTTTAGAATATCTGCTAGCATCATCGACATAGTCATACATAAAGATCCTTTATTATCATAATATCTTGAACCCGAACCATAAAATCCGTCAAGAAAGCATAAAACGGAAATGATAATCCAAACTATAGCCAAGAAACTCGGTTTTTAGGGAGTTAAAAACAAAACATACAAGTCATATTATATACAGCAACATTTACTTCCATTTCTTGAACCCAGACATCTTTCCCTTGTGCTTTCCAAACTTGCCATGCTTCCCACCTTTTCCATGCTTGCCAGCCTTAAACTTGCCACCACCGTGCTTACCATGTTTGCCGCCACTAAAATGTCCCATGCCACCCATACCACCCATGCCTGGAATCATGTTATGGGCACCTCCATGTGATGCATTATGGCCTCCATGGCCATGAGATGATGTTAGCTGATGAGCTCCATATGCTGCAGCAGCTGCTGCTGCACCTCCAGCTAGCATAGATCCCATACCACCATGTCCTGATCAAACACATGAATGTTAGGTTATGATTATGATGATAATGATGATGACCAATGAACAAGTTGATAGGATCAAAAGAATAAAGATAAAAGCATGCATCTTTTAAAATCAAAGGCAGAATAAGTACTTTAGTTTTAGACCAAGGCTTTCCCGTAAAAAAGTTTGCTTTACATGTTCTGTTCTCCTAAAAAGTTAAAGTTAAATTATTCCTATCTCTGCTTTTCAAAGATCGGATAGAATTATCTTGTTAATATCTAGTTTCAAAGGCAAAAAAAAATTGCCTGAAACAATTCTCAGTATTCATTCCTTCTACACTTGCAGAGGATTTCCAAAATTAAAAAAGAGACTGAAGAGTTTTAACTTGCAAAAAGTAGAAAAATCAGACATGCTCCTCCATTGGACAATCTTGACTACACTGCGACATCTGAGGTTGTTAAGCTTGAATGCAATTATTTCTTTTAAAAAACATAGAAGCCTCCAATTAAGACTTTCTGAAATTTATCTCAAAAACAAGCGAATTCACATGGCAATGCACTACGAAACTAGAAATAGAATTTAAATAAGGTTGTCGACTAGAGCAAAGTACCTCCTGAGCTATGTGGAGGTGCCTGACCAGGATAGCCAGCAGGGGGGTAGCCCTGTGGGGGGTATCCTTGTTGTGGTGGATAGCCTTGTGGGGGGTATCCTTGTTGGGGAGGATAACCTTGAGGGGGATACCCTTGTTGTGGAGGATATGCTCCTTGAGGAGGGTAGCCGCCACCATGCTGTTGATGTGAAGCTCCAGCAGCATAACCAGCGAGATTAGAAAGTAACCCCTTGTCCTGATCGTTATGTTGTCCGTCTCCACTCATGTTGATTCAATTTAGTATTTTTCCTGCAACCAAAATCAAAGAGGAAAGGCGATTTTTAATAAGTAACACATCAGAAACTATACATTGTTTGTGCTCAAGAGCATGTAGAGAGGTTTCAGATTTGGTAGCAACTCTAACAATATATCAAAACCTTACTTACGGTACAAATTAATTACTGTAAGTATATAACTATCAATGTTTCTTGAAATGCATTTGAATCAGCACACCAATAACCACTTCCATTATTAAAATACATCAAAACCATTAGCAAGCATTAAGAGCTAACATCAGAAAGCTTCACAAAAATTACAATCTACAATCTTAAATTCCAATACTACAAAGACTCGATTAACTAAACTTCGAAGATATAAAAAACTATGAACAATAAAGGTCAGCAAGTCGCGGTATCAAAATGGGGAGTTATCCGCACTTTCAAACGCAATGGAGGATGAACATAAATCTACAACTACCTATTTAAGTTACGAAGTAAGGGTTACAAGTGTTTACTTATTAGTATGCACAAATAGAATAGAGCCTAGAAAGTGTTTTTCATCCTCCATAACTATTTCTGTTAACTACATTTTACTCACACCCTGACCTTGGACATGTATAAAATGTTATCTATTGTAAGGATAACTGTTGCCCAAAATATTATGACCAGTAGTTTAGGTGAAAAGTGAGCATCCTTTACCAAATTCAGGTAAGAAAATTAAGAAAAAGACTTATCCTGATTAGTTTAAGATCAATAAGTCAAACCAGGCATTGCATACTTTTCAACAGATCAGATCATCTAGCCCTAATTTACTTCTTTAAGAAATTTAACCATTTACTTTTTTTTCTAGTTTCAAATTCTAAATTAGGTTTTTACAGGTTCAAAACTATGGATCTAAAGCATATCTCAACTCATTACAAATATATATTCATTACTGTAAGTGATCACAGAATAATAATCATTGCAAACACAAATTGAATTTTAACGAAAAATACCGCATTTGATCATAAATTATTGCAGTATTCATCAATAATCACAGGACAACTAATATATTCATTATTTAGTGCAAGTAATCATATAACTATAGTCATTACAAACGTAAATAATCAACGCATTTGATCAACAATTGGTGAAATTAAACTCTAAATATGCACTATCTATCAACTGATCAACATACAACACGGATAACAGAGAAAACAGAAAAATATCTAACTAATTGAGCACTAAATTAACAGTATTAATCAACACAGATAACTGCTTACCGGAAGGTTTGATTTGGAATTTGCAGATTTTGCGACTGAAAATTTGGGGATATTTTGTTAAGATATTATTATGAAAATAATAATTAGATTACAATGAATGTATGGACGTATTTATAGACGGAACGTGCAGATGACACGTAGTACAGCGACGCGTTTACTTGTATACGCCCACGCGTTTCTCCCGCGTACTCGCTTGATCGTGTATTTATCTATTTTTATTATTTTTATTTATTTATATTTGGGTATCGTTAACCGAGGCCCTTCGGGTTCTATTTAATTACATGCATAAAGTATTATACATTCAATCGAAATTTAGAGGTCAATATAAATTTAGAATGAGACATAAACTTTGCTTTAAGATCACTTCCAACCGTGACACAAACTGACGTATCAGTTTGTTCCACATCAGCGTCACGTCAACGCTTCTTAGAACTGAACCACAACTGCCTGACCGGTGCCAACCATTGCACCTCACTCAATTCTTTCAGGCTCAACATTTACCATTATACCTTAATTCATATACATCAATCAACAAACAAAAACTATTTACTTCGGCCCCAAACCACAAAACCAATGCACCATCGGAAAACCGAAGCCCAACAAACTGACGCAAAAACTGAAGGTTGCTGCCAATTGCTTCAGTTAAGTGACACAAACCGACACAAAAACTGAAGTGCCCGTTGGCACTAATCTTAACCTGTAGTTTGCAAGTTGGGACCCCACACTCCAAAACTTTGAGGGTTCATAAAACAAGCATAATCCTTATGTGGTTCTTGATTTACTAAGGTGATTCGGTCAAACCACCCCACATGTACCCATCAGCATCAAATATTACGTTCCTTATTGATATGTTGTTTACAAGTTGGTTGAGTTGACACTATTAATAAAGTTTTACTCGGACCCTTCACACTATTAGAGCGTATCATATCTTTCGGAGTTTAAAGTAGTGCCACATCACTGCCATATCAACTTTGATATTTTTACATAAAACATCTACAGTCCATTAAACTCTACACAGTTTAAAGTTATGCCACATCATTATCCTACTTTATTATTTTCTTTCAAATTTATTTCTATATATGTATTTATACAATAATATATGTGTAATAGAAGCGTATAAGTTTGGGGTGTTACCCTTCCATCTCAAGAAAAAAAGAATTATGAAAAGTAATTGCGAGAAAGTTTCATGTAATTGTTAGTGTCCAGTTATTTTACGAAAAAAATATTATGTTAGTTAGTGCCCAGTTGCGAAGTTTCATGTATCGCAAAAAAGTTAATGTAATTGTTATCAAAAATTAAAATGCATGAGTTTATAGTAAATGCATGAGTATATAGTAAATTCAATGTGCAACAAATAAATATGTATATTATGTACTCCCATTTAATAAACAAATCTTTACAATCTAATAAAAGGGGGATTATGCTGATGTCATAAAGCTGAGTTGTCTCATTCTTAGGTTGGATTGTTGATGATGTGGCATACCTTATAAGCAAGAATTTTTCTCCTTATTTTAATTTTCTTTTAATTAATAACTTAATTAAATTAGTATTTTTGTTGTCAGATTTGTGTAATTTTCTAGACATGCAGCTACTTCCCATTTATTGCCTCCTTTCACGCTTTGTCAGTGGCATTTTCACTATACGATTCCCAATAATTATCTTTCCCTTGGAATACCAATAGTTTACTCTTCCTACTGTGAACGCCTCCATTTTTCATTGAATCAATTTATCTTACTCTTCTCTTTCATCTGAAAAATTTCTCTCCAACCAAGAATTCAAATGTACCGAGAGATGATTATAATTCCAATCTTCAAATTCGCAGTTAAGTTCTTCTTCTTCTTCCATCCCTAACATATTCATGTCTACTCCCCACTCTTTTATTTGGAATAGCAAAACTAAAAAACCACCTACAGCCTTCTTCCATTATCTGTAAGTTTTCTTTCTTTTAATTTTGTTATTTAATTCCTTACACATATGTGTGGTTGTGAAATTCTTAACTTCACCTCATGACGTTCACACCTCTAAAAACCCTACCTTCACCTTCGTCACCACCTACTTCCGATGCCTACTTCCGACAATTGGTGACGGTTTCAGATCAAGTTGACGATGATGTTGGTGATGGGGTGTTGACGGAAGAGGAAATCGTTGGTTACTTTCAGATCTCAGTTTGTCTTCTTCAACCTTCAATTCCTTTCAGGTGATACCATCATTTTTCTATCTTTCACACAAGCATATTTTCTCTTTATTTTGATTTTAGGGTTACATCGGTTAGCTTACTTTTAAAATTTGTATGTTTCAATCTTATCATGAATTTTATTTTGGTAATTGTTTAAATTGGGCAAATGGGTATATAAAATTAAGTTGCTTTTTTGGGTTACAGGAACCCAGAGAGGGTTAATTCAGCTGATAAATTTCCAAAGTGAGTTTTTGTATTCTTGATTTCAGTTTTCTTTATGTATGAATATGAATATGAATGGAATCGGGGATGAAACTAATTGTTAATTAATTATGATAATAGATGGTCATTAAAAGGAATAAATCATTTGCGATGGGCGAATTGGAAGCGAGGAAGGTTAAGTTTTCTACAACTGGTACCGAAGCTATTCTCATGGGAATTTTGGTTGAGGATTTGAAGGCTGTGATTTATGGCTGATTGTGTTTGTCTTTCTTACATCAGTATGTATGTGCAGAAGGTTTCCACTGTTATATGTTCATCGGGGGTTGTAAAATATCTTTCATATGTTTATTAAATACTTAGATACTATTAACTTATGTTGTCTTAGATTTTATTTTTTTGTCTAAAGTTCTTCGGAATTGTTAAAGTATATTTTCTCTATATATATACTTGTGATGGATATCTTGGCGATGATTAATGACATTTAATCTTTTGGTTTTTTTCCCAGATGAAGCTATTGCAAATGGATCAAGATAGTGTGTCATTCTTAGTAAGTTTCTGCAGTTATGGATCTTTGCTTACTTTTAAAACAACTACATGATTAAGCTCATTACTTATATTGAAGTGAGTTTGAGACTTACAAGTAAAATATACCTTTTTTATGACACCATATGTTTGAGTGAATGCTAAAATTGAATGAAGAAGAAAACAGACTACTTAATATCTATTTCGATTAATGATATTTGAATCCATCTATTTGATAATACTACAAATACAGATTATGTAACTGTTCTAAAAAGTAAAACAACGATATTTATTTGAGAAGCTTTGAGTTTTGTCCATACATGCATTTTAAGGAGTGGAACCTGAAGATATGAATCTTGATGACGAATTTGTTTACTCAATCAGTTGTGAAACCTGATTATTACAGGTTATTGGGGTAGGTATTGTACAAGTATTTGCATTCATGATGTGCATGTTGAAGCAGTACATGTCTGGTCCTTTTTCTAGGTAATGATTGACCTTGGCTTCTTTAAGGGTAGTAACCTTGCCCATTTTGACACCTTAATGTCTTAACTTATGATTTTTAGAGCCTTTTTTGGGTACTATAAGTATAGCATTTGCTTTGAATGGATATGATTTTTAGAGATGGAATTTTCATCTAACTGAAATGCTATTGTTTTTGCTCTTTTGAATTTTTATTTACGCATTTTGACCCATTGTTATAATATATGTGGTAGACATGCTGAAGTAATTGACCATAAGTTTAGTTTTTCCCATCATGTATAGCATCTTAATGTTTAAGATTTCTGGTTTGGTGTGTAATAATGACCAATGATGTGATAATAGGTATTGGATAATCAGGGCTGTTGTAACAAAGTGAGAATAACATATATGATGTTGGAGTGCCTACAAGCTGTGAGATGGTGATTACTCCAAGCTGAAGACAAAGCCAAGAATATAAGAGGTTGGGATCATACTGAGGTAATTAGAGAGTAAATGTGATGGGTTAAATGTGTGTGTAGTTTGTAGTTAGTGAGTACATCAATATGATTGTGATGTAGTATATAGTAAAGTGTTTGATGTACATATTCATAAAATTACTTAGATAGAATCTTGCCTTTTTCTACATGGGAAAAGTGTATTCATGACCTATTTATTTGATTCTTTTGATTATGTATTATTGTGTGCACATAGACAATCTATGAAAATGAGAATATTATGAAGTTCAGGTATATATAACTAATATACAATTTGCACATAATTTGATTTCATTTAGTTCATATGTCAAATGGCTATAGGTTATACCATGTGTTTATTCAAAATTTATCATTTTAATTTGTAGTGATTTGGTTGGTTTTTTCCCTACCAATATTCAAGGGTGCATTTAGTTAAAGTGGCAAAAAGTCTTTAAGATGCATTCTAAATCATATAAGATTTCATTTTGTGATAAATTAGTTTGATAAGTTTTTTCTTTATGCAGGACCATGGGGCCATGCATAGTTGCTTATTTGTATCATTGATTTCAATAGATGGATACATGATTTTTATGGGTTTTTAAAACATGATCTTATCAATAGTTGAGCATATGTAAAAATATGATGCCATATAATGTCAAAGTCTTATTAGATACAAACTTAATTGATTAGATACTTTTACGGTATTGTGTTCTTTATAACGTTATGGAAATTAAATGTAAATGTAATGTATAAGCTCTTTTATGAATTAATTTTATGAACAATAATACATTTATTTTACTAAACTTTGAGTCGTTAAATCGAGTTCAAATTATTCGTACATAGTCTTACAGTTTGAATTTTTGTCAAACCCGTGTAATCACGGGTCACTAAACTAGTAGTATATTATAAGAGGGGAATCACAAGTGGGTCCACTTTTCCGTATAAGCATAAGCTCAAAGTTCTTTGAACTCAACTTTGTATGCATGTATATGTGGTAACCCCACAATGCATTTTTATAACTTTGAACTATGACTAACAAAACTTTGAGCCCTCCACAAAACTATGACTAACAAAACTTGTGTTCATAAAGGGAATTGATCATTCGATAAAAGTGATTCAAAGAAAGGAACGTTGATTGTGTCTACATTTGTTAGGCCATCTCCAATGTAGGCACTATAACATCAAATTTGGTGTTGGTGTACAAATTCATCCCCAACTAACTCACTAAATTTGATACAAATTACAGTGCACACTACATTTCTTATGATTTTGCATCAAATTTGATACAACACTAAACTTTGTACTAAATATATAATGTTTCATTTTTAGCCCCTATGTTTGAAATATAACTTGAAAAAACATATTTATTTGTATGATTATTTTAAGTACCTTATACTTTAGATTAGATAATATGATCATTGAAACAATAAAATATAATCTTCAAAAAATTTATGATAATTAAACATTTTTTAATGCAAAGAACTTATGTAATTGAAACTTTACGGAAGTAATAAATAAAATTTACATTTAAGTTAATAGTTTGGAAGGTTAACTGATCATAAAAATAATGAATTGAAGTAAAGTATAATGTAAAAATAGTTTAGAGGACAATGTGTAAATGTTGAAAGTTGTTTTAGTGCAGAAATTTAGTTCATACGTTGGAGATGAAACACATTTGATACAAACATATTCCTGAAAGATTCCTTTATTACATCAAATTTAGTGTAATGTTTAGTGCATACACAAGATATGCCCTTAGTGCTAATGTAGGAACTGTGTTTTAAACTCGGTTTTAATTATGTTATTGGCGATGAGAGTATTCGCTAAGTCTTTCAAAATAAAATTTATCCCCATTTAACGATTTAAGGCCGGACTTTTAGGCAACTAAGATTTGAACGTCAAATAGCGCTATTAAGCTCTACGTATAATGGATTAGTAGATGGATAGGCTCAATGTTTTAAAAACCGGTTCGAATCGGCCGGTTCGACCGGATCCGAAGGAGTTTCCGAGTTAGAATTGACCGGTTTTGACCTTAAGTTGACCGGTCAACGAACCGCCGGTTCGACTGGAAACCGGACGGTTCAACCGGGTTTTTTTTTTTTTTAAATAATGGTGACGTGGCCGGTTTTGGGGTGGTTGGACCGGACCGGTTGAACCGGTTCGACCGGAATCGGTGGAGTTTCCGAGTCGATAAAAAAACCGGTTTTTAAAACATTGGATAGGCTATGCTAGAAATTTATTTCGTGAGCTTGTTGACATTGAAATTTATGATATATGACTTTTCATATTAAGCATGTTTGTTCTTTAAGTTTATCAACCGGTTTATGTGTTTTTAAACCCACTATGTATGCCTACATCATAGATTGGGTCGATTTTTTTTTTAAAAAAAGGGTTGAATTCAGCTATTCAAAACGCATAAACTAAGTCCAACAAATATAGTTTCGTAATGTTTCGAACTTTACAACTTTTACCACTTGTATGCATATAACTTCGAAACCTTTGTTGTATGTGAAGTTTTAAAGCTGTCTATGATATGTTTATGGCTACATAAATTGATGTGTTTGTCTATAAGTTCTATACATACAATAATAAGTAAAATAATATACAAAACATGATTTAAAAAAAAAAACTTGAATATATACAATGGGAAGTTTTAAAGTTTACTACATATCTATACACCTTATAAATTGTTTACCGGCTTTCTTCAAAACTTACAACTTTAAAGATCGGAAATGACAAAACTACCCATATCTAGATTGAGAAAGACAAAACTAAACATATCTAAATTAGACAACATTTATTAATATAGAAATGATTAGTTTTTATTGATCTTTATGTATTACTCCGTACTTTTAACTTTGTTGATTGCCTTTTAGTTATATAAAAGATTGTTGGATTTCCTTAACTTGCCTCAGCAATTATTACACAATAAAACACGTTAAGCAAGCACGCGACATGATCTATCAATACTGTAATCAATAATACGTACAAAATGATCAAATACACTATATTATGACAAAATTAACTATTCGATCATCGTTGTCCGCCGGCCGCTATGCGTATGAACAATGCTTGTAATAAATAGATCCGTAAGTACATTACATGAGAAAAATGTTGGAAATCTCAAAGCTTAAAACTCACACTCCAATATACTCACGAGTGTGAATGATGAAAAAAGAAAGAAACTACATTTTTATTTCTCTATTATTCAATGTCATGCTAACCCCATGTGCATCATGCACAACCATTATTCAACTTCATGCGTACCAAATCCATATCCATCTAAAATATTTGGTAGCCAACTTGCATTCTCTTAACATCCACATGCACATGCAGTACGTCTACTTACTTCTTTTATTCTTGTAAACTTACTAGTCATAAAATAACCAATGATTAATTCTGGATTATTCCAACATTTTCCCCCTTAATCCAGAATCAGACATGCTCTTTACTCCAAGCAGTCTCCTCATCTCCATGAACTGAAGTCTAGCCAAAGGTTTAGTGAGAATGTCGGCTCTTTGCTCCTTGCTGCATACATGCTTCACTGTCACGTCTCCACGTTCAACACATTCCCTTACGAAATGGTACCTGAGATCGATATGCTTACTTCTTCCATGGAACACCGGATTTTTTATCAAATCTATGGCCGACTTGTTGTCTAGATAAAGCGTGACTGGACCAACCTTCTTTCCCATTATCTCTTGAACTAAACGACTAACCCAAATGCCTTGACATGTAGCTGTTGTGGCAGCCATGAATTCAGCCTCTCAAGATGAGAGTGCTACACACCGTTGCTTTTGTGATCCCCATGTGATCAGATTTTCATTCAAGTAGAAAACCATACCCCCGGTACTCCGTCTGTCTTCTACATCCCTTGCATGATTGCTGTCAGAATACCCTTCAATTACATCATCCTTTCGATCATTCAAGTAGATAAGACCATAGTCCTCCGTTCCTTTTACATACCGTAAGATCCTTTTCACAGCTTGCATGTGCTTCACGGTTGGTCTCTCCATAAAACGACTTACTATTCCGACAGCGTATGCAATGTCGGGTCGGGTGTGTGTGAGATACCTTAAACCTCCAATAATGCTTCGAAACTGCGTCAGGTCAATTGGAACTCCACCTTCATCCTTTGTGAGCTCCTCCTTGTGTTCCATTGGAAATTGGGATGGATTGCAATCTGCCATCCCAGCCTTTGTGAGAATATTTCTTGCATAAGCAGATTGTTTAAGTGTGATGCCATCTTCATGTTGTGTCACTTCGATTCCCAAATAATATGAGAGTAAGCCAAGGTCACTCATCTCAAATTCTTTGCTCATTTGTTGCTTGAAATACTTGACATCTGCATCACAACTTCCTGTAACAATTAAATCATCGACGTAGACACCAACTATTAAGACATTACCATTCTGCTTTCTTGTGTACACAGCATATTCCAGCCCACATCTCTTAAAGTTCAGCGCTTTTAGGCATTTATCCAGCCTTGAGTTCCATGCTCTAGGGGCTTGTCGAAGCCCATAGAGTGCCTTTGACAGTTTATACACCTTCTCCGGGTAATTAGCATTCACAAATCCCTCAGGTTGAGTAACATAGACTTCCTCCTCCAACGTCCCATTCAGAAATGCTGACTTTAAGTCCAAATGGTATACCTTCCATCCATGTGAGCTTGAAAGGGCTAATATGATCCTGATAGTTTCAAGCCGAGCAACCGGTGCAAAGACTTCATCAAAGTCAACCCCGGGCTTTTGGACATAACCCTTAGCGACTAGTCTTGCCTTGTGCTTCAATATATTACCACTTGGATCTTTTTTCAGCTTGTAAACCCACTTAAGTCCAATGGGTTTACGTCGTGCAGGTAAATCAACGAGACTCCAAGTCTGATTTTTCTCAATTGCCTCGATTTCTTCGTCCATGGCTTGCTGCCATTGTGGTTCTTTAACAGCTTCTTCAAAAGCTACCGGATCACAACCTGCAAAAAGAGCAAAGTGAACAAGTGGGTCTTCAGACTAATCAATTCCCGTTACTACATAATCATTCATCCATGCTGGTCTTCGCCTATTCCTTGGCGATCTTGGCTCTATTTGCTCAATGACTGGTGTTTCAACAACAGGTGATTCATCTGGGATTTGTTGAGACTCTTCATTACTTAACTCATTGATATCATGGGATGACTCGACTGTTTCATCACCTTCTGTCTCTAATTCAGGATTCTCATTTTCATAACCTTCAAGGGTGAAGGTAGCACCCGGATTTCCTTCGAAGTTGATAGTGTCTTCCCATGGCCATGCTTTATGCTCCTCGAATCGTACATCCCTACTAACTCGTATCCTGCCTGAAATTGGATCGAGAAGTCGATATGTCTTGCTTCCTGTTTCTGTACCAAGATGGACTAGCATTTCACTGCGGCTATCGAGCTTGGTTTGATGACCCCTTAATATTTTCGAGTGTGCCACACAACCAAACACCCGAAGATGCTCAATATTTGGTCTTTTGCCAGACCAAGCTTCGTAAGGAGTCATGCCATCTAGAGCTTTTGTTGAGACACGATTGAGAATATATACCGCTTGTCGTACAGCTTCTCCCCACAATACATCAGGCACTTTCATATTCTTCATCATACTTCTTGCCATCTCGATTACCATCCGATTACGCCTCTCTACAACACCATTCTGCTGCGGGGAGTATGGTGCTGTGAGATGTCGTTTGAGACCCGTTTCTTCACAATAGGTAGTGAACGACTTCGAAAGGAACTCACCTCCACGATCAGATCTCAAAGTCTTAACCTTTTCACCTGTTTCATTTTCAACTAGCACACGAAATTTTTTAAAGTAACCAAGTGCCTCATCTTTTGTTTTTAACAAATAAATCCACATCACACGACTATAGTCGTCAACTAGTAAAAGAAAATAACGATTCCCCGAGGCTGTAGGTGGTGAGATTGGTCCACATAAATCGGCATGAATAAGTTCCAATCTCCTTTTTGCTCTATAAATTGCGTGTGCTGGATAGGTGTTTCGGGCCTGCTTTCCTTCCAAGCAACTCTTACATAACATGGAGGGCACATTAATTTTATCCAAACCATGCACCATGTCTTTGTCATGCATTTGCTTTAACATTTGAAAATTCACATGTCCTAGACGTGAATGCCAAAGCCATGTAGAATCTTCTCTTTCATTCAATAAACAATGTGACTCAAATTGGTTCAATACAATTTTGTATAACCGATTTTGAGATTGTTTTACCTTCATCAGCAGCCTTCCCTTTTTATCATGAATCCACAAGTAGGACCCAAGCATGAGTACTCTATCACCATCTTGTGCGAGTTGTCCTAGGCTTATGATATTATTGCATAAGCTTGGGATGTAATACACGTCCCGTAACATCCGTTTCTCACCGTTTTTGCACATAAAGATGATGGCTCCTTTTCCTTCGATACGCACCTTCGAATCATCTCCAAATCGAACATAGCCCTTAATGGATTGGTTCAATTCTGAAAATTTTTCTTTATCTCCTGTCATATGATTGCTAGCCCCATTGTCTAAGAACCAAAATTTTGATTTATTGGCTTCCTCATCTAGACACCTTAACTTTGGAGTAACATTTTTCTCATTCAAATATACCTCCTCGACTGCTTCTTAAACTGTATTGGAAGCGGCAAGAAGTAGTGCAGGTTCATCATCTCCTTTGGTCAAGTGAGCCTCCTGATTTCTTTCTTTTCGTGGGTTTTTGCATTCAAATGCAAAATGACCAAAACTTTGGCAATTGTAACATTGAATCTTACTTTTGTCACGATTGCTTGACCACCCACGATCCCTATCTCGGTTTTGCTATGTACCACTACCTTGATGTCCACCACGGTTGGAACTATTTCCACCTCTTCCTCGTCCTCTTCCACGACCACGTGAATTAGAACCTCCCGACCGTGAACTATTCTGGGAGTTCTTCCGTTCATCTTCACTTTTCTTCTTAGTCTTCTCGACCCATTCCTGATGTGTTAACAACAACTTCCCATCACTGTTTTCAGTTTGCCCACGAACTCTCTCCTCATGCGCCTTTAACCTTCCTATGACTTCTTCAACGGTCATCTTTTCGAGGTCTGCGAATTGCTCTATAGTTGAAGCAATTTGCAAAAATTTACTTGGTACGGCACGTAGCAATTTCTTCACAACATACGTCTCCTCCATCTTCTCACCTAAGGCTCGAATATTGCTTACTATGTTGTTCACCTTCATAGCAAAATCATCGATCACCTCCGTCTCCTTCATGCTAAGAGTTTCAAACTCAGCTTTCAGAGTCTGAACCTTCGCGGTCTTGACTCGATCTGCCCCCATAAACATTATCTTCAAGGTACCCCATGCTTCTTGTGCTGTTTGCTTCTCCGCCAATGACAACAGCAAATCCTCCGGAATTCCTTGATAAATGGCAGCCAATGCCATTTTATCTTTCTTTGCTTCGACAGCATCCCCTTGGTTCATGGGCTCGACAGCATCCCAGACTCCCTGGGCTTGCATAAATACCTTCATCTTGATAGCCCAAGCAGCATAGTTTGTTCTTGAAAGCATAGGATAATGGAGAGTAATTTGGTTGTCTTTCTCGTTTTTGTTTGTCATTTGTGTGTTTTTTGGTTGGTATTTGGGCATAAATTGGCTGGCTCTGATACCAAATGTTGGAAATCTCAAAGCTTAAAACTCACACTCCAATATACTCACGAGTGTGAATGATGAAAAAAGAAAGAAACTACATTTTTATTTCTCTATTATTCAATGTCATGCTAACCCCATGTGCATCATGCACAACCATTATTCAACTTCATGCGTACCAAATCCATATCCATCTAAAATATTTGGTAGCCAACTTGCATTCTCTTAACATCCACATGCACATGCAGTACGTCTACTTACTTCTTTTGTTCTTGTAAACTTACTAGTCATAAAATAACCAATGATTAATTCTGGATTATTCCAACAAAAAAAGATATCTACCCGAAAGTGTGATTCCCATAACACAATGACATGAAAATTATACGGAGATTCACTGAACCCATTCAAAGCTTGCATAGAAATACAAGAAATCTGTCAGATTGTCCCATCTGGACACTCCAGGAAACCCGGGTTCGGACATACCCGACCCATCTTCCCACCTTACACCGGATATTGCAAAAATGCGCAAAAGAAAAGCTTCTCATCCAAGGCATGACTTGCCATGGCTGTATAATCCAGTATGGATTATTTAATAACACTTTAACCTCAAACATGCTTATAAACATGTACTCAAAATGTGGGTTTATTGACTATGCACGGAAGGTGTTCGATGAAATGCCTGAAAGAAGCTTGGTCTCATGGAATACCATGATTGGATCGTATACCCAGAATGGAAATGAGAGGGAGGCTCTTGATCTTTTTGTTCAGATGCAAAGAGAAGGAACAGAGTTTAGTGAATTCACACTTTCAGGCGTCTTGTGTGCCTGTGCTGCTGAGTTTGCAGTGTTTGAATGTAGACAGTTACATGCTTTTGCATTTAAGGCGTCAATGCTTGCTAATATGTTTGTGGGTACTGCTTTGCTTGATGTGTATGCGAAGTGCGGGTTAGTGGAAGATGCTATTCGGGTTTTCGAGTATATGCCTGAAAGAAGTGCTGTGACTTGGAGTTCGATGGTGGCCGGGTATGTGAAAAACGAGCTTTATGAAGAAGCGTTGGTGATGTTCAGGAAAGTGCAGGTTACTGGAGTTGAGTTTAATCAGTTTATTGTTTCTTCAGTTCTTGCTGCTTGTGCTGCTATAGCTGCTAAAATTGAAGGGATTCAGGCACATGCGGTGTTATTTAAGACGGGATTTGTTGTAAATTTCTTTGTGTGTTCTTCTCTTGTAGATATGTATTCAAAATGTGGAAGCATTAACGAAGCTTATTTAGTCTTCTCGTGTGCCCAAGATAAAAACGTTGTGTTACTGAATTCAATGATTTCTGGGTTTTCTAGACATGGTCGACCCATGGAGGCAAGGATGTTATTTGAAAAAATGCAGCAAATTGGATTACAACCAAACGAGGTTACGTATGTTTCTGTATTGTCTGCGTGTGGCCATATGGGATTGGTCAAAGAAGGGAAGAAATACTTTGATATGATGGTAAAAGAACATAATTTGTCACCTAATGTTTTTCATTATTCTTGTATGGTTGATATTCTTGGTCGAACCGGTTTGATTAATGAGGCAAAAAGCTTGATAGACAAAATGCCATTTGTGGCAACTGCTTCTATTTGGGGGTCACTTTTGAGCTCCTGTAGAGTTTATGGAAATGTTGAGTTGGCTGAAATAGCTGCTAAACATCTGTTTGAGATCGAACCGGATAACGCAGGAAACCATGTCTTGCTTTCAAACATTTATGCAGCTAATAGACAATGGGATGAAGTTATACAAGCAAGAAAACTTCTTAAAGAAACACAAGTAAAGAAAGAAAGGGGTAAGAGTTGGATTGAGATTAAAGATAAAGTTCACGCCTTTATGGTTGGAGAGAGAAACCATGATAGAATTGACGAAATTTATTTGAGATTGGAGGACATGTTAGAAGAAATGAAAAACTTCGGTTATAGATGTGAGACTCAACATGATTTGCACAATGTTGAGGAGAATCAAAAAGAGCAACTTTTGAGGCACCACAGCGAGAAACTTGCTCTTGTATTTGGATTAATGTGTTTACCTTCTTCCGCTTCTATAAGAATCATGAAGAACCTCAGGATCTGTGGGGATTGCCATGTTTTTATGAAGCTGGCATCCAAGCTAACCGGAAGGGAGATAGTAGTAAGGGATACAAATAGATTTCATCATTTTAGGAACGGGTTTTGTTCTTGTGGAGAATTTTGGTAATCGATTACGGTTTATATGGAGTTTATTGTACTATACAGTAAATTAACATACACAGATTGATTGATTATTGTAACATCCTAAATTCATATTCATTCAGTAATTTAATAAGAGTGGGAGCAATGAGTCAAAAGGCTAGTAAATCTTTAACTCTTCAGTTGTACAAGGGTAATCTTTAGAAATAATGTAGATTTTTCTGACTGCGTAGCCTAATTGATTACGAAGATCATGTAATTAAAAAGGTATACTAGGTTTATATCCTACTAGCTTGAAGATTAAACCTAATTTGTTGGAAAAACTTTTGGTCCAGATCGACTTATTATTAATTATGCCACTGTAAGTGAGTTTGATTTATCTCTCATGTGATTCTTTTTTAAACGGTCTGACGTGGGTTGGTTATAGTTATTGGGTATTTCAACCTTTTAAAATATAGGAGATAGGAGATGTAGTTTAGATGCTTGTGACTTGTCATAATTTATCAGTAATGGTACATATTTTTAGTTTACTAGTAAAAGATTTTGTATACTTTATTTATCATTTGACACGTCTTTAACTCTTTTTCACATTATTTTTCTCCATTTTTGTGGTTGTTTTTTGCTACATAACTTACATTATATTATTCTTATATATGGTGATAAAATGCATGGCAGCAAGGTGATTAATTCTAAGTAGAAATTACATGTATAAGATCACTTGGGAAGAAATAACTAAATAAAAAATAAATTATTATTATTATTATTATTATTATTATTTTTATTAATTATTTTTATATTTATATTTTTATTTCTTTAAAGAAAGTAAAGGGGGGTGACTGCAATTTATGAAAAAGTTTGGTATAACCAACTGCTTTGTTGCACACTATGCAACCACAGGGGAAAGATAATGGCATTGGCTCCATTTTTCAAACCCCTGCCACTGCCATCAAACCATACACAGCTGCATACTTCACGGCGTCTCTCCTGCACCTGCTCGCTCATCGATCAGCCTGATTCTTCGGTCACTCGTCGTCCAGCTGTCATTCTTCCTGTAATTCTCTCTCCTCATCTTTGGAAGTACTGCACTTTTTCTATTGTGTTTTGGAAGAGTGAAAGATATATGTGTAGTACATTTTTTTGGTGAAATCTAGCATTAGCATTATGGTCTTGTGCCAGTTGGTAATGTTTATATAATTCCATGAAAAGTGCAGCAATTATTGACCATACATGTAGTTTATTAGAAGTGCAGGTTATATGGATTATGCAACAACTAATAAATAGGGTGTTTGTGAATTCCAAATTTATATCGTCTTAAAATGCATCGATATTTAATGGTCAACTAGTTGACTTGAGCGGTGTTTGGGATTGCGCATTGTATTTTTGTTATAACAAATAAGCAGTTTTAAAGATGTTTAAGAAATTGCTTATGTGTTCAAAAGCATTTTTTTGTAAAGCATGTTCCAAGCTGTTAATTCATAATTGCTAAAAAACTTCAAACTACTCACGTGTGTTTAAAAATTGGTATCAGCAGATAAGTAGTTTAAATAATTGGAACTATGTTATGAAGTGTTGAGATTAAATTAGAGTTGGAACGGGTCAAAAGTGCAAGTTGGGTTAATTCATGATCTTTGATAGAGTTGAGATATGATATTGTTTAGATGTTTAGAAGACATTAATTTGTGCCAAAAACATCAATATTAGCTAGATCAAATGGTATGGGAAGTGTTAATTGTATATTGGTTATAAAATGTGCCAAAATGGTGCAATTTCAGGATAGTGCAGTACAATATATTTGTTAATGGAATAACTTTTTTTTTGTCCTCGCATTGAAGTAACACGTCTTGAGTGTTTGACAGGGATTAGGGAATAATACAGGTGACTATGAGAAACTAGCTATGACTTTACAAGGATATGGTGTTCCAACTGTGGTGGCCAACGTTTCAAGAATCGACTGGCTGAGGAATGCTGCTGGTTTGGTTGACCCTAATTACTGGCGAGGCACACTTCAACCTCGTCCTGTTCTTGATTGGTACTTTAGTTTTACATGGTTACTGTGCTAATGGGTTGAGTTCCTTGCTGATAGCTAGATGTGACATGTGCAGGTATTTAGATCGGGTTGATGAGGCTGTCAATGAAGCTTTGAAGCAATCTCAAGGTTCATATTTCTCTTCTTAATCTTTAAATCAGTTTAGTGAAATTTTTTATGTTGTTATTCCTGTGGGACACAAGCTTTCTGGTGGTTATAAGTTACAATATGTACCGCAACATGTACCTGAAAATGTGAAATCATAATTTAGCATAATATGGAACTTGACAAGTTTATACTCCCAGAGTCGGGGGTGCTTGGTACATACTAAGGAACAGCAATGGGAAAGGCAAAGCGAATGCAATAGGAATGCAATGAAATACCCGGGGCTAGTATCATTGTATTAGTTTTGCTTGGCAAATGTAACTATGTTAGGGGAATACTAATACTAATGCTTACAATTTGCATGGATAAATGTTCCTGCTTTCGCAATGATTAACTCCATTATAATTAACCAAGCCCCTTATTTCATTACCTTAGCCATTCCCCATAGCCCATAACCCTCAACCAAGTACACCCTTAGAATCTTGTTTCTACTGTGCATACATTTTTGGAAAGAGATTTTAGAAGTAGTTGACTTTTTGAACCATCATAGGTTTTTGTAGGACACTAACCATCATGCTTGTAACAATGTCAAATAAACATAAATACCACAGTTTATTAGAACCACTGTTTTAGGAAAAAACAAAATGTGTAAATGTAAAATGCAAATAAACCTGTCAAGATGGCCAATAAATATGAGTTTGTAAAACGGGTGATATAAGTAAAATTGTATCAATTTGATTGCAAAAAGACTTGTCGTACATGGTACTTCACGATGGTTTGAAAAGTCAAAGAACTTGTTATTCGAAGGTGCAAAATGACACCATTCTTCATTTACATGAACCATTGTTCGTGTACATCCTTTGGATCATGACTCACATGCACATCCAAAATAACGATACGATTTTCCTACTGTAGGCGGTTCATTGTCGATTATTGGACACTCTGCAGGAGGCTGGCTAGCACGGGTGTACATGGAAGAGTTCACGCAGGCCAATATTTCCTTGCTTCTCACTTTGGGTTCTCCACTTCAGTATGTATTACCAAATGAAACTCTGCTTCCATACTAAAAGTCTGAGAGTATACATGTTGCTCTAATCCCTGTCTTCTCTATGATGTCAATTTTAGGCCACCACCAAAAGGGTTGCCGGGAGTTGTTGATCAAACAAGGGGTCTTTTGTATTACGTAGAGGAAAACTGCAGAAAAGCTGTTTATACTCCAGAATTGAGATACGTATGTATCGCGGGCAGGTATACTGAAATGTGTAAACATAAGCGGGTCCGGTCTTGTTTTCTTTCATTTCGTCTTTATTTTGTGGTTGTCATAGTATTAATGATCCAGACAGCTTGGAAATTGTACACCGTGATGAAATCAAAGAAGTTGTTTGGTCAATAATTTATATTGTACTTTAGAGACTTCACTACTAATCACACATCTCCTGCCTTTGTGAATGAAATTTGTTCATCACTCAGATACCCATATCAGAGAAGGATTTACACTGAACCTGCATACAAGACAATGATCGAATTTGGGTAACTTGCAGGTATATCCAGGGCAGTCGTTTATTTGGTAACTCAGATACTTCCACAACTATTTCAGCTGCCACCGAGCAATCTGTTCCTGATGCAGTTATTGCAAGTAATACAAGCACTCTAACATCAACCAGTGCTACATTTCGCACTCGTTTTGTTGGTCAAGGCTACAAACAGGTATCTTCATTTCAAACTGTCTAGTGGATCCAAGAGAAAACACCTGTTTTACAGTACAACTAAACATTGCAAAATGGGCGGGTCAGATCTGATGAGTTGGGTAACAGGTCAAAAGAAGCAACTTTGAATATGGGTTAAAAATGGTCTAGTCAGGTTGACCCATAAATATTTGTCTTTTTAACCAATGTGTTAGATATGATTATAATAATTTAACAACAGTATAATTTATTTGCACACACTTTTAGCAACCTTTGACCCGTTTGCCCCATGTTAGTTCTATCGTTTTAGATTTACCCACTCTACCTACATGGTTATATGAGTATAGTCTGTTGGCCCACTATTTCATAAACGGGTCAAACCTTTAAGATGCAAGTCACAACTTTCATTTAGTTACTTTAGGCTTACAAATCATTCTGATTTACAGGTGTGTGGACAGGCAGACGTATGGGGAGATGGAGTTGTCCCAGAGGTATCTGCTCATCTCGAGGGTTCTTTAAACATCAGTTTTGATGGGGTTTACCACTCGCCTGTTGGTTCAGACGATGAATCAAGACCATGGTATGGTTCGCCGGCTATCGTTGAGCAATGGGTACACCACCTCCTTAACTAGTTGTATATATAGTATTATAGTGTACAGATTCTTTCATGGAAATCTGGCAATTGTAACTCCGGAATTTCACCAGAACTATTAGTTTTACATCCAGTAAATTTCGCTCAAATTTTGAATAGTTGCTGACTAGCTGTAACAATCTTTATAGAGTGTCAAATTCCAATATCTGCATCAACAGCTCAAAAAGCCTATAAATTTTGTCAATCTCTGTATAGCTCAAAAACTGAAGGGCAAGTTCACAGAGGAATTAGATCCACATCCAGTAAATTGCCATAAGTCCATTAATGCATATAGTACGTCGGTGAATTGACGTTCCAAATAATTTTTAAAATGAATAATTGTTCTAATATAAGATGAGCTGGAGTTGGACAGTTGGTCTTTTCACATAACAAGACAACTTCGAATAATGGAAACCAGATTATGTTTTGTCTTGAAAGAAACGGGCCAAGTGGGTTAAAATTGCTATAGACTCTAACCTCCAAAGTTATTCTACTGATTAGAATTTATCATTAGATGGATTAACTTAGAATAGAGTTATAGAGGAATGCTACACTCAGAATTTTTAAAAGTATTCTCACAAAATGACATAGCAAGCCGGGTTACTAATCACACAATTTCTTTTATTCTCTATCTCGTACTTTTCTCACTTCATTTAATCGCTACAACTCATCTTGTGAGCAAAGTTTTGTAAAAATTTTATTAGTATCATTCAGCGTATAGATTAACACACTGATTTTCTGTAATGTACAAGAGATTTTGGAAAGGAAGGATGTGTTTTGCCTCGAGCCAACCCAGTCCTACCTTTAAACAATATTACCACCTGTGTTACCCCATTTTGGCATCTTTAGGTACTAGGTAGTACTTCCAGATATACTGGTCCAGCATCTGGTAGAGTAATCAGGTTTTCTCATTACAAGTTGGTTTTTCAAACATCATTATCAACCTAGATACATTAGTGGCTTGTCGAGCATTCGACAAACTCACACCATACATTTCAAATGGAATTGGTGTGGGGGAGTTGTGATCAATCTTTCCAGTACAATTGGAACAATTTACGGTGACCAGCAAGAGAAATACAGCTATGCAAAACTTACGCGCCAGAAATCAACCAAAGAAGGTTGACGAGTCTGGGCTGAACCAGGCATAGGTTGTTTGTTCGATAGGCACGCAATATTTTAGCTTTACGATTGAAGTTATTAAACATGGTAATCGCACTTGCAGATGGCTTATCATTTAGCACAGCTAATAATATTAAAATGAAAATGTGAAATAAACCACAACAGTCACCATCTGAAAATGTACTATCATAGCATCAACTACTACAGCTACTGTCAGGAGTAAGAACATGACATCCATCAAGACAAGTGTTTTTAACACCCCAGTGCATCAAAATGCATAGCAAAATAAGGGTGGGAAGCTTGTTTGAGTTGTTTCTGCTTCTTACAACTTTTTTAAACGTCACCATCCAACTCAAAAAGTGCACTCCTAGATTAAAATGAAAATATCAACAAGTAGCCTACATGTCAGTACACCATGAGAAATCTTAATTTCGAATCAGCGATCAGACTGTTTTCACAAAATGAGGACTTATCAACTTGGCAATCTCTAGAAACCCAACTCTGTCTTTTCCATCAAATATAGTCTTCAGCTTCTCATCACAGATTATCTCCCTCTTATTTGTTGGATTCTGCACGTATAACTTCCTAATGTCAGAATGAACTAGATATTGGGCAAAAACATTAGACTTTGAACACGACTCCACATGGACTAACTAATAACAAGATAATGATTCTTAGTTTAACCTTCTTGGCTCGTCCATTTAGGCCCACTCTGTTAACAACCAAAAAACAACTTTACAGAGAACAAGAGTAAGTATATTGAGCAGTTAAAAGGATTTGGGACGGCTATGCAACTTTTTATAAGGATATAGTGACGTAGTATATTAGTATTCCAAAATTCAAGAGCCACATACAAGATGACATCGACATCGACATCAACATCAACATCAACATAATATAATTTACAGAAATGTACCCATCTTGCAGCTTGAATCAATTCAGCTATCACACTCCAAATGTACCTCACTAAGTTTATTCCGAGCACACGGAGTGGTGACGGCCTAAATACAGTGTTCTGAGTGAGAATTTTGTGGTGAGGATTTTGTGGAGTGGTAACAGTGTTCTGGACATAATTTTTTTTTTTTTTATATTAAAGTTTATACCTTTGAAATCAAAAAAATAGAAAAAAAAAATAATAAAAAAGTGAGGACACCGTTTGATACAGCGTCTGGAAGAGGATTTTGAAGCAAGAACGCTGACGAGAACGCTGTCCGGAACGCCGTCACGGAGTGGCAGAACGCCGTTTTACGGCGTTCTCGACGAAGAATTTTGATGAGAACACTGCCACTCCGTGTGCTGCCAAACGTAATGTCTAAGAATCACCTATCATAACATTTTGTCATGATATAATGCTCTTAAAGCAGCCTAGTACTGTGTGTTCAAAACAAGATATATTTTCTTACCTAAACATCAGGATTGATCGAAACAGTACTTGTGGAGTTATATTATTTGTTTGCAACTAACATTTTAGTTCTTCACATAACCTCAAACTGGCTTTAAAACGACTCATTTAGTTCGAAAATGAATTACGATACGTCACCTACAAGTACTCATTCTAAACACTCTAACTAATTAACATAACCTAGACCTAGTTCGCTTAATTTAGTTCGAAAATGCATTGCAAATACATAACCCATAAGTACAAATTCTAAAAGTTTCTAAATCACTACTTTACAACAATTAACAAGTTAGGTAGTGAACAACATCAAGTAAATGCATCTTCATAACCTAAAAAAAAACCCAAAACTAGGGTTTGAACAATACATCAGTACTAAAAATTAAAATAAACTAAAAATAAAGAATTAGAAAGAGCGAACTGGCCTGAAGCTGATGGAGTTTGATGTATTCCCAAATCTTTTTAACGGCGTCAGTTCGAGCAGATTCAGGTACACCGAGAAAGTCAGATAGTGCCGGTGAAATCGGAATTGGTTTCAAAATGCCGGCCGCTTTTTTTTCGGTCGAGCCTTCTTTTTTTACTGCTGGTTTCTTGACGGTGGAGCTACTTTTGGTCTTCTTTGTGGTGAGGGTGGGTTTGGGAGTGGCTGATTTAGCGGCAGCGAACAAAGTTCTGCAGGCGTTGAAAACCCTAGCACCACCAGACGCCATTTGTTTGATGATTTGAGGTTTTTCCGGTGACGGAGATAGCTGACCAGAGTGACGGATGAAATAGGGTTTTACACGTTTACTCTATTTTTGTTTTTTCCAGATTTTTCAGACATATACAAAAGGTTCCGAGAATAGAGAATTTACACAAATAGTCGTTACAGTTTCACAAAGTTGCAGATATCCTTCCTTAGTTGATTATAATTACATATATACTCCCTCCGTCCGGGTTTAATGGTTCATTATTTCCATTTTGGGATGTCCCAAATTAATTGTCCATTACCAAATATAGAAAGGTAACATGATTCTTTTTACTATATTGTCCCTACTTTAAAAATTAAATTACAAAAGTGAAAGGAAGTTCAAATTAATTGCTTAGAGGTAAGAATGTCATTGTGCAAAAAGTAAGTAATAATTATTGTGTTTATCTTAAACTGCGTGTAGTTCTGTCCGGGGACAATTAAATTGGGACAGAGGGAGTAGTTCTTACTTTATAAATTTGTCACATAGTCCTTTGTGATAATGACCGTTAGTGTTGTCCATGATTTGAATATGATGATAAACATGTAATTTTATTTATAATTACATATATAGTACGCATATCTTTTTTCAAGAAGATAGATGCGCACCTAATTACATTCCAGAGCGGAGGCTATAACACACAAAATGATTATCTCCTTGTGCGCAAAAGTGACCTTAAAACATGTAAAGATTGCAAGGTCCTTCAAGGTGAAACATGCTCATCCCAACACAAACTTTTAGTAATGGATACAATTATAAAGAAACGAATACACAAGAGTGAGACTGTTGTAAAACCAAGAATCCTGTGAAAAAACCTAAATGGAGACCCGACACTAACTTTTAGATCTACAATTACCGAGAGAGTTACTGCATAGGTGGATGACATAACACATGATGACGTAGATCAAATGTGGAAAAGTTTGGCAAACATCATTAGAGAGGCATCAAAGGATATATTAGGTGTGACTATTGAGACAAATAGAGAACATAGAGGGCGGAGGGAATCATGATGATTTAATGAAGAGGTTCAAGCCAAAGTAGCATTTGAAACAGGCTCGGTTTAGGGAGCTTAATTTGACCCGAGATAGAACATACGCTGATATACCTTTGGCAGAGGAGATGTATAAGGAGGCCAAAAAAGAAGCAAGAAAGGCAGTAGCTAAAGCACAAGACAAGGCATATGAGGCCTTCTATAGTAAATTGGATTATGATGTGTGCTAAGTATAGGCAATTATAATTACAAGTTTTAAATTAAGGAAATACTAAATAATACTATCATACAATTCAGGCAAGATTAACTTGTTCATATAATATAGCTTCATAAGTAAGTCCAAATTCGAACACAAGGAACACAGGAAACGTGATTCTGATTTACAACCAATTATCTATTTATTCCTAATTACAACTATTTACAATAATAATACAAATAAAGGATCCAATTTACAATAATATACAAGATAAGGGGGACGTTTTAGTTTCGAATGAACATATTTATAATTATATTTTGATAGAGATTCTAATAGATAAGTTTCAGGAAGAACTTAAGAATAATTGGATAGAAGATTATAATTATTCAAACTATTATTTATTAAACTTATTATACTTACTTATGTCTATTTGCTTGTTGGCTATTATTATTGGTGAATTACTAATGTAGAAAATTACTTAAGCTTAAGCTAATCTTCATCATAGCAACACAATCATAAGGTTACGCAAAGTATCACTAATTAATAAGATTTATCAGCAGTTTATTAATACAATTTCATCGGTATGACGTGAATCACAATATTACTTTATATTAATGAATTAATCTTCGTCTATCGCATAAGGTTAAGATCAAGACATAAACACAATCACTTAATTTATACAAACTTAATATGGTCATCCTCGTTTAATATAAATCAGTCTAACTATGTCAAGAACAATCATTAATATACCATAATATAGACAATTATTGTATAATAAACATTCAATAATATAGTTCCAACATAAACATATAATTCATATAATAAACTCAATAAACATTCATTCAAACAGTTATAACGAAAACCTAATTAACAAGTAATTCAAATAAACAATATCCATAAATTAACTCAATAAGGTTATTAAAGTTACAAGGATAAAGAAACCGAACCAATTGTCGAACCAGCTTTTCCTAGGGTTAAAAACCTTCAAACCCTAGCTCCTTAACCTCCAAAAGCGCACCTTAAGTCGACCTTAAACCCTAATAATCGAATTTTGTATTCTTGAATCATATATCCTTAAACCTAAACTAAGCCTCTATTTATAGTTTTGCTGGCCGACCTCCCAACCGCTTGTTGGGTATTCCAACCGCCGGTTGGAACAAGTTGTGTCCTGGTCCAACTCCGCGTCTTCCACCGCCTTAATCTTTTTATATCCCAACCGCCAGTTGGGTTATCCAACCGCCGGTTGGACCTCAATTCCAGAATCTTCCAACTTCGGGCTGGGCTTTACTTTTGGCCTTCTTCTTTTCTTTAACGGATTTTAATCTTCATTTGGCCCAATTCTTCAATATTAACATTTTAGTCTTCAATTCTTTTATGTTTAAGCTCCTTTTTCTTCATTTTCTTCAGTTTTGGACTTGTTCTCGTTCCTTTTTCTTCAATCTTCAATTAAAATACATCTCTGCAAATATTAACAAAATAAGTATCTAAAATCATATAAATGCACTAAAATGTATATAAATATAGGGATAAATAGTATAAAATATAGTATCTATTTGATGCTTATCAAATATCTCCATACTTAAGTTCTGCTTGTCCTCAAGTAGAATACTGAATAAAATTTAAAAAATAAACATCAAACTAATATATTTAAGAATTAGAATACCAATACTAAAAATCTGTTTCATAAATTAAAATTTAAACAATTTAATTAACATGGATAACTATAATGTATAAATAAAAATTATTATTATTTATGTAATATATAGCTCATGAATGATTATTAATATATTTGTCCACTTTAAACAATCTATATTCATATTTCTGAATACACCTTTATTGTTAGTATGTATATTACTTATGATTTCCATATATGATATACTTTTAAACTTAATTATACAATTTTCTTTTATATTCCCATTAAATATATAAAATACATTTTTAAGAATCAAGACATTGGTGACAGGTCTGCATTTTCATGCAACAGAGCGACATAACTTGATTCAGGTTTAAGCAAAACCAGACTTGGTCAAACCATTTTTGCGACCTCATTAGGTATCTTTTATTTTTAAGACTTTTCAAGTACTTTTGACTTGCGTTTGCTTATTTTTTAAGTATATATTAATAGAGACCAGGTCTATACTTTCGTATAACAGAGGAAACCATCAATATATACCCCCAAATGTTTCTACATAAGTAAAAAGATATATAAAATTATTGTATAATAAATTTAAAATTTAAGACTTTTTATGTCATACATCATATTATGTACCATAAAATTATATACAAGTTATTTTATTAATTTCTTAGAATTCAGAAATCTTCATATAGATTGTCTATTAGTACATCATATCACATAACTATATATCACTCCTTATTTAAGTAGCTTACGTTATATATACAAAATAGTTAATCCACATTAAAGTCTAAACTTTTAAATACAAAACAAAACTTTTAACAAAAGTATTCTAACTAATAAATACTTAGTTATTCACTTAAAAATTTAAATTTTTAATATAATTTAAGAACAATAGAAACTTAAATAATTAATTAAAGAAATTCTTTTTCTTACGAACCGTATCTCCACACTTAAATTATACAATGCCCTCATTGTATAAAAATTGATAAACAAAAGTGAGTAAGGGAAAGAAAAATAGAACATAAAACTCCCCTGACTGAAATTATAAATTTCATCATCGGCTAAGAAAAATCTGCTTGGTTGATTCCTTGATCTCTTGAAAAATAATATACAACATCCACACTTTCGTAGTTAATCACGATTGCATTTAACATATGCAATAAGCCTTTAAACCCCTCGGTATCCCGAGTGGACGAGTTATAGTCTCGTGAGGGTTTCCAGGGAACATACCCACAAAGTTCATGAATAAATAAGTAAGAACTTTATAAATAAAGTGCTGAACTTACTGCCAGTCTAACGCTATCAAAAATAAACAACCATATTAGCATAATAATAATAATAAGTGTGATAAGGAAAAGTAATAATAAGTACGTACAGTCATCCAAAATATAAATGTATCAAATGTATCAAACATAATCTAATCATCATCTGAATCCTCCTGCCCTGGCTGTCTCGAAGGTCCAACTCCATCATCGAATACTATCGGAACATATGGCTGGAATGCAATAGACCTCTCTGTCAACAACTGCTGCAATAATCCACGCTGATAATCAGATCTGTGAAAACTCTCTCTCTCAAACCTATCAAACCTCTGCTTAAACCTAGTAAATCTCTGATCAATACTATCAAACCTCCTACCATGTGCAATCTCAATCCTCTCCAGTCTCTGCTGAACATCATCTAACATATCACCCCGGCCACGACCTCTACCACGTCCTCTGCCTCTACCTGCTGGAAAATCAACTTCGGGTACTGGAATCTCAGGTACTGGTGGTGGTGGAACAGGTGGTCCTCTCAATCTAGCTCTCTGTACCGGCTGCTGTCCAGGTGCAACCTCAGGCGTCCATAACAATACTCCCTCCTGTACACCCTCCTGGAGAATCCCTAACTCAATCAACTTGTCCTCGCCTAGCAAGGACATCCCAGGTGTAACCGGTGTACAAGTCAAAAAATCAGCAGCTACCATCTGATAATACTGAGCTATCCTCGTAACATACTGTCCTCCACACAAACTACTGGTAAGCCTATGCCCAGTCGCTCCGGTGGTCATCCAATGAACTAATCTCCAGGGAACATTGATCAGCGTCCCCTGAATCATAGTGTGCAAATAAAAGAAATCTGGCTGATAGACCTTCTCAGGTCCCGTATGCCTACCACAGATAGAAAATGATAACAACCTATGTAATAGCCTATGAACCGGGCTCCTCATATGTATATCTGAAGGTGCTCTCTCCCCATAATCAACAATAGCCGGTTGTCTCCAATACTAAGCTATCTTGTCGCACCCACAGATTATGATGCGGAAGCGATTCGGGTCGGGGTGCGACTAATCAAATATCAAGCACACAAGGTATACAATGAACGACTCTATATGCGTCATTTTAACAAAATACATTAATACGATAAAAGTTTACATCAGTTGTACCAAATACATTAGCTCGTATTCTGAATATGAGAGATTTCCTAGCATAAATACTTATACAAAATATATTAATGCAATAAAATCTCTGATATTTGCATGCTGACTCGAGCTAAGCTAAATCCTGAGTGCAAGCCTACAGTTGCTGGGTACCTGAGAATACACGCTAAAATGGTCAGCTAAAAGCTGGTGAGCTCACAGGTTTAATGATAAAGTATAATGTAGTGGGTGTGATAATTTGTAATTAAACAAATAAGTAAATGATGTATATAACTGCCATGAGCACATAGTCTGAGTTTAACTGAGGTGTCAGGATAACAATTAAGTGCCTGAGCGAGGGTGCCTCTATGCGTATGCCTAATCAACACACATATGAACAAATGATAATGAGTCCGTTTTGACCAGTCAGTGCTTGCTGACCAGGACGGGGATTGTCAGTCCCATATGGTACCATACACTAACATTCACGCTACAAAGTATTACCAAACTATGCTAATGAGGACTTATGATGATTAGATGATTAACTCATGCAGAATATAGCGATATTTGATACTTGCGTTCACATGTAAAATAAAACAAGCATGTATTCTCACCCCTAGAGTAAAAACAGTAAAAAGCGGGGCTATGAGACTCACCTGAGTCTAATGAGATGCTATCAAGCACTAATGATGTTGTGCAAGGGAAATGATGTCGTCTCCAACGATTGAAACCTGCTGGGCGTCCTAAACGCGTAAGGTTTTAATGATTAGATGTCTCAACAGATCATCTATGCTAGTTGTCCATCAACTAGTTATGTCCAATGTTTGATTGTTTTGTTTAAGTTTTGAAAACATATACGGCCCGTTGGTGATAGTTTGTATTGTACGAATGTAAGTTTTGTATAAGGTTTGATTATTGTAGGTGTTGAATACTTAGTGTAGTAAGTATTGTTCAAGCTTCTTTTATTGTATTCGAAAGTACGTGTATACATTTATATCCAAACGTTGTGGTCAAATATTTTGTTTTCTGAAAGTCAACAGAAGTCAACTTGGTCAAACTGGTCAAACTTAGTCAAAATGGTCAAAATGGTCAAATCTGGTCAAACTAGTCAAATCTGATCAAATCTAGTCAAACTGGTCAAATCTAGTCAAACTGGTCAAACTAGCTCGGTTTGACCCGAAACTTTTACACAAGTCTTAAAATAGTTAACTAAGACTTATAAAGTTGTCGGTACGTTTTATGGTCGGCCCGAAGTGTCGATTTTATGTTTATGTCAAAAACAGTCCTAAAATGTATTTTTCGGTTTATGTCAGTTTGTTTCGCCACTCGGTTTCACTAACTTCTGGTCCAAAGTAATGTTCACAATTTTTACCAACTGATCACCTATGTATCTAGTTCATAACATGATTTTTTTCCATGAATCATAGTGTCCATTTAGATAGGTAATTAATTTTGCGAAAGAACCGTACTCGGTTTCGACAACCATCAGAACAGTCGCAAGGATCGGATTATACACATAAATACGTACGGATCTGGAAAAATTGCAAAACATGAAAGTTGTAGCTCTTTTCAATACGCAACTTTTTAAAAAAAATTCGTTGTCTAACTCTTAACAGAACTCAAGTTATGGCCGTTTTTGTAAACTGATTTTATGAAGACAGATTCTGTCACTTTTTGCATGTTCATGTTTAATGTATAAAAACGATTTTTAGCATTATTTTTGAACATAACATAGTTAGATGAGCTATATAACATCAAAATAAACAACATGCAAGTAAATTAGATGAGGGTTTTGGTGATTCTTACAACAAAATGATGAAGAGAAGATGGTGGTGATGAAAAGAAGTTTGATTCTTGTTTCTTACTCCTCCTTGTTCTTGATTCTTGTTATATTTGGTGAGTGATGATGAATATGGGTGATGATTAAACTGATTTTGTGAGTGTGATGGTGGTGAAAATCGATGGCAAGAGAGAGAGATTGAGTGTGTGTATTTTTGAAATGAAATGGTGAAATGAGAGGAGGTAGTGTACATGTGGTTAGTGTGTGAAGTGGTCAAGGGATCAAAAGAAATGATGGGGGTGCATGTGGGTGGCAAAAATCAGCAGATTTTTCATGGGCCCCACCCAAGTAATTGTGTTAATTTAATTCCCCAATTCACGTTACGCGTGGTACCCGTTTACCCGTTCGTTTGGACGTTTATTTAGACGTTTAACGATTACTATTCGCGCTTTGGATAACAATTTAAATCTCGATATTTTTGATTGAAGTATTTATTAAAATACTTGAAAACATTTATAAAAATGTTCCGTTAATTTGTTGGCCTCGATTTGCGTGTTCGTTGTACGGAGGTTTAATCGCGTGACGTTTAAACTAGACGTTTTTCGTTATTGGTTTAAAATACGATATTTTAAATGAAAGTTTTACTCGAAATGATATATTTTAAACTTATAAAATATATTTTGGTTCTCATTTGATTATCAGGCGCGTTCCGCGCGTTTTCGTCGCGTTTGTGATACTTTATACGATACGTTTTACATGCTAAATCTTATCAACATAATATTTACGAGTTTTTGAGTTTATTAAATAATTTCATGTTATTTAATATTTTGTTCACTAACGTCCGTATTTATGATGTCGGGATTCATCCAAATATGTAAATGTACGATTTAAACAAATCGCATACGTGTGTATACATAATAATATATCAATACACATAATGATACACATAATTAACTCTAATTACATGTACTAACACTTATGATTAGGCACTAATACTAGCCCTAATTGGTCGGGTGTCTCATTCTCCCCTTGTTAAGAAAATTTCATCCCGAAATTTAGCTCTGAGTTGTCGTGTGAGGAGAGTCTGTGAGAAGATGTGGGTATTTGAGTCGAATTTGGTCTTCCCGTTCCCAGGTGAATTCCGGACCACGCCGCGAATTCCACCGAACTCTGACGATAGGGATACGACTTTGCTTAAGTTGTTTGACTTCACGGTCCTTGATCTCCAATGGTGTCTCGACAAAATGAATTATGTCATCGATTTGAATCTCCTCGAGAGGGATAATGAGTGTCTCATCGGACAGACATTTCTTAAGATTAGAAATGTGAAATGTGGGATGCACGTTACTAAGCTCGGGAGGTAGCTGCAATCGATATGCGACTGGACCAATCCTTTCAAGGATCTCAAAAGGTCCAACGTATCTAGGATTCAATTTCCCACGCTTGCCGAAACGGATGACACCTTTCCAAGGTGATACTTTGAGTAATACTTGATCCCCAACCTGGAACTCGAGATGCTTTCGTCTCACGTCAGCATAACTCTTCTGACGATCACGTGTGGCCTTCAGCCGTTGCTGGATACCAACGATCTTCTCGGTGGTTTCATGAATGATTTCAGGACCAGTGAGTTGGCTGTCTCCCACTTCGGTCCAACAGATAGGCGATCGGCACTTACGACCGTACAGTGCCTCGAATGGCGCAGCTCCAATGCTGGTATGATAGCTATTGTTGTACGAGAATTCGCACAATGGCAGATGATGTTCCCAATTTGCATCGAAGTCAATTACGCAGGCGCGTAGCATATCTTCCAGTGTTTGAATTGTCCTTTCACTTTGGCCGTCGGTTTATAGATGATAGGCTGTACTCATATCCAGACGAGTACCTAAGGATTTTTGCAATGATCTCCAGAACTGAGAAGTGAAACGACTATCTCTGTCAGAGATAATCGAGGTAGGAACGCTGTGTCGGGATACGATCTCCTTCAGATAGATTCGTGTGAGGCGTTCCATTTTATCAGTTTCTTTGATAGCGAGGAAATGTGCAGATTTGGTGAGACGATCAACGATCACCCAAATGGTATCGCAACCGCTTGATGTTTTCGGGAGTTTAGTGATGAAATCCATAACGATTTGCTCCTATTTCCACTCAGGAATGTCCGGTTGTTGCAGCAGAACGGAGGGTTTCTGATATTCAACTTTGACTTTAGAACATGTGAGGCACTTGCTGACGTATGTAGCGATATCTGCTTTCATGTTTGGCCACCAGTACAATCCCTTGATGCCATGATACATCTTGTCCGATCCAGGTTGTATAGAGTATTTGGACTTGTGAGCTTCATCCATCACCAAGTCTCGAAGGTTTCCGAAGTAGGGCAACCAGATTCGGTTCGCGAAGTACTTGACCCCGTTGGGTTTGGTTTCGAACTGTTTCTCCATGTTGCGTAAGGCCTCATTTTTCAGATTTTCAGGTTTCAATGCTTCAAGTTGAGTGGTGAGGATTTGAATGATGAAGTCATTATGAATGATCATGCCGAGGGCTCGGACTCGAAGTGGTTTTGAACGTTCTTTTCGACTGAGGGCGTCGGCAACAACATTTTCTTTGCCCGGATGGTATTTGATCTCGCAATCATAATCGGTGAGCAACTCGACCCAATGACGTTGCCTCATGTTGAGATCCTTCTGATCGAATATATGCTGAAGACTTTTATGATCGGTGAAGATGGTACATTTTGTGCCATACAGATAGTGTCTCCAGATTTTAGTGCAAACACTACGGCTCCTAGTTCGAGATCATGAGTCGTGTAGTTCTTCTCGTGAACCTTGAGTTGTCGGGAGGGGTAGGCAATAACCTTGTCCCGTTGCATCAACACGCAACCAAGACCTTGGTGTGAGGCATCGCAGTATACCACGAAGTCATCTTTGCCTTCGGGTAATGATAGAATAGGTGCACTGCAAAGCTTTTGTTTCAATAGCTGAAATGCTGACTCCTGCTTATCAGTCCAATTGAACTTCTTTTCCTTCTGAGTCAGTGTCGTGAGAGGTTGGGCTGTTTTGGAGAAATTCTCAATGAAGCGTCGATAGTAACCAGCCAGACCTAAGAATTGGCGTACTTCGGTCAGAGTTGTAGGTGCTTGCAAGCATTTGATAGCCTCAATCTTTGATGGATCTAAATGAATTCCCTGACTGTCAATCACATGACCAAGGAATTGAATGGTTTGCATCAAGAACTCACACTTGGAGAATTTAGCATATAACTCTTCATGTCTGAGAAGTTCTAGAAGGACTTTGAGATGTTGCGCGTGTTCCTGTTCATTGCGCGAGTAAATGAGAATGTCATCGATGAAGACAATGACAAACTTGTCGAGATATGGTTTGCACACTCGGTTCATAAGATCCATGAATACAGCCGGTGCGTTTGTCAAACCAAATGGCATCACTTGGAACTCCTAATGCCTATAGCGAGTTCGGAAGGCAGTCTTTGGGATGTCGATGTCACGAACTCGTAACTGATGATAACCTGATCGTAGATCTATCTTCGAATAGAAACTTGACCTTTGAAGTTGGTCGAATAGGTCATCAATACGAGGGAGTGGGTAACGGTTCTTGATGGTTAATTTATTCAACTCTCTGTAGTTGATACATATCCTGAACGAACCGTCCTTCTTTTTCACAAACAGGGCCGGGGCTCCCCAAGGTGAAGAACTCGGTCTAATAAATCCTTTGTCCAGCCGTTCCTACAATTGAGTGGACAACCCCTGCAATTCGGATAGGGCTAAGAGATAAGGTGCTCGTCCAATGGGTGCTACCCCGGGCACGAGGTCGATTGAGAACTCAACTTGTCTCGGTGGTGGTAGACCAGACAGGTCTTCGGGAAAGACTTCTGGAAAGTCTCTAACAATGGGCACATCCTCAAGTTTTTCTCTTCCGACTTTTTCTCCATAACGTGCGCGAGGATTGCCTGATAACCTTTTCTCAGGTATTTTCCGGTTTTTATGCATGATATGATATTCAATCTCGTCCCACCGGTCTCCCCTTGTATGACCAAAGTACTACCGGTGACGAGAGGAATGCGAACAACTTTATTGTAGCAGATAACTTCAGTGCGGTGCTTGGACAACCAATCCATGCCAACAATGTCGTCGAAACTTCCAATCTCAACAGGAATGAGATCAATGGTGAAGAGCTCGTCGGCTAAGTTTAAAGTGCAATTTGGGTTACACTGTCGGTCTCTATGAGTTTATCCTTAGCTAACTGTACCATGTACTTATCATCCGAGACCACATTCTTGTCCTGACAGGCTTCCTTGGAGTTCAGCACGAAAGCTCTTCCTTTAGCAGTGTTGTTGCCCTTGTTCTTCAACTTTGGGCACTCATTCCTAAAGTGCCATGTGTCTCCACACTCATAGCAGGACTTAGGTTTGTCAGTGGCGGTGTTGGCATTGGTAGATCTGTAGTCTTTGGCCAGATCCCCATACCTTTGACATTTTTCACATGGAGTACCGCAAGGACCTTCATGATGTCTGCGGCGCTTTGAATAGAAGGGTTCATTCCCTGAATAGCTCTTTTTAGATTCTGAACCAGAGGTGTAGGCCTCAACAGTATCAGACCTTTTCGATGATGGTTGATTTTGATTGGGGTTCCCAGACTACTTTCTTTTGTTAAAACCAGAGTTATTTCCATCCTACGTAACAACCCAATAACACCTTCAGTGCCCTTTGAAATTTTGAGACTTGCAGTTAGAGGAGTCCTTGTATGTGCAAGATTTTGTTTCGATTACTAATTACTTGATCATGAAATCTCTCCGTGGTTGCGGTGGTTTCCTTCATTTGACCGTGAGTATGATGGATAGTTTCGGAGATGTCTTCCTGATCCAAGTACATCTGAGCGATGTGGCCTTGAGCTAGTTCCATCCAATTTGAATGAGTTTCGTGTTGTTTGATTTTCAAGTAGTGTAACCTGCGTTCGTGACGATGCAGGCGGGCAGTTAACACAGGCATGGTGAGATGTGTCGGTTCTTGAGTATAAGGGGAAAGATCCATAGCTGAGTATCTTCCAACATCAGCAGGGATTTCAATGTTTTTTTTCTCAATTCTCCATGTAGCAACAGCCGTTGGTAACCAGCTCCACTGATGTGCAAGAACTCGATGGCGATCTATTGCAAATACGTTTTCTGAGACGGCTGGGTTGTGATATGGTCTGGCTCGATAAGAGCTAATAGTGCGTCTAGCCATGAGTGCTTCTGAGTGGCTGCGACGTGAGTGAGAGATAGACGATGAAGTACGTGTAGTTTGTCTAGATGATGAGTCTGCCATCTTCTATGGCAAGAGCGTTTAACAAGTGAGGCCTATATTCATAATCATATCATATCATATAATATAGCCTAAAGTGTAGCAGTTTTCCTAGTAGTACATTTCGATCGCGATCCCGAAGGATAATATGGTGGAAAGAATGCGAAGCGATATCTTTCAAGTGTGTACGTGACGGTACAGCGAGACGTGTAGTTATTCTTTACGCGTATATAAATGGATAGACGGTGGTAGATGAGAACAAGTCTCGTTCTTTATATCTAGTGATATGATAGTAGTAAGACGTGTCAGCTTCGTTGACGTGAGCATTAACGAGTGATTATCATGTGATGTCTATATATATATTCGATATATATAATAACGTAGAGAGTCGTACGCAGGTAAGGCCTATTCATATATACCTACAATGCATATAATAGCCTATAGAGTAGTACGTAGGTGAGGCCTATGTATGTATATACACCTATATCACATAATAGCCTAGTGTGTGTCTAGCACAAAACAAGTATAAGTCCTGATTTCTCTCGTGGTCAGAGTCAACTAGTGCATTCCTGTTCAACATAACCCCTTTCAGATTTCACATCGTATTCATTTAATTGTACATAGTTAGCTAGGCTATGTTAAATTAAACTCGTATGATGTAATCACTGAACCAGTTATACCTACTAAGGAATACTGCCTAACGGTCATAGTCTAGGCCCACTAAATGCAACCTAGTTTACTATAACCTTAGGCTCTGATACCAATCTGTCGCACCCCCAGATTATGATGCGGAAGCGATTCGGGTCGGGGCGCGACTAATCAAATATCAAGCACACAAGGTATACAATGAACGACTCTATATGTATCGTTTTAACAAAATACATTAATACGATAAAAGTTTACATCAGTCGTACCAAATACATTAGCTCGTATTCTGAATATGAGAGATTTCCTAGCATAAATACTTATACAAAATATATTAATGCAATAAAATCTCTGATGTTTGCATGCTGACTCGAGCTAAGCTAAATCCTGAGTGCAAGCCTACAGCTGCTGGGTACCTGAGAATACACGCTAAAATGGTCAGCTAAAAGCTGGTGAGCTCACAGGTTTAATGATAAAGTATAATGTATGAACCGCAAGATTTGAGTGTGATAATTTGTAATTAAACAAATAAGTAAATGATGTAAATAACTGCCATGAGCACATAGTATGAGCTTAACTGAGGTGTCAGGATCACAATTAAGTGCCTGAGCGAGGGTGCCTCTATGCGTATGCCTAATCAACACACGTATGAACAAATGATAATGCGTCCGTTTTGACCAGTCAGTGCTTGCTGACCCGGACGGGGATTGTCCATCCCATATGGTACCATACACTAACATTCACGCTACAAAGTATTACCAAACTATGCTAATGAGGACTTATGATGATTAGATGATTAACTCATGCAGAATATAGCGATATTTGATACTTGCGTTCACATGTAAAATAAAACAAGCATGTATTCTCACCCCTAGAGTAAAAACAGTAAAAAGCGGGGCTATGAGACTCACCCGAGTCTGATGAGATGCTATCAAGCACTAATGATGTTGTACAAGGGAAATGATGTCGTTTCCAACGATCGAAACCTGCTGGGCGTCCTTAACGCGTAAGGTTTTAATGATTAGATGTCTCAACAGATCAACTATGCTAGTTGTCCATCAACTAGTTATGTCCAATGTTTGATTGTTTTGTTTAAGTTTGGAAATATATACGGCCCGTTGGTGATAGTTTGTATTGTACGAATGTAAGTTTTGTATAAGGTTTGATTATTGTAGGTGTTGAATACTTAGTGTAGTAAGTATTGTTCAAGCTTCTTTTATTGTATTCGAAAGTACGTGTATACATTTATATCCGAACATTGTGGTCAAATATGTTGTTTTCTGAAAGTCAACAGAAGTCAACTTGGTCAAACTAGTCAAACTTAGTCAAAATGGTCAAACTGGTCAAATCTGGTCAAACTAGTCAAATCTGGTCAAATCTAGTCAAACTGGTCAAATCTAGTCAAACTGGTCAAACTAGCTCGGTTTGACCCGAAACTTTTACGCAAGTCATAAAATAGTTAACTAAGACTTATAAAGTTGTTGGTACGTTTTATGGTCGGCCCGAAGTGTCGGTTTTATGTTTATGTCAAAAACAGTCCCAAAATGTATTTTTCGGTTTATGTCGGTTTGTTTCGCCACTCGGTTTCACTAACTTCTGGTCCAAAGTAATGTTCACAATTTTTACCAACTGATCACCTATGTATCTAGTTCATAACATGATTTTTTTCCATGAATCATAGTGTCCATTTAGATAGGTAATTAATTTTGCGAAAGAACCGTACTCGGTTTCGACAACCATCAGAACAGTCGCAAGGATCGGATTATACACATAAATACGTACGGATCTGGAAAAATTGCAAAACATGAAAGTTGTAGCTCTTTTCAATACGCAACTTTTAAAATTTTTTTTGGTTGTCTAACTCTTAACAGATCTCAAGTTATGGCCGTTTTTGTAAACTGATTTTATGAAGACAGATTTTGTCACTTTTTGCATGTTCATGTTTAATGTATAAAAACGATTTTTAGCATTATTTTTGGACATAACATAGTTAGATGAGCTATATAACATCAAAATAAACAACATGCAAGTAAATTAGATGAGGGTTTTGGTGATTCTTACAACAAAATGATGAAGAGAAGATGGTGGTGATGAAAAGAAGTTTGATTCTTGTTTCTTCCTCCTCCTTGTTCTTGATTCTTGTTATATTTGGTGAGTGATGATGAATATGGGTGATGATTAAACTGATTTTGTGAATGTGATGGTGGTGAAAATCGATGGCAAGAGAGAGAGATTGAGTGTGTGTATTTTTGAAATGAAATGGTGAAATGAGAGGAGGTAGTGTGCATGTGGTTAGTATGTGAAGTGGTCAAGGGATCAAAAGAAATGATGGGGGAGCATGTGGGTGGCAAAAATCAGCAGATTTTTCATGGGCCCCACCCAAGTAATTGTGTTAATTTAATTCCCCGATTCACGTTACGCGTGGTACCCGTTTACCCGTTCGTTTGGACGTTTATTTAGACTTTTAACGATTACTATTCGCGCTTTGGATAACAATTTAAATCTCGATATTTTTGATTGAAGTATTTATTAAAATACTTGAAAACATTTATAAAAATGTTCCGTTAATTTATTGGCCTCGATTTGCATGTTCGTTGTACGGAGGTTTAATCGCGTGACGTTTAAACAAGATGTTTTTCGTTATCGGTTTAAAATACGACATTTTAAATGAAAGTTTTACTCGAAATGATATATTTTAAACTTATAAAATATATTTTGGTTCTCAGTTGATTATCGGGCGCGTTCCGCGCGTTTTCATTGCGTTTGTGATACTTTATACGATACGTTTTACATGCTAAATATTATCAACATAATATTTACGAGTTTTTGAGTTTATTAAATAATTTCATATTATTTAATATTTTGTTCACCAACGTCCGTATTTATGATGTCGGGATTCATCCAAATATGTAAATGTACGATTTAAACAAATCGCATACGTGTGTATACATAATAATATATCAATACACATAATGATACACATAATTAACTCTAATTACATGTACTAACACTTATGATTAGGCACTAATACTAGCCCTAATTGGTCGGGTGTCACATATCTCAACCGATGAATACTGCTCTATCATACCTGTAGTCAAATGCTCTACAAAAGAATGGTTGTGGAGCTCATCTAGTGTATAGAGCCCCACAGCTACTCCAAACTCAATCAAACTCATAGACCAAGGCTGACCTCCTAAATAAAAAGAAATCGAAGGCTGGTCAAACTGTCTAGACACAGCATCAAACCTAAGGGTCGTATAAAACTCGATAACAAGCTCTCTATAGATAATCTCCCGTATATGAAATAAACGAAACCAAGCCAGAGAAACAAAACCAACATCACCTGAAGGTAGAATATAACTCTGAGTCATCAATCCCCTCAAAGTAACATCCCCAGTCTCTCCCTCTCGGCGAGGATCTATAACTCTCTCCATAACCGACCAGTCTAACACATCCGGTGTCTCCACAGGCTGAGCAACAAGCTCAGTCAACCGATCAGCAAACTCTGCTCTCCGCTCTGCTGTAATAGTCTCATGCTCAAAACGTAGATACGGGTGTAGCTGGAAATCCTCTCTATCTAATAATGCACGTCCACGCTGTCGTCTGGTAGTCATATCTGCAATATCAACTTAAACAACGTATTAGTGTAACATAATATCGGTTGCATGTTTTTGCTGAAAATGTTAGCCAACTGCCGGTTGGATATCCCAACCGCCGGTTGGTCAATTTTCATGCAGGCAGCACTTCGGCTAGCCATTCTATAGCCACCTGTGTAATTTCCAAATATTATAAATACTATGCCTGATATAAAATAAGTCAACAATGAAACTTATTCACGCCTAATACTAATCTAACTTATAATTTTAAATTTTATAAATGTTTTTAATTCGAAAATAATATCGAATTCCAATCTGTATAATAAATTTGATATAATTAAGTTTTAAAAAACAATGTCGAACCATCTAACATGTTTTTGTTATTTCGAATAATATCGAGTCTAAAGGTTTCATAAACTGTAATAAAAAATTATATAATAATAAATCTTTATTCAAAGTCAAATATATATGAAATTGACTTTATTATTTCAAAATTTTATTGAATAAAAAATGTAGTCGTTTAAAATTGTCGTTTTATATCCATTTAATTTTTGTTCGAGTAATAATATAACTTTTACTAAAAATATTTAAAACCGAGCCCTAATCCTAATTAAATCGATCCGCAACAATCCGCAATCAATCCTCGAACCGCAAAATCATAACCTAACTAACCTAAACTAGTTTCTAAGCTTTCCTAATCATGCAAACTAACAAAATACTTGTAATCAATCCAAAAACCGCAAACAAACATAATCAAAATAAATATTTCGGAATTTTAAAGTGCGAAAAATATGAAAAATGAATTAGATGATACCTTTGATGATAAAGATCACGAAAACGAAGAAATGTGATGATGATATGATGAATGTCCGATCGTTTGGCGATAGTAATGCGTGTGTGTGTGTGTTTTTGGAGTATAAACCGAACGGACTGAGGTCTGTTGGGGTTTTGATCGAAAAAGTATCCAACCGTCGGTTGGGCTTTCCAACCGCCGGTTGGTTTGAACAGGCCCAGGCCTTTTTATTCGGCCCATTCAATTTATTGGGCTTGATTTTTTTTTTCAATCCAATATTATTTAGAATTTAATTTATCCCGTCAAAAATTCGGTATGTATAATTTGATAATTTTATGTTTTTAAATATATGAATAAAATTATATAAGTTGCGTAATACATAATAACAATCTTACAACATTCCTACAAACCATAATCTATGTGCATTTTAGAAATTGTTTCTTATTTTTAGGTAACAACTTTTTAAAACTTTAAATAATAAATGGATAAAAGACTTATCGTTTAAATAGTTCGTACCTTTAATATAAATTCCTGTAATGCTGTTAGTTGCGACAAATAACGGATATCATAAATCTTACCTTGGTATACATAGATTTTTCAATCGGTGATTGCATCGACTCATCCACGGTTGGAAATTCAATTGTCGACTTTATCGAATTCCAACTATTGTTTCAATCTTTGTCACCAAAAATATTATTTTTAATATATCTGCAATCTTGTAAACAATGTTAAGCATAATTTCAAAATTATTTGTTTAATCTCTTTAAGTAATTTATGAATTTAATTTTTATCACTATTGCAACTCGTGTAAAAATAAATTTTAAAAACTTAAAATTTTTAACATTTGTGTAGCTAATACAAATAAAGATGAGATAATCATATAATTCTGAAAACAGTAAACTCTATATTAATCAAATATGAAACTAAAAACAGTAAGCTTTAATATCCAAATAACATTCAAATCCTAAACACTTATTAAACTAAAACAGGAAAAATTAACTAAAACAGAAAAAATTCAACTAGTTATTAAAAACGGAGAGGTTGCAAATGATCTTCAGAAATGATATTAGATGTTCAAGCCTAATTCCCACTAACAGGTCTTCCAAAGTTCTCAGGATAAATTCTTCGAAAGTGCAAATAGATCTTATTCGTATCTCGGGTATTGGCAAGGCATATTCAGAGAAACTCTCATGATGAATCTTTTCAGCATCTTCTACTTCTATGAGTGTGGCAGCTACTCTTTTTACCTTTTTAGCTATTCTTCCATCTTCATTAGTAAACATGGAATCATCTTCAACCTTTGTTTCTCGTTCCACATGATTATGTCTTAATGAATCCAATAATCCATAGAAACCTAAATGTATATCATGATAATAATATGTGTTGTGGGTTCTCACTGCCTTTCCTATGTCCTTTAAGATTCTCCTATAGTATCCTTCTTGATGCTCTGTTGTTATCCCAGAATACCTAAAAGTATCTACTAACTGATAATAAATTTCAGATAACCCTAAATGAAAAAGGTTATTTCTCTGATTGTAATGAACTCCATTGTAAGCTAGCTGCAACTCCTCTTTAGCATAAGTGACCAAGTTTGCCATTGGTTCATCAGAAAAGTACTCAGGAATTATACGTGTTCTTTCGTCCCATTCTCCATAGTAAAATTCATCAAAAATTTCTTGAACATAAAAATCAACCGTACAATCAATGAAGAATCTTCCAGAACCAATATGCTCTTTAGCCTTTATCGAATTGAAGAAATCTTGAAAGTTTTCAATTAAACATATGTCAGCCATATTACTTAAGTTTCCAGTGGCATGCTCTATTATTTCCTTAAGCTCTCTTAACATTTCTCTTTGTTTATCAGAATAAGGAAACAAAGACTTCTCAAATGTTTTATGCACATAAGCATACTTCAACAGCTGCTCTTCACAAAAGGTTGGATCTACCATCTCATGCTCGCTCACAATATCATGCTTCAGCTCATTCACATAGTTTATGAAATCATCTGTATCTCTAGTTTCATTAGATATAACCCAAGCAGTGAATTGTTCTTCCATTTTCTTAATCAACCCTTTCTGATAATCAGTATACTCTAAAGTAGATTTATGTATAATACCCATAATAAATCTAAGTTCATCTTCATGGCATTCTAAGTAATGAAACATATCTTCCTTAGTTGAAACGACAGGAGGCTGTTCATAGTATTCTTCTTCATTAGTTAGCTTGATTTTCTTGTTTGGTTCATAAGAATGGTCATCTACTTCTATATCCTTGAAATCCATATTTTCACTTCCAAAGTCCATTTGCATCGATTCCATTCTAATAACAGCTAAATTTTTCTGTGCACAAAAGTTAGCACATAGTTTAGATTACTTATCTAATCCTATTTTATCTAAGGTAACTTACTATACATATTGAAATATATTAATTTAATTTCTTTTACATTGCTAGTCAAAAGATCTCGGTAGCTCCATTGATAGTACACAAAAGCGGAGAAACAGGTCAGCGCGAAGCTTATTAAAAATCCATTTCTTTTTAGAAGCACCTTACCTCTTATATGATAAATCAATGAGGTAGGGCTTTTACTCTCCTTATACCTTTGTTTTTGTCAGTATTCTCAATGGGTGAGCCGATATTTCTTATTGATTTTGCAAAGTATTAGAAACCAAAATTTTACATGGAAAATAATTAGTTTTAATTAAAATACACCGCTTCCCCGATAGAACAAAAGTTCAACCGGTTAAGTGTTCCCCGGCAGCGGCGCCAAAAACTTGATGTGTGCTAAGTATAGGCAATTATAATCACAAGTTTTAAATTAAGGAAATACTAAATTATACTATCACACAATTCAGGCAAGATTAACCTGTTCATATAATATAGCTTTATAAGTAAGTCCAAATTCGAACACAAGGAACACAAGAAACGTGATTCTGATTTATAACCAATTATCTATTTATTCCTAATTACAACTATTTACAATAATAATACAAATAAAGGATCCAATTTACAATAAAATACAAGATAAGGGGGACGTTTTAGTTCCGAACGAACATATTTATAATTATATTTTGATACAGATTCTAATAGATAAGTTTCAGGAACAACTTAAGAATACTTAATTGGATAGAAGATTATAATTATTCAAACTATTATTTATTAAACTTATTATACTTACTTATGTCTATTTGCTTGTTGGCTATTATTATTGGTGAATTACTAATGTAGAAAATTACTTAAGCTTAAGCTAATCTTCATCATAGCAACACAATCATAAGGTTACGCAAAGTATCACTAATTAATAAGATTTATCAGCAGTTTATTAATACAATTTCATCGGTATGGCGTGAATCACAATATTACTTTATATTAATGAATTATTCTTCGTCTATCGCATAAGGTTAAGATCAAGACATAAACACAATCACTTAATTTATACAAACTTAATATGGTCATCCTCGTTTAAAATAAATCAGTCTAACTATGTCAAGAACAATCATTAATATACCATAATATAGATAATTCTTGTATAATAAACATTCAATAATATAGTTCCAACATAAACATATAATTCATATAATAAACTCAATAAACATTCATTCAAACAGTTATAACGAAAACCTAATTAACAAGTAATTCAAATAAACAATATCCATAAATTAACTCAATAAGGTTATTAAAGTTACAAGGATAAAGAAACCGAACCAATTGTCGAACAAGCTTTTCCTAGGGTTAAAAACCTTCAAACCCGAGCTCCTTAACCTCCAAAATTGCACCTTAAGTCGACCTTAAACCCTAATAATCGAATTTTGTATTCTTGAATCGTATATCCTTAAACCTAAACTAAGCCTCTATTTATAGTTTTGCTGGCCGACCTCTCAACCGCCGGTTGGGTATTCCAACCGCCAGTTGGAACAAGTTGTGTCCTGGTCCAACTCCGCGTCTTCCACCGCCTTAATCCTTTTATATCCCAACCGCCGGTTGGGTTATCCAACCGCCGGTTGGACCTCAATTCCAGAATCTTTCAACTTCGGGCTGGGCTTTACTTTTGGGCTTCTTCTTTTCTTTAACGATTTTTAATCTTCATTTTGGCCCAATTCTTGAATATTAACATTTTAGTCTTCAATTCTTTAAGGTTTAAGCTCCTTTTTCTTTATTTCTTCGTTTTCTTCAGTTTTGGACTTGTTCTCGTTCCTTTTTCTTCAATCTTCAATTAAAATACATCTCTGCAAATATTAACAAAATAAGTATCTAAAATCATATAAATGCACTAAAATGTATATAAATATAGGGATAAATAGTATAAAATATAGTATCTATTTGATGCTTATCAGATTCCAAAGAGGGACAACGCGATATATACAAAATAGCTAAAGCTAGAGAGAGAAGAAAACGGGATCTAGGATGTATCAAATTTATTAAAGATGAGCATGGACGAAGCGTAGTGAATGAGGAAGATATTAGACAAAGATGGGGAGAGTATTTCTCCTCTCTTCTCAATGGGAGTGGGATTGGACGAAACAAAGATGTAGAGAGCATTCGTAGCAACCAACCTCAAAAAAGCGAAAGTGACGACATGCCGATCAGACATGAGGAAGTTAGGTGGGCTCTACGAAAGATAGGAAAAAATAAAGCAGTAGGTTCAGACCAAATTCCTATAGTGGTATGGTGGTGCTTAGGAGATAAAAGGGTGAGATGGTTGACAAATCTTCTCAACAAGAATTATAGAAGCAATAAAATGCCATATGAATAGAGGCTTAGTGAGATTATCCCCATTTATAAGTACAAAGGGGATGCGCAAATTTGTAGTAATTATAGGGGTATAAACACTAGTACAAAAACGAGTATAAAGAGCGCAACATTATGGTGGTTTTAAGTGAACACCGCTATAAAACTCAAAAGGTGGACCAAAAGAGACTTTTGTGGCGGTTATGTGGTATTAGATGGATCGGTTTGCAAGAAACCACACTAAATAATGGCATTTGGGGCGGGTTCTTTAAAACCGGTCTATTTGAACATATTATTTGTAGCGGTGGTACAAACATCGCTCCATTTAAGCATCATTTATACCGGTTCTGATTATTGACCGTTCCAAATATCATAAAGATATAAAGATCTGCTTATAGATATTAGTTAGTTGGTGGTATCCACTCACAAATACACATAAATTTCAAATATATTCATTTGCCTCCATCAATCTATCTCTCACTCTAGTACTCCACACTCCACGTTTCACTCTACACTCCATGTTTCACTCCACCCATATTTCAATTTTCAAGCACCAATTTGTATAACAAATTCAAAGTTACCTTCTACTTCTTATGCTAAGTAAGTCTAATAGTTTCAAAGAAGTTTACTTAGATCTAATAATCCAAAAAATAAGAAGTTTACTTGGATCTGATACACTCTCACGACACTTATTTTGAATATGCAGATCCGGCGGTGCAGTTATGACGGTGAACGGTGACGACGATGAGGCAGTGGTAACGAAACCAACGACTTTTATCTGCAACCGTGTTGAATAAATTATGAGTTGTGACTTAGACTTTCATATTTGAGTATAAGATATAGCTGTGTATTTGTGCAGGTCTCATCTATGGTGACAGTTCCGTGCCTGGTTCGGGTTCTTCGGTTGTTGGTGATGGTGAGCTTGAAGTAGCTACCAACGGATTTGCTTTTGAGGATGTAATTGGTCAAGGTGGTTATTAGATCGTTTACCATGGTGTTGTTGATGATGTTAACATTCAAGTTAATGTAAGGAATTTACTCAATAATAGATACATCTATGTGAATGTGTGATTTTGTTGTAGATCTATATACGTTTCTTAGACATATAGTTTTTTCATTACTTTTAGTTCAAAGAAGTTGATGTTTTATTGATTATGTGATATATGGTCTATATCTTTTGTTTATTTATTGTGTACGTTTGTTGAGGATAAGTATGACATGACTTTGAAATTTATAATTTGGTTTTTCATCGGTAACTGGATATGCGGATCAGATTTGGAAAAATAAATACATTTATTCATTCAAAATTTATTTATTTATTGCCCCAATGCAGCCCTAAAACTATTTAATTATTATCCAAAAACCGCTTTTAGAACGCATACTAACCGATCTAAATTCATTCTTTTAGACCGGTTGTTTGACCGCTCTAATAGGTGTTCATACTTTTCGTGTCGCTGGCATCTAAGGCGGTTCAATCACCGCTTTAAAACTCGTTTTTCACCGCCATATAAGCTTGTTTTTGTACTAGTGAAAACTTCTTAGTCATACCAAGAAATTATGGGAAAGAGTGATTGAGATACGACTTAGACGTGCGACAAATGTGTCAGAGAATCAATTTGGTTTTATGCCTGGATGCTCCTCAACAGAGGCAATACATATTATCAGAAGTCTTATGGAGATGTATAGAGAAAGACAAAGAAACTTGTACATGGCTTTTTTAGATCTGGAGAAGGTATATGGCAGTGTCCTACGCGAGCTGATTTGGAGTACTTTAAATGATAAAAGAGTACCAGAAAGCTACATCAAGGCTATTAGGGACATGTATGAAGGGGCAATGACCAGTGTACGAAGCTCAGTGGGAAACACGATGTATTTCCCCGTTGAAATAAGTTTACACCAAGGATCAACCCTTAGCCCATATCTTTTTGCCCTGATACTAGATGAGCTGTCTCGAGGGATACAAGAGAACATTCCATGGTGTTCGACATTTGTTGATGACATTGTGATAATTTTAGAAACAAAGGATGTGTTAAATAATAGGCTGGAGCTATGGAGGGAGACTTTTGAAAACAAAGTGATAGTCCCGTAATCACTATTGATAAGTGATTTGGAATCTCAATATGTAAAGTTTTATTGTAGAAGGGGGGGTTGAATACAATTAAAAACTATTTCTAATTTTACTTAAGTTATTTAAGCAGTTTTTAATTGATTGAACATAAACAGAGTAAGCAATAAATGGATATGACAATATCAAAGTAAGATGAGAAATAGTAGCTTAATTGTGAATCTTATTGATCGTAAAACTCACAAGTGTTGATTGCGGAATGGACTAGCCAAAGCTAATCCAAATCAAACACTCAAGCTAATCTATTATAAAATGAGATGAACAGCAGTGGACAAACACGCTGAGTGTTCACTCGCTGAGTTACTATTACGTGCTTAGACTAACTACTCACTGACATACAAGTGATTAACACGTACAGAAAACTAGCCTCTAAAGTACAATATGCTGAACTATATATACTACAAGGATCCCGTAAATATCTCCTATAAAATAGGATCTTGGAATGACACGTATCGCTGCTTGATTGGCTTGATCTCTGATGAACCGACATTCTGCGGGTCCTAATTCTGTTACCGCAAATATCTCTCTTCCTAAAAACCAATCACTTGCTGCCACGTAATCCTTCAGACATTCTTCAAGTACGAGAAACTCTTGCTGATGTATATAAGTACAGAACCATTGTACTTGTAGTTTTAAAGAGGCTTTATTGAATAGTCACTGAAGATGCAGTAACTCTCCTCACTCACAGCGAGCTAACATGCTCTTGTAGAATGACTTGAAATATTGTTCTTCAGTGACTAGCTGTTATTCGGGTAGTGACTTTTGCCTTTATTCATTTGAAGATATAGAGCTTTCGTTGCTTGAATTAGCGACACACAAAGTTGAGCTTTAATCTTCCTCAGCATGTTAAATCCAGAAGTAGAATGAGTGGCGACCAATGAGTACCAGTCTTCAGCAACAGCAGCTTTGATACGAATCATTTCTTCATCAAGTTGTATATTATTGTGTTGGTCAGCTACCAGTGACTTATCATGGTCAGCGACCAGTGACTCAACAATCTCCCCCTAAATGATTGTGATCAAAGCTCCCTAGACAAACTCGTTGCTGATAAAGTTTATAGTCAGTGTTTAAGAACTTAAACATTCAGTGACTTAAGCTTGTGATCCATTCATATTTCTTTTTGGATTCTTTTAACATGATCTGAGTTTTGCACACTGGTTTTCTCAAAAGATCAGATATTATTGAACTGCAAGGTGTAAATTTCACAAGTGATTTCAGTTACAATAAATCTAATCTATTACAAAAATTCACTAAGCATTTTTCCATATTTCTTCTTACTTCACAATACCAAGCTCATCAGCTAGCTCGTATTTCTCTGTAGAGGGCAAAAATCTGAACTGTCTTGCTAATCCTTCTTCCAGAATCGCCTTTCTCATCACTGAATCCTTTAGAAGCATGCTGGCAGATCTGATCAAATGTACAAGCTGCTCATGATCAATCTTTTCAAGCTCTGACTCTCTTTGAAATTTTAATATGCCATTGAAGTCTCTGTAGACAAGTCCCCTTACGCCTTCAGTTACTTCAGTGCCCTCAACTCTTGGTACACCATCAGGGATAGAAAGATCTAATCTTGAAGTGTTTGGAATTCTGTATATGCTGCTGGTACCTGACCTATACCTTGGGCTAGGTGGCCACACTATATCTTCACCAAGTATAACAGTATCTTCTGGTCTAAGTAGCTGTAGTGCAACTATCTTCTGAAATAGCCTGTCAATTTCTTTCAGCACTTCATTTTTAGCTGCACTAGAGGAGTGACTGATGGCAAGTCTGATTTCATTCTATTCTTCCCTGTGCAGCTTACAGATTTGATCAAGATTCATAGCTTGAGTCTCCAATCCTCTGTAAATAAGTAGCTGAGCTTGTGATTTGTTCTTTGGCTTTTTCAGGTGTACCTTTGTAATAGGTGCAGGGTTTGATCTTCCAACCATTCTAGCAGCATACCTTTTCCTGTCAATTTCATCCAATAGCTTATCCACTGATGGTTTAACTCCCCCTTTCTTTTTCAATCCCTTACCTTTTCTCTCAGCATCAAGTTCTCGTTGTAGTTCAGACTTTTCAACATCCTAAAGAAGATTGGCCATATTAAAATCAAAATCTTCTTGCTGCTTCTTCAAAAACATTTTTCTCTCTCTTTCCACAGCTTCGTCTCCACTTAATTTCAACAGAAAAGCTCGATCAGCTTCTGACTGTTCTTTTAACATTCTTTTTCTTTCTTCTTTAGCTTCTGCCTCAGCCTGAATTTTTAGAATCATTTCACGCTCCCTATCCTGTCTAGCCTTCATTTTTCTGGCAATTCTCTGTTCATCAGTTTCCTCAGGATAGAGACTTTCTGATGCAGAATCAGAGGATAATAGAAGAGCTAGACCAGAAGTCTCGTCATGATAATCTCTGGTGAAGAGGTTGCAGTGTGAAGAGAAGGTAAAGTGGTGGTTACTGTTGTTGCTTCTGTTGGTTGTCCTGCTGAAGCTGTAAGAGGAGTTGTGAGTTGTTGAGTTGCTGAGTTGATTGGTTGTGGGTTAATAACTATAGTCACTGGTGTGGTGACTGTTTCTTCAGCAAAGTTACTGATATAGTAGCTTGTTTCTTCAGTAAAGTTACTGATATAGTAGCATTCTGGTTCTGTGCTTTCAATGGTTTGGAGTGAGAGTGGGTTAACCTCAGATATAACAATGTTTGGTTGAGGTTTAGTTGGTGATTCAGGGCTTTCAAATATGGTTTTGAGATGATACATGGTTGCTGATATATCCTCCTCAGTGAATGTTTACTTCTGATGTTTGGAGGAAGATGTCTCTGATGTAGACTCTTTGCTGTCTCTTTTTCTTTTCTTAAGAACAGAAGAGATAGGTAGCTGATCCTCCATGTTTTCATCAGTGTCATCTTCTTTCTTATCAGCACCATTGTCCTTATCATCACCATCATTGTTATCACCATTATTTCCATCATCATCATTACTTTCATTATTACCATCATCATCATTATTACCATCATCATTACCATCATCATCATCATTACCATCATCATCATCATTACCATCATCCATATTTACATCATGCTCATCCTCCTCCTTGTTCATCCATTGCCAGCGAGCCAAATCAAAACTCACATACTCCCCCTCAACCCTTGCTGCCTCATCAGCATGCCACTCCATTACTTTCTTATTATACATTCTGACCTCATCTGGATGAAACTCAGGGAAATGAATTTCCTCAAACTCATATTCATCATCTTCAGTATCTATCTCAATCCAAGAAAGTTCAGCAACTTCAGCAGCTTCATGTTCTGGCTTTTCAGGGATAGGGAGAAGGCCAAAGGAACCTTTCAATACTGCTATGTGAGAATCATTATTTTTGATGAACTCAGTATTGTCAGCAATTATTCTCTCCCCCTGTTCATCAAAAAGATATGTAGTATATTCTTTGATCCATCCATAAAGTTTCTTATTATCAATGCGAAGAGCAGCAACTTCAGCTTTAGTAGCTTGATGATGTGCGGTCATGGAAGAAATAACTTTATCATTTGCTGTAATGTATTTGAGAACATATGCTGCCATTTCCTTTTGTTGAGTAGAAAGTGCAGAGATTGATTCATCGTGAGTGGTGAGATTTATCCTTGTTGTTGTCATGAGTTCAGATTGGGCTTTGGAAAGAGTTTCCAGTGACTGAGAAAAGGATAGGCCAGCATTAGTCAAGAGTTTTACCTTGTGGCTGATCTCAGTGCTCCAGGCAGGGATAGGATCATAGACAGAGGTCAGAGCTTTGACAGCAGATGTAAGATCAGCAACTTGGCCTTTGAGTGCTTCCCTTTCTTTAGAAAGAAGCTTGATGTGTTGCTGAGAAGAAGCAATATAGTCCAGGAGCAGCTTCTCAGAAGATGAAGGAGTGGATGATGAAGCATGGTCATCAGCTTTTGGAGGTGGAGGTGGATATTGTTGAGGAGATGGTGGTGTAGATTGTTTTTGTGGAGATGATGGTGGGGTAGGGAGTGGTTTAGATTGTGCTCCCTGATCCCCTGCGTCCATAGCAGTATCAGCAAGAGGATCAGCACCAGCTACTGAATTATCACTGGAGATAGACATTGCATCTAATTCCTGGATAGGTGAAGTGACAATGGTAGCTGATGGAGCAGTGAAGAGTTCAGGAATAGATGATGTAGGTGTAGGTTCAGTGAGAGGTTGTGAAAATATAGGTTCAGTGATAGAGAGTGGAAGTGTTGTGGAGGTTGGTTCAGGTTCAGTGATTAGTGGTGTATGTGTTGGTTTAGTGATAATTGGTGTTGATGTAGGTTCAGTGATAAGTGGTGTAGGTTTAGTGGCAGCAACAACAATAATGATTGGAAGATATGGTGGTGGAGATTTTTCATCATTAGATGAAGAGGTGTCCATTGGTTAGGTTTCCTCGTCATCATCAGCTTGTGTTTGAGCTGGTGGATCATTGGAAACAGAGATTTCAACATGTATCTCTCCATGTGACAGTGGAGAGACATTGTCGGTTGGTGCAGTGAAAGATGAGAGTTGGCCCGGGTAAGTAGCCTGTGTTGTGACATCAACATTGAGTGTGTTATCACCCGATGATGCCACTAGCCCTCTATCTAAAATGTCATCCTTTCGGGAGGATGACAAGTGGCTGATGGGTTGACTCGATAAGTGGGTGTGGGATGTACCCGAATCACTGCTAACAATGGGTTGAGCCATTGTAGCTGTCTGTAGTTGTCCCTTTTTAGAATCACTGGACTTTCGGGAGTCCAATGAAGCAGTTGAAGGCTTGGGTTTAGCAAGGGTGCCCGCAGGGACTGAACATTCAGTCTCTGTTTCATCCTTGGCATCCGTAGATGTCTTTCTTTTGCTACGTCCCTGATCCTTTGATGTCAGGGACCCTAATGTGGATTTCTTTTTAGGAGCGGTGGTTGATTTCTTGACTGGTATTTTCACCACAGTAGTCACTGGGGGTGTGGTCAGTGATGTGGTCGATGTGGGGGCAGGAGCGGACGGTTGTACAGTTGTTAATGGCTGGGTTGCAAGAACTCCCTGGTTTTTCATGAAATCAGGTAGAGACACAGTCGCTGCTTTAGAAAATATTTGACTTCCTACCAGGGTTGGTTCAAAGCCTTCAAAAGATACTCTATCATAGGCATCAAACTGATTTTTAAAGATCAGCGACAGAAACCTAGGATAGGGTACATATTTAGCCCTGTTAGGTTCATTGACTCTATTGATCAGTTCATCAAAAATCACTCTTGCATAGTCAACTCTTAAAGAGTTGACTAGTGACCAACTAGTCTGTGCCTCCAGGGTGCTGAATTGATCATAGCTCCCTGTTTTGGTGCCTAAGCACTCAATAAAATTTGAAAACAAAGCATTCCAGACACCATCCATTTTAGATTTATGCACAGTAGAATACTTACGATTACCAATTGCATCGACAGAGTGTTTGCATTCAATCTCAGTGAGATTGACGATGCCTTCTTTGGCAGCATCTCCATCGGGCAGTGGTACGTAAACATCGTGTACTGGAAGTTGTAAAGCAGTGCGAATGGTGTCTGCAGTAATCAAAATTCTAGTTCCACCATTATCAATAAAACCCTAGATTTGTGAAACCTTATCAACAATTGAGTGAGTTGCAGTAAACCAGAACTCACTGAGCCATTCAGGATTCATTTCTCTAGGCGATAAAGTGAGAGCAGGGAGAATAAAATGATTATTTAAAAAGTTAATAATCTCCGCATACTCTGTTTTGCACATTTTAGATTTCTCAAATAATTTGATTTTGGGACAGTGATAACAAGATCATCACTCACTACAGAGGCTTTTAGAGCCTTAATCTCTGTAGTGGGTGAATAAGTATTTGGAAAGAATTTTGATCTTGCCATCCAAACAGTTTGATTTTAAATTTTAGGGTTTTGAAGATGAAGGGTTTTCAATTTTTAAGAACTCAAAAATCAAGTGTGCGTAAAAAGTGAGAGTGAGATAAAATCACTGATTTTATAGTGAGCACAACTTGATAATTATGTGGTTAAAAGTGAAGAGTCGTGGACAATGATAGCGGTTGATAGGAGTGATATAGGGGTGATGATGGTGGAGAGTGGTGGTATTAATGGTGATGGGAGAGGTGCGCCGGAAAAATGCACTAACGTAAGAAAGATAATGTCAGGAATGCGACTTTTTCGGTGTACCAAAATATATTTATTTTTTTGAAATCCGTCAAATTAAATACAAAAAGTATTAATTATAACGAATGTTTGTCGATTTATATACACCATTAAATGATATCTCAGGGAGTAAATGTCCCTGAGATCACATAACCAAATTCTTGGTTTACCACCGAAAGAGATATAAATATCATAACTTGACAATTTCATAGATTTATCTAGCTGAACCTTTTGTTTTCCTGATTTAATCACAACTTAGAATACTGATTAAATCATTTAGACTTAGGTTTAGTTTTCATAAGGACCATTATTTGTCAAATTTTGATAGATATATGTTTTATCTGAAAGAGATGAATATAGATTTATGTTTAAGGTGAGATGAACATTATGTTTCTAATGATACAATTTATAGATCAGACCAAAACTTAGAATACTGACCCGATCAGCTAGTAATATCGTAGAAAAATAACGTTAATCAAACATTTAGACATAAAAGATATTCAAGTGACTTTACGAGTTATAATAGAGGATAAATATAACACACTAATTTCTGAACTTGCTGATTGTATCAGTGAAAGTCAGTTGATCAGTGAATATATCCTTCTAATGTTATAAACCATAGAGTCAATTTATTTAAAGCAATTGTAAAAGATAAAGCAAAAATAAATAAATAAATTCAAAGAATCTATTTATTCATTCAAGTTTGATTGGTGAACCCATCCAGAACTGGGTTCATAGTGACTAAGCCTTGGTTTTAGCTTCCACTGATTTGCATGGTCACTGATGATTCTGATATGACAGAAGGTAGTGATGAGATAAATGTTTTGGACACTGTCAAATCATCAGTAACTTCACATCTCATCAAAACCATCTTTGATAATCAAGTAATTATCAGAAACTTCACTGACACTGTATCAGTCACTTAGAAAACTTCTATCAATGATGTTAAGTCAAAGATGCAGGAAGTAAAAATCAGCAAGAAAAGTTGTTTGATTGTGTCAGATCAGCAACTTAAAACAAGGAAAGTCAAAAAGGCCAGTTATTTTAACAAAAAGTGTTATAAATGTGGTGAAAGACAGCACTTGTCATCTGAATGCTTAGCTCTACCTATTTCAAAACATCAAACCTATTTTCTTTTAGTGAAATAGTTTGGTCTTGGCTCACTGAAGACTGATATAGGTTCAAAAACATGTTCTGAAAAATTACCCTTGGGTTCAAAGACAGGATCAACTTTCGTTGAGTCAGCGAGTGATGCAGCATAGCCAAAATCTCCTCCCAAAATAGCTTCAGCTTGTTTTGGAATTTGATTATTAACACACTGATTTACATTGTTGTTAGACTTACACCAAAATTCCATGACCTTTTTTTAGGTTGTAGAAATTGTGTTTCAAATTTTACTTTATCCTGAACACATACTTGATTAGCATAAGTTTGTGCATCAAGATCTAGCTATATCCTTTTAAGTTTTGACACATTTTCACTTTGATCAGTTAGTTTGGTCTTTAAGTGTAGCACCCCCAACTTTAATGATTTGCGGAAGCACGATTTGGGTGTTACTAATCAATAACAAAGCACAAAGATATATAGTAAACGACTCTATATGCGTCGTTTTAACAAAATATATTAATATTGAAATGTTTACAACATTTATAGCTTTACATAGCTCGAGTTTAAATAAAAGGAGATTTCAGTACATAAGTACTTGTACAAAATATACTAATGCAAGAAAATCTCAAACGTCTGTATGCTGACTCGAGCTAAAAGTCCTGAAGTCGAAACAACCTACTGCTTGGTACCTGCGATACATGCTAAAATGGGTCAGCTAAAGCTGGTGAGCTCACAGGTTTGAAATCAAGTAATATAGTATGAACCGCAAGATTTAATAATGATTTGCATCCATCAAATAAAATGATAGTAATCGTGTATACAACCATGAGCACATAGTTGAGCTTAACTCGAGGGCCGGGTCCCCTAAAGAGAATTCCGGGCGAGGTGCCTCCACGAATGCCTAATCAACATTCGTCTTCCCAAATATTAGTACGTCCGTTTACCCGGTTAGTGCTTGCTAACCCGAACGAGGAGGGTCAATCCTATATGGTACCATATACTAATATTCACGCTACAACGTATTAACAACTATGCTGACGGAGGACTTTAAATGATTAGAGTAAAACTCATGTAGTATATGTAAAAGTTGTACTTGCGTTCATATGTTAAAATAAGCATTGTATCACACCCCTGAGTAAAACAGTAAAAAGAGGGGCTATGAGACTCACCTGAGTCTGAAAGCGTTTAAATAAACGTAAGTTGATTAGCCGAGTGATGAAGTCAAAAGACTTGTAACCTGAGGGTGTCCACGACACGCGATGGTTATAAACATGATTGGGTATCTCAAAAGATCACCCTTGTAGTTGTTACACAACTATATATATATGACCAAATTACTACGATTTGGTTGATTTGTTAAGTGTTTGAAAACGTGTTCGGCCCGTTGGTGACGGTTTGTAACAATAGTTCCAAAATGTTATAATTGCGTTTGCTACAGTAAATTGCTACAGTAAATTTGACTTTTCTACAGTAACTTTGACTTTAAAAATTCTGGTTTTCTGTGTTTTGCGACACAACGTGCGACACAAAAATTTGTCATGCGACACAAGGGTTGTGTCGCATAAATATGCGACACAAGAGCTTAGCGACACAAGGGTTGTGTCGCATAAGAGTTCGATGCTAAATCAATAGCGACATAAGGTACGACACAATATTGTGTCGCATAGGATACGACATAACTGGATTCATACGACACAAAATACGACATAGAGGATTTTATACGACACAACATGCGACACAAGGCTTGTGTCGCATTGAAGAACACCAGCCCAGAAAGTTTCGACTGTCGAGATTTTTCCGGCCAAAACCCAATTCAAACTCATTTTTAAGCTATAAAATCGTGTTCTACTCTTTGTAATGGACATATATAAGTTATATAAACGACTATCAAGTGAAAATACTAAGAATCGAGTGGTTTCGGGATTTTGTCGAAAACTTACAAAGTGGCGAAATGGAAATCCGGAATGATAGAAGTGTAGATCGTTGCGAGGTGGTCGTGAATCTCTAAAAATCTTAATGATCCGAGTGCGTTTTGTGGTGTTATTTGATGGATTAGTGTGATGTTGGTGGTGGTTTGTTTGAGAGAAAAAGGAAGAGAGGAGAGAGAGAGGAAAGAAAGAAATGAGAAAAAAAGGTGGAAAGTGGGAGGTTATCCTCCACTTTTCAGTCTCCGCCTCGCGCTCCGCGTGGTGTTCATTTTCTCGGTCATTTAACGTTTTAATAAATATTTTGCGCGTTAATTAACCATTTTAAAATACGAATTTTTGTTTAATAATCTAATTAAATTGTTTTACCAACTATCTACTAATTTAAAGATTTAAAATGTGATTTAAATAATTTGTGTATTTTGTTTCTAATTGCGTAAGTTTTAATTGTACGAAGCGGGACAACTTTGGGAATAAAATTTAAACAGTAGTTTGGACCCAGTAATGTTTTCAGATAATGTTTTATACTTAAATATAAATTGTGTCACCAACGTCCGTATTTATGGAACCGAAATACATTCGATTTAAATTGCGTACGATTTAATCAAATCGCATTTTCGTATATATTCAACAATATATTTCGATACATAAATTAGCCTAACACAGAACTAATTACATGTATTAACATATGATTAGGCACTAATTACTAGTCCTAATTTGGCGGGTGTTACATTCTCCCCCTGTTAGGAGAATTTCGTCCTGAAATTTAGCTCGAGGTCGTGGTTGATGTAGAATCGGTGAATAGCTGAGGATACTTAAGTCGCATTTGGTCTTCCCGTTCCCAAGTGAATTCCGGACCGCGCCGCGAATTCCATCTGACTTTGACGATGGAAATACGACTTTGTTTTAGTTGTTTGACCTCACGGTCCATGATTTCAGCAGGTTCCTCAACAAAATGAAGTTTGTTATCGACGCGAATCTCGCCGAGTGGTATAATGAGCGTCTCATCGGACAGGCATTTCCTTAAGTTAGAAATGTGAAAAGTGGGGTGCACGCTGCTGAGTTCGGATGGCAGCTGCAATCGATAAGCTACGGGGCCAATCCGTTCGAGGATCTCAAAAGGCCCGATGTACCTGGGATTTAACTTCCCGCGTTTGCCAAAACGGATGACGTCTTTCCAGGGCGATACTTTTAAGAGTACTCGATCTCCAACTTGGAACTCGAGTGGTTTGCGTCTCACGTCAGCGTAACTTTTCTGACAATCACGTGCGGCTTTGAGTCGGTTTTGGATTTCCACAAATTTCTCAGTGGTGGCGTGTATGAGTTCAGGACCAGTGAGTTGACTATCTCCCACTTCAGTCCAACAGATTGGTGATCGGCACTTACGACCGTACAGTGCCTCAAAAGGTGCAGCTTTGATGCTGGCATGATAGCTGTTATTGTAGGAAAATTCGCATAACGGTAGATGTCTTTCCCAGTTTGTACCGAAATCAACTACGAAGGCTCGTAGCATGTCTTCCAGTGTTTGGATGGTTCGTTCACTTTGGCCATCGGTTTGAGGATGGTACGCGGTGCTCATATCGAGACGAGTACCCAATGCTTTTTGAAGTGACTGCCAAAAGTGAGAGGTGAAGCGGGCATCTCTGTCAGAGATGATCGAGATTGGAACACCGTGTTGAGAAACGATTTCCTTAATGTAGATTTGTGCGAGGCGTTCCATTTTATCACTTTCCTTGATTGCCAGAAAATGAGCAGATTCGGTGAGACGATCAACGATCACCCAAATGGTATCGCAACCGCTCGACGACTTGGGTAGTTTGGTTATGAAATCCATGGCAATTTGTTCCCATTTCCATTCAGGGATTTCAGGTTGTTGGAGTAAGCCGGAAGGTTTCTGATGTTCGGTCTTGACTTTCGAGCAAGTAAGACACTTGCTGACATAAGTGGCGATTTCGAGCAAGTACTGGTGTTACGCCCGAAACGGTCGTTCGCGAAGCGGGCACAACAGTGGGGGTGTTTTAAATTTATAGAGCTGGGGAAATCCTAAGCTAATACTACTTTCAGCCCTAATTAGGTTACTAGGGTAGTAAGCGGTATGTTGACTCAGGTGTCGTTCTTACACTACAACGGGCATGGGATCTTAGGTGTTCTAATTATCTTTTGTAACTTAGCTAGGGTTTAACTAAAGTGGATTTGGTTTTGGTTTTATAACTAATCTACGGAAAATAAATGCAGAAAAGGAAAGGATGTTTGTACGGAGGCTCAGAGAACAGTGGATACGAGTGTGTTTACTATGATGCTAGTATATGCTTAGGATAGTAGTTATGAGTATTAAAGCCACTAGTTATGATGATTAATCCATTGAGTAACCGGAACTTAAATTAACACGAAGTATTATACCTATGGCAGTTCCTTAGCTTTTCCCACGTATTTAAACGCTATACGAAGTACTGTGCCGTTTTATGGTTTTTCCTTAGCATTGATTCAAATTACCAGTTTGCTCATTGGATACCCTATATTATTAATGATGTATAATTACGATCCTATCAAATATCTAACGTAAAGGTCTCTACAATCAGATAAATAATATGTCACATGGATAGCAATTATATAGTGTCAGATACACCGGAAGTTCTCCCAAGTGTACTGATCAATTCAATCAACAGTTATTCTCTAATCCTATTCCCCAATCTCTGACAAATGTGTGTCGGTATCATGGCACGAATTGTTGAATAAACAATAAAGTGAACAGGAGTTACCCTACGGAATAGGTTGGATTAACTTGTCTAACGGTCAATTAAATTGTTCATCATTAATCATATAAATCACCTTAACTATTACATGCATATCACTCTACTGTATAAACGTCAACTTAATATCTGAAAACCCTAATCATGTAGTTACATATAGTAATCAGAGGTACAGTTCTAGCATGCAGCATTCCTAAGGCAACAATCAAACAAGAACATGCAATAGAAAGGCACGCAGATAACTATTCCTATTTCATACCATTTCATATAACCAGATAATCAGATCATAAATATCCCGAAAGGTCTCTCAAAGATATTTAATATATGAGCTTGAATCTAACCTATCTCTAATCCTATGCTCCGCATCTCTTATGATATAGTTTCAATCTAGAGAATACAGCCATGTCGAGTTCAAATGCTTCATCATACATAGAATAGGTAGATTACGTACCACTAATAACTGGCCAGGTTTTAGCAGGAAGTTTCTAACCATAGCATAAGTTGGATAGGTAAACAATTGAGATTCAATTCATAAATTCAGATACTGTTTAATATTCACACAGACAGAGCAACAGCATGTTACAATTGGGAATCATTATTTCCACAACGGATTGTGCCCACGACTTTCATAGCTTCCACGTTCCGTACTACACACATTCGTGATGGTTCCGGCGCTATACAAATGAAAGCCGTATAACGTTACCTCCATTGTTTCATAATGTGGTCATCCCAATTGCATATTAAATCATAACTACTTAAGCATAACCATTATCATAGCAAACACAGATTTGTCTAGCCTAGCATGGCATCTCTAGTAAGCAATATAACGCAAACATAATATAAGCAAATCATATTTACGAAATAAAGAAAAGAGATATAAATATAACCTGAATATTTATTACAGACAAATCTTCGTGACCAAAGTCTCGGAGTGACTCCGTACAGACGCTACAACTACCGCTACGCTAACTAGCTGCTCTTTCTATTTCTCCTCTAACTCCTAAGAGTAGTGCTAGAGAGAGAAAGTAGAGAGAGAGAGTGTGTGAGAGAGAAAATGAAAATTTCTATGAAAGAATTGGTGTGTGAAATGAGGTTGGAGAGCTCTCTATTTATAGGCAAGCCATGGATCCAAGAGTACAAGCACACAAGCACACGTACAAGCAAACGAAGCAAGACGGAGGCCATGTGTGACCAAAAGAGGCCATGTACGGCCCTATACAGGCCGTGTACGGCTCTGTACAGGCCGTGTACGGCCCTGTATAGGCCGTGTACGGCCCTGGGGTGGCCGTGTGCTAGGCCGTGTGATTTTTCTGACTTTTCTCGCATCTTCGGAAGGCCGTATCTTCTCCGTTTCGCTTCCGTTTGACTTGATTCTTTCGCCTACGGCTTCGTAATTCCGTTACGCTTCTAATGATGCCAATTTGGTAGAAATTGGATGTGTGGGGCCCATGCGTGTTCAGAACACATTTTGTAGCTTTCGGCTGCGCTGTAACTTGCATAACTTTTTCGTCCTTGATCCGTTTTGAGCAATCCTTATATCCACGTTCTCGTAATCTCCATAGCTACAAAATAAGATAAATGTGAGGTCTTGGTATGGAGTTTACAGTAGATTTAGGGCTTGGCTCAATTTGGTGCCTATTTCAGTGTATTTTCAGCCCTTTTCGTATAGTTTTGGAAAGTCCGTCAAGTTTTTACCTTTATAACAAAATATGATGAATAATGATGTTTTAAGAATGTTTTTGTTATAAAAGGCCTAAATATGGGGTCAATAATGTAGGTAAAAACGTGACTTTTTACGCTACATCAGCGGGCATCCCCGGAGTTGATAACGAAGGCTCTACTTCGGGTGTTGTTGTTGTTGCTGTTGCGGTTGTTGCTGCTGTTGTTGTTGTTCTTCAGCTTTGGGCACGTGTCCTTGAAGTGCCCGGGGTTCCCACACTCAAAGCAGACTTTGGGTGTTCTGGTGTTGTTAGGGTTGTTGTTGGTAGGGGAACGGCAATCCTGGGTGAGGTGACCATACCTCTTGCAATTGCTGCAAAAAGAGCCACAAGAACCTTCGTGGTGGCGGCTGCACTTGGAACAATAGGGTTTGCTCCCAGTGTAGCCCCGTTTGATGTCTGTGGTGGTGTTGTAGGCTTTGATGGTGTCAGATTTCTTGTTTTGTTGGTTTGGGTGGTTGTTGTGGTAGTCGGACCACTTTCTTTTGTGGTTGTGGGAGGATGAAGTGAGTGGTTCTGAGCCCTCGCTCATAGTCATGAGATCTTGGGCTAATAGGATTGCACCGTCGATGGTGGTTTGATTTGAAGAGGCGACGTGCCCCCGAACAGGTTCTGGAAGACCAAGGATGTACTTCCTGATTTTATCAGGTTCTGTGCTTACCATGGCTGGGCGGAGGGCAGCGAGTTGCTGGAATCTGGTGGTGTAACCATTGATATTACTGCCCTGAACTTTTAGGTTCTAGAACTCCTCGTCCAGCTTTTGGAGTTTGTCTATCGAACAGTACTTGGCAGTGAGTTTTGCTTTCAAGTCCTCCCAAGAGAGTTGGTAGGCAGTGTCAGCACCCACTGATTGGGAATATGAGTTCCACCAAGAGTGGACATCATCTTCGAGAGAGCAGGTGGCGAAATTAACTTTGTCGTTTTCCGCGCATTTGCTGACGCGGAAAACAGTTTCCATCTTTTCGAACCATCTGATTAGTCCGATGGCTCCCTCAGTACCCTTGAAACTTGAGGGTTTGCAGCTCTGAAAGTCCTTGTAAGAACAAGGTTTAGTAGCGGGGGTATCAGCAGCATCGCTGTTTCTCACGGAATTCTGTGGAGTATTCCGAGCCAAGGCTTCAGTCACAGCCTGGGTTATGAGTGACGTAAGCTGAGCATCGGTGTATGGTCTCGTCTTTGGCGGCATGCTTCTTCAATAAAAGAAATGAAGATACATGAGATTTTGTAAGAAAATTGTATTTATCTCAGATGTACATGTATAAAGGCGGTAATACATAACATCAATATGAAGAAGAAATATGGCAATTAGTATAAGTAGAAACAGCAAGGAATATTTGATATAAATACGAATTCGAAGGTTACATCCCACGGATGTATTACAAAAGGTGTCGGGAATTGTTACATCCGACCGAATTATAGAGTAGCGCTTAGATAGTTAGTAAATTACAAGATAGATTACAAGACAAGAACTACACTAGTCTTAACGTAGATTAATATGCTCCATCATTTCAATTAGACGATCCACAGTATTGGCAAGTCTGCTGGCCTGTCGGGCATTGTCTTCAGCCAATGCTAGTCGCTGTACCAATCCACGGGCATATTCTTCCGTTTCCCGTGAGCGTTGCTCACACTCTTCAAGCCGGTGTTTCAAAAGGGCGGTTTCTACGCTTATCTCCACCACTTTGTTGAAAAGAATGTCTACATTGTTAACGGTGGTTTCGTGATCCTCGGAGACTTGTTCGATGCGTTCGAGAGATGTAAGTCTCCAGTTTTTGTTCGTTTCCTGCAACACGACATCCATGGTGCGAAGTCGCTGTTCGTGTTGGTTCACCCTAGCGGCTAAGGCCGGCAAGGTGAAGTGAGTGGGGTACGGGCCAGATCGAGGCAACCTGGCGTTCCTCCTAGCCACCCTTGGGTTCTGCGACCCGGATTGAGAGCGCGATGAATTGGGCAGTGTGTTTGCCATTGCTGAGACAAAGCGTTAGTAAGAGTGAGGCCTATATTCATATAGTTCCTATATAATATAGCCTATTGAGTGTCTAGCACAAACATGTTTAAGTCTCGGTCCTCTCAAGGTCAGAGTCTTCTAGTGTACCCTGTTCAGCCATAACTACCTTCAGATCTTACATCATCTTTGCTTAATTGTATATAGTTGATCAGCTATGTTAAATTAAACTCGTATGACGTAATCACAGAACCAGTTATACCTAATAAGGAATACTGCCTAATGGTCATAGTCTAGGCCCACTAAATGCAACCTAGTTCACTATAACCTTAGGCTCTAATACCAATCTGTAACACCCCCAACTTTAATGATTTGCGGAAGCACGATTTGGGTGTTACTAATCAATAACAAAGCACAAAGATATATAGTAAATGACTCTATATGCGTCGTTTTAACAAAATATATTAATATTGAAATGTTTACAACATTTATAGCTTTACATAGCTCGAGTTTAAATAAAAGGAGATTTCAGTACATAAGTACTTGTACAAAATATACTAATGCAAGAAAATCTCAAACGTCTGTATGCTGACTCGAGCTAAAAGTCCTGAAGTCGAAACAACCTACTGCTTGGTACCTGCGATACATGCTAAAATGGGTCAGCTAAAGCTGGTGAGCTCACAGGTTTGAAATCAAGTAATATAGTATGAACCGCAAGATTTAATAATGATTTGCATCCAGCAAATAAAATGATAGTAATCGTGTATACAGCCATGAGCACATAGTTGAGCTTAACTCGAGGGCCAGGTCCCCTAAAGAGAATTCCGGGCGAGGTGCCTCCACGAATGCCTAATCAACATTCGTCTTCCTAAATATTAGTACGTCCGTTTACCCGGTTAGTGCTTGCTAACCCGAACGAGGAGGGTCAATCCTATATGGTACCATATACTAATATTCACGCTACAACGTATTAACAACTATGCTGACGGAGGACTTTAAATGATTAGAGTAAAACTCATGTAGTATATGTAAAAGTTGTACTTGCGTTCATATGTTAAAATAAGCATTGTATCACACCCCTGAGTAAAACAGTAAAAAGAGGGGCTATGAGACTCACCTGAGTCTGAAAGCGTTTAAATAAACATAAGTTGATTAGCCGAGTGATGAAGTCCAAAGACTTGTAACCTGAGGGTGTCCACGACACGCGATGGTTATAAACATGATTGGGTATCTCAAAAGATCACCCTTGTAGTTGTTACACAACTATATATATATGTCCAAATTACTACGATTTGGTTGATTTGTTAAGTGTTTGAAAACGTGTACGGCCCGTTGGTGACAGTTTGTAACAATAGTTCCAAAATGTTATAATTGCGTTTGCTACAGTAAATTGCTACAGTAAATTTGACTTTTCTACAGTAACTTTGACTTTAAAAATTCTGGTTTTCTGTGTTTTGCGACACAACGTGCGACACAAAAATTTGTCATGCGACACAAGGGTTGTGTCGCATAAATATGCGACACAAGAGCTTAGCGACACAAGGGTTGTGTCGCATAAGCGTTCGATGCTAAATCAATAGCGACATAAGGTACGACACAATATTGTGTCGCATAGGATACGACATAACTGGCTTCATACGACACAAAATACGACATAGAGGATTTTATACGACACAACATGCGACACAAGGCTTGTGTCGCATTGAAGAACACCAGCCCAGAAAGTTTCGACTGTCGAGATTTTTCCGGCCAAAACCCAATTCAAACTCATTTTTAAGCTATAAAATCGTGTTCTACTCTTTGTAATGGACATATATAAGTTATATAAACGACTATCAAGTGAAAATACTAAGAATCGAGTGGTTTCGGGATTTTGTCGGAAACTTACAAAGTGGCGAAATGGAAATCCGGAAAGATAGAAGTGTAGATCGTTGCGAGGTGGTCGTGAATCTCTAAAAATCTTGATGATCCGAGTGCGTTTCATGGTGTTATTTGATGGATTAGTGTGATGTTGGTGGTGGTTTGTTTGAGAGAAAAAGGAAGAGAGGAGAGAGAGAGGAAAGAAAGAAATGAGAAAAAAAGGTGGAAAGTGGGAGGTTATCCTCCACTTTTCAGTCTCCGCCTCGCGCTCCGCGTTGTGTTCGTTTTCTCCGTCATTTAACGTTTTAATAAATATTTTGCGCGTTAATTAACCATTTTAAAATACGAATTTTTGTTTAATAATCTAATTAAATTGTTTTACCAACTATCTACTAATTTAAAGATTTAAAATGTGATTTAAATAATTTGTGTATTTTGTTTCTAATTGCGTAAGTTTTAATTGTACGAAGCGGGACAACTTTGGGAATAAAATTTAAACAGTAGTTTGGACCCAGTAATGTTTTCAGATAATGTTTTATACTTAAATATAAATTGTGTCACCAACGTCCGTATTTATGGAACCGAAATACATTCGATTTTAATTGCGTACGATTTAATCAAACCGCATTTTCGTATATATTCAACAATATAATTCGATACATAAATTAGCCTAACACAGAACTAATTACATGTATTAACATATGATTAGGCACTAATTACTAGTCCTAATTTGGCGGGTGTTACATTAAGTCACTGATCTCATTTCTCTGTCTTTTCTGAATGTCATGAGTATTTGATAAGTCAACTATCAGAGACTCAAAAACATTCTCTTTTTCAGAAACTGAAGATGATTTGAAACAATGTACCTTGTAAAGAGTCTCAGGATCCCATTCAGATGCTGAACACTTAAGAGTGACTTCTTTGATATCTTCAAGAAATTCAGCGTCATCAGCCATCAGACAGTACTCCTTATCTAAACAAATCATTGCTTCTTCTTCATCTGATAATGAGGAGTCAGAGTCGCTGAATGAACCCTCTTCAGCGATGAAACCTTTTCCCTTCTTCTTTCCAGATTTAGACATTGCCTTCAGCTTCTTGTACTTTGCCTTGTACTTGTTATACTTGTCATTTCTGAAGTCTGGCACTGGTTCAGGGACTTGGTTGACTGACTTTGATCTACAATCAGCTGCAAAGTGACCAGGTTTACCACACTTGTAGCATTCACCTTTTGATTTGAAATTATCAGATGATGGATCACCAGCGAATCTTTTTGATCTGGTGTTTCTTCTGAAATTTGCAACCATCATTGCCATGTCTCTTTCCAGCTTTTCTAGACCCTCATCATATTCATACTCCGATTGTTCTTCAGCTCCTTCACCTTCTTCACTAGCTATCAGGGCTTTGAGCTTTGCTTAGAAACTTTTGATTTCTGCCTCTGATCGATTTCTTCAAGCTCAGCTACAAGGGCATTGGATATCTTCTGACTTCCAAGTGTTGCACGAATGTGCTCACTTTGATCAGCTTGCTTTTCCGACTGCTCCCAGTTGAGCAAAATACCATAGACTTGAGTAAGATTAAGATTTGTATAATCATTCCTCTGTCTCGTACAGGTAGCAATGGTTCCCCAAACTTTTCTTGGCAATAATTCCAAGAACTTTTCAACAACAAATCGCTGCTCCTTTCCTATACCAGCATTCTCCATTTTGTTCATCAGCGATTGATATCTGGTATAAGTAGAAGATAGTGACTCATTGGGTTCCATTGCGAACAGCTCATACTGGCGAGTGAGATTTACTTCCCTGCAGCGAATAATATCAGGAGTTCCAATATATATATATATATATATTCCTAAGGGTATCCCACATATCTTTTACAGTTTTGCAAAGCCTGATTGATTCAAACACTTCATTAGGAAGTGACATGCCAATGTAGATTTTAGCTTGTTTATCTAATCTAACCAATCGTCTATCCTCATCCGTCCACTGTTCCTCTCTCTTAGGGAAAACCATTTCTGGTATTGCAGGAGTGGTAGCAGTAGCTACGACAGCAGGAATAATAGTGGTTGGAATATGGGGACCATTGGTTATGATATTGCAAAGACGATCATCAATAAGATCAAGAAACATCATCATCCGGGACATCCAGGTTTCAATCCTAGAGGGATCAAACGCTGGAGGTTTGGTAGTAGAACCATTTCCCTTCTGATACTCAGAGTCGACACAGCTGTACTTTACTGATTCCATTGCAGATCTGGTTAATTGATTTAAACCAACTCTGCTCTGATACCAATTGATAGTCCCGTAATCACTATTGATAAGTGATTTGGAATCTCAATATGTAAAGTTTAATTGTAGAAGGGGGGTTGAATACAATTAAAAACTATTTCTAATTTTACTTAAGTTATTTAAGCAGTTTTTAATTGATTGAACATAAACAGAGTAAGCAATAATTGGATATGACAATATCAAAGTAAGATGAGCAATAGTAGCTTAATTGTGAATCTTATTGATCGTAAAACTCACAAGTGTTGATTGCGGAATGGACTAGCCAAAGCTAATCCAAATCAAACACTCAAGCTAATCTATTACAAAATGAGATGAACAGCAGGGGACAAATACGCTGATTGTTCACTCGCCGAGTTACTGTTACGTGCTTAGACTAACTACTCACTAACATACAAGTGATTAACACGTACAGAAAACTAGCCTCTAAAGTACAATATGCTGAACTATATATACTACAAGGATCCCGTAAATATCTCCTATAAAATAGGATCTTGGAATGACATGTGTCACTGCTTGATTGGCGTGATCTCTGATGAACCGACATTCTGCGGGTCCCAATTCTGTTACCGCAAATATCTCTCTTCCTAAAAACCAATCACTTGCTGCCACGTAATCCTTCAGACATTCTTCAAGTACGAGAAACTCTTGCTGACGTATATAAGTACAGAACCATTGTACTTGTAGTTTTAAAGAGGCTTTATTGAATAGTCACTGAAGATGCAGTAACTCCCCTCACTCACTGCGAGCTAACATGCTCTTGTAGAATGACTTGAAATATTGTTCTTCAGTGACTAGCTGTTATTCGGGCAGTGACTTTTGCCTTTATTCATTTGAAGATATAGAGCTCTCGCTGCTTGAATCAGCGACATACAAAGTTGAGCTTTAATCTTCCTCAGCATGTTAAATCCAGAAGTAGAATGAGTGGCGACCAGTGAGTACCAGTCTTCAGCAACAGCAGCTTTGATACAAATCATTTCTTCATCAAGTTGTATATTATTGAGTTGGTCAACTACCAGTGACTTATCATGGTCAGCGACCAGTGACTCAACAATCTCCCCCCTAAATGATTGTGATCAAAGCTCCCTAGACAAACTCGTTGCTGATAAAGTTTATAGTCAGTGTTTAAGAACTTAAACATTCAGTGACTTAAGCTTATGATCCATTCATATTTCTTTTTGGATTCTTTTAACATGATCTGAGTTTTGCACACTGGTTTTCTCAAAAGATCAGATATTATTGAACTGCAAGGTTTAAATTTCACAAGTGATTTCAGTTACAATAAATCTAATCTATACAAAAATTCACTAAGCATTTTTCCATATTTCTTCTTGCTTCACAATACCAAGCTCATCAGCTAGCTCGTATTTCTCTATAGAGGGCAAAAATCTAAACTGTCTTGCTAATCCTTCTTCCAGAATCGCCTTTCTCATCACTGAATCCTTTGGAAGCATGCTGGCAGATCTGATCAAATGTACAAGCTGCTCATGATCAATCTTTTCAAGCTCTGACTCTCTTTGAAATTTTAATATGCCATTGAAGTCTCTGTAGACAAGTCCCCTCATGCCTTCAGTTACTTCAGTACCCTCAACTCTTGGTACACTAGAAAGATCTAATCTTGAAGTGTTTGGAATTCTGTATATGCTGCTGGTACCTGACCTATACCTTGGGCTAGGTGGCCGCACTATATCTTCACCAAGTATAACAGTATCTTCTGGTCTAAGTAGCTGTAGTGCAACCATCTTCTGAAATAGCCTGTCAATTTCTTTCAGCACTTCATTTTTAGCTGCACTAGAGGAGTGACTGATGGCAAGTCTGATTTCATTCCATTCTTGCCTGTGCAGCTTACATATTTGATCAAGATTCATAGCTTGAGTCTCCAATCCTCTGTAAATTAGTAGCTGAGCTTGTGATTTGTTCTTTGGTTTTTTCAGGTGTACCTTTGTAATAGGTGCAGGGTTTGATCTTCATTCTTTGGCTTTTCAAATGACAGTTAATGAAGCTGTCAGGACTGAGGACGTCATAACTGGTACTTTTCTTATCAATTCCGTACCAGCAAGTGTTCTATTTGATTCAGGAGAAAATTGTTCTTTTATATCCATGCTTTTCTGTAATAGACTGAAATTGACCCCCACTATTATTGCTAATCCTATTGAGGTTGAGGTAGCGGATGGTAAAATGGTTCCGGTTACCACATCGGTGACTGGAGCTAGTATATAGATTGAGGGTCATAGTTTTTCGGTTTCTTTTCTATTGATGCCTATTCCTGGTTTTGATGTGGTTTTAGGCATGGACTGGTTGAGTCAAAATAAAGCCAATATAGAATGTCATAAGAAGTTGATAATAATCCCTATTTCTGATGAGTCATATGTCGTGGCTCGAGGGGAACGGGAGAAGGGTAGTATTCCTTTGATTTCAATGATGAAAGCTAGAAAATCTTTAGCTAAGGGGTGTGAATCGTATTTGGCTTATGTAATTGATGTTAAGTTAGAAAAGAAAACTGTTTCCGATGTCCGAATGGTTTCTGAATACTCGGAAGTTTTTCCCGATGAGTTTCCTGGGTTACCTCCGGTTAGAGAAATGGAATATCGAATTGACTTAATTCCAGACTCTACCCCTGTAGCTAAAGCACCCTATAGATTAGCTCCCTCTGAAATTCGTGAAAAGATGAGTCAAATTTAGGAGCAGTTAGATAAGGGGTTTATAAGACCGAGTTCTTCTCCATGGGGTGCACTAGTGTTGTTTGTTAGAAAGAAAGACGGTACTTTTTGTATGTGTATAGACTACTAAGAATTGAATAAAAGAACCGTAAAGAATAAGTTCCCTTTGCCCCGAATAGATGAGTTATTTGATCAGTTGCAAGAGTCTTCTTATTTCTCTAAAATCGATTTGAGGTCGGGTTATCATCTAGTACGGGTTCATGAGGAAGATATTCCTAAGACTGCTGATGCGTGTGAAAGCGTCTCGTTTTATTATTTATAAATGGAAATACCTTATTAATACTATCACACAACCAGGCAAGAATACCTGATTGGAATAATATAGCTATGGTAAGTCCAGGTCGAACACAGGAACGATGTTATTCAATTAAATTGGAATTATTAGCTAAACTAATAAAGCAATAAGATAGGGGTTACGTTTTAGTTCCGTGTGAACATTCAATATGAACAAAATCACTAAACCAAATAACATAAAACAAGGTAAAGAGGAAAAGATAAACAATTGGAGATAGACATGTAATTGTTTAGGTTCTTCCGCTCAGATTTATATTATCCGGTTCATGTGTTTTGATTGTCTGATTATGATTTCTTTTATATTAACTTAGATACTAATCAAAGAGTCCAAGTTAAATGTAAACTAGCCTCCGGTTCTGGTTAACTAATATCTACAATCTAGAGTCCCACATTAAACATCGATCTGACGTCGCAAGAATGTTGCTCTATTGCGTGCTTTTCCCTAGATTGTGCATTAAGTGTTCACGACTTGTTACAACTAATCCTCGCGGTATGACTCAACAATACCTACTAATAATCACTTATTAGCTCATTCATTTTAGATTAGTTGATTACTATGCTCTTAACCTATCAAACTCAATATATTTAGCAATGATCATAAACCGAAATTCATAATCATCAATAATCATTAGTATCAAAGGAACTCAATCTCAATAATCCTATTGACCACGTTAAGTAGCAATTAATAATCTCAATAATCATTAGTAGACTATCGATTTAAAACTTCAAAAAGTTAAAAATCATTCAACTTCAAGGTTTAGCTATCAAGAAACTCTTCTATGAAACCCAATTTTCTCTTGCATTATTATTATGCATACAAGATGGCTCACAATGATTACCAATATTGTTATCCACCTAAACAATCTATACTTAGGTAATTGAGCTTGACTTATCATTATTCTAGCAGCTTTACCCTTGATTCCCAATAGCAAAATACCCTCATACATATAACGTGCTAATATTACACATATTATAGAAATCTAATTAAAATAATCATTTTTCAAGTCAAGACATTGGTGACAGGTCTGTGCCTCAACACAACAGAGTGATATAACTTGACTTTGGTTTAGCATAATAATTTTTAGTCAAATCATTGGTGGCAGGTCTGTACCTTAGTACAACAAAGCGACATAATTTGACTACACTTTTAAATCAAAAGTTCTTTTAAACTCTTTTTGCTCTTTTTCATTAAATATACTGGCGGAGATCAGGTCTGTACTTACGTACAACAGAGGAAACAACACCCAGTATATCCCCAAATGATATTAGCTAAATTCCAAAATTATGGCATATCACACGTTATCATATATAATAATTAAGACAAAAGTCATACATTGCTAAAGTTCCTCTCGGAATATCGCCTACTTCTTGCATTAATTTTATTTAATAGCTCAACAACTTATACATAGATTGCCTATCGATACATCACATGATGAACTATCTTTTCTAATCTTAAAGAGAATATATTTTTAAAAGAAAAATTTGAGTTGAAAAATGACTAACATCGAATGCCTTCTAGCTATGTTCCCTAAAAATGCCTTAAAACAAAGTTCTAAAGCTACCAATATTTATTGCTTTATAACTCTGGACAATCACACTTCTTTTCCCCCATCCCCCACTTAAAATAAAGCAATGTCCTCATTGCAAAACAAGGAATCGTAAAATAGGGAAGAGAAAAGAAGTGAACAGAAAACTCCCCTGATCTTGAAGAAAAATGCTTTCTTGATCTGATTCTGAAAATATACAACAGCTCACTTCCGTAGGCATCACGATTGCATTTAGCGTATGCAATAAGCCTTTAAACCCATCGGTATCCCGAATGGACGAGTTATAGTCTCGTGAGGGTTTCCAGGGAACACACCCACAAAGTTCGAAACTGCAAAAAACTAACAAGAAAACAAAAAGAAGAAAAAGAAAACAAAATATAAAATAACTTAAAATTAAAACTAACAAATTAACAAACAATAACCTACATAAAATAAGGTAAAGGAAATAAACAATAATAATTAGTACATAATATATATGACAAACAGAGCAGAAAACAAAATTTTTTCGCAAAAACATCATTCCAACCGCCAGTCGAACGTTTGTGCAAACCAAATTCAAAAACTTCGCTCCATTAAATATTAAACTATATAACATTCAGATACATATAATTAACAAATAAACAATTATATACAACAAAATATTATTATTATTATTATATATTTTTTTATTTTTAATTTTTAATTTTATTATTTATTTTTTTATTTATTTTCCAACTTAATCGAATAAGCAACCGTTCCCTAGCAGCGGCGCCAAAAACTTGATGCGTGTGAAAGCGTCTCGTTTTATTATCTATAAATGGAAATACCTTATTAATACTATCACACAACCAGGTAAGAATACCCGATCGGAATAATATAGCTATGGTAAGTCCAGGTCGAACACAGGAACGATGTTATTCAATTAAATTGGAATTATTAACTAAACTAATAAAGCAGTAAGATAGGGGACACGTTTTAGTTCCGTGCGAACGTTCAATATGAACTAAATCACTAAACCAAATAACATAAAACAAGGTAAAGAGGAAAAGATAAACAATTGGAGATAGACATGTAATTGCTTAGGTTCTTCCGCTCAGATTCATATTATCCGGTTCATGTGTTTTGATTGTCTGATTGTGATTTCTATAATATTAACTTAGATACTAATCAAAGAGTCCAAGTTAAATGTAAACTAGCCTCTGGTTCTGGTTAACTAATATCTACAATCTAGAGTCCCACATTAAACATCGATCTGACGTCACAAGAATGTTGCTCTATTGCGTGCTTTTCCCTAAATTGTGCATTAAGTGTTCACGACTTGTTACAACTAATCCTCACGGTATGACTCAACAATACCTACTAATAATCACTTATTAGCTCATTCATTTTAGATTAGTTAATTACTATGCTCTTAACCTATCAAACTCAATATATTTAGCAATGATCATAAACCTAAATTCATAATCATTAATAATCATTAGTATCAAAGGAACTCAATCTCAATAATCCTATTGACCACGTTAAGTAGCAACTAATAAACAAGGTTCTATGGATAACGTAACAATCTTCAATCAGACAATTTATTTAAAACACAATTATAACCTTCAAACAACCATAATCCAAGGTTATTAAACTAAACAATATACAATAATTCTAATCCATGATTCAATTATACAAAATCAGATTCATGATCTCAAAACAAAACACATAGACATGTTTAAATTGAAATCGGAAGATGATACGCAAACCGAATGGTGAACCACGCGTATTAGGATCGATTGACATCAATCCTAGCCCTTTCGTGCTAACAAAATGCCATCAAAATGCTCCCAAAAATCACTTTAGTCGGCTGGTTTTTAGTTGTGTAAAGTTTTTGTTCAAATGAGAAAAATGAGAATTTTAACCTAATCTGCCGACTCAATCCAACCGCTGGTTGGAATTTCCAACCGCCGGTTGGATGAGTTTTCACTTAAAGTCCAGCCCGCGTACTTGGCAGCCCAAAATTTCAATCCAAATTCCGGTTTAAACATCTAACCGCCGGTTGGATGAAAAAGTGGTCCAAACGAAAGTTGTAGCCCAGCCTGTTAGCTAAATTCTCCAACTTGAATCAACCCAATTGGAGTTCGTATGAGAAAGTTATGGCCAAAATACTAACGCATAGCCGAAAACTCAGCTTTTACACGTTTCTTCATTTTCAGCTCATCTTTCGTTCTCTTTCCGATTCAAGCTTCATATACTCCTATTCCAATCCAATCTTACCTATCTTCACTCTCTTAGCTTCATTTCTTCACGATTAGCTCGTTTTCTGTTTCTTTTCGATCCAAGCTCCGATTTAACTCCTAATTGCAAATATGAAAGAAATGAGTATCTTATTCATATAAAATGCATTAGAAATCTATCAAACACGGGGTAAATTAGTACTACAATATAGTACATTTTGGCTTTTATCAACTACTTTTCGTACTAGATATGGTCACTTTGAATTCCTGGTTATGCCGTTTGGGTTGACAAATGCTCCTGCTGTTTTTATGGATTTAATGAACCGAGTATGTCGGCTTTTTCTTGAAAAGTTTGTGATTGTCTTTATTGATGACATTTTGGTTTATTCTAAGTCAGAATCTGAGCATGAAATGCATTTAAGATTGGTTTTAGAAACTTTGAAAAGAGAACAATTGTATGCTAAATTTTCAAAATGCGAGTTTTGGCTCCGTGAAGTACAGTTTTTGGGGCATATTATTTGCAAAGATGGGGTTAAGGTAGATCCGTCTTAGGTTGAGGCTGTTATGAACTGGCATGCACCTAAGTCTTCTTCTGAGATTAAGAGTTTTCTTGGGTTAGCGGGATATTATCGAAAGTTCATAAAGGATTTCTCTAAGATTGCTGGCCCTTTGACTAAATTAACTCAAAAGGATGCAAAGTTTCAGTGGAATGAACAACAGGAATCGGCTTTTCAGAATTTGAAACAACTTTTGTGTCAGGCTCCGGTGTTAGCATTAGCTGATGGGTCTGATGATTTTATTGTTTATTGTGATGCATCGTATGCAGGTTTGGGTTGTGTTTTATTGCAGCGAGATCGGGTCGTTGCTTATACTTCTCGTCAGCCTAAGCCTCATGAAAAGAATTACCCTACTCATGACTTGGAACTTGCGGCCGTTGTATTTTCATTGAAAATCTGGAGACACTACTTGTATAGCACTAAATGTGTTATTTGCACGGATCACAAGAGTCTTCAGTACATGTTTTCTCAAAAGGAACTATAATGCATCAGAGGCGATGGTTGGAATTGATTAAAGACTATGATTGTGAGATTCGTTACCATCCGGGCAAGGCGAATGTTGTTGCGGATGCGTTGAGTCGGAAAGGGAATTCTGACAAAATTTACTTTATGTGATTAGAGGTTTCTTCGGATTTGGTTGACCATTTGAACTGCACAATTGGAAGCATTGTTGGATCATAACTTGAAATCTGAGATCATGATGAAAAGAAAGGATTTGTTACGTGACAATTCTCATGGATTAAAGACCTTCCAGTCACATGTTTGGATTCCTTTGATTGGTGGTCTTCGTGATGTTATCTTGATGGAGGCTCATAAATCTAGATTATCGGTTCACCCCGGGAGTACAAAGATGTACAATGATTTGAAACCATTATATTGGTGGCCTACTTTGAAAATGGATGTAGCTCGATTTGTGGAATCGTGTCACATATGCTCTGAAGTTAAAGCCGAACACCAGAAACCATATGGATCATTGAAACAACTTGAGATTCCCGAGTGGAAATGGAGCATATAACTATGGATTTTGTAACCAAATTTCCACGGACAGTTAGAGGTAATGATATGATTTGGGTGATTGTTGACAGATTGTCTAAGAGTGCTCACTTTCTTGCTACCAGTGAAACGACATCCTTGAGTAAATTGGCGCAATTGTATATCAATGAGATTGTTTCTAGACATGGGATTCCATTATCTATTGTTTCAGATAGAGATTCTCGGTTTGAATCTGGCTTTTGGCAGAGTTTGCAGCGGGAATTGAGTACTAGAATCAATTTGAGTACCGCTTATCATCCTCAGACAAATGGTCAATCAGAACGCACTATTTAGACTCTGGAGGATATGTTGCGTGCTTGTGTGTTGGAGTACGGTGGGTCTTGCGATTCGCATTTACCGTTGATTGAGTTTGCCTATAATAATTCTTATCACTCAAGCATTGGTATGCCTCCGTATGAAATGTTGTATGGGCGTCGTTGTAGAACGCCTACTTGTTGGTTAGAGGCGGGTGAGAAACAGTTTGCGGGTCCAGATATTGTTCAGATTACTGTAGATAAGGTGGCTATTGCTCGTGAGAAATTGAAAGCCGCCCGTGATAGACAGAAACAGTATGCCTATCCACGTCATCGCCCAGTTTCATTTGTTGTAGGTGAATTGGTTTATTTGAAAGTTTTTCCTTGGAAAGGAGTGATTCGGTTTGGTAAGCGCGGTAAACTTGCTCCTAGGTATATTGGGCCGTTTAGAATTTGACAAGTAGTTAATGACCAAACGGTGTCAATAGATCTTCATTCTGAATTAGCGGGTATTCATGATACTTTTAATGTGTGCTATTTAAGGAAATGTAATGTGGATGACCAATCCCAAGTTCTTCCATTACAAGATTTACGTGTCGACCAAAGTCAGAAACTCGTAGAAGAACCCGTAGAGTTATTAGATCGTAAGGTGACTAAACTTCGAAAGAAGGACATCCCTATGGTGTTAGTTAAGTGGAAACATAGTTTGGGTCCAAACCTCACGTGGGAAACCGAGTCTAACATGAGGACGTGTTTCCCTAGTCTTTTTGAGCATGGCGAGATTTCGAGGAGAAATCTCCTTAAGGAGGGAAGATTTGTAACATCCTCTTTTGGGCCTAGGAGTAAATACGGTAATTTCCTTATTTTATTTAATTATTTAATTGTGCTTAGAAATAATTTATATTTTTGGATAATTGTTATTAATAGGTCAAAAGGTTAAATGACTTATTGTGAATAGTAAAATATTGGTTGTTTTAAATTGTTATAGTTGTCGGTAAAATAAAATAATTTGGTTTCGCAAATGGTTTTTAGGTTCCAGACAATAGTTTAAGAAGGGGGGAGTAAATTTAGGATATTGGGGTCGGTTTTGAGGAGAGACCGACCAAAACTCTCACTTTTCCAATTTCACTTCTTCTTGTTCATTCTTAGAACTCACCAAAACACAAATGAGTAATCATACCCTAAAATTTAAAGAAAGATTGTGCATGTGATTGAATCATGTTTCATTAGCTTCTTCATCATCATCTTGTTCATCTTCTCAAACTTGTAAGTGGTTTTCTTGCTCATAACCATCTTTAAATTAAGTTAGGTTAAAAATTGATAAATGTGTGAAATTGAAGCTTGATAGTGTTATTTGTTGCTATACAAAGTATATGAATGATGTATGAGGTTATTTGAGGTGTGAAATTAGGTATAGCATCTGAGTTGTGTGAATTTTGGGTTGAATTCGTGCCTAAGTGTTACAGGTCTAGATTTTGTTGCTGTAAAACACCGAAACGCGATCCCAGCTTAATGTCCGGATCGCGTTCCTTAGCTTTATTTTGTCTCAGTCGAGTTTGGCCTGGTGAACGCGATTCCAGTCCAAGATCCCGGATCGCGTTCCATAGTTAAAAATAGTTACAATCGAGTTTGGTCTTAGGAACGCGATCCTAGCCCCCCTCACCCGGATCGCGTTGGTCAGTGAAAATTCTCCACAAATTGGTTTTCTACTTATTTACGTGATCCCAACCTACTTCCCGGATCGCGTTTGCAAGTGTTAATCGGTGACAGAATGATTTTGGTCAGTGTAACGCGATCCAGCTTCCTTGTACCCGGATCGCGTTTGCATGTTTGAAATGGATAATCTTGATAACTTGTGACTTGTACACTTGTGATATTTGAATAGTATTGGGTGTATATTATGTGTACTCATTTGACATTATATACTTGAGAAGATTATAACCAATTGTAAAATGAGAATCTAACTTGGGTTTGGTTGTGTTCTCATATAAACCGAAGACTCAGTAATATAAGATCTCTGAGTGGAGACGGTGATCGACCGGGTGAGTGGATCAATGACTTTCAGTCTAAATTAGTTGTAACAACTTGGTTACAACGGGTAAACATGGTTATACTGTTATATAATGTTTAAGTTAGCATATTGCCATGATGATTATGGATTGTGTGCTTATTCAGAGGTCAACATGGATTGGGTTTGGGTACTATTACTTGGACAACATAAGTGCTTTGTACATGTGTTGTTTATTGAATTTGTGTTGTATGTAGTAATAGTACCAAACTATCGGTTAAACCACTATATTGGCCTTCAGTTGGTTGTAAGTGTTACTTGGGGGCCACCGCAGCATGAGGGTACCTCAAGGACCACTAATCCTCTTTGAAGTTATTTGTTTATGATGATTTTCTATAAACAATTGTTAATCTAAGTTAGGTTGATAGTTGTGGATCTATTCACTTAGCTTAGTGCTAATCCCTATCATTACTTCTTGCAGGTTTTACTTTTGATAGTGGGTTGGCAAGAAGTTGGTATGGAATGGAATGTTTGACGACTTCTCACTATGATTTACATAAATATGTTAATGGTCTAACATTATGTTTCGAAATTGTATAACATCTAAACTTGGCAAATGTAGTTTTACGGTAATCCCGTTTTGAGAATTATGGTTATGTATATTGCACTTTTTGTCACACCCCGTCTAAAGCGGAAACAACGGGGCATAACAACGATAGGATCACAACACATTATTATAAAGATGTCTATATGAAAATAAAAATCCAATGTGTTATGATACTTGTAACATGAATAGGAGTTCACGCTACTTGTACATATCAGCAATGAAACAAATAACCAAACAATAGTCCCACAAAGTAAATGTTAAGGCAAAACATGCCTTTCCCAAATTATCAAAATGCATAAGTTCCACATCAAGCAATAGTCCCAAAGTTTAGCTTAAATGTAACCTAGAGGTCCACTAAGCTTTCTTGTCCTCTATCTTCAGTCCACTAGTGTTACCTGAAAAGTTATGCTCAAAAACGTCAACAATGATGTTGGTGAGTTTCGTAGGTTTGAAACCAAACACCACAAAATAAAATCTTTTGCTGTGATGAAAGTAAGTTAGGACAATGCAATATAAATGTACACAAATGTGAAATAATGCAGCCAATATATCTCAATGTACGGCAATTACCTCACAAGGAAGTAAAGCACGAATGTAAGCATCAATCCCAATGTACGGCAAATACCCCACAAGGAGGTAAAGCACGAATGTAAACAACACATCTCAATGTACGGCAAATACTCTACAAGGAAGTAAAGCACGAATTTAAACAACAAGTATCAATGCATATAAGTCACATAGTGTCACACATTTCAAGCATATGTCCAAAATGAAAATGAATACGTTCACAGCATAAAACAGTTGATAAAATATGTGAGCATATTTTTCCCCCAATGTAAAAATATGTAAATGAAAATGGGGCCACGAAAACTCACCTCAAGTAAAGATGTAAGTACTGCCCTTAAGTAAATCCACCAAACAACTCGCAATCTACAAATAATTTCATATAGATTAAAAACCTAAGCAAAACTATACCTTGTTATTATATCCTAATTATTTAAACTTTTCCAATGTTATCATACAATTAAAGTATAACGCTTATTATATAAGGATATGATAAAAGACGATTGATACATGACCATTTGTAACAACTAATACCTATTACACAACCCCTTTCTTTTTAAATCATATATATAAATTAAATCTTAAAATTTTACAAATATAAATCCTTTTTTTATACAGAGAGTTTACCCTTAAACATTCTCTACAAACTTCAAAATAATCAAAGAATGCTTTTATCAAATCGATTTAACATTACCAACGTTTTTTTGAAAATTCGTTATACACGGAACCAGTTTACAAATTAATTTCTATAAAATCGTACATTGCTTTTTAGAGGCCGAAACCTCGCGAATCTAAGTAAAACTTCGAAATCTACAACTTTTGTGTTTTGGCCGAAGCCTGAAAACGAATGTAAATGGGTCAAATCGACCTCTAATTACGACTACGGATATAATCCATAAATAATGCTAACCATTTTCACATGTACGTACTTAAATAAGTTTGGTCCAGAAAATTATTTAGACTCAGTAGTTTGCCATTAATACTTCACACAAGGTCTTCACCAATTTATAACAGAGACACGTACATTAACTATTTCGATAAAACCATGGTTTAAATAATAGAACTTATTTGGATCTTTCTAATTAGTAGACTACATACTACCATTTAACCTTCTCACATTTCACGTGTATTCATTACTAACATATTTCTAGAGTTTGATTCGTATGAACGAGGTAAAATTCTTAAGCCCGATATCAAGATAGTGATAATATTAACGAGTTAAAATCGAATTATAACGATATAGTTACCTTGATTCGTGACCGTTATTGAGACTAAAAGTCCTACACTTGATACCACCGCAAGAACACCGGCACCTAAAGGCTTCGTTCTCTTTTCCTCTCAGATCGATATTAAAATTTTCTTTTAGGTTTATTCATGAATGAGGGCTAGTGTATCTACTAATGAATATTGGCGAATTTCATGGAGAGATGACGATTTAGTACGTGGATACTTAGCCATTCCAAAAGTGTTTACTCGTTTTCATTAATTTAAAGTTTGACCTTTGTATACACTAACACTCCCTAACTTTCCATGTCTTCTAACAAGTGACCCTCTAATACATACCTAGATTGTTTGTGTATATTTCACATAATTTCAACCAAAGCATATAATCAAGTTATATTACTCCCATTCATTAAAATAATTGATCCAGTTGACATATAATCGTAGCAATTTCCATCGTCATTTAATTAAATCATATTCCATTATTTATCATCACTATTATAATTATGTATAATATTTTTTTGTTAATCGTTTTTGGTATACCATTCATGAGACAAATCACGTCGCGATCTTTGGTATTTCGCCCTGCGATTTGAAGGAATCCAAAAATCCTAATTTTTGTCATTATTAGTATCCTAGCTTTTAATCCATAGTGTACGAACACTTATTCGAGTTTTTGAATACTATACGAAAATATAATTTCTCACATAGTTTACAATATAAAGTACTTGATTAATTTCTCCAATATTTCCACTCAAGTAAATGAAAATGAGAAATGATTATGAAAACGAACCTATAAACAAAGTTTTTGGTGACGGATGTCACAGTATCCCCCAGTTGAAGGAATTTCGTCCCGAAATTCAACTAGAGCTAGTACTGCCAACATGATCACCGAAGAGATGCGGGTACTTTTGATTCATCTGGTCCTCACGTTCCCAAGTAAACTCAGGACCTCTCTTTGCATTCCTACGAACTTTGACAATCGGAATCTTACTACGTTTCAGCTTCTTAACCTCATGATCCATGATTTCTACCGGTTCCCCTACAAACTGAAGTTTAGGATCAATCCGAATCTCTCCCAACGGTACTTGCAAAGTTGAATCAGCTAAACACTTTCTCAAATTCGCCACATGGAACACATCGTGAACCACACTAAGCTCTTGAGGTAACTTCAATCTATAAGCAACTGGACCAACACGCTCGGTAATTTCAAATGGTCCAACAAATCTCGGTGCAAGCTTTCCTTTCTTACCAAAACGTACAACTCCCTTCCACGGTGACACCTTTAGCAACACAAAATCACCAACCGCGAACTCCAATGGCTTACGACGTTTATCAGCATAACTCTTTTGCCTGTCACGAGCCACCTTCAATCTCTCTTAGATTTGTACGATCTTATCAGTAGTCTCTTGGACTATTTCTGGCCCAATCAACTGACTCTCTCCTACCTCAGCCCACATTATAGGCGAACGACACTTACGCCCATAAAGTGCTTCAAATGGTGCACACTGAATACTGGAATGATAACTATTGTTATACGAAAATTCAACCAATGGTAAATGAGTATCCCAGTTTCCACCAAAATCGATAACACACGCTCTCAGCATATCCTCTAATGTCTGGATAGTACGCTCACTCTGCCCATCAGTTTGAGGATGGTAAGCCGTACTCATATCCAACCTCGTCCCTAACTCCTTATGTAGTGTTTGCCAAAAACGCGAAGTAAAACGACCATCACGATCAGAGATAATTGATACTGGTACTCCATGCCTCGCCACGATCTCATTTATGTACAATCTCGCCAATTCCTCCATTTTATAGTCAAAACCCGAGTATTATTATTATTTCCAACAGCTCTTACTGTCCTAGCCAACCTAGGGCAGACATTGACGAAATGATCCAAAGCCCCACATTCGAAACACCCCTAGAACTACTCACCGCATTAACCGGGGGAACAACACGTGCAGTAGATCGATAGAAATCAGATGTGTGCCCCCATCGGTTACACTTGTTGCAATACTTACAACCCGTAGACGGAAGATGATGATAATTACACCCTGCACATAACGGATAACCCCCACCGTAGGCATTCCTATCCGCATTAGCAGCGACATAAGTCTTAACTACTCGGGCTTTCTTATTACCCGATTCGCTAGTCTTAGTCCTACTAGACGCGGCAACCTCTTTACTCTTCTCATTCCCTCTCTTTAGGGTACCATTACGCACCATTTCCTGGGTAAGGGACCCATCCCTCAGTATAGCACTCTGAATCGTGGCCGGCTCAGTCACCTCTACCATTCCCCTGATCTCCGGCACCAATCCCTCAATATACTTCTTGATTCTCCTTGACTCCGGCGTTACCATTGTCGGAATCAACTTAGCTAACTCATGGAATCGATCGGTGTAGGCAGCATGATTAGCCCCCACCATCGAATGATCTAGAAACTCCTTCTCTAACTTATTCATCTCAGTGGATGAACAAAATTCCTCTTCCAGCAATGCTTTAAACTCCTCCCATGTCATACCTACCGCAGCAGTTCGGCCCCTAGCCTGAACCTGAGTGTTCCACCAGGTCAGTGCTTTATCCAACATCATACTCGACGCATACTTCACTTTCTGCTCCTCAACACAGTTACTAATATCCATAACTGCTTCCATCTTCTCAATCCATCTGGAGCAGGCCACAGCTCCCCCTTTACCATTGTACTCTCGTGGCTTACATGCCACAAACTCTTTGTATGTACACCCCCTAACAGCCGTTCCATTACCATTATCTTCATTAGGATCTTCATTAGGATTTACTCCTTCTTCACCGCCACCTCCTCCACATGTACCCTGCAACACACCCTGAGTAACCTGTGCAACAATATTAGGCAATAATGCCTGCAGCTGTTCCGCAATCATAGCGGCTACATTGGGTGCCTCACCCCTAGTACCCTCTTCACCTCCTCCTGTACGGCCTCCAGTACGGCCACCACCCCTACCATTGCGACCGCCTGTTCGGCCTCCACCTCTACCAACACCATTACCCCTACTAGCAACATGCGCAGAGCGTCTAGGTGGCATGATCACTACGATGGGAAACATATCACGATATAGCACAATTAAAGGATAAAGATAGAGTTTATGTACGCATGAATTCACATATCGAATAGTAAACCCTTCACGTATGTAAGAACACGATTTCACAATATGAAAGGACATAAGAAAGCATTTGAATCCCAACTCATCCTTTGTACTCCTTTATAGGTAGCACACTGTATACTCAAACACTGTTAGATAGATATGCATGTGTCAAAACACCTTCTTCAATTACGTCGGCCGCCATAATCGTAAAAGTGTTCGTTCACCCACATAACTATCCTCCAAGTTCTCGTAACACAATATACATGTATAAAGGGCAAAGATTAACAATAGAACAATTAATATGCACAACACATAAACAAACGTTAGAAAAGAATTGAGTCACGTTGAAATATGCACACGTAGTTTCCTAACTCATCTTCTATATGCGGGTTCCTTATTTATAGTCTAGGTCAATCCACCTACATCTCTATAAACAATTGCTCTGATACCAATCTGTCATACCCCGTCTAAAGCGGAAACAACGGGGCATAACAACGATAGGATCACAACACATTATTATAAAGATGTCTATATGAAAATAAAAATCCAATGTGTTATGATACTTGTAACATGAATAGGAGTTCACGCTACTTGTACATATCAACAATGAAACAAATAACCAAATGATAGTCCCACAAAGTAAATGTTAAGGCAAAACATGCCTTTCCAAAATTATCAAAATGCATAAGTTCCACATCAAGCAATAGTCCCAAAGTTTAGCTTAAATGTAACCTAGAGGTCCACTAAGCTTTCTTGTCCTCTATCTTCAGTCCACTAGTGTTACCTAAAAAGTTATGCTCAAAAACGTCAACAATGATGTTGGTGAGTTTCGTAGGTTTGAAACCAAACACCACAAAATAAAATCTTTTGCTGTGATGAAAGTAAGTTAGGACAATGCAATAGAAATGTACACAAATGTGAAATAATGCAGCCAATATATCTCAATGTACGGCAATTACCTCACAAGGAAGTAAAGCACGAATGTAAGCATCAATCCCAATGTACGGCAAATACCCCACAAGGAGGTAAAGCACGAATGTAAACAACACATCTCAATGTACGGCAAATACTCTATAAGGAAGTAAAGCACGAATTTAAACAACAAGTATCAATGCATATAAGTCACATAGTGTTACACATTTCAAGCATATGTCCAAAATGAAAATGAATACGTTCACAGCATAAAACAATTGATAAAATATGTGAGCATAATTTTCACCCAATGTAAAAATATTTAAATGAAAATGGGGCCACGAAAACTCACCTCAAGTAAAGATGTAAGTACTGCCCTTAAGTAAATCCACCAAACAACTCGCAATCTACAAATAATTTCATATAGATTAATAAACTAGGCAAAACTATACCTTGTTATTATATCCTAATTATTTAAACTTTTTCAATGTTATCATACAATTAAAGTATAACGCTTATTATATAAGGATATGATAAAAGACGATTGAGACATGACCATTTGTAACAACTAATACCTATTACACAGCCCCTTTCTTTTTAAATCATATATATAAATTAAATCTTAAAATTTTACAAATATAAATCCTTTTTTTATACAGAGAGTTTACCATTAAACATTCTCTACGAACTTCAAAATAATCAAAGAACGCTTTTACCAAATCGATTTAACATTACCAACGTTTTTTTGAAAATTCGTTATACACAGAAACAGTTTACAAAATAATTTCTATAAAATCGTACGTTGCTTTTTAGAGGCCGAAACCTCGCGTATATGAGTAAAACTTCGAAATCTACAACTTTTGTGTTTTGGCCGAAGCCTGAAAACGAATGTAAATGGGTCAAATCGACCTCTAATTACGACTACGGATATAATCCATATAATAATGCTAACCATTTTCACATGTACGTACTTAAATAAGTTTGGTCCAGAAAATTATTTAGACTCAGTAGTTTGCCATTAATACTTCACACAAAGGTCTTCACCAATTTATAACAGAGACACGTACATTAACTATTTCGATAAAACCATGGTTATATAATAGAACTTATTTGGATCTTTCTAATTAGTAGACTACATACTACCATTTAACCTTCTCACATTTCACGTGTATTCATTACTAACATATTTCTAGAGTTTGATTCGTATGAACGAGGTAAAATTCTTAAGCCCGATATCAAGATAGTGATAATATTAACGAGTTAAAATCGAATTATAACGATATAGTTACCTTGATTCGTGACCGTTATTGAGACTAAAAGTCCTACACTTGATACCACCGCAAGAACACCAGCACCTAAAGGCTTCGTTCTCTTTTCCTCTCAGATCGATATTAAAATTTTCTTTTAGGTTTATTCATGAATGAGGGCTAGTGTATATACTAATGAATATTGGCGAATTTCATGGAGAGATGACGATTTAGTACGTGGATACTTATCCATTCCAAAAGTGTTTACTCGTTTTCATTAACTTAAAGTTTGACCTCTGTATACACTAACACTCCCTAACTTTCCATGTCTTCTAACAAGTGACCCTCTAATACATACCTAGATTGTTTGTGTATATTTCACATAATTTCAACCAAAGCATATAATTAAGTTATATTACTCCCATTCATTAAAATAATTGATCCAGTTGACATATAATCGTAGCAATTTCCATCGTCATTTAATTAAATCATATACCATTATTTATCATCACTATTATAATTATGTATAATATTTTTTTGTTAATCGTTTTTGGTATACCATTCATGAGACAAATCGCGTCGCGATCTGTGGTATTTCGCCCTGCGATTTGAAGGAATCCAAAAATCCTAATTTTTGTCATTATTATTATCCTAGCTTTTAATCCATAGTGTACGAACACTTATTCGAGTTTTTGAATACTATACGAAAATATAATTTCTCACATAGTTTACAATATAAAGTACTTGATTAATTTCTCCAATATTTCCACTTAAGTAAATGAAAATGAGAAATGATTATGAAAACGAACCTATAAACAAAGTTTTTGGTGACGGATGTCACACTTTTGAATTGTAAAATATGCAATATAAGATGTAAGTATTTTAATATGCGCTTCCGATATATGTAAAAAAAAATGGTCTTAGAAAGAGGGTGTTATAAATATCTTGGGTCGGTACTACATAAATCAGGGAGGATAGACAATGACATTACACATCGTATACAAGTAGGCTGGTTGAAGTTGTAACACCCCCAAATTAATGATTTTGCGGAAGTATACTTGGGTGTTACTAATCAATATACAAAGCACAAGATATACAGCAAACGACCTCTAAATGAGACGTTGTAAAACGATTTCATATGAAATAAATGTTTGAAAACTCAATGTTTTCGTATACAAAATGTAGTTCCCTAGAGTCCACGCGTGTAGCGGAAGATTCAATTACATAATCAAAATGTACAAAAGATAATGCTGAGAATCTCCGTTAATGCAATTTAGTTGAAATCATGCGACTCTAGCTATGTCCTGGAGTAATCCTACTCCGTCTGGGTACCTGAGAATACATGCTAAAAGGTCAACACGAATGTTGGTGAATCTCACAGGTTTGAAAGTAATATCAGTTTTTGAACACAAGATTTCATCAGTTGTGCCCGCAGGCGTAAATCAAGTATTTGCAATCCTGCAAATGTAAAATATGTAAGTTATACCGTTGCCATGAGGCTCATAATCGAAGCTTAACCCGTAAGTAATAATTTGCTCCCGTGACATGCTCGTAACTGAGCAAGCATAAGTAACGAATAATAGTCGTCCGTTTATACAGTACGGTTCGTGGTAGCGCTACTACTCCGGGCGGGGAGGGTCATTTCCCTAATGGATCCATTAACTAGTGTTCGCGCTTAAGTCCATAACTAACGATATATGATGGAGAGACTTCAGTAAAAGTAAGTAACTCATGCAATCCCGTATAGTAAAATGTATAGTTCGTACTTGTGCTCAAGAAAAGTAAGCAATGTATCTCACCCCATATGTAAAACAGTAAAAGTGGGGCTGTAAGACTCTCCTAAGCCTTTGCAAGTTACGTTTATACAATAAACGAGCAAGTAATATCAATCCGTAGGTTCTCCGAACCCGTAATCCTTCAAATGCCTAAACACATAAGGTCATGTTAGTAGATGTCTCGCTAGACCACCTAGAATTGTTGTACACAACTAGTATGCCCGATGTTTGTTTGAGTGTTCGTAATCGTTTGTCTTTAGAAAACATGTTTGGTCCGTTGGTGACGGTTGGTATTTGTAATTTCAAAGTATTATGATTGTGTTTGAAACATTTTGTAATGGAACGACGGGGGTCCGGGTGCAGCGCCCCTGGTTGCGGGGTTCCAAGGGGTGGCAACCCCTTGGCGGGGTCCAAGGGGCAGAGCCCCTGTTCGGGGTCGAGCTACCGAGTCAGCTTGGAGGGAAAAATTCATATTTACTACCTTGTTTTAGTGAAAATCTCTTAAGAATTCTGGTTTTTCAAGGTTCTGTTTTATGCGACGTAGCATGCGACGTGGCATGCGACGTAAGGTGCGACGTGAGTGTCTGCGTCGCATTATGCGACATTCGCAATTCAATGCGACGTAAAATATTGCGTCGCTATGTGCGACGTTGTTCTAGTCTGCGACGTGAGGGTCTGCGTCGCTATGCGCGACTTCGCAAGTTAATGCGACGTAAAGGCTTGCGTCGCTATATGCGACGTTGAGATTTTGTGCGACGTAGACCACTACGTCGCAAAGATGAACACCAGCACAGAACCCAGCGACTGACGCGTTTTTCCGGCCAAAATCGCAAATCTAACACATTTTCAGGCTATAAAATCGTGTTCTAATCCTTTATTTAGGCATAACCTAGTTGTGTACACAATCTAACATCAAAATATAACACCAAAATTAGTAGATCTAAGTTTTTTAGAAATTTTCTTACAAATGCAAATCGAAGCTAGAGGAGGCCGAAAATGATGATGATGCTTTTGTTAATCTTGTTCCTTGCTTGATGGTGATTCCGAAAATATAAGTTTTGTGGTCGGATTTGTAGTTCCGAAAATTGAAGAGAATTTTGGGGGAGAGAGTCTAGGTGTGTGTGTGTGTTTTGAATAATGAAAAATGAAAGATAGGAGGAGGTGTGGTGGTTGACTAGGGCTGACCAAATGAGAGGGTAAAGGGAAATATGCTCACAAAGTGTAACATTTACTCCGCGTCCTAGTCGGTTAATTGCCCGTTTTTAATATTTGACCAAACGGTTATGTTTTAAAAATGTTATCGGAGTATTTCATTAAAATACTTTGGAATTAATTATCAGAACATTTGTTGAGCTATTTAAAATATTTGGTTCGCTTTTGGTGCGTTTTCACTAAAATATTCAAGGTGTCGTCGCGATAAGATAATAGTGTCCGCTCGAATATGTATTTATACATTAAAGTACGTTCCCATTATTTAAGTAGGTCTTGTCACCAACGTTCAAGTAAAATGAATCGGACTTCGTCCGGTTAATTCGTACGATTTATCCAAATCGCGTAAGTACACTCATATATATAAATCACCTTATATATACAAATAGAGTCTGTAATTAGTCCTATTACATACTAATTACAAGTAGTTACAAATAATTGGACAAAATTAATTATCCTAATTAGGCAGGTGTTACATTCTCCCCTTGTTAAAGAAATTTCGTCCCGAAATTAGCTCGAGTGCACGGTCGGTGCGTCGCCTGGGAAGAGATGTGGGTATTTCTGTCGCATTTGATCTTCCCGTTTCCAAGTGAATTCAGGACCACGTCTAGAATTCCACCTGACTTTTACGATGGGAATACGACTCTGTTTTAGCTGTTTGACCTCACGGTCCATGATTTCAGCGGGTTCCTCAACAAAATGAAGTTTGTCATCGACGAGAATCTCGTCAAGTGGTATGATAAGTGTCTCATCAGACAGACACTTCTTTAAGTTGGAAATATGAAATGTGGGGTGCACGCTGCTGAGTTCGAAGGGCAGCTGCATTCGATATGCTACTGGACCTATCCTCTCTAGGATCTCAAAAGGCCCAATGTACCTGGGATTTAATTTCCCGCATTTGCTAAATCGGATTACGCCTTTTGCAAGGCGATACTTTCAGGAGTACTCGGTCCCCAACCTGGAACTCGAGGGGTTTGCGTCTCACGTCAGCGTAACTTTTCTGACGGTCACGCGCGGCTTTGAGTTGGTTCTGGATTTCAACAATTTTCTCAGTGGTTTCATGTATGAGTTCGGGACCAGTGAGCTGACTATCTCCCACTTCGGTCCAACAGATCGGTGATCGGCACTTACGACCGTACAGTGCCTCAAAAGATGCAGCCTTAATGCTGGCGTGATAACTGTTATTGTAGGAAAACTCACACAATGGTAAGTGTCTCTCCCAGTTTGCACCGAAGTCAACTACGCAAGCTCGTAGCATGTCTTCCAGTGTCTGAATAGTTCGTTCACTTTGGCCATCGGTCTGAGGGTGGTATGCGGTACTCATATCGAGACGGAAACCCATAGATTTCTGAAGTGATTGCCAAAAGTGAGAGGTGAAGCGGGCATCTCTATCGGAGATAATCGAGGTTGGAACACCGTGTCGAGAAACAATTTCTTTGATGTAGATTTGTGTGAGGCGTTCCATTTTATCGGTTTCTCTGATTGCCAAGAAATGAGCTGATTTGGTGAGACGATCGACGATCACCCAATGGTATCGCAACCGCTCAACGACTTAGGGAGTTTGGTTATGAAATCCATGGCAATCTGTTTCCATTTCCATTTAGGAATGTCGGGTTGTTGGAGTAAGCCGGAAGGTTTCTGGTATTCGGCTTTGACTTTTGAACAAGTAAGACACTTGCTAACGTACGTGGCAATTTCAGCTTTCATGTTCGGCCACCAATAAAACTCTTTGATGCCGTGATACATTTTGTCGGATCCCGGGTGGATAGAGTATTTGGACTTGTGAGCTTCATCCATCACCAAGTCTGGTAGGTTCCCAAAACTAGGCAACCAGATTCGGTTTGAGAGATACCTAATCCCGTTAGGTTTGGTTGCGAATTGCTTATCCATGCCTCGTAAGGCCTCGTTTTTGACATTATCAGGTTTGAGAGCTTCGAGTTGCGCGGTGAGAATTTGGATGTTCAGGTCGTTATGAATGGTCATACTGAAGGCTCGGACTCGAAGTGGTTTCGGTCGTTCCTTTCGGCTGAGAGCATCGGCAACAACATTTGCCTTGCCCAGATGGTACTTGATTTCACAATCATAATAGGTAAGCAACTCGACCCATCGACGTTGCCTCATGTTGAGATCCTTTTGATCGAATATGTGTTGGAGACTTTTGTGGTCGGTGAATATAGTGCTTTTTGTACCGTAGAGGTAATGTCTCCAGATTTTCAGCGCGAAGACCACGGCGCCTAACTCGAGGTCGTGGGTCGTATAGTTTTTCTCGTGGATTTTTAGTTGTCGCGAGGCATAAGCGATGACTTTTTCTCGTTGCATTAGCACACAACCAAGTCCTTGGTGTGAGGCGTCGCAGTAAACTACGAAGTCATCTGTGCCTTCTGGTAAGGACAAGATTGGTGCACTGCAAAGTTTGAGTTTCAATAGCTGGAAGGCTGACTCTTGTTTGTCGGTCCAATCGAATTTCTTATCTTTCTGAGTCAGTGTCGTTAAGGGAACAGCTATTTTTGAGACGTTTTCAATGAATCGGCGGTAATAACCAGCAAGACCTAAGAATTGTCTCACTTCGGTTGGAGTGGTCGGTGACTCCCAGCCCTTGATTGCTTCAATTTTGGTGGAATCAACATGGATTCCCTGGCTGTCAATCACGTGCCAAAGGAACTGAACGGTTCGAATCCAGAACTCGCACTTGGAGAATTTGGCATACAACTCCTCGTGCTTGAGTATTCCTAGGATAGTCTTCAAGTGTTGCGCGTGTTCTTTTTCGTTGCGCGAGTATATCAGGATGTCATCGATGAAGACAATAACGAACTTGTCAAGGTAAGGCTTACACACCCGATTCATAAGGTCCATGAATACTGTCGGTGCGTTGGTTAAGCCAAATGGCATTACTTGGAACTCGTAATGCCTATACCGAGTTCGAAAGGCTGTTTTGGGGATGTCTTCGTCACGAACCCGGAGTTGGTGATAACCGGATCGTAGATTGATTTTTGAATAGACGCTCGACCCTTGAAGTTGGTCGAACAAGTCATCGATGCGAGGTAAGGGGTAACGGTTCTTGACTTTTAGCTTGTTGAGTTCGCGGTAGTCAATGCACATACGGAAAGAACCGTCCTTCTTTTTCACAAACAAGACCGGAGCTCCCCAGGGCGAGGAACTTGGTCTAATGAAACCCTTGTCCATGAGCTCTTTTAATTGTGAAGACAACTCCTGAAGTTCGGATGGAGCTAAATGTTAGGAATTTGCAGCGGAAACATCCAACTAACAACAACCTATTGTTAGCAAAAATCAAACCCAAACAACGCTCGTGTAATCGCGTTACACCCACAAACAATAAACGGATAATATTTGCAAACTAGCAACAATAAACAAAGCAACAAGATAAATAAACGATAACAAGAATGAAAATGACACAAGGATTTAACGTGGTTATGTCTAATCTCCAACTTGGAGATTGGTTTAGTCCACGGGGCCAAACCAGAGAGTTTTTCTTTTATTACGTTTACGGCTCAAGGATTATAATTACATAGGGTTTAATTTTATAGACAATGGATAACTTAGTGAACAAGAAATTCAAACCGACATAGCTTCCGGCCGAATTGATTATGATCTTTAATTAACTCCACTCGAAAAATATTAAGATCATGTTTCCATATGAAATTAATTCTTCATATCCCAACAATCCCCCACTTGAAGATTAATTTAACCCCAAAACCAGTAATCCTTCATCTCGTCCCTTCAACAATGTCACACGTTCAAACTTCATACCGCCGAAATACCATTCGGGACACGCCGCTCGACCACACAGAGTCGGAAGACTTTTGACACAAAGCTACCAGAACACTCTCTTCATCATGAAACTGGGACCACTCTCTAAACATCATCATCATCTCCTAGGCCCAAGAAGATTCGTTGAAGCGTGCGAAACTCCAACCACAGGATTCTTTCAAGAGACACCTATCTCTTCAACTCGTCGATTACATTCACGTCTGATCCTGCCACCAACATGTCAACGACCATCCGTACAGAATTTCGTCTATCCGATTTTCCTTCCCAGCAATCAGAAAATCGCCGATAGAACCAACACGTATCATCAAGGTTCATCCGTGAGAACGCAGTCACAACCTTGAAACCTACATTACCGATTCTCGCTTTCCCGCTGGTACACCGACCCAAAAACATACGTACGATTTCTATGAACACATCTTCTCCAACTTAGCCCGCTCCCACTGTACGAATCAAAATAACAACCATGGCTCTCTGAGAAGACTCTGGTTCATAACACCCGGTCAGTCACAAATTACTTTGCCATTGGAGAGTAACAACGAATGTCCAAATGCTCTAGTGTTGACGGAATCCGCACACTAAACCCGTAGAAACTCGAGATCCATCAATCGCACAACCATCTCAAGACTCCCACTAGTTGCCAAACTCCCACTAGCTTCGACACTTCCCTCGGTTCGAAACTCCCTAGAGTTCCCGACACTCTCAACAATGTCTCGAAAGCTCATCAGGACTTAGATGATTATCCGCCTCTAATCTACTTGAAAATTCTCAATCGGTTCTCCTAGAAGATCCACTGAATCATTGAATCAAACATCAATCGATACCCGAGCCCAGTCGAACGCGTTCTATCCGACATCTTCAACAACCAATATCTCCAAGTGTGGAAGCTCGAACCTGCCTAATCATTCCAAACATATGGAATAACCGACCAAAGAAAACATGGTCTCCCGTTTCAAACTCCACGAGCAACAACAAACTTCCTCGATAACTCCCACTGCCGATTACCAAACTGATGTTGTACCGTTTATTACGCACACTACCCAACCGAGAAAACCATCCTCTTGAGCACCGTAACAAACCTCACATCTTTAGTAACCCATTACGTATCAATGAAAAATCCTGGGACATCATGTCCGTACACTCGCAACATCAAACCCCAAAGTTTGATAACGTTCACTTATTCTTTTGCAAGGGATCGCAAAGAATAAAGAACCCGAATCCAAAACCTAGGATTCCAAAACTCTCTCCGCAACAAACCACTAATCGAATCCGATCATACACTATGTTACCACCATCGCGAACAATCACCATCACAACGCAACCGGCCTCCCGCCATGTCGTCACATCATAACCCACTAGAAAAAACCCTAACCTGTTTAATCTAGACAAACAACTCGCCGAGCACATAAACTTTGCTTGCCGAGTTCTTCGCGATCAAACAAAAAAAACGAGTTAGGCGATCTCGATAACATATTGCAATCAAATCCTAAACCGTGTCGTTACAATCGTTACCTCCGATGATTCTCTTCTTCCGGATCTAAATCTACTCCGATTACCTGCGCACAATAATCCAAGATCTCTATCTCCAAAGAACTTAAAAAAACCCTAATCATCAACAACCAACCTTGATCATGCTTTCATCCGCTATTGTTCCCAATCGCTCAACCTTGAGCTCTGATACCAGTTGTTAGGAATTTGCAGCGGAAACATCCAACTAACAACAACCTATTGTTAGCAAAAATAAAACCCAAACAACGCTCGTGTAATCGCGTTACACCCACAAACAATAAACGGATAACATTTGCAAACTAGCAATAATAAACAAAGCAACACGATAAATAAACGATAACAAGAATGTAAATGACACAAGGATTTAACGTGGTTATGTCCAATCTCCAACTTGGAGATTGGTTTAGTCCACGGGGCCAAACCAGAGAGTTTTTCTTATATTACGTTTACGGCTCAAGGATTATAATTACATAGGGTTTAATTTTATAGACAATGGATAACTTAGTGAACAAGAAATTCAAACCGACATAGCTTCCTGCCGAATTGATTCTGATCTTTAATTAACTCCACTCGAAAAATATTAAGATCATGTTTCCATATGAAATTAATTCTTCATATCCCAACACTAAACGGTATGGGGCTCGTGCTACCGGCGCCGCACCGGGCACGAGGTCAATAGAAAATTCGACTTGTCGGGGTGGCAGGGCAAGTCTTCAGGAAAGACTTCTGGAAAATCTCGGACAATAGGCACATCCTCGAGTCGCTTCTCCTCCGACTTTTTCTCTGTAACGTGTGCGAGGATTACCTGATACCCTTTTCTCAAGTATTTTCGGGTTTTCATGCAGGATACGATATTTAGTCTAGTCCCACCGGTCTCCCCTTGTATGATCAAGGTTCTGTCGGTGGCGAGAGGAATGCGGACGATCTTATCATAGCAAACAATTTCGGCCCGATGTTTGGATAACCAGTCCATGCCCACAATGACGTCGAAACTTCCTAGTTCGACATGCATAAGATCGATTGAGAAGATTTCGTCAGCGAGGTTTAAAGTGCAATTAGGTATTACACTATCGGTCTCTAAGAGTTTACCATTTGCAAGTTCTACGGTGTACTTAACATCTAAGGCCACGGGGGTGATGTCAAGTAGTGGGCAAAACTCATCAGAAATATAGCTCCTATCAGCACCAGTATCAAATAGAATAGTAGCAGATAAGTTGTTGAGGAGGAACAAACCCGAGACCACATTCGGGTCTTGACAGGCGTCCCCTGAGTTGATCACGAAGGCTCTGCTCCGGGTGTTGTTGTTGTTGTTATTCTTCAACTTGGGGAAATTGCTCTTGAAATGCCTAGAATTTCCGCACCCAAAGCAGGTCTTTGGTGCATTGGTGTTGGGGGTAGGAATGATGGCTCGGCAATCCTTGGCTAGGTGCCCGAACCGTTTGCAGTTGGTGCAAGGGCAGGAACCGTCGTGGTGACGATTGCATTTGGGATAGTAGGGTTTGTTCCCGATGTACCCTTTCTTTTCTGTAGTCCCCGATGAATAAGCCTTAACAGACTCAGGCCTTTTGTTGGTGATTTGGTTGGATGAGTTGGGGTTTCCTTCCCATTTGCGTTTGTTGTTTGCAGATGGGGTTGATGTTGTGCCACGGCGGACAGAGTTTGCCGTCAGTTCATGGGCCATACGAATAGCGCTCTGGATAGTACCCGGTTTGGATGATGTCACCAGGTCTTGGAGTCTGTCAGGAAGTCCATCGACGTATTTCTCGATCCTCTTGTACTCAGGATCGACCATGGATGGGCACAGAAGTGCCAGTTGGTGAAAGCGGTTGGTGTAACCAGTGATGTCATCACCATGCATTTTGTGGTTCCAAAACTCCACTTCCAGTTGTTTCAATTCGTCTCTGGGGCAGTACTCGCCCCTCAGCATCTTCTTCAACTCCTCCCACGGGAGTTTGTAAGCATTAGCAATACCCACAGTCTGGGCATAGGTGTTCCACCAGGTGAGAGCGGTGTCAGAAAAAGTACTGACGGAGAACTTGACCTTGTCTTCCTCCGTGCAGTTGCAGATAAGGAATATAGATTCGATTTTCTCGATCCAGCGTACCAGACCGATCGCTCCTTCGGTACCCGCAAAGCTCAAGGGTTTGCAGTTTTGGAAGTCCATGTAAGAGCAGGGTTTGGGTTGTGGCCCGTTAGTAGCTGTATCTTCGCTACCAGAAGTTGGTGCTCGTGTAGCTAAGGCTTGGGCCACACTGCGGGCAATCAGACCCGCAATTTCGGCTTCACTGAGGGTGACTTGTCGGCGAGGAGGCATGATGCTGAACAAGAAAAGAACAAGGAAAGAGAAATAAGATATTTGCATGAAATTATGATATACCACAAGTGTATATGATGAGTTACACGATAAAAGTACGAAGTGATAATCACATTCCATTTAGATAACCAAGTTGGATACAAGGTACGGGTTTTCTCAAAGATTACAGAGTAATAGTAGTACAAAAGTGCCCGGAATTGTTACATCCGGTCGAATTACATAGGTCCTAATTAAGTAGTTAACTGGTTACAAGTTACAGACTGATCTAATCTTGATGCAGATTAATCCGCTCCATTAGCGCGACAAGGCGGTCCACGGTTTCTGCAAGTCTGTTGGCTTGCCTGGCGTTGTCTTCAACCAAGGCCAGTAGTTGTACCAGTGCTAGAGAGTACTCCTTAGTCTCCTGTGAACGCTGTTCACATTCTTCTAGTCGGTCTCTTATAAGTTCATCCGCACCTAATTCAGAGGTCATTGAATCCTGAATTATGCTTACCGAGAGGTTGGTATCTTCTTGTTCTCGCTGGAGTTGTGGTATATGATAGAGAGCTTGGCGGAGCAGGTAGGTCATTCGGTGTTGTTCCCGTTCGAGATTCTCGAGCCTTTGCTCCTGATGATGGAGTCGGGCAGCTAACACTGGTACTGCGAGGTATGTCGTGTCCTGGATGGTAGGAGCTGGGTATGGACTGGCTCGAGGCGATCTGGTGGTCCCCCTGTCTACCCTCTGAGTTCGGGGTTCGTGGGAATAAGAGCGCGATGAATTGGGCGGAGAGTTTGTCATTTCTGGGGCAGAGCGAAAGTAAGACGAGGCCAATATATAGGTAAGTACATAATATCCAACCTAGTGTCTAGCACATATCTAGTAATTGGTCTGGTTCTCTCATTGTCAGAGTCAACTAACATATCCCTGTTCAACATAATCGTTTCAGACCTTACATCATCTTTCCTTAATTGTACATAGTTGATAAGGCTATGTTAAATTAAAGTCTTATGCTGTAATTCCTGAACCAGTCATGCCTAATAAGGAAATACTGCCTAACGGTCATAGTCTAGGCCCACTAAATGCAACCTAGTTCACTATAACCTTAGGCTCTAATACCAATCTGTAACACCCCCAAATTAATGATTTTGCGGAAGCATACTTGGGTGTTACTAATCAATATACAAAGCACAAGATATACAGCAAACGACCTCTAAATGAGACGTTGTAAAACGATTTCATATGAAATAAATGTTTGAAAACTCAATATTTTCGTATACAAAATGTAGTTCCCTAGAGTCCACGCGTGTAGCGGGAGATTCTATTACATAATCAAAATGTACAAAAGATAATGCTGGGAATCTCCGTTAATGCAATTTAGTTGAAATCATGAGACTCTAGCTATGTCCTGGAGTAATCCTACTCCGTCTGGGTACCTGAGAATACATGCTAAAAGGTCAACACGAATGGTGGTGAATCTCACAGGTTTGAAAGTAATATCAGTTTTTGAACACAAGATTTCATCAGTTGTGCCCGCAGGCGTAAATCAAGTATTTGCAATCCTGCAAATGTAAAATATGTAAGTTATACCGTTGCCATGAGGCTCATAATCAAAGCTTAACCCGTAAGTAATAATTTGCTCCCGTGACATGCTCGTAACTGAGACTATCCCCATTCGTGACCAAAACCAACCCAACTATGCATTAAAAAATTAATTTCTCACTCTTCCACCTATCCAACCAAACTAAACTCAACTTTACACTCCCATTAGCAACCCAACTTAAACCTTTTCTTTATTAAATAATTAAGATTTATTATTATTTTTTATTCCATTAAATTTATTAGAAAAATTAATAATAATTAATCAACTTAAAAAATTATTTTTTTTTGAATATAAAACTAAATAAAAAAAAGCTAAAATTTTTCTACATTCATCAAACAAACTTAATAAAATAGATAAACGAAGTTACAATCGAAACATGAAATACAAGTTTACAAATACGAAAGATCGAAGCTACATAATCATTCGTCATTGCCAAATTTTTGCCATATATGCTTGATCAAATCGTTTTGTAGAGTGTTGTGAGCTTCTGTATTGCGAAGTTGTGCCCTATTGGTCATATAGCTGGATAGGTCTGCAATTCGTTGAGTAGAGTATTGAAAAGTTTGCTCATCGTCATCATCAGCAGAGGTGCTTCGTTGCCTATTTGTAGGCCTGTCATTAGAAATTCATATGGATCGTAATAACGGAGGTATGTATGGCGCTCATCCTCAACAATCATATTATGCATTATTATACACGCAATCATAACTTTCCCCATCATATCCTTGTCCCACAAAAGACACGGGCGTCGAAGAAATGCAAAGCGAGCCTGTAGAACTCCAAATGCTCTTTCAACATCTTTTCTAGCGGCCTCTTGACGTTCAGCAAACAATTTGTGTTTCCGAATTTGGGTTGAGGTTATTGACTTGACAAAGGCAGCCCATGAAGGATATATGCCATCGGTGAGATAATATGCCATATTATTTTCCCTACCATTCACTACGTAACTTACATTTGGTGCTCGACCTGCTAAGACATCATCAAAAACAGGTGACCGGTGGAGGACGTTAATGTTGTTGAGCATACCTGGTGTTCCGAAGAATGAATGCCATATCCATAAGTCATACGATGCAACGGCTTCCAAAATGATTGTTGGTTTACCGCTTCTACCTGCATATTGTCCAGCCCAAGCATTGGGACAATTTTTCCATTTCCAGTGCATACAATCAATGCTTCCTATCATACCTGGAAATCCACGCAATTCCCCGACATGAAGTAGTGCATCCAAATCGGCTTCATTGGGCCTTCTGAGATACTCTTCAGAGAAACACGAAATGACACCTTCTACGAACTTTATTAGAGCATCCCTTGTGACAGTTTCACTCATTCTCAAGTATTCATCATGTGCATCTGCTCCAGTCCCATACGCCAACACCCGCATAACTCCGGTACATTTCTGCAATGGTGAAAGGCCTAGTCTACCTGTGGCATCAGGCCTTTTTTGGAAATATTCGTCATTGGTTGTGATTGCTGTCACTATACGGAGAAATAGTGGCCTTTGCATACGAAATCTACATCGAAAGGTCGCTTGATCATACGTTGGGTTGTCAACAAAGTAGTCTTCCATTAAACGTGCCTCACCTTGCTCACGTTCTCGATCGCAATACCTCCGTCTTTCTCTAGGTTGAAAATTGTCTATCAGTAATTCACTAATCATTTCATCAAGTTATCGATTATGTTGAACAACTTGTTCTTCCCATTCATCATATGTATCCGAATTCGATGAGTTTTCATTATCAGACATTTTCAAAGACATACTAGAAACTATGCCAATTCATTGCTCTATTTATACTAGAAAAATAAATGTTCAATAAAGATGCAAATGAAGATAATGTTTGATTTTCTACATGATAAAATGAAACTGAGTGCTCAAAAAACGACATTTTCTAACTGGCATGAAGATAATGTTTGATTTTCTACTTGATAAAATGAAACTGATTGCTCAAAAAGCAACTGGCATGAAGATAATGTTTGATTTTCAACATGATAAAATGAAACTGAGTGCTCAAAAAATGACATTTTCTAACTGGCATGAAGATAATGTTTGATTTTCTACATGATAAAATGAAACTGAGTGCTCAATAAAGATGAAAACTGACATTTTTTACATGGAAATGAAGATAATGTTCTCATTTTCTACATGATAAACTGAATCCGAGTGCTCAAAAAAGATGAAAACAACATTTTCTACTTAGAAATGAAGATAATGTTTTCATAATACTTTGACATCAGAAAGCTTTTTATTTTTACATAGAAATGAAGATAATGTTCTCAATTGTGATTAGTTTCCATAATACTTTGACATCAGAAAGCTTTTCATGTTTTCTTCTTCAAGTGACAAATGCTCCTTTTGTAGCAGTGTGTTCAGATGCATACGATGCATCTTCATTATCTCCCTTTCTTGATCCAACTCGAGTTTTTTTTTTTAGAATTCAAATTCACTTTCTCTAGTAATCCTCATTGCACGCAGTTCTGCAACAACTTCATTAGAAGCCTTACCTTTTCCCTTTTTTTTAGCAGCATCTCTACCCGTTGGACGATTAGATGTTGAACCACTACTGGTTGGCGTTCCTGGGCTGGAGAGGACACAATACCCCCCCTTCTTCAGTAGTTCTTGATCTTTTCGCGCTACCGTCACTTTCTTCGTTACCAACTTCAAATTCAGGACGAGATCTTGTTATTTCACGATCTAACTCTAAAGCCCACTTCTTGTTTTTACACATAACTTCATTAAAAACAATAAGGTCGTTAAACTTGTTTCCACTTGCCTCATAAATTTTATGAGCTTCTTTCTCAATATCCTTCTGACACATTCCACTTCTTTTATGGCGCCATGCTTCCCGATATGCACCAACCCATTTGTTGGCATTTTCGTTAAGTAGTTTCCAACGACCTCTCATTTGATCTTCGTTCCTGTTTTTAAACTTTTCAGGATTTTCAGCCCGAGCAGCGTCATACAGTTCCTTTATTTGTGACCACAAAGACGTTTTTTTCTTGTTTTTTCCATTCACACTATCCTTACTAGCAAAACACCAAGATGACATTAAAGCAGCAATATCCCATTTATTGCATCGTGGTTGTTTTTCAGTATTTTTTGAGGTTTGGAGATTTTCTGTGACAGGAGCTTGAGTTGGATTTGAAATGAACTGAGAGTCATAGTATTGAGAATTGGAAAATTCTTGATTGTCTCCAAGATTCGTATAGAATGAATGATCCATCTCATAAAGATATGAAATCACAAAGAAAGAGAAATGATAAATCAGAATGGGATATGTAAATATATCAATATTACACTATATATAGATAAAAAAAATTAGAAATAGGAGGCCCACAAAGGAAGTGGATATTTTAAAATAATCAACGAACGCTGGAATGAAATCCAACCGGTTGGTGAGGTTTATTTTCTTTTTCTTTTTTCTTTTATTAGATTTGGTGACCGACTGAGTAAAGTAATCACCAATGGGGATAGTCTGAGCAAGCATAAGTAACGAATAATAGTCGCCCGTTTATACAGTACGGTTCGTGGTAGTGCTACTACCCCGGGCGGGGAGGGTCATTTCCCTAATGGATCCATTAACTAGTGTTCGCGCTTAAGTCCATAACTAACGATATATGATGGAGAGACTTCAGTAAAAGTAAGTAACTCATGCAATCCCGTATAGTAAAATGTATAGTTCGTACTTGTGCTCAAAGAAAGTAAGCAATGTATCTCACCCCGTATGTAAAACAGTAAAAGTGGGGTTGTAAGACTCACCTGAGCCTTTGCAAGTTACGTTTATACAATAAACGAGTAAGTAATATCAATCCGTAGGTTCTCCGAACCCGTAATCCTTCAAATGCCTAAACACATAAGGTCATGTAAGTAGATGTCTCGCTAGACCACCTAGAATTGTTGTACACAACTAGTATGCCCAATGTTTGTTTGAGTGTTCGTAATCGTTTGTCTTTAGAAAACATGTTTGGTCCGTTGGTGACGGTTGGTATTTGTAATTTCAAAGTATTATGATTGTGTTTGAAACATTTTGTAATGGAACGACGGGGGTCCGGGGGCAGCGCCCCTGGTTGCGGGGTTCCAAGGGGTGGCAACCCCTTGGCGGGGTCCAAGGGGCAGAGCCCCTGTTCGGGGTCGAGCTACCGAGTCAGCTCGGAGGGAAAAATTCATATTTACTACCTTGTTTTAGTGAAAATCTCTTAAGAATTCTGGTTTTTCAAGGTTCTGTTTTATGCGACGTAGCATGCGACGTGGCATGCGACGTAAGGTGCGACGTGAGTGTCTGCGTCGCATTATGCGACATTCGCAATTCAATGCGACGTAAGATATTGCGTCGCTATGTGCGACGTTGTTCTAGTCTGCGACGTGAGGGTCTGCGTCGCTATGTGCGACTTCGCAAGTTAATGCGACGTAAAGGCTTGCGTCGCTATATGCGACGTTGAGATTTTGTGCGACGTAGACTACTACGTCGCAAAGATGAACACCAGCCCAGAACCCAGCGACTGACGCGTTTTTCCGGCCAAAATCGCAAATCTAACACATTTTCAGGCTATAAAATCGTGTTCTAATCCTTTATTTAGGCATAACCTAGTTGTGTACACAATCTAACATCAAAATATAACACCAAAATTAGTAGATCTAAGTTTTTTAGAAATTTTCTTACAAATGCAAATCGAAGCTAGAGGAGGCCGAAAATGATGATGATGCTTTTGTTAATCTTGTTCCTTGCTTGATGGTGATTCCGAAAATATAAGTTTTGTGGTCGGATTTGTAGTTCCGAAAATTGAAGAGAATTTTGGGGGAGAGAGTTTAGGTGTGTGTGTGTGTTTTGAATAATGAAAAATGAAAGATAGGAGGAGGTGTGGTGGTTGACTAGGGCTGACCAAATGAGAGGGTAAAGGGAAATATGCTCACAAAGTGTAACATTTACTCCGCGTCCTAGTCGGTTAATTGCCCGTTTTTAATATTTGACCAAACGGTTATGTTTTAAAAATGTTATCGGAGTATTTCATTAAAATACTTTGGAATTAATTATCAGAACATTTGTTGAGCTATTTAAAATATTTGGTTCGCTTTTGGTGCGTTTTTACTAAAATATTCAAGGTGTCGTCGCGATAAGATAATAGTGTCCGCTCGAATATGTATAACATTAAAGTACGTTCCCATTATTTAAGTAGGTCTTGTCACCAACGTTCAAGTAAAATGAATCGGACTTCGTCCGGTTAATTCGTACGATTTATCCAAATCGCGTAAGTACACTCATATATATAAATCACCTTATATATACAAATAGAGTCTGTAATTAGTCCTATTACATACTAATTACAACTAGTTACAAATAATTGGACAAAATTAATTATCCTAATTAGGCAGGTGTTACAGAAGTGGCGAGCAGCTATAGGAGTATTATCTGATAAAAAAAGTCCCGTTAAAGTTGAAAGGCAAATTCTACGGAGTGGCAATCAGGCCAGCTTAGACTGTTGGCCGATGATGAACGCTCAAGCATATAGAATGGAGGTAGAAAAAATGAGGATGTTAAGGTGGACATGTGGTAAAACCATGTTAGACATGCTACCTAATGGAGTTTTTAGGGAGGATCTGGAAGTTGCAACTATCATCTAAAAGTTGAGAGAAGAAAGACTAAGATAGTTTGGACATGTTAGGAGGAGACCACTGTGACACCCGTCAAATTAGGACTAGTAATTAGTGCCTAATCAACTGTTAATACATGTAATTAGTTTTGGGTTAGGCTAATTAATGTATCAATCAATATATATATATTGTTGAATATATACAAGTATTATGCGATTTGATTAAATCGTACAAGTTTCAAATCGAATGTAATTCGGCTCAATTAAATACGGACGTTGGTGAACAATTTTTTTAAATAATATAATATTATTTAATAACACTATTATATCCAAAAATATTATTTTGATAATGTTTCAAAACAAATTCGTATCGTACAAACAACATTTACGCGATTAAAATATCAAACGCGCGAACAAATCAAACAAGTTAAAGTTATATTTTACTTTATAACTCAATTATTAAGTATTTGATAAAATACTTCAAGTAAATTATTGACTAAATATTTGTATTCTAAGACTTATAATTAAACGTAAATAAAATTATTTAAATGTTTAAACGAACGGGAAAACGAACACCGCACGGAGCGCGTATACACAGAGACGGAAAATGGGAGCCAACCACTTGGGTGGGGCCCAAGTGGGCCGGCCCCCTTAACCCACACAATCACCATCATCTTTTCATTTTCATCATCTTCTCACCATCTTCTTTCTCTCTCTTTTTCTCTCAAATATCACCAAAACCACCACCATCTAAATCACTAAAAAGCACCACCAAAATTCGTCGGATCATCATACCCGTTTGGAGAAAAGGAACCACGACGCAACGATCTATAACTCCATCTTTTCGGATTTTCATTTCGCCACTTTGTAATTTTTCCGACAAAAGACGAAACGTTTCGACTTTACTTATTTTTACATGTTTATGGGTTATATAAGCTTAAAATGTCCAAAGATGGGTTGGGTAAAAGAATTAGACCGAACGGTGGCCGGAAAATACTCTTTCGACACAAATTCCGGCCATCAGACCGTAATGTCGCTTTTGGACCAGACTTTATGCGACGTCAGCTACAACGTCGCAAAACCCCTCACAATGTCGCTGTGACAACTCTCCAATTTAGGTATTAATTAAATAATATGCATGTGCATTCTTACGCTAATTTCCTGGTTAAGTTTTAACAAAACTCTTTGTTGTGATGAAAGCCTAGCAAGCCCGTACTTTTAAACAAAAAGTAAAATGTAATACGTAAGTAACTTATAGTTACGTACATATATATTCGAACGAACCCGACAAAAATAAATAACAAAAGCTTCGTGACACAAAAATATATAAATAACCTAAAACTATTTTTGTTGTAGTTATTTACTTAAGAATATTATGCTAAACGAGGAAGCATAACGATAGAACGAAAACAATTACGCGTTTTAGCTTAAAACGTAACGTACGCGTCGAAATGCGCAAAACGAGCCCGACAACCAAACGAGTCAAAAATTATATTTTTGAAACTTAAAATAAAGTATTTAAAATAATACTTCAAAATATATTAGCACATATAGGTCGTTAACGAATTAAACAAAACTATCGCGTTATAACGTACGAATAACGATTAACCGACAACCGGGCTTCACACGAATTTGAGGAACGAAACATTACGAGCCCAAGACCCATTGGGTCAGCTCAGGTTCGGCCCATAGGCCCAAAACCCGGCCCAAGAGCCCAGCCCCCATATAAAAGCTTGAATCCTTCTCATTTCACCTCATACTCAAACACAAAACACACACGCATAACCTTATCCTTCCCCCACCTACTTTCTCTCCCTTTTCTGCTGATTCCAGCCGAACCACCACCTCCTTCCTCCTCTCCCACGAACTCCTAGCACCACCAAGCTCAGCCATAGTCATCTAGCCACTCCCACCGTCGAGTTTTAGCAAGGACAAGGCGAAGAGAACAGCAGCAGCACCACCTTTCGTATTTCAGCTCTAGATCACGTTTTCTGTGGTATAAACCTCTAACTTTTCTTTTAAATTACTTGGATTAAGTTTATAAACATTTTAGTGTTCCATTTCCTACTGATTATGTCCAAATCTATGTTAAAAATCGGATGAACATGCTATTAACCACTGGATAATGACTTTACACACTGGATAATAAAATAGATCGGATTAGATCGACCTTAAACGACTCATTTCATGATGAAATCTAACGTTTCTTAAGCCTAAACTCAAGTTTGAAGTGTCTAGTTTTCAGATCTGTAATCCTCACGAAAATTAAAGTTCATTTGCTATTTTTGATTTCTGAAATAAAAGTACATAGCAGATCTAATGAATCTGACCAGAATCTTGACCAAATTAAAATGAGCATATCTTGGGCTATGGATCGAATAAACAGGTGAGACCAGTGGGAAAAGATCATAAATTTTGTTACCTTTCTATCCCTTACTCGCACATTTTGTGAAGTTTTGTAATACTCCAGATATAGTCAAATCATGTAACGTATATACCGAAACGGGGCTGCTGGACAGACTTGTGTTTGAAAATTTATTGAACGAGTTTTACTTAACCAAAAGTTACATAAAAATAAGTTTTGGAAACCTGAGACATAGGGGAATAACCTTTAATTTTCTTGGATTTCAATTCGGATTCTAAGTTGGTTAAAACGAGCCTTGAGCGAGACCGAAAATCTGGAAAACTAAGATAAAAGGGCTGTTTTTGTAAAGAACATAAAAACAACACTTTTGGATATCCACATGACATGAAACTTATTTTTCATAGATAATAAACACATTTAAGACTTGTGTAAAAGTCTCGAGTCAATCCGAGCATGTTTGACTAAATCAACAAAAGCGGGCCTCAAAATAAAACGCGAACATATATACCTACGAATATTGGACGAGCCGATTGGTATACATACACATTTGGGACGAGACGTATATTATATGAAACAAATAGAGACTAGTGATTTGGAAACTTAAACGACAAACAATTTATATATATGAGATATATGTAAACGAGACGAAACCACATTTAAAAATATATGAGTTATAACATACTTATATGTATATAAACTAGATGACACGAGAAATAATATCAATATTTCGACACAATGTCACGACGCAGTTAACAACTTATATTATTAAAGAAATTAACAATTTCTCCAAACAAACAAACAACCTATTAACATAAGTTATTAAACAAATCAAACGTACTTATGTTAATACATCTATTGTATATAGGTTAACACACCTTGGGCTATTATCTGTCGGCTGCTAGCTTTCTATACCGAGCAAATCACCGTGAGTTCACAGCCCCTACTTTACAAATGTTTTATGTTTTTAAACATAGGGGTGTAAACATAGAAACTGCATGCAAACACATGCAGCAAATTATATAAATGCTTTATTACTTTATTCAACTGTTTGATATGAAATATTATTTCACAACTGTTTTGGGAATTAGACAACAAATCCTAGTACGGACCAGACTTGAGATGTGTGCATGAAAGACCTTATGTCATGCAGACTATAACCATTAGCTAGGTGACTCTAGCCACTGAGTATACGAATAGTACTATTGCCGTGACGACCCTCCTGTGGATGGAGCGTATACTTAACTGTCCTTCAGGCAAAAAACATAAGTTTTGGTTGTGGTTTGGTTATAGGGTTAGGTCGCGTTACTTTAACCTGCGAGGTTTAGCTCACCTTTCAGGGGATTATAGTCTAAGCATTCCCACTTACTATTTAGGATGAACTTATCCTACAACCGTTTTATACCGGTATACTTTCTGGTTATATTTATATGATGGTAAACCACCAGACATACATTTTGGGTAACAACCCACATAAACTATATTTTAGGGTAACTATCCCTATAATCTTATAAATTGTAAAACCTGCAAACATTTATTTATTGAATAACAATTCAATAATTCTAAACATAAATGGTTTAACATACCTTACATTTATACAAAACCTGTGGATTCACTCAACATATTTGTTGACGACTTTCTTTCTATGTTATACAGGAAATTAGCAACGTAAGTAAAGAATCGCATGCATTCAGGATGGAAAACCCTGGACTACTTAGGATGCCATATATTTTGGGACAGCTTTTGAGGATTTCCTCTGTATTACTGCAGACATTGCAGTTATACTCATGAAATCTTATCTTAACATATGTATTGTAAAACTTAAATGTTTTAAACTTTATTACTACCGTACGACTTACATAGTCGTACTACTTTTGTAATAACTATTTTAAATTGGCATCATTTATATATTATGTTTTGTATGATCATATGCTCTGATACAGTGAATGCACAATTGTAACGTCAGCACCCCCGCTGTTAAACTGTTTACACAAGATGCTTCCACTAATTATAACTTGCTTCCGCTAAATATTAAATAAACACAATTATGGATTTTGGGGGTGTGACAGACTTGGTATCAGAGCCATTGGTTATAGCGAACTAGAAGTCTTTAGGTGACTGAAAACCTTAGAAACCTAGACTATAGCCTTGGCTAGAACATTCATGCATTCATACATACATACATTTGCATACATCTAACATACGACTGACACGTCACACACAATTTCCCTTGTCACAGTATGTCTAGTCAATCACTTTATCATGTTTATGCTTCGGACGAGGAGCCGACCGAGGCTACTTTTGAGGGTCCCGCGATCACTGTAGGGGATGAGTCATCTGTTCATTTGAGAGATATGTCGGATGACACTAGTGACGCTTACATTGTGCCACCACCGACAGCACATGAGGTTACCCCTACTACTACAGGTATTCACCATCAGGCCGCTGAGACTTCTCGCAGGCCTGTGTCTAGGAGGACACCGAGGATGTGTGTCCGAGATCTTCCTACTGGTCCGTTAGCACCGGCGGACGAGTCTATTGAGTCTCCACGGAGAGCACCCAGGTTTGCTCACCTAGAGTGGATGACTCCTATGTTGAGGCACTGGAGGTCATTAGAGGGTTTTCCCTCCACATTTGAGACAGGAGAGTCCTCACGACCCCCAGCATCACTGCCTACCACTGGAGAGCCGATAGAGCAGACTCTCCCTACATTAGTTGCTGTTATGCGTACATTGTTCTGTATTACTTCTAGCAGGAGTTCTCACCTTGGACAGGTACAGGATGAGATCTCCCGTTTGTATGGGGACATGGCTGGTATGCATGAGCGTCACCACTTTCTGTTGAACCACGTGTTTACTGCCCAGGAGATAGCTGAGTCCGCACGTGCTCGTGTGAGGGCACTTGAGAGACGTGTTAGGATTGCAGGGCTTGTGGTTGGTGCTTGTATGGTGATGGCTGTGTTGAGGACAGCCGTGGGATCATTTCTACCGTACTTCCGTTAGACCTATGTAGGGCGGGTTGTGCCTACTTAGGATTATATATACTATGTATTAGACTTGGAACTTTGGTTCGACGGGTATAGACAGACCTGTGATGTTTTGTGTATCATTTGGATCGACGGTGTGTAGACCGACCCGTCATGCTTTGATTTGTCTCTGGACCGATGGATATCTAGGATAGATCCATCTTGTTTTGTATAAAAACTTGTGAACTAACTATGATCAGTTATATGATATGACATATGTGTCTGGTTTATTATTATTGTTTATGCTACTGTGCATTGTGATTGGATTATGAATTGACAATAGAGACTACATAACTATGGATACTGAAATATGTCTTTGTAACCTATAGATCTCTTGAAACTGGAAAAATGGCAGAACCTGTTATAAGTGAATGCTCATCAGATGATGACATAACCATCGACGAGCAGATACAATATGTATATGTCGACACCGAAACAATTCCGATAGTGGAACTTGTGGAAGAAGAAATTGAAAACCACCAATTCGCCATGGTCGACATAGAGGAGTACGAAAGAGTACGAGACCAGGCTGAAAGATTGGATGGCCAAAATTGGGAGCTTGTGTTCAAATGTAGGAACCATGAGCTAGAATTGAGAATCCTAAAGAGGCCTATGATTGTCCGAGTTAAGGATAAAATACGCTTCTGGAAGAAAATGGCTAGTAATCGCAAGAAAAGAGTTAAGTCTTGGATCAAACGTTTGTGCAAATGCTCAACTGAGAATGATCTGGACTATTATCCGACTCTGCGATACAAAACTATGCTGGAAACACGCTACTTCTCTCCCAATCTGAATCAGGAGTAAAAGTGAAAAATCTACACTGCGACAGATAACATAGCTAAAGATAGCTTAATAATGAACTGATGAAGAACTGTCGTAGGAATACAACTATTTGGTTAAGATCTAAGTATAACTAAGTTTAGTCTAATTAGTACTGTATCAACTCGTGTTGTACTGAAAAACTCCTCTTGATGGATATAGAAGATATCATCAAGTTTTGTATGAAATGATGTAAGAACATTCTAGTTAATGTATAACATGACTTAGGTTCGATTCGAAATTTCGTGCGAATTATATTCATTTCTATATATCCATGTGATAGAAAATTTACCACGTGATAATTGTTTAAAACCATTTCTTGCAAACTTTGAAAACCTACTACACCTTGAATTATTGATTTTATCTTGAATTCCCTAAAACATTATTTGCGCTTGATCAATGATAAAAAGAAATATGTACTTGGCATTATATAATGACGCCTGGCCAACGTGATTATATTGTACAAAGTACATATGGGTATTTCAAAGTCGTGCGACATTCAATGTGAAACCTTATTCTTTCAAATTCTCTATACTATTCACTTGACAGACAATGTGAAATCTTGTTCATCACATTCATTATCTTGGCATTGACTTCTGCATTTTATTCACCGCAGAACTGGATCATGCCGCCAAAACGACGAATTACTAGGAACAGTCAGAAGACAACTGTACCCCCTACACCTGAAACCATTCCACCACCTAACACTGAGGAAACTACTGAGCAGATGATAGCTAGACGCATTGCTGAAGGTATTGCCGAGTATGAGGCAAGTCGAAACCGTGAGAATGGGATTAATAACAGTGGATCGACCCCTGTTAACACTGAGACTGTGGTGAATACCCGCCGAGGGTGTTCATATAAGACATTTCAGGCATGTAAACCACCTCCTTTCTGTGGCACTGAAGGTGCTATTGGTATTATACACTGGATAGAAAAGATGGATTCTGTGTTGGACATCAGTGATTGTCTACCAGACACTGCAGTGAAATATGTCGCCTGCACACTAGCTGATAAAGCTTTGACTTGGTGGAACAGTCAAGTTCAGTCGATGGGACGACCAGCTGCTTATTCCATGACATGGGAAACATTGAAGCGTATGATGATAGAAGAATTCTGCCCTCGCAGTGAGATGCAGAAAATTGAGACTGAGCTGTGGAACATTGCCATGATTGGTGCTGATATCACTGGTTATACAACCAGGTTCCAAGAATTAGCTCGTCTTGTGCCACATATGGTAACACCTGAGTACAAGCGCATTGAGCGTTATGTGTATGGTCTGGCACCACAAATCAGGAGTTTGGTTACGTCTTCCAAACCTGACACCTTCAGGAGCGCTGTTACCCTAGCGCAGAGTTTGACTGATGAAGCAATTAGAATGGGGACGCTGACACAGAAAACTGTGCCGGTCAAGGTTGAGCCGATCAGTACTGAAGCTGGTAGTTCTGGAGGTAAGAAGTGTAAATGGAATGACCGTCAGGGTCAATCCAACAAGAAAGGATCTGGAAATCCTAAGTCTTATGCTGCTACCATTGTAGAACCGAAGCCATACCTAGGCAACAAACCTAAGTGTGATAAGTGTAGCAAACACCATGAGGGTGAGTGTTGGTTTTGAGACAGCTGTAAGGGATGGGGTCACAAAACCCAGAACTGTAAGGTTAACCCTACCCCTAAGGGAAACACTGCTCGCCAAAACCAGGGTTGTTTTGAATGTGGCGACACGAGGCATTATCGAAACCTATGCCCTCGACTCAATAACTAAAACCGTAACGCCAACAACGCTCGTAACCGCAACAACAACGGAAACAACCATGGAAACAACAACAACCGAGCTAACAACAACAATGTTAACAATAACAACAACCAACCAGCTCGTGGACGCGTGTTCATGTTAGGAGCACCAGAGGCACGACAGGATCCTAACACAGTCACTGGTACGTTTCTAGTAAACAACCACTTTGCTTCTGTGTTATTTGATTCCGGTGCTGATTTAAGTTTTGTGTCCACTGAGTTCAGACCACTATTAGATATCGAATCCCTTAAGCTAGATAACAAATACACTGTAGAGCTAGCCGATGGTAAGTTGATTGAATCAGGAGAAATAGTACCAGGATGTTCCTTAACGTTAGAAGGTCATTCTTTCAAGATAGACTTACTACCGGTAGAACTAGGGAGCTTCGATATAGTGGTTGGCATGGATTGGTTGTCACTGAACCGCGCGGAAATCATCTGTCATGAGAAGATTGTACGGTTACCTTTACCGTCAGGAGAAATATTGATGATTCAAGGAGAAAAGAGTAATCGTATGGTGAAAACGATTACATGCATGAAGGCGAATAAGTATCTACGAAAAGGGTACCAAGCATTTTTGGTACATATTGTGGATAAGAAACCCGAGGAGCGACGCATAGACGGCGTGGCCGTAGTACGCGACTACCCAGGAGTATTTCCTGACGAGCTACCAGGGTTACCACCCTCGCGGCAGGTTGAATTTCATATCGACCTAGTGCCTGGAGCAGCACCAATTGCTCGTGCGCCTTATCGTTTAGCTCCATCAGAGATGCAAGAACTGTCTACACAGCTGCAAGAACTGTTGGATTTAGGATTCATCCGACCGAGCTTTTCACCGTGGGGAGCTCCGGTTTTGTTTGTCAAAAAGAAGGATGGATCAATGCGGATGTGTATCGATTATCGGGAACTGAACAAAGTGACTGTGAAAAACCGATACCCATTACCACGCATCGATGATTTGTTTGACCAACTGCAAGGGTCAAGTTACTACTCAAAGATCGACTTGCGATCTGGTTACCACCAACTGAAGGTACGGGATGAGGATATCCCAAAGACTGCATTTAGAACTCGATACGGTCATTACGAGTTCCTGGTTATGCCGTTTGGGCTAACTAATGCACCAGCAGTGTTCATGGATCTAATGAACAGAGTATGTAAACCTTATCTCGATAAGTTTGTCATAGTATTCATTGACGATATTTTGATATACTGGCGGACGAAGGAAGATCATGAACAACATCTGAGGCTAATTCTTGAATTACTGGAGAAAGAGAAGCTTTACGCAAAGTTCTCTAAATGCGAGTTTTGGATGTGTGAGGTCCATTTCCTTGGTCATGTGATTAATAACAAAGGAATTCATGTAGACCCATCCAAAATTGAGGCGATTAAGAATTGGGAAGCCCCAAAAACCCCAACTGAGATACGATAATTCCTTGGGCTAGCCGGTTACTCTCGAAGATTTATCGAGAACTTCTCAAAGATAGCTCAACCACTTACCGCCCTAACGCAAAAAGATAAGAAATTTGATTGGGGCGAAAAACAAGAGAATTCTTTTCAAGTGCTGAAACAGAAGCTGAGCACCGCACCTATCCCGTCGTTACCAGAAGGAGTAGAAAACTTTGTTGTCTACTGTGATGCCTCACATCAAGGATTAGGTTGCGTGTTAATGCAAAACGACAGGGTCATTGCTTACGCGTCTCGTCAATTGAAGATTCACGAGAAGAACTATATGACGCATGACTTAGAGCTGGGAGCAGTCGTTTTTGCACTTAAGATTTGGAGACACTACCTATACGGTACGAAGTGTACGATCTTTACTGATCACAAAAGTCTCCAACATATATTTGATCAGAAAGAACTCAACATGAGACAAAGACGTTGGGTTGAACTGTTGAATGATTACGACTGTGAAATCAAGTACCATCCAGGCAAAGCTAATGTAGTAGCGGATGCCTTGAGTCGTAAGGAACGAGTAAAACTGTAACATTCTCAATTCGGGCCTAGAAGTTTTATATTATTTCCTGGTTTTAAATAATTATTAAATGTGTTAAGAAATAATATTATTTGGTTTGTTGAAAATAAATGGGTAAAATAGTCACAGAAATTATTGTGACTAATGAAATATGACTTGTTTTAAATTATGGAACCCGACGGTAAAATAATTAATATTTTGTATCACGGGTATTTTCGGGTTCCAGGCAATAGGGTTAGAAAGGGATATAAATTACACTATATTAAAAAGTGAGTCGGTTGGTGTATAAACCGACCTCACCTTCCTTTTATTATTTTTAATTCTTCATTTTGCCCCTAATTTCTCTAGAACTCTCACTAATTAATTCTTAAGAAGTCAAGTCAATAAGTTGTGTTTTGAATTCAAGCTCACCTACGTCAGATTGTATCATCAACATCTAGCTCTATCTACTAATTGTAAGCATGTTCTTATTTATTTATTTATTATAAACATGAAGTGGGTTTTTGATTAATTTATGTGAAATTGTGAATAAATGATATGTAAATGGAATTAAATTTAGAGATTGAAACTTGATAAATATATGATGATTTCGATATTGATAAACCGATTAGTTTGTGTTCTGCAAGTTTTGAGTTTGATTATTGGTTTGGGTTCATGAATTAAATACATGAGATTGAAGTTTAGAACTTGTTATACCTATGTGAAGTTGTTAGATATTAAAAGTTTGTTAAATAAATTAAAAATCTGAGTTTGATATTTGAGAAGTTATAAATGGATTATGGAATCTTTGTTTTTTTCATTGGATTATGTATGACATGTTAATAGGAAACACAACCCAAGCATTTCCAATGGATTTCGTATGGGGTGTGATGACAGAAAGAATTTCAAGTGAATTAAATATAGTAACAATTATAAGTACATCTAACTTAACATGTAAATTGAATATAACTTTATAAGTTGTTATTATTATTAAAGTAATAATGATTTATGGAATTAACATATGAATTGAAAGTGATTTATGAGTTGTTTATATACTTATTCAAATAATATTGGCTTAAGAAATTATGATTGCGTAATTGTTATTCTAATTATAATTTGAGAATTGTTTATAATTGCGATATTATATATATCGAAATATGTTATATAATTATGAAATGAGTACTAACTCATTATTTGGTGTATTCTCAGATTGAAAGAAGGCTCAGTAATATTAGATCTCTGGGCGTGCAGCTGAGGTATCGGTGAGTGGACTCGTACTCTCAGTGTGATTTAGTTGTAACATAATTGGTTACAACAGGTGAACATAGTGCTATTGTGATTGTTGACTGTTGAAATACACGTGTAATAAAGTGATGTGTTGCCTTTGAGCATTCTGTGATTCGGAGGTCAACTTGACTGATTAGTTGGACTGGGTTGCTACAGGTTAGTCAATGTGAGATTTGTGATCATGTGTTGAGAATGGAACACATATTGACTAAAGGTAGCAAACAGTTATCGGTAAAACCACTGTATTGGCCTGCAGTTGGTTATAAGTGTTGCTTGGTGCGTCTCCCGGGTCTGAGGGCGTCACAAGGACCACCGATCCTCTTGGTGATGTTGTGTCAGTGTCTATGTGATATTTGAGATAATCAGTATTGTTATGCTGAGTTGTACTGATAGTGACAGGTTGACTCACTTAGCTTTGTGCTAATCCCACTATTTACTCCTCGCAGGTCTTAGCTGATTTTGGGCTGGGCAAGGAATGGACTGAAGAATGTTTGACTTTATTGCATTACTCTGATATTGGATTTTATAAATCAGCGTTATTATTGTTTTCATATAACACCCGGATTGATAAATTAAGTTTTAAATAAGTTGGATTTTTGGGTTCATTAAATACTGTGAATTATAAATGTTTAAACTGGACTTGCGCTTCCGATATATTGTATTTAATTGATAGTAAAACGAGGGGTGTTATAAGTTGGTATCAGAGCATAGTTTTGGGTGAATTGAACATGGTAAGGTGTTCAATCCCAATTCTAGAATTGTGTTAAGTCAAACATTCTAAAGTATGGGATTAGTAGTTGTATGAGAAAGTGATTATATAAGGTGTACTAACCTATAACAAGATGCAAAGTTGTTGTTTTGATTGCAGAGACGGAGGAACATGAGTAATTGACTGGTATTCTTAATGATTCCTCAATATTCGTGGGCCTAATGGTATCAGGTATTTCTCGATAAGCTTGTTGAATTTAAATAAGCTTGAAATTATTTACTTTGCTAGGATAATTCTGATTAGTAGTGAAGTGAATCGAGTCAGACTGATATGATTCCCAGTCATGAGTTAACTGATGATTATTACATGTTGATATAAAGATAGAATTACTAAATGAGATGCCCAGCGTTGTGATTATTTCTGATTAAATTGAGAATGCAGAAATGTGTTAAAGTAAGTAAATAAAGAGTTGATTAAGTTCTTTTGACAAGAGTGATGTCGGAACCTAAAAGTGTCTACATTGTTGAAATAAAATAATCAATAGTATTATATTAGTAGATTGATTACAAAGTGTGATTTAAGTCCTTGTTAACGATGTTGTGTCATGTGAAATGAGAATGACTACTATTTGAAAAAATATGTGTTTATGTGACTATATGATTATGTTTTGACTATGGTCAAACAGTTGATTAAAACCAATGTGGATAGGTTTATGAGAAACACGGATTATGATGATTTTAAATTGATTGAGAAAGTGGGATATCTTTCTGGTCAATTGTGAATTAATAAATAATATATAAACGCCAATATAATGACATGAAGTTATATGCTATTTTATGTGGCTAGTTGTTAAATGATCAGAGATAGATAATAAGACTTCAATTATGATGCTGATTGAGTATGTGGAAATTATTTGTTGATGTGGAAGAAATGTTTTATAGTAACATGATTAAATGAACCGTTGTGACATCGATGCTTGATAGTATATCATATGTCAAAGTGATGATAATTAATGGGTATATGTCCTAAATTTAGAATAAATAAGAACATTGGATGGTGTCTGTTGTTTAATAGAAATTATATATGAATAGATACAGACTAAAAGATGTTATATGGTATGTGAGATGACTTGCATATGTAAGGTTGAATATGCAAGTAGTAAGTTGATTTTGAGTATGTATGAGCTGTTGGAAAACTATTAAATGGATTTTAATTGTTTTTTTAATCATGATGTATTTGAGATGTATGAGATGAAAGTAAATCACATGGATAATTATAATATAAAGTAGCTTGAGAACGGAATGTGAAGAATATAATCTTGCAACGCCTGATCACCGTTGTTATATTATATTGTGTCACATGAACTTGTTGAGGCTACGGGGTATAAAAGAGATGTAATGTGATTATGGAAATTGAGTACAAAAGTATATGTTTGAAAGTAAACATAAAATATGAAATGGTTTGTTTGGAGTTAAGATGGATAGTATGTTAGTTTTGAAAATCAAACCATGAATAAAAGAATTGTGTGTACATGTATAGAAAGAATATAAATTATTTGTTTGTGATTGGTTTGAAATTAGGTCAAACTTGAGAAAAGCAGTTAGAGAATTTTATTGATTGGATGATTGAGATTGAAGTCATTATATTTTATGACTGTGATAATTGTTGAAAGATGTTAAGAACAATTAAATCATGTTGACAGGAGTCGTGATAAAACACTCTTACCAGTGTATGAGGCTAGTGATGATTAGCCATAATTGGGTAAGAATGTGAGAAGATAATTAATTGAAAGTTATTGTTAGTACATGCATGAGTTAATTGGCACCTCTAGGTGAGTCGCTAAAATATTTGGAAGAATTGAATGGATTCTTTGTTAATTGTTGTTTGTATAGAATTAAGTAGGTGATAAAGTGGCAAATTGGGGCTTAGATACAAATAAGAAATGATATGAAAGGATTATCTGGAATCGAATTGTGTAAAAAGAGTAATACTCATAAATAAATAGGTTGTGATGTTACTTGTCAATCCAAAGTGTTTAAAAGTGGCGAAATGAAATCATTTGGGTCAAATTCGAGAGAAGTGATTAGGAGTTGTTGTTGAATTGTTAATTGAATTTAAAATTGACAAAGGGTCAATAGTATTGAATTAGTCAAACCTATAGGAAATCGGATGATAATATAGTTAAATTATAATCATTGTGGTGAACGGGTCGAATGGTGTCAAACGGGTTTATAAATGGCTGTGTGATACACTTGAATAGGTTTGAGTATATATTGTGTATTGACTATTTTGGACTTAGTTCTAAGTAATAGTAAAGTGTGCAAAAGTCAGAGTCTAAAAAATGTATGGTTGTGATTTGAGCTACTATTGAGAAGTGATCAAAACGACCTTAATATGGTAATACGTCCAAAACAGTCAATTTTGAGAAAATAGGAAAAGTGTCAAAAAAAAAAAAAAAAAAAAGAAAGTTTTTATTAAATTACTATGGAGGTGCATGTTGAATCTCAGGTTATAACTCTCGTCGAGTTAAACGATATACGCGTCTAAAATTTGTATTAAAATCTGAGTTGTGTTAGTCTGAGTCGCGACACGATTTGTATAATTCTCCACGCATTTCTATAAGATCGCAACGCAATTCTCGGGTATCGCGACACGATTTGATGTGAGTTAGAATGTATATTTCAGTTTTTCTTGCTGATTGGTTCGTATCCTGTTATGTATATCCGCATTAAAACTGAAGTGTGTCTAAATTTTGTGTAAGTCTCATTGTCATAATTAATGAGCTAAAGGGATATATTTAAGAACACTAAAGTTGAATCGCACATGAACTTGTGCAAAATTTATTGTTAAATCAATGATTGAGAAAATGCGGCTTGTAAAAAAAAAAAAAAAAAAAGGATGAAATAGTGTAAACTTAATGGTTGAATTTGAAGAATTGAAAATGATGACGAGACAAAATGATAAGTGGAATGCAAAAAGAATTACAAGTTGAAATAAGTCAATGTAGAGGTTAGTTGAATGTAGGTAATATGACATTGTGGTGATACGTATCCTGATTTAGCAAAGTACTTGTTGATGGTGATTTTACCTACTAAGTTTGACCTCTACTTTGCTTATTAAGGTGATATGAATTCGGATTACTCTTAAGTAAAAGATTTCATATGATTGAAGAGTGTTTGAAAGTGTGAAACAAAAATTAGTAGTTAAAGCGATGTGAATATTAACCTGGTTACTAGTTATGAACTGAAATTAAATTTTCAGTGTTGATATGTGTATTATGGTTTATAACCACTATTGTTGTAATTATTGTTACTAAAAGAGATGAACAGTTGTAATAGGTTAAAGATTTTAGCATATTGCTAATTTCTAATTACAAGGACCTAGTAAGTGACTTCAGGCCTTAATTGTTGTAATTTAAGTGATTATGTGTTATAAGTGCTCAAGGAGAGCACGGTATGCTAAAAATCTAAGTTATTTTAGCGTGATTAGATTTCGAGGACGAAATCTCTTTAAGGGGGAGAGATTTGTAACATTCTCAATTCGGGCCTAGAAGTTTTATATTATTTCCTGGTTTTAAATAATTATTAAATGTGTTAAGAAATAATATTATTTGGTTTGTTGAAAATAAATGGGTAAAATAGTCACAGAAATTATTGTGACTAATGAAATATGACTTGTTTTAAATTATGGAACCCGACGGTAAAATAATTAATATTTTGTATCACGGGTATTTTCGGGTTCCAGGCAATAGGGTTAGAAAGGGATATAAATTACACTATATTAAAAAGTGAGTCGGTTGGTGTATAAACCGACCTCACCTTCCTTTTATTATTTTTAATTCTTCATTTTGCCCCTAATTTCTCTAGAACTCTCACTAATTAATTCTTAAGAAGTCAAGTCAATAAGTTGTGTTTTGAATTCAAGCTCACCTACGTCAGATTGTATCATCAACATCTAGCTCTATCTACTAATTGTAAGCATGTTCTTATTTATTTATTTATTATAAACATGAAGTGGGTTTTTGATTAATTTATGTGAAATTGTGAATAAATGATATGTAAATGGAATTAAATTTAGAGATTGAAACTTGATAAATATATGATGATTTCGATATTGATAAACCGATTAGTTTGTGTTCTGCAAGTTTTGAGTTTGATTATTGGTTTGGGTTCATGAATTAAATACATGAGATTGAAGTTTAGAACTTGTTATACCTATGTGAAGTTGTTAGATATTAAAAGTTTGTTAAATAAATTAAAAATCTGAGTTTGATATTTGAGAAGTTATAAATGGATTATGGAATCTTTGTTTTTTTCATTGGATTATGTATGACATGTTAATAGGAAACACAACCCAAGCATTTCCAATGGATTTCGTATGGGGTGTGATGACAGAAAGAATTTCAAGTGAATTAAATATAGTAACAATTATAAGTACATCTAACTTAACATGTAAATTGAATATAACTTTATAAGTTGTTATTATTATTAAAGTAATAATGATTTATGGAATTAACATATGAATTGAAAGTGATTTATGAGTTGTTTATATACTTATTCAAATAATATTGGCTTAAGAAATTATGATTGCGTAATTGTTATTCTAATTATAATTTGAGAATTGTTTATAATTGCGATATTATATATATCGAAATATGTTATATAATTATGAAATGAGTACTAACTCATTATTTGGTGTATTCTCAGATTGAAAGAAGGCTCAGTAATATTAGATCTCTGGGCGTGCAGCTGAGGTATCGGTGAGTGGACTCGTACTCTCAGTGTGATTTAGTTGTAACATAATTGGTTACAACAGGTGAACATAGTGCTATTGTGATTGTTGACTGTTGAAATACACGTGTAATAAAGTGATGTGTTGCCTTTGAGCATTCTGTGATTCGGAGGTCAACTTGACTGATTAGTTGGACTGGGTTGCTACAGGTTAGTCAATGTGAGATTTGTGATCATGTGTTGAGAATGGAACACATATTGACTAAAGGTAGCAAACAGTTATCGGTAAAACCACTGTATTGGCCTGCAGTTGGTTATAAGTGTTGCTTGGTGCGTCTCCCGGGTCTGAGGGCGTCACAAGGACCACCGATCCTCTTGGTGATGTTGTGTCAGTGTCTATGTGATATTTGAGATAATCAGTATTGTTATGCTGAGTTGTACTGATAGTGACAGGTTGACTCACTTAGCTTTGTGCTAATCCCACTATTTACTCCTCGCAGGTCTTAGCTGATTTTGGGCTGGGCAAGGAATGGACTGAAGAATGTTTGACTTTATTGCATTACTCTGATATTGGATTTTATAAATCAGCGTTATTATTGTTTTCATATAACACCCGGATTGATAAATTAAGTTTTAAATAAGTTGGATTTTTGGGTTCATTAAATACTGTGAATTATAAATGTTTAAACTGGACTTGCGCTTCCGATATATTGTATTTAATTGATAGTAAAACGAGGGGTGTTATAAAAACCTCGAAGAGTTCGAGCCTTAGGACTGACAATCCACTTGGAACTTATTACCCAAATTCGTGATGCTCAACAAGCGGCCTTTACTCCAGAACGTATGAAGGACGAATCCCTCAAGGGGATGGAGAAGCAACTGGAGTCTAAGGAAAACGGAGTATTGTACTTCATGAATCGAATTTGGATTCCTTGTGTTGATGAGCTACGTAATCTAGTATTGGACGAAGCTCATAAGTCCAATTACTCGATACATCCTGGTGCAGATAAGATGTACCACGATCTGAAAGGATTTTACTGGTGGCCTGGCATGAAAAGAGACATTGCCACCTATGTTAGTAGATGTCTGACTTGTGCAAAAGTTAAGACTGAGTACCAAAAACCGTCCGGGCTTTTGCAACAACCTGAGTTGCCCAAATGGAAATGGGAACACATCACGATGGATTTCATCACGAAGCTACCGAAAACATCATCTGGGATGGACTCCATATGGGTAATTGTCGACCGACTGACAAAATCATCTCACTTTCTAGCCATCAAAGAGACAGATAAGATGGAAAAGCTGGCTAGAATCTACATAAAGGAAGTTGTTTCTAGACATGGAGTGCCATTATCCATTATCTCTGATAGAGATGCACGTTTCACCTCTCGCTTCTGGCAAACACTGCAACAAGCTTTAGGCACTAGACTCGACATGAGTACCGCCTACCATCCACAAACAGATGGACAAAGCGAGCGAACGATACAAACACTTGAGGACTTGCTACGAGCCTGCGTGATCGATTTTGGAGGAAACTGGGATGTTCATCTCCCTTTAGCCGAATTCTCGTACAACAATAGTTATCATACGAGCATACAAATGGCACCTTTCGAGGCGTTGTACGGACGCAAGTGCCGATCCCCACTCTGTTGGGCAGAGTTGGACGACAGACAATTATCAGGTCCTGAGATAGTCCAAGAGACAACGGACAAGATATCTCAAGTGCTTAATCGATTGAAAACGGCACGAGACCGACAAAAGAGTTATGCAGACAATAGACGAAAACCTTTAGAGTTTCAAGTAGGTGACAGAGTCCTACTCAAGGTATCTCCTTGGAAAGGAGTTGTACGATTTGGTAAACGCGGTAAACTGAACCCACAATATGTTGGACCATTTGAGATCCTAGCAAGGATTGGTCCTGTAGCTTATAAACTTAAACTGTCGCAGAAACTTAGTAATATTCACGACACTTTTCACGTGAGTAATCTTAAGAAGTGTCTATCTGACGAAGCGTTAATTATACCTCCTGACGAAATCTATGTCGACGCAAAACTTAACTTTGTGGAGGAACCGCTTGAAGTAATGGACACGAAAACGCAGAAACTCCGAAACAGTCGGATCAAACTTGTCAAAATTCGATGGAACTCGAAAAGAGGCCCAGAGTTCACCTGGGAACGTGAGGATGAAATGCGCAAGAAGTACCCTCAACTATTTAAAACCGTGACCGCGACTCACGACACATCTTAAATCTCGGGACGAGATTTCCCTAACGGGGGGAGAATGTGACAACTCTCCAAATTAGGTATTAATTAAATAATATGCATGTGCATTCTTACGCTAATTTCCTGGTTAAGTTTTAACAAAACTCTTTGTTGTGATGTAAGCCTAGCAAGCCCGTACTTTTAAACAAAAAGTAAAATGTAATACGTAAGTAACTTATAGTTACGTACAAATATATTCGAACGAACCCGACAAAAATAAATAACAAAAGCTTCGTGACACAAAAATATATAAATAACCTAAAACTATTTTTGTTGTAGTTATTTACTTAAGAATATTATGCTAAACGAGGAAGCATAACGATAGAACGAAAACAATTACGCGTTTTAGCTTAAAACGTAACGTACGCGTCGAAATGCGCAAAACGAGCCCGACAACCAAACGAGTCAAAAATTATATTTTTGAAACTCAAAATAAAGTATTTAAAATAATACTTCAAAATATATTAGCCCATATAGGTCGTTAACGAATTAAACAAAACTATCGCGTTATAACGTACGAATAACGATTAACCGACAACCGGGCTTCACACGAATTTGAGGAACGAAACATTACGAGCCCAAGACCCATTGGGTCAGCTCAGTTTCGGTCCATAGGCCCAAAACCCGGCCCAAGAGCCCAGCCCCCATATAAAAGCTTGAATCCTTCTCATTTCACCTCATACTCAAACACAAAACACACACACATAACCTTATCCTTCCCCCACCTACTTTCTCTCCCTTTTCTGCTGATTCCAGCCGAACCACCACCTCCTTCCTCCTCTCCCACGAACTCCTAGCACCACCAAGCTCAGCCATAGTCATCTAGCCACTCCCACCGTCGAGTTTTAGCAAGGACAAGGCGAAGAGAACAGCAGCAGCACCACCTTTCGTATTTCAGCTCTAGATCACGTTTTCTGTGGTATAAACCTCTACTTTTCTTTTAAATTACTTGGATTAAGTTTATAAACATTTTAGTGTTCCATTTCCTACTGATTATGTCCAAATCTATGTTAAAAATCGGATGAACATGCTATTAACCACTGGATAATGACTTTACACACTGGATAATAAAATAGATCGGATTAGATCGACCTTAAACGACTCATTTCATGATGAAATCTAACGTTTCTTAAGCCTAAACTCTTTGAAGTGTCTAGTTTTCAGATCTGTAAGCCTCACGAAAATTCAAGTTCATTTGCTATTTTTGATTTCTGAAATAAAAGTACATAGCAGATCTGATGAATCTGACCAGAATCTTGACCAAATTAAAATGAGCATATCTTGGGCTATGGATCGAATAAACAGGTGAGACCAGTGGGAAAAGATCATAAATTTTGTTACCTTTCTATCCCTTACTTGCACATTTTGTGAAGTTTTGTAATACTCCAGATATAGTCAAATCATGTAACGTATATACCGAAACGGGGCTGCTGGACAGACTTGTGTTTGAAAATTTATTGAACGAGTTTTACTTAACCAAAAGTTACATAAAAATAAGTTTTGGAAACCTGAGACATAGGGGAATAATCTTTAATTTTCTTGGATTTCAATTCGGATTCTAAGTTGGTTAAAACGAGCCTTGAGCGAGACCGAAAATCTGGAAAACTAAGATAAAAGGGCTGTTTTTGTAAAGAACATAAAAACAACACTTTTGGATATCCACATGACATGAAACTTATTTTTCATAGATAATAAACACATTTAAGACTTGTGTAAAAGTCTCGAGTCAATCCGAGCATATTTGACTAAGTCAACAAAAGCGGGCCTCAAAACGATAAAACGCGAACATATATACCTACGAATATTGGACGAGCCGATTGGTATACATACACATTTGGGACGAGACGTATATTATATGAAACAAATAGAGACTAGTGATTTGGAAACTTAAACGACAAACAATTTATATATATGAGATATATGTAAACGAGACGAAACCACATTTAAAAATATATGAGTTATAACATACTTATATGTATATAAACTAGATGACACGAGGAATAATATCAATATTTCGACACAATGTCACGACGCAGTTAACAACTTATATTATTAAAGAAATTAACAATTTCTCCAAACAAACAAACAACCTATTAACATAAGTGATTAAACAAATCAAACGTACTTATGTTAATACATCTATTGTATATAGGTTAACACACCTTGGGCTATTATCTGTCGGCTGCTAGCTTTCTATACCGAGCAAATCACCGTGAGTTCACAGCCCCTACTTTACAAATGTTTTATGCTTTTAAACATAGGGGTGTAAACATAGAAACTGCATGCAAACACATGCAGCAAATTATATAAATGCTTTATTACTTTATTCAACTGTTTGATATGAAATATTATTTCACAACTGTTTTGGGAATTAGACAACAAATCCTAGTACGGACCAGACTTGAGATGTGTGCATGAAAGACCTTATGTCATGCAGACTATAACCATTAGCTAGGTGACTCTAGCCACTGAGTATACGAATAGTACTATTGCCGTGACGACCCTCCTGTGGATGGAGCGTATACTTAACTGTCCTTCAGGCAAGAAACATAAGTTTTGGTTGTGGTTTGGTTATAGGGTTAGGTCGCGTTACTTTAACCTGCGAGGTTTAGCTCACCTTTCAGGGGATTATAGTCTAAGCATTCCCACTTACAATTTAGGATGAACTTATCCTACAACCGTTTTATACCGGTATACTTTCTGGTTATATTTATATGATAGTAAACCACCAGACATACATTTTGGGTAACAACCCACATAAACTATATTTTAGGGTAACTATCCCTACAATCTTATAAATTGTAAAACCTGCAAACATTTATTTATTGAATAACAATTAAATAATTCTAAACATAAATGGTTTAACATACCTTACATTTATACAAAACCTGTGGATTCACTCAACATATTTGTTGACGACTTTCTTTCTATGTTATACAGGAAATTAGCAACGTAAGTAAAGAATCGCATGCATTCAGGATGGAAAACCCTGGACTACTTAAGATGCCATATATTTTGGGACAGCTTTTGAGGATTTCCTCTGTATTACTGCAGACGTTGCAGTTATACTCACGAAATCTTATCTTAACATATGTATTGTAAAACTTAAATGTTTTAAACTTTATTACTACCGTACGACTTACATAGTCGTACTACTTTTGTAATAACTATTTTAAATTGGCATCCTTTATATATTATGTTCTGTATGATCATATGCTTTGATACAGTGAATGCACAATTGTAACGTCAGCACCCCCGCTGTTAAACTGTTTACACAAGATGCTTCCGCTAATTATAACTTGCTCCCGCTAAACATTAAATAAACACAATTATGGATTTTGGGGGTGTGACAGTCGCATGGTGCGACATCAGCCTCTACGTCGCATTAAGTAGCTAACGTCGCACATAGTGACACCGACTCTAACGTCGCAGGAATCTACAACGTCGCACATAGCGACATAACACCTAATGTCGCATTAAATTGAGAATGTCGCACTTAGCGACGCCATAATCAATGTCGCAGTCATGACCTGCGACATCACACCTAATGTCGCACAAACCAGAACCTTGAAAACTCATATTTTACTAAGTGTCGAGACCAAAAATTTATCACTTGATTTTACCCAAATTCAAATCCCAGATGCTTTTTCACCAAAGCAATATAGTAGAAATAAAAAATTTTATAGCTGACTTGGCACCTCGACCCCAACCAGGGGCCAGCCCCTTGGACCCCGCCAGGGGTTGCCACCCCTGGAACCCCGCTAACCAGGGGCGCTGCCCCCGGACCCCCATACCCAATTTCCTACTTTATGAACTACAATGAAATGAATTCAAAGACTATTATTATTATCCTCACAAACCGTCACCAACGGGCCGTACACATTTTCAAACATACAATTCAATCAACCAGGTCGTAGTAATCTGGACAAGTTAATCAACCAAATCATGATAATTTGGACAATCATAGTTGAACAAACAATTACAAAGGTAGTCTTTCAAGATACCTGTATAATTAATAACCATCGCGTGTCGTGAACACACTCAGGTTACAAGTCTTCGGACATCAATAATCGTCAAGTCAAATCAAGCTTAGTTGTTTAAACACTTCAAGACTCAGGTGAGTCTCATGGCCCCTAATTTACTGCTTTTCAACCAGGGGTGTGATTACATTGCTCGTTTTATTTACATGTTGAACGCAAGTGCAAATCAATCAAATACTACATGAGTTGTTTTCACTAATCAATAAAGTCCTCCATAGCATAGTCAGGTAATACATCTGTAGCGTGAATGTTAGTATATGATATCATATATGATTGACAATCCTCGTCCGGGTTAGCACGCACTAACTGGTCAAACGAACGTATTAGCATTTGGGAAGATGAGTGTGGATTAGGCACTCGTAGGAGGCACCTCAGTTGGGTTTCCTTAATTGGACCTGACACTCAAGTTAAGCTCAGACTATGTGCTCATGGCTGTATAACTTTTATTTTGCTTAATTGCATTTTAAATTCAATTAAATCTTGCGGTTCATACAAATATGTGTTGACATACAAACCTGTGAGCTCACCAGCGTTTCGCTAACCCATTTTAGCATGTATCACAGGTACACAGTAGTAGGTTGGACTGCCCAAGCAGGTTTCATTAGCTCGAGTCAGCATTCATACAATCAGAAATTTAATTGCATTATTATATTTTGTATAAAGTAATTATGTGATGTAAATCTCTCAATTTCAGAAACTGAGCTAATGTAAACATTATTTTGATGTAAACTTTTTTTTTTATCAATACAAGTTCAAAACGACGCATATAGTGGTCGTTCATTATACCTTTGTGCTTGATATGTAATTAGTTGCGACCCGACCCGATTCGCTTCCGCAACCCGAAATTTAGGGGTGCGACAACCACAAACAGCGTCAGTTTGGAAAATAGAAACCATTAGTGTTGCCGGAGTAAGGAAAAGAGGTAGACCAAAATTGAGTTGGGAGCATATATTAAAGCTAGACATGAACGAGCTACTCCTGAATTAGGATCGATGAATTCGGAGTTTAAGCGAGCTATCGGGTAGATGTATTTGAAACAAATAAAAATAAAAATAGAATAACATAAAAAATAAAATAAATAAATTAAATAAATAAATTAGAAACATAAGGTATTAGAAAAGAAAAGGAAAAAAAAAAAAAAAAAAAAGCCATGATAAAACTGATCAAGTTATTTTGAGAAATAAAGTGACATAAAAAGAAAATACAAATAGAATTAATTCATAATAATATTAAACAACAAAATAAGTAATATATATATATATATATATATATATATATATATACACACACACTTCAATATACACTAACTTGCCGGACGTCTTTCTGAAAGCAGTCTCTCTACCTAGGGTAGAGGTACGACTGTCTACATTTTACCTCCCATATACCATGCTTTTGGCGTGATTGTGTATTGTTGTTGTTGTTGTAGATATTGTAGATATGATAGAGGCCGATACTTACCATATATTAGTCTCAGAATTTCATGATTTACTAATCGAGATAAACTTTATCGTATTGTATGGGTACAAATTACATTGGATCTCTCGAAATCCGTAGATTTTCATGAATTTCCAAGGGATTACATATAAAATACGATACATAAATTTTATAAAATGAAAAACTACAAAAGTTCAACCAATTATTAATCTCAAATTATACAATGAAACCCATCAAGGAACTGATGACTAATTACTCCAGCAACGCCATTACTTCTCAATCTCAGCTTTTGCAGATTCCCATGTTACCTATCACAAATATATGTAGTTGAGTCCATTGTTAGTAAGGTCGCCGATACAATATAGTTTTGTTGTTGCACGCACAATATAATGGTTGACACATATTCTAAATTCATGAACAGTAATGAATTCTATCATTTTACATGACAATGTACGTATTGGTCGGTAATTCATATTGAGAGATAACCCGCCAACAATTCAAATTTAAATTTGTATTTACTTAGTCTATATTCTGTTTTGTATCCCATGTAAACCTCCTGTATTTTCTCCTGTATTTCCTCTTTACAATCATTATATATGTAACTCATTCCTGAATGTAAATAACAATTTTGATTGGCCATAGTTATCTTCTTCTCTATCGATCTCTTCTCTGAACCTTCATATGGTATCAGAGCAAGGTTCAACACCTTCCTCTCCAATCAATTCTCCTAATTCATCCCCTTCTTCATCGCTGAAAAGCAAAATGGCCAACACACATGATGAAAATTCATCCCTCACAGTCAACTGCTCAATAAAAAACCTGACCATTGTCAATTTTCCTTCAACCTTGAAGCTTTCTTCCACCAATTACCTAGGATGGAAGACACAGATCGAAGCTTTACTTCATGGATTGGATTTATATAAATTCATCGATGGTTCTTTTCCGGCACCCACTCCGACCGTCGAAACCGACGGCACTGTAACTCCTCACAAAGATCATGCCCGATGGTTTCGCCAAGACAAGCTTCTATTTGGAGCTTTGGTCGGTAGCCTGTCTCCAGAAATCGTCCCGCTAATAACAAACGCTTCTTCCTCATATGAAGCATGGAAAACCCTAGCCGGCACTTACGCCTCTCCATCCCGAGGTCACATCAAACAACTACAATACCGTCTGAAACAGCTCACCAAAAACCCAAATCAAACCGTAACCAACTACATGCAGAATGTGAAAACCATTGTTGATGAACTCGCCATTCTTGGGAAGAAACTCGATCAAGAAGACATCACCGATGCGGTGCTAAACGGACTCGACCAATCAGCGTACAAACCAATTTTATATGCAGTTCATGCAAGAGATTCACCAATCTCATTCAATGAGTTGCATGAAAAATTAATCAACCAAGAATTGGCTCTTGCTCAACAGGTCACCGCATCCGAAATTCATCAACCGGAGTCTGTATTCTATGCTCAAAATCAGGCTGCTAAAAGACCTTGGCAACCTCGACATGGATCAACCAACACTGGTCTTCTCCCTACCCCATCTAAGTCACCTACTCAAGCAACCGGAGCTCGTCCATTCCTGGGAAAATGTCAATGGTGCAATCAGAAAGGACACTCATCGCGCAACTGTTCGGTTTTTAAAAGTCTTTTTCCTAATGCTTCTGTTCCTGTTCCTAACCAACATATGCAGGTTACACATGCACAAGCTCATGCCACGGCACCAACCAATGTATCGGCTCCAACCAACTGGCTTTTTGATAGCGGGGCAAGTTTTCATGCAACAAATGACTTAAACAATCTTTCTATCCATGCACCTTATGACGGGACTGAGGAATTAGTCATCGGTGACGGTTCGTGTTTACAAATTACCCATATTGGTTCAGCCATAATTCACACATCACACATCTCTTTCATTCTAAAAAATGTTCTTTATGTTCCATCTCTTTCCCGTAACATAATATCTATATCTCGTTTATGCCTCGATAATAATTTCCTGATTGAATTTTATTCGTTTGTTTTTGTTATCAAGGATCGGGAAACAAAAACTCCACTCTTCAAGGGCATGGCAACCAAAGGACTATATGAGCTTCGCTCTTACCTGACGCCTAAAATCTTCACTATCCATCCTGGCACCAACTCTTCCGTATGGCATCATCGGCTTGGCCACCCTCAAAACAAAGTTCTCAAGCATCTGTCATCCGTTATTTCTTTTAATTCCACTTGCATTGAAAATTGTAACTCTTGTCGAATTAATAAAAGCCATCGCTTACCATTTCAAGATTCGTCTCTAACATCTAATGCTCCATTAGATTTAATATTTTCTGATGTATGGTGCTCTCCAGTTGAATCTTTTGATCATTACAACTATTATATCATTTTTGTGGATCATTTTACTAAATACATTTGGTTGTATCCACTTAAAAGAAAATCTGATTCACTTGCCACATTTGTTGGCTTTCAATTATTAGTTGAAAATTATTTCCAGCGAAAAATAAAACAACTATTTAGTGACAATGGTGGCGAATATGTGAAATTGCAAACCCATTTATCATCTTCGGGAATTTCTCATCTCACTTCACCGCCTCATACTCCCGAGCACAATGGCTATGCTGAGCGAAGACATCGCCACATTGTCGAAACGGGACTTGCATTACTCTCCCATGCTCACATGCCGACCACCTTCTGGCCTTTTGCCTTCACCACCGCTGCCTACCTCATTAATCGCCTTCCCACCTCAACTCTAAATAACATTTCTCCATATCAATGCCTTTTCCAAAAACTTCCAAACTACTCTAAACTAAAGAGTTTTGGTTGTTTATGCTACCCATGGCTTCGACCCTACTCAACCCATAAACTTTCTCCTCGTTCAGCCCCATGTATTTTCGTTGGGTACTCACCAACCCAAAGTGCCTATTACACTTATGACCCTATTCGATCTAAAACTTACTCATCTCGTCACGTCATTTTTATCGAACATCAATTCCCTTTTTCTACCTTAACTTCATCTGTTGCAAATAATCCCCATCCTAATCATTCTGATACTTGGTTCACTCTTTCTATTCCTATTACCTCAAATAACTCTCATGAACCAAGCCCATCATCTCCATGCCAAGCTAACTCCCAATCATCCTTTCCTGCCAACAATTCTCACATCTTTTCTTCTTCTACGGACAACCCAACTTCCACTTCCACACCTTCAACTACACCTCCAATTACTTCTCCTCCCCCCACTAGAATAACAACCCGAGAAAATCCCAAACCAAACAGTCGATATTACAATTCAGACTTCCAACTCTACACCGTTTCTTCATCCTACCCAACTGAACCAAACACCATTTCTCAAGCTCTAAAACATCCTTCTTGGCTCACCGCCATGCAGGCTGAATATGATGCACTCGAACGCAATCAAACTTGGTCCCTTGTACCCCCTTCACAGGCACAAAACATTGTCGGTTGCAAATGGGTTTACCGTACCAAGTATAAACCGGACGGCTCTATCGATCGTTTAAAAGCTCGTTTAGTGGCTAAGGGTTTTCATCAGGCATTGATTACATCGAGACCTTTAGCCCGGTAATCAAACCCGCCACCCTTCGTTTAGTTCTTTCCCTTGAAATCTCCCATACTTGGTCTCTTCGCCAACTTGATATCAACAACGCCTTCCTACAAGGACACCTTAAAGAAGATGTTTATATGGCTCAACCCCCGGGATTTATTAACCCTTCTTTTCCCGACCATGTATGCAAACTAAAAAAAGCCATCTATGGTCTCCGTCAAGCATCTCGGGCTTGGTACGATGAATTAAAATCTTACCTTCTTTCCCTTGATTTCAAACCAACAATATCTGATCCGTCTCTTTTCTTTCTCCACACTCATTATTCCCTTATACTCGTTCTTGTCTATGTTGACGACATCATTGTCACCGGTCCTTTTCCTACACACTTAGACAAATTCATTGCTAATCTTGCTACCAAGTTCTCTTTAAAAGACCTTGGTTCTCTCTCTTATTTCCTTGGTGTTGAGGTTGTTCCTCACCACCATGGAATTCTTCTTTCTCAACGAAAATACATCCTTGACATTCTTCACAAAGCCAATATGAGTGACTGTAAACCAATATCAAGTTGACAATATAACAGATGGTTTTGAAATTGAAGTTTCCACAGCCCTGCTTGGCTGCTTGAGGATGGCGACGGGGCTTACTTTCTCTTTGGTTCAGCTACTAAATAGATAAGTCATTTCTGCTCGACTAAATGGTTTTAAGTCGAATAAAGGGACTTGAGAGTACGTCGTTGATAATTAATAAACATATATGTTATTGTTGTCTGTTTGTATAATCTTAGCCTCTACAAACCAAGTTTGATATGATTACAATTATGTTATATTTAGCAAATATATCAAGATTAGTTTTCGTTGTTCAATATGAAAATTTTGTAGAGCAACCATCATTTAATTACAAAAAATAACGGATCGAATAGTCTTACTTGAATATCCAATGCTTCCTGAATCTTCCTGGTAATCCGTCTTATTGAGGGGCGATCCTTTGAGTTTAAACTAATGCACTTATATGCAGTTTCTTTAAACGTATGTAGTGAATGACTGTCAATTGAATCTCTAATATGTGGATCAATTAACTGCTCCACCCCATCATCATAGCAGCTTCGCACCAAACTTATCAGATTTTGTGGCTCATCATCACCATTAATGCTCCTTTGATTAGAAACCAGCATCCCACTCAACATTTCAAAAAGTACCAGCCCAAATGAGTACACGTCTGTTTCTGCCTTGAGGACCCCACTTTCACGGTAAATGGGATCCAACACATTTTTGTTTCCCGCAGCAGGTTTATAGACTTGTGGTTGATTTCTCGGGACTGATACTGACATATCGAAACCACTGATTTTGGCTTCTAGATTATCATCTAACAATATGATACCACTCTTGAAATTACTGTGAATTACAATCTTATCTTCACCAAGACACGACTGAAGGTGCTTGAGTCCTCTTGCCGCTCCTAAGCAGATCTGGAGGCGCTTAACCCAAGTTATAAGACGGCTCTTATCCGAATTTTGGAGATGATGTTCAAGACTTTGATTTACAGCATACTCATAAACTATAATCTTCTCATCACCTTCATCACAGTAACCAATGAAAGGGATGACGTTCTCGTGGTTCAACCTCGAAACCATCTCGAGTTCAGCATGAAATTCTTTCTCTCCATTATTGTTGCCTTTCTGATCAAAGCGTCTAAAAATAGCTGTGCAACATTTCCAGAGTTCAGAGAGGTTTCCCCTGTAAGACACTCCATATCCACCATCTGTCTCTGACGACAAATCTACACTTAGTTGTCTTTGATAGATCTTAGATCCACCATCTGAGATCTGAGTTGAAATCAGAGTTTCTGGACTGAAATTTTTGGTGGCTTTTCTGATCTCCTCTAGTGGAATCAGAAAGTTTTTAAGGTTTTGATATTGGGGACTAGGTATGGTATTGGTAGAAGCAGCTCCATGAATCTGTGAATATAAATACAATCAATCAACGAACTTTGTAAGTTTTGGTTTGATTATACAATGTGTGAGTAATAATTATCCTTCAACGACTTAACAATTACTAGTTTTTGTTTGATTATATATTGCAAGGCATAAAGTAGATGCGTATTAGTTGAGATAAATTGTGGGGTCAGGTGCATGTTTTTGGTCACACCCACGATCGTCATTATAAATAGATCATTAGGAATGAGATCACTGGACGAGATACTGATATATATATGTATATATATTTGCTTCTATGACATTGTGTCCTCAAAAAAGATGTTTGATAAGAAAAAGGAATACCAATTAATTAAACTGGAATTTGGGGGAAAACATAATATATGGAAGTTACTCTAGCTCGATCTTGATGTGAGATGATTATTTCAAAGGGAACACTCAATTAGTTACCTGAATTTCCAATGCTTCCTCAAGCTTCTGGATGATCCTATCCGCAGTTGGGCGATCTTTTAAGTCGAAACTAATGCATTTATATGCAACTTCTGTAAATGTTTGAAAAGAATGACTATCGATCTGATCTCTTATAAGGGGATCAATTAGCTTGTGCAGTCCATCATCATAGTAGCGTCGGACCAAATTTATTAGAAGTTGTGGCTCATCATCTCCCAAGCTTCGAAGATCATACGCCAGAATCCCACTCAACATCTCAAACAATACTACACCAAGTGAGTAAATGTCTGATTCTACCTTGAGGAGGTTGTTTTCTGCGTAAATAGGATCCACATAAAACTGGGTACCACTAACAGGTTCATAGACTTTTGGTTTATTTCGTGGGACTAATTTTGACAAAACAAAGTTACTAATTTTGGCTTGTAGATTGTCATCTAACAAAATGTTTGACGTCTTTATATCTCTGTGTATTACACAGTTGTCTTCCCCAATACCCGTGTAAAGGTAACTGAGTCCTGTACCCTATGCAAATCATGAGACGTTTATCCCATGTTAGTTGAAGTCTCATATCCGGATTTGTAAGATGATTATCAAGGCTTTCATTAATAGCATACTTATAAACTATAATCATCTCGTACCCGTGCACACAATAAGCAATGAAAGAGGAGATGTTTTTATGGTGGAACCTGGAAACTAACCCAAGCTCATTATAGAACTCGTCCTTCCCTTTGAGACCATCAAAACGCTTGATGGCAACTGTGCGATTTCCCCAATTCATAGGAAGTTTTGCTTTGTAGACTTTACCAAATCCACCAGTTCCGATTATATACTGTGAGCTGAAGTAATCGGTGGCAAGCTGGATATCCGAGAATCGAATTTTAAAACGCTCAAGGTTAACCTCTGAAAAAGACATTGTTTTTTTTTTTTTTTTTTGGTATTGGTGAATGTAGTGTGGTTATATCATATATGGTTAGGTGAGTATTGAGAGGTCGTATTGTCTATTTATAGTGTTTTTTGTCTTCAAAAGATACTAGTATAACTTAACGGTTGACTTGAATCGAGTCCGGTATATCCACCAACTTCACACTTTATCATTTGTTATATTTCTCTATTCAAAAAAAGCAATCATAAATACAGGGGAAAGTGTACGTACGTGTTATCCAATTTTTTCGTTTTTTTAAAACTTTTGTAAGTAAAGCATTTCTTTTTTTATATAAAAAATAATAATTTATTTCCAAAAAGCTATTGACAGCAATGTTTTATTATTATGTATTATATTATATAAAATAAAATAATAATGCATATATATATATATATATATATATATATATATATATATATATATATATATATATATATATATTTAAGGTGAGGTTCAAATAAGAATGACAAAACTTGTGAGAATGAGGGAACCAATGAGAATCTCCATTTCATTTAAAGGTGGAAGGGTATAATAGTCATAATACATTTTAAATAAAACAAATAAAAAATAGAAAAATAAAATAGAAAACAAATATTAATACATATACATATAGATACAGATATACACATCACGCACAAGAAAATACGATCGGTCAATCGCTTGCAGAGTTTTACCAAAAACGCATCAAATCGATCGCAATAGAATGACAAAATCATAGGTACGCTTACGTTAATTCGAATCTACTTTCAATTAAGTTTAAGTTGTGATTCAATTAGGTTTTTAATTGAGTTCGCAAAGGAAATCGATCGCTTTTTGTTTGCGAATTGAGGCGATTTCAACCTAAATATGTTATGGTATTTACGATTAGATTTAAGAAAACGCAATTGTTAACTGATTTCTACTGATTCGTCAATCAATTATAATTTGATTTGGAAAAAACGCGCAATTGTACGACGATCATGAAACTCCGTTCAATTAGATCACAACTAAAATTACTTTGGTATCATATGTGTTAATAGAATCAATTGAAGATGTAGTTCTCTCTGTAACTCGTGTGTTTCAGTTGAGTTGTTAAAAAAATCATAGAAGTCAGTTGGAAAAAACTTACAGCTCATAAATTCATGTTCGGTAACACATGTGTTACTAAATAATCCAACAATATGTATGGTGCAGAACTTTAAAATGGGAGTGATAGAAGAATGTAAGACAAATAATGTTGAGCAACATATTCATGTAAATGTTGTAGGTTATAAGTTCTCTTATCTTTCTTCCAACTCCATTTTTATAGTTATTATTACCAACACATGTGTTAATAGCTAATAAGTGCTATTATATTTCTGATACTATCTCATGTGGTACTGGTTAATAACACATGTGTTACTAAATTATATCAGAATGTGAACCTAAAAAGAAGTCGCTCATGTGTTACTAGTTGATTACCGCACGTGTTACTACTTAATACCACATGCTATCTAATGAAAATTTTTGTTGTTGATTTGTCATGTGATTTGATAAAAAAATAAAACATATCATCTAACTAAAAAATAGTAACATATGTGAACTGTCAAAAAAGTGATAGAGACACATGACATCTGTTATTATCACATGTGTTACTAATTGATTACCACATCTGTTACTACATAATATTACATGTGTTACTAGTAACAAAAAATCTTATATTTTTGTAAAATCTTTTACAGGATCAATGGCTACACCAAAAACCATACAGTGCGTTTCAAATGAGATTGGGGAATATGTAAAAAGTAGTAAAAGTTGCCGCTAATAGGCCAAGTAAATGTGGAAAGTGTGGAGAATATGGTTCGCACCATAATAGTCGGTCGTGTGATAGAAAGGAAAGCAGAGGCTAGGGAAAAGCAGAAGCGAAAGAGAGAGAAATCAGAAGCAGATGCGAGGAAGATAGTAGAAGAAAATATGAAAAGTGGGTAGTGATTTTAGATTATATAAACTAGAAATGTTGACTAGTTGTTTAATGTTCAATTATACTTTATACTGCTTCCTGAAAACTATCTTTTTATTATCTTTTGTATCATTAATGAAATTTGTTATTATTAATATGCTAGACGTAGTACTTGTTTCTGCTATGTTGTTTATATATATATATATATATATATATATATATATATATATATATATATATATATATATATATATATATATATTGTTAAAATGGTAGTTTGTATGGTTGGTAACACATGTGTTAGTGATCGGTAACACGTGTGCTAACACCATCAACACATGTATTAGTTTTGTTCAGTACCATATGTGTTACTATGACTATCAAGAATATGTTACTTTTAAACATGTGACACATGTGTTAGTGCTCCGTAACACATGTGTTAGCGTTCCGTAACACAAATGTTAGTGTTTTGTAACACATGTGTTAGTGGATGGTAACACGTGTGCTAACACCATTAACACATGTATTACTTTCTTTATTACTATATGTGTTACTATGACTATCAAGTATACGTTACTTTGAAATATGTGACAGATGTGCTAGTGGTCTGTAACATATGTGTTATTGTTCTGTAATACATGTGTTAGTAATCTGTAACACATGTGTTAGTTGTTGGTAACACATGTGTTAGTGGTAGGTTGTTTATAAACCAACATACAACAAAAGTAAAAAATGATACAAAAATTACATATCGTTAAATATGGAAGAAAACCTACCATACGTAGAAGTTAGTGGTAGTAAAAAATTACATACGTGTTAGTGGTAGGTAACACATGTGCTAACACCATTAACACATGTATTACTTTATTTAGTACCATATGTGTTAGAAGTTGGTAACATGTGTCAGTGGTTGGTAACACATGTATTAGTGTCCTGTAACACATGTGTTAGTGGGTTGGTAACACGTGTGTTAGTAGGTTAGTAAAATATGTGGTAGCGGTAGGTAACACATGTGTTAATGGTTTGTAACACATGTGCTAACACCATTAACGCATGTATTACTTTATTTAGTACCATATGTGTTAGTGGTTGGTAACATTTGTTAGTGGTTGGTAAAATATGTGTTAGCGTTCTGTAACACATGTGTTAGAGGTCGGTAACACATGTATTAGTGTTTGTGAAACAACATACATCAGAATTAAAAAATGATATAATGAAAACCAACATACAAATGATTTAGAAAATAAACATAAACCATACTGTTATAAACAAATGTACTTGAGTACATTGTAGCGAACACATCCGATTTAATAAGTACAAATGTACTTTAAAATATCATATGTGTTGATATTATTATTACAAGTGGTACTAAACAGTGCATGATTTAATGAAAAACTAACTTACAACGATTTACCAAAAACCTAAAATAGATCTAAAACAAACAGGCATTATAACAAAATAAAAAATATAAGTACATTATAGCCAACACATCCGATTCGAAAAAGCATACACCATACTGTCTTAAACAATTTTAAATTGATAACGTCATCGAAGTATTAGTTTTCTAAAATAGGCTCCGTGACATTTTCTTCAACAAGGTATTCTGCAACACTTGACAAATCAACAACTTCCTTTTGGCGGGTTCTAATGGCACTTTTGACTTGCTTCTCTATCAATTCCCGTGAGTGGACATGCATAAAATGATCAACAAATGTGTACACAAGATCCCTGTGAATGTTTTCCTCGTGTAGTAATATTTTTGCAGCCTATATGATCATCAAATGGATAAGTTGCATATATTGCAAATGACCCTCGTGATCCAAATGAATCATTACAAAAACACCACATTCACAATGGTTTTTTAATGTCTTCCACTATAAATGCATCAATGATGCCCTCTTTAAATTATTAAATTTACTTACAAACAACATCTTGGAAATACTATCCAGATAAGCCTATATATATACATGATAGAACATATATAAAAATCGCAAGTTATGGTAATTAAAAGCTTGATACATATAGAGTAACTAACACATGTATTACCGGTAACACATGTGATACCTGTAAGTAACACACGTGTTACAGAAAACTTTAATCACTAAAATCATCAAAACAAATTATCCAATACAAAAAACAACCAACTGACAGCTATTAAAAAACCTATAGAGATCTATTGAAATTTTATTGAAAGTGAAAAGTATTTATTCCACTCTGCCATACATAGATCTTCCCGATTTACGTCTTGTAAAGACATAATTGGATTACCGCCTAATGGGATCCCAAAACACATTGTGAACCGCCTGTGAGTCACTTTTACGCATGCATTTCCAAACTTTAACTCCATTCTAAATGTATCGAAAGTAACCCAACAGGTCTGCCAATAGAATAACAGAGTTAAATAAATCAACTAAAGATAAATGTAAATCAGTAACACATGTGATAGTGATCCGTAACACATGTGATAGTATAATACATTATCACATTTGACGGTAACTTTTATCAATCTTTTTGTTCAACCAACTATTAAGAATATGAATTCTTGCAGTTCAAGATGGTAAATTATCATGCTAATCAATCACTAGGACGACAACTGTAAAATCATTTTTCATTGAGACATTTCATCGAACACCTTATATGCAAGTTTACTTTAATTATCCCAAATGTACAAATTTCACTTTGATCCCGCATATATCGTAATCACAAAACTCTAACAATATAGTAACACATAACTTTGGTTCAAATTTTCATTACTATATGTAAAAAATAAAAATATAGAACAAAAGGAAAAAGTTACCAAGTGGAACGAATTGGAGAGTAATCGCATTAATAGGGGATTCGATGATGATGCTTGTGATATTTCTTCAAGAACATCCATCTAATCAACGAATCAGATCTTAATTTTGGTTCAGATAATGTTTTTCGAGTTAGGGTTTCACCAAATACTATCAATAAAATCGACCATAGAATGATTATCCGACCGATTTTGATGGAAGAAAACGATGATTTAGAGACGAAATTCGAAGATTCAACCACCTAATCGAACATTTGCGCTAGGGTTTTGTGTGATCAAGAAGAGAGGAAATAGGGGAAAAGAACGTACAGTTCTTCTTTTTCTGAAATAAGCTGCAAAAATAAAAGTTTTATTAAAAGTTTAAATTACGAAAATACCCCTCCGCCCAAATCAGGTTAAAAAACTCATTTTTAAAAATAAAAATGGTGGCTAAATCTGGACCCTTGATTATGAATATCCTAAGGCTCATATTCATTCCCGCATTCTCACAAAAAGTGTGTGTACTCATTTGAACCCCACTCTATATATTTAAATAAAATAGTATTTATTATAAAGAATTGGGCCCAATGTAATCAAGTACCCAAGATTAATTCTTATTAACTTGATAATGAAATTCAAAACTTTATAATCACATCCAAATTGGAATGTTTTATCTACTTCAATTATGTATTAGGCGATAGTGAACAAGAAAAATAGAGGAGTACTAAATCACTAAACAAGAAAAAAAAAATAAGATTTTACCTCATCTGGGTGCACCATCACCCTTCGTTCCTTTCGTCTCTCTACAAACGCAAACCCTGGACAAACAGAGGATGGCCGGTGGTGCTTATGTTGTTCCTCCATTCGTTTCATCCGGATGCCGCAAAAATAGTGTTATAGGCATTGGTATAAAAGCAGCGGGCATAGAGACTAGTTTTACCAGGGTAATTGACCAAACTAGACCCTAAAATGAATAGCGATTATTTTTGTGATGAAACTGGTCGATACAAAGGAAAGTAAGAGAAAAAAAGTAAAGTAAAGTAACATCCCATACCGCCTTCCGCGGGTTAGGGCCCAATACCGTCTAAGACAGTCTATGGGGGATGTTAGATGTAGACAGCCTTACCCCTACCAAAGGTAGAGAGGCTGCTTCCATTTCTATCTAAAGGTAGAAAGGACCTCCGGCCTTTTTGCAGGGGATGAGATTCGAACCCCTGACCTCTTGTTCAGAGGCAAGGGACTCAGCCACTAATCCAACCCTGCTGCTTTTTACAAAGGAAAATAAGAGAGTACGTGGTTAATTAAGTTCTTTCTGTAATTTAATTTAACATATCTGAACCAAAGGGCATGTACCTAGCGGTATGTGGAGAACTTTTCAACATAATGGTTGTGTGTTCAAGCCTCGTGGGAGACAATTTGACTTATATTCGTGGTTGTATATAATAATCGTGGGTAGGTAGTGTAGGTTTGCCTTTCTAAAAAAAAATTAACATATCTGACTTAAATAATTAACATTAACCTATTCATTTAGGACATAAATCTAAAATTGCTCGAAACATTGTAACTTCTGTAACGATACAAGTGTTCCATCACGACCTACTTTTATTATTTTATCTTTTATTTTTAATGGGATGTCAACGTTGTTAAGGTGAGACGATCACATTTTTTGTTGTTGTATAGTATTCATTGGACTATTATAATAATGTATTTATGTGTTGTTCGACTTTCATTTTCATGTTGGAAAGTCAAAGCTAATTAGTGTATTGTATTTTGGATCTATATTTAAAAATTCACATGGTTAATCACATGCTATGTGTTCACACTGTTATTTTTATAATTTTTTCGAAGGCAGCTCTTAGGATGGTCATTAATACGTACGCATAAAAACATTATTGTACATGACAATTAATATTTAATTTTAGGGTGAAAGATGTTTTTTTTAACGTGTTCTACATACAACTTTAAATTGCATCATACTATTACTATGTTCTTTTAAAATACAGTATCGTCGATTTATTCATAAAAAAACATATAGGCCCAATAACACATTTCATTCAAACGGCCGTTAGAAAAAATGTTGTATTGTAAGACAATATGTAAGAATGAAACCCATATATCAAAAATACGTCAATCTGTCTATTATATCAGGCCCATTAACAATTGTACACGTATGTTATTTATAAGTTTACCGATACAGAAAAAAAAAAAAAAAACTTAAAAAATAAAAACAATCAAATATTTGATGTGATACCTAATCGTTTTGACTGAACAACATGTGTCTTAATAACACTAAATAGACATACTCTAACCATCTTATTTTATTTTTAAAAATATTTCAAAATGGCAATACCTCCTCTATGTAAAGCATAAGGAACACGTTCATGTGACCAACTCCATAATCCGCTTTTGTGTTAACATTTTTTTTTTCTTTCTTGGATACCAACTTATAATGCTTTGTGTAATTTATTTTACAGTGATGTTTTCACTACACTTTTCGTTGTGACACGGCGAATGGCGAAAACTCTGTCAAATTACTTACAGACAAAGAGATACTAGACAACCAAAAGGTAATTACATTTAAGTCAAAATGCACTTCATACGTTTCTGTCAAAATGATTTTCTTTATTATAATTTGACTATAGAACATAAAACGACTAAAGCAAGTGCGAAAAGCTGGCAAAAGATTTCGATTGAAGAAGTGATGTAGTGTATAAAACGTAAAACAAATTAAACCTGTTGATTCTAGGAATACTCATAAATAATTTTTCCAACAAACGTTGATTCACAAAGAATACCGTTGTTAGGCTAAATTTCAACTCACAACTTGAGAGAAAAATCAAATTTCTTGAAAATAATAACTGAATTGTTTACAATGTCACATGAACCCTAAATAACAAGCAGAATTTCGAATGGGCCTAAAAAACATAACGGGCCGGCCAAAAAGCCCAAAATAAAAGTCCAAATGCAACCGAAAAAACATAAAATGGCCCATATCTTTTAAACGGAGCCGTTTTTGGGCCTCGAGGGTGCACTTAACCGCCTACGGCTTTTTGTTACACATTCATGGGCTTCCAAAAACACAGAGGCCCTTCCTTCAAAACTTGAGCCTCCATCAAGAAGAAGGTAATAACATATGACTTCCGTGTAAAAACTGAAAGTAATTTATCTTAGTGTTCGGTATGTTTTTTGTTGCTAATCTCGCCTAGTGGTATGTCTATTCAATATAGTGTACACATATATCGTATTCGAAATATACCATACTAAAATTTTAATTTCACGGTCACATTTTTATGTATTCACATACAAGTGTAGGCGTATGTCCAAAATTTAGAAGAGAATCAACTGAAAACAAGTAATTCACAAACACATGAAGTGCATTCTCATATACAGGTTATTAGCTTAGTCTTTATAAAAAATAATATATTTCCCATTTATTTGTTTATGTGTTAGAGACCGTTGACAAGAAAATTTTTGTTTGTAGGTGGATAACTTACTACTGGGAAACGAACAAGGTAAACCACAGAAAATATGCTTTTTATTCCGACTAATTCATTTAATTTCAATGTATATCAATACTGTTTTCAGTTTGCATTCCATCTGTATGAAAATTTGTAGAAAACTTAAATCACATGAATCTATTATACTTTAACTTTTGCTACCTCACCATATGCCAGCGACTTCATTCTTTAAAGCGACGTATGATGGTTGGTTTAAGCAGCATTGCGCACGTACATCAGAACTGAGAAGAGCAATTTACTCTAACTCGACTGAAAATGAACTCCAACCGATACTTGTCAAAACCTCCACACAATTTTACGAAATCTTCAAACTAAAGAGAACTTCAACTAAAGGTCATCTTATTCAAATCATATACGGGATTTCGTCTTCACCTGCGGAAAGATGTGTTATGTGGGTTGGTGCAGTGGTTTCCGTCCCTCTGAATAAATCAAGGCAAGTGTTTGTACCCTATATTTTCATGACATTTTATCGTCACATTTTGTTCACTGAATTTAAATAAGCTACGGTCAAATTTCATATTGGTGGAATTAAAAGTAACGTAATGTATTTTATGTCATCATATTTGTCATTGTCTAATTACCGTATGATACTATTTGTTCGTCTATTCAATGCAGCTGATTGAGAACCAGGTTGAACTTTTTGAGAGCCAATTAAATATGTCTAGAGAACTTTGGAAGAAATCTATAAATGAAGAACAAGTTTTGTGTGACACCCCGCAAATTTGAACGAGATTACGTACACTAAACACTTGCATTTTAGGCTAATTCCCTACTTGAGTGAATTCACAACGCATTTTAGAGGTAAGTCTAGCAAAGCCCAACTAGTAAATACGCGTAATATTACGGTTCATAACTAGTTATAATTATGTACGCGACAATTGGAACAAACACGATAAAAATATGCGACTGTTGGTGAACAAAATTATTTAATAAAACGGAATTATTAAATAACGTTATTAACTATTAAATATTATGTCGATAATATTTACAAAGTATCTCGCAAACTAAAACAACTCGAAACATTTCTGACAAAACGAAACAAAATAAACTTTTAGATTTTTATAACTTAACAAAAATATCTTTATAAAATATCTCAACTAAAAATAAATTCGAATACATATTTAAAAAGTTACCAAATTAAAATAATATAACATTTAACGATCGGGTAAACAAACACGGAACGCAAACACGGGAGGCAAAAAAGGGAAACAAAACCCCTCCCCACCTCCTTTTTCCCTCATTTCTTTCTTCCATTTCTCTCTCTTACTTCCTTATTCTCTCATCTCTCTCTCTCTAAACTCAACCAAAAACTACACAAATCATACAAAAACTACACCAAAAACGCGCCGAATCATCTAGTCATTTAGAGAAAAACGATCACGGGATCACGATCTATACTTCTACCTTTTCGGATTTCAAAATCGACACGCGTAAGTTTCCGACATTTCCCGTAAATCCTTAGATTTCGAAGTTTTTTTTGATATTTCATGTTTAAAATACTTAATATACCATGTATTAGTGTTATATCAACTTATTATGTCCAAAAACACCATTAAAAACGCTTTAAAAGTCGAATTTTGCACAAAAATCGCGAACAGCGAGTTTCGCGAGTTGAGATTCAATCTCAACTTGGGGGGCGAACTCGACTCGCGGGGCGAACTCGACTCACGGATCTCAACTCGACTCGCGGATCTCAACTCGACTCGCGGATCTCAACTCGACTCGCAGAACTCAACTTGCAGAACTCAACTTGCAGAACTCAACTTGCAGAACTCAACTTGCAGAACTCAACTTACGAAACTCAACATGCAAATCATTTTTCCACTAAGTGTCGAACTTAACCGGAAACGAATACTTACACACGATACGATATACGAACTGTACAGACATTTCAAACAAACTTATTTTATTGAAGTCGTGATTTCAAACTATTACCAACGAGTCGTATACATTTTCACAACTGCGAAATACAAACGTAAACGTTAAACAAACACTTTGGACATAATTTAGCTGCGTGAACACTAGCATGGATGGTCAAACTTAGACATCCACGTACTTATTAAATCTCAAACGTTTAGGGCGTTAGGAGATTCTGGACTATACTTGGACTTTAGGCTTTGCTAGCACTCGCACATTACTTAACTCAACAGGTGAGTTCACAGCCCCTACTTTCACTGTTTTAACTGCTTTTGAACAGGGGTGGAAAACATAGTCAAACGCTTTTACATACATGATTGTACATACGTTTTACTCGAACGATTAGAGTACACTGAACTGTTAAACTGTTACACAAACCGATGATTACGAAACAACGTTTTCACACTACAAAACTGTAAACGTACTAAACTTGTTTTGGAAATGCTGGAGAACGACCAGCAACGCTTTACCAAACTGATTGGGTAACTGATGGGTCCTTCTGACATGGACCGGATCCTACTGACATGGATCCACTATACTTGTTGAACAAAAGTCCCTACTGACATGGGCACAAGATCCTACTGACATGGATCAAGGGACACTGACACTCCCTACTATTGAAAAGTCCCTACTGACATGGGCACTGGATCCTACTGACATGGATCCACTATTGTTATTGAACTGTTGAAAAGTCCCTACTGACATGGGCACTGGATCCTACTGACATGGATCCACCGAGTAACTTATAGGATACTGACATTCCTACCAATAACTTATAGGATACTGACATTCCTACGAATGACTTATAGGATACTGACATTCCTACGAACAACTATTAGGATACTGACATTCCTACGAACAACTATTAGGATACTGTTATGCCTACGAACAACTATTAGGATACTGTTATGCCTACGAACAACTATTAGGATACTGTTATGCCTACGAACAACTATTAGGATACTTACATTCGTACGAATACTAATAGGATACCGTTTTCCTACGAATCATAAACTGTGTTTTGGGCAACATCCCACGTAACTACATCTGTGGGCAACATCCCACCAAACGTACACTTTGGATAACATTCCATGAAACTTTGTTTGATTGAGATGACGATAACTATCTTGGACGCTTTGAAACAACCAACTATTATTGTGAACATAAAACCTGTGAATTCACTCAACCGCGTTATTGACTTTTACTATCTTTTTCAGGGAATTAGCAGCGCACGTAAGAACCGCCTGCACACATGGAACTTAGGCGACCCGTGAAGCTTTAGGATGCCAAATTTTGACAACCGGATTTCTTTTATATAACTAAAACTGTTTAGTCATATTTACGAAATCTACTTTTGTAACTTATATACTTTTACATTCGTACGATTTGATGAATCGTAAACTTTGTAACTAATACTTTTGGCATCTTAATATATGTTTGGTTGTAATCATAAGCTCTGATACGTATGCATGTACATTGTATATGTGGCACCCCCTGTAACACCCCCAAATTTACTGTTTAGCGGAAGCACGAATTGGGTGTTACTAATCAATATACAAAGTACGCAAGGTATAATGAACGACCACTATATGCGTCGTTTTACATTTGTATTGATAAAACCAAAAGTTTACATCAAAAATATTGTTTACATTAGCTCGGTTGAAATTGAGAGATTTAAGTACATAATTAATTTATACAAAATATAATAATGCAGCTAAATCTCTGATTGTTTGCATGCTAACTCGAGCTAATTTTCCTGGATTGAGCAGTCCAACCTACTGCTGGTTACCTGTGATACATGCTAAAATGGGTCAGCTAAAAGCTGGTGAGCTCACATGTTTGTACGTCAACACATATTTGTATGAAACGCAAGATTTATAATTGAATTTAAAATGCAACTAAGCAAAATAAAAGTTATACAGCCATGAGCACATAGTCTTAGCTTAACTTGAGTTGTCATGTCCAATTAAGGAAACCTAACTTGAATGCCTCCTACGAGTGCCTAATCTACACTCGTCTTCCCAAATGCTAATACGTCCGTTTGACCAGTTAGTGCGTGCTAACCCGGATGAGGATTGTCAATCCTATATGATATCATATACTAACATTCATGCTACTACGTATTACCAGACTATGCTATGGAGGGCTTTAAATTGATTAGCTTGAAACTCATGTAGTATTTGATTTGATTGGTACTTGCGTTCAACTTGTAAAACAAAACGAGCAATAATATCACACCCCTGATTGAAAAGCAGTAAAATAGGGGCCATGAGACTCACCTGAGTCTTGAAGCGTTTAAACAAATAAACTTGATTTGGCTTGACTTGTATTGATGTCCGAAGACTTGTAACCTGAGGGTGTCCATGACACGCGATGGTTATTAATTGATTAGGCATCTCGAAGGACTACCCTTGCAGTTATTTGTCCAAATTACCCCGATTTGGTTGATTGACTTGTCCAAATTACTACGATTTGGTTGATTGATTCGAATGTTTGAAAATATGTTCAGCCCGTTGGTGACGAATTTGTAATAATAACCTTGATGTTATCACATTGATTTCGAAGTGTTATAATTGAAAAGTATATTCCATTACGTTTGAAAAGTTGTATCGTATAAGCGTTACAAGTTTGACACTTGGTGTGAAATGTGCTTACGGAATCTAAGTACGGGGGTCCGGGGGCAGCGCCCCTGGTAGCGGGGTCCAAGGGGCGGTAGCCCCTGGCGGGGTCCAAGGGGCAGAGCCCCTGGTTGGGGTCGAGCTGCCAAGTCAGCTTGGAAAATTTTTATTTCTACTATATTGCTTTGGTGAAAAACGCATCTGGACTTGAAATTGGGTGAAATCAAGTGATAAAATTTAGGGTTTCGACACTTAGTGAAAATCTGTGTTTTCTGGTTTGTGCGACGTTGGGTGCGACGTCGCAGGTCCTGACTGCGACGTTGAGCATGGCGTTGCTATGTGCGACATTCGCAATTTAATGCGACGTTGTGCGTGGCGTCGCTATATGCGACGTTGTTGATTTCTGCGACGTAAGGGCTTGCGTCGCTAAGTGCGACGTCGGTCAATTAGGGCGACGTAGTGGCTGATGTCGCTATGTGCGACGTCGTGATGTGTTTTGCGACGTCGCAGCTGACGTCGCATAAAGTCTGGGTCAAATGCGACGTTGCGGTCTGATGACCGGAATTTGTGTCGAAAATGTGTTTTCCGGCGACCATTCGGTCCAAATCTTTTACCCAACCCATATATGGACATTATACAATTAAACAAACCGCAAACAAGTAAAAATAAGTGAAAACGGAGAGTTTCGGGTTTTTGTCGGAAACTTACGCGGTGTCGAAATGAAATTCCGGAAAGATAGAAATGTAGATCGTAGCGTGGTGAATCTTTTTCTCCAAAGGACTTGATGATTTGAGGTCGTTTGGGTGTGTTATTTGTTGATTTAAGGTGAAATGGTGTGGTGGTGTTTTGAGAGAAAAGAAGAAGAAGAAAGAGAGTGAGATGTGAGAAAATGAGAAGAAAATGATGGTGATGGTGGGGTGTAGGGGGCCGGCCCACTTGGGCCCCACCCGAGTGTGGTTGGCTCCCATTTTTACTCCTGTGCATTCGCGCTCTGTGCGGTGTTCGTTTTCCCGATTGTTTAAACGTTAAATAATTATTTCATACGTTAAATTATGCGTTTTAAAATGCAAATAATTACTCGATATTTTCGTTGAAGTATTCCATCAAATACTTAGTAATTAAGTTATAAAATATAACTTTAACTTGTTTCGTTTTGTTTGTGCGGTTAACATTTTCGTCGCGAAGCCATGGTTCATACGTTACGAATTATGTACGAAATATTATTAAAATAATATTTTGAATATAATAGCGTTATTAAAAAATATCATATTATTTAATAAAATCGTTCACCAACGCCCGTATTTAATTGAATCGAAATCCATTCGATTTTGAAACTTGTACGATTTAAATTAAACCGCAATACTTGTATATATTCAACAATATATATTAATCGATACATTAATTAGCCTAACACAGAACTAATTACATGTATTAAATCTTGATTATGCACTAATCACTAGTCCTAATTTGAAGGGTGTCACACCCCCAGCTTATACCAATGCTTCCGCTAAACGAATTTGTGGGTGTTACAGATTGGTATTAGAGCCATTGGTTATAGCGAACTAGATTTCTTAGGTGACTTAGAGACCTTAAGACCTAGACTATAGCATTGGCTAGAACGCACATGCATACACACATTTGCATACGACTAACTATCGCTACGATACATCGATACGCGTGATCCATTTATTGAACCTCGACTTGTTCATTCTTATTCTGAACTCCTATGAACCTGATCTTATTAAACGGTTGATGAAAAGAAGTATGTATTTAGCATCATATAATGACGCCTGGCCAACGTGATTATATAGTACTAAGTACATATTGGTGTTTCATAGTCGTGAGATACGTGAAGGGGAAACTTGTCAATTCTTCTAGATACTCGGTAACTAAAAGTATGTGAAACTTCATTCTTCACATTCCTCACTTTGGCGTTGGCTACTATTTGAACTACTACTCAGTCATGTTTGACAACTATTCGGTCATGTTGACCACTGAGCGAACGAACTTGTACTAAACGCTTAACGAATGAGACCGATGACTCACCAATCGAATGAACGGAGGGAACAAAACGAGGATCTTATACGTATTGGAGATCTCGAACCGTATAAACACCACGCAAACGAAACCTGGTAGCGTGCTACTACACAATAATTGAGACGAAATCTCACACAATCACTTGAGTGATCGAACCTAATCTTGCGAAACGAATCACGAGTAGCAAACTTTATCAAACCAAAAACCTATGAACTACATTTTGAAATATTCATTTTTCAAACGACATGTCAGACTTTTGACAAAGTTTTCTAACGAAATACTTAACGAGGAGTTTTTCAAACGATTTATGCGGGTCAACGTTCAACCACGTATACCCGACATAAATTTACTCATTGATCACGAATTGATCACTATTTGACTGAATGTCAACGATTTACACAAACTTGTTTATAATTAAACAACGAACGATTTACAATCAAACTTATCAACTGCGTCCAAACAAACGTTTTGTCATGATTTGACCGCAACCGGGACAACAAACTGAACACTTCGAACCGTCAACTGTTTTGACAACTGTTTATCATTTCGAACTACAACCACAACGTTTACGCTCCGACAGCACCCGGACGCGCGTACATTCTCAGAACAAAGGATACACAACAGGGTTCCTACGTTGGCATCAATATGTCTTAGTAAACTACTACTACGCTTCAACGTTACACTATTCGAATGTCGATTCGAACTTAACGCTTGGTAAACTTCGACTACTATCGAACACACGACTTATCAAACTATACCGCGAGTATACACGAACTGTTAAAACGTTATGGCAACTTAGAGCGCCACGCAAACTACTACTATTGTTAACGACATGACTTATTGGAAAACATACGCCGTGGGCGATCCGACTTGATTTTAAATCTCGGGACGAGATTTCTCTAACATGGGGAGAATGTGACACCCCGCAAATTTAAACGAGATTACGTACACTAAACACTTGCATTTTAGGCTAATTCCCTACTTGAGTGAATTCACAACGCATTTTATAGGTAAGTCTAGCAAAGCCCAACTAGTAAATACGCGTAGTATTACGGTTCATAATTAGTTATAATTATGTACGCGACAATTGGAACAAACACGAAAAAATATGCGACTGTTGGTGAACAAAATTATTTAATAAAAAGGAATTATTAAATAACGTTATTAACTATTAAATATTATGTCGATAATATTTACAAAGTATCTCGCAAACTAAAACAACTCGAAACATTTCTGACAAAACGAAACAAAATAAACTTTTAAATTTTTATAACTTAACAAACATATCTTTATAAAATATCTCAACTAAAAATAAATTCGAATACATATTTAAAAAGTTACCAAATTAAAATAATACAACATTTAACGATCGGGTAAACAAACACGGAACGCAAACACGGGAGGCGAAAAAGGAAAACAAAACCCCTCCCCACCTCCTTTTTCCCTCATTTCTTTCTTCCATTTCTCTCTCTTACTTCCTTATTCTCTCATCTCTCTCTCTAAACTCAACCAAAAACCACACAAATCATACAAAAACTACACCAAAAACACGCCGAATCATCTAGCCATTTAGAGAAAAACGATCACGGGATCACGATCTATACTTCTACCTTTTCGGATTTCAAAACCGACACGCGTAAGTTTCCGACATTTCCCGTAAATCCTTAGATTTCGAAGTTTTTTTTGATATTTCATGTTTAAAATACTTAATATACCATGTATTAGTGTTATATCAACTTACTATGTCCAAAAACACCATTAAAAACGCTTTAAAAGTCGAATTTTGCACAAAAATCGCGAACAGCGAGTTTTGCGAGTTGAGATTCAATCTCAACTCGCGGGGCGAACTCGACTCGCGGATCTCAACTCGACTCGCGGCTCTCAACTCGACTCGCGGCTCTCAACTCGACTCGCGGATCTCAACTTGCAGAACTCAACTTGCAGAACTCAACTTGCAGAACTCAACTTGCAGAACTCAACTTGCGAAACTCAACTTGCAGAACTCAACTTGCAGAACTCAACTTGCAAAACTCAACTTGCAGAACTCAACTTGCGAAACTCAACTTGCGAAACTCAACTTGCAAATCATTTTTCCACTAAGTGTCGAACTTAACCGGAAGCGAATACTTACACACGATACGATATACGAACTGTACAGACATTTCAAGCAAACTTGTTTTATTGAAATCATGATTTCAAACTATTACCAACGAGTCGTATACATTTTCACAACTGGGACATACAAACGTAAACGTTAAACAAACACTTTGGACATAATTTAGTTGCGTGAACACTAGCATGGATGGTCAAACTTAGACATCCACGTACTTATTAAACCTCAAACGTTTAGGGCGTTAGGAGATTCTGGACTATACTTGGGCTTTAGGCTTTGCTAGCACTCGCACATTACTTAACTCAACAGGTAAGTTCACAGCCCCTACTTTCACTGTTTTAACTGCTTTTGAACAGGGGTGGAAAACATAGTCAAACGCTTTTACATACATGATTGTACACATGTTTTACTCGAACGATTAGAGTACACTGAACTGTTAAACTGTTAGACAAACCGATGATTACGAAACAACGTTTTCACACTACAAAACTGTAAACGTACTAAACTTGTTTTGGAAATGCTGGAGAACGACCAGCAACGCTTTACCAAACTGATTGGGTAACTGATGGGTCCTTTTGACATGGACCGGATCCTACTGACATGGATCCACTATACTTGTTGAACAAAAGTCCCTACTGACATGGGCACAAGATCCTACTGACATGGATCAAGGGACACTGACATTCCCTACTGTTGAAAATTCCCTACTGACATGGGCACAAGATCCTACTGACATGGATCAAGGGACACTGACACTCCCTACTGTTGAAAAGTCCCTACTGACATGGGCACTGGATCCTACTGACATGGATCCACCGAGTAACTTATAGGATACTGACATTCCTACCAATAACTTATAGGATACTGACATTCCTACGAATGATTTATAGGATACTGACATTCCTACGAACAACTATTAGGATACTGTTATGCCTACGAACAACTATTAGGATACTGTTATGCCTACGAACAACTATTAGGATACTGTTATGCCTACGAACAACTATTAGGATACTTACATTCGTACGAATACTAATAGGATACCGTTTTCCTACGAATCATAAACTGTGTTTTGGGCAACATCCCACGTAACTACATCTGTGGGCAACATCCCACCAAACGTACATTTTGGATAACATTCCACGAAACTTTGTTTGATTGTGATGACGATAACTATCTTGGACGCTTTGAAACAACCAACTATTATTGTGACATAAAACCTGTGAATTCACTCAACCGCGTTGTTGACTTTTACTATGTTTTTCAGGGAATTAGCAGCGCACGTAAGAACCGCCTGCACACATGGAACTTAGGTGACCCGTGAAGCTTTAGGATGCCAACTTTTGACAACCGGATTTCTTTTATATAACTAAAACTGTTTAGTCATATTTATGAAATCTACTTTTGTAACTTATATACTTTTACATTCGTACAATTTGATGAATCGTAAACTTTGTAACTAATACTTTTGGCATCTTAATATATGTTTGGTTGTAATCATAAGCTCTGATACGTATGCATGTACATTGTATATGTGGCACCCCCAGCTTATACCAATGCTTCCACTAAACGAATTTGGGGGTGTTACATTTTTTCCAAGGCGTTTGAAGATTTGCAGAGAAATATAGTTACTTCTTTGATCAGTCATTCCATGACTGCATCGTCTGAAAAATCCGACTTTACTACATATATGAATCAAATGACTATTGCTATTGGAAAGTTGGGTACAAAAAGTCAATTTTAGCGCCAAAATTTAACTTCAAATAATTGTATTTTATGTGCAATTATATCAAAATATTCAAAATGTAAGTCGTTTTAAATTTAAAACGCATTCTAAATTACCTGAAAACGCGCGAAAACAAACGATTAAACTTTTGTTCCAAAATAATATTTTCATAAAATAGTCCGGTTCAAAAACATTTCGAAAGAATATAAATAAATTTGAGAATTTAAAGTATTATTTTAAATTACGAGCGGGTACGAAAACACGGGTATTTTATACCGCGAATTAGGGACGAAGCGGGGGAAAACCCCCTCCCTCCCTTTTGGTCAGCCGATCCCAAACACCCCCTCTCACTCTCTTTTCATTTTCTTCTTCCCTTTCTTTTTCTCATCTCTATCTCTCTCTCTTTTTCTTCCACCAAACAACAACAACAACTAATATCATCATCATCAAAATCGGAATCAACATCATCATCATCAACCTTTTCGGAATCACCATCAAGAGAGGAGCAACATTAACAAAGGCGCCACCATCATTTTCTTCCTCGTTTGACCTCGATTCGCATTTGTAAGAAATTCCTAAATTTTTAGATTTAATCATTTTGTTGTAATGTTTTGGTGTAATAATGTTTACACAACTTAGTTATAACCTAAACAACAAAGAAAACATGATTTTACAGCTTAAAAATACGTTTGGATTGGGTTTTGGATCGGAAAATCGCGACAGCCGTGAGTTTCTGGGCTGGTGTTCATCTTTGCGACACAACGCTTGTGTCGCATGTTGTGTCGCATAAATTCATTTGTGTCGTGTTTTGTGTCGTAGCTTATGTCGTACGTTGTGTCGCACCCTTGTGTCGTAAACTTTATACGACACAACTCTTATGTCGCTATTGATTTAGCACCGATCGCTTTTGCGACGCAACCACTATGTCGCAGAGCTCTTGTGTCGCACTCTATGCGACACAACCCTTGTGTCGCATGACTAATTTTTGTGTCGCATGTTATGTCACAGAAAACAGAAAACAGCCACATTTTTCTAAGTGTCGGGAAACGTTTTCAAATGACAATTTAAATATGATACGACTTATATTCAAAACAAATATACTTTATAAAGTATACGAAAACTCAAACCTAATAATAATATGAATTATTATTACGAATCATCAATAACGAACCACACTTACAAACATACGAAATCTCTCGTTTTTAGGACACTAGGAGATTATACTTGGCACGACTCGTTACACTAGAACGCTAGCTTCTCAGGTGAGTTTCATAGCTCCACTCTTCCAATCATCTTATCGTTTTCGGGGTGAAACACATGTTCAATTACTGTTTTCGAGTTATATTAATAATCGTTTATAATTCACAACTATTTATATTACTGAATGTAATACGAAATGTGTAATACTTAGGAATTACACCCTTAATATTGTTTTAAAACAATATCAATACTTAACCTGGATAGGTTGCAATCGTACCCTGATAGATTGTTGGAAAACGAGTACCAATACATAACTTGATTTAGTTATCACAATCCTTTGGCCATTTTGTAGCGGGACAAGATCATTGAATACATTAGAACTAGTTAGTTCTACCTACACTGGACAACATCTATACTGTTACAAGTTTAGTTATACTCTAGGAACTAAAACTGTCGACACTCTTCATTTTCACTAGAACGGAAACTGGACTTAAGTGAACATTTTCCCGAGACTCCGATATATATATATACTTGCTAGGCTTTATGTAACACCCCCAAATTTAATGATTTGCGGAAGCTTGATTTGGGTGTTACTAATCAATAACAAGGCACAAAGATAAATAGCAAACGACTCTATATGCGTCGTTTTAACAAAATATATTGATAACTGAAATGTTTACAACATTTAAAGCTTTACAAAGCTCGAGTTTAAATAAAATGAGATTTCAGTACATAAGTACTTGTACAAAATATACTAATGCAAGAAAATCTCAATCGTCTGTATGCTGACTCGAGCTAAAGTCCTGAAGCAGAAACATCCTACTGCTGGGTACCTGCGATATATGCTAAAAGGTCAGCTATAAAGCTGGTGAGCTCACAGGTTTGAAATCAGTTAATATAGTGTGAACCGCAAGATTTAAATAAAAATTGCATCCAGCAATTAAATAATGAATTGCATCCAGCAATTAAATGATAGTCATCGTGTATACAGCCATGAGCACATAGTTGAGCTTAACTCGAGGGCCGGGTCCCCTATAGAGAATTCCGGGCGAGGTGCCTCCACGAATGCCTAATCCACATTCGTCTTCCCAAATATTAGTACGTCCGTTTACCCGGTTAGTGCTTGCTAACCCGGACGAGGTGGGTCAATCCTATATGGTACCATATACTAATATTCACGCTACAACGTATTAACAACTATGCTGACGGAGGACTTTAAAATGATTAGTTTCGAAAAACTCATGTAGTATATGAAAAGTTGGTACTTGCGTTCACATGTTAAAAGTTGAGCAATATATCACACCCCTGAGTAAAACAGTAAAAGAGGGGCTATGAGACTCACCTGAGTCTTGTGAGTTTAACTTAATAAACTTGAGTTGATTAGCCGAGTATGAAGTCCAAAGACTTGTAACCTGAGGGTGTCCACGACACGCGATGGTTATAAACATGATTGGGTATCTCAAAAGATCACCCGTGTAGTTGTTACACAACTATATATATGTCCAAATTACTACGATTTGGTTGATTTGTTAAGTGTTTGAAAACATGTACGGCCCGTTGGTGACGGATTTGTAATAATAATCTCAACTATTATTATTTTGATTTCGTGGCGTTTTACTTGAAAAATGTGTTTTAGAAGCCGTTACGGAATCTAAGTACGGGGGTCCGGGGGCAGCGCCCCTGGTAGCGGGGTCCAAGGGGCGGCAGCCCCTGGCGGGGTCCAAGGGGCAGAGCCCCTGGCTGGGGTCGAGCTGCCAGGTCAGCTTGGAAAATTTTTATTTCTACTATATTGCTTTGACGAAAAACGCATCTGGGATCAGAATTCGGGTAAAATCGAGTGATAAATTTCGAGTCTCGACACTTAGTAAAAATCTAAGTTTTCTGTGTTTTGCGACACAATATGCGACACAAAAGTGGTTATGCGACACAAGGGTTGTGTCGCATAGGAATGCGACACAATGTCTATGCGACACAATGGTTGTGTCGCATAGATGCGAGATGCTGATTCAACAGCGACATAGTGATTGTGTCGTATGGGGTATGCGACATAGTGGTTGTGTCGCAGGTCTTGCGACACTGATTATCGGGTACGACACAAGGTACGACACAAGGGATTTTTATGCGACACAAAGGTCAAAATACGACACAACATGCGACACAAGGCTTGTGTCGCATGGATGAACACCAGCCCATAAAGTCCGGCTGTTAATGTTTTTCCGGCCAAAATTCCGTTTTAAACTCGTTTTTAAGCTATGAAATCGTGTTATATACTTAGTAAGGGACATATATATGTTATATAAACAACCACAAGTGAAAAATACTAAGATTCGAGAGATTTCGGGATTTTGTCGGAAACTTACAATTTGCCGAAATGAAAATCCGGAAAGATAACGTTGTAGATCGTCGCGAGGTGGTCGTGAATCTCTAAAAATATTGATGATACGAGTGCGTTTGGTAGTAGTATTTTGCGATTTTAATGGTTTTGGGTGTTTTTCTTTTTAGAGAGAAAAGATAAGAGAGAGATAGAAGAAAGAGATGAAATGAAGAAGAAAAGTGGGAGGTGGGGGTTTATCCCCACCTTTTCAGTTTTCGCCCCGCGTTCCGCGTGGTATTCGTTTTCTCCGTCATTTAACGTTTGAAACAATTATTTACATTTTAATTATAAGTTTTAAAATACAATTTATTACGAAATGTTTTGTTTAAATATTTTACACATCAATTTATATTTTAGTTATAAAATGTAAGTTTGTTTATTTAGTTTGCGCGTTTTAATATTTTAAATTGTGTAAGTTCGGTTTGTACGATACGAATGAATACGAAATATTATCATAATAATATTTTTGACATAAAAGAATTTTAATAAAACTGGTCACCAACGTCCGTATTAAATTGAATCGAGATACATTCGATTTAAATTGCGTACGATTTAATCAAATCGCATTTTCGTATATATTCCACAATATATATAATTCGATACATTAATTAGCCTAATACAGAACTAATTACATGTATTAACATATGATTAGGCACTAATTACTAGTCCTAATTTGGCGGGTGTTACATTCTCCCCCTGTTAAGAGAATTTCGTCCCGAAATTTAGCTCGAAGTCATGTTTGATGTAGTATCAGTGAATAGTTGAGGATATTTGAGTCGCATTTGGTCTTCCCGTTCCCATGTGAATTCCGGACCACGCCGCGAATTCCATCTGACCTTGACGATGGGAATACGACTTTGTTTCAGTTGTTTGACCTCACGGTCCATAATTTCAGCGGGTTCCTCAACGAAGTGAAGTTTATCGTCAACACGAATTTCATCTAGTGGGATAATAAGTGTCTCATCAGACAGACACTTCTTCAAATTTGAAATATGAAAAGTGGGGTGCACGCTGCTGAGTTTGGATGGCAGCTGCAATCGATAAGCTACGGGGCCAATCCGTTCGAGGATCTCAAAAGGCCCGATGTACCTGGGATTTAACTTCCCGCGTTTGCCAAAACGGATGACGCCTTTCCAAGGCGATACTTTTAAGAGTACTCGATCCCCAACTTGGAACTCGAGTAGTTTGCGTCTCACGTCAGCGTAACTTTTCTGACGATCACGTGCGGCTTTGAGTCGGTTTTGGATTTCCACAATTTTCTCAGTGGTGGCGTGTATGAGTTCAGGACCAGTGAGTTGACTATCTCCCACTTCAGTCCAACAAATCGGTGATCGGCACTTACGACCGTACAGTGCCTCAAAAGGTGCAGCCTTAATGCTGGCGTGATAACTGTTATTGTACGAGAATTCGCACAACGGTAGATGTTTTTCCCAGTTTGTACCGAAATCAACTACGCAGGCCCGTAGCATATCTTCCAGTGTCTGAATGGTTCGTTCACTTTGGCCATCGGTTTGAGGATGGTATGCGGTACTCATATCGAGACGGGTACCCATTGCTTTTTGAAGTGATTGCCAAAAGTGAGAGGTGAAACGGGTATCTCTGTCAGAGATGATCGAGATTGGAACGCCGTGTTGAGAAACGATTTCTTTGATGTAGATTTGTGCAAGGCGCTCCATTTTATCGTTTTCCTTTATTGCCAGGAAATGAGCAGATTTGGTGAGACGATCGACGATCACCCAAATGGTATCGCAACCGCTCGACGACTTTGGTAGTTTGGTTATGAAATCCATGGCAATTTGTTCCCATTTCCATTCAGGGATTTCAGGTTGTTGGAGTAAGCCGGAAGGCTTTTGATGTTCGGTTTTGACTTTCGAGCAAGTAAGACACTTGCTGACATAAGTGGCGATTTCGGCTTTCATGTTTGGCCACCAATAAAATTCCTTGATGCCATGGTACATCTTATCGCATCCTGGATGGATAGAATATTTAGACTTGTGAGCTTCGTCCATCACCAAGTCTCGTAGGTTCCCGAAATTAGGCAACCAGATTCGGTTTGAGAAATACCTAATCCCGTTAGATTTGATTTCGAATTGTTTGTCAATACCTCGTAAGGCTTCATTTTTGATGTTTTCAGGTTTCAGGGCTTCGATCTGAGCGGTATGAATTTGAATGGTAAGATCGTTGTGAATGGTCATACTGAGGGCTCGGACTCGAAGTGGTTTTGGTCGTTCCTTTCGGCTGAGGGCATCGGCTACAACATTAGCCTTCCCTGGATGGTACTTGATCTCGCAGTCGTAATCGGTAAGCAACTCGACCCATCGACGTTGCCTCATATTGAGATCCTTCTGATCGAATATATGTTGGAGACTTTTATGATCGGTAAAGATTGTGCACTTAGTGCCGTAGAGATAATGTCTCCAGATTTTGAGAGCAAAAATGACAGCTCCGAGTTCGAGATCATGAGTGGTGTAGCTCTTTTCGTGAATTTTCAGCTGTCGTGAGGCATAGGCAATGACCTTGTCTCGTTGGATTAGCACGTAACCGAGACCTTGGTGAGAAGCATCGCAGTATACCACGAAGTCATCAGTGCCTTCGGGTAAGGATAGAATTGGAGCACTGCAAAGCTTTTGTTTCAAAAGTTGGAACGCAGACTCTTGTTTATCGGTCCAATCGAACCTTTTGTCCCTCTGTGTCAGTACCGTAAGTGGTTGAGCTATTTTGGAGAAATTTTCGATAAATCGCCGATAGTACCCAGCAAGACCCAAGAATTGTCGTACTTCAGTTGCAGAGGTGGGTGCTTGCCAGTCTTTGATAGCCTCGATTTTTGAAGGGTCAACGTGGATTCCCTGTCTGTCGATCACGTGACCAAGGAATTGAACAGTTTGTATCCAGAACTCACACTTAGAGAATTTGGCATAAAGCTCCTCGTGTCTAAGTAGTTCAAGGATGGTTTTGAGATGTTGCGCGTGTTCTTGCTCGTTGCCCGAGTAAATGAGTATGTCATCAATAAAGACGATGACAAACTTATCGAGGTAAGGTTTGCACACCCGGTTCATGAGGTCCATGAATACAGCCGGTGCGTTTGTTAGACCGAAGGGCATCACTTGGAATTCGTAGTGCCCGTAACGAGTTCTGAAAGCAGTTTTTGGAATATCGGTGTCACGAACCCGTAACTGATGATAACCTGATCGCAGGTCGATTTTTGAGTAGAAACTTGAACCATGAAGTTGGTCGAACAGATCATCAATGCGAGGAAGTGGATAACGGTTCTTGACGGTCAATTTGTTCAACTCTCGATAGTCGATGCACATTCTGAATGAACTGTCCTTCTTTTTAACAAATAAGACCGGAGCTCCCCAAGGTGAAGAACTCGGTCTAATGAATCCTCTATCCAGAAGTTCCTGTAACTGGGCAGACAACTCCTGAAGTTCGGATGGGGCTAAACGGTACGGTGCGCGAGCCACCGGTGCGGCACCCCGCACGAGGTCAATTGAGAACTCAACCTGTCTAGATGGAGGTAGACCAGGTAGTTCTTCCGGAAAGACTTCAGGAAAGTCTCTGACAATTGGCACATCCTCAAGTCGCTTCTCCTCCGACTTCTTCTCTGTGATGTGTGCGAGTATTGCAGGGTAACCCTTTCTCAGAAATTTTTGGGTTTTTAAGCAGGAGATGATATTGAGTCTCGTCCCACCAGTCTCCCCCTGTATGATCAAGGTTCCACCGGCAGCGAGTGGAATGCGGACGATCTTATCGTAACAAATGATTTCGGCTCGGTGTTTGGACAACCAGTCCATTCCAATGATGACATCGAAACTTCCGATTTCAACGGGTACAAGATCGATTGAAAAGGTTTCATCAGCTAGGTTTAAAGTGCAATTAGGTATCACACTATCGGTTTCTATAAGTTCTCCATTTGCTAGCTCTACAGTGTACTTAACATCTAAGGCAACAGGATTGATGTCAAGTAGTGGGCAAAAGTCATCAGAGATAAAGCTTCTATCAGCACCAGTATCAAATAGAACAGAAGCATGTAAGTTGTTGAGGAGGAACATACCCGAGACCACATTCGGGTCTTGGCGGGCGTCCCCGGATTTGATGACGAAGGCTCTGCTTCGGGTGTTGTTGTTGTTGTTGCTGTTGCGGTTGTTGTTGTTGTTCTTCATCTTTGGGCATGTGTCCCTGAAATGCCCGGGTTTTCCACATTCAAAGCAGACTTTGGGTGGCCTGGTGTTGTTGTTGGAATTGTTGTTGGCGGGAGAGCGGCAGTCTTTGGTGAGGTGGCCGTACCTCTTGCAGTTGTTGCAAAAGGGACCACAGGAACCTTCATGGTGACGGCTGCACTTGGGACAATATGGTTTGCTCCCAGTGTAACCCCGTGTGATGTCGGTGATGGTGTTGTAGGCTTTGATGGTGTCGGGTTTCTTGTTTTGTTGGCTGGAGTGGTTATTGTGGTAGTCGGACCACTTTCGTTTGTTGTTGTGGGAGGATGAAGTGGGTTGTTCAGAATCTTGGCTCATGGACATCAGGTCTTGGGCCAATAGGATTGCACCGTCGATGGTGGCTTGGTTTGAAGAGGCGACATGCCCCCGAACAGACTCAGGAAGGCCAAGGATGTACTTCCTGATCTTATCAGGTTCAGTGCTTACCATGGCTGGGCGGAGGGCCGCGAGTTGTTGAAACCTGGTGGTATAACCATCGATATCACCACCTTGAACCTTTAGGTTCCAGAACTCCTCGTCTAGCTTTTGTAGCTTGGCGACAGAGCAGTATTTGGCAGTGAGTTTTGCTTTCAATTCCTCCCAAGTTAGTTGGTAGGCAATGTCAGCACCCACTGATTGGGTATAAGAGTTCCACCAAGAGTGGGCATCATCTTCGAGAGAGCAGGTGGCGAAGTTTACTTTGTCGTTCTCCGCGCATTTGCTGACACGGAAAACAGTTTCCATCTTTTCGAACCATCTGATCAGTCCGATGGCTCCTTCAGAACCCTTGAAACTTGAGGGTTTGCAACTTTGAAAGTCCTTGTAAGAACAAGGTTTAGCAGCAGGGGTTTCAGCGGCATCGCTGTTTCTCGTGGAGTTTTGAGGGGTATTCCGGGCCAAGGCTTCAGTCACAGCCTGGGTTATGAGCGATGTAAGCTGAGCATCGGTGTATGGTCTTGACTTTGGCAGCATGATTCTTCAATCAAAGAAATGAAGATACATGAGATTATGTAAGAAAATTGTATTTGTCTCAGATGTACATGTATAAAGACGGTAATACATAACATCAATATGAAAAAGGAAAATGGCAATTTATATGAGTTGAAACAGTAAGGAATATTTGATAGATAATATGAGTTCAAAGGTTACATCTCATGGATGTATTACAAAAGGGTGTCGGGAATTGTTATATCCGACCGAATTAGAGAGTAACGCTTAGATAGTTATTAGACTACAAGATAGATTACAAGACAAGGACTATACTAGTCTTAACGTAGATTAATCTGTTCCATCATTTCAATGAGGCGATCCACAGTATTTGCAAGCCTGCTAGCCTGTCGGGCGTTGTCTTCAGCCAACGCTAGTCGCTGTACCAATCCACGGGTATATTCATCCGTTTCCCGTGAGCGTTGCTCACATTCTTCAAGCCGGTGTTTCAAGAGGGCGGTTTCTACGCTTATCTCCACCACTTTGTTGAAGAGAACGTCTACATTGTTAACGGTGGTTTCGTGATCCTCGGTGACTTGTTCGATGCGTTCGAGAGATGTAAGTCTCCAGTTTTCGTTCATTTCCTGCAACACGACATCCATGGTGCGAAGTCGCTGCTCGTGTTGGTTCCCCCTAGCGGCTAAGGCCGGCAAGGTGAAGTGAGTGGGGTACGGGCCAGCTCGAGGCAACCTGACGTTCCTCCTAGCTACCCTTGGGTTCTGCGACCCGGATTGAGAGTGAGATGAATTGGGTGGGATGTTTGCCATTTCTGAGATAAAGCGTTAGTAAGATTGAGGTCTATATTCATATAGTTCCTATATAATATAGCCTATTGAGTGTCTAGCATAAACATGTTTAAGTCTCGGTTCTCTCGTGGTCAGAGTCTTCTATCGTACCCCGTTCAGCCATAACTACTTTCAGATCTTACATCATCTTTGCTTAATTGTACATAGTTGATCAGGCTATGTTAAATTAAACTCGTATGATGTAATCACTGAACCAGTTATACCTAATAAGGAATACTGCCTAATGGTCATAGTCTAGGCCCACTAAATGCAACCTAGTTACTATAACCTTAGGCTCTGATACCAATCTGTAACACCCCCAAATTTAATGATTTGCGGAAGCTTGATTTGGGTGTTACTAATCAATAACAAGGCACAAAGATAAATAGCAAACGACTCTATATGCGTCGTTTTAACAAAATATATTGATAACTGAAATGTTTACAACATTTAAAGCTTTACAAAGCTCGAGTTTAAATAAAATGAGATTTCAGTACATAAGTACTTGTACAAAATATACTAATGCAAGAAAATCTCAATCGTCTGTATGCTGACTCGAGCTAAAGTCCTGAAGCAGAAACATCCTACTGCTGGGTACCTGCGATATATGCTAAAAGGTCAGCTATAAAGCTGGTGAGCTCACAGGTTTGAAATCAGTTAATATAGTGTGAACCGCAAGATTTAAATAAAAATTGCATCCAGCAATTAAATAATGAATTGCATCCAGCAATTAAATGATAGTCATCGTGTATACAGCCATGAGCACATAGTTGAGCTTAACTCGAGGGCCGGGTCCCCTATAGAGAATTCCGGGCGAGGTGCCTCCACGAATGCCTAATCCACATTCGTCTTCCCAAATATTAGTACGTCCGTTTACCCGGTTAGTGCTTGCTAACCCGGACGAGGTGGGTCAATCCTATATGGTACCATATACTAATATTCACGCTACAACGTATTAACAACTATGCTGACGGAGGACTTTAAAATGATTAGTTTCGAAAAACTCATGTAGTATATGAAAAGTTGGTACTTGCGTTCACATGTTAAAAGTTGAGCAATATATCACACCCCTGAGTAAAACAGTAAAAGAGGGGCTATGAGACTCACCTGAGTCTTGTGAGTTTAACTTAATAAACTTGAGTTGATTAGCCGAGTATGAAGTCCAAAGACTTGTAACCTGAGGGTGTCCACGACACGCGATGGTTATAAACATGATTGGGTATCTCAAAAGATCACCCGTGTAGTTGTTACACAACTATATATATGTCCAAATTACTACGATTTGGTTGATTTGTTAAGTGTTTGAAAACATGTACGGCCCGTTGGTGACGGATTTGTAATAATAATCTCAACTATTATTATTTTGATTTCGTGGCGTTTTACTTGAAAAATGTGTTTTAGAAGCCGTTACGGAATCTAAGTACGGGGGTCCGGGGGCAGCGCCCCTGGTAGCGGGGTCCAAGGGGCGGCAGCCCCTGGCGGGGTCCAAGGGGCAGAGCCCCTGGCTGGGGTCGAGCTGCCAGGTCAGCTTGGAAAATTTTTATTTCTACTATATTGCTTTGACGAAAAACGCATCTGGGATCAGAATTCGGGTAAAATCGAGTGATAAATTTCGAGTCTCGACACTTAGTAAAAATCTAAGTTTTCTGTGTTTTGCGACACAATATGCGACACAAAAGTGGTTATGCGACACAAGGGTTGTGTCGCATAGGAATGCGACACAATGTCTATGCGACACAATGGTTGTGTCGCATAGATGCGAGATGCTGATTCAACAGCGACATAGTGATTGTGTCGTATGGGGTATGCGACATAGTGGTTGTGTCGCAGGTCTTGCGACACTGATTATCGGGTACGACACAAGGTACGACACAAGGGATTTTTATGCGACACAAAGGTCAAAATACGACACAACATGCGACACAAGGCTTGTGTCGCATGGATGAACACCAGCCCATAAAGTCCGGCTGTTAATGTTTTTCCGGCCAAAATTCCGTTTTAAACTCGTTTTTAAGCTATGAAATCGTGTTATATACTTAGTAAGGGACATATATATGTTATATAAACAACCACAAGTGAAAAATACTAAGATTCGAGAGATTTCGGGATTTTGTCGGAAACTTACAATTTGCCGAAATGAAAATCCGGAAAGATAACGTTGTAGATCGTCGCGAGGTGGTCGTGAATCTCTAAAAATATTGATGATACGAGTGCGTTTGGTAGTAGTATTTTGCGATTTTAATGGTTTTGGGTGTTTTTCTTTTTAGAGAGAAAAGATAAGAGAGAGATAGAAGAAAGAGATGAAATGAAGAAGAAAAGTGGGAGGTGGGGGTTTATCCCCACCTTTTCAGTTTTCGCCCCGCGTTCCGCGTGGTATTCGTTTTCTCCGTCATTTAACGTTTGAAACAATTATTTACATTTTAATTATAAGTTTTAAAATACAATTTATTACGAAATGTTTTGTTTAAATATTTTACACATCAATTTATATTTTAGTTATAAAATGTAAGTTTGTTTATTTAGTTTGCGCGTTTTAATATTTTAAATTGTGTAAGTTCGGTTTGTACGATACGAATGAATACGAAATATTATCATAATAATATTTTTGACATAAAAGCGTTATTTAATAAAACTGGTTACCAACGTCCGTATTAAATTGAATCGAGATACATTCGATTTAAATTGCGTACGATTTAATCAAATCGCATTTTCGTATATATTCCACAATATATATAATTCGATACATTAATTAGCCTAATACAGAACTAATTACATGTATTAACATATGATTAGGCACTAATTACTAGTCCTAATTTGGCGGGTGTTACACTTTAGGCTAGGAGTATACAGTATTATCACACGTTAGTATAGATTCCTTATACTAATACAACTCAACTAGGTGATGAATATCCATACCTAGGTTCAACGTGCTAATTAATATCTAAGTATTTGTTCATACATAACTAGATACAATTAACTATTTTCATGCGTGGCATTATTGTTACATATATTTACTGTTTTGACAGATATATATATATATATATATATATATATATATATATATATATATATATATATATATATATACATACTGATACATCATCTCGAGCACTCGGTGCTACCTACAATTTACATATATGTATTAGTATACATACAATTATACGATTTACTTAGTCAGGCATGTCGAGTACTGCTGGCTGTCGAACAAGTTAGTCGGGCATGTCGTTGTACTTCCGGCTCAATTACACATTACTTGCGAGCAATCCAAAAACGATGCCGCGGTATTGCAGCGGGCACCAAACGATGCCACGGTAAAGTGGGCACAAAACGAAACCACGGTATTGCAGTGGGCACAATTTCAACTCAATCATGGATCAGCGAGTTATACTCGGGATTCACTATAAGTTAACGGGTCGGTAGAGTTCCCACGCGAGGCCGTTAGCTCAAACACGTTCGGGGTAGCTCATGCTAGCCGGGTAAACAAACATACAACAATAATCCGTGGGATTACGATTTCGTTGCTGGATGCAACACGCTATCAAATATTGCTCAACATCATATGACGTGGTCATACATTTACTTGGACTATACTCAGGCAGGTTTTGCCTCGCATTGTTTTATTTCACTTAATACCAGATAGGTATCCAGGCTCGGAATGCCTCAATTAATATGTACTTGAGTACATACCACTATTACTTAGGTATTAGATACCTCGACTAGCTTATACACATTGGTGATTATAACTTCAACTCAATACAAAGCAGAATCGTGGATTCTGGACTATTTTTCTAAACATGCAAGGTTTATTATTTGATGTTTTCAACTAACAATCCTATGAACTCACCAGCTTTATAGCTGACCTGTTTTAGCATGTGTTCTCAGGTGCCCAGCAGGATTAGGATTACTACAAGATTATGCTAGCTCGAGTCGCATATTTTCAAACAATTGGGACTACTCCGCATTTACTTTTGTATTTTCAAATTATGTATTTGAAATTTCTATTAAACTCGCCACGTTGTAAATGTTCTATTTGGTGAATGTATAATTATTTTCAAACGTCTCATTTAGAGTCGTTCATTATGTATCTTATGCTGTGATATTTAATTTGGTAACACCCGACCCGACCGCTTTCGCAACCCGAAATTTGAGGGTGTTACAATATGTGTTTTACGATATTATGGTTTGCAATATATGACACTATAATTTGTTTTAATTATTCAAATATACGTCATTTATATCGCAGTTAGTCAACTGGGCAATGCCCGGGTATAAAACTAGTTATTAATTAATTAAGGAGTCCAATTATTTCTCTCGATCCATTATCATTATTATTATAATTTAAATCACTGAATCAATCTCACACCACTTAGATAATGGATATAATATATACTTTTTAATCAATGTAATGTTAAAAACTTAGTTATAAGGGAGATTTACATCTATATCTGTAACACCCCCAAATTTAACAGTTTGCGGAAGCGATGTTTTGGGTGTTACTAATCAATAATCACAAGCACAAAGGATACAGTGAACGACTCTAAATGAGACGTTCGAAAAGTTATTACATTAATACATAAGTAGTTTCAAAATACAAGCTCGAGTTCAAGTAAATTCCTAGAGATTCTAATACATAACAACTAGTACAAAAGTAATGTATGAAAATCTCCAAGCTTGTAAATGCATGCGACTCGAGCTAAGAAGGCTTATCCTGCTGGGCATCCCTACTGATGCTGTGTACCTGAGAAGCATTACTAAAACGGTCAACCAAAAGGTTGGTGAATCTCACAGGTTTGTAAGTAAGTAAACAGTTTGAACACACAAGTAGTATTTGTAAATCATAGCCAGCCAGTAAGTAACGATCACAAGTCATGCTCATCGTTAACTTAAGTTTTAATAAGTGGGTGGTTGCAAGTCATGCAAACCGTTTGATACAATCGCCATGAGCCACCATAGTTGAAACTTAACGTACAGTAAATATCGGTACCCCCTCATGAATGTAATCCAAAACATTCATACGGAACGAGCAAGAAACGCCCGTTTCTACAGGAACGGTTCGTGGTAGTGCTTGCTACCCCGGGCGGGGATTGTCAGTCCCATATGGATCCATATACTAAAGCTCGCGCTTATCACATAACTAACAACTATGATTCAGGAGGATTTCATTGGATTAGTCGTAAACTCATGCAATTGGCGTATCGTTAATCTCGTTCAGTAAGTAAATCATGGCAGCAAGTAAGTTTTGTGTGTTCATGTAAAACAGTAATGCATCTCACCCCTGAGTATAAAACAGTAAAGTAGGGGCTGTAAGACTCACCTGAGTCTGGCAGACGATGTAATAAGTAAGCAAGTAGTATTCCCAAACTAGCAACCCTTAGCGTCCTAATACGCACAAGGTCCGGTAAGTAAATGGAATACTTTGTAAAGTATCCATGCTAGTTGTTCCCAACTAGTTAATGTCCATTAGTTTGTTTGTAAGTTTGTAATTGTTTGTAAATCGTAGTTTGTATAAAAGTTGTACGGTCCGTTTGTTATCATTGTATAATAATAATTCCATCCATTATTATTATGTATTAATAGTAGTTGTACAGTTGTAAAGTATACTTGTATGATCGTTTGTTTGTATTACAACATGTATCGTTTGCGTAAGTTCCAATGGGCTTAATCCCCAAAGGGTACGAGTGAAACCTCGTAAGTATTCGTATGTATGTTCGTATCAGTTACCGTGTAATCCAGCACGTAACTAGTGAGTGAACTTGTAAGTTCGTATCGGATGTAATCCCGTGTAATGTACAAGCGTAAGTTCGTTGGAGTGTAATCTCCTAAGTATTTCGAGTGTAAACTCATGTGCGTGTGTGAGTGAAATCCCACGTTAGTTTTGTACAGTCTTGTACGTATTCCAGTGTTGTTGTATACTTTCAAAAGTATAGTATTTTCAGGTATAAGTAGCATCGTATTTGATTTAGTAGTTGAAAAGTGATTCCAACACTTAGAGTTATATTTTGTTTTCTGATCTGGGCTTTCTGCGACACAAGTCTTGTGTCGCAGATCGTATGCGACATAAGGTCTGTGTCGTATGGATTTGTTTCTGATTTAGTGTTTATGCGACACAATGGTTGTGTCGCAGACAAGGGTACGACATAATGATACGACATAGTCGGGGTGTCGCAATCAAGCGATAGGTAAATTTTGTGTCGTAGATGGTACGACATATAATGCGACATAAGCGTTGTGTCGCATACATTGCTACATAACGTGCGACATAACCTGCGACATAGCGTTGTGTCGCATGAAATTTCGGTCCGATGCGACACAAGAGGTCTGTTCGGAAATTTAGTTTCCGAAAACGTATTTTCCGGTTTCCGTTGGGTCTAGAACTTTTATGCTAGCTTTAATATGTTGTAATAAGTCCATAATAACTATTGTTAGTCGTTTTTAATGTTTGTGGTGTCGTTTTCTTTAAAATGACCAAAACCGACATTTTCGTAAAAGTGTTCAAAAACGAGTTTAGATTACGTATTTGGACATTACTAAGTTAGGGAAACAATAATCTAGCAAAATAAATGTAATCGGAAAGTTTCGAGGTCGCCGGAAAACTTACAAAGTTGTCGAAACGAAAATCCGAAAAGATACGATTGTAGCCCTCGTTCTCGTGATCGCTTTTCTCCAAACGAGTATGGACCTCCGAGGTGTTTTAATGGTGTTTTTAGGGTGGTTTAGTGTCGGTTTTAGAGAGAGGGAGTGAGAGAGCCGATTGGGAGAGAGAGAGAGGGAGAGAAATGATGGGGTATGGTTTGTGTTTTGTGTGTGTAAGTGGAGAAAGAGGTGAGGGTGTGAGATCCCCTCACCTTGGCCGGTTTTGGTGGGGCCACCATGGTGTGGTCTCACCAATTTTTCGTTCCCTCGCGTTTGCGCTCCGTGCGGTGTTCGTTTCCCCGGTCGTTTAAACGTAAAACTAATTTTATACGCGATTAAATATACGTTTGAAAATACGAAATAATATCCGATTATTAAGTTGAAGTATTTCATCAAAATACTAGTTTTCAAGTTATAAAACATAACTTAGTTTGTTTTGTCGGTTGGTCGAGTTTTCGGAGAGTTCGGTGACGTTTTAATTAAAACGTACGTTTTCCGTTATATTATAAACATAATATAAAGTAGTCATCAAAGTAAATAAATAATTTCACATTATTTAATAATCATTTTACCAATGTCCGCAAGTTTGTACAATTGTAGTTTCATACGATATGTACGAATCGTATGTGCGTATATATACATATATTCCATCCATATACATATATATAAGTAAGTAATGTATATAATCCTATTTCATATTATATACAAGTAATAAACACGTAATCAGGAAAATTTTAAATTGGTCCTAATTTTGGGGTTGTTACATTCTCCCCTTGTTATGAAAATTTCGTCCCGAAATTTGTTCGAAGTAGTAATCGGTAGTTTGATATCAGTCAGGTAGCTACAATGTGTACTAGTAGCCTACAGTAGGAGGGTAGGTCCTACAGTGTTTGAAATCAAGTAATCGTCAGGTGGTAACGTACCCTAAATCTTGTTGCCTGATGGTAGTGGGCATTGGGCCTTGAGATGGCCAGCACTCCCACAGTTGAAGCAGAGTTTCACCTTAGGAGGATTCGTACTTTTAGGGTAGGATTTGCATCGACCGACGGGTATGGTACACGGTCCTTCATGATGCCGAGTGCATTGGGGACAGAAAGGTTTCTTTCCCAAGTAGTTTCCGGTGGTTTTGGAGGGAGTAATCTTCACCCTTTTTGCTGGGGGTGACGTACAGTCAGTGTCGGTATCCTCTTCAGTAGGAGTACTTTGTGAAGTGGGTGGTGAAGTAGGGTTTTCTAAAGCTACCAAACGTAGTTCGTACTCCCGCATACGTATGTCATTTTGGAAAGCAATTCGTCGTAGGTCATCAATGTCTTCCCGTGCTTCAGTAAGTTGTTTTCGCAGTGAATCAATAGTTTGGTTAAGGTGGTTGACTGATTCAGTAGTCAAGGTTTCATCAACTGATGCTTTTGCAGCAGTTAGAGCAGCAGGAGGGGCAGGTGCTGCTGCTGATTCAGCGGAGTGTTCTGTATCACACTCGAGTTCGAGGAGGTAAGGAAACATCTTCGGTTCCTCACTGAGCAGTTCATTTTGCAGTGTAGGGTTGTTGACGGAGTGAGTTGTCATTTCCTACGAAATAAGTGTTCTATTTAAGAATTTGCCTCAAGTAAGTGAAGTTATATTAATTTATCTGTTTAAAGTAACGAATAGCATACGAGTTCCCGGTCTCAACCAGTGTGAGATAATTGGGAAGGGAGTTTGGGTTACTGTATCTAAAGTGTAAGACAAATTGTGTTGTCGGGATTTAAGTAGTCGGTCGTTTCCTAATCCTATTGTGTACTTAGGATCAAAGAAAACACACAGAATAAAATACAGTTATACATAAGTCATTGAGCGAGAGATTTATGAGAAAACAGATTCGGGTAGTCAAAGAATAAGCGTACCCGGGTTGAGTAAATCACAGAGTCTCGGGTTTGGGTCATCCTCCCTGGCGTTAATTACGTAAGCTCTACTCCTTGTATTGTTGGTTCGGGGTTTCAGCTTAGGGCAATCCTTCCTGAAGTGCCCGGTACCGTTGCACTCATAGCAGGTCTTGGGTGCAGAAGTATCAGTACCAGTGGGGTTGGTTCGGCAGTCTTGGGCCAGGTGCCCGAATTTCTTGCACTTAGTGCAGGGACAGGAGCCGTTATGATGGCGATTACAGTTGGAGCAGTAAGGCTTGCTCCCCATGTAAGCCCTTGAGTCATTGGCGTTGACAATTGCAAGCTTCTTGTCAGAAGTCGGGTTGGATGAGTGGGGACTCACTTCCCATTTACGTTTGTTACTCGCAGACGGGGTTGAAGTCGAGCCACGGCGGACAGAATTGGCCGTTAACTCATGAGCCATACGAATGGCGCTCTGAATAGTTCCCGGTTTGGATGAAGTAACTAAGTCTTGAAGTCGCTCAGGAAGTCCATCAACGTACTTTTCGATCCTTTTGTACTCAGGATCAACCATGGATGGGCACAAGAGTGCCAGTTGGTGAAAGCGGTTGGTGTATCCGGTGATGTCGTCACCCTGCATCTTGTGATTCCAGAATTCTAACTCTAGTTGCTTCAGCTCATCTCTTGGGCAGTACTCGCCCCTCAGCATATTCTTTAGTTCATCCCACTGTAGTTTGTAAGCATCGGCAATGCTCACCGTTTGCGCATAAGTGTTCCACCAAGTAAGGGCGGTGTCAGAAAAGGTGCTGGCGGCGAATTTAACTTTATCCTCTTCCTTGCAGTTGCAGATGAGGAACACTGATTCGATTTTCTCGGTCCAGCGAATCAGACCGATTGCTCCTTCAGTTCCTGCAAAGTTCAGCGGCTTGCAGTTATGGAAATCTTTGTAGGTGCAGGTTTTGGGTTGTGGTCCATTAGTAGCTGTATCTTCGCTACCAGGGGTTGATGTTCAGGTAGCTAGGGCTTGAGCCACGCTACGGGCAATTATACCCGCTACTTCGGCTTCAGTAAGCATGATTTGACGTCGAGGAGGCATGTTCCTTGAAACAATAATAAAGAACATGTGAGGATTTGAATAAGAATTATGGCGGTGATGATTTAGTACATTTAAAAAAATTTCATCAACGGTTGAAATTGGTTCAAAGTTTGTGGGTTATAAATAAGTTTATACAGTTTCGAAATTTTTGAAAATTTCATAAAACATTTTGTAAGAAATTTTTGTAACATGTTTGACAAAAATACATTTGTTATAAAATTTTGATGAATAAAAGAAATCGGTTGTATAGTTTGAAGTCTGACGGAGACTTGGGTTGAAAATGATTTTATTGGGATACATATAACGGTACGGTGGGGTACGTTGTAGAATGGTATAAACGTCGAATTAAGTAGGAATAGTAAATGAAAACAAGGTCTCGATCTTTATATCGAAGGACGTTCGAGTAACTATGGTTGTCAGTTATAACGGTGTGGAAGTCTTCGGACGTAAGTCGGTAGTCGTGAATTTATAAAAATCGAATAAGGATGGAACGACGAGAGTCGGGTTGTCGTTTGTTTGATAAAATTTGAAAGTGACTTTCGTAGTAGTCGAGAGAGAGTATCGTATCGGGGAAAGAGGCCTATGTATATATATATATAACACATAACCGCCTAGTGTGTCTAGCACAATCAAGTAAAAGTCCCGGTTCTCTCGAGGTCAGAGTCATCTAATGCATTCCGGTTCAACATAACCCCTTTCAGAACTCACATCATCTTCATTTAATTGTACATAGTTGATCAGGCTATGTTAAATTAAACTCGTATGCTGTAATTCCTGAACCAGTATACCTAATGAGGAATACTGCCTAACGGTCATAGTCTAGGCCCACTAAATGCAACCTAGTTCACTATAACCTTAGGCTCTGATACCAATCTGTAACACCCCCAAATTTAACAGTTTGCGGAAGCGATGTTTTGGGTGTTACTAATCAATAATCACAAGCACAAAGGATACAGTGAACGACTCTAAATGAGACGTTCGAAAAGTTATTACATTAATACATAAGTAGTTTCAAAATACAAGCTCGAGTTCAAGTAAATTCCTAGAGATTCTAATACATAACAACTAGTACAAAAGTAATGTATGAAAATCTCCAAGCTTGTAAATGCATGCGACTCGAGCTAAGAAGGCTTATCCTGCTGGGCATCCCTACTGATGCTGTGTACCTGAGAAGCATTACTAAAACGGTCAACCAAAAGGTTGGTGAATCTCACAGGTTTGTAAGTAAGTAAACAGTTTGAACACACAAGTAGTATTTGTAAATCATAGCCAGCCAGTAAGTAACGATCACAAGTCATGCTCATCGTTAACTTAAGTTTTAATAAGTGGGTGGTTGCAAGTCATGCAAACCGTTTGATACAATCGCCATGAGCCACCATAGTTGAAACTTAACGTACAGTAAATATCGGTACCCCCTCATGAATGTAATCCAAAACATTCATACGGAACGATCAAGAAACGCCCGTTTCTACAGGAACGGTTCGTGGTAGTGCTTGCTACCCCGGGCGGGGATTGTCAGTCCCATATGGATCCATATACTAAAGCTCGCGCTTATCACATAACTAACAACTATGATTCAGGAGGATTTCATTGGATTAGTCGTAAACTCATGCAATTGGCGTATCGTTAATCTCGTTCAGTAAGTAAATAATAGCAGCAAGTAAGTTTTGTGTGTTCATGTAAAACAGTAATGCATCTCACCCCTGAGTATAAAACAGTAAAGTAGGGGCTGTAAGACTCACCTGAGTCTGGCAGACGATGTAATAAGTAAGCAAGTAGTATTCCCAAACTAGCAACCCTTAGCGTCCTAATACGCACAAGGTCCGGTAAGTAAATGGAATACTTTGTAAAGTATCCATGCTAGTTGTTCCCAACTAGTTAATGTCCATTAGTTTGTTTGTAAGTTTGTAATTGTTTGTAAATCGTAGTTTGTATAAAAGTTGTACGGTCCGTTTGTTATCATTGTATAATAATAATTCCATCCATTATTATTATGTATTAATAGTAGTTGTACAGTTGTAAAGTATACTTGTATGATCGTTTGTTTGTATTACAACATGTATCGTTTGCGTAAGTTCCAATGGGCTTAATCCCCAAAGGGTACGAGTGAAACCTCGTAAGTATTCGTATGTATGTTCGTATCAGTTACCGTGTAATCCAGCACGTAACTAGTGAGTGAACTTGTAAGTTCGTATCGGATGTAATCCCGTGTAATGTACAAGCGTAAGTTCGTTGGAGTGTAATCTCCTAAGTATTTCGAGTGTAAACTCATGTGCGTGTGTGAGTGAAATCCCACGTTAGTTTTGTACAGTCTTGTACGTATTCCAGTGTTGTTGTATACTTTCAAAAGTATAGTATTTTCAGGTATAAGTAGCATCGTATTTGATTTAGTAGTTGAAAAGTGATTCCAACACTTAGAGTTATATTTTGTTTTCTGATCTGGGCTTTCTGCGACACAAGTCTTGTGTCGCAGATCGTATGCGACATAAGGTCTGTGTCGTATGGATTTGTTTCTGATTTAGTGTTTATGCGACACAATGGTTGTGTCGCAGACAAGGGTACGACATAATGATACGACATAGTCGGGGTGTCGCAATCAAGCGATAGGTAAATTTTGTGTCGTAGATGGTACGACATATAATGCGACATAAGCGTTGTGTCGCATACATTGCGACATAACGTGCGACATAACCTGCGACATAGCGTTGTGTCGCATGAAATTTCGGTCCGATGCGACACAAGAGGTCTGTTCGGAAATTTAGTTTCCGAAAACGTATTTTCCGGTTTCCGTTGGGTCTAGAACTTTTATACTAGCTTTAATATGTTGTAATAAGTCCATAATAACTATTGTTAGTCGTTTTTAATGTTTGTGGTGTCGTTTTCTTTAAAATGACCAAAACCGACATTTTCGTAAAAGTGTTCAAAAACGAGTTTAGATTACGTATTTGGACATTACTAAGTTAGGGAAACAATAATCTAGCAAAATAAATGTAATCGGAAAGTTTCGAGGTCGCCGGAAAACTTACAAAGTTGTCGAAACGAAAATCCGAAAAGATACGATTGTAGCCCTCGTTCTCGTGATCGCTTTTCTCCAAACGAGTATGGACCTCCGAGGTGTTTTAATGGTGTTTTTAGGGTGGTTTAGTGTCGGTTTTAGAGAGAGGGAGTGAGAGAGCCGATTGGGAGAGAGAGAGAGGGAGAGAAATGATGGGGTATGGTTTGTGTTTTGTGTGTGTAAGTGGAGAAAGAGGTGAGGGTGTGAGATCCCCTCACCTTGGCCGGTTTTGGTGGGGCCACCATGGTGTGGTCTCACCAATTTTTCGTTCCCTCGCGTTTGCGCTCCGTGCGGTGTTCGTTTCCCCGGTCGTTTAAACGTAAAACTAATTTTATACGCGATTAAATATACGTTTGAAAATACGAAATAATATCCGATTATTAAGTTGAAGTATTTCATCAAAATACTAGTTTTCAAGTTATAAAACATAACTTAGTTTGTTTTGTCGGTTGGTCGAGTTTTCGGAGAGTTCGGTGACGTTTTAATTAAAACGTACGTTTTCCGTTATATTATAAACATAATATAAAGTAGTCATCAAAGTAAATAAATAATTTCACATTATTTAATAATCGTTTTACCAATGTCCGCAAGTTTGTACAATTGTAGTTTCATACGATATGTACGAATCGTATGTGCGTATATATACATATATTCCATCCATATACATATATATAAGTAAGTAATGTATATAATCCTATTTCATATTATATACAAGTAATAAACACGTAATCAGGAAAATTTTAAATTGGTCCTAATTTTGGGGTTGTTACAATATCCTTACAAACTTTCGATATTACATCAATATCCTTGCAAATTTCAAAATTACTTCAATATCCTTTTAAAAGTTAAAAATTCTCATATATGTCCAAATAATTGATTTTAATCAACAATTAAATAACTTTTTTGTTAAAAATCTATTTACATATTTTTTAACAGACTATGTGACCATTTTACCCTTCTGGTATCTAAAACTTTACATCTGATTTCATCTATTCCTCACGAGATTTTATATGAAATAAAGTATGATTAAATATGAATTCATATTTATACATCATATCTCGTCAATTTAGGCACCCAATTTTCCATTTTCCAATTTATTTTTTAATGGTGGTGGATACCATTGGTATTATCATATGGTAATTCACTTGAAAATTGCATTAAAATTATACCAATAAAACTCATATGACTATTACCAACCAAGAACTTGATAACAAAGTTTGTGAATCATTATGATAAAAAAAGTTGAATCATTATTAAGAAAAACTGAATCGTTCCATGTAACACCCCCAAATTTGTTTAGCGGAAGCGTTTAGTTTTAAGTACTGGGGTGTCACAATAATAAAGCATGCATACGTATCAGAGCTTATGATTACAACAGAACATAATATATTAAGATGCCAAAAGTATTAATTACAAAGTTACAATTCATCGAATCGTATAAGTTAAAAGTAGTAAGTTTACAAAAGTAGATTTCTGAAATATGACTAAAACATTTCAGTTATACTAAAGAAATCCATATGTTTCCAAAAGTTGGCATCCTAAGCTTCAAGGGTCGCCTAATTCTCCATGTGTGTTGGCGATCTTACATGCGCAGCTAATTCCCTGAAAAACATAGTAAAAGTCAACAACTAGGTTGAGTGAATCCACAGGTTTTATGTTGTACGTTGTTGTTTCAAGTTTTGTAGTCACATTTGTTGGACCAAATACGTTCGTAAATAGTAATTGCCATAATAGTCGAGTAATGTTTAGTGGAACGTCATCCAAAGTATAAGTTTAGTGGGTTATTCGCCCGAAAGTTTCTGGTCTTGTCGGGACGTTACCCAAAATGTGGTTCGTGTGGGAGGTTGCCCAAAAATAGTTTCGTTGGGACGTTACCCAAATTATATGTTTTGAAAACGTGTTGCTGGTCGTTCCCCAGTAGTTTTAAAGTTTGAGTCGGTCGTTCTCCGACTAGTTACCAAATGTACCGGTCGTTCTCCGGTAAGATACCAAGTTAGCACCGGTCGTTCTCCGGTGAGATACATTGTTAGTACCGGTCGTTCTCCGGTAAGATATACTGTTAGTACCGGTCGTTCTCCGGTAAGATACCATGTTAGTGTCGGTCGTTCTCCGACAAGTTACCAATATGTACCGGTCGTCCTCCGGTAAGATACCAAATTTATTTCACATAGTAATAATAGTTTTTGTTTGAAATACCTTTTCGTACGGACAGTTGTAGTAGTTGACCGTAGTCATAAGCAATTTGTATAAGTGTACCAAAAGGCAGTTATGTGATAGTTTGTATAACAGTTTAACAGTTCAAGTACTCTAATTGTTCGAGTAAACAGTATGATAAGTAATCATATAGTAAAAGCAGTTATGGCAATCAGTAAATCAGTAAATCAGTAAATCAGTAAAGCAGTTGACTATGTTTTCCACCCCAAAAGTAGTTAAAAACAGTAAAAGTAGGGGCTGTGAACTCACCTGTTGAGTTAAGTAGTTGTGTGAGAGCTAGCAAAGCCTAGTCCGGGTAAGTCACTAACGTCCTAAACGTAGGAAATAGTCATATAAGTGGTTGAATAACAATCCAAACCATGTTACTCGTTTATCCACGAAAGATCGTTTATTTGTAAATTCGTACGACTCGTTGGTGATGGTTTTGTAAAAGTGTTTTAAAGTATTGTTACAAGGTTCTGGAATTTGCGACGACATGGCGACGACATGGCGACGACATTTGCGAAAGACATGGCGACGACATAGCGACGTCAGGTGCGACGTAGTGTGCGACGTAGTGTGCGACGTAGTGTGCGACGACATGTGCGACGACATGGCGACGACATAGCGACGTCAGGTGCGACGTCAGGTGCGACGTAGTGTGCGACGACATGTGCGACGACATGGCGACGACATAGCGACGTCAGGTGCGACGTAGTGTGCGACGTAGTGTGCGACGTAGTGTGCGACGACATGGCGACGACATGCGACGTTAAGCCTGACGTCGCATTTGGGCCAACCCAGATGCGACGTTACGGGCTGTTTGAACAAAAACGCGATTTTTAACCCAAAAACGTTTAGATCTTTCATATATTGACTTGTAACATGTTTGTAAACTATTATAATGAAGTAAAAGTGAAAGAAAAGTGAGTTTTCATACCAAATCGGGTGAAATCCGAAAGTTAGGTGGAGTTTGAAGATGAAGATAAAAATGGTGATTTTGAGCTTGAATCCTTGTGTAGATGATGATGATGACGAGTTTGATGATGTTGTGTGTCCGATTTGTTGTTGTTCTTGTTGATTTTGTGATTGTTTTTAGTGATTTTTGGTGGGTTTTTAGAGAGAAATGAGAGTAAAATGAAAGGTAGAGAGAGAGAGTGAAAGATAAAATGAAAGGAAAAATGGGGTGGGGAGGTGGGTTTTGAAGGGGGAAGTGGAAGCATTGTCTCCACTTTGGTTCCGTTTGCAGTATTAAATCCCCGTGTTTGTTTACCCGATCGTTAATTATTTAAATATTTTAAATGATACATTTTTAATTACATATTCATTTATATTTTTGGTTGGAAATATTTTATGGAATAATTTAATTAAGTTTATAAAATTTTAACTTTTGTTTAAACGTTATTCGTTACGAAATAATTGTAAATATTATCGACATAATATTTATTATACGTTTACGTTATTTAATAACTTTCGTTTTATTAAATAAATTCGTTCACCAACAGTCGTATATTTTTGTCGCGCTAGTTTAAATCGTTTCGCACGTAATTACAACTAATTACGAATACGTAATACTACGCGTATTATCTAGTTGGGCTATGCTAGACTTACCTCTAAATTGTGTCGTGAATTCACTCAAGTAGGGAATTAGCCTAATAATGCAAGTGATTAAAGTAATTAATCGCGTTTAAATTTGCGGGGTGTTACATTCTCCCCATGTTAGAGAAATCTCGTCCCGAGATTTAAAATCAAGTCGGATCGCCCGCGGCGTATGTTCTCCGATAAGTCATGTTGTTAACAATAGTAATAGTACCAAATTGTGTGGCGTTCAATTGTCGCCAGAAAAGTTTTAATTAGTTTAGTATACTCGCGGTATAGTTTAGTATGTTTCGGCAGTAGTAGTAGTTTATGTGGCATTCTGAGTTGCCATGACAATTCGAATAAAACGTATGTTAAATCGTAGCAATAGTCGTTAAAACGTACCGTGCTAGTTGAGATCTGCGACCGTTTCTGGTGCACGGAGGATGTATGCGCGGCTTGGGGTGTAGCCTTTGTTAACGGTGCGGTTGTTGTCGTTTTGATTGTTGCGGTTGTTGTTCGGTTGTTGGCATTGGTTTCGGTGATGTCCAGGATCACCACATCTAAAGCAGCCGGTGTTTTGTACCTCGGTGGCAGCTTGAGGAGGTAGGTTTGTCCTACAGTTCTGTGCTAAGTGACCGGGACGTCTGCAGTTTTGACAAAATGTACAATCACCATCGTGGTGTCTACCGCACTTGTCACACCTCGGTTTGTTGCCAAGGTAGGTTTTGGGTCCAGGGTTGGTGATTGCAGCGTAGGCTCGGGTGTTTCCCGGGTTTTTGTTTTGTTGAACCTGACGGTCGTTACCATCGCTGTTCCATTTGCGTTTGTGGGTTCCAGATTCTCCCGCATCAGTACGGGTAAGTTCAATTTTCCCTGTGATAGCTTTCAGGGTTCCAATCTCGACCGCGTCGTCGGTTAAGCTTTGAGCCAGATCAACTGCGCTCCTAAAAGTAGCTGGTTTGGAGGACATAACCATGCCTCGGATCTGTGGTGCCAAACCCCTGTTGTAACGCTCAATGCGTTTGCTCTCAGGGGTTACCATGTGAGGCACCAGACGTGCAAGTTCCTGGAATCTAGTTGTGTAACCGGAAATGTCAGCGCCGATCATTTGGATGTTCCAGAATTCGGTTTCAAGTTTCTGCATCTCGTTGGGAGGGCAAAATTCCTCCATCAGCATTCGTTTCAGTGTCTCCCATGAGATGGAGTAAGCAGCTGGGCGTCCCATGATTTGTACCTGAGCGTTCCACCAGGTTAGCGCTTTATCAGCTAGAGTACACGTGGCGTACTTCACGATTTTGTCGGTGGCACAGTCGCTGATGTCGATGACTGATTCCGTTTTCTCTATCCAGTGGACCAGGCCGATGGCCCCTTCGGTCCCGGTGAAGGTGCTGGGTTTGCAAGACTGGAAGGTTTTGTAGGAACACCCCTGTTGGGTATTGGTTGGGGTTTCGCTGTTAACTGGAGTGGCCCCGCTATTGTGGGTCAGGTTTTCACGATTGCGGTTGGCCTCGTATTGAGCGATGGCTTCAGCCACGCGGCGTTCGATTATTTCTTCGTTTGTTTCCGGAGGCGGAGGTGGAGTCCTTTGTCGACTGTTTCGAGTCTTTCTTTGTTTAGGAGGCATGCTGACGTTCTGCGATGAAAAGATGCAGAAGTCAATGCCAATGAAAAATATGTGAGGAATGAAGTTTCACATATTTCAAGTTTTCGAGTATCAAGAGGAATTATCGAATCCCCATCACGTATCCTACGACTATGAAACACCCATATGTACTCAGTATAATATAATCACGTTGGCCAGGCGTCATTATATGATGCCAAATACATACTTCTTTTCATCAACCGTTTAATCACGATCAGGTTCATATGAGATCAGAGTACAATGAACGAGTCGAATGTGGTGAATAGTTCACGCGTATCGAGTTATCGTAACGATAGTTTAGATGTATGCAAATGTATGTATGCATGTGCGTTCTAGCCAAGGCTATAGTCTAGGTCTCTAGGTTGCTAAGTCACCTAAAGTTTCCTAGTTCGCTATAACCAATGGCTCTGATACCAATCTGTAACACCCCCAAATTTGTTTAGCGGAAGCGTTTAGTTTTAAGTACTGGGGTGTCACAATAATAAAGCATGCATACGTATCAGAGCTTATGATTACAACAGAACATAATATATTAAGATGCCAAAAGTATTAATTACAAAGTTACAATTCATCGAATCGTATAAGTTAAAAGTAGTAAGTTTACAAAAGTAGATTTCTGAAATATGACTAAAACATTTCAGTTATACTAAAGAAATCCATATGTTTCCAAAAGTTGGCATCCTAAGCTTCAAGGGTCGCCTAATTCTCCATGTGTGTTGGCGATCTTACATGCGCAGCTAATTCCCTGAAAAACATAGTAAAAGTCAACAACTAGGTTGAGTGAATCCACAGGTTTTATGTTGTACGTTGTTGTTTCAAGTTTTGTAGTCACATTTGTTGGACCAAATACGTTCGTAAATAGTAATTGCCATAATAGTCGAGTAATGTTTAGTGGAACGTCATCCAAAGTATAAGTTTAGTGGGTTATTCGCCCGAAAGTTTCTGGTCTTGTCGGGACGTTACCCAAAATGTGGTTCGTGTGGGAGGTTGCCCAAAAATAGTTTCGTTGGGACGTTACCCAAATTATATGTTTTGAAAACGTGTTGCTGGTCGTTCCCCAGTAGTTTTAAAGTTTGAGTCGGTCGTTCTCCGACTAGTTACCAAATGTACCGGTCGTTCTCCGGTAAGATACCAAGTTAGCACCGGTCGTTCTCCGGTGAGATACATTGTTAGTACCGGTCGTTCTCCGGTAAGATATACTGTTAGTACCGGTCGTTCTCCGGTAAGATACCATGTTAGTGTCGGTCGTTCTCCGACAAGTTACCAATATGTACCGGTCGTCCTCCGGTAAGATACCAAATTTATTTCACATAGTAATAATAGTTTTTGTTTGAAATACCTTTTCGTACGGACAGTTGTAGTAGTTGACCGTAGTCATAAGCAATTTGTATAAGTGTACCAAAAGGCAGTTATGTGATAGTTTGTATAACAGTTTAACAGTTCAAGTACTCTAATTGTTCGAGTAAACAGTATGATAAGTAATCATATAGTAAAAGCAGTTATGGCAATCAGTAAATCAGTAAATCAGTAAATCAGTAAAGCAGTTGACTATGTTTTCCACCCCAAAAGTAGTTAAAAACAGTAAAAGTAGGGGCTGTGAACTCACCTGTTGAGTTAAGTAGTTGTGTGAGAGCTAGCAAAGCCTAGTCCGGGTAAGTCACTAACGTCCTAAACGTAGGAAATAGTCATATAAGTGGTTGAATAACAATCCAAACCATGTTACTCGTTTATCCACGAAAGATCGTTTATTTGTAAATTCGTACGACTCGTTGGTGATGGTTTTGTAAAAGTGTTTTAAAGTATTGTTACAAGGTTCTGGAATTTGCGACGACATGGCGACGACATGGCGACGACATTTGCGAAAGACATGGCGACGACATAGCGACGTCAGGTGCGACGTAGTGTGCGACGTAGTGTGCGACGTAGTGTGCGACGACATGTGCGACGACATGGCGACGACATAGCGACGTCAGGTGCGACGTCAGGTGCGACGTAGTGTGCGACGACATGTGCGACGACATGGCGACGACATAGCGACGTCAGGTGCGACGTAGTGTGCGACGTAGTGTGCGACGTAGTGTGCGACGACATGGCGACGACATGCGACGTTAAGCCTGACGTCGCATTTGGGCCAACCCAGATGCGACGTTACGGGCTGTTTGAACAAAAACGCGATTTTTAACCCAAAAACGTTTAGATCTTTCATATATTGACTTGTAACATGTTTGTAAACTATTATAATGAAGTAAAAGTGAAAGAAAAGTGAGTTTTCATACCAAATCGGGTGAAATCCGAAAGTTAGGTGGAGTTTGAAGATGAAGATAAAAATGGTGATTTTGAGCTTGAATCCTTGTGTAGATGATGATGATGACGAGTTTGATGATGTTGTGTGTCCGATTTGTTGTTGTTCTTGTTGATTTTGTGATTGTTTTTAGTGATTTTTGGTGGGTTTTTAGAGAGAAATGAGAGTAAAATGAAAGGTAGAGAGAGAGAGTGAAAGATAAAATGAAAGGAAAAATGGGGTGGGGAGGTGGGTTTTGAAGGGGGAAGTGGAAGCATTGTCTCCACTTTGGTTCCGTTTGCAGTATTAAATCCCCGTGTTTGTTTACCCGATCGTTAATTATTTAAATATTTTAAATGATACATTTTTAATTACATATTCATTTATATTTTTGGTTGGAAATATTTTATGGAATAATTTAATTAAGTTTATAAAATTTTAACTTTTGTTTAAACGTTATTCGTTACGAAATAATTGTAAATATTATCGACATAATATTTATTATACGTTTACGTTATTTAATAACTTTCGTTTTATTAAATAAATTCGTTCACCAACAGTCGTATATTTTTGTCGCGCTAGTTTAAATCGTTTCGCACGTAATTACAACTAATTACGAATACGTAATACTACGCGTATTATCTAGTTGGGCTATGCTAGACTTACCTCTAAATTGTGTCGTGAATTCACTCAAGTAGGGAATTAGCCTAATAATGCAAGTGATTAAAGTAATTAATCGCGTTTAAATTTGCGGGGTGTTACATTCCAGCAATTGAGAATGATACATGAAGATCCTCCCAAATGAAACCGCCCAGAAATTTGATACGTGAAGATGATTTAAAATTGAGTATGATATGTGTATATTTTGGTTGTAAGTGTCCTATAATTTTGGAGAAAAATAAACTGCCCAGCGATTTCATTTAATTTACATGCTATTTAATTTATTAACTAAATTTGAAAAGTCTAAATTACCCTTTGACCTAAAATTAAAATGATTGGCTAGAAAGCCTTCTCCCTCTTCTCTATCAAAATTATCTTCTTTTTAGATCCCCCAACTATATATATATATATATATATATATATATATATATATATAGGGGAAGGATCAAGAAGGAAGCTTCAAAATTGGGGGAAGGAGGGAAGCAAACCTCAACCACTCATTTTTTCTCCTCTTATATATTCATCCACAATACCCATTTAATCAATTTTCATCTAAAATTCCAAATTAAAGCATGTAATTCAAAGATTCATCAATCAAAAACGTTATAAATCTTTGAATTCATCAATCGCAATCATACATATCTTCAATTCGTCATAATTCGAATTCATCAAAAATTATGAATATTGGAGTAACTTTTGGGGTTTTGAGAAAATTTTGATTTGGCAATGAAAACAATAAAATTAAACGAATTTGACCGTACAAAACTTATAAACAAGTAATTAATCGAATTATGATTGTTATTCCAATTGAATTTTACAGATGGAAAAAAATTCCAGACCGTTAACATTCATCTGGAAAGCATGTTAATCAAAATTACAACTTAATACTCTTAAACATTCATTTATGATGAATATTAATTTATATATGTTATTATACACAATTGAATGTGATAACATAACATTCATCGGTGTATAACAATGTATATGCATTAACATTCATCGTAAATGAATGTCAACGTGCTGAAAATTTGATTTTGATTAACATGCTTTTGAAATGCATGTTAACGATCTGGGAGGGGATTTCAAGTTATTTACAAGTTTGCCACCCCGTTGACTTTTGTGTTGACCAGAATGTGTGGTTAAAGTAGCTTCCCTCTTTCCCCCATTTTTTACTTCCGTATTGATCTTCCCCCTATATATATATATATATATATATATATATATATTATTTCCACGTGCAATACCATTTTACTTTGTTATTATTACCTTGTGAACACATATTATGTGCCGGGTATTGCTAACTACAGTTTATTGATTAAGAACCTAATGTTCATACGTACACAAACAAATGTTCCTCCGGCCTATGTATAACCAAATCGGACAGGACTACATTAATCAGATGATTCAATTAACTCACACATCAAATTCACTTGAAATAATGGTACTACTTATTTCCTTTTTGTTCCCTTTGTTTTTTCAACGTGCTACATTACACGTGATCTTCTTTGTATATAGGACTTTGCTGAAATGGACAAAATATTTAAGGAGATTTATGAAGAAGAAGATCATTGTTATCTCATCTGTGAAACGTACGAACAGCCTAAGGTAATACAATTTTTTTTCTCTTGCATTAGGTTAACTTTTCGCTATAAATATTACATTCATTTACAGGACTACGTTGAGGATTGGTTAGCTCTTGAAGATATAGTGAAGGAAGAAGCTGAATAAACTAAGAAAGTTTCAGAAAAGCAAGTATACAGTCCGATTGATTAGAAAGAAGATGAAGATGATCATTAAAACGAAGATGAATATTGTTGAATTGAATCGTTTAAAAACTCACCGATCAATGTTTATATATATATATATATATATATATATATATATATTTTCACGAATGTTTAATCCTTAATGATTCATGATAGTATGAATCCTTATGTTACTCAATATTATCTTATCTTATTGAAGCTATACTTTGAGTGTTTTGCCTTGATACATTTTTCATTAATTATTTAAATGTATAAAACAAATATGTGGTGTTGATACTTGTAACTATTTTGTTCGGTTTAATCACGAATTATATGTAATAACTAACATAACTTACATTATAATGATCTTGCCCGCAAATTTTGCGGGTTATAATGATCTAGTTATTAGTAATAATGGAGTGCAATATAGTAAATCGTATAGTCCCCTTTTTAAAAATTACGATTTTCGAGCCAAATTAAAGCTTTATAAAGTAGTATAGATAGAGGTCGAGACTTACCTTAAATGAGTCTTAAGATTTCATAATTTACTAATATGTGATAAACTCTAAACCCTTGCACTCAAAAATTGGCATTCCCTCCTTTCAATGGTTTATGTAACGTCCGCAAATTGGGCCTAGTCGTTTTTATATTATTTCTGATTCTAAATGATTATTTAATGAGTTAGGAAATAATATTATTTGATTTATTAAAAATAAATGGGTAAAAGAGTCACAGGATTTAATGTGACTAATAAAAATATTTTGACTCACGGGTATTTTCGGGTTCCAGACAATAGATTAGAAGGGGGTTAAATAAATTAAACTAGACAAAGTCGGTTTGAAAAGGACCGACTTAATTTACTTACTATTCCAATTGTTTCTATCTCCTTTATTTGGTACCAACTACACATACAGTAAGGAATTAAAGGTGAAACCATAAACTAGTAAAAAAAAATTAAAATAATATGGAGTCGGTTTGGTTGGGGAGCCGACTTAAAACTCAATCACTTTTCCCAAATTTCATATCTATTATTTCTTTGAACTCACACAAGAAACCCTCAACAATATTTAAAAATAACTAGAGTTGTGATTTGTTTGTGAGATTGGATTAATTGTTTCATCCTCATCATTAGACTCATCGTCATCACCATTATCCTAAGTTCTTTCAATTGTAAGTTGTTTCATGTCCATACTTTAATTTTAATTTGATTTTGTTAGAAATCATAGGGGTTTATGATTATGTAGGGAATTAAGAGTTGGAATTTGTCGTTGATGCTAACTGATGATTCTTTTGTATTTCGTGCAAATGCTTACATATATATATCTAAATAGCCATATGATATGCTTGTATATGGGAAGTGGAACATTATGTAATAGTGATACAAGTTGGAGTATCGATGATTGAAAAAAAAAAAAGAAAGAAGTTATTTAGTTAATGACACTTTTTGAGATAAGTTAATATATATATGAAATGAATATGGATTAGGAAGTTGTATACTTAAATGTTTGTGTTGACGAGAGCATCTGTTACCTGTTCTTTAGTAGATTGATTTACTCAATATATCCTCCTATATTTAAAGTGTATATTGTCTCCTCCTTAATTATAGGCTTAGTGGTTTTTAGTCATGATCGTGTTTCCTTCATAATTAGTGGTATCTCTTTGAATACATTGTAATCGTTGGTAGCATGAATAAACACACAGAAAATTATTCCACAAAACCGTCTTGTTGACAGTTTGATTTAATTTACAATCGAGGGATTACAAGCAATGTAAAATATTAACTGAATACTAATAAATGATTAGCTTATTATTATTAAAGTATGGTGGAACATGTTATAATATAAATTTTGAAATATGGTTGAATTTATAGTTATGATTTATATTATAACTTGGATACTAATAGTTGTGATTATTATGATCTAGTGATTATAGTAATTTGATAATAATTTCTGACAGTTGATTATGAGAATTTTATCTTAAAGCGAGGACCTTTATATGAATACAGTATGATAGAATAATTATAAATTGATTATTGATGATAGTTGATCTTATGCATTGAGATAATTGGATACTCCTAAAATGAGTTGTTATAACGTGGAGATTTTGTAGTTGAATATTATAAATAGAGATATGTTATACAATTATGAAATGAGAACTGACTCGTTAATTATTTGTAATCTCAGATCAGGAGAAGACTCAGTGACATTAGACTACTGAGTGGACGACTGAGGTAACAGTGAGTGGATCGATAACCCTTAGTTTGATTTAGTTGTAACAGGTTTGTTACAACGGGTGATTTTATTATTACTGCTGTTGATTTCCATTGATGATTATGGTTTATTAGTAATAATAATGTGAATAGATTGTTGACCTGATATGATGACCTGTTGAGTGTGTTGATATGTGATCACTTGAGATACTGCTGTTGTGCATTGGTGATTGGGACGCCAGCGTGGGGCTGGGCTTGGGTTGCTATTGGTTGGATAACACAGGGTCTTAGTACAAGTTTTATTGTCGTAGCCTGTGTTGTATGAGTAATAGCACCAAGTAGTCGGTTAAACCTCTGTATGGGCCTGCAGTTGGTTTTAAAGTGTTCTTTGAGGATGTTACTCAAGAACCACCGGTCCTCTTTGGCCTGAGTTGATTGTGATGTGATAAGTGATAAACAGATGAGTTGTGTGCATATAATTATTTGTTGTGCACAAGTTTATTATGCTTAGTCAGTCTGTTGTTTATTGATTTACTCACTTAGCGTTGAGCTAATCCCCCACATTACTCCTTCTTGCAGGTTATGATTAAATAATTCATTGAGCAAGAAGTTGTTGACCTGGATGGAATGTTTGAAGAACATGCGTATACTCTGATATCTGATTTGATTAAATCAGTAGTGTTTGGATTTATATAACACCTCGTTTGTAGTAATTTGATTGAAGAACATTAAACTGTTGTGTATAAAGTTTGAAAAAAAAAGAATATATCTTTTGTGTAATGTATAATAATATATTTAAACCTACGCTTCCGAGTCGAGTATCATTATTATAATGATTATTGAAATGAGGGGTGTTATAAGTTGGTATCAGAGCATAGGTTTGGGTGAATTGAACAGTGGTAAGTGTTCAATCCCAAATCTATGGTTGTGTTGGTCAAACATTCCAGATGTGGGAATTAGCTGTGTTGGGAATCGGTTAGTATATTAAGTACTAACGATTAACAGATTTGTGAGTTGTTTTGAGTACAGGTATGGCAGAAAACGAGCACCCGACCAGTACCCTCAACAGTTCCCCGAGATTGGATGTCCTTGATACAGAGACAGGTACAGAGAAACTTGGTCAGACATATATATTATTTTCAGTTGAGGAGCACACAGTTAGAGACGAGTATATATTACAACCAGAGGATGAAATACTGGAGTTTGAGAGAAGACAACAGTATTTACAGGAGAGACCAACTGGACCTTCTCAGCAGCATTCACAGTCACTGTATCCTGTTATGAGCACTGTTTCACAACCTATGGTGTCATTCTCAGATCCTATTAATTATCAGGTACCAGTGTTTCTATTACCATATCAACAGAGAACGGGTTGTTCATTTAAAACCTTTATGTCTTGTAAACCTTCAAATTATTATGGAACTTTTAATCCATCTGTTACACTTGAGTGGTTACGGGATACTGAAAGAAAGCTTGAGGTGTGCCACTGAGGTTTCTTATGCAGAACAGCTTTTGAAAGGACAGGCAATGTTTTGGTGGGATTCGATTACAGTAAAACTGACACCACAACAGAAAGCATCTATTCGATGGAGTGATTTCTATAATGAGGTATATCGACAGCATTGTTCTGAGTTTGATGTGTCACGTATTAGACAGGAATTCATGAGATTACAGTTGACTGATGAGATGACTATAGATGAGTTGATTGCACAGTTTACAGAGAAAATGAGGTTTGTGCAGCAATGGGTACTAAATGATAGAACTAAGATAGATCATTTTGTTGAAGCATTACCACCTGAATATCGTACGACAGTGAGATTGGCAAGTTCTCTTGCAGATGCTTTTGCTTTAGCCCGTTTGGTGGATAGTGACTTACGAGCTCAGAATAAACAGAACATAGAAAGGATTTTATATCCAGTTGAAAGGGAACCTTCTGATAAAGGTAAACATAAAAGACAGAGCAGAAAGTCAAAAAGTCCTAGAGTTTCGGATGATCGATCTCTTTGGTGTAATGATTGTAAATCCAGACATACGGGAAAGTGTACTTCCCAAACTACTAGATGCATTAAGTGTGGATTGATTGGGCATAAAGTCAGGAATTGTAATTATCCTGAGAAAGTATGTTAGAATTGTCAGAAAGAAGGTCATCATGCGGGGCAGTGTCCAGAGGAGATAAGACAGAGATCGGGGTTGGTCGGTGCATCGTCATTTTCTGGCCATAAGCGGAGGAATCTACTGTCAGCAGCTGGCAGATTTTCTGATGGCAGTTGATGAAGCTGTCAGGATGGTTGACATCATTACAGGTACTTCTGTATTTACCTTGTACTGGCATGTGTTTATATGCTTTGGAACTAGATGTTCATTTATATCTGTGATTGTGTGATAAACTGAAAGTGACCCTTAGTGATTCTAATTCTTTTAGAATAAAGATAGTTGAGAATGAAATAATTTCTGTTACTGTGTTAGTGACTGAAATTAAGTGTTTGATATAGGGTCATGATACTTGATGCTCTGTGTTAGTGTAAATCCTTAGTTGATACAGACTTTGGTATAAATTGGGTAAATAATATTGAATAGTGAAAGAAAGTAATAAATATCCTTGATAGATGAGTCTTGTGATTGACTTGATGGATATGAGAAAATGATTATGTTATTGAGTTCAGAAAGGCTTGTGCAGATAATATGAATTTGCTGAACTGGATATGTTGACATGTTGAAAAGATTTATTGTCATTTGATGAGGCTATCAGTATAATGTGGTATGATTACCAGTATTTGGAAGTTTTGATGAGATTGTTAAATTAATCTGTTTGATTGGTAAAATGTTGGATTGACATGACTCAAAGTGTATGTTGAAAAAGGGGATATACCATGACTGCTTGTTGAATCTGTTGTGATTGTTAGAAGTTTGGTTATATTATAGAAATTGATAAATGCTTATGAGATTTTAGTGGATTAAATGATTGGGTATGTCAACTTTGTTGGACAAGTTGAAATTGTTGAAATGATGACATCTTGACTTAATTAAAAGATTGAACTTGGGCATACCATGTGTTTGTGATTAGTTCTTGGAACTGTAAAAAGGAAATTTTCCTTGTGTTAGATTGTCAACTTCATAAATTTGATTTTGATAGATGAAAGGTTAAGACATGTTAATTATAGAGATGAAATTAAAGTGGATTATCCAAAGTTGAGAATTTGATTTTGACAATTACAAGGTTGTATTGATTAACCTTGAGATGAATAATAGAAGCTGATCTTGACATTAAAATAGCCCTGTGTAAAGTTTTTGTTTTAACACTGTTTGATGGACTTATTGACTTTATAAAGTATTATATACTTTTGATGAGATGAGGTTGTGTTTGATGCATAAAGATTAGATTATTGATATTAATTGTGATAACTTGAGTTACATGAGAGGAGTTAATCATTATGACTTGGAGTTTACAGCTGGTGTCGTGTTGTGAATTTGGAGACAGTGTTTAGATGATATTAAATGAGTTGGAAGAAATAATTATCAAAGTCTTCAGTAGGTTTTTAACCAAGGAGTTTAATATGCATCGTTAGATTGATGATTATTTATAAAGGTGTTTGACTGAGGAAATGTTGATATATTATCAAGAAAGATAATATTATTGCCGACGTCTTGTGTGGTAAAAGACTTGTGACATGATTTGTCATGTTTGGAAATCCTTTCTCTAGTGGATAAACTAAAAACTGTTCAGTTTGAGATTTGATGGATTATGATCAGAAATTGAGAAATTGTTGTTGAACAATTATAGATGATTAAAGATTGTTTAATCTTGACTTCTAGCAATGGATTTGAGACTTTTGAGATGTAGCTTTGACTGAACTTTTTAGTTGAATTTGATTGATTATTCTTCCAAGGATTATTTAATTATATAATGATTTGAACTCACCATATTGATGGATTATCAAGAGAATGGAAATACCTTTTTGTGGATTTTGATTAAATTCCTTTGGAATTATAGGAGGATGATAGATTAAAGTGAGAACTGAAATAATATTAATCTTTGTTCGGTGCCGAGACTTGAAATTTTTGGTAGACATTATGGAAATGACATAATACAGATTATAGTGGATTGAATAATTTGTACTACTGATTATTATCATACTGATGACAAGAGGATTTTATTTGAGCTGAGCTATCGAAATATAGATGATCAAGTACCTTAAATTTATTGAGCATGATTAGATTTTGGGACGAAATCTCTTTAAGGGGGAGAGATTTGTAACGTCCGCAAATTGGGCCTAGTCGTTTTTATATTATTTCTGATTCTAAATGATTATTTAATGAGTTAGGAAATAATATTATTTGATTTATTAAAAATAATGTAACACCCGCCAAATTAGGACTGGTAATTAGTGCCTAATCATATGTTAATACATGTAATTAGTTCTGTGTTAGGCTAATTAATGTATCGAAATATATATTGTTGAATATATACGAAAATGCGATTTGATTAAATCGTACGCAATTTAAATCGAATGTATTTCGGTTCAATTAAATATGGACGTTGGTGACCAATTTTATTAAGTAACACTAGTATGTTAAAAATATTATTCTAATAATGTTCAAATTACAATTCGTATCGTACAAACAAAACAAACTAACTTACATTTTATAACTCAAACATAAATTGATTAGTAAAATATTTAAATAAAATATCGCGTAATAAATTTGTATTTTAAAACTTACCATTTAATATATAAAATAATTATTTAACGTTTAAACGACGGAGTAAACGAACACCGTACGGACCGCGATTGCGGAGACTAAAAAGTTGGAGGTTAAACCCCCAACTCCCTTTCTCTTTTCTCTCATTTTCCACCTCACTCTCTCTCTCTTACTCTCTCCTCTCTTTTTTCTCTCAATTCACCAAACACACACACACTCACAAAATCGCCAAATAAATATACTAAACCCGCTCGAATCACCTCGGCGCTTTGGAAAACAACGACCACGACATCACGATCTATCATCCTATCTTTTCGGATTTTAAATCCGACACTTTGTAAGTTTCCGACAAAATCCCGAAACCTTTCGATTCTTAGTATTTTCACTTGTTAGTTGTTTATATAACTTATATATGTCCATTACAAAGTGTAAAACACGATTTTATAGCTTAAAAACGGGTTTGAATTGGGTTTTTGGCCGGAAAAATCTCGACAGTCGGACTTTCTGGGCTGGTGTTCTTCAATCTGACACAAGCCTTGTGTCGCATGTAGTGTCGTATTTTGCCTGTTATGTCGCACCTAGTGTCGTATAAATCCTTTTGTGTCGTACCCTTTACGACACAACGTTGTGTCGCATCTTATGTCGTATTTTTCATACGACACAATCACTATGTCGCTGTTGAATCAGCATCTCGAATCTATACGACACAACCCTTGTGTCGCATTTCTATGCGACACAACCCTTGTGTCGCATGATTGTGTCGCATAAAACAGCAGGTTTTCAAACTAAAATTTTACTAAGTGTCGAACCTATATAACCTCAAACACTTATACGATACGACTTATAAAACACATTGGGACACACTTGTAAGTGCAAAACACCAATAACATGATAATAATACTTAAAGTTATTATTTCAAACCCATCACCAACGAGCCGTACACGTTTTCAAACACTTAACAAATCAACCAAATCGTAGTAATTTGGACATATATATAGTTGTGTAACAACTACAAGGGTGATCTTTTGAGATACCCAATCATGTTTATAACCATCGCGTGTCGTGGACACCCTCAGGTTACAAGTCTTTGGACTTCATCACTCGGCTAATCAACTTACGTTTATTTAAACGCTTACAGACTCAGGTGAGTCTCATAGCCCCTCTTTTTACTGTTTTACTCAGGGGTGTGATATATTGCTCATTTTTAACATGTGAACGCAAGTACAAACATTTCATATACTACATGAGTTTTTCACAACTAATCATTTAAAGTCCTCCGTCAGCATAGTTGTTAATACGTTGTAGCGTGAATATTAGTATATGGTACCATATAGGATTGACCCTCCTCGTCCGGGTTAGCAAACACTAACCGGGTAAACGGACGTACTAATATTTGGGAAGACGAATGTTGATTAGGCATTCGTGGAGGCACCTCGCCCGGAATTCTCTATAGGGGACCCGGCCCTCAAGTTAAGCTCAACTATGTGCTCATGGCTGTATACCCGATTATTATCATTTATTTGCTGGATGCAAATCATTATTAAATCTTGCGGTTCATACTATATTACTTGATTTCAAACCTGTGAGCTCACCAGCTTTAGCTGACCCATTTAGCATGTATCGCAGGTACCAAGCAGTAAGTTGCTTCTACTTCAGGACTTTTAGCTCGAGTCAGCATTCAGACGTTTGAGATTTTCTTGCATTAGTATATTTTGTACAAGTACTTATGTATTGAAATCTCCTTTCATTTAAACTCGAGCTATGTACAGCTTTAAATGTTGTAAACATTTCAATATTAATATATTTTGTTTAAACGACGCATATAGAGTCGTTTACTATATATCTTTGTGCTTTGTTATTGATTAGTAACACCCAAATCGAGCTTCCGCAAATCTTTAAATTTGGGGGTGTTACAGATTGGTATCAGAGCCTAAGGTTATAGTGAACTAGGTTGCATTTAGTGGGCCTAGACTATGACCATTAGGCGGTATTTTCTTATTAGGCATGACTGGTTCAGGAATTACAGCATAAGACTTTAATTTAACATAGCCTGATCAACTCTGTACAATTAAGGAAAGATGATGTAAGGTCTGAAACGGTTATGTTGAACAGGAGTATACTAGAAGACTCTGACCTCAAGAGGACCCAGACTTAAACATGTTTGTGTTAGACACTCAATAGGCTATATTATATAGGAACTATATGAATATAGGCCTCACTCTTACTAACGCTTTGTCTCAGAAATGGCAAACACACCGTCCAATTCATCGCACTCTCAATCCGGGTCGCAGAACCCAAGGGTAGCAAGGAGGAACGTTAGGTTGCCTCGAGCTGGCCCGTACCCCACTCACTTCACCTTGTCAGCCTTAGCCGCTAGGGTAAACCAACACGAGCAGCGACTTCGCACCATGGATGTCGTGTTGCAGGAAACGAACGAAAACTGGAGACTTACATCTCTCGAACGCATCGAACAAGTCTCCGAGGATCACGAAACCACCGTTAACAATGTAGACATTCTTTTCAACAAAGTGGTGGAGATAAGCGTAGAAACCGCCCTTTTGAAATACCGGCTTGAAGAGTGTGAGCAACGCTCACGGGAAACGAAAGAATATGCCCGTGGATTGGTACAGCGACTAGCATTGACTGAAGACAATGCCCGACAGGCCAGCAGACTTGCCAATACTGTGGATCATCTCATTGAAATGATGGAGCAGATTAATCTACGTTAAGACTAGTGTAGTTCTTGTCTTGTAATCTATCTTGTAGTCTAATAACTACTTAAGCACTACTTTATGATTCGGTCGGATGTAACAATTCCCGACGCCTTTTGTAATACATCCATGAGATGTAACCTTTGGACTCATATTATCTATCAAATATTCCTTGCTGTTTCAACTCATATTAATTGCCATTTTTCATATTGATGTTATGTATTACCGCTTTTATACATGAACATCTGTGACAATTACAAATTCCTACAAAATCTCATGTATCTTCATTTCTTTTATTGAAGAATCATGCCGCCAAAGACACGACCATACACCGATGCTCAGCTTACGTCACTCATAACTCAGGCTGTGACTGAAGCCTTGGCTCGGAATACTCCACAGAATTCCGCGAGGAACAGCGATGCCGCTGAAATCCCCGCTACTAAACCTTGTTCTTACAAGGACTTTCAGAGTTGCAAACCCTCAAGCTTCAAGGGTACTGAAGGAGCCATCGGACTGATCAGATGGTTCGAGAAGATGGAAACTGTTTTCCTTGTTAGCAAATGCGCGGAAAATGACAAAGTAAACTTTGCCACCTGCTCTCTCGAAGACGATGCCCACTCTTGATGGAACTCATATTCCCAATCAGTGGGTGCTGACACTGCCTACCAACTCTCTTGGGAGGACTTGAAAGCAAAACTCACTGCCAAGTACTGTTCGATCGACAAACTCCAAAAGCTGGACGAGGAGTTCGGGAACCTAAAAGTTCAGGGCAGTAATATCGATGGTTACACCACCAGATTCCAGCAACTCGCTGCCCTCCGCCTAGCCATGGTAAGCACAGAACCTGATAAAATCAGGAAGTACATCCTTGGTCTTCCTGAGCCTGTTCGGGGGCACGTTGCCTCTTCAAACCAAACCACCATTGACGGTGCAATCCTACTGGCCCAAGACCTGATGGCAATGAGCCAAGATTCTGAACCACCCACTTCATCCTCCCACAACAACAAAAGAAAGTGGTCTGACTACCACAACAACCACCCAAACCAACAAAATAAGAAATACGACACCATCAAAGCCTACAACACCACCACAGACATCAAACGGGGCTACACTGGGAGCAAACCCTATTGTTCCAAGTGCAACCGCCACCACGAAGGTTCTTGTGGCTCCTTTTGCAACAATTGCAAGAGGTATGGTCACCTCACCCAAGATTGCCGTTCCCCTACCAACAACAACCCTAACAACACCAGAACACCCAAAGTCTGCTTTGAGTGTGGGAACCCCGGGCACTTCAGCGACACGTGCCTAAAGCTGAAGAACAACAACAGCAGCAGTAGCAACAACCGCAACAGCAACAACAACACCCGAAGTAGAGCCTTCGTCATCAACTCCGGGGACGCCCGCCAAGACCCGAATGTGGTCTCGGGCATGTTCCTCCTCAACAACTTAACTGCTTCTGTTCTATTTGATACTGGTGCTGAAAGAAGCTTTATCTCTGATGATTTTTGCCCACTACTCGACATCACTCCTGTTGCCTTAGATGTTAAGTACACTGTAGAGCTAGCAAATGGGAAACTTATAGAAACCAATAGTGTGATACATAATTGCACTTTAAACCTAGCTGACGAAACCTTTTCAATCGATCTTGTACCCGTTGAAATCGGAAGTTTCGACGTCATCATTGGAATGGACTGGTTGTCCAAACACCGAGCCGAAATCATTTGCTACGATAAGATCGTCCGTATCCCACTCGCCGTCGGTAGAACCTTGATCATACAGGGGGAGACCGGTGGGACGAGACTCAATATCATCTCTTGCTTAAAAACCCAAAAATTTCTGATAAAAGGGTTACCCTGCAATACTCGCACACATCACAGAGAATAAGTCGGAGGAGAAGCGACTTGAGGATGTGCCAATTGTCAGAGACTTTCCCGAAGTCTTTCCGGAAGAACTACCTGGTCTACCTCCACCTAGACAGGTTGAATTCTCAATTGATCTCGTGCCGGGTGCTGCACCGGTGGCCCGCGCACCTTATCGCTTAGCCCCATCTGAACTTCAGGAGTTGTCTACCCAGTTACAGGAACTCCTGGATAGAGGATTCATTAGACCGAGTTCTTCGCCTTGGGGAGCTCCGGTCTTATTTGTTAAAAAGAAGGACGGTTCATTCAGAATGTGCATCGATTATCGAGAATTGAACAAATTGACCGTCAAAAACCGATACCCACTTCCTCGCATTGATGATCTATTCGACCAACTTCAGGGTTCAAGTTTCTACTCAAAAATTGACCTACGATCAGGATATCATCAGTTACGGGTTCGCGACACCGATATTCCAAAAACTGCTTTCAGAACTCGTTACAGGCACTATGAATTCCAAGTGATGCCCTTCGGTCTAACCAACGCACCGGCTGTATTCATGGACCTCATGAACCGGGTGTGTAAACCTTACCTCGACAAGTTTGTCATTGTCTTTATCGATGACATACTCATTTATTCGCGCAACGAGCAAGAACATGCGCAACACCTCAGAACCATTCTAGAACTACTTAGACATGAGGAGCTTTATGCCAAATTCTCTAAGTGTGAGTTCTGGATAAAAACAGTTCAATTCCTTGGTCACGTGATCGACATTCAGGGAATTCACGTTGACCCATCAAAAATCGAGGCTATCAAAGACTGGCAAGCACCCACCACTGCAACTGAAGTACGTCAATTCTTGGGTCTTGCTGGGTACTATCGGCGATTTATCAAAAATTTCTCCAAAATAGCTCAACCACTCATGGTACTGACTCAGAAGGACAAAAGGTTCGATTGGACCGATAAACAAGAGTCAGCGTTCCAACTTCTGAAACAAAAACTTTGCAGTGCTCCAATTCTATCCTTACCCGAAGGCACCGATGACTTCGTGGTATACTGCGATGCTTCCCACCAAGGTCTCGGTTGTGTACTGGTGCAACGAGACAAGGTCATTGCTTATGCCTCACGACAACTCAAAATTCACAAAAAGAACTAACCACTCATGACCTTGAACTTGGAGCTGTCGTGTTCGCTCTCAAAATCTGGAGACATTATATCTACGGCACTAAGTGCACAATCTTTACCGATCATAAAAGTCTCCAACATATATTCGATCAGAAGGATCTCAATATGAGGCAACGTCGATGGGTCGAGTTGCTTACCGATTACGATTGCGAGATCAAGTATCATCCAGGGAAGGCTAATGTTGTAGCCGATGCCCTCAGTCGAAAGGAACGACCAAAACCACTTCGAGTCCGAGCCCTCAGTATGACCATTCACAACGATCTTACCATTCTGATTCATACCGCTCAGATCGAAGCCCTAAAACCTGAAAACATCAAAAACGAAGCCTTACGGGGTATTACAAACAATTCGAAATCAGACCTAACGGGATTAGGTATTTCTTAAACCGAATCTGGTTGCCTAATTTTGGGAACCTACGAGACTTGGTGATGGATGAGGCTCACAAGTCCAAATATTCTATCCATCCAGGATCCGATAAGATGTACCACAGAATCAAGGAATTTTATTGGTGGCCAAACATGAAAGCCGAAATCGCCACTTATGTCAGCAAGTGTCTTACTTGCTCGAAGGTCAAAACCGAACATCAGAAACCTCCTGGTTTACTCCAACAACCTGAAATCCCTGAATGGAAATGGGAACAAATTGCCATGGATTTCATAACCAAACTACCCAAGTCGTCGAGCGGTTGCGATACCATTTAGGTGATCGTCGATCGTCTCACCAAATCTGCTCATTTCCTGGCAATCAAAGAAAACGATAAAATGGAGCGCCTTGCACAAATCTACATCAAAGAAATTGTTTCTCAACACGGTGTTCCAATCTCGATCATCTCTGACAGAGATGCCCGCTTCACCTCTCACTTTTGGCAGTCACTTCAAAAAGCATTGGGTACTCGTCTCGATATGAGCACCGCGTACCATCCCCAAACCGATGGCCAAAGTGAACGAACCATTCAGACACTGGAAGATATGCTACGCGCCTGCGTAGTTGATTTCGGTACAAACTGGGAAAGACACCTACCGTTGTGCGAATTCTCGTACAATAACAGCTATCACGCCAGCATCAAAGCTGCACCTTTTGAGGCACTGTACGGTCGTAAGTGCCGATCACCGATCTGTTGGACTGAAGTGGGAGATAGTCAACTCACTGGTCCTGAACTCATACACACCACCACTGAGAAAATTGTGGAAATCCAAAACCGACTCAAAGCCGCACGTGATCGTCAGAAAAGTTATGCTGACGTGAGACGCAAACCACTCGAGTTCCAAGTTGGGGATCGTGTACTCTTAAAAGTATCTCCTTGGAAAGGCGTCATCCGTTTTGGCAAACGCGGGAAGTTAAATCCCAGGTACATCGGGCCTTTTGAGATCCTCGAACGGATTAGCCCCGTAGCTTATCGATTGCAGCTGCCATCCGAACTCAGCAGCGTGCACCCTACTTTTCACATTTCTAACTTGAAGAAATGTCTGTCTGATGAGACGCTAATAATCCCACTCGATGAAATTCGTGTTGACGACAAACTTCATTTCAGTGAGGAACCTGCCGAAATCATGGACCGTGAGGTCAAACAACTAAAACAAAGTCGTATTCCCATCGTCAAAGTCAGATGGAATTCGCGGCGTGGTCCGGAATTCACTTCGGAACGTGAGGACCAGATGCGACTCAAATATCCTCAACTCTTCACCGATTCTACACAAAACGCAACCTCGATCTAAATTTCGGGACGAAATTCTCCTAACAGGGGGAGAATGTAACACCCGCCAAATTAGGACTAGTAATTAGTGCCTAATCATATGTTAATACATGTAATTAGTTCTGTGTTAGACTAATTAATGTATCGAAATATATATTGTTGAATATATACGAAAATGCGATTTGATTAAATCGTACGCAATTTAAATCGAATGTATTTCGGTTCAATTAAATATGGACGTTGGTGACCAATTTTATTAAGTAACACTAGTATGTTAAAAATATTATTCTAATAAAGTTCAAATTACAATTTGTATCGTACAAACAAAACAAACTAACTTACATTTTATAACTCAAACATAAATTGATTAGTAAAATATTTAAATAAAATATCGCGTAATAAAGTTGTATTTTAAAACTTACCATTTAATATATAAAATAATTATTTAACGTTTAAACGACGGAGTAAACGAACACCGCACGGACCGCGATTGCGGAGACTGAAAAGTTGGAGGTTAAACCCCCAACTCCCTTTCTCTTTTCTCTCATTTTCCACCTCACTCTCTCTCTCTTACTCTCTCCTCTTTTTTTTCTCTCTATTCACCAAACACACACACACTCACAAAATCGCCAAATAAATATACTAAACCCGCTCGAATCACCTCGGCGCTTTGGAAAACAACGACCACGACATCACGATCTATCATCCTATCTTTTCGGATTTTAAATCCGAGACTTTGTAAGTTTCCGACAAAATCCCGAAACCTTTCGATTCTTAGTATTTTCACTTGTTAGTTGTTTATATAACTTATATATGTCCATTACAAAGTGTAAAACACGATTTTATAGCTTAAAAACGGGTTTGAATTGGGTTTTTGGCCGGAAAAATCTCGACAGTCGGACTTTCTGGGCTGGTGTTCTTCAATGCGACACAAGCCTTGTGTCGCATGTAGTGTCGTATTTTGCCTGTTATGTCGCACCTAGTGTCGTATAAATCCTTTTGTGTCATACCCTTTACGACACAACGTTGTGTCGCATCTTATGTCGCATTTTTCATACGACACAATCACTATGTCGCTGTTGAATCAGCATCTCGAATCTATACGACACAACCCTTGTGTCGTATAGGTATTGTGTCGCATTTCTATGCGACACAACCCTTGTGTCGCATAAAACAGCAGGTTTTCAAACTAAAATTTCACTAAGTGTCGAACCTATATAACCTCGAACACTTATACGATACGACTTATAAAACACATTGGGACACACTTGTAAGTGCAAAACACCAATAACATGATAATAATAATTAAAGTTATTATTTCAAACCCATCACCAACGGGCCGTACACGTTTTCAAAAACTTAACAAATCAACCAAATCGTAGTAATTTGGACATATATATAGTTGTGTAACAACTACAAGGGTGATCTTTTGAGATACCCAATCATGTTTATAACCATCGCGTGTCGTGGACACCCTCATGTTACAAGTCTTTGGACTTCATCACTCGGCTAATCAACTTACGTTTATTTAAACGCTTACAGATCAGGTGAGTCTCATAGCCCCTCTTTTTACTGTTTTACTCAGGGGTGTGATATATTGCTCATTTTTAACATGTGAACGCAAGTACAAACATTTCATATACTACATGAGTTTTTCACAACTAATCATTTAAAGTCCTCCGTCAGCATAGTTGTTAATACGTTGTAGCGTGAATATTAGTATATGGTAACATATAGGATTGACCCTCCTCGTCCGGGTTAGCAAGCACTAACCGGGTAAACAGACGTACTAATATTTGGGAAGACGAATGTTGATTAGGCATTCGTGGAGGCACCTCGCCCGGAATTCTCTATAGGGGACCCGGCCCTCGAGTTAAGCTCAACTATGTTCTCATGGCTGTATACCCGATTATTATCATTTATTTGCTGGATGCAAATCATTATTAAATCTTGCGGTTCATACTATATTACTTGATTTCAAACCTGTGAGCTCACCTGCTTTAGCTGACCCATTTAGCATGTATCGCAGGTACTAAGCAGTAGGTTGCTTCTACTTCAGGACTTTTAGCTCGAGTCAGCATTCAGACGTTTGAGATTTTCTTGCATTAGTATATTTTGTACAAGTACTTATGTACTGAAATCTCCTTTCATTTAAACTCGAGCTATGTACAGCTTTAAATGTTGTAAACATTTCAATATTAATATATTTTGTTTAAACGACGCATATAGAGTCGTTTACTATATATCTTTGTACTTTGTTATTGATTAGTAACACCCAAATCGAGCTTCCGCAAATCTTTAAATTTGGGGGTGTTACAAAAAAAATGGGTAAAAGAGTCACAGGATTTAATGTGACTAATAAAAATATTTTGACTCACGGGTATTTTCGGGTTCCAGACAATAGATTAGAAGGGGGTTAAATAAATTAAACTAGACAAAGTCGGTTTGAAAAAGACCGACTTAATTTACTTACTATTCCAATTGTTTCTATCTCCTTTATTTGGTACCAACTACACATACAGTAAGGAATTAAAGGTGAAACCATAAACTAGTAAAAAAAACTAAAATAATATGGAGTCGGTTTGGTTGGGGAGCCGACTTAAAACTCAATCACTTTTCCCAAATTTCATATCTATTATTTCTTTGAACTCACACAAGAAACCCTCAACAATATTTAAAAATAACTAGAGTTGTGATTTGTTTGTGAGATTGGATTTATTGTTTCATCCTCATCATTAGACTCATCGTCATCACCATTATCCTAAGTTCTTTCAATTGTAAGTTGTTTCATGTCCATACTTTAATTATAATTTGATTTTGTTAGAAATCATAGGGGTTTATGATTATGTAGGGAATTAAGAGTTGGAATTTGTCGTTGATGCTAACTGATGATTCTTTTGTATTTCGTGCAAATGCTTACATATATATATCTAAATAGCCATATGATATGCTTGTATATGGGAAGTGGAACATTATGTAATAGTGATACAAGTTGGAGTATCGATGATTGAAAAAAAAAAAAGAAAGAAGTTATTTAGTTAATGACACTTTTTGAGATAAGTTAATATATATATGAAATGAATATGGATTAGGAAGTTGTATACTTAAATGTTTGTGTTGACGAGAGCATCTGTTACCTGTTCTTTAGTAGATTGATTTACTCAATCTATCCTCCTATATTTAAAGTGTATATTGTCTCCTCCTTAATTATAGGCTTAGTGGTTTTTAGTCATGATCGTGTTTCCTTCATAATTAGTGGTATCTCTTTGAATACATTGTAATCGTTGGAAGCATGAATAAACACACAGAAAATTATTCCACAAAACCGTCTTGTTGACAGTTTGATTTAATTTACAATCAAGGGATTACAAGCTTAAGACAAAGTAAAATATTAACTGAATACTAATAAATGATTAGCTTATTATTATTAAAGTATGGTGGAACATGTTATAATATAAATTTTGAAATATGGTTGAATTTATAGTTATGATTTATATTATAACTTGGATACTAATAGTTGTGATTATTATGATCTAGTGATTATAGTAATTTGATAATAATTTATGACAGTTGATTATGAGAATTTTATCTTAAAGCGAGGACCTTTATATGAATACAGTATGATAGAATAATTATAAATTGATTATTGATGATAGTTGATCTTATGCATTGAGATAATTGGATACTCCTAAAATGAGTTGTTATAACGTGGAGATTTTGTAGTTGAATATTATAAATAGAGATATGTTATACAATTATGAAATGAGAACTGACTCGTTAATTATTTGTAATCTCAGATCCGGAGAAGACTCAGTGACATTAGACTACTGAGTGGACGACTGAGGTAACGGTGAGTGGATCGATAACCCTCAGTTTGATTTAGTTGTAACAGGTTTGTTACAACGGGTGATTTTATTATTACTGATGTTGATTTCCATTGATGATTATGGTTTATTAGTAATAATACTGTGAATAGATTGTTGACCTGATATGATGACCTGTTGAGTGTGTTGATATGTGCTCACTTGAGATACTGCTGTTGTGCATTGGTGATTGGGACGCCAGCGTGGGGCTGGGCTTGGGTTGCTATTGGTTGGATAACACAGGGTCTTAGTACAAGTTTTATTGTCGTAGCCTGTGTTGTATGAGTAATAGCACCAAGTAGTCGGTTAAACCTCTGTGTGGGCCTGCAGTTGGTTTTAAAGTGTTCTTTGAGGATGTTACTCAAGAACCACCGGTCCTCTTTGACCTGAGTTGATTGTGATGAGATAAGTGATAAACAGATGAGTTGTGTGCATATAATTATTTGTTGTGCACAAGTTTGTTATGCTAAGTCAGTCTGTTGTTTATTGATTTACTCACTTAGCGTTGAGCTAATCCCTCACATTACTCCTTCTTGCAGGTTATGATTAAATAATTCATTGAGCAAGAAGTTGTTGACCTGGATGGAATGTTTGAAGAACATGCGTATACTCTGATATCTGATTTGATTAAATCAGTAATGTTTGGATTTATATAACACCTTGTTTGTAGTAATTTGATTGAAGAACATTAAACTGTTGTGTATAAAGTTTGAAAAAAAAAAGAATATATCTTTTGTGTAATGTATAATAATATATTTAAACCTACGCTTCCGAGTCGAATATCATTATTATAATGATTATTGAAATGAGGGGTGTTATAAGTTGGTATCAGAGCATAGGTTTGGGTGAATTGAACAGTGGTAAGTGTTCAATCCCAAATCTATGGTTGTGTTGGTCAAACATTCCAGATGTGGGAATTAGCTGTGTTGGGAATCGGTTAGTATATTAAGTACTAACGATTAACAGATTTGTGAGTTGTTTTGAGTACAGGTATGGCAGAAAACGAGCACCCGACCAGTACCCTCAACAGTTCCCCGAGATTGGATGTCCTTGATACAGAGACAGGTACAGAGAAACTTGGTCAGACAGATATATTATTTTCAGTTGAGGAGCACACAGTTAGAGACGAGTATATATTACAACCAGAGGATGAAATACTGGAGTTTGAGAGAAGACAACAGTATTTACAGGAGAGACCAACTGGACCTTCTCAACAGCATTCACAGTCACTGTATCCTGTTATGAGCACTGTTTCACAGCCTATGGTGTCATTCTCAGATCCTATTAATTATCAGGTACCAGTGTTTCTATTACCATATCAACAGAGAACGGGTTGTTCATTTAAAACCTTTATGTCTTGTAAACCTTCAAATTATTATGGAACTTTTAATCCATCTGTTACACTTGAGTGGTTACGGGATACTGAAAGAAAGCTTGAGGTGTGCCACTGTGAGGAGGAATTTAAGGTTTCTTATGCAGAACAACTTTTGAAAGGACAGGCAATGTTTTGGTGGGATTCGATTACAGTAAAACTGACACCACAACAGAAAGCATCTATTCGATGGAGTGATTTCTATAATGAGGTATATCGACAGTATTGTTCTGAGTTTGATGTGTCACGTATTAGACAGGAATTCATGGGATTACAGTTGACTGATGAGATGACTATAGATGAGTTGATTGCACAGTTTACAGAGAAAATGAGGTTTGTGCAGCAATGGGTACCAAATGATAGAACTAAGATAGATCATTTTGTTGAAGCATTACCACCTGAATATCGTACGACAGTGAGATTGGCAAGTTCTCTTGCAGATGCTTTTGCTTTAGCCCGTTTGGTGGATAGTGACTTACGAGCTCAGAATAAACAGAACATAGAAAGGATTTTATATCCAGTTGAAAGGGAACCTTCTGATAAAGGTAAACATAAAAGACAGAGCAGAAATTCAAAAAGTCCTAGAGTTTCGGATGATCGATCTCTTTGGTGTAATGATTGTAAATCCAGACATACGAGAAAGTGTACTTCCCAAACTACTAGATGCATTTAGTGTGGATTGATTGGGCATAAAGTCAGGAATTGTAATTATCCTGAGAAAGTATGTTAGAACTGTCAGAAAGAAGGTCATCATGCGGGGCAGTGTCCAGAGGAGATAAGACAGAGATCGGGGTTGGTCGGTGCATCGTCATTTTCTGGCCATAAGCGGAGGAATCTACTGTCAGCAGCTGGCAGATTTTCTGATGGCAGTTGATGAAGCTGTCAGGATGGTTGACATCATTACAGGTACTTCTGTATTTACCTTGTACTGGCATGTGTTTATATGCTTTGGAACTAGATGTTCATTTATATCTGTGATTGTGTGATAAACTGAAAGTGACCCTTAGTGATTCTAATTCTTTTAGAATAAAGATAGTTGAGAATGAAATAATTTCTGTTACTGTGTTAGTGACTGAAATTAAGTGTTTGATATAAGGTCATGATATTTGATGCTCTGTGTTAGTGTAAATCCTTAGTTGATACAGACTTTGGTATAAATTGGGTAAATAATATTGAATAGTGAAAGAAAGTAATAAATATCCTTGATAGATGAGTCTTGTGATTGACTTGATGGATATGAGAAAATGATTATGTTATTGAGTTCAGAAAGGCTTGTGCAGATAATATGAATTTGCTGAACTGGATATGTTGACATGTTGAAAAGATTTATTGTCATTTGATGAGGCTATCAGTATGATGTGGTATGATTACCAGTATTTGGAAGTTTTGATGAGATTGTTAAATTAATCTGTTTGATTGGTAAAATGTTGGATTGACATGACTCAAAGTGTATGTTGAAAAAGGGGATATACCATGACTGCTTGTTGAATCTGTTGTGATTGTTAGAAGTTTGGTTATATTATAGAAATTGATAAATGTGTGACACCCGTCAAATTAGGACTAGTAATTAGTGCCTAATCAAGTTTTACTACATGTAATTAGTTCTATGTTAGACTAATTTGTGTATCAAATAACATATATTGTTGAATATATACAAGTATGCGATTTGATTAAATCGTACAAGAATCAAATCGAATGTAATTCGTTTCAAGCAAATACGGACGTTGGTGAACAATTTTATTGAATAATATAATATTATTTAATAACACTATTATGTCCCAAAAATATTATTGTTATAATCTTCCAATTCAAACTCGTATCGTACAAGTGACATTTTATGCGGTTAAACCATCAAACGCGCAAACAAGACGAAACAAGCTAAGTTATATTTTATAACTCAATTATAAAAGTATTTTATCAAATACTTCAAGTGAAATATCGATTAATTATTCGTATTTTTAAAACATGTAATTAAACGTATAAAATAATTATTTAACGTTTAAACGACCGGGAAAACGAACACCGCACGGAGCGCGAATACGCGGAGTTAAAATTGGGACACACCCACATGGGGTGGGCCCCACGAAAATCAGCCAAAAATGGGGGATTCCCCACCTTCCCCACCATTTCATCATCATCTTCATCTTCTCTCTTCTTTCTTTTTCTCTCTTTTCTCTCTAACCAAACCACCACACCACCACCTTTAATTCACAAATAACACCACCAAACGACGTCGAATCACCGGAGCTATTTAGGGAAAAACATTCACCTCATCACGATCTACAACTTCATCTTTTCGGATTTTTAATCCGACACTTTGTAAGTTTCCGACAAAACCCGAAACTCTCCGATTTCACTTACTTTTACTTGTTTATGGTTTGTTTAAGTTGATAATGTCCAAATATGGGTTGGGTAAAAGATTTGGACCAAATGGTCGCCGGAAAACTCATTTTTGACACAAACTCCGGCCATCAGACCGTAACGTCGCACTTGGCCCAGACGTTATGCGACGTCAGGAGCGACGTCGCAAAACTCATTACAACATCGCACATAGCGACATCAGCCACTACGTCGCCCTAATTGACCGACGTCGCACTTAGCGACGCAAGCCCTTACGTCGCAGAAATCAACAACGTCGCATATAGCGACGCCACGCACAACGTCGCATTAAATTGCGAAAGTCGCACATAGCGACGCCATGCTCAACATCGCAGTCTGGACCTGCGACGTCGCATCCAACGTCGCACAAACCAGAAAACACAGATTTTCACTAAGTGTCGAGACCCTAAATTTTATCACTTGATTTCACCCAATTTCAAGTCCAGATGCGTTTTTCACCAAAGCAATATAGTAGAAATAAAAATTTTCCAAGCTGACTTGGCAGCTCGACCCCAACCAGGGGCTCTGCCCCTTGGACCCCGCCAGGGGCTGCCGCCCCTTGGACCCAGCTACCAGGACCGCTGCCCCCGGACCCCCGTACTTAGATTCCGTAAGCACATTTCACACCAAGTGTCAAACTTATGTTTTATCAATACAAGTTCAAAACGACGCATGTAGTGGTCGTTCATTATATATCTTTGTGCTTTGATTATTGATTATTAACACCCAAATCGTGCTTCCGCAAATCAATAAATTTGGGGGTGTTACAGATTGGTATCAGAGCCTAAGGTTATAGTGAACTAGGTTGCATTTAGTGGGACTAGACTATGACCGTTAGGCAGTAGTTCCTCATTATGCATGACTGGTTCAGGAATTACAGCATACGACTTTAATTTAACATAGCCTGATCAACTATGTACAATTAAGGAAAGATGATGTAAGGTCTGAAACGATCATGTTGAACAGGAATGCACTAGTTTACTCTGACCTCGAGAGGACCGAGACTCAAACAAGTCTGTGCTAGACACCCAATAGGCTATTATGTGATACTAAGTATACATAGATAGGCCTCGTTACAACCTTAGGCTATGTTATATAAGTTATTATATGGATATAGGCCTCATTCTTTCTAACGCTTTGTCTCAGAATGGCAAACACACCACCAAGTTCATCACGCTCTTATCCACATGGATCACGAAATTCAAGGGTAGCTAGGAGGGACACCAGGTTGCCTCGAGCTAGCCCATATCCCACTCACCTCACTCTAACGGACTTAGCCGCTAGGGTACACCATCACGATCAACAACTCCACGAGATGGATATCGAACTACAAGAAACTCGCGAAATCTGGAGACTCACAGCTATGGAACGAATCGAGCAAGTCTCCGAAGATCACGAGCACACTGTTAACACCATAAACACTCTTCAAAATCAAGTGGGAGAAACAGTCGAAACCATGGAGGTTGTCCACAACCAAGTGATTGGCAACCGAAATGAAATCTCTGTCCTACAATCAAGGCTGCATCAGTGCGAGACACGTCTAAGGGAAACCAAGGACGCCCTCCGAACAGCCAACAGACTCGCAGAATCTGTGGCCCATCTCAACGCACTGCTGCCACAACTCAACTTACGTCAGAATTAGCTTGGGCTGAATCTGTACCCTAATATGCTTTCGTAGGACCTATGTAATTCGACCGGATGTAACAATACCCGGTACTTTTGTAAAACATCTAATCCTGTAACTTTTGGAACTTGTAACTCGGAATAGTCTATCATCTTTTGAACTTGTAATATCAATTGACAATTCTCCTCGATTACTTTACATTATAAATTTTACATAGTGATGTCGTATGTTACCGCTTTTACATATATGCATCTATTGTAATTTTCATTCTGGTACAATTTCTTATGTACCTTTTGTTTCTTTCTTTCTTGAAGAATCATGCCGCCCAAGAAGAAAAGTTACAGTGATGCAGAAATCAATGCTATCGTTTCTCGAGCTGTGGCCGATGCCTTGGCTGCTCGGGACTCGCCTCGAAACTCCCGAAATACTGGTGAAGCTCCCAGTAATACCTCTGTCATCAAGCCTTGTTCTTACAAGGATTTTCTCAGCTGCAAACCACTCTACTTCAAGGGCACGGAAGGTGCCATTGGACTGATCCGTTGGATAGAACAGATGGAATCCGTCTTCAACCTCTGCAACTGTACATAGGACAATAAGGTAAAGTTCGCTGCTTACACCTTTCAGGAAGGTGCTCTTACGTGGTGGAACACCCACTCCAACTCTGTGGGCATCGAAATAGCAAACCAGCTCCCTTGGGCTGAATTGAAGAAGAAGCTAACAGAGAAGTACTGTCCCGAAGAAGCCCTACACCGTCTGGAGGAAGAGTTTTGGCAATTGGCGGTGCAGGGTACCGATATTGAGGGTTATACCACCAAATTCCAACAGTTCGCCTTACTATGCCCGGGATTGGTTGCACCGGAGACAAAAGGCATCAAAAGGTACATCCGCGGCCTTCCTGAGAGCATTCAGGGGAATGTCGCTTCGGCCAAGCCCACCACTACCGAAAGTGCTATCCGGCTAGCACATGAACTCATGGCACTAGTTGTCAACCGTGAGACATGCAACAACTCCTCCAACAACAACAAACGCAAATCCTCTGAACCTCAGAACAACCAAAACAAAAAGCCTAATACCATCCAAGTCTACAACACAAATTCCGAACCCAAACGTAGCTACACTGGGGACATACCCTACTGTTCCAAGTGTAACTACCACCACCATGGTCCATGCAAAACTCCTTGCAACAACTACAGGAGGTACGGGCATTCGACCAGGGACTGTCGAGCCCCCAAATCCAACAACAACGCCTCCAACAGCAACACCCCACAACCAAAATCCTGCTACGGATGTGGAGAGGTGGGACATTTCAAGGATGAATGTCCTAAACGAAAGAACAAAGGCAACAACAACAACAATGCTAAGGGAAGAGCCTTTGTGCTCAACTCTGGGGACGCCCGACAGGACCCGAATGTGGTCACGGGTATGTTCCTCCTCAACAACTTAATTGCTTCAATTCTGTTTGATACTGGTGCCGATAGAAGCTTTATTTCTGATGAGTTTTGTCCACTACTTGACATCGCCCCCGTTGTCTTAGATGTTAAGTACACCGTAGAACTTGCAAATGGTAAACTCATAGAAACCAATAGTGTGATACCTAATTGCACTTTAAACCTAGCCAAGGAAATCTTCTCAATAGATCTTATGCCTGTTAAAATCGGAAGTTTCGACGTTATCATTGGTATGGATTGGTTGTCCAAACACCGCGCTGAAATTGTCTGCCACGACAAGGTCGTTCGAATCCCTCTCGCCGCCGGTAGAACTTTGGTCATATAGGGGGAGACCGGTGGGACGAGACTCAATATCATATCTTGTTTGAAAACCCGAAAATTTCTGAGAAAGGGTTATCCAGCAATCCTCGCGCACATCATGGAGAAAAAGTCGGAGGAGAAGCGACTTGAGGATGTGCCAATCGTTCGAGACTTTCCAGAAGTCTTTCCCGAAGAACTACCTGGTCTACCACCACCAAGACAGGTTGAGTTCTCAATCGATCTCGTGCCGGGTGCTGCACCTGTGGCCCGAGCACCATACCGTTTAGCCCCATCCGAACTTCAGGAGTTGTCCACCCAATTACAGGAGCTCCTGGAAAGAGGATTCATCAGGCCGAGTTCTTCACCTTGGGGAGCTCCGGTCTTGTTTGTCAAAAAGAAGGATGGTTCTTTCCGAATGTGTATCGACTACCGAGAGTTGAACAAGTTGACCGTCAAAAACCGATATCCACTTCCTCGAATCGATGACCTGTTCGACCAACTTCAAGGATCGAGTTGTTACTCAAAGATTGATCTTCGATCAGGTTATCATCAATTGCGTGTTCGCGATGCCGATATTTCGAAAACCGCCTTCAGAACCCGTTATGGGCATTACGAATTTCAAGTAATGCCATTCGGTCTGACCAATGCACCGGCTGTATTCATGGACCTTATGAATCGGGTGTGCAAGCCTTACCTCGACAAGTTTGTCATTGTCTTCATCGATGACATCCTCATATACTCACGAAACGAACAAGAACACGCGCAACATCTCAGAACCATCCTAGAACTACTTAAGCACGAGGAGCTTTACGCCAAATTTTCTAAGTGTGAGTTCTGGATTCAAACAGTTCAATTCCTTGGTCACGTTATCGATAGTCAGGGAATTCATGTCGATCCGTCAAAAATCGAGGCTATCAAGTGCTGGCAAGCACCCACAACTCCAACAGAAGTAAGGCAGTTTTTAGGACTGGCCGGTTATTATCGACGATTCATCGAGAACTTTTCAAAAATAGCCTTACCACTCACGACACTGACTCAGAAAGATAAAAAGTTCGATTGGACTGATAAACAAGAGTCAGCATTTCAACTTCTGAAACAAAAGCTTTGTAGTGCTCCAATCTTATCATTACCCGAAGGCACCGATGACTTCGTGGTATACTGTGATGCTTCTCATCAAGGCCTCGGTTGCGTGCTGATGCAACGAGACAAGGTCATTGCTTACGCCTCACGACAACTCAAAATTCACGAAAAGAACTACACAACTCATGACCTCGAGCTAGGAGCTGTCGTTTTTGCTCTCAAAATCTGGAGACATTACCTCTATGGCACTAGGTGCACAATTTTTACCGATCATAAAAGTCTCCAGCACATATTCGATCAGAAGGATCTTAACATGAGGCAACGTTGGTGGGTCGAGTTGCTTACCGATTATGACTGCGAACTCAAATATCATCCGGGCAAGGCAAATGTTGTTGCCGATGCCCTCAGTCGAAAGGAACGATCGAAACCACTTCGAGTTCGAGCCCTCAGTATGACTATTCACAATGATCTAAACATTCAGATTCTCGCTGCTCAACTCGAAGCCCTCAAACCTGATAATGTCAAAAACGAAGCCTTGCGAGGCATGGATAAACAATTCGAAATCAAACCTAACGGAGTTAGGTGTTTCTCAAACCGAATCTGGTTGCCTAGTTTCGGGAACCTGCGAGATTTGGTGATGGATGAAGCTCACAAGTCTAAATATTCTATCCATCCGGGATCTGACAAAATGTATCACGGTATCAAGGATTTCTATTGGTGGCCGAACATGAAAGCCGAAATCGCCACCTATGTTAGCAAGTGCCTTACTTGCTCAAAAGTCAAAGCTGAATATCAAAAGCCTTCGGGCTTACTTCAACAACCCGACATTCCTGAATGGAAATGGGAACAGATCGCCATGGATTTCATAACCAAACTACCCAAGTCATTGAGCGGTTGCGATACCATTTGGGTGATCGTCGATCGTCTCACAAAGTCTGCTCACTTCCTGGCAATCAAAGAAACTGATAAAATGGAACGCCTCACTCGAATCTATCTGAAGGAAATCGTAACCCGTCACGGTGTTCCAATCTCGATTATCTCCGACAGGGATAGTCATTTCACATCTCAATTTTGGCAATCACTTCAGAAATCATTGGGTACTCGTCTCGATATGAGTACCGCGTACCATCCCCAAACTGATGGCCAAAGTGAACGAACAATTCAAACACTGGAAGACATGCTACGGGCCTGCGTAGTTGACTGCGGTGTAAATTGGGAACAACATCTAACGTTGTGCGAGTTCTCGTACAACAACAGTTATCATTCCAGCATCAAGGCTGCACCATTCGAGGCACTGTACGGTCGTAAGTGCCGCTCACCTATCTGTTGGACCGAAGTGGGAGATAGTCAACTCACTGGTCCGGAAATCATTCAAGAAACCACCGAGAAAATCTTCGGTATTCAAAACAAACTCAAGGCTGCACGTGATCGTCAGAAAAGTTATGCTGACGTGAGACGCAAACCACTCGAGTTCCAGGATGGGGACCGAGTATTACTCAAAGTTTCACCTTGGAAAGGTGTCATTCGTTTCGGCAAATGCGGTAAACTAAACCCAAGATACATTGGACCTTTTGAAATCCTCGAAAGGATAGGTCTAGTGGCATATCGATTGCAGCTGCCATCCGAGCTCAGCAGCGTGCACCCCACTTTTCACATTTCAAACTTGAAGAAGTGTCTGTCTGATGAGACACTTATCATTCCACTCGATGAAATTCGAGTTGACGACAAGCTTCACTTCGTTGAGGAACCCGCCGAAATCATGGACCGTGAGGTCAAACAACTCAAACAAAGTCGTATTCCCATTGTCAAAGTCAGGTGGAATTCGCGGCGTGGTCCGGAATTAACCTGGGAACGGGAGGACCTAATGCGACTCAAGTATCCTCAACTCTTCACTGACTCAACATCAAACACGACTTCAACTTAAATTTCAGGACGAAATTCTTCTAACGGGGGGAGAATGTGACACCCGTCAAATTAGGACTACTAATTAGTGCCTAATCAAGTTTTACTACATGTAATTAGTTCTATGTTAGGCTAATTTTGTATCAAATAACATATATTGTTGAATATATACAAGTATGCGATTTGATTAAATCGTACAAGAATCAAATCGAATGTAATTCGTTTCAAGCAAATACGGACGTTGGTGAACAATTTTATTGAATAATATAATATTATTTAATAACACTATTATGTCCCAAAAATATTATTGTTATAATCTTCCAATTCAAACTCGTATCGTACAAGTGACATTTTATGCGGTTAAACCATCAAACGCGCAAACAAGACGAAACAAGCTAAGTTATATTTTATAACTCAATTATAAAAGTATTTTATCAAATACTTCAAGTGAAATATCGATTAATTATTCGTATTTTTAAAACATGTAATTAAACGTATAAAATAATTATTTAACGTTTAAACGACTAGGAAAACGAACACCGCACGGAGCGCGAATACGCGGAGTTAAAATTGGGACACACCCACATGGGGTGGGCCCCACGAAAATCAACCAAAAATGGGGGATTCCCCACCTTCCCCACCATTTCATCATCATCTTCAACTTCTCTCTTCTTTCTTTTTCTCTCTTTTCTCTCTAACCAAACAACCACACCACCACCTTTAATTCACAAATAACACCACCAAACGACGTCGAATCACCGGAGCTATTTAGGGAAAAACGTTCACCTCATCACGATCTACAACTTCATCTTTTCGGATTTTTAATCCGACACTTTGTAAGTTTCCGACAAAACCCGAAACTCTCCGATTTCACTTACTTTTACTTGTTTATGGTTTGTTTAAGTTGATAATGTCCAAATATGGGTTGGGTAAAAGATTTGGACCAAACGGTCGCCGGAAAACTCGTTTTCGACACAAACTCCGGCCATCAGACCATAACGTCGCACTTGGCCCAGACGTTATGCGACGTCAGGAGCGACGTCGCAAAACTCATTACAACGTCGCACATAGCGACATCAGCCACTACGTCGCCCTAATTGACCGACGTCGCACTTAGCGACGCAAGCCCTTACGTCGCAGAAATCAACAACGTCGCATATAGCGACGCCACGCACAACATCGCATTAAATTGCGAAAGTCGCACATAGCGACGCCATGCTCAACATCGCAGTCAGGACCTGCGACGTCGCATCCAACGTCGCACAAACCAGAAAACACAGATTTTCACAAAGTGTCGAGACCCTAAATTTTATCACTTGATTTCACCTAATTTCAAGTCCAGATGCGTTTTTCACCAAAGCAATTTAGTAGAAATAAAAATTTTCAAAGCTGACTTGGCAGCTCGACCCCAACCAGGGGCTCTGCCCCTTGGACCCCGCCAGGGGCTGCCGCCCCTTGGACCCCGCTACCAGGGGCGCTGCCCCCGTACCCCCGTACTTAGATTCCGTAACGGCTTCTAAAACACAATCAAAACACATTTTTCAAGTAAAACGCCACGAAATCAAAATAATAATAGTTGAAATTATTATTACAAATCCGTCACCAACGGGCCGTACATATTTTCAAACATTCGAGTCAATCAACCAAATCGTAGTCATTTGGACAATTCAATCAACCAAATCGTAGTAATTTGGACAAGTCAATCAACCAAATCGGGGTAATTTGGACAAACAACTGCAAGGGAAGTCTTTCGGGATGCCTAATCAATTAATAACCATCGCGTGTCATGGACACCCTCAGGTTACAAGTCTTCGGACATCAATACAAGTCAAGCCACATCAAGTTTATTTGTTTAAACACTTCAAGACTCAGGTGAGTCTCATGACCCCTATTTTACTGCTTTTCAATCAGGGGTGTGATATTATTGCTCGTTTTGTTTTACAAGTTGAACGCAAGTACAAATCAAATCAAATACTACATGAGTTTCAAGCTAATCAATTTAAAGCCCTCCATAGCATAGTCTGGTAATACGTAGTAGCGTGAATGTTAGTATATGATATCATATAGGATTGACAATCCTCGTCCGGGTTAGCACGCACTAACTGGTCAAACGGATGTATTAGCATTTGGGAAGACGAGTGTAGATTAGGCACTCGTAGGAGGCATTCAAGTTAGGTTTCCTTAATTGGACCTGACAACTCAAGTTAAGCTCAGACTATGTGCTCATGGCTGTATAACTTTTATTTTGCTTTATTGCATTTTAAATTCAATTATAAATCTTGCGGTTCATACAACAGATATTGACATACAAACCTGTGAGCTCACCAGCGTTTCGCTGATCCATTTTAGCTTATATCACAGGTACACAGCAGTAGGTTGGACTGCACAAGCAGGGACTATTAGCTCGAGTCATCATTCATACAATCAGAGATTTAGCTGCATTATTATATTTTGTATAGATTAATTATGCACTTAAATCTTTCAATTTAAATCGAGCTAATGTAACTATATTTTTGATGTAAACTTATGTTTTATCAATACAAGTTCAAAACGACGCATGTAGTGGTCGTTCATTATATATCTTTGTGCTTTGATTATTGATTAGTAACACCCAAATCGTGCTTCCGCAAATCAATAAATTTGGGGGTGTTACAAAATGCTTATGAGATTTTAGTGGATTAAATGATTGGGTATGTCAACTTTGTTGGACAAGTTGAAATTGTTGAAATGATGACATCTTGACTTAATTAAAAGATTGAACTTGGGCATACCATGTGTTTGTGATTAGTTCTTGGAACTGTAAAAAGGAAATTTTCCTTGTGTTAGATTGTCAACTTCATAAATTTGATTTTGATAGATGAAAGGTTAAGACATGTTAATTATAGAGATGAAATTAAAGTGGATTATCCAAAGTTGAGAATTTGATTTTGACAATTACAAGGTTGTATTGATTAACCTTGAGATGAATAATAGAAGCTGATCTTGACATTAAAATAGCCCTGTGTAAAGTTTTTGTTTTAACACCGTTTGATGGACTTATTGACTTTATAAAGTATTATATACTTTTGATGAGATGAGGTTGTGTTTGATGCACAGAGATTAGATTATTGATATTAATTGTGATAACTTGAGTTACATGAGAGGAGTTAATCATTATGACTTGGAGTTTACAGTTGGTGTCGTGCTGTGAATTTGGAGACAGTGTTTAGATGATATTAAATGAGTTGGAAGAAATAATTATCAAAGTCTTCAGTAGGGTTTTAACCAAGGAGTTTAATATGCATCGTTAGATTGATGATTATTTATAAAGGTGTTTGACTGAGGAAATGTTGATATATTATCAAGAAAGATAATATTATTGCCGACGTCTTGTGTGGTAAAAGACTTGTGACATGATTTGTCATGTTTGGAAATCCTTTCTCTAGTGGATAAACTAAAAACTGTTCAGTTTGAGATTTGATGGATTATGATCAGAAATTGAGAAATTGTTGTTGAACAATTATAGATGATTAAAGATTGTTTAATCTTGACTTCTAGTAATGGATTTGAGACTTTTGAGATGTAGCTTTGACTGAACTTTTTAGTTGAATTTGATTGATTATTCTTCCAAGGATTATTTAATTATATAATGATTTGAACTCACCATATTGATGGATTATCAAGAGAATGGAAATACCTTTTTGTGGATTTTGATTAAATTCCTTTGGAATTATAGGAGGATGATTGATTAAAGTGAGAACTGAAATAATATTAATCTTCGTTCGGTGCCGAGACTTGAAATTTTTGGTAGACATTATGGAAACGACATAATACAGATTATAGTGGATTGAATAATTTGTACTACTGATTATTATCACACTGATGACAAGAGGATTTAATTTGAGCTGAGCTATCGAAACATAGATGATCAAGTACCTTAAATTTATTGAGCATGATTAGATTTCGGGACGAAATCTCTTTTAAGGGGGAGAGATTTGTAACGTCCGCAAATTGGGCCTAGTCGTTTTTATATTATTTCTGATTCTAAATGATTATTTAATGAGTTAGGAAATAATATTATTTGATTTATTAAAAATAAATGGGTAAAAGAGTCACAGGATTTAATGTGACTAATAAAAATATTTTGATTCACGGGTATTTTCGGGTTCCAGACAATAGATTAGAAGGGGGTTAAATAAATTAAACTAGACAAAGTCGGTTTGAAAAGGACCGACTTAATTTACTTACTATTCCAATTGTTTCTATCTCCTTTATTTGGTACCAACTACACATACAATAAGGAATTAAAGGTGAAACCATAAACTAGTAAAAAAAAATTAAAATAATATGGAGTCGGTTTGGTTGGGGAGCCGACTTAAAACTCAATCACTTTTCCCAAATTTCATATCTATTATTTCTTTGAACTCACACAAGAAACCCTCAACAATATTTAAAAATAACTAGAGTTGTGATTTGTTTGTGAGATTGGATTTATTGTTTCATCCTCATCATTAGACTCATCGTCATCACCATTATCCTAAGTTCTTTCAATTGTAAGTTGTTTCATGTCCATACTTTAATTTTAATTTGATTTTGTTAGAAATCATAGGGGTTTATGATTATGTAGGGAATTAAGAGTTGGAATTTGTCGTTGATGCTAACTGATGATTCTTTTGTATTTCGTGCAAATGCTTACATATATATATCTAAATAGCCATATGATATGCTTGTATATGGGAAGTGGAACATTATGTAATAGTGATACAAGTTGGAGTATCGATGATTGAAAAAAAAAAAAGAAAGAAGTTATTTAGTTAATGACACTTTTTGAGATAAGTTAATATATATATGAAATGAATATGGATTAGGAAGTTGTATACTTAAATGTTTGTGTTGACGAGAGCATCTGTTACCTGTTCTTTAGTAGATTGATTTACTCAATATATCCTCCTATATTTAAAGTGTATATTGTCTCCTCCTTAATTATAGGCTTAGTGGTTTTTAGTCATGATCGTGTTTCCTTCATAATTAGTGGTATCTCTTTGAATACATTGTAATCGTTTATAGCATGAATAAATACACAGATAATTATTCCACAAAACCGTCTTGTTGACAGTTTGATTTAATTTACAATCGAGGGATTACAAGCTTAAGACAAAGTAAAATATTAACTGAATACTAATAAATGATTAGCTTATTATTATTAAAGTATGGTGGAACATGTTATAATATAAATTTTAAAATATGGTTGAATTTATAGTTATGATTTATATTATAACTTGGATACTAATAGTTGTGATTATTATGATCTAGTGATTATAGTAATTTGATAATAATTTCTGACAGTTGATTATGAGAATTTTATCTTAAAGCGAGGACCTTTATATGAATACAGTATGATAGAATAATTATAAATTGATTATTGATGATAGTTGATCTTATGCATTGAGATAATTGGATACTCCTAAAATGAGTTGTTATAACGTGGAGATTTTGTAGTTGAATATTATAAATAGAGATATGTTATACAATTATGAAATGAGAACTGACATTAGACTACTGAGTGGACGACTGAGGTAACGGTGAGTGGATCGATAACCCTCAGTTTGATTTAGTTGTAACAGGTTTGTTACAACTGGTGATTTTATTATTACTGCTGTTGATTTCCATTGATTATTATGGTTTATTAGTAATAATACTGTGAATAGATTGTTGACCTGATATGATGACCTGTTGAGTGCGTTGATATGTGATCACTTGAGATACTGCTGTTGTGCATTGGTGATTGGGACGCCAGCGTGGGGCTGGGCTTGGGTTGCTATTGGTTGGATAACACAGGGTCTTAGTACAAGTTTTATTGTCGTAGCCTGTGTTGTATGAGTAATAGCACCAAGTAGTCGGTTAAACCTCTGTATGGGCCTGCAGTTGGTTTTAAAGTGTTCTTTGAGGATGTTACTCAAGAACCACCGGTCCTCTTTGACCTGAGTTGATTGTGATGTGATAAGTGATAAACAGATGAGTTGTGTGCATATAATTATTTGTTGTGCACAAGTTTGTTATGCTAAGTCAGTCTGTTGTTTATTGATTTACTCACTTAGCGTTGAGCTAATCCCCCACATTACTCCTTCTTGCAGGTTATGATTAAATAATTCATTGAGCAAGAAGTTGTTGACCTGGATGGAATGTTTGAAGAACATGCGTATACTCTGATATCTGATTTGATTAAATCAGTAGTGTTTGGATTTATATAACACCTCGTTTGTAGTAATTTGATTGAAGAACATTAAACTGTTGTGTATAAAGTTTGAAAAAAAAAAAAAGAATGTATCTTTTGTGTAATGTATAATAATATATTTAAACCTACGCTTCCGAGTCGAATATCATTATTATAATGATTATTGAAATGAGGGGTGTTATAGTTTATAATCAATATAATTGATCTTTTACGCCCAACTTGTTGATTCTAATTGTGAAAAAAAAAAAAAAAAAAAAAAAAAAATTATCGTATTTTATGTGTACAAAACTCTTCAAGTAAAAGATTACATTGGAGATTAAATAATAAACCTTCTCTTTTATTAGTAAAGTAAGATAAGATAAGATAAGATATGATTATTTATTATTTATTTATAGATTATAAAATAAAAGCTAGATTAAAGTCTATCTCCGTTTTTGGTTTCAGACAACGATACATTTTAATTGAAACGTAGATAACTCATAAGTCTCGAATATATACGTTCAATTTTCTATATAAATTCGAAATGATCAATTGAGAAAACAAAACAAATTACTCATTTAGATAAACAGATTTTCAAAATGTAATGAGCCATCCCGATCCAGTACGTTTCTCCCCCAAAAATTTACGGCATATCACGACAGGTAAAGTTTGGAGGGATTTGTGACCAAATAAACGGAAAATGTCAAACCAATAAGAAATGTATCAAGTACTGTAACGCCAAGTGATTTCACATAACAGTAACGATCTACGAACAAACGAGGAATTATTCCAGCAATGCAAAACTACGAAAATTCAACCAATTATATATTTCAACTTATACAATGAAACCCATCAAGTAACTGATGACCGATTATTTCAGTAAACAACGCCATTACTTCTCAATCTCAGCTTTTGCCTCTAGTATTGAACTATTGTTGTTGCACACACAATATAATGGTCGACTATTCTAAATTTATGAACAATAATGAACTCTATCATTTTACATGACAATGTATTGGTCGGTAATTCATACACTCGAGGGTCATTCTACGTACTATTTCAAACAAATCGCATAAGCCACTGATTCTTTATTATTTAGAAAGGGGCCGGGGAACTGTACTCTTAATCACCCAAAAAATATCATTTTTATATTTATAGACATATTATATAATCATAGAAATGAGGTTTCTATCAAATATTTTTAGTATATAGAAAGAACATACCGACCTATAACGCAGAAAAACATGAATATTTCGGATATGGTACCAAAGCAGGAAAAGTGAGAAAATACCGAACCGGTTGGTACCGGTTATCTTTTTGGCCCTAAAGTGAGTACCGAATACCAGACCGTTTGAAGTCGGTTGGTACCGGTTCGGTACGGTACCGGTACGGTATGAGTACGGGATCGGGATTTTGGGTACGAATGCTTACCTCTAATTTCAAGTCTCTCCATCACGCTATGACGGTTTGAAAAATCCTAATTTTCTTGTCGTCTTCTCTGTGATTTTCTATCTCTCCTTTTATGGTGGAGATCAATTACCGCATCCGTAGGTTCTCATCTCCTTTGTTAGTACATTTATTTCTTTTGAAAGATTTGCGACTTTTCTTTCTTTTAAACCAATGGAAAAGATTAGTCACAAGTTCAAGGTTTGGATCTTGAAATCATTGAGGTACCTACTTAAGTTCTTCTTAGTTTTCTCAAGGGTCTCTTGCAATCAGATCGGGATCTTTAGGAAGAAAAGGATTTGGTTTGTTTGTTATCTTCAATGGTATCTTCAATCCCTATTTCACAACGGAGTTAGTTCAAGAGTTGCACGATACACTTATGCCAATCCACCCCTCCCTCCTCCCCCCCCCCCCCCCCCCCCCCCCCCCCCCCCCCGTGTTATCGCTTGATTTTTGGTCGGTCTTATTTTTATAGAGTCATGCCACATCTCGCGCAAGAGCCACTCTTCCTTGTATTTCTTTGGATTTAATTTATACTTCTCGAGAGAAATTTGAGTTAATTTTATACATTTTGTATATGATTCTTTTATTGCAAATTTGGAGTTGTTACTATTATTGTAATCCGTGGATATTTAAAATTACCTCAATTTTGAGAAGGGATTACGATTATTAATAAAATTTTAGGCTATAGCCATTTGTTAAAAAAAATGTTTACCACAATCAAATATATTTAAGGCATATTGTTACTACAACATATTTTTTGATAATTCACATTATCTATTTTACACTTTTAAAAGGTGTGAAATATAATCTAGTTTTACATGGTTATTATTTAATGTACTATAAGAATACCCACAAACATATAATATTTTTAAGGATTTTGCTATTTGTAGCCCTAAGGGCTATGTTTAAGATTTAGATTCGTGCTTTAAGAGGTGGTAAATCAAGGTGGTTGGGAGAAGTTGTATTCAGGGGGTGAGTGGTTATTATTAAGGTACAAACAGTTAATGCGTGTCTGAATTTCTTATTCATAACCCTTATGGTTATGTATAGCATTTTCCTATTTTTAATTCGGCGATGTACATATTGAAACATCTTTATTTTAAGTTGTTTGATGTACACTAAACATATATATCAATATAGTATTTGTATTTCAAAAAATTAAAAAATAAATGAGTGGTAAGAACGAAAAAAGAAGTAGTTTTACGTCAAACGTTTGATGTTTCACTTCAATTTATGAGAAATTTGATAGTAATGTTTCTATTATGTATAATATGTTACAAAGTTTAATTGTGAACGTTACACATGTTGTGTCATTTAATTTGTGTTGGTTATAAGATTTTAGTTTGAAACGCTCCAAAACTTTATTATTATTTTTTTTATATAATACATGTATTCATGTCCCATTATGAAGTAATAAGTAATTAGAATCAATATGTGAACTCAAACAATTTGATTAAAAGATCAAAACAACAAACAACCAAAATAGCCAGGTACCCGCCGGGTAGAGGGGGTACCCGTCGGGTAGACTCAAAACCTTCCAGCTTTGTTTTATGCTGTAACCATTTACACTAAGGCTACCCATTTGGGGGTAGCTTATCCACCGGGTTGGGCAACCGGGTAGGGTTACCTGTGACACCCCCAAATTTGATTGATTTGCGGAAGCTCGATTTGGGTGTCACTAATCAATATACAAAGCACATAAGATATAATGAACGACCACTATATGCGTCGTTTTAAACTTGTATAGATAAAGTAAATGTTTACATCAAAATATTGTTACATTAGCTCGATTCCTGAAATTGAGAGATTACATAGCATAATTACTTTTACAAAATATAATAATGCAATCCAATCTCTAGTTGTATGAATGCTGACTCGAGCTAATAGTTCCTGCTTGTGCAGCCAACCTACTACTGGGTACCTGTGATAAATACTAAAATGGGTCAGCGAAAACGCTGGTGAGCTCACAGGTTTGTATGTCAATGTATAGTTGTAAGAAACGCAAGATTTATATTGAATTTAAAATGCAATTAAGCAAAATAAAAGTTATACTGTCCATGAGCACATAGTCTGAGCTTAACTTGATTTGTCAGGCCCACTTAAGGAAACCTAACTTGAAATGCCTCCTACGAGTGCCTAATCAACACTCGTCTTCCCAAATGCTAATACATCCGTTTGACCGGTTAGTGCGTGCTAACCCGGATGAGGATTGTCAATCCCATATGATATCATATACTAGCATTCACGCTAAAATATTAGAGACTATGCTTATGGAGGACTTTAAATTGATTAGCTTGAAACTCATGTAGTATTTGAAGTTTGGCACTTGCGTTCTACTTGTAAAACAAAATCGAGTAGTAATATCACACCCCTAGTAAAAGTAGTGAAAATGGGGCTATGAAACTCACCTGAGTCTTGAAGTGTTAATTTAATAAGCTCGAAGTAATTAGTTGTGAGTTGGTGTCCAAAGACTTGAAACCTGAATGTGTCCACGACACTTGAATTGTTATTAATTGTACAGATATCCCAAAGGACTACCTTTGTAGTTGTTATACAACTTCATATATATGTCCAAATTACTACGATTTGGTTGATTGAATTGATACAAGTTACAACGACTTGTTTGATTGAATTGATACAAGTTACAACGACTTGTTTGATTCTGAAATATGTTTGAAAACATGTACGGCCCGTTGGTGATTAATTGTAACAATAGTCTTGATGTTACCACATTGATTTAGAAGCGTTATACTTGAAAAACAAATTCCATTATGTTTGAAAAGTTGTATCGTATAAGTGTTTTGAAGTTGTACAAGTTTGACACTTGGTGAAAAATGTGCTTACGGAATCTAATTACGGGGGTCCAGGGGCAGCGCCCCTGGTAGCGGGGTCCAAGGGGCAGAGCCCCTGGCTGGGGTCGAGCTGCCAGGTCAGCTGGGAAAATTTTTATTTCTACTATATTGCTTTGACGAAAAACGCATCTGGGATCTGAATTCGGGTAAAATCGAGTGATAAATTTCGAGTCTCGACACTTAGTAAAAATCTGTGTTTTCTGTGTTTTGCGACACAATATACGACACAAAAGTTTGTCATGCGACACAAGGGTTGTGTCGCATAGGAATGCGACACAATGTCTATGCGACACAAGGGTTGTGTCGCATAGATGCGAGATGCTGATTCAACAGCGACATAGTGATTGTGTCGTATGAAAATACGACATAGAATACGACATAATGGTTGTGTCGCAAAACTTACGACACTAAATCTCTGGTACGACATAACATGCGAAATACGACATAACGTGCGACACAACAGGTAAAATACGACACAACATGCGACACAAGGCTTGTGTCGCATGGATGAACATCAGCCCAGAAAGTCCGGCTGTCAAGGTTTTTCCGGCCAAAAATCCGTTTTAAACTCGTTTTCAAGCTATAAATTCGTGTTCTATACATTGTAATGGACATATACAAGTTATAATAACAACTAGAAATCGAAAATACTAAGAATCGAGAGATTTCGGGATTTTGTCGGAAACTTACAAATTGCCGAAACGAAAATCCGGAAAGATAGCGTTGTAGATCGTCGCGAGGTGGTCGTGAATCTCTAAAAATCTTGTTGATACGAGCGTGTTTGATGGTAGTATTTTGCAATTTTTACGGATGTGGGGGTTTGTGGTTTGAGAAAGAAAAAGAGAGGAGGGAGTAAGTGAGAGAGTGAGTGAGTGGAGAATGAGAAGAAAGAGGAGGGAGTTGGAGGTTTAACCTCCAACTTTCAGTCTCCGTCATTGCGTTCCGTGTGGTGTTCGTTTGCTCCGTCGTTTAAACGTTAAATAATTATTCAATATTTTTGTTGAAGTATTTTATAAAGTACTTAATAATTGTGTTATAAAACGTTATCTCGATTTTGTTTGTTTGCGCGTTCACATTTAATCGCGTTGTTCTCGCTTGTACGATATGGGATGAATACGACATATTATAAAAATAATATTATTGAGATATGATAGTTTCATTAAATAATCTTTATGTTATTTAATTAATTTGTTCACCAACGTCCGTATTAAATTGAACCGAATTACATTCGATTTGAAACTTGTACGATTTAAACAAACCGCATAATTGTGTAGATATATATTCAACAATATATATAATAATTGATACATTAATTAGCCTAACACAGAACTAATTACATGTATTAAAATTGATTAGGCACTAAGTTCTAGTCCTAAATTGACGGGTGTCACATTCTCCCCCTGTTAGAAGAATTTCGTACCGAAATTCATGTTGTAGTCGCGTTTGATGTTAAGTCAGTGAAGAGTTGAGGATACTTGAGTCGCATTTGATCTTCCCTTTCCCAGGTGAATTCCGGACCACGCCGCGAATTCCACCTAACCTTGACAATGGGAATACGACTTTGTTTAAGTTGTTTGACCTCACGGTCCATAATTTCGGCGGGTTCCTCAACAAAGTGAAGTTTCTCGTCAACTCGAATTTCATTGAGTGGAATGATAAGTGTCTCATCAGACAGACACCTCTTCAGATTCGAAACATGAAATGTGGGATGCACGCTGCTGAGCTCGGATGGCAGCTGCAATCGATATGCTACTGGACCAATTCTCTCGAGAATCTCGAATGGTCCAATGTATCTGGGATTTAACTTCCCTCGTTTGCCAAATCGAATTACGCCTTTCCAAGGCGATACTTTGAGTAGTACTCGATCTCCAACTTGGAACTCGAGTGGTTTACGTCTCACGTCAGCATAACTTTTCTGACGATCACGCGCGACTTTGAGTTTGTTTTGAATTTCGACGATTCTCTCGGTCGTCTCGTGAATGATTTCTGGACCTGTGAGTTGGCTATCCCCAACTTCGGTCCAACAGATAGGTGACCGGCACTTACGACCGTACAGTGCCTCGAATGGTGCAGCTTTAATGCTGGTATGATAACTGTTGTTGTACGAGAACTCGCACAATGGTAGGTGTTTTTCCCAGTTTACACCGAAGTCTACTACGCAGGCCCGTAGCATGTCTTCTAGTGTTTGAATTGTTCGTTCACTTTGGCCGTCGGTTTGAGGATGGTATGCGGTACTCATATCAAGTCGAGTACCCAGTGATCTTTGAAGTGATTGCCAAAATTGTGAAGTGAAACGACTATCTCTATCGGAGATAATTGAAATTGGAACACCGTGTTTAGTCACGATTTCCTTCAGATAGATTCTGGTGAGGCGTTCCATTTTGTCGGATTCCTTGATTGCCAGGAAGTGAGCAGTCTTTGTGAGACGATCCACGATCACCCAAATGGTATCGCAACCGTTCGCTGACTTGGGTAGTTTGGTTATGAAGTCCATGGCAATTTGTTCCCATTTCCATTCAGGAAGATCGGGTTGTTGAAGTAAACCAGAAGGTTTTTGATATTCGATTTTGACCTTGGAGCAAGTAAGGCACTTGCTGACATAGGTGGCGATTTCAGCTTTCATGTTCGGCCACCAATAGAAGTCCTTGATACCGTGGTACATCTTGTCGGATCCCGGATGGATAGAATATTTGGACTTGTGAGCTTCATCCATCACCAAGTCTCGTAGATTCCCGAATTTAGGCAACCAGATTCGGTGTGAGAAATACCTAATCCCGTTAGGTTTGACTTCGAATTGTTTATCCATGCCCCGCAAGGCTTCATCTTTGACGTTTTCGTGTTTCAAGGCTTCGAGTTGAGCTGTGAGAATTTGAATGTTTAAATTGTTGTGAATGGTCATACTGAGGGCTCGAACCCGAAGTGGTTTCACTCGCTCTTTCCGACTGAGGGCATCAGCAACGACATTTGCTTTGCCTGGATGATATTTGAGTTCGCAGTCGTAATCGGTAAGCAACTCGACCCATCGACGTTGCCTCATGTTGAGATCCTTCTGATCGAATATGTGTTGAAGGCTTTTATGGTCGGTAAAGATTGTACATCTGGTACCATAGAGATAATGTCTCCAGATTTTGAGAGCGAAAACAACGGCTCCTAATTCGAGGTCGTGGGTAGTGTAATTCTTTTCATGAATCTTGAGCTGTCGTGAAGCATAAGCTATGACATTGTCTCGTTGCATAAGCACGCAACCGAGACCTTGATGAGAAGCATCGCAGTATACCACGAAGTCATCGGTGCCTTCGGGTAATGATAGAATAGGAGCACTGCAAAGCTTTTGCTTTAAGAGTTGGAATGCCGACTCTTGTTTATCAGTCCAGTCAAACTTTTTGTCTTTCTGGGTCAGAGTCGTGAGTGGTATGGCTATCTTGGAGAAATTTTCAATGAATCGTCGGTAATACCCGGCAAGACCCAAAAATTGGCGTACTTCGGTCGGAGTGGTGGGTGCTTGCCAGTCTTTGATGGCCTCGATTTTTGATGGGTCAACGTGAATCCCCTGACTGTCAATCACGTGACCAAGGAATTGGACTGTTTGGATCCAGAACTCACACTTAGAGAATTTTGCATATAGCTCCTCGTGTTTAAGTAGTTCAAGGATGGTTTTGAGGTGTTGCGCATGTTCTTGCTCGTTGCGCGAATAAATGAGTATGTCATCGATAAATACAATGACAAACTTGTCAAGATAAGGTTTACACACCCGATTCATAAGGTCCATGAATACAGCCGGTGCGTTGGTTAGGCCGAATGGCATCACTTGAAATTCGTAATGCCCGTAACGGGTTCTGAAAGCGGTTTTTGGAATATCGGCATCGCGGACACGCAGTTGGTGATAACCGGATCGGAGATCTATCTTTGAATAACAACTTGACCCTTGAAGTTGGTCGAACAAATCATCGATTCGAGGAAGTGGATACCGGTTCTTGACAGTTAACTTGTTCAACTCTCGGTAGTCGATACACATTCGAAAAGAACCGTCTTTCTTCTTAACAAATAGGACCGGAGCTCCCCAAGGTGAAGAACTCGGCCTGATAAATCCTCGTTCCAGGAGTTCCTGTAATTGGGTGGACAACTCCTGAAGTTCGGATGGAGCTAAACGGTATGGTGCTCGGGCCACAGGCGCAGCACCTGGTACAAGATCAATTAAGAATTCAACCTGTCTTGGTGGTGGTAAACCAGGTAGTTCTTCAGGAAAGACTTCAGAAAAGTCTCGAACAATTGGAACATCCTCAAGTCGCTTCTCCTTCGACTTTTTCTCCATGATGTGCGCGAGGATTGCTGGATAACCCTTTCTCAGAAATTTCCGAGTTTTTAGACAAGAGATGATGTTAAGCCTCGTCCCACCGGTCTCCCCCTGTATGATCAGGGTTCTACCGACGGCGAGAGGTATGCGAACAATTTTGTCATGGCAAATGATTTCGGCGCGATGTTTGGATAACCAGTCCATGCCTACGATGACATCGAAACTTCCTATCTCAACAGGCATAAGATCTATGGAGAAGATTTCGTCGGCTAGGTTTAAAGTGCAATTAGGTATCACACTATTGGTTTCTATCAACTTGCCATTTGCTAGCTCTACGGTGTACTTAACGTCTAAAGCAACATGTGTGATGTCAAGTAGAGGGCAAAATTCATCGGAAATAAAACTTCTATCGGCACCAGTATCAAACAGAATAGAAGCAGTTAAATTGTTGAGGAGGAACATACCCGTGACCACATTCGGGTCCTGACGGGCGTCCCCTGAGTTGATCACGAAGGCGCTACTTTTGACGTTGTTATTGTTGCGGCCGTTGTTGTTGTTGTTGTTGTTGTTGTTGTTGTTGTTTTTGTTGTTGTTGTTGCCCTTATTCTTCAATTTCGGGCACGTATCCCTAAAGTGTCCTGGATTTCCACATTCATAGCAGGACTTAGGTTGTCGGGCATTTTTGTCCGAGGAGTTGTTGTTGGATCTGGGGGCTCGGCAATCCTTAGTCGAATGCCCGTACCTCCTGCAGTTGTTGCAAGGGGTATTGCACTGACCAAAGTGGTGATAGTTACACTTGGGACAATAAGGCCTGTCTCCGGTGTAGCTGCGGTTGGATTCAGAGTTGGTGGTGTAAACTTAGATGGCGTTGTTTTTCTTGTTTGAGTGGTGGTGGTGTTCAGTGGATTTGCGTTTGTTGTTGTTGGAGGATGAGGTGTTGGAGGTCTCACGGCTGACAACTAGGGCCATGAGTTCGTGGGCCAATCGAATGGCACTCTCAGTGGTGGTTGGTTTGGATGAGGCGACGTTTCCCTGGATGTTCTCGGGGAGTCCACGAATGTATTTCTTAATGCCCTTACTTTCCGGTTCGACCAAACTCGGGCATAATAAAGCAAACTGCTGAAATTTGGTGGTATATTCAGCAACATCATTTCCCTGCACCTCCAGATGCCAGAATTCTTCTTCCAGCCTGTGCAATTCCTCTTCAGGATAGTATTTTTCTGTCAGTTTCTTCTTCAGTTCGGCCCAAGGAAGCCGATTTGCAACCTCAAGACCTACAGAGTTTGCGTGGGTTTTCCACCACGTGAGTGCACCTTCCTGAAAGGTGTAAGCAGCGAATTTGACCTTGTTGTTCTCAGTGCAATCGCAGAGACTGAAAACAGATTCCATGCGCTCAATCCAACGGATTAAGCCAATGGCACCTTCCGTGCCCTTGAAGTATAGCGGTTTACAGCTAAGAAAGTCCTTATAGGAGCAAGGTTTGGGTGGTGGAGTATTGGTTGATGTGTCCTCGCTACCGGGTGGTGTCCGGGTAGCCAAGGCTTCGGTCACACTGCGGGCAATGATTCCCGCGATCTCAGCTTCGCTAAGGGTAATTTGACGACGAGGAGGCATGATGCTGAGTAAGAAAGAACAAGGAAATGAAATAAGGTACTAGTCCGAGTGTGATGAACTAGTGGTGTGTTTGTCATCCCAAGACAAAACGTTAGAGAGAAAGAGGCCTATATTCATATAATCTAATATAGCCTAAAGTTGTAATGAGGTCTATTCATGTAAATATATGTATATCACATAATAACCTATTGAGTGTCTAGCACAGACGTGTTTTGAGTCCCGTTTCTCTCGAGGTCAGAGTCAACTAATGTATCCTGTTCAGCCATAACTTCCTTCAGATCTTACATCATCTTTATTTAATTGTACATAGTTGATCAAGCTATGTTAAATTAAATTCGTATGCTGTAATCCCTGAACTGGTTATACCTAATAGGGAATACTGCCTAACGGTCATAGTCTAGGTCCACTAAATGCAACCTAGTTCACTATAACCTGGCTTTGATACCAATCTGTGACACCCCCAAATTTGATTGATTTGCGGAAGCTCGATTTGGGTGTCACTAATCAATATACAAAGCACATAAGATATAATGAACGACCACTATATGCGTCGTTTTAAACTTGTATAGATAAAGTAAATGTTTACATCAAAATATTGTTACATTAGCTCGATTCCTGAAATTGAGAGATTACATAGCATAATTACTTTTACAAAATATAATAATGCAATCCAATCTCTAGTTGTATGAATGCTGACTCGAGCTAATAGTTCCTGCTTGTGCAGCCAACCTACTACTGGGTACCTGTGATAAATACTAAAATGGGTCAGCGAAAACGCTGGTGAGCTCACAGGTATGTATGTCAATGTATAGTTGTAAGAACCGCAAGATTTATATTGAATTTAAAATGCAATTAAGCAAAATAAAAGTTATACTGTCCATGAGCACATAGTCTGAGCTTAACTTGATTTGTCAGGCCCACTTAAGGAAACCTAACTTGAAATGCCTCCTACGAGTGCCTAATCAACACTCGTCTTCCCAAATGCTAATACATCCGTTTGACCGGTTAGTGCGTGCTAACCCGGATGAGGATTGTCAATCCCATATGATATCATATACTAACATTCACGCTAAAATATTAGAGACTATGCTTATGGAGGACTTTAAATTGATTAGCTTGAAACTCATGTAGTATTTGAAGTTTGGCACTTGCGTTCTACTTGTAAAACAAAATCGAGTAGTAATATCACACCCCTAGTAAAAGTAGTGAAAATGGGGCTATGAAACTCACCTGAGTCTTGAAGTGTTAATTTAATAAGCTCGAAGTAATTAGTTGTGAGTTGGTGTCCAAAGACTTGAAACCTGAATGTGTCCACGACACTTGAATTGTTATTAATTGTACAGATATCCCAAAGGACTACCTTTGTAGTTGTTATACAACTTCATATATATGTCCAAATTACTACGATTTGGTTGATTGAATTGATACAAGTTACAACGACTTGTTTGATTGAATTGATACAAGTTACAACGACTTGTTTGATTCTGAAATATGTTTGAAAACATGTACGGCCCGTTGGTGATTAATTGTAACAATAGTCTTGATGTTACCACATTGATTTAGAAGCGTTATACTTGAAAAACAAATTCCATTATGTTTGAAAAGTTGTATCGTATAAGTGTTTTGAAGTTGTACAAGTTTGACACTTGGTGAAAAATGTGCTTACGGAATCTAATTACGGGGGTCCAGGGGCAGCGCCCCTGGTAGCGGGGTCCAAGGGGCAGAGCCCCTGGCTGGGGTCGAGCTGCCAGGTCAGCTTGGAAAATTTTTATTTCTACTATATTGCTTTGACGAAAAACGCATCTGGGATCTGAATTCGGGTAAAATCGAGTGATAAATTTCGAGTCTCGACACTTAGTAAAAATCTGTGTTTTCTGTGTTTTGCGACACAATATACGACACAAAAGTTTGTCATGCGACACAAGGGTTGTGTCGCATAGGAATGCGACACAATGTCTATGCGACACAAGGGTTGTGTCGCATAGATGCGAGATGCTGATTCAACAGCGACATAGTGATTGTGTCGTATGAAAATACGACATAGAATACGACATAATGGTTGTGTCGCAAAACTTACGACACTAAATCTCTGGTACGACATAACATGCGAAATACGACATAACGTGCGACACAACAGGTAAAATACGACACAACATGCGACACAAGGCTTGTGTCGCATGGATGAACATCAGCCCAGAAAGTCCGGCTGTCAAGGTTTTTCCGGCCAAAAATCCGTTTTAAACTCGTTTTCAAGCTATAAATTCGTGTTCTATACATTGTAATGGACATATACAAGTTATAATAACAACTAGAAATCGAAAATACTAAGAATCGAGAGATTTCGGGATTTTGTCGGAAACTTACAAATTGCCGAAACGAAAATCCGGAAAGATAGCGTTGTAGATCGTCGCGAGGTGGTCGTGAATCTCTAAAAATCTTGTTGATACGAGCGCGTTTGATGGTAGTATTTTGCAATTTTTACGGATGTGGGGGTTTGTGGTTTGAGAAAGAAAAAGAGAGGAGGGAGTAAGTGAGAGAGTGAGTGAGTGGAGAATGAGAAGAAAGAGGAGGGAGTTGGAGGTTTAACCTCCAACTTTCAGTCTCCGTCATTGCGTTCCGTGTGGTGTTCGTTTGCTCTGTCGTTTAAACGTTAAATAATTATTCAATATTTTTGTTGAAGTATTTTATAAAGTACTTAATAATTGTGTTATAAAACGTTATCTCGATTTTGTTTGTTTGCGCGTTCACATTTAATCACGTTGTTCTCGCTTGTACGATATGGGATGAATACGACATATTATAAAAATAATATTATTGAGATATGATAGTTTCATTAAATAATCTTTATGTTATTTAATTAATTTGTTCACCAACGTCCGTATTAAATTGAACCGAATTACATTCGATTCGAAACTTGTACGATTTAAACAAACCGCATAATTGTGTAGATATATATTCAACAATATATATAATAATTGATACATTAATTAGCCTAACACAGAACTAATTACATGTATTAAAATTGATTAGGCACTAAGTTCTAGTCCTAAATTGACGGGTGTCACATTACCCGCCGGGTATTGCTCCTTACCCGCCAGGTAAGGCTGCAGCACAGCTACAAATTCAGATTTTAATGCCAACTTTCAATGCGCATAACTTTTAACTCGTTGAGAGTTAGGACCTGAAAATTTACAGACACATCCACTATAACATAATAAGGATTTCCCTTTTTACACTTTTTCAAATTTCACAAAAACGAAGAAAAACGAACGTGTGACTAATTTATGGTCATTTTGACCATTTTTTATGACAACCAAAATTGCAAACCACATGCCTTTGAGGTCTGCACTTTTACCAACACAAACCACACTCATATTGACTCTTAACTCAAAAGCAATTGACCACATACATCTACCTTAACTCATTTTAGACTATAAGTGCACTAATGACCCGTTTGGGCACATTCTGACCCATTTACTAAAACTAACAAGAATTAATATCAATCACCAATCTAATTCAAGTTTCTATATAATGTTGACTATTTCAAAGTAGTTGACTATATGTCAACTCTAATATCAATCAATAACTAATTTTTTTACATTTCAAGACAAACCATCTTTATACTACTACTTACTTTCTCAAAACATACATATACATTGACTACATTCGTTTACTGCATTATTTCCTTTGACTTTCAAAGTCAAACACATAAACCAAGGACTTCATATGTGACCCACTAGTTAACTTCCAAAAATGTATAGTTTGGGCGAATTACACAAGTCTTAACCATAACGATAATCAAAAAAGAAAATAGCTTGCCACTCACATATTCACAAGCTTAATCCACGTTATTCTTTCTTAATCGTCTTGCCTTCTCTTTGTCCATTATCACCTAAAAATTTTAAACACTTAAAAGAATAAGCAATAATGCTTAGTGAGCATATAGGAAATTAACTAAGTAATTCACCAAATACATTTAACCACTAGAAACAAGCAACAAGTAAATTTAAGCAAACAACTACTTGAACAATACGTAGAGATTAAAAACACTATACGGATCCGCGGCCAATAGAAACAAGCACGCTTAATACCATATCACGTCGATATGCATACTAAGTTCCACAACTCTATGCTAACAAAGTTAGCCAATCTCTACAAGATTGTTCATTCCACATAATTTACAACAATAATCCAAAATTAGAAACGAAACAAGAAAGAAGTTAAACACCACTTGATTGTGCAAATCTCTTGCTCGGAAGCAATCCGAAAATACACAACCATTACTTAATTAATCCCTATAATACTCACATTTGCCTTCAATTGTTGATTTACAAGATGTGATCAATGATAAGATTTCCAATTCTTTAGCACCTAACAAATGACACATAACAATATAACACCACATTTAGAGACTACTAATCAACAATTTCAAACAACACTAATATCAATCTTCCCCCCACTAGGATTGACTTCCACTTTCTTTGATCATAATAAATTCTATTATCAACTTACTAACATTTCTACTTAACTTCTTATTCAAACATCATATTAATACTCTACTAACACTATTAGTGATCTTTTTAATTGATTAACATCATTTCATAAGAATTTAGCAAAAGCTATAAAATCACTCAAGAACATCAATTATGATTTCATCACTTTCATGATGTATTATGATCACCAATAGTTATAATAACACTAACTTGCACCAATTTAATTAGATTATAACCCTAATTTCGGATTAAAATCACTATTTGTACAAAACCCATCAAAACCTAACTTCTAGGTTAGAGAAATTGAAGAATCAACTTACTAGAGATTAAGGATGATAACGGTAACAGAATGTTTTTCTTCAGCATTACGCGATCCCACTCCTTATATCAGGATCGAATTCGTAAGGCAAAATTTTTGAAATGTGATGGCTTGTTGACTTATGCACTTGTGATATCTAACTTGTATTGCTAAACATATAATGCTTACTTGTTTGATACAATATACTTAAGTAAGTCATATTTAATTAATGAAAAGAGTATTGATTTATATTATGTTATGTTCTCAGATCAACAGAAGACTCAGTAAAATAAGAATTCCGAGTGGGAGACTGAGATCATCAGGTGAATGGATCTGTAACTCTCAGTGTGATTTAGTTGTAACTGGTTTAGTTACAACAGGTAAAAGTATTATTACTGTTTATAGACTGTTTGGTCTGACATGATACCATGACGATTATGGATTATGTGTTTAAGTGATACGTTGCCTTCGGGCATTACGTGATATAGAGGTCAACATTGGTTGGGCTTGGTTGCTATAGGTTGGCCAATATAGGGTTTTGTACATTTGTTGTTTATAGGATCCTATGTCGGGTGAAGATAGCACCAAGCTATCGGTTATCCTCTGTATTGGCCTGCAGTTGGTTTTAAGTGTTCTTGGAGGGCCACCGCGGCATGAGGGTACCTCAAGAACTATCGATCCTCTGTGATATTATTTGTTTACGATTATTTGCTGTAAACAGATTTTGTTAGGCTAAGTTGGACTGTTGGTTATACATCTATTCACTTAGCTTCGTGCTAATCCCACCACCTTACTTCTTGCAGGTTTTGTTTAATATTATGGGATGGGTAAGAAGTTTATTTGGATGGAGTGTTTGACAGGACGTGTACTCTGATATTTATTTGACGAGTCAATATGATATTTTGATTTAATATAACACCCAGTCAATAGTACCTTGGTTTTGTAATAGTATAACCTTACATGTGAAATATGTAATGTTTTGGAACAATACGACTCTGCATATGTACATATTATGTATTGTGAATTATAAATGTATTTTGGACTTACGCTTCCGATATATTATATATTATATGTTTTAAAAAAAATATGGTTGTGAATTTAAGGGGTGTTATACTTTATCACAATAAACTTACTTGGTTATTCTCTTTACCTCTTCCACAATGTCAAGGATCCTTAACCACTTCCACATGTTAATTTATAATAATTAACATCTTATACCAAGATAATGCCATGATCATTACTTGGCTAAACATCAAACTAATGCCATAGTCATTACTTACTTCTACAATCATCCATATACTTACATAGTAAGTTATGGAGATACTTCCACCTATCCATCTACTTACATAGTAAGTAATGGAAACAACTTCTACATAACTTTTATATAACTTTCACTTATTACAAGTTCTTTCAACACTTACCACTTAATAAGTATTCATATCACATACTGATGTAGTGTGAAAATAAGATAACAAAAATTAATCCTGTTGATTCAAGGAATAGCCAGGAATAATTCTTCCAAAACACGTTGATTCACAAAGAATGCCGTGGATGGGTAACTTTGATTCACAAAATTGAGAGTGAAATCCAAAATCTTGAAATTAAAAATTGAGTTCATTACAATTAAGAAGAAAGCATAAATAACAAGAAGAAATTTAAATGGGCCTCTAAAACATAACGGGCCAAACATAAAACCCAAAACAAAAATCCAAAATGAACAGAAAAATCCTAAAATGGCCCATATCTTCCAAATGGAGGCATTTTTGGGCTTCGAGAGTGGGCCTAACCACCTACGGCTGTTAGCAATTTGGTGGGCCACGCTCTAAGCTTCAATTCTCCTGCTCATGGGCCAGAAACGGAGCCCTGTAGCCCAAGTTATGGCCATTTTCGTGCAGCCCGTTTTGTTACACAGTCTTGGGCCTCCAGAAACTCAAGAGCCCGCTCCTCCACACTTGGGCCTCCATCACATACCATAGTATCAAACTACATAATCAATAATATATGACATAAATAATACCTCCATCGGTTGTATGAACCTCTTGCTCGGAAGCAATCCGGAACATACAACCCTTACCCATTTAACCCCCATATTAGTCGCATTTGCTTTAGAGACGATTATGCAACTTAACACTTGATCATGGAAGCCATATCTTTGATCACCTATTACATAACATATAAAGATAACAATACACTTAGTATCACATGATGATCAAATTCCACTAATCATCATTACCATTCCTTTACTCTTACAAGTTGATCTTTAAATTAACTAAACATAACTTTACTTTTACATAATCATCTTTAACTTATAATCTTTCATACTTGACTTACTACTTTAACTATGATTAATCATCGTAATAACTTTCAACACTTAACAATTAGAGTGACTTAACAATCACCTTTAAACAAAACTTACCATAATCAATAATGAATACCATTTCACTTCATAATCTTTAACTTATATTAATAATAATACAATCACTATTAACTTTACTTTCATCAATTTAACATATTTAATCATTTAATTCCATCTTACAACTTACCATGATTATCATGATCACCATGATCATCAAGAACACTTAACCAATTTAGGGTTGTTTACTTCTAACTTGAAATTAGGTTAATCATCATCATTAATGAGCTTAACTAACACCAAATTAACATACATAAACCCTAATTTCGGATTTGAACTTATTAATCACTTGAAATCCATAAAAACCCATTTCTAAGTTAATTGAATTGAAGAACATGACTTACTTGATGATATAGAGAATCAACTAGTGATTAATTTGATGTTTCTAGCTTCAATTTCATGTAACTTAATGGATTTTTGCTTCTCATGGTTTCTCCTGCGTTTTCTTCCTTCGTTTACTTCCTGGAACTTTTTAGAATGAGTAATATGATACGTACATGTGTGTAGGAATATATATATATATGTGTGTGTGTGTGTGTGTGTGTGTGTGTGTGTTTTATTTTACATCCCGTACTTATCATTGTCTGGAACTTTAAAACCGATTTACAATTATTACTATTTTATTTTACCTAAAATAATAATAACTTAAAACAATTACTTTACCTTTATCAAAATTATACTTTAAAAAATGGGGTGCTACATTTATTCACTATATTAATTTAAGGTTTGCAAAATTTATGCTAAATATGAGATATTATGTTGAAATCTCGTAGTTTTAGTTGCTTTATGTTTTAATTGTTGCCACATTTGTTAATTTTTGTTTGGATTTTTAACTTGTTTATTTTTTTCATCTTAACTTGTTGATAACAGTAGCTTTTTTTTTTTTTTTTTTTTTTTTTTTTTTTTGTGTTGTATTCTCTAATTTATTAATGTATTATTTGTTAATATGATGTTGTTAATTAATAGATATGGCAAACATTTTCAAAAGAAAAAAAACCATCTTCTTCATCGCCTATAAATGTAGTTGAAATGGATGATCTTCCATGGGATCCGTATAAAGGGCGAAGAGCTTTTGTCAAAGCTTGGTTCGATAACTATGGTAATTGGATAGAGTATAGTGTTAAGGTGGATAGAGCCTTTTGCTTGTGTTGCTACTTATTTAGAGATAATATTGGACACCAAGGTGGTAATGAGGCATTTGTGAAGGAAGGGTTTAATGGTTGGAACAAGACGGAGAGACTTAAAGATCACGCGGGTTTGGTTAATAGATTTCATTATAGAGCGCTACAAAAATGTAAAGATTTAACGAGACCAAAACTATCTATATTTGCCGCCTTTCTTAAATAAGATGAAAATGTGAAAATGGAGAATCGAATTCGATTAAGTGCTACGGTTTATGCTTGTAGGTATTGTTTGAAATGTGCATCACCATTTCGTGGTCATGATGAGACCGAAGCATCTCTTTTTAAAGATAATTTCTTGGAATTGATGGAGTTGATTTTAAGTCAAAATGAGGAACTCCATAAACTACTTAAAGCTCCGCGGAATAATAAACTGGTGTCTCCATGTATTAAAAAGATGTTGTTAAGTGCTTTAAACAAGAAGTACTTGAATCTATTTATAAAGAAATCGGTGATGATGTGTTTGCGTTGTTAGTTGATGAGTCTAGCGATGTATCAAAAAAGGAACAAATGACTATTGTTTGACGATATGTCGATACCCATGGACTTGTTAAGGAGAGATTTGTGGGTCTTTTTACGTAAAGGAGACATCTTCTTTGTCAATTAAGTCTTCCATTGATTCTTTTTTTGCAAAACATAAATTGAATTTTAAACAATTAAGAGGTCAAGGTTACGATGGAGCAAGCAACATACGAGGTGAGTTCAACAGTTTAAAGGCAAAAATCTTGGAGGAAAATAACTCGGCATATTATGTACGTTGCTTTGATCATCAACTTCAATTAGTGGTTGTGGCGGTTGCAAGAATAGTTGACTTATTTGACAAGTTAGCAATTTTGATGAATGTGGTTTGTGCTTCTTGTAAATGAAAAGATTTTTTGCGAGACACGGAGAAAGAGAGGGTAGAAAAAGGAATTGGTAGTGGTATAATTGAAACGGGAAGAGGGCTAAATCAAGAGCTTTCTCTTATACGACTCGGAGATCACTGATCAACATTATTATGAGGTTGAGTGTTATAACACCGTTATGGATATGCGAATTCAAGAGTCTGGTGATCGTTTTTGTGAAGCTAGTACTGAATTACTTATTAATATGGTGGCCTTGAATCCGCATGATTAATTATCAATGTTTGATGCTACGAAGTTAATAAGATTGAGTTAGCTATATCCAAAAGATTTTGATAGTGCGGAGATGATTGATCTTGAGAAAGAACTTGACATGTACCAACACAATGTCCGAAAAGATCAAAGATTTTCTAACTTGAATGGTATTGCCGGCCTTGCTAGAGTCACTACAAAAAATATATGAGTTCTCCACACTTATTTAGCCACGGTTTAAATATGTGTGTACTTTTATATGAATTTGTGCACACTTATACGTGTGTATAATAAAGTTCACATTTTTTGGTGTGAAGAAATAAAGAAAAAAGATATTAATTATATATATGTACAAGTTCACGGTTTTAAATGTGGACAAATTGAAGACTTGTACACGGCATCAAACGTGAAGTCTTACTGCACACTCCAACTCATCAAATTAATAACTTTGAAAGTAAATAAAATAACAAAATTAACCTCCCCTTTATTATTACTTTTTTCATTTAATTAAAACTAAAAAAGGAACAATAAAACAATTATTAGAGGAACTTTTCTCCAAAACACCGCAAGCAATTTTGAAGCAACCATTAAACAATCGATTGGGTTTCAGATTGCGGTTTTTGAAAAAGGAGTTTTGACTAGACTCAAATGGACTCGAACACGCACTTTTTGTTCGAATCGATTTGGTGCAGTGCGTAATATCTAGGGTTTCAATCGGTTACGTTTTTATAAGAGCGGTCATTCGGTAGCGTGATTGTACGGTTCATTAATTAGAGTGAAGCGATTCTTTGATTGCTACTTTGAGCTGTTGCTTTGTGGTCGTTCAATTCATCAATTGATTTGTTCAGGTACAAAGCTTTTGGAGTGAATTGAGTTAGCATTACGTGATTTGTTCAGGTTTGTAGCTTGATTTGTTTGATCTGTTGTTATTCTCAGCTGTTGCCGGAGAGAATCACTTCGGTGTTATGCGTTTGCTCGATTCATTGTTCACATCTACTATTGGCTGCTACACTCGTGTGTTCGATATGTGAATTAGTCGGTATATGAATTTTATCTCGTCGTATTACGTTTTTGTTCATACATATTGTTCACTTCTCAATGAAATGTCTGATGGTGCAAATTTCTAGGGTTTATGTTACTGGTTTAATGACTATTTAGGATTAGGATTAGGATTCATGATGCTGGTTTATGTGCTGAATTTGTATGTGTATGAGGATGAGTGTATGTGCATGCATCTATTTGTGTGTAGTGCTCTGTTTCATCTATGTGTATGAGGATGTGTGTGCATATATATATTTTCTTTATATATATAATGACAAATTGAAGAATCAATGAATCTGCTATCATTACACTTGTGAATCTTTATCTGTGTTTCAGACTGCATTTAGTTTTCTGTGTTTTAAACTATCAGATTATAAATACCAACTGTTTGATAGTTTCTTTAGGGATGTTATGAGTTTGTTTTGGGAAATTTAGATTTGAATGCGTTTGAATATAAGGATTTAGAATGGACAGTAGGATGAATTATATGTATGATGAATTATATGAACATTTAGTTACAAGCTAAGGTGTTTTCAGGCTTACAACAACTGAGTTCTAGAGCTGAATAATACGACTTCCAGAATCACTATTCGATGTGTTCCAATGGTATATATGACCCCAGCTTAAAAGCTGAAAACCAAATTTAAACAGAACCCGAATTACTCAAAATTAAAACACAAACAGCCTTCTTAGAGCTAAAAGACAATTGTTCTATATTGATCCACTCAGTTTTAGGCCTAAATCATTCTAATTATAAACATTTATTTTAATTTATGTTTATTTCAATTTTTTTTATCTGTCCTTTCTAAAAGTATATTACTTGTTTAGGTAAACTTGATATATGGACAAAAGTTGGATCAACGCTCATATAAAAAGCGATGCTTTTAGAGATGGGGCTAAATGTTTTATTGACTTTGCTCGTGTTAGAGATATAAGAGGATCAATTGTATGCCCATGCCTTAGATGTTGTAATGATAAATGGTTAAATGTAGATACTGTTCATGCCCACATATTGCGTTTTGGATTCTTACCGGGGTACACAACATGGACGTTTCATGGGGAGCATTCTATACATTCACCCCATATTGAATCTAGTAGTATTCAAGAAACTTCATTTGTTCAAGATGACATGATAGGTTTAGTTAGAGATGCCTTAGGCGTAAATTCTCCGCCTTCAAATAGTGAGATATTTAGGGAGTCAAGTCCCGAAGGAGATATGGATGAATATGCACCAAGTTCAACCCATGATGTTGATGATAGTTCATACAAAAGCTTGTTAGAAGAATGTGACAAAGAGCTTTATCCGGGTTGCAAATACTCAAATTTGTTTTTTACCCTGCACTTATATCACATTAAGTGTATTGGTAGCATATCCAACAAATCTTTTAGCATGTTGCTAGAACTATTAAGAGATGTGTTTCCTCACTTGACTTCATTACCATCGTCCACTAGTGAAGCTAAAAAATTAACCAAGGATTTAGGGCTTGGTTACGAAAAAATTCATGCATGCCCCAATGATTGCATGCTTTATTGGGGTGAGAGAGAAGGTCAAGAGTCATGTCATATTTGCAAAACTCCACGATATGTAAGTGATACACGTGATGAAGTAGGTGAAAATTCAAAATCACGCAAGACAAAAAAGCCAGCAAAAGTTTTGCGTTATTTTCCTTTAATTCCTAGATTAAAAAGGCTATAGGTGTCTGAAAAAACTTCAAAGGATATGAGGTGGCATGACATGGGTCGTACGAAAGATGGAAAGTTAAGGCACCCGGCCGATGGTCTTGCTTGGAAAGAATTTGATGCTCGACATCCGGACTTTGCCTCAGATTCTCGTAACGTACGGCTTGGTCTTGCTAGTGATGGATTTAATCCGTTTCGTACTATGAGTACATCGCATAGTACTTGGCCAGTGTTATTGATCCCTTATAATTTGCCCCCTTGGATTTGCATGAAACAACAATCTTTCATTCTTTCAACAATTATTCCTGGGGAGAAAGCTCCTGGAAATGATATTGACATTTATCTTACACCGTTAATTGAAGAGTTGAAATTATTATGGAAGGGTGTAGAAGCTTATGATGGTTTTTCTAAACAACGATTCAAGTTGAGAGCTTCATTGTTGTGGACAGTGAACGATATCGACCTCATTTAAGACAACTTTATCTGAACCAAACTTGCGTGCATCCACATCATTATCTTTTCGTGACACACCAGTTCGACCTCCTTTTGTTTCTGATATCCGCCAAAGCTCTTCATCATCGTCATCTAGTACTCATTCTCAATCTCTAAGATCCCAACCAATCACTTATAAGCCAATTCTGCACCAGCAATCCTCCTCGTTACAATCAACTTCTTTTGAACCTAACTTGCATGCTTCCACATCATTTCATAAGCCAACATCATCTTATTCTATTCTAGACCAGTCTACATCATCCACTCAACAAACACTACATGGGACCTCTACGCATCAGTCCTCATCTTCTCATTTAGTTGATGATGAAGACCAATATGATGAAAACGAGACAGAGTCTTCAGTTAAAGTTGATATAACAGGTTGTTTTAAAGGTATTGCCACTAGTCATTGATGTGATACTTTTATGAATTCAATGCTAACGATGATATAATAATCTTGTAGATGTCCATGGAAATATCATTAGAAAACAAAAGATGAGAGTAAAAGATGTTTATATGAAAGCTACAGGTGAAAGGATTCTGGTGCATGTTAACGAGTTATATCAGCCAATCGGAACTTCGGGTGGCTTATGCACTAGATTCATGTCAAGTCTACTAAAACGGCCCAATATGATTCCCCCAACGGCTACAGATTGGAAAGTAGTTAAAGTAGGATCTGGTGTTACACTGTTGAGAGAACTTCGGGTAACTCTTTTTTTTAAAACATTTAGTTTTTGCATTTATAGTATAAATGGTAACTAATATTCATATTGTATGCGGTTTATATATAATTTTCACAGGGGAGATTTATGTTGCCTGAAATAGTTGGCGTTGACAAAGTCCTTTTATATATTTTTGATGTAAGGTTTAGGACTCTTAAGTACAGGTTCAAAATAAGTTTGTTTAAGTCAGCTGCCAAATGACTAAATACACATTATAACGTTGCGAATGGAGAGAGACAATACTCGGAAGATGAGCTGTTAGAAGCACTTGATTTGATTGAAATACCGCCCAAGTTTCTTGATCACGAGTGGAATACGTACAAGGTTTATCTTCGATCACCTGCTGCAAAGGTATTAGTTACAATTTTCCATACCCAGAAACGTGTGGTCCTAATTGTGTTATACTTAAATTTAAATGTAGAAACTGTCAGAATCTGGCAAGAAAGCAAGAGCTAATAAACTCCATACTCACACTACTGGGGGTAAGAGTTTTGCAAGGAAAAATGATGAATTTGTAAGTTCCTATTCCTTTAACATTTTTCTAAAGTGAATATGCAATGTTACTGTTTATCACTTTACCTATTATTTGTAATTTGTAACGAATTTGTGAGTCAGTATTTTGAAGTTGTTCTTGATGTTTCCTGTATAACTTACAGAGGCGGAAACACAAAAGAGACCCCAATGAGATTGAGTTTTTTGACATCACTTATGTTACTAAAAAAGGGTCATCTGTAGGAGATGCCACGAGAGAGTTCATGGTAATAAATATTACTTTTATACACACACACACACACACACACACCAAGGAAGACATTTAAATTTATATCAGCAACTTTATCTTATGAACTTAAATACTTATTTTATATTTTAGGATCAAGCACGACAAGACGTCTCTAAAAAAATTTTAGATATCAGCAAGACTCAACCAATTGAACCTGAAATACGATCAAAAGTTGAAAAAGATGTTATGATTGAACTCATGGGGCCTGATAAAACTGGAAGAGGTCATGGGGCTGGTGTTACCAAATCTCAGGTGAGTGCATTTAGTTGTGATATAAGAAGATCGAGAAGTACAACTTTGACAATTCAAAACCGTGAGCTCATGGAAAAGGTGGAATCTCAAAGTAAGAAAATAATAGCTCAAAGTGAGCAATTGGAAGCACAAAATAAGTTTATTGAATCCCAAAGTAAACAATTGGAGATTATGAATCAAAGACTTGATGGGATTACTGGAGAGCTTCAACTTTTTAAAACAGTGTTTCAAAACTTCTATGGTTCTCTTACATCTAGGGATCCTTTTCTTGCATCACCTCCGCACGTAGCAGATGCATCCTTTGAAGGTCACTAAATACGCTAGGTAAGTTTTTTGGAAACTGCATTGATGTATCAGTTAGAATCATTCTAAGTTTATTTTGGTTTTATGGATGCAGGATGGATGGGAAACTGTAACATATTGTTGATGAAAACAAAGTTGATGGAAATTACATGTTGGATCTGGCCCGAAATTAATAAATGAAAACTAATGTTGGTTATCACGTTTTGCTTGGTAGTTGATAAAACATTTTAAGTAGTTAGAAGACAATTGTCTGGTAGTTGTTGATTTTCATATTTTGTTTGCTATTTGGGAATTTGTAGAATGAATGTTGATTCTGGGAATAAGTAGAATGAATGTTGTTTTTACAAGCTTTATCAATACATATGTTGGTTGCCATTTTTATTTTTCCCATCAACATTTATATTGGTGTAATACTCAACAATAATGGGACATCTTGAAGTGGAATTGCAATTCGAATCGTGAACATTTGCAGACACTTAATAGTTTATTTGTACATACTTAAAAGTGTGGACAATATTATGTTGTTCACATGTATATGCGTGGAGAAGTATATGATATCTCCACAGCTAAAAACGTGAAGAACTGCTATCATTTGGTGACGCCAATATTGTACACGGAAGAATAGGCATGGACATTAAATTACTCCACACTTTTAAACGTGGACAATTGGAGAAATAACCGTGTCTAATTAAAGTATTTTTTGTAGTGAGTCATGGTAGAAACTAAGAAACATCTATCTTATCCCTTGGTTTATCGACTATTGAAGCTAGCATTGGTTTTGCCCGTTAAAACTGCAACGGTTGAGAGATGCTTTTCGGCGATGAAAATTGTAAAATCAAATTTACGCATCGTATTGGGGAGGAGTTTTTGAACGCTTGTGTAATTTCTTCAATAGAAAGAGAAGCACTTGCCAACGTTAAGAATGAAGATGTAATTTAACGTTTCCAAAAGATGCGTGATCGTAAAGGAAAAGTGTAGGATGTAAATTATTTAACATACTAAAATTGAACGAAGGCATTTTTTTGTCGTTTGACTGCTTTTAGGCTGTTTTTTTTTTGCTGTAAATGAATCGTTTTGATGCTGTTTTGGTGGTGGTTTGGTGCTGCATTTTAGCTGCTGTTTTTTGCAGTTTTGTTGCTGTTTTAGTGCTGTTTTGCTGCCATTTTAGCATTGTTTTGGTGCCATTTTAGCATCTGTTTTGGTGCTTCAAGGTGTGTTGTTTTGCTGCAGTTTAAGCTTTGTAGGTATGTGTTTATTTTGCTAACGTAAAATATAGTTTTTGTTGTTTTAGTTTTTGTTGTTTTTGCCCATCGTTTTCGGTTTCGTTTTAGGCTGCAATTTTTTTGTGCCGCCACTGCTTGCATTTATATAGAAGGAAGAAGTGGTCAACCCACAATGCATTTAGAATCCCACGTTTTTAGAACTTCTAGTTGAGTCTTTTTCCTAAAGTCTAGGATAGTAGTGGGAAGTTGTTTATATTTCAGTATTTAAATTAGGGTAAAAGTCATAGATTGGTAACGTACTTTCATTTTTGTTTCAATGTTGGTAAAGAACTAATTATATGTTAAGTATTACGAGCCCAAACAACACAAACAATTGAACAATTGTAACCACACAAATCAACAAACGGATAAAGTAATACGAAAAAGTAAATTGACACGAGGAAATAACGTGGTTATATGCGATCGGGGTGATCACTTTACTCCACGGCCAACTAGAGAGTTTTTTGCATTAATTTCGTAGCTTAGGGTTTACAAGAGTAGGGGTTACAATATATAGTGCAAACGATAAAAGGAAAGTCTTGAAAATCAAGTTTTCTGGCCGACCTTGCGATCCCACCGGGATCCCTTGAGATCCCACCGGGATCTACTCACAACGCACACGATCCCACTTGGATCCTTTGCCATCCCACCGGGATCATATCTTCTGTTACCAGAACCTCTTAATTCTCCCACCGGGATCATCATGATCCCATTGGGATCTCAGCTCCAATCTCAATTTTTCAATTCCTTTGTACGATATTCACATTTCTCAACAATCTCCCACTTGAAGATCGGACAAACCAAATATTATTAAACCCTCAAATATTCCCTTTCAATCAAGTCGAATCCGCCTCTCCATACCGCCAATACCAATTGGGACACGCACACTGATTAAACACGAATCAGATAGACTTTCGATAAAAGGCCCTTCAACTACACCTATTGAAATCCAGGAACCAAATAAAACCCTCTAACTCTCTAGTCGACACCTTCTGTCATCAGTTCATCAGAAGGCCAGTTGAAGCTATGCAAAGCTTCAACTTTTCTGTTGTGACCACCTTAGTAAACATATCCGCAGGATTCTTCGAACCAAGGATTTTACTCAACAACAGTGTACCATCATTCACAAGATCACGAATAAAATGATACCTCAAATTAATGTGTTTCGTACGACTATGAAACACCGGATTCTTTCCGAGATGTACAGCACTCTGATTATCACAGTATAAAACGCAATCATCCTATTTCTTGCCCAACTCTTCTAGAAAATTCTTCAACCAAATAAGCTCTTTACTAGCTTCCGCTACAGCCATATACTCTACTTCTGTGGTTGATAAAGCTACACTTTTCTGAAGTCTAGACATCCAACTAACTGCCGTTTTACCAACTGTGAACACATACCCCGTAGTGCTCTTAGCCGAATCATCACAACCACCCAAATTAGCATCCGCATAACCTCTCAAAATGACATTCTTCTTAGTGAAACATAATGCCATACTAGAAGTACCTTTCAAGTAACGCAAAAGCCACTTGACCGCTTCCTAATGCTCTCTACCCGGATTAGACATAAACCTGCTAACAACTCCCACTGCATGAGCAATATCCGGTCTCGTACAGACCATCGCATACATTAAACTCCCAACTGCCGATGCATACGGAACTTTAGCCATCTCTTCCTTGTCTTCATCCGTCTTTGGTGATTGATCTTTAGATAACTTTAGGATGCTACCCAAAGGCGTATTACGTGTCTTGGCATCTTTCATGCTGAATTTCTCTAACACTTTTTCAACGTACTTTTCTTGAGACAATTTTAGAGAACCTTCAACTCTATCTCTGACGATACTCATACCAAGAATTTGCCTTGCAGCTCCCAATTCTTTCATCTCGAGTTCCTTAGACAGTTGTCTCTTTAACCTGTTGATCTCCGCCATGTCAGAACCTGCAAGTAACATGTCATCAACATAAAGTAACAATATGATATAGGAGGACTTGAATTTCTTCAAGTAGCAGCAATGATCCATGTCACATCTCATGTATCCACTCCTCTTCATAAAGTCATAAAACTTCAAGTACCATTGCCGTGGCGCTTGTTTCAACCCATACAGACTTTTCTTTAATTTGCAAACCATCTTCTCTTTACCCACTACCTCAAAGCCCTCAGGTTGAGCCATATAAATGTCTTCATCAAGATCCCCATGTAAGAACGCAGTCTTCACATCTAGCTGCTCTAGATGTAAGTCTTCAGCAGTGACAATACTAAGCACCAATCTAATAGTAGTCATCTTCACAACCGGCGAGAAGATCTCATTATAGTCAACTCCCTCTTTCTGTTGGAAACCCTTGACCACTAACCTTGCTTTGTATCTCCTTTTACCATCAAGTTCTTCTTTGATCCTGTACACCCATTTATTATGCAAAACCTTTTTATCACGAGGTAGATTTACTAACGACCAGGTCTTGTTCTTCTCAAGTGAACTCATCTCTTCTTTCATAGCAAGCTCCCACTGTATGGATTCTTTCAATCGCATTGCTTCAGAATAATTTTCCGGTTCACCATTTTCTGTTAAAAGTAGATAGTTTGCTGATGGAGAGAACCTTTTTACAGGTTTGGGCGTTCTAGTGGAACGTCTCAAAGTAGGAAGTGTAGGTGTGACAGGCTCATCCGTGCCACTGTCATCCACATTACTTGAGCTCCCACTCACTTCAGATCTTTCTCCAGTCTCTGAACTTTCTCCATCACCTGACACCTCACCGTTATCCGGCAATTCATGGTTTCCCGAACTCCCACTAGGATCTGCAAGATCATCAACAGGAATATCATCACATACAATATAATCATGTTTCAGATCTACCGTTACCTTGCCACTATAAACTGTACTCTCATCAAAAGTGACATCTCTGCTGCGGATAATCTTCTTAGAATCATCATCCCAACACCTGTAACCCATATCATCCGAACCATACCCAATAAATGTGCACTTCCTTGATTTTGCATCAAGCTTATCCCTGTTCACATCCTTAGTTTTCACATAAACATTACAACCAAAAACTCTAAGATGTGTGTAGATTACCTTCTTACCAAGCCATACCTCTTCTGGAATTCTGAAACCCAACGGTGTTGAGGGTCCCCTATTAATCAAATAAGCTACTGTATTAACCGCATCGGCCCAGAACATCTTAGGCAAACCTGCATGCAACCTCATACTCTTTGCCCTCTCATTCAAAGTCCTGTTCATGCGTTCAGCAACACCATTTTGCTGAGGTGTTTCAGGAACTGTTTTCAACATCCTAATACCAGTCTCAGCACAATAGTCAATAAACTCCTTACTGATGTATTCACCTCCATTGTCAGATTTTAAACACTTAACCTTCAAGTTAGTTTCATTCTCAACAGCAGCTTTCCACTTCTTAAAGGTAGTAAAAACATCAGATTTATATTTAAGAAAATAAACCCATACCTTTCTAGTGGAATCATCAATGAAGGTGACATAATACCGAGAACCACCAATAGACTGAACCGATGTAGGTCCATAAACATCCGTATGAACTAGCTCAAGCTTCTCCATCTTCGGTGTAGATCCCAATTTACCAAAAGTAACCTTCTTTTGCTTACCATAGACACATGGTTCGCAAAAGCCAACTTCAACTCTTTTCAAATCCGGAATCCTCCCACTAGAAACAAGCATCTTCATACCTTTCTCACTCATATGCCCGAGCCGTCGGTGCCATAGAGTAGATTCAGCCCCTACATCAACTGTAGCATGTACCCCATTCTCATCATTAGGTTCCTCAACCATATAAAGTGTTCCCCTCTTATGTCCACGAGCTATCACACGATTTCCCTTAACCACACGCCATTGGCGATTTCCAAAGGTAACATCACTACCTTCTTCATCTAACTGACCAATAGAGATAAGCTTCCGTCTAAGATCCGGAATATATCTCACATCCTTCAAAGTCCAGTTAGTACCAAGGGAAGTCCTTAATACCACATCTCCAATGCCTCTAATATCTAGTCTCTTGTCATCAGCTAATCGGACCTTACCACGATACGGCCTGAAATTCTTCATCGTATCCTTGTATGGGTTGGCATGAAACGAAGCTCCTGAATCCATAATCCAAGACTCAGCCGCATTCTCAACAGAACAAACTAATGCGTCATCCGTCTCATCAGTAGCCAAATTTACATCCTTAGCCTTCTCAACAGAAGGGTTCTTACACTGAGATTGATAGTGACCCTTCTGATTACAATTCCAACAAGTGACATTCTTCCTATTCTTAGAGTTATTCCTCTTCTTGGATCTTGATCTACCCTTCTGATTCGACCCTCTTTCAGTTTTCCTGCCGCGGTTGTCTGTACTCAATAAAGAACTCGACGATTCACCAGAATTCCGCCTTCGGATATCCTCCCCTAGAATCAAGTCTCGAATCCCATCAAACGTGAGTGCAGTAGTCCCAGATGAACTACTGACTGCTGTAACTATACCCGACCAACTTTCAGGCAATGAAGACAATAATAGAAGTGCTTGCACCTCATCCTCAAACTCAATATTTACCGAAACCAATCTCGACAAAATATTGTTGAACTCATTAATATGATCAGTTGCATCTGCCCCTTCCTTCATCTTCGTATTAACTAACTGTCGAATCAAATAAACCTTATTTGCAGCATTAGGTTTCTCATACATGTTAGAAAGAGCCTTAAGACAATTAAAAGTTGTCTTCTCATTCACAACATTGTATGCAACATTCTTCGCGAGTGATAATCGAATCACACCTAAAGCTTGACGATCTAAAAGTGCCCAATCCTCAGCTTTTACACTTTCTGGCTTATGCTCTAACAAGGGTTGATGTAGTTTCTTCTGATACAAATAATCCTCTATTTGCATCTTCCAGAACCCAAAATCCTTCCCATCAAATCTGTCAATTTTAAACTTACCTTCGTCCGCCATTGATCCCAAAACTTCAAACCTTGAAGCTCTGATACCAGTTGTTAAGTATTACGAGCCCAAACAACACAAACAATTGAACAATTGTAACCACACAAATCAACAAATGGATAAAGTAATACGAAAAAGTAAATTGACACGAGGAAATAACGTGGTTATATGCGATCGGGGTTATCGCTTTACTCCACGGCCAACTAGAGAGTTTTTTGCATTAATTTCGTAGCTTAGGGTTTACAAGAGTAGGGGTTACAATATATAGTGCAAACGATAAAAGGAAAGTCTTGAAAATCAAGTTTTCTGGCCGACCTTGCGATCCCACCGGGATCCCTTGAGATCCCACCGGGATCTACTCACAACGCACACGATCCCACTTGGATCCTTTGCCATCCCACCGGGATCATATCTTCTGTTACCAGAACCTCTTAATTCTCCCACCGGGATCATCATGATCCCATTGGGATCTCAGCTCCAATCTCAATTTTTCAATTCCTTTGTACGATATTCACATTTCTCAACATTATATTACCAATGTAGGTAAAAGTGTTACATATTAGCAACGTACTCTACATATATGTTCCAATGTTGGTAATGTACTTATGAATCATATTACCCACATCGAGACACTTTTACAAAGTACATTACCTATATTGGTAATAAAATTAGTTCATTACCTATATTGGAACAAAATTGAAAGTACATTACCAATTTATGACATTAACCCTTTAAATTAGAGTAACTTTGTTTTGTTTTAATGGGCTCAAGTATTGTATTCTTTTTTCTCATGTAATACAAAGTCAGAAAATTGCTCCAATCAGTGTGTACTAAGTCCTTTGAATTTCTTCCTTATTTTGAGTGTTCATTGTGTGATTATAGCAGCTTGATTACCAAAAGGCCCATGGCTGGAAAAATGATAATTACTTCCATAAAAAAAAACCTTAAATATAATAAGGGATTGGGATGGGAATGGTGTGATAAGGATGGACGGGGTAGATGCCATGGGTGGCCTGGTAATGGAATTGGTTTGAGTTAGAGCATCACCAATGCATCGCATCTTTTAAAGTTTAAAGTAGGGTAAAAGATAAAAATAGGTCACGTACTGCCAGCGGATACTCCAAGTATGTAACCTACCTTTTTTATTTCTCATGTATGCAACCAACCATATAAATTATTACTTATGTACGCAAGATGGTAACCGGTAACCTGTTCGACTGGTCAACTTGATTTTCAAACATTTTTTATTTTTATAATAAATGACACATGGAGTAGTAATTGTGACATGGATTTTAGAATAATGTAAATAATTATAAAATATGTTAAAAATAAAGTTATTAATTGTTTCTTCTACAACAACATCACCACCATCATCGTACCCACACACACGCTTTTTACTTCTGTTTTTTCATCATCATCGTACAACAACATCACCACCATCAATTCTTTACGGATCTATAGCATACATATTACATATAGCAACATCACCACCATCACTTCAAAATCCACCCACCCACCACTCGCCTGAAAATGCTACTACTACTACTATCAAACTCCGGCGGCTATTTGCAGATTCCGGCCACCTGCTATTTCTAAATTTCGGCCGCCGGCTATTTCTAAATTCCGGCCACCACTCTCCCACCACCAACTTGAAGAATGACTCTGCCACCCACAACAAACCCAAACGTTACACTCATACCAGCTTAGCCATAGATCTAAACGCCACTTACGGTTGTTGCAGGTATCCGGCGAAACCTTCAACGCCATCTCCGGCGAAAACGGAGTTGCAGGTCGAGATGACGAGAAGCGGCGGCAGTAAGTAGTCGAAAAGTGAAAATCCAGTTGCATCACTTACGCGAAAACGAATTGTTCTCGGTTCAAACCGATTATTTTGTTCTTGTTTGGATCTTATTCGGGTCTCTTTTTTTTTTATTCTGAGAAATTGAGTTTCAAGTTAACGAAATTGTGAGCTTACGAAAAGTGATGTTGAGAACGAGCAACGAATAAGTGTCTCTGATATCCGGTGGACCTGCTCTTCCGAAGTGCGACATGATTGATTATTACTTGTTCTTTAAACGTGCGATTGTAAGGTTAGGGTTTGTGTGTGAGTGATATTAGATAGTTATAAAATGTTCTCTAACAAACGAGTTGCTGCTGCTAAAGAACGAATGAAAACTTTGACTAATTATATTGTACATCTGACGTGGCAAAACTGGTTATGTGGCAACTGACATGACGCCAAATCAGCATTTTATAATATAAGAAGGTAATATTGAACTTTTGAAAATCATAATACAAAATTACCCGGTTGGTTGCATACATGAGAAATAAAAAGGGTAGGTTGCATACTTGGAGTATCTGATAGCAGTACATGGCCGATTTTTATCTTTTACCCTTTAAAGTAGTAACACCTCATCAAAGTTTTGCCACATCATTATCTTATTTACTCTTATATATATTTTCATATATATATCATCTACAAATATAGTAAGCAAATAGTACATGGAGTAATTATATGAAAAGGTAAATTCCATTTATATGAAGAAAGTAATGGGCTGGGCCCACTCTTGCGTCCAAAGCATAGTTCAAAGAACTTTGAGCTCCTCTTTGCACGATTAAATAGCTGGCATGCTACAATGCAATATTACAACTTTAAACTCTGACAAATGCTTCTTTGAACCTTGCCAACTAGGAGCATTGGAGATGCTGTTAAGGGAGGTATAAGGAGGGTCAGTGTCTTCAAAACATTGGTGGTGTGTACATGGTGCTTAGAATATCTAGTAATTCTCACCCTTCCAGTATTACTTCTTTTTATGGGATTAGTTTCAAATTTCCTCAAAGCCAAATGTGTCCTGTTTTCAGTCACCCTGAAAGTTCAGTGTTTGTGTCAATTTTATTCATTGATGTCACGGGTTATAAACTAGTTAGTATTGAAAAAACTACAAAATTACATCATTACAACATCAAATACGAAAACTGAAAGTAATTCTCAATATCCTATTTCCTATTCTCAATTTCTCACTATCATAAAAAGAAAGCCAAAAAACTGGACTTGGCCTTAGTACTTAGCATGTACTTAGTACACTTGACTGCAGAGTAATTTAACTCTCTATCACCTTTGCTTGAGATTCCGATATTACCGGAAGCCCAGAAAACAAAACATTACTGTTAGGTTCACGATAAAGGTTAGTTTGGTAGGTTCAATTTTCATTGCATTACAAGGTCTACGGGTAGTCAACTTCGTATTGCTAAGATTGAGAGATTGTTTTGATTTGATAAATGTTAAATTGAATAGAAATTATTAACTCTTTTGGTTTTAATCTGGTAATTTATGTTTCATATGTGAAACTTTAGTTTGTAACTCAGATGTTTTATAAGTTTTTGTTTTCAGATCGAAAGTGTAGTTGGGATAAGTATTCATAATTGTATTCAACTTGACACAAAATCTAGTATGTATCCAACTTAGAACGCTTCTATTGCGTGTATCAAATTTTCAATAATCTCTATAGTATGTATTGAATTACATATTGTACTTTTGATGACGTTTCATTCATAGAATGTGACACATATCATCCATATACATATACACATTATGAAAAGGTACATTTGATACATAGAATATAGATTATTAAAAGTTCAATAAATATGATAAAAGCGTCCTAAGTTGGAGACTATAGATTTTTTTGAGTGAAGTTAATACATTACATATATTAATCCCTATTAATATTGTTTTACTTGGACTGACCCATATATTTCAAGTTGTAACAGTTGCTTATGAAAGCACAATTCTTTCAATTAATAACTAGGATAAAATTAGAAGACTTACTTGAAATGCCAATGCTTTCTCAATTTGCTCAATGACCCTGTCCATCGTAGGACGTTCCTTTAGGGTGTAACTAATGCACTTATATGCAAGTTCTTTGAATGTATGGAAGGAACGACCATCAATTTGTTTTTCTATATAAGGGTCGATTAATTTTTCAAGTCCTCCCTCATCATAGAAGCGTCGGACCAAATTCATCAGAGGTTGTGGTACTTCAACTCCAAAGCTCCTTTTATGATAGGCTGGCAACCCACTCAATATTTCAAACAGGACCACGCCAAATGAGTACACATCGGATTCTTTTCGGAGAATGCCACTTTCGAGGTAAATGGGATCCAAATAAAAGTTGGTGCCTGCAGCTTTCGTATAGACTTGGGTAAGTTTCTGATTTCTTGGTCCGTGTTTTGACAAACCAAAATCACATATTTTGGCAGCTAGATTTTCATCTAATAGTATGTTCCCACTTTTGATGTCTCTGTGTATTACTCGGCTTTCCTCACCAAGACCCGAGTGAAGGTACTGGAGTCCTTTTGCTGCTCCTATGCAAATCTTGAGACGCTCTATCCATGATAGACCAAGTCTCTTTTTTGGGTCTTGGAGATGATGATCAAGGCTACCATTACTAGCATACTCGGAAACAATAATCATTTCATTTCCTTCATCACAATATCCAATGAAACGGATGATGTTTTCATGGTGTAAATTAGAAATCATCTCAAGCTCGTTAAGGAACTCGTGCTCTCCTTGGAAGCTATCTGGATGCAGGCACTTGATAGCAGCTATACGATTTTCCCAGGGTTGAGATAGTTGTCCTTTGTAGACCACACCAAAGCCACCATCTCCTATCTGAGTTTCTGAACCTAAGCGTCTGCGGGCTAATCTGATCTCCTCCAATGGAATGTGAAACTTCACTAGCTTTTGATATTGGAAGCTTCGTGCGGTAATGGTAAAAGCATCTTTTTGGTTCTGTTAATATAAACACAAGTTGACATAATATAGATGATTATTAACCTTTTGATCAAGTGGTTATATATGACACCAAAATTGAATATGTCTTTATAGATTAGTGGACTAGAGAATCTATGAAGGAGTTTATCTGTCTTGATGTGATATTGAATCAATGAAAGAACCGGAAGAACTACAATAAAGGTGTCATTTAGTAACATCTTTATTAATGAGACAATGAGAACTCTCACCCTATCTAAGCTGCTACTGACACTTTATAAAAAATGTGGTTGAAATACTAACACACTTTTCAAGAGGGTTGGAAGATAAAAATCTGTACCCGCACATTCTATGTTGGCACATATAAGTTTTTATTGGTAGCACTTTTAGTTACAGTTTGTATTTTTAGGTAAAACGCTCACTGGTCCACCACCCACCCTGAGGATAATATATGGATGACAATGCTTCGTATATGATCCACACTAACCTAACAGCCTGCTAAGAATACTGTTGGTCCATATTGAAAAATAGACCATTTTCTTGCAAACTCTTTCCATCTGAATCAACTGATCGATCAGCTACGTGCATATGGGCGCTGACCCCGAAGTTGCAGCTACCGGAAATTTAACTTGGGTCTCATTCGAAGATTCCCAAACCTCCACCACTACGCTACCATATTAGGGTTTATTAAGATACATAATTTATCAGCAGTGAAGGGGTTGCTATGGCAATATATACTGTACTATTAGAATTTCTGTCGATGAATTTTATTGTTTGCATCATAGCAGATCTAAATTAGGAAGTTTGATATGAGAAAGGCATAGAATCTTTAGTAGCATGATCTTTGGTCATATTTTTAGTTAACACATATATTATGTACAACCACCACGAATACTATATACTCGGTGCCTCAAGTGAGACTTGAACCAATAACCTCTTGGTCGATGAGTTCCTTTGATACGGCTAGGCCAAGGCCCTTTGGTTTTAAGCTCATCATTTAGACAAAATTATCATGTTGTACTCCATACTACATATGACCACAATTAGCCAAATGAAGTTAGAATTCCCTTTAAATAGTTAAGTGAAATGACTTACTTGAAACTCCAGTGCTTTCTCAATGCTATGGATGATCTTATCCATTGTTGGGCGCTCCCTTAAATTGAAACTAATGCATTGATATGCCGTTTTCTTAAACATATGGAATGAACGTCTATCGATTTCATCTTTTATATAGGGATCAATTAACTTGTCGAGTCTGTCATGATCGTAGCGTCTGACCAAATTCATCAGATTCCCTGGCATGTCATTTCCAATGCTTCTTTCGTTACAGACCGTCATCCCACTCAACATCTCAAACAATACTACCCCAAATGAGTAGACGTCTAGTTCTATACGAAGGATGCTGCTTTCTTTGTATATGGGATCCACATAGAAGGGGGTACCCACAACTTTTGTATACACTTGGGTATGTGGCTGATTTTTGGGGATTAATATGGACAAGCTAAAACCACACAATTGAGCTTTGAGATCGTTATCTAACAAAATGTTTGAGCTATTGACATCTCTGTGTATTACTCTTTTGTGCTCCCCAAGACCCGAGTGAAGGTAACTGAGCCCTCTTGCTGCCTCTAAGCAAATCTTGAGTCGTTTTGCCCATGTTATAAAATAGCTCTTACTGGGGTCTTGGAGATGATGCTTAAGGCTTCCTTTGGTAGCATTTTTGTATACTATAATCATCTCATTGCCTTCATCACAGTAACCAATGAATGCGATGATATTTTCATGGTGGAAACTGGAAATCATCTCAAGCTCGTTAAGGAACTCCACCTCTCCTTTGTAACCATTCCTACCAAAGCGTTTGACTGCAGCTTCCCGAGTTTGCCAGTGGTCAGACAGTTCTCCTGTGTACACCTGAGAAAACTCACCATCTTCAGTATGGTTTTCAGGACTAAAGTTACGGGTGGCCAGCTTTATCTCCTTGAGTGGAATTAGAAAACTTTGTAGTGCTTGAAGAAATTTGGGGCGGATATCCTGCATAAATAAACCGAAGAGAGTTTCCTTAGAAGCATATTTAGAGGGTTATTGCGATTGCTTATTGAATCAGGTGTTTATGATTGCTTATTTAACGCGTCTATCTTCTTAAAAATAACAAAGTTTTTATTCCTTAGAGTCGTTAATTACTATAGTGACACCCACAACTTGGGTTCCACATCACCTTCACTTGTCACTACTTGACCCAAAAACACTCCCTATGATCACTTACGTACCGATTGGGACACACAATTATATCAGTACACCACCATGACTTGCCCACAGCACACCCCTGCCTATGAGACCACAACAAGTCCCACAGGGACTCCTCTTATAAATTTATCAACAGATTAACAATCTGCAGTAGTGTTTAGTTTGCTTAAATATCTGCTGTAAAATAAGTTTTATCTCAAATAACCGATCTTATAGACCCCTAACTCTCCCTAAGTACTTGTTTCTGATTTTTACAGCATATATATAGACGATCCAAAACACTATTTATAGAAATGATTATCTATTTATTTTGCAAGGAAGGAACACTTATTAATAAACAGGTCGATCTACTTATGAAACTAGAACTTGAGAACAATTATTAAATACAAAAAGACTTACTTGAAACTTCAATGCTTTCTCAATCCTATCGATGATGTTATCCATTGTAGGGCGTTCCTTTGAATTCAAACTGATGCAGTCATGTGCAATGTTTATAAATAAATTGAAAGAACGGCTATCAATTTGATCTCTGATAAGGGGATCGATCAACTTTTCCATTTCTTCATCATAGTAACGTCTGACCAGATTCACCAAATTTTGTGGCTTACCATCTCCTATGCTCCTTCGTTCATAAGCCAACATCCCACTCAACATTTCAAACAGTACTACACCGAAAGAGTATATGTCTAACTCTTGCTGGAGAATTCCGCTTTCTTGGTAAATAGGATCCATGTAAGAGAGCGTACCTTCAATGTTGGCCTCAGGTTGGTTTTTAAAAAATAACCTGGACAAAGCTAAACTACCAATTTTGGCTTCCAAATTCCTATCTAAAAATATGATTCCGCTCTTGACATTCCTGTGTACTACTTTGGTACTCTCCCCAAGACCTGAATGTAGGTAGTTGAGTCCTCTTGCTGCACCCAAGCAAATCTTGAGTCGTTGTGTCCATGTTAAGCGGCGTCTCTTATTGAGGTCTTGGATATGATAATTAAGGCTACTGTTGACAGCATACTCGGTAACTATAATCAACTCATCTCTTTCATCACAGTAACCGATGAACGGGATGATATTCTCATGGTGGAACATGGACATCAACTTAAGCTCGTTACTGAAGTCCATATATCCTCGATGACCTTTAAGAAAATAGCGTTTGATGGCAGCAGTCTGATTTTGCCAGCGTTCAGACAGTTGTCCTTTGTAGATAGTACCAAAACCGCCTTCACCAACCTTATTTTGTGGACTAAAGTTTTGGGTGGCTCGAATGATCTCATTCAGTGGAATTCGTAAATGTTCTAGATTTACACCCACAGAAGACATAATTGTTTTCAGTGGAATTCGTAAATTTTCTAGATTTACACCCGCAGAAGACATAATTTGTTTCAGTGGAATTTAAAAATTAGAACTGAATTTGCTTAAAGAAAATTAATTAGCTTGTATACTGCTTTGTATAAACTCTGGACTGAATCAACGTTGAATTATTATTATTATTATTAATTTTTTGAGCAGACAACGTTGAATTATTAAATCCCACCTGTTTTTGTTTGTTTATCATTTTTTCCTTCTTTTATTGCGAGTCAAAGTCAACCGTCTCAATGTCTCCTAAAAACTACGTAAGTGATACGCACTTCCTCGGTACCAATTTCCTTCTTTACCCATAATTATATCCTCGATGGACGACCATTAAAAAAAATTAAAAATTGATTGATCACACAATCAGTGGGTATATTTAACTATATTTGTTAAAAAGGATATGTAAAATTGTCATCTTACACAAAAGTTTAATGTAATAGTTATATTTCTTAAACTTCGTGTATTTTGTTTGCACAATAAATTTAGTTATATTTCTTAAATTGTATTTTTGATGCACAATAAATTTGGAACGAATGGAGTAAACAATACTAAATTTAAGAGTTTTAATAGTTTTTAATAATTATTTATTGTAACTAAAAGTAATTTTAGAACTAACAAGATAGATCGAGTGATAAAATCCGAAGACGTTACAGTTTTTGTTTTTTTTTTGAAAGGCAGTTTGGAATCACTGACGGGCCACTTAGGCACCACCCGATCATCTCACCATGATGCACCCTCGAGAAGAAAGCCCTACAGCGTCCCGGGCGGTTACGGCCACTAGGCAAGCTAGTGGACTCGATGCGCTTGCGGGGCGAAGCGGGTAAAACTCCTCACCCCGGAGCCCAAAGGCTCAAGGGATTTTCCATGTCCTTGCAAGGGATCGATCCCTTGACCTTGTGAATAAATGCCACGGACTCAGCCAGTGGGCCAAGGCTGCAAGGACACGTTACAGTTTTTGTTGAAGTATTCAATTTAGTTGTTGTTCTCTATTTTGAATAATGCGCCACGTGCACAAATTGAAATTGGATGACGTCACTTTAATTCTATAAGTTTGTTAATTGTTTAAGCCAATTTATATGAGAATTAGTCTATTTAGTTACTACTAATTAAATGTTTGAAACATGGATACAACAACGTTTATTCTTGCCATTTGATTATGTGATTACTCAAGATTAAGGTTATCAAGATCGCGATCGTTATCGTAGGATTGTACGATCTTACGATCATAATTCACTGAAACGTGTTGGATCGTTGTATGATCGTAATTTTCATAAGATCGTAACTAAGATCGTAAATATAGATCGTAGGATCGCTAACAAGATCGTAAGATCGTTTTAATTTTTATTTAAATTATTTATTAAGGTAGGGTCTTACGATCTCGATCCTAGTTTACGATCTCGATCTTGCAAAGATGAAAACGATCTTGGATAAGATCCCGATCTTAACAACCTTGCTCAAGATTAATTGAAAGGGGGGTATTATATTAGGAGCATATATGTGAGCTAACTTGGTTCTTGAACATTACTTTCGCTAGTGAAAATTTTGATTCACTTCAGTTTTTAAATCTTCATTATTTATTACGAGTACTTTTACCGTTTCAAATTTGTTATGACATATATTGATCAATATGAATAAATTTGGAATTCGTCACTTTTTCTTATTATCTGTCTGGTACAATGTTTTGTGTAATATAATCTTTATTACTGAAACCTATGTTTATGTATTTCAATTCGATCGTGTCATTGGCATAGTAAAAAGTACTTGCATGATAGTTGAGTAAAAAGGGTCATTATGTATGTAATGTTTCTGAAAGAGAATATTTGGACAAGAAGATTTTCACATAGTTGAGTAAAGTTTCAAGCATCAAACAAGGTGAAATATCTATAAATCTTCAACGAGTTTGGATCATTCTCATATGTCTTCTACGACTGGTGTTCTCTAGATATTCACTTTTATTATTCATATTGGGGTGATGATAAATTCACCATCACTTTTGATAAATCCACCATCAACATGCATTATTTACTTGTACAGTATGATCCTGTCATGCACATTCTTGGTAGATCTATAAAAAATGGTGGTGGAAATATCATCACTTTTCATATTGATTTAGGTTTGAAAGATACATTATTAATTTTTTTAAACGTTTTGTGGCATAATGAAAGACATTGTACCAATTTCTTTAAGTTGAACCGATTGGAGGTCCGGTTCTGGTTCAACCTGTTCAACTGGTTTGGTGTAATACTGTAAGTCCCTAGTTCTATGGATCGATAACAAGGTTATCTTTAGGTATTAAGGCACGGAATTCCTTAATACTACTTATATGATTATAACAAATATTAATTAACTTTGTTTTGATTGTTAATAACGTTAACCTATCAAAACCTAGCTAATATGTCGAAAATTCTCTTAGAAATTCGTAGGGGTTTGTTTGCCGAAGCCAAATTCGTAGATTCGTAATCGTTAGGGTTTTCTAAACCGAAAACATTAATATATACCGTCTCAGTTCGCAAGTCGTGGGCTTTACGAACTGACTCAGTTCGCAACCCATAAGTCCAGCGAACTGACTCGGTTCAACTTCCACCTTGCGAACTGACATCTCAGTTCGCATCGCAGCCCAGTTCGCAGCTCTCATTTTAATACGAATACTTATATTGATAACTAAAATGTTAACCACAAACTAATATATTCATTATCAAAATAAGATCAATGTACAAAACTTGATTACAAACTAAACGCTATTACAAGCTAGATCTGTTGTCGCACACATATGTCCCAACAGACTCCCCCTTGACAACAGCTCTAGTGGTCTTCAAGTTTGTCTTCAATCTTTGTAAATCTTGCTTCCAACATACAACTTGATGCATGTCTTTACCATCCTTTGATAATCTCTTGCAACATCTCCCCATTCATAAATAGACATGATCTTGTTCTTGTATAACATAATCAAACCAGTCTTGGAAAGATTCATCAAGTGTCATCGATCATATATGCACAAGATCTCCTTTTCTCCAGTCGGATAGTCATCATCAGCCTCAACCATAACAACTTCACCCGTCGCAGAATCTACACCCCAACTTTTTAAGTTTCCCAAAATATTCCGAGGCATAGTCTTCATCGGTATCTGCTGTATGCACTTAACAGCTGGATAGACTTTCTGTCTACGTCTCCTTCCAGTTCGCTGACTCTTTTCCTTCAACTTAATAGTTCGTCCAACTCTTGGCTTAATTCTATCAAATTTCATTGATCTACCCTCTGTCTTGATAATCCTTTCCACATACTTCGCATAATCATCACTTGGGTTAATCAGATCCAATCTAGCCAAGTCTCGAAATTCATATCTAGGTAAGGAACTGAATACAGCTAACTTCTTCTCAAAATACTGGACTCCATCATATCGCTTGATAGCAAAAAGTTTCAACTCTAAATCATAGTACCAACCGATAATACCAGTCTTAAGCTCACGCTTTCCTGTAATATCGACTTCTTTCATTACATATGGCTTCTTTTCCCTTTTCTTCCTTAACATCTCTTGAATAAACATTTGATTTCCAACTAGATGTTTAAGCTTCTCATCTATCTCATCTGTATCATCAGTCTCTGAGTCTGTTGTGTCATTCTCGAAATCTTCGAAATCAATCACTGATTCTCCATCTTCATTTCTAAAGACAAATTCAGTCTTTGATGGACTTACGACGTGTTCATCTATATTCATATCAGGATCTACACTGATAACATCGAATAATACTATATTTATATACTAATAATCCTTACATTTTATGTCTTTTATTGCATTTATATTGAATTGATTTAGATACTTAATTTGTTCATATTTGCAATATAGGTATAAAAGCAATTAAATAAAGAAAAGAACGAGAAAAGAGCTTTAAAAGAGAGAAGATTGAAGATTGAAGATATTTGGACCTGAATTGAAGACTAAACCCAAAGATAAAGTTAATTGGGCCTAAAGAATGAAGAAAATCGGATAAAGAAGATTAATAGCCCAAAAGTGAAGCCTGGCCCGACTTTGGAATATTCTGGAAACAGGACTCAACCGGCGGTTGAAAGACCCAACCGGCGGTTGAATATTATAATAATAAGTCGGTGAAGATCGCGGACTTTGACTTGGAGTCCAATTACTCCAACCGGCGGTTGAAGACTCCAACCGGCGGTTGGACTGGCGGTTTGTAAAACTATAAATAGAGCCTTAGGCTAGACTTAACCATATACGATTTTTATATTCTAAATTCGACTTTGGGGTTTAGAATACGAATTGGGGTGCGAATTTGGAGGCTAGAAAGCTAGGATTTAGAGGTTTTTAACCCTACGAAGAGCTTGTTCATTATTAGGGTTTGGTTTCTTTATCCTTATATTTTGTAAGTATACTATTTAAGAGTAAATTCCATAAATGGTCCCTGTGGTTTACAGTGATTTACGAAAAACCGTCTCTGTGCTTTTTTTTCAACGAAATTGGTCCAATAAGTTTCAATTTGCTCGAAATTGGTCCCTTAGCTTTGGATTTTCTCACAAATGATCCCTCCATCTAACTTTGGATTTGCTCGCAAATGGTCCCTTAAGGGACCAATTTCGAGCAAATTGAAACTTATTGGACCAATTTCGTTGAAAAAAAAGCACAGGGACGGTTTTTGTAAATCGTGGTAAACCACAGGGACCATTTATGGAATTTACTCACTATTTAATTATATTTGGATATTGAGTACTTGGTTTTAATATGAATTAAGTTTCTTATTGTGTTAATTTGGATGAAAGTTATTTGAATTATAGTTTGAAGTTATGTTTACGTTGATATTGATTTATTGAATATTTATTATACTTTCCCGATAATTGTGTCGATTATATAATTAAGTTGTTCTTACATAATTAATTAAGATTATATACTATAGTTTAATTAATTTATGAGCTGGAAACTTCGGACCGAGGAGATAGTGGAAGAACATTAAGACTTAATAATATAATTGATGTGGTAATCATAAACGCTTGTATACTACAGGGTTGACTACAAAGTTATAATAAATTGTTGATAGGTTTAATTGAATAATATTTAGGTGAGTGATACTAAGAAGAGGATTTCTCTATAGTATATTCAGCTGGATCTAGTACTTTTCTTAAATATTATAAGATAATTGGTCTTTTAGTTAATGGAGTTATCTATATTTGTTAAGTCACCAATAGGTTAATCAACGATAAAATAAACATAAAATAAAACTATAATAATCAAATAAAACTAATCTAAATAAATACAATCTTCTCTCTAAATTAGTAGTTCCTATTTGTTTCTAATACTTTAAATTGAATTGGCTTATTAGAAATCGATATCAAAGTAAATATATGTTCATATGGAACTAAAACGTATCCCCCTATCTTTGTATTTTGTATTTATTAGTTTAATTATTAATTCCATATTTGTAATAAATTACCATTCTCAGTGTCCCAGTGTTCGACTCGGACTTATTTTAAAAGCTATATTATTCGAACGGGTATTCTTGCCTGGCTTGTGTGATAGTTAATTTAGTATTTCCAATTATTTAAAACTTGTTATTTTGCACTCTAATCACACGACATCAAGTTTTTGGCGCCGCTGCCGGGGACACTTAACCGGTTGGACTTTTGTTCTGCCGGGGAACGGTGATGTTTATTATTTAATTTGGAATTTATAGTATTTTATCTTAATTTTCTCCTGTAAAAATTTTATACATTGTTGGTCAATCGAAAAATCGGCTCACCCAGTGTGATTACTAACAAAAACAGAGGTATAAGGAGGGTCGCTCTGCTTCCCGAAATGGGTAGGTTTTTAATAAGCTTTGCGCTGACCTACTACTCCGCTTCTGTGTATGATCAGTGGAGCTACCGAGGATGATGTGACCTAAAAAGTCATGTTTTTAAGTACATATTTCCGCACTTTTTGGACTATTCTTTGGTGAAAACATTTCCAAACCGTCATTATTTACTAAAAATCACCAAGATAATCTAAATATAGACGTTGCTGCAAAAATCGGTTAAAAACGTCCAAATAACACGCAAACCGAGGCAAAAATATCACCTTAAATATTCCCTTCTGGATTTTCTTATGAAATTAGATCTTAATTCATATTTTAGGATTCCATAGGAAATTCCAAGACCGGAGGTGAAAGAATCAGAAGAAACGGACGAAAGACGGAGAAGATATGCAATATGGAAGCCCGCCGATCGTCATCTGGAACACGTAAAAGTCAAACACTTCCAAATTTGGTAAACTCAGTGTCATTAGAAGCGTAACGGAAAAACGAAGCCAATGGAGCAAGAATCAAGCAAATCGGAGCCCAAACGAAGAAGATACGGACGAACCAAGCAACCGAGAAACAAGCGGAGGCCAAACCAAGCACCAACTGTAACACCCGCCAAATTAGGACTAGTATTTAGTGCCTAATCAGATGTTAATACATGTAATTAGTTCTGTGTTAGGCTAATTAATGTATCGAATTATATATATCGTTGAATATATACGAAAATGCGATTTGATTAAATCGTACGCAATTTAAATCGAAGGTATTTCGGTTACATAAAATACGGACGTTGGTGACCAATTTTATTAAGTAACGCTGTTATGTTAAAAGTATTATTTTAATAATGCTCGAATTACAATTCGTATCGTACAAACAGATCTTATACAATTTAAAATATTAAAACGCGCAAACTAAATAAACAAACTTACATTATAAAACTCAAAAATAAATGGATTTGTAAAATATTTAAATAAAATATCGCGTATTAATTTGTATTTTAAAAAGTATCAATTTATATGTAAAATAATTATTTAACGTTTGAACGACGGAGCAAACGAACACCGCACGGAGGACGGGGACTGGAAAATGGGAGGATAACCTCCCACTCCCCTTTTCTTTCTCTCATTTCTCACTTTACTCTCTCTTTCTCTTTTCTCTCTTTTTCTTTTCTCTCTAATCACCACCACCTCCAAAATCCTCATTAATTCACCAAAAACTACCATTAAACGCATGCGAAACATACTACTCCTTTAGAAAAGAACGACCACGGCATCACGATCTATCATCCTATCTTTTCGGATTTTTGATCCGACACTTTGTAAGTTTCCGACAAATCCCGAAATCTCTCGTTTTTAAGTGTTTTCGCTTGTTAGTGGTTTGTAACAACTTATTATGTCCATAAAAGGGTTGGGTAAAAATATTGGACCGATCGGAAACTCGAAAACATTATTTTTACTCGAAATCCGTCGAACAGTTGGAAGTGTCGCTAGTGTGCCAAAAACAGTACTAGCGACACTAGTTAAGTGTCGCTATCCCTAAGTGTCGCCCCTATAGCGACACTACTTAAGTGTCGCTGAAATACTTAACCAGATTTATCCTAGCGACACTCCCTTAGTGACGCCAAAATTATAAGTGTCGCCCATAGCGACACTAATCAAGTGTCGCCCCTAAATTAAAAATCAGAAATCTAGCGACACTCACCAAGTGTCGCCTAACCAATGCCGTCTGTAGCGACACTCACATAGTGTCGCCAAACTAGTGTCGCCTATAGCGACACTAGCAAAGTGTCGCCAAAAACAGAACCCAGAAAACACAGATTTTACTAAATGTCGAGACCTAAAATTTTAACACCTGATTTTACCCAAATTCGGATCCAGATGCGTTTTTCGTCAAAGCAATATAGTAGAAATAAAAATTTTCCAAGCTGACCTGGCAGCTCGACCCCAGCCAGGGGCTCTGCCCCTTGGACCCCGCTACCAGGGGCGCTGCCCCCGGACCTCCGTACTTAGATTCCGTAACGGCTTCTAAAACACAATCAAAACACATTTTTTAAGTAAAACGCCACGAAATCAAAATAATAATAGTTGAGATTATTATTACAAATCCGTCACCAACGGGCCGTACATGTTTTCAAACATTCGAATCAATCAACCAAATGTAATTTGGACATTCTAGTTGGACAGACAGCTACAAGGTAGTCTTGATAGATACCTACTCACATTTATAACCATCGCGTGTCGTGGACACCCTCAGGTTACAAGTCTTTGGACTTCATTACTCGGCTAATCAATCAAAGTTTATTGAGTTAAACTCGCTAGACTCAGGTGAGTCTCATAGCCCCTCTTTTACTGTTTTACTCAGGGGTGTGATATATTGCTCAACTTTTAACATGTGAACGCAAGTACAAACATTTCATATACTACATGAGTTTTTCGAAACTAATCATTTAAAGTCCTCCGTCAGCATAGTTGTTAATACGTTGTAGCGTGAATATTAGTATATGGTACCATATAGGATTGACCCACCTCGTTCGGGTTAGCAATCACTAACCGGGTAAACGAACGTACTAATATTTGGGAAGACGAATGTTGATTAGGCATTCGTGGAGGCAACCTCGCCCGGAATTCTCTATAGGGGACCCGGCCCTCGAGTTAAGCTCAACTATGTGCTCATGGCTGTATACACGATTACTATCATTTAATTGCTGGATGCAATTCATTATTTAAATCTTGCGGTTCATACTATATTAACTGATTTCAAACCTGTGAGCTCACCAGCTTTTTAGCTGACCTTTTAGCATATATCGCAGGTACCAAGCAGTAGGATGTTTCTGCTTCAGGATTTTAGCTCGAGTCAGCATACAGACGATTGAGATTTTCTTGCATTAGTATATTTTGTACAAGTACTTATGTACTGAAATCTCATTTTAGTTAAACTCGAGCTATGTAAAGCTTTAAATGTTGTAAACATTTCGATTATCAATATATTTTGTTAAAACGACGCATATAGGGTCGTTTACTATATATCTTTGTGCTTTGTTATTGATTAGTAACACCCAAATTCAAGCTTCCGCAAATCATTAAGTTTGGGGGTGTTACAGATTGGTATCAGAGACTAAGGTTATAGTGAACTAGGTTGCATTTAGTGGGCCTAGACTATGACCATTAGGCAGTATTCCTTATTAGGTATAACTGGTTCAGTGATTTCATCATACGAGTTTAATTTAATATAGCCTGATCAACTATGTACAATTAAGCAAAGATGATGTAAGATCTGAAAGTAGTTATGGCTGAACAGGGTACAATAGAAGACTCTGACCTCGAGAGAACCGAGACTTAAACATGTTTATGCTAGACACTCAATAGGCTATATTATATAGGAACTATATGAATATAGGCCTCAATCTTACTAACGCTTTGTCTCAGAAATGGCAAACACACCATCAAATTCAACTCGCTCTCAATCCGGGTCGCAGAACCCAAGGGTAACTAGGAGGAACGCCAGGTTGCCTCGAGCTGGCCCTTACCCCACTCACTTCACCTTGCCGGCCTTAGCCGCTAGGGTGAACCAACACGAGCAGCGACTTCGCACCATGGATGTTGTGCTGCAGGAAACGAACGAAAACTGGAGACTTACATCCCTTGAACGCATCGAACAAGTCTCCGACGACCTTGAAACCACAAACAACAACATGGATGTCCTTCGCAACCAAGTAATAGAAATAAGCGTGGAAAATGCCCTTCTGCGACAAAGGATGGAAGAATGTGAACAGCGCTCACATGAAGCAGAAGAGTATGCCCGTGGATTAACACAACGACTAGCCCTAGCAGAAGATAACGCCCGACAAGCTAGCAGACTTGCAAACACTGTGGACCGTCTTGTCACGATGATGGAACAAATTAATCTACGTTAAGACTAGTGTAGTCTTTGTCTTGTAATCTATCCTGTAATCTAGTAACTATCTAAACGCTACTCTATAACTCGGTCGGATGTAATAATTCCCGACACCTTTTGTAATACATCCGTAAGATGTAACCTTTGAACCCGTATTATCTATCAAATATTCCTTGTTGATTCTACTTATACTGATTGCCATTTTCCTTTTTTCATATTGATGTTATGTATTACCGCCTTTATACATGCACATCTGAGATAAATACAACTTTCTTACAAAATCTCATGTATCTTCATTTCTTTTATTGAAGAATCATGCCGCCAAAGACAAGACCATACACCGATGCTCAACTTACATCACTCATAACCCAGGCTGTGACTGAAGCCTTGGCTCGGAATACTCCACAAAATTCCGCGAGAAACAGCGATGCCGCTGAAACCCCTGCTGCTAAACCTTGTTCTTACAAGGACTTTCAAAGCTGCAAACCCTCCAGCTTCAAAGGTTCTGAAGGAGCCATCGGACTTATCAGATGGTTCGAGAAAATGGAAACTGTTTTCCGTGTCAGCAAATGCGGGAGAACGACAAAGTAAACTTCGCCACCTGCTCTCTCGAAGATGATGCCCACTCTTGGTGGAATTCATATACCCAATCAGTGGGTGCTGACATTGCCTACCAACTCTCTTGGGAGGAATTGAAAGCAAAACTCACTGCCAAATACTGCTCTATCGCCAAGCTCCAAAAGCTAGACGAGGAATTCTGGAACCTAAAGGTTCAGGGTGGTGATATCGATGGTTATACCACCAGATTCCAACAACTTGCCGCCCTCCGCCCAGCTATGGTAAGCACTGAACCTGATAAAATCAGGAAGTACATCCTTGGCCTTTCTGAGCCTGTTCGGGGCATGTTGCCTCTTCCAACCAAACCACCATTGACGGTGCAATCCTATTGGCCCAAGACCTGATGTCCATGAGCCAAGATTCTGAACCACCCACTTCATCCTCCCAAAACAACAAACGAAAGTGGTCTGACTACCACAACAACCACTCCAACCAACAAAACAAGAAACCCGACACCATCAAAGCCTACAACACCACCACAGACATCACACGGGGCTACACTGGGAACAAACCCTATTGTTCCAAGTGCAGCCGTCACCATGAGGGTTCCTGTGGCCCCTTTTGCAACAATTGCAAGAGGTACGACCATCTCACCAAAGACTGCAATTCTCCTGCCAACAACAATTCCAACAACAACACCAGACCACCCAAAGTCTGCTTTGAGTGTGGGAAACCCGGGCACTTCAGGGACACGTGCCCAAAGCTGAAGAATAACAACAACAACAACAACAACAACAACAACAACCGCAACAGCAACAACTACAACACCCGAAGCAGAGCCTTCGTCATCAAATCCGGGGACGCCCGCCAAGACCCGAATGTGGTCTCGGGTATGTTCCTCCTCAACAACTTAACTGCTTCTGTTCTATTTGATACTGGTGCTGATAGAAGCTTTATCTCCGATGACTTTTGCCCATTACTTGACATCACTCCTGTTGCCTTAGATGTTAAGTACACTGTAGAGCTAGCAAATGGGAAACTTATAGAAACCAATAGTGTGATACCTAATTGCACTTTAAACCTAGCTGACGAAACCTTTTCAATCGATCTTGTACCCGTTGAAATTGGAAGTTTCGACGTCATCATTGGAATGGACTGGTTGTCCAAACACCGAGCTGAAATCATTTGTTACGATAAGATCGTCCGCATTCCACTCGCTGCCGGTGGAACCTTGATCATACAGGGGAGACCGGTGGGACGGGACTCAATATCATCTCTTACTTAAAAACCCGAAAATTTCTTAGAAAGGGTTACCCTGCAATACTCGCACACATTACAGAGAAGAAGTCGGAGGAGAAGCGACTTGAGGATGTGCCAATTGTTAGAGACTTTCCCGAAGTCTTTCCGGAAGAACTACCTGGTTTACCTCCATCTAGACAGGTAGAGTTCTCAATCGATCTCATGCCGGGTGCCGCACCGGTGGCCCGCGCACCGTACCGTTTAGCCCCATCCGAACTTCAGGAGTTGTCTGCCCAGTTACAGGAACTTCTGGATAGAGGATTCATTAGACCGAGTTCTTCACCTTGGGGAGCTCCGGTCTTATTTGTTAAAAAGAAGGACGGTTCATTCAGAATGTGCATCGACTATCGAGAGTTGAACAAATTGACCGTCAAGAACCATTATCCACTTCCTCGCATTGATGATTTATTCGACCAACTTCAGGGTTCAAGTTTCTACTCAAAAATCGACCTGCGATCAGGCTATCATCAGTTACGAGTTCGCGACACCGATATTCCGAAAACTGCTTTCAGAACTCGTTACGGGCACTACGAATTCCAAGTGATGCCTTTCGGTCTAACCAACGCACCGACTGTATTCATGGACCTCATGAACCGGGTGTGCAAACCTTACCTCGACAAGTTTGTCATTGTTTTTATCGATGACATACTCATTTACTCGCGCAACGAGCAAGAACATGCGCAACACCTCAAAACCATCCTTGAACTACTTAGACACGAGGAGCTTTATGCCAAATTCTCTAAGTGTGAATTCTGGATACAAACCGTTCAATTCCTTGGTCACGTGATCGACAGTCAGGGAATTCACGTTGACCCATCGAAAATCGAGGCTATCAAAGACTGGCAAGCACCCACCTCCGCAACTGAGGTACGACAATTCTTGGGTCTTGCTAGGTACTATCGGCGATTTATCGAAAATTTCTCCAAAATAGCTCAACCACTCACGGTACTGACTCAGAAGGACAAAAGGTTCGATTAGACCGATAAACAAGAGTCAGCGTTCCAACTTCTGAAACAAAATCTTTGCAGTGCTCCAATTCTGTCACTACCCGAAGGCACCGATGACTTCGTGGTATACTGCGATGCTTCTCACCAAGGTCTCGATTGCGTGCTGATGCAACGAGACAAAGTTATTGCCTATGCCTCATGACAGCTGAAAATTCACGAAAAGAACTACACCACTCATGATCTCGAATTTGGAGCTGTCGTTTTTGCTCTCAAAATCTGGAGACATTATCTCTACGGCACTAAGTACACAATTTTTACCGATCATAAAAGTCTCCAACACATATTCGATCAGAAGGATCTCAATATGAGGCAACGTCAATGGTCGAGTTGCTCACCGATTACGATTGCGAGATCAAGTACCATCCAGGGAAGGCTAATGTTGTAGCCGATGCCCTCAGTCGAAAGGAACGACCAAAACCACTTCGAGTCCGAGCCCTCAGTATGACCATTCACAACGATCTTACCATTCAAATTCATACCGCTCAAATCGAAGCCCTGAAACCTGAAAATATCAAAAATGAAGCCTTACGGGGTATTGACAAACAATTCAAAACCAAATCTAACGGAATTAGGTATTTCTCAAACCGAATCTGGTTGCCTAGTTTCGGGAACCTACGAGACTTGGTGATAGATGAAGCTCACAAGTCTAAATATTCTATCCATCCGGGATCCGATAAGATGTACCACGGCATCAAGGAATTTTATTGGTGGCCGAACATGAAAGCCGAAATCGCTACTTACGTCAGCAAGTGCCTTACTTGCTCAAAAGTCAAAACCGAACATCAAAAGCCTTCTGGCTTACTTCAACAACCCGATATCCCTGAATGGAAATGGGAACAAATTGCCATGGATTTCATAACCAAACTACCCAAGTCGTCGAACGGTTGCGATACCATTTGGGTGATCGTTGACCGCCTCACCAAATCTGCTCATTTCTTGGCAATCAAGGAAAACGATAAAATGGAACGCCTTGCACAAATCTACATCAAAGAAATCGTTTCTCAGCACGGTGTTCCAATCTCGATCATCTCTGACAGAGATGCCCGTTTCACTTCTCACTTCTGGCAGTCACTTCAAAAAGCATTGGGTACTCGTCTCGATATGAGCACCGCGTACCATCCTCAAACCGATGGCCAAAGTGAACGAACTATTCAAACCCTAGAAGATATGCTACGCGCCTGCGTAGTTGATTTCGGTACAAACTGGGAAAGACATCTACCGTTGTGCGAATTCTCGTACAATAACAGCTATCACGCCAGCATTAAGGCTGCACCTTTTGAGGCACTGTACGGTCGTAAGTGCCGATCACCGATTTGTTGGACCGAGGTGGGAGATAGCCAACTCACTGGTCCTGAACTCATACACGCCACCACTGAGAAAATTGTGGAAATCCAAAACAGACTCAAAGCCGCACGTGATCGTCAGAAAGTTATGCTGACGTGAGACGCAAACCACTCGAGTTCCAAGTTGGGGATCGAGTACTCTTAAAAGTATCACCTTGGAAAGGCTTCATCCGTTTTGGCAAACGCGGGAAGTTAAATCCCAGGTACATCGGGCCTTTTGAGATCCTCGAACGGATTGGCCCCGTAGCTTATCGATTGTAGCTGCCATCCGAACTCAGCAGCGTGCACCCCACTTTTCATATTTCAAATTTGAAGAAGTGTCTGTCTGATGAGACACTTATTATTCCACTAGATGAAATTCGTGTTGACGATAAACTTCACTTCGTTGAGGAACCCGCTGAAATTATGGACCGTGAGGTCAAACAACTAAAACAAAGTCGTATTCCCATCGTCAAGGTCAGATGGAATTCGCGGCGCGGTCCGGAATTCACCTGGGAACGGGAAGACCAAATGCGACTCAAATATCCTCAGCTATTCTCCAATTCCACATCAAACGCGACCTCAAGCTAAATTTCGGGACGAAATTCTTCTAACAGGGGGAGAATGTAACACCCGCCAAATTAGGACTAGTATTTAGTGCCTAATCAGATGTTAATACATGTAATTAGTTCTGTGTTAGGCTAATTAATGTATCGAATTATATATATCGTTGAATATATACGAAAATGCGATTTGATTAAATCGTACGCAATTTAAATCGAAGGTATTTCGGTTCTGATATATGCTAAAAAGTCATGTTTTCAGGCACATATTTCCCGCACATTTGGCCTAATTCTTGGTGAAAACACTTGAATTAAACATTTATTTACTTAATTTCACAAAGTTGGTCAAATTATAGGCATTGCTATAAAAAGTGCTAAAAACGTTCAAAAGGCACGCAAATCGAGGCAGATTATTCTAAACACTGATTCTTACAGACTTTTAACCATATTATGATACAAGTCCTTAAATAGTCTCATATGATGTATCAGGTTATTCCAAGACTGTAGAATCAAGAATCGTGCAGAACGGGTAAAGAACGAGGAAGATAGAGCTTTCTGAGCCCAAACCGAGGGCATTCCGCACACGGCAACTCTAGAGATATCCAAATTTGGCACTTTTGGCATCATTAGAAGCGTAACGGAATTACGAGACCGCAGGCGAAAGAATCAAGTCAAACGGACGCAAAACGAAGAAGATACGGCCTTCCGAAGTTGCGAGAAAAGTCAGAAAAATCACACGGCCTACCACACGGCCACCCCCTAGCCGTACACGGCCATGAGGAGGCCGTACATGGCCTGTTTGAAGCCGTACACGGCCAGAATAAGGCCGTACATGGCCTGTTTTGGTCTCACACCCCCTCGTTGTTGCTTCGTTTGCTTGTACGTATGCTTGTAGGCTTGTACTCTTGGATCCATGGCTTGCCTATAAATAGAGAGCTCTCCATCCTCATTCCACACACCATTCTTCAACAAGAATTCTCACTTTCTCTCTCACACACTCTTTCTCTTTCTAGTTTTAGCTTTCTCTCTCTAGCACTACTCTTAGGAGTTAGAGGAGAAATAGATTAGGGTTTTAGTTCGTTAGTTCTTGGTTAATATTTAACCTAGACTAACGGAGGGGCTACTTTTGTAATAGTGTAGGGAATATTCTGAGGGGCTTATTTGTAATATTGTCGAAGATATTGCGGAGGTTCCGTTCGTGTATTCTTCTAACATTATTCTGTCTACGCATAATCTACGGTTATTTCTTTCCTTTTCTATTATGATGATTGCTATAATTATTATGATAGATTTAGGATTGTTTGCTATGCGTAGTGAGTAGTTCTCTTATGTGCTTGTTGTGATGTAGTTAGCTTGTTAATTGGGGTGATGTTACTTTAAATACACAATTGGGATAATATCGTTATGAAACAACGGAAGTAACGTTATACGGCTTTCATTTGTATAGCGCCGGAATCATCACGAATGTGTGTAGTACGGAACGTGGAAGCTATGAAAGTCGTGGGCACAATCCGTTGTGGAATAATGTTTCCAATTGTTACAAAATGAAAACCGGTGTATTGTTAACTTTGTATTTATGAATTTCTAAACCAAAATCGCCTTTCCTCCAATAAACGTGGTTAGAACCTGTATGACAAGGAGTCGCGAACCTTGATCAACCGGTAACTACCTATCTATGTTTTCAAATACAAACATGGTCTGAATTGTGTAGCTGTGGAAATACTGTCAACCCTTTCGTAGAGTACACCGTGAATCAATCAGAGATTTATTGGGATATGTTTAAATAAGTGAGGGTTGGGTTTATATCATAGATGGTCAAGCTTTAATACAAACTTACTAAACTAGTCCAAAGTGACCATAAAGTATGTGGCACCGGAAAGACCATAAATCGGCACAGTACTTCGTATAACGTTTAAATACGTGGGAAAAGCTAAGGAACTGCCGTCGGTTGAAGACTGTGTCACATCCTGGTTGAAACACACAGCTCTGGACTAAACAAAGACCATTAATAAAAAGTTGACAGTCACCAAACCAAGTCTTAATCTTAAATGCCTTGCCTAGCCCTAGTATCTCCGTGGTGTTAAGAACGGTCAGAACTTTTAGTGGGTCTGTTACTCTATCTCATGCGCCCAGGAATACCATTCCAAAAAGGGTCACTTTTCCACTAGATGGAAAGTGTTGAAGAGTTGAGCAGCCTCCTCTGATCAGAATCACCATAGCCTAACATTCCAGTGACATATTGTCTGAGAAATCAGGTAGTAGGGTGTTAGTGTTTACACTACGAATACTCAGGCAAAAGCAAGACACAAATCTTTAAAAGACGTTTTCATAAATAACCCCAGACATCACCCCATAACACAAGCTAACGAAGTCATAACAAGCACTATTCTCCATTACTGATTCCCTATCTATATTTTACTGTTTTGTTTACTTCCTGCTTTTATTAGTTTAGTTTGAACGGACCTAAAACCAAATAAAAAAAAAAAACTCTTTTCAAAAACCCATCACTAATTTGAATAAGTTTGTCTGGACAACTCCGCTTCACAATACGATTGATCTTAAGAACGACCCTGAGTTATACTTACCTCTGTAAGTAGAATTTAGGTCCCCAGCTCTATAAATATAAAACTTCCACCAGTTGCGCCCGTCGCGAGAACGACCGTTTCGGGCGTAACAGGTTCCATAAAATACGGACGTTGGTGACCAATTTTATTAAGTAACGCTGTTATGTTAAAAGTATTATTTTAATAATGCTCGAATTACAATTCGTATCGTACAAACAGATCTTACACAATTTAAAATATTAAAACGCGCAAACTAAATAAACAAACTTACATTATAAAACTCAAAAATAAATGGATTTGTAAAATATTTAAATAAAATATCGCGTAATAATTTGTATTTTAAAACGTATCAATTTATATGTAAAATAATTATTTAACGTTTGAACGACGGAGCAAACGAACACCGCACGGAGGACGGGGACTGGAAAATGGGGGATAACCTCCCACTCCCCTTTTCTTTCTCTCATTTCTCACTTTACTCTCTCTTTCTCTTTTCTCTCTCTTTCTTTTCTCTCTAATCACCACCACCTCCAAAATCCTCATTAATTCACCAAAAACTACCATTAAACGCACGCGAAACATACTACTCCTTTAGAAAAGAATGACCACGGCATCACGATCTATCATCCTATCTTTTCGGATTTTTGATCCGACACTTTGTAAGTTTTCGACAAATCCCGAAATCTCTCGTTTTTAAGTGTTTTCGCTTGTTAGTGGTTTGTAACAACTTATTATGTCCATAAAAGGGTTGGGTAAAAATATTGGACCGATCGGAAACTCGAAAACGCGATTTTTACTCGAAATCCGTCGAACAGTTGGAAGTATCGCTAGTGTGCCAAAAACAGTACTAGCGACACTAGTTAAGTGTCGCTATCCCTAAGTGTCGCCCCTATAGCGACACTACTTAAGTGTCGCTGAAATACTTTACCAGATTTATCCTAGCGACACTCCCTTAGTGACGCCAAAATTATAAGTGTCGCCCATAGCGACACTAATCAAGTGTCGCCCCTAAATTAAAAATCAGAAATCTAGCGACACTCACCAAGTGTCACCTAACCAATGCCGTCTGTAGCGACACTCACATAGTGTCGCCAACTAGTGTCGCCTATAGCGACACTAGCAAAGTGTCGCCAAAAACAGAACCCAGAAAACACAGATTTTACTAAGTGTCGAGACCTAAAATTTTAACACCTGATTTTACCCAAATTCGGATCCAGATGCGTTTTTCGTCAAAGCAATATAGTAGAAATAAAAATTTTCCAAGCTGACCTGGCAGCTCGACCCCAGCCAGGGGCTCTGCCCCTTGGACCCCGCTACCAGGGGCGCTGCCCCCGGACCCCCGTACTTAGATTCCGTAACGGCTTCTAAAACACAATCAAAACACATTTTTTAAGTAAAACGCCACGAAATCAAAATAATAATAGTTGAGATTATTATTACAAATCCGTCACCAACGGGCCGTACATGTTTTCAAACATTCGAATCAATCAACCAAATGTAATATGGACATTCTAGTTGGACAGACAGCTACAAGGTAGTCTTGATAGATACCTACTCACATTTATAACCATCGCGTGTCGTGGACACCCTCAGGTTACAAGTCTTTGGACTTCATTACTCGGCTAATCAATCAAAGTTTATTGAGTTAAACTCGCTAGACTCAGGTGAGTCTCATAGCCCCTCTTTTACTGTTTTACTCAGGGGTGTGATATATTGCTCAACTTTTAACATGTGAACGCAAGTACAAACATTTCATATACTACATGAGTTTTTCGAAACTAATCATTTAAAGTCCTCCGTCAGCATAGTTGTTAATACGTTGTAGCATGAATATTAGTATATGGTACCATATAGGATTGACCCACCTCGTTCGGGTTAGCAAGCACTAACCGGGTAAACGAACGTACTAATATTTGGGAAGACGAATGTTGATTAGGCATTCGTGGAGGCAACCTCGCCCGGAATTCTCTATAGGGGACCCGGCCCTCGAGTTAAGCTCAACTATGTGCTCATGGCTGTATACACGATTACTATCATTTAATTGCTGGATGCAATTCATTATTTAAATCTTGCGGTTCATACTATATTAACTGATTTCAAACCTGTGAGCTCACCAGCTTTTTAGCTGACCTTTTAGCATATATCGCAGGTACCAAGCAGTAGGATGTTTCTGCTTCAGGATTTTAGCTCGAGTCAGCATACAGACGATTGAGATTTTCTTGCATTAGTATATTTTGTACAAGTATTTATGTACTGAAATCTCATTTTAGTTAAACTCGAGCTATGTAAAGCTTTAAATGTTGTAAACATTTCTATTATCAATATATTTTGTTAAAACGACGCATATAGGGTCGTTTACTATATATCTTTGTGCTTTGTTATTGATTAGTAACACCCAAATTCAAGCTTCCGCAAATCATTAAGTTTGGGGGTGTTACACCAACCCCCCCCCCCCCCCGGGCACAAGGGTACCGTATACGCCCCCTTAGGTACCGTATACGGCCCTTAGGGTGCCGTATACGGGACCTTGTGCCTTGGAAGGTGCCGTTTGACCCCCCCCCCCCCTTTGGTCCGATACCCCCCGTATGCGCTTTGATGCTTGTTCTTCATGCTTTGTGACTTGTACCAAGCTTCCTACTCTTTCCCTATAAATAGAGGGCCTCCTCATTCATTTTCCACACACCAACACACCTCATTCACCTCTCACCTCTCATATTACTTTCTCTCTCTAGAATTAGGTTAGCATTCTCTCTCTAGCACTACTCTTAGGAGTTAGAGGAGAATTAGTAGGAAATTAGCTCTTCTCTCTAGTTTCTCTCTCTAGCACTACTCTTAGGAGTTAGAGGAGAACTAGAGAGAAGATTAGGAGTAGATTAATTATGTAGTTAATTAGTAGAGGCTAGCTTATGTAATGCTTGGATATTAATGAAGAAATACAAGTGTTATTCTGCTCGCAATTCTTATCGGTATTTTCTATCCTTTCTATTATTAATTGGTCATATTGTTCTTGTTTGATGTATGTGATTTATTAATATTAGAAATGTTTATTGCTATGCATTGTGAGTAGTGTACTTGTATGTTTGCCATGATTAGTGAGTAGTTTGTGGTGATATATCTAATTGGGATAACACCATTATGAAACAACGGAGGTAACGTTATACGGCTTTCATTTGTATAGCGCCGGAATCATCATGAATGTGTGTAGTACGGAACGTGGAAGCTATGAAAGTCGTGGGCACAATCCGTTGTGGAATAATGTTCCCAGTTATTTTATATTACAATTGTTTGTGAACTTATAAGCTGAACCTCTACCCGTTTATCTGTCCAACTTATGCTGTGGTTTGTATCCTCCTCCCTAGAACCTGACCAATTGCTAGAAGTAGGATTGCCAACTATTCTGTGTTTGATGATCAATGAACTCAACATGGTCGTTGTTCCCTTGATTGAAATATATCTGTGAGGGACACGAAGCATAGGATTAGAGATAGATTAGGTTCATGCTTATCTGTTGTGTATCTTTGGGACAACTTCCGGGGTACCCATGATGTAATCCTTAGGTCAGTACTGTGATGCTAGTATTCCGTCCTACTGCATGTTCTTGTTTGATTGTTGCTTAGGTACTGCATACTAGGCATACAATAACACTGTTGCTGCCTTAATAATTATGTTTTCATAAACATGATAAATGTAATACAAATAGGTTTGAAAACTTGTGGTGCTGTTTAACTATACATTTATGATTTTAAACTAAACTATCACCTTTCCTCCAATAAACGTGGTTAGAACCCTTTTGACAAAGGAGTCATGAACCATTGATCAAACGGTCACTACCTATCTATGTTTTCCAAGATAAACATGGTCTGATTTTAAAGCTGTGGAAATACTGCCCAACTCATCGTATAGTACACCGTGAATTAATCAGGGATTTATTGGGTTGGGATTTATAATTAAAGTGAACGGGTTGTTTAGCTATCATAGATGGTTTTTTCTGTAATACAAGCTTAGATATATTGAGTTCAGATGGCTGAAAAGTATGTAGCCCAGTTAAGGCCATAATACGACTGAGTATCCGGTTTAACATTGGAAACACCTATGGTGGAGTACAAACACGTACAAACTACGGAAAGGTTGAAGGCTGTATACTGTGTTACATCCTAGCATAGTCTGTGATCCAGGAAAGACCGTAATACGGGAGAGTACACAATGTAACCGTGGAAAACTCTGTGGGTTGAAGACTGTATCACGGCCGAACATCTCTGAGCTCAATCACAACCATTAATGTATATGTTAATCAGTCACCACCTGTCTTAAATCTTAAATGCCTTGCCCAGTTTGATATCTTTGTCTGTGTTAAAGAAAGGTCAGGGGATAAATTGCGGACTGTCGCCTTATTCCTGCACCCCATCTAGAGGGTCACTTGGTCTCCTCATGAGAGACGGTGAGGGGGGTTTCAAGGCAGTCCGATCTGATCATACTCTCGATAGCCTAGTACTCTGTGACATACTGATCGGTTCACCTGATCAGTAGGGTGCTACTGTTTACACCACAAGATATCTACGTGAAAGCAAGACACAAATCTTTAAAAGACATTTTCAAACTAAAATATCATCATATCTATTCTAAGTCACGGTAAACCACGTCTTCGTTATCCTTATGTGTTATATATGCTAGTCTCCCTTTAGTTTTATGTTTTATTAGTTTAAGTAGTTTAGTTAATTAAATATAAAAACCAAAACAAAACCCTTCCAAGTCATTAAAACCCTAGCTTAATTACTGATTAATCGGAACTAGCTCTGTTTCAATTCTGCCGTCGTGAGGAAAGACCCTGGATCATCCTTACCGCTTGCTCGTATTAGGTATTTATACCAGTTCCAGTAAGTAGTACGGAGGATTAGGCTCCCCCCGACTATTACAAATTTAAAACTACCCTGCCGTGTATCTCGGTGGCCGGACCAACGACCGGAGTAAAATCCGACCGACCGCTGGGGTCACGACAAGTTTTTGGCGCCGCTGCCGGGGACGGTAGTACGATTCGGAGCCTGTTTAGATAAATTAGTTTTTAAGCGATCCTTTTTGACTTGGATTCACCTTCCTTGTCAGAAGTTACTTTCCGCCCGTAGATTAGTGTAGTTAGCTTAGATTAGCTTAGAATAACTTCCCTCCATACTACAACTTTAATTCTAAAAACCTTCTTCGTGTGCTGTCTTTTCTGAAAACTTGGGCAAATGGCAACTCAACAACAATTAAAAGATCAAATTGAAAGTCTTGCTAAATCAATCGAGGATAGATGCAGGAGTAATGCCCATGTAGATAATGAATATCAAAGGAATAGTATGAATTATGCGGATAACATAGGGTGCTTAGATCCTCAATTAGAATATCATTATGACCCTTATGCTTTCCAAACACATCAATACCAACCTTACTATCCTGAACCATTCAATGTCTGCCCACACTCATCCCACCCTGTACACGAACCATTACCGTATGAGAGTTCTGACTTGAGAGATATGCCCATAGCTTATCTCGGTAGTAATACTTTCTCACCTTCCTACAACCCACTTGAGCAACTACTTAAGGAACAAGAAGACATGCTTAGAAGATGTACTAATAAGCTGTCCGAAATACAAACACAAGTCCAAGTGAGTAGTAATGAAGTTAGGAATCAAGTTATAACCGACAATTGGCTACAGGAAGATGATAGGCACTTACACACCACATCTACATCCCCTGATTCAGACTTTCATGAGTCTGGTTGCAAAATCTCTTCAAACCCTTCACCTAACCAATCTTCTAAATCCCCACTTCCACCTATTCTCAACCTATCTACGTTCGAGACCGATGAGGAGTTCATTCTAGAGGAACTTTCCAAGTCATTGAAACTAGAAACTCTTGCCCGGAGTGACGAGGATGACGAGGTAGACGAAGAGATAGAAGTAGAGAGCCCGGAGATGGAGATCTACACAGAAAACCCAGCTTCAGAAGGAACAGAAGAATACGCACCGACTCTGAGAAGTGATCTCGTTCCTATTCAAACCGACGTGGTTGACAACATTCCGCAACAAGTTGTGGTTGACACTGTCCCACTTATCTTTCCGAATGAATCACCTAATGATCTAGTTGAACCCTCAATTGCCTTAGACCAAGTAGTTGATGAGAATGTTGCTACAAGATTGGAGACAAAAATGGATATTGTCCCACCTCCATGCCCAAAGTACAACATTATCATTGACCAAAAGACCATAGGAAGCAAGGTGGGTTCTGCATCATGGTTTCCTTTCAAACCCTCTCTCAACCATATAATGTCCTATACATCATTTAGAGGTGAGGATTCCTTTGACCAACCCATTCTGACCAAGGAGGTATTAGAAGTTGAGAGACCTATTACACCCACGGTAGAACAATTCCCTCACTTCGAACCATCTCCTTATATTGGACATACACTGGCCTTAATTTGCTTTAAACTTTTAGGTATGTTCCAATACTACCCCTTGTGTCTACTGATGGATGCTAGGGAGCCTCTAGGATTACCTGATATGTAGTGTTAGAGTCAAGCTAGAGACTCGAACAAAAACAAGCGCTTCTCGGCAGGCAACCCGTGTTTAACTTAGTTTTGGTAATATTAGCTAACCCAATAAGTAGAAGTTGAAACCCTAAAATGAATGTTCCAAATTTTCTATTTTATGAACAAATAGGATTGTTTGCAAAATTACCCCATTAAAAGTCCAATTTTTGTCAAAACTTTAAAACTTCCTACTCCCGCTTGTTTGAACTCTATTGCAACATTTAATTTTTACCATTATTTAAAATCTCAAGTTCTTAATATCCCCTTCACTCACAAACTTTGGAAACCTACTAGAATGAGAATTAGGAGCCTTAGTCATCTTATACGCCCATTCACATATTTCGAGCATTGGAGGTACTTACATATATTTCTGTAGGCATACATATAAGATCCTTAAATGATTCATCTGAAAACCTGATTTGTATGCTAATATGTGTATTATGCTCGAACTCGTTTAAAAATATGTGCTTTGGAAATCTCTATACTTGGTTGCCTGATTTAAATGCTCATGCTAGTGTTTCCATATCTACTATTTATGCTGCGGTGAAATTATAGGCAACTAACACTTTTTGTGTGGGATTAGACTCCAAGTCATACACTGGTTTGTTTCATCTACAAAACACTTACTTTGATAGGTTCTTCGCAAACCAGTAAATCTATGATTTGAAGAATATTTACTCGTTTGTTAGATCACGTTTGTTTGTTCTACTTGTACAAATGCCTAACAGACAGGGACTGATGCCTATGGATAAAGAATCTTCGAGAATAATGGAAAGAAGACAAGGGGAGCTTATATTCATTAAATTTGGAAACTTCTGGAGCATTGCTTTGTAGGAGAAGAGATGGCACTTCCAAACACATGGATGATCATATTTCATCAAGTAGATTAGCTCAATATTCACCTCAAACTCCAAACCCTATACCTATGCCCTACCACATAATGGAACCTAAAACCATCACTACCATCCACCATCACCATATCCACCCACATTCACCCATCCATCCACCCTTTCGCACGTACAACCATCACCATCAGGGACCATTCATATGAAGGAATAGATAAGGGATTAAATTGGAAACTGGAGATCTCTACCGATAAGGAACAACATCAGATGCATTACATCAGTTCGTCGGTAAAAATCTCGGGTTATCAAACATTTGGTGTTTCTTAGATGATTCTGCTTGTGTCCGGAGGGCGACATCACTTCGCTTCATTTTCTACAATCTATCCTTTTAGCCTTAGTTATTTTTGAGAGAATTTGGTGATTTGAGTGGATGTTGAATAACAAAGAGGACCCAAGAGATGACGAGCATTCAAGGAAGAAAACCGTGGTCAACGGCAGACAAACAAGCTCATAGACCTGCGGACCATGGAACTTACATACATCTCTGAGGAATGGAGCATGGTCTATCTTCTTCCGAAACTCGCACGTGCCGAAGATCTAAGTGTGGGATCTCAACCCACACTGCAGCCACTCAGCAAGAATCGCCTCCAAATCTTTAAACACTAAAGTGTGAGATTCACTCATAAGAATCTCCACTTACATGATGGAACGATTCTTTGCTAAGTACGGATACAAGGCACTGTGCCCCAGATCGACACGTCTACAGCTGAACCGTTCTTCATGAAAATAGAGGATCAAGATCTTCAAAGTCTCCTCTCATTTACCGCTCTCAGCTTCATAAAGTCAATCGTTATCTGGGGAGTTTCTTAACCTTTACTCTGTTTCTTGATTTAGATTTTACTTTGTTAGCCTGTTAATCTAAGAAGTAATCTATACTCTATCTTATCACTAAGTGTGGGATTCCAGCCCATTACATACACTTGAGCAGCATTTTCTATATGTTCAAACTCTAAGTGTGGGATTATACTTTACAGTACAATCTCAACTCAAGAGAACATTAGAGACAATGTTCCTCTAAGTGTGGGATAACAGGTATAGAATACCTTGGATTGGATGTTTACAGATTTTTATGTCCGAATAGCTCAACTCAGAAAATGTTCCTCAAAATTTTCAAAATTTTTAACAAAACTAATAAAGTATGGGCCAAATCATTCGATTAGCTCTGCTGTTTTTGAGTTAAAATATCTTTCAGGAGGAACCATTTCTAATATGAGTCAGTTATTCAGGAATATTAGGGAAATTAAGGTAGAAATTTCTTAAATAAGTAGTGATAATCTAAAAGGAGCATGGCTAGGTACATACAACCCTATTTGCAGTGAGGTTTTGAGCCTTAAAAGCATTCATTTTAAATGCTACATTGTTCATTTCTTGTGTGTGCCGATGCTAGTATCTCTAAGTTAGAACTTGTTCCTGACATACGTTTCGAGACCACATTGGAGAGTACCGTACGCGGTATAGGTGCAATTAGATGATCTCGACATTCCTTAGGATTTAACCCATTTTTACATACCTCTTCAAGCCCAAAACCCTTCCAATACTCAGTTTTAGTATCGATGATCCGCTTAGAAAACCCTATTGAGCCTAAACCTTTCATTTCTTCAAAACCCTACGTTTTTAACCCACTTATCCAAAACTTCCAACAACTTATCTTGGAATTTCTGAGGATTATGAAAAACATCTTGAAGAATCTTCTTCTGAATTGATCTACTCCTTCGTGTTCAACAAAATTGAAGAAAATCAAAGGTGCGAAAAATTGGCACCAAAGAAAAGACTCGAAGAAGTCCGTGATAAGAAAGAAAAGATTTCCGAAAGAAAAGCAAAGAAAAATATCCTTGGAAGTTCTCTGGCAAAGAAGTTCTGAAGAAAGAAAAAGAAAGAAAAGAAAAAGAAAAGAAAATAAAGCTAAGTGCTTCAAAGTATCAACCGTTCAAAGGAAGATCCGACAGAAGACGAGTAGCTATCATCTCCGTTCTATAATAAGTTTTTCATGATTCTTAGGATGCCTAAGATAAGCAACCCTTTCAACCAAAAATCACCACTATCCATACCCCTTAAACCTCACAAACATTACAACCCACTTGAATGTCTTGGGATAATTAGCGCCGTCCTCTTCCTAAGTGGTGGAGATCCGATTCTCGACCAAGCTTATGATGATGAGTGCTGCATGACTGGCTATTTGAGCGATTTCAATTGTGCTAGAATGTTAGGAAACCCGATACACTATGAGTGAATTGAGTGACCACCTTTAGTGAGATCGCCTAGTCATGTATACTCCAAGATCACGAGATTTGGAAAGTATGCCTGGGAAAGTCAGTACTTATTTCTGAAGAGATCATCTTAACTTTCCCTGTATTCTCTAAATAATTTTCCCATATGACAAAGTGGTGACTTCTTGGAAATGTTTTAACTCACCCAAACTATTATAAAAATATTTTCCCTGGACATAACTGAGTTGTTGCTTGAGGACAAGCAACTTCTAAGTGTGGGATACTTGATGTGACCTAAAAAGTCATGTTTTTAAGTACATATTTCCGCACTTTTTGGACTATTCTTTGGTGAAAACATTTCCAAACCATCATTATTTACTAAAAATCACCAAGATAATCTAAATATAGACGTTGCTGCAAAAATCGGTTAAAAACGTCCAAATAACACGCAAACCGAGGCAAAAATATCACCTTAAATATTCCCTTCTGGATTTTCTTATGAAATTAGATCTTAATTCATATTTTATGATTCCATAGGAAATTCCAAGACCGGAGGTAAAAGAATCAGAAGAAACGGACGAAAGACGGAGAAGATATGCAATATGGAAGTCCGCCGATCGTCATCCGGAACACGCAAAATTCAAACACTTCCAAATTTGGAAAACTCAGTGTCATTAGAAGCGTAACGGAAAAACGAAGCCAACGGCGCAAGAATCAAGCAAATCGGAGCCCAAACGAAGAAGATACGGACGAACCAAGCAACCGAGAAACAAGCGGAGGCCTAACCAAGCACCAACCCCCCCTGGGCACAAGGGTGCCGTATACGGCCCCTTAGGTACCGTATACGGCCCTTAGGGTGCCGTATAAGGGACCTTGTGCCATGGAAGGTGCCGTTTGACCCCCCCCCCCTTTGGTCCGATACCCCCCGTATGCGCTTTGATGCTTGTTGTTCATGCTTTGTGACTTGTACCAAGCTTCATACTCTTTCCCTATAAATAGAGGGCCTCCTCATTCATTTTCCACACACCAACACACCTCATTCACCTCTCACCTCTCATATTACTTTCTCTCTCTAGAATTAGGTTAGCATTCTCTCTCTAGCACTACTCTTAGGAGTTAGAGGAGAATTAGTAGGAAATTAGCTCTTCTCTCTAGTTTCTCTCTCTAGCACTACTCTTAGGAGTTAGAGGAGAACTAGAGAGAAGATTAGGAGTAGATTAATTATGTAGTTAATTAGTAGAGGCTAGCTTATGTAATGCTTGGATATTAATGAAGAAATACAAGTGTTATTCTGCTCGCAATTCTTATCGGTATTTTCTATCCTTTCTATTATTAATTGGTCATATTGTTCTTGTTTGATGTATGTGATTTATTAATATTAGAAATGTTTATTGCTATGCATTGTGAGTAGTGTACTTGTATGTTTGCCATGATTAGTGAGTAGTTTGTGGTGATATATCTAATTGGGATAACACCATTATGAAACAACGGAGGTAACGTTATACGGCTTTCATTTGTATAGCGCCGGAATCATCATGAATGTGTGTAGTACGGAACGTGGAAGCTATGAAAGTCGTGGGCACAATCCGTTGTGGAATAATGTTCCTAGTTATTTTATATTACAATTGTTTGTGAACTTATAAGCTGAACCTCTACCCGTTTATACGTCCAACTTATGTTGTGGTTTGTATCCTCCTCCCTAGAACCTGACCAATTGCTAGAAGTAGGATTGCCAACTATTCTGTGTTTGATGATCAATGAACTCAACATGGTCGTTGTTCCCTTGATTGAAATATATCTGTGAGGGACACGAAGCATAGGATTAGAGATAGATTAGGTTCATGCTTATCTGTTGTGTATCTTTGGGACAACTTCCGGGGTACCCATGATGTAATCCTTAGGTCAGTACTGTGATGCTAGTATTCTGTCATACTGCATGTTCTTGTTTGATTGTTGCTTAGGTACTGCATACTAGGCATACAATAACACTGTTGCTGCCTTAATAATTATGTTTTCATAAACATGATAAATGTAATACAAATAGGTTTGAAAACTTGTGGTGCTGTTTAACTATACATTTATGATTTTAAACTAAACTATCACCTTTCCTCCAATAAACGTGGTTAGAACCCTTTTAACAAAGGAGTCATGAACCATTGATCAAACGGTCACTACCTATCTATGTTTTCCAAGATAAACATGGTCTGATTTTAAAGCTGTGGAAATACTGCCCAACTCATCGTATAGTACACCGTGAATTAATCAGGGATTTATTGGGTTGGGATTTATAATTAAAGTGAACATGTTGTTTAGCTATCATAGATGGTTTTTTCTGTAATACAAGCTTAGATATATTGAGTTCAGATGGCTGAAAAGTATGTAGCCCAGTTAAGGCCATAATACGACTGAGTATCCGGTTTAACGTTGGAAACACCTATGGTGGAGTACAAACACGTACAAACTACGGAAAGGTTGAAGGCTGTATACTGTGTTACATCCTAGCATAGTCTGTGATCCAGGAAAGACCGTAATACGGGAGAGTACACAATGTAACCGTGGAAAACTCTGTGGGTTGAAGACTGTATCACAGCCGAACATCTCTGAACTCAATCACAACCATTAATGTATATGTTAATCAGTCACCACCTGTCTTAAATCTTAAATGCCTTGCCCAGCTTAGATATCTTTGTCTGTGTTAAGAAAAGGTCAGTGGATAAATTGCGGACTGTCGCCTTATTCCTGCACCCCATCTGGAGGGTCACTTGGTCTCCTCATGAGAGACGGTGAGGGGGGTTTCAAGGCAGTCCGATTTGATCATACTCTCGATAGCCTAGTACTCAGTGACATACTGATCGGTTCACCTGATCAGTAGGGTGCTACTGTTTACACCACAAGATATCTACGTGAAAGCAAGACACAAATCTTTAAAAGACATTTTCAAACTAAAATATCATCATATCTATTCTAAGTCATGGTAAATCACGTCTTCGTTATCCTTATGTGTTATATATGCTAGTCTCCCTTTAGTTTTATGTTTTATTAGTTTAAGTAGTTTAGTTAATTAAATATAAAAACCAAAACAAAACCCTTCCAAGTCATTAAAACCCTAGCTTAATTACTGATTAATCGGAACTAGCTCTGTTTCAATTCTGCCGTCGTGAGGAACGACCCTGGATCATCCTTACCGCTTGCTCGTATTAGGTATTTATACCAGTTCCAGTAAGTAGTACGGAGGATTAGGCTCCCCCCGACTATTACAAATTTAAAACTACCCTGCCGTGTATCTCGGTGGCCGGACCAACGACCGGAGTAAAATCCGACCGACCGCTGGGGTCACGACAGAGGACTTTTGATTAGCTTTGTAAATCAATTTTTATTGGAATTTTTTTAGTTAGTTTTTATTTTATTTTCTACTCTTTTTCTTTTTCTTTTATTTTTACAGGTATTTATCAGAACAATATTCCTGTGATTTCTCAAAACTCGAGAAACTATCATATGAATGAAGATATTGCCAACATGACGATTGAGGAGTACATGAATCGATTTCCTGATGATATTTTCACAAGTTTATCCCAAACAGCGATTGTGAGAGCTCCACAATTTCTGGAAACTCTAAGTAGAAGAACGGAAGAGACCGAAACTCTTGATCACAGTCAAGGAATCTCTATTCAGCAACTGGAGGGGATGGACAATCAATTTGATAAGTGTTCTAAATACTCTAACTCTTTATTTTCTAATGATATTTTTAGTGAATTTAAACAGGAAGAAGATAAGGAAATAGATTGGTCAATTTTGCCAAAGTTTGATTACCAAGATTTTGATGAAGAAGTACTCTCGTTACTTGATTGCCATGATGAGGAAAACCTTGGATTAGAAAACCAAGATGGGGTTATGACGGAAGAAGAATTGATAGCTATTCTAGATCCAGCTATTGATAATAGTCCATCATTGCATCCGGAGGGTGAACAGTTGGAAGAAGGTGATCAAACAATGGTAAAGATTGGAGGAGAAACAGGAAACAGAGCTTGCGGTAATCCGATAGCAACCGACCCAGTTGAAATTCAAATGGTGGTTGAGTCGACACAACCAACGGTTGCGGTATCTATAAGCACCATTACATTGTTTTACATATATGAAGATCCTTTTTGGCAATTCGAGCGGAAGGAAAGTTTCTCACAATTTTTGGAAAATCATGGAGCATCACAGATTGGACAAATGCCTACCATAAACGATAAGTATCTATTTTCTTTGATTTTATTAAAATTACATTTTTGGATAACTTATAGATATTACCATCCATGCTTACTTTTAAGTGTAGGGAAAGTCACTAGATTTTTAGGTAAGTAAGGTTGGAGTCAAGTTAGTGACTAGAACAAAAACAAGCGCTTCTCGGGAGGCAACCCGTGCTTGTACATTATGTTGTATAATTTTTAGGTAGATATAGTTTTAGTTTAGTACGTTTTGTTTTATTTTCTATTTCTAGTTTGTTCTTAAAGATAGGAACAAGAAACCATATATTACTGCTACCTAAATTAAATTAAATAGGGTTAAATAAATAAAATAAGATTAAGGTCGTTATGTTGGAAAAACCACTGCTAGCAACCAACCGGCGGCTGACATAGTTAACCGGCGGTTGGAAAATTTTTTTTCGATTAAACAACAAATAGCAGTAGTTTCAGCAGTTATTTACACAATTAGCCCTAGAGAAATTGTTGGAATAGTGTCCAATATCATAACTAATTGGTGAAACTATCATTAATGGTAAAGTCCTTTTTGGGTTGCCCTCAATAAACGGTCAAGAGAAAGATGAAAGATAATATTAACAGTATTAATATTATATTTAATTGTTTAATTAATTAATAATAGTTTATTAGAAATTAAAAGTAATTAAATATGGCGGAAGATTCCAGAAACTGACTCAACCGCCGGTTGAAAGGTCCAACCGCCGGTTGAAAGGTCCAACCGCCGGTTGAGGTTAGGGTTTCTAAGGCGGTGGAATTCGCAGACTTGGAGTACAAGTCAAACAGCTCCAACCGCCGGTTGGAAGGTCCAACCGCCGGTTGGGAGTCGAATTCAACAAACTGAAGGGTTTCTTCCACAACTATAAATAAGGGCATCCTATACCTTCATAACATACGATTCATATACGAATTTTCTGAGAATTTCGAAATTCGACTTTCTCTTGGGTTTTTGGGTGTGAAGCATTAGAGGTATTCTACTTTGGGTACTTGCCTCCAAGTGACGAAGCTCTGCTCGTTGGTCTACGCGTGAGAAATAGGTTTTCTCTAAGGTTAGTGTTTTCTTTATATTCTCTTTGTCCAAATTTATTTGTACTATGTTGTTAAAGTTAAAGATCCCTTAGGGTTTTAGTTTTCTAATTGCCTTAGATTATTTGAAGTTTTGTTATTCCGCTGCGTATATAATAATCTAGTTAGGGAATAGAGAACCCAACAGTGGTATCAGAGCCATAGCTTAACAAATAGTAGCATAAAATTATCTGCAATAGTATGTAGGTAAAGATAAATTGGAAAGAGAATTATCCAAATAGGTAATATGTATTTACAGTTTAGATATTGATAATTTTAAATTGTTTAAAATAGACCACTAATTTTAAAAGGTTTAAAATAGAACCCTAAACTTCAAGAGAGATTATATGTATAATATGATTTATATATATGTATAATTAAAGTCTAAATACATCATCAGTCAATTGATAAATCGGCTCACCCATGAGGAACAAACTATAAGAGAGGTATAAGGCGGGTCACTTTGCTTCCCTAAAGAAGTCAGGTTTTTAATAGGCTTCGCGCTGACATGCTTCTCCGCTTCTTTGTGCCTTCAATGGAGCTACCAAGGACTTTTGATAGGATGATGTCAAGATTAAAAGTAGACTTAAAATAGTAAAACAAAATCCCGTTTTAGCTATAGGAAATGATGAATAGTATGTTAACCCATGAAATCCGCACATCTCTCGTATGAACTGTTAATGGAGCGTGTGTGGTTTACTGGCACATTAATATGAGGACATAATGAGAGGTGATTGAGACTCGCGATTTTCGAGCGTACTCGAGCCGGGGATCACGCGAGGTTTGCATGGTTAATTCACCATCTTGTTCATGATCCTCGGCATACCAGTCATGAATAGTAGATGTGCATAACCGAGATTAACATGCCGTTGATAGAAATAAATGAATCTCAAAGATCTAGGAGTTTCATAGAAATGAAATAGATAATGGTATTTTAGTTATATGATTACGGCGACCCTTTTCATAAAACTGAAAATATGGATCCTAGCCTTAATTTAGAAAATTGGGTAAATAATTAAGGAATATTCAAACTAACTAAAACTGTTTTATCTCATAGATGGCTAATTTAAATGGTGCAAATCCTCCCGTCCCCAATCCCGCACATAACTCGAACTTCTCACTACTCTCAGTTCTTAGGAGGGAAAGACTGACCGGTCCAAATTATATGGACTAGATGCGAAACCTAAGGTTTACCTTGAGGTACGAGAACAAGGAGTATGTTCTCGATGAGCAGATTCCCATAATTAATGAAGAATCAACCCAAGAGGAGATTGAGGCACACCGGAAACATTATGATGATGCGAATAAAGTGTCTTGTATCATGGCATCTTCCATGAGCCTTGAACTGCAAAAGACTTTTGAAAACACATGGGCTTATGAAATGAACCAACAGCTGAAAGAAATGTTTCAGGCTAAGGCAAGCAAAGAACGCCTTGATGTGGTGAAATCCCTCATGGCTTGCAAGCCCAAACCTGGAGTTTCTATCTGTGCTTTCGTCTTAGAGATGAAAGGGTACTTTGATAGGTTGGAGTCATTGAACATGGTATTTGACACAGAGTTTTCCATCGCCATAATTCTATCCAGTTTGCCAGCTGTCTACAATCAGTTTGTAATGTCATGTCAGATGAATATGAATGAGAGAGAAGGCTTGACGCGCGTCCAACGTCCTATTCAGGAATCGCTTCCCGTCGTTGCGGACCTTTCCGCTGGGCGCGGCGTCAGGTGGTAGTTTTAAATTTATATTTTGTCGGGGGAGCCTAATCCTCCGTACAACCTACTGTTATTAGGTACGAATACCTGATACTAGTACGTGGTAAGGATGATCCAGGGTCGTTCCTCGTGACGGCAGAATTGAAACAGAGCTCGTTCAGATAACTTAGTGATCAAGCTAGGGTTTAGATAGTTGGATAGGTATTTGATTTGATTTTTATCTAATTAAAACTACTAAAACTAATAAAACATAAAAGTAAAAGGAAGCTAGCACATATGTAACACTTAAACATAACAAATTGGGTCAATCAAGAAACTAAATGGTTACGTTTCTGAAACTAAATGCGAAGTGATGCCATCCTACGGACACAAGTAGAGTCAATCAAGAAACTAAATGGTTACGTTTCTGAAAGAGCCATCTCTTTCCCTGCAAAGCAATGCTCAAGAAGTTCTCAAATTCAATGAACTGTGAGCTCCCCTTGTTGTCTTTCCATTATACTCAATGATTCTTTATCCATAGGCGTCAGTCCCTGCTTGCTAGGCATTTGTACAAAACAAACAAACGTGATCTAACAAACAAGATATTATTTTCCAAATCATAGACTCACTGGTTTGCAAAAAGAACTATCAAAGTGAGAACTTTGAAGATGAAACAAACCAATGTATGACTTGGAATTTAATCTTACACCAAAAGTGTTAGTTGCCTATAATTTCACCGTAGCACAAACAACAGATATGGAAATACTAGCATGAGTAATTTAAATCAGGCAACCAAGTATAAAGATTTTCAAAGCACACATTTTCAAACTAGTTCAAGCATAATACACATATTGACATACAAATCAGGTTATCAGATAATTCAGTTAAAGATCTTTCATGTATGTTCATAGAAACATATGTAAGTACCTCCAATGCTCAAAATATGTGATTGGGTATATAAGATGACTAAGGTTCCTAATTCTCATTCTAGTAGGTTTCCATGTTCGTGAGTGAAAGGGATAGTAAGAACTAGAGATCTTAGATAATGGTTAAAATTGATGTTGCAATGAAGTTCAAACAAACGGGAGTAGGAAGTTTTAAGGTATTGACAAAATTTTCAATGAAGTAATTTCGCAAACCATCCTTTTTATTCATAAAAATAAAGAAAACTTGGAACATTAATCTTAGGGTTTCATTTTCTATTTATTGAGTTAGCATATTACTATTACCAAAACTACGTTAGACACGTGTTGCCCCCCGAGAAGCGCTTGGTTTTGTTCGAGTCTCTAGCTTGACTCTAGCACTATTTATCGGGCAATCCTAGAGGCTTCCTTGCATCCATCAGTAGACACAAGGGGTAATATTGGTACATACCTAAGAGTCTAAGGCAAGTTAAGGTTAAGGCATGTCCAATATTAGGAGATGGTTCAAAGTGAGAGAGTGGTTTAACTGGAGGTATAACAAATCTCTCAACTTCTAATACCTCCTTGGGTTGAATTGACAAATTGGGTTGGTCAAAGGAATCCATACTACTCCAGGACGTATACGTCATTATGTGGTGGAGAGAAGGTTTGTAGGGAAACCATGACACAGAACCCGCCTTGCTTCCTATGGTCTTTGGGTCAATGATAATGTTGTACTCTGGGCATGGAGGTGGGTCAATATCCGTTATTGTCTCCGATCTTGTAGCAACATTCTCATCAACAACTTGGGTAATGGATTCTATGGCAATAGAAGGTTCAACTAGATCAGTGGGTGATTCATTCGGGAAGATATGTGGGATTTCACCAACCACAACTTGTTGAGGGATGTTATCAACCACGTCGATTTGAATTGGAATGAGATCACTTCTCAAAGTTTGTGTAAATTCCTCCGATCCTTCTGAAGCTGAGTCTTCTGTGTATATCTCCACTTCTGGCTTCTCCAATTCTATCTCTTCGTCTACCTCGTCATACTCGTCACTCCTGCCGGAAGTTTCAAGTGGCATTGGTTCGGAAAGTTCCTCTAGAATGAACTCCTCGTTGGTCTTGGACGTAGATAGGTTAAGAACGGGTGGAAGTGAGGATTTAGAAGATTGGGTAGGTGTAGGATTTGAAGGAAGTTTGCAACCAGACTCATGAGAATGAAAGTCTATGTCAAGTGATGTAGATGTGGTGTGTGGGTGCCTCTCATCTTCCTGTAGCATATTTTCGGTTGTAACTTGATCCCTAGTTCCCTTACTTCTCACTTGGACTAGTGTTTCTATTTTAGACAGCTTATCAGTACATCTTCTAAGCATGTCGTCTTGTTCTCTAAGTAATTGTTCAAGTGGGTTGTGAGATGGTGAAAGAGTAGCATTACTGCTGAGATAAGCTATGGGCATATCTCTCAAGTTAGAACTTTCATACGGTTGTGGTTCGTGTACAGGGTATGATGAGTGTGGGTAGACATTGAATGGGTCAGGATAGTAAGGTTGGTTTTGATGTTGTTGGACAGCATAAGGGTCATATTGGTATTGTGATTGAAGATCTAAATACCCTATGTTATCTGGATAAGTCATACTATACCCTTGACATTCATTATCTACGTGGGCATCACTCATACATCTATCTTGGTTTGAATTAATGAGACTTTCCAATTGATCACTTAGTTGTTATACAGTTACCATTGCCAAGTTATCAGTAAAGACAGCACAAGAATAAGGTTTTAGAATTAAAGTTGGGGTGAGAAGGGAAATTAATTTAAACTACGCTACGCTAACTTAATCTAACTAATCTACGGGCAGAAAGTAACTTCGGATAGGGATGGTGAATCCCAATCCAAAAGGATCGCTTAAAAACTAAATTTGTCTAAACAGGCTCCGAATCGTACTACCGGGCCCGGCAGCGGCGCCAAAAACTTGAAACGTGTCCTACGTTCGGTTCAGGAATCGCTTCCCGTCGTTACGGACCTTTCTGCTGGGCGAGGCGTCAAGTGGTAGTTTTAAATTTATATTTTGTCGGGGGAGCCTAATCCTCCGTACAACCTACTGTTATTAGGTACGAATACCTGATACTAGTACGTGGTAAGGATGATCCAGGGTCGTTCCTCGCGACGGCAGAATTGAAACAGAGCTCGTTCAGATAACTTAGTGATCAAGCTAGGGTTTAGATAGTTGGATAGGTATTTGATTTGATTTTTATCTAATTAAAACTACTAAAACTAATAAAACATAAAAGTAAAAGGAAGCTAGCACATATGTAACACTTAAACATAACAAAGACGTGGTTCACCATGATTTAGGATAGCATACAGTTAGGATGATGTTTATTGGGGACACATTCAGCTAATAGAGAGATAAACTTAGTTGTAAACACTAGGACCCTACATATTTAGTTCTGGATCTAAATACGTATGTCACTGAGTACCTAGGCTATCATGAACCCTGATCAGATCAGACTGTTTTCAAACCCCCCTGAACTTGTCTTGAATAAGACCAAGTAACCCTTAAAGTATCTAGGGTGCAGGTGTAACACCCGCCAAATTAGGACTAGTGATTTAGTGCCTAATCATATGTTAATACATGTAATTAGTTCCTTGTTAGGCTAATTAATGTATCGAATTATATATATTGTTGAATATATACGAATATACGATTTGATTAAATCGTACGCAATTTAAATCGGATGTATTTCGATTCAATATTATATGGACGTTGGTGACTCATTTTATTAAATAACGCTCTTATGTCAAAAATATTATTTGGATAATATTTCGTATTCATTCGTATCGTACAAACCAAACTTACACGATTTAAAACATTAAACCGCGCAAACGAAATAAACTAACTTACGTTTTATAACACAAATATAAAATGATTTGTAAAATATTTAGATAATATATCGCGTAATAAATTGTAATTTAAAACTTATAATTAAAATGTAAATAATTAATTAACGCTTAAACGACGGAGCAAACGAACACCACACGGGACGCGGAGCGAAAACTGGAAAGTGGGGATAACCCCCACCTCCCATCTTTTTCTTCATTTCATCTTTCATTCTATCTCTCTCTCTTCTTTTTCTCTCTAAAAACAAACAAACCACCAATCCACCTAAATCGCAAAATACTACCACGAAACGCGACCGGATCACAAATATTTTTAGAGATTCACGACCACCTCGCAACGATCTACATTTCTACCTTTCCGGATTTTCATTTCGGTAAATTGTAAGTTTCCGACAAAATCCCGAAATCTCTCGATTCTTAGTATTTTTCATTTGTGGTTGTTATTATCACTTGTATATGTCCATTACAATGTATAGAACACGATTTTATAACCTGAAAACGAGTTTAAAACGGATTTTTGGCCGGAAAAACCTTGACAGCCGGACTTTCTGGGCTGGTGTTCATCCATGCGACACAAGCCTTGTGTCGCATGTTGTGTCGTATTTTGGCTTTAGTGTCGCATAAAATCCCTTGTGTCGTACCTTATGTCGTACCAAAGATTTAGTGTCGCAAGTCTTGCGACACAACCACTATGTCGCATACCCCATACGACACAATCACTATGTCGCTGTTGAATCAGCATCTCGCATCTATGCGACACAACCCTTGTGTCGTATAGACATTGTGTCGCATTTTCTATGCGACACAACCCTTGTGTCGCATAACATCTTTAGTGTCGCATATTGTGTCGCAAAACACAGAAAACTCAGATTTTTACTAAGTGTCGAGACCAAAAAGTTATCACTCGATTTTACCCGAATTCAGATCCCAGCTCGACCCCAGCCAGGGGCTCTGCCCCTTGGACCCCGCTACCAGGGGCGCTGCCCCCGGACCCCCGTACTTAGATTTCGTAACGGCTTCTAAAACACAATCGAAACACATTTTTCAAAGTAAAACGCCACGAAATCACAATAATAATAGTTGAGATTATTATTACAAATCCGTCACCAACGGGCCGTACATGTTTTCAAACACTTAACAAATCAACCAAATCGTAGTAATTTGGACATATATATAGTTGTGTAACAACTACAAGGGTGATCTTTTGAGATACCCAATCATGATTATAACCATCGCGTGTCGTGGACACCCTCAGGTTACAAGTCTTTGGACTTCATATTCGGCTAATCAACTTACGTTTTTGTAAACGCATTCAGACTCAGGTGAGTCTCATAGCCCCTCTTTTTACTGTTTTACTCAGGGGTGTGATATACTGCTCAACTTTTAACATGTGAACGCAAGTACCAACTTTTCATATACTACATGAGTTTTTCGAAACTAATCATTTTAAAGTCCTCCGTCAGCATAGTTGTTAATACGTTGTAGCGTGAATATTAGTATATGGTACCATATAGGATTGACCCTCCTCGTCCGGGTTAGCAAGCACTAACCGGGTAAACGGACGTACTAATATTTGGGAAGACGAATGTTGATTAGGCATTCGTGGAGGCACCTCGCCCGGAATTCTCTATAGGGGACCCGGCCCTCGAGTTAAGCTCAACTATGTGCTCATGGCTGTATACACGATGATAATCATTAAATTGCTGGATGCAATTCATTATTTAATTGCTGGATGCAATTCATTATTAAATTGCTGGATGCAATTCATTATTTAAATCTTGCGGTTCATACGATATTACTTGATTTCAAACCTGTGAGCTCACCAGCTTTATAGCTGACCTTTTAGCATATATCGCAGGTACCCAGCAGTAGGATGTTTCTGCTTCAGGATTTAGCTCGAGTCAGCATACAGACGATTGAGATTTTCTTGCATTAGTATATTTTGTACAAGTACTTATGTACTGAAATCTCATTTTATTTAACTCGAGCTGTGTAAAGCTTTAAATGTTGTAAACATTTCAGTTATCAATATATTTTGTTAAAACGACGCATATAGAGTCGTTTGCTATTTATCTTTGTGCTTTGCTATTGATTAGTAACACCCAAATCAAGCTTCCGCAAATCATCAAATTTGGGGGGTGTTACAGATTGGTATCAGAGCCTAAGGTTATAGTGAACTAGGTTGCATTTAGTGAGCCTAGACTATGACCATTAGGCAGTATTCCTTATTAGGTATGACTGGTTCAGGGATTACAGCATACGAGTTTAATTTAACATAGCCTGATCAACTATGTACAATTAAGCAAAGATGATGTAAGATCAGAAAGTAGTTATGGCTGAACAGGATACAATAGAAGACTCTGACCTCGAGAGAACCGAGACTTAAACATGTTTATGCTAGACACTCAATAGGCTATATTATATAGGAACTATATGAATATAGGCCTCAATCTTACTAACGCTTTGTCTCAGAAATGGCAAACACACCATCAAATTCATCTCGTTCTCAATCCGGGTCGCAGAACCCAAGGGTAGCAAGGAGGAACTCCAGGTTGCCTCGAGCTGACCCGTACTCCACTCACTCCACCTTGCCGGCTCTAGCCGCTAGGGTGAATCAACACGAGCAACGACTTCGTACCATGGATGTCGTGTTGCAGGAAACCAACGAAAACTGGAGACTTACCTCCCTTGAACGCATCGAACAAGTCTCCGACGACCTTGAAACTACAAACAACAACATGGATATCCTTCGTAATCAAATAATAGAAATAAGGGTGGAAAATGCCCTTCTGCAACAAAGGATGGATGAATGTGTGCAACGCTCACTTGAGGCAGAAGAATATGCGCGTGGACTAACTCAACGACTTGCACTAGCAGAAGACAACGCCCGACAAGCTAGCAGGCTTGCAAACACTGTGGACCGTCTTGTCACGATGATGGAACAAATTAATCTACGTTAAGACTAGTGTAGTCTTTGTCTTGTAATCTATCCTGTAATCTAGTAACTATCTACGCGCTACTCTATAATTCAGTCGGATGTAACAATTCCCGACATCTTTTGTAATACATCTGTAGGATGTAACCTTTGAACTTGTATTAGCTATCAAATATTTCTTGTTGTTCAACTCATATTAATTGCCATACTTCTTTTTCATATTGATGTTGTGTATTACCACCTTTATACATGTACATCTGAAATAAATACAATTTTCTTACAAAATCTCATGTATCTTCATTTCTTTTATTGAAGAATCATGCCGCCAAAGACACGACCTTACACAGATGCTCAGATCACGTCACTCATAACCCAGGCTGTTACTGAAGCCTTGGCTCGGAATACCCCACCCAACTCCACAAGAAACAGCGATACCGCTGGAACCTCTGCCGTCAAACCTTGTTCTTACAAGGACTTCCAAAGCTGCAAACCCTCGAGCTTCAAGGGTTCTGAAGGAGCCATCGGACTGATCAGATGGTTCGAGAAAATGGAAACTGTTTTCCGTGTTAGTAAATGCGCGGAGAACGACAAAGTAAACTTCGCCACCTGCTCTCTTGAAGATGATGCCCACTCTTGGTGGAATTCATATACCCAATCAGTGGGTGCTGACATTGCCTACCAAATCACTTGGGAAGAATTGAAAGCCAAACTCACTGCCAAATACTGCTCTATCGCTAAACTCCAAAAGCTAGATGAGGAGTTCTGGAACTTAAAGGTTCAGGGTGGTGATATCGATGGTTATACCACCAGATTTCAACAATTAGCTGCCCTCCGCCCAGCTATGGTGAGCACTGAACCTGATAAAATCAGGAAGTACGCCCTTGGTCTCCCTGATTTTGTTCGGGGACACGTTATCTCTTCAAAACCAACCACCATTGACGGTGCAATCTCATTGGCCCAAGACCTGATGTCTATGAGCCAAGATTCTGAACCACCCACTTCATCCTCCCAAAACAACAAACGCAAGTGGTCTGACTACCACAACAACCACTCCAACCAACAAAACAAGAAACCCGACACCATCAAAGCTTACAACACCACCACTGACATCATCCGGGGTTACACGGGGAGCAAACCATATTGTCCCAAGTGCAACCGTCATCATGAGGGTTCCTGTGGTCCCTTTTGCAACAACTGCAAGAGGTACGGCCACCTCACCAAAGATTGCCGCTCACCTGCCAACAACAATTCCAACAACAACACCAGACCACCCAAAGTATGCTTTGAGTGTGGGAAACCTGGGCATTTCAGGGACTCGTGCCCAAAACTGAAGAACAACAACAACAACAACAACCGCAACAGCAACAACAACAACACCCGAAGCAGAGCTTTCGTCATCAAATCTGGGGATGCCCGCCAAGACCCGAATGTGGTCTCGGGTATGTTCCTCCTCAACAACTTACATGCTTCTGTTCTATTTGATACTGGTGCTGATAGAAGCTTTATCTCTGATGACTTTTGCCCACTACTTGACATCAATCCAGTTGCCTTAGATGTTAAGTACACTGTAGAGCTAGCAAATGGGGAACTTATAGAAACCGATAGTGTGATACCTAATTGCACTTTAAACCTAGCTGATGAGACCTTTTCAATCGATCTTGTACCTGTTGAAATCGGAAGTTTCGACGTTATCATTGGAATGGACTGGTTGTCCAAACACCGAGCCGAAATCATTTGTTACGATAAGATCGTCCGCATTCCACTCGCTGCCGGTGGAACCTTGATCATACAGGGGGAGACCGGTGGGACGGGACTCAATATTATCTCTTGCCTAAAAACCCGAAAATTTCTGAGAAAGGGTTACCCCGCAATACTTGCACACATCACGGAGAAGAAGTCGGAGGAGAAGCGACTTGAGGATGTGCCGATTGTTAGAGACTTTCCCGAAGTCTTTCCAGAAGAACTACCTGGCCTACCTCCGCCTAGACAGGTTGAGTTCTCAATTGATCTCGTGCCGGGTGCCGCACCGGTGGCCCGCGCACCATACCGTTTAGCCCCATCCGAACTTCAGGAGTTGTCTGCCCAGTTACAGGAACTTCTGGATAGAGGATTCATTAGACCGAGTTCTTCACCTTGGGGAGCTCCGGTCTTATTTGTTAAAAAGAAGGACGGTTCATTCAGAATGTGCATCGACTATCGAGAGTTGAACAAATTGACTGTCAAGAACCGTTATCCACTTCCTCGCATTGATGATTTATTCGACCAACTTCAGGGTTCAAGTTTCTACTCAAAAATCGACCTGCGATCAGGTTATCATCAGTTACGAGTTCGCGACGCCGATATTCCAAAAACTGCTTTCAGAACTCGTTACGGGCACTACGAATTCCAAGTGATGCCCTTTGGTCTAACCAACGCACCGGCTGTATTCATGGACCTCATGAACCGGGTGTGCAAACCTTACCTCGATAAGTTTGTCATTGTCTTTATCGATGACATACTCATTTACTCGCGCAACGAGCAAGAACATGCGCAACACCTCAGAACCATCCTTGAACTACTTAGACACGAGGAGCTTTATGCTAAATTCTCTAAGTGTGAGTTCTGGATCCAAACTGTTCAATTTCTTGGTCACGTGATCGACAGTCAGGGAATTCACGTGGACCCATCAAAAATCGAGGCTATCAAGGACTGGCAAGCACCCACCTCTGCAACTGAAGTACGACAATTCTTGGGTCTTGCTGGGTACTATCGACGATTTATCGAAAACTTCTCTAAAATAGCTCAACCACTCACGGTACTGACTCAGAAGGACAAAAGGTTCGATTGGACCGATAAACAAGAGTCAGCATTCCAACTTCTGAAACAAAAGCTTTGCAGTGCTCCAATTCTATCCTTACCCGAAGGCACCGATGACTTCGTGGTATACTGCGATGCTTCTCACCAAGGTCTCGGTTGCGTGCTGATGCAACGGGACAAGGTCATTGCCTATGCTTCACGACAACTGAAAATTCACGAAAAGAACTACACCACTCATGACCTCGAACTTGGAGCTGTAGTTTTTGCTCTCAAAATCTGGAGACATTATCTCTACGGCACTAAGTGCACCATCTTTACCGACCACAAAAGTCTCCAACATATATTCGATCAGAAGGATCTCAATATGAGGCAACGTCGATGGGTCGAGTTGCTTACCGATTACGATTGCGAGATCAAGTACCATCCAGGGAAGGCTAATGTTGTAGCCGATGCCCTCAGCCGAAAGGAACGACCGAAACCACTTCGAGTCCGAGCTCTCAGTATGACCATTCATAACGATCTTACTATTCAAATTCATACCGATCAGATCGAAGCCCTGAAACCTGAAAACATCAAAAATGAAGCCTTACGGGGTATTGACAAACAATTTGAAATCAAATCTAACGGGATTAGGTATTTCTCAAACCGAATCTGGTTGCCTAATTTCGGGAACCTACGAGACTTGGTGATGGATGAAGCTCACAAGTCTAAATATTCTATCCATCCAGGATCCGATAAGATGTACCACGGCATCAAGGAATTTTATTGGTGGCCAAACATGAAGGCCGAAATCGCCACTTATGTCAGCAAGTGTCTTACTTGCTCGAAAGTCAAAACCGAACATCAGAAACCGCCTGGTTTACTCCAACAACCTGAAATCCCTGAATGGAAATGGGAACAAATTGCCATGGATTTCATAACCAAACTACCCAAGTCGTCGAGCGGTTGCGATACCATTTGGGTGATCGTCGATCGTCTCACCAAATCTGCTCATTTCCTAGCAATCAAGGAAAACGATAAAATGGAACGCCTTACACAAATCTACATCAAAGAAATCGTTTCTCATCACGGCGTTCCAATCTCGATCATCTCTGACAGAGATGCCCGGTTCACCTCTCACTTTTGGCAATCACTTCAAAAAGCTTTGGGTACTCGTCTTGATATGAGTACCGCATACCATCCTCAAACCGACGGCCAAAGTGAACGAACCATTCAGACCCTGGAAGATATGCTACGCGCCTGCGTAGTTGATTTCGGTACAAACTGGGAAAGACATCTACCGTTGTGCGAATTCTCGTACAATAACAGCTATCACGCCAGCATTAAGGCTGCACCTTTTGAGGCACTGTACGGTCGTAAGTGCCGATCACCGATTTGTTGGACTGAAGTGGGAGATAGTCAACTCACTGGTCCTGAACTCATACACGCCACCACTGAGAAAATTGTGGAAATCCAAAACCGACTCAAAGCCGCACGTGATCGTCAGAAAAGTTATGCTGACGTGAGACGCAAACCACTCGAGTTCCAAGTTGGGGATCGAGTACTCTTAAAAGTATCGCCTTGGAAAGGCGTCATCCGTTTTGGTAAACGCGGGAAGTTAAACCCCAGATACATCGGGCCTTTTGAGATCCTTGAACGGATTGGCCCCGTAGCTTATCGATTGCAGCTGCCATCCGAACTCAGCAGCGTGCACCCTACTTTTCATATTTCAAACTTGAAGAAGTGTCTGTCTGATGAGACACTTATCATTCCCTTAGATGAAATTCGTGTTGACGATAAACTTCATTTCGTTGAGGAACCCGCTGAAATTATGGACCGTGAGGTCAAACAACTGAAGCAAAGTCGTATTCCCATCGTCAAGGTCAGATGGAATTCGCGGCGTGGTCCGGAATTCACCTGGGAACGGGAAGACCAAATGCGACTCAAATATCCTCAACTATTCACTGATTCCACATCAAACACGACTTCGAGCTAAATTTCGGGACGAAATTCTTCTAACAGGGGGAGAATGTAACACCCGCCAAATTAGGACTAGTGATTTAGTGCCTAATCATATGTTAATACATGTAATTAGTTCCTTGTTAGGCTAATTAATGTATCGAATTATATATATTGTTGAATATATACGAATATACGATTTGATTAAATCGTACGCAATTTAAATCGGATGTATTTCGATTCAATATTATATGGACGTTGGTGACTCATTTTATTAAATAACGCTCTTATGTCAAAAATATTATTTGGATAATATTTCGTATTCATTCGTATCGTACAAACCAAACTTACACGATTTAAAACATTAAACCGCGCAAACGAAATAAACTAACTTACGTTTTATAACACAAATATAAAATGATTTGTAAAATATTTAGATAATATATCGCGTAATAAATTGTAATTTAAAACTTATAATTAAAATGTAAATAATTAATTAACGCTTAAACGACGGAGCAAACGAACACCACACGGGACGCGGAGCGAAAACTGGAAAGTGGGGATAACCCCCACCTCCCATCTTTTTCTTCATTTCATCTTTCATTCTATCTCTCTCTCTTCTTTTTCTCTCTAAAAACAAACAAACCACCAATCCACCTAAATCGCAAAATACTACCACGAAACGCGACCGGATCACAAATATTTTTAGAGATTCACGACCACCTCGCAACGATCTACATTTCTACCTTTCCGGATTTTCATTTCGGTAAATTGTAAGTTTCCGACAAAATCCCGAAATCTCTCGATTCTTAGTATTTTTCATTTGTGGTTGTTATTATCACTTGTATATGTCCATTACAATGTATAGAACACGATTTTATAACCTGAAAACGAGTTTAAAACGGATTTTTGGCCGGAAAAACCTTGACAGCCGGACTTTCTGGGCTGGTGTTCATCCATGCGACACAAGCCTTGTGTCGCATGTTGTGTCGTATTTTGGCTTTAGTGTCGCATAAAATCCCTTGTGTCGTACCTTATGTCGTACCAAAGATTTAGTGTCGCAAGTCTTGCGACACAACCACTATGTCGCATACCCCATACGACACAATCACTATGTCGCTGTTGAATCAGCATCTCGCATCTATGCGACACAACCCTTGTGTCGTATAGACATTGTGTCGCATTTTCTATGCGACACAACCCTTGTGTCGCATAACATCTTTAGTGTCGCATATTGTGTCGCAAAACACAGAAAACTCAGATTTTTACTAAGTGTCGAGACCAAAAAGTTATCACTCGATTTTACCCGAATTCAGATCCCAGCTCGACCCCAGCCAGGGGCTCTGCCCCTTGGACCCCGCTACCAGGGGCGCTGCCCCCGGACCCCCGTACTTAGATTTCGTAACGGCTTCTAAAACACAATCGAAACACATTTTTCAAAGTAAAACGCCACGAAATCACAATAATAATAGTTGAGATTATTATTACAAATCCGTCACCAACGGGCCGTACATGTTTTCAAACACTTAACAAATCAACCAAATCGTAGTAATTTGGACATATATATAGTTGTGTAACAACTACAAGGGTGATCTTTTGAGATACCCAATCATGATTATAACCATCGCGTGTCGTGGACACCCTCAGGTTACAAGTCTTTGGACTTCATATTCGGCTAATCAACTTACGTTTTTGTAAACGCATTCAGACTCAGGTGAGTCTCATAGCCCCTCTTTTTACTGTTTTACTCAGGGGTGTGATATACTGCTCAACTTTTAACATGTGAACGCAAGTACCAACTTTTCATATACTACATGAGTTTTTCGAAACTAATCATTTTAAAGTCCTCCGTCAGCATAGTTGTTAATACGTTGTAGCGTGAATATTAGTATATGGTACCATATAGGATTGACCCTCCTCGTCCGGGTTAGCAAGCACTAACCGGGTAAACGGACGTACTAATATTTGGGAAGACGAATGTTGATTAGGCATTCGTGGAGGCACCTCGCCCGGAATTCTCTATAGGGGACCCGGCCCTCGAGTTAAGCTCAACTATGTGCTCATGGCTGTATACACGATGATAATCATTAAATTGCTGGATGCAATTCATTATTTAATTGCTGGATGCAATTCATTATTAAATTGCTGGATGCAATTCATTATTTAAATCTTGCGGTTCATACGATATTACTTGATTTCAAACCTGTGAGCTCACCAGCTTTATAGCTGACCTTTTAGCATATATCGCAGGTACCCAGCAGTAGGATGTTTCTGCTTCAGGATTTAGCTCGAGTCAGCATACAGACGATTGAGATTTTCTTGCATTAGTATATTTTGTACAAGTACTTATGTACTGAAATCTCATTTTATTTAACTCGAGCTGTGTAAAGCTTTAAATGTTGTAAACATTTCAGTTATCAATATATTTTGTTAAAACGACGCATATAGAGTCGTTTGCTATTTATCTTTGTGCTTTGCTATTGATTAGTAACACCCAAATCAAGCTTCCGCAAATCATCAAATTTGGGGGGTGTTACAGCAGGCATAAGGCAACAGGCCGCAATTGTATTTACTGACCTTTCTTAACCCCTAAGTCTATTTGTTATTATCTAACTGTGTACTGGTTGTTAACTGTTGTTATTCTAAACTATCGGTATTGTAGAGTTAAGCAATGTTTATGGAGCATTAAGCTCTCTTGGCGAAACTCTGTATTTATCTAATTTAAGCATATAAACTACCGTCATAAATATAGACCCTCCTTTACATTCAGGCGTTCATCCCTAGGAATACTCACGGTGTACAGGGCAATTAGGCATTTCCACAGTGTTCCAAATCCTAGATGTACTAACGGTGTACCGGGCATTTAAGCATTTCCACAGTTTTCCAGATCTTAGGTGTAATAACGGTGTACAGGGCAACGAGCATTTCCACAGCTTTAATTCCTAGACCCGAGTTCTAGAAGGGTCACTTCTAGGTATTCCACGATGAAACAGTCTTACGGCATTTCCTTAGCTTCCACGTATTTGTACTCCACCAGTGGTGTTTCCAACGCTATACGAAGTACTTTGCCGTTTTACAGAAAGTTCATAGCTTCCTACTGTAACTGGAGAAAACTGTATCTACGTAGTATTAGGGTTTGCAAAGTTCTATCCTAAGGGCAACAGTCACGTGAAAGTCTGGAAAGGGTGATGAGACACTAGGTCTATATTCAGGATAAGCTTAGACATATAACAAAGTATAACAACTCCCAAACATCATCAATAACTATCTAAATCATGGCAAACATACAAGCAACTACTCACAAAGCATAGCAATAAACATTTCTAACATTAATAAATCACAAACATCAAACAAGAACATTATGACAAATTAATACCAGAAAGGATAGATAATACCGATACGAATTGCGAGCAGAATAACAACTTGTATTTCTTCGTACAATATCCAAGCATTACAAACATAGCTTCTACTAATTAAATTACATAATTAAGAAAGAAAAGGAAAGGATTCTCCCCTAGTCTTCCCACTAGTTCCAAGGGTTAACCCCTAGAGAGAGAAACTAGAGAGAGAGACTAGAGAGAGAATCTAGAGAGAGAAAGTAGAGAGAGAGTGTGTGAGAGAGAAAGTGAGAAATGAGAAATGAGAATGAGGTGTGAATTGGTTGGAGGATGAAGGCTCTATTTATAGGCAAAGTGCCAAATCAGCAGTACAAGTCGCGAAGCACCAACGTACAAGCAAACGAAGAACAAACGGGCAGCATACGGGGTGTCAGGGGCCGTATACGGCCTTGCAGGGGCCGTATACGGTCTTGAAATGGCCGTATATGGTCTTGCAAGGGCCGTATACGGTCTTGTAGGGGCCGTATACGGTCTCTGGGGCCGTATTCGGTTTCCGTCTGATTTCGTTCGTTGCTTAAAATGCGCGTATCTCCTTCGTTACACGTCCGTTTGACCCGATTCTTTCACCCACGATCTCAAAATTCCGTTACGCTTCTAATGGTACCAATCTCATATAAATTGGATGTGTGTAACTAAAGCATGTTTGGAATGACTTTTAACGATCTGTAGAAGCCGTATCTCTTCCGTTCTTCACCCAATTTGCATGATTCTTGATTCTCCCGTCTCGTTTTTACCTATTACAACATATCATAAGGTTAGAATGTGCTTATCATAAGGTAAATGAGGGTGTGAGAATTGGTTGTTGTTTATTCGCTCTGTTTTGCTCGTTATTTGGACGTTTTTAGTGGTTTTTGTAGCAACGCCTATATTTGGAGCACTTTAGTGAATTTTAGTAAATAATGATTGTTTTGGAATGTTTTCACTAAAGATGTGTCCAAAAAGTGTGGAATATCATACTTAAAAACATGACTTTTTGCGTCACATCAAGTTATCCCACACTTAGACGTTGCTTGTCCTCAAGCAACACTCAGTTTTTTGAAAACATTTTAAAACATTTTAGAGAGAGTCACAACATGTTTTTAAGAGTTACCACTTCCAGATGTAAGTAAGATAATTTCAAGAATATAAGGAAAGATAAGATGATCCTTTCATAAACAAGAAAAGATTCTCTTAAGTATACTTCCAAATCTCATGATCTTGGAGTACACATGACTAGGCGATCTCACTAAAGGTGGTCACTCAATTCACTCAAAGTGTATCGGGTTTCCTATCAATCTAGAACAAACGAAATCGCTCAAACAGCCAGTCATGCAGCACTCATCGTCATAGGCTTGATCGAGAATCGGATCTCCACCACTTAGGTGAGGACGGTGCTAATTATCACGAGACATTCATGAGGGTTGTAGTGTTTGGTGAGGGTAAAAGGGTATGGATAGTGGTATTTTTGGGTGTAAGGGTGGCTTATCTTAAAAACAACTGAGATCATGAAAAACTTTATTTTAGAACGGAAATGAGATAGCTATTCGTCTTCTTATCAGATTCTTCTTAAGAGGATGATACTTTGAAGGACTTAGCTTTATTCTTGCGGAACTATTTTTCTTTTCTTTTCTGCTTTTTCTTCTTTTTATTTTCTTTTTCTGCTTTTTCTTCTTTTCTATTTTCTTATTCTTCTTCAGAACTTCTTTGCCAGAGAATTTCCAATGATGTTTTTCTTCTTTTGATTCTTTCAGATTTCCCTTATCTTGAACGTTTCGAGTCTTTTCACTGTGCTAATTTTACACACCAAGGATTCTCAAGAGAGATGACTTTTGGAGAACACGAAATGGTAGGATAAATGAAGCGGATATTCTAAAAGATGTTCTTCATAACCTCAGAAATTCTAAGATAAGTTTGGGGGTATTTTGGGAAAGTAGGGTTTAAAGATGAGGGTTTAATGAAACGAAAGGTTTAGGCTCAACAATGTTTACTAGACGGATCATCGATACTAAAAATGAGTATCGGAAGGGTTTTGGGCTTGAAGAGATATGTAAAAGAGGGTTAAATCCTAGGGAATGTCAAGGTCATCTAATTGCACCTATACCGCGTACGGTACACACCAATGTGGTCTCGAAGCGTATGTCAAGAGCAAGTTCTAATTCAGAGATACATGCATCGGCACACACAAGAAATGAATAGTGAAGCATTAAAGATGAATGCTTTTAGGCTCAAGATACCTCACTGCAAATAGGGTTGTATGTGCTTCGTCATGCTCCTATTAGATTATCATTTCTTGCTTAAGAAATTTCTACCTTATTTTCCCTAGATTCCGAAATATATTACTCATATTTGAAGATAGCTCCTCTTAAAAGATATTATGACTCAAAATAGTAGAGTTAATCGGGAGATTAGGCTCGTACTTTTTAGATTTTTTTGAAAAATTTTTAAAAAATTGAGGAACATTTTCTGAGTTTACTATTTCGGACATTAAAGATCATAAAAACTAACCAAGGTATTCTATACCTGCTATCCCACACTTAGAGGAACATTTTCCCTAATGTTCTCTTGAGTTGAGATTTACTGAAAGTAAAATCCCACGCTTAGAGTTTGAACATATAAGAAAATGTTTCTCAAGTGTTTGTTTTGGACTGGAATCCCACACTTAGTAATAAGCTTAGGATAGAGTATAGATTACTTAACAAACTTAACAAAGCAAATAATATACTGAATCATAAACAAAAGAGGGTAAAGGGTAAAGACACTCCCCAGATAGCGAGCTGCAATGAAGCTGAGAGTCTGAATTTGCTGAAAAGAGATGTTGCCAAGATCCTTTTCTGCATCCATGAAGATCGGCTCGGCTTCAAGCATCTTGCTATTGGTTTATTCATCCATCATTCTCTTGTGAATTAATCTCGTAAGTGTGAACACATTGGACGTACCATTTTTACAAACTCAGTTTTTATTGTAAATGGAAAGAGAAATCATTGTCTCAGAATTTGAAAAGATGTTTTCTATTACAAATCAGTTTTATAAAACTTGTGTTTTTAAACGAGTTCGAGCATAATGCATAAAAGTAGTATGCAAGTACCTCAAATGCTCGAAACACATGAATTATCAGTTTTCAAAGTGATTTCCTGTTTTCTGAGACTAGTGACTTATTTGCAAATGAGTTGTAATCCGGAGAAGTTTTCATAAATCACTTTTTTTGGTACGTTCAAGTGTGAAGGATAGTCAGAGATTTTCTCCACTTGTTGACACTTTCAAACTGCACGTCTTATTCCACGGGTTGCCTCCCGAGCAACGCTGCTGTTAAAGTCGAGAGCTCGACTTCCAAAAAGGATAGATTGTAGAAAATAATGCGAAGTGATGCCATCCTACGGACACAAGTAGAGTCAATCAAGAAACTAAATGGTTACGTTTCTGAAAGAGCCATCTCTTCCCCTGCAAAGCAATGCTCAAGAAGTTCTCAAATTCAATGAACTGTGAGCTCCCCTTGTTGTCTTTCCATTATACTCAATGATTCTTTATCCATAGGCGTCAGTCCCTGCTTGCTAGGCATTTGTACAAAACAAACAAACGTGATCTAACAAACAAGATATTATTTTCCAAATCATAGACTCACTGGTTTGCATAAAGAACTATCAAAGTGAGAACTTTGAAGATGAAACAAACCAATGTATGACTTGGAATTTAATCTTACACCAAAAGTGTTAGTTGCCTATAATTTCACCGTAGCACAAACAACAGATATGGAAATACTAGCATGAGTAATTTAAATCAGGCAACCAAGTATAAAGATTTTCAAAGCACACATTTTTAAACTAGTTCAAGCATAATACACATATTGACATACAAATCAGGTTATCAGATAATTCAGTTAAAGATCTTTCATGTATGTTCATAGAAACATATGTAAGTACCTCCAATGCTCAAAATATGTGATTGGGTATATAAGATGACTAAGGTTCCTAATTCTCATTCTAGTAGGTTTCCATGTTCGTGAGTGAAAGGGATAGTAAGAACTAGAGATCTTAGATAATGGTTAAAATTGATGTTGCAATGAAGTTCAAACAAACGGGAGTAGGAAGTTTTAAGGTATTGACAAAATTTTCAATGAAGAAATTTCGCAAACCATCCTTTTTATTCATAAAAATAAAGAAAACTTGGAACATTAATCTTAGGGTTTCATTTTCTATTTATTGAGTTAGCATATTACTATTACCAAAACTACGTTAGACACGTGTTGCCTCCCGAGAAGCGCTTGTTTTTGTTCAAGTCTCTAGCTTGACTCTAGCACTATTTATCGGGCAATCCTAGAGGCTTCCTTGCATCCATCAGTAGACACAAGGGGTAATATTGGTACATACCTAAGAGTCTAAGGCAAGTTAAGGTTAAGGCATGTCCAATATTAGGAGATGGTTCAAAGTGAGAGAGTGGTTTAACTAGAGGTATAACAAATCTCTCAACTTCTAATACCTCCTTGGGTTGAATTGACAAATTGGGTTGGTCAAAGGAATCCATACTACTCCAGGACGTATACGTCATTATGTGGTGAAGAGAAGGTTTGTAGGGAAACCATGACACAGAACCCGCCTTGCTTCCTATGGTCTTTGGGTCAATGATAATGTTGTACTCTGGGCATGGAGGAGGGACAATATCCGTTATTGTCTCCGATCTTGTAGCAACATTCTCATCAACAACTTGGGTAATGGATTCTATGGCAATAGAAGGTTCAACTAGATCAGTGGGTGATTCATTCGGGAAGATATGTGGGATTTCACCAACCACAACTTGTTGAGGGATGTTATCAACCACGTCGATTTGAATTGGAATGAGATCACTTCTCAAAGTTGGTGTAAATTCCTCCGATCCTTCTGAAGCTGAGTCTTCTGTGTATATCTCCACTTCTGGCTTCTCCAATTCTATCTCTTCGTCTACCTCGTCATACTCGTCACTCCTGCCGGAAGTTTCAAGTGGCATTGGTTCGGAAAGTTCCTCTAGAATGAACTCCTCGTTGGTCTTGGACGTAGATAGGTTAAGAACGGGTGGAAGTGAGGATTTAGAAGATTGGGTAGGTGTAGGATTTGAAGGAAGTTTGCAACCAGACTCATGAGAATGAAAGTCTATGTCAAGTGATGTAGATGTGGTGTGTGGGTGCCTCTCATCTTCCTGTAGCATATTTTCGGTTGTAACTTGATCCCTAGTTCCCTTACTTCTCACTTGGACTAGTGTTTCTATTTTAGACAGCTTATCAGTACATCTTCTAAGCATGTCGTCTTGTTCTCTAAGTAATTGTTCAAGTGGGTTGTGAGAGGGTGAAAGAGTAGCATTACTGCTGAGATAAGCTATGGGCATATCTCTCAAGTTAGAACTTTCATACGGTTGTGGTTCGTGTACAGGGTATGATGAGTGTGGGTAGACATTGAATGGGTCAGGATAGTAAGGTTGGTTTTGATGTTGTTGGACAGCATAAGGGTCATATTGGTATTGTGATTGAAGATCTAAATACCCTATGTTATCTGGATAAGTCATACTATACCCTTGACATTCATTATCTACGTGGGCATCACTCATACATCTATCTTGGTTTGAATTAATGAGACTTTCCAATTGATCACTTAGTTGTTATACAGTTACCATTGCCAAGTTATCAGTAAAGACAGCACAGGAATAAGTTTTTAGAATTAAAGTTGGGGTGAGAAGGGAAATTAATTTAAACTACGCTACGCTAACTTAATCTAACTAATCTACGGGCAGAAAGTAACTTCGGATAGGGATGGTGAATCCCAATCCAAAAGGATCGCTTAAAAACTAAATTTGTCTAAACAGGCTCCGAATCGTACTACCGGGCCCGGCAACCGCGCCAAAAACTTGAAACGCAACCAACGGTCGGTTCAGGAATCGCTTCCCGTCGTTACGGACCTTTCTGCTGGGCGAGGCGTCAAGTGGTAGTTTTAAATTTATATTTTGTCGGGGGAGCCTAATCCTCCGTACAACCTACTGTTATTAGGTACGAATACCTGATACTAGTACGTGGTAAGGATGATCCAGGGTCGTTCCTCGCGACGGCAGAATTGAAACAGAGCTCGTTCAGATAACTTAGTGATCAAGCTAGGGTTTAGATAGTTGGATAGGTATTTGATTTGATTTTTATCTAATTAAAACTACTAAAACTAATAAAACATAAAAGTAAAAGGAAGCTAGCACATATGTAACACTTAAACATAACAAAGACGTGGTTCACCATGATTTAGGATAGCATACAGTTAGGATGATGTTTATTGGGGACACATTCAGCTAATAGAGAGATAAACTTAGTTGTAAACACTAGGACCCTACATATTTAGTTCCGGATCTAAATACGTATGTCAATGAGTACCTAGGCTATCATGAACCCTGATCAGATCAGACTGTTTTCAAACCCCCCTGAACTTGTCTTGAATAAGACCAAGTAACCCTTAAAGTATCTAGGGTGCAGGCATAAGGCAACAGGCCGCAATTGTATTTACTGACCTTTCTTAACCCCTAAGTCTATTTGTTATTATCTAACTGTGTACTGGTTGTTAACTGTTGTTATTCTAAACTATCGGTATTGTAGAGTTAAGCAATGTTTATGGAGCATTAAGCTCTCTTGGCGAAACTCTGTATTTATCTAATTTAAGCATATAAACTACCGTCATAAATATAGACCCTCCTTTACATTCAGGCGTTCATCCCTAGGAATACTCACGGTGTACAGGGCAATTAGGCATTTCCACAGTGTTCCAAATCCTAGATGTACTAACGGTGTACCGGGCATTTAAGCATTTCCACAGTTTTCCAGATCTTAGGTGTAATAACGGTGTACAGGGCAACGAGCATTTCCACAGCTTTAATTCCTAGACCCGAGTTCTAGAAGGGTCACTTCTAGGTATTCCACGATGAAACAGTCTTACGGCATTTCCTTAGCTTCCACGTATTTGTACTCCACCAGTGGTGTTTCCAACGCTATACGAAGTACTTTGCCGTTTTACAGAAAGTTCATAGCTTCCTACTGTAACTGGAGAAAACTGTATCTACGTAGTATTAGGGTTTGCAAAGTTCTATCCTAAGGGCAACAGTCACGTGAAAGTCTGGAAAGGGTGATGAGACACTAGGTCTATATTCAAGATAAGCTTAGACATATAACAAAGTATAACAACTCCCAAACATCATCAATAACTATCTAAATCATGGCAAACATACAAGCAACTACTCACAAAGCATAGCAATAAACATTTCTAACATTAATAAATCACAAACATCAAACAAGAACATTATGACAAATTAATACCAGAAAGGATAGATAATACCGATACGAATTGCGAGCAGAATAACAACTTGTATTTCTTCGTACAATATCCAAGCATTACAAACATAGCTTCTACTAATTAAATTACATAATTAAGAAAGAAAAGGAAAGGATTCTCCCCTAGTCTTCCCACTAGTTCCAAGGGTTAACCCCTAGAGAGAGAAACTAGAGAGAGAGACTAGAGAGAGAATCTAGAGAGAGAAAGTAGAGAGAGAGTGTGTGAGAGAGAAAGTGAGAAATGAGAAATGAGAATGAGGTGTGAATTGGTTGGAGGATGAAGGCTCTATTTATAGGCAAAGTGCCAAATCAGCAGTTCAAGTCGCGAAGAACCAACGTACAAGCAAACGAAGAACAAACGGGCAGCATACGGGGTGTCAGGGGCCGTATACGGCCTTGCAGGGGCCGTATACGGTCTTGAAATGGCCGTATATGGTCTTGCAAGGGCCGTATACGGTCTTGTAGGGGCCGTATACGGTCTCTGGGGCCGTATTCGGTTTCCGTCTGATTTCGTTCGTTGCTTAAAATGCGCGTATCTCCTTCGTTACACGTCCGTTTGACCCGATTCTTTCACCCACGATCTCAAAATTCCGTTACGCTTCTAATGGTACCAATATCATATAAATTGGATGTGTGTAACTAAATCATGTTTGGAATGACTTTTAACGATCTGTAGAAGCCGTATCTCTTCCGTTCTTCACCCAATTTGCATGATTCTTGATTCTCCCGTCTCGTTTTTACCTATTACAACATATCATAAGGTTAGAATGTGCTTATCATAAGGTAAATGAGGGTGTGAGAATTGGTTGTTGTTTATTCGCTCTGTTTTGCTCGTTATTTGGACGTTTTTAGTGGTTTTTGTAGCAACGCCTATATTTGGAGCACTTTAGTGAATTTTAGTAAATAATGATTGTTTTGGAATGTTTTCACTAAAGATGTGTCCAAAAAGTGTGGAATATCATACTTAAAAACATGACTTTTTGCGTCACATCAAGTTATCCCACACTTAGACGTTGCTTGTCCTCAAGCAACACTCAGTTTTTTGAAAACATTTTAAAACATTTTAGAGAGAGTCACAACATGTTTTTAAGAGTTACCACTTCCAGATGTAAGTAAGATAATTTCAAGAATATAAGGAAAGATAAGATGATCCTTTCATAAACAAGAAAAGATTCTCTTAAGTATACTTCCAAATCTCATGATCTTGGAGTACACATGACTAGGCGATCTCACTAAAGGTGGTCACTCAATTCACTCAAAGTGTATCGGGTTTCCTATCAATCTAGAACAAACGAAATCGCTCAAACAGCAAGTCATGCAGCACTCATCGTCATAGGCTTGATCGAGAATCGGATCTCCACCACTTAGGTGAGGACGGTGCTAATTATCACAAGACATTCATGAGGGTTGTAGTGTTTGGTGAGGGTAAAAGGGTATGGATAGTGGTATTTTTGGGTGTAAGGGTGGCTTATCTTAAAAACAACTGAGATCATGAAAAACTTTATTTTAGAACGGAAATGAGATAGCTATTCGTCTTCTTATCAGATTCTTCTTGAGAGGATGATACTTTGAAGTACTTAGCTTTATTCTTGCGGAACTATTTTTCTTTTCTTTTCTGCTTTTTCTTCTTTTTATTTTCTTTTTCTGCTTTTTCTTCTTTTCTATTTTCTTATTCTTCTTCAGAACTTCTTTGCCAGAGAATTTCCAATGATGTTTTTCTTCTTTTGATTCTTTCAGATTTCCCTTATCTTGAACGTTTCGAGTCTTTTCACTGTGCTAATTTTACACACCAAGGATTCTCAAGAGAGATGACTTTTGGAGAACACGAAATGGTAGGATAAATGAAGCGGATATTCTAAAAGATGTTCTTCATAACCTCAGAAATTCTAAGATAAGTTTGGGGGTATTTTGGGAAAGTAGGGTTTAAAGATGAGGGTTAAATGAAACGAAAGGTTTAGGCTCAACAAGGTTTACTAGACGGATCATCGATACTAAAAATGAGTATCGGAAGGGTTTTGGGCTTGAAGAGATATGTAAAAGAGGGTTAAATCCTAGGGAATGTCAAGGTCATCTAATTGCACCTATACCGCGTACGGTACACACCAATGTGGTCTCGAAGCGTATGTCAAGAGCAAGTTCTAATTCAGAGATACATGCATCGGCACACACAAGAAATGAATAGTGAAGCATTAAAGATGAATGCTTTTAGGCTCAAGATACCTCACTGCAAATAGGGTTGTATGTGCTTCGTCATGCTCCTATTAGATTATCATTTCTTGCTTAAGAAATTTCTACCTTATTTTCCCTAGATTCCGAAATATATTACTCATATTTGAAGATAGCTCCTCTTAAAAGATATTATGACTCAAAATAGTAGAGTTAATCGGGAGATTAGGCTCGTACTTTTTAGATTTTCTTGAAAAAATTTTAAAAAATTGAGGAACATTTTCTGAGTTTACTATTTCGGACATTAAAGATCATAAAAACTAACCAAGGTATTCTATACCTGCTATCCCACACTTAGAGGAACATTTTCCCTAATGTTCTCTTGAGTTGAGATTTACTGAAAGTAAAATCCCACGCTTAGAGTTTGAACATATAAGAAAATGTTTCTCAAGTGTTTGTTTTGGACTGGAATCCCACACTTAGTAATAAGCTTAGGATAGAGTATAGATTACTTAACAAACTTAACAAAGCAAATAATATACTGAATCATAAACAAAAGAGGGTAAAGGGTAAAGACACTCCCCAGATAGCGAGCTGCAATGAAGCTGAGAGTCTGAATTTGCTGAAAAGAGATGTTGCCAAGATCCTTTTCTGCATCCATGAAGATCGGCTCGGCTTCAAGCATCTTGCTATTGGTTTATTCATCCATCATTCTCTTGTGAATTAATCTCGTAAGTGTGAACACATTGGACGTACCATTTTTACAAACTCAGTTTTTATTGTAAATGGAAAGAGAAATCATTGTCTCAGAATTTGAAAAGATGTTTTCTATTACAAATCAGTTTTATAAAACTTGTGTTTTTAAACGAATTCGAGCATAATGCATAAAAGTAGTATGCAAGTACCTCAAATGCTCGAAACACATGAATTATCAGTTTTCAAAGTGATTTCCTGTTTTCTGAGACTAGTGACTTATTTGCAAATGAGTTGTAATCCGGAGAAGTTTTCATAAATCACTTTTTTTGGTACGTTCAAGTGTGAAGGATAGTCAGAGATTTTCTCCACTTGTTGACACTTTCTCTCTGCACGTCTTATTCCACGGGTTGCCTCCCGAGCAACGCTGCTGTTAAAGTCGAGAGCTCGACTTCCAAAAAGGATAGATTGTAGAAAATAATGCGAAGTGATGCCATCCTACGGACACAAGTAGAGTCAATCAAGAAACTAAATGGTTACGTTTCTGAAAGAGCCATCTCTTCCCCTGCAAAGCAATGCTCAAGAAGTTCTCAAATTCAATGAACTGTGAGCTCCCCTTGTTGTCTTTCCATTAAACTCAATGATTCTTTATCCATAGGCGTCAGTCCCTGCTTGCTAGGCATTTGTACAAAACAAACAAACGTGATCTAACAAACAAGATATTATTTTCCAAATCATAGACTCACTGGTTTGCAAAAAGAACTATCAAAGTGAGAACTTTGAAGATGAAACAAACCAATGTATGACTTGGAATTTAATCTTACACCAAAAGTGTTAGTTGCCTATAATTTCACCGTAGCACAAACAACAGATATGGAAATACTAGCATGAGTAATTTAAATCAGGCAACCAAGTATAAAGATTTTCAAAGCACACATTTTTAAACTAGTTCAAGCATAATACACATATTGACATACAAATCAGGTATTCAGATAATTCAGTTAAAGATCTTTCATGTATGTTCATAGAAACATATGTAAGTACCTCCAATGCTCAAAATATGTGATTGGGTATATAAGATGACTAAGGTTCCTAATTCTCATTCTAGTAGGTTTCCATGTTCGTGAGGGAAAGGGATAGTAAGAACTAGAGATCTTAGATAATGGTTAAAATTGATGTTGCAATGAAGTTCAAACAAACGGGAGTAGGAAGTTTTAAGGTATTGACAAAATTTTCAATGAAGTAATTTCGCAAACCATCCTTTTTATTCATAAAAATAAAGAAAACTTGGAACATTAATCTTAGGGTTTCATTTTCTATTTATTGAGTTAGCATATTACTATTACCAAAACTACGTTAGACACGTGTTGCCTCACGAGAAGCGCTTGTTTTTGTTCAAGTCTCTAGCTTGACTCTAGCACTATTTATCGGGCAATCCTAGAGGCTTCCTTGCATCCATCAGTAGACACAAGGGGTAATATTGGTACATACCTAAGAGTCTAAGGCAAGTTAAGGTTAAGGCATGTCCAATATTAGGAGATGGTTCAAAGTGAGAGAGTGGTTTAACTAGAGGTATAACAAATCTCTCAACTTCTAATACCTCCTTGGGTTGAATTGACAAATTATGTTGGTCAAAGGAATCCATACTACTCCAGGACGTATACGTCATTATGTGGTGAAGAGAAGGTTTGTAGGGAAACCATGACACAGAACCCGCCTTGCTTCCTATGGTCTTTGGGTCAATGATAATGTTGTACTCTGGGCATGGAGGTGGGACAGTATCCGTTATTGTCTCCGATCTTGTAGCAACATTCTCATCAACAACTTGGGTAATGGATTCTATGGCAATAAAAGGTTCAACTAGATCAGTGGGTGATTCATTCGGGAAGATATGTGGGATTTCACCAACCACAACTTGTTGAGGGATGTTATCAACCACGTCGATTTGAATTGGAATGAGATCACTTCTCAAAGTTGGTGTAAATTCCTCCGATCCTTCTGAAGCTGAGTCTTCTGTGTATATCTCCACTTCTGGCTTCTCCAATTCTATCTCTTCGTCTACCTCGTCATACTCGTCACTCCTGCCGGAAGTTTCAAGTGGCATTGGTTCGGAAAGTTCCTCTAGAATGAACTCCTCGTTGGTCTTGGACGTAGATAGGTTAAGAACGGGTGGAAGTGAGGATTTAGAAGATTGGGTAGGTGTAGGATTTGAAGGAAGTTTGCAACCAGACTCATGAGAATGAAAGTCTATGTCAAGTGATGTAGATGTGGTGTGTGGGTGCCTCTCATCTTCCTGTAGCATATTTTCGGTTGTAACTTGATCCCTAGTTCCCTTACTTCTCACTTGGACTAGTGTTTCTATTTTAGACAGCTTATCAGTACATCTTCTAAGCATGTCGTCTTGTTCTCTAAGTAATTGTTCAAGTGGGTTGTGAGAGGGTGAAAGAGTAGCATTACTGCTGAGATAAGCTATGGGCATATCTCTCAAGTTAGAACTTTCATACGGTTGTGGTTCGTGTACAGGGTATGATGAGTGTGGGTAGACATTGAATGGGTCAGGATAGTAAGGTTGGTTTTGATGTTGTTGGACAGCATAAGGGTCATATTGGTATTGTGATTGAAGATCTAAACACCCTATGTTATCTGGATAAGTCATACTATACCCTTGACATTCATTATCTACGTGGGCATCACTCATACATCTATCTTGGTTTGAATTAATGAGACTTTCCAATTGATCACTTAGTTGTTATACAGTTACCATTGCCAAGTTATCAGTAAAGACAGCACAAGAATAAGGTTTTAGAATTAAAGTTGGGGTGAGAAGGGAAATTAATTTAAACTACGCTACGCTAACTTAATCTAACTAATCTACGGGCAGAAAGTAACTTCGGATAGGGATGGTGAATCCCAATCCAAAAGGATCGCTTAAAAACTAAATTTGTCTAAACAGGCTCCGAATCGTACTACCGGGCCCGGCAACGGCGCCAAAAACTTGAAACGCATCCAACGGTCGGTTCAGGAATCGCTTCCCGTCGTTACGGACCTTTCTGCTGGGCGAGGCGTCAAGTGGTAGTTTTAAATTTATATTTTGTCGGGGGAGCCTAATCCTCCATACAACCTACTGTTATTAGGTACGAATACCTGATACTAGTACGTGGTAAGGATGATCCAGGGTCGTTCCTCGCGACGGCAGAATTAAAACAGAGCTCGTTCAGATAACTTAGTGATCAAGCTAGGGTTTAGATAGTTGGATAGGTATTTGATTTGATTTTTATCTAATTAAAACTACTAAAACTAATAAAACATAAAAGTAAAAGGAAGCTAGCACATATGTAACACTTAAACATAACAAAGACGTGGTTCACCATGATTTAGGATAGCATACAGTTAGGATGATGTTTATTGGGGACACATTCAGCTAATAGAGAGATAAACTTAGTTGTAAACACTAGGACCCTACATATTTAGTTCCGGATCTAAATACGTATGTCACTGAGTACCTAGGCTATCATGAACCCTGATCAGATCAGACTGTTTTCAACCCCCCCTGAACTTGTCTTGAATAAGACCAAGTAACCCTTAAAGTATCTAGGGTGCAGGCATAAGGCAACAGGCCGCAATTGTATTTACTGACCTTTCTTAACCCCTAAGTCTATTTGTTATTATCTAACTGTGTACTGGTTGTTAACTGTTGTTATTCTAAACTATCGGTATTGTAGAGTTAAGCAATGTTTATGGAGCATTAAGCTCTCTTGGCGAAACTCTGTATTTATCTAATTTAAGCATATAAACTACCGTCATAAATATAGACCCTCCTTTACATTCAGGCGTTCATCCCTAGGAATACTCACGGTGTACAGGGCAATTAGGCATTTCCACAGTGTTCCAAATCCTAGATGTACTAACGGTGTACCGGGCATTTAAGCATTTCCACAGTTTTCCAGATCTTAGGTGTAATAACGGTGTACAGGGCAACGAGCATTTCCACAGCTTTAATTCCTAGACCCGAGTTCTAGAAGGATCACTTCTAGGTATTCCACGATGAAACAGTCTTACGGCATTTCCTTAGCTTCCACGTATTTGTACTCCACCAGTGGTGTTTCCAACGCTATACGAAGTACTGTGCCTTTTTACAGAAAGTTCATAGCTTCCTACTGTAACTGGAGATAACTGTATCTACGTAGTATTAGGGTTTGCAAAGTTCTATCCTAAGGGCAACAGTCACGTGAAAGTCTGGAAAGGGTGATGAGACACTAGGTCTATATTCAGGATAAGCTTAGACAGATAACAAAGTATAACAACTCCCAAACATCATCAATAACTATCTAAATCATGGCAAACATACAAGCAACTACTGATCACAAAGCACAGCAATAAACATTTCTAACATTAATAAATCACAAACATCAAACAAGAACATTATGACAAATTAATACCAGAAAGGATACATAATACCGATACGAATTGCGAGCAGAATAACAGCTTGTATTTCTTCGTACAATATCCAAGCATTACAATACTAGCTTCTACTAATTAAATTACATAATTAAGAAAGAAAAGGAAAGGATTCTCCCCTAGTCTTCCCACTAGTTCCAAGGGTTAAACCCTAGAGAGAGAAACTAGAGAGAGACTAGAGAGAGAACCTAGAGAGAGAAAGTAGAGAGAGAGTGTGTGAGAGAGAAAGTGAGAAATGAGAATGAGGTGTGAATTGGTTGGAGGATGAAGGCTCTATTTATAGGCAAAGTACCAAATCAGCCGTACAAGTCGCGAAGCACCAACGTACAAGCAAACGAAGCACAAACGGGCAGCATACGGGGTATCAGGGGCCGTATACGGCCTTGCATGGGCCGTATACGGTCTTGCAAGGGCCGTATATGGTTTTGTAGGGGCCGTATACGGTCTCTAGGGCCGTATTCGGTTTCCGTCTGATTTCGTTCGTTGCTTAAATTGCGCGTATCTTCTTCGTTACAAGTCCGTTTGACCCGATTCTTTCGCCCACGATCTCGAAATTCCGTTACGCTTCTAATGGTACCAATCTCATATAAATTGGATGTGTGTAACTAAAGCATGTTTGGAATGACTTTTAACGATATGTAGAAGCCGTATCTCTTCCGTTCTTCACCCAATTTGCATGATTCTTGATTCTCCCGTCTCGTTTTTACCTATTACAAGATATCATAAAGTTAGAATGTGCTTATCATAAGGTAAATGAGGGTGTGAGAATTGGTTGTTGTTTATTCGCTCTGTTTTGCTCGTTATTTGGACGTTTTTAGTGGTTTTTGTAGCAACGCCTATATATTGGAGCACTTTAGTGAATTTTAGTAAATAATGATTGTTTTGGAATGTTTTCACTAAAGATGTGTCCAAAAAGTGTGGAATATCATACTTAAAAACATGACTTTTTGCGTCACATCAAGGCTCAATAATGGAACTCCACAATTTACTGCAAACTGCTGAGCAAGGAATCAAAAAGGATGATGTGTCCTCTGGCTCAGCAGCTCCTGTGTTGACTGTTGGTCAAAGTGCAAAGAAAAAGAAAAGGTCAAATTCAAATTGGAAAAGGAAGACTACTAATGGAAAGTTCGTTCGCAGGTCTAAGAAAGGGACCGATTCTGAGATTGCACCTGTTAGTGACCCGAAGGAAGCAGTGTGCTTCTACTGCAACACTAAGGGGCATTGGAAGCATAATTGCCCAAAATACCTGAAGGACCTTGAAGATGGAAAGGTCAAGAAGAGTATTCACTCGGGTATGTTTATGATCGAACTCCATAATACAACTACTTCTAATTCATGCGTTCTAGATACAGGATGTGGTAATCACATTTGCACTGTATTGCAGGGGCTAAAGGAAAGTAGAAGTGTGAAGCATGGAGAGCTTAACTTAGTTATGGGAAACAAGGGAATTGTACCTGTGACGAAGATTGGAAGATTTGAGCTCATGCTGAATTCTGGAGTTAGGATAGATTTAAATAATTGCTATTATTCGTCAGAAATGACTAGAAACATTATTTCATTTTATGCTTTGTATAAAGATGGTTATCATTTTTCTTTTGATAATGGAAATGGAGATATTTTGGTTCATTTAAATGATTGTTTTATTTTTAAAGCTTCTCCTTACAAAGGCATATATGAAAATGTTGAATGTGTCAGCAATGTTATTTTAAATATTGATTCGTCTAATGAAATTGATAAATCCAAGTTGTGGCATTATCGTCTAGGGCACATAAACAAGAAACGCATCGCCCAACTCCAAAAGGATGGGGTGTTGGAATCATTCGACCTCAAATCGGATGATGTATGCGAATCTTGTTTATTAGGCAAGATGACCAAATCACCATTCACTGGATCATGTGAAAGAGGTGAAGGACTATTAGATTTGGTACATACAGATGTATGTGGACCATTCCGAAGTGCTACAAAAGATGGAAATAGATACTATGTTACATTTACTGATGTCTTCAGTAGATTTGGACATGTTTATCTGATCAAACATAAGTCAGACACTTTTGAGGTATTCGGAAGATATCAAAACGAAGTAGAGAATCAACTGGGCAGAAAGATAAAAGTTCTCCGATCCGATAGGGGAGGAGAGTACTTAGTATCGAGTTTCTCGATCATCTTAGAGATTGTGGAATAGTTTCACAATTGACTCCTCCTAGAACACCGCAGCTTAATGGTGTTGCTGAGAGGAGAAACATAAGTTTGTTAGACATGGTTCGATCTATGATGAGTCGAGCAACACTTCCAATCAGTTTCTGGGGTTATGCATTAGAAACCGCCGCCCATATCTTAAATCAAATACCCACTAAGAAAGTTTCAAAGACACCTTATGAGATGTGGAAGGGAAAGAGACCTTCTCTTGGTCACATCAATATCTGGGGTTGTGAAGTTTACGTTAGACGGGAAACTCAGGACAAACTAGACTCCAGATCTGAAAAGTGTCTTTTCGTCGGTTATCCACAAGAGTCATTTGGATATTTATTCTACAGACCCAAGGATAATGTGGTCTTTGTAGCTCGAAGAGGAGTGTTCCTTGAGAGAGAAATGATATCTAAAGAGGACAGTGGGAGTAAAATTGATCTTGAAGAAATTCAAGAATCTACCGATGAAGAACCTATAATAAACACTGACGTTCAACAAGAGGTGGAAACACCTGTTGAACCTGAAGACATATTCTTACCCGTTCGCAGATCTAGTAGAGTTAGCAATCCTCCTGAGTTCTATTATGGTTACCAAATAGAAGAAGAGGATAAGATAAGTGATAGTACACTTGGTGAATTAGATGAGCCTGCTAACTACAAGGAAGCGATGGCAGGCCCTGAGGCTGCTAAATGGAAGGAAGCTAAGAAAAGTGAAATTCAGTCCATGTATGACAATCAAGTTTGGAATTTGGTTGACACTACACCCGGTCTTAAGACGGTGGGTTGTAAGTGGATCTTCAAGAAGAAGACACACATGGATGGGAAAGTACACACTTATAAAGCTAGGTTGGTAGCAAAGGGCTATACTCAAACCTATGGGATTGATTATGAGGAAACCTTTTCACCAGTAGCTAAGATTAAGTCAATTAGGATTATGCTAGCAATAGCTGCATTTCATGACTATGAAATTTGGCAGATGGATGTCAAAACCGCTTTCCTTAACGGGAAACTGACAGAGGATGTGTTCATGGCACAACCGGAAGGTTTTGAAAATGCAAAGTATCCTAGTAGAGTGTGCAAGCTTGAAAAGGCCATTTATGGACTTAAACAAGCTTCTCGTAGCTGGAATCTCTGCTTCCATGAAAAGGTCACAGAGTTTGGATTTTCTAGAAGTGAAGATGAGTCCTGTATATATGTCAAGTTCAGTGGGAGTATTGTAGTATTCTTAGTATTATATGTGGATGATATACTGCTCATAGGAAATGATATCCCAACTTTACAAAGTGTAAAAGACTGGTTGGGAAAGTGTTTCGCTATGAAAGATCTTGGAGATGCAGCATATATCCTAGGTATAAAGATTTACAGAGATAGGTCAAAACGTCTCATAGGACTCAGCCAGGATACGTACATAGATAAAATACTGAAAAGATTCAATATGGAAAATTCTAAGAAAGGGAACTTACCCTTGAATCATGGCATTAAGATCAGTAAGGATCTATGTCCAAAGTCTGAACAAGAATTGGATATAATGAGTCGAATCCCATAAGCTTTGGCTATAGGATCGATCATGTATGCCATGATGTGTACAAGGCCTGATGTCTCATTTGCTTTAAGCTTAGTGAGTCGACATCAGCAGAATCCTGGTGAAGGTCATTGGACAGCTGTAAAGAATATTCTTAAGTATTTGAGAAATACTAAAGATATGTTCTTGGTTTATGGTGGAGAAGAAGAACTTAGAGTAACAGGTTATAGTGATGCTAGTTTCCAAACAGACAGAGATGATTGTCGATCACAGTCTGGTTGGGTATTCCTACTGAATGGGGGAGGGTGACATGGAAAAGTTCTAAGCAAGATACAGTAGCAGACTCTACATGTGAGTCTGAGTACATTGCGGCTAGTGAAGCGGCAAAGGAAGCTATCTGGATGAGGAATTTCATTGGAGATCTTGGAGTTGTTCCAACGGTGCAAGATCCTATTGCTATATTTTGTGATAACGAAAGTGCAGTTGCCTTGAGTAGAGAACCCAAGGATCACGGAAAGTCAAAGCACATTGAAAGGAAATACCATTTTGTTCGAAAGAAAGTCGAAGAAGAACATGTAATTCTGAAGAGCATAAGATCAGAGGATAATCCAGCTGATCCTTTCACAAAGCCTCTAGGAAAGTCCAAGCACGGTGAACATGCTAGGAGCATAGGTTTAAGAGATAATGTAAAGTTTTAGTTGATTAGTTTGAATTTGAAACGTTAAAAACAATGATAGAAACTGTAATAGACTTGGTGATTAATAATGGAGAATTTTAATGGGAAGGAGTTCTACCATTTACTATTGTTTATCGTTGTGTTTCAGTTTTGCATGTTTAGACACCACTTCCAGAGTAATAAGTTCTTACTCAAACCTCCTCAGTCGATCACACTATAGGAAGTATGTGGTGAATCAAGACTGTCATGGAGTGTTAGTAGATGTCTATGGAGATTAGACATGGCATGGAGATTGCTGCAACCCTCATGGGTACTTAATGGGGATTTAAGTATAGGAGAAACCCGCACTTAAAGAGATCACTTCATGGATTGAATCACGAGTGATTTTAAGATGATAATATCTTCTATTCTTAAAATGGAGATGCATGAGTATCTAGTTCTTCGAGTTTGTTATACTTTAGTCTATTCAAGCGCTGTGCGTAAATGCTAGTTTTAAAGGGTATGCTAGGTATGATATGATGAGTTGACTAGTGCCATGTAGTCAATATTTATTTGTTCCTTTTGCCTAAAATGGAAAAGAGATATCATGGGCCCTCTGATGATTAAAGTTTGACTTAAAAAGTGCAAGGCCTGGCTGAGACTAAAGTGATAGTTCAGTAGTCTCATATAGTCAATATAATCGGAAATCGGAAAACATATATGAATCTTGAGATTGATTATAATCCATGTCTTGATTCATACGATATCGTGAAACAAATGAATGGATGATCACTTATCTAAAGGACTGACTCTAAGATGAGATTCAGAGTTCGGTAGTTGCTTGGATGCACACTTTACATAGTTAATGTGATATAGCCTTAAGAACAATAGTAGTTGATGAATTGTCCAAGTGGGAGACTGTTAGAATAGTGTCCAATATCATAACTAATTGGTGAGACTATCATTAATGGTAAAGTCCTTTTTGGGTTGCCCTCAATAAACGGTCAAGAGAAAGATGAAGGATAATATTAATAGTATTAATATTTAATTAATTAATTAATTAATTAATAATAGTTTATTAGAAATTAAAAGTAATTAAATCTGGCGGAAGATTCCAAAAACTGACTCAACCGCCGGTTGGAAGGTCCAACCGCCGGTTGAGGTTAGGGTTTCTAAGGCGGTGGAATTCGCAGACTTGGAGTACAAGTCAAACAGCTCCAACCGCCGGTTGGAAGGTCCAACCGCCGGTTGGGAGTCGAATTCAGTAAACTGAAGGGTTTCTTCCACAACTATAAATAGGGGCATCTTATACCTTCATTACATACGATTCAGATACGAATTTTCTGAGAATTTTGAAATTCGACTTTCTCTTGGGTTTTTGGGTGTGAAGCATTAGAGGTATTCTACTTTGGGTACTTGCCTCCAAGTGACGAAGCTCTGCTCGTTGGTCTAAGCGTGAGAAATAGGTTTTCTCTAAGGTTAGTGTTTTCTTTATATTCTCTTTGTCCAAATTTATTTGTACTATGTTGTTAAAGTTAAAGATCCCTTAGGGTTTTAGTTTCCTAATTGCCTTAGATTATTTAAAGTTTTGTTATTCCGCTGCGTATATAATAATCTAGTTAGGGAATAGAGAACCCAACAGAAATGACAATACTTAGTAGCATGTGATTATGTGTTTCCTGACTATCTTTAGATTTTTATTTTCCGTTTTATTTTTCGTTTTTTATTTTTATTATTGTAGTTTTTAGTTATGTATATTATCTGGTATGTTTATTTTGTTTGTTTATTTTGATAGAATTCATAAGTACTTATGAGGCTGTAAGTAAGTTTCAGCTAATTTTTGGAAAATTATGAACTTTGTGGATGTGTTCCCTAGAAACCCTCACGAGACTATAACTCGTCCACTTGAGATACCGAGGGGTTTAAAGGCTTATTGCATATGCTAAATGCAATCGTGATTAACTACGAAAGTGTGGATGTTGTATATTATTTGAGGATAGAAGACGACGACCGAATTACATTTTAAACCTAGTCGATGATGAATTCTACAAAATTCAGTCAGGGGAGTTTTTCGTTCTAATTTCTTTTCTTCCTTTTTACTCACTTTTATTTTTATTGTTTATATACAATGAGGACATTGTATAATTTAAGTGTGGGGAAGGGACTGGTAGAAAATAAATTTTCTTTAAAATTTAAATTTTTACTTGTCTTTTACATTATAATTTTTCATAAATTTTTACCAAATTTTAAATTTTTGAGCTAATAACTATGTATTTATTAGTTAAAATACTTTTGTTAAAAGTTTTGTTTTATATTTAAAAAGTTTAAACTTTAATGTGGATTAACTGTTTTGTACATATAATGTAAACAACTTAATAATGAAGTAATTTATAGTTACGTGATATGATGTACTAATAGACAATCTATATAAAGATTTCTGAATTTTAAGAAATTAATAAATAAATTGTATATTATTTTATGATACATATTATGATGTATGACATAAAAAGTCTTAATTCTTAGATTTATTATGCAATAATTTTATATATCTTTATACTTATATGAAAACATTTGGGGGTTTACTAATTGTTTCCTCTGTTGTACTAAGTACATACCTGGTTTCTAATTAATATTCTTAAAAATAAAGCAAAAGAAAGATAAATCTTTCAAATTAAAAATTGAATAATTCAAACTATGTCGCTTTATTATACTAAGGTATAGACCTGTCACCGCTGGTTTGATTTAAAAATTGCTTTACCTGAATCAAGTTATGTCGCTTTGTTGCATAGAAATGCAGACCTGTCACCAATGTCTTGATTCTTAAAAATGAATTTTATATATTTATTTTGAATATAGAAGAAAATTGCATGATTAAGTTTAAGAGTATGTCATATGTGTAAATTATAAGTTATATATATACAAATAATAAAGATATATTCAGAAATATAAATATAGATTGTTTAAAGTGGATAAATATATTAGTAATCATTCATGAATTACAATTTTACAAAAGAAGAATAATAATTTTTATTTGTATTTAATAGTTATCCATGTTAATTAAATTGTTTAAAGTTTTGAATTATGAAACAGATTTTTGATTAAGGTATTTTGATTGTTAAATATTAGTTTGATGCTTATCAATTTTTAGTTTAAGAATATATTCTATTTGAGGACAAGCAGAACTTAAGTGTGGGGATATTTGATAACATCGAATAATACTATATTTATATACTAATAATCCTTACATTTTATATGTCTTTTATTGCATTTATATTGAATTGATTTAGATACTTAATTTGTTCATATTTGCAATATAGGTATAAAAGCAATTAAATAGAGAAAAGAACGAGAAAAGAGCTTTAAAAGAGAGAAGATTGAAGATATTTGGACCTGAATTGAAGACTAAACCCAAAGATAAAGTTAATTGGGCCTAAAGAATGAAGAAAATCGGATAAAGAAGATTAATAGCCCAAAAGTGAAGCCTGACCCGACTTTGGAATATTCTGGAAACAGGACTCAACCGACGGTTGAAAGACCCAACCGGCGGTTGAATATTATAATAATAAGTCGGTGAAGATCGCGGACTTTGACTTGGAGTCCAATTACTCCAACCGGCGGTTTAAGATTCCAACCGGCGGTTGGACTGGCGGTTTGTAAAACTATAAATAGAGCCTTAGGCCAGACTTAACCATATACGATTTTGATATTCTAAATTCGACTTTGGGGTTTAGAATACGAATTGGGGTGCGAATTTGGAGACTAGGAAACTAGGGTTTTGAGGTTTTTAACCCTACGAAGAGCTTGTTCATTATTAGGGTTTGTTTCTTTATCCTTATATTTTGTAAGTATACTATTTAATTATATTTGGATATTGAGTACTTGGTTTTAATATGAATTAAGTTTCTTATTGTGTTTATTTGGATGAAAGTTATTTGAATTATAGTTTGAAGTTATGTTTACGTTGATATTGATTTATTGAATATTTATTATACTTTCCCGATAATTGTGTCGATTATATAATTAAGTTGTTCTTACATAATTAATTAAGATGATATACTATAGTTTAATTAATTTATGAGCTGGAGACTTCGGACCGAGGAGATAGTGGAAGAACATTAAGACTTAATAATATAATTGATGTGGTAATCATAAACGCTTGTATACTACAGGGTTGACTACAAAGTTATAATAAATTGTTGATAGGTTTAATTGAATAATATTTAGGTGAGTGATACTAAGAAGAGGATTTCTCTATAGTATATTCAGCTGGATCTAGTACTTTTCTTAAATATTATAAGATAATTGGTCTTTTAGTTAATGGAGTTATCTATATTTGTTAAGTCACCAATAGGTTAATCAACGATAAAATAAACATAAAATAAAACTATAATAATCAAATAAAACTAATCTAAATAAATACAATCTTCTCTCTAAATTAGTAGTTCCTATTTGTTTCTAATACTTTAAATTGAATTGGTTTATTAGAAATCGATATCAAAGTAAATATATGTTCATACGGAACTAAAACGTATCCCCCTATCTTTGTATTTTGTATTTATTAGTTTAATTATTAATTCCATATTTGTAATAAATTACCATTCTCAGTGTCCCAGTGTTCGACTCGGACTTACTTTAAAAGATAAATTATACGAACGGGTATTCTTTCCTGGCTTGTGTGATAGTTAATTTAGTATTTCCAATTATTTAAAACTTGTTATTTTTCACTCTAATCACACGACATCATACACCATCGTGTATCTCAGGCTCAGGAACAAATGACCAATCTTCAGGAGGCACAAATTCTCCTTCTTCAAGATCATAATTGTTTTGGTCAAAAATTACTAAAAGTAATTAAGTGATCAAAAATTAGTTTGTGAGGTCAGGTGTAAAAATTACTATCAAGATAATTACGCCATTACACGATTATCTCTATTAGTAAGTCAATATTTTGTGTTAAAAAGATTGATTGAATCCGTGGATCCTTGTTTAACAAACGTTTAAATATCAAAATTTGAGTATAAATTAAAGATCATTACAATGTTGACGATAAAAATGTGAACGGAATGCTACGGAAGCAATATAAATGACAAGTAAATAAAGTAGACACGATGATATACGAGGAAAGCCCTTGATCAAGGTTGATCGGTGGCACAAAACCTCGGGAAGGATCAAACGATCCTTGCCTTTGTTAATCTTATAAAAATGAAAGTAATTGGTTACAAACTAAGAGCACAAGGATGATCGGCTAGGTGAATTTGTGTGTGATTTTAGCTAAGTGTGAATGAAATGATTGTAAACGAGAGTGAGAGCAAAGTGAGTGAGTGTTTACAGGTGAAAAAATAGCAAGTCCCTCCCCTAAATGATCATCTGAGCCTCGTTTAAATACTAAGAGTGCATAATAATAATTCCGAGAAATCAGGGATCCTCCGAGGAATGATGAAGACTCCCAACGTCTCTTTTGACTTCATTTTACACATGCGTAAGACTTCGTCTTCATGAAATCGTATCAGATCCTCTTCACGTAATCCGGAGCATATCTCATTAACGCGTTCCTCCTAAGACCTGGTCAATACTTAAGAAAAACAAACGCGTTATATAGTTCATGATCCTTAACTAAGATAAGTCCAGGATCCTGAGCTATGTGTACTCCGAGATTGATCATAGGATCCTTAAATAAATATCTTCCTGGTCCGGAATCCTGCATAATTGTGTTAGATAAATATATCCTGAATAGGATCCTGCAAGACAAATAATAAAGATACTCCCAGGATCCTCAGTTATATCCGTGATCCTGAATGCAGACTAACAAACCATCAATATCCTTTGATACGAATAATAAATGTAAACAACTTCCATACCTGAGTAATAGTATTATGATGCTGGTAAGGATCCTACAAAGTTAGATAAAAATCTACCCACAACAATTTCCCCCGAAGTTATAACGTTTATAAGGATCCTTGAACGTTATAACTTCCCAAGATAACTACTCAAAGTGTGTTAGGTAGATATACCGGTTACCGCGCCTAAGGTTTTATATCCATTTTGATGCTTGAATCCTTTTATTCATCTTCATTCTGCAGCTAACCGCCATCGATTTGCAGGTAAAAATCTTTATTCCCCTTTCTTCATATCTGATCGTTTTGTCCATCATGTCTTTAATTCCTTTTAAAAACGGAGATAATCGTCCGGAGTACATTACTCAGGGTTTGGTTTTGAACCCTGAACCTTGTTCTTTTAACGATTCCGATATCGAGCTACTGAGAACCAAAGGTTCATTTCCCCCTAATACCATTTTCAAAGCTTTCGACCCTTTATGCCCACCGGACCTTTCTTCCGACAAGTGGATTTGCTTTCCGGAATATCCTTTTACAATCGGTCTTAAATTTCCGTTTCCCCCTTTAATCACTGAGTTTTTCACTACCACCAAGCTTTGTTTTGTTCAAGCCATGCCTATGATTTGGCGTACCCTCTCTATGATTCAGACCGTAGTTGAGTCTCATGCCATAGATTTAGGATCCCCTTAATTATCCCAAACCTACCATCTCAGAACCCACGGTTCGCATTATTTCCTGTTCAAAGTTAAACCCCATCGCACTCATTTGGTATTGCGAACAAAACAAAATGACCTAAACTGGAGGAGCGGATTCTTTTTTGTTGATCGTAATTCCTTATCCAACAGCAATGAAACTCCTTCTACCTGGTTGCTCAAGGGTAGGAGACGGTCTTTTATAGGGTTTATAAAATATGAATTTTAACCTGACTTCGCTCGTTTCAGCTGACTTCGCAGCATTAGCGCTTCCTGATTTGGATACCGAAGGCAAATTAAGAACTTTTCTAGAAATTCCCGAAGAAGAAAGGACTTTCAAACATCCCAATCAACCCGAAAGTGCAGGATCACAGGAATCCCAAACCCCCATGTCTGGTAAGTTCAAACTAACTCAACACTTTTTGTTCACATGATACTAACTTGACTTATTCCTTTTCTTGTTAAATTTCAGCCCTATTCATCAACTTGCTAGATATTGACAACGATTCTTCTGAAGATAAAGAGGAAAAGTCAACCCCAGCTGCTGCAAAGTCCAAGATGCCCAACCTGCGTTCTAGATCCTCAAAGAAAAGGAAGGCTGATGATAACTTCGATCCTGCTAATCTCGATTCTGAAATTGCCAAGGTAACAAAAATCCTTATTCACGTTGCTTTTTATTTTACGAATTCCTCCACTTATATATTGATTTTGTGTAGACCATCGAGCATCTTTCAAAGTGTTACAAAGAGAAAGCCAATGCATTTAATGACATATGCAAACTGTCAACAGCCATGAAGAATGCTCATGACAAAGACGCAGCCGAACTGGCAAAGTCGAAGAAAGAGAACAAGGATCTCAAAGCTTATATTCTGAAGATAACTGCTGAAGCCGATGCCAAATTTGAGGCGATGAAGGAGGAGCTGGTTGCTAGGGTAAAGAGGGATGCCACCATGACTGTCCTAGAGGCTCGGCTAAAGATGGTCAATGAAGCTTCCAAGAAGGGCTATGACACTTCAATGTGGCCAGTTAACACCTGGGAAACCAAGCTTGCCAAAATCAAGGGCAATGGCCCAGAAATGGGGGACGCATCAGCATCCAAGGCCCCAACAGCTGTGCACAGTCCTCCTGCTGATCCTCAATATCAAGGGACTTCAAGAATAGATCAGCTGGCATCAATTTCAGAGGTCCTTGATGGGTTGGCATCTGTAGAAGAAGACAACATATTGGGCAAGGAAGGCAAATGACTAGCCAGAGCCCAACTTTTATCTTTAAGCATTTTATTTTCTTGGTTTGTGGTTGTAACAAATAATTATCTCGGGGTGAGGTTGATCCGGTGTGGTCAACCATGGTGGTGTTAAAATGTGGTTCATGTTGGCCACACAATTTTAATTTCCTGCTTTTCTTTTGAGCTTCAATCTTAGGATTGTAGAATCCTTAGATCTTTTGCTGTTAATAATATTAGGATATTATCTAAATCTTGTGTCTTCAGGATACTGAGGAGATTCCCTCAGTATACATATATATATTTGCTTAGAAATAGGATCCTGAGGAGATTCCCTCAGAATACTTCCAGGATAACGAGAAGATTTTCTCAACATTATAGGCTTCAAGGATCCTTAACTGGATCTGAAATAATGGTGGGTTAGGGATCCTCAGATTCAAGGATCCTTAACCGGATTTCATATAAACTTGAATTTAGGATCTTGAGATTTCAAGATCCTAAGATAAACTACCGATAACGAGGAACTCCCAATGAGTAAGTCCTGTATCACATAAATGTTAATAATTAGTCAAATAATTGTGAAAACAATTCGTTTTTTGAAAAATGTTGTGAACTTAAAAAGATTTTGCGATCCTTAGATCAAAACAGCTTTTGATAATCATGAAAACATTAGAGCTAATAAAGTTATTCATGAAAACATTAGAGCTAATAAAGTTTTTTTGAGAAGGGTGAAAAAGTTCTATTGTATAGTTCTCGGTTACATTTATTTCCTGGTAAGTTGAAGACACGCTGGACAGGACCTTTTGTAGTTGAGAAAGTTTATCCATTTGGTGCTGTTGATTTACAAGGATATTCTGGAAAAACTTTCAAGGTCAATGGAAGTAGGTTAAAGAAGTACTATGGTGATGTAAAGGATTCCAAGCGTGATTTGGAGATGGATTTGAATTAAGTTATGAAGAAAGAGGTCGAGCTTACCGACGTGATAAACAAAAGCGCTTTCGGGAGACAACCCGTTGTTTTGTTATTTTGTTTTATTATTTTTGTTTGCAGATTTGAACTTTGTGGGTGTGTTCCCTGGAAACCCTCACGAGACTACAACTCGTCCGCTCAGGATACTGAGAGGTTTAAAGGCTTGTTGCATATGCTAAATGCAATCGTGTTGCCTACGGAAGTGGCTGTTGTATTTTTATTTCTGAACGAAGTCTTTCAAGCAATTGTCAGGGGAGTTTTTGTTCACTTCTTTTCTATTCCCTTTATTTTTGTTTTCTTTTGCAATGAGGACATTGCATAATTTTAAGTGGGGGATGGGGGAAAAGAAGTCTTTTTGTCCTTAAGATATGATTGGTAGATATTGAAAATTTTAAAGTTAAAGGGCATTCTACGTGTTAGTCATTTTTCAGCTAAAATTTTTGTTTTAAAATTATATTCTATGAAAAGTTTAGCAATCTTGTAACATGCTTTGGGAATACAAGGAATGAAGTAATCGTAAATTTTAATATTAGATAGTTCATCTTGTGATGTATCGATAGGCAATTTATTTGGAAGTTATTGAGCTAGTAAGAAATTTAATACTTAAAGTAGGGATTTATCTTAAGAGGATCTTTAGCAAGATATGATGTAATCTTAATTCTAATATGATAGCGTGTTATAATCCATAATTTTGGGATCCTAATTGTCATCATTTGGGAATATACTGGGTGTTGACTCCTCTGTTGTACGAAAGTACAGACCTGGTTTCCGTCAGTATATTTGATATAAAAAAAAAGAGTACAAAGGACTCGTGAATTGAAAAAAAAAAAAACCAAAGCCAAGTTATGTCGCTCTGTTGTACTAAGGTACAGACCTGTCACCAATGTCTTGGTTTGAAAAATGATTGATTTATTTGGATGTTCATTATTTGGAGAATTGTGACACGTTATTTGTATGAGAGTATTTTGCTATTGAAAATCAAGGGTAAAGCCTGCTATAATAATAATAAGTTGAGCTCAATTTCTGAATTTTAGATTGTTTAAGTGGACAACAATATCAGTAATCTAAATGAATTATCTTTTATACATAATAATAATATATTAGAATTGTTGAGAGTTTCTTGATTGTTAAGTTTTAAGTTAGAATCGATTTTAAGATAAAAATTTGGTTTGCCGAATGCTGTGGAGTATGTAAGTCCTTTTGCACTTTTGTTTGCCGTTCATATTTAAAGTTTTGAGTTTTTGAATCAATAGTCTACTTGAGGACAAGTAGGATTCAAGTGGGGGATGTTTGATGAACGCCAAAATGTGCTATTTTATAGTGCTAATTACCCCCTTGTTTGATTAATTTCTTATGCATTTTATTTGAATTCGATACTCATTTCATTTATATTTGCATTTAGAAATTAGCTGGAGCTTGAATCGTAAAAAGAAGTAGAAATCGAGCGAGAATTGAAGAAAAGAAGTAAAAGAAAATAAGTAAAAGAAAGGAAATATCAAGAATAGTGGTCGATGGTTAAAAAGTTGGAGAAATCAATCCATACGGCGTATGGAATTCCATACGGCGTATGGATGTTGTGAGCCGGGCCGCCAGTTTACGCGGGTTGGATCCGTGGGCTTTTCAATCCATACGGCGTATGGATGTCCATACGGCGTATGGATTGAGTCGACAGAAACCCTAAATATTTCATATTCTTTCATTTTTGGGGTATCACTTCACTTCTTCTTCCAGTCGATTTTCCTCTCAATAAACCCCTTTTCCAGAGACTTTTGAAGGGAATTGAAGCTAAAAGAATCAAAGGCTTTTGTTCATTCAAACGCTATTTCGGTTTCTCGGTTTGATTTCGTTTCTATCTTTCATTTGATTATGAATTCTAGTACTATGTTGAATCTGATTTTCTGTAATAGCATGATTGGCTAATTCTTTCATGTGTTTGCTTAGATGATAATACTTAAATGATGGATTGATTGTTAAAAGTGCGAATCGTATTGGATTTTATTCAAGTTTATGTGTTTATTCGTTGATCCTTGGTTATTGAATGAATATTGCTAATTACCTAACGTTGTTTTATGATTAATTGAGATTGAGTTCCTTTTGATTATAAGATTATTGATGATTGTTGGTTTTAATTGAGAATTATCACCGAATAGATTGAGTTTGACGGGTTAGGACTAATAATTGGTAATATTTTTAGATGAACAAGATAACTAGAAATAGTTATAGACTTTGTTGATTCAAGTTATGAGGTAAAATCACATAAACGGTGTTGAATTAATATAAAACACAATTAGGTGGGCAACGTTAAATTAAACTGTTAGCGGGTTGAAAACAACTTCATGTCTTTCTTAATTGTGTTAATTCAATTTATCTTGTAAGGAAAATTAATACGTTTGTTATAGCACAATAAAATCCATACGTGAGCATTCTAAATAAAGTGATTTCCAGACTTTAAGGAAAGTAATCTAAGCAAATGCATTTCTTTTATCATTTGAATTAAATCTTTTATTTAAGTAATTATTTTAGTACTTCTTTATATTCTAATTAAGTTTTAATTAGTAAAAATCATTTATCATAATTGTTTGTCAATTGTTCGATCGGAACTAAAACGTCCCCATTATTTTTACTACTTAAAATTGTAGCAATTTCCAATTTGTTAAGATTGACATCCGTTCCCTGTGTTCGACTCGGACTTACTGAACTATACTATATTCTGACCAGGTATTCTTGCATGTGTTGTGTGTAGTAAGTTAGGTATTTCCATTTTAAAAACTAAAGCCCTTTTTACACAGCATCATTAGTCCCAACAGTATTATTAGAAGTAAAATTATTGAACATGTTACCACCATCAGGAGTCCTGAATGAGGATCCTGGATTAGATTGTTGACCCCTTGATGTAGAAACTCCTGTAGCAAATATTGGATCTGGGATCCTAGTGCTCCCTTGCATAGATATGAAATCTCCTTGATGTTCCGCTGATGGAGGAGTGCCAAAATCAAGGATCCTGCTTCGGATAGGAGTAGTAACTTGAGAAATCGGAACATTGCTCCTAGTCCTCATGTCCTCCACATCCTTTCTCAGGATTTCATTGCTTCTCTCCACTCGTTGAAGCTGCTCCTTAACCTGCGTAAACATAGACACGATATCCCGGTTAGCAATCATAACAGGGTCTGGATCCGATAAGAATCCAGTCCCCATAGAAGTGGATCCAGCCGACGAAAGCCTTTGATAGACATTTTGCGGCTGTTGTTGAGATGATGTGAGAGGTGGAGCAGGAGGAAGAGTAGTTCTAGCAGACGATGATGATGGCATGGTGGATGATGTAGATCGTCCTTGGCTCGACATTTTTGACAGAAATTTTTGGAAAAAATGACTCAACAAGGATTTTAACAAAAATTTGATCAAGCAAAACACCAATTGCCCCACGGTGGGCGCCAAATTGTTTTGGTCAAAAATTACTAAAAGCAATTAAGTGATCAAAAATTAGTTTGTGAGGTCAGGTGTAAAAATTACTATCAAGATAATTACGCCTTTACACGATTATCTCTATTAGTAAGTCAATATTTTGTGTTAAAAAGATTGATTAAATCCGTGGATCCTTGTTGAACAAATGTTTTAATATCAAAGCTCGAGTATAAATTAAAGATAATGACAATGTTGACGATAAAAATGTGAACAGAATGCTATGGAAGCAATATAAATGACAAGTAAATAAAATCGACATGATGATATACGAGGAAAGCCCTTGATCAAGGTTAATCGCCGGCACAAAACCTCGGGAAGGATCAAACGATCCTTGCCTTTGTTAATCTTATAAAAATGAAAGTAATTGATTACAAACTAAGAGCACATGGATGATCGGCTAAGTGAATTTATGTGTAATTTTTGCTAAGTGTTGATGAAATAATCGTAAAAGAAAGAAATAACATAGTGTTGGTGTGAGTTGCAGGTGAAAATGGTAAGTATTCGTTAACCTAAATGATCATCCGAGCCTCGTTTAAATACTAAGAGTGTATAACAATAATTCCGAGAAATCAGGGATCCTCCGAGGCATGATGAAGACTCCCAACGTCTCTTTTGACTTCATTTTACACGTGCTGGCGACTTAGTCTTCATAAAATCGTATCAACAGCTCGCCACATAATCAGGAGTACAGTTCAGTTGACGCGTCCTCCCAAGACCTGGTCAATACTTAAGAAAATAAACGTGTTATATAGTTCATGATCCTGAACTAAGATAAGTCCAGGATCCTGAACTAAGATAAGTCCAGGATCCTGAGCTATGTGTACTCCGAGATTGATCATAGGATCCTTAAATAAATATCTTACTGGTCCAGGATCCTGCATAATTATGTTAGATAAATATATCCTGAATAGGATCCTGCAAGACAAATAATAAAGATACTCCCAGGATCCTTACCTGTATCCATGATCCTGAAAACGGACTTAAAGACCATCACTATCCTAAGATACGAATACAAAATATAAACGAATTTCATACCTGCGAGATGTACATATGATGCTAATTAGGATCCTGCGAAGGTTAGTAAAAATCTACCCACAACAACTGGTACATACTTGTGGTTCATAACGATTACTTTACTACTAAACATGTAAGATTCACCAACCTTTTGGTTGACACTTTTTAGCATTGTATCTCAGGTATACAGAAGGAGTAGGATTTCTCCAGGACACTAGCTAGAGTCGTATGCTTTCTACATTGCATTTAACGGAGATTCTTAGCATTATCTTTTGTATATCATGATTATGTAATAGAATCTCCCGCTTCACGCGTGGACTCTAGGGAACTACATTTTTGTAACCGAAAACACTATGTTTTCAAACATTTTATATATGGAAATGTAACCGTTTTTAAACGTCTCATTTAGAGGTCGTTTGCTGTATACTTTGTGCTGTTGATATTTGATTAGTTGCGACCCGACCCGAACCGCTTCCGCAACCTGAATTTGGGGGTGCGACACATATTCAATGGAACAACAAGGTAAATCTGTTAGTGAATACTATACCTTGATGAAATGTGTTTGGGAGGAGTTAGACTCAATGAATGAACTGCCTAGACTGTCTGCTATTACACCTGAGATTTCTGTATTCTTGACTGCTGTTGATAAACAAAAAGAGGAATAAAGGTTTTTCCAATTCTTAAATGGTTTAGATGATGTGTATAAATCTCAAAGAAGTCAAATTTTGCTTAGTACTCCATTACCTACTGTTGAGATTGCTTGTGCCCTGATTCAACAAGAGGAGTCACAAAGAGATGCATTAAATGGTAATTTTCTAAACACTGAAACTACTGCTTTACTAAGTAAGGATAATGTGGATAAGAAATGTACCATATGTGGCTATAAATGGCACCCTCCTGAGAAGTGCTGAGAGAAAGTAGGGTATCCAGTTTGGCATTACAAACACAAGAGGAATACAAGGACTAAATCAAAACCAAAAGGCAAAGAAAGTGGAACAAATGGTCTTAAAAGATTTGCTGCAAATGCAACAGTAGATTCTGGAAATGTCATGTGAACTGCGGATCAATTTGATCAGTTGTTGAAAAATAGGTCTGCAGAAAGGGCTGTAATGGTGCTATAGATGATGAAATTGATCATCACTTTGCTGCAGGTATAACTTGCCTTTCTGTTTATGCAAATGTATCAACTGGTTAGATTTTAGACACTGGAGCCACACATCATATAACACCTGATTTTAAAACTTTTGTCAAGCCAATTTTACTTCAAAATATTCCTAAAATTTCTCTACCAAATGGACATACTTATAGTATTTCTCATATTGGCAAAGTTTCATTACAAAACAATCTGACGTTGCAGAATGTTTTGTGTGTACCTTCTTTTCATTCTAGTCTTCTTTCTGTTCCTAAATTGACTAAAGAAAATAAATGTCTTGTTATTTTCTTTCGTCAATCTTGTGTGATTCAGGATTTGATTAATTTTATCTTTTCACATTTTGGTGTACTCGTTTTTGACAAGAGTACGGGATGTTTCTTATATTAATTACTCGATATATATATATATATATATATATAGTGGCATAATCCAGAGGAAAGTAGTATAATTTGGGGGAAGTGTTGATCTAACCATCCATCTCATCTAATCAAATTAAGGTGCACTATATTCTTGTGGTATGCACTTCATGGGAATTTAGTGACACAATGGAAGTACCAATGAGAATACGCCACGTGTACAAAGAAAACCCATTTATCCCTAAAACAAATTATCTCACAAACGACAAGTCGAAAAATTATGAAAATTTGCATTATAAAATTCAGCGTTTTCCCCTCTTCGATTTAAGATCACTCAAGGCATACTTTTGACAACTTTATTTTTTTTCATTTTTTGATGGGTTTTACAAATTAGTATGCATCAAAATGCATAATATTAGTACTTGTGAACATAAATGTTAACGTACATCAATTTAAAAAAGTAGAATATAAACTTAAATTAAAATACATCACAGTGCATGCGAATAATAGTTATCCTCATAAGTGTTAACAAAACATCAACATACATCACATGAAGGTAAACAAAACATCAGTAAACATCACAACAATGTAAACCAAATTTAAAATGCATCATAATACATACTATTATTACTCATCAATATGAATTTTAACAAATATCAATACACATCACTTTGATATAACATGCATCAAAGTACATACTATTAATACTCAAAAACATGAATGTTAATTTGTATCAATATACACCGCTACGATGTAAACCTAGGTTAACACGCATTTAAGTGCATACTATTAGTAATCGTCAGCATGAATTTTAACATGCACCGGTAGAATGTAAACGTAAGTTAATATGCATCCATTTGCATACTATTAGTACACATTAAAATCAATGTTAACATATATTTAACATACGTAACTCCGATATAAAACTAATTTAACATGCATCGTAGTGCATACTATTATTAATCAACAAAAATTTTAAAATACATAAATATACATCACTACAGTTAATATGAATCACATTGCATACTATTAGTACACATTAAAATGAACTATAACAAAATATGAATATATACCACTAGGATGTAAGAATAAATTTGCATGCATCACAATGCATACTATTAGTACACAACGACATGAATATGCATTGATGTAAGAATAAATTTGCATGCATCACAATGCATACTATTATCCCACCAAAAAACGAAAAATAAAATCTCGTCGAAAATATGCATTGATGGATCTTAAATCGAAGAGGAGAAAACGTTGAGTGTGTGTGTGTGTATATATATATATATATATATATTGGAATGTTCTTGATTGCATTTTGTGTCTTTTAATGTGTTACACATGTAAGTGGCAAAATGAATGGGTCGGGTCGGGTTGAGTCACGGGTCTAGATGGGTTTGGGTCTAAATGGATCCGGGTCTAGATGGGTCATTTAGAAGGATGCGTCTAAACGGGTCCGGGTCAAACGGGTCCGGGTCAAATGGGTCTCGGGTCGGGTCGGGTCATCGGGTTTTTACCAAACTTTTTTTAAAAATTTGAGTGAAAAATGAAAAAAATGAAATGAGGTGAAAAAACAAAATGTACCCGCTAGACCCGTTGGTTAATTGTTACACAATTGGAGGTTGTATTGAGAAACCCATTTAGACCCATCCAAAAAATGGGGAGGAGATCCAACAAACCCATTCCCTCCTAAATATTAACCAAATTGACCCATAATTAACCAATGGGTCTAAAATTGCCACCTCTAGTTACACACAATTCATTGATGAGATAGTCACTCCGTTGGAACTTGGAACCGTGATAAGCAGTGTTTTGATATGGTGTTTGAATTAAAAACAGAATAGTTATGCAATGTGAAAAGTCAAACAAATTCAAAGCGTGGTAATTAAAATGCTAAACTGTGTATAATAATGACACTTACTAATGTTTTTCAAAATATTTCTAAAACTACAAGCTTCTTCTCATTACTTTTTTAAACTACAATGGTCGATAAAATAACCCAATAAATTTGATTATATTTAGGGTTTAGTGTCTGGGAATGTACCAAACTTTGACCAAATGTCTATTGTGTGTACCCAACTTACATTTGCTAATTTTAATGCATTTAACTTTCAAAAATGGTGTTTTCATATACTTTGATGATAAGGCGATGGCATGTCACTCTCTCCTTACGCCACGTGGCACGCTATGCGCTCGCAATGTCATCAAAGTACATCAAATCACCATTTTTGAAAGTTGGATGCATTAAAATTAGCAAATGTAAGTTGGGTACACACAATAGACATTTGGTCAAAGTTTAGTACATTTCCAGACACTAACCCCTTATATTTAATCTTATCCCCAAGTTTACTACTACTATATGGTATCATGTAATTACCTAGAGATGCTTTTGATACTTAATGAATGGTTGATATCTGAATCAGAGTACTTGACGAACCAGCTTTACTCTTGCCGAAATTTCAATACATTGTTAGCAAGAACATAAACTTTGGACGAATTGTGGAATGTATATGTAAAACGAAAGTAATGCATTATACTTGTCACTTTGTTTTCAGAGTCACTCTTTTGCAGACTGTTTTGTTTCTTTTGCTTGTATAAAAACTATATTTGAGGTCAATTATAATGATGTGAAAAGCCAATTTGTCAGTTATACCATGTCTTTTTACTAAAAGTAGTAATCTATATACTTGTGTAGACAATATTGTAAATCCATAATATATGATGTTACTGAATCTTATGATTTTGTTTGAAACATCAATGATTAAGGGATTGTATTTTTTCCGTTTGGAGATAAAAGTAGAGATGGTGGTGGGAACAAAGCCGAGGCTTCTTCGTTGCCCAGTGGGGTTCAAGGATTAGGGATGGGTCTGCCTGATTTGACAAGTAAGAGCAAAGGAAAGCAAAAGGTGGCACCAAAGGAGTCACATGCTTCAGAGACCCTCAATAAGTTGAGAGAGCAGACCAGGGAGACTGTCAAGGGTTTGGAATCTATAGCGGGTATAAAACCAGGTGGCGTTGATGGATTGGGCGATGATAAAATGATGGAGGATTTAGCCAAGCAGTTTGAGGAGCTTGCCAAGTCTCAGGTATTTTACATGATGGTGTTTCAGTTGATTATAGGGTTATGCATTTGTGATATAACAAGTATGTGTTTTCATGTTTCTTTACTTTTCTGATTACATACTGGAACAAAAAAAGTTATCTACCACCCTGTTTATACACGGATTGTATGAGTTGCCACATATTTGTCAAAAGTAAATAATTAATAAAAAACTGCCTGACAGAAATGATCAATGAAAATTAGTGACTAGTAAGTCTTTGAGTTTGAGAATGGAATTGGAAAAAGTAGAAGGGTGTTGGTGGCATATCTATCTATCCTGCACTCTGCTACCAAATTCAGTCAAATTGGCAACTGGGAAATAATCTTTTAAAATCTGATGGGAGAAGTTCAATTGTTGATGAGCCAAATAAAAGTTTTCATTGGTTATGACTAGTAAGTAGTTGAACCTAATAGTGTCTCTGCGTCAAGTCTGTGGTTAAACTGGAGACATGGTTTGAATGACGTGCTTTACTATTTACCTATTGACTTGTATTCTCTTCAATAATGTCAAAGTAAGAAGTTGTTATTGACCAAAATCAGTATAATCGTTACCTTACATATCTTGCCATTATGACTTTGCCCAATTAAGTCAAGTACATAGTTTGAGAGAAGGGTAAGTGTAGCAATGTTCGTGAGACATGAATATGTAACAGTTTTGCGGGTATTCTTCTAGTTTGTTGTTAAAAACATGTTGTAGAGAGAAAGAAAATTCCATTAAATTTGATTGCTGATATTGTTCTCTTCTCTTTGGCAGGACATGGAGTCTATAGTAGAGACAATGATGCAGCAGCTTTTGTCCAAAGAAGTTCTTCATGAACCCATGAAAGAAATTGGAGAAAGATATCCGAATTGGTTAGAAGAGAATAAATCTAAACTTAGCCAAGAAGAATACAATCGTTACTTTCATCAGCATGAGCTCATAAAGGAATTAAATATAGTTTATGACACCGAGCCTGGTAATTTCAACAAAATCATAGAGCTCATGCAAAAGATGCAAGAATGTGGTCAACCTCCGAATGATATTGTGAAAGAGCTTGCTCCTGATTTTGATATATCAGCTCTCGGTCAACTGTGAGTAGCTTTCATCATTTCTTATATGTGGTTTAATTTGTTAATCGTTCATCTTTATAAATAAACGATTAACAAGTTGTCCCCTCTTGATAATGGTATTAACTTCCAAATACATTACATGCATATGTAATTTATTTGCTAAAAAGTGACTTTGAGGTAAAAAATTTGTGAGCTTCATTTAAAATCTTATTATGAACACCTTAAATGCAAGTTATCCATTAAAATGAACATAAAGGTCTTAAGTTTCACTTTCAACTGCATTATATGATTCATCTATTTAGGTTCAATAATATGGTTTTTAAGTTTTAACTTCAAGTTATATGCAAGCTTATTAATAAAGCTTGAAAACTTTCGTATATTGGACTATTTGTAACCGGTGATGGAGCCTGGAGATGGAACAATGAGAGTGTTAAATTCTTACTTTTAAACACATGCATCATGTCAATGTTAAATTCTAAATGTATTAAGTTTGCTTCTAAATGATGAAGTATTATCTAATGTGATCTGATATGTGACTCCTTGACTTGCAGGTCCCCTGAAATGGTTGATGCTAAGCAGAACTGTTGTATAATGTGAGATATAGTCAGTGGTGTAGCCAGACTTTTCACTTAGGGTGGGCCAAAACGATACTAGTACTAAAAATGCACGAAAATAATATTGTATATAAAGTGGGGTTAAAGCTATGGATCCGTAATGAACTTTCACTTTTTTACTGATTTAGGTAATGAACCGATTTATTACTAATGTAGAAATGTAGGTAGCAAACTTTTAAATTTTGTATCGAATAAGGTAATATGTATTACGTGGCATTATTAAAATTGCTTTACGTGGCAATACAGGAATATGACACCACGTAATACATATTAAACACGGGAAAGAAGGATGAGATAATACGTACGTGTTAACAACTAAGTTAAAATAAGGAATTAGATTGAATTAATTGCGAATAAGAAAAGTAAATTAATATGAACCAAATTGCAATAAAGAAGATTATTTGAGACATTTTAATTAGTTAAGGATCCTAATCCTGATTCCTAATAGGCTAATAGTTATAGTTATTCTAAATTAACCACATAATTTGTACATATAAGCAAAATTCTTTAAAGATTTTAGTTTATTAAGGATCGTAAATGTTATGTTAATCTTATAAGAAAACAATTTTACAAGATGCGCATAGGGTGTGTTTAGTTGTGGAAAATTTTCCACAATTTTTCATTTCCAATTTTCTAAAGAAAATCGTTCTCCAGAAAAGTGTTGAAAATTTAGAAAACGCGTTCAAATGTTGGAAAAGTGAATTTTGGAAAACTAATTATATCTTGGAAATTTTGGAAAAGTGTGGGGGAATTGTATAAAGGAAAATTTGGAAAAGTGTGGGGGAAGTGTTTTCCACCTCCAAGTTATATTTTGGAAAAGTGGATTTTCCATTTTATTGGAAAATTTTCTCAGAAAAATTCATTTTGAACGCGTTTTTCAGTTTTTCACTTTTCTTAAAAAAAAATTCTAGAAATCCTCCCTTTTTTCCGCAACTAAACACCCCCTGTATGTTTGAAGTTTAGACTTAAGGTGGGCCGGTGGGCCAATAACATTTTACTGAGAAAAATATCTATAAATTATGTATAGTTATTACTAAAAAAATTTTTCCCAAAGTGGGACATGGCCCTTCCTGTGTCCTTCACAGCTTTGCCAGTGGATATAGTATGCATACTATTGTTTCTTCCATTTGCATTGTTTTTTATTAGATTCCGATGAAAATAAAGTTGTTTTGACTTTTAACTCTGACCTTACATTTTACGAGCCAGTGAATGTGTGATTCTACATTCTTATGCTTCATTTGAGCCCGATGAAACTCTATCGGAGTCTGATACACTCAATATTTTGATCTTGATCCGAATGGGAGCAAATCCCCTACTTTGTCACCTTGTATTTTTAGGCCTACTTTAGGTCTTCCTAAGTAGGTCTATCAATCATTTTTCTAATCGATACTCTATCTATTGTATGTAAAGGAAAGTTCATTAAATTAAAGACTACTAAAAAATGAAGAATGGGAGAATCAATCCCCACCCTTGAATTATAATAATCAAAGGACATGATTCATTGAGGCTTTTCTTATAAATCACTGTAACTTATACGTTAAATACAATGGGCAAGGTATATTTGTCAATCAACAATAAAAATCTAAACTCTTGTCAATCAATCAATCGACATCTCATTCACCATTCCCTCTCAGCTTCTATCACACTTTCAATCATCGTTCATTCTCACGACCATCATCACGTTTGGCAACGTCAACACCGCACCGCCTACCACCGTCCACCGCCACCACTGTCCACCGCCGTCAACCACCGCGCCGGCAACCCCCGGGTCGTCAACCACCATCAAGGGCACCGTTGCCGTCAATCACCGTTGGCCTCCCCCAATCATTCACCAATGACGGATAACTGAAATTTGGTAACTGAATGCCAAAATAAGGAGAATGATTATAGTATACAAGTTTCTTGTGGTCAAAAAGTAATTTAAGTTTCCGATAATATAAGATGAAGCCTCTGTACTATGAGCCCCTGTTTAGAGTACAAGTTTCTTCTACCACCTTTCAGTTTGGTTAAAAACTTTTGGTTTTCTTATGGAAGTGGTACCTCATAATGAAATGATAAAAATATTAACTAATATTTTCCCAATGAATTCCACAATTACATTATACACAAATATATAGGGTGTGTTTGGCAAAACGAGTTGGAGATGGAGATGGAGTTGGAGATGGAGCTGGAGATGGAAGTTTGGGGCTGGAGCTGGAGCTTTTATTTGGGGTTGGAGCTGGAACTTTTATTTTTTAATTCGTGTTTGGCAAACTAATTGGAGATGGGGCTTATTAATGTAAAATGACATAAATGGACATGGTTGTTTATGATTTCATTTTTTATAATAATTATAAAAGGGTAATTTAGTAATTCAATAACAAGGAGATGGGGATTCTTTGTAGAAGCTAGTTTTAGGAGCTTGTACTTTTGGGGATTATTTTTTAGAGAATCCCTCTACCATTTTTCATGCCAAACAAGGATTATAAATATGTAAGAGATAGAGTTTCTTAAAAATAGAATCTCAATCTCCTAGAATCCCCAATAATCCTCTAAAATGATGTTGCCAAACACACCCATAGAGTATCACATGGGCTTGATGAGCCAAACATACAAGGGGCAATTGGGCCAAAGCTAATATACAACTATATACTAAATACGTACATATACATAATCTGTACATATAATCCCTGCAATTTTATCGGGAGGAGAAATCCGTACGTTCAAACCTCTGATCCGATGTGAAAGTATATAGAGTATCACATGGGCTAGATGTGCCAAACATACAAGGGGCAATTGGGCCAAAGCTAATATACAACTATATGCTAAATACGTACATATACATAATCTGTACATACAGTGGCGGACGTATGTGGGGTGTAGGGTATGAACTTGCATACCCTATGAACAAGTTTGCCAGTGTTAAAAAATTTATTTTCATGAAGTTATTGATATCTTAATACTAAAGTGCATACCCTGTGAAAAACTCGTGCATACCCATTTCAAAATTTGACAGAAAATCCCCTTCAATGTAAAAATTATGATGAAGTTAACACATAAAAATTCGTTTGTACGTTTCTATTCAGTCAGTTTTTCCATTCTTCATGTTTTTTTTATGGTACGGTATTCTTCAACACCACTTCGGTGTTAGTTGTCGGGGCCCCTCGCTTCGCCTAGATGGTAGTCGCCTCCCTCTAATCGTTCCCCTCGCTTTGCCTAGATGGTAGTCGCCTCCCTCTAATCGTTCGTTGATTGCAGCCTCATTGGTAGCTCTTTGGGCAGATTATACCCTTGTGTGACACCCCCAAATTTAATGATTTGCGGAAGCTTGATTTGGGTGTCACTAATCAATATACAAAGCACATAAGATATAATGAACGACCACTATATGCGTCGTTTTAAACTTGTATAGATAAAGTAAATGTTTACATCAAAATATAGTTACATTAGCTCGGTTCCTGAAATTGAGAGATTACATAGCATAATTACTTTTACAAAATATAATAATGCAGTCCAATCTCTAGTTGTATGTATGCTGACTCGAGCTAATAATTCCTGCTTGTGCAGCCAAACTACTGCTGGGTACCTGTGATAAATACTAAAATGGGTCAGCGAAAACGCTGGTGAGCTCACAGGTTTGTATGTCAATGTATAGTTGTCAGAACCGCAAGATTTATATTGAATTTAAAATGCAATTAAGCAAAATAAAAGTTATACTGTCCATGAGCACATAGTCTGAGCTTAACTTGATTTGTCAGGCCCACTTAAGGAAACCTAACTTGAAATGCCTCCTACGAGTGCCTAATCAACACTCGTCTTCCCAAATGCTAATACATCCGTTTGACCGGTTAGTGCGTGCTAACCCGGATGAGGATTGTCAATCCCATATGATATCATATACTAACATTCACGCTATAAAATACTAGAGACTATGCTTATGGAGGACTTTAAATTGATTAGCTTGAAACTCATGTAGTATTTGAAGTTTGGCACTTGCGTTCTACTTGTAAAACAAAATCGAGTAGTAATATCACACCCCTAGTTGTAAAGCAGTGAAAATGGGGCTATGAAACTCACCTGAGTCTTGAAGTGTTTAATTTAATAAACTCGAAATAATTAGCGGTGAATTGATGTCCAAAGACTTGAAACCTGAATGTGTTCACGACACTTGATTGTTATTAATGGTATTGGTATCCCGAAAGACTACCATTTGAATTGTTTGTCTAACTTAATGTCCAAATTACCCCGATTTGGTTGATTGTTTTGTTACAAGTTACTACGACTTGTTTGAATAAATTGGTACAAGTTACGACGACTTGTTTGATTGAATTATCTAAGTTTCAACGACTTAGTTGATTTAATTGTGTATTTGAAAGTGTGTACGGCCCGTTGGTGACGGTTGTATCGATAGTTCTAAAATGTTATTATATTGTTGCTACAGTGAATTGCTACAGTAAAATTTGACTTCGAAAATTTTAAGTTTTGAAGATTCTGTTTTGTGCGACGTAGCCTGCGACGTTGGGTGCGACGTAAGGGTTTGCGTCGCTAAGTGCGACGTCCGCAATTCAATGCGACGTAGAGTGCTGCGTCGCTATATGCGACGTTGAGGATATAGTGCGACGTAGGTCGCTGCGTCGCATTTGCTCCAGGCCAAATGCGACGTACGGGTCTGATCGGAATTTCAACCTCAAAAACGCATTTTCCAGCCATCGATCGGCATAATATTTTTACCCAACCCATTTTAGGACATTACAAGGTTATACAAACAACTAGCAAGTTATAAAACTTAAAAACGAGAGTTTTCGGAGTTGTGTCGGAAACTTACAAATCGCCGAAATGAAATTCCGGAAAGGTAGAAGTGTAGATCGTCGCGAGGGGGTCGTTTATTTCCAAAGGGGCTTGAAGATCCGAGGTCGTTTGGTATGTTTATTTTGCGATTTTTGTTGATTTTGGTTTGTGGTTTTGTTTGAGAGAAATAAGAGAGGAGAGAGAGATAGGAATGTGAAATGAAAGAAAAGAAAGAAAAGGGAGGTGATTAAGGTGGAATCCCCACCTTTTTCAGTCTCCGCGAAGTGCCCCGTGCAGTGTTCGTTTTCCCGATTATTTAAATGTTAAATATTTATTTTATAATTTAACTTTTCGTTTTACTTTACAAAAGTTTGTTCCAATATTTTGTTGAAGTGTTTTTACTAAATATCTAGAATTTATGTTATAAAAGGTGTTTTGTATCGTTTTGTTTGCGAAGTTACATTTGATTCGCGTTTATATAAATCGTGTAATAAAGCTTGTATACGAAATATCATAACAAATAATATTCTAAATAAAATTGGGTTATTAAATAATATTTATATTACCTAATAATATTTTTCACCAATGTCCGTATTTATGGTATCGAAATTCATTCGATTTGAAACTCGTACGATTTAAACAAATCGCATAATTGTAGATATATATTCAACAATATATATAATAATTGATACGTTAATTAGCCTAACACATAAACTAATTACATGTATTAAACTTGATTAGGCACTAAATTATAGTCCTAAATTTACGGTTGTCACATTCTCCCCCCGTTAGAAGAATTTCGTCCCGAAATTTAAGTTGAAGTCGTGTTTGACGTTGAATCAGTGAAGAGTTGAGGATACTTGAGTCGCATTTGGTCTTCCCGTTCCCAGGTGAATTCCGGACCGCGCCGCGAATTCCACCTAACCTTGACAATGGGAATACGACTCTGTTTAAGTTGTTTGACCTCACGGTCCATGATTTCAGCGGGTTCCTCAACAAAGTGAAGTTTCTCGTCAACTCGAATTTCATCGAGTGGAATGATAAGTGTCTCATCAGACAGACACTTCTTCAGATTTGAAACATGAAATGTGGGATGCACGCTGCTGAGTTCAGATGGCAGCTGCAATCGATAAGCCACTGGACCAATCCTTTCGAGGATCTCGAATGGTCCAATGTATCTGGGATTCAACTTCCCTCGTTTGCCGAATCGGATTACGCCTTTCCAAGGCGATACTTTGAGTAGTACTCGATCCCCAACTTGGAACTCGAGTGGTTTGCGCCTCACGTCAGCATAACTTTTCTGACGATCACGCGCGGCTTTGAGTTTGTTTTGAATTTCGACGATTTTCTCGGTTGTTTCGTGAATGATCTCTGGACCCGTGAGTTGGCTGTCCCCAACTTCGGTCCAACAGATAGGTGACCGGCACTTACGACCGTACAGTGCCTCGAAAGGTGCAGCTTTAATGCTGGTATGATAACTGTTGTTGTACGAGAACTCGCACAATGGTAGGTGTTTTTCCCAGTTTACACCGAAGTCTACTACGCAGGCCCGTAGCATATCTTCAAGTGTTTGAATGGTTCGTTCACTTTGACCGTCTGTTTGAGGATGGTATGCGGTACTCATATCAAGTCGAGTACCCAGGGATTTTTGAAGTGATTGCCAAAATTGTGAAGTGAAACGACTATCCCTATCGGAGATAATTGATATTGGAACACCGTGTTTGGTCACGATTTCCTTCAAATAGATTCTGGTGAGGCGTTCCATTTTGTCGGATTCCTTGATTGCCAAGAAGTGAGCAGACTTTGTGAGACGATCCACGATCACCCAAATGGTATCGCAACCGCTCGATGACTTGGGTAGTTTGGTTATGAAATCCATGGCAATTTGTTCCCATTTCCATTCAGGAAGACTGGGTTGTTGAAGTAAACCAGAAGGTTTTTGATATTCGATTTTGACTTTGGAGCAAGTAAGGCACTTGCTGACATAGATGGCGATTTCAGCTTTCATGTTCGGCCACCAGTAGAAGTCCTTGATACCGTGGTACATTTTATCGGATCCCGGATGGATAGAATATTTGGACTTGTGAGCTTCATCCATCACCAAGTCTCGTAGGTTCCCAAATTTAGGCAACCAGATTCGGTTTGAGAGATACCTAATCCCGTTAGGTCTGATTTCGAATTGTTTATCCATGCCCCGCAAGGCTTCATCTTTGACATTTTCGGGTTTTAAGGCTTCGAGTTGAGCAGTGAGGATTTGAATGTTTAAATTGTTGTGAATGGTCATACTGAGGGCTCGAACCCGAAGTGGTTTCACTCGCTCTTTTCGACTGAGGGCGTCAGCAACAACATTTGCTTTGCCTGGATGATATTTGAGCTCGCAGTCGTAATCGGTAAGCAACTCGACCCATCGACGTTGCCTCATGTTGAGATCCTTCTGATCGAATATGTGTTGAAGGCTTTTATGGTCGGTAAAGATTGTACATCTGGTACCATAAAGGTAATGTCTCCAGATTTTGAGGGCAAAAACGACAGCTCCTAGCTCGAGGTCGTGGGTGGTGTAATTCTTTTCATGAATCTTAAGCTGTCGAGAAGCATAAGCTATGACTTTGTCCCGTTGCATGAGCACACAACCGAGACCTTGATGAGAAGCATCGCAGTATACCACGAAGTCATCGGTGCCTTCAGGTAAAGATAGGATAGGAGCACTGCAAAGCTTTTGTTTTAAGAGTTGGAATGCCGACTCTTGTTTATCAGTCCAGTCAAACTTTTTGTCTTTCTGGGTCAGCGTCGTGAGTGGTATGGCTATCTTGGAAAAATTTTCAATGAATCGTCGATAGTATCCGGCCAGTCTTAAAAACTGCCGTACTTCGGTCGGAGTGGTTGGCGATTGCCAGTCTTTGATAGCCTCGATTTTTGACGGGTCAACGTGAATCCCCTGCCTGTCAATCACGTGACCAAGGAATTGAACAGTTTCGATCCAGAACTCACACTTAGAGAACTTGGCATAGAGCTCCTCGTGTTTAAGTAGTTCAAGGATAGTTCTGAGGTGTTGCGCATGCTCTTCTTTGCTTCGTGAATATATGAGAATGTCATCGATGAAGACAATGACAAACTTATCAAGGTAAGGTTTACACACCCGATTCATAAGGTCCATGAATACAGCCGGTGCATTGGTTAGGCCGAATGGCATAACTTGAAATTCGTAATGCCCGTAACGGGTTCTGAAAGCGGTTTTTGGAATATCGGCATCGCGAACACGCAATTGGTGATAACCGGATCGGAGATCAATCTTTGAATAACAACTCGACCCTTGAAGTTGGTCGAACAGGTCATCGATTCGAGGAAGTGGATACCGGTTCTTGACAATTAACTTGTTCAACTCTCGATAGTCGATACACATTCGAAAAGAACCATCTTTCTTCTTAACAAATAGGACCGGAGCTCCCCAAGGTGAAGAACTCGGCCTGATAAACCCTCGTTCCAGGAGCTCCTGTAACTGGGTGGACAGCTCCTGAAGTTCGGATGGAGCTAAACGGTATGGTGCTCGAGCCACAGGCGCAGCACCTGGTACAAGATCGATTGAGAACTCAACCTGTCTTGGTGGTGGTAGACCAGGTAGTTCTTCAGGAAAGACTTCTGGAAAGTCTCGAACAATTGGAACATCCTCAAGTCGCTTCTCCTCCGACTTTTTCTCCATGATGTGCGCGAGGATTGCTGGATAACCCTTTCTCAGAAATTTTCGGGTTTTAAGACAAGAGATGATGTTAAGCCTCGTCCCTCCGGTCTCCCCCTGTATGACTAGGGTTCTACCGACAGTGAGAGGTATGCGAACAATTTTGTCATAGCAGATGATTTCGGCGCGATGTTTGGATAACCAATCCATGCCTACGATGACATCGAAACTTCCTATCTCAACAGGCATAAGATCTATGGAGAAGATTTCGTCGGCTAGATTTAAAGTGCAATTAGGTATCACACTATTGGTTTCTATCATTTGGCCATTAGCTAGCTCTACTGTGTACTTAACGTCTAAAGCAACAGGTGTAATGTCAAGTAGAGGGCAAAATTCATCGGAAATAAAACTCCTATCGGCACCAGTATCAAACAGAATGGAAGCAGTTAAATTGTTGAGGAGGAACATACCCGTGACCACATTCGGGTCCTGACGGGCGTCCCCTGAGTTGATCACGAAGGCGCTACTTTTGGTGTTGTTGTTGTTGCGGTGGTTGTTGTTGTTGTTGCCCTTATTCTTCAATTTTGGGCAAGAATCCCTGAAGTGTCCTGGGTTTCCACATTCATAACAGGACTTAGGTTGTCGGGTATTTCTGTCAGAGGGGTTGTTGTTGGATTTGGGGGCTCGGCAATCCTTGGTCAAATGCCCGTACCTCCTGCAGTTGTTGCAAGGGGGGTTGCACTGGCCAAAGTGGTGGTAGTTGCACTTGGGACAATAAGGTCTGTCCCCGGTGTAACTGCGGTTGGATTCAGAGTTGGTGTTGTAGACTTGGATGGCGTTGTTTTTCTTGTTTGAGTGGTGGTGGTGTTCAGTGGATTTGCGTTTGTTGTTGTTAGAGGATGAGGTGTTGGAGGTCTCACGGCTGACAACTAGAGCCATGAGTTCGTGGGCCAATCGAATGGCACTTTCAGTAGTAGTTGGTTTGGATGAGGCGACGTTTCCCTGAATGTTCTCGGGAAGTCCACGAATGTATTTCTTAATGCCCTTACTTTCTGGTTCGACCAAACCCGGGCATAATAAGGCAAACTGCTGAAACTTGGTGGTATATTCAGCAACATCATTTCCCTGCACCTCCAGGTGCCAGAATTCTTCTTCCAGCCTGTGCAATTCCTCTTCAGGACAGTATTTTTCTGTCAGTTTCTTTTTCAGTTCGGCCCAAGGAAGTCGGTTTGCAACCTCAAGGCCTACGGAGTTTGCGTGGGTTTTCCACCACGTGAGTGAACCTTCCTGAAAGGTGTAAGCAGCGAATTTGACCTTGTTGTTCTCAGTACAGTCGCATAGACTGAAAATAGATTCCATACGCTCAATCCAACGGATCAAGCCAATGGCACCTTCCGTGCCCTTGAAGTATAGCGGTTTACAGCTAAGAAAGTCCTTATAGGAGCAAGGCTTGGGTGGTGGAGTATTGGTTGATGTGTCCTCGCTACCGGGTGGTGTTCGGGTAGCCAAGGCTTCGGTCACACTGCGGGCAATTATTCCCGCGATCTCAGCTTCGCTAAGGGTAATTTGACGACGAGGAGGCATGATGCTGAGTAAGAAAGAACAAGGAAATGAAATAAGATGCTAGTCCGAGTATGATGAACTAGTGGTGTGTTTGTCATTTCGAGACAAAGCGTTAGAGAGAAAGAGGCCTATATTCATATAATAATATAGCCTAAAGTGATAATGAGGTCTACTTATGTAAGTATATATGTATATCACATAATAACCTATTGAGTGTCTAGCACAGACGTGTTTTGAGTCCCGTTTCTCTCGAGGTCAGAGTCAACTAATGCATTCCTGTTCAACATAACTCTTTCAGATTTCACATCATCTTTCTCTAATTGTACATAGTTGATCAGGCTATGTTAAATTAAAGTCGTATGATGTAATCCCTGAACTAGTCATAACTACTAAGGAATACTGCCTAACGGTCATAGTCTAGGCCCACTAAATGCAACCTAGTTCACTATAACCTTAGGCTCTGATACCAATCTGTGACACCCCCAAATTTAATGATTTGCGGAAGCTTGATTTGGGTGTCACTAATCAATATACAAAGCACATAAGATATAATGAACGACCACTATATGCGTCATTTTAAACTTGTATAGATAAAGTAAATGTTTACATCAAAATATAGTTACATTAGCTCGGTTCCTGAAATTGAGAGATTACATAGCATAATTACTTTTACAAAATATAATAATGCAGTCCAATCTCTAGTTGTATGTATGCTGACTCGAGCTAATAATTCCTGCTTGTGCAGCCAAACTACTGCTGGGTACCTGTGATAAATACTAAAATGGGTCAGCGAAAACGCTGGTGAGCTCACAGGTTTGTATGTCAATGTATAGTTGTCAGAACCGCAAGATTTATATTGAATTTAAAATGCAATTAAGCAAAATAAAAGTTATACTGTCCATGAGCACATAGTCTGAGCTTAACTTGATTTGTCAGGCCCACTTAAGGAAACCTAACTTGAAATGCCTCCTACGAGTGCCTAATCAACACTCGTCTTCCCAAATGCTAATACATCCGTTTGACCGGTTAGTGCGTGCTAACCCGGATGAGGATTGTCAATCCCATATGATATCATATACTAACATTCACGCTATAAAATACTAGAGACTATGCTTATGGAGGACTTTAAATTGATTAGCTTGAAACTCATGTAGTATTTGAAGTTTGGCACTTGCGTTCTACTTGTAAAACAAAATCGAGTAGTAATATCACACCCCTAGTTGTAAAGCAGTGAAAATGGGGCTATGAAACTCACCTGAGTCTTGAAGTGTTTAATTTAATAAACTCGAAATAATTAGCGGTGAATTGATGTCCAAAGACTTGAAACCTGAATGTGTTCACGACACTTGATTGTTATTAATGGTATTGGTATCCCGAAAGACTACCATTTGAATTGTTTGTCTAACTTAATGTCCAAATTACCCCGATTTGGTTGATTGTTTTGTTACAAGTTACTACGACTTGTTTGAATAAATTGGTACAAGTTACGACGACTTGTTTGATTGAATTATCTAAGTTTCAACGACTTAGTTGATTTAATTGTGTATTTGAAAGTGTGTACGGCCCGTTGGTGACGGTTGTATCGATAGTTCTAAAATGTTATTATATTGTTGCTACAGTGAATTGCTACAGTAAAATTTGACTTCGAAAATTTTATGTTTTGAAGATTTTGTTTTGTGCGACGTAGCCTGCGACGTTGGGTGCGACGTAAGGGTTTGCGTCGCTAAGTGCGACGTCCGCAATTCGATGCGACGTAGAGTGCTGCGTCGCTATATGCGACGTTGAGGATATAGTGCGACGTAGGTCGCTGCGTCGCATTTGCTCCAGGCCAAATGCGACGTACGGGTCTGATCGGAATTTCAACCTCAAAAACGCATTTTCCGGCCATCGATCGGCATAATATTTTTACCCAACCCATTTTAGGACATTACAAGGTTATACAAACAACTAGCAAGTTATAAAACTTAAAAACGAGAGTTTTCGGAGTTGTGTCGGAAACTTACAAATCGCCGAAATGAAATTCCGGAGAGGTAGAAGTGTAGATCGTCGCGAGGGGGTCGTTTATTTCCAAAGGGGCTTGAAGATCCGAGGTCGTTTGGTATGTTTATTTTGCGATTTTTGTTGATTTTGGTTTGTGGTTTTGTTTGAGAGAAATAAGAGAGGAGAGAGAGATAGGAATGTGAAATGAAAGAAAAGAAAGAAAATGGAGGTGATTAAGGTGGAATCCCCACCTTTTTCAGTCTCCGCGAAGTGCCCCGTGCAGTGTTCGTTTTCCCGATTATTTAAATGTTAAATATTTATTTTATAATTTAACTTTTCGTTTTACTTTACAAAAGTTTGTTCCAATATTTTGTTGAAGTGTTTTTACTAAATATCTAGAATTTATGTTATAAAAGGTGTTTTGTATCGTTTTGTTTGCGAAGTTACATTTGATTCGCGTTTATATAAATCGTGTAATAAAGCTTGTATACGAAATATCATAACAAATAATATTCTAAATAAAATTGGATTATTAAATAATATTTATATTACCTAATAATATTTTTCACCAATGTCCGTATTTATGGTATCGAAATTCATTCGATTTGAAACTCGTACGATTTAAACAAATCGCATAATTGTAGATATATATTCAACAATATATATAATAATTGATACGTTAATTAGCCTAACACAGAAACTAATTACATGTATTAAACTTGATTAGGCACTAAATTATAGTCCTAAATTGACGGTTGTCACACCTTGCCCCTCAGCCCTTGCGGCATTTTTCGATTCTACTCGATCTCTTACTAAGTAAAAAGAAAACTTTAGTTGAAACAAACTTGTATCCCGTATGTACTAACTCCTTATTTCCGATGAAAACTATATCTCTAGGCAAAATAATTTTTTTACTACAATCGAGTCGACAAAATCGACCCGAAATTTTGACCTGAGAAAAACCCAAATGAAAATATTTGAGTACCTTAAATATGTGCATATCCAATAACGAAATCCTAGCTCCGCCACTGTGTACATATCTAACAAAAAAAACATTTGGTTCGACCCATGCATGTAAGGTCAAATATATTTGTTTTCCATAATAAAAGTTGGTATGAATGGTCTAACAATTTTACAGCAAGATTCATCCACATGTATTATCCAATATAATCAAGGAGGTATCAAAACTTCAAATGTAAAAATTACCAAATCACATGCGATTATTGTTTTTTGGTGTTTTAATTATCAGTATTATAACTATTATTGAAAGTTGTTTAATCATACAAGGTTATAATTAAAATCACACGTGATTATGACTAAAATTACATAATAATCATAACCTTATTGAACGTTGTTTAATTATATGTGATTACAACTAAAATCAAATGTGATTACGACTAATATCACATATTATAACAATAATTACGTATGAACATATCTAATATTAATTGGACTTAAGTAACTTGAGGTTACTACAAAAATCACAAGTTATTAAATTAAAATTTAATATTGTTTGATGATTAATCAAATATGATTTCTTAATGTTCAATTGTATTCGGGTAGTTTTTGATAATAGAATCACATTTGATTGCACTTATTATCTTATTTATAATCACATGTGAAATTATATAAATCACAATTGATTACAACTAATATCACATGTGATTATAATATATGTGATAATCACATGTGATTATAGCTATTATTATTCATGATTATAGATATAATCACATGTGATCATAACTATTATTGTTTGGTGTTTAATCACATGTGATGTTGCATTTATCACATTCAAACTTCAAAATATCAGTTATAAACACACGTGCATAATTTTATTTGACAATTAAAAAATCGAGAAAAAAAATCCCCGGTTATAATCACATGTGATTATCTTGCGAAACACTAATCACATGTGATTATAATGTCCTCGTATGTAAATTTTAAATCATAACTATTATCAATATAAATTTTGTCAACGTCTAACAATGGAAATCATAAATTATCCACATGACTAAAAGTCACTTGTATCACATGTGTAATAAAATTTAGCATGTTCAAAAATTTATATCACTTATTAAATCACATGTGATTTTATTCTATGCAATTATAAGACACACAAAAAAAGTGAAAAAAAAAATCCATCGAAAGTATACTATGTAAGATCTTAAATCGAAAAACAAAACGCTGATTTTTATGGTGCAAGTTTTATAATTTTTCGATTAGCCGTTTTTTAGATATTTACATTTAAAAAATGTTGATGGAAGTGAGTTTTTAATTAGAATGACAATTGTACCTTTCCAAACTTAATTGAAATGGAGGCTTGCATTTTCAATTATTCGCCTAAATTTTATGAATATTTTCATAAATATGAAAGAATAAAAAAACAATTAACACTTGGGTTTGGTTCACAGGACCAGGCTCCATTTGAGGAGCAGTGAAAGAAGAACAAAGGACCATTGAGAACTCGCCACGTGTCACCTATAAAGTTTCATTTATCTGCCTTCCACTTTTCTAAGTATTAGATATCAACCCATCATACTTTAGTCATTCACACTCCCAAACCCACCATCACCCACCACCAGTTTCTGGCCACCCGCCGCCACCATTCGCTGCCGGTGGCTAAATTCCGGCGACCGGAAAGTTCTTTTTTATTTTTTAAAAACATTGAGGGAAATTTGATGATCATAAATTCTTGTTCCCTTACAACTAACAAACATCACCAGCATTCTCAATCGTACACCAATCGGAAGAAGAAATCATTATTTTCTCCTAAAAACATATTCTGTCATCGGAGTCGGAGAAGCAACAGAACCACCGACGAAGATGATTCACTTGTATCACCACTCACGATCTTACTCCACGGTGATAAGACCGGTGCTGATGACATAGAACCGTCGTCCCTGTAAACGATTGATGATGAACGTAGATTTAAAGCCAGATCGCAAAGCAGTGACATTGATTAGTAACTGTGGCTCAAAATTATCAAAAATATATAAATACATACACAGAGATTACACATAGATACAAAAAGTGTGTCTTCTTGTGAGAGAGAGAATGATATTTAAATTTTGGTATTCTAATGGATTGCACATTTAAGTGTAATGAATTGTTTGTTTCATATCCGTGAGTGGGTAGCATAGATTTCCGTGATACAATAAATGATGAAAAGAAAACATAATGCAGTGAAAGAACATCAAAATGCAGTAAAACATATATATAAGATAAGATACAGTAAAAAAGCTACATATCTAAAAAAGAAAAGAGAAGTACAAAATGCAGTGAAAAACCATCAAAATGCAGCAACACATCTATACAAAATGCAGGAACAAATAGCTAAGACGTACACTAAAAAATGCAATACAAAAACATTAAAATGCAGTAACACTATCATATAAGATAAGATGCATTAAAAAAGGGTAACATATATAAAAATGAATATTGTAGTATAAAATCTAGTAAGAAAACATCAAAATACAGTAACTCATAATACAAAATGCGGGAACAAACGGCTAAGACGTACAATACAAAATGCAATACAAAAATATTAAAATGCAGTAACACCATCATATAAGATAAGTTTCGGTGAAAAAGGCTAACATGTATAAAAAAGAATATTTCAGTACAAAATGCAGTGAAAAATATTAAAATGCAGTAACATATATGTACAATATGCAGGAAAAAACATGTAAGACGTATACAATATAAAATGTAGTACAGAAACATTAAAATGCAGTTACACCATCATACTTTTCAAAAAGTAGGTCATGCAATTTTCAATGTGTCAACTTTTTAAAAAGGATAATGACAAGATAACACATACTTTATGACAGTATATACGATGACTACTTTAAATGCATTTATTTACAATAAATAAACAAAGCATTCTATATAGTTGACCTACAATTTTAGCATATATCCAGGATTTAAATTTGAGAAACGGTGATGACAAAATAAGCTCTGGAAATAATAATTACGAATCGATTTTCGAAAGCAAATCGGGAGCTCATGTTCCGTTTATACAAGGTTATGTTGATGTTGAGAGTTTCGTAAATGAAGGTGATGACAATGAGTGATGAATCATCAGTTTCGAATTTCGAAAGCTTTGTGAAATTAGCTTTTAATTGCTGGAAATGGTAGCGAGACGATGATGAAAATGGCAGCGATAATGGCGATGGTTTCGGTGGTAGGAGGAGGCGACGGTGGGAGGTTTTAGTCGGAGTGAGTATGGTGGTGGCCGGTTGTAAAATTCTGGCGGTTGGCTATGACGGTGAACGAAAGGTTGTAGTTGGAGAGAGGACGGTGGTGGTTGTCGTTGAAAGCGATGGTGGCCGATTGCAACATTCTGGTGGCGGGTTTTATTCGGCAAAATTTGACGGAATCCGACGCCTAGGTGGTGGGAGGAGGTGGTGGTAGGTGGTGAGAGTTGGTGGGAGGAAGAAGGAAAGTGGAGTAAAAAGAGAAAGTTGAAGGATGAAAATGAGAAAGAGGAATTAATAGAGGAAGTGTAAGTGAAATTTAATGTTTTTTTTTTACCCCTGAGACCATTCAATAGCTCCTCCTTCCCCTCTAATGGGTCCGCCCCTCTCATCCATTTCTTTAACACTTAACTTATTTTTTTATTTTTATTTTATATTTAGTTTCGAACGGCTCAACTAAATATATTATTATTATTATTATTATTATTATTATTATTATTATTATTATTATTATTATTATCATATTTTAATTTTAAATAGATACATATTGATATTTGCAATTGCGATACTCGTTAGTCATCTTCTCTGTTTCTGGATCGATTACTGGTACACCATCTTCATCTCTTTCTCGATAAATTACACTTCTGTACACATTTCCAACTGTGATGTGATATATGATTATAATTCGGATCTGGATTTTATTTAATTTACCAGCTCAATTGTTATAGGTTACAGGTTCAAGTTCAACGTACGAACCCTAAGATTTAGAATTACGATCTAATTTTCTGAATCTATATCCTTAAGCTTTATTTATGCATTTGATCGCAATTCCTAGAATTCCTAATTGGATCATGCTAATTTGGTTAATATAGAATCCCTAAACAATTCATATGTTGCTAAATTCTGAATGTTACATAATTAATTATACTCAAAATTGTGAAGTTGTGGTTATTATTTTGTAGCTAACGTATATTTGTTTGTGTAGTTTTAATCTTGTGGATCAAATGGCGAACCGAGGTCAAATTGCTAGTAACAACTCAGCACTTATTGCTATGATTGCCGATGAGGTACTTAGTATATTCTACTGATGATTTGATACTACTTCTATGTGTACATCCTATTGAAAGTGTGCACTCTGTGATCTGCTTATTTATGCGGATGAGAGGGAAATGAATTTTCCAATTGAGATGAAGATGACTATATCACATTTTTTTTTAGAAAACGATTAAGTTGATGAGTTGCTGTATAATTGTTCTTCCTGTAAGTTGATATGGAGATGGGTGGATACCAAGGTGTTTTGATATGGTGATGATCCACCACCCATTATTGAGTCATCCACTATGGCTGGCTTTATATTTGATATAATTGTTGCCAATTTTTTTTAAAAAAATATTCGAGATAAATGCAATGGACTAGGGCTGTTGAGCCTACGATTATAACTTCCTGAATAAGGATCAAATGAGAAGGGTTTTTCTTTGTCATGAGAAGGCATCGAGGCACTAAATTTGTAACTTTGATCCACAACTTTAATACACGAAAATCCTTTTCCATAATTTGTATATCAAATTTGCAGACTGTAACTTGAATTGTGAACCCGCTCATAATGTAGAATCGTGAATCAAAGTTTCAGATTTAGTCAATCTATGCCATCTCACATTTTCTCATAATTTAAAATACTTCTCTCACTGGATCTGTATCCATAACGTCAACATTTTGTGCAATGTTCTTAAAATGGATGGTGGTAATAACTGGACAGTTATGCTGTGGTTATCAGTGATTCGATGTTCTTTGGGTTAAATATAACTAATGCGCAATGCTTTTCAATCTTTTTATAATCGTTTGTATCTGATGTAGGACACAATAACTGGATTTTTACTTGCTGGAGTCGGCAATGTTGACTTGAGGAGGAAGACAAATTACCTCATTGTGGATTCAAGTATTATTTCTTCCCTGAACATTATACTGGATTTACTATGAAATTGTCTGATGACATCTTTCATACAGTGTTACACAATTATTATCGTGCATACTCGGGTAGTTGTGTGAATAAGTTGGATGCTTTAGGTTCCATAACATGCATCTTATAACAAGATTACAAGAGAAAAATGTATGACATCATTAGCAGCATAAACTTATTTAGCAAATATTTGAATGGTCCAATAAGACATACATATTAGGTGGTGCGAACAGCAAAATGCATATTGGGACACTACCAGTATATTTTCTACAGTGATTGCTAATAATTTCCCATTTTGTATTCTGAAACCATGAATAACATAACAGGAAAGCTAGTTACGCAAAATGGTTGTAGTTATAGGAACTTCCGAACTTATGCTAGCCTCAAGTAAATACTTGTCATAAGTTGTTTAGACATTACTCTTTTGATTAATATTAATCTAGTCCCATAAAAGGCTGGTTGTTGGTTTGAAATTGGTTGCTGATGTAGTGTCTATGTATATTGGTAATATTAAAAGGTCGTATGAAATTATGTATCCGTGATCTTAATTCATCTAAACTGTATCCAAGTTCTAGTCTAAAATATTGGAGCACTCCAAAGATATTACTTTATATCATTGAAGTTGCAATGTTTTACCAGGCAAATAATTTTAGGAAGCATTCTTTTATTTGTCAAGTGTCTAAATACTCATCGCTCGTAAAATAATGGAATGTTATAGGTCCAATCATTAACTTTTCGAATGCTAAAAGTGGGTAAAGTGATAAATGTTACGGAGTATTTGTTACTTTTCCCAAAAAAGAAAGTTCTTACCTATTTTCATGTAAAATACCAAAATGAAAGTCGTTCAATTCTGATGGGATGGATATAGTACGTTACTTGCACTGCTCTTAATTCAGTTCACAACATAATGCTATCTATAACCACATTGTATGTCAAACTTTATAATTGTTAATAAAAAAATTATTGTGAGTTATAAGCTATAACTAAGAGTGGGATATTTGGCACTAGTAAAATATTGTGTAATGCGAATTCCTTCATTTCTAGTTTGTGTGTTTTCTTTCTGATGACGTTCAAGTCTTTTACTGCTTTGTAAAATTCTTTCATTTGTTTCAGAGACAACCATCAAACAAATTGAGGATGCCTTTAAAGAATTTACCTCAAGAGATGATGTGGCAATAGTCTTGATCAGTCAATATGTAAGTACTTTGTTTTCTATCACTTATCAAGTACTCTCACTGAATTTACACGTAGTTTTGGTTGTTAAGCAGAAGAAATGAAGCAGTTATAAAACTAAGATCAAACTTTTTACTCAAAATGCATAGAACATGAAAAGTGTTTTGTGACTTAGAATTGCATATCTAACAAGTTCCTTATTTATAAAACATTGACACATTTGTCACGAAGAGTAGTTAGTGTATAAAGTTATTATTGTTTACTCCGACAATGTATAGAGAATAATAAATTGAACAACATGACCTATCGTGTTGTTATAAAACTTGAGAGGATCTCAATCTTTAGAGAATAATAGTTAACTATGATCCATGAATATTGATGATAGACATACGCGTAGATAAACTTGGTAATCAGTATCGTATATTATTATTGTGTGAATATCGACTACAGCAAGGGAAATATATACTAATTACATTTACACTCTGAACCCTCTAGTTTGCTAAAGTATAATTGACACACTTAAATGTCTAATATTCCCCCGCAAGCTAAGGCCGGGGAACGACCTGTAGCTTGGACCGTAATAGAAGAAACCGTTGTGAGGATAGTGGCTTGGTGAACACATCTGCGATCTGGTCATCAGTAGTTATAAACTGAACTGAAAGCTTCCGTTGAGCTACCCTCTCTCGAACAAAATGAAAGTCAACTTCTACATGCTTTGTACGTGCATGGAAGACAGGATTAGCTGAGAGATACGTGGCGCCAAGATTATCACACCATAAAGTAGGGATCGACTTAACAGGAACACGAAGTTCATGTAGGAGATCTTGGAGCCATGTGAGTTCTGCAACAGTATTGGCAAGGGCCTTGTATTCAGCTTCCGTTGACGACCGAGAGACAGTCTTTTGTTTTCGTGCAGACCATGAAACTAGGTTTGAACCTAGATAAATAGCATATCCCCCAGTGGATCGTCGGTCGTCTGGGCAACCAGCCCAGTCAGCATCAGAGAAGCCCGTTAGCGAATTGTAAGCTGAATCTGTATAAGCATGAAGAGTGTTTCCAGAATCGTGCACTAGGCGTAGACCATAATCAACAGTGCCCTGCAAATAACGAAGAATCCTTTTGACAGCGGACCAATGACTTTCAGTGGGCGAGTGCATAAACTGACAGACTTTGTTGACCGCAAAAGTGATGTCCGGGCGAGATAGAGTGACATACTGAAGGGCACCTACAACCTGCCGATACTTGACTGGATTATCAAAAATAGCACTATCATTAAGAGCAAGATTCGCATTAGTGGTCATAGGTGATGAAACTGGTTTAGCATTGGACAATCCTGCTCGTTGTAAAAGTTCAAGTATGTATTTCCTTTGAGAAAGAACTATATCGGGACCCTTGCTGGTGACCTCAACACCTAGAAAATAGGACAGGCTGCCCATATCCTTAACTGCAAATGATTGATTTAGACTTTGTACCACGTTATCAATAGCGTGCGGGTTGTTACCTGTCAAAATAATGTCATCAACATAAACCAGCATATACAAAAGCGTGCCACGGTGAGAGTAAATGAACAGTGATGGATCCGTTTTGGAACCCTGAAACCCAAGTGAGTGAAGAGCTGTGGAAAGTCTATGGAACCATGCTCTGGGGGCCTGCTTTAACCCATATAGGGCTTTGTGAAGTAGGCAAACATGATCGGGTTTGGTTGGGTCAACAAACCCTGGTGGTTGTTGTAAGTAAACAGTCTCGGTAAGGTCACCATATAAGAATGCATTTTGCACATCAAGCTGTCTTAGAGGCCATTTCTGAGTGACAGCCAGAGAAAGAACCACACGTATGGTTGTCGATTTAACGACGGGACTAAATGTTTCCTGATAGTCAATACCCGGTTGCTGTCGAAATCCTTTGGCAACTAATCTCGCCTTGTAGCGTGTGACAGCCCCTGTCTGATCTCGTTTTAACTTGTAAACCCATTTGCAATCAACCACATTGGAGTTCGGAACACGTGGAACTAGTGACCAAGTACCATTCCGCATTAGCGCTGAATACTCCTCAGCCATGGCATTACGCCAGTGAGGGTCCCTGTTAGCAATGGTAAAAGTTGTCGGTTCAATGTCTGATTGGGTATTGTATGAGGTGGCATTGTAAGGTTTAATCTGTTTAGGATTAGGGCGTAGGTTTGCTGGACGAGTACGAGTAGGCTCGGTAGTAGTAGTAGTGGAGGGTGTAGGAGGGTTAGGCTGAGCAGATTGTTGATTGTCCTTTGGACGACGATGATAAGTGTGAAGTATAGGTGGTTGAGTAGCAGGTGGGTTTGTAGTAGTGGAGTCTGGTGAGGCAGATGGTGTAGGAGACGACTGAGTAAATGTAGTGGTAGGTGCTGGTACCTGTGAGTCAGATGGTGGAATAGGACTGGGATAGGTGGAGACATAGGGATTTGAAGTGGACTTAGGAGGAGTAGATGTAGGAGCAGTCGATGTAGGTGTTTTCTGAAAGAGAAAGGATTGTTCGTTAAACCGAACGTGGCGAGCAACGTAAAGACGATCGGAATGTGGGTCGTAGCACCGGTATCCATGATGAGCGGTGCTGTAGCCAAGGAAGATGCACGGAGTGGAGCGGAAGTCCATTTTGTGTCTGTGGTATGGACGAAGATGAGGATAGCATTGACAACCAAAAACTCGAAGAAAAGAGAAATCAGGTTTACGATGGAACACATGTTCAAAGGGTGAGGTGTTTGAGTTTGTTCTGGACGGCATGCGATTAATGAGATAGACTGCTGTGTCAAAGGCAAAATGCCAAAACCGTTGTGGAACATGGGATTGAGCGAGTAAGGTAAGACCGGTTTCAACAACATGTCGATGTCGGCGTTCAACGAAACCATTCTGTTCGCTTGTATGAGGACAGGAAAGGCGGTGAGTGATTCCGAGAGGAGAGAAATTTTGGGAGATTTCTAAACTCTCCTCCCCAGTCAGTTTGAACGGATTTAAGTTTAGTTTGAAACTGTCGTTCAACCATTGCCAGAAATTGTTTAAAGGTGGCATAGACATCAGATTTCAATTTTAGAGGAAAAATCCTCATAAAACGAGAATAATGATCAACACACAGCAGAAAATAATTATGACCATCAAAAGAAGGAACAGGCGCAGGGCCCCATACATCACAGAACACTAAATCCAAAATGTGCGAACTTTTATTAATAGATGGCAATAAATGCAATTTAGTAGATTTTCCAATAGAACAAGAATCACAAAAGGTGCTAGAACATCTATTTTGCAAAGGTAAATTATATTTAGATATCATAGACTTCAAAAGCTGGAAATGTGGATGTCCAAGTCTTTGATGCCATGTGGTGGGGGATGCACGGGCGGTTGAAAAAGCGAGTTTCTTAGGAACAGGTTGACTCTGAGGGAGACGAAAGGAGTAGAGGCCGCCATTACTTGGACCCATGAGGAGGATAGTGTGTGTAGACTTGTCCTTCACAGCAAAGAAATTTGAGTGAAATTCAAAGTACACATGGTTATCAAGGCAAAATTTTTGGACAGAAAGTAGGTTTTGTTTAATTTCAGGAACATGAAGTATATCATTAAGGGAAAAGGTTTTGTTTGGTGAATAAAAGCGTGAGGAACCAACATGTAAAATGGGTAAACCCTTACCATTACCAACGTGTAGATTGTCCTCACCATAGTAAGCCTCCGAGTTATCAAAGCTAGATAGGTCTGGTGCAACATGATGACTAGAACCAGTATCCGGAAGCCAAGAGTTTGATGCTTGTGAGCGATAATCTATGAAGTTTGCTGAAGGAGACTGTCTTGGTCGTATAGTAGCAGGATCACGGTTAGGGCATTGAGAAGGGATATGACCAATCCCACACCTGTTGCAAGTACCAAAAACAGTGTTTTGATTAGAAGCCCAACTAAATTGATTTCGATTACCTCCTTGATTTCTGTAATATCCGCGTCCACGGCCTCGCCCACGCCCACGGTTACCTCCTTGATTTCTAGTGGTGTAAAAGGCTTGCGCAGGTTGTTGGGTAACGGGCTGAACTTGGAGACCAAGTTGAGACATAAGTTGCTGGATAGCCTGAAGTTGTTCTGGTTGAGGGGTAGACAAGGTGGAACCAGAGGCTGCTGAGTTACGTGTATTTGTGGCAGCCGTGAATGCTTGAGCCGTGGGAATGTCAGGGGCAGATTTCTTAATCATGTAATCATGGTCTGATAACAAACCATGAAGTTCAGAAAAGGCAGTGGGAAATTGGCGGCCAAGGAGGGTTGACTTCAGGCCATTGTATTCTTCTCGAAGACCTGATATAACCAACATCACCAAATCCAAGGAGGGTTGACTTCAGGCCATTGTATTCTTCTCGAAGACCTGATATAACCAACATCACCAAATCTTTCTCTTTCACAGGTTCACCTATATTTGCAAGGGCATCAGAATACTCCTGAACCCTAGTCAAAAATGCAGAGGAGGTTTCATCAGATTTCATCTCCAGCTTAAGAAGCTGAGTTTTCAAGGTGTATTCCCTAGAAGATGTGTGAGGTGCATAAGCACACTCAAGAGATAGCCAGAGATCACGAGAAGTGGTTCCTTGAACATGTTGAAATGACGCCTCAGAGATGGTGGAAACAAGTAACATTCTTACGTGAGCATCATTGGAAACCCATGTTGTGTAATCAGGATTCGGTTGTGGGGGCGGCACTGTGGTGCTGTCTTTGTCTTTTCCTGATGATGAAGATGAAATAGTAATCGATGGGCAGGGAATTGTACCATCAATATAGCCGAACAAGTTGTTGGTGACAAGGAATGGTTGAACCATTGCCTTCCAGTAGCCATAATTGTTAGGGGATAGTGTAAAACCAAACTTGTGATGACAATGGAGGGTTTTCTCAGCGGAGGTGAAAGCTGCAAGTACCATGATTGGGTATGAAAACAACAGCAATCGACAACAATACTGGGAAAAGAAAAGAAGAAATCACCGGCAGAAGCAGAATTGAGAGCACTGTAGTGCTGATCGGCACCCCTTTTTTTTTTTAGGTTACGGCGCTAGCTCTGATACCAAGATAAATTTGGTAATCAGTATCGTATATTATTATTGTGTGAATATCGACTACAGCAAGGGAAATATATACTAATTACATTTACACTCTGAACCCTCTAGTTTGCTAAAGTATAATTGACACACTTAAATGTCTAATACGCGTGAAACCATCTTTTTGCGATAATATTGCCTGTTTGGAAAATGGAAAAAACCGGGTGGGAAAGCAGTTTGCTTCTTTATTCCATTATTCTATCGCAGCGAGTTTATATTCATCATCACAGGTTGCAAATATGATACGGTTCTTAGTCGATAGCTACAACGAACCAGTTCCAGCTATATTGGAGATCCCTTCAAAGGACCACCCATATGATCCTGCACATGATTCTGTTCTGTCGCGTGTCAAGTACCTGTTCAATACTGAATCTGTCGCTGGTGACAGGCGTTGAATAAAAGTACTCATGAATAATCACTTGCTTCAACATGAAGTTGTGATTATCTCGACGTGAATTTAAGCACTATTGGGTGTATCTCTGAATTCAAATTCTTGCAACAATAAAATTGACATCTTCTATGTATCAGGAGTGGGGTGAAAAGGTTTTGACTCGATTTATCATGTCAGTCTCTCAACATTTGAACTGATGGATTGTTTTGGACTATTGGTCTTCGACTGGTTGTCTGTATTTTTTCTATCTATTTGCTTTTTGTAAATTAGAGAATCAGTTAAGTTATCTCATTTCTTGTAAACAAAATTGGAGTATTTGGAATAATATATATAAGTTATTACACCCTGTAGGATTTATAAAGTATTGAGTAATCATGTATCCCCTAAAAGTTGGTCGTACGCATCATAGATCCTTCTCATCGTAACGGAGTTTTAAGTTTTGGCGTTTGTAATACGAATCTTTCAATTATTCGTTAGGATGGTAAAAACCTTAACCTCGTATCAAAATTTACACAATATTTATCCGGTCAGATTTCTGGTGACCCTTTCAAGTTTCAGATTCGCATCGAAACTATATTTCATGAAGCTCCTTTTTCTGAAAAATCATTCTTTACATCTTCGTTTTTCTTGTTCTAATCGTCATTCTTTCTTCTGTATAATATACTTATGGTTGGCTTGATTATAGTTACTATTATTTTGGACAATGATATCATCATTCTCATTAATTATAACAAGTTTCATTAATTAATTTATACTATATATACAATTGGCATTTCACGTTAATCATTTTTGTTGATTATGTAATGAAATTATGAAAGTATATCTTTTTATTTGTTATCTCTCATTTAGGGTAAAAGTCATAAATTGGTAACGTACTTTCACTTTTGTTTCAATATTGGTAACGAACTAATTTATTATCAATGTATGTAATGTACTAGTAAAAAATGTTACATATTAGCAACGTACTCTACACATGTGTTCCAATGTTGATAATGTATTTATGATTCATATTACCCACATCGATACACTTTTACAAAGTACATTACCTATCTAAATATTAATAAAAGAAAACTTTTCCTATTGAAATTTCTTGAAAAATTGAGACCTATCAACCAATCAAATGCTTCAATTTTATTATACTTTCAATTAACCAATCAAATGCTATAATTTATCTAAAAAATCTCTTTTAAAATAATAATAAAATCTTAATATAATTAAAAAATCTAATCAAACAAATCCCTTTTGCCGTCAAAATTAGTTTCTATATTAAATATTAATATTATATCAATTTCAATATTTAATTTAATACTACTATGAATATATTAATATTATATAAAAAACATAAACATAAATATAAAATATAATAAATAGTAATAAATAAAAGAATCTATGATGTTCGACGGATTTTCTAAAGCCATGTAATGATTATTAAAATTTAAAAGTGTTATCTCATTGATATTTTTATTTAAATAAACAACCCCTTTTGCTGTCAAAATTAGTTTCTATATTAAATATTAATATTATATTATATCAATATTTTTTAAAGCCATGTAATGGTTATTAATCGTTATCTGATTATTATTTTAAAAATAGATCAAATTGTAAAAAAATAACAACTAATCCAATTCTTTTTCACATTCTGTAGTATCAACTAACTTTTTATGTATTAAAGTGATCACTTATTTAAATCACACATTAGATGGTATATGTCCAATTTATGCACATAAGTTATTTCAAATAAATACAATTAATATATACATTTCAATGTGTGTGTGTTTTTTTTTAATTATTATACATTTTCATTAACGATTCATTTACATACACAGGTTTATAGATTATACATTTTTTGAGTTATCATTGTCAAATTTATATTATAATGTCATTGTCATGTTTATTTTTAAATATGTGTATACACAAGTTTAAACTAATAATAAACGAAAACATTTGCTATTGAAATATTTTGAAAAATAGATACCTTATAACTAATTGAATAATTTAATTCTTATTAAACTATAGAATAACCAACAAAAATATACCGATTTATCTAAAAAGTATATTTTGAAAAGAAAAAAAGATCATAATCTGCTTACCATAAAGTTTTTACCTAAATATTATTTCATTATTACTAAATGGTCATATTAGAGTGTACCCTTGACTCCCGTACCATATTTTAATGATACACGTTCGCCTCACTCAAAAGATCATCAATGTCGGGTAAATTACATGTCCACAAATTAACCACATGTGCTGAGTAGCAGTATTGAACCCCTCACCTATAGGTCACGCATGTGGCGTATGAACATTTGTGATGACGACACCACTGGATCTATGCTCAATTAGTATTATTATTATTAGTACTAACATTTCCAAACAATCCATATATATATACACACCCTAAGAATACCTTTGAACGCCTTAAGGACCCATCTATTTTCAAGAGAAGCAAATGAACCACCTAAAATATCATGGAGACCTATATAGGGAGGAATAACCACAGACCACCAACTTCCGATCTTCCCCCACGTAGATTTAATAGGCTCACATTCAAAAAAAGTGTGGTTAATCGACTCCACTTCAGATTGGCATATAGGGCATAACGTTGAAGTCACAAGAATATCATTAAGAGATCAGCCCCTTGGGCATCTTATGTTGAAAAGGAGCGTTTCGTATTACTTTGTTGTTTTGAGAATGTTTTGGATTTTTAAAAATAATGTTTAGAGTGACTGGTTATTGGTTTGTCAATTATGACTCTATGTGAACATATAAGTTATGCTTAATACTCCATGTTATAAGAAGAAAAGAAAAAACCTCCAATGTTTGTAGTTTTTTACTAGGGTTAAGTGTTTGAAAATGTATATAACTATGCGTTGACTTCTTTAGTGTGTACAAAACTAAATTGACCTCCATTGTATGTACTTAACTATTAATTTCGACCATTATATGTATTTTTGTGACGTGTCAACTGTGTAGAGATGCCATTTATCACCTTATATTTGATAACACGTCACAAATAAACATACAATGGTCGAAATTAATAGTTAAGTACATACAATGGAGGTCAATTTAGTTTTGTACACACTAAAGAAGTCAACGCATAGTTATATACATTTTCAAACACTTAACCCTTTTTACTATTAAGTTGTAAAAATTTTGCTTCAATATAGATTATGACTAATTGCTAAAAAATATAGGTTCCTACAATTATTGTTTAGTTTATTCAAGTTAATTTCATCTAATTTCTCATCCTCTAATAAATTTCAATTTGCATAGGGTATTGATAGTTAAATAAGCAGCATGAAAATGAATTAGTATACAAATTCTTTGTAAATGTTTTTCGGGTAATATATGGATGTAATAATCAATCAGTTGAAGAACTACTAAAAATGATACTCGAGTAGTAGATAATGGGACTTAATATAAATAATATGAAGGCAGTTTACTTTTGACATCCCGTGTTTATACACGGGTCTAAAATCTAGTATTGGTAATAAAATTACTTCGTTACCTATATTGGAACAAAATTGAAAGTACATTACCAATTTATGACCTTAACCCATTATATTAATGAATTGTAATTGTATTAGCCTCAACGAAACAGATTTATTTAGCTTCATAAAAGCCAAATTGAACTCCGGTACATAAACAATCGAGTGTTTAAACGATTTCTAGGGGCTCCATTGGGCTTTTCAAGTGAGTAATTTTTGCCTGTTTACAATTTTAACTTGATTCATCCAAAACAAAACATGAATAGTATTGAGCAATTTGATACTATACTCGACTACTCGTATAACTTTTGCTTTGTACAATGAAAATAGAATTAGAATCTTTATCTTAATTTTATTATTATATAAGACTATGTAATTCAAAATCTAATTGGAAATTATTAAATTGTTCAATTTAAAAGAATTCACATTTCTTAAAATTTCAATCATATGATAACATTCTGCGAACTAAACACACACTAAGTATATACTCCATAGGATATTCCCTATAAAAAAAAAGAAGATATAAATTGAAAATGCAAGTTGAATTGACACTGTAGTTTTTTATACAAATAATTTATATACTAGTTTTTCTAAATCATATTGTAAGAGTTAAGTTTAGTAGAATTATAAGGGTAGGGTTCAAATGAGAATATGAATTTGTGTGAGAATGAGGGAACCAATTATATCAAGCCATGTGTACAAAGAGAATGTTCCACGTGTACAAAACTCATTTACCCCTAACATCAATTATCTAACAAACGACAAATCCAAAAATTATGATAATTGCACCATTAAATTCAGCGTTTTCTCCTCTTCGATTTGCCGTCCCTCAAAGCATACTTTCGATGAAATTTTTTTTTTCATTTTTTTGGTGGATTTCACATTTACTAACACATGTGTTACAGTGTTGCGTTTAGGGTTTAAGGTTTGGGGTTTATGGGTTAGGGTTTAGGGTTTAGGGTTTGAGGTTTGGGGTTTCTCCCCGAAACCCTAAACCCTAACCCGTAAACCCCAAACCCTAAACGCTTTACAAAACTCTAAACCCTAAATCATACTAAACCCTAAACCTTAAACACTACTAAACCCCAAACCCTAATAAACCCTAAACCATACTAAACCCTAACCCATACTAAACCCTAACCCTAACCCTAAACCCTAACCTTAACCACAAATTAAATGTATAACCAATTACTAACACATGTGTTACTAATTTGTAAAACCCACCAAAAAATGGAAGAAAAAAAAGTTGTCGAAAGTATGTCTTGAGGGATAGCAAATCGAAGAGGAGAAAACGCTGAATTTTATGGTGCAATTTTCATGATTTTTTGACTTACCGTTTGTGAGATATTTAATTTTAAAAAATGTGGAGGAGAGAGAATAAAGTGACACATGGCATAAATCTATAGGTTCCCTCATTCTCACTCAAAATTGGTGTACTCATTTGAACCTTACTGTAGAATATTATATCATCTTTGAAAATTCAACAATTACCGCATCACCGGTTGAAAACTTAGGGATGAATGGCCCGTGTTTGTAACAGGTTTAGGTAATCTCATTCCGGACACAAACCCAATATCAATCCAGTTGAATTAACGTTCATCAAATAATATGGTTTTTAACTTCAAATTTAATGCGAATTTAGTAAAAAGCTTGAAAACTTTTGGATATTTGTAATCAGTGCTGGAGATTGAACAATGAAAGTGTTAAGTTCTCACTTTTAAACATATGCATCATGTCAATGTTGAATTTTAATTGTAATAAGTACGCTTTTAAATGACGAAGTATTATTTAATGTCAATGTGACTCCTTGACTTGCAGGTCACTTGAAATGGCTGATGCTCAAAGAACTGTTGTATAATGTGAGATATAGTATGCATACTATTGTTTCTTCCATTTGCAGTGTTTTTTCAATTAGATCCTGAAGAAAATAAAATTGTTTTGACCTTGTAAGTTTGACCTTACATTTTACGAGCCCGTGAATTTGTGATCTTAAATTCTTATGCTTCTTTTGAGCCTAAGGAAACCCGTCTATAGGATGACGCGAGATAGAGTTGAAACAGGCACGTGTATAATTAGGTCGTCTACATTTGAGTAAAAGATTACCCGCTCTTTCTTAATGATCCGAATATAGAAACGGTATCCGTTCATCCTATTTCTAGGAGGTGTGCGATTTAAAAGTTAAAATTATCTTGGCTTTGCTTTTCCAATGCAAATGAGAACGGATAACCTATTATCCTCCTGCAATGGGTTTAGATTTCACTTAAACAATGTATCTTGTATTATTATTTTATTGTTTTAATGGTATTTTGTACTGTATGAACTAGAGCTGGCAAAATAAGCCCATTTAGTAAATTCTGGGCGATTTTGGACTTTGAAACCTATTTAATGGGTGACTTTAGACTTCAGTCATCTTTTGAATGGGTTTTTTTGGACTGGACCACTAGACCACGTGGGCTCATTTGGACATGTTAGAAAATTTGAATGGTGTATAATCCATAATTATTATTCCCTATTCTCTTATTAACGTCATCCACGAGAAAAAATTCTGACAATATGATTCTTTTTCAAAAATTGGCTGTAAAAGGGTTCTTTTTTTTCAAGATAAAAGTGTGATCATGGCCCACTAATTATATCTTTCTCACTTTATCTCAACCATAGTTAACTACGGAGTATTTAACCAACACCCAATGTAACAATTCAAAAATCAAACCATCTAACGGTCAAAAGGCATTTTTGACATCTGTGGTGGGTCCTTTGTCTCCTGTTGTTACCATGCCACAACCATCACCCTACACAAACTCTTTACCTTCTCATTCTCCCTCCATTTTTAAAAATTTAGACTCAAATCTTGGTCCTTCTAAACTTCCCTTACATATCTCTACTGAAAAAATTTCGTCTTCTATCACAAACACCTCCAGTATTGATCCTTCATCAAATGTCTTTTCTTCATTCTTTGTTGATCCTTGTATCGGAAAGGAATGTCACTCTTCTTGTGTCCGGTTTAGAAAAAACGTTCAAAAAATAAAACTAGTCAAACAAAAGAAAAATCAAAAGCTAGGGACAATGCCGGTGCTTCTTCGAAACTGCACAATAAGAAAAAAGGAAGATCAAAACTTTCTGATTTATTAAGTGACGTTGATGAAGACATTATTCAAGAGACAACTTCAGTTGATGGATGCGAAATTCCCTTAAGGCGACGTTTCGTTAAACCGGTTTATGCTGTTGGTAAATTGATTAACATGTAGAAAAAGGAAAGCGAAATGAAAACATTTGAAAGTTTTATCCAAGGCTTGATTGATGACGATAATGGTTCCGACAAGAAGTAAAGCACTCAATTAATTTTCAATTCCCACTTAAGGCATCGTCAAATCAAGCTTCTTCAAGTTTAACAAGTTTTTTTTTTTTTTTTTTTTTTTTTTTTTTTTTTTTTTTTTTGTATAGCCATTTAATAGCTTTAGAATTTAATGGGGTTTTAGGAGGCTCTAGTGATGCATAGTCATGTTCATGTAGACACCAGTTTCCAACTTTAGTCTTTGTTTCCAATTGTTTTAGGTGTGTTCTCAAAAGTCGGTTGTACCATTTTGGCTTATTTAACTTTTGTTGAATAAGTCTCTTCTATATATTTACTTTTGTTTTTCGCCAAAAAAAATAATAAAAATACGGAGTATTTAAAACTTATCTGACTCTCCGTACAACCTACTATATATCTACGTTTTTTTTTAGTGTCTTAAGAGAAAAAAGAGAGTACACTTACACGGAGTAATAAACAAACAAAAACTGATCGAATCTCTTAAGACCACTAGCAGTCATAACACCAGAACGCCCCTTTTTCCCCTGCCACGTCAGCACAACACCATTTTAACCCATGCAATCATAACACCAAAACGCCCCTTTTTTTCCCTCCTGGACCCACTTATTTCCACCTCATTTCTATTTATTTAACACTACAAATACAATTAATTTAAAAACAATACATTTCAATAATTAAAAACAATACATTTCATTAATAATAAAAATAAAAACATTACATTTCTAAAAATAAAAAAGTTACATTCCTAAAAATAAAAACGTTACAATCCTAAAAATAAAAACGTTACCATCCTAAAAATAAAAATACAATAATTTAAAGTACGCGGTTATTGTCCTAAAAATAGAAAATTACAACCAATTAATAACTAAACTTCGCGTCGTTCTCCGAATCTTCATCTTCGGCCTAGTAGAACTCCCGAAACTCTTGGCGAAACATTTTCTTCATCCTCTGAACTGCTGAGCGGTCATGTGGATCCTGGATGTCCGAGGTGTTGATTTGGAGAAATTGCACACCTTGCATAACAGTCGAAGTCGTTCCTGGCGGGTGATCGTCTAAATTGACTGTCTTTTGGCGAGTAACATGTCGGCCTTATACTTGGCCATACTCTCTATCGCCTCCTCCACCCTGTCGCTTCCTGCTGATGCTCGTGATGATGTGGCCGCGTCGGAAGAACCGGAACTTCAAGCAGCTTTTCGGGCCCTGTCCCGACCCATGGGCCTTGAAAGTGGGTCGGGCCTAAATAGCTCATTTTGTTGTGATGGAGTGTGGTCGGCAGAGAGATCAACGGAATCATCTAAAAAATCTTCTTCTTCGTCGTGTAATCTGGTTCCACCAACCGACGGTGGTGCTTTCCATTTTGGGTGATCTTTCACCACGTTCCAAGCCTCTTGCATGTTCCAGTGTTTTCTGTACGTGTCGTAGTATTCGAAAACGGATAGTTCGTACACCATTTTGTCATCTCGCCCGCTTCCCCAAGCCTTGTATTGCGATTCGTAAATCGCGTTGAAGTCTTTGCAATTATTATTAACCGTACGCTACTTGGAGGAAAGTTGGTCGGCGTCGCGTTCCCATCCACGACTGTTGTTGTTAAACTTCTCTTGCACCGTACCCCACAAAGTACCTCTCTTTTGTGAGTTTCCTCGATCCGAGTCTTCCGATGTGTCGCACCAACATGTAGCTAACCACGCTAATTCGCTAGGGTGCCATTGCCGTTTGTTGCACGTTTTCTTTCCACCGTCACCTTTTTTTTTGTGGGATCTTTTGCTTGGAGATTGAGCCACTTGTTTTCCGGCTCGTTGGGAGGATTCTTGCTCGGGTTGTTCGGGTTGTTGTTGGGGTTGTTCGGGTTGTTGTTGGGGTTGTTGATGAGCTTGAAAAAATGGTTGTTGTTGTTGTTGGAAGTACGGGTTTTGATATTCGAATGGTGGTTGGTGATAGAATGGATACATTCCGTATTGTGGCATTAGTGGTGGATGGCGGATTGAGGGAGACGAATTCGGGCCGGGTGCGTTTGATGTCCCGAATAACATGAGGTTGGTGTATGATAAGTTATCCGGGTTCGGGTTAAAATTTGAGTTGGGATTTTGGTTTGAATTTGAAGATTGAGACATGATTTTGGGTGAGAAGTGTAGAAAGAATTTGAGTTTGTAGTTTTTTTTTGGTGTGAAAATAGGTTAGATATATGTATGTATATATAGTGTAAAAAGGAGTTGAGTTTAAAAAATAATTTTTTTTTTGGTCCCTGCTTTTCTTCCTGCCGTTGCCCAACGTCTCTTTGTTTTTTTTTTTTTCTTTTTTTTTATACCGTTGGAAGTTGAAAAGGAATTAAAAATCATGTGGGGCCCACGATTCTTGCCGTTCTGCTGCCGTTCTCCAACACCACAACGCCCCGCCGAGAACGTCCTGTTGCGGGCGTTCTGGGCGTTCTCGAGCTCCACAACAGGCGTTCACGTTACCATTGCAACCGGTCTAAAAATAAAAACTGACAGAATAAAAAACCCAGTCACCACTCCAATCCATTAGTCACCTTTATGTCCATTTTTATTATATTCTCTTAGTCCGTGAACTTCATTTATATCATTCGGGTTCAAAAGATATATAATTATACTTGTCATATCTCTTTATTCGTATATCAAATTGGGTGATGATAAATTGAACATCATTTTTGATAGATCCATCATCATTCTGCATTATTTATTTGTACAGTACAACTATGTATTGCATATTGTTGGTGGATCAATCAAAAGTGTGGTGAAAATATCATCACCCTATCAAATTGTGTAACTCTCAAATTTTCTCATCTTCTACTTCAATTATTGTCTTCAAACTAAATGACACTCATCATTTACATCAACCAAGGTAAGCAATCACTTACATTTTGTGAATTTTAACTTCTAATATCTCATATATATAAATTATAATATTTTTTATGTGTATAAAAAAAATTATATTTGTTTTATATATGTTTAGTAATTTTGATTGTTGTAAGAATTTAATCTTAGTGTCTTTTAATTTAATATTTATGTTAATATTGTTTAATAAGAGATGAGATAATTAGAGTACAATTATTTTCTAAAGAATGGGAGTACCAATGATATTGTGCCATTTGTACAAAGAGAATGCTCCACATTTACAAAATCTATTTACCCCCCAACATCAATTATCTCACAAACGACAAATCAAAAAATTATGAAAATTGCACCATTAAATTCAGCGGTTTCTCCTCTTCGATTTTTCGTCCGTCAAGGCATACTTTCGATGATTTTTTTCCTTCTTTTTTGGTGGTTTTCATATGTTACTAACACATATGTTAAAGTGTTGCGTTTAGGGTTTAGGGTTTGGGGTTTAGAGTTTGGGGTTTAGGGGTTAGGGTTTAGAGTTTTGGGTTCAGGATTTAGGGTTATTGCCAAAAACCGTAAACCCTGAACCCCAAACCCTAAACCCTAACCCCTAACCCCTAAACCCCAAACCCTAAACGCTTTACAAAACTCTAAACCCTAAATCTTACTAAATCCTAAACACTATACCCTTCTAAATCTTAAACCCTACTAAACCCTAAACCCTTCAAAACCCTAAACCTTAAATCCTAATAAACCCTAAACCCTAAATTAAATATATAACCAAACACTAACACATGTGTTAATAATTTATAGAACTCACCAAAAAAATAAAAAATAAAAATCGTCGAAAGTATGCCTTGAAGGACGGCAAATCGAAGAGGAGACACGCTGAATTTAATGGTTCAATTTTCATAATTTTTCGATTTGTCGTTTGTGAGATAATTGATGTTGGGTGGGGGGGTAAATGAGTTTTGTACATGTGGAGCATTCTCTTTGTACATGTGGAGCATTCTTATTGGTTCTTCTATACTTCCAAAATTTTTTGTATGGGTTATCTCGTTATTGAAGTGTAAGATAAAGTGATGATAGACACGAAACGAAGAGTGAAACGGAAGACTGGTAATTTATTTTGTTTAACTACAAAGAAAAGGATAATAGTATAATACATAGTGGGAGGTTCAAATGAGAATCAATCCACGATTGAGAACTAAAAGAACCAAATCCTAGCCTTTGAATGTTTTGATCTACGGATGAAAAGGCTTATGGCAACTTCGTAATTAAATATAAAATTACATAATATTTAATAAGGAACAAAGGGCATTTCGGTCCTATTTTTACAAACAAACAAAAAACGGCCACCACATTTACAAGGAGAACGTTACATTTGCTTCCATTTTACACGCCACTTTTATAACACCCTCAAATTTCGGGTTGCGGAAGCGGTCGGGTAGGGTGTTACTAAATCAAATATCACAGCATAAGATACATAATGAACGACTCTAAATGAGACGTTTGAAAATAGTTATTACATTTCCCAAAATAAAATGTATACAAATTGTGAGTTCGCAAAATAATTTCAATACATAATTGTAATACAAAAGTTATGCAGAGAAATCCCGTTGTTTGAAAATATGCGACTCGAGCTAGCATAATCTTGTAGCAATCCTAATCCTGCTGGGCACCTGAGAACACATGCTAAAACGAGTCAGCTATAAAGCTGGTGAGTTCATAGGTACGTTAGTTGAAAACAATAGTATAAACCTTGTATGTTTAAAAGTAGTTCAAAAACTATGATCTTGATTTGTATTGTTATAAAGTTGTAACATCAATGTGTATACGTCTAACAAGGTATCTAATACCTAAGTAACCGTGGTGTGTACCTAAGTACATAGAGAAAGCGGCAGCTAAATACCTACCAGGTATAAGTAAGTCTACAGACGTGAGGCACTACATGCCTAAGTACAAATCAAGTATGCGTATGACCACGTTATATCATAACAAGTAATAATATTACTTATTCAATAGTAAGGTGCTAACGTGCCACTTGGCCTAGGGTGTTGCCTCCAGCAACGTATAAGTGTTGTCCCGAAATAAGTATTTATCCGAATACCGAGCCAACGATCTCGAGTGTAAGCTCGCCGATCCGTTGCTCCATCAACAACCTCAAGTGTAATCTCGCAGATCAGTTGATATGCATGAATCTCGAGCGTAAGCCTTCAGATCCCGTGTTTGAGCCAACGATCTCGAGTGTAAGCTCGCCGATCCGTTGCTCCACCAATAATCTCGAGTGTAATCTCGTAGATCCTGTGTTTTGTATCGCTTTACCACGATATCATTTTGAATCACTGAATCATCTACCGTGATCTCGTTTTGTGCCCACTGTAACCGTGGCATCGTTTTGTGCCCACTGTGACCGTGGCATCGTACCGCATTGCTTGCCAGCAACGTATGTAATTAAGCCGGCAGTACTACGACATGCCCGACTTGAGTAATAGAGAGCCGACAGTACTACGACATGCCCGACTAAGTAATCGTGTTTGTATAAGTGTATGTATATTAATATACATAAGTAAGTAGTAGATAGCACCATGTGCTTGAGATAGTGTACAAGTATATGTATATATATATGTCAAATCAACAAACACGTCTAATAGAGTATCATGCCGTGCATGAAAGTAGTTTAACGTATCTAAATATGTATATATACACTACTTAGATATTAAGTATATCACCATAAGCCTAGGTATGACTAATCATCACCTAGTTGTTTTGTATTAGTATAAGGAATCTATACTAACGTACGTTACTAACGTATACTCCTAGCCACAGCCTAGTAAGTATATTGAGGATTCTGGTAAATGTTCGGTTAGGTACAAGTCCATTCGAGAAATCCTGGAGTGTATAGGCAGTCTTAGTTCCTATAAAGGAGAACTAATCCTATGCGAAGTCTAGTTGTTTCCCAATGTAAGTAGAACTAACCAGTTCTAATGTATTTACTGATATTGTCCCGCGACAATATGGCCAAAGTAAAATGATAACCTGAGCTGTTATGTAAGGGTAGTTGTATTTCGACAACGAGGCAGTGTACAGTGGTAACCTATCCAGGTTAAGCTATGATATAGTCCTACGACAATATAGTGGGTGTAATTCCTAAGTATTACACATTTGTATTACGTGGTAGTAATATAGTTAAGTGTGAATTATAAAAGTTTATTATTATAATTCACAAACAGTAGTTGTGCATGCGTCTCACCCCGAAAACAGTAAAACAGATGAAAGAATGAGGCTATGAACTCACCTGTTGAAGATATCAATCCCGCGCTACGCGTGTCGTCACAATGGTAAACTCCTAGTGTCCTAAACACGTGAGGTCATATGAGTAAGATACTAATCGGTTTAACTAAAAGTGTCGTGAAAGTAAACTTCTGTTGTTTAGTTTTAGAATTGTGTACGGTCCGTTTGTGGCAGTTTGTAATAATGATAATTCTCAATTAAATCATTATTAAAATCGTTTCGTTGTCTATTTTACAAAAATATAATTTTCGTACGTAAGTCATCGTTTTAAAAAGTGTAGTTTTTGTTATGCGAAAGTCGAATCGTTGGGCAAAAACTCATTTCGCAGACCAAGTCAGTTCAGGTAGCTCGACTCGGCTCGAAGCTCGACTCGGCTCGCTACTCGATTCGGTTCGTATCTCTACTCGACTCGCAATCTCAGCTCGGTTTGTTACTCGGTTCGACTCGCAGCTAGGCTCGGTTCGCTGCTCGGTTCGACTCGCAGCTAGTCTCGGTTCCCTGCTCGATTCGACTCGCATCTCGGCTCGGTTCGCTGCTCGGCTCGGCTCGTTCGACGAGCTGAGATCTGGAAACTCAACTCGCCCGACGAGCTGTTCGCATTTTTGGTTTCAAAAACACATTTTTGAGTTGTTTTTGGACATAATCAGTTTATAAAATGTTTATACATGATAATATAAGTGATATAAACTCGAAACAAAGAAGGGAAACGAGTGATTTCTTACAAATCGAAGGTGGAACCGAAAATGGTGAAATGGGGATGAAATCTTGATGATGTTGAAGAAGAAGATGATGTTGTTGTTGTTTGTTGATCTTGTTGATGATGATGACGGCGGCGGTGGCGACCGGAGGTGGTGGCCGGCGGTGGTAACCAAGAGAGAGAGATAGAGATTTGAGAGAAGGATTGAAGAAAATGAAAAAGAAGAAGTGAGATGGAATGGGGAGGGGGATGGGGTTTTACTCAAACTCAGATCCCATTTTGGAGACTGTGGTCTCCATCCACAGTACAAAATGCCCGTGTTTTTGTACTCGATTAAAATGTAGATTTAATATTTTAAATCTATAATTTTGTAAATATTTTTAATAATAATATTTCACTTGAACTATAAAAATGTAATTATTTAAAGTTTAAAATTGGCGTGAAAATCGACCTTTTTGACCGGGTGTTACATTCTCCCCCTGTTAATTAAATTTCGTCCCGAAATTTCGAGTGAGGTTGTGATCGCGTGGGGTCTGGGGAGGAATGTAGGTACGAGGGGTCTGTCGAATAGATTGTGGACATACGATGTCTATGACGGAGTTGAAAGGCAGTCATACCATGACTGTGTCATTATTTATCCATTGTAGTCACATTCTGACTATTCCGTTTGTTCTAGTTTTAGCTATATTGTGGTTACAGGATAACCATCTACGCGGTAGTCCATCCTGGACTAGATTGTTGTCACAAAGTAATTATGTAGAGGGTAGTCCTATCAGGACTAAGTGATTGGTGAACGTTCGGTCGATGAGTCTGCTGAAAGCAAACTTTGAGTTTTACGTGGGCCTAGGTTTACCAGCCCTATGATGCACTCGGCATTAAGTCGATAAGAGTGATATCGAGGAGTAAAAGCACACGCTTAGCGTAAACTAAAATTGAAGGGTTATGTTTTCGAAGAAAGGTGTACTTACGTTATTGTAGGAGATTTGTTCAGTTCATTCAGAGCCGATCAGGTGAATTTTGCGTTTTCGTTTTGGGCAATCCTTCTTGTAATGACCGGGTTCTTTACATTTGAAGCATATCCTTCGAGAGTCGGGATTGGCGGGAACTCTGCAATCCCAGATTTTGTGTCCAAATCGTTGGCATCTTTCACAGGGTAACCCACATGAATCATCATGATGACGTTTACAGCCGTGACAAAATGGTTTGTTACCCGCATAGCCTCGTTGTTCTTTGGGTTCGGTAGTGTAGGACCTCAAGGGTTCGGGTTGATTTGTTAGGTTATGATTAGTGCTGGAATCTCCATTCCATTTTCCTTGTTGGTTTTCAGTTACAGCTGTTCCGTGTCGAACCACCTGTGCCATGAGTTTATGGGCTATGCGAACGGCATCGTTAATAGTGTTGGGTTTAGAGGCGGTGACCATCCCCTCAATTTGCATCGGGAGTCCCCCGATGTACCTTTCGATTCGTTTGTTCTCAGGGTTCACCATAGTTGGGCAAAGAAGTGCGAGTTGGTGAAAACGGTTGGTGTATGTCATGATGTCGTTGTCTTTTACAGTGAGGTGCCAAATTTCATCCTCGAGTTTGTGTAATTCCTCACTGGGACAATACTCGTCCCTCATTAGTTGTTTCAGTTCCTCCCAAGGAAGTTCGTGAGCGGTGTCGATCCCTACGGTTTGGGCGTAGGAATTCCACCAGGTAAGGGCATTATCTTGGAGGGTGTAGGTAGAGTATTTAACTTTGTAGTCATCGGGGCAGTTGCAAATGTGGAATACAGATTCCATTCTCTCGATCCATCTAATTAATCCGGCAGCCCCTTCAGTACCAATGAAGTTTGGCGGGTTACAGTTCAGGAATTCCTTATAGGTGCAGGGTCGTGCTCGGTTTCGAGTAGCTAAAGCATCAGCCACTCTTTGTTCAGCAATTTGATCAAGCTCAGCTTGAGTGTATGTTCGTTGTTTAGACGGCATGATTCTTAAATAAGGATGAAATAACAAAGGGTGAGATCTTTATTCAAAGATTATGATTATCACAGTGGCATACATAGGAGAGTGTCACACAATCGTGCAAAGTGACCATCAATGATGTACAATGATGGGATTTCGGGAATTCCTTAAAGTATGTGTTCGAAAGTCCTCGGACTTTTTGGGTTCGTCATGCCGTGAACAGTTCACGCGAGTTTTCAGTGTAGTCAACTAAGACTAGGTTATTATAACTAGTCCAACAGACAATAGTACAGTACTAGCGTACTGTAGGTGTAATCCTAATAAATCAGTGTGTAGTCACGTACTGTAACGCAGTGCTAATAGCACAGTAATGTAGTCGGGTGTGTACGTATACCTATGGAATAGCGTACAAGCAAGTAGTAGTCAAGTGTGGCACCTCGTGCCTAGTAAAGTAATCGTGTATGCATACAAGTGTACAAGTGCCTACAGCAAGTGTACATTCGTAAAGTAATCGAGTGTGGCACTTCGTGCCCAGTAGTGAATTCAAGTATGTATATGATGTGTACACGTAACTATAACAAGTATACATGTATAAAGTAGTCGAGTCTGGCACCTCGTGCACAGTAGAATAATCGTATATACATATAAAGTGTACATGTAACTCTAAGAAGTCTAAATGTATTTCGAAAGTAGCCTTTAGTGCAAGGAAGTAGCTTATCGAGCCCGAAAGTAGCACAATGTGCCCAGTAGTATCATCAAGTATGCATATAAATGTACATGTACCTATATCTAGCGTACATGCAGTAGTAATCGTTTTTGGCATTACGTGCCCAAAAGTGTATTCATATAATCAGTAAGTACAATTATAGTACCGTGTTAAACCAGTGGATCACCCTATGGTAATATAGTAATTGTAGACAAATCTTTTACCTATAGTTGTCACACGACAGTCAGGTTTTACTTATTGGGACAACATCCCAAGATGCGAGTGTTGCGGTTGACCAAGTTATATAATGATTGTCTGTCTGACGATGAGGGCGAGTGAAGATAATGTGAGAGAAATAAATGTGACGCGCCTTGGTAACGATTCCTTATAAAATGAGAAATTTGTTGGTTTGTTTTCAGAATTTAAATTCTTCAAGTAGATCTCTTTTGAATAAATTATTTGTAGTAACGTCGTTGTTGGTTTTAATTTCATGAACGATTAGCATACGTGGGTCCCTATTCCCATAGGTAATGCTTATGCCTCCTTTCAGAGGTTCGGCGAATAGTATGATGTTCTCATACGCATGCGTGTGGAGAAAGTGTCGAATCGTGATGGTGAGAAAGATGGCGATGTGCCTTTTCGCGAGTATATGACAGTACAGCGGAATGTGTTATAAATGATTGCGCGTGTATAAACGAGTAAGTGATAGTGGATGAGAACAAGTCTCATTAGTTGTATTAGGTAATTGTTATAAAGGCCATACTTGGCGTTTCCAGTGGTATGTGTATTAGTGAGTGTATTATCGATTGATGCTTATATATACATACATATATAATAGCATAGAAGTAGTACACATATAAGGCCTATTCATATATACCTACAGTACATATATTAGCCTAGGGTATCTAGCACAAAACAATCAGAGTCAACTAGTGCATTCCTGATCCAGTATAACCTCTTTCAGATCTCACATCATCTTTGTTTAATTGTACATAGTTAGCTACGCTATGTTAAATTAAACTCGTATGATGTAATCCCTGAACCAGTTATACCTAATGAGGACTACTGCCTAACGGTCATAGTCTATGTAACACCCCTAAATTTACGGTTTAGCGGAATCAAGCTTTGGGGTGCTACTAATCAAGTAATCAAGCACAAAGGATACAGTGAACGACTCTATATGAGACGTTTGATAAATAATACATTACATAAATATTCAAAAATACATAAGTGTCGAATTCGCTAGTAAATTCTACAGAGTCTAATACATGACATCAATTACATAAGAAATGCTTAGAATCTCCGAGCGGGTAAATGCATGCGACTCGAGCTAGTAAGCAAATCCTGCAGGGCCATCCTACTGTTGCTGTGTACCTGAGAATGCATCACTAAAAGGTCAACCAAAAGGTTGGTGAATCTCACAGGTTTGTAGTGAATAGTTAGTTTGAACACATCAAGTAGTAAAAGTGGTTGTACAGTTTTAACCAGGTAGTAAGTAACGATTACACGAATGCAATCCGGTTGATATACATTGCCATGAGCATCATAGTTGAAGCTTAACCCGTAAACCAGTAAGGTACATTTAAGTACAAGTAATGTGCCCCCCGTGAGTGCTAATCCAAAGACACTCATAAGTAACGAGTAAGAAACGCCCGTTTATACAGTACGGTTCGTGGTAGTGCGTGCTACCCCGGGCGGGGATTGTCAGTCCCATATGGATCCATATACTAAAACTCGCGCTTATCCTATTATTAACAACTATGATTCGGAGGCCTTCAGTGGATTAATCGTAACTCATGCAATTCGGTATATCCGTAAATCTGTAAGTCTGTAAAGTAGTAAATCGGTACATGTGTTCAAGTAAAACAAGTAATGCATCTCACCCCTGAGTGAAAACAGTAAAAATAGGGGCTGTGAGACTCACCTGAGCCTAGTAAGTACGTATGGAAATCAAGCAAGTAATGCGGATGTGAGTCCGTAAGTAAGTCGGTTCTCTGAACCCTGCAACCTTCTGGCGTCCGAAACGCACAAGGTTGTAAGTAAGTAAGTAAATAAATAAGTTGGTGTCTTGAAAGATCACCCATACTAGTTATCCACTCAACTAGTTAATGTCCAATGTTTGTTTGTTCAGTATTTCGTTTGTAGTTTGAAAACAAGTATGGCCCGTTGGTGACGGTTTTGTAATGATAATCCAAGTATTATTATTATTATATATCTCCTTGTGTCATATCCTTGTAAGGTATACTTGTAAGTCTGTCATTTGTATCGCGATGTGAAAGTGTTTTTCGAAAGTAGGTTCGAGCGAGTGTAAGCTCGTATAAGTGTGAGTGTAATCTCATATGTCTGTAGTGTATACTTTTCAAAGTATAAGTGTTTGTATGTCCCGGTATTATCGTATAAAGTTCGGTTGTCGTATGCGTTCAACATTTAGTGCAAAAAGTATTTACAAGTTCCTGGATGACGGGGGTCCGGGGGCAGCGCCCCTGGTAGCGGGGTCCAAGGGGCGGCAGCCCCTGGCGGGGTCCAAGGGGCAGAGCCCCTGGCTGGGGTCGAGCTGCCAGGTCAGCTTGGAAAATTTTTATTTCTACTATATTGCTTTATCGAAAATGCATTTGAAATCTAATTTCGTTGTAAAATCAAGTGATAAATTTTTGTTCATATTAGTGCTTTTATTATTGAATTCGGGTTCGAAAGACAAAGTGGGCTGCGAACCGAGCTGGGAGAACTCGACTCGCAGACCACTCGACTCGCAGGTCAACTCGACTCGCAGGTCAACTCGACTCGCAGGTCAACTCGACTCGCCGGTCAACTCGACTCGCCGGTCAACTCGCGGGCCAGTTCGGTTCGTAGGTGATTCCGATTCGCAGGGTGGCTTCGCGAGTCGAATCTCGACTCGCCTCGTTGGACGAACAGATCTCGACTCGCGAGATGAACTGTCAGCGATTTTTAATGGGTTTTCGATTTTTAAAGCATTTCTAACGGGATTTTCGGGCATAATCTTGTTGAGTGGACTCATAAACATGTAAATAAACACTTTTCAAGTAATTAAAAGAGTTCTAAAGCTTCATACCAAGAAATCGAAAATGGGGAAGATGGAGATGGAGATGATCTTGATGCTTTTCTTGGTGATGATGACGATTCCGGTGGTGGTGTGGTGGTTCGGCGGTGGTGTGGTGGTTCGGTGGTGATGTGGTGGTGGCTCTTGAAGCCGTTTTGTAGAGAGAGAAAGGGGAGAGAAAAGTGTGGTAGAGAGAGGAAGTGGTGGTGGCAAATGAAGTGAAATGAAGAAGAAAGAAAGAATAAAAAGGAGAAAGCAAATGGGTCGCGGGTCGGTTGGGGCTGGTTCCGCGGGTTAGGGTCGACCCGCTTGGGTCTCGGCTCGCGTGGTTGTGTTTCCGAATTTTGTATCACGAGTTGCAGTCGGTTAAACCCCGAAATCGTTTAATCGCTAAATCTTTTTAAGATTCAAAAAAATATATATATTAAAGTATATCCGAAATATTTCCAACCGAAGTATTTTATCAAAATACTTTATTTCAAGTTATAAAATTATATGAATATAATTCTTGTTATTAATCGTTCATTGGGGTGCGTTTCGTGCTGTTTCGTCGTGTAGGATATGTTTTTATCAATATGTAATACTTGTAATATATTCTCACAATATATTAATGTAAATAACGTTTGTTTGGATAATTTCCACATTATTTATAAATTTGTCACCAACGTCCACATTAGTTACAGTCGGACTTCGTCCGGTCCATCCGTGTATACATGTGTATATATATATATACATAATCATCATATATATATATATATATATAATTGAGTAAGTACTGTACTTAGTCCTATTTCGTACTAAATACACGTAATAAGCACATAGTTAGGCACAACAATGATAGCCTAAAATGCCGGGTGTTACATTCTCCCCCTGTTAGGAGAATTTCGTCCCGAAATTTGTTCGAAGTAGTATTATGTATGTTCAAGTAATCATCGGCAAGTCATCTAAGAATGGCGGTGAGATATGTCAGTGATGAAATGCCTGTATCATGGGGTCTTCCTCCCCTTGTTAGGATGGTGTCCCATCGACAAGGAGTTTCGATGTATGTCGACCATGTCCGATGGACGGGGTCAGTCGGTAATTAGAGTGTAGCTACAATGTGTACTAGTAGCCTACAGTAATTCGTAAAGTCTACAGTGTTTATAACGTTTGTAATAGTTGTAGGGTCATAGAGTAAACTAACTCTTATTAGTATCGTGTAGGATTTCAAGAGGTAGCGTGGCGACGTACCTATGGTATCGTGATAGTCTGTGGAGGTTCCGGCACCAGTGTTTCCCTTTTTGTTGTTATCCTTCGTAGTTAGTGACGGGCAGTTAGCCTTGAGGTGCCTAGTGTTTCCGCATTCGAAGCAAGCCTTCAATGCTTTAGAGTTGGTGTCCGTTTGGGGAAGTTTGCAGTTCTGGACCTGGTGCCCAGACCTGTTGCATCTGCTGCAAGGAGAGATGCATGATCCTTTATGATGGTGTTTGCATGAGGTGCAGTGGGGTAGGTTTCCTTTATAGGTCTTCCCCTTAGATCCAGTAGTGTGAGTTTGAGTTGTTTTTGTCCTTTTTGTTCGGGGCAGAGTAAAGTCTGTGTTGGAGCTTTCTCCCGGATTCCTTTTGAGGGTTGTCAGTTGGGCTTCGGTATCCTTTTCTTTAGGAATACTAGCTTGAGTCATCTGTGATGCAGAGTTAGAAACTAACTGGAGTACATTTCCCAGAGTTGGGCATAGGAACCTTAATTGTTCCCAATAGAACTCTAGAGTTCGCAGGCGTAATCCTTGGTCAAAGGCGATATGGCGTAGGTCGGTGATTTCCTCCTGAACAGTAGATAGCTGATTGCGTAATGCATTCAGTGTTTCGTCTGTATGTTGGGAGTTGTTAGTGTTTACGTTGACAATGATCGGAGGGGTAATAGTAGGAGGAGTGGTGACAGTAGGAGGAGTGGTGATAGCGGCAGTTGGGGTATGGTTATCAGTAGCAGAGTTTGAAGTGGAATTTGCTCGTGTTATATGAGTAGCTTCTGCAGCTACGGGTTGAGGTGAAACTTCTCCAATTCCTCCTGGGTGTGCCATCTCTTCCAAAGGTTCCTTGGTCACTGTCTCGGTGTCGCTTTTGAGAGTACGTAGGTACGGAAACATTGACTGCTCCTCCTCAAGTTGGTCGTCATTCGACATGTGGCTGTCAGTGGAGTAGCTCGTCATTTCCTACGGAATGGGTGTTTTGTTAAAACGTTGCTTTAATGATGACATTAGGTATTGTATAATAGCAAGTAAGGTTTTGAAGTACAAAATTTGAATTTCAGCGGAGACAGTAAAAGTACAAACGGTTTTCACCGAACAGACAATTTGCGGCGTAAACTTCGGGCGGATGACGCGTAAAGACAATAGTTCTATGGTTCCCAGTCTCAACCAGTGTGAGATGCATGGGAAAAGTCGGTTTGTTAAGTTCATAGTGTAATTACGTATTACACCTATCGGCCTATAAGTAGTTTGTTTATCCTAGGTTGTGCCTACGATCTATAGCAATAAAGGGGACATTGAGAAGTGAGTAGGACTGGTCAATCCAGTAGTATAGAAGTAATTAGGTTGATTAAGAGTGAATCGTATCCGCATCCAGTTTTGGGTCTTGATGGTTGTTTCCCGCGTTGATGATATAAGTTTGTCCCGTGCATAGTTGTTTTGGTTCTTTAGTTTTGGGCAGTCCTTCCTGAAAGGCTCGGTACCGTTTCACCCGTGGCAAGTCTTGGGCGCACTAGTGTGGGAACTAGTTATGACTGTTCTACAATCTTTGGCTAGATGCCGAATAGTTGTATTTGGTGCAAGGACACGAACTGCCATGATGAAGACTACCTTCGGAGAAGTAGGGCTTGCACCCGATGTACGTCTTCGAGTTGTCAGAACAGGTAGCATAGGCCTTAGTAATCGCAGACTTTCTGTTGGTGTGGTTTTGAAGGTTGGGGTTTCCATCAGACTTCCTTTTGCTATTGTCACAAGAAGATGGGGCTAATCGGTAAGGGAGCCCGTGTCATGGTGCTTAGATAGCCAACCCATACCCGACGATGATGTCAAAATTTCCGATCTTGACAGTTATGAGATTGACGGTGAAGAGCTCGTTTGCAAGGTATCCGGTTTTTAGGGTCGGTTAGTACCAAAGTAAGTGGATTACTGTGTAAGGAAACAACGGTCTTTCGAAAGGCAGTTGTCAGGTGTTGTTGGCGGTATAATGGTAAAAATGGCGTAAAATAGTGGTGCACGAAGGTCCGAACGACGTCGTGTTTGGTATCCCACTACTAGCTAGTTGTTGTTTGTCATACGGTGAATATGAGGTGATGGAATTGAAAAGCGAATATCATAACAAGGGTTGGGTAATATGGTTGAACTGATAACTTTTGTTTAGGTATTTCAAATTTGTATATGAATAAATCATGAGAGTTAATTAAGTGTATTGCTCGGCAGCAATGGGTGCTGTAGCGAGTTCCCAAATCATAAATTTAGTTAAAAGTAGGCATATCAATGATCAGATCGTGTTTGAAAAGTAGTGAATTGTGGCCGTGTTACTATTTCGAGGTGAACAAACGTTCGGTATGAGTAGTGAGTAGTCCTGTCGCGGCAAGTCCTTATTGCCGTAGTGATCAGAATGATCGATTTGTCGTGGGAATAGTGGTGGACTTAGTCATCGTGAGTGTCCCTCACGGCACTATTCCAGTTGAGAATTGAACGATTAAATCGCGAATCGAGTCAAATATTAACCGGTGGGTTTCGTCCAATGGTTGGAAGATGTTTCCAATACATAGGGGTTGTGGTTGACCAATAACCTTGGTGGGCGTCACTACGATGTCGTGTCTTAATGGGAGAGGCATCAGCCTTAATACCGCTAGCGTTGGGTTTTGTTCGTGATGGCACATCTATCCGTCTAGTTGTGTTTAATACATGTGACTTTTATACGTCTTTGATAATGGTACGGTGGAACACATGAAAGATACGGTTATCACAGTTGTGTAGATTTTGGGAAAATGTGTCAAAACATGAAATATCGATAAGTTGTACATAATAGGTCGTAATCCGTTTACATGCAGATTACAAACGTTAGAGTTTACAAAATGCTCCGGGAATTGTTACATCCAGTTGAATATAAGGATCCTAATACAAAATGTGATGGTATCACTATATAGCCATCGGAATAGAGTTCTAGTACGTTACATCGCGATTACACATCCGCTGTACATGGGTTTAACAAAATTTGATTCTGGTTGTCGTTAGGTCATTCTTAGTTAGGCTTCCTGGCCTTCGGACTCATCTTCCGACTCCAGGTTCAGGTCGTGTGGGTGGTAGCGTGCCTCAAGCATGTCCCTGTATCTTTGAGTCGTGGAGCGGTACTTAGTCTCCTCCGTTGACTTCCTGCCTAAACGTTTGATCCACGTTTTGGTCCTACGGGTTAGGTTGGTGGCCACTTTCTTCCAGTAACGGATCTTATCTTTGATTCGTGTAGGGACAGATCGGTTTGAGATTCTCAATCTTTGTTCATAGTCTATGCACTTACGCTTAAGTGCCCAATTTCAGCCGACTAGTCCCACGGCCTGATCTCGCACTCTTTCATATTCTTCAATGTCGATGCCAGTCATTTCGAAATTCTGATTATCGTTTCCCTCTAATACGATTTCTTCTTCTGGTATGATATCCCCATCGAGATATGTGTACTGAATTTGTTCCTCGTGGACTTGGTCACTATCTGACGTGTAGTCGTCCATTTGGGAGTTTGCAGCTTTGAGTTCTATAGAAATGACAGAGAGAGGATTTTAGTCCTTGGAAGTACGTTGATTTCGGGTGTTAGATGTGATTTTCATAAAATCATTAGAGTGCGTCACAAAGTGGTGTGACGGTAGTCAAGTCTGTCGTGGTCGGTGCAATCCGATGAAAGAAATCCGTATGTGTCACAAGAGAAAAGTCGGCTGTCACTATAGCGAGTGTGTTAACGAGCGAGGCCTATTCATATATATTCAATATATAATAGCCTAGTAGTATAGTCAGTGAGTGAGGCCTATTCATATATATTCAATATATAATAGCCTAGTAGTATATCTAGCACAGAACAAGTAAGAGTCTCGGTTCTCTCGTGATCATAGTCAGCTAGTGCATTCCGGTTCAACATAACCCATTCCAGATCTCACATCATCTTCGTTTAATTGTACATAGTTGATCAGGCTATGTTAAATTAAACTCTTATGATGTAATCACTGAACCAGTTATATCTAATGGGGAATACTGCCTAACGGTCATAGTCTAGGCCCACTAAATGCAACCTAGTTCACTATAACCTTAGGCTCTGATACCAATCTGTAACACCCCCAAATTTACGGTTTAGCGGAAGCAAGCTTTGGGGTGCTACTAATCAAGTAATCAAGCACAAAGGATACAGTGAACGACTCTATATGAGACGTTTGATAAATAATACATTACATAAATATTCAAAAATACATAAGTGTCGAATTCGCTAGTAAATTCTACAGAGTCTAATACATGACATCAATTACAAAAGAAATGCTTAGAATCTCCGAGCGGGTAAATGCATGCGACTCGAGCTAGTAAGCAAATCCTGCAGGGCCATCCTACTGTTGCTGTGTACCTGAGAATGCATCACTAAAAGGTCAACCAAAAGGTTGGTGAATCTCACAGGTTTGTAGTGAATAGTTAGTTTGAACACATCAAGTAGTAAAAGTGGTTGTACAGTTTTAACCAGGTAGTAAGTAACGATTACACGAATGCAATCCGGTTGATATACATTGCCATGAGCATCATAGTTGAAGCTTAACCCGTAAACCAGTAAGGTACATTTAAGTACAAGTAATGTGCCCCCCGTGAGTGCTAATCCAAAGACACTCATAAGTAACGAGTAAGAAACGCCCGTTTATACAGTACGGTTCGTGGTAGTGCGTGCTACCCCGGGCGGGGATTGTCAGTCCCATATGGATCCATATACTAAAACTCGCGCTTATCCTATTATTAACAACTATGATTCGGAGGCCTTCAGTGGATTAATCGTAACTCATGCAATTCGGTATATCCGTAAATCTGTAAGTCTGTAAAGTAGTAAATCGGTACATGTGTTCAAGTAAAACAAGTAATGCATCTCACCCCTGAGTGAAAACAGTAAAAATAGGGGCTGTGAGACTCACCTGAGCCTAGTAAGTACGTATGGAAATCAAGCAAGTAATGCGGATGTGAGTCCGTAAGTAAGTCGGTTCTCTGAACCCTGCAACCTTCTGGCGTCCGAAACGCACAAGGTTGTAAGTAAGTAAGTAAATAAATAAGTTGGTGTCTTGAAAGATCACCCATACTAGTTATCCACTCAACTAGTTAATGTCCAATGTTTGTTTGTTCAGTATTTCGTTTGTAGTTTGAAAACAAGTATGGCCCGTTGGTGACGGTTTTGTAATGATAATCCAAGTATTATTATTATTATATATCTCGTTGTGTCATATCCTTGTAAGGTATACTTGTATGTCTGTCATTTGTATCGCGATGTGAAAGTGTTTTTCGAAAGTAGGTTCGAGCGAGTGTAAGCTCGTATAAGTGTGAGTGTAATCTCATATGTCTGTAGTGTATACTTTTCAAAGTATAAGTGTTTGTATGTCCCGGTATTATCGTATAAAGTTCGGTTGTCGTATGCGTTCAACATTTAGTGCAAAAAGTATTTACAAGTTCCTGGATGACGGGGGTCCGGGGGCAGCGCCCCTGGTAGCGGGGTCCAAGGGGCGGCAGCCCCTGGCGGGGTCCAAGGGGCAGAGCCCCTGGCTGGGGTCGAGCTGCCAGGTCAGCTTGGAAAATTTTTATTTCTACTATATTGCTTTATCGAAAATGCATTTGAAATCTAATTTCGTTGTAAAATCAAGTGATAAATTTTTGTTCATATTAGTGCTTTTATTATTGAATTCGGGTTCGAAAGACAAAGTGGGCTGCGAACCGAGCTGGGAGAACTCGACTCGCAGACCACTCGACTCGCAGGTCAACTCGACTCGCAGGTCAACTCGACTCGCAGGTCAACTCGACTCGCCGGTCAACTCGACTCGCCGGTCAACTCGCGGGCCAGTTCGGTTCGTAGGTGATTCCGATTCGCAGGGTGGCTTCGCGAGTCGAATCTCGACTCGCCTCGTTGGACGAACAGATCTCGACTCGCGAGATGAACTGTCAGCGATTTTTAATGGGTTTTCGATTTTTAAAGCATTTCTAACGGGATTTTCGGGCATAATCTTGTTGAGTGGACTCATAAACATGTAAATAAACACTTTTCAAGTAATTAAAAGAGTTCTAAAGCTTCATACCAAGAAATCGAAAATGGGGAAGATGGAGATGGAGATGATCTTGATGCTTTTCTTGGTGATGATGACGATTCCGGTGGTGGTGTGGTGGTTCGGCGGTGGTGTGGTGGTTCGGTGGTGATGTGGTGGTGGCTCTTGAAGCCGTTTTGTAGAGAGAGAAAGGGGAGAGAAAAGTGTGGTAGAGAGAGGAAGTGGTGGTGGCAAATGAAGTGAAATGAAGAAGAAAGAAAGAATAAAAAGGAGAAAGCAAATGGGTCGCGGGTCGGTTGGGGCTGGTTCCGCGGGTTAGGGTCGACCCGCTTGGGTCTCGGCTCGCGTGGTTGTGTTTCCGAATTTTGTATCACGAGTTGCAGTCGGTTAAACCCCGAAATCGTTTAATCGCTAAATCTTTTTAAGATTCAAAAAAATATATATATTAAAGTATATCCGAAATATTTCCAACCGAAGTATTTTATCAAAATACTTTATTTCAAGTTATAAAATTATACGAATATAATTCTTGTTATTAATCGTTCATTGGGGTGCGTTTCGTGCGGTTTCGTCGTGTAGGATATGTTTTTATCAATATGTAATACTTGTAATATATTCTCACAATATATTAATGTAAATAACGTTTGTTTGGATAATTTCCACATTATTTATAAATTTGTCACCAACGTCCACATTAGTTACAGTCGGACTTCGTCCGGTCCATCCGTGTATACATGTGTATATATATATATACATAATCATCATATATATATATATATATATAATTGAGTAAGTACTGTACTTAGTCCTATTTCGTACTAAATACACGTAATAAGCACATAGTTAGGCACAACAATGATAGCCTAAAATGCCGGGTGTTACAGTCTAGGCCCACTAAATGCAACCTAGTTCACTATAACCTTAGGCTCTTATACCAATCTGTAACACCCTCAAATTTTGGGTTGCGGAAGCGGTCGGGTAGGGTGTTACTAAATCAAATATCATAGCATAAGATACATAATGAACGACTCTAAATGAGACGTTTGAAAATAGTTATTACATTTCCCAAAATAAAATGTATACAAATTGTGAGTTCGCAAAATAATTTCAATACATAATTGTAATACAAAAGTTATGCAGAGAAATCCCGTTGTTTGAAAATATGCGACTCGAGCTAGCATAATATTGTAGCAATCCTAATCCTGCTGGGCACCTGAGAACACATGCTAAAACGAGTCAGCTATAAAGCTGGTGAGTTCATAGGTACGTTAGTTGAAAACAATAGTATAAACCTTGTATGTTTAAAAGTAGTTCAAAAACTATGATCTTGATTTATATTGTTATAAAGTTGTAACATCAATGTGTATACGTCTAACAAGGTATCTAATACCTAAGTAACCGTGGTGTGTACCTAAGTACATAGAGAAAGCGGCAGTCCATGCCTAAATACCTACCAGGTATAAGTAAGTCTACAGACGTGAGGCACTACATGCCTAAGTACAAATCAAGTATGCGTATGATCACGTTATATAATAACAAGTAATAATATTACTTATTCAATAGTAAGGTGCTAACGTGCCACTTGGCCTAGGGTGTTGCCTCCAGCAACGTATAAGTGTGGTCCCGAAATAAGTATTTATCCGAATACCGAGCCAACGACTCGAGTGTAAGCTCGCCGATCCGTTGCTCCATCAACGACCTCAAGTGTAATCTCGCAGATCCGTTGATATGCATGAATCTCGAGCGTAAGCCCGCAGATCCCGTGTTTGAGCCAACGATCTCAAGTGTAAGCTCGCCGATCCGTTGCTCCACCAATAATCTCGAGTGTAATCTCGCAGATCCTGTGTTTTGTATCGCTTTACCACAATATTGTTTTGAATCACTGAATCATCTACCGTGATCTCGTTTTGTGCCCACTGTAACCGTGGCATCGTTTTGTGCCCACTGTGACCGTGGCATCGTACCGCATTGCTTGCCAGCAACGTATGTAATTAAGCCGGCAGTACTACGACATGCCCGACTTGAGTAATAGAGAGCCGACAGTACTACGACATGCCCGACTAAGTAATCGTGTTTGTATAAGTGTATGTATATTAATATACATAAGTAAGTAGTAGATAGCACCATGTGCTTGAGATAGTGTACAAGTATATGTATATATATATGTCAAATCAACAAACACGTCTAATAGAGTATCATGCCGTGCATGAAAGTAGTTTAACGTATCTAAATATGTATATATACACTACTTAGATATTAAGTATATCACCATAAGCCTAGGTATGACTAATCATCACCTAGTTGTTTTGTATTAGTATAAGGAATCTATACTAACGTATACTCCTAGCCACAGCCTAGTAAGTATATTGAGGATTCTGGTAAATGTTCGGTTAGGTACAAGTCCATTCGAGAAATCCTGGAGTGTATAGGCAGTCTTAGTTCCTATAAAGGAGAACTAATCCTATGCGAAGTCTAGTTGTTTCCCAATGTAAGTAGAACTAACCAGTTCTAATGTATTTACTGATATTGTCCCGCGACAATATGGCCAAAGTAAAATGATAACCTGAGCTGTTATGTAAGTGTAGTTGTATTTCGACAACGAGGCAGTGTACAGTGGTAACCTATCCAGGTTAAGCTATGATATAGTCCTACGACAATATAGTGGGTGTAATTCCTAAGTATTACACATTTGTATTACGTGGTAGTAATATAGTTAAGTGTGAATTATAAAAGTTTATTATTATAATTCACAAACAGTAGTTGTGCATGCGTCTCACCCCGAAAACAGTAAAACAGATGAAAGAATGAGGCTATGAACTCACCTGTTGAAGATATCAATCCCGCGCTACGCGTGTCATCACAATGGTAACCTCCTAGTGTCCTAAACACGTGAGGTCATATGAGTAAGATACTAATCGGTTTAACTAAAAGTGTCGTGAAAGTAAACTTCTGTTGTTTAGTTTTAGAATTGTGTATGGTCCGTTTGTGGCAGTTTGTAATAATGATAATTCTCAATTAAATCATTATTAAAATCGTTTCGTTGTTTATTTTACAAAAATATAATTTTCGTACGTAAGTCATCATTTTAAAAAGTGTAGTTTTTGTTATGCGAAAGTCGAATCGTTGGGCAAAAACTCATTTCGCAGACCAAGTCAGTTCAGGTAGCTAGACTCGGCTCGAAGCTCGACTCGGCTCGCTACTCGATTCGGTTCGTATCTCTACTCGACTCGCAATCTCAGCTCGGTTTGTTACTGTAACACCCCCAAATTTAACAGTTTGCGGAAGCGACGTTTTTGGGTGTTACTAATCAATAATCACAAGCACAAAGGATACAGTGAACGACTCTAAATGAGACGTTCGAAAAGTTATTACATTAATACATAAGTAGTTTCAAAATACAAGCTCGAGTTCAAGTAAATTCCTAGAGATTCTAATACATAACAACTAGTACAAAAGTAATGTGATAAAATCTCCAAGCTTGTAAATGCATGCGACTCGAGCTAAGTAAGCTTATCCTGCTGGGCATCCCTACTGATGCTGTGTACCTGAGAAGCATTACTAAAACGGTCAACCAAAAGGTTGGTGAATCTCACCGGTTTGTAAGTAAGTAAACAGTTTGAACACACAAGTAGTATTTGTAAATCATAGCCAGCCAGTAAGTAACGATCACAGGTTATGCTCATCGTTAACTTAAGTTTTAATAAGTGGTGGTCGCAGGATATGCAGACCGTTTGATACAATTGCCATGAGCCACCATAGTTGAAGCTTAACGTACAGTAAATATAGGTACCCCCTCATGAATGTAATCCAAAACATTCATACGGAACGAGTAAGAAACGCCCGTTTCTACAGGAACGGTTCGTGGTAGTGCTTGCTACCCCGGGCGGGGATTGTCAGTCCCATATGGATCCATATACTAAAACTCGCGCTTATCACATAACTAACAACTATGGTTCAGGAGGATTTCATTGGATTAGTCGTAAACTCATGCAGTTGGCGTATTCGTAATCTCATACAGTAAGTAAATCATGGCAGCAAGTAAGTTTTGTGTGTTCATGTAAAACAGTAATGCATCTCACCCCTGAGTAAAAAACAGTAAAGTAGGGGCTGTAAGACTCACCTGAGTCTGGCAGATAATGCAGTAAGTAAGCAAGTAGTATCCCGAACTAGCAACCCTTAGCGTCCTAATACGCATAAGGTTTAGTAAGTAAATGGAATACTTGTAAAGTATCCATGCTAGTTGTTCCCAAACTAGTTAATGTCCGTTAGTTTGTTTGTACGTTTGTATTCGTTTGTAATTCGTAGTTTGTATAAAAGTTGTACGGTCTGTTTGTTATCAGTGTATAATAATAATTCCATCCATTATTATTATGTATTCATAGTAGTTGTACAGTTGTAAAGTATACTCGTAAAATCGTTTGTTTGTATTACAACATGTATCGTTTGCGTAAGTTCCAATGGGCTTAAACCCCAAAGGGTACGAGTGAAACCTCGTAAGTATTCGAGTGTATGTTCGTATCAGTTAACGTGTAATCCAGCACGTAACTAGTGAGTGAACTTGTAAGTTCGTATCGGATGTAATCCCGTGTAATGTACAAGTGTAAGTTTGTTGGAGTGTAATCTCCTAAGTATTTCGAGTGTAAACTCGTGTGCGTGTGTGAGTGAAATCTCACGTTAGTTTTGTACAGTCTTGTACGTATTCAAGTGTTGTTGTATACTTTCAAAAGTATAGTATTTTCAGGTATAAGTAGCATCGTATTTGATTTAGTAGTTGAAAAGTGATTCCAACACTTAGAATATATTTTGTTTTCTGATCTGGGCTTTCTGCGACACAAGGCTTGTGTCGCAGACCGTATGCGACATAAGGTCTGTGTCGTATGGATTTGTTTCGGTTTGGTGTTTATGCGACACAATGGTTGTGTCGCAGACAAGGGTACGACACAATGATACGACATAGTCGTTGTGTCGCAATCAAGCGATAGGTAAACTTTGTGTCGTAGATGGTACGACATATAATGCGACATAAGCGTTGTGTCGCATACATTGCGACATAACGTGCGACATAACATGCGACATAGTGTTGTGTCGCATGAAATTTCGGTCCGATGCGACACAAGAGGTCTGTTCGGAAATTTAGTTTCCGAAAACGTATTTTCCGGTTTCCGTTGGGTCTAGAACTTTTATACTAGTTTTAATATGTTATAATGAGTTCATAATAACTATTGGTATTCGTTTTTAATGTTGGTGGTGTCGTTTTCTTTAAAATGACCAAAACCGACCTTTTCGTTAACGAGTTCAAAAACGAGTTTAAGTTACATATTTGGACATCATTTAGCTAGGGGAACAACATGGAAGTAAAATAAATGTAATCGGAAAAGTTTCGAGGTCGCCGGAAAACTTACAAAGTAGTCGAATCGAGAAACCGAAAAGATAGGTTTGTAGCCCTCGTTCTCGTGATCGCCTTTCTCCAAACGGTTATAGAGCTTCGAGGTGTTTTAATGGTGTTTTTAGGGTGGTTTAGTGTCGGTTTTAGAGAGAGAGAGAGAAACCGTAGAGAGAGAGAGAGAGAGAATGATTGAGTATGGTTTATGTTTGTGTTTGAGTGTGGAATTGATCAAGAGGGTGAGGGTTTGGCACCCCTCACCTTGGCCGGCCCATGGTGGGGTCCACCATGTGTGGATCTCACCAAATGTTGTTTCCTCGTGTTTGCGCTCCGTGCGGTGTTCGTTTTCCCGGTCGTTTAAACGTAAAAATAGTTTTATACGCGATTAAATATACGTTTAAAAATACGAAATAATACTCGATAATTAAATTGAAGTATTTTATCAAAATACTAGTTTTCAAGTTATAAAACATAACTTTGTTTTGTTTTGTCGGTTGGTCGAGTTTTCGGAGAGTTCGGTATTGTTTTGGTTAAAACGTACGTTTTCGTTATATTATAAACATAATATAGAGTAGTAGTCAAAGTAATTAAATAATCTCACATTATTTAATAATTGTTTTACCAACGTCCGTATGTTTGTACAATTGTAGTTTCATACGATATGTACGAATCGTATACGCGTATATATATATATTCCATCCATATATATATATAATAAGTAAATAACGTATATAATCCTATTTCATATTATATACAAGTAATAATCACGTAATTAGGGAAATTTTAAATTGGCCCTAAATTTGGGGTTGTTACATTCTCCCCTTGTTAATAAAATTTCGTCCCGAAATTTGTTCAAAGCGGTAGTCGGTAGTTCGATACTAGTCAGGTAGCTACAATGCGTACTAGTAGCCTACAGTAGTAGGGTAGGTCCTACAGTGTTTGAAATCAAGTAGTTGTCAGGTGGTAACGTACCCTAATTTTTGTTGCCGGGAGGTAGTGGGCATTTGGCCTTGAGATGGCCAGCACTCCCACAGTTGAAGCAGAGTTTCGCCTTGGGGGAGTTAGTATTCTTAGGGTAGGACTTGCATCGACCGATAGGTAAGGTACACGGTCCTTCATGATGCCGAGTGCACTTAGAACAGTAAGGTTTATTTCCCAAGTAAACCTTCACCCTTTTTGCTGGAGGTGGGTTACAGTCAGTGTCGGTATCCTCTTCAGCAGGAGTAGTTTGTGAAGTTGGTGGTGAAGTAGGGTTTTCTAAAGCTATCAAACGTAGCTCGTACTCACGCATACGTATGTCATTTTGGAAAGTAATTCGTCGTAGGTTATCAATGTCTTCCCGTGCTTCAGTAAGTTGTTTTTGCAGCGATTCAATAGTTTGGTTGAGGTGGCTGACTGATTCAGCAGTCAAGGTTACATCAACTGGTGTTTTTGCAGCAGTTAGAGCAGCAGGAGGGGCAGGTGCTGCTGCTAATTCAGCGGAGTGTTCTGTATCACACTCGAGTTCGAGGAGGTAAGGAAACATCTTCGGTTCCTCACTGCGCAGTTCATTTTGCAGTGTAGGGTTGTTGACGGAGTGAGTTGTCATTTCCTACGAAATAAGTGTTCTATTTAAGAATTTGCCTCAAGTAAGTGAAGTTATATTAATTTATCTGTTTAAAGTAACGAATAGCATACGAGTTCCCGGTCTCAACCAGTGTGAGATAATTGGGAAGGGAGTTTGGGTTACTGTATCTAAAGTGTAAGGCAAATTGTGTTGTCGGGATTTAAGTAGTCGGTCGTTTCCTAATCCTATTGTGTACTTAGGATCAAAGAAAACACACAGAATAAAATACAGTTATACATAAGTCATTAAGCGAGAGATTTATGAGAAAGCAGATTCGGGTAGTCAAAGAATAAGCGTACCCGGGTTGAGTAAATCACAGAGTCTCGGATTTGGGTCATCCTCCCTAGCATTGATTACATAAGCTCTACTCCTTGTATTGTTGGTTCGGGGTTTCAGCTTAGGGCAATCCTTCCTGAAGTGCCCGGTACCGTTGCACTCATAGCAGGTTTTGGGTGCAGAAGTATCAGTACCAGTGGAATTGGTTCGACAGTCTTGGGCCAGGTGCCCGAATTTCTTGCACTTAGTGCAGGGACAGGAGCCGTTATGATGGCGGCTACATTTGGAGCAGTAAGGCTTGCTCCCCTTGTAAGCCTTTGAGTCATTGACGTTGACAATTGCAAGCTTTTTGTCAGAAGTCGGGTTGGATGAGTGGGGACTCACTTCCCATTTACGTTTGTTACTCGCAGACGGGGTTGAAGTCGAGCCGCGGCGGACAGAATTAGCCGTTAACTCATGAGCCATACGAATGGCGCTCTGAATAGTTCCCGGTTTGGACGAAGTTACTAAATCTTGTAGTCGCTCGGGAAGTCCGTCAACGTACTTTTCGATCCTTTTGTACTCAGGATCAACCATGGATGGGCACAGAAGTGCCAGTTGGTGAAAACGGTTGGTGTAGCCGGTGATGTCATCACCCTGCATCTTGTGATTCCAGAATTCTACTTCCAATTGCTTCAGCTCATCTCTTGGGCAGTACTCGCCCCTCAGCATGATCTTCAGTTCATCCCACTGTAGTTTGTAAGCCTCGGCAACGCTCACTGTCTGTGCATATGTGTTCCACCAGGTAAGGGCGGTGTCAGAAAAAGTGCTGGTGGCGAACTTAACTTTATCCTCTTCCTTGCAGTTGCAGATGAGGAATACTGACTCGATTTTCTCGGTCCAACGAATCAGACCAATCGCTCCTTCAGTACCTGCAAAGCTTAAGGGTTTGCAGTTTTGGAAGTCCTTGTAGGTGCAGGTTTTGGGTGGAGGTGTATTGTTAGCCGTATCTTCGCTACCAGGATTGGTGGCTCGGACAGCTAGAGCTTGGGCCACACTACGGGCAATAATACCCGCGACTTCGGCTTCAGTAAGTGTGATTTGTCGTCGAGGAGGCATGTTCCTTGAAACAACAATTTAAGAACATGTAAGGGTTTGAACAAGAATTATGACGGTAATGATTTAGTATGTTCAAAGAAATTTCGTCAAAGGTTGAAATTTGTTCAAAGTTTGTGGGTTATAAATAAGTTTATACAGTTTCGAAATTTTTGAGAATTTTATAAAACATTTTGTAAGAAATTTTGTAACATGTTTGATAGAAATATATTTGTTATAAAGTTTTTGATAGTAAAAGTCGGTTGTATAATTCGAAGTCTAACGAAAACTTGAGTTAAAAATGGTTCGGTTGAGATTATGGTCGGTGACAAGGTTTTGAAATTTTTTTGTATAACAATAACTGTTTAAAACAGAAGTTATGAAAGTTCCAGGGTAAAAGCAGGTTAAAATTTGTTGAAGATGTTTTTCCTAGAATACATCTAACAGTGCAGTAATGTACGTTGTAGAATGTTATAAACGTAGAATTAGATAGGGATGGCAATTGAAAACAAGGTCTCGATTTTCATATCGAAGAATGTTCGAGTAACTATGGTTGTCGGTTATAATGGTGTGGAGATCTTCGGACGTATGTCGGTATTCGTGAATTCATAAAAGTTAAATAAGGACAGAATGACGAGAATCGAGTTGTCGTTTGTTCGATGAAATTTTAAAGAATATTGATTTCGTAGTAGTCGAGAGAGTATCGTATCGGGGAAATAGGCCTATGTATATATATATATATATATATATATATATATATCACATAACCGCCTAGTTCGTGTCTAGCACAATCACGTAAAAGTCCCGGTTCTCTCGAGGTCAGAGTCAGCTAATGCATTCCGGTTCAACATAACCCCTTTCAGAACTCACCTCATCTTCATTTAATTGTACATAGTTGATCAGGCTATGTTAAATTAAACTTGTATGCTGTAATTCCTGAACCAGTTATACCTAATGAGGAATACTGCCTAACGGTCATAGTCTAGGCCCACTAAATGCAACCTAGTTCACTATAACCTTAGGCTCTGATACCAATCTGTAACACCCCCAAATTTAACAGTTTGCGGAAGCGACGTTTTTGGGTGTTACTAATCAATAATCACAAGCACAAAGGATACAGTGAACGACTCTAAATGAGACGTTCGAAAAGTTATTACATTAATACATAAGTAGTTTCAAAATACAAGCTCGAGTTCAAGTAAATTCCTAGAGATTCTAATACATAACAACTAGTACAAAAGTAATGTGATAAAATCTCCAAGCTTGTAAATGCATGCGACTCGAGCTAAGTAAGCTTATCCTGCTGGGCATCCCTACTGATGCTGTGTACCTGAGAAGCATTACTAAAACGGTCAACCAAAAGGTTGGTGAATCTCACCGGTTTGTAAGTAAGTAAACAGTTTGAACACACAAGTAGTATTTGTAAATCATAGCCAGCCAGTAAGTAACGATCACAGGTTATGCTCATCGTTAACTTAAGTTTTAATAAGTGGTGGTCGCAGGATATGCAGACCGTTTGATACAATTGCCATGAGCCACCATAGTTGAAGCTTAACGTACAGTAAATATAGGTACCCCCTCATGAATGTAATCCAAAACATTCATACGGAACGAGTAAGAAACGCCCGTTTCTACAGGAACGGTTCGTGGTAGTGCTTGCTACCCCGGGCGGGGATTGTCAGTCCCATATGGATCCATATACTAAAACTCGCGCTTATCACATAACTAACAACTATGGTTCAGGAGGATTTCATTGGATTAGTCGTAAACTCATGCAGTTGGCGTATTCGTAATATCATACAGTAAGTAAATCATGGCAGCAAGTAAGTTTTGTGTGTTCATGTAAAACAGTAATGCATCTCACCCCTGAGTAAAAAACAGTAAAGTAGGGGCTGTAAGACTCACCTGAGTCTGGCAGATAATGCAGTAAGTAAGCAAGTAGTATCCCGAACTAGCAACCCTTAGCGTCCTAATACGCATAAGGTTTAGTAAGTAAATGGAATACTTGTAAAGTATCCATGCTAGTTGTTCCCAAACTAGTTAATGTCCGTTAGTTTGTTTGTACGTTTGTATTCGTTTGTAATTCGTAGTTTGTATAAAAGTTGTACGGTCTGTTTGTTATCAGTGTATAATAATAATTCCATCCATTATTATTATGTATTCATAGTAGTTGTACAGTTGTAAAGTATACTCGTAAAATCGTTTGTTTGTATTACAACATGTATCGTTTGCGTAAGTTCCAATGGGCTTAAACCCCAAAGGGTACGAGTGAAACCTCGTAAGTATTCGAGTGTATGTTCGTATCAGTTAACGTGTAATCCAGCACGTAACTAGTGAGTGAACTTGTAAGTTCGTATCGGATGTAATCCCGTGTAATGTACAAGTGTAAGTTCGTTGGAGTGTAATCTCCTAAGTATTTCGAGTGTAAACTCGTGTGCGTGTGTGAGTGAAATCTCACGTTAGTTTTGTACAGTCTTGTACGTATTCAAGTGTTGTTGTATACTTTCAAAAGTATAGTATTTTCAGGTATAAGTAGCATCGTATTTGATTTAGTAGTTGAAAAGTGATTCCAACACTTAGAATATATTTTGTTTTCTGATCTGGGCTTTCTGCGACACAAGGCTTGTGTCGCAGACCGTATGCGACATAAGGTCTGTGTCGTATGGATTTGTTTCGGTTTGGTGTTTATGCGACACAATGGTTGTGTCGCAGACAAGGGTACGACACAATGATACGACATAGTCGTTGTGTCGCAATCAAGCGATAGGTAAACTTTGTGTCGTAGATGGTACGACATATAATGCGACATAAGCGTTGTGTCGCATACATTGCGACATAACGTGCGACATAACATGCGACATAGTGTTGTGTCGCATGAAATTTCGGTCCGATGCGACACAAGAGGTCTGTTCGGAAATTTAGTTTCCGAAAACGTATTTTCCGGTTTCCGTTGGGTCTAGAACTTTTATACTAGTTTTAATATGTTATAATGAGTTCATAATAACTATTGGTATTCGTTTTTAATGTTGGTGGTGTCGTTTTCTTTAAAATGACCAAAACCGACCTTTTCGTTAACGAGTTCAAAAACGAGTTTAAGTTACATATTTGGACATCATTTAGCTAGGGGAACAACATGGAAGTAAAATAAATGTAATCGGAAAAGTTTCGAGGTCGCCGGAAAACTTACAAAGTAGTCGAATCGAGAAACCGAAAAGATAGGTTTGTAGCCCTCGTTCTCGTGATCGCCTTTCTCCAAACGGTTATAGAGCTTCGAGGTGTTTTAATGGTGTTTTTAGGGTGGTTTAGTGTCGGTTTTAGAGAGAGAGAGAGAAACCGTAGAGAGAGAGAGAGAGAGAATGATTGAGTATGGTTTATGTTTGTGTTTGAGTGTGGAATTGATCAAGAGGGTGAGGGTTTGGCACCCCTCACCTTGGCCGGCCCATGGTGGGGTCCACCATGTGTGGATCTCACCAAATGTTGTTTCCTCGTGTTTGCGCTCCGTGCGGTGTTCGTTTTCCCGGTCGTTTAAACGTAAAAATAGTTTTATACGCGATTAAATATACGTTTAAAAATACGAAATAATACTCGATAATTAAATTGAAGTATTTTATCAAAATACTAGTTTTCAAGTTATAAAACATAACTTTGTTTTGTTTTGTCGGTTGGTCGAGTTTTCGGAGAGTTCGGTATTGTTTTGGTTAAAACGTACGTTTTCGTTATATTATAAACATAATATAGAGTAGTAGTCAAAGTAATTAAATAATCTCACATTATTTAATAATTGTTTTACCAACGTCCGTATGTTTGTACAATTGTAGTTTCATACGATATGTACGAATCGTATACGCGTATATATATATATTCCATCCATATATATATATAATAAGTAAATAACGTATATAATCATATTTCATATTATATACAAGTAATAATCACGTAATTAGGGAAATTTTAAATTGGCCCTAAATTTGGGGTTGTTACAGTTACTCGGTTCGACTCGCAGCTAGGCTCGGTTCGCTGCTCGGTTCGACTCGCAACTAGTCTCGGTTCCCTGCTCGGTTCGACTCGCATCTCGGCTCGGTTTGCTGCTCGGCTCGGCTCGTTCGACGAGCTGAGATCTGGAAACTCAACTCGCCCGACGAGCTGTTCGCATTTTTGGTTTCAAAAACACATTTTTGAGTTGTTTTTGGACATAATCAGTTTATAAAATGTTTATACATGATAATATAAGTGATATAAACTCGAAACAAAGAAGGGAAACGAGTGATTTCTTACAAATCGAAGGTGGAACCGAAAATGGTGAAATGGGGATGAAATCTTGATGATGTTGAAGAAGAAGATGATGTTTTTGTTGTTTGTTGATCTTGTTGATGATGATGACGGTGGCGGTGGCGACCGGAGATGGTGGCCGACGGTGGTAACCAAGAGAGAGAGATAGAGATTTGAGAGAAAGATTGAAGAAAATGAAAAAGAAGAATTGAGATGGAATGGGGAGGGGGATGGGGTTTTACTCAAACTCAGATCCCATTTTGGAGACTGTGGTCTCCATTCACAGTACAAAATGCCCGTGTTTTTGTACTCGATTAAAATGTAGATTTAATATTTTAAATCTATAATTTTGTAAATATTTTTAATAATAATATTTCACTTGAACTATAAAAATGTAATTATTTAAAGTTTAAAATTGGCGTGAAAATCGACCTTTTTGACCGGGTGTTACAACTTTCTCTCACTATCTGTATCTCTCTCCATCTCTCGTATTGACCATCGTCGGGAAAAAAAGTACCAACCATTCTCCTCTACGTGACACCACGTACTTTCGCCATCATATCGAATCTAGATCTGATTAAATCTTCCCATCGCCGTTTGATTGTATGTTGTTTGAACGTCGCTCCATCGCAATCCAAGCGCCCCACCATGCAACACCCCGAAAACGTGACCGTTTTTTTTATACTAATATACTCCTCTTTTTGTCCCAACAATCAATTAAAATACGATACGAGATCACATACGCAAGACTACACGAGTTAAATGTTCATTATACGTTAAGGGCAAAACTGCCTGTTCTCAAAACTGCCCATTTTGGTCAAAACTACCATTTTTAAACACGCATAACTTTTTACTCGTTAACAGTTAGACCACCAAATTTTGCAGGCACCTTTACTACAAAAAAATGAACGTTTTTCATTTACACTTTCCCTTCAAGACTGCCTCTTTGCCCTCAAAACTGCCCCGTTGCCCACAACACTACTCTCAAAACTGCCTTCTTTTATCAAAACTATCGACATTCGAACACGCATAACTTTTGACTCGGGAATCCTTTTGACCTGAAAATTTACGTACACCTTCACTTTGACCATATAAACATTTCCTTATTTCCACTTTTTCAGATTTCACATTTTATCTCATTTTGGACCGTTGACTCGATTTCGACAATTTTGGACCAAAATACTTGACATGACAACTTCTAAACCACTAGCATTTTGAGTTTAAGCTTTTGACCACACTCTCAAATCACCATTTGCAACTTATTGACACCATGACCTTTGACATTTACCATGTCTAACTCCTTTTGACTAGTAAACCCCATTGGTTGCCCATTTGGACACTAAAACAACCCGATTGGGTCTTTGACCATATTGACCCACTTTCTTGGTCAATTCTCATCCAATTGACTTAATTGGGTCTAACTAACTTACTAACCTCATCAATTGATCACAATATCAAAATTTGACACTTTCAACTATCATAACTAAGTTTCTAATTAAACATGACTTTTACATACATTCACATACTTTTACCATACAAGTCTCACTATTCCGACTTTAACTTTTTAAAAAAAAAACATCATATATCATCACAAGTGAGACTCAATGTTCTTTTCAAAACTTTAACTAGTATCATAGCTTTACAAACGGGGGTGTAGCATATCTAGAGCATGATCATAAAGGATAAGACTTGTTACCAAACCGAGTAACAAGCTCCACCACTAGCTTCAAACGTGTCCCTTGCCCAAATCACCCTTATTCACACTTGGCTCACCTAAAACATGGTAAACATAACACATAAGCAATTGCTTAGTAAGTAATGGAAGCCTATAACATAACTTTAACATAAATATCATCACATTAAGGATCCTTAAACATCATCATAATGCTAACTACTACAAGTTAACATTAATACCGAGCTAATGTTCATGACCCATTACTCGGAAACCGTCAAGCTAATGACTCACTCATTACTTGACTCATCATTCATATCCATCTACTTACCTTTTTCTTGACAAAGCAATTTACTTGACTTTACTTCACTTTCTTGATCACCTATACACATAACATAGTATACAAATCAATTGACATAACACTTTACATATTTTCTTAACTCTAATCTCATTAACAAGGTGCTAGACCTCTAACACATATCTTTATCATTAGTGTTCCATACTTTAACTCTCTGATCACATGTAAATGGGTTTTCATTACTTCTTTATTCATGATCACCATTGATCATCATCAATCTCATCTCAATTCATCATCATACATACATACATAGCTTATACTTACCCAATTACATATGAACTTGAATTCTTTAACTACTTTAACATGAATTAAACATAGCAATTAACTCATAAACACATATGGAACACTAATTAATCAATTAAACTAACATACATGATATTTCATCATTCTAGGGTTTATAGAATTCTATTTAAACATCAAATTAAACTCACTTAGAGATCACACATACCTTGTAGAAGCTTAATTGAATATTATAAACCCTAGCTCACTCAATTACCAACTAAATTCTTGACTTTTCTTCTTGTTTCTATTTTTCCCTCTCAAACCTCACAAATACGTACATACTGAAAGAAGTAGAACCTGTAGGAAGTTTTATCCAACTCATTTTTCATTCTACTCCCCTCAAATTTTTTTATTTACACATTCAGTCCCTCTAACTAACTTTTCTCTAGTTGGTTAGTCCAACTAACCCAATTCTAACAATCTCATTACTTTAAATACTTTACACATTTAACATATTAAATACATATAAAACTGAAACATAATACATTTTATATTATTTAAAACTTACGTGTTTTAGGGGCGTTACACACCACCACCACCACTGAACCGCCGCACTACCACCATGTTGATTTGTCTTTCTTCTTTTTACGGCGCCTCTCTCATTTTTCACTATCTCTATATATACAAAATGATGTGTGTGTGTGTGTGTGTGTGTGTGTGTGTGTGTGTGCGCACGAAAGGTTATATGGTACGGGTCACGTGTGAATAACAAACCAGAAAAATAGAAGATATTTGTTGTTCATATGTGCACACATGAATATAATTAAGATCGTAAAATATGACGGAGGATGATGAACATGCTAATGTAATATTTGAAGTTGGTCTTTAATTGGTGTTCATAGGTGTACATCTACAAAAAAGTTCTTAAAACTGAAGTTGTTCACGTATGAACACTCGTGACGGAAAAGATATAATGGGCAGGGATGAATGTGTTCATATGTGCATATATTCTTCATACCAAAAATAAAGATGGTATTATTATGAATAACAAAAAAAGGGTTGTTCACTTGTGCACATCACGATCTTGTATTCGAATATGATAAAGATGGCTTTAAAGTGCATCTGTGACACCCCCAAATTTGATGATTTGCGGAAGCTCGATTTGGGTGTCACTAATCAATATACAAAGCACATAAGATATAATGAACGACCACTATATGCGTCGTTTTAAACTTGTATTAATAAAATAAACGTTTACATCAAAATAATGTTACATTAGCTCGGTTCCTGAAATTGAGAGATTACATGGCATAATTACTTTTACAAAATATAATAATGCAATCAAATCTCTAGTTGTATGTATGCTGACTCGAGCTAATAGTCCCTGCATGTGCAGTCCACCTACTGCTAGGTACCTGTGATATATACTAAAATGGGTCAGCGAAAACGCTGGTGAGCTCACAAGTTTGTATGTCAAGGTATAGTTGTCAGAACCGCAAGATTTATATTGAATTTAAAATGCAATTAAGCAAAATAAAAGTTATACAATCCATGAGCACATAGTCTGAGCTTAACTTGATTTGTCAGGCCCAATTAAGGAAACCTAACTTGAAGTGCCTCCTACGAGTGTCTAATCCACACTCGTCTTCCCAAATGCTAATACATCCGTTTGACTGGTTAGTGCGTGCTAACCCGGATGAGGATTGTCAATCCCATATGATATCATATACTAACATTCACGCTAAAATATTAGAGACTATGCTTATGGAGGACTTTAATTGATTAGCTTGAAACTCATGTAGTGTTTGAAGTTTGGCACTTGCGTTCTACTTGTAAAACAAAACATAGCAGTATTATCACACCCCTAGTTGAAAAGCAGTGAAAATGGGGCTATGAAACTCACCTGAGTCTTGAAGTGTTTAAGCAATTAAACTTGAAGTGTATTGATGTCCAAAGACTTGAAACCTGAATGTGTCCATGACACTTGATTTGTTATTAATTGTACTGGTATCTCGAAAGACTACCATTGAAGTTGCTATTTAACTATATATATATATATATATATATATATATATATATATATATATATATGTCCAAATTACTACGATTTGGTTGATTGTTTTGTTACAAGTTACTACGACTTGTTTAATTGAATTGATACAAGTTACAACGACTCGTTTGATTGTAAAGTATGTTTTGAAAACGTGTACGGCCCGTTGGTGATTTAGTTGAAATAATAATCTCGACATATCTATATTTGTTTGAAGTGTTAGGCTTGAAAAATAAATTCCATTATGTTTGAAAAGTTGTATCGTATAAGTGTTTTGAAGTTGTTCAAGTTTGACACTTGGTGAAGAATGTGCTTACGGAATCTAGGTACGGGGGTCCGGGGGCAGCGCCCCTGGTAGCGGGGTCCAAGGGGCGGCAGCCCCTGGTGGGGTCCAAGGGGCAGAGCCCCTGGCTGGGGTCGAGCTGCCAGGTCAGCTTGGAAAATTTTTATTTCTACTATATTGCTTTGACGAAAAACGCATCTGGATCCGAATTTGGGTAAAATCAGGTGTTAAAATTTTAGGTCTCGACACTTAGTAAAAATCTGAGTTTTCTGTGTTTTGCGACACAATATGTGACACTAAAGATGTTATGCGACACAAGGGTTGTGTCGCATAGGAGTGCGACACAATGTCCATACGACACAAGGGTTGTGTCGCATGGATGCGAAATGCTGATTCAACAGCGACATAGTGATTGTGTCGTATGGGGTATGCGACATAGTGGTTGTGTCGCAGAACTTGCGACACTAATTAGTTGATACGACACAAGGTACGACACAAGGGAGTTTATGCGACACAAAGGCCAAAATACGACACAACATGCGACACAAGGCTTGTGTCGCATGGATGAACACCAGCCCAGAAATCCGGCTGTCACGACAATTCCGACCAAAAATCCGTTTTAAACTCGTTTTTAAGCTGTAATTTCGTGTTCTATACATGGTAATGGACATATACTAGTTATAATAACAACCACAAATGAAAAATACTAAGAATCGAGAGGTTTCGGGATTTTGTCGGAAACTTACAATTTGCCGAAATGAAAATCCGGAAAGGTAGCGTTGTAGATCGTCGCGAGGTGGTCGTGAATCTCTAAAAATATTGATGATACGGTTGCGTTTCGTGGTGTTATTTGCGATTTTTAATGGTTTGGTGGTTTTGTTTGTTTAGAGAGAAAAGAAAAGAGAGAGGAGGAAGTGATGAAATGAAGAAAGAAAAGTGGGAGGTGGGGGTTATCCCCATTTTTCCAGTTTTCGCCTCGCGTTCCGTGTGGTGTTCGTTTGCTCCGTCGTTTAACGTTAAACAATTATTTACATTTTAATTATAAGTTTTAAAATACAATTTATTACGCGACGTTTTATTTAAATATTTTACAATTTAATTTATATTTGAGTTATAAGATGTAAGTTTGTTTATTTAGTTTGCGTGTTTTAATATTTTAAATTGCGTAAGTTCGGTTTGTACGATACGAGTGAATACGAAATATTATCATAATAATATTTTTGACACAAAAGCGTTATTTAATAAAATTGGTCACCAACGTCCGTATTAAATTGAATCGAAATACATCCGATTTAAATTGCGTACGATTTAATCAAATCGCATTTTCGTATATATTCAACAATATATATAATTCGATACATTAATTAGCCTATCACAGAACTAATTACATGTATTAACAGATGATTAGGCACTAATTACTAGTCCTAATTTGGCGGGTGTTACAGCATCAAACCTTGAAGAAATGGTTTAGCTTACATGTGCACAATGGCTGTTCACAAGTGCACATGGATGTTCATTTGTGCACACAGGCTCATATGCATATTTAAGAATCCTGAATGTTTAAATCATAATTATGCTTGGTTTCTTGTATTCACTAGATTTTTGTTGATCATGGATTACAAAGTATAATGAATCATTATGATTGTAGTGTTTGGATTTCGAAATTGCAGAGATGATGAAGATGACATGAGAGAGAAAATGAAATATATAAAAACTCCAACAAATGTGGGACTTCCCAAATTAACGGTTCTAATTAAATTTAAAAAGTCAAAATTAAAAAATGTATTTTTACTATAATACCCTTGACTAGATTTGGTTCTTTTAGTTCTCAATTGTGGGTTGATTCTCATTTAAACCTTCCCCGTAATACATATTAGTTAAAAGGATTTTTCTAACAAAAGCCCTTAGGGCTATGGTTAAGGGTAACTTCCAACCAGTTTATAATTAAATAATCAAAATAAATTACCATAGGAACAACTGCAATTCTGCAAACTGTAAACACACGTTCTCTCATCAAAAGTCAATATGCTAATTTTCATTTTTAATCCTTCATTTAATCTTCTTTTACATTTTTTTGCCTTGCAGCATATTTCGTCCTTCAGTTTTTTTCAAACTTATATAATAACAACAAAATATGGAAGAGGCAACTCATATTTATAAAGTAGATGGAGGGGATCCAATTAAAGAAGAAACGTTGATATGACTTAATGAGTGCATGTAATTGAACTATTGAATTTACATAATGATATATGGAAATTCTTGCATTTAAGAAACTTCCTGTTAAGCATTTACGAAACCCAACCTATAAATAAACTTGCACTAAACATACATAAATCAATAAAAAAAATGGACCAACAGATAGAAGTACTCCGTATGAAAGAGTTTACCTGTAACATCCTCGACTCGGGCCTAGTAGAAATACGGTATTTTTCCATTAATTTATTGTATTTAAATCGTATTTAGAAATAATTGGTATTATTTGGATAATTTAAATTAGTAGGTCAAATGGTTAAATGACTTATTGTGATAAATAAATTATTACTTGTTTTAAATAAATTTAGTTGACGGTATAATTAAACTTATTTCTCGCAAATAGCATTTAGGTTCCAGACAATGGATTTAGGACGGGTACAATATTACACTGTATTTGAGTGGGGTTAAACGAATTAGTCGACCCTTATTTCCTCATTTCCTGACTTTGGTCTAAAACCACCAAGAACACACACCCTCAATTAGAAATTAAAAGAGAAATCAAAGTGAAATCATCAATTGAAGCTGTCATTCTGTGCTATAATCTGACTTTCATCATCTTCTTCCTTCTAGCATCTCCATTGTAAGTATGCCTAACCCATTTTTATGTTTGTGCTTGAATTGGTAGAATTAGGTTAAACTAATGATGAAATGGAGTGAATTCATGCGTGAATGTGGTTGTGTGATGATTCTTAACTGATTACATGCTCATCTAAGAATGAATCAAAGGTGTTTTCATGTTCCAAATTGAATGAATTGGGTTTGGTCAAAATTTAGGTTGAATTGATGATGCATGTTTAGGATTTAGGGTTTGATGATGTTTATTTGTTGTTATAACATGTTCGTGCATATGGTGTTGCAGGTCTGTGATGTTGCTGGAAAACGCGCGAACGCGATCCCAGCCTATAGCCAGGATCGCGTTTCATAGTTATAAATGTCACAGGTCAAAATTGCTCTTGGGAACGCGATCCCAGTCCCATATGGCCGGATCGCGTTTCATAGTTAAAAATGGTTACAGAATGATTTTGTTCCATGTAACGCGATCCAGCTTCAGTGTTCCCAGATCGCGTTTGAAAGTGCAAATCGGTAATAGAATATCTTGAACTGGGGAACGCGATCCAACCACTACTAACTCGGATCGCGTTTGCTAGTAATAATCTGACGAATTTGACAACTTGTGACTTGTGCACCTATGTTATTTAACTAATTTTGAAAGTATAGTATATGCAATTATTTGTCTTTATATACATGATTAGATTGTAATAAGCTTGATACGAGAATCTAACTCGGGTTTTGATTTGGTTCTCAGATAAAACGAAAGCTCAATAAAATAAGATCTTTGAGTGGAGACCGCAGTCAACAAGGGTGAGTGGATCTTGGACTCTCAGTCTAAGTTAGTTGTAACAACATGGTTACAATGGGTAAATTTGGTTTATTGCAATGACTGCTTTAATATTATATTGCCATGACGATTATCCCTTGAACGGTTTATTGGTGTTCTATATGCTATGATAGTTTGGACTATTTGATTTGGTGAGGGTCAACTAATGTGTTGAGTTTGGGTACTATTACTTTGGACAACGTAATTGAATTGTACATGTGTTGGGCACTGAAGTTGCGTTGTATGTAGTATTAGTAACCAAACTATCAGATTAATCACTACTTGGCCTTCAGTTGGTTTAAGTGTTACTTGGGGACCACCGCGGCATGAGGGTACCCCAAGGACCACCGATCCTTCTATGTTACTTGTGAAATGCTTGCTGTAGTCACTTGTTATGCTAAGTTAGATTGTGTGTTCTGGATCTATTCACTTAGCTTCGTGCTAATCCCACCTCCCAACATCTTGCAGGTTTAGCTTGTGATTGTGGGTTTCTAGAAGTTTGGTTGAAGGATTGTTTGGCACTGCTCTCTAATTGTGTTTGTAATATTTTGGGTAGAAAACGATTATGTCCATGATTTTAATATAACACCTAACTTTGTATTAATACTTTTAATGATGACTTGTTAATAAATATTGTATGTATTTGGGTTGCACATTTTGAAATATAATATACGCAACCTATAATGTAATTTAAGTGTTCGCTTCCGTAATGTAAAAAAAAATGCCTTGGTATTTTGGAGGGTGTTACAAGTTGGTATCAGAGCATAGGTTTGGGTGACTTGGACAATTGTAAATGTCCAATCCCAAATCTATTGTGTCAGTCAAACATTCAAGGGTGTGGGATTTAGCTATGATAGGATAATTGCTTAGTATGTAGGTACTAACAATTAACGAGTTGTGAGATGTGGTTGTGCAGGATATGGCAGATAATGAGAACCCGATCGTGACTATCATCAATGTTCCAGTATCTGATGTCTCTCCATCTGAAGACCAAAATGTTAGTCAAGGATAAACCGGTACCTCCTTCTCAGCCGAAGATATGACCCAAGAGGATTATATGTTGCACTTAGAGGGGGAAAATGTTAGACTTAAGGCTATTGAGCAACAGTTTTTAGAACAACAAGCCCGGTTATCTCAGCAGTTTCCTCAGACTTCACCACCAGTTTATAGCACTGTACCACCTACTTTAGTGACATCTCAGACTCCTACATCATTACCGTACTACCACCAGCAGCCTCATGGAAATATCTTTCAGACATCGGCCCCATTTGCATCTTCTGGGCCATCGGGATTTCAGTTTCCGGTATTTTCTCCGCCATTTCACCATAAAGTTTGTTCTTTTAAGACATTTAAATCTAGTGGACCATCAGATTATTATGGTAGTTCTAATCCCTCAGTGACCTTGGATTGGTTGAGGGATGTTGAAAGAAAATTTGAGGTATGTAGATGTGAAGAGGAAGTCAGAGTTCCTTATACAGTACAGCTTCTCAAAGGTCCGGCTATGGGTTGGTGGGACTCGATTACCTCACACTTGTCTCCTCAACAAAGGGCTTCCATTAGGTGGACTGATTTTTATAATGAGGTTTGCAAAAAGTATTGTTCGGGATATGATATGACCCGTATTAGACGTGAATTTTTGGATATGAAATTGACGGATAAAATGACAATGGATGACCTTATTGCCCAATTCTCTAAAAAATTGAGGTTTGTGCACCAATGGGTGCCGGATGAAAGGATGAAAATTGATCACTTTGTTGGTATGTTGCCCCATGCTTATCGGACGACTGTTAGACTTGCGGGTACTCTTAACCAAGCGTTTGAGTTAGCCCGTTCGGTGGATGGTGATGTTAGGGCTCAAGAATTTGATGTGAAGGACAAGTCTCCAATGAAACCCAAGGGTGAGTCTTCGGGTAGTCCGGGGAAGAAAAAGTGGCATGGTTCTTCCCGTGGTAAAGGGAAAGGTTCGGGTGGTGGTGCTATAGTGGATAAATCTAACTGGTGCACTAATTGTAAATCAAAGCACACGGGTCCTTGTACTCCTCAAATGGCTAGGTGCATTAAGTGTGGGCAATTTGGCCATGATATCAAAGATTGTACTTTCCCTAATCGGGTGTGTTGGAATTGTCGCAAGGAAGGTCACTGTTCGGGTTTGTGTCCAGAGGCGGAGAGACAGAGAACGGGCACGGTCGGAGGTTCCTCATCTTTGGGTCAGAAAAGAAAGAATCCACCTTTGGCAACGGGCAGGGCTTTCCAAATGACAGCCGATGAAGCTGTTAGGACAGAGGACGTCATCACTGGTACTTTTCTTGTTAATTCTGTACCGGCATGCGTTCTATTTGATTCTGGAGCTAATTGCTCGTTTATATCCATGTCCTTTTGTGATAAACTGGATTTGATCCCCTCTGTTATTATAAATCCTATTGAGGTTGAAGTAGCGGATGGTAAAATGGTTCCGGTTACCACATCGGTGACTGGAGCTAGTATTTTGATCGAGGGCCATAGTTTTCCTGTCTCTTTCCTTTTAATGCCCATTCGTGGATTCGATGTGGTATTGGGTATGGATTGGTTGAGCCAAAATAAGGCCAACATTGATTGCCATAGAAAGCTAATAAGACTTCCTACTTCGGATGAGTCATATGTCGTGGCTAGGGGTGAGCGAGTAAGTGGTAGTATTCCCTTGATTTCGATGATGAAAGCTAGAAAATCTCTAGCTAAGGGGTGTAAATCATACTTGGCCTATGTTGTTGACACTAAATTAGAAAAGAAAAAGGTCACTGACGTCCGAGTGGTTTCAGAATACTCGGATGTCTTTCCCGATGAGTTGCCCGGCTTGCCTCCTATTAGAGATGTAGAGTATCGAATTGAATTGATTCTCGGTTCCACTCCCGTAGCTAAGGCCCCTTATAGATTAGCTCCCTCCGAAATCCGAGAAATGATGAGTCAAATCCAGGAGTTGCTAGATAAGGGTTTTGTTAGACCTAGTTCCTCTCCTTGGGGTGCGCCTGTGTTGTTTGTGAAAAAGAAGGATGGCACCCTTCGGATGTGTATTTACTATAGGGAGTTGAATAAGAGAACCGTAAAGAATAAGTACCCTCTGCCCTGAATTGATGAGCTGTTTGACCAATTGCAAGGGTCATCGTATTTTTCTAAAATTTACTTGAGATCGGGTTATCACCAAGTGCGGGTTTGTGAGGAGGATATTCCTAAGACAGCTTTTCGCACTAGATATGGCCATTATGAATTTCTTGTTATGCCTTTCGGGTTGACTAACGCTCCGGCAGTTTTCATGGATTTGATGAATAGAGTTTGTCGACCTTTTCTTGATAAATTTGTGATAGTGTTTATTGATGATATCCTGATTTATTCTAAATCTAAATCCGATCATGAGATACATTGCGTTTGGTTCTTGATACTCTGAGAAAGGAGCAATTATATGCTAAATTTTCCAAATACGAGTTTTGGTTGCGTGAGGTACATTTTTTGGGTCACATCATTTGTGAGGATGGAGTTAAAGTGGATCCATCTAAGATTGAGGCCGTCATGAATTGGCAAGCACCTAAGTCACCTTCTGAAATTAAGAGTTTCCTTGGATTAGCTGGGTATAACAGAAAGTTCATTAAGGATTTTTCTAAGCTCGCGGGTCCTTTGACTAAGTTAACTCGTAAAGATGTGAAATTTCTATGGGGTGATCAACAAGAATCGGCCTTTCAGATTTTGAAAAAGTTATTGTGTCAAGCTCCGGTTTTAGCATTGCCTGACGGGTCCGATGATTTTATTGTGTATTGTGAGGCATCTTCTGCAGGTTTGGGTTATGTTTTGATGCAACGCGACCGTGTTATTGCCTATGCTTCGTGACAATTGAAACCTCACGAGACAAATTACCCTACCCATGACTTGGAGTTAGCGGCTGTGGTCTTTGCCTTGAAAACCTGGAGGCATTATTTGTACGGTACTAAATGTGTTATTTGCACGGACCACAAGAGTCTTCAATATATGTTCTCTCAGAAAGAGCTTAATATGCGTCAAAGGCGATGGTTGAAATTGATCAAAGACTATGATTGTGAGATTCGCTATCACCCGGGTAAAGCCAATGTTGTGGTTGATGCGTTGAGTCGAAAGTGAAAATCAGAAAAAGTTTGTTTTATGCGGTTGGAGATTTCTTCAGATTTGATTGATCATTTGAAATCGGCTCAAACGGAGGCATTGTTAGACCAAAATTTGAAATCTGAGATCATGCATAAAAGAAAGGATTTGTTGGTTGATGATTCCCATGGACTAAAGACTTTTCAGAATCGAGTTTGGGTTCCTTTGATTGGAGGTCTTCGAGATGTGATCTTGTTAGAAGCTCACAAGTCTAGATTGTCGGTTCACCCAGGGAGCACCAAGATGTATCCTGATCTGAAACCATTATATTGGTGGCCTACTTTGAAATTGGATGTAGCTCGGTTTGTAGAATCATGCCATATTTGTTCTCAAGTAAAAGCCGAACATCAGAAACCCTATGGAACTTTGAAACAGCTTGAGATTCCCGAGTGGAAATGGGAACATATTACCATGGATTTTGTGACCAAATTGCCTCGAACGGTTAAGGGTAACGATATGATTTGGGTGATTGTAGATAGACTAACCAAAAGTGCTCATTTCCTTGCTACTTGTGAGTCGGCATGTTGAGTCACTGGTCGCTGACCATGATGAAGTCACTGGTCGCTGACCAACTCAACTATTCACTACTCAATGAAGAAATGGATTGTATCGAAGCTGCTGTTGCTGATAGTGGGTTTCGCTGATCATCAATCATTTTGTTCGATATTCTGAGGAAGATTTAAAGCTCCACTTGGTGTGTCGCTGGTCTACGTCAGCGAGAGCCTTACTTCTTCAAATCAATAAAGGCAAAAGTCACTGCCAGAATAACAGCTAGTCACTGAAGATCTTTAGTTCAATTCATTCTACAAGAGCATGTTAGCTCGCAGTGAGTGAGGAGGATTGCTGCATCTTCAGTGACTATTCAATAAAGCCTCTCAATCATCAAGTACTAAAAAGTATTGTACTTATCTATACATCAGCAAGAGTGTTCCAGTTCGAAGTATGTCCGAAAGATTACGTGGCAGCAAGTGATTGGTTTTAAGGTAACGAGATATTTGCGGTAACAGAATTGGGACCCGCAGAATGTCGGTTCATCATAGTTCAAACCAATCAAGCAGCAACACGTGTCTTCCAAGATCCTATTTTATAGGCGATATTTTAGGAACTCTTGTAGTATAAATAGTTCAGTGTTTTGTACTGTAGAGGCTAGTCGTTCAATTCGTGTTAATCACTTGTGTGTCAGTGAGTAGTTTGTCTAAGCATGATTTAGCGATTCATAGAGTGAACAGTCAGCGTGTTTGTCCACTGCTGTTCATCTCGATTGTAATAGTTTAGCTAAGTGTTTGAATTGGATTAACTTTGGTTAATCCATTCCGCATTCAACACTTGTGAATTTTATGATCAATACAATTCACCATTTCAGCTACTATTACATTGTTCTTTGATATTGTCATATATGCTATCTGATATACTCTGTTTCTGTTATAACAATTAAGAACTTTTAATTAACTTAGTTAAAATCAGAAAAAGTTTTTAATTGTATTCAACCCCCCCCCCCCCCTTCTACAATTTAACTTTACACTTTGCGATTCCAAATCACTAATAAATAGTGAATACGGGACTCTCAATTGGTATCAGAGCAGAGTTGGTTTAACTTCAATTAACCATGTCTGCAATGGAATCTGTAAAGTACAGCTGTGTTGACTCTGACTATCAAAAGGGAAATGGTTCTACAACCAAACTTCCAGCTTTTGATCCTTCAAGGATTGAAACTTGGATGTCCCGGATGATGATGTTTTTGGACTTAGTTGATGACCGTCTTTGTAATATCATAACCAATGGTCCACATATCCCAACTGCTATTGTTCCTGCTGTAATTGCAACAGCTACTACTCCAGCTATACCAGAAATGGTTTTACCTAAAAGAGAGGAACAATGGACTGATGAGGATATGCGATTGGTTAGACTTGATAAACAAGCTAAAATCTACATAGGCATGGCACTTCCTGATGAAGTGTTCGAATCAATCAGGCTATGTAGAACTGCTAAAGATATGTGGGATACCCTTAGGAATATATATATGGGAACTCCTGATATTATTCGCTGCAGGGAAGTCAATCTCACTCGCCAGTATGAGCTGTTCGCAATTGAACCAAATGAATCTCTGTCTTCCACTTACACCAGATACCAGTCACTAATGAACAAAATGGAGAAGGCTGGTATAGGCAAGGAACAGAGATTTGTTGTTGAAAAGTTTCTTGAGTTGCTGCCAAGAAAAATCTGGGGAACCATTGCAACATGTACCAGACAGAGAAATGATTATTCAATTCTGAATTTAACTCAGGTGTATGGTATTTTGCTCAATTGGGAGCAGTCTGAAAAGCAAGCTGATCAGAATGAGCATATTCGTGCTACTCTTGGAATTCAGAAGATATCCAATGCCCTTGTAGCAGAGCTTGATGAAATCGATCAAAGACAGAAGTCAAATGTGTCCAAGAAAAGTTCAAAGTCACTGATAGCTGAAGAGGAAGGTGGTCAAGATGAAGAACAGTCGGAATTCGATTATGATGAAGGATTGGAGAAGCTTGAAAAGGATATGGCCATGATGGTTGCTAATTTCAGAAGGAACGCCAGATCAAGAAGATTCGCTGGTGCTCCATCATCCGATAAATTTCAATCTAAAGGTGAATGCTACAAGTGTGGCAAAATTGGTCATTTTGCAGCTGAATGCAGATCAAAGTCAGTAAATCAAGTCCCTGAACTCGTGCCAGATGTCAGAAATGACAAGTACAACAAGTACAAGGCAAAATACAAGAAACTGAAGGCATTGGCTAAAACTGGGAAGAAGAAAGGAAAAGGTTTTGTCGCTGAAGAAGGTTCATTCAGTGATTCTGACTCTTCATCATCTGATGAAGAAGAAGCAATGATTTGTTTAGACAAGGAGTACTGTCTGATGGCTAATGACACTGAACTTCTTGAAAACTTTAAAGAAGTCACTCCTAAATGTTCAGCATCTGAATGGGATCCTGAAACTCTTTACAAGGTACATTGCTTTAAAACATATACAGCTGCTGAAAAAGATAATGTCTTTGAGTCTTTGATAGTTGACTTATCAAATGCTCATGATATTCAAAGAGAGCAGAAACGTAAAATCAGTGATTTACAATCCAAACTTAATGACCAAAAGGAAAATGAGTCAAGAATGAAGAAATTAAAACTGGATCTTGATGCACAAACTTATGCAAATCAAGTGTGTGTTCAAGAAAAGGTTAAATTTGAAACACAATTTCAACAGCTTAAAAAGGTCATGGAATTTTGGTGTAAATCAAATGATAAAGTAAATCACTGTGTAAATAATCAAATTCCAAAACAAGTCAAAGCTATTTTGGGAGGAGATTATGAATATGCTGCATCTCTTGCTGATTCAACAATGGTTGACCCTGTTTTTGATCCAAAGGGTAATTTTTCAGAAGCTGTATTTGAACCCATCTCCATCTTCAGTGAGCCACGACCAAACTATTTTACTAAAAGCAAGTTGGTCACTGAAGACTCTGATGTCTTAAATGATAACAATGAGATGAATGTTTTAAAAACTGTCAAATCATCAGTAACTTCACATCTCATCAAAACCATCGCTGATAATCAAACAATCATCAGCAACTTCACTAACACTGTATCTGTCACTGAGACAACCTCCATCAGTGACCTAAAGTCAAAGATGCAAGAAGTAACAATCAGCAAGAAAAGTTGTGTGATTGTGTCAGATCAGCAACTTAAAAAGAGGAAAGCCAAAAAAGTCGGCTATTTGAACAAAAAGTGTTATAAATGTGGCAACAGGCAACATGTGTCATCTGAATGTTCGGTTACACCTTTTGAAAAACAAAACATCATCAGTGAACATTCAGATACGGTTTATTCAAATCAGTGGAAGCCAAAACCAGCGCTTTGTCACTATGAACCTTCTCTGGATGGGTTCATCAACTGAACTAATCATGTAGTTCATATAGTCTCATGAGTATTTATTATGTTGTCATAATTGTTTTATATCAGTGACTTAATTTCTTCTAAGCTGATTTTGTTAGTATTCTAAGTTGTAACTTAATCAGTGACGAAGCAATTTAATGATATAATATACAACTTATAGACAACATAATCTCTACTCATGATTTTAATAATAATAATAAAAAAAATATTTTCTCTTTATTTATAAAATGATCACATCTCTATGGTTTATTCAGTATTCTAAGTTGTGTTTAAACCAGCGAGACTACATCCTTGCCTAAATAAAGAAATAATGTTATTATTCTTGACCATTTTTGTGGTAAATCAAGAAATTGGTTATGTATCTTCAGTAACTTTCAAAATCACTGAAGATATCATTTAATGGTGATTTTTAATCGACAAAACATTCGTTATCTTTAGTACATTGTAACGGATTTCAAAATTAAATGTTTTATGGTATATCGGAAAAATCGCGCGCTTCTGACACTCTCTTTCCTACGTCAGCGTACTTTTTCCGGCACACCACTCCCATCACCATTAATGCCACCACGCACCACCATCATAACCCTCTCCACCTCTACATCTTCCACCACGACTGCCCACGTTGTTTTCATCTCAGCCACACGATCATTAGTAAAGTGTACTATTTAAACCTACAAATCAGCAACTTGTCATTTTTTACACTTTACTAATTTTCGAAAACCCTTTGGCATTTCAAAACCCTAAAATAAGTGTTTAATCAAAGATTTTCCAAGGTTCTGTAATGGCTAAATCAAAATATTTTCTCAACTCATACACTGCCACTGAAGATATCAAAGCTCTTCGAGCTCCTGCAGTTGGTGAAGATGATATCATTACAAGTTCCAAAAGTAAATTATTTGGGTAATCTTTCATGCCCTAAAACAGAGTACGCGGAGATAATCAATTTCTTAAAAAATCATTTTATTCTCCCTGCTCTCACATTATCACCTGTAAAGATGAATCCAGAATGGTTGAGTGAGTTTTGGTATACCTGTACTCACTCAATCGTTAATAGTACCTCACAACTTAAAGGTTTTATTGATAACGGAGGTCAAGAAATAATTATTTCTGCACACTCCATTCGTACCATTTTACAACTCCCTGAGCACGATACTTACGACCCACTGCCTGACAAAGAAGATGCCAAAGCTGGCATAGTCAATCTCACTGGGATTGACTGCAAATACACTATGGATAGCAATGGAAATCGTAAGTATACTACTGTTCATAAATCTAAAATGGATGGTGTGTGGAATGCCCTATTTTCAAACTTTATTCAATCTCTGGGCACAAAAACAGGGAGTTATGATCAATTCAACTCCCTAGAAGCACAGTTAAGCTGGTCACTGGTCAACTCTTTAAAAGTTGACTATGCAAGTATGATTTTTGATGATATTGTTTCAAGAATCTGTGAACCTACCAGAGCAAAATATGTTTCCTATCCTAGGTTTCTTTCACTTGTTTTCAAAGATCAGTTTAAAGACTATGATAGGGTTTCTTTTAAAGGTTTTGAACCTACTCTGATAGGGAATCAAATTTTTAGTAAAACTGCAACTGTGCTTCTCCCTGATTTCATGAAACCAAAGGGGATACTTGCACCCCAGCCTTTAAAAGCTGTACATCCGTCTGATTCTGCCTCCCTATCGATCACGTCACTGATCACACCTCCAGTGACTATTGCTGATCAACCACCAAAGCAAAAGCCACCAACTGCTCCTAAGAAAATCAAGTTAAAGTCCCTGACATCAAAGGAGCAGGGACAGAGTCAGAAAAAGACGTCTAAGGACGCCAAGGGTGAAGCAGTGACTGAACGTTCAGTCCCTGCGGGCACTCTTGATCAACCTGTGCCTAAAACTGCTTCACTGGACTCACAAAAGTCCAGTGACTCTATAAAGGGAAGCCTACAGACAGCTACAATGGCTCAACCCATTTAGCAGTGATTCGGGTGCAACCCACACCCTCCCATCGAGTCAACCCATCAGCCACTCATCATTCTCACAAAAGGATGATGTTTCAGTCAAAGGGCTAGTGCCATCAGCGGGTGATAACACACTCATTACTGATGACACATCACTGGCTACAGACCCGAGCCAACTCTCATCTTTCACTGCACCAACCGACAATGTTCCTCCCAGTCACAGGGAGAGATACAGGTTGACATCTCTGTTTCCAATGATCCATCAGTTAAAACACAAACTGATGATGTTGAGGAAGCCCAACCAATGGATACTTCTTCATCTTCTTCTGAAAAGGATCAGCAACATCGATCTTATAATCTTACTCTTCCAAAGGTGAATCAGCAACCTGATGATTCTGATGTTTCATCTCTACCCTTCTCCACTATTCCACATGTTGATACCATAACCTCACCCATCCAGGAATTAGATGCAATGTCTCTTTCCAGTGATGACATCTCTCATCATACTGCCGATAAACCACTTCAACCAGAAACTGAAATCCAATCCCAACCACAACCAACATCTCCACTATCCCCTGTCACTCAAAAGTCACCACAAACCACCAAAACATCAACTTCCACCACATCATCAACAAACAAATTGCTGCTTGATTATATTGCTGCTTCACAGCAACAAATTTGTCTGCTCACTGAAGATAGAGAGACCTTGACAAGCCAACTAACTGATCTCTCTAGTAAAGTTCATTCTCTTGCAGCAGCTTATGAATCCATTCCAGATTGGAGTGACTCTATCAAAGAAAAGGTCAAACTAATTGCAAATGCTGAAGTAGATCACTACCGACTTCTGGAAACTCATGCTAAGTCTCTTACTGATCTCGCCTCATTCACCAGAATCAGCCTCAAAACTCATGAAGATGCAATAATCTCTCTCAATGAAAAACAAAAAACAATGGCATCTTCTGTTGTGGATTATATCACTCATGCTGATAAAATTATCAGCGAACTTCCAAAAATTATCTCCAACCATCATGAGAACATCACAGGTCTAGAAACTATGCATGTTGATCATCAGAAAATCTGTAATCGACTTGAGGAGATTATTTATTTAGTTTGTGAGGCTGAGGGGGAGAATGAAGAAGATGATGATGCTAAGAATTACATCCCCTTTGATAATGATGCATCAGATATGGATGTCGCTGAGGAAAGAGATAATGTGGGTATTTTCCTTGAGTTTCATCCTGATGAACAAAGGAGGTATGACTATCTAGTCAAAGAGTGGGCTGCTGATGAAACTGCACGAGTTATGGGGGAGTCAGCTAGCTTTGAGCTGATGAGGTGGGAATGGATGAATAGACAACAAGAAGATGACGTTGTCAATATGGATGAAGGAGATGATGATGATGATGATAATAATGATGGTAATAATGGAAGTGATGAAAAGAAAAAGGATGATGCTGATATGCAAGATAGTGCTGATAAAGAAGTCAAGAATGATGAGACTAGTGAAAAAGGTACTGATGCTGGTGCTAATGATAAGAAAGAAAAAGATATTGCTAATCAGATGGAAGATCAGCAACCAGTTGCCTCTGATGATCAAATGGAAGATCAGCTACCAATCTCTTCTATTTTAATAAAAAGAAAAATGAGCAGCAAGTCTCCCACATCAGAGTCCATTTCTTCTAAAAAGATAAACTTCTCTGAGGAAGAAATAGCAGCCGCCATGCACAATCTCAAAACTATCATTCAGCAACCTAAGTCCTTATCAGAAACACCTCATACATACACTATCATATCTGAGGCATTCCCAGCAACAGCAATCATACCATCAGCAACAATCCAAACATCAGCAACAACACAACCACCAATAACAATCCAAACAACAGCAACAACACAACCATCAACCCCACTTCCAGCAACAACAACAACTGCACCAATTACCACAACCACAACAGCAACAACACAAATCACCCTCTCAATCTCTACTATCATCACACCAACAGAAGCAACAACTACTACAACCCATCATCACTCTCAATCTGAGATCACAGATTCAGATTCTTCTGTTCTTGCTCATCTTCTGTCATCAGTTTTAACTTCAGAAAGTTCTCATCTTGAAGAAACTGAACAACAGCGAATAGTAAGAAAAATTAAAGAGAGACAGAAGCATGAGAGGGAGATGCTCTTAGAATTTCAAGCTGAGCTAGATGAGAAAGAAGAAGAAGAAAGAAAGAGAAAGCTGAAGGAACAAGCTGATTCTGATCGAGCTTATCTGTTGAAGCTGAGTGGAGATGAAGCCATTCAAAGAGAAAGAGAAATCTTCTTAAAAAGAAAGCAAGAAGAGGAAGACTTTAGGCTGTCTAAACTCCTTCAAGATGTTGAAGAATCTGATCTTCAACAAGAGATTTGTGCAAATAAAAAGGGCAGCAAGTTGAAAAAGAAAGGGGGAGCAAGCTGATAAAATGTTGGATGAGATTGACAGAAAGAAATATGTTGTCAGAATGGTTGGAAGATCAAACCCTGCTCCTATCACAAAAGTCTTCCTTAAGAAGCCTAAGAACAAGTCTCAAGCTCAGCTACTTATCCACAGAGGATTGGATTCTCAAGCAATCAATCTTGATCAAGTCTGTAAACTTCATAGAGAAGAATGGAATGAAATTAGACTTGCTATCAGTCACTCCTCAAGTGCTGCAAAAGAAGAAGTCTTGGCTGAGATTGACAGATTGTTCAAGAAAATGGTGGATCTACAGCTACTTAGACCAGAAGACACTGTCATATTTGGTGAAGAGATAGTGCAGCCACCAAGTCCCAGGTATAGGGCAGGTACCAACAGAATTATCAGAATTCCAAACACCAGCAAACTGAATCTGTCAATTCCTGATGGAGTGCCAATGGTTGAGGGCACTGAAGTTACTGAAGGAGAGAAAGGGATTGTTTACAGTGACTTCAATGGAAAGCTGTGTTTCCAAAGAGAATCAGAACTTGAAAAGATAGACCATGAGCAGCTTGTACATCTCATCAGAATAGTCAGTGTGCTTCCCAAGAACTCAATTATGAGAAAAGCAATCATGGAAGAAGGGCTTGCTAGACAGTACAGGTTCCTGCCATCCAGTGACAAATATGAATTACAGAGTGAGTTGGGCATCGTAAAAGAAGAAGAAGTTTGGGGCTGTTTAAATTGAAGCTTGTAATAGATTAGGTTTATTGTAACTAAATTCACTTTATGATTTACAGTTCAATAAAACCTAATTTTGCTTTTTGAGAAAACCAAAGTGCAAAACTCAGAACATATCAAAAGAATCCAAAAAGAAAAATGAATGGATCACAAGTATAAAGTCACTGAATGTTTAAAATCTTAAACACTGACTATAAACTTTCACAGCAACAAGTTTGTCTAGGGAGCTTCAATCACAATCATTTAGGGGGAGATTGTTGAGTCACTGGTCGCTGACCATGATGAAGTCACTGGTCGCTAACCAACTCAACTATTCACTACTCAATGAAGAAATGGATTGTATCGAAGCTGCTGTTGCTGATAGTGGATTTCGCTGATCATCATTCATTCTGTTCGATATTCTGAGGAAGATTTAAAGCTCCACTTGGTGTGTCGCTGGTCTACGTCAGCGAGAGCCTTACTTCTTCAAATCAATAAAGGCAAAAGTCACTGCCAGAATAACAGCTAGTCACTGAAGATCTTTAGTTCAATTCATTCTACAAGAGCATGTTAGCTCACAGTGAGTGAGGAGGATTGCTGCATCTTCAGTGACTATTCAATAAAGCCTCTCAATCATCAAGTACTAAAAAGTACTGTACTTATCTATACATCAGCAAGAGTGTTCCAGTTCGAAGTATGTCCGAAAGATTACGTGGCAGCAAGTGATTGGTTTTAAGGTAACGAGATATTTGCGGTAACAGAATTGGGACCCGCAGAATGTCGGTTCATCAGAGTTCAAACCAATCAAGCAGCAACACGTGTCTTCCAAGATCCTATTTTATAGGCGATATTTTAGGAACTCTTGTAGTATAAATAGTTCAGTGTTTTGTACTGTAGAGGCTAGTCGTTCAATTCGTGTTAATCACTTGTGTGTCAGTGAGTAGTTTGTCTAAGCACGATTTAGCGATTCATAGAGTGAACAGTCAGCGTGTTTGTCCACTGCTGTTCATCTCGATTGTAATAGTTTAGCTAAGTGTTTGAATTGGATTAACTTTGGTTAATCCATTCCGCATTCAACACTTGTGAATTTTATGATCAATACAATTCACCATTTCAGCTACTATTACATTGTTCTTTGATATTGTCATATATGTTATCTGATATACTCTGTTTCTGTTATAACGATTAAGAACTTTTAATTAACTTAGTTAAAATCAGAAAAAGTTTTTAATTGTATTCAACCCCCCTTCTACAATTTAACTTTACACTTTGCGATTCCAAATCACTAATCAATAGTGAATACGGGACTCTCACGGCATCTTTGAGTAAGTTGGCCCAGTTGTACATCAATGAGATTGTGGTTAGACATGGTATTCCGTTATCGATTGTTTCCGACAGATATTTTCGGTTTGTATCGGGTTTTTGGCAGAGTTTGCAGCGAGAATTGGGTACTAGAGTTAACTTGAGTACGGCTTATCACCCTTAGACTGATGGTCAGTCGGAGCGCACCATTCAAACTTTGGAGGACATGTTGCGCGCATGTGTAATGGAATATGGTAGGTCTTGGGATTCCCACTTGCCGTTGGTCGAATTCGCTTATAATAATTCATATCACTCTAGTATAGGTATGCCACCTTATGAGTTGTTATATGGTCGTAAGTGTACAATGCCCACTTGTTGGCTAGAGACGGGTGAGAAACTGTTTTCTGGTCCAGACTTAGTGCAAATTACCGCCGATAAAGTAACCATAGCCCGTGATAGATTGAAAGCGGCTCGTAATAGGCAAAAGCAATATGCCAATCCGCATCATCGACCCGTTTCTTTTGTAGAGGGCGAGTTGGTTTATTTGAAAATTTCGCCTTGGAAGGGTGTTATACGGTTTGGGAAACGTGGTAAGTTAGCTCCTAGATTCATTGGACCGTTTAAAATTCGACAAGTAGTCAATGACCAGAATGTTTCCTTAGATCTTCCTCCGGAATTGGCGGGTATTCATGATACCTTTAATGTGTGCTACTTAAGAAAATGCAATGTGGATGACCAATCCCAAGTTCTTCCATTGCGAGACTTGCGTGTTGACTTAAACCGGAGACTCGTAGAAGAACCCGTAGAGTTATTAAACCTTAAGGTGACTAAACTTCGAAAGAATGACATCCCCATGGTGTTGGTTAAGTGGAATCACAGTTTGGGTCCGAATCTTACTTGGGAGACCGAGTCTAGCATGAAGACGCGTCATCCTAACCTTTTTGAGCGTGGTGAGATTTCGGGGACGAAATCTCCTTAAGGAGGGAAGATTTGTAACATCTTCGACTTGGGCCTAGTAGAAATACGGTATTTTTCCATTAATTTATTGTATTTAAATCATATTTAGAAATAATTGGTATTATTTGGATAATTTAAATTAGTAGGTCAAATGGTTAAATGACTTATTGTGATAAATAAATTATTACTTGTTTTAAATAAATTTAGTTGACGGTATAATAAAACTTATTTCTCGCAAATAGCTTTTAGGTTCCAGACAATGAATTTAGGACGGGTACAATATTACACTGTATTTGAGTTGGGTTAAATGAATTAGTCGACCCTTATTTCCTCATTTCCTGACTTTGGTCTAAAACCACCAAGAACACACACCCTCAATTAGAAATTAAAAGAGAAATCAAAGTGAGATCATCAATTGAAGCTGTGATTATGTGCTATAATATGACTTTCATCATCTTCTTCCTTCTAGCATCTCCATTGTAAGTATGCCTAACCCATTTTCATGTTTGTGCTTAAATTGGTGGAATTAGGTTAAACTAATGATGAAATTGAGTGAATTCATGCGTGAATGTGGTTGTGTGATGATTCTTAACTGATTACTTGCTCATCTAAGAATGAATCAAAGGTGTTTTCATGTTTCAAATTGAATGAATTGGGTTTGGTCGAAATTTAGGTTGAATTGATGATGCATGTTTAGGATTTAGGGTTTGATGATGTTTATTTGTTGTTATAACATGTTTGTAGTTGATGAATGTGGCTATTCTTTGGTTAAAATCGAGTATTGCATCTGCATTTGTGAAATTTGGGTTTTGTGTTCGTGCATATGGTGTTGCAGGTCTGTGATGTTGCTGGAAAACGCGCAAACGCGATCCCAGCCTATAGCCACGATCGCGTTTCATAGTTATAAATGTCACATGTCAAAATTGCTCTTGGGAACGCGATCCCAGTCCCATATGTCCGGATTGCGTTTCATAGTTAAAAATGGTTACAGAATGATTTTGTTCCATGTAACGCGATCCAGCTTCAGTGTTCCCGGACCGCGTTTGAAAGTGCAAATCGGTAACAGAATATCTTGAACTGGGGAACGCGATCCAACCACTACTAACCCGGATCGCGTTTGCTAGTAATAATCTGACGAATTTGACAACTTGTGACTTGTGCACCTATGTTATTTAACTAATTTTGAAAGTATAGTATATGCAATTATTTGACCTTATATACATGATTAGATTGTAATAAGCTTGATACGAGAATCTAACTCGGGTTTTGATTTGGTTCTCAGATAAAACGAAAGCTCAATAAAATAAGATCTTTGAGTGGAGACCGCGGTCAACAAGGGTGAGTGGATCTTGGACTCTCAGTCTAAGTTAGTTGTAACAACATGGTTACAATGGGTAAATTTGGTTTATTGCAATAACTGCTTTAATATTATATTGCCATGACGATTATCCCTTGAACGGTTTATTGGTGTTCTATATGCTATGATAGTTTGGACTATTTGATTTGGTGAGGGTCAACTAATGTATTGAGTTTGGGTACTATTACTTTGGACAACGTAATTGAATTGTACATGTGTTGGGCACTGAAGTTGCGTTGTATGTAGTATTAGTAACCAAACTATCGGATTAATCACTTCTTGGCCTTTAGTTGGTTTAAGTGTTACTTGGGGACCACCGCGGCATGAGGGTACCCCAAGGACCACCGATCCTTCTATGTTACTTGTGAAATGCTTGCTGTAGTCACTTGTTATGCTAAGTTAGATTGTGAGTTCTGGATCTATTCACTTAGCTTCGTGCTAATCCCACCTCCCAACTTCTTGCAGGTTTAGCTTGTGATTGTGGGTTTCTAGAAGTTTGGTTGAAGGATTGTTTGGCACCGCTCTCTGATTGTGTTTGTAATATTTTGGGTAGAAAACGATTATGTCCTGGATTTTAATATAACACCTAACTTTGTATTAATACTTTTAATGATGACTTGGTAATAAATATTGTATGTATTTGGGTTGCACATTTTGAAATATAATATACGCAACCTATAATGTAATTTAAGTGTTCGCTTCCGTAATGTAAAAAAAAAAAAATGCCTTGGTATTTTGGAGCGTGTTACATTACCTTTTGCAGAATCAACCAAAATTGCCTAAACTCTTGATACAGTTTTAGCGATTGGATGGATGAGGAGTTCATTTGATTTTATTTTTATCACAGGCAAAATAAAAAAAGGAGGGAAATTAGAATTTCATTGACTTAAGAAGGGGATGGATGTGGGTAGTTACAAATTATTTTTCTTATTTTTGTTTAATTAATTAAAAATGGTAGGATAGCCATAAAGCTTTGGTTAGAAAAATCCTAGTTAAAAAGTATATAAATCATAAAATCTAGACACTACATGAATGGTTCGGAATCGGATGATAGAAATATTCGGTCATGAAAAAGACAAAAATTTAAGAGGCAAAATATGTTTAGTTAACCTTAACCATGGTAGAGTTAATATTAGAGAATGATGAAGCAGTTGCCCAATACCCCATTTTCATCTTACTAACCGTAATAAAACAACCCCCTTTACATTACAGCAAAATCAGAATTTTTTCCATCCACGAATATCTGGAATGGAAACCATCGTCGCCAACTAGCCGACTTCCTTCTCCCGCCGCCGTTCTCCGACCATATCCCTTTGGCCGCCATCCTCCGGCCTCCTTTCTCCTGCTGACGATTTCCGGCCTTCTTTCTCCTCTCCTTTATCAACGTAATCGCTTCTCATCATTAATTTTATTACTTTTTTGTATATAAGATATCAATTATAAGTTGGGAAATGTTATTGACGACCCAATAAGTGCATTTACCGAAGCTAAAGTTTCTTTATATGATTAAAATTATAATTATTACACTAATGTTTCGTAGTTAATTCATTGGAACTTTCCTTTTATATGTGATGTATTAATTATGATTTTTGATAATAAAGGAAAGTTTGAGTTTAATAAATAAGTTCAAGTTCTTATAATAGCATTTCCCTTTTAAGTTTTGGCTTTCTAGAATTAAATTTTTGTATATATACAGACCCTAAAATTGCTATGAATTGCACTTTAGCAAACAATTTTGTGCCAGTTTTGAAAGTATGAGAATTGATAAATTTGGGGTTTTGTATTCTATTTGTTTCTGACTTATCTTATTATTTGATTATACTTCTTCATGTACCAACGTTAGTTAAGTTAAGTTAAAATTGATCCACTGACTAGAATACAATTAAAAAGAGATGAATAAAACATCGATTAATATTAATTTCCTTCACTGATGCAATTTATTTGAGTTGATTAATATTAGTTATTCAGATTTGTTGCTCTTTAAATTTTGTTGTGAATCAGATCTGTGTGAATCAAGTGTACACCAACTTGTTGAGTTTGTGGATCAATCTGTTGAGTGATGCATGAATGTTTGAATTGTGAATCAATGTTTTCTTTGTATATAAATGTTCTGTTCTTCAAGTTTGTTAACTCAAGTACTTTGTATTTTTAAGATTATGCTGTAAGAATCTTGATTTAGTATTATTTTTCAAACTATGCCCGTTTTGACCCGAGCCCGTTTGGACCCGACCCCGTTTGGACCCAAGCCCGTTGAGACCCGAACCCATTTTTACCCGTAGCCCATACCCGCCCAATTTGCCACCTCTATGGACCATATTCCATATAATAATGATAATGATAATGATAATGAATAATAATGTACAATGTACAATGTATAATGTTTTACTATAATTTATTTGAAGGATTAACGTAGCTAAGGAAGACTACAACGAGGTTGCATACTCACTGTTTATGAACACCAATTTTTTAAGTTAATACACTAATAATGAACTTCACAACTTGTATTTTCAATTCCAATCTTTAAAACATTTATGTTTCCTCTATTTTTCTTTTTTTTTTTCATTTTTTTTTTTTAAAAAGGCCTTTTGCTTTATAATTGAGTTGAATATATAATAACTTATGACACAATTTTCATAACCACATTAAAAACTCCAACATCACACCCATATTCTACCAACACGAAAGATGCGGTTCATAATTTGGTAACTACCACTGTTGCATTTCAAAGTACTAGGCTCCCGTCTCTTGTGGATCGCACAATTCAATCATGTCCTTATGTGGAGCTTTTTAATGCCAGGGCTACTTACTTAATAAGTCTGTGGGAGGCAGAGGACCTTATTCGGTGACCTGATATGTCTATCTTTGGAAATGTCTCTGCCATTAACTCAACCGGAAAGTGTATAGTAATGAATCTTTCAACCACAAACATCACTTCCAGGGAATCTATCAACATTAACTCAGGGAAATCAGATGTGTTGTCATTTGGACATGGTGATACTATGGGTCACCGGTTGCAATTCTCAGGTGCCCGTTCGTTTTTAACAAGAACAAAGAAGAATGTCTGTCCTTTGAAGGTGCCTTTTTCCTTTTTCTTTTACAACAATATGGATATGATTATTCGTCATATACTCATATCTCAAGTAAATGAATCAACATATCTATAACGATCTGCGTTAAATAGGTTGTCTGCGTTGACTATCCAAGACCTGAACTTGACAACACGTCTAACTTCTTAGAAGCTGCTTACTTGTCTTCAACTTTCCGAACTTCCCCCCGTCCAGCTAAGCCATTGACCATTGTAATTGCTGGTGCAGGTAAAACTTTCATATATTATTACCCGAACAATTCTGTGTTTCAAGTATTTTTGTTAGAGATCTTTAGACAGTCTCAACTTGTTGTATAACTCAATTAATGACTATAATTCAATATGACAACAATAACATGACAGTGCTTTTCATTTCTGTTCAACTACTATTCATTAAGATGCTGCGTTACACACTTCCAGATATACTCGACTTAATATCACTTTATATGGTTGATGGTTGACTAGCATGTAGCTAGTTATCCAACTAACGTTTGCACATTGTTCATATGCAGGTTTGGCGGGTTTATCAACTGCAAAGTATTTGGCTGATGCAGGTCACAAGCCAATTTTGCTAGAAGCAAGAGATGTTCTTGGTGGAAAGGTTTACACAATTTCTTTCTTTGTTCTCATTTTTATCTCAAATGCTTTTTTGTTATTTCTCACCTTCTTTTGTCTCATACATTTTTGCTTGTTATTGTCTTCACTTAAATATGATGTGTACAAGTCTAATTTACCCCTTGTTTATGTGGGTTTCCTTTGCTCTCACATATCTCTTTATATGTTGCTTTCTTTTCTTTCTTATCTTTTTGCACCTCTAGAACATGTGGCTTTGCTTATCTGTGAGGCGAACTTGAACTACTTTTAGAATTTTACATGACATTTCGAATTTTTTAGATTCCAAGTAGTGCACACTCAGTTGTTTGGTCTGATTTGAAGAGGCCAGATCACACTTCAGATGGTACTACGTATTGTGAATGACTCTATCTCTAAGCACAAGTTGGTCTTCCCTTATAGGTGGCAGCTTGGAAAGACGATGATGGAGATTGGTATGAGACAGGCTTACACATATTTTGTAAGTATCTTACATGAGAGATCATAGTTAGCGTAACAAGTTAACCTGTAACATTTCATTCTGTGTGTTACTTTTCTGCTCTAAGTTAATGTTTCCACATGTCATCGTTTTTCCTTCTGAACATTCATAATATCCACCTTATGCTCAAGAACTTTCTTCATTTGCTTGAAGTTGGAGCTTATCCGAATATACAGAACCTGTTTGGAGAGCTAGGGATTAATGATAGATTGCAGTGGAAGGAGCATTCTATGATATTCGCAATGCCAAACAAGCCTGGAGAGTTTAGTCGGTTTGACTTCCCAGATGTTCTTCCTGCACCATTGAATGGCAAGTATGCTATTGTCTACCCTCTTAATATAGTGCTTGTACTTCATTCAAATGATTTGATGGTCCATCCCTGCATCTGCAATATGACAGGAAGTTCAATCACCTAAAACAAGATCAGCCAAGGCATGCTATTACTAACAATCTTAACTTCGCGTCCTGTATCAGGAATTTGGGCTATCTTGAGGAACAATGAAATGCTGACATGGCCTGAGAAGGTGAAATTTGCAATTGGGCTCTTGCCTGCAATGTTAGGTGGACAAGCTTATGTTGAAGCTCAAGATGGTCTGAGTGTTCAAGACTGGATGAGACAGCGAGTATGTGATCATTTAAGTATAATATTTTGGTATATTTATAGTCAATAATGAGAAAGAATGGTCGTGATTCATAGTAAATTTGATTTTAGTAACATTTCTAAGGGGATGATTAAAAGTTCAAACCTTAGCAGGGACTTTTGTAGGAGGATTCTTGGTTTAAGTAATACACTCAGTTATAAAGTAATAGTTCCTGGTCCTGTTATTTGTAACTTTTTCCCTATAAGTAACGCATATTCATGATTTTTCTAGGGCATACCTGATCGAGTTACTACTGAGGTGTTTATTGCCATGTCGAAGGCATTAAACTTCATAAATCCAGATGAACTTTCGATGCAGTGCATTCTCATTGCTCTGAACCGGTTTCTTCAGGTAAAGTCATAATTATCTTGAAAATATCAGGACTTACAATTACATTTTCTGTGCTCCACTGATAATAAGTGAATCATCAAAGAAAGATTTGGATGCACAACATACACTACATCGATTTTATGTTTGTAATTGGTCGACTATACAAAACAGTCGAGGCATAAGCGAGAAAAATTTGTTTAACTAGTGCTGCTCAGTTGCTTTCAGTACTATTTGCTCTAAGTCTGTGTCTTACCCCGAAAGCAGCTTCATTTCCTTCTCCACGATCAACCATTAGTGGATACACAAGTTGGATGGTTGTGCTTTCAGATTTCAGATACAGAGATTTTGGTTTATTTACATTTTTTCTTATGCGAAGAATGTATCTATAATTGACCAGGAAATGCTTATTATACACCTCCAAGGGTACTTCTGAAAGAAGCCAGTTCCTTTTCCAGTTTTCTAACATTGACTTGGTTGCACATACATTTTTCGTATTACATGACTAGGGTTCTAGATACCCTAGATACTGCAACTTTGACGACTACATTTTTTCAAATCATTGTTGTCAACTAAAGTGGTGAAGTTAAATCAACAGGAGAAGCATGGTTCTAAGATGGCATTTTTAGATGGCAGCCCACCTGAAAGGCTTTGCATGCCAATCGTTGAGCATATTGAGTCACTAGGAGGCCAAGTCAGGCTTAATTCACGAATACAAAAGATCGAGTTAAAGAAAGATGGAACTGTTAGGCACTTTCTACTGAATGACGGGAATATCATTGAAGGTGATGCTTATGTGTTCGCTGCTCCAGGTATGTTGACACTATGATTATTTGACTATGTAGATTCCACATATATCCATCTCGAGTCCAACAAGCTCTATTGATTGTTTTGTATCGAACAGTTGACATTTTGAAGCTTCTTTTGCCTGAAGATTGGAAACCGATCCCATACTTCAAAAAGTTGGACAAATTAGTTGGTGTTCCAGTTATTAACGTTCATATATGGTTAGTTGGTTTCTTCAATATATGCTAAACATAATACATTAATAACTAAGCTATAACACAGAATCTGGCTTGTGGAGCCCTATTAAGAACAGCTGGGCATATTACATCTAAATCAAAAGTATTACAAACTCAAGTGATAGAGTCTAAGAACGTTCATATTGCTCATATATCAAAACAATGGGTTTGTTAGAAACTATCCCTCACAATCCTGCTTACGTATTTCATTAGGTGGTAGTTTTATTCTGCATTCAATTCTTATGTATCTACAAAGTTTTCATATTCTTAGCTCAGATTATTATGTACCGTTACTATTACATGGTTCTTGACTTCTGTCCAGACCTTTGCTTTAATTTAGTACAACCCTTTGATACTTTGTATTGTTGGCACAATTTTCAGGTTTGACAGGAAACTTCGAAACACCTATGATCACCTACTCTTCAGCAGGTCAAATATTATTTGTTGCAAAACAGTCACTAAATTATACCAACAAAGATGTTGGGCTTGTTACTTTTATTTTCTCACTGCTTCTGACAAGGGGTTTTTTCTTTTGTATATTTTGTTTGGGATGTCTCGACTCTCGTGTCCTTCATGATTCTCTGAAATTTCTGTAGTAAATTCACGTAAAGATACAGCCTGCAGAACAAAATACTTAAAATGTTCTTCCCATATGCTACAATTAAATGTGAAAGTCAAATATGGACCACCAAGAGATACCATCGTGAAGTTACTGTGTAGTACTGAATAATTAGTAGTCTAATCCTATTCACTGTACTGAGTACTGACTATTTACTTCACATGCAGGAGCCCTCTTCTCAGTGTATATGCTGACATGTCTGTAACATGTAAGGTAATATGCCTTAATACAAGAGACACCTAATACTACATTAACGTTCCTTTTTAATGATACTGCTCTCCATGTGGATACTAATAGTTGCCTTGATATCCTCTCATTCTTAATGCATGGGATATGACTCATAATTCACAAATTTTTAAAGCATGTTTGGAATTCCAAACTTCCACAATTTTGTGGCAGACTATATTCCTATGTGAGTTGTCAACTACATGATCTGAACTCTAGGTTTTACTGATTATAAATAATACTCATTTAATCAGGAATATTATGATCCAAATCGGTCCATGTTGGAGTTGGTTTTTGCGCCTGCAGAAGAATGGATTTCACGCAGTGACTCTGATATTATTGATGCCACGATGAGTGAACTTTCAAGACTCTTTCCTGATGAAATTGCAGCAGATCAGAGCAAAGCAAAAATATTGAAATATCATGTCGTCAAAACGCCAAGGTTAGAAATATCTGAAAAGTACTCATTCCTTCTGAAGACTAATTTACCAGGCGAACATTGTATTGGTCTATCATCAACTAATGTGTATCAATTCCAATTAGACGATTTTCACTTGTGCATGTTTGTGACCCTATTATCTGTTGGGTGAAATATTTGTGACCCAGTCAGTAAGTATTTACCACTTCAATTATACTTGCATTTCAGGTCTGTTTACAAAACCGTACCGGACTGCGAACCATGTCGTCCCTTGCAAAGATCTCCAATAGAGGGGTTTTATTTAGCTGGGGACTACACGAAACAGAAGTATCTGGCTTCAATGGAGGGTGCCGTTCTATCAGGAAAATTTTGCGCCCAAGCTATTGTACAGGTAAACTTGAAGGCACTTAAAGTTTCTCACTGTGCATATGGGCATATGCGAATCATTTACAGATTGAAACCATCTTTTTATATGCTTTCTCTCAAGGTGTGATTTGCACCAAATAAGTTTATATCCTAGGTGAACTTCTGTTTCTCTGGGTAGATCAAATTTGAGCCTTAACTTGTGCAGCTATCTAAGTACCTTAAGAACAAAAAAAAAAAAAAAAAGCCTATTCTTAATGTTGCTCATCCTCTCATGCATGATGTTACGCAGGATTATGAGTTGCTTGCTGCCAGGGGAGAAGTTCTGGCTGAGGCAAGCCTTGTATAATTTAACAAAGACATGATGATTTGGTAAGTTAAAATATGGAGAAACATGAGAACATGAGGTTTCATATCACTTCAAATCATATTTGACGTTTGTGTTCCTTCCAGTAGGAGCTCTTACAAGTTCAAAAGAAGCTAAATATACAAACACCCATAGCAAATTCAAGTGAGACTTGGCCTGTATTTTATCAAAGAAGAATCTATATTTTTATAATGTTTTTGGTACTTTATTCATCACTTGTAACATCGGATCTATTGATTAATCAAGATCTGTTATACATGGGCTGACGTAGGGGTGGCAATTCAGGTTGGGTCGGGTTACTGGGTTCGGGTTGGTGGGTCAGGAATGGTCAACCCGAACCCAACCTGATTTTATAAACGGGTTGAGTATCACAACACCATCTTCATCCATCTTGTTTCTGAAAACCCACTTGGTGCCAATAATGGTTTTGTTGGCAGGAATTTGGACTAATTTCCACACTTTATTTCTTTCAAACTGAGAAAACTCTTTTTGCATGGCTCCTACCCAGCTTGGATCATTAAGTGCTTCTTCAATCTTGGTGGGTTCTATTTTGGACACAAAGTTCACATGCAAACAAAAATTACTTGTTGCATGTCTTCTGTCTTCACACCAGTACTTGTCTTCACACCAGTACTTGGATCACCAATAATATGCTCAATAGGATGTGATTTTGTCCATTTCTTATCATACTTGGGTGGATCAGGTGCACTACTACTCCTTGTAGTATCATCTTGATTCACTTGTTCATCTGCCAAAGCATGAGCTGGCTGAACAGGTAGCAATACATCTTCTTCATCTTCGAAGCTGTCTACACTTTCAATGTCACATTCAGATGTATCAGCTTCAAATTCCTTTTCAAGATTTTCCATTGGTTCAATGTTCAATATAACTTCTAGTATAGGTGTATAAGAAGTGTAACTGATGCTTCTTCATTGGATATGGGGGAATCCATATGCTGATCAGAGTAACAAGCATTAGGAATGGATGAAGTAGGAGTTTTTTGAGCTAACTCTTCATAATCCAATGGAGTTTCTTTATTTTCAACGGGAAGAGAGAAGGTGGTAAATTTTGATCAAATGTAACATTGATATATTCTTCCATACACCCTCTTTTCTCGTTAAATACTCTATATGCTTTTGACACGGTGGAGTATCTAACAATAATACTAGCATAAGCTTTAGCATCAAACTTTTCAAGTCAATCTCTATTGTTGAGAATAAAATCTGGACTTCCAAATACATGGAACAAGCTAATATTTGGTGTTCTTTCTTTCAACACTTTTGATGCCTCTTAACAATCAATGATCTATGCAGCCTCAGCCCAAAAATGATTATTCCGTCCAGATTCAACAATCATCGACCTTGCAGCTTCAACAATCATTGACCTTGCAGCTTCAATCAAAGTTTTGTTCCTTCTTTATGCAACATGGTGTTCTCACAGCAGAAAAGTTTTGTGAAATGCCTTTGTCAGCACAAAAAGCTTCCCAATATATGATTTCTGAACTCAGTACCATGATCACTCCTTATCTGTTTCACACTTCACTTGATGCCCATTTAACACTTTCATCTTCTTAACAAAGTTGATAATTTCTTCTATAGCTTCACTCTTCTGTTTCAGAAAGACCTCCCATGTATTACTTGAATATTTGTCAACAATATAACTAGAGTATACTTCTTTCCGGCGATGTTGGGTGTGCTTATAGGACCAAGTAGATCCATGTGAAGCATGTGAAGTAGTTTTTCAACAGATGAGATTTGCTTAGACTTAAATGAAGCTTAATTTTGAGTTAGCTTGGGATGACGACAGAGTATATATTCCTGATATCCATAAACACATTCGCTATACATATACTCATATCATTCTAACTATATCTTACAATTTGCTTCATATGCTAAAAAGTAGTGACTGATTGACCTTTAACATTATAATGTAACATAGTTCAGACATAATGACTTAAGTATTGATATGTAGGTTTAGGATCACAGGGCCAGACCTCATAAAGAAGGTAGGAGGGGCAGCCAATATCAGCCTTGTATTTTTTTTTTTTATCTACGGCCCATATTTTTTTCATAGTACTGCATCTTAACATCACTTCATTTCACCGTTACAATTTTTCTTTAAGATGCAGTTGTTTGTCTGCCTTCTACCCCTGCATATATATATATATATATATATATATATATATATATATATATATATATATATATAATATGAACATAAAATAAACTATTAGTAATAAATTATTTAAGAAATATACATTAAATATTATCATTTATTACAATATGACTTAATTAAATGTTATAGTGATATAGATACATAAACATATATATAACTATAGCTAATACTTTATGTTATTGTAAATTTGTACTTGATTAATCTGTAATCACATATGATTAATAATTTGATGTTTAATCATAAGTGATTACAACTTAATTTGTTCAAATGGGTTATTTAAATTTTCAAATACTCCACAAAGTCGATTATTTACATGTAATAGTAGCAGGTGATTTAAATATAAAATTTGATTGTAAATATGATTACGTGTTAGTGTTAATTAAGGTGTACGTTTTGCTTTAACCTCTCGGAGTTGATTACTATCTATTTCTGTATTCAATTATTTTTTGAAAAAAAAGGTCCCAAGTAATTTAACATTGTGAATCTAAAACCCTCTTAGAAATTGAAAAAAAAAAAAAAAAAAAAAAAACTTCAAAAGTATGCATTGTGAGATTCTTCATTACAAATAAAAAAATTGATAGCTTTCAATGGTTTAATTTTTATAATATATAGACATACACTTTGTAAAATATTTTTTTTTCTTTTTTATTAAAAAAATGAAGTGGTCATTCTTAAATATACTTTCCTCTCGTACTATATTTGTATTATAATTATAATTACATTATATATTATATACTATATGTAATGTAATAGTGAATGTGATATATTATATAATATTATATTACATTATATTATGTTATGTTATATTATTTTATACTATATTATTTTATGTTGTGTTATATTATATTATATTATACTATGTTATATAGTGTATTATACTAGATCAAGACCCGCAAATTTGCGGGCTATGATATATTTAAAATCTAGGATGATTACATTAGGTAAACTTTGTAAGCATTGACGACGTTATATCAAACTACAAAAAAAAATTATTGAGGCAAGTCGAAGGATAAGTGTGTTATATCAAACTACAAAGAACGCTAATAATTATATACAGAGAAACCAATATTGAGGCAAGTCAAAGGATAAGTGTGTTAAACGGTCATATAAACAATTCAAGCGTACAAAATTTATCTAAAGAAATACTTAGATAAGCCTATAAAAATAAAAATAAAAATACTAATTACGAAGTTGTTAAATATGTGCACATACAGATCTTCTATAACTATATGTTGGACTTTAACATATATATGATGTGTTTGCTTCAACCATGTTTTACGTACACCACTTAATATTATAGACTTTATAGTTATTAGCAACATGAAACCTAAGAAACATCTATGGCTGTGGGCTTGTGGCTATTATATTACTGGCATATGAATCAGTAGCTAATGTAACTAATTTATATTATACTCCGTAATCTGCTTTATGTAATCTGCTTTATGTAATCTGCTCTCCAATTAACAATGTAGCTTATTGGTGACAAGACATAGCAACATAATATAATACAAACATCAATGGCTCATACTAAAAAACTATCGACTAATGAATTAGTACTTTAGGTAAAAACATTATAGTAGCTAGATTTCATTTATTTATGAATTAAGTACCCATCTAATTTTATATTTATCAGCAATATAAAAGCAAGCAAACCTATATAAGCTTGCGGATGGCCCATGTATCAGGCAATATAAAAGCAAGCTCTCAGATGTCGGCCAATCGAGGAAATTTTAGTGCCTCAAAATCCCTCGTCAGATGTATTCCAATAAACATTAACCATAGGGATCCTTATGTATCATCTTCTTCATTTTCTTCATTTGGAAATTTTAATAAACATTAACCATAGGGATCAGTATTGTTTGCATGTAACCGTAACAAAAAAAAATATTTCTAGCAAGTTTCATGTGAAACTTCACGGTCATCATAAATCGATATTAGATATTTTTTTGGGCGCAAGAAGTAGACTTGAAAATGTAAATCACAGATGGTAAGTTATCCGGTTACTTTACTAATTGTTCATTAACTAAAATAGGGGTTTGGCGATCTTGTTTCTCCATATTAAAATCAGGGATTTGTGTTGAAATTGATATATGATGCTTTGATGATAACGTATGAATAGGTGATAAATTCACGTCTAGTCCCCTGTTTGATTCAGACACATTCTGCATAAACAATTGTTGCTTTTAGGAGTTTAAGAGCTGCTCATCGATTGGAAAAAATGATTAAATAACCATGTTTTAGTTTGGTGGACAATGAGTTCGTCGCGACCCTTTTGGATCCCACTATTAGAAGGCTGAACTATGATCGTGCTCAATTATGTGAAGTTAAGCCGCATACGGCCATGTAAGTATGGACGACACTCGGGGAAAATTCAAAACATAACAGGAAAAGATAAGGTTAGAATAGCCAACTGCCAACGTATAAAAAGTAATGAAAGGTTATTAATTTGCTTCAATTTACATGCTCATGCTCATAGCTATCTTTTTAATCTTTATATTATAAGGACTCAGGTAGCAAATTCTGTAAAAGAACAACGAATTAAGAGATGTTTCATTTGGAAAAATGTCTTGGTCCATCCCATGATCTTCATCTAAAATCTCAACTTCAACGGGTTGTGTGGCATTTGAATGGGTCAAATGACCCGATTCTTCTCATAACTCTTTCATGAGATACGTCTTCCTTATGATGGTAGCAGTGTGAAAGTACTTGATTGTTTTCAGAATTAGTCCTGTGCAAGAAGAGTTCAATAACTGTCTATTACCTTCAGGATTTTTTTTTTCAAGAAGCAATCTTTATACCTTTGGGTAAAAGTAGGACTGTCAATAGCAAGCTCATATAAACACTCCCTTTGTCAAACGTCTGGTATGCATATGAATAGTTAAAGTGATCAAAAAGAAATACAACTTACTTGCTAAAGTCAAGATTTATTCAAATAAATACATATGTACAAAAAAATACAGAAAATTTTATCACAAGCGACCTATAGTTAATCCACTGTTACATTGTAACAGTAGCTATTCTAACCCCATTGTACCCCTCCAATCCACGCCCCCAACAAGCCAAATTACGCCCATCTTCTGTGTCTGCTGAATTTCAAAATCAAAGCATCCGATTGATGAGGATATTCAACATTCATGGTGCCAATTAAACCGCATTACTGCTTTTCCTTTCTCGTCGATCTTGGTTAAAACTTTCATCTGTAGGTACCTTTTTGTGGGTTGAGTAGTAAATTGGTCCAATGAGCATGTTTTTGGGTCTGCATAGGCAAAACGGGTCAAATAGTACTCATATGAAGCACATATATTGTTGCACCTGGTATAGGGAAGCAGAACTCTTACGTGTACAAATATAGGGATTGCCATGAAGCGCAAGTTTGATGGCTCTAAAAAGTTCCAGCAACTTGGTTCAAGTGTCAAGAGAACCTTGCTGAAAGCCTGTAACCTACTCCATTCACGGGCAATCAAACATAATAATCAGTTTCATAAAGAGGCAAAATTAACCATTTAAAAGACCTTGCCATATCAGCTGAATTGAGTGAAATCTCTGATGTATGTCTTCCAAGAAATCAAAAGGTAATTCTCCCTGCCAAAATCGATAAGCAATAAAAAGCATTAACCTTTCATATATTATGTAAATGTAGATTATATCAGCGGCAACTAACTAATAAGACATGAAAAACACTACATGAACAGAGAATAATAATGAATCTCATTCTCACCCAACTCCTGCACAACAACTAACCTACGCCAATGTAGATAAGTAGGTTGATCGTAGTACATCGCTATGTAAAATTCATTATAGTAATAGTAACTGGTAAAGTTGCTCTCACGGCAAGGAAAATAGATTCAATGAATGACATGATCATGAATACCAAACAATGCTGACCAATTAAGACTCCAAACTTAAATAGTAGATTAAACTTTCAATTTCAATTTTAAAAGCGAAAACAAACATATACAAATACTTTGAATAACATCATGCAAAATTTCACCTAAAAGCAACTGTGAACCACGAACCAAATGGTCTTTCCCTAAAGCAAAAATAAGCTGCTAAATTAAGGTCAATATTAGTACCAGTTATCTGTAGAGAGCATCTACTTTTAAGCATATGCTCCCATTACAAACATCTCCAACTTGCTGTCTTGTTAGTCTAGCACGTCAAAAACTCAAGGCCTCCATACCTTCAAGCAAAAGATATATAGATTGTAAGTAATTGTCTCTTCATATCTTATGATTTGAGCAATTGTAAGCATCAAAATGTCATGTATGGGTGAATCTGTTGGTTCACCTCATTGCTTGTCTCTTCATATCTGATTTCCTTCAATTTCTCATCCTTAAGGTTGGTTCAGTTGAAAGCTCGATAGAGGCAATATTTGTTGCGCACTTGCGCCGATTGCAGCCATTGCTATATAACCTTCTTGCCATCTACCTTCTAGAACAACCTGGTAACATGAAAAAAAATGAATCTGGATTGATTTAAATCTATTCTATAGTTTTAATTGTCTGAAGTATTAATACAGAGCAACATAGGATGTTCATAATTGATGTTTGAGAGAGTATAATGTCATATAAAATCAATCGGGTTGGCCTGTTTTGTTAAATTTAACATTTAGAACCTTTCGACTATACAATGTTACAAATTCCTATTACTATGACGCCTACTGCATCAATATACATCACAGACAGAAATTGAATCAAAAACTATAAGTTGGTAGCCAACAAAAAGCGAGTGAAGGAATCAGGCCAACCCAAGGTTCGTGCATACAATCATATAAAACTGTTTAATAGGGAAGCAAGAATTGCAGAAAGCATATCTATTCTAGGAGAACTTAGGTATCATATATAATGTTATTAGTCCATGCTGAAGATGTGGATGATAAGCACACAACAAAAGCACATGAGCTTTGTGTGATCAAAGAGCAACTATACAACCCCATGTCAATGTAGTAAAATCAACTATTTGCAAGAATCTCAATAAGTTGAGTTCTCAAATATAACTTTAAAGAATCATGGTGACAATAACTAAAATATAGAAATATGAAATTATATTATGTAGACTATATGGAAACACGAATAACATTCACCTCAAATCCACGTGTTTTAATTTGACCAGATACTTTTACAACCAAAGAATGTTGTTGTGCCTCGTATATCACATCTCATAAGCTTTGCTAAAGTACCAAAGATTCTTCACCAGTCTTGAACTTGTATCTACCACTGCATTTGTAAAAGATAAACATCACATACCAAAAAGGCACAACAATGACAACTCTCGTTTACTAAAGATATATAGAATATCCACCTATGAAAAGTGAGTCCCTTCCCTACCAAAGGCAGCCACTTTTTGACACATGATGGGTTAATTTAAGAGGATTTATAGAAACAACAACCACACCAAGTTAACAATTCGTCATAATAAAAACTTAACTTTTTGCAAATAGCCTATTAATGCTAGTCGTTACTATATAGGCTATCCTGCTGATGTAGTTCGAAAATAAAACTGAGCAAAAAAGAAGTAAATGATACGGAACTAAGAACGATAAAAAAAAGTAAAATACTTGAACGACAAATAGAAATCCGATCAAAATAATTACCTCCAAAGCTAACTGGATCAAGAACAAATGTAATTAGCAACAAAAGAATGCATCATAGAATACATATGATGTACACATGATTGCATTTTAGACCTGTAATAAATTTTTTCACTCCAAAAATGTATAATATAGTTTAGCATAAATTTAAGACGAAAGAAAAAATATATATAAAGAATATTTGAAAATTCAATTTTTTCATTCAAGCATATTATCAAACAGGTGGCGTGCATAACTTATAAAAAGAAATTAATATAAAGAATCTGGTAGCTATTATCAGTTTGATGAAAATAAAATCAATTATCTTCAAATAATCAAAAAACACAGTAGAATGAATGAAAGAAAAGTACGTTTGAAAGGTGAAAACTATCAACATAGGATGAGAAGATTACCTGTTTATTTGATTATGCCAGAGGACGATGCAAAAACCACAACAGATCCCATCGAATCCGGCTACAATCCCGAAAAGATTTGATTGACCGCCGTCACCATAAGTTTCTGAACAATCGCCGACGGCGGCTAAAACACCCCTGGTTTTATAAACATTTAAATATAAACTATTCGGAAGCGTTATCCCAAAACAGACATTAATAGTTGCCGTATTTAGTCAACAAATAAATTTCAACAATTTTAAATCATCATTTACCAACAATGGTGTTATATGAAACAAAGAACAACACTTATTTATAAACTTAAATATCAGAGTCACCTCTCGCTGTCAAACATTCCATCCCGTCCTACTTCTTGCCCACCCGGAAATAAACCCATAACCTACAAGAAGAGGTAATGTGGGGGATTAGCATAACGCTAAGTGAACAGATAATTAATCAACAGTCTAACTTAGCTCAACAACTTTGTTTACACCAATAACCTTAACCACATATTAGGCGATATAACAATTTGACAATTACACCTTTATAACAATTCAACTTTTCAACAAACAACAAGTCAACTATCAACAATGAGGATCGGCGGCTCTGGAGACACCATAAACCCGGGCGGCTCTCCAAGAACACTTACCCAACCATATCCGTATGGCCATAACGGACGAGACCGATAGCTAGTGGTTATCATCCTCAAACACCGGTTCTTAGTACACAACAAATGAAGCCAAAAACCATGAGTAATTCACACAATAACCAACTAGCCCAACCAACAGTTCAACAACTCGTTGACCTCATTAACAACTGATGCCCGAAGGCCAAATAAATCAAATGATCACGTAATCAACAAGTCATATATTCAATTAGTCAACCTATCAACAGTATTATTATTAACAACATAATCATCAATGCAACTAATAAAGTAATAATACGTTACTTGTTGTAACCAAACTCGTTACAACCAAGTTACGCTGAGGATTAAAAATCCACTCACCGACCACCTCAGGCATCCACTCAGTAGTCTAATATCACTGAGCCTTCTGCACATCTGACAATACAGTAAAATAATACAAGTTAGTTACTTGTCTCAAAATATATACAACATTATTCCAACATTACTATTAATCACCTTAACAATATAATCAACATTGTTAAATCTTTAACACGGTTACTACCATCAAATATTACTAATTCATTCAAAATCTCAACACAAGGTTTAATGAATGCTTAATCAACTTAGTTACAACTTTACTCATAATTTCTCGATTAAGTGTTCTACTTAAGAATTAACACTCATTTCATCATATAATCCATTATAATCATCAATTTCGCTATAACACCTCATGAACACTTAATCGATTTACTCAATTCTAATTTAGGGCTTAGCTTATGATCATGATTTAAATATCAACTAACCCTTCTAACAAGATTACAAACTTATATTTCATGAATACTCACTAACCCACCACTTTGTTCATATGTTCTTACAAGGTTCTTCATTTTCTACTTAAGGCTTCACATATAATCAAGAATTAAATATCAATTAATCATTATATGATCACTACAAGCCTTAATACAAGATTAATCATGCCAATTTAAATCAAACACTCAAAACCCCATTTCTAGGTTAACATGAAATTCAAGAATTAACAATCACAACATGTTTATAGTGATGATGGAATGATTAATACATGTTATTGAAGCTTCACTAACCTCAATTTACACTTTTGAAACCTTAATTTCGGATTTTGCTCAAGAACATCAAAACCCCTAAATTCTAGGTTTTCATATTTCAAGAAATTGAGACTTACCACATGATTAAATGATCTAGAGGAAGATAATCCATGTGTTTTTGAAGATTGAATTCGTGTTTGAGATCTTCAATTTGATGATTCCTCATAGATCTAGGGTTTGATGTTTCTTGTATATATGTATATACGATCGTATGTATGTATGTAGGTAAGGATATATGTAAAAGAAACAACCGACTTAATATTTTGGTAGTATACTAGAAGTGTTTAAATTTCATTCCCCGTGACTAACATTGTCTGGAATTTAAAAACCATTTGCGATGAAAACTATTTTATTTTACCGTCAACTTAATTAAATTAAAACAGTTAATAATTTATTAATCACAATAAATTATTCGACTCTCTTACCCATTTATTTTCAAATAACACAACCAACCTATTTTCTGACATATTAAATAATAACTCGCAGTCAGAAAAATGTTAATATATTACTAGACCCAAAAACTGGGTGTTACAAATCTCTCCCCCTTAAAGAGATTTCGTCCTCGAAATCTGATCACACTTAGTCACTATAGTGTAACTTAATCACATACATTCCTGTAGATATCAACTTACACACAATCAGTGTGTATTTCAACTAAACTCACATAAACACACATAAACACATAAGTTGTGCTTAGGGTTCTATTTCAATACCTAGCACCAAATGCTAAAACCAGCATAAGGTGTAGCAAAATCAACTATTTAATCACAATGTACACACATATCATACGTTACTCCCTTGAGCAACTTATATATATAAATATACTTTTTCGATTCTTTCCACATGCACATATACTATGCATATATCATGTCTTTAATAAATCAACTGACCACTTACATGACCATTCATACTTAGTCATGTATACAATTAAAACACATAATCATTGGTAACAAATTGGTAACAAATCTCCATGTGAACATTTCAACTTTACAACAATTGCAACAAGTGGTAGTGAATACCACAATATGCACCTTAACAACAAAAGTTCAATTATATTCACAACTAGCAATTTAGCTAGTAACCATATATTTCTTTATCTAACCACTTGCTATAAATTTTCAATTTTGCAACTAGTTAATTACAACTTTACAACTTATAATTATAACCACAACTTGATTATATGGAATCCACAACCATATAATCATCAACATATAAGAATAATCAATAAGCCTTATGTAGAGGTCAAATCTTATAGATAGCGCCATTATCACATATTCAACTAGCATCATATCACACCAATTTGGATGCTAAGACCACACATGTGAATACCATTTATCATCATCAATGGTATTTCAACAACACAAGGTGCTGTCATTAATCATCTATTCAACAATATTAACACAAAGTATTCACAGTCAACTGACCTCTACTTTTCTTAAATCAACTTTTTTTTTTAACTATTGGCAATGCATCACCTATACACATCACTTGTACAATACAACATTAGCAACAACAACTTAATGGTTTACCACTCTTTCATTTTAGTCTATCTTTGACTATTTCTCAAGTACATGTTAACATATCTTACCTGTTATTTTAAAACCACTTAACTTTATATGGTATTTAGTGACCTCAACAACTCCATGTGAAATGGCATAATATAAATACGTTGGCCAGACGTCGTCATATTATGTCAGTCACACCTCATTCTCAGGCCACTTCGTACCATAAATCTTCAAAGTTATTAATGATTACTCTTATACCTTATAACCCTGATATCCACAATTTACACAACTTGTACAACCTGTGATAGCAAGTATATCACCGCATATTAACTCACTACCATTTTTCAACTTATCATTTTAATTACAAACTACTTATATCATTAGGTATGTATAGTCGACATAGACGTTCAACACCATTTTCAATATATTATTAACATAGGCACAATGTCTAATACACATACATCAATCAACCTCTTTATTGCCTGATTCCATATATAGTCACTATTTACATCTCTTACTACTTATGGTACATTGAGTACCAAACACTTCGTCAATGCTAAGTGTCTTATTCAACCTATTTTCATCAATTTATACACCTTTAGTTGATTTACAAATAAGCATTTCATGTTCAACTATCTCATATATATACAAGTTCATGCACTTGTATCACAATTTTCTTAAAATACTCAATTCAAAACTTTATAATACCCTAAGTGATTCAATTACTTTATCACATCTCAATTTATCCACATAATATAGTTCACATAATTCCGTAATCAATGTTAACTAACCCTTGTTAGTAACAATCAACAATACCATTTACGGGTATACTTTGCAGTTAAATAAAACGGCTACAACCGACTCATACACAATGAACCATATAGACCTCTTAAAATAAGTTTTAATATTGCATATAGTCACAGGAATGATCTCTGGGCTCAATGAAACAAAAGCCCAATACAAAACGTAAGCTAAAAGTTTAAAATAAGATTCGAAAAACAATAAAACGCGATTTTCGGGCCCCAAACGACCCCGAAGTGCCGAAAACTGACAGGGCTAAGGCACTTAGCTTTGATCATTGGACCGTTTCCGAGTGACCATGCAAATTTCAGCCCAATCCGAGTTTTAAGAAAATGTGTCGATTATTCCGTGGGTAAAAACGCTATTAAACACTTTACGCGCTTTTGAAATTTGCAAAACTTTTTTTTTTTTTTTTACTAAGCCGCCGGATCCCACAACTGAGCAGCCGGCTCAAATGGTCAAGCCGCCGGTTCCTACACCCAAGCCGCCGGGTAAATTAAATTTTCGACAACAAAAGCAAAATGCCTCATTTGGGCTGGAGGAGCCGCCGGCTGGGGGTCTCCAGCCGCCGGTTTTTATCATAAAGCCGCCGGTTTCTGCTCTGCACAGCAGACTTTCAGGTCTGCACCAATTTAGGTAAGATTACGAAATTCAAACGCACATATCACACAAACCGTAAAGAATTAGGTCATGAAAATTTGCAGACACCTTCATTATGCCAAAATGAAACTTTCTCTTTTTACACTTTTTCAATTTACACATTTTACGAGAAAACGGACGTACGACTCGTTTTGGACCATTTTCGACTATTTGGTAGACATGCCATATTCCAAATGGCTTGGTTTCTGACTTCCACTCTTTACCAACATGTTTCTACATATATTTATGACGTGTGGGCACACTCCTCACCCTCACATACCCATTCTACAAGGTTTTGACTCTTTGACCCGTTTGAGGGTCCAATTGGACACTTTCACCAAATGTCAACCATTTCGATTACCCCAATGCTTTCAACACACATTTTCACTATTTGTGAAACTTAAAATCACTTTAACATTCAACATATACAAATTACTACTTGTTTTAACAGTTTAGCCTTTAAGTTACCCATTTGGGCACTTCAACAACCCGTTTGGGTTTCAACCCATGTATCCACCATTTCTTTACCCATTTCACATTCGTTTGACTATTCTAAGTCAAACTAACCCCGTTTCACTATTGGTATCGTATTATCCCCTTAAAACACCAATTCACATTAAGATCATCATTGTTAGACCAATTACAACAAGTTTTCCAATTTCATGATCACTTTGACCTTCACAACTTGTCAACATATATTAAACTCCATATAACCATTTGAACTTTATTAATATTCAAATTTTAATACATAGGTCATATTACCACTGAATCATGATCAATGCTACACATAATCATATAGTCACATTTGCCACCTTATAACATAGTTATTACCGATGTGACTCTATATCATACTCAACTTTGACTTTTCCAAGTCAATACACATATTCCAACAACTAGACTCTTTCTAATTCACATAACAATACGACTCGAAACCTATTAATGGAGAATACCAACATCCCATTAATTTCATCATATCAAGTCACATCAATTCACTTTATCATTTATCAAATAATTCCCTAGCAAGGATCTATAATCACACCTTGCATTTATCAACTTATTTTCACACTGTAGATACACTTAATTTCACATAATACAGCTGTTACACCTTAGTCAACAATGTATCTACACCGTTTCAACATTTTGACCAAAATTTTCAATTTCCTTCTTAATTACTCATTAACACCTCTATCATCTTATTAACAAGCAATATTCACCAATAATTCAATTTACTTTACTAACAATCATATCATAGTAAAGTAAACAGTCAAAGCTTATTAAAATTCACCAAGCTTATCAGAAATTACCTGGCACATCTAGGCCCACATGTATTGAGGAATCATTGAGAATACCAATCGGTTCCTCATGTTCCTCCGTCTCTGCAACCAAAACAACAATCTCGCATTTTGTTATAGGTTAGTACACATTCAATAACAACTTTCTCATGCAACCACTAATCCCCACAGCCTGGAATGTTTGACTTGACAAAATTCTAAGTTTGGGATTGAATATCTTATAATGTACAATTCACCTAAACTTATGCTCTGATACCAACTTAAAACACCCCTCGTTTTATAAACATTTAAATATAAACTATTCGGAAGCGTTATCCCAAAACAGACATTAATAGTTACCGTATTTAGTCAACAAATAAATTTCAACAATTTTAAATCATCATTTACCAACAATGGTGTTATATGAAACAAAGAACAACACTTATTTATAAACTTAAATATCAGAGTCACGTCTCGCTGTCAAACATTCCATCCCGTCCTACTTCTTGCCCATCCGGAAATAAACCCATAACCTACAAGAAGAGGTAATGTGGGGGATTAGCATAACGCTAAGTGAGCAGATAATTAATCAACAGTCTAACTTTGCTCAACAACTTTGTTTACACCAATAACATTAACCACATATTAGGCGATATAACAATTTGACAATTACACCTTTATAACAATTCAACTTTTCAACAAACAACAAGTCAACTATCAACAATGAGGATCGGCGGCTCTGGAGACACCATAAACCCGGGCGGCTCTCCAAGAACACTTACCCAACCATATCCGTATGGCCATAACGGACGAGACCGATAGCTAGTGGTTATCATCCTCAAACACCGGTTCTTAGTACACAACAAATGAAGCCAAAAACCATGAGTAATTCACACAATAACCAACTAGCCCAACCAACAGTTCAACAACTCGTTGACCTCATTAACAACTGATGCCCGAAGGCCAAATAAATCAAATGATCACGTAATCAACAAGTCATATATTCAATTAGTCAACCTATCAACAGTATTATTATTAACAACATAATCATCAATGCAACTAATAAAGTAATAATACGTTACTTGTTGTAACCAAACTCGTTACAACCAAGTTACGCTGAGGATTAAAAATCCACTCACCGACCACCTCAGGCATCCACTCAGTAGTCTAATATCACTGAGCCTTCTGCACATCTGACAATACAGTAAAATAATACAAGTTAGTTACTTGTCTCAAAATATATACAACATTATTCCAACATTACTATTAATCACCTTAACAATATAATCAACATTGTTAAATCTTTAACACGGTTACTACCATCAAATATTACTAATTCATTCAAAATCTCAACACAAGGTTTAATGAATGCTTAATCAACTTAGTTACAACTTTACTCATAATTTCTCGATTAAGTGTTCTACTTAAGAATTAACACTCATTTCATCATATAATCCATTATAATCATCAATTTCGCTATAACACCTCATGAACACTTAATCGATTTACTCAATTCTAATTTAGGGCTTAGCTTATGATCATGATTTAAATATCAACTAACCCTTCTAACAAGATTACAAACTTATATTTCATGAATACTCACTAACCCACCACTTTGTTCATATGTTCTTACAAGGTTCTTCATTTTCTACTTAAGGCTTCACATATAATCAAGAATTAAATATCAATTAATCATTATATGATCACTACAAGCCTTAATACAAGATTAATCATGCCAATTTAAATCAAACACTCAAAACCCCATTTCTAGGTTAACATGAAATTCAAGAATTAACAATCACAACATGTTTATAGTGATGATGGAATGATTAATACATGTTATTGAAGCTTCACTAACCTCAATTTACACTTTTGAAACCTTAATTTCGGATTTTGCTCAAGAACATCAAAACCCCTAAATTCTAGGTTTTCATATTTCAAGAAATTGAGACTTACCACATGATTAAATGATCTAGAGGAAGATAATCCATGTGTTTTTGAAGATTGAATTCGTGTTTGAGATCTTCAATTTGATGATTCCTCATAGATCTAGGGTTTGATGTTTCTTGTATATATGTATATACGATCGTATGTATGTATGTAGGTAAGGATATATGTAAAAGAAACATCCGACTTAATATTTTGGTAGTATACTAGAAGTGTTTAAATTTCATTCCCCGTGACTAACATTGTCTGGAATTTAAAAACCATTTGCGATGAAAACTATTTTATTTTACCGTCAACTTAATTAAATTAAAACAGTTAATAATTTATTAATCACAATAAATTATTCGACTCTCTTACCCATTTATTTTCAAATAACACAACCAACCTATTTTCTGACATATTAAATAATAACTCGCAGTCAGAAAAATGTTAATATATTACTAGACCCAAAAACTGGGTGTTACAAATCTCTCCCCCTTAAAGAGATTTCGTCCTCGAAATCTGATCACACTTAGTCACTATAGTGTAACTTAATCACATACATTCCTGTAGATATCAACTTACACACAATCAGTGTGTATTTCAACTAAACTCACATAAACACACATAAACACATAAGTTGTGCTTAGGGTTCTATTTCAATACCTAGCACCAAATGCTAAAACCAGCATAAGGTGTAGCAAAATCAACTATTTAATCACAATGTACACACATATCATACGTTACTCCCTTGAGCAACTTATATATATAAATATACTTTTTCGATTCTTTCCACATGCACATATACTATGCATATATCATGTCTTTAATAAATCAACTGACCACTTACATGACCATTCATACTTAGTCATGTATACAATTAAAACACATAATCATTGGTAACAAATTGGTAACAAATCTCCATGTGAACATTTCAACTTTACAACAATTGCAACAAGTGGTAGTGAATACCACAATATGCACCTTAACAACAAAAGTTCAATTATATTCACAACTAGCAATTTAGCTAGTAACCATATATTTCTTTATCTAACCACTTGCTATAAATTTTCAATTTTGCAACTAGTTAATTACAACTTTACAACTTATAATTATAACCACAACTTGATTATATGGAATCCACAACCATATAATCATCAACATATAAGAATAATCAATAAGCCTTATGTAGAGGTCAAATCTTATAGATAGTGCCATTATCACATATTCAACTAGCATCATATCACACCAATTTGGATGCTAAGACCACACCTGTGAATACCATGTATCATCATCAATGGTATTTCAACAACACAAGGTGCTGTCATTAATCATCTATTCAACAATATTAACACAAAGTATTCACAGTCAACTGACCTCTACTTTTCTTAAATCAACTTTTTTTTTTAACTATTGGCAATGCATCACCTATACACATCACTTGTACAATACAACATTAGCAACAACAACTTAATGGTTTACCACTCTTTCATTTTAGTCTATCTTTGACTATTTCTCAAGTACATGTTAACATATCTTACCTGTTATTTTAAAACCACTTAACTTTATATGGTACTTAGTGACCTCAACAACTCCATGTGAAATGGCATAATATAAATACGTTGGCCAGACGTCGTCATATTATGTCAGTCACACCTCATTCTCAGGCCACTTCGTACCATAAATCTTCAAAGTTATTAATGATTACTCTTATACCTTATAACCCTGATATCCACAATTTACACAACTTGTACAACCTGTGATAGCAAGTATATCACCGCATATTAACTCACTACCATTTTTCAACTTATCATTTTAATTACAAACTACTTATATCATTAGGTATGTATAGTCGACATAGACGTTCAACACCATTTTCAATATATTATTAACATATGCACAATGTCTAATACACATACATCAATCAACCTCTTTATTGCCTGATTCCATATATAGTCACTATTTACATCTCTTACTACTTATGGTACATTGAGTACCAAACACTTCGTCAATGCTAAGTGTCTTATTCAACCTACTTTCATCAATTTATACACCTTTAATTGATTTACAAATAAGCATTTCATGTTCAACTATCTCATATATATACAAGTTCATGCACTTGTATCACAATTTTCTTAAAATACTCAATTCAAAACTTTATAATACCCTAAGTGATTCAATTACTTTATCACATCTCAATTTATCCACATAATATAGTTCACATAATTCCATAATCAATGTTAACTAACCCTTGTTAGTAACAATCAACAATACCATTTACTGGTATACTTTGCAGTTAAATAAAACGGCTACAACCGACTCATACACAATGAACCATATAGACCTCTTAAAATAAGTTTTAATATTGCATATAGGCACAGGAATGATCTCTGGGCTCAATGAAACAAAAGCCCAATACAAAACGTAAGCTAAAAGTTCGAAATAAGATTCGAAAAACAATAAAACGCGATTTTCGGGCCCCAGACGACCCCGAAGTGCCGAAAACTGACAGGGCTAAGGCACTTAGCTTTGATCATTGGACCGTTTCCGAGTGACCATGCAAATTTCAGCCCAATCCGAGTTTTAAGAAAATGTGTCGATTATTCCGTGGGTAAAAACGCTATTAAACACTTTACGCGCTTTTGAAATTTGCAAAACTTTTTTTTTTTTTTTTACTAAGCCGCCGGATCCCACAACTGAGCAGCCGGCTCAAATGGTCAAGCCGCCGGTTCCTACACCCAAGCCGCCGGGTAAATTAAATTTTCGACAACAAAAGCAAAATGCCTCATTTGGGCTGGAGGAGCCGCCGGCTGGGGGTCTCCAGCCGCCGGTTTTTATCATAAAGCCGCCGGTTTCTGCTCTGCACAGCAGACTTTCAGGTCTGCACCAATTTAGGTAAGATTACGAAATTCAAACGCACATATCACACAAACCGTAAAGAATTAGGTCATGAAAATTTGCAGACACCTTCATTATGCCAAAATGAAACTTTCTCTTTTTACACTTTTTCAATTTACACATTTTACGAGAAAACGGACGTACGACTCGTTTTGGACCATTTTCGACTATTTGGTAGACATGCCATATTCCAAATGGCTTGGTTTCTGACTTCCACTCTTTACCAACATGTTTCTACATATATTTATGACGTGTGGGCACACTCCTCACCCTCACATACCCATTCTACAAGGTTTTGACTCTTTGACCCGTTTGAGGGTCCAATTGGACACTTTCACCAAATGTCAACCATTTCGATTACCCCAATGCTTTCAACACACATTTTCACTATTTGTGAAACTTAAAATCACTTTAACATTCAACATATACAAATTACTACTTGTTTTAACAGTTTAGCCTTTAAGTTACCCATTTGGGCACTTCAACAACCCGTTTGGGTTTCAACCCATGGATCCACCATTTCTTTACCCATTTCACATTCGTTTGACTATTCTAAGTCAAACTAACCCCGTTTCACTATTGGTATCGTATTATCCCCTTAAAACACCAATTCACATTAAGATCATCATTGTTAGACCAATTACAACAAGTTTTCCAATTTCATGATCACTTTGACCTTCACAACTTGTCAACATATATTAAACTCCATATAACCATTTGAACTTTATTAATATTCAAATTTTAATACATAGGTCATATTACCACTGAATCATGATCAATGCTACACATAATCATATAGTCACATTTGCCACCTTATAACATAGTTATTACCGATGTGACTCTATATCATACTCAACTTTGACTTTTCCAAGTCAATACACATATTCCAACAACTAGACTCTTTCTAATTCACATAACAATACGACTCGAAACCTATTAATGGAGAATACCAACATCCCATTAATTTCATCATATCAAGTCACATCAATTCACTTTATCATTTATCAAATAATTCCCTAGCAAGGATCTATAATCACACCTTGCATTTATCAACTTATTTTCACACTGTAGATACACTTAATTTCACATAATACAGCTGTTACACCTTAGTTAACAATGTATCTACACCGTTTCAACATTTTGACCGAAATTTTCAATTTCCTTCTTAATTACTCATTAACACCTCTATCATCTTATTAACAAGCAATATTCACCAATAATTCAATTTACTTTACTAACAATCATATCATAGTAAAGTAAACAGTCAAAGCTTATTAAAATTCACCAAGCTTATCAGAAATTACCTGGCACATCTAGGCCCACATGTATTGAGGAATCATTGAGAATACCAATCGGTTCCTCATGTTCCTCAGTCTCTGCAACCAAAACAACAATCTCGCATTTTGTTATAGGTTAGTACACATTCAATAACAACTTTCTCATGCAACCACTAATCCCCACAGCCTGGAATGTTTGACTTGACAAAATTCTAAGTTTGGGATTGAACATCTTATAATGTACAATTCACCCAAACTTATGCTCTGATACCAACTTAAAACACCCCTCGTTTTATAAACATTTAAATATAAACTATTCGGAAGCGTTATCCCAAAACAGACATTAATAGTTACCGTATTTAGTCAACAAATAAATTTCAACAATTTTAAATCATCATTTACCAACAATGGTGTTATATGAAACAAAGAACAACACTTATTTATAAACTTAAATATCAGAGTCACGTCTCGCTGTCAAACATTCCATCCCGTCCTACTTCTTGCCAATCCGGAAATAAACCCATAACCTACAAGAAGAGGTAATGTGGGGGATTAGCATAACGCTAAGTGAGCAGATAATTAATCAACAGTCTAACTTTGCTCAACAACTTTGTTTACACCAATAACCTTAACCACATATTAGGCGATATAACAATTTGACAATTACACCTTTATAACAATTCAACTTTTCAACAAACAACAAGTCAACTATCAACAATGAGGATCGGCGGCTCTGGAGACACCATAAACCCGGGCGGCTCTCCAAGAACACTTACCCAACCATATCCGTATGGCCATAACGGACGAGACCGATAGCTAGTGGTTTTCATCCTCAAATACCGGTTCTTAGCACACAACAAATGAAGCCAAAAACCATGAGTAATTCACACAATAACCAACTAGCCTAACCAACAGTTCAACAACTCGTTGACCTCATTAACAACTGATGCCCGAAGGCCAAATAAATCAAATGATCACGTAATCAACAAGTAATATATTCAATTAGTCAACCTATCAACTGTATTATTATTAACAACATAATCATCAATGCAACTAATAAAGTAATAATACGTTACTTGTTGTAACCAAACTCGTTACAACCAAGTTACGCTGAGGATTAAAAATCCACTCACCGACCACCTCAGGCATCCACTCAGTAGTCTAATATCACTGAGCCTTCTGCACATCTGACAATACAGTAAAATAATACAAGTTAGTTACTTGTCTCAAAATATATACAACATTATTCCAACATTACTATTAATCACCTTAACAATATAATCAACATTGTTAAATCTTTAACACGGTTACTACCATCAAATATTACTAATTCATTCAAAATCTCAACACAAGGTTTAATGAATGCTTAATCAACTTAGTTACAACTTTACTCATAATTTCTCGATTAAGTGTTCTACTTAAGAATTAACACTCATTTCATCATATAATCCATTATAATCATCAATTTCGCTATAACACCTCATGAACACTTAATCGATTTACTCAATTCTAATTTAGGGCTTAGCTTATGATCATGATTTAAATATCAACTAACCCTTCTAACAAGATTACAAACTTATATTTCATGAATACTCACTAACCCACCACTTTGTTCATATGTTCTTACAAGGTTCTTCATTTTCTACTTAAGGCTTCACATATAATCAAGAATTAAATATCAATTAATCATTATATGATCACTACAAGCCTTAATACAAGATTAATCATGCCAATTTAAATCAAACACTCAAAACCCCATTTCTAGGTTAACATGAAATTCAAGAACTAACAATCACAACATGTTTATAGTGATGATGGAATGATTAATACATGTTATTGAAGCTTCACTAACCTCAATTTACACTTTTGAAACCTTAATTTCGGATTTTGCTCAAGAACATCAAAACCCCTAAATTCTAGGTTTTCATATTTCAAGAAATTGAGACTTACCACATGATTAAATGATCTAGAGGAAGATAATCCATGTGTTTTTGAAGATTGAATTCATGTTTGAGATCTTCAATTTGATGATTCCTCATAGATCTAGGGTTTGATGTTTCTTGTATATATGTATATACGATCGTATGTATGTATGTAGGTAAGGATATATGTAAAAGAAACAACCGACTTAATATTTTGGTAGTATACTAGGAGTGTTTAAATTTCATTCCCCGTGCCTAACATTGTCTGGAACTTAAAAACCATTTGCGATGAAAACTATTTTATTTTACCGTCAACTTAATTAAATTAAAACAGTTAATAATTAATTAATCACCATAAATTATTCGACTCTCTTACCCATTTATTTTCAAATAACACAACCAACCTATTTTCTGACATATTAAATAATAACTCGCAGTCAGAAAAATGTTAATATATTACTAGACCCAAAAACTGGGTGTTACAGCGGTGGCTTGTAGAACCCCCACCATCGTCAGATCTGTGTGTCCGTAGTCGACTAAATCGATGCTACGTTGATTTACTTTTCAACTTGTTTGTCGTATAAGTGTTTGGATTTAGATATGTTTGTTCGGAATCGACAATCGTCAAAATCAATTATTGTTTATGATATTTATGTATTTCTTCATATTTTGTTGGGTAGCTTTGACGCTCACATATTTTGAAGGTTCAAAAACATATCCAGTTCAGTTCATTTAATGTAGCTTTTGATACATTAGATCAAATATCTTGATGGAATATTCAAAAACAACACAAGGCACAGTTAGAATCGAAGATAAATACCTGTTGATCCGTAAGGATTTTTTCCATCGAAGCGATTGTGGATGGTTTGTATGCATAGGTTTGTTTCCAGACCAAAAACACCTTCACTCTGACCTGACCAAATTTATGTAGAGACGATGGACACAAGGCAGAATATCCCCAAATTTAGATCGGAAACACTGATTTTGAAATTCAAACCACACAAATCTTGGAATGGCAACCTAATAGGGTATGTTGATCCCGTGTTTTTGCATATAAGGGAGGGGCAATTTGGTATTTTTATAATAAGTCTCTCTATTTATTTGCTAATCAAGAATGGGGTAGCTTTAAACTTAAAAGGCTATTTAGAAGTGATTTGTCTAATCACACCCTCTTATTATAATAAAGAGGGATTATATTCTATCCTTTTTATTTTTTAAAATATACTAAATATATTTACCGGTTTGAATTAATTAATATTTTTCATATTGACATTATATTTGTAATATTTATCATTCATAACAAAGTGTAACTTTAAGGTGATTTGAAGTTAGAATAGTATGGAAATTCATGTATTCCAAAATGCACAACTTGGTTTATTAATAAATTTGCATTGAGCGTTACATATTTACATATTTTGACATAGGTGATTTACTAGTTAGAGCATTTTTTTAATATGTGCATTATTTTAGTGTAACAAATTGTACTATTTTAATATAAGATTTTTTTAAAAAGAATATGCTCTCAATAAAAAAAAATTGCTTCAATGTGTTGTACTAAATCTTACCCCTAGATCTTTTTAATTGATTTGATACAAAATTAACAATATGGTATTATAGATTTTATGTAATAATAAAATTAAATTCTCAAACTAAATTCAATAATTTCACATATATAAATGAAATTTAGTATATAAATTGCAGATTTTTTTAAATAAATATGATAACAAACACTATATAAATTAAAGCTCAAATGAGTATATCATTTTTGGATGAGAATGAAGGAACCAATAGAAATGTGTCATGTGTCACTAACCTCACTTTCCCCTACATTTTTAAAAATTAAATATCTCTCAAACGGTAAGTCAAAAATTCACAAAAATTGCACCTTAATAATCAGTGTTTAATTCTCTTCGATTAGAGATGTGATAAGGTATATTTTCGACGATTTTTTTTTTCCGTTTTTCGGTGGGTTTTGAAAATGAATATCACATGTGGTACCAACGGGTAACACATGTGGTACCGGCTAGTACCACATGTGATACCAGTTAGTAATACATGTAGTACCGGCTAGTACCACATGTGGTACACCGCATGTGGTACCAACGAGTACCACATGTGGTATTAATTTTGTACAATTTGTAAAACTAAAAAATAAAAATGTCGTCGAAAGTATACCTTGTCACATATCTAATCGAAGAGAATTAAACGCTGATTATTATGGTGCAATTTTTATAATTTTTCAATTTACCGTTTTAAAGATATTTAATTTTTAAAATCGTGGGGGAAAATGGGTATTATGACATATGATGCATTCCTATTAGTTCCCTTATTTTCACCAAAAATTCTATTCTCAATTAAACTTAACCCACATTATATATAAGAAATCTAATCAAATACATAATATAAATATATATTTAGATATAGTGTATGTATATATTATAACTTTTATGTGAACAATGTTTAGTATTGCGACACTAAATCCTACTTGTCATTTCACAAAAATTATAATATTTATTGATAAAAAAAAAATTGTTTGTATATTTAAACTATTTTAATGCAAAAGTTGATTTTAGTGTTAACATCGAAGATACTCTTACAATACTAGCATTATACCCGCGCAATGCAGCAGTTAAAGTGGTGACGGTGGGTGGAGGTGTGAATGAATGTTAAAAAATATAAACATATTGTACTCCGTGCGTCCCATTTAAAATGTTCACATTACTATTTTACGATATCTCATTATAAGTGTCCACTTTGATATTTAATCAATAAAAAAAGACTTTAGTGGGTAGATTTAATATTTGATCGATGAAAAGTATAGTTAGTAGAGAATAAGTAGTAAGTGAGACCCACTTTACTTAGTCTTAAAACTTTTTGAGGAGAGAAAGTGTTAAATGTATTATATATTAGTATAGATATAGACTCTTAAAATTCAACATTCTTTTGAATTTTAATCATTACCTGCTGCTAATCTACGACTTTATTAAACAAGCTTAACAAATAAAAAATCACTTACTTGTTATAAAAACCTTGCAAAATAAAATGAAAATAGTTACTTAGAAAAACATTAAAAAAAAAAATAAAAAAAAAAGTTAACCTAAAATTAAGGAAAAACCTCTAAGCGACGTTCCCGGTCGATAACGCCGTGAGACGGCGTTCTGCCGCACCGTCCCGACGTTTTCACTGGCGTTCATGTCGGCGTTCGACAGCGTTCGATTTCGAACGGCATCAAGCAGCAACGTTTTCTATTTTATTTTATTTTTTCCTTTTTTCTTTCTATGTTTCTTTTAATTTTCCATTGTAGGTGTGTTTTGTATGTGTATTGTCTGTGTTTTACGTATCTGCACAGCAAGGAGGGAGCATGTGTTGAAGAAGAAGATAGGGTTTGAAATATTGGGCCATATCCAATATTAAACATGGGTATTTAAATTGGGCTATTCTTTTAATCAAAATGGGCTAAAACAAAACTTACTATTTTTTTATGACTTTCAATTAGATGTTGTTTATTTAATTATTTAATTTATTTGATTTCTATATATTAATTTATACAATTATCTTAATTAAAAAATTAAATAAAACAAATAATAAAAAATTCCAGAACACTGTCAATTCGTTTCATCGCACCACAAAATTCTCACTTTCAACATTTTCTAAAACACTGTTTAAAACACCGTGTACCACCACTGTGTTCTAACAAAAATCCTGAATTTCTCACACTTTTTTTCAGTGGACCCCACACTCCAGTCCTTGTATTAAACCCTGACACTCAAATCACACCAACAAAAAATAGATATAAACATAAACAAAAATTATTAAAAGCAAAAAGAGGGCAAAAATTTGCAGAACTTTTTTGCCGGAACAAAGAAACCCTAAAATAACTCCGATGAAAGGCGCAAGTAAACGAAAACTCACCACCAGCTCCGATCTTCCACTATCGGTTCAAAATGACACCGATGATCAAGCTGATTACGAGAATCGGAATCTGAATGCTGATGAAAATGTTGAAAATGATGTTGAAAATGAGGACGAAAATGGTGGTGAAAATGCTGCTGAAATTGTGGTGCCGCAGTTAGCTGAGGGTTTTTATGAAATTGAAGCTGTTCGAAAAAGAAGAGTTCGCAAGGTTTATTATTTATTTTTTAAATTTCTTTAATAATTATATATTTTATTTTATTTATGGACTGATTTTGTTGTTTGTGATTTTGTGATATGTTAATCGGCGTCAAAAAGGGGGTGACGCAGTATCTTATCAAATGGTACGTGACCTAATTTTATTTATACATTTGAGTTTATTTGTTTTTCTTTTTAATGTTAGTTTTGATTTGTGCATGATAATAATAATTATGATATACGGATAACATGGGTTATGTTTGGAGGTTTTAGAGAATTATTATTTTATTTTTAGTTAATGCTAAGTTCCTGTGTACATGCACATTTATGAAAATGTGGATTTAGTTTTGTAGTAGTGTTATGAGTATTATTTATATGGTTTGATTTGAAGTTGGTTTTATACTTTTCACTGTAATTTTTAAAACCGTTGGGTTGGATTTTGACATTTTAAATGGTTTTATTGAACATTGAGTCATTGATTTTGACATTTGGTTTCAAACTTGTGATTTTGTGCACCCCAAAACATTACATCATCGTTACATTAGTTTGTAATTCTGTTTACCGCAAACATTATGTCATCATTACATAAACTTGTGATTTTGTGTACCCCAAACATTACATCATCATTGCTCTATCTTGTCATTTATGGTTTAGTTGACTAAAATATATATGTAGGCGCGGGTGGCCAGAGTCGTCTAATACTTGGGAACCTATTGAGAATCTCAGCTCATGTCCTGATGTAATTGAGGCGTTCGAAGACAGGTTTTTTTTTTTCTCTCTATTCGTTTGCATTTTGTTTTGTATTGAATTATGTAAAGGGCTTGTTTAGAATTTCTCAGGGTTGTTCATGTTTCTAAGCTCTATAGATAATTTATTTGTGTCTTTTTAGTAAAGAAATACGGATTTTTATTCTTTTTTAATCCAAGTGTCCTCTTTTGAAAAAACACAAACAAATGAATGAATTATAGCCCTAAATGATTATAAGCATGTCTATACCAAAAAAAGTCCTAAATGATTATAAATAGATGATGGGAGTTGATTATATATGTTTTCTTGTTTTATGACTTAAAGCTTAAGGCCTGGGGGGAATAGATCGAACCGCAGGCGTAAGCGCAATACTGCAGTGGCTTCTACATCACAATCGAAGAAGCACCAAAAGCATAAGCTGCCACTGGAAGATTCTCAAAATCAGCAGCCACAAGATGATTCTCAAAATCAGCCGCCACAAGATGATTCTCAAAATCAGCAGGCATGTGAGGATTCTCAAAATCAGGAGCCACACGAAGACTCTGAAAAGCAGGAGCAACAGGAAGATTCTGGAAAGCAGGAGCAACAGGAAGTTCCTCATTCTCCTGATGCTGGTTCATATCCGATACCTTCAGTCAAACTTAGAGTTATTGAGGAACCTTGTCGAGGTCCTTGTGTTCATGGTTCCAACACTACTGATGTGGCTGAAAACGATGTTGGGGGAACGAGCCAAAATGGGTCTGTCAAACGATCAAACAACACAGGATCTTTTACGGGTTCTTCACAAATTGGAGAAGAGGAAGGAAACAAGACGGAGTTTGCTATACATATTCGAGAAGATATCCCAGCTGAGAGAGTTAGCCCTGAAAATTGGATTTCTAATGTTGATGATGGAACACAGGTACTTCGTTCTAGTCCTCGAATTGGTTCGAGAAGAAGGAAGTCTTTTGCTGTTAAACGGTTTAAGAAAGATGCAGCTCCCAAAAAAGATGCGACTGGGAAAACGACTGCGGCTAGTGATGTTATTGTGCTAGATGATACTAAAAATGATTTGGATTCTGAAAATGTTGTTGATACTCCCCAAAGTCTTCCTGTTATTACAAAGATTGTCAAACCCGTTAACTATGCAACTCTTATAATTAACGGCACAGAGGAAGTGTGTGTATCATTTTTGGTCATGAGGTTTGTGGTTATTCCTTTATTTTATTTTTCTTAATTTTTTATAGATAATTTTCTCCATTTGATTTTTTAATTGTTACTTTCTTGAGTTATTTACAAACTTATTCATGTCTAATTCTGTTGTTTGCTTGGTGTATAAGCAGGTCAGATGGAGAAGAGGTTGTTGTTAATAACGAATATCTCAAGGAAAACAATCCAGTGCTGGTAAACTTATCTCCTTGTTTCCATCTCTCATTTCCAAAATAAATATGGAATATAGTTTTATCTGATTTCTATTTTGGGTAACCATCTTTCCATCACACATCATGACCCTAAAAGCAGTTGCTGAGTTTAACTTAACCTCTTTTTTTGTTTTAAATTAAAAAAAAGTTACTTATAATTCTTACATGAAAATGAAGATGCGTACCCGAAAGGGAAATCATATGAATCTCAAATTAATAAAAATCAACGGAAGTACGAGGATACTAGTATTCAGTTATTTTTTATTTACTGAATTATGACAGTTGATTAACTTCTATGAGCAACATCTTCGGTACAACAACCCCTCTGAATGAGCATGTGTAGCTGTGGATAACTGTGGATGTAGGTGGATCGGATCAGCATTTTCTTCATCTTTTTTTTGGATATCATGATTTTGTAGCTAGGGGGTGGCATCTAACATGCAGAATAGACAATGCTCGACTTTCCTAGGATAATATGTGCAGTAAGCAATGAAAAATATTTTCTCTTACTATTTATTGATGAATGCTTTCGTGGATTGGTATTGGTATACCTATATATTTAAGTCCTGCTTTAAGAGGAATAGAGTACTGAGTTATAACATTGCATACCTTACATTTGGTAACCACTGCTTATAAATGGTTATTAATCAACTTATACAAGGGTTTCCAGACTAATATTAGTGAAAACAAATTGGCGTTACATCTTTTGTTAGTGAAAGTTCCTTAATTTTAACTTCGATGAAGACAGTCACGAGTCTTGATTTGACTCTATCTAGTTGTCCGTAACCATCTTTATCGATTGTGTTGATGACCTTTTATTGGAAGAACCAATTTGTTTTGCTAATGTGCACCTTGTGACAAAGTTGATGCGTATATGTATGACCTCATGTCATGTGTACAAGTTGAGTTGATCGTCAGTGTTTCCCTTTACCTTGGTCTGGTTCAAGTCAAATGGGTTATGGGAAAATCTTGAGTTTTGCAATCCCCGCTTATGGCCTGCGCTCCCCTTCCGCGTATGATACATTGAGATTCTCGATCTTTTCAACAGTTTTTTCCCCGATTCACCCACATGTTTATATAGTTATGAAGGCAGCAATTTCTAATGAATATGTTTTTATCGTGTTATTCTCACAAGAGGTCTCAGGTTCAAATCTCAATCTTGGGGTGGCCAGGGAAAGGGTCAGAAACGGTCACGGGATAACACGGCTAGGCCGCGTACATCTGAGCAAAAATGCTCGCCCTCCCCGGGTAACGTGAACAGGGAAAACCTCCTCCGTTTATGTTTTTATCGTGTTTGTCGATCATTCTGTATCTATATGTGTTCGTCCTATTACACGTGTAATCCAAAATTGAAGACTAAACTAAGTTGCATCACCAATTGGCCAGCCCTTGTACCCGCATTCCCGACATTAGGTAATTGACAGACAACAATGTTCAGGGCACGGAACGCAATGGGTATTCCATCACGTCAAACGTTCTTTGATTGAGACATAGCGGCCACTGTATGTTTGCAATTACGCATGGGTTGATCTATTTGCCACAAACCTCAAGCGCTTCAATGACATCAAAACATGACATTATATTCTCATCAAGTTCCCAATATTTTATGTTTCCAATGACATCGTTTGATGAGATACCGGTTTCCTAATTGCAAACCATTTCGTTCAATTCAGTAGATCGTTGGTGTAGGTGAAATCTTCCCATATCTATTTATGATATTTGTCACCATTGTTTTATCTTCATCCAACGTGGACGTCTACCGGCGTCACCAAATTGCATCGATGGTTCATTTCAATCTTTTGTTAAAATGTGAAACATGACGTCTAGTCAAATGGAAAAGCTAGCGAAAATTCTTATCCTGGAAAATTCTAGAGAATAATATGTCATCTTATATGTTGTTAATGTGTTTGATACAAGGGTTATTAAGATCCCGATCTTAGTATCTTATGATTTTACAATATCCGTAGTCCACATTGATTCAATGATGTTAACACGGTTTCAGTTTTGCGACTGTTATATGGGAAGAGCAAATTTGTCGCAATAACTGTTATATCTTAACACCAAAGTACAATGGTTAGTCAACTCGCTACGTTTTACCATTGAAGATTTGGCATCGTGCAGACCGTATTCAGCAAAATGTATCTTATCTTAACAAAATGATTCCCACCTAGAAATTATTCATCATTGTTAAGTATGATCTTCTAAATCTTTTATAACTATATATCATTATAAAGGTCCATTTTCGGATAAAAGTCTTCATCTTTCTACACCAAATCAACAGAGTTGGTCAGTTTAGTCTCTTGAGGCTGTTTTTTTCCAAACAATACAAGAACAAGTTGACTAGCTTAGGTAAAATGATAATTTACAGATCAACAAACCATTGACTACCCTAAAACAAGCACTCATACACACCTATTTATGTGTGTGTCTCTGCGTATATACGACACATATTTAGCACGATAATTGATTTTCTTTTGTTTGTTTCACTTGATAACGAGCAATGAGAGACAGAGGACCATCGGCATTGGTTCCTTCTTTGTTTGTGGGTGTACTTGGTCTAGTCATATGTAGCTCTGCTTTAGAAAGTTTATGGGAAACTACTACTTTATTTTTGGAGCAAGAAGTAATGTTGTTTATTCCTATCATACTGTTACTTCTCATACACTTGATCTCGAGATTCCTCCCGGCACGCTACAACTCGTATACTTATGATCCGTCTAGTAGTAGCTCACATTTTGATTCAGAAGGGTTTGGATTCGGATTCGGATCTCTACTCTTTGTTCTGCTCTTCATTATGCTCTGCCATTTTTTTGGATAAAAATTGCCGCCATTGACATAATATTACTCTGTCCGTCCGAAAATACATGTGAGTATTTAAATTTTGGTTATTTTAAAGAAAATGTTCAATTCGAAAAGTAAATTACCAAGTTATCTTATTTTACGCTTACTTATAAATTTTCACAAAAAATGCATCTTCAATAAGTAAGGGTATAATAAGTCGTCATTTGAGTATTAGAAAACTGACTTAGTATATCATTTATAAACGGAGAGTTCCGTGCGCAGTACGGTGTGATGGATGGAGTACTCGTACTTAAGACTATTCAACAGAAATCTTGGATGACTGAAAAAACATGTACAAATGATGAAGTTTGTGTCAAATTGTCCAATGAAACACAAATTGTACTCAACGAGTCAATGGACACACGCCGTTAGTATGTAAATGTGTTCTCTCTTTTCATGGTTTGAATAATAATATCTCCATTTAGCTTCGCCTTGTTTGTTCTAATAAGGTTGATGCCCAGCGGAACAATATATAGTCGGTTGATGAGTTTGAGTATAGACCCATGGCTGTAACTGTCTATATAGAGTAGTAGATATCGTTAACGTTGTAGGCTACGTTCGTTTCTAGGTCTAAACAAGGTTTGGTAACATAGGACCTTCGAAGACAATCGAAACTTGAAAAAGTCCAATCTCTTCTTCGGCTACTTTTCACTTCTAAATAACCATATATATATTCACTTATAAGCAGGGTTGGAGCTAGAAATATCTAATAGGTGGGGCACGAACTTTATTTTTTTTTTCCTATCATTTTGGGAGACAAAATTTCTAAATTGTCACTAATTACCTTAAAAAATTATTTTTTCGGTAATTTTAGATTTCTTAGGGGCGGCTGCCCCTTCTAACTCCGCCTCTGCTTCCAAGACACCTTATTAATTTCATAATAAGATTATAATTTTAAGGAAAAAAATAAACACACTAACATAGCCACCGATATTCACTGCTACAATGATATTTCGTTTCATTGCATTGTGCATGTGTTTTACTATATATAGAAATTAGCAAATTATTATATTGCATTCAATTGGATGATAATATAATAAGAACTAATGCTGCAACACGACTATTATTAAAAAGATAAAATATAATAAATGTGGTTAGTAAAGATAATTACATCCCTAATATGGTAATACCTTCCATTAAATTAGTCCGTAAACTAGAAAGTTGCATACGCTATTATGGAGTATTTACGTTGATGTCGTATTTAACTCATATACAAAAAATTGAAAATATAATAATAATTATAATTATATTATAATTATAACTATTATTATAACGAAACGTTATTTAATAAAACGGTGATAAAAATAACAACAGTTTCTTGATGTCTATTCAAAGAAAAAAATCAATGAAAAATGAAAAGCATAATAATTTACTTGTTAAAGTGAACATGCTTTTGAAAACATTGATATAGAAGTATAAATAATTATTTTCTAAACTGATAAAGTATATATAATTAATTCTTTGGAAAGTAATTTGCATGAATGGTCACGTGATTAACACACATTCTCAATGTTAGTTCTTATGTTTTGTTTTTCGCATGGATAGTTCAAAATCTGAAAAGTTGTTGCCCCCACAATCCAACCTAGCTCTACAGACGAGAAGAGAGTATTTTAGTGATTTTAGGTAGAGAAGGGATCGACTAAGCATGCAATAACTTTTGTGTTTTTAGACTGTCCAAGCAACAAACAAATTAGAAGAGTTAACGGTGAGAATGTGTGTAAACTATACGGGCATCATCCATGCAATTTACTCTTATGTGGACAATGGACAATTATGGGATTTTAACTCCCTATATATTAAGCGGCTAAGCTAACTAGTTTTTGTGTATATAATTTAGTTAAATTCTTTTGACTTCCCAACAGGTGCTCCATTGCCTAATGACAACAAACTGTTACTGAATTTTAAGCCACATTTCTAAACATGAATCACCACACTCATTTTTCAAGTTCCTTCATTTCATACCTTTTTTTACACAATTGAACGTTCAATATATCTTGATTTCATTGATAGTAGTAAGTTCCAGCAGAAAATGAAGGTTTTCTCAAGTTTTGTGGTTGTATTGTTTCTGCTCATGGCGTGTTTTTGTTACGCTGACAGAAGTCGGCTTTCTGAATCAAAGAGGAACGTTGAAGTTATGATGCATTTGAATCGTTTAAATAAACCTCCCATTGCATCCATCAAGGTCTAATTATATCCCCCTACATTCCCTTATTATATCATGTATAGTTATAGTTATTCTTTTTATTTTATTATATTATTTGTTACTTTCACCATTGTTATGGCATATTCATATGCTTGCTAATTGACTTCCCAACCCAAATTTAGATTACTATTTTTTTTACTAAAATATATAATGATGATCATAAGCATAAGAGTAATGTTATAGTCTCATAACCATGTTCATACAAAATTATATCGTCCTCACGGCAGTTTGGCAAAAGTTCATTAATTTAGAAAAGCCAATGTTCCATGTTTTTGTGTTGATAGTGTTCATTAGAAAGACTATTTTGTAAAAAATTTACAACGATACATTTTTTACCTTAAGCATAATATATGAACACTCTGGATGTGAGCTGACTGATTTGTATTTGTGTTTATGGTTAATAGAGTCCAGATGGTGATATAATTGATTGTGTTGATAACTCGCATCAACCGGCTTTTGATCATCCTTTTCTCAAAAATCATACCATTCAGGTTCATTTTCTTTTTCTTTGTACTTGCTCATCTTAATGTATATTATTTTAAAGAGTTATAATATAATTAAATGGTTTTTGACTAATGAATGATTACAGATGAGGCCAAATTATCATCCAAATTGGATAAACGATAATAACATTAAAATGTCATCCATGATGAATCCTTCAAGACATGAATCATCATCATCATTACCAGTAAAGCATAAAGGAATTGCTCAATTATGGCATATAAATGGTGAATGCCCAAAAGGGACAATTCCCATTAGAAGAACAAAGAAAGAGGATGTGCTTAGAGCAACTTCTAGCAAGACATACGGAAAGAAAAAGAGTTTTACTACTATTGCTCAACCAAGCTCCATGGATCCTAACGACATCGATACTAATAGTCATGAGGTAAGTCCATTTAGCTTCGTGCATTATTAATTAGCTGCATGAATTAGTAAGTTGTAAAGCATTGTTAGTTAGCTACCTGCATTAGAGTTTTACTACTTTTTTCCGGTTTGGGTTGTTATTTTGGAATTGTTTAGCATGCAATTGCATATGCTGAAGGACAATTTCATGGAGCGAAAGCAACAATGAATGTTTGGAACCCAAAGATCCAGCAAATTAATGAATTCAGTCTGTCTCAAATTTGGATATTAGGAGGTTCTTCTCATTCTGATCTCAATACCATAGAAGCTGGTTGGCAGGTGGATTCCTTCTCTATTTCACTCTCATATCGAATAAATAAAGAAAAGAAAAATACATAATCGCACTTTAGGATCATTTTAACACCATAATATTTAGACCAACCAAATAACTACAAATTTTGACATAAAGTTTTTGCACCATCTTTGGAAATAGGTGAGCCCAGAATTGTATGGGGATAACAACACCAGACTCTTCATATACTGGACTGTAAGTTTATGTAAATCATAAACTACTGAACTTTAAATACTATTCGATGACTTTTTTTTCCATTTTTTCACCAGAGCGATGGATATCAAACAACTGGGTGTCACAATCTTCTTTGCTCAGGGTTTATTCAAACCAACAATGAGATTGCAATAGGCGCCAGCATATCTCCTGTCTCACAATTTCAGGGTTCCCAGTATGATATTACCATACTTATCTGGAAGGTATCTTCTCCAAATTTCGGGATCGATTGAGGTCAAAATGGGTTGAATTAAACTGTCAACAAAAATTTTAGCATGGTCAGTAAATCTTAGAATAGTAAATATGTTAAACCAGGGGAAAATTGTAGTATTAAAGTAAATGGTTCAAATCTATGAAGTAAAATGATTTAATGGGTTGTACAACTAAGTTTAATATTTTTGGATATGATATACATTTGGGTAGGACCCACGGGGAGGCAACTGGTGGATGCAATTTGGAAATGGAAAACTATTGGGATACTGGCCAGCAAAACTGTTTACATACCTAACTCAGAATGCATCAATGATAGAGTGGGGTGGAGAGGTGGTGAACCTAGCCGCAGAAGGGCAGCATACAACTACCCAAATTGGCAGCGGTCAGTTTCCTGAAGAATGGTATAGTAAAGCAAGTTACTTCAGAAATATTCAAATTGTAGATGAATCCAACACTTTGAGGTCTCCTAAAGACATTAAAACTTTCACTAAGCAACCCAATTGCTATAACGTTCAAACGCGCAACAGTGATAATTAGGGCAGTCACTTTTACTATGGTGGTCTGTGACAACCGTCAATTTAGGACTATAGTTTAGTGTCTAATCAAGTGTAATACATGTAATTAGTTCTGTGTTAGGCTAATTAATGTATCAATTATTATATATATTGTTGAATATATATATCTACAATTATGCGATTTGTTTAAATCGTACGAGTTTCAAATCGAATGAATTTCGATACAATAAATACGGACGTTGGTGAAAAATTGATTTAAGTAATACAAGGATTTTAATAACGTTATTGTATTTAAAAATATTATGTCAATAATATTTAGTATCCAAGTTTTATCACATAATTGATATAAACGCGAATAAAATGTAATTGCGCAAACAAAACGATACAATTCATCTTTTATAATGTAATTATTAAATAGTTAGTAAAATACTTCAACAAAAATACTGAATAATTATTCGTATTTTAAAACGTATATTAAAACATAGAAAATAAATATTTAACGTTCAAACGACGGAGTAAACGAACACCACACGGAGCTGGAACACGGGGCGAAAGTGGGAGTTTAACCTCCCACTCCCACCCACTTTTCTCTCATTTCTCTTTTTCTCTATCTCTCTCCTCTCTAATTTCTCTCAAGTTTCATCACCACCAAACCATCCAAAATCAACAAATAAACACCTTAAACGACCTTGGATCTTCAAGCCCCTTTGGAAATAAACGACCACCTCGCGACGATCTACAATCCTATCTTTCCGGAATTTCATTTCGGCGATTTGTAAGTTTCCGACACAACTCCGAAAACTCTTGTTTTTAAGTTTTATAACTTGCTAGTTGTTTGTATAACCTTGTAATGTCCTAAAATGGGTTGGGTAAAAATATTATGCCGATCGATGGCGGGAAAAATGCGTTTTTGAGGTTGAAACTCCGATCAGACCCCGTACGTCGCATTTGGCCTGGAGCAAATGCGACGCAGCGACCTACGTCGCACCATATCCCCAACGTCGCATATAGCGACGCAGCCTATTACGTCGCATTGACTTGCGAATGTCGCACATAGCGACGCAGACCTTAACGTCGCAAACTGAACCTACGTCGCATAAGCGACGTAGCACCCTACGTCGCTATTGACTTAGCACTGTTGACTTTGGCGACGCAACCCTTTTCGTCGCAAAAACCTTACGTCGCAGCCTGCGTCGCAGGCTACGTCGCACAAAACAGAATCTTCAAACCTCAAAATTTTCGAAGTAAAAGTTACTGTAGAAAACTCAAATTTTACTGTAGCAATTCACTGTAGCAACAATATAATAACATTTTAGAACTATCGTTTCAACCGTCACCAACGGGCCGTACACATTTTCAAATACACAATTAAATCAACTAAGTCATAGTAACTTAGATAATTCAATCAAACAAGTCGTTGTAACTTGTACCAACTTATTCAAACAAGTCGTTGTAACTTGTATCAACTTATTCCAAACAAGTCGTAGTAACTTGAAACAAAACAATCAACCAAATCGGGGTAATTTGGACATCAAGTTAAGCAAACAATTTCAATGGTAGTCTTTCGAGATACCGGTGCAATTAATAACAATTCAAGTGTCGTGGACACATTCAGGTTTCAAGACTTTGGACACCAAATTACAGCTAATTACCTCAAGTTTATTAAATTAAACACATCAAGAATCAGGTGAGTTTCATAGCCCCATTTTCACTGCTTTACAACTAGGGGTGTGATATTACTACTCGATTTTGTTTTACAAGTAGAACGCAAGTGCCAAACTTCAAATACTACATGAGTCTCAAGCTAATCAATTTAAAGTCCTCCATAAGCATAGTCTCTAGTATTTTATAGCGTGAATGTTAGTATATGATATCATATGGGATTGACAATCCTCATCCGGGTTAGCACGCACTAACCGGTCAAACGGATGTATTAGCATTTGGGAAGACGAGTGTTGATTAGGCACTCGTAGGAGGCATTTCAAGTTAGGTTTCCTTAAGTGGGCCTGACAAATCAAGTTAAGCTCAGACTATGTGCTCATGGACAGTATAACTTTTATTTTGCTTAATTGCATTTTAAATTCAATATAAATCTTACGGTTCTTACAACTATACATTGACATACAAACCTGTGAACTCACCAGCGTTTTCGCTGACCCACTTTAGTATTTATCACAGGTACCCAGCAGTAGGTTGGCTGCACAAGCAGGAAATATTAGCTCGAGTCAGCATTCATACAACTAGAGATTTGATTGCATTATTATATTTTGTAAAAGTAATTATGCTATGTAATCTCTCAATTTCAGGAATCGAGCTAATGTAACTATATTTTGATGTAAACATTTACTTTATCTATACAAGTTTAAAACGACGCATATAGTGGTCGTTCATTATATCTTATGTGCTTTGTATATTGATTAGTGACACCCAAATCAAGCTTCCGCAAATCATCAAATTTGGGGGTGTCACAGATTGGTATCAGAGCCTAAGGTTATAGTGAACTAGGTTGCATTTAGTGGACCTAGACTATGACCGTTAGGCAGTATTCCCTATTAGGTATAACCAGTTCAGAGATTACAGCATACGAATTTAATTTAACATAGCCTGATCAACTATGTACAATTAAATAAAGATGATGTAAGATCTGAAGGAAGTTATGGCTGAACAGGATACATTAGTTGACTCTGACCTCGAGAGAAATGGGACTCAAAATACGTCTGTGCTAGACACTCAATAGGTTATTATGTGATATATATATTTACATAAGTAGACCTCATTACAACTTTAGGCTATATTATATTATATGAATATAGGCCTCTTTCTCTCTAACGCTTTGTCTCGAAATGACAAACACACCACTAGTTCATCATACTCGGACTAGTATCTTGTTTCATTTCCTTGTTCTTTCTTACTCAGCATCATGCCTCCTCGTCGTCAAATTACTCTTAGCGAAGCTGAGATCGCGGGAATCATTGCCCGCAGTGTGACCGAAGCCTTGGCTACCCGAACACCACCCGGTAGCGAGGACACAGCAACCAATACTCCACCACCCAAACCCTGCTCCTACAAGGACTTTCTTAGCTGTAAACCGCTATACTTCAAGGGCACGGAAGGTGCCATTGGTTTGATCCGTTGGATTGAGCGTATGGAATCTGTTTTCAGTCTCTGCGACTGCACTGAGAACAACAAGGTCAAATTCGCTGCTTACACCTTTCAGGAAGGTGCACTCACGTGGTGGAAAACCCACGCAAACTCTGTAGGCCTTGAGGTTGCAAATCGACTTCCTTGGGCCGAACTGAAGAAGAAGCTGACAGAAAAGTACTGTCCTGAAGAGGAATTACACAGGCTGGAGGAAGAATTCTGGCACTTGGCGGTGCAGGGAAATGATGTTGCTGAATATACCACCAAGTTTCAGCAGTTTGCCCTATTATGCCCGGGTTTGGTCGAACCAGAAAGTAAGGGCATTAAGAAATACATTCGTGGACTTCCCGAGAACATTCAGGGAAACGTCGCCTCATCCAAACCAACTACTACTGAGAGTGCCATTCGATTGGCCCACGAACTCATGGCTCTAGTTGTCAGCCGTGAGACCTCCAACACCTCATCCTCCAACAACAACAAACGCAAATCCACTGAACACCACCACAACTCAAACAAGAAAAACCACGCCATCCAAGTCTACAACACCAACTCTGAATCCAACCGCAGCTACACCGGGGACAGACCTTATTGTCCCAAGTGTAACTATCACCACTTTGGTCAGTGCGGTACTCCTTGCAACAACTGCAGGAGGTACGAGCATTCGACTAAGGATTGCCGAGCCCCCAAATCCAACAACAGCCCCTCTGACAAAAATACCCGACAACCTAAGTCCTGTTATGAATGTGGAAACCCAGGACACTTCAGGGATTCTTGCCCAAAATTGAAGAATAAGGGCAACAACAACAACAACCACCGCAGCAACACCAACACCAAAAGTAGCGCCTTCGTAATCAACTCAGGGGACGCCCGTCAGGACCCGAATGTGGTCACGGGTATGTTCCTCCTCAACAATTTAACTGCTTCCATACTGTTTGATACTGGTGCCGATAGGAGTTTTATTTCCGATGAATTTTGCCCTCTACTTGACATTACACCTGTTGCTTTAGACGTTAAGTACACCGTAGAGCTAGCAAATGGCAAATTGATAGAAACCAATAGTGTGATACCTAATTGCACCTTAAATCTAGCCGACGAAACCTTCTCCATAGATCTTATGCCTGTTGAGATAGGAAGTTTCGATGTCATCGTAGGCATGGACTGGTTATCCAAACATCGTGCCGAAATCATCTACTATGACAAAATTGTTCGCATACCTCTCACTGTCGGTAGAACCCTAGTCATACAGGGGGAGACCGGAGGGACGAGGCTTAACATCATATCTTGTCTTAAAACCCGGAAATTTCTGAGAAAGGGTTATCCATCAATCCTCGCGCACATCATGGAGAAAAAGTCAGAGGAGAAGCGACTTGAGGTTGTTCCAATCGTCCGAGACTTTCCAGAAGTCTTTCCTGAAGAACTACCTGGTCTACCACCACCAAGACAGGTTGAGTTCTCAATCGATCTTGTACCAGGTGCTGCGCCTGTGGCTCGAGCACCATACCGTTTAGCTCCATCCGAACTTCAGGAGCTGTCCACCCAGTTACAGGAACTCCTGGAACGAGGATTCATCAGGCCGAGTTCTTCACCTTGGGGAGCTCCGGTCCTATTTGTCAAGAAGAAAGACGGTTCTTTTCGAATGTGTATCGACTATCGAGAGTTGAACAAGTTAACTGTCAAGAACCGGTATCCACTTCCTCGAATCGATGATTTGTTCGACCAACTTCAAGGGTCGAGTTGTTATTCAAAGATTGATCTCCGATCCGGTTATCACCAATTGCGTGTTCGTGATGCCGATATTCCAAAAACCGCTTTCAGAACCCGTTACGGGCATTACGAATTCCAAGTGATGCCATTTGGCCTAACCAATGCACCGGCTGTATTCATGGACCTTATGAATCGGGTGTGTAAACCTTACCTTGATAAGTTTGTCATTGTCTTCATCGATGACATCCTCATATATTCACGAAGCAAAGAAGAGCATGCGCAACACCTCAGAACCATCCTTGAACTACTTAAACACGAGGAGCTCTATGCCAAGTTCTCTAAGTGTGAGTTCTGGATCAAAACCGTTCAATTCCTTGGTCACGTGATTGACAGTCAAGGGATTCACGTCGACCCGTCAAAAATCGAGGCTATCAAAGACTGGCAATCGCCAACCACTCCGACCGAAGTACGGCAGTTTCTAGGACTGGCCGGATACTATCGACGATTCATTGAAAATTTCTCCAAGATAGCCATACCACTTACGACTCTGACCCAGAAAGACAAAAAGTTTGACTGGACTGATAAACAAGAATCGGCATTCCAACTCTTAAAACAAAAGCTTTGCAGTGCTCCTATCCTCTCATTACCCGAAGGCACCGATGACTTCGTGGTATACTGCGATGCTTCACATCAAGGTCTCGGTTGTGTGCTTATGCAACGAGACAAAGTCATAGCTTATGCTTCCCGACAGCTCAAGATTCATGAAAAGAATTACACCACCCGCGACCTCGAGCTAGGAGCTGTCGTTTTTGCCCTCAAAATCTGGAGACATTACCTTTACGGTACCAGATGTACAATCTTTACCGACCATAAAAGCCTTCAACACATATTCGATCAGAAGGATCTCAACATGAGGCAACGTCGATGGGTCGAGTTGCTTACCGATTACGACTGCGAACTCAAATATCATCCAGGCAAAGCAAATGTTGTTGCTGACGCCCTCAGTCGAAAAGAGCGAGTGAAACCACTTCGGGTTCGAGCCCTCAGTATGACCATTCACAACAATTTTGTAACACCCCCAAATTCGTTGAGCGGAAGCGTTTAGTTTAAGTACTGGGGTGTCACAATAATAAAGCATGCATACGTATCAGAGCTTATGATTACAACAGAACATAATATATTAAGATGCCAAAATGTTAATTACAAGATTTACGATTCCTCGAATCGTACAAGTTAAAAGTAATGAGTATACAAAAGTGGATTTCTAGAATATGACAAAATAGTTTCAGTTATACTGGAGAAATCCATATGTTTTCCAAAAATGTTGGCATCCTAAAGCTTCACGGGTCGCCTAATTCTCCATGTGTTGGCGATTCTTACATGCGCAGCTAATTCCCTGAAAAACATAGTAAAAGTCAACAACTAGGTTGAGTGAATTCACAGGTGTTATGTTTGCAAGTTCAGTTGTGATAAACCACTGTTGTTTATAACGTATCGTGGGAATGTCGCCCAAAAATAGTATTTGTAACACCGAATATGTTTTCAAATAGTTGTTTGTAGGAATGTTCGTATCCTATTAGTTGTAGGAAAAACAGTATCCTGTGTTCAAGTATGTTTTGTAGGATTATACGTATCCTAATCGTAGATATGTTTTGTTAGGATATTGCCCAAAAATATAGTTCCAGTTATAGTAGGAATGTAAGTATCCTATCAGTTGTTCGTAGGTGTAACACTCCCCTAAGACCCGTACCTGGACCACGTGCGGCAGTGTTACAATCCTAATCGTTTGGTGAGTCCATGTTAGTAGGAAACCCATTGTTTTCAGTAGTGTTACCCATGTCAAGTAGGGACTTTTCAGTAGTGTTGCCCATGTCAAGTAGGGACTTTTCAGTAGTGTTGCCCATGTCAAGTAGGGACTTTTCAGTAGTGTTGCCCATGTCAAGTAGGGACTTTTCAGTAGTGTTGCCCATGTCAAGTAGGGACTTTTCAGTAGTGTTGCCCATGTCAAGTAGGGACTTTTAGTTACCCAGTCCGTTATATAAAGTGTTGCTGGTTATCCTCCAGCGTTCTCGAAAACGTGTTCACGTGTTTACAGCGTTGGCAGTATGAAAGTAATATGTAACACTTCCTCTAAGACCCGTATATGGACCACGTGCGGGCAGTATTACATATTAAGTTGAAATCGTCAGTTTGTTTATCAGTTTACTAGTTCCATGTACTCCACTTGTTTGAGTAAAATAGTATACAACCATGTTTGTATAAAAGTGTTTGACTATGTTTTCCACCCCTGTTCAAAGCAGTTAAAACAGTAAAAGTAGGGGCTGTGAACTCACCTGTTGAGTTAAGTAGTGCGAGTGCTAGCAAACCTAAGCCCAAGTATAGTCCGAATCTCCTAACGTCCTAAACGTACGAGATTTAATAAGTATGTGGATGTCTAAGTTAATCATCCATGCTAGTGTTCATACAACCAAGTCACGTCCAAATCGTTCGTTTAAATGTTTATGTTTGTATTTCGTATTCGTGGAAATGTATACGATTCGTTGGTGATAGTTTGAAATCCTAATTTCGGTAAAATAAGTGTGTTTGTATTGTTTGTAAAGCTCGTGAATCGTATCGTATAAAGATATGCGTTTCCGGTTAGTTCGACACTTAGTGAAAACTAGTTTTTAAACTTCCTGTTTTTAGCGACGCAGGGTGCGACGCTGGGTTGTTATGCGACGTAGGGTGCGACGTAAAGGTCGAAGTGCGACGTAGGGTGCGACGTTAAGTGTTGCGTCGCAGTTGTTGCGAAATTAAATAATTGTGCGACGTAACGGGTTACGTCGCATACGGGTGTTGCGACGTTAAGGTCTGCGTCGCAATTTGCGACGTTCGCAATTCAATGCGACGTAGTGGGTTGCGTCGCTATGTGCGACGTAAGGAAGGGTAATGCGACGTAAAGGCCTACGTCGCACTACTGTTTTTGGTCCAAAAGCGACGTAGTCGCCTGTTCGACGAACAGCTTGAAAAAGTCGGATTTTGGGTCGATTTCGGACGTTTTCGGTTGTATAAAACGCTAAAACATGTAAATCTAAGTATATTAAACACTAAATAGCAATTATAACTTTGAAATCTAAAGATTTACGGGATTTGTCGGAAACTTACGAGTGTCGGATTTGAAATCCGAAAAGGTAGAAGTGTAGATCGGGATGCCGTGGTCGTTTTATTCCAAAGGAGCTATGTGATTCGGCGTCGTTTTAGTGTAGTTTTGTGGTGATTTGTGTGAAATTTGGGAGAGTTTAGAGAGAAGGAGGAGAAAAGAGAAAAGAAGAGAGAGAGAGATGAAATGAGAATGAAAGAAAGTTGGGAGGTGGGAGGTGGTTTTGTTCCACTTTCTCGCCTCCGTGTTTGCGTTCCGTGTTTGTTTACCCAATCGTTAAATGCTATGTTATTTTAACTATTATGTTTTTAATTACATTTTTCATTATTTTTAATTAGGATCTTTTTATGAAACCAAATTAATAAGTTTTATAAATTTCAAATCTTGTTTTATTTTAATTATACGAGTTGTCGTTTTGCGTTATAAAATGATATGTAAATATTATCAACATAATATTTTACTGTTCACGACGTTATTTAATAATTTCGTTTTATTAAAAGATTTGTTCACCAACAGTCGTATATTTTTGTCGCGTTCATTTTCCGATTGTTCAGTGCGTAATTACAACTAATTACGAATACGTAATACTACGCGTATTATCTAGTTGGGCTATGCTAGACTTACCTCTAGAATGTGTTGTGAATTCACTCAAGTAGGGAATTAGCCTAATAATGCAAGTGATTAACTTAATTAATCGTGTTTAAATTTGCGGGGTGTTACAAATTTAAACATTCAAATCCTCACTGCTCAACTCGAAGCCTTAAAACCCGAAAATGTCAAAGATGAAGCCTTGCGGGGCATGGATAAACCATTCGAAATCAGACCTAACGGGATTAGGTATTTCTCAAACCGAATCTGGTTGCCTAAATTTGGGAACCTACGAGACTTGGTGATGGATGAAGCTCACAAGTCCAAATATTCTATCCATCCGGGATCCGATAAAATGTACCACGGTATCAAGGACTTCTACTGGTGGCCGAACATGAAAGCTGAAATCGCCACCTATGTCAGCAAGTGCCTTACTTGCTCCAAAGTCAAAATCGAATATCAAAAACCTTCTGGTTTACTTCAACAACCCAGTCTTCCTGAATGGAAATGGGAACAAATTGCCATGGACTTCATAACCAAACTACCCAAATCCTCGAACGGTTGCGATTCCATTTGGGTGATCGTGGATCGTCTCACAAAGTCTGCTCACTTCCTGGCAATCAAGGAATCCGACAAAATGGAACGCCTCACCAGAATTTATTTGAAGGAAATCGTAACCAAACACGGTGTTCCAATCTCAATTATCTCCGATAGGGATAGTCGTTTCACTTCACAATTTTGGCAATCACTTCAAAAATCCCTGGGTACTCGACTTGATATGAGTACCGCATACCATCCTCAAACAGACGGTCAAAGTGAACGAACCATTCAAACACTTGAAGATATGCTACGGGCCTGCGTAGTAGACTTCGGTGTAAACTGGGAAAAACACCTACCATTGTGCGAGTTCTCCTACAACAACAGTTATCATACCAGCATCAAAGCGGCACCCTTCGAGGCACTGTACGGTCGTAAGTGCCGGTCACCTATCTGTTGGACCGAAGTTGGGGACAGCCAACTCACGGGTCCAGAGATCATTCACGAAACAACCGAGAGAATCGTTGAAATCCAAAACAAGCTTAAGGCCGCGCGTGATCGTCAGAAAAGTTATGCTGACGTGAGGCGCAAACCACTCGAGTTCCAAGTTGGGGATCGAGTACTACTCAAAGTATCGCCTTGGAAGGGCGTAATCCGATTTGGCAAACGAGGGAAGTTGAATCCCAGATACATTGGACCATTCGAGATCCTCGAAAGGATTGGTCCAGTGGCTTATCGATTGCAGCTGCCATCTGAACTCAGCAGCGTGCATCCCACATTTCATGTTTCAAATCTGAAGAAGTGTCTGTCTGATGAGACACTTATCATTCCACTCGATGAAATTCGAGTTGACGAGAAACTTCACTTTGTTGAGGAACCCGCCGAGATCATGGACCGTGAGGTCAAACAACTTAAACAAAGTCGTATTCCTATCGTCAAGGTTAGGTGAAATTCGCGGCGCGGTCCGGAATTTACCTGGGAGCGGGAAGACCAAATGCGACTCAAGTATCCTCAACTCTTCACCGATTCAACGTCAAACACGACTTCAACTTAAATTTCGGGACGAAATTCTCCTAACAGGGGGAGAATGTGACAACCGTCAATTTAGGACTATAGTTTAGTGCCTAATCAAGTGTAATACATGTAATTAGTTCTGTGTTAGGCTAATTAATGTATCAATTATTATATATATTGTTGAATATATATATCTACAATTATGCGATTTGTTTAAATCGTACGAGTTTCAAATCGAATGAATTTCGATACAATAAATACGGACGTTGGTGAAAAATTGATTTAAGTAATACAAGGATTTTAATAACGTTATTGTATTTAAAAATATTATGTCAATAATATTTAGTATCCAAGTTTTATCACATAATTGATATAAACGCGAATAAAATGTAATTGGGCAAACAAAACGATACAATTCATCTTTTATAATGTAATTATTAAATAGTTAGTAAAATACTTCAACAAAAATACTGAATAATTATTCGTATTTTAAAACGTATATTAAAACATAGAAAATAAATATTTAACGTTCAAACGACGGAGTAAACGAACACCACACGGAGCTGGAACACGGGGCGAAAGTGGGAGTTTAACCTCCCACTCCCACCCACTTTTCTCTCATTTCTCTTTTTCTCTATCTCTCTCCTCTCTAATTTCTCTCAAGTTTCATCACCACCAAACCATCCAAAATCAACAAATAAACACCTTAAACGACCTTGGATCTTCAAGCCCCTTTGGAAATAAACGACCACCTCGCGACGATCTACAATCCTATCTTTCCGGAATTTCATTTCATCGATTTGTAAGTTTCCGACACAACTCCGAAAACTCTCGTTTTTAAGTTTTATAACTTGCTAGTTGTTTGTATAACCTTGTAATGTCCTAAAATGGGTTGGGTAAAAATATTATGCCGATCGATGGCCGGAAAATGCGTTTTTGAGGTTGAAACTCCGATCAGACCCCGTACGTCGCATTTGGCCTGGAGCAAATGCGTTGCAGCGACCTACGTCGCACCATATCCCCAACGTCGCATATAGCGACGCAGCCTATTACGTCGCATTGACTTGCGAATGTCGCACATAGCGACGCAGACCTTAACGTCGCAAACCGAACCTACGTCGCATAAGCGACGTAGCACCCTACGTCGCTATTGACTTAGCACTGTTGACTTTGGCGACGCAACCCTTTTCGTCGCAAAAACCTTACGTCGCAGCCTGCGTCGCAGGCTACGTCGCACAAAACAGAATCTTCAAACCTCAAAATTTTCGAAGTCAAAGTTACTGTAGAAAAGTCAAATTTTACTGTAGCAATTCACTGTAGCAATTCACTGTAGCAACAATATAATAACATTTTAGAACTATCGTTTCAACCGTCACCAACGGGCCGTACACATTTTCAAATACACAATTAAATCAACTAAGTCATAGTAACTTAGATAATTCAATCAAACAAGTCGTTGTAACTTGTACCAACTTATTCAAACAAGTCGTTGTAACTTGTATCAACTTATTCCAAACAAGTCGTAGTAACTTGTAACAAAACAATCAACCAAATCGGGGTAATTTGGACATCAAGTTAAGCAAACAATTTCAGTGGTAGTCTTTCGAGATACCGGTGCAATTAATAACAATTCAAGTGTCGTGGACACATTCAGGTTTCAAGACTTTGGACACCAAATTACAGCTAATTACCTCAAGTTTATTAAATTAAACACATCAAGAATCAGGTGAGTTTCATTGCCCCATTTTCACTGCTTTACAACTAGGGGTGTGATATTACTACTCGATTTTGTTTTACAAGTAGAACGCAAGTGCCAAACTTCAAATACTACATGAGTCTCAAGCTAATCAATTTAAAGTCCTCCATAAGCATAGTCTCTAGTATTTTATAGCGTGAATGTTAGTATATGATATCATATGGGATTGACAATCCTCATCCGGGTTAGCACGCACTAACCGGTCAAACGGATGTATTAGCATTTGGGAAGACGAGTGTTGATTAGGCACTCGTAGGAGGCATTTCAAGTTAGGTTTCCTTAAGTGGGCCTGACAAATCAAGTTAAGCTCAGACTATGTGCTCATGGACAGTATAATTTTTATTTTGCTTAATTGCATTTTAAATTCAATATAAATCTTGCGGTTCTTACAACTATACATTGACATACAAACCTGTGAACTCACCAGCGTTTTCGCTGACCCACTTTAGTATTTATCACAGGTACCCAGCAGTAGGTTGGCTGCACAAGCAGGAAATATTAGCTCGAGTCAGCATTCATACAACTAGAGATTTGATTGCATTATTATATTTTGTAAAAGTAATTATGCTATGTAATCTCTCAATTTCAGGAATCGAGCTAATGTAACTATATTTTGATGTAAACATTTACTTTATCTATACAAGTTTAAAACGACGCATATAGTGGTCGTTCATTATATCTTATGTGCTTTGTATATTGATTAGTGACACCCAAATCAAGCTTCCGCAAATCATCAAATTTGGGGGTGTCACATGGTCCGGGTCGAAACCCAAACTGCCCGTGAAAAAATTGATCTTGGTAGCGTTTTAGTAACAAATTCTTGTAATGAAAGTTATACAGCCGTGTGGCCTATTATGTGTTACATACTGGTTGATCAAATAAACAGGCATATTGAAAATAAAATGTTGCTATCGAAAGTTTTCTGTTTGACTTAGAAAAACTTTATGTGGTTCCTAAAAATGTGGAAGACTTGTAATTGGATCACACATCATAATCCAAGGAAAGAAAATACTACATTTTAGTTGGAAAGATTTTTATAGACAAAGCAGATCAACAGTTTATATGCTTCTGTAACCTTATGTATTAGACCCAACAAACCCTCAACAAAAAATGGCATGTCACATTTTGAAGCCTTTAAAGCTACGATTTGTTTTCAGCATATCTTGATTTGTAACTGACATTATTAAGAGAAAATTTCAAAGCTACCACCTGACGCATTATGTAGGTACAATGCCAATCTGTTAATAAACGATCATATGACTTGTATATTAACATTGGGTCAATAAAGATTGCATAATTTGGACTGCGGTGCATACGAAACATGTTAAATGCCACGGGTCCTACAGATCCTACATCAATGAGTGAAAATATGTAAGCAACCGTAACATTTAAAGCTCGATAATCATTTTGTGAGGGCAAATGATATTTCCACCATGCTATTTGATAAATCCACCACTATTATCCATTAACAGGTTGGACTGTATAACCTGTTAATGCATAATAGTGGTGGATTTATCAAATAGCATGGTGGATTTAGTGAACATTACTTTTATAGCAATTAAAAATAAAAATGTAGATACTTATTTTCTACTAATGAAGTATAATTAAGTGTTTGGATAACTATATCCTCTTAGAATTATTTAAGGGTAAATAGTTGTTGACTTGTGTATAAGTTAGCTAAATCTTTGACTTCCCAAGAGGTGCTCCGTTGCCTAAAGACAACAAAAAGTCACTGAATTTTAGGCCTGATTCTACACGAGAATCACACCTCTTCATTAACAAACTTGTCAACTTGCAGTGGAATCAACACACTCATTTTTCATACACACACACACACTTCCGCGATCAGCTGCAATTCCAATATTTTTTTTCCATTCCCACTCACCTTTTTACATTCTTTCACTTCTGTTTTTAAGTTTAATATTTGTTGATTTCATTGACAGTGAGTTCCTGAAGAAAATGAAGTTTTTTTCAAGTTTTGTGGTAGGGTTGTTTCTGTTCACGGCTGTGGGTTTCTGTTACGCTGGAAGAAGTAGGATTTCGGGTTCACGTGAGAACGTTGAGGTTATGAAGCATTTAAATCGTTTAAATAAACCTCCCATTCAATCCATCAAGGTCTACTAACCCTCTTTTATTCTTTTTTGTTATAGATTTATCATTTTTTTATTAGGTTCATATCATATGTTGTTAATTGTTTTGCCAAACCAAAATTCCATATAGTAATAAGAGACAAAGCTAGTATATGGACTATGCAAAGTGGGGCAGTCGACCCTGTTAACAAACTTTAAGTTCTTCTTCTTCTTTTTTTTGTGTGAATGTTAGTCTGACTTTAATGTAAGGGTATTACAATCTTAATAAAATTTTAGTTATTAATTGAACTCCCATCTTTATATATAAATACATGAAATCGTTGAGAAATTTTTTTGCCTCGGTTCCTGATTGTAATCAAAATCATAGTCAGAAGCATAATAGTAATGTTATACTCTCCAAACTTGTTCATACAAATCGTCCTAACGACACTTTGGCAAAAATTGATAGCTTTACAAGAAGTCAACATTACAAGTAATTTTAGAGATACTGTTTGTTGAACTATACATAGTTATTATCTTTAGCATATATTTATATGGACAGTTTGGATGTGTGAGCTAATTCCTATTTGTGATTTATGACAAACAGAGTCCAGATGGCGACATAATTGATTGTGTTCATATTAAGCATCAACCGGCTTTTGATCATCCTTTTCTCAAAAATCATACCGTTCAGGTTCATTTTCTTTTTCTCTGTACTTAATCCTTGTATTGCCAATTACCTTTTGAAAGTACGTACAGTTTAATGGTTTCTGATTAATGATGATTATAGATGAAGCCCAATTATCATCCAAAGTGGATAAATGATAATAACATTAGAGTGTCATCAATGGTGAATCCTTCAAGACATGAATCATCGTCATCAGAAAAGCATATTGCTCAGTTATGGCATATAAATGGCGAATGCCCAAAAGGGACAATTCCAATTAAAAGAACAAAGAAAGAGGATCTACTTAGAGCAACTTCTGTTAAAAGATATGGTAAAAAGAAGAGTTTAACTGCTGTTGCTCAACCAAGCTCCATTGATCCTGATAATATCAATCAAAACAGCCATCAGGTAAACTTAAAAGTCAATAATAGTTCAAATTTTTAGATAATCTGTATATATTTTTAAAATTGAACTTATTTATATACCCTACATTGACTAACCTTGTTTATATTAAACTTTTTGAAAAATTACTCTTTTTACATTGGTCCTCTGTATGTTATTAGAATTAATCTGACTTTTAAACATGGCATCATTTTATAAAAAAAGAAATGATCAACTCACTTTCTGTTGGGACCATGAACTTAAATTTTTATATAGTGTAATGTCAAATTAAACAGAATATTCTCAAGGGTACATGGTGAAACAAATATTTTTTTATATGTTTATGTAATATTGAAAAGACTATCTTTAATCACTACACAAACTTTTACCAACCATAATTATTAGAAAATGTACAACTAGCATAGCAAGTTCTTTATAGAAACAACACTTCGGTTTAATAGAGATTCGAATGATCGATATTGGGTTGGTTTTGCATGTAATTACACCTTTTTCTTCCGGGTTGTCATTATTGAATTTTTTAGCATGCAATTGCATATGCTGAGGGAGAGTTTTATGGAGCAAAAGCAACGATGAATGTTTGGAACCCAAATATTCAGCAAATTAATGAATTCAGTTTGTCTCAAATTTGGATACTGGGAGGCTCTTTTGCTTCTGATCTCAATAGCATTGAAGCTGGTTGGCAGGTGGATCCCTTTTGTAATCATCCTCATGTCAAATAAGAGAAATGTTACACTTACACTTACACATACACACACACATAAAAAAAAAAAAAAAAAAAGTTCATACGAACTGTTATGTCAAGTGAAGTGGGTCAATCAGATCTTTTCTTCTGATTCGTACACATCACCGTGTATACAGAATTTTGTAAAATCTGTGTAACTGTCGTATTTATCGTCAAAAAATAAAGATACATAGATCACATTTTAGTATCTTCTTTGCACCACAAAAAGACCAAACAAAATACTAATAAGTTGTCAAAAGTAACTACCAATTTTGACCTAAAGTTTTTGCACCATCTGTGGATACAGGTGAACCCAGAATTATATGGGGATAACAGCACCAGACTCTTCATCTACTGGACTGTAAGTTCATTAAAATTACAGTAAATAATTTTACTTATGTTAAAAGTCATTGTTGAAATCTTAAAGTAATTGACAGCCACTTATTTACCCACTTAGGATTCTATATTTATTCTCTATTTTTAAACACTTTTTGGGCAGAGTGATGCATATCAAGCAACAGGGTGTTACAATCTTATGTGCTCAGGATTTGTGCAAACAAACAATGAGATTGCAATAGGAGGCAGCATATCACCTATTTCACAATTTCATGGTTCCCAATATGATATTACCATACTTATCTGGAAGGTATCTTCTCCAAATTCCTCATCATGCATGCTGCTTAAATTAATAATTTATTTTTGTCATCATAGTTGTTACATATTCATAAAAAATATGTTAATATGCCCTTTCTTGACTTAATTTGTATAATATATGATCTAAAGTATCCACTAAAACGGAAGTTGCAGGGAGAATCTCTGGCAACTATTCTTCTTGTCATGAATTTTTGTTATCTGTGAACATGGCTAAGCATGCATGCTTTGTTTTCTCCCTTTTAAATAAACCATTTTCGATAATCTTTTTTATTTAGAATTCTCGTATTGTGGATAAATGAGGATATTAGAGCCTTGGAGGGTTAAAAAATATAAACATCAGTTTGTCATTGTTAGATGCAACGTAAGTGCTAACATCACAAATGATATCGCCTTAGGTGAATATATCAGTATCACCAAAATTCTACTCGCGCAAACATTGATAGAATTTGGCGTAACCAAAAGTTAAAATTTGGACCTTGAATGATTGATATTGATTCAAACGAAGCAAAACCAATAAGTCAATAACATTGGCAACGAATTAAACGTGCTGAGTTAACCTGTCAAAGGTTTTAATTTTTTTACCTTGACCAAGAAATCCTAAAATAAAGCTTTGAACCTAAGACCTCTTGTGAGAAAATCAGGACACTTTACCCATAGACCTTTTTGTTGATGGTTAATTCATACGTAAAATAACTCTTAAAAAAAGTAATACAACTGTGAATTGCTGAAGTTTGATGTTTTTGGATAGGACCCAGAGGAAGGCAACTGGTGGATGCAATTTGGAAATGGAAAAGTGTTAGGATACTGGCCAGCAAAACTGTTTTCATACTTAACAAAAAGTGCATCATTGATAGAATGGGGTGGAGAGGTGGTGAACACAGCCGCAGACGGGCAGCACACGACGACCCAAATGGGCAGCGGTCAGTTCCCTGAAGAAGGGTTCAGTAAAGCAAGTTATGTTAGAAATATTCAAATAGTAGATGAATCCAATACTTTGAGGGATCCTAAAGACATTAACATCTTCACTGAGCAACCCGATTGCTATAATGTTCAAACGGGCAGTAATGGTAATTGGGGCAGCCACTTTTATTATGGTGGACCGGGTCGAAACCCAAACTGCCCGTGATAAATTGTCTAGGTAGTGTTTTTGTAACAAATCTTTCTAACAAAAGTGATACAGTAGAGTGGTTTTTTTATGTGATGCATACTGGTTGATTAAATCAACGAGTAAATTGGAAATAAAATGTGGTATGAAAGTGTTTTCAGTTTTGAGTTAGAAACGTTTTTATGTGTTTATTGCTAGAAACTATGGAGGTTTGAATTTGATTTTTTCCCCACTTTTTTTGTAAAACATTGATAATCCGCAACTATGATCGACTTTGAATTTTACATCCTTGAAATTGTGATTTTTATGAGTGTTAATTACAATTGGATCACATACAGATAATAGTTTGATTTATCTGGTACACTTTACATTAATTCATCAACACAGTTGTTGCATATGATTAAGGGGTTAGTGTCTGGAAATACGTCTAATTTGTAATCGATGTCTATTGTATGTACTCAAATTAAGTTTGCTATTTTTAATGCATCTAACTTTCAAAAAGTGTGTTTTAGTGTATTTTGGTGACGTTTTGATGATGTGTGAAACTCTCCGGATGTCACGTGGCTCCTTTAACGAGCGACACATCAGCAAAAGACATTAAAACATCCTTTTTGAAAGTTTGATGCATTAAAAATAGCAAACATAAATTTGGGTATACACAATAGACATCGGACATAAGTTGGATTCATTCCCAGACACTAACTCCTATGATTAATGGCATAGTGTTTCCCTAGTTACCATATCATGCACTATTGCACTTACATTAGTAAAAAAAAAAGGTAGATGAATAAATAATAAATAAAGTATATGATGAAAACATAAATTTGATGTTGGTTGACTTTGACCATGGAGATTGAGATGTTTGGGGGGAATACAACAAATACAGAAGTGAACTGTGTTTGGTTAAATTAGTTGATTGTTAACTGACATGTATGTTTACTGGATAAACCAAACTTCCATCGACGGTACCTTATATTTGAAAGTTAACATATCGTATTCGTAATAAAATACTGAGCGTTGAAACATTGTAAATCATTATCATGTTGGCTTGAGGTATTGGGATTCATGTTGATCATTGTGAGACGTAACTGCAATTTTAAATAAATTGTGTAAGTTTACATGAAGGACAATGCATATGTATAGCTATAGGTGTTAGAAAACATATTAGTATATTAGTATTTGTTTTTTTATGAAAAATCAAGCTCGTAAATTATATATAGAATTCATTTGACCGTTTTGAATTTTGTATCTTGTTTACAAATTATAAAACGTGTACCGAGATCATTAGAGTACAATAATTTCCTAGAGAATTAGGATACCATTGATATTGTGACATGTGTACAAAAAGGATGTTCCACGTGTACAAAACCCATTTACCCCAACATCAATTATCTCACAAACAACAAATCGAAAAATTATGAAAATTGCACCATAAAATTCAGCATTTTCTCCTCTTAGATTTGTCGTCCCTCAATGCATACTTTCGACGAGTTTTTTTTTCTTCTTTTTTGGTGGGTTTCACATTTTACTAACACATGTGTTAAAGTGTTGCGTTTAGGGTTTAGGGTTTAGGGTTTGGGGTTTAGGGTTTTTTCCAAAATAAGAAAGTTTCTTTTTTTAGCCTTACCCAAAAAGAAAAATATATAAACAATAAACGATATTTACAAGTTCAATATATACAATAAAACAAATGAAAGTATGTCTAATACAATAATAGAAAATGTAAAATTTAATACCCAACGAAACAATGACCGTTTTCTTATTCATGAACTTGTCAATTTTCTCCCACTCTAACTTTTCTGAAACGACAACAAATGAGTAGTTAACTCAAAAGCAATGTGACAAAAGTATTTGTAAGTCCCTAGTTCTTGGATCGATAACGAGGTTATCTATAAGTATTAAGGTGCGGAATCTCTCAATACGTGTTATATGATTATATAACGATTAATAACGTTTATATTCACTAATAACTTTGCTTTATACGTAAACCGTCAAAGCCTAGCCGTTAGTCTATTTAGGTTTTTCTCTGGATTACTGAATTCGCAGGTCAGAATATCGAATGCCAAAAGTTCTGATTTGCAAAAGTTATGAATTTTCTAAACAAAAATTCAATATATACTTCGGTCGACTCGCACGAACTGGGCTGGCGAGTTGACTCGACTCGCAGACGGCCTAAGCCCATAAATGAAATCGACTCGTTACTATTATTGCGAGTTCACATCTCATCTAATCTCATCTCGCAGCTCAACTTGCTGCGACTTGAGATCTCGACTCGCTAAGCCTATGATTTTAATTCGTATTCGATATTTGTCTAACACTTTAACACAATAATATATTTAACAAATATTAATACCAAAACTAACATTATATTATTTACAAATCTAAACCAATATACAAACAAGATAATAATTACACCAGTCCTATTCCAAGCTAGATCTGTTATCACAAACTATGTCTCAACAGACTCCCCCTTGACAATAGCTCTAGCGTCATTATCTTCATGCTTGTCTTTAGTCTTCATTTGTAAATCTTGCTTCCTGCGTATATCTTCATACGTACGCAAGTCTTCACCATCAACTGATAATCTCGTGCTAAATCACCCCATGCTACAATCGTTAAGATTCTGTTTTCATTTAACTTTAACAGATCTTTTCTCGACATGTTCATTAGGTGTCGATGGTCATAGACTCTAAGAATTTCATGCTCTCCACTTTCAACATCATCATTTGCTTCAACCATGACAGCTTCTCCAGTCTCTGAATCCACATACCAACTCTTCAAATTTCTAAGAATATATTGTGGCATTGTCTTCAGTGGTATCTGCTGAACACACTTAACAGCTGGATATATTTTCTTCCTCAGATGTCTTCCTGTTCTTTGACTTCTTTCTTTAAGCTTGATTGTCTTTTCAACCCTTGGCTTTATTCTTTTAAACTTCATCGACCAACCCTCAGTCTTGATAATTTTATCAACATATTTTGCAAAATCATCATTACTTGGATTCTTCAATGTTAATCGTGCCAGGTCTCGAATCTCAAATCTAGGCAAAGAACTGAAAACTGCAAGCTTCTTCTCAAAATATTGAACTCCGTCAAACCTTTTGATTGCGAAGAGCTTCAAATCTGAATCAAAGTACCATCCGATGATGCCTCTACGTGGTACATGTTTTCCAGTAATATCAACCTCAGATATTCCAGTCTTTTTCTTTTCTTTCTTTAGAGGTTTAAACATAGGATTGTTCCTTAATCTTTCAAGAAGTGGAATTTCTTCTTCAGAGTCAGTTGTATCATCAATATTTTCATCTAAATTGACAACTGTTTCTCCTTGATCATCCTGAATCACAAATTCTGTCCTAGAAGGGCTCACGATGTGTTCAACAACATCCACATCTGGATCTACACCTTCATCTACCCTAACCTCAGGAACAGAAGTCCAATCCTCAGGTGGTACAAACTCACCTTCCTCTAAATCATACTCAGTTTCTTCATCTATCTCATCCAAAAAATCATCATCAGAATCTGATAGATCTAGCATTTCCTTTCCTAGAAAAACACAAACACAAATAATATATTAATAATACAAATTCTTTTATTGATTTTCCTGAATCAATCTAAAAATTTCTTTATTAAATCTTTTGTGCATACTTAGCATAATTTAAACGCAATATATATAACTTATAAATCTTTTATTGATTACCCTGAATCAATCTAAGATTTCAAAAGTCTTATATCAATAATACTTTACAAATATTAATTAAATTTAAACTCTAATTCATTATGAATAATTACTGTCACCAAACATTCAAGTTTACAATTAATTAACTTATATAATTTCCAAGATTTAATTGAACGGTTATATTACCCAAAAACTTAACTTTCAATTATATCTTTAAATTATATGTCATTTGTCTAGTTTATAAAAATATTACATAATTAACTTGTCAGTCATAAAAGCTCTCAAGTCTAAAATGTATATGTTTATCATAGAAATTTTGACCGCCAATATTAATTGGAACACGCCGTACGACAACTCAATGAGTCGGAAGTCTTTCGATCACTATTCTACTTAACATTTAATTATATATAACTTAAATAATTTATAACAGATATTTCACTTGTAATATAAATATCTCAAGTCGAATATATTACAAATTTATTTTAAGTTACAATTAAAGTTTACACAAATACAAAATACAGTCTATACTAAAGTCAAGCTAATATCTCACCAGCTTTACCTTCAGTCGGAACTGTATCTGCACCAACACCCGAACCACTAGCTTCAGCACCCGCAGACTCCCCCTGAAGTGTAGTCTGCTGACCAATCGTGGAAGGACCGGCCAGCTCACTTTCCTTCGGCACACTGGGATCATCATCCTTATCTTCACTCCTCTTCTTTGCTAGTTCGTCACCTCTGCAGGACTCATCTAATATAACCACTCCCCCTTGAGATGGCATGTCCTTTCGCAGATCAGCAACATGACGATCAAGTGTAGCAATCTCTCGTTTGTTGGCAGCATTATCAGCAACAAGAGTATTGTTAAGATTCACCTTGAGTGATAAACTGCTTGGAAAGAAGCAAGAACCGTGAAGACAACGTAGCGGTGGAAGCCTCTAACTCCTGAACCCTAGACTCTAAGGATGTATCCTTGTCAGTAGCAGTCGTAGGTGGAGTAGTAGCAGTGGTGGTAGACGGAGGCGATGGTATTGAAATAAGTGGAGTAAGATGCTCTGCTACTGTCGTAGCTGCATCTAGAACTACTCTAGCAACAGCTCAACCCGCCTTTGTCGACCCATGTGTACCAGGACGAACAATAGCAGCAAGCATCCCTGCCTAATACATTAATAAGAATAAATTAGTAATTGTTACAGAAAAACTCTGTCTCAATCTCTAATCCTTTCAATAACACTTGTATTAACTGAACTTATATCTCTTACCTCAGTAGGTACAGATATCGGTTCAATCTCAACCAATGTCATCGTCTCTACCTGCTCAGTATCTTGAGCAACTGTCACAGAATTAACTGTCTCAATTTAACTCCTGATAAACAACAAGTTAAGATTATCTAATATTTAAGTAAAACATACCATCTCTGATAGTTAACGTCCGTGAACGCTTACCGCGTTGTAAACCAATAGGAGTATTAGTGCCTCAGCGTCTAAGTCATGAATAGTAAAATCTGGATCAGGATCATTGACTTTATGCTTCAGCTTCAAAGCAGGATCAAACACAAGCCTCGATCCTTGCTTGATCATACCAACAGGAAGTTGAAAAGGATCAGGAGTATCATCATCTGAATCAGAAGCAGTATCTCCGTCTGCTCCCCCTTCAGGATCCTTCTCAAAACCACCAGATGTCCCAGCATCCGGTCCAACATCCCGTCTCTGCTCACCCTCAGGTCTTGCAACCTCTGGGTTTGCAGCCTCAGGTTCCTCAGTAGGAGCAACATACTGCTCGATTGCCTGTAATACAGGATCAGTTGCATCATCATGCTGAACTAGCACATCTTGCACCACCTGTGCATCAACTTCCTGATTTACCTGCTGTCCCGCCTGACCAGCTTGTTCCAGAACCTCATCGAGAAGCTCTTGTGGATCTTCAGGTTGAACCACATCAGCTATCGGTGTAGGAACATTAGCAGCAGCAGCAACATCTTGCCAACCATGATTCGGCGGCGTCAAATACAACGGATCAATAATAAAGCCAAAGAGATCACGAATCTCCGGCTTGACATATTCATCCCGTCGAATCGTCTGCAAGAACATGGCGTTGTATCCTCGGAGCGCAATGGTATCTACACGTAAATGCGGCTCAGGAACAACCAAATCTGGAAGATGATGACGAATAATCATCATGCAGAATCTCGGGTAGATCAAGAAACGTGATCTAACAGTGCCCAAAATCTGCCTCACAAGCTCCCGAAAAATATAATCACAGAAACTGTATGGTTTATTGTAAACCAGTGACAGTACAGCCGATATAAGATCAGGGCTCAACTCATCAAAACCGCCCTTCTTGGGTCCAAAAACTGTGACTATGACATGCCACAAAAATCTCCACTGGCCGATAACTAGAGCCTTAAGGAACTGACGTCCTCTACGCTCACCCGTATATCCCATACGGCCCAAAGCACCCTCAATAAAATCACTCGGATAGTCAATCAGACCATCTTCTTGGTCTACTGTACCCAAATGCAAAATCTGACGAAGGTCAAAAGCAGAAAACACAATCGGTTGCTGATTCACCGATGCGCATATAACCGGTGGTTTAACCGACTCGTCATACTGAATATTCTGCCAAAAATCGTTCAGTATCGTCTGAGAGATCGGTGGAGAGTCTGTAACGCATATCTGATACGTGAACGTGCAAAGAATGAAAGCACCTGAGCTACTTTGCTAGCTCCGCGTGCACCGAGATCTAGATCAACAAGTATATTGTGACCTTTATCAAACTGACGTGCCTTATCTGTATATAAAAAAAAAATGACAAGAACAGTTAATGCACGTTAACAATCATAAAGTAAATGCTAAACTATAATGTATTATGAATCAAAATTGATCAAACATCTTAATTCTAATATATATTATTATTACGTGTTAATATATAATTCACACGTCGAAACATATTTGAGATTAACTTTTGAAGTCGTAAGTTAAATAACATTGCAACTTATTACGTCAAAAGTTTAAGTTACGAGTTATTAAAAATTTTTAAATTTTTTTTGAAGTTTGAACTCGCAGAAAAACAATCTCAATTCGTAACTGAATCCGCAAACAAGTCAACTCGCTAATTAAGTCAATCCGCAGGTCGACTCGCAAGTCGATCCGCTAATTCAAACTCGTTCCGCAGAGTCAAACGTTGAAACTCAGCTCGCTGCGAATTGAATCTGGAACTCAACTCGCTGCTCGAACTGCCGCAGTTAGTTTAATTCCAAAATCGATGATTTTATCTATTTTAACACGATCAATCGATGTCAGTTCGTTCATTAAGGTTCGTTTAACATTAACCCTCTTGATTCTTGTTAAATAACACCTTGAATCTACGTTAATTTCTAAAAAGATAAACCGAAACCCTAGTTTTATAAAACTTGCGATTTCAAGTTAAATACATGGTGAAATCCATTGATATATACATCAAAATGACCGCAATCTAATGTTGTATATAATCTACGGATTGAAAAACTCATTCCCGTACTTGTGAAAACGAAATCAAACGAAAACTGAAAATCGCCTCTAATCGCCAAAGTCGATTCGCAGAGATGAAGTGAACTCGCGAAGGAAATGGATTCTGTGGTTTTGACTGGTCGATCTGCACCACTTTTATACTTTTGACTCGATTCACAAAGTTTAAAGTCGATCCTCAAGTTTGACTAGTCAAACTCGCAAAATTAAATTAAAATGCGAATTTAATCCTAAGTATAAATTAAAATCCATTTAAACATTTTCGATAAAATGTTTTTATCTAATTTTTCCTCAACGATAATCCTCGTACATATATTAACCGACTAAACCCGTGATACAGTTAATCTTGTATAAAGAAAATCTCGAGCTAAAATTATTTACTTATATACCTTACGGTCTTAAGTTTATACATAAGTCTAAATTAAATAAATTATTTTTCACTTATATTTGTTACGATTGTTCAACACAGATGAAAATATTCAGTATAATTTAATTCCAAAGGGTAAAACCTATTAAACACAAAAACTTTACTTAAACATAAAGAAAAGAAAAAAAAACACAATCATATACGAATAGTGGTATCAAGTACCATTTTATTAATCACATAAACAAAATAAAGACATAAATCAATTGAATAATAGTTTATCTGCTCAGGGATCATATTAGAAAGAACAAGCTATTTTAGATTCATTAAAAAGTATAAGCAGATTGTTAATATTCATACCTTATGAAATTCAAATAAATTACAATAAAATCACAACATATTTTATCATTAATCCACTTATATTTATAAAATTATATCTTAAGTACCTTTATCCACATAGCATAATTTTAAAATACAATATTCACTCAAAGTGAATATATATATTATTATAGATAATTCAAGACGATTACTGGTATTATGATCCACATAAACAAATTATACTCTCATATCTAAGCAACACCTTTATTGTTAGTATGAAAATTATCAAGTGTGATCTAATATATGACATACTGAAGATTTCTAGCAACACATATTCACTGTTTTTAGATACAAGGTAGTGTTTACATAATGTAACATACACTTGATTTTAAGAGTAGACAAATATCATACATACCTTGAAGATACTAGTGGTCGCAGATCTGTACATAGTACAACAAAGAAACCCTTAGTATGAACAAAATATACCTGAGAATATTAACTTAACTAATGGCTCCAGGTCTGTACTGAGTACAACAAAGTCACCAATAGTTAAGCTAATACCCATATTGCTACCATTTGTCATTTTTATTAAACTTTATGATTACAGTGTATGTGAATACTATCATTCGACAATTAAGACTTATGTCATACACCATATAGAAGATACACTAGATAATAATCAAATAAATTAAAACTTCTTAAAAGCTTAGAAATGATTATACAACTTGCCTACCAGTATATCATATGATGAAGCTATCTAGACATTTAAAACATGCAAATTATAACTTGTGGAAAAAGGTGTATAATCAAATAAACATCAGTACATACCTGATAAAACAGCTACAGTTTTAATGTAGCTTTTAGTTGAATCTACTAACACATCATACTTAGGACTTAAGTTTATTATTGTGAAGCTTATTCTCCTAATGTACTATCGTTTCTCAAAGTTTTTGCAGATAAAAACTTAAACAATTTTAAAGAATATTATTTTTATATTCTTTAATGAAGGTGATTCCCCTTAGGTAACAAGCAAATGAATGCCATACGCCTCCACGTTTTTTTTTTTATAAATAATACATAAAAGTACTAACTATTACAAAATACCCTTGGAAGAATAATCACTCTGGATTTCTCATTCCATTTAGTTGAACCAACGTCTCAAATCGAGCTCTGTCGAAAGCCTTTGTGTAGAGGTCTGCTAAGTTATCCGCAGTCGGAACCTTAACTAACCTTATCATTTTCTTCTCAGCACAGTCTCTAATAAAATGATGTCGAATATCAATGTGCTTAGTTTTACTGTGCTTCACCGGATTGTTGGTTATCGACATTGTTGATTCATTATCAATCATCATAGGAGTATTGGTTAAATTCAACCCATAATCCCGCAGTTGCTGTTGAATCCATAGCACTTGAGAACAACAGCTGCCAGCTGCAACATACTCAACTTCACATGTGGAAATGGCTACCGAGCTTTGCTTCTTGCACTGCCAAGATACTAATCTACCTCCTAAGAATTGACATCCCCCGGTTGTAGACTTCCTATTCTGATTGCAACCTCCATAATCCGAATCAGTATATGCTACGAGATCTAAGTCTCCATCAGTCGGATACCAAAGTCCCAGCTTAGGTTTCCCTTTGAGGTAACGAAAGATTCGTTTAACAGCTTGCATATGTGACTCTTTCGGATTAGCCTGATATCTTGCGCATATACAAACAGCAAACATTATGTCAGGCCTAGATGCAGTCAGATACATTAGTGATCCGATCATGGCTCTATAAAGAGTTGGATCCACATCGCTATCACTCGATATATCTGAACCTAGTCCATGATTGACTGGAATAGGAGTACTATAGATCTTACTTTCATCCATCTTAAAGCGTTCTAACAGTTCAGCTGTATATTCAGATTGATGAATAAAGAATCCATCCTTCTTTTGGTCAACTTGTAACCCTAAGAAGAAATTCAACTCTCCCATTGCAGACATTTTAAACCTTTTTCTCATGACTTTCTCGAATTCTTGACACATCTTTTCATCAGAAGATCCAAAGATAATGTCATCAACATATACTTGCACGAGAAGAAAGTCTTTCTTCTTCCACTTTACAAAAAGTGTACTATCAATCGATCCTCTTGTAAATCCATTCTCAAGTAGATATGTTGATAGTGTTCCATACCACACCCTAGGTGCTTGATGTAATCCATATAGAGCCTTATTCAATCGATATCCTCTATCTGGATACTCAGGATCAGCAAACCCTGGCGGTTGTGAAACATACACCAATTCTTCCACTTTGCCATACAAGAAGGCACTCTTAACATCCAACTGATAAACTTTTATCTCTTTGAATGATGCAAATGCTAAGAATACCCTAATTGCTTCAAGCCTAGCAGCTGGTGCAAACACTTCATTGTAATATATACCTTCTTCTTGGTTAAAACCTTGAACCACTAGACGAGCTATATTGCGAATTACGATTCCCCGATCGTCTTTCTTACACTTAAATACCTATCTAGTTCCAATTGGATATTCTCCCTTTGGAAGATCAACCAACTCCCATACTTGTAACTTAGAGAACTGTGACAGTTCTTCTTGCATTGCTTCTACCCACGAGCTCTCTTTTAGAGCCATTTGAATATTTTTAGGCTCAACTTGTGAGATAAAGCATGAATATAGACATTGATTAGTAATCCCTGTCTCTTTCAATGCAGTATACAAGCCTTGGTATTCTAGGTATTCAGATGTACTAGTTCTGGATTGATGCCTAGTTTGAACTGGAGTATTAATATCACCATGATGTTTTCAACGGGATGATTCTTACTCGTTCTAGTTGTAGTAACTGGTTCAACCGGTATATTATCTCCTAAATTAGTACCAATCTCTTCAAATGAAGGTACATCTTCCGTACGAGCAGAAGATATCCTTAAATGTTTCAAAGGAGTAAATATATCATCAAACTTTATAGGAAGATCATCAGGATCTTCTGTTTCTTGAGACTTATCCTCTAAAGGTTGTTGTGACTCACTTGTAGAAGCTTTATCTGAGTCAACATTAGTCTTAATTCCAGAATGTTGAACACTCGATGTTGAAGCGGGACCAATATTCCCATCTTCAAACAATAAATGTTCAGGTATCTCTGAATTACTGACATAGTCACTAATAGGAACTTTAAATGATGCAAAAAGATCAGAATAATCAAATTGCCAATCTAAGCCCTTATGAACATCTGGTGTGTAGCTCGTAACTTCAATGTTATAAACTACTTCCAAACGTCTTGTGACTTTATTAAAGACTCTTTTATTTGGCGAATTGGGCATATAACCTAGAAAAAAATCCTTCGTCTGCCTTCTCACCGAATTTAGCTTGATGTCCAGTCTTTAATATTGTGCATGAAACTCCAAAGGGTTCAAACCCTTTTAAGTTTGGTTTCTTATTGTTCAAAAGCTCATAACAAGTTTTGTTCTGCTTTTTAACCGTAAGAATTCTATTTAGAACATGACATGCTGTATTCACTGCTTCTGCCCAAAAGATGACCGGAAGCTTTGAATCTGCAAGCATTGTTCTAGCAGCTTCAATCAACGTTCTATTTTTCCTTTCATCTACATCATTCTGTTGTAGTTCATAAGGTGCACTGAATTGATGTTGTATCCCTTTGCTTAAGCAATAGATATTTAACGTTGAATTTTTGAATTCTATTCCATTGTCACTACGAATACGCTTAACTATCGTCTTATAGACATTCTCTATTAGATCAAAGAACTCCATTAAAATTCCAGGAGTTTCATCTTTAGATCCCAAAAAGAATATCCATGAGAATCTAGAATAGTCATCTGTGACAACTAAACAGTACCATTTGCCACCTAGACTTCTCTTTCTTATAGGGACAAAGAGATCCATGTGTAGCAATTCAAATGGCGAGGAGATTGAGTTTTTAGTCTTAGATCTGTGTGGTTTCTTGTGCTGCTTTCCTTTCATGCAAGGAACACACTTATCTTCAGAATCGAAACGTTTTTGTGGTACACCCAGAACTAATCCATTCTTAGTGATGTAGTTCATTTTTCTAAAGTTCAGGTGTGCCATTCTCCTATGCCATAATAAAGCGTCTGCTTCAGAAGCCTTGGATAGTAAACATGTAGACACCATTGAAGAGCTAGGAACACCCATGTTGATAGCATAGATGTCCTTCTTCCTTGATGCCCTCATCAATATCCATTCTTCAGGAATTGTGAAGCCTGGTGATGTGACGTAAAAAGTCATGTTTTTAGAAGCTTTATTCCTCACATTTTGTACCTTTCTTTAGTGAAAACATTCCAAAACATTGATTATTTACTAAAATACACTAAAGTGGTTCAAAAGTAGACGTTGTGATAAAAATCACTGAAAACACTCTAAAAATGCACAAAACACAGCATTTTAATACAGGCCGATTCCTCCGATCTCATTTTCCTGTCAAGACACACTTCCTAACTTCTACCATCTGTTGTACAGGTAAAATCGAGACGGAAAAATCTGGAATCAAGTGAAACGGCCAAAGGACGGAGAAACCACTACGCTTTCAGAGCCATTAAAAGTCATTTCGGATACGCCTAAGCTCTACACATCTAATTTATGTGAGATTGGCATCATTAGAAGCGTAACGGAATTACGAAACCACAGGCGAAAGAATCAAGTCAAACGGACGCATAACGAAGGAGATACGGACGTTTTAAGCAACGAACGAAATCAGACAGAGCCCGTATACGGCCCCACACACCGTATACGGCCCTTGTGAGACCGTATACGCCCCTCACTACACCGTATACGGCCCCTACAAGGCCGTATACGGCCCCTGCACCCCCATATCGTGCTTCGTTTGCTTGTACGTGCTGCTTCGTGAGTTGTACGTGCGATTTTATGCTTTGCCTATAAATAGTGGACACCCCTCACTTCACCAACATACCAACTTTCTCATCTCATTTCTTCCTTACACTTTCTCTCTCACACACATCACTCTCTCTCTAGTTTCTCTCTCTAAGGGATTTTCTCTCTCTAGAATTGAGCTAGTTAGAGAGATAGTTAGGTAGCTTTTAGCTTTTGTACGGAGGCACTCCAAGACATTGTATTTGCGAAGATCTGTCTGTAATAAATTCGTATCAGGTTCTATTTATATATCTCTTACTTTCCAATTTTAAACATGTGTTGCTTTGTTTATGCTTGTTTAGGATTGTATGCTAGATATATAATGTTAGGCTAGACATTTCTTTGTGTTTACTATGATGTAGTTATGTTAGAATAGTCAAAATGTTTATGCCATGCTGTTACTCTGCCCGTGTTACTTTAAACTGTGTATGAACTCGTAAACTGAATCTCGAATGTTTATCTATCCAACCTGTGCTGTGGTTAGAAGCTTCCTGCTAGAACTTGGCCAATTACTAGTGGTACGTTCTCTACCTATTCTATACTTGATGATCAATGAACTTGGTATGGCCGTGTTCTCTAGGTTGAAACAAATCATAAGAGACACGGAGCGTAGGATTAGAGATAGGTTAGATTCATGTTTATCTGTTATATATCTTTGAGAGAACTTTCGGGATATTTATGATTTAATTATTGGTTATCTGCTATGCTAGGATTAAGGTGTTCTGTTATGTGTTACCCTATCACATGTTCTTGTTTGATTGTTGCCTTAGGAATGATGCATGCTAGAGTTATCCCCTTGGTTCATATCAGTAACTGTATAATTAGGTTTTCAGACACAGAATATTGGTTTACACAGTGGATTAACATGCATGGAATAGTTGTGATGATTTATATCTGTAATGCTGAACAATTTAACTGACCGTTAGCCCGATTATCTCAACTTGGTCCGCGGGATTATCCCCGTTCGTGTTCTTGTTCAATCAACAATTCACGCTACGATACAGACGTCTCTGATGACTGTGACTGGGGACCAGGATTCGAGGATAGTCGTCGGTTGAATTGGTCTGTACATTTGGGAGAATTTCCGGTGTATCTGACTTCTATAACTGCTATCCACGTGACATGTTACTTATCTGATTGCGGACAACTCTACGTTAGATATTTAATAGGATCGTAGTTGTAGCTCATTAGGATATAGGAAATCTGCGGGAGTAATGTGGAACCCTAATTAATGTAACGGAAAAACCGTAAAACGCCCTATTACTCGGTATAGTGCTGGAAACACCCATTGGTGGAGTACAAACGTATGGAAGCCGCGGAACGGTCGTAGGTACAATACTTTGCATTAATTATGTTTCTATCCTCTCCGGATTAGTCATCACATCTAGTAGCCTTACCCTTGACTATTCATCAATAACATTTAACGAAATCATAGTAAACACTCGCTTATCCTCTGTTGACCGAGTCTCCGTACAAACCTCTTTAGTTCTGTTTTCTTTATTTAATTAGTATTTAGTTATAAAAACAAAACCTATCCAAAAAGCTTTTAAAAACCCCAGCTGAATCTCCAAAGATAATAAAACTTCCTAGACTCCCATGCCCGTTGTAGTTTGAAGAACGACACCTGAGTCATACATACCACTTGCTGCCCTTTTAGGTCTGTCAGTAGTATACAGCTTAGGATTCCCCTGCTCTACAAATTTAAAACCCACTGTTCGCCGCTTCTATTGCTGTTGGATCAACGACCGGAATCAAATCCGTCCGACCAATAGGGGCCACGACAAGTTTTTGGCGCCGCTGCCGGGGACTACAACGACCGATTTTAGGAATTTTGTTATCTTAGTTATTTAGCGATCCTTACGGAAGATCAAAATCATCCGGAAGTTACAGTTTTTATCCCTAGGTTAGTTAGTTTTTAATTTCCCGTCATTAGTTAAACCTATCCTTTCCAAAACCCTATTTTCTTCTTAAAACAAGTTATGGCGAATCGTATCACTCTCGCCTCATCAACCCAACCACTGCTAGAGGGACGAGGAGGACCGATCGTATCACCAACCGACGAAACCATTGAAATCAAGCCACACTTCATTAAATTACTTAAATCTCAGTGTCAGTTTCATGGTCTTTCGGTTGAAAATCCAAACGCCCATCTTAACAAATTCATCAACCTTTCCGACTCTTTCGAACAAACCGGATCCAGTGTCAAAGTCACCCGACTTCACCTGTTTCCTTATTCTTTAGCTTTCCGAGCTCAGACATGGTTTTATGAACTCGAACCCAATTCGATTCATACATGGGAGGAGATGGCTACTAAGTTCTTGGCTAAGTTTTTCCCTCCGTCCCTACAAACCAAGCTCAAAAATGAAATCATTAACTTTCGTCAAGGAACTACTGAATCATTAAGCTCAGCTTGGGAACGCTTTAAGAATCTGCTTGGAAGATGTCCGAATCATCAGTTGGCTGAAATGAATCTGGTCTGCACATTCTACAACAGTCTGAATCCTCATCACCAACAAACCCTCGATGCTGCTTCATCCGGAAATTTCATGCTACATACTTCAGAAGAAGCCTGGAAGTTGATTGAGACGATAACGATGCACCAACATGACTTGGAGTTTGATGAATCAACCTCGAAAGACAAAGACACTTCTACTCAAGCATTCGATACTTTAAAAGCTCAACTCGAATCCATCTCTAAAGTTGTTAAGGATATGCAAGACTCTTCCAAATCTAGGAAGCAACCTCAACGGCTCTTCTCACACTCGAAGCCCAAGGAAGATGTTCTTGCCACATCTGAAGCCACTGATCAGATCATTCATTCAAAATCTTTCACTCAGCGGTTATCCAAACAACCTATCTCTCATTTGTTAGTTCCCTCTACACCCTCTACTTCCTCTCAATTGTCTTCTCGTCTAAACAATACGATTTTCAATAACTTCATGGTTGAGCAAAATAATAAAAACAAACAAATTGTTGATTTTCAAAACCAAATTGACTATCTGCTTAGAATTTCAAACGATTTAATTAAAAACATGGAGGATAATGTTAAAAGATTGTTTTTAAAAGTTGAGGAGAAGCAAAGAGAAGAAGCGATTAGCAAAGCTATTCATCATTCATCTTATGATTATGATGATATCCTTGTTGTCACTAGAGGCGGAAAAGAGACTAAGAATGAGAAATCAAAAGATATTCCTCCAGACGAGCCTTCTAGTTCTTCTAATTCAGTACCTGTTGACACTCCTGTCACCTCTCCTGAACCAGAATCTTCCAAAGCCCCAGAAGTAGTTAAACCAACACGTATACCTTTCCCTGGTAGGCTTAAGAAAGAGAAACAAGAAGCCCAGTTTGGAAAATATCTAGAGATGTTCAAAAGTTTGCACTTAAACGTTCGATTATTAGATGCTTTAGTTGAAATGCCTAGTTGTGCCAAATTCTTTAAAGAACTCATATCCAACAAAGAAAAACTCAGACAAATAGTTTACTTGCCCTTAGACGCAGAATGCTCTTTAATTATGCAACAAGGACTGCCCCCAAAGCTAGGAGACACTGGCCGTTTCACTATTCCTTGTTACCTTCAGGATGTTCAAATAAGTAACGCCTTAGCTGACTTAGGAGCTAGTGTAAACCTTATGCCATACTCGCTTTATAGGAAACTAGGATTAAGCGAACTTTTACCAACCCGTATGACCATCCAATTAGCTGATAGATCAGTTAAACTCCCTCAAGGAATTGCTGAAGATATTATGGTACGTGTTGATAAATTCGTCTTTCCTGTTGATTTTGTTGTTATGGATATTGAGGAAGACACTCAGGTACCACTCATCCTTGGTAGACCTTTCCTAAATACTGCCAAGGCCGTCATTGACGTAAATGAAAAATCTTTAAAACTTAGAGTGGGAACTGAGGAAGTCACCTTCAATGTCGATAAACTAATGAAACTTCCTATGGGAGAAGACCTTGGTCTTGTAGATTCTATACAGGAAATAATTGAAGAACACTTGGAAGAAATCCTCGCAGTAAGCAGCATTAATCCCCTTCCAAACACTGTCATCACAACAAGGAAAATCTGTGAAGAAGGTGCGGGTCTATGCTCAGCTATCTCGGATCCATCCATTGCATCAAAGGAAGTGCTATTACCTTTAAAGAATTCCAACTTACAGCCCAACAGATTTATCACTGCTGTACCACTTGGGCAAGGCACTCCGATCACTCTTTTGAGAAGAAGCCCTACTTCTGAAGTTCCTGATTCATCTCTCTCAAAAGAAGAAATTCTGAAGACTCTCAAGGAAATGGAGTCAATGCTTAAACCATCCGATCCGCAACTCTCTAAAAGTTGTGAAAACTTGAATCCAGAGATTACTTTTACCACATCTTCTTCAGCTCAGTTTCAGAGATTTGCACTCACAAAGGACAACAAAGAAATAATCACTGAAGATAATGCACTCTCTCAATCCTCCCAAGTAAAATATGAGCTAAGAGAAGATAAGCTTTACAACAATACAGAATGGGTTGAAATAGCATCAGCCGACATTCCAGAGGCACCTGCAGTTGAGTCAGATTATCAAACAACATACGATGAGCTTAAGAGAGACGAGATTGCCAGGATGAAGCCTTCCACTGAAGAACCACCCGAATTGGAGCTGAAGGAACTACCCTCACACCTTGAATATGCTTTTCTCGAAGGAACTTCGCACTTACCAGTTATCATATCCAAAGATCTGAAGCCCGAAGAGAAAGCACTACTCATTAAGGTTCTAAAGTCACATAAGAAAGCGATTGCATGGAAAATCTCTGACATACAAGGGATCAGCCCAAATTACTGCACTCACAAGATCTTAATGGAAAATGACTTCAGACCTTCCATTCAAAGGCAAAGGAGAGTTAACCCAAAGATTCAAGACGTGGTGAAAAAGGAGGTTATCAAACTCTTGGATGCTGGTATAATTTACCCTATTTCGGATTCCCCATGGGTCAGTCCAGTTCAAGTCGTCCCAAAGAAAGGAGGCATGACGGTCATCGCTAACGAAGACAACGAGTTGATTCCAACACGAACCGTCACCGGTTGGAGGGTATGTATCGACTATCGGAAACTAAATGAAGCTACACGCAAAGATCACTTCCCCCTACCGTTCATTGATCAGATGCTTGAAAGATTGTCAGGAAACGAATTCTATTGCTTCCTCGACGGTTTCTCTGGCTATTTTCAGATACCTCTCGATCCAAAGGACCAAGAAAAGACAACGTTCACCTGTCCATACGGAACCTTTGCCTACCGACGTATGCCATTTGGCTTATGTAATGCACCGGCGACATTTCAAAGATGCAAGGTAGCAATCTTCCACGACATGATTGAACAATGCATGGAAGTGTTCATGGATGATTTTTCGGTTTTCGGAGATTCGTTCACCACTTGTCTTTCTAACTTGAACAAGATGCTCACCCGATGTGAAGAATCGAACCTAGTTCTGAATTGGGAAAAATGCCATTTCATGGTAAAAGAAGGCATAGTTTTAGGACACCGTATATCCAAAGCTGGAATTGAAGTTGACAAAGCAAAAGTCGAGACCATCTCAAAACTTCCACCACCCACCTCTGTTAAAGCCATCCGCAGTTTTCTAGGACACGCTGGGTTCTACCGTCGCTTTATCAAAGATTTCTCTAAGATATCCCGACCTATGACTCATCTCCTCGAAAAAGATACGCCGTTTGTCTTTACAGACGAATGTCTCAAGGCCTTCGATCATCTGAAAGATCTGCTTGTCCATGCATCGATCATGGTTGCTCCAGACTGGAGTCTCCCATTTGAAATCATGTGTGACGCCAGTGATTTCGCAGTCGGAGCAGTTCTGGGACAGCGGAAGGAGAAACAGTTTCAACCAATATACTACGCCAGCAAAACGCTCACTGACGCCCAAGAAAATTATACAACTACAGAAAAAGAGCTGCTAGCGGTAGTATTTGCTTTTGATAAATTTCGTTCTTATCTAATCTTGTCCAAAACTATTGTCTATACAGATCACTCAGCTCTGAAATATATTTTTAAGAAGCAAGATGCTAAACCTCGCCTTCTACGATGGATTTTACTCCTTCAAGAATTCGACATCGAGATCAAAGACAAAAAAGGAGCAGAAAACGTCGCGGCGGACCATCTCAGCCGATTAGAAAATCCTTCAATGGATAAGTTGCACGAAAAAGACATTCAAGACCAGTTTCCAGAAGAACAACTCATGCATATTGGTAGATACCATCAAGGGTCACGATCTACTAATGATCCCTGGTATGCTGACTATGCCAATTATTTGGTGGGAAAAATTGTACCTAAAGGGATGCCAACCTCTCGAAGACAAAAATTCTTCCGCGATATAAAGTATTACTATTGGGACAACCCTTTCCTCTTTAAGGTTTGCCCTGATCAGATCATTAGAAGATGCGTTGATGGGAAAGAGGCAGAACACATCTTACACCAAAGCCACCATGGACCTACTGGAGGACATCACGGTACCAACATGACCGCAAGAAAAGTGTACGATGCCGGCTTTTTCTGGCCAACCATATTTCGAGATGCATACGATCTGGTGAGACGCTGCGAACTCTGCCAAAGACAAGGCAATATAACAGCTCGGAATGAAATGCCACTCACAAACATCCAGGCCGTGGAAATCTTCGATATCTGGGGATTAGATTTCATGGGACCATTCCCTAAATCTAACGGTAAAGAATACATCTTAGTTGCAGTCGACTACGTCTCCAGGTGGGCCGAAGCCCAAGCTCTCCTAACAAATGATGCCAGAGTGGTAACCAAGTTTCTCAAAAAGCTATTTAGTCGATTTGGAACTCCAAAAGCAATAATTAGTGATCGTGGTACACACTTTTGCAACGTTCAATTCATGAAAGTTCTGCAACAGTATGGTGTGACTCACAAAACATCAACAGCTTATCACCCCCAGACAAATGGGCAAGCTGAGGCAACAAATCGAGCTTTGAAAAGAATCTTGGAAAGAACCGTTGGTAATCATGGGTACAAATGGGCTGAAAAATTAGATGATGCATTGTGGGCATTCAGAACCGCTTATAAAACACCATTAGGAACCATACCATATCGTCTAGTTTATGGCAAGGCATGTCACTTACCAATTGAGCTGGAATATAAAGCATACTGGGCTTTGAAGAACTACAACTTAGATATTTCTACAGCTGGAGCAAATAGACGAATGCAGTTGAATGAGTTAGCCGAACTAAGGGATCAGGCATATGACAGTTCGTTAAACTTCAAAGAACGAACTAAGAAAATTCACGATGCTAAGCTGAGGCCCTCACGATTCAAAACAGGAGATAAAGTGCTGCTTTTCAATTCGCGATTCAAGAAATTCTCTGGCAAGTTCAAAATCAGGTGGAGCGGACCATTCATAGTATCAAAGGTATTTCCTTACGGTGCAGTCGAACTTGAGGCACTAGAAGGTAATTTTAAGGTTAATGGTCATCGCTTAAAGCATTACTTCGAAGACTTTCCCATCAGGGAAGATGTCTTTATCTTTGAACCACCGTGAGTCGACAGAAAGGTACAAAGAGTCAAGCTAGAGACTCATAAAACAAGCGCTCTTGGGAGGCACCCCAAACCTATCTTTATTTTTATCATTTTATTTCTTAGTTTATTTTTATTAAGTATGGTTATCTCTGAACTAATGAAATTGCAGGCTTGCCACTTATCTGACTTCGAATTGCAAAATCTGAGATAAGTATTGACTATCACTGTTAGCATTACCTGTTTATTTTATCTTGTTTCAGGATGGACGCTGTTGACGCTGATCATGTAGCTGCGAGACCACGCAGACGACACAGACCCCGTAGACACAGAGTACAGAGAGCGGCTATGCTGACCATCACTGAGGAGGACCTGACTGATGTCCCGATCACTCACGAGGAGTTGCCCGATGAGGGGCCCTCATCACCTTTGCCAGCCCCCGTACCCACTTTCGAGTACGGTATCACTACGGCTGACCCAGCTGCTTCGTGGGCCCTCTTTCGGACACTCTCCATCCAGCACGACATCATGTCCTCTATCTGTGAGCGGCTCGAGATTCCGAGACCTGATGCCATTCCCTTCAGGCTTGGCCCAGATCCAGGACCATCTCGACTTCCATGGTTCTTCTGTCCTCCTGCTGATCCACCTGTTCTCTCTACTGCTGGACCTTCCACTGGCCCCACTACTGCAGCTGCTGATCTTGCTCCAGCATTACCCACAGGATTTGCATCACCAGATCACGGCCTCACAGAGCAGCTTCTGGCTAGCTTTGATGCTCATACTTCTGTCACTTCCTCTGACGAGATCGTGAGTCAGGCTATGGCTGCTATGGATTTCTCCATTCCATCCCCGACTTCTGTTTTCGACAGGGATGTTGAGGCAGAGTTTGATCCTGACACTGATGACCTACTTGATGATTACTAGATTTTATCTTTATTATTTACTTCCTGTATTATAACTCTGTACTTACGCTTTAGACTTGTTACCTAGATGAGATACTATGATATGTGTGTCGTGGTTTATTGCAGAATTCAGCTTTGTGTGGAATGGATGATCTTAAACGAGCCTGGTCCTTAAAAATCCAGCAATTCACTAGCACCACTCCTGCACAAACCTGGTCTATTCCAGTAAACACAAATGGGGAGTCTCTCTGTTCCTTTCTCCCCGTTTCAATTATGTTTATTATGCCTATGTTAGTACATTTAATTTTTTTACCTCATCCTAAACTTATCACTAAGTGTGGGATTCCAGCCCAAATTAAACACTTGAGAAACATCTACTTACATGTTCAAACTCTAAGTGTGGGATTTTACTAAGTAAAATCTCTACTCAAGAGAACATTAGGGACAATGTTCCTCTAAGTGTGGGATGGTAGGTATAGAATACCTTAATAGGTGATTTTTTATGTCCAATAGTAATCTTTCTCTCAAAATTTTTCAAAAATAAGGTCAAATTTTTTCAAAAATTAATGAGTCTAACTCAGTTTTTGAGTCTCAGATACTACTGAGAGAAACCATTTTCAAAATATAAGTATGATATTTCTAAAAGCCTAAAGGAAATAAGGTAGAAATTGCTTAAACAAGAAGTAATAATCAAAGGAACATGACTAGACACATACAACCCTTTGCAGTGAGGTATCTTGAGCCCAAAAGCATTCATCTTTAATGCTTCACTTTCAATTCTTGTGTGTATGCCGATGTCTGTATCTCTGAATTAGAACTTGCTCTTGACATACGTTTCGAGACCATATTGGTGTGTACCGTACGCGGTATAGGTGCAATTAAATGACCTTGACATTCCTTAGGACTTAACCCATTTCTTACATATCTTTTCAAGCCCAAAACCCTTTCCGATGCTCATTTTTAGTATCGAAGATCCGCCTAGTATACCCTGTTGAGCCTAAACCCTTCGTTTCTTCAAAACCCTAATTTTCACCCACTTCCCAAAAATTACCTCCAAACTTATCTTGGAATTTCTGAGGTTATGAAGAACAACCTTTTAGAATATCTGTTTCAAATATCCTACTCATTAGCATTCTCCAAAATCAAGCTTCTCAACAAATGGTGCGGGAAAATTAGCACACAAGAGAACTGTAAGGACGATGGTGCGGGAAAAATTAGCACCTGGAAAAGAATCAAAATGATCAAGATAAGAGGAAAAGATTTCTAAAGGATTCAAAATATAAATTCCTTGGAAATTCTCTAAAAGAAATTCTGAAGAAAAGAAAAGAAAAGAAAATAGCTCCGCAAATAAAGCTGAAAGTTTCAAAGCATTGCTCTTCATGAAAAAACCGGCAAAAAGCTGAAACAGCTACGAACTCTCCGCTCCCCTCCGTTCTAAATAAAGTTGTTCATAATCTCAGTGATTTTAGGATAAGCTAAACACCCTCACAAACCACTATCCATACCCTTCACCCTCACCAAACATTACAACCCTCTGAATGTCTTGAGATAATTAGCACCGTCCTCACCTAAGTGGTGGAGATCCGATTCTCGATCAAGCCTATGACGATGAGTGCAGCATGACTGGCTACTTTGAGCGATTTCGTTTGAGCTAGATTGATAGGAAATCCGATACACTTTGAGTGAATTGAGTGACCACCTATAGTGAGATCGCCTAGTCATGTGTACCCCAAGATCATGAGATTTGGATGTACGCCTAAGAGAATCTCTTCTTGTTTATGGAAGGATCATCTTATCCTCCTCCACACTTTTAGAAGTAACTGACTTATATGAGGAAATGCTAATCTCGGAACATATTCTCTGACTCGCCCCTAAAAACATGACCTAAAAATATTTTTCAGAGAGTTGTTGCTTGAGGACAAGCAACGTCTAAGTGTGGGATAACTTGATGTGACGTAAAAAGTCATGTTTTTAGAAGCTTTATTCCTCACATTTTGTACCTTTCTTTAGTGAAAACATTCCAAAACATTGATTATTTACTTAAATACACTAAAGTGGTTCAAAAGTAGACGTTGTGATAAAAATCACTGAAAACACTCTAAAAATGCACAAAACACAGCATTTTAATACAGGCCGATTCCTCTGATCTCATTTTCCTGTCAAGACACACTTCCTAACTTCTACCATCTGTTATACAGGTAAAATCGAGACAGAAAAATCTGGAATCAAGTGAAACGGCCAAAGGACGGAGAAACCACTACGCTTTCAGAGCCATTAAAAGTCATTTCGGATATGCCTAAGCTCTACACATCCAATTTCTGTGAGATTGGCATCATTAGAAGCGTAACGGAATTACGAAACCACATGCGAAAGAATCAAGTCAAACGGACGCATAACGAAGGAGATACGGACGTTTTAAGCAACGAACGAAATCAGACAGAGCCCGTATACGGCCCCACACACCGTATACGGCCCTTGTGAGACCGTATACGGCCCTCACTACACCGTATACGGCCCCTACAAGGCCGTATACGGCCCCTGCATCCCCATATCGTGCTTCGTTTGCTTGTACGTGCTGCTTCGTGAGTTGTACGTGCGATTTTATGCTTTGCCTATAAATAGTGGACACCCCTCATTTCACCAACATACCAACTTTCTCATCTCATTTCTTCCTTACACTTTCTCTCTCACACACATCACTCTCTCTCTAGTTTCTCTCTCTAAGGGATTTTCTCTCTCTAGAATTGAGCTAGTTAGAGAGATAGTTAGGTAGAGGTAGCTTTTAGCTTTTGTACGGAGGCACTCCAAGACATTGTATTTACGAAGATCTGTCTGTAATAAATTCGTATCAGGTTCTATTTATATATCTCTTACTTTTTAATTTTAAACATGTGTTGCTTTGTTTATGCTTGTTTAGGATTGTATGCTAGATATATAATGTTAGGCTAGACATTTCTTTGTGTTTACTATGATGTAGTTATGTTAGAATAGTCAAAATGTTTATGCCATGCTGTTACTCTGCCCGTGTTACTTTAAACTGTGTATGAACTCGTAAACTGAATCTCGAATGTTTATCTATCCAACCTGTGCTGTGGTTAGAAGCTTCCTGCTAGAACTTGGCCAATTACTAGTGGTACGTTCTCTACCTATTCTATACTTGATGATCAATGAACTTGGTATGGCCGTGTTCTCTAGGTTGAAACAAATCATAAGAGACACGGAGCGTAGGATTAGAGATAGGTTAGATTCATGTTTATCTGTTATATATCTTTGAGAGAACTTTCGGGATATTTATGATTTAATTATTGGTTATCTGCTATGCTAGGATTACGGTGTTCTGTTATGTGTTACCCTATCGCATGTTCTTGTTTGATTGTTGCCTTAGGAATGACGCATGCTAGAGTTATCCCCTTGGTTCATATCAGTAACTGTATAATTAGGTTTTCAGACACAGAATATTGGTTTACACAGTGGATTAACATGCATGGAATAGTTGTGATGATTTATATCTGTAATGCTGAACAATTTAACTGACCGTTAGCCCGATTATCTCAACTTGGTCCGCGGGATTATCCCCGTTCGTGTTCTTGTTCAATCAACAATTCACGCTACGATACAGACGTCTCTGATGACTGTGACTGGGGACCAGGATTCGAGGATAGTCGTCGGTTGAATTGGTCTGTACATTTGGGAGAATTTCCGGTGTATCTGACTTCTATAACTGCTATCCACGTGACATGTTACTTATCTGATTGCGGACAACTCTACGTTAGATATTTAATAGGATCGTAGTTGTAGCTCATTAGGATATAGGAAATCTGCGGGAGTAATGTGGAACCCTAATTAATATAACGGAAAAACAGTAAAATGCCCTATTACTCGGTATAGTGCTGGAAACACCCATTGGTGGAGTACAAACGTATGGAAGCCGCGGAACGGTCGTAGGTACAATACTTTGCATTAATTATGTTTCTATCCTCTCCGGATTAGTCATCACATCTAGTAGCCTTACCCTTGACTATTCATCAATAACATTTAACGAAATCATAGTAAACACTCGCTTATCCTCTGTTGACCGAGTCTCCGTACAAACCTCTTTAGTTCTGTTTTCTTTATTTAATTAGTATTTAGTTATAAAAACAAAACCTATCCAAAAAGCTTTTAAAAACCCCAGCTGAATCTCCAAAGATAATAAAACTTCCTAGACTCCCATGCCCGTTGTAGTTTGAAGAACGACACCTGAGTCATACATACCACTTGCTGCCCTTTTAGGTCTGTCAGTAGTATACAGCTTAGGATTCCCTTGCTCTACAAATTTAAAACCCACTGTTCGCCGCTTCTATTGCTGTTGGATCAACGACCGGAATCAAATCCGTCCGACCAATAGGGGCCACGACACCTGGCTTCAGAACTAAAGCCTCCTTTTCATTAAAATGAACTGGATGACCTTTATCACAGACTTGGGAAACACTCACAAGGTTGTGAGTCAGTTCTTCAACATAGTTCACATCCTCAAGAGTTAAAGTTCCGTTTGAAACTTTTCCTTTTCCCGTAATTACTCCTCCTTTGTCTCCTGCAAAGTTAACCTTTTACTTGAGACCTTCCTTGAAGTCCTTCAGTAGACTTCGTTCTCCTGTCATCTGTCTTGAGCATCCACTGTCTACATACCACCAGCTGTCCTTGTTCACAGTCTGCTCCTGCACATAACAAGTTGTACACAATTAGTTTTCAAGAGGGACCTAAGCCATTACGGTCTTGGTTTGTCCCTTGTCATCAACAATCTAAACTTCCTTGAAATAACCATAACTGTTCCCATCGGGAGTCTTGGTCACTTTCACAGGAGTTTGAGGCTGTTGATGTTCAGAAGTCTTCTGCCTATGAGGAGAGTGAGTAGAAAACCTCCTAGGCACATAACTTGGTCCTTGTGCACGTGAAGTAGAACCACTCTCAAACTGACCGTGGTTTCTAGTTGGAGTCCTAAATCTCGACGGTGTCTTATCTCTAGATTTATTTAAAGTATTATCAGATTGAGAATAAGGCCGTTTAGGTTTAGGTGGAGAGACACTATGAGTACCATCTCTTTTCAGAATATTTACAGGTTTACTACCTAATCCCGGTTTAGTACCTAACATGTCCTTAACTGAACTAGAATTGGTCTGTTTCTTCTCATTAATCACTAACTTATGTGATGCTTCCAACTTCTTGTTAGGACAACAAGAGGCCACATGCCCCTTCTGGTGACATTTGAAGCATGACATCTGTTTTTGTGACTTACCAACTTTTGCATTGTCAGTCAAATCAACCTTTGCATTGGGAGTCTTAGGCACTAAATGATTAACCTTCTGTTCATTATTAATCTCATCATTTGTCTTAGTATTATTAATTACTCCACCCGATACAAACTGTATTTTGGTGAGATTTGAAATCTTACTATTATCTGATGGCAGATTCTTAAGAACACTCTTCTGTGCCTCTAACTGTTCAAACTTATTAGTTACTAATTCCTCAGGACTAGCATCTGTCATTTCAGAATCTACAGGAGTACTAGTGTAATTGGCATTAAAAGGATGGGGTACATCATTGTATCCTATTCCAGTCTTGTCCTTTACACTACGCTGAGCATCTAGCATTCTATCCATTTCGGATGTTCTATAATTTTCCATCTTACGATTTTGCTCAACTAGCTTTATCTTATATTCAGCTAACTCCTTATCCTTATTAGCAATTGTTTGATTTAAGTCCTTTAAGTTCAAATAGAGACCATCTATGATAATAGCTTTTTCATTAATGGTGTCTCTAAGTGCAATCTTATCAGAAGCATCAGACTTAATCTTATCTTTTAAGGCTTGTTTATCCTCACTTAACCTACGCACATTAATCTTAGCTAGTTCAAGTTTAGATAACATAGTCTTATTAGATTCAATAAAAACACTAACCTGGGATGACAGATTCTGATTTAACACATTTAAAACACTTACTTGAGATTGTAAATCAGTAACTAAATAACAGACATCAGCAAGAGTAAGAATATCAATACATACCCTTTTCTTGTCTGTTTGCACTTCAGCCATGCGTGCTACAAAATCATCTGGATTCATTTCAGCAGTTGAATCCATATACAGCATGTCATCATCACTTGCTTTTTCTTGACACTCCGACACCTTCACTAGTAACTCATTATCAGTAGGCATATAGCTTGTGGACTCAGCAGCTATCTCTTGATCATCAATCTCAGCCATGAGAGCTTCCTCAGACTGAGCTTGCCAATCATAAGATCCATCTAACTGTTTCACTATTAAGGCTTTGGAAGCTAAAGTACTTCCCGAGCCTTGCTTGCCATTGCCAGTTTCAACCTTAGGTCTTTGACACTCACGAGCAAAATGTCCATAACCTTGACAGTTAAATCACTTGATCTTGGTTTTATCAAACCCTGATCGATTTCCCACTACTTTTCTACCAGTTCTCTTTAAGAAATTCTTAACTCTCCTAGATAACATTGCTAGTTGATCCTGGAGATCTATTTCTTCAAGATAATCAGGATCTATCTGATCATAATCTTCATCAAACAAGATGGGATCATTGATTTTACCCTGAATGTAGTTCTCATAGGAAGCAACAAAGGATGCAAGAACAGATAATTGTTGCTCAGCAGATTTCACACTCATAGGCATCTTTTGATGCCCTTGAGGTGACTTCTCAGCAGTTGTATCTTTAGTTTCACTACCAGAGGAAGTAAGTAGGCACAAATTGTAACACCCCCAAATTCCGGGTTGCGGAAGCGGTCGGGTCGGGGTGTTACCAATCAAATATCACAAGCACAAAGATATAGCAAACGACTCTAAATGAGACGTTTTGAAAATGGTTATTACATTACCAAATAAGAAGTTTACAAAACCTTTGAGTTCGCAAAGTAATTCATTACATTTCTAATAATACAAAAGTATGCAATGAAATCCAGTGTTGAAAAGTATGCGACTCGAGCTAGGATCCTGATGGGCCGATCCTACTAAAGCAGTACCTGAAAATGCACACTAAGACGGTCAGCTGGAAAGCTGGTGAGTTCACAGGTTTAGTTAAACAAATTGTGTTGAAAAACATTATAAGATACGAAAATAGTTTGTAAATCGTGTGATGATGTTAAGCCATGATTGCTCCCATGAACAATATTGCGGACCATTAAGTAAACCTACAGGTCTAAGTCAATAGGGTACTAATGGTGATAACCTGAGAACAAGCATAAACTAGTGTGAATTCTATTACAACGAGTACAACTCGTAGCAATACTAATGAGAACAAGTATTAACCTATATTAATACTAATGATGGTGAGTAACAACTCATAATGATTTACTAATGACGAGTAACAACTCTTAATGATTTACTAATGACGAGTAACCACTCTTAATGATTACTAATGACGGGTAACAACTCTTAATGATTACTAATGACAGGTAACAACTCTTAATGATTACTAATGACGGGTAACAACTCGTAGTGATTTAAAATGATGACGAGTAACAACTCGTATCGGTTTAAAATGATGACGAGTAACAACTCGTATTGGTTTAAAATGATGACGAGTAACAACTCGTATTGGTTTAAAATGATGACGAGTAACAACTCGTATTGGTTTAAAAAGATGACGAGTAAAACTCGTATTAGTTTAAAATGATGACGAGTAACAACTCGTATTGGTTTAAAATGATGACGAGTAACAACTCGTATTGGTTTAAAATGATGACGAGTAATAACTCGTATTGGTTTAAAATGATGACGAGTAACAACTCGTATTGATTTAAAATGATGACTAGCAGCAGCTAGCATGGCTTTATTTATCACTAGCAGTAGCTAGTATGGCTTTACTGATTACTAGCAGCAGCTAGTATGGCTTTACTGATCACTAGCAGCAGCTAGTATGGCTTTACTGATCACTAGCAGCAGCTAGTATGGCTTTATTGATCACTAGCAGCAGCTAGCATGGCTTTATTGAATGAAATTGAGAGTCGGTAGTACTACGACGTGGCCGACTAAGAAATTGAAAGCCAGCAGTACTATGACATGCCTGACTAGAATATTAGTGGTTGTATAAATGTATGTATTTTAATACACATAAATGAATCGTAGATAGCACTAAGTGCTTGAGATAACATATATGTAAGTATATAAATAAATAAATAAATATATATATATATATATATATATATATATATACACTTAGTTAACAAATACAACACACAGAATATTATCGATTATGATTTAACATAGAAATGATGCAGGTACTCAAGTGGTGCCTAGGATTGTCATATCATATATGAAAACGATTTAACGTATTTATGGATGTACAACATAACTTAGATATTGGGTGTAGCAAGATGAACCTAGGTATGAACAGTCATCACCTAAGTGTATGGATACAGTACGAAGTACTATACTAATGTATGCTACTATTGTATACTCCTAGCCTCCAGCCTAGCAAGTATATTGAAATCTATGGGTGATGTTCACTCAAGTACTAGCCTAAGCCTAGTAATTATGGAACATGAGAGTTGGGAATAGCTATGGTCCCTATAGCAATCACATGAATACTTAACACATTTAAGTATATTTGAGAAAAGTATTTGATGTGGAAACATAATATTTATGTCAAATGGATTGAATTCATTAAACAATGAAATGATTTAACTGAGTATGCATTCTCCCCCAAAACATATAAAACAATTAAAAGGAGGGGCCATGAACTCACCTTTGGTTGCTAGCGTTCCTAAGATACGCGTGATCCAATGGAAATCCCCTAGTGTCCTAAACACGTGAGATTATGTAAGTAATAGACTAATAAGTCGGATCTGTCGAATCGTGCAATTATTCACTTGTTATTAAAGTTTAGGGATTTTGTACGGCCCGTTGGTGTGTTTTGTAATAATTATTCTAAAGTATAATTATCATAATGTTGTCACAATGTACTTATAAAAGTATATTTGTTTCGAGTATAAATCTTAACATTTCTCAAATCGGTTCAAGTTTATCGTTTTATGGCTCGTTTATGTTGACTTGGTCAAACGTGTTCGGTTTGACCCGAAACTTTTACCCAACCTTTAAAATGGTTAAATGAGTTCATAAAAATTATTGGTTCGTGTCGGGGTTAACCCGAAGTGTCGGTTTTTAATATGTTTCCAAAACAGTCCATATTCATATGTTTTCCAGATTTTTCGACTAGATTAAACTCACTATTTGGACCAATTTTACACCAAGAACTAATCCACCAAAAATCACACTTGTTCTACTATGAGTCTAGTATATTACATAAATTTTTCATGGTCTAATATAGCCTTTAAAGTGCTCAAATAGAATCATAATGAAAAAGTAGTCGAATCGCGTCCACTAACAGCAACAGCTCATAGATCGGTTAATAACTAAATATGGGTACATTTCTGGAAGTAGCTAAAGAAGGACTTTTTGTAGATAACATTCATACGCAACTTTTGATATAAATTTCGTGGTCTAACTCTTTCTAGTTTTTGAGATATGATCGATTTAGTGAGACAATTTTATGAAGGCAGAATCTATCTTGGTATATATATATATATATATATATATATATGTATATATATATATATATATATATATATATGTATACTTCATAAAAATTTATTTTTAGTTAAAATTTGGACATAATGTGTCTACATGAGCAACATAACATATTAATAAACACTAAGCAAGGAAATCTAAGTGATAAAATGATAGATCCTTACAAGAAATCGAGATGATTTGGAAGTGAAAATGATGAAGTGTTGCTCGGTTATGCTTTCCGCTTCCTTTCCTTGCTTCTCCTTGCCAAATAATGATGGTGGATGATGGTGGTTGAGTGGTGGTTGTATGGTGGTGATGAAATCTGGTTGAGAGAGTGAGATGGGGAGAGATTATAGTGAGAAGTTAGGGAGAGAGATAGATGGAACACAATGAGGATTTTATGGATCTTGGTCTTGTTATGGTCAAAGTGAGTGACAAGATCCACAAATTAAGGGAGGGGGAGAGGGGCTGGAAAATTCGACCCATGGGCCCCACAAGGGTGTGTTTTGGTTAATTTTTGTTCCCCCAAAGTTACGTATTGCGCGGTGTTCGTTTGCCCGATCGTTTCGTCGTCCGAAGAAACTTAAAACGTATTATATGTGAGTTTTCGTAAACGATTTAAACTCGATATTTTGAAGGATAGTTTAACTTGAAATATTACTTAATAATACTTGGTAACATTTACAAAAATGTTAGTGTGACGTGTCAGTAGTGGTTCACGGAGTCGTGTTACGATTAATAAATCGCATGGCGTTTAAAACTAACGTTTTTGTTATCGGTTTAATGTATAATACTTCAAACCAATAACTTCTATCAAAGTAATATATTTTTAAATTTGTAAAATATATTTTGATATTTGTTTGACTGTCGGGCGCGTCGTGCGCGTTTTTGTCGCGTATAATCTATTTGATATGATACGAGATACTTATGAAATATTATCGAAATAATATTTAGAAATCGATACGTTTAATTAATAGTTTCATATTATTAATTATTTGTTTTACCAACGTCCGTATTTGTACTTTTGCGTTCTTTCAGATCCATTTATAAATGATTATTAAATAATCATTTTATGTTATATATAGCATTGTATGTGTGTATATATATATATATATATATATATATATATAATACTTGAATACCTTCGTATTAATGTGTACTAAGTACGTGTATTGGAAGTTTAAATTGGGCACGAAATTTGCCCTTTTTGACCGGGTGTCACACAAATCATCTGTGATCATTTCACCATTTGTCAGTATTACCAACTAACAATGTAGTGGTCGAACTCGATGAAACAGTCGAGAGATTTGATTTACCATGATATAGCCCAGGATTCTGAACCTGATCAGAATCTGTGTCTCTTGATTTCTTAGTGAAATCATAACCTCTAAGCTTATCAATTGCTTGCTCTAAGGTCATTGTTGCATACCTCTCATCATTGTCCTTGAGCATTACGCCATACATTTCCCATTTGGAAGGAAGACCCTCAATGAACTTGTCAGTCTTTTCCGTATCAGTGTTAACTATTTCATGGTCGTCTAGCTCACTCAATAAGTGGTAGTATCTGGTGGTATAGGCATCAAGATCTTCTCCCTTCAAAGCTTTAAAAACAGTGAACTGCTTCTTAAGGAGATTCTTCTTGCCTGCTTTGACCTGTGGACTACCCTCACATCTTTTCTCAAGAGCTTCCCAGAGTACTCTAGCAGTATGAAAAAATTTCAGCTGATGATTGATCTCCTTTGGTAGACTCATTTTGATTGAAGAATGAGCTTTATTCTCAACCTCAAAGTCTTTCTTTTGCTGATCATTCATATGCTGATAGGCTACAACCACAGTAGCATTTTGAACAACAGAAGTAGGTGCCGTGTATCCATTTTTGATACACATCCAGATAGACAAATCATAGAATCTACAGTAAGATTCAAATCTATCCCTCCAGCTATAATAATCTTCAAGTCTTAACAATTTAGGTGGAACATTAGATTTTCCAACCTCGTGTTCCATCTCGATCATTCTACTTAAATCAGACATTGTAAAAAGTCAAACTGTTTGGCGAATTAAAAATAAATCTCGATTCGCAGCTCAATTCAACTTGCAATCTCAGCTCGATTCGCAAAACTCAGTTTGCCAATCTCAGTTCGGATCGCGAAAGATGTCGATTCGCAAGTGATCTCGGTTCGCTAGAGATCTTGGTTCGCAGCTAATTTCTACTTGCGAAACTCAGTTCGATTCGCACGTGCAACTCGATTCGCAGACAGCGCTGAAACCCTAATCTCAACTCGCGAAACGGCTGAAAAACCTGAAAACGAACATTTTAGGTATTTTCACGTTAAAATCAGTAGATTTCGAGTGTGAACTATCCCAAAAACATCCAGAGAATGATTTTGATTGTTTTTACACACTAATGCACGTCAAAACAATCCTAAATCACATGTTATTTACCCGAATAACCTCGAACCTACTAGTATTTAGCCCGAAAGCTCTGATACCAATTGTAAGTCCCTAGTTCTTGGATCGATAACGAGGTTATCTATAAGTATTAAGGTGCGGAATCCCTCAATACGTGTTATATGATTATATAACGATTAATAACGTTTATATTCACTAATAAATTTGCTTTATACGTAAACCGTCAAAGCCTAGCCGTTAGTCTATTTAGGTTTTTCTCTGGATTGCTGAATTCGCAGGTCAGAATATCGAATGCCAAAAGTTCTTATTGGAAAAAGTTATGAATTTTCTAAACAAAAATTCAATATATACTTCGGTCGACTCGCATGAACTGGGCTCGCGAGTTGACTCGACTCGCAGACGGCCTAAGCCCATAAATGAACTTGACTCGTTACTATTATTGCGAGTTCACATCTCATCTCATCTCTCAGCTCAACTTGCTACGACTTGAGATCTCGACTCGCCAAGTGTCACACCCCCTAATTCGGGTTGCGGAAGCGAATCGGGTCGGGGCATGACTAATCAATAACCAAAGCACAAGATATATAGTAAACGACTCTAAATGAGACGTTTTAGAAAATACATTGCAATACAGTATATTACATAAGTTTTCAAAAGTAATAAGTCATAAAGATACATCATTAATGAGTTCGCAAATTTATTCTAAAGATTTTTAGTTACATAATCATAGTACAAAAGATAATGCCAGTAAAATCTTCATAAGTGTGTATGCATGCGACTCATACTAGCTTAGCATATAAGTAGATCCTGCTGGGCATCCCTACTCAAGCTGCGTACCTGAGAATGCATCACTAAAAGGGTCAACCAAAAGGTTGGTGAATCTCACAGGTTTATAGTAAGTAACAGTTTTGAACACATCAAGTAGTAAAAGTAAGTAATGATTGCATGTATGCAATAGTTTCGATATGCATTGCCATGAGCACCATAGTTGAAGCTTAACAGTAAGTAAGGGTACAATCAAGTACCTAGTAATTGCCCTCGTGAATGCTAATCCAAAAACATTCATATGAAACGAGTAAGAAACGCCCATTTATACCTGTATGTTCGTGGTAGTGCGTGCTACACTGGGCGGGGATTGTCAGTCCCAAATGGATCCATTTACTAAAACTCGCGCTTAAGTCGATAACTAACAACTATGATTAAAGGGACTTCGTTGGATTAAGTAAAACCCATGCAATCGATATACCAGTAAATCAGTAAGTAAATCAAGTAAGTAAGTTCATGTGTTCGAGTAAAACAAGCAATGCATCTCCCCCAAAATAGTAAAACAGTAAAAAGGGGCCGTGAGACTCACCTGAGTCTAGTAGTATCAAGCATTAAATCAAGCAATGCGGTTCTCCGAACCAGTAACCTCTAGCGTCCTAAACGCGTAAGGTTAAGTAAGTAAGTGGATATCATTAAGATTATCCATGCTAGTTGTCCACTTAACTAGTTAATGTCCATTAGTATGTTATTTGTAATTGTTCGTATTTGTAGTCTGTCGTTGTGTAAATATGGCCCATTGATGACGGTGTGTAATAATAATTCAAGATTTATTATTATGTATTTCATTTCGTTGTATATTTGTAAAGTATATTTGTCATATGTTTCCGAGTTATTCCAAATATTGTATTGATGTTAAATCAAGTATATTGTGATATTGTCTTGTTTGAAAAGTCGTTTACGCGAAGTTAGTGTTGAACACTATTCATGAGACAATAAGGATTGTCGGGAATTACTATTCATGAGACAATAGCACGTTACTATTCATGAGACAATAGCGATTATCGGGAATCACTATTCATGAGACAATAGCATTGTCGGGAATTACTATTCATGAGACAATAGCATTTTCCAACATAAGTGTTTTTGAGAATGCATATGCGACAATGTGATTTGCGACAATGATGTTTACGACAATGATGTTTTATGCGACAATAGGGTTTCGGTTACTGTTCATGCGACAATCATGATTCCGACAATAGGGCAATGCGACAATAGGATCCTCGGATCACTGTTCATGCGACAATGGTATTGTCGCAGGCGTGAGATTTCCCGTTTTTGTTTAAGTGTTCGTTTTTGTTGACTAGGTCAAACATGTTCGGTTTGACCCGAAACTTTTAGGGAAGTCTTAAATATGTTAAATAAACTTTAGAAAATTGTCGTTACGTTTTATGGTTGACCCGAAGTGTCGGTTTTGTAAAATGACTAAAACAGTCCCTAAGTTTAATAGTTCCAGATTTTTACTCGGTTTTGACTCGCGATTTCACCCGTTTCTAGTCCGAATCAAGCCTAACCAAAAATCACACATGTTATCCTAGATGTCTAGTTCATTTCTGCACTTTATGATACTTTTATATGTTCGTTTACTATTTTTAACAATATGGAAATGAACAGTGGTCGGATTAGGTCCAAGAACAGCTACAGCCTAAAGATTGAGCTCTACACAAAAATACGTGAATTTCTGGAGATGGTCAAAGAAGAACTTTTTGTAGAGGACATCCATACGGAGATTTCGATATAAGATTCATATGTTGATTCATCCTAGAACTCAAGATATGGTCTCGAGAAGGAGGCGGATGTTCCTGTCCGCCGGAACAGTAACGCGCACCTTAACGGAAATATTATTTTAAAATAGAAAACGAAGTCGAAATGTTACGAAATTAGTGTCGTTGTAAAGCTAACATCACGAACTACATTTTAGGCTTAAGATTCGTTCATTTTCATGTAGAAATCATTTTTATATAATTCGTTGAAGAGGGCTATTTTTCAGGACAGCAAGTATATCTCATGATTTCGAGTTTAAAAACATGTTTCGGTTTAAGTTTTGGACATTATCTTGTTGGTGGATCATAATAGCATGAAAAGGAATGTGTTTCAAGTAAATATAGTAAAGATATAAGGTCCTTACAATGAGTATGAAGATCTAGAACCGGAATTGAAGTGAGAATACCAAGAGCTCCGTTTCCTTGCGCTTATCTTCAAAAATGGATGGCGGATGATGGTGGTGCTTATGGTGGTTGATGGTGGTGTAGTGGAGGCTGGAAAACCAGCTGAAAATCGTGGCTATAGAAAGAGGAAAGAGGGAGAGAGAGTAGAGAATGATTGAATGAGGATGGTGGTTGTGTTTTAAGGTCAAACAAGGAACCAAGACAAGATCCTAAAATCATGGAGGAGTGTTTGGGCTGATTCAGCTGATTTCGGGTTGGTCCCACCCTCATGCGGGTGTGTTAAATTGTTCCCCAAAGTCACGCTCCGTGCGGTGTTCGTTTACCCGGTCGTTTCGTCGTTCGTTTAATCGTATAACGTTTTATAGGATACGTTTTGTTCTCGGTTTAAAGCACGATATTTTTAGTAAAAGTTTTACTCAAAGTAGTGTATTTAAGTTACTAAAATAATATTCGAGTTTTCGTTTGGTCGCCGGTCGCGAATCGTGTGTTTATTCGAATTGTGTAACGTTTTTAAACGTTATGATCATACGCGTGTAATCGCGTTATTTTTACTTGAAGTATTTTATCAAAATACTTAATAATAAGTTATAAAAATATAACTTTAGTTTATTTCGTCGGTCAGGCGCGTTTCGTGCATTTTCGTCACGTTCGGTTACGTTTTAAGCAAAACGTACGTGTTCGTTATATTATAAACATAATATAAAGTAATAATTGACGTTATTAAATACTTCCATATCATTTAATAATAGTTTCACCAACTTCCATTTTAAGTTTCTGCGTTCTGTCAGATTCGCATATACACGATTATTAAACAATAGTTTAACGTTATTATATATATTTATATGTATAATAATTGTACACTTCAGTAGTTTGAGTATATAATACTTGAAATAAAAGTTTAAATTTTGACCAAATTTTGGGTCATTTTTGACCGGGTGTCACACCAAGCCTATGATTTTAATTCGTATTCGATATTTGTCTAACACTTTAACACAATAATATATTTAACAAATATTAATACCAAAACTAACATCATATTATTTACAAATATAAACCAATATACAAACAAGATAATAATTACACCAGTCATATTTCAAGCTAGATCTGTTGTCACAAACTATGTCTCAATAGTATCCTTGTCCCATTTATGATTCTATCTTTTTATATCTTAATTATAATTTTACTCATATCATTATCAAAATTTAAGACAACAAAAAACTCACATTTTGAATCTTTTTCCTCTCCATTTTTATACTAATTACAAAATTATCACCTTGTTATATACACTTCATTTTTTCTAGATTCAAGCGTCTAGAACCACTTCACCTCTTACATGGGTCTAACACAAACTCACACAAACCTTTTGGAATACATAGAATTTTGTTGTATACAAATCATTATAAAAGTACACATTGATATGTTATGCATATCGTAACTTCAATAAGAAAAATATAAAATATATAATAGTCAAATAATAAGAAGATTTATATAATATAGTATGATATATAATGATATATATCACCTTACATATTAGGGATTAGTATTTATAAATGTGTTCAACTTTTGTCAGAAATCTAAACTATGTATCCAACTTTTAACACTTCTATTATATGTATCTAACTTTAAAATATCTCTATTGTATGCATTGGACGGTACTTTTTATGACGTATCATTCCTAAAGTGTGCCACGTGTCATCCATATAACTTTACAAATCATTAAAAATATCGTTCAATAAATACAATAGAGATATTTGAACAAAGTTGCATACATTTATAAATACTTATCCCTACATATTACATAACATGTATATAATACAACATACGTAGTATATTATAACACTAGGTGAATGACCCGCGACAACGCGGGCTACGACATATGACTTTTTAAATTATGAAATCAAAAATTTGAAAGTTTTAAGATAAAAGAGTATATCAAATCGTTGTGTAAAATGTATTTTCATATGTCAAAGAAATTATAGTCGTCTAAAAATAGATTTTCGATAAACGCTAAGCTTTAAATAAATAACATATCATTCTATTACTATTGAAATGCTAATATCAGTTATACGTAAAAATTTTCATTCATTTAATAGAGAAATAATTGGTTTCAAATAAATCAGTTGTAAACCTACAAATTTGACGAAATTGGTGCATTGCTTTATCACATTTCATTAAAATACAAAGTAATACAAACTTGTAAATAACTAACTTCAAGCAAGAGTGATAGTAATAAGCAAACTACTAATTTGTTTCAGGCCTCTTAAGATGAAATAGTATGTCATAATGTAACAGTAACCAAAACTTAGAGGCAGAGAACAACAAATTAATTGTCTCAAAATACCAAGTACATCTTTTTAAAGATGTTATAATACTATATTTTAAGTAAGGCCATGTTATAGAGAAGTCGATTTAGTTTTGATTGACATGCAATACTAACAAAATGTTGATGAGATTATTACGATGAAATAAAGATAAAAACTCGATAAACAAAAAAGGATAGAGAGACCATATACCTTATGAGACAACTTTAGTTTACAGGTACAAACATATTTACTTCCATATCAATCAATTCTAATCGATACGTGGTTTAACAAACCGAAGTATTTCAGCAATCTATAGTCAACCAATTGCTATCTACATTATTACTATACATAAACGATCTGTAAACGATATGTAACGGGTAGGAATGTATACCTTTGAATGACACCAAATCTTTATTGAAATCGAATCCAAACTCGTGAATAAAATGGTCGATCGATTGCGTACTTTGTTTTTCTATTGTTACTGTCGTCTCCAGCCCACAACTCAATACGGCTTTTAGGGTTTTGGAAAACACACAACGACTTGTGCTACAGTATTCGGTCGAAAGGAAAAAACTGGAAAAATGGTTTTTTGGTTATTTGTTCGTAGCCGTCAAAAAGAAGCAAGGGTTTTAATTAATTTTTGTGGTTTCTTTTTGTGTATCCCGTATCATTTTTTTTATTTGAGATTATTTGTTTTTTATTTTATTTTATAAATTGTAAAGTTTGACAAAAAAAAAAAAGTATTAGGGGTGTTATTTTAAACTAATTTACATTGTTGATCGCTAATGAGGGAACCTAATCAAGGGTCTAACCTTCTCCATGGTATTCTGTTTTATATATATATTAAAGATTGTTAATCTACGTGTAAATAATACTTCGAAATACAATATGGATTCATACCCGAACATTTACAATATAAAAGTTGGAAGACTTAAAATTTGTAGAAATATTTTCTGCATTGTCGGAATAAATTGAATTTTACATGTTTTAAAAGTAAATTGAGTGCAAAGATGATGAGGCAATATAGAAAAGTGTGTTGGAATGTTTTGAATAAAAATATATAAATTCATCCACTTCACAATATACCGAAGTGTTACTTACGCGTCATTCATTGTTTTTACCGATTAAACCCCTATTAAAATAAACTTATAATTATAACTAATTTCTACTTTACGAATCAAACATAACATATAATGAAAGTTGACTACCACAATCATGTATGTCTCTATATAACGAAATTGATCTACTCTTACTTCTAGTTTAATCCTGTATGCGAGACCACAATACCATCATCAAAGAACATTATAAAACAAGTTATGCAAGCCTGCAACAATACAAGCTAAAGGCGCGAGCTTTATTTAAAGATAAAAACTGTAAAGATACTCGATCAACGCAGTCTGATTGTAGTACATAATCAGTTGTTGGGAACATAGGAGGTAGGAATCAAATGCAATTGAACCTTTTTTGCTACTAATATCGAACCCTCAGTCTCCATCATATCAATATCTACAAGATTTAAGCCTTCGGGAAGTTTCCAATCGAAGTAGTATAGCATTTGAGCAAGCAACAGTTGTACCGATACTAAACCAAAATTTATACCGGGGCACATCCTTCTCCCTGACCCAAATGGTATATATTGATAATTAGTTCCCATAAAGTCGACCGAAGTATTTTCAAATCTCTCTGGCTTAAAGTTGTCAGCATCCTCCCAGTACTCAGGATCAGTTGAGCACGCCCAAGAGTTAACAATCACCTTCGCGTTGACAGGTATATCGTAACCACCAATTTTGCATTGTTCCCTACATACATGTGGGAGTAACAAAGGGAGTGGAGTGTGAAGCCGTAGAGTTTCCTTGATCACCGATTGCAAATAGGCCAAATCTTGTAAATTTATCTCCGTGATTTTTCCTTTCCCCTTAAAGGCTTCCCTCACCTCTGCTTGTGCCTTCTCCATCACACTCGGGTGTCTTATCATTTCGGTCATAGCCCATCCAATTGTTATTGTGGATGTATCGGTGCCTCCAGAAAAGATGTCCTGCATCAGTGTGGATTTATGTTAACCGTGTTGGGACTCTATGACCAATATTCACATGCACGTACCTACGGAAGATTTTGTTTATTTACTTTTGGGGTTTATACTTGATGATTTCTTTTACTTCAAAAATTATACGTTTTTCTAAAGGTTTTTTGTACAGAAAAATCTTTCGAAGCCTTAAATTGTATTAAATTTTTGGCGTAAGACTTTTTTGTTAGTTTGCAAGTGTTAGTTTTACAGAATTTTTTTTTTTATCCATTGGCATGCATACAATTCTTAATTTTCTTTTTTAAGAAAAAGAGTTAATATAAGTATGATGTGGTAACAAAAAAACCTTAAAAAACTTCTATTACGTATGGAAAAAGGTTGCTACTCTTCATACCTCTCATTTTTACATTATGTACTTTTTCTATACTTTATTCCACAATTTTTTCTTACATTATGTACTTTTTCTTTACTTTATTTCACCGCTTTTTTTTTTAATTCAAATGGAGGTATGGTGAGTATATTTGGGAGGATATTTGGGAGGTATGGATAAATTATCCCATGGAAAAATGGTGGGTGAGGGAGTAGCCTCAACTACCTCAATTTAGTCAAAAAGCTTTCCCCATCATTGCTATTAACTTAATTCAAAGATAATTGACATCTTATCTTATAAGAAAATAAAGTAATCATATGTAGAGACATTATTTGGCCCATCTTTTCACTACTGATTTTGACATGGGTACAAATTAAAATGTAGCCAGAGTATTATTAACTTATATTTCAAGCAAGCAGTAGTTATCTACTTTAATCAAAAGAAGTTATCTACATAGGTATAGTCATAAAGACTATTACAATTGGGGTTAAGTGTTTGTAAATGTATATAACTATGCGTTGACTTCTTTAGTGTGTATGTAACTAAATTGACCTCAATTGTATGTACGAAACTATTTATTGTCGTACATTGTATGTATTTTGGTGACGTGTTATCAAATATAAGGTGACAAGTGGCATCTTTACCAGTTGACAAGTCACCAAAATTCATACAATGTACGACAATAAATAGTTTCGTGCATACAATGGAGGTCAATTTAGTTACGTACACACTAAAGAAGTCAGCGCATAGTTACATACATTTACAAATACTTAACCCTTAAAATGACTAGAGAAGATCGACTATATATTCAATACATAGTGTATTCAAGTTACTGTATTACTCCATAAGAAGTCTGTACAAAAACTGGATTTCAAAATTTTAAAACAATATTGATCTAAGAGCATACACTAATGGAGTAGAATTAATAAGGGATAAGTATTTGTAAATCACTACTAGAAATCAGCTCTTTAGAGACATATTTGGCGACGTGATACTTGACGTCTCAATATTGAGACACAAATACCGTCACCTGTAGCGATGTCAATGTTGCCTAAGTCGGAAATTAAGTCTCAAAACTTCGCTTTCATATAACACTGTCGCAAGTTATGTCGCTATGTACGTCGCTAATTTGAGACAGCCTAAATCACATCGCTGATAATGCCGCTAATTAACGACATCCATAATAACGTCTATAATAGTGTCGCTATTTTAGAGACGTTAGGGATAAAAGACGTTAACCACGTCTTCAGTTTTAACTTTTAAGACGTCTACAAGTCGGCTAAGTTAATAAGGCTTTGTGAAATACAACTTATAATTATTTAATTAAAATTAAAAGCTTTTTATACGCAATAATCTCCTCGTCTCATTATCTAATTTCCCGTGCCCTAATTTCCTTCTTCCTCAATCCCATCGTTTCCTCTGCCGGCATCATCGCGCCTCCACTGCACCGCCATCTCCTCTCCCTCCATCGTCTCGCATCATCGCTGCACCGTCGTTTATTCTCCCGCCATCATCGTGCGATCGATGCACCTCGTTTCATCTGACGGCATCATCGCACCACCGCTGCACTATCGTTCCCTTTCCGGCCGCTATCTTCGCACCACCACTGCTCTGTCATCTCGCCGTTGCTGCACTGCCGCTTGCACTTTCAGGTACTTTTTACTCCATTGCACCATCGCCTTAATTTTGGTGACCAGCAATGAAGTTATTAATCTTTGAATCAAAGTTCTGTTTATTGTGTTCTTGACTCCGTTTTTTTTTCAAATTCTGTGTGATGCAATTGTTTCTACGTTGAATTCAAATGTATTATTGTATTAATTTGGCTGCTACAAGTATTTAATTAGGATTATTTGGTGAAATAATGATACAGTGAGTGTCTACAAGGTGCTTGATGAAATGTCCAAGAGAAGTTTGGTACATGATCGGTTGTCAGATTCTTCCTTTTATTTTAGTAGAAAACATATAGCATGCTGGTACAAAATATCTTTCGAATGTCGTTCTTTCAGTTTTGCAACGTACACATGATTACATGAGCATTCAGTTTAGCAGGTGATAAGAAGTCATTGGAAGTGATGCTGTGCTCAAGGTAAGCAACTTGTAGTTCAGAATGCTTAAACTTGTAGTTCCATTTATGTTGGATAGAAGGTTATGTGAGTGATTGAAGAATCGATTTCAATGTTTATGAATCTTTCAGCTTGACAGGAACTACATCAAATATGGAGATTGCCAGAGCTGATTGCAAAATCTAATAGAATGTCCATGTCAAATATACATCGGTCATATTAATTTCCTTGAGGTACGATCTTAGAAGATGATTTACACTAGACATATGTCCTGCCATTCCGTGATTTATAGTGTTTGGTTATTGTTACGTGCTTATTGACCTTTCAATAGCCTGCAAAGAGGCATACACATACGATTGGGAATACCATTTTCTGGTTGATTTTGGTAACATCTTAGTTAGGATCGTTAATGGTCTGCTTTTAGGATTATAGGAGTTTTATTGATTTCGTTATTGGCCCGACTAAATAACAATAATCTACTAATTCTATTTTTTGTGTGCAGCTTTTTTTAAAAAAAGGTTATGAATATAAAGTTATTCAAGAAGTGGAGATGGCAGATTTCACGTAAAAGTTATAACATCCAATGCTTGGTTCGAAATTGTAGACATTGATGTTTGATTTAGCTTTGTATGATGTTTGCTTTGTAATTGTGAACTTTTGATGTTTTGGCTATAAGTTTTGTATGATGAAAATAATTAGTGTTTGGTTTAATTTGATGTATATTAGCTTTAATTGTTTAGCATATTTTGAAACCGTAGATCGTTTAGCAGAAAGCATGTTACATATCTAAAGAGGGCTTGGATTTTTAAGACTAGCGACACAAGTATCGAGAGAAAAGGCGACATGTGAAGAATAGCGACAAATATGGCGTCTAATATTTGTTGTCGTTAAATAGTTAGAGTCACAGATAGCGACTTAAATAACGACATTTTGAAGATTAGCGTCATAAGTAACGATGTCAATAAAGACGTCGCTACAAAATTGGCGACGTATAATGACGCGTCGCAACTGTTGTCGCTATTTTGTGACATATATTTTGATGTCGTTAATTCTGCGACTTTTTTATACCGACATGCCATTAGATGTCTCTAAGCATATCGCTAGCCTAAAAAATGTCGCTAAATGCGTCGTTGAATACGTTGCTAAACAACTTTTTTCTAGTTGTGAATGTACTCAACTTTGGTAAAAAGCCTATAGTATGTATCCAACTTATAACACGTCTATAGTATGTATTCAACTTTCAAATATCTCTATTGTATGTATTGAACCATGTTTTTGATGACGTGTCCTTCCAAAAATGTGTCACGTGTCATCCATATTACTTAAAGCATCATCAAAAATACCGTCCAATACATATAATAAGATTTTTGAAAGTTAAATACATACAATAAAAGTGTTATAAGTTAAATACATACTATAAACTTTTTACTAAAGTTGAGTACATTTACGTATACTTATCCCAATCAATAATTAGCTTCGAGTGTGGATTGATTGATTTAACAAAACGGATAAAGGTTTGGGCAAATACTTATAGATTATGATATATGAACGTACCACAAAAACGGCTTTGATGTTGTTGCTAGTGATGGGAAATTCCAGACCACCTTCCTCTTTGATTCTGAGAAGAACATCTAGAAGATCTTCCTCTTGTGCATCACCGTCTATTTGTTTACATTCGTGTTCTTTCGAGATGTCATCAATGATCTTATCAAGAGTCTTGTGCAGTTTCATTAACTTTGATCTTAGTCCAGTCATCACATAAAGAAACTTATAATTCGGAAACAAATCTGCTAGATAAAAGCCACTGTTTACTCTTGCAAACTCATCCATGAACTCTATTAGAGCTTGTTGGTGTTTACAATTTCTTCCAAAAGAAGCTACGCAAACAATATTATTAATCACTTCCGTGACGGTTTGGTGCAAGTTTACAGCTTTCCCACAAGATAATTTGAGAACTTCCATGAAACGGTCAACCTCTTGCTCTCTGATTGGACTAAATGATCGAACTTTTTTGGCGCTAAGTAGTTCTAAAGAGGATATCTTTTTCATTTGTCTCCAATACTCTCCGTAGGGGGCAAGAGCAATATCAGTGTTTCCATACAATACAAGCTCACTCCCAAAAGTCTTGGGACGATCGGCAAGTGCAATATCAGTGTTTTTAGCACCTCTTTTGCTAGTTGAGGTGATGAAACAATAATTGTAGAGACTTGGCTAAGTTGGACATGCATGATGGGACCATGTTTTCGTGCTAAGTCTCGAAAAGCACGGTGTGGGAGTAACCCAATTAGTTGGTGTATGTTTCCGATTAGAGGTAGCTTTCGTGGGCCTGGTGGCGTGTTTAGAGATTTCGAGGATTTAGCTTTCTTGTTGAGCACAATGTAAACGAAGAGTAAAAGACAGGAAACAGTAAAAGTGAAAACTATTTGGGTGTCCATTGTTGTTGTGGATTGCATGAAGATTACCTATGTAGGCTTTCAACATGTATACAACTATACAAGTATAGTATTATGGCACCCGCGAGTCTTACATATTTTATTACATTTGCACTATGTTCTTGAGATTAAAACTAGAATGAAAAGAAAAGAAAGGTGTAGTTTGTGATTTAAGATGAAAGAGAACAAACAGAAAGAAAAGTTTTTTTTAAAGGCAAGGACTAATTAATTTTCTTAATTTCTTAAAGCAATAGAGGTTATATATAACCTTTACATTTAGAGGAGAATCAACCCACGTATCCTCCTTTTTAGCCACATCCTAAGTGATCAGGAAGGGCCATGGCCCACCCTCACTTCACCATTATTGTGTTATGAGCTATACATTTATCCATATTTTATATCCATGTAAATGCTTTTGGCCCACCAACTAAAATAGTAAAAAAATAGTAAACTTTGATGGTTTACCAACTTTACATCTCTAATAAATTTTACTGTTTTTAATCTAATTAATTCAATTTAAAAATCCTTTTTTTCCAATATTAAGTTCACATGAATATTGCAATTGTATGGACACATTTTTCGTTAGATATTAAATTTACTACAATAATTTTTAAGAGTTTTTTTAGGTTACTTTCAACATATTTATCTAGTTTAATCTTGAAATATTTTTGGGTTATTATACTCTACAATAATTTTAGTTCATAAAAAAATACTCCATCTATTCCACTTTTATTGTCCATTAAGAATTTTTATGGATTTGATATAAGTTGGATAAATATCAATTTTACCCTTATTCAAGATAAGTTTGACTGAAATTTTTCTATCAATATCATTGATTGAGAATAATGAATGAGGGTGAATTATGGATGGTAAAATGTAATGGCACGATGTATGTAGCTTAACTGTGTATCATCAAAATTTTCTTTTCGGTACTTGTTGGTACTACCAAAGTTTAGCCCACCCAAATTAAGTTAAGAATTCAATGGTGATTAGATCTATACTCACTGTAATTATATATGAAATTCCTTGAACTCCTTAGCGGAGTACATCACATCTTGATCGAAGGGGTGTCTGCTCGTTAGCAATATCCAATAAACAATCATCTGGGATCACTATAAGCGTGTCAACATTCATTCACGGCTTTTTAATAGCCTCCCAAGCCTGAAAAAAAGGTTTGGTCGAATATAATCCTTTGTAGCATATAAATAGGCAAGCACGATTCTACATCACCAAACAAACAACTATCATCTCAATTTCATAGTCATCTTGGATGGTATAAAACAGTCTTAAATAGCATATATATCCCATCACCTAACTGGACTGATCATTTGCGTCCTTCAAGGCTGAACGCACAACTGCATAAGTAACACTACCAACTAGTAAAATATCCTACTTCGTTTAAAATTTGAGCTACTACTGGAGCAGCACCAGTGCATGTACCGCCACCCATACATGCTGTTGAACACAAGATCTGATCCTTTAAAAGAATTCCTAATAGCTTCCTTTGATTCCTCTGCAACTGTTCTCCTAAAAACGGATTCCCACTACAGCTCCTGGTATAAGATAGTACCGGTATCGATTACCACTGCAGCAACTGTCTTTATCATAAAATTTTCTGAAGAGCCTGTGTTCCCACACTATCATTCACCTGTAAACAATGGTTCCATTAATCTTTTTAATATCAAAAATGATCTTAACACTTCAACATACAGTTTAATTGCAGTTAACGTTATCGAGAATGGCAAGTATGATGTAATATATTATAAACGGGGGGAAGCTACTTAAATCGACTCATATCCTTGAGAGACCTGTAAACACATTTGATGGACCAATCCCGATTACTACCATGTCAACAACCTGAAAAATAACATTTAGTAAGAACATTGTTTAATTAATACATCACATTATTCAATGCAATTTACAAAATGGGCAAACCAAAACAGCATGTTGCAACCTATACTAAAAGTGACCCGAACTCATTACGACCTCGTAAAGTAACAAATCTGTCCACTATATTTCCACGTGTAGTTGTCATACACAAAGTTATGCATCCAAGAGTACTTAATACTCAGGGGCTGAGTCAGGATTTTAGAGTTGAGATAGCAGACTTAAAACAAATTTCTATAAGGGGCAAATATCAAAATCTCATAGAGGAGTTTGGACCATTGATTAGGTTTATTCCTTAACGATCCAACGATGGATAATTGATTCTCATAATTACACTAACACTTAAAATTAGTTTAGTTAATTTTAAAAATTAAAAATATCAAATCCGGAAAATAGCTACAAAATAGGAAAACAAATAGGAACATATAGTTAATTTTAAAAGTTAAAAATATTAAATTACGCCAGAGAGTTACAAAATAGGAAAAAGGAAAACTACACATCAATCTTCATGTAGGTTCCAAATTTTATAACAATGGAATGCTATAAAAAAAATAAAACTAACATAATAATAAAAATAAGTATATATCTTAGTATATGCGATGTATATTATAAAAAATAATATTATGACATAATTATATAACATAACATAACATAATAAAATAAAGTAAAATCTCTATTCGTATCCGATGTATATTTCAAGTTCTTTTAACAATCAAATGCTATAATAAAAAATATACAATATATATGTTTGACTATACGCCTCATACATAAAATGAGCAATTGTTATAACTAAAACGTTTACAAATTAGATAATTTATATTTTAAAGTAGACATGTATTATATTTCAATTAATATAGCTTTAATTAAAAAAAATTATATGTATCTAATAACCTAATTAGTCTGATCAAAAAAATGATAACCTAATTAGAGAAAAATCAAAAAACATGAACCGCACCAAAATGATGTGCTATAACTAAAATGTTATCGGTTGGCGATTATAGTATATAAGAGTTTATTTCCTGATATAGTTTTTTTTTTTTACTTCAAATTTTTAATTGCATAATTTACAGAATCAAATTGTCGCCAATCTCACGGACCAAATAAGCCCCTTTACCCCAAAATCCCAAATTTCGTACCCTTTTGCTTTCAAAATACAAGTGTCAATACTTAACACTCACATTTTAAACCCTAATAAACATCCCCAAATTCAAAATCGTAATCAAAATCAAAATCAGATTCAAATGCAAAATGTCTGATCACCTACCATTCGACATCCAAATGGAAATTATCAAAAAGCTTCCGATCAAATCACTGGTTAGATTCAGATCCGTTTCAAAACCATGGAAATCACTAATCGACAGCTCCAAGTTTATCCATGACAACAGCGTGCGCGACAATCAGCCGCATCATCTACTCGTAAGGTATAAATTAGATTATGTGCGAACATACGTTTTTATTATTGATGATGATAATGTTCTGAAAAGCTTGATAATGACAATTGATTAAGAGAATTTGAGAATCAAATCTGATTTCATTGTGTTGAATTGAATAAAATGAATCTATTACAGATTTTATATATACATTGATTAACTAACCCTAACAACCTTCTAACCACCTCTTAACCATCTCTTAACTATTTACATTCTCTGTCCTCATACTTCCAGATGTTGACATATGAAGTCCCTGAACTTTCTTCTCTTTCTCATTACACTTCCCCTCAAGTTGTGAGTGTAAGGAATCTGCAACTCTCAACTTGGACGACAGTTTGTAATATTGATTAACAGGAACAACTTTAGTAAACACATCTGCAAGCTGAGACTTAGTATGAACATAAGATGGTTTAATAGTACCACTCTTGACTTGATCTCTAACATAGTGACAATCCACTTCAATGTGCTTGGTCCTAGCATGAAATATAGGGTTAGCAGCTATATACAAAGCTGCTTGATTATCACAAAACAAGTCTACTGAACCTAAGTCTTTTAAACCAAGATCTTTCAACAAGGTTACTAGCCAAGTGACTTCACAACAAGTCATGGCCATAGATCTATATTCTGCCTCCGCAGATGAACGAGAAACAACATGCTGTTTCTTTGACTTCCATGAAATTGGTGACTTACCCAAAAGAACACAGTATCCAGTAGTCGATCTCCTTGTCATAGGACAACTAGCCCAATCAGAATCACAATATGCAGTCAAATGAGCTGCATCTTTATGAGCTAACAATATACCTTGGCCAGGTGACTGTAACAAATACCTCAACAAGTGCGCGCTTAACAGCCTGCATATGAACAGAAGTTGGAGACTGCATGAACTAACTTAAAACCTGCACTGTATAACATATATCTGGGCGTGTAATAGTGAGATAAATCAATTTTCCAATGTATCTTCTATATACTTCTAGATCTATTAGAGGTGAACCCACATCAGATTGTAATTTTAGATTCTGTTCCATTGGAAGCTTGTAAGGTTTATAATGAAGAACACTAGCCTCTTTTAACAAATCCATTGCATATTTCTTCTGAGAAATGAAAATACCTTGTTCATTTCTAAATATTTCTAAACCCATAAAATAATGCAAAGGGCCTAAATCTTTCATATGAAAGCTAGCATGTAACTGAGACTTTAAGACGTTAATTTGATTAAGATCACTGCCTGTAATAAGTAGATCATCAACATACACTAGTACAGCAGTGAAATGACCAGAATCAAGTTTTGTGAATAAGGAGTAATCTGCTTTGGACTGCTTGAATCCAAAAGACAACAAAGCAGTTGACAATTTGTGAAACCATTGTTGTGGTGCTTGTTTGAGGCCATACAAAGACTTAACCAATTTACACACCTTGGTATTAGATGACTGCACATCTTGTATACACTCCCCCTTACCTACATATCCAGAAGGTAGTTTCATATATAGTTCCTCAAGCAAATCTCCATGTAAGAAGGCATTAGAGACATCCATCTGACAAGTATCCCAGCCCTTCATTGCTGCTACAGCCAACAAAGCCCTTATAGTGACCATTTTGGAAACTGGAGCAAATGTCTCTTCAAAATCAATACCTTACAGCTACACTTAGACAACCAAACACTCTCAGATGTTGGTATGTAGGTGCTTGTTTAAGTAAAACTTCATAAGGTGTTTTATTATTAAGAACAGAAGATGGGATCCTATTGATCAAATAAGTGGCAGTAAGAACACAATCACCCCAGAACATTAATGGAAGATGAGCATGAAATCTTAAAGCTCTAGCTACTTCAAATATATGCCTATGCTTCCTCTCTACTCTACCATTTTGTTGAGGTCTGTCCACATATGTTGTTTGATGCACAATGCCTAAGTCATTCAAGAGTTTACCACAAGGACCTTTGACAAATTCAAGAGCGTTGTCTGATCTTACTATTTTGACTTTGGTATCAAATTGAGTTGTAACAAACCTCAAAAAAGACTTTAAAATAGTAAAAGAGTCAGATTTGTGCACTAACATATATGTCCAAGTAACTTTGCTACAATCATCAACTATAGTCAGGAAATATCTAAACTTTCCATTGGTTGGCACTTTGTATGGACCCCATACATCAATATGAATAAGATCAAATATATGACTAGAATGTGAATTACTCACAGGAAAAGGAGACTTAGTCATTTTAGCCATAGGACAAGAAAGACAGGAAGCTGTTTTATTAACAGTTGCAACATCATTACAAGAAATATATTTCAATTTGGAATCTGAAATATGTCCTAATCTATGATGCCACACACTGTAATTATATACAGATGAATTAACAGCAGCATTTAGAAATGACTTTGAAGAAAATGAAGCTAGACAAGTACCATCTAGACCTATACTTGAGACCAAGGCAGATTTGAGACCAGCATTCAGTTTGTGAAGAGGTATATTGAGCAGATAATAGAGTCCAGCTCTCTTCTTACCCAAGCCCAGAATTTTCCTTGTGATCAAGTCCTTAATCACACAAAATTGAGGAAAGAAAATAACAATACATTTATTTTCTTTAGTCAACTTTGGAACAGAAAGCAAACTAAATTGAAAAGAAGGTACACACAAAACATTTTGCAAATGCAAATTATTTTGTAACTCAACTGTACCAATGTGAGAAATACTGGAAGTTTGACCATTTAGAAGAGAAATTCTAGGAATATTTAAGAGTGATTTTGGTTTAACAAGTGATTTAAACAATGGTGTCATGTGATGAGTTGCACCAGTATCCAAAATCCAACCCCGTGATACTTTAGTAAAACTGGACTAACAAGTTATACATGCAGCAAAATGATGATCAAGTTCATTATCAGTGTCACCACCAATACCCTTTTGTGCAGCCAAATTTCTCAGAAGTTGCTCAAATTGATCTGCTGTGAACATCACATTTCCACCTTCAGCAGATACATTACCAGCAAACCTTTTACCACCATTTCCAGATTTAGCCTGAACATCTTTTCCCTTAGTCTTGTTCACTTGACTTTGCTTATGTTTGTAATGCCAAACCGGATAACCTATCTTATCCCAACATTTCTCAGGTGGATGCCACTTATATCCACAAATATTACACTTACTCTGCACATTACTTTTACTAAGCAAAGCAGTAGTATCAGCAGACAACAAATGACTATTAATTGCATCTTTCTGAGATTCTTCCTGATGTATAAGTGCACATACACTTTCAACATTAGGCAAATGAGTACTCATCAAAATTTGACTCAAGAACTATAAATCTCATCAAGACCATTCAAGAATTGAAATAGCCTTTGTTCTTCTTTCTGTTTCTCAATTGCATTTAGAAAATTAGTGATCTCAGGAGTAATATTCTCAATTCTAGGCAATTCATTCATAGAATCTAACTCCTCCCAAACACACTTCATCACAGTATAATATTCACTCACTGGTCTACCTTGTTGTTCTATTTCATACGATTCTTTATGCAGTTTATACTTTCTTGAACCATTGCTCAATGCAAATCTTTTTTCTAATTGTTTCCAGATTTCACTAGCAGTTCCCACAAACATAATAGACTTGCTTATGGAATCAGAAACATAACTCATAATCTAGCTAATGACCACACTATTACAAGTATCCCATTGCTCAGCTTGAACAGAATCTCTAGGTTTAGGAACAGTACCTTTGATGAACCCTAGCTTTCTTTTAGTAGACAAGGCGATTTCAATTGACCTTCTCCATGACCTATAATTCTGTGCGCCAATCAACTTCTCAGGAATAGGTAAAGAACATTGTCATTCTGACGGATGCAAAAACAACGGATTCTGAAACACAGTTGGATCCATTTTCGAGATTGCGGAAGCGAAAATACACAATTTGCAGCTAAATCGATGAAACTACACAATCAATTAGTTGATTAGTCAACTGTATTGATGAATTTACGCAATCGATTAGCTAATTTGATACAAAACACACACAAATTTAGATCAATTTTGATTATTACGTAAAATCAAAATACGCGAACTAATTAACAATCAGTCACTATCTCTCTGATACCATGAAAAGCTTGATAATGACAATTGATTAAGAGAATTTGAGAATCAAATCTGATTTCATTGTGTTGAATTGAATAAAATGAATCTATTACAGAGTTTATATATACACTGATTAACTAACCCTAACAACCTTCTAACCACCTCTTAACCATCTCTTAACTATTTACATTCTCTGTCCTCATACTTCCAGATGTTGACATATGAAGTCCCTAAACTTTCTTCTCTTTCTCATTACATGTTCCGCAACACAAGTTTACCCATACTGTTTCAGTAACTCTTAATCGACTTAGGGAGGCGTCGAAACTTGGTTCGTCTCACGGGTTAATATGTTTTTACGGTTTCTATCAAGATATAGACATAGATTATGGACATGAGATGGTTGTGTTATGGAATCCCACAATTAGGAAATCAGTTGGTATTGTTATTCCAGATGTGTTACATATGCCGCGCGGATATACGGTTATTGGTTTTGGAGTTTGTCCTAACACTAGTGATCCTAAGCTTGTTAGGATTGCACATATTAAAAGCTCGGGAACCGACACGTACCGTAAGTTGTTTTTCTTGGGAAGTTGAGGTGTTTACGTTAAGCTCAGGGGGTTGGAGGAGTTTATCTATCGGTATGCCTTCTAAACCGGTTGAATTGTCGTTGGGCCAAGTATTTATAAACGGGGTTATTTATTGGCATGGTTATGATAGGATTGCTGCGGATCATGAAAATAGACATAATCGGATCATTTCATTTGATTTGAAAAGTGAAAAACTTGGTGAAGTGTTTCTATCGGATAGTTTAGTACATTCCACCGGACATTTGATAGTCTCGAAACTAATGGAGTCTCTTGTTGTGATTGAAAGTTATTATGTGGCTGAAACGCCAGTTTGTGCTGTGTGGAAGATGAATCATGGTGTTCTGAAATCGTTTACAAAACTTTACACTGTTAAGGCGAGTGATAGTGCAATTTGTAATAGAGTACTTGAGTTTAGGAAGAATGGTGAACCTATTAGTATGCTCTTTCTTGACTTAATTTGTCTAATATATGCTCTAAAGTATTCACTAAAATGGAAGTTGCAGGGAGAATCTCTGACAACTATTCTTCTTGTCAGGAATTTTTGTTATATGTGAGCATGGCTAAGCATGCATGCTTTGTTTTCTCCCTTTTAACTAAACCATTTTCGATAATCTTTTTTATTTAGAATTCTAGTATTGTAAATAATTGAGGATATTAGAGCCTTAGAGGGTTGAAAAATATAAAGCTAACAACATCAGTTTGTCGATATTAGACATAACTTAAATGCTAACATCACAAATGATATCGCCTTAGGTGAATATATCAGTATCACCAAAATTCTACTCGCGCAAACATTGATAGAATTTGGCGTAACTAAAAGTTAAAAATTGGACCTTGAATGATTGATATTGATTCAAACGAAGCAAAACCAATAAGTCAATAACATTGGCAACGAATTAAACGCGCTGAGTTAACCTGTCAAAAGTTTTTAAGTTTTTATTTTTTTTATTTTGCTCAAGAAATCCTAAAATAAAGCTTCGAACCTAAGACCTCTTGTGAGAAAATCAGGACGCTTTACCCATAGACCTTTTTGTTGATGGTTAATTCATATGTAAAATAACTCAGTTTGATGTTTTTGAATAGGACCCGGAGGAAGGCAACTGGTGGATGCAATTTGGAAACGGAAAAGTGTTAGGATACTGGCCGGCCAAACTGTTTTCATACTTAACAAAAAGTGCATCATTGATAGAATGGGGTGGACAGGTAGTGAACACAGCCGCAGACGGGCAGCACACGACGACCCAAATGGGCAGCGGTCAGTTCCCTGAAGAAGGGTTTAGTAAAGCAAGTTATGTTAGAAATATTCAAATAGTTGATGAATCCAATACTTTGAGGGATCCTAAAGACATTAACATCTTCACTGAGCAACCCAATTGCTATGATGTTCAAACGGGCAGTAATGGTGATTGGGGCAGCCACTTTTATTATGGTGGACCGGGTCGAAACCCGAACTGCCCGTGATAAATTGTCTAGGTAGTGTTTTTGTAACAAATCATTTTAACAAAAGTGATACAGTAGAGTGGTTTTTTATGTGATGCATACTGGTTGATTAAATCAACGAGTAAATATATTGGAAATAAAATGTTGGTATCAAAGTGCTTTTAGTTTTGAGTTAGAAACCTTTTTAAGTGTTTACTAGAAACTATGGAGGTTTGAATTCCATTTTTTTCCCCTTTTTTTTGGTAAAACATTGATAATCCGCAACTATGATCGACTTTGAATTTTACATTCTTGGATCACATATAGCTAATAGTTTGATTTATTTGGTACACTTTACATTAATTCATCAACACAGTTGTTGATTTATCATGCAATTAAATTAGTCAAAAGTATATGATGAAAACATAAATTTGATGTAGGTTGATTTTGACCATGGAGATTAAGATGTTCGGGGGAAAACAACAATACGGAACTGTGTTTGGTTAAATTAGTCGGGACGGACCTTCGTTATAGTCAGCGGTGGCCTCAGTCAATTTTTTCGACTTGGTATAAAATTAGTTGAATAGTTATTGGTTCTTTAACCGTGGTACCACTCATATTTAGGTGGTGCACGTCACTGTTTATATAAATTTAATCAACTACCAAGTCGAGGAAGGTTCAAATTTTTTGTTATTGGTTTTTTAATGTTGAAACAATGTGAATCATTATCATGTCGGCTTGAGGTATTGAGATTCATGTTGATCATTGTGAGACGTAACTGCAATATTAATAAGTTGTGTAAGTTTACATAAATGACAATGCATATGCATAGCTATACGTGTTAGAAAACATATTAGTATTGTTTTTTTTATGAAAATCAAGCTCGTAAATTATATATAGAATTCATTTGACATTAAAGTACCGTATCATGTCGGCTTGAGGTATTGAGATTCATTTTGTTATTAGACAAAAGTTCATTAAAGTACAGCTTTTTTAAAAAGAATGGGAGAACACATCTCAGCCTTTGGATCTCAATGATCAAGGATCCACATTTAATCTCAAATTTATTTTTGAAAAAAATAAACCATATGTTAATTTGAGCGGAGGGGCATTTCAGTCATTCGATAAACACCCCCAATCTCCATTAGGTTTCTTCCATTTTTTTATTTCATTCAATTTTACTCACAGATACAAAACCATTCGCTCTCGCACAAAAACCCTAACTACAATCCTTCAAAATTTGTCTCAATTGTTTCGATTTCACACTTAAAACGTTGATTTTATCATTCATTTGATTCGTAGCTTCGAATTGATCCGTGAAATTGCAGTTTTCATCAATTTTTGCCCTAAATCGTACACTAACCCTAAATTTTTCGATTTCATCTTATTGAAACATTTTTACATACGATTATTAGGAGTACACGTGCTTTGCGAAGGGCTTATGGTGCTAGAATTCCAGCGATTCCACTAGGTAATTTTTGATTTTGCATTCAATGTGATATTCGGTTTCCTTTATTATATATCACGATTGGCACTGTATAAAGTTATTGTACTTACTGATATAGGATTTTGTTGTTGCGATTATTAAAGCTATAAATCATGTTGAATGGGAGACATATCATAAGTGAGTTTTTATTTGTATAGTGATTGATAATCTTGATTTGAGGTTAATATATTGGATGTGAAATGGGTGTTTTATTGTAGATGGTTGCTACGTCTGCGTTTCAGCCTCGAACATATGTGCAATATTGTTTACATGCCCTAGTAATGCGATTAACAAAAATGCAGAATCGAACGGTAATGGTAGTTCAAAGACTATGATTAAATTTAGGGCTGATGTTTTATGTAATGGATTCCGGTAGTAATATTGCGTTTTGTTACTTATCAGGTGGCATTGAAGGCGTTTGTAATTATTACTAGCTCATCGAGGTAAGGTGACCCTACTTTCATGTAAAAACTGTTGAATTTTCAACAAAGACGTCGCGTTGAACATGTCTTAAAATCATACGTTATGTGTTGATCATTTTTCACTATAGAACATATATTTTGCTTTTTCGTTAGAGTTTCTTATCTGCTATCTTTTAAATCATATGTGTAAAACGTATTTGTGGTATCGTGTATGTATAATATACGTGTGTTTTGGTACTGTCATCTATTAACTCGGTTATAGTTAATTGGCTATTGATTAGTCATATGAACAAGTATTATCCGGTGCATCTTACGTGTTCGATGAAATGCTTAAACGACATCGAATAAAGTTAAAAGTTACTCGTATGTGTTTTGATGTGAAATTTTGTGATTGGTGTGCAGAATCCCTGCTGTTGGGTTCCCTGCTTTGGTTGACAAGCATAGTATGTCAGCTGGTCGTCATTCCAAGCCTGCACCTGCAAAGTTAACTAGTAACCGTGGTAGAAGAAAAACTGTAAAGTGATGTAATGGTGATGTAAATCAAGTACATTTGGTTCATAACAGTTTTTGATCATGTTTTTTTTTCTTTTGAACCGGGTTTGTTTAATACGATGTAACCAAGTACTTTTGTTCATTACAGTTTTTGTAAATAGTTTGAATGTTGGTTTTTCATTTATTTTTCATTTTTTTTTACTTCTGATGTATGTTTTAGAACATAGAACATATGTGTTACCTACCCATTAACACATGTGTTACCAACCCACTAACACCAAATTTGGTGTGTTACCTATCCACTAACACATGTGTTACCAATTAATAACACATGTGTTACCAACTGCTAACACATGTGTTACAGAACCAAGTTATAGAACACTAACAATTGTGTTAACATACGAGTAACTCAAGTACATTTGTTCATAGCTGGATGGTTTTAGGTTTCATTAATTTCATTTTTTTTACTGTTGTTGTATGTTGTAGAACAGATGTGTTACCAAACCACTAACACATGTGTTACCAAATCAATAACACATGTGTTACCAAACCGCTAACACATGTGTTACCAATCACTAACACATGTGTTACGAAACATTAACACATGTGTTAAAGAACATTAACACATGTGTTACCAACCACTGTTAATTGTGTTAACATATGATTTACTCAAGTACATTTGTTCATAACAGTATGGTTTTATATTCCATTAATTTCATTTTTTTACTGCTGTTGTATGTTATAGAACACATGTGTTAACAAATTACTAACGCGTGTGTTACAAACCACTAAAATATGTGTTACAGAACACTAACACATGTGTTACCAACCACTAACACATGTGTTACCAACTATTAACAGTATAACCCATATGTTACAGAACACTGATACACAATACACACCATATAGTTGATACACAATACAACTGATACATAACATATTGTTCATTGTGTATCACGTTTTTTAATCACATTCATATTTTTTCATTGTGTATCACGTGTTAATACATTTTTTTTAGAATGTTCATTGTGTATCATGTTTTTATTTTCTAAACGTATCGCATGATTTTCAGATTGTGCATTGTGTATCACTTTTATAATTAATATTGCTCATTGTGTATAACACACGTGATTTTAGTTCATATGTGTTATCATAACACATGTGTTATCAGTCACTAACACATGTATTATCAAGAAGTAACACATGTGTTATCACTCACTAAGCATGTGTTACCAGTTACTAATACATATGTTATCAGTCACTAACACATGTCTTACCAAGCAGTAACACGTGTGTTACCAGTCACTAACACATGTGTTACGAAGCGGTAACACATGTGTTATCAGTCCCTAAGCATGTGTTACCAGTTACTAATACATATGTTATCAATCACTAACACATGTGTTACCAAGTAGTAACACGTGTGTTACCAAGTAGTAACACGTGTGTTACCAGTCACTAACACATGTGTTACGAAGCGGTAACACATGTGTTATCAGTCACTAACACATGTGTTACCCAGCCGTACCACATGTTATAAGACACATGCTATATTTTAAAAGTATTAAATCAATTTGAGTATATAGAGTTTTTGGAAAAAGAAATAGTATCTAGCAAACACAATCTTTTATGGTCATGCACAATCATGTGCTGTTGCCTAACACTTGTGATATTAAACAATAGCACAAGTGATAGAAATTTACTAACACATATGATACTTTGAAGAAGTATCATATAAACACAAATACAACAGTGCACAAACAAGTATTGCATGTCACATATTAAAAGAAGAAGAAACATATTTTTGATAGTGACACTAACACATGTGTTACAACAACTTACCACATGTGATACCTTAACTTAAACGTATATGATATAAATGTGGAATCAAATGTGCAATGTGTTACAATGACATAACACACGTTTTATAATAGTTTAACTCATGTGATACATAGATGTAATTAAATGTGCAATAACTTAATCTATTTATGTACATCAAACAACACTACACCGTGTTCTTCCCAAAAACCGAGCCCACCATCATCATCGTTTGTGAGTCTGATTCCTTCATATCAATGCAGCACGTCGTCTTCATCTTTCCCGAGCCCATCCAACTTCGACATGACCAAAAACCCATTTGCTTCTCTTCACAACGCGATTCCATCTTCGCTCCCACCTCTTCGTATCTCAAACAGTGCCCCTGTGACCTCACCACTATCATCTCCAACTTCCAAGTGCCCCAAACCAAACAATTTCAACTGGGAATCTTTTGCCAAACAATCGATTTCCTCATTCAATATGCCATTTTTTGCATCTGCTGCACCCACAAGTCCTACAAGGTACCAGTGCTTTACTCCTGCAACCATACCCGAATGTGATGAATCTGATTGCTCCACCATTGACTCGTTATAAATATATATCTCATTTATAAAAATAATAAGTATCAATCAGCAACATGAAAAATGAAGAATTAATCATTCATCAGTTCTTCATGGACTCTTTTTATCATCCATTTAGTTAATAGCATGCTACAAAATTCAGCTAGGCATATAATCAAACACCTAGTGTGCATAACAAATGGAACACGACAATAATGAATTATACGTTTATATGTCATCTAATCCCCCAGTTGATTCAAACTCCACATCTATGTCATCTGGATTTACATCACAAGCTATCATATTCTGTATCAATTATACGTTTATATAAGTTTTTGCTTCTAATAATCACAAGATATTGCATCCTTATTAACCAGATCTTTTTATAAAATCGCAGCAAATTACCTGTAATGCGATGTTTGTACGTTCAATATCAATCTTTGTTTCTTCAATTGCTCGTTTGTTCACTCGATTTTGAACTCTGAAACCATAGATTCTTCATTCGCGAGTATAGAAACCCTAAAAATTGTCTGATATGAGTAGATAACCTGCAATTCGATGTTCATACGTTGAAGCTGAATCATTATTTTTCAATTGCTCGTTTGTTCACTCTATTTTGAACTCCAAAACCATAGATTCTTCAATGGCAAGAAGAAAACCCCTAAAAGTTCATGCGTGAAGACGTGAAGTGTTCTGCAGTTTTTTTTTATGTTTTTGATTTTCCTTTTTTGCTAGAGTAATTTGTAAATTACTAAAATACCCCTCCACCTTTGATGAGAATGGTGAAATCTGATTGGTTCTCCCATTCTTTTTAAAAAAGTCATACTTTAATGATCTCATCTCTTTGTTATTAATATCTATATCTATATGATTTTGTAGTGTAAATGTAAATATGTAGTAATTACGTAATTACAAATTTAGTTACATTCAAAAGTAGTTGGCAAAAAAATATTAAAATATAGTCTTGACTTTAACGAGTATGCTTAATCGGCAGACTTTCCAAAGTAGTTTGCAGGTGAAAAAGTGTAGAATAGGTACTTAGATCTTCAAAGTTCTAAACTTTTCTTATTGTTTAAATGAATTATAATAATGGTTATAAATGAGCAAATTTCATTTTTTTTTGACCTCGTGGTCCATTTTTCTTACTTATTTTATGGTATTAAACTTTACACCTTTTACTATTGTATGGGTCGAATTTTGAAAACTTATATTGTATGTATTGAACATGTAAATATCGTTTATTGTATGTAAACTTTCCTTTTTGGGTTAGACCGAAATAAGAAAGTTTCTTTTTTTAGCCTTACCTAAAAAGGAAAATATACATACAATAGAACAAATGAAATTATGTCTTATAGAATAGAACAAATGAAAGATGTCTCACACGATAATAAAAAATGTAAAATTTAGGGAAATTAATCAAAATGCCACTTTTTCCGAACGTATATTTCGATTTGCCCCTCAAAAAAAAAAAGTTGTCGATTTGCCCTACCCGTCCGCAGGTCGCATCGTGCGACCTGCGACCCGACCAATGCGACTCGCGACCAACGTTATTACCGAGTAAAAGACAAGCCCAAACCGCAACACGACCCGTTCACCGATCGCCGATCGCATCATGCGGCCTGCGACCCGTTCACGCGACCTGCGACCCGTTTCATGTTCACTAGTCGTAACTCTTGTTCACTAGTCGTAACTCTTGTTCACTTGTCGTAACTCTTGTTCACTAGTCGTAACTCTTATTCACTAGTCGTAAGTTACCATTTTTAGATTTTTCAAGATAAGATTTTTCAGATAAGATTTTCTGACATTTTTTTCAAGATAAGATTTTTCAGATTTTTCAAGATAAGATTTTTCAGATAAGATTTTATGACATTTTTAAGATTTTCTGGATTTTTTTTTACTTTTTGGATAACGATCTGGATAACTTCCATTTTAACAATATCATATTTTTGTACTTTCAATAATTTCCATTTTAACATCCATCTTTGAAATCACTCACAAATTCTTGCACTCCTCTCATCATCAGTTTAACATATCATTCTTCAGGTACAATTTTTCACCCACTCAATGAGTATTGCATTTTGTAATGGATAAGTTTAAACTTTTTATCTGTTATGGGGGTCGTTTTGAATATGTTAACAACATGCCAATGTATTTGCCAATAGAATGTAGTAGAGTGCCGTTAAAACTTCCAGTGGCACCAGAAAGGCCCATGACGTGCAAAGTTTTGTTGAAAAACGTTTTAAAAAAGTTAGGTCTACCACTTGATTCACCGGTTTGTCTCAAATATAAGCTCGGTCAGTATGTTGTTGATATAAATTATGATATTGATAATTTTGGTGATTTTCTGTGCCATGCAATTAACAATGCTCCGATAGAAATTTACATTGTTGATATTGTACGAAATGTTTCTGGTAAGGGTAGCAATCAACCTAGTAGTAGTAGTTCTGGTTTTCAACCACCGTTTAACCAACAACAAACTACTGAATATTATCAACAAGCTCAATATCAGTCATTTCAACAACCCTTTCAACAACCACAATATCATTCATTTCAACAACCCTTTCAACAAGCACAATATCATTCATTTCAACAGCCCTTTCAACAATTTTCGGTTCCTTATCAACCACAATATCAATTTCATTATCATGCTCCTCCACAAAATAGAGACTTTCATCCAACAGAACACCCCATGAACCCTTCATTTAGGGTAGTTGAAGAGACCCAAGATAATTCTAAATTTGATTCAGATGTTCAATACGATCATTCTAATTCAAATTACTATGTGGAGAAGTCAGATCTAGACCCACATCCTCATGATTATGATCATTATGGTGATGAAAATGTCAATCCACCAAAGGATCATGACCATCCATTTTGTAATCACATTGTTGAAGATGATGAGGATGATGAGGAGGATGAGTCTGATCCAAGAGATATGTACGACAAACTCATACAAGTAAAATCAGCCGAACCTGATATATTCTGGAATATACCAACGCCGTTAGGAGAGGAAGAAAAAGAAGTTCCTAAACGACCAGTTACAATGTATGAGAAATCTTGTCGGATTCGAAAGGGCCAAACATTCGTAAGTAAAGAGGAATTTCTACTTCAATTGCAGACCAAGTGTCTAGAAGAGGGTTTTCAGATTAAACCAATAAAGTCAGGCAAAAAAATGTACACAGCGAAATGTATTTTGCCTGATTGTGATTGGAAGATAAGTGCAGCGTGTATCCAATATTGTGACAACTTCCAAGTAAGGAAGTTACGTGACGCTCACACATGTTCTCGCAGTAAAATCTTGGCAAATAGTCGTCATGCAACCAAGAAAGTGCTTGGTAACCTATTGAAGGAGGCGATGACTTTGGAAGGTCGTGTATACAGAGGCAAAGAGATCAAACTTGATATGACTGAACGCTATAAAATCAGCCTTACATACAACCAAGCATGGAAAGCAAAGTGTTATGCTATAGAGATGTTGAGAGGTAGTCCCGCTGAATCGTTTAACAAGCTTCCCATTTACCTGCACAACCTAAAACTACATAACCCGGGGAGCACTACGAATCTCCGTACAGATGATGAGGATAAATTTGTAATGTGTTACATGTCCATCGGTGCAGCTGTAAGTAATTATTATTAGTTCAAATACGTACATTATTATATAATTTACATATATTTTTTTCTGAATTTGCAGATACGTTCATTTGTTAACCATACACGCCCAATAATAATCGTAGATGGGGCACATTTGAAGGGTGGGTACTTGGGTACTAACTTAATTGCTGTGGCGATGGACGGTAATAATGGCATCTTGCCACTGGCTTATGGAATTGGTGCGGGAGAGACGACAGACGTGTGGACCTGGTTCTTGGGAAACTTACGTGACGCCCTTGAATCTGCTGGTGGGATTGACAACCTCACATTCATCTCTGATAGGGCTCCAGCAATTGCAGCCGGTATTTGTTGATGAACCTGAAGAGCAAATCTGCAAAAGTCAAGTACTTTGAATGGCATTACTGGAAAATGTGTAAGGCTTACCGAAGGTCGGATTTCGATGAACATTTTGATGTCATTTCTAGACATTTACCAACTTCAGCTAATGTTCTTACAGAGGTGGGGAAAGAAAGATGGTCAAGGCATCATTCAACAAAGACACGATATGCTTACCTCACAACTAACAGTACAGAGTCCATTAATGCTATGACCAAGCATGCAAGAAAACTCCCGGTGACAATGTTATTGGAGTTTTTTAGATCTTCAGTACAACAATGGTATTTCAAACATCGAAACACTACCGCAGCTGTTAAAACACCTGTCACACCATATGCCGAACACAAAATTGGTAAGAGGGTTGGCAAATCACTCAGCTGGAAGGTCAACCCATCCACAAACATGATATGTGAGGTGGTGGATCGGAAAAAGAATGGAACAGTCAACTTGGAAGCAAGAACATGCACTTGTAAGCAATGGCAATTGTCTGGTTTACCTTACGGATATGTAGCGGCAGTGACCCGTCACTTTAAAATGGACAATGTGAGCTGCTTTGCGGAGAGGTATTTCACCACGGAAACATATCGGGCAGACTACAGTGAGGCTATAAATCCAACACCTCATCCTTCAGAATGGAAAGATCCAGGTAATCTGCAGATTTGCTTACCGCCGGTACTTGTGAAGAGGCAATCTAGCCGTCCACCTGGCCGTGCTCGTATTCCTTCGAAAGGAGAGGAGAAACGGGAATACAAAAATCAATGTAGTCGGTGCAAGGAACGCGGTCATAGTCGAGTTAATTGTACGGCTCCTTACGATAGAACCGATGAGCCAACCCGATCAAGAACCACCGTAAGATCAAACTCAAGGTCCAAATCAAGATCCAAATCAAGATCGAAGAAAGTAAGTTATTAGTTTTATTCATATTAACACAAAAAATTTGATTGTATTATTAATCGTCATTATTTGACTTGTAGAAGACGTCCACAAAATCAACGAAAAGCAAGTTCGAGGAAGATGAAGGAGAGCCATCCCAGGCGACTCAAACTTTTCCGAGTGTACATTTGAGTCAACCTTGAGTCACATTTGAATATGTTGTGATGACAAAAACTATGTTATGTACTTGTTAGCAATGTTATCTATGTTTGCATTATTGTGGTGTATTTGATTAACTTACTTTGTTTGAACATTACCAAATATATCATTACATAAGGATTAAAAATCATAAATTACATTAACAACACAACGTACATAATTGGCCAACTATCCAATTTATTGAAAGAAAGATACGAATTACAGGATTTAACTAATAACTAATCGAATAAACGCCTAGCACTTGAAGAGCCGGTAATAACCTTAGACATTGCAAACGGCATAGTTTGATCAGAATTCGAGAAATGTGACAGATCGTTGCGTGTAACATACACCACAATTTCTCTATGTATTTTGGCATTGGCAGTAATCTGCTTGAGTTGCTCGACATCATCTGTTATCAATTGTAAACCATTATCTAGGTCTTTTTCATGCTCTTTAAAGTAAAAATACCACTTCGGTGGAGGCCAGTAACCGAGCTCTTTTAAAGCCGTTTCCAAAAGTTTTGTTGAAAATTCATCGGCCTCAACGTAGTCAAGAAACGTCAACAAACATTAAGTGTACATTCTGTAAGCGCCCTGAAAATGTCCGGCGTGACGGAAACCGACACTAAACATCCAGGGAACTTCTGCGTATATTTTCTCAGTTGACGGTTCTTCATTTGGTGACCGAAAATACCAAAAATGTTCATCCAAAACCATTTTCAGAAAATTGTTGACAAAAATATATGAAAAAGTTGATAATGTGGTGAGAATGTGAAATGTTGATAATTCTATCTTACAGTTACACTATTTATAAATAAACATGTAAGAAAATCAAGAAAATCAAAGAAAATCTTATCCAAAAAGATAAGATATCTTATCTCAAAAAGATAATAAGTTATCCAGATCGTTATCCAAAAAGTACAAAAAATCCAGAAAATCTTAAAAATGTCAGAAAAGCTGTTCTGAAAAATCTAAAAAATCTTATTTTGAAAAATCTGAAAATGGTAATTTACGACTAGTGACCACGACTTACGACTAGTGACCAAGACTTACGACTAGTGAACAAGAGTTACGGCCAGTGAACAAGAGTTACGACTAGTGAACATGCATTGCGACTAGTAACTCGTTCATCGTTAATCGTTACTCGTTCATCGTGAACGGGTCGCAGGTCGCATGATGCGACCGGCGATCGGTGAACAGGTCGTGTTGCGGTTTGGGCTTGTCTTTTACTCAGTAATAACGTTGGCCGCGGGTCGCATTGGTCGGGTCGCAAGTCGTACGATGCGACCTGCGGACGGGTAGGGCAAATCGGCACTTTTTTTTTGGAGGGGCAAATCGAAAAATACCTTAGGAAAAAGTGGCATTTTGATTAATTTCCCTAAAATTTAATAAACAACGGAACCTTTTCTTATTCATGAACTTGTCAATTTTCTCCCACTCTGACTTTTCTGAAACGACATCAAATGAGTAGTCAACTCAAAAGCAATGTGACAAGAGTATCCTTGTCCCATTCATGATTCTATTTTTTTATATCTTGATTATAATTTTACTCATATCATTATCAAAATTTAAGGCAACAAAAAACTCACATTTTGAATATTTTTCCTCTCCATTTTTATACGAGTACTAATTGTCACCTTGTTATACAGCCATTAACTTCATTTCTTCTTGATTCAAGTGTCTAGAACCACTTCACCTCTTTTTCCCAAGCCCTTCGAATACATAGAATTTTATGCATATCGTAAAATAATAAAAGTACACATCTGTACTACTTTATAAAATGTTTGGCCCTTAAGTCTTAATTTCTTAATAAGGGGACAATATAAATGACTATTTTACCCTTTTAAATATTTTTAAAGTGCTTTTAAAATACTTAAAATCAAAATCAATACAATTATTTATAAAAGTCAATATGTCATAATTAATTTTTAAGTTACAAATATTTATCATTTAGTTTTACTTAACCGACTAAATATATATACTTAATTTTATATAAGACACAATAACTATGACACAAGATGTGTAACTAATTAAACTTAAACTTTGTAATTTATTACTTCTAATATAAAGAACACCAACAAATTGACTTACCAAATAAAAAATTTGATTGTGGAATGCAAAGTTATAAATTATTATACGTTTACACTTTCTCTATCTTTAACATTCATCTTCTTACATTAAAATATGTGCATCAAACAAACTTAGAATGAATGTTGATTCAACATCGTAGAATGATAAATATTGCACGATGCATTGCGCGGATAATCTTCTATTGATATAATATGTGATATGTTATGCATATCGTAACTTTAATAAGAAAAATATAAAATATATAAGTACCGGTATAGTCAAATAATAAAAAAATTTATATGATATAGTATGATATATAATGATATATCACAATATTAACACAAACTCACACAAAACTATGCCAAAAATAAATTTGTGCCTTTTGGAATACATAGAATTTTGTTGTATACAAATCATTATAAAAGTACACATTGATATGTTATGCATATCGTAACTTCAATAACAAAAATATAAAATATATAATAGTCAAATAATAAGAAGATTTATTTATATAATATAGTATGAAGTATGATATATAATGATATATATCACCTTACATATTAGGGATTTTATTTATAAATGTATTCAACTTTTGTTAGAAATCTAAAGTATGTATCTAACTTTTAACACTTCTATTATATGTATCTAACTTTTAAATATCTTTATTGTAGCATTGGACGGTACTTTTTATGACGTGTCATTCCTAAAGCGTGCCACGTGTCATCCATATAACTTAACAAATCATTAAAAATATTGTTCAATACATACAATAGTGATATTTTGACTAAAGTTGAATACATTTACAAATACTTATCCCTACATATTACATAACATGCATATAATACAACATACGTAGTATATTATAACATTAATGTTAATCTACGCGTAAATAACACTTCGAAATACATTATGGATTCATACCCGAACATTTACAATATAAAAGTTGGAAGACTTAAAATTTGTAGAAATATTTTCTGCATATAAATTGAATTTTACATTTTTTTAAAAGTAAATTGAGTTCGAAGATGATGAGGCAATATAGAAAAGTGTGTTGGAATGTTTTGAATAAAAATATATAAATTCATCCACTTCACAATATACCGAAGTGTTACTTACGCTTAATCCTGTATGCGAGACCACAATACCATCATCAAAGAACATTAAGACAAGTTCAGCAAGCCTGCAAAACGCAGTCTGATTGTAGTACATAGTCAGTTGTCGGGAACATAGGAGGTAGGAATCAAATGCAACTGAACCTTTTTTGCTACTAACGTACCCTCAGTCTCCATCATATCGATATCTACAGGATTTAAGCCTTCCGGAAGTTTCCAATCGAAATAGTATAGCATTTGAGCAAGCAAAAGTTGTACCGATACTAAACCAAAATTTATACCGGGGCACATCCTTCTCCCTGACCCAAATGGTATAAATTGATAATTAGTTCCCATGAAGTCGACCGAAGTATTTTCAAATCTCTCTGGCTTAAAGTTGTCAGCATCCTCCCAATACTCAGGATCGGTTGAGCAAGCCCAAGAGTTAACAATCACCTTCGCGTTGACAGGTATATCGTAACCACCAATTTTGCATTGCTCCCTACATACATGTGGGAGTAACAAAGGGAGTGGAGAGTGAAGCCGTAGAGTTTCCTTGATCACCGATTGCAAATAGGCCAAATCTTGTAAATTTGTCTCCGTGATTTTTCCTTTCCCCTTAAAGGCTTCCCTCACTTCTGCTTGTGCCTTCTCCATCACACTCGGGTGTCTTATCATTTCGGTCATAGCCCATCCAATTGTTATTGTGGATGTATCGGTGCCTCCAGAAAAGATGTCCTGCATCAGTATGGATATATGTTAACCGTGTTGAGACTCTATAACCAATATTCACCTACACTCTACGGAAGATTTTTTTTATTTACTTTTGGGGTTTATACTTGATGATTTCTTTACTTCAAAAAATTATACGTTTTTCTAAAGCTTTTTTGTACAGAAAAACCTTTCGAAGCCTTGAATTGCATTAAATTTTTGGCGCAAGACTTTTTTGTTAGTTTGTAAGTGTTAGTTTTAAGGGTTTAGTGCAGGGGAATGCACTTAACTTTAGTCCGATGTCTATAGTACGTACTCAACTTTGCTTTGGTCTATTGTATGTATCAGTCGTTCAACTTTGATCTATTGTGTGTACGTATCCAATGACTAAGTTGATTATGTGGCAACCGTATGATGTGTCACGTCACCTAATATTCATTGACACATCATCAAAAAGGGGTGATACGTCAATCGGATACACACAACAGACCAACATTGAAAGGTTGATACATACAATAGACCAAAACGAAATTGAGTACACACTATAGATATCGAACTCAAATTAAGTGCATTCTCTGCACTAATCCCTAGTTTTAAATTGCATTAAAAGGGGGTGTGGGTGAGGGAGTAGCATCAACTACCTCAATATAGTCAAAAAGCTTTCCTCACCATCGTTATTAACTTAATCCAAAGATAATTGAAACCTAATAAGAAAATAAAGTAGGGGTAAGCGAATAAAAATGCAATTAACTATGACCTGACATTCATAGTGTGTACTCAATTATTCGGGCTTCCATTGTGTATAAGAAACTAGTTATTTCATGCTATTGTGTGCAATTTTTGGTATTTTTTTAACGTGTCATCTAGATAAGGTGACACGTGTCATCCTTACAAGTTGACACGTCACCCAAATACATACGATGGCAAGAAATAACTAGTTTCTTACACACAATGGAAGCCCGAATAGTTGAGTACACACTATGAATGTCATGTCATAGTTAATTGCATTTTTATGTACTTACCCCAATAAAATAATCATATGTACAGACACAATTTGGCCCATGTTTCTATTAATTGACTTTTATTTCTCACTACTGATTTGGACATGGTACCACTTAAAATTTGGCATTGATATTTCCAAAATTAAGAATGATAAATCCACCGTTAGGTACAACTGTTTATTGCAAAGTTTTAGTGGAACTATCATTTTTTTTTTTGGAAATATCATCTTCCATATAATTTTAGCCAGAGTATTATTAGGTTATATTTCGAGCAAGTAGTTATCTACTTTAATCAAATAGAATCATAACTGCAGCATATAAAGACTATTTATATTACTAGAGAATAAGAGAAAATCGACTATATATAGTATTCAAGTTACTGTATTAATCCATAAGAAGTCTCTACAAAAACTGGATTTCGAAATTTTAAAACAGTATTGATCTAAGAGCATACACTGATGGAGTAGAATCAATAATTAGCTTCGAGTGTGGATTGATTGATTTAACAAAACGGATAAAGGTTAGGGCAAATACTTATAGATTATGATATATGAACGTACCACAAAAACGGCTTTGATGTTGTTGCTAGTGATGGGGAATTCCAGACCACCTTCCTCTTTGATTCTGAGAAGAACATCTAGAAGATCTTCCTCTTGTGCATCACCGTCTATTTGTTTACATTCGTGTGCTTTCGAGATGTCATCAATGATCTTATCAAGAGTCTTGTGCAGTTTCATTAACTTTGATCTTAGTCCAGTCATCACATAAAGAAACTTATAATTCGGAAACAAATCTGCTAGATAAAAGCCACTGTTTACTCTTGAAAACTCATCCATGAACTCTATTAGAGCTTGTTGGTGTTTAAAATTTCTTCCAAAAGAAGCTACGCAAACAATATTATTAATCACTTCCGTGACGGTTTGGTGCAAGTTTACAGCTTTCCCACAAGATAATTTGAGAACTTCCATGAAACGGTCAACCTCTTGCTCTCGGATTGCACTAAATGATCGAACTTTTTTGGCGCTAAGTAGTTCTAAAGAGGATATCTTTTTCATTTGTCTCCAATACTCTCCGTAGGGGGCAAGAGCAATATCAGTGTTTCCATACAATACAAGCTCACTCCCAAAAGTCTTGGGACGATCGGCAAGTGCAATATCATGTGTTTTTAGCACCTCTCTCGCTAGTTGAGGTGATGAAACAATAATTGTAGAGACTTGGCCAAGTTGGACATGCATGATGGGACCATGTTTTCGTGCTAAGTCTCGAAAAGCACGGTGTGGGAGTAACCCAATTAGTTGGTGTATGTTTCCGATTAGAGGTAGCTTTCGTGGGCCTGGTGGCCTGTTTAGAGATTTCGAGGATTTGGCTTTCTTGTTGAGCACAATGTAAACGAAGAGTAAAAGACAGGAAACAATAAAAGTGAAAACTATTTGGGTGTTCATTGTTGTTGTGGATTGCATGAATACAAGTATAGTATTATGGCACCGGCGAGTCTTACATATTTTATTACATCTGCACTATGTTCTTGAGATTAAAACTAGAATGAAAAGAAAAGAAAGGTGTAGTTTGTGATTTAAGATGAAAGAGAACAAACAGAAAGAAAAGTTTTTTTCAAAGGAAAGGACTAATTAATTTTCTTAATTTCTTAAAGCAATAGAGGCTATATATAACCTTTATATTTAGAGGAGAATCAACCCACGTATCCTCCTTTTTAGCCACATCCTAAGTGATCAGGAAGGGCCATGGCCCACCCTCACTTCACCATTATTGTGTTATGAGCTATATATTTATCTATATTTTATTATATCCATGTAAATACTTTTGGCCCACCAAGTAAAATAGTAAAAAAAATAGTAAACTTTGATGGTTTACCAACTTTACATCTCTAATAAATTTTACTGTTTTTAATCTAATTAATTCAATTTAAAAATCCTTTTCCAATATTAAGTTCACATGAATATTGCAATTGTATGGACAAATTTTTCGTTAGATATTAAATTTACTACAATAATTTTTAAGAGTTTTTTTAGGTTACTTTCAACATATTTATCTAGTTTAATCTTGAAATATTTTTGGGTTATTATACTCTACAATAATTTTAGTTCATAAAAAAATACTCCGTCTATTCCACTTTTATTGTCCATTAAGAATTTTTACGGATTTGATATAAGTTGGATAAATATCAATTTTACCCTTATTCAAGATAAATTTGAATGAAATTTTTCTATCAATATCATTGATTGAGAATAATGAATGAGGGTAAATTATGGATGGTAAAATGTAATGGTACGATGTATGTAGCTTAACTGTGTATCATCAAAATTTTCTTTTCGGTACTTGTTGGTACTACCAAAGTTTAGCCCACCCAAAGTTAAGAATTCAATGGTGATTAGATCTGTACTCACTGTAATTATATATGAAATTCCTTGAACTCCTTAGCGGAGTACATCACATCTTGATCGAAGGGGTGTCTGCTCGTTAGCAATATCCAATAAACAATCATTTGGGATCACTATAAGCATGTCAACATTCATTCACGGCTTTTTAATAGCCTCCCAAGCCTGAAAAAAAGGTTTGGTCGAATATAATCCTTTGTAGCATATAAATAGGCAAGCACGATTCTACATCACCAAACAAACAACTATCATCTCAATTTCATAGTCATCTTGGATGGTATAAAACAGTCTTAAATAGCATATATATCCCATCACCTAACTGGACTGATCATTTGCGTCCTTCAAGGCCGAACGCACAACTGCATAAGTAACACTACCAACTAGTAAAATATCCTACTTCGTTTAAAATTTGAGCTATTACTGGAGCAGCACCAGTGCATGTACCGCCACCCATACATGCTGTTGAACACAAGATCTGATCCTTTAAAAGAATTCCTAATAGCTTCCTTTGATTCCTCTGCAACTGTTCTCCTAAAAACGGATTCCCACTACAGCTCCTGGTATAAGCTAGTACCGGTATCGATTACCACTGCAACAACTGTCTTTATCATAAAAAATTCCGAAGAGCCTGTGTTCCCACACTATCATTCACCTGTAAACAATGGTTCCATTAATCTTTTTAATATCATTAATGATCTTAACACTTCAACATACAGTTTAATTGCAGTTAACGTTATCGAGAATGGCAAATATGATGCAATATATTATAAACGGGGGGAAGCTACTTAAATCGACTCATATCCTTGAGAGACCTGTAAACACATTTGATGGACCAATCCCGATTACTACCATGTCAACAACCTGAAAAATAACATTTAGTAAGAACATTGTTTAATTAATACATCACATTATTCAATGCAATTTACAAAATGGGCAAACCAAAACAGCATGTTGCAACCTATACTAAAAGTGACCCGAACTCATTACGACCTCGTAAAGCAACAAATCTGTCCACTATATTTCCACGTGTAGTTGTCACACACAAAGTTATGCATCCAAGAGTACTTCATACTCAGGGGCTGAGTCAGGATTTTAGAGTTGAGAGAGCAGACATAAAACAAATTTCTATAAGGGGCAAATATCAAAATCTCATAGAGGAGTTTGGACCATTGATTAGGTTTATTCCTTAACGATCCAACGATGGATAATTGATTCTCATAATTACACCAACACTTAAAATTAGTTTAGTTAATTTTAAAAATTAAAAATATCAAATCCGGAAAATAGCTACAAAATAGGAAAACAAATGGAAACAGATAGTTAATTTTAAAAGTTAAAAATATTAAATTACGCCAGAGAGTTACAAAATAGGAAAAAGGAAAACTACACATCAATCTTCACGTAGGTTCCAAATTTTATAACAATGGAATGCTATAAAAAAAAATAAAACTAACATAATAATAAAAATAAGTATATATCTTAGTATATGCGATATATATTATAAAAAATAATATTATGACATAATTATATAACATAACATAATAAAATAAAGTAAAATCTCTATTCGTATCCGATGTATATTTCAAGTTCTTTTAACAATCAAATGCTATAATAAAAAATATACAATATATATGTTTGACTATACGCCTCATACATAAAATGAGCAATTGTTATAACTAAAACGTTTACAAATTAGATAATTTATATTTTAAAGTAGACATGTATTATATTTCAATTAATATAGCTTTAATTAAAAAAAAATTATATGTATCTAATAACCTAATTAGTCTGATCAAAAAAATAATAACCTAATTAGAGAAAAATCAAAAAACATGAACCGCAACAAAATGATGTGCTATAACTAAAATGTTATCGGTTGGCGATTATAGTATATAAGAGTTTGTTTCCTGATATAGTTTTTTTTTTACTTCAAATTTTTAATTGCATAATTTACAGAATCAAATTGTCACCAATCTCACGGACCAAATAAGCCCCTTTACCCCAAAATCCCAAATTTCGTACCGTTTTGCTTTCAAAATACAAGTGTTAATACTTAACACTCACATTTTAAACCCTAATAAACATCCCCAAATTCAAAATCGTAATCAAAATCAAAATCAGATTCAAATGCAAAATGTCTGTTCACCTACCATTCGACATCCAAATGGAAATTATCAAAAAGCTTCCGATCAAATCACTGGTTAGATTCAGATCCGTTTCAAAACCATGGAAATCACTAATCGACAGCTCCAAGGTTATCCATGACAACAACGTGCGCGATAATCAGCCGCATCATCTACTCGTAAGGTATAAATTAGATTATGTGCGAACATACGTTTCTATTATTGATGATGATAGTGTTCTGAAAAGCTTGATAATGACAATTGATTAAGAGAATTTGAGAATCAAATCTGATTTCATTGTGTTGAATTGAATAAAATGAATCTATTACAGAGTTTATATATACATTGATTAACTAACCCTAACAACCTTCTAACCACCTCTTAACCATCTCTTAACTATTTACATTCTCTGTCCTCATACTTCCAGATGTTGACATATGAAGTCCCTGAACTTTCTTCTCTTTCTCATTACACTTCCCCTCAAGTTGTGAGTGTAAGGAATTTGCAACTCCCAACTTGGACAACAGTTTGTAATATTGATTAACATGAACAACTTTAGTAAACACATCTGCAAGCTGAGACTTAGTATGAACATAAGATGGTTTAACAGTACCATTCTTGACTTGATCTCTAACATAGTGACAATCCACTTCAATGTGCTTGGTCCTAGCATGAAATATAGGGTTAGCAGCTATATACAAAGTTGCTTGATTATCACAAAACAAGTCTACTGAACCTAAGTCTTTTAAACCAAGATATTTCAACAAGGTTACTAGCCAAGTGACTTCACAACAAGTCATGGCCATAGATCTATATTCTGCCTCTGCAGATGAACGAGAAACAACATGCTGTTTCTTTGACTTCCATGAAATTGGTGACTTACCCAAAAGAACACAGTATCCAGTAGTCGATCTCCTTGTCATAGGACAACTAGCCCAATCAGAATCACAATATGCAGTCAAATGAGCTGCATCTTTATGAGCTAACAATATACCTTGGCCAGGTGACTGTAACAAATACCTCAACAAGTGCTTAACAGCCTGCATATGAACAGAAGTTGGAGACTGCATGAACTAACTCAAAACCTGCACTTCTGGATCTACTAGAGGTGAACCCACATCAGATTGTAATTTTAGATTCTGTTCCATTGGAAGCTGGTAAGGTTTACAATGAAGAACACCAACCTCTTTTAACAAATCCATTGCATATTTCTTCTGAGAAATGAAAATACCTTGTTCATTTCTAAATATTTCTAAACCCATAAAATAATGCAAAGGGCCTAAATCTTTCATATGAAAGCTAGCATGTAACTGAGACATTAAGACATTAATTTGATTAAGATCACTGCCTGTAATAAGTAGATCATCAACATACACTAGTACAACAGTGAAATGACCAGAATCAAGTTTTGTGAATAAGGAGTAATCTGCTTTGGACTGCTTGAATCCAAAAGACAACAAAGCAGTTGACAATTTGTGAAACCATTGTCGTGGTGCTTGTTTGAGGCCATACAAAGACTTAACCAATTTACACACCTTGGTATTAGATGACTGCACATCTTGTATACACTCCCCCTTACCTACATATCCAGAAGGTAGTTTCATATATACTTCCTCAAGCAAATCTCCATGTAAGAAGGCATTAGAGACATCCATCTGACAAGTATCCCAGCCCTTCATTGCTGCTACAGCCAACAAAGCCCTTACGGTGACCATTTTGGCAACTGGAGCAAATGTCTCTTCAAAATCAATACCTTACAGCTACACTTAGACAACCAAACACTCTCAGATGTTGGTATGTAGGTGCTTGTTTAAGTAAAACTTCATAAGTTGTTTTATTGTTAAGAACAGAAGATGGGATCCTATTGATCAAATAAGTGGCAGTAAGAACACAATCACCCCAGAACATTAATGGAAGATGAGCATGAAATCTTAAAGCTCTAGCTACTTCAAGTATATGCCTATGCTTCCTCTCTACTCTACCATTTTGTTGAGGTCTGTCCACACATGTTGTATGGTGCACAATGCCTAAGTCATTCAAGAGTTTACCACAAGGACCTTTGACAAATTCAAGAGCATTGTCTGATCTTACTATTTTGACTTTGGTATCAAATTGAGTTGTAACAAACCACAAAAAAGACTTTAAAATAGTGAAAGTCAGATTTGTGCACTAACATATATGTCCAAGTAACTCTGCTACAATCATCAACTATAGTCAGGAAATATCTAAACTTTCCATTGGTTGGCATTTTGTATGGACCCCATACATCAATATGAATAAGATCAAATATATGACTAGAATGTGAATTACTCAAAGGAAAAGGAGACTTAGTCATTTTAGCCATAGGATAAGAAAGACAGGAAGCTGTTTTATTAACAGTTGCAACATCATTACAAGAAATATATTTCAATTTGGAATCTGAAATATGTCCTAATCTATGATGTCACACACTGTAATTATATACAGATGAATTAACAGCAGCATTTAGAAATGACTTTGAAGAAAATGAAGCTAGACAAGTACCATCTAGACCTATACTTGAGACAATAGCAGATTTGAGACCAGCATTTAGTTTGTGAAGAGGTATATTGAGCAGATAATAGAGTCCAGCTCTCTTCTTACCCAAGCCCAGAATTTTCCTTGTGATCAAGTCCTGAATCACACAAAATTGAGGAAAGAAAATAACAATACATTTATTTTCTTTAGTCAACTTTGGAACAGAAAGCAAACTAAATTGAAAAGAAGGTACACACAAAACATTTTGCAAATGCAAATTATTTTGTAACTCAACTGTACCAATGTGAGAAATACTGGAAGTTTGACCATTTGTAAGAGAAATTCTAGGAATATTTAAGAGTGATTTTGGTTTAACAAGTGATTTAAACAATGGTGTCATGTGATGAGTAGCACCAGTATCCAAAATCCAACCCTGTGATACTTTAGTAAAACTGGACAAACAAGTTATACCTGCAGCAAAATGATGATCAAGTTCATTATCAGTGTCACCACCAATACCCTTTTGTGCAGCCAAATTTCTCAGAAGTTGCTCAAATTGATCTGCTGTGAACATCACATTTCCACCTTCAGCAGATACATTACCAGCAAACCTTTTACCACCATTTCCAGATTTAGCCTGAACATCTTTTCCCTTAGTCTTGTTCACTTGACTTTGCTTATGTTTGTAATGCCAAACCGGATAACCTATCTTCTCCCAACATTTCTCAGGTGGATGCCACTTATATCCACAAATATTACACTTACTCTGCACATTACTTTTACTAAGCAAAGCAGTAGTATCAGCAGACAACAAATGACTATTAATTGCATCTTTATGAGAATCTTCCTGTTGTATAAGTGCACATACACTTTCAACATTAGGCAAATGAGTACTCATCAAAATTTGACTCGAGAACTATAAATCTCATCAAGACCATTCAAGAATTGAAATAGCCTTCGTTCTTCTTTCTGTTTCTCAATTGCATTTAGAAAATTAGTGATCTCAGGAGTAATATTCTCAATTCTAGGCAATTCATTCATAGAATCTAACTCCTCCCAAACACACTTCATCACAGTATAATATTCACTCACTGGTCTACCTTGTTGTTCTATTTCATACGATTCTTTATGCAGTTTATACTTTCTTGAACCATTGCTCAATGCAAATCTTTTTTCTAATTGTTTCCAGATTTCACTAGCAGTTCCCACAAACATAATAGACTTGCTTATTGTGACACCCGATAAATTAAGGCTAGTTATTAGTACCTAGCTATTTTAAAATAATTTTCTCCGGCGACATAGCATCACTGTTCCGGCTGACAGAAAATTCTGTGTGCTTCTCGGGACTATATCTCGAGTTGTATACCTCAAAAACGTATGAGACCACTTGGGAAATATTGGTAATTTTGTTATATAAAAAAAGTTCTTCTTTATCCTTTTCCAGAAATACATCCATTTTCGTGGATAACCCGACCTTTGAGCTGTTATCAGATTTTGTCGATAAACGAGTTTGGTTCTTACGCAAAATTATTAAAAATACTAAATGAACCTCTGTAATCATGATAAAGTGTAAAAATGAACTAGACATATATATTATCAGCTGTGATTTTTGGTGTGGCTTGGTTCGGACTAAAAAGGGTAGAAAACGAGAGGCTCGTCGAGTCAAAAATCTTGAAAACATGAAACTAAGGGCTGTTTTGGTAGTTTGGTAAAAGTGACACTTCGAGACATCCACGAAACATAGCGACAAGTTCTATAAACCTATTTTGACATATTAGGATTTGTGTAAAAGTTTCGGTTCAAACGGTGGTCGTTTGACCACTTTCCCGAACCCTTGACTTTCGGACTAAAACTTACATTCGGACACATATACACTTTCGGACTTAGACACCTTCGAACTACAAACATTCGGATATAAATATATATATCTTCGGATATATATAAAAGTACTCGCTTTTAAAGATGCATAGGTATATACTTTTACAAGTAAACAAAATGATGAGACGTATAATAATAATACTTGGAATTATTATTACAAAAAAAAACTCACCAACGGGCCGTACGTATTTACAAAATATAAACAATCCAAAACTAATTATTTGGACATTACTAGTTGAACGAGTAACTAGCATAGATGGTCTGTTAAGACATCTAATCATTACTATAACCTTGCGCATTTAGGACGCCCGACAGGGTCGGTCGTTGTAACGACATCAAATCTGTGTGAATCATCATAATTGTTGGCTAACAATTCATCAGACTTAGGTGAGTCTCATAGTCCTTATTTTAAATGCTTTTACTTAGGGGTGAGATACATGCTCTGTTTTGTTTTGCATGTGAACGCAAGTATCAAATTATCACGTATGCTACATGAGTTGTTTTCATCTAATCAATCAAAGTCCTCTGAAGCATAGATCTGTTAATATGATTTAGCGTGAATGTTAGTGTATGGTACCATATGGGATTGACAATCCCCGTCCGAGTTAGCAAGCACTAACCTCTCAAACGGACGCATTATCATTTGTTCAGTATTGAGTGTTGATTAGGCACTCATAGAGAGGCACCTCGCTCAGGTCCTTTGAATGTGGATCCTGACCCCCTTCAGTTAAGTTCAGACTATGTGCTCATGGCAGTGATACTCATCATTTATCTATTTACTTGTTTGTAAATCATTGTGTTAAATCTTACGGTTCATAAATCATATCTTATCATATTAAACATGTGAGCTACCAGCTTTATAGCTGACCTTTTTAGCATGTTATCTCAGGTACTCAGCAGTAGGTTGGACTACCCATCAGGATACTTTAACTCGAGTCGCATGCAATCACTAAACATCAAGAGATTTCCTTGCATATCTATATTTTGTATAATTGGAAATGTACTAGAATCTCTCAGGGTAATCATGTGAACTCAATATAATGTAAACAGTTTGTAAAATCTTATGTTATATCAATGTATTTTGTAAACGACGCATATAGAGTCGTTCATTATATATCTTATGTGCTTGATTATTGATTAGTCGCGCCCCGACCCGATTCGCTTCCGCAACCCTAATTAGGGGGTGCGACAGATTGGTATCAGAGCCTAAGTGTAACACCCGGTCAAAAAGTCAATTTCCGCGCCAAATTTAAACTTCAAATAATCGTACTTAGTACGCAATTACAACAAAGTTATATTTTATAACTCGAACAAATTATTTTTATAAAATACCTCGAATAAAAACATACACGATTTCGTATTTGTAAAATTATGATTTTAAAATATTTAAATCATTTCACGATCGAGCAAACAAACGCGGGCATTTTGTACAGTGGTTGGAGACTACAGTCCCCGAAGTGGGGATCTGGAAGTGGATAAAACCACCTCCACCTCCCATTCCTCTTTCATTCTATTACATAAAAACACACACACCACCAAAAACTCTCTCTAACTTTTCTCTCCATCTATTCCAACCACCACCATCGGCCACCGTCGGCCACCACCGTCACCATCGTCATCATCATCAGCAGGAACAACATCAACAACTTAGTATCATCATCATCCACATCTTCATCATCAAGAACACCATCACCAACAAAACCTTTGGATCTTCGAATCGTAAGGATTTCTTCACTTTTCTTTGTTATTTCTTGATAAAAACACTTAATATACCATGTATTAGTGTTATATTAACTTATTATGACCAAAAACCACTCAGAAATGTGTTTTTAAAACCAAAAATGCGAACAGCTCGTCGGGCGAGTTGAGATTCCAGATCTCAGTTCGTCGAGCGAGCCGAGTCGAGTAGCGAGCCGAGTCGAGCTACGAACCGGACCGAGCAGCGAACCGAGCCGAGATGCGAGTCGGACCGAGCAGCAAACCGAGCTTAGCTGCGAGTCGAACCGAACAACAAACCGAGCTGAGATTGCGAGTCGAGTAGAGCTACGAACCGAGCCGAGTAGCGAGCCGAGTTGAGATACGAGCCGAGTCGAGCTTCGAGCCGAGTCGAGCTACCTGAACTGATCTGATCTGCGAAATGAGTTTTTGTCCAACGATTCGACTTTCGCGTAACAACAACTACACTTTTTACAACGATGACTTACGTACAAAAATTCTATTTTTGTAAAATAGACAACGAAACGATTTTAATAATGATTTAATTGAGAATTATCATTATTACAAACTGCCACAAACGGACCGTACTCAATTCTAAAACTAAACAACAGAAGTTTACTTTCTCGACACGTTTAGTTAAACCGATTAGTATCTTACTCATATAACCTCACGTGTCTAGGGCACTAGGAGGTTACCATTCGGACAACACACCTATCGTAGGATCGCTGACAACTCACAGGTGAGTTCATAGCCCCATTCTTTTACTGTTTTCCAACTGATTTCGGGGCGGGAATGCATACTCCTGTTTTATTACTTTCCACTATACAAATCTTTACAAATGTTTTACAATAGTTATGGTAACAGTGTTAGATCACGACAGCTAAGAACCATTTGACCATACTTAGGGATATTAAGTATGACTGTGTTAGTAACACCTAGAATTATATTACATATGATATCTAGGGAACAAATACCTCACTACATCAGTGACTTGCTAATTTAGTAACGACTATCCTTACGGACTAACGGATGATTTCCACAAGTACTATAGGTACTTCCCAACAGTTAAGGGGCGTGACAACATACTTTGACCTTACACATTGCTTCAGACAAACTAGGTGACGTAGATACGTACCTAATAAACGACTACCAATTTCCCTTATGCCTAGATGACACACTTACTTTCTTGGTATAATATACTACTGTGAACTACGTAACAACTCGAGGTGCCGTTGAGTACCTGTAACATCTTACTAGCCTTGGGCTAAACTTACATGCGGGCATGTTGCGAGCGTTGCCAATCGGACGCATCGTCTCCTTCGGGGGGGCACATCGGACGCTGTCACTATATGTGAAGCAAAACGATGCCACGGTGGGTGGCACAAAAACGATACCACTATGGTTGGTATTACGGATTTACGAACGAGCTCACGATACCACGGTGGGTGGTACAACTTACGTACGAGCTGGATGCTCACGATACCACGGTGGGTGGTACAACTTACTTACGAGCTGAATGCTCATACTCAGCATACGGAGATATGCTTTATACTTAGCATGTGGATTCATGCTTTATCGTAGTTCTGCGGAACTGCACGGTTACTCATTTCAGCATAGACTTATGCTTTACTTACTTTCAGCAACGGACCTACAAATTATTTCGGTGGGGGTCGTTGGCTCGATAACTGGTTAAATTACTTAAACGTGGTCCTGCGGGACATAACTTGACATTTCCCTTGGGGGATACCCATTACCATCACTGTAGGTGACTACTAGATACTTACGAGTCGGAGACTCAGGAAACCACGAGCTTTTGCTCACTAGATCATACTTACAAACCGTACCGATACGACACGATTTCAAAACATATAACTTGATCACGTTGCCGGGGTGCAACCTTTCATGCCAGGTGGCATTGTGACTTACTAGTACCCGTAGCACTAATACTTGGAACCGTACGAATTAACTGTACTATATTGCCGGGGAGCAATACCGTCTGTCCACAGACTTCCTTATTTGATCTCTTCGACCAGTAGCACGACAGTTAGTCACCTTACGCTACACCCATACACATATTGCCAGGTGGCAATACCTTACCCGATAACACACCTACTGGGGATTGGTTCCCTTTTGTTGACTAGAAACCCATTGACTAGGTTCACCTGTTTACCATAAATTTCTCACAATTACCTCGAGGGGTAATCATTACTATTTAAACTGTTAAACTTGATTTACATTTCTAAATGAAATACATATTTCTTGAACTACTTGTTATTACAAATTACTTGTGAACTCACCAGCTTCCCAGCTGACCTTTTAGTGTGCATTCTCAGGTACACTGCAGTAGTAGGATTGACCTACAGGATTCTAGCTCGAGTCGCATATTTCTTACACTTTGGAACCACTCTGCATTTAACTTTAAATTTCAAACTATGTATTTGGATATCGACAGTAAACTTGTAACGTTTTATTTATAAAATGTATAACTATTTCCAAATGTCTCATTTAGAGTCGTTCACTATGTATCTTATGTTGTGATATTTGATTTGGTAACACCCGACCCGATCGCTTCCGCAACCCGAGATTTGAGGGTGTTACACTAAGGTTATAGTGAACTAGGTTGCATTAGTGGGCCTAGATTATGACCGTTAGGCAGTATTTTCTGTTATGTATGATTGGTTCAAGAGTTACATCATACAAGTTTAATTTAACATAGCCTGATCAAGTATGTACAATTAAATAAAGATGATTTAAGGCTTGAAATGGTTATGCTGGAATAGGGATACATTAGTTGACTCTGACCACGAGAGAAACCGGGACTCATAATTGTTTGTGCTAGACACTCATAAGACTATTATGTGATATAAGTATATATACATACATAGTCATCGCTCAAGCACTGTACGCTAGTCTATTATATATTATATATATAGGCACTCACATTTCCAAACACTTTGTCATAGAAATGGCAAACACACCCACCGAAACATCTTCTACTTCATCCCACTCTCGACAACATCTCTTGGGATCAAGAAACTCATAGGTAGCTAGGAGGACCACCGAGTCACTTCGAGCTAGACCTTATCCAACTCACAATAATTCAAATAACCAGGCTATTCAGCACGCAGTTGCTAGTCAGTAGAGACGGTTATTCAACACCTCTTGATTGTTCTATAATGTTGATTGTCATATTGTGATGTTGTATATTACCGCATTTATATATGTACATCTATGATAATCATCATTTATGGACAATCTCTCACGAACCCTATCCTTCTATTCTCAGGAAAATCATGCCGCCAAAGTCAAGGACTTACACCGATGCCCAGATGGCATCCCTCATTTCCCAGGCAGTAACTGAAACCTTGGCGCGACAATCGTCAGAGACCTCCAGAAGGAATAGTGATACTATCGATACCACTCCTACTACCAAGCCTTGTTCCTACAAGGACTTCCAGAACTGCAAACCCTTGAACTTTAAAGGAACTGAAGGATCCATTGGCCTAATCAGATGGTTCGAGAAGATGGAGTCCGTCTTCCGCATCAGTAAATGTGCGGAAGGGGATAGAGTTCAGTTTTCCACATGCACTCTTGCTGATGGTGCCCTCACTTTGTGGAACTCGTATGCCCAGTCTGTGGCTATCGACACCGCCTATTTACTCCCATGGGAGGATCTGAAGAAAATGCTCACGGATGAGTATTGCCCAACTGAAGAACTCCAGAAGCTAGATGAGGAGTTCTGGCATCTCAAGGTTCAAGGAATCGACATTGTTAGATACACTACCAGGTTCCAACAACTTTCAACCCTTCACCCAGCCTTAGTAAGCACTGAGACAGACAAGGTCAAGAGGTACATACGTGGTCTTCCGGAACCTGTCCGGGGGAACGTCGTCTCTTCCAACAAAACCACTATTCAGGGAGCAATCCGATTGGACCATGAACTCATGGGTATGCAAGAGAGCCAAGAAACACCTGTCTCATTTTCTGGTAACAACAACAAGAGGAAATGGTCTGGAAATCAGAACCAGCAAACCTTCAAAAAGACTGAGACTGTCAAGAATGACACATCGGGGTCTGGAGAAAGGAAAGGGTACACTGGAAGTAAACCCTACTGTTCCACGTGCAACCGACATCACGATGGTCCTTGTGGTACCCCCTGCAACAACTGCAAGAGGTATGGACACCTTACCAAAAACTGCCGAGCACCTGCAACCAACCCCACTACCAACACTAACAGCAACCAACCCCGAGCCTGCTATAAGTGTGGAAACACTGGACACTTCAGGAATGCGTGTCCAAAGTTGAAGAACAAGGGTAACAATAACAACAATGCTAGGGGCAGAGCTTTTGTGCTGAACGATGGAGACGCCCGTGAAGACCCTAATGTGGTCACGGGTATGTTTCTTCTCAAAATCTTAACTGCTTTAGTTCTGTTTGATACTGTTGCTGATAAGAGTTTTATATCTGAGGAGTTTAGCCCACTATTAGATATTACCCCAGTTGCCTTAGAAGCTAAGTATACTGTAGAGTTAGCTAATGGCAAAATTGATTGAGGCCGATAGTGTGATATACCGAATTGCACTCTAAACCTTGCAAACGAACTCTTTTCCATAAACCTTATACCTGTCGAGATTGGAAGCTTTGACATCATTGTAGGCATGGATTGGCTATCCAAGCACCGAGCTGAAATCGTCTGTTATGACAAAATTGTTCGTGTTCCTCTCGTCACTGGTGGTACTTTGATCATACAAGGGGAGACCGGTGGGACGAGATTGAATATCATATCCTGCATGAAAACCCGCAAATACCTGAGAAAGGGTTGTCAGGCAATCCTCTCTCATGTTATTGAGAAAAAGTCGGAAGAGAAGCGACTTGAGGATGTGCCCATCGTCAGGGACTTTCCAGAAGTCTTTCCTGAAGAATTGCCAGGTCTTCCACCACCGAGGCAAGTTGAGTTCTCAATCGACCTTGTGCCCGGAGCAGCACCCGTGGCACGAGCACCATATCGCTTAGCCCCTTCGGAACTTCAGGAGTTGTCTATTCAGTTACAGGAACTCCTGGATAAGGGTTTTATAAGACCGAGTTCTTCACCTTGGGGAGCTCCGGTCCTGTTTGTGAAAAAGAAGGACGGTTCACTCAGGATGTGTATCGACTACAGAAACAAATTAACCATCAAGAACCGTTACCCACTTCCCCGTATTGATGACCTATTCGACCAACTTCAGGGGTCGAGCTTTTATTCAAAAATTGATCTACGGTCAGGTTATCATCAACTGCGAGTTCGCGACGAAGATATTCCGAAAACATCTTTCCGAACTCGCTATGGTCATTACGAGTTTCGGGTAATGGCATTTGGTTTGACAAACGCACCGGCAGTATTCATGGATCTTATGAACCATGTGTACAAACCCTATCTGGACAAGTTTGTCATTGTCTTCATCGACGACATTCTTATCTACTCGCGCAATGAGCAAGAGCACGCGGAGCATCTCAAAACCATTATAGAACTTCTTAGACACGAAGAGTTATATGCAAAATTCTCCAAGTGTGAGTTCTGGATACAAACTGTCCAATTCCTTGGTCATGTGATTGACAGTCAGGGAATTCATGTTGATCCCTCAAAGATTGAGGCTATCAAGGGCTGGCAAGCACCGACAACGCCGACCGAAGTACGCCAATTTTTAGGATTGGCTGGTTATTATCGGCACTTCATTGAAAATTTCTCGAAAATAGCTCAACCTCTCACGACACTGACTCATAAAGAAAAGAAGTTTAATTGGACTGATAAGCAAGAGTCAGCATTTCAGCTATTGAAGCAAAAGCTTTGCAGTGCACATATCCTATCATTATCCGAAGGCAATGAAGACTTCGTGGTATACTGCGATGCTTCACATCAAGGTCTTGGTTGCGTGTTGAAGCAACGAGACAAGGTCATAGCTTACGCTTCTCGACAACTCAAAGTTCATGAAAAGAACTACACGACTCACGACCTCGAGCTGGGGGCCGTGGTGTTCGCACTTAAAATCTGGAGACATTATCTGTATGGCACAAAATGTACCATCTTCACTGATCATAAAAGCCTCCAGCACATATTCGATCAGAAGGATCTCAACATGAGGCAACGTCGCTGGATCGAGTTGCTTACCGATTATGATTGTGAGATCAAGTATCACCCGGGGAAGGCTAATGTAGTTGCCGATGCCCTAAGTCGAAAAGAGCGCACCAAACCACTTCGAGTTCGAGCCCTCAGTATGACCATTCATAATGATTTAATCATTCAAATCCTTACTGCTCAACTCGAAGCCCTGAAATCTGAAAACCTCAAAGATGAGGCCTTGCGAAACATGGAGAAGAAATTCGAAATCAAACCCAACGGGGTCAAGTACTTCGCTAACCGAATTTGGTTACCTAAATTTGGAAACCTCCGAGATTTGGTGATGGACGAAGCTCACAAATCCCGCTATTCCATACATCCTGGATCGGACAAGATGTATCATGGTATTAAGGAACTATACTGGTGGCCTAACATGAAAGCTGACATATCCACTTATGTCAACAAGTGCCTCACATGTTTCAAAGTAAAAGCCGAATATCAGAAACCTTCTGGCTTGCTCCAGCAACCGGAAATCCCTCAATGGAAATGGGAGCAGATTTCCATGGATTTCATCACAAAAATCCCTAAGACAGCTAGCGGTTGCGACACCAATTGGGTGATCGTTGATCGGCTCACAAAATCGGCTCACTTTCTCGTCATCAAGGAAACTGACAAAATGGAACGCCTCACACGAATCTATCTGAAGGAGATCGTATCTAGACACGGCGTACCTCTCTCGATTATCTCAGATAGGGATAGTCGCTTCACATCCCACTTTTGGAAATCATTGCAAAAGTCATTGGGTACTCGTTTGGATATGAGTACAGCCTATCATCCATAAACCGATGGTCAAAGTGAACGAACCATCCAAACACTGGAAGATATGCTACGAGCTTGCGTAGTAGATTTCGGTGTCAATTGGGAAAATCATTTACCATTGTGCGAATTCTCGTACAATAATAGTTACCACACCACCATCAAGGCTGCACCATTCGAGGCACTGTACGGTCGTAAGTGTCGCTCGCCTATTTGTTGGACCGAAGTTGGAGATAGCCAACTCACTGGTCCAGAAATCATTCATGAAACCACCGAGAAGATCGTTGGTATCCACAATGGTTGAAAGCCGCACGTGATCGTCAGAAGAGTTATGCTGACGTGAGACGCAAACATCTCGAGTTCCAGGTTGGGGATCGAGTACTCTTAAAAGTATCACCTTGGAAAAGTGTCATCCTTTTTGGGAAACGCGGGAAACTGAACCCCAGATACATTAGACCATTTGAGATCCTTGAAAGGATTGGTCCAGTAGCATATCGATTGCAGCTGCCACCCGAGCTCAGCAGCGTGCATCCCACATTTCACATTTCTAATCTCAAGAAATGTCTGTCTGATGAGACACTCATTATACCTCTCGACGAGATTCGAATCGACGACAAACTCCATTTCATCGAGGAACCAGTGGAAATCATGGACCGTGAGGTCAAACAGTTAAAACAAAGTCGTATTCCCATCATTAAAGTCCGGTGGAATTCGCGGCGTGGTCCGGAGTTCACTTGGGAACGGGAAGACCAAATGCGACTCAAGTATCCACAGTTATTCACAGACCCCCCTCATACTACGACTCTGAGCTAAATTTCGGGACAAAATTCTCTTAACAAGGGGAGAATGTGACACCCGATAAATTAAGGCTAGTTATTAGTACCTAATCACTTGTTAATACATGTAATTAGTTCTATGTTAGGCTAATTGTATGTAACATTATATATATATATATATATATATATATTTGAGATATATATACACGTACGCGATTAAGTTTAATCGTGCATTATTATATCGGCCGAACTCCGATACACTTTCATACGGACGTTGGTGAAACTTTTTAATAAATAACATAAATCTATTTGGCGATTAAATAGTAGTTATTTACATTATATTATTATTATTATTATTAATATACGAAACAATGTACGTTTTGTTTAAAACGTAACCGACACGAATTAAACGTGTGAGATACGCCCGACAAATCAAATAATCTTAAGTTATATTTTTATAACTTCAAACAAAGTATTTTGATTAAATACTTTCATTATAAATAGCGTATTTTAAATCAATGACAAAAACGTGCACATTTAATGCCACGCGATAAAACGACCGATACACAAACACATAATCAAAACCCGACATTTTACCAAACATTTTTATAAATATTTTCCAAGTATTATGATTAATACTTCAAGTTAAAAATATAGGGAATCAATGGTTAGTTAAAACGCGTATGTATAACGTATAAATAAACGTTTAAACGATCGGGTAAACAAACACGGATATAATACCAAGTGAGGAGACAAGATTTAAATACCAATCTTGCCTCCCCAATATTTTAATTAAAGACTACAAACAAGATCCACCAAAAGTGGATCTTGTTCTTGACATTAAACCTCAAACAAACTCCACCAATTACTCATTCTTGCATCCTCACTCTCTCACTATTTCCTCTCCCTTAACCACGACTTTATGCTGATTTTTCCAGCCTCCACAACCACCAAGATCATCACCATAATCCACCATACAACCTCCATAGAGCCACCATCGGCCGCCACTCGGAAAATCAAGAAAACGCAAGGAAAAGAGCTCTCGGCTTAGTTTCTTCGTCTCTTCATCATTTTCTTTGTAAGGAACTTCATCACTCATTATTTTTACTTTCTTAACATATATATACATGTTAGTATGCTCACTCAACCATAAAATGTCCAAATAATTAACCGAAACACGATTTAAAACTCGAAAACTGGAGCTTAATCTTCCTGTCCAGATTCTGTTCTAAATTCAACGATTTTTATAAAATTCATTTTAACATGAAAATAGATGTTTCTTAAGCCTAAAATGTAGTACAACAAGTAAGGTTTCTAACAAAATTTGTTTCGTAACGTTTTGACATCGTTTTCTATTTTAAAATAATTTTCTCCGGCGACATAGCATCACTGTTCTGGCTGACAGAAAATTCTGTGTGCTTCTCGGGACTATATCTCGAGTTGTATACCTCAAAAACGTATGAGACCACGTGGGAAATATTTATAATTTTGTTATATATAAAAAGTTCTTCTTTAGCCTTTTCCAGAAATACATCCATTTTCGTGGATAACCCGACCTTTGAGCTGTTATCAGATTTTGTCGATAAACGAGTTCGGTTCTTACGCAAAATTATTAAAAATACTAAATGAACCTCTGTAATCATGATAAAGTGCAAAAATGAACTAGACATATATATTATCAGCTGTGATTTTTGGTGTGGCTTGGTTCGGAATAAAAAGGGTAGAAAACGAGAGGCTCGTCGAGTCAAAAATCTAGAAAACATGAAACTAAGGGCTGTTTTGGTAGTTTGGTAAAAGTGACACTTCGAGACATCCACGAAACATAACGACAAGTTCTATAAACCTATTTTGACAGATTAGGATTTGTGTAAAAGTTTCGGTTCAAACGGTGGTCGTTTGACCACTTTCCCGAACCCTTGACTTTCGGACTAAAACTTACATTCGGACACATATACACTTTCGGACTTAGACACCTTCGGACTACAAACATTCGGATATAAATATATATATCTTCGGATATATATAAAAGTACTCGCTTTTAAAGATGCATAGGTATATACTTTTACAAGTAAACAAAATGATGAGACGCATAATAATAATACTTGGAATTATTATTACAAAAAAAAACTCACCAACGGGCCGTACGTATTTACAAAAAATAAACAATCCAAAACTAATCATTTGGACATTACTAGTTGAACGAGTAACTAGCATAGATGGTCTGTTAAGACATCTAATCATTACTATAACCTTGCGCGTTTAGGACGCCCGACAGGGTCGGTCGTTGTAACGACATCAAATCTGTGTGAATCATCATAATTGTTGGCTAACAATTCATCAGACTCAGGTGAGTCTCATAGCCCTTATTTTAAATGTTTTTACTTAGGGGTGAGATACATGCTCTGTTTTGTTTTGCATGTGAACGCAAGTATCAAATTATCACGTATGCTGCATGAGTTGTTTTCATCTAATCAATCAAAGTCCTCTGAAGCATAGTTCTGTTAATATGATTTAGCGTGAATGTTAGTGTATGGTACCATATGGGATTAACAATCCTCGTCCGAGTTAGCAAGCACTAACCTCTCAAACGGACGCATTATCATTTGTTCAGTATTGAGTGTTGATTAAGCACTCATAGAGAGGCACCTCGCTCAGGTCCTTTGAATGTGGATCCTGACCCCCCTCAGTTAAGTTCAGACTATGTGCTCATGGCAGTGATACTCATCATTTATCTATTTACTTGTTTGTAAATCATTGTGTTAAATCTTGCGGTTCATAAATCATATCTTATCATATTAAACCTGTGAGCTCACCAGCTTTATAGCTGACCTTTTTAGCATGTTATCTCAGGTACTTAGCAGTAGGTTGGACTACCCATCAGGATACTTTAACTCGAGTCGCATGCAATCATTAAACATCAAGAGATTTCCTTGCATATCTATATTTTGTATAATTGGAAATGTACTAGAATCTCTCAGTGTAATCATGTGAACTCAATATAATGTAAACAGTTTGTAAACTCTTATGTTATATCAATGTATTTTGTAAACGACGCATATAGAGTCGTTCATTATATATCTTATGTGCTTGATTATTGATTAGTCGCGCCCCGACCCGATTCGCTTCCGCAACCCGAATTAGGGGGTGCGACACTTATGGAATCAGAAACATAACTCATAATCTAGCTAATGACCATACTATTACAAGTATCCCAGCTTGAACAGAATCTCTAGGTTTAGGAACAGTACCTTTGATGAACCCTAGCTTTCTTTTAGTAGACAAGGCGATTTCAATTGACCTTCTCTATGACCTATAATTCTGTGCGCCAATCAACTTCTCAGGAATAGGTAAAGAACCTGGTCCTTCTGACGGATGCAAAAACAACGGATTCTGAAACACAGTTGGATCCATTTTCGAGATTGCGGAAGCGAAAATACACAATTTGCAGCTAAATCGATGAAACTACACAATCAATTAGTTGATTAGTCAACTATATTGATGAATTTACGCAATCGATTAGCTAATTTGATACAAAACACACACAAATTTAGATCAATTTTGATTATTACGTAAAATCAAAATACGCGAACTAATTAACAATCAGTCACTATCTCTCTGATACCATGAAAAGCTTGATAATGACAATTGATTAAGAGAATTTGAGAATCAAATCTGATTTCATTGTGTTGAATTGAATAAAATGAATCTATTACAGAGTTTATATATACACTGATTAACTAACCCTAACAACCTTCTAACCACCTCTTAACCATCTCTTAACTATTTACATTCTCTGTCCTTATACTTCCAGATGTTGACATATGAAGTCCCTAAACTTTCTTCTCTTTCTCATTACATGTTCCGCAACACAAGTTTACCCCTACTGTTCCAGTAACTCTTAATCGACTTAGGGAGGCGTAGAAACTTGGTTTCGTCGCACGGGTTAATATGTTTTTACGGTTTCTATCAAGATATAGACATAGATTATGGAAATGAGATGGTTGTGTTATGGAATCCCACAATTAGGAAATCAGTTGGTATTGTTATTCTAGATGTGTTACATATGCCGCGCGGATATACGGTTATTGGTTTTGGAGTTTGTCCTAACACTAGTGATCCTAAGCTTGTTAGGATTGCACATATTAAAAGCTCGGGAACTGACACGTACCGTAAGTTGTTTTTCTTGGGAAGTTGAGGTGTTTACGTTAAGCTCATGGGGTTGGAGGAGTTTATCTATCGGTATGCCTTCTAAACTGGTTGAATTGTCGTTGGGCCAAGTATTTATAAACGGGGTTATTTATTGGCATGGTTATGATAGGATTGTTGCGGATCGTGAAAATAGACATAATCGGATCATTTCATTTGATTTGAAAAGTGAAAAACTTGGTGAAGTGTTTCTATCGGATAGTTTAGTACATTCCACCGGAGAACTGTTTGTCTCGAAACTAATGGAGTCTCTTGTTGTGATTGAAAGTTATAATGTGGCTGAAATGCCAGCTTGTGCTGTGTGGAAGATGAATCATGGTGTTTTGAAAGGGTAAATTGACAAAATCGGCATCGAACTGCCACACTTTGTTGCAAGTAAACAACAAACCCCAAGTATTACTCCGGTACGCAACATACTGGTTGGTTTCGGGTTCGGGTAAGCAACATGGTAACCGGTTACCGGCTCACCCGGTAACCCTTTATTTAAACCTATTTTTTATTTGTATTTTAAATGGGGTAAATTGACAAAATCGGCATCGAACTGCCACATTTTGTTTTAAGTAAGCAACAAACCCAAAGTATTACTCCGGTACGCAACATACCGGTTGACCGGATAAATAGAAACACAAATCTTGACCTTCAATATTTTCGGCAGCAAACTCCGATGACGCCGGCGGCCCAACTGATGACGACGGCAGCCCTTTCCCGATCCGACATGATGCTGCCGACGACCTATAATTATGTCCGCGATGCCCACAACCCATGAAATTGAAGCCCCAACTCCGAACGATAAAAATCCAACGTTCAAACGGTAAAATCTTAGTTTGCTGGATACGAACCCGAAACCAACCGGTATGTTGCGTACCGGAGTAATACTTTGGGTTTGTTGCTTACTTGCAACAAAGTGTGGCAGTTCGATGCCGATTTTGTCAATTTACCCGTTCTGAAATCGTTTACAAAACTTTACACTGTTAAGGCGAGTGATAATGCAATTTGTCATAGAGTACTTGAGTTTAGGAAGAATGGTGAACCTATTATTATGGAAGCGATTGATGAATCTGACGAATCAGCCACTCTTGAAGTGTATGAACCTTGCTCGGGGCACACTAAAGATCTTGGGGTTGATGGAAGTGGTGGTTTATTGACTTCATGCTCCGTGAGCTCCTACACTGAAACACTACTTCTGCTTCGTCAGTCAGATCCTATCATTTATTAAAGACGATGATGATGGTCATGTTGCAAGTTATAGAGATCAAAAGCAGGTATCACATTAAAGTCTTCATACATTGGCTATCCACTTATTTCTTGTGCTAATTAGTTTAGGTTCTAATAAAGATTACTGCATCGTATATACATTGACGCTTGTATTTATTGTGGGATCAACGTTATCAAATTTCAACAGTAATAACGATGGATCTAACTTTTTTGTGAACACTAAGCACGAATATCTTGTTGACAGTCAAGTTGATATACTTTGTACATCAATTTGATAAAAAAGTTGTGTCACTCGACCCATTTACTAGCACAAAATGATCTGGTATTTTATGAGGGGCTAAGCTTGTATTGCTGGTGAGTGGTGACACCACGCGAGTCACTGTACTTGCATAATTGCATCAATATTACAGTTTCAAAAATACGTGCCACATCTTTCTAGTATCTAAAGACCATGGCCAACATTGTTATTTAAATTCTTTGTATTAGCAAACCATTGTGTCATCCTGGCTGCCAACGAAATTCATGTTATTCAATAATTAGGTACAATATAGTTGTACCACGCTTGAAGTCAGTAGGCACAATTTGGTGTACTTCTTAGCTTGCATGAGCAGACATCAATCATCATCGATTACAATTTGGTGTAATCGCGTCAACTCGATAGCTCGACAAGCTTTTACGATTCATGCTCAAGCTCGGCTTGAAAGGCTCGAAGATAGTCAAACTTAGTTTATAGTGGTTTACACAAATTTATATCTATATTCATTATCGAAAGTCTTTTAACGATTGGAAGTATGCAAAAAAACCACGCACCCGACGGTGAATCCGATCCCCACACCCGATTTGAGTGGGGAATTCCCTAGTTCACCGAGAATGGGGAGGGGGACGAGGAATCCCCGAAACTGAAAACCGGAGATGGGGACGGGAGTGGAATACCTCTCGGGTCTCCATACCCGTACCCTAATCCGCACCCGATGGTGTTTTTTTAATTGGATCCCCGAAATCATACCCGAATTATATATATTTATACAAATATTACATAGCAGAAAATATATATACAATTCCATAATATAAACAATATTATGTATATTAAAACTCTTAATTTTCAACATACATTATCATATTGTAAGCTTCATTTTCTCAATCAAAAGTTATGTATCGTCGAAGTCGTTTTCCCATTTTACTAATGTGTTACTTAAACTTGTTTTAATTCTTAAAATAAACCTTAGAAACCTTCTTATCTCTCCGTAATAAGAAGTTGATGTCATATTCAATCTTGCAATAAATCATGAGTTTATATGATATACTATATTCGTTAAGGTTGTCATTTCAGTCTTTTGGTTTTTTAATTAAGGTTAAATTACGAACGGGGAAAGAAACCCCGTATACCTCAATACCCGATGGAAATCTGCAATCCTGTTGGAGACGGGGATGGGAATGCATAAAATCAATCACCGACGGGGATGGGGGCGGGGATGAATACAAGGATCAGGTGTGGGAAACGAGGATGGAGATGGGACATGAGATCCTCGACAATCCCCGTCCCATTGCCATCCCTATCTGTAAATCTTCATTTGCCCCTGATAATAAAAATATGAATTGGTCCCAAAAATTATACTTAAGTTTTTGATATAGCAAACTTTCAAAAGTAATCCACTAGAAGGAGTTATGCCCATAATGGTAAGACTTAGCTATTGATTTCAATCCATATTCTCTTTTCTGTTGGACAAAGTACCACTGCACTACTTAAAAAGCCAAATATGGAAATGGCGCAAAACTGGCGTGACCCTGAAATGAATTCGGACCATCACTGATTACAGTAAAAGAGAAGTATAGTAGACATTTGGGCATATTATTTCTTTCAATGAACGTTAAGAGCAAATTAATGTCTGGGAAAATGAAGCTTTTAGGCTACGATCCCGGAAGCATACAAAATTTGTAATATGATATTCATACTGTGCATCAAATTATTCGACCATCCATTGTGTCTGTAGTAAAATTAATATTCATCGTCAATGTATGTAAGTTTTAGTGTTTTTACTTACATGTTAGCCGTATGAAATGATACGTAACATCATTACAAGTTAACACGTCATCAAAATGCATACAATAACAATAAACTTTCAGTTTATTACACATCTAAATATTTTATTACATACTAGGAATATTATTATTATTATAGTATAAATAATTACATTTTCGTATATTTAAGTCAATTACAATGTACACATTGATTATGGGTTGTATTGAGTTTGAGACCAACCCTATACTAGCTTATGGAGATTGCTAGAAATTTGTGAATGCAACTTACAACCAGTAAGGAATAAAGTACAAGTAAGATAAAGCGTGTTGTGAAACATGCGTACTTTATTTTTTCTTTAAAATCATGCAAGTATCCTATCACTACTAACACGCAAATATATACAATAACTTACGAATATCTACATTTTGTCCTGCTTCATGACTTGAACCGTCAACCTCATGGTTGGGGGCCACCTCGACAACGTCAGGCCAATGACCCTTTGGTCATGTGTACTTTGTTATAGTTGCCCCTTTTATCACAACAGAGTACAAAATTTGTTAACGAGTGCATAAGATGTTAATCGTCTCAATTGCTATCGCTTTCTTATGTAGGTAACTTGATTCAAGTTTGATGACAATAACTATAGTATATTTTAATTTGAAATAATAGTAGATACTATACGATGCTTATGCCACGTATCTACGCACTATATATTCATGTTCTTTTGAAGGAAAAAATATATGTCAGTGTTAACTTGGTGCAATCAACACTAGATGAGATACTGAAGCCCAGATTGATCCCACACTTTCCGGGAAGTGATTGAGCTAGGCTTGGGTTTGCGTTTAGCCTTTGAGAAGCCAACTCAAGGCATTGACATGAAGCCAGTCTATCAGCTGTTGTACTAGCGGCTGCTGCAAGAGCCTTAGCACCTGAACAACAACTAGGCATGGGCATACCACTCCCACTTCTAAGGTAACTCACACAAGGCGCTATATCTTGAATGACGGTCCCACAAGTTATCGCACCATTTGATGAATGGCAGTGATAAATCTACCATCACTTTTGATAGATCCACCATCAACATGCATTATTTACTTATACAATACAATTCAATTCTGTAATACACATTCTTGGTGGATCTATCAAAAATGTTGATGGAAATATCATCACACGTACAAACAAGACAAGTAGTGACACAATTGCTATTACTAACTTATAACAATGTAGCTATTTGGGAGGAACCCTTCATTGTGAAAATATGTCAAGATCTCAGTTGGTACTAATTGTGATATTTTTTGAATTAATTAGGGGTGGTTTTTTTTATAGAAAAGCTCAAGAACTTCATTTGTGTGAAAAATAGTTGTATGCGTTGTGTAAGGATGTGGTTCGAGGGAGGAAGCACTACAAAAAAACTGCCATTTAGTGGCACACAGTTTTGGTGACATTTAATCTATGTGCCACTGTATAACACTATTAATGACACTTTTCCGCATATGTCATTAATGTACATGTGTATTAGTGACATAAATTTATTATGTCACTAACGTACATACAAGTTAGTGACACAATTTCGGATATGCCATTAATGTACATGTATATTAGTGACACAAATATGTTATGCCATTAATGTACGTACTTATTAGTGGCATAATTTCAGATAAGTCATTAATATACATGTATATTAGTGATACAAATTTGTTATGCCATTAATGTACATACATATTAGTGGTACAATATTAGATATGTCATTAATGAACATGTAGATTAGTGGCATAAATTTGTTATGCTATTAGCGTACATACATATTAGTGGCACAAATTTGTTATGCTATAAACGTAAATACGAATTAGTAGCACAAATTCTAATATGTAATTAATATATATATATATATATATATATATATATATATATATATATATATATATAGGATTAGGATCAAGGGAGAATGAAATTTAGGTGGAGAAGAGGAAGAAGCAATATGATTCAGTATTTTTATTACTATGATTCAACTTTTAATTACTTGAATTATAATAATAAAAAAATGAATCATAGTAATTAAAATACTGATAATGTTAAACAATCGTCGACGAAAAACAAACACATACACCTTAAATAGGATATCTAAATAATAACATAAGATATCTTATATTGTTCATGTTCATTTGTGTTCATTTGTTATTATGTACTTTAAGGGGACACAAACAAACCTATTAGTAATAAAACGAACAACAAAGAATATGTTACCAAACGTTCACGGACATAAATGAACAAATGCGAAAAATGTTTTTGTTCATTCATATAGTTAGATGAACATAAACGAGCGAACATAACTTTTTGAGTACACGCTCCGCTATGGACTATATGCATGATTTTGTTTATATAATCATCATAATTATAAAAGAGAAAATTACATGAATATGTAACTCTTATCAAATTGAAGATATAATATGATATCGTTTTTTAACTTTAATGTACACGTTAATAAATAATATAACATATAATAAAGTAAATAGACAAAGAAAACAATATAATATAAAAAATTATCTAGTGACGTTTATCGTAATTACACCAGAGTTAGTCAATAATCGTCAATAAAGAATTTTAATTTCATATGAAAACACGCGTTTTAAAAATGTGACTAAGAGTGTGTGTATTTGTTTAGTGTTTTAAAAATATATTTATAAGTAACTACAACTTTTTTAATGTATAAGATTATAAAAATATCATCTTTCTTTAATGTTTTTGAATAAAATTATTTATTTGTAACTACACATAATGTAATATTTCATCTGTCACATAATAAATGTCCACATTACTATTTATATATATACCAAAATAATTATCCATTTACAAAAATAACTATTAAAAAACCTTAAACTCCCCATTTTAAAAGGGTAATTTGGAGGGTACCTATGAGGCTATGACCGCGTACAATATTTTAATGGTACGTGTACGTTCCAGCCGTGTATAAATGATTATATTTAAGTTATTATTATGAATTGAATAGTTGAAAATACCAATTAAAAGAATAATTATATTTAAATTATTATTATTATTGATTAAATAGTTGAAAATAACAATGGAAGAGTAAAAAAATGGAAAGGAAGGGTATCGACCCTTCAACCTCCATCTCATGATGTGTGAATTCAACCAAATTAGCTAGGAATGCCTTTGTTAAGTTTTCTGCTAAAAAGTTTATATATAACAATAAAAACCACCCCATACATCCAAACCCTTGCTCATAAACCACCACATAATGCAATCCTTATTCTCGCTCGATAATTCCCTGTAAAAAGAGGCGGGCATTATTAGTTTTTCCCTCCATTCACAATTTTATCAAGTATCTTGTTTCCTTAATTTTCTCAAAATCCCTTACTAATCGGCACTACTATATATCAATCTTTAGATGGCTTGGTTGATTACACTTATTGAGGGTTTTACACCAAATCGTTCATCTCTATTATAGATTCACACTCAAATCGACAAAGAACTCAGGTTATTTCATCAAGTAAATTACGTTTTCTGCGTTTAATTTTGTTGTTTCAAGGTTCAATTGATTGCTTGTTTATATGGATGTCATTTTAAAACATGTAATAGTATATCACCATATCACTTTAGGGTTAGTATACTGTCAATAATTGAATGGTATTTGACAATGATAATTGTGTACTTAGCACCATGAAAGAGATAGTCGACCTGTAGTTTCTTTTCAACCATTAAAAATAAAAAATTTCGATTTGTTAAACTAAAGAAAAAGGGAATGTGATGGGTTAATTGTATCTTACTTGTCTATGTGAAAATTTTTATTTTTAATTATGAAGGTCCTTATTATTTTAGGATCTTGTAGGCTTAACTAATATTTAGACTATGATGTATAAGGTAGTTTAAGAACTTGGTGTTCGTGAAAGATACGGTGCATTTTTATCTAAAATTTCGTTGTTTGGGTCTCTTTAGATGAATAGTGTTATTATTATTTCATTAAGATGGGTCTGTTCGTTTATGATATGTTACGTGTATAGCACACGTCTTTGTTTTGGTTATTTGATTGTCCAAGCTTTAGTAATTCACAATCCTGTTTTTCATCTAAGTAGTGCGTTTAGATTGGCTATTGTATTGTTATGGGTCTGAGAAATTGTATTGCATATATATTACAGCTGATAATTTGCAGATTAACTATCTGCTTTTCTAACAAGAAGATTAAAATTGTAATATAGTCACAAAACACATAATACACATGACCCGTTTCTTAGGATATAGAACTTAGCAATAGGATATCATAGTTTATATAATGCATAATTTGTTACCTGTGTTGCCACATATTCATTACTTTTGTTGCCTTATAACCTTGTATCATCTTTCATATTAATTCTAATTAAAAGGAGTTTGATGATCTTTACATATAACACTAAATTATTTAGTCATGGATAAATCTTGGATGTATCATACACGGAGATCAAGTGAATGTTTCAAGAGCGGTGTGGAGAATTTTTTGAATTTTGCCTTTGAGAGGTCAAGTGTTAAAAGTCTGATATTGTGTCCGTGCTCACATTGTCTAAACATGTTTCATTTCACAAGAGATGATGTGTTTGATCACCTGGTATACTGGGGTTTTCAAAAAGATTATACAGAGTGGGTTTTTCATGGGGAAGCCTCTACTACGTCGTCATCAAGTAGAATGCCTAATAACGAAGAGCGGATGTTTGACCATGACATGCAAGGGTTGTTGAATGATATTTTTCAACCAGTCCCACAAGCAGAAAATGCCACCGAGCCTATTACTATAAATGAAGTAGAAATGGACAATATTGATCAGAACAATAATGAAGAGCCAAAAAATGGTGGAAGTAAGTTTCATGATCTACCTGACGATGTTGAAAAAAAGGTTTATCCAAACTCTAAGTACAGCAAACTATCTTGTTTGGTGCATTTGTTCCATTTGAAATGTCTTAATGGTTGGAGTAACAAGTCATTCTCAATGTTGTTGGAGTTTTTGGGAGATTTATTACCTGAAGGAAATTTATTGCCTACAACAACATACCAAGTTAAAAAAATAATGGATAAGTTGGGATTATGTTATGAAAAAATTCATGCATGTCCTAATGGTTGTATGTTATTTTGGGAAGACAAGGAGAAAGACGAAAATTGTTCTATTTGTGGAGCTTCTAGATGGGCAGTAGCTGAAGAAAATTCGGAAGTTGAAACGAGTCAAACCAAAAAAAAGGCTTCAAAAATTTTAAGGTGGTTTCCATTAAAGCCTCGTCTTCAGAGACTTTTTAAGTCGTCTAAGACGGCTCACCTTATGAAATGGCACCATACAGATCGTGTGAAAGATGGCAAATTACGACACCCAGCTGATGCATTAGCTTGGAAACATTTTGACCAGTGCTTTCCCGATTTCTCTAGGGATCCCAGAAATGTCCGTTTAGCTCTGGCCAGTGATGGGTTTAACCCTTTCAAAACGATGAATGTGAGCTACAGTATTTGGCCCGTTATCCTGATTCCATATAACCTGCCACCATGGTTAGTTATGAAGCAACCAAACTTTATCCTTTCTCTAATTATACCCGGTCCAGGAGGTCCCGGAAACAAGATAGATGTATACATGCAACCTTTGATTAAAGAACTAAAAGAATTATGGGAGGATGGAATTGAGACTTTTGATGCCTCAACGAAACAAACCTTTGATTTAAAGGCTGCTATTGTATCAACAATATCTGACTTTCCCGGGTACGGAAATCTTTCTGGGTGGAGCACGAAAGGAAAACTTGCATGTCCTTCATGCGGTTTTAATACTGATTCCAAGTGGCTACACCATGGAAGAAAATGGTGTTACATGTGTCATCGAAGATGGCTTCCCGCTGACCATAGATGGCGAAAAGATACTCGATCCTTTATTGGAGGTGGAGAAATACGAAATGCTCCTGTTCGTCTTCAAGGTGAGGAGGTTCTTAGGCAATTGGAGGGTGTCGAATTTCTCATAGACAATGCTGGTGAGAGATGGAAAAAGAAAAGCATATTTTTTATGTTGCCTTATTGGGAACATTTGTTGTTGCGCCACAACCTTGACGTCATGCATATTGAAAAAAACGTATGTGACAACATTATAGGGACTTTGTTAGGACAAAAAGGGAAGTCGAAAGATAACTATAATGCAAGACTTGATCTTCAAAATATGGGTATAAGAAAAGAGCTACATCCCAAAAAGCGCCCACAAAGCAATACCACTTTCTTGCCACAAGCATGTTATCAGATGACCCGAGCAGAAAAGGACTTGTTTTTAAACACTCTTAAGTCGATCAAACCTCCCGACGAGTATTATTCCAACATATCTCGTTGTGTACAGCTAAAGGAGAAAAAACTCATCGGGCTAAAAAGCTACGACTGTCACATGTTGATGCAAGAGTACTTACCTATCGCATTACGGGGAACTCTACCTGATCATGTAAGCTCAGCTGTACTTGATCTATGCAATTTTTTTAGAATAATTTGTTACAAAGATCTAACCGAAATGGATCTTCAGTTCCTCAATTCTCAAATTCCTGTCACTTTATGCAAACTGGAGAAAATTTTTCCTCCTTCATTTTTCACTATCATGGTACACTTGGTAATACATTTAGTTGAAGAAGTTAGGCTTGGAGGTCCTGTTGTTTTTCGGTGGATGTACCCTATTGAAAGGTAAACTGTCTTGAACTTTTTTTATTTTATTTTTATGTTTATTTTTTATTTTCTTTCAATTATAAACAGATGAGTATTGCAACCATACAGGGACCTCTTAACACTTAAAAACTACGTACACAATAGAGCTTATCCAGAAGCATCAATTGCAGTAGGCTACTTGGCTCAAGAAAGTCTGACATTTTGCTCTCGGTATCTCTCAAATGTGGAAACAATCTTGAACAGACCAACTAGGAATGATGACGAGGATGACCAAAATGAGATTGAAGAGTCTAATTTACTTTGCCCTGGTCGACCGTTGGGCAAAAAGTTGGATAATGAGTTTTCTTCTCGAAGGAGAAATAGATCATCGAGTCACGTACTAGATAGACAATCACTTGCACAAGCACATCGTTATGTGCTTTTTAATGTGGATTCCATCACACGTTTTCGAGAGTAAGTTCAATTTATATTTTGCAATTCTAAGTTAATATAGGATTTTTATTGTAATCAAATTATAATATATTGAATTTATTTGAAGGGAACACAAAAGGTTAGTGAAAAACCAACATCGTTCGCGTCGTTTACCTGTGTACGAAATCGAGAAGATTCACAGCCAACAGTTCAGTGAATGGTTTGAGAAACGGGTAATCTAGAAGTAATAGTTATATCACTTCTACATGAGTAAACAAGATCCTATCCAACTATTTTTCCTAACTTTATTGTAGGTTGCACGCATGGAAGAGCAGCATGATCAATCAGTTACCGAAGAAATAAAGTGGCTAGCTCATGGTCCACTTGAAAATGTGCAGCGTTACTCGGGTTACCTTGTCAAAGGTTATAGGTTTCACACAAAAGACCGTGAGAAGGGACGAAAAACTCAGAATAGTGGTGTTGTTGTTACTGTAAGGGGTGAGAATTATGCGAGTAGCCGCGATAGAAATCCTACTGAAGGCGTGATCAACTACTATGGCAAACTTACAGACATTATTGAGTTAAACTACTGTAGTAAAATCCGAGTTGTTCTATTTAGGTGCGAATGGGTAGATATTAATAGGGGTTGCAAAAAAGATGATTTTGGTACAACGTTAGTGAACTTCTCATACTTGACACACACAGGTGCAAATTTACTTGATGATCCATTTGTCTTCGCCTCACAAGTTGACAAGGTCTTCTATGGCAAGGATCCAAAGAACAAAGATTGGGCAGTTGTAAGACATATTAAGCTTAGAGATGCATTTGATATGGGAAGTATTGATGACCAAGTAATACAAAATCCAAATGAGACAACATCAGATGTGACTCAATTGCATAGAATTGGAGATGATGGTGATGATGGGGAGGATGTTACACCGGATATGGAACTCGAAGGAACAGATGATGAAGAAAATGAAGCAGAGTGACAGAGATAATTAAACAGCTTATTTGTGATTGTCTTTTAGAAATGAACACAAAATTTTGCATTTTCTCCCCTCTAAATCATAGTAGCTGGGTTGCTTGTCTGATGCTTAGTTTTATGTCTTTCATTCATTCACTTTATTTACTCTTTATCTACAAGTGTTATGAAATAAACTTGTGTGATAACCATTATCTTATAAAATAAATCATGATTTGTAAAGTCATTATTTGTCATGTATGACGTGTTTATGTAGCTCTATAGTTCAAAATTTTCTTTTGTTTATCTCAGGATGGGTAGGCGAAAGAGACTTTGTATCATCTCTACTGAAACCGAAGAGGAGTCGCATCGTAATGAAGGACAAAATTCTGAAACAAATGTGGACTCAACTACTGAAATAAATGGTGAACAGTCTTCTCAACACGACATGTCAACTACTGAAACACACGATTCTGAAACTCATACTGAAGGAGAAGGTATACCTTTTTCCATATCACATGTTTGGAATTTTCTTTTTTCAGCCTGTCTATGTAGGTCACAAACTTTTAGCCAATGAGTAATCCGATTGTATTATAATAAAAGGGAGTAAAGTTATCCATATCATTTTATTACAAGTATGATTGTGATAAATAATTATTATGTTTACGGTCAAATATTGTTTACAGCAGGTCCCCAGAAGAAGATTCGAGGTCCTACTCGAAAGAATGAAATATGGAATCTGGAAAAAACCAAAAAAATTGGTGTCATGTTCAATAAATATGGTAAACCGGTAGGAGAAGAAGGAAATGAGTTGACACAGTTCTTAGGATCAATTATAAGAAAGAGTGGAAATGTTGGACTAGATTGTTGTGACTGGAGAAAGGTTCCTAAGAACAAGAAGGAAGACATGTATTCTATAGTGAAGGTAATCTTTCTTTGTTTTATTTATTAATAAAATCTAAACTTATGTCTTAGATATAAATAAAATTATTACATCTATTGACATTAAAGGGTGTCAAAATAGACGGTTCAAACGAGTTTGGGTCTTAACGTGTTGGGTTGGGCCAGGTGACCCATTGTTCTTTTTCTATATTATTATTTATTCCGCTACCAAGACTTAAGATGAAAATTTTCAACCTGCTTCGACCCGTTTCAAAGTAATCAGTAGCCCAATGCATGTTTAAGCCTTCTATAATGGATCATATTGTCGCTATTTAATGACTTACAGGAGAAAATTGACAGCTCCATTAACATGTATATATTTCATTTATAGGAAAAATTTGAGTTTCTTCCTGCTGAAACAAATGAAATCAAGAAATGGGTTATCTCCAACATGGGGAAAAAGCTGAACACTTGGAGAAACGTGGTGAAATCCCGAAATTATGATTCAGTTTTATCTGTTGATCAAATTGTTGAAAGACAAAAAGATAATAGAGTGAACCCGCAACAGCTTGAAAACCTTGCGGCTCGTTGGTTCACTCCCGAGTATCAGGTACCAACATTTGACACTCGAACTTTTTTGTATGAGAACTAAGATGGAAACTAATTAACTTATTTTTCTTGGTTTCGTAGGCACTCTGTGAACAAAAAAGGATAAGTCGGTCAAAAATGGAAGAGCCTCATGTGACAGGGACAAAATCATTTGCAAGGCTTGCTCATGAAGAGGTAAGTTATGTTATTGCTCATGTTCAATCAGTAGGCTAAATGCTTAAGTTTTTATAGAGAATAAGTGCTTAACTTTATGTGAATGATACTTCCCATAGGCAATAAAAAATAATGGAGTACAACCTACACGAAGGGAAATATACCAAAAGAGCCGCACCCGTAAAGATGGAACCATTGTTAACGAAAAATCTGCTACAATTGTGGTAATGCATTTCGTCATTAAATATATGTGCCCCTATCTGTAAACAGGTTGATAGTTGATTATATTACTGTTTGATAGGCATCCTTACAAGCTGTTGCAACCGATTCTGGTAACCCGCAAAATGATGCTTTTTCTAAAGTTATGGGGCCAGAAAAGAGAGGGTATGTTCGATGTATAGGAAAGATGCCTTCCTTGAAGAATACTACTGGTGACTCATCATCTACAAGTACGAACAATATTGAACAAAAACTGGCTCGTACAGAAGGGGTCGTAAAGGCCTTAGTGCATCTCTTCAATGAACACATTCCAAATGCTAACTTGTCAGGCATCCTAAGCAGTATGAATGTAGAGGTAATTTAGTCTACAACAATTCATCATTCTTATTGTAACAGCTTTTGTTATTACTTATTTCATTTGCCTAAATAATTTACAGATTTCGGATAACTCTGTGGATCAGAGCAACACTCAAGATGGAAATTAGAGATCTTTGCCCGGAATTCGTAAAAGAGCTACAATGCAGTTCCCACCCGAGTTCATTTGCTAGTAGTAGCTTTTCTTATTTGGATATCTAGTTGGAGATTAGACTTTTTATCATTGTTTTTATTTGAATATTTGAGAGTATTCTTCAATGTAGTTGCACTTTTGTTTAAATCAATAAAGTAATTTTGATTTTCATTTCATATTGTTGGATGTTAATCTTGTTCAATAATAAATTGTTTACAACAAATATGTGTAATGTGTGTTATATGTTAATGAAACTTGTGTTATTGTATGTTTTGATGGCACATCATTTCTGCCATTTAAACCATCTAGTTGTCGACATAATAAATGCATCTAATGGCATAAATAATGTGTCACGAAATCGTTTTATTATTTGTGACAAATAAACTAAGTGTCATTATATTGAAAAGTCTATAGCAACAATTTGAAAAGTGCCACAAAAGCCAAAAAGGTATGAGCAACACAACCAAAAAGTGTCATTAAAAGGCTGTAGTGGCAGCGTGCATAGTGACACTTTTTTTTTCTGCCACCCATTACCATGATAGCCTTCAGTGACACATTTGTCACGAATAGTGACACTTTTTGTGTGCCACTAAATGGCAGTTTTTTTGTAGTGAAGCCAAAAAAGGAGAGAAGGGGACGGCAAATAGATCACAGCCGTCAATTTCAAAAAATAGATCTAATCTACGGATAAAAAGGACGCGGTAGCATTTTCGTAATTAATATCAACTTTTTGGATAGCTGCTGCTGCTATTATAACGTTGACGAAAAAGGTGCATCACAAAGTAAAACTGGTACATCACATTGCAAAAACGGTGCATCAAAGATTAAAAACATGATGTGTTACAGAGTAAAAATGGTGCATCATAACAGATATTAATGTTCATCGTAATAGATAAAAATATGCATAAAGATGGTACATCACATTGTAAAAAATGGTGCATCATATAGTAAAAACATAATGCATTACAAAGTAAAAAAATGGTGCATCATAGAAGATAGTAAGGTTCATCGTAGTAGATAAAAATGTACATACATCACATTGTAAAAAATGGTGCATCAAAGAGTAAAACATAATGCATTACAGAGTAAAAAAAACTGATGCATCATAGCAGATTTTAATGTTAATCATAATAGATAAAAAAGGTGCATCACAGCTTCAAATTAAAATACTACTCGTCTCTCACAAAAATGAACAAAAACATCAACTAACAATATCCTTGATTCAACAAAAGGTTAAAAAATGATAACAAACATTTTAAAAAATTCCTTTTTAAAAAATTTCGTTTGCCGTTCATTTCCGTCCAAAAGTGGACTTCCGTTCATGAACCAATGCCGTTGTGTAATTAGTGAAATAAAATGGAATTTTTTTTCTAAATTTTGGGTTTCTTATTTATGTTCATAAAGTAAAACATATTTATAGCCGGAGCATACATCCTCAACTACCCAACAATGTGTAAATCAAGTCAATTATTATTATTAAATATTTGTAGATTCATTACAAATTTGTAACCATCATTCTTGTTATAATATAACTAGCAGACACCCGTGCTAAACGGTGAAATTTGAAGTTTATTATGAATGATGTAGGTATTTCAATGATTGTATGCTCATATGACAATTATTGTGATAGTAATAAGATTCGATATGGTTAATGTGTAATAGTAGATAATTCAACTATTTATGATTCATTTACTTTCCATAATTCTAATATAGAAAGTGTTTTAATTTGTTGATCATGCAATTAACAGTTATAGTTGTGGTTTATAATTTGATAAAAGTGTATAATAGGAATTTTGCATCTTTAAACTTTAAGTTTTGTAGAGAAAAGGTGTAAGAGGTGGGTTCTTTTAAGAATGAAAAAAAGTAGAGAATGAGAGAACCAATAGGATTGCTCCATTTCTCTACAAAACCCAATTATATTTTTATCCCCGTGGTTAATTATCTCACAAACCGTAAGTCCATAAATTATAAAAATTATATATTCGGAATCAGCGTCTTTTTCTCTTCGATTAGAGATGTCATAAGATACACTTTCGACGAATTTTTTTTCTTCATTTTTTTACTGGATTCTACAATCTAATCACATGTGATTTATGATAAAAAGTTAAAATTTGTTCACGATTATTTATTCACGGTATATGTTATTTAACACGTAATTACAACTTAATATTCATCCACATTAATAGTTATAAATAAAAAATTAAAAATTGCATTAGTTTTCATTAAAAGTCACATGTGATTATTATTTGTACATTTAATCACAAGTGATTTGTTATATAATCACATATGATTTTGTATAAAATCACATATGATTTTCATTTAATAATTGATATTTGATGAGAAATTTATTAATATATTATAATTCATGTATGATTTCAATTTGATTTTTACTTAATTGTATAATTATAATCAATGATGATTTAAAATCCGTATTTTATTACTCTTTAATCACATGTGATTGATACTTTGATGTTCAATCGCATGTGATTACAACTTAGTTTTTCATGTTTTAATTGCTTTAAATCATCAATGATTTGAATTTAAAGTTTAATCGGAGATATAAGCGGGTGTGATTATTTTTTAAACCCAATAAGAATGAAAAAAAAACTTTGTCGAAAATATATCTTGTTGGATCTAGAATCGAAGAGAAAAAGACGTTGATTCCGAATATGTAATTTTTATAATTTATAGACATATGGTTTGTGAGATATTTAACTTTGAAAAAAAATGTGAAAATGGGTTTTTGAAATGGAACAATCATTCTCCATTTTTTTACCATTCTTTTTTGAACTTTCCTCAAAGGTGTAAACCTTTTATAAAGATGTTAGATACTTTCCATAATTCTAATATAGAAAGTGTTTTAATTTGCTGATCAAGCAATTAATGGTTAAAGTTGTGGTTTATAATTTGATAAAAAGGGTATAATAGGAATTTTGCATCTTTAAACTTTAAGTTTTGTAAAGAAATGGTGTAAACCCTTTATAAAGGTGTTAGATAGATTAGATTAGATTAGATAACTACAAATTAAATTAAATAAATGAATAAACAAAAAAAAAAATTTCACGGATAATTTTTAATTTTAGAAGCAATCTATCTATTCTAGATTTCTAGAGTAGGTGTACAATTTTCTACGTCTTACCTTTTTTGTACCTTACTTTCTTGTGAGATTGAATGACATTGTTGTTGTGTCCATATTGCTTTTCATATCGGATTATCGGACCATTCTTGGTGCTTTTAATCTAAAGAAAAACTTTATTTATAAAGATGTTAGATACTTTCCACAATTCTAATATAAAAAGTGTTTTAATTTGTTGATCATGCAATTAATGGTTAAAGTTGTGGTTTATAATTTGATAAAAAGGGTATAATATGAATTTTGCATCTTTAAACTATAAGTTTTGTAAAGAAATGGTGTAAACCCTTTATAAAGGTGTTAGATAGATTAGATTAAATTAGATAACTACAAATTAAATTAAATAAATGAATAAACAAAAAAAAAAATATTTCACGGATAATTTTTAATTTTAGAAGCAATCTATCTATTCTAGATTTCTAGAGTAGGTGTACAATTTTCTACGTCTTACCTTTTTTGTACCTTACTTTCTTGTGAGATTGAATGACATTGTTGTTGTGTCCATATTGCTTTTCATATCGGATTATCGGACCATTCTTGGTGCTTTTAATCCAAAGAAAAACCTTATTTATAAAGATGTTAGATACTTTCCATAATTCTAATATAGAAAGTGTTTTAATATGTTGATCATGCAATTAATGGTTAAAGTTGTGGTTTATAATTTGATAAAAAGGGTATAATAGAAATTTTGCATCTTTAAACTTTAAGTTTTGTAAAGAAATGGTGTAAACCCTTTATAAAGGTGTTAGATAGATTAGATTAGATTAGATAACTACAAATTAAATTAAATAAATGAATAAACAAAAAAAAAAAATTTCACGGATAATTTATAATTTTAGAAGCAATCTATCTATTCTAGATTTCTAGAGTAGGTGTACAATTTTCTACGTCTTACCTTTTTTGTACCTTACTTTCTTGTGAGATTGAATGACATTGTTGTTGTGTCCATATTACTTTTCATATCGGATTATCGGACCATTCTTGGTGTTTTTAATCCAAAGAAAAACCTTATTAGTCTAAATCACCAATCCCATATTAATGCATGTTTTCTTAATTCCGGCCCAATCTCATATTTGGAACTCATGGACCATCTAAAGCCCAGTAACCCAAATTTTTATACGCATACGTCACCGTGTTGCTTTCAACAAACATGTTGAATTATACCAACTTCCATTTCTGATTTCAGTTACATTTCAAACCCTAATAAGCATCCCCAAATTCAATTTCAAATTCAAAATGTCTGATCGCTTACCGTTCGACATCCAAACGGAAATCATTAAAAAGCTTCCGATTAAATCACTAATCCAATTCAGATCGGTTTCAAAACCATGGATGTCACTAATCGACAGCTCCAAGTTTATCCACCACAACAGCGTACGCGACAATCAGCCGCATCATCTACTCGCAAGGTATAAATTAGATTCAGTGCGAAAATATGTATCGATTATTGATGATGATAATTTCCCCCAACACAAGTTTTGCCCTACTGTTCCAGTAACTCTTAATCGACTTAGGAACGCGTTAAAACTCGGTTCATCTCACGGATTAATATGTTTTTACGGTTTCTATCGAGATATAGATGATATAGACGTAGACTATGAAACAGAGATGGTTGTGTTATGGAATCCCACAATTAGGAAATCAGTTGGTATTGTTGTTCCTAATGTGTTATATATGCCGTGCGGATATATCGTTATCGGTTTTGGAGTTTGTCCCAACACCAGTGACCCTAAGCTTGTTAAGATTACACATATTAAAAGCTCGGGAACCGACACTGAAAGTTGTGTTTCTTGGGAAGTTGAGGTGTTTACGTTAAGCTCAAGGGGTTGGAGGAGCTTATCTATCGGCATGCCTTCTAAACCGGTCGAATTGTCGTGGGGCCAGGTTTTTATAAACGGGGTTATTTATTGGCATGGTTATGATAGGATTCTTGCGGATCGTGAAACTAGACATAATCGGATTATTTCATTTGATTTGAAAAGTGAAGAACTTGGTGAAGTGTTTCTATCGGATAGTTTAGTACATTCCGCCGGACATTTGTTTGTCTCAAAACTAATGGAGTCTCTTGTTGTGATTGAAAGTTATTATGTGGCTGATACGCCTGTTTGTGCTGTGTGGAAGATGAATAATGGTGTTCTGAAATCATTTACAAAACTTTACACTGTTAAGGCGAGTGATGGTGCGATTTGTAATAGGGTACTTGAGTTTAGGAAGAATGGTGAACCTATTGTTATGGAAGCGATAGATGAATCTGATGAATCAGTCACTCTTGAAGTTTATGAACCTTGCTCGGGGCACGCTAACGATCTTGGGGTTGATGGAAGCGGTGGTTTATTGACTTCATGCTCCGTGAGCTCCTACACTGAAACACTACTTCTACTTCTTCAGTCAGATCCTATCATTTATTGATGATGATGATGATGATGGCCATGTTGCAAGTTATAGAGATCAAAATGCAGGTATCACATTCAAGTCTTCGTAGTTCATACATTGGCTATCCACTTATTTCTTGTGCTAATTAGTTTAATTTATAAGGTTTATTGTTTTGTTATGTATAGACTTTTCACATTTTTCTATTGTACGAGACAAACTTTTATCTGTTCTATTGTTATGTATTAAACTTTACACATTTTACTCTTTGTATATTCTCATCATGCATAAGTTAGGCTATGAGGTATTATTCATTTTTTCCATTGCACAGTCATGTAGATGGTTCCTCCGTGCAAGAACTACATATAGCATGCTTCAAGTTGACCGTCTTTAAGCAACAGCTACAAACCAGAACTTGATGGGAGTTACATGAGCCCTGACAATCTGCCTATTTATCAAATACCGATCCCTAGCTTTCCACATAAGCATGTTAACCTCACAATTCCTAGTTCAAGTTAGTTTGTGGATGTTACTCTCGTACTCTATGGTAAACTGAAGTAGTTAGGAAACATTGTCTTTCTTCATATTCTACACGATGACTAGCGTACATAAGTAATATACAGGAATAACCACCATGTCTTAGTACTTATAACTAGGGGTGTAATCGCGTCGACTCGATGGTTCAACGAGCTTTTAAGATGCATGTTTGAGCTCGGCTTGAAATTAGGCAAACTTAGTTTATATTAATAAAAATATGATTTCACTTTTGGGTAAACATCTTCATTTTCAGATATGAATTTTTTTCATATAAAAAAATAAAATGTAATTAAGAGAGGTTAATTTAAAGTTTTAAACTCATCAACTGCTTTAGGGTCATGATGTGTGAAGATGGTTACCCAAAATAGAAATCAGATAAAACTATATTCCATATTTATAATGGAAATGAGAGATGGAAACAAGGAGATAAGTTTACAAGCACTGGATTGTTTTCCTTGAGATATTCGTTATTAACAACGACCTTTTCACCATCTAACCTGCTTATACACCAAGCAAACAACAGGATTAGACTTAATAAGCTTGTAAATAACTAAAGAGAGTAACGATTAAAATATCAAATGGAGAAAATTATCTATTAAAAATTAAGAAAAATAAAATAAGGGAATAACCACAAACCTCGTGACCAAAAATGATACACACACTTCCTCTGTGCCGTTAATTATAGAAGTTGAATAGTTAACAGGCTTGACAATCCTTGTAATAACATGAAGACTTTGGGGAGTATCAACAACATTTTCAGAATCCAAATCATTATTAGTATCATCTAGAACAATAACATCACTAGCCGCAGTCGTTTTCCAGTCACATCTTTTTTGGGAGCTGCATCTTTCTTAAACCGTTCAACAGCAAAAGACTTCCTTCTCGAACCAATTCGAGGACTAGAATGAAGAACCTGTGTTCCATCATCAACATTAGACATCCCAATTTCAGGGCTAACTCTCTCAGCTGCGATATCTTCTTGAATACGTATAGCAAACTCCGTCTTGTTTTCTTCCTCTTCTCCAATTTGTGAAGAACGCGTAGAAGATCCGGTGTTGTTTGATCGTTTGGCAGACCCATTTTGGCTCGTGCCCCCAACATTGTTTTCAGCTTAGCCACATCAATAGTGTTGGAACCATGAACACAAGGACCTCGACAAGGTTCCTCAATAACTCTTAAGTTTGACTGAAGGGATCGGATATGAAGCAGCATCAGGAGAATGAGGAACTTCCTGTTGCTCCTGCTTTCCAGAATCTTCCTGTTGCTCCTGCTTTTCAGAATCTTCATGTGGCTGCTGATTTTGAGAATCCTCACATGCCTGCTGATTTTGAGAATCATCTTGTGGCCGCTGATTTTGAGAATCTTCCAGTGGCGGCTGCTGCTTTTGGTGCTTCTTTGATTGTGACGTAGAAGCCACTTCAGTATTGCGCTTACGCCTGCGGTTCGATCTGTTTCCCCCAGGCCTTAAGCTTTAAGTTCCATAAAACAAGAAAACATATATAATCAACTCCCATCATCTATTTATAACTATTTAGGACTTTTTTGGTATAGACATGCTTATAATATTTGATTGTCTTTTTTGCAAAAGAGGACAATCGGATTAAAAAAGAATAAAAAATTATTCCGTATTTCTTTACTAAAAAGACACAAATAAATTATCTCTAGAGCTTTTAGAAACGTGAACGCCCCTGAGAAATTCTAAACGAGCCCTTTACTAAATTCAATACCAAACAAAATGCGAACGAGTAGAGAGAAAAAAAAAATACCTGTCTTTGAACGCCTCAATTATGTCATGACATTTGCTGAGATTCTCAATAAGTAGATGACTTTGGCCACCCGCGCCTTCTTTGACCAAAAACATATACTACTACTCCCTCCGTCCCATTTCTATTGTCCATTATTTCCATTTTGGAGTGTACCAAATTAATTGTCCACTTCCATAAATAGAAAGTTTAAGGAAATAAAGTTCTTTTTTACCCCTAGTGTATATATATAAGACAAAAAAATAGGTAAAAAGTAGAGGGTAAAACTGTCGTTTTATCAAAAAGTAAGAGAGAGATAGTTATATTTTCTTAAACTGCGTGTCTTTTTGTCTGGTGACAATAAAATTGGGACGGAGGGAGTATATTTTAGAGCACATGTAATAGTAACATCATAATGGTCCTTTTTCAAGTGTCACGTCAGCATAATATCACAATATCAGTTCTAGCATCAGCAATGGTAACACCAGACGCCATTTTTTACCTTGGGACCCACTAATTAAATTTAACTTACATTTTTATTTAACAAAACAAAAACATTATAATTAATTAATTAAATACACTACAATACTTAAATTAAATAGACTTAATAAAATAAAAAGTACTTAATTAAAAACGTTACAATCCTAATAATTATAAAATATAATAAATTAAAGATTGCGATTTAGTCCTAAAAATAAAAATATATAATTAACATATAATTAAACTAGTCCCAATGAATTACAAAAGAAAAGATCATCATACGAGACAAAAATTAAACATACCCATAGGAGGATTTCATTTGAAATTGCAACACAAAAACAAAAGAAATACTATTTAAACAATAATAGTGAAACGCCCCAAAATTCGAGAAATTTTTATTTTTTTTTCGGTTCCCACAGCTCGGTCCCACATCTCGTATATTTGATACCATATTCTCATCTTTACATTTTGACCCAAAACAAGACAACGGGGTATGCAAATTACCAGCTATGTAGTACAGGTAGGTAAAACAACCTTGTTTTAGCTAGAACAAGCTTGTTTTAGGCAAGAACAAGTCTGTTCTAGTGGTAACACAGACTCAAATTTTTGACCAAATTCAAACCCGCATATCTTTTCACTCGTAAACACTTAGACCATCAAATTTTGCAGGCACCTCCACAATGCCAAAATGAAACTTTATATTTTTGCACTTTTCCAAAATACACGTTTTACGAGGTATAACCACTTTTTGACCATTTTAACCTATTTTGGTGAACACTCTATATCCCAAACCACTTGGTTTTAACCTCTGCCCTTTTTCACACATTTTCAACATCTCAAAACAAGTCTAACACCCTTGGTCAAACCCACATAACTACATTCTAACCCGATTGAACTCCTTTGACCCGTTTAGTGCCCATTTGGACACTTTTACCAAATCTACTACATAACACCACCACATTACCCAATACCACACATGTTTGACTCTTACAACATTGTTGATTATATGTCAGCTTCACATTTGACCAACCAATCACTTTCAACCTATTTCTACAATTCAACACTTTGACCCAAACCAAACCAATCATATGACTTCATACACTTGACAACCACATACACTAGACACCATAACTCAGTTTGACTTTCAAAGTCAACTACTATACATTGACCAACATATTTAATTCGAAAACTCTTTGTTTGGGCGATTTACACAATTGAATATCAAAACAACAATTCAAAAGAAGAAAGCATGTTCTAACCACAAGCATGCTCCATATCCACGTCACTAACTTCACATAAACCTTCTATCCACATGTCGCTAGCAAAACATCAACCTACAACATAAACACTGAAACGGGTAAGCACAACTGCTTAGTGAGTACACAGGCAATCAAACAAGTAATCCACATAACACTTAACACATATCAACACAATTACATAAGCACAAAATCACTGGGCTCTGTACACTGAACACTGAACCCTGTGTCAACCGCAGTTAACTCTCTAATCACCACTGAATCTTTACACATAATCATTAACCAACAACAATCAATTCACTAATCAACAATACCTTTTAACATAATCTAAAACACACACATAAGAAACAAAACATATAACAAGCAACTTCCACGTGATTGTATGATCCTCTAGTTCGGAAGCTATCCGGAAACACATACAACCAATTCATACACTGTTCACCAAATCATCACTATTTAATCCACATATGTCAACAAATCATCTTCCACCTGATTGTGTAGCCTCATGCTCGGAAGCAATCCGAAATCCAACACAATCGTATCATATACTATTCATCACCTTTCCCACCCAATTTTTTTCCTTTACCTTTAAGCTAGTGACTTACTCATTACTTGGCTAACCTCAAGCTAATGAGAAATCACTACTTTTCTTACCAAGTAGAATTTAATCACATAACAATTTGTGACACTCGTCGATTTAGGACTAGTAATTAGTGCCTAATCAAGTTTTAATACATGTAATTAGTTCTGTGTTAGGCTAATTTGTGTATCAAGTAATATATATTGTTGAATATATACAAGTATGCGATTTGATTAAATCGTACAAGTTTCAAATCGAATGTAATTCGGTTCAATTATTACGGACGTTGATGAACAAATTTTATTAAATAATATAATATTATTTAATAACGCTATCATATCCAAAATATTATTTCGATAATATTTCAATTCAATTTCGTATCGTACAAACTAGGTTTACGCGATTAAAGTATTAAATGCACAAACAAAACGAAACAAGTTAAGTTATATTATATAACTCAATTATTAAGTATTTGGCTAAATACTTCAACGAAAAATATTGAGTAATTATTCGTATTTTAAAATGTATATTCAAGCGTAAATAAAATCATTTAACGTTTGGACGATCGGGAAAACGAACACCGAACGGAGCACAATTGCGTGGACTGAAAATAAGGGGGTTTCATCAAAACCCCTTTTCCACCTCCTTCCTTCCTTATTTCCACCATCCACTTTCTCTCTCTTTCTTTTCTTTTTCTCTGAAGGAACTCCACCACCACCACCACCTTAAATCCACAAATACTACCACAAAACAACCTTAAATCTCGAAACTCGTTTGGAAGAAAAGATTCACTACATCTCGATCTACATTTCTACCTTTTCGGATTTTTCCGACGTTAACTTGTAAGTTTTTCGACAAAAGTCGAAACTCCTCGATTTTACTTACTTTTACATGTTTATGGGTTATTTAAGCTTAAAATGTCCAATGTTGGGTTGGGTAAAAGATTTGGACCAAGTGGTCGTCGGAAAACACGTTTTTGGCTCAAAAATCCGTCAACAGCTTTAAGTGTCGCAACGATGACTGCAATATAGCGTCACTTCGTGCGTCACTTAAGTGACGCATTGAGTGTCGCTAAAAGCCCTAATTTTGCGTCACTTGCCTAAGTGCCGCATAAAACCCATTTTTCGCGACACTTGCCTATGTGTCGCAAATTCAATACCAGTCACTATGAACCGACACTTATAGCGTCATTTGTCTAAGTGACGCCTATAATCGAGAACTGATTTCACCCGTCACTAACCTTAGTGACTCATGACACTTGTACCGACACTTACAACCGACACTCCCTTAAGTGTCGCACTCTATGCGACACTTGCCCAAGTGACGCCATTAACCAGAATCCGTCATTTCATGCGACACTTACTGAGTGTCGCCTAAGCCCTAAGTGTCACTATAAGTGACGCTAAAAACAGAAGGTTTCAAACCACTTTTATACTAAGTGTCGAACTTGTAAAACTTCAAGACTCTATACGATACGACTTTCAAAACACATTGGGACATACTTTTTAAGTATGACACTTCGAAAACAAGATAATAACGTCGAGATTATTATTACAAACAATCACCAACGGGCCGTACACATTTTCAAACATTCAAGTCAATCAACCAAATCGTAGTCATTTGGACATTTCAGTTGGACGATCAATTACAAAGGTAGTCTTCTAAGATACCTAATCAATTAATAACCATCGCGTGTCATGGACACCCTCAGGTTACAAGTCTTCGGACATCAATTCAAGGCTAATCAATTCAAGTCTATTTAGATAAACAAACAAGGCTCAGGTGAGTCTCATGGCCCCTACTTTATTATTTTTCAATTAGGGGTGTGATTACATAGCTCGTTTTATTTACATGTTGAACGCAAGTACAAATCAATCAAATACTACATGAGTTGTTTTCAACTAATCACTAAAGCCCTCCATAGCATAGTCTGGTAATACATCTGTAGCGTGAATGTTAGTATATGATATCATATAGGATTGACAATTCTCGTCCGGGTTAGCACGCACTAACTGGTCAAACGGACGTATTAGCATTTGGGAAGACGAGTGTAGATTAGGCACTCGTAGGAGGCACCTCAGTTGGGTTTCCTTAATTGGACATGACACTCAAGTTAAGCTCAGACTACGTGCTCATGGCTGTATAACTTTTATTTTGCTTAATTGCATTTTTAATTCAATTATAAATCTTGCGGTTCATACAATTATGTGTTGACATACAAACCTGTGAGCTCACCAGCGTTTCGCTGACCCATTTTAGCATGTATCACAGGTACACAGCAGTAGGTTGGACTGCCCAATCAGGAATCATTAGCTCGAGTCAGCATTCATACAATCAGAGATTTAATTGTATTATTATATTTTGTATAAAGTAATTATGTGATGTAAATCTCTCAATTTCAGTAACTGAGCTAATGTAAACATTATTTTGATGTAAACTTATGTTTTTATCAATACAAGTTCAAAACGACGCATATAGTGGTCGTTCATTATACCTGGTGTGCTTGATATGTAATTAGTCGCGCCCCGACCTGATTCGCTTCTGCAACCCGAAATTGGGGGTGCGACAGATTGGTATCAGAGCCTATGGTTATAGTGAACTAGGTTGCATTTAGTGGACCTAGACTATGACCGTTAGGCAGTATTTCCTCATTAGGCATGACTGGTTCAGGAATTACAGCATACGACTTTAATTTAACATAACATGATCAACTATGTACAATTAAGGAAAGATGATGTAAGGTCTGAAACAATTATGTTGAACAGGAATACACTAGTTGACTCTGACCTCGAGAGAACCGAGACTCAAACATGTCTGTGCTAGACACCCAATAGGCTATTATGTGATACTAAGTATACATAGATAGGCCTCGTTACAATCTTAGGCTATATTATATATGTATTATATGGATATAGGCCTCATTCCTTCTAACGCTTTGTCTCAGAATGGCAAACACACCACCCGGTTCTTCGCGCTCTTATTCGTCCGAAACCCGAGGGTAGCTAGAAGGAACCCCAGGTTGTCTCGAGCTAGCCCATATCCCACTCACCTCACTCTACTGGTGTTAGCCGCTCGGCTACACCATCACGAGCAATGACTTAACGCTATGGATATCGAACTCCAAGAAACCAACGAAAACTGGAGACTTTCATCACTCGAACGCATTAATCAAGTCTCCGAGGAACATGAAAACACTGTCAACAACATGGACATTCTCCGCAACCAAGTGGGGGAAACCATCGAAACTATGGAGATTGTCCACAACCAAGTAATTGACAACCGAAACGAAATCTCTGTCCTACAATCAAGGTTGACACAGTGCGAGACACGTCTAAGGGAGACCGAGGACGCCCTCCGAATGGCCAACAGACTTGCAGAGTCTGTGGACCATCTCAATGCACTGTTGCCACAACTCAATCTACGTCAGAATTAGCTTAGGCTGAAATCTGTACTATATTATGCTTTCGTAGGTACTATGTAATTCGACCGGATGTAACAATTCCCGGTACTTTTGTAAAACATCTAATCCTGTAACTTTTGAAACTTGTAACTCGTAATATCAATTGACAATTCCTCTCGATTATTCTACATTATTGATTTTTACATTGTGATGTCGTATGTTACCGCTTTTACATATATGCATCTGTTGTAATTTTTGTTCTGGTACAACTTCTTATGTACCTTTTGTTTCTTTCTTGAATAATCATGCCGCCCAAGAAGAAAAGTTACAGTGATGCGGAAATCAATGCTATTGTTTCCCGAGCCGTAGCCGATGCTTTGGCTGCTCGAAACTCCCAACAATCTAGTGATCAAACCGTTAATACCACCCCGGTTACCAAACCTTGTTCCTATAAGGACTTTCTCAGCTGAAAACCACTATACTTCAAGGGCACGGAAGGTGCTATCGGTCTAATTAGATGGATTGAACGTATGGAATCCGTCTTTTACCTCTGCAACTGTGCTGAGGATAACAAGGTCAAATTTTCTGCTTACACCTTTCAGGAAGGTGCACTTACATGGTGGAACACCCACACCAACTCCGTGGGCATCGAAATAGCAAACCAACTTCCTTGGGCTTAGTTGAAGAAAAAGCTACGGGAGAAATACTGTCCCGAAGAAGAACTGCACCGTTTGGAGGAAGAATTCTGGCACTTGACTGTGCAGGGTACAGATATTGCTGGGTACACTACCAAGTTCCAGCAATTTGCCTTGTTATGCCCGGGTTTGGTCGATCCGGAGGAAAAATGCATCAAGAGATACATCCGTGGCCTCCCAGAGAGTATTCAGGGGAACGTCGCCTCATCAAAACCAACCACAACTGAGAGTGCAATCCGTTTGGCACACGAGCTCATGGCGCTGGTTGTTAGCCTTGAGACACCCAATACCTCCTCCAACAATAAGCGAAAATCCTCTGAACACTAAAACCAACCAAACAAGAAAACCAACACCATCCAAGTTTACAACACCAATTCTGAAACCAAACGTAGCTACACTGGGGACAGATCATACTGTTCCAAGTGTAACTACCACCATGACGGTCCATGCGGTACTCCCTGCAACAACTGCAGGAGGTACGGGCTTTTGACCCGAGATTGCCGAGCCTCAAAATCCAACAACAATACCAAACAACCTAAATCCTGCTATGGATGTGGAGAGGCGGGACACTTTAGGAATGAATGTCCTAAACGAAGGAGCAAGGGCAATAACAACAACAACAACGCCAGAGGTAGAGCCTTCGTACTCAACTCTGGGGAAGCCCGTCAAGACCCGAATGTGGTCTTGGGTATGTTCCTACTCAACAACTTATCTGCATCTGTTCTATTTGATACTGGTGCCGATAGAAGCTTTATTTCTTATGAGTTTTATCCACTACTTGACGTCACACTTGTTGCTCTAGATGTTAAGTACACCGTAGAACTAGCAGACGGCAAACTCATAGAAACCAATAGTGTGATACCTAATTGCACTCTAAACTTAGCAAACGAAACCTTCTCAATAGATCTTATGCCTGCCAAAATTGGAAGTTTTGACGTCATCATTGGTATGGACTGGTCGTCCAAGCACCGCGCTGAAATCGTCTGTTATGACAAAATTGTCCGCATTCCTCTCGCTGCCGGTAGAACTTTGATCATACAGGGGGAGACCGGTAGGACGAGACTGAATATCATCTCTTGCTTGAAAACCCAGAAATTTCTAAGGAATGGTTATCCAGCAATCCTCGCACACATCATGGAGAAAAAGTCGGAAGAGAAGCGGCTTGAGGATGTGCCGATCTTTCGAGACTTTCCAGAAGTCTTTCCCGAGGAACTGCCTGGTCTACCACCATTGAGGCAGGTCGAGTTCTCAATCGATCTCGTGCCAGGTGCTGCACCTGTGGCCCGAGCACCATACCGTTTAGCCCTATCCGAACTTCAGGAGTTATCCAACCAATTACAGGAACTCCTGGAAAGAGGATTCATCAGACCGAGTTCTTCACCTTGGGGAGCTCCGGTCCTGTTTGTTAAAAAGGACGGTTCATTTCAAATGTGTATCGACTATCGAGAGTTGAACAAATTAAATATCAAGAACCGATATCCACTTCCACGAATCGATGACCTGTTCGACCAACTTCAGGGATCGAGTTTTTATTCAAAGATCGATCTGCGGTCAGGTTATCATCAACTACGTGTTCGCGACACCGACATTCCAAAAACTGCTTTCAGAACCCGTTACGGGCATTACGCATTCCAAGTGATGCCATTCGGTCTAACGAACGCACCGGCTGTATTCATGGATCTTATGAATCGGGTGTGCAAACCTTATCTCGACAAGTTTGTCATCGTCTTCATCGACGACATCCTCATATATTCGCGAAGCGAACAAGAACACGCGCAACACCTCAAAATCATTCTGGAACTACTTAGACACGAGGAGCTTTACGCCAAATTCTCCAAGTGTGAGTTCTGGATACAAACCGTTTAATTCCTTGGACACGTTATCGATGAACAGGGAATTCATGTTGATCCATCGAAAATCGAGGCTATCAAAAATTGGCAATCGCCGACAACTCCAACAGAAGTACGGCAGTTTTTAGGACTGGCCGGGTACTATCGACGATTCATTGAGAACTTCTCAAAAATAGCCCTACCACTCACGACACTGACTCAAAAGGATAAAAATTTCGACTAGACTGATAAACAAGAGTCAGCATTTCAACTTCTGAAACAAAAGCTTTGCAGTGCTCCAATCTTATCATTACCCGAAGGCACCGATGACTTCGTGGTATACTGCGATGCTTCTCATCAAGGTCTCGGTTGTGTGCTGATGCAACGAGACAATGTCATTGCTTACGCCTCACGACAACTCAAAATCCACGAAAAGAACTACACTCACGACCTCGAGCTCGGAGCTGTCGTGTCGCTCTAAAAATCTGGAGACATTACCTCTATGGCACTAAGTGCACAATCTTTACAGACCACAAAAGTCTCCAACACATATTCGATCAGAAGGATTTCAACATGAGGCAACGTCGATGGGTCTAGTTGCTTACCGATTACGACTGCGAAATCAAATACCATCCAGGGAAGGCAAATGTTGTTGCCGATGCCCTCAGTCGAAAAGAATGATCAAAACCACTTCGAGTCCGAGCCCTCAGTATGACTATTCACAATGATCTAAACATTCAGATCCTCGCTGCTCAGCTCGAAGCCCTGAAAACCGATAACATCAAAAACGAAGCCTTGCGAGGCATGGACAAACAATTTGAAATCAAACCTAACGGAGTTAGGTGTTTCTCAAACCGAATCTGGTTGCCTAGTTTCGGGAACCTGCGAGACTTGGTGATAGATGAAGCTCACAAGTCCAAATATTCTATTCATCCGGGGTCCGATAAGATGTACCACGGCATCAAGGAATTCTATTGGTGGCCGAACATGAAAGCCGAAATCGCCACCTACGTCATCAAGTGTCTTACTTGCTCGAAAGTCAAAGCTGAATACCAAAAACCTTCTGGTTTACTTCAACAACCCAGCATTCCTGAATGGAAATGGGAACAAATCGCCATGGATTTCATAACCAAACTACCCAAGTCATCGAGCGGTTGCGATACCATTTGGGTGATCGTCAATTGTCTAACGAAATCTGCTCACTTCCTGGCGATCAAGGAAACCGATAAAATGGAACGCCTCACACGAATCTACATCAAGGAAGTCGTTTCTCGACACGGTGTTCCAATCTCGATTATCTCCAATAGGGATAGTCGCTTCACATCTCACTTTTGGCAATCACTTCAAAAATCACTGGGTACCCGTCTTGATATGAGTACCGCATACCATCCTCAAACCGAAGGCCAAAGTGAACGAACAATTCAAACACTTGAGGATATGCTACGAGCCTGCGTAGTTGACTTCGGTGTAAACTGGGAACAACACCTACCATTGTGCGTGTTTTCGTACAACAACAGCTACCATACCAGTATTGGAGCTGCACCTTTCGAGGCACTGTATGGTCGTAAGTGCCGGTCACCCATCTGTTGGACCGAAGTGGGAGATAGCCAACTCACTGGTCCGGAAATCATTCATGAAACCACCGAGAAAATCGTTGGTATCCAAAACAAACTCAAAGCCGCACGTGATCGTCAGAAAAGTTATGCTGACGTGAGACGCAAACCACTCGAGTTCCAGGTTGGGGATCGAGTACTACTCAAAGTATCGCCTTGGAAAGGCGTAATCCGATTCGGCAAACGAGGGAAGTTAAATCCCAGATACGTTGGACCATTCGAGATCCTTGAGAGGATTGGTCCAGTGGCATATCGATTGCAGCTGCCATCCGAGCTCAGCAGCGTGCACCCCACCTTTCACATTTCAAATTTGAAAATGTGTCTATCTGATGAGACACTTATCATCCCACTCGATGAGATTCGAGTCGATAACAAGCTTCACTTTGTTGAAGAACCCGCCGAAATCATGGACCGTGAGGTCAAACAACTCAAACAAAGTCGTATTCCCATCGTCAAGGTCAGGTGGAATTCGCGGCGTGGTCCGGAATTCACTTGGGAACGGGAGGACCAGATGCGACTCAAGTATCCTCAGTTATTTGCTGATGCTACTTCAAACACGACTTCAAGCTAAATTTCGGGACGAAATTCTTCTAATAGGGGGAGAATGTGACACCCGTCGATTTAGGACTAGTAATTAGTGCCTAATCAAGTTTTAATACATATAAATAGTTCTGTGTTAGGCTAATTTGTGTATCAAGTAATATATATTGTTGAATATATACAAGTATGCGATTTGATTAAATCGTACAAGTTTTAAATCAAATGTAATTCGGTTCAATTAATACGGACGTTGGTGAACAAATTTTTTTAAATAATATAATATTATTTCATAACACTATCATATCCAAAATATTATTTCGATAATATTTCAATTCAATTTCAATTCAATTTCGTATCGTACAAACTAGGTTTACGCGATTAAAGTATTAAACGCAAAAACAAAACGAAACAAGTTAAGTTATATTATATAACTCAATTATTAAGTATTTGGCTAAATACTTCAACGAAAAATATTGAGTAATTATTCGTATTTTAAAATGTATATTCAAGCGTAAATAAAATCATTTAACGTTTGGACGATCGGGAAAACGAACACTGCACGGAGCACAATTGTGTGGACTGAAAATAAGGGGCTTTCATCAAAACCCCTTTTCCACCTCCTTCCTTGCTCATTTCCACCATCCACTTTCTCTCTCTTTCTTTTCTTTTTCTCTCAAGGAACTCCGTCACCACCACCACCTTAAATCCACAAATACTACCACAAAACAACCTTAAATCTCGAAACTCGTTTGGAAGAAAAGATTCACCACATCTCGATCTACATTTCTACCTTTTCGAATTTTCACGGCGTTAACTTGTAAGTTTTCCGACAAAAGTCGAAACTCCTCGATTTTACTTACTTTTACATGTTTATGGGTTATTTAAGCTTAAAATGTCCAAAGTTGGGTTGGGTAAAAGATTTGGACCAAGTGGTCGCCGGAAAACACGTTTTTGGCTCAAAAATCCGTCAACGGCTTTAAGTGTCGCAACGATGACTGCAGTATAGCGTCACTTCGTGCGTCACTTAAGTGACGCATTGAGTGTCGCTAAAAGCCCTAATTTTGCGTCATTTGCCTAAGTGCCGCATAAAACCCCTTTTTCCCGACACTTGCCTAAGTGTCGCAGATTCAATACCCGTCACTATGAACCGACACTTATAGCGTCACTTGTCTAAGTGACGCCTATAATCGAGAATGATTTCACCCGTCACTAACCTTAGTGACTCATGACACTTGTACCGACACTTACAACCGACACTCCCTTAAGTGTCGCACTCTATGCGACACTTGCCCAAGTGACGCCATTAACTAGAATCCGTCATTTCATGCGACACTTACTGTAACACCCCCAAATTTACCGTTTAGCGGAAGCATACCTTGGGTGTTACTAATCAAATATCAAAGCACACAAGATATAGCAAACGACTCTATATGCGTCGTTTTAACAAAATATATTAATATAAGAAATGTCTACGACATTTAAAGTTGTACATAGCTCGTGTTCGATTAAATGAGAGATTTCAGTACATGAGTACTTGTACAAAATATACTAATGCAAGAAAATCTCTAATGTCTGCATGCTGACTCGAGCTATATAAATCCTGAAACAGTCCAATCTACTGCTGGGTACCTGTGATACATGCTAAAATGGGTCAGCTAAAAGCTGGTGAGCTCAGAGGTTTGAAATCAGATAATATCGTATGAACCGCAAAAATTTAAGTAATGATTTGCATCCAGCAAATAAATAGTAAAGTATACAGCCATGAGCACATAGTTTGAGCTTAACTCGAGGGTCGGGTCCCATATAGAAAATTTCGAGCCAGGTGCCTCCACGAGTGCCTAATCCACACTCGTCTGAACAATTATTAGTACGTCCGTTTACCCAGTTAGTGCATGCTAACCCGGACGAGGAGGGTCAATCCTATATGGTACCATATACTAATAATCACGCTACAACGTATTACCAAACTATGCTGACGGAGGACTTTGAAATGATTAGTGGAAAACAACTCATGTAGTATATTGTAAAGTTTGTACTTGCGTTCAAATGTTAAAAATAAGCATCGAATCACACCCCTGAGTGAAAAGCGGTAAAAAGAGGGGCTATGAGACTCACCTGAGTCTTGAAGCGTTTGGTCAATAACGTACGATGCTTAATCAAGCAGTGAGATGTCCGCAGACAGATAACCTGAGGGTGTCCACGACACGCGATGGTTATTAATATGAGTAGGTAGTTACAAAGACTACCTTAGTAGTTGTTCGTTCAACTATAATGTCCAAATTACTACGATTTGGTTGTTTGATTACTTGTGTTTTGAAAACGTGTACGGCCCGTTGGTGATAAGTTGTAGTAATAATCTTAACATTATTATTTTGATTTCAAATAGTTATACTTAAAAGTGTTTATACGCTTTAGGTGACGGGGGTCCGGGGGCAGCGCCCCTGGTAAGCAGGGTTCCAAGGGTGGCAACCCCTGGCGGGGTCCAAGGGGCTGGCCCCTGGTTGGGGTCGAGATGCCAAGTCAGCTCGAAAAATTTTTATTTCTACTAAATTGCTTTGGTGAAAAACGCATCTGGAATTGAATTTGGGTGAAATCAAGTGATAAAATTTTGGGTCTCGACACTTAGTAAAAATTGGTTTGAAACCTTCTGTTTTTAGCGTCACTTATAGCGACACTTAGGGCTTAGGCGACACTCAGGAAGTGTCGCATGAAATGACGGATTCTGATTAATGGCGTCACTTGTGCAAGTGACGCATAGAGTGCGACACTTAAGGAAGTGTCGGTTGTAAGTGTCGGTACAAGTGTCATGAGTCACTAAGGTTAGTGACGGGTGAAATCATTCTCGATTATAGGCGTCACTTAGACAAGTGACGCTATAAGTGTCGGTTCATAGTGACGGGTATTGAATCTGCGACACTTAGGCAAGTGTCGGGAAAAAGGGGTTTTATGCGGCACTTAGGCAAGTGACGCAAAAATTAGGGCTTTTAGCGACACTCAATGCGTCACATAAGTGACGCACGAAGTGACGCTATAATGCAGTCGTCGTTGCGACACTTAAAGCTGTTGACGGATTTTTGAGCTAAAAACGAGTTTTTCGGCGACCACTTGGTCTGATTCTTTTACCCAGCCCTTATATGGACATTATAAACTTAAACAACCCATATTCAAGTAAAAACAAGTGAAATCAGAGAGTTTCGGGTTTTGTCGGAAACTTACAAACTTAACGCGAGGAGAAACCGAAAAGATGAGAATGTAGATCGTCACGCGGTGGTTCTTTTCTTCCAAATGAGCGAGAGAATCCGAGGTCGTTTTGAAGTGTTATTTGATGATTTATGTGATGGTGGTTTGGTTGTTTTGCTTTTGGAAGAAAGAAGGAAAAAGGGAGAGAAAAAGATGAAAGATGATGATGAAGTGAAAAAGATGGTGGTGTTGGAGTGGGTATAGGGGCCGGCCCACTTGGGCCCCACCCAAGTGTGGTTGGCTCCATTTTTCGTTCCCGTGCATTTGCGCTCCGTGCGGTGTTCGTTTTCTCGATTATTTAAATATTAAATAATTATTTAAAACATCTAATTATACGTTTTAAAGTGTAAATAATTACTCAATAATTTGGTTGAAGTATTTTACCAAAATACTTAATATTTGAGTTATCGGATATAACTTAACTTGTTCCGTTTGTTTGCGCGTTAAATCTTTTAATCGCGAAATCTTTGTTTACACGATACTAGTTGTGTACGAAATATTATAAAAATAATATTTTGGATATAATTGCGTTATTAAATAATGTTATATTTAATAAAATTTGTTCGCCAACGTTCGTATTTAATTGAATCGAATTACATTCGATTTGAAACTTGTACGATTTAATCGAATCGCATAGTTGTATATATTCAACAATATATACTTTGATACATTAATTAGCCTAACACATAACTAATTACATGTATTTACAATTGATTAGGCACTAATTACTTGTCCTAATTTGACGGGTGTCACACTTACTGAGTGTCGCCTAAGCCCTAAGTGTCGCTATAAGTGACGCTAAAAACAGAAGGTTTCAAACCAATTTTACACTAAGTGTCGAACTTGTAAAACTTCAAGACTCTATACGATACGACTTTCAAAACACATTGGGACATACTTTTAAGTATGACACTTCGAAAACAAGATAATAACGTCGAGATTATTATTACAAATAATCACCGACGGGCCGTACACATTTTCAACATTCAAGTCAATCAACCAAATCGTAGTCATTTGGACATTTCAGTTGGACGATCAATTACAAAGATAGTCTTTTAAGATACCTAATCAATTAATAACCATCGCGTGTCATTGACACCCTCAGGTTACAAGTCTTCGGACATCAATTCAAGGCTAATCAATTCAAGTCTATTTAGATAAACAAACAAGGCTCAGGTGAGTCTCATGGCCCCTACTTTACTGTTTTTCAATCAGAGGGTGTGATTACATAGCTCGTTTTATTTACATGTTGAACGCAAGTACAAATCAATCAAATACTACATGAGTTGTTTTCAACTAATCACTAAAGCCCTCCATAGCATAGTCTGGTAATACATCTGTAGCGTGAATGTTAGTATATGATATCATATAGGATTGACAATCCTCGTCCAGGTTAGCACGCACTAACTGGTCAAACGGACGTATTAGCATTTGGGAAGACGAGTGTAGATTAGGCACTCGTAGGAGGCACCTCAGTTGGGTTTCCTTAATTGGACATGACACTCAAGTTAAGCTCAGACTGTGTGCTCATGGCTGTATAACTTTTATTTTGCTTAATTGCATTTTAAATTCAATTATAAATCTTTCGGTTCATACAATTATGTGTTGACATACAAACCTGTGAGCTCACCAGCGTTTCGCTGACCCATTTTAGCATGTATCACAGGTACACAGCAGTAGGTTGGACTGCCCAAGCAGGAATCATTAGCTCGAGTCAGCATTCATACAATCAGATATTTAATTGCATTATTATATTTTGTATAAAGTAATTATATGATGTAAATCTATCAATTTCAGTAACTGAACTAATGTAAACATTATTTTGATGTAAACTTATGTTTTTATTAATACAAGTTCAAAACGACGCATATAGTGGTCGTTCATTATACATGGTGTGCTTGATATGTAATTAGTCGCGCCCCGACCCGATTCGCTTCCGCAACCCGAAATTGTGGGTGCGACACAATTAAACATAAACAAGTAATTTAACACAACAATTAAATGAAACAATAAACATAATTAAACAAACATAACAAATAACGTATTCTTTGATTGTGTAAACCTCTAGCCCACAAGCTATTTGGTGCTACACTATCACATCACCTGTTTAACCCCCGTATCACTCACCACAATCTCTTAGACGATGATTTCACCAACGAAAGCTCTCCATGTCTCTAACACCTACATAATCATACATATCATCATAACAACACTTAGACACTAACAATCATCAACTTTACTACTAAATTTCATGTTCTATTATCATAATCATACTTCATTAACACTAGTTCATGATTTAACTCTATTTCTACAAGTATTTAACATAACTCTTATGAACATATCACTAACTTCTTAATCTTTTTCTCATTTTAACACTAATTCATTCACTATTAAGCTTTACTTACATCCATTTAACATATTAAACACAAATTCATATCATAATCACTAATTCATGAAATTCCATCAAAACTGAAACGCCCATAAATTTTATTTTTTTTTTCCCAGCGGAATAATGATACTTAAAATTCGATTACATTTGGTCCCATATAAATTTAATCACTATTTGTTAAAAAGAGGTTCCTAAAGTCATACCATAAAAAGAGGTCTCTAAAGTTCACTTAAACACTTATGCATTTTTGAATTTTACACAAACTATACACATTAACGCGATCCGGAGACAAGCCTTGGGATCGCGTTTCTGTGTTCAAAAACGTTCTGTGACGAAAATACACTGACGAACGCGATCCTGACACCTTAGCTGGATCGCGTTTATTAGTTCAACACCGAAGTTGGGGATTTTTCAAAGAGGAACGCGATCCCGGGCTTCCAGCCGGATCGCGTTTGCTAGTTTATTTCCAGTTCAGACTTTAATTCAAATTTTGACAGATTTCAATTAATCGTAACTCATAAACCGTAAAGAATTTGATTCTAAAACTTTACAGATATCTCCAAATGACTAAAATAAAGGTTTCCCTTTTTGTACTTTTTCATTTTTTTCACAAAGACACAACATTTGGGCGTATAACTTGTTTTCGCCCATTTTGGCACTTTTAGTGAACACTTCAAGATGCAATTTATACAATAGTGACTCTTGCAACTTTCACCACTTCCCTAAAATGCTAAATTACACTTAAAGCAAATGACCAAACTTTCATAACCTTAGTCAAGTTATTACACACGTATGGGTTAAAAGTGACCCATTTTGACACCCACAACACATTCAACCCTTTTTTAACAAACTAACACTTCTATCCCCTCTTTACTACATAATTTACACTAGTTATTGACTTTAGAAGTCAACTATTACAAAACATATTCCTGTCCATTACTTCAATTATTCCAAAAGAGGTGTTGGGGCGTATTACACAAGTTTCATCAAAACGATACCAAAAGAGAGGGCTTGCACTTACAAGCTTGCAAACTAATCCACACTACTCTTTCTTGATTTCCTTATCCTTTCTTTGAGAAATATTACCTACAATACATTTAAATGATACGGAGTAAGCATAAAATGCTTAGTGAATACATAGGAAATCAATTAAGCAATTCAATCACAAATAATGCTATTATACTATCAAATAATAAACACAAATAGCAATAGATACCAATTGGATCCGCGGCCCATAAGATACTATTGTGCAAAGCACATATTTCGTATTGGTTATTATTTCGTTTCATAAATACAACAATAATAACAATAACTTGATTATGTGAAATCTTTTGCTCGTAAACAATCCGAAATCACATAACCTTCACTTAATTGATCCACAATGTACTCACCTTAATCTTTGATGATGAATTCACTTAGCAAGGATAATAGTTATTCCAATCCTTTATCACCTATACATATGATACATAATTACACATTTAGATTCTAAAATTCATAACAACTAAGTAGTAACTCATAATTCACTCTCCCCCCCACTTAGATTAGTCTAAGTAATTCACTAATCCAAGTTCTTAATTATTTGATTTCTTATTAGCATAACCTATTTATACTTCTATCATCACAATTGACTACTTATTATGCTAATGAACTCAATTCAAGAGGGTTTTAGCAAAACCCCAATTTTCATCATAACCCCTAACAATGATTTCATTATTTTCATAAGTTAAAATGATCTCTATTAGTGATAACCATATCAGAAATCACTAATTCAGTCAACAACATAGTCTAATTCAAATCAATTGATGAAAATCTCCAAAACCCCTTAACCACTTAAACCCTAATTTATGTCTAAAAAGGAAAACACTTACAAGGATTAGAGATGATGATGGAGATGATAAATTCAATGAATTCAAGGCTTAATTTTGGAATTGGATTGAAGAATTGGTGATGGTGGTGATGATACATGATTTCTTGTTCCCGTACCTCTTCTCTGGAATGTTTTAGAAAGAGTAAGGAATGTGTACGTATAATACATATTACTCCAATTCTATTATTTAATTTACAGTATAGAACTGAGGAATTCGATTGCGTTTTATATCATATCTTTTTATTTCGTTAATATTATTTCATAAGATGTATATTTCTGGATACACTAAAATAATACCTCGAATATTGGGGTGTTACAAAAACCCCACTTTGATTACTAACTACATACTTCAAATTACTCACTTCTAACTTGAAACATGGTTCATAATCATAATCAAAACACTAAACAACAATAATTTAAACAAATTCAAACCCTAATTTCGTTTTTAAACCATTAACTCTTTGAAACTCACATAAAACTCAAACCCTAGGTTAAAACATATAAGGAATTCACTTACATGGTGTTCTTGAAGATTAAGAGGAAGAAATTAAGCAAGTAGAATCATAAGAATGAAGATTGGAAGTTTGGATTTGATCACTAGAATCGTCCCTGTGTTTTCTATTTCTCACGAGCTCTTTCTCAATCTCTCTGGAGGTTTTTAGAAATAAAAGAGATAAACCACAGATCGTACATACATATCTATCTAATTTAATACCCCTTTAAACCCTATTGTCTGGAACTTAAAAACCATTCACGATAAATTACTATTTTATTCCACCGACAACCGTAAAAACTTAAAACATTTACTAATATATTATTCATAATAACACTTTAAATTTTGGGGTGTTACAAATAGGGCTTTCGAATTGAACTCCACTACGAGCAAAATTCATAGAACTTTATTTAGGGATCGTCTCTTGTTTTCGTTCGATTCGATTTTGAATTATTCACGGATTAAGAGCGGCATTTTTTTTTCTCTATGTGCCATTTGAATGATGAGAAGGGAAAAGAATGGGAACGGTCCCTTTGTTTTGTGGGGCAAAGTTGTCAAGGAGTGAAAAAAAGATATTATGCCTAATAAAGGGAAATTAATCAAAATGCAACTTTTTCCGAAGGTACTTTTCGATTTGCCCCTCAAAAAAAAAAAGTGCCGATTTGCCCTACCCGTCCGCAGGTCGCATCGTGCGACCTGCGACCCGACCAATGCGACCCGCGACCAACGTTATTACTGAGTAGAAGACAAGCCCAAACCGCAACACGACCCGTTCACCGATCGCCGGTCGCATCATGCGACCTGCGACCCGTTCACGATGAACGAGTAACGATTAACGATGAACGAGTTACTAGTCGCAATGCATGTTCACTAGTCGTAACTCTTGTTCACTAGTCGTAAGTCTTGGTCACTAGTCGTAAGTCGTGGTCACTAGTCGTAAATTACCATTTTCAGATTTATCAAAATAAGATTTTTTAGATTTTTTAGATTTTTCAGAACAGCTTTTCTGACATTTTTAAGATTTTCTTGATTTTCTTACATGTTTATTTATAAATAGTGTAACTGTAAGATAGAATTATCAACATTTCACATTCTCAACTTTTTCATATATTTTTGTCAACAATTTTCTGAAAATGGTTTTGGATGAACATTTTTGGTATTTTCGGTCTCCAAATGAAGAACCATCAACTGAGAAAATATACGCAGAAGTACCCTGGATGTTTAGTGTCGCTTTCCGTCACGCCGGACATTTTCAGGGCGCTTACAAAATGTACACTCAAGGTTTGTTGACGTTTCTTGACTGCGTTAAGGCCGATGAATTTTCAACAAAACTTTTGGAAACGGCTTTAAAAGAGCTCGGTTACTGGCCTCCACCGAAGTGGTATTTTTACTCTAAAGAGCATGAAAAAGACCTAGATAATGGTTTACAATTGATAACAGATGATGTCGAGCAACTCAAGCAGATTACTGACTATGCCAAAATACATAGAGAAATTGAGGTGTATGTTACACGCAACGATCTGTCACATTTCTCGAATTCTGATCAAACTATGTCGTTTGCAATGTCTAAGGTTATTACCGGCTCTTCAAGTGCTAGGCGTTTATTCGTTTAGTTATTAGTTAAATCCTGTAATTCGTATCTTTCTTTCAATAAATTGGATAGTTGGCCAATTATGTACGTTGTGTTGTTAATGTAATTTATGATTTTTAATCCTTATGTAATGATAGATTTGGTAATGTTCAAACAAAGTAAGTTAATCAAATACACCACAATAATGCAAACATAGATAACATTGCTAACAAGTACATAACATAGTTTTTGTCATCACAACATATTCAAATGTGACTCAAGGTTGACTCAAATGTACACTCGGAAAAGTTTGAGTCGCCTGGGATGGCTCTCCTTCATCCTCCTCGAACTTGCTTTTCGTTGATTTTGTGGACGTCTTCTGCAAGTCAAATAATGACGATTAATAATACAATCGAATTTTTTTTGTGTTAATATCAATAAAATTAATAACTTACTTTCTTCGATCTTGATTTGGATCTTGATTTGGATCTTGATTTGGACCTTGAGTTTGATCTTACGGTGGTTCTTGATCGGGTTGGCTCATCGGTTCTATCGTAAGGAGCCGTACAATTAACTCACTATGACCGCGTTCCTTACACCGACTACATGGATTTTTGTATTCCCGTTTCTCCTCTCCTTTCGAAGGAATACGAGCACGGCCAGGTGGGCGGCCAGATTGCCTCTTCACAAGTACCGGCGGTAAGCAAATCTGCAGATTACCTGGATCTTCCCATTCTGAAGGATGAGGTGTTGGATTTATAGCCTCACTGTAGGTTGCCCGATATGTTTCCGTGGTGAAATACCTCTCTGCAAAGCAGCTCACATTGTCCATTTTAAAGTGACGGGTCACTGCCGCTACGTGTCCGCAAGGTAAACCAGACAATTGCCATTGCTTACAAGTGCATGTTCTTGCTTCCAAGTTGACTGTTCCATTCTTTTTCCGATCCACCACCTCACATATCATGTTTGTGGATGGGTTGACCTTCCGGCTGAGTGATTTGCCAACCCTCTTACCAATTTTGTGTTCGGCATATGGTGTGACAGGTGTTTTAACGGCCGCGGCAGTGTTTCGATGTTTGAAATACCATTGTTGTACTGAAGATCTAAAAAACTCCAATAACATTGTCACCGGGAGTTTTCTTGCTTGCTTGGTCATGGCGTTAATGGACTCTGCACTGTTAGTTGTGAGGTAAGCATGTCGTGTCTTTGTTGAATGATGCCTTGACCATCTTTCTTTCCCCACCTCTGTAAGAACATTAGCTGAAGTTGGTAAATGTCTAGAAATAACATCAAAATGTTCATCGAAATCCGACCTTCGGTAAGGCTTACACATTTTCCAGTAATGCCCTTCAAAGTACTTGACTTTTGCAGATTTGCTTTTCAGGTTCATCAACAAATGACGGCTACAAAGGGCATGAAATGCCTCTGGAAATACATCTAAAATATAAGCTGCAATTGCTGGAGCCCTATCAGAGATGAATGTGAGGTTGTCAATCCCACCAGCAGATTCAAGGGCGTCACGTAAGTTTCCCAAGAACCAGGTCCACACGTCGGTCGTCTCTCCCGCACTAATTCCATAAGCCAGTGGCAAGATGCCATTATTATCTTCCATCGCCACAGCAATTAAGTTAGTACCTAAGTACCCACCCTTCAAATGTGCCCCATCTACGATTATTATTGGGCGTGTATGGTTGACAAATGAACGTATCTGCAAATTCAGAAAAAAAAATATGTAAATTATATAATAATGTACGTATTTGAACTAATAATTACTTACAGCTGCACCGATGGACATGTAACACATTACAAATTTATCCTCATCGTCTGTACGGAGATTCGTAGTGCTCCCCGGGTTATGTAGTTTTAGGTTGTGCAGCTGATTTTATAGCGTTCAATCATATCAAGTTTGATCTCTTTGCCTCTGTATACACGACCTTCCAAAGTCATCGCCTCCTTCAATAGGTTACCAAGCACTTTCTTGGTTGCATGACGACTATTTGCCAAGATTTTAGTGCGAGAACATGTGTGAGCATCACGTAACTTCCTTACTTGGAAGTTGTCACAATATTGGATACACGCTGCACTTATCTTCCAATCACAATCAGGTAAAATACATTTTGATGTGTACCTTTTTTTGTCTGACTTTATTGGTTTAATCTGAAAACCCTCTTCTAGACACTTGGTCTTCAATTGAAGTAGAAATTCCTCTTTACTTACGAATGTTTGGCCCTCTCGAATCCGACAAGATTTCTCATACATTGTAACTGGTCGTTTAGGAACTTCTTTTTCTTCCTCTCCTAACGGCGTTGGTATATTCCAGAATATATCAGGTTCGGCTGATTTTACTTGTATGGGTTTGTCGTACATATCTCTTGGATCAGGCTCATCCTCCTCATCATCCTCATCATCTTCAACAATGTGATTACAAAATGGATGGTCATGATCCTTTGGTGGATTGACATTTTCATCACCATAATGATCATAATCATGAGGATGTGGGTCTGGATCTGGCTCCTCCACATAGTAATTTGAATTAGAATGATCGTATTGAACATCTGAATCAAATTTAGAATTATCTTGGGTCTCTTCAAGTACCCTAAATGAAGGGTTCATGGGGTGTTCTGCTGGAGGAAAGTCTCTATTTTGTGGAGGAGCATGATAATGAAATTGATATTGATATTGTGGTTGATAAGGAACTGGAAAGTGTTTTCAGGGTCACGGTTTAGTGACGAATTTCACTAACTTAGAATGAGTTGAAATTCGCATGGTCACTCGGAAACGGCCCAATGATCAAAGCTATATATTACAGCCTAGTCAGTTTTTAGCCATTCGGGGCCATCTAGGGGTCGAAAATGGCATTTTACTGTTTTTCGGACCTTATTTCGGACTTTTGACTTACGTTCTGTATTGGGCTTTTGTTTCCTTGAGCCCAGAGAACATTCCTGTGTATATGTGCAATATTAAAACTTGTTTTAAAAGGTCCACATATGTTATTGTGTATGAGTGGTTCTCAGGTGGTTAAAATAACTGCAAAAAAAAATCGGGGGTAGCAACTGGTATAGTTGATTGTTTCTAACCAGGGTTAGTAAACATTGATTATGGGATTATGTGAATCATATATGTGAATTAATTGAACATGATGAAGTATTTAAATCATGTAGAGTATTAGAAAGTGTTAAATTGAGCATTTTAAGAATTTGTAAAATAAGTACCTGAGCTCATACTTATGTGATAATTGAACATGAAATGCTCAATTGTAATTCAACTAAAGTTATCTAGATTGATGAATATGTGTTGAATAATACACATAGTAGTGACAAAGTGTTTAGTACTAAATGTACTATAAGTATTAATTGTTATACCAATGAATTAAATTGAATCATGTAATAAAAAGGTTGATTGATGTAATTGTGTTGGACATTACATCTGTGTTAATGAAATAGTGGAAAGAATTATATCTATCTGATTATGTGATTAGTTGTTCATTCAAAATGATAAATGAAATTGGTAGCAAGTTAATAAGTGGTTATATAACTGCTACAAAGTATTATTATACGTATGATAATTATTGATATCACCTTGTGAGAAATGTGAGAATAAAAGTTAATCACTTTGAAGATTGATGGTATGAAGTGACCTGAAAATGAAGTGTACCTGACATAATATGACGACGTCTGGCCAACGTATTTGTATTATGCCATTTTACATGGAATTATTGAGGTTACCAAGTACCAGAGAAATTAAAATGATTTTGAAATAACAGGTAAGATATATTGTAACACCCGACATTTTAGGCTATCATTAGTGTACCTAATTGTGTGATTACTATGTGTATTTAGTTATATTAGGCTAAATATACATAAGATTTAATGTAATTATACACGCGCGTACGCGAATTGCTGAAATCGTACACGGAAGGACCGGACGAAGTCCGACCTTAACAAATAGGGACGTTGGTGATAAATTTATAAATAATGTGGAATTATTCAAACAAACGTTATTTATATTAATATATTGTGAGAATATATTACAAGTATTACTTATGGATAAAAACACTCTGAACACAACGAAAGCACGCAAAATGCACCCGAACGAGCGATTAATAACAAAAATTATGTTTTTGTAATTTCATAACTTGAAATGGAGTATCTTGATAAAATACTTCGGCTAAAAATATTTTTGGACACACTTTAACAAATAACGCGAAATAACATTTAAACAACTACGGGATTTAACCGACTACAACTCGTGATACAAAAATTCGGAAACACAACCACGCGAGCCGAGACCCAAATGGGTCAGCCTCGACCCGCGGACCCAACCCACCGATCCACCCCTTATTATCCCATTCCTTTCCCATTTCATTTCACTTTACACACACACACACACACCCACACCTTAAACTCTCTCAAATCTCTCCCTCTCTTACTCCAATCGGCAGCAGCAACACCACCACACCACCGCCGAACCACCACCACCGTCGGAATCCTCATCATCACCAAGAAGAAGCATCAAGATCATCTCCATCTCCACCTTCCCCATTTTCGATTTCTTGGTATGAAGCTTTAAAACTCTTCTTAATTACTTGAAAAGCGTTTATTTACATGTTAATGAGTCCACTCAACAAGATTATGCCCAAAAATCCCGTTAAAAATGCTTTAAAAATTGAAAACCCATCAAAAATCGTTGATAGTTCATCTCGCGAGTTGAGATCCCAAATCTCGGCCGTCCTGCGAGTCGAACCGAGATCTCGACTCGCGAAGCCAATTAACGAACCGAAACGGACTGCGAATCGAACCCACTCGCGAGTTGACTTGCGAGTCGACCAGCGAGTTAACTTACGAGTTGAATAACGAACCGAAACCAACTGCGAGTCGACCCGACCTGCGAGTTGACTTGACCCGCGAACTGACCTACCTTGCGAGTCGAGACCGGCGAGTCGAGACTTATGAACCCACTTGTTCTGCGAGTCCAAACTCAACTTGCCTCGTAAACCCGCTTCGCACAACAGTTTCAGCCCTTGACAAATCTTGGTCAATTTTTCCAATTTTAGATTTCAAATGCGTTTTTTAATAAAGCAATGTAGTCGAAATAAAAAATTTCCAAGCTGACCTGGCAGCTCGACCCCAGCCAGGGGCTCTGCCCCTTGGACCCCGCCAGGGGCTGCCGCCCCTTGGACCCCGCAGGGGCGCTGCCCCCGGACCCCCGTCATCCAGGAACTTGTAAATACTTTTTACACTAAGTGTTGAACGCATACGAAAACCGAACTTTATACAATAATACCGGGACATACAAACACTAATACTTTGAAAAGTATACACTACATACATATGAGATCACACTCACACTTATACGAGCGTGCACTTGCTCGAACTTACTTTCGAAAAACACTTTCACGTCGCGATACAAATGACAGACTTACAAATATACCTTACAAGGATATGACACAACGAGATACATAACAATAATAATATTTGGATTATTGTTACAAAACCGTCACCAACGGGACATACTTAATTTCAAACTACAAACGAAATACTGAACAAACAAACATTGGACATTAACTAGTTGAGTGGACAACTAGCATGGGTGATCTTTCAAGACACCAACTTATGTACTTACTTACTTACAACCTTGTGCGTTTTGGACGCCAGAAGGTTGCAGGGTTCAGAGAACCGACTTACTTATGGACTTACATCCGCGTTACTTGCTTGATTTCCATACGTACTTACTAGGCTCAGGTGAGTCTCACAGCCCCTATTTTTACTGTTTTCACTCAGGGGTGAGATGCATTACTTGTTTTACTTGAACACATGTACCGATTTACTACTTTACAGACTTACAGATTTACTGATATACTGAATTGCATGAGTTATGATTAATCCACTGAAGGCCTCCGAATCATAGTTGTTAATTATAGGATAAGCGCGAGTTTTAGTATATGGATCCATATGGGACTGACAATCCCCGCCCGGGGTAGCACGCACTACCACGAACCGTACTGTATAAACGGGCGTTTCTTACTCGTTACTTATGAGTGTTTTTGGATTAGCACTCACGGGGGGCACACTATACGGTACTTAGCTGTACAACTGATTTACGGGTTAAGCTTCAACTATGATGCTCATGGCAATGTATATCAACCGGATTGCATTCGTGTAATCATTACTTACTACCTGGTTAAAACTGTACAAACACTTTTACTACTTGATGTGTTCAAACTAACTATTTACTACAAACCTGTGAGATTCACCAACCTTTTGGTTGACCTTTTAGTGATGCATTCTCAGGTACACGGCAATAGTAGGATGGCCCAGCAGGAATTGCTTACTAGCTCGAGTCGCATGCATTTACACGCCTGGAGATTTTATGCATTTCTTTTGTAATAGATGTTATGTATTAGACTCTGTAGAATTTACTAGCGAACTCGACATTTATGTATTTTTGAATACTTATGTAATGTATTATTTTTCGAACGTCTCATATAGAGTCGTTCACTATATCCTTTGTGCTTGATTACTTGATTAGTAGCACCCCAAAGCTTGCTTCCGCTAAACCGTAAATTTGGGGGTGTTACATATATTGACCTGTAGTGGAGAAAAGGTCAATGATTGACTGAAATGAAAAAGTAATAAACCACTAATATGTTGTTTTACTGTAGTACCTATGGTACAAGAAATGCGTATATGGTTAATTGCAACTAGTATGAATTAAAATAAGAGTTAAGCAAAGTGGAGGTCAGTTGATTGTGAATAACAATGTGTTGAATATGTGACTAAAGACAGCACCTTATGTTGTTGAAAGATTTATGCTAATGCAGCATGGTATCAACTGGTGCTGATTTAGCATCCAACTGGATATGGTAGGATGCTAATTGAATATGTGATAATAGTTTTACCTATTGGATTTGACCTTTACATACTGCTTTCTCTTATGTGTTTATGGTTATATGAATTGGATTACTTTCGAGTAAAGAATTTCATATAACCTAGTAATTGTGTATAAATACAAGTTGTGAATCAGTAAAGAACTAGTTGCGAAAGTAGAGATTCTAGCAATGTGTTAGCTAAAGCAATACATAGTTATTAGCTAAATTGCTAGTTGTGAATTGAGATAAACTTGTGTTTCTAATGTGTATATTGTGGTATTTATTACCACTAGTGTTATTGACATAACAATAGAAAGTTCATATGACTATGTGATTCACTTATGTCAAGTGATTGTGTTGTATACTTGGCTAGTTATAAATGATCATGTAAGTGATTAGTTATCTGTTTAGAGACAGGATATATGCACAGTATATGTGCAGGGGGAAAAGATAGAAACGTGTACATTCGGTTATGTGCATGTGAAAAGAATTCAATATATGTATATATATTTATAAGTTGCTCAAGGGAGTAACGTATGATATGTGTATATTGTGATTAAATAGTTGATTATGCTACACTTTATGCTGGATATTGCATTGGTGATAGCTATTGGAATAGAGTATAATGTATGTACAATTTGTGTTTGCAGGGATAAAGATATGCATAATGATAATATGCATAAACGATTTAAAATGTTACACACATTTTATGTACATATAGTAAATGAGCGAATATGTGATTCTATTAAACAGATTGAATAAATGTGATCAGATTTCAAGGACGAAATCTCTTTAAGGGGGACTCCTCGGGTCTAGTTGTATTTTTATATTTTCTGACTTTTAATATTTAATTCGTGTGTCAGAAAATAGTTCGGTGTTATTATTTGAAAATAATTGGTTAAAAAGTCACATAATTTATTGTGACTAGTAAATTGTTAATTGTTTTAAATTAACCTAGTTGACGGTAAAATAAAATAATGTTTCCCCGCAAATGGTTTTTAAGTTCCGGACAATGATAAGTACGGGGGACAAAACTAGTACACATATTTCTAATATATGTGTGTAATACGTACTAAACTTCACCAAAATTCCAGTATCATCGATTGAGAGCTAGAGAAAGATTGAAACCCTAAACTTAAACCATAATCATCAATCTTTTGCAAAAATCAATTCATGTTCTTCTTGATATATCACTCTGGCCGTACGTATACACCACAGGACTACTTGTAATCTTGAAAACAAGCTGTGAGTTGAAATTGAAGCCTTAAAACTTTGATTCAAGTTGCAATAACGTGATTTGATCATCCTCTCATCCTTATAAACACTTTGTAAGTATTAATCTTTGAATTTCATAAACCCTAGAAATTGGGTTTTTGGGTATTTGATTGAATTAGGATGAGTAATGTTAAATTGAAGCTTGTAATGATTAAATAATGGTTAGTTGATGCCTAATTCATGATTTGTAATTGAAAACCTAACTTAGAAATGATATAAATGAATGATGATCATGAATTAAGTTATGGTTTAGTTGATTATTCATGAATTAAAGCTTGTAATCATGTTATAATGGTTAGTTGATAATGTAATCGTGATTATAGTTAAGCTTTAACCTAGAAATGATGAAGTTGAAATATGATCATTAATAAAGTTTAAGGGTTTAGTTGATTATGCTATGATCAAAGCTTTTAAGCTTGTGTTATTAGTACATAAGTGGATAAGTGTTGCTAATGATCATATTATGATTGATTAAAGATGATTGTGATTAACGATTTTTGAAGTTAATGATCTTGTAATGGTTTAATCATACCACTTGGTGATAAGTAAAGTGATTAAAGTGATATTGTGATCATAACTTGATAAATGATCGTGATTGGTAAATTATGAAGATTATAGTTACTAAGTGTGTTAAACATTGATAATGAGTTTGAAACAGAGATATTGATATAATATAATGATTCAAGTAATAACTTATTGAGATTTGGATTATGAACCATGTGATGTGATATTAACATGAGTTGATTACTATGAATGAGTTACTAACTCATTTTGTTTAATTGTAATTCCAGATAAACAGAAGACTCAGTGACATTAGACTACTGAGTGGACAACTGGGGTATTCGGTGAGTGGATTTATAACCTCAGTGTGATTTAGTTGTAACAGGTTTGGTTACAACGGGTAACGTATTATTACTGTTTTATTATTGCCATGATGATTATGGTTGTTAATAATAATACTGTTGATAGACTGTTTAGTCTGATATGTTGACCTAATTTAATATGTGATCACGTGATATATTTGGCCTTCGGGCATCAGTATTGAGGTCAACGCGATAGTTGGACTTGGTTACTATTGTAAGACGACAGGAATTTCCTTGTACTTATCGTTAATAGGAAATTAGGTCGTATGAGATTAGTACCAAACTATCGGTCTATTCTGTATTGGCCTTACAGATTGACGGTAAGTGTTCTTTGAGAATCCCCGGGTATTATGATATCTCCAGAGCCACCGATCCTCATTGACATGTTATTGTATTGAGATGTTATCTCATTGAAATAGAACTGTATGTTCTTAGCTGAAGGTTTCCCTAAGAACTCTGGATACTCTGTGATATTATGTATTTACGATGCTTTGATGTAAACAGAGTTGTTATGCTAAGTTGGGCTGTTGTTTATTATTCACTCACTTAGCGTAGAGCTAATCCCCCCCCTCCCCTTAACCCTTCTTGCAGGTTATAGATTGGATATTAGTTGGACAAGAAGTCGGGCTGGATGGAATGTTTGGTGACAAAGCTTTACTCTGATATCTGATTTGTATAAATCAGTGTTGTCTTTTAATTTCATATAACACCCAGTTTAATGTATTTTGGTTGTAATTCATAAGACTAGTTTGAATCTGGTTTTGAATTATCAGATTTTAAAGATGTTAATATTATAAGTTAAAATGTTGAAAAATGGACTGACGCTTCCGATGTATTAAATAATACGATTGTAAATGAGGGGTGTTATAAATTATAACTATCTTCTGTATTCTATATTAATATATAATTAAACCATTACTATATAATGATAGTCTTAAGTAATTTTAATGATAGTCTTAAGAATAATCTTTTACTACTATATAAAAATTTTTACTACATAGTAGCATAGTTGTTAAACTCTTACGATTTATGAGTCAAATTTTACGAGTCAAGTCAAAAATGCATAAAACGAGGTGACTCGGACCCCAACTCTTAAATGACTTTGACTTTTACAAGTCGTTTATTGACTCTTACAAGTCGTTTATTGACTCTTTCGAGTGGTGTGTGACTCTTACGAGTTAGAAAATCAAACAAATTTTCAGTGGAATGTAATAAACCTAATAACATGAGAAAATAGATAAAGAAATGACTATATTATATCTATACTAATATATAAAGAGTTTGAGCAAAAGTCTTAAAAGGGGGAAATAGTAATTTACCATTTTACCCTTTTAACTCTTATTCAACTTTAAAACAATTGAATTCAATACAATTTATTATAAAGTTTATATAATATAATTATTTCGGTTACAAAGTATGCCTATAATCAATTATCTTTTATGTAACTGATGTAAGTTATATAACACAATAATGAATAAAAAAGTATGTTACGATAAATTTGTTCTAAATATAAGTGAAAATTCAAATAGTTTTACAAATTATAACTATCTTCTGTATTCTATTTTAATATATAATCAAACCATTACTATATAATGATAGTCTTAAGTAATTTTAATGATAGTCTTAAGAATAATCTTTTACCACTGTATAAAAGTTTTTACTACATAGTAGCATAGTTGTTAAACTCTTACGATTTACGAGTCAAATTTTACGAGTCGAGTCAAAAATGCATAAAACGAGGTGACTCGGACCCCAACTCTTAAACGACTTTGACTTTTACAAGTCGTTTATAGACTCTTACAAGTCGTTTATTTACTCTTTCGAGTCGTGTGTGACTCTTATGAGTTAAAAATCAAACAAATTTTCAGTGGAATGTAATAAACCTAATAACGTGAGAAAATAGATAAAGAAATGACTATATTATATCTATACTAATATATAAAGAGTTTGAGCAAAAGTCTTAAAAGGGAGAAATAGTAATTTACTATTTTACCCTTTTAACTGTTATTCAACTTTAAAACAATTGAATTCAATACAATTTATTATAAACTTTATATATCATAATTATTTCGGTTACAAAGTATGCCCGTAATCAATTATCTTTTATGTAACTGATGTAAGTTATATAACACAATATATAATGAATAAAAAAGTATGTTACGATAACTTTGTTCTAAATATAAGTGAAAATTCAAATAGTTTTACAAATTATAACTATCTTCTGTATTCTATATTAATATATAATCAAACCATTACTATATAATGATAGTCTTAAGTAATTTTAATGATAGTCTTAAGAATAATCTTTTACTACAATATAAAATTTTTACTACAAAGTAGCATAGTTGTTAAACTCTTACGATTTACGAGTCAAATTTTATGAGTCGAGTCAAAAATGCATAAAACGAGGTGACTCGGACCCCAACTCTTAAACGACTTTGACTTTTACAAGTCGTTTATTGACTCTTACGACTTTGACTTTGACTTTTACAATATATATATATATATATATATATATATATATATATATATATATATATATATATATATATATATATATTGTAAAATAGTGATGCTTACGAGTCGAGTTACAAGTTAAAAATCAAAATTCCGGGTCACGTATCAATTCACGAGTTAACAACTATGTATAACAGTTTTAAAATAAATACTTTTACCATTTTAGTTGATACAACATCTAATGCAAGTAGCATAAGCAGTTTATAGCTAGATTACATATTTGTAGCTTTATTCTTTAAACTTTTAGTTTTTTATAACTAGAGATTGCAAGAAAGTTGACAACATGATCACATACTTATTTGATAAATTGATTGATGGGTCAAAAATAACCAACTCGGATATGACACGCATTATGTTGGTTGGCGGTTAACTCGGTCCGGTCGAACCGGGAACCGGAGGCCTTCCGGCCAGGTGAAAACCGGTTTTGACCAATCAACGAACCGGACGGCCCTGTCAGAACCGGGCGGTCCAACCGGGATCCGGACCAGTTAGACCGGGATTTTAATTTTTTTATTTTTTAAATGGTGACGTGGGCCGGTTTTGGGGTGGTTCGGCCGGATCGGTTGGACCGATTCGACTGGAACCGAACCCCCCTCCGGTCCGATTCGGTTTTCGATTTTAAAAACATTCTGTATGTTTGCTCTAAATTCTTCTTTGAGATGAATGCATTACTTCATTTTGTATGCAACTAATTTTGATTGTTTCATATTTGAATTCCTTTATCAACTTCTATTTTGTACTTTACTAACCATTTTTATGGTATATGTATGATGTTATCATCTATAAGTATGCATGTTTACAATAGTTAATTTTATTTTTATCTTTTTTATTATTTTTTTATATGTTGTTCGTTATGGGTGAAGTGATTAAGAGAGATGGGCATGAAATTCAATGGTGATCTCTAACGATAATACTCCCTCCATCCCAGTCAAAATGTCATCTTTGACTGGGTACAAAATTTAATGATTCTCCACTAACTATAAATTTAACCAATCAAAAATCATATATATCCACTAAAATCTTTTTTGATTGGTTGAAATAAGAAATGAACACTTGAAATGGGACAACTAAAAATAGAAATGTAGACATTTCTAGTGCGAGAGAGGGAGTAGTTCTATATTCTTTATATAGTATGAAAGTGCACTGCCAATATTATGTATGCTTCAAAATGTTTTCTTTATGTATGTTATTTAGTTAAACGAATTCTTATGAAAACGTATAACAATTTAATATTGGGTTGGATTTGATGTTTTTTGTGATAAAGTTACAATTTTCATGCTTGAAACTTTAATATTGTATATATTTATATATTTTAGTTTACAGGAAAGAAAGTTATGTTATATATACTTATTTAGAGTTTGATAATCTATTTTACTCTTTCTTAGACATGTTGATGGAAACAATGTGATTTGACGTGTTTGTGTTTTTATACTTCAAAACTTCTATTCCGCCTTCAACTATTTCTTGATCTTCTTTACTTTTTAAGATGTTTTTGGTATTTAGATCTGTTAACAGTTGTGTTATATGTTGGCATTTAGCTATTAATTTTATAAATTTAAAAAATAAATAAATAAGGTTGAAGAATAAGTCTCAATAAAATATCAAAAGAAAACTCATTTGGAACCCACATTTAACCAAGTGATGTGAACTAAATTTAAGATGTCAACCTACTTAACCTTATTTTGCCAACATATTATACATGTAGGGTTGGGTTCAAATGAGAATAGTAAATTGTGTGAGAATGGGGAACCAATAATATTGTGCCATGTGTACAAAGAGAATGTGTAACACCCTCAAATTTCGGGTTGCGGAAGCGATCGGGTCGGGTGTTACCAAATCAAATATCACAGCATAAGATGCATAATGAACGACTCTAAATGAGACGTTTGAAAATAGTTATTACATTTCCCAAAATAAAATGTATACAAGTTGCGAGTTCGCAAAATACTTTCAATACATAACTGATAATACGAAAATTATGCAGAGACATCCAATTGTCCAAACGTGCGACTCGAGCTAGAATTCCTGTAGGTCAATCCTACTATTGCAGTGTACCTGAGAATGCACACTAAAAGGTCAGCTGGAAAGCTGGTGAGTTCACAAGTAATTTGTAATAACAAGTAGTTCAAGAAATATGTATTTCATTTAGAAATGTAAATCAAGTTTAACAGTTTAAATAGTAATGATTACCCCTCGAGGTAATTGTGAGAAATTTATGGTAAACAGATGAACCTAATCAATAGGTTTCTAGTCCAGTAAAGGGAACCAATTCCCAGTGGGTGTGTTATCGGGTACGTTATTGCCACCTGGCAATACGAATACGGGTGTAGCGTAAGGTGACTAACTGTCGTGCTACTGGTCAAAGTAATCAATCAGGAAAGTCCTTAGACAGTCGATATTGCTCCCCGGCAATGCGGTTCAGCTAGTTCGTACGGGTTCAAGTATTAGTACTACAAGTACTAGTAAGTCACAATGCCATTTGGCATGAGGGGTTGCACCCCGGCAACGTGATAAAGTTATCTATTTTGTAATCGTGTCATATCAGTACGGTTTCTAAGTACAGTCAAGTGAGCAAAAGCTCATAATTCCCTGAGTCTCCGACTCGTAAGTATCTAGTAATCTCCTGCAGTGATGGTAATGGGTATCCCCCAAAGGAAATGTCAAGTTAAGTCCCGCAGGACCACGTTTAAGTAGATTAACCAGTTATCGAGCCAACGACCCCTACCGCAGTAATTCGTAGGTCCATTGCTGAACGTAAGTAAAGCATAAGTCTATGCTGAAATGAGTAACCGTGCAGTCCTGCAGAACTACGATAGAGCATAAATTCATATGCTGAACCAACGACCCCGACTGTAATAGTTCGTCGGTCCGTTGCGGAGTGTGAGCATTCAGCTCGTAAGTAAGTTGTACCACCCACCGTGGTATCGTGAGCCCACAGCTCGTAAGTCACTTGTACCACCCACCGTGGTATCGTGAGCCCGTAGCTCGTAAGTCAGTTGTACCACCCACCGTGGTATCGTTGCTTCACATATAGTGACAGCGTCCGTTATGTCCCCCAAGGAGACGATGCGTCAGTTTGGCGATGCTCGCAGCACGCCTGCATGTATGTTTTATGTAACACCCCCATAAGACCCGTACCTGGACCACGTGCGGGCAGTGTTACTTTTGAGGATCGTTGGGCGAGTAGAGCGTTACAGGTACTCAACAGTACCTCAAGTTGTTATATGACACCCCCTCGGTTTTTGGGTAACTCCCTGCTGCCGGGGGACCATCCCTGGCCCAGTAATTCCAAGCCAGAGTCGTCACAATTATACCAGAAAGTAAGGATGTCATCTAGGCATAGGGGTAAGTTGTAATCGTTTATTAGGTACGAATCTACGTCACCTAGTTGTTTGAAGTAATGTGTGAATTCTAAGTATGTTATCTCGTCACTTAACTGTTGGGGAGTACTTATAGTACTTAGTGAAATCATACGTCAGTTCGTAAGGATAGTCGTTACGAAATTAGCAAGTTGGTGCCTCTAGTTGGTATTCATAAGTCCACTAGTCATTACTAGTAATTAGCAAGTCACTGATGTAGTGAGGCGTTTATTCCCTAGATATCATATGTAATATAATTCTAGGTATTTCTAAAACAGTCATACTTAATGTCCCTAAGTATAGTCAAGTGGTTCGTAGCTGTCGTAATCTAACACCGTTACCATAAACTATTGTAAACCGTTTGTAAAGATTTATACAGTGGAAAGTAGTAAAACAGGAGTATGCATTCCCGCCCCGAAATCAGTTGGAAAATAGTAAAAGAGTGGGGCTGTGAAACTCACCTGTGAGTTGTCAGCGATCCTACGATACTTGTGTTGTCCGAATGGTAACCTCCTAGTGCCCTAGACACGTGAGGTTATATGAGTAAGATACTAATCGGTTTAACTAAACGTGTCGTGAAAGTAAACTTCCGTCGTTTAGTTTTAGAATCGTGTACGGTCCGTTTGTGGCAGTTTATAATAATGATAATTCTCAATTAAATCATTATTAAAATCGTTTCGTTGTCTATTTTACAAAAACATAATTTTTGTACGTAAGTCATCGTTGTAAAAAGTGTAGTTGTTGTTACGCGAAATTCGAATCGTTGGGCAAAACTCATTTCGCAGATCAGATCAGTTCAGGTAGCTCGACTCGGCTCGAAGTTCGACTCGGCTCGTATCTCAACTCGGCTCGCTACTCGGCTCGGTTCGTAGCTTTACTCGACTCGCAATCTCAGCTCGGTTTGTTGTTCGGTTCGACTCGCAGCTAAGCTCGGTTTGCTGCTCGGTCCGACTCGCATCTCGGCTCGGTTCGCTACTCGGTCCGGTTCGTAGCTCGACTCGGCTCGCTACTCGACTCGGCTCGCTCGACGAGCTGTTCGTATTTTTTTTATCTTAAAAACGTATTTTTGAGTTGTTTTTGGGACATAATAGGTTGATAAAACACTAATACATGGTATATTACTCATTATAAACATGAAATAGCAAAGAAAAGTGGTGAAATCTTTCGGATCGAAGGTGGAACCGAAAATGGTGAAATGGTGATGAAATCGGATGATGGTGATGATGAAGATGATGATGTTGCTGCTGATGATGACGATGGTGATGGTGGTGACGTGCGGCGGTGGTGGTGATGGTCCGGTGGTGGTGGTATGATCCGAGAGAGAGAGAGAGAGAGAGAGAGAGAGAGAGATATGGGGGTGTGTTTGGTGATGAAAATGAAAAGAGAAAGAAATGGGGAAGAGGGGAGGCCGGCTCACCTTTTTGGTGGGTTGGTTTCCCCCAATTTGCGGTATAAAATACCCGTGTTTTCGTACCCGTTCGTAAAATAAATAATGTTTTTAATTTCGTAATATTTATTCGTATAATTAATAATGGTTTCGAGTTCGAACATTTTATAAAAATATTATTTTGGTATTTAAAGTTTAGTAAGTTGTTTTCGCGCGGTCTTGGATTTTTAAGATGCGTTTTAATTTAAAACGACTTAGATTTTCGAATGTTTAATATTTTCCCCCAAGTGTATAATGTTTATTGCAACATTTAAAATATTCGTTATGGAATTTTGACACCGAAGTTTGGACACGTTAATTACGTTACTTGGACCAAATTATTATTATATATATATTTATATATAATTTTTGAATACTAGGGATTTGGAGTGTATTAAATTCGAATATAAAAAGTTTAAATTTGGCGCGAAAATTAACCTTTTTGACCGGTTGTTACATTCTCCCCCTGTTAAGAAAATTTAGTCCCGAAATTTAAAGTAGGGTCGTGGTCGTGTGGGGTCTGGGGAGCAATGTATGAACGAGGTGTTTGTCGCGTAACTTGTAGACATAAAGTGTCTATGACGAGGTTGGATAGCAGTCAACCGATGACTGTATCGCAGTTTATCTTTGTAGTCGCATTCTGGCTATGTTGTTTACATGTTTAAGTTGTGGTTACTGAGGAACCGTTTACATTGTAGCCCATCCGGGACTAGATGGTTGTCACAACGTGACCGTTCGGCGAGTAGTCCTATTAGGACTAGGTGGTTTGTGTACGTTCGATCGATTATTCTGCTGAAAGTAAACTCTAGCTTTTATGTTTGGATTAATTCATTTAGTCGGCATTAATTCACGTATTCGGTATTATTTTTGGTATCGACCTTCCCGTTGATCGAAACGTTGTGTTTATTTTGAAGGTTTAGTATCGAATAGGGACATACCCGTGATATTGCCGCGGTTTTGTCCGGTCCCTCCGGAGCTGATCATGAGGATTTTTCGTTTCTGATTTGGGCAATCTTTCTTGAAATGTCCAGGAGTGTTACATTTGAAACACGTTTGTTGTCCGTCGGGATTTGCAGGAACTCTACAGTCTCGAATTTGGTGTCCAAATCGTTGGCATCTCTCGCAAGGTAGGCCACAAGGGCCGGTATGATGTCGTTTACAGTTGTGACAAAATGGTTTATTCCCCGCATAGCCCCGTTTTCCTTTGTATTCAGAAGGGTAAGATTTCAAGGGTTCTGGTTGGTTTGTTGGATTATGACTAGTGCTGGAATCGCCATTCCATTTTTGTGTATGGTTTTCAGTTGTGGGGGTCCCGCGTTGAACCACTCGTGCCATGAGGTTGTGGGCCATGCGAACGGCGTCACGAATAGTGTTGGGTTTAGAGGAGGTAACCATGTCCGCGATTTGTGCTGAAAGTCCTCCGATGTATTGTTCGATTCGTTTGCTTTCTGGGTTCACTAGAGACGGGCAAAGGAGTGCCAGTCGGTGAAAACGATTGGTATAGGTCATGATGTCGTTGTTTTTCACGGTAAGATACCAGAGTTCATTCTCAAGTTGGTGTAGTTCCTCGCTAGGACAATATTCGTCCTTCATCAGTTGTTTCAGTTCCTCCCAAGAAAGTTCATAGGCGGTGTCAACCCCTACGGTTTGGGCGTGAGCATTCCACCAGGTTAGAGCATTATCTCGAAGGGTGTAGGTGGAGTATTTGACTTTGTACCCATCGGGGCAGTTGCAAATGCGGAATACAGCTTCCATCCTTTCGATCCATTGGATTAGTCCGACAGCCCCTTCAGTACCAACAAAGATTGGCGGGTCGCAGTTCAGAAATTCTTTATAGGTGCAGGGACGCGTTAGGCTTTGTGCAGCTAGAGCTTCAGCTACTCTTTGCTCAGCGTATCGGTCACGTTCTGCTTGTGTGTAGGTTTGTTGTTTAGGCGGCATGATTCTTAAACAAGAATGAAACGTTAACGGTAAGTTCTTTATTCGAGAATATGTCTATTTCATTGGTATGTAAAAATAGTATGTGTTCGAAAGTTCTCAGACTTTTAGTTTCGTTGTATATATATTAGTTGTTCACGTATGCCTTAAAGTAATCTACCAGGACTATGGTATGGTATCTAGTCTAACTGACTATTGTGTGATACTAATGTACGGTAGTTGTAAGTCTATCAGTTGATGCGTAGTACCCTAAGTACTAAAACACAGTAACCCTGTACTGTCATATAGTGCCGTCAGCACCACAGCGAAATTCCCTATTGTATCGTAAAAATTAATACCCAAGTATTGTAAGTTACAGCACCACGTGCTGGAGTAGTATTGTGCCCCAAGCACGATGCGGCACCACGTGCCACATGTTCGTAGTGCCCAAAGCACCGAAATTGCAGTACCCGAGTACTGTGAGCGTAGCACCAACGTGCCAGTTGTAGTATTAACATACTGAGTAATTGCAGCACCACGTGCTGGGTGTTGTTCAAGAGTAGCCCTCAGGCCGATAGTAAGTTCGAAAGTAATTCGTGGGCTTTGTCATTACGAGTATCTCTCGCAATACCCGTCAGTCGTGACCAACCTGGTCAAAATTTGAAATCAAGTCGTAAAGGTTGGAAAGTTGGCGATATGCCACTCCGAGTGTATGTATCAGTAGTACAGCGGAATCACGTCAGGTATAATCATACATACATGTATATAGATATGCAGAAATAGTATACACATAAGGCCTATTCATATATACCTACAGTACATATAATAGCCTAGGGTGTCTAGCAATTAATAATTAACAATCAGAGTCAACTACCGCATTCCATTTCAATATAACTCCTTTCAGATCTTACATCATCTTTGCTTAATTGTACATAGTTAGCTACGCTATGTTAAATTAAGTTTGCATGATGTAATCCCTGAACTAGTTATACCTAATAAGGAATACTGCCTAATGGTCATAGTCTAGGCCCACTAAATGCAACCTAGTTCACTACAACCTTAGGCTCTGATACCAATCTGTAACACCCTCAAATTTCGGGTTGCGGAAGCGATCGGGTCGGGTGTTACCAAATCAAATATCACAGCATAAGATGCATAATGAACGACTCTAAATGAGACGTTTGAAAATAGTTATTACATTTCCCAAAATAAAATGTATACAAGTTGCGAGTTCGCAAAATACTTTCAATACATAACTGATAATACGAAAATTATGCAGAGACATCCAATTGTCCAAACGTGCGACTCGAGCTAGAATTCCTGTAGGCCAATCCTACTATTGCAGTGTACCTGAGAATGCACACTAAAAGGTCAGCTGGAAAGCTGGTGAGTTCACAAGTAATTTGTAATAACAAGTAGTTCAAGAAATATGTATTTCATTTAGAAATGTAAATCAAGTTTAACAGTTTAAATAGTAATGATTACCCCTCGAGGTAATTGTGAGAAATTTATGGTAAACAGGTGAACCTAATCAATAGGTTTCTAGTCCAGTAAAGGGAACCAATTCCCAGTGGGTGTGTTATCGGGTACGTTATTGCCACCTGGCAATACGAATACGGGTGTAGCGTAAGGTGACTAACTGTCGTGCTACTGGTCAAAGTAATCAATCAGGAAAGTCCTTAGACAGTCGATATTGCTCCCCGGCAATGCGGTTCAGCTAGTTCGTACGGGTTCAAGTATTAGTACTACAAGTACTAGTAAGTCACAATGCCATTTGGCATGAGGGGTTGCACCCCGGCAACGTGATAAAGTTATCTATTTTGTAATCGTGTCATATCAGTACGGTTTCTAAGTACAGTCAAGTGAGCAAAAGCTCGTAATTCCCTGAGTCTCCGACTCGTAAGTATCTAGTAATCTCCTGCAGTGATGGTAATGGGTATCCCCCAAAGGAAATGTCAAGTTAAGTCCCGCAGGACCACGTTTAAGTAGATTAACCAGTTATCGAGCCAACGACCCCTACCGCAGTAATTCGTAGGTCCGTTGCTGAACGTAAGTAAAGCATAAGTCTATGCTGAAATGAGTAACCGTGCAGTCCCGCAGAACTACGATAGAGCATAAATTCATATGCTGAACCAACGACCCCGACTGTAATAGTTCGTCGGTCCGTTGCTGAGTGTGAGCATTCAGCTCGTAAGTAAGTTGTACCACCCACCGTGGTATCGTGAGCCCACAGCTCGTAAGTCACTTGTACCACCCACCGTGGTATCGTGAGCCCGTAGCTCGTAAGTCAGTTGTACCACCCACCGTGGTATCGTTGCTTCACATATAGTGACAACGTCCGTTGTGTCCCGCAAGGAGATGATGCGTCCGTTTGGCGATGCTCGCAGCACGCCCGCATGTATGTTTTATGTAACACCCTCATAAGACCCGTACCTGGACCACGTGCGGGCAGTGTTACTTTTGAGGATCGTTGGGCGAGTAGAGCGTTACAGGTACTCAACAGTACCTCAAGTTGTTATATGACACCCCCTCGGTTTTTGGGTAACTCCCTGCTGCCGGGGGACCATCCCTGGCCCAGTAATTCCAAGCCAGAGTCGTCACAATTATACCAGAAAGTAAGGATGTCATCTAGGCATAGGGGTAAGTTGTAATCGTTTATTAGGTACGAATCTACGTCACCTAGTTGTTTGAAGTAATGTGTGAATTCTAAGTATGTTATCTCATCACTTAACTGTTGGGGAGTACTTATAGTACTTAGTGAAATCATACGTCAGTTCGTAAGGATAGTCGTTACGAAATTAGCAAGTTGGTGCCTCTAGTTGGTATTCATAAGTCCACTAGTCATTACTAGTAATTAGCAAGTCACTGATGTAGTGAGGCGTTTATTCCCTAGATATCATATGTAATATAATTCTAGGTATTTCTAAAACAGTCATACTTAATGTCCCTAAGTATAGTCAAGTGGTTCGTAGCTGTCGTAATCTAACACCGTTACCATAAACTATTGTAAACCGTTTGTAAAGATTTATACAGTGGAAAGTAGTAAAACAGGAGTATGCATTCCCGCCCCGAAATCAGTTGGAAAATAGTAAAAGAGTGGGGCTGTGAAACTCACCTGTGAGTTGTCAGCGATCCTACGATACTTGTGTTGTCCGAATGGTAACCTCCTAGTGCCCTAGACACGTGAGGTTATATGAGTAAGATACTAATCGGTTTAACTAAACGTGTCGTGAAAGTAAACTTCCGTCGTTTAGTTTTAGAATCGTGTACGGTCCGTTTGTGGCAGTTTATAATAATGATAATTCTCAATTAAATCATTATTAAAATCGTTTCGTTGTCTATTTTACAAAAACATAATTTTTGTACGTAAGTCATCGTTGTAAAAAGTGTAGTTGTTGTTACGCGAAAGTCGAATCGTTGGGCAAAACTCATTTCGCAGATCAGATCAGTTCAGGTAGCTCGACTCGGCTCGAAGTTCGACTCGGCTCGTATCTCAACTCGGCTCGCTACTCGGCTCGGTTCGTAGCTCTACTCGACTCGCAATCTCAGCTCGGTTTGTTGTTCGGTTCGACTCGCAGCTAAGCTCGGTTTGCTGCTCGGTCCGACTCGCATCTCGGCTCGGTTCGCTGCTCGGTCCGGTTCGTAGCTCGACTCGGCTCGCTACTCGACTCGGCTCGCTCGACGAGCTGTTCGTATTTTTTTATCTTAAAAACGTATTTTTGAGTTGTTTTTGGGACATAATAGGTTGATAAAACACTAATACATGGTATATTACTCATTATAAACATGTAATAGCAAAGAAAAGTGGTGAAATCTTACGGATCGAAGGTGGAACCGAAAATGGTGAAATGGTGATGAAATCGGATGATGGTGATGATGAAGATGATGATGTTGCTGCTGATGATGACGATGGTGATGGTGGTGACGTGCGGCGGTGGTGGTGATGGTCCGGTGGTGGTGGTATGATCCGAGAGAGAGAGAGAGAGAGAGAGAGAGAGAGATATGGGGGTGTGTTTGGTGATGAAAATGAAAAGAGAAAGAAATGGGGAAGAGGGGAGGCCGGCTCACCTTTTTGGTGGGTTGGTTTCCCCCAATTTGCGGTATAAAATACCCGTGTTTTCGTACCCGTTCGTAAAATAAATAATGTTTTTAATTTCGTAATATTTATTCGTATAATTAATAATGGTTTCGAGTTCGAACATTTTATAAAAATATTATTTTGGTATTTAAAGTTTAGTAAGTTGTTTTCGCGCGGTCTTGGATTTTTAAGATGCGTTTTAATTTAAAACGACTTAGATTTTCGAATGTTTAATATTTTCCCCCAAGTGTATAATGTTTATTGCAACATTTAAAATATTCGTTATGGAATTTTGACACCGAAGTTTGGACACGTTAATTACGTTACTTGGACCAAATTATTATTATATATATATTTATATATAATTTTTGAATACTAGGGATTTGGAGTGTATTAAATTCGAATATAAAAAGTTTAAATTTGGCGCGAAAATTAACCTTTTTGACCGGTTGTTACAGAATGTTCCACATGTACAAAACCCATTTACCCTCAACATCAATTATCTCACAAACGACAAACCCCCAAACCCCCAACCCTAAACCCTAACCCCTAACCCCTAAACCCCAAACCCTAAACCCTAAACGCTTTACAAAACTCTAAACCCTTAATCATACTAAACCCTAAACCCTGCTAAACCCTAACCCTAAACCCTGCTAAACCCTAACCCTAAACCCTAACCCTAACCACAAATCAAATGTACAACCAATCACTAACACATGTGTTACTAATTTGTAAAACCCACCAAAAAATGAAAAAAAAAGTTGTCAAAAGTATGCCTTGAGGGACAGCAAATCGAAGAGGAGAAAACGCTAAATTTTATGGTGCAATTTTCATGATTTTTCGACTTACCGTTTGTGAGATATTTGAGTTTCAAAAAGGTGGAGAAAATGGGTATTTGATGAAAATGGGTGGTTGAGATTGATTCCTCTATTCTCACTCAAAATTGATGTACTCATTTAAACTCTACTCTATACATGTATATGAACTTTATTACAGCATTTTAACTAGTTTTAAGACCCATGAAAATACGGGTTTGATAAAGACGATTATTTGATAACTTGTTTCCAAACATATATAGCATTATAATTAAAATTATGATTTACCTTTTATTATAATTTTATCATCATCCTTATCATTATCATTTTTCAGCATATAAGTTAAATAATATAATCATAATAGAGTGATCATACGACAACCTTTAATTAGCTTATTTTTATGACCCGTGACAATACGGGTTTGTTAAATAATCTATTGACTACTTTATCTAATTTTTTAGTATAAAAATTTACATGTAACTTATACGGAGTATGTATTAACTTTTCTACAATTACTTGTATGTGTATATACGGGTTTGACTAATGATAAAATTATGCACTACTAACCTTATCTAAATTAAACATTAGAAAAGGTTTAGACGATTATAATGATCTAGCTTTGCATCTTGCATTTCTTCTACTTCTGATATTTTGATAGTGCAAGAAATATTGACCTCTGGTTTTGACAGTAAATGAAATTCAATTTTGCATATCTTGACAAACAATATTAGCTGCAACAACTATATGTTACACAAAGTACTTGGAGGTAACGTTTCTATCCTCTTTTTTAAAAAATAATGGATATAAAAATTAAAAAACTTAAGAGACAAACATTATGAAATATGAATGTATGGTATGCAGTAGACAATATATTCATCATTTATATATTTATATAATCAAGTATTCTAGAACCAATTATATAAACACTCTTACATGATTAAAGTAGGTTGCTTTCTGGCTAATGAACACCACAAAAGCACCCAATGCGTTCACTGAACTCACTGAGTGGATACCCACTCTCAAATTCTCTACTAACCTTCTTTGCTTGATTATGCACCTTTTCGTTATTCATTAGTTTCTTAATCCCTGCTGTTAGTCTCCTTGTTGACTTTTCAGGTCAACCACCTTCACTTGCCACAGTCGACATTGCAAACCCGATCTTCAAATGGTTCACTACCAGTTTCGCATTATCAAAATTGATCACCCCTCAAGGGCCAACACATTATCGGAGCCTCTAGCCTGATTGCCTCAACAGTTGAATTCCAGCCACAATGTGATAAGAACCTGCCCGCAGACGGGTGGCTCAAACTTAACAATTGTGGAGCCCATCCAGTGATAACCAAACCCATGTTCCCAACTTTCATCTCAAAACAATTAAATGGGTGCAGTCTACAAAACCCTTTGAACCTTAATTGATGGAAGTAAAGTGTTTAATAAGAGTAATATGCTTCAACCTCTTTCTTTCTGATGCCATCTACCCCTTCCAGTCCAAGCACATAATGACCTTGATATTCCACATGAACATTTAGCAACTTTAAGCGTAGTAAGAAACGTTAAATGCAGAAATATAACTTGGGGTACATGTACATTCGAAAAGGTCATGAAAATTAAAAGGGGGGAAAATAGTCTAATGAAGGTTAATTCAGACTAAATCAAAGAACACAACTAACCTATTAAATGTAGGCAGTAGGCCTTATAAGAATCAAAAACATCAGTGGTCTTACTGAATAACCCTTACAATGAAATCTAATCAATATGCATTGACAGATTGACTTATATGTAATAATTTCTTACTCAGTTCAACTAAGCTACAATGGTAAAAAAAAAATATTAATTCTCACAAATCATACACAAAAGGGTTAACATGTATGGTTCGTGATAACATTAAATAATGTTATATTTATATTACTAATATTTAATAGTTTTTATATACTTTTATTACAAATATTTGATAAAAGATACTGTTTTGGTTCATATTTACAAAATAGGTAAAAATAGAGTTCATATTAGAAAAGGAATGAAAATGAGTTAAATAAAGTAATTTTTGTATAAAAGTTAATTTGACCTAAATATGATTGGGACAAAGTGGTTGAAAGAGTGATAAAAATAAATAAAGTTAGCAAATATTTGAGTTCAGAAAGTTAAATGGATTGAGCGAAAATAATTGGATTGAATATTAAATGAAGTTTATGAGTTGGACCAAATAATTAGTTGGGTTAAATAATAAGAATAATATAATACTAATATAATTAGTAATAATATAAAAATAATATTAGTATTAGCTAATAAATGTTAGTACTAATGTAGTACTTATTAAATAATAATAATTAACAACTAATAAATAATAATATAATATACAATAATAATGATGTTGATCTTTGTTTTTAGATCACGTGGAGAGGATACAAGAAATCAAGTACATGTTCAGGTTTTTCTGAACTTGTTCAGGTTTTTTTCATCCCTTTTAGTGCCCTTTCAGTTCGGATCTAGAAATAGGGTGTAATAGTATTAAGGGAGTTACGATGGTGTATGTACTATGTACAATCAAGACTTCTAGTATCTTGCTAGTAGTTTAATATTTATAATATTCTGCCTTTAAAAAAAAAAAGTACATGGCTAACGCAAAAGATTAAAAATGGAAGTGGGGCCCACGCAATTAATTTGGTCAAAAGAAACAAGACAAATGAGGTCATGGCTTGCAGAATCTTCGAGAACCAGATGGTCAAAAAAAATTAAAAGTGAATGGCGGTGGAAACTTTCTTGTTGTTTACGCCAAAGTCACCAACCGGCGGTTGGTTATTTATTCGGACCGGCGGTTGGGACCGATCCAGCTCAATTATAAATAGCAGCCTTCTACATACGAATTTTACATCACTTTTTCATAGGATTAAACCCCAAAGTCGAAAATAAAATCCTAAATTCGAATTTTTAACCTTAAATTCGAATTTAGGGGTTTTTCTAAGGGTTTAGGAGCGAGTTTTGGGAGCAAGAGAAGTTAGGGTTACGCACAATCATTGTAAGGGTATAATAATTATTTGTTTACATTCTTTTATTTATTTAATAATAATGTTTACTTTATTTATAATTATTATTTGTGTTTACTTTATAATGACTATGAGTAGCTAAATTTCTTTGCACTTACTTGAATGATGTGATCTAATGATTAGGGTTGTTATCTTTTAATATTTATGTTGAATTATTTCTGTTTAATCGTGAACCTTATATATTTGAGTTTATATTAATTGATTTATTTTGTTGATAAATTATTATATGATCAATTTAGCGGGAACTTTTTCATAATAATAGTTTATTATAATTACTAGATTATAAACCCGTGTATACACACGGGTTGTGTTAAAAAAATTGTTAGTTAGATATACGTAACATTTATCGTTGTTGATATGTAATCGTTAGCACTTAAATAAACATTAATAATGTTAAGTTAAATTATTTAATTGTATAATATTTGATTGTAAACCCGTGGATAAAATATATAATTGTAATCACAAATATGAATCTTATCTTATATCTTATTAAAATTAAAATGAGAATAGTATAATACATAATTTTGGTTATGGCCATACAATATAAAAATATTATGCTATAATGTTTTGAGATTTGTTAAAAGAATTTGCAAATTTATTTTAAATCATAATTAAAATAGCTAGAATAACATAGAAAACAATATTTTTAAATCCTAATATACACGAATTATGTAAAGTAACTGTGACACCCGTCAAATTAGGACTAGTGATTAGTACCTAATCAACTGTTAATACATGTAATTAGTTTTGGGTTAGGCTAATTAATGTATCAATCAATATATATTGTTGAATATATATACAAGTATTATGCGATTGATTAAATCGTACAAGTTTCAAATCGAATGTAATTCGGTTCAATTAAATACGGACGTTGGTGAATAATTTTATTAAATAATGTAACATTATTTAATAGCACATTTATATCAAAAATATTATTTTGATAATATTTCGTATTTAATTCGTATCGTACAAACAACATTTACGCGATTAAAATGTAAACGCGCAAACAAACGAAACAAACACATTTTATAACATAATTATTAAGTATTTAGCAAAATACTTCAACAAAAATATTGAATAAATATTGTATTTCAAAACGCATATTTTTGTGCATAAAATAAATAATTAACGTTTAAACGATCAGGAAAACGAACACCGCACGGAGCGCAAACACGGAGTTAAATGGTGGAGACCCACACCTCGGTGGGCCCCCACCGAAAATCAGCCAAAGGTGGGGGAAACCCCACCCTTATCCTCATTCATCACCATCATCTCATCTTTCTTTTCTCTCTCTCTTTCATTTCTCTTTCAAAATAACCATCACCGCCATCACCTTCATTTGCAAAATAACATCATCAAACGACCTTAATTCTCGGAGCTCCTTTAGGGAATAACGACCACCACGCAACGATCTACACTTCTATCTTTCCGGAATTTCATTTCGACACCGCGTAAGTTTCCGACAAAAACCCGAAACTCTCCGTTTTCACTTATTTTTACTTGTTTGCGGTTTGTTTAAGTGTATAATGTCCTTATATGGGTTGGGTAAAAGTTTTGGATCAAACGGAAACCGGAAAACTCGTTTTCGACACAAATTCCGGCCAACAGACCGTAACGTCGCATTTGGGCCAAACTTTATGCGACGTCAGCTGCGACGTCGCAAAACCTTCCACAACGTCGCATATAGCGACGTCAGCCCCAACGTCGCCTTAATTGGCAGAAGTCGCAATTAGCGACGCAAGCCCTTACGTCGCCGAAATCAACAACGTCGCATATAGCGACGCCACGCACAACGTCGCATTAAATTGCGAAAGTCGCACGTAGCGACGCCATGCTCAACGTCGCAGTCAGGACCTGGGACATCGCATCCAACGTCGCACAAACCAGAAAACACAGATTTTCACTAAGTGTCGAGACCCTAAATTTTATCACTTGATTTCACCAAATTTCAAGTCCAGATGCGTTTTTCACCAAAGCAATATAGTAGAAATAAAAATTTTCCAAGCTGACCTGGCAGCTCGACCCCAGCCAGGGGCTCTGCCCCTTGGACCCCGCCAGGGGCTGCCGCCCCTTGGACCCCGCTACCAGGGGCGCTGCCCCCGGACCCCCGTACTTAGATTCCGTAACGGCTTCTAAAACATAATCAAAACACATTTTTCAAGTAAAACGCCACGAAATCAAAATAATAATAGTTGAGATTATTATTACAAATCCGTCACCAACGGGCCGTACATACTTTCAAATATTCAAGTCAATCAACCAAATCATAGTAATTTGGACAAGTCAATCAACCAAATCGGGGTAATTTGGACAAACAACTGCAAGGGTAGTCTTTCGGGATGCCTAATCAATTAATAACCATCGCGTGTCATGGATACCTTCAGGTTACAAGTCTTCGGACAACACATCACAGCTAAACAATTCAAGTTTATTCCAATAACCACTCAAGGCTCAGGTGAGTTTCATAGCCCCATTTTCACTATTTTACAACTAGGGGTGTGATAATACTACTCTGTTTTGTTTTACAAGTAGAACGCAAGTGCCAAACTTCAAATACTACATGAGTTTCAAGCTAATCAATTTAAAGTCCTCCATAACATAGTCTCTAGTATTTATAGCGTGAATGTTAGTATATGATATCATATAGGATTGACAATCCTCGTCCGGGTTAGCACGCACTAACTAGTCAAACGGACGTATTAGCATTTGGGAAGACGAGTGTGGATTAGACACTCGTAGGAGGCATTTCAAGTTAGGTTTCCTTAATTGGGTCTGACAAATCAAGTTAAGCTCAGACTATGTGCTCATGGATTGTATAACTTTTATTTTGCTTAATTGCATTTTAAATTCAATATAAATCTTGCGGTTCTGACAACTATACATTGACATACAAACCTGTGAGCTCACCAGCGTTTTCGCTGACCCATTTTAGTATTTATCACAGGTACCCAGCAGTAGGTTGGCTGCACAAGCAGGGATTATTAGCTCGAGTCAGCATACATACAACTAGAGATTTGATTGCATTATTATATTTTGTAAAAGTAATTATGCCATGTAATCTCTCAATTTCAGGAACCGAGCTAATGTAACATTGTTTTGATGTAAACGTTTACTTTATTTATACAAGTTTAAAACGACGCATATAGTGGTCGTTCATTATTATCTTATGTGTTTTGTATATTGATTAGTGACACCCAAATCGAGCTTCCGCAAATCAATCATTAAATTTGGGGGTGTTACAGTAACAGTTTATATATTATTCCAAAGAGCTTATTAAATAATAATATAATAATAATGTTTGAAACAAATTAAAGTTAAATGCATTTAATAGAATATATATATATATATATATATATATATATATATATATATATATATATATATATATATATATATAATTGATATTTTTCACATATATCTAATCACACGGTTTCTCATAATTAGGAGGTTCGTATATTTCAGTTTACTTTTTATTTGTTTTTTAGAACTATTTAATTAGACTTTTTATAGAGTAATTGATTAGATTTAATTAATAGTTTTAGGGGAAATATCATTCCACTTATTATTGTTAAATATAATATATAATATATAATAATAATTATAAAGATAAGGATAATCAAGTAAAAGGGAATTTTTTTCTGAAAGAATTTTGTTTTCATACATAGGTTTTTTAAGAAAATAATTGATTTGATTGGTTACTTGGATATTAGATAAAATTAAGGAATCTGATTGGTCAATAGGTCTCAATTTTTCATCAAAATTACATAGCAAAGGTTTTCTTTCTAGGCTGTTTGCTATTAGTATGGTATTATTATAGAATTTCAGCATCTCAATAAAAGGGTGAAAAATAGATTAATGTATTTTTTTTTATATCTATTTATAAAGGTTCCTTTGAAAATAAATTAATACCAATATTCATATAATTAAGTATTGATTCACGATCATGCACAAAAAACATTTTGAATGTTCTCATGTTGTATCTAACATAAGAAGTGATATTCACTTGCAAATTTAAGTTTGAAAAATATGTCAAAATCTGAGAATGTCAATGTTAGATAAGAATTGTAATATAAAGTAACAGTTACAATTTTTATTATCTCTATAATTTCTTATTACCATCGATGATTCCACATGTCCCAAAGAAATTTCTAGCCATGTTAGGTAGATGTAATTTTGCCTTTACATTTAAGGTATCTTTCACATAAGCTTTTTTAAAATGAATAATTAAGATTAATAAATAAGAATAAGCTGAGTAGTTTAATGAATTTTAAAAATAATTTTTTTACAAATGGACAATAGTTATGAGACGGATAAAATAGTAACATGGAGCAGCTGAACTCAACGTATGACATACATTATTAATTCTGTTTTAGAAAGTGTAAGTAAATAATAAGATTAATTATATATGCAATTAATATTTACAAAATAACTAAGAATCCAACATTGACTATGACTAAACCCACTGTATACAACGTTTTACGGAGTTTTTATTAATGTCATCTTGATTTGAATTCATATGTAAAATCCGTAAAAATAACTAAAATTTTATAGGAAAGGTTTTCTTTGATATGTATACACTGCCCGTTAATGTCATCTTGATTTGAATTCATATGTAAAACCTTTAAAAATTAAGAAACCCGTCAAATTAAGAACAATTGAAATTTGAGTTGTAAAATGTTTAAGCCTTTTTATTAAGATTAATTACGTGAAAGAAAATATAGGTTTTAGATCTCAATTAAATAAATTAATATAAATATATGAAAGACTATGAATATTGGCTTTGTTTGCTACCTTCAGACGTTCGTAAGGTATAGAGTTTTTTTTTTTTTTTTAAGTATTATTATTATTATTATTATTATTATTATTATTATTATTATTATTATTATTATTATTATTATTATTATTATTATTATTATTTGGTTAGATTTATTTATTTTGAGTTAGATTTTATAGGGGAACGAAGGCATTCTATTGGTTAATTAAAGTTTGAGTGAAATTGAGAGTTTTGATTGGCTAATAGGAGTCCAATTTTGCATTTAGATTTTTTAGGAGAGTTTTCTTTTATTAATATTTAGATTAGATTTAGATTTGTCTATGAATAATTGTTAAATGATTGCGGAAGCATATATTAAACAAGATAATGTTTAAACATGAATGTGTAAGTAGGTGAAGTTGACGAAAGTTATTCACTAGATTAAATCTTAAATTATTGAATTGAAATTAAGGTGTAGGTTAAGTGGACGCACTAATCTTAGTTTAATTAAGATTCATATATTCAATATAAATAAACTATCTATTGCAATTTAATTAATGTTTAATTAAAACTATTATGTGTTTAAGTTTTATTATATTATTGAAGCTTGTTAGTGATTTAATTAGTTGCTATAGCGAACGTTTGTCACAAAGTTATTTCATTATTTGATTATATGTCTATGTATGATTAATCCAATGATAGCGGACGTAGATTTGGTATAAGTTAAATAATTAAACTTAAATGTATAATGTGATGATATTGATGGACGTCTTTCATTAAGTTAAATTATTAATTAGTTAATCAAGATTTATGTGAAGGTCATGGCGAACGTTAAACCTGATCTAAATTAAGATGAGCATTGATTGCTAGATAACCTGGTTTTATTAAAACAACCCAAAATAATTAGTGAGCTAATTCAAGTAAGTGTCGTTTTTAATATTTGAATAAGTTTAATAAATCAAATTTAACTCTTTTTGAGTTTACTTTACTTTTAGTTTAATATTAGTAGTTTAAGCAAAGTAACAATTTGGTTACATAAAACCCAAGTCTTTTTCAGTATTTAAATTAATTATATTTTAAGTATTTAATCTACATTCCCTGTGGAACGAACCTAGACTTACTGTAGCTATATTATAAGTGATAGGGTATACTTACCTCAGTTGTGTAATAGTTAAGTGTCAGTATTTCTTAGTTTATTTTTATAACTATATTTTACACATTAGTTCGATTGGACCATAAAGACTACTGGATGAAAATCTATGATCTTCACAGATATTGAGCAAATATTAGGTGACTTTTTTCTTTGAAGCATTTGACAATATGAATTCCCAAACATGAGTATTATGCAATTAAAAGACCAGACCCCACCCATATAAAAATACATTTACTACACGTTATTTGACCTGACCATTTTTCCACTTTTACCTCCAGTAGAAGACATGCCCAAGTCTACGATCTTTTCATGTGTTGAGCATGTGAGGGTCAGATTATGAATGGGCCTATTATCTATTCATATTATATATAACATCAAAAATAAAAACTTAAACTTTACAGAAAACAGGTGAAACGGGTCAAATGGGTCAAAAGTAATTCAAAGTTTTATGCGTATAGCTCCTAAGATGTTTAATGCATATGCACTTATTAGTTATAATGCCTATTAAAGTCTTAGACAAAAAGGCCAGATCCTACCGACATAAAAAACACATCAACTACACATTACCTACCAATATAAAAAATACATATAGTATACGTTACCTGATGCACCCACTTTTCCAATTTTAGCTCCAATAGACGACCCATTACATAAGTGGATTTCACATTTTCACCTACAAAGGTATAAAACTTCCTTGGTAAAATGGTGTCGAGAACTATGTGTCTAATGCACATAATTTAGGACACATGACTCAACTATGTGAAAGAAAAAGGTGCTATCACAACCATTAGTTGTCAACTGTTATACAATGATACAATGATTTTATCAGCTGTAAATTGAGTACATGAAGTCGAAAAGACATAAAGTGTGACCTTTTAAGCAAATTGTGGAATATTGGCGAGAGACTCCTTCAAGAAAGACAAATTTATCATGCCACCCTGCAAGTATTTCTCGTAAGCAGGAAGACCAAAATGGCCATGCCCACACATTGGCATCCGTATCACTTTTGATTCTTCACTCTCATATCTCTGCACCTATGGCATGTGCGGGTTTGGGTGCTGGCATCAGCCCTTCTGTTTGAGCAAATTGTGTGGACCCTACACCTGTTTGGTAAACCAAATTTAGTTGACAAATATCTTGGGTCGTTGTTTCTAACCCTCAAATCTAGCCTAATAAAATCAAAACCCCCAATTATCACAAAAAATATACTTATTAGTTAACCCTTGAGAAAAGAAAAAAACAATTAATCCTTAAGTAGCTGATGTGACTCAAATGGTCATGTTTTTAAGGGCAATATTCCACACTTTTTAGACGTATCTTTAGTGAAAACATTTCAAAATGATCATTATTTACTAAAATTCACTAAAGTGGTCCAAATATAGGCATTGCTGCAGAAATCACTGAAAACGTCCAAATAACAAGCAAATCAAGACAAATAAACGTGCACAAAATCCTCCGGCCTCATTTACCTTATGAAGATCACATACTAACTTCATTATATGATAAAACAGGTAAAATCGAGACGAGAAAATCAAGAATCATGCAAATCGGATAAGGAACGGAGAAGACTGAGCGGTATCAGACACCTATAAAGTCATTTCGGCTATGCTTAATCTATACACATCCAATTTCAGTGAAATTAGCATCATTAGAAGCGTAACGGAATTATGAAAACACAGGCAAAAGAATCAGATCAAACGAACGCATAACGAAGGAGATACGTGCATTTTAAGCAACGATGAAAATCAGACGGAAGCCGTATACGGCCTAGGGAACCGTATATGGCCCTATACAGACCGTATACGGCCTTGTATAGACCGTATACGGCCCCCCTCCCCAATTGGTGCTTCGTTCGCTTGTACGTGCTGTTTCGCGAGTTGTACGTGTGATTTTGAGCTTTGCCTATAAATAGGGATACCAACCTCCTCATTCTACACACCTCAACACACCAACACATTCTCACACTTTTCTCATTTCTCTCTTTCTTTTACTTTCTCTCTCTAGCACTACTCTTAGGAGTTAGAGAAGAAAGGTTAGGGTTGAGCTTACGGTTCGAGTCTAGAGGAAGGTTTAGCTTGGTAATCTTGTTGTAATGAGTTTTTCAAGTTTAGACTATTTGTAATCCTCAGTATTACACTGCTGTATTCCCGGTGATATCTAAACTTTACTTACTGTTATAATGTTTGTGCTTTATGTTATTTCAGTTTGTGCTTTACTTATTACCATGTTTATAGAGTAGTTTAATATTGTGATTGTTGAAATGTAGATATTAGGAGTAGGGATGATGTTAAATTAATATTTTATTTATACGATTGGAAATTGCTATGCTTTGTATCTGGTTAAGCTTATCCTGAATATAGATCTAGTCTCTCATCACCCTTTCCAGACTTTCACGTGACTGTTGCCCTAGGATAGGATCTGATCAACCCTAATACTATGAATATACAGTTATCTCCAGTTACAGTATGAAACTATGAACTTTCCTTGTAAAGGCACGGTACTTCGTATAGCGTTGGAAACACCTCGTGTGGAGTACAAATACGTGGAAGCTAAGAAAATGCCATGGATTGTTTCATCATGGATTACCTAGAAGTGACCCTTCTAGAACTGTGGTCTAGGAATCAAAGCTGTGGAAATGCTCGTTGCCCTGTACACCGTTAGTACACCTAAGATATGGAACACTGTGGAAATGCTTAAATGCCTAGTACACCGTTAGTACATCTAGGATTGAAACACTGTGGAAATGCCTAATCGCCCTGTACACCATGATTATTCCTAGGGATAAACGCCTGAATCTAAAGGAGGTTCTATATTTACGATGGTTAAGTATGTGCTTCAACAGATACAATACAGGGTAGTGTCAATTATAATACCTAGACATGCAAAACCCTAATCAGATCAATAGTTTAACATACATAGGATATAATCAGTATTAGCTATGATAAAAGTAAATAGACGATTAGGTGTTAAGAAAGGTCAGTAGATACAATTGCGGTCTGTTGCCTTATGCATGCTCCCTAGATAAATCAAGGGTGACTTTGTCTTATTCAATCAAAAGTTTAGGTGGGTTTGAAAACAGCCTGATCTGATCAGAATCATGATAGCCTACGATTCCAGTGACATATGTTTCTAGGGTTTCACCTGAACATAGGGTCCTAGTGTTTACACCGAAAGTATGTCTGCTTTTTATCTGGTAAATCTCCAATCAATTTTATAATGAACATCATCCCGAAACCCTAATTATCCAAGTTTCAGCAATCACATCTCTACCTGTCTGCTTATTCCCTATCTCTTATCTCCGTTATTTACTTTACTGCACTTAGGAAAATTAGAAAAACAAACCTATCAAAAAATCTATCTACCTACCCCCATCCTATTAGCGACCATAATCTTTGGTGACCCACTTCACTTCAATTCTCTCCGATAAAAGAACGACCTCGAGTTATACTTACTGCTTGCTCCCAAGGTAGGTAGTAATTATAGTTTGAGCCCCATCTCATATAAATTTAAAACTCACTGTCCGCCGCCTCTATTGCTGTTGGAACAACGACCGGAGTCAAATTCGACCGACCGATAGGAGCGCGACAGCAGCATTGACAATTACCGGATTAGTTACCATGCCATTTCTGGGGTCTTATTAGTTAAGCAGCATACCCAGATATCTTTGTTACGGATTTAACCTTGTATGAATTGGATCCTGATCAGTTACACAGAACCCACCCAACTGCCCATATTGACACCTCTAAATCAAATTTTTAAGAAATAGACAGAGTAATTATAATAGTTGTGGAATGGCAAACCTTTTTGTGTCATAGTGATTGCTCAGCCTGCTACAACGTTGGACGACAAATGGCATATCACCTGTTACAATGATGAATGCACAAAAGAAAACCATCAACATTCATGATCCACACGCACTTCGGTATATTAATCAACGATACAAAACCTGATCTAGCAAGTCAAATGCTGCATTACTAATAGAAGCAAAGAATATATGAGAATCAAGATTCTATGATCATACAAACTTTATCAATCAATGTAGTAAAGTGTGAGCTTAACACGATGCAGGTGGAAGCTTCACATGAAGCTATTGGAGCAATACCAACATCAATTGATATCAATAAGCGTAAACATTATTGACATTCAATTTTAGAAAAGGAATAACAGAATGATATCAATAATGATACCAACATCAATTGCTATCAATAAGCATAAACATAATAATTGTAAACAAACTGAACCTCAGATGAGTCCACAATCTCATCGACTGTACAATGCTTGGTCCTAGTAAGAAATTCTTCCTTAATATAATGAACACGTTGACATGACAGTTGACTTCCACTTTGGGAAGAAGAAGCACCACCGAGTGCAGATAGGAAACTATAGTAAAGGGCAAAAAAAAAGTGGTGAGAATTTCAGTTTCATATAATCTGTATACGTTAGAGTTGCTGTAGTATTCTGCTTAGATAACATACCTTTTTCTGAAATGAATGAGCTCATCCACATTATCATCAATGAACAACTTGGATCCAAAGAGATTATTTTGAAACGTTGGACCTAAAAACAATACATAATGCAAATCATTATTCACTATAAAAATAAAAATTTAAACAAAACTTTATAGGAACATTAACATTAGTCTACCTTGCCAATCATGTAATCTACATATGCAAGTGCTTTTTTAAAAAATCTTTCCGTACCAAATGCCAAACATAGCTAATTAAATAGAAATTCAGAAGTATTAAACCCTAAAATACCTGTACCAGATGGAGCTGTCGAAAATTGTAAGAATTGATAGATCTCGAATCTGGCATTGCATCTCGAGGGCAAGACTCGTGCTCCTTCTTTTCCATAGCAATATTCTCCTAATCGCTTTATACTCACTTGAAGGCATTGATCACAATCATACTCCGATAAATCTGGTGTGCCCACAAAGTATCCATAAACCGTTACCTTTTAAACAAACAATACTAAAAACCCTAGCTAACAAAATTGAACAAAACGAAAACCCTAAATCGAAGTCAATGGGTTACCTGAAAGCATTCGATGTAACGGAGATTAAAGAAGACGGAGAAACCCTAAAAATCGCACATGAAAAATAGAGATGAGGAAGACGAAATGATCCGGTCAATATTTCTTTGGAAGAGTATGAGAGTGAAATTGTAATTTTGAATTGTTGAATGAAATGTGCAGGAAAGAAACCCATATTAATTTGGCGATGGTAATGGGAGAGAAAACCAACAGTTGAGATATTCATATCGGTAGGTGAAGAAGAGAAAGCGTGATAAATTCTAACTTGTTAATTTTGGGCGGTGGCGTAGGGAAAGAGGCACGCGTGAATGGATTTGGGAGGGAGACTAATCAAATTAAAACTTGTCAAGTAAGCTTATTTAGAGCACAAGGTGTGGTACACGGTGTTCTGGACAGTGTTCTAGAGAATGTTGAAAGTGAGGATTTTGTGGTGTGGTGAAACTGAATTCATAGTGTTCTGGACAGTGTTCTGGAGTTTTTTATTATTTGTTTTATTTTTTTTAATGTTGATAATTGTATAAATTAATATTTAAAAAACAAATAAAAAAATAAAATAACATTTAATTCTTTAAAAAATAACAACCATAAAAAGCTATTTAAAAAAAAAAAACATTTATTTTTTTACCTTCTGAACGTGGCTCAAAAAAGAAAGAAAAAAACAAAAATAAGTTTAAAAGCCCAATACACTAATTTAAAAAGCAAACAAAAAAAACAAAAAAGATCTTATCCTCTCTGCCTTCTTCTTCTTGGATCCACCTTTGCTTCCTGCACTAGCACAGCAAAAAAAGAACAGCTCCAAAAAAAATGAAAAAAAGTTGAAAACGTTGCACGAAACAGCGTCCGAAGTTGGACGTCGAGCCTTGAAGGCCGCGATGAACGTCGTCGGGAACGGCGAGGCGGGGTGGGGAACGCAGTATGTCGGCGTTCTTGAAGGTGAACGGTGACGCCACGTACTCGCACACCGTGTGCTCTTAAAAGCCCATCTACATATCTAGAAAACTACAAAATATTAACAGCAAATTAATTTTTGGATTAATTACTAAATTCAAAAATAGGAGAAAATTTCTTCATCCATGTAATGCTTACATCAGCCTTTTAACCACATGTTGACACATCAGCATGAACAACTACCTCAGGACTTGACACATCAGCTTCATGACATCAGCGGAAACCCTCTTTATAAGTATAGATAGACTAAGTTTTTAGAAAAAATATATTCATTCCTTCAATTTATTATTAACTGTCGAAATTAAAATACAAAATACTAGAATGACAATAGTAAGTGGTGCATCACATGGCCATATATAGGTGATTAAGTGTTTAGAGCGATATCAATAACACTAGCAGATTACCCGCACGATGCGGCGGTACCGAATTTATAAACTGGTGTTTTTTTTATGATGACGATAATAGTAGCCAACATGTGATCAAATCGCGAAAGCATATATAATGTAATTTAAAAACATAGTGTTCAAGTTTATTGTAGTCATAAAGACATACATTAACATTTACAATTGAAAGTCAAAGTTAGCGTACACTATTTTGAAAGTGTTTATTGTTGTTTATGACTTTAAAATTGATTTTTATGTAATTATGTCGGTAACTTTTAAAATAAAATAAAATAGAGATAAAATTTGAAGACTTGCTGTAAATAAAATTGCATAGTAAAAAAGTATAATAATTTATGTAAACAATAATTATGATTTGCTTTCTAAAAACAAATCTCCCCCATCGATTTCCTATCAAATAGGTATTAAAACTTTTTAATCTGTGACTTTATTAAGAATTAATTAATCCCATCGATTTCCTATCAAATAGGATTTGGTATTAAAACTTTTTAATCTGTGACTTTATTAAGAATTAATTAATTATAATAGACGGTAATTGATAAAGGGTAGTTTCGGAATTTTGATTAATTTAAGAATTTTAAGATTCAACATAAGAGATGCTTTATAAGTAGTTATAGATTATAGATATAGATAAATAGCCTAATTATACAAAGATTTATATATATATAAATATGGAGTTGACTCATTTAGAGTGTGTATACTATGTTAGAGAGGAATATGTATAACTAAATAAGTGCAAGAAAAAAACATCAAGTGTTTGAACCGAATATCCAATTTGAAAAAAAATATGATTAATATTATTAATATATAATTTATAATAACTCATTTATAAGAACTAGAAATGTCGTGTTATTTGGTTTTTGTTGTTGTTTTTGTTAAACATTAAGACCACTTGCAACGGGTAGGTGAACGCCTGATGTTGAGCTTGAGAACGCCCAGAACGCCCGCAATGGGGCGTTCTCGGCGGGACGTTGTGGGCGTTATGTTGTGGGAGAACGGCAACAGAACGGGCGTCGAATGATTTTTTTATTATATTGTCTTTTTGTTTTTGTTTTTCTTTTGTTTATGTTATTTGTTTGGGTTGTTGTGGAGAAAAAAAAAGAAGAAGAGGAAGAAATTGTGTTGCAGGGGTTCTCAAGAAGAAGAATGATAGATATAATATCTATATCTATATTATCTTATTAATATATATATATATCTTCTCTATCTAGAGTTGACCCGTGATGAATGAACACATAAAAAATTGTGTAATTTTCTCTATGTATTTATATAATTGAATTTATATAAATGTATTTGTATTTTTATTTTTATTATTTTAGTGTGTTGTCTTTTAATTAGTTATCGTAATTCGTAATGTATTTTTAGGAAGTTATCGTAATGTATTTTAAATTATTAATCGTATTGTATTTTAAATTATTGCTCGTAATGTATTTTAGTTGTTAAATTGTAATGTATTTTAGTTGTTAAATTGTATTGTATTTTAATTTATTGAAATGTATTGTTTTTAATTTAATTGTATTTGTATTATTAAATAAGTGGAAATGAGGTGGAAATTAGTGGGGCCAGGAGGGAGAAAAAAGGGCATTCTGATGTTATGATTGCATGGGTTAAATTGGTGTTGTGGTGTTGTGCTGACGTGGCAGGGGAAAAAGGGGCGTTCTGGTGTTATGACTGCGAGTGGTCTAAAAGGATATATATTTGCAACTCAAAATAATACATGGCTAAATACAACTCGATAAATGGACAAACTCACTGATACATACACGGTCTTCACCATTAAAAAAGTTATATTGCAATCAAAGTATTATCCATACTTTAAAAATAAGTCACATACTTACTCCTTACATTTTATCATTGACATCACTAAAAATATACAAAATCAATTACTAAGAGTATTAGTACAATTATCAAATTATAAGTATGCTAACATTAGAACGTAACAAAATCCGTGCATCGCACGGGCTAAACCACTAATATTTTTATAATATTAGTCTAGGATTTGGTAAGACTTTGTTTGGAATGGATTACTTTAATTAGAAATATAGTTTATATCATTATTTAATTCATTATTTAATATCTGAATGCTTGATCTCAGATTTTTTAATTTAATTTTGATTAATAAAGCCGTTATCTTATACGGACCAGTCTCATATGATCATATCTGGATCTCATGGACCAAAAAGCCCCGTTAGCCCAAATTTCGTACCCATACATACGTCACCGTTTTACTGTCAACACACACATTTCAAACCCTAATAAACATCCCCAAATTCAAAATCGTAATCAAAATAAAAATCAGATTCAAATTCAAATTCAAAATGTCTGATCGCCTACCATTCGACATCCAAGCGGAAATCATCAAAAAGCTTCCGATCAAATCACTGGTTAGATTCAGATCCGTTTCAAAACCATGGAAGTCACTAATCGACAGCTCGAAGTTTATTCATGAAAACAGCGTGCGCGGCAATCAGCCGCATCATCTACTCGTAAGGTATAAATTAGATTATGTGCGAACATACGTTTCCATTATTGATGATGATAGTGTTCCGCAACACAAGTTTACCCCTACTGTTCCAGTAACTCTTAATCGACTTAGGAACGCGTCGAAACTTGGTTCGTCACACGGGTTAATATGTTTTTACGGTTTATATCATGATATAGACATAGACTATGGAACTGAGATGGTTGTGCTATGGAATCCCACAATTAGGAAATCGGTTGGTATTGTTGTTCCTAATGTGTTATATATGCCGCGCGGATATATCGTTATCGGTTTTGGAGTTTGTCCTACCACTAGTGATCCTAAGCTTGTTAAGATTGCACATATTTATAGCTCAGGAACCGACACTGTAAGTTGTGTTTCTTGGGAAGTTGAGGTGTTTACGTTAAGCTCAGGTGGTTGGAGGAGTTTATCTATCGGTATGCCTTCTAAACCGGTTGAATTGTCGTCGGGCCAGGTATTTATAAACGGGGTTATTTATTGGCGTGGTTATGATAGGATTGCTGCGGATGGTAAAAATAGTCATAAGCGGATTATTTCATTTGATTTGAAAAGTGAAAAACTTGGTGAAGTGTTTCTATCGGATAGTTTAGTACATTCCACCGGAGATTTGTTTGTCTCGAAACTAATGGAGTCTCTAGTTGTGATTGAAAGCTATTATGAGGCTGAAACGCCAGCTTGTGCTGTGTGGAAGATGAATCATGGTGTTCTGAAATCGTTTACAAAACTTTACACTGTTAAGGCGAGTGATGGTGCAATTTGTAATAGAGTACTTGAGTTTAGGAAGAATGGTGAACCTATTATTATGGAATTGCTAGATGAATATGACATATCAGCCACTCTTGAAGTTTATGAACCTTGCTCGGGGCACACTAACGATCTTGTGGTTGATAGAAGCGGTGGTTTATTGACTTCATGCTCCGTGAGCTCCTACACTGAGACACTACTTCTGCTTTGTCAGTCAGATCCTATCATTTATTAATGACGATGATGATCGTCATGTTGCAAGTTATAGAGATCAAAATTCAGGTATCACATTCAAGTCTCCATACATTAATGGCTATCCACTTATTTTTCGTGATAATTAGTTTAGGTTATTATAAAGAATACTGCATTAATACACATTGACACTTGTATTTACTGTGTGATCAATGATATCAAATTTCAACATATATATCTATCTATATCTATACTACTTTATAAAACATTTACACATTTCCATTTCCCAAGAATTTAAGACTAAGTAAAATTGATCCTGACCGTCCATTTCATCTCCACAAATGACTGCACGGTAATTTTTTCCCCACCTCTTTCATATATGGTATCCAACATTCAAACTTCAAACACAAACCCACAAAATTTCTCTCTCTTGCTTTCATTTTCTCCTCTCTTCCAAACCCATAAAAATCACAGAACCCATGCACGCCACCATCTTCTGCCATCACTTAAAAAGTCGCCATCACTTAAAAAGTCGTTTGGTAAGTTGCATGCACTTCTGTTTTCTCCGACACTAGCTGGGAAATCGGCCACCACCTTTATATTCTTTTCTTTTTCGTTTTTATTAGATCTAAAAGTTTCGTTCTGTTTTTATTAAATCCTTCAACTTTATGATATCTCATCTTTTTGGTGTTTTTGATTTAGATTGAATTGTTGCCAACCACTAACGATACGGATGACCGGCGCTTCTGAAACGAACCACCGTAGGATCGATTCTTAATCGAGTAATCCTCAATGGGATCAAACTTTGTGTGGTTAATTTGTGTTTAATCTTTTTTCGAATTAAACTTTGTATTTGCTTTTTTTTCGGTTCTGAATATTTTTCTTCTATGTAGATCTGAGCGCCATCACCGTATGAGATACGACAACAACCACAAGGCGCCACATCACCAGTCAGAGATGAAGAATGCAAATATTAAATTTTTATTTTGGGTTTTATATTAACTTTTTGTTATTTTTGATATCGTATTTATCATGTATGCGTGTGTACATAAATAGAAGAGATGAAGAATGCAAATCTCTTCGAGATTGAATTTTTTTGTACAGTATATAGGTAATGTTTTTTTAATTATTTCTATTTCTATTCTTGTGGGTTTTCTTTATTAAATATTTTAAATTTAGATTTTGATTTTGAAGGGATATGTTAAAAGGGTAGCACCGCCACCACATGATGCCATAGTGTATTTTGGGGCTTTGTTTCAAGATTTTGTTAGATGTATTTTATCATGTTAGCATGTGTAGAAGATGAAAAGATGAGGCTAAAATTCTTTGTTTTCAAATTTCATAGAAAGGACTAAGGAGAAATGGAAATATTCTTGTAGATTGTGTTTTTGTTTTTGAGTTTTTCTGCTTTATCCTCTCCAAATTTTAGGCTGATACGTATTAAAATTTCTTATGCTTTTGTGTGGATTTTTTTTCTGTTTTTTTGGTGTATTCTGAAAATCACTTTAAAATTTTTTTAAACAAACAAGAATGGTGAAGGTGGTTAGAATTTACTAATAAAGACTCCGTATCAAAATATGATTGCCTTTTGTTAACGAAATTATACAAGTAAAGGGATATGTAAACCAAATACGGAGTATATTTTAAATGTATCGCAACAGTATTTTGTATCGAGGATTGTGTGGTCAAAACTGTAAAAAGAAACTATAAAGCTGTCCTCGTAACATTTTTTAGTTGGACAGAAAAATTGGCGGTGCTTGAAAGTCGAGACAGGAATATATGGATTTTGAAACCAAACAATAAATTGTTTGCCCCTGCAAAAGAAAGACAGGGATATAGATATATTTTCAGTTTACATAACTCAATGAATTTTGAATCTTTACAATAATCTATTGACCCTGTATTATATCTTAGTACTTTTAAAAATACCTTAGGTAATACTCCGTATGATTCATAACTCATAAGTGCATAACTTTTTAAACATCATTATTAGTTATTCAAAGTTTGTGTACATAAAATTTTTTAACGATGGTTCTTGTATGTTATTTCGGATACATTATATAATTGCATATAAATTTAGATGTTACATCAACGTTTTGTTCCCGATTCGTTTACAATTACATATATAACTTAGATGTTACATTAATGATTCGTTCCGATTTGTTAGATGGCTATATACCTGGTAATTAAATCTTTATAATACTACAAAAATGTTTATAAATAGTAAAGGATATAAGTTATAACAGCGAACCACCATACTTAACAAAGTACTATAAAATTGATCGCATGTCTACCCTTCTCCAAATACTATATCAACAAACATGAAACATGCATCTCGAGCCTTTTTAAGTATAAACCGAGACCGTGACCACTATATTTCTGGACTTGACCGAGTCACAAAAAACTGTTAACTTTGTAGACGTATGCTTGAGTTCTTTTGTTTTTATATACCCAACAGCCGGTCGAGAGCAGCTCGCTTCTCCCGTATAAAAACATGAACGCACGATGACCGAATAAAAACGAAAAACATAGATAAAATTGCGGAAATTAGAAATTATTCACCTCCGCCGCATTGCGCGGGTACAAGGCTAGTTACTATATAATACATTTAACCCTCTCTCTCCTCAAAAATTTTTAAGACTAAGTAAAGTGGGTCCCACTTACTACTTATTCTCCACTAACTACACTTTTCATCGATCAACTATTAAATCTACCCACTAAAGTATTATTTGATTGGTTAAATATCAAAGTGGACACTTATAATAGAACATCACAAATAGTAATGTGGACATTTTAAATGGGACGGACGGTGTACTATCTATTTTTATTTTAAAACATTCATTCGCACCTCCACCCACCGTCACCACTTTCACCGCTGCATAGCACGGGTATAATGCTAGTTAATAACAATGGATCTAACTCTTTTTGTGAACACCAAACATGAATGTCTTGTTGATAGTCAAGTTGATATTCTTTGTTATACCAATTTGAAAACAAAAGTTGTGTCACTCGATCCATTTATTAGCACAAAATGATCTATGTAAAATATTGATAAATCAATCACACATCTGATCGTGTGTATGACATTGTATTTATATTGACAAATTACAATAATGAGATCCTATAATTTAGGATCTATAAAATACAAATATACATTGAATAATAAACGATATAGTTATCTAATATCCCCCCTCAAGCAAATGGGTGGTGGACCAAGACGGAGCATTGCTCGAAAATGTTCAAATTGAGCACGCGGAAGACTTTTGGTGAAGATATCTGCCACCTGAAGCTTGGTTGAGACGAACTTGGTATAGAGCTTGCCAGAAGCAACAAGTTCTCTAATAAAGTGATAGTCAAGATCAATGTGCTTGGCACGCTTGTGAGCAACAGGGTTCTGTGTCATAAACAATGCACTTTTGTTATCACAAAGAAGAGTAGGACGATCAGGAGGTAACGCATGAAGCTCGCGAAGAAGATGAGTGATCCAAATAATTTCAGCTGCCGTGTTTGCCATTGCCCGATACTCCGATTCGCAACTCGATCTAGAAACAGTTGGCTGTTTCTTGGCACTCCATGAAACCAAATTACCACCCAGGAAAATTGAGTAACCATATGTAGACCGACGAGTTTCAAGACAACGAGCCCAATCAGCATCAGAGTAACCGAGAATGTTGTTTGTTTGAGGTTGTCGAAAGATAAGCCCATAGGTAATGGTGCCTTTAACATATCGCAGCATCCGCTTGACTGATTTAAAATGAGCACTGGTAGGAGCATGGAGATATTGACTCGCTTGATTGACAGCATATGAGAGGTCCGGTCTGGTAATGGTTAAGTACTGAAGAGCACCTACAAGTGAGCGGTAGAGAGTTGGATCAGAAAATGATGGTCCATCATGTGTAAAGGTTTCATGAGTAGCCAAAGGAGTTGAGACTGGTTTAGAATCAAGTAAGTCAGCACGATTTAGAACATCTTTGGCATACTTAGACTGGCTAAGAAAGAGCCCATCATCAGTATAGCACACTTCTAATCCAAGGAAATAACTAAGATCACCAAGATCTTTAATAGCAAATTCATTGTGTAACCTTGTGGTAAAGGAAGTGATGACTGATTCCTGATTACCAGTAAGAATGAGATCGTCCACATACACAAGGAGATACATGATGCATGAACCTTGGGCAAAAACAAATAAGGAGGTGTCGGCACGGCTACAAATAAAACCATTAGCAAGCAAGAAGGAACTGAGACGCTGGAACCAGGCACGTGGTGCTTGTTTCAAACCATAAAGCGCCTTAGATAACTTGCAAACGTGACTGGGAAATTGAGGATCAATGAAGCCAGGCGGTTGTTCCATGTAGACGTTTTCTGTAAGGTGTCCATGAAGGAATGCATTTTTGACATCTAATTGATGCAACCGCCATCGATGCAAGACAGCAAGAGAAAGAACAATACGGACAGTTGATGCTTTAACAACAGGACTGAACGTGTAAGAGTAATCAAGGCCAGGAATCTGACTAAAACCTTGAGCAACAAGACGAGCCTTAAAACGTTCGATGGAGCCATCGGAGTTGTATTTAGTGCGATAAATCCATTTAGATCCAACAACATTTGAGTTAGCCGGACGAGGAACTAGAACCCAAGTGTTGTTTGTTCGTAAAGCCTCCATCTCTTCATGCATAGCAGCCATCCATCGAGGATCTTTGGCAGCAGATTTGTATCCTTTAGGTTGAGTAGAGGAGAAAAGGGAAACATGTAAGGCATGATGCCCAAGTAATGAAAAATCTGCCATGTGCCTTGGTTTAAAAATGCCATCCTTGGAGCGAGTTTGCATCGGATGAGTTGACTGTAAAGGAATAGGTGGAGCATTATGATGAACGGGAATATGATGATTGGGGCTGTTCGCATGATTCGAAGAATCATCATTATGCATATCATCGTCCAAATGATCATGATGAACATGATCGTCATGAATAGGATCGCTAGACATAGGTGACTGTGGTGGCGAAGGCGGGTCATGCTCACATATGCGACAAGGAGCTGGGCTACTGGTGGAGGGCTTGGAAGGCCCAGTGGACTCCATTGGTTGTGGGACGGAAGAAGGATGTTCAGGCTCATCCGATGACGGTGGAGTAGAAATACCAGGTCCGTTTTCTAGAAATGAGTATAACTCCAATTTTGAAAAATCTCGATCAGTGATAGAATCGCCAAAAGGAAAAAAGTTTTCGTCAAAACGTGCATGGCGTGTAATGTAGATACGAGAAGTGGCTGGATCGAGACACTTGTAGCCCTTGTATTGAGAGTGATAACCAATAAAAATGCACGGAATACTTCGAGGAGCAAGTTTGTGCGCCGAATAATCTCGAAGATATGGATAAACAAGGCAGCCAAAGGTACGAAAGTTACCATAATTTGGCAATCTCGAGTAGAGCAACTCGAAAGGAGACCGATTATCAAGAATTTTGGTAGGCATACGATTGATAATAAACGTTGCTGAGCTAAAAGCATCAACCCAGTAGGAAGCTGGGACATGAGCCTGGAAAAGCATAGCAAGCCCGGTTTCAACAATGTGCCTGTGCTTTCTCTCTGCACGTCCATTTTGCTGAGGAGTATATGGACAAGATAATTGATGGAACGTACCATTTTCTTCGAATATTTGACGAATTGTATTATTAACAAATTCAGTACCACCATCACTTTGAAATACTTTGATTTTTCTAGAGAATTGAGTTTGCACAAGCTTGATGAAAGCAGTTAAGATAGCATAGAAACCGGATTTAGCCTTTAAAGGGTAGAACCATGTGAAGCGTGAATAGTCATCTACAAAAATAACATAATATCGATAGCCATTGGAAAAAACTGGAGCTGGTCCCCATAAGTCACAATGTATTAAATCTAAAGGATGCAAGGAACGTTTAGTATTCAATTCAAAAGATAATCTTTGACCTTTAGAAAGTTGACAAGGTTCACAAATAGTAGGTTTAGGCAACAAAGAAGTAACATGTAAAAAACCCCGTTTATGCAAACCAGAAATAACATCAAAAGAAATATGTCCTAAACGACTATGCCATAGTTCAAAAGAAGCTTTATTTGAAACACTAGAAACCGCTACTAATGCTGTTGGGCCATCTCTAAGAACGTATAATCCATCTTCACATCGTCCTTGGGCTATCACGTGCTTGCTTTTCCTGTCCTGAATATGAAAGAAAGGTTGAGAAAAAAGAACATCAACCGGGTGATCCATGGTGAGTTTACTAATGGATAGCAAGTTCTTGGTTAAACTAGGAATAACCAAGACATCATGTAATGGTAGATTTTTAGCAACCATAGAAGTACCCATATGAGAAACAGGAAGTTTATTTCCATTACCAAAAATAACATGCATATTACCCGAATACGGAGCTGATTGAGAGACATTGTTGGTGGAAGGAGTCATGTGTGCAGTTGCTCCCGAATCAACATACCAATCCGGATGTCCTTGGGTCACATGGCATTGAGAATGAAAAGCCTGAGCTAGGTTTGCATCTGAGGTGATGGTGGAGTTGGTTGCATAAGTGTGAAGACTAGGACAAGAGGAAGCATAATGGCCATTGGTACGACACAATTGACAATGAGGAGGGCGTCTGCCTCCACGTCCTCTTCCTCCACCACGAGATCCTCCACGAGGATAGTTTGGTGACCTGCCCCGGGTATTGGTGGGACGAGACTCAGAGATAAACGCAGCAATAGGAGCAGTCGAACCGTGTATGGATTGTAGAAAAATCTCATGATTTTCTGCCTGGGACAATAAATCTCGAAAAGATGGAGATGGCTTAGAGGTTCGTATGGCTACAGAGAAGGTCTCAAACGAAGAACCAAGACCACAAAGAAACCAGTGTATCTTGTCCATATCATCAACAGGTTGGCCTATGGCAGCCAATTTATCACATACACTTTTAAATTTCCGTCCATAATCAGAGACGGAATTGTTACCTTTTTGCAGCTGACGAAGACTATCTCGAAGAGAGTGGATGCGTTCAACGGAGGAGCTGCTGTAGGCAGCCTCCAATGCGGTCCAGATAGATCGAGAATCAGAGAGACCTAAGACCTCAGCGGCGGCTTCTTCAGTGAGGGAAGAGTTGAGGAGAATAACCGCCTTTTGATCAAGATCAATCCAGGAAGCATAGGCTGGATTAGGGACAGGTTTACTGTCAACTTCAATGGTTTCTGAAGGTTTGAGGGAGGTGCCGTCAACATGGGGCAATAGCTTCTGATAAGATAGTAAAGGAAGCATTTGGTTTCTCCACAATAGATAATTAGTGGAGCTTAATTTGATTGGAATCATATGAAGTAGGGTATTCATGGTGAAAGTACCGTCTGCCGAGGTAGACATGATCAGGTACCAGGAGAAGTTTAGGGTTTTGAGAAGGAGAGAAAAAAAAAAGATTTTGAAGAAGGTGGCGTGAGATTTAGGCTGATACCATGTAAAATATTGATAAATCAATCACACATCTGATCGTGTGTATGACATTGTATTTATATTGACAAATTACAATAATGAGATCCTATAATTTAGGATCTATAAAATACAAATATACATTGAATAATAAACGATATAGTTATCTAATAATCTATTATTTCATAAGGGAGGGGCCAAGCTTGTAAAGCAGGCGACACAACGCTAGTCGGTGTACTTGCATAGTTGCATCAATATTACAGTAAAAATACGTGCCACAGCTTTCTGGTATGCATGTAAAGACCATGGTCAACATTGTTATTTAAATACTCCGTGTTAGCAAACCATTGTGTCATCCTGGCTGCCAACAAAATTCACGTTATTCATTAATCAGGTGGAATATAGTTGCACCACGCTTGAAGTCAGTATGCATAATTTGGTGTACATCTTAGCTTGCTTGAGCAGACATCAATTGTCAACAGTTGAGCTCTCCATGAATTACTCTTTTTTGTCATAAACTGCCTTTCCAAACCAGCGCGCAAGAACGTGAAATTAAAACAGACATCCATTTTACAAGCTATATAAGACACCAATGAGAATGGAACACTTCATTTCTGTGTAAGGATCTCCACCGCTGTAAACAGATAATGTGTGCATTCTAGTTACATAGTGCGAATCATGGTAGAAAATATATTAGCCAAATGTGATAGACATAAATTACAGTTATTCAACATGATCCCCCTGTGTTGGCTATTCTTTATATATTCTCATTGTGCATAAGTTAGGCTATGATGTAATCATATTTTCCATTGCACAGTCATTTAGATGGTTCCCTCGTGCACGGACTACATATAGCATGCATCAATTTGACCGTCTTTAAGCAGCAGCTACAAACCAGAACTTGATGGGAGTTTAATGAGCCCTAATATGCCAAGAAAATCCTCTTCCTCATATTGACAATTAATCTGCCTATTTATCCATTACCGCTCCCTAGATTTCCAGATAAGCATGTTATCATCACAATTCCTAGTTCAAGGTAGTTTGAGGATGTTACTCTTGTACTCTTTGGTTAATTCAAGTAGTTAGGAGGCGTTGTCTTTCTTATAAATAGGGGGTGTAATCGCGTCAACTCGATACTTCGACGAGCTATTATGATGTATGTTTGAGCTCGGCTCAAAGATCCGCAAACTTAGCTTATACTATTCTATAAATGTTTATATCTATATTCATAAGATGGTGTTATGAAAAGTCTTTTAAAGATTGAAGGTATGTAAATCACTGATATTTGTACATCTTCATTTGCCCCTGCTAATAAAAATATGAACCTGTCATTAAAATAATACTTTCTCCGTAAAAATATGTGTTCATTCTAAACTTTTATCCAATCAAAGTGTTTTTTAGGTCAACATGAGATTTTGTTGGTATACGTGATGGTCTTCCTCACTTTTCTTAAACTGTATACACAACTGATACTGTACATTTAATTTAGGAGAGATATAGTAGTTACTTTTTGATAGAGAATTGATAGATACAGTAAAGAAAATGATTCATACATCAAATTATTGCAACATGTACTCTCTGATATAGCAAACTCTCAAAAGTAAATCCATTAGAGAAGCTGAGAAGTTACGATCATAATCAGTGACACTTGGTTATTGATTTTATATACAAAGTACTACTGGACCATATGAAAATATAAACACGGAAATGGACCAAAACAACCATCACCCTGAAAAAGAAATTGAATTAGGCTATGTTCGGCGAACTAGCTTGTAGGAGCTTGTCGGAGCTTGTTGGAGCTTGAGCTTATTTTTTCCAAAACAAGCTTTGTTTGGCATACAAAAGTGTAGGAGCTTATTGGGAGCTTATTGAAAAAATAAGCTCTAGAATAATAAGCTACTTCAACTAGCTTTTAAAATAAGCTACAAGCTTATTGGGTGTGAAATTACATGAATACCCCTCTCTACATGTCTTTGATTTAAACTTTTTGTCCTTTTATGTCTATTTACATATTAAGCTCCAGCTCCAGCTACTTTAACAAACACTTCTAAAAATTTATATAAGCTCCAGCTTCCAGCTCCAAAAATAAGCTCCAGCTTCAAGCTCCAACTACAAGCTTCCAGCTCCAGCTACCAGCTAGTTACGCCAAACACACCCTTAGGCCCATAAATTACATTTTACCATTTATGGATTGAAGACAAGTATAGTAGACATTTGGGTAAGTTAATAATAAGGATAAATGACAAAAATCGGCTACGTACTGTTATCAAATATTTATATAACCTACCAAATAAATTGTTCAAGTACGCAATCAACCGGAAACTTTTGTGTTTGGATATTTGAAAAGTGCATTTTTACCTTTTGATGTTATAAAATGATGAGTAGGATTACACGTTACCTTCCACGTAATTATTTTTGCCATATCCCTTATATGCGGCATCCACCTCAGATATATTTTACACCTGGATTTTGAATATTAAATTTTATAATCTTTTAAAAACCAAATTATTTTACATCATCAGCGTACCTTCATCTTCAACACCTGCAAATTTCAATCCCCTTCATCAAAAAATAATTAAACCTCAATCATATATATACACATCCAAGGACGTTACTATGGTGGGGGTAGGGTGGGCACCCGCCCCACGGAGTTTTTACGAGTCGAGAAAAATTTCGTAGGTTTCGGTATAATTTGCATATTTCCCCCATAACTAATAAATATAATACAGTTTCAATTGTCATTATTAGCGTGTTTAGCTTGGTGGTTGGGTAGTGGACTTGACATTTAAGAGGTCTAAGGTTCAATCCGTCTTTACTACATTAATTTTATTTTATTCAACTTTACGTTTAATCATTCTTTTTTTTTTCATTGCATATAAACAATTTAATACTATTTTAAATCAACATAATTGTTAAATTACAAATCTTAATGATTGCAATTTTTTCCTTTTTCTTCATAATCTATATACGATAATGAATTACACTTTTGCTATATAAACATGTTAAACATAAGCATATTCGATTTAGAATTTATGCTATTTATATGAGTATATGTTATATGTTGTCCATTAAAATAAAATTTTGAATTAAATGTTGAACCAAATTTACTTTGGTTCAACTAAATAGTTTTGGTTAAAGCAAAAAAATCGAATTGATGACCCAGGCCAACATATACTATTAAATTTTGCTCCCGTTCACAATTTTTTTTTGGTACTGCCCTGTACACGTCAATGTCCTGCTTACACCTCACAAAACTTTCACACATTATCCAAAAAAAAATTCTCCACTATTCACTTCAAGTTTCATATAAATAGCTTACATCTTAGATCAAGAAGCAACAAGACACGCATACATAAACACAAACCCGTGAAACCCCAAAACAATTTCTAAATCAAAGTTAATGTTAAAAATCATTATAAATAAACCACTACTATTTATCCGGTAATACATGTTCATCACAATGACTGGCGATGGGGTGACCGGAAAATTCGTGTTTATATATGTTCGATGAATCGTGTTTAAATATCGTGTTTATAGATGTAATTAGCTTGCATCGTGACATCGCTAGGAATACGTTCCATTTGCCATTCACCGGAGTGTTTAATAGATATAGTAAATAGTAAATACTTAAATAACTTATTTTATATTATTAGTTTAGTTTTTAAATATATACAAATGATGAGAAGTTAGTATCGTTTGATAAATAATTCGACTAAATACCTAATTATTTTATTTAATTTTGTTACATTTGTACAAGTTTAATTTCGCTAATATATGAACTTATTTTAACAAATTCAAATATTAATTGTTTTTTAAAAATGAAATATATATGAAAAAAAAAAAGATGGGAAACAACCCCAAAAATATGAGGATTAAACACGTCTTCAAGCAAAGATATCAATACATTGAAGTTCTAATGACTAGAAACTTCAAAAACTAAGATATCAACAGATACATAAATGAAAAAAAAAAAAAAAAAAAAAAACCGTAAAACTTGCCCAAATTTTCATGTGTTTTTTTCCCTTTTCCATAGGTTGTAACACCCCCATCCCAATAATGAAACGGAAGGTCACATTTATTATTAAATAATTAAAATCATAACAAGTCTTGAAATAATAAATGACCAAGGTTCAAAACAACCATAAATGATGTCTCAAACTAACTCCAACTATCAATAATAAACATAAGTCCAAACTAATAAAATGAAAGATAGGTATCTAAGGCAAGTCCAAGTCTTGAACTCTCGCACTCATGCCCTTTGACCCTGACTACCTGCCGCAGGAAAAGAAAATGTGGCTGAGCGAAATGCTCAGTGCGCGGATGTTGACAGAAATAAACAGTAAAAGTAATATATCTCAATGTAAGAATGAAGCGAAGTAAATAATTAAATTTTACAAATCCACCCATCGAATCATACCACCCTTACACCAGAGTAACAAATGAATAAAGGCTGAGGCAACGAGGGGTTGGGTTATTTTATACCGAGTACCCTAAACAAAATAAAATATCCAAACTGCACACACCGGTGCCAAATAATATCATATCTCACGCAATATATCACAATCACACACTGGTCATGACTCCAGGTGGTTCCCCTATATCGGAAGGTGTGTATGGCACTACACCACACAACCGCTCTACACAAATCATATCATATCAAACGTATCCTAGGATGCATCCATACGCCCCCCAAATAATCCAAAGGCTCACCCGAGCATATATAATCACACAAGTAATGGCTCACTCCGGAGCATAAACACATAATATCACAAAAGTGGGGACGCCGTGGACTAATCCCACCGCCACGGTTGGTGCGACGTCATTGGTGCCGCAATGACGCCCCTGTGGTCCTCCACAGGAAGCTGACTCGGTATACCTATCTCCTGTCTACAAAAATCTAAGGTTCTATGGTTGCATAGTGGACATATAAACCAACCACACACCAGAGTATGTCCACCATGCATATGGAACCTAAATCAAATGAATCAAAAATAGCTCGCAACAATAAATTCCCCAAGTTTTCCAAAATCATTTTTCACGCAAGTTATCTCAAAAGTTTTCACAATTTATCAAATCTCAAATAACACTTTAGCTCAAACCAATTTTGCTCAAATAGGGGAATTCGATCACACAAATATATCAAGATGTCAAATGAGCCACAAGAATATCAAAGGAACGCAAAGATATCAACAAAGCATGTCAAGATAATGCTGAAAGAATAGTACGAACATCCGTACCTGGATAAGAATATAAAGCTAGCTCTCAATATCGAAACGATACTCCACAATCCTTCACAAAGTCTACATGTAACAATTTAACCGACTTAGAATATTTTCATATTTTAGTCTTGTTCACCTATATATCCCAGTTCCAATTACTTTTATTATTATTTTTATTTACATATTGTTCATAAGTACTCGTAGTCTAATTCGAGGTTGTTTATATATAACTATTAGTCACTTATAATAATTGTTATAGAAGTAAATCTATCTTTTAATTGAAGTTTCATAGTTAGACAATTAAATTGTTATATCTCAAATTATGAAAAATGTTTTGATCTCATTCTGGAACCTATGGAACCCCTTACAGTGAATTAATCAAGCATATACGATATATTCATTTTCTATGGAGCCCAATTATTACTAAAATCGAAATACATATATTCTGATCTAAGTGACATTTAACATAATTTAAACTGCAAGGGCCAAATTCGTATCTTAATAATTCTATGAATTAAATCTACAATGATTTGAAAAACTCAGGATCATTAGTGAAAAATTACTAGAACCCCATGAAAGATCATCTTGTTCATCTGCATGAACGTACAACCCCATTCTTCACTATTCGTTCGATTTTTTTTACTTTATTATTCAACTGATTTCATACATAATCAAGTTTGACATATTAATACACATTACCATATATGAAGTCCCGTTTCCTTAACATATCTATTTTACATCTCAATTTTCAATTTTTCATCTTTTTGATTGAGAAGTTATTAAGTAGAACCAATCGTAACATATAACAGAGTACTAGTATGAATTCTTAGATCCCGATTCGCTATGAAAGTTATCCGTTTTAAGACCCGCAATTTACCGATATCGTCATCGTATACAATAACTTAAACATCGATTCTAACCATTTGATTCCCACATAAATTCACTGGTACGATTAACAGTTAAGAACAGTAGATTAATATAGATAAATGGTCTAAGAATTTACCTCCAAGTGAACCGTTTTGTACCGATTGAATTCAAGAAAAACCTCCCGTTCACCTTTAATTCTCTGCCCTCTTCCTCACTATTATTGAATATGATTCTTAGAACTCTTTTCTGCTTGTGTTATGTGAAAGAATAATTTGGAATGTGGAGGTTGTTTATATAACGTAATTCGGCTACAAAAAGTGACGATAAAAATGGGATATCACCACGTTTCAACTTGAAAGCTTTTGACTCCTTCCACAATTCTCAACGAGACTCAAGATTTAATCTTATCCCCTATTTACTTTTAATTAATTGGCATGTCAAATGATATTAAATATTGGTTTGGTGATAATTTATAGTTATTGTCATTAATTTAGTTATAGCACTACGTATTAATGTATTATCTTATATATGTTTTTCATTATTGGTCGGGTGGCAAAATGGGCGGGTTAGTTAGATATGTTAACAGAAGTGGGTAGTTTGGAATCGAGTCAAATTTAATCAATCGATCCCAAACAATTTGGTCTGTCAAATATTATTTTCATCCCTTTCATGATTTTTATCTAACTTTTATATACAGACACATTTAAAACACAACAATGAGGCTTGTGCAGCCTTGCTAGACCATTTTATGTGATTCACATCTTTGAATTTTCAGGTCTACGTGCAGGTGTGCCATCTAATGTTTTATAAATGTAATTTGTTATAAAAACATTGGAGATGCACATATCCAATCTATTGTCGGTCAGACAGATTGAAAGTGATCCAAATGTATATAGATATGTAGTTGTAGTTGGTTCTGAGGTACTACGACTACCACCATGGCACCATCACCTATTAAACATTTTTATTTCCCATTTTTAAGCTTATGATTTTGGTTTGTGTTTAATTGATTGATTGGGTCATTTTTTTTGTTTTTTTTTAAAGTTCAAATATCTTCTTTTGAAGGTTAACTGTAACAATGAATAATGGCAATCGATGAAAAATGCACCAAGTGACCTAATAATGATTACTACAATTTTTAATAATCTCATGTTTTTAATTAAATTCAATAGCATTTGATGGATACTTCTAAGACCATACGTAACGCTCCCATGTGGCTCGCGTTCTCAGGCTTCAGAACGCCATAACGCCACTAATCGGGCGTTCTCGGCCGGCGTTATGGTGGCGTCGTGTATGGATCAACGGGAAGAGAAATGGCGTTCACTGTTTTTTTTATTCTTTTTCTTTTCCTTTTTTATTTTCTTTTGGTTCTTGCCTTTGTTTTGGGATGGTATCTCAGAAATGAAACTGAGAAAAAAAAAATAGAAGAGATGAGTTGCATCAGAGGGAAGGACGAAAGGTGATGAAGAAGAAGTACTATTTTTAAATATTGTTTAAATATTGTACTCTTATTTTTGTCAGGTGGCATCACGTGTTGTACTATTTTTAATATAGTAATTTTAATTTTGATTATTTTGTCAGGTATTTTAATTTATATAATTATTGTATTGAAATGTATTTTAATTAAATTGTATTTGTTTTGTTAAATAAAAGGAAATTAAATTTAGTTAGTGGGTGGGTCGCAGAATGGGTTAAAAAAGTGGCGTTCTGGTGTTATGATTAGGGGTGTTTTGGTGTTATGGTGTGATGTTGATGTGGCGCTGATGTGGCAGCTGAAAAAGTGGCGTTCTGGTGTTACGGTTACGTATGGTCTAAATGGCAAACACTTGAGTGTCCTTTTCAAGCCTTCAAAACGTTTGATTTTGTAAATTCAAAATTTCAAAATATGGTACCAGAGTTTATTTAATAAAATACCCCGTCAAAGTCATACTATTGTAAGACTCATTTGTTTATCATTATGGAGATGTTACTATTCAATTATAATGTGACCTCCGTTTTAACTATCAACTTATGATTTTATTATTTAGGTGAAGAATGACCTTGAATATGATTCTTGATGACACTATACTCTATTTTATTTAATTATATGATACAATAATATATAACACGTCTTTTACTCAAATAAAAAAGTCTAACGTGTTAGATTCAAAAAATTATTTTAATAGATTGACCTTAAACTCGATTCTAATAATCTAATTAATGCCTTTTGCAGTTATCTCAATTGCACAATAGTACATTACATCATATGCACTTGCTCTGCTTTCAACTAATGACTATTCTAGACTTCTGGCCCTCAGATTTGCTCGCCAAAAGAGTGACATATCAATAAACGTGTTGTAGTGTTAACGATAACTATATAATTACATTGTGGAATATTAGAAGACAATGATGAGTACATTATTGAATAATCAAATTATTACCATCTTATCACCTTATTGTAAAGAACATGTATTATCCCGCGAAGTCGCGGGTTATAAGCTAGTTACTACTTACATATTTTACTTTATTAATTAATTGTGTTACAAAATAAATAAGGTAATTAATAACACTCATTAAGTTATGTATTAAATATCCATATTTTATGTTGGGTCATTATATAGGACATGAATCCATGTGCAACAAAAAAATTTAATCTTGCACATGTTGAATTTTAAGTGGAACTAAAGATTAAGTTTTGTTGAGTAAAAAATTCTTGAATTTTCACTTCGTTCAAATAAAAGTTGTACCCATACGGAATTCTTCTGTTTCTCAGTACGTACCACATCACCGAGCGGCTCGCCTGAATGCCCAGTCTTTCTCTACCGTCAACTCGACGTCGTCGTCACCATAGGTGGAAATTCTTCTATAACGGCATCAATTGGTTGTTTTGCTTATTCAAGACCCCTTCTCCTGAGCCGGTTTTAGCTCTGGCAAACAGCCCTGATAGCTTACAATCTAATACAGTTTCTAGGTTGAAAGAATATAAATTAAAAAAAATAGAAATATTAAGGAACGAAGTTGACACAATCCCATTTCTTTCCGTTGGTCAAAATTCGAACCGCCACTTCTCTAAAAACATGGTTCTTGCCCCCCTCTCTCCTCCCCCCTTTGAGCAATTGATTGGTTGATAACTATAATAATTTAAGAAGGCTATATGTATCGTGATTACATTGGGATTATCTTAGTGAAAAATATAAATCGAAATATAGTCTATATTTGATATTCTTATCCTTGCTTGAATAAATATGACTTCTAACTTGGTATTACTTTGTCCCCCACCATCTATCAAGGTGGTTGAGCATGTGGGTTTTATCCTCATGGTCACGGGTTCAATCCCAGGGGACATCAGGGGTTTTATTAAAAATTCCACTGGAGTCTTAGTCCAGTGGTCAGGGAGTTTTCCACTAAAGTGGTTTCTACCTGAAGGTGATGAGTTCGAATCTCGCCTAAGGCATTTCGCCTGGGGAGGGGGAGACTCCGCGGCGCGATACCCATCTAAGACATGGGAGAGCAACCCCTTTAGAGTGTCTCCGAGATTACGAACTATGGAGCGGTTCTCATATTGGGGAGTAATCGCTTGTGGAAGATGAACGGGTGGACGAAAGGTCTGTCAGTGATTTCACAACTGCCTTTCAAAAAAAATAAAAAAATTTGGTATTACTTTGTTTTAGAATTTCTATAACCTTATCTAATATCTTTAATCAAACATACACATACTTAGTGAGAATTAAAGTTACGACTGTAGAAGAAGATTATTAGCCACAAATAACAATTGTTAAGTTAACAAGATCCATGCATTGCACCGGTCAAAATTACTAGTGCTTTTCTAAATTTTGGGTTTCTGATTTATGTTTATAAAGTCAAAAATATTTATAGCCAGAGCATAGTCAACTGCTCACCAATGTGTAAATGAGTTTTATCATTTCAAATTTATAATGAACTATCATACTTGTTACTCCGTATTATATAACTACATTAAATTAAATAAACAAACAAACAATTGCATTTGACGAATAATTATAAATTTTGAAAGCAATCTCTCTATTCTAGGGTAGGAGTATAGGAGTAGGATTGTCTGTATCTTATCTCCTTCATATCTTATTTTACCTTATTTTACCTTATTTTATGTGAGATTGAGTAATGTTGTTATCGTGCCCATATTGCCTTTAAAATCGGATTATCGGACCATTCATATTTCTTTGTGCTTTTAATCCAAGACGAAAAGAAAAAACCTTAGGGGGTGTTTAGTTGTGGAAAGAAAAAACCTTAGGGGGTGTTTAGTTGTGGAAAAAAGGGGAGTTTTCTAGAAAATTTTTTCAAGAAAAGTGGAAAACGCGTTCAAAATGAATTTTTCTGAGAATATTTTCCAAGAAAATGGAAAATCCACTTTTCCAAAATATAACTTGGAGGTGGAAAACACTTCCCCCACACTTTTTCAAATTTCCCTATATACAATTCCCCCACTTTTCCAAAATTTTCAAGATATAACTAGTTTTCCAAAATCCACTTTTCAAACATGTGAACGCATTTTCTAAATTTTCTAACACTTTTCTGAAGAACAATTTTCTTTAGAAAATTAAAAATGAAAAATCGTGAAAAAAAATTCACAACTAAACATACCTAAAATCACCAATCCAAGATAAAAGCATGTTTTGTTAATTCCGGCCCAATCACATCTTTGGATCTCATGAGTATCTATAGAAATCCAAATTTAATACCCATACGTCACCGATTCGGCGATTTGGTTTCAACGGACACGTTGAATTATACGAACTTCCCATTTCTGTTCTCAGTTCAACACTCCGATAAAACCTACATTTCAAACCCTAATAAGCATCCCCAAATTCAATTTCATATTCCATATGTCTGATCGCTTACCGTTCGACATCCAAACGGAAATAATCAAAAAGCTTCCGATCGAATCACTGATTAAATTCAGATCGGTTTCAAAACCATGGAAGTCACTAATCGACAGCTCCAAGTTTATCCACGACAACAGCGTACGCGACAATCAGCCGCATCATCTACTCGCAAGGTATAAATTAGATTCAGTGCGAAAATATGTATCGATTATTGATGATGATAATTTCCCCCAACACAAGTTTTGCCCTACTGTTCCAGTAACTCTTAATCGACTTAGGAACGCGTTAAAACTCAGTTCATCTCACGGATTAATATGTTTTTACGGTTTCTATCAAGATATAGACGTACACTCTGAAACAGAGATGGTTGTGTTATGGAATCCCACAATTAGGAAATCAGTTGGTATTGTTGTTCCTAATGTGTTATATATGCCACACGGATATATCGTTATCGGTTTTGGAGTTTGTCCCAACACCAGTGATCCTAAGCTTGTTAAGATTACGCATATTAAAAGCTCGGGAACCGACACTGAAAGTTGTGTTTCTTGGGAAGTTGAGGTGTTTATGTTAAGCTCAAGGAGTTGGAGGAGATTATCTATCGGTATGCCTTCTAAACCGGTCGAATTGTCGTGGGGCCAGGTTTTTATAGATGGGGTTATCTATTTGCATGGTTATGATAGGATTCTTGCAGATCGTGAAAATACACTTAATCGGATTATTTCATTTGATTTGAAAAGTGAAGAACTTGGTGAAGTGTTTCTATCGGATAGTTTAGTACATTCCACCGGACATTTGATAGTCTCGAAACTAATGGAGTCTCTTGTTGTGATTGAAAGTTATTATGTGGCTGAAACGCCAGTTTGTGCTGTGTGGAAGATGAATCATGGCGTTCTGAAATCGTTTACAAAACTTTACACTGTTAAGGCGAGTGATGGTGCGATTTGTAATAGGGTACTTGAGTTTAGGAAGAATGGTGAACCTATTGTTATGGAAACGATAGATGAATCTGATGAATCAGTCGCTCTTGAAGTTTATGAACCTTGCTCGGGGCACACTAACGATCTTGGGGTTGATGGAAGCGGTGGTTTATTGACTTCATGCTCCGTGAGCTCCTACACTGAAACACTACTTCTACTTCTTCAGTCAGATCCTATCATTTAATTAATGGCGATGATGATGGCCATGTTGCAAGTTATAGAGATCAAAATGCAGGTATCGCATTCAAGTCTTCGCAATTCATACATTGGGTATCCACTTATTTCTTGTGCTAATTAGTTTAAGTTATAAGGTTTATTGTTTCTTTATGTATTAAACTTTACACTTTTTATTATTGTACGAGACAAACTTTTATTTGTTTTATTGTATGTACTGAACTTTCTTATTTTTAGCCTTACCCTGAAAATTTTACATATAATAGACGATATTTACAAGTTCAATACATACAATAGAAGTTTTCAAAGTTCGACTCATACAATAGTAAAAGGTGTAACCCTAAGTCATAATAATGATTACTGCATCTTATATACATTGACGCTTATATCTATTGTGTGATCAATTTTATCAAATTTCAACAGTAATAACGATGGATCTAATTTTTTTTTAACACTAAACTCGAATATCGTGTTGACAGTCAAGTTGATATGCTTTCTTATATCAATTTGAAATAAAAGTTGTGTCACCCGATCCATTTATTAGCACAAAATGAGATGGTATTTCATAAGGGAGGGACCAATCTTGTAAAGCAGAAGACACCATGCTAGTCAATGTAATTGCATAGTTGCATGAATATTACAGCAAAAGACACGTGCCACATTGTTCTAGTATGTTAAGATCATGGCCAACCATTGTGTCATCCTTGGTCCTGGCTGCCTTCATTAATTAGGTGGAATATAGTTGCACCACGCTTGAATTCAGTATGCATACAGCATAATTTGGTGTACATCTTAGCTTGCATGAGCAGACATCAATAATCAGGAGTTGAGCTCTCCTTAAATTACTCTCTTTTGCCATAAATTGCGTTTCCGAACCAGCAAGAACGTGAAATTAAAACGAATATCCATTTTACAAGCCATATAACACACCAATGAGAATGGAGGACTTCATTCCTGTGTAAGGATCTCGACTGCTGTAAACAGATAATGTGCATCCAAGTTCCACTGTGCGAATCATGGTAGGAAATATATTAGCCAAATGTGATTGACACAAACTATAGTTATTCAACATGACCCCCTGTGTTGGCTATTCTTTGAATATTCTCATCGTACATAAGTTAGGCTATGATGTTATCATTTGTTTCCATTGCAGAGTCATTTAGATGGTACCCTTGTGCACGAACTACCTATAGCATGCATCAAATTTACCGTCTTCAAGAAGCAGCTACAAACCAGAACTTGATGGGAGTTAACGAGCCCTAATATGCCAAGATAATCCACTTCCTCATATTGACAATCTAGCTATTTATCCAATACTGCACCCTACAATTTCACATAAGCATGTTAACCTCACAATTTCTAGCTCAAGGTCGTTTGAGGATGTTACTCGCGTACTTTTTGGTTAATTCAAGTAGTTAGGAAACGTTGTCTTTCTTCATATTCTACACGATGACTAGCGTACATAAGTAAAATACAGGAACAACCGCCATGTCTTAGTACTTATAAATTGGGGTGTACTCACGTCTACTCAATAGTTTGATGAGCTTTTACGATGCATGTTAGAGCTAGGCTCGAAAGGCTTGAAGATAGGCAACCTTAACTTATATTAGTTTATACGGAGTAAAAATTTATATCTATATTCATAAGATGGTGTTATCAAAAGTCTTTAAATGATTGAAAGTATACAATAACTGAATATTTGTGTTATATATATACAATATATACAAAGTACCGCTGGACTACTTGAAAATCAAAAGACGGAAATGGACCAAAATTACATACACGTTGATTATGAGTTGTATTCAGACCAACCGTATGCTCGCTTTATAGAGTTTGCTTAATGACATTTTCCTCCGGATCTTCAAAAGAATTTCCATTCAAAGTATAATGGTGATGCGATTAAAATATTACCTAATGATCTTAATAAGAAATGAGACTTTATCGAAGGGTCTTTGGCGTGACGGTATTTGAGTGACTCGCTCTTGTTTAAGTACTTTATATTTGAGTGACTTATGATTAAGGGTTTCTACTCTCTAGTCTCTAGGTTCACACTACTAGAAAAGCTGGTAGTACCAACAACATTTTACTAACGACTACGAAGTCGTTGCAAAAATCTTGTTTTACCAACAAAAATACCCACGAAATATCAAAAAATCGTACTTTTAATTTACCAACGACCAAATCGTTGGTAAATTTGTTGAAATTTTGGAGGGAAACTTCCCGCCAATTTTTACCAACGAATTTTGGAAAAGAAAAAATTAAAGAACTCATGAAAATACAATACCCACGAAATTGTTCGTTGGTAATGTTAAATTCCAATGACTTTTACCAACAACTTGTATATCATTGGTGAACTATGAAATTACCAACGACTTTAGCAACTAAATGTTGTAGAATGAGTTATTTAGAAGGAAACTTTCGCCACTTTACCCACGATCTAAAGTCGTTGATAATTTAGGTAGAATTTTTATTTTTCTTTTTTTCATAAATGATATTCTTATAAAGATGTCAAGTTGTTTAGAGCATCGGGTGTGGGTGGCGTTTTTCCGCCGTTGGATGGCATTCCGTCGCACCGGGACGGCGTTCAGGCCTCGCCGTCCAAAACCCCACGCCGCTCCATGCAACGTTTTACCCATTTTTTTTCTTTTTCTTTTTCTGTTTTCAAACGTTTTTAAAATAAAAAAGGTTTTTTTTTAATATAGCCGTTAAACCGCTCTAATTTATAAACAAAAAATTAAAAAAATGAGTCAACGGCTCTTTCATTTGTTAAATTTTTTTTTTTCTAAAATTTAAACACATCTCTATCTCTATATACATACATATTTAACTAAAATTCACACATCAATCTCTTCTTTCTCTCAAATTCTATACAAAATACACATACATTTTTAACTTTAAAATGTCATCCGATTCATCCTCCGATGACGAAACCACGTACAAACTTCTTTTGCTTGCTTGTAAGTATCGTAACGATAAGAAGATGCGGAAAGTTTCACGACTCGGTCACGTCGTTTCATATATCGTGACCGAGTAACCGCGGAGCAAACGTTACTAAATGATTACTTTGTCGAAAACGCGAAATATCCTCATGAATATTTCAAACGTCGATTTCGAATGAGTCGTCGTTTATTCCTCAAAATTTGTGGGGATATTAGCTCTTACTCCGTTGAACCACTTCCCGACCATTTTTTGTGGTTTCGTCAACGACCCGATGCACGTGGTGTATTGGGTTTTACTTGTCTACAAAAAGTCACTTCTGCAATTTGTCAATTGGAATACGGTACATCTCCGGATGTCTTTGATGAATACTTGCAAATGTCGGAAAGAGTTTCTCGTGAAACTTTACAACATTTCACAAGGTGCGTCGTGGACTTATATTCAAATGTGTACATGAGAGAACCAACAACCGAAGACATGCATCGTTTGTATGATAAACATCACGAGCTTCATGGTCTTCCCGGCATGCTTGGTAGCATAGATTGTATGCATTGGGCTTGAACACAATGTCCAAATGTGGATATGGCATGCTTACTTTGGGGTTGCGGGTTTCAACAATGATTTAAATGTTCTTAATACGTCTCCTTTGTTTAGGAATTTGCTAAATGATACCGCTCCCCAAGTTCCTTATACAGTGGTCGATATGGATTACGATAAAGGGTACTGTCTTGCTGATGGGATATACCTGTCATGGTTAGCGTTCGTGATGGGATTTTCAAGCGAAATTGATCAAAAGAGGGTTTATTTTAGTAGGAAACAATCGGCCGCTCGAAAGGATGTTGAGTGAACTTTTGGTGTTTTACAAGGAAGATGGCATATACTACAACAACTGGCAAGATGTTATACTTTAACGCTATAAGACGAATCATGTATGCTTGTATTATACTACATAACATGATAATTGAAGATAACGGTTTCAACATTGCAGGGAATGAAGAATATTATGTACCAGTTGGGAACATACAAAGTTCTTGGATCGAGAGGTGTAATACATACGAGAGGAAAACAAAGGAACTACGTGATCAGGAACGCACGAGGGACTTCGAGCCGACCTTGTGGAGCATCTTTGGAGGTATCGTGAACACAGGTGGAATGAAGCGCACGCTTTAGGATCGGGAACGGGAGCTGAATTTGAAGATGAAGATGAAGATGATGATGAATGATTTTACTTGTATTACATTTTTAATTTTTAGGATTTCTTAAATTATGTCTTTAAATTATGAATTTTATTTTTTTAGGACTTGTAATTTTTATTATTTGTTTTTAATGAATTAAATGTGTTTTATTTGATTTATATGTTTTTACATATGAATATAAATCATTTAATTACATTAAAAAAACAAATAAAAAAAATAATAAAATAATTCAGAACACTGTCCAGAACAATGTCACCACACCACATAATCTTGACTCACAACATTCTCGAGAAGACTGTCATGAACACTGTAAAAACTGTGTCACCACACCCAGTGCTCTTACATTATTGGTAGATATTTTATTGAAACTAACGCCACTCATTAAGTAACTTACCTTTTTATCGGTGAAAATTTGCTTTACATTTTGGCACTTAATTTACGGCTTTATTGTTTGAAAGTGTATTACACTCGGCAGGATGGCCCACATAAAACTAATTGAAGGAGTCTTACGAGTCGTGTGTGACTCTTGCGAGTCAGAAACTCAAACAAAATTTTAGTGTAATTTGATATAAAAGATAAATCGACAAAATAAAAAACAAAATGAGTAATCTTTTTTAATTAAACATTTATGTTAATTGACGGTCAACGACTTAATTATCGACTTTTACCATATTTTACTTCACTTAAAAACCAAAAACTTAAACAATAATATACATATAAAAATATATATATATTGTAATAGTGACTCTTACTAGTCGAGTCGAATCGAGTCACAAAGTTACGAATTAAAAATCGAGATTCCTAGTCTATGTGTGTGTGTGTATATATATTAACAAAATTTATTTTGTTTCTTCATGTTATAGTCGTGTTTAAGATCTTTTATCTTTTCTTTAAATTATTAATATGACTTTTTGTAGTATAATAATGTAGTATAATTAATTAAGTAATTAATTGATTAATTACTTATCTTATAATGTCATGAAGTATTATCATATGCAATTCTAAAATACAAATTCATCCCCCCCTAAAATTTTCATCGATTTCTAACTTCCCGCCCCAAATTTTCCCCAAAACCAAAACCCTAGCATCCACACCACAATAACACATCTCACTCGCTCTGCTCTATATGCCATCGCCACAATTTACTCATTCAGATGCTCTTCTCGATCGACCGACAGATCTCCCCACCACCTCCGGTACCTCCTCGACCGACCATCCTTCACTTTCACCTTTGCCCGTGAAGCTATGCAAAAGTCATTATCGGGCCTCTACTTGGCTCGGTTTCTTTGTTGGTAAGAAATGTATCTGTGTAAGTTTTTTACTTCTATTTATCACTTGGATTTCGAGTTTGTAATATGTTATTTGTAAGTTTTTTATTGTAGAAATGGATCTGTCGCGGGTTCTAATTTTCACTTGTAAGTTTTTTGTTACAGGTAAAATGCTTTAGTAGATCGATTAGTTGTCTTTTGTGTTATTCCGACTTTTTGTTTTTTACTTAGATCTTATGATATGTGATGAATACTAGTGAGAAATACCATAATATGCTTGTTATACTTAATCGTATATGTACTCTTTTAGTAGATCGATTAGTTTTGTGGTACTCCAACTTTTACATGTCTTGTTGAAAGTGTATGACGATGTATCAGGTTTTGGTTATATTATGGCATTTCACTAGCGAAAAATATGGTTTTGCAAAACAATTAGGAGTATGTTTTAAGAGGTCTGTAGAATAGTTATATTTTTCCCATAATATTCTGATTTAGCTACTTTTGCTCACAGGAACACAAATGGATATTCTTATTTGTCTGATTTAAGAATTTGATTTTCGTGTTGTGGTTTGATTTTAGTGTTCTTTTTACTTTTCTTGACAAGTGATACTTTGTGATGCATAAGTTACCTACTAATAGTTTGATGAGATGCTTCATTTATGACGATTCAATGTGCTTAGTATTTCGATATTCATATATAAATCACTGTCCTCTGAGTGTTCCGGGAACGTGATCATACTGTGATTTGGATGGCGTATCCAAAATAAAAATTGTGGGGGTACCAGCAGATCTTGTGACTGTGTTTTGGGTACACATTTAAATTATAACACTTTGATTTGTATTTTTTACAACAATTATGCCTTGGATTATGATCTATGTAAATATGTAATATACTAAGTTGCATTAATTTGGGTTCTACAGGGGCATGAAGAACTTGAAAGGTATGAGATATTGAGATTAAGACATGGTACTTCTCCCCTCACCCCCAAGAATGCAACAGGTGCATCGTAAACTTGAGGTGAGCTAATAAGTATCTTACACTTCATTCTATATTGCCTTGACTTTCTAAGATTGATATCATGAGTTCCTGACATACTGTGCTTTAGTTTGATGTTTGTAATCAATAATCACCAGCAACTAGTTTGGTCTTTATGCTATCTTATGGGCTATAATGTCAATTGACATCTTAATCAACTCATGTAGCTACATCGCATACCACCTTCAATGGGTTTTAGTTTAAACAGATGCAAATTATGGAGATCATTTTGATGAGAAAAATTTGCCTCTCATTACTTATGCATTTGACAACATTATACAATGTGTTTCACTAAGTTAATAAGTTTATAGAGGTCAAATGCAATTGCCAACATTCAGTAGTTAAACTTGTGATCTACTATATAGTGTATGATTGCTTTCATTAATTTTCTATTTGAGTCTACGAAGCATCATATCTCACATCTAGTTTGATTAGTGTTATAAAGCTAAATTTTGTTGATATATTCGAAATATTGATATATATATATATATATATATATATATATATATATATATATATTCAAATGTACATTACTCGATTACAATTTTGCCGAATTGCACTTCAACTCTGTACATGGTTGTAGACACAGACACTTGAAAACTTAACCGTAGGTTTTTTCAAGAGGCAAGCTTAGTTATTGCGCCCCGTTCTGATGAAACGTTGGATTCTTTACGTGAAGCTACTCGGTGAGAATACGAACCTTCGAAATCAAGCCAAAGAACAACCACTAGCTGCAGCCATCTCTAGAAAGAAAGTATCTTGACTAAGTATGATTTCAATTAGTTTTTGATTTGGTTCACCTTTTGTAATTGTACTTGGGTTTATTGTTATTGTGACTTTTGTATTCGATTGTTTAATTGGTTTATATTGCAACACAATGTACAGAGTATTTATTATGACTAAGTTCATTGGTGGTATTAGAATATTGTTTGCAATAATTGTATTTTTGTATTCAGGTTGAAATGAAATTTATATTCATTACTGTAATTTTTTTAATGAAAATGCCAACGACCTTTGGTTGCTAAATGCTTGGAAGTTTCAACGACTTAACATCATTGATAAGAAGTACAACGACCTTCTGTTCATATTTGTAAAATTACCAACGACTTTTAACTTGTTGGTACTTTGGCAAAACTCCAACGACTTGGAATAAATGTGAAATATACCAACGATTACAAATTGTCATCGGTATTTTATCAACGATTAGATAATTTCGTTGGTAAAAATAATTTAGCTACGGGCATATTTCCCTCGACAGCTATTCGTGGGTAAAATCGTTGGTAACGTCATTTATCAACGACTTTTAGCTGTTTACCAACGACTTTAGGTTGTTGGTACTGCCAGTTTTTCTAGTAGTGTCAAGTCTATATCAAAACATGTGTGATGTACATATTGTGATGTACAACTGTACAATGTGACGGTACCTACGGTACCGAATTTATAAAATGTTGTTATTTTATGATGACGATAATGGTAGCCAACATGTGAGACCGAGAAGGCATATAAACGATAAAAGTGGAATAATTTTTGTAAAAAGCTGTGTTAATTGTGATTTGTTATCCTTATTATCCTTGAAATTGTGATTAGTTTTCTTTTTTATATCTTGGAAAATTGTGCTAGCTGTAGGAATTAAGTAAATAGATAATTATATTAAGTTTGAGGGTAGTTGTGGAATTTTGATAATTTTTAAGAATTGTAAGATTCAACAGAAAAGATATGATAGATTAGCAGTTGTGTATAATGAAATTAGTTATTTATGAGATTGATATAGGTCCAAAGACCTAAATTCCTTAGCTCATATATGGACTTGCTTTCTTCCCATAGTTGTATAAGAACCTACTTGTTGAATTATCGGCTTAATGTCGATTGGATGATAATCTTTTCATACTGAGCTTTAGTATGATTGTCATTCAACTGACGTTAAAGTTTAAACTGCTAAATTTTTTGTTGATGCATTTTCACCCCGAGAAACTTTCATCAACATAAGATAGTTAATTTCAACTTAAGTTTAGCTGATTAGATTATGATGGATGATCATAGGAGAAGGGGGTATTTGAAAAGAAGGAGAAGAAGTTTCTATTATAACCATTGGATCATCTTTTGGTTTGGATCATATGGTTATAAGGGATGAAATTTTTATAATTAGTTTGAAAAATAGGGGTTAAAGTTAACAAAAAAGAAAACATAACAAAAAATTTCACCCGACCCCTTCTACTATTTTAATTTTTACTTTTTTAACCCCTTCGCTTTCTTTTCTTTCTCTTTCTATGTAACACACGGTCAAAAAGGTCAATTTTCGCGCCCAATTTAAACATCAATTACTCGTATTTAGTTACGTATTAATGCTAAAATACTTAAAACTTTTATATATATAATTATATAAACGTACGTGATTATTTTTAAAAGTTCAACACAACACGAGTTTGGGAGAAACGAAATAACACGAAATCGAGACCCGGATGGATCGGTCCAGACCCGCGGACCGAACCCGAACCGACCCACCCCTTTTCCCCTCTTTTTATCTCATTTTCTTCTTCATTTTGGTACACATACACACCAAACTCCATCTCTCACTCTCTCCCTCTCTACCTCACGGATCCGCCACCACCATCATCATTTTCGGAATCATCAACAACCACAAGACCAGCAACAGCTCACCATCATCACCATCTTCAACTTCTTCATCATCATCATCTCCACCTCCTTCAACTTTTGATTATTGTGGTAAGGAGCTTTACCCTTTTTAAATACTTGTAAAACTTTTATTTACATGCTAGAACGTTTACCCAACAAGATTACGTCCAAAAACGACTCAGAAATGTGTTTTTAAAACCAAAAATTTGAGCAGTTCGTCGAACGAGCCGAACCGAGTAACGAAGCGAGCCGAGCTGCGAACCGAACCGAGCTTAGCTGCGAGCCGAACCGAGCAGCGAAACGCTGCGAGTCGAACCGAGCAGCGAACCGAGCCTAGCTGCGAGCCGAACCGAGCAGCGAACTGAGCCGAACGAGCGAGCCGAACTGACCTGGTCTGCGAAATGAGTTTTTGGCCCAACGATTCGACATTCGCGTAACAACAACTACACTTTTTACAACGATGACTTACATACAAAAATTATATTTTTGTGATGTAAACAACGAGACGATTTTAATAATGATTTTATTGAGAATTATCATTATTACAAACCGTCACAAACGGGCCGTACTCAATTCTAAAACTAAACAACATAAGTTTACTTTCACGACACGTTTAGTTAAACCGATTAGTATCTTACTTATATAACCTTACATGTTTAGGACACTAGGAGGTTACCACTCAGAAGACACGCGTATCTTAGGATCGCCGACAACTCACAGGTGAGTTTCATAGCCCCACTCTTTCAACCGTTTTACTGTTTTCGGGGTGAAACACATGCTCAACAACTGTTTTCGAATTATATTAATAAACTTTTATAATTCACAGTTACTTATATTACTGTTATGTAATACAAATGTGTAATACTTATGAATTACACCCATCATATTGCTTTGGAACAATATCAATACTTAACCTAGATAGGTTACAAATCGTACATTGCTAGATTGTTGGAAAACAATCACCAATACATAACCTGGCTAGTTACCACTATCCAATGACTATATTATCGTGGGACAATATTATCACATATACTAGAACTGGTTAATTCTACCCACATGACAACGGCTATACTTTTACAGGATTAGTTTCCCTTTTAGGAGCTAAAACTGTCGACACACTCCACGATCATTAGAATGGAAATTGTACTTAAGTGAATATTTTCCCAAGACTCCAATATACTTGCTAGGTTTAAAGCTAGGAGTATACAATAGTATCATACGTTAGTATAGGTTCCTTATACTAATACAACCCAACCAGGTGATGAGTATTCATACCTAGGTTCAGGGTGCTACTTAATATCTAAATATTTGTTTATACATGTTTAGATACAATCAATTATTTTCATGCGTGGCATGATTGTTACATGTGTTTGCTGATTCGACACTTATATATATGTATCTATATATAACTACATACCTGTACATCATCTTGAGCACATAGTGCTATCTACATTATTACATATGTATATTAGTATACATACAATTATACAAACTCGAATACTTAAGTCGGACATGTCGTTGTATTGTCGGCTCAATTACTCAAGTCGGGCTTGTCGTAGTACAGCCGGCTCAATTACATACTTTGCTTGCGAGCAATGCGGTCGATGTCCAGATAGGACACACAACGATGCCACGGTTAAGTGGGCACAAAACGATGCCACGGTATTGCAGTGGGCACAAGGACGTATTCGCGGTAAAGCGATACACTCACGGATGGGCGGGCTCATGCTCGTGATCCACAACAATTAACGGGTCGGTGATATTTTACGCGAGGTCGTTGGCTCAGCATTTCGATAAATGCTCTATCGTAGTTCTGCGGGACTGCACGGTTACTCATATTCAGCAACGGATCGGCGAGCTTACACTCGAGATCGTTGGCTCATTAACGGATCGGCGAACTTTCGCGCGAGGTCGTTAACTCAGTATTTGATTAAATACTTAACCATAGTTCTACGGGACTACAATTTACGTTGCCGGAGGCAACACTACATGCCAGGTAGGCATGCTGATTATTACTCAACATCATATGACGTGGTCATACATTTACTTGGACTATACTCAGGCAGGTTTTGCCTCGCATTGGTTTATTTCACTTATACCAGATAGGTATCTAGGCATGGATTGCCACACCCCCGATATGACGCAGTCATACACTTGATAGTATTTAGGCATGTATTGCCTCACGATTGTAGACTCACTATACCTGATAGGTATCTAGGCATGGTATGCCTCATTCCTTACGTACTTAGGTACACACCGCTACTTTTAGGGTAGGAAATACCTAGTGAAATGTATACACATTGGTGTTACATCTTTAATACAATACAAATCAAAATACAGGGATTTTGAACTACTTTTCAAAACATACAGGATTTACACTTTATGTTTTCAACTAACAATCCTATAAACTCACCAGCTTTATAGCTGACTCGTTTTAGCATGTGTTCTCAGGTGCCCAGCAGGATTAGGATTGCTACAAGATTATGCTAGCTCGAGTCGCATGTTTTCCAACATTTGGGACCACTCTGCAATTACTTTTGTATTTACAAAGTAAACATTTGAACATTATTGTCAAACTCGCAACGTTGTAAATGTTCTATTTTGGGAAATGTAATAACTATTTTCAAACGTCTCATTTAGAGTCGTTTGCTATATCTTTATGCTTTGATATTTGATTTGGTAACACCCGACCCGACCGCTTCCGCAACCCGAAATTTGAGGGTGTTACAGATTGGTATCAGAGACTAAGGTTATAGTGAACTAGGTTGCATTTAGTGGGCCTAGACTATGACCGTTAGGCAGTATTCCTCGTTAGGTATAACTAGTTCAGGGATTACATCATACAAGTTTAATTTAACATAGCGTAACTAACTATGTATAATTAAATAAAGATGATGTGATATCTGAAAGGGGTTATACCTGAATCAGGAATGCACTAGTTGACTCTGATTGTTATGTGCTAGACACCCTAGGCTATTATATGTACTGTAGGTATATATGAATAAGCCTTACATGTGTACTACTATTACATATCTATATATATACTGAGTATATATATAACACAACTCCACTGTACCATCATTTACTCGCGAAGAGGCACATCGCCGTCTTCCTCAACATCACGATTCAACACTTTCTCTATACGTACGCATAGGAGAATATCCTGCTCATCGCTGAACCTCGGGATGGAGGCATAAACGTTATCTATGGGGATGGAAACCCGCACATGCTAATCGTTCACAAGATTAAAACAAACCAATGAATCTTTCGACCTTGACCATATGGATCACCATTGGATTAGCGTTGGCTAAGTCCACCAAAATTATCAAAAATCACAACTTGATCATTTAGGTCAATCAATTCAATACCTCAGTGCCTTGGCACTTACATTCTAGCCTTCGTGATACATTTGGGAAATTACATAGCTTCAACGCAGTATCGGCCTTAGGGCTACACTTGAACAACCCACAACACGTGATGCTGCATTACATGGTATGTTGATACCACAATTTGGCACATTAGTGCAACACTCATAGTATGTTAATACTGCAATCGGCACGTTGGTGCTACACTCACGGTACATGAGTACTACAATTACAGTGCTTGGGCACTACATTTTAGCACTAGGTGCTACTTCCAATATACATGTAGACTTGTTATAGTTACATGTACGATTTATATATACATATACACTTACATAACTGGGCACGAGGTGCCACACCTGACTACTACTTGCATGTACGCTATTCTATAGGTACACATACACACCCGATTACATTACTGTACTATTAGCACTGCATTACAGTATGTGGTTACCGCATTTTAGTACTTAGGGTACTACACTTTGATGTGTTAGGATTACATCTATAGTACGACAGTACTGCACTATTGTCCGTTGGGCTACTACTATAGCTTAGTCTTGGTTGACTACACCGAAAACACAACTTGGTCGTTATTACGATGACACATCGAAACTACAACTTAATTATTCACAACTCTCGAGAAACATGGAAAACACGGCAACTTAACTAAGGTTAACTCAACAACACATACTTTAAGGAGTTCCCGAAATCCCATCATTGTACATCATTGATGGTCATTTTGCACAATTGTGTGACACTCTCCTATGTATGCCACTGTAATAATCATAATTTTTGAATAAAGATCTCATAATTGTCGTTTCATTCTTATTCAAGAATCATGCCTCCTAAACGACAAACGTACACTCAAGCTGAACGCGACCAATTTGCTGATCAAAGAGTGGCTGAAGCTCTAGCTACACGAAACCGAGCACGACCCTGCACCTATAAGGAATTCCTGAATTGTAACCCGCCAAACTTCGTTGGTACTGAAGGTGCTGTCGGATTAATCCGATGGATCGAGAGAATGGAAGCTGTGTTCCACATTTGCAACTGCCCCGATGACTACAAAGTTAAGTACTCCACCTACACCCTCCAAGACAACGCTCTAACCTGGTGGAATTCCTACACCCAAACTGTAGGGGTCGACACCGCTCACGAACTTCCTTGGGAAGAACTGAAACAATTAATGAGGGACGAGTATTGCCCCTGTGAGGAACTACACAAACTCGAGGATGAACTTTGGCACCTCACTGTAAAAGACAACGACATCATGACATACACCAACCGTTTTCACCAACTCGCACTTCTTTGCCCAACTATGGTGAACCATGAGAACAAACGAATCGAAAGGTACATCGGGGGACTCCCGATGCAAATTGAGGGAATGGTCACCGCCTCTAAACCCGACACTATTAACGATGCCGTTCGCATGGCCCACAAACTCATTGCATAGGTGGTTCGACGCAGAACACATGCAACTGAAAACCAACGGGGAAAATGGAATAGAGATTCCAGCACTAGTCATAATCCAACAAATCAACCCGAACCCTTGAGGTCCTACGCCACCGAACCTAACGAAAAACGAGGCTATGCGGGGAATAAACCATTTTGTCACGGCTGTAAACGTCATCATGATGGTTTACCTTGTGAAAGATGCCAACGATTTGGACACAAAATCTGGGATTGCAGAGTTCCCGCCAATCCCGACTCTCAAAGGATATGCTTCAAATGTAGCGAACCCGGACATTACAAAAAGGATTGCCCAAAAAGGAAACGCAAAATCCATCTGATCGGCTCCACATGAACCGAACAAATCTTCGACAATAACGTAGGTACATCCTTCCTCGAAAACATAACCCTTCGCTTTTGATTTACACTGCGTGTGTACTTTTTACTCCTTGATATCACTTTTATCGACTTAATGCCGAGTGCATCATAGGGCTAGTTAACATATTAGAGTTTGCTTTCAGCAGACTAGTCAACATAACGTTCACCAACCACTTAGTCCTGATAGGACTACTCACTAAACGGTCACTGTGTGACAACTATCTAGTCCCAAATGGACTACATTGTAAATGGTTACCAGGTAACCACGACTTAACAACAAATTGAACAAACGAAATAGTCGGTGATCTGACTACTATGTTAAACCACGACACAGTCATGGAGTGACTGCTTTCAAAAACTAACATGGACATCATATGTCTACAATTTATTCGACAAACTTCTCGTACGAACACTTCTCCCCAGACTCCACGCGATCACGACTTCATTCGAAATTTCGGGACGAAATTTTCTTAACGAGGGGAGAATGTAACACACGGTCAAAAAGGTCAATTTTCGCGCCCAATTTAAACATCAATTACTCGTATTTAGTTACGTATTAATGCTAAAATACTTAAAACTTTTATATATATAATTATATAAACGTACGTGATTATTTTTAAAAGTTCAACACAACACGAGTTTGGGAGAAACGAAATAACACGAAATCGAGACCCGGATGGATCGGTCCAGACCCGCGGACCGAACCCGAACCGACCCACCCCTTTTCCCCTCTTTTTATCTCATTTTCTTCTTCATTTTGGTACACATACACACCAAACTCCATCTCTCACTCTCTCCCTCTCTACCTCACGGATCCGCCACCACCATCATCATTTTCGGAATCATCAACAACCACAAGACCAGCAACAGCTCACCATCATCACCATCTTCAACTTCTTCATCATCATCATCTCCACCTCCTTCAACTTTTGATTATTGTGGTAAGGAGCTTTACCCTTTTTAAATACTTGTAAAACTTTTATTTACATGCTAGAACGTTTACCCAACAAGATTACGTCCAAAAACGACTCAAAAATGTGTTTTTAAAACCAAAAATTTGAGCAGTTCGTCGAACGAGCCGAACCGAGTAACGAAGCGAGCCGAGCTGCGAACCGAACCGAGCTTAGCTGCGAGCCGAACCGAGCAGCGAAACGCTGCGAGTCGAACCGAGCAGCGAACCGAGCCTAGCTGCGAGCCGAACCGAGCAGCGAACCGAGCCGAACGAGCGAGCCGAACTGACCTAGTCTGCGAAATGAGTTTTTGGCCCAACGATTCGACATTCGCGTAACAACAACTACACTTTTTACAACGATGACTTACATACAAAAATTATATTTTTGTGATGTAAACAACGAGACGATTTTAATAATGATTTTATTGAGAATTATCATTATTACAAACCGTCACAAACGGGCCGTACTCAATTCTAAAACTAAACAACATAAGTTTACTTTCACGACACGTTTAGTTAAACCGATTAGTATCTTACTTATATAACCTTACGTGTTTAGGACACTAGGAGGTTACCACTCAGAAGACACGCGTATCTTAGGATCGCCGACAACTCACAGGTGAGTTTCATAGCCCCACTCTTTCAACCGTTTTACTGTTTTCGGGGTGAAACACATGCTCAACAACTGTTTTCGAATTATATTAATAAACTTTTATAATTCACAGTTACTTATATTACTGTTATGTAATACAAATGTGTAATACTTATGAATTACACCCATCATATTGCTTTGGAACAATATCAATACTTAACCTAGATAGGTTACAAATCGTACATTGCTAGATTGTTGGAAAACAATCACCAATACATAACCTGGCTAGTTACCACTATCCAATGACTATATTATCGTGGGACAATATTATCACATATACTAGAACTGGTTAATTCTACCCACATGACAACGGCTATACTTTTACAGGATTAGTTTCCCTTTTAGGAGCTAAAACTGTTGACACACTCCACGATCATTAGAATGGAAATTGTACTTAAGTGAATATTTTCCCAAGACTCCAATATACTTGCTAGGTTTAAAGCTATGAGTATACAATAGTATCATACGTTAGTATAGGTTCCTTATACTAATACAACCCAACCAGGTGATGAGTATTCATACCTAGGTTCAGGGTGCTACTTAATATCTAAATATTTGTTTATACATGTTTAGATACAATCAATTATTTTCATGCGTGGCATGATTGTTACATGTGTTTGCTGATTCGACACTTATATATATGTATCTATATATAACTACATACCTGTACATCATCTTGAGCACATAGTGCTATCTACATTATTACATATGTATATTAGTATACATACAATTATACAAACTCGAATACTTAAGTCGGACATGTCGTTGTATTGTCGGCTCAATTACTCAAGTCGGGCTTGTCGTAGTACAGCCGGCTCAATTACATACTTTGCTTGCGAGCAATGCGGTCGATGTCCAGATAGGACACACAACGATGCCACGGTTAAGTGGGCACAAAACGATGCCACGGTATTGCAGTGGGCACAAGGACGTATTCGCGGTAAAGCGATACACTCACGGATGGGCGGGCTCATGCTCGTGATCCACAACAATTAACGGGTCGGTGATATTTTACGCGAGGTCGTTGGCTCAGCATTTCGATAAATGCTCTATCGTAGTTCTGCGGGACTGCACGGTTACTCATATTCAGCAACGGATCGGCGAGCTTACACTCGAGATCGTTGGCTCATTAACGGATCGGCGAACTTTCGCGCGAGGTCGTTAACTCAGTATTTGATTAAATACTTAACCATAGTTCTACGGGACTACAATTTACGTTGCCGGAGGCAACACTACATGCCAGGTAGGCATGCTGATTATTACTCAACATCATATGACGTGGTCATACATTTACTTGGACTATACTCAGGCAGGTTTTGCCTCGCATTGGTTTATTTCACTTATACCAGATAGGTATCTAGGCATGGATTGCCACACCCCCGATATGACGCAGTCATACACTTGATAGTATTTAGGCATGTATTGCCTCACGATTGTAGACTCACTATACCTGATAGGTATCTAGGCATGGTATGCCTCATTCCTTACGTACTTAGGTACACACCGCTACTTTTAGGGTAGGAAATACCTAGTGAAATGTATACACATTGGTGTTACATCTTTAATACAATACAAATCAAAATACAGGGATTTTGAACTACTTTTCAAAACATACAGGATTTACACTTTATGTTTTCAACTAACAATCATATGAACTCACCAGCTTTATAGCTGACTCGTTTTAGCATGTGTTCTCAGGTGCCCAGCAGGATTAGGATTGCTACAAGATTATGCTAGCTCGAGTCGCATGTTTTCCAACATTTGGGACCACTCTGCAATTACTTTTGTATTTACAAAGTAAACATTTGAACATTATTGTCAAACTCGCAACGTTGTAAATGTTCTATTTTGGGAAATGTAATAACTATTTTCAAACGTCTCATTTAGAGTCGTTTGCTATATCTTTATGCTTTGATATTTGATTTGGTAACACCCGACCCGACCGCTTCCGCAACTCGAAATTTGAGGGTGTTACATTCTACCTCCTTCTTCCCCAAACTCCACCTACCACCACCCCACCGTCGGCTACCAGCAATCGCCGTCAGATTTTTTTTTTTTTTTTTAATTTTTCTTTCATAAAATTTTTATTATATGTAGTATCCATTTTCTACTGCATTTTGAATAAACTGTGAGCTTTTTTCACTGAATTTTTAATATTATTCTTTTTTAACTACAACTTGTATATATATATTTACTGCATCTTCTATAAACGACATCAGCAAAATGCAGTTCAAAATGGAAGATATGTATAATATAAAATGCAGTAAAAAGAGATTACTATGTCCTAAATGAAATATATGCAAAATGCAATACAAAATGCAGTATAAGTAGATAATATGTATAATATAAAATGCAGTAAAAAAATATGTAATAAATGAAATGTATGCAAAATGCAGTAAAAACAACAAAATGCATTACAAATAGATTATGTATAATATAAAGCGAACAATATATACATAATGTAGTAAAAACAACAATACTTATTATACTTTTATACAAAATGCAGTAAAAATGAATAATATGTGTAATATAAAATGCAGTAAAACATGAAAATGCAGTACAAAAAGGATAATGAGTATAATACAAAATGCAGTAAAAAACAACAATATTTACTAAACATATATATACAAAATGCAGTAAAAATAATAAAATGCAGTAAAATTTTAACAAAATGCAATACAAAATTATAATATGTAAAAACAGCTAAAAAATTATGAAAAAAAAAATAAATTTTATTTTCTGGGACGACTGGTGGCGGCGGCTGATGGTGAGTGGTGGTGGGGTGTGGAGGAAGAAAGTAGGAGGGGATGGTAAACAATATTAAAAAAATGGCGGGGGTTAAAATAAAACTTGATTAGGTGATACGTTACGCTTGTTCAATGATTAAAATCTTCTCCACACCTTTCCTCAAAACACACATTCTTCTCTAAACCTCCTCTTTAAATTATTAGTATTATCATTAATAGATAAAGTAAAACTTAACATAGACTAGGTGTAAACCATGATCTATAAACCAATATCATCTAAACTACACCAAGTACGTATATCACTTAATTATCATAATAAAAGTATATAACACCGACAATAACATTTATATAAATCAATAACTAACCGGTAACCACGCGATGCGATGGAAACGTATTTGAAGTCAATAAATAAGAAGTGATTAATTATTGAGATATTGGTTTATACAATTCTGAAATTAGATTGCAATTCGTTTGACTATAAACTTATTAGTCTATATATCACATTATCACCGATCCAAGATTAAAGCATGTTTTCATAATTCCGGCCCAATCACATATTTGGATCTCATGGACCATCTATAGAAAGAAATCCAGATTTTATTATACCCATACGTCACCGTATTGTTTTTAGTTCAACACTCCGATAACAACCTACATTTCAAACCCTAGTTAGCATCCCCAAATTCAAATTCAATTTCAGATTCAAAATGTCTGATCGCTTACCGTTCGACATCCAAACGGAAATAATCAAAAAGCTTCCGATCGAATCACTGATTAAATTCAGATCAGTTTCAAAACCATGGAAGTCACTAATCGACAGCTCCAAGTTTATCCACGACAACAGCGTACGCGACAATCAGCCGCGTCATCTACTCGTAAGGTATAATTTAGATTCAGTTCGAAAATACGTTTCGATTATTGATGATGATAATTTCCCCCAACACAAGTTTTGCCCTACTGTTCCAGTAACTCTTAATCGACTTAGGGAGGCGTCGAAATTTGCTTCGTCTCACGGATTAATATGTTTTTACGGTTTCGGTTTCTATCGAGACATAGAGTATGAAACAGAGATGGTTGTGTTATGGAATCCCACAATTAGGAAATCAGTTGGTATTGTTGTTCCTAATATGTTATTTCCGCCGCACGGATATAGCGTTATCGGTTTTGGAGTTTGTCCTAACACCAGTGATCCTAAGCTTGTTAAGATTTCACATATTAAAAGCTCGGGAACCTACACTGAAAGTTGTGTTTCTTGGGAAGTTGAGGTGTTTACGTTAAGCTCGAGGGGTTGGAGGAGCTTATCTATCGGTATGCCTTCTAAACCGGTTGAATTGTCGTGGAGCCAGGTTTTTATAGATGTGGTTATTTATTGGCATGGTTATGATAGGATTTTTGCGGATCGTGAAACTAGACGTAATCGGATTATTTCATTTGATTTGAAAAGTGAAGAACTTGGTGAAGTGTTTCTGTCAGATAGTTTAGTACGTTCCACCGGAGATTTGTATGTCTCGAAACTAATGGAGTCTTTTGTTGTGATTGAAAGTTGTTATATGGCTGAAACACCATTTTGTGCTGTGTGGAAGATGAATCATGGTGTTCTGAAATCGTTTACAAAACTTTACACTATTAAGGCGAGTGATCGTGCGATTTGTAATAGAGTACTTGAGTTTAGGGAGAATGGTGAACCTTTATGGAAGTGAGAGATGCATCTGATGGATCAGCCACTCTTGAAGTTTATGAACCTTGCTCGGGGCACACTAACGATCTTGGGGTTGATGGAAGCGGTGGTTTATTGACTTCATTCTCTGTGATCTCCTACACTGAAACACTACTTCTGCTTCATCAGTCAGATAACGTCATCAATAAATGACGTTGATGATGGCCATGTTGCAAAAAGTTATAAAGATCAAAATGCAGGCATCACGTTCAAGTCTCATATTTTGGCTATCCACTTATTTGTTGTGCTAATTTGTTTAAGTTATAATAAAGATCACTTCATCTTATATACATTGACGCTTATGGTGTCACACCCCCAAATTTATGATGCGGAAGCGATTCGGGTCGGGGCGTGACTAATCAATATTCAAAGCACCAAAGTACAAGCAAACGACTCTAAATGAGACGTTTTGAAAATAGTAATTACATTACCAAAATAAGTTTTCCAAAGCTGCAAATTTATAAGAAATTTCCAAATACATAATTTGAAAATACAAAAGTAAATGCAAAGTGGTCCCAAGTGTTTGAAAGCATGCGACTCGAGCTAGGATCCTGATGAGCCGATCCTACTATAGCAGTACCTGAGAATACAACGCTAAAAGGGTCAGCTATAAAGCTGGTGAATCTCACAGGTTTAACATGAACATTGATGTGATCAATATGATTATCTGACGATACTAAAATGTTATAATTGAACAATGATTTAAACAATTTACTCAAACAATGATTTTTAACCAAATAAGGTCACTAAACAATGATTTAAAACAACGCAGGTTTTCCAAACATTGAACAAACCAACGCAGGTTTTTGAACAATATGAAATTAAACAAGGGTGAAACCAACGCAGGTTTCGTAACATTGAACAAACCATCGCAGGTTTTCGAACAATGTTCTATTATGATTTTGCATTGCACTAAGCTATGGTTCAAGGCCTAACCCGATTTTCTGCCTCCCGAACGGTGTCAACACCCATAACAATTACTAAAATGCCCGTTTTTAACTTGGTTGTAGCTAGCAACCCGGACGGGGACGTCACTCCCATGATAGATCTATCTTTTAGTAATCGCGCCTTATTAAGTTAATGAACCATACATGATGAGGACTTTCCCGAATTAAAACACTTGTGCAATACTCGAACAAGGAAAATCAAGACCAAATAATGGTAGCCAAACAATGTAACTAATATAGTTAACTGAATTAAATAATCATTTAATTCCATGAGTTAATAATCAAAATTAACTAATCAAATAACATATGATCACGAAAACAAGTAAGCATTGTATCTCACCCCCAATATTTAAAAACAGTAAAAATGGGGCTGTGAGACTCACCTTTGGTTGCTAGCGTTCCTAAGATACGCGTGATCCAATGGGAATCCTCTAGTGTCCTAAACACGTGAGATTATGTAAGTAATAGACTAATAAGTCGGGCTTGTCGAATCGTGCAATTATTCACTTGTTATTAAAGTTTAGGGATTTTGTACGGCCCGTTGGTGTGTTTTGTAATAATTATTCCAAAGTATAATTATCATAATGTTGTCACAATGTACTTATAAAAGTATATTAGTTTCGTGTATAAGTCATAACATATTTGATTTGATTTCCATGTTCGGTTTTGAAGTCAAACGTGCTCGGTTTGACCCGAGACTTTTACACTAGTCTTAAATATGTCAAATAAGTTTAAAAACTTGTCGTTATATTTTGTGGGTCTCTCGAAGTGTCGTTTCTAAGAAAGTACCAAAACAGTCCCTTTTAGTTATATCTTTCCAGATTTCGTCCCAATAAATCTCTCGCTTTAACTAACTTCTAGTTCGAAACAGGACTAACCAAAAATCACACATGTTCTCATATATGTCTAGTTCATTTCTGCACTTTATGGTATTTTTATATGTTCGTTTACTATTTTTAACAAAAATAAATATGAAGGGTGGTCGGTTTCGTCTCAACAGTAAAGTCAGTCCAAAGACTCGTGCTTTTAGCTATGATCCGTGAGGATCTGGTCCAAGGGCCAAAAATAAAAGTTGTAGTCTACATCCTAAGGAACATCTTTCGTTTAGAAGTCGAGAGTTGGTTCTTCCTAGTTTTCGATATATACTTGATTTGGTGAGTCGGTTTTATGAAGACAGAAAGCTGTTAGAACTTGTGTGTTTGTAAAATGAGTTTCTAGCTTTTGTTTGGACATTATCTTGTTAAACAATCAATTAGGCATGTAAATAAACTTAAAGCAAGTTAAACTAGAGAGATAAAGGTGATGGATTATACCAAAAACCATGAGCTAGAGAGAGAGTAGAGTGAGATGATGCTTGATTCTTTTCCTCCTTCTTCTTCTTCTTCTTCTTCTTGTGATTTCCTCTCCAAAAATGATGGTGGATTGTGTTGTTGAAGTGAGATGATGATGATGGCTGATTAGAGAGGAGAGGGAGAGGTTGAATGTGTGTGTTTTTAGAGAGAAGTTAGTGAGAGAGGAGATGGAACACAAATGAGAAAAATGTGGATCTTGCCATGCTTATGGTCAAAGAAGAAAAACATAGATCCACAAAATTAGGGAGGTGGATCTGGGGGCTGGAAAAATCGGTCCATGGGGCCCACACAAGAGTGTGTGAGTCTCAATTTTTGGTTCCTCAAATTCGCGTTCCGTGCGACGTTCGTTTTCCCGGTTGTTTAAACGTTTAATTACACGTTATGTGTTAAACGTACGTGTTTTAGATAACGCTCGAAATTTGATATTTTTAATGTGAAGTAATACTTATTATTACTTGAAAACATTTCTAAAAATGTTTAGTTGCGGTGTCGGGTTTAGTTTACACGTTCGTGTTTCGATCGCTTAATCGCGTGACGTTTAAATTATACGTTTTTGTTATAGATTTGAAATACGATGTTTTAAATAAATGATTTCTATCCAAAATAATATATTTTAATTTATAAAATATATTTTGACTGTTATTCGATTGTCGGGCGCGTTTCGCGTGTTTTCGGTCGCGTTTGAGCATTTTACACGATACGAAATACTTACTTGATATTATTGAAATAATATTCGAAAATAAATATGTTTATTAAATAACTTTATATCATTTAATAAATTAAGTTCACCAACGTCCGTTTTGAGTTTCTGTGTTCTGCTCATTTTGTTTATATGCGATTATTTAAATAATCGTTTTATGTTATATATATTTATATATATAATACTTGTACTCTTTGGTATTGAGCGTATATAATACGCAGAATAAAAGTTCAAATTTGGAGTGAAATTTGGGTCATTTTTGACCGGGTGTCACATTCTCCCCTTGTTAGGAGAATTTCGTCCCGAAATTCGTTCGTAATAAGTATTGATGAGTCGAAGTATTGGTCGGTGCATATCCTAAGTAAGTTTGTGAAATCATTGTGAGTGACACACTCGTAAGTCTAGGGTTGTCTTCCTCCCCTTGTTGAACTATCGTCCTACTGGCAACAAAAGGAAATGAGTTTCGATATCTTAGACCATTTTGTCTGTGAGAGTAAATTCAGTAAGTCAGCTAGTTGCTAAGGTGTAGCTACTATTTGCACTAGTAGCCTAAAGTAAAGCAGTAACTTCCACTGCGTTCGTACAGTTTGTAACAGCAAGTAGTATCGTAGCATAACTTAGACTCTATCAGTCTCATATAGAAACTAAGTGGTTTAGCACAATTTAGTTTTATGGGGATGTTACCCACAATATAAAAATTAACCGGTATGTTTTCCGGTATAAGGCAGTGTAGGATCTGTTATTCCTATTTATATGAGCTAAACCTCGTCTCGTATATAGAAACTATAGAACTAAATTGTTGTTTTTCCCTAACCCTATCGTGCACTTAGAATCTAGGGAAATCATAAAAGATATCAAGTAGCAAGTAAGATCCATCAAAGTAAATAGTATAAAGGCGGTCAGGTTATCTGTGAGTGACCATACCTGTGTTTAGTAAGTCAAGTTGTTGTTTTCTAATCCCAACACATTTTTAGGATTTAAAGCACAAGATGTAGTAGCAAGTAGCAATTAGGATTCAGTAAGTCGAATAATCATAAAGATAGTTAGACTGTCTAAGAATGAGAACACCCGTATCCTCATTCGGATCTTGGTAGATTTTGTTCTTATAAAAGCAAGGAGGTCATTGTATACGGTGTAATTTGGTTGACCATCCATAGTTTGAAATTTGTATAAAGTTGTGTACTATAAGTAAGTTTACACAGTTTTGAAATTTTGAGAATTTTATAAAACATCTCGTAAGAAATTTTGTAACATGTTCGCTAGAAATACATTTGTTAGAAAATTATGATGGTGAAAGTCGGTTGAAAACTTTGAAGCCCGATGAAAACTTGAGTCGATAAGTGGTTCGGTTGAAATTTTTGTCGGTGGCAAGACTTTGAAAATTCGGTTTAACAAAATTCATTGAAAAACAAGAGTTATGAAAATTTTTGAGGGAAGAGGCCTGTTGAAATTTTGTTGAAAAAAAAAAAATACAGTTTTCCTAGGATACACCTAACCGTACTGTGGAGTGAGTTTCAAAATGTTTTAGACTTGAAATTAGGTAGACGGTAGTAAGCAAATACAAAGTCTCATTCCTCGTATCGAGGGACGCTAGAGTAGCTATGTTTGTCGTTTACAGTGGTGTAGGTGGTAACGAGAGTATCATTGTATAAGGCCTATTCCTATACCTTCAGTATATAATAGCCTAGAAAGTAGTATGTAGTCGAGCCCTATATATCTATATATACTTATATCACATAATAGCCTAATCATATTACTGAATTATATCTCCAAAGTGTTAACCGAATTAGATCACCTAAGTGTTAACCAAACAAGATCATTTAAGTGTGAAAGTCCCGTTTCTGATCTTGGATCTGATCGAATCTTTTGATTGAATATATGAACGTATTAATCGAATCAAACACGCAATTCTCTATAATCTTTGTATATATTCACAATTGAATAATCAAGATTACAAGATACAAACTCACAAACTCGTTTTCTCTCCTCCTCACACACAAAAACGGCTCTCCACTTTCTCAAATGTCTAACCCTAATTTTGAGTTTAACACTTCTATTTATAGTGTAATCTGACCTACATGCGACACTAGCTAAGTGTCGCATGAACCGACCCGTGCGACACTAGCTAAGTGTCGCATAAACACTAATTCTGTGTATATATTCTATTTCACTATTCGTTTACAGACTCGCATATACACACTAAACATTATACATACGTAGACTAATTGACTTTGACAATTACAAACGTTTGACCAACTGACTGACACACAAAATGCACCAACAAACTCCCCCATGTCAGCAGCTTGGTCAAATAAGTCTTCAATTAGTCTTCATCAACAAACTCTTTCATGTCTTCAACTATCACAAGCTCCCCCATTGAGATAGCATGGTCTTCAAATAAAATCTTGATGTCCAAATTCATGTGACTGACACAAACTTATCAAACAATAAGATCTTCAAACTCAGTGACCATCTCTCAATCATCAGTAGTATCTCCAATAGAATTTGTCTTCACAGTCTTTGGAGAATAACCGACATCCTTTACATCTTCAATATTTGACTTTAACAAGATATGTGATATTTGAAGAAAATAACATAGAAATAAAATCTTTTTGTATTTTTCTTTATAAATAAAAAGTAAAGGATAAAGATTAAAATAAATTGGGGATAGGATTGTTTTAGGTCTGCTTAGGGATCATATCAGATCAACATGCAATTATTAGGAAATAGTAAGTGTTATTTCGATCATCAGTATATTTGTCCACTTTAAATTTACTTGACATATTTAAAGCACCTTTTATAAAAATTAGTTCAAGACGATTATCGGTATTGTTTGTCCACTTAAACATATTACATCCGTATCTGTGAGCTAACCTCTATTGTTGATATGAATATTAATTTTGTGAAACCTATTATATGATATACTGATAAACTTTAGTAAAACGCATAACGCTGCATATTTTACAAACAAGGTAGAGATTACAAGACCAAGTTTATCTCGGCTTTCTCGTAACATACACTTGACCTTTAAATTTAGGCATACATCAAACCTATAATGAAGATACTAGTGGCCCCAGATCTGTACTTAGTACAACAGAGGGTCCCTTAGTATGAACATAACAAGTTTGAGACTATTTGCATAACTAATGGATTCAGGTCTGTACGTAAGTACAACAATAGTCACCATTAGTTAGACTAATAATCATATTAATACTGTATGCCAATTTTGCATTTACATAATGATTATGACAGCGTATGGCAGTACCTTCATTTATCAATTAAGACTTATGTCATACATCATATAACATTTTTCACAAAGTAAAAGACAAGTTTTAATTATTACTTCTTACTCACTCACAAACCGGTGTGTACCATGCCTACCAATACATCATATGATGAAGCCAATGTTTATAAAAGCTATTTTAAATATGCCAGATAAACCTACTGACACATCAAACATAAACCTTAAAATTTCAAATTTTATGCATGTCACCCGATGTACTATCATATCCCAAGTTGTTTACAGACACAATCCAACATCTTTTCAAGAAATAAGAATCTTGCTGTTCACATTTCTGATACAAATAATCAGAATTTGTAACTTTTAAAATTACTCCCCCTGAACAGCAAATTCTTATCGCAATTCTAAGTCAAAGGCAATCCCCTTAAATCTTAAAACATATATTTTTGAATTTTTTAATTTTAACAAATTTCGCAACATTGCATTTCTTTGATACTAAAAAGTATAAAGAATGGCTGTTGCACGAGTAACAAATAAAAATAGATAATTATCAAAATCACATATCAAGTCAAGTCAAATGCCTTTTAGCACTTTTACCACCTCGTAACATCGAAAATCTCATCCATCAAAATCATCACACACGAGCACTTTGAAAACAATATTCCAAAAATATTCACATCCTTGCAGTCACTAAAAATATTAGCTATCAAAAATCTGACTGCAACATCACAAACAAACAAACATTAGTACTTATGGGACACCCAAGCCTTGATAGACTTGGGTTGTCCATGATCATCCATAACCATCACCTCAATGAGTTTATGATATTTTAAAAACTCAGAGGATTTCATTGATGTGTTGTTTGTGGATTTGGGTTTCCAAACCTTTGTAGGTTCAGATGAGTTGTTTTCAACAATGTTGTGCTGTTGATCTTGAGGTTTACTAGGCACAACTTTGTTTACTCTAGCCACGGGTTTTGGAGAAGAGGATGCATATCTTGATATAGGCGAATATGAAGCACGCCTAGAAAACGATCTTGAATAAGAATTCCTAAAGGAAGAAGTTCTTGGCATCCCTCTACCAAACCTATCTAGGGATAATAACCGACAATCCCTAATTATATGTCCTTGTTGTCCACAATGGAAACAAGAACGTCGTTCAATGTACGACCTATTCCAATGATTACCCACAAAAGGTTGAGGTGGAGAATGAACTGTTGGAAGCTTAGAAGATGAGGCATTTACAGGACGTGAACACTTATGTGTACACGTTGATGTAGAAGCCACAGAAGTTGAACAAGTTGATGTTGAAGGTTGTTCACTTTTAGATTTTACATTTGAATCCTTCATTTGATGTTGAACCATTTTGGATTCATTTTCAACCTTGTTTTTACCCTTTGTATTTGAAACCTTTACAGTTTCATTGGTAAGTATATGATTTTCTGGCTTTACATTAACTTTTTCAACTTTGATTTCAGCCTCTTCCGGTAGATCCTCTATCTCAACACCCTCCTCTACACTAACTGGAGGTGTACTATCAGACTTAACAAAAGTAGGCAAGGGATACTCTGTCCGTTTAGTTTTCTCCTTTGCCTGCCTTTTGGGATTGGATGTAGCTTCTTTAGACTTTGTAGCTGGCCATGATGAGTAGTCAGCCACAAGTTCTTCGGTGCCTTCCTTAACAGGCAGAGGATAGTGATTAGTAGGAGGTGGAACTGAGTTATACCCTATTCCGGCCTTACTACTTGTATTTGTCCTCTGCTTGTCAACAATTTCATCGAAGATTTTATGAGAGTTTGAGAAACTTGTGATTCCTTTTTTAAAAGAGTCAGACTCAGACTTTAGCTCAGAAAGTTCTTTATTCAACAAATCAATTTCTGTTAAATAGCTTTTAATTGCATCTTGTTGACTAAAGACTTTTGCTTTAAAGGTTTGAGTATCTAACTTATAAGCTTCAATCTGCTTATCATAAAGTTTTTCATTAGCTTTTAGAAACTTATTTGATTCAGTAAGTTTCTCAACCTTTTCTCTCAAGTCTACATAGTCTATTTGAAAACATTTTAAAGAAGCTTCCAATTTAATACAGGAGATACATGTAAAAGGTTTTTCAGATTCCGTGTCTACCTCATGTATCTTTGCCAAGAACGCACTGTGTTGAACCTTTTCTTGAGTCGCACTTGAATCGAACATTCCCTGAGAATACACTGTCATCGCCTGTGATGTTGTGTTATTCTCTGGAGTCTTGGGAGCTGAAGGTGTGGTGAATCCAGATGATGGATATTTATTCTCCACACATTCCTTAGCAAAGTGCCCATGAATCTGACAGTTCTTGCATTTCACTTTGCTTTTATTAAAACCAAGACCTGTGTCACCATCATCATCCAGGTCTTTTCTACCCGTTCTCTGGAGAAACTTCTTGGTTCTTTGGGTTATCATGGCCATACTCCATTTGATGTCCATCTGCTCGAGATCGTCAGAATCGACCTGTTCAAAGTCTTCTTCAGTAAGCTGTAGAGTACTAGCCTTCTTGGAAAGAAAATTCTCATAAGAGTTGAGGAAAGCTGCAAAGATTGTAGCATGATCCTCAGTAGCCTTTGAAGGAGCTGTATGAGAGATATAAGAAGCATATGAAGTGCTAGTAGAAGTAGATGCTGCTGAGTTGGAAGTAGATCTCGAAGTATCATTTAGACTAGGAATTTGAATATTAGCCTCTGACTTCTTTTCTTTTTGATCGTAAGCCGCTATAAGAGCATCCCATAACCCTATAGAAGTTGCTTGATCTTTAAATTTATTAATCACAACTTCTGGAAAGCACTTGGTAATCATCTCATACGCTCTATTGTCTTTATCAAACTCTTCTCGTTCTTTGACTGACATTTGTGCTCTTGACTTAAGCACCCCATCGAGTCTTGGTTGCTCATATCGATCAATGGTGTTAAACCAATTCCACAGATTTGGATCATTGTATTCAATGAAATTGCATAACTTAATCTTCCAACTCGCAAAATCACTATAGAACAAAGATGTAGAAGGAGGCATTTTCGCACCAAAAGCCATATCCGAAAACCGACAGAGTGTAGCGAAACTTTTCCGACACTAAAATTAGGTACTTTTAAGTTCAAAAACAAAATTTGGTACTACCAAAATTTTCGCGAATTTCCCGCCGAAATTTCGTCCGAAAACGTCAAAAATTGGCCGGGGAAAATGAAACTTTTTCCAGCCTAAAATTGAACAGTTGTAAGGCTAAGGAAAAATTTTGGAAATGCAAAATTTTTCGGAGATTTCCCGCCAAAAAAATTCTTTTTTTTTTTTTTTTTTTTTTAATCTAGCGCGACACTAGGTTAGTGTCGCTAAGAAGTGTCGCACTGAAGTGACGCACTGTAGTGACGCATAGAAGTGTCGCACTGAAGTGTCGCTATGTAGTGTCGCTAAAAGACAAGTGTCGTTATCAAGTGTCGCTGAAACCCTAATTGGCGACACTTAAGGAAGTGTCGCTATGGAAGTGACGCTAGTAAGGAAGTGACGCTGGTAAGTGACGCTATGTCGCGGCCAGCAGCCCCAAAAACCCCAAAAACGAATTTTTTCGAAACCCTAACGAAAATTGACGAACGAACGATGAACAGGGCTCAAAAATCAACCCAAAACACGATATAATCAACACAAATAACCCAGAAACTAATTATAATCAATTAATACCTTCACGAATCAACCGAAAACACTCAAAATAACGATCCGAAACCGACGAATCCTCGATTCTTGGCTTTGATACCAGTTGAAAGTCCCGTTTCTGATCTTGGATCTGATCGAATCTTTTGATTGAATATATGAACGTATTAATCGAATCAAACACGCAATTCTCTATAATCTTTGTATATATTCACAATTGAATAATCAAGATTACAAGATACAAACTCACAAACTCGTTTTCTCTCCTCCTCACACACAAAAACGGCTCTCCACTTTCTCAAATGTCTAACCCTAATTTTGAGTTTAACACTTCTACTTATAGTGTAATCTGACCTACATGCGACACTAGCTAAGTGTCGCATGAACCGACCCGTGCGACACTAGCTAAGTGTCGCATAAACACTAATTCTGTGTATATATTCTATTTCACTATTCGTTTACAGACTCGCATATACACACTAAACATTATACATACGTAGACTAATTGACTTTGACAATTACAAACGTTTGACCAACTGACTGACACACAAAATGCACCAACAAAGTGATAACCGAACCAAAATTATCTAAGTGATAACAGATCAATATGTATATCAAGTATTTTATCCAACAGTGATGACCTACTTATATATATATAGCCAATTTGTATATGTATATACCATATATACGTACATATATCCACCTAGTTGTGTCTAGCACAAAACAATTATGAGTCCCGGTTCTCTCGTAATCAGAGTCTACTAATGCATTCCTTTTCAATATAACCCCTTTCAGATCTTACATCATCTTTGTTTAATTGTACATAGTTAGCTACGCTATGTTAAATTAAACTCGTATGATGTAATCCCTGAACCAGTTATACCTAATGAGGAATACTGCCTAACGGTCATAGTCTAGGCCCACTACATGCAACCTAGTTCACTATAACCTTAGGCTCTGATACCAATCTGTCACACCCCCAAATTTATGATGCGGAAGCGATTCGGGTCGGGGCGTGACTAATCAATATTCAAAGCACCAAAGTACAAGCAAACGACTCTAAATGAGACGTTTTGAAAATAGTAATTACATTACCAAAATAAGTTTTCCAAAGCTGCAAATTTATAAGAAATTTCCAAATACATAATTTGAAAATACAAAAGTAAATGCAAAGTGGTCCCAAGTGTTTGAAAGCATGCGACTCGAGCTAGGATCCTGATGAGCCGATCCTACTATAGCAGTACCTGAGAATACAACGCTAAAAGGGTCAGCTATAAAGCTGGTGAATCTCACAGGTTTAACATGAACATTGATGTGATCAATATGATTATCTGACGATACTAAAATGTTATAATTGAACAATGATTTAAACAATTTACTCAAACAATGATTTTTAACCAAATAAGGTCACTAAACAATGATTTAAAACAACGCAGGTTTTCCAAACATTGAACAAACCAACGCAGGTTTTCGAACAATATGAAATTAAACAAGGGTGAAACCAACGCAGGTTTCGTAACATTGAACAAACCATCGCAGGTTTTCGAACAATGTTCTATTATGATTTTGCATTGCACTAAGCTATGGTTCAAGGCCTAACCCGATTTTCTGCCTCCCGAACGGTGTCAACACCCATAACAATTACTAAAATGCCCGTTTTTAACTTGGTTGTAGCTAGCAACCCGGACGGGGACGTCACTCCCATGATAGATCTATCTTTTAGTAATCGCGCCTTATTAAGTTAATGAACCATACATGATGAGGACTTTCCCGAATTAAAACACTTGTGCAATACTCGAACAAGGAAAATCAAGACCAAATAATGGTAGCCAAACAATGTAACTAATATAGTTAACTGAATTAAATAATCATTTAATTCCATGAGTTAATAATCAAAATTAACTAATCAAATAACATATGATCACGAAAACAAGTAAGCATTGTATCTCACCCCCAATATTTAAAAACAGTAAAAATGGGGCTGTGAGACTCACCTTTGGTTGCTAGCGTTCCTAAGATACGCGTGATCCAATGGGAATCCTCTAGTGTCCTAAACACGTGAGATTATGTAAGTAATAGACTAATAAGTCGGGCTTGTCGAATCGTGCAATTATTCACTTGTTATTAAAGTTTAGGGATTTTGCACGGCCCGTTGGTGTGTTTTGTAATAATTATTCCAAAGTATAATTATCATAATGTTGTCACAATGTACTTATAAAAGTATATTAGTTTCGTGTATAAGTCATAACATATTTGATTTGATTTCCATGTTCGGTTTTGAAGTCAAACGTGCTCGGTTTGACCCGAGACTTTTACACTAGTCTTAAATATGTCAAATAAGTTTAAAAACTTGTCGTTATATTTTGTGGGTCTCTAGAAGTGTCGTTTCTAAGAAAGTACCAAAACAGTCCCTTTTAGTTATATCTTTCCAGATTTCGTCCCAATAAATCTCTCGCTTTAACTAACTTCTAGTTCGAAACAGGACTAACCAAAAATCACACATGTTCTCATATATGTCTAGTTCATTTCTGCACTTTATGGTATTTTTATATGTTCGTTTACTATTTTTAACAAAAATAAATATGAAGGGTGGTCGGTTTCGTCTCAACAGTAAAGTCAGTCCAAAGACTCGTGCTTTTAGCTATGATCCGTGAGGATCTGGTCCAAGGGCCAAAAATAAAAGTTGTAGTTGACATCCTAAGGAACATCTTTCGTTTAGAAGTCGAGAGTTGGTTCTTCCTAGTTTTCGATATATACTTGATTTGGTGAGTCGGTTTTATGAAGACAGAAAGCTGTTAGAACTTGTGTGTTTGTAAAATGAGTTTCTAGCTTTTGTTTGGACATTATCTTGTTAAACAATCAATTAGGCATGTAAATAAACTTAAAGCAAGTTAAACTAGAGAGATAAAGGTGATGGATTATACCAAAAACCATGAGCTAGAGAGAGAGTAGAGTGAGATGATGCTTGATTCTTTTCCTCCTTCTTCTTCTTCTTCTTCTTGTGATTTCCTCTCCAAAAATGATGGTGGATTGTGTTGTTGAAGTGAGATGATGATGATGGCTGATTAGAGAGGAGAGGGAGAGGTTGAATGTGTGTGTTTTTAGAGAGAAGTTAGTGAGAGAGGAGATGGAACACAAATGAGAAAAATGTGGATCTTGCCATGCTTATGGTCAAAGAAGAAAAACATAGATCCACAAAATTAGGGAGGTGGATCTGGGGGCTGGAAAAATCGGTCCATGGGGCCCACACAAGAGTGTGTGAGTCTCAATTTTTGGTTCCTCAAATTCGCGTTCCGTGCGGCGTTCGTTTTCCCGGTTGTTTAAACGTTTAATTACACGTTATGTGTTAAACGTACGTGTTTTAGATAACGCTCGAAATTTGATATTTTTAATGTGAAGTAATACTTATTATTACTTGAAAACATTTCTAAAAATGTTTAGTTGCGGTGTCGGGTTTAGTTTACACGTTCGTGTTTCGATCGCTTAATCGCGTGACGTTTAAATTATACGTTTTTGTTATAGATTTGAAATACGATGTTTTAAATAAATGATTTCTATCCAAAATAATATATTTTAATTTATAAAATATATTTTGACTGTTATTCGATTGTCGGGCGCGTTTCTCGTGTTTTCGGTCGCGTTTGAGCATTTTACACGATACGAAATACTTACTTGATATTATTGAAATAATATTCGAAAATAAATATGTTTATTAAATAACTTTATATCATTTAATAAATTAAGTTCACCAACGTCCGTTTTGAGTTTCTGTGTTCTGCTCATTTTGTTTATATGCGATTATTTAAATAATCGTTTTATGTTATATATATTTATATATATAATACTTGTACTCTTTGGTATTGAGCGTATATAATACGCAGAATAAAAGTTCAAATTTGGAGTGAAATTTGGGTCATTTTTGACCGGGTGTCACATATGGGTTCAACTTTTATGTGACCACTAAACACGAATATCTTGTTGACAGTCAAGGTGATATGCTTTGTTATATCAATCAATTTGAAATAAAAGTTGTTTCATTAGCACAAATTGATCTGGTATATCACGAGGGGCCAAATTTGTAAAGCAGGTGACACCACGGTAGTCACTGTACTTGCATAGTTGCATCAAATTCAACGATACGTGCAACATTTTTCTAGTACGTAAAGAGTAAAGACTATGGCTAACATTGTTACATATTAGCAAACCATAGTGTCATCCTGGCTGCCAACATAATTCACGTTATCAGTAATTAGGTGGAATATAGTTGGACCACGCTTGAAGTCAGTATGCACAAAATGGTGTACGTCTTAGCTTGCGTGAGCAGACATCAATCATCCTGAGTTGAGCTCTCCTTGAATCACTCTTTTTTGCCATAAACTGCCATTCATTTTACAGACATCCATTTTACAAGCCATCTAACACACCAACGAGAATGGATCACTTCATTTCTGTGTAAGGATCTCCACTGCTGTTAACAGATGATGTGTACATCCAAGTTCCACAGTGCGAGTCATGGTAGAAAATATATTAGCCGAATGTGATTTGACACAAATTAGTCATTCAGCATGACCTCCTGTGTTGGCTATTCTTTTTATATTCTCATTGTGCATAAGTTAGGCTATGATGTAATCATTTTTTCCATTGCAGAGTCATTTAGATGGTTCCGCCATGCACGGACTACATATAGCATGCATCAAATTGACGACCGGCTTTCAGCAGCAGCTACAAACCAGAACTTGATGGGCAGGGCGAGCCAGAAAATTTACACGGAGGGGGCGAAAACAAAATTATTCCGGCTCTTGTTTATAGTTTTGAGGAGGGAAATTTTAAAATTGTTTTTAATACCTTAATTTTTTTTTATTTTTTTTTACATAATTTCAAAATTCTTGAGGGGGTAGCGGCTGTTGAAGGGAGTTAAACGAGCCCTAACGTTCCAAGAAAATCCACTTCCTTATATTGAAAATATACCTTATGCATCCAATGCCACTCCCTAGATTTCAACATAAGCATGTTAACCTCACAATTCTTAATTCAAGGTAGTTTGAGGATATTACTCTCGTACTATTTGGTTGATTCAAGTAGTTAGGAAACGTTGTCTTTCTTCATATTCTACACGATGACTAGCACACATAGGTATAAAATACTGGAATAACCACCACCGTGTCTTAGTACTTATAATTAGGGATGTAAGCACGTTGACTCGATAACGGGACGAGCTTGTACGATGCATGTTTGAGCTCGACTCGAAAGGCTCAAACATAGGCAAACTTAGTTTATATTAATTTATCTCTTTATTCATAAGATGGTGGTATCAAAAGCCTTGTAATGATTGAAAGTATGTAAATCACTGAATATATGTGTTATACACAGTACCGATGGACCACCTGAAAATCAAAACACGGAAATGGACCAAAACATGCATGACCCTGAAAAACAACTTGAATTAGCCCATTGCATTATTTATTATATAATGATAATTGTTTCTATTAATACTGGATTAAAAGACAATTATAGTAGACATTTGGGCTTATTGTTTTGATTTAATAAACGTTAAGAGCAAATAAATGTGTGGGAAAATGATGCTTTTAGTCTGGGTTCATACATTGATTATGGTTATTATTTGAAAATTTTTTAAATAGCATTAATCTTTTATTATATCATAAAAAAACATATCAGTACTTACCCAAATTACATATACATTCATTATGACTTTATGAGCTGTATTAGACCATGCTTTCATAGATTGCATAACGACATTTTTCTCCAAATCTTCAAAAGAATTTCCATTCAAAGGGTAATATTTAGGTGTTGTGACGAAAATATTATGCAATCACTTAACTGAAAAATCAGACTATAATTAAAAGGATTTTGGTCTAGCAGTATGTGAATGTGAATGACCCATCAACCAATAGTTTCGAGACATGTGTACGTGGTGTACATATTGTGATGTACAATAGTAGCTCTTTAAAAAGAGATTATTTGTTTATCAAATTGATATAGGTCTCAGAATCATTTTACTAAATAAGCTTATACTCCGGTATGTACACTTTCTTTCTTCTCATAGTTGTATAAGAACCTACTTATTGAATTATCGGCTTAATGTCGATTGAATGACACTGTTCCATACTTAGCTTTAATATGATTGTTAGGGCTGGCAACCAACCCGTAAACCCGAAACCCGACACGAACCCAACCCGAATATTATAAGGTTAGGGTCGGGATTTTTGAGGCGTCAACCCGTCAACCCGAAACCCGCCAACTCGATATTTTTTTGGGTCGGGTCTGGGTCAGCAAATGCATTTTTGGGTTGAACCCGAGAACTCGAAATTCAGTTAATATCATTATAAATTTATTTTAATTTAAATATGACACATAATTTAGACCTTTCCAGTTACTGATTTATAATTTTTTCTTTGATATCTTTACGTTTTGATATAAGTTAGTGAATTAATGATGTTTTGATGATCAATTCAAATTGATATAATATTTATTTTTATAAAATTTGAAATTTTATAATTATTTATGCTTATAAATGATTAGCTAATTTATTTAAAAGATTGATCAATGTAACTTAACTGACCCAAAAGTCCAAAACCGACCTGAAAACTCGAAAATAACGTAAAAATTTGTTGAATTATTAGCAATTCGGGTTGGGTCGGGTTGGGTTCGGGTTGTCGGGTTTTGGGTTGGGTTGAAATACCCAACCCGATTTTAAAATCAGGTTGGATTCGGGTTGACCATTTCCGACCCGTCAACCCGCCAACCCGAACCCGCCAACCCGACCCAACCCGAATTGCCACCCCTAATGATTGTCATTAAATGGACACTAAACTTGATAAATTTTCGGCTGATAGTTTATCTCTTTTACTATAGTATTGTATTGTATGAAGTGTACTTTTATATGTATTGAACTTGTCAAATTATAGGTACGCTTTCCTTTTCTGACCGTGAAACAAATGAAATTACGTCTCATACAACAGTAAAAGAGGCAAAGGATAATACACTTTGAAACAATAAACCCAAACTTTAATTAATTATTATAAGATATTTATTACTCAAGCTAATTGTGGTAAATTAGATCTTTAACAGATAAAGTAAAACTCAACATAGGCTAGTTGTAAACCATGATATCCTACCAAATATCATCCAAACTATAGTAGCAAGTACGTTTTTTTTTTTTTTTTTTTTTTTTTTTGGGTAAAGAGTAGCAAGTACGTTAGGTATATTATAATTTAAAACAACGACCATAATATTACATTAAATATTTATAATCTCTCATTGTATGTTAAGTGTTAACCCCACGAAAGTAGGGCCAACAACACACTTATTATATAAAATTAAAATATTAAAAACCAGCATAATTAATACATAACTCAAACACAAGACCCAGCCAATTCTTGCTCCCTGCATGATAGAAGCATCCATCCATTATTACTTCAACTTTTCAAGTGATTCTGCAAAATATTCAAATCAAACATTATTATATTACTCTCTAACTTCAACTTACGCTAATGTTATTTGATGTATATATAATTTATCTTTTGAAGGTTTAAAGCCATTAAACACAATACACACAACCAGTAAGGATTAAGTACAAGTAAGATAAAGGGTTATAAGGTTTTTCTGAAACATGTGTACTTTACAGGAGCTCCAAAATTGTTAACTCGTACATAAGATATGTTAATTATCATCTCAATCTTCATCGATTTTTTAGGTAACTCGATTCAAGTTTGATGACAATAGCTAGCTATAGTTTGTATTAATATGAAAAGATAGTAGATACTATCGATCATGATGCTTATGAGAAAATGTTGGTGTTAACTTACTTGGTGCAATCAACACTAGATGAGATGGTGAAGCCCAAATTGATCCCACACTTTCCAGGAAGTGATTGAGCTACGCTCGGGTTCGGGTTTAGCCTTTGAGCAGCCGACTTAAGGCATTGACATGCAGCCTGTCTATCAGCCGTTGTACTAGCGGCTGCTGCAAGAGCCTTAGCACCTGAACAACAACTAGGTGGGGGCACTCCACTCCCACTTCTAAGGTAACTCACACAAGGCGCTACATCTTGAGTGACAGTCCCACAAGTTATCGCGGCATCCGAGGAAGGTACAAACAAGAGAAGTAGCGACACAATTGCGATTACTAACAATGATGCTATTTGATAAGAACCCTTCATTGTGAAAATATGTCAAGATTAAATTGGTACTAAGTGTGATATTTTTTGATTTGACAGCGGTGGTTTTTATAGAAGTAGATGGTCACTATCGAAATACTAGTATTTTATGTGTGGGGTAATTAGTGATTGAGTGCAAGTAATTAAAATGGATATATCTACATTTTTACATGATGTATCTACAAGTTTTACATGATGTAAAAAGTATACTATGTGAATGTAAATTACATTGTATCCTAACACATATTTATTAGTCCATTCGTCCCAATATACTTGTGCACCTTTTTATTTTATATATACATATATATATATATATATATATATATATATATATATATACTATGTATATGTGTTAAGCTCATGATGGTTCTACATAAAAGAAAATGAAAAAAGATTTTGTTTTCTAACTTAAAATGTTAAAACCGACAATTCCTTTTTATTACACTCAAATGAATGAAATGTATCTTATGACCATAATTACAAGTACTTATTAATATTTGGAGGACATGTATAATATCAACTATGGTGAATTAATACGGTATCACTACTTGGATTAATGAGGGCTTTTCGTAAATATGTGCCGCTAAAAAAATGTATTCCCTTATAGTTACAAGTATGTAGAATATAGAAAGCAATTTTATTTTTTTATTTTTTTCATTTCACCGTGCTATATGTGTCATATTAGAATATCTGCATTGTATAACTTTCGTTCTCTAATTCGAATTTTTATATCTTCTCACTTAATTATTATATAATTCATCCAAAATTTATAGTCCCATCGAACTGATTGAATTTTTTATAAAGCAAATCAACTATAGGTGATGAAATACTATAAAATAAAAATTCATTATGCTTTACCCTAATAGTAAAAAAAGGACCAGGCCCGGAGATAAGGGAGTGCCGTATGGGCGACCGCACAGGGCCCCCATTTCTATTGGGCCTCCAAATTTTACGTATAGTTCATGTATGTAGGTTCATTTTCAAGCCCATATTTTATAACAATGCAAATCTAAAAAGTAGGACCTATCATATTAGCTACTGTATTTTTTTAATTTGTTTGATCACATATATATGCCCAAAATTAAAATATGGGCTTCAAATCTAAGAAGTTGGGTCTATCATCTTAGTAGTGATGAGCCTTTTTATGTCATGTATATATAAAAAAAATGTATTTAAAGGGGCCTCATTTTAGTCGTGGCACCGGGCCACCCAATTTCGAGCTCCGGGCCTAAAAAGGACAATGTTTAATATTTAACCAAAAATATATAGCTCTTATATTTTTGAAATTTAGCTCTTAAAGCTTTATAATTACGACATAGTGAATCTTTTTCATTCAAGACTATTAAAGAAATATATTGAGTTAAATTGATTTTAGATCGAAGATGGATAAAAACCGATTAAATCGGCTATGTAATTGGATACAAAATCTTTAACAAAAAGAACAACATAATTTCAGCGAGTTGATAAATAAAAAATTGCTTTAATGAACTCTCCTTATTACAGTACCTAAAAATTGAAGTTGGTCAACGTTTTAAGTTACGTAAAATAATCGAACAGCCAAAAGAAGAATAAGATTCGTGCATCTAAAATTATTGATTTTTTACACCCCGCAGCAATGCGCGGGTGAAAAAACTCATTCTACGCGATGACTAGCATACATAGGTATAAATTAATGGAATAACCACCACCATGTCTTAGTACTTATAAATAGGGATGTAAGCACGTTGACTCGATAGCTGGATGAGCTTGTATGATGCATGTTTGAGCTCGACTCGAAAGGCTTGAACATAGGCATACTTAGTTTATATTAATATATATCTTTATTCATAAGATGGTGGTATCAAAAGCCTTTTAATGATTGAAAGTATGTAAATCACTGAATATTTGTGTTATACACATTACCGATGGACCACCTGAAAATCAAACAGGGAAATGGATCAAAAATAGGCATGACCCTAAAAAAGAACTTGAATTAGGCCCATTACATTATGGATTAAAAGACAAGTACAGTAGACATTTGGGCTTATTGTTTTGTTTTAATAAACGTTAGGAGCAAATTAATGTGTGGGAAAATGATGCTTTTAGTCTAGGTTCATCCGTTCATACATTGATTATGGGTATATTTTGAAAAAAAAATATTAAATAGCATTAATTTTTTTTCCCAAATTACATACAGAGATTGATTATGAGCTGTATTAGACCAAGCTTTCATAGATTGCTTAATGACATTTTCCTCCAAGTCTTCAAAAGAATTTCCATTCAAAGGGTATTATTTAGGTGTTGCAATGAAAATATTATGCAATCAATTAACTGAAAAATCAGACTATAACTAAAGGGTCTTTGGTCTAATAGTATGTGAATGACCCATCAACAAAGACATGTGTACGGTTGTGTACATATTGTGATGTACTCTAGTAGCTTTTTTAAAAAGAGATTATTAATTGGTTTGGAAACATTTTACAAAATAAGCTTATATTCCGGTATGTCGACTTTCTTTCTTCTCATAGTTGTATAAGAACCTACTTATTAAATTATCGGCTAGCCTCCTCGTGGGATTTTCCTCTTCTAGGTGCTAACTAGGTGTAACTAGCTAGGTCCATCCACGCATACTGCCCAATTGGATGTCATTGCGGGTTGAGCGACTACTAACTACTAACCAGCCATTCAAAAAAAATATATGACTGTCATTAAACCGACACTAAACTTGCTAAATTGTCGGCTGATGCATTTTCATGTAGAGAAATTTTAAGAGTTTATTGTTGTATATTATACTTTATCTATTTTACTATATATTGTATTGTATGAAGTGTACTTTCAAAACTTTTATTATATGTATTGAACTTGTCAAATTGTATGTACGCTTTCCTTTTTTAAAATTAAAACAAATGAAATTATGTCACATACAACAGTAAAAAGTATATAATACATTTTGAAACAATAAACTCAAACTTTAATTAATTATTATAAGATATTTATTACTCAAGCTAATTGTGGTAATTAGATATTTAGTATTACTCACTCCGTCCCAATTTTATTGTCTAGTATTCCATTTTAAGATGTTCCAAAATTATTGTCCACTTTGGTTTTCAACCAATAAAAAAAAGTTTTAGTTGGTAGATATTAAATCTTATTGGTTGATTTCTTAAAACTATGTGCAATTCAATAGTGGACAATTAAATTGAGACGGAGGGAGTATTATTAACAGATAAAGTAAAGCTCAACATAGGCTACTTGTAAACCATGATTTCTAACCAAATATTAGGGGTGTTCAAAATATCCGAATCCGAAATTCGAAATATCCGAAAATCCGATCCGAAACTATCCGAAAATTCGGATACCCGAAATTCGGATATCCGAAAATTCGGATTCGGATAATGGATAGTGGTTTTCAAAATATTCGGATATTCGGATACCCGAAATATCCGAAAAGTGTAAAGTGTTTATTTATTTTCATAAAAGTTTGGGGTACAAGTTAGCAAGAAACAAAGTTGAGGGGTAGGAACTTGAGACTTGACCAAACATTATCACCATATCACATGTTTACATCCAGATTCACAGTCACTTTCTGCTTTCTTTTTCATATTTACTCCGTATTTTTCTTATTTTTGGTATACCCAAAATCAATTACAGTAAAAATCAGGGATAAAACATCCACTCAAAACCTAAACAAAGTTGGCCCCTCACGGCTTCACTCCGACATTCGATATCACCTCTCGCTCTCTCATGAAAAAATGTCAACCGGTAATTCTCACCTTTAATTTTGCACTTACCCGGCTGACATGGATGAAGCTTTTGATATTTTGAGAGCTTGGTAAATGGTTTAGTAAAGGGAAATAGATCTATAAAGATTGGTGATGTAGATGTTTTGTTATTACCTTAAAAGTTTATAATAAAATTATGCTTAATGTTTGATTTGCATCTTTCTCAGTATACTATTATACAAATTTCATCCTCACAGTTCACACTTCTGTAAATAGATCGGATATCGGATAATCCGCTATCCGTATCCGAAAATTCGGGTATCCGAATTTCGGATATCCGAAATTTCGGATAGGGATATCGGATATCGAATTTCACTATCCGAAATTTCGGATATCCGAAATTCGGGTATCCGAATTTTCGGATATCCGATTTTGAACACCTCTACCAAATATCATTCAAACTATAGTAGCAAGTACGTTAAGTATATTATAATTTAAAACAACGACCATAATATTACATATAATAATAATTATAATCTGGTACACAAATCTCTTATTGTATGTTAACCACACGAAAGTAGGGCCAACAACTAAACTCAAAATATTAAAAACGGGCATAATAAAATGCAACATAAACTCTAGAAGCATTAATACATGACTCAAACACAAGACCCAGCCAATTCTTGCTCCATGCATGATAGAAGCTAGCATGCATCCTCCCCTTCATTACTTCAAGTGATTCTGCAAATATACAAATTAAACATTATATATAATACCCTAACTTGAACTTACGATAATGTGTACCACCCCCAAATTCGGTCAGCGCGGTCAACGCGCGATTAGCGGAAGCATTAGAGTAAGCGGGGGTGCTGACGTTAACGTTGAACATCATGCCAGATCAGAGCGTATGATTATTGCTAAACAGTAAATTAAGATGCCATTTATGAAGTTTGTTTGTAACAGAAAGAACTACAACCCATTAAAGTCGTAGAATAGTATTATAAAATACTATATGTTATAAAGTACACAGTTTTCGAAAGAAGATTCCATAAGTATGATTAATGTAAATCATTTATACAAATAAATCTTAAGTGTCCCAAAATGTGGCATCCTAATTATTCGCGGGTCGCCTAACTCCATATGCGTGCAGTCTTAACTGTGCTGCTAGTTACCTGAAAAACATAGTAAACCGTCAACAATAATGTTGAGTGAATTCACAGGTTTTTATTAGTATGGTTTGTTAAACCATATTCATTTGTAGGATGTTGACAAGCAAGTCAAATAAAGTTATTCATAACAGTTTGTAGGGAAATAACATCCTATGAGCTATTCAATCAAAAGTTTGCAAGTATTAACAAATAATTCACATCACATAGTGGAATTATTCATATATCAAAAGTATAAGGCATGACAACATTTATAAATCAAAGCAAGTCATGGCAGATAATAAATGTAGTCTATGTTTTTCACCCAAAGTTCAAAATAATAACACAGTTAAAAGTTTGGGGCTGTGAACTCACAGTGTAAGCAGTGATGTGATAGTTAGCAGATGAGAGGAATGTCTCCTGAGTGAAGTCAACCTATACGCAATAGGCGTATTAGTATAAGTTCTTGACTGTTTGTCAAATTAAATTAACTATTTGATTGTTTTGAGGAAATTGTTGTTTACTTAAATTTGTACAAGTCGTTGGTGACGATATGTTGAAACTAAGTAATATTCTCCAAGTGTGTTTATATAAGTATATATATATATATATTCGTCATACATATAAATAATATGAATATGCTTGTTGTAATTTATGCATTGCACATTTGTAAAACGTAAATTCCATTGGTTTAAAAAGTATTCGTTTATTTCCTGAGTTATATATTTGTATATTGTCATCGTATATATATATAAATTTAGTCGTTATATATATATATATATATATATATATATATATATATATATATATATAAACTATTGTCCGAAGCAATAAGTTTAACTCGAAATCATTTGGTCCGTTTTTTATATCCAATACAAATATTCGTTCCCAAAATTGTCGTATGTCTATAAAATTTGAGTCATTTTCCTTTCGTTATTATGTTTATGTAATAAATATTACTGTTTCTAAAAGTCGTCGTATCCACTTAATCGTGTCGTTTTTATATTGTTAAACTCGAGTCCAATATTAGTTGGTATTTAAGTTTAATACGTAACAATGAAGATGTCGCGCGAGTTAAAATACATCGTACTGAATTTGGGCTGCGTTTTGGGCCGGATATACCCCAAACCCGTACGGGTCAAGGGTAAACCCGGATGGGTTGGAACTTCACCCGATTGGGTTGAAAAATCCACCATTTAATTTCACCTTTTTATTTCCTATATACATAATGAATGTTTGTACAGGGTGAGTTTATCAAGTACGTCATCATCATCACCAACTTAATCATTTTATTCTTTGATTTGCTGTTGAGTAACCAAATCATCAACACATAATATAATATAAAAATCGAAAATTTATACAAGAATTGAAATGGAAAGGATATCTCACAAAGATGATGATGGTGAGATACGGATGATGATGTTGATCAGTCGATGATGATGATGTTTAATTTGTTGTTGTTATTTGGTGAATAAATGTTCTAGATGATGGAGAATAAATTTTTGGTGTTGCTCTTGTGTTCCTTGCTCCTGCAGATCACTCCAAAAGGGGAAGAAAAAGAAGACTCAAATAATTGAGTTAGGTATGTGGTTTTGTGTCCATGTGTGTGTTGGGAGTATTAACTCAAAATTCCACTGAGGTAAAGGAGTGAACAGCACAATGTCGACCATATATTTTTATGGATGGTAATTGTTTAGGTTTTTTTTTTTTTTAACCCGTTAATTTTGGGTACAGGTATAATTATAGCACTATAAAACATAACATTTTATATTTTTATTTTGTTGATGCCCTCCTGGTTCGTTATATAAATTTAGAATAATGAGATTCTCATTATTTTAGACTGTTGTACAAATTTGTACATTTTACTGCGCGCATCCAATTAGGTGCCAAATTTCAGTTAAATTATGATTTCATATTTTGAGGTAATGTTCCAAATACTAAAACAGGAATGGCAAAAATAACACTTTTGTTATTTTTGACTTTAGGCACGTTTTATAATTGTTACTGTTCGTGTATAACGTGTCCTAAATAGTCGTCTAAAATATCCCGAACAACTTTTGTTCCAACTATTTTCTATAATAGTTTCCAATAAAATTTGTTCAAAAGTATTTTGAGATACTTTTTGGACATTTGTACTGTGTCCTATACGTTAAATGATAAACGTATAATATATTATATTATTTCAATAATATAATTATAATAGTAATCGTAATTAATAATTTTTGATTTATTAATTATTTTTGTATCACCAACTTTATTGTATTTAATTTGTCGGGTTCGTCCCGATAAGTTTGTATGTAATTTAGTTAATTACGAAATACGTAATACTTTTTGTTTAAAAGTGTTGGGCTTGTTAGGTTTATTTCACAAGGAAAGTTTTGTTTAAACTTTGGTCAGAAAATTAGCGTAAAATGCATGTATTTACTGTTCTTAATTGTACCCAAATTTGCGGGGTGTCACATTCTCCCCTTGTTAAAGAAATTTCGTCCTCGAAATTTGAATCAAGTCGTGAGTGTCTATCACTCGTGTTTCGTTTCTTGCGTTCATAGTTCGGTTGCGACGTTTCAAGTTGTTGTAACAATCCTAACGGCTTGTAGTACGAGTATAGTTCACTTTTGCAGATTATATACCTGATAATGTGTCTAGTTTGCTAGTTGCAAAACCTTAGTCGACGTCTTAAAAAGTTCCTCCACAAATTTAAATTTTTATGCCAATAGTAGTTATGTCGGGAGAAAGGAATTAAGGTCTCGTTAGAGAACACCCTTTTCATGTTAGAAATGGGTAATGTCGTGAATGTTGTTGAACTCTCGTGTTAGTTCAAACCTGTACGTGACAGGGTTTCTTGTAAGGACTTTCAAACGGTCCTACGTAGCGGAGGTTAAGTTTTCCGCTCATATCGCCAGGGTTTCTCCAGTTAGTAATGGTATAGGGAGAAATGTACGTAAGAAGAGTTTGTTACAAGTTTACTTTGCCTCACGTCCCAGTTGTACTTAAGTCATTTAACTGATATTGGGCCTAGCATGTCTATCGTAGTAGTCTAGTCCTGACTATTTTATGGTTCAAATCATAGTTATATCGTGGCTGCAAGGTAGCCATATATACAGTAGTCCTTTCATGACTAATTAGTTTGACCAAACAGTAGTTTGACTTGTCTGCTAAATGCAAACCCTGAGTTTATCGTTGACTTAGATAGGTCATCCCTATTCTGCACTTGATGTCAAATCAGTGAAAGTGGTATTGAGGAATGAGCAACATGCGTTAGTGCTAACATAAAATCAATGAGTTAAGTTTTGGAGGAAGTGCAAGGTGGTCAATGTGGTGTTCAAAGTTGTCTATCACCCACTCTATCCCATAGAGTGGTAATCGGTATTTTGTTTCGTATAGTGCCTTAATGGCGTCATTTGTACCCTAGTGTGGTAACTATTGTTGTAGTAGGATTCGGTTAGTGGGATACGAACATCCCAATTTCCTCCATAATTAATTACACAGGCTCACAACGAGTCCTCAATCGTTTGTATCATTAGTTTGTTTTGGCCGTTAGTTTTGTGAATAGTAGGCGGTACTCATATGGAGACCAAAGGTTTACAGCCTGTTGCAGTAATTGTCAAAGGCAAAATGTATATTTCCTATCTTCATTAGAGATAATAGATAGTGAGTAGGGGTACTCGTACCAACTTATGAGAACATACAATCTTATCTCAAATTCTCGACAAACACAATCCCTAACGACTATGATGTCGAAACTCCCCAACTCTACCGATAGCAAGTCTATATCGAAGAGATGATCCCCAAACATTAGGATACATCCCGGTGCTATTCCTCCTGATTAGATCAACTTACCATCGGTTAGTTCTATAGCGTGTTTGTCATTCTAGTTTACGTGTGTCAACTTCTAAAAGTTGAGTCATTATTCTCCACGACATCTCGGTGACAGTGTTAGGGTTCAATAAATTTTGTTTTGTTGAATTGTCATCCAAAAGTAAGATTTCGTTGGGATATCACACAAAATACAGTTTAGTTGAGATGTCTACTCAAATTACAACTTAAGTGGGATGTCTGTCCCTAACATGGTTTAGTTGTTTGCTTTGTAGGAAACACAAGTTTATCAATTAAGAGAAACATTTCCTAAAGTAATGGTTTATAGGAAACACATGTTATTTAGTAAAAATAACATTTCCCAAAATAGTTATCGTAGGAAACACATGTTAATTCAATCAAGAGTTAACATTTCCCAAATAAGTAATAACAAGAAACATAGGCTATTTAAATAAAATAACATTCCCCAAAATCGTTATCGTAGGAAACGCAGGCTGATCCAACTAAGGATCAACATTTCCAAAGTCTACCGGTCGTTCTCCGGTTTGTAATACCGCTGGCCGTTCTCCAGCAAGTCATAGTACTGGTCGTTCTGCAATTAATCCACCGGTCGTTCTCTGGTTTAAAACCTTACTAGTACGTTTTCCAGTATCTCAAAACGTTACCTGTACGTTCTTCGGTTAATTCAAAATGATACCGGTCATTCTCCGGTTCATAAATGCATACTGGTATGTTTTCCAGTATCCCATTCAAAGTGTTTGTAGGAATGTTATTCAAAGTTATTGTTTCCATTGGAATGCTATCCAAAATATAGTTTTTGTTGAAATGTTATCCAAAAATATAGTAAAACATTTTTGTAGACAAATTTTATAAAAATTGTCAAAATAAGTTTGTCATTTGTGGGGAGGAGTTTGTTTTACATAATTGGGTCTGGTTACCCTAGTGGTTATTTGAGACTCCATCTCGATTAGTGGATACGACACTTATTATGTCTGTTCTTGTAGTACTTAAGGCTCGTTACTCCAATATGTATCGCGACTTCCATTTGTTCTCTCCGTTCATTCGACTGATAAGTTGTCAGTCCTAGTCGTTAAGTGTTTAGTGAGGATTTGTTCGATCCTTTAGAAAGTGAGAGTTTGTTTGCGTAGTGGTCAACTATGACCAAGTAGTTGTCAAACATGGCTTTCGTACTATTATATTCATATAAGATATGACGAAATTCGTATGTATGTGTTGAATAGAGGTTTTAGTATAGTATAGTAGGGCACAGCCCGCCGTACATAGTTTTTACGCAGTTACGATAAATACCACTTCTGCTATCATATAGTCATCATCATGCTGATCTCATCTGTACTTTCTGCCACTCGAGCATGCTCCTCTAACATTTGTACTCGGGCATAAGTAGCATGGGAAATTATTCGTTTTCCAAGTTCCTGTGGCCTGCAACAGACTCGAGTTGTTTGCTAGTAAGGAGGATGTCTCCATCCAACTTGGGGTAGTGCTTTGTAAGAAGTCATTTTTGTGTGCGTCATGGAGTTCCCTGAATAGTGTGTGTGGTATGGCAACTATGGTAGGAACCATTAGTTTTATATATGTTTGCTCGTAAAATTGGGAGCTGTATGAATGAGAAGAGTTCCAGACTTTTAATATGATATAAGTGCCCTCAAGCATTCTTCTACTGTTCAAGTAGGATTGACTGTCTCAAGTGTGGTTTGTTTCAGGGAATACAAATCAGGTTAACTCTACATCAGATAATAACGTTCGTATAAGTTTCTTGATGGTGTTGGTTGATGGTTTCTGTAACACCCTGAAATTGGGCCCAGTAGAATCAGGTATTTATTTAAATTTAAATACGTACATTTAATTGTTTAAATATGTTTGATTATGAAATTAATAGGTAAATAAGCCTCAGGAGATATTGTGACTAGTAAAATATTATTTGTTTTAAATAATCTTAGACGACGGTAAAATAAAATAATTTTCTCGCAATTGGTAATTAGGTTCCAGACAATATAGTTAAGAGGGGGTATTATATGGTACTGTAAGTAAATGTGGTAGGCTGTAATAAAAAGGGTAGGCCGATCATTTTTCCCCAAACTCCTCATTTTCACCTAGTTTTAACCTAACTAAAAACCTAGTTAAAATCCATACCAAAACAAAGGTTTAAATCAAATTGATTTAAGAATGGAAGCTTGAATTCTTGTTAAGATCATCATCCTCATCATCCCATTCTTGATTCCTCTTTATCTTGTAAGTTATATTTTTATATATAATGAGTTTTAGGTAAATTATTGATTGATATGATTTGAAGATTGATGAGTTAGATTAAGTGTTGTATATCGATTTGATGATGATGATTGAACTTCTTTTACTCGATTACATGATAAAAACATGATAGATTTCTTAAGTTTTAGTTTGAATGGAAATGGTTAGGTTATAAGTGATTTTGATGATTGTGATGAATGGTTACTTGAATCTTGGTTGCATGATGATAGTAAGTGTTATTGTGACTCAAAATTTGTAAATATTGATGTTTGTAAGCTGGTTTTGAGGAAAAATGGGTTTTTGGTATGACTTGATGAAGTGCAGGAAATCTGCATTTTCGTGCAGGTCTTCAATGGGAATCCGGACGGATTCATGGGAATCCGGACGTATTCCCGGGAATACGGCGTATTCCCTGGCGTATTCATGAACGTATTCCTTAATTTAAGTTCTGAATTGGAAATTGATCGGGAATACGGCGTATTCATCTGAATCCGGCCGGATTCAAATGAATATGGACGTATTCCAGGGAATCCGGGCGGATTCCCACTGCAGATCAATACATTGTCTTTTTACTAATTATGATTATATATCTATATATGTAGTGTATCTATTAAATAATACATGTTTGATTTGTAAGTTATGAGTAGGTGAAGTGATTGTTTCCTTAACAATGTGCATTATATTAAGTTACTAATTCGAGTGTTTTAATATGATTTCAGACAAGTCGAAGACTCAGTGAATTAGTCAACTGAGTAGTGGAAGTTAAAGTGGACAGGTGAGTGGACTTTGATCTCTCCCTATGTTTGGTGATCATTTATGTGGATACTTCAAGTGTTAATTGTGCATTCTTGTGTTAAGGCATATTGTGAATTAGAAGCAAGTGTTAAGAAACCTTTTGGTGATTGTGTTAAAGAGGTCAATCTTGTTGGACGTTTTGCTACAGGTTAGTCAACACGAGAGTTGTGAACATGTGTTGTGAATGGAGCTTGTGTTGACTAAAGATAGCAAACCGTTATCGGTTAACCACTGTATTGGCCTGCAGTTGGCGTAAGTGTCGCTTGGTGGGCCACCACGGCTGAGGGTGCCACAAGGGCCACCGATCCTCTAGTGATGTTGAGTCAATGTGTTAATTGTTGTAGACTCATAGTGTTAAACTAAGTGTAGTGTTAGTGATGAGTTAACTCACTTAGCTTCGTGCTAATCCCTCGTTGTTTACTCCTTGCAGGTTAATATATTTTGTTAAGGGCGGGTCTCGGAGTAAATTGAAGGAGTGTTCGACAATGATAGAACTCTGATGACTTTTGTACTACTTAAATGTTTTGTTAAAGTAACGCCCATCTAATTTGTGTAGTTATATAATGAAATACTTATGTAAATGGTTATGTATATTTTGGGTTAATCCAGGGTTATATATATATGGGATATTGCTTCCGCGAAGTTTATAAAAAAAGAAAAAGAAAAAGAAAATTAGGGGCGTTATAAGTTGGTATCAGAGCTTAGGTTTGGGCGAATTGAACAACTTAGAGTGTTCAATCCCAAATCTAGTGTCGAGTTGTCAAACATTTCGGGTTGTGGGATTAGCTATAGTGTGAAATGTGTTAGTATGTTAGTGCTAACAATTAACAAGTGTTGAGATATGTTGTGATGACAGATGGCAGAAAATGAGCAACCACCCCGTACTCTTTATAATGTCTCGACTGTTCACTCCGCTCCAGAAGACGAGGATCATAATGGTACTTCGAATCCGGTAAATACAGAAGTTGAAACTAGTCAAGAGTATATATTAAGATTAGAGAATAGGGTAGTTGAACTTGAGAGAGAACGTGCAGGGTCATCTCAAAGGTCCATTCCTACTTATTCTCATGTTGCTACTACTACTCCTCCTATTACTGCTTCTACTCGGATTCCGGTTACTTTTCCTCATGTTTCACAACAACAGCAGCAGGGTTATGATTTTCAGTCATCAATGCCGTTTCCTTCATTTGGATCGACTGGTTATCAGGCACAATTGTTTCCACCCTTTCAGGTGTCGAAGAAAGGATGTTCTCTCAAAACCTTCATGTCTAGTAAACCATCCTCTTACTCTGGAAGTCCTGATCCTACTGTTACCTTAGACTGGTTGCGTGATGTGGAAAGAAAGTTAGAGGTTTGTCACTGTGATGAGGAAGACAAAGTTCCTTATACTGTACAATTGTTGAAAGGTGAAGCTATGTCGTGGTGGGATTCGATAACTGCTCATTTTAATCCACAACAAAAGAGTTCTATTAAATGGCAGGATTTTCATGCCGAGGTATGCAAACAGTTCTGTTCGGAATATAACCTTGATCGTGTCAGACAGGAGTTTATGGATTTACAGAAGACTGATGAGATGTCAATCGATGAGCTTATCCGACAATTCTCTGAGAAATTAAGATTTGTGCAACAGTGGGTCCCGACTGAAAGAAACAAAATTAGCCACTTTGTGAAAACCTTACCTCCAGATTATCGTACTACAGTGCGATTGGCTAGTAGTATTTCTCAGGCTTTTGAGTGGGCACGATCCGTGGATAGTGATGTTATGGCTAAGAGGTTGCGAAATAAAGAAAGGTATGCACAGAAACCGAAGAGTGATTCTTCCGGTAGGGGAAAACAGAAATGGCAACCTTCTCAATCGAACAAGAAAACTAGTTATGGTGGTGTTCCTATGGATAATTCGTATTGTGCAAGATGTCGATCAAAACATACCGGACCTTGTTCTATTCGGACGTCCAGGTGTATGAAATGTGGGGTGTTGGGTCATAATGCGATTGATTGTACTTATCCAAATAATGTGTGTTGGACATGTCATAAAGAAGGACATAGAGCGGGTGATTGTCCTGATGCAAGGAAGCAGGGTACGGGTGCGGCTAGAGGTTCCTCATCTTCTGGCCAGAAAAGGAAGATTCCACCAGCTGCTACGGGTCGAGCTTTCCAGATGACCGTGGATGATGATGTGCTTACTGATGATGTGATTACTGGTACTTTCCTTGTTAACTCTGTACCAGCTCGTGTATTATTTGATTCTGGAGCAAATTGCTCGTTTATATCAGTGCAATTTTGTGATAAACTGAAATTAATGCCCTCTGTGATTTCTAATCCCTTAGAAGTTGAGGTAGCTGATGGTAAGACAGTTCCTGTTACCACATCGGTAGCCGGAGCTAGTATATTAATAGAGGATCATGAATTTCCAGTTTCTTTCCTATTGATGCAAATCCCTAGTTTTGATGTGGTTCTTGGTATGGACTGGCTGAGTCAAAACAAAGCCGACATCTCTTGTCATAAAAAGTTGATTAAAATCCTAGTTTCCAATCTATCATATGTTGTGGCGCGTGGGGAACGTGCAAAGGGTAGTATTCCGGTAATATCCATGATGAAGGCTAGGAAGTCTGTAGTTAAGGGTTGTGAATCCTTTGTGGCCTATGTTGTAGATGTCAAAGTAGAAAAGAAATCCAGTTCCGATATTCGGGTGGTTTCTGAATATTCGGACGTGTTTCCGGATGAATTGCCTGGTCTTCCCCCTGTAAGAGATGTAGAATACCAAATTGACTTAATTCCTGGTTCGTCTCCTGTAGCAAGGGCTCCTTATAGATTAGCTCCTTCCGAAATCCGTGAAATGATGGGGCAAATTCAGGAATTGTTAGATAAGGGATTTATTAGGCCGAGTTCATCGCCGTGGGGTGCTCCGGTGTTGTTTGTGAAGAAGAAAGATGGTACTCTCAGTATGTGCATTGATTATCGGGAATTAAATAAGAGGACGGTGAAGAACAAATACCCGTTGCCCAGAATTGATGAATTGTTTGATCAATTACAAGGATCCTCATATTTTTTAAAAATTGATTTGAGATCGGGATATCATCAAGTTCGAGTTCGTGAGGAAGATATTCCTAAAACCGCTTTTCGCACGAGGTATGGTCACTATGAGTTTTTGGTTATGCCGTTCGGGTTAACGAATGCTCCTGCAATCTTTATGGATTTAATGAATCGGGTGTGTCGTCCCTATCTTGATCAGTTTGTGATTGTGTTTATCGACGATATTTTGATTTATTCCAAGTCTGAAGCGGATCATGAAATGCATCTGAGATTGATACTTGAAACTTTGAAAAGAGAGCAGCTTTATGCAAAGTTTTCAAAATGTGAGTTTTGGTTACGTGAGGTGCAGTTTTTGGGGCATATCATTTGCAAAGACGGGGTTAGAGTGGATCCATCTAAAGTAAAAGCTGTTATGAATTGGAATGTGCCTAAGTCTCTGTCAGAAATTAAGAGTTTCCTTGGATTAGCAGGATACTACAGAAAGTTTATCAAAGATTTTTCTAAGATTGCGAGCTCATTGACTAAGTTAACTCGGAAGGATGTGAAATTTCAGTGGACCGAACAACAAGAGGCAGCTTTTCAGACATTAAAGCAATTATTGTGTCAAGCCCCGGTTTTGGCGTTACCTGATGGGTCGGATGATTTCATTGTATATTGTGATGCATCGCATACCGGATTAGGTGGTGTTTTAATGCAAAGAGATCGTGTAATTGTGTATGCTTCTAGACAGCTTAAACCACATGAAAATAATTATCCGACACATGATTTAGAGCTTGCGGCTGTAATTTTTGCCTTGAAGATTTGGAGACATTATTTGTATGGTACGAAATGTGTAATTTGCACGGATCATAAAAGCCTTCAGTACATGTTTTCGCAAAAAGAATTGAATATGCGTCAGAGGCGGTGGTTAGAATTGATTAAAGATTATGATTGCGAGATCCGTTATCACCCGGGTAAAGCTAATGTGGTTGCGGATGCTTTGAGTCGAAATATATCTAGTGACAAGATTTGTTTCATGCGATTAGAGGTGTCCTCTGATTTGATTTCACAACTTAGAGTCGCACAGATTGAAGCTTTATTGGATGTTAATTTGAAATCCGAGATCATGTTGAAACGAAAGGATTTGTTAGTTGATGATTCACGAGGGTTGAAAACTTTTCAGTCTCGGGTTTGGGTCCCGTTAATTGGTGGACTTCGTGAGTTGATTTTGACGGAGGTTCATAAATCAAGACTATCTATTCATCCCGGTAGTACGAAAATGTATAACGATTTGAAACCTCTTTATTGGTGGCCAACAATGAAAACGGATGTAGCCAGATTTGTGGAATCATGTCATATTTGTTCCCAAGTAAAAGTCGAGCATCAAAAGCCTTATGGTTCGTTGAAACAATTGGAGATACCTGAATGGAAATGGGAACACATCACTATGGATTTTGTCACCAAGTTACCACGTACGCAGAAAGGCAACGATATGATTTGGGTTGTTGTTGATCGTTTAACTAAAAGCGCCCATTTTCTTGCGACCAGTGAAACCGCTTCTTTGACCCGTTTGGCTCAATTGTATATTAATGAGATTGTATCGAGGCACGGAATACCATTATCTATTGTGTCAGATCGAGATTCCAGGTTTGTGTCAGGCTTTTGGCAGAATCTTCAGAAAGAGTTAGGTACTCGAGTTAATCTTAGTACCGCATATCATCCTCAGACAGATGGACAGTCAGAAAGAACTATTCAGACTCTCGAGGATATGTTGAGGGCGTGTATTTTGGAGTATGGGGGTTCGTGGGACTCTCATCTACCTTTGGTGGAATTTGCGTATAATAATTCGTATCATTCAAGTATTGGTATGCCGCCATATGAAATGCTTTACGGACGTCGTTGTCGAACGCCGACTTGTTGGTTAGAGGCAGGAGAAAAACAGTTTGCGGGTCCCGATATTGTCCAGATTACGGCTGATAAAGTTGCTATAGCTCGCGAGAAATTGAAAGCCGCCAGAGATAGGCAGAAACAATATGCTGATCCGCGTCGTCGACCAGTAAATTTTGTCGAAGGTGAATTGGTTTATTTAAAAGTGTCACCTTGGAAGGGCGTGATTCGTTTTGGTAAGCGGGGGAAATTGGCTCCGAGATTTATAGGTCCATTCAAAATTCGCCAAGTAGTTAATGACCAAACAGTTGCCTTAGATCTTCCTTCGGAATTAAGTGGTATTCACAACACCTTTAATGTTTGCTATTTGCGGAAATGTAATGTGGAGGATCCAACCCAAATCCTTCCGTTACAAGATCTTAGAGTTGACCAAGGTCAGAAATTAGTAGAAGAGCCCATTGAGTTAGTTGATAAAAAAGTGACTAAATTACGCAAGAAGGAGATACCTATGGTTCTAGTGAAATGGAAACATAGTTTGGGAGAAAATCTTACTTGGGAGACCGAGTCGAGTATGAGGGCCCGTTACCCTAGTTTGTTCGAGTCTAGTTAGATTTCGGGGATGAAATCTTTTAAGGAGGGAATATTTGTAACACCCTGAAATTGGGCCCAGTAGAATCAGGTATTTATTTAAATTTAAATACGTACATTTAATTGTTTAAATATGTTTGATTATGAAATTAATAGGTAAATAAGCCTCAGGAGATATTGTGACTAGTAAAATATTATTTGTTCTAAATAATCTTAGACGACGGTAAAATAAAATAATTTTCTCGCAATTGGTAATTAGGTTCCAGACAATAAAGTTAAGAGGGGGTATTATATGGTACTGTAAGTAAATGTGGTAGGCTGTAATAAAAAGGGTAGGCCGATCATTTTTCCCCAAACTCCTCATTTTCACCTAGTTTTAACCTAACTAAAAACCTAGTTAAAATCCATACCAAAACAAAGGTTTAATTCAAATTGATTTAAGAATGGAAGCTTGAATTCTTGTTAAGATCATCATCCTCATCATCTGTAACATCCTCTCCGGTAGCCTGGTATTTTTCTATTTATAATTGCGTATTTAATAGTTTTAAATAATTTTGTGATATAATTGTTTAATTATGAAAGTTGGTGAAATAGGTCTTAGGACTTATTGTGGTTAGTGGAATGTTGTTTGATTTAAATTATTAAAGTTGACGGAACAATAAAATAAATTTCTCATATTTAGTGATTAAGTGCCAGACAATAGATTTAGAGCGGGTGTAAAATAACCACGATGTTAAATGGTTAAAAAGGAAGGGCCGATCTTTTTATTTTCACTTTACCAATTCCTTTTCCCATTTTCCTTTCAAACAAACACACATAAACCCTAACTTAAATATAGGATCAAATCATCAAACTAGGAAGTGATTGGAGATTGTAATCTACTAGCAATCATCATCATCATCATCATCTTCTACCCTTCTATTCATCATCTTCTTCATATTTTAAAGGTAAGTGGGGTTTATTTCAAATGATAGGATTGATGATTAAGTGATTAAATGAATTTGTTCTTGCAATTGTAAGATGATCACTTGTTATATATGATGATATGTGATGATTATTGTCTGATTATATGGTTCAAATCCATGTTCTTAAACTATGATTGAAACTAGTTGGAAACCTAAATTGGTTATATGATTTTGGTAGGAAAATAAGATTACTTGGTGCTAGTGAGTGTTGTTGATGTTAATTAGATACAATATAGCATTCCTTAAGTGGTAAAAATGTTGGCTAGATGACTTAGTACCTGAACTTGTGTGAATTTTGGGGTTTGAAACGAGCTGGAAATGTGCAGAACAGGATCTGGAATTGCTGGGTTTGTGGCAAAGCCCATCGGCTATGCCAAAGCCGATCGGTTATAACTATAAAAGCCGAACGGCTATTTATAGCAAATCAGCTATCTTAGTGCAAAACCATCACAGAACTTGGACCTCGAATTAAAGTCTGAAAATAACTGCGGAAGCCGATCGGCTATGGATGAGCCGATCGGTTATGCTATCCAAGCCGATCGGCTATGGATGTTGAAGCTGAACGGCCATGACCAAAAATAAATTAAAATAGCTATATCCTTTGAGTGTAATGGAAAGATATAACTATATCTGGAAACCAAATAAATAAGGTAATTATGGTACGATCTAATTGTATTAGTGATTGTGTAATAGTATAAGTACTAGTGTAAAGTCGTTAGTTGCTTAAATACTACTTATTAATGACAAGTTCTAACTTGTGTTGTTGCGTGATGTTTCAGATACCCCAAAGACTCAGTGATTAGTAGCTAGGTGTGTTGACTGCAAAGGTATCGGTGAGTGGATTCGAAACTCACCGTTTGGCTTAGTTGTAATCATTTGATTACGACGGGTAAACGTAGACTTGATTATTGAGTTGATTATTGGTTATTGTTGGTTATATGCCTATATGCACTTTGTGTGGCCTTCGGGCATGGTTGTTAATGAGGTCAACGAGTTGATGAACTGTTGGTTGGGCTAGTGGGATGTTGTGTGAACGGTACAGGGATGTACTTCATTTGTTGTGTGTGCTGAACTGTACCTAAGTATGATAAACACTAGCTATCGGTCTCGTCCGTGATGGCCATACGGATATGTTTGGATAAGTGATCTTGGGGAGCCGCCCGGGTACTAAGGTTATCCCCGGATCCGCCGATCCTCATTAAGTTGTTGTTGATTGTTGTGTTTGCGAATACTTGTTGTAGTTAATTGGTTTAGCTAAGTTAAATGTTGAGTGTTGGATTTACTCACTTAGCTATGTGCTAATCCCTCGTTGTTACTTCCTGCAGACTTTTGTTTTGTGCATGCGGGTGGGTAGCAGGAAGGTCAAACCTTGGAAGCATGGAATGTTTGATATTCAAACTACTCTGATTATTTTTGTAACAACTCAGTTTAGTTATATAATACCCCGACATGCTAATCTTTTGAACAAATTTTAAAGTGAAGTGACTTAAATATGTAAACGGTTTTTAGTACTTTAGAATATTATGTAACCATGTATTGCGTTTTATTTACTTACGCTTCTGTATTATCTATAATATTATTACTATGGAATGAGGGGTGTTATAAGTTGGTATCAGAGCATTGTTTTGGGATAATTGTTCATTGTTGAATGATCAATCCCAAAACTGGAGCGTGATATATCAAACATTCTTGGATATGGGATTAGTATTGGCTGATGGTAGTTAGTAGTTAGATGCTAACGATTAACAAAGTTCAAGTGTTGTGTTGAATTTCAGAAATGGCAGATAACGAACCACCGACCACCAACCCCAACAATGCCTCCAGGATTGTCGCTCCTCAAATCGGGACTCATACCTAGCAACAAGATCATAATGGTACTTCTCAACCAACCGGACAACAATCTAACCGAGACGAGTATATTCATGAGATGGAAGACGAGTTAATATTTCTTAGGGAATTCAAGAGGAAAGCTGAGGAAGCTGCGACTAGATAGTTATTTCAGCAAGCCCCAGTGTAACACCCTGAAATTGGGCCCAGTAGAATCAGGTATTTATTTAAATTTAAATACGTACATTTAATCGTTTGAATATGTTTGATTGTGAAATTAATAGGTAAATAAGTCTCAGGAGATATTGTGACTAGTAAAATATTATTTATTTTAAATAATCTTAGACGACGGTAAAATAAAATAATTTTCTCGCAATTAGTATTTAGGTTCCAGACAATAGATCAAAAGGTGGTGTAATATGGTACTGTAACTCAAAGGGGTCGGTTTTATTAAAATGGGGAGGCCGATCATTTTTCCCCCAATTCCTCATTTTCACCTAGTTTCTAAACCTAACTCAAATAACATTCAAATTCTTGCAAATCAAAAGCTTAAATCAAATTGATTGAAGGATTGGAGCTTGAATTATTGTTAAGATCATCTTCTCCATCATCTTCATTGTGTTCTTCATCTTGTAGGTAAGTTTTGTTTAACCTAAACATTTGATGTTAGGTAAAGTGATGAAAAGTGTAAATTGTAGTTAGATAAGTTGAATTGTTACTTGAAAGATGATTACATGAACTTAGTGAGTATAAAGATGAGTTGATTTCATGAAGAAATTGTTGTGAATCCTTGAGTTTTGGTTTGAAGATGTGTAAGTTAGATTATAAGTGATTTTGATGATTGATGATGATTTGTTGTTTGAATATTGAGTGTATGATGTTATTAGATGTTATGATTCATAAAAATTGGTAAATTTTCGAGTATAAACTGAGTTTGGTCGATTTTGTGGTTTTTGGTTCGAGTTTAAATGTGCAGGAAAACCTGCAATTTTCGTGCAGGTCTTTAACGGGAATCCGGACGGATTCATGGGAATCCGGACGTATTCCCGGGAATACGGCGGATTCCCTGGCGTATTCATGAACGTATTCCTTAATTTAAGTTCTGTCTTGGAAATTGATCGGGAATACGGCGTATTCATATGAATCCGGCCGGATTCAAATGAATACGGGCGTATTCAAGGGAATCCGGGCGGATTCCCACTGCAGACCAATATGTTTTCTTTTTACTAGTTAGGATTATATGAATGTGTATCTATTATATAATACATGTTGGATTAGTAAAAATATGAGTATGTGAAGTGATTGTTTTCTTAACAATGTGCATTTTTATTAAGTTACTAATTTGTGATTTCAGACAAGGCGAAGACTCAGTGAATTTAGTCACTTGAGTAACTGAAGTTAAAGTGGACAGGTGAGTGGACCTTGATCTCTCGCTATGTTTGGTGATCACTTATGTGGTTACTTCAAGTGTTATTTGTGCATTCTTGTGTTATGGCATATTGTGAATTAGAAGCAAGTGTTAAGAAACCTTTTGGTGATTGTGTTAAAGAGGTCAATCTTGTTGGACGTTTTGCTACAGGTTAGTCAACACGAGAGTTGTGAACATGTGTTGTGAATAGAGCTTGTGTTGACTAAATGTAGCAAACCGTTATCGGTTAACCACTGTATTGGCCTGCAGTTGGTGTAAGAGTCGCTTGGTGGGCCACCGCGGCTGAGGGTGCCACAAGGGCCACCGATCCTCTAGTGATGTTGAGTCAAAGTGTTAATTGTTGTAGACTCATAGTGTTAAACTAAGTGTAGTGTTAGTGATGAGTTAACTCACTTAGCTTCGTGCTAATCCCTCGTTGTTTACTCCTTGCAGGTTAATTTATATTTTGTTAAGGGCGGGTCTCGGAGTAAATTGAAGGAGTGTTCGACAATGATAGAACTCTGATGACTTTTGTATTACTTTAAATATTTTGTTAAAGTAACGCCCATCTAATTTGTGTAGTTATAAAATGAAGTACTTATGTAAAAGATTATATATATTTCGGTTAATCCAGGGCTATATATATATGGGATATTGCTTCCGCGATGTTTTAAAAAAAAAAATGTGATCTAAATTAGGGGCGTTATACCCAGTCTTTGGTTCTGGTTCATCTTCTCAATCCGACAAGAAGTGTTCATACAAGACTTTTATGGCTAGTCGACCACCGGAATTTCAGGGAAGTAAAAATCCTACGGTAACGTTAAATTGGTTGAGGGATATGGAACGTAAATTTGATGTGACTTGCTGTGATGAGGAACTTAAAGTCAAGTATGCGGTTCAATGCATGAAGGATGATGCCATGGTTTGGTGGGATTCCATTACCGGTCGTTTCACTCAACAACAGAAAGAAGCTATTAGTTGGTCTCAGTTTCATCAAGTTGTTCGTAATCAATATTGTTCGGATTTTGATATTGCTAGGATTCGAAGAGAGTTCGTGAATCTTCGATTAAATGATGACATGACTATTGATGAATTGATTGCGCAGTTTACGGATAAGCTTAGGTTCGTGCAACAATGGGTTCCGGATGAGAAAACTCAAATTGAACAATTTGTGGATGCTTTACCGGATAACTACCGTACGGTTGTGAGATTGGCTAAGGATTTATCGCATGCTTTTAACCTCGCGCGGTCTGCCGATAGTGATTTGAGAGGTTTGCGATTATGGCAAGGAAGGGATACAAGTTTCTCTAAAGCAAGAACTGAATCGTCGGGTAAGAATAAATCCAAATGGCAAGGGAATCGGCAAGGTGGTAAGAAATTTGTTGGAAGAAGTAGTTCTTCTGGAAGTTTTAATAGTTCCAACTGGTGTAGTTCGTGTAGGTCTCGGCATGATGGTCCGTGTACGGCTAAGACAAACAAATGTATGAAGTGTGGTGAATTGGGTCATGAGATAAAGAGTTTCCGATATCCAAATTTTGTTTGTTGGACTTGTAAGAAAGAAGGGCATAGGGTTGGTCAATGTCCAGAGGCAAGGTCGACGGGGTCGGGTTCGGTCGGGAGTTCGGGATCTTCCGGTCAGAAAAGAAAGAACCCTCCTCCAGCAACCAGTAGGGCCTTTCAAATGACGGTTGATGAGGCCGTGCATACTGAAGATGTTATCACTGGTACATTTCTTATAAACTCTGTACCTGCACGTGTATTGTTTGATTCGGGTGCTAATTGTACTTTCATTTCTGTGCAATTTTGTGATAAGTTGAAATTAGCCCCTACTGTGATAACAAAGCCTATAGAAGTAGAAATAGTCAGTGGTAAGTTAGTTCCTGTTACCACATCGGTGACTGGAGTTAATATTACTATTGATGATCATGTTTTTCCTATTTCATTCTTGTTGATGCCAATCCCTAGTTTCGATGTAATAATTGGTATTGATTGGTTGAGTCAGAATAAGGCTAGTATTGATTGTCATCGGAAGTTGGTTAGGATCCCAATCTCCGAAGGGTCATATGTTGTGGCTCGAGGAGAACGGGATGGTGTAGCTATTCCTTTGATTTCGTTGATGAAAGCTAGGAAGTCATTGTCAAAAGGTTGTGAGTCATACCTAGCCTATGTAGTCGATGCCAAATTAGAAAAGAAAACTGTTTCGGATGTTCTTGTTGTTTGTGAGTACCCTGAAGTGTTTCCCGATGAATTGCCTGGGTTACCACCAGTTAGGGAGGTAGAATACAGAATTGATCTTGTTCCGGGCTCGTCGCCGATTGCTAAAGCTCCTTATAGGTTAGCTCCTTCGGAGATCCGTGAAATGATGAATCAGATTCAGGAATTGTTGGATAAAGGTTTTATCAGACCTAGTTCCTCGCCGTGGGGTGCACCAGTGTTATTTGTGAAAAAGAAAGATGGGTCATTGCGGATGTGTATTGATTATAGAGAGTTGAACAAGAGAACGGTAAAGAATAAGTACCCTCTTCCTAGAATAGATGACTTGTTTGATCAGTTACAGGGTTCTTCAGTGTACTCTAAAATTGATTTGAGGTCGTGTTATCATCAGGTTCGTGTTCGTGAAGAGGATATACCAAAAACTGCTTTTCGTACTAGGTACGGTCATTATGAATTTTTGGTTATGCCTTTTGGTTTGACGAATGCTCCAGCGGTATTTATGGATTTGATGAACCGTGTGTGTCGACCATTTTTGGATCAATTTGTGATTGTTTTCATTGATGATATACTTATTTATTCGAAATCTGAAACTGAGCATGCCACCCATTTGAGATTGGTTCTTGAAACATTGAGACGAGAACAGTTGTATGCAAAGTTTTCCAAATGTGAATTCTGGCTTCGAGAAGTTCAGTTTTTGGGTCATATAATTTGTCAAGATGGTGTGAAAGTGGATCCATCAAAAGTTGCAGCTGTGATGAATTGGAATGCTCCGAAATCTGTTTCTGAGATAAGAAGTTTCCTTGGGTTAGCGGGATACTATCGGAAGTTTATCAAAGATTTTTCTAAGATAGCCGGTCCGTTAACCAAACTAACTCGTAAAGATGAGAAGTATGTGTGGACTGATCAACAGGAGCAAGCTTTTCAGACATTGAAACAATTGTTGTGTCAGACACCGATTTTAACATTACCAGAAGGTACTGATGATTTTGTGGTTTATTGCGACGCTTCATATTCGGGTTTGGGTTGTGTCTTAATGCAAAAGGATAGAGTTATCGCTTATGCTTCTCGACAGTTGAAACCACATGAGAAGAGTTATCCTACGCATGATTTAGAACTCGCAGCAGTTGTATTTGCCCTAAAACTTTGGAGACATTACTTATATGGGACTCGATGTGTGGTTTGTACCGATCACAAGAGTTTGCAGTATGTGTTCTCCCAGAAAGAATTGAATATGCGGCAGAGACGATGGTTGGAATTGATAAAAGATTATGACTGTGAAATTAGATACCATCCGGGCAAAGCTAATGTGGTCGCCGATGCGTTAAGTCGAAAGAATACACCTGATCGAGCTTTCTATTTAAAAGTGAATGTTTCCTCGGATTTGATTGATCAAATTAAAGTTGTACAACTTGAGGCATTGAAAGACCAGAATCTGAAATCCGAATTCATGTTAAAACACAAAGACGAATTAGTTGATGATTCAAGGGGATTAAAGACTTATCAGTCTCGTGTTTGGATTCCTTCCATTGGTGGTATTCGGGATTTGATTTTAAATGAAGCTCATAAGTCACGCATGTCTATTCATCCGGGTAGTACTCGAATGTATAATGATTTGAAACCGTTGTATTGGTGGCCAACAATGAAAACCGACATTGCAAAGTTTGTGGGATCTTGTCATATTTGTGCTCAGGTCAAGGCGGAACATCAAAAACCATATGGGTCGTTAAAACAGTTGGAAATACCCGAGTGGAAGTGGGATCACGTAACTATGGATTTTGTGACTAAGCTACCGCGTACTGTTCGAGGCAATGATATGATTTGGGTTATAGTGGATCGATTGACAAAAAGCGCTCATTTTCTTGCTACGAGTGAGACAGCATCGTTGACTAAACTTGCTCAATTGTATGTTAACGAAATCGTTTCCAGACATGGTATTCCCTTATCGATTGTGTCGGATAGAGATACTCGTTTTGCTTCTCGTTTTTGGCAAAGTCTACAACAAGAGTTGGGTACACATGTAAACCTTAGCACAGCTTATCATCCTCAGACAGACGGTCAGTCAGAACGTACAATTCAAACTTTAGAGGATATGCTTCGTGCTTGTATTTTGGAATATGGAGGTTCATGGGATTCACATCTCCCATTGGTTGAATTTACTTACAACAATTCGTATCATTCAAGTATTGGGATGCCTCCGTATGAAATGTTGTATGGTCGTCATTGTCGCACACCTACATGTTGGTTAGAGGCAGGTGAGAAACAGTTTGCTGGACCCGACATTGTACAAATAACCGCTGATAAAGTAACTATTGCACGTGAGAAGTTGAAAGCCGCAAGAGATAGACAGAAACAGTATGCGGATCCTAAAAGACGACCGATTGTGTTTACCGAAGGTGAATTAGTGTATCTTAAAGTTTCTCCGTGGAAAGGTGTGATTAGATTCTGAAAACGTGGAAAGTTGGCGCCTAGGTACATTGGTCCATTCAAGATTCGACAAGTTGTAAATGATCAGTCGATGGCATTGGATCTTCCTCCAGAGCTCTCTGGTATTCATGACACGTTTAACGTATGTTACTTAAGAAAGTGTAATATCGAGGATCAGTCGCAAATTCTTCCGTTGAAAGATTTAAAGGTTGATCAAACTCAGAAATTGGTTGAAGAACCGGTTGAGATCCTTGATAGAAAGGTGACTAAACTTAGGAAGAAACAAATTCCTATGGTGCTTGTTAAGTGGCGACATAGCTTAGGTCCTCATTTGACTTGGGAGTCTGAGGAGTCGATGAAATCAAAATATCCTGGATTGTTTGATAGGGCTGAGATTTCGGGGACGAAATCTCCTTAAGGAGGGGAGATTTGTAACATCCTCTCCGGTAGCCTGGTATTTTTCTATTTATAATTGCGTATTTAATAGTTTTAAATAATTTTGTAATATAATTGTTTAATTATGAAAGTTGGTGAAATAGGTCTTAGGACTTATTGTGGTTAGTGGAATGTTGTTTGATTTAAATTATTAAAGTTGACGGAACAATAAAATAAATTTCTCGTATTTAGTGATTAAGTGCCAGACAATAGATTTAGAGCGGGTATAAAATAACCACGATGTTAAATGGTTAAAAAGGAAGGGCCGATCTTTTTATTTTCACTTTACCAATTCCTTTTCCTATTTTCCTTTCAAACAAACACACATAAACCCTAACTTAAATATAGGATCAAATCATCAAACTAGGAAGTGATTGGAGATTGTAATCTACTAGCAATCATCATCATCATCATCTTCTACCCTTCTATTCATCATCTTCTTCATATTTTAAAGGTAAGTGGGGTTTATTTCAAATGATAGGATTGATGATTAAGTGATTAAATGAAATTGTTCTTGCAATTGTAAGATGATCACTTGTTATATATGATGATATGTGATGATTATTGACTGATTATATGGTTCAAATCCATGTTCTTAAACTATGATTGAAACTAGTTGGAAACCTAAATTGGTTATATGATTTTGGTAGGAAAATAAGATTACTTGGTGCTAGTGAGTGTTGTTGATGTTAATTAGATACAATATAGCATTCCTTAAGTGGTAAAAATGTTGGCTAGATGACTTAGTACCTGAACTTGTGTGAATTTTGGGGTTTGAAACGAGCTGGAAATGTGCAGAACAGGATCTGGAATTGCTGGGTTTGTGGCAAAGCCGATCGGCTATGCCAAAGCCGATCGGTTATAACTATAAAAGCCGAATGGCTATTTATAGCAAATCAGCTATCTTAGTGCAAAACCATCACAGAACTTGGACCTCGAATTAAAGTCTGAAAATAACTGCGGAAGCCGATCGGCTATGGATGAGCCGATCGGTTATGCTATCCAAGCCGATCGGCTATGGATGTTGAAGCTGAACGGCCATGACCAAAAATAGAATTAAAATAGCTATATCCTTTGAGTGTAATGGAAAGATATAACTATATCTGGAAACCAAATAAATAAGGTAATTATGGTACGATCTAATTGTATTAGTGATTGTGTAATAGTATAAGTACTAGTGTAAAGTCGTTAGTTGCTTAAATACTACTTATTAATGACAAGTTCTAACTTGTGTTGTTGCGTGATGTTTCAGATACCCCAAAGACTCAGTGATTAGTAGCTGGGTGTGTTGACTGCAAATGTATCGGTGAGTGGATTCGAAACTCACCGTTTGGCTTAGTTGTAATCATTTGATTACGACGGGTAAACGTAGACTTGATTATTGAGTTGATTATTGGTTATTGTTGGTTATATGCCTATATGCACTTTGTGTGGCCTTCGGGCATGGTTGTTAATGAGGTCAACGAGTTGATGAACTGTTGGTTGGGCTAGCGGGATGTTGTGTGAACGGTACAGGGATGTACTTCATTTGTTGTGTGTGCTGAACTGTACCTAAGTATGATAAACACTAGCTATCGGTCTCGTCCGTGATGGCCATACGGATATGTTTGGATAAGTGATCTTGGGGAGCCGCCCGGGTACTAAGGTTATCCCCGGATCCGCCGATCCTCATTAAGTTGTTGTTGATTGTTGTGGTTGCGAATACTTGTTGTAGTTAATTGGTTTAGCTAAGTTAAATGTTGAGTGTTGGATTTACTCACTTAGCTATGTGCTAATCCCTTGTTGTTACTTCCTGCAGACTTTTGTTTTGTGCATGCGGGTGGGTAGCAGGAAGGTCAAACCTTGGAAGCATGGAATGTTTGATATTCAAACTACTCTGATTATTTTTGTAACAACTCAGTTTAGTTATATAATACCCCGACATGCTAATCTTTTGAACAAATTTTAAAGTGAAGTGACTTAAATATGTAAACGGTTTTTAGTACTTTAGAATATTATGTAACCATGTATTGCGTTTTATTTACTTACGCTTCCGTATTATCTATAATATTATTACTATGGAATGAGGGGTGTTATATCATCCCATTCTTGATTCCTCTTTATCTTGTAAGTTATATTTTTATATATAATGAGTTTTAGGTAAATTATTGATTGATATGATTTGAAGATTGATGAGTTAGATTAAGTGTTGTATATCGATTTGATGATGATGATTGAACTTCTTTTACTCGATTACATGATAAAAACATGATAGATTTCTTAAGTTTTAGTTTGAATGGAAATGGTTAGGTTATAAGTGATTTTGATGATTGTGATGAATGGTTACTTGAATCTTGGTTGCATGATGATAGTAAGTGTTATTGTGACTCAAAATTTGTAAATATTGATGTTTGTAAGCTGGTTTTGAGGAAAAATGGGTTTTTGGTACGACTTGATGAAGTGCAGGAAATCTGCATTTTCGTGCAGGTCTTCAATGGGAATCCGGACGGATTCATGGGAATCCGGACGTATTCCTGGGAATACGGCGTATTCCCTGGCGTATTCATGAACGTATTCCTTAATTTAAGTTCTGAATTGGAAATTGATCGGGAATACGGCGTATTCATCTGAATCCGGCCGGATTCAAATGAATACGGACGTATTCCAGGGAATCCGGGCGGATTCCCACTGCAGATCAATACATTGTCTTTTTACTAATTATGATTATATATCTATATATGTAGTGTATCTATTAAATAATACATGTTTGATTCGTAAGTTATGAGTAGGTGAAGTGATTGTTTCCTTAACAATGTGCATTATATTAAGTTACTAATTCGAGTGTTTTAATATGATTTCAGACAAGTCGAAGACTCAGTGAATTAGTCAACTGAGTAGTGGAAGTTAAAGTGGACAGGTGAGTGGACTTTGATCTCTCCCTATGTTTGGTGATCATTTATGTGGATACTTCAAGTGTTAATTGTGCATTCTTGTGTTAAGGCATATTGTGAATTAGAAGCAAGTGTTAAGAAACCTTTTGGTGATTGTGTTAAAGAGGTCAATCTTGTTGGACGTTTTGCTACAGGTTAGTCAACACGAGAGTTGTGAACATGTGTTGTGAATGGAGCTTGTGTTGACTAAAGGTAGCAAACCGTTATCGGTTAACCACTGTATTGGCCTGCAGTTGGCGTAAGTGTCGCTTGGTGGGCCACCGCGGCTGAGGGTGCCACAAGGGCCACCGATCCTCTAGTGATGTTGAGTCAATGTGTTAATTGTTGTAGACTCATAGTGTTAAACTAAGTGTAGTGTTAGTGATGAGTTAACTCACTTAGCTTCGTGCTAATCCCTCGTTGTTTACTCCTTGCAGGTTAATATATTTTGTTAAGGGCGGGTCTCGGAGTAAATTGAAGGAGTGTTCGACAATGATAGAACTCTGATGACTTTTATACTACTTAAATGTTTTGTTAAAGTAACGCCCATCTAATTTGTGTAGTTATATAATGAAATACTTATGTAAATGGTTATGTATATTTTGGGTTAATCCAGGGTTATATATATATGGGATATTGCTTCCGCGAAGTTTATAAAAAAAAAAAAAAAGAAAATTAGGGGCGTTATAGTTTCTCGTGTATCGAGTTGCCACTATTACCCCAACCATATTTGAGAAGTCACGTGTAGGAACACGCAATTATTCATCTAAACGCATTGCAACAGTAGTTGTCATATAGTGAGTTAGGCATATGCAAATGTGTGCATGTATGTTCTAGCCAAGGCTATTGTCTAGGTCTCTAAGGCTTTCAGGTCGCTTAAAGAACTCTAGTTCGCTATAACCAATGGCTCTGATACCAATCTGTAGCACCAACAAATTCGGTCAGCGCGGTCAACGCGCGATTAGCGGAAGCATTAGAGTAAGCGGGGGTGCTGACGTTAACGTTGAACATCATGCCAGATCAGAGCGTATGATTATTGCTAAACAGTAAATTAAGATGCCATTTATGAAGTTTGTTTGTAACAAAAAGAACTACAACCCATTAAAGTCGTAGAATAGTATTATAAAATACTATATGTTATAAAGTACACAGTTTTCGAAAGAAGATTCCATAAGTATGATTAATGTAAATCATTTATACAAATAAATCTTAAGTGTCCCAAAATGTGGCATCCTAATTATTCGCGGGTCGCCTAACTCCATATGCGTGCAGTCTTAACTGTGCTGCTAGTTACCTGAAAAACATAGTAAACCGTCAACAATAATGTTGAGTGAATTCACAGGTTTTTATAAGTATGGTTTGTTAAACCATATTCATTTGTAAGATGTTGACAAGCAAGTCAAATAAAGTAATTCATAACAGTTTGTAGGGAAATAACATCCTATGAGCTATTCAATCAAAAGTTTGCAAGTATTAACAAATAATTCACATCACATAGTGGAATTATTCATATATCAAAAGTATAAGGCATGACAACATTTATAAATCAAAGCAAGTCATGGCACATAATAAATGTAGGCTATGTTTTTCACCCAAAGTTCAAAATAATAACACAGTTAAAAGTTTGGGGCTGTGAACTCACAGTGTAAGCAGTGATGTGATAGTTAGCAGATGAGAGGAATGTCTCCTGAGTGAAGTCAACCTATACGCAATAGGCGTATTAGTATAAGTTCTTGACTGTTTGTCAAATTAAATTAACTATTTGATTGTTTTGAGGAAATTGTTGTTTACTTAAATTTGTACAAGTCGTTGGTGACGATATGTTGAAACTAAGTAATATTCTCCAAGTGTGTTTATATAAGTATATATATATATATATTCGTCATACATATAAATAATATGAATATGCTTGTCGTAATTTATGCATTGCACGCTTGTAAAACGTAAATTCCATTGGTTTAAAAAGTATTCGTTTATTTCCTGAGTTATATATTTGTATATAACATTGTCATCGTATATATATATAAATTTAGTCGTTATATATATATATATATATATATATATATATATATATATATATATATATATATATATATATATAAACTATTGTCCGAAGCAATAAGTTTAACTCGAAATCATTTGGTCCGTTTTTTATATCCAATACAAATATTCGTTTCCAAAATTGTCGTATGTCTATAAAATTTGAGTCATTTTCCTTTCGTTTTTATGTTTATGTAATAAATATTACTGTTTCTAAAAGTCGTCGTATCCGCTTAATCGTGTCGTTTTTATATTGTTAAACTCGAGTCCAATATTAGTTGGTATTTAAGTTTAATACGTAACAATGAAGATGTCGCGCGAGTGAAAATACATCGTACTGAATTTGGGCTGCGTTTTGGGCCGGATATACCCCAAACCCGTACGGGTCAAGGGTAAACCCGGATGGGTTGGAACTTCACCCGATTGGGTTGAAAAATCCACCATTTAATTTCACCTTTTTATTTCCTATATACATAATGAATGTTTGTACATGGTGAGTTTATCAAGTACGTCATCATCATCACCAACTTAATCATTTTATTCTTTGATTTGCTGTTGAGTAACCAAATCATCAACACGTAATATAATATAAAAATCGAAAATTTATACAAGAATTGAAATGGAAAGGATATCTCACAAAGATGATGATGGTGAGATACGGATGATGATGTTGATCAGTCGATGATGATGATGTTTAATTTGTTGTTGTTATTTGGTGAATAAATGTTCTAGATGATGGAGAATAAATTTTTGGTGTTGCTCTTGTGTTCCTTGCTCCTGCAGATCACTCCAAAAGGGGAAGAAAAAGAAGACTCAAATAATTGAGTTAGGTATGTGGTTTTGTGTCCATGTGTGTGTTGGGAGGGAATACATATTAACTCAAAATTCCACTGAGGTAAAGGAGTGAACAGCACACTGTCGACCATATATTTTTATGGATGGTAATTGTTTAGGTTTTTTTTTTTTTTAACCCGTTAATTTTGGGTACGAGTATAATTATAGCACTATAAAACATAACATTTTATATTTTTATTTTGTAGATGCCCTCCTGGTTCGTTATATAAATTTAGAATAATGAGATTCTCATTATTTTAGACTGTTGTACAAATTTGTACATTTTACTGCGCGCATCCAATTAGGTGCCAAATTTCAGTTAAATTATGATTTCATATTTTGAGGTAATGTTCCAAATACTAAAACAGGAATGGCAAAAATAACACTTTTGTTATTTTTGACTTTAGGCACGTTTTATAATTGTTTATGTTCGTGTATAACGTGTCCTAAATAGTCGTCTAAAATATCCCGAACAACTTTTGTTCCAACTATTTTCTATAATAGTTTCCAATAAAATTTGTTCAAAAGTATTTTGAGATACTTTTTGGACATTTGTACTGTGTCCTATACGTTAAATAATAAACGTATAATGTATTATATTATTTCAATAATATAATTATAATAGTAATCGTAATTAATAATTTTTGATTTATTAATTATTTTTGTATCACCAACTTTATTGTATTTAATTTGTCGGGTTCGTCCCGATAAGTTTGTACGTAATTTAGTTAATTACGAAATACGTAATACTTTTTGTTTAAAAGTGTTGGGCTTGTTAGGTTTATTTCACAAGGAAAGTTTTGTTTAAACTTTGATCAGAAAATTAGCGTAAAGTGCATGTATTTACTGTTCTTAATTGTACCCAAATTTGCGGGGTGTCACATAATGTATACTTGACGTATAATTTATCATTTAAAGGTTTAAAGCCATAAATCACAACAAACTTTTCAAAATTATCGATGTGCGCCATACTATATATGCGCAACGAGCTTTCAAAACTTGTATTTGTGTGTGTTTGCAACTTACAACCGGTAATTAGGATTCAAGTACAAGTAAGATAAAGCCTAATAATGTTTTTCATAAACATGTGACGTACTTTGTTATAGTTGGCCCTTTTGTCACAACCGCTCAAAAAGTGTTAACTTGTGCATAAAATGTTAATTATCATCTCAATTTTTATCGATATTCTAGGTAACTTGATTCAAGTTTGATGACAATAGCTATAGTTTGTATTAATATGAAAAGCTATGATGGTAGATACTGTCTGATGCTTATGAGGCCGGCGTAAGTATGTACCATGTATTCAAGTTCTTTTAGAAGAAAAAGAAAATGTGGTTGTTAACTTACTTGGTGCAATCAACACTAGATGAGATAGTAAAACCCAATTTGATCCCACACTTTCCAGGAAGTGATTGAGCTAGGCTAGGGTTCGGGTTTAGCCTTTGGGAAGCCGACTTTAGGCATTGACATGCAGCCCGTCTATCAGCCGTTGTACTAGCGGCTGCTGCAAGAGCCTTAGCACCTGTACAACAACTAGGTGGGGGCACACCACTCCCACTTCTAAGGTAACTCACACAAGGCGCTACATCTTGAATGACAGCCCCACAAGTTATCGCGGCATTTGAGGAAGGTGCAAACAAGACAAGTAGGGACACAGTTGCGATTACCAACAATGATGCTATTTGATAAGAACCCTTCATTGTGAAAATATGTCAAGATTAAATTGGTACTAAGTGTGATATTTCTTTGATTTGATAGCGGTGGTTTTTATAGAAGAAGTTGAAGTAGATGGTCACTATTGAAAAATAAGTATTTTATGTGTTGGGTAATTAGTGATGGAGTGCAAGTAACTAAAATGGAAATGTTTTTCAAAACTTTTGGGTTTCTTATTTATGTTTCTAAAGTCAAACACATTTATTGCCAGATCGTACATATTCAACTAGTAAATCAGTTTTTATTTATTCATAAAAATATACGAAGGATTTGAGTGTGTATAAATACACGATGTATGAAGTATATATACTACAATGCCACTCCCTAGATTTCTACATAAGCATGTTAATCTCACAATTCCTAGTTCAAGGTAGTTTGAGGATGTTACTCTCGTACTCTTTGGTTGATTCAAGTAGTTAGGAAACGTTGTCTTTCTTCATATTCTACACGATGACTAGCATACATAGGTATAAAATACAGGAATAACCACCATGTCTTAGTACTTATAAATAGGGATGTAATCACGTTGACTCGATAGCGGGACGAGCTTGTACGATGCATTTTTGAAATCGACTCGAAAGGCTCGAACATTGGCAAACTTAGTTTATATTAATTTATATCTTTATTCATAAGATGGTGGTATCAAAAGCCTTTTAATGATTGAAAGTATGTAAATCAGTAAATCACTTGTCACACCCCCAAAATCGGTAATCGCGTTTATGAAACACTTAGCGGAAGCATTATGTAATTAGCGAAAGCATTTTAAGTATACAGCGGGGGTGCTGACGTTAGCAGTATGCATTCATCGTATCAGAGCTTATGATCATTGCAGAACATAAATTAAGATGCCATTAATATAAAAGTAGTTACCAAAACTACGACTTGTCAAGTCATAGAAATAGTAGTATTGTAAAAATACATTTGTCCCAAATGTGGCATCCTAATTCGTAGTGGGTAACTTACGTCCATTATGCATGCATCAGTACCTGAGTCCTAATTCCCTGAAAAACATAGTAAAACGTCAACATTGAATGTTGAGTGAATTCACAGGTTTAATTTACAGTGGTCAAACCAAGTCATGAATAAATCATTCATTTACGGCACGACATATTGTTCATAAGTTTAGTAGGAATTACAAGTTATTCTAGTTAAAGAAAACATTTCCTATATAATGTAAGAATATCATTCTTACTACAAGTAAATAGTTGCGTAGGAAATACAAGTTTAATCAAAAACATTTCCTAATAAGTAGTTGCAGGAAACAAGGGTTTAAATAATCAAAGTAAACCTTTCCTATCTATTGTATAGCTTCAAATAAGTAATCTCAGGAAAGTACCATTTCCAATCTATTAGTTTAATAATCATGTGTAATACAATTTGATCGTTAAGTAGGAAAACAGGTCTATCCAAATACGATAAACATTTCCTATTATGTAGTTTGTAAGAAATTCAAGTTTATCCAACCAAGGAACAACATTTCTAAAATAAAGCAATCGTGTAGGAACACCTATACTATTAGTTATCACAAGAAATATAGGTTTATCAATCAAGTAAACATTTCCATCTAAATAGTTTGTAGGAAATACAGGTTTAACAATCAAGTAAACATTTCCATTCAAATAGTTTGTAGGAAATATAGGTTTAACAATCAAGTAAACATTTCTATTCAAATAGTTTGTAGGAAATACAGGTTTAACAATCAAGTAAACATTTTAATTCAAATAGTTTGTAGTAAATACAGGTTTAACAATCAAGTAAACATTTCCATTCAAATAGTTTGTAGGAAATACAGGTTTAACAATCAAGTAAACATTTCCATTCAAATAGTTTGTAGGAAATACAGGTTTAACAATCAAGTAAACATTTCCATATACATTGTTGTAGGAAACACAAGTTTAACAATTAAGTAAACATTTCCTGTAAAAGTTGTTATATCGGGAAACCAAGTTTATCCAATCAAGGTAAACGTTTCCAAAAATGTAATCATGCGTAGGAACACCTGTCCTATTAGTTATCATAGGGAATACCCTTCCCAAATTAAGTTGTAGTTTAGTTGTTTAGTTATGTGGGAAATATAGACCATAATCCCTCCAAGGTGAGCTAAACCTTTAGAGTTAAAGTAACGACTCCTAGTACTATAACCAAACCACGACTAGTTGTTTTGTTGTTGCCTCAGTAACACGGTAAGTATACACTCCTCGTTACGACTACCGTCGATGGGGTTGGAATGACCAACGAGTTATATCCTGGGAGGGTTGTCAAATCGATAGTACTATCTGTATACTCAGTGGCTAGAGTCACCTAGCTAATGGTTATAAGTTGCAAGCACTAGGACTTATGTGCACTACAACTACCTCACGTAAACCTAGGATCGTACCAAAATTCGTTGTCTTATTCCCAAAATGTTATGAAAACGTTTCATATAGTTAACAGTTGATTTATAAAGCATAAAGCATTTATACAAATCAATTTGATATAAAAGCATGTCAAGCAATTATATAAACAAGTAGCATGTTATAGCACATAGTTCTATGTTATCCACCCCTGGTTTTAAAAGCATTTAAAACAAGTAAAAGAGGGGCTGTGAACTCACTGGTTGCGGTCTTTAGCAAAATAACAGCTAGTAATAGTAGTCGTCCAACAGTGTACTTCAAAGCCCTAGACGTAAGAAGTATACTTATATAAGTGTTCGCCTAATCGTTAAGTCGAAGTGTTTATACAATATTAGTTGTTGGTGATAATTGTGTTGAGTAATTCGTTGCGTGTAAGTATATATACCTATATATACTTATTAGTTGAATATATATATTCTTTTATATATATATATATATATATATATATATATATATATATATATATATATATATATATATATATATATATATATATATATATAGTTTATCGTTGTCGTTTAACGTTTATGTTTTAAAAACATAAGTCTATTTGTTATAAAGATAACCTCGTTCAATTGTATATATATATATATAAATAAATACACTTTGTCGAAATGTCGTATCTATATTTATATATATAAATATAAGTTGTCGTTTTTGTATAAACATAATACGGTTGTCGTAGATCCATTTATAATTATATATATAAATTATAATCGTTCGTATTTATATAACTTTGTTGTTGTTCGAAAATATATATATCAAAAGGATCATTCTATATTGATATAAACCGGTTTTAAGTTTGCGTTTTATAATCACATGACCCAATGGGCTTTGGCCCAATTCGTTCGGTACAATAACAAGTCCAAATAGTTTGACCCACTAACGAGGCCCAATAGTTGTGGCCCAATTGATATGGCCCAAAATACATTACTATATCATTTTGGCCCATTATATATTCATTAGTTTTAGCCCAATAGAAATGTGGTTAATTAGGCCCGTTATATATTCATTAGTTTTAGTCCAATAGATTAAGCCCATTTATAGTTTTGGCCCATAATTTTCGGCCCAAATAATAAACTACAAGTCTGGCCCATTTATTGACGAAACGGTTTTGGCCCAAATCTAATACGTAACTCGTTCGGGTTTGGCCCCATCATCAAATTAATGATTCACGGCCCAATTTATTTTCGGTCCAAAAGTTTTAATGTTTAATATTAGTCGGTTTACGTTTATCGTTTGTGGCTCTTTTGTATCGACTTGATCAAACGTGCTCGATTTGACCCGAAACTTTTAGGGATGTCTTAATTATGTTTTTAGAGCTCGGGAAAATTGTCGTTTTGTTTTATGGTAGGCTCGAAGGTGTCGTTTTAACTTTTATCCCAAAACAGTCCCTATATTCAGTTTTACAGATTTTTAGTCAACTTTCGAGCTCGTTCTCGGTACACAAAACTTATTGAACAAATTCGAAATTTTTACAAGATGTTCCCACATATATCACCTACTTTTAGTAATTTTTTCATGATTTATAGACATCCACAAGATTTTTAAAAAAATCGTGATCATAGGCTGTCCAGGAATCCCGTTTTTCAGAGTTAATCTTCACAATTCGGTTACTAGAGGAAAACCTACGCATTTCTAGCAAAAGTGTTCAACACGGAAGTTGTTCCTAACTGAAATATGAAGGTTTTGGCGCTGGTTTCATGCATTAATTCAACTCACACAATTAGTTATGATTTTTCTCCCGAGAGGACAGAATCTGTCCAGATTTCGATTATCATCAAGGTTATGTTTTATTTCGTTTTTGTTATGTTTTTGTATATGATCTTTATTAGAGTGAACTAATAACATGTTAACAAGCTAGAAACATGAAAGATAAGTGAAAGATCGAGAGCCCTTACAAGGCTTGAAAAACGAAGAGAGGAGGCGATGATGTTGCTCGATCTTGTTGCTAGCCTTTTCTTGCACAACTTAAGGAGGATTATCTTAATAATTATAATGGTTGTTTGATGATGGTTGGGGACTGAGCAGAGAACCGAGAGAGATAGATTAGAGATAGAGTGAAGGTGTAGGTAAATAAATGAATGAGTGTAACTAAAGATATGTGTTTTGTGTGTTCTTGTAGCAAAAATCAAAGGATGGTGAGGGGTACCAAGGGTATGGCCGGTTATAAAGTCAAAGCCAAGAAAATGCTTTGTCAAATTTTTGTCTCCAATAATTGAATGATTAGATATTTTGGTATTTAACCCGTGTTAGTTTACCCGATCGTTATACGTTTTAACGTATTTTGTTCGGTTAGTTTGTTAACGTTATTTCGCGTTAGTATTTTTCGAGTATTGTTCCAAACACTTTATTTCAAACTTTCAAAATATAAATTTTGATTAGTTTGGTTGTTGGGTTCATTTTGTGTATTTTAATTGTGTACGTTACGTTTAATATAAAATGTATAATATAGTATATTATTTCAATAATAAAAGTTAATAATATTTGTAATTAATAATTTTCGAATTATTAATTATTTTGTATCACCAACTTTATTGTATTTAGTTTGTCGAGTTCGATACGTTCATTTAGTGCAGTAATTTTATATTATAACTACTATTTAACTAATACGACACGTATTATATAGTAAGTTTTGCTAAACTTATCACACAAAGATAGTTTTGAATTCACTAATCAGGGAATTACTCTAGGTAATGCATGCAGTTAAGTAAGGATTAATACCCTAAATGGAGGATTGTCACATTCTCCCCCCCGTTAGCTAAATCTCGTCCCGAGATTTAAGTTGAGTTATTCGTGACTGTCGTATGTTCAAACAGGTGAGGGTACTTCTTTCGTATCTCATCCTCACGTTCCGAGGTAAACTCTGGGCCACTGTATCGGTTACTTCGATAGGTTCCTCCACAAAGTTAAGCTTTGAGTTAATAAAGACTTCGTCAAGAGGGATGATAAGTGTTTCATCGGAAAGACACTTCTTCAAGTTACACATATGAAAAGTGTCGTGAATGCTACTAAGCTCTTGTGGCAATTTTAGTTTGTAAGCGACAGGACCAATCCTTGCAAGGATTTCAAAAGGTCCAACATATCGCGGGTTCAGCTTTCCTCGTTTGCCAAATTGTGCTATCCCCTTCCAGGGCGATACCTTGAGTAGGACTTTGTCACCTACTTGAAACTCAAGAGGTTTACGACGATTATCGACGTAAATCTTTTTTGTGTCTCGCGCCGCTTTCAATCGGTTGAGTACTTGAGCTATCTTGTTCGTGGTTTCTTGGACAAGCTCAGGTCCGGATAGTCTGTCACCCAACTCTGCCCAACAGAGTGGTGATCGGCATTTGCGTCCATACAGTGCTTCGAATGGCGCCATCTGTATGCTGGTGTGATAACTGTTGTTGTAGGAGAATTCTGCTAGTGGGAAATGAGTATCCCAATTTCCTCCAAAGTCAATCACACACGCTCGTAACAAGTCTTCGAGCATTTGAATCGTTTGTTCACTCTGGCCATCGGTTTGCAGATGATAGGCAGTACTCATGTCGAGTCGACTACCTAAAGCCTGTTGTAGTGTCTGCCAGAAGCGAGATGTAAATCTGCTATCTTTATCAGATATAATGGACAATGGCACATCGTGTCGAGAAACGACCTCTTTGATATAGATCTTCGCCAGTTTCTATAGTTTGTCAGTCTCTTTGATAGCAATGAAGTGGGCTGATTTCGTCAATCGATCGACAATCACCCATATTGAATCAGCTCCAGCTGATGTCTTTGGTAGTTTTGTGATGAAGTCCATCGTTATGTGCTCCCATTTCCATTGTGGCATCTCTGGTTGTTGCAAAAGTCCTGAAGGTTTTTGATACTCAACCTTGACTTTGAACAAGTTATACACTTGCTGACATAAGTAGCTATGTCTCTCTTCATGTTAGGCCACCAATAGAAACCTTTCACATCTTGGTACATCTTATCTGCACCAGGATGAATTGAATAGTTAGACTTGTGAGCTTCGTCCAAAATCAGTTTACGTAGTTCATCGTCGCACGGTACCCAAATTCGATACATGAAGTATAGAACTCCATTCTCTTTGGTTTCAAGCTGTTTCTCCATTCCCTTCAGGGATTCGTCTTTCATGCGCTCGGCGATGAAAGCTATTCGTTGTGCTTCGTAAATTTGAGTAATAAGATTCGAGTGGATTGTCAATACCAAAGCTCGAACTCTGCGAGGTTTAACGTTCTCCTTACGACTCAGGGCATTGGCTACTACATTAGCCTTGCTCGGATGGTACTTAATCTCACAGTCGTAATCGTTCAGTAATTCGACCCAACGTCTCTGTCTCATGTTGAGCTCTTTCTGGTCGAATATGTGTTGTAAACTCTTGTGGTCAGTGAAGATTGTACACTTTGTACCATATAGGTAGTGTCTCCAAATCTTGAGTGCAAAAACGACTGCTCCCAACTCTAGGTCATGAGTTGTATAATTTTTCTCGTGAATCTTCAATTGACGAGATGCATAAGCAATAACTTTGTCGTTTTGCATGAGAACACAACCTAATCCTTGATGTGAGGCATCGCAATAAACGATGAAGTTCTCTGTCCCCTCAGGTATAGATAGGATTGGTGCGGTGCTCAACTTTTGTTTCAATAGTTGGAAGGTGTTCTCTTGTTTCTTTCCCCATTCGAATTTCTTATCCTTCTGCGTTAAGGTGGTAAGTGCCTGGGCTATCTTCGAGAAGTTTTCTATAAACCTAAGGTAATAGCCATCCAAACCAAGAAATTGTCGAACTTCTGTGGGAGTTTTCGGTGGTTTCCAGTTTTTAATCACCTCTATTTTGGACGGGTCCACATAAATTCTCTTGTCGTTAATCACGTGACCTGGGAAATGAACCTCCCTAATCCAAAATTCGCATTTGGAGAACTTAGTATACAACTTCTCACTCTCAAGTAGTTGGAGGATAAGTCTTAAGTGTTGTTCGTGATCCTCTTTCATTTTCGAGTAAATCAAGATGTCATCAATGAACACAATGACAAACTTATTTAGATACGGCTTGCACACTCGGTTCATGAGATCCATGAATACTGCAGACGCATTAGTCAATCCAAATGGCATGACTAGGAACTCGTAATGACCTCAACGAATCCTGAACGCGGTCTTCGGTGCATACTCTTCTCGAACCTTCAGTTGGTGGTAACCAGAACGAAGGTCGATCTTCGAGTAGTAACTCGATCCTTGTAGCTGATCAAACAGATCGTCGATGTTTAGTAGTGGGTATCGGTTCTTAATGGTTACTTTATTAAGCTCTCGATAGTCAATGCACATTCGCATGGATTCATCCTTCTTCTTGATAAACAAAACCAGAGCTCTCCAAGGTGAAAAGCTCAGTCGGATGAATCCTGAGTCTAAAAGCTCCTGCAACTGTGTAGACAGTTCTTGCATTTCTGATAGAGCTAGACGATAAGGTGAGCAAGTGATTGGTGCGGCCCTGGGCACCTAAATCGATGCGAAACTCGAAATGTTGCGGAGGTGGTAATCCTGGAAGATCATCAGGAAACACTCCCGGATAGTCTCGCAATATAGATATGTCGTCTATGTGTCACTCCTCGGGTTTCTCTTCCACGACGTGTGCCAGAATGTTGGAAATCCCTTTCGGAGATATTTACTAGCTTTTTAGAAAGTAACCATCTTTTACAACACTCGTTCTCTTATCTCCTTGTATCACCAAGGTTTCCCCTGTCGGTAATGGTAGACGTAACATCTATCAAAACAATAATCTTTGCAAGATTCCTTGACAACTAGTCCATACCGACTACGATGTCAAAATTTCCCAACTCCACCGATAGCAAGTCTATTTCGAAGAAATGTCCCTCTAACATCAGGGCACATCCCGGTACTATTTTTCCTGATTCGGTCAACTTACCGTCGGTTAGTTTTATAGTGTACTTGTTATCTAACTTACGGGATTCAAAGTCTAAGAGTGGTCTAACTTCACTAGACATTAACTCAACTTGATATCCGAATCAATATCATAGAGGCATAATGGTGGTTGTTGCAATTGTTGAGCTTTGTGTACTGGTTTCGGTAGTGTTTTGGGTCACTACACTCGAAACACCCGTTGCTTTATCGCTCATCATTGGCTCTGGCGGAAGGATTGGGTAGGCTATATTGAGTTCGATGACCCTACTGCTCGCAGTTACCACTAAGAGTACACTCTTCATTGTGGCGTCTCTCACATTTCCAAAGCTTTTTCCTTTAGTTGGGTTTCCATCAAGTGTTTCGGTTATCCTTCATGGCGTTGTTGTGAGTACGACTCACCTCGTGTCGGGTAATAGTTTCAGCTACTCGTTAATTAATGATTTCTCATATTGCTACGATCGTGGGTAGTGTGTCGTTTCGTCAATCGTTCCTAATGTTTCGTTGCTAAATTATTGAATGAATAAGGAAGGGTTATTGTTATCCCCATTACGCATCTTACGATTTTGAAACACCCATATGTACCTAGTATAATAAAATCACGTTGGCCAGTCGTCATTATATGATGTTAAATACATACTTCTTTTCATCACCGCTTAACACGATCAAGTTCGTACAAACTCAATACAAGAGTTACAGATATAGATGTGAGTGATTCAAAGAATGTAAGTAGTTAAGACGTTCATACTAGAGTGTTTATCTAAAGGGTGATGGGATTTATATATATCCATCGAATATAAGTTTTAGTATAGTACTGCATAGGCACAACCCGTCATACGTAAGTTTAACGAAGATAGGATAAGTACATTCCTATAACTACCTCATATTGTCATCATCATGCTGACCCCAGCTACACTCTCTGCCACTCGAGCACGCTCTTCTAGCGTATGTACTCGGGCACAGGTAGTATGGGTATTCTTAAGTTTCTTAAGAGGTAGTACCTTCAGTAGTTCCTCAAACATGTTCGTTGTTTCATCTACGCCAGGTGTCACGTTGGACGTTGGAGCAGACATAGTCATTAAGTTTTCGTTGGCAGACACAATATCGATGTTATAGTTGTGCTCTAACGGTTCCTTGTTGGAGTCGATCATGTATATAGGACGTTCGTTATTCACACTCATAATATATTTAGTAACTACGTAGTGAACTAGAGTTATGCAATGTATGAATGCATGAGTGTTCTAGCCAAGGCTATAGTCTAGGTCTCTAAGGCTTTCAGGTCGCTTAAAGACTTCTAGTTCGCTATAACCAATGGCTCTGATACCAAGTCTGTCACACCCCCAAAATCGGTAATCACGTTTATGAAACACTTAGCGGAAGCATTATGTAATTAGCGGAAGCATTTTAAGTATACAGCGGGGGTGCTGACGTTTGCAGTATACATTCATCGTATCAGAGTTTATGATCATTGCAGAACATAAATTAAGATGCCATTAATATAAAAGTAGTTACCAAAACTACGACTTGTCAAGTCATAGAAATAGTAGTATTGTAAAAATACATTTGTCCCAAATGTGGCATCCTAATTCGTAGTGGGTAACTTACGTCCATTATGCATGCATCAGTACCTGAGTCCTAATTCCCTGAAAAACATAGTAGAACGTCAACATTGAATGTTGAGTGAATTCATAGGTTTAATTTACAGTGGTCAAACCAAGTCATGAATAAATCATTCATTTACGGCACGACATATTGTTCATAAGTTTAGTAGGAATTACAAGTTATTCTAGTTAAAGAAAACATTTCCTATATAATGTAAGAATATCATTCTTACTACAAGTAAATAGTTGCGTAGGAAATACAAGTTTCATCAAAAACATTTCCTAATAAGTAGTTGCAGGAAACAAGGGTTTAAATAATCAAAGTAAACCTTTCCTATCTATTGTATAGCTTCAAATAAGTAATCTCAGGAAAGTACCATTTCCAATCTATTAGTTTAATAATCATGTGTAATACAATTTGATCGTTAAGTAGGAAAACAGGTCTATCCAAATACGATAAACATTTCCTATTATGTAGTTTGTAAGAAATTCAAGTTTATCCAACCAAGGAACAACATTTCTAAAATAAAGCAATCGTGTATGAACACCTATCCTATTAGTTATCACAAGAAATATAGGTTTATCAATCAAGTAAACATTTCCATCTAAATAGTTTGTAGGAAATACAGGTTTAACAATCAAGTAAACATTTCCATTCAAATAGTTTGTAGGAAATACAGGTTTAACAATCAAGTAAACATTTCCATATACATTGTTGTAGGAAACACAAGTTTAACAATTAAGTAAAGATTTCCTGTAAAAGTTGTTATATCGGGAAACCAAGTTTATCCAATCAAGGTAAACGTTTCCAAAAATGTAATCATGCGTAGGAACACCTGTCCTATTAGTTATCATAGGGAATACCCTTCCCAAATCAAGTTGTAGTTTAGTTGTTTAGTTATGTGGGAAATATAGACCATAATCCCTCCAAGGTGAGCTAAACCTTTAGAGTTAAAGTAACGACTCCTAGTACTATAACCAAACCACGACTAGTTGTTTTGTTGTTGCCTCAGTAACACGGTAAGTATACACTCCTCGTTACGACTGCCGTCGATGGGGTTGGAATGACCAACCAGTTATATCCTGGGAGGGTTGTCAAATCGATAGTACTATCTGTATACTCAGTGGCTAGAGTCACCTAGCTAATGGTTATAGGTTGCAAGCACTAGGACTTATGTGCACTACAACTACCTCACGTAAATCTAGGATCGTACCAAGATTCGTTGTCTTATTCCCAAAATGTTATGAAAACGTTTCATATAGTTAACAGTTGATTTATAAAGCATAAAGCATTTATACAAATCAATTTGATATAAAAGCATGTCAATCAATTATATAAACAAGTAGCATGTTATAGCACATAGTTCTATGTTTTCCACCCCTGGTTTTAAAAGCATTTAAAACAAGTAAAAGAGGGGCTGTGAACTCACTAGTTGCGGTCTTCAGCAAAATAACAGCTAGTAATAGTAGTCGTCCAACAGTGTACTTCAAGGCCCTAGACGTAAGAAGTATACTTATATAAGTGTTCGCCTAATCGTTAAGTCGAAGTGTTTATACAATATTAGTTGTTGGTGATAATTGTGTTGAGTAATTCGTTGCGTGTAAGTATATACCTATATATACTTATTAGCTGAATATATATATTCTTATATATATATATATATATATATATATATATATATATATATATATATATATATATATATATATATATATATATATATTAATTGTCGTATATATATATATAGTTTATCGTTGTCGTTTAACGTTTATGTTTTAAAAACATAAGTCTATTTGTTATAAAGATAACCTCGTTCAATTGTATATATATATATAAATAAATACACTTTGTCGAAATGTCGTATCTATATTTATATAAATAAATATAAGTTGTCGTTTTTGTATAAACATAATACGGTTGTCGTAGATCCATTTATAATTATATATATAAATTATTATCGTTCGTATTTATATAACTTTTTTGTCGTTCGAAAATATATATATCAAAAGGATCATTCTATATTGATATAAACCGGTTTTAAGTTTGCGTTTTATAATCACATGACCCAATGGGCTTTGGCCCAATTCATTCGGTCCAATAACAAGTCCAAATAGTTTGACCCACTAACGAGGCCCAATAGTTGTGGCCCAATTGATATGGCCCAAAATACATTACTATATCATTTTGGCCCATTATATATTCATTAGTTTTAGCCCAATAGAAATGTGGTTAATTAGGCCCGTTATATATTCATTAGTTTTAGTCCAATAGATTAAGCCCATTTATAGTTTTGGCTCATAATTTTCGGCCCAAATAATAAACTACAAGTCTGGCCCATTTATTGACGAAACGGTTTTGGCCCAAATCTAATACGTAACTCGTTCGGGTTTGGCCCCATCATCAAATTAATGATTCACGGCCCAATTTATATTCGGTCCAAAAGTTTTAATATTTAATATTAGTCGGTTTACGTTTATCGTTTGTGGCTCGTTTGTATCGACTTGGTCAAACGTGCTCGGTTTGACCCGAAACTTTTAGGGATGTCTTAATTATTTTTTTAGAGCTCGGGAAAATTGTCGTTTTGTTTTATGGTAGGCTCGAAGGTGTCGTTTTAACTTTTATCCCAAAACAGTCCCTATATTCAGTTTTACAGATTTTTAGTCAACTTTCGAGCTCGTTCTCGGTACTCAAAACTTATTGAACAAATTCGAAATTTTTACAAGATGTTCCCACATATATCACCTACTTCCAGTAATGTTTTCATGATTTATAGACATCCACAAGATTTTTAAAAAAAATCGTGATCATAGGCTGTCCAGGAATCCCGTTTTTCAGAGTTAATCTTCACAATTCGGTTACTAGAGGAAAACCTACGCATTTCTAGCAAAAGTGTTCAACACGGAAGTTGTTCCTAACTGAAATATGAAGGTTTTGGCGCTGGTTTCATGCATTAATTCAACTCACACAATTAGTTATGATTTTTCTCCCGAGAGGACAGAATCTGTCCAGATTTCGATTATCATCAAGGTTATGTTTTATTTCGTTTTTGTTATGTTTTTGTATATGATCTTTATTAGAGTGAACTAATAACATGTTAACAAGCTAGAAACATGAAAGATAAGTGAAAGATCGAGAGTCCTTACAAGGCTTGAAAAACGAAGAGAGGAGGCGATGATGTTGCTCGATCTTGTTGCTAGCCTTTTCTTGCACAACTTAAGGAGGATGATCTTAATAATTATAATGGTTGTTTGATGATGTTTGGGGACTGAGCAGAGAACCGAGAGAGATAGATTAGAGATAGAGTGAAGGTGCAGGTAAATAAATGAATGAGTGTAACTAAAGATATGTGTTTTGTGTGTTCTTGTAGCAAAAATCAAAGGATGGTGAGGGGTACCAAGGGTATGGCCGGTTATAAAGTCAAAGCCAAGACAATGCTTTGTCAAATTTTTGTCTCCAATAATTGAATGATTAGATATTTTGGTATTTAACCCGTGTTCGTTTACCCGATCGTTATACGTTTTAACGTATTTTGTTCGGTTAGTTTTTTAACGTTATTTCGCGTTAGTATTTTTCGAGTATTGTTCCAAACACTTTATTTCAAACTTTCAAAATATAAATTTTGATTAGTTTGGTTGTTGGGTTCATTTTGTGTATTTTAATTGTGTACGTTACGTTTAATATAAAATGTATAATATAGTATATTATTTCAATAATATAAGTTAATAATATTTGTAATTAATAATTTTCGAATTATTAATTATTTTGTATCACCAACTTTATTGTATTTAGTTTGTCGAGTTCGATATGTTCATTTAGTACAGTAATTTTATATTATAACTACTATTTAACTAATACGACACGTATTATATAGTAAGTTTTGCTAAACTTATCACACAAAGATAGTTTTGAATTCACTAATCAGGGAATTACTCTAGGTAATGCATGCAGTTAAGTAAGGATTAATACCCTAAATGGAGGATTGTCACATCACTGAACTTTGTGTTATACATACTTACATAGTACCGATGGACCACCTGAAAATCAAACAGGGAAATGGATCAAAATAGGCATGACCCTGAAAAAGAACTTGAATTAGGCCCATTACATTATGGATTAAAAGACAAGTACAGTAGACATTTGGGCTTATTGTTTTGTTTTAATAAACGTTAGGAGCAAATTAATGTGTGGGAAAATGATGCTTTTAGTCTAGGTTCATACATTGATTATGGTTATTTTTTGAAAAAAAAATTTAAATAGCATTAATATTTTTTCCCAAATTACATACAGATTGATTATGAGCTGTATTAGACCAAGCTTTCATAGATTGCTTAATGACATTATTGATTATGAGCTGTATTAGACCAAGCTTTCATAGATTGCTTAATGACATTTTCCTCCAAGTCTTCAAAAGAATTTCCATTTAAAGGGTATTATTTAGGTGTTGCAATGAAAATATTATGCAATCAATTAACTTAAAAATCAGACTATAATTAAAGGGTCTTTGGTCTAGTAGTATGTGAATGACCCATCAACATAGACATATGTACGGTTGTGTACATATTGTGATGTACTATAGTAGCTTTTTAAAAAGAGATTATTGGTTTATCAATTTGATACAGGTCCGGGAAACATTTTACAAAATAAGCTTATATTCCGGTATGTCGACTTTCTTTCTTCTCATAGTTGTATAAGACCATCCGCAAACGTAACACCAGAACACCCATTTTTCAGTTGCCACATCAGCATAACACCACAACATCATTTCATCACACACAATCATAACACCAAAACGCCCATTTGTCCCCCTGGACCCTACTAATTTCCACATAATTTTCACTTATTTAACAATACAAATACAATTAAATTAAAAACAATACAATTCAATAATTAAAATACAATACAATTCAATAACTAAAATACAATACGATAGTAAAAATAAAAAGTACGAAAATTTAAATTTGCGATTACGTCCTAAAAATAAAAATGTTACAATCCTAAAAATAAAAATACAATAAAATAAAGTACGCGATTAAGTCCTAAAAATAGAAAAATACAAGCAACAAATAATTAAACTACGCGTCGTCATCCGAATCCTCTTCTTCGGATTCGTAGTACTCCCGAAACTTTTTCTTCATTCTCTGAACTGCTGCGCGGTCACTTGGATCCATGATGTTGGCAGTGTTGATTTGGAGAAATTGAACACCTTGCATAGCAGTTCGAAGCCTTTCTTGGCGAGTGATCGTCTCAATCGATTGTTTCCTCACGGCTAAAATTTTGGCCTTGTACTTGGCCATATTCTCTATCGCCTCCTCCACCTTGTCGTACGGGTTGGATGCTCGGGATGATATCGCCTCGTCGGAAGAACCGGAACTTCTAGCCACTTTTCGGGCTTTGTTTCGGCCCATGGGCCTTCGAAGCGGGTCGGGCCCAAATAACTCATTTGGTTGTGATGGATTTTGGTCGGAAGGGAGATCAATGGATTCATCAAAATTATCATATTCTTCGTCACGTAATCCGGTTCCACCAACCGACGGTGGTGCTTTCCATTTTGGGTGATCTTTTACCACCTCCCAAGACTCTCTCATGGTGAAGTTTTTTGTGTATTTGTCGTAGTATTTGGTAACGGACAGGTCGTAAACCATCTTGTCGTCTCGACCGCTTCCCCAAGCCTTGCGTTGCGACTCGTAAATTGCGTTGAAGTTTTTGCAACAATTATTAATTGTACGCCACTTGGAGGATAGTTGGTCGGGTCCGCGTTCCCAACCATGATTATTGCTCATAAATTTCTCTAGCATCGTACCCCACAAAGTACCTCTTTTTTGTGAGTTGCCTCGTTCCGAGCCTTTCGACGTGTCGCATCAACAAGTTGCTAACCACACTTCTTCTTTTGGTGACCATTGCCGCTTGTTGCACGTTTTCTTCTCCCCGTTAGTTTTCTTTTTGTGGGATCTTTTACTTGGTGATTGAGAAACTTGTTTTCCGGGTCGTTGTTCGGGTTGTTTTTCGGGTTGTTGCGGAGGTTGGAAAAATGGTTGTTGTTGGAAGTACGGGTTGGATGGTGGATACATTCCGAATTGTGGATACATTCCGAATTGTGGATACATTCCGAATTGTGGATACAATCCGAATTGTTGCATCAGTGGTGGATTGTGGATCGAGGGAGAGTTATTCGGGACGGGTGCGTTTGGTGTTCCGAATAACATTAGGTTTGTGTATGATAGGTTATCCGAATTTGGGTTTTGATTTGAGTTGGGATTAAGGTTTGAATTTGGATTATCCATACTAAAAAATTGGAGATGATTTTTTTGGGTTGGTGATTTTTTTGGGTTGGAGATAGTGTATGGATGTATATATAGTGTGAGATAGAAGTAAAAAAGAAACCCTTTTTTTCCCCTACCGTGGCAACCCAACGGCTACTTTTTTATTTTTATTTATTTTTTGTTTAATTCGTTTGTTACCGTTTACAAGTAAAAAAAATAAAATTTGAATATTTTGAATTAAAGTTGCGAAAGAAAAAGGAAAAGAAATTAAAATCGACATGGGGCCCATCCTCACGCCTGTTTCGCTGCCGTTCTCGGAGAACGAACGCCCCAGAACGCCGGGCCGAGAACGCCCCGTTGCAGGTGTTCTGGGCGTTCATCGATGGCACCACGCCAGTTTACAGTTGCATTGCGGATGTTCTAAGAACCTACTTATTAAATTATCGGCTTAATGTCGATTGAATGACATTGTTCCATACTTAGCTTTAATATGATTGTCATTAAACCGGCACTAAACTTGCTAAATTGTCGCCTGATGCATTTTCATGTAGAGAAATTTTAAGGGTTTATTGTTTCATAGTGGGTTTCTTCCTTGAGGTCATGAGTTCGAGCCTCGTTGAGAGGGGGAATCCTGTGACGCTATACCCATTCAAGACATGGGAGAACAACCCCTTTAGGGCGTCACCTAGGCTGCGAACTCAGGGGCATTTACTCGTATCAGGGAGTAACCGTTAGTGGAGATGATCGGGTGGGCCCAGTGGGTCCGTCAGTGATTCTACAATTGTCTTTAAAAAAAATATTATACTTTATCTGTTTTACTATATATTGTATTGTATGAAGTTACCTTTCAAAACTTTTATTATATGTATTGAACTTGTCAAATTGTATGTATGCTTTCATTTTTTAACCTTAAAACAAATGAAATTATGTCTCATACAACAGCAAAAAATATATAATACACTTTGAAACAATTATTATAAGATATTTATTACTCAAGCTAATTGTGGTAATTAGATATTTAGTATTACACTATTACTCCATCCGTCCTAATTTTATTGTCTAATATTTTATTGTGAGATGTCTCAAAATTATTATCCACTTTAAATTTTAACCAATCAAAAAGGGGTTTTAGTTGGTAGATATTAAATCTTATTGGTTAATTTCCTTAAAGTGTGTACAATTCAATAGTGGACAATTAAATTGAGACGGATGGAGTATTATTAACAGATAAAGTAAAGCTCAACATAGGCTAGTTGTAAACCATGATTTCTAACCAAATATCATTCAAACTATAGTAGCAAGTACGTTAAGTATATTACTCCCTCCGTCCCATATTAATAGTCCACTATTCCTTTTTGGGCTGTCCCAAATTAATTGTCCACTTTCAAAAATGGATAAAAATGATGAGCTAAAATCCTTTTATACCCCTACTTTATATATGTAAGACAAAAAAGTAGGTAAAAAGTAAGGGGTAGAATTGTCATCTTATCAAAAAGTAAGAGAGAAGTTGATGTTTTCTTAAACTGCCTGTTTCTTGTCTGGGGACAATTAAATTGGGACGGAGGGAGTATAATTTAAAACAACGACCATAATATTACATTAAATAATTATAATCTAGTACACAAATCTCTTATTTGTATGTTAACCCCACGAAAGTAGGGCCAACAACACACTTATTATATAAATTAAATATTGAAAACCAGCATAATTAAATGCAACATAAACTCTACAAGCATTAATACATAACTCAAACACAAGACCCAGCCAATTCTTGCTCCATGCATGATAGAAGCTAGCATGCATCCTCCCCTTCATTACTTCAAGTGATTCTGCAAATATACAAATTAAACATTATATATACTACCCTAACTTCAACTTACGATAATGTATACTTGATGTATAATTTATCTTTTGAAAGTTAAAAGCCATATAACACAACAAACTTTTTAAATTATCGATGTGCACCATACTATATATGCGCAACGAGCTTTCAAAAATTGTATTTGCGTGTGTTTGCAACTTACAACCGGCCGGTAATTAGGATTCAAGTACAAGTAAGATAAAGCCTAATAATGTTTTTCATAAACATGTGACGTACTTTGTTATAGTTGGCCCTTTTGTCACAACCGCTCAAAAAGTGTTAACTTGTGCATAAAATGTTAATTATCATCTCAATTTTTATCGATATTCTAGGTAACTTGATTCAAGTTTGATGACAATAGCTATAGTTTGTATTAATATGAAAAGCTATGATGGTAGATACTGTCTGATGCTTATGAGGCGTAAGTATGTACCATGTATTCAAGTTCTTTTAGAAGAAAAAGAAAATGTGGGTGTTAACTTACTTGGTGCAATCAACACTAGATGAGATAGTAAAACCCAATTTGATCCCACACTTTCCAGGAAGTGATTGAGCTAGGCTAGGGTTCGGGTTTAGCCTTTGGGAAGCCGACTTAAGGCATTGACATGCAGCCCGTCTATCAGCCGTTGTACTAGCGGCTGCAGCAAGAGCCTTAGCACCTGAACAACAACTAGGTGGGGGCACACCACTCCCACTTCGAAGGTAACTCACACAAGGTGCTACATCTTGAATGACGGTCCCACAAGTTATCGCGGCATTTGAGGAAGGTACGAACAAGAGAAGTAGCGACACAATTGCGATTACTAACAATGATGCTATTTGATAAGAACCCTTCATTGTGAAAATGTGTCGAGATTTAAGTTGGTACTAATTGTGATATTTTTTGATTTAATTGGTGGTGGTTTTATAGTAGAAGTTGAAGTAGATGGTCACTATTGAAAAATAAGTATTTTATGTGTTGGGTAATTAGAGATGGAGTGCAAGTAACTAAAATGGAAATGTTTTTCAAAACTTTTGGGTTTCTTATTTATGTTTCTAAAGTCAAACACATTTATTGCCAGATCGTACATATTCAACTAGTAAATCAGTTTTTATTTATTCATAAAAATATACGAAGGATTTGGGTGTATGTGTATGCTCTGGAATTAGTATTCTCGTATTGACAATTTTACGTGACACTCTCTAGATAGATATTAAGGTACACTATAAAGTTGTTGATGGTAGAGTTTGTGAGGAAGTTAAAACAACTCGGAATTTACACCTTAAATGTGATCTATCTAAAACTTTTACACGATGTATGAAGTATACTACTACTATATGTGATTATAAATTACATTTTGTCCAAACGCATATTTATCAATTTGTTTTCAATTTTCACATCTAATTCCCGATGATCACCGACACAGAACATCAATGTTTCTTATGTATAATGTTCCACCGTAACGTGCGAGTATCCTAATAGTTATTATTAAATATATAGTTGTAGATTCATTACAAATTAACTAACTATCATACTTGTTATAACAAAAATAAACAACAATCGGATTTAACAGATAATTTATAATTTTGAACTACTATCTAATTAGGATCAGCATATTACTTGTTGCATTTAACATAAATAAATGCATATAATATGTGTTTGTGTCATTTTATTAAAACGAACAAAGTAAAAACAATAATCAACGTCAACAATAACAATTACTACGTAATAGAAAACACTAGAAACCACGCTAACTTGTTGAAGTAGGCTTACAACTCATATGGCTTTACAGACCCTACAAATAGATTTATCAACTAAGCATCGTACTCTAATAATTAACAAGTAGTATTCATTTCTCAATTATTTAAGTTAATAAATCATTAGTTTTTTACTTGGGTTAAAGCAACAGATCGGCAACGATTTTCACTTTTATACCATTTTAGGTAACAAACCTATGTTATTACTAATGTAGGTATCGAACTTTCAAATTTTGTGTCGAGTAGGGTGATATGCGTTGCGTGGCATAGTACCATAATGACACGTAAAAGAATTTTTTATAGTGTCACGTAATACATATTATCTAACTCGATACAAAAGCTGAAAGTTCGCTACCTGTATTAAAAGAAAATTGGTTTACTATTTGACTCGATTACATGTATTAAAAGAAAATTGGTTTACTATTTGACTCGATACAAATGTATACGAAGTAACGAAGCTTTAACCCTTTTTACTTTGATTTGAAATGTATTTGGGTAGAATTTTGTAAATATACACTTAAGAAGATTGGGCCGGGCTTGGTTAATAAATATGTTTAATCTAGAAATGCACAGAGCCCTAACAATTTTCAAGTCTTGAAAAGTTTGGGCCCTAACACCATATTAAAGTTAGTAAAGTACTAAAGCATTCTAAATCTACACAATAGGTTAGATCCCACCAGGCTTTTTATTGTTATTTTCACATGGAGAATTTCATCTATATCCTTCCAAACTTCTTAATTACATCAATATCCTTACAAATTTTAAAATTACGTCAATATCCTTTCAAAACTTTGAAATACTTATATATATCCAAATAAATTATTTAATACTAAATTTAGCATATTTAACTTAAAACTAGTAGGGTACCCGCGTAATGCGGCGGTACAGAATTTATAAAACGACGTTATTTTATCATGGGGATAATAGTAGCCAACATGTCAAACCTCGAAGACATATATGATGTAATTTACACAATGACATAAAAGAAAATGCGATAATAATATATGTAACTCTCACACTATGTGGTTGAATACGATTTTACTTAATGACATAAATATAAATTAATTGCAAGAAAAAAGTTAAAAGAGCAAATTAAATTTATCTTTCGAAAGATGTTCACATCAATTGGAACATGTGTTGGAGATGCTAACAAACCGGAACCATTGTTATTTCATGCTATGTTTTATTCATCTTGAGGTGAGTGTTTTGTTTATAAGAATTGATTTGTATCTTTTATTCATCTTGAGGTGAGTATTTGTACTACTTTGAAGTCATTTAATTCAATGGAAATGATATTATTTTTTTTAAGATCAAATCGTTCCACTAAAATGGGCAAAGGATGTATTATAGGATTTTTATGACTTTTTTTGGAAGTTTTTATAATTGTCTCTGACTTTTTCAAATGTTATGATGACAGCTTTTGGAAAAAAATGGGCAAAGGATTGATGAAGGCTTTAATAGTTTAATTTCTTTAGATAGATGTGAAAAGTTGATGCATTAAAAAGGCATACATAAATGTTTCCTTTTTTGTAATTGAAAATGTATGTCTCTTGGTGTAAATTGATTTTTTATGTTTGAAAATGTTGCTACTTTGTCGTAGGTTTGAAAAAGGGCATTTTCGGAATATTGAATATTTCAAGAAGTTGTACGATTCAAACCAAGAAATGGTTTATAAGTAGTTATAGATTAAATGTATTAAATACCAAATGACTCTTTAACCCCTTACTAATAGATAAACACATTCCATTTTAAAATTGCCTTCAATTTTATACTCGTAATAAATTAGGGTTTATATATATGATGTAGTAATGTGGTAAAACACAATTGAAACCCTGACATCATACGTTTCTGATAATCAAAATTGATTGCTTTGTGTGGCTGAAAGAGAGGATTTACCAGGCACCAAATCTAAAGAAAACCAAAAGTCTAGAAGCAACACCTAAATACTACTGTATAGCTCCGTGACGTTTATTCATTTCAACCCTTTGTGTTGACGCTAAATGAATACCCACTTCAATGAAAATTGGTTTTTTTTTTCCTCTTATTAAAATTGAGGATTACCAATGTTTTGTGATGCTGTGAAGAAAACGACGGTGCACACAAGGTGATTGATTGATGGAATTTGTATTTCTATTAATAAGGGGTAAAAGAGTCATCAACTGATTAATACATTTACTTTTAATTTAAATATGTTAAATATAAGATTAAATAATTTATTTGGATATATACGAGCATTTTAAAGTTTTGAAAGGATATTGGTGTAATATTGAAGTTTGCAAGGATATTGATGTAATTATTCAAGTTTGTAAGGATATACATGAAATTTTCCCATTTTGATATCATCGTCTACAGACATTGTTTTTATATGTACAAAAACATATATATACTTGAATAAAATCGATTTAAATGAACTAATATGAGATATTTTAAATTTAAAATTAAACTTATAGTTTTGTTATATATTAGTAATAACAAAATAATACAGTCTATATAATTTATGGTAAAAAGGTGGATAACCGTCAATACTATCCATAATGTGAGGGCCAAACTTGACTTACTCATCGGTTATGGCTAGGGGTATCTTGGCTTGAACCCGATACCATGTGCTATTTGTGGCAAAAGACCCCTCACTCATCATCAACTAAGTTACACGTCATCATCGGCAATTAAGTCTATGCTAATATCACGGGGTAAAAAGACATAATCAATGGAGATAGTCATGCTGAGAAATAATACACATAATAGTAATAAAGTTTTGAAAGATAATATTTTGACAAATTGTGATCATAAAAACGTCATATACATACTTATATATACAATATACATACAATTAGCTACATTAAACGTACGCTCGTAATATACATTATTGAAACAGATTAAGAGTAACACGGATCACGTATTCGATTGCATGTACAAGAAAAGCAGGGTAAACTTGTTCATAATGATCTAGTCGGCTCATTAGTTTTGCTCACAAAAGATGAAGAAACAATAAATAAGTTAGAAAAGGAAAAATTAAAAAAAAAAATAAAAAATGAGAGAATTGAAGACAGAAGCAAATTTACAAATATGCAGACGGCAGCTTAATATCAACATATTTAAAGGACAAGAAAACAACTCTTAAAGAAATGTTCAAAACTGGTTATTGAATTAAACAACTTTCAGGACAGAACTGGTTAAACAACTTAGTGTTAACCAATGTCTCAACTTTCAGCCTCGTGTTTAACTCAGTGTCGTTGAATATTGCCGAATTCGACACCAAAGCTAAGACAACAACTCCCTGCGTCGTTAAAAATGGTAACTCAAATGATTTTATGTTATTTTTAATCATGCCATTGTGGTTATATATATGCCTCTATGACTTGCTCCTGCGTTCCATTCACAGCTAGCCTAGCCATTTACGAATACTGAATACAAGTTATCTGTGAAGACAATTTTCCTATCCTGTTTTTGCAAACGACATACGCTTACAATATCTTCGACCATTTTACCATTAACATAACAGAAATTCGCAAACATGAATTAATAAAACAAAACGACGTAGGTTTAGTTTTCTTCCATAACGATCATGGTTCCATGATAACGACGTCGTTCTGTTTGAAGTATTTTGTAGAAAGCAACAAAAGGAAAAAAGAAGGATATATTTGTATAAGGTGGGGTTAAGTTGATGGTATCTTAAAAGCCATACCATACTACTTAAAACCATCTGAAAGGATACCTTGCACGTTATGCACTTCAACAGAAATTAGCCTCCTTTCTGTTTTTATTTTGATAACTTCTTATTTTTCAGATTAACAAACTTAATTTGTTAAAAGTATATATTACTCCAACATTTTGATTGATCAAGAATACATTGTTATAACAAGAAGATGGGACTGTCCTTCAATATGTTTTCGAAGAGATTCAAGAAGCAAAACAAGCCTTTGCCCATTGAATCTGTATTTAAGCTTCCTTCACCGACACCCGACTTTCCTCCAGGTAAATTTCAACATAATTCTTTTACGATATTTTTAGGCATTTAACGATGCAACTTGGTTAGTTATATATCGACAATATATAAATTATATATGGATAATCTTGCCAGTGGTCTAGATAAATTTACAAGTTATACAGTATTGTCTTTTCATCTCAAGAAAATTAATAGCACCATTTTTCTTGGAACATTGTTAATTTTTGGTATTAATTTTGTTTTGTTTTTGAGTGTCGGATGACGTGGCACGTTATATGGTTGTCATGCCTGTAAAATTACCGAATAAGTCATTGAATACATGTAGCAAAAGTTAAGGTTGGATACGTACAATAATTATTGGTTAAGTTTTAATACGTCTTTGAGCATTTAACCGTTTGATAAAATTATAGATAGTTTTTCAATCACATAAATGCTAACTCAGACGCGTTAAACCTGTTACATATTCGGAAAATGATATACTTTTAATTTTATTGAGTTTGTGTTGCCGATTATGATAATAGGGAATGGTTTTGCAACTGGGACAATCGATTTAGGAGGATTACAAGTGTGTCAAGTTTCTTCATTCAACAAAATCTGGACTGCTCTTGAAGGTGGACCGGACAATCGTGGTGCAACATTTTACGAGCCATCTTCAATGCCAGATGGATTCTATATGCTTGGTTGCTACAGCCAACCCAATAATAGGCCTTTATCTGGATGGATTCTTGCAGGAAAAAATGTCCCAAATGGGTCAGTAATATCACAAAGTTGTCTAGCTATGCCATTAGATTATTCTCTTATTTGGAGTAGTGAGTTTACAAAACTAAAACAAGATGGTGGCAATGGCTACATTTGGTTGCCAACGCCTCCAGAAGGGTACAAAGCCGTTGGGTACGTTGTCACAAACTCACCAGAAAAGCCGTCGGTTCAAAAGATACGGTGTGTTAAGACAGATTTCACTGAGGCTGTTGAAGTTGATAAATGGATTTGGGGGTCAGACAAAAAGATTAATACAAAAAGTCTTAATCTTTATGAATCAAGGCCAAAAGACAGGGGTGTCAATGCACTAGGTGTTCCAACAGGATCTTTCTTAGTCCAAAATGGTGGTGCACCAGTTGCTGACGTGTCACTCGTTTATTGCTTGAGAAATACCAGTAATAACCTTACGGCCATGCCCAATTATCACCAAATTGAATCATTGATTCAAGCCTACTCACCTAGGATTTATTTTCATCCTAACGAAAAATACTTTCCCTCTTCAGTCAATTGGTTTTTTCAAAATGGAGGTTTGTTGTATGGAAAGGGCAAAGAGACTCAACCAAGCCATATACAACTCGATGGTTTGAACCTACCTCAAGGTGGTTCCAATGACGACTCATATTGGTTAGACCTCCCTGCCGATAACTCATCAAAAGAAAGGGTCAAGAAAGGCGACTTGGAACATTCTTGTGCATATTTTCATATAAAGCCGATGTTTGGAGCAACATTTACCGATATATCATTGTGGGTGTTCTACCCTTTCAACGGTCCTGCAAGGGCAAAAGTGGAATTCTTTAATGTTTCTCTAGGAAAAATAGGTGAACATGTCGGAGATTGGGAGCATTTGACGTTGAGGATCAGTAATTACAATGGAGAACTAAAAAGTGTGTACTTTTCACAACATAATGGTGGACAAATGATTAATTCTTCGGATATCGAATTTGAAAATGGGAATAAACCCATGGCCTATGCATCGTTGCATGGTCATGCATTTTACTCGAAACCTGGATTGGTTTTACAAGGAAGTGGTAGAATAGGAATACGAAATGATACCGCAAAGGGCAAAGTGGTGATGGACACTGGAGTTAGGCCGATGGTGGTGGCGGCAGAGTATTTGGGGTCTGCGGTGGTCGAGCCACCGTGGTTGAGCTATAGTAGAAAATGGGGTCCAAAAATTAGTTATGACATTACAAATGAGCTTAAGAAAGTAAGGAAGCTTTTGCCAAAAGTGATAAGAGGTGCATTTGACAAATTTGTTAGAGGACTTCCTAATGAAGTGTTAGGTGAAGAAGGTCCTATTGGTCCTAAAGTAAAAGATAGTTGGAGTGGAGATGAGAAATATTAATTAAATTCTTCTATCATTGCTTATGACAAATATTAATGTAATTACTTGTGTAATTACATTATTTATTCATTATTGTAGTTTGTTTTAGTTAATAATAATTTAATAATAATACAGACAGTATTTAATTGCACTGTAAGAGCAATTCAGCATTTCAGCAAATAAAGATGTCCATATGGACTTTAAAAAGGCTTTGAGAGTTTGAATTGTGGACCATTGAAAAGTAGCCCACTTAGCATTGTGGGCCATTGAAAAAGTAGCTCACTTAGCACACCCTATGTATTGTATTCTCTTACTGTATTTAGATGATGATGTGAATAAAAACAATTATTATTAAGGTAAGGTAAGGAGGGTGAACTGCATTTTGAAAGGAAGGAGGAGCACACAATTTTAACCGTTAATTTCTAGATGGTCCAGACTTGGTTCATCATAATAACACTACATTTACATAAAATGCAGTGTACGTGTAAAATGCAATGTTGCGAATAAGAGTGGTTTGATCATAGAAATAAAAGATTGAGATCATCTTCCCCTCAAAATGCAGTTACCCTTCAAATCTCGTGACAAAATTATATGGAGAAGAGAAATTTGTTTTGTATATATGTGAAGGAAAATGATTTGCGGGTGAAAAATATCAACGAGAAAGTTATATTTATATATTGCATTACCTTTAACCTCAAAGGAAGTCTATTTATATACGGCGAGTGTTGTAACATCCAAAAATAATACGGAGTAGAATGTTGTGTTACATATGCTTATTAAGATTAAAATTATAGGCATAAAAATATGTTTATATTTACAGTTCTTAAGATTAAGCGTACGTACTCATCATTTTTCTAAAATATATATAAACAAAAGGTATCTTTCGGGTTCTAACGATAAATCTTCACATAATATAAAGATACGTGCATTAACAAGTTTTACGGTTCCTACGAAAACAAATAAAGTGTTCGTACTAGACGCAATCCTATATACATATTCATGTATCGCCGGATCGACGATATATATTATGTACGAATTGGATAACAAGATGTATATCAGAATGGACTAGCTATGAAGTGAATACTAAGCGAAACATTGAGGTACGGATGATTAGATTTGAGGTAATCCAAATCTTATCTTAACTAATGATGATAGATTAAAATGTAACATGGAGTAATTCTATATATCAAACTTAAACCGATCTAATCATTCGTAAGGTTGCTCTCATCAATAACTGTTCTTGATCAATCATTTTCTTACAAGTCTAAAAAGATGACTATTTTCGCTCTTCACTAATTAAGTATCATTCTTAGAATAAATTCGTTGATAAAATCTACGTGAGAAATTAATACTCTCCGATATCATATAACTTGAGGTCCACTTTTTTATACTTATTTCATGAATAATAACTATAACACCCGCCAATTTAGGACTTTAATTAGTGCCTAAACTACTTGTAATTACATGTATTTAGTTTTGTAATATTCTAAGTATATGTAACGTTTTGGTGTAATTACATACACGCTTACGCGATTTGATTTAAATCGTGCACTTATGAACCGGACGGGGTCCAACATTATATAATACGGACATTGGTGACAAAACTTTTAAATAATGTGGAATTATACAAACAAACACTAATTGCATTAATATATCATGAAAATATATTACACATATTTCGTATCGTTTAAAACACTCCGAACGAGGCGAAAACACGCGTGACGCGCCCAACAAAGGAAAATAAAGCAAATTATATTTTCATGACTTATTATTAAGTATTTTGGTAAAATACTTCCGTTAAAAAGGTTTCAGATAAACTTTAACATAAAACACAGAACAACATTTAATCAATCACGGAACGTAATACAAATTCGAGGAAACAAGTACACGAGACCCAAGATGGGTCGGCCCGGACCCGCGACCCGAACTCAGCCCCAAACCGACCCACCCCTTTTAAAACCCTTTTGTTTCCTTTTATTTTACATTTCACCAAACACACACACACCCTTTTTGCTCTCAAAACCGCAGCCCCAAATCCACCAAAAACACCATCAAAAATCGTTCATCATCATCATCTGGAACAAGCACGAGGATCACCATCACGAGCTCTACATCTTCATTTTCTTCGTTTTCAATTTCGAGGTATAAAAAGTTAAAACCCTTTTAAATCACTTGTAACACTTTTATTTACATGCTAGAACGTTTCCCCAACAAGATTATGTCCAAAAATCCGGCTGGAAACCCTTTAAAAATTGAAAACCGCATGAAAATCGCTGACACTTCATCTCGCGAGTCGAGATCTGTTCGTCCAACGAGGCGAGTCGAGATTCGACTCGCGAAGCCATCCCGCGAGTCGAGTTGACCTGCGAGTCGAAGTTGACTTGCGAGTCGAGTTGCCCTGTGAACCGAACTGACCCGCGAGTCGAGTTGACCTGCGAGTCGAGTTGACCTGCGAGTCGAGTTGGCCTGCGAGTCGAGTTGGCCTGCGAGTCGAGTTCTCCCAGCTCGGTTCGCAGCCCACTTTGTCTTTCGACCCCAAATACAGTAAATAAAGCACTAATATGGACTAAGAATTATCACTTGATTTTACACCGAAATTAGATTTCAAATGCTTTTTCGATAAAGCAATATAGTAGAAATAAAAATTTTCCAAGCTGACTTGGCAGCTCGACCCCAACCAGGGGCTCTGCCCCTTGGACCCCGCCAGGGGCTGCTGCCCCTTGGACCCCGCTACCAGGGGCGCTGCCCCCGGACCCCCGTCATTAGATGTTGTAAATACTTTTTGCACTAAGTGTCAAACACTTACAAATAACGAAACCTGATTCAACGATACCTATAATAATAGCACTTTTGGAGTATTATTACAAACCGTCACCAACGGGCCATACTTGTTTTCAAACTACAAACGAATTACTAAACGAACATTTGGACATTTCCTAGTTGAGTGGACAACTAGCATGGGTGGTCTTTTAAGACACCGACTTATTTACTTGTTTACTTACGACCTTGTGCGTTTCGGACGCCAGAAGGTTGCAGGATTCTGAGAACCGATATACGGACTTACATCCGCCTTACTTGATTGATTTCACATACGTACTTACTGGACTCAGGTGAGTCTTACAGCCCCACTTTTACTGTTTTTATACTTTGCGTTGAGATACTTAGCAACTGTTTTACATATGAACACAATTGTAACACCCGTCAAATTAGTACTAGTAATTAGTGCCTAATCATATGTTAATACATGTAATTAGTTCTGTGTTAGGCTAATTAATGTATCGAAATATATATTGTTGAATATATACGAAAATGCGATTTGATTAAATCGTACGCAAATTAAATCGAATGTATTTCGGTTCCATAAATACGGACGTTGGTGATCAATTTTATTAAGTAACACGATTATGTTAAAAATATTATTCTAATAAAGTTCAAATTACAATTCGTATCGTACAAACAAAACAAACTAACCTACATTTTATAACTCAAATATAAATTGGTTGGTAAAATATTTAACTAAAATACCGCGTAATAAATTTGTATTTTAAAACTTTCCATTTAATATGTAAAATAATTATTTAACGTTTGAACGACGGAGTAAACAAACACCGCACGGAGCGCAAACACGGAGTTAAAAGTGGAGACCCGCACCTCGGTGGGGCCCCCATGAAATCAGCCAAAAAGGGGAAGGACCCCATCCCCTCTCCCTCACTTTCTCCTTTTCTCTCTCTCTTTCCTCTCTTTTTCTCTCAATTCACCAAACACACACACACACAAAATCGCCAAATAAATATACTAAACCCGCTCGGATCACCTCGGCCCTTTGGAAGAAAACGTTCACCGCATCACGATCTATCATCCTATCTTTTCAGATTTTTCATCCGACACTTTGTAAGTTTCCGACAAATCCCGAAACCTCTCGTTTTTAAGTGTTTGTACTTGTTTGCGGTTTGTATCAACTTATAATGTCCAAATATGGGTTGGGTAAAAGAATTGGATCGAACGGAAGCCTTTCGACCGATTTTTCGGCCACCGGAATCTGAACAGACTCCGACGTCGCATCTGGGTTGGCCCAATTGCGACGTCAATTGCAACGTCGCAATACCAGTCACCACGTCGCATATAGCGACATCGTCATTAACGTCGCATTAAGTTGTCAACGTCGCGTATAGCGACGCAGGCCCTTACGTCGCGGAAATCAACAACGTCGCATATAGCGACGCCACGCACAACGTCGCATTAAATTGCGAAAGTCGCACATAGCGACGCCATACTCAACGTCGCAGTCGGGACCTGCGACGTCGCACCCAACGTCGCACAAACCAGAACCTCAAAAACACATATTTTTACTAAGTGTCGAGACTCGAAATTTATCACTCGATTTTACCCAAATTCAGATCCCAGATGCGTTTTTCGTCATAGCAATTTAGTAGAAATAAAAATTTTCCAAGCTGACCTGGCAGCTCGACCCCAGCCAGGGGCTCTGCCCCTTGGACCCCCGCCAGGGGCTGCCGCCCCTTGGACCCCGCTACCAGGGGCGCTGCCCCCGGACCCCCGTACTTAGATTCCGTAACGGCTTCTAAAACACAATCAAAACACATTTTTCAAGTAAAACGACACGAAATCAAAATAATAATAGTTGAGATTATTATTACAAATCCGTCACCAACGGGCCGTACATATTTTCAAACATTCGAATCAATCAACCAAATGTAATTTGGACATTCTAGTTGGACGGACAACTACAAGGTAGTCTTGATAGATACCTACTCACATATATAACCACCGCGTGTCGTGGACACCCTCAGGTTACAAGTCTTTGGACTTCGATTCTCGGCTAATCATTCTCAGTTTATTTTCATAAACTCAACGACTCAGGTGAGTCTCATAGCCCCTCTTTTTACTGTTTTACTCAGGGGTGTGATACATTGCTTATTTTAACATGTGAACGCAAGTACAAGCATTTTCATCTACTACATGAGTTTTTCACAACTAATCATTTAAAGTCCTCCGTCAGCATAGTTGTTAATACGTTGTAGCGTGAATATTAGTATATGGTACCATATAGGATTGACCCTCCTCGTTCGGGTTAGCAAGCACTAACCGGGTAAACGGACGTACTAATATTTGGGAAGACGAATGTTGATTAGGCATTCGTGGAGGCACCTCGCCCGGAATTCTCTATAGGGGACCCGGCCCTCGAGTTAAGCTCAACTATGTGCTCATGGCTGTATACATATACATTATCAATTGCTGGATGCAATTCAATTATTTAAATCTTGCGGTTCATACTATATTACTTGATTTCAAACCTGTGAGCTCACCAGCTTTAGCTGACCCATTTAGCATGTATCGCAGGTACCAAGCAGTAGGTTGTTTCTGCTTCAGGACTTCTAGCTCGAGTCAGCATACAGACGTTTGAGATTTTCTTGCATTAGTATATTTTGTACAAGTACTTATGTACTGAAATCTCCTTTTATTTAAACTCGAGCTATGTAAAGCTTTAAATGTTGTAAACATTTCAATTATCAATATATTTTGTTAAAAACGACGCATATAGAGTCGTTTACTATATATCTTTGTGCTTTGTTATTGATTAGTAACACCCAAATCGTGCTTCCGCAATTCATTATATTTGGGGGTGTTACAACAATGTACTAAACTGATTACATGTAACACCCCCAAATTTAGTGATTTGCGGAAGCATACTTTGGGTGTTACTAATCAATATACAAAGCACAAGATATACAGCAAACGACCTCTAAATGAGACGTTTTGTAAAATAATTACATTTCATAATTTAATCGTTTGAAAACATATAGTTTTCTTTACAAAAATATGTAAGCCTAGAGTCCGCGTATGTGGCGGGAGATTCTATTACATAACCATAGTTACAAAAGATAATGCCAAAGAATCTCCGTTAAATGCAGTTTGGAAATCATGCGACTCTAGCTAGTAATCCTGGAGTGATCCTACTCCGTAAGTGTACCTGAGAATACATGCTAAAAAGGGTCAACCAAAAGGTTGGTGAATCTCACAGGTTTATCAGTAAATAATCAGTTTGAACACAAGATTTCATCAGTAGTGCCCGTAGGCGTATATCAAGTATTTGCAAATCTCGCAAAAGTAAAGAAATCAAGTTATACCGTTGCCATGAGGCTCATAATCGAAGCTTAACCCGTAAATAATCAGTTGCTCCCGTGACATGCTCGAAATTGAGCAAGCATAAGTAAACGAAATAATAGTCACCCGTTTCTACGTGTAAATCAGTACGTGGTAGCGCTACTACCCCGGGCAGGGAGGGTCATTTCCCTAATGGATCCATTAACTACTGTTCGCGCTTAAGTCCATAACTAACGATATATGATGGAGAGACTTCAGTAAATAGTAATTAACTCATGCAATTCCGTTTGGTATAGAAATCAGTTTAGTACTTGTGTTCAGGAAAAATAAGTAGCATGTATCTCCCCCAATAAGATAAAACAGTAAAAGTGGGGCCGTAAGACTCACCTGAGTCGAGTAGTAAGCGGTGGAATTCAGTAAGTAGCGAGTAGGTTCTCCGAACCCGTAACCTTTAAATGCCTAAACATATAAAGTCAAGTAAGTAGATGTCTCGCAAGACCATCTAGTCTAGTTGTCTACACAACTCGTTATGTCCAAGTGTTTGTTTAGTAATCCGTTTGTAGTTTGAAAACAAGTATGGCCCGTTGGTGACGGTTTGTAATAAGGATTCAAAGTGTTATCATTATATGTATCGTTGAATCAGGTTTCGTTATTTGTAAGTGTTCGACACTTAGTGTGAAAAGTATTTACGACAACTAAACACGGGGGTCCGGGGGCAGCGCCCCTGGTAGCGGGGTCCAAGGGGCAGAGCCCCTGGCTGGGGTCGAGCTGCCAGGTCAGCTTGGAAAATTTTTATTTCTATAATATTGTTATAGTGAAAAACGCATCTGGACTTGAATTTGGGTGAAATCAAGTGGTAAATTTTTGGTCTCGATACTTAGTAGAAATGGTTTGAAACTCTCTGTTTTTAGCGTCACTTATAGCGACACTTAAGGTTTAGGCGACACTTAGGAAGTGTCGCATAAAATTGCGAAATGTGAGTTTAGGGCGTCACTTAGGTAAGTGACGCATAAGGTGGCGACACTTAGGCAGTGACGGTAACAAGTGTCGGTTTAAGGTTCTAGGCGTCACTAGAGTAGTGTCGGGCAAGAGTGTCGTATAAAAATTTGGTTTCGATCATAGGCGTCACTAAAGCAAGTGACGCTAGTAGTGACGGATATTGAAAATGCGTCACTTAGGTAGTGACGGGAAAAGAGGGCTTATGCGACACTTAGTCAGTGTCGCACGAAGTGACGCATATCTGGGTTCATCAGTGCGTCACTTACGTCTGATCGACGGATTTTGAGCCAAAAACATGTTTTCGGGTTTCCGTTTGGTCCGATTCTTTTACCCAACCCTCACATGAACATATTAAGCCTATTTAAACTACAAACTAGTAAAAATGATCAAAAACGAGAGATGTCGGGATTTGTCGGAAACTTACAAAGTGTCGGATGAAAAATCCGAAAAGATAGGAATGTAGATCGTGTTGTCGTGGTCACTTTTCTCCAAACGGGTGGTATGCTTCGGCGATGTTTCGTGGTGTTATTTGGCGATTTTGTGTGATGGTGGTGGTTTAGTTTTTAGAGAGAAAAAGAAAGAAGAAAAGTAAGAGAGAGAGGGTGTAGGTGGTGAATGAGGGAAAAAGTGAGAGAGGAGGGGGTTTTGATGAAACTCCCCCACTTTCAGTCTCCGCTCCGCGCTCCGGGTGGTGTTCTTTTTCTCCGTCGTTTTTCGTTAAATAACTATTTTAAATATTACTGGTGCGTTTTAAAAATACAAATTATTACGCGATATTTTATTTAAATGTTCTACTAATCGATTTATATTTGAGTTATAAAATGTACGTTATTTTATTTAGTTGCGCGTTTTAACATTTTAAATTGTGTAACTTTCTGATTGTGCGATACGAATGAATACTAAATATTATTATAATAATATTTTTGACATAACAACGTTATTTAATAAAATTGGTCACCAACGTCCGTATTAAATTGAATCGAAATACATTCGATTTAAATTGCGTACGATTTAACCAAATCGCATTTTCGTATATATTCAACAATATATATAATTCGATACATTAATTAGCCTAACACAGAACTAATTACATGTATTAACAAAGAATTAGGCACTAATTCTATTCCTAATTTGCCGGTTGTTACATTCTCCCCCTGTTAAAAGAATTTCGTCCCGAAATTTAAGTCGAAGTCACGTTAGGGGTAGAATCGGTGAATAAGTGGGGATACTTGAGTCGTATTTGGTCTTCCCGTTCCCAAGTGAATTCTGGACCGCGCCGCGAATTCTACCTGACTTTGACGATTGGAATACGACTTTGTTTCAGTTGTTTGACCTCACGGTCCATAATTTCGACGGGTTCCTCAACGAATTGAAGTTTGTCATTAATGCGAATCTCGTCAAGTGGTATGATAAGTGTCTCGTCAGACAGACATTTCTTTAAGTTAGAAATATGAAAGGTAGGGTGCACGCTGCTGAGTTCGGAGGGCAGCTGCAGTCGATATGCCACTGGACCTATCCTCTCGAGGATCTCAAAAGGCCCAATGTATCTGGGGTTTAATTTTCCGCGTTTGCCGAATCGGATTACGCCTTTCCAAGGCGATACCTTTAAGAGTACTCGATCCCCAACTTGGAACTCGAGTGGCTTGCGTCTCACGTCAGCATAGCTTTTCTGACGATCACGCGCGGCTTTCAGTCGGTTTTGGATTTCAACGATTTTCTCTGTGGTTTCATGTATGAGTTCAGGACCAGTGAGTTGACTTTCTCCCACTTCAGTCCAACAGATCGGTGATCGGCACTTACGACCGTACAGCGCCTCAAAAGGTGCAGCTTTAATGCTGGCGTGATAACTGTTGTTGTACGAGAACTCGCACAACGGTAGATGTCTTTCCCAATTTGTACCAGAATCAACTACGCAGGCTCGTAGCATGTCTTCCAGTGTCTGAATAGTTCGTTCGCTCTGGCCATCGGTCTGAGGATGGTACGCGGTACTCATATCGAGACGGGTACCCAGTGATTTTTGGAGTGATTGCCAGAAGCGAGATGTGAAACGAGCATCCCTGTCAGAGATAATCGAGATAGGGACACCATGTTGGCAAATGATTTCTTTGATGTAAATTTGTGTAAGGCGTTCCATTTTGTAGGTTTCTCTGATTGCCAAGAAATGAGCCGATTTGGTGAGCCGATCGACGATCACCCAAATGGTATCGCAACCGCCCGCCGATTTAGGTAGTTTGGTTATGAAGTCCATGGTAATTTGCTCCCATTTCCATTGAGGAATTTCAGGTTGTTGGAGCAATCCAGAAGGTCTTTGGTGCTCGGCCTTGACCTTGGAACAAGTTAAGCATTTGCTGACGTACAAGGCAATGTCAACTTTCATGTTCGGCCACCAGTAAAACTCCTTGATGCCGTGATACATTTTGTCGGATCCCGGGTGGATAGAATACTTGGACTTGTGAGCTTCATCCATCACCAAGTCCCGAAGGTTCCCGAAATTAGGCAACCAGATTCGGTTAGAGAAATACCTAACTCCGTTGGGTCTGATCTCGAATTGTTTATCCATGCCTCGCAAGGCCTCGTTTTTGAAGTTATCGGGTTTCAGGGCTTCGAGTTGGGCAAGGTGTATTTGGGTGGTGAGGTCGTTATGAATGGTAATACTGAGTGCCCGGACTCGGAGTGGTTTTGTTCGTTCCTTACGGCTGAGAGCATCAGCAACCACGTTTGCTTTGCCCGGATGATATTTGATCTCACAGTCGTAATCGGTGAGTAATTCAACCCATCTACGTTGTCTCATGTTAAGATCTTTCTGGTTGAAAATGTGTTGGAGACTTTTGTGGTCGGTGAATACAGTGCTGCGGGTACCATAAAGATAATGTCTCCAGATTTTTAAGGCGAACACCACGGCCCCTAGCTCGAGGTCGTGAGTTGTGTAGTTTTTCTCGTGAACTTTAAGTTGTCTGGAGGCGTAAGCAATGACCTTGTCTCGTTGCATCAGCACACAACCGAGACCTTGGTGAGAAGCATCGCAGTATACCACGAAGTCATCGGTGCCTTCGGGTAGAGATAGAATAGGTGCACTGTAAAGCTTGGATTTCAACAGTTGAAAGGCCGACTCTTGTTTCTCGGTCCAATCGAATTTCTTTTCCTTCTGAGTCAGCATGGTGAGGGGTTTGGCAATAGTTGAAAAGTTTTCGATGAAACGGCGGTAGTAACCGGCCAATCCCAAGAATTGGCGTACCTCGGTGGGAGTGGTTGGTGCTTGCCAATTCTTGATTGCCTCAATTTTTGACGGGTCTACATGAATTCCCCGACTGTCGATAACGTGTCCAAGGAATTGAACGGTGTGTATCCAGAACTCACACTTAGAAAATTTTGCGTAGAGCTCCTCGTGTCTAAGTAGTTCTAGGATGGTTCTGAGGTGTTGTGCGTGTTCATGTTCGTTTCGCGAATAGATAAGGATGTCATCGATAAAAACAATGACAAACTTGTCGAGGTATGGTTTGCACACCCGATTCATAAGGTCCATGAATACAGCCGGTGCATTGGTTAGGCCAAAGGGCATTACTTGAAATTCGTAGTGCCCGTAACGGGTTCTGAATGCGGTTTTTGGGATGTCAGCATCGCGAACACGCAACTGATGATAACCTGATCGAAGATCAATTTTTGAATAACAGCTTGATCCTTGGAGTTGATCGAACAGATCATCGATTCGAGGAAGTGGGTATCGGTTCTTGACGGTTAGTTTGTTCAACTCTCGGTAGTCAATACACATTCGAAATGAACCGTCTTTCTTTTTAACAAACAAGACCGGAGCTCCCCAAGGTGAAGAACTCGGTCTGATGAATCCTCTATCCAGGAGTTCCTGTAACTGAGTAGACAACTCCTGAAGTTCGGATGGGGCTAAGCGGTACGGTGCTCGGGCCACCGGTGCGGCACCCGGCACGAGATCAATCGAGAACTCGACCTGTCTAGATGGAGGTAAACCAGGTAGTTCTTCTGGAAAGACTTCGGGAAAGTCTCTAACGATTGGCACATCCTCAAGTCGTTTCTCCTCCGACTTTTTCTCTGTAATGTGCGCGAGAATTGCGGGGTAACCCTTTCTCAGAAATTTTCGGGTTTTTAAACAGGAGATTAAGTTTAGTCTCGACCCACCGGTCTCCCCCTGTATGATCAAGGTACTACCGGCGGCGAGAGGAATCCGGACGATTTTATCATGGCAAACAATTTCGGCCCGGTGCTTGGACAACCAATCCATACCCACGATGACATCGAAACTTCCTAGTTCAACAGGCATTAGATCGATTGAGAAGGTTTCGTTTGCGAGGTTTAAAGTGCAATTAGGTATCACACTATTGGTTTCTATGAGTTTACCATTTGCGAGCTCTACGGTGTACTTAACATCTAAGGCCGAAGGGGTGATATTAAGTAGTGGGCAAAACTCATCAGATATGAAACTTTTATCAGCACCGGTATCAAATAATACTGAAGCAGTAAGATCATTGAGAAGGAACGTACCCGTTACAACATTCGGGTCTTCTCTAGCTTCCCCAGCTTTGATGACAAATGCTCTGCTACGAGCAGGGTTGTTGTTCCGTTTGTTGTTGTTGTTGTTTTTCTGCTTTGGGCAATTATTCTGAAAGTGCCCAGGACTTCCGCACCCATAACAAGTCTTTGGGGCACTGGTGTTTCGACAGTCTTTGGCCAGATGCCCAAAACGTTTGCAGTTTGTACACGGGCAGGAACCGTCGTGGTGACGATTGCATTTGGAGCAGTAGGGCTTGTTTCCAACGTACCCTTTCCTTTCTGAAGAGCCGGATGAATAAGCCCTAATAGGCTCGGGTCTTCGGTTGGTGATTTGGTTGGATGAGTTGGGGTTTCCTTCCCACTTTCGTTTGTTGTTTGCAGGTGGGGCTGAGGTGGTGTTACGGCGGACAGCGTTTGCCGTGAGTTCATGGGCCATACGGATGGCGTTCTGGATAGTACCTGGTTTGGATGAAGTCACCAGGTCCTGAAGTTTCTCGGGCAGTCCATCAATGTATTTCTCGATCCTCTTGTACTCAGGATCGACCATGGTTGGGCACAGAAGTGCCAGCTGGTGGAAACGGTTGGTGTAACCGGTGATATCATCACCTTGCATCTTATGGTTCCAGAATTCCAGCTCTAGTTGTTTCAGTTCATCCCTGGGGCAATACTCACCCCTTAACATCTCTTTCAACTCCACCCACGGGAGTTTGTAAGCATTTGCAACGCCCACAGTTTGGGCATAGGTGTTCCACCACGTGAGTGCGGTGTCAGTAAAGGTACTAACAGAGAACTTAACTTTGTCCCCCTCCGCACAGTTGCAGATAAGGAATACCGATTCAACTTTCTCGATCCAGCGTATTAGACCGATTGCTCCCTCAGTACCTGCAAAATTCAGAGGTTTGCAGTTTTGGAAGTCCTTATATGAGCAGGGCTTTGGTTGTGGTCCATTGGTAGCTGTATCTTCGCTACCAGGAGTTGGTGTTCGGGTAGCGAGAGCTTGGGCCACACTACGGGCAATCAGACCCGCAACTTCAGCTTCAGTGAGGGTGATCTGTCGACGAGGGGGCATGATGCTGGACAAGAAAAGAACAAGGAAAGAGGAATAAGATATTTGCATGAAATTATGATATGTCACAAGTGTAAATGATGAGATACACGATAACAGTACGAAGTGACAATCGCATTTCATTTAGATAAACAAGTTGAATACAAGATACGGGTTTCCAAAAGATTACAGAGTATTAGTAGTACAAAAGTACCGGGAATTGTTACATCCGGTTGAATTACATAGGCCCTAATTAGGTAGTTAACTGGTTACTAGATACGGACTGATCTAATCCTGGTGTAGATTAATCTGCTCCATCAGCGCGACAAGGCGGTCCACGGTTTCTGCTAGTCTGTTAGCTTGTCTGGCGTTGTCTTCAACCAAGGCCAGTCGTTGTGCTAGTGCTCGAGAGTGATCCTCAGTCTCCTGGGAACGCTGTTCACATTCCTCTAGTCGGTTTCTTACGAGTTCATCCGCACCTAATTCAGCGGTCATCGAATCTTGAATTATGCTTACAGAGAGGCTGGTATCTTCTTGTTCTTGTTGGAGTCGTGATATGCGGTCAAGGGCTTGGCGAAGCAGGTAGGTCATTCGGTGTTGTTCCCTTTCGAGATTTTCGAGCCTTTGCTCCTGCCGGCGGAGTTGGGTAGCCAACACTGGCACCGTGAGATGTGCCGAGTTCTGGGAGTTATGAGCAGGATAGGGGCTGGTTCGAGGTGACCTTGTGTTCCTCCTGGCTACTCGTGGGTTTCGGGACCCATGTGGGTCAGAGTGTGACGGATTAGGTGGTGTGTTTGCCATTCCTGTGGCAGAGTGTAAGTAAGACGAGGCTAATATATATAAGTATATAACATCCAGCCTAGTGTCTAGCACGTATCAAGTAATAGTCCGGTTCTCTCGTGGTCAGAGTCAACTAATGCATTCCTGTTCAACATAACCATTTCAGACCTCACATCATCTTTCCTTAATTGTACATAGTTGATCAGGCTATGTTAAATTAAAGTTCGTATGATGTAATTCCTGAACCAATCATTCCTAGTAAGGAAATACTGCCTAATGGTCATAGTCTAGGTCCACTAAATGCAACCTAGTTCACTATAACCTTAGGCTCTGATATCAATCTGTAACACCCCCAAATTTAGTGATTTGCGGAAGCATACTTTGGGTGTTACTAATCAATATACAAAGCACAAGATATACAGCAAACGACCTCTAAATGAGACGTTTTGTAAAATAATTACATTTCATAATTTAATCGTTTGAAAACATATAGTTTTCTTTACAAAAATATGAAAGCCTAGAGTCCGCGTATGTGGCGGGAGATTCTATTACATAACCATAGTTACAAAAGATAATGCCAAAGAATCTCCGTTAAATGCAGTTTGGAAATCATGCGACTCTAGCTAGTAATCCTAGAGTGATCCTACTCCGTAAGTGTACCTGAGAATACATGCTAAAAAGGGTCAACCAAAAGGTTGGTGAATCTCACAGGTTTATCAGTAAATAATCAGTTTGAACACAAGATTTCATCAGTAGTGCCCGTAGGCGTATATCAAGTATTTGCAAATCTCGCAAAAGTAAAGAAATCAAGTTATACCGTTGCCATGAGGCTCATAATCGAAGCTTAACCCGTAAATAATCAGTTGCTCCCGTGACATGCTCGAAATTGAGCAAGCATAAGTAAACGAAATAATAGTCACCCGTTTCTACGTGTAAATCAGTACGTGGTAGCGCTACTACCCCGGGCAGGGAGGGTCATTTCCCTAATGGATCCATTAACTACTGTTCGCGCTTAAGTCCATAACTAATGATATATGATGGAGAGACTTCAGTAAATAGTAATTAACTCATGCAATTCCGTTTGGTATAGAAATCAGTTTAGTACTTGTGTTCAGGAAAAATAAGTAGCATGTATCTCCCCCAATAAGATAAAACAGTAAAAGTGGGGCCGTAAGACTCACCTGAGTCGAGTAGTAAGCGGTGGAATTCAGTAAGTAGCGAGTAGGTTCTCCGAACCCGTAACCTTTAAATGCCTAAACATATAAAGTCAAGTAAGTAGATGTCTCGCAAGACCATCTAGTCTAGTTGTCTACACAACTCGTTATGTCCAAGTGTTTGTTTAGTAATCCGTTTGTAGTTTGAAAACAAGTATGGCCCGTTGGTGACGGTTTGTAATAAGGATTCAAAGTGTTATCATTATATGTATCGTTGAATCAGGTTTCGTTATTTGTAAGTGTTCGACACTTAGTGTGAAAAGTATTTACGACAACTAAACACGGGGGTCCGGGGGCAGCGCCCCTGGTAGCGGGGTCCAAGGGGCAGAGCCCCTGGCTGGGGTCGAGCTGCCAGGTCAGCTTGGAAAATTTTTATTTCTATAATATTGTTATAGTGAAAAACGCATCTGGACTTGAATTTGGGTGAAATCAAGTGGTAAATTTTTGGTCTCGATACTTAGTAGAAATGGTTTGAAACTCTCTGTTTTTAGCGTCACTTATAGCGACACTTAAGGTTTAGGCGACACTTAGGAAGTGTCGCATAAAATTGCGAAATGTGAGTTTAGGGCGTCACTTAGGTAAGTGACGCATAAGGTGGCGACACTTAGGCAGTGACGGTAACAAGTGTCGGTTTAAGGTTCTAGGCGTCACTAGAGTAGTGTCGGGCAAGAGTGTCGTATAAAAATTTGGTTTCGATCATAGGCGTCACTAAAGCAAGTGACGCTAGTAGTGACGGATATTGAAAATGCGTCACTTAGGTAGTGACGGGAAAAGAGGGCTTATGCGACACTTAGTCAGTGTCGCACGAAGTGACGCATATCTGGGTTCATCAGTGCGTCACTTACGTCTGATCGACGGATTTTGAGCCAAAAACATGTTTTCGGGTTTCCGTTTGGTCCGATTCTTTTACCCAACCCTCACATGAACATATTAAGCCTATTTAAACTACAAACTAGTAAAAATGATCAAAAACGAGAGATGTCGGGATTTGTCGGAAACTTACAAAGTGTCGGATGAAAAATCCGAAAAGATAGGAATGTAGATCGTGTTGTCGTGGTCACTTTTCTCCAAACGGGTGGTATGCTTCGGCGATGTTTCGTGGTGTTATTTGGCGATTTTGTGTGATGGTGGTGGTTTAGTTTTTAGAGAGAAAAAGAAAGAAGAAAAGTAAGAGAGAGAGGGTGTAGGTGGTGAATGAGGGAAAAAGAGAGAGAGGAGGGGGTTTTGATGAAACTCCCCCACTTTCAGTCTCCGCTCCGCGCTCCGGGTGGTGTTCGTTTTCTCCGTCGTTTTTCGTTAAATAACTATTTTAAATATTACTGGTGCGTTTTAAAAATACAAATTATTACGCGATATTTTATTTAAATGTTCTACTAATCGATTTATATTTGAGTTATAAAATGTACGTTATTTTATTTAGTTGCGCGTTTTAACATTTTAAATTGTGTAACTTTCTGATTGTGCGATACGAATGAATACTAAATATTATTATAATAATATTTTTGACATAACAACGTTATTTAATAAAATTGGTCACCAACGTCCGTATTAAATTGAATCGAAATACATTCGATTTAAATTGCGTACGATTTAACCAAATCGCATTTTCGTATATATTCAACAATATATATAATTCGATACATTAATTAGCCTAACACAGAACTAATTACATGTATTAACAAAGAATTAGGCACTAATTCTATTCCTAATTTGCCGGTTGTTACATTACATTACTGTTTACACATAACGCATGAGTTACTTTTTATCCACTGAAAGCCTCCTATTCGTAAGTTGTTAGTTATGGACTTAAGCGCGATTACTAGTAAATGGATCCATTTGGGACTGACAATCCCTGCCTGGGGTGGTAGCGCCACCACGTACTGATTTACACGTAGAAACAGGCATATTAGTATTTGTTTTGTATGAGTGTACGGATAGCACTCACGGGGGTACGTGATATATTCACATTACACGGTTAAGCTTCAACTTATGAGCTCATGGCACTTGTGATGATTTACTGATTTACTTACTTTGCTTGATAGCAATACGGGTACATACTTGTGGTTCATAACGCCTATTTAATACTAAACCTGTAAGATTCACCAACCTTTTTGGTTGACACTTTTAGCTTTGTATCTCAGGTACACAGACGGAGTAGGATTTCCCCTGGACACTAGCTAGAGTCGCATGATTTCTACCTTGCATCTAACGGAGATTCTTAGCATTATCTTTTGTATATTTTGATTATGTAATAGAATCTCCCGCTATACGCGTGGGCTCTAGAGAACTACATTTTTTGTAACTGAAAACGCTATGTTTTCAAAACATTTATTATGTGGAAATGTAACTATTTTACAAACGTTGCATATAGATGTCGTTTGCTTTACTTTTGTGCTGTGATATTTGATTAGTAGCACCCCAAAACTTGCTTCCGCTAAACAGTGAATTTGGGGGTGTTACAATAACAATATAACAATACTTTTTCCTAATTATACTAATAATAAGTGTCTAAATAATCAAACGTCATAATGAGCCGGTGATCAACCTTTATAGTCATTTGAGACAATCCAAAATAATAATCAAAACAATTGAAATGAGATGGAAGGAGTAACTCACATTATACATTGTTAGCGTATCAAGTATCAATGGTTAGAGAAGGCGATGAACATTGGCGGAGCCATGTAGAAAGTAGGGGTAGCAGTCGCTACGGGTCCATTACAAATACGCAGTGTAATTTCTAAAGAAAAGTAGCATTTTTAGTTGCATTTCTTGTTTGTGCTACGGGTTAAAAATTGAGATAACATTGCTATGGGTCACTCAAAATCCTGGATCTGTCATTGGCAATGAAGGCTCAGCCTTGAAACGTTTGAGTTTATAATTTTATACAAAAAAGTTTTTCTAGAATAAGAATAAGTTTAATTTCTTTTTTACAATAATTTATTTAATAATAATTAATATATGGTAATGGTATTCCTTATGGATCTTAATAAATATTTTTCCCAAAATTATCATATTATTATATTAGATCCCATTAGTTGAACGTCCCTCTCTATGGATATATTCGCTTGGTACACAACGTTTGAATATAATCATTAAAATTAAAAATTCAATTCATTATGATGTTGCTAACTTAGCTACATTTAAATGTCAATTTGAGACATAAATATCCAATTTGATGCTATATAATTTAATATCCCAACTTGTTTAACCTTCTTAATTCGGGATATTGTTGCAAATGTTTTTTTGGTTTTCATTCTTCAATCTAATTCTATTCACGAAAAAGGTTGCGAACATTTTATTTATGCAACAGTTCAATCAACTCAAATTATATATTACTCGAGTCGATCACACTCTAAAGTATTCCATCATTTGACCTCCTCAATTGCCCGGTTGATCCACCACTTTCATTCGTTGTTAAAAAAAACGTATAGATTCATAATTGTATTTTTGTACATAAAACTTATTGATCCGTTAAGAATTGATGACGACAATAATCAAATAGAATTTTCATTATGTAATTTGCTAAGATTACGAACTTATTTACGCCATTATTCTACTATGACGTATGGCCCCTCAACATAAAATTCTGACTTCGCCCTCGATGTTTATGCTTCAAATCGACATTATAGTGTACGCAATTAAGTTGACTACCATTTGTTGCAGCTAAGACATCCCCTGTCCAGACAGTACATCACACAACTAATCATGTAGAAATAATAGAGATTGAAAAATGCAGATAAACAGAAATGATTCTCTAAAAGTCAAACTAATAAGGAAGAAGTTTCAAGTCAGCAAAGATACGTATGTTAAGCATATATCCATCATTATTATTTTACTAAACCATGTTTATCATTTTAATACTTGTGTATTAAGTCATAACAGGTGTATAGAATATATGTTTGTCTTTTTAAACTTTCCTCCCATATTTGGGCTGAAACGGCACGTAGACTTCATAAGAAACTGCGTGGATTTCGCCATCAACCACCACCATCTCAACAGCGACATTTTTTGGGTGTACTTAACGTCCATCATACATACGTACGTACCCCACAGCTTCTTTATGTTTGATTTTGTATGTTTTTATATATACTTAAGCAAACATATGCTTCTTCCAAACACAAATTGCCAACCAGAACTATTTGTGTAATGTTCCGTTTGTTTATGAACAAAGGAGTGAATTCAAGGTGATGTACTTGTCATCCGTTCTTAGTTTTGAAACGTTCGGTATTTTAGGTGGCAGTTCTCAGATGTAACACTCGACTTCGAGAATTCTGAGTTATCGAAATTATGTAAGAATTTTCACCTTGTTTTTCCTTGTTTCCTCTAAGTTTTTATTTTTTTTGTATTTAATTATGTATAATTATATTTATTAATTCTTCCTTTGATAAAGGTTATTATTATTAATTATTATAATTTATTTATAATTTATTCTTCAATTGATGAATGATACATCAATCAAAGTTCTTGAATTAATTAGTCTTTTAGATCATGATCATGCACAGGTCATTTATACGTTTTTATATGCATGCAAATATATATGTTAGTTAAGGTTATGCAAAATAATTATTAGCCCATAGCTAAATTACTAATCAACTAACATGTATTAACGTAGATCGAATACATTAATTAACTAGTAAATTACGTTCTCGGTCTCTATAGTTTATTATGTTATTTTCTTACTTAATTGATTCTTCACCATCACCGGAATTATTTATTGGTAGGGTTAAAGACATAGATTGACAACGTATTTTTACTTTTTTTTTTTTTTAAGTAAGGTAACGAACAGATATTATTATCAAGGTAGGTAATGTACCGATAAAAAATGCTACGATTAACAATGTACGTTACATAAGTTTTTCCAAGGTACGTAATTAATATACTTAAATTATACTTCATAAATCATACTCCGTATTACTTATATCGACACATTTTTATAAGTACATCACCTATCTAGATAATAAAATTGGTTCGTTTCGTAACCCACTCTAAAACAAAAGTGAAATTACGTTGTAAATATATATTTTAACCCTTATGTATTTGAAGAATCCTTTGGAACATAAGTTTGTTTTAACCTTTATTTGTCTCGTTTCATGTCAGTGTGAATAGAATTAACCCCAAATTAAGACAAGAGTATTGTTTATTCAATCTTGCCTACCAATAATTTCCGAATTCTGTATTTTTCTTTCTGGATTTTAACAATGTTCCAAAACAAATATACTAAGCCGGCAAGAACATCTAGATTTTATTCTTTCTCATATTATATCCATGTTTTTCCTTTTTTTATTTATCATTTTTCTTATAACACTTAAATTTACCTAAATAGAAGTGTGTCTTTTGTGTTGATCCCTAGCTTGATTCAGTTGGATCGTTTGGCGCTTCTCATTGCAGAAAATTAATGGAGGCACAAGTCGCCGGTGATTGTCAAGTGCGACGTGTTCATATTGTCTATTTTCTTAGCCGTAATGGACGTATTGAACACCCTCATCTCATCCGCGTTCATCATCTCTCACGTAAAGGAGTTCACTTAAGAGGTCGGTAATTAATTTCTTTGCAAAAAAGCGAATCCTAAGCTACGTGTAGCATAAGAAAAATGCTTCTTGTTTTTTAGAAAAACAATCGGTACATATAACATATGTCTGTCTTGATTAACTCTTGCGTGATATGTATAATGGCTCATACAAAGTTGTATATTTGTAGATGTTAAGAGGTGGCTATCGGAATTACGAGGAAATGACATGCCCGAGAGTTTCGCTTGGTCATACAAGAGGTACTTCACCTATCGTTTTTAACACCCTGAAGAAAATTGTACCCAAACACCCCTAAATTTCGTATACGGTTTTGTGAGGAACATAAAATTCGCAAAAATCAATAGAAAAGGCAACATTTTGCAATAAGGAAGGAATATCGCAAAAAGAGTCAAGTTTTAAACAACCACTCGAACGTAAAAGACCTAAAATTATATGGGAAACTTCAATGAAAATTATAATGTAATGACATTTATAGCATCATATTGGTTGTCACAAAGTTTAAAATGTTGAATTTATTTACTAGAATGTGATGTGATTTGTATGTATAGTTCTTATATTATGTATTTCTTTTTCTTTTATTTAATAAATTAAGAAGGTACAAAGGAGGGTATGTTTGGCAAGACCTTTTGGATGGAGATCTCATTACCCCAATTTGTGACAACGAATATGTTCTCAAAGGATCAGAAATCTCCTCAAGAACATTAGACAATGGTACAATTACTTTGCCTAATTATGGAAATATATACTTGATATAAGAAAAATTAAATACAAAAACCATTGAACGAACAAAACGTATTTTCGTATTTTCATTAGTAACCCGTAGATGAAATCTTGAATGAGTATTCGGTTAATTCGTAGATTTGGAATCGTTGGATGGGAAAGAAGTCATTGAGTTAAAAAAGTTGTCATCCTTTGAAGACAATACAAATGACCCGAAATATGCCTCAAGGAGGAAAGAATATTCCTTGGATTTCTCAACTAATACGTCCATTGAAATCGAAGAATCTTCATTTGGCTCCAATGGAGACACAACAAAGCATCTAGACGAAAACAAAGATGAAGAGGTTGTACAAATCCCAAATGACAAAAACGAGTATAATTCCATTTATGAAACGTTATTGGATAAGAACACGAATGATAAAAACAAAAACAATAATAACAAGAGCAAGAAAGGTGGTGTTAAAAGTGTAGCAAGTTGTTTCAAGGAGCCTCAGTCGTCGACTTATTCATTCGAAAAATCAAGTAGTTCTTCAAGCTCACGAGCGTCACATATGTTTCGTAATTGGATTAGATGTGGTACAGCTAAAGCCGACGAGAAGGCAGTGGTGGTGATAAATAAAAGAAAAGGTAGTAGAATTTCTACACTAAGTTCAGGTTCTGAAAACAACAGTAACGAAAATGTTGTGGAGCTAATATGTAACGAACAGAAGTTTCGGGGCTTCGAGAAAAGATTCGATGAAGAAAAGGGTTCGAAGAAGAGTAAAGATGAGCCCAAATTCAATACCACTAGAACCTTTGGAGCTGCTTATAAACCTGTCAATGGCCCAAATTGCTCGTAAGTTCAGTTCCTTGTTTCCATATCACAGTTTGACTTTTGAGGTCCAATATGCATTTCTTGAATTAGTAATTAACATCAACTACTACGAAATTTTATGAAACTTAACGTAGACGTTGAAAATGTATATAAAATAAGTAGATGGATGAACTATTTTAAAACTTAGTACCTAATCCATGAATATTTGTGATTTGAAAAACATAAGGTTTGACTTCAAAAAAGTCAAAGATTTCCTTTTTATAGATTTAGTAGTTTTTGGCCTAGTGTTGTCATAGGCACTATGAATTACTTATGATCAATTTTGTAACATTTTCATAAGAATATGACGTACTACATGAAAATGTTGTGCTTGAAATCAATCCATGCGCTTATTGACCGAGATTTTGGTATTGTTGATACAGGCAATGTGGCAGGCAGTTCAATCCAGAGAAACTTCACAACCACATGAAGTATTGCCGAGGAATGAAGGCAATGGCCAAGTCTACCAATTCTAGGCCTAAATTAAAGACATCAACACCATTTTCACCTTCTTCTGCATCTCGAGAGACCTTTTTGCTTGACAAATAATTGTGTAAACTTTTAGCCAGTTTTCTAAATTTCTTACTTACATTGTTTCCTGGATCTAGCATTGAAAAATTGTGCATTTGTGAGTGTAGGGTTATAGAATGAAATCACTAAATACATTACTGTACTTGTATAGAATTAAAAAAATCATGCGTATAAAGGTTAAAGAGTTAAAGACTTACTACTTGAGCAATGATAGTCAACTTTTGACTTTTTCTAGTTATGAATCGGTAAGATGAGAATCTTGAAGCAATCAGTTCGGGATCTTTAAAATTCACTCTAGTTACTGTAAAGGTATATGTTATTCATATCACCAAAAGGACATGTGTGCAAGATCAAAGAAATCATGTTTACAAAGAATTGCTAGATGCACTTTTAAGTCAACTTTTGACTTTTCTAGTTGTGAATTGCAAAAATGAATCTTGAAGCAATCAATACAAGATTACATGTTAAAATCATAAAACCTGACTCTGCCAATCCATAATTGAAGCAAGCCCAATGTACAAGTGCTAACAGAAAGTAAATCCCATAATTTTCTTTAAGTGTTCTCAAAATAATACAGTAGTAGTAGTTAAAGGAAGGACTTTGGTTTCATACAGTAGCTTCAACTAATGTTAACAAAATCTACCATACACTAGTCTCTTCCCTACATTTCTTTCCATTAGTTTTTGGTTAGGAACGCAATTCTTAAAACCCTAACAATTCTTTGATGATGCGAAATGACATAACTGTCCACATTCACAATTCACAACCTACAATTTCAAATCTTTAGTCAGTAGTCTTCTGTATCTTGACCTAAACTACTTGGCTGCTTTCTGAATATGATCAAGCAAAAACCCATATAATTTCTTCCTCAAATTATCCACCTTTTCATCCTCACAAAGCGAACTGCCGAGCCACAGGTTAACCCGTTTGAGTTGACCCAAGAGACCAACAGCAACCCCTGAATCTTCTCCTTTCGTTAACCCAAACCCCTTATTTAAAGAATCCTCCAAATAATTCAAAAACCATTTGTGTGCTGTTAGAAGCAGTTTTTCAGCTAAGTTAGCAGTTTCCTTTAAACCACTTCCATTGGACCGTTCTACCTGTTTGGAACTTTCTATCTTTGTTTTCAGCCCAGCACGTCGCACTCTTGAAGTAACGCGTTCTTGGGTTTTCGGGCTTCTTTTGTTTTCTGGTACCCGGTTCTCCACTTGAATTCTCTGTGAAGTGTTTTCAAGGACAACATGATAATTTCCCTCGCAATGTAAATCCTTTCTATTTTCTTCCATTGTAAATAAAGTAAACTTTGCAAGGTTAGTTTCTAAAGCAGCTTGTACCCACAATGCACTATTACTAGGATGACCTTTTGTTTTATCAACAGTTGACTTCGAGTCAATTAAGGCGTCGACTATACCAGCTGATGTTTGAAGTTTCTGATAGAAATTCAAGAATTGTTCAACAAGAGGATTTCTAGAGTTCTCAGCAAGTTCACATATTTCTGCAAACACACTGCAAAAAAGAGAGCATGAATTAAGATAACTTCTACATTAGAATACTATAAAAGTATACAACACACGACTCAGGAAACGGACAGGGGAACTTGTACCTCATGCATTGAAGGATATTATCCATGGCTGAAGTTTCTTCTAAAGCATTTACAGCAGATGAAAATCTCATATTCCGATGACAAATAGCGTCCTAAGAGTTTCATATAATCATTAGCTCATTAGAATCTCCAATATACTAGACTAACTAGAGGTGGCAATACGGCTGAGTCAGGTAGATGGGTTAATGGGTCAAAACAGGCCACTTTTAGAACGGGCCTGTTCAGGTTGGTTGGCTCACAAACACCTTTTTGTCTGTTCCTTGCAAATTAAAATGAATGATGTGTAGATTATAAAAACATAAACAACATTAATTAATACAATTATAAACTAAATCTTCGAATAAAACCATTTATTAGGTTGTAAACATAGGCTTTGCGCAACTTTCAACCTATTTGACGCGTTTGTACGTCTTCCTGTTTAGCTAAGAATATTTATTACCCGTTTGAGAAATAACACAACCCAAATCGACCCATGTAAAAGCAAATTGGTCAAAATCTGCCAACTCTAAGACCAACGCTCTAAGAATTCTAAAATTTGAGTACCTTCCCAAGTTCACGAATAGCAGGTGAGACAAAATCCCAAGAAATGTTTGAATCCGGCAATGTTCTAGCACTGATAGGCACTTTGGTAAGATTGCTTGGTACAGGAATGCTATCAAATGATGTTTTTAGGTCCTTCTTTATGGGTTTGCTTATCAGCTTTTCAGAGACTATAACATTCTTGTTTTTAAGAGGTGCTAGATTCATATTAGGCGGTTTTAGAACAAGATCCTTAACCGATGAAGCCTTCCTAACAGAACGAACCTGAAAAGAAAGATGGATGTAGAATTCAAACCACATTCAGGGTTTGATAAGATATACATACAAAGATCAAAACTCCACACTTTAAAGCATTAAGAAGATACCAAACACAATTACTCTAGTTGGCAGAATACTATTAAAGTTACAACCCTGTTCGCAAGCCTAAATGCATTTTCTTACTACTCGTTTTTTTTATCAAAACAAGTGCTTATTAAACAATCTTAGAAACAAGATGTCAATAATAATAGCTCAAAATTCAAATTACTCCATTCCAATCCAATTTTCAACTTTGAAAAAAAGATGTATGCACTTTGACTTTCAATGTCAAATGAACTTATTTTCAAACATCAAAAGCAAGTCTTTACTTCATAGATGATCCCATCTCTAGCAGTAGTTACAAAATTCAATATGTCTAACAAGTATATATGAAAACTATAAACACCACACATGAGTTTCGACATTACACAACATTTGTCAATCACTATAAGAGAATTTCACAAATTTAACCTTCAATTTCCTTGCATAAACGATCAATACCTCTTATTAACCTAATAACACGTAAGGTTACATGCAGTTAGCTGGACGGAAAAATCACATTTATCCAACTAATTCTATGGCATTACGGTCGATCCCTATTTCTACCTTAAGGGCAAGCAAAACTTAGGGGCTATTAGCTGCACAGAATATTGTCCATACTAATTTTAGGGATCATTATCTATTAAACCTAACAAGCAACAACTAAAAATAGCAAAACTAAAAATACATTGTCACACAGAATTCTTGAGATATACCGGCGTAGAACAAAGTGGAGACGAGGGCTCCACGAGTTTCGCACCCAACCCGCAGTTTAGATCCGAGCCTGACCTTCGGTGTTTCACCGCAGGCAACGGACTTCTATCCCACAAATTAGGCGGTTTTAGAACTATATCCTTAACTGAAGAAGCCTTCCTAACAGAACGAACCTGAAAAGCAAGAACACTTAGAAATCAAAGTACAATCTATGTTTTATATGAAACATAAAACCAAGATTGTAACATTTTAAAGCTATACACACATTTTGCGATAAATGAAAAGAGCTAGGTATTGTGAAATGAAATCAAAACAAGTTTAGGTAAGCAATCAATCTATGGATATCTAGGAACGTTACATGGTAAGTTAAAGTCTTTTTAGTGTCATAAGAATATTAGTGCAACTGTTTTAAAAAATTTAAATGCTATATCATATAGAATGTTGCTTACTAAACACCTTCTAAACTTAATATTAAGTGACTGAAGTTTCAAATTATTGTATTTGACAAGTAAATTCCTAAACTGCAAATATACTTATAGAAAATGCAAAAAATAAACAAACAAATAAGTAAAACACAAACAAAACACTCTAGTTGAAATAACAAAAACAATCCAATTCGCAAGCCTAATGCATCTTCTACCTCGCTATCTTCCACGAACTCAAGTACTTAAAGTAGGAGTTTCACAAGTATGCTAGTCATTATGTAAAAAGATGTCAAGTTATTGTAACTCTTTCTGCTACTCACTCCATTCCTAATTTCTTATACTATCTTTTTAACTTTCAAAGAAAGATGATGGTGCACTTTGACTTTCAATGTCAAAGTGACTAATTTTCAAACATCAAAAGTGAGTCTTTATTTTATAGCTGATTCCCAACATGCTCCTAACTCTAGCATCAGTTATTCAGTTACATAATTTAACATGTCTGAAAAGTATATATGAAAAATATAAGGACCCCACATGAGTTTCAATATTATTATGCAACATTAATGGATCACTTTAAGAAACTAGCACTCAATGCTTTAAATTTATTGCATCTGTTATTATGAGCTACATAGTTTTTAAACTGAAATCCTTGAGCATCATGAGTTGTACAACTAGCAAAGGATTTTCCTATATACAGTACAAGCATTTCATGCATCATTCAACTTTAATAATCACCATCCATAATAATATAACATATTGTTGCCTTAAATCATTTTTCCAAAGGGATAAGTAACATAAAATGCTAATGTTAGATGTTGCTAAGCTAAAGTAGAAGCACTATATATATTGCTTTTTCCCTAACTTATGAACATTTGATCCCTTAATTACACTTAGTCGCACCAAGTTATGTGCCGCTAGCTGCACACATTATTTCCTTTTTTTGACCATATGGCCCTTAAATTGTACCACTATGCAAGTTTTTATGTGTCATTCTATACTCTTAGCCTTCAATTTTATCAAACGTACACAATCAATCACTCTTTTTAACCTAACAACACCGCAATGCTAACTTTTTAGTTCATTATAGTCATATACTTTTCAAAACTAAAAATAAATCAAAACTCAACTAAATTAAAACCACATTAAATTAAAACCACATTAGTATACAAAAAGCTCAAGATGTACCGGAGTCGAACATATCGCGGGCTCCACGAGTCTCGCATCCGAACTCGACCTCCGGTGTTTCACCGGTGGGGCCGGACTCCGGTCCCACCCTTTTCTCGACGAATAATCTAAACTCAACCGCCTCGATTCCACGTCACCACCAACCCTCCCGGTCCCACCATTGTTACCCACCAACGAAAGCCTCCTTAAATTTCCCCCTTTATTCTTAATCTTAATCACCTCATTTTTACTAACCAACACATCACTGGAGATCAAATCTTTCGGCTCACCAACACACGGTCTCCGTTTCGCAACGGGTTTCACCCCACACAAAACCGGAACCGGGGACCCCGAAACGAGGCGCGTGATATGCACGAACTGACCTAATTGTATCTTATCATTTAAAATCAACTCAACATCACATTCTTGAACAGAAACATAAGCTGAATGAACAGAGTCGGAAACTCTTAAAAAAAACCCTTTATTCTTTTTATCAAAATCGAACACATCATCACGTGGGAGTATTCCAATGACCTGAAGAAGCGGAGAACGGTGGTCGCCGGCGACTTTAATAGTTGGGTCGGTTATGTTTTTTAGGAGTTTTGATAAGACGCCGGGTGTAAGAGATGCCATTTGGAGGTTGTTTTCATGGCAGAAAATGGATGGGGTTTTTGGAAGGACTTAAAAAAGTGGGGTTTATTGGGGGAAGAGAGATGAAAGCGAATCTCAAAGTGAAATTGGATTGATGGCAGAGGGGTTGCAGGGAGAAGGGTGGCTCAGGTAACGATGGCCATGTGCAGAGGGAGGGGAAGATAATAGTGACAAGATTGAACTCTGATGAGGGATACTTTTCTTTAGGAAAGTATCAAATCTAAAGAGGACATGTGTATATTTTCAAAAAAATAATAATAAAATATTACATGTATTTCTTTTTTCTGAACATATAGGTTAAATAATAAATACTCCGTAATGCATTTTGTAAAATGTTCATTTTGTGTGACGATGTACGAATTAATTTGTATGGGAGTGATACGTTTACCATTAAAAATTATTTTTACACCACTAAATATACTTTATGGGGTGTGTATAGTTTTTTGTGATGTACAAGTCATCACCCAATTTGTATTGGTGGTGATATTTTCACCATCCAATTTGATAGCTCACCAAACATGTGTGCACAACCAGTTAATGCACACCTTTTGTGACTCTATCAAATTGGATGGTGGAAATATCATCTCCCAATTTGTATACCCTCTTCGTTTCATTTAAAATGTCTAAATCATTATTTTAGGTTGTCTCATTATAAATATTCATTTTGTTGTTTAACTAATTAAAAAAGATTTTTTTAAAAATGTATGCATAAACCAAAGGTCTATGGTCTAGCGGTATGTGAGGAACCTTTCAACTTAATATTTGTGGGTTCAAGCCTCATGGGAGGCAATTTGTAAATATTCATGGTTGTATATAATAATCGTAGGTAGGTAGTGTAGATTTGTCTTTCAAAAAAAAAAGATGTATGCATAATTAAAGTAAGACACTGTGACTGAATCATGCTGAAATTTTACCCAAAGGCCCGGGGAGATTTTACGTGTTTCGATTGTCGTGTTATTTCCAAGGGGTCGAGGAACCAATGACTAAATAGGCTAACGGTAAGGGTAGCCCATGACTTCCTTGATGTCATGGATTCGAAATATGCCATGGGTATTATTTATTAAAAAGGTACCTACCACCAATGAAGCGCATGACCCACAACGTTAAGGCTTAATCGGCACGAGTTTTGGCTCAGACGTTGTGGTATATGTGATGGAGGTGATTTGCCCGGTAATGATAGTGTCGCACCCCCAAATTTGTTGATTATAGTTTATCAGATAATTGCGGAAGCATTAGATCGAGTGGGCGCCGACGTATACATTGTACATACACATTGTACATACACACAGATCAGAGCATATGGATATCGCAGAACATATCTATTAAGATGCCATAAATGTTGATTACAAAAGTTTACGATTCTTCAAATCGTAGCAGTGAAAAAGTAGTTAAGTTTTACAAAAGTGAATTTCGTAGATATGACGAAAACAGATCAGTTATATAAAAGAAATCCATTGGTTCCAAAAAGATGGCATCCTAAAAGCTTCACGGGTCGCTTAGTTTTCATATGTGCAGCCGGTCTTACGTGTTGAAACGCCCCAAAAACAGAACAATTTTTTTTTATACTTTCATTTAGGACCCACAACTACTCCATATATATATATTTGATCTATTGTAAAGTTCTATAGCTAAAATGGGCTTTTAAAAACCAAAATATTCATTTTCCACTATGATACGCGATCCCGGAAAGAAGTGGGATCGCGTAAGCACTTGAAAAACATTCTGATACAAAAATACACTATCATACGCTATCTAGAAAATATTTCTGGGATCGCGTAGCTATGCCTATTTTGGAAGTCAGCAAAAGTCAACTTTTTAACAAATTTCAAACATGCATAACTTTTTACTCGTTGCGAGTTAGGACCTGAAATTTTGCACACACAACCACTATAATATTATAAAAATTTCTCTTTTGACACTTTTTCAAATTTCACAAAAATAACCATTTTGAATGTGTCACCAATTTAGTGTCATTTCGGCCACTTTGGTGAACACTCCATATTCTAAACCACATGGTCTCTAACTTAACCCTTTGACATACTCACTTAACACTTGAAAACAAACTTAGAAAACATATTTGACCATTGATTCACTTTCATTTTCACACTCAACCACATAATTGACCCATTTTGACCCTTTCGACCCGTTTAACCAAAACAACCATAATTTAACCAAACGACTCCCTTTTTCCACTCATATATGACTCTTTCGACTTTGTTGACTATTTGTCAACTTCATCTTTGACCAACCAATCACTTTCAACCTATTTGTACAATTCAACACTTTGACCCAAACCAAACCAATCATATAACTTCATACACTTGACAACCACATACACTAGACACCATAACTCAGTTTGACTTCCAAAGTCAACTACTATACATTGACCAACATATTTAATTCGAAAACTCTTTGTTTGGGCGATTTACACAATTGATCATCAAAACAACAATTCAAAAGAAAGAAGCATATTCTAACCACAAGCATGCTCCATATCCACGTCACTAACTTCACATAAACTTTCTATCCACTTGTCGCTAGCCAAAAATCAACCTATAACATAAACACTGAAACGGGTAAGCACAACTGCTTAGTAAGTACACATGCAATTAAACAAGCAATCCACATAACACTTGACACATATCAACACAAATACATAAACACAAAATTTCTAAGTTCTAAATACCGATCACTGAGCACTGAGCACCATACCACGTCGATATGCATGCTAACACTATTTCACTGAGTACCATACCACGACAGTATGCATACTAACACTGTTTCACTGCATAAGCATATTCCACATAATTTAATCAACAATAATTAAAACACTAATCAACAACAACTTTTAACATAATCTTAAATACACACATCAGCAACAAGACATATAATAAGCAACTTTCACTTGATTGTATGATCCTCTAGCTCAGAAGCTATCCGGAAACACATACAATCAATTCATACACAGTTCACCACATAATTATTATTAAATCCACATATATCAACAAGTTATCTTCCACCCGATTGTGTAGCCTCTTGCTCGGAAGCAATCCGGATCCAACACAATCGAATCATATCAATTCTTTTCCTTTACCATTAAGTTAGTGACAATCTCATTACTTAACTAACATCAAGCAAATGAGATAATCACTACTTTTCTTACCAAGTATTAAGTAATCACATAACAATTAAATATAACAAGTAATTTAACACAACAAACTAAATTAAGCAATAAACATAATTAAACATATAACTTATTCCTTGATTGTGTAAACCTCTAGCCCTCAAGCTAAACGGTACTACACAATCACATCACCTGTTTAACCCCCGTATCACTCACCACAATCTCTTAGACGACGATTTCATCAATGAAAGCACTCCATGTCTTCAACACCTACATCATCATACATGACAACATATACACTTAATCATCTTTAACTTAACTATTAATCATATTAACTCCCTCCCCCACTTTGATTTCACTTGTTTTAATTCTTTAAATCAATTACACCAAACCACCTCACTAATCACTTTAAACTCACTTCATGTATTCATATGAATCATCATAATCATCACTCATAATTATCCCACTTATTATATTTCACTACTTTAATTCATACTTTTTTTATAATCATACTCTATTAACCTCATAAATCACCTCTGTAAGCTTATATCATCATTTTATAACACTTTGACATAAACCCTAAATTTTCTCAAGAACACTAATCATAATTTCATCACTCTCACTAGGTTAAATGATTACCAACAATCATAAAAACACTTACTAGCACTAATTCAATCAATTTCTAACTTAAATTTCGGTTTAAAACCCTCAATTTATCAAAACCCATCAAAACCCCATGAAAAACCATGAAACTTAAACCCTAGGCTATAATCATAGAAGAAATTCACTTACAACATGATAGAGATGATCAAAAGGAGCTGAATTCGAATTCCTAAGGCTTAATTTGAAGATTAGAAGTTGAATTTGGGGTTTGGTTTGCTTCCTGCGTATTTCACTCTGTCTCTGGAACTCACAGGAGAATTTTGGAATGAAATAACATAACTCCAGGCTTCACACGTATGTATCTGTATATTATTTTAATTCCTTTAGTTCTTATAGTCTGGAACTGATAAAATTGTTTACGTTTTTCACTATATCTCGTTATCTACATAATAATATTTCGTAACAAAAATATATCTGCGTACGATATAAATTTCCTGAAATTCGGGGTGTTACACGTGTGCGGCTAATTCTCTGAAAAACATAGTAAAAAGTCAACAACAATGTTGAGTGAATTCACAGGTTTTAAGTTTACAAGTATAGTTGGTAATCCAATACGTTCACAAATAGTTATTGCCATAACAGTTAGATAATGTTTGGTGGAATGTTATCCATATACATGTATAAAGTCGTTTGTAGGAAAGTTCGTATCCTAGTTCACAATATCGTTTAGTTGGGATGTCTGCCCAAAATACAGTTTAAAATACTTTGCTGGTCGTTCTCCAGCGATTTTCAAAATAGTACCGGTCGTTCTCCGGTTTAACAAATACCGGTCGTTCTCCAGTTTAACTCGGCCGGTCGTTCTCCGGCCTAAAACACTGCTGGTCGTTCTCCAACGAAACACAGTACCGGTCGTTCTCCGGTGAAACACTGCCGGTCGTTCTCCGGCAAAACATGTGCTGGTCATTCTCCAACTAAACAAAACAGTACCGGTCGTTCTCTGGTGAAACACTGCCGGTCGTTCTCCGGCGAAACACGTGCTGGTCGTTCTCCAGCGAAACAAAACAGTTTACCGGTCGTTCTTCGGTTTATCAAACACAGTTTAACACGTTTGTAATAGTTTGTAGTATGAAAATGTTATCTCATAAATGCCAGTTTGTACAAAAGTTTAACAGTTCTAAAGTACTCTAGCTACCAATTAAAACATGATCACAATCATTAATAATCGATAGTTGGGAGCAATCAATATATTAGCAATCATGAAATCAAAGCAAGTTATGGCAATTAGTAAAAGCAGTTGACTATGTTTTTCACCCCAAGTTGAAAGCAGTAAAACAGTAGAAAGTGGGGATGTGAACTCGCCTGATGAACTAAAAGTGTGCAAGTGCTAGCAAAGCCTAAGCCCAAAAGTACTCCTAGTCGATTATCTTGTCGCACTCCCAAATTCGGGTTGCGGAAGCGAATCGGGTCGGGGCGCGACTAATCAAATATCAAGCACACAAGGTATACAATGAACAACTCTATATGCGTCGTTTTACAAATACATTGATATTATAAAAGTTTTACACTGTTATAATATAGTTTACAAAAGCTCTTGAGCCAAATGGTAGAGATTCTATGGCATAACTAAATTATACAAAATATAGTAATGTATGACAATCTCTTGATGTCTGAATGCGACTCGAGCTAATGGGCATTCTGAGTGGCAGTCCTACTACTGCTGAGTACCTGAGAATACACGCTAAAAGGTCAGCTAAAAGCTGGTGAGCTCATAGGTTTAATGATAAAGTATAATGTATGAACCGCAAGATTTAAGTATGAATATTTGTAATTAAACAAATAAGTAATTGATGAATGATGTATATAACTGCCATGAGCACATAGTCTGAGCTTAACTGAGGGGTCAGGATCACAATCAGTGCCTGAGCGAGGGTGCCTCTATGCGTATGCCTAATCAACACACGTATTCACAAATGATAATGCATCCGTTTTGACCAGTCAGTGCTTGCTGACCCGGACGGGGATTGTCAGTCCCATATGGTACCATACACTAACATTCACGCTACAAAGTATTACTAAACTATGCTATTGAGGACTTATGATGATTAGATGAATAACTCATGCAGAATATAGCGATGTTTGATACTTGCGTTCACATGTAAAACAAAACAGGCATGTATTCTCACCCCTATGTTTAAAACAGTAAAACAGGGGCTATGAGACTCACCTGAGTCTGATGAGATGCTATCAAGCAACAATGATGGTATACAAGGAATGATGTCGTTTTCAACGACTGAAACCTGCCGGGCGTCCTAAACGCGCAAGGTTTTAATGATTAGATGTTGGAACCTGCTGGGCGTATTATACGCGCAAGGTTTTAATGATTTAGATGTCTCAACAGACCATCTATGCTAGTTGTTCATCCAACTAGTAATGTCCATATGACTACGATTTGGTTGATTAGTTTGCGTTTCAAAAACGTGTACGGTCCGTTGGTGATTGTTTGTATTAATAATCTCAAAGCATTATTATTATGATATCGAAGTGTTATTCTTAAAAAAATATATCCCAAGTGGTTTAGAAGTCATATCGTACAAGTATTAGTGGTTATCCAAGTTCGACACTTAGTGATATTTGTGTTTTCTAGATTTTCCACTTCTAGTTATATTCGTTTCCACCCCTAGTTATATCTATATCCACTTCTAGTTATATTCGTTTTCACTTCTAGTTATATTCGTTTCCACCCCTAGTTATATCGTTTCCACTGCTAGTTATATCTGTTTCCACTTCTAGTTATATCTGTTTCCACTTCTAGTTATATTCGTCTCCACCCCTAGTTATATCGTTTCCACCCCTAGTTATATCGTTTCCACCCCTAGTAATATCCGTTTCCACTTCTAGTTATATCTGTTTCCACTTCTAGTTATATTCGTTTTCACTTCTAGTTATATATGTTTCCACTTCTAGTTATATTCGTTTCCAGATTGCAACTCGATTGGGCTCTCGATTTGGCTCATTTTTAGTCCGAATCAAGTTTTACTAAAAATCACACATATTCTTCTAGGTGTCTAGTTTATTACCAAATTTTCCCAAGAATTATAGTGGCCTTTAAGGTGGTCAAATAACATTATAACGAAGAGATAGATGAATCGGGAACAAAACAGTTACTGCTCAAAGATTGACTTCTACACTTGAATCCGTGAGGATCTGGTCAAAGTGGTAAACACAAAAGTTGTAGTCAACGTCTTAACGGTCATTTTTCGTTTAAATTTCGTGAGTTGGTTCCTCCTAGAACTCGAGATATTAACGATTTGGTGAGACGAAAATTCTGGACAGATTCACTGTTTATGTATGTTTCATAAAAACGTTTTTAAAGCTTTATTTTGGACATTTACTTGTTATATGAACGTACTAACATGTATATCTAAACACAAAACATGAAAATCTAGAGAGAGAAAGTAGCTCCTTACAAAGAAACAAGATGATCTAAAGGCGAAAACGAGGTGGATGGTGTTTCGATTATGCTTTTGCCTTCTTCTTCCTTGCTTTTCTTCAATTAAATGATGGTGGATGGTGGCGTTTGTGTGGTGGTGGTGTTGAGCCGTGGGGTGGAGAGGGAGGAGAGGAGGGATGTGTGTGTGTTTTATAGTGAGAGAGTAGAGAATGGTGTAGATATGATAATGAAGAAGGTATGTATGCATATGCATTGGTCAAGGGCATGATCCACAAAAAGTGGATCATGTTGGCTGGTTTTTATTAAACAAATGGGGGCAAGATTTGGTTTAAATCTTGTCTCCATGCTTGGTATTATACCCGCGTTCGATTACCCGATCGTTTAAACATTTATTTATACGTACGTGTTCTCAATAACGAATATGATTTCGATCTTTTAGTTGGTAGTATTACTCAATAATACTTGAAACATTTATAAAAATGTTTGGTTGAAGTGTCGGGTTCAGTTTACGCGTTCATTTAATGATTGTTTAATTACATGACGTTTTATCTAAACGTTTTTGTTGTCGATATAAAATACGATAATTATAATGAAGTATTTTATCAAAATACCTATTAATGAGTTATACAATATAACTTAGGTATGTTTTGATTGTCGGACGCGTCTCGCGCGTTTTTATCGGGTATAACTTATTTTGTACGATACGAAATACTTATGAAATATTATCAACATAACATTTAGAAACAAATATGTTTATTAAATAATTTTCATATTATCTAATAAATTGAGTTCACCAACGTCCATATTAATGGATCGGAATTAGGCCGATATACAATGACACGATTTAATAAATCATGTTAATGCGTATATATAATAATATACGTAATGATACATTCAATTAGCCTAACACAGAACTAATTACATGTATTAACACAATGATTATGACCTAATAACTAGTCCTAATTTGACGGGTGTCACAAATCTTCTGACGCCCTAAACGTATGAGATTATAAGTATAAGTATGTGGATGTCGTGGTTGACCATCCATGTTAGCGTTCTGTAACGTCCGTTTTTCGTAAGTTCTAATTTATATTATACGAATATATATATATAAATGTGTTATATTAGTTGATTATGTGTAATTATATGTAAAAATATGCATTGTATATAAAGATATATAAGGTATAGATAGCATCTGGACTGGGCATGAAAAACAGGAAATCACCACGCAATTTGGCCTAAATCGCAATATAGAATCGCGACGCGATTTAGGGTAAATCGCGACGTGATGTTTTATTTTCCAGAAACGGGTTTAAAGCTCCAGGACTATAATTTTTGTTTAACACCTAAAAACATAAACACTGAAACCACGGCTGCGAGAAATGGCAATTTTGGGGATTTAGGATCATTCCTTACATCTTTCTTTTGGAAATTCATCCATCTAGTCTTTAGTCCATTTCTATAGTGATTATAAGGTATAATTTTATCTCTTCATTTCTTAATTCTTTAGTTAGGGTTTGGTATATAAACCCTAGATTTAATGATGATTGTTAAATAAGTAGTTGGTTAGTGTATAGATGATTTATACATAGTAAGTAATCATAGTATGAAGCTTTAATGATGAATTTAGTTAGGGTTTGAAGTTGTTAGTCCCTAAGATTAGTGAAGGTGATTATGTTCATGTATAAATGATAAATTAGCAAATTAAACATAGTAATTATCATGTTATGATTCTGGAAATTATGATAAAAGAAAGAAAATGGAAGTAATGCAAAAGTTATACATATGTTCATGTGTTGTGGTTCTAAAAGAAAGATGTGGAGTTGGTTATAAAGATTATGATGATTGATGATAAATGGAACCATGACCATGTGCATATGATGGAATTGAAATTGTATTAATGTAAAAGTGAATTGGTGATTTGAAATGGATGAGTTTATTGTCAATTATAATGAAGTAAAAGGAAATAGGTTAATTTGATAAAGTGTGGTATTGTTTGTAATGTGTTATTATGCGTTTATGTGATTAGGTAGTAAAGAAGTTGGAAAGAGTACAAGTGATTATATTGTGCATTCGCAAGGTAAGTCTCGATTACATGATCATGGGTTAGGAATGGTTTCGGCCATTTGCTAACGGTTTGGTGCGGGTAATGGTTGCGGCCATAGGCTCGTGTGATTGCTAGTAGTATACGACTAGCATGGGTGGTTAAGGATCCTTAGCTAAATGTATCAATAATGACATGTGATTGTATTTCGTTACTTACTAAGCTTTATGCTTACCGTTGTATAATTTAAATGTTTTAGGTGAAGTTAGCGGTTCAAGGGTGGACTTGGGTAAAAAGCCCGCCGGAAGTTAGAGGTGGATCATTGCTATTTTGGGTAACTTGCTAGTGTACTTTAAATCATGCTCTATAATGCCGAAACCCCCAAACTCTTTTGAAACTATAACTTATGGTTTGAAATTCAAGGTTAATGTATTTCTTTTGTCAATACTTTAATAGTATGTGTAAATGATGATATAGGTTGTTTTGTACTTAAAGTTGTAGTTGGTTTTCAAAGTATGCAAATATCGCCAAACTATGTAATGCAGTAGTAGTCTTCATACCATGTCAAAGTCTTTGGTTTGAAATGTATAAATGGAGCAATGGTATGATGTTTTGGATAGTATTGGTTTAATGTTATTGTTGAATTGGTTTGATAAAGTTGCGGAACAAAATTTTGTACAGACTGTAGTTAAAAATTGTTGCGGAAAGTTGATTTTTCAGGTTATGGTTCTGCTGTATAAACAGTCTGTCAAGTTCTGGGATTTTTCTGAATCGCGACGCGATTCATATACAATTGCTACGCGATTTAACTCAAAATGCGACGCGATTATATAGTAATTGCGATGCGATTTAACAGTCAGAAATGTACGATTTTTTTAAATTACAATACTATTTTAAAACAAGTAAAATGTGGGGTGTTTCACGTTCATTAAACTAGATATGTCCAAAGTATTCATTTGTCGTTTAGGTTTGTAGTTTTGAAAATATGTACGACCCGTTGGTGACGGTTTTATAATAATAATTCCCAAAGTATTATTATTATGTTTGTTTCGTTTATTTACTTGTGAAATTATACGTTTTTGTTTAAGTGCTTCAACACGTGTATCGTTATCCGTAAATATCGTAACATCGTTTTTGTTCAAGTTTCATAGTAAAACACCTAAACATTTGTTTCGAGCCAAAATCTAAAGTTTTACATTTCGTTTCACGTTTTTCGTACCGAGGCTCGTTTCGGTTGACTTGGTCAAACGTGTTCGGTTTGACCCGAAACTTTTACACAAGTCTTAAATATGTTGAATAACCCTTAGAAAACTATCGGTTCGTGTCGGGGTTGACCCGAAGTGTCGGTTTTTAAATTAAGTCCAAATCAGTCACTTTTTATGTTTTCGGTTTTGTCGGTTTGTTTCGCCACAAGTTTTCTACCATTTCTAGTCCACAACAATTCTCACAAAAATTTCCCACTGATCTTCTATGTTTGTAGTTTATTACATAATTTTTCCGGCAATTATAGAGTTTATTTAGTTAGGTAAATAATTCCGCGTAAGTACCGAACACAGATTTCGACAAAAACAGACAGTACTGAAAAAATCAGCTTATAGCTTAAAATCCGTAGATTTCTGTGTAACACCCCAATTTTATCAGGAATTTAATTTCGTATACGAATATAATTTTATTACGAAGTAATATGATATAAATAATAAGATATAGTGAAAAACGTAAAACGAATTACCAGTTTCAGACTGTAAAATTAAAGGAAATAAAATAAAAGAGCAGATAGATACGTGAGATGTCTGTGTTTATTCCATTTCTTCCTGTTAGTTCCAGAAAATACACACACAAACTAGAGAAATCGCAGGGACCTTTCTATCATCTTCAAACTTGATCAAATCTTCAATTGTAAGCTAGTAATCTTCAAGTCTTCATCTCCTTCTTCCATTCAATCATTGTAAGTATTTATTTCTTAAGGTTTTAACCTAGTTTTTGGGTTTTTAGTGGGTTTCCATGGGGTTATGATTAATTAGTAAAATTAATACGAATTTAGGGTAGGAATTGTTAGAATTGTTGATTATAGGTGTTATTGAGTTAGTTAATGATTAAATTACAACTCAAAAGTGATGAATATGATTAATATGTTATAAGTGTTCTTGAGTAAAAATGGGGTTTTAGTTAAATATGTGTGAATTAGTGTTAAATAGTTAAAAGTATGATCTATGATGCAATTAGATTATGAAAACTATGTTAGAACGTGATTTAAGTGAAAGTGTTAATGAATTAATTAGTTGAATCAAAGTGGGGGAGTTATCATATAGAGGTTATTAGTTTAAATTTAAGGAATTCTAGTGATTTAAAGATGTTGTTATGTGTTGTATAATTAGGTGTTAAAGAGTTGGACATATCATCATTTGTGTACATTGTGAATCATCATCTCAAGACAAAGGTGAGTTATATAAGGATTTAATCAAGTAAATGGTTGTATGTGTTTCCGGATTACTTCCGAGTAAGAGGATTATACGACCATGTGAAGTTAATTGTGATTATTTGTTGAAATTGTTACTTGTGAAGTGTTATGACATGAATTGATTGTACATGTTACCGGATAGCTTCCGAGCTAGAGGTGGGTACAATCATAAGTTAGTGATATGTAGCTTATGAAGTTTATGATATAGAGTTGCTAGTTTTACTAGCATAGTGTTTATGTAGCCATGTTATGTATTATTTGGTTAAGTTGTTTATATGCTCACTAAGCAAGAGTGCTTATTGTTTAAGTGTTTCAATGTTTAGGTGAAAGTGGACAAGGAAAATGGAAAGCGGTTTAGGGGGATAGCGTGGATTGCTTAAAGTTAGTGTATGGCAAGTTTCTCTTTTATGTCGTTTAGATAAGACTTGTGTAATTCGCCCTTTTAGACATGGTTTAAAAGTGAATCATGGTGAGCCATGATTTAAGCATTTTTGAAATAGTTTGATTTTGAAAGTCAACGACTTTTGTAAATAATGTATATTATGGTCTTGTAGTTTTTAAAGTCAGTGTTTGAATCTATTAGTGGTTATGAAATGAGTTCATGGTTGAAAGTAGTCAAATTGTATTTTGGTTGAAATTGAAGTGTTAACATGTAGTCAAACACTCCATTAGTCAATTATGGGTCTTGTAGTCAAACACTCCATTTTCAATTGAAGTGTTAACGACTTTTGTAAATAATGTATATTATGGTCTTGTAGTTTTTAAAGTCAGTGTTTGAATCTATTAGTGGTTATGAAATGAGTTCATGGTTGAAAGTAGTCAAATTGTATTTTGGTTGAAATTGAAGTGTTAACATGTAGTCAAACACTCCATTAGTCAATTATGGGTTGTGATTGGCTATTCAATGGGTCAAAATAGTCTTTGAGGGTTAGCGGGTCAATATGGGTCATTAAATGCACTTACGGTCTAAAATGGGTTAGGGAAAGAGATTTGGTGTAGTAAAGTGTTCCTTAACTTTGTTTTGATATATAGGATAAGTGGTCAAAAGCTCCATGTCTCAGCCTTCATGGTTTGAGACTTGGTATGCTCTCAAAATGGTCGTTTTTGAGTCAAAAAGAGTTACACGCCAAAATCCCGCGTCGTTGTGAAATTTGGAAATGTGCAAAAAGGGAAGTCTTTGTTTTGACTATATGAATGTGCCTGCAAAATTTCAAAATCAAACTCTTTATCGTTTATGAGTTATGTGCGTTTAAAGTTCGATTTTTGGTCATAATACTTTGCAGGTTGAAATCTGCTGTAATCACATGAATCCGGGCGGATTCTGATGAATCCGGGCGGATTCCCGAGGGTGGATTCCCAAAAATCGCTTCTGCTCATGAGTTGTGCTGAAAACGCAAGGGAATCCGGACGGATTCCACTGAATCCGGGTGGATTCCTCTGAATCCGGGCAGATTCCCCTGTGTCCCAGAAATTCGAAACTTAAAACGGTCATAAAAGATGAACTGTAACTCCGTTTTTGACGTTCTTTATATCGTTGAAAAGCTATGAGAGTCTACTTTCCAATGGTTATATCCTTATGATGAAATTTTGATTGATTAAAATAATTAAATTAGGTATAAGTGTGTTGGTACAATGAAATATGAAGTTTTCAAGTATGGTATTTATTTAAATTATTACTGGGACCAATAGAGAGTGTTTTATGATATAAAATAAATGGGTTTAAAAAAATGATTTTGTTTTCGGGGCGTTTCAAGTTGGTATCATAGCGATAGTTTAAGAGAATTATGTAATCCACTTTAGGATTTCGTAGTCTTAAACTATTATGAATGTATGATTATGTTTTTATATGATTTCAAGATTTGTTGTTATGACTGATTGTGTTTAAGGGTAATGAATAGAAGTGTGTGGTAAGTCTAATATGATTTCGTCTGGCCAATGAAATTAATATTATACTATTGCACATGAGTGATTCATAGCACTTAAACATAAGGCCGATTAGGGGAAGAATTGTTATGATAATCTATGTATGAAGCTTTAATTGTTGTCTATGTCATGTGGAGATTTACTGTATTAACTGAATTGTTGATTTTGTGTTAGATGGAAGCTACTAAGGATACTAGTGAACGTTCTTCACCGCGTGAGGAGAACCGAAATTTGACTCATGAGGAAGAAGTAATGATAAAGAATATAGTTGGACAATCTTTAGAAGCCTTTACCCTAACAATGATTACTAGAATGGAAAACATGTTGACCGAGAGATTTAGTGAGTTTGAAACACAACATATAGCTCCCTTAAGAAATGTTGGAACTTCCTCAACCCATGTAGAGACGAATAAAGAGAAAGAGAAGTTTGAGTATAAGAGTTTTGCTACGTGTAATCCACCTGAGTTTAGTGGAGAGTTAAACCCAGTCATTAGTAATCGTTGGATTAGTGAACTCGAAGAGACGTTTTTATTGTGTAAGTGTCCGGATGAGTCAAAAGTGATATTTGCAGCTCATTAACTTAAGAAAGATGCTCATGAGTGGTGGAATTCTCAGTTAGAGATGTATGGTTCTGAAATAGCTTCGAGGTTTACCTGGGATAAGTTTAAAGAGATATTTAGGGAGGAATTTTCACCACCTGCAGAGTTAGAGAAGTTAAAGGGAGAGTTTTTAACGATTGAGCATGGAAGTAAGTCAGTTGCTGAGTATTTGAAGGCATTCCATGAGAAGGCTAGGTTCTGTCCTGAGTACACTTCAAATCCTAAGTTGTTGACCGACCACTTCTATCGTCATCTTAATCTTGAGATTCGTGAATCCATTGATCCACTTGTTTATAATACCATTGCCAAAATCTTGAATAGAGCATTAGTGCGTGAGAAGGATTTGCAAGCTAGAGTTGCTGAAACAGTGAGTAAGAGAAAGGTAGAACACACCACTTCACCATCTTCTGTATCTAAGAAAGTACTTTTTGAGGAAACCATTCCACACCACAACCATTACAACAAGTTAGTTCCCAAATCCAACCAAGAGAGATACTCCCATGTGAGAAATGTGGTAGGAAGCATACAGGAGAGTGCAAATGTTTTAAATGTGGTAGACTGGGGCATATGGCATCGAATTGTCCAAGCCCTCTTCGTTTATGTTATTATTGTTTTAAGGAAGATCATATTCAGGCTGACTATCCGGACAAAGCTAGAGATAGACGTAAGCGAATGGAGGAAAAAGTAGCTATGACGGTTCCAAAGCCAAAAGCTCGTGCTTATCAGATAACTGAGGGAGAGGTGAAGGAGTCATCAGATGTGACGTCAAGTACCTATATTTTAAAATTCTACACCTGCTTACATTTATTGACTCTGACACCGTTGAATCTCTAGTGTTCCTGTTGCTATGTATGTTTAAGTATTCTTAAGGTTTGTGTAACATCCTCTCCGGTAGCCTGGTATTTTTCTATTTTCAATCGTGTATTTAATAGTTTTAAATAATTTTGCGATAAAATTGTTTAATGGTGAAACTTGGTAAATTAAGTTTCAGGACTTATTGTGTTTAGTAAAATGTTGCTTGAATTAAATTATTGAAGTTGACGGAACAATAATATAAATTTCTCGCAATCGATATTTAGGTGCCAGACAATAGATTTAGAGCGGGTATAAAATACCCATTGTTTGAGATCGGTTAAATGATGGGCTGATCCCTTTTTGGGATCACTTTACCAATTTCCATTTCATTTCATCTCTTCCCTTTTCAAACAAATAAACCCTAACCTAAATCCTATAGTGAAATCATCAAACTAATAAGTGATTGGAGATTGTAATCTACTAGTATCATCATCATCTAGTTTGATCATCTTGTTCTTCCTCCTCTTTGTAAGTGATTTTTAGTTTATGAACTCAATTTTAGAATAAGTGATGAAATTGATGAATTGAATGATTCTTGTAAGTTATATAGTGATTGTTTGTGATATATGATGATATGTGACGATTCTTAACTAGTTATAAGCATCGAATTCATGTTTGATGAGCTTGAATGTTGAAAATGGAGTTAAAGTTCGTTCAGGTCTGTTCTTGAGCTGAAGAACAGATGAACGCGATCCCGGCTATGGTTCCGGATCGCGTTCCCTTGTTATAAACGACCTATTCGAGTTTTTGGCCTTAGAAACGCGATCCAAGCCAAGCATCCGGATCGCGTTTGCTAGTGTTTTTCGGTGACAGAATTTTTGCCTAAGGACGAACGCGATCCAGCCCTGACTAGTCAGGATCGCGTTTGCATGTTTAATCTTGATGGATTTTTCAAATTTCACCAAAATGCATGTGTTTAGAAGGTGGTGTTTATAGTGGCACTTATTGAATGCTATTGTGGCATTTTACAAAAATGCTCATTTTGATATTTACAAATTATGAGGCAAAGTACTAACTTATGTTGATTATTGATTCTCAGATCCTCCGAAAGATAAGTGATCTCTGGAATCAGAGATTTTGAAGGCAAAGGTATCGGTGAGTGGATTCAAAACTTACCGTTTGGCTTAGTTGTAATCATTTGATTACGACGAGTAAACGTAGACTTGTTTATTGAGTTGATTAGTTGTTATTGTTGATCATATGCCTATATGTGCTTTGTGTGGCCTTCGTGCGTTATTGTTAATGAGGTCAACGAGTTGATGAACTGTTGGTTGGGCTAGTGTGTTGTTGTGTGAATGGTACAGGGATGTACTTCATTTGTTGTGTGTGCTGAACTGTACCTAAGTATAATAAACACTAGCTATCGGTCTCGTCCGTTATGGCCATACGGATATGTTTGGATAAGTGATCTTGGGGAGCCGCCCGGGTACTAAGGTTATCCCCGGATCCGCCGATCCTCATTAAGTTGTTGTTGGTTGTTGTGTTTGCGAATATTTGTTGTAGTTATTTGATATAGCTAAGTTGGATGTTGGGTGTTATAACACCCCTCATTTATAATCATTTAAATATAGTAAATCGGAAGCGTAAGTCCAAATAGATAGTCATAATTTACTTCATTGTATCAACATATAAAATTCAACCTTTTCAAAACTATAATTTCTTCAACCGAGGTGTTATTTAAAAACATGATGAAACATTATTTTATACAAATCAACTATCAGAGTAAAGCCTCGTAGTCAAACATTCCTTCTAGTCCAACTTCTTGCCCACCCAAACTATATGCAAAACCTGCAAGAAGGGATAATGTGGGGGATTAGCATAACGCTAAGTGAGCAGATAACTAATTAACAGCCTAACTTAGCTCAACAACTTTGTGTACAACACTTAACACTAAACAAGCAAGTACACAATACAACTCATCAACAATACATCTGTTCAATAATGCAACAATTCAACTAATCAACAACACCATAATGAGGATCGGCGGCTCTGGGGATAACCATAAACCCGGGTGGCTCCCCAAGAACACTTATCCAACCTATCCGTATGGCCATACGGACGAGACCGATAGCTAGTGATTATCTTCAACTAACACAGGAGGTGTGTTAAACTTTGGATAACCAACTAGCCCAACCAACAGTTCAACAACTCGTTGCCTCATTAACAACTGATGCCCGAAGGCCAATTAATTCAAGTGATCACGTAATCAACAAGTCACATATCAACAGTATTATTACTATCAACATAATCATCAATGCAACTAATAAAGTAATAACACGTTACTTGTTGTAACCAAACTTGTTACAACCAAGTTACGCTGAGGATTAGAGATCCACTCACCGACCACCTCAGACATCCACTCAGTAGTCTAATATCACTGAGCCTTCTGCGCATCTGAGAATACAATAGAACAACACAAGTTAGTAACTTGTCTTAAAATGATATTAATTACTGAATTTAATCCACCCACATTACACAAGTACTACGTTCAATACTTAAAACCATATTAACAACACTTATCAAGTATACATCACTTAACAAGCTTATAGCTTTAATTCTTAAATTACATATTAAGTTCATGACCTTCTTTATGAACATATATCAAATTCATCAATTCTAATTTATAGCTTAGCTCATAACCGTGGTTCAATCATCAACTAACCAATATAACAAGATTACAAGCTATAATTCATAATTATTCAACTAACCCATCACTATTTATATGATTATACTTCAATTCTTCCTAATAATATTCCAACAACCTTTATAATTACCAATTATAGTGTGTTAACACCAAAACATCATCATATAATCAAAACCCATCTAAGTCATAAACTGTACAACTTAATTAATTCACTTTTAAAGTAGTTTATGGTTACTAATCATCTTATTAACACTTAGTAACACCACTTTAACTAATATCAATCTTTAATTTCGAATTATAACCACAATTTCATCAAACTCATCATATATCACAAGAACACTAATCAATCTCACAAACCCTAATTCAAATCTACAAGATAACCCTTAAATCATGTTACATATCATCATTTATGAGTTTAATAAACATCAATTTAGCAACTTCAAGCCTCAATTTCGGATTATAATCAATAACCCTCAAAACCCCAAATTTTTAGATTTATGAACATGAAGAATCAAGACTTACCAAGATGTTTGTGATGATGAGAAGATGATTAATCCATGTTATTGAAGCTAAATTCGTTTTTCATGGCTCCAATTTGGTGATTCTTCAAGAATTTAGGTTTCATCATGTATGTATGTATGATATGATACGTACATATGTATATATGGATAAGAATTAAACAACCGACTCAATATTTAGTAGTATACTGGAAGTGCTTAAATTTCATTCCCCGTACTTTTCATTGTCTGGAACTTAAAAACCATTTACGGGGAAATATTATTTTATTTTACCGTCAACTAAATTAAATTAAAACACGTAATAATTATTCGTCACAATAAATTATTTGACTCTTTTACTCATTTATTTTCAAATAAAACAACGATCTTATTTTCTGACGCATTAATAATAATTTACAGTCAGAAAAATATTAATATACAACTAGACCCAAGAACTGGGTGTTACAAATCTCCCCTCCTTAAAGAGATTTCGTCCTCGAAATCTGCTCACACATATTCAGTCTTGTAAAATAACATCACCTACTCATTTCCATTTCAATTCACTATTACTCTACTTCTCACACAAGTTTAGCCACATAATTACTTATTACAATATGCACACTAAATGTGTGCATAATTTGAGTCACTATGCATACCATCACTTATGCATATCCTTAACCATATAAACACAAAATGTACTTATATGTCAACATATACTTATATATAGGTTTCTTTCAGTAACTTTCATACTTCCAGTGTGTATTTCAATTGAACTCACTTAAACACACATAAACACATAAGTTGTGCTTAGTGTTCAATTTCAATACCTAACACCAAATGTTAAAACCAGCAGGAGGTGTATCAAAATCAACTATTTAATCACAATGCGCACACATACTATACATTACTCCCGTGAGCAAGTTATAAATTTAGATGTATGTTTTCAATCCTTTCCACATGCACATTTCCAAATATACATGCTCTCTGCACCAATACTTTGCCTATACCCTGCCTCTAATGAGTTAAATCAACCACTTACATAGTCAAGTAAAGTATCATATTTATCACAACAGCAACTATAGCAGCAAATACAACTATAACGACAACGACAACCACAATAACAACAAGTGGTACTGAACACTACTACATGCATCTTAGCAACAAGTTGTAACTCGATCCGTCACTAGCAAGTTAACTAATAATTATATACTTCTTTAGTTATCACTTTGCTAGATTTTCAAATTTTAGCAACTCATTAATTACTACTTTACAACTTGCAGTTATAAATACAACTCGATTATACGAAATCCTTTATTTAACAGGAATTCACAATCATATAATCATCAACATATAAGATTAACTAATAAGCATTATGTAGAGGTCCATTTCTATAGTTAAACTTATTATCATGTAATCAACTAACATCACATCATACAATTTGGGATGCTAGACAACACCTGTTAATACCAAACATCTTCAACAATGGTATTTCAACAACACAAGGTGTTGTCATTAATCATCCATTCAACGATATTATTCACATTCAACTGACCTCTACTTTGCTTATATCATCTTTTAAGTTTTACAATTAACCATGCATCACACATACACTTCAATTGTACAATAGATACCACGTTAGTAACAACAACTTAGTGGTTTACTACTATTCCATTTTAGTCAATATTTGACTATTTCTCAGCTACATTTCAACATCCGGTTATATTAAAACGGTTAACTTTATTTGGTACTGAGTAGCCTCAACAACTCCATGTGAAATGGCATAATATAAATACGTTGGCCAGACGTCGTCATATTATGTCAGTCACACTTTATTCTCAGGCCACTTCATACCATCGATATCCCATATAATTATATTTTCTCTCTCATATTTCACAACAATGATATCAACATTTTACACATATATAATACCACCGTGCAACATGTATACAACTAACTTTTTAACTTACTAATATTTTTAACTGATCACTTTGAACGTAACTACTCATATCATCATGTTTATATTAACAATACAGGCATCCTACAACAATGCCCGACATGAATACATCGATTAACTTCTTTATTACTGGATTCAATATTAAATATTATTTATACAACTTAATACTTATAGTACATTTAGTACCAAACATTTCATCAATAATATATATAACATTCAACACATACTCATCAATCCATGTACTTTTAGTCAAATTATAGGTAAACACTTCATTTCATGTTCAACTATCCCATATATATAAGTTCATGCACTTATATCATAATTTTCTTAGAATGCTCAATTCAACACTTTATAATACTCTAAGTAATTCAATTACTTCATCACATTTTAATTTAGTCCATATAATATAGTTCACATGATTTCATATTCAATGTTTACTAACCCTTGTTAACAACAATCAACAATACCATTTACTGGTATATTTCATACTTGAATAGCTCACCTGAGAGTAACTCATACATTATAACTTAGGTGAACCTCATAAAATAACTTTTAATATTACATATAGTCACAGGAATGACCTCTGGGCATAAAGAAACAAAAGCCCAATTCAAAACGTAAACTAAAAGTCCGAAATAAGGTTCGAAAAACAGTAAAATGCCATTTTCGGGCCACAGACGACCCCGGATGGCCAAAAACCACCTAGGCTAAGGTACTTAGCATTGATCATTGGGCCGTTTCCGATTGACCGTGTAAATTTCAGCTCAATCCGAGTTTAAAGAAAATTTGTCAATTTTTCCGTCTTAATTACTCATTATATCTCTATCATTACATTAACAAGTAATTATTACTAATAATTCAATTTACTTTAATAACAATCATATCATAGTAAAGTAAATAGTCAAAGCTTATTAAAATTCACCAAGCTTATCGAAAATTACCTGGCATATCTAAGCCCACGAGTATTGAGGAATCATTGAGAATACCAGACGGTTCCTCATGTTCCTCCGTCTCTGCAATCAAAACAACACTCAAGCATCTTGTTATAGGTTAGCCCACATCGAATAGCAACTTTCTCATGCAACCACTAATCCCCACCCCTGGAATGTTTGACTTGACACATATCTAAGTTTGGGATTGAACATCTTATAATGTACAATTCACCCAAACTTATGCTCTGATACCAACTTATAACACCCCTCATTTATAATCATTTAAATATAGTAAATCGGAAGCGTAAGTCCAAATAGATAGTCATAATTTACTTCATTGTATCAACATATAAAATTCAACCTTTTCAAAACTATAATTTCTTCAACCGAGGTGTTATTTAAAAACATGATGAAACATTATTTTATACAAATCAACTATCAGAGTAAAGCCTCGTAGTCAAACATTCCTTCTAGTCCAACTTCTTGCCCACCCAAACTATATGCAAAACCTGCAAGAAGGGATAATGTGGGGGATTAGCATAACGCTAAGTGAGCAGATAACTAATCAACAGCCTAACTTAGCTCAACAACTTTGTGTACAACACTTAACACTAAACAAGCAAGTACACAATACAACTCATCAACAATACATCTGTTCAATAATGCAACAATTCAACTAATCAACAACGCCATAATGAGGATCGGCGGCTCTGGGGATAACCATAAACCCGGGTGGCTCCCCAAGAACACTTATCCAACCTATCCGTATGGCCATACGGACGAGACCGATAGCTAGTGATTATCTTCAACTAACACAGGAGGTGTGTTAAACTTTGGATAACCAACTAGCCCAACCAACAGTTCAACAACTCGTTGCCTCATTAACAACTGATGCCCGAAGGCCAATTAATTCAAGTGATCACGTAATCAACAAGTCACATATCAACAGTATTATTACTATCAACATAATCATCAATGCAACTAATAAAGTAATAACACGTTACTTGTTGTAACCAAACTTGTTACAACCAAGTTACGCTGAGGATTAGAGATCCACTCACCGACCACCTCAGACATCCACTCAGTAGTCTAATATCACTGAGCCTTCTGCGCATCTGAGAATACAATAGAACAACACAAGTTAGTAACTTGTCTTAAAATGATATTAATTACTGAATTTAATCCACCCACATTACACAAGTACTACGTTCAATACTTAAAACCATATTAACAACACTTATCAAGTATACATCACTTAACAAGCTTATAGCTTTAATTCTTAAATTACATATTAAGTTCATGACCTTCTTTATGAACATATATCAAATTCATCAATTCTAATTTATAGCTTAGCTCATAACCGTGGTTCAATCATCAACTAACCAATATAACAAGATTACAAGCTATAATTCATAATTATTCAACTAACCCATCACTATTTATATGATTATACTTCAATTCTTCCTAATAATATTCCAACAACCTTTATAATTACCAATTATAGTGTGTTAACACCAAAACATCATCATATAATCAAAACCCATCTAAGTCATAAACTGTACAACTTAATTAATTCACTTTTAAAGTAGTTTAAGGTTACTAATCATCTTATTAACACTTAGTAACACCACTTTAACTAATATCAATCTTTAATTTCGAATTATAACCACAATTTCATCAAACTCATCATATATCACAAGAACACTAATCAATCTCACAAACCCTAATTCAAATCTACAAGATAACCCTTAAATCATGTTACATATCATCATTTATGAGTTTAATAAACATCAATTTAGCAACTTCAAGCCTCAATTTCGGATTATAATCAATAACCCTCAAAACCCCAAATTTTTAGATTTATGAACATGAAGAATCAAGACTTACCAAGATGTTTGTGATGATGAGAAGATGATTAATCCATGTTATTGAAGCTAAATTCGTTTTTCATGGCTCCAATTTGGTGATTCTTCAAGAATTTAGGTTTCATCATGTATGTATGTATGATATGATACGTACGTATGTATATATGGATAAGAATTAAACAACCGACTCAATATTTAGTAGTATACTGGAAGTGCTTAAATTTCATTCCCCGTACTTTTCATTGTCTGGAACTTAAAAACCATTTACGGGGAAATATTATTTTATTTTACCGTCAACTAAATTAAATTAAAACACGTAATAATTATTCGTCACAATAAATTATTTGACTCTTTTACTCATTTATTTTCAAATAAAACAACGATCTTATTTTCTGACGCATTAATAATAATTTACAGTCAGAAAAATATTAATATACAACTAGACCCAAGAACTGGGTGTTACAGGTGTTGGATTTACTCACTTAGCTATGTGCTAATCCCTCGTTGTTACTTCCTGCAGACTTTGTTTATGCATGCGGGTGGGTAGCAGGAAGGTCAAACCTTGGAAGAATGGAATGTTTGATATTCAAGCTACTCTGATTACTTTTGTAACAGCTCAGTTTAGTTTATATAATACCCCGTCATGCTAATCTTTTGAACAAGTATTAAGTTGATGTGTCTTAAACATCTAAACTGTTTTTGGTATTTTCGGAGAATATATAATAAATTATGGCGTTTTAATTATCTTCGCTTCCGTATTATCTATAATATTATTACTATGGAATGAGGGGTGTTATAAGCTGGTATCAGAGCATAGTTTTGGGATAATTGTTCATTGTTGAATGATCAATCCCAAAACTCGAGCGTGATATATCAAACATTCTTGGGTATGGGATTAGTATTGGTTGATGGTAGTTAGTAGTTAGTATGCTAACGATTAACAAAGTTCAAGTGTTGTGTTGAATTTTAGAAATGGCAGATCACGAACCACCGACCACCAACCCCAACAATACCTCCAGGATCGTCGCTCCTCAATTTGGGACTCATACCGAGCAACATGATCATAATGGTAATTCTCAATCCACCGGACAACAATCTAACCGAGATGAGGATATTCATGAGATGGAAGACGAGTTGGTATTCCTTAGGGAATTCAAGAGGAAAGCTGAGGAAGCTGCGGCTAGGCAGTTATTTCAGCAAGCCCCAGTCTTTGGTTCTGGTTCATCCTCTCAATCAGAAAAGAAGTGTTCATACAAGACTTTCATGGCTAGTCGACCACCGGAATTTCAAGGAAGTAAAAATCCTACGGTAACGTTGAATTGGCTTAGGGATATGGAACGAAAATTTGATGTGACTTGCTGTGATGAGGAACTTAAAGTCAAATATGCGGTTCAATGCATGAAGGATGATGCGATGGTTTGGTGGGATTCTGTTACCGGACACTTGCCGCAACAACAAAAGGAATCTATTAATTGGACTCAATTTCATCAGGCGGTTCGTAACCAATATTGTTCGGATTTTGATATTGCTAGGATTCGAAGAGAGTTCGTGAATCTTCGATTAAAGGATGACATGACTATTGATGAATTGATTACGCAGTTTACGGATAAGCTTAGGTTCGTGCAACAATGGGTTCCGGATGAGAAAACTCAAATCGAACAGTTTGTAGATGCTTTACCGGATAACTACCGTACAGTTGTGAGATTGGCTAAGGATTTATCACATGCTTTTAACCTCGCGCGGTCTGCTGATAGTGATTTGAGAGGTTTGCGATTATGGCAAGGAAAGGATACAAGTTTCTCTAAAGCAAGAACTGAATCGTCGGGTAGGAATAAATCTAAGTGGCAAGGGAATCGACAAGGTGGTAAGAAATTTGTTGGAAGAAGTAGTTCTTCGGGAAGTTATAATAGTTCCAACTGGTGTAGTTCGTGTAGATCTCGGCATGATGGTCCGTGTACGGCTCAGACAAACAAATGTATGAAGTGTGGTGAATTGGGTCATGAGATAAAAAGTTGCCGGTATCCAAATTTTGTTTGTTGGACTTGTAAGAAGGAAGGACATAGGGTTGGTCAATGTCCGGAGGCAAGGTCGACGGGGTCGGGTTCGGTCGGGAGTTCGGGATCTTCCGGTCAGAAAAGAAAGAACCCTCCTCCAGCAACAAGTAGGGCTTTTCAGATGACGGTTGATGAGGCCGTGCGTACTGAAGATGTTATCACGGGTACATTTCTTATAAACTCTGTACCTGCCCGTGTATTGTTTGATTCGGGTGCTAATTGTACTTTCATTTCTGTGCAATTTTGTGATAAGTTGAAATTAGCCCCTACTGTGATAACAAAGCCTATAGAAGTAGAAATAGTTAGTGGTAAGTTAGTTCCTGTTACCACTTCGGTGACTGGAGCTAATATTACTATTGATGATCACGTTTTTCCTATTTCCTTCTTGTTGATGCCAATCCCTAATTTTGATGTAATAATTGGTATGGATTGGTTGAGTCAGAATAAGGCTAGTATTGATTGTCACCAGAAGTTGGTTAGGATCCCAATCTCCGAAGGGTCATATGTTGTGGCTCGAGGAGAACGGGATGGTGTAGCTATTCCTTTGATTGTCAAAAGGTTGCGAGTCATACCTAGCCTATGTAGTCGATGCCAAATTAGAAAGGAAAACTGTTTCGGATGTTCCTGTTGTTTGTGAGTACCCTGAAGTGTTTCCCGATGAATTGCCTGGGTTACCACCAGTTAGGGAAGTAGAATACAGGATTGATCTTGTTCCGGGCTCGTCGCCAATTGCTAAAGCTCCCTATAGATTAGCTCCTTCTGAGATCCGTGAAATGATGAGTCAGATTCAGGAGTTGTTGGATAAAGGTTTTATCAGACCTAGTTCCTCGCCGTGGGGTGCACCAGTGTTATTCGTGAAAAAGAAAGACGGGTCGTTGCGCATGTGTATTGATTATAGAGAGTTGAACAAGAGAACGGTAAAGAATAAGTACCCTCTTCCGAGAATAGATGACTTATTTGATCAGTTACAGGGTTCTTCGGTTTACTCAAAAATTGATTTGAGGTCGGGTTACCATCAAGTCCGTGTTTGTGAACAAGATATACCTAAAACCGCTTTCCGAACCAGGTATGGGCATTATGAGTTTCTGGTTATGCCTTTTGGTTTGACAAATGCTCCCGCAGTATTTATGGATTTGATGAACCGTGTATGTCGACCATTCTTGGATAAATTTGTGATTGTTTTTATTGATGATATACTTGTTTATTCGAAATCTGAAACTGAGCATGCTACGCATTTGAGATTGGTTCTTGAAACATTGAGACGAGAACAGTTATATGCAAAGTTTTCCAAATGTGAATTCTGGATTCGAGAAGTTCAGTTTTTGGGTCATATAATTTGTCAAGATGGTGTGAAAGTGGATCCATCAAAAGTGGCAGCCGTGATGAATTGGAATGCGCCGAAATCTGTTTCTGAGATAAGGAGTTTCCTTGGGTTAGCGGGATACTATCGGAAATTTATCAAAGATTTTTCTAAGATAGCCGGTCCGTTAACTAAGTTAACCCGTAAAGAGGAGAAGTATGTGTGGACTGATCAACAGGAGCAAGCTTTTCAGACATTGAAACAATTGTTGTGTCAGACACCGATTTTAGCATTACCAGAAGGTACTGATGATTTTGTGGTGTATTGCGACGCTTCATATTCGGGTTTGGGTTGTGTTTTAATGCAAAGGGATAGAGTTATCGCTTATGCTTCTCGACAGTTGAAACCACATGAGAAGAATTATCCTACGCATGATTTAGAACTCGCAGCAGTTGTATTTGCCCTAAAACTTTGGAGACATTACTTATATGGGACGCGATGTGTTGTTTGTACCGATCACAAGAGTTTGCAGTATGTGTTCTCCCAGAAAGAATTGAATATGCGACAGAGGCGATGGTTGGAATTGATAAAAGATTATGATTGTGAAATTAGATACCATCCGGGCAAAGCTAATGTGGTCGCCGATGCTTTAAGTCGAAAGAATACTCCTGATCGAGCTTTCTATTTAAAAGTGAATGTTTCCTAGGATTTGATTGATCAAATTAAGGTTGTACAACTTGAAGCATTGAAAGATCAGAATCTGAAATCTGAAATCATGTTAAAACGCAAGGACGAATTAGTTGTTGATTCAAGGGGATTAAAGACTTATCAATCTCGTGTTTGGATTCCTTCTGTTGGTGGTATTCGGGATTTGATTTTGAATGAAGCTCATAAGTCACGAATGTCTATTCATCCGGGTAGTACTCGAATGTATAATGATTTGAAACCGTTGTATTGGTGGCCAACGATGAAAATCGACATTGCAAAGTTTGTGGGATCTTGTCATATTTGTGCTCAGGTTAAGGCGGAACATCAAAAGCCGTATGGGTCGTTAAAACAGTTGGAAATACCCGAGTGGAAATGGGATCATATAACTATGGATTTTGTGACTAAGCTACCGCGTACCGCTCGAGGCAATGATATGATTTGGGTGATAGTGGATCGATTGACAAAGAGCGCGCATTTTCTTGCTACGAGTGAGACCGCTTCGTTGACTAAACTTGCCCAATTATATGTTAACGAAATCGTTTCCAGACATGGTATTCCCTTATCGATTGTGTCAGATAGAGATACTCGTTTTGCTTCTCGTTTTTGGCAAAGTCTACAACAAGAGTTGGGTACACGTGTAAATCTTAGCACAGCTTATCATCCTCAGACCGATGGTCAGTCAGAACGTACGATTCAAACTTTAGAGGATATGCTTCGTGCTTGTATTTTGGAATATGGAGGTTCGTGGGATTCACATCTCCCATTGGTTGAATTTACTTACAACAATTCGTATCATTCAAGTATTGGGATGCCTCCGTATGAAATGTTGTATGGTCGTCGTTGTCGCACACCTACATGTTGGTTAGAGGCAGGTGAGAAACAGTTTGCTGGGCCCGATATTGTACAAATAACCGCGGATAAAGTAGCTATTGCACGTGAGAAATTGAAAGCCGCAAGAGATAGGCAGAAACAGTATGCGGACCCTAAAAGACGACCGGTTGTGTTTACCGAAGGTGAATTAGTGTATCTTAAAGTTTCTCCGTGGAAAGGGGTGATTAGATTCGGAAAACGTGGAAAGTTGGCGCCTAGGTACATTGGTCCATTCAAGATTCGACAAGTTGTAAATGATCAGTCGATGGCATTGGATCTTCCTCCAGAGCTCTCTGGTATTCATGACACGTTTAACATATGTTACTTAAGAAAGTGTAATATCGAGGATCAGTCGCAAATTCTTCCGTTGAAAGATTTGAAGGTTGATCAAACTCAGAAATTGGTTGAAGAACCGGTTGAGATCCTTGATAGAAAGGTGACTAAACTTAGGAAGAAACAAATTCCTATGGTGTTAGTAAAATGGAGACATAGTTTAGGTTCTGACCTAACTTGGGAGACTGAGGAGTCGATGAAATCCAGATATCCTGGATTGTTGGATAGGGCTGAGATTTCGGGGACGAAATCTCCTTAAGGAGGGGAGATTTGTAACATCCTCTCCGATAGCCTGGTATTTTTCTATTTTCAATCGTGTATTTAATAGTTTTAAATAATTTTGCGATAAAATTGTTTAATGGTGAAACTTGGTAAATTAAGTTTCAGGACTTATTGTGTTTAGTAAAATGTTGCTTGAATTAAATTATTGAAGTTGACGGAACAATAATATAAATTTCTCGCAATCGATATTTAGGTGCCAGACAATAGATTTAGAGCGGGTATAAAATACCCATTGTTTGAGATCGGTTAAATGATGGGCCGATCCCTTTTTGGGCTCACTTTACCAATTTCCATTTCATTTCATATCTTCCCTTTTCAAACAAATAAACCCTAACCTAAATCCTATAGTGAAATCATCAAACTAATAAGTGATTGGAGATTGTAATCTACTAGTATCATCATCATCTAGTTTGATCATCTTGTTCTTCCTCCTCTTTGTAAGTGATTTTTAGTTTATGAACTCAATTTTAGAATAAGTGATGAAATTGATGAATTGAATGATTCTTGTAAGTTATATAGTGATTGTTTGTGATATATGATGATATGTGACGATTCTTAACTAGTTATAAGCATCGAATTCATGTTTGATGAGCTTGAATGTTGAAAATGGAGTTAAAGTTCGTTCAGGTCTGTTCTTGAGCTGAAGAACAGATGAACGCGATCCCGGCTATGGTTCCGGATCGCGTTCCCTTGTTATAAACGACCTATTCGAGTTTTTGGCCTTAGAAACGCGATCCAGGCCAAGCATCCGGATCGCGTTTGCTAGTGTTTTTCGGTGACAGAATTTTTACCTAAGGACGAACGCGATCCAGCCCTGACTAGTCAGGATCGCGTTTGCATGTTTAATCTTGATGGATTTTTCAAATTTCACCAAAATGCATGTGTTTAGAAGGTGGTGTTTATAGTGGCACTTATTGAATGCTATTGTGGCATTTTACAAAAATGCTCATTTTGATATTTACAAATTATGAGGCAAAGTACTAACTTATGTTGATTATTGATTCTCAGATCCTCCGAAAGATAAGTGATCTCTGGAATCAGAGATTTTGAAGGCAAAGGTATCTGTGAGTGGATTCAAAACTTACCGTTTGGCTTAGTTGTAATCATTTGATTACGACGAGTAAACGTAGACTTGTTTATTGAGTTGATTAGTTGTTATTGTTGATCATATGCCTATATGTGCTTTGTGTGGCCTTCGTGCGTTATTGTTAATGAGGTCAACGAGTTGATGAACTATTGGTTGGGCTAGTGTGTTGTTGTGTGAATGGTACATGGATGTACTTCATTTGTTGTGTGTGCTGAACTGTACCTAAGTATAATAAACACTAGCTATCGGTCTCGTCCGTTATGGCCATACGGATATGTTTGGATAAGTGATCTTGGGGAGCCGCCCGGGTACTAAGGTTATCCCCGGATCCGCCGATCCTCATTAAGTTGTTGTTGGTTGTTGTGTTTGCGAATATTTGTTGTAGTTATTTGATATAGCTAAGTTGGATGTTGGGTGTTGGATTTACTCACTTAGCTATGTGCTAATCCCTCGTTGTTACTTCCTGCAGACTTTGTTTATGCATGCGGGTGGGTAGCAGGAAGGTCAAACCTTGGAAGAATGGAATGTTTGATATTCAAGCTACTCTGATTACTTTTGTAACAGCTCAGTTTAGTTTATATAATACCCCGTCATGCTAATCTTTTGAACAAGTATTAAGTTGATGTGTCTTAAACATCTAAACTGTTTTTGGTATTTTCGGAGAATATATAATAAATTATGGCGTTTTAATTATCTTCGCTTCCGTATTATCTATAATATTATTACTATGGAATGAGGGGTGTTATAGTTTGACTAGGATATAGTATGTACCTAGAGTGTTCGTGAGGACACGAACAGTTTAAGTGGGGGAGAGTTGTAACACCTCAATTTTATCAGGAATTTAATTTCGTATACGAATATAATTTTATTACGAAGTAATATTATATAAATAATAAGATATAGTGAAAAACGTAAAACGAATTACCAGTTTCAGACTGTAAAATTAAAGGAAATAAAATAAAAGAGCAGATAGATACGTGAGATGTCTGTGTTTATTCCATTTCTTCCTGTTAGTTCCAGAAAATACACACACAAACTAGAGAAATCGCAGGGACCTTTCTATCATCTTCAAACTTGATCAAATATTCAATTGTAAGCTAGTAATCTTCAAGTCTTCATCTCCTTCTTTCATTCAATCATTGTAAGTATTTATTTCTTAAGGTTTTAACCTAGTTTTTGGGTTTTTAGTGGGTTTCCATGGGGTTATTATTAATTAGTAAAATTAATACGAATTTAGGGTAGGAATTGTTAGAATTGTTGATTATAGGTGTTATTGAGTTAGTTAATGATTAAATTACAACTCAAAAGTGATGAATATGATTAATATGTTATAAGTGTTCTTGAGTAAAAATGAGGTTTTAGTTAAATATGTGTGAATTAGTGTTAAATAGTTAAAAGTATGATCTATGATGCAATTAGATTATGAAAACTATGTTAGAACATGATTTAAGTGAAAGTGTTAATGAATTAATTAGTTGAATCAAAGTGGGGGAGTTATCATATAGAGATTATTAGTTTAAATTAATGAATTCTAGTGATTTAAAGATGTTGTTATGTGTTGTATAATTAGGTGTTAAAGAGTTGGACATATCATCATTTGTGTACATTGTGAATCATCATCTCAAGACAAAGGTGAGTTATATAAGGATTTAATCAAGTAAATGGTTGTATGTGTTTCCGGATTACTTCCGAGTAAGAGGATCATACGACCATGTGAAGTTAATTGTGATTATTTGTTGAAATTGTTACTTGTGAAGTGTTATGACATGAATTGATTGTACATGTTACCGGATAGCTTCCGAGCTAGAGGTGGGTACAATCATAAGTTAGTGATATGTAGCTTATGAAGTTTATGATATAGAGTTGCTAGTTTTACTAGCATAGTGTTTATGTAGCCATGTTATGTATTATTTGGTTAAGTTGTTTATATGCTCACTAAGCAAGAGTGCTTATTGTTTAAGTGTTTCAATGTTTAGGTGGAAGTGGACAAGGAAAATGGAAAGCGGTTTAGGGGGATAGCGTGGATTGCTTAAAGTTAGTGTATGACAAGTTTCTCTTTTATGTCGTTTAGATAAGACTTGTGTAATTCGCCCTTTTAGACATGGTTTAAAAGTGAATCATGGTGAGCCATGATTTAAGCATTTTTGAAATAGTTTGACTTTGAAAGTCAACGACTTTTGTAAATAATGTATATTATGGTCTTGTAGTTTTTAAAGTCAGTGTTTGAATCTATTAGTGGTTATGAAATGAGTTCATGGTTGAAAGTAGTCAAATTGTATTTTGGTTGAAATTGAAGTGTTAACATGTAGTCAAACACTCAATTAGTCAATTATGGGTTGTGATTGGCTATTCAATAGGTCAAAATAGTCTTTGAGGGTTAGCGGGTCAAAAAGGGTCAATATGGGTCATTAAATGCACTTACGGTCTAAAATGGGTTAGGGAAAGAGATTTGGTGTAGTAAAGTGTTCCTTAACTTTGTTTTGATATATAGGATAAGTGGTCAAAAGCTCCATGTCTCAGCCTTCATAGTTTGAGACTTGGTATGCTCTCAAAATGGTCGTTTTTGAGTCAAAAAGAGTTACACGCCAAAATCCCGCGTCGTTGTGAAATTATAAAAAGTGCAAAAAGGGAAGTCTTTGTTTTGACTATATGAATGTGCCTGCAAAATTTTATAATCAAACTCTTTGTCGTTTATGAGTTATGTGCGTTTAAAGTTCGATTTTTGGTCATAATACTTTGCAGGTTGAAATCTGCTGTAATCACATGAATCCGGGCGGATTCTGATGAATCCGGGCGGATTCCCGAGGGTGGATTCCCAAAAATCGCTTCTGCTCATGAGTTGTGCTGAAAACGCAAGGGAATCCGGACGGATTCCACTGAATCCGGGCGGATTCCCCTGAATCCGGGCGGATTCCCCTGTGTCCCAGAAATTCGAAACTTAAAACGGTCATATAAGATGAACCGTAATCCGTTTTTGACGTTCTTTATATCGTTGAAAAGCTAAGAGAGTCTACTTTCCAATGGTTATGTCCTTATGATGAAATTTTGATTGAGTAAAATAATTAAATTAGGTATAAGTGTGTTGGTACAATGAAATATGAAGTTTTCAAGTATGGTATTGATTTAAATTATTACTGGGACCAATAGAGAGTGTTTTATGATATAAAATAAATGGGTTTTAAAAAAAATGGTTTTGTTTTCGGAGCGTTTCATTCTGGAAGGCGCCAAAGAAGAACTTTTAGTAGCTCTCTTCCATACGCAAATTTTGATATAAGATTCGTAGTCTAATTCTTAGTAGAACTCAAGATATGGTCATTTTAGTAACCTGTGTTTTTCTGGACAGATTATGTATATTTATATATGCTTTTTAAAAACGTGTTTTATCAATGATTTTGGACATAAACAAGTTAATGGAGTTAGATAACATGTAAATAATCAACATGCAACTGAGTTTTTAGAGAGAGAAAGTTTGGATTCTTACAAAAAGAGGATGGATATGATGAAGATAATGAAAGAGATATGATCTTGAACCCTTTTCCTCTTGAAGCTTGAAGATTGATGATGTAAATGGTGAATATAGTTGATGATTAATCTGAGTTTTTGGTGATGATGAGGATGAAATTGTGTGAGAGGGAAGAGGGAGAGAGAATTTGGAGAGTCTGAAAATAAAATGATGATGGTGAATGGAAAATGTGGAGTGTAAGTTTGAGTTGGAGTGTTAAACTCAATCAAAGGCACATGGGTGTGTCTAAACTGAATCCGAATATGAACCAATCTAAACTGAATCCGAATAATCCAAAATTGAATAATCCAAATCTTATTCGGTTTGATTTACGGATAGATTATAAACTTGAAACATCCGAATAACCTAACCTGAACAACTCGAAACCTGAACAGTTTATCCGAACAACACCCCTAACACGTGGGATTTGGATTAGGATCACATCTGTCAAATTTTAACGGGATCACTGCCATTGTTAACAATAAGGTAAGGCTGACATTGATCGTATATATAGTGAAAACAAATGAGTTGACATATCATTTAGTTTAGTTAATTTTCTCTGTTTAAAAAATAGTTATAGTGGATTTAATACTAAAATCTATAATAAGTGAAATTATATAGGTTCTGTCCGTTCTTCTGTATCTTTGTGCTATTTTCATTTCAAGTTAAGTATTTGTAAATGTATTTAGCTATAACCTTCATAGTGTGTAGGTATTAAAATTGACCACAATTGTGTGGACAAAACTATTTATTTATCATCATTTTATGTCCTTTGGTGACTTGTCAACTTGTAAAAATGTCATGTCACACTTTATATAGATGACACGTCACCAAAATACATACAATGACAAAAAATAACAAATTTTTTATACACAATGCACACCCGAGTAACTAGATACACAATACTAATATAATATCTTAGTATATACATTTACAATCACTTAAGGGTGTGTTTAGTTGTGGAAAATTTTCCACAATTTTCTATTTCCAATTTTCTAAAGAAAATAGTTTTATAGAAAAGTGTTGAAAATTTAGAAAACGCGTTCAAAATGTTGGAAAAGTGGATTTTAGAAAACTAGCAATATCTTGAAAAATTTGGAAAAGAGGGGGGGAAGTTTATAAAGGAAAATTTGGAAAAGTGGGAGGGAGCTGTTTTCCACCTCCAAGTTTTAATTTGGAAAAGTGGATTTTCTATTTTCTTGGAAAATTTTCTCAAAAAACTTCATTTTGAACGCGTTTTCCACTTTTCCACTTTTCTTTGGAAAAATTTTCTGGAAAACTCTTTTTTTTTTCTACAACTAAACACACAACCTTTTTACTTAACCATTTCTCTTTTACTACCTATAAGTATTGTTTTGTTATACGGACGGTATTTCATGTTTATTAAATGAGTAAAATACTTTTATTTTTTGTTTTCGATTTATTCATTCAATGAAGACTAGTCCTTTTATGAACACGTAATTTCAAAACGTGAAATAAACCCTTTTTATTATTATTATTATTTTTGGTTATTGATGTGCTATACAGACAACAATGACATGACGAGGAATGGCATCTTTTGTTATTAAAAATGAGCAGTGCTTCACCTCATTTCAACTACAACACCACTCCCATCGGACCAATCGGTTGGGAATCGGTTGGCAACTGATTTGCATTTTGGTGCCATTGGTCCAATCGGTTTCTAATCGGTTGGTTTGATAATCGTATTATCGATTTTAAATCGGTTGAATATGTGTAGGGCCCGCGTGCTTTTTAGTTTTTTTTTTTGTTTTTTGTTTAGTGTAAAGAAATTGTTGGTATATTGGTAAATGAGGGACCCAGAAAAATGAAGTGGTTAGTCATTAATAACAAGGAATAATCAGTTGTAAATCAGTTGTGAATCGGTTAGTGGAAAGCTGATGTAACGCTGATGTGACAGAAGTGGTTAGGAAACGGATGTGAGTGGTCTAAGTCAACAAAATCATACTCCGTATGGGTAAAACGTACATTTTAACATTTAACTCATCAAATTAATTATCTCGATCGAACCTCCTAAAGCGATAGTAATTGTTATTGAACTTTGATCTGACTAAACAAATCTAACATAGTAAAAAAAAAAAAACAGGGTGGTGAAGTGGTGCCGCATGATAATGTAATCATATATTCATATACCGAGTATTTTCATTAAAAAACTTCATATATATTACAAAGTCATTTAAAAAATATCAATCATCCTTAAATAATAATTTGAAATCGAATAAAAGATGATAAAATGTGTCAATGTGAAATGGGGCATTGTTTGTTCCTTGTGTTGAAATTGCTTTCCAACGGAACCCACCGAACAATCCTTGTGGGCAATGTTTTAAAAACCGGACCGGACACAAAACCGGTCTTTTTACCGGTTCACGGTTTTTTCCGGTTTTTCCGGTTTTTTCCGGTCCAACCGCTAACCGGGGGCGGTTCCGGTTCACGGTCCAACCGGTCCGACCGCCCGGTCCGGTTCGGTTTTTAAAACACTACTTGTGAGAACGTAGCAGTAAGTCCCTAAGAGCATCTACACCCATAGTTTTTTACAAAGCTTTTTTAACAAAAATGTGTAAGAACTTTTTTCAAAAAAGCTTTTGCTCCATTGAGAACAAGCTTTACAGGTACCAAAACTATTATAATGTTATTAAAAATTGATGAATTAAAGATAATGCTATATAACTTATAATTCCGCAACCTCTCACTCTTATTAATTTATTGAATTATAATGATTAAAAGGTTTGAAAAGCTTTTTCTCAATGGAATAAAAGCTTTTTTGAAAAATGCTCTTACAAATTTTTTGTTAAAAAAGCTTTGTAAAAAGCTATGAGTGTGGATGCTCTAATGCAGCGCTTGGGGGCTCTACAATTAATTGGTACTATGGGTCTTGCAAGTTGACCGAGAGATTCTGAATGTTGATTGCGGATTTTTTCGATATGTGACTTGATCACAATGGCTAAAACATATACATCATCTTCTCCCGAGAGCATTTCCCGAGGATTTGTAACTATTGAGTTAAAAAAACAAATATTTTGATTTTGAAAAGAAGAAAAAAATCGTTGATCTGACCATATAAGTAATTTTCTCATTTATGAAGTTTATCCTGAAATTACAAAGTTTCATTTTCTCCAAGTAAATAACTCATTTTTTCGCCTTGTACATGTCATAACGAATCATAGTAGCTAGTATTTGATATGTACAATCCAAAATTCATTTGGACACTATCACATGACTCGTACTTAACTTTTGAGGAGTTGTGGTCCTATTCCTAATCCTTCACAGCCCATAGGTAGGTTTGTTAGGTTGAACGCAGAGAATAAGAACACATTTTTGTCCATCTTCGATAACACAATGAATGCATTCAAGTTCGTAAGCTAGAAATGTTTTGGATAGATATGTAATTATCAATTTTTCTAGGGAGATATATGAAATTGGCCCTCGTAACTATTCCACAGCCTATTATCCCTTCGCGTTATGTTACTCTGATACGATTCCTGATCAAATTAACGATCACGATAGAAATTTACAAAATCTCAAACTAATTTATTATTCACCTATCTGGAAAAAAATATCAACGTTATTATTTTTTTCTTAAAAAAAAGTCAAAATTACCTTAAATGCAAAGGCAAAAATTACATTTACCTAACATGACTTGATATTTGTTTTGAGACACATGAAGTAATCGATGTTAAAAAAGACATTGTAGAGATAATAAACAATATAACCGTTACTTTATATTACAACTTCTTATCTAATATTGGCATTCTTAGACTTTGACATATTTTTTAGACTTCTTATTTGCAAGTGAACATGACTTTTTATCTTGGATTCAACATAAGAGCATTCCAAAAGTTTTTGTACATGATCGTTAATCGATAGTTAATTATACAAATATTTGTTTTACTTTACTTTCAATGGAACCTTCATAGATAGAACAAAAAAAATTCGTTAATCAATTTTTCACCCATTTATCGAAATCCTGAAAATCTATTATAATATCATACTAAAAGTAAACGCCTCGTATGTATACACGGGTCTCAGAGCTAGTATAATAATATAATATGATGCACACATTGGTAGAATAGTGTACTCATAGTTACGAAAGAGTTGTTCAATCACTTTTTGTGACACATTTCCTATAACTTTGTTAGGCAATTAACATTCACTATTTTCAAATAAGACATCTTACCATTTAAAAAGACTTGACGAAATTGCTCACCAACTAAAATGTTTTGTAACCACAAAACTTGAATAAATTTATTACTAAGCATTCTAATATGTACAACCTCAATTATAAGTTTTGGGCATATTTAATTAATCTCTGCTCTTAACAATCTGTGAGCTCCAGTTGAGCAAAGTTTTCAAACACAAATGGGAAATGAATCCAATCCAAACAAGCCTCATTATGACATTAGTATGTCAAGAAGAACACGAAGATCACAAACACGAGCGTTATTTGGAGAGAAAGTGAGTGCTTTGAAAGATGAGGACGATATAGAAGTTGAACAAGAAAATGAAGAAGAGAAAAGAAAGGCGAAGTTTATGGAATTCTTCGGCGAAAAGGAAGAAAAACAAGAAGAAGAGGTGATGGAATGCAGAAACTCGCTTGGAGAACGTTTCACGGAGGAAGACAAGCAACATCAATTGGTGGTTAAACACGAAAAGGGAGTTGATGGTGTGAGTCTTAAGAAAATGGTAAGTCGTTGCGCTAAGATGTGGGGCAATTTTGTTAAGATCAAAGGCGGATCTCGCAAAAAACGAGTTCTTCATCTTACCATGTGAGGATTGGAATGATCAATCGGATCAAGGTTTTCGCCCTCGTATATTTGAATTTGGTACAAACATATTATATACGGTGAATAGTGAAGTGAATATACTATTTCAACTATGAAGATAAGATAATAATGCTTTCATGGTCTCATGGGGACTATTCTACGTTGAAGTTTCTTCTAGGTCCAGTTTAGGGACCATATATTCTTGTTATCTATACTATATAGTGCAACCTATTCTTTTTAAACATTTCTTAATTTATAAAAAAATCATTTCAAAATGCTACTATAGATCCATATATGTACATGTATGCTGACAACATATACATACAATAATAAGCTATGTTTGGGGCTAAAGGGGATTCTCCCTTGCAAATTTCATTAATTAAAAGATACGCGTTACAATTACTAATATGTGGAAGGTCTACGTGAAAGTTAATCTAAAAGTAAAGAATGAAAGACTGATTGTATACACATGAAAGACTATATTGATAGATCAATGAACCAATCTTTATGTAGTTTGTATTCTTCGTGGTACGATATTTGATCTTAAATTCTTGATCATCGTCTTTGAACTATTACAAGTCAAAAGAAATGAGTTGAATGTTTGTCAGACTTTTGTTCTAGGTTTGGCTACCAATAAAAAAAGATGGGTCGTTGATCATTAGTCCATTTAGACACTGTGATACACAAAACAACTTTTATGAATAAAGTGAACATTTGACAGCTGCAAATTAGATACCTAACCATCAGGTGATGGCCTCATAGTAAGGGCGTCCGAATGACTTTTCAGAGGTCGATCCCTCCCTGGGTAAACATTTACAAGATGGCAAGGGGAAGGTTCGGAGACTACTGTTAGGTCGCATACATCACGAGCATAAGCTATAAAATGATGAATCAGAGTCGTTAAGTATGGAAATCTAGGATTACAAGGTGAAGATGCATAAAGCACGCACATAGACAACAATTTTTTCTTTTTCTTTTTCAACAAAGAAACATAACCATGACATTGCACCAAATCAAACAATAACGTTACACCTGCCAATAGTAACATAACATTTTATCTGCATCATTATGTCTCTTTATTCTTATTATTTTACAAATATAACACTTTTGATTTCAAATGATAATAATAATAGACAGCACAGCTCTACATATTGATGTTAAACACTTTGTGATAGACCAAAGATAACACAAATGAAAATCTAAATCATGGCACTTCATGTTTTGGGATGCATGCATGCATCTTCAGAACAGAAGGGTCGATCCAAAATAAAAAGTTGGAAGAATACATACTACATACACACAAAACACTACAAAATGTAAGTGACGATAAATTACAAATTCGTAGAGTCACAGCATTATCCTAGGTTAGATTGTAATCTGAATTGGGAAAAACCCCACAAAGATGTTTGATATACAAACCCTTTTGCCCGTAGCTATGTTTTGTATCCGTTAACACAATTGATGATGGAATTGTAGCAAAAGACTGTCCATAGCCAGGACCCATCCAACAAGCATAAGCTACTCAAGTTTACAGGAAATAATCGGGTGTCCTTCGGGTCACATCAGGCTCTCCTCTCCTCGGAGCAGGATCAAACTGCAATAACAAGAAGTAACTTCTTTGAATAATTTGGAATATCATTTAGAAATATAAATAATACCTCCATGAAACTAAATATGATCACTTGGTGAAGATGTGCCGTCTCCATCTTACATTGAATATTTTCTTTGGGATTGAAAATAAAGCATCAATATAAATGTGTAATCTGACTAGGTATTACGTGTTTTTGGCTAAATATCTTTGAAGTTTGGGCGATGACAACAGGAAAAATGATTAATCAATTAAAGCTGGGAAAAAGGGGTGAGTCCAAATAAAAGGTCAAAACAAGTAACTTTTGGCTGCGGGTCAAAAATAGATCAGTTCACCAAAAGCAAAATCAAAACTTTTATTAAAAAAAGTGGGGTGTCGAATGCTACTTATTAATTTATTTCAAGGATTTATTGGATAAAACAATTTACAACATCTTATGCGTGAACATACATTACGGGTGACTTCCAAGTTTCAACCAATTGGACACGTTTCCTTCTAACCTAACTTAATATGAAAACGAGTTGAAATTGCTACTTATAATTGGTAACGATTGCTGATGGGCAAAGAGGCAAGTAGTCAGATTAGAAATAGGCTTAGAGAAGAAATGCGGCGAACTAAGAAAAAAATATGTTGTAAAATATAGGGTTGTGACTTGTGAGGCATCTTTGTATAGTCTATCTATTGCATATTCTTGAAAGAAAAAGAAACCTGAATAAACGTGTGGCCCTTGCAATCATCAACCTCCAAAATAGAAGCCATATTCCCACACCTATAACAATAATTTGGTGCACTAAAGATAGTGACCACTTTTTGTTCCTGTCAGCCCAAAAAATAAAGATATAAGAACAAGTGTCATCAACAACAGCATGACTCGAAGGCACAGCAAAATAAATAAAATAAAAACTCAAGTAAATTACATGTCCCCAGTTGAATCCCTCCATGACAAGCTGATGGGCTCGAGCGATAAGCTTTAGGCTGTTGGTATGGTTAAATTGCTCCGAGATATCCTGTAAATACATGTTATTATTATCAATGATCATCAAGTTGACAAAACCTCACCATAGCGTTACATTTAAGAAATATTGAAAGAATATGTAATACAGTACTTGGCCAAAGGTGTAGCCAGCTCCACGGGGAGAGATTCCCCAACCACAACGGTCATCTGGGTCAGACCATAAGAGATCACACATAGGACCTTCATGTGGAACCTCTTGAACACGATCAAAATTTCTGATATTATCAAGGGTTTCGATAGAAGGTGACAACCCACCATGCAGACAAAATATTTCTGATTCAACCTAAAAACAAGAAGAAAAAAACAGACGGAATAAAATCATGATGGAGATCAAAGCAGATATTTAATTTAATGTATGAAATTAAACTAATAGGTAGTAAAAGGGAGGAAGAACATCAATCATCTAAAACTTGCATGATAATGTCAAAAAAAATGTTATATTGTAAGTTGTTAGTTTAGTGGACACAGGCATAAGCATACTAACCAATGCAGTCAATGGGAAATAATCAAACAGATCTGTAAAAGTCTTCCAAACACTAGCATTGCCATACCTGTTAATCAACCATTGAAGTTATAGACAAATAGTTAAATACAGTAATTTATTGTTGTAAATTGTACAAGAAGAACAACTCACTTCCGAAGGCACTCATCATAAAATCCATAGACCTGAGTAATCTGCACATAAAGAAAATATAGTCTGTTTATATAAATGGAAATAGTGCGTTGAAAAGTCAAAGAGTCAGCAACATACCTGTCGACTTTCATGATTCCCTCTTAATATTGTAATTCGCTGAGGGTACCGTACTTTCAGAGCCACCAAGAGCTGGAAAAAAACATTAGTAGAAAGTAAAAATACTTGTTTTAAACTTAAGCTCAGGGATCAGTAAAAAGTCAAACAAATATATTTATGTATACAGAAATAGATACTATTTCAGAAAGGTAATGATCCTTACACCACCAAATATTATCCGTACACCCCCTAAGCCCTAATTGTGCTTTACAATGTTGTACTGTACAACATCATAAAGCACAGTTAATGGTGTACGAAGAATTTTTAATGGTATACAAATCACTCCCCATATCAGAAAGGCAGGTTTGAGGATGTACTTACAGTGACAGTTTCAACAGAATAATACCCTCGATCGACGTAATCCCCCATAAACAAGTAATTTGTATCCGGGCACTGCCATGGCATTAAAGATGGAGATTAATGTGATTATTCCATAAAAAATATACAAACAAGACTATAATGAAACATGCTTATTCTCTTACACACATCCTCAATAATATTTATGCAGATGTAACACCAAAGTATTACCTTTCCTCCGATACGAAAAAGCTCAGCAAGATCATGGAATTGCCCATGAATGTCACCACAGATAGTGACAGGACTTTTTACTGGCTGCACACATACAGAAGTCCATACCAAGTTATTACAACTGCTAACTAAATTGAAAGAGCACTTGCACGAAAACAAAAAATAAGTCATACCTGAACATTGCTTTCATCAACTAATATTTCTTTTGCCTTGTCACACAATGTCCTAACCTACATCAACAAATAGCCAGCATCTCAATATGATTAGTCTCAAAACATTACACCCACTAACACATTTCTCAAACAGCAGAAACAACTGTTCTAAGACTAAAATTGTTTCATAAAAGCTTGAGCATCAACACATAGAGGTAAAGTATTACGACATAGTCTAGATGTTTCAGCACCAACTCAGCTGCATAAGTTGCGTGGTAGGAGTTTCTGGGATATCCCCTTTTCTGGGATTATGAGTTGGAGTTGGAGGAAAATTCTTCGGATTCATGATCTTCTTCGAGATCATTTCTGGTTTCAGATAGGCGATGGTGCATCTATTTCACTTTGGTATGATAAATGGGATCATATTTGTCCATTGTCAAAATTCAAAACTCCTCGTGTTATTACCAGAGACTTTCAGCTATCGGATTCGATTGCAAATATAGTTATTGATAATGCTTGAAGATGGCCAGCTTCTTGGTTGACTAGTTATCCCCCTCTAACCCAACTTTCTATTCCTGTTCTTTCTAATCAGCCTAATAGGCTGTTTTGGAGGAATATGTCGGGTGATTTGGTGGAGTTTAAAATCAGCCACATGTGGGATTCTATTCGCCCAAGGGCTGATGTGGTTGATTGGGCTCATATTGTTTGGTTCTCACAATGCATTCCTCGACATTCTTTCAATTTATGGCTGATTTTGGGAGGCAAGTTGAAGACTCAAGACCAGTTGAGGCAATGGGATGTCAGTTCAACCACTGACTTAAACCTGCTTCGGTGTTCACTTTGTGGCACACAACCGGATTCTCACACTCACCTATTTTTTGAGTGTTGCTTCTCTTCTCAGGTATGGATGAAGGTGAAGCAGTTCTCAGGATGCCAACTACTTTCTAATCACTTGGAGGATATGGTTTATTGGCTAAAGCCGATTGCAGCTCGAAATACGGTGACTAGTGTTGTATCTAAACTTGTTCTTGGTGCAACAGCTTATTATGTTTGGCAAGAGCGTAATAACCGGTTGTTCAAGAGGAGTAGAAGGTCGATTGAGCAGCTTTTTGAGGCTATCATTGATGTGGTCAGACTTCGGCTATTCTCCTTTCGGTATAAGCCAACTGACCGTGCCTCACGTATGATGGAAAAGTGGAAGATTCCGAAGTCCCTCATGATTCAGGGTTGATTTTCTTGGCTTGTTGATATGCGTCTTCAATGGATTATAGCTTGGTGTGTCGTTGATCATATGTTTGGTCTAGTGATTTTGGTTGTTAGAGTGGAAGTCATATACATAATATGTCATGTATATGTTCTTAAATCTTTCATGCTTAGTGTTAGATTAAGTTTTATGTGGCATGCCACATCTTTGATCATGTATCGTTCCATTATTTGATTTATAATATTTGCCAGGGTATATCCCTTCTACCCAAAAAAAAAAAGAAAAAAGAACTCAGCTGCTAAACAGTATCGTAGGTGTCAGTCATTATCTAGCTTGAATGATAATTTCAATAGTTCTTTTGGAGCTTCATGAGCCGAAGTAGTAAATCGGATTGAAGAGTACTTCATCAAATATAATAGTGAAAATCTAAAAGATCATCTATGCAGCAACCTGGAATGTTCACAAATAAGCTCCGTACATGTCCTAACTCCTAAACACAATGACATGATTCTCTATTTTCAATATATACTCTGATCCTCACAAGAGGTAAGAATCTTTGATATACTGAAAGTCTGAAACACACTTCTCAATCGGTAGAAATGACTACCCTGTTCATTTTGTGTTCATTCTTTACAGCTAAGCTACTTAGCTACAACTACAATTCTACGTTAATGTATATCATTACTACTATAATTGACAAATCGCAATTATCAAGTTAATTTATTCCAAAAAACATTTACAAAAACTTAAGGATTATGATGACGTAGCGTAGAAGTTTCTCAGCAATTCAGCTGTTGTGTAGTATCGTAGGTGTCAGTCTTTTTCTCACATACGATGACTATAATTCTTTTTAAATTCCACACTCCAAAGTGTAGAATAGTTGCAAGTATAACCAAGGTAGTAACTTGGATTTCACACTCCAAAGAGTGCTTAGTTATATAAAAGCAGTGAGAACACAATGATACTTTCCTTCATTTTCCAAACATACTACTACTCAAGAAGCTGAAATCTTTGATATCATTGACATAACTATTTTTAACTGTCACTTTGTTGGTTCCAACTCGTCATTCCATACAATTTATCTTTACGAGCCTAGCAAAGCATAGATGGTGTAACACAAAGATGGGTACATACAATATAATTCACCCCGTATCTAACCTAATTCCTTATTTTAACTACTCTACAAGCACCTACGCTTGAACTCAAGATAATGCTAATATATTATCCTTTCAAATTCAGTTTTTTATTAATAATACCATCCAATCATCACCTCTCTTTTTTCACTAAACAAAAAACTTACAGCTGATATTCATTTTAAAATAACAAAATCACTGAAACTCTTAATAAATAAAGTGTAATTTTCTTAACACACTACTAAGTAATTTCATTCAAAAGGGGAGTAGGAACAATATTATAGACAAGAATGCCCAAAATTAACAAAATATCTTAATTATTCACAAGAAATGAAAATCAGATCTACAGAAAATTACAACAAAATTAAAAATTGAAACCCTAAATTGATAAAAAGATATATTCGAAATGAAACCTCGGATTCGGTTAAGGGTTTGCACTGCATGAGCTGTGAAATCTGCTCGTCTAGATTCCCATGGGTGTCCGAAGCCAGCTCCACACTCATCTTGATATCTATATGTATCTATATATTTTTGGTTGTGTGTGTGTATAGATACACACAGAAATTGGGGGTTTACAAGAATCGAATTCTTGGATTGATTGTATTTTGAATAAGATTTGAGAAGAAAACCCTCGAAAACCGTCGAGATCGATTTTATCGATTCTTGTTTCGATTTCCAGAAAATAAGAAAACGAACCCTTTAACTTTGTACCTTTGACATTTTCTTACCCCTTGTATTAGAAAATTTACTATTGCCCCTTGTATTATAGACAACTTTTTATGAGAGAGTATGTTATACTCCATCCGTCCCAAAATTATTGTTACCCGACAAAAAACGCGCAGTTTAATAAAAACATAATCATTACTGCTTTCTCTTTCTTACTTTTTGTAGAATGACAGTTTTACCCTTAACTAATTAAATACTGCTTTGTGAAAAGTGTGTAATAATAACTACAATTAAGGGTAATATGGTAATCACGATCAAACTTTACTATCTATTTTTGGAAGTGGACAATTAATTTGGGACGTCCGAAAATGGAAAGATGAACTATAATATTGGGACGGAGGGAGTATATTTTATGCATTGAAAACTTGAATTATTGTATCTTGACCTTTAAGATATATTGATATTTTTAGGTAATATATGAGTTACATATGTGAATTGCTCTAAAAATGTTGAAAAATGCAATATGCTTCTGAATTCTTAATCGAGGTTGATGAACGAAGTACATCAATGAAACCAAATGTTGTGTTTGGTAAAGTCGATTTCGTTAAATATATATTATGTCTCGAAAATATTCACAGGAAACATCTTCAATACTAAATCTAAAAAATTCTATAAAAAAATTGAAAGTGAAATTATGAACTTTTCCCTCCTATATTATTTAAATACCATACGCTCGTCAATCAATCAATCAATGATATTAAAAGGATATCAAATGAATTAATAAGTATCTACGTGGATTTGATTCTTATGAGTTTGGTTGATCTGCATACTAATTGTGGTAAAGATGGTGTTTTGTAGAACTTGTACATTCTACATAAAAATTGTACATTCACATTGTACTAGGATGATGATGACATGGACAATTTGAACGACATGGGATTGACTTGGTGCTTGTGACACCCCCAAATTTAATGATTTGCGGAAGCTTGATTTGGGTGTCACTAATCAATATATAAAGCACATAAGATATAATGAACGACCACTATATGCGTCGTTTTAAACTTGTATAGATAAAGTAATTGTTTACATCAAAATATTGTTACATTAACTCGGTTCCTGAAATAGAGAGATTACATAGCATAATTACTTTTACAAAATATAATAATGCAGTCCAATCTCTAGTTGTATGTATGCTGACTCGAGCTAATAATTCCTGCTTGTGCAGCCAAACTACTGCTGGGTACCTGTGATAAATACTAAAATGGGTCAGCGAAAACGCTGGTGAGCTCACAGGTTTGTATGTCAATGTATAGTTGTCAGAACCGCAAGATTTATATTGAATTTAAAATGCAATTAAGCAAAATAAAAGTTATACTGTCCATGAGCACATAGTCTGAGCTTAACTGATTTGTCAGGCCCAATTAAGGAAACCTAACTGATTTGCCTCCTACGAGTGCCTAATCAACACTCGTCTTCCCAAATGCTAATACATCCGTTTGACCGATTAGTGCGTGCTAACCCGGATGAGGATTGTCAATCCCATATGATATCATATACTAACATTCACGCTATAAATACTAGAGACTATGCTTATGGAGGACTTTAAATTGATTAGCTTGAAACTCATGTAGTATTTGAAGTTTGGCACTTGCGTTCTACTTGTAAAACAAAATCGAGTAGTAATATCACACCCCTAGTTGTAAAGCAGTGAAAATGGGGCTATGAAACTCACCTGATTCCTGATGTGTTTAACTTAATAAACTTGAAGTAATTAGCAGTGTGTTGGTGTCCAAAGACTTGAAACCTGAATGTGTCCACGACACTTGAATTGTTATTAATTGTACTGGTATCTCGAAAGACTACCTTTGTAGTTGTTATACAACTATATATATATGTCCAAATTACTACGATTTGGTTGATTGAATTGTTACAAGTTACTACGACTTGTTTGATTGAATTGAGACAAGTTACAACGACTTGTTTGATTTGAAATATGTTTTGAAAACGCGTACGGCCCGTTGGTGACGGATTTGAAATAATAAACCTTAAGTATTATTATCTTGTAATTGGCGTTTTGCACTTGAAAATGTGTCCCAAAGTGTTTTATAAGTCGTATCGTATAAGGGTTTGAGGTTATATAGTTCCGACACTTAGGGAAATTGAGATTTGAAAACCTGCTGTTTTATGCGACACTAAATGCGACACAAAGGTTGTTATGCGACACAATGGTTGTGTCGCATAGGAGTGCGACACAATGTCCATACGACACAAGGGTTGTGTCGCATGGATGCGAAATGCTGATTCAACAGCGACATAGTGATTGTGTCGTATAAGGGTATGCGACATAGTGGTTGTGTCGCATGAATTGCGATACAAATAATCTGGTACGACATAAGGTACGACAAAGGGAATTTATGCGACATAAAGGCTAAAATACGACACTACATGCGACACAGTGCTTGTGTCGCATGGATGAACACCAGCCCAGAAATCCGGCTGTTCAACATTTTCCGGCCAAAAATCCGATCCCAACCCGTTTTTAAGCTATAAAATCGTGTTCTATACATTGTAATGGACATATACTAGTTATTATAACATCCACAAACGAAAAATACAACGAATCGAGAGATTTCGGGATTTTGTCGGAAACTTACAATTTGCCGAAATGAAATTCCGGAAAGGTAGAAATGTAGATCGTTGCGAGGTGGTCGTGAATCTCTAAAAATCTTGAAGATCCGATGTCGTTTGATATGTTTACTTTGCGATTTTGTGGATTTTGGTTGTTTTGGTGAAAAGAAAAGAAAGAGAGAGATTGGAGATAGAAAGAAAAGAGAAATGAGAAAAGTGAAATGGGAGGTGGGGGTTATCCCCACTTTCCAGCTTTTCGCCCCGCGTCCCGTGCGGTGTTCGTTTGCTCCGTCGTTTAAACGTTAAATAATTATTTTACGTATTAATTATAAGTTTTTAAAATACAATTTATTACGTGATATTTTATTTAAATATTTTACAAATAAGTTTATATTTGAGTTACAAATTGTAATTTATTTTATTTGGTTTGCGCGTTTTACTATTTTTGAATTGTGTAAGTTCCGTTTGTACGATACGAATGAATACGAAATATTATCATAATAATATTTTGTCATGAAAGCGGTATTTAATAAAGTTGGTCACCAACGTCCGTATTAAATTTGAATTGAAATACATCCGATTTAACTTGCGTACGATTTAAACAAACCGCATAATTGTAGATATATATTTAACAATATATATAATAATTGATACATTAATTAGCCTAAACAGGAACTAATTACATGTATTAACATATGATTAGGCACTAATTACTAGTCCTAATTTGACGGTTGTCACATTCTCCCCCTGTTAGAAGAATTTCGTCCCGAAATTTAGCTCGAAGTCGTGTTTGATGTGGAATCAGTGAAGAGTTGAGGATATTTGAGTCGCATTTGGTCTTCCCGTTCCCAGGTGAATTCCGGACCACGCCGCGAATTCCATCTGACCTTGACGATGGGAATACGACTTTGTTTCAGTTGTTTGACCTCACGGTCCATAATTTCAGCGGGTTCCTCAACGAAATGAAGTTTATCGTCAACACGAATTTCATCTAGTGGAATAATAAGTGTCTCATCAGACAGACACTTCTTCAGATTTGAAATATGAAAAGTAGGGTGCACGCTGCTCAGTTCGGATGGCAGTTGCAATCGATAAGCTACGGGGCCAATCCTTTCAAGGATCTCAAAAGGCCCGATGTATCTGGGATTCAACTTCCCTCGTTTGCCAAACCGGATTACGCCTTTCCAAGGCGATACTTTGAGTAGAACTCGATCCCCAACCTGGAACTCGAGTGGCTTGCGCCTTACGTCAGCATAACTTTTCTGACGATCTCGCGCGGCTTTGAGTTTGTTTTGAATTTCAATGATTCTCTCGGTCGTCTCGTGAATGATTTCTGGACCTGTGAGTTGGCTATCCCCAACTTCAGTCCAACAGATAGGCGACCGGCACTTACGACCGTACAGCGCCTCGAATGGTGCAGCTTGGATGCTGGTATGATAACTGTTGTTGTACGAAAACTCGCACAATGGTAGATGTTTTTCCCAGTTTACACCGAAGTCTACTACGCAGGCCCGTAGCATGTCTTCTAGTGTTTGAATGGTTCGTTCGCTTTGACCGTCTGTTTGAGGATGGTATGCGGTACTCATATCAAGTCGAGTACCCAGGGATTTTTGAAGTGATTGCCAAAATTGTGAAGTGAAACGACTATCTCTATCAGAGATAATTGAGATTGGAACACCGTGTTTGGTCACGATTTCCTTCAGATAAATGTTGGTGAGGCGTTCCATTTTGTCAGATTCCTTGATTGCCAGGAAGTGAGCAGATTTTGTGAGACGATCCACGATCACCCAAATGGAATCGCAACCGTTCGAGGATTTGGGTAGCTTGGTTATGAAGTCCATGGCAATTTGTTCCCATTTCCATTCAGGAAGACTGGGTTGTTGAAGTAAACCAGAAGGTTTTTGATATTCGATTTTGACTTTTGAGCAAGTAAGGCACTTGCTGACATAGGTGGCGATTTCAGATTTCATGTTCGGCCACCAGTAGAAGTCCTTGATACCGTGGTACATTTTATCGGATCCCGGATGGATAGAATATTTTGACTTGTGAGCTTCATCCATCACCAAGTCTCGTAGGTTCCCGAATCTAGGCAACCAGATTCGGTTTGAGAAACACCTAATCCCGTTAGATCTGATTTCGAACTGTTTATCCATGCCCCGCAAGGCTTCATCATTGACATTTTCTGGTTTTAAGGCTTCGAGTTGAGCAGTGAGGATTTGAATGTTTAAATTGTTGTGAATGGTCATACTGAGGGCTCGAACCCGAAGTGGTTTCACTCGCTCTTTTCGACTGAGGGCATCAGCAACAACATTTGCTTTGCCTGGATGATATTTGAGTTCGCAGTCGTAATCGGTAAGCAACTCGACCCATCGACGTTGCCTCATGTTGAGATCCTTCTGATCGAATATGTGTTGAAGGCTTTTATGGTCGGTAAAGATTGTACATCTGGTACCATAAAGGTAATGTCTCCAGATTTTGAGGGCAAAAACGACAGCTCCTAGTTCGAGGTCGTGGGTGGTGTAATTCTTTTCATGAATCTTAAGCTGTCGGGATGCATAAGCTATGACTTTGTCTCGTTGCATAAGCACACAACCGAGACCTTGATGTGAAGCATCGCAGTATACCACGAAGTCATCGGTGCCTTCGGGTAATGAGAGGATAGGAGCACTGCAAAGCTTTTGTTTTAAGAGTTGGAATGCTGACTCTTGTTTATCAGTCCAGTCAAACTTTTTGTCTTTCTGGGTCAAAGTCGTGAGTGGTATGGCTATTTTGGAGAAATTTTCAATGAAGCGTCGATAGTATCCGGCCAGTCCCAAAAACTGCCGTACTTCGGTCGGAGTGGTTGGCGATTGCCAATCTTTGATAGCCTCGATTTTTGATGGGTCAACGTGAATCCCCTGACTGTCAATCACGTGACCAAGGAATTGAACGGTTTTGATCCAGAACTCACACTTAGAGAACTTGGCATAGAGCTCCTCGTGTTTAAGTAGTTCAAGGATGGTTCTGAGGTGTTGCGCATGATCTTCTTTGTTTCGTGAATATATGAGTATGTCATCGATAAAGACAATGACAAACTTGTCAAGGTAGGGTTTGCACACCCGATTCATAAGGTCCATGAATACAGCCGGTGCATTGGTTAGGCCGAATGGCATCACTTGGAATTCGTAATGCCCGTAACGGGTTCTGAAAGCGGTTTTTGGAATATCGGTATCGCGAACACGCAATTGGTGATAACCGGATCGGAGATCAATCTTTGAATAACAACTCGACCCTTGAAGTTGGTCGAACAAATCATCGATTCGAGGGAGTGGATACCGGTTCTTGACAGTTAACTTGTTCAACTCTCGATAGTCGATACACATTCGAAAAGAACCGTCTTTCTTCTTGACAAATAGGACCGGAGCTCCCCAAGGTGAAGAACTTGGCCTGATGAATCCTCGTTCCAAGAGTTCCTGTAACTGGGTGGACAGCTCCTGAAGTTCGGATGGAGCTAAACGGTATGGTGCTCGGGCCACCGGCGCAGCACCTGGTACAAGATCGATTGAGAACTCAACCTGTCTTGGTGGTGGTAGACCAGGTAGTTCTTCAGGAAAGACTTCTGGAAAGTCTCGAACAATTGGAACATCCTCAAGTCGCTTCTCCTCCGACTTTTTCTCCATGATGTGCGCGAGGATTGCAGGATAACCCTTTCTCAGAAATTTTCGGGTCTTGAGACAAGATATGAGGTTAAGCCTCGTCCCACCGGTCTCCCCCTGTATGATTAGGGTTCTACCGACGGCGAGAGGTATGCGAACAACTTTGTCATGGCAAATGATTTCGGCACGATGTTTGGATAACCAGTCCATGCCTACGATGACATCGAAACTTCCTATCTCAATAGGCATAAGATCTATGGGGAAGGTTTCGTCGGCTAGATTTAAAGTGCAATTAGGTATCACACTATCGGTTTCTATCAGCTTGCCATTTGCTAGCTCTACGGTGTACTTAACGTCTAAAGCAACAGGTGTAATGTCAAGTAGAGGGCAAAATTCATCGGAAATAAAACTCCTATCGGCACCAGTATCAAACAGAATGGAAGCAGTTAAATTGTTGAGGAGGAACATACCCGTGACCACATTCGGGTCCAGACGGGCGTCCCCTGAGTTGATCACGAAAGCAGTACTTTTGACGTTGTTGTTGTTGTTGTTGCGGGAGTTGTTGTTGTTGTTGCCCTTATTCTTCAACTTTGGGCAAGAATCCCTGAAGTGTCCTGGGTTTCCACATTCATAGCAGGACCTAGGTTGTCGGGTATTTCTGTCAGAGGGGTTGTTGTTGGATTTGGGGGATCGGCAATCCTTAGTCAAATGTCCTTGCCTCCGGCAGTTGTTGCAAGGAGTACCGCACTGACCAAAATGATGGTAGTTACACTTGGGACAATAAGGTCTGCCCCCGGTGTAGCTGTGGGTGGTTTCAGAGTTGGAGGTGTAGACTTGGATGGCGTTGTTTTTCTTGCTTGAGTTGTGGTGGTGTTCAGTGGATTTGCGTTTGTTGGAGGATGAGGTGTTGGAGGTCTCACGGCTGACAACTAGGGCCATGAGTTCGTGGGCCAATCGAATGGCACTCTCAGTAGTGGTTGGTTTGGATGAGGCGACGTTTCCCTGGATGTTCTCGGGGAGTCCACGAATGTATTTCTTAATGCCCTTACTTTCTGGTTCGACCAAACCCGGGCATAATAAGGCAAACTGCTGAAACTTGGTGGTATAATCGGCGACATCATTTCCCTGCACTTCCAGATGCCAGAATTCTTCTTCCAGCCTATGCAGTTCCTCTTCAGGACAGTACTTTTCTGTCAGCTTCTTTTTCAGTTCGGCCCAAGGAAGTCGGTTTGCAACCTCAAGGCCTACAGAGTTTGCGTGGGTTTTCCACCACGTGGATGCACCTTCCTGAAAGGTGTAAACAGCGAATTTGACCTTGTTGTTCTCAGTGCAGTCGCAGAGACTGAAAACAGATTCCATGCGCTCAATCCAACGGATCAAGCCAATGGCACCTTCCGTGCCCTTGAAGTATAGCGGTTTACAGCTAAGGAAGTCCTTATAGGAGCAGGGTTTGGGTGGTGGAGTATTGGTTGCTGTGTCCTCGCTACCGGGTGGTGTTCGGGTAGCCAAGGCTTCGGTCACACTGCGGGCAATGATTCCCGCGATCTCAGCCTCGCTAAGGGTAATTTGACGACGTGGAGGCATGATGCTGAGTAAGAAAGAACAAGGAAATGAAATAAGATACTAGTCCGAGTATGATGAACTAGTGGTGTGTTTGTCATTCCGAGACAAAACGTTGGAAAGAAAGAGGCCTATATTCATATAATATAATATAGCCTAGAGTTGTAATGAGGTCTATTCATGTAAATATACGTATATCACATAATAACCTATTGAGTGTCTAGCACATAAGTGTTTTGAGTCCCGTTTCTCTCGAGGTCAGAGTCAACTAATGCATTCCTGTTCAACATAACTCTTTCAGATTTCACATCATCTTTCTTTAATTGTACATAGTTGATCAGGCTATGTTAAATTAAAGTCGTATGATGTAATCCCTGAACTAGTCATAACTAATAAGGAATACTGCCTAACGGTCATAGTCTAGGCCCACTAAATGCAACCTAGTTCACTATAACCTTAGGCTCTGATACCAATCTGTGACACCCCCAAATTTAATGATTTGCGGAAGCTTGATTTGGGTGTCACTAATCAATATATAAAGCACATAAGATATAATGAACGACCACTATATGCGTCGTTTTAAACTTGTATAGATAAAGTAATTGTTTACATCAAAATATTGTTACATTAACTCGGTTCCTGAAATAGAGAGATTACATAGCATAATTACTTTTACAAAATATAATAATGCAGTCCAATCTCTAGTTGTATGTATGCTGACTCGAGCTAATAATTCCTGCTTGTGCAGCCAAACTACTGCTGGGTACCTGTGATAAATACTAAAATGGGTCAGCGAAAACGCTGGTGAGCTCACAGGTTTGTATGTCAATGTATAGTTGTCAGAACCGCAAGATTTATATTGAATTTAAAATGCAATTAAGCAAAATAAAAGTTATACTGTCCATGAGCACATAGTCTGAGCTTAACTGATTTGTCAGGCCCAATTAAGGAAACCTAACTGATTTGCCTCCTACGAGTGCCTAATCAACACTCGTCTTCCCAAATGCTAATACATCCGTTTGACCGATTAGTGCGTGCTAACCCGGATGAGGATTGTCAATCCCATATGATATCATATACTAACATTCACGCTATAAATACTAGAGACTATGCTTATGGAGGACTTTAAATTGATTAGCTTGAAACTCATGTAGTATTTGAAGTTTGGCACTTGCGTTCTACTTGTAAAACAAAATCGAGTAGTAATATCACACCCCTAGTTGTAAAGCAGTGAAAATGGGGCTATGAAACTCACCTGATTCCTGATGTGTTTAACTTAATAAACTTGAAGTAATTAGCAGTGTGTTGGTGTCCAAAGACTTGAAACCTGAATGTGTCCACGACACTTGAATTGTTATTAATTGTACTGGTATCTCGAAAGACTACCTTTGTAGTTGTTATACAACTATATATATATGTCCAAATTACTACGATTTGGTTGATTGAATTGTTACAAGTTACTACGACTTGTTTGATTGAATTGAGACAAGTTACAACGACTTGTTTGATTTGAAATATGTTTTGAAAACGCGTACGGCCCGTTGGTGACGGATTTGAAATAATAAACCTTAAGTATTATTATCTTGTAATTGGCGTTTTGCACTTGAAAATGTGTCCCAAAGTGTTTTATAAGTCGTATCGTATAAGGGTTTGAGGTTATATAGTTCCGACACTTAGGGAAATTGAGATTTGAAAACCTGCTGTTTTATGCGACACTAAATGCGACACAAAGGTTGTTATGCGACACAATGGTTGTGTCGCATAGGAGTGCGACACAATGTCCATACGACACAAGGGTTGTGTCGCATGGATGCGAAATGCTGATTCAACAGCGACATAGTGATTGTGTCGTATAAGGGTATGCGACATAGTGGTTGTGTCGCATGAATTGCGATACAAATAATCTGGTACGACATAAGGTACGACAAAGGGAATTTATGCGACATAAAGGCTAAAATACGACACTACATGCGACACAGTGCTTGTGTCGCATGGATGAACACCAGCCCAGAAATCCGGCTGTTCAACATTTTCCGGCCAAAAATCCGATCCCAACCCGTTTTTAAGCTATAAAATCGTGTTCTATACATTGTAATGGACATATACTAGTTATTATAACATCCACAAACGAAAAATACAACGAATCGAGAGATTTCGGGATTTTGTCGGAAACTTACAATTTGCCGAAATGAAATTCCGGAAAGGTAGAAATGTAGATCGTTGCGAGGTGGTCGTGAATCTCTAAAAATCTTGAAGATCCGATGTCGTTTGATATGTTTACTTTGCGATTTTGTGGATTTTGGTTGTTTTGGTGAAAAGAAAAGAAAGAGAGAGATTGGAGATAGAAAGAAAAGAGAAATGAGAAAAGTGAAATGGGAGGTGGGGGTTATCCCCACTTTCCAGCTTTTCGCCCCGCGTCCCGTGCGGTGTTCGTTTGCTCCGTCGTTTAAACGTTAAATAATTATTTTACGTATTAATTATAAGTTTTTAAAATACAATTTATTACGTGATATTTTATTTAAATATTTTACAAATAAGTTTATATTTGAGTTACAAATTGTAATTTATTTTATTTGGTTTGCGCGTTTTACTATTTTTGAATTGTGTAAGTTCCGTTTGTACGATACGAATGAATACGAAATATTATCATAATAATATTTTGTCATGAAAGCGGTATTTAATAAAGTTGGTCACCAACGTCCGTATTAAATTTGAATTGAAATACATCCGATTTAACTTGCGTACGATTTAAACAAACCGCATAATTGTAGATATATATTTAACAATATATATAATAATTGATACATTAATTAGCCTAAACAGGAACTAATTACATGTATTAACATATGATTAGGCACTAATTACTAGTCCTAATTTGACGGTTGTCACAGTGCTTACGTGGATCCTACGTGAATTGTCAAACCGGTTGTCAACAAGCAACAAATCACCGGAATGCCTAAAATGAATAAATAACGAAACATTAATCATCCAAAAGTAAGAATCGTATAATACAATAATAGTTTTGTCACTCGTGACTTTAATGCTTTTTGTGTGTATTAATCATAAGTGACTTTATGTAGCACATTTGTATTATTCAATTATTGTATCATAACCTTTAGATATATTACTATTTAGGGAATCTATGTGTTACACTTTACACTAGTAAATACTTGGACGGCGCAAAGCACAGCCCTACCCTACCCAACTATATTAATATTAACTAGTTCTATGACCCGTGACTACACGGGTTTTATTTAGAAAAAAAACGTATAACGTTATTTTAGAACGGAAAGATTGTTAAAATAGGTGTAAGTTTATATACGTTAAAATATAAGTTTTACAAAAATGTTTTTCTTTTCTCTATATAGAATTTACTAATGCAATATTCATGTGTACGTTGGACCTCTAATAATTTGGTTTTAAGAATTACTATTATATAAATTTGAACTACATATGTCTACAAACTGAATTGATTTGTAATGACACAATCAGAATATGTACATAAGACTCTTGAAAACCAAAGTATTTATGTACAATGCAAAACTAAAACAACACAACAAAAATATTATGTCAAGTTAGTTTGGTCCGGCGGTCAAAATCTTGATGCTGCGTTTAGTATAAAGAAATTCTAATTTGTTTTTAAAACCAATTAAAATATCATAAAAGTGATTCACATTTAAAAAGAATAAGGTACAGATAAAATGATTCTATTTTGCAAACATATAAGACCATCCGTAACGCATCTATGTGGCGCGCGTTCTCACATTTCAGAACGCCAGAACGCTAGTAGTGCGGCGTTCTAGCACGGCGTTGTCGACGCGTTCTGGGTCGAATCACGGGAAGAGAATGGGCGTGGTGTCATTTTTTTATTCTTTTTCTTCTTCCTTTTTCTTTTGATTGTATTGTTTGTTTTGGGTTGTTGTGGAGAAAAAAAAGAAGGAGGAGGAGTTGCAGAGTCTGAGAGATGAAGGAGGAGGAAGGAGTAGGTATAAAAAATAATTACAGTACTATATTTATATATATATCCCGTTATGTATGTATAAAAAGACAAAAAAAAAAGATTTTTTTTTTTTTTTGACAGTGAACTTGTGGCCACAATTTTTAACTATTATTTTATTTTTCAATATAATTTTCCTTTTTCTTTTTTTTCTTTTTATGCACTATATATATCACACATACTTAAATTGTATTTTAATTATTAAATTTTATTGTATTTAATTAAATTGTATTTGTTTTATGAAATAAAAGAAAATTAAATTTAGTTAGCTAGTGGGTGGGTCCCAGAATGGGTTAAAAAGTGGCGTTCTGGTGTTATGATTAGGGGTGTTCTGGTGTTATGGTGTGATACTGATGTGGCGCTGATGTGGCAGCTGAAAAAGTGGCGTTCTGGTGTTATGGTTACAGATGGTCTAACAACTAAGCATTTTTTCCATCACTAACAAATGAGTCGTTGTAACATAAGTTGTTAGACTTTTATACAATGAGTCAGTTGGGCCGGTTTTTTTAATTGGGCTGAGTGAGAATGATACGTATACCATTATGTTATACAGCAATAGAAAATGAGCCCATCATAATCTCTTAATATGATTTTATAAATTTTTAAACAGCTATTACAATAGTAAACATTACAATTGGGCTGAATGAGAATGATATGTATACCATTATGTTATACAGCAATAGAAAATGAGCCCATCAAAAAGATAGTGTAACAGATTTGTTGCAATCGTTTGCCATGATCTTAAGTAATTGTATTACTTAAAAAGATACAAAAAATACTTGCAGAAAAAGAGAAGAAATTTAAGTTTGTTAAATGGCCCAACAAAACAATCACAAAGGTCCTCAGAAGAATATATAATCTTGATGGGATCCATAGTAACACTGTTGTGCTTATCTGAAGTCCTAACACATAATAATAGCCATTAAGTTTATATATAATGGTATTTTAATATAAGCAGGAAGCAGCAGCATAAAACAAATCTACATGTTGCAGATGGAATGCATTAGTTTTGGAGGGAAAATTTTAATTGAATTCTAAAAAACCTTGGAAGAATTCATACTCTTGAGACCACAAATACAAAAGGAGCAATGATTACTGCCTTTTGGATACCCAAAGCATTTCAAAATTGGCTTTGTTTAGTTCCCCAATAAAAGTGTAATAGTTGAACTTTCCCACTATTTAAATCTTTTCTAATTGAAAATATTTATTAAAAAGAAATGTACTGTAAAATGGTTACTGAAAATATTTACTCAAAATTGGCTTTTCTAATTGAAAATATATATTGACTATACATGCATTACAGTTAGAGGGACACACTAATGGACTACTTTAAAATGTTTAAAGATTTGATGTTTCTTTAAAAGTGCTTTTCTTTGGTTGAGAATTCATAACTACAGTAACTTGATTCAAGGAGGCAATAAGCCAAGGAGCCACATATATTTAAGAAAGTTTGGAGGCTGCACCATACAAAAATGCAGGATAATTAAGATTTGACATTCTGTTTGCATTTATTAAAACTTTATGAATATCATTTAAGCAAACATTATACGTATGACTTTGAAAGATAAGTTGTATAGTGGATGATACTTCAAAATTTAAGGTGACTTAGTACAAATACAATCGGACGCAACTTTCTCAATAAAATAGGAAATTTGGACACAAACAGTTAGCAGCAACATAAAACAACTAAATATGGTCCATAAATTCAAGCTGGAAAACACTTCAATAAAAGGTGCAGACTGATAAAATCCATGATCAGATACAACAAAACAAAGCAACAACATTCAACTACTAAAACAGACACACATTGTTCCATAACATTAAAAAACATAACAGAAATACTAAGCAGAAATAGATAACAGTCTTCAATCTTTCTCAACTTTGACTTTCACAAGTCTTTTCTTAGCTGACTGACGATCTTCATTGCCATCATGATCCACCTCTTCATGGGTCCTTTTAACAGAAGGACTGGTAGCAGTGTTAACATCATCCACACATACAATTGATGAATCGTCGAAAGAAGAAGCAACATCCTTCAAACAAAGAAAAGAATACCTATAATAAGAAAATATTCTTAAACGTGGCTTTAAAAACCATACACTGATTTCAGATAGAATGTAACCTTAAGGTCAATACATCCTTTAGCATCAGCATCCTTTTCAGCTTTCAAACCGTTCCCTCCTTGATCATCATCCTACACATGTGTTTTATCAGTTAAAATAATTATAAAATGCCAAATTATTGAAATTAGACACTTGCAACATAATGTAACTGTTTTAACTAACCTGATCGTCCGGATACATGCTCATGAAATCTGAAATAACTCCAGAATCTTCACAGACTTTCATGACAGTGTAGACTTGATAACCAAATTCAATGTTATAGTTAGACACGTCAATCTTGAACAGATACCTTTTGCCAAGAAACTCATTAAAATCATCGGGAAACAGGTCCAAGCCACCTTCCTGAAACATATTCATATAATCCATTTTTGAACAAATATAACCAAACAATTAAAAAAGGCATAATGCAAACACAAAAAGGAACAAAACTAACCCTTATCTGTTTATCCCGTAATTCAAAAGCTGGCTTATGGATCAATTTAACAACCTCCCTGTCAAACAACACAAAAGATGTAGTACCAGTTGAGTCTTGGACTCTAATTTGAAGCTTAAAGCTACATAAACAAACAATTAACGTATTAGTTTTATGATAAACAGTTGATAATAATAAGATATAAATAATTAGTTACTATAAACACAGATGCCACCTTTCCTTTACAGTTAACACAATACAGACTGCCATCATCATGATCATCCTCATCAGCTTCAATCTCATGTGCCTCAGTTATGCCGATTTAAAGAATACAGGAGGGAATAGAGAATACACGAGGGAATGGAAAGTGATATGGGTAGAGTGAAAGACAATTTGGCGATTTAAAGAATAAGATGACCGATTGTATTCCCATGGTGAGGCTCAGTGTACAAAGCGTGCAAGGGAAATTAATTCAGGCGGCCTTTCAGTAACCATTCAGAGGAGAAGCGTGAAAAAAATAAATAATTAGGTTATTTTGGAAAACCCAACTTGTTTGTATATCAATGGCCGAATTTTTAGGGATATGTACAGATATTATTTTGTTTACATTTATAAAAAATTCAAAAAAATGAGAAAAAAGCTTGCATATTATAGTGACACGTCATCAAAACACTTGCCTTAAAATGCGACAACTCAGCTTCATGACATCATCATGAACTCCCTTTTATTAGATAGGTAAGATTCTTTTTAATGTTATCCCTCTTCCCTTCCCTTCCCTCTTATATATTAAAATAGGGATTGATTAGCCTAATCAACTCTTAATTAGCTTCTATGTCTAAACCTACCCCTAACTTTGATTAGCAAATAAATCAAGAGCTTAATTATTTGATTACCATACTACCCCTTCTCCTTAATAAGAAAACACGGGTCCTCCAGCCTTACTCATGCCGCCATCAAATTGGGGAAAAACTTTGAAATATCTCTCGGCAATTTTCATACCGGCCGTAGTCTCCGGCCATCACACCAGTACCGACTCCAGAAATCTCTCCCGAACCGGCCGCCGCATCACACAAGCGTTGTACACCCATCCCCAACTCCGATTGTTAACTCTCGTCGTTGCTTCTTAAAGGTAACTGTGTATAATTTCTTATACTACATGCTACTATTTTTTAAAACTAATATGATATTCTCATGATTCTATTTTGTGTGATTTGTTAATAGTTTGTGTAAATATTTTGATAGAAGATTGTAATAGCAATTCCACAATTCTCATCAATTTGGTATTGAGTTAGTTATAGTTTTATGAAATGTTTATGGTTTCATTATGTTATTTATTTATGTTGACATTATAGTCCCGTGTATGGTATCCATCTTTCTTTCATCCGAATCTTTTTAGATTTTGATTTTCGGTTAATTTTTAATTAATTTCTTTATTGGATGTCGATTTAATTGTTTTTTGTTTTAAGATATCATCATGAGTTTGGACTTCTTGCAGTTTCTGGTATCATAAGCTTCAAATATGGACGAGGTAAGATGATTCACGGTTAGAAAGCACCCCTAAACATACATTTTGGTTTTATATGTACTAACCATGTATGTACTTGAACTGGTAGAAGCTGAAAGTATCTGATGACAAGGGGAAGGGAGTATGTAGTTGCAGAAACAGAAAATAACCAACATTATAATACCAATGGAAGGCAAAAATCCAAGTTAGTCTAATACTCTAATTTTGTTGGTTTGACTTTGCTCTTGATTACACTATTTGAACTAAAATTGGTCTTCTTCTTAATTATAGGCTTAGTCCCTTCTGTTGGAAATGTTCAGGAGCAGGGTTTGGGTGACTATAGAGGGTTTGTACATGCTCGATCTTATCATGGGCTGTTTGTGAAATTGGAAAAATGTGCGGTTTAGACACGTTGGATACATGCCAGATGGGTATCTTTTTGGTATTGAATGATTTTTTTTGAAAAAGAATCGTGCATTAAATATGATTTCAAGAGTTATATGATATAACCAATTATTCAGCTTTTGCAATAGAATGATTTTGGAGGTTTTGTGCATAAAAATTACACTTTCGGAGACTTTTGACCCATTTGACCCGTTTCATTTTAAGCACCGTTTTTGACCCATTAGAGATAAATTTAACCTTAAGAGACTCATTTATTCATAAGTGTATGGGATGGCATTGCCACCTCTGGTTTGTATCCAAGTCTTTGTTCTTTTCCAATAAGTTAAGTCTATAATTTCACATAAATATAAATAAATTTTGTTTTACAGGCTGCAAGCTAGAAGGCAATATGCTCAATAGAAGCAGGAGTTGCAAAAACAGTGTGTAAAAACTAACCTAAAACATACAATCTTTCTTATTTTTGCAAGGTAGGGGATTCCGGCCTAGAAAGAGGGCAACCTGATGGTGACACTGGAGAAGAACCAGAAGTAATAAGAACAATTGGGTTGGTCTCCAATCTAATCCGCTTTTTTTTAGTTGTACCATGTTTATAATATTTTGAATAATTATGTGTTTCTGGTTTTAAATATCTGGCTCCCTAATATGCATAAAGTGACCAAATCACTCAAAAAAGCTGATGTATACTCATTTGGAGTTGTATGGGTTATTTAACTTTTTAATTAAGATTTTGACTATAACATTTAAAAAAACCCGGTCGTGCCCTATTATATCATCTCTTCTCCTTCTTTTGTCTTCCCAAAAAAACCTTATCTTCACTATCATTGATTTTCTTTTTTGTTTGGTTGATGTAACGGTTTACTATTTCTTTTTGCTACATATGATTTATGATATATGATTTGATTGTAGTTAGTGTTTTCAATTTAGTCATACGATGTTTCCTACCAATCATTTAAAACCTACTATCTCATTCTTCTAATTTAACACAGTTAAAAAGTCGATCAATATTATGGTGTGACAAACAAAAGATCAGGCTCACAGACTCCCATATTATATAAATCGTTATGTTTTTGTTGTTTTGATGATACATATTTGTTTGATATATTGCGATATTATTTTATTTCTGATTTCATTTTTTCGTTCACGGCAGATTTAAAACTGGGGTTTGAAGTAGAGGGACCAAGAAATAATGATATTCATGGACTTTAGCACTCAACAGATGTTCGCATTAGATTATAATGATTTCTCATAAAGTAATATAATTTGATTATAATTCGAGTTTCTAATGATAGCTCTTTTATGGTACTTATGGTTCTGTAAACTTTTATATTTCAAATTAGTGAATTTAGACCAGAAACACAATTGAATATAAACCTCAAAGATACCTTTATTTATTTGTTTTGTTTTATTATTAAAACGATTGAAATGTGCAGGTAGATATTGGAGGTGCAGTTCCTTACCGGCCGACTAAAGATATATGATCTCTCTTATTTTAAATTCGAATGCTTGATGTGAGGAGCACTAAAGATAACCATTTAAGTGGTATTTTTTGCAAACAATGCTGGTATATACGCATTTTGTGTCAAGGTACCACAATGAACTCATATATTTGTGATTTTTGATTTTAGATGACTCATTGATTGCATTTTAATCCCAGGTTTGGATTTTATATGTTTGACACAAAGGGGGGAAAACTTAGGTACTTCTCCTCTAAATTTTCAATTGATCAGAAGAATATTACCACATCACCAGCAAGTATACCGAGCAAGTATTACTTCTAAGTAGGACAACTGATGTATCACAAGTACTAATAATTTACTCATACCCTAATTTTCTTACCGTGTGAATTTTTGCAGAATATTATTCAGAATTTGTTCACTGATCTCTTGCGATATGCAAGAAGAAGACTGTAATACCCCGAATTTCAGGAAATTAATATCGTACTCGGATATATTTTTATTACAAACTATTATTATGTAGATAACGAGATATAGTGAAAAACGTAAACGGTTTTATCAGTTTTAGACTGTAGAGTTAAAAAGGGGATAAAATTAAATAGATTAATACACATATGTACATACACATCCTTATTTCCTTCCAAATAATTCCAGAAAACATAAAAATACAGAGAGAAGTCACGATGGAGAGGAAGGGAAGGAAAAATCAGTTTCTAACTCTTGATTCAAGCCTTAAGAATTCGAATTCATCATTCTTTGAGCATCTCTAACATGTTGTAAGTGAATTTCCTCTATGATTATAACCCAGGGTTTAAGTTTTATGGGTTTTTATGGGGTTTTGTTAAATTGATGATTTAAATACGAAATTGAAGTTAGAAATTGATTGAATTAGTGTTAGTAAGTGTTTCTATGATCATTAGTAATCATATAACATATTGAAAGTGATGAATTTATGATTAGTGTTCTTGGGCAAATATGGGGGGTTTTGATGGGGTTTCATGAACTAGTGATTTTGATATGAAATTAGTGTTTAATATATTTAATTGAAGTTAGTAAAGCTTAACAGTGAATGAATTAATGCTAAAATGAGTAAAAGATTAAAAAGTTAGTGATATGTTCATAAGACTTATGTTAAATACTTGTAGAAATAGAGCTAAATCATGAACTAGTGTTAATGAAATATGATTATGATAATAGAACATGAAATTAGTAGGAAAGTGATGATTGTTAGTGTCTAAGTGTTGTTATGATGATATGTATGATTATATAGGTATTAAGAGACGTGGAGGCTTATGATGATCAATATGGTGAAATCGTCTAAGAGATTGTGGTGAGTGATACGGGGGTTAAAAAGGTGATGTGATTGTGTAGTACCGAATAGCTTGAGGGCTAGAGGTTTACACAATCAAGGAATAAGTTATTTGTTTATGTTTGTATAATTATTTTTACTGCTTAATTTAATTGTTGTGTTAAATTACTTGGTTATATTTAATTGTTATGTGATTAAATGATACTTGGTAAGAAAGTAGTGATTTTCTCATTAGCTTGATGATAGCCAAGTAATGAGATTGTCACTAGCTTAACGGTAAAGGAAAAGGAACGATAGTGTGTGATTTGATTGTGTTGGATTCGGATTGCTTCCGAGCAAGAGGCTACACAATCGGGTGGAAGATGATTTGTTGATACATGTGGGTTAAATAGTGATGATATAGTGAACAGTGTATGAATTGATTGTATGTGTTTCCGGATAGTTTCCGAGCTAGAGGATCATACAATCAAGTGGAAGTTACTTGTTATATGTCTTGTTGCTAATGTGTGCATTTAAGATTATGTTAAAAGTTGTTGTTGATTAGTGTTTTGATTATTGTTGATTAAATTTTGTGGAATATGTGCAGTGAAACAGTGTTAGTATGCATACCGTTGTGGTATGGTACTCAGTGAAACAGGGTTAGCATGCATATCGATGTGGTATGGTACTCAGTGTTCAGTGTTCAGAGCTTAGTGATTTTGTGTTTATGTAATTGTGATGATATGTGTTAAGTGTTATGTGGATTGCTTGTTTGATTGCTTGTGTACTCACTAAGCAGTTGTGCTTACCCGTTTAAGTGTTTATGTTGTAGGTTGATGTTTTGCTAGCGACATGTGGATAGAAGGTTTATGAGAAGTTAGTGACGTGGATATGGAGCATGCTTATGGTTAGAATATGCTTCCTTCTTTTGAATTGTTGTTTTGATGATCAATTGTGTAAATCGCCTAAAGAAAGAGTTTTCAAATTTAATATGTTGGTCAATGAGTAGTAGTTGACTTTGAAAGTCAAACAATGAAAAAGAGTCTTATGTATGTTTAATAAAAAGGGTATGAAGTCTTTGGAATGTGATTAGTCTTGTTTCGGGTTAATTATGAGAAAATGTGGTATTAAAGTGTCAAATGGCATTGGTTGGTCAAACTTGAAGTTGACAAATAGTCAACAGCGTTGAATTGGTCAATCATGTGTAAAAGAGTGGTGGTTTGGGTTAAAGATGGTTGTTTTGGCTAAACGGGTCAATAGGGTCAAAATGGGTCAATTATGTGGTGATATATGAAGAGAGTTGTTTAGATCTTAAAGGAGAGTGAATCAATGGTCAAATGTGTTCTTTAAGTTTGTTTTAATGTGTCAATTAAGTGTACAAAAGGTCTTGACCAGATTCACTATGGTTTGAGTTTTGATATGTAAGCAAAAGTGGTCAAAATGGGCGAAAACAACCCACACGCTTAAAATGGTTGTTTTTGAGAAAATAGGAAAAGTTCAAAAAGTGAAAGTTTTATATTGTCATAGTGGAGGTGTGTATAAAATTTTAGGTCATAACTCTTAACGAGTAAAAAGTTATGTGGGTTTAAATTTGGTCAAAAATTTGGTTACCATTACCACTAGAACAGGCTTGTTCTAGTCTAAAACAAGCTTGTTCTAGCTAAAACAAGGTTGTTTTACCTACCTGTACTACATGGTTGATAATTTGCATACCCCGTTGTCTTGTTTGGGTCAAAATGTAAAGATGAGAATACGGTATCAAAGATACGAGATGTGGGACCGAGCTGTGGGAACCGAAAAAAAAAAATTCCTTGTTTTGGGGCGTTTCAAGTTGGTATCAGAGCAATGGTTTAAGAGAGTTAGGTGATCCATGATAGGATTGCTTAAACTTAAACCATTATGTGTTGTTTGAATTTCTATGATTATGATTATGCTAAATAGTTAAATTGATTTATTTGGAATTAATCTGATTTTGTGATGAAAATTGATATTGAAATACAGAGATGGATTGATAGAGGTAAGAGTAAATGTTTATATGAAGTTAAATGTTGTAGTTGTATGTGCTAATAAAGTGGATAAGTAGTGAAGTAGTTTTTGACTATGTGTTTAATTGTTAAATTGTTATTATTGTGTGTTAACTGTTAAATGAGTTGTGTGTTATGTGCTTGTGTGGGAATCACATTAGAAAACGGTGATATGAGATAGCTTGAGAAAAAAGTGTGTATAACATAATATGTCTACGCCTGATCACCGTAGTTATATTATGCTATTTCACATGGAATTGTGGGAGTTATCAAATATCAAAGTGATTTAGTGTGATTATTAGGATAGAGTGTAAGAGAAGAGGTGTTTAAGCTATGTGAACTATGTGCTAGTTATCATGATTAGAAGAGACAATAGAGGGAGTAGGAGTAATAGATTTGTATATAGTGATATGTATTTCACTAATTATGTGAAACCAATATGTAACGGGCATATGATTAAGAGTTTGTAGAGTTAATGTTGATAATGTGCTTGAGTAGAATTAAGTGATGTATGCGTTTATGTATTACCAGTGAATTAAATGAAGTGTTCTAAAGATGATTAGGTGTTTGTACAAGAGCAGAGATAGTGTTAAGACTGAGTAGTACGAGTGTCATTCGTGAGGACACGAATGAAATAAGTGGGGGAGAGTTGTAATACCCCGAATTTCAGGAAATTAATATCGTACTCGGATATATTTTTATTACAAACTATTATTATGTAGATAACGAGATATAGTGAAAAACGTAAACGGTTTTATCAGTTTTAGACTGTAGAGTTAAAAAGGGGATAAAATTAAATAGATTAATACACATATGTACGTACACATCCTTATTTCCTTCCAAATAATTCCAGAAAACATAAAAATACAGAGAGAAGTCACGATGGAGAGGAAGGGAAGGAAAAATCAGTTTCTAACTCTTGATTCAAGCCTTAAGAATTCGAATTCATCATTCTTTGAGCATCTCTAACATGTTGTAAGTGAATTTTCTCTATGATTATAACCCAGGGTTTAAGTTTTATGGGTTCTTATGGGGTTTTGTTAAATTGATGATTTAAATACGAAATTGAAGTTAGAAATTGATTGAATTAGTGTTAGTAAGTGTTTCTATGATCATTAGTAATCATATAACATATTGAAAGTGATGAACTTATGATTAGTGTTCTTGGGCAAATATGGGGGGTTTTGATGGGGTTTCATGAACTAGTGATTTTGATATGAAATTAGTGTTTAATATGTTTAATTGAAGTTAGTAAAGCTTAATAGTGAATGATATAATGCTAAAATGAGTAAAAGATTAAAAAGTTAGTGATATGTTCATAAGACTTATGTTAAATACTTGTAGAAATAGAGCTAAATCATGAACTAGTGTTAATGAAATATGATTATGATAATAGAACATTAAATTAGTAGGAAAGTGATGATTGTTAGTGTCTAAGTGTTGTTATGATGATATGTATGATTATATAGGTGTTAAGAGACGTGGAGGCTTATGATGATCAATATGGTGAAATCGTCTAAGAGATTGTGGTGAGTGATACGGGGGTTAAACAGCTGATGTGATTGTGTAGTACCGAATAGCTTGAGGGCTAGAGGTTTACACAATCAAGGAATAAGTTATTTGTTTATGTTTGTATAATTATTTTTACTGCTTAATTTAATTGTTGTGTTAAATTACTTGGTTATATTTAATTGTTATGTGATTAAATGATACTTGGTAAGAAAGTAGTGATTTTCTCATTAGCTTGATGATAGCCAAGTAATGAGATTGTCACTAGCTTAACGGTAAAGGAAAAGGAACGATAGTGTGTGATTCGATTGTGTTGGATTCGGATTGTATAACACCCGCCTCGAAATACAAGGACATTTTTTTTTTAAACATATCGGAAGCGCATTATTAATAGAAATCAGTAGATTGCATACATACATTTCAAATAGCAATCCACTTACATACCAACCTTTAAAACTAGATTATTCTAATCCTTACACACATTAAGTTTAGGTGTTATAGAAATCCAAATACGTTGTTAAATCATTAATGTATTATCCATTTCAGAGTGAGCTTGACAAACATTCAATTCCATATGTACTTCTTGCCCACCCACATACAAAAGTAAACCTGCAAGAAGTAATGAGGGGTTAGCACGAAGCTAAGTGAATAGATCCCAAGCTATCAATCTAACTCAGCTTAACACATGCCTATAACCAAGCAATGCACAAGCAACATAGAAGGATCGGTGGTCCTTGAGGTACCCTCATGCCGCGGATGGATCCCCAAGTAACACTTACAACCAACTGACGGCCAAATCAGAGGTTAAACCGATAGTTTAGTACTATTACTACACACGACGCAATTTCAGTGTCCAACACATGTACAAGGCACTTGCGAAGTCCTAGTAATAGTATCCAAACCCAACACATTAGTTGACCCCCACCAAATCAAATAGTCCACAACTATCATAGCACAATGGACGCCAATAATCAATCAAAGGTTAGCCATCATGGCAAATTAATATTAAAGCAATCATTTCAATAAACCAAGTTTACCCGTTGTAACCATGTTGTTACAACTAACTTAGACAGAAAGTCCAAGATCCACTCACCGACAATCATAGTTGTCCACTCAGTAGTCTAATGTCACTGAGTCTTCTCCGTATCTGAGAATTCAATTAAATAACAAGTTAGTAACTCGTCCATAACAATCAACTCATGTTAAAGTAGTGCAACTTGATTCATAAACTCAATTTCAGTGAGTTATTACTCTAATCATTATAGGCCTTTATTTCAAACTCATTGTCAATATGTCACACATTTAGTAACTACAACTTCATAGTTAATTACTTATGATCATCAACCTTTCATTAATCATTTCAAGCTTACGAATAATCGCATTATCCTTATAAATTTACAGTCACTTCTCAATTCATGATCATTATGATCACAACATCTCTTTAATCCATTTACTTATCACTAAGTAGCATGATTAAATCATTACAAGGTCATTAACCTAAATTATCACAAATTCATCAAAACCTCAAGGCTAGGTTTTATGAATTCTTATTCCCATGAATGCCAACTTTACTCTTTGATTACTAATTAAGCATTCATAACCACTACTAATATCAAGTTCATCACAATCATCCATTTTTCTCCAAGAACACATTATGAACACTTAATCAAATTCTTAATTTCCAAGTTAGGGCTTAGGTTATAATCACAAATTAAGCACTAACTAACTCTTCTAACATGACTACAAGGTTTATTTCAAGATTAATCCTACCAATTAAACAAATACCCAAAACCCCAATTTCTAGGATTATATCAAACATGAAATTAACACATATAACATGATTATGATGATGATAGAATGATTATTACATGTTATTGAAGCTTGATTAACATAAATTTACACTTTTGAAATCCTAATTTCGGATTTAAATCAAGAACACTAAAACCCCCAATTTCTAGGGTTTATAACTCAAAGATTTGAGACTTACAAGATGAAAGGAAGGATTAGAAGATGATAATCTTCACACTAGAAGCTTGAATCCGAATTATGAAGCTCCAATTTTGATGATTTCTTCATGTTTTTGTTTTAGGATCATATGTGTGTGTGTGTTTTTCATACGTACGTATGTATGTATATGTGAGAGATAAAACCGACCCAAACATATAATATACCATATAAGTGTTAGTTTTCGTTCCCTGTATTTATTAGTGTCTGGAACTTAAAAACCATTTGCGGGGAAATACAATTTTATTTTACCGTCAACTAAATAAATTTAAAACAAACAATATTTCACTTACCACAATATTTCCTGAGGCTTATTGACCTATTAATTATCCAATCAAACACAATAACAATTTTAAATCGCATTTAAAATTTATAGAAAAATACCTATTACTTCTAGGCCCAATTTGAGGATGTTACAAATCTCTCCCCCTTAAAGAGATTTCGTCCTCGAAATCTAATCATCCTTAATTAAGCTAGGGAATTTATTCACATCATACCTCGTGTGAAGTTTGGTTCACACTTCATTTTCAATTCCCTAACTACATAATTATTTATACTAATTGCACATAAGGTATATGTACAATTTAAATTACTTATGCATATCATCTTTATGCGTATCTTAATCACTAATCACACATACACAAAATATGTACACATTTAATCCACTTTAAGATATATGGTTTCAGCCTAATTACACATGCACATATCCAAATGTACATGCTTCAATTTCTCATTTCAGCACATATACTGTATCCGAATCTTATTTTTTTATATAACAAAAGCAGTGGTTATGGAAACCACAATACACTTATCATCAATGAAGTTTAAATTTCAATTATAACTAGCATCCACGCTAATATCCACATATCACTAAGGTACATGAAACCCATTTTTATTAAAATATCACGGAACCATACATCACTAACCACATATTAATAAGCAAAACAGAGGTCAAATCCTAGGGTTACTACCATAATCATGTAATTACACAATCACTTAGCACCAATTCATATTGGATACATGCTAAGTCTCCTTCAATGGGTACCTTGCTATACTAGCACACGTACCACATTATCAAAATGTGCTAATCATCAACACATTTTTCAACAATATTCACCTATTTAATCCAATTTAGTCGACCTCTACTTAACTTATCTCATCACATAACTTCTTCAAATTACAATTTACCACTTTATCTAGTCATTAGATATGCAAAAATACGAAAGATTATATGCAATTCGCACATAATTATAATAATATTATCAATCCAACAAGTAAAACTCTTAATTTCCTGACTATTTTACTTTTTCCCAAGGACATGGTTTCACATAATTTTCTAACACTAGGCTATCCGGCTATGTTAATCCTCACTAAGCCTCAAACATTACAAACAAATAATCACATACTCATTTTTAACAAGTAGTATAACCCGTTCAAATTCTTCTTTTACAATGTCTCCAAATTAACACTAGTTGAGCAGCTTACTACCTTCTTATATTAGTCAGTCACTAACTATTTCATAACCGCAGGTCAACAAATTTCATCCGTTATTTTAAAATCATTTAGCTTCATTGGGTACTTAATAACCTCAACAACTCCATGTGAAATGGCATAATACAAATACGTTGGCCAGACGTCGTCATATTATGTCAGTCACACTTCATTCTCAGGTCACTTCATACCGTTAATCTTCAAAGTGATTAATCTTTAATTTCATATATATCATTAACAACGATATCACTTTAACAACAAGTACAAAATCAGATATTAACTTGTTACCTATTCCATATATTCCTTGGAATGTAAGTCTAATCATATAATCAGGTGGATATAATCAACACAGACATTTAACACCATTTTCACCATCTTATTAACACAGGTGTAATGTCTAACACAACCACCTCCATCAATACTTTTAGTACATAGCACAATTTCAAGCACTAGTATAGCAATTAATACTAATAGTGCATTACATAAGATTTAATATTAAATATATTATCACTATTATGTGCAATTCTTAACATATTTTCATCAATCTATACTTCTTTAGTTTAGTTACAATTGAGCATTTCCTGTTCGATTATCATATAGATACAAGCTCATGTACTTAACTCACAATTCTTAAAATGCTCACTTCAATCAATTTCTAATATTTCACATGATTCATTTACTTTATTGTATTTCAAATAATTCATATAACATGATTCACATAATCAATATCTACTTACCCTAACAAGCGCCAATCAACAATACCCTTAGTGGTATGCTATGCAGTTAGTTAAACCGCTTACAAACGATTCATTCATAATAAAATAGGTGAACCTCTTAAAACAAGTTTTTACATTATATTTAGTCATAAGATTGATCCCTGGGCTCAAAGAAACAAAAGCCCAATACAAATCATAAGCTAAAAGTCCGAAATAATGTCTGAAAAACAATAAAACGCGATTTTCAGGCCCCAAACGACCCCGAAGTGCCGAAAACTGACAGGGCTAAGCCATGAGCTTTGACCGTTGGGCCGTTTTTGAGTGGACATGTAAATTTCGTCTTAATCGGACACCGAAATTTCATAACGGAAAATTCTACGTCAAACGTAACTACGAACGTCGAAAAACTTAAAAATTCTATTTTTCACAGAAAAGAGCCACAAGCCGCCGGCTATAGGGTCAAGCCGCCGGCTTCATACACCAAGCCGCCGGGTCCAAGTTCCAGCCGCCGGGTGAATTAAGTTTTGCACAAACAAAAATATTTTGCCGTATTTGGGCTGGATTAGCCGCCGGTTTGGGGCCTCCAACCGCCGGATCATACCACCTACCCGTCGGGTCCACCATCTGACCCGCCGGGTCCCTGCCTGCACAGCAGAATCTGAACCAGCAAGCTTTAATGCAATTTTACAAAATTCAAACGTGCATATCTTACAAACCGTAAAGAGTTAGGTCCTGAAATTTTGCAGGCACCTTCACCATGCCAAAATGAAACTTTTCATTTTTTCACTTTTTCAATTTTCACATTTTACGAGAAAACGAACATATAACCAATTTTAGGCCACTTTGGACCATTTTGGTTGACACGCTATATTCCAAACGGCATACATTCAGGGTTCCACCCTTTGCTAACATGTTTCTACATATATTTATGACGTGTGGGCACATTCATCATCCTCATCTACCCGTTTCATTATGTTTTAACTCATTGACCCATTTAGGGGTCCAAATGGGCAATTTTACAAAATTCCATCAACATAACTACATTACACTTTCAACCAACATTTTATCTATACTTATGGCTTTAAGTCAACTTAAAAGTCATCAAACACAACCACATCAGGTTTCTAACCGTTTTCATACTAAGCGGCCCATTTAGGCACTTATTTGACCCATTTGGGTTTTTGACCATATAAACACCACTCTCACATACATTCCACATATCATTGACTAGTTTAAGTCAAACTAAGCCATTTTCGCTAATGGTATTATGATATTACCTTAAATCACAAATTTCACATAAGTTCATCATATATAAACCAATTTCGACAAATTTTTTTTTTTTTTTTTTTTCAAATTTGACTTTTCACAAGCACATCAACACACAACTAGCCTCTTTCTAATTCACATAACAACATGACTCGAAAACTATTAATGGAGAATACCAACATCCCATTAATTTCATCATATCAAGTCACATCAATTCAGTTTATCATTTATCAAATAATTCTCTAGCAAGGATCTATAATCACACCTTGCATTTTTCAATTTATTTTCACACTGTAGATACACTTAATTTCACATAATACAATTGTTACACCTTAGTCAACGATGTATCTACACAGTTTCAACATTTTGATCAAAATTTTCAATTTCCTTCTTGATTACTCATTAATACCTCTATCATTTTATTAACAAGCAATATTACCAATAATTCAATTTACTTTACTAACAATCATATCATAGTAAAGCAAACAGTCAAAGCTTATTAAAATTCATCAAGCTTATCAGAAATTACCTGGCACATCTAGGCCCACGAGTATTGAGGAATCATTGAGAATACCAGACGGTTCCTCATGTTCCTCCGTCTCTGCATTCAAAACAACACTATTGCATATTGTTATAGGTTAGCACACATTTAATAGCAACTTTCTCATGCAACCACTAAACCCCATCCCTGGAATGTTTGACTTGACACAATCCTAAGTTTGGGATTGAACATCTTATAATGTACAATTCACCCAAACCTAGGCTCTGATACCAATTTATAACACCCGCCTCGAAATACAAGGACATTTTTTTTTTAAACATATCGGAAGCGCATTATTAATAGAAATCAGTAGATTGCATACATACATTTCAAATAGCAATCCACTTACATACCAACCTTTAAAACTAGATTATTCTAATCCTTACACACATTAAGTTTAGGTGTTATAGAAATCCAAATACGTTGTTAAATCATTAATGTATTATCCATTTCAGAGTGAGCTTGACAAACATTCAATTCCATATGTACTTCTTGCCCACCCACATACAAAAGTAAACCTGCAAGAAGTAATGAGGGGTTAGCACGAAGCTAAGTGAATAGATCCCAAGCTATCAATCTAACTCAGCTTAACACATGCCTATAACCAAGCAATGCACAAGCAACATAGAAGGATCGGTGGTCCTTGAGGTACCCTCATGCCGCGGATGGTTCCCCAAGTAACACTTACAACCAACTGACGGCCAAATCAGAGGTTAAACCGATAGTTTAGTACTATTACTACACACGACGCAATTTCAGTGTCCAACACATGTACAAGGCACTTGCGAAGTCCTAGTAATAGTATCCAAACCCAACACATTAGTTGACCCCCACCAAATCAAATAGTCCACAACTATCATAGCACAATGGACGCCAATAATCAATCAAAGGTTAGCCATCATGGCAAATTAATATTAAAGCAATCATTTCAATAAACCAAGTTTACCCGTTGTAACCATGTTGTTACAACTAACTTAGACAGAAAGTCCAAGATCCACTCACCGACAATCATAGTTGTCCACTCAGTAGTCTAATGTCACTGAGTCTTCTCCGTATCTGAGAATTCAATTAAATAACAAGTTAGTAACTCGTCCATAACAATCAACTCATGTTAAAGTAGTGCAACTTGATTCATAAACTCAATTTCAGTGAGTTATTACTCTAATCATTATAGGCCTTTATTTCAAACTCATTGTCAATATGTCACACATTTAGTAACTACAACTTCATAGTTAATTACTTATGATCATCAACCTTTCATTAATCATTTCAAGCTTACGAATAATCGCATTATCCTTATAAATTCACAGTCACTTCTCAATTCATGATCATTATGATCACAACATCTCTTTAATCCATTTACTTATCACTAAGTAGCATGATTAAATCATTACAACGTCATTAACCTAAATTATCACAAATTCATCAAAACCTCAAGGCTAGGTTTTATGAATTCTTATTCCCATGAATGCCAACTTTACTCTTTGATTACTAATTAAGCATTCATAACCACTACTAATATCAAGTTCATCACAATCATCCATTTTTCTCCAAGAACACATTATGAACACTTAATCAAATTCTTAATTTCTAAGTTAGGGCTTAGGTTATAATCACAAATTAAGCACTAACTAACTCTTCTAACATGACTACAAGGTTTATTTCAAGATTAATCCTACCAATTAAACAAATACCCAAAACCCAAATTTCTAGGATTATATCAAACATGAAATTAACACATATAACATGATTATGATGATGCTAGAATGATTATTACATGTTATTGAAGCTTGATTAACATAAATTTACACTTTTGAAATCCTAATTTCGGATTTAAATCAAGAACACTAAAACCCCCAATTTCTAGGGTTTATAACTCAAAGATTTGAGACTTACAAGATGAAAGGAAGGATTAGAAGATGATAATCTTCACACTAGAAGCTTGAATCCGAATTATGAAGCTCCAATTTTGATGATTTCTTCATGTTTTTGTTTTAGGATCATATGTGTGTGTGTGTTTTTCATACGTACGTATGTATGTATATGTGAGAGATAAAACCGACCCAAACATATAATATACCATATAAGTGTTAGTTTTCGTTCCCCGTATTTATTAGTGTCTGGAACTTAAAAACCATTTGCGGGGAAATACAATTTTATTTTACCGTCAACTAAATAAATTTAAAACAAACAATATTTCACTAACCACAATATTTCCTGAGGCTTATTGACCTATTAATTATCCAATCAAACACAATAACAATTTTAAATCGCATTTAAAATTTATAGAAAAATACCTGTTACTTCTAGGCCCAATTTGAGGATGTTACAGATTGCTTCCGAGCAAGAGGCTACACAATCGGGTGGAAGATGATTTGTTGATACATGTGGGTTAAATAGTGATGATGTAGTGAACAGTGTATGAATTGATTGTATGTGTTTCAGGATAGTTTCCGAGCTAGAGGATCATACAATCAAGTGGAAGTTACTTGTTATATGTCTTGTTGCTAATGTGTGCATTTAAGATTATGTTAAAAGTTGTTGTTGATTAGTGTTTTGATTATTGTTGATTAAATTATGTGGAATATGTGCAGTGAAACAGTGTTAGTATGCATACCGTTGTGGTATGGTACTCAGTGAAACAGGGTTAGCATGCATATCGATGTGGTATGGTACTCAGTGTTCAGTGTTCAGAGCTTAGTGATTTTGTGTTTATGTAATTGTGATGATATGTGTTAAGTGTTATGTGGATTGCTTGTTTGATTGCTTGTGTACTCATTAAGCAGTTGTGCTTACCCGTTTAAGTGTTTATGTTGTAGGTTGATGTTTTGCTAGCGACATGTGGATAGAAGGTTTATGAGAAGTTAGTGACATGGATATGGAGCATACTTATGGTTAGAATATGCTTCCTTCTTTTGAATTGTTGTTTTGATGATCAATTGTGTAAATCGCCTAAAGAAAGAGTTTTCAAATTTAATATGTTGGTCAATGAGTAGTAGTTGACTTTGAAAGTCAAACAGTGAAAAAGAGTCTTGTGTATGTTTAATAAAAAGGGTATGAAGTCTTTGGAATGTGATTAGTCTTGTTTCGGGTTAGTTATGAGAAAATGTGGTATTAAAGTGTCAAATGGCATTGGTTGGTCAAACTTGAAGTTGACAAATAGTCAACAGCGTTGAATTGGTCAATCATGTGTAAAAGAGTGGTGGTTTGGGTTAAAGATGGTTGTTTTGGCTAAACGGGTCAATAGGGTCAAAATGGGTCAATTATGTGGTGATATATGAAGAGAGTTGTTTAGATCTTAAAGGAGAGTGAATCAATGGTCAAATGTGTTCTTTAAGTTTGTTTTAATGTGTCAATTAAGTGTACAAAAGGTCTTGACCAGATTCACTATGGTTTGAGTTTTGATATGTAAGCAAAAGTGGTCAAAATGGACGAAAACAACCCACACGCTTAAAATGGTTGTTTTTGAGAAAATAGGAAAAGTGCGAAAAGTGAAAGTTTTATATTGTCATACTGGAGGTGTGTATAAAATTTTAGGTCGTAACTCTTAACGAGTAAAAAGTTATGTGGGTTTAAATTTGGTCAAAAATTTGGTTACCATTACCACTAGAACAGGCTTGTTCTAGTCTAAAACAAGCTTATTCTAGCTAAAACAAGGTTGTTTTACCTACCTGTACTACATGGTTGATAATTTGCATACCCCGTTGTCTTGTTTGGGTCAAAATGTAAAGATAAGAATACGGTATCAAAGATACGAGATGTGGGACCTAGCTGTGGGAACCGAAAAAAAAAAAATTCCTTGTTTTGGGGCGTTTCAAGTTGGTATCAGAGCAATGGTTTAAGAGAGTTAGGTGATCCATGATAGGATTGCTTAAACTTAAACCATTATGTGTTGTTTGAATTTCTATGATTATGATTATGCTAAATAGTTAAATTGATTTATTTGGAATTAATCTGATTTTGTGATGAAAATTGATATTGAAATACAGAGATGGATTGATAGAGGTAAGAGTAAATGTTTATATGAATTTAAATGTTGTAGTTGTATGTGCTAATAAAGTGGATAAGTAGTGAAGTAGTTTTTGACTATGTGTTTAATTGTTAAATTGTTATTATTGTGTGTTAACTGTTAAATGAGTTGTGTGTTATGTGCTTGTGTGGGAATCACATTATAAAACAGTGATATGAGATAGCTTGAGAAAAAAGCGTGTATAACATAATATGTCTACGCCTGATCACCGTAGTAATATTATGCTATTTCACATGGAATTGTTGGAGTTATCAAATATCAAAGTGATTTAGTGTGATTATTAGGATAGAGTGTAAGAGAAGAGGTGTTTAAGCTATGTGAACTATGTGCTAGTTATCATGATTAGAAGAGACAATAGAGGGAGTAGGAGTAATAGATTTGTATATAGTGATATGTATTTCACTAATTATGTGAAACCAATATGTAACGGGCATATGATTAAGAGTTTGTAGAGTTAGTGTTGATAATGTGCTTGAGTAGAATTAAGTGATGTATGCGTTTATGTATTACCAGTGAATTAAATGAAGTGTTCTAAAGATGATTAGGTGTTTGTACAAGAGCAGAGATAGTGTTAAGACTGAGTAGTACGAGTGTCATTCGTGATGACACGAATGAAATAAGTGGGGGAGAGTTGTAATACCCCGAATTTCAGGAAATTAATATCGTACTCGGATATATTTTTATTACAAACTATTATTATGTAGATAACGAGATATAGTGAAAAACGTAAACGGTTTTATCAGTTTTAGACTGTAGAGTTAAAAAGGGGATAAAATTAAATAGATTAATACACATATGTACGTACACATCCTTATTTCCTTCCAAATAATTCCAGAAAACATAAAAATACAGAGAGAAGTCACGATGGAGAGGAAGGGAAGGAAAAATCAGTTTCTAACTCTTGATTCAAGCCTTAAGAATTCGAATTCATCATTCTTTGAGCATCTCTAACATGTTGTAAGTGAATTTTCTCTATGATTATAACCCAGGGTTTAAGTTTTATGGGTTCTTATGGGGTTTTGTTAAATTGATGATTTAAATACGAAATTGAAGTTAGAAATTGATTGAATTAGTGTTAGTAAGTGTTTCTATGATCATTAGTAATCATATAACATATTGAAAGTGATGAACTTATGATTAGTGTTCTTGGGCAAATATGGGGGGTTTTGATGGGGTTTCATGAACTAGTGATTTTGATATGAAATTAGTGTTTAATATGTTTAATTGAAGTTAGTAAAGCTTAATAGTGAATGATATAATGCTAAAATGAGTAAAAGATTAAAAAGTTAGTGATATGTTCATAAGACTTATGTTAAATACTTGTAGAAATAGAGCTAAATCATGAACTAGTGTTAATGAAATATGATTATGATAATAGAACATTAAATTAGTAGGAAAGTGATGATTGTTAGTGTCTAAGTGTTGTTATGATGATATGTATGATTATATAGGTGTTAAGAGACGTGGAGGCTTATGATGATCAATATGGTGAAATCGTCTAAGAGATTGTGGTGAGTGATACGGGGGTTAAACAGCTGATGTGATTGTGTAGTACCGAATAGCTTGAGGGCTAGAGGTTTACACAATCAAGGAATAAGTTATTTGTTTATGTTTGTATAATTATTTTTACTGCTTAATTTAATTGTTGTGTTAAATTACTTGGTTATATTTAATTGTTATGTGATTAAATGATACTTGGTAAGAAAGTAGTGATTTTCTCATTAGCTTGATGATAGCCAAGTAATGAGATTGTCACTAGCTTAACGGTAAAGGAAAAGGAACGATAGTGTGTGATTCGATTGTGTTGGATTCGGATTGTATAACACCCGCCTCGAAATACAAGGACATTTTTTTTTTAAACATATCGGAAGCGCATTATTAATAGAAATCAGTAGATTGCATACATACATTTCAAATAGCAATCCACTTACATACCAACCTTTAAAACTAGATTATTCTAATCCTTACACACATTAAGTTTAGGTGTTATAGAAATCCAAATACGTTGTTAAATCATTAATGTATTATCCATTTCAGAGTGAGCTTGACAAACATTCAATTCCATATGTACTTCTTGCCCACCCACATACAAAAGTAAACCTGCAAGAAGTAATGAGGGGTTAGCACGAAGCTAAGTGAATAGATCCCAAGCTATCAATCTAACTCAGCTTAACACATGCCTATAACCAAGCAATGCACAAGCAACATAGAAGGATCGGTGGTCCTTGAGGTACCCTCATGCCGCGGATGGATCCCCAAGTAACACTTACAACCAACTGACGGCCAAATCAGAGGTTAAACCGATAGTTTAGTACTATTACTACACACGACGCAATTTCAGTGTCCAACACATGTACAAGGCACTTGCGAAGTCCTAGTAATAGTATCCAAACCCAACACATTAGTTGACCCCCACCAAATCAAATAGTCCACAACTATCATAGCACAATGGACGCCAATAATCAATCAAAGGTTAGCCATCATGGCAAATTAATATTAAAGCAATCATTTCAATAAACCAAGTTTACCCGTTGTAACCATGTTGTTACAACTAACTTAGACAGAAAGTCCAAGATCCACTCACCGACAATCATAGTTGTCCACTCAGTAGTCTAATGTCACTGAGTCTTCTCCGTATCTGAGAATTCAATTAAATAACAAGTTAGTAACTCGTCCATAACAATCAACTCATGTTAAAGTAGTGCAACTTGATTCATAAACTCAATTTCAGTGAGTTATTACTCTAATCATTATAGGCCTTTATTTCAAACTCATTGTCAATATGTCACACATTTAGTAACTACAACTTCATAGTTAATTACTTATGATCATCAACCTTTCATTAATCATTTCAAGCTTACGAATAATCGCATTATCCTTATAAATTCACAGTCACTTCTCAATTCATGATCATTATGATCACAACATCTCTTTAATCCATTTACTTATCACTAAGTAGCATGATTAAATCATTACAACGTCATTAACCTAAATTATCACAAATTCATCAAAACCTCAAGGCTAGGTTTTATGAATTCTTATTCCCATGAATGCCAACTTTACTCTTTGATTACTAATTAAGCATTCATAACCACTACTAATATCAAGTTCATCACAATCATCCATTTTTCTCCAAGAACACATTATGAACACTTAATCAAATTCTTAATTTCCAAGTTAGGGCTTAGGTTATAATCACAAATTAAGCACTAACTAACTCTTCTAACATGACTACAAGGTTTATTTCAAGATTAATCCTACCAATTAAACAAATACCCAAAACCCCAATTTCTAGGATTATATCAAACATGAAATTAACACATATAACATGATTATGATGATGCTAGAATGATTATTACATGTTATTGAAGCTTGATTAACATAAATTTACACTTTTGAAATCCTAATTTCGGATTTAAATCAAGAACACTAAAACCCCCAATTTCTAGGGTTTATAACTCAAAGATTTGAGACTTACAAGATGAAAGGAAGGATTAGAAGATGATAATCTTCACACTAGAAGCTTGAATCCGAATTATGAAGCTCCAATTTTGATGATTTCTTCATGTTTTTGTTTTAGGATCATATGTGTGTGTGTGTTTTTCATACGTACGTATGTATGTATATGTGAGAGATAAAACCGACCCAAACATATAATATACCATATAAGTGTTAGTTTTCGTTCCCCGTATTTATTAGTGTCTGGAACTTAAAAACCATTTGCGGGGAAATACAATTTTATTTTACCGTCAACTAAATAAATTTAAAACAAACAATATTTCACTTACCTCAATATTTCCTGAGGCTTATTGACCTATTAATTATCCAATCAAATACAATAACAATTTTAAATCGCATTTAAAATTTATAGAAAAATACCTATTACTTCTAGGCCCAATTTGAGGATGTTACAAATCTCTCCCCCTTAAAGAGATTTCGTCCTCGAAATCTAATCATCCTTAATTAAGCTAGGGAATTTATTCACATCATACCTCGTGTGAAGTTTGGTTCACACTTCATTTTCAATTCCCTAACTACATAATTATTTATACTAATTGCACATAAGGTATATGTACAATTTAAATTACTTATGCATATCATCTTTATGCGTATCTTAATCACTAATCACACATACACAAAATATGTACACATTTAATCCACTTTAAGATATATGGTTTCAGCCTAATTACACATGCACATATCCAAATGTACATGCTTCAATTTCTCATTTCAGCACATATACTGTATCCGAATCTTATTTTTTTATATAACAAAAGCAGTGGTTATGGAAACCACAATACACTTATCATCAATGAAGTTTAAATTTCAATTATAACTAGCATCCACGCTAATATCCACATATCACTAAGGTACATGAAACCCATTTTTATTAAAATATCACGGAACCATACATCACTAACCACATATTAATAAGCAAAACAGAGGTCAAATCCTAGGGTTACTACCATAATCATGTAATTACACAATCACTTAGCACCAATTCATATTGGATACATGCTAAGTCTCCTTCAATGGGTACCTTGCTATACTAGCACACGTACCACATTATCAAAATGTGCTAATCATCAACACATTTTTCAACAATATTCACCTATTTAATCCAATTTAGTCGACCTCTACTTAACTTATCTCATCACATAACTTCTTCAAATTACAATTTACCACTTTATCTAGTCATTAGATATGCAAAAATACGAAAGATTATATGCAATTCGCACATAATTATAATAATATTATCAATCCAACAAGTAAAACTCTTAATTTCCTGACTATTTTACTTTTTCCCAAGGACATGGTTTCACATAATTTTCTAACACTAGGCTATCCGGCTATGTTAATCCTCACTAAGCCTCAAACATTACAAACAAATAATCACATACTCATTTTTAACAAGTAGTATAACCCGTTCAAATTCTTCTTTTACAATGTCTCCAAATTAACACTAGTTGAGCAGCTTACTACCTTCTTATATTAGTCAGTCACTAACTATTTCATAACCGCAGGTCAACAAATTTCATCCGTTATTTTAAAATCATTTAGCTTCATTGGGTACTTAATAACCTCAACAACTCCATGTGAAATGGCATAATACAAATACGTTGGCCAGACGTCGTCATATTATGTCAGTCACACTTCATTCTCAGGTCACTTCATACCGTTAATCTTCAAAGTGATTAATCTTTAATTTCATATATATCATTAACAACGATATCACTTTAACAACAAGTACAAAATCAGATATTAACTTGTTACCTATTCCATATATTCCTTGGAATGTAAGTCTAATCATATAATCAGGTGGATATAATCAACACAGACATTTAACACCATTTTCACCATCTTATTAACACAGGTGTAATGTCTAACACAACCACCTCCATCAATACTTTTAGTACATAGCACAATTTCAAGCACTAGTATAGCAATTAATACTAATACTGCATTACATAAGATTTAATATTAAATATATTATCACTATTATGTGCAATTCTTAACATATTTTCATCAATCTATACTTCTTTAGTTTAGTTACAATTGAGCATTTCCTGTTCGATTATCATATAGATACAAGCTCATGTACTTAACTCACAATTCTTAAAATGCTCACTTCAATCAATTTCTAATATTTCACATGATTCATTTACTTTATTGTATTTCAAATAATTCATATAACATGATTCACATAATCAATATCTACTTACCCTAACAAGCGCCAATCAACAATACCCTTAGTGGTATGCTATGCAGTTAGTTAAACCGCTTACAAACGATTCATTTATAATAAAATAGGTGAACCTCTTAAAACAAGTTTTTACATTATATTTAGTCATAAGAATGATCCCTGGGCTCAAAGAAACAAAAGCCCAATACAAATCATAAGCTAAAAGTCCGAAATAATGTCTGAAAAACAATAAAACGCGATTTTCGGGCCCCAAACGACCCCGAAGTGCCAAAAACTGACAGGGCTAAGCCATGAGCTTTGACCGTTGGGCCGTTTTTGAGAGGACATGTAAATTTCGTCTTAATCGGACACCGAAATTTCATAACGGAAAATTCTACGTCAAACGTAACTACGAACGTCGAAAAACTTAAAAATTCTATTTTTCACAGAAAAGAGCCACAAGCCGCCGGCTATAGGGTCAAGCCGCTGGCTTCATACACCAAGCCGCCGGGTCCAAGTTCCAGCCGCAGGGTGAATTAAGTTTTGCACAAACAAAAATATTTTGCCGTATTTGGGCTGGATTAGCCGCCGGTTTGGGGCCTCCAGCCGCCGGATCATACCACCTACCCGCCGGGTCCCTGCCTGCATAGCAGAATCTGAACCAGCAAGCTTTAATGCAATTTTACAAAATTCAAACGTGCATATCTTACAAACCGTAAAGAGTTAGGTCCTGAAATTTTGCAGGCACCTTCACCATGCCAAAATGAAACTTTTCATTTTTTCACTTTTTCAATTTTCACATTTTACGAGAAAACGGACATATAACCAATTTTAGGCCATTTTGGACCATTTTGGTTGACACGCTATATTCCAAACGGCATACACTCAGGGTTCCACCCTTTGCCAACATGTTTCTACATATATTTATGACGTGTGGGCACATTCATCATCCTCATCTACCCGTTTCATTATGTTTTAACTCATTGACCCGTTTAGGGGTCCAAATGGGCAATTTTACAAAATTCCATCAACATAACTACATTACACTTTCAACCAACATTTTATCTATACTTATGGCTTTAAGTCAACTTAAAAGTCATCAGACACAACCACATCAGGTTTCTAACCGTTTTTATACTAAGCGGCCCATTTAGGCACTTATTTGACCCATTTGGGTTTTTGACCATATAAACACCACTCTCACATACATTCCACATATCATTGACTATTTTAAGTCAAACTAAGCCATTTTCGCTAATGGTATTATGATATTACCTTAAATCACCAATTTCACATAAGTTCATCATATATAAACCAATTTCGACAAAATTTTTTTTTTTTTTCAAATTTGACTTTTCACAAGCACATCAACACACAACTAGCCTCTTTCTAATTCACATAACAACATGACTCGAAAACTATTAATGGAGAATACCAACATCCCATTAATTTCATCATATCAAGTCACATCAATTCAGTTTATCATTTATCAAATAATTCTCTAGCAAGGATCTATAATCACACCTTGCATTTTTCAATTTATTTTCACACTGTAGATACACTTAATTTCACATAATACAATTGTTACACCTTAGTCAACGATGTATCTACACAGTTTCAACATTTTGATCAAAATTTTCAATTTCCTTCTTGATTACTCATTAATACCTCTATCATTTTATTAACAAGCAATATTACCAATAATTCAATTTACTTTACTAACAATCATATCATAGTAAAGCAAACAGTCAAAGCTTATTAAAATTCATCAAGCTTATCAGAAATTACCTGGCACATCTAGGCCCACGAGTATTGAGGAATCATTGAGAATACCAGACGGTTCCTCATGTTCCTCCGTCTCTGCATTCAAAACAACACTATTGCATATTGTTATAAGTTAGCACACATTTAATAGCAACTTTCTCATGCAACCACTAAACCCCATCCCTGGAATGTTTGACTTGACACAATCCTAAGTTTGGTATTGAACATCTTATAATGTACAATTCACCCAAACCTAGGCTCTGATACCAATTTATAACACCCGCCTCGAAATACAAGGACATTTTTTTTTTAAAACATATCGGAAGCGCATTATTAATAGAAATCAGTAGATTGCATACATACATTTCAAATAGCAATCCACTTACATACCAACCTTTAAAACTAGATTATTCTAATCCTTACACACATTAAGTTTAGGTGTTATAGAAATCCAAATACGTTGTTAAATCATTAATGTATTATCCATTTCAGAGTGAGCTTGACAAACATTCAATTCCATATGTACTTCTTGCCCACCCACATACAAAAGTAAACCTGCAAGAAGTAATGAGGGGTTAGCACGAAGCTAAGTGAATAGATCCCAAGCTATCAATCTAACTCAGCTTAACACATGCCTATAACCAAGCAACGCACAAGCAACATAGAAGGATCGGTGGTCCTTGAGGTACCCTCATGCCGCGGATGGTTCCCCAAGTAACACTTACAATCAACTGACGGCCAAATCAGAGGTTAAACCGATAGTTTAGTACTATTACTACACACGACGCAATTTCAGTGTCCAACACATGTACAAGGCACTTGCGAAGTCCTAGTAATAGTATCCAAACCCAACACATTAGTTGACCCCCACCAAATCAAATAGTCCACAACTATCATAGCACAATGGACGCCAATAATCAATCAAAGGTTAGCCATCATGGCAAATTAATATTAAAGCAATCATTTCAATAAACCAAGTTTACCCGTTGTAACCATGTTGTTACAACTAACTTAGCCAGAAAGTCCAAGATCCACTCACCGACAATCATAGTTGTCCACTCAGTAGTCTAATGTCACTGAGTCTTCTCCGTATCTGAGAATTCAATTAAATAACAAGTTAGTAACTCGTCCATAACAATCAACTCATGTTAAAGTAGTGCAACTTGATTCATAAACTCAATTTCAGTGAGTTATTACTCTAATCATTATAGGCCTTTATTTCAAACTCATTGTCAATATGTCACACATTTAGTAACTACAACTTCATAGTTAATTACTTATGATCATCAACCTTTCATTAATCATTTCAAGCTTATGAATAATCGCATTATCCTTATAAATTCACAGTCACTTCTCAATTCTTGATCATTATGATCACAACATCTCTTTAATCCATTTACTTATCACTAAGTAGCATGATTAAATCATTACAAGGTCATTAACCTAAATTATCACAAATTCATCAAAACCTCAAGGCTAGGTTTTATGAATTCTTATTCCCATGAATGCCAACTTTACTCTTTGATTACTAATTAAGCATTCATAACCACTACTAATATCAAGTTCATCACAATCATCCATTTTTCTCCAAGAACACATTATGAACACTTAATCAAATTCTTAATTTCCAAGTTAGGGCTTAGGTTATAATCACAAATTAAGCACTAACTAACTCTTCTAACATGACTACAAGGTTTATTTCAAGATTAATCCTACCAATTAAACAAATACCCAAAACCCCAATTTCTAGGATTATATCAAACATGAAATTAACACATATAACATGATTATGATGATGCTAGAATGATTATTACATGTTATTGAAGCTTGATTAACATAAATTTACACTTTTGAAATCCTAATTTCGGATTTAAATCAAGAACACTAAAACCCCCAATTTCTAGGGTTTATAACTCAAAGATTTGAGACTTACAAGATGAAAGGAAGGATTAGAAGATGATAATCTTCACACTAGAAGCTTGAATCCGAATTATGAAGCTCCAATTTTGATGATTTCTTCATGTTTTTGTTTTAGGATCATATGTGTGTGTGTGTTTTTCATATGTACGTATGTATGTATATGTGAGAGATAAAACCGACCCAAACATATAATATACCATATAAGTGTTAGTTTTCGTTCCCCGTATTTATTAGTGTCTGGAACTTAAAAACTATTTGCGGGGAAATACAATTTTATTTTACCGTCAACTAAATAAATTTAAAACAAACAATATTTCACTAACCACAATATTTCCTGAGGCTTATTGACCTATTAATTATCCAATCAAACACAATAACAATTTTAAATCGCATTTAAAATTTATAGAAAAATACCTATTACTTCTAGGCCCAATTTGAGGATGTTACAGATTGCTTCCGAGCAAGAGGCTACACAATCGGGTGGAAGATGATTTGTTGATACATGTGGGTTAAATAGTGATGATGTAGTGAACAGTGTATGAATTGATTGTATGTGTTTCCGGATAGTTTCCGAGCTAGAGGATCATACAATCAAGTGAAAGTTACTTGTTATATGTCTTGTTGCTAATGTGTGCATTTAAGATTATGTTAAAAGTTGTTGTTAATTAGTGTTTTGATTATTGTTGATTAAATTATGTGGAATATGTGCAGTGAAACAGTGTTAGTATGCATACCGTTGTGGTATGGTACTCAGTGAAACAAGGTTAGCATGCATATCGATGTGGTATGGTACTCAGTGTTCAGTGTTCAGAGCTTAGTGATTTTGTGTTTATGTAATTGTGATGATATGTGTTAAGTGTTATGTGGATTGCTTGTTTGATTGCTTGTGTACTCACTAAGCAGTTGTGCTTACTCGTTTAAGTGTTTATGTTGTAGGTTGATGTTTTGCTAGCGACATGTGGATAGAAGGTTTATGAGAAGTTAGTGACGTGGATATGGAGCATGCTTATGGTTAGAATATGCTTCCTTCTTTTGAATTGTTGTTTTGATGATCAATTGTGTAAATCGCCTAAAGAAAGAGTTTTCAAATTTAATATGTTGGTCAATGAGTAGTAGTTGACTTTGAAAGTCAAACAGTGAAAAAGAGTCTTGTGTATGTTTAATAAAAAGGGTATGAAGTCTTTGGAATGTGATTAGTCTTGTTTCGGGTTAATTATGAGAAAATGTGGTATTAAAGTGTCAAATGGCATTGGTTGGTCAAACTTGAAGTTGACAAATAGTCAACAGCGTTGAATTGGTTAATCATGTGTAAAAGAGTGGTGGTTTGGGTTAAAGATGGTTGTTTTGGCTAAACGGGTCAATAGGGTCAAAATGGGTCAATTATGTGGTGATATATGAAGAGAGTTGTTTAGATCTTAAGGAGAGTGAATCAATGGTCAAATGTGTTCTTTAAGTTTGTTTTAATGTGTCAATTAAGTGTACAAAAGGCCTTGACCAGATTCACTATGGTTTAAGTTTTGATATGTAAGCAAAAGTGGTCAAAATGGGCGAAAACAACCCACACGCTTAAAATGGTTGTTTTTGAGAAAATAGGAAAAGTGCAAAAAGTGAAAGTTTTATATTGTCATAGTGGAGGTGTGTATAAAATTTTAGGTCGTAACTCTTAACGAGTAAAAAGTTATGTGGGTTTAAATTTGGTCAAAAATTTGGTTACCATTACCACTAGAACAGGCTTGTTCTAGTCTAAAACAAGCTTGTTCTAGCTAAAACAAGGTTGTTTTACCTACCTGTACTACATGGTTGATAATTTGCATACCCCGTTGTCTTGTTTGGGTCAAAATGTAAAGATGAGAATACGGTATCAAAGATACGAGATGTGGGACCGAGCTGTGGGAACCGAAAAAAAAAAAAATTCCTTTGTTTTGGGGCGTTTCAAGTTGGTATCAGAGCAATGGTTTAAGAGATTTAGGTGATCCATGATAGGATTGCTTAAACTTAAACCATTATGTGTTGTTTGAATTTCTATGATTATGATTATGCTAAATAGTTAAATTGATTTATTTGGAATTAATCTGATTTTGTGATGAAAATTGATATTGAAATACAGAGATGGATTGATAGAGGTAAGAGTAAATGTTTATATGAATTTAAATGTTGTAGTTGTATGTGCTAATAAAGTGGATAAGTAGTGAAGTAGTTTTTGACTATGTGTTTAATTGTTAAATTGTTATTATTGTGTGTTAACTGTTAAATGAGTTGTGTGTTATGTGCTTGTGTGGGAATCACATTAGAAAACAGTGATATGAGATAGCTTGAGAAAAAAGTGTGTATAACATAATATGTCTACGCCTGATCACCGTAGTTATATTATGCTATTTCACATGGAATTGTTGGAGTTATCAAATATCAAAGTGATTTAGTGTGATTATTAGGATAGAGTGTAAGAGAAGAGGTGTTTAAGCTATGTGAACTATGTGCTAGTTATCATGATTAGAAGAGACAATAGAAGGAGTAGGAGTAATAGATTTGTATATAGTGATATGTATTTCACTAATTATGTGAAACCAATATGTAACGGGCATATGATTAAGAGTTTGTAGAGTTAGTGTTGATAATGTGCTTGAGTAGAATTAAGTGATGTATGCGTTTATGTATTACCAGTGAATTAAATGAAGTGTTCTAAAGATGATTAGGTGTTTGTACAAGAGCAGAGATAGTGTTAAGACTGAGTAGTACGAGTGTCATTCGTGAGGACACGAATGAAATAAGTGGGGGAGAGTTGTAATACCCCGAATTTCAGGAAATTAATATCGTACTCGGATATATTTTTATTACAAACTATTATTATGTAGATAACGAGATATAGTGAAAAACGTAAACGGTTTTATCAGTTTTAGACTGTAGAGTTAAAAAGGGGATAAAATTAAATAGATTAATACACATATGTACGTACACATCCTTATTTCCTTCCAAATAATTCCAGAAAACATAAAAATACAGAGAGAAGTCACGATGGAGAGGAAGGGAAGGAAAAATCAGTTTCTAACTCTTGATTCAAGCCTTAAGAATTCGAATTCATCATTCTTTGAGCATCTCTAACATGTTGTAAGTGAATTTTCTCTATGATTATAACCCAGGGTTTAAGTTTTATGGGTTCTTATGGGGTTTTGTTAAATTGATGATTTAAATACGAAATTGAAGTTAGAAATTGATTGAATTAGTGTTAGTAAGTGTTTCTATGATCATTAGTAATCATATAACATATTGAAAGTGATGAATTTATGATTAGTGTTCTTGGGCAAATATGGGGGGTTTTGATGGGGTTTCATGAACTAGTGATTTTGAAATGAAATTAGTGTTTAATATATTTAATTGAAGTTAGTAAAGCTTAATAGTGAATGAATTAATGCTAAAATGAGTAAAAGATTAAAAAGTTAGTGATATGTTCATAAGACTTATGTTAAATACTTGTAGAAATAGAGCTAAATCATGAACTAGTGTTAATAAAATATGATTATGATAATAGAACATGAAATTAGTAGGAAAGTGATGATTGTTAGTGTCTAAGTGTTGTTATGATGATATGTATGATTATATAGGTGTTAAGAGACGTGGAGGCTTATGATGATCAATATGGTGAAATCGTCTAAGAGATTGTGGTGAGTGATACGGGGGTTAAACAGGTGATGTGATTGTGTAGTACCGAATAGCTTGAGGGCTAGAGGTTTACACAATCAAGGAATAAGTTATTTGTTTATGTTTGTATAATTATTTTTACTGCTTAATTTAATTGTTGTGTTAAATTACTTGGTTATTTAATTGTTATGTGATTAAATGATACTAGGTAAGAAAGTAGTGATTTTCTCATTAGCTTGATGATAGCCAAGTAATGAGATTGTCACTAGCTTAACGGTAAAGGAAAAGGAACGATAGTGGGTGATTCGATTGTGTTGGATTCGGATTGTATAACACCCGCCTCGAAATACAAGGACATTTTTTTTTAAAACATATCGGAAGCGCATTATTAATAGAAATCAGTAGATTGCATACATACATTTCAAATAGCAATCCACTTACATACCAACCTTTAAAACTAGATTATTCTAATCCTTACACACATTAAGTTTAGGTGTTATAGAAATCCAAATACGTTGTTAAATCATTAATGTATTATCCATTTCAGAGTGAGCTTGACAAACATTCCATTCCATATGTACTTCTTGCCCACCCACATACAAAAGTAAACCTGCAAGAAGTAATGAGGGGTTAGCACGAAGCTAAGTGAATAGATCCCAAGCTATCAATCTAACTCAGCTTAACACATGCCTATAACCAAGCAATGCACAAGCAACATAGAAGGATCGGTGGTCCTTGAGGTACCCTCATGCCGCGGATGGTTCCCCAAATAACACTTATAACCAACTGACGGCCAAATCAGAGGTTAAACCGATAGTTTAGTACTATTACTACACACGACGCAATTTCAGTGTCCAACACATGTACAAGGCACTTGCGAAGTCCTAGTAATAGTATCCAAACCCAACACATTAGTTGACCCCCACCAAATCAAATAGTCCACAACTATCATAGCACAATGGACGCCAATAATCAATCAAAGGTTAGCCATCATGGCAAATTAATATTAAAGCAATCATTTCAATAAACCAAGTTTACCCGTTGTAACCATGTTGTTACAACTAACTTAGACAGAAAGTCCAAGATCCACTCACCGACAATCATAGTTGTCCATTCAGTAGTCTAATGTCACTGAGTCTTCTCCGTATCTGAGAATTCAATTAAATAACAAGTTAGTAACTCGTCCATAACAATCAACTCATGTTAAAGTAGTGCAACTTGATTCATAAACTCAATTTCAGTGAGTTATTACTCTAATCATTATAGGCCTTTATTTCAAACTCATTGTCAATATGTCACACATTTAGTAACTACAACTTCATAGTTAATTACTTATGATCATCAACCTTTCATTAATCATTTCAAGCTTACGAATAATCGCATTATCCTTATAAATTCACAGTCACTTCTCAATTCATGATCATTATGATCACAACATCTCTTTAATCCATTTACTTATCACTAAGTAGCATGATTAAATCATTACAAGGTCATTAACCTAAATTATCACAAATTCATCAAAACCTCAAGGCTAGGTTTTATGAATTCTTATTCCCATGAATGCCAACTTTACTCTTTGATTACTAATTAAGCATTCATAACCACTACTAATATCAAGTTCATCACAATCATCCATTTTTCTCCAAGAACACATTATGAACACTTAATCAAATTCTTAATTTCCAAGTTAGGGCTTAGGTTATAATCACAAATTAAGCACTAACTAACTCTTCTAACATGACTACAAGGTTTATTTCAAGATTAATCCTACCAATTAAACAAATACCCAAAACCCCAATTTCTAGGATTATATCAAACATGAAATTAACACATATAACATGATTATGATGATGCTAGAATGATTATTACATGTTATTGAAGCTTGATTAACATAAATTTACACTTTTGAAATCCTAATTTCGGATTTAAATCAAGAACACTAAAACCCCCAATTTCTAGGGTTTATAACTCAAAGATTTGAGACTTACAAGATGAAAGGAAGGATTAGAAGATGATAATCTTCACACTAGAAGCTTGAACCGAATTATGAAGCTCCAATTTTGATGATTTCTTCATGTTTTTGTTTTAGGATCATATGTGTGTGTGTGTTTTTCATACGTACGTATGTATGTATATGTGAGAGATAAAACCGACCCAAACATATAATATACCATATAAGTGTTAGTTTTCGTTCCCCGTATTTATTAGTGTCTGGAACTTAAAAACCATTTGCGGGGAAATACAATTTTATTTTACCGTCAACTAAATAAATTTAAAACAAACAATATTTCACTAACCACAATATTTCCTGAGGCTTATTGACCTATTAATTATCCAATCAAACACAATAACAATTTTAAATCGCATTTAAAATTTATAGAAAAATACCTATTACTTCTAGGCCCAATTTGAGGATGTTACAAATCTCTCCCCCTTAAAGAGATTTCGTCCTCGAAATCTAATCATCCTTAATTAATCTAGGGAATTTATTCACATCATACCTCGTGTGAAGTTTGGTTCACACTTCATTTCCAATTCCCTAACTACATAATTATTTATCACTAATTGCACATAAGGTATATGTACAATTTAAATTACTTATGCATATCATCTTTATGCGTATCTTAATCACTAATCACACATACACAAAATATGTACACATTTAATCCACTTTAAGATATATGGTTTCAGCCTAATTACACATGCACATATCCAAATGTACATGCTTCAATTTCTCATTTCAGCACATATACTGTATCCGAATCTTATTTTTTTTTATAACAAAAACAGTGGTTATGGAAACCACAATACACTTATCATCAATGAAGTTTAAATTTCAATTATAACTAGCATCCACGCTAATATCCACATATCACTAAGGTACATGAAACCCATTTTTATTAAAATATCACGGAACCATACATCACTAACCACATATTAATAAGCAAAACAGAGGTCAAATCCTAGGGTTACTACCATAATCATGTAATTACACAATCACTTAGCACCAATTCATATTGGATACATGCTAAGTCTCCTTCAATGGGTACCTTGCTATACTAGCACACGTACCACATTATCAAAATGTGCTAATCATCAACACATTTTTCAACAATATTCACCTATTTAATCCAATTTAGTCGACCTCTACTTAACTTATCTCATCACATAACTTCTTCAAATTACAATTTACCACTTTATCTAGTCATTAGATATGCAAAAATACGAAAGATTATATGCGATTCGCACATAATTATAATAATATTATCAATCCAACAAGTAAAACTCTTAATTTCCTGACTATTTTACTTTTTACCAAGGACAGGGTTTCACATAATTTTCTAACACTAGGCTATCCGGCTATGTTAATCCTCACTAAGCCTCAAACATTACAAACAAATAATCACATACTCATTTTTAACAAGTAGTATAACCCGTTCAAATTCTTCTTTTACAATGTCTCCAAATTAACACTAGTTGAGCAGCTTACTACCGTCTTATATTAGTCAGTCACTAACTATTTCATAACCGCAGGTCAACAAATTTCATCCGTTATTTTAAAATCATTTAGCTTCATTGGGTACTTAATAACCTCAACAACTCCATGTGAAATGGCATAATACAAATACGTTGGCCAGACGTCGTCATATTATGTCAGTCACACTTCATTCTCAGGTCACTTCATACCGTTAATCTTCAAAGTGATTAATCTTTAATTTCATATATATCATTAACAACGATATCACTTTAACAACAAGTACAAAATCAGATATTAACTTGTTACCTATTCCATATATTCCTTGGAATGTAAGTCTAATCATATAATCAGGTGGATATAATCAACACAGACATTTAACACCATTTTCACCATCTTATTAACACAGGTGTAATGTCTAACACAACCACCTCCATCAATACTTTTAGTACATAGCACAATTTCAAGCACTAGTATAGCAATTAATACTAATACTGCATTACATAAGATTTAATATTAAATATATTATCACTATTATGTGCAATTCTTAACATATTTTCATCAATCTATACTTCTTTAGTTTAGTTACAATTGAGCATTTCCTGTTCGATTATCATATAGATACAAGCTCATGTACTTAACTCACAATTCTTAAAATGCTCACTTCAATCAATTTCTAATATTTCACATGATTCATTTACTTTATTGTATTTCAAATAATTCATATAACATGATTCACATAATCAATATCTACTTACCCTAACAAGCGCCAATCAACAATACCCTTAGTGGTATGCTATGCAGTTAGTTAAATCGCTTACAAACGATTCATTCATAATAAAATAGGTGAACCTCTTAAAACAAGTTTTTACATTATATTTAGTCATAAGAATGATCCCTGGGCTCAAAGAAACAAAAGCCCAATACAAATCATAAGCTAAAAGTCCGAAATAATGTCTGAAAAACAATAAAACGCGATTTTCGGGCCCCAAACGACCCCGAAGTGCCAAAAACTGACAGGGCTAAGCCATGAGCTTTGACCGTTGGGCCGTTTTTGAGTGGACATGTAAATTTCGTCTTAATCGGACACCGAAATTTCATAACGGAAAATTCTACGTCAAACGTAACTACGAACGTCGAAAAACTTAAAAATTCTATTTTTCACAGAAAAGAGCCACAAGCCGCCGGCTATAGGGTCAAGCCGCTGGCTTCATACACCAAGCCGCCGGGTCCAAGTTCCAGCCGCCGGGTGAATTAAGTTTTGCACAAACAGAAATATTTTGCCGTATTTGGGCTGGATTAGCCGCCGGTTTGGGGCCTCCAGCCGCCGGATCATACCACCTACCCGCCGGGTCCACCATCTGACCCGCCGGGTCCCTGCATGCACAGCAGAATCTGAACCAGCAAGCTTTAATGCAATTTTACAAAATTCAAACGTGCATATCTTACAAACCGTAAAGAGTTAGGTCCTGAAATTTTGCAGGCACCTTCACCATGCCAAAATGAAACTTTTCATTTTTTCACTTTTTCAATTTTCACATTTACGAGAAAACGGACATATAACCAATTTTAGGCCATTTTGGACCATTTTGGTTGACACGCTATATTCCAAATGGCATACATTCAGGGTTCCACCCTTTGCCAACATGTTTCTACATATATTTATGACGTGTGGGCACATTCATCATCCTCATCTACCCGTTTCATTATGTTTTTACTCATTGACCCGTTTAGGGGTCCAAATGGGCAATTTTACAAAATTCCATCAACATAACTACATTACACTTTCAACCAACATTTTATCTATACTTATGGCTTTAAGTCAACTTAAAAGTCATCAAACACAACCACATCAGGTTTCTAACCGTTTTCATACTAAGCGGCCCATTTAGGCACTTATTTGACCCATTTGGGTTTTTGACCATATAAACACCACTCTCACATACATTCCACATATCATTGACTATTTTAAGTCAAACTAAGCCATTTTCGCTAATGGTATTATGATATTACCTTAAATCACCAATTTCACATAAGTTCATCATATATAAACCAATTTCGACAAATTTTTTTTTTTTTTTTTTCAAATTTGACTTTTCACAAGCACATCAACACACAACTAGCCTCTTTCTAATTCACATAACAACATGACTCGAAAACTATTAATGGAGAATACCAACATCCCATTAATTTCATCATATCAAGTCACATCAATTCAGTTTATCATTTATCAAATAATTCTCTAGTAAGGATCTATAATCACACCTTGCATTTTTCAATTTATTTTCACACTGTAGATACACTTAATTTCACATAATACAATTGTTACACCTTAGTCAACGATGTATCTACACAGTTTCAACATTTTGATCAAAATTTTCAATTTCCTTCTTGATTACTCATTAATACCTCTATCATTTTATTAACAAGCAATATTACCAATAATTCAATTTACTTTACTAACAATCATATCATAGTAAAGCAAACAGTCAAAGCTTATTAAAATTCATCAAGCTTATCAGAAATTACCTGGCACATCTAGGCCCACGAGTATTGAGGAATCATTGAGAATACCAGACGGTTCCTCATGTTCCTCCGTCTCTGCATTCAAAACAACACTATTGCATATTGTTATAGGTTAGCACACATTTAATAGCAACTTTCTCATGCAACCACTAAACCCCATCCCTGGAATGTTTGACTTGACACAATCCTAAGTTTGGTATTGAACATCTTATAATGTACAATTCACCCAAACCTAGGCTCTGATACCAATTTATAACACCCGCCTCGAAATACAAGGACATTTTTTTTTAAAACATATCGGAAGCGCATTATTAATAGAAATCAGTAGATTGCATACATACATTTCAAATAGCAATCCACTTACATACCAACCTTTAAAACTAGATTATTCTAATCCTTACACACATTAAGTTTAGGTGGTATAGAAATCCAAATACGTTGTTAAATCATTAATGTATTATCCATTTCAGAGTGAGCTTGACAAACATTCAATTCCATATGTACTTCTTGCCCACCCACATACAAAAGTAAACCTGCAAGAAGTAATGAGGGGTTAGCACGAAGCTAAGTGAATAGATCCCAAGCTATCAATCTAACTCAGCTTAACACATGCCTATAACCAAGCAATGCACAAGCAACATAGAAGGATCGGTGGTCCTTGAGGTACCCTCATGCCGCGGATGGTTCCCCAAGTAACACTTACAATCAACTGACGGCCAAATCAGAGGTTAAACCGATAGTTTAGTACTATTACTACACACGACGCAATTTCAGTGTCCAACACATGTACAAGGCACTTGCGAAGTCCTAGTAATAGTATCCAAACCCAACACATTAGTTGACCCCCACCAAATCAAATAGTCCACAACTATCATAGCACAATGGACGCCAATAATCAATCAAAGGTTAGCCATCATGGCAAATTAATATTAAAGCAATCATTTCAATAAACCAAGTTTACCCGTTGTAACCATGTTGTTACAACTAACTTAGACAGAAAGTCCAAGATCCACTCACCGACAATCATAGTTGTCCACTCAGTAGTCTAATGTCACTGAGTCTTCTCCGTATCTAAGAATTCAATTAAATAACAAGTTAGTAACTCGTCCATAACAATCAACTCATGTTAAAGTAGTGCAACTTGATTCATAAACTTAATTTCAGTGAGTTATTACTCTAATCATTATAGGCCTTTATTTCAAACTCATTGTCAATATGTCACACATTTAGTAACTACAACTTCATAGTTAATTACTTATGATCATCAACCTTTCATTAATCATTTCAAGCTTACGAATAATCGCATTATCCTTATAAATTCACAGTCACTTCTCAATTCATGATCATTATGATCACAACATCTCTTTAATCCATTTACTTATCACTAAGTAGCATGATTAAATCATTACAAGGTCATTAACCTAAATTATCACAAATTCATCAAAACCTCAAGGCTAGGTTTTATGAATTCTTATTCCCATGAATGCCAACTTTACTCTTTGATTACTAATTAAGCATTCATAACCACTACTAATATCAAGTTCATCACAATCATCCATTTTTCTCCAAGAACACATTATGAACACTTAATCAAATTCTTAATTTCCAAGTTAGGGCTTAGGTTATAATCACAAATTAAGCACTAACTAACTCTTCTAACATGACTACAAGGTTTATTTCAAGATTAATCCTACCAATTAAACAAATACCCAAAACCCCAATTTCTAGGATTATATCAAACATGAAATTAACACATATAACATGATTATGATGATGCTAGAATGATTATTACATGTTATTGAAGCTTGATTAACATAAATTTACACTTTTGAAATCCTAATTTCGGATTTAAATCAAGAACACTAAAACCCCCAATTTCTAGGGTTTATAACTCAAAGATTTGAGACTTACAAGATGAAAGGAAGGATTAGAAGATGATAATCTTCACACTAGAAGCTTGAATCCGAATTATGAAGCTCCAATTTTGATGATTTCTTCATGTTTTTGTTTTAGGATCATATGTGTGTGTGTGTTTCTCATACGTACGTATGTATGTATATGTGAGAGATAAAACCGACCCAAACATATAATATACCATATAAGTGTTAGTTTTCGTTCCCCGTATTTATTAGTGTCTGGAACTTAAAAACCATTTGCGGGGAAATACAATTTTATTTTACCGTCAACTAAATAAATTTAAAACAAACAATATTTCACTAACCACAATATTTCCTGAGGCTTATTGACCTATTAATTATCCAATCAAACACAATAACAATTTTAAATCGCATTTAAAATTTATAGAAAAATACCTATTACTTCTAGGCCCAATTTGAGGATGTTACAGATTGCTTCCGAGCAAGAGGCTACACAATCGGGTGGAAGATGATTTGTTGATACATGTGGGTTAAATAGTGATGATGTAGTGAACAGTGTATTAATTGATTGTATGTGTTTATGATAGTTTCCGAGCTAGAGGATCATACAATCAAGTGGAAGTTACTTGTTATATGTCTTGTTGCTAATGTGTGCATTTAAGATTATGTTAAAAGTTGTTGTTGATTAGTGTTTTGATTATTGTTGATTAAATTATGTGGAATATGTGCAGTGAAACAGTGTTAGTATGCATACCGTTGTGGTATGGTACTCAGTGAAACAAGGTTAGCATGCATATCGATGTGGTATGGTACTCAGTGTTCAGTGTTCAGAGCTTAGTGATTTTGTGTTTATGTAATTGTGATGATATGTGTTAAGTGTTATGTGGATTGCTTGTTTGATTGCTTGTGTACTCACTAAGCAGTTGTGCTTACCCGTTTAAGTGTTTATGTTGTAGGTTGATGTTTTGCTAGCGACATGTGGATAGAAGGTTTATGAGAAGTTAGTGACGTGGATATGGAGCATGCTTATGGTTAGAATATGCTTCCTTCTTTTGAATTGTTGTTTTGATGATCAATTGTGTAAATCGCCTAAAGAAAGAGTTTTCAAATTTAATATGTTGGTCAATGAGTAGTAGTTGACTTTGAAAGTCAAACAGTGAAAAAGAGTCTTGTGTATGTTTAATAAAAAGGGTATGAAGTCTTTGGAATGTGATTAGTCTTGTTTCGGGTTAATTATGAGAAAATGTGGTATTAAAGTGTCAAATGGCATTGGTTGGTCAAACTTGAAGTTGACAAATAGTCCACAGCGTTGAATTGGTCAATCATGTGTAAAAGAGTGGTGGTTTGGGTTAAAGATGGTTGTATTGGCTAAACGGGTCAAAATGGGTCAATTATGTGGTGATATATGAAGAGAGTTGTTTAGATCTTAAAGGAGAGTGAATCAATGGTCAAATGTGTTCTTTAAGTTTGTTTTAATGTGTCAATTAAGTGTACAAAAGGTCTTGACCAGATTCACTATGGTTTGAGTTTTGATATGTAAGCAAAAGTGGTCAAAATGGGCGAAAACAACCCACACGCTTAAAATGGTTGTTTTTGAGAAAATAGGAAAAGTGCAAAAAGTGAAAGTTTTATATTGTCATAGTGGTGGTGTGTATAAAATTTTAGGTCGTAACTCTTAACGAGTAAAAAGTTATGTGGGTTTAAATTTGGTCAAAATTTTGGTTACCATTACCACTAGAACAAGCTTGTTCTAGTCTAAAACAAGCTTGTTCTAGTTAAAACAATGTTGTTTTACCTACCTGTACTACATGGTTGATAATTTGCATACCCCGTTGTCTTGTTTGGGTCAAAATGTAAAGATGAGAATACGGTATCAAAGATACGAGATGTGGGACCGAGCTGTGGGAACCGAAAAAAAAAAAAATTCCGAGTTTTAGGGCGTTTCAAAGACCATATGCTATCTCATCGTCTATACGATACTAAATCTCCCTTGCACCGCCCCTCATATTCAATTTCATTTAATGTTAACATCTATACAGGTGTTTGTGGGATAGTTTCTTTCAAGATTTTAGTGTGTTATGCGTACGTTTTGTGTGTGTGCAGATTTTGTATTTTGAAGCTATTTGGTTTGGACTCGGATTATGATGATGTGATCGACTTTTGAACGAAGCTATGGGGGTAACTGTTTCTATTGCTATATAGGTTTAAAATTTCTGGATTTACTTCTTAAATTTTCTGGTTTCAAATACAATGTTATTACAATAACAATCTTGATCTTTTAATCAAAAATGTTTTAGGAATTTGTATCTGTTATAAGCATACATGAACGGATGAACCTGCGTGACTTGTGATCTTTTAGCTAATTTTTATTGTTGTCTAAAAATGAAATTGGGTGAATATCGAGTTCAATCATTTTTAATGTAACTTTTATATTTCATTTGTTGTGATTATGCTTTTGCTTTTTCTTATTTGTTGTAAATAGGGATAGATTGGGGTAGTGGGGTGAAACCACGCTCAAATTTTAATTCGGTCTCCTTTCAGGTGCACGTTCGTTTAGTTTACTTAGAATTATTTCGGGTTACGCGAAAAAGTAAGTGAATTTTGTCCCCGATGAAAATATAAATTTGCTTACTTGAACTTATCGATAAGGAATCTAGATTATTATTTTTCACAGAGTTATCATATATCAGAGGCTTCAATTCCGACCGAAGTCGTCTACAATCTATTTTAACTGTAACATAAGTATCATGAATAACGTAACACATTTGCTCTTTTCTTCAATCAGATGAGTAAAGTTTCAAGATTTTAGCTAAAAGTCGTTAAACTCAAACCTTTGATCTGACATGTTTGATGCGCCCATTTTGTCACCTCTATTTTGATTTGCTTCTTTGGACACCTAGCTATAACTACTCAAACTTTTGTGTAGGATGAGAGTCGATATAACGGTGGAAGAGGTGCTCATCTTACTCTAAAGTGTGTCAAGAAAGCCCATGCATTGGTCAATAAACTTCGAGGTAAATTCCTTATATACTATTTATCAATAACGATGATAACTTTGCAAAGTCAGCCCCTTTGTATTAGAAACTTAACACAAAATCTTGAAAGGGGAATGGTAGATGCTTCAGCTGTGAAAATAGTTGCACGGGAGAATGAAAGAGGTGTTGAATTTACTTATGATGGGTAAGAACTTATCTAAAATTAACGATATAAGTTTTTCTTTCTTTCTTTTTTTTTAAACATAGATTACTGAATTTAGAATATCCTGCAATTTCTAATATATCATATCCAGTTCACCTTCTCTCCATGCTTGAGGATTATGAGATATTAAGGTATGAAAATGAGGAAAAAACGAAAAATACTAAGGGTGTGATAATCTGAAGGACTCCGTGTAATCTACTATTATGAAGATGTTATTTACTTCACTTCCATTTTATTTGTCCTTTATTTTATTTTTTTATAATTTTTGACATTAAATATTTATATTAGTTTAAAATATTTGTAGCAAGCGATGTTGCTCAAATATTTTACGTGATAATATTTTACATGGGACATGAAAATCTCATATGCTACGTTATTTATACTATCTGGATTAAGTTAGTGAGTCACTTACTAACACAAAGCACCGTTTTATTTTGGTTATAAATTAGTAACCAATTTTAAGGTTTGGTATTAAGTTTCAAAAGCCCTTAACTTCGCACTTGAATCTTTGGATCATCAGCTATGATGTACATTTTAATTAAATTGATGGCTTGGTTTTTAGTTTTGGCCTCTGGGTATACAATAGAACTTTTTAATGACTGATGTTGGTTTATATATATAATACCGTAGAGAAATAGTACAGATCTCATTGAGATGGTTTTGCTATGAAAATTACCATGAATTCTTCGCCAAACATGTATTGCATTCTATCTCTATTCTGATTCAAAGCTCCGGGATCACCAATCACCAAGTAGTTGATTGAATTGGAGGTGGGTTTTTTTTATGTGGTTTTCTTTCATAGATGCTTATCAAAGTTTCTATCAAGTTTTCTATAGATCATATTTTCAATTATATATCTCAATGCGAGATTCATTTTTTTTCAAAAAAATAGAGAAAAAGGTTATATCTATGGGATTTTTTGCTCTCATGGACATCCACAAAAGACTTGATAAATATAAAAGACACATATCGATCTTTAAACAAAATTTTATTTTTTTAAAGTATAATATGATTTTTGTAATAAAATTATGTGGTAGCCCCACGAATTCACGGGTTATAATCTATATGTATTTATAGCGTTATCGAAAAATTCAAATAATAATATAACATTTGTTTTATAATATGGCATAGCCCGTAAATTTTACGGGTTATGATCTAGCTTGTCACTGATTACAAAGTCTACCTAACGTAAGAATTCTACAGTTTAACATTTACATAGCCCGCAAAATTGCGGGTCTTGATCTAGTATGTATATTATTTTTAAAACTGATATTTGATTAATAGATATAAAGTTACAAAAAAGATAAATGCTAGTTTAATGATAAAATTGTAAGTTACAAACAATGATACATGGAAACGTTAATGAGAGACAAGCTTGGAATCATGTAAATTAATAGATAGACAAAATCATCATAAATTAAATGTAATGTAAATTATAAAAGGGAATAAGTAGGTTTGTAAGCAAACCAAACCTTTAACGAATAATTCGTGAAAACCTTTAGATATTCCTATGTATTATAAAATTTGTTCATATGTCATAATTAAGCATCACATTTAGGTTGAATAGATGATTATATCGAAAGTCCATTATCGATGGTCAAATTAAACCAAATTTATTGACTTGTACCAATTGATACATTTATAAGATTTTGAATAACTATTACACAAATAAAAGATTATATAATATTAGTATAAAATTTTAAATATTATGATGTTTTTATAAAGTTTACAAATTCTGTTTTGTATATTTTTTAAGGTTTGAAATGATGTTTTTATGGTTAAGAGATGTATATTAATGTTAATGTAAACTTCAAGATGAGAAAATTTTTTAGGAAAAAAACTATTAAAATTTTAAGTTAAGATATGATTAAGTTGTATATTAATGATAATATCAAGTTTAATATGTAAATAAAAGTTAAGAATTGAATATTAAGAAGATTGATATAAAAATAAAATAGTGACATATGGCATCTTAGTATTTTATCTCAAGATTAAGGGCTTGCCTTATATAATAACTAAAAATAAAGATTTTAGGTTAAGATTAAGTTGTATATTAATGATAATATCAAGTTTAATATGTAAAGAAAAGTTAAGAATTGAATATTAAGAAGATTTAAGAAGATTGATATAAAAATAAAGTAGTGACACATGGCATCTTAGTATTTTATCTCAAGATTAAGGGCTTGCCTTATATAATAACTAAAGATATATGGATTGGTCTTAATTAGGGGTGGGCAAAGTCGGATAATCCGAATTTCGGATATCTGAAATTTCGGATACCTGATTTCACTATCCGAAATCCGAATCCGAAATCTCGGATATCCGAAATTCGGATATCCGAAATTTCGGGTATCCGAATATCCGAAAATAAATTCTAAGAAAATATTAATTTGACTTTTCTTTCTCTTCCTCTTTCAATTACAGGGAGAATTGTACAAAGACACTTTCCTTCGTTTCTAAAATCTTCAACTTCATTATCTACATTAAAATGAACACAAGTCAATCACACAAATAATAATACAATAAGTAATTTGATTCAAAAAACAGTTCGTTCAAAGTCATGATTTAATCATTTAATAATCTATGAAACAAAGATTTTTTGAATAGCAATAAAGGATCTTATGTGCAATAGAAAGGAAAATCGCAACGGGTGAGTAACATCTTTTTTAAATTAACAGATCGATTAACATATGTAAACCTTTATTAAAGTTATCAAGATCACGTACCAAACAAAACCGTGCTAAATCGTAACGGGTGGGTAAGATCGGATGCAAGATCTTGAGATTGGATCCGATCTTATATGCCGGCTCACTGAATGCTTGATATTGAGCTCGTTGAAGAGACACCTCAGTTAGCTTACAAATTTTAGGGTAATAACTAGGGTGCAACAAAAGAATACAGAGCAGCCACAGGTAGCGAAGAAGGAAGAGAGAGAGTATAAGACGAGGAGTTCAGGACAAAGAAATGACAATGATTTCATCTCCTTTGTTTAGTGGGTATATAATTTTCTATAGTTTTCTTGCTTATTATTAATATATTATCCCTGGGCCAACTATAAACTTCAGACAAAAATCAAACATTCGGATATTTCGGATATCCGAATATCCGAAATTTCTCAAAATCACTATCCGAATCCGAAAATTCGGATATCCGAAATTTCGGATATCCGAATTTTCGGATAATTTCGGATCGAATTTTCGGATTTTCGGATTTCGGATTCGGATACGGATATTTTTGCCCACCCCTAGTCTTAATTTGTTGATTAAAGGCAATATGTTTCTAAATTTGCAATCGAGGTTGATGAACCAAAGCACATCAACGGCACCAATTTTGTGTTTCGAAAAGTCGATTTCCTAATATAATATCTCACAAACGGTAAGTTAAAAAATCACACCAATTTTTATGTCTTGAAAATATTCAAAACTAATTTTTCAATTTTTTTTTTGAAAGGCAGTATTGGGCTCAGTGGCATTGCCTCTTCATATACCCATCACCAATTCCAGGGGAAACCCGAATATTTCGAGAGAAAACCCCTGTCTCCATCCCGGAGAGCATTTTGCTCACATCCGGGTTCGAACCCATGACCTTGAGGTCATGGTGAAACACCTTGTGCCACTTGAGCTAGAAGCTCGTTGAAATGAGAATTTTAATTTTTGTGGGAATGGGAGAACCGATAATAATATCAAACCTATTTTCCTCCATGTTTATTAAAAATTAAATATCTCACAAACGGTAAGTTGAAAAATCACAAAAATTGCACCATAAAAATCAGCGTTTTTTTCTCTTCGATTAGAGATCTCACAAGGTATACTTTCGATGAACTTTTTTTTTTTCCATTTTTTGGTGGGTTTTGAAAACAACTTAGCACATGTAATATTAATATTATACAATTTGTAAAACCCATAAAATAATTCGTCGAAAGTATACCTTGTGAGATCTCTAATCGAAGAGAATAAAATGTTGATTTTTATGGCGTTATTATAATAATTTTTCGACTTACCGTTTGTGAGATATTTAATTTTTTAAAATGCGGAGGAAAGTGAGTTTTGTAACATGTAACGATAGGGGTGAGCTTGGTACCATACTGGTACCAAACCGGACCGAACCGGTTGGTACCGGTTTGTTTTTTGGCCCCAAATCAAATACCAAATACCGTACCACTTGTATCGGTCGGTACCGGTTCGGTCCAAGACCGGTGCGGTTCCGGTTCAGTTTAGGTATTTTGGTGTGCATGTACCATACCGGTACTGAACCGGTTGGTACCGAGTTTTTTTTGCCCCAAATCAAATAACGAATACCGTACCACTTGTATCGGTCGATACCGGTTCGGTTTCGGTATTTCGGTGTGCATGCTCATCCCTATGTAACGCATTCTTATTGATTCCTTTATTCTCACTTTATGTTGTTGTACTCATTTGATCCTCACTCGTTCAATAATATCACCTATCATTTTCTCTTAAACTTTTATCGTAGATTCTAGAGCTCAATAATTACGTTATAGTAGAAACCCATAACTTAGAGTATTACACATACACTTATCCTTCATCTAATACATTAACTAAAAACGAAAAACATTGATCACACGACCGTTTCTTAGTTTCGGAGGATCTTAGGCAAAGTATGAATAATTACCGAGATGAGGCCGTATATTGAGCTACAAAATAAGTGCTTTTCTTATTCTTTTTATTGCGGCTCAATCAACTTTAAAATAACTAAAACATATTTTTCTTGTTGCAATTAATAATCAAGTTATATGTATGTGTATATGCACACATACATATACACAAATACACACGTTTTGAGGCCCTTATGATTCGGATGACGTGGGTAGTCGACCACCTTCGAAGACGGCGTTGGTCGATCACAATTTAGGAATCGAAGTTATAACAAGGAGTACTAGAATACATATTACTCATAAAAAAAATTTAAGGTTTACACAATGATAGAAGTATTGAACCGCCTCCAACTAACAATTGCAATCACAACTCTGCTCCAGTCTTTTACAGCTTCTAATCCCCCCTTAACCACTTTGGCTAATCCTTGCAACAACTCTACACAAGATATGAACTCGGTAACATTGTTCGCCAAATGGAAGCCGCCCCTAGGTACATGTACATATGAAAATTTCAACAGAGTTTACAAGGTCATATTTGGAAACGATGTTTGCGAGCTGTAAACAATTTTTTTAGGGGTAAGTGCACGAAAATGTAATGAACTATGCTCTGACATTCATTGTATGTAACGAACTATTCTGACATTCATTGTATGTAACGAACTTGCTAATTTCCTTTATTGTATGTACCGAACTTGTATTTTGGGCAGATCAACGGTCCTAAGAACGCCACGTGTCGCCCTACGTAATCAACACTTGGAAAAATCAAGGAAAATACTAGTTCGTTACATACAATGGAGGAAATTAGCAAGTTCGTTACATACAATAAATGTCAGAATAGTTCGTTACATACAATGAATGTCAGAGCATAGTTCATTACATTTTCGTGCACTTACCCCATTTTTTTAATATATTTAGTAGTTGTTTTATGATACGGTACTATTATCATACTTTTAATGATGCTTACTCTTTTAGTGATTGAACAAAATATTCTTTGAACTTCAACAGAAGGTTTGCTTAAAAGCATATATATAGTTAAGCATCATATATATATTATACTTATAGGCTTTCATATTCTTAACATATTGTCTATCATATCTTTTAATCTAATTTAGTTCTATTAGTTAAAAACTACAATCTGTATAAACTGTAGGCGGCCAGATTTTTGTTCGTGTATTGATACACTGTTTTTAACAAAAACTCATGATGTGTTAGACTGTTTTTAATGTTATGTGTTTGAAAAATGGTTGTGATTCAAGACTGAACCAAAAAAAAATAAAGACCAGCAGTTGTTTACTGAATTGTGCCAACAGATCCACATAGTTATATAAAACTAACATGACATCTTTCTGTCACACATTTCTCCGGCCATCTCGTTCACAGGGGAGACACAATAAGTATAATGATCGAATCGATATGATCTAATACAGTTACTTGATCAGTACTTGACATACTGATGAAAGAGTAAAACAATGAAGTCTCAAAATCATCAATTCTTTAAATATCTGTAGAGATTATTTAAGATTGAAAATAATACATACATAAAGTTTTTTCAACAAAATAAGAAAAAGAAAATACCGTATTATATTATTCTAAAAAACAATTTTGAAATTATCTTTTTTGTCTACTTAACAAAGTATCTGTGGGTGGACTTAGAACACTCTTGGATATTATTATAATAACATACTGTTATATTAATGTGGTCTTAGAACACTCTTGGAAATTAATACACTTTAATGCCTGTATAACAGCAGAGATTATGCGTAAGAAAATTACTTACCCTGATCAGTTAATGATGGGACTTCACTGATACGCTCAAAGATGACGTTGTCTTTGGCAGATCTTCAAGCATGGGGCACGACACAACCGAAAGTATTTTAAGACATGTGAGGTGTTGCAAGACATCAGTAAGTGATTCCAAATGCATAAAGGTGGAGATCTTTAGCAATGTCAGAGAGGGCGGGAAAAGGAAATCAAACGATTTCACTCCTGAATGTAGGCCAAATAAATATAAACTATCAAGTGATGTTGGCAAATGTTGCAACCCCCAGTCAGAAATGGGATTATTCAAGCATCCTATCACTAGGCTACTTAAATTAGGAGGCGACAACCCAAGCGCAAAGGAGTAGTTCAGACTTGGACAGTTAAATATCTGCAGATCTTTTAAACATGCGAGATTTTGCAAATGTTCATGAGGAAATGACTTCAGATTCTTGCAATTGCTGATGACAAGAGATTTTAGGTGTAACGGAGGAACAACACCGAAACCTCTCTCTATGGTTTCTATGCTATCACAATGACTGATTGACAAATCAATGAGATGAACGAAACATCCTTCACCAAAAAATCTCAGATTATCACAGTTTCCAATGTGAAGAATCTTCAGAGAGGATGGGGTCTCCAAAGCTGTCGAGAAGGTCACCGACGTTATTGAAGGACAATAATGAATGAACAACCTTTCAACAGTACTTGGGCAACTGTAACTTTTGAGGTTTTTACAATTACTAAAATTCACTTCTCTAATAGATTCCATACAAACCCATAAGTTAAATTCCTTCTCTCCCAGAGATACCAACTGATGATCACATAATACTTGCAACGTCTTTAAACTCGAAAGATACTTGCATGCCTCATCGGATTCTGACTTCCACAAGTATCTCAAATCATCACAAAATGTGATGTCTAGAAAATCAGCTTTCCCAAGATGTTTTAAAACTTCTTCAGGTAGGTGAGTAAGTCCTTTGATATCCCTCAATGTTAATATATGAATTGATGAAGACACACTAACTAAGCTTCTTAACACCACTTCAGAACATCCTTCTATATGTAAAACCTGAAGTGATGGTATTGAATAAATAGATACTTCAGCTAGTTTCGGACAATGTTCTATAGAAATCTCGCGAAGGCGAGGAAATGACTCACCAGTTTCATTAATGTTGCGATCAACACAAGTTAACCATCTTTCCCAGCCTTGCATGTTTCTAAATTTTAAAACTTCAAGCGATGGAAATGCAACATGACAGAAACAATCGTTAGGAGAAAGAAAGTTAGAGTCTAGAGATTTTATCTCATTCATGCCTTCTACATACAATATCTGAAGTGACCGTAGATGTCCAAGTGTTGGTAAATGCTGACAGCTTCCACAGCCACGTAACGTGAGCTTCGTCAAGAGATCAAATGAGGGATCCCCTACCCAACTAGGAAATTTCTTTCCGCCATAGAACATAATTTCCAGATTTCTCAATTTATTATGAGGTCTTAGCCCTTGAAGTACTTCATATTCAGTTATATCGTTAAAAGAATCGCTAAAGACACGGCCTTGGGGCATCCCATTATCGTCAAAGATACAAGCCCAATCCATCTCGAGATCATGAAGATCTTTCTTTTGCTTCAAATTTGCATCCTTTGCATGTATTGGATCTATCACTTTGTCTAGCCCCTTAATAGATAGTCGTCCTCGAAGATTTGACATGCCTTTAAGATCAGATAATTTAAACCCTACAGCTCCTTCGATAATGACCTTGGATAGAGTTTGTAGGCTTGTCAACCTAGAAATCCCTAAGGGCATCTTGTTCAACTTTGGAGTATCACTAATGCCAAGGTGTCGCAGGTGTATCAACTTCACAAAACTCTCCGGCAAGCCAGATAATTCAAAACAACCATGAACCAACAAGCTCTGTAGATTACAGAGGTTGCTGACTTCTGTCGGTATTCGCTCGATGGCAGTTTTGGAAAGATTGAGGTACCGCAAGTGCTTGAGATCACCAATAGAACGCGGTACCTCTTTAATTAATAAACAATTATTTAGACTTAACACCCTTACAAATCGTAAGAAGGGAAGTAAGTCTTGAAGTACGATGCTCGATAAAGATAGATATGGCGACGATATTTTCCAAATTGATCTTTCCATGAAAGTTCGCAAACAAGTAGATTTTTGTAACTTCATGAACTTTCTACAAACTCCATATTCCTGACCAGTAAATGTAAAGTGACGGAATTTTGCCAATGCTCCATTTCTGTCATGTATATCCATCTTATCATCCAACCTAATGAAAAAATCTCCAGCAACACTCTTCGCCAAGTCATTTATCAAGTCATGCATTATATATAATGGTTTCTCATTAGTTGAAGGCTCGAATAGTGACGCTAAGTTACTATAATAGCCATCCACCGTACCATGCATACATAGTGGTTTGTCACTAATTAAAGACTGAAAAAATGACCTTGACATCAGATCTTCAAAATATTGTTGGCCCAAACTCTCCTTGGACTTGCTGCTATTAGATTGGTATATGAACCCTTCTGCCACCCACAGAAGGACAAGTTCATTCTTGTCAAACACGGAGTCCTTTGGAAATAAGGAGCAATATGCAAACAAATGCTTCAAATGGGGAGGTAGATCATAGTAGCTCAATCTTAGAGCCGGTAGAATATCTTTTTCATCCATTAGTTCCCATATTTCACTATTCAACATCTCCTCCCATTCATCATCATCTGTCTTTGTTCTCAAGGCCATCCCAAGCGTTTTCAAAGCCAAAGGCAATCCTCCACATTTCTTCACAATGCCTTCCGCATAAAATTTAAGCTTTGGATGGTTGTCAAAGTTTTGCTCATCCAGTGCAGATTGAGCAAATAAACACAGAGATTTTTCATATGACAAAACATCAAGATCGTAAGTTTCATAGGAATGCATCATTGATGCGACCTTGTGATGACGGGTAGTAACAACAATTTTACTTCCACATGCCCCTGCAAGAAGAGGGCTTCGGAGGACTTCCCACTTCTTGAAGTCTTCATCCCAAACATCGTCTAAAACAAGTAGGAACTTTTTATTTGACAGTTTATCTTTAAGGGCCTTATGAAGCCGATCTAGAGTAGCAAACTTCTCACTGTCCTCACTAACAACTTGATAAATAGCTTCGCTAATCTCACGTACATCGAACTCTTTGTAAACACAAACCCATGCCAAGAGATCAAACCCATCCTTCACTTCCTTGTTGTTGTACAAACCTTTGGCAAGGGTAGTTTTTCCTACGCCTCCTAGACCAACAATCGATAAAACACCGACACTTTGATTACTTGGTTCATCCGCAAACAACTTTTCTAGCAATTTTTTTGTATCCACTCTCCGACCCACAATTCTGAACTTGTCATCCAGTAATGAAGTTTGCTCCTGTCTACTATTTCTAACTGACTTTTCTACATTCACAATGACTCTTAAACCCAAATTATCTCTCCTCTCAACAAGATTTTGCAGTTTGATGTTAATCTCATCTAGCTTAGTAATCATCTTTCTACCATACCTAATCTTACGAGAATTGAAATTGGTACAACAAGTAGGGACGATCTTCAGTACCTTACTAGTGCTGGGGCTTCCATGAGATACTTGGTTCAACTTACGTTGCATAACTTCGGTGGCCATATCATCAAGTACATCATCTATGTCGTAAGCCAGGTCCCGCAGCTCGTTCACCCACAATTCAACCTGTTTCTGTGTTATCTGCTGCTGTGCTGCATCAGCGAGCACAGCTTGAATCGCGGTCAAGTTTTTCTTCCACTTGTTCAGTTGAGAATTAATGCCTTCTGACAGAGCCAGATTAATTAAGTCAACAGAGGCCAGCTTCTCGAACAACACTGTCATGAAGGCGCCAGCAACTATTTCAGCCATTGGAATTTAGAAAAAAATCGAAAGAAAGGCAGGGATGAATTCAAAGATGAAGGAAAAATCTGTGAGATTTAATGAAGAGTGGTCTAATCTGATCACACTAATTTATAAGTACAGGAAAAGATGACAAGTGAAATTATAATCACATAGTAGAATATGTTGTGCTAATCGATCACTAATCTATAGAACAATATTTTGGATTGTTTCTCAGTTTTCTAAGTTAAACTATATTATAATTATAATGTCAATATTGATGAGTATCCGCGTATGCAGCTTCGTTCCATTTGGAAATATACGATTTACAACAAGTCACAATTAGACGGCTTTTTGTCCAAGAATTAGCACTTATCGTAAAAGAATCCAACTTTCAACTCTTTCCTGTTGTAATTTTTAGTTCTGCATCAAATCTCTTGTCTGTTTCTCTTGGTTACTCTGTATTCTATGTCAATCTTATATGTCATCTCACTAATTGAAAAGCATAAGTGTATATAACTGTCTGGACGTATAGAATTTACAAATCATCAACTAAATTTCATCAACATGTCTGAAAAATTTTTCAGTACATAATTGTTGTTAATGGGTGATAAGCAATTAAGAAGACTCCATGAGCACGAGTTTTAGTTTCAAGTAAAGTTATAAACTCAAATATTAACCTATATGCTCATGTGTATTGCTGTGACTCAATCACTCAATTGGAAATAAGCAATTTCTAAATCATCCAATGAACGATCTTTTGTTCACGGTTAAGGAGGTACAACACACGACAGTCTAAAACTATAATTACTTCAAAAATTCTTATGAACCCGCAAGACATTCAAAACTTGAAAATATCGATTTGAATTCGTTGCCAACAAAATGTAAATATATGTCTAACAATTTATTGTTTGTCACTAATTTCTTAGCTGCTTCAAGTAAACTTCCGATCTTGTCACCAACGCCTCTCTGTGCAGATCGAATTGTGTTCTAGACTTCTAGCTGAATAATCCTGTTTTACCTATCATTGGACTAAGAATCTTAAGTGGCTAATAATCCTTGATTTTTTTCCGTTTCTTCTTATAAACTCTATTTGACAAGTTTTCAACAGTGTGTAAAGCTAACTACCCGGCTAATCCTTATATATATGTCGTGGTTTTGTGAACTAATCCAAATGCGATAGAACTTACATTTCTATATCTAAACTTGATAGTTGTTTTCGGTACTTGACAAATGCTCTGTTTCTAGGGTGGTCATTTTCTGGCATTTATTGGAAGGTTCAATTTTGCCACTTAAGTGGGTTAAAGTTGTAATAGATTATACTGAAGAATGCCTCATAGAAGCCCTTATGGTTTTTATAAAGGGTTTAGCGTCTACGAATGTACCGAACTTGCACCAAATCTCTATTGTGTGTATCGAACTTTCAAAACGCAATAATAATGCACCCAACTTGTAAAAACCCAAAAAAGTGATGTACTTTGAGGATGTGTCAATCTCTCGTTGCGCCACGTGGCACGCTATGTTCTCGACACGTCATCAAAGTACATCACTTTTTGGGTTTTTACAAGTTGAGTGCATTATTATTGCGTTTTGAAAGTTCGATACACACAATAGAGATTTGGTGCAAGTTCGGTACATTCCCAGACACTAAGGCCTTTTATAAATGGAGGTGTTCTTACACATATTGGTCGAAAACAGGTCTTAACTTCTATAATTTTCAAATTCTCTGCTATATACATGGATAAATTGACTTGATTCCTTCTTTACACATATTTGTAATAATTCTTACCAGGTGTTATATTAATGGGTTTAGTGCGTCCAAATGTAACAAACTATAGTCTGACATTCATAGTATATAACGAACTATTCAGGCTTCCATTGTATGTAACGAACTTGTAATTTATTGACATTGTATGTAATTTGTGGTACTTTTTCCACGTGTCGACTTTATCAGCTGCCACGTGACGTCCCTTACAACCGTTAATCTGACGAAAATACATACAATGTAAATAGATTATAAGTTCGTTACATATAATGTAACTTTGAATAGTTTGCTACATACTACGAATGTCAGACTATAACTTGTTACATTTGTGCGCACTAAACCCTATATAAATAGATATTTGTATTTCAACAACAAGAACTTTTAATCATCATTTAAATATATGTGCATTGCCTATTTGTTTTTTTGGCAGGCTGAAAAATTTGATAGATAATTCAGAAACAATATGTATCCAGGTATATTCGATTCACTATCCAGTGCAATTTCTTTCCTATCAAGTGCACATGATGAGGTTTTAATTTTTACACCTTTCTGTAATGTATGTTTATGTATATGTATATGTATGTATTTTGTGTTCATTTAAATGTCTTTATTAGTCGATGATCGAATCGTTTTGACAGCTGACTGTTGATCATTTCTGTATATTTAGCGTTGGGTAAACAGAGTACAAGTTTTTAATCTAAATTTTATCATAATATAAATGTTTTACAACTCTGTGTTGACTCATTTTCTTTTTAAAAAGAAAAAAAAAAAGAAAAAAAGAAACGGGTGTAACAGATTTGTATATTCTATATATAGTAATTAGCGGCCGGCTTTTTACTGTTCACTGATTTTTTTTTTTTCACTGCAGCCGTTTCGTTTTCTAAGAGCACACGGTATGGTCCGAGCTGGCATCAGCGTTTTCCGACGAGAACGCCGTGCGACGGCATTCTGCCGCCCCGCACCGGCGTTCTCGCCGGCGTTCTCACACCCTTTTGTCGCCACCGTCCAGATAAAGACGCAGAAGTTGGTCAACGTTCCAGCTTTTTTTTATTTGTTTTCTTCTTTTTATTCAACAAATGTCACGGGTTTTCTATTTCTTTATTTGTTTTCTTCTAATGTGTGTATTTGCTCAGTGTTAGAAATTTCCAAGTGAAGAAGACGGCAGATGAATCAAGCAGGAAGAAGAAGGTAATAGTGTACTGTAGGTTTTAGGTAAATATATCCAGCTAGAGCTATATGTATTTTAAACCCAATAAAAATATGGCCCAATCAAAATGGCCCAACTAAATTTAAAATGGATTCATTTTTTTAAAATTTTTGTACTTTCGTTAACCGATATTATTATGTTTATTACTAAATGTTTTTTGTTATTTAATTTATTTGTTTTTAAAAAACTAATTATTCAATTAGTTACATTAAAAAAACAAAAAAAATCAAATAATAAAAAACTCCATAACACTGTCCAGAACACTGTGATTTCAGTTTCACTACACCACAGAATCCTCACTTTCAACGTTCTCCAGAACACCGTCCAGAACACCGTATACCACACCCTGTGCTCTAAGTGTCCATCGCACCAATGAGGTTCAAATAGCAGCCGAAATAGTTGACTGTGTATTATTCTAATTAAATTAGATGGGCACTAGTAGTGATTCTCTAAAATGAATATTTTATTATGTTTTTACATATGGCAATCATGATGTACACAATATTTGATTTTTGTGTGTCATCTATTATTATTATTGTTGTTGTTGTTGTTGTTGTTGTTATTATATGTGATATGTCGCACCCCCAAGTTTACGGTGCGGAAGCGAATCGGGTCGAGGCGCGACTAATACGATAATCATAGCACAAAGATATAATGAACGACATCTACATGCGTCGTTTTAACAAAATACATTGCTTTAATAAAAGTTTACAATGTTGTAATAATTACAATAGCTCGGTATCCTAATCTGCAAGATTCTACGGCATAACTACTTTTATAAAATATAGTAATGCAGATAAATCTCTTGTTGTATGCGACTCAAGCTAAGGTATCCAAAGTGAGCAGACTTACTGCTGTTGAGAACCTGAGAATACATGCTAAAAGGTCAGCTAAAATCTGGTGAGCTAACCACAAGATTTAATAGTGTTTGCAACCAAGCAAAAGTAAATATATGTATATTACTGCCATGAGCTCATAGTTTGAGCTTAAATGAAGTGTCGGGATCACAATAAAGTGCCCGATCGAGGGTGCCTCCTGCGAGTGCCTAATCAATCACTCGTTATGAACAGATGATAATGCGTCCGTTTGACCGGTTAGTGCGTGCTAACCCGGACGTGGATTGTCAGTCCCAAATAGTACTATTCACTAACATTCGCACTAAGATCCATACTAATAAATTATGATGTGGAGGGCTTTCATGATTAGTAAAACAACTCATGCAGTCAATATATCGAGTTTTGTACTTGTGTCCACATGTAAATAAAACAGAGCATGTATTCCCAACCTGGGAGTAAAAATAGTAAAAATGCGGGGCTATGAGACTCACCTGAGTCTAATGTGTTGTTATCAACCAATAATGATGTTGCACAAGGATGATGTCGTCCAACGACTGTAACCTGCTGGGCGTCCTAAACGCGCAAGGTTATAAAAATGATTAGATGTCTCAACAGACTATCTATGCTAGTTATCCATTCAACTAGTAATGTCCAATGATTTGGTTGATTGATTGTGTTTTGAAAACATGTACGGCCCGTTGGTGAGTTTTAGTAATAATAATTACAAGGTATTATTATCATAATGTTGTCACGTTATACTTGTAAAGCATATTTCGTGTGTTTAGAAGTCGTATCGTATATAAGTATTGAGGTTGCGTGAGTTCGACATTTGGTGTCAAAAAGAGTTATAAGTTTACCATTTTTGGCGACACTTGTAGCGACACTCATTAATTATTAGCGACACTGAGGTAAGTGTCGCAGAAATCTGTAAGTTTTGAATTATTAGCGACATTTGGGTTGCGCTAGTTTGGCGACACTGGTCAATTATAGCGACACAGGGTGTAGTGTCGCAAGTTTGGTGACACAAAAGTTAATTATGGAGACACTAGGGTCAGTGTCGCTATATGCGACATTTAATTGATTTTTGGCGACATAGGGTTAGTGTCGCTACTGCGACATTCGATTGATGGTAGCGACACTCGGTTAGTGTCGCTATGGCAACACTCAATTTGATTTGGCGACACAGGACTAGTGTCGCTATCGGATTTGGCCCGAAGCGACACTGTCGCACCCCCAAATTCATGATGCGGAAGCGATTCGGGTCGGGACGCGACTAATACAGTAATCATCAGCACAGAGATATATAGGAACGACTCTATATGCGTCGTTTACAAAAAATTACATTGATAGTTAAATGTTTACAAAGTTGAAGCTATTACATAGCTCGTATTCGAATAAATGAGAGATTCCAACACATAATCACTTTTACAAAACATGATAATGTAAGGCAATCTCTAAAGTCTGCATGATGACTCGAGCTACAAGTATCCTGTGTGGGCAGTCCAACCTACTGCTGTGTACCTGTGATACATGCTAAAATGGGTCAGCTAACGCTGATGAGCTCACAGGTTTGAATATCAAATATCGTATGAACCGCAAGATTTATTGTACTGATTTGCAACCAACAAATAATAATGTATACAGCCATGAGCACATAGTCTGAGCCTTAACTGAGGTGTCAGGATCACAATCAAGTGCCTGATCGAGGGTGCCTCCCCACGAGTGCCTAATCCACACTCATAAACCTCAAATGCTAATGCGTCCGTTTGACCAGTTAGTGCTTGCTAACCCGGACGAGGATTGTCAATCCTATATGGTGCCGTACACTAACATTTGCGCTACCGAAGTATTACCAAACTATGTTGTAGAGGACTTAAAATGATTAGTTGTGTAAACTCATGTAGTATATGAAAAGTTTGTACTCGCGTTCACGTGTTAAAAACAAGCAATGAATCACACCCCTGAGTGAAAACAGTAAAAAGAGGGGCCATGAGACTCACCTGAGTCTGATGCGTTTATCTCAATAAACGTGCGTTGCTTAGCCAAGCAATGATGTCCGAAGACTGTAACCTGAGGGCGTCTAAGACGCGCGATGGTTAATACGAGTAGGTATCTTAAAAGATCACCTATGCTAGTTGATCACACAACTAGTAATGTCCAAATACATTTGGTTTGTTTGTTTGCGTTTTGAAAACGTGTACGGCCCATTGGTGACGGATTGTAATAATAATCTAAACTATTACTATTATACTTTTGTTGTCGTATACTTAATAAAGTATATATGTCTTGTGTATAAGTTGTATCGTATCCGATTTGTTTGGTATAACATGTTCTAGTACTTAGGAAAATAAGTTCTACTCTCTATTTTTGGCGACACTGGGCTAGTGTCGCTATAGGCGACACTAGTTAGGCGACACTAGGTGAGTCTCGCTGGATTCACGATTTTTAATTGTTCAGCGACACTAATCTAGTGTCGCTATAGGCGACACTTACTCAATTTTGGCGACACAAGAAGGAGTGTCGCTAGTTTGGCGACACTGAAATTAATTATGGCGACACAATGGTAGTGTCGCTAGCATTGATCTGATTAAAGTATTTCGGCGACATAGGAGTAGTGTCGCTAAATCGGTGACACTTGGCTCAGCGACACTATGCTAGTGTCGCTAGTACTGTTTTTGGCACTCTAGCGACACTAGCCGCTGTTAGTGCTTTTCATGTTTCGTTTTATGGTCAAACGTGCTCGGTTTGACCCGAGATTTTTACCAAAGTCTTAAAATAGTTCATAAGGCTCATAAAGATTATCGGTTCGAGTCGGGGTTAACTCGAAGTGTCGGTTTTACTAAATTACCAAAACAACCCCTAGGTTCAATAGTTTCAGATTTTTACTTGGTTTCGACTCGCGATTTGGACACTTTTTAACTCACATCAATTATCAATAAAAATCATACATATACAACTACATGTCTAGTATTTTAGAGAATTTTCCCAAGAATTATAGGGGTCGGTTTCCTAGTCAAATAAAATAGAGAAAGTGAAGTGTTCGGTTTTCGGCCAAAACGTATACCCGTGTACAATTAGATTTTTACAGAAAAACGTGAGCATTTTGAGAGGAAACTTTCTTCATGAAAGTTGTAGTCAACAAAAATACGAAGATTTCGGTATATTTTTCATAGTCTAACTCGAAACACACGATTTTATATAAATTCTTTCGTGGGACTGTTTTTTTGTGATCTTTTCGGTTTACATATACAAGTTTCAAAAATGAGTTTTGAGCTTCGGTTTGGACATTATCTAGCTAGATAAACAACTAGACTAGTAAATAAATATAATATAAGTAGTTTTGAAGTGACGGAAAACTTACGAGTGTCGGTTTTGAAATCCGAAAAGATAGAAATGTAGAGCTTCGCGTGGTGATCGTTTTCTTCCAAACGAGCTATGCGATCCAAGGTAATTTGGTGGTGTATTTTGGTGATGGTGTGGGATGGTTTTTAGAGAGAGAGAGATGGTGAAGAGAGAGGATGGAGGGAATGATGAAAATGAAAATGATGGTGTTGGTGTTTGAGTGAGTCAAAGAAGCAAGAGATGGGCAAGGGTATGGGAGGCCATACCCCTTGCCTTGGCCGGTTTTTGGTGGGGTCCACGGGTGTGGACTTCACCAATTTTTCGTTCCCTGTATTCGTGCTCCGTGCGGTGTTCGTTTCCCTGTTCGTTTAATCGTTTATTTATACATTAAACGTACGTGTTTTAAGTAACATTCAAAATTCGATATTTTAACTTGAAGAAATACTTCATATTACTTGAAAACATTTGTAAAAATGTTTGGTAATGTGTCGGGAATGTTTTGCGTGTTGATGTTCAGTTTATTTAATCGTGTAACGTTTTTAGACGTTATAATTGTACGCGCGTAATCGCAATATTTTTATTTGAAGTATTTTATCAAAATACTTAATAATGAGTTATAAAACTATAAATTGAGTTTATTTGATTTGTCAGGCGTGTCTCGCGCGCTTAATTCGTGTCGATTACGTTTTAAATAAAACGTACATTGTTTCGTATATTATTAATACATAATCATAAAAAATATGAATAACTACTATTTAATCACCAAATAGATTTATGTTATCTATTGAAAAGTTCACCAACGTCCGTATGAATATGTATCGAAATCCATTCGATATGAAACTTGCACGATTTAGCCAAATCGCGTATGCATATATATTCAACAATATATATATAAATATGGATACATTAATTAACCTAATCAATGGACTAATTACATGTATTACAGAGAATTAGGCACTAAAAACTAGCCCTAATTTGGCGGGTGTCACATTCTCCCCTTGTTAAGAGAATTTCGTCCTGAAATTTTTGCTCATGTGGTGTGATGCCTCACCAGCGGTTGGTAAGGCTACTGGCGACGGGCATCAGTGGGTGTTTTAAATTTGTAATTGTGGGGCCTAAGTTTTCCCTAACAATGCTAATCCTAAGGGTGAGCAAGTGGTATGTATGACCTAGAGTCGTTCTTCAAACCGCCTGAATTGAAACTAAGGCGTGGCAGATGAGGGCTTTCAAACTAGTGAATGGTTTATAAAATAGTGGGGGAGTTTTGATTTTTCTATTAACTAACTTAGGCAAGTAAATAAATAAAAGCGAAATTAAAATAAAAGATATAGCAAATAAGATAAAGATAGTGTTTGCTGAGACTTCGTTAATTAAGTTATGGGATGATATTTGGAGAAACTGTTTAGAAAGATATTAGTTAATTATCATTCTTGAATACTTGTATGTAAACACTAGATTCCCTACTAATTAAAATCCCATTAGCATGTCACACCGGGAGCTAGGTTATAGTAACATTACAAAGTATTTAGAATAATAAGCAAAATCTTAATTATGGTTTAATAATACTTTCATGTGAACGGGAACAAAATCTTAAGGTACTAGACATAACTGAATCATATAATGATTCCTTGTCATCCTAACAGATTCATATATTTAAAAAGTTCATTTATGACTTTAAACCAGCCCTTGTTTAAGACTACACAATAAATCCCCTAGTTATTCACAGCGTTCCTCACTTAAAGCGGTTCCGCCACTTCAAACCTTGGCCATGTCTTGTCCTACGGTAATCCCCCATGTATCCTTGCGGTTCTATAGTTTCATACATTTGACAAATTATATTGACACAGATGACTGACTACCTTTTAATTGGACGTCGTTAAAAAGGTGTTGTAATCACGTTTATTGGTGGAAAGGCGATAGATTATGTTGAAGTTTAAAAGTCTACTTAGAAAGGTTAATTAAACTAGGTTTCTCATTTTATAATATTAGTTCGTAATATAACTACCTTCGGTCGTTACACAGCTTCCACGTATTTGTACTACACCTAAAGTGTTTCCAGCGCTATACTGCGTAACGGTCGAATAGGGGCCGTCATATTACTTCGTAATATTGTGCCGTTTCATAATATGACTACCTTCGGTCGTTCCTAGACTTCCATACATTTATACTCCACCTTGAAGTGTTTCCAGTACTATATCGAGTAACAGTCGAATAGGGGCCGTCATATTACTTTACGATAATTAAGACCGTTTATATTTTACTACTATGATGATCCTAAGGCAATAATCAAACAAGAACATGCAATAAGACGATCAAAGCAATACTACCGATCTTTAATATTTAATTATAAATCATCCCATAATTAACTAACTACATAGCAAGCAAACACAACAAGCGTACTACTCTCTAATCATGGCAATAACTAAATCTAGCATAATCAATGTAAATGTAATTAATTATGATAGATAAGGATAGAAAGAACCAGGATTAAATGCGAGAGAATATACTTAATTTAATTAATTGACACAATTCCGAGCATACACCGAAGATTACAATGTGTTCCGCACTTTCCTTCTATTCCTAATTAAACTTCTAAACTAGTTTAAATACTAGTTAAAAACTAATCTAGAGAAAGAATGTAGAGTGAGAAAGTAGGAGCTTATTTCTAGAGTGAGAGAAAATAAGCTAGGAAGGTGTGTTTGCAAATGAACCAAAGGCCTCTATTTATAGGTGAAATCCGGTGCATTTTAGCAACTTGGGGCACATGTTAGCAAAAGGTGGTAAAGTGGCTAGCACATGTACCCTAAAGCGCGTAAAGGTCTAGCACATGTACCCTAAAGTTGCGTAAAGTGCTAGCACATGTACCAAGCGAGTACGGGCAAGGACGAAAAAGCACCAAATGGACGGGGGACAGGCAGCCGACGGCGGCAGCAGTGTGGCCGGCGGCGGCTGGCAGGCTGCCGCCCCGGTTCGCCGTCTTTTGCTCGTTTCTTGATTCGCGCGTATCTTTTTCGTTATGCGTCCGTTTTTGTCGATTCTTTTTGCGTTGGATTCGTTTTTCAAAAACGAAGACTTTGATGAAAAGAAATCCCTAAAAAGTATCTCTGATCTTTAGATGTCTCGTGCGAATCATTTGAATCTTCCGGTGTACGTAAAATCTTCACTCTTCATCCGTTTTTGTTGATTCTTCTTCTGTTGGATTCATATTTTGAAAACGAAAATCTTGGATAAGATAAATCATGGTGGTGGGCAATTTATCTCAAATATTGTCTCGGATGTCTTGAATCTTCAACTGTGTGTGGAATCTTCGTTTTTCGTCCGTTTTGCTTGATTTTTCTCGTGCAACTTCATTTTGACCGTCTTATCAAAGTTTCATTGATTTGTGCATTATTTGAGTCCGAATGCCAAGTATTGTTCCAGAATGAGAGAGATATCGGTGGTAAAAACATGACTTTTTACGCGATATCAAGTATCCCACACTTAGAATTTTGCTTGTTCTCAAGCAAACTCGAATTTCAAGCATGGTTAAAGATAAGTAGATAATGAAATATTTTAGGGTGGAACTTTTTACTAAGGGGGTTTTGGAAAAATAAAATATTCATGCTTTTGAGAAAGTAGGGTTGTAATCTTTGGGAGCATGCTTTCGATCTTTGATCTTGGATACATGACTAGGCGATCCTCTCACGGTGGTCACTCCAATCACTCAAAGTGTTTAGGGTTTTCTATTCTAATATTATCAATCACTCATAACGCCAGTCATGTATCGTTTATTGTCATAGGCTTGATCGAGAATCAAATCGTTACCTTTTAGGTGAGCGCGAAGTCAATCTAGCCACAATCATTCTAGGAGGAGTGATTTAAGGTTATTGGAGTGGAGTGTTGGTGATATGAGAGGGGGGTTGTGTTGTTTTTTTTTTTTTTTTTTATGGGTTTCTTTTTGGTGAAAAGGAAAGCTGGAATTTTGAATTTTTGGGAGGATTGACGCCCTTTTCTTGTGATTTTTGGAAGGAGTCTTTTTTCCACTTGACTTTCTTTTCTTAGATTTTTTTTTCGATAACATATCCTTGTAGCTTCTCTTCTTTCATCTTTGGAACTTACTATGAAGTTTGAGGGATGCTTTTGAGAGGGTAGGGATAACGTATTTATTTTTGGGTGTACGGATGGGTTTAAGAATAATGTGATTCGATCTCCTTTTTACTCACCAGTTCGGATTCGAAATGCATAACAGGAGCAAGTTTTGATTCTAAACGCATACATCGGCACACTCAAGAATCGAAGATGTGAAGCATTAAAGGTGAATGCTTTATATGGCTCAATATACCTCACGAATCGAAAGTTGGTTTGTTGTGTGCCTAGTCATGCGACGCTCTTTATGGGATTGCTAATCTAATTTTTCAAAGGAATTCATATTTTATTTATCCTTTCTCCCCAAAGTAAATCATTCCTTGTTTAAAATTTTCATCTTTGACATATTTTTAACTCAATTTTGAAAGATTTTGTAAAATTTTTGAGTTACTTCTTGGAGAAGGAGGGTCTAAAAGAGCAACAAGTTTAGAATCAAGCATATACCATTATCCATTTTACAGTAGTGTAACTACTGCTATCCCACACTTAAAGGAACATCGTCCTCGATGTTATTCTAAGTTCTGACTGGGGTAAAGATCCCACACTTAGGATTTGAAACATCTAAGACGTATTCTTTTAGCAGTGTGTGTTGGGTTTGAATCCCACACTTAGTGATAAGCATAGTGGATATGGTATGTTTATAACGAAAGAAAGAGATTGGTATAGAAGTACTCCCAGTAGCTGCGTGGTATGCGTTTGCCGAACTTCGTCTTGCTGGGTTCACTCTTGATCAAGTCTTCTTGTGATTGGTCTCGTAGGTGTGAACACGTTGGATATATTAGTTCTTTGATGCGCGGCGCCAAAAACTTGATGCGTCAGGCAGAAACTTGGTTGTATATCCATGTGTGAAAGATAGTCGGAGATTTCATCACTTCTTGGAATGTAAAGTTGCGGAAATGTAAAACACAGGTTGCCTCCCGAGAAGCGCTCTTTTAAAGTCGAGAGCTCGACTTCTTTTCTCCTAGTTAGATAGAGATGGATGCATCCATGCGATCCCCTTTGTTGATGTTATGGGCCCTAGGTTGCGGGAAAGTATATCGAGGTGGATAGATTCTAATGAAATGATTGAATATAGTCGTAATCAATTCAATTGGACTATCTCTCGATGTTTCCTTGTAGTTTAGAAGATGCTCTGAAGTTGTCCTTGCAAGTCCGTGAAGTCCTAAGGTGATGTAGTCATCTGCTTTAGTGACAGTACCACTAGGGTCGGTCATGGTGGTTGTGTCTGTCTTAACAACCTCTCTTGGCGGTGGGTTTTGCCAGAGAGAGCATACAAACGCCAAGAGTTGCAGTTTTATGTCTTCATAATTCTCGGTCTTGGGGTCTCCATTGAATCTTCTGAGGACCTCACAGGTCCTCTGTTTGCCGGTGCTGATGGTTGTTGAATGGAAAGTCAGATTCTGAGAAAACTAGAGTAAGCTGACGAAGTATATTCTTGCATCCTGAGTGGAATATGAACTTCGTTCTGGAGTTATTTTTCCGTTGTTGAATCTCCCGTAGATGGATCGTAACAAAAGTAGCGATATCAAGTGGTGATTCATCTGTGGCCCTAAAAGGTCGTTCGCGCCTTGATTCCTGACTAAGTTCTTCAATCAATAACTCAATTTGTTTTTCAATAGTGGAGTTGATAACCATAGATCCGCTTCCTTTGGAACTAAGTTGATCTTCTCTATTTAGCAAGTCAAGCAATGATGTGAGGTCATTTATCGTTAAGATGTCGGCATGACTGCTTGGATGTCCAGTAGTCTCTTTCATATGCGCTCTAATGGATCCTAACATCTCCCATTGCATTGAGGTGAATGGGATGTTAGATCTTTTAAGGGCATTGTAGATCCTAGCGTTTGACACCCGTCAAATTAGGACTAGTTAGTAGTTCCTAATCATCTAGTAATACATGTAATTAGTTCTGTGTTAGGCTAATTGTATGTATCAAACATGTATATTGTTGAATATATATATATATATATATATATATCAGTACGCGATTATATTTAATCGTGCATTATCAAAATCGGCCAAATTTCGATTCATTTCTACAGGCGTTGGTGAAAACAAGTATTAAGTAATATATAGAACTATTATTTAATACCCTCATATTTATTATATATTATTTTGATAATATATAAAGAATTCGTATCGTACCAATGTAAAACATTCGCCACAAAACTTATAAATAGTGTATTATTATTGATAATAATAATTATTATTTACATTAGACAAAAATAAAACATATTGGTTTTATTCAAATCGTGCCTAACGCGACGAAACCACTCGAACCCTGTCCGTCTCATAAACTTAAAACAAAGATACATTATATTTTTATATCTCACTAAAAGTATTTTTATAAAATACTTCGATTGAAAACATGTTCGAAATTATATTTAGATATTTTTCATGTGAAAACATTATACTACTTTTCGATCGGGTACAAAAACACGGGTATTTTGTACTACGAATTAGGGCCAACCAACTCCAATAATTGGAGCTGGTCGGCTATACCAACCGCACCCTTCCCATTTTCATTTCATTTTCATCATCTGCATCTATCTATCTCTCTCTCTCGGCTCTCTCTCTTTACACCAAAAATAACAACAACAAATAACAACAACAAGATCAACCTCATCATCATCGCTGGAATCATCATCATCAACATCATCTTCATCTTCTTAGTCCATCATCATCATTTTCGGTTACAATTTTATACGTAAGGAATCGCACACTTTTTCTTTGATATTACATGTTTTAATTACATATACTATCATGCTTTGAGGTTCTACGAACTAATTATGTCCCCAAATCGAACCCAAATCACTGTATTTAGATTGTTGTTCGAACAGACTCTGAAAACGTACCAGGATCCGGCGGATCATCCATTGGATCCGGCGGATCATTCATTGAGATATGTAGACCCGTTTAAAAAACAGATAACGGATCCGGTGGATCCTTCAGAAACTAGCTCGATCCGGTGGATCAGAACCAGGATCCGGCGGATCACCCTCAAACCACACGGATTCGGCGGATCTATATTGGATCCGGCGGATTGGACCTTAGATCCGGCGGATCAAGTTATGATCCGGCGGATCCACCTTTCAAACAGACATCGATTTTACTAAGTATTGGAACTGAGTTTTTGACACATGATTTTACTCCGAATTTAGTTTTCGATGCATCTCGACCCTAGCCAGGGGCCAGCCCCTTGGACCCCGCCAGGGGTTGCCACCCCTGGGACCCCGCTAACCAGGGGCGCTGCCCTCGGACCCCCGTACGCAATTCCATACATTATGAACATACGATTAAACAAACACGATATTAATGTTTTCCTAAATCATTATTTCAAACTATCACCAACGGGCCGTATACATTTTCACAACTTCAAACATAAACACTAACCGATGTTTTTGGACATAACTAGTTTACGGAACAACTAGTATATATGGTCTGTTGAGACCTCTAATCATTAAAACCTTGCGCGTTTAATACGCCCAGCAGGTTTCAACGTCTAATCACTCAAAACCTTGTGCGTTTATCATGCCCTGCAGGTTTCAGTCATTTGAACGACGTCATTTACTTGTACTTCATCATTAATTGCCCGACAGCAATTCATCAGACTCAGGTGAGTCTCATAGCCCCTGTTTTACTGTTTTAAACCTAGGGGTGAGAATACATGCCTATTTTGTTTTACATGTGAACGCAAGTATCAAATATCGCTATATTCTGTATGAGTTAATCATCTAATCATCATAAGTCCTCATTAGCATAGTTTGGTAATACTTTGTAGCGTGAATGTTAGTGTATGGTACCATATGGGATTGACAATCCCCGTCCGGGTCAGCAAGCACTGACTGGTCAAACGGACGCATTATCATTTGTTCATACGTGTGTTGATTAGGCACACGCATAGAAGCACCCTCGCTCAGGCACTTAATTGTGATCCTGACACCTCAGTTAAGCTCAGATTATGTGCTCATGGCAGTTATATACATCATTTATCATTTATTTTTTTTGTTTAATTACAAATATTCATACTTAAATCTTGCGGTTCATACATTACACTTAGTTATTAAATCTGTGAGCTCACCAACTTTTAGCTGACCTTTTAGCATGTATTCTCAGGTTCGCAGCAGCAGTAGGTCTGCTCACTCAGGATGCCCATTAGCTCGAGTCTCATGCAAAAATCGGTAGATTTTCATGCATTACTATATTTTGTATAATTAGTTATGCCATAGAATCTCTTTCTTTAAATCTCGAGCTTTTGTAAACTATTATGACAATGTAAGACTTTTATAATATCAATGTATTGTAAACGACGCATATAGAGTCGTTCATTGTATACCTTGTGTGCTTGATTATTGATTAGTCGCGCCCCGACCCGAATCGCTTCCGCATCATAATTTGGGGGTGCGACATAGCGTAAGTCCGTTTCTGTTGTTGACAGAATTGCAGTTCATGAGGGGAAATAGCAAGCATGTTTATTGTGCTGCTTATTCCTCCTACTGCTTTGTCGAATCTTTGGATGAGCACTTTGGGATCTGCAATGGTTTGTGGTTGGTATCCAGTGCGTTCGGAATATTCCTCCAGTGTTTCTCCTCTCGTGGGATGGTTGCGGTTACTTCCCGCCATTTCTTCAGCGGTTAACGGATTAGTTGGCGGTATGCTTCTTTTATTTTCTTCTTCCATCTTTCTTGTTCTGATTATTTCTTCCATCGTTGATTTTTTCATTGATGTAGATGTATTTTGCATCTCTTGTCCTATTCGTCGGAGGTCAATCGGGAAATATGGCGTGATTGCCATTTCCTTTCTAGATTTACTTTCACTTGTTGACCTTGCAGTTTCTTTGTCCTTTGTGGTCTTGTTCATGGAGATCATGTACATATCGGCTTGGTCTCCAGCGTCAGGATTGTCGATATGGAAAGTGATGGTTTCTCTCTGAGACTGCAAGCTGATGGTTTGTGCGAAGACGTTGATGATTGCCTTGGCCGTATTCATGAAAGGTCTTCCTAGTATGATTGGGATGTGTACGTCTTCCTGCATATCCATTACTACAAAATCTGCTGGGTAAAGAAATTTTTCAATCCTAACTAATACATTTTCAGCTATTCCCCTAGGGTATTTAACTGATTGGTCAGCAAGCTTAATGCTCATTTTGTTAGGTCGAAGGTTTACTAACTCGAGCCTTTTGAAAAGCGAGTATGGCATGAGATTAATACTAGCCCCTAAATCAGCGAGAGAACAGATAATGCCCGAATTGTAGATGGAACAGGGGAGAGTAAAACGTCCGGTATCTCCGAGTTTTTCTGGAATGGTATTTTTCAAGATAGCTGAACATTCCTCGTTCAGCGGGACATTGGGTACTTCGGGTACCTTATCCTTGGTTGTAAGAAGTTTTCTGAAGTACTTTTTAGAATGAACTTCAGGTACGGCATTTAGGAATTTCCTATCAAGCTTAAAAGACTTAAGCTTGCCGGGTCGTTGTTTAAGACGAGCCGAAAATGGAATGCTTACTTTCCTATTTGGTGTAGACTCTAAATCCATTGTCGATGGGACAATAGGTGGTTCCTTCACCGGAGAAGAAACCGAGGGTGGGCTATGTGCTACCTGAGAGTCTTGAATATGGGAAGCCTCCTTAGGGCAACTAGTTGGACTATCCTGAGGTTTAGCGTTAATACGTTGTGCTAATTGTCCTAACTGGGATTCGAAAGCCTTTAACAAAGTCGGTTGATCTCTTAAGATGAGATCAGTTTGGTCTTGTGTAGCCGAGATTCCTTGAATGACTTGTATCAGGGTGTCGACAAAACTAGAGATTTGTGATGGAGAGGGTTCAGAAGGTTGAGGTTGGTGAGTTGGTGGCCTATTCGTAGGTGGGTAAGGAGAATGGTTAGTATTGGGTGGTGTTAGATGAGATTGGAAATTTTGGGCTGAGTGGTTCAAATTAGCACAATTAAGGCAAGTTTGAACTTGACAGACTTGTTGCGGTTGACTTTTTTAATTCCTTGATCTCCTTAGTTAGGTCTGCCACTTGCTGAGCGAGAGTTTTGATAGCTTCATTTCCGAGTGTAGTTGGTGGATTCACAATTGAGGAGTGATTTTCACTGTTCCAGTCATGGTTGTGTACTGTCATTTTCTCAATAAGGCTCCAAGCTTCATTTGTCGTACAGTCTAAGAAACTACCTCGAGAGGCAGAATCAAGTAAAGGACGGTGATGTGGGAAGAGACCATTGTAAAAAATGCGCAACTGGTCTGAACGCTCAAATCGATGATTTGGACATTTCTTAAGCAATCCCTTAAAGCGTTCCCATGCATCGTAGATTGATTCATCATGGACTTGACGGAAGTTTATGATGTTGGTCCTAAATGTGGCTTGTTTTGATGGTGGGAAATATTTGGCGAAAAATTTGGTTGCTAATTCTACCCAAGAGGTTATAGAGTTAATCTCTAGTTCCTCAAACCAAGTTTGTGCATTAAGAGTGAGTGAGTAGGGAAAAAGGTATAGATAGACTATGTCTTGATTAACCCCAATCAGCATAAAAGAGTTTGATAAGGAAATGAATTTGTCAAGGTGGGAGTTGGGATCATCATTTGGTAGGCCATGGAATTGACAGAGGTTTTGGACTAACTGAACAATGTGTGGCTTTAACTCGAATGATCCTCTATCAATTTCCGGATGGACAATTGGTCATCCTCGACCTTCAATCAAAGGTTTAGAGTCTTCAGCGAGAGTGATACGTGCAGCTGTCATAGTCTCGTTGGCAGGTGGTTGACTAGTTGAATGGATAGGGGTGGTAATTTCTAAAAGTAGTAAAATGAAAGAAAAAGAAAAACGTAGCGGTTTAAGGAATTCTAAAGGTTCACTAGTAAGTAAGTTCGTCTTAACGCCTAAGGATCGTACAGTTGGTTCCCCGGCAGCGGCGTCAAAAACTTGATGCACCCCAGCGGTCGGTAAGGATTTTACCCTTGTCGTTGCACCGGCTGCCGAAGGCGGCGATTAGTGGGTGTTTTAAATTTGTAATTGCGGGGCCTAAGTTTTCCCTAACAATGCTAATACTAAGGGTGAGCAAGTGGTAGGTATGACCTAGAGTCGTTCTTCAAACCGACTGAATTGAAACTAAGGCGTGGCAGATGAGGGCTTTCAAACTAGGGAAGGGTTTATAAAATAGTGGGGGAGTTCTAATTTTTCTATTAACTAACTTAGGCAAGTAAATAAATAAAAGCGAAATTAAAATAAAAGATAAAGCAAATAAGATAAAGATAGTGTTTGCTGAGACTTCATTAATTAAGTTATGGGATGATATTTGGATAAACTGTTTTAAAAGATATTAGTTAATTATCATTCTTGAATACTTGTATGTAAACACTAGATTCCCTACTAATTAAAATCCCATTAGCATGTCACACCGGGAGCTAGGTTATGGTATATTACAAAGTATTTAGAATAATAAGCAAAATCTTAATTATGGTTTAATAATACTTTCATGTGAACGGGAACAAAATCTTAAGGTAATAGACATAACTGAATCATATAACGATTCCTTGTCATCCTAACAGATTCGTATATTTTAAAAAGTTCATTTATGACTTTAAACCAGCCCTTGTTTAAGACTACCCAATAAATCCCCTAGTTATTCACAGCGTTCCTCACTTAAAGTGGTTCAGCCGCTTCAAACCTTGGCCATGTCTTGTCCTACGGTAATCCCCCATGTAGCCATGCGGTTCCATAGTTTCATACCTTTGACAAATTATATTGACACAGATGACTGACTACCTTTTAATTGGACGTCGTTAAAAAGATGTTGTAATCACGTTTATTGGTGGAAAGGCGATAGATTAATTTGAAGTTTAAAAGTCTATTTAGAAAGTTTAATTAAACTAGGTTTCTCATTTTATAATATTAGTTCGTAATATAACTACCTTCAGTCGTTACGCAGCTTCCACATATTTGTACTACACCTAAAGTGTTTCCAACGCTATACTACGTAACGGTCGAATAGAAACCATCATAATACTTCGTAATATTGTGCCGTTTCGTAATATGACTACCTTCGGTCGTTCCTCGACTTCCATACATTTGTACTCCACCTTAAAGTGTTTCCAGTACTATATCGAGTAATAGTCGAATAGGGGCCGTCATATTACTTTACGATAATTAAGACCTTTTATATTTTACAACTATGATGATCCTAAGGCAACAATCAAACAAGAACATGCAATAAGACGATCAAAGCAATACTACCGATCTTTAATATTTAATTATAAATCATCCCATAATTAACTAACTACATCGCAAGCAAACACAACAAGCGTACTACTCTCTAATCATGGCAATAACTAAATCTAGCATAATCAATATAAACGTAATTAATTAAGATCGATAAGGATAGAAAGAACCAGGATTAAATGCGAGAGAATAGACTTTAATTAATTGACACAATTCCGAGCATACACCGAAGATTACAATGCGTTCCGCACTTTCCTTCTATTCCTAATTAAACTTCTAAACTAGTTTAAATACTAGTTAAAACTAATCGAGAGAAAGAATGTAGAGTGAGAAAGTAGTAGCTTATTTCTAGAGTGAGAGAAAATAAGCTAGGAAGGTGTGTTTGCAAATGAACCAAAGGTCTCTATTTATAGGTGAAATCCGGTGCATTTTAGCAACTTGGGGCACATGTTAGTAAAAGGTGGTAAAGTGGCTAGCACATGTACCCTAAATCGCGTAAAGGTCTAGCACATGTACCCTAAAGTTGCGTAAAGTTCTAGCACATGTACCAAGCGAGTATGGGCAAGGACAAAAAAGCACCAAATGGACGGGGATAGGCAGCTGGCGGCGGCAGCAGTGTGGCCGGCGGCGGCTGGCAGGCTGCCGTCCCGGTTCGCCGTCTTTTGCTCGTTTCTTGATTCGTGCGTATCTTCTTGGTTATGCGTCCATTTTCGTTGATTCTTTATGCATTGGATTCGTTTTAAAAAATGAAGACTTTGATGAAAAGGAATTCCTGAAAAGTATCTCTGATCTTTAGATGTCTCGTGCGAATCGTTTGAATCTTCCGGTGTACGTGGAATCTTCATTCTTCATCCGTTTTTGTTGATTCTTCTTCTGTTGGATTCATATTTTGAAAACGAACATCTTGGATAAGACAGATCATGGTGGTGGGCACTTTATCTCAAATCTTGTCTCGGATGTATTGAATCTTCAACTGTGTGTGGTATCTTCGTTTTTCGTCCGTTTTGCTTGATTTTTCTCGTGCAACTTCATTTTGACCGTCTTGGCAAAGTTTCATTGATTTGTGCATTATTTAAGTCCAAATGCCAATTATTATTCCAGAATGAGAGAGATATTGGTGGTAAAAACATGACTTTTTTACGCGATATCATGGTCGTTGGAGTTGGATCTGTGAATAACTGAGGATACTTGAGTCGCATCTTATCTTCCCGTTTCCAAGTGAATTCCGGACCACGCCGCGAATTCCATCTGACTTTAACGATGGGAATACGACTTTGTTTGAGTTGTTTGACGTCACGGTCCATGATTTCTGCGGGTTCCTCGACGAAATGAAGTTTGTCATCAATATGGATTTCATCAAGAGGGATGATAAGTGTCTCATCAGACAGGCATTTCTTAAGATTAGAAATGTGAAATGTGGGATGCACGATGCTAAGCTCGGATGGCAGGTGCAATCGATATGCCACTAGACCAATCCTCTCGAGGATTTCAAAAGATCCAATGTACCTGGGATTTAACTTCCCACGTTTTTTGAATCGAATGACACCTTTCCAAGGTGATACTTTAAGCAAAACTCGATCCACAACCTGGAACTCGAGATGCTTGCGTCTCACGTCAGCATAACTTTTATGAAGATCACGTGCGGCTTTCAGCCAGTTTTGGATACCAACGATTTTCTCGGTGGTTTCATAAATAATTTCCGAACCAGTGAGTTGGCTGTCTCCCACTTCGGTCCAACAGATAGGTGACCGGCACTTACGACCGTACAGTGCCTCGAACGGTGCAGCTTTGATGATGGAATGATAACTGTTGTTGTACGAAAACTCGCACAACGGTAGATGGTTTTCCCAGTTTGCACCGAAATCAACTACGCAGGCTCGTAGCATATCTTCCAGTGTTTAAATTGTTCGTTCACTTTGGCCGTTGGTTTGTGGATGGTATGCAGTACTCATATCCAGACGAGTACCCAATGATTTCTGTAATGATAGCCAAAAGTGAGATGTGAATCGACTATCTCTATCAGAGATAATTGAGATGGGAACACCGTGTCTAGATACTATCTCCTTCAGATATATTCGTGTGAGACGTTCCATCTTGTCAGTTTCTTTGATTGCGAGGAAATGAGCAGATTTTGTGAGCCGATCTATGATCACCCAAATGGTATCGCAACCGCTAGATGTTTTTGGAAGTTTTGTGATGAAATCCATGGAGATCTGCTCCCATTTCCATTGAGGGATTTCCAGTTGCAGGAGCAACCCGGAAGGTTTCTGATACTCGGCCTGACCTTAGAACATGTTAAGCATTTGCCGACATACGTGGCTATGTCAGCCTTCATGTTAGGCCACCAGTATAGTTCTTTGATACCGTGATACATCTTGTCAGATCCAGGATGTATAGAATAGTGAGATTTGTGAGCTTCGTCCATTGATCGCGCCCAAACGGTCGGTTCAGGAATCGCTTTCTGTCGTTGCGGACTTTTCGTCTGGGCACACGATCGAGTGGGTGGTTTTAAATTTATAATAGTCGGGGGGGAGCCAAAACCTTCCGAACTACTTACTATTATTAGGTACGAATACCCGATACTAGTATGTGGTAAGGATGATCCAGGGTCGTTCCTCACGACGGTAGAATTGAAACAGAGCTAGTTCTGATAACTTAGTAATTAAGCTAAGGTTTTGATAGATTGATAGGTAATTGTTTTTGGGTTTTTATTTATTTAACTAAAGTGTAGGGAAATAAATACTAAACTACGGATAGGGTAAGCAGATAGATAGAGTTGTGACTGTTGAAGTTTCAATATTCAGGTTTTGGGATGATGATCATTATAAAAGGTGATTTGAGACTTGCCTTAAATATAATCAACAGAGGTTCGGTGTAAACACTAGCACCCTACGATTTAAAGCGGAAACCCTAAGTCGTATGTCACTGAGTACTAGGCTATCATGATTCTGATCAGATCAGGCTGCTCAACCCTCAACACTGTCCGATGAGGACAAGTGACCCTTCTTGGGATTAACCCTGGGTGCATGAATAATGTAACAGACCGATATTTAGTTTCTGACCGTCCTTAACACCTAGTTCTAATTGATTTTATTAAGGTTTGTACTAATTGCTTGCTATTATATGTTAAACTATCAGTTATGTTGGATAAGGGGGTTTAAGCATCTTACACTACAGCTGAATGTTCGCTTTCTTTTCCAAATCCCTTAAACTTAGTTGAGGAGTGCAAATACTTCTGTCAAGGTGTAGACCCTCCTTTGCGATCAAGCGTTCATCCCTAGGTTCGTTTCACGGTGTATACTACATTTTTCAGCAGTTCCACAGCTTTAATATATACATAGACCATGTTCAGGAAGGGTGACTTCAAGGTATCCACGGTGTCATATGCCTACGACCGGTCCGTAGCTTCCACGCATTTGTACTCCACCAGAGGTGTTTCCAGCGCTATACTAAGTATCAGGCCGTTTTATGGCATGTCCACAGCTTCATACAGAAACACATATAACTATGCTTACGTAGTATTAGGGTTAGCTAAGTCCTATCCTAAGGGCAATAGTCACGTGAAAGCTTGGAAAGGGTGTATATGGTGGTTTAGATCTACCGCTTGAAAAGTTTAACCCGATACATAACATAACAATTTCCAATCACATATTTAATTAAAGATTAATTTAACATCATCCCTACTCCTAAATATCCCCATTCCAACAATCACAATATTACACTACTCAATAAACATGGCAATAAATAAAGCACATACCATAATATCATGCATAGATAAATCAGACATAATAATAGTATGAGAGAATAGATATCACCGGATAATAGAGCAGCGTAACAAGAGAAAAGAACTTGCAATCCTTGAATAAAAGCTTGAACACCAATACTTCTTGATTACAAAAGTTATCCTCTACTCTAATCTACTAGCTACCCACTAATTTCTCCTCTCACTCCTTAGAGAAGTGCTAGAGAGAGAAATTAGTGAGAGAAACTAACTAAGAAATAAAATTACAAGAGAAGTATGTGTGAAAGAGTAAGAATGAATTGTGTTGTGAGGGATGAGAAATGAGGAGGTTAAGGCCTCTATTTATAGGCTTACAAATTACAAATTTACACTCAACACCCTCGCTCCCAATTTAACACTGAAATACACCCCCTAGCTATGAAATTCGACACCATAAAGGGGGTATACCACCTTAAAAGGGGCGTATTTGGTAGCAAATAGGGCGTATTCGGTAGCAAACGAGGCGAATCCGGCACCATAGAGGGGGTATACCACCCCAAAAGGGGGGTATACGGCCCCAAAGGGGGGGTATACGGCCCCATAAGGGGGGTATACGGCCCCTTAGGGGGGTATACGGCCCCTGTGGGGTGGTGTAGCCTTGGTCGTGGTCTTGTGCACTGGATCGTAAGTCTTTGTGCTGGATCGTAATTTATTTGGCCATAACTTCTTCATTCTAGCTCCGTTTTCAGCGTTCTTTTTTTCCACGAGATCGTAATTACCTGAAGATCATAATGAGATAATCAAAGAATAATTTCAAGGTATTATGCTAAAAAGTGCTCGTGGAACGTGACCGTATCGTTTGTGCTCTATTTTTTACGTTATTTAGCCATTTTAAGTGATTTTCGAAGCAATGCCTTATTTTTAGCCTTAACAACGAATTATGATGAAAAATTATTGATATTGAATTATTTTATCCATTTTGGGGCTAAAAAGGTGGGAATTGTGTACGCAAAAACGTGACTTTTTAAGTCCAATCAAATATCCCACACTTAGCATTGCTTGTCCTCAAGCAATACTTCAAATATCCTCACTTAAAAAGATGTTTTAAGTCCGATTTTTGCGAATTAAAATATTTCTAAGAACAACCATCCTTCATACAAGTAACCTGTTTCAGAAAATTGAGATAAATAAGATAATTGTTTCAGAAATAAGAAATGAATATCTTTGGGCATGCTTCTGATTCTCGTGATCTTTGGCATACACATGACTTAGGCAATCTCACTAGGTGGTCACTCAATTCACTCAAAAGTGTATCGGTTTTCCTATCATTCTAAACAAACGAAATCGCTCAAAAGCCAGTCATGCAGCATTCATTGTCATAGGCTTGATCGAGAATCAAATCTCCACCACTTAGGTGAGGATGGTGCTAATTATCCCAAGGCATTCATCGGGTTGTAGTGTGAAGTGAGGGTCAAGGGTATGGATAGTGGGTATTTTTAGGTTTAAAGGGTATGCTTATTTTAGGACTTTTAAACTTTAAGAAAAATTTCATTTTGATACGCTTTTTAATGAAAACGGAAACGGATAACGGTAAGGAGGAAAAGATAGCTATTTTGACTTCTATCTTTTTGAAAACACACGGAATATATATTTTTCAGAGATCGGAGTTTTCGAGAGATTTGAAGCACTTAGCTTTATTTCTATTTTTGGCTTAGAATTTCTTTGCCAAGGAATTTCTAAGGGATTTTTATTTTTTTATTCTTTCTTACTCCCTTTTGAGATCCTTTCTTACTTTCATTTTTCAATCTTTTGACATTTTGAATTTTACTTGGTGTGAATTTTTCACACCTTTAGATTTTCTCGATCTTTTTGAGATTTTGATAATGGAAACGCACACGAGATATTTTTAAGTAAAACACGAAATTTGTGATTTTTGAGTGAAAGCAAAAAGAATACCTAAATAGCATTTTTCAAAAATTTAAAAATTCCAAGATAATATTTTGGTGGATATGGAGGTGGATGGGGTTTTAATAAAGGGTTTTCAAGAAACGAAAAGGTTAAGGCTCAACAGGGTTTACTAGGCGGATCATCGATACTAAAAATGAGTATCGGCAGGGTTAGGCTTGAAGAGATATGAGAAAATGGGTTTATTTCCTAGGGAATGTCAAGGTCATCTAATTGCACCTATACCGCGTACGGTACTCACCAATATGGTCTCGAAATGCATACTAGGAGCAAGTTCTAATTCAGAAATGCATACATCGGCACACACAACAAATGAATAGTGAAGCATTTAAAAAGAATGCTTTTATAGGCTCAAGATACCACACTGCAATAAATATGGGTTGTATGTGCTTAGTCATGCGCTGCCCCTAAGATTATCATTTCTTAATTTGAGAAATTCCTACCTTATTTACACTATTTTCCAAAATAACTTACTCATATTTAAAATAGTTCCTCTTAGAAACATTAAAATTCAAAAATAGCAGAGCTAACTGAATGAGTAGCTATTTACTATCGAAGTTAAGCTCATGCTTTTCTTTGTTTAAAGCAAGAAATTTTGAAAAATTTGATCAATTTTTAAAGTGAGAAACATTTTCTGAGTTGCTATTTGGACATAAAAATCTATCTTATGTATTCTATACCGCTATCCCACACTTAGAGGAACATTGTCCCTAATGTTCTCTTCAGTGGAGATTTTACTGGAAGTAAAATCCCACACTTAGAGTTTGAACATGTAAGAAAATGTTTCTCAAGTGTTTGTTTTGGGCTGGAATCCCACACTTAGTGATAAGCTTAGGATATGGTATAGATTACTTTGATTAATTAACAGTACTACGTAAAGCAAAAAAGATAAAAATAGAGAAAAGATGAAGAAACTCCCCAAAAGATCTGAATATGTGCCGAGAAGATGAAAGTCTTTGTTTTGCGGCAACTCCATGAGGATTATTCAGCTTTAGGGGGATTTGCCTTTGATTAAGAACCTTGCCTTCCATTTCAACCATCCTTTGTGAATTAATCTCTTAAGTGTGAACACGTTGGATATACCTTTTAACTTCAACTCCATATTTTTGCAATAAAAGAGAATCACTGTCTCAGAAGGAAAAGATGTTTTCTATTACAAATCATTTTGTAGAACATATGTTTTTAAACGAGTTCGAGCATAATGCATAAAAGTAGTATGCAAGTTCCTCAGATGCTCGAAACATTTGAACTAATTTTTGAAAAGTGTTTCCTATTTTTCTGAGACACGTGATTTTGCAAAAATGAGTTGAAATATTTTGAAAATATTTTTGGGTATATCCAAGTGTGAAGGATATTCAGAGATTTTCTTCACTTATTCATTCACAATCATCCACACGTCTTGTTGCACGGGTTGCCTCCCGAGAAGCACTGTTGTTATAGTCGAGAGCTCGACTTGGATAGATTTTAAAAAATAAAGCGAAGTGATGGCGTCCTTCAGATACTGGCAGAGTGAAAGCCTCTCCTTGATTAACTAGAAATCACATACGTGTCTGAAAGCGCCTTCTCTTCCCCTGCAAAGCAATGCTCAAAAGTGTTCCAATCTTAATGAACTGTAAGCTCCCCTTATTGTCTTTCCATTATACTCAAAGATTCTTCATCCATAGGCATCAATCCCTGTTTGTTAGGCATTTGCACAAAGAAACAGACAAACATGATCTAACAAACGAGTGATTATTTCTCCAAATCATAGACTCACTGGTTTGCGAAAAAAAAAACTATCAAAGTGGGCACTTTGAAGGTGAAACAAACCAGTGTATAACTTGGAGTCTAATCTCACACTAAAAGTGTTAGTTGCCTATTATTTTACTGCAACACAAACAGCAGATATGGAAATACTAGCATGAGCAATTTTAATTTAGGAAACCAAGTATAAATATTTCCAAAGCACACATTTTCAAACGAGTTCGAGCATAATACACATATACAAATCAGATTATCAGATAATTCAGTTAAAGCATATGTAGGTACCTCCAATGCTCAAAATATGTGATTATGTGTATAAGATGACTAAGGCTCCTAATTCTCATTCTAGTAGGATTCCACGTTTGTGAGTGAAGAGACATTAAGAACTTGAGATTTTAGATAATGGTTAAAAACTTGCAATAAAGTTAAAACAAATGGGAGTAGGAAGTTTTAAGGTTTTGACAAAAATTTCAATGAAGTAATTTCGCAAACCATCCCTTTTGTTCATAAAATAAAGAAAACTTTAATTTTAGGGTTTCATTTTTTACTTATTGGGCTTGCATAATACTCAATAACTATTACCAAAACTAAGTTAGACACGGGTTGCCTCCCGAGAAGTGCTTGTTTTTGTTCGAGTCTCTAGCTTGACTCTAGCATTATTTCTCAGGCAATCCTAGGGGTTTCCTTGCATCCATCAGTAGACACAAGTGGTAATATTGGTACATACCTAAAAGTTTAAAGCAGATTAAGGCCAGGGTATGTCCAATATAAGGAGATGGGTCGAAGTGAGGGAGTTGTTTTACCGGAGGTATAGCAGATCTCTCAACTTCTAATACCTCCTTGGGTTGGATTGACAGAATGGGTTGGTCAAAGGAATCCTCATCTCTCAATGATGTATAGGACATTATATGGTGGAGAGATAGTTTGTAGGGAAACCATGATGCAGAACCCACCTTACTTCCTATGGTCTTTGAGTCGGTGATAATGTTGTACTTTGGGCATGGAGGTAGGACAGTATCCGTTGAAGTCTCCAATCTTGTAGCAACATTCTCATCAACTACTTGGGCAACGGGCTGGTCTAAGGCAGCAGGTTCAACTAGATCAATGGGTGATTCATCGAGAAAGATATGTGGGATATCATCAACCACAACTGGTTGTGGGATAGCATTAACCACGTCGGTTTGAATTGGGATGAGATCACTACTGAGAGTTGGCAGGCATTCCTCCTGTCCTTCTGAAGCTGAGTCTTCTGTGTAAACATCCTCCTCCGGGTTCTCCATTTCTATCTCCTCGTCTACCTCGTCATACTCGTCACCCTGGCCAGTAGCTTCGAGTTGCAGCGGTTCCGAAAGTTCCTCTAGAATGAACTCCTCGTTGGTCTCGGACATAGATAGGTTAATAATGGGTGGAAGTGAGGATTTAGAAGATTGGGTAGGTGAAGGATTTGAAGGAGTTTTGCAACCATGCTCATGAGAATGAAAGTCTGTGTCGAATGATGTATATGTGGTGTGTGGGTGCCTATCATCTTCCTGTAGCCTATAATCAGTTTTAACTTGATCCCTAGTTTCATTACTTCTCGCTTCGACTAGTGCTTCTATTTTAGATATCTTATCAGTACATCTTCTAAGCATGTCCTCTTGGTCTTTAAGTGATTGCTCAAGTCGGTTGCAAAAAGGTGAAAGCATATCTCTCAAGTTAGAACTCTCACATGGTTGTGGTTCAAATACTGGGTAAGATGGTTGTTGGTAGACAGTGAATGGTTCGGGATAGTAAGGTTGGTATTGATATGTTTGGAAAGCATAAGGGTCATATTGATATTGTGATTGAGGATCTAAGTACCCTATGTTATCCGAATAAATCATACTACACCTTTGCCATTCATTTTCTAAGTCGGCATCACTCCTATATCTATCTTGGATTATCTTAAACAGACTATTAATTTCATCCTTTAGTTATTTTTGAGTTTTCATTGCCCAAGTTATTAGTAAAGACAACACACGAAGAATGTTTCAGAATTAAAGTTGTAGTATGGAGGGAAGTTATTCTAAGCTATGCTAATTTAATCTAACTACGCTAACCTACGGGCAGAAAGTAACTTCTGACAAGGACGGTGAATCCAAGTCAAAAAGGATCGCTTAAAAACTAATATATCTAAACGGGCTCCGAATCGTACAACCGTCCCCGGCAGCGGCGCCAAAAACCTGATCGCGCCTAAACGGTCGATTCAGGAATCGCTTCCTTTCGTTGCGGACTTTCCGTCGGGGCACACGATCGAGTGGGTGGTTTTAAATTTATAATAGTCGGGGGGGAGCCAAAACCTTCCGAACTACTTACTATTATTAGGTACGAATACCCGATACTAGTATGTGGTAAGGATGATCCAGGGTCATTCCTCACGACGGTAGAATTGAAACAGAGCTAGTTCTGATAACTTAGTAATTAAGCTAGGGTTTTGATAGATTGATAGGTAATTGTTTTTGGGTTTTTATTTATTTAAATAAAGTGCAGGGAAATAAATACTAAACTACGGATAGGGTAAGCAGATAGATAGAGTTGTGACTGTTGAAGTTTCAATATTCAGGTTTTGGGATGATGATCATTATAAAAGGTGATTAGAGACTTGCCTTAAATATAATCAACAGAGGTTCGGTGTAAACACTATCACCCTACGATTTAAAGCGGAAACCTTAAGTCGTATGTCACTGAGTACTAGGCTATCAAGATTCTGATCAGATCAGGCTGCTCAACCCTCAACACTGTCCGATGAGGACAAGTGACCCTTCTTGGGATTAACCCTGGGTGCATGAATAAGGTAACAGACCGATATTTAATTTCTGACCGTTCTTAACACCTAGTTCTAATAGATTTTATTAAGGTTTGTACTAATTGCTTGCTATTATATGTTAACCTATCAGTTATGTTGGATAAGGGGGTTTAAGCATCTTACACTACAGCTGAATGTTCGCTTTCTTTTCCAAATCCCTTAAACTTAGTTGAGGAGCGCAAATACTTCTGTCAAGGTGTAGACCCTCCTTTGCGATCAAGCGTTCATCCCTAGGTTCGTTTCACGGTGTATACTACATTTTTTCAGCAGTTCCACAGCTTTAATATATACCTAGACCATGTTCAGGAAGGTTGACTTCCAGGTATCCACGGTGTCATATGCCTACGACCGGTCCGTAGCTTCCACGCATTTGTACTCCACCAGAGGTGTTTCCAGCGCTATACTAAGTACTGGGCCGTTTTATGGCATGTCCACATCTTCATAAAGAAACACTGATAACTATGCTTACGTAGTATTAGGGTTAGCTAAGTCCTATCCTAAGGGCAATAGTCACGTGAAAGCTTGGAAAGGGTGTATATGGTGGTTTAGATCTACCGCTTGAAAAGTTTAACCCGATACATAACATAACAATTTCCAATCACATATTTAATTAAAGATAAATTTAACATCATCCCTACTCCTAAATATCTACATTCCAACAATCACAATATTACACTACTCAATAAACATGGCAATAAATAAAGCACATACCATAATATCATGCATAGATAAATCAGACATAATAATAGTATGAGAGAATAGATATCACCGGATAATAGAGTAGCATAACAAGAGAAAAGAACTTGCAATCCTTGAATAAAAGCTTGAACACCAATACTCCTTGATTACAAAAGCTATCCTCTACTCTAATCTACTAGCTACCCACTAATTTCTCCTCTAACTCCTTAGAGAAGTGCTAGAGAGAGAAATTAGTGAGAGAAACTAACTAAGAAATAAAATTACAAGAGAAGTGTGTGTGAAAGAGTAAGAATGAATTGTGTTGTGAGGGATGAGAAATGAGGAGGTTAAGGCCTCTATTTATAGGCTTACAAATTACAAATTTACACTCAACACCCTCGCTCCCAATTTAACACTGAAATACACCCCCTAGCTATGAAATTCGACACCATAAAGGGGGTATACCACCTTAAAAGGGGCGTATTTGGTAGCAAATAGGGCGTATTTGGTAGCAAACGGGGCGAATCCGGCACCATAGAGGGGGTATACCACCCCAAAAGGGGGGTATATGGCCCTAAAAGGGGGGTATACGGCCCCATAAGGGGGTTATACGGCCCCTAAGGGGGGTATACGGCCCCTGTGGGGTGGTGTAGCCCTGGTCGTGGTCTTGTGCACTGGATCGTAAGTCTTGTGTGCTGGATCGTAATTCGTTTGGCCATAACTTCTTCATTCTAGCTCCGTTTTCAGCGTTCTTTTTATCCACGAGATCGTAATTACCTGAAGATCATAATGAGATAATCAAAGAATAATTTCAAGGTATTATGCTAAAAAGTGCTCGTGGAACGTGACGTATCGTTTGTGCTCTATTTTGTACGTTATTTAGCCATTTTAAGTGATTTTCGAAGCAATGCCTTATTTTTAGCCTTAACAATGAATTATGATGAAAAAGTATTGATATTGAATTATTTTATCCATTTTGGGGCTAAAAAGGTGGGAATTGTGTACGCAAAAACGTGACTTTTTACGTCCAATCATCCATCACCAAATATCGTAAGTTGCCGAAGCCAGGTAACCATATTCGGTTAGAGAATTGTCGGGTACCATTAGGTTTGGCCTCGAACTGTTTGTCCATACCTCGCAAGGCTTCGTTTATAATGTTTTCTGGTTTGAGTGCTTCGAGTTGAGCAGTGAGGATTTGAGCAACAAGATTGTTATGAATGTTCATGACTAGTGCGCGGACTCGAAGAGGTTTCGTGCGTTCTTTTCGACTTAATGCATCGGCGACAACATTCGCTTTGCCTGGATGGTACTTGATTTCACAATCATAATCGGTAAGCAACTCGACCCATCGACGTTGCCTCATGTTCAGATCCTTCTGATCGAATATGTGTTGGAGACTTTTGTGATCGGTAAATATGGTACTTCGAGTACCGTAGAGATAGTGTCTCCATATTTCAAGTGCGGACACCATGGCCCCCAGCTCGAGGTCGTAAGTCGTGTAGTTCTTCTCGTGAACTTCGAGTTGTCGGGAAGCGTAGGCTATGACCTTGTCTCATTGCATTAACACGCAACCGAGACCTTGGTGAGAAGCATCGCAGTATACCACGAAGTCATCGTTGCCTTCGGGTAATGATAGAATAGGAGCACTGCAAAGCTTGTGTTTCAATAGCTAGAATGTTGACTCTTGTCTATCAGTCCAATCGAACTTCTTTTCTTTCTGAGTCAGTGTTGTGACACCCGCTAATTTAGGACTATTATTAGTGCCTAAACTACTTGTAATTACATGTATTTACTTTTGTATTAATCTAAATATACGTAACATTTTGTGTAATTACATACACGTATTCGCGATTTATTTAAATCGTACACTTATGAATCGGACGAGGTCCGACACTGTTTATTATGGACGTTGATGACAAACTGTTAAAATAATGTGAAATTATACAAACAAACATTATTTACTATAATATATTACAAAAATATATTACGCGACTATACGTTTTATTAAAACGTAACCTTACGCGATAAAAACGTGCGAAACGCGCCCGACACACGAAATAAACTTAAGATATATTTTTATAACTTCATAATAAGTATTTTGATAAAATACTTCGGTTAAAGATATCGCGATTACACGCGTACAATTAAAATGTTTGAAAATGTTACACGATTCGAATAAACGTACAATTCGCAACCGAAGACCGAACGGAAACCGGAATATATTTAAATAACTTAGAATATATTAATTGAGTAAAACTTTTATTAAAAATATCAGGTTTTAAATCATTAACAAAACATATTATATAAACTTTATACAATTAATTAAAACGTAAAACGAACGGGTAAACGGGTACCGCACGCAACGCAACTTTGGGGAACAATTTGGCACACCACATGGGGTGGGACCCACCCTCAAATCAGCTGAAAAATCAGCCAATATCAACCCCCCATACCCTTGTTTGTTGACTAAAATGAACATCACCACCTTACCTCCATTTCATTCACCACACTCCATCTTCTCCTCACCCTCTCCCTCTCTCTCTCTCGGCATCCTCTCTCTCTAAAAACACTATCACCACCGCCACTTTCATCCCCAAAAACACCCTCAAAAATAGCTTGGATTGCTAGACCCATTTGGAAGAAAACGACCACCTCGCAAAGCTCTACGTTCTCATCTTTTCGGTTTCTCAAACCGACTCTTGTAAATCTCCGACATTTTTCGAAAACACTTGTATTATGATTATTTACTTGTTATGTTTCTTATTCAACTTGTTATCGTCCAAATTACATGACAAACCTCGTTTTTGAAACATATAAATACATACACCAAATCTGCTCCAGAAAACAGCTCCACGAGAAAAATCATATAAAATCGTACACATAAGATAAATACATTAAACCAATGCCAAAATCTTCGTATTTTCGTTGTCTACAACTTTTGTGTTCTGCTCGAAGCTTAGAAATACGCCAATTCTCCTAGAAAACCCGATTTGTACGATTATCACTGTTTTGGCCGGATTTCAGACCCGACACTTTTCAAATTTTATTTAACTAACTAAATGACCACTATAATTCTTGGAAAAATTAGGTAAGGTACTAGAGATCTAGTAGAACATGTGATAATTTTTGTGGAACTTGATTTGGACTAGAAATGGGTGAAATCGGGGGTTGAATCGGGCTAAAAATCTGGAACCGGAGCTCCAAAGGGGCTGTTTTTGTCATTTCACCAAACCGACACTTCGGGCCGACCATAAAACGTAACGACAATTTTATAAAGCTTATCTAATGTATTTAAGACTTCCCTAAAAGTTTCGGGTCAAACCGAGGTCATTTGTCCACGTTTCGTCAATGTTAAAACTGATCAGACCTTAGTGTCGCATAGGGACCAAATTATCTGCGACACTCACCCGAGTGTCGCAATAGTATGTGAATTCTATTTTATGCGGCACTGACCTTAAGTGACGCAACCTTCGAATGTCGCCTTCTGCGACACTGAACTAAATGACGCATAAATCCAAATGTCGCTATCTGCGACACTACTATTGAGTGACGCATTAATTATTATATCATAACCCGCGACACTTATCTAAGTGTCGCAACCTAGTGACGCCTTTTGCGACACTTCACCGAATGTCGCTAATAACTCTGAACTTACCATTCTATGAGACACTTGCCTAAGTGTCGCCAACAATTACGAAGTGACGCATAGAGTGTCGCGTAAAACAGAAACTTCAAAACTAGTTTTCACACTAAGTGTTTAACACCTACAACCTCTAAACACTTTAAATATACCTTATAAGTATACGCTACACTTGATTTCACGTGAGTTACATTTGCTTACGAGTTTACACTCGCACGGACTTACACCCGAACAACGATTACACGTCACGATACAAACGATTAACTAATGTATATACTTTACAAAGTATACAACACTGTGATTTACATGATAATAAGATTTGAATTATTATTACACCTCCGTCACCAACGGGCCACACTTAATTGCGAACAATTACAAACGTACAAACAAAACACTTGGACATTTCCTAGTTGAGTGGACAACTAGCATGTGTGTTCTTTCGAGACGCCAACTTACTTACTTACTTGCTTACGACCTTGTGCGTTTCGGACGCCAGAAGGTTGCAGGGTTCGGAGAACCACGCTACGGAAATACATCCGACACATACTTATGGACTTACATCCGCTATACTTGTTTGCTTACACAAACATACTTGCTAGACTCAGGTGAGTCTTACAGCCCCACTTTTACTGTTTCCTATTTTGGTGTGAGATATTTGCTACCGTTTTACGTATGAACACAAGTACAGAACTTTTTACACTACTTTTACATGCATTACATGAGTTACTTTTATCCACTGAAATCCTCCTATCATAAGTTGTTAGTTATGGACTTAAGCGCGATTACTAGTAGATGGATCCATTTGGGACTGACAATCCCTGCCTGGGGTAGTAGCGCTACCACGAATTTTACCATAGAAACAGGCATATTAGTATTTGTTACATCTGAGTGTTCGGATAGCACTCACGGGGGTACGTGATACTGTACTTGATTGTACCATTCACCCTACACTGTTAAGCTTCAACTTGTGAGCTCATGGTAATTGTGTTGATTTACTGATTTACTGAATTACTGAATTACTTACCTTGTTCGAGGGTATTACTGGTACTTATTTGTGGTTCATACATGATTTACTTTACTAAACCTGTAAGATTCACCAACCTTTTTGGTTGACACTTTTTAGCATTTATCTCAGGTTTACAGCAGCAGTAGGACTGCACACCCACTGGACTGATAGCTCGAGTCGCAAGCATACATACTACTTTTGGAGATTCTTTCGCATTACTTTTTGTATATCAGTTATGTATTAGAATCTCTAGGAAACTATTTTCGAACTTGATGCTTTTAATTTTGATTTAAACAATGTAATACTTTTGTACTATTGTATGACGTTGCATATATATGCCGTTTGCTTTACTTTGGTGCTTGATTATTGATTAGTAACACCCAAAGTTTGCTTCTGCTAAACAGTGAATTTGGGGGGTGTTACAGATTGGTATCAGAGCCTAAGGTTATAGCGAACTAGGTTGCATTAGTGGGCCTAGACTATGACCGTTAGGCAGTATTTCCTTATTAGGTATGACTGGTTCAGGGATTACATCATACGACTTTAATTTAACATAGCCTGATCAACTATGTACAATTAAGGGAAGATGATGTGAGGTCTGAAATGGTTATGTTGAACAGGAATACACTAGTTGACTCTGACCACGAGAGAAACCGGACCTATACATGTGTGTTCTAGAAACCTTAGGCTATATGATATGTATATATATATATATATATATATATAGGCCTCACAATACTTACTAAACGCTCTTGCCACAGACATGGCTGACATCCCTCCTCTAGCACTGACAGACGCGAACGACGAAGCTCAAACCTACCCAACTGTAGAGGAGTTAACCGCTTTACCCCAAACTTCTACTGAACCTCTCTATTATATCACCGGAGAGGCACGAGTTACACGACATCAAAGGAGGGGTAACGGATCAGCTCGAGTTAGCCCTTACCATACTGGTAACACCTCAAATAGGGCAAACTATCCAACTTACCCTCGTAAGTGAGATTGGCTACCCACAACTTTGAACACTTGGAGGTCTGAGGAGGAAATCCAAATTTCTACTGACCCCATGGACACCTCTCCATACACTCAGGAATCAACATATCCCACTGTACCAGTGTTAGCCGCCCGACTACACCGCCATGAGGCAAGACTTGAAAGTTTGGAACGAGAACAATACATAGAACAAATGTACTGGTTACGCCAATCACACGACCGCATCACACAACTTTACCAAGAACAGGAAGACGCGACGCGTACTCTAGAAATGGTTCACCAACAAGTGATCAACGACAGGGGAGCGGTTGATCTCTTACAAGCAAGATTAGAAGAATGTGAGCAACGCTCGCAAGAAGCTGAAGAATACACTCGAGCGCTGGAACAACGACTAACTTTGGCTGAAGATAACGCTAGACAAGCCAGTAGACTTCCAGGAAATGTGGACCGACTGGTCACTCTAATGGAGCGAATAAACCTACGTCAAGATTAGAGTAGTCTTTATCTTGTAATCCGTTAACTATCTATGTAAAACTCGTGTAATTCGGCCGGATGTAATAATTCCCGGTATCTTTTGTAAACTGTAATTTGATAATCTTTTGAAATTCCTATGTCCTGTAATCTTTTGGAACTCATGTATTGTACGGGATCTAATCTTATTATCCAATGAATTATGATTATTGGTGCATTTTGTGTGTCAGTCAGTTGGTCAAACTATTGTAATTGTCAAAGTCAATTAGTCTACGAATGTATAATGTTTAGAGTGTGTATTCGAGTCTGTAAATGAAATATACATAGAATGGTGACATTGTAATTGGGCCTGCGACGTCGGGTCAGACGTCGCAAGGGTCTGGGCCTGCGACGTTGGGCTTAACGTCGCAGGGCCCAATAGGTTTCGTATAAATAGCGAGTTTGAAGTCAGTTTAGGGTTGGACGTTGTGAAGAGTGTGTGAGCCGTTTTTGTGTGTGAGAGAGGAGAAAAACGAGTTAGAGAGTTTGTGTTTGGTGATTGTAATCTTTATTATTCAATTGAATATATATACAAAAGCGTATAGAATCGTTTGTGTGTTTGATTAGTAAAACGTTCATTGTTTGATTGTTTGATTTCCGCGCTTACAATTAGTTAAACGATCCGATCAGATCCCACGAGTACGGGACTATCAACTGGTATCAAAGCCGTAGAATCAAGGATTCGTCAGTTTCGGATCGTTATTTTGGGCGTTCTCGATTGATTCGCGAAGGTATTAATTGTTATTAATCGTTTCTAAGTTGATTTGCTTGATTAAGATCGATTTCTGGAGGTGTTTTTGGGTTAGATCGACGTTTGGTTTTCGAAATTTCGTTAGGGTTTCGAAAATTTTCGATTTTTAGGGTTTCTGGCCGCTGCAGCCCGACTGTGCGACGTCACCTGCGACGTCACCTGCGACGTCGCTTGTGACGTAACTGATCTTGACTTTAATTATTCTTTGCGACGTAGAGTTGCGACGTTACCTGCGACGTCGTTATTTTGACCTTAAGTGGTTATTGCGACGTAGGCTGCGACGTCGCTAGACTCTGCGACGTTGGACTACGACGTTATACACTACGTCGCATTTTCGATTCTTAATTGAGTCATCGGACTTCTACGACGTACCGCTGCGACGTTGCTATTTTTCTCCGACATTAACCTCGTTCTAGTTTCGCAAAAAAAAGTTTCATTTTTGGCGGGAAACTCCGAAAATTTTTTGCGTTTTCAAAATTTTTCCATAGGCTTAAAACTGTTCAATTTTAGTCTGGAAAAAGTTTCATTTTACCCGGCCAGTTTTTGACGTTTTCGGACGAAATTTTGGCGGGAAAAACGCGAAAATTTTTGTAATTTCAAGTTTTGTTTTTAGGCTTAGAATAGCTTCATTTTAGTGTCGGAAAAGTTTCGCAGTACTCGGATATTTTTTTTTGAAATTTGCAAATCCGTTTTTGGAGGGAAAATTCGGAAATGGCATCTGGTAACAAAGTGCCTCCTTCTACATCCTTGTTCTATAGTGATTTTGCGAGTTGGAAGATTAAGTTATGCAATTTCATTGAATACAAAGATCCAAATCTGTTCAATTGGTTTAACACCATTGATCGATATGAGCAACCAAGACTCGATGGGGTGCTTAAGTCAAGAGCACAAATGTCAGTCAAGGAACGAGCAGAGTTTGATAAAGACAATAGAGCATATGAGATGATTACCAAGTGTTTGCCAGAAGTTGTGATTAATGAATTTAAAAATCAAGCAACTTCTATAAGTTTATGGGATGCTCTTATAGCGGCTTACGATCAAAAGGAAAAGAAGTCAGAGGCAAATATTCAAATTCCTAGTCTACATGATACTTCCAGATCTACTTCCAACTCAGCTGCATCTACTTCTACTGGCACTTCCTATACTTCTCATACCGCTCCTTCAAAGTCTACTGAGGAACATGCTAAAATCTTTACAGCTTTCCTCAATTCTTATGAGAATTTTCTTTCCAAGAAGGCTAGTACTTTGCAGCTCACTGAGGAAGACTTTGAACAGATCAATTCTGATGATTTGGAGTATATGGACATCAAATGGAGCATGGCCATGATAACCCAAAGAACCAAGAAGTTTCTTCAAAGAACGGGTAGAAAAGACCTGGATGATGATGGTGATACATGTCTTGGTTTTAATAAAAGCAAAGTGAAATGCAAGAACTGTCAGATTCATGGGCACTTTGCTAAGGAGTGTGAGAAAGTAAAATATCCTTCATCTGGATTCACTACTCCTACAGCTCCAACGACTCCAGAGAAAAACACAACATCACAGGCTATGACGGTGTATTCTCAAGGAGTGTTTGATTTTAGTGCACTTCAAGGAGAGGTTCAACACAGTGCGCTCTTGGCGAAGATACATGAGGTAGAAACAGAATCTGAAAAACCTTTTACTTGCATATCCTGTATTAAATTGGAAGCTTCTTTAAAATGTTTTCAAATAGACTATGTAGACTTGAGAGAAAAAGTCGAGAAACTCACTGAGTCAAATAAGTTTCTAAAAGCTAATGAAATACTTTATGAAAAGGAAGTTGAGGCTCATAAGTTTGACACTGAGAAATATAAAGCTAAAGTTTTCAGTCAACAAGATGCCATTAACAGCTATTTAACAGAAATTGAGTTGTTAAATAAAGAACTTTCTGAGCTATAGTCTGAGTCTGACTCTTTTAAAAAAGGAATCACAAGTTTCTCAAACTCTCATAAAATCTTCGATGAAATTGTTGACAAGCAGAGGACAAATACAAGTAGTATGGCTGGAATAGGGTATAACTCAGTTCCACCTCCTACTAATCACTATCCTCGGCCTGTTAAGGAAGGCACCGAAGAACTTGTGGCTGACTACTCATCATGGCCAGCTACAAAGTCTAAAGAAGCTACATCCAATCCCAAAAGGCAGGCAAAGGAGAAAACTAAACGGACAGAGTATCCCTTGCCTACTTTTGTTAAGTCTGATAGTACACCTCCAGTTAGTGTAGAGGAGGGTGTTGAGATAGAGGATCTACCGGAAGAGGCTGAAATCAAAGTTGAAAAAGTTAATGTGTAACACCTGCTAAATTAGGATAATTAATTATGCCTAATTACTTGTAACTAGTTGTAATTAGTATGTAATAGGACTAATTGCAGACTCTATTTGTATATATATATAAGGTGATTTATATATATATGTGTGTACTTACGCAATTTGGATTAATCGTACGAATTAACCGGACGGAGTCCGACACAGTTGATTTGGACGTTGGTGACAGAAATTTACCTAAATAATGAGAACGTATTTTATTATTTAAAATACACAGTGAACGAACATTATTTATATTATCGCGATGACATTTTAAATAAATTAACAAATACGTACTAAACGCGAGTTAAGGAATTTAATATTTGGACAAATGTTTTTATAATTAACTTCAAGGTAATTCATCAAAATATTTCCGGCACGTTTCAAAAATATAACTGCTTGATTTAATATTAAGAACGAAGGATTAAACGACGGAGAAAACGAACAACACACGGGGCACGGAACGGGGACTGGGTGAGGTGAGGCTTTCACCAACACCCCACCATCCCCATTCTCTTTCTCATTTCTTTCTCCCTCACTCTCTTTCTTCCTCCCTTTTTCTCTCAATAATCACCACCACCACCAATTCATCAAATTCACAAAATACTACCTCAAAACGCACTCGGTTTTACTCGGTCATTTGGAAGGAAAGCACCACCACTTCACGATCTATCATCCTACCTTTTCGGATTTTCAATCCGACACCGCGTAAGTTTCTGACAAATTCCGACATCTCTCGTTTTTGATCATTTTTGCTAGTTTGCGGTTTTAATAGGCTTAATATGTTCATATAAGGGTTGGGTAAAAGATTTGGACCCAACGGAAACCGGAAAACTCGTTTTCGACAAAAATTCCGGCCATCAGACCGCTACGTCGCATTTGGCCAGGGGCCTCTGCGACGTCGCGGCCTACGTCGCATAAAAACCTCAACGTCGCATTAGCGACGCTGCCTCCTACGTCGCATTGATTTGCGAAGGTCGCATCATGCGACGTACATGCCCACGTCGCACCCGACGTCGCACCCGACGTCGCACCTGACGTCGCACCCGACGTCGCACCCTACGTCGCACGCTACGTCGCACATGACAGAACCTTGAAAAGTCAGATTTTACTAAGTGTCGAACTTACACAACTTCAAATACTTATGTCATACGACTTAACAAACGTCATAGAACATACTTTCTATTACAATTACACTAAATTGCGTTATAAATGATAAACTTTAATTATAACAAATCACCAACGGGCCGTATACTTTGATACAAACGAGAACGAACCAACATTACACACAACGGGTTGTATGAACAACTAGCCTAGATGGTCTTGCGAGACATCTACTTACTTAACCTTACGTGTTTAGGCACTAGAAGGTTACGGGTTCGGAGAACCTACTTGCTTTACTACTACTTGCTATTTACCACTGCTCGACTCAGGTGAGTCTTACAGCCCCACTTTTACTGTTTTATACTTTGGGGTGAGATACTTAGCAACTGTTTTACGTATGAACACAATGTACTGAACTGAAAACATTACTGATTACAAACAAACGCATGAGTTACTTTTATCCACTGAAAGCCTCCTTATCGTAAGTTGTTAGTTATGGACTTAAGCGCGATTACTAATAGATGGATCCATTTGGGACTGACAATCCCTGTCTGGGGTGGTAGCGCCACCACGTACTGATTTACACGTAGAAACAGACATATTAGTATTTGTTACATATGAGTGTGCGGATAGCACTCACGGGGGTACGTGATATATTCACACTACACGGTTAAGCTTCAACTTATGAGCTCATGGCACTGTACTGATTTACTGATTTACTTACTTTGCTTGATAGCAATACGGGTACATACTTGTGGTTCATAACACTTACTTATTACTAAACCTGTGAGATTCACCAACCTTTTTGGTTGACACTTGCTAGCTTTGTATCTCAGGTACACTTACGGAGTAGGATCACTCCAGGATTTCTAGCTAGAGTCGCATGATTTACAAACTGCATTTAACGGAGATTCTTTGGCATTATCTTTTGTAACTATGGTGATGTAATAGAATCTCTCGCTATACGCGTGGGCTCTAGGGAATTACATTTGGTATACGAAAACCTACGGTTTTCAAACGATGATTAATTATGAAATGTAACTATTTTACAAACGTCTCATTTAGAGGTCGTTTACTATTAATCTTGTGCTTTGTATATTGATTAGTAACACCCAATATATGCTTCTGCAAACCGTTAAATTTGGGGGTGTTACAGATTGGTATCAGAGCCTAAGGTTATAGTGAACTAGGTTGCATTTAGTGGGCCTAGACTATGACCGTTAGGCAGTATTCCCTATTAGGTATAACTGGTTCAGTGATTATATCATAAGAGTTTAATTTAACATAGCCTGATCAACTATGTACAATTAAATGAAGATGATGTGAGATCTGAAAGGGGTTATGTTGAACAGGAATGCACTAGCTGACTCTGACCACGAGGGAACCGAGACTCTTACTTGTTATGTGCTAGACATACACTAGGCTATTGTGTGATATACGAGTATATACATACACAGGCCTCACTCACTGACTATACTACTAGGCTATTATATAATGAATATATATGAATAGGCCTCACACGTAAACACACTCGCTATAGAGATAGCCGACGTTTCTCTGGTGACACTTACGAATTTCTCTCAGCGGTTTACACCGACCATGACAGACATGATTACCATCACACCACCTTGTGGCGCACTCTAATGATTTTATGAAAATCACATCTAACACCCGGAAGCAACGTACTTCCAAGGACTAAAATCCTCTCTCTGTCCTTTCTATAGAACTCAAAGCCGCGAATTCCCAAATGGACGACTACATGTCTGATAGTGACCAAGTCCAAGAGGAACAAATCCAGTACACGTATCTCGATGAGGACATCGTACCAGAAGAAGAAATCATGCTGGAGGGAAACGAAAATCAGAATTTCGGAATGACTGGCATCGACATTGAAGAATATGAAAGAGTGCGAGATCAGGCCGTGGGACTAGACGGCCGAAATTGGGCACTTAAGCGTAAGTGCATAGACTATGAACAAAGATTGAGAATCTCAAACCGATCTGTCCCTACACGAATCAAAGATAAGATCCGTTACTGGAAGAAAGTGGCCACCAACCTAACCCGTAGGACCAAAACATGGATCAAACGTTTGGGCAGGAAGTCAACGGAGGAGACTAGGTACCGATCCACGACTCAAAGATACAGGGACATGCTTGAGGCACGCTACCACCCACACGACCTGAACCTGGAGTCGGAAGACGAATCCGAAGGCCAGGAACCCTAACTAAGAATGACCTAACGACAACCAGAATCAAATTTTGTTAAACCCATGTACAGCGGATGTGTAATCGCGATGTATCGTACTAAAAACTCTATTCTGATGGCTATATAGTGATACCATCACATTCTGTATTAGGTCCCTTATGTTCAACCGGATGTAACAATTACCGGAGCATTTTGTAAACTCTAACGTTTGTAATCTGCATGTAAACGGATTATAACCTATTATGTATAACCTATCTATATTTCATGTTTTGACACATTTTCCCAAAATCTACACAACTGTGATAACCGTATCTTTCATGCGTTCCCCCGTACCATTATCAAAGACGTATAAGAGTCACATGAACTAAACGCGACTAGACGGATAGATGTACCATCACGAACAAACCCAACGCTAGCAGTATTATAACTGATGCACTCTTCATTAAGACACGCCATCGTATTGACACCCCCCAAGGTTATTGGTCAACCACAACCCCTACGTATTGGAAACATCTTCCAACCATTGGACGAAACCCACCGGTTAATATTTGACTCGATTCGCAATTTAACCGTTCAATTCTCAACTGGATTAGTGCCGTGAGGGACACTCACGATGACTAAGTCCACCACTATTCCCACGACAAATCGATCATTCTGATCACTATGGCAATAAGGACTTGCCGCGACGGGACTACTCACTACTCATACCGAACGTTTGTTCACCTCGAAATAGTAACACGGTTGCAATTCACTACTTTTCAAACACGATCCGATCATTGATATGCCTACGTCTAACCAAACTTAACAAAACGTAAGTTCACTACGACCCCCATCGCTGCTGATCAAAACACCTATTTAAATCTCACAATTTACTCATATACAAATTTGAAATAACTAAACAAAAATTTCCAGTACAAACATACTACCCAACCCTTGTTATGATATTCGCTTTTAATTCCATCACTTCATATTCACCGTATAACAAACAACAACTAGCTAGTAACGGGAGACGAAACACGACGTCGTTCGAACCTTCATTCACCGCTCCTTTACGTCAATTTCCCCATTTTACCGCCAACAACACCCGACAACTGCTTTTCGAAAGACGGCAGTTTCCCTACGTAGTAATCCACTCACTTTGGTACTGATCGACCCTACAAACCGGATATCTCGCAAACAAACTCGTCATCGTCGAATATGGATTGATATCCAAGCATCGTGACATGAGCCCCTTACCGACTAGCCCCATCCGAACTTCAGGAGTTGTCTACTCGGTTACAGGAACTCCTGGACAAGGGATTTATTCGACCAAGTTCCTCACCTTGGGAAGCTCCAGTCCTGTTCGTGAAAAAGAAGGACGGTTCTTTCCGTATGTGCATCGACTATCGTGAACTCAACAAGTTAACTGTCAAGAACCGTTACCCACTTCCTCGTATTAATGACCTGTTTGACCAACTTCAGGGGTCGAGTTTTTATTCCAAGATCGATCTACGGTCAGGTTATCACCAACTCCGAGTTCGTGACGAAGATATTCCTAAAACGGCCTTCCGAACTCGTTACGGGCACTGCGAGTTCCAAGTGATGCCCTTTGGTCTAACCAACGCACCGGCTGTATTCATGGACCTTATGAATCGGGTGTGCAAACCTTACCTTGACAAGTTTGTTATCGTCTTCATCGATGACATCTTGATTTACTCGCGCACTGAACAAGAACACGCGCAACACCTGAAAACCATCCTAGAGCTGCTCAAACACGAAGAGTTATACGCCAAATTCTCTAAGTGTGAGTTCTGGATGCAAATCGTTCAATTCCTTGGACACGTCATTGATAATCAAGGAATTCATGTCGATCCTTAGAAAATCGAGGCTATCAAATGTTGGCAAGCACCTACAACACCGACCGAGGTACGCCAATTCTTAGGACTCGCCGGATACTACAGGCGGTTCATTGAAAATTTTTCGAAAATAGCCCTACCTCTCACTGCACTGACTCAAAAAGAAAAGAAGTTCGATTGGACTGACAAACAGGAGTCGGCTTTTCAACTACTAAAACAAAAACTCTGCAGTGCACCTATCTTATCCTTACCCGAAGGCAACGACGACTTCGTGGTATACTGTGATGCTTCACACCAAGATCTTGGTTGCGTGTTGATGCAACGAGACAAGGTCATCGCTTACGCCTCTCGACAACTCAAAGTCCACGAAAAGAATTACACAACTCATGACCTAGAGTTGGGGGCTGTTGTATTCGCTCTGAAAATCTGGAGACATTACTTATACGGTACCAAGTGTACAATCTTTACCGACCATAAAAGTCTCCAACATATCTTCGATCAAAAGGATCTCAACATGAGGCAACGTCGATGGGTCGAGTTGCTCACTGATTACGATTGCGAAATTCGCTATCATCCAGGCAAGGCGAATGTTGTCGCCGATGCTTTAAGCCGAAAGGAACGAGTGAAACCACTTCGAGTTCGAGCTCTCGGTATGACCATTCACAACAATCTCATCAATCAAACTCTCACCGCTCAACTCGAAGCACTCAAACCAGAAAACTTGATAAACGAGGCCTTGCGGGGCATGGACAAACAATTCGAAACCAAACCTAACGGGGCCAAATACTTCTCGAATCGAATCTGGTTACCAAGTTTTGGGAACCTGCGAGACTTGGTGATGGATGAAGCTCACAAGTCTAAATACTCTATACACCCCGGTGCCGACAAAATGTATCACGGCATCAAGGAAATGTATTGGTGGCCCAACATGAAATCTGACATTGCAACCTATGTTGGCAAGTGTCTCACTTGTTCTAAGGTTAAAGCTGAACACCAGAAACCTTCCGGTTTACTACAACAACCCGAAACACCACAATGGAAATGGGAGCAGATCACCATGGATTTCATTACTAAACTCCCGAAAACTTCTAACGGTTGCGATACCATTTGGGTGATCGTTGACCGACTCACTAAATCTGCTCATTTCCTAGCCATCAAGGAAACTGATAAAATGGAACGTTTGACGCGGATCTACCTGAAGGAGATCGTGTCAAGACACGGTGTGCCCATCTCAATCATCTCCGACCGAGATGCTCGGTTTACTTCTCGCTTCTGGCAATCACTGCAAAAATCTCTTGGTACTCGTCTGGATATGAGTACTGCTTATCACCCGCAAACCGATGGCCAAAGCGAGCGAACTATTCAAACACTGGAGGATATGCTACGAGCCTGTGTAGTTGACTTCGGTACTTCTTGGGAAAATCACTTACCGTTGTGCGAGTTCTCGTACAACAACAGTTACCATACCAGCATAAAGGCTGCACCCTTCGAGGCACTTTACGGGCGTAAGTGTCGATCACCTATCTGTTGGACTGAGTTAGGAGATCCCCAACTCACGGGTCCAGAGATCATTCATGGAACTACTGAGAAAATCATCGGTATTCAAAACCGGCTGAAAGCTGCACGTGATCGTCAGAAAAGTTATGCTGACGTGAGACGCAAACACCTTGAGTTCCAGGTAGGGGACAAAGTACTTCTCAAAGTGGCACCGTGGAAGGGTGTCATTCGATTCGGAAAGCGAGGCAAACTAAACCCTAGATACATCGGACCATTCGAGATCCTTGAAAGGATTGGCCCAGTGGCATACCGCCTGCAACTTCCTGCTGAACTTAGCAGCGTTCACAATACATTCCACATTTCTAACCTGAAGAAATGTCTGTCTGACGAGACACTGATTATACCGCCCGACGAAATCCAAATCGATGATAAGCTTCATTTTGTCGAGAAACCTATGGAAATCATGGACCAAGAGGTCAAGCAATTGAAACAGAGTCGTATTCCCATCGTAAAAGTCAGGTGGAATTCTAGGCGCGGCCCTGAGTTCACCTGGGAACGGGAAGACCAAATGCGACGAAAATACCCACATCTCTTCCCAGACAACGCACCATCTGTGCACACGAACTAATTTCGGGACGAAATTTCTTTAACAAGGGGAGAATGTAACACCTGCTAAATTAGGATAATTAATTATGCCTAATTACTTGTAACTAGTTGTAATTAGTATGTAATAGGACTAATTGCAGACTCTATTTGTATATATATATAAGGTGATTTATATATATATGTGTGTACTTACGCAATTTGGATTAATCGTACGAATTAACCGGACGGAGTCCGACACAGTTGATTTGGACGTTGGTGACAGAAATTTACCTAAATAATGAGAACGTATTTTATTATTTAAAATACACAGTGAACGAACATTATTTATATTATCGCGATGACATTTTAAATAAATTAACAAATACGTACTAAACGCGAGTTAAGGAATTTAATATTTGGACAAATGTTTTTATAATTAACTTCAAGGTAATTCATCAAAATATTTCCGGCACGTTTCAAAAATATAACTGCTTGATTTAATATTAAGAACGAAGGATTAAACGACGGAGAAAACGAACAACACACGGGGCACGGAACGGGGACTGGGTGAGGTGAGGCTTTCACCAACACCCCACCATCCCCATTCTCTTTCTCATTTCTTTCTCCCTCACTCTCTTTCTTCCTCCCTTTTTCTCTCAATAATCACCACCACCACCAATTCATCAAATTCACAAAATACTACCTCAAAACGCACTCGGTTTTACTCGGTCATTTGGAAGGAAAGCACCACCACTTCACGATCTATCATCCTACCTTTTCGGATTTTCAATCCGACACCGCGTAAGTTTCCGACAAATTCCGACATCTCTCGTTTTTGATCATTTTTGCTAGTTTGCGGTTTTAATAGGCTTAATATGTTCATATAAGGGTTGGGTAAAAGATTTGGACCCAACGGAAACCGGAAAACTCGTTTTCGACAAAAATTCCGGCCATCAGACCGCTACGTCGCATTTGGCCAGGGGCCTCTGCGACGTCGCGGCCTACGTCGCATAAAAACCTCAACGTCGCATTAGCGACGCTGCCTCCTACGTCGCATTGATTTGCGAAGGTCGCATCATGCGACGTACATGCCCACGTCGCACCCGACGTCGCACCTGACGTCGCACCTGACGTCGCACCCGACGTCGCACCCTACGTCGCACGCTACGTCGCACATGACAGAACCTTGAAAAGTCAGATTTTACTAAGTGTCGAACTTACACAACTTCAAATACTTATGTCATACGACTTAACAAACGTCATAGAACATACTTTCTATTACAATTACACTAAATTGCGTTATAAATGATAAACTTTAATTATAACAAATCACCAACGGGCCGTATACTTTGATACAAACGAGAACGAACCAACATTACACACAACGGGTTGTATGAACAACTAGCCTAGATGGTCTTGCGAGACATCTACTTACTTAACCTTACGTGTTTAGGCACTAGAAGGTTACGGGTTCGGAGAACCTACTTGCTTTACTACTACTTGCTATTTACCACTGCTCGACTCAGGTGAGTCTTACAGCCCCACTTTTACTGTTTTATACTTTGGGGTGAGATACTTAGCAACTGTTTTACGTATGAACACAATGTACTGAACTGAAAACATTACTGATTACAAACAAACGCATGAGTTACTTTTATCCACTGAAAGCCTCCTTATCGTAAGTTGTTAGTTATGGACTTAAGCGCGATTACTAATAGATGGATCCATTTGGGACTGACAATCCCTGTCTGGGGTGGTAGCGCCACCACGTACTGATTTACACGTAGAAACAGACATATTAGTATTTGTTACATATGAGTGTGCGGATAGCACTCACGGGGGTACGTGATATATTCACACTACACGGTTAAGCTTCAACTTATGAGCTCATGGCACTGTACTGATTTACTGATTTACTTACTTTGCTTGATAGCAATACGGGTACATACTTGTGGTTCATAACACTTACTTATTACTAAACCTGTGAGATTCACCAACCTTTTTGGTTGACACTTGCTAGCTTTGTATCTCAGGTACACTTACGGAGTAGGATCACTCCAGGATTTCTAGCTAGAGTCGCATGATTTACAAACTGCATTTAACGGAGATTCTTTGGCATTATCTTTTGTAACTATGGTGATGTAATAGAATCTCCCGCTATACGCGTGGGCTCTAGGGAATTACATTTGGTATACGAAAACCTACGGTTTTCAAACGATGATTAATTATGAAATGTAACTATTTTACAAACGTCTCATTTAGAGGTCGTTTACTATTAATCTTGTGCTTTGTATATTGATTAGTAACACCCAATATATGCTTCCGCAAACCGTTAAATTTGGGGGTGTTACATAATGTAAAGCCAGAAAATCATATACTTACCAATAAAACTGTAAAGGTTTCAAATACAAAGGGTAAAAACAAGGTTGAAAATGAATCCAAAAGGGTTCAACATCAAATGAAGGATTCAAATGTAAAATCTAAAAGTGAACAACCTTCAACATCAACTTGTTCAACTTCTGAGGCTTCTACATCAACGTGTACACATAAGTGTTCACGTCCTGTAAATGCCTCATCTTCTAAGCCTCCAACAGTTCATTCTCCACCTCAACCTTTTGTGGGTAATCATTGGAATAGGTCGTACATTGAACGACGTTCTTGTTTCCATTGTGGACAACAAGGACATATAATTAGGGATTGTCGGTTATTATCCCTAGATAGGTTTGGTAGAGGGATGCCAAGAACTTCCTCCTTTAGGAATTCTCATTCAAAATCGTTTTCTAGGCGTGCTTCGTATTCGCCTATATCAAGATATGCATCCTCTTCTCCAAAACCCGTGGCTACAGTAAACAAAGTTGTGCCTAGTAAACCTCAAGTTCAACAGCACAACATTGTTGAAAACAACTCATCTGAACCTACAAAGGTTTGGAAACCCAAATCCACAGACAACGCATCAATGAAATCTTCTGAGTTTTTAAAATATCATAAACTCATTGATGTGATGATTATGGATGACCATGGACAACCCAAGTCTATCAAGGCTTGGGTGTCCCATAAGTACTAATGTTTGTTTCTTTGTGGTGGTGCAGTCAGGTTATTATAAGCTAATATTTTTAGTGACTGCGAGGATGTGAATATTTTTGGAAGATTGTTTTCAAAGTGCTCGTGTGTGATGATTTTGATGGATGAGATCATTGAAGTTTCGAGGTGGTAAAAGTGCTAAAAGGCATTTGACTTGGCTTGATATGTGATTTTGAAACTTTTATTTAAATTTTATCTATTTTTTATTTGTTAGTAGTGCAACAGCCATTCTTTATACTTTTTAGTATTAAAGAAATGCAATGTTGCGAAATTTATTCAATTAAAAAAAATACAAAAATATGTTTAATATTTAAGGGGAGTATTTTTGGATTGGATATAAGAATTTGCTGTTCAGGGGGAGTAATTCTGAATATTAAAATTCTGATTATTTAATTCAGAAATGTGAACATCAAGATTCTTAATTCTTGAAAAGATGTTGGATTGTGTGTCTGTAAAACAACTTGGGATATGATAGTACATCGGGTGATATGCATAAAAATGGAAATTTTAAGGTTTATGTTTGATGTGTCAGTAGGTTTATCTGGTATATTTAACACATCTTCTATAAAAATTGGCTTCATTATATGATGTATCGGTAGGCATGGTACACACCGGTTTGTGAGTGAGTAAGAAGTAATAATAAAACTTGTCTATTACTTTGAGAAAAATGTTATATGATGTATGACATAAGTCTTAATTGATAAAAGGAAGTACTATCATACACTGTCATAATTATGTAAATGTAAAATGGGCATATAGTGATAATATGATTATTCGCCTAACTAATGGTGACTATTGTTGTACTCACGTACAGACCTGAATCCATTAGTTATGCAAATAGTCTCAAACTTGTTATGTTCATACTAAGGGACCCTCTGTTGTACTAAGTACAGATCTGGGGCCACTAGTATCTTCATAGTCGGTTTGATGTATGCCTAAATATAAATATCAAGTGTATGTTACGAGAAAACCGAGATAAACTTGGTCTTGTAATCTCTACCTTGTGTGAATATGCAGTGTTTGTTTTACTGAAGTTTATCAGTATATCATATAATAGGTTTCTCAAAATTAATATTCATACTAACAATAAAGGTTAGCTCACAGATACTGATGTAATATGTTTAAGTGGACAAACAATACCGATGATCGTCTTGAACTAATTTTTATAAAAGGTGCTTTATATATGTCAAGTAAATTTAAAGTGGACAAATATACTGATGATCGAAATAACACTTACTATTTCCTAATAATTGCATGTTGGTCTGATATGATCCCTAAGCAGACTTAAAACAATCATATCCCCAATTTATTTTAATCTTAGTTCTTTACTTTTTCATTTATAAAGAAAAATTCAAAAAGATTTTATTTCTATGTTATTTTCTTCAATATCACATATCTTGTTAAAGTCAAATATTGATGATGTAAAGGATGTCGGTTATTCTCCAAAGTTTGTGAAGATAATTCTATCGGAGAAGCTGCTGATGATTGAGAGATGGTCATTGAGTTTGAAGATCTTATTGTATGATAAATTTGTGTTAGTCACATGAATTTGGACACCAAGATTTCTTGGAAGACCATGCTATCTCAAAGGGGGAGTTTCTGATTGTCAGAGACATGAAAGAGTTTGTTGATAAAGACTAATTGAAGACTTATTTGACCAAGCTACTGACAAGGGGGAGTTTATTGGTGCATTTTGTGTGTCAGTCAGTTGGTCAAACTATTGTAATTGTCAAAGTCAATTAGTCTACGAATGTATAATGTTTAGAGTGTGTATTCGAGTCTGTAAATGAAATATACATAGAATGGTGACATTGTAATTGGGCCTGCGACGTCGGGTCAGACGTCGCAAGGGTCTGGGCCTGCGACGTTGGGCTTAACGTCGCAGGGCCCAATAGGTTTCGTATAAATAGCGAGTTTGAAGTCAGTTTAGGGTTGGACGTTGTGAAGAGTGTGTGAGCCGTTTTTGTGTGTGAGAGAGGAGAAAAACGAGTTAGAGAGTTTGTGTTTGGTGATTGTAATCTTTATTATTCAATTGAATATATATACAAAAGCTTATAGAATCGTTTGTGTGTTTGATTAGTAAAACGTTCATTGTTTGATTGTTTGATTTCCGCGCTTACAATTAGTTAAACGATCCGATCAGATCCCACGAGTACGGGACTATCAACTTCGTATCGTTGTATATTTCTTCCTTGTATATATACATATTTGATACATCATAACCTTGTACAACCATCTCACTTATCTCTTTTCCTTGTTTATTTAAGCACTATGCCTCCAAGACGTATGTTTAGTCAAGCTGATGTTGACCGACTTGCTGCCCAAGGGGTAGCGAATGCTTTAGCTACCCGACAGCAACGATCTGAAAGTGATGAAACTCTGAACATCACCCCTCCAGTAAAACCATGCTCCTACAAAAACTTCTTAAACTGCCAACCCTTGAACTTCAAGGGAACCGAAGGAGCTATCGGTTTGACACGATGGTTTGAGAAAACGGAATCAGTATTCCGAATTTGCAACTGCCAAGAAGACTGCCGAGTCAAATACTCTACCTGTACCTTTTTGGAAGGTGCTCTTACTTGGTGGAACACCTACATACAAACGGTGGGGATTGATGTTGCTTATCAACTCCCCTGGGATGATTTAAAGAAAATGTTGAAAGATGAATATTGCCCTAGAGAAGAACTACAGCAACTTGAGGTTGAGTTCTGGAACCTCGCTGTCAGGGGTAATGATATCGCAGGGTGTACCACTAGGTTCCATCAGCTGGCACTTTTGTGTCCCACCATTGTCGATCCGGAATACAAACGGAATTGAGCGATACATCTGGGGACTTCCTGCTCGAATTCAGGGAATGGTCACTGCTTCTAACCCTGGAACAATACAGAGTGCCGTCCGTATGGCACATAATATGATGGCTCAGGTGGTTCGCCAAGGAACACCTGCTGTAAAGAATACTGGAGACCAGTCCGGGGATAAGAAACGGAAATGGACTGGGAACAACAACCAGAACCAACAACCAAACAAAAGGCCTGAGACCGTTAAGGCCTACACTTCGGGTTCCCAATGTAGCCAGAGATCTAGTAGAACATGTGATAATTTTTGTGGAACTTGATTCGGACTAGAAATGGGTGAAATCGGGGGTTGAATCGGGCTAAAAATCTGGAACCGAAGCTCCAAAGGGGCTGTTTTTGTCATTTCACCAAACCGACACTTCGGGCCGACCATAAAACGTAACAACAATTTTATAAAGCTTATCTAATGTATTTAAGGCTTCCCTAAAAGTTTCGGGTCAAACCGAGGTCGTTTGTCCACGTTCTCGTCAATGTTAAAACTGATCAGACCTTAGTGTCGCATAGGGACCAAATTATCTGCGACACTCACCTGAGTGTCGCAATAGTATGTGAATTCTATTTTATACGGCACTGACCTTAAGTGACGCAACCTTCGAATGTCGCCTTCTGCGACACTGAACTAAATGACGCATAAATCCAAATGTCGCTATCTGCGACACTACTATTGAGTGACGCATTAATTATTATATCATAACCCGCGACACTTATCTAAGTGCCGCAACCTAGTGACGCCTTTTGCGACACTTCACCGAATGTCGCTAATAACTCTGAACTTACCATTCTATGCGACACTTGCCTAAGTGTCGCCAACAGTTACGAAGTGACGCATAGAGTGTCGCGTAAAACAGAAACTTCAAAACTAGTTTTCACACTAAGTGTTTAACACCTACAACCTCTAAACACTTTAAATATACCTTATAAGTATACGCTACACTTGATTTCACGTGAGTTACATTTGCTTACGAGTTTACACTCGCACGGACTTACACCCGAACAACGATTACACGTCACGATACAAACGATTAACTAATGTATATACTATACAAAGTATACAACACTGTGATTTACATGATAATAATATTTGAATTATTATTACACCTCCGTCACCAACGGGCCACACTTAATTGCGAACAATTACAAACGTACAAACAAAACACTTGGACATTTCCTAGTTGAGTGGACAACTAGCATGGGTGTTCTTTCAAGACACCAACTTACTTACTTACTTGATTACGACCTTGTGCGTTTCGGACGCCAGAAGGTTGCAGGGTTCGGAGAACCACGCTACGGAATTACATTCGACACATACTTACGGACTTACATCCGCTATACTTGTTTGCTTACACAAACATACTTGCTAGACTCAGGTGAGTCTTACAGCCCCACTTTTACTGTTTCCTACTTTGGGGTGAGATATTTGCTACCGTTTTAAGTATGAACACAAGTACCGAACTGTTTACACTACTTTTACACGCATTACATGAGTTACTTTTATCCACTGAAAGCCTCCTATCATAAGTTGTTAGTTATGGACTTAAGCGCGATTACTAGTAGATGGATCCATTTGGGACTGACAATCCCTGTCTGGGGTAGTAGTGCTACCACGGATTTCACCATAGAAATAGGCATATTAGTATTTGTTACATCTGAGTGTTCGGATAGCACTCACGGGGGTACGTGATACTGTACTTGATTGTACCATTCACACTACACTGTTAAGCTTCAACTTGTGAGCTCATGGTAATTGTGTTGATTTACTGATTTACTGAATTACTGAATTACTTACCTTGTTCGAGGGTATTACTGGTACTTATTTGTGGTTCATACATGATTTACTTTACTAAACCTGTAAGATTCACCAACCTTTTTGGTTGACACTTTTTAGCATTTATCTCAGGTTTACAGTAGCAGTAGGACTGCATACCCACTGGACTGATAGCTCGAGTCGCATGCATACATACTACTTTTGGAGTTTCTTTCGCATTAATTTTTGTATATCAGTTATGTATTAGAATCTCTAGGAAACTATTTTCGAACACGATGCTTGTTATTGTGATTTAAACAATGTAATACTTTTGTACTATTGTACAACGTTGCATATAGATGTCGTTTACTTTATTTTGGTGCTTGATTATTGATTAGTAACACCGAAAGCTGGCTTCCTCTAAACATTGAATTTGGGGGTGTTACAAGTGTCGTGAGGGGTTGAGCTATTTTCGAGAAATTTTCAATGAACCGACGATAATACCCCGCCAATCCCAAAAATTGGCGTACCTCGGTTGGAGTTGTAAGCGCTTGCCAGTTTTTGATAGCCTCGATTTTTGATGGATCAACATGAATTCCTTGACTATTATTGACGTGTCCAAGGAATTGAACGGTTTGCATCTAGAACTCACACTTAGAGAATTTAGCGTATAACTCTTCGCGCTTGAGTAGTTCTAGAATGGTTTTCAGATGTTGCGCATGTTCATGTTCGTTGCGCGAGTAAATGAGAATGTCATCGATACTGACAATGACAAAATTGTCAAGATAGGGTTTGCACACCCGATTCATAAGGTCCATGAATACAGCCGGTGAATTGGTTAGTCCGAAAGGCATCACTTGAAACTCATAATGCCCATAGCGAGTTCGAAAGGCGGTTTTTGGGATATCGTTGTCGCGAACTCGTAACTGATGATAACCTGACCGTAGATCGATCTTTAAATAAAAACTCGACCCCTGAAGTTGGTCAAACAGGTCATTAATACGCGGAAGTAGATAACGGTTCTTTACAGTTAACTTGTTCAGTTCCCTGTAGTCGATGCACATGCGGAAAGAACCGTCCTTCTTTTTCACAAACAGGACCGGGGCTCCCCAGGGTGAGGAACTCGGTCGAATGAATCCCTTATCCAGGAGTTCCTGTAATTGAGTGGACAACTCCTGAAGTTCGGATGGGGCTAAGCGATAAGGTGCTCGCGCCACAGGTGCAGCACCCGGCACGAGTTCGATTGAGAACGCAACCTGTCTAGGTGGTGGTAGACCAGGTAGTTCTTCTGGAAAGACTTCTGGAAAGCCTCGAACAATGGGCACATCCTCAAGTCGCTTCTCCTCCGACTTTTTCTCCATGACATGTGCGAGGATTGCCTGATACCCCTTTCTAAGGTATTTGCGGGTTTTCATACACGATATGATATTCAATCTCGTCCCACCGGTCTCCCCTTGTATGATTAAAGTACCACCGGTGACGAGAGGAATACGGACGATTTTGTCGTAACAGACGATTTCAGCTCGATGCTTGGACAACCAGTCCATGCCAACAATGATGTCGAAACTCCCGATCTCGATAGGGATTAGATCAATGGGAAAGAGTTCGTTTGCGAGGTTTAATGTGCAATCAGGTATTACACTATTGGCCTCGATTAGTTTGCCATTAGCTAACTCTATAGTATATAAAGTATCTAATGCAACAGGGGTGATACCAAGTAGTGGGCTGAACTCGTTCGATATGAAACTCTTATCAGCACCAGTATCAAACAGAACAGAAGCAGTTAAGTTGTTGATAAGGAACATACCCGTGACCACATTTGGGTCTTGACGGGCATCCTTAGAGTTAAGTACGAAAGCTCTACCTTTTGCGTTGTTGTTGTTGTTGCCCTTGTTCTTCCACTTTGGACACTCATTCCTGAAGTGTCCGATGTTTCCACATTCGTAACATGCTCGGGGTTGATTTGTGTTGGTGTTGTTGTTGGTTTTGGGGGATCTGCAGTCCTTGGTAAGATGACCGTACCGCTTGCAGTTGTTGCAAAGGGTACTGCAAGGACCATCGTGATGGCGGTTGCACTTGGGACAATGAGGCTTAATCCCATTGTAACCCCGTTTGGGTTCGGTGTTAGAGGTGTAAGCTTTGATGGTGTCGGGTTTCTTGTTCTGGTTGTTGTGGTGCTCAGTTGATTTTCGTTTATTGTTGTTGTTGGAGGATGAAAGAGATGTCTCGCGGCTGACAATCAATGCCATGAGTTCGTGTGCTAGACGAATAGCACTTTGAATGGTGGTTGGCTTTGATTAGGCGACGTTCCCCTGGATGCTCTCCGGGAGTCCGCGGATGTATTTCTTAATGCGTTTTTCTTCCGGATCAACCAAACCCGGGCATAAAAGAGAAAGTTGCTGGAATTTGGTGGTGTAACCAGCGATGTCAGATCCCTAAACAGTTAGGTGCCAGAATTCTTCCTCCAACCTGTGAAGTTCCTCGTTGGGACAATATTCGTTTTTCAGCATTTTCTTCAGATCAGCCCATGGGAGTTGATTTGCTACCTCGATACTCACAGAACTGGCATGGGTATTCCACCATGTGAGTGCACCTTCTTGAAAGGTGTAAGCAGCGAATTTGACTTTGCTGTCTTCCGTACAGTTGCACAAACTGAAGACCGATTCCATTCTTTCCATCCAGCTGATTAACCTGATAGCACCTTCCGTGCCCTTGAAGTTGAGGGGTTTGCAGCTTAGGAAGTCCTTGTAGGAGCAGGGTTTGACTGGAGGTGTGTTATTCAGTGTGTCCTCGCTGCCAGAGTTTTATCGGCCAGCTAAGGCTTGGGCTACACCCTGTGCGATGAGTTGAGTGATCTCAGCTTGACTGTACAGTCGTCTTGGCGGCATGATTCTTTTGTAAAAGAAATGAAGATACGTGAGATTTCGTACAAGGATGATTATCATAGATGTATATATATAAAAGCAATAATATATAACACCACAATATGGAAATCAATTAATGTAAAATAAACGAGGGAAATTTTCGATTGATGTTACGGAGTCAAATGATTACAGACAATTTCAAGTTACGAGTTTCCAAAAGTTACAGACTTAGATGTTCTACAAAAGGTACCGGGAATTTGTTACATCCGGTCGAATTACAAAGGTCCTATTATAGCATAATGTATTACAAGATAGTTACTACACTAATCTTGGAGTAGATTCATCCGTGTCATTAGGGTGACAAGGTGATTGATAGTTTCTGCGAGTCTGCTAGTCTGCCTAGCACCATCTTCAGCTAAGGTTAATCGTTGTTCCAGCACTCAAGTGTATTCTTCAGCCTCTTGTGAGCGCTGCTCACACTCTTCCAACCTTGCTTGTAGGAGATCGACCGCTCCTCGGTCGTCATTACTTGTTGATGAATCATTTCCAGAGTTTGATTCATGTATTCCTGTTCTTGATGGAGTTGTGCGATGCGATCATGGGCTTGACGTAACCAGTACATATGTACTATGTATTGTTCCCGTTCCAGACTCTCAAGTCTTGCCTCATGGCGGTGTAGTCGGGTGGCTAACAACGGAACAGTATGGTTAACAGGTTCTTGTGTATATGGAGAGATGTCCATGGGGTCAGCAGGAATTTTAATTTCTTCCTCGGACCTCCAGGTGTTGAGGGTTGTGGGTAACCAGTCCCACCTACAAGTGTAGGCAGGATGGTGTGTACCAGTTGTGGTATCAGCAATGGGGTTTGAGTAAGGGTTTGCTCGAGACAATCCGGTACCCCTTCGGCGAGTACGTATCACTCGGGCTTCGCCAGAAATATGGTAAAGACATTCCGGAGAATTTGGTAAAGTAGTGGTCTCCTCGGTAGGAGGCAGTGTTTGAGTTTCGTTGTTTGAGCCTGGTGACGCTACATTAGATGAGTCTGCCATTTCTGTGGCAAAACGTTAGGAAAGGTGAGGCCTATATTCATATAATCGATATATAATATAGCCTAAAGTATAGTACGTAAGCGAGGCCTATCCATGTATATATATACATATATCACATAATAGCCTAGGGTGTCTATCATAGACATGATTGAGTTTAGTTTCTTTCGTGGTCAGAGTTAACTATTGTATCCCTATTCCAGTACAACCATTTCAGATCTTTCATCATCTTTATTTAATTGTACATAGTTGATCAGGCTATGTTAAATTAAACTCGTATGATGAAATTTCTGAACCAGTCATACTTAATAGAAAATATTGCCTAACGGTCATCGTCTAGGCCCACTAAATGCAACCTAGTTCACTATAACCTTAGGCTTTGATACCAATCTGTCGCACCCCCAAATTCATGATGCGGAAGCGATTCGGGTCGGGGCGCGACTAATACAGTAATCATCAGCACAGAGATATATAGGAAAGACTCTATATGCGTCGTTTACAAAAAATTACATTGATAGTTAAATGTTTACAAAGTTGAAGCTATTACATAGCTCGTATTCGGATAAATGAGGAATTCCAACACATAATCACTTTTACAAAACATGATAATGCAAGGCAATCTCTAAAGTCTGCATGATGACTCGAGCTACAAGTATCATGTGTGAGCAGTCCAACATACTGCTGTGTACTTGTGATACATGCTAAAATGGGTCAGCTAACGCTGGTGAGCTCACAGGTTTGAATATCAAATATCATATGAACCGCAAGATTTATTGTACTGATTTGCAACCAAGCAAATAATAATATATACAACCATGAGCACATAGTCTAAGCCTTAACTGAGGTGTCAGGATCACAATCAAGTGCCCGATCGAGGGTGCCTCCCCACGAGTGCCTAATCCACACTCGTAAACCTCAAATGCTAATGCGTTCGTTTGACCAGTTAGTGCTTGCTAACCCGGACGAGGATTGTCAATCCTATATGGTACCATAAACTAACATTCGCGCTACCGAAGTATTACCAAACTATGTTGTGGAGGACTTGAAATGATTAGTTGTGTAAACTCATGTAGTATATGAAAAGTTTATACTCGCGTTCACATGTTAAAAACAAACAATGAATCACACCCCCGATTGAAAACAGTAAAAAGAGGGGCCATGAGACTCACCTGAGTCTGATGCACTTATCTCAATAAACGTGCGTTGCTTAGCCAAGCAATGATGTCCGAAGACTGTAACCTGAGGGCGTCCAAGACGCGCGATGGTTAATACGAGTATGTATCTTAAAAGATCACCTATGCTAGTTGATCACACAACTAGTAATGTCCAAATACATTTGGTTTGTTTGTTTGCGTTTTGAAAACGTGTACGGCCCGTTGGTGACGGATTGTAATAGTAATCTCAACTATTACTATTATACTTGTGTTGGCGTATACTTAATAAAGTATATATGTCTTGTGTATAAGTTGTATCGTATCCGATTTGTTTGGTATAACATGTTCTAGTACTTAGGAAAATAAGTTCTACTCTCTGTTTTTGGCGACACTGGGCTAGTGTCGCTATAGTTAGGCGACACTAGGTGAGTGTCGCTGGATTCATGATTTTTACTTGTTCAGCGACACTAGATTAATGTCGCTATAGGCGACACTTATTCAATTTTGGCGACACAAGAAGGAGTGTCGCTAGTTTGGCGACACTGAAATTAATTAGGGCGACACAATGGTAGTGTCGCTAGCATTGATCTGATTAAAGTATTTCGGCGACATAGGAGTAGTGTCTCTAAATCCGTGACACTTGGCTCAGCGACACTATGCTAGTGTCGCTAGTACTGATTTTGGCACTCTAGCGGCATTAGCCGCTGTTAGTGCTTTCGTGTTTCGTTTTATGGTCAAACGTACTCTGTTTGATCCGATATTTTTACCCAAGTCTTAAAATAGTTCATAAGGCTCATAAAAATTATCGGTTCGAGTCGGGGTTACCCCGAAGTGTCGGTTTTACTAAATTACCAAAACAGCCCCTAGGTTCAATAGTTTCAGATTTTTACTCGGTTTCGACTCGCGATGTCACACCCCGTCTAAAGCGGAAACAACGGGGTATAACGGTGATAGGATCATAACACATCATTATAAAGAATTCTATATGAAATACAATATCCAATGTGTCATGATGCCAATAACATGAATAACGGTTCATGTCGTGCATACATTTCAACAATGAATTCAACATCTTACAAACAAACGTACACTATAATGTTATGGCGAAACATGCCTTCACAAATAACCATGATGTACCATAAGTCTTGAATATTTCTCAATGCAACCCTAAAGGTCCATTAAATTCTCTTGTCCACTGCTTTAAGTCCACTAGTATAACCTGAAAAGATATGCTCAAAAACGTCAACACGAATGTTGGTGAGTTTCGTAGGTTTGAAACCAGACACCAGAAAAATAAACATTTTGCTGTGATAATAGTAAGTTAGGACAATGCATATAGAAATGGCACACAAGTGAAATAATATAACCAACAATCCACAAACCGTCATCACCCCACAAAGGAGTATGACCCAACCAAATCGTGCGTATGCGGTAGCTACCCATAAATGACCTTCAATGTACACCTAAGCATACATTAGGTATACACTCCCAAAAGAGTGCAGCCTTGTAAATAAATAAGTCATTCAGTGGATACAAAGCATATACACTAGATATACACTCCCGAAGGAGTGCAGCCTTTTAACAAAACAAATCCAACAACCAATGCATATAAGTCACATAGTGTCACACATTTCAAGGATATGTCCGAAAATTGAAAATGAATACGTTTCACAGCATAAAAACAATTGATAAAACATGTGAGCATACTTTTCCCCCAATTTGAAAACATGTATATGAAAAAGGGGCCACGAAAACTCACCTTGAAATAAAGATGTAAGTTTTGCCCTTTAGTTTAACCACCAACAATTCTTGCAATCTACAACAATCAGATAATGTATATGGGTCACAACCTAGACATAACTAGGTCATTCCATTGTATCCCAAGTCAAAACACCTCCACTAAGTTCCCTCACAACTCAACTCGTGTATATTAACTTGAATCAACCTATCGAGTAAAAATCAGATTCTGTCCACAATTTTCATACCACTTTACGTATTTTTAAATATTACTTAATGAAATTATTTGACTCTACAATTTTAACCAGTGACATTTCAATATGTTTAGAAGATCCTGTAATTTTTTTCAGATTCAATTACATTGATTTACTATTTTTAAAAATTCACAAAAATGAACTGCTCTAAACCGTTGACACTTTCTGACTTCACAAAAGTTATAATTTATTTAAAATACTTAGAAACTTCAAAAGATTATCATATTTTTACAGAAACTATTTAACACTTTTAAAACACTTCAGTAAAAATTTAAAGACCTAATTCTTAGTTTAAGGTACGTTTCAAAAATCGACAACTTACCCAAAATCTGGAACCAAAAACTCAGAAATGATGCACGATCTTGAAAAATCATTTTGACTAACTTAAACACAACATTCGGACATGAGACCGATGCCATTTGAAAGTAGACTCAAAGTACTTAAGTTTAGACTCCTGTTTCATCAAAAATCATCACGAAATAACCAAGTTACGGGCTTCCCAAACCGAAACACAAAATCTGGACAGATTAGGGTTTATGAGTTTAAACCTAAATCTTTATACTAATCAACCCAAACGCTTAATCAGTTGAATATTTCGCTCACAACCAACTTATATACTGATTTCACAATTAATCTATTGATTTCATACACCCGGAATACAATGGATCGAACCGAAACAAAACCGATAATACGAAACAATCGAATATGTTTAATTGAATGATTCGGAAAGAATATATACCGACAACGAGAACCCGTACGATAGGAATCCATTATAATCTGTGAATAATAAGGATATACACTCTTATAATTCATTTTCGTAGATTGATCAAACGTATACAAGAGTTATAGGATCGAAAACTTACCAATGTTTCTGAAAATTCGTCACCGACAGTAGCAGTTTACGAAATAATTTTTATAAAATAATATGCTTCGTTTCACAGGCCGAAACCTCGCGTGCCCAAGTAAAACATCGAGATCTACAACTTTTTAGTTTTGGCCAAAGCCTAAAAACGAACGCAGATGGGTCAAATCGACCTCCCTTCGTGACTGAAATTTTGGGACAGCAACATGGACGTTTTTTTTTGTGATAAAAATGATAGGGTTATGTTTTAGAATACTTTTTATGGTTTTAGGGTTACTTGGGCTTGAATGGGTTGGGCCGGCCAGATCCTCCTAGGGGTAATTTGGGTCGGTTTTCTTTGGGCCAAATAAGAAGACACAAAACACAGTCCAAAAATAATTGATACTTACGTTTAGTTTCGTATCTCATTCCTTATACGTCCGTTTGTGATATTATGTTTTGCGTTGGATTCGTTTTTCAAAAATGAAGACTTTGGTGTAAATGAATCTTTTAAATTAGTATTTTTACAAAAATGACTTTTTACGACTTGAACTACGATAACGGTTTGGTGACGGTTGTCACAGTATCCCCCAGTTGAGAGAATTTCGTCCCGAAATTCAGTTGGAGCTATACTGTCAACACGATCACTGAATAGGTACGTAAAATTAAGCTTTGTACACTCTTTTTGTTTCGAAGTAAATTCAAATCCTCACTAAGCGTTCGATCAAGCAATGATAAATTAAAACTTTCTGTGCTTCAACATTTAACCTCTCGCTCCATGGTTTCTACCAGTTTCTCTACACAATTTCGTTGGTGATTCCCTGAAATTTCCTTCTAGAAATACTTGTAAGACCCTATCAGTCGACACTTTCATAGGTTTGAGTGAAATACATCGTGAACACCACTTAACTCTTGTGACAACTTTCAATCGATATGTGATTGAACCCATACGTTCAACAATTTATAACGTTTCAACAACACATATTCTAATATTTCAAACTTCCCAATATGTACGACACCTTCCCAAATTAACATTTAGAACACTATATGATTCCCAACACACAACTCTAACTGTTGTCGGCATTTGTTTGCATAACTCATTTTCCTAACTCGTACTATTTCCAACCTCTCCTTGATTTGAAAGATCTTATCAATAGCTTCATGGACTATTTCAATCCAATCAACCGACTCTATTCCAACTTCAGCCCACACTGCAATTGAACGACTCTTACACTCCTGAAGTACTTCAAATAGCGCACATTGAATACTAGAATGATAACTGTGATGTATGAGAACTCAACTAGTGGTAAGTGAGTATCACAACTTCTACCAAAATTGGTAACACAACTCTAAGCATATTCTCCAACATTTGAATGGTTTGCTCACTCCGTCCATCAATACGGGAATGATAACTCATCCTCATATCACAACGCATTCTCAAAGTCTTCCGTAACACTTTCCAAAATTGTAAAGTAAAGTAATCATCAAAATCAAATATAATTGATACAAACACTCCAAGCCTTGCTACTACTTTGTCGATGTAATGCCTTACCAAAATCCCCATCTTGTAATCCTCGTGGACAGTTAAGAAATAAGCTGAATTAGTCATTCTATCCCTAGATCGAGCCATGCTCACTACTAGTTATAAGAAACTTCATAACGTAATCCATAGTCATGTTTCCCACTTTCCATTCAAAAATATCCGGTTGCTGTAATAGACCTGAGAGTCTCGAGTATTCAGCCTTGAACTTCAAACTGTTCATGTATTGACTAATGTAGTTAACGATGTCCTTCTTCATTCCCAGTCACCAATACAAATCCATGAGATCATGATACCTCTCGACGTATGGACTATTTTTGACTTATGTACTCTGCCCATTACTAGTGTCCATAGACCACTAAGCAAAGGAATCCATAATCTTTTCCATGATGTAACATCTTGTCCACTTTTTGTTCCAAATGTTTGTCTATCCCACTCAACTTTTTGTTTTGTATATGAGTATCCTTAAAGCTTCACCTTGAATTTTGAACATCTTATCCTTAATACCAGAGTGTATCGTCAAACTTTGACTTGCACTTACCTTGGCATACTTTTTCTTCCTACTCAAAACATCTGCAACACATCCGCCTTCCCCCAATAGAATCAAATTTCACAATTGCAACCGCTAAATAATTCGAGCTTCCTCATTTGTATCGTGTTCAACTTCTTTTGAACATATATGTGTTAAAAATCTCCTATGATCGGTATGAGTAACGTTCTTCATTTCATACAAGTAGTGTCTTCAACACATATGTACGAATGCTACCGCTTCAAGTTCCAATTCGTGGGTAGTATAGAAATTTTCATGAATGCGATTACCTTTCCCATTTAATTAACGAACTACTCAGACCTCGGTGTCTGATGCATCACAATACACAACGAAGTCCCCCGATCCTCGGGAAGAGTCCGAATTGATGCATTACACAAGACATCCTTCAATGTTTGTAAAAAAATTTCTCAGTTTCTACCCGAAACAAATTGCTTATATATATGTGAGTAGTAGAGCGATCTTTGAAGAAAACCTCGATAAAATGCCAATAGTAACCTGTGAATCCCAAATGCTTTACAAACCTTCACGATAGCTGTGGGATCTTCCATCCCTTTATAGCTTCTATTTTGCCAAAATTCACAAGATTGACTTCTTTGTTCGCAACGTTTTCAAGAAAAACTGTAACACCCCCAAATTTAACAGTTTGCGGAAGCGATATTCTGGGTGTTACTAATCAATAATCACAAGCACAAAGGATACAGTGAACGACTCTAAATGAGACGTTCGAAAAGTTATTACATTAATACATAAGTAGTTTCAAAATACAAGCTCGAGTTCAAGTAAAATCCTAGAGATTCTAATACATAACAGTAAATACAAAAGTAATGTATGTAAATCTTCAAGCTTGTAAATGCATGCGACTCGAGCTAAGAAAGCTTATCCTGCTGGGCATCCCTACTGATGCTGTGTACCTGAGAAGCATTACTAAAACGGTCAACCAAAAAGGTTGGTGAATCTCACAGGTTTATAAGTAAGTAAATAGTTTGAACACACATGTAGTATTTGTAAATCATAGCCAGCCAGTAAGTAACGATCACAGGTTATGTGTAACACCCGCCAAATTAGGACTTGTAATTAGTGCCTAATCATATGTTAATACATGTAATTAGTTCCTTGTTAGGCTAATTAATGTATCGAATTATATATATTGTTGAATATATACGAAAATGCGATTTGGTTAAATCGTACGCAATTTAAATCGAATGTATTTCAATTCTATTTAATATGGACGTTGGTGACAAATTTTATTAAATAACGTTGTTATGTCAAAAATATTATTATAATAATATTTCGTATTCATACGTATCGTACAAACTGAACCTACACAATTCAAAATATTAAAAACGCGCAAATAAATAAACTAACTTACCATTTTATAACTCAAATATAAATTAAATTGAAAAATATTTAAATAAACTTTCGCGTAAAAATTTGCATTTTAAAACGTACATTTAATATTTAAAATAATTATTTAACGTTTAAAAGACGGAGCAAACGAATACCGCACGGAGCGGGAACACGGGGCGAAAATGGGAGGATAACCTCCCATTCCCACCACTCTCTTCTTTCACTTTCTCTTTCTCTTTCTTTCTCTTTTCTCTCTCTCTCTTTCACCAACCAACCAAAACTCAAAACCATTAAAATCGACAAATAAACGTACCAAACGGCCTTGGATCATACTACTCCTTTGGAAGAAAACGACCACCGCGACACGATCTATCATCCTATCTTCTCGGATTTCTCATCCGATACTTTGTAAGTTTCCGACAAATCCCGAAATCTCTCGTTTTTAAGTGTTTTCACTTTCTAGTAGTTTGTAACAACTTAAAATGTCCATATATGGGTTGGGTAAAAGAATCGGACCAAACTATGGCCGGAAAACTCGTTTTTGGCTCAAAAACCCGTCAACAGCTCGAAGTGACGCAACGACGATTGCAGTATAGCGTCACTTCGTGCGTCACTTAAGTGACGCATTGAGTGTCGCTAAAAGTCCAAATTTTGCGTCACTTGCCTAAGTGCCGCATAAAACCCTCTTTTTCCGTCACTACCAAAGTGACGCATTTTCATTACCCGTCACTAATGACCGACACTTATAGCGTCACTTGCCTAAGTGACGCCTACCATCAAATCTGATTTCACCCGTCACTCACCTTAGTGACTCATGACCTTTATACCGACACTTATAACCGACACTTCCTCAAGTGTCGCACTCTATGCGTCACTTGCACAAGTGACGCTATTATTCAGAATCAGTCATTTCATGCGACACTTCCTAAGTGTCGCCTAAACCCATGAGTGTCGCTATAAGTGACGCATAAAACAGCAGAATTTCTAACTAAAATTTCACTAAGTGTCGAACTTTTACAACCTCAAATCTTTATACGATACTACTTATAAAACACTTTGGGACACTTTTGTAAGTGCAAAACATCAATAACTCGACAATAATACTTGAAGTTTATTGTTTCAAACTCGTCACCAACGGGTCGTACACTTTTCAAACACTTAAACCTATCAACCAAATAGTGGATATTTGGACATTATAGTTGGACGAACAACTGCAGGGGTGATCTTTTGAGATACCCAATCATATTTATAACCATCGCGTGTCGTGGACACCCTCAGGTTACAAGTCTTTGGACTTCGATATTCGGCTAATCAACTTACGTTTGTTTAAACGCTTACAGACTCAGGTGAGTCTCATAGCCCCTCTTTTACTGTTTTACTCAGGGGTGTGATATACTGCTCAACTTTTAACATGTGAACGCAAGTACCAACTTTTCATATACTACATGAGTTTTTCGAAACTAATCATTTTAAAGTCCTCCGTCAGCATAGTTGTTAATACGTTGTAGCGTGAATATTAGTATATGGTACCATATAGGATTGACCCTCCTCGTTCGGGTTAGCAAGCACTAACCGGGTAAACGGACGTACTAATATTTGGGAAGACGAATGTTGATTAGGCATTCGTGGAGGCACCTCGCCCGGAATTCTCTATAGGGGACCCGGCCCTCGAGTTAAGCTCAACTATGTGCTCATGGCTGTATACACGATGATTATCATTTAATTGCTGGATGCAATTTATTATTGCTGGATGCAATACATTATTTAAATCTTGCGGTTCATACGATATAACTTGATTTCAAACCTGTGAGCTCACCAGCTTTATAGCTGACCTTTTAGCATATATCGCAGGTACCCAGCAGTAGGATGTTTCTGCTTCAGGATTTAGCTCGAGTCAGCATACAGAAGTTTGAGATTTTCTTGCATTAGTATATTTTGTATAAGTACTTATGTACTGAAATCTCATTTTATATAACTCGAGCTATGTAAAGCTTTAAATGTTGTAAACATTTCGGTTATCAATATATTTTGTTAAAACGACGCATATAGAGTCGTTTGCTATTTATCTTGGTGCTTTGTTATTGATTAGTAACACCCAAATCAAGCTTCCGCAAATCATCAAATTTGGGGGTGTTACATTATGCTCATCGTTTACTTAAGTTTTAATAAGTGGGTGGTTGCAGGTTATGCTAACCGTTTGATACAATTGCCATGAGCCACCATAGTTGAAGCTTAACGTACAGTAAATATAGGTACCCCCTCATGAATGTAATCCAAAACATTCATACGGAACGAGTAAGAAACGCCCGTTTCTACAGGAACGGTTCGTGGTAGTGCGTGCTACCCCGGGCGGGGATTGTCAGTCCCATATGGATCCATATACTAAAACTCGCGCTTATCACATAACTAACAACTATGATTAAGGAGGATTTCATTGGATTAGTCGTAAACTCATGCAGTTGGCGTATCCGTAATCTCGTACAGTAAGTAAATCATGGCAGCAAGTAAGTTTTGTGTGTTCATATAAAACAATAATGCATCTCACCCCTGAGTATAAAACAGTAAAGTAGGGGCTGTGAGACTCACCTGAGTCTGGCAGACAATGCAGTAAGTAAGCAAGTAGTATCCCGAACTAGCAACCCTTAGCGTCCTAATACTCATAAGGTTTAGTAAGTAAATGGAATACTTGTAAAGTATCCATGCTAGTTGTTCCCAAACTAGTTAATGTCCATTAGTTTGTTTGTACGTTTGTATTCGTTTGTAAATCGTGGTTTGTATAAAAGTTGTACGGTCCGTTTGTTATCGGTGCATAATAATAATTCCATCCATTATTATTATGTAATCATAGTAGTGGTACAGTTGTAAAGTATACTCGCCTGATCGTTTGTTTGTATTACAACATGTATCATTTGCGTAAGTTCCAATGGGCTTAAACCCCAAAGGGTACGAGCGAAACCTCGTAAGTATTCGTGTGTATGATCGTATCAGTTAACGTGTAATCCAGCACGTAACTAGTGATGGAACTTGTAAGTTCGTATCGGATGTAATCCCGTGTAATGTACAAGTGTAAGTTCGTTGGAGTGTAATCTCCTAAGTATTTCGAGTGTAAACTCGTGCGTGTGTGTGAGTGAAATCTCACGTTAGTTTAGCATAGTCTTGTACGTATTCAAGTGTTGTTGTATACTCTCAAAAGTATAGTATTTTCATGTATAAGTAGCATCGTATTTGATTTAGTAGTTGAAAAGTGATTCCAACACTTAGAATATATTTTGTTTTTCTGATCTGGGCTATCTGCGACACAAGGCTTGTGTCGCAGACCGTATGCGACATAAGGTCTGTGTCGTATGGATTGATTTCGGTTTGGTGTTTATGCGACACAATAGTTGTGTCGCATACCAGGGTACGACACAACGATACGACATAGTCGTTGTGTCGCAATCAAGCGATAGGTAAACTTTGTGTCGTAGATGATACGACATATAGTGCGACATAAGCGTTGTGTCGCATACATTGCGACATAACGTGCGACATAATGTTGTGTCGCATGAAATTTTGGTCCGATGCGACACAAGAGGTCTGTTCGGAATTTAAGTTTCCGAAAACGTATTTTCCGGTTTCCGTTGGGTCTAGAACTTTTATACTAGTTTTAATATGTTATAATGAGTCCATATTAACTATTGGTGGTCATTTTTAAGGTTTGTGGTGTCGTTTTCTTTAAAATGACCAAAACCGACGTTTCCGTTAACATGTTCAAAAATGAGTTTTAATTACGTATTCGGACATCATTTAGCTAGGGGAACAACATGGAAGTAAAATAAATGTAATCGGAAAAGTTTCGGGTAGCCGGAAAACTTACAAAATTGTCGAATCGAGAAACCGAAAAGATAGGATTGTAGAGCTCGTTCTCGTGATCACTTTTCTCCAAACCGAGCCTAGCCTTCGAGGTGTTTTAATGGTAGTTTTTGGGTGTTTTGAGGGTGGTTTTAGAGAGAGAGAGTGAGAGAACCGATTGAGAGAGAGAGAAGAGAGAATGATTGAGGATGTGGTGTGTTTGTGTGTGTAAGTGAGAAAGGAGGTGAGGGCTTAATGCCCCCTCACCTTGGGCCGGTTTTGGTGGGGCCACATGATGTGGTCTCACCACTTTTTGCTCCTCCGTGTTTGCGCTCCGTGCGGTGTTCATTTCCCCGGTCGTTTAAACGTTAAAATCATTTTATGCGCGATTATTTATACGTTTCAAAAGGCGAAATAATATCCGATAATTTAGTCGAAGCATTTTAATAAAATACTTTGTTTTTAAGTTATAAAATATAACTTTGTTTTGTTTTGTCGGTTGGTCGAGTTTTCGGGGAGTTCGGTAACGTTTTGGTTTAAAACGTATGTTTTCCGTTATATTATAAACATAATATAAAGTACTAGTCAAAGTAATTAAACAATTTAACATTATTTAATAGTTGTTTTACCAATGTCTGCAAGTTTGTACAATTGTAGTTTCATACGATATGTACGAATCGTATACGCGTATATATACATATATTCCATCCATATATATATATAATAAGTAAATAACGTATATAATCCTATTTCATATTATATACAAGTAATAAACACGTAATTAGGGAAAATTTAAATTGGCCCTAAATTTGGGGTTGTTACATTCTCCCCTTGTTAATAAAATTTCGTCCCGAAATTTGTTCGAAGTAGTGGTCGGTAGTTCGATACCAGTCAGGTAGCTACAATGTGTACTAGTAGCCTATGGTAGGACGGTAAGTCCTACAGTGTTTGAAATCAAGTAATCGCTAGGTGGTAACGTACCCTAAATTTTGTTGCCTGGAGGTAGTGGGCATTGGGCCTTGAGATGGCCAGCACTCCCACAGTTGAAGCAGAGTTTCGCTTTAGGAGGGTTCGCACTTTTAGGGTAGGATTTGCATCGACCGGTGGGTATGGTACACGGTCCTTCATGATGCCGAGTGCATCGGGAACAGAAAGGTTTCTTTCCCAAGTATTTTCCTGAAGAGTTGGTCGGAGAGATTTTTGCCCTTTTTGCTGGAGGCGGGGTACAGTCAGTGTCGTTATCCTCTTCAGCAGGAGTACCTTGTGATGTTGATGTTGAAGCGAGGTTTTCTAAGGCTAGCAATCGTAACTCGTACTCACGCATACGTACGTTATTATGGAAGGCAGTTTGTCGTAGGTCATCAATATCTTCTCGTGCCTCAGTTAGTTGTTTTCGCAACGATTCAATAGTTCGGTTGAGGTGACTGACTGATTCAGCAGTCAAGGTTACATCAACTGGTGCTTTTGCAGCAGTTAGAGCAACAGGAGAAGCAGGTGCTGTTGCTGATTCGACAGAATGTTCTGTATCACACTCGAGTTCGAGGAGGTAAGGAAACATCCTTGGTTCCTCACTAAGCAGTTCATCATCCAAGGTAGGGTTGTTGACAGAGTGAGTTGTCATTTCCTATGAAATAATTATTCTATTTAAGAATTGTTGCAAGAAATTTGAATTTCTATTAGATGAATTGTTTAAAGTAACTAATAATATACGAGTTCCCGGTCTCAACCAGTGTGAGATATTTGGGAAAAGAGTTTGTTATTGGTAATCCAAGGGTAATACAAGTTTTATGGTCGGGATTCGTATAGTCGATCGTTTCCTAATCCTATTGGGTACTTAGGATCAAAGAAAACACACAAAATAAGAGGCAATTACACATAAATCATTAAGCGAGAGATTTATGGAAAACAGTTTCGAGAAATCAAAGAATGAGCGTACCCGGGTTAAGCAAATCACAAAGTCTCGGATTTGGGTCATCCTCCCTGGCGTTAATTACATAAGCTCTACTCCTCGTGTGGTTGGTCCGGAGTTTCAGTTTTGGGCAATCCTTCCTGAAATGCCCGGTACCATTGCACTCATAGCAGGTCTTGAGTGCGGGAGTATCAGTACCAGTGGGATTGGTTCGACAGTCTTGGGCCAGGTGCCCGAATTTCTTGCATTTGGTGCAGGGACAGGAGCCATTATGATGGCGACTACATTTGGAGCAGTAAGGCTTGCTCCCCTTGTAAGCCTTTGAGTCATTGGCATTGACGGTTACAGGCTTTTTGTCAGAGGTAGGGTTGGATGAGTGGGGACTCACTTCCCATTTACGTTTGTTATTCGCAGACGGGGTTGAAGTCGAGCCACGGCGGACAGAATTGGCCGTTAACTCATGAGCCATACGAATGGCGCTCTGAATAGTTCCTGGTTTGGACGAAGTTACTAAATCTTGAAGTCATTCGGGAAGTCCATCAACGTACTTTTTGATTCTTTTGTACTCGGGATCAACCATGGATGGGCACAAAAGTGCCAGCTGGTGAAAGCGGTCGGTGTAACCGGTGATGTCGTCACCCTGCATCTTGTGATTCCAGAATTCTATCTCTAGTTGCTTCAATTCGTCTCTTGGGCAGTACTCGCCCCTCAGCATATTCTTCAGTTCATCCCACTGTAGTTTGTAAGCCTCGGCAACGCTCACAGTTTGTGCATAGGTGTTCCACCAGGTAAGAGCGGTGTCAGAAAAGGTGCTGGCGGCGAACTTAACTTTATCCTCTTCCTTGCAGTTGCAGATGAGGAACACTGATTCGATTTTCTCGGTCCAGCGAATTAGACCGATCGCTCCTTCAGTACCTGCAAAGCTCAAGGGTTTGCAGTTTTGGAAGTCCTTGTAGGTGCAGGTTTTGGGTGGTGGTGTATTGTTAGTCGTGTCTTCGCTACCAGGAGTGGTTGCTCTGACAGCTAGGGCTTGGGCCACACTACTGGCAATAATACCCGCGACTTCAGCTTCAGTAAGTGTGATTTGTCGTCGAGGAGGCATGTTCCTTGAAACAACAAATAAAGAACATGTGAAGGTTTGAACAAGAATTTTGATGGTGATGATTTAGTAAGTTCAGAGAAACTAAGCAAAAGTTTGAAATTTGTTTAAAGTTGTGTACTATAAGTAAGTTTATACGGTTTTGGAAATTCTGAGAATTTTATAAAACATTTTGTAAGAAATTTTGTAACATGTTTGATAGAAATACGTTTGTTATAAAATTTTGACAATGAAAGTCGGTTGTATAATTTGAAATCTGACGAAAATTAAGTTGAAAATGGTTTTATTAGGTTACACCTAACGGTACAGTAGTGTACATTGTAGAATGTTATAAACGTAGAATTAGGTAGGAATAGCAAATGAAAACAAGGTCTCGATCTTCATATCGAAGAATGTTCGAGTAACTATGGTTGTCGGTTATAATGGTGTTGAGATCTTCGGACGTATGTCGGTATTCGTGAATTCATAAAAGTTAAATAAGGACAGAATGATGAGAATCGAGTTGTCGTTTGTTCGATGAAATTTTAAAGAATATTAATTTCGTAGTAGTCGAGAGAGAGTATCGTATCGGGGAAAGAGGCCTATGTATATATATATATATATATATCACATAACTGCCTAGTTCGTGTCTAGCACAATCACGTAAAAGTCCCGGTTCTCTCGAGGTCAGAGTCAGCTAATGCATTCCGGTTCAACATAACCCCTTTCAGAACTCACATCATCTTCATTTAATTGTACATAGTTGATCAGGCTATGTTAAATTAAACTTGTATACTGTAATTCCTGAACCAGTTATACCTAATGAGGAATACTGCCTAACGGTCATAGTCTAGGCCCACTAAATGCAACCTAGTTCACTATAACCTTAAGCTCTGATACCAATCTGTAACACCCCCAAATTTAACAGTTTGCGGAAGCGATATTCTGGGTGTTACTAATCAATAATCACAAGCACAAAGGATACATTGAACGACTCTAAATGAGACGTTCGAAAAGTTATTACATTAATACATAAGTAGTTTCAAAATACAAGCTCGAGTTCAAGTAAAATCCTAGAGATTCTAATACAAAACAGAAAATACAAAAGTAATGTATGTAAATCTCCAAGCTTGTAAATGCATGCGACTCGAGCTAAGAAAGCTTATCCTGCTGGGCATCCCTACTGATGCTGTGTACCTGAGAAGCATTACTAAAACGGTCAACCAAAAAGGTTGGTGAATCTCACAGGTTTATAAGTAAGTAAATAGTTTGAACACACATGTAGTATTTGTAAATCATAGCCAGCCAGTAAGTAACGATCACAGGTTATGCTCATCGTTTACTTAAGTTTTAATAAGTGGGTGGTTGCAGGTTATGCTAACCGTTTGATACAATTGCCATGAGCCACCATAGTTGAAGCTTAACGTACAGTAAATATAGGTACCCCCTCATGAATGTAATCCAAAACATTCATACGGAACGAGTAAGAAACGCCCGTTTCTACAGGAACGGTTCGTGGTAGTGCGTGCTACCCCGGGCGGGGATTGTCAGTCCCATATGGATCCATATACTAAAACTCGCGCTTATCACATAACTAACAACTATGATTAAGGAGGATTTCATTGGATTAGTCGTAAACTCATGCAGTTGGCGTATCCGTAATCTCGTACAGTAAGTAAATCATGGCAGCAAGTAAGTTTTGTGTGTTCATATAAAACAATAATGCATCTCACCCCTGAGTATAAAACAGTAAAGTAGGGGCTGTGAGACTCACCTGAGTCTGGCAGACAATGCAGTAAGTAAGCAAGTAGTATCCCGAACTAGCAACCCTTAGCGTCCTAATACTCATAAGGTTTAGTAAGTAAATGGAATACTTGTAAAGTATCCATGCTAGTTGTTCCCAAACTAGTTAATGTCCATTAGTTTGTTTGTACGTTTGTATTCGTTTGTAAATCGTGGTTTGTATAAAAGTTGTACGGTCCGTTTGTTATCGGTGCATAATAATAATTCCATCCATTATTATTATGTAATCATAGTAGTGGTACAGTTGTAAAGTATACTCGCCTGATCGTTTGTTTGTATTACAACATGTATCGTTTGCGTAAGTTCCAATGGGCTTAAACCCCAAAGGGTACGAGCGAAACCTCGTAAGTATTCGTGTGTATGATCGTATCAGTTAACGTGTAATCCAGCACGTAACTAGTGATGGAACTTGTAAGTTCGTATCGGATGTAATCCCGTGTAATGTACAAGTGTAAGTTCGTTGGAGTGTAATCTCCTAAGTATTTCGAGTGTAAACTCGTGCGTGTGTGTGAGTGAAATCTCACGTTAGTTTAGCATAGTCTTGTACGTATTCAAGTGTTGTTGTATACTCTCAAAAGTATAGTATTTTCATGTATAAGTAGCATCGTATTTGATTTAGTAGTTGAAAAGTGATTCCAACACTTAGAATATATTTTGTTTTTCTGATCTGGGCTATCTGCGACACAAGGCTTGTGTCGCAGACCGTATGCGACATAAGGTCTGTGTCGTATGGATTGATTTCGGTTTGGTGTTTATGCGACACAATAGTTGTGTCGCATACCAGGGTACGACACAACGATACGACATAGTCGTTGTGTCGCAATCAAGCGATAGGTAAACTTTGTGTCGTAGATGATACGACATATAGTGCGACATAAGCGTTGTGTCGCATACATTGCGACATAACGTGCGACATAATGTTGTGTCGCATGAAATTTTGGTCCGATGCGACACAAGAGGTCTGTTCGGAATTTAAGTTTCCGAAAACGTATTTTCCGGTTTCCGTTGGGTCTAGAACTTTTATACTAGTTTTAATATGTTATAATGAGTCCATATTAACTATTGGTGGTCATTTTTAAGGTTTGTGGTGTCGTTTTCTTTAAAATGACCAAAACCGACGTTTCCGTTAACATGTTCAAAAATGAGTTTTAATTACGTATTCGGACATCATTTAGCTAGGGGAACAACATGGAAGTAAAATAAATGTAATCGGAAAAGTTTCGGGTAGCCGGAAAACTTACAAAATTGTCGAATCGAGAAACCGAAAAGATAGGATTGTAGAGCTCGTTCTCGTGATCACTTTTCTCCAAACCGAGCCTAGCCTTCGAGGTGTTTTAATGGTAGTTTTGGGGTGTTTTGAGGGTGGTTTTAGAGAGAGAGAGAGTGAGAGAACCGATTGAGAGAGAGAGAAGAGAGAATGATTGAGGATGTGGTGTGTTTGTGTGTGTAAGTGAGAAAGGAGGTGAGGGCTTAATGCCCCCTCACCTTGGGCCGGTTTTGGTGGGGCCACATGATGTGGTCTCACCACTTTTTGCTCCTCCGTGTTTGCGCTCCGTGCGGTGTTCATTTCCCCGGTCGTTTAAACGTTAAAATCATTTTATGCGCGATTATTTATACGTTTCAAAAGGCGAAATAATATCCGATAATTTAGTCGAAGCATTTTAATAAAATACTTTGTTTTTAAGTTATAAAATATAACTTTGTTTTGTTTTGTCGGTTGGTCGAGTTTTCGGGGAGTTCGGTAACGTTTTGGTTTAAAACGTATGTTTTCCGTTATATTATAAACATAATATAAAGTACTAGTCAAAGTAATTAAATAATTTAACATTATTTAATAGTTGTTTTACCAATGTCTGCAAGTTTGTACAATTGTAGTTTCATACGATATGTACGAATCGTATACGCGTATATATACATATATTCCATCCATATATATATATATATATATAATAAGTAAATAACGTATATAATCCTATTTCATATTATATACAAGTAATAAACACGTAATTAGGGAAAATTTAAATTGGCCCTAAATTTGGGGTTGTTACAAAAACAAACCTCTTGTAGTCAAATTTTGTACTCTGAATATATTGCATAGACCTTTTCTTTCAAAAGTAACTCCAGAAGTAGTCTTGAAGGAACTTCATGCTCCTTCTTATTTTTAGAATAAATTTGAATGTTGCAGATGAAAAGGTATGATAAATTCATCGAGATGCGGCTTATATACGCGTTCGTTAAATATACGAATGCTATAGTCGCATTAGTAAGATCGAGAGGCATAACGAGAAATTTGAAATGTTCGTAACGAATACTAAACGTAATCTTAGGTATATCTGATTCAGGTACCCTCAATTGATGGTAACCAGAATGAAGATTGATTTTTGAACACCCCCGAACACCCAGAAGTTGATCAAACAAATCATATATCCTTAGAAGAGGACAACGATTCTTGACCGTAAATTTTGTTAAGTTCACGATAATCAATGCACAAATGAAAACAACCATCTTTCTTTTTGACAAACAAACCAGGTGCTCCTAAAGGAAAAAGACTAGGGCGAAAAAAACCCTTGTTTTGAAGCATCTAAAATTGGATTAACTAGTTCTCGCATTTCAAATAGTATTAAATGATTTGGAGTTTTTGCAACTGGGGTTGCTCCAAGAATAAGATCGATACAAAACCTTACGAAACGAGAGGGATATAGTCCTTCTAAGTCTTCCGGGAAGACCTCGAGGGAATCGTCGATAACAGAATATTTGAAATTTTATACTATTAGCCTTTACGCTCATGAGTTGTTTCTTTTCGTCTTTGAAGTGTTATATGAAAATCTCAGGTATTACACCACCACTTAAGTGGTATACGAAATACTTTATCAAACATACAATTTCTTCCTAAATTTCGTCAACTAATCCGTTCCCTCAACCACACCAAAACTTCTGAGTCCGAAGGGCAACAAGTCAATGCTAAAAGAGTATTCTTCTAGCACTAGAGTATACCCTAATGTAACATCTTTTAGTCTCTATGCGCACTCATTAATAATATTATTTCAACGTCTCCCACTCAAAACAAGCCATTGAGTTTCCTACTGTGTTGATTGGTGCCCCTTGACGAGCTGTCATCCGACATTCAATTGTAAAGCTACCTCTTAAGTTTCAGTTTGAATAAATACAACATGGTGCAGATGTGTGATGATAGTAGTTACATTTTACTCACATAAGATGTGAACAAGTGTAACCCTCTCTTCATGTGTTAATATCCATCAATCTCTTGAATACCCTCTCATTCTTGGTATTATTTCTACATTCCCAGCCTTAATGGTTTCACTGATTAACAATCCATCCATCAGTATTACGCCATAGATAGTAGGAGGCTCAGTCACTTCTACCATCTCGCGAGTTTCCAGAACAAAGCTGTTGGTGTACTTCGAGTGCCACACGATGAGGTCTAATTCTTGCCAACTCATGAAATTATCTGATATATATGTTGCATGATTAACTCCCATCGTAGAGAAATTTCAAAACTTGTTCACTAACTTCTTCATTTCGTTATTGAAAGAATATTTCTCCTTAAACAGTGCCTTTATTTATTTTATTTATTTATTTATATATTTTATTATAATATTATTGTTTTTATTTTATTTATTTATTTATTTTGCGCCATCACCACTTCCATCCTTTGAATTCTCGACTATTACTTCCATTTTCGCCTTCGGTGTCGTTAGCTCTACCATGCTTCAATATGCTGATACTAATTTTCATGACAACTTTGAATATTAAGGCCCACCACTGTCGTGCAATGATCGCAACAACATTGGAGTTCTTGCCTTCAATACAACAAATTCCTCCAGTTCAACCATCAGTTCAATCACCACTATCACTTGTATGACCACCTCCGAGTGTTTCTCCTCCACGAGAAAATTTTACGAGTAATGCGTCTTAGTAGTATGCTCACTAAAATTTCGAATTCTTATTAGTTTAGAATAGATAAATACTTTGGAGTTTGTCAAGGCATAAATGCACAAGACTTACAAACATAAGAATGACTCGGTAAGGAATATAATTGGGATTTTATTACCATACAACACGAAGATAGCACATGAGACACGCAAACATGGTCGGATAAGCACACATACGTCGGAACACATTTGTCAATTACGTCTGCAGCCATAATTGTGAAAGTATTCCTTCATACACATACTTATCTTTCAAGTCCTTGTATCACAATAAGATTTGTAATTACGGAAAGAGATCAGAGAGTTATGGAATCCTAAGCAACATGTAGATGATCCACATAAGGAGTCGTAAGATGATGAAGAAACGCTTACAACGTCCTTATTTGAAATGGTTAAGATGAATGATCGACACTAGCTACAACTAGCTTCACGGAATTGTATGCACATATAACTTCCTAACTCATGTTCTATATGTGGGTTCCTTATTTATAGTCTAGGCCAATCCACCTAGATCTCTATAAACCTGGCTCTCATACCAATCTGTCACACCCCGTCTAAAGCGGAAACAACGGGGTATAACGGTGATAGGATCATAACACATCATTATAAAGAATTCTATATGAAATACAATATCCAATGTGTCATGATGCCAATAACATGAATAACGGTTCATGTCGTGCATACATTTCAATAATGAATTCAACATCTTACAAACAAACGTACACTATAATGTTATGGCGAAACATGCCTTCACAAATAACCATGATGTACCATAAGTCTTGAATATTTCTCAATGCAACCCTAAAGGTCCATTAAGTTCTCTTGTCCACTGCTTTAAGTCCACTAGTATAACCTGAAAAGATATGCTCAAAAACGTCAACACGAATGTTGGTGAGTTTCGTAGGTTTGAAGCCAGACACCAAAAAAATAAACATTTTGCTGTGATAATAGTAAGTTAGGACAATGCATATAGAAATGGCACACAAGTGAAATAATACAACCAACAATCCACAAACCGTCATCACCCCACAAAGGAGTATGACCCAACCTAATCGTGCGTATGCGGTAGCTACCCATAAATGACCTTCAATGTACACCTAAGCATACATTAGGTATACACTCCCGAAAGAGTGCAGCCTTGTAAATAAATAAGTCCTTCAGTGTATACAAAGCATATACACTAGGTATACCCTCCCGAAGGAGTGCAGCCTTTTAACAAAACAAATCCAACAACCAATGCATATAAGTCACATAGTGTCACACATTTCAAGCATATGTCCAAAAATTGAAAATGAATACGTTTCATAGCATAAAAACAATTGATAAAACATGTGAGCATACTTTTCCCCCAATTTGAAAACATGTATATGAAAAAGGGGCCACGAAAACTCACCTTGAAATAAAGATGTAAGTTTTGCCCTTTAGTTTAACCACCAACAATTCTTGCAATCTACAACAATCAGATAATGCATATGGGTCACAACCTAGACATAACTAGGTCATTCCATTGTATCCCAAGTCTAAAAACCTCCACTAAGTTCCCTCACAACTCAACTCGTGTATATTAACTTGAATCAACCTATCGAGTAAAAATCAGATTCTGTCCACAATTTTCATACCACTTTACGTATTTTTAAATATTACTTAATGAAATTATTTGACTCTACCATTTTAACCAGTTACATTTCAATATGTTTAGAAGATCCTGTAATTTTTTCAGATTCAATCACATTGATTTACTATTTTTAAAAATTCACAACAATGAACTGCTCTAAACCGTTGACACTTTCTGACTTCACAAAAGTTATAATTTATTTAAAATACTTAGAGACTTCAAAAGATTATCATATTTTTAAAGAAACTATTTAACACTTTTAAAACACTTCAGTAAAAATTTCAAGACCTAATTCTTAGTTTAAGGTACGTTTCAAAAATCGACAACTTAACCAAAATCTGGAACCGCAAACTCAGAAATGACACACGATCTTGAAAAATCATTTTGACTAACTTAAACACAACATTTGGACATCAGACCGATGCCATTTGAAAGTAGACTCAAAGTACTTAAGTTTAGACTCCTGTTTCATCAAAAATCATCACGAAATAACCAAGTTACGGGCTTCCCAAACCGAAACATAAAATCTGGACAGATTAGGGTTTATGAGTTTAAACCTAAATCTTTATACTAATCAACCCAAACGCTTAATCAGTTGAATATTTCACTCACAACCAACTTATATACTGATTTCACAATTAATCTATTGATTTCATACACCCGGAATACAATGGATCGAACCGAAACAAAACCGATAATACGAAACAATTGAATATGTTTAATTGAATGATTCGGAAAGAATATATACCGACAACGAGAACCCGTACGATAGGAATCCATTATAATCTGTGAATAATAAGGATATACACTCTTATAATTCATTTTCGTAGATTGATCAAACGTATACAAGAGTTATAGGATCGAAAACTTACCAATGTTTCTAAAAATTCGTCACCGACAGTAGCAGTTTACGAAATAATTTTTATAAAATAATATGCTTCGTTTCAGAGGCCGAAACCTCGCGTGTCCAAGTAAAACATCGAGATCTACAACTTTTTAGTTTTGGCCGAAGCCTAAAAACAAACGCTGATGGGTCAAATCGGCCTCCCTTCGTGACTGAAATTTTGGGACAGCAACATGGACGTTTTTTTTTGTGATAAAAATGATAGGGTTATGTTTTAGAATATTTTTTATGGTTTTAGAGTTACTTGGGCTTGAATGGGTTGGGCCAGCCAGATCCTCCAAGGGGTAATTTGGGTCGGTTTTCTTTGGGCCAAATAAGAAGACACAAAACACAGTCCAAAAATAATTGATACTTACGTTTAGTTTCGTATCTCATTCCTTATACGTCCGTTTGTGATATTATGTTTTGCGTTGGATTCGTTTTTCAAAAATGAAGACTTTGGTGTAAATGAATCTTTTAAATTTGTATTTTTACAAAAATGACTTTTTACGGCTTGAACTACGATAACGGTTTGGTGACGGTTGTCACACGCGATTTGGACACTTTTTAGCTCACATCAATTCTCAACAAAAATCATACATATACAACAAATGTCTAGTATTTTAGAGAATTTTCCCAAGAATTATAGGGGTCGGTTTCTTAGTCAAATAAAATAGAGAAAGTGAAGTGTTCGGTTTTCGGCCAAAACGTATACCCGTGTACAATTCGATTTTTACAGAAAAACGTGAGCATTTTGAGAGGAAACTTTCTTCATGAAAGTTGTAGTTGACGAAAATACGAATATTTAGGTTTTTTTTCATAGTCTAACTCAAAACACACGATTTTATATAAATTCTTTCGTGGGACTGTTTTTCTGTGATCTTTTCGGTTTACATATACAAGTTTCAAAAACGTGTTTTGAGCCTCGTTTTGGACATTATCTAGCTAGATAAACAACTAGACTAGTAAATAAACATAATATAAGTAGTTTTGAAGTGACGGAAACTTAAGAGTGTCGGTTTTGAAATCCGAAAAGATAGAAATGTAGAGCTTCGCGTGGTGATCTTTTTCTTCCAAACGAGCTATGCGATCCAAGGTATTTTGATGGTGTATTTTGGTGATGGTGTGGGATGGTTTTTAGAGAGAGAGAGAGGTGGTGAAGAGAGAGGATGGAGGGAATGATGAAAATGAAAATGATGGTGTTGGTGTTTGAGTGAGTCAAAGAAGCAAGAGATGGGCAAGGCTATGGGAGGCCATACCCCTTGCCTTGGCCGGTTTTTGGTGGGGTCCACGGGTGTGGACTTCACCAATTTTTCGTTCCCTGTGTTCGTGCTCCGTGTGGTGTTCGTTTCCCCGTTCGTTTAATCGTTTATTTATACGTTATATGTTAAACGTACATGTTTTAAGTAACATTCGAAATTCGATATTTTAACTTGAAGAAATACTTCATATTACTTGAAAACATTTGTAAAAATGTTTGGTAATGTGTCGGGAATGTTTTGCGTGTTCATGTTCCGTTTATTTAATCGTGTAACGTTTTTAGACGTTATAATTGTACGCGCGTAATCGCAATATTTTCATTTGAAGTATTTTATCAAAATACTTAATAATGAGTTATAAAACTATAACTTGAGTTTATTTGATTTGTCGGGCGTGTCTCGCGCGCTTAATTCATGTCGGTTACGTTTTAAATAAAACGTACATTGTTTCGTATATTATTAATACATAATAATATAATGTGAATAACTACTATTTAATCACCAAATAGATTTATGTTATTTATTGAAAACTTCACCTACGTCGTATGAATATGTATCGAAATCCATTCGATATGAAACGTGCATGATTTAGTCAAATCGCGTATGCATATATATTCAACAATATATATATATATATATAAATATGGATACATTAATTAACCTAATCAAAGGACTAATTACATGTATTACAGAGAATTAGGCACTAAAAACTAGACCTAATTTGGCGGGGTCACAAACACTAAGGGCTGATGATACTTTCTAGTTCGGTTTGGTGGTCAAACGTGTTCGGTTTGGTGGTCAAACATGTTCGGTTTGACCCGAGACTTTTACACAAGTCTTATATTAGTCCATATAACTTGTGAAAATTATCGGTTCGTGTCGGGGTTTACCCGAAGTATCGGTTTTTAAAACATGTACCAAAACACTTAAGAATTATGTTTTTCCAGATTTTAAACCCGATTCAAGCCTCATTCTCGACAACCTAAATTCCGAAATGAAATACAACAAAAATCACATACCCTCTCATGTAACAATCAGTCTTTCCTCTTAAGCAAGGGCATTTCTAAACCTGCTTTCTCTCCCTTCTTGTCTTAGCAGCATGACCAAATGGAGGCGGAAAGCCGGTTGGGTGCTAGTGCTTTATACACATAATCATCTATATCTCTAGTATTTTACATAATTTTTTCCGTGATTTTTAGGGTTCGTTTAGCTAGGTAAATAAAATAGAGAAAGGCTAAAGGTCGGATTTCGGCCAAAATGGACCTTTGTTCATAAACCGATTTTAGAGAGAAATCTATGTATTTCTGGACAAGGCCAAAGAAGAACTTTTTGTAGACCACATCCATACGAAGATTTTGGCATAGGTTTCATGCATTTGTTTGGTTTAGAACTCGAGATAGAGTCAAAATAGTGAAGTGCATTTTCTGTGACAGAAACTGTCAATATATATACTTATGAAAAATGAGTTTTAAGCTTTTATTTGGACATTATCTTGCTAAATGAACAACATAAAATGTATATAAATGTGTTGTAAGTAAAACTAGTGAAGAAAAAGAGGTGCTTACGAAGAGAATTTGTGATCTAGAGACGAAGATGGTGAAGTGTGCTCGGTTTTGCTTCCGCTCCTTTTCCTTTGCTTCCTCCTTCGTTTTTCTCCAAATGAGAGGTGGTGTTTGATGGTGGATTATGATGGTGAAGATGATGGTTGATGGAGCCAGTTCAGGGAGTGAGAGAGGGAGAGATTAGAGAGAGAAATTGGAGAGAGAGGGGAAACAAGAATGAGGGATTTGGGAGTGTTTTTGGTGGCTTAAGGTCAAGGGACATGATCCCCTTTTTGGGGAGGTCTCTTGACCAGTTTTTGGGTGGCCCACCAAAGTGTGGGTTGCCCAAATTTTGTTCCCCGAGTTTGCGCTCCGTGCGGTGTTTGTTTCCCCGGTCGTTTAAACGTTATTTAGACGTTATACGTTTTATATATATGTTTTCGTTTTCGATTCGATTCGATTCTCGATATTTTTAATGGAAGTATCTTATCAAAATACTTTGTTTTGAGTTATAAAAATATAACTTGAGATTATTTCATTTGTCGGGCGCGAATCGCGCTTTTTTGTCGCGTATTATTAGTTTTGTACGATACGAAATGCTTGTTAAATATTATCAACATAATATTTAATAAATAATGAGGTTATTAAATAATTTCATCTTATTTAATAATTTGATTCACCAATGTCCGTATTTTGATTATGTCAAATTCCATCCGATGTATAAATGCACGATTTAAATAAATCGTGTACGTATATATATATATATATATATATACATAATGATACATACAATTAGCCTAATATAGCACTATTTACATGTGTTAACAAAGTTATTAGGCACTAATTACTAGTCCTAATTTGTCGGGTGTCACATAATATGTATATGTATATGTATAATATAATCTATAAAATACAAAAGAATATATGCCTTCAATAATATACTACTCCATTAACTTACTACTTGAGTAACTTATAAGACAACAATTCTAAAAAATTTGACATACCTCTACCGCCCAATAATTAAGAAGTCTAAAATGAAATGGGTGTAACTTTCTCAGGTATTGATTTTGTTTATTAATTTCTTAAAAGATAATTTATGTGTACCGTATATTGTAATTTTATTTTAACATTTTTATCAATATTAGGTTTTAATTTATTGTAATTAAATTGTTATTTCTCTTAAATAAGTTTTTGCAAATGAGTGATAGGAGTTTCGCAACGAAGTGCGATCGTACCACCTTGTTATAAAAATACTTAGCTGGTAACTTAAATTCAAAAAAGATGAAAATGTTGATATTATTTTAAAAATGTCCTGAAATTTAAATACGTGATTGATTCGCTTGTCGTCACCCGAAAGAGAAATATAAATGGCAACTTACCTAAAATACAGACGAACTATTAGCAATTTTTAGATGGTAAAAAACAATCTCGAAAAGTTTTAAAATTAGTAACCATCTTTAATATTCTATATATTTAAATATGAGTAGAGTTCAAATGAGTACATCAATTTTGAGTGAGAATAGGGAAATCAATCTCAACTACTCATTTTCATCAAATACCCATTTCCCCAACATTTTTGAAACTCAAATATCTCACAAACGGTAAGTCGAAAAATCATGAAAATTGCGCCATAAAATTCAGCGTTTTCTCCTCTTCGATTTTCCGTCTCTCAAGGCATACTTTTGACAACTTTTTTTTTCATTTTTTTGGTGACTTTACAAATTAGTAACACATGTGTTAATGATTGGTTGTACATTTGATTTGTGGTTGGGGTTAGGGTTAGGGTTTAGGGTTAGGGTTAGGGTTTAGGTTTTAGTAGGGTTTAGGGTTTAGTATGATTTAGGGTTTAGAGTTTATTAAAGCGTTTAGGATTTAGGGTTTAGGGGTTAGGGTTTAGGGTTTCTCCTCGAAACCCCAAACCGTAAACCCTAACCCCTAAACCCCAAACCTTAAACCCTAAACGCAATACTAACACATGTGTTACTAATTTGTAAACCCGCGAAAAAATGAAAAAAAAAAGTTGTCAAAAGTATGTCTTGAGAGACGACAAATCGAAGAGGTAAAACGCTGAATTTTTTGGTGCAATTTTTATAATTTTTCAACTTGTCATTCGTGAGATATTTAATGTAACGCCCCTAAAACACGTAAGTTTAAATGATTTAAAATACGTTATGCTTCAGTTTTATATGTATTTAATATGTTCAATGTTTAAAGTAACTAAAATGTTAGAATTTGGTTAGAGGACTAAACAAATAAAAGAAAGTAAGTTAGAGGGATCATATGTGTTAAAGTGAGAATTAGAGGGGAGTAGTATGAAAACTGATTTAATGAAAACTCTCTACTGCATTCTAAAATCCTCCAGATGTTTTTTTTTTTTTTGTACGTATGAAATTGTGAGGTTTTGAGAGGGAAAAAGAGTTCATAAGAGAAACCAAGAAATTAAAGAAGAAAGAGATTGAATTAAGGTTTCTAATTATCAAATTAAGCTTCTACAAGGTATGTTGATCTTTATCTAAGTTCAATTTAAAGTTAGGGTTTTAGTTTTATAAACCCTAGATGATAGAAAGATCATGTATGTTAGTTACTTTGTTAAATTAGTGTTCCATGGGTGTTAGTAAGCTAATTTCTATGTTTAGTTATGTTAGTTTGATTAAAGAACTCATGTTTATATGTGATTGGGTTTTCATAGTTAAATTGTATATGAGAATTGATGAATTAAGAAGAAGTGATAATGATTATGCTTAGATAAATGATATTTACCCAATTACATGTGATTATAAAGCCTAATTATGGAACACTAGTGATGAATGATAGGTGTTAGTGAGTAACACCTAGTTATGAGATTAAGTTAAGAAAGTAAAAGGTTATGTGAATTGATCATGCTATGTGTATTTGTATAGGTGATCAAGCAAAAGAAGTTAATTCAAGTTTATTGCTTAGCCAAGATAAAGGTAAGTAGATGGATATAAAGGTTGAGTCAAGTAATGGGTGAGCCATTAGCTTGACGGTTTCCGAGTAATGAGTCATGACCATTAGCTCGGTATTAATGTTAACTCGCAGTAGTTAGCATGATGATGTTTAAGGATCCTTAATGTGATGATGTTTATGTTTATGTTAAAGCTTCCATTACTTACTAAGCAATTGCTTATGTGTTATGTTTAAACGTTTTCAGGTGAGCCAAGTGTCAATAAAGGGGACTTGGGTAAAGGGCACGTGTGAAGCTTTTGGTGGAGCTTGTTACTTAGTTCGGTAACAAGTCTTATCTCTTTTAATCATGCTCTGGATATATATATGTACACCCCTTTTTGTAAAAGTTGTGACATTAGATTATGTTTTGAAAGAGTGTTAAGTCTCACTTGTGATGTATTGTTAAAAGTCAAACTTAAAGTCAAAGTCAGTTTGGGTGAGACTTGTAAGTGAATGTTGATGAATGTATAAAATGGATGATAATATCATGTTTAATGAGAAAGTTTTATGTGGAAAGTCAAATGTTGGAAAAGTGGTCAAATGTAGATGTTAATGTGTTAGTTTGACTTAGATAAGTCAATTATGTGAAGTTTGACTAAAAGAAGGGGTTAGTTTGGTTAGAAACCCAATCGGGTCATTTGGTGCCCAAATGGGCGACCAATAGGATGAAAAGTCAAAACAGGTTATGTTAAGTTAAAGTCAATTGTAATTATGCCTACAAGTCTTAAATGTGATGTTAAGAATGTGGTAAAAGTGTTAAGACCAAAGTGTATGTGGATTAGAACTTGATGTGTCAAAATTTGGTTAGAAATGTGCCGAAATTGAGTTAATGGGTCAAAACAAGATTTATCGCGAAATTTGAAAAAGTGTAAAAATAAAAATGTTCATATGGTCAAGGTAATGCTACCTGCAAAATTTCAGGTTACCAGGTGTTGTCGTTTAAAAGTTATGCACGTTTAAAGTTCGAGTTTTGGTCAAAAGTTGTGCAGGTTGCTGAATCTGCTGGGACAGGGAGGAATCCGGCGGATTCATCCTAATCCGGTCGGATTCAGATGAATCCGGCGGATTCCCAACCGGATTCCAAAACGGATTCCTTAGATTTGGTTCTGTCCACGAGTTGAGCTGAAAATGTCCAGGAATCCGGCGGATTCCTTTTAATCCGGCGGATTCCGATGGCGGATTCCCAGAATCCGGCTGATTCATCAGTTTACAGGAAATTTCAAGTTATATCGTCAAATATGTAAAGTATAAACTAGTTATAAAATGCTAAGTAAAAAGGTTGTGATGTAATAAGATCATAATATTAAAAGATAAGTGTTTTAAAAAAATATATATATGGTACGTTCTCGGGGTGTTTCAAGTTGGTATCAGAGCACGGTTTAAGGGATTCAGGTATCCACCATTAGTGGGTACTTGGACTTAGACCAATTTTATTATGATGTTGAGCATGATTTAGTAAGATATGTCGTGGGTTAATAAATTGTTAATGATTCTTTACTCAAAGTGTGGCGTGCAGACTATGGATGTGTTTAAAGTAATACGATAATTAGTGCGTCTGGCCAACGCAATGGTTACCATATTACCTTATATATATCCATGGAAATCACGAGACATTAGAGGATTGAATATTACCAAGTTATTAATTGTTTGTAGTAAAGTTTGTGATAAGGTAGACATCAATTGTTTAAGTTATCATGTTAATCTGTTATGTGAACGTTTCAGATAAGATGAGTAAAGAAGTAGAGACTACTGATACTGTAACACCCCCAAATTTTTGTTTAGCGGAAGCAGTTAGTTTAAGTACTGGGGTGTCACAATAATAAAGCATGCATACGTATCAGAGCTTATGATTACAACAGAACAATATATATATTAAGATGCCAAAAGAGTTAATTACAAAGTTTACGATTCATCGAATCGTATTAGTTAATAGTAGTAGGTTTACAAAAGTAGATTTCTGAAATATGACTAAAACATTTCAGTTATACTAAAGAAATCCATATGTTTCCAAAAGTTGGCATCCTAAGCTTCAAGGGTCGCCTAATTCTCCATGTGTTGGCGATTCTTACATGCGCAGCTAATTCCCTGAAAAACATAGTAAAAGTCAACAACTAGGTTGAGTGAATTCACAGGTTTTAAGTTTACACAAGTTGAATCAAGTTTGTATCACAGTTGTTATCCAAATATGTTCACAAATAGTATTGCCATAATAGTCGAGTATAAGTTTTGTACAATGTTATCCAAATACCAGTTTTGTGGGTTGTTCGCCCAAAGTTCAAGTTAATACACGTACTGGTCGTTCACCAGCGAGTTATAAATACACAGTACCGGTCGTTCTCCGGCCAAATACGCACGGGTCGTTCTCCCGTCCAACAAACGCATGGGTCGTTCTCCCATCCAAGACGCACGGGTCGTTCTCCCGTCCCTTGGCCAGTCGTTCTCTGGCACTAAAATACGTGGCTGGTCGTTCTCCAGCGTTTTACACAAAAGTACCGGTCGTTCTCCGGTATACCAAACAAGTTTAAAAGTTATGTTTGTGTCGGTCGTTCTCCGACAAGTTACCAAATGTACCGGTCGTTCTCCGGTAAGATACCAAAATAGTTTACAGTCGTTTGCAAAACAGTTTACCGGTCGTTCTCCGGTCTAGTTAAAACAGTTTGTCGAATAAGTTATCTCATTTGTTCAGTGTATCAGTATGAAAATGTTATTTCATAAACAAAGTTCGTACAACAGTTCAATAGTTCAAAGTACTCTAACAGTTTGAGTAAAACACGTATGATAAACAATCATGTAAGTAAAAGCAGTTATGGCAATAAGTAAAACAGTTGACTATGTTTTCCACCCCTGTTCAAAAGCAGTTAAATCAATAAAAGTAGGGGCTGTGAACTCACCTGTTGAGTTTAAGTAGCTGTGCGAGTGCTAGTAAACCTAAGCCCAAGTACGGTCTGAAATCTCCTAACGTCCTAAACGTACGAGATTTAATAAGTATGTGGATGTCTAAACTAATCATCCATGCTAGTGTTTGTACATCCAAGTCACGTCCAAATCGTTTGTTTAATGTTTATGTTTGTATTTCGTTGTTTATGAAAATGTATACGACTCGTTGGTGAAAGTTTGAAATCAACATTTCGATAAAACAAGTATGTTTAAATTGTTTGTAAGGCTCGTGAATCGAATTTGTATAAAGATATGCGTTTCCGGTTAGTTCGACACTTAGTGAAAACAAGTTTTTAAACTTTCTGTTTTTAGCGACGTAAGGTGCGACGCTGGGTGGTTATGCGACGTAGGGTGCGACGTACGGGTCTACGTCGCATTCAGGTTTTGCGACGTCATGGGTTGCGTCGCATAGGCGACGCTCGCAATTTAATGCGACGTAGTGGTCTGCGTCGCTATGTGCGACGTAAGGAAGGGTAATGCGACGTAGAGGCCTACGTCGCAGTACTGTTTTCGGTCCCAATGCGACGTAGTCGCCTGTTCGACGAACAGCGAGAAGATAACGAGTTTTGGGTCGATTTCGGACGTTTTCGGTTGTATAAAACACTAAAACATGTAAATCTAAGTATACTAAACACTAAGTAGCAATTATAACTTTGAAATCTAAAGATTTGCGGGATTTGTCGGAAACTTACGAGTGTCGGATTTGAAATCCGAAAAGGTAGAAGTGTAGATCGGGATGCCGTGGTCGTTTTATTCCAAAGGGGATATGTGATTCGGCGTCGTTTTAGTGTAGTTTTTATGTGATTTGTGTGGTTTGTGGGTGAGTTTAGAGAGAAGGAGGAGAAAGAGTAGAGAAGAGAGAGAAAGATGAGATGAGAATGAAAGAAAAGTGAGGTGGGGAGGGGGTTTTGTCCCCTTTCTCGCCTCCGTGTTTGCGTTCCGTGTTTGTTTACCCAATCGTTGAATGTTAGTTTATTTTAACTAATGTGTTTTTAATTACGTTTTTCATTATATTATTATTTAAAATCTTTTTACAAAACTAAATTAATAATTTTTATAAGTTTCAAACTTTGTTTGATTTCAATTATACGTTTTGACGTTTTTGCGTTATAAAATTATTTGGAAATATTTTTGACAAAATATTTATTCGTTACTACGTTATTTAAGAATTTCGTTTTATTAAATAATTTTGTTCACCAACAGTCGTACGTTTTTGTCGCGTTTGTTTTCAAATTGTTCAGTACGTAATTACAACTAATTACGAATACGTAATACTACGCGTATTATCTAGTTGGGCTATGCTAGACTTACCTCTAAATTGTGTTGTGAATTCACTCCAGTAGGGAATTAGCCTAATAATGCAAGTGATTAATTTAATTAATCGTGTTTAAATTTGCGAGTTGTTACAGATACAGGAGGCAGTCAAGATAAGTCTCAGTCTCCTGTTCAAGATATAGACCCGATAATTGAAAAGATGAAGCCGTTCATTTCAACAGAAATGGGTATTGCTCAGAAAGCATCTATTCCTCTTCTAAAGTCAACGATTATAGAGACTGTTAGAGAGGTAGTTAGTGAAGAGTTTCAGAAACAAAAAGATAATACAGTTGGAGTTAGACCATAAATACCCCCACAAGCTCCAATTGTAGAAGAAAGTAGAAAGTTTAGCTATACAGATTTTTCAGCCTGTAATCCACCAGATTTTGAAGGGGACTTAGATCCGATTAAGTGTTATCGATGGGTTATGGAGGTTGAAGGGGCTTTTACTACGTCGCATTGCCCCGCAGATTTGAAAGTAATCTTTGCTGCTAATCTCCTGAAGGCACGCGCTAAAAATTGGTGGGAAGTTCAACGCCGTACCTTAGGGGATGAAGCTATAAATAAGATGAGTTGGGTTGATTTCAAGAAAATGTTTGAGAATACTTATTCTCAAGAAGCAGATTTGAAAAGAATTCGTCGTGAGTTTCTTGCAATGGAACAAATGACGGAATCAATTAATGAGTTGGTGGGTGTGTTTCTGGATAGGGCTCAATTATGTCCAGATTATATGGAGAATCCCAAGCGGCTTATAGATCATTTTCATGAAGTGTTAAAGAAATAAATCAGTCAGTTTATCCAACCTAGCCGTTGTAAGTCTTTTGAAGAGATTGTGAATGAAGCTCGTTTTCAAGAACTAGAGTTAAAGAAAGGTGAGAAAGCTGCTGCAAAAAGAAAAGCTGAATCAAGTCCCGTTTCTTCAAAGAAATTCAAAGCCAGTGAAAGTTCTAGACGAGAAGAGAAGAAAATAGAAAAGTCTGTACCTCCAGAATGTAAGAAATGCCACAAGAAGCACTTTGGGATATGTAGATTTGGGTTAAATGTTTGTTATCAATGTGGTGAGGAAGGTCATTTCAGCAAGGACTGTCCTCATCCATTGAAGATATGTTATGGATGTTACGAGCCTGGTCATGTGAAGTCAGAATGTCCAAAGTTGAAGTCTCGGTCAGCTTCTTCAGCATATCGCAAACCATCTGATAAGAAGTCGACTGAAGTTCCTAAAGCCAGGCCTCGTTCATTCCAGATTACAGCAGATAAGCCAAGAGGACCCCAGATGTAGTGTCAGGTACCTTTTTAGTAAACTTAATACCTGCGTATGTTCTTTTTGATTCGGGTGCCTCTAGATCATTTGTTTCAGAAAAGTTTAGTAAAAGTTTTATGATTCCACTTTCTGACTTAGACACTCCCTTAGATGTTGAAATAGCTGATGATAGAACAGTATATGTCACGAAAGTTTATAGAGGGTGTCGGTTAGAAATAAGTAATGAGCCTTTTTCCATAAATCTAATCCCTATGCAAATGGGGGAATTCGATGTTGTAATTGGTATGGATTGGTTAGCGGCTCATGATGCAATGATTCAATGTGAGCAAAAGATTGTAAGAGTTAAGTTACCTCGTGGTGAATTGTTAGATATTTACGGAGAAAAGAAAGAAATGCCTATCCTGGTTTGTACTTTTGCTAAAGCTAAGCGACATTTGTCACATGGTTGTCAAGCCTTTTTGGCACATGTGATAGATGCTCAAATTCAAATTCCAAAGATTGAGGAAATTCCGGTAGTAAGAGAGTTTATTGATGTATTTCCCGATGAGTTACTGGGCATCCCGCCCGATAGGCAAGTTGAATTTAAGATTGAATTGATGCCTGGAGCTACACCTATTGCTAAGACACCATATAGGCTTGCTCCAACCGAAATGCAAGAATTAATGAAACAGTTGCAAGAACTGTTAGACAAAGGTTTTATACGCCCAAGTAGTTCTCCGTGGGGAGCTCCTATTTTATTTGTGAAGAAGAAAGATGGTTCGATGAGAATGTGTATAGATTACAGAGAATTAAACAAGGTGACTATCAAGAATAGGTACCCATTACCTAGGATTGATGACTTGTTTGACCAGTTGCAGGGTGCTAGTTACTTTTCAAAGATTGATTTACGCTCTGGTTACCATCAATTGAAGGTCAGAGAAGAAGATGTTTGTAAAACTGCTTTTAGAACGAGGTATGGGCACTATGAATTTGTGGTAATGCTGTTTGGTTTAACGAATGCACCTGCAGCTTTTATGGATCTGATGAATAGAGTTTGTCGCCCAATGCTTGATAAGTTTGTAATCGTGTTCATTGACGATATTTTAATCTATTCTAAATCTGCTAATGATCACGATTATCATTTAAGACAAGTGCTACAGATGTTAAGAAGAGAGAAGCTTTATGCTAAGTTCTCAAAGTGTGAGTTTTGGCTTCGGGAAGTGCAGTTTTTTGGGCATGTTGTTAATAGTGAGGGTATTATGGTGGATCCAATTAAAGTTGAAGCAGTTATGAAATGGAATGCTCCAACAACTCCAACGGAAGTTAGAAGTTTTCTTGGATTAGCGGGCTATTACAGACGGTTTATTCAAGATTTTTCAAAGATCGCAATGCCACTTACAAAGCTTACTAGAAAGAATATCAAGTTCGAATGGAATGAACAAGCAGAACAAGCCTTTCAGATTTTATAAAACAGAAACTCAGTCAAGCACCAGTCTTAGTACTTCCAGAAGGTACTGAAGACTTGATGATATATTGTCATGCATCATATAGTGGTTTGGGCTGTGTTCTTATGCAACGTGGCAAAGTGATAGCATATGCTTCTAGACAGTTAAAAGAAAATGAGAAGAATTATCCAACGCATGATCTAGAACTTGCAGCGGTGGTCTTCGCCTTAAAGATATGGAGGCATTATCTCTATGGTGTGAGGAGTACTATCTATACAGATCACAAAAGTTTAAAGTACTTCTTCGATCGGAGAGATTTGAATATGAGACAAAGAAGATGGCTAGATCTTGTTAAAGACTATGATTGTGAAATATTGTACCACCCGGGGAAAGCTAACATTGTAGCTGATGCTTTAAGTAGAAAGGCAACCCATTTTGCTCTAACAGTTAAATCTCTTAGAATTACTGTTACTCCTAGCTTGTTTGATCAAATTAAAGAAGCACAACAAAAAGCTTGGAGAGAAAAAGATATTTGATCAGAACGGATCAAAGGTCAAGTTGATAGTATTGTGGAAGACTCACGTGGGTTAAAGACTCGATATGGTAGAATTTGGATTCCAAATTCTTGGGATTTGAAGACATTGTTACTAGATGAAGCCCATAAGTCAAGGTATTCTATCCATCCTGGCGCAACAAAAATGTACCACGATTTAAGACCAGATTATTGGTGGCCAGGTATGAAAAGAGATATTGTTAAATATGTTGAACAGTGTTTAACTTGCTTATAGGTGAAGGCAGAGCATCAGAAGCCATATGGAAAGATGCAGCCTTTAGACATACCTGTTTGGAAGTGGGAACACATTACGATGGATCTTATCACCAAATTGTCAAAGACTCAACGTCAGCATGATGCGATTTGGGTGATAGTGGATAGATTGACGAAAAGTGCATTATTTTTGCCTATTAAAGAAACGATGCCTACAGAAGCTCTAGCAGATTTATATGTTAAGGAGGTAATTGCACGTCATGGTATGCCAGTTTCTATTGTCTCGGATAGAGATAGTAGATTTACTTCACGGTTTTGGGCCAAGTTTCAAGATGATATTGGTACACGTATTAATCTTAGCACAGCTTACCACCCGCAGACAGATGGCCAAAGTGAAAGAACGATACAGACTTTAGAAGACATGTTGCGGGCGTGTGTTATAGATTTTGGAGGAAATTGGGATGTGCATTTACCGTTAGCAGAGTTCTCCTATAATAACAGTTATCATGCATGTATAGGTATGCCACCTTACGAGATGTTATATGGGAGAAAGTGTAGAACTCCAATATGTTGGGGTGAAGTCGGGTAAAGAGAAATGGGCAGTACAGATATAGTGCAACAGACGACAGAAAAGATTGATCAAATCAGAGAAAGGTTAAAGATTGCTCAAGATAGACAGAGGTCATATGCCGACAAAAGAAGACGCCCATTAGAGTTTAAGGTTGGAGATATGGTTATGTTAAAAGTATCTCCATGGAAAGGTATTATCAGATTCAGGAAATTAGGCAAGTTAAGTCCTCGGTTTATTGGTCCATTTAAGATTCTTGAAAGAGTTGGTAAGGTAGCTTATCGTCTTGAGCTACCAAGTGAATTGGCAAGTATTCATAGCACTTTTCATGTGTCTTATTTAAGAAAGTGCTTAGTGGATGAGGCATCTTATGTGCCATTGGAAGAAATAGAAATTAATGATCAATTGAATTATGTAGAACAACCAATAGCTATCCTCGATGAGAAAGTCAAGAAGTTAAGAAACAAAGATATTCGGTTGTTTAGAATCCAATGGAAGCATAGAAAAGGTTCAGAGTTCACGTGGGAGCCGGAAGAAGAAATCATTGTGTATTATCCGGCTTTGTATCAAGAATGGATTGTGAGGACACAATCCTAAATAAGTAGGGGAGAGTTGTAACGCCCCTAAAACAAGTAAGTTTAAATGATTTAAAATACGTTATGCTTCAGTTTTATATGTATTTAATATGTTCAATGTTTAAAGTAACTAAAAGGTTAGAATTTGGTTAGAGGACTAAACAAATAAAAGAAAGTAAGTTAGAGGGATCATATGTGTTAAAGTGAGAATTAGAGGGGAGTAGTATGAAAAATGATTTAATAAAAACTCTCTACTGCATTCTAAAATCCTCCAGATGTTTTTTTTTTTTTTTTGTACGTATGAAATTGTGAGGTTTTGAGAGGGAAAAAGAGTTCATAAGAGAAACCAAGAAATTAAAGAAGAAAGAGATTGAATTAAGGTTTCTAATTATCAAATTAAGCTTCTACAAGGTATGTTGATCTTTATCTAAGTTCAATTTAAAGTTAGGGTTTTAGTTTTATAAACCCTAGATGATAGAAAGATCATGTATGTTAGTTACTTTGTTAAATTAGTGTTCCATGGGTGTTAGTAAGCTAATTTCTATGTTTAGTTATGTTAGTTTGATTAAAGAACTCATGTTTATATGTGATTGGGTTTTCATAGTTAAATTGTATATGAGAATTGATGAATTAAGAAGAAGTGATAATGATTATGCTTAGATAAATGATGTTTACCCAATTACATGTGATTATAAAGCCTAATTATGGAACACTGGTGATGAATGATATGTGTTAGTGAGTAACATCTAGTTATGAGATTAAGTTAAGAAAGTAAAAGGTTATGTGAATTGATCATGATATGTGTATTTGTATAGGTGATCAAGCAAAAGAAGTTAATTCAAGTTTATTGCTTAGCCAAGATAAAGGTAAGTAGATGGATATAAAGGTTGAGTCAAGTAATGGGTGAGCCATTAGCTTGACGGTTTCAAAGTAATGAGTCATGACCATTAGCTCGGTATTAATGTTAACTCGCAGTAGTTAGCATGATGATGTTTAAGGATCCTTAATGTGATGATGTTTATGTTTATGTTAAAGCTTCCATTACTTACTAAGCAATTGCTTATGTGTTATGTTTAAACGTTTTCAGGTGAGCCAAGTGTCAATAAAGGGGACTTGGGTAAAGGGCACGTGTGAAACTTTTGGTGGAGCTTGTTACTTAGTTCGGTAACAAGTCTTATCTCTTTTAATCATGCTCTGGATATATATATGTACACCCCTTTTTGTAAAAGTTGTGACATTAGATTATGTTTTGAAAGAGTGTTAAGTCTCACTTGTGATGTATTGTTGAAAGTCAAACTTAAAGTCAAAGTCAGTTTTGGGTGAGACTTGTAAGTGAATGTTGATGAATGTATAAAATGGATGATAATATCATGTTTAATGAGAAAGTTTTATGTGGAAAGTCAAATGTTGGAAAAGTGGTCAAATGTAGATGTTAATGAGTTAGTTTGACTTAGATAAGTCAATTATGTGAAGTTTGACTAAAAGAAGGGGTTAGTTTGGTTAGAAACCCAATCGGATCATTTGGTGCCCAAATGGGCGACCAATAGGATGAAAAGTCAAAACAGGTTATGTTAAGTTAAAGTCAATTGTAATTATGCCTACAAGTCTTAAATGTGATGTTAAAAATGTGGTAGAAGTGTTAAGACCAAAGTGTATGTGGGTTAGAACTTGATGTGTCAAAATTTGGTTAGAAATGTGCCGAAATTGAGTTAATGGGTCAAAACAAGATTTATCGAGAAATTTGAAAAAGTGTAAAAATAGAAATGTTCATATGGTCAAGGTAATGCTACCTGCAAAATTTCAGGTTACCAGGTGTTGTCGTTTAAAAGTTATGCACGTTTAAAGTTCGAGTTTTGGTCAAAAGTTGTGCAGGTTGCTGAATCTGCTGGGACAGGGAGGAATCCGGCGGATTCATCCTAATCCGGTCGGATTCAGATGAATCCGGCGGATTCCCAACCGGATTTCAAAACGGATTCCTTAGATTTGGTTCTGTCCACGAGTTGAGCTGAAAATGTCCAGGAATCCGGCGGATTCCTTTTAATCCGGCGGATTCCGATGGCGGATTCCCAGAATCCGACTGATTCATCAGTTTACAGGAAATTTCAAGTTATATTGTTAAATATGTAAAGTATAAACTAGTTATAAAATGCTAAGTAAAAAGGTTGTGGTGTAATAAGATCATAATATTAAAAGATAAGTGTTTTAAAATATATATATATATATATATATATATATATATATGGTACGTTCTTGGGGTGTTTCATTTAATTTTAAAAAAGATTGTGGAAATGGGTATTTAATGAAAAAATTAGTGGTTGAGATTGATTCCCTCATTCTCACACAAATTCTTATTCTTATTTGAACTCTACCCATTTATTTATAGTAATCTTTTACGTGATACGTAATAATTTTTTTTCAATTTTTAGATAACATGGTGCTAGAATTGTAAACAAATTGTTCGTTAGATTTTTAATTTTGAAAGTTTTCGTAATGAATTTCTATAATATTCTAGAAATTTTTATTTGTGGCCGACGTAAGCAACTAAGCATATGTGGCCGACGTTATTTCCCCATATTGAATATGTAATTCTATCTACATTTCAACTTCAGCTTTAATTAAAATCAGTTCACATGTACAATCAAACTTGTAGTTTATAGTTTAGAAACTTAAAACTACTGATACCACCTACAATGCAGCATTTTAAAACCATTTTTTAATTGAGAACGCTCATTACACCTGCAATGAGGGAGTTCTGGCGGGGCGTTATGTAGCTCAAAACGGACAAAAATTGTGTGTTCATGCGGGATCCACAACCATTTCTATTTTCTTTTTTGTTTTTTTCCCTTGTTTTTATTCAATATAAATGGTGTTGTGGGACCTAGGGGTAAAAAATAGGCGTTCCAGTGTTTTTTTTTTTTTTTTGAGTAAAGGGTAATGTTTACCCGGTAAATATATTACTCCAAAAATCAGTTAAGTACAATTAATGTGAGTGAATCTCACATCTCAACCCGTTACATAGGCGTTCTAGTGTTACCATTGCTAGTGGTAAAAATGATGTTGTGGTATTGTACTGACGTGGGACTTAAAAAATGGTCGTTCTGGTGTTACGACTACATGTGTAGGTGGTCTTATTGTTTCTTTAGCAATAATATCATAACACTTGATCTAATATTAAAAAGAATACTTTAAACATTAAAGCAACTACATGAACTGAAAACATGTGCATTTAGGGGGTGTTTGGGGGAACGTTAGGGGAGGGCTTTTTAGCTTTTGTGGTATCTTAACGCTGATAAGCTCTATTTTAGTGTTTGGGAATATGGAACTTTTTCCTATTTTAAATGGTTAAAAAGCTAAAAGCTAAAAAGCCAAGATTTTGGAGCTGTAAGCTAACGCTGAAAGCTAAAAGCTTACCGCCGCCCCCCAAACACCCTCTTAATTTGATGATAGACTGTAAGTCAACTCCAGTCTTCAACTGCCAATTTTCATCCACACGACAACCTTGTTCTTGAAATCAAAACCTCTTATGTTCTGAATCCCCGATTTCCAATGCCCGTTGCTGAAATCTTTATCAGCGCATTCGTGACCGTGTTGTTTGAGAAGATGGCATCTGCTGAGGTTATTAAGCTAGCTCAATCAGAAGGAATCATATCTCAACTGAAGAAATGGAACAAAACCTTATACCGTATAAATGCCGTGCTTGCTGATGCAGGGGAGAAGCAGATGACAGATACATATGTTAACGTGTGGCTCCATGATCTTAATGATTTGGCTTACGATATAGCTGATCTACTTGATGATTTGGCCACCGAAGCTGCGCAACGCCAGGCTAGAACCTATCAGGTATCAAAGCTCATCCCAAATTGTGGTAATTTAAGTCCTAGTTACTTCACATATGGTCATAAGATGCGTTATAAGCTTAAAGAGATTACGAAAAGATTGTGTGAGCTTGCTGAGGAGAAAGATAGACTGGAGTTGAGAAATGCGGAATGGTCGAACAGAACAAATAAGCGGCCGGAGGATACTTCATTAGTTAAGGAGTCTAATATTCTTGGACGTGAAGAAGATATCGATAACTTACTCCCTAAGTTGCTACTGAGTGAAGAATGTAATGAAAATGTTGGCATTGGGTCCATAGTTGGAATGGGAGGGATAGGAAAAACAACTCTTGCTCAACTTTTATACAATGCAACAGAAGTGAAGAAACACTTTGAACTCAGGGCTTGGGTTTCTGTGACTAATGAGTTCAATGTACGTCATATTAGCAAAGTTATTTTTGAAGCTGCAAATCAGATTAACGAGGATTTTGCTGATCTAAATCTTCTTCATGAGGCACTTGAAAGAACACTTTCAAATAAAAGATTCCTAGTTGTTCTAGACGATGTATGGAATGAAAACTACAAGGAGTGGGAACTCCTCCAACGCCCTTTTGTTGGAGGGGCGTTTGGAAGTAGAATTATCATCACAACCCAGAAAACCAAGGTTGCATCAATGTTGACGAACTACGTTCATCAACGTTATGATCTTGAGGTTTTGCCAAATAAAGCATCTCTATCTTTATTTACTCGAAATGCATTTGGTGAACAAAACTTAGGCAGGCATCCACCACTTAGTTTACGTGATCAAGGTATCTTGAAGAAATGTGGTGGATTGCCTTTGGCTTTGGTAATGCTTGGGAGGGCCTTGAGGATACAACCTGATGATGACAAATGGCAGGAGGTGTTGGATAATGGGATTCTTCCGACGCTAAGACAAAGCTACTGTGATCTCCCTCTTCATTTGAACCAGATATTTGCATATTGTTCCTTATTTCCAAAGGATTACATGTTTTACAAAAAAGATCTAGTACTACTTTGGATGGCACAAGGATTTTTGTCACAATCGAACCGCAAAAAGTCGATGGAGACTTTAGGCCGTGAGTATTTTGACGAGCTAAAGTCAAGGTCATTTTTTCAACATTCAACCGACGACGAATCACAATTTAAAATGCATGACCTAATGAATGATTTGGCCGTGAATGTTGCAGGAGAGTTTTTCCTTATGTTAGATGATAAGATTGGGAATGAACCCAAGGAGAATTTACTTCACTTATCATTTATTCGTCAAACAAATGGAGGTTATGGAAATTCTGAGGCATTACAGAGAACAAAACGCTTGCGAACTTTCTTACCGGTTTCTGTTTGGGATTCTCATAGTCCTAGTTTCTTCTTATCGAACAATGTTCTTGACGAATTACTTCCCCGACTGAAGTTCTTAAGGGTGCTAAGTGTAGCTAAATTTTCAATCACACAGGTACCACATTCCATTGGAAGTTTGAAGCATATGCGTTACCTTAATTTTTCCCACACTAACATCACATGTTTACCAGAAGAAATCGGTAACCTTTACAATCTACAAACTTTGTTGATCTGTAATTGTGTTTGCTTATCTAGCTTGCCAGATAGTTTGGTAAAGTTAAAAAACCTGCGACATCTTGATATGGATGGCACTCTAGGGTTGAAGAAGATTCCCCTAGGGATCGGTAGGCTCACAAGCTTACAAACCCTATCTAAGGTTTTCATCGAAAAAGGAGTAAACGGGTTTAAAATATCCGAGCTTAAGGACCTATTGCATTTACAAGGTCAACTTTCCATTCACGGGCTAAACAGTGTGACAACTGCTGATCAAGCAAAACAGGCAAACTTACATCAAAAAGACGGTCTTGACAGTTTGGAGATGGACTGGTCTGTCTCTAATGATTCTGATAAGATGATAGAATATGAAGTACTTGAAGTGCTACGGCCTCATGATAGGTTGAAAAACCTAAAGATTTTGTTATACGGTGGTTACACATTTCCTGATTGGGTAGGGGATTCTTCATTTCATCAGTTAACAGAGCTTACTTTAGGTGGCTGTAGACATTGTATATGTTTACCAACACTTGGACATTTACCGTTGCTTCAGAAGTTATTTGTGGGAAGCATGGGAAAGGTGACCACTATAGGCTTTGAGTTTCTTGCACCTCCTAATTCATCTCAAGACATGCATGCATTTCCGTCACTTGAAGTTTTGGAATTTAAAGATATGCAAAATTGGGTGAGTTGGTCAATTAGTGGCAGTGGCAACAATGGAGCTGGTGTATCGTTTCCTCGTCTTCGTGAGCTTTCTATCGTAGAGTGTCCGAAACTAGCTGAGGTATCAATTGGGTTGATATTGTCACTTCAGGTTTTCACATATAGCTGGGTGTTCTGAACCGCTGTTAAGCATAGTTGGTGTGTCCTTATCAATTCTTTACATGCATGGTTTCGAAGGACTTACACCAGCTCTGATAAGCTTTATTATATATTTTCATGTCCAAAGTTTAAAGATTTACAATGGACAACTTCCGGCTCATTATCATATCCCAAATCCCTGTCGACCTTGATGTTAATTGATCTGGTACATCCTCTTCTTTTCCATTATCCCTGTTTCTTACACGAGTACTCAAAATCCAGCTCTTAATTTCGGTAACAAAATATTATTATCACTGCTTGTCAACAGATGTTCACCCACTCATACTATGTGAGTACTATAAGTTTATCTTTCATAAATAAACATGTCAGTATATTACTTTTCCGATTTAGGGTCAAAGCTACTCGATTTGACCTTCGTAAAAAAGTCAACTGTCCGTAAGTTGCTTCAAATTTCATCTAAACCATGCATGTCTCTATGCTTATTTTTTTGATGACACCATTTATACTAACAAGTTAATCGTACTTTATAATCATTCATAGATTTGTAATGCATATTAAAGTACGCTATTTAAGCCTTGAACATCATTTGACTTTGTAAAAGGTCAAACTGTTGCTTGTTCGTGTGGTAAAATGTCGTTTAAATACCTCTCATGGGTCATGTTCTATTTCTGTCGAGCATAGTAACAAAAATAATACATTCTAGTTACTTGAGTAAGTGCACCACCTTAAATATCTTTTCATGATTTGAATGAGTTATGTGTAAGCTAATGTGGACTTTATATGATTTTTACAGGCTCCCATATTGACAAACAATGGTTTGGCTTTCATGTCAGCACGAAAGATTGACTAACATCAATGTAGTAGATCGAAGCATTGAAAACTTTGAATTAGTGAAGTAAGATATCGCACAACCAGGGGCTCGCAGGCATAGGGCTCGCAGTATTAAATCAAAAATGAATCTTTGTGAACAATGTGAATATCATTTGAAAATGAGTAGTTTAATAGAATCGAACTTTTGGTTGATCCAGGTACTTGATGAAGATATGGTCTCTCTAGATCCCATTAAATTTCATTCCGAGAGAGAGCCTTATAAAAATCATATCGATTCTTATCAAATAAAGACATGAGGGTGTTCAATCAGGCATAGGGATATTAAACACCATTCCTGTAGCATTTGGTGTCATGGATTTTCAGTTTATGGGGGCTGGTGTGGGATCCGTAATCGGTGAGAAAATTACCAGTTTCGCAGTCGTCCAACAACAACAAATCACGGCACAAATAGTCTTACTAGATCTCCTTTGTCTACGATCCATCATTGTTTTCTAGTTCTATTATAATACGGTTAGCAATAGCAAAACCATTAGTCAAGGTTACTTGAATTTGAATTCGCAAGACAATAATCGCAATTAATCAACCTCAGATTTTATAACTTTAATAAGAAATTCATTGAAGATTATACATATTCATAAGGTATTAAAACTGAAACCTAAACCAACAACTAAGAACACTTTCATCAACAAATTTATTACCCATTGTAACATTGCGTTACCAGTAACTTTTACCTCCATTTACCAAATTCTTAATCGACGGTCATAAAATTTTACTGACATCTAAAGTTCAACAGAAACAAAAATGTTGAAGTACAAAGGTAGCACAAGCAAAGTATGGATAATACTTGCAACACAACACCAGTCTACTTCAAATTCATATCGGCAACAAACAGCACTAACATCGCTATCATATAAACGTATTAGCGACTCTAAAAATGTTGCCTTTTTCATGATTAAACACAATTTATTTAATTAAATCAATTGTAGAAACATCTGAATGCATAAGCCTATCTTAATCAAACAGACAAATGCCAGAATCTCAGCTACAAAATTTTTTATAGGCAACGTACAGCACTGAATACGCTACCGAAAAGCACATCAGAGACTCTAAATTGTTGCCTTTTGCACAAATCGAAACTAATAATAACGTTAATTTGATGATAATGAAAAGAATTTTAATAATCATAGGCTCAGTTTAGTGTTAAGATATCATCAAATAAGCGTTGAGCTTTCAGAGTTTGATGGTATATATATGATCATCATAGCCTCTTGATTAACGAAAAACATAGAATAAATCAATCGAAATTGATAGAAATCAGCAACGCAGATTCATGATTCGGCGGTGTTTGTAGAATTACCTGAAAGTGATGGAGACGGAAGATTGAAGACGGTGGTTATATAAAGAAAGAATGATGATGACAAAATTAAAAACCCTAATTTTCAATTTACGAAAGCCCATTTTGTATTGTTTTTGAGCAGCAAAAGCCCATCATTCAAGATTTATTGGCCGTCAACGGCTGTTTTTAATATTTTCAACTTTTTTTTTCTTATTTTAAAAGATTTTGCTAAATAATCCGGCTCTTGTTAAGCCTTTCAGATATGAACAATTGTATTAAAATTATAACTAACTCTATCTCTCGTCCTGAATTTATATTGACCCCTGAATTTTGATTCAAGGTATAAATAAGATATGCATGTACAACTATATTAACGAAAGCCCTAAGGGCTTTCATTAGCAAAACCTTTCTTTAAATTCCGTAACTTAGTTTTAGACCCATGAATTCACGGTATCATGTATAGAGATGTATTTATTTTGCATCATATGTAGATACTAAAGTTTTTTTTGTATGTATCAAACTATCAATGTAGCTTACTTATGGTGGACTTTCAACGTATATACCTTGTGAACTTATTTCTACCTATCTTACAAAAGAAAGCGTTTAATTGTAACAAGAACAATTCATGGCTGTTCAATCAAAGAAAAAATTGCACCAAAAATCTTGGTGTATCTAAGATCACCATGCTTCTGCAATAGTACAACTATCACCATTCTCACCATGCTCCTTGCAGCATTACTACAACTGTACAAGGCGTGCAATCTAACAACAAGGGGTCTTTTACATCACTGATGATTTATCTGTACATTCTTCACATTTTACGATTTCCATTACCATCCTCATGCTCAAAGCTAAAGCCAGTGGCGGAACTTGAAGGTTATGATTGAGGGGGCCAAAATTGTTCAATTTAAATTAAACGTAACTTTTTTATGTTTAATAAAAATTGTATGGTTATACATTCTAGTAATGTTTGCCTAATGTTCTGATTGGTTAGAACTTTTTATCTCTCTTAAAATCATACAATCAATTTTTCATACCACCAATCACATCCTTAGGTATTATACATATAAGAAAACTAACATATATATGTATATATATAGGGGAGGGTTCAAGAGGGAAGCAATTTTTTGGGGAAAGAGAGAAGTGTAATATTCATCGCAACATCTTAACTTTTTCTAATACAAATATCAAAGATAAAATTAATTTTACTCTTATATATTAATCAAAATCGATGCTATAAAATAATATATTCACATATGAAATTCAATTTTAAGTCATAACATTAGTTTATGAATGTTTATTTAATAAAGGGATTAGTGCAGGGAAATGCATCAAACTATGTCCCGAAGTCTATTGTATGTACCCATCTAAAATTTGCTCTATTGTATGTATCCATCCCGAAAAATAGCATATTGTATGTACATGTTGACCGTTTGACCCACTAGCCGGTTACCAAGTTGACCAAATGCCACGTTGGATGACCACGTGTACTGTCACGTCATGGATACATACAATAGACTTCGTTCCTAAGTTGGATACATACAATAGACCAAATGCCACGGGAAGGTTCATAAACTAGTTTTCTTAATTGGTTTGTTCCCAATACGTATTGGAATTCCCCATCCATCCATATTGCTTATCGTCTATGCTTCCCCATACAATCTTTCTGTATCATACTTCTTCACCACCATTGTCGTACATTCAGGGTCATACAAATCATTATCATGCAACAACCACAAGTAACGGCATAGCCGTTAAACCACTGCCACCACTAGGAGACATATGTGGAATTTCTCTCCTCTCTGTCACTTAATAATACTCTTCCCCACATGTCAACATCTTTGTATTGTTCCCAACACTGCCTCTTATCACATAAACTTTCATATCCATAAATATACCCAAGCTATATTTCTGGCCTCTAAGAGACTATGAAGTTTCTCTTATATTCCTGTCTCGTTGTCATACCTCTCTATTGTACTTGATCATTGTTTTCCTACTTAAACTTACTTCACCAACAAATATCACAATATTTCCAAGACTGCATGATCCGAATAAGGATGTTGGACTTCTCATGGGTTCCCGTTCTGACCATGAATTACTGTAGATCACTGTCCTCCTGAAACATCTTCACCTAGAACAAAAAGCTAATCTCGACCCCAGTGGACTCTTTATTATCGGATAGTTCAAAGCATTTGTCATCAGTATTCATGGCCATATGCCCATGGTTATTTTTAACAAATGCTTTGAGCTTTTGGATAAGGAGTACATGCATGGAAGTAGGGACTTCTTGTTTTGGGAAGGATATTTTAGGTGAGGTGATCTACAAATATAGTATATTAACTATTTCATGGTCAGTAGTTGATCGAGTTCATGATAAGTTCAAGTTGCTTATTCGGATCTAGCTAGCAGGCTAGAAAATATTGTGAGTGGTGTTAATGCAAATGGGAAAATAATGAATATATACGTAAGGTAGAGAGCAATGACAGCCAGACACAACTTTGGAAAAACTTATTGGGCCCCTCATGCCAAGAAAGATGTAGGTCCGATGTATTTATGCATAACAAATATTACGTGATTGGAGGTAGTGGTGGGCACGATATGAAGCCGTCGTCATGTGCTGAAGAGTAGGATCTAGTGCCGAAGAAGTGGACAGAAACTCCTAATATGTCTCTTGGTGGCGGTAGTGTTTCAATTGTTCCATCGTTACTTGTGGTAGTTGACAATGGTGGTGAAGAAGTATGGCACATAGTAGAATGTACGGGGAAGCATATGACCATTGCCTAAGAGGGCAGACGATATGGATGGATTGGGTATTAGAATATGTATGTAAAAGCATAGGGACCTGATTAGAAGCATGATGTGACATGGTGGAAAAATGAGATTTATGAAGACCACTTGGATTACGATTTACCGCCCTCAATGGAGTAGCTGTAACACACCAAACAAACCGATATTCAGTATCGTTATCGAGCTCCAATCAATAAACCTCCCGAGTAGGAATTGTTGGAGGTTTTTTAGAACAATTCAAAAACTGAGCTTGTTTTTTTTTTATTTGAAACACAATATTAAAATGAAAATCTTTATCTGACTTCGACTTCACTATACTTGCACATTAATGGTGTTCTAAAATGATCTTCAAAATCTATGGAGGTTTTCTTAATTGGTGGTGAAGAAGTATGATACGGAAAGATTGTATGGGGAAGCATAGACGACAAGCAATATGGATGGATGGGGAATTCCAATACGTATTGGGAACAAACCAATTAAGAAAACTAGTTTATGAACCTTCCCGTGGCATTTGGTCTATTGTATGTATCCAACTTAGGAACGAAGTCTATTGTATGTATCCATGACATGGCAGTACACGTGGTCATCCAACGTGGCATTTGGTCAACTTGGTAACCGGCTAGTGGGTCAAACGGTCAATATGTACATACAATATGCTCTTTTCCGGGATGGATACATACAATAGAGCAAATTTTAGATGGGTACATACAATAGACTTCGGTTCATAGTTTGATGCATTTCCCTGCACTAATCCCTTTAATAAAACGTTAAGATTCATCTTAATGAATGTTAACTTAACATTCATCCCGATGAATGTTAAAAAATAACATTAACCTAATTTTAACATTCATTGTGATGAATGTTAAGTTAACATTCATCATGATGAATATTAACGATTTTGGATATAAAATTCATCAATTGATGTTATAGCCTACAAAAAAATTTTATCATGAAAGCTTAACATTCATAGCATCCATTCTGATTAACATTTATTAATTTTCACTCTTTTAATTTTCGACAAATTAAGACTGTCATGGAGTGTTAATAGATTGTCTATGGAGATTATACATTGCATGGAGATTGCTGCAATACTCATGAGTACTTATTGGGGATTTAAGTATAGGAGAAACCCGCACTCAAAGAGATTACTTCATGGATTGAAATCACGAATAATTCTGAGATGATAATATCTTATATTCTTAAAATGGAGATACATTGAGTTTCTAGTTTTTCAAGTCTGTTATACTTTAGTTTATTCAAACGTTGCGCGTAAATGCCAGTCATAAAGGATACACTAGGTATGATATTATGAGTTGACTAGTACTATGTATGCGAAATTTATTTGTTCTTTTTGCCTAAATGGAAAAGCGATATCTCTAAGCCCTCTGATGATTAAATGTTGACTCATAAAGTGCTTGACCAAGCTAGGACTAAATTGATGTGTACAATTCTGTAGTCCCATATAGTCAATTAATCGGAGATTGGAAAAAATAATGTTGAATCTGGAGATTGATTAAAATCCATGTCCCAGTTTCATACGATATCTAAAACAAAGGAATATTTGATCACTTATCTAAGGGTTGTCTCTAGATATAATTCAGAGTTCGGCAGTTGCATTGGATGGCACTCTCCACTTAGTTAATGGGATAGAGACTTGGACCAATAGTAGTTGATGACTTATCCAAGTGGGTGACTGTTGGAAAAGTGTCCAAGGTCACAACTAAATTGGTAAGACTATCGTTAAAAGTGGAGTCCTTTTTGGGTCGCCCTCAATGAACAATAAGAGAAATAAAAGAGAGATAATATTAATTGGAATTAATATTAAGATTGGTTTATTAATTTATCAAAGTGATAAACTGATGGAGGCCCAAGTGTTGAAGATCGGGCCCTTATGTTTCTGGAAGCCCATGATTGTTACACAATTAGGGCTGCACGGAAAAGGCCATAACTTGGGCTACAAGGCTCCGTTTTATGCCCATGAGCAGGCGAATCGAAGCCTGAAGCGAGGCCCACCGAGTCAATAATAGCCGTCGGCGGTTAAACCCACCCTCGAAGCCCAAAAACGGCTCCGTTTAGAAGATATGGGCCATTTTATGTTTTTTCAGTTGCATTTGGACTTTTATTTTGGGCTTTTTGGCCGGCCCGTTATGTTTTTAAGGCCCATTTGAAAATCTGCTTGTTATTTAGGGTTCCTTTGACATTGTAAACAATTCAGTTTTCATTTTCAAGAAATTTGATTTTGCTCTCAAATTTGTGAATCAAATCATACCCATCCACGGCATTCTTTGTGAATCGTGTTTTGGAAGAGATTTTTCCTGGTATTTCAAGGAATCAACGGGTTTAATCTTATTATCTCAATTTACCCCTACATTATAAACTAATTAGAAACTAAAATCGATTAATTAATTGGATATTAATTAGAAGCTGAAAATAAAAGAACATTCTGGAAGCAGGTTCCAACCGCCAGTTGGGGAGGTCAGTCGCCGGCTGGATATTAGGGTTTTGGCATGTGGGTTACGCGTGGATCACTTGGGCAGATAGTTAGCCCAACCGTCGGCTTGAAGATCGGCCAAGGGATCAAACCCTAGGGCCACTCTCCCCTTATAAATAGAGGCTTAATCTAAGCTTTTAGATCATCTCAGATTCGAATTTAATTCGATTCTCTCTCTCTTTCTCATTCCTAATCCTTGTGAGAGTTTACACGACTTAGAGTCGGGACTCTAGGATTTGGAATTTCTCTTGGTTCTTGGGTGTGAGCCATTAGAGGTATTCTGGTTTGGGTACTTGCCTCCAAAGCATGGAAGGTCGAGCAAGGAGTCTGCGCGTGAGAAATTGGTTTTCTCAAAGGTTAGTATTTTCTCATTTATCAATTTATTTTGTTTTATCGCTTTCATTTATTAAGTTAAGGTCCTTTAAGGTTTAGTTTTCTAGTTGCTCTAGATTAATTGTTATTTTCTACTGCGCATGTTAATCTAGTTAGGGAATAGAAAACTCATCACCCATAAGAGCACACGGAGTGCCGGATCGAACTCGCCGTTTTCTTCATAAAAACGCCGGCAGGTCGCCGTTTTCCACTCCCCTTCGGCGTTTTCCTCCGGCGTTTTTCTTCAAGATCGAGCTGCCAACGGTGAATCGTGCGACGTTTTCCCATTTTAATATTGTTTTTCTTTTGTTTTTCCTTTTGAATCAAGGTTTTCCCATTTTGATAATGTTTTTTGTTTTCTTTTTCTTATTTCCTGGAGAAGACGAAGAACACAGAAAGAAAGAAGAAAATATAGGGGGTGGGGGTGGGAGGTGGGAGTTGGTCAGATTTAGTTTTAAAATACTTATTTATTATATATATTGTTTTTACTTTAATTATGTTACCTTTGTATATTATTATTTTTATTATATTGTTTTTGCAAGTTTTTATTTTTAGTTTTTTTGTTTTGTTTAATGTATTTTAATTTATTTGATTTGTTTTAATATATTTATTTGTTTTTATTTGGTATTATTTTTATGTATTTAATTTGTTTTTTTTTTAAATATATTAATAAAATAATCACCATAACACTGAGCTTAACACTGAGCTTAACACTGAACCTCAAAATTAACCATTACCCCACTTTTCTGCTTCAGTGTTATGGTTAAGTGTTTTCAAAAACACTGAACTTAACACTGAAACTTCATCAAGCGCTCCCTGTGCTCTAACATTGAGTATCACACATATACACTTATCCTTCATCTAATGTTAACATTAACTAAAAGCGAAAATATGGATCACAATTTATTGATCGAACGTACAAAAGGAGTACAAGAATACATATCACCCATGAACAGGTTTACAATTTACACAAAGATAGGCGTATTAAATCACGTCAACTAATAAATGAAAGCACAACTAAGCATTTGCAATGCCTCTCCTTCAGTTTTTTACAGCTTCTTATCCCCCTTATCACTTTGGCTATCCTTGCAACAATTCTACAGAAGATATGAAATTCGTTACATTGTTTGTCAAATGGAAGCCGCCCCTGGGAACACATTCCAGCTTAGCTTACAAGGTCATATTATGAGAAGACATTTTCGAGCTACAACAATTATTAGTAGTTGTTTTATGATAAGGTACTACTAATATACTCACTAATAAATAGAGGTGAACATGTAAAGCTGACACTTGATTTCACTTGCACGCATAACATTTCTATCTTAATCAGCTTCTATTATGCTTTTTACATAATTGATATTGCTTATATTATAACACCCCTCATTTTGTAACCATTATAATAATGAATTTCGACACGAAAGCGTAGGTTTAAAATATATTATCATACATTACACAAAAAGGTGCATAAACTTTTTCAAACTTCATACATCACAGTTTATTATTTCAAATCAAAATAATACAAACGAGGTGTTATAAAAATCCAAACACTACTGATTTAATTAAATCAGATATCAGAGTATACGCATGTTCTTAAAACATTCCATCCAAGTCAACAGCTTCTTGCTCAATCAATTATATAATCATAACCTGCAAGAAGGAGTAATGTGGTGGGATTAGCACAACTGCTAAGTGAGTAAATCAACAAACAACAGACTGACTTAGCATAACACACTTGTGTACAACAAATAATTATATGCACACAACTCATCTGTTTATCACTTATCACATCACTATCACTTATCATCATAGAGGACCGGTGGTTCTTGAGTATCATCCTCAAAGAACACTTTCAAACCAACTGCAGGCCCATACAGAGGTTTAACCGACTACTTGGTGCTATTACTCATACAACACAGGCTACGACAATAATACTTGTACTAAGACCCTGTGTTATCCAACTAATAGCCACCCAAGCCCAGCCCCATGCCTGGCCTCCATATCACTTATCACAAATCATCAAGTCACTAATCATCAATGCACTATGGCAATATATCACGTGATCACTTATCAATACACTCAACAGGTCATCATATCAGGTCAATAATCTATCCACAGTATTATTACTAATAAACCATAATCATCAATGGAAATCAAACAGCAGTAATAATACAATCACTCGTTGTAACAAACCTGTTACAACCAAATCAAACTGAGGGTTATCGATCCACTCACCGTTACCTTAGTCGTCCACTCAGTAGTCTAATGTCACTGAGTCTCTTGCTTATCTGAAATCACCACAAAACATCATCAGTCAGTAATTTGTCTCATAATGTATAACTCATACCAATACAGGCTCAAGGAACTAAGAATTATTCACACAATAATAATAAGTTCCTAATATCAACCAACTAACATTACATGTTTTACTCATTCATATTCAATATCCAAAGTACTTGAATTATAGCTAACATAATCACATTACTCAGAACAGGTATAGTATCATTCATGTATTCCCATTTATGCAACTTTAAGCTCTACATCAGTATCATGCTAGTATATACTCATATGCACCTCACATTCTTATTTAATATCAGATAATCGCTTATTAGTATTATATAAATGATATACAACAGCTTATGAACACCACACAGCAAGAACATGTAAACTGGACTGTACAGACACTAAATCGCGTCGCAATCAGCCTAAATCGCGTCGCAACAAGAAGTGAATCGCGTTGCGATCCCTGTCACATCGCGTCGCTATCTCATTCGGTCGTGTCGCGACCTGGAACGAACCAGCAGACCCTGCGATTTCTTCCTGATCAAACCCAGCAGCCTCAAATTCTAAATTAAACCCATCAATCTCACTAGTTCAGCTTTCTAATCGATTATGTACTACAACTAATACCTTCTAACAACAAGTAATATCACATATCATCATTTTTAACATTAATTTCATATATATTCACTAACCCTAATAATTGAATCAAGTTTACTAATAAACCATATGAACACTTACACTTTGATTGTATACAAGATGGAGATAGTGATGATAATCTGATGATGATGATGTATCATGAATTCAAACACAAGATCACTCTTTTCTTTTTAATCTTTTTGATTATGGTTTTTCAATGAAATCTCAATAAATGAGATAGTTTAAACACAAGGGAAATAATAGAAATTTTAGGTCGGCTCACTTTAACCGACTTCCATTATACGGGTATAATTTAATACCCCTTCTCAACCTATTGTCTGGAACCCGAAAACCACTTGTGAGTCCAAACCTTTTATTGTTCCGTCAACTATATTAATTTAAAACAATTAATATTTTACTAACCACTATAAGTCCTGAACTTATTTTACCCATTTATTTTCAACAAACCCAACAAAATAATTTCCTAATACATAAACAATAATTAAATTCGGGAAATCATTATAAAAACTTCTAGGCCCAAATTTACGGATGTTACATATATCGAATAAAATCTTCTTAGAACTTCAACAGTAGATTTGCTTAAAAACGGTAGGTTTTCTATCATGTTGTTAAATTTAGTTAAAAATTTAACAATCTATATAAACTGTAGCCAGAATTTTGATCTTACTGAAACCTGAGTATAAACTCATGATGTGTTAGATTGTTTTTATTTTGCGATATAGATATAAATGACATGTTACGACCATAAAAGTTAAAGACGGATACCACGTAACAAAGTATCAGTGGGTGGTCTTAATTAGAACACTCTTGGATATCTGTAAACAATTATATGTAATATAATCTAGTATATTAATATATTTATTATATAATTGAAAATTAAAAACAGAGTGTTATAGTGCCTGTATAATACTATCAGAGATTATGAGCATAAAAATGGGGTACCTTAATCAGTTAACATCAAGGTCATTGATAGAGAATTCGATAGGCCTCGAGTTGCGATTTTGAATTCACTGATACTTTCAAAGAAGGCGTTGTCTCAGGCACATCTCTAAGCATGGGGCATAACACAATAGAAAGATAATGAAGACAAGTGAGGTGTTTCAAGACATCACTAAGTGATTCCAAATCTTTGAATTCAAAGATTTCTAGTGATGTCAGAGATGGCGGAAGAAGAAAATCAAATGATTTTACACCTGAATTTTTGCCAAATATATACAACTTATTAAGCGATCTTGGCAATTGTTGCAACCCCCAATCAGAAATGGGATTCTTTAAGCATCCTATCATCAGGCTATATAAATTTGGAGGCGACAACCCACGAGCGAAGGAGTAGTCCAGATTTGGACAGTTCCGTATGTGCAGATCTTTCAAGGATGTGAGACTTTGCAAATGCTCATGCGGAAATGACTTTAGATTCTTGCAATTATAGATCACAATACGTCTGAGCTGAAATAAGGGAACAGAACCGAAATCTATCTCTATGGCTTCTAAGTTGTCACAATCAGAGATTGACAACTTAGTTAAATGAACGAAGCAATATTCTTCACCAAACGATCTCAGATTATCACATTTACTTATCTGAAGAATATTCAAAGAGGATGGGATTTCCAACCCTGACTTCCACAAGTATCTCAAATCGTCACAACGTGTGATATCTAGAAGACCAACTTTCCCAAGATGTTTTAAAACGTTTTCAGGTAGGTGAGTAAGTCCTTTGACATCCTGCATTGTTAATATAAGAATTGATGAAGACACACCCGCCAAGCTTCTCAAAACCACTTCCAAACATCCTTCTATATTTAAAACCTTAAGTGATGGTATCGAATCAACAGATACATGAGCTAATTTCGGACAACGTTCTATAGAAATCTCACGAAGACGAGGAAACAGTTTACCAGTTTCAATATTGTTGCCATCACCAGAAGTTGACCATCTTCCCCAACCTTGCATATTTACAATTTTCAAAACTTCAAGCGATGGAAATGCAACATGACAAACAGAATCTTTAGGAGCAAGAAAGTTAGAATCCAGAGTTTCCATTTCATTCATGCCTTCCACAAACAATATCTGAAGTGACCCTAGATGTCCAAGTGTTGGTAACTGCTTACAGCTTCTACATCCACGTAGTGTAAGCTTTGTTAAGTGATCAAACGAGGGATGTCCCACCCAACTAGGAAATTTTCTTCCCCAATAGAACTTAATCTCCAGCTTTCTCAATGCCTGATGCGGTCTTAGCCCATTGAGTACTTCTAACTCAGTTGTCTCACTAAAAGATTCATTATGGACACGAGTTTGTTGTATCGTTTGTTGTATCCCAAACCCATCAAAGGATTTACGGATATGACCCCATTCTATCTCCAAATCTTGAAGAAACTTCTTTTGCTTTAAATTGGCATCCTTTGCATGTGTTGGATCTATCACTCTGTGTAGCCCCTTAATAGAAATTCGACCTCGAAGATCTGACAGGCCTTTTAGATCAGATAATTTAAACCCATCAGCTCCTTTGACAATGACCTTGGATAGAGTTTGCAGGCTTGTCATTCCACAAATCCCTAATGGCATCGTGTTCAACTTTGGAGTGCCACTAATGTCAAGATGGCGTAGCTGCGTTAACTTTACAAAACTCTCCGGAAATCCAGATAAATTAATACATCCATGAACCAACAAGCTCTGTAGATTACACAGGTCGCTGACTTGTTCCGGTAATTGTTCGATGGCGGTCTCGGAAAGATTGAGGTACCGCAAGTGCTTGAGATCACCAATAGACTGTGGCACCTCTTTGAGTGAACAGTTACTTAGCTTTAACACCCTTACGAACCGTAACAGGGGAAGCAAATGTACAATTTTTGATGAAAACACATGTGACCATGATTTTTTCCAAATTGAGATTGTCATGAAAGTTCGCAAGCATGTAGCGCTTTGTAACTCCATGAAATTTCTACATACTCCATATTTTGAACCTGTAAATGAAAAGTGACGGAGATTTACCAATGTTTCACTTCTGTCATGCATATCCATCTTATCATCCAACCTAATGAAAAAATCCCCAGCAACACTCTTGGCCAAGTCATTTATCAAGTCATGCATTATATATAGTGGTTTCTCATTGAGAAAATGGAGGAAAAGTGACCCTAAGTTTGTATCTAGTGTACCAAGTATACTTGGTCGCTTGTAACTAGATAAAGACTGAAAAAATGACCTTGACTTCAGCTCTTCAAAATATTGGTGAGCCAAACTCTCCTGTGACTTGCTGCTATTTGATTGGTATATAAACCCTTCTGCCACCCACTGCAGGACAAGTTCATTCCTGTCAAACATGGAATCCTTTGGAAATAAGGAGCAATATGCAAACAAATGCTTTAAATGGGGAGGTAGATCATAGTAGCTCAGCCTTAGAGCTGCAGGTATAATGTCTCTTTCATCCTTTAAATCCCATATCTCACTATTCAACATCTCCTCCCATTCATCAGCATCCGTCTTCGTCCTCAAGGCCCTCCCTAGCGTTTTCAAAGCCAAAGGCAATCCTCCACATTTTTTCACGATGCCTTCAGCATGCAATCTAAGCTTTGGATGTTTGTCAAAGGTTTGCTCATCTAGTGCAGATTGAGCTAATAAAGACAGAGATTTTTCATATGACAAAACATTGAGATCATGTATTTTAAAGGAGTCCATCATTTTTGCAACGTTGTGATTCCGGGTAGTAACAACGATTTTACTTCCATGTGCCCCTGCAAGAAGAGGACTTCGGAGGACTTCCCACTTCTTGTAGTCTTCATCCCAAACATCATCTAAAACAAGTAGGAACTTTTTATTAGAGAGCTTTTCTTTAAGGGCCGCATGAAGCAGATTTAGATTAGCAAAGTGTTCATACTTTCCATTTACTGCTTGAAAAATAGCTTTGCTAATCTCAAATACATTAAAGTCTTCATAAACACAAACCCAAGCCAACAAATCAAACCTAGCATTCACTTCCTTATCGTTGTACAGTCCTTTGGTAAGAGTGGTTTTACCTATGCCTCCAAGACCAACTATGGATAAAACGCCGAGATTTTGATTACTTGGTTCATATGCCAACAACTTTAGCAATTTCTCTTTATCCACTTCCCTACCCACAATACTGGACTCATCATCAAGTATTGAAGTTTGTTCCTGTCGACTACCTCTATTTGACTTTTCAACGTTCACGATGACTTTCAGACCCAAATTATTTTTCATCTCAAGGAGTTCATTCAATTTGGTGTTAATCTCATCTAGCTTGGTACTCATCTTATGACCATACCTAATCTTACGAGGAGTGTAATTGGTACAACAAGTAGGGATGATCTTCAATACCTTACTAGTGCTGGTGCTTCCATGAGATTCTTGATTCAGCTTGCGCTGCATAACTTCGGTGGCCATATCATCAAGTACATCATCAATGTCGTAAGCCAGGTCCTGCAGCTCATTCACCCACAATTCAACTTGTTTCTGTGTTATCTGCTGCTGCTCTGCATCAGCAAGCACGGCCCGAATCAGGGTCAAGTTTTTCTTCCACTTGGTAAGCTGAGAATTCATGCCTTCTGATAGAGCCAGATTCATTAAGTCAACAGAAGCCAGCTTATCGAACAAAACTGTCATGAAGGCCCCAGCAACTATCTCAGCCATTGGAATTTAGAAAAAGGATCAAAAGAGAAAGGAAGAATGAGGATTCCAAGATGAAGGAAAAGTTTGCGTGATTAAGTAAAGATTGGTCCAATCTTGTCACACTGATGATTTATGAGTAGAGGAAAAAATCACTCGTGAAAATATGAAATATCTAGTAGAATATATTGTCCTAATCGATCACTCATCATACAATAATCCAACGACTTGCAAAAGTTTTTAGGTGTAAATTTATAAAATATTTAGGATATATCAAGTTTGGTGTTTGTTTCTTAGTTCTAAGTTAAACGAGAACACAATGTATTATCCGCATATGCAGCTTCGTTCCATTTGGAAATATACGATTTACATGTCACCATTGGACGGCTTTTTGTCCAAGAATGAGCACTTATCGTAAATTTCGTCATGATGTCTGAAAATTTTCTGTACATATTTGTTTTTAATGGGTGATTTAGGTAAACATCAGTTTATTACTAAGCAAGAAAATTCCATGAGCACAAGTGTGTTCACTTGTAAATTTTGTTTTAACAGATTGTTTTACTTGAGAATTTTTTTCTCCATCAATCAATGTATAGTTTCACAACTGTATGTGTTCTACTCATGTAACTAAACTTCGAAACTCACCCGTATTGATAAAATGTCTCAACCGTGAACTATCTAATTTCGTGAACTATCTAATTTCGAAACTCACTCGTATTGATAAAATGTCTCAACCGTGAACTATCTAATTTCGTTACACTTGTAATTTCTTACCGATCATCAATAGGGAAGTCTAGTCTGCCTAGCTCAATTGTGTACTACAATCCAACATTATATAGTATTCGACTTGTAACTCATTTTGTTACAAGTAATTTTTACCTACATTTTCCATATTATTTATCTACGGTCATAAAATTTTACTGACATCTATATACCTACATTAACAAATATGTTGAAGTAGAAAGGTAGCCCAAGCAAATTATAATCATTACTTGCAACACAGAACCAGTCTACTTCAAATTCCTATCGGCAACAAACAGCACTAATATCGCTATCAAATAAACGTATTAGCGACTCTAATAATGTTGCCTTTTTAAATAATTAATGCATAATTAAACACAATTTACTCAATTAATCAATTGTAGAAACATCTGAATGCATAAGTCCAGCTTAATCAAACAGACAAATGCCAGAATCTCAGTTACAAAATTGGCAACGTACAGCACTAAATACGCTACTAAAAAGCACATCAGAGACTCTAAATTGTTGCCTTTTTTTATAAATCGAAACTAATAATATGATTTTTGATAATCATAGGCTCAGTTTAGTGTTAAGAAATCATCAAATAAGCGTTGGAGCTTTCAGAGTTTGATGGTATATATACGATCATCATAGCCTCTTGATTAACGAAAAAAATAGAATAAATCAATCGAAATTGATAGAAATCAGCAACGCAGATTCATGATTTGGCGGTGTTTGTAGATTTACCTGAAATTATGCAGACGGAAGATTGAAGATTGAAGACGGTGGTTATATAGTGAATGATGATGACGACAAAATTAAAAACCCTAATTTTCAATTTACAAAAGCCCATTTTGTTTTGTTTTTAAGCAGCAAAAGCCCATCATTCAAGATTTATTGGGCCGTCAACGGCTGTTTTTAATATTTCACCAATTCACCTTCTTGTTTTTTTTTTAAAGGATTTTGCTAGATAATCCGGTTCTTGTTAAGTCTTTCAGACATGCTACAATTGTATTAAAATCATAACTAACTCTATCTCTTGTCCTGAATTTTACATTTTGCTAAATAAGTTTACATTTTGCTCGAAAATCGTATATATACTTCCTTTTTTCATTTTACGTTTAGATCCTTACTATCTGAAAATGATAAGAGAAAAGAGTATTTTAGTCATTTTAGGTGAAAATATACCGTTTTTGAGCAAAACATAAACTTATCGGACTAAAAAGATGAAAATAGAAGTATATAGATAGTTTTTGTAAATCGGTATAAACTACAGGGACCATTTATGGAATTTACTCTATATCAACGTAAAGTATTAGACCATGAAATATCACCCTTCTAACATTTACTAATTTAGAATATCAGTTTAATCAATAGTAGCAAGTGAAGTCGGAAGTTAAAAGTAACTTCAAGTTTAATGACACAAAATATATATATATATATATATATATATATATATATATATATATATATATATATATACTAGTTACCCTCCATGCTATGCTACGCACAGCCCAGAAAAGTTGTCGATCGGCTATTTAAGTAATCGAGAAAACTATTTATAATGTCGAATGAGTTTTAGAAAGTAGATTAATCTTTCATAGGCCGGCACAATTCAATCTCACGGTTGATTTAGACTTCATTTTATTTTATATACATCCAACCAAGTTATATTAAAACACGGAATTTTACAAACCATGAACTTCATTTGAGGATGCTATTTCAAAAGTAAATGTCATCTTTGGCTAACCTCCTCGAAGCGACGATCAGGGCTCCAAAATATCATTGGCAAACTTTAACGTAGGTATATTAAATCATCGTAGATACATATGTTCATTTAGTGTTATGAATAATGTATTACCGTCATCTGTTGATTAGTTATATGACAAAAGTTTTCAAAACAAAAAAAGAATAAAGCAGTTAGTGAGGGAGATAGTGTTATGAACTTGTCATTGAAATATGAAGAAGCATGTATATTATAATTGGTTATTAATTTTAATTAGTAATGTAATAACAATATGTTTCTTTATATAAAAAAGTTGATAAGGCAATTAGTGAGACAGCTAGTAATATTTTATTTTGTTGAGAGATGTATAGAGCATTGGATATCTGCCTACTAAATCCTTTCTGATTAGTTGAAATCAAAAGTATACAATAACTTTCAGACATCTTAAAATGGAATACTCGATAATGGAGAGAATATAAGTTTGCTAATCTATCTTTGTTTTAAAAATTAAAAATAAAAATAAGAAAAAAATGTGTTTTATTTAAAAAAAAAATTAAAATTAGTGAAGGAATTATTTTTTTAAATCTTTTGCCACTCTTGAAAATATGACGTGCATGTTTGATATGAAGTTTAAGAAGTCTTAGTTTTCCTTATAAAATAACTTATTTGAAGTGAAGATTAAAGTGGATTTGATAAACTCAACCCACAAAAATGCAAATTGAGGAAAATTCATAACAACAATACTTTGTGGATGCAGATCTTGAAGTCAAACCTATACTCAAATATAGTTGTTAGAAAGTGCTTGCAAAAAGGATTCTAGATAACCTAGATAGTAATGGTCCAACATAATATTCCATGAAATCTTAAACGTACTAAACTCATGTTTTTATGTCAATATCAACACTTATGATGATGCAACTAAACATATCATTTTGGAAAAGACACATTCAACTAGAAAATGATAAATTTGTGGTGCATTGATGTCATGTTTATATACAATCTATATAACTCTACTCTTTCAATGTGACAAGGGTTAAATATATTAATTATCCATGTACACACTTTTTATACTGAGGTGAATAACGTACTCATTTTATTTCTAATGTGAATAATCAACTCTTAAATTTTGTACCAATGTTAGTAACATAGTTACCGGTTACTGGCTATACCGGTTAAATTGTACATTTGGCAAAAACAAATTGATACATGAAAAAAAAAAAAAAAAAAGATTATGCGGAATTTTTTAAAGTTGTTAATGTTTATTTTAAGTATTACGTATAGACCAAATAAGTCACGTTCAATTTCACACTCAATTTCACCAACCTCGTCTCCAATTTATAAGGCAATAAAATTCCTAATGAATTTCATCAAGAAAGTGACATGGCATGTCATTAAAATAATATACATGTCAGCAATAGTAATAAGTAAATGGTGATTAAAATACCATGTTACTTACATTGACACAAAACCGAAGAGTTGATTAGTCACGTTAGTAATAAATAGGTAATAGGTATGTTACTTAGTTAACAAGGAGGCACACGCCTTAACCACTCGAACAAAAAAAACTTTTTTATTTTCTTTTAACTTTTATTTTATTTTATTTATTAAAACAAAATTTACCAAAACGACCTTGACCAAACCAACTAACCATGGGTCCTACTCTCATTTTCTCCCTCCATACAAAACCACACCCAACCCCCAAACTCCACACTATCCATATATATTATCTCAAAATAAAAATGACTTCAACCACCGTCGCCGGCGCCGGCACCACCATGGACCGCCGTACCTACTGGTGTCACGACTGCGACATGAGCATCTCTCTCATCCCTACCAGCACCACCACTTCCTGCCCTCACTGTACCTCCAATTTCCTCGAAGAATTAGATTCTCCAATTTCGCCCAATAATCCGTATTTTAACCGGGTAATGAATCATTTATTAAACTCTGATTACTCGGATTACAATCATTTCGCTACCGGTACGACGTCAGGTAACCTAGGAGTATCGAAATCTGTTATAGAAGGTATTAATTCTGTTAAAATTACAGCTGCATTACTTGAAATTGATCCGGTTGTTATTTGTGCTGTTTGTAAGGATCAGTTTGTGATTGATGATGAGACTAAGGAGCTTCCGTGTAAGCATATGTATCATCCTGATTGTATAATTCCGTGGCTTACGTTGCGTAACTCGTGTCCGGTTTGTCGGTTTGAAATGCCTGTGGAACCTGTTGTTGATAGTAATTTGAATATTAGGAGGAGGTCTAGGTCTTTTAGGGTTTTGAGATTGTTAAATACGAACAATAACAATAGCAATAATGACAATGATACTGATTCTGATACTGATGATGATGATGTTGGTGATGAGGAGTTATTAGGGTTAGGATTGAGGCATTTCGCAAGGAGACATCGGATTCTGTTTCCGATGATGAGGAATAATCGTAGGTTTGGGGAACGGGATGTGGAGGTGGATACGGAGGTTTTGTTTTCTCCAAGTCAAATTGGGGAGGAGGTTGAGGTGGGCGATTCTGGGAGGACGGATAGTGTTGAGACTGTATCTAGTTGGCCAAATTGGCCTGCCGATGGAGGTGAGATTGTAGTGAGTGGTGCTGGTGTTAACGATGTTGTTGATGTGGTGATGCTTTGAATTTTGCAAATAATAAGCTTCTTTATGGAGTAAATAAAAGGTATACTTCACGTTGCTTCTGTAATCTATAGTTTCTGCATAGCTAGTACATGAATACTTATGTAATACATATGATTGTTGTGTTTTTACTGAAACTTACTTCATCATATGCTGAATTGCATGATCGTTGTTTGGGGAAAAAGGAACTGAAGTTTATTGTACTTTCTTGGAGTTAAGTTTTAGCCTATGCTATAGTAGCTATGGGCCTGTGGATGAACTAGAGAGAATTTTTTGTGATTAACTAGTTTACATGTCTAATTAGAGTCATGAAGAACATTATTGTAGGTTGCTATGAACATATACAGGATTATGATGCGTAGAGCACTTTTGATCTATGATGCTCTACGTTAAATGTGTGGGACGTGGGTGTTCAAAGAATTTGAATGACTCTATTTTAGTTGAATTCCTAAAAAGTTACTAGTTTCTGCATCAGAATTATGCAGCTCATGTGTAGGATAGTTAATGTGATGCAAGTTCTATCCTTTGCTTCTTCACTTAATACTTTAACCTTTTTTCTATATATTTTAAAGCTCCTTTGCAATTACCTCCTTGAATATTAAGAAAGTTTGAACTTTCACAAAAGATTTCTCTGCCCACCTTTAATCATTTTCAGTTGTTTTATCTTTAATAACCTTTATCTGTATCACAAAAGGTTCCATGGACACATCAGAATATTTTATCCTCAAGACTACTTTCTTATCTTTAATTTAGGTCATCATTACAATATCAGATAAGTTCCGTTTTTTTGCATAAGCATCGTCTAAAGAGGAATAATGACAGTTAATGCCCCATGGAACCTTGGCGAGTATGTTGGCTTAACAGAGTCATTTTAGGGATTACTACATCTCGGTGTTGCCGATTTTATGTATATTTGTCATACTACATCAGTTTGTAGCTAAAGTTAAAAGTATATGCCAAGATTAACTGGTATGTGAGCTTGCTATATTTTTGAAAGTTTGTTGTGCTCAGTTTGTCCTGCCTTTTGGTGAATTTATATAAAGCTTTTAAAATGACTCTTTAGTCATCTCCAGGTCATTGTGGATTAGATTTCTGGGAATGATATAAATATTATAGTCAATATGAGGACAAAGTAAATAGGACAAAACAGCTGTTAGTGTGCTATGATATGAAGAATTTAGAATCTTTTACTCTTTGATCAGACCTGGTCATTGTAGGGTTTCAGTTAAACTTGTTCTCCAGCCTAATCCCTCCCTACTTGGATGTGGCAAATTGGATTGGTCAGGGAGTTGGGTAACGGGTAAAAATAGGTACCTTTGCAATGGGTTCGGTAAGGTTTGCACGAAACAATTTTTGTCCAACATATTTATTTGTAAGTAGTTAGTCCGTCAAATATGACAGCAAAATTATGATAGGTCAAATATACTATGTTTTTGATGGAATGATTTATGAGGTTTTACACTTTTACATATTAAAAATACACTTTGGATGAATTTAAGATTGTTTGTCTTATCTGACCCGTTCTCTTCTAATATGTTACTGTATTTCATTTTATCCTCTATAGATAAAAATAACCCCAATTTATAATCATATGGATTTAGATTTCCACCTCTAATCTTTATTGATGAAACATATATAATTGTTGATTCACCTTGTTACCCGTATGCAGATTATGAATAGTGGTTCTATGGTACCTTACCAGCACGAAAATTTAATCAAGTGTAAATCTGCTGGTAACTATATGCGTACATAGTTACATGTTCTCGCTTCTTCAACGGAGCTGATTGAGCAAGTGAATTCTTTAGTGTTGCTAACTGTAAACATTCTTGCCTTGGACTTCTGTAATAAGATTAAACAGCCTGCAGTACACCGACTTTTATTTGTTTTACATGTTAAATAATGGGCCTTTGTTCTCATTTCTTTGTTTTCCTTTGAGTTCTGAATAATATGTTGCATCTTAGGGTGTCATTATGAGTTATGGACAAGTTTTCTGGAATACTGATGCATTTGCATTGCACGTATTACTCCCTCCAAATTCCTTTTTGGGGCCATGAGAAGTTCTCCATTGTTGACAGTTTATTACTCCCTCCCTCCCAATTTTATTTTCCCATGACAAAAAAACACGCATACTATGAAAACATAATCATTTCTCTTACTTTTTGGTAAGATGACAGTTTTACCATTAATTTTTTACCTACTTTTTTGTATTACAATTTACAAATATACATTAGGGGTAAAAAAGAATTTTATCTCATTATCCTTATCTATTTATGTAAGTGAATAATAAAATTGGGACATCCATAAAAGGAATACTGGACTATAAAATTGGGACGGAGGGAGTATAAATTTATAATCAAGGGGAGTAGATTGAAATCATGGTTTTTAATCGAGTTATACAGCTTATTTTGTTGCTCTAGCAAAGTGAGTAAAAATGTACAGTAAGATGATACAAAGAGAATGTATAGCAAATTAACAAATATCGAAAATGGTCACTGAATTTGGAATTTATTAATTGTATGTTGGAACAGAAAAACCACCCTTCAAATCATATTAGTCAATGTGATTTCAATTACTCGTAATTTTTAGACAATTATTTTAACCAATAGCCAACATGATAACAATGATAGTGTCAATCATCTTAGCTAACTTTATTGGGTATAAGATCACTCCCATCCGTTTTCAAATCACTTCTTCATCTTCATCTTCATCACTTCTGCCATCTGAGCGCCACGTCAGCTTTCCACTAACTGGTTCACAACTGATTACCCACTGCCATCAATAACTAATCACTTCATTTTTTTAGCCTCACATTTAACAATATACCATCATTTCTACACACTAAACAAACAAAAAAAAGTGCGCGGACCCCACAATTTTCAACCGATTACAAGCCGATTTTCCGATTACACTTCCAACTGATTAGGAAGTGATGCAACCTGTAACACCCGCCAAATTAGGACTAGTAATTAGTGCCTAATCAGATGTTAATACATGTAATTAGTTCTGTGTTAGGCTAATTAATGTATCGAATTATATATTGTTGAATATATACGAAAATGCGATTTGGTTAAATCGTACGCAATTTAAATCGAATGTATTTCGATTCAATTTAATACGGACGTTGGTGACCAATTTTATTAAATAATGTTGTTATATCAAAAATATTATTATGATAATATTTTGTATTCATTCGTATCGTGCAAACAGAACCTACACAATTTAAAATATTAAAACGTGCAAACTAAATAAACAAACTTACATTTTATAACTCAAATATAAATTAAATTGTAAAATATTTAAATAAAATATCGCGTAATAATTTGTATTTTAAAACGTACCATTTAATATGTAAAATAATTATTTAACGTCTAAACGACGGAGTAAACGAACATCACACGGAGCGGGAACGCGGGGCGAAAAATGGGAGCTTAACCTCCCATTCCCCACCATTTTCTTTCTCATTTCTCTTATCACTCTCTCTCTCTTACACTCTCTTTCTTTCTTTTCTCTAACCACCACCACCTCCAAAATACTCACAAAATCACCAAATAAACATACTAAACGCACTCGGATCATAGCATCGCTTTGGAGAAAAACGACCACGACACCACGATCTATCATCCTACCTTTTCGGATTTTTGATCCGACACTTTGTAAGTTTCCGACAAATCCCGAAATCTCTCGTTTTTAAATGTTTTCACTTGTTAGTAGTTTGTAACAACTCATAATGTCCATAAAAGGGTTGGGTAAAAATATTGGACCGAACGGTGGCCGGGAAACTCGTTTTCGACACAAAATCCGGCCAACAGCCCGTAACGTCGCATCTGGCCTGGAGCCTTTGCGACGTCGCGTATAACGTCGCACAGAAATCAATAATGTCGCCTTAGCGACGTCGCACATAACGTCACATTGAATTGCGAAGTCGCACATAGCGACGTCGCCTACTACGTCGCTAGAATCAACAACGTCGCGTATAGCGACATCATCCTTAACGTCGCATTAAATTGCGAAACGTCGCCTTTAGCGACGTCATGCTCAACGTAGCAATCCTTACCTGCGACGTCGCACCCAACGTCGCACAAACCAGAAAACTCAGATTTTTACTAAGTGTCGAGACCTAAAATTTTAACACCTGATTTTACCCAAATTCGGATCCAGATGCGTTTTTCGTCAAAGCAATATAGTAGAAATAAAAATTTTCCACCTGATTTTACCCAAATTCGGATCCAGATGCGTTTTTCGTCAAAGCAATATAGTAGAAATAAAAATTTTCCAAGCTGACCTGGCAGCTCGACCCCAGCCAGGGGCTCTGCCCCTTGGACCCCGCCAGGGGCTGCCGCCCCTTGGACCCCGCTACCAGGGGCGCTGCCCCCGGACCCCCGTACTTAGATTCCGTAACGGCTTCTAAAACACAATCAAAACACATTTTTTTCAAGTAAAACGCCACGAAATCAAAATTATAATAGTTGAGATTATTATTACAAATCCGTCACCAACGGGCCGTACATGTTTTCAAACACTTAACAAATCAACCAAATCGTAGTAATTTGGACATATATATAGTTGTGTAACAACTACAAGGGTGATCTTTTGAGATACCCAATCATGTTTATAACCATCGCGTGTCATGGACACCCTCAGGTTACAAGTCTTTGGACTTCATACTCGGCTAATCAACTTACGTTTGTTTAAACGCTTTCAGACTCAGGTGAGTCTCATAGCCCCTCTTTTTACTATTTTACTCAGGGGTGTGATATATTGCTCATTTTAACATGTGAACGCAAGTACAAACATTTCATATACTACATGAGTTTTTCACAACTAATCATTTAAAGTCCTCCGTCAGCATAGTTGTTAATACGTTGTAGCGTGAATATTAGTATATGGTACCATATAGGATTGACCCTCCTCGTTCGGGTTAGCAAGCACTAACCGGGTAAACGGACGTACTAATATTTGGGAAGACGAATGTTGATTAGGCATTCGTGGAGGCACCTCGCCCGGAATTCTCTATAGGTGACCCGGCCCTCGAGTTAAGCTCAACTATGTGCTCATGGCTGTATACACGATGACTATCATTTAATTGCTGGATGCAATTCATTATTTAAATCTTGTGGTTCATACTATATTAACTGATTTCAAACCTGTGAGCTCACCAGCTTTTAGCTGACCTTTTAGCATATATCGCAGGTACCAAGCAGTAGGATGTTTCTACTTCAGGACTTTAGCTCGAGTCAGCATACAGAAGATTGAGATTTTCTTGCATTAGTATATTTTGTACAAGTACTTATGTACTGAAATCTCCTTTTATTTAAACTCGAGCTATGTAAAGCTTTAAATGTTGTAAACATTTCGATTATCAATATATTTTGTTAAAACAACGCATATAGAGTCGTTTACTGTATATCTTTGTGCTTTGTTATTGATTAGTAACACCCAAATCAAGCTTCCGCAAATCATCAAATTTGGGGGTGTTACACAACCAATGGCACCACCACTCCAATCACTTCCTAACCGATTACAAAGTGATTATACCAATTGGAGTAACCTAATGTGAGTAACACATAGAAGTATATACACACGGATTGTGTAAGAGTAAAAAATACATTGTAATATAAAATTAAGAATCAATTGTCTAAGATATGACGGATTTTTAGCTTTATTCATTTAAAAACAATATATAAGATATGTTTTACATGCTCGTTGTACATTCAAACTTGGTCCATTTTACATTAATTTGAAAGTTTGTAACCGAAATTCGAATAAACTGATTACATGGCCATGGTTTTTTCATTGATTATAATTACAAATAAGGCTTTTGATTGATTTGATGTTAATTAAAATATTTTACTTGATAATGTATTAATCCCCTATGCAATTTAAAATAAATTTTGACGAGTATATATTATCATTATATATTATGATATGATGATTATGATTATTAATTTATCATTATATTATACAAATTAAATGAAAGAGTTGAGAAAAGTAATATTGAGATGAGGGTTTTTTTTCTGCTAAAAAAAAAAAGATGAGGGTTTTTTTTTCTTTTGTTTATGTTTGTATTGGAAGAAGATTTAATTTGAAATTTTTACAGTAATGGAATAATTTTTTTTTTATATTGATTTTTTTAAGATAGGTAAAATTTTCTTTTATTAATATCTGGAATTTGAATTGAATCAAGATTACACAATAATTTGAGCAAATTTGGAAACAATAAGTTATTTGGACAACTGTAGTAACTCTTTAATGACTAAACTATTACCTTTTCACAATATGGGAAATGAAACTATGTACAAATGCGTTCATACATGTTTCTCAATAACTTTGATTCCACTTAATTTTCATTTTGAAAATAAAAAAACACATATTTTCAAATCTCCTAAGTCCTAACTATAAATGCAAACGAGCATATGAACACAACATTTATAATAATGTAAAAATATATATTGATATGCTTTGTTTTTTTTAAGTGTCCATTGTAACACCCCAAAAATCTGAAATTTGTGAAAAGTAGTGGGTCTGCTCAGGTAAAGATCGCGACGCGATCTGCATGAAATCGACGCGCGATTTAAGAAGAATAGCGGCGCGATGTTGGGTTATTGCGACGCGATTCAGTCGGTTCCAGGAACGGGTTTTAAGTTCCAAATGCTTCCATTTTTATTCCCCAAAACATAAAAATAAACAGAGTAAAATCCATGAACATCCCTGTGGTTTTGTGATTCAATCGGGAGAAAGAAACCATAAATTAAGTTGTGGGTTCAAGATATAAATTCATCATCATCACCCTCATCTTGATTTCTACTTTATTGTAAGTGTAATTTCTTTCAATTTAACTGTAACACCCCGCAAATTTAAACACGATTAATTACGTTAATCACTTGCATTATTAGGCTAATTCCCTACTTGAGTGAATTCACAACACATTTTAGAGGTAAGTCTAGCATAGCCCAACTAAATAATACGCGTAGTATTACGTATTCGTAATTAGTTGTAATTACGTACTGAACAATCTGAAAACAGACGCGACAAAAATATGCGACTCTTGGTGAACAAAATTATTTAATAAAACGAAATTATTAAATAACGTAGTAGCAAATAAATATTTTGTCAAAAATATTTACTAATCATTTTATAACGCAAAACGTTTAATTCGTACAATTTAAATAAAACAAAGTTTAAAATTTTATAACTAAATTAATTTGGTCTCATAAAAAGATCCTAATTAAAAATAATGAAAATATAATTAAAAACATAATAGTTAAAATAAAATAACATTTAACGATCGGGTAAACAAACACGGAGTGCAAACACGGAGGCAGAAAGTGGAACAAAACCACCTCCCACCTCCTCACTTATCTCATTCATCATCACCTCATCTTTCTCTTTTTCTCTCTTTCACCACCACCTACCAAAAACCACCACACAAAATCACACAAAATCAAAGAAAACTAACACCAAAACTCGAAGAATCATATAGCTCCTTTGGAATAAAACGACCACGGCATCCCGATCTACACTTCTACCTTTTCGGATTTCAAATCCGACACTCGTAAGTTTCCGACAAATCCCGTAAATCTTTAGATTTCGAAGTTATAATTGATATTTCATGTTTAGTATACTTAGATTACCATGTTTTAGTGTTTTATACAACCGAAAATGTCCAAATCGACCCAAAACTCGTTGATTTTTAAGCTGTTCGTCGAACAGGCGACTACGTCGCTTTTGGGCCAAAAACAGTAGTGCGACGTAGGCCTTTACGTCGCATTACCCTTTCTTACGTCGCACATAGCGACGCAACCCACTACGTCGCATTGAATTGCGAACGTCGCAAATTGCGACGCAGACCCTAACGTCGCAACACCCGTATGCGACGTAACCTGTTACGTCGCACAATTATTTAATTTCGCAACAACTGCGACGCAACGCTTAACGTCGCACCCTACGTCGCACTTCAACCCAACGTCGCATATTGTGTCGCAGAAAGCAGAATCAAGATTTTTTTTGGAAGTCAAAGTTACTGTAGAAAAGTCAAATTTACTGTAGCAGTACTGTAGCAATTGAAATAATAACATTTTAGAACTATTGTTTCAAACTATCACCAACGAGTCGTATACATTTTCACAAACAACGAAATACAAACATAAACATTAAACGAACGATTTGGACGTGACTTGGTTGTACAAACACTAGCATGGACGATTAGCTTAGACATCCACATACTTATTAAATCTCGTACGTTTAGGACGTTAGGAGATTTCAGACTGTACTTGGGCTTAGGTTTGCTAGCACTCGCACAACTACTTAAACTCAACAGGTGAGTTCACAGCCCCTACTTTTACTGTTTTAACTGCTTTGAACAGGGGTGGAAAACATAGTCAAACACTTTTATACAAACATGGTTGTATACTATTTTACTCAAACAAGTGGAGTACATGGAACTAGCAAATTGATAAACAAACTGACGATTTCAACTTAATATGTAATACTGCCCGCACGTGGTCTATATACGGGTCTTAGGGGGAGTGTTACATATTACTTTCATACTGCCAACGCTGTAAACACATGAATACGTTTTCGAAAACGCTGGAGGATAACCAGCAACACTTTATATAACGGACTGGGTAACTGAAAAGTCCCTACTGGACATGGGCAACACTACTGAAAAGTCCCTACTTGACATGGGCAACACTACTGAAAAGTCCCTACTTGACATGGGCAACACTACTGAAAAGTCCCTACTTGACATGGGCAACACTACTGAAAAGTCCCTACTTGACATGGGCAACACTACTGAAAGCTAGGGGTGTTAACGAACCGAGCCGTTCACGAGCAGCTCGAGTTCGAACTCGGTTATTTCGAGTTCGAGCACTAGCTATTTCGAACTCGAGTCGAGCACCGAGCAAAAATTATTGTTCGATAACTTTCACGAGCCGAGTCATAAAAATTAATATTCGACTCAACTCGCTCGAAAACTCGTTTAATATTCCGAGTCGAGCAAGTTAATCGAGCATACTCAACTCGAACAGGTCGAAAAGCTTGTATATATATACATATATATCTCGAGTCGAGCAACCGAGCCCCACAAAGATCGATCAATAATAGTTCGTACCGCGAGTCAAGTAACTTAACGAGTTTCGAACTCGAACTCGAGCAATGAAAAAATTATCGATCTCGAGTTCGAGCCAAAATTAAAAAGCCTATTCGAGTTCGAGTCGAGCTCGAGCAAACGAATAATTTTTCGAGCCGAGCCTAAAAACTTGAAACTCGGTTCGGCTCGGTTCGTTAACAGCCCTACTGAAAGCAATGGGTTTCCTACTAACATGGACCCACCAAACGATTAGGATTGTAACACTGCCGTACGTGGTCCAGATACGGGTCTTAGGGGAGTGTTACACCTACGTACAACTAATGGGATACTTACATTCCTACTATAACTTGAACTATATTTTTGGGAAATATCCCAACGAAACATATCTACGACTAGTGTAACATCCTGTTTCTGGGCCTGGAAATAAATTGTATTTTATAAGTTTGGTTGGTTTATTTAATAATAAACAAGTAAAAGAGCCTCAGTTTTTATAGTGATTAATAAATTATTGCTTGTTTTAATTTATTAAAGATGACGGTAAAATAAAAGTATTTTGACTTACGGGTATTTTCGGGTTCCAGACAATAGGCTAGGAACGGGTATAATTTTATACATAATAAAAGTGGGGGTCGGTTTGGTGACCGACTCATTTTACCCACCTTTCCCCAATTTCATCTTCTTGAAACTCTCTCTATTTCACATTCAAAGAAAATCAAGAATTTAAACTAGTGATTGAATCTAGCTAAAGTGAAAATCAGATTATCATCATCCATATTATCATCTTCTCCATTTAATTGTAAGTAATTCTTGGTGTTCTTGAGTTATTAGTAGAAATTTGGGTTTATGATGAATATATGTGATTTGTTTGAATTGAAGGTTAAATAATATGTGTTTGATGTTTCTAAATGATTAGATAACGATTTAACATGATTACATGGTAATAGAATGGTAGAAATGGCTAGAGTTCTTCAATTTGAGTTCATAGTTAGGGTTTGGTAATTTTAGTGAATTAGATGATGATGCATGAGTTAGATTGTGGTTAGATAGTGTTTGTTGTTGTTATTATATGTTTATGGTTGAAGTTGTGGTTATTTACTTGGTAATTTCGTGTTCATAAACTGATTTTGGTGAAATTTGGGTTTTGGTCCGTATGTTGGTTGCTGTTTCTGCTGATGCTGAAATTATGATCAAGCCGGCGGCTTGATCACTCAAGCCGGCGGCTTCAAGTGGCCAGCCGGCGGGTGGAGGATCCCAACCGGCGGGTTCTGTAGGTCTTAAAACGCAAATAAGGTTCTGATGTTGAAAATGTTAATTCACCCGGCGGGCCAGGGTGCCAAGCCGGCGGCTTCTCAGCCAAGCCGGCGGCTTCCCTGCCCAAGCCGGCGGCTTCTGGGTGGTTTCCAGCAATTTTATTTCTTTGTTTAATATGATTAAATGCTAATGATATATGATGTGTGATACGTATTATATGGTATAGGATATAAGATATATGTTAGATAATATTGAAATACGTTATATGAGATTATGATATAAGCATTGTGATTTGTGTTGAACGTTTACTGACTTGGTGTTATTGTTGTTTCCAGATAAGCGGACGGCCACTCAGTAAGATAAGACCTCTGAGTTGGCGATCAGGCGTAAATATTCGGTGAGTGGAATTGTAGTCCTCGGTTCCACCCAGTTGTAACGGGTTCGGTTACAACGGGTAACCAGGATGGTTTATATTAGTAGGTTGTTGTTATTGGTCGTACCGGTACCAGTCTTGTCTGTTTGTTTATATTACTGATTATATGAGTTGTTGTGCGATTGTTGTTGAATTGTTGATCAGTTGTGAACAGTTGTGAACTGTTGCTTGTTGTTGTGTGCTTTTGCATTGTGAATGCAACGTGGTTGTTTTCAGAGGTCAACTGCTGTCTGGGTTGGGTTTGGGTACTACTGTGTAGTTGTCGAGGTTTCTTTGAGACACATAGTTGAGAACAAGCCTAGTCAGTGAAGGTAGTACTCAAGCTATCGGTTGATTACTGGGATTGGCTTGGCGCCCAGTAGTCGTGGTTTCTGGGTTGGATGGATACCAGGAACCGCCGGTCCTCTTGACGTTATGTGCTTATGTGTTTAATTGTTGTTGTTGCTTTGTTGTAAGACTTGTTATGAGTGGGTTGAACCGTCGGTTACGGTTCCATTCACTTAGCTTTGGCTAATCCCCTCGTTGTTTGATGTTTTTGCAGATTGTGGTTAGTTGATGTAGATGTAGATGTTCGGGTTGTGGATGTTGACTGGAAGTTTGACTAAAGCTTGGCGCAACTCTGACCTTTTGTGAATGTCTTTTGGAAAACGTTTTATATAAGCCCGTTTGTGTTAATATGGTTGTAAATGTTTAACTAATGTTGTCATAATTTGTAGTCGTTAAACCTGGAAGCCTTGTAAGTCGGTAAATGTTTTGTTTTGGGGACTTGCGCTTCCGATTTTCCAAATATAATATATAAATGATATGTTTTGGTTTGTGCGTAAGGATCGGGCCTTACAACTAGGATACGTATAATCCTACAGAACATACTTGAACACAGGATACTGTTTTCCTACAACTAATAGGATACGAACATTCCTACAAACAACTATTTAGGAACATAACTGATTTCATGAACTAAACTTTTGGGTGACATCCCAACGATACGATATAAACAACAGTGGTTTATCACAACTGAACTTGTAAACATAAAACCTGTGAATTCACTCAACCTAGTTGTTGACTTTTACTATGTTTTTCAGGGAATTAGCTGCGCATGTAAGATCGCCAACACACATGGAGAATTAGGCGACCCTTGAAGCTTAGGATGCCAACTTTTGGAAACATATGGATTTCTTTAGTATAACTGAAATGTTTTAGTCATATTTCAGAAATCTACTTTTGTAAACTTACTACTTTTAACTTATACGATTCGATGAATCGTAAACTTTGAAATTAACACTTTTGGCATCTTAAAATATATTGTTCTGTTGTAATCATAAGCTCTGATACGTATGCATGCTTTGTTATTGTGACACCCCAATACTTAAACTAAATGCTTCCGCTCAACGAATTTGGGGGTGTTACATTAACCTTGAATTTTAATTATAGTATGAGATGATGATTTTGATATGAAATTTAGTTAAGAAAAGATGTTAGTTGATGCGAATAACCTGTTGGTACTGGATAGAAACTGGTTTGAGTGTTTTTGAGTTAAAAATTGAGCTGCTATGTTTAATCAACAGGTATAGGGGCTGTGAACGAACTAGATCGCGATGCAATCCTTAAAGGTCGCGACGCGAAGTGTCTGGGATCGCGACGCGATCCTTAGTGGTTGCGACGCGATTGTCTGCATATCAGATTTTAAGTTGAGATTCGAGTGATTAATCACTTAAGTCAATTATATTATTAAAAAGTTGGTTTGATTAATTAGTTAGAGATTTAACTAATATGAGAATGTGTTAGAATTAATGAACATGTTATGATCAGATTGTAGACATGTGAATTCATGTCTAATTGATAGTTAAAGTAATATAAGGTTAAAAGATAATAACAATATGAGAAGTTTAGTTGCTTGATTTTTATAATCTACAGAGATTAAATGTGTCGTTACAATTATGTGTTATGTGATAGGTGATTCAAGACGTGGAATTCACCAACATTGTGTTAAGACTCTTATCTTGCCTAAAAAGCAAAGGTGAGTATTATGGGGGGGTTAAATGGGTAATGATTATGTAATCCATATTGCTTACGAGGAAGAGGCTTACATAATCTGATGAATGAATAATTGTGTTTAATTGGGTTGTAGAAGGACGTATGCTTATATATATTGATTATTATGAAATAGCATACAAATCATTGGTAAGTCATAATATGAATTTCCATTACTTATAAGTGAATGGACATTATAATTGTTGGTTCCATTATTTATGTATTATAAATAGATGGATATGATGTGTTGCGCTATGATATAGCAGGTGGATAATTGATAAAACTGTTGAGATATAAATTGTGTTGTGATGGTGGGTTTGTAAGCAATGGTTGCGGCCATTGGCTTGTGTTAATTGCTAATTACATAAAAGTTAGCATGATATAATAATAGGGATCCTTAATAATAAATGAAAATGATTATGTGAATACGTGAATTGTGTGGATAAGGAATTGTAGATATTTTTAATGGACTTGTGTCGGGATTTGTTTCCATCACTTCCGCGCGGTGATTGGATAGTTCCTAATTAATGATATATGATACGCGGTCATTAATTGGTGAACCAACTGTAAGACTAATTGGTAGTAATTAGCATGGTATGGGGCAGAGTCTAGAAGGAGTTTCTACGATTGCTCAATAATTATGTGTAATTGATATTTATAATGTGGAAATACTTGAATATAAAATTTTGGTGTCCAGGATTGGCTGCGGTCATGAGCTGGATGGTAATAGTTTGGTGCGAGTAATGGTTGCGGCCATAGGCTCGTGTAATAGCTAATATGATAATATTAGCATATAGAATAAAGTTAAGTATCCTTAGCATATACGAAAAAGAATGAAATAATACTTGTTGTATGAATATTGTGTGATAAATTATTCATTTAGCTACTCATAGTCTCACTAAGCGTTAGCTTATTCCTTTCAGTTGTTTATTTTGTAGGTTTGGTTCGGTTGAACCAATATGATTGAAGATATGTTTGTGAATGTCAGAAGTTAACGTGGATTGGAGCTTGCTGTATGGTTAGACAAGCTTCCCTTCTTTTAAACTATTGTAACGATGGCACTTGTATAAGTCGCCCATTTTATGTTATTCAGTCAAATGTTTTGATAGAAAAGAAGTTGTAAGTTGTAGTAAATTGTATGTGGTTGACTTTTAAAATCGTCAAAATGTGGTAAATATTATAATATTACAATGGAACTAGAATGAAATTGAATAAAATATATTTTAAAGTAAAGAAATAAATTGGGGCGTTTCAAGTTGGTATCAGAGCAATGGTTTGAGAGAATTAGGTGATCCACGATAGGATTGCCTAATCTTAAACCAATGTGAATAGCATAATTGATATTGCTGATTATGTGTAGTAATAAAGTATAGTAGATTGAACTGATATGATTCCCTGTAGTGGATTAGTTGATGATTGTAATGTATTAATCCGGTATCAGAATGTTAAGTGAGTGGATAGTATGCCTGACCTATTAGAGAAAATGTGAAAGTGGTAGTGTCAACTCATAAATTGTTGCAAGGCTTTGTTAATATTCCTTGCTGATATAGATATGATAAGGCATACTTGTGGTAATTCCATTACTCATGTAATTGGGTAAATGGATATGGTATATTGGAGTAGTTTTATTGACACTGACTCGATGATGATTAAATAGGCTAATTTATGTTAGCCATGTGTTGAGATATGATGATAACTGCTAATAAATATATTGGCAGTATATATAAAAGATTTGAATAATGAACTAGCTGACCAATGTTAGCTACAGTGGTGTGTTGGTAAATGTTATATGTAATTAGAATTCCAATAATCAGGAATATTGACTTATGTCAATTATTATATAAAGTATATTATGTGAAAAAGATAAAGTTGTCAGAGGCATTAATAAATGCCTTATAAAAGATGTTGACTGGTTATGTGGAATTACTTGATTACGTGAGCAGCAATTTTAAATTTTAAATTTTTATTGATGTAGAATTGTTGTGTTGTGTGATTAAGTGTGTAATAATAAGTCTCAATAAATCTTAATGATATGAAGTAGCCTGAGAATGGAAATGTGAATTACATAATCTAGTTACGTTTAGCCAATGTAATTATGTTATGCTATGTCACATGAAAATTGTTGAGGCTGCTAAGTATCAGATAGATTTAGTGTGACTGTGTTGTGATTAAGAGTAAGATCTGTAGTGAACTCTTCATTGAGTAAAACAGAATATAAGTTTGAATACATACATGTACATGATTATGTGAACGTGTCGACATTGGGTTCACGTTTACAGATAATTGGATAGAATTATGGTGAAATGTCTAAGTGGAGTTTTGGTTCAACTCTACTATTCTAGAAAATTTATGTGATGAAAGTAGTTCGTACCCTTAACGGGTCAGTCGGTACTCTATTAGGATTACCAAAATATTGATATGTTTACACGGTTCATATTACCGTTTACTGATTATATATATAGTTTATGAATGTGGTTAAGTGATAAATTGAGACTTGGTTCAATCATGTGACAACAAGTAGTTGTTACTTATAAATTGTTAATGTTGTATGAAAACATGAATTAAGTGTTAGGTGGTGTTAATTATGGTGATTATGGCAAATGGGTCAAAAGTGCCCAAATGAGTCACTATTGCTTCCATAGTCTAAGATGAGTTATCATATGCATAAGTAACTATTTGATAATGAGTTAAGGGTCAATGATGTGGTAGTAGTGTGAAAAGTGCAGAATTGGTAAGCATGTATTTGTATATGGTTTTAATCACATAAGTGACTCAAATTGACCCATAAGTGGTTATAGGTCTAAGTTTTTCGTTAATGCAAAATTTGGACATGTGTAAAAAGTGAAACCTCTATTATGATATAATCGAAATGTTTGTGAAATTTCAGGTTCTGAATATTACTGAGGTAATAGTTATGCGTGAGCAAAGTTAGGGGTTAAAAGCTGATTGTGCAGGCCTGTTCAGGTAAGGGTCGCGGCGCGATCTACATAAGATCGCCACGCGATTTAAGATAAATCGCGGCGCGATGTTGGTTTATTGCGACGCGATTTAGTGTTGATCAGAATATTGATTTCAGTTTCTTATGGTTTAGTTCACCTCTTATTATGTTTAAGTATATCAACACTGACTTGTGAAAGATTATGTGCAAGTCTTATTATAAGTTAATGATTAATGTAATGCGGTGTGTAAAAAGAGCGTAGAACGAATTTGATTGGGGGATGAAACTGAAATTGTATAAAAAGTTAGTTATGATGTAATGTAACATAAAGAGTTTTTAGATTTGTAACTGTTTACAACACCTACTGGTATGCATAAGTGTTGTCGGTTTATGATAAATAAAGGCTTTAACAGCCAAATGGCCAATTCTAAGAAATGGCAAAATAAAGTAATGATGAATTGTAACTAGCAAGGAATCATAAGTTGTATGAAAATATAAGTAATATTTCCTGTGTTTTACGATAAAATATTTCACTACATAAGTGAAATCGGATAAGTGAATATAGTGTGATTCCGGATTTCAACAGTGTATGAGGTTTCACATGTGTTAAATATGTATATGATCATAGTTGTAAACTAATTGCAGAAATAAAAGTAATTGTGTAATATAATGATTCTAGCATATTGCTAGTTTCAAATTTTAAAAGTTGTCTTAAACGATTGTGTTTTGAAATGTTGAAGGGTTTAAATATAACTAACCCTGGTAAATGATTATTGATCCAAACAATTCAAGGATAGAAATAAAATATAGGCGTGGGTAAAAGCAAATAAAATGCACACTTTAAATGTGCATGTGGAAAGAATTCAAAACATATATTTAAGTCTATAAGTTGCTCACAGGGTATAATGTATGTTATATGTATTAGTTGTTGAACTGAAACTTTAATTTCAGTTGTAATGAGTAGTTATTGATATTGCACTTGGTACCAGTTGAAAGTAAATATAAATGTATGCACTGGTTATGTGCTTACATGGAAAAGTTTAATGCACACTGGTTGTGTGCAAGTAAGTAGGGCAGAATATATATTTGTACCTACATTGATAAAGTTATATGTTATACGTGTAATACGCGGATATGTGTTAAAATATATACAAGAGAGAGATTGAGTAAAGAATCGATTGATTCAAATAGATACACTTAAGCATGTATTTTATATGTACGGATAGAAAGAGGATTGGAAGTAATTTAAATGCACAAACTGATATATATATTTAAGTAATGAAAGTTAAAAACACGTGATACGTGTGTAAACTAATAATGAAATAGGCACAATTGTGCATAAGGTTATTGATCGTTAGGGTTAAAGTTTGTGCATAAGTTATATAAACTGTATGTGTATTGTTATAAAATTTAAGTAGGGATTCCAGGCTCAAAGTGAGTGCTGGTAATGGTATATGTTTAGGTCCATTGGACTAAATTATAAAGTGATTAACTTGTGGGAAAGGAATAAGTATATGAATGACATACATCTTTGATATAAACTAGGGATTTAAGTAAAGTGTTTCGATATGAATAAAGGCATCTGCCAGAACAAAATTATTAAGGTTGTTTAGATACGAGCGACATTCGTGAGGACACGAATGAAATGATTGGGGGATAGTTGTAACACCCCAAAAATCTGAAATTTGTGAAAAGTAGTGGGTCTGCTCAGGTAAAGATCGCGACGCGATCTACATGAAATCGCCGCGCGATTTAAGAAGAATAGCGGCGCGATGTTGGGTTATTGCGACGCGATTCAGTCGGTTCCAGGAACGGGTTTTAAGTTCCAAATGCTTCCATTTTTATTCCCCAAAACATAAAAATAAACAGAGTAAAATCCATGAACATCCCTGTGGTTTTGTGATTCAATCAGGAGAAAGAAACCATAAATTAAGTTGTGGGTTCAAGATATAAATTCATCATCATCACCCTCATCTTGATTTCTACTTTATTGTAAGTGTAATTTCTTTCAATTTAACCTAGAATTTTAATTATAGTATGAGATGATGATTTTGATATGAAATTTAGTTAAGAAAAGATGTTAGTTGATGCGAATAACCTGTTGGTACTGGATAGAAACTGGTTTGAGTGTTTTTGAGTTAAAAATTGAGCTGCTATGTTTAATCAGCAGGTATAGGGGCTGTGAACGAACTAGATCGCGACACGATCCTTAAAGGTCGCGACGCGAAGTGTCTGGGATCGCGACGCGATCCTTAGTGGTTGCGATGCGATTGTCTGCATATCAGATTTTAAGTTGAGATTCGAGTGATTAATCACTTAAGTCAATTATATTATTAAAAAGTTGGTTTGATTAATTAGTTAGAGATTTAACTAATATGAGAATGCGTTAGAATTAATGAACATGTTATGATCAGATTGTAGACATGTGAATTCATGTCTAATTGATAGTTAAAGTAATATAAGGTTAAAAGATAATAACAATATGAGAAGTTTAGTTGCTTGATTTTTATAATCTACGGAGATTAAATGTGTCGTTACAATTATGTGTTATGTGATAGGTGATTCAAGACGTGGAATTCACCAACATTGTGTTAAGACTCTTATCTTGCCTAAAAAGCAAAGGTGAGTATTATGGGGAGGGTTAAATGGGTAATGATTATGTAATCCATATTGCTTACGAGCAAGAGGCTTATATAATCTGATGAATGAATAATTGTGTTTAATTGGGTTGTAGAAGGACGTATGCTTATATATATTGATTATTATGAAATAGCATACAAATCATTGGTAAGTCATAATATGAATTTCCATTACTTATAAGTGAATGGACATTATAATTGTTGGTTCCATTATTTATGTATTATAAATAGATGGATATGATGTGTTGCGCTATGATATAGCAGGTGGATAATTGATAAAACTGTTGAGATATAAATTGTGTTGTGATGGTGGGTTTGTAAGCAATGGTTGCGGCCATTGGCTTGTGTTAATTGCTAATTACATAAAAGTTAGCATGATATAATAATAGGGATCCTTAATAATAAATGAAAATGATTATGTGAATACGTGAATTGTGTGGATTGGGAATTGTAGATATTTCTAATGGACTTGTGTCGGGATTTGTTTCCATCACTTTCGCGCGGTGATTGGATAGTTCCTAATTAATGATATATGATACGCGGTCATTAATTGGTTAACCAACTGTAAGACTAATTGGTAGTAATTAGCATGGTATGGGGCAGAGTCTAGAAGGAGTTTCTACGATTGCTCAATAATTATGTGTAATTGATATTTATAATGTGGAGATACTTAAATATAAAATTTTGGTGTCCAGGATTGGCTACGGTCATGAGCTGGATGGTAATAGTTTGGTGCGAGTAATGGTTGCGGCCATAGGCTCGTGTAATAGCTAATATGATAATATTAGCATATAGAATAAAGTTAAGTATCCTTAGCATATACGAAAAAGAATGAAATAATACTTGTTGTATGAATATTGTGTGATAAATTATTCATTTAGCTACTCATAGTCTCACTAAGCGTTAGCTTATTCCTTTCAGTTGTTTATTTTGTAGGTTTGGTTTGGTTGAACCAATATGATTGAAGATATGTTTGTGAATGTCAGAAGTTAACGTGGATTGGAGCTTGCTGTATGGTTAGACAAGCTTCCCTTCTTTTAAACTATTGTAACGATGGCACTTGTATAAGTCGCCCATTTTATGTTATTCAGTCAAATGTTTTGATAGAAAAGAAGTTGTAAGTTGTAGTAAATTGTATGTGGTTGACTTTTAAAATCGTCAAAATGTGGTAAATATTATAATATTACAATGGAACTAGAATGAAATTGAATAAAATATATTTTAAAGTAAAGAAATAAATTGGGGCGTTTCATCCATATTCATCATAACTCAAATTTATATTTCAACACTAACTATTTTAATATGATAACAATATGTTGACTATCAAACGTAAAGTACCGCTGCATTGCGCGAGTACCCTACTATATTATACAAATTAAATGAAAGAGTTGAGAAAAGCAATATTGAGATGAGAGTTTTTTTTCTGCTAAAAAAAAAGATGAGAGGTTTTTTTTTTCTTTTGTTTATGTTTGTATTGGATGAATATTTAATTTGAAATTTTGACAGTAATGGAATAATTTTTTGTTATATTGATTTTTTTAAGATAGGTAAATTTTCTTTTATTAATATTTGGAATTTAATTTGGATCAAGATTAAGATAGAATTGGATTAAGATTAGGGTTAAGATTAGGATGAAATTAATTATGATGTCATCATGTTGTTAATTTTATCGAATTTGATAAAATCAAAGTTAATTGAATATTTGATGATATCATTTCCTATATTATATTTAATTATTATTATATTATTATTATATTTGATAAAAATTGGCATCAAATACATGTATACATAGTGAAAACCCCTGTGGTAATATCATTGTCCTTTCTATCTAGGAACACGGTAATAATCAATTTTTGCCAAACATTTTCTTTCTAACTATTTGCGTTTTGTAAACGCGATAATTAATAGTTAATATAAACATCACAAACGGAGTTCATAATTTTGAATATTACATTTTTTTGTCCTTGTTTTGATCAGATAATTATCTCTGAGTTGGAACTATTCATTTTTAGATAACAAAATTCCCCAATCAGCTACCCATGGGGCAACGACATCCATTTCAATAGTGGCTATGGCTGTTCGTATTAGTCAAGGCTCAAAGATCACACAAATTAAACATTAAACATTAAAATTAAATATATTAAATTAAATTTATATATACGACTTTTAATTAAAAAAATACTATTCCGTCTCAATTTTATTGTCCCTACGAAAAAAACACGCAGTTTAAGAAAACATAACACTCTCTCTTGCTTTTTGATAAAATGACAGTTTTACCCTCTACTTTTTACCTACTTTTTTGTCTTATCCATATAAATTAGGGGTAAAAAAGAACTTTATTTCATTATTCTTATTTATTTATAGGAGTGGATAATTAATTTGGCACAACCTAAAAAGGAATGCTGGATAATAGATTAGAGACGCAGGGAGTAATTAATCCGTATTTCGCTAGGTAGCATATAAATACATCAACAAGTCTAACACTGACGGCGTTATAATATTTAATTATTTTACTTATTCAATTCAACCTTCAACAACACACATAGCCACTCCAATATTCTCGTTTCATCAATCACCGTTCTCATCACACTTCCTTTTCGAATCTTAACAAAAGAAGAAGAAGGTAAAATCACAGCAAAACACTTTTTAATCAATCAATCGATCATCTTCTTTAGATCTATTATTCGATTTCGTGTTTATCAGATCTGTTATCTATTCATATTCATATTGTGACCAATATATAATGTATCTGTGTTGTTTTCAACTTTTCATTAACTGTGCAGTTGATTCCTTCGCGATGGTGTTTTACCGGAGCGTTTCGCTTCTTTCTAAACTCAGAAATCGCGTTGTAAGCACCAATTTATTCACTATTTATAATTACTATTATTCATACGATCACATATGTATGTATTTGCTGTTCAATATTCAGACAATAATAAGTTTTCGGAATGTTGTAGAATAAGATATTAGAGAGTAGTAATAGGTTATTTAGTGAATTAATTGTTTAGAAGCATTTTGTTAGGTATTAGTTTATGGTGATAAATAATAATCTGGTGATTTTGTGTTTATTTAACAGGCTGAACAATTATTATCAAAGAGTAATGCTAGGTTATTTAGTGAATTAATTGTTTGTTAGCATTTTGTTAGGTATTAGTTTATGTTGAGGTGATTATATATATTTATATGTATATAATATAATGATCTTGTGATTGTGGTTGTTTAACAGGTTCAGCAGCCTAGTTTGACCAATTCTGTAAGGTGGCTGCAAGTCCAGACCTCTTCTGACCTTGTAAGTTTTCGTAATCGACTAATCGTACAGTTGTCTAAATTATGAACATATATATTCAGAAAAAAAGGTCTCCGTTGTTAATTGGTGTTACATTGAATTTAGTACCACAGCTTGACCTAACAATAGTCATTTAGGACTATTTGTTCAAAAACATGAGATGAAGCAAAAACCCTTGTAGTGAGATCAGAGACATCAGACCTATCATGTAAACGCGATGAAGAAGTATAAGGATAATGTCACATGTTGTATTATATTCCATATTCTTGTATCAGCAGAAGACGCACACTGAAATATCATGTAAATGTGATGAGAAACATAGTCCATTACTGTACATTGTTTGATGAGTATGATGTGTGGTATATTCGCTGCAGCTTATTTAATTTGAATTTTGCATCGGTTTCTTAATAGTATATAGAATGTAACAATAGTATCTGACCTGTACGACGTTCTTGTAACTTAGAGTTGTGGGGAAGAGTAATACTTTTTTTTTTAATCTATTTTAAATTTTAAATAATATATTGATGCTTTGACATGTGCTGATGAGACTTGTTACATGGGCGGTAGTCTTTGTGTTCATCTTCTTTGCTTGCTTTTTTTTGTATAGAACCTAGAGCATGGGACTATGAAAAGTTTTATTGAGTATGATTTATGAACAAACGGTTCTAATAAAGGCTATAATGTTAGATTTATTAAACTTATTGTTTCATGGAAACAGTTTTTATTAGAAAGTACAGTATGATTGCCAGTATCGAGTATTGTGAAACTTAGTAAGGAAAATATTTGCTTAAAAGTAGAATGCAAGCATCTGGTACCGAAGATGATATAAGGATCAAAGTATGTACAAGAAAGATTATAGTTATTGATTTTAATTTGTTCATTTTAGTTCACTATGTCTCATTGCTCTGTTAGTATATGCTTGAACGTGCTTAGCAATCGATTATATAATCTGCTGCTTGCTTTGAGAATTTGGCTCTGAAATCTGAATATGAATAATTCTCTGCAGGACCTTCATGCTCAGCTTAAGGAATTGATTCCTGAACAGCAGGTACATTTCTTACGTTTATGATCGAAGTTTCATGCTCTTTCTTATGTTCCTTTTCCTCTGTTGTTGTTTTCAACTTCTTTTGTTAAAACCAATCCTTGTCAAATTTTTTGATTGTAATTTAAGTTCCTTAAATGATGAACCTTTAAGTAATTAAGTTTTGGTTTAAACTCGTTAAAGTGTTTTTTATGTCACATATAAGTTACGTCATATGTATGATTTGAGGTAGGTGGCAGCATTCAAGGAGTTGTTAATGTTTAATACGCCTTTGGAACGTAGTTGTTGCTCATATGTAACTGTGATAGTTTATCTTTTATGCAGACAGTATAATGTTTCTTCATTGATTTTCCTAACTAGTGGACAATAATTACATACTCGTTAATTGTAATTAAAATTAGAGAACTCCTCTTTAGTACCATCTCATCTACTTTATATCTCTTTTCATGATCATATTTATCATTAATGGCTTTATATTTGTGCAGGAGCGCCTAAAAAAGATCAAGTCAGAATATGGAAAAGTTCAGTTGGGTAACATTACTGTTGATATGGTAAAGAAACTCATCCTTGTTATCTTACCTTTTTTTTTTTTCATTCATTTTGTTTGTCTTCTTGTGTTCAAAATTAAAAGGAAATCTGTTTGGATCTATTATATGTTTATTTTGTCAATGGGGAATATTTCTTATGTCTTCAGTTTTATTTTAAATCTATTTTTTCTTGTGTTACAAATCTAAAGGTACTAGGTGGGATGAGAGGCATGACAGGTTTACTGTGGGAAACATCCTTGCTTGATGCAGATGAGGTATAAATTCTGGTTGTTTATGGATAAAACATGTTATAATTCTCCAGTACAACCTGCAACGTTTCAAAATGCAAAATACATAAAATTGGGCTTCTTTTCTTGTTCATCAGGGAATTAGGTTCCGGGGTCTCTCTATACCTGAATGTCAGCAGGTTTTACCAGGAGCAAAGCCTGGTGGAGAGCCATTGCCTGAGGGACTTCTCTGGCTTCTATTGACTGGAAAGGTATACAACTGGCCTTCTTTTGTATGTGTGTGTGGTTTAGTTTATGCGAGTAACTTTTTATATTTGCTCACTGCTAGCTTCTATAATCACCATTTATTCTTGTACTCCGACCTATCTTTTTTATTCACTGATTCATATTAATTTATTAATATACTTGAATTCTTGTTTGTCTGAACTAGGTACCAACTAAAGAACAAGTTGATGCTTTATCTAAGGAACTCCGAAGTCGTGCCACTATTCCAGGTTTTTTCCTTTTCAATTATTAGCGAATTCTCCTATAATATTAAACACGCTTATTTATTTATATAGCTTTTTCTATAAGCTCTATGGAAAGTGTTTGGTTATTGCTAAACTGCGTTTGTTGTTGCAGAGTATGTGTATAAAGCCATCGACGCCCTACCCGTTACAGCTCATCCAATGACTCAGTTTACTACTGGTGTTATGGCTCTTCAGGTTTATTTAAAACTATACCCGATGCATTGCATATTGTAGTGGGGATTAGGATTGAATCATTTAACACAGCATGGTTTCTATACAAAGTGCTCTGACGTTAAGATATACAAAAAGGAACTCATTTATGAATATATTTTTGCTTTACTAAGTAACACTGTAGCAAATTTCTAAGATCCACTGATTTCACACTCTTTCTCTAAATTAACTAAAATCATACAATCATGCTAGTGTCACATTCATTTCAGTTGTTATATACCGCTTCGTGTTTCAGGTGGAAAGTGAGTTTTCAAAAGCATATGAGAAGGGGATCCATAAATCCAAGTGAGTTTATTCAGAGTATTTATCAGTTAAATAGATAATTTTGCTTATGCAGAATTACATATGTAAAGTTGATTCTGATTATAGATACTGGGAGCCGACTTACGAAGACTCTCTTTCATTGATTGCCCAAGTCCCAGCTGTAGCTGCATATATCTATCGCAGGTATATAATGAGGGTTCAATAGTAGTTTTCATGAATTTACTTTTTGACCATTTCTGTTTATATTTATATTGTTGGTTTTTGATTCTATAAGGATGCTGTTTTGTACTTGTGGAAATTGAAATTTCTTTTGCTAGCTACTAAGTTTGAATTTACTCGCCTTTTTGAAGGATATACAAAAATGGAGAAAGGATACCAGCTGATGAGTCACTAGATTATGGTGGGAATTTCGCACACATGCTTGGATTTGATGGTCCCGAAATGCAAGAGCTTATGAGGCTCTACGTCACCATCCATAGGTGCGATTGTGTCTCAGCAGCATCAAGACCTTATCAGAATTTTATTTATTTATATACACTTATAGTTTTTTAGCCTACATTTGAGGAATTATGTTTCTAATTGAAACATGAAATGTTGCAGTGACCATGAAGGTGGAAACGTCAGTGCTCATACTGGTCATCTTGTAAGTATCTAATCATTTCTCCATGCAGATACCCTTAAGTTTTTGACATTACACTCGTATATATAGGTTCTGTTATTATTCAGAATACCATGTCTAACTGTTTTTTATGCTAATCAAGGTTGCTAGTGCCCTCTCGGATCCATATCTCTCATTTGCTGCTGCATTGAATGGTCTAGCTGGACCCCTCCATGGTCTGGCTAATCAGGTATACATGTGTTAGCAGTCTTCACCTCATGTTATTTATTTATTTCGTATCTACATTCAATTGTGCTCTGGAGACACGGTTGAGTCGCAGATTCCATATGCATGTTTTTAAGACTAATGATTATGACAGTCTGTGAGATGATCTTGTATCTCGTTTTGTGTGGACACCAGGAAATTGCTACATATGAAAGTAGAAAATTCTTGTTTCTGTATCACTTTCTTATATATGAGTTATTCTTTGGAGCAGGAAGTTCTACTTTGGATAAAGTCCGTGGTAAGTGAATGTGGAGAGGATGTAACCAAGGACCAACTGAAGGACTACATTTGGAAAACCTTGAACAGTGGCAAGGTAATGTTATAAAGTTTGGTTTTTCACTTTTTTTGGATATGCAACAATATGGTCGTTCACGTCACTTGGTGTCAATTATTCTTATCATTTGCAAAGTAATCATGTTTTAAAGGCTAATCATATGTTCCCTGTAATTTATTCTGAAATGCAGGTTGTTCCTGGTTTTGGGCATGGTGTTCTGCGAAAAACAGATCCCAGATATACATGTCAACGAGAATTTGCATTGAAACACTTACCTGATGATCCTCTATTCCAGTTGGTTAGCACCTAATAGCCGTTAATGCAATCAGCTGTTCCCATGTATTACAATCTATCTGACTGCTTTTTCTTTTATTTATTATCTATATAGGTTTCAAAACTTTATGATGTGGTGCCACCAATTCTATTGGAACTCGGCAAGGTAAGCTGCTTTTTAGAGCTTCTATGCAAAGAATTTCTGAAAATGTCTTTCGATTATAACCGTTCTGGATCCCTTGTAGGAAAACATTAGTGTAGAGTAATGCATATCATCAGATATATACTCAATGATATGCATGTCGTGAATTCCTTCTACATAAAATGAATCAACTTAGATGTCAATATCTCAACTTTGATCTGGAATTATACTTGTAGGTGAAAAACCCTTGGCCCAATGTTGATGCTCATAGTGGTGTGTTGCTCAACTACTACGGTTTGACTGAAGCAAGGTATGCACCTTATAGTTTTCTTAGTTTCTGGTTTTAAGAGAATCATTAGACTATTGCTTACACGTTTTGGTTATTAAATTCAAAAACTTCCAGATATTACACGGTTCTCTTTGGTGTATCGAGGGCAATTGGAATATGCTCTCAGGTTAGTCAACTATTCACAGCATCTTCAACTAGAGTCCATTATAATGTTTGTATTCTTTATTTCTTATGGGCATGTCTAAGTCTTGCTGTATTCATTTTATTTCTTTCTTTCCATAGTTGATATGGGATCGAGCTCTTGGGTTGCCTTTGGAGAGGCCGAAAAGTGTTACAATGGAATGGCTTGAAAAGCACTGCAAGAAGTCTGCATAACTTTGTTAACCAAAAGATCTACATTTCATTTTTCACAAATCCAAATAATAATGATTGCTTGTAGATACGCGGTAGCCGTATGAAAACGCCTCGCTATGAGAACTTTGAAATAGCAAGTGGAGAGTTTCTTTATTTGAGTACTATTTTGGTTATGTGGCAGGCTGTTTTATTGACACTGCAATAGATAGAGATGAACCATTGTATCTTGAAATGCACCATTTTGGTGGAGATCGAGTTCCAACTACGTCCATTTTGCAAAACTACGTAGAGGTTTTATGTGTAATTATTTTGCTGAATTCATAACAATATCACAGAACTCAAGTAAAATGCCAAGATCATAATAAACCTCGACAAACTGTTAGACGTCTTTGCATTTCTATCAGGAAAAGAATCAAGGCTAGTTCGAATCATGCTGTGTCTGGATGTGTTTACAGTTTCGTTTATAATTCATACTAATCTACAACAATTGTTGAACTGATGGACAACTTATGCATCCTTTTAAGTGATAGAGTAAACTTCTTTTACATTTTAACGATAAGGAACCTTTGAAATTTCAATCTTACCCAAATGTAGTTAATGAACGTTTTAGACGTAGGGAATTTTGATGGTGTAGAAATCAATTCCGCCATTTCATTATATCAATGTTCTCTCGTATACGTTATCTTGTCAAAATCAAGAAGATAACACGAACACAAAATTTGGATTTTAATAGTATCATTATCTAAAGGCATAGTTCATACATACCTATCCTCCTTGATATAATTATGTTGGAGAATAATAAAAGGGAATGTCTTGCAAGTATCACAACATTCAACAGATATATGTGACCATTTATAATTAAATGAACAACGGAAACCAAATTTGGGTTAAAAAGGTAAACAAGACCCATAGAATCTCCAAAAGCCAAACACTCCAGTAGAGACTTATTTGCCCATATGATTAAATTGAATAGATAGGATAACCATACAAAGAACAAATTATTACATTATACCAAATGCAAATAGAACATAGAAACCCGGCACACGTACTACTTAGAAGACTTCTCTTCCACTTGATTATCACATTCGACCGATGTTGCAATACTTTGTCTTTGATCCGATGTTGCAGTGATAACGGGCATCCATACATCAGCAGTACTACTTAACAATGACATAACTTCTGGATCAGCAGCCATGGCTGATGATATCATCTCATCCACATTGTCTAACTTTGCTGATAATTTATCCAACTCTGAAGCTAGTTCAAGCTGATGATTAAAGAAAATAATGACCATCACTTTAATGCAATCATAAAGTGGTGTGAAATGAGTTTGAAGTTGATGATTTGAAATTACCTCATCAAGAGTCTGTGTAGACTTTGAAGGAACTTTAGTAACTTCTAAACCAAGAGCTTCGATTTTGGCACGTAATTCAACTTCTTCTTGATTAGTCAATGATTCCACCTGTTAAAGTTAAAACGGGCAATAATCAAAATTAGGAACTTTAGTCACTTCTACACAAGGTCGTACTAATATGAATTAAACAAAGCCCATGGCCCATAAGAATCAAGCCTATTCATGTCAAACTGAGGCTCAAGCTTTCTGAAAGTCTCAAAGACAGTTAATTGAGCTTGCGAACCCATCGAGCCTCCTAGAGGTAGCAATTTCAACTCATTTACCTGTTCATAATTTGGGTTGTATCTGATCTCCAATGGGTCAAAGGTGTATTATAAAAACCTTAGCTACATAGTACATGGATCCAATTCATCTACCAAGTCAGGAGGGTCAAAAGTCACATCAAGTGTTTTCAAAGAACTTCCTAAACAAAACAAAAAATCTACGTTTTTTTTCTTACAATTGAGTTTTTAATACATTAATTATCTATAAAACTAGATACATGAACATAGACAGTTTGACTTGGCCTGCATGAAAAAAAATACCTAATCTAACCTTTCAACCTTTTCATATGTTGGGAAAAGTTCAAGCTTAAATACTAACAACACCAATCAACTTAATTCCATTCCAGCCACATCTCTTTTAGGATAAAAACATCAAAGTTCACAATTGTGATACTAGTACCTAATCCATGTTTTAGTGCACCATGAATCATAATATTCACTCCTCCTTAACCTCATTCTCCGTAACCGACCTTCTATCCTCATATATTTACAAGCACGGGTTTTTTTTTTCATCAAGTTCTATATGGGTATAGAGGGCAGTATAAATAATAAAGAGTTATATGCAGAAAGTAGATGATAATATTATTGTTTACTTTTTGTATTGAATGAATAGTCTGAACAAAAGCAAGTGACCATTTTAACCCTACGAGTTAATTGAAACTCTTCACTTTATTTATGCTAGTATGAGCGATCAATTTATCTGGTTCATATATCTCAATCACTTTTTAATGAACAGCTAACATTTCAAAGATTAAACCACCCAAGATGTCCAAACCCCAAACATCTAACATATTTAAAGTTGCTTTCTGTTCTCTTAAGTTACCCAAAACTATGTAGATTAAAGTCAACATTTCTATATGATAGAATGTTTATACATGAGTCAACAGATTAGGAGGCCTCTCAAACTGAAGAGAAAGAATACAAAAACAAATTACCAAAAGGAGAAATGCTATGGTTTTGTTTTCCTTGAATGTTACTTATCATCACTATCGATCATCAATATAGAAAAAAAATCTACTTTCCCATCAATGGTCAAACCTTTTAATCGTTCATATTTCAAGAAAGAGATATTCAAACTGGCAACTTTTACCAGTAGATGAGTATCTATTATGATGTATCTTAAAAATCTTTTAGGAATAAATATAAACTTTAAGGCTTACTTTTGTCAAAAAATAAAAATAAAAAATAATAATAAATAAATAGAAAACATTACAGTATATTCAACAATTTTTTAAGAGGAAGAGCAATCGAGAGAAAAGGGGGAAGATGAACTGAAGAATTCTGGTTGATGAGGTATGAGGGTAATTTTGGAAGATGGGTGTTGAAAAAACATCTTTACGAAATTATCCGGAGGACACAGCTTTCATGCCTGACTAATAATCCCTAAATTAATATATTTTGTTGAGCTAAAAAGTCCTAAGGAAACACATGACATAGATGACCGAATGAGTCTTTCAAGACATACAACCCATTAAGACTTTAATAAACAGGCCATTAGATTATTTGAAATAACCACCATGACCTTCAGCCTATTACTAATTACATAATGTCATAGTTCCAGAATTAGTAGGATCCCATTCAAGTATAGCAAGTTCGAAACCTAGTATTTAAGTAACTAAGAACGTTGATCTAAGCAACCAAGTATGTCAATCCGTTACACCATGGACAGTTGGATATTTAGATAACCTAAATATAATAACATTAGTACGTGTTCCTCCCTATCATGCGTTTCAACTCTAATCCTTCATCAGCTTATCAATCTATAATTGAGGTTTATCAATTTGTGTTAAGAGTTCTAATAGGAATAGATCACTATTACAGTCTACAAACACTTCACTCACTTTAAGTTAGTTATATCGATTTACATTGTAGTATTCCGTAATGTGTATTGAATTCTCCATATAATAAGCACTCGTTTGCAAAGCCCTAATGAAAATGTTTGTGAATTGTGATTCTTCATCTTTAGTTTGGTCATTCACAAGACTAAAGAATGTAAGCAATTCCATCATCGCAGATAACCCATCGATTACTTATAGGTCAAACATATTGCACAAATGCTCAACCATCAATGAGATGTCTTATAAACTACAACCGGACTTTAAAATTTTGACAAAAGTAAAGCTACTAAAATTCCCAAAAGAATTCCAAACACTGATTCATCCACAACAAGATAACAGATCAAATCCACCCACAATATCAAACACCCTTGTACATAAAATACCCAGATCATAAAACCCAACAAATTGATCAAATTCGAATTGTTGTGTCGTACAAAAATTGGGAAAAAAAATAATCAAAGAACACAGAATACCTAAAATTGAATGATACCTAGATCATTAAATTCATCAGCATAAAAAAAAAGTAACAAACTTTATGATTTTTATCCAAAAACTAAAGAAAAAGAGAGAAAATTGAACATATGTATAAAAAGGGTATGAGATGTAAGAACCTGTTGTAGGAGATTAGATAGAAGACCGAAAAACTGAGTGTCTGGGAGTGATGATGTTGGTTTGTTTTCTTCACCCATATTTCTATATCTAATCTTTCTTTCTGGTGATATATTTTGATTTTATTATGATGATGAAGAAGGTCTGTTTCCCTGATTTTTGTTGTAGGTATTTGCTTCGTTAAAAATTTTTAATTTAATTTAATTTATTTTTATTTTATTTTTTATTTTTCCGTATAGGTGTTCGAAATTAATAACCAAATAATATGTTAGATAAAACAATACAAGTTACAAGTAACATAATTAATTTTAACTTTTACCACATATAAGTAGGCTTGAACAAAAAAACCGGGTTTTAAACTCTACCCGGTTTCAAACCCGAAAACCTGACCCGGTCAAACCCGGTTTGACCCTACCCGGTTCGGGTTTTTTGAGTACCAGACGGGTACGTACCCGGGTAGGGTTTTTAGAATTCGAAATTGGGTTGAACCCGGGTTGAAATAGGGTCGGGTTGGAAACCCGGTCAAAACCCGGTCAAAAACCCGATTGAAAACCCGAAAAAACCCGGTTCGGGTTGGGTCCAACCCGGTTTTTGTCTTTCATGACCAAAACCTGGTTCGGGTTCCGGGTCGGGTCGGGTTGGGTGAAAACCCGGTTTTGTTCATGCCTACATATAAGACCCATGCCAAAAACACTGTTGGTTCGCAATCGACGTCCGTCGGTTAAACCGACGCAGTTGACATCGGGATGTTGATTGCCAACATCGGTTTTTTCGTCACCAAAGTGACGGGGGACGGAGGAGGTGGGGCCATTATTTAATTGTTTTTTTTTTCTTTCAAACCATAGGAAAATTAAAAATTAAATATAGAAAACTTAGAAACGGTAATATAGCTGTTAAAAAACTGAAGAACAAACACTTCCCCTTGTTTTCTCTCTCTGATTTTGGCGATTTTGTGATACCCCAAAACTGATTTCGTTTTTTCATCCAAAATTTGTCAAAATTAAAGCCTTAATTCGTTTTTCTTTTTGCTTAATCCTTTGAATCTGCACTATAATTCCTTTACGGTGACTTCCAATCAATTTAATCGTTTGGGTTTTTTTGTAGGCGTTCTTTGGATTTTTGTCAAAACAGCGATTAAGGATATCTATTATTTGTAATCTGTCGCCGATTTTGATTTCTTGCTGCCCTAATTCGATGATTGTTTAGTTTCATATTCGGCAATTAGGGTTTGGGTTTTAATCGCCATCAATACTGATCTTGATCGGCTCAACAGATTAAGATAAGGACCACCCAAACGCTTTACTGTATTACTGATTTGGCGGATTGCACATTATTAGGATTTACATTCTACTGGGTTCGGAGGTTAGAGACACTCAAGGCGACACTATAGCTACATAGGCGACACTAAAGGTTGCGACACTTCCCTAGTGTCGCTTTACTTCTAAGTGTCGCTGCTTAAGGGACTGGAAAGATTATTGTCTTGGTTATTTCATTGGATTTAATTAATAGCAGGTTTGAGGGTCGATTGTGGTAGTGTGGTTGATTAAATGACGGGGGTAAAGAGAGATGAGATTAATATTGCACCAAAAGTCAGCCGTGGTTCTAAGTCCGTTAGGATGGTTGATGGAAAGTTGATTGGGGCGGATGGTCTTTCTGCCTAGTTTAATCGCAATGAAGATGGACATGACTCTAGCTCTATTGATGATGCACAAGATAAAAGTGACATAAAACAGCCCACATGTGCTTCATATGCTAGTGTTGTAAACGAGGAGGCGAGTAAGAGGAAGGTAAACTTCCGAACACTTAACACGGGTCAGCCTAGTAGTGAGTAGTGACAATACGGATGTTTAGATTCCTATTGTATGGATATTTTCTTGGTAAAAGAGTTGCGTTTCCGGTTGTAGAGCATTATGTTTTGAATGCTTGGAAGAAATATGGCATCACAAAAGCTATGATGAATGCAAAGGGTATCTTCTTCTTCAAATTTGGTTCTGCAACAGGTATAGATGGGGTGTTGGAAAATGGTCCTTGGTTCATCCGTAATGTTCCAATTGTTCTAAATAAATGTTCTTCTACAACTAGTTTGATGAAAGAGGATTTAGTTTCAGTTCCAGTGTAGGTTAAACTTCATGATGTTCCGATAGCTGCGTTTAATGAGGATGGGTTGAGTGCTATTGCTACCAAATTGGGTACACCTCTCATGCTTGATTCTTACACTAACACAATGTGTTTTAATTCTTGGGGTCATTTGGACTTTCCTCGTGCTCTGATTGATATAAGGGCTGATAGGGATATTAAGGATTCCTTGGTTGTTGCTATACCTTGTGTGGAGGGTACGGGTTCTACATCGCATACGATTAGAGTAGAATATGAGTGGAAACCGCCACGATGTGGTATTTGTAAGGTATTTGGTCATGTAAATGACCAATGTTCGAAGCAGGTAGTTGTAGATTCAAAGATTAATGAATGGGCTGATTTGAAGAAACATAGTGATTCTCAAGGCTTCCAAGCTCCAAGGAAGCCTTTCAGGGGCCTTGTCATTGGAAATCAGAAAAAAGTGGATGTGGCAAATCCTAAACAGGTGTTTGTTCCTAAGAAGAAGACAAAGGAGGTTAATATTGCTGCAACATCTAACTCATTTGAGGCTCTCAATAAGTTAGATTTTCATGTGGATAGCAAGACTTCTCTAAATGAGAAGATGGTGAACCAGAAGGAAGATAAAGGGAAGAAAGAGGCATCTCCAGTTGAGGATAATAGCAACGCTGGGAGTGAATCCAGTCTATTAGAGCGCTGGAAAAAGGCCTATGCTCCTGATACTCCTAATCCCTATGCGGCTGATAAGGATGACGAGGATGATATTCTTGATCTTATAGATAACGACATGGCTCATTACGTGAGTCTTCATGACAGACGTGATCGTAAGAAGAATTGAGTTGTTGGTTTTTGTTTGATGTTTGTTGAGACAAATGTTGATTAGTGGTTGTGTCCTTGTTATGTAGTCTTACCGCCTATGTAACGGGCTGAGATGTGAGATTCACTCACATCCATTGTACTTAAATGATTTTTTGGAGTAATATATTTGCCGGGTATAACAACTCTTTACCAAAAAATATAGCCGTTAATAAAAAAAAAATATTTTTTAACCCTTTTTCTTATTCCAAACACACTATAAATACACATATAACTCTACTCAAATAACACACTTTACATATATACAGACACACCACAACAATTGTATCCATACAACTTACACAAAATGTTTGACAATTCTTCCAAAAATCATCTCCAAAACATCCAAACACCCCAATCTATTGTCGAAGAACGTTGGATGGTCCGAGAATGAGTGCATAATCTTGCGCGATGAGTGTGTTGAAATTTCAAACAATGGTCCGACGAGAAATTCACACACATTCGAAAGTTTTTGGAGAACCGTATGAAAAAACTATAACCCCAAGGCTGAATGTACTACAAATCATCTAATCGTCAAATGGAACAAAATAAAAAGAGGCGTCCACTAGACTACTATTTTACATTTACTATATTTATTGTAGTGAGTTTTTTTAATTGTTGTAACGTTTTATTTTGGTTATTGTAATGTTTAAATTTTAATCAATGTATTGTTTTTCAGTTTAATGAAAATGTTTATTTAATTTTTGTTTTAAATAATTAAAGTAGATAATGTACGGGGTCCAAAAAAACTGAGTGATGTGTTATTGTTGGCAGTGTTGTGTTAGTTTTATGTTAGTTTTGAAAAATGCAGACGTAGCGCTAATGTGGTAGAAACTGATGCGTCAGTTTGTATCACAGTTGGGAGGGCTCTAAGAGTATTCTAATTTATTTGAATTAACTTTTTAATCATTATGATGACTCAAATATTCAAAACTAGGGGTGTTATTTGGGTATTTTAATCGGGTTTCGGGTTATTCTGGTCGAGTTATTCGGTTTTTCAAGTTTATAATCCAACCCGTAACCCGATTCAAATAAGGTCAGGTTATTTGGGTTCGGGTTACTTGGATTCGGGTTGGGTTCGGGACTTCTGGGTTATTCATTTAAACCCGAATAAGAAAATATTCTAAATTTTTGCGTCTTAAACAAAATTGAAACTTTACAAATCGACTCTAATAATTTATATAACTCATCATAAGTAACTTAAATGTATAATATATATGGATGTATTCATATAAATTATAAATAACTTATATATATAGTTATATTTGTATATTAAATAACTTTTTTGGTTATTTGGGTTACCCGAATTGTAAAATATTTATCTGAAAACCGATTCAATTAAGACTCGGGTTATTCGATTTCGGGTTATTCGGGTTCGGGTGGCCGAATAAGCTTCGAATTCGGGTTATTCGGATTCAGTTTCAGGTTAGTTATTCGAGTTTGGTTATTTGTGAGACCCCTATTCAAAACTACTAAGAGCACCCACAATAGTTTAAATGTATAGTTTTATGTGTGTAAGAAACGAGTTTTCTTTAACTGCGCCTTGCGGCAGGACGTTACAAATGTATACTTTTAGATGCACGTATATAATTATTTTTTAGGTTGTTGGCTCATTTTACGTAATTTAAAACGTATAAGAACTACATTTTCCCAAATACTTTAGTAGGGAGTAGTGTTCATCGAAGTAGGTTCAAGTCGTTACAAATTGGATCAATGGATTGTTCTATCTTTTATAGATTTATCTAATCAGATAGTCAATTAAGTTTGTATCGTACTTTTAATCTACTTTTCACCCAAATTCGATCTAAAATCAATTGTAACTTATCAGGTTGCTTTAATAAACTTGAAGTAGAAAACATTTGACAAATCATTAAATATAAAGCTTTAAAAACTCAATTTAAAAAATATAAGAGCTCATTTATATTTGATTTAAAATGAGGATTGTTATCTGCCCGCGCTTGGCGTCGGGATCAAATCAATAATTACTCTTTAGGTTCCAAAATAAATGTTCATATTATCATTTATATCGTCCCAAAATAAATTGTACACTTGAAAAAATAAATATTAAAAAAATACTCCGTATTATACTTCCCATTTACCCTAATTTATAACTATAAATATTTTTTTTTAAAAAAAATTCAGTCAAAAAAGCCTTTATTATAAGGGCAAAAATGACATTTATCCAACATATCTTAATCCCAACAAAAATGATATTTTTCCATCAAACAAATTATCAACATCCCAAATAATAAAGCTTGAAATATTTTGTATACTGAAGTAATGAAGTCTACTATAAACAGGAAAAAAAAAACTACACATGACAAGATCTGAATGGAACTGTTTACTATTCATTGGCCTTTAATACTTCCTATTTACCCTAATTTATAACTATAAATAATTTATTAAAAAAACTACAGTCAGACAGGCTTGTATTATAAGGGCAATATTGACATTTATCGAACATATCATAATCCCAACAAAATTGATATTTTTCCATCAAACAAATTATCAACATCTCAAATAATAAAGCTTGAAATAATTTGTATATTAAAGTAATGAAGTCTACTATAAATAGGAAAGGAAAAAAAAACTTAAACATGGCAAGATCTGAATGGAGCTATTTACTATTCATTGGCCTTTAAAGATTGGTTGGATGTAGTAATAATAAACATTTTCCTTTTTTATCGATTTAGTCCTTTTAACTTACCGTTCATTAACATACCTTATCATCACATTTTTTATATTAAACTTTTTACGGTATTTAAACACTTATCGTTAATTTTTTTAACAAAACAATCCACTCATTTTGCGTGTGATTACAATTTGTATTTTGACTACATAGATAATATTTATAGCAACATAATTATTACTTATAACTATATATTCTTCATAATACTTTTTTGATTAACTTTAAAATTCATAACTAGATCATAACCCGTAAAATTTGCGGGCTAAAACATTTTTATACGCAAAATTTAAGATCTAATACTTGCAACTGTTCTTATTCATATTGTATTAAGATCCAAATTACCACTCTTGTCTTTCATAGCTCTCACTTTGACTAAAATTGCTTTGACTCGTCAAAGTCAACATTTCACAACCTTTGCTTGACTTCAATTTGTAGCAGAAACACTTGCACCAGCAACTTGATTCTTCAACTTTAACATGCAAATTTTCTACATCATCTTGCATAATTCCATACAAGAACTTGCCCAAATTACCACCATGCTTTACAATATGATTACTTTGCTCTCCACAAGGTTGACCCATAAAAATCAAACCCACAACATTAAATTGATTCCTTAACCTGCTACTCACCAATTTGTACCTTAAAAAAGTATTTAGAATAGTGATGTCAATACGCACAAACTATCGAGTATAAACAGCATTTCCAAACTAATAATGCATCCTATACATCTGAAACCACCACCAAAAACTCTCTATATAGCTATTTTGACCGATTTCATTCTTTGGCCTGTAGCAGCAACAAAATATACACATAATACATGAGCAGCACCATATGCACATGCTATACAATGAGTACCTACTTGCAAGCCTCACATTAGCCCAATATAAATCTATTTTGACCCATTTTTTTCAAGGTGTATTTCTATAATATTAACAATTTCTAGACGGTTCTTGTTTTGACCTCTTTTTATATCTGAAGTTTCCTCTCCATATGTAAAGCCTGAGCAATCTTCATGCTCCTGATATGATATAAACTACTTTAAATTAGCTTCATAATATTAGTATCAAGATGAAAGATGGTGAATTCAGTTAAAAAGTGTATTATTCGGTAATATGAATTGGGGTATTATCGTTGTAGTCAATACTTATGTTACTCTTATGAGAATCTGCAAACTCTGCATAAAAAACATGAGTATAATTATAAAAATTCCACCACTATGTTAATATTATCGAAAAAGATTAATCATTATAAATAATCAAATGCATATTTACTCACCTTCTTGCACACTTCCACTATACAGTGAAGAAGTTGATTGATTGACTACTATATATCAATGTTCCCCACTCTATGAAAAAGAAAAAAAAATCTCCCATGTCATTATGAATACTTTAGAGAAACAATATTGAGTTGCTGACAATAGGCTTGATGTGTCTCAAAATCTTATACTCCATAAAGTATCAAGCTACAGAACTATATAGTCAAATCTTGAGTTTATTTGCGTTTACACTAAACCACATGAACATTAGGCCTAAACAATATTCCGATTAAATTTGGTCGTTTGTTTTTTTCTCCAGTTTATACATGTGTTATCGATCTTAATCTCATTAGAACATATGCAACTCTTCCGATTAAACTATTTTTAATAAGGAATATTGATTAAAACTCACTAATGCTTGTGGATCATCAACCAACTGTGGTGCCTCTCTTATGTAATCTTCCATTATTGCAAGAAAAGCTTGTGAAAGCTGGAACACGTTAAATAAAATGTGTTAGGCAGAAGCAATTACAAAAATTGATACCAGATATAGTCTACTCCTGATGAAATTTTAATCACAAGATCAAAAAACAGGTGTTAGGGTAAGAATAGTACCTCTATGAGAACACAATCAGGAAATTTCTAGCTAGCTCAACTTCATAAAAATCAGAAAGGCTCCCAGCCTGCATAACATCCAGTTAATGATTCAATTATGAACTAAATGTTAAACTGCTTTAGATTATGTATGCTTGGCAAGATTAATGTGACAAATAATGGGTCAAAATGAGTAACTTTATTGGCCTGGTTTGACCCAGAATATTAACGTTAACAACTTTGAAGCATGTTCAATATAATGACAACAATATAGATTTTAATAGAAATGAAACCTTTCTCCTAAATTGATTTATGATGCTTCGTACATAGAAACTACACTTCGGGCGACTATTGAGTATCGACCCATTTGACCACATTTCCTTTTTAGCTGATTGTTTTTTTTTTTTTTTTTTTGCACACTTTCTGTTACAGAAAAACAATACACATACTTCAAGCATATTTTCTATGTTACAATTACCTAATGACCAGTTTTTTTGTATATAAATAGCTTCATGTCTTAACACGTGAATAAACCAAATACAAAAATAAAGACCGTATATGCAGTAAAATGTAAAAGATAAGTTGCCCTGCATCCCATAAGACGATACAGTAGGTGCTGTAAAGAAGGAAATTGTTCTAATAGTTCCTGATTTGACTCAAAACGACATGTTTTTATGCACCATTTCAAGCCTATTTTGGCTCAAATATTTGAATAAACATCGAATAATCAATGTTTTATGCTAAAAATGTAAAATGAGCCAAAGCTTAGACTTCCTTTCGAAAAATCACTTAAAATGCTCAAATAACGAACAAATCAGAGCTAAAACGATCCACTTGCGATTCTGACGTATAATTAAGCTAAACTGGCCTAATTTGTGTCATATTGATCTTCAGGAAAATACATAACTGTGGCCGCAAGAATCGTTCAAATCTGACAAGAAACGAAGAAGATAGAGCCAAACGAAGATCACAAGAACTACGACCAGTGCACAAGACTTACGATCCAGCACACAAGACCACGAACCAGGGTACACCACCCCTCTAGGGGCCGTATGCCACCCTCTAGGGGCCGTATACCCCCTATTTGGGGCCGTATGCCCCCTCTAAGGGGTGGTATATATAACACCCCTCGTTTAATTATAAACAATAATATAATAATTGCGACTCGGAAGCGTATATTTCAAAACATACTATCAATGTTTTACATTACGTAAAATGTCAATAAACTTTTTCAAACTTATTACACCTGACATTTCAACAAACTCGGTGTTATATAATTCAAAACATTACTTTAGTTATCAAAATAACATCAGAGTAACAGCCTGTCAAACATTCCTTCAGTTCCAAACTACTTCCTGCCCTGCCCAATATGTCCCATCTATTTAACCTGCAGGAAGAACTGTGGTGGGGTTAGCATAAAGCTAAGTGAATGAAACTATAAGCAACAGTACAGCTTAGCATAACAATCTGTTTACATCAAATTAATAATAAACAGAAAATCAATCAACCACTAATTCACACAACTTCTAATCAAGCATTATCAACCGTCATGAGGACCGGTGGCTCCTGAGACACCCTAATACCGGTTTGGTACTCAAGGAACTCTTATCAATCATCTGTATTGGCCTATACAGAATTACCGGTAACCAGTTGTTAATTACACACGACATAGATCTATAAACCAACATTTCAAGTTTCAAGATCTCCTGTCGTCTACAATAACAACCAAGTCCAACTGTCAAGTCAAGTTGACCTCAGAATCTTACATACTAGCTCAAACAGCCAAGTAAGCAAACCACCACACTAACATGGCAAGATATCTCAACAGATTCATCATATCAAAGTAATACTATAAATTACTTGTTGTAAATCAAATCATTACAACTAAATCACACTGAGGTTACAGATCCACTCACCAACACCTCAGCAGCGAGCTCAGAAGTCTAATATTACTGAGCCTTCTCCACATCTGAGAATACAATCAATAAACAATGAGTTAGTAACTTGTATCAACTGATAATACTTAGGTAAATAACATCGTTACACAATCATAACATAATTACATGTATCAGGTGATCCCTAAGATCACACCAAACAACAGTTCAATTCGGAACAAACTCAAAAAGTCCCGAAATAAGGTTCAAAAACTGTAAAATGCCATTTTCGACCCCTAAACGACCCCGAAAGGCCAAAAACCATCTAGACTCTTAGAATAGAGCTTTGATCATTGGGCCGTTTTCGAGTCACCATGTAAATTTTAACCCAATCCGAGTTAATGAAAATTTGTCAATTTCAAGTGTCGCTAAAAACACCACCTTCTAAACACATGTGCATTTTCAAAATTTACAAAACGCACTAACAAACGCGATCCAGAAAACAGTGGTGGGATCGCGTTCCCCTTTGTAAAATCATTCTTGTGACAAATTATAACTAAGCAACGCGATCCGGACAAATTCTTGGGATCGCGTTCCCAAGAACAAAACTCGTCTGATTCCTTTTATAACTAACGAACGCGATCCTGGCTAGGGTTCTGGGATCGCGTTTGAGCCTTTTTCAGCCCATCTTCATCCCTGATCAAACCCTAACCTACGGGTTTAATACCCAAAACACTCAAAACTCGATTTCAAACCGTTATATATCACAATTAACTTCGTATAAACATTATATAACAGTTATAACATGATTTCTAACATCTAATTCTTCAAAATCATCAATTCACCCTATTTCAATCAAAATCAAATTCTTAAATACTCAAGAACACTTACTGATTGAAGAACATATCGATATTAATCTGATAGTGTTGAAGCTTAGCAAGAATCACAGCTTCCTGATTTGATTTCTAGTTTGATTTGAAAGTTTTCTGAGAGTTTCTATGAGTTTTGAAGTTTTATAATGAACTTTTCTAAAGAGGAAATGATATATATAAGTCGGCCTCATTAAACCGCCTTCAATATACGGGTATAATTTAATACCCCATCTCAATCTATTGTCTGGAACCCGAAAACCATTTGCGAGTCCAAACATTTTATTGTACCGTCAACTATATTAATTTACAACAATTAATAATTCACTTATCACATTGGAATATTCGACTCCTATTCCAATTATTTCTACTAGTTCAAACAATATTATTTCCAAACACATTTAAATGTTTATTTAAATCAAGAAATAATATAAAACCACTAGGTCCATTTCGAGGGTGTTACAACTCTCCCCCCCCTTAAAGAGATTTCGTCCCCGAAATCTAACCTCACTCAATCAGTCTAACTAATGTGATATAATCACATATTTCTTAGCATACATTAATCCTCAATAGCAACTTACAATTATACTTAGACTATTTGAATTCTTTCCACATGCACATATCCAAATGTACATGCTTCTGTCTTTTCCTACGCATACATACAGTGCATCCAATCAATATCATCAATCAGATATATCTTTACTTAAACAAGTGAATTCACTATCATTTAAACACAAGTGAAATCTACAATCACTTAATAGGTCGGTGCAACTAGAAATTAGCAACATGCTAAAATCTTTAACCTATTCTCACTGTTCATCGCTGTTAACAATAAAACAGCAGCAACAATACCACAACAACAGTGGTTCTTTTAAACCACAATGTACCTAGCAACACTGAAATATAATTCAGCTTCTGACTAACAATCAGTCTAATATACAGATAACAATTTCAAATTTCTACTATCAAAGATTTAAAATTCAAATCTAGGTCAATTTTTTTTTATCCAAAAATTTCATACCTACTCTCTTGAACAACATATCATATTCACATATCACTATTCACCTTAATAAGTAATGTAGAGATCAAACTCAGTAGGTAAAACCACAATCCACAAGTACTTTGCTCAATCAACAAAAGTACCAAAATCAAATATTACCTACATTCAACCAACCTCTACATTGACTTATTTCTGCTTATAACTCCTTTCATTACAACCTATCAATTGTCGACAACAACAACTGCTCAAACAATAATCACAACACTAGTGATTATACATTCCAGTACACCTATCAGTACTTAATATTTGCCTTCAAAGTCTAACTAACCATCAAGTTAGAATTTACATAACACTTAAACTGATAAGACATCAAGAAATCTTTTCTTTGCAACCAGTTATTTCAATTCAATCTTAAAATCTTAAACTACTAATCACAAGCAATTAGAAATTATACAACTCTAACCGCAAAATCACTTAGCACTAAATTCCATCAATCTAGCAGCTAAGTCGGCCTTAATCAACATATTATGATACTACAATTCAAGCATCACAATATTACAATATCAAAATGTGCTACTTTCCAACACATTTCCAACAAAATCTACATCAAGTTAATCACAATTAACCGACCTCCATATAACTTATGGCACATTTTCTAGTAATTCTCTAAAATGGACATATACACATCATTGCCATTTAATTCTATATAACAGGCCATTCAGACTATTAAAGTCTATACCAAGCCTCTACATTACTACAAATCATCACATATCCTTACCACAGGACATGGAATAATTACAATCAACAATTCTATGTTTCACTTATATACATACCAATTCGTATATAACTTAAACAATTCAACTTAAACTTACAAGAAAAGCTTGGTGAATACAATCATCACCTATCAATTTCAAGGTTTCTCTTACTTTCTAAGACATTCACTATATCCACATACCTTATTTCTCAAAATATGAACAACTTTTCAATTCATATTCCTCAATTTATCAAACAAGAATCAACTAGACCTTTAATACAATTCAACTTCCAGATATCCTTTCATATCATTTCTTATTTGGACCTAATTCCAATTTACCACTTACTTCATTTGTATACAATCAACAATTAACTAAAGAACTCATTTAATTCTTTCAATACTTAAATAATTCCTTATGAGGTACAAATCAACCTATGCAACTATTAATAATAACTTTCAATTATTTCTCATCTCACATTCTTACCCAATCAAAGCTATCATCACAAGCCTCATACACTGGTAAGATTTTCTTATCACAATTCTAATCAATGTGATTTAACTTACTCTTAACATATCTTAGCAATTTATAACTGTCATATCAAACAATGACTTCATATCTGTATAATTCTTCAACACATATTCAGTTCAAATATCAAATATTACCCAACTGAGTACTCAATTACACTTAACAATATTTCAATTACTTAATACTAGCTTTAAGTAATGATCAAGTTTCACAGACTTAAACAACTCATCTATCTCTTTCGGATCTTAAATGACCCATTTCAACATGTTTTAACTAATCAAGGAATTCAATCATATTCCACAAAATCATAACATCACAATCTATGTTAGACTATTTCAACACACACAGTTGACTACATGTCAACTTTGATTTCAATCAACCAATCAATAAAATTCTCTAACTGCTTTTCTCAAGTTTGACCTATCCTCAAACCAATCACAAGCAATTAATTTTATACACAATTCTCTATTCATGGTTTGACTTTCAAAGTTAACATACTATCAATATTAACTCATAACAAACCATTTCATCTTATATGTTCACCTTCAAACATAAATTTTAAATTATTACTTTCAATAATTTTATCAATCCTTTACAAGGACAAAATCAACCTACATCAATTTTGGCTCCATACAAGCCATTTCATATTGTATGTTTACTTTCAGACATTAACTTCTAATTATTACATTCAATAATTACTAGGAATTCCTTAAGCCAAACAATACTAACATGTATCAACCTTGGCTTCATACAAGCCAGATACCAAATAGTGATTTATCTAAACACTATCAAATCTATCTAAGATCAATGTAACACAATCAGTTACAATTACATATTCAACAAAATCAAATTAGTCAATTAGGTGTATCATCAAAACCTCTATCAATGACCATTATTATTTACACTTACATCTTTAAAGTCTACCTGTCATAGTTCTATCAACTGCTTGTTTTCTTATCAAAACAACAACTATTAAACAACTTAGCATACTTTCATGCTCAATTTTCTAAACACAAAATCACATTACACTTCTTTTATACCAAGTAGCCTCAACAAGTTCATGTGACACAACATAATATAACAACGGTGATCAGGCGTTGCAAGATTATGTTCTTCACAATCCATTCTCAGGCTACTCTACATTATAATTATCAATGTGATCTATTCTCATCTCATATATATATTAAATACTTCATGATTTCAAATCAATCATAATCTATTTAATAGTTTCTATCAGCTGATTCACATTCAAAATCAGCTTATTACTTACATATTCAACCTTACATATGTAAGCCATCTCACATACACCCAATGTTCTAATATTCAATAACTGAATTACTCAGTATATCACTTATCTGAAACCTCAAACACATGATAACTCATCATCATAGTTTCAATACTTAACACTAATCAATGTCCCTATTTACCTCAAAATTCAGGACACATCTTAATTAATTATCATCACTTTGACATATGCTATCATATCAAGCATCACTGTCACCACAAGTCTACTCAGTCATGTTACTGTAAAACATGTCATCTATTTAATCACAATTGACCAGAAAGATCTATCACTTTCCAAATCAATTTCACCTTATCATACTCTACATTTCTCATAAACCTATTCATCTCGGTTTAGGTCAAGTGTTTAACTATAGTTAACACATATCATATAGTCACATAAATACATATTTTCTCAAATAGCAGTCATTATCAATTCAAATGACACAACCTTCCTTAACAAGGATTTAGATCACACCTTGTGATCAATCCATTAACATAATACTATCAATTATTTTGTCTCACTAATAAAGACACTCCTTAGGTTCCAACATCAATCCTGTTAAAACCTTAATCTACTCTTTTCTGCTTACTAAATCATATTTCTGCATTCTCAATTCAATCAGAAATACTAACAACAATGAGCAACAACAAGCATCTTATTTAACACTTATCTCCTCATGTCAACCTATAACAATCATTAGTTGACTCAAAACTGGGGAATCATATCAGTCTGACTCAATTAACTTCACTATAAAGCTTACTCAACATAACAGAGTAAACAATTCAAGTTAATGTAAATTAACATAGGCTTATCGAAGATTACCTGGCAATCTTAAGCCCACAAGTGTTGAGGAAACATGAAATATACCAATCAGATAATCATGTTCCTCCGTCTCTGCAATCAAACAACAACTTCACAACTTGTTAAAGGTTAGTACATATTCAACTAACTACTTTCTCACACGTTCACTAATCAACTAAACCCACACTTTCTGGAATGTTTGACTCAACTCAATCAAGTTTAGGATTGAACAATCTATCATGTTCAATTCACCCAAACTATTGCTCTGATACCAACTTATAACACCCCTCGTTTAATTATAAACAATAATATAATAATTGCGACTCGGAAGCGTATATTTCAAAACATACTATCAATGTTTTACATTACGTAAAATGTCAATAAACTTTTTCAAACTTATTACACCTGACATTTCAACAAACTCGGTGTTATATAATTCAAAACATTACTTTAGTTATCAAAATAACATCAGAGTAACAGCCTGTCAAACATTCCTTCAGTTCCAAACTACTTCCTGCCCTGCCCAATATGTCCCATCTATTTAACCTGCAGGAAGAACTGTGGTGGGGTTAGCATAAAGCTAAGTGAATGAAACTATAAGCAACAGTACAGCTTAGCATAACAATCTGTTTACATCAAATTAATAATAAACAGAAAATCAATCAACCACTAATTCACACAACTTCTAATCAAGCATTATCAACCGTCATGAGGACCGGTGGCTCCTGAGACACCCTAATACCGGTTTGGTACTCAAGGAACTCTTATCAATCATCTGTATTGGCCTATACAGAATTACCGGTAACCAGTTGTTAATTACACACGACATAGATCTATAAACCAACATTTCAAGTTTCAAGATCTCCTGTCGTCTACAATAACAACCAAGTCCAACTGTCAAGTCAAGTTGACCTCAGAATCTTACATACTAGCTCAAACAGCCAAGTAAGCAAACCACCACACTAACATGGCAAGATATCTCAACAGATTCATCATATCAAAGTAATACTATAAATTACTTGTTGTAAATCAAATCATTACAACTAAATCACACTGAGGTTACAGATCCACTCACCAACACCTCAGCAGCGAGCTCAGAAGTCTAATATTACTGAGCCTTCTCCACATCTGAGAATACAATCAATAAACAATGAGTTAGTAACTTGTATCAACTGATAATACTTAGGTAAATAACATCGTTACACAATCATAACATAATTACATGTATCAGGTGATCCCTAAGATCACACCAAACAACAGTTCAATTCGGAACAAACTCAAAAAGTCCCGAAATAAGGTTCAAAAACTGTAAAATGCCATTTTCGACCCCTAAACGACCCCGAAAGGCCAAAAACCATCTAGACTCTTAGAATAGAGCTTTGATCATTGGGCCGTTTTCGAGTCACCATGTAAATTTTAACCCAATCCGAGTTAATGAAAATTTGTCAATTTCAAGTGTCGCTAAAAACACCACCTTCTAAACACGTGCATTTTCAAAATTTACAAAACGCACTAACAAACGCGATCCAGAAAATAGTGGTGGGATCGCGTTCCCCTTTGTAAAATCATTCTTGTGACAAATTATAACTAAGCAACGCGATCCGGACAAATTCTTGGGATCGCGTTCCCAAGAACAAAACTCGTCTGATTCCTTTTATAACTAACGAACGCGATCCTGGCTAGGGTTCTGGGATCGCGTTTGAGCCTTTTTCAGCTCATCTTCATCCCTGATCAAACCCTAACCTACGGGTTTAATACCCAAAACACTCAAAACTCGATTTCAAACCGTTATATATCACAATTAACTTCGTATAAACATTATATAACAGTTATAACATGATTTCTAACATCTAATTCTTCAAAATCATCAATTCACCCTATTTCAATCAAAATCAAATTCTTAAATACTCAAGAACACTTACTGATTGAAGAACATATCGATATTAATCTGATAGTGTTGAAGCTTAGCAAGAATCACAGCTTCCTGATTTGATTTCTAGTTTGATTTGAAAGTTTTCTGAGAGTTTCTATGAGTTTTGAAGTTTTATAATGAACTTTTCTAAAGAGGAAATGAGATATATAAGTCGGCCTCATTAAACCGCCTTCAATATACGGGTATAATTTAATACCCCATCTCAATCTATTGTCTGGAACCCGAAAACCATTTGCGAGTCCAAACATTTTATTGTACCGTCAACTATATTAATTTACAACAATTAATAATTCACTTATCACATTGGAATATTCGACTCCTATTCCAATTATTTCTACTAGTTCAAACAATATTATTTCCAAACACATTTAAATGTTTATTTAAATCAAGAAATAATATAAAACCACTAGGTCCATTTCGAGGGTGTTACAGTATACCCCCTTTTTGGTGCCGGATACGCCCTAGTTGCTGCTGGATACGCCCTATTTGCTACCGAATACGCCCCTTTTGGTATCGAATACGCCCCTTTTGGTGTCGAATTTCATAGATCGAGGGGGTATTTCAGTGTTAAATTGGATGCGAGGTGCTGAGTGTAAATTTGTAAACTTGAAGCCTCTAAATAGAGGCTTAACCTCCTCATTTTCAACACACCATTCACACCATTTCTCACACACTTCACTCTCTCTCTAGATTAGTTGTAGCTTTCTCTCTGTAGCACTACTCTTAGGAGTTAGAGGAGAAATAGTAGGTAGCTAGGAGCAAGCTTACGAGCTTTGTACGGAGTCGCTCCGAGACTGCGATTACGCATATTTGTTGTAACGCCTATCAGGTTTTATTATATTATCCTTTCTTGTTATTTTTAAATATGTTGTGCTATTGTCATGATTATTTAAGAATGCATGCTATGATAGTTGCTATGTTAGGCTAGACAAATCTGTATTTGCTATGATAAACGTTATGCTAGGGTAGTTATGCTTTAAACCATGCTGTTACTCTGCTCGCATGTAATTAGGATATGTTTGAATTTATGAAATAATTCTCAAATGTTTTATTTATCCAACTTATGCTGTGGTTTGAAACCTATTGATATAATCCGACCAATTGTAGAAATAGGTCCCTCAACTATTCTATGTCTGAATGATTCGATGAACTCGGCATGGCCGCTGTTCTCCTGATTGAAATACATCATAGGAGACACGGAGCATAGGATTAGAGATAGATTAGAATTAATTTCATATATCGAATGCTTTTGAGAGAACTTTCGGAGCATTCGTGACTTAACCATTAACCCAGAAACTCTGCCTGAAACAAACTAATAACTATCCATGTTGCACTACTGCATGTTCTTGTTTGATTGTTGCTTTAGGGTTTGCATGCTAGTATCTATTTATCTATTTCGGTTGTTGGATTCATGATTAGGTTTTCAAACATTGAATAATTACATACAACAGTTTAACATGTTAGAATAATTACAATGATCTATATGAAATAATGTCGAACAATTTAAACGATCGTCAGACAGACTTTCCCAACTTATTCCGCGGGGTAACTCCTGTTCACTTTATTGTTTATTCAACAATTCGTGCCACGATACGGACGTCTCAGACGACCGAGACTGGGGAATAGGATTCGAGGTTAGTTGTCGGTTAAATTGGTACTACATTTGGGAGAACTTCCGGTGTAGCTTACACTCCATATCTGTTATCCATGTGACATGTTATTTATTTGATTGTGGACAACTCTACGTTAGATAAGTAATAGGATAGGAGCTATGGCCCATTAGGACATATACAGTAGTGATACTGAATCTCTAGGCGAGGCATCGGAAAAACCGTAAAACGGCTTAGTACTTGGTATAGCGCTGGAACCACCTCTGGTGAAGTACAAATGCGTGGAAGCCACGAAAAGGTCGTAGGTACAATACATTGTTGAACATCGTTCAGAGACCCCAAGTCAGCACTGCTAGGATTCATTGTAATTAGAGCCTCAATCCTCATAACTACCCCTAAATAGCATACACCGATATCATAGCAAACACTCGCGTAATCCATAGTTCTCTCAGCGACTACACTCCTCATTTATTTTACTGTCTTTAGTTTAACTAGAATAGAAAACAAAACTCCCCAAAAAGTTTTAAAAACCCTAGCTAAATTACCAAAGATAATTAATCCTCCTAAGATCCCATGCCCGTTGTGGTTTGAAGAACGACACCTGAGTCATACCTGCCGCTTACTATACAAGTAGTAGTATAACTTAGGCTTCCCTGCACTATAAATATAAAACCACCCCTCCGATCGCCCGCCTCGAGCGCGAGGTCCGGCAACGACAAGGAAGCGATTCCTTGACCGACCGTTGGGGGCACGATCAGTTCCTCAATTTCTAGATCCTTTTTTTTGCAATAACCCTACATTTATAAGTAATATCGACTTATTAAGAAATTTTTATAACGCCCCTCATTTCATAAGTCAATATTATATTAATAAACCGGAAGCGTAGTAATTTCAAACACATCATTAGTTTTACTGCACCATAATTAGATTACATAAACGGTTCATAGCTTAATTCATAATAGTTCAAAAACTATTTAACCACATCTTAATTGGGGCGTCATATAAAAACCAACTTGTTTAGTACAAAACATTATCAGAGTAGCATGCTTGTCAAGACATTCCCAGCTCCTAGAGCATCAACCTCCTGCTACTCATCTAACCAAAATATAGTCTGCAGGAAGTAGATAGGAGGGATTAGCACATAGCTAAGTGAGTGAGTTCATCACACAACATTCAACTTAGCATAATCACCAAATTACAGCAAACAACACAATAATGAGGATCGGCGGCTCTGGGGATAAACAATAACCCGGGTGGCTCCCCAAGAACACTTATCCAACCTATCCGTATGGCCATAACGGACGAGACCGATAGCTAGTGGTTATCCTACTCAGATACAGTTCAATACACACAACAAATGAAGTAAATCCCTGTATCATTCACACGATAACCAACTAGCTCAACCAACCATTCAACAACTCGTTGACCTCATTAACAACTGATGCCCGAAGGCCACACATTGCACATAGAGTAATAATCAACAAAGTATATTAAATAAGCAACAACAATATATCACGCTTATTCGTTGTAATCCAATGATCACAACTAAATTCAATGGTGAGTTCCGAATCCACTCACCGATACCTTCGTCTTTACAAACTCAGATTCCAGGTGCTACTTTGTCTTTTAGAGGATCTGAGGATCAACATCATAAACAAGTTAGTAATTGTAATCATCAATATATAACCCATGTCAACTAATCACTTTAGGGACTTAGCATAACCATTATCTAAGTTACAAGTCCCTCACATGTATTTTTATCCATAATATAACATATAACAACAAATTAATATTAAGTTCTAGCAAGTAAATGAAAAATGAAGCTGGACCCTTTAGCCGCCGGCTAGCCCATTTAGCCGCCGGCTAAACCCACCAAGCCGCCGGCTTCCGCGTCCAACCGCCGGTTCCTAACCCTGGGACGCCGGCTCTAAGGCATTTTGAGCAACCAGAAATAAAATGCGTTTTAAAGCCATTTTTACCCGCCGGCTAGGGTCTTTGACCCGCCGGTTTACGTCATTTAGCCGCCGGCTAAGCTTTTTAGCCGCCGGCCTCCCCAACCAAACCCGGTTAGCCGCCGGCTAGTTCATCAAATCAGCAGCAGCAGTTGCTGCTCCAAAATACCTCACGAACCAAAACCACCATTTCCTATATTTTCGATTACTAACTCAATCAAGTAGTGTTTTTAACCCAAAGGAATGTTCTATTGCCACAACTAGCTCCAAACAACATTCAATCATAAAATTTTCATGCCATAATCATACACTTCATATTCTAACCCTAACATTTGCAAAATTAAAGATTTATACAAGTATTCATCATCAATGATCATACTTTAGTAATAGCAATCGTATATTACAAGTAATCATCACATAAACTCAAGAAACAACTCAAATCATCCATTTTCTAATTAACCTATCTCATGAACTTATGAAATGGAAATTCACTTACAATTGATAAAAGAACAAGATGATGGAAGATATATGATGATGATGAGGATTGCAACAAGATCACAACTTCAATCACTCTTTTAATTGATGATTCTAGCATTTGATTTAGGTTATGTTGTGTGTGTTTTTACAAGAATGAAATGGAAGAGGAATTGGTAAAGTGGTGGAGAAAAAAGGGTCGGTCCCTTTATCCACCGACCTAACACATTGGGTATTTAATACCCGTCCTAAATCTATTGTCTGGAACCTAGAACCGTTTTGCGAGAAATTTATTTTATTATACCGTCAACTTTAATAAATTAATTCAAGCAACATTTTATTAACCACAATAAGTCCTAAGACCTATTTCACCAAGTTTCACAAATATACAATTTATAGCAATTTAAAATATAAAATAATTAAATACTAAATTTAAATAGAAAAATACCAGGCCACTGGGGAGGATGTTACAATTTTATACTAAAATTTTTCCTGATATTATACTAATGGCATATTTGCTAATTATTGAAAATTAGCGGCTATTGCATAAAGATGAAGTGTACATGTAATACCCCAAAATCCAAAAGTAATATCGTGATTAAAGTAATAGTAATTGTTTTAAATTATATTTACTGTAGGTGAAATAAAATAGTAATAATTGTAAGTCGGTTTTAAAGTTCCAGACAATAATAATTATGGGGAATGAAATTAAAACATATGTATCTATCTATACTTGTACGTACCTATCGGTTCTTCATTCCAAACATTTCCAGAGAAATACAGAAAGAAAGAAAAGTCGTCGGAACTAAACCCCTTCCCAAAATCAGTTTCAAAACATCAAATTAGAGCTAGAAAACTTGGATTCTTCATCGATTAATGTCGTACCCCCAAATTCGAGTTGCGGAAGCGAATCGGGTCGGGGCGAGACTAATCAGGTAATCACAGCACAAAGATATATAGCAAACGACTTTATATGCGTCGTTTTAACAAAATACATTGATATAAGAAATGTTTACAACATTTGAAGCTATACATAGCTCGTGTTCTGTAAATGAGAGATTCCAATACATAAATACTTTTACAAAATATAATAATGCAAGGAAATCTCTAATATCTGCATGCTGACTCGAGCTACAGTAATCCTGAGGGCAGTCCAACCTACTGCTGTATACCAGTGATACATGCTAAAATGGGTCAGCGAAACGTTGGTGAGCTCACAGGTTTGTATGTCAAAACATATGGTATGAACTGCAAGATTTAATTGAATTTAAGTTGCAATAAAGCAAAATAAAAGTTATACAGCCATGAACAAATAGTCTTAGCTTAACTTGAGGGTCGGGTCCAATGAAGGAATTCCAATCGAGGTGCCTCCTACGAGTGCCTAATCTACACTCGTATACCCAAATGCTAATACGCCCGTTTGACCAGTTAGTACTTGCGAACCCGGACGAGGATTGTCAATCCTATATAATATCATATACTAACATTCACGCTACAGATGTATTACCAAACTATGTTGTGGAGGGCTTTAAATTGATTAGTTGAAAATAACTCATGTAGTATTTGATTTTGATTGTCATTGCGTTCACATATAAATAAATCGAGCAATGTATCACACCCCTGATGAAAACAGTAAAGTAGGGGCTATGAAACTCACCTGAGTCTTGAAGTGTTTAACTTAATAAACTTGATTTGATTTTCCGAGTATTGTTGTCCGAAGACTTGTAACCTAAGGGTGTCCACGACACGCGATGGTTATTTACATGAGTAGGTATCTATAAAGATCACCTTTGTCGTTGTTTGTCCGACTAGAATGTCCAAATGACTACGATTTGGTTGATTAGCTTGTCCAAGTTACTACGACTTGGTGGATTGATTTGAGTTTAGAAAACGTGTACGGCCCGTTGGTGATTCGTTTGTAATACAATTTCAAAGTATTATTATTTTGATTTCGAAGTATTATACTTAAAAAGTGTTTACAAACTTTAGGTGACGGGGGTCCGGGGGCAGCGCACCTGGTTAGCAGGGTTCTAGGGGTGGCAACCCCTGGCGGGGTCCAATGGGCAGAGCCCCTGGTTGGGGTCGAGATGCCAAGTCAGCTCGAAAATTTTTTATTTCTACTAAATTGCTTTGGTGAAAACGCATCTGAAACTTGAATTTGGGTGAAATCAAGTGATAAAATTTTAGGTCTCGACACTTAGTAAAATCTGTGTTTTCTTGGTTCTGTTTCATGCGACACTTATAGCAACACTTTAAGAGTTTAGGCGACACTTAAGAAGTGTCGCATAAAATGGGATATTCTGTAATAAGGGCGTCACTTAGTGAAGTGATGCATAATAAGGCATCACTAAGGTAGTGTCGGGCATAAGTGTCGGATATCGGGTTGGAGCGTCACTAGGGTCAAATGTCGGATAAAATCGGAATTTAATTATAGGTGACACTTAGACAAGTGTCGCTTGGAGTGTCGGTCTGAAGCGTCAGGCATTGAATTTGCAACACTTAGGCAAGTGTCGGGAAAAAGGGGTTTTATGCGACACTAGGGTAAGTGATGCAAAATTAGGGTTTTTAGCGACACTTAGTGCGACACTTAAGTGACGCATTAAGTGACGCTACGCTGCTTTGGCCTATGCGACACTTATGTCTGATGGCCGGAATTTGAGTCGAAAGCGTGTTTTCCGGTTTCCGTTTGACCCGAAACTTTTACCCAACCCATATTTGGACATTTCAAGCTTAAATAAATAACATTAAAGTAAAATAACAAAGATTTAAGAGTTTTTGAGAGTTGTCGGGAATCTTACAACTTAACGCCGGAGAAATCCGAAAAGATAGCGTTGTAGATCTTGACGTGGTAGTTCTTTTTCTCCAAATGGGCGTGAAGATTCGAGGCCGTTTGGTGGTAGTTTTTGTGAATTTAAGATGGTGGTGGTGGTGGGTGTTTGAGAGAAGAAAGAGAGAGGAGAGGTGGGAATGAGGTGAGGGGGAGGTGATGACCCCCTTTGGCTGATTTTTTGGTGGGGTCCACGGGTGTGGGCTTCACCAAATTTTGTTCCCTGCATTCGCGCTCCGTGGGGTATTCGTTTTCTCGATCGTTTAAATAATTTGATACGCGTTGGAATATAAATTTATAATACGATAAATTATTCGATACTTTTGTTGAAGTATTTCACTAAATACTTAATTACTTGAGTTATAAAATATAACTTAACTTTATTTCAACTGTTTGCGCGTTTATTATTTTAATTGCGTAGACGTTATTTGTACGATACGAGTTAGAATTGAAGTATTATCAAAATAATATTTTGGATATAATAGTGTTAGTAAACAATGGTATATTATTTAATAAAATTGTTCACCAACGTCCGTATTAATTGAAACGAATTACATTCATTTTAAATTGCGTACGATTTAATCAAATCGTATAATTGTATATATTCAACAATATATATATATATATATATATATATATATATATATATATATATATATATATATATATATATATATATATATATATTGATACATTAATTAGCCTAACACAGAACTAATTATATGTATTAAAGATGATTAGGTACTAATCACTAGTCCTAATTTGACGGGTGTCACAATTAATCTTCCTTAACATGAGGTAATTTATGTTCTTCACTTCTTGTAACCTAGAATTTGATTTTTATGTGGGTTTTGATTAATCAATGGTTTTAAGTTGAAATTGAAGCTTGATATTGTTAAATTGATATTAGTTTAGGTTATTAATGATGATTAGTAACCTTATTACATATTAGAGATGAAGAATCATTAATGGTGATTAGTGATTAAAATGGGTTTTCAAGGGAATTTTGATATTAGTGAATTTAATATGAAATTAGGTATCTAATATGTTGAAATAATGTTAGTAAAGCTTGCTAGTGAATGAACTAACATAAAAAGGAGTTAAAGATTAAGAATCTATTAATGTGTTCTTGAGGGTTTTGCTTAAATGATGATGAATTGGTATTAATACACCTTAATTAGTGATTACAAATGTTGTTGGAATATTATTAATGAAAATTGAAATATTGAATCAAGAGGTTAAGCAATTGGATTGATTATGATTATGAGAGTTGTGACAACTCTCCAAATTAGGTATTAATTAACAATTAAGCATGTGCATTCTTACGCTAATTTCCTGATTAAGTTTTAACAAAACTATTTGATGTGATGTAAGCCTAGCAAGCCCAATACTTTTAAACAAAAAGTAATACATAATACGTAAGTATTTAAAAGTTACGTACAAATATATCGGAACGAACCCGACAAAAATAAATAACAAAAGTTTCGTGATACAAACTTTATTAATAACTCAATTATTAATTACGAGTATTTATATATCTATAACAAATAGATAAAAGGGTCTAAATATACGTTTAACATAAAACGTATTTTTAAACGAACAGAAATAATTCTAAAACGCACATAAAAGTGCGAATCATAAAAATACAAATTTTCTCATTCGTTTGGAAGAAGTTAGAACATTACTTCAAAATATGAAATCCTAAATTAACTGAAATTTGGCGCTGAAATAGTTGAACGCAGTAAAATGTACAAAATTGTACATCTATTTAAAATAATGATAACATCATTATTCTGATTATAAATAACGAACCAGGAGAACACCTACAAAATAAAAATATAAAATGTTTACATTTATATTGCTATAATTATATCCGTATTCGAAACTGATGTACCAAAAATGGCCACCAAACTCAAATAATTGAGCGACCGTATCTGTAAATAGCCATACTCGTTTGATCTGTGTGTTTCCCTCTCATTTCTTCTCCCTGAAGATTACACACACACACAACAATAATTCATCTATCATCTCCATTCTCTTCATTTTTTCTTCTTCCTTGATCTTCATAACAACAACATCAGGAACAAGAAGCAGAGGCAACAACATCATCATCATCTTCATCGTTCATCATTCTCACCATTTTCACTTTGTAAGAAAAACTACAAACCTTTGATTTCTTTACTTTAATTTCGTCATCTAACATGTTTATACATCATAATCTAAACATATAACACATAAACTGAAAGATTGATGGATTGTTCTTGAAAATGGGTTTGAGAAACCAAAACTACAAAATCAAAAATCGTTATATGAAAACTAGTTAAAACTAAGTAATAACTTATAAAAACAACATATAAACTTGTTATGAGCATTTGGTAATATAGTGTAAAGGATTTGAGCCAAATAAACCCGTGTATATATATAAGCAGATGCGAACAGAGGACTGAAACGAGTAACGAATACGGCGGATTCCTTTGAATCCGGCGTATTCCCACCGAAAACCAAACGAATCCGGCGGATTCAAGGGAATCCGGCGGATTCCCGTGTCCGACCCGCACACAAATCTTCGGCTAAAACGATGAACGAGTAAAAGACACGGATGAATACGGCGGATTCAAATGAATCCGGCGTATTCCAAAGTTTCACACAAACTATCTGATGAACACAAACGAATCCGGCGTATTCGATTTAATCCGGCGGATTCCCCCGAAATTGATTGAATACGGCGGATTCACTCGAATCCGGCGTATTCCGACTTTTGATTTGAATCCGGCGGATTCTTTTAAATTCGGCGGATTCCCGAGTCTGGTCAACACTTGACTTTTATTTTAAAACACAAAACAATTCCGTTAACGACTACAATTGTACAAGACATATACGAGACTTGATAAATTGTTAAATGACATTATAAACCGAGACAAACTATGAATACGAACTTTGGACTTATTTAATTCGTACGAACTAACGGTATATGGCATATATATATATATATACGAACTTTGTAAATTATACGATTTGGATACGATTACACAATCGGGACATTTAAACTTTTTAACATTTATTAAACAAACAAACGAAATGATAGTAAAAACAAATAATATTTATTTTATAAACGGAATGAATATATTATCGAGTTTTATAACAAATAAAACTTATAACGTTTTAAATACGTAACTCACGTATTACAATTATATATAAATATATACAAGAACACACGTTATACATATATATAGACACAAACGACATTTGAATTGTGTTCACGATTATACGTTTTCTTAAACAAATGAAAACTTATATATATTTTGATATACGTAAACAATGTATTGAATAAACATATATACCTACGACACTTAAAAATATATATAGTCACAAATATATATATACGAATGAAACAAAACGACCTTCCGTTAAATAGACAATTACATAATGGTTTGTACGCTTAACAAGTATACGATTTGAGGAATAATAATAATGTTTCAACGATATGTCACTAATAAAGTTAACAACTTATATTCTTAAGAAATTAACCATTTCTTCAAACAAACAAACTGTTAACATAAAAGATTAAAACAAATCAAACGTACTTATGTTAATATATTAATTGTATATAGGTTAACATACCTTGGGCGACACCGTTTTCTGCTAGCTTTCATACCGAGCAAATCACCGTGAGTTCACAGCCCCTACTTTACAAATGTTTTATGCTTTTAAACATAGGGGTGTAAACATAGAAACTGCATGCAAACACATGCAGCAAATTATATAAATGCTTTATTGCTTTATACAACTGTTTGACATGAACTATTATTTCACAACTGTTTTGGGAATTAGACAACAAATCCTAGTACGGACCAGACTTGAAATGTGTGCATGAAAGACCTTATGTCATGCAAACTATAACCATTTGCTAGGTGACTCTAGCCACTGAGTATACGAATAGTACTATTGCCGTGACGACCCTCCTGTGGATGGAGCGTATACTTAATTGTCCTTCAGGCAAACAACATAAGTTTTGGTTGTGGTTTGGTTATAGGGTTAGGTCGCGTTACTTTAACCTGCGGGGTTTAGCTCAACTTTCAGGGGATTATAGTCTAAGCATTCCCACAATTATTATTTAGGATGAACATATCCTACAACTGTTTTATTTCAGTATACGTACTGATTATATTTATATTCTGGTAAACAACCAGACATACATTTGGGGTAACAACCCACATAAAACTATATTTTAGGGTAACTATCCCTAACATCTTATAAATTGCAAAACCTGCAACATTTATTTATTGAATAACATTTCAATAACTTAAACATAAATGGTTTAACATACCACATATTTATACAAAACCTGTGAATTCACTCAACATATTTGTTGACGACTTTCTTTCTATGTTTTACAGGAAAATCAGCAACGTAAGTAAGAATCACATGCATTCAGGATGGACAACCCTGGACTACTTAGGATGCCATACATTTTGGGACAGCTTTTGAGGATTTCCTCTGTATTACTGCAGACATTGCAGTTATACTCATGAAATCTTATCTTAACATATGTATTGTAAAACTTAAATGTTTTAAACTCTATTACTACTGTACGACTTACATAGTCGTACTACTTTTGTAACAACTGTATAAATTGGCATCCTTAATATATTATGTTCTGTATGATCATACGCTCTGATACGATGAATGCACAATTGTAAAGTCATCACCCCCGCTGTTAAACTGTTTACACATGATGCTTTCGCTAATTATAACTTGCTTCCGCTAAACATTAAATAAACACAATTATGGATTTTGGGGGTGTGACAGACTTGGTATCAGAGCCATTGGTTATAGCGAACTAGAAGTCTTTAGGTGACTGAAAACCTTAGAGACCTAGACTATAGCCTTAGCTAGAACATTCATGCATTCATACATACATACGTTTGCATACATCTAACATACGACTGACACGTCACACACAATTTCCTTTGTCACAGTATGTCTAGTCAATCAGTTTACCATGTTTATGCTTCGGATGAAGAGCCAACTGAGGCTACTTTTGAGGGTCCCGCGATCACTGTAGAGGATGAGTCATCTGTTCATTTGAGAGACATGTCAGATGACACTAGTGACGCTTACATCGCGCCACCACCGACAGCACATGAGGTTACCCCTATTACTACAGGTATTCACTATCAGGCTGCTGAGACTTCTCGCAGGCCTGTGTATAGGAGGACACCGAGGATGTGTGTCCGAGATCTTCCTATTGGTCCGTTAGCACCAGCGGACGAGTCTGTTGAGTCTCCACAGAGGGCACCCAGGTTTGCTCATCTAGAGTGGATGACTCCTATGTTGAGGCACTGGAGGTCATTAGAGGGTTTTCCCTCCACATTTGAGACAGGAGAGTCCTCATGACCCCTAGCACCACTGCCTACCACTGGAGAGCCGATAGAGCAGACTCTCCCTACATTAGTTGCTGTTATGCGTACATTGTTCTGTATTACTTCTAGCAGGGGTTCTCACCTTGGACAGGTACAGGATGAGGTCTCCCGTCTGTATGGGGACATGGCTGGTATGCATGAGCATCATCACTTTCTGTTGAACCATGTGTTTACTGCCCAGGAGATAGCTGAGTCCGCACGTGCTCGTGTGAGGACACTTGAGAGACGTGTTAGGATTGCAGGGCTTGTGGTTGGTGCTTGTGTGGTGATAGCTGTGTTGAGGACAGCCGTGGGATCATTTCTACCCTACTTCCGTTAGACCTATGTAGGGCGGGTTGTGCCTACTTAGGATTGTATATATACTATGTATTAGACTTGGAACTTTGGTTCGACGGGTATAGACAAACCTGTCATGTTTTGTATATCATTTGGATCGACGGTGTGTAGACAGGCCCGTCATGCTTTGATTAGTCTTTGGACCGATGGATATCTAGGATAGATCCATCCTGTTTTGTATAAAAACTTATGAACTAACTATGATTAGTTATATGATATGACATATATGTATGGTTTATTATTATTGTTTATGTTACTGTAGATTGTGATTGGATTGTAGATTGACATTAGAAACTTCATAACTATGAAAACTGAAAATTCGTCTTTGTAACCTATAGGCGTATAATAGGAGAATTACCACGTAATAAGTGTTGAAACCATTTATTGCAAACTTTGAAAACCTACCATACTATGAATTATTTATCTTATCTTGAATTCCATAAAACATTGATTGCGCTAGAACGATGATGAAAAGAAATATGTATTCGGCATTATATAATGACGCCTGGCCAACGTGATTATATTGTACAAAGTACATATGGGTGTTTCAAAGTCGTGCGATATACAATGTGAAACCTTATTCTTTCAAATTCTCCATAATATTCATTTGATAGACAATGTGAAATCTTGTTCATCACATTCATTATTTTGGCATTGACTTCTGCATTTTATTCATCGCAGAACTGAATCATGCCGCCAAAACGACGAACTACTAAGAACAGTCAGAAGACAACTGTACCCCCTACACCTGAAACCATTCCACCACCTAACACTGAGGAAACTACTCAGCAGATTATTACTAGACGCATTGCTGAGGGTATTGCCGAGTATGAGGCAAGTCGAAACCGTGAGACGGGGATTAATAACAGTGGATCGACCCCTGTTATTGTTGAGACTGTTGTGAATATCCGCCGAGGGTGTTCATATAAGACATTTCAGGCTTGTAAACCACCTCCTTTCTGTGGCACTGAAGGTGCTATTGGTATTATACACTGGATAGAAAAGATGGATTCTGTGTTGGACATCAGTGATTGTCTACCAGACACTGCGGTAAAGTATGTTGCCTGCACACTCGCTGATAAAGCTTTGACTTGGTGGAACAGTCAAGTTCAGTCGATGGGACGACCAACTGCTTATTCCATGACATGGGAAACATTGAAGCGTATGATGATGGAAGAATTCTGCCCTCGCAGTGAGATGCAGAAAATTGAGACTGAGCTGTGGAACATTGCTATGATTGGTGCCGATATCACTGGTTACACAACTAGGTTCCAAGAACTAGCTCGTCTTGTGTCACATATGGTAACACCTGAGTACAAACGTATTGAACGCTATGTGTATGGACTGGCACCGCAGATCAGGAGTTTAGTTACGTCCTCCAAACCTGACACGTTCAGGAGCGCTGTTACCTTAGCACAGAGTTTGACTGATGAAGCAGTTAGAATGGGGACATTGACCAAGAAGACTGTGTCGGTTAAGGTTGAGCCGAGCAGTGCTGAAGCTGGTAGTTCTGAAGGAAAGAAGCGTAAGTGGAATGACCGTCAGGGTCAATCCAACAAGAAAGGATCTGGAAATCCAAAGTCTTACGCTGCCACCATTGTGGAACCAAAACCATACTTAGGTAACAAACCTAAGTGTGATAAGTGTAGCAAACACCATGAGGGTGAGTGTTGGTTTTGCGACAGCTGTAAGGGATGGGGTCACAAAACCCAAAACTGTAAGGTAAACCCTGCCCCTAAGGGAAACACTGCTCGTCAAAACCAAGGATGTTTTGAGTGTGGCGACACGAGGCACTATCGAAACCGATGTCCTCGACTCAATAACCAAAACCGTAACGCCAACAACGTTCGTGACCGCAACAACAATGGAAACAACCGTGGAAACAACAACAACCAAGCCAACAACAACAACAATCGGGCTAACAACAACATTGACCAGCCAGCTCGTGGACGTGTGTTCATGTTAGGAGCACCAGAGGCACGACAGGATCCTAACACAGTCACTGGTACGTTTCTTGTAAACAACCACTTTGCTTCTGTGTTATTTGATTCCGGTGCTGATTTAAGCTTTGTGTCCACTGAGTTTAGACCACTATTAGAAATCGAATCCCTTAAGCTAGATAACAAATATACTGTAGAGCTAGCCGATGGTAAGTTGATTGAATCAGGAGAAATAGTACCAGGATGTTCCTTAATTTTAGAAGGACATTCTTTCAAGATAGACTTACTACCGGTAGAACTAGGGAGCTTCGATATAGTGGTTGGCATGGATTGGTTGTCACTAAACCGCGCAGAGATCATCTGTCATGAGAAGATTGTACGGTTACCTTTACCGTCAGGGGAAATATTGATGGTTCAAGGAGAAAAGAGTAATCGTGTGGTGAAGACGATTACATGCATGAAGGCAAATAAGTATCTACGAAAAGGGTACCAAGCATTTTTGGTACATGTTGTGGATAAGAAAACCGAGGAGCGACGCGTAGACGACGTGGCCGTAGTACGAGACTACTCAGGAGTATTTCCTGACGAGCTACCAGGGTTACCACCTCCACGGCAGGTTGAATTTCATATTGACTTAGTGCCGGGAGCTGCACCGATTGCTCGTGCGCCTTACCGTCTAGCTCCATCAGAAATGCAGGAACTGTCTGCACAGTTACAAGAACTGTTGGATTTAGGATTCATCCGACCGAGCTTTTCACCGTGGGGAGCTCCGGTTTTGTTCGTCAAAAAGAAGGATGGATCAATGCGGATGTGTATCGATTATCGAGAACTGAACAAAGTGACGATTAAGAACCGATACCCACTGCCACGCATTGATGATTTGTTTGACCAGCTGCAAGGGTCAAGTTATTACTCAAAGATCGACTTGAGATCGGGCTACCATCAACTGAAGGTACGGGATGAAGATATCCCTAAGACTGCGTTTAGGACTCGATATGGTCATTACGAGTTCCTGGTTATGCCATTTGGGCTAACGAATGCGCCAGCAGTATTCATGGATCTAATGAATAGAGTATGTAAACCTTACTTGGATAAGTTCGTCATAGTGTTCATTGACGATATTTTGATATACTCGCGAACAAAGGAAGACCATGAACAACATCTGAGAATGATTCTTGAATTACTGGAGAAAGAGAAGCTTTATGCAAAGTTCTCTAAATGCGAGTTTTGGATGCGTGAGGTTCATTTCCTTGGTCATGTGATCAATAACAAAGGAATTCACGTGGACCCATCCAAAATAGAGGCAATTAAGAATTGGGAAGCCCCAAAAACCCCAACTGAGATACGACAATTTCTTGGGCTAGCCGGTTACTACCGAAGATTCATTGAGAATTTCTCGAAGATAGCTCAACCAATTACCGCCCTAACACAAAAAGACAAGAAGTTTGATTGGGGCGAGAAGCAAGAGAATGCTTTCCAATTGTTGAAGGAGAAATTGAGCACCGCACCTATCCTATCCTTACCAGAAGGAGTAGAAAACTTTGTTGTCTACTGTGATGCCTCACATCAAGGATTAGGTTGCGTGCTAATGCAAAACGACAAAGTCATTGCTTACGCATCTCGTCAATTGAAGATTCACGAGAAGAACTATACAACGCATGACTTAGAGCTAGGAGCAGTCGTTTTTGCCCTTAAGATTTGGAGACACTACCTATACGGTACAAAGTGTACGATCTTCACCGATCACAAAAGTCTCCAACATATATTTGATCAGAAAGAACTCAACATGAGACAGAGACGTTGGGTTGAATTGCTAAATGATTACGACTATGAAATCAAGTATCATCCAGGCAAAGCTAATGTAGTAGCGGATGCCTTGAGTCGTAAGGAAAGGTTGAAACCTCGAAGAGTTCGAGCCTTAGGACTGACAATCCACTTGGATCTGATTTCCCAAATTCACGATGCTCAACAAGCAGCCTTTACTCCAGAACGTATGAAGGACAAATCCCTCAAAGGGATGGAGAAACAACTGGAGTCTAAGGAAAATGGAGTATTATACTTTATGAATCGAATTTGGATTCCTTGTGTTGATGAGCTACGTAGCCTAGTATTGGACGAAGCTCATAAGTCCAATTATTCGATACATCCTGGTGCAGATAAGATGTACCACGATCTGAAAGGATTTTACTGGTGGCCTGGCATGAAAAGAGACATTGCCACCTATGTTAGTAGATGTCTGACTTGTGCAAAAGTTAAGACTGAATATCAAAAGCCGTCCGGGCTTTTGCAACAACCTGAGTTGCCCAAATGGAAATGGGAACACATCACGATGGATTTCATCACAAAGCTACCGAAAACATCATCTGGGATGGACTCCATATGGGTGATTGTCGACCGACTGACAAAATCATCTCACTTTCTAGCCATCAAAGAGACAGATAAGATGGAAAAGCTGGCTAGAATCTACATAAAAGAAGTTGTTTCTAGACATGGAGTTCCATTATCTATCATCTCTGATAGAGATGCACGTTTCACCTCTCGCTTCTGGCAAACACTGCAACAAGCTTTATGCACTAGACTCGACATGAGTACCGCCTACCATCCACAAACTGATGGTCAAAGCGAGCGAACCATTCAAACGCTTGAAGACTTGCTAAGAGCCTGCGTGATTGATTTTGGAGGAAACTGGGATGTTCATCTCCCTTTAGCCGAATTCTCGTACAACAATAGTTATCATACGAGCATACAAATGGCACCTTTTGAGGCGTTGTACGGATGCAAGTGCCGATCCCCACTCTGTTGGGCAGAGTTGGACGACAGACAATTATCAGGTCCTGAGATAGTCCAAGAAACAACGGACAAAATATCTCAAGTGCTTAATAGATTGAAAACAGCACGAGACGGACAAAAGAGTTATGCAGACAATAGACGAAAACCTTTAGAGTTTCAAGTAGGTGACAGAGTCCTACTCAAGGTATCTCCTTGGAAAGGAGTTGTGCGATTTGGAAAACGCGGTAAACTGAACCCACGTTACATTGGACCATTTGAGATCCTAGCAAGGATTGGTCCTGTAGCTTATAAGCTTAAACTTCCACAAGAGCTTAGTAATATTCACGACACGTTTCACGTGAGTAATCTTAAGAAGTGTCTATCCGACGAAGCGTTAATCATACCTCCCGACGAAATTTATGTCGACTCAAAACTCAATTTCGTGGAGGAACCGCTTGAAGTAATGGATACGAAAACACAGAAGCTCCGAAACAGTCGGATCAAACTTTTAAAAATTCGATGGAACTCGAAAAGAGGCCCAGAGTTCACCTGGGAACGTGAGGACGAGATGCGCAAGAAGTATCCCCACCTATTTGAACCCGTGACCACGACTCACGACACAAATTAAATCTCGGGACGAGATTTCCCTAACGGGGGGAGAATGTGACAACTCTCCAAATTAGGTATTAATTAACAATTAAGCATGTGCATTCTTACGCTAATTTCCTGATTAAGTTTTAACAAAACTATTTGATGTGATGTAAGCCTAGCAAGCCCAATACTTTTAAACAAAAAGTAATACATAATACGTAAGTATTTAAAAGTTACGTACAAATATATCAGAACGAACCCGACAAAAATAAATAACAAAAGTTTCGTGATACAAACTTTATTAATAACTCAATTATTAATTACGAGTATTTATATATCTATAACAAATAGATAAAAGGGTCTAAATATACGTTTAACATAAAACGTATTTTTAAACGAACAGAAATAATTCTAAAACGCACATAAAAGTGCGAATCATAAAAATACAAATTTTCTCATTCGTTTGGAAGAAGTTAGAACATTACTTCAAAATATGAAATCCTAAATTAACTGAAATTTGGCGCTGAAATAGTTGAACGCAGTAAAATGTACAAAATTGTACATCTATTTAAAATAATGATAACATCATTATTCTGATTATAAATAACGAACCAGGAGAACACCTACAAAATAAAAATATAAAATGTTTACATTTATATTGCTATAATTATACCCGTACTCGAAACTGATATACCAAAAATGGCCACCAAACTCAAATAATTGAGCGACCGTATCTGTAAATAGCCATACTCGTTTGATCTGTGTGTTTCCCTCTCATTTCTTCTCCCTGAAGATTACACACACACACAACAATAATTCATCTATCATCTCCATTCTCTTCATCTTTTCTTCTTCCTTGATCTTCATAACAACAACATCAGGAACAAGAAGCAGAGGCAACAACATCATCATCATCTTCATCGTTCATCATTCTCACCATTTTCACTTTGTAAGAAAAACTACAAACCTTTGATTTCTTTACTTTAATTTCGTCATCTAACATGTTTATACATCATAATCTAAACATATAACACATAAACTGAAAGATTGATGGATTGTTCTTGAAAATGGGTTTGAGAAACCAAAACTACAAAATCAAAAATCATTATATGAAAACTAGTTAAAACTAAGTAATAACTTATAAAAACAACATATAAACTTGTTATGAGCATTTGGTAATATAGTGTAAAGGATTTGAGCCAAATAAACCCGTGTATATATATAAGCAGATGCGAACAGAGGACTGAAACGAGTAACGAATACGGCGGATTCCTTTGAATCCGGCGTATTCCCACCGAAAACCAAACGAATCCGGCGGATTCAAGGGAATCCGGCGGATTCAAGGGAATCCGGCGGATTCCCGTGTCCGACCCGCACACAAATCTTCGGCTAAAACGATGAACGAGTAAAAGACACGGATGAATACGGCGGATTCAAATGAATCCGGCGTATTCCAAAGCTTCACACAAACTATCTGATGAACACAAACGAATCCGGCGTATTCGATTTAATCCGGCGGATTCCCCCGAAATTGATTGAATACGGCGGATTCACTCGAATCCGGCGTATTCCGACTTTTGATTTGAATCCGGCGGATTCTTTTAAATCCGGCGGATTCCCGAGTCTGGTCAACACTTGACTTTTATTTTAAAACACAAAACAATTCCGTTAACGACTACAATTGTACAAGACATATACGAGACTTGATAAATTGTTAAATGACATTATAAACCGAGACAAACTATGAATACGAACTTTGGACTTATTTAATTCGTACGAACTAACGGTATATGACATATATATATATATATATATATATATATATATATATATATATATATATATATATATATATATATATATATATATATACGAACTTTGTAAATTATACGATTTGGATACGATTACACAATCGGGACATTTAAACTTTTTAACATTTATTAAACAAACAAACGAAATGATAGTAAAAACAAATAATATTTATTTTATAAACGGAATGAATATATTATCGAGTTTTATAACAAATAAAACTTATAACGTTTTAAATACGTAACTCACGTATTACAATTATATATAAATATATACAAGAACACACGTTATACATATATATAGACACAAACGACATTTGAATTGTGTTCACGATTATACGTTTTCTTAAACAAATGAAAACTTATATATATTTTGATATACGTAAACAATGTATTGAATAAACATATATACCTACGACACTTAAAAATATATATAGTCACAAATATATATATACGAATGAAACAAAACGACCTTCCGTTAAATAGACAATTACATAATGGTTTGTACGCTTAACAAGTATACGATTTGAGGAATAATAATAATGTTTCAACGATATGTCACTAATAAAGTTAACAACTTATATTCTTAAGAAATTAATCATTTCTTCAAACAAACAAACTGTTAACATAAATGACTAAAACAAATCAAACGTACTTATGTTAATATATTAATTGTATATAGGTTAACATACCTTGGGCGACACCGTTTTCTGCTAGCTTTCATACCGAGCAAATCACCGTGAGTTCACAGCCCCTACTTTACAAATGTTTTATGCTTTTAAACATAGGGGTGTAAACATAGAAACTGCATGCAAACACATGCAGCAAATTATATAAATGCTTTATTGCTTTATACAACTGTTTGACATGAACTATTATTTCACAACTGTTTTGGGAATTAGACTACAAATCCTAGTACGGACCAGACTTGAAATGTGTGCATGAAAGACCTTATGTCATGCAAACTATAACCATTAGCTAGGTGACTCTAGCCACTGAGTATACGAATAGTACTATTGCCGTGACGACCCTCCTGTGGATGGAGCGTATACTTAATTGTCCTTCAGGCAAACAACATAAGTTTTGGTTGTGGTTTGGTTATAGGGTTAGGTCGCGTTACTTTAACCTGCGGGGTTTAGCTCACCTTTCAGGGGATTATAGTCTAAGCATTCCCACAATTATTATTTAGGATGAACATATCCTACAACTGTTTTATTTCAGTATACGTACTGATTATATTTATATTCTGGTAAACAACCAGACATACATTTGGGGTAACAACCCACATAAAACTATATTTTAGGGTAACTATCCCTAACATCTTATAAATTGCAAAACCTGCAACATTTATTTATTGAATAACATTTCAATAACTTAAACATAAATGGTTTAACATACCACATATTTATACAAAACCTGTGAATTCACTCAACATATTTGTTGACGACTTTCTTTCTATGTTTTATAGGAAATTAGCAACGTAAGTAAGAATCGCATGCATTCAGGATGGACAACCCTGGACTACTTAGGATGCCATACATTTTGGGACAGCTTTTGAGGATTTCCTCTGTATTACTGCAGACATTGCAGTTATACTCATGAAATCTTATCTTAACATATGTATTGTAAAACTTAAATGTTTTAAACTCTATTACTACTGTACGACTTACATAGTCGTACTACTTTTGTAACAACTGTATAAATTGGCATCCTTAATATATTATGTTCTGTATGATCATACGCTCTGATACGATGAATGCACAATTGTAAAGTCATCACCCCCGCTGTTAAACTGTTTACACATGATGCTTCCGCTAATTATAACTTGCTTCCGCTAAACATTAAATAAACACAATTATGGATATTGGGGGTGTGACAAGAGTGATTATGATTAAGTGGATAAAATGATTATAGTGATCATCAGTGATGATTGAAATAGAATACAAGTAATTAAATCATGTATATGATTATGGTTTAAGTAATGAAATAATGAATTTAAGAAGTTAATATGAATTGATGATGTTTGAAGAGGTTCTTCATAACCTTGGGGTTGGTTTATGATGAGTCTTGAATTATGATAAGAAATGATCATTAAAGTGATTATGCAAGTAATGAAATGGTGAAATAAAGATGATTATAAAAAGAGAGATCATGTGTAATATGATCAATCCAAATAGGGGTGATGGATTGATAATGTTAATTAATTGATTATGATGATTATTAGTTGTTGAATGGGTTGTTATCTTGATACATTATGTAATAGGTGATCAAGATTGGTGCTTTCCATGTTCAAGTGTGACATCATGTAATTGCCTAAAAGCAAAGGTGAGTGATACGAGGATTAAATGAGTAATGATTGTATGCTTCGGATTGCTTACGAGCAAGAGGTTCATACAATCGTTTGAAATATTGTTTGTTTCTTATAGTTGTTTCTTATGATTGTTCCTACGTTGTATCGTATCTCGAATCTTAAGTTGATATTTGTTGTTGACCATTGTTGTTAATTGTTGCTAGTTGTTGGGTTATTTGAAATTAATGTGGAACAATATGAATTATGTGGATTGAGTATTGTAGATTTTTTTTTGTTATGCAATAAATGATTATTACGAAATAAGTGCTTGGTACTACCCGGTATCTATTAAGCTTGGTATTCATTTCTGTCACACACCCAATTTCGTGATTTGCTGAAGCGACTGTTTTGGGGCGTGACTAATCGATTATCAAGCACAAAGATTAATAGCAAACGACTCTAAATGAGACGTTTTAGAAAACACATTACATTACATAAGTAGTTCAAAATTTTAAGTCAAAAGTATACATCATTAGCGAGTTCACAAAATGATTCTGAAAATTTTAAATACAAAATCAAAGTACAAAAGATAATGCAAGTAAAATCTTCATAATTATGTATGCATGTGACTCGTACTAGCTTAGCATGTCCTGCGGGCCATCCTTACCGATGCTGAGTACCTGAGAATGCATCACTAAAAGCGTCAACCAAAAGGTTGGTGAATCTCACAGGTTTGTAGTAATAGTAATAGTAGTTCGTACACAATCAGTAAGTAAAAATTGTAAGAGCAATATCAGTCAGTAGTAATGAATTCACAATGTACAAGCCAGTAAGTAAGGAAATCTCAAATGTAGTAAGTCAGTAAGTAAGGATTTCACAATTTTAGTAGGGTAAATGTATTCTGCCATGAGCCATCATAGTAGAAGCTTAACAAGTCTGTAATTTGCCCCCGTGAGTGCTAATCCAAAAACACTCATACGAAACGAGTAGAAAACGTCCGTTCATACGAGTACGGTTCGTGGTGGCGCTACCACCCCTGACGGGGATTGTCAGTCCCATAGAGATCCATATACTTGTTGGGTTTTCTATTCCCTAACTAGATTAATATGCGCGGCGGAATATAACAAAATTAATCTAAGGCAATTAGGAAACTAAACCATAAGGGATCTTAACTTGAATAAATAAAAGCAATAAAATAAACAAATAAGATAAATAGGAAATTACTAACCTTTGAGAAAACCAATTTCTCACGCGCAGACGATCTTGCAGAGCTTCCTTACTTGGAGGCGAGTGCACAAAGTAGAACACCTCTAATGGCTCACACCCACGAACAAAGAGAAATTCCCAAGTCTCCTAAGGTCACGACTCAAGGTCGTAAAACTCTTATAAGGAGCAGGAGTAAGAAAGAGAGAACTAGAATTGAAAACTGTTCACTTCAAAAGGTGCAAGGAAAACCTAAAGGGTAGGCCCCTATTTATAGGGGAGGAGGAAGGCATGGCTTTGATATCCCAGCCGATGTGGGACAGAATCCATACGGCGTATGGATCTTCCATACGGCGTATGGATGAAGGATTCCAGAACTTTCGGACACCCGTCCACCGCCTTACAAACCCTAGCATCCATACGGCGTATGGATCTTCCATCTGCCGTATGGATGGAGATTCCAGAATATTCCTTTTGGTTTCTTATTAATATTCAATTAACAAACCAACTAAACATTCTTTATCGTTTCTGTTAATTTCTTTTAGCTTATAATTAATTTATCAACTTTGATAAATTAACAAACCAAATAATTAACTTATAATATTAATTCCAATTAATATTATCTCTCATTTATTTCTCTTAACTGTTCATTGAGGGCAACCCAAAAAGGACTCCACTTTTAACGATAGTCTTACCAATTTAGTTATGACCTTGGACACTATTCCAACAATACTAAAACTCGCGCTTATCCCATAACTAACAACTATGATTCAGAGGACTTCATTGGATTAATCGTAACTCATGCATTTCAATAAGTCTGTAAGTCTGTAGGTCAGTAGTCTGTAATGTATTAAGTCTGTAAATCAGTAAGTCTGTAAAACAATGAGTTTGTAAGTCGGTAAAACAGTAAGTTTGTAAGTCGGTAACAAAGTAAGTTTATAAGTCGGTCAAACAGTAAGTTTAATAGTCAGTGAAATAGTAAGTACGTACAGTAGTAAGTTTGTAAAATAACAACAATAAAGTCAGTAAAACAGTAAAGTAGGTGAGTCGGTATGACTGTAAAACAATAAGTAAATAAGTCGGTAAGAGAGTAACTTTGTACACGTATTTCAGTAAACAAGTAATTTAAGTAAACAAGTAATTTCAGTAAACAAGTAATTTCAGTAAACAAGTAATTTCAGTAAACAAGTAATGCATCTCCCCCAAAGCAAAAACAGTAAAATGGGGCCGTGAGACTCACCTTTGGGAGCTAGCGATCCTATAGTATCCTTATGATCCAAACTGTAATCTCCTAGTGTCCTAAACATGCGAGATTATAAATGAGTAAGTGGACGTCTAATTATATCATCCATATTAGTGTTCACTCGATTAGTTATGTCCCAAGTATTCGATAAGTGTTTATATTTGAAGTTTATAAAATAAGTACGGCCCTGTTACGCCCGAAACGGTCGTTCACGCAACGGGCGCAACGGTGGGATGGTAAGTTTTAAATTTATAAAAGTTGGGGGGAGCCTAATCCTCCGAACTACCTACTAATACTAGGTACGAATACCTGATATAAGTATGTGGTAAGGATGATCCAGGGTCGTTCCTCACAACGGCAGAATTGAAACAGAGCTAGTTCCGACAAATCAGTAATTAAGCTAGGTTTGAATAGACTGGTAGTTGGTTGTTTTGGTTTTTTATCTATTTATCTAATTAAGCTACTAAAACTAAGAAAGCAGAAAAGTAAAAATGGAGGGTTGTGCTTGCTATGACTTCATTAGCTTATGCATGGGGTGATGTTTAAGGTTTTAAGTATGAAAACGTCTTTTAAAGATTTTTGTCTTGCTTTCGTCTAAGTATTCACAGTGTAAACACTAACACCCTACTGTCTGATTTTTCAGACAGTATGTCACTGAGTAGTTAGGTTATGGTGATTCTGATTAGAGGAGGCTGCTCAACTCTTCAACACTTTCCATATGGTGGAGAAGTGACCCTTCTTGGAATAGTAGTCCTGGGCGCATGAGATAGAGTAACAGACCCACTAAAAGTTCTGACCGTTCTTAACACTGTGAGGATACTAAGGCTAGGCAAGGCATTTAAGATTAAGACTTGGTTTGGTGACTGCTAACTCTACATTAATGGTCTTTGTTTAGTCTAGAGCTGTGTGATTCAACCAGGATGTGACACAGTCTTCAACCGACGACAGTTCCTTAGCTTCCACGTATTTGTGTTATACGAAGTACTGTGCCGATTTATGGTCTTTCCGGTGCCACATACTTTATGGTCACTCTGGACTAGTTTAACTAAGTTTGTATTAACGTTTAACCATCTATGATATAAACCAGCCCTCACTACATTCCCAATAAATCCCTGATTGATTCACGGTGTACTATACAAAAGGTTTAAACAGTATTTCCACAGCTACACAATTCAGACCATGTTGGTTTATTTGATTTGAAAACACAGATAGGTAGTGACCGGTTGATCAAGGTACATGACTCCTTGTCATGCAGGTTCTAACCACGTTTATTGGAGGAAAGGCTTTTAGGTTTAGAAATTCATAAATGCAAAGTTAACAGTACACCGGTTTTCAATATGTAACAATTGGGAACATTATTCCACAACGGATTGTGCCCACGACTTTCATAGCTTCCACGTTCCGTACTACACACATTCGTGATGTTTCCGGCGCTATACAAATGAAAGCCGTATAACGTTACCTCCGTTGTTTCATAACGATAGTATCCCAATTGTATATTTAAAGTAACATCACCCACAATACATAAACTAACTGCATCATAACAAGCACAAGGTAACTACTCCCTACGCATAACAAACAATCCTAAATCTAGCATAGCAACAATAATAATAATCATCATTATGAAAGATAAGGAAAGAGATAACCGAATGTAACGCGTAGTTTGAATAATGTTGAAAGAATACACGAGCGTAACCTCCGCAATATCTTGGACAATATTACAAATAAGACCCTCGAAATATCCCTAACACTATTACAAGAGTAGCCCCTCCGTTAGTCTTGGTTAAATATTAACCAAGAGCTAACTAACTAAAACCCTACTATTTCTCCTCTAACTCCTAAGAGTAGTGCTAGAGAGAGAATGTTAAACTAGAGAGAGAAAGAAAGAGTGTGTGAGAGAGAAAGTGAGAATTCTTGTTGAAGAATGGTGTGTGAAATGAGGATGGAGAGCTCTCTATTTATAGGCAAGCCTTGGATCCAAGAGTACAAGCACACAAGCACACATACAAGCAAACGAAGCAACAACGAGGGGGTGTGAGGCCAAAACAGGCCATGTACGGCCTTCATATGGCCGTGTACGGCTAGAAACAGGCCATGTACGGCCTTCTCTAGGCCGTGTACGGCTAGGGGGTGGCCGTGTGGTAGGCCGTGTGATTTATCTGACTTTTCTCGTTGCTTCGGAAGGCCGTATCTTCTTCGTTTCGCGTCCGTTTGACTTGATTTTTTCGCCTACGGCTTTGTAATTCCGTTACGCTTCTAATGATGCCAATTTGGTAGGAATTGGATGTGTGGGGCCCGGGCGTGTCCAGAATACGTTTTGTAGCTTTCGGCTGCGCTGTAACTTGCATAACTTCTTCATCCTTGATCCGTTCTGAGCAATCCTTATATCCACGCTCTCGTAATCTTCATAGCTACAAAATAAGGTAATTGTGAGGTCCTGATATGAAGTTTACAGTGGAATTAGGGTTAGGCTCAAAATGGTGCCTATTTAGGTCAGTTTTCTGCTCTTTTTGCTTGATTTTCAACTGACCGACAAGTTTATACCATTCTAACAAAAGTTACTTGATAATGATGATTTTAGGATGTATTTGTTAGAAAAGAGCTAAATATGGGGTAAATAATGCAGGTAAAAACGTGACTTTTTGCACTACATCAGGCCCGTTGGTTACGGATTGAAATTATATTCTAAAAATATAATTTTGTTTGTTTCGTTATAAAAATATCTTTGTGTTTTTTGGTATTCGGGTTTGGGGTCAAACGATCTCGGTTTGATCCGAGACTTTTACACAACCCTTAAAATGGTTAAATAAGTTTATAAAATTGTCGTTATGTTTCGTGGGACTCTCGAAGTGGCGTTTTCACAAATATACCAAAACAGTCCCTTTTATATGTATTTCAGTTTTTTGACTTGATAATCCTACCGTTTTCACTACTTTTTTAAACCGATTTTGGTCTCAACAAAAATACAGCATGTTCTCATATATATCTAGTTCATTTCTGCATTTTATCATGATTTGAGGGGTTCACTTACTAATTTAAACAAAAATGGATATGGAAGGTGGTCAGATTCGGTCCGAACATGAGTAACACTCAAAGGTCCGCTTCTACACTTAATTCCGTGAGGATCTGGTCAAAGTAGTAAACACCAAAGTTGTAGATAACATCTTAAGGATCATTTTTCGTTTGATTTCGTGAGTTGATTCCTCCTGGAACTCGAGATATGGTCTCGAGAAGGAGACAGATGTTTCTGTCCGCCAAAACAGTAACGCGCGACGTTACGGTAAATTTATTTTAAAATAGCAAGCGAAGTCGAAATGTTACGAAATCGGTTTCGTTGGAAAGCTAACATCTTGAACTTGGATTTAAGCTTAAGAAAAGTTCATTTTCATTTTGCTATATTTTTATAAAAATCGTGGAAGTGAGGTAAGTTTCTGGACAACAAGTTTAAACACAAGTTTTTGTATTTTAAAGCGCATTTCGGCTTATATTATGGACATTATAACGTTGAGTGAGCACTATAACATGACTATAAACATAAAACAAGTATTTTAGAAAGAGTTTGAAGTTCTTATGTAACACCTGGTCAAAAAGTCAAATTTCGCGCCAATTTTAAACTTTAATTAATTACATTTTTATGGTTCAAATGAAATATTTTATTTAAAATATTTACGAAATAATATAAACAAAATCATGAAAGTAAAGTATTAAATTTATTTTACCTTCGGGTACAAAAACACGGGTATTCTATACTGCAATTGTGGACAAAATACCCAAATGGTTGGGGATGAGCCGGCCTAAACCAACCCACCCCCATTCCACTCTTTCATTTTCATTTTCTTCTTCTTTTTCTCATCCCTATCTCTCTCTCATTCTCTAACAACAACAACAACAACCAACAACATCAACAACAATATCATCATCATCAAAAATCGGAATCATCATAATCATCGTCATTTTCGGAGCTCATCATCATCTTCATCTCCTTCACCGTCATCTTCATCTCCATTTTCATCAAAAAGTAAGATTTCTCACTTTCTCTCTCTAGAAATCGTTTCTCATTCTATAAATTACTTAGATTACTTCAAAATACATGCTAGAAGCTTTCTATAACATCAAAACACCCAAAAATCGAGCCAAAACTCGATTTGGATCTTGAAATCATCGAACAGACGACGACGTCGCATTTGGACCGAAAACTGTGCTGCGACGTCGCAGCCAACGTCGCAGCTCAACGTCGCATGAAATTGCGAACGTCGCATATAGCGACGTCAACTCTTACGTCGCACTAAACACTGACGTTGCATATAGCGACGTAGCCCATAACGTCGCATTGACTTGCGAATGTCGCACATAGCGACGCAAGACCCTACGTCGCCTCTGACGTCGCAGCTGACGTCGCATCTGACGTCGCAGAACCTTAAAAACCTATGTTTTCACTAAGTATTGACTACCAAATTTTACCACTCGATTTTACCCGAATTTGGATTTCGAATGCGTTTTCTTTAAAGCAAAGTAGTAGAAATAAAAACTTTCCAAGCTGACCTGGCAGCTCGACCCCAGCGAGGGGCTCTGCCCCTTGGACCCCGCCAGGGGTTGCCACCCCTTGGACCCCGCTACCAGGGGCGCTGCCCCCGGACCCCCGTACACCATTCCCAGACTTCAACAACAAATGCATACATGAACAACTCGCTTAGACAAACTGATTTGTCTCATACTTATATAACCTCACGTGTTTAGGACACTAGAAGGTTACCATTCGGACGACGCGTGTATCATCGCATCGCTAACAACTCACAGGTGAGTTTCATAGCCCCACTCTTTCAACTGTTTTACTATTTTCGGGGTGAAACACATGCTCAATTTCTGTTTTCGAATTATATTAATAATCGTTTATAACTCACAACTATTTTATTACTGTATGTAATACAAAATGTGTAATACTTAGGAATTACACCCGAAATATTGTTTTAGGACAATATCAATACTTAACCTAGATAGGTTACAATCGCACCCAGTTAGGTCTTTGGAAGACGATTACCAACACATAACTTGATTTAGTTATCAAAATCTTTGGCCATATTGTCACGGGACAATATCATTGAATACATTAGAACTAGTTAGTTCTACCTGCACTGGACAACATCTATACTGTTACAAGTTTAGTTATTCTTTAAGAACTAAAACTGTCGACACACTTCATTTTCACTAGAATGGGAACTAAACCTAAGTGAACATTTTCTCAAGACTCTGTTATATATACTTGCTGAGCTTTAGGCTAGGAGTATACAATATGATCACACGTTAGTACAGGCTTCTTATATTAATACAACTCAACTGGTGACGACTCTGGCTCAGGATGTAATCCAACCAGGGATGGTCCCCCGGCTCAGGATGTAATCCAACCGTGGGGGTGTCATCTGATGAATATCTACATACTATTATACGACCTACTTATTCAGGCATGTTGAGTACTGCTGGCTCTCAAACAACTTAGTCGGGCATGTCGTTGTACTGTCGGCTCAATCACAAATTGCTGCGAGCAATTTCAAAAACGATGCCGCGGTATTGCAGCGGGCACCAAACGATGCCACGGTAAAGTGGGCACAAAACGAAACCACGGTATTGCAGTGGACGAAATTTCAATCAATGGATCAGCGAGTGATACTCGGGATTCACAATAAGTTAACGGATCGGTGGTGCTGCTACTCGAGGCCGTTAGCTCAATTCAAGTCCGGGTTAGCTTATGCTAATCGGGTAAACGGACACGTTAAACGTTTTCAAACATAGATCTGTGGATCTACAATCATTTGTTGCTGGATGCAACACATCATATATTAAAACATAGATCTGCGGATCTACAATCATTTGTTGCTGGATGCAACACATCATATATTAAATCATAGTTCTGCGGGACTATAATTACTTGTTATCATACGACGCGGTCATGAAATCAAATAAATAGTTATAGGCAGGTATTGCCTTACGTTTATCGACACAACTACCTCTTAGGTATCAAGGCATGGAATGCCATATTTATTTATATGTACTTAGGTACATGACTAGAACAATTAGGTATGAGATACCTCGATTAGACGTGTACACATTGGTGTTACAAACTTCAATATAATACTTATCAAGCTGGCTGAATTTGAAACGACTTTTCAAAACATACAGAGTTTTATTACATCATGATTTCAACTAACAATCCTATGAACTCACCAGCTTTATAGCTGACCTGTTTTAGCATGTGTTCTCAGGTGCCCAGCAGGATTAGGATTTCTAAAAGATTATGCTAGCTCGAGTCGTATGATTTCAAACAATTGGGACTACTCTGCATTTACTTTTGTATTTTCAAATTATGTATTTGAAATTTCTATTAAACTTGCCACGTTGTAAACGTTCTATTTTGATAAATGTATAATTATTTTCAAACGTCTCATTTAGAGTCGTTCATTATGTATCTTATGCTGTGATATTTAATTTGGTAACACCCGACCCGATCGCTTCCGCAAACCGAAATTTGAGGGTGTTACATCTTACAACGTTTGTTAAACCGAGAAGAAGAAGGAGGAAGTAAAGTGCTCGTTTTGGTGCGTTTTCTTGAATTCCGACGTAGCGGCTCATGGTGGCACTATGGTGGTGATATGGTGGTGTGGTGGCTGCTGAAAATCAGCAGAGGAGAGAGGGGAGGGAGTTCAAGAGTAGAGAGAGAGCTAGATGGAAATGGTGTACATATGTATGTATATGTATATAATATATAATCAATAATTAAGAAACAAGATCCACAAAATGTAGATCTTGTTTGGGGCTGGAAAAACTGACCCGTGTGGGTCCTACTAGAGTGTGGTTGTCTCTCATTTTTGTTCCACAAGTTCGCGCTCCGTGCGGTGTTCGTTTCTCCGGTCGTTTAAATGTTCGTTTATACATTATACGTATATATATATAATACGTTTCGTTAACATTTTAAAACTCGATATTTAAAATAAAATTTTTGTCCAAGTTAATATATTTGAGTTGTGAAAATATTAGTTGGTTCCGTTTGGTTGTCGGTTGCGAGTTATACGTTTGTTTGAATAATGTAACGTTTTTAAATGTTATAATTATACGTGTGCAATCGCATTATTTTTACTTGAAGTATTTTATCAAAATAATTAGTTTTGAGTTATAAAAATATAACTTTAATTCGGGCGCGTTTCGTGCGTTTTCGTCACGTTCGGTGATGTTTTAAGCAAAACGTACGTGTTGTTATATTATAAACATAATATAAAGTAATAATAAATGTTATTAAATAATTTCATATTATTTATTAATAGTTTCACCAACGTCCACATTTTGTGTTGTCAGATATTTATCTGATACGAATTGGTATGATTTGAACGAATCGTATAAGTGTATATATATATAAGCCTTATATATATCTAATAGTAGTTACTGTACTTAATCCTATTTCGTACTAAATACATATATTAATGATATAATTAGGCGTAATAATGATGGCCTAAAATGTCGGGTGTCACATTCTCCCCCTGTTAAGAAAATTTCGTCCCGAAATTATCGATTGTAAATTTGTTGTGTGGGGTATGGGGAGAAGTGTACGTAGGAAAAGTTCGTTGAACTGATAGTAGATATACTAATGTCTATATCAGGTTTGAAAACAGTCAATCCATGACTGTGTCGTAATTCATCATAGTAGTCGTATCCTGACTATTTCGTTTGTTAGAATCATAGTTAAGTCGCAGTTATAGGATGATCTTTGACAAGGTATCCCTATCGCGACTAAATAGTTGTCAAAACAGTTGGTTAACTCTTCCGTTAGAAAGTAAACTTCAATTTTTCTGTTGGCCTACTTTTGTGATGGCGCATTCGAGCAGCTAACACAGAAATAGTAAAGTGAACGGGCTCTAATGGTGGTGTTATCAACAGTGTACGTGGAATAAGGTTTAGTTCGGGGAGACCTAGCAGTTCTCCTAGTAGAGTGTCTCATACGCGATTCCAAAGGATAAAAGTGGTAGGAAAAACGCGAAGCAGTATCTTCCTCGTGAGTAATAGCCAGTATAGCGGAACGTGTTGTCATCTTCGGTGACAAGGGTGTAACAATGTTCTAGTTGTCGTTGTTCGTTACGTATCGGTGAGTAAGTTACGTAAGAGTTAAGATAGAAGAGTCGGTCGTTTCCACAACGAGTTTATTAACGCGTGAGGACTATGTTTATATTAATATATAATAGACAAGCATGTAGTACGTGGGTGAGGCTTATATATGTATATATACGCATATCACATAATTGCCTAATGTGTCTAACGCTGAAAGTTTGGTCAAGTTTCTATCGTAATCAAGTCATCTAATGTATCCCTATTCAACATAACCCCTTTCAGATCTCACATCATCCTCATTTAATTGTACATAGTTGATTAGGCTATGTTAAATTAAATGCGTATGATGTGATCACCGAACCAGTCATGCCTAATAGGGAATACTGCCTAACGGTCATAGTCTAGGATGACTAAATGCAACCTAGTTCGCTATAACCTTAGGCTCTGATACCAATCTGTCACACCCCCAATTTCGTGATTTGCTGAAGCAACTGTTTTGGGGCTTGACTAATCGATTATCAAGCACAAAGATTAATAGCAAACGACTCTAAATGAGACGTTTTAGAAAACACATTACATTACATAAGTAGTTCAAAGATTTAAGTCAAAAGTATACATCATTAGCGAGTTCGCAAAATGATTCTGAAGATTTTAAATACAAAATCAAAGTACAAAAGATAATGCAAGTAAAATCTTCATAAGTATGTATGCATGCGACTCGTACTAGCTTAGCATGTCCTACGGGCCATCCTTACCGATGATGAGTACCTGAGAATGCATCACTAAAAGCGTCAACCAAAAGGTTGGTGAATCTCACAGGTTTGTAGTAATAGTAATAGTAGTTCGTACACAATCAGTAAGTAAAATTATACGAGCAATATCAGTCAGTAGTAATGAATTCACAATGTATAAGCCAGTAAGTAAGGAAATCTCAAATGTAGTAAGTCAGTAAGTAAGGATTTCACAATTTTAGTAAGGTAAATGTATTCTGCCATGAGCCATCATAGTCGAAGCTTAACAAGTCTGTAATTTGCCCCCGTGAGTGCTAATCCAAAAACACTCATACGAAACGAGTAGAAAACGTCCGTTTATACGAGTACGGTTCGTGGTGGCGCTACCACCCCGGACGGGGATTGTCAGTCCCATATGGATCCATATACTAAAACTCGCGCTTATCCCATAACTAACAACTATGATTCAGAGGACTTCATTGGATTAATTGTAACTCATGCATTTCAGTAAGTCTGTAAGTCTGTAGGTCAGTAGTCTGTAATGTATTAAGTCTGTAAATCAGTAAGTCTGTAAAACAGTGAGTTTGTAAGTCGGTAAAATAGTAAGTTTAATAGTCAGTGAAATAGTAAGTACGTACAGTAGTAAGTTTGTAAAATAACAACAATAAAGTCAGTAAAACAGTAAAGTAGGTGAGTCGGTATGAAAGTAAAACAATAAGTAAATAAGTCGGTAAGACAATAACTTTGTACACGTATTTCAGTAAACAAGTAATTTCAGTAAACAAGTAATGCATCTCCCCCAAAGCAAAAACAGTAAAATGGGACCGTGAGACTCACCTTTGGGAGCTAGCGATCCTATAGTATCCTTATGATCCAAACTGTAATATCCTAGTGTCCTAAACACGCGAGATTATAAATGAGTAAGTGGATGTCTAATTATATCATCCATATTAGTGTTCACTTAATTAATTATGTCCCAAGTATTCGATAAGTGTTTATATTTGAAGTTTATAAAATAAGTACGGCCCGTTGGTTACGGATTGAAATTATATTCTAAAAATATAATTTTGTTTGTTTCGTTATAAAAATATCTTTGTGTGTTTTCGTAATCGGGTTTGGGGACAAACAATCTCGGTTTCATCCGAGACTTTTACACAACCCTTAAAATGGTTAAATAAGTTTATAAAATTGTCGTTATGTTTCGTGGGCCTCTCGAAGTGGCGTTTTCACAAATATACCAAAACAGTCCCTTTTATATGTATTTCAGTTTTTCGACTTGATAATCCTACCGTTTTCACTACTTTTTTTAGACTGATTTTGGTCTCAACAAAAATACAGCATGTTCTGATATATATCTAGTTCATTTCTGCAATTTATCATGATTTGAGAGGTTCACTTACTAATTTAAACAAAAATGGATATGGAAGGTGGTCAGATTCGATCCGAACATGAGTAACACTCAAAGGATCATTTTTCGTTTAGATTTCGTGAGTTGATTCCTCCTAGAACTCGAGATATGGTCTCGAGAAGGAGACAGATGTTTCTGTCCGCCGAAACAGTAACGCGCGACGTTACGGTAAATTTATTTTAAAATAGCAAACGAAGTCGAAATGTTACGAAATTGGTTTCGGTGGAAAACTAACATCTTGAACTTGGATTTAAGCTTAAGAAAAATTTATTTTCATGTCGTTATGATTTTTATAAAAATCGTGAAAGTGAGGTAAGAATCTGGACAACAAATTTAAACACAAGTTTTCGTAATTTAAAGCGCATTTCGGCTTATATTATGGATATTATAACGTTGAGTGAGCACTATAACATGACTATAAACATAAAACAAGTATTTTAGAAAGAGTTTGAAGTTCTTACAACGTTTGTTAAACCGAGAAGAAGGAGGAGGAAGTAAAGTGCTCGTTTTGGTGCGTTTTCTTTAATTCCGACGTGGCGGCTCATGGTGGCACTATGGTGGTGATATGGTGGTGTGGTGGCTGCTGGAAATCAGCAGAGGAGAGAGGGAAGGGAGATCAAGAGTAGAGAGAGAGAGCTAGATGGAAATGGTGTACATATGTATGTATATGTATATAATATATAATCAATAATTAAGAAACAAGATCCACAAAATGTGGATCTTATTTGGGGCTGGAAAAACTGACCCGTGTGGGTCCCACTAGAGTGTGGTTGTCTCTCATTTTTGTTCCCCAAGTTCGCGCTCCGTGCGGTGTTCGTTTCTCCGGTCGTTTAAATGTTCATTTATACATTATACGTATATATATAATACGTTTCGTTAACATTTTAAAACTCGATATTTTGAATAAAAGTTTTGTCCAAGTTAATATATTTGAGTTGTGAAAATATTAGTTGGTTCCGTTTGGTTGTCGGTTGCGAGTTATACATTTGTTTGAATAATGTAACGTTTTTAAATGTTATAATTATACGTGTGCAATCGCATTATTTTTACTTGAAGTATTTTATCAAAATAACTAGTTTTGAGTTATAAAAATATAACTTTAATATATTTCGTCTGTCGGGCGCGTTTCGCGCGTTTTCGTCACGTTCGGTGACGTTTTAAACAAAACGTACGTGTTGTTATATTATAAACATAATATAAAGTAATAATAAATGTTATTAAATAATTTCATATTATTTATTAATAGTTTCACCAACGTCCACATTTTGTGTTGTCAGATATTTTTCTGATACGAATTGGTACGATTTGGACGAATCGTATAAGTGTATATATATATATATATATATATATATATATATATATATATATATATATATATATATATATATAAGCCTTATATATATCTAATAGTGGTTACTGTACTCAATCATATTTCGTACTAAATACATATATTAATGATATAATTAGGCTTAATAATGATGGCCTAAAATGCCGGGTGTCACAATTTCGATGTGATTTGGTGTCATGCTTACTTGTATCTATTGGACCGCGGATCCGTACGAAATATGGAGAAATCTCTACAGTTGCTCAATAATATCTATTTAAGGAGATAAGTGATTATTTGATAATTGTATCATGTTGGTGCTTTGGTGAATTATTCATTTAATTGCTTGTATACTCACTAAACTTTATGCTTACCCGTTTCAGTGGTTTCATATTGTAGGTGCTTGATTAGGTTAAATCAATTGGATGAAATATGAGTTCAAGGAAGTAGCGTGGATTGGAGCTTGCAATGTGGTTAGACAAGCTTCTTTTCCTTTTGAATTGTTGATGTGTGCTAAGTATAGGCAATTATAATCACAAGTTTTAACTAAGGAAATACTAAATAATACTATCATACATTTCAGGCAAGATTAACCTGTTCGTAAAATATAGCTTTATAAGTAAGTCCAAATTCGAACACAGGGAACGTGATTCTAATTTATAACTAATTATCTATTTACTCCTAATTACAACTATTTACAATTATTCACAAATAAAGGATCCAATGTACAATTAATGAAACAAGATAAGGGGGACATTTTAGTTCCGAACGAACATATTTATAATTGATACAGATTCTAATAGATAAGTATAAGGTTCAACTTAAGAAAACTCAATTGGATAGAAGATTATAATTATTCAAACTATTATTTACTAAACTTATTATACTTACTTATGTCTATTTGCTTGTTGGCTATTATTATTGGTGAATTACTAATGTAGAAAATTACTTAAGCTTAAGCTAATCTTCATCATAGCAACACAATCATAAGGTTACGCAAAGTATCACTAATTATTAAGATCTATCAGCAGTTTATTAATACAATTTCATCGGTATGGCGTGAATCACAATATTACTTTATATTAATGAATTATTCTTCGTCTATCGCATAAGGTTAAGATCAAGACATAAACACAATCACTTAATTTATAAAAACTTAATATGGCCATCCTCGTTTAATATAAATCAGTTAACTATGTCAAAAACAATCATTAATATATTATAATATAGACAATTCTTGTATGATAAACATTCAATAATATAGTTCCAACATAAACATAAATTCATATAATAAACTCAATCAACATTCATTCAAATTGCTATAACGAAAACCTAATTCACAATTAAATCAAATAAACAATATCCATAAATTAACTCAATAAGGTTATTAAAGTTACAAGGATAAAGAAATCGAACCAATTGTCGAACCAGCTCTTCCTAGGGTTAAAAACCTTCAAACCCTAGCTCCTTAGCCTCCAAATTCGCACCTTAAGTCGACCTTAAACCCTAATATTCGACTTTGTATTCTAAGAATCGTATATGGTTAACCCTGAACTAGGCATCTATTTATAGTTTTCCTGGCCGACCTCCCAACCGCCGGTTGGGTATTCCAACCGCCAGTTGGAGCAAGTTGTGTCCTGGTCCAACTCCGCGTCTTCCACCGCCTTAATCCTTTAATACCCCAACCGCCGGTTGTACCTTCATTCCAGAATCTTCTAAATACGGGCCAGGCCTCTATTTGGGCTTCCTTCTTTTCTTTAACGGATTTTATTCTTTATTTTGGCCCAATTCTTCAATATTATCATTTTAGTCTTCAATTCTTTAAGGTTTAAGCTCCTTTTCTTCAAGTACTTCTTTTTCTTCAGTTTTTGTATTCGTTCTCGTTCCTTTTTCTTCAATCTTTAATTAAAATACATCTCTGCAAATATTAACAAAATAAGTATCTAAAATCATATAAATGCACTAAAATGTATATAAATATAGGGATAAAACAGTATAAAATATAGTATCTATTTGATGCTTATCAAATATCCCCACACTTAAGTTCTGCTTGACCTCAAGTAGAATACTGAATAAAATTTAAAATAAGCATCAAACTAATATTTAAAAAATCAGAATACCAATACTAAAAACCTGTTTCTTAAATTAAAAATTTAAATAATTTAATTAACATGGATAACTATAATGTATAAATAAAAATTATTATTATTTATGTAATATATAGCTCATGAATGATTACTAATATATTTGTTCACTTTAAACAATCTATATTCATTTTTCTGAATATACTCATTATTATTAGTATGAATATTACTTATGATTTCCATATATGATATACTTTTAAACTTAATCATGCAATTTACTTTTATATTCCAAATAAATATATGAAATCCATTTTTAAGAATCAAGACATTGGTGACAGGTCTGCATTTTCATGCAACAGAGTGACATAACTTGATTCAGGTAAAGCATTTTTATGTAAATCAAACCAGTGGTGACAGGTCTGTACAGCCGTACAACAAAGCGACATAGTTTATTTTTTTATTTTTTTATTTTTGAAAGATTTTTCTTTCTTATTGCTTTATTTAAGAATACTAATTAGAGATCAGGTATGTATTTTCGTACAACAGAGGAAACAATTAGTAAACCCCCAAATGTCTTCATATAATTATAAAGATATATAAAATTATCGCATGATAAATTTAAAAATTAAGACTTTTACGTCATACATCATATTATGTATCATAAAATAATAAAAAAGTCAGTTAATTAATTCCTTAAAATTCAGAAATCTTCATATAGATTGCCTATTAGTACATCATATCATGTAACTATATACCACTCCTTATTAAGATAGCTTACGTTATATATACAAAACAGTTAATCCACATTAAAGTCTAAACTTTTAAATACAAAACAAAACTTTTAACAAAAGTATTCTAACTAATAAATACTTAGTTATTCACTTAAAAATTTTAAATTTTTAATAAAATTTAAGAACAATAGAAACTTAAATGATTTAATTAAAGAAATTCTTTTTCTTACGAACCCTATCCGCACACTTAAATTATACAATGCCCTCATTGTATAAAAATTGATAAACAAAAGTGAGTAAGGGAAAGAAAAATAGAACAGAAAACTCCCCTGACTGAAATTATAAATTTCATCATTGGCTAAGAAAAATCTGCTTGGTTGATTCCATGATCTCTTGAAAAATAATATACAACATCCACACTTTCGTAGTTAATCACGATTATATTTAGCATATGCAATAAGCCTTTAAACCCCTCGGTATCCCGAGTGGACGAGTTATAGTCTCGTGAGGGTTTTCAGGGAACATACCCACAAAGTTCATGATGCTGCTAAAATATATTAAACTAACAAACATAACTGTTATTTATAATATTAGCCACACAAAATTAATATTTCCTAACACACTAGTTCTTTAATAATGTTAAACTAATTGAACAAACTCCATTTACTTCAAATAATTGATTAAAAGTCTTTTCATAAATATTTCATATCATTATCTAGTAAAACATTTTATAATAATTATCTTTTATAGCAAAAACATATATACAATCCAGATTCCAAAAATCCTAACTATAAAGAACAATTAAATAAAAGCCAAAAATGGATTAATGTATCCACACCTTAGTATGAAAATAATATCAATATTCAAAGAAAAACCAATCATTCACTAAGTTAACAATATATTAAGAATATGGTATGTATGTTATTAGTCTAGCATATAACATAGTTAAATTTGTCATATCTACTTCCATTATTTTATTAAAATATTTTAATAATTCTTATAAAATAACTCATACTTGTCAAACTAACATTATAAACATTTTACGGTTTCATAAAAAAAACTTATAAAAGTGAGGATGAAATCCAATATGAACCTTAAAATGATTTTATATGCAGGCATAAAATATGGTTATTAAGTTGAAAAGTACCATACCTCATATAATATAACCGAGATTAATATGAAAACATTTATCCACGTAAATACTAAAAGAGAAATAACATTTAAACATATATATATATATATATATATATATATATATATATATATATATATGAAAATGACCATTATTCCTAAAATAACACATATATTAAAAACTTAATAACTGTCAACAAACAAATAACAAAAGTTTAATCAAAAGAAATCATAACTAATAACAAAATGAAAACTTAAATGGGAATAAGAATGTTGTGAATGTCTTCAAGGTTGATGAACCCATTCTCGAGCTAGTGGTGAAACATAGTAACCATTTGGTAGCATAAAGGTTATAGGAATTTTCTGGTTAGGTGGAAAGATTCTTAAAAAGTATCTAAACATGGTTTTAGTGATATCAGGTACTTGAGCAAAGGAATCTTCAAAATGTCGGTGATGTTCATCAGCTGCTATTTGCAATTCATAAAATTCCCTCATTATTTTCTTTATTGCCTTAACTACTTGTCATTCCTCGTCAATCACCTTACATCCATTTACTTCCTTAATTTCACGCTCTTGATGCTTATGTCTTAACTCATTCATAAAACCATAAAATCCTGAATGTAACATTTCATACTTTCCATTTGTAGGGTTTCTTACTACCTCTTCAATTTCCCATAGCATTCCTTTCATTAACTCCCTCTGACGCTCATAAATAACAATCCCTAAAATTTAAACATATTCATCATTCTTGTATAAATTTGAGATAATCCTAAATGAAATAGATCAATATGACAAAGTGATACACCCCATGAAAAATCGATTTAAGCTCCATAATCACATAGTTCGCCACATTAACTAATGCCACTTCAGATATCCCATCCGGAACTTTCCTTCTCTGCTCATCTTGTGCTGGATAGTGCAAATAATTGATTATTTGTTGCACATAAAATTCCACCGTGCAGTCTACATAGTAAGTGCTGCAATTCTTATAATCCTTTTGTTCCATTAAGCTCATTACTTTCTGCAATTCTTCTATCAAACAAATATCTGTCATCTGCGTTGGATTTCCAGTTGCCCATTCCATTTGATTCTTATAGGATTCCAATAAACTCATTTATTTATCAGAATAAGGAAACGGGTATCTTGTCAATGCTCGGTAGACACATGAATACAAAATCTTCTGACCTTCAAAGAAATCTTCCTCTTGAGCTTCTTGCTGATATAGCGTATCCTTTAGTTCAGTTATATACTTATCAAAATAGTTCACCATCTGAGTTCGGTTAGGATTATACCAGTCTTCATATTCTTTTTCAATCTTCTCAATTATGTATTTTTGTTCAGGTGTAAAGTCAATAGTAGATGCCCTGATGACAGCCATAATATAATATGTATCATCCTTTCCAACTTCTAAAAGCTGAATCATTCCATCTCTCGTACTAACTACTGGCACAGGTATCCTTCCTAAATTAGTATCTTCATCCTTAGTGCAAATACCTAAATTAATCCTTTCTTCTTCAGACATACTGTCTGAATCTTCTTCCTCTTCTTCAGATAGAGTATCTAGTGTAGGGTTATCAAATAGCCTAAGAGAATGTTCATCAACACAGACATCCTTGCATTCCACAGTTTCATTCAAAATTTCCATTTGCTTATTTTCCATTTCACTAACAGTTAACGAATTCTGTATACACAAATTATCACTTAATTTAGAACACATATAATACAAGTAAAACATATTATACAAATAATATACATTTACATAATTACACATTTTCACAAATTTAGTCAAAAGTCCTCGGTAGCTAAATATAGGCAATTATAATCACAAGTTTTAATTAAGGAAATACTAAATAATACTATCGTACAATTCAGGCAAGATTAACCCGTTCGTATAATATAGCTTTATAAGTAAGTCCAAATTCGAACACAGGGAACGTGATTCTAATTTATAACTAATTATCTATTTACTCCTAATTACAACTATTTACAATTATTCACAAATAAATGATCCAATGTACAATTAATGTTACAAGATAAGGGGGACGTTTTAGTTTCGAACGAACATATTTATAATTGATACAGATTCTAATAGATAAGTATAAGGTTCAACTTAAGAATACTCAATTGGATAGAAGATTATAATTATTCAAACTATTATTTACTAAACTTATTATACTTACTTATGTCTATTTGCTTGTTGGCTATTATTATTGGTGAATTACTAATGTAGAAAATTACTTAAGCTTAAGCTAATATTCATCATAGCAACACACTCATAAGGTTACGCAAAGTATCACTAATTATTAAGATCTATCAGCAGTTTATTAATACAATTTCATCGGTATGGCGTGAATCACAATATTACTTTATATTAATGAACTATTCTTCGTCAATCGCATAAGGTTAAGATCAAGACATAAACACAATCACTTAATTTATAAAAACTTAATATGATCATCCTCGTTTAATCAGTTAACTATGTCAAAAACAATCATTAATATATTATAATATAGACAATTCTTGTATAATAAACATTCAATAATATAGTTCCAACATAAACATAAATTCATATAATAAACTCAATAAACATTCATTCAAATAGCTATAATGAAAACCTAATTCACAATTAAATCAAATATATAATATCCATAAATTAACTCAATAAGGTTATTAAAGTTATAAGGATAAAGAAATCGAACCAATTGTCGAACCAGCTCTTCCTAGGGTTAAAAACCTTCAAATCCTAGCTCTTTAGCCTCCAAATTCGCACCTTAAGTCGACCTTAAACCCTAATATTCGACTTTGTATTCTAAGAATCGTATACGGTTAACCCTGAACTAGGCCTCTATTTATAGTTTTCCTGGCTGACCTCCCAATCGCCGGTTGGGTATTCCAACCGCCAGTTGGAGCAAGTTGTGTCCTGGTCCAACTCCGCGTCTTCCACCGCCTTAATCCCTTAATACCCCAACCGCCGGTTGGGTAATCCAACCGCCGGTTGGACCTTCATTCCAGAATCTTCTAAATACGGGCCAGGCCTCTATTTTGGCTTCCTTCTTTTCTTTAACGGATTTTATTCTTCATTTTGGCCCAATTCTTCAATATTATCATTTTAGTCTTCAATTCTTTAAGGTTTAAGCTCCTTTTCTTCAAGTACTTCTTTTTCTTCAGTTTTTGGATTCGTTCTCGTTCCTTTTTCTTCAATCTTTAATTAAAATACATCGCTGCAAATATTAACAAAATAAGTATCTAAAATCATATAAATGCACTAAAATGTATATAAATATAGGGATAAAACAGTATAAAATATAGTATCTATTTGATGCTTATCAATTGTCGTTATGTATTATCATTTGTGTAAATCGCCCAAAAAGACACCTTTGAAATAATGTTGATGAATTAAAGTGTAAAGTATCAATTAGTTGAAAAGTGTGTCTTTGACTTGGCAAAGTCAACGTGGAATATGATGGTGTCAAATTGGGTAATGGGAATATTGTATAGTGATAATGTGGTTAGGTGTTGAAATATGTGGAGATTGATCATAGTTTTGGTAGAATTCTGATCAAAGTGTCAACTGTGGTATTTTGGTACATTTGAGTGACCATGAATTAAGAAATATGATATGTTGTTGAAATGAATTGAATTCCAGTGTCAGTTGGTTAAAATGGGTTAGAATTGGTGAAAGTGTCCAAATGGACACCAAACGGGTCAAAGGAGTCAAAACGAATTAGAGTGGGTGTATGATGTTGATGAATATGCTCACACGTGTCAAATGTATCATAGAATATATGGGTAAAAAGTAGAAGTCAAACCAAGCCATTTGGAATATGACTTATCCACCAAAATGGCTTAAAATGGTCAAAAATTGGTCACACGTTCGTTTTCTTGATAAACGCGTATTTTGAAAAAGTGTAAAAATGGAAAGTTTCATTTTGGCATATTGGAGGTGCCTACAAAATTTAGTGGTCTAATTCTTAACGAGTAAAAAGTTATGCGTGTTCGAAGTTAGAGTTTGGGTCGTTTTAAAATGCAGGTGGTCACCTGGCGAAATATGTGGTCACCTGGCGAAATCCTTAGGAATGCAGTTTTCACCTGGCGAAATTGGTGATCACCAGGTGAAATGGTTGCTGTCCAAAAAAATGATGCAAATCATTTCCCATTGCGTCTTTAAGCGTTTGGACCTTATATTTTAGTATGTATTGGCAAATGTAATGAGGTTTTCATAGGAAAAAAATAATATAAAAATTTTGGGTGGTTTCAGTACATAGTCGAGTTGGGTATTTTGCCACCTCTATTACATAGGCTTTTCCCATTTAGATTATACTAAACTGCATTTAAGTTATTAGTTTGGCATGTAGAGTAAACGACATAACCTGATTTTGAATTTGCATCCACCCTGTCAATTGCTGCGAGTATTAGTCGCTGCAAAAGGATCCAACAATACAATCAAACTGAATCTAATCCAGTACTGTTCAACAATAGACTTAAACTTTTCAACCCCCATGATTCTATCATATACTTCTTTCTACTATATCTACAGTTATCTCGTCTGCCATTTTCTCATTGTGTAACAATAATCACCTAAACAGCGTACTAATTATCCTCCTTAGGGACGACCCAAGGGGTATGCTAGGCGGTGAAAAATATTTTTGATTCTAGGTGTTTTTTCGATGCCCCCACCAACCTGAAAAGGTGAAATATGTAAGCTTAATGTCAGAAATCAGAAATAAGACATTCATAATCATTGATAAGTATGAATAAAGCAAACAACCCCAAAAAAGCTTAAGTACGACCAACACCATTGCACTAATAGTAGAAAAAGTAGTCACAAGCACCCACCTATAATACTTTTTCATAATTTGGCTCCTTATACAACCATAAAAGATCATCACATTCAAAACACAATAAACAAACAAATCAAGTTTTCACAAAAGAGACGTGTGGCAGTTACCATCATAGCCTAGTAATGATAAAGATTCATCTAACAATTTGTAGCACAATGACACATTCTTACAAAAAAACATCTAGTTTTTCTATCATCGGAGAAGCCATAACTAAACATTACAGGTTGAGACATAGGCAGGGGCGGAGCCACATTGAAAGTAGGAGTAACAGTAGTAACCGGCCCATTCGTAATACGTATTGTAAATTTTTTATAGAAAATGAATTTTTTGTCATATTCATTGTTTGTGATACAGATTCACAAAAATCAAAGGACCAACGCTACGGGTTACTCGAAATCCTAAATCCCTCACTGAAAATGGGTACTAGTCAACGATATCAATTATTAATGTTTTTCACTATATATCAGTGAACAAATTAAATGACCATTTATGTAACACCAACTTTATGGGCTTAATGGCATTTTGGTAATTTTCCTGACTTTAAATAATCATTTAATGTGTTAGGAAATTATTTGTTATTATATTATGTTTATTGTAAATGATTAGTCAAAAAAAGTCAAATGATTTATTGTAACTAGTAAACTATTGATTGTTTTAACTTTATATAGTTGACGGCAAAATAGAAATTGTTGGAATTGTAATTGGTTTTTAGGTTCTAAATAATAGGTTTAGAAGGGGACTAAATTTAAATGGTATACGGAGTCGGTTTAGGTGAGAACCGACTTATGTTTCTTAAATTCCTTCACCTTTCCAAATTAGGAACAATTCATGTTCTTTGAAAACTCAAAAAAAACCAAAACACAGTAAATAAGAAAGCAAAAGTGGAGCTGGGATCTTGAACTAAGTTTCATCATCTTCATCATCATCAACTTGATATCTTTAATTGTAAGTGATGTCCTTATATATTAATCCATAAATTTGAAATATTGATTTAAATCATGTGGGTTAGTGATGCACATGTGAAATTAAAGCTTGAAAGATTGTTATTTGATGTTAGTTGAAGTATTAGAAACATTAGAAACCTGAGTTGTGATTTGGTTATAAGAAATTCGGGTTGTGGTTTTGTTACAGTGGCAAATCGCTGGAGAAAAGGTAGTACCCGGTGGGTACTACCATTACCCGGCAGGTAGTCGGGTGGAACATGGGAACCTGGCTGGTAAACTAAAACCCGGCTGCTACTATGAGCTTAAAACGGAAACTTGTTTCTGTTACCGCAAATATTAATTCACCCGGATGATTTCTACAGAACCCGGCTGTTTGTCTGTTCTACCCGGCGGGTAGAACGAGTACCCGACGGGTAATCCAAAGTTTTTAAGATTTTTGAATTCTAAACTGTGGTGTAGTTTTCTGAATATGTTTTATGTTTAGCAACCAGTGTATTGTAATGATTTGTATTCTAACTAAAGTACTTATGTTCTTGGTTAGATAGTTGAACTAAGTTATACCATTTATGATTAATATTAACATAGTATAGATGAGACTTACAATTTGATTATTGTTTGTTATGTGAACTACGCATATTGAGACATTTTATTTAAATGCAATTGAGTAGTCACGAGTTTGAGATAAAGTAAGAGGTGAATTAAACCTGAAATAATAATTTGATTAATTTGTATAACAGGTTACTGTTTGTTAATTTGATACTATGTATCGAAATAGGTTATATGATTATGAAATGAGTTATATGTTATGAAACGAGTTACTAACTCATTATTTATATGTATTCTCAGATACAGAGAAGGCTCAGTAATATTAGACCTCTAAGCTTGCGACCGAGGTAACGGTGAGTGGATCTGTAATCCTCAGTGTAATTTAGTTGTAACAGGTTTGGTTACAACGGGTAAACGTAGTATTAACATTTATAGACCGTTTAGTCTGCCATGATGTAATTACTGTTTGATAGACTGTTTAGTCTGACATGATGCCATGATGATTATGGATTATGTGATCATTTGATATATTACCTTTATGCATTGATTATTGAGGTCAACAAGATGTTGGGCTTGGTTACTATTATTAGACAACAGGAATTTCCTAGTACATATCGTTAACAGGAAATTAGGTCGTATGAAATTAGTACCAAGCTATCGGTCTATTCTGTATTGGCCATACAGACTGACGGTAAGTGTTACTTGTGGACCACCCGGGCTTCAGGGCGCCTCAATGACCACCGATCCTCATTGAGATTATGTGTTTACGATGCTTTATGCTGTAAATGGAGATATTACTTGTTTATGATTATTTGCTGTAAACAGAGTGTTATGCTAAGTTGGGCTGTTGATTATTTATTCACTCACTTAGCTTTATGCTAATCTCACGACCCCCACTTCTTGCAGGTTATGGTTTTGATATAACGGGCTGGGCAAGAAGCTTTGATTTGAACGGAATGTTTGACCGGGTGATTACTCTGATATCTGATTTGTATAAATCAGTGTTGTCTTTTGAATTACATAACACCTAAACTGATAAACTATGATTTGAAATAGTTGTCTCGATGTGTATATTATAATATGTAAATTATTAATGTTGTTTGAACTTGCGCTTCCGAGGTATTGTATGGAAATTAAGGGGTGGTATAATTTACCCCCTCTATTCATTAAACGGGTGCTCGTGTCGTGCGAGTTCATCCAAATATCTCCGAGTATTAGTTAGTAGATATTCGACTAGTAGTCCTAAATTGTCGAGAAAGAGAATGTAATTAACATCAACCCTTTTTTAGTGTGCGAATGTTTAAATCCTTTCTACTAAATTAAAAATACTTCATATTCATATTTCAATTTATCACGTTTAAAGTATATGTTATTGTTTAAAGTATATGTTATATAAGTATATGTTATTGTTTAAAACGGTAGTGAGTCACCATTTGAAATTAAATCATAAATATCCGGCATACATTTCAACAAACGCGGTAAATCAAAGAGTCAAGTAATTATATTAAGCAAATGATTCTATATGAGTGTGTTATGTTTTGTAAGGAGATTTGGAGATATATATGAAAGTTCATCTAAATCAAACATTTATAAAATGAGATCTTTTAACGTGTGCTTTTGGTGCACACTACACACGATAAAGTGAATTTAATAAATCTGAAAGTTTTTACATATGAGAATTTCCATTTATAATATGCATAAAAGAGTAAGGTTCAAATGAGTACAACAACTTTTGGTGAGAATAAAGGAACCAATATAAATGAGTCACGTGTCACTTTACTCTCTCTCCTCCAAATTTTTAAAAATTAAATATCTCTCAAACGGTAGGTCGAAAAATTATAAAAATTACACCATAAAAATCAGCGTTTTATTCTCTTCGATTAGAGATGTGATAAGGTATACTTTTAACGAACTTTTTTTTTTGATTTTTTGGTGGGTTTTGAAATCGAGTAACACATGTGTTAGAAGCTGGTAACACATGTGTTACTCGCTGCTAACAGATGTGTTATACGCTGGTATAACACATGTGTTACCAGCGTGTAACACATGTGTTAGCAGTGAGTAACACATGTGTTAGCAGCGAGTAACACAGCAACTAACACATGTGTTAACAACTGGTAACACATGTGTTACTAATTTTGTGAAACCAAAAAAAAAAAAGTTGTCGAAAGTATACCTTGTAAGATGGCAAATCGAAGAGAGAAAAATGCTGGTTTTTATGGTGCAATTTTTATGATTTTTCGACTTACCGTTTGAGAAATATTTAAGTTTAAAAAACATGGGGGAAAGTGGGCTTTATGACACGTGACACATTCTAGTTGGTTCCTTCATTCTCACCAAAAATTCCATTATCATTTTAACCTCACCCTATGCATAAAACATATAACATTAGATTAAATTATTTAATATTAAACGCAAGTTTTAATCTTTTAAGGAAATTTTGAGTCCATTCAATGCAACTTATCATATCTCTCAAAGGCCCACTCAGCATAACCCAAATAATATTTGGTAACTCAGTTTTAACAATAATGATGACGTACCTCCGTATCGGTACATGGGTACCAAAACATCGCGATCATACAGAAACACCCATTCTGACCGAAAGACATATCAATCGAGTTGTCACGTCTAATTAATGCAGCAACCGGCGGCGGTAACAGTTTTACCCACCGGATAAAAGGGTGGTACCGAAACGGGCAAAAGGGTGACACCCAGGACACTATAAATAAGTACTCAACCACCAGTAGGTGGGCATTCATGATACGTATTAAATACGCTCTCATACCGAAAGAAACTCCTGACTTCTGTGGCGTACAATCCGTATTTGTCTATTAGGGCACTTCGGATTACCATTAGGGAATCGCTAACCGAAAAGGGAAACCCACTTTCGGGTTCAGGACTTCTTGACACCCCAAACCCTCTTTCGACCCTACTCCAAACGTACCGACACCTTCGGCCCTCATATACCGAATCATCCTACCTCTATTGCACTGTTCCGTACTACGTGGAGCAACAATTGACGCCATCCGTGGGACCGACTGAACAAATGGAAAAGACAAATCCGGAGGGAGATGCGGAGGGTTCCAACCGAGAAAATGAAGCGAATGTATCGGAAGATGAAATCACACCAGTTTTCGTAAAGGACAATTACGAGAGGATTCGGAGCATTATGGATACTATCGAGAAAGACGATCTAAGAAAGACATCCCGAAAGCTATCATACGAGGAGACGGACTCCACTTACCGTCCTATTTCGGTGACGAAGGAAACAACTAGTCAGTCTGAAGATACCATGGCAAACGGGAATCGAAAGAGGAAGGAAAGGAAATCACGAAAACTGCCCCCGGGTGAAACTGTCAAAGAAATCACGACGGACTAAAGGTAAGTGGTCAAGGAAAAGAAGCTATGTTTCGACCTCGTCAGAGGAAACAGGAGAAGAGACATAAAGCGAAAAGAGTTCGGCAGATGAATTAAATTCACCATATAAACCTTCTATCGCGAGGAGGTTTACAGCTCGAATAGCCAATTGCCGAAGACCTGCACGAATGAGAATGCCTTCGCACGTTCGAATATATGACAGCACCACCGATCCGGATGATCATCTTAGTCTCTTCTCGGGAGTAGCAGAAATGGAACAATGGTCCATGCCCTTATGGTGTCATATGTTTGCACAAACATTATCCGGATCCGCTCGGATGTGGTATGATAGCTTGCCGGAAGGGAAAATTGATAGTTTTGAAGAGTTGAGAAGAAATTTCGTTGCGCATTTCACGTCGCAAAGAAGGTACACCCGACACGCGGTCGAAATACATGACATTAAACAAAAGGAAAATGAAACCCTCCAATGCTTCATGGACCGATTCAAGGCTGAAAGCATCGAGATCAACGGCACGACGGAAATGATGCAAATTTCTGGCTTCATGCATGGGATCCGAAACAGACAGTTGATTGAAAAACTAAATAGCGAAATACCGGACACAACCGAAGAGATGTGGGAGATCACGAAGGCCTTCATATGGGGTAAAGAGGCAGCTGCGTCACAAACCACTGATTCGGTCTCAAAAAAGGTTCAGCCTAAGGGGCAAATTTCCTGGAAGACGCATGGGTCCTCCAGACCATTTCTGACTTACGGATCCAAAGCACCGGAAGTTAGGAGAAATACCCAAACTTTCGTAACACATCGAAGAAACACCCCTTTTACGGCACTCACAAAGACACCAAGCGAAATCTTTGCAACAGAGGAGGCACGCTCCATCTTCAAGCCTCCGGGACCGATGGCCGGCATCCCTGAGCGAAGAAATCTCGATAGATACTGTGATTTTCACAATGAAAGGGGTCATCACATGGACGACTGCTTCCAACTCCGAAAGCAAATTGAGGAAGCATTAAAATCAGGTCGCCTCACTCATCTGATCAAAGAGGTCAAGGGTGGTCCGACCGGAAGACAGGAAAGTAAAGCTTTAGTCCCTCATAGTCAGAAAGACAACAGGCAGAAAGGACGAGGAAAAGCCGTGATGGTAACATATACCGAATGGAATAGAGCAAAGAGAAAGGAACAAAACGAAAGTTGGATGGACGAACCAATTATCTTCCCGACGGTACCAGGAGTCCTCCCCACTAGCGACCCGCTGGTCATCAAAGCTGAAGTAGGAAATCAAATGGTGCACCGGATCTATGTTGATGGGGGAAGTGCATCTGAAATCATGTATGCACATTGCTTTCGGGCATTGGATATGGAAGTGATATCGCGTAAAAAAGTCACGTTTTTACTACCGATATCTCTCTCATTCTGGAACGATTCTTGGCATATTAGCTCAAATATAGCACAAATCAGTTACATTATGCCAAGATGGTCAAAACGAGGTTACACGATAAAAATCAAGCAAATCGGATGAAAAACGAAGATTCCACACACGTTTGAAGATTCAAGACCTCAAAACAAGATTTCAAGACTAAAGTGCCCTCCATCAACATCCATTATTTTCCAAGATGTTCGTTTTCAAAATACGAATCCAACAAAAGAAGAATCAACCAAAACAGGTAAAGAATGAAGATTCCGCGCCCGCCGGAAGATCCAAATGATTCGTACGCGATATCTGGAGTTAGGGACCTCAACACAGGGCCTATCTTATGTCAAAATCTTCGTTTTTGAATTACGAATCCAACAAAAAAAGAATCGACTCAAACGGACATATAACGAAGAAAATACGCACGAATCAAGATACGAAGCAAAAGACGACGAAACGGGGCGGGTGGCAGCCACCAGCCGCCGGCCACCACCCAGCCGCCGCCGGCAGCCACCAGGGCAGCGCCGGCCTGCCACCACCCACCTCACTTTCCTTTTCTGGCAAATTTGCGTACCTGGTGCACCTTTTGTCCGCGAAGTACAGTACCCGGTGCACCACCTTTCCGCGTTGTACAGTACCTGGTGCACCTTTTTGCATGGTTTACGCTAACGTGCACCCCTTGATGCTAATGTGAGCCAAACCTCCCCTATAAATAGAGGCCAATACTTTCATTTGAAGATGTCCATGCTTAGTTTCCATATGCACTTTCTTACTTTCTTAATCTACTTTCTTACTTTAAATTTAGCATTAGATTAGTTTATCATCTTGTTTAGAGTAGAAAGAAAGCTAGGCACGTGTTGTAATCTTTGGTGTACGCTTGGAGTAACGCTCATTAATTCAAGTCTATTCCTTCTGGCATATTAATCTCGGTTATTTCTATCCTTATCTATCTTAATTAAACATGTTTGCTTTAATGATGTTTGAGATCGTTATTACCATGATTAGCGAGTAGATTACTATTGTATTTGTTGTGATGTAGTTAGTATAAATAATTGTGGGATGACTTTGAATACGTCGTGAGATAATATGACGGCCCCTATTCGACTGATTACTCGGTATAGTATTGGAAATGCTTTTGAGCATAGTACAAATATATGGAAGCCGGTAACAACCGAAGGTAGTTGTATTATCGATCGACGTTATAAAATGGGAAGCTTTGTGAACTGACTTATCTTGTGATTTTAAATCTAAAAATTACATCCGCCTTTCGATTAACAAACGTGATTGTAACCTTGTAAAGAGGAGTCGCGAACCTCAATACTCGGTCAATAGTTATCTGTGTAAAAACTATGCTTTTAATTGTAACGTCATGCAAGCATTATAAAATGCAATGTGATTACGTGGACTTGCCATGAGTATTGTACACTTCCGATCACAATGTACTTATCATGTAAACATCGCGAAGCAATTAAACTCACAACGGAAACATCGGTAAACAATTAAATACGATGTGAGCTACCATAGTATTTTCCGACATGGTCTGGGTTTGACTTTCTGTAAAAAGCCGTCAGCATTTTAATTAGTTGTTTTAGTTTAGATTAGATTAGATTAGGTAGGCTATAGGCTAAATGACCATTTACGAAAACCTAGGGATTTGTTAATTGTATTAAGAAAGGCAAGTTTGAAATCCAACGTAAACCAATACTTTTTCCTAAAACTATGGAACCTAAAGTACGGTATGCAAGAAACCTAAATGCTTTCCCTCGTTTATCACGCTTAAGTTTCATTGGTAGAAATTGATTAAATAAGTCCTGACACAAGTTCTAAGTTAGTTGTTTAATAGATTCATAATCATTGTGGTATTAAGAACGGCTAGACATGTTATGGACTTGCTACTCTATTCCTTCGCCCACGAGCGAATACGTTCAATAATATGGGCCACTGACTCCCTCACAGGAGAGTGTGGAGAGTTGAGCATTGTCTGTCTGGTCAGAATCATGATACCTTAGTTTCTCGTGACATATTAGTTGATAACCGACTAATAAGGAATCTATTGGTTATATCACAAGTTAACGAATCTCATAAACAACCCAATTTAGTTAATCGTTTTCCCGTAAAAGTCATCATCCCATTATTATTTACTAACAAACTCACAACAAATACTACTTTGCATTATCTGACCTCTCCTTATATTTTATTCACTTTATTTAGTTTAATTAGTTAACTGAACCAAAACCCCCAATGCACTCTTTTAAAACATTTACTAGAAAAGTTAGATTGATTGGATCACCTCCGTTTCAATTCAGTTTCTCTTTAAGAATGACTCTAGGTCATACTTACCACTTACTAGCCCCTTCGGTTCAGTATTAGTAAGTCATACTTAGACCCCAGCAAAATACAAATTTAAAACCCCTGTTGTGCTCGCATCATTATTTCAACGACACGGTGAGAGGCCCAACAAGTTTTTGGCGCCGCTGCCGGGGAGACTAACTATCCGATACAGAGGCCCAACCAATCCCAATTTTAGTAAACTCTTAGGATAAAACCTTCTAAAAAAAAAAATACAAAAACATTTCCTTTATTGTCTATTTCCTTTTATTGTCTTTTCTTTTAGTGTATGACCTGTTCCCCTAGATCTGCACCATTGTTTAACTTTCCTGATCCAGAACTTATAATACGTACCATTCGACGAGAAAAGAAACAATCCGCACTTAAGCAAGCAATGGCTGAACGCATCACTCTCGCTGATAACAGTAAACCCTATTTCGAAGGAAGAGGAGGACCAATTCTCTACCCTGAAACCCCCGGACAATCCTTCGAGCTTAAACACCACATCATCCAACTAATCCAAAACCACTGTCAATTCCATGGATTGCCTAGTGATGACCCAAACTCTCACCTCGACAAGTTCATATCTCTTTCAAATTCCTACAAGCAAGACGGAATTGGCCAAGATACAATCCGTTTATACCTTTTCCCTTATTCGCTCACCCATCATGCGCAAACATGGTTTGAAGGTTTAGAGACCGGCTCTATCCCTTCATGGACTGCGATGGCGACAAAGTTTCTAACCAAGTACTTTCCTCCCTCTAAACAAACCAAACTTCGAAATGACATCATGAACTTCCGACAAGCTTTCGATGAGTCATTATATACCGCATGGGAACGATTCAAAGGAGCCTTGAAGAAATGCCCAAATCACCGACTCGACAAGTCCGCACAATTGTGCACTTTCTACAATGGTTTAGATCTTAACCACCGAACTACCCTTGATGCTGCTGCACAAGGAAGCTTTATTGCAAAGACCGACGAAGAAGGATGAAACCTTATAGAAAACATGACTATGCATCACCATGATTGGAATTCTGGAGATCATTCGACATCTTCCACACCTATCGCCGCTGCAAACCCGATTCCAATCGAAGCAATTAAGGCACTAACGGAGAAAATGGACTCGCTCGTCAAACAGTTTGGAGAACTTAAGAAACAACAGCACCAAGTACACCAAGTGCAAGTTTGTCAACACTGCACCAACCCGCAACCATCTGGTGAATACCAAGTTGAATACGAAGAAGCAGATGGCACCGTCTACTATGCTCAGTTTCCAGCTCGACCACCCGGTTTCAACCAAAACAACAACCAACCTAGAGGACCTCCCTTTCCACCGAGAAACAACCAGCAACCATACCAACCCCGATACCCACCTAGATATCCACCCTACCAACAACAATCACAACTTCCTTACAATCAACCCCTTGCACTTCCTGCACCCACTTCCGACACAAACCAAACCACTGAACAAACCACCAAGACAAATGTCCCAGCTTCAAGTTCAGACGACGCCTTCACCCAATTCATGCAAGGTCAACACATGCTCAACCAAAAGACGTCCGCTAGACAAGATCAAGCCGACCTCTTAATGAGAAATCAATTGGCTGTGCTAAAGAATTTGGAAGCTCAAATTGGACAATTGGCACAACGTCTTGAGAATAGACCCCGAGGAAGTTTGCCTAGCAACACGGTTCAAAATCCGCATGTTGAGGAAGCAAAGCAACTTACAACACCCAAGGAAGCAGCTACTACTCAACCTGCTGCTGTTCCAGTAAAGGAAGAATCAAAGGTCAAGATACCAGCTGTGGAAACAATGAACAAAGAGGTTAGAATCCCTTACCTCGCTAGACTTAAAGTTCAACCTAAGAAACTGTCATCCTTTAAGTTAGATGGAAAATTCCTTGATACCATGTCTAGAGTTCCTGGTCTTAATAAGTATATTAGGAAATTGCTATCCACTAAAGATAAATTGCCCGAAGTAACCAACATTCCCCTTAGTTCTGAAACCTCAGCCCTACTTAAGAATAGCCTTCCCGAAAAACTAGGAGATACCAGTAGATTTACACTCCCTTGTTCTATCTACAATTCAGGAAATATAAACGCCTAGGCGACTTAGGAGCAAGCATTAACCTTATGCCCTACTCCCTGTTTAAAAGGCTAGAACTTGAAAACTTGAAACCCACTAAGATGACCGTCCAGCTAGCCGACCAATCTGTTAGATACCCCAAAGGAATAGTTGAGAATGTCCTTGTTCAAGTTGACAAATTTCTCTTTCCAAAGGATTTCGTGGTAATGGATATCCACGAGGACATAAACATACCAATTATCCTTGGAAGACCATTCATGAATACAGCTAGAGCAGTGATTGATATGTATAACCACACGATTGTTTTACGATCGCATGGTGAAAGCATCACTTACAAGATCGACCAACCGGAATGCACCCATAAGAGGAAGAATGTTATGCTATCTCCACAGGAAGAGTTTGTTCAGATGACGAATCCGATCCCGAGGAAGAGCAATGTTTCACTAGACCCACAACTTTGATCTACGACACTGAATCTGACCACGACGAGGACGAAGATTATCAAGACGCAGAGGAAGAAGAAGAATCCGAAGATGACGAGTCAGAACCTGAGGAAGAAGATGAAGATGACACTGATCCGCCACAAATGGCCGAAGTTAAAAGAATACAAATCTGCAATAATTGCTCTTCATCAGAAGAATCAGTTGATTACGGAATCATCCGCCAAGAGCTCAGATCCTCTCATCTTAAAAGAATGGGAAACATCCTTAATTCCTATCTCGATCCTTCAAAACCCTTCACCCGAACACGACTCCGAGAAATAGATACTTTTGAAGAAGAACTTCGTTCATCAAAACACCCGAACCTATATACTGAACTTTACCAGAGAATCGCTGAATATAAGGCAAGGCAAAGGGGAGGCTTTGTTGAAGGAAACTTTCAAGACACAACCATTGAAGTTAAAACCATCGAAGTTGACAGTACCCAACCTTTCAACAATGCACCCTCAGATGAAGAATTCCACCAATTCCCAGACTCACGTGACCAAGATTCTGAATATGAAATCGAATATGGCAGCGATTGTATCAACGTCACTATCGATGAACGCTCTATTCCACAAACCCCTCTTGCTCCACCAAATTCCCCTGCTGTCACAACCGAGAGACTAGAAATTCCTCTGATAGATACTCATCAAGACATGATTGAGCTGATTGACGAATACGACGATGTACGAATTATAGTATAAGCCATCAAAGAGTCAACCAATGACTATAACACCGCCCAGAGACACATGATAAGGGCAATCATACGAGACTACGATTCATACCTCGCCAATTATAGAGAACCAGAGCCCAGCACTCTTCGTAGAAATATTCGAGCATTTTCTGATCTGCTTCAAGAACAACTTACTAGAGAAGCTCAACAGCGAGAAAGACCCAACTATCCAATGGGAGAAATCGAGTTCTACGGAAACCAAAGGCTAATATACCAAAAAGTGTACTGTGCCTTAGCCGGATCAGCTTTTCCATACTCATCAAGTCAAAAAGCTATTCTTGCATCAATGAGAACCAATCTGGAAAGAGCCACCGGGAACCCAAGAAGTTATGCCGACATCAGAATGGTGGGAGATCTAAGAACTCTTCTAGATCTCATCGAAACTGGTGAGCACCTCACAGCCACGGAGAATTATAGGATCGTCATTCACTCCACCATCGCTCATCATGCCGAAAGAATAATTGACGAACTGAACCAATCAGCATTTGAAGAAAACACTCGTGACATACCCACAGCCTTTTGGAACATGTCACCGGTTAACCTAGCAAACTATGTGATAGACCGGCTACGCGGGACATACACTGAAGAGGAAGACGACGAAAGTGAAGCTTATCGTGATGGATATCGCGAAATATTCGCCAAACTGATCTATATCTTCACAGACTCGGATTTTCCCTTCAACCGTGAACAGCATCAACTAATCAGACAAGTGTGCCAAGCAACCAGATATTTCGGAGGAGACCCATTGGCTAATGATTTTGAAGAAGTGAAAACCGAATTCATGGTTTTAATCGCCTCGATAGGAAGAAACCACCCACAGCGTGAAATCGTTCGAACTTACACCTGCACTCAAATTGACCCTAACGGACCAGTCACAAGGGTAGTTCGATACATCTGCTATGGAATGGCAATTCTCGACCGACTCGCCACCGATCACTTCAAAAGCTTCAGAATGCTATCCACCAACCCACCAACTCTCATTGCTGACATGATAGAGCAATTCCTACATTACTATCCACCACGATACTCTCTACCAGGAAACCACAGTGACCACGCCACCACCACGGATGCATCAAGCATCATCTGAAGGACTAAGTCGAGCTCTCGACTTTAAAAGAGCGCTTCTCGGGAGGCAACCCGTGTTTTTATTTCTGCAATTTTACATACCAAGAAGTGATGACATCTCCGACTATCTTTCACACTCGGATCTTGCAAAGAATGCTCCAGCCTGCAAGGAAGCATCAAAACCCGAAGAATCACATATCCGACGTGTTCACATTTACGAGACCAATCACAAGAAGACTTAATCAAGAGAGCACCAAGAAAGACGGAGTCCGGCAAATGCACGCAAAGACACTGCAATCACCGGGGAGTACTTCTAAAACCGTCTCTTTCATTCGTTTTTAAATATACCCATATCCATTATGCTTATCACTAAGTGTGGGATTCAAACCCAACACATACTGACAGAATGAGTCTTAGATGTTTAAAACCCTAAGTGTGGGATTTTACCCCATTCAGAGCTTAGTATAACATCGAGGACGATGTTCCTTTAAGTGTGGGATAGCAGTAGTTGCACTACTGTTAAATGGATATTGATATATACTTGATTCTAAATCGTTGCTCTTTATAAGACCTTGCTTCTCCACAAAAGTAAACAAATTTTTTTTAAAATTGAGTTAAAAATATGTAGAAAATGAAAAATTTTAAAGAATGATTTACTTTGGGAAGAAAGAAAAATAAAATATAAACTCTTTTGAAAAACAAGTTTGACAATCCCATAAAGAGCATCACATGACTAAGCACACAACAACCCAATTTTCGATTCGTGAGGTATCTTGAACCATATGAAAAGCATTCACTTTTAATGCTTCACTTTTTCGATTCTTAAGTGTGCCGATGTATGCGTTTAGAATCAGAACTTGCTCTTGTTATGCATTTCGAATCCGAACTTGTGAGTCAAAAAGGAGATCGAATCACATCATTCTTGAACCCATCCATACACCCAAAATTAAGTACGTTATCCCTTACCTACTCAAACACATCCCTCAAACTTCATAGAAAGTTCCAAAGATGAAAAAAGAGAAGCATCAAGGATATGACGTCAAAGAAAGAAAAATTCCCAAGAAAATTCGAAGTAAAGAAAGTCGAATGGAGAAAGAAGACTCCTCCCAAAATAAAAAAAAAGGCGTCAATCCTCCCAAAAATTCAAAATTTCCAGCTTTCAGCTTCACCAAAAAGAAAACCTATGAAAAACCAACAAAACCCCCTCTTATACCTCCAGCACTCCAAAAACCCTACACCACTTCCCTTAGAATGATTGTGGCTAGATCGGCTTCGCACTCACCTAAAAGGTAACGATTTGATACTCGATCAAGCCTATGACGATAAACAATACATGACTGGCATTCTGAGCGATTGGTATAATAGAATAGGAAACCCTAAACACTTTGAGTGATTTGAGTGACCACCTTGAGAGGATCGTCTAGTCATGTATCAAAGATCAAAAGATCAAAAGCATGCTCCTAAAGATTACAACCTTGCTTTCTCAAAACTCAAATATCTTTATTTTTCCAAAACCCCCTTTAGTAAAGAGTTCCGTCTTAAAGTATTTCATTATCTGCTTATCTTTAACCATGTTGAAAACGAGTTTGCTTGAGGACAAGCAAAGTTCTAAGTGTGGGATACTTGATATCGCGTAAAAAGTCACGTTTTTACTACCGATATCTCTCTCATTCTGGAACGATTCTTGGCATATTAGCTCAAATATAGCACAAATCAGTTACATTATGCCAAGATGGTCAAAACGAGGTTGCACGATAAAAATCAAGCAAATGAGATGAAAAACGAAGATTCCACACACGTTTGAAGATTCAAGACCTCAAAACAAGATTTCAAGACTAAAGTGCCCTCCATCAACATCCATTATTTCCAAGATGTTCGTTTTCGAAATACGAATCCAACAGAAGAAGAATCAACCAAAACAGGTAAAGAATGAAGATTCCACGCCCGCCGGAAGATCCAAATGATTCGTACGCGATATCTGGAGTTAGGGACCTCAACCCAGGGCCTATCTTATGTCAAAATCTTCATTTTTGAATTACGAATCCAAAAAAAAAAAGAATCGACTTAAACGGACATATAACGAAGAAAATACGAACGAATCAATATACGAAGCAAAAGACGACGAAACGGGGCGGGTGGCAGCCACCAGCCGCCGGCCATCACCCAGCCGCCGCCGGCAGCCACCAGGGCAGCGCCGGCCTGCCGCCACCCGCCTCACTTTCCTTTTCTGACAAATTTGCTTACCTGGTGCACCTTTTGTCCGCGAAGTACAGTACCCGGTGCACCACCTTTCCGCATTGTACAGTACCTGGTGCACCTTTTTGCATGGTTTACGCTAACGTGCACCCCTTGATGCTAATGTGAGCCAAACCTCCCCTATAAATAGAGGCCAAGGCTTTCATTTGAAGATGTCCATGCTTAGTTTCCATATGCACTTTCTTACTTTCTTAATCTACTTTCTTACTTTAAATTTAGCATTAGATTAGTTTATCATCTTGTTTAGAGTAGAAAGAAAGCTAGGCACGTGTTGTAATCTTTGGTGTACGCTTGGAGTAACGCTCATTAATTCAAGTCTATTTCTTCTCGCATATTAATCTCGGTTATTTCTATCCTTATCTATCTTAATTAAACATGTTTGCTTTAATGATGTTTGAGATCGTTATTACCATGATTAGCGAGTAGATTACTATTGTATTTGTTGTGATGTAGTTAGTATAAATAATTGTGGGATGACTTTGAATATGTCGTGAGATAATATGACGGCCCCTATTCAACTGATTACTCGGTATAGTATTGGAAATGCTTTTGAGCATAGTACAAATATATGGAAGCCGGTAACGACCGAAGGTAGTTGTATTATCGATCGACGTTATAAAATGGGAAGCTTTGTGAACGGACTTATCTTGTGATTTTAAACCTAAAACTTACATCCGCCTTTCGATTAACAAACGTGATTGTAACCTTGTAAAGAGGAGTCGCGAACCTCAATACTCGGTCAATAGTTATCTGTGTAAAAACTATGCTTTTAATTATAACGTCATGCAAGCATTATAAAATGCAATGTGATTACGTGGACTTGCCATGAGTATTGTACACTTCCGATCACAATGTACTTATCATGTAAACATCACGAAGCAATTAAACTCACAACGGAAACATCGGTAAACGATTAAATACGATGTGTGCTACCATAGTATTTTCTGACATGGTCTGGGTTTGACTTTCTGTAAAAAGCCGTCAGCATTTTAATTAGTTGTTTTAGTTTAGATTAGATTAAATTAGGTAGGCTATAGGCTAAATGACCATTTACGAAAACCTAGGGATTTGTTAATTGTATTAAGAAAGGCAAGTTTGAAATCCAACGTAAACCAATACTTTTTCCTAAAACTATGAAACCTAAAGTACGGTATGCAAGAAACCTAAATGCTTTCCCTCGTTTATCACGCTTAAGTTTCATTGGTAGAAATTGATTAAATAAGTCCGGACACAAGTTCTAAGTTAGTTGTTTAATGGATTCATAATCATTGTGGTATTAAGAACGGCTAGACATGTTATGGACTTGCTACTCTATTCCTTCGCCCACGAGCGAATACGTTCAATAATATGGGCCACTGACTCCCTCACAGGAGAGTGTGGAGAGTTGAGCATTGTCTGTCTGGTCAGAATCATGATACCTTAGTTCCTCGTGACATATTAGTTGATAACCGACTAATAAGGAATCTATTGGTTATATCACAAGTTAACGAATCTCATAAACAACCCAATTTAGTTAATCGTTTTCCCGTAAAAGTCATCGTCCCATTATTACTTACTAACAAACTCACAACAAATACTACTTTGCATTATCTGACATCTCCTTATATTTTATTCACTTTATTTAGTTTAATTAGTTAACTGAACCAAAACCCCCAACGCACTCTTTTAAAACATTTACTAGAAAAGTTAGATTGATTGGATCACCTCCGTTTCAATTCAGTTTCTCTTTAAGAACGACTCTAGGTCATACTTACCACTTACTAGCCCCTTCGGTTCAAGTTTTAGTAAGTCATACTTAGACCCCAGCAAAATACAAATTTAAAACCCCTGTTGTGCTCGCATCATTATTTCAACGACACGGTGAGAGGCCCAACAGGAAGCGTAACGACAAATCATAGATGCCGGAGGACCACTTGTAGGGTTTGCTGGGGAAAGAGTATGGTCGATGGGCGAGGTAACTTTACCTGTGACCTTCGGAGTGTACCCAATGGATCGAACGGTTATATTACGATTTTTGGTTGTCGATGCGCCATCATCCTATAACATTCTGCTAGGACGCCCAGGCCTTTCGGCCTTGCGCGCCGTACCATCAACCATGCATGCCATTATGAAGTTCCCAACCCCACATGGCATCGCGACGATAGAAGCCGAAATAAAAGAAGTCCTAGAAAGCTTACAGGTCGAAAGAATCAACCGAAGCATCGTGCAAGGACTGAAGGCGAGAATCGATACGGACGGATCAAACTGGACAGAACATTTGCCACACGTCCTATGGGCGCACAGAACAATGACAAAGACAAGCCATGGAGAAACACCCTTCAACCTAACTTACGGCTCGGAAGCAATCATACCGGCCGAAATAGGAATCCCAACCTTTCGAACTGCCAAAAAGGGATCTGAAGAAAATGATCAGAACTTATCACTAAACTTGGATTTGTTGGAAGAAAGGCGCGAGCTCGCCGCCATCAGGGAAGCAAACCACAAAAAGAAGGTGGAAAAATATTACAATCAGCGGGTTCGTCCTTCAACATACCGAGTAGGTGAGCACGTTCTTAGAAGGAATGACGCAAGTAGGGCCCAACATCTCGGCAAGATGGGTCCGAAATGGGAAGGCCCATACCGCATAACAAGGGCCTTCGGTAACGGATCGTATGAGTTGATAGATGAAAAGGGAAAAGTATTGCATAGAAGCTGGAATGGAATCAACCTTCGAAAATACTACTTTTAGGCGTAACAAAGTAGGGATTAGTTTTGTTCCTAGATGTCCCGAATGTAATACAATATCTAATGAAATTAACGCTGTGAGCAGCGGTTTTATTATATCATTACAAGTACCACACAAGGTTGAGCATACCTCTCTAATTCGCTCCGGTATACCGACAGAAGTTGGTACACCGAAACCTTTGGTTGCAAATGACTAGCCAAGGTTATAAGGTCACAGAAATCTGCAAGGGACGCTTTGCTTAACGATCACAATGACCAAAAACGGAAATGCAAAAATAACATTTGCGTATTAAAAAGAAAACTCCACTAGCCTACGGCAAGGAGTAAGAAAATAAAACATCAGATGCACAACAAAATAAAATTCCACCGACCAGTAGGTCGAAGATGAAAGGGCAACACACGGACATAAACATGCGTTCAAAAAATAAATCTTGTCACTAGCTTTCGGCCAATGACAAACAAGATACACGATCACATATAAACAAAAATACGTATGACAAATGCATCTTTCGACAGGCAAATAATAGTAGATAGATAATAAAAAGTTTATTACAAAGGATCGAAGTCATCAAACGAATAACAAAAGCTTATTACATACATCAATCTACGTACATCAATCTATGCCCCAGGAGTCGGAGCAGGTTTCAAAGCTTTGAAATCATCAATGGAAATGTCGCCATTCTCGGTCAACCGTTGCAAGTAGGGATATTGGCACAGACCCAGGTCATCGGCAGCAGTATCTAAGCGTTTCTCCGCCTCCGGGTCGTAACCTTCAGCATTCACCATCGGTACACCCAAACTTGCATCACGATAACCAAGGACAACCCCTTCATGCCGACCGTAAGAAATACTTGCATTCTGAACATGAGCGACAAATTGCAGATACTCGTAGCTCTGTCGGAGGGTCTCAAAAGCGTGGCTGGAAGAATGAGAAGCGAACCACCTACGTTCCTCCCGCAATTTGTCATTCTCCTTGACCAATCCATCAATGATTTGCTGTTTCAACTGCTCCATTGCTAAAAGCCTTTCGGCACCACTGCTCCTTTCGGTAGCTAGGGTTCTCTCATGATCGGCAATGGTAACAGACAACTCATCAACCTGCTTCTGCAGCCTGGCATTCTCCTCAGTCTTTCCTTCCACCCTCTCCGTCAGAATACTTATTTCCTCCAAAGCTCTCTCTCTCTTCTTCTCGGCCACCCGTAACCGTTCGCAAGCAACCCAAAGTCTCGTCTCATCCAACACACCTCCGTCAACCTGGGCCCGAAGCTCAGAAATACATGTGTCATGCTCTTGGAGGTCGGTGAGAGATTTCTTCATATTCAGTCTCTCTTGACGGAGGGCCTCGTAGCAAATCTCCCACCTCCGAATGACCTCCCTCCCGTGTGTGGCGGTCGCAGCCTGATGCTGATAAAAATCCGACATAACCTACAAAAAGACTTATGTTAGCCAAACAGACATACCCAATCACAATTAAATGCTATTTATGCTACATACCTGAATGGAAGACTTGGTAGACATCATACGCTTCTCCCCAACGGTAGCTAATCCACGAATAAGCTCTCGGCAGACATAAGGATCATCCATGACATCTTTATTCTTGATGTCCCAGTGAGGACGAAATGTCTTCTCCGCGAACTCAGCGTCAAGCTCTTCTAACCCTCTTTCGGCATACCGAGACATCTGACCCTTGGTATCTTTTCCCTTGGCATAATCCTCAAAAATATGCAAGTTACTACCACCATTTAAAAACCTATCTCCTCCATCGTCATACTCCTCCTCACCTTTCTTACCTCCCTCCGACGCACTACCTTCACTAGCCACGTCATCAACATCGATGACCTGGACACGGTTATGATCAACAGCTTCGGTAACCGGTCGCAACGGAGACGTCTGTCTTGAACCTACAGCACGAAGGACAACTCGAGGGTCAATGGACCGATCACACGGACTACCTTTTAGCTTATCAAAAGCGACATCTTTCATAAAAACATAGAGGGTGGACCATCCGAAAGCAGGAGGTGTACCGCCCGGAAAGAAATCATCAAAATTACCAAAATTGGAAAGGTCACCTTCGGTGTCAGATTCCGTTTCCTCATCTACCAGCCGACGTTGTGAGGTACTGGGGGCTTTCTTTTTAGAGACAGTTTTGTTGGGTCGTGCCGCACGTTTAAGTCGTTTGGCCGGCTGCCCGCTTCCTTCGGCATCATCCCCACCCTCCTTCCGTTTCGGCGGTACAACTTTCGTAGATGGTGTCGGCAGGGGGGCGGGAGTGATAAGAACAACAGGCTCCTCCGAAGGATGTACAACGATGTCAGGTCTAACCGACTGATGCGTGGGCTCTTCCGGCCGACGTGGTCGGGATCCAGCGGTAACCTCAGTTAAGTCCTTCTTCTGGAGAAATGCCCTTAAACTCATTTCTGCGAAAAACAAAAAGGATGGTCAGTTTACGTATCGACATCAAATATAAAAAAAATGATAATATAAGTTCGGTACATCCACAAACAGATCAAACACACACACACCTTCCTCTCCGACCATCAGAGTATGTATCAAATCATCATCAGTCCAATTCCGACTAATTCCAGCAACAACCAACGCCTGCTCGAAAAAGCTACGGACACGTATAGGATTGGTAATCAATGTCCTGACAAGATCTAACCCAGCTTCGGCATCGGTAGGCATGTCATCTTTTATAGTAGCACCGAATGGTTTCCACACCATCTTAAACGGAACGCCAGAAGCTTTGATATAAAAGAAATGATCTTTCCACTTTTTGACGCCGGTAGGATATTGAGTTATACAACTTGATATTGGTTTCGGCCTAACCTCAACAGTAATCCAATTACCCTTGCGGCTAAGTGTATAGAAACGACGAAATAGAGGGACGGTAGGTTCAAAATCTAGGGAACGGCATTGAATCTCGAAGGTAGAAATTTTCAAAGCAGCACCAGGTGTTAGTTGAGAAATATGAAAATTATGATACTGCATCACGGTAAGAAAGAAGCGGGAGAAAGGTATACGTAAATTCGAACAATTGAAAAAACGAGTATAAACACCTATCATACCCTCCGGAAATTCATCTATACGCTTATTAGGTCCAGGAGCAGTAGGGTTAAGATCCATGGGTATGTTATATGTTGCGCAAAAAATGTTGACGCTGGTTTGAGTCATAACCGAGAAGCTCTTATCCCATTTGCCAATAGTCATGCCGTCGGCCATGTCGAAAGAATACAATAACTACATATACCGAAAAGGAAAGGCAATACTATAAAGCACCGAAACGGAAGCATACATACAAATTAACAGTGGTCACCTACCGAACGAAAGGGAAGCATAGCAGGAAAATTCACTAAAACAGAATAAAATAATAATAAGGACAAAGAAAAATTACCGAGGTCGAAGATGACAGGCTTCGGTCGCACAAGGTAACTTTTCGGCTGGGCAATACACGTTTCGGTCGCAGAGGAAAAGAAGAAAAGTGATAAAAATTAACCAAGGTAAAAGACTATTTATAGAAGAAAATATAACCGTTACGAAAAGACGAACCGACGCGCCCTTCTGACAGATTGACAAGACAGGATAATGATGAACTTCCACGCGTCACGAGGCAACACAATACAACACGTTTAGCCATGACCGACCGAAGAAATCCAGAACCTTCTACGACCGAAACCGAAATAAAAAAAAATAATAATAAAATAAATATATATAATAATAATAACAATAATATGAAATAAAGAAAGGAGAAAATAATTAAATCTATCCCGATAAAAATATTATTTTCACCGAAATAGATTGGGGGGCTGATGACGTACCTCCGTATCGGTACATGGGTACCGAAACATCGCGATCATACCGAAACACCCATTCTGACCGAAAGACATATCAATCGAGTTGTCACGTCTAATTAATGCAGCAACCGGCGGCGGTAACACTTTTACCCACCGGATAAAAGGGTGGTACCGAAACGGGCAAAAGGGTGACACCCAGGACACTATAAATAAACGCTCAACCACCAGTAGGTGGGCATTCATGATACGTATTAAATACGTTCTCATACCTACAGAAACTCCTGACTTCTGTGGCGTACAATCCGTATTTTTCTATTAGGGCACTTCGGATTACCATTAGGGAATCGCCAACCGAAAAGGGAAACCCCCTTTCGGGTTCAGGACTTCTTGACACCCCAAACCCTCTTTCGACCCTACTCCAAACGTATCGACACCTTCGGCCCTCATATACTGAATCATCCTACCTCTATTGCACTGTTCCGTACTACGTGGAGCAACAAATAACAACAATAAAACATACTAAAATCACAAGAGTATACCTAACATAAAAACGTACATGGCAAAAATATTGGTCGTTGGTTGGTTACATCATTATTCATGCAAGGTCCGTCCTATCAATTCAAACTGTTACTAAAACGAACCAATCATAACGTTCTTTAATTTGTGGGTTGGGCCCATTTCAAATAGGTCTGAGATGAGCAAACCATGTCACGTAGAGGGCTGTTTCACCCACGATCGGGCCAACATGTTCAAGTGGGATGGATTGCATGTGCTATCTTATATTCTTATCTTATCTTTATTTTTATAAACGACCACAAATATTGGTGTTCGTGCTTGTACTTTGTACATGTTTAACAATTTCTTTGCTTGTTTTACAAGTATATACTTGTATATTTTAACATTGACTTAAAAATCTATGTCGGTTTAGTTTAGATTAAAAAAATTAGACCTAATTCATTCATTATTTACAAATTTATCTATTTTAATTTTCAGCTATCATTATATCACATTAACGAATCAAATTTTTAGACTTATATTCAGGCTTATAGTTTCAAGTCTACGCTTAAAAATAATCTTGCTTAAAAAATAATCTTCTAATTGTAGTGCTTCAAACGAAAAATCAGTAGTTATAAAAATGATTCACTTTTAAACGCATTAAGGAAAGCTAGTGATAGAATTGATAGATTAATGATTGTGACATCAGTGATGTGATTAACAAATTGGACATATTATTTAATTTAATTTAAAGTTTAAGGATAAAATGTGGTAGTAGTTCTCTGTACGTGTCTTTTTCTCACTATTTTTAGTTTAAGGGATTTTCGATGAAAGAACATGCTTGTCGACGCCAAATATTATTAATTATCTTTTATTTTATTTATTAATTATTAATAATTTATATTAATATTAACTAGTTACATAGATGGTCCTTGTAAGCTATCTTTATTTTTATTCTCCCTAGATCTTTTGCAGTTTAAACCCCAAATAATATTTTAATAATTTGGTTTGAAAAGTTTTTGAACGGTTTTACTCTTTGACACATTTTTCATTCATGATCGCACAACTTGGATGTGTATGATCTAACTAGCAACACGTGACACTATAACCTATGTGTTATACTCCCCCATCTTATTTCAAGTGTCCACATTACTATTTTAAAGTGTCCCATTATAAGTGTCAATTTTAGTGTATATAGGAGCTATTTGAGGAATTTGATTTTGAATCAAAGTATGTTATGTATTTCTAATATATAGAGCCATAGAGGTGTTAGGGTTACATAATTTTGTGAGGAGGTTGAGATAAAAAAGAGAGTTTATGAGAGTCCACTTCCTCCGTCCCGTGTGGTGGTCTCGGTGATTCAATAACGACGGAGCGAATTTCGTTAGTGTAATCTACCATTGAGAGTGGTATGTGGATATACAAGAGTGTCAAGAGGTGAGCGCCTCAAACTTGCAATACATTTCATGTAGTGAATGTTAAGTGGTCTAAGGGTCCCGTAGTTTTTACTCTCTTTGGGAGGTTTTTCACGCAAAACGTTGCGTGTTCATGTTTTTTTCCGTTTGATGCATGATTAATTATTAACTTATACAAGGTTGCGTAATTTGTTGTGATGGTGAGCGTTATGAGATCGGGGTCGATCTAAAAAAAAATTAGTTAGTGTCAATGCAAGAACCGATAAATCTAATGCACTTATGCGATCATACTTTTTTATTTGATTATTATATATATATATATATATATATATATATATATATATATATATATATATATATATATATATATATAATATATTATATCAAATGAGAACCAACTAAAAGTTGAGAACCTTGAGAACTACTAGATTACATGCTTGTTCACATGTGATTAACTTCATTCACATGTGAACATTGATTTAGGTTAGATTGGTAAAGAAAAAAATTCAAAAATCACGTCTTAAAACACTTTTAACATGATTTGTTCATATTATCATCAAATGTGAACATATATTTGTTTTTTTGTTTTTCGCTATAATTTAAGATTTTTTTAATTTTTTTCTTTACAAATCTAACCTAAATCAATGTTCACATGTGAATGAAGTTAAATCACATGTGAACAAGCATGTAATGTAGTGGTTCTCAAGGTTCTCAACTTTTAGTTGGTTCTCATATGAACCTCCATATATATATATATATATATATATATATATATATATATATATATATATATACCTATCTCTCTTAATAATTAAAAGAAAAGCTAAATTAGGTTGACATACTATAAATAAATCAATTTAAATTAATCTTGGCCTTTGAATGATTAAGGGTAATTAATTAAAACCATTGATCTCTTCTTCTAATTATGACTACTTAAATAGCAAAGTCAACACAAACTAAAAGACCTTAATGCCCTAAGAATTTAACCCTAATTACCCTTGATTAACCTTACAATTCTTATTTAATTACTTTAACTTTAACTATATCAACTATTAACTATACATTCATTAATAATTACTTATACTTTTACTATTCATTTTAAAACGTAAAATGATAATCATCAAAACATGTCACATTTAAAAAGATACTAATGCTGAAACTATAAATAATGATATAAATATTTAAGTATATAAGTATAATATTTAGTTTAAATAACTCCTAGCTTCTTACTTTAGATGTATTAATCTCACAATACGTTTATAAATAAAATCAAGAAATTCTTCTTATAATATAAAAATTCTATACCATCAGTTAACTACATTACGAATTCTAAATGTGTTGTGCATAGAAGAATCTCATTTTTGTTTTTATAATACACTAAAGCTAAATTAGGTTGACATACTATAAATAAATCAATTTAAATTAATCTTGGCCTTTGAATGATTAAGGGTAATTAATTAAAACCATTGATCTCTTCTTCTAATTTTGACTACTTAAATAGCAAAGTCAACACAAACTAAAAGACCTTAATGCCCTAAGAATTTAACCCTAATTACCCTTGATTAACCTTACAATTCTTATTTAATTACTTTAACTTTAACTATATTAACTATTAACTATACATTCATTAATAATTACTTATACTTTTACTATTCATTTTAAAACGTAAAATGATAATCATCAAAACATGTCACATTTAAAAAGATACTAATGCTGAAACTATAAATAATGATATAAATATTTAAGTATATAAGTATAATATTTAGTTTAAATAACTCCTAGCTTCTTACTTTAGATGTATTAATCTCACAATACGTTTATAAATAAAATCAAGAAATTCTTCTTATAATATAAAAATTCTATACCATCAGTTAACTACATTACGAATTCTAAATGTGTTGTGCATAGAAGAATCTCATTTTTGTTTTTATAATACACTAATAAGCTTAGCACATAAATTGTTATACGAACAATTAATATTTCTAAGAGACGGGTCTAACAAAATTTAAAAAATATAAATAATAAGCCTTAAAGTTTTCAATTTTTATTACGTTATTTAGAAAGAAGAATACTTATGTTGTATAAATTGCTTTTTAATATATCTTCTAACGAGGGCAAATAGTTAGAATCGTATATCTCATCTTCTAACTTTTTCTTCCTAAATAGCAAATTGGGTTAGAGCCAAAAGACATTAATGCCCTTGAAGTTTAAGCCTAATTACTCATGTTTAACATTAGTATTTTTTTAATTAAACTAATAATTGAATTACATTCTTTCTTTTACATGATTAAGGCTCCTTTAATGTAGGGACTAATGGCCATCCTATTGATTTAATTTAAATTCATATTTAAGTCTAAATAATAAATATATCTATATATATATAATTTTAAATTAACGCATTCACAATTATATTATTTTTCAGTTGTACTATATTTATGAAATGATATGTTGTTAACATTTACTTAAAAGTGTATTTAGGTTAGCGGGTTAAATTATCATAATCAATGTATATTACGATTATATAATTTAACATAATGTATTATACACTAATAGTAATATACTTATATAGGATATTTTATATAAACTTTAAATACCTTTTCCATTTACTTAAAAGTGTCTTTAAATTAGTGGGTTAGATTATCATAATCAATGTATATTATGATTATATAATTTAACATAATGTATTACATTATGTTAAAAATAAACAAACGATGTAAATATGTATATATTTTTGAATACAAGTTACTAACAATTATTATTATGATTTTATTTTTGATTAGATTTGAACCAGATTGACAATTAGTGATATTATGCCACGATAAAATTACTTTGATTTATATGTAAACTAAAAGTATTGCTATATCTTTGCTTATTAATCTTTTCATTAATAATATGTAAACCCCGATGAGATATTATTTTTCACATACTACCTCGGCGAGAGATAACGAAACTACCCGACTTGAATAAATCATTTAGTATGTATACAACCATGATTCGAGAATAAGCTTATATTGCACGTATTTGAACCATATTTTATGTGGTGATGTCATTATTTAAATGCGGTTCATATAGTATATGCTTTATATAATATATTTTTTACATTTTTTACTTTTTATGACTTCAACGTAACTTAGAGAACATAATTCATATAATAAAAATTGACTCATAAAAAAATATACAATTATTTAAAAAACAATTATACATTTTAAATTATTTGATCATTCACTATTTATAAAGAAAATTATGAAATAGCCCGCGAATTCGCGGGTTTATAAACTAGTACAAGTAATAAAGGATAGCATCTTTCCTACGTGTCATATTTATTATTTTGACAACTAAGCAAAAATCCTAGGTGTCATCACATTAGCTTTCTAAAAAATCCTATGTGTCATTCAAATTGAAAAAATTCTAAACTCACCTATTTTTTAGCTATTAAACTCTTTAAAAAAAAATTATAACACGTAAAATTCTAACAAATAAATTCAATAAAATATAATTTCAATTATACTTAACAAAATCTAATTCAAACGATTTAAAAAAAGGTATGAACCAAAAATTCATCTTATAACGAGGGATCATGGGACCATTATTTTATTTTAATTTATTAGTTAATTATTATTAATTAATTAATATTTATAAAAGAGATATAGGATACCTTCCTTCGGGCTTTGTCAGTTAGTTAATTACTTTTATGGAAAACTTTGTTAATTTACGTTATTGGAAATTATGAAGTTTGTTTCAACACGTACTTTCTAATTCTTTTGACAACTAAGTAAAAATTCTAGATGTCATCACCTTAGCTTCCTAAAAAATCCTATGTGTCATTCAAATTGAAAAAAACTTATTAATTAATTAAATAATAGGCGTTTTTGCTTCACTTGCTATCTATTCCTAATATATATTTCTATATTAATAATTCCTTCAAAAATTAAAGATTTATATGCATTCCGATCTTATTACCCTCTACATGTTTTCATGATAAATTTGATTAGTTTAATGAACAAATAACGGAGAGCAACTCATCAGTAGGTGATCATGAAGAAAAAACTTGATTGCCTACTCTTTGCTTCTAGATGATTAGTTTATCTTCTAACTAAATTTTTTTTTTTATATAAAGTTCTTTGTTTTGATTAATTATATATTTTACTCATCATTCACGTGGTCTATCAACATGCTCATTGTTGTTTTGTGTTGTTTATATAAGATAAATTGTTTTTGCAAATTAATATCGAGAATTGTTGAATATGAATCATCCCGTGCATCGAACAAGTTAAAAAACTAATACGGGTTTTGATATGTCATTTCATGAAAGTTCGGTATTTGATAATATTAAGGTATTGATAATTATCACTCATTATTAATTTGTAGAATCACTTCGATGAACCACACATCATGTTGTTTGTATAGTGTTAGGATCTACATTCCTTCTAAACTGTAATATATCAATACATAAGTACTTAGTTTGGTTATTTATGTATACTTAACTATATAAGTATGTGTAACAACTGACAAAAATGACCAAAATCCGGGTCCAATTTAAACTTTCTATTCACATATCCGATACAAATGTTATCAAGTGCTCAAGTATTATATAAGGTATTATATAACCATAACTCGAAACGATTAATTATTTATCGTGTACAAGTAAATCATTCGCTACAAAACTAACAAATAATGTATCATTGAAAATGATAATAATTATTTACGTGGGTTAAAATAAAACACATTTCGTTTTATTTCATTTTACTCGAACGCAAGGAAATCAATCGAACTATATCCGTCAATCAAACTCAAAACTAAGTTATATTTTTATAACTCAATTAAAGTATTTTTATAAAATACTTCGCATAAAAACATAAACGATTTCGTATCAATAAAATTATAAAATTTAAAAATATTATTTATTTTACAATCGGGTACCAAAACACGGGTCAAAATACCACGAAGCGGGACAAACCGGAGCCAACCACCTCCAATTATTGGAGATGGCCGGCCTTTCCTCTTTACTCCCTCCTCATTTCCATTTTTGGTTCCATTTCACCCACACTCAATCTCTTCCTCCTCTCCCTCTCGGCTCACACTACATCACCACCGCCATCATCATCAAATCGGCACCATCATCATCACTAGAAGGAGGAGTAACAACAACATCATCATCATCGTCTTCCATCATCATTTTCACCATTTTCGTTCTCATTTTCATTTGGTAAGAAAATCCCCGATCTCCACTCGATTTCATGTTTATAATACTTATATTATCATGTATTATCATTCTATTAAGTTGGTTATATGCGAAAATGGTTTTAAAATCGGTTTGGGTGTGTTTTGGAAAGGACAGACTCGAACCAGACCTCGGAATACGGCGTATTCAAGGGAATACGGCGTATTTCCGCCCAGAAAACATGAACACGGCGTATTCAAGGGAATACGGCGTATTCCCTCTATTTTTCATGAATACGGTCGTATTCAAATGAATACGGCGTATTCCCCACAAATGCCACCAATCCGGCGGATTCAAGGGAATCCGGCGGATTCCCCCGTCATATTTCATGATCCAACGGATCAATAAACTAGCCCTGCGAATTCTAGCTAAAACAGAACAAGTAAATTTTCGAAAACGTCGACGATTTCACAAGTAATTTTAACGTGCTTCTCGATGAAAAATTTATTGTAACGGATCAGACTCAAATTCGCTCGGTCATTCAAAAACAGCAAAATGGTCAAGGCTAAGTACCTTAGCCTAGCCAGTTTTAAGCCATCCGGAGTCATCTAGGGGTCGAAAATGGCATATTTCAGTTTTCAGAACCGTACCAAATTTAGTAACTTATGAAATGAAATGTGACGGACATAATGAACTTGAATAACAACTAAACCTATACGATACGCTTTTAAAACCAATATCATTTATATAAATATCCATTCATTTATACGAAATCTCGCGTGTTTAGGACACTAGGAGATTACTGTTGGATCAACTGTACGTTTAGAAACGCTAGCACTCAAAGGTGAGTTTCCATAGCCCCTCCTTTCAAACTGTTATACTGTTTTGGGGTGGAATGCATACTCGTTGATTATTATTCAAAATCTATTTATGAAATCAATCATTGTAAATGATTTATTACAACTCGTATTAGACTAGGGCACTAGTCGCAAATGAAAAACTTATATGAGATAGGTTTCAGTAACACGAACATTGATGGATAATATGGATTATCCTTACACATCACTCAGGTTTCAAGAACATCAATAGCTGTAGGCTAACACTGTACGACATTGGAACAATTGAAATCATTGTACTCTAGGCTAGAGTACATCAAACTTAGAATTCAAGAATCCAAGAATCGAGAAACTAGAATACTAAGAAACTAGATAACAAGACTTTAAGATCAAGAACAAGAACTCAAGGTCAAGAATACAAGAAAACATTAGAATCAAGAACAAGAACTCAAGGTTTAGAATACAAGAAACACTAAGATCAAGAACAAGAATTCAAGGACTAGAACACTAGAATCAAGAACTAGAATTCAAGGTCAAGAATACAAGAACATACAAGAATCAAGAAACAAGAAAACAAGATTAGATCAAGGATTATGTGCTAGGTCAAGAACTTATTTGCAAGATCAAGAACCTATTTACAAGATCAAGAATTATGTGCAAGGTCAAGAATTCAAGGTTTTCAAGATCAATAAAACAAGGTTTTCAAGATCAAGATTTTCAAGGACAAGATCATAAAACAAGATTTTCAAGAACATACTTGCGCTTTACTTTCCTTATGTGATATGTGCTAATTATTTGAATTTATTGATACGTGTTAATTGCTAATCTGTGATATTATTATTTGTGTTATTATTGTGTGAACTGCTTAGATCAAGGAACTAGTTCAAGAATCACTTCAATTGAGTTCATCACTCAATCTAAGAAACTCAGGAATTTAACACTGTACACAGGGGTGTACTTCAAGCATAGGATTATAATCTTATACTTTAATCCTTGTCAACTAAACCTATGGACTCACCAGCTTATCGCTGACGTATTTTAGTATGCATTTCAGGTACAGCTTTAGTAGGATCGGCCCGTCAAGATCCTAGCTCGAGTCGCATGCTTTCAACAAATGGATTTCTTGCATAACTTTTGTATTACAATTATGTAATGAAATTATTTTTGCGAACTCGCAACATGTATACATTTTATTTTGGGAAATGTATAACTATTTTCAAACGTCTCATTTAGAGTCGTTCATTATGTACCTTTGTGCTTGTGATATTTGATTGGTAACACCCGACCCGACCGCTTCCGCAACCTGAAATTCGAGGGTGTTACAGTATGTATCCTCAATCTTTTTCATCTTCCTATAATTATTAGCCGTGCATCGCACGGGCATAAAAACTAGTATATATATATATAAGGATAATAGTTGTGATATATTTTACTTAATTACCTCAGGACATTGGGCTTTTATCAATGTGTGTTATGGATTTATATATATCTAGTTTAAACTTTTTTTTAAAAAAAAATAATAATAAATAAATTCTAGTTTAAACTAACAAATATTTGTGTAATTTTGAGCTAGAATGTAAAATTTTAAAATATTTATATCATTTATCAACTATATTTATCTAATTAATTGTAGTGTTTCTTTTTATTAAATATAAATATTTTTAATATAAATGGAAAATAAAGAAAATAGTAGGATCTAGATTATAGTTGGGATCAATCATAACAGCGAGCTGTTGTGTAATCGTGGATCAGTCGTGCTAACGTGGCGATCAATCGTGAATGACGGTAGTCACGAATGCGAATGTGTTAAACAGTAGCAAAAAGATTATAGAAAGACTAGTGTTATATCAAGAATTTCTATAATAACAATTAATGTACTTAGGAAAAAAAAAAGCAGCATAATTTACTTTTCTTATGCTTAATGGCTACGATTATTATACATTTTAATGTATAACATTATTATTAAAATGGTAATTGCGTGCTAAATGTGCCAACCATGTCGATAACCCTTTTAGGCCTTTTTAGCTAGTTGAAGGTTGAAAGACCACAAACTTTCTATATAAATAAATAAATATAAATTATTATTAAAGATATAATATTTTTTCGACATTATCATACACGTCTATTTCCCGAAATACATTCTTTCTTTTCCCACCACTAATTTCACAATGTTTTAACTTTTAACTTATTCCATTTGTAAAAATATAAACACCTTCCATTACTCTAGCTAGTAATTTACATTTAATTATGTTCATAGTTAAAAGTGTTACGTTATTTTCCATTATTAGGGCTACATGATTTTTTTTTATCTTACTTAAACTTTATTTGTGAAAATTAATGGAGTTAGTTGCGTGAACGGTCTTTTGTGGTTTACACATAGTAACACATCTAGTACCCGTACGACGGTACTTCACTTTTTGTATTGCTAGTTTAACTACACAAAACTTGTTGCGTAGTTTAACATTTTAGTCGTTAAGTACACTAAAATGACCATTTTAGCCCTTGGGTAAGATTTATCATACTTCCAATCATCTTCCACAATTAGCACACAAATAACAAAGAGTATATAAAACCACTACCATCACGTTCTATAACCCCTCACAATAAAAACCACACCTACGACGAAGTTTGTTGTACTTGAAAAGAAGGTCTCGCCATGTTGTCATCTACCGGATCTGAGATACTCAAAATTAAGACCATCAGAATCTTCAATTTTAAAGACCGTCAGGATTTCGACTTATAAAAAACCATGGCCTCCGGGATCTTTTGACGAAGATGGTGACGACGTTTAAATTTGAGGATTTCTTATAAAAAATTAGGATTTTGACTTCGGGAAGAAATAAAGTGAGGGTAAGAGATGAAATAAGTAAAAGGGAAAAAAGCAAAAATAAAAAATAAAGGTATTTCAATCATTTTTATGTATTTAATGGGTAAAATGTAAAATTTAATGAGGGAGGGACCATTTATGCATCAAGTTTTTCCTTTTTGAAATGCTGATGTAAAAAGTGAATTACATGAATTTGTTGTTTTACATGAAATTTGTTGGGAAAATTAATCGATTTGCCCTTTTTTCCGAACGTATTTTTCGTTTTGCCCTCCGTAAAAAAAATTGCCGTTTTACCCCACCCGGTCGCAGGTCGCACCATGCAACCTGCGACCCATACCATGCGACCTGCGACTAACACGATGAACGGGTAAATGATAGAGCGATGAACGGGTAAACAAGCCAAAACTAACCGGTCGCAAGCTGCGACTTGCGACCAAAGTGATGCGACTTGCGATAATGTGACACCCCTCAATTTAGGACTAGAATTTAGTGCCTAATCAAGTTTTAATACATGTAATTAGTTCTGTGTTAGGCTAATTAATGTATCAATTATTATATATATTGTTGAATATATATCTACACAATTTGGCGGTTTGTTTAAATCGTACGAGTTTCAAATCGAATGAATTTCGATACAATGAATACGGACGTTGGTGAACAATTTAACTAAATAACATAACGTTATTTAATGGAACTATTACATCTCAAGAATATTATTTTGTAATATTTCAGTTTAAACAGTATCGTATAAATAACAATTTACTTAGTTAAATTATAAACACGCGCGACAAAACAAAACGAGTTTAAGTTACAATTTATAACTACAACCTAAAGTACTTTAATAAAAATACTTCAACCAAATCATCGGGAATTTATTCGTATTTTAAAACGTATATTAAAACATATAAAATAAATATTTAACGTTTAAACGATCGGGAAAACGAACACCGCACGGAGCGCGATTGCACGGAGTTAAAAAGTGGAGACCCACACTCGGTGGGCCCCCACCGAAATCAGCCACCAAGAGGGGGTCATCACCTCCCCCTCACTTCACTTTTATCTTTCCATCTCTCTCTCTCTATCTAATTCTCTCTCAAAACTCCACCACCACACTAAACCGCCAAATAACACCACCAAACACGCTCGAATCATCAAAATAATTACGGAAAAGGAACCACCTCAAGACAGGTTGAGTTCTCAATTGATCTCGTACCGGGTGCTGCGCCGGTGGCATTAGCACCATATCGTTTAGCTCCATCCGAACTTCAGGAGTTGTCTGCCAACTACAGGAACTTCTGGAAAGAGGATTCATTAGGCCGAGTTCTTCACCTTGGGGAGCTCCGGTCCTATTTGTCAAAAAGAAAGACGGCACGTTCCGAATGTGTATCGTCTATCGAGAGTTGAACAAATTGACCGTCAAGAACCGATACCCATTACCTCGAATCGATGATTTGTTCGACCAACTTCAAGGATCGAGTTGTTATTCAAAGATTGATCTCCGATCCGGTTATCATCAATTGCGTGTTCGCGATGCCGACATTCCAAAAACCGCTTTCCGAACCCTCTATGGGCATTACGAATTCCAAGTGATGCCATTCGGCCTAACCAACGCACCAGCTGTATTCATGGACCTTATGAATCGGGTGTGCAAACCTTATCTCGACAAGTTTGTCATTGTCTTCATCGATGACATTCTCATATACTCACGAAACGAACAAGAACACACGCAACATCTTAAAACCATCCTAGAGCTACTTAAACACGAGGAGCTCTATGCCAAATTCTCTAAGTGTGAGTTCTGGATTCAAACAGTTCAATTCCTTGGTCACGTGATCGACAGTAAGGGGATTCACGTTGACCCATCAAAAATTGAAGCTATCAAGGGCTGGCAAGCACCCACCACTCCGACCGAAGTACGCCAATTTTTGGGTCTTGCCGGGTATTACCGACGATTCATTGAAAATTTCTCCAAGATAGCCTTACCACTCACGACTCTGACCCAGAAACACAAAAAGTTTGACTGGACTGATAAACAAGAGTCGGCATTCCAACTCTTAAAGCAAAAGCTTTGCAGTGCTCCCATTCTATCATTACCCGAAGGCACCGATGACTTCGTGGTATACTGCGATGCTTCTCATCAAGGTCTCGGTTGTGTGCTTATGCAACGAGACAAAGTCATAGCTTATGCTTCACGACAGCTCAAGATTCATGAAAAGAATTACACCACCCACGACCTCGAGTTAGGAGCCGTCATTTTTGCACTAAAAATTTGGAGACATTACCTCTATGGCACTAGATGCACAATCTTTACAGACCACAAAAGTCTCCAACACATATTCGATCAGAAGGATCTCAATATGAGGCAACGTCGATGGGTCGAGTTGCTTACTGATTACGACTGCGAACTCAAATATCATCCAGGCAAAGCAAATGTTGTTGCTGATGCCCTCAGTCGAAAAGAGCGGGTAAAACCACTTCGGGTCCGAGCCCTCAGTATGACCATTCACAACAATTTAAACATTCAAATCCTCACTGCTCAACTCGAAGCCTTGAAACACGAAAACGTCAAAGATGAAGCCTTGCGGGGCATGGATAAACAATTCGAAATTAAACCTACTGGAATTAGGTATTTCTCAAACCGAATCTGGTTGCCTAAATTTGGGAACCTACGAGACTTGGTGATGGATGAAGCTCACAAGTCCAAATATTCTATCCATCCGGGATCCGATAAAATGTACCACGGTATCAAGGACTTCTACTGGTGGCCGAACATGAAAGCTAAAATCGCCACCTATGTCAGCAAGTGCCTTACTTGCTCCAAGGTCAAAATCGAATATCAAAAACCTTCTGGTTTACTTCAACAACCCAGTCTTCCTGAATGGAAATGAGAACAAATTGCCATGGACTTCATAACCAAACTACCCAAGTCCTCGAGCGGTTGCGATACTATTTGGGTGATCGTGGATCGTCTCACAAAGTCTGCTCACTTCCTGGCAATTAAAGAATCCGACAAAATGGAACGCCTCACCAGTATTTATCTGAAGGAAATCGTGACCAAACACGGTGTTCCAATCTCAATTATCTCCGATAGAGATAGTCGTTTCACTTCACAATTTTGGCAATCACTTCAAAAATCTCTGGGTACTCGACTTGATATGAGTACCGCATACCATCCTCAAACCGACGGCCAAAGTGAACGAACAATTCAAACACTAGAAGACATGCTACGGGCCTGCGTAGTAGACTTCGGTGTAAACTGGGAAAAACACCTACCATTGTGCGAGTTCTCGTACAACAACAGTTATCATACCAGCATTAAGGATGCACCTTTCGAGGCACTGTACGGTCGTAAGTGCCGGTCACCTATCTGTTGGACCGAAGTTGGGGATAGCCAACTCACAGGTCTAGAAATCATTCACGAGACGACCGAGAGAATCGTCGAAATTCAAAACAAGCTCAAGGCCGCGCGTGATCGTCAGAAAATTTATGCTGACGTGAGACGCAAACCACTCGAGTTCCAAGTTGGGGATCGAGTACTACTCAAAGTATCGCCTTGGAAAGGCGTAATCCGATTTGGCAAACGAGGGAAGTTAAATCCCAGATACATTGGACCATTCGAGATCCTCGAGAGGATTGGTCCAGTGGCATATCGATTGCAGCTGCCATCCGAACTCAGCAACGTGCATCCCACTTTTCATGTTTCAAACCTGAAGAAGTGTCTGTCTGATGAGACACTTATCATTCCACTCGATGAAATTCGAGTTGACGAGAAACTTTACTTTGTTGAGGAACCCGCTGAAATTATGGACCGTGAGGTCAAACAACTTAAACAAAGTCGTATTCCCATCGTCAAAGTTAGGTGGAATTCGCGGCGCGGTCCGGAATTCACCTGGGAACGGGAAGACCAAATGCGACTCAAGTATCCTCAACTCTTCACTGACTCAACATCAAACACGACTTCAACATAAATTTCGGGACGAAATTCTTCTAACAGGGGGAGAATGTGACACCCGTCAATTTAGGACTAGAATTTAGTGCCTAATCAAGTTTTAATACATGTAATTAGTTCTGTGTTAGGCTAATTAATGTATCAATTATTATATATATTGTTGAATATATATCTACACAATTTGGCGGTTTGTTTAAATCGTACGAGTTTCAAATCGAATGAATTTCGATACAATGAATACGGACGTTGGTGAACAATTTAACTAAATAACATAACGTTATTTAATGGAACTATTACATCTCAAGAATATTATTTTGTAATATTTCAGTTTAAACAGTATCGTATAAATAACAATTTACTTAGTTAAATTATAAACACGCGCGACAAAACAAAACGAGTTTAAGTTACAATTTATAACTACAACCTAAAGTACTTTAATAAAAATACTTCAACCAAATCATCGGGAATTTATTCGTATTTTAAAACGTATATTAAAACATATAAAATAAATATTTAACGTTTAAACGATCGGGAAAACGAACACCGCACGGAGCGCGATTGCACGGAGTTAAAAAGTGGAGACCCACACTCGGTGGGCCCCCACCGAAATCAGCCACCAAGAGGGGGTCATCACCTCCCCCTCAATCACTTTTATCTTTCCATCTCTCTCTCTCTATCTAATTCTCTCTCAAAACTCCACCACCACACTAAACCGCCAAATAACACCACCAAACACGCTCGAATCATCAAAATAATTACGGAAAAGGAACCACCTCAACGCGATCTACATTTTCATCTTTTCGGATTTTCAATCCGACACCGCGTAAGTTTCCGACAAATTCTCGAAATCTCTTTTACATGTTTATGAGTTATATAACATGTATATGTCCAAATATATGAAGAAAACACGATTTTACAACCTAAAAATGAGTTTGATTTGGGTTTTGGGGTTAAAAATTTTGTCAGTCGAAAGTTTCTGGGCTGATGTTCTTCAATGCGACACAAGCCTTGTGTCGCATACTATGTCGTATTTTGGCCGTTATGTCGCATCTTGTGTCGTACCAAACCTGTAGTGTCATAACTCATGCGACACAATATTGTGTCGTACTCTGTGTCGCAAACTATGTCGTATTCTATACGACACAACCACTATGTCGCTATTGATTTAGCATTCCGAACCTATGCGACACAACTCTTGTGTCGTATAGGTATTATGTCGCATCTATAATGCGACACAACCGTTGTGTCGCATGACGTGTCCTTGTGTCGCATATAGTGTCGCAAAACACAACAGATTTACAATTTAATTCCAAGCTAAGTGTTAGACATTTGGAACTTCAAACGATTAAACAAAATAACTTCTAAGGGACATTGAAACATGTTTTTCAAGCATAACACTTCAAACAAATATAGATATGTCGAGATTATTATTTCAACTAAACCACCAACGGGCCGTACGCGTTTTCAAAACATACTTCAAAAATCAAACAAGTCGTTGTAACTTGTATCAATTCAATCAAACAAGTCGTTGTAACTTGTGTCAATTCAATCAAACAAGTCGTAGTAACTTGTAACAAAACAATCAACCAAATCGTAGTAATTTGGACATATATATATAGTTGTATAACAACTACAAAGGTAGTCTTTCGAGATACCGATACAATTGATAACAATCAAGGGTCGTGAACACATTCAGGTTTCAAGTCTTTGGACATCGATTCACAGCTAATTACTTCAAGTTTATTAAATTCAACATTTCAAGACTCATGTGAGTTTCATGGCCCCATTTTCACTATTTTACAACTAGGGGTGTGATATTACTACTCTATTTCGTTTTACAAGTAGAACGCAAGTACCAACCTTCAAATACTTCATGAGTTTCAAGCTAATCAATTTAAAGTCCTCTATAGCATAGTCTCTAATATTTTAGCGTGAATGTTAGTATATGATATCATATGGGATTGACAATCCTCATCCGGGTTAGCACGCACTAACCGGTCAAACAGATGTATTAGCATTTGGGAAGACGAGTGTGGATTAGACACTCGTAGGAGGCAAACCAGTTAGGTTTCCTTAATTGGACCCAGCGCTCAAGTTAAGCTCAGACTATGTGCTCATGGATTGTATAACTTTTATTTTGCTTAATTGCATTTTAAATTCAATATAAATCTTGCGGTTCTTACAACTATACATTGACATACAAACCTGTGAGCTCACCAGCGTTTTCGCTGACCCATTTTAGTATTTATCACAGGTACCCAGCAGTAGGTTAGCTGCACAAGCAGAGACTTTTAGCTCGAGTCATCATACATACAACTAGAGATTTGATTACATAATTATATTTTGTAAATGTAATTATGCTATGTAATCTCTCAATTTCAGGAACCGAGCTAATGTAACATTATTTTTGATGTAAACGTTTACTTTATTAATACAAGTTTAAAACGACGCATATAGTGGTCGTTCATTATATATCTTATGTGCTTTGTATATTGATTAGTGACACCCAAATCGAGCTTCCGCAAATCATTAAATTTGGGGGTGTCACAGATAAGATAACGAAGAAAGCAATGGGATGAAGTTAACGTAGTATGTGGCATTCTGGCGGGCGCAGGTCGCATGGTCGTAGCGTGTGACTTGCGACCGGCTTGTGTGATCGGGTTCGAACTTAATTTTGTATGTCTTTTACTCGTTCATTTGGTTGGTCGCAGGTCGCATGGTATGGGCCGCAGGTCGCATGGTGCGACCTGCGATCGGGTGGGGTAAAACGACAATTTTTTTTTACGGAGGGCAAAACGAAAAATACGTTCGGAAAAAAGGGCAAATCGATTAATTTCCCAATTTGTTGTGTAGAGTGTAGGCTAATGAATACAGAAAGGAAACTAAAATCGGGAGAAAGCTTGATTTTATGAGCAAAACGTATGTTGTGTTACAAAATACATCCAAAATATTACTGTAATTAATAATTCGCTACAGGTAGAGAACAAGATCTAAAGTGTTGTATAACAACGTCAAAACCGTCACTACTCAAAATAAAACTAGATTTACATAATACCGGTTATTAAAATACTCTTGATCGCATCTAAGTTCTAGAAATATCCCAAAAAAACTTATAATCGAACGTGACCTTTATTAAATTACTCAAATATTCTCCATCATTCCAAAAGAAAGTTATTTTTTAAGTATATAATAATAACAAATAATTAATCTCTGCAAAACTATGATGTGTGATTCTATATCCTTCTAAACATTTGTTTAATTTAAAATTAATCATTTTGCAAGGCAATATCATTAAAACCCAAAACAAGGAAAAACTTGTAAAAGGAACAAGGAACATCTCATACCGCGAACCCCTGACCTCTTGTTCAGAGGCAAAGAACTCAGCCACTAATCCAACCCTGCTGCTTCAAGGAAAAACTTGAAAAACTTGTAGTGATCTCTAAAAGTCAAAATCCTTTTACAAATTAGGTTTCTTAAAAGTAAAATTAAAATCACATAAAAATTAGGAGAATGATAACGACAGCCCTTAAGGCTGTCAATAAGAATTTAGAACACGCATTAATACTTGTATCCATACCATAATAAAATCTCTGACCCTCTGAATTTTAGTTGACCCTCCATAAATATCCATTGAGTACAATCAACTGATGCACGTTATTGACATCCCTTAGGGCTTTCATTAACAATACCCTAAAAATTAACATCAAATTCTTTCTTTCTTCTTCTTTTAACTTTAGGGTGTATTTAACAACAAATTATTAGAATAATTGACCTCAATTAGTTAACTATTTGCTAGATAAAATTATTAAAATCTTATTAAATAATAAACCTTAGAGAATTAATGTGACACCCCGCAAGATTAATCGCGATTATTAACGTTAATCACTTGCATGATTAGGCTAATTCTCTACTTGAGTGAATTCACAACACATTTTAGAGGTAAGTCTAGCAAAGCCCAACTAGTTAATACGCGTAGTATTACTTATTTGTAATTAGATGTAATTACATACGAAACGATTGGAACAAATACGACAAAAATATACGACTGTTGGTGAACAAAATTATTTAATAAAACGGAATTATTAAATAACGTTATTAACTATTAAATATTATGTCGATAATATTTACAAAGTATTTCGCAAACTAAAACAACTCGAAACATTTCTGACAAAACGAAACAAAATAAACTTATAAATTTTTATAACTTAACAAAAACATCTTTATAAAATATCTCAACTAAAAATAAATTCGAATACATATTTAGAAAGTTACCAAATTAAAATAGTATAACATTTAACGATCGGGTAAACAAACACGGAACGCAAACACGGGAGGCGAAAAATGGAGACAAAACCCACATCCCCACCTCTTTTCTTTCATTTTTCTTTCATCTCACTTCTCTCTCTACTCTCTTTTTCTCTCAACTCTTTCTCACTCTAAAAACATCACACCAAAATCACCAAATACTACACCATAAAACGCGCCGAATCATCTAACTATTTAGAGAAAAACGATCACGACATCACGATCTACACTTCTACCTTTTCGGATTTTAAATCCGACACGCGTAAGTTTCCGACATTTCTCGCAAACTCTTAGATTTCGAAGTTTTCTTTAATATTTCAAGTTTAATATACTTAGATTATCATGTTTTAGTGTTCTATCAACTGAAAATGTCCAAAAATCGAACCAAAACTCGTTGATTTTAAGCTGTTCGTCGAACAGTCCGTAACGTCGCATCTGGCTTGGGCCAAATGCGACGTCAGTCACAACGTCGCAAAACATATCACAACGTCGCATACTGCGACGTCGCCTTTAACGTCGCATTAAATTGCGAAGTCGCACATAGCGACGTCAACCCTTACGTCGCACTAGACCCTGGCGTCGCATATAGCGACATAAGCTCCTACGTCGCACGCAACGTCGCACATAACGTCGCAGGTTCCAGACTCTTAAAAACACATGATTCACTAAGTATTTTACCACTTGATTTTACCCCGAAACGAAATTTCGAATGCGTTTTCGCTTAAGCAATATAGTAGAAATAAAAATTTTCCAAGCTGACTTGGCAGCTCGACCCCAACCAGGGGCTTTGCCCCTTGGACCCCACCAGGGGTTGCCACCCCTTGGACCCCGCTACCAGGGGCGCTGCCCCCGGACCCCCGTATTCAATTTCGTAATTTATAGAAATGCAACGAAACAAAACATAATTATACTTTTTGAAACTATGATTTCAAACTATCACCAACGAGTCGTATACCTTTTCACAAATACAAAATACAAACGTAAACAATTAAACGAACGATTTGGACATAACTTGGTTGTACGAACACTAGCATGGATGATTAGCTTAGACATCCACATACTTATTAAATCTCATACGTTTAGGACGTTAGGAGATTTCGGACTGTACTTGGGCTTAGGTTTGCTAGCACTCGCACGCAACTCGACAAGTGAGTTCACAGCCCCTACTTTTACTGTTTTAACTGCTTTGAACAGGGGTGGTAAACATAGTCAAACACTTTTACTACATGATAGTATACCTGGTTTTACTCGAACGATTAGAGTACATTGAAACTGTTAACTGTTACACAACTAATGTTTATGAAATAACGTTTTCATACGACAAACTGTTAAAAAGTCCCTACTGACATGGGCACAAACTATTGAAAAGTCCCTACTGACATGGGCACTAACTGTTGAAAAGTCCCTACTGACATGGGCACAAACTGTTAAAAAGTCCCTACTGAAATGGGCACAAACTATTGAAAAGTCACTACTGACATGGGCACAAACTGTTAAGAAGTCCCTACTGACATGGGCACAAACTGTTAAAAAGTCCCTACTGACATGGGCACAGACCGTTGAAAAGTCCCTTCTGGCATGGGCACTAGATCCTGCGAACATGGGTCTACTATTATTATTAAACTGATGAAAAGTCCCTACTGACATGGGCACCGGGTTCCTACTGACATGGTCCCACCAAACGATTAGGATACTGATATTCATACGAGACACAACTATTAGGATACTGATATTCCTACGATCAACTAATAGGATACCTACATTCCTACTATAATCTTGAACTATACTTTTGGGCAACATCCCAACGAAACATATCTACGATTAGAATACGTATATTCCTACAGAACATACTTGAAAATAGGATACTGCTTTCCTACAACTACTAGGATACGAACTTTCCTACAAACAACTATTTGGAAACGTATTTGGTTTTACGAACTACACTTTTGGGTGACATCCCAACAACACTGTACTTTTGGGTGATATCCCAACGATACATTATAAACAACCGTGGTTTATCAAAACTGAACTTGTAAACATAAAAACCTGTGAATTCACTCAACCTCGTTGTTGACTTTTACTATGTTTTTCAGGGAATTAGCTGCGCCTGTAAGAATCGCCAACACACATGGAGAATTAGGCGACCCGTGAAGTTTTAGGATGCCAACTTTTTGGAAACATATGGATTTCTCTAGTATAACTGAAACTGTTTTAGTCATATTCCAGAAATCTACTTTTGTAAACTTATTACTTTTAACTTGTACAATTCGATGAATCGTAAACTTTGTAATTAATACTTTTGGCATCTTAATGTATTATGTTCTGTTGTAATCATATGCTCTGATACGTATGCATATGCAATGTTGACGTGGCACCCCCAGACAATACTAATGCTTCCGCTAAACGAATTTGGGGGTGTGACAATTAAGATAGTCATTGAAGTAGTTTTTGAGAAGAAGTTTAAGCTCATTAAAAGTAAAATTACTTAAATATCCATTAATTAAATACTTTCCTTATTTTGGGTTCTATTTGTATGTCACTTTATATTAATTAATCTACATTTTCTTGACAACAACTGTTTTACACTTTTACTAAACACTTAATAAATACTATTTAGTTCATTACTTCATTGTTGTTCCTATTTGAGGATTTATTTGTATGCCAACTTATGTCACTTTACAATGTGTCATCTATAATTTCAAGTAGTTTAACAATACACTTGTACAATAAAAACAAAAACTTTAGGGTGCGTTTGGTTACATAAAAATTTCTCCATTTTTCTTTTTTCCATTTCTCTAGAGAATCAGAAGTGTTTTACATTTATAGAAAAGCATCAAAAACCTAGAAAACGTGTTTTGTTGCAAGGAGTAGAGTTTTCCTTTTCCAAGGAAGAGTAGAGACACATTGTAGTTTAAAAACTCACCAAAAATAGTTTTCAACTTTGTAATTATATAAAGGAAAACAAAGATTTTTCTTTTCTTATATAAGTTTTTTAGAAAACTCAAATTTGAACACGTAGTCTAATTTTCTTGTTTTCTTAGAGAGTTTTTATGGAAAAGTGAAGAGTTTTCTGTAACTAAACGCACCCTTAATTTTCAGTTTTTAACAAAAGTTTCGACTACCCTCTTTCAACTCATCGCTTACAGTCAGTTTTAGAAACACAAAAAAATTATTTTCATCATACAGGGGGTATTTTAACAAAAACCAAATCTAGAACCCTTAACAGCAAAAAGATAAAACCTTACCATCTGTGATTGGTGGTGTTAGAGCGCTGCATTGGCCATTAGCATTTACTAGCAAAGTACTATTGGGGCTTTTAGCATCTTGCTATCTGCCATTTGATAATATAATTCTACTGCCTTTCAAAAAAAAAAAAGCATTTACTAGCAAAGTCAATAATAATAATTTAGTAATAAAGTCTTTAATTTAATAACATCATCACTTTCTCTCTTTCACAACAAGCTTCTTCAGCTTCTCGGTTGCGTCTATGCGTTTTTACTACTTTATTGCACCAAACTTTTATATAATTTCCCCCTTATCCAAACACACACACATACACACACTTTGTTATTACTAGCAAAAAAGATCACTTTTTAGTGATCAGAAGTTACTTTCATATGGAACTTTAATGCTTTCAGTTACTTTGGTAAGTTCATAATTGTGTTCAATATCCATATTTATTATTATATTTTCAATCATCCCTTTAGTATGAATTTGTTTGAATTTTGGAATCTAACTGGTCTGATGAAAATCGGGTTCATTTTATTTTTATAAAAAGATTGGAAATTGAGATGCTTTATGGATTAGGTTTGTTTTGATAAGGCATACTGTTTGATTGAGATGTTTTATTTGGATAATTGTGATATTGGTGATGTGATGTTTGGTTGTTTGTAATAACAGTGAGGTGAAGCTTTGTTCTTGAGTAGAATTATAAAGATTAAGTATGGCTTATGCTGGAAGACGGTCCGATCAGCCGCAGCCCGGGCGGCTGCTGCGGACTCAGACGGCGGGTAATTTGGGCGGGGAAGCGATGATGGATAGTGAAGTGGTGCCTTCTTCACTTGTTGAAATTGCGCCTATTCTTCGTGTTGCTAATGAAGTTGAACCAAGCAACCCAAGGGTTGCTTATCTCTGTAAGTCTTCATTTATTTTAAATATATTAGCTTTGTCGTATTGAATATTGATCGATGTTATCGGACTTATCAGAACTGGGGGTGACTCACTAGGGTATATGTGGTTATTGCTTTTGTTTATAAAGTTTTGTTAAATGTAAAGCGTTGAGTAGCTTAGTTGATGGGGTATGTAAAGAGTAAGCAATTGAGTGTCAGAATGACAGGATCTTATGTAGCCTTGATGCGAGTCAACAAATTTGCAACTACAAAGTTAAGGTGTTATTAGACTTGTTGGCAAAATCTTTATAAAATAATTACCAAGTTTTTGGCCAAGAGAGAGAGAAAGAAATTATAGGAAGCATTACAGCATTTTGGGTATATTTATCTTAAGCTGTACCCATAACATGCAATAGCTCACCTGGTTTGCTTACATGCAATGGCAACAAGAAACCTTATTTAGTTGCTTAATCAGGTCGATTCTATGCCTTTGAGAAAGCTCATAGACTAGATCCAACATCAAGTGGTCGTGGTGTTCGTCAATTCAAGACTGCCTTACTTCAACGTCTGGAAAGGGTATGTGAACTGAACTCATTTCTTCCATCATTCATCACTTATCATGTTTTTTATTTCGCTATGCTAATTCTTCCGATAGTAATCCATGCATGTTTTCCAAGTTATTTAATTGGTTCACCTCAAAAGAGTCAAAACATATATCATTATTTATTCTTCTTCGTCATTTCATATTAAATGTGTAGTTTATGGATGAAAACATTACTTTACTTAAATTTTGACCTCCAATGGTGTATTCTATGTAGGAAGATGAAACAACTTTAGCAGGACGAACAAAGAGTGATGCTCGTGAAATGCAGAGCTTTTATCGACATTACTATGGGAAGTACATTCAAGCTTTGCAAAATGCTGATAAAGCTGACCGGTAATCATCTTTCCTTCTGAGGTTTTTAGTAGAAGTGGAAAAACGGGCAGGTTGCGTGGTGGGGCCGGTGGGGGGGGGGACTCTTATTTTTTTCTTAAACTTTTACAACTGTCAGTGTGTCATTTGTAATTACAAACATTAATACTTGTAATGATATTATATAATTTCCAATAAAATGATTAGGAGGTTTTATGTATTAAGAATACAGTTTGGGCAATTTTCAACCTGTTACTTTCTACCTAATTTTATGATTTTACCCATTGGATATGAAACATAATCCCAATCAACCCATTCATAAGTAATTGGATTAAAATTGCACCTCTAGTTTTTGTCTTTTGGTGTTTTTCATTTTTCTGATTGCATAATTTACTTCTAATATCAGTACACGTCTTACCAAAGCTTACCAAACTGCTGCTGTTCTGTTTGAGGTTTTAAAGGCTGTCAATCTCACAGAATCTGTTGAGGTGGCAGATGAGGTAAGTGTTTGATATTTCTCTTCCTTCAAGAAACTCATTTGATAATTACTTTATATGTATATGCAATCCTGTTTGATTATACATTTTATGATTACCTATAGATTTTGGAAGCACACACAAAGGTTGCTGAGAAGACCGAGATGTATGCTCCTTATAATATACTTCCACTTGACCCTGACAGTAAAAACCAAGCAATTATGAGATATCCGGAGGTTTGTTAAAGAAATATCATCTGAAAGATTTTCATTTTGTTTGGTATATCGACATTTCACGTGTTCAATTTTCAGATACAAGCTTCTGTCTCTGCTCTACGTAATACCAGAGGTCTGCCATGGCCGAAAGGGTACAAGAAGAAAGTAGATGAGGACATTTTGGATTGGCTACAGTCGATGTTTGGTTTTCAGGTTTGTTTCTAGGGCACGTTGGGTAATGGGTCAGAAAAGGGTCGAGTTGAAACAGGTCATTTTGAGCCTGCATCGAAGTTGGATGGGTTGGGTTGACCCGTGAACTTCTTTTTTTATGATTTACTAAACACTATCTTTTCAATAATAATCTAAAATATTGACTAACACGATTTAGATGGTTGTATTCATTGTAAATAGACTTGAGCAACTTTCGTCACGGTTTCATATGTTCAACCAATTTGACCTACCCATTCTCCGTTTAGATACTTTTTTTTTTTAATTAATTCTTTTGACCAGTTTGAGATGAAAAAACACAACCCATCGACCCATTTGACGTACATGGGCTGAAATCCCGATTCTAATACTTGTGTTGACTGATGAGTCTTACTCTGACTTGTGTAAATTGCAGAAAGATAATGTATCAAATCAAAGGGAGCACTTGATCTTGTTATTGGCAAATATTCATATTCGACAATTTCCTAAGCTTGGCCAACAACCTAGGGTATTGTGCCTCTGAATGTGGCATGTAATCTATTTGTGCGCATATATACATTTGTTGCTGATGATATTTTTCTTTTGTAGTTGGATGATGCTGCAGTTGATGAAGTTATGAATAAACTTTTCAAAAATTACCAAAAGTGGTGCGAATATCTTGGTCGCAAACATAGTCTGTGGTGAGTTTAGTTTCCCCGAGTTTTTTCATGGTTATTGACCTCCTGTAACATATTTACGGGATCATTATATTCAGTACTCTTTTTTTGACTTGATATGCATTCTTGTACATGAAGTATGTAAAATGTAAATGCATTGTTTTCAGTCTGACATTTGCCATTTACAGGTTCCCAAATATTCAAAAAGAAGTCCAACAAAGAAAACTGTTATACATGGGTTTGTATCTTCTCATATGGGGTGAAGCTGCAAACTTGAGATTTATGCCAGAATGCCTTTGCTACATCTATCACCACGTATGTGTTATAAATCTGTTATGTTCTTTCGCTATTCCTTTATATTTCTCTAATATTCCTTATGTAGTTATATATACATAAAGTAATTCCAAAGAGCTTACTAACTTTTACCAGGGACAAGAGTTTTGCAATTGTACGAAAAGTTATGAATAAACACTTTATGGGTGAGTTGGGTATTAGATGAAAACAGGTTAGATTTAAAACGGGTCTTTTTAGTACTTTTTGAAACTGTCCGGGTCGGGTTTACCCATATAAACTTTTTGTCCCTTTTGAACTTTTTTATAAATAATAAATGCAGTAGTTATTATGAATTATGATTACAATAAATTATATATTTACCCTAATAATCTGAATCTGTTAATACAGCTGATTTAGAAGTGAGTATGCATTAAAAATAGACTCCCAGGTCGGGGGTTTTCAACTAGTTTGATCCTTCCAACCCATTTGCTATTTGTTTTTATTTTTATTTATTATTTATTATTATTATTATTATTATTATTATTATTATTATTATAATTTATTATTATTTTTATTTTTTTAAAAATTTGACCCGTTTGAGATAAAATACAACCTAAATCGACCCTTTTATATATGTAAACAGGATAGAGTGGCTACTCTAGAATAGACAAACTGGATGCTTGATCATATCTATAACATGTTTATAAACGTTTCTTTTATGTTCACACCTGCATCTTCCTTGCTTTCCAGATGGCATTTGAACTTTACGGTATGCTAGCTGGTAGTGTGAGTTCTGTGACTGGTGAAAATATTAAGCCTGCGTATGGGGGTGAAAAGGAGGCATTCTTGAAGAAAGTCGTGACTCCTATTTACAATACGATTGCAAAGGTGAATATGGTCAGGGCTTGAAAATAATGTTGTAACTTGTAAGTGACATGTATTAATTCGACTATTGTTCCCAACAGGAAGCTCATAAAAGCAAAGGAGGAAAGACAAAACATTCTAAATGGAGAAATTATGATGACCTAAATGAGTACTTCTGGTATGGTGCTCATTCTACTTTTGTCTCATGTCACATTTCATTCAATGTATCGGTGGCCCTTTCAGTCCAATTGCCTATCCACTGGTTGATTTGGGTTATTCCATGAAGTTTTTTACTCATGTGGTATAACGTTGTAGGTCAGTGGACTGTTTCCGTATAGGATGGCCAATGCGTGCCGATGCTGATTTCTTTCACGTGCCTGATGAAGTTAAAGATAATGATGTGAGTGCTATTTCACTAGTGCCACTTCCCATTCTATGGTTCTTCTATACAACTGATATACTTTGATCATTTCGACCAACCTCAAATTTGACTTCATGCAAATGTGGAACATTTCTTCTCATCATTTTGATTGGTGGACGTACATCATCATAGTTATGACTGTATATATTTATATTGATATTCGAAATTATCTATCAAAATTATTGAATGTTTGAATAATCTATATCTATATATAGTTCAAAATAAGATATAATTAGTTATGATAAAGCTTCATTCTCTTTTTCTTACTTCTTTTATTGTCTCTGATATTCTAGTGCTTGTTAATAATATCAGGGGGATAAACCAGCTACCAAGGGTCGTTGGATAGGAAAGATTAATTTTGTTGAGATCGATTCATATTGGCATATATTTAGGAGTTTTGATAGGATGTGGAGCTTTTTCATATTATGTTTACAGGTAGGTAATCTTCATATTTCATTGGTGGCATATTGCTTTGTGAACTTTGTCTTATTGACTATATTCCTTTCATGGTGGCTAAACTAAACCACCAATTCAAGGCAATGATTATTATAGCATGGAATGGATCCGGTAATCTAGGTTCCATCTTTGATGGAAAAGTATTCAAGAGAGTGTTGAGCATCTTCATCACAGCAGCCATTTTGAAGCTTGCACAAGGTAATAACTCACATAAATGCCCACTTTGGACTCTTTTCTAAGTATCAAATATGACCTTTGTAAATCAAATTGAAGGTTTATATGAATTTATTTAGGGTTTGTTGTTTCAAAGTGTATAAAACGCTATATGTTTTACTATTGTCTTCTGCGAACTTTGAAAATTCTTATTGTATGTTCATAAGTACTAAAAATGTATCTGTATGATTTTTGTTACATTAAATTATTGAGAAGTTCTGTACAATCGATAGTAAGTTAAAAGCATAGAATAGCAGTTTTTAGAACTTAAATACATACAATAGGAATTTTCAAAGTTTGCATGATACAATAGTAAAAGCTGTAAAGCTTAACACATGTTAAAACAACAAACTCATCACCATGAAAACTATGACGCAGAGATATCCCACACAAAGAGGTTCTTAAAATTTATATATTGGTAAATTGTGCAAATCTGATTACTTCTTGCCAGCTGTCATTGATCTGGTGATGATGTGGAAAGCAAGGTTCAGCATGCCATTTCATGTCAAGCTTCGCTACGTTTTGAAGACTGTTACTGCAGCAGCTTGGGTTATAGTCTTACCAGTTACGTATTCTTATAGTTTGGACAATCCTTCGGGATTAGGAGAGACCATGAAGAACTGGTTTGGCAGTGGATCAAGTTCCTCCTCTCTATTCATTTTGGCAATTGTTGTTTACTTGTCTCCAAACATGGTTTCTGCGCTATTGTTCCTCCTACCCTTTGTTCGTCGATATCTTGAGAGATCAGATTACAGAATAGTGAGGTTCATTATGTGGTGGTCGCAGGTACATGAAACCTTCTGCGTTATTGTTCCTCCTATCCTTTGTTCGTCGATATCTTGCTGTACTTTCTTCTCATACTTGTAGAGGTCACAGTTTCCACCCATTTACTTATGAATGGGTTGATTCGGGACTTCTTTCTTCCCATACTCCTAGAGGTGACAGTTTCCACCCATTTACTTATTAATGGGTTGATTTGGCTTATATTATATCTCTAACGGATCAACTGGGTAAATTTAATAACTCAGCTTAAAACAAAATGGGTCGAGGATCGCCAAAAGTGTAACATAAATGCAAAGACCTCCTAAGTTATTTAATTTGAGAAACCAAGTTATCTTTGCTATAAGATAATTTATAGTCTCATTTAACTAGTATTCAATCAAAATTTTATAAACTTTTTCAATGAAAAAGATTTTGGGTGAACCTGATGTGACCCGCACCAAAAACTACCCGTTTTGACCCTTTACCCAACCTGCCTGACCTGCCTGTTTTGCCACCTCTACAGTCTACACTTCACAAACCTAAAGCTATATTTCTTAAATTGAGATGTTATTCAGTATATACTTATGATACTCTATGAAAATATGCAGCTTCCACTCTACGTCGGTAGGGGAATGCATGAGGATCCTCTTTCCCTAATCAAGTATGACACCCTTAGTTAAATACATATATTAGTTGAATTAGTTGTCCTTTGATTTATGTGTAACCTTAATTGTTCTTTTTTAGATATACATTCTTCTGGGTTGTCCTTATTGTGGCAAAGTTAGCTTTCAGTTTCTACTTAGAGGTTTTTCTCTTCTTCTGCTCGTGTCAATTATCAATACTTTTAACCTAACTATCAATTATTTTATGCTTGTCAATGAAATACAATTATGAAACTGCTTTTTTAAATAACGTGTGGAACATGAATTGCAGATAAAGCCTTTAGTGGGTCCAACAAAATCAATTATGAAAGTTCACGTAAATCGTTACCAATGGCATGAGTTCTTCCCTCAAGGTAATAAAGTTTAGAATCTCTGTATATACTCATGGCCATAATTACAGGTTTATAAGTTACGTCAAGAAGTGATGTTGACTACACATTATTCTTTCCTCTTTTCAGCTAGAAACAATATGGGCGTTGTCATTTCACTCTGGGCTCCTATTATTCTTGTAAGTTATTTTAGAGTAAATTACATTCCCTATCCCTGTGGTATGTTATTCGTTCACTCGTGGTCCTTGTGTAGGGATGGCAAAAACATCCGAACCCGACGGGGAAAACTGAACCCGACCCAATTAATACCCATACCCGTATGGGTAGATGGGTTTGGATACGGGTTTGGGTACAAGTTTTTCTTTCTTCGCGGGTTTGGGTTTGGGTATGGGTTTTAGTAATACCCGCCCCGATTACCCGTACCCGTACCCATACCCAATTACCCGTACCCGTATCCGCATAATTGTTATTCTTAATTATATGTAATCTATAATATATATAATATAATTAAAGCATAATTAATTTGTGGATGAAAATTGAATAATGAAGATTAAGAATGATCATATTATCTATATATTTTGCATCTATTTCTTTGAACTAGAATGATCATGACATTTGAATTTTGTACTTTCAAAAACATGTAATTGTTTGTATTATGACCAGTTTGAACAACCATTTCGATTATTTAGGGTATCTTGGTTTGCTTCTTTTGTTTTGTCACGTTTCCGTTTTAAGACATCATTTATAATTGCCATACTTGCTATTTTATATGCGGAATAGTCAAACGGGGATAACCGATACCCATGGGGAAACCCGAAAAACCGATGGGTAATATTAAATGGGTACCCGCTAGCTATTGGGTTGGATTTGGGTATGCATATTCTAAATGGGTTTGGGTACGGGTACATTAAAACCCGACCCGAACCCGACCCATTGCCATCCCTATCCTTGTGTCAGGTTTTTTGCGGGTTCAGTCCCTTCCCAATCCCTCAAAGGGTAAAAAATTCAATTAATTCTAAGGATATTTTAGTCATTCAGGGATGAGGTAGATGAGGTACTGGGAGCAAAATGAAAATCCCGGTCAAGGGACTGAACCCGCAAAAAACACGACTCAGGGACTGGGAGTTAAATGAATGACATACCACATGGACGGGGAATGTGATTGACTCTAATTCTAATTTAAATTCTTCTATCTTACAAACTAAAATGTTGCAATTCTGGCTAATGGGACGATTTTGGTTATCTTTCATCTAAGAGGGCCACATGGATAAAATTTACTAATCTAAAAATGAAAAAAGATCAAATGGGCTAAACATGTCTAAGTGTATAGAGTTTTTGACTTGAACTGTAAGTTTACAGTTTCTGTAAATATATTGGTTTCGGAGTACTTATTAAATTAGAAGATAAAAGACGAAATATGGTTACATCTTACCTGACCTGGCCTGTATTGACATGTACTAAAATCATTCATTTGGACTCGTTTTGACCCGTTAGCGAACCTTCCTGACCCACCCATTTTCCTCTCCTACAACATACGTCATTCCATGTTATGTAAATTGAGATTTTTTATTTATTTCGCACAGGTGTATTTCATGGATACTCAAATTTGGTATGCCATTTTTTCCACAATATTTGGTGGTTTCTATGGTGCGTTTCGACGTCTTGGAGAGGTGGGTCCCTGCCGGTTGATTCCATCATCGTCGTCGTTGTCATCATTATTATGTTTATGTTCATCATCATCATTATTATGTTTATGTTTATTATTATTATGTTTATGTTTATGTTTATTATTATTATGTTTTTAGCTCTTCTATTTTTTTTTTTTCCTTTTTCAGATACGAACTCTGGACATGCTGAGAAGCCGATTTGATAAACTGCCACATGCTTTTAACGATCGCTTAATTCCAGCAGAAAGAAATGAAAAGGCTAAAAAGGGACTAAAGGCTACTCTATCACGTAGATTTACTAAGGTTTAGTTTTATTATTATGTCATTATACATTAGTTGCCATACAGTACCACCTTTAGCTTGTTTTTTATACTTATTTATCTGGATATCTATTTCAGGTCACACCTAACCAAGAGGAAGCTGCAAGGTTTGCTCAGATGTGGAATAAAATAATTACAAGTTTCTGGGAAGAGGATTTGATTAATCGTAGGTATGATGAAAATGATTTAATACGTATATCTTCAATATTTTTTTTAGTCTTTTGTGCTGATTTCTGCGCTTGTTTTGTGATGGTTATCAGGGAAATGGATCTATTACTCATGCCAAATTGGGCAGATCGTGATTTGGAACTCATTCAGTGGCCTCCTTTTTTACTTGCTAGCAAGGTCTCTTACGTCTGGAATGATGTTTATTCTTGAATCATTATGGGCATATTAGAGGTGGCAAAAATGGGTGGTCGCGATTTGGGCGGGTTGGGTAATGTGTTCAAAAATATAATTTTTGACATTGGTCTAGATGTACTGGGTCCACCTGAAACACATTCTTGTCGAAAATTTATTTAAAAAAGTAATTCTTATAAGTTATAATCCCATTTTATGAATAAAATGCTTAATGAGTTTCTATGCATTAAGTTACACTTTGGGGAGATTTAAACTCATTTGACCTATTTCCATGCAAGCTAATAATTCTATTTGACCCGCTAGAGATAAAACTTAACATGAATCAAACAATTTATAAGTAAAATGGTTGAAATTGCCACGTCTTGGGCTTAAACAATGACTTCTTTTACTGTTGTTTTACAGCTTCCTATAGCATTGGATATGGCAAAAGATAGTAGTGGAAGGGATTCAGAGCTGCAAAAGAGGCTGGAGTCCGACCTTTATATGGTCCACGCTGTTCGTGAATGCTATGCATCATGCAAAAATATAATGATGTTTCTGGTTTTAGGGAATCGAGAGAAAGCGTACGTACATCCTCATCGGATTCATTTCACAGAGTGATTCTATTTAAACTAGTAACTAGTTATTTAAGGCGGGTTGAATTTTTTTTTTTAGTGTCCTGAACGAGATATTTGCGATAGTTGACGATCATATAGAGAAGGGGGATGTACTAAGCGAGTTTGATATGAATGAACTGTCTAGCCTCGCTGTTCAGTTTGTTAAACTTATTGAGTTTTTGGTAAAAAATTTTATTGGGCATAGTAATTGTTGTTAATTGTGTATCTTCTATGAGATCAGTGTTGACTTCTAAGTCATTATTTTTTGCTTTTTGCAGATAAAAAATGACAAAAGTGATAAGGATGAAGTTGTCATTGTGTTACTTAATATGCTGGAAGTGGTGACAAGAGACATCATTGTAAACGAGTCGATTTCTAGGTATTGTTAAGTAGCATTATCAGCCTTCTCAATGAAGCAACATTTCTAATGGATATCATTGTACCTTTTACGTACAGTTTGATGGAATCGACCCATGGTGGTTCTTATGAAAATAATGAAGGCCTACAAGATAAACAATATCAGAAGTTCTTTTCATCTCTCAATTTTCCCGTTACAAGAGAAACAGAAGCATGGAAAGAGAAAGTACATTTATGTTTTTTGCTACCAACGTTTACCTTATTACTCTTCCATTGTCAGTATGGAACAAGATATTGCATCACAAAATAAATATATTCACTTGTTAATTTGTGTTTTATTGTAGTATCTGCATATGTAAACCCTGTTCTCATTTCTACCAGATAAGAAGGCTTCACCTCTTGCTGACTGAAAAGGAATCTGCTATGGATGTGCCATCAAACATAGAAGCCAGAAGACGTATCTCTTTCTTCTCAAATTCGTTGTTTATGGAAATGCCTGCGGCACCCAAAGTTCGAAACATGATTTCTTTCTCGTAAGTTTGCAACCCATTCAATAAATATTATGCATTATTGGTGTGTTTTTGGGACCATGGGCCATTAATATAGTGGTGCCATACGTGCATAAGCTCTAGATTTAAGTACACAGAGAACATATGTCAACATTCCCCTTTTCTTTTATACCAATAGCACGTCCAATTATTGGGTCTTAGATAGTGGGAGGATAATGATGATGTGGTTATAAGGATGTGATCCACAAGATGGATGAAGAAAGGAATATGATATTTATTCATTTTCTTGAAGTAATCAAATGGTCAGAAACATTTTTTTTTTGTAGAAATTGAAATTTGAGGTAACTCACATAATATATAGTTTATGACTGTATGTTTTTATTTTTATTTTTTTTCCGGACAGCAAAAGAAGAAACTTTTATTTAAAAAAGAAAAGAAATAAAAGCTCGAAGAAGGAGCTAGAACATCCAACTAGTAAAATACATAACAGATGAAAAACCAAATGAAAAAGCCACCAAAAATCAAATCTAACTCTACCACCTAAAATGCATACAAGTTCTTTGGATAAGTTACTGCTAAAAAATACTCAATGCCTTATATCTTTGTGTATCACTTGTTTTACTTCAGGGTTCTTACTCCATACTTCAATGAGGATGTCCTTTTCCCCATGGATATCTTGGAAAGGCCAAATGAAGATGGGGTTTCCATCCTCTTTTACTTGCAGAAAATTTTCCCAGGCCTGTTATTTTACTGTCTCCCATAATTGTCACTATACATGTGTACTGTGATTCTGAGTAAATATGTGTTATACAGATGAATGGGACAATTTCCTTCAACGGGTGAATTGCAAAACTGAAGATGACCTGAAAGGTCTTCCGGATATGGAAGAACAACTTCGCCATTGGGCATCATATAGAGGTCAAACGCTAACTAAAACTGGTATGTGATTTAATTGGTAATGATAACGTTGTATTAGCTTACTTTATTATACTAAAAGATGGTGTTTTAATTAGTACGAGGTATGATGTATTATCGACAAGCTTTGGAACTTCAGGCTTTCCTTGACATGGCAAAAGATGAAGGTATGTATTAGATTGCGTGTTCTTTTACTTTACTTTCGTGCTATATTATATTAACATTTTATATATATATATATATATATATATATATATTCTGTCCTTGCTGCAGACTTGATGAAAGGTTACAAGGCTGCTGCATCTAACACTGAAGAATTTTTGAGCAATGAAAGATCGTTACTGACTCAATGTCAAGCAGTAGTTGATATGAAGTTCTCATACGTTGTATCTTGCCAACAATATGGCATCCAGAAACGATCAGGGGATATTCATGCCCATGACATTCTGAGGCTCATGACGGCGTAGGAATTTTCGATTTTTATTTAAATTTTTTTATAAGGTTATAAAATATGTGTTATTGTATCTACTAACATGTTCTCTGAACATCTTTTATCATGAGCAGGTACCCTTCTCTTCGTGTTGCGTATATTGATGAGGTTGAAGAAACCAGTGATACAAAATTGAAAAAGGTGGTTGACCGAGTTTCTTATTATTCAGTTCTTGTTAAAGCTGTACCAAAGTCTGGTGACTCTGACCCAGTTCAAAACCAAGATCAGGTACAAGTTCGAATTTATTATAGAGACTTAACCAGTCCATGTCAAAGATTTATGTGGTTGTTGGTACTTCTTAGAGGTGACAAAATGAGTGGTATAGGTTATGGGTCAAAATAGGTAGGTTTTGGTATGGGTCAGGTTGGGTTGACTGAAACACTTTATGCTATAACATAGTTAATGTGTCAACTATGATTACAAAGTTTATTTTATTTCAATAATAATCTAGTTATTATAATATACTGTATTGATTTTGGAGGGTATGCATTCACTGTCCACTTTGGGTGTCTTTCAACCCGTTTGATCCTTTTAACCCGTTACGTTTTTTGCTATATTTCATTTCACCCTTTTGACCCATTAGAGATATAACATATATCGGATTGGTCTATTCACAAGCAATGGGTTAAAATTTGCACCCATAGAACCTCCATAAAAAACATGTGCTGTGTAATACCTTTGTTTTAGCACTTGTTTTCAAGTGGTTCGAAGTTTCTGCTAAACTAATAACCATGTCAAGTGAAACTTCTTACTGTAGACAATATTCAGCTCAACTATAATTGCATGTGCATTTCTTTCATCCTTGACATTATATGATATTACATGTAATTAAATGATAATAAATAAAAATTTTCGGAAGTAATATTATTAAATTATAGTATTGCTATTATAATTACAACAATTGTACTATTGATGAATAATTTGGGGGCAATGAGTAGACAGGTTTACTTTTTGCTATAGAGGAATGAAAAGAACTAGGTCATAAGGTGAAATAGCTATTACAAAGAAAAATCTGATCAGCCTTAAAGTTGTAAAGAACAATACTACAATTATTATTTATCAAGTATAAAAGGACAACTAGTAGAGGATTTAGGTAGGATCTATTATAACACTATAAGAAACTTAATGTCTTCTTAATACTTGTGCATTTTTGTTTGTCAGGTTATATATCGTATTAAACTTCCTGGGCCTGCCATATTGGGTGAGGGAAAGCCAGAAAACCAAAACCATGCTATAATTTTTACACGTGGAGAGGGCCTGCAAACAATAGATATGAACCAGGTACTCATTTTATTTTTTATTCTATAAAATTCTGATATTTACAGTATCTTAGCCAGCTTATTGTCATATCAACAGGACAACTACATGGAAGAAGCCTTCAAAATGAGAAATTTGCTTCAAGAGTTCCTTGTCACACATGGTGTCCGGACCCCAACTATCCTTGGGCTTAGGGAGCACATATTTACTGGCAGGTACATCAACGGGTTGATTCTTCTTCAACCCACTAGCCTCTCACGCTTTAGTTTCTTTTACCATTTATTTTGTACACTCGCTCATTAAAAAAATGCAGTTTTTGACTTCTAACATAGTTTATTAAGTATGTTTGACAATTGTACAAATTTATTGCTCAATATATGTCGATTAGTGATTTCGTTCTACGATGCGGTTGATAACCTTTCTTAATATGATTTATGCTTTTCAGTGTTTCTTCTCTTGCATGGTTCATGTCAAATCAGGAGACGAGTTTTGTTACAATTGGGCAGAGATTGTTGGCTAACCCGTTAAAGTAAGCTTTCTGATCATGTCTCATTACCAATATTCTTGTTACTATATATATATATATAGTTCTAGCTCATGCGAAAGCAATTTATAGTTTTCCAGAATACTTGGTGGATTGAATGATATAATGCTAAGTTCATAATTCAATATCGCTTGATATTATGTACTGCGTAGTTTGCATCCTAGAGACTCTATTAACTTAATATTTTATATCTTCCATTTATTTCTCAACTCATTGTGCACTTATATACCCTGGTACATTCAGAGTAAGATTTCATTACGGGCATCCAGATGTGTTTGAAAGACTATTTCACTTGAGTAGAGGAGGTGTGAGCAAGGCTTCTAGAATCGTTAACCTGAGCGAGGATATTTTTGCAGGCATGTCTTTGCTACAAAGATACTTTCGTTATATTTCATTAGTATTTCACTCTAACTTACGTGCTTTCTAATTACATTTTCCAATTTTTCTCAGGTTTCAATTCTACATTACGTGGAGGAAATGTTACACATCATGAATACATACAAGTTGGTAAAGGAAGAGATGTTGGTCTTAACCAGATCTCTTTGTTTGAGGCAAAAATAGCCAACGGAAATGGTGAGCAGACAATGAGTCGTGATATATATAGGCTTGGGCACCGCTTTGATTTCTTTCGCATGCTCTCTTGCTACTTCACCACTGTAGGATTCTATTTCAATACATTGGTAAGCTATGATATTTACATGTTATTTCTTTCTTGTCTTTTTCTTTTTTTTCCCTCTAGTTTTTCATAGTCTAAAATTGTCTGGCAATTAACTTATTTTTTATGGCAGCTCACCGTGCTCATTGTATATGTCTTTCTCTATGGACGCCTTTATCTCGTTCTCAGTGGACTAGAGAAAGAGTTGAGTACGAATAGGCAGGTCATGAACGATAAACCCCTTCAAGTAGCTCTTGCTTCTCAATCTTTTGTTCAAATTGGCTTTCTTATGGCACTTCCAATGATGATGGAAATAGGTCTCGAAAGAGGGTTTAATAGAGCATTTACCGATTTTGTTCTTATGCAACTACAATTAGCTTCGGTATTTTTTACCTTTTCACTTGGAACAAAAACCCATTACTATGGAAGAACTTTACTTCATGGGGGTGCACAATATCGAGCTACAGGCCGTGGATTTGTTGTGTTTCATGCCAAGTTTGCTGAGAACTATAGGCTTTACTCCCGGAGCCATTTTGTCAAAGGAATTGAGCTTCTGATTTTACTTGTTGTATATGAAATTTTTGGTCAATCCTATAGAGGTTCGATTGCGTACGTATTGATTACGATATCAATGTGGTTTATGGTGGGATCATGGCTTTTTGCTCCCTTCCTTTTCAATCCATCCGGGTTTGAGTGGCAAAAGATTGTCGATGATTGGACAGATTGGAGCAAGTGGATAAGTAACCGTGGAGGAATTGGTGTTTCAGCTGATAAAAGTTGGGAATCATGGTGGGAACAACAACAAGAGCATCTTATATCTTCTGGGCTACGAGGTACCATCACAGAAATGGTTTTGGCGCTTCGGTTCTTTTTGTTTCAGTTTGGACTTGTGTATCATCTCAGCTTAACAGATAGCAAAAGTTTTCTGGTACTTTTCATCTTTCTTATTGTCTCTGCTTGTTTTTACGAAGTGTCAGATATTGAATAGCACTAAACTCATATCAAGTATTGTAATGTTTGCTACTGTATTTGGTTGCAGGTTTATGGAGTTTCATGGCTTGTGATAATTGGAGCACTACTAGTAATGAAGGTGTGTTACCTACAGTGATATTTTAGTTTCATTTTTTTTAATAATTAAAATAGCATTAAGACTTACCTTAAGAAACCCGAACCACTCAGTGAATGGTTGTGTTTCACTCTCGGTATAAAAAATATAGAACTTCAACACTGATAACTTGCATACCTAATTCAGCTGACTTTTGCTGTCCGATTTCAGGCCATGTCATATTGGAGAAAAACTCTTAGTGCTGACTTTCAGCTTCTGTTCCGAATGATCAATGGTTTTATCGTTGTTGCGTTTGCTTCTACTTTGATTCTCTTGATTGCACTACCTCATATGACTATAAAAGACGTAGTCGTATGCATTCTCGCATTTCTGCCTACTGGTTGGGGACTGCTTTTGGTAAGTAATTCTTCTTCATCTGTTTGGTTATGTACTTTGAATAATCAGCCTTATTATCTTCTTCAAATCAACATTAAGACCCACTTACTTTTTGGGTCATAATCTCAGAAAGGTTCTTACGATAACTGAGGGGGTGTTGGTTTGAAACATGTAATCAATATGGTTATGGATTTCCCATGGGAGTGGGAATAAATTTCTCCAAACCAACCACCATAGATGGGTTTGTATTATGTCTAACCGAACTCCTTTATTGTTCATCAAACCCATACCTCCTCTACCATACCTCTCAACCAAACACACCCTGAACTAAACTTAAAAGAAATGAATATATCACTTGTATTTCTCTTGTTTATTATATTATATATAGGTTTATGTTTATTAATCCACTCTATCTCTATCAGATTGCGCAAGCGTTGAGACCAGTTTTAAGACGATCTGGATTCTGGTCATCAATCAGAACTCTAGCACAATACTACGAAATAATCATGGGCTTAGTTCTATTCACTCCAGTTGCATTTCTGGCTTGGTTCCCTTTTGTCTCGGAATTCCAAACTCGAATGCTATTCAACCAGGCGTTCAGCAGAGGTCTGCAGATTTCTCGTATTCTTGGTGGTGGACAGAAGAAAGACAAATCCTCCAACAACAAAGAGTGATCTTCCACCGCCCCCACCACCACGGCCAGTGTATATACTTATTTGTTGTGTTCACAACCTTGTGACCATCATCTCATACATGTATGTAAAACAAGTATTTTCTAGCCCGCATGTTGCGGCGGAACAAAAATTAATTATACTATTTTATGAAATAATTGGTATATAGCGGAACTTAAAAGTCAATGTTTCGTATATCATCAAAAATTCGGATATTCAAATTAAGGAGCTATGTATATATGGATGTAAACTTTATGTTCATTAGTCGGTTAGTTTATCTGGCGAGGACAATAAAAGTACCTGGCGAGGACAATGAAAGTACCTAAAATATGTAGAGTCCGTACCTTAAAATTATATATATATATATGTATATATATATATATGGGTAAGGTTCGGGGGGATGAGATGTTTAGAGGAGCATAAAAGGCAGATGACATCTTGACCATCCATTCCATTTCAACGACCTAGATCACCTCAGTCAACAAGGACTCAACTGCAAAAACTATAGTCAAGGGACGAAATGTGTAAAAATGTTTCACACTACCTGTATCACTCGGTCAGATCGGTCATGGATCTCATTTACTTTCCCCCTCTCTCTCTACTGAAACACGAAAACACCATCTTTAACCGATCAAATCACCTTCTCCGATCAGATCACCTTCTCCGATCATCTAATCCATCCAAAAACATCGCTGCCGATCATCTTCGTTAAAGTTTTTCTTAAAAAAATCATGAAAAAATTACTTAGATCTACTCCGTCATCTGATACACCGGATGCTTGTTTAAAAATAGCAAAAAACGATGCAACTCGTAAGTTTTTGTGATCATAATATGTTTATTCTTCATTTTTGTAACTATTTTCTACTATCTTTCTACTAATAATACTGTATTTTCTCTAACAGCTACACGTAGGAGCCAAAGAAGAACACGTTACAGATTCGAAGAGGAAAAAAAAGAGGAGACGATGCATATAAACTTAACATCTGAAGGTAGCGACGAAGCGGAATTGATTGCAATAGGTATATACTTGTTTTATATATAAATCTATTTTTATATCTGAACGATGTTAGATCTGTAAAAAATGTGAAAAATCAAAGCTTAACTTACATGATGTTGATGTGTTTATAACAGTCTATTTTGTAGATTATACTTGAAAAATGGAATACTTAGTAATATTAAATATTTTACTGCATCTTGAATATGGATAACTGCATTTTATAACTCTTGAAGACTGCATCTTGAAAGCTGTCTATTACACTAAAACACTAGGAAAATTTTTTTTAAAAAATAATGAGGTTGTCTTACTGTATGTTTTATGCTGCAAACTGCATTTTAGTAATTTAACTATTTTACTTCATTTTAATGTCTTGGTACCGCATTTTATGTCTTGTGAGTAATATTTTTATCTGATATTGTTCATGTAGTACACTTCGTAAATAAATCAGTGAAAGAAAGTGCATACAAAAGTCCACTAAATTAAAAAGTGTAAAGTTTGAGGTTGAGAAGAAGAGATCAACAAGCAAAAGAAAAAAACTTGCAAAAAAGGTTGTTTTAGGTGAGATCTGACATAGGATTCGGAACGTTGCTTGACTGCTTTAACTACGATACAGTGCCTTTAAAATTAGGTTTATTTGTTGTTCAAAGTTTCGATCCAGAAACACGTAGATTGAACTTCCTGGATGGTAGATCAATCAAAGTGACAAAGGAGCTGATTCATGATGTTGTTGGCTTGCCAATTACAAATTACAACATTAATGCATATAATCCACAAAGAGGAGTTTCAGATGTAATTGATGAATTCAGAGAACATTTTGAAGTAGAAGCGAATGAAAAAATCATTGTCAATCGACTTCATGACTGGATGGTGGATTACATTGATGGTGATAGATGGTACAAGATTAGTTTTATTGCATTTGTAACAACTTTAATAATCGAGTGTGGGCCAAATGGATCAATCAATGAATCAATTATACCTTTTGTTGACTGCAACAATGTAGACATACTACATTACGACTGGTGTGGGTATATTTTGGATGCCATTGTAAGGATGACCACGATTTTTAAACCGAACATTTTGATGGGCCCTTATTAATCCTTGTTGTAAGCATAAGTTTTTTATAATATATTATAAAGTTTCCATTGTATGTCAGATTTCTGAAAATTAATGTTTACTGAATTTCTAACTTTGTAGCTGATTTACGTGCACTGTACAACCATTGGAAATGTGGAAGCTGCTAGAATGTATCCAGGCATCAGGAATTGGAATTCTGTTACTTTAACAGCTCGTGAAAATGAAGAGATAGAAACTGGAGGTTTTGGTTTAGAGAATGTGAGAATTCTTGAAGGCTATGAAGAAGATTTAGTGAAATCTACACAAGAAATAAGTGAATCTTCTCGAAAGAAGAGAAAGAGATGTGAAGAAATGGGTAAATTATTTCCTATTCATATAATATTGTTGTCTATTTTGAAAAAAATTTCCTAATTGATTTTTTTTTAAAACAGAATTCAGTGCAAGACAGCTAGACCACATGGATGACACTCCTGTTGATTATGCGTTTGAGATTGGAGATGAACATTTGAAAGTATGTAACTTTCTTGCATTGTATATTCATTCATATGCACAAAAGTTCTTTGTAACGAATTAATATCAGAAAAAAAATATAAAAACTTACTGATTACTACATTACAGGATTCAAAGATGATCATCAAATGAAGTCTTGTTCAAGTTCGGAAATATAAAGAGTACATTGATAACTCTATAGCGAGTTTGATCCAATCTAATCCATTTGATCCGGAACTTCTTGATTTGGCTATTGAAAGAAACAAAATTTTTGATGTTACAAGGGTTATAAAAAAGCAATCTCTGAACATAGGTTTGCAATATGCAGCTAAGTCTGATGCTGAGATTTTGTCACCGACGTCTCATCATGTCAAAGAAATTGGGCAGTCATCCAAGATGCCAGAATCATCAATACTGATTGTTGACCCGTTATGTGCAGTAAAAACAACATCTAAATAAAATCCAGGTGAGTGTACTTATGAAAAATAAAACGTGATTGAAACTGCACCTAAAGAGTCTGCATTAGATGAAGTGGAGGAAGAAAAGACAGAAGACCTCAACATTTAAAGATGCTATGGTAACCTTCCAAACTTGTTGGTAAGTTGGTTTCATAAATCCACTATTACTTTGCAGTAGAATATATTAAAATGCAGTAGATTGTAATAAAAATGCAATAAGAGGTAATGTAATGAAGTAGAATGTATTAAAATGTAGTAGGATGTATTAAAATGCACTAGAATATATTAAAATGCAGTAGAAGATAATAAGAATGTACCCTAAGTTAAATGCAATTGTAAAAAAAGTAAAATGTAATAAGAGGTAATACAATACAGTAGAATGTATTAAAATGCAATAGATTGTAATAAAAATGCAATAAGAGGTAATGTAATGAGGTATGATGTATTAAAATGCAGTAGAATGCATTAAAATGCAGTAAAATGTATTAAAATGCAGTAGAATATATTAAAATGCAGTAGATTGTAATAAAATGCAATAAGAGGTAATGTAATGAAGTAGGATGTATTAAAATGCAGTATGATGTATTAAAATGCACTAGAATGTATTAAAATGCAGTAGAAGATAATAAGAATGTACCCTAAGTTAAATGCAATTGTAAAAAAAGTAAAATGTAATAAGAGGTAATACAATGCAGTAGAATGTATTAAAATGCAGTAGAATATATCAAAATGCAGTAGAATGTAATAAAAATGCAATAAGAGGTAATGTAATGCTGTAGAATGTATTAAAATGCAGTAGAATATATTAAAATGCATTAAATTGTAATAAAAATGTAATAAGAGGTAATGTAATGCAGTAGAATGTATTAAAATGCAGTAAAATGTATTAAAATGCAGTAGAATATAATAAGAATGCACGTTAAGTTAAATGTAATTGTAAAAAAAATAAAATGCAATAAGAGGTAAAATAATGCAGTTGAATGTATTAAAATGCAGTAGAATGTATTAAAATGCAGTAGAATATATCAAAATGCAGTAAAATGTATCAAAATGCAGTAGATTGTAATAAAAATGCACATTAACTTAAATGCAATTGAAAAAAGATTTTTTACCTGTTAGACTTGAATGTAGAGTCAAATGACACAACATCTCCATATATTTTGAAATTTCGATGAGCTTCTGGATCTGCCCAGAAGACTCCAGTCAATTATCATCTAGAAAATAATCAACATAGAAATCTTTTATAAACTGCATTCTTCCAAGGAGTTTCTCAACCGCCATTTGTGCATCTTCGGTTCCAACAAAAACGTTCACATCTCTTCTAAAATTCTTGCAATCAACTTTAGTGACTCCCATTTCTTCAAAACCACCGTAAAGTTCTTTCAAAAGTCTGAATCCCTTCACCGATCCAATATTAAGAGTAGACACTTAAAACAACAACTGTTCTTTCATGTATCCTAAATTGCTTGTTCTCTTGGCAAACTTCATTTCATCTTTTTCAAGAAGTTGATGGTTATGTCCCTCAACAAGTTTAACAAGTTTGTATTTCCCATTTGGAATCTTACTTAGTGTAAATCTTGCATCACAACCAACCCTAAAAGTACTTGTTTTCCTTGGACGTGGTTTGTTTTTCAAGATATCTTGTTCTAAAATACCTACAGCTTGGGCGCCAGGATCTGGTTTTGGTTTTTTTACATACTTTGACCCTTCTTTATTACATCTAAACAACTTGCTTTTAGGATTTACCAACTTACTTGGCCTCCATGATGAACTTTTCTTTATTATGTTGTTCTACTGCATCAAAGTTCATTTACTACATTTTAAAAGATAATCTACTGCATTTTAGAAAATAATCTAATGCATTTTAAACATTATCTACTGCATTTTAAACATAATCTACTGCATTTTAAATATTCTACTCTATTTCAAAATATTACATCACAAATGATAAATAAGGAATGGGATATCAAAAATTAACTGCATTTTAGGAACACAAAATACTGCATTATATATTGCTCTATTATAATTGAAGTTAATTTTCTGCATTTTTTTAAAAAAATACTCATTTGCATTTTATTTTTTTCTACTGTATTTCTTAAAAATACGCAATATAAAATGTTATTGATGGCTTTTCTTACAGGATTCAAAGATGATCATCAAACGAAGTCTTGTGCACGTCAGAAAATATAAAAAGTTCATTGATAATACTCTATCAAGTGTGATGTCATCTGATCCTTTTGATTCGGAACTTCTTCAGTTAGCTTTGGAAAGAAACTCACTTTTTGACGGTACTATAGTTTCAAATAAAGAATGCACAGACATTGGTATGGATTATGTATCCAATTCTGACAAAGAGAATTCATCCCAACCTTGTTGTCATGTTCCAGAATTGGGACAGTCATCCAAGTTGAATGAATCAACGATCATGATTGCTGAGCACTTGCGTGCTCAATTAACATCAGTAACGTGTTTTGTTCCGGAATTTGATGGATTAAAGGCTTCCACGACATTATCTAAATCTTCATCTGTTGTTGTTTCTTCACCTTTTAGAAGAAGTTTAACTATCAAGTCAACTGGTGGTTTAGTGGTTAAAGCTGCTACTACTGTTGCTCCAAAGGTTTAATTTTTGTACCAATTTTTTATCTTGTTAGACAACTGCTTACATTTTCTGTACCTGTTATAATTTTGATATATTACCTTAAAAATGAGTTGTTAGGTTATCTTAAGTTTGTTGTTATTGATAAAATTTGTTTTGGTGGTATGTTTTACAATGGCAGACTTGTTATCATAGCTTTTAAGATTGTGTTTGAATATCGGTTTATCAAAAGAATAAGAAGTAGGTAGTTAGCCTATTTGATAATTATTTGATTAACGAATAAGTTGATAGTTGATTTTGACATTTATTCTTAACAATATGCGACTTCTTAACATTGTTTTTAATATGCATTTTTAAACAAGAAAAGTATATCACAATTGATCAAACATCGAAATTAACAAAGTAAGTACAGATGTACATGATGAAAGCAAACATAAGTATAACTACATTACTAGGTATCTAATACAATATGTGTCTATTCAATAACGTATAGGCTGATTTCTAGGGCAGGTGGTAGGGCGTTATGTGGAGGCAACACCCGTACTTCAACAAGCTGGAGGTGTTGGAGATGTGCACCAACAGAGTGCTATAACAATAGGAGCACTCGAAGCTACTGCAAGGACAACCGGAAACAAGCCAGTGGAGCATAGCGATGCTACCGCGATACAAGCGCTAGAGGTCAGGGCTACAGGCAGTAATGTAACGATTCCAGGAGTACTTACTGCACAAGCTCAATCAACTGCTACACTGAACACATCTACACGAGAACAAGATAAAGTCACTATAGAAGCGATGAGGTGGATTACTTATATGGAGTCCATATTTGATATTTGACATGAATTATGAAGTGCATGACAAGGCCAAATTAGCAGTTTACAGATCATATGCTCGATTTGGTGGGGCAAAGTTAAGGATACAAGTGGGCTCGAAACAAGGAGTTAATTCAAAGAAGTGTTCACAGAGGAGTTTTGTCCCAAATTATGGAGATGGCATTAATGAAAGAGCACATGAATCTCAAACAAGGAAGAAATCAAGCGTTGGAAGACTATATATATTACTGCATTTTAACTAGATCCAGATCTAGATCTAAACAGTAGATTTGAAAAGTATCTGAAAAACTCTAATGCATTTTATATTTCTTCCACCACACTCTACATTTCTTATACTGCATTTTATGCTATTGCAATTGATGTAAATTATGCTACTGCTTTTTTAATGTAGTAGGTTCATTAAATGCAGTAAAATGAGATTTTTCTTTGTAAAATGCACTAAAATCCAATTAAAAACAATAAAATTCATCAATAAGGGATAAAATGCAGTAGATTAGATAAAATGCAGTAGAATGTGGTAAATTGCAGTGGATTCAACAGCACTACATATTGTTCTACTGCAGTCAAGTAAATTTACTGCATTTAAATATATAATGTATGGACACCAATAGCATTCTCTTCATTTTAAGTAAAAACACAAAAATCCAGTACTATTAAATTGCAGTCAATTTATATTTCTATAAAAATGAGGTTTTTCTTTGTAAAATGCACTAAAATCCAGTAAAAAGCAATAAAATGGGTTAAAATGTAGTAGATTCATTAAATGCAGTAAAATGTGGTTTTTCTTTGTAAAATTAACTAAAATCCAATTAAAAACAATAAAATTCAGTAATGAGGGATAAAATGCAGTAGAATGTGGTAAAAATACAGTGGATTCAACAACACTACATATTGTTCTACTGCAGTCAAGTAAATTTACTTCTTTTTAAGTTTTCGATATCTACTTTATTTAGATCAGTTTTTCACCACCTTAGACATAAAATGCAGTAACATAAATGTAGAATACAGTGATTTTTTAATCTATTCTTTCATATCAGTTTAAAACTGACAGATTTACATGAGCTTAAAAAATGTAAAATGCTGTAATTTAAACGTGAAATGTAATAGTTTAAACATAACATTCAGTGATTATTTAAAAAAAAAATCTATTATTCATATTAGTTTTCCACCACATTAAACTTAAAATGCAGTAACTTAAACTATAATTCGGTAACTTAAACATAAAAAGAAGTAAGTTTTCAAGATCTACTTTTCATATCAGTTTTCAAACTCCTTAAACATAAAATGCAGTAACATACACGTAAAATGCAGTAAATGTTTTCCCATATCTACTCATTCAAATCAGTTTTCCACTACATTAAAACGTAAGTGCAGTAATATAAACAATAAATGCAGTGATTTATCCGAGATCTAGTGTGCATATCAGGTTTACACCACCTTAAAACTTAAAATGCAGTAAGTTAAACGTAAAATGCAGTAAGTTTTTATATTACCCCAAAACTTTGGTACAATAAAGTTCGTATAACACAAAACTCTTTGGTACAATAAAGCTCGTATAAGGGGATGTTGCAAGATATCCACAACTGCTATTAGATGGGAGTGCGTGAATTATGTCCAAAGCACACGTGCCCATACTTGCTTCTCGCATACACAAATTAACTGCAAATAAATGTCAATGATGAACAGAAAGAGGAGAAAAACCAACAATATCCAAATTGACATTTTGAAGCAGCATCCAGATTAACTGCTATTAACGTCTCTGATACAAACAAGATGTAATATTTTAGAGCTAAATATAGACACATTCAAAACATCTTCAATTAAACTGGTAAACCTGGGTTCGGAGCTAAATATAGACACATTCGATACCAAAAACACAATTTCGTCATTTTCTTGATCCATGAACCATCTCCTTTACATTCTTCTGCTGCTCAAGTCTCTCGTTGTTTCTTTAAAAACTTTATACAGCATAACATGAAAGGAGTGGCATGGTTTAATTGTTGATTCACCACCCACTTTTTCATCCCTAAAATCACCACACATTATCTGCAAGAGAAAGAAGACATAAAACAATAGTAAGAAACTGATTTGAAGATTGATTAAACTATGTCATATTTTACAATCAAAGTCAGATACACAAAATTTAAGAAAATAATTTTGGTGTCTATTGAAGAGGATATAAAGTATAGCGAGAGATGTTACTATTGGACCACAAGGGGATCTAACCTCGGGAAACTATAGTCAGTCAAAATAACACAACAATTATATCTTTGTAGACATCAAGAACTTATTTTTCTTCGCAGCTGGCTTAAGGATCTAAAATGAACACATCAAATTCTCATCAAGAATTAAGATTTTCAAATACCCAAGTAAGTATAAGTACTAGAGGATAGGTGTTAAACCCAACCCAAACATCCAGTGAATCTTTCCACTACCATTACGATGAGAATGGTCCAAAATGATAGAACAAACTAATATAAAAACCACACTGCAATACATTTCCAGAAAGTTGGGTTCATATAAAGAGCAAAGATAAAAAAAGCTGTTTATGAATCCAAATATTCCCAAAAAGATAAGTTCTCGTTACTAAGTAATCAATCCATCACTCAAAGATTGTTCGTCTTTCGCTATACATAATATAGTAATCCAGATATTTTTTATCGTCAACTGAAGCAAATAAGAGCATAAATTAAAATAATGAACCAGAATAAAGGCAAGAGTTAGATGTGCTTGTAGTGATAGCAGAGGTGATGAATAGATACGGTGATTATGAAAGAAGTATCGGCGAGAAGTATCATACAGTAGCTTCTTAGAAAACGGCGTCATTAATTCACAACTATACCACTTGAAAATTGCTACAAATCAAAGTTGGGTCAGTTTCACAGTATGGAATAAAGCACAGTGATTTACCAGATCTGGAACTGAAGGAAATAGTGCCTTTGAGATCACCAACGAATTACAGTTGGATGGACTTCCTGTAAAATATAATTACATCTTAATCATAAAATTAATATGATATATTTAAAATGTGGGAGATCAGATAACTGATAAGGGCATTCTTCATTGGTGAATAAACTACTCTTGGTTATATGTCTACCAGTTATGAAAACATCTCTAGGAGCTCATACAAGTTCTAATTCTCCCAATCGAAACAGAAGATGCAAAAGTTGTATTAATTATCAATATGATAGCAACGTAGCATAAAAAGCATAAAAAATATCAATTTGTAAGGTATCATACAGTAGGATACATACTTTTATATAATTTAACATTAGGAAACAAATTGAATTTCTTATGGAACAACATTGTTGAGATTGATGAGGTTTCAAAGCTCTTAAATTCTTCAATATGATATCATAATCTAAAACAGGAAAAACCTTAATTCGAGAAATCTCATAGTGAAGAAGCATCGTCGAGTCTACGACAGAGAATTATACTACATAGGAGGAGTCGACAGCGGTTGAGAAACGCGGTGGCGGAGCGATGGTGGCGGGGGAACAACCGGAGGAGGATCGTCCAAATCACAGCTAGGGTTTTCAGAGATGTTTATTAGGTGAGGAGCAAGAAATGTGCAAGGCACGTGATTTTACAATTCGTACTATTTTACTCCGTTTTGCGGTCAGCTCCAAAAGTATGTAAAATATACAAGAATAGTCCCTGGTTGGTAGCTGTAGGGGGACATCAATAGACACTTGGACAATTCCTATTGGTATAAGCGCTGCCCTTCCTGCTCCTATATATTACCCTGCTCCTCCGATCCATTTCTTATATATATATATGTATATATATATATATATGTATATATATATATATGTATATATATATAGATAGAGAGGAAAGCTCATTAAAGACTAGCAAATAATTAAAGAATGGAGGAACCATTTTCCACCTTTGGATCAACAAAATCAATGGCTTAGATTAATTAGTAATCTATTCAATATTTCTTTGCTGATCGTTATAAAAAGAACACTGGAGGGGTATTTTCGTCATGACCCAAACTTTGTATACTTCAATAAGTCTCTCAAATTATTTCACCACTTCATCTATCTGGTTCGATCTTCAATCTGCAAACCCTTGGCTTCCTTCATAGAGCAACCTGCAATCACACTTACCGTCACCATTACCGTCGCCATCAACCTCCGAATTTGTCACCATCTAACTTCGTTGTCGTCGATATTGCCGTTGTCGACATCAATTTCCGTCGCCATTTGCATCGTATCCGTTCGAAATAGAAATCGAAAGCTAAAAGATAAACAAAAAAGCCAGATCTAGTGCGGAGATGACTCACAAAAGAGAGGATCTAGTAATTACAGATTTGATCGGATATAATGGTGGATGAGGTATCGGAGGAAAGAAGGAAGCAATATGGTAGATTACTGTAATTTTGAAAAACAAAGTGTAAACAATACTATGGTTGAAAGAATAAAGAAATCGAGAGTAGCTGTGTGTATGACATATTGACTTCTCAATTTGAATATCGATAAAGTTGCAACAATCCGTGCGTGAGCTAAAAGATTCTATGTATTCCACAGTAGCATAATTCTAGTATTTAAGGAGCTACATTTTTATGTGTAAAAAATTTAAGAAGGGCTGAACTATATCAGCTAGATTTAGTAACAACAGGATTGTGACAATGATTTTACTTGCATATGTACAACTAGAATTGCATCTGTGTGAATTTTCCCACTAAAATCACATGTGATAACAACTAAAATCATATGTGATTATTACAAAAATCACATGTGAATGCGGTTATATTATTCTATTTATAATCATAAGTGATTATTGCAAAAATCACATGTGAATACATACGCGTAAGTTTTTCAAATCTACGTGTATTTAATCACACGTGATTACAACTAATATCATATGTGATTAGAACTATAATCACATGTGATTTGTGATTATAACCATTGTTTGGTGCTTAATCACATGTGATGTTGCATTATCACATGCAAACTTCTCAATAACAATTATAATCATATGTGAATAACTTTGTTTGACAATTGAAAAATTGAGAGAAAGAAACTCAGTTATAATCACATGTGATTATCATATGAAGCAATAATCACATGTGATTATAACGTCATCTTATGTAAATTTTAAATCGCAACTATTATCAACATAAAATTTTAACGTTCAACAATGAATGTCGTCTACATAACTAAATAATAAGTTGTATCACATGTGATTTTAATAGTATTCTTAATTTCATGTCATTATACTTGAACATCTTAGAAATTATACGTGATGCTATGGAAAATCATATGTGATGTTACAAAAAAATCACATGTGATGTTATGAGAAAATCACATTTGTAATGAACATAAAAAATAATTAATTCACATCACATTTTATGAAAAAAATCATTTGTGATGTTATAAAAAAATCACATATGTTATGAGAAAATCACATTTTTTACAACATCACTTGTGATTGATTCAACATCACTTATTACATGAAAAAATAACAAAAAATCACATGTGATTAATTCATAAAGCACATGTGTACTATAAATAGCATGCTATACTTATTTGTTCGTTTTAAACGTTGCATCAAATGAGATGATGTCATATCTGATTTCGATAGTTAATTTTGAACCTTTAACTAACACTATTACACAGAATCACATGTGATTTTATGAAGAGTCACGAGTGATTTTTATAAAAACAATTGTGACAATAGCTTACTATCACATGTAAATTACAGAGAGATAGTCACATGTAATTTTAATTTATTGTACTTTCTATTTTATAAACTTGTTCAGCCTTCTTCAAATCAAACATTTAAGTTATACGAGTTTTCTTCGCCCTACTTTCTAATTTATAAGCTTGATTAAATTAAAATGAGATTTTTTTTGATTAAATTTCATATGTGATTGGCTTGTAAACTTCATGATACACATTCATGTTAAAAACAAACCAATTGTGAATCAATCACATGAAAATCATATGTGAGAACTAATTACGTATTTCATCAAACACATGGTGTGCAACCAAAAGTTTCACCAAAACTAGAAAAATATACGAGTGTGCTTCTTCTCTCTTTCAATTCTGATGAATGATTGATGAAAATATGTGCTTTACCTTCATGTTTATCATCTAAATCGCATCTAGTTCATCAATTATAACATGTGATTCGATATTAAAAAAAAATAGATCTTTTTTCCAATCGATCATCGTAAGTGTAAGACCCGACCTTTTTCAAATAACATATTTTAATATTTTCAAACCAAAACACATCATTAGAATATTATATTTCGGAATCGAAAGCGCAAGTCCCCAAAATAATTACCGACTTACAATACTTCCAAGTTTAACAACTACAAAAGATAACTACATTAGTTAAGTAATTACAACCATATTAATTTCAACCCATATGAACACAAAACGGGCCTTATATATAAACGTTTTCCAAAACAACATCAACAAAAATCAGAGTTGCGTCAAGCTTAGTCAAACTTCCCGTCATCATCTACAACCCGAACATCTACATCAACTAACCACAATCTGCAAAACATTAAACCACGAGGGATTAGCTTATTGCTAAGTGAATGGAACCGTAACCGACGGTTCAACCCATTCATAACAAGTCTTACAACAAGATAAATCACAACAAGTAAAACACATAAGCACATAGCGTCAAGAGGACCGGCGGTTCCTGGTATACAACCAACCCAGAAACCACGACCACTGTATGCCATTCGCAGTGATCTACCGATAGCCTGAGTACTACCTTCACTGACTAGGTTTATTCTCAACTATGTGTATCAAAGAAACCTAGACAGCTACACAATAGTACCCAAACCCAACCGACCAATGTTGACCTCTGAAATCAACCATATTGCAAGCAACAATGCAATAGCAACCAACAACTAACAACAGTTCAACAACTGATAGCAACTGAGCAACAAAACAATAATCACACAACAACTCATATATATATATATATATATATATATATATATATATATATCCAACAACATAATAAACAAGCTGGTACCAGTACGACTATTAACAACAACCTAATAATATGAACTATCCTGGTTTACCCGTTGTAACCGAAACCCGTTACAACTGGGTTGACCCGAGGATTACGATAACCACTCACCGATATAATCTGATCTTCAACTCAGTGGTCTAATCTTACTGAGTTACTGCCCGCTTATCTGGAATTACAAACAACAACAAGTCAGTAATTTATCACTTAACTAAGAACTCATATGCTATTTCATAATATATTCCAATATATAACATAAAGATGCAATATTAACCATACTAGCTAAACCAAACCATAGTTCCAAAACTCCTTTATTAATTCCCTTTTCTATTTAGACTCCAAGGATGTAACCATCATAAAGTAGACTCTTTTACCTTTCCAACGATATAAAGAACATAAAAATTGGAGTTACGGTTCATCTTTTATGACTATTTTAAAAGCTGTCCTGAATTTTTGAACTACATAAGTCGATCTTCTTAGCCTTAGCCGATCTTCTTAGCCTTAGCCGATCGGCTTTCCTAGTTAATTTTCAGACTTTTGGTTAAAAGGCAAGACGCTGTGTTGGTTTTGAACTAGATTAGCCGATCGGCTAAAAGAAGCCGATCTGCTTAGAAGCTGAAACCCAGAACCCTCGAGCTAAACCTGCATTTTTCCTTCTACTCAACCCAAATTCGATTTTAAGCATCAAAATACATGTTCCAACTATTATAATCAGTTTTACACTTCAAATAACTTCTAATAACATCAAACAACACTAGCAACTTCAATTTTCTAACATATAAGATCATCAATCACCTCAACTTTAAACCCTAGCTTTTAAACTTAATTTTGGAAAAAACACTAACAATTTCTTGCATAATAGCTTTCATAATCATCATGTTTCATCATATAATCAGTAACTAACCATCTTTCTATCAATTTTTAATCACAAATCATAAACCTTTATAATCAATTCAACCTCATGAATATCAAAGAATGAAGAACACTTACAACTAGATAGAGAACAAGATAAAGATGATGATGATTAACCTCCTTGCTAGTAAATTGAATCTAAGAACACAATTTAGGGTTTGATTTCTTTGATTTCTTGAAAGAGAATTTGAGAGAGAATGGTAAAGATAAAAACATAATGAAGTTTGGTGAATGTGTCGGTCATCACAACCACCGCCCCATTTTTATCTGTATAATATTATACCCTCTTTTAGCCTATTGTCTGGAACCCGAAAATACCCGTAAGTTAAAACACTTTTATTTTACCGTCAACTTTGTTTATTTGAAACAAGCAATATTTCTTTAGTCACAATTAAATCGGTAACTCTTTTGACCATTTATTTTCAAATAAACCATTTCCGCTATTAAAATAAACGTTTATTTCCAGGCCCAGAAACAGGATGTTACAGTAAGGATCAAATTCATACTGATGAATGCTTCTGGTGAAGATCAAGTGATTTAGATTATGCGCAAAAGCTTCAATCACGTACGAATTACACGTTCTCATCTCTAATTTCATTATAAAAACTTGGAAAAAAAATTCTATTCGATCAAGATCATAAATAGCTGTTGAAATACATCATTGAAGAAGGTATTGCTCGTATGATGTTTTAAAGCTTGAATCGACTTCAATTAGGAGTTTATCATCCGTTAATCGTATCTTGATGTTCTGAATTTGAGAAAAAACTGAAGCCCTAATTTTCAGAATTGGGGAAGAACGTGATTTGAAGGAGCTGTACAATTTTGTATTTTGAGTTATTATTTTAGTGATTTAGGATATGACTATTTTGTCCCTCCCTACTTAATTAGAATAAAGCAATTTGATTGGTTCTCTCATTCTTTAGATATTTATTAGTCTTCATTGAACCCACCTATATATATATATATGAGTAGGATCTAGGGAGAAAGATATTATGTGGGAGAAGGGACAGAAGAGTTTCTGACCATCAGATATGTGAATCAATGGATGAGATTATATGATGGCAAATTTGTAATATTTATGAACTTATTTTATATCTTTAGGGGCAAAATTGTACATTTAATTGATTTAAAAAATAAAAAATAAATGAGTTTTAATTGTTAAAAATGGGCCCTTGAAACTTGAAAGTAGGGGATAAAAGTCGACAAATTGGTATATCATTTTTAGAGAAGAGTTCAAACGAGACCATTTATTTCTTGTGAGACTGGGGGAACAAATTTGAGCCATTGGATCTCACAAATCAAGGGCCTGCATTAATTCCTCATTATTTAATTAAAAAAATAGTGAATAAATAAGATTTTGGGCGGAGGGGCAAAATGGTCATTTAACCAATCAATTAATTTTTTTTCCTCACTTTTGTTTCAAAAAAGCCCGTCAGTCTCCATCGTTCCCAAATCAAAAAACCCCTATCTCTGCAATTGGCGATTATCACTTATCAAACCCTAAAATCGACAAATCCGTTCATCAGACTAGCGAATCGTTGTTGTTTTTTGTTAACATCATCGTTTTCTTCACCTACATTCTTCGTTTCATCTTCGTATCCGGTTAGTTTTAATTGAAATCTGATTTTGTTAAACCCTAATTCTTCAAAAGGAGGTTAAAATTATCATCGATTCTTATAAGGTTCGTACAATGGATATTCGTAATGAGATTCCTCAAAATGCAGTATCATCCGAACCGATTCAAGCTAATCCGCTTCGTTCAGTTCCGTCACGTAAGTTTTTTCCGATGTTTTATGTTCGCTTATTGTTTGATTTGATCTTGTTTCGTTGTATATTATTTGCGTTTTTGTGTTTTTGTTTGATTCTAGGGTTTTGTACCACATGTGTTACTGTTTGATTCTAGGGTTTTAGTAACACATGTGTTGTTTGTTAATCATGTATGTTGTTGTGGCTAGTTTGTAGTATAGTGAATGTGTGTTTGGATGTGGATGTTTGTACTCTATTTACACATGTGTCATTAGTGTAGTTTACTTTTTTGATGTGGTTATTTAACTAATTGGCATATCACATGTGTATATGGATTGTGTATATGTGATGTTTAGGTGATATATTATACTCGCGTTGATATATATTTCATTTTTTCCCCTGTTTTTTGGTTGTGCTATTTTTTTAAGATTTTTTTTGTATGTTCGTTTGTTTTTGTGTTTCATTAGATGGTGAAGGTTCTATGATTTCGGAAACTGATGAGGCTGTACTTAGGTCACTAGAAGGTTATTTTTCCTGTTTTTTGTTACTGTGTTATCATATGTGTTGTTCACTATTACATGATGTTTGTCATCTATTTGGTTTGAAGCTTTATGTGTGCTGTCTTTATTTTTTCAGTTGTGCAGTCATTACCCTTTTTGGCTGAAAATCCTTTAAAGGTTTATAATAGAAACAGGACCAAAAAACAAAAAATGTCTCATGTTGATGTTGAAGGTAAATGTCTCTTCAATTAACATGATGCTTTTTGATACTTTGTTTGATTTATTTATTTGTTTAGTCTTTTTTTTTTTTTTTACTTTTGTATTTTATGAGATGTGATTTAACCACTAGTATCACATTTTTTGGTTTATTAGCATATTTGGTGTTTTAGTATGCGTTACCACATGTGTAAATATGTGTATTACATGTGTTAAGAATTTGTATAACATTTTGTTACTAAGAATTGACAAATTTTTCCTTTTTAGAAATTCTGTTTTTGTACTAATTGTTTATCACATGTTTTAGAAAGTATTTGACACAGGTGGTTTTCAGTCTTGCTAATCTTAGACTATTATATTGTGTATTTGTTATTTATTTTTATATTTTTTTCAGGTGCCGGTAATCCACCACGTTCACCTACAGTTGCTGAAATTTTGCAAAAGAAAAAGAATGACGCTTTGCGTCAGCGTAGAGAAGCCCGCAAGGAAGCTGAAAATAAAAAGAACGCGGAATCTGCAAGTCCAACAAAGGTTCCCATGACAAAAGGTACCGCTGCGAGGGTTGTTGTTCCCAAGGTTGCCACTAACAAAAAGGAAACCGCTGGTCAACTCAAAAAAATGAAACTCGCGGAATCAAGGAATCAAACTCAATCAGGGGAGAGAAAGGAAGCTAATGTGGATGCTCTAAATCAGACAGCCGTGCTTAGTGAGGATGATAAAAGAAGGATTGCATGTCTTGAAGAAGAAATAGCACGTTTGAAGCAGGCTGAGGCGAAGAAGAACGCTTCAGCGCAAAAGAAGGCTGAAGTTGCAAAGAATAAGAAGAGCGGAGAAGCGCAGAAGGGGGATGTAGATGTGTCGATGACGACTGCTGAAGATGAGAAGAATAAGGAGGAAAAAGATGCGAAGAAGGATGGGAATGTGAAGAAAGAGGAGAAGAAGAAGACTGTTAGGAAAGCTGCTGGTAGAAAAAGTGTACGAGTTAAGGATGAGGAAGAGAAGGAGACGAAGCCTACCAAACGTTTGAAAGTAGAGGAGGCGACCACAAAATGTGAATCGATTCGCGTCCGGACTACGGTTAAACGTTTGTGGGATGCTGGGTGTACTCTATCGACTGAGCAGCAGGATTGGCTGCGTGACGTTGGATTTGGTGCGTTTATTGACATACCGATCAGTGTTCTCCCAGGTAATATCTTCATACTTTTTATTTATTTATTTTTTCCCTGTACATTTAAGATTATTTTTTCCATACCTTTTATTTAACACTTGTGATACTACTGACTAACACATGTGTTACTATTTTTTATGAATTGTGCTAGTAGTTACTCAATAACGTTTACTGTGTTTAATTTATTTTTTATTTTACATCTATTTTTATTGTATATTTTGGCAGGACAATTAGGATATTTTGTTGTTGAAAATTTTGATCCGGATACAATGGAGATTAAGGTTGGTGATAAAAATATAAAGGTGACAGCAGATGGTGTGCATGATGTTTTTGGGATACCCAATGGGGGTATCAATATAATGGAACTTCCAGATTTACCACGTGATGATCCATGTTTTGTTCCGTTTAGGAATGAATTTCCCGATTTTCCAAACAGCTATCTTAGTCCCACGGATGTGGTGTCCAAGATTGTTGCAAACAAAGCTGCTGATTTTTGTTTTAAGTTGAAATTCCTATTGTTGTTTGCAAATACGATGGGTACATGCTACAGCAATGGGAAGTTTTTGCAGCATTTTGCGTTCAAGTTCACAGAAGCTACTGATTTTAAAAAGCTTGATTGGTGTGGTTTTATCGTTGATTGTTTGGAGAAGCCTACGTTGAGTTGGAAAGCTGATAGAAGTACGCATTATCATGGCCCAATAACTTTACTCACTGTGAGTTACTTCTATGTTTTCCTTTTTTAAATTTTTTTTTTAAATATTTTAATGTTAGTTGTTCAAATTGAGACATCATGTTGTCTGAAAAATACTGCAGTTGCTGTATCTCGATGCCGTGAAGTCGAAAAGATGCACTGTTATTCGTCAACGACCAATTATTCGTAGTTGGAGTAACAGGTTGATGAAGATTGTTCAAGACGAGGAGTTAGCTAATGGAGGTTTCGGTATGTTGGATTTTGCTGGTGAATACAATCCACAGGATGCATGCCAAGAAGAAGGATTTATTAACCCTACATTAACCAAAGAAGCTGGTGCAAGTGTAAGTATTACCTGGTTGTTTTTTATTGTTTTACAGCATGTGTTACCTCCATTGTATCACATGTGTTACCTCCATGTATCACATGTGTTACCTCCATGTATCACATGTGTTACCTCCATGTATCACATGTGTTACCTACATGTATCACATGTGTTACCTACATGTATCACATGTGTTACCTTCATTGTATCACATGTATAACATGGTTTTATTTTTACATTTACAAATGTTTTTTTTTTTGCTTTTTTATTTCTGTTTTGTATACAGGATTGCATTGATAACATATTGAAGCTGATTGATTCTGTCAAGAAGACACAATTGCTTATCGAAAAGGAAATACATGATGGAATCAAGAAATTTCCTGGTGACAATCGTTTTGAGGAAGTTGGTTTGAAGTTTGATGAAGTTTTTAAGTGTCGTGTTTATAAGCCAAAGGTTGCTGCTGCTGATTACAAGGAATCCGATTGTGTTGTCGATAACCAAGAAATTAAAGGTAAAGGAGATGGTACAGAAGGTAACGGTGAGGAAAATGTTATTGGTGGAAAAAGAAATTCAGAAGGTAATGTGAAAGACGGAGGTGGGAAGAATTTTGAAAGAGATAAAGCTGATGACGGCAAAGTTGATGAATGTTTGACGAATTACTTCATGATGGAGGACGATTTAGTTGAGGTTTTTGACATGACTACCTTTTTCGTTTTTAATCCTTCACAATTTCAACTTGTAGACCCCCATGTATCGCCTATTTTACCTACCTCTGTTGACTTACCTACCTCAATAACGATACCTATTTCTGATTGTCCTAATTTCTCACTTGGTCTAACTCAGGAGTTTGGGGAGGGTGCACCTGGCGTTGATGGTGCTGTAAGTATTGGGGTTGGTGATACAGCTAAGCCGTCTGTTGTCGATTTCTCGCCTTACATTAACAAGAAAACTGATGTGAATACGCATATCATGGTTCATGAATTCAGACTTTCTAACTGGCTTTTTGCGATGTCAGGGGATAAATCGTAAGTTTTGCTTCCTTTATTTTTTATGGTATTACTTTATTTTATAAATTTTTTGTTTTGACATGTTACATTTTTTTTTTTTTAGTGAAACAATCTTTGAAAATGATTTCGGGATGAAGGTTTCATGTGAAGATTTCGAAACTCTTGCACCGGGTCTGTGGATCAGTGGTAACATGGTTGATGTTTGGGCTTATATTCTCAATCATGAAGAATTGTCTCATCTTGAAGCTACAAAAAGACTATTTTTTTCAACTTCAATTTTCGTAAGTTATTTTAAAATTATTATATGTCCAGTTTTTATTGATTAGCTTTTTTTTAATATATTTTCATTTGTGTATAATTTCCTTTTGTTAGCCTGAGCATATGTTTAGACTTACAAAGGAACAGAAGGGTGAGGCTTTTAAAACATCGCTGTCTGCTTGGTTGCGTGACGATGATAAACTGTTGTCATTGAAAAATGTTGATATGGTAACACTATTTTTTTATTTCTTTTTATATACCATTTTTTTTAAAAAGTATCACATGTAATATAAATAAATCAACACATGTGGTATTATTAAAGTAACAATTGTGATAATAGTCTTGTAACACATGTGGTAAAAAATCAGTAACACATGTGATACAAAATCAGTAACACATGTGTTTCAAATACAGTAACACGTGTGGTATTTGTTGACAGGTTTTCTTCCCCATTTTCCGGTCTAGTCACTTCTACTTGCTTGTATTCCATTTGACAAAGAAAACATTCCATGTTATTGACAACAGTTCTGATTTTGATTACGATTTGAAGTACAAGGAAACTTGCAACTTGGCTGTGAGTAACTATACTTGATATGTAATATTTTAGGTTCTTGTTCATTTTCAAAGTAGTTTTAGTTACAAATGTTTTTATTTTTTGTAGAGATCTTTGTTTGTACAACATCTCAAGGATGTTGGGCATCCTGCGTACGATAAGTTTAAAAAGGTTGAGAGGGCTATAGTGATGCAATTGAAGTGGAAGACTAAAAAAAATCATTGTGATTGTGGAATTTTTGTTATGATGCATATGGATCAGTACTTAGGTCAGCCCTCTTCAAAATTTGATTGTGGTCTTGATGTTGAAGGTCGTGATCAGAAGTTGCAGATTATTCGTTTGCGTATAAAGTATGCTGCAAAGATGTTACTTCATGAGGTAAATATTCACAGAAACTGCATTCGAATGTTTGTTGATCAGTTTATGAATGAGCGGACACGTGAAGTGATTGAGAATGAAATCAAAGATGCCATTGGAAACCGCCAAAAGCTAGACGTGGAGCGTATGAATGAAGAAGAAAACATTGTTGAATGAAAGTAAAGTTAGGATGTGGAATGTTAACACTTGTTTTTTTTTTGGGGAATTTGGATAACAAAACACTGTTGAAGCATAAGTAGTCTTTTAATGGATTTGTACTTTCTGGGATAAGATAGTTGTGGATTTTATATATATCTTATAGGTTTTATCAGATGATTTTATTGTGTGTAATTTTGTTATTTTTTACCCAGGTAACACATGTGGTACTACCCATGTGATACTTGTCGTAATTGTCAATTTCACAATTGGTACAATGCACTAACACTTGTGATAACTGCCAATCAGGTAACACATGTGGTACTAATCAAGTAATACATGTGATACTAATCATGTAACACATGTGTTTCAATGTGTTAATATTCTTGTAACACATGTGGTAATAATCATGTAACACATGTGTTATTCGTCGATAACAATTTGTTTAACTATCACTTTTACACCTGATTAACCTGAACGAGAACCTCCACAATAAGTTGAGTCAGTTAAATATAAGGTGTTTGGTTAATTTTAAACTAGTAAATTCAGTTTCTTGCAACAAACAAAACATTTTTCACTATTACACATTGGATTTAAACATCCTTATTTCACAATTACAATAACAAATGTGTTAAATACCACACAACTGCCACGTGTTCGATGAAATGCTTATGTCTAATTTTTAAAACCTCAAGATTAGCGTGAATTGACAATTTTTTAAAGTAGTTGAACTTATGTTACTTTACACTTGGTACCATGCACTAACACTTGTGTTAACTACCAATCAGGTAACACATGTGGTACTAATCAAATAACACATGTGGTACTAATCAAGTAACGCATGTGGTACTAATCACGTAACACATGTGGTACTAATCACGTAACACATGTGTTAGAAACCAGCAACAAACATATTCTTTAAAAATTAGATATCATCATATCAAAAATGAGTATCAAAAATGTAATATTCAACAATGAGTATCAAAAAATGTAAACATTCAACAATGAGTATCAAAAATGTAAACCAATATTTTAAAGTCATCAACTTTATATCATATAGTAACACACGTGATACTAAACATGTAACACACATGTTAGCATTCACTGTCCACTTTGTGTAGTCTGCTTTTCTGCTATCATTCTCGCATGTGCTTCCTCTTTCTCCTTCTCTCTAGCTTCTGCTTTTGCCTTAGCTTCTGCAGCCTTTCTTTCACATGACGTTGCGTTATGGCCTGGTTTTCCACACTTTCAACAATTATTTTTCCTCTTTCCTGCAGCCTTAATTGCCTTTTCTTTTTCGCTCATTAAACGTTTGTCCCTCCCGCATCCCTTGTATCTTAATACATCTGGATTCTGAATTTCAACTGCATTCGGTTTCTTAAACCCATGTAGTTCTTCAATTACATCATTCTTACTTTGAGGTTGAGCCTCGGATGTTGAAGTTTCGATATCCATCTTCATCTTCTTCAAGTTTGTAACAAAATCAGCCATTTTTTGTTGATTTTTTCCTATGAGCTGCAAACATTCTTCAAAGCAGGTAGCCGCCTCACTCGACAGTTGCTCACACTCTGTTTCTATTCGTTTTCTTTTACGAACTTCAATAGGAATCAAATTCTTCATCCATCTTCTTAAAACATACCGGCTTGGTATCTCATCAATATTACGGTTTTTGAGCACACAAAAAATGTGCCTACATAAGAATCCACGCCTTGTGAACTTCTTGCAGCTACAATCCACGGTTACATCCTTGAACCGGTAGAGCACCTTAATTTAAATAAACCAAAATACAGGTAGTAGTGAGTATCACGTGTGTAACTAGTTCACAGACTGGTTCCTAACACGTGTTATTATGCAGTAATACACTGGATAGCACAAGTGTTAGTCATCAATATCACATGTGTTATTAGACAGTAATACACTGGATAACAACTTTAACACATATGTTAGTCATTAATGTCAAATGTGTCTTTTAGGCAGTAATACAGTGGATAGAAACTTTAACACATGTGTTAGTCATCACTATCACACGTGTTAGTAATGACAGACTTACGGAATCACGTAAACAAAATTTTACATCATTTTAATTTGTTTAGATCCCATACCTTGTAGTCATATGTCCGTGTCTTTTTGTCTTCAGGCCAAAATTCCAATTCCCAGTCTTCATTTGAAGCTCGTTCATCGTCCGTATACATCCTCGTTTCCTTGATTATATATTCTTGTAAATCATCTTCACTTCTTAAAGCTTCTATCGAGCATTCCCATAGTGATTTCACTATTTCTATTTGCACGAGATTAAAGATTGTTCTCGTGTACACCTTATCCGCATGTTTTTCAATCTTAAGTTTTGTCTTGTAATTTGGAATCGTTTGCGTGGTTTGGTGGTCAAGTACATCCTGATTGTACCTCTGTTTCTCCATTGCATTCTCAAAACACAACATAAAATTCACTAGAGTTGATCTTTTGTTATTGAAGTTCCCGAAGAATGAATTCTCACTCTCCGATCTCGAGGTTGTCCTCATTAGCCCACACAGTTCAACGTCTGAAAAGTATGCCGGTATCCACGTAGACCTGATATCATATATCTTATTGAGCCAGTTGTGGTTGTGTGTGTTATACTCGTCCATTAGCTTTGACCACTCTTCCTCAAACTGCTCCGGCGTAATCCACATGTTCCATATAATCCTATTGAACTTTTTCTTGAACTCTTTGTTATCAGGAACATCATAAAGAATCTGCAAGCACAAAGACATGCAGTAAGATATTTGCTAGCATTCAGTACCACATGTGTTAGCATTCAGTAACACATGTGTTAGCAATCAGTAACACATGTGTTATCAGTCAGCAACACATGTGTTACCAAGCAGCAACACATGTTTCATCAAGCAAGCTACATTTGTAACACATGTGATATACTTTTTGCAGATGAGTGTTATCATATAAAAGTACAACAAACATACCTTCCCCGGTAGCTTATCTGTGATGTGCCACATACACAGTCTGTGCTTTGATTCGGTTAGGACTGTTTCCACGGCCTTTTTCATGGATTTGTCCTGATCTGTCACAATTATCCTTGGCTGAACTCCAAACGTATTTACAAAGGCATTTAGCAGCCAAATGTAACTATCAGCGCTTTCATTGTTTAGTAAGCCTGCACCAAGTGGCACACTCCTCCGGTGGTTGTCTATTCCTGTGAAGGGTACGAACATCATGTTGTACCTGTTGTATGAATCATGGTTAATGTTAACACAAATGTACACTCAATATGAAACTAACTTGTAACACATGTGTTACTCAATGGTAACACTTGTGTTACTCAACTGTTAACACATGTGTTACTTACTGTTAACACATGTGTTAGTTACTGTAATATAGTATATTATATGAAATGTACACTCAATATAAAACTGACTTGTAACACATGTGTTACTCAATGGTAACACTTGTGTTACTCAACTGTTAACACATGTGTTACTTACTGTTAACACATGTGTTAGTTACTGTAATATAGTATATTATATGAAATGTACACTCAATATGAAAACTGACTTGTAACACATGTGTTACTTACTGTTAACACATGTGTTACTTACTGTTAACACATGTGTTACTTACTGTTAACACATGTGTTACTTACTGTTAACACATGTGTTCCTTACTGTAATATAGTATATTATATGAAATGTACACTCAATATGAAACTGACTTGTAACACATGTGTTACTCAATGGTAACACTTGTGTTACTCAATTGTTAACACATGTGTTACTTACTGTTAACACATGTGTTAGTTACTGTAATATAGTATATTATATGAAATGCTTTTTTAATTTTTGGTTAGTACGCACTTATTGGTTGAGTAAGTGGCATCAAAAGAGACGATGTCGCCAAATTCTCTGAAGTTAGCCTTAGCGACTTCATCAGCCCAAAACAAAGATGCTAACTTTCCCTTTTCGGTTTTGTACTCAAATGAGAAGTCGGGTACGTAAGCTTTTCTGTTCAGCATCTTGTTTACAAGGATTTGTGCGTCACTGCCTCCAATATACACATTAATGTCTCTCCTAAAGTTCTTGAAGTCCACCACAGTTCCGTTTGTCAAATCATAAGACCCTTTGAGAGTCTTGTATATGTTGTGTGCCTTAGTTGGTCCAATGTTCATCGTCCCGAGCTTGAAAATGAACTCTCGCTGCTGGAATGTTAGCTTCCTCGCCCTTTTCATCAGATATTCATGCTCCTTTTGGCACATCATATGATTGTGCGTCTCCATAAACGAGATAATTCTGAATTTTCCATTTTGAGTTCTCTTTAATATTATTTTTGCCTTGCACCCGGTGACTGAGGTGTTGGATACCCTATCATTTATTTTGCCTTTTTTTGCCTTTTTTTCGGGTTCTTTCAACGTGTCTTTATCATTTCTCTCGGGGTATCCAGCCTTGTTGCATATATAGTACTTCTCGTACACCACTTTATTCTTTAGCCTCTTTTGAGTGGAGCTTCTCACTCCGAATTTACCCTGAGACGCGTATCTCATGTAATACACATAAGCGTCTTCTAATACATCAAAAACTTGCCCGATATATGGTTTTACTTCTTCTGCCACTTGTGGTATCCATAGGGTAGTCCCACCTGGTGTTTCAATCTCATTTGAAACAACCAGCAAGGTGTTTGGTGTACCGATTGATTCTGTAAAAGATTTCAGAGAAATATAAGATTCATTTACAAGCAGTAACACATGTGTTATCGAATTGTTACACATGTGTTAATTAATTAGTAACACATGTGGTAAAAAATTACTAACACATGTGGTAATGAATTACTAACACAATTTTTTATTAACAAATGTTATGTGTCCGTGTGAGTTTTTTGTTAGTAGCAAGTATGTAAATTTCTCATCAGATAGCATGTTTTATTAGGTAACATGTGGTAATCAATTACTAACAGCAGTAACACATGTGGTAATCAATTACTAACACATGTGTTAGTAAATTTCTCATCAGATAGCATGTTTTATTAGGTAACATGTCTTTTTAGTACCTGTAGCCTTTGTGTCTGTATGTTGTTCGATTTCGCTAGCTTCTTTAATTTCCTGTATCACAGTCATCACGTCCGTACTGCAACATAATTCGTTTCAAATTTATCAGTTACTACAGATGTTAATTCAAATTTATTCGGTGAATCATCGACAATCGTACTGTCATTGCAGTTTCGTCAATCAAATCGCAAATTAATTACGTTCAAATTGCGCAAAAAACATCACGTTAAAATCGCGAAAAACACGATCTCGTAATATCGCGGTAATGTAAAACCTAATCGATTTATCACCAATGTAACGCTCGTTTGTTGAATTGAAGTGTTTTAGAGCATGATTCTTACCTTCGTTTTTGATTTTTGCGTCGATTAGAAAATCCCTGCACCGTTTGTTCTTTGTTCCTGCGTATGTATCTGTATGTATATATTGCGTATGTATATATCTGTGTGTGTTATTTTTTGTTTTAAGTAATTGTTTAATTAGAATTAAATATGATGCAAAAAGACTGAAGTACCCTCCCACCCCTAAATGAAATGGTGCATTTTGATTGGTTCCCACAGTCTCACTTAAAATGGTGGTCTCATTTGAACCTCACCCATCATTTTTAAACCGTTAAATGATAACTTCTCTTTTCAAAAGTTTAGGAGGTTTTCATCCATGTTTATTAAACAATTAATTGAAAATCATATTATTATTATTATTATTATTATTATTATTATTATTATTATTATTATTATTATTATTATGAATAACAAGAAAAGAATATTAAATAAAACACAATCAAGTATTGAAATTCTGAAGCAATCTAACTTACTGAATCATATAATGAAAAATGAATCATAAGAGGAAGAGTTTGTTGAATCAAATAATAAAAATCTGAATCAATTTTCATTTTTATTGAATCATATAACAAAACTATGATATATGAATCAAAGTTTTAACTTTTAAGAATCAAAGTTATAATTTACGGAATTATTATATATATTTTTATTTTTATAGAGCTTTTGTGATGTATGTATAATTAAGAGGTCTATAACCTTGTCATCATCTTTAAATAACGATCATTCAGTGATATAAAATTGTTTAACAAGAAACAACAAATTAAACTTACTACTTTGTTTGCTTTTCACATTTCATGGGATACGTATATCAAATATGAAATAATTTCGTTCGTACATAAAAATTAACTCATGAGCAGCATGAATTTCTTAATGATAACTTACTAGTAGGTTTTTAATAGATGATGATGATTGACAACACTAACGAATGAATAAAAATCATGTTGGATTGTGTACGAAAATAAATAGCATGTCATAGATAATGAATAAAAGTAAAGTAACATCACATATCGCCTTCCGCAGGTTAGGGTCCAATACCGTCTAGGACAGTGTATGGGGGAGTTGGCGATGCATATAACTCCTAAAATCAGCGACGTGCTTAGTGATATCGTTCTGAAAGTCGCACATTTGTGACGTGTTAAGAGACGCGTTTGGCCAAGTCGCAAGATTAGCGACGCGTTTAGTGCCGTGTATAATTACGTCGCAAATTTTGGCGATGCAAATAACGACAAAGTTTCTGATGTCGTTCTCTTTTGCGATGTAGTTTGCGACATTTGCGACACGTAAAACGCTAAAGATATCGCTAAGTGTGTCGCCAAATAGAGACACAATTTTGTGTGTCGCTAAATGTGTCACTAAAGTGAAGTTTTCTAGTAGTGTTTGCAGGGGATAAGATTCGAACCCCTGACCTCTTGTTCATAGATAATGAATGATAGTGTTTATCATCAAAAAAATTTGCAGGTCAATCTATCTCAATGTCGATTTCTAATTGAATAAAAGATAACTGATGATCCATTAATTTAGGGATGTCATGGTTGTATAATAAATATTGTTTGTTTTATTAATTAATTTGAAGTCAATTACCCATACTACCCTTCTATGTTATTTTAAAATGATTGGCTAATATTGCTCCTCCCCTTCTCCACCCAAATTTTCTTATTTTTTATCCCCCAACTTAACTTTATATTAATTTAATTAAGGATTTAAGCATAACCTATCAATCTACATTAATCTATTATCAAAAGTGAGAAGAGGAATACCAGATCCTTCGGTTTCTGCTTCAAATTCTGATGTCACTTCGTTTATTGAGCTCACATAGCAATAAAGAAATTTTTGTTCTTTTATTCTAATTTTTTTTATTTTTTTTTTCCTTTCGTTTTCTGTTGTCAGTCGAGAACATCAAGAGGGTGGGATTTCATTGAGTTTTAGCTTTGGGTGATGATATTTCCACCGATCCACCAACAATGTGCAATACAGAATTGTACGTACTGTACAAATAAATAATGCAGAATGATAGTGGATCTATCAAAAATGATGTTGAATTTATCATCACCCTTTAACTTTATTATTTACTTTGTAACTGACATTGGAAAGACTATAAGCTTACTTAATTGTAATTGATGTTCTCCACTTGAAAGTCAAACGATGACTACAATTACTTAATATTATATATTATATTATACGAGTAGTATTTACTCACTTAACTCAAAGTATGTTTAATTTGGTCATTACATATTAATAAAATTACTTCATAACCATCATAGTATATATTATATTATAACTGTTACCATACGTATTTTAATAGATACAATTATTTTCTAAATTAAATTATTAGGGTATTACAGGTTGCAACTCGTCATTTGTTACTCTCATCCCAAAAACAAATGACCGGTTTGGGTTAAGTGATTTTCGACCAATAAGTCTATTAGGATGCTACTATAAAATAGCTGCAAAAGTTCTTGCCGAAAGAATTAAAAAGGTTATTGGGAAGGTCAATGGGGAAGAACAAAATGCATTATAGGTGGTAGATACATTCTTGATAGGGTTTTTGGTGGCAAATGAAGTAGTTGACAATATCAAGAAAATAAGAAAAAGACGTTTATCTTAAAAAGTAGACTTTGAAAAAGCATACGATAGTTTAAATTGGGAGTTCATTCAAGACACAATGATTCAAATGGGGTTTGGCAAAAGTGGTGCAAATGGATTTCTACTTGTTTAAATCGGCTTCCATTTCGATATTGGTGAATGGTTCTCCAACCGCCCAATTCAATTTGGAAAAAGGTGTGCATCAAGGAGACCCGCTCTCCCCTTTCTTGTTCCTTATAGCATCGGAGGGTCTAAATGTGGTGTTAAAAGAGGCGGTATTCAAAGGACATTTTAAGGGTGTAATAATTGGAAAGGATGGTGTAAACGTTTCTCACCTCCAATACGCGGATGATACGATTATATTTGGTGAGTGGAATGTGGCGAATACACGGTTCAAGAACCGCATCAAACCGGACCACAACCGAACCGAACCACGAACCAATTAATGAAAAATTAAGGACCACAAACCGAACCATGTAATTGCGGTTCTGGTCCGGTTTGGTTATGACGGTTTTGGTTCAAAACCACGACCCAAATAAGTTAGGTGCAAACGTTAACAAACTCCTAAAGTAATTCATTTGCGAATGAAATTTCTTTTGACAAGAAAATAATCACGTGTTGTTGTTTTTCATGTATCTCAATGGCTTCTTAAAACTTAGCTAATATATTCTATATAAATTTTTACTATAGAATTCTTATAAGGGCTTACAAATTTGACACATGTGAATGCTGAATAATGACGTATAAGTAGTTAATAATGATGTATAAGTAGTTAATAACATGCATTATATGCAATTTCAATATTAGATATACCTAATAAATTGAAGATTGAAGTTGTACATTAGAGGAAGTTGTTGAAACATGACTTTATATAAGAGAAATAATATTATTAAGTATATTTCGGTTCGGTTCCCATTTTGTACGGTTTTAACGATTCTGGAACCGAATCGGACCGCGAACCATTAACACTAAAATATAAGAACCAGGAATCGAACCGTTATATCAGCATATTTTCACTTAGAAGTAAATTCGAATGTTATAGTTCATGAGTTATTTTACTGGTGAAGTAAATTCGAATGTTATTTCTTTATTTAGTACTTTGGTAGTTACCCCTCTTTCATCTACAGTAATAGGGTATAATTGTATTATAAAAGGTAATCCTAAGATAATCTGTGAAGTTAAATTTTTTACTAATATAAGGTGTGTCTTAAAACAATAATTTTCTTTGCATATATGAACATCAGATAATTTATAGCCTATATTAAGCTTAGACCCACTAGCAGTGGATAATCTTTGAATGGATTTTTCAAAATATTTAGTTGGAATTAAACCTTCTTGTATACAATTTAAATCTGCTCCAGAGTCAATTAAAGCAATTAATGTTATCTTAAATTCCCCATTTATCATTATATTTATTTTTGTATGCCATCTTTGATATTTAGTATATTGGATTTCATTAACTGTAGGATCAATTAAGGGTTTATCTTCTGAAATTATATCCTGTTCATTTTTATTTTCTTCTATTATTTTAACCTTTTCTTTTAGAATTTTTATTTCTGTTTTAACCATATTAAGTTCTTCTTGTAAATCTTGTATTGTTATAGGTTTGGTTTTATTAAATCTTTTGCATATTTCATTGAAATTATATATGGTATAATCTTCTTCTTTATTACTCTGATTATTTAACTTTCCTTCTAAATGTTTTAGATATAAATCTTTCGTTTCTTTATCATTAATTTTACTTATCATGTCAATTAGTGAATGTAATTCATCATTATTAGTAATAACATTAATTTCTTTATAGTTACAATTACATTTTCCTATACATTCGCAATTTTCAGAATTGTTGCTGTTTTCAGATGATTCTTCTTCAATTTTATTTAAATCATTTTCACTATAGTCAGATATACTTGATTCATTATTTTTGATTAATTCACTAATTCTTTGCCTAAGATTTTCTATATCGATTTCATTAACTTTAGTTTTGGCGTAACATTCTTTTGACATGTGTCCAGGTCTGCCACATTTATAACAATTAATAATATCTTGGTTATTTTATTTTTTATTTTCTCTTTTATATTTATTATTATATTTTTTGTATGATACCTTCTTCTTCCTTTTATAATCTTTATTTTGATAATATTCTTGATTATTTTTTATAGGTTTTTTATTATATCTTTTATGCTTTACTTTCTTAGAGCTAGAAGGGGGCAATATTAAAGGTTCATAACCATATTGTTCACAAAAATTTCCTAATTCATGTCTTCCACCAATTCCTTCTTTCTTAATCTTTGCTTTTAGTTTTAAATCAGAACATATTGCTAGTCCTTCTTTATTAACATAGTTTATAATTTCTCCATAAGTTAATTCTTTATAAGGAATTTCATTATTATAATCATTACTTATCTTATTTCTAATTCTTTCAGCAAATAATTTCGGCAATCCGGCAATAAATCTTTCTTTCCAATAGGATTCTCTACAATCTTGTCTAGTCATAACTTTTGCTAAGAAAACGTCTTTATACCATCTGAAATCTGGTAATTTTTTACATGTTAAATTTAATAATATAGTTGAATTTCTTTCTTGATATTCTGCTGGGTTTCCTACATAACTTTTTTATAATAGCATATACTAAAGTATTTAAAGAATCATCAATTTGTGTTTGAACAGTCGATCCATTTTCTGTCTTTATAATTAGTTTTTTTTTTGAATTTAATATATGATTTTTTTCATCTTGAGTGACATAACTATCCCACCATCCTTTCAATACTCCTGTAAATCCTGATATTATCATATGTGTTATTTTATTGTCTGTATTTTTATGAGCCTTATACGAAGTTGCTGCTGATGTCGTGTAAACGAGGTTGTAGTTTTAAAATGGAAATTACCTTACTGGCTATTACACAACGCAGACAAGAATACCTGGTCGTACAATAGTATAGTATGGCAAGTCCGAGTCGAACACGAGGAACGGATGTCAATTCTAATAAATTGGAAATAAAAGTTACTAAAAATAGAAATAAGACGGGGGACGTTTGAGTTTCGAACGAACAATTGACAAACAATTATGAATTTAAAACTAACAATTAACTTAAGTAAGACAATTAATAAAACAGAGAATCAAATAATGTAATTTAATTCAATTGATGGAGAAAATGTGCTCGTTTGGACTACCTTCCCTAGAATCCGGTTATCACTTTATTGATTTGCTAGATTATGGATTTTATTGCGATATAACTAATAAGATAACCCCCCCTTCCAAGGTAAGTTAATCTAACACAATTAAGAAAGACACAAGGTCGTTTGCAACACGCTAATTGTTCAACTAACGTTGCACACCAAATTGTGTTCTATATTAAACCTACGCCGTTTATATGATTTATCCTTATAACTTGAATCAACAAAGTCTATAGTTAATTAAAACTATCTTGTTCATTAAAAGTTATTACCGATTATTAATCCTAGCCTATCAAACTCAATATATCTAGTGATAATTATCAACCGCAACCAACAATTATCAATAATTTATTACTCAAAAGGAAATCAATCTCAATTGAATAACAAACCACGCTAGGTAATCACTAACAACCAATTAACAATCAAGGATTAACGAATAAACACATAAACATTCATAAAATCCAATAATCTTTCGCAAATCAATAATCAAACCATCATCTAGGTATTATCATCCAAACAACCACACTAAAAGTTTAGCCACTCATAATCTTGCAGAAAATCAGCAATGAAATCATACTCACAATCATAATCAAATGAAAAGTAAATATGTGTTCAAACCGAAAACCGAAGAACCGAATGAAAGGGAATCAATTGGCATCAATACCCACCTTCTTGTGCCTCCAAATCATCCTCAAAAAGCCTCTGGAACCAGCCTTAGTCGACTTAGGGTTTATGGTGGAAGTTAGGGTTAAAATGAGGCAAAGTGAAAATTTAAGGATTCTGGCCGACCAATCCATACGCCGTATGGATGTCCATACGCCGTATGGATTGCAAAACTAGCCCACGGCCAAAAAATGAAAGTTGTAGCCCTGTTTGTTAGCTAAATTCTCCAAGTTGAATCACCCCAATCGGAGTTTGTATGAAGAAGTTATGGCCAAAATACTAACGCATAGCCCAAAACTCAGCTTTTACACTTTTCTTCATTTTCAGCTCATCTTTCATTCTCTTTCCGATTCGAGCTTCATTTACACTTATTCCAATCCAATATTGCCTATCTTCACTCTCTTAGCTTCTTTTCCTCGATCCAATCTTCTCTTGTCCAATGTTTTATTCTTTTAGTAACTTTTCTTCCAAATAAGCTCGTTTTTCGTTCCTTTTTGATTCAAGCTCCAATAAATCTCCTAAATGCAAATATGAACGAAATAAGTATCTTATTCACACAAAATGCATTAGAAACCTATCAAACAAAGGGGTAATTAGTACTATAATTTAGTACATTTTGGCGTTTATCAGCTGCCATAGTCATTTCCTGTAATAAATTCAAAATTTGATATTCTGTTTGACCGTCTATATTCCATTCATATATTGAATTACCATCGTATCTGGATTGTACAATTTTATCCCTTTCTTCATATTGTAAATCTGGTGGTGTTGGTCTATAATAATAATTCCTTATTTCTGGTCGGGGTGTATGAGTCTTATTGGATGTATATGGATTGTATTTTATTTTTTCTATAGCTTTAAAATGTTCTTCTATCTCAGATATATCAGAGGTTTCGTCCTCGTTTATAACATTTACATTATGATTTGATATACTAAATTTAGAAAGTTTTTCTTCAATTTCTTTTAATAATTTACTTTGTCCTCCTAGATTTATAGGTGCTTCTATATTGTAAGGTATAAATATAGGGTTTTCTTCTACTTGTATACTAGTTGAAGTACTTGTTTCTTCATTTCGGTTTTCTAATCTATCTAATTTTTGACCTATAGTATTTAACATTTCATTAGTATGATTATTTTGGTATACAATATTTTTTAATACTTTATCTGTATCAAGTTTATCGGCTTTTGAAAAGGGGATTCCTATATATTCTTTATCTTCTTTTCTTATAATTATATCCTTACAAGGTGGTTTAATACTTATAATTTTCTCACTAGTTGTTAAATCAGTATATGATCTATTTATATTAGTCGTTGTTTCAACCTTGGCTTTATAAGGAAATTCTATATTTTCTTCTATACAATATAATTCGAACCATGTAAAAAATGGAATATTTTCTTTATTATCTTGCATATAAATAATCCATTTTAATTCATGAATGATCTTTTTTTCTTTATCAAAATTAAGATAATAACAAATAAGTTTTTCATTATTATAGTTATTAAGTCTTTCGTCCTTTAAATATTCTAAATCTTTTTTATTCATTGTTTTAACAAATTATTAATTTAGACCTTGTTGTTTTTAGTTTATTTGCATTTATTTTTAATAATACATTTATTGTATCCATATGTTTTGTTGTAATATTTTTTATCTTTTTTATTTGATCTTTACTCAACCATTTATAATCTATATTTTATTTTATTCTAAAATCTTCTAACTGTTTAACTAATTGCTTTCTTTCTTCATATAAAAACATTAAACAGACTGATATATATCCATTATGATCGTTATTCATTTGTATTTTACTCATAGTTGTTCTTCTCTATAATAATCTACTTCTGACTTAGAAGGGTTATAAAAGTTACTAAAATCTTCACTTATATTGTCATCTTCATATAGTGGTTTAGGGATTGATCTATTAAAATCGACTCCTTTAACTCTCATAGATTGAGATCTTCTAAATATATTTTCTCTAAATTTTGAACTAGAGGTTTCGGGAATATAAGTAGAGAATCTAGATGGTTCTAAATTATTTTCAAAGTTTATATTTATACTTCCATCTGTATGTTCTATTATATTAGATATTTTATTATAATTATCTAAGGGCTTAGGTGAATTTACATCTTCTAATTTCCAATTTTGGTTTTGTGTAATTTCATCCCATTTTAATCTTTTAGGTACATTTACTCTAGAGTGTTGGGTATTAGCTTCAAATATAATAGTTTCATCTTTTGGAGATATTAACTTCGATCTAGGTTCTATAGTGGTAGTCATGGTTTTATATAAAACTCTATATGTTACAACTATAGGGTCAGTTCCTTGTTTAATATCTAAATTTTTTTTTTAATTGTTAAGGTTAAAGTATCTAATATATTTTTGTCAAATAGTGATATAGTGAAATTAGGATAACAATTAAAATATATATGACCATTACATATATTAGATTCTGCCATTGTTAATAAAGAATTTTTGAAAATTTAGATGTCTAGCATCTCTTAATATAATTAAAGTTGGGACATCTAATCATATTCTAGTCAAAGGTTTAATAGCTATTTGAACTAATCCTATATGTAAGAACTTATAATTTTTCATATGATCTCTAATAACATTTTTTGAAAAGAGTTGTATATTCTGATTGTTTTGTAAAAGAGGTAATGTTTTTTTTGTTTGCTTTATAGAATATCCCTGGCAATAATCAAAATAACCAATCTTATAAATATTACTAATCTTTTATTTAGGTATACTCCAATCTAATAAACGTTTTTCAATATTTGAAATAGAAATTTCCAATGAATTCGTCTGATCATATTCTTCTTCGATTTCAGAAGTAGAACTATCCTTTTGATGTGATATTAATCTTGAGATTCTATTCATATTTAATTATCAACTATTTAATTTCAAACTTTGTTTTACGAAAACCTTAATTTATAATGTTGATTGAACATACCTTCTCCGGGAAAACCCCCATATCGTCGTGGTATGGTCGTCTTACTATTCGTCTGCGATTAATTCCATCCGATTGATCGACAAGGCTTACCAACGCAGATGTATATTTTCTCAACATATACTGATAGCATCAAATAAGTACTATATTTATATACTATTTTATCCCTATTTCTATATACTTTTATTACAAATATTTGATAAAAGATACTTATTTCGTTCAAATTTGCAAAATAGGTCAAAGTAAGATCTTTAATTAGAAAAAAAACGAAAATAAGTCAAATAAAGTAATTTTTGTATAAAAGTTAGTTGTACCCAAATATAGTTTGTACAAATTGGTTGAAAAGGTTATAAAAATGAATAAAGTTCGCAAATAGTTGAGTTTGAAAAGTTAAATGGGTTGAGCGAAAATATTTAGATTGAATATTCATTGGAGTTTATGAGTTGGACCAAATAATTAGCTTGGCTAAATAATAATAATATAGTTAAATAAATAATAATAATCATCATAATATATACTAACGTTAAAAATAATAATAATAATATGATAATTAAGTTAGTTCATAAGAATAATATAATAGTACTAGTAATATAATAATATAAATAAACTAAGGTTAGTTACGTTAGTAATTAAAATAATAATAAAAAAAAGTAAATTATAATAATCATAATAATATTAATAATAAAAATGAATGATGATGATTCATGTTTGTTGTAGGTTCCATGTGAAAGCAGGAAACGTATTCAGCAAAAGGAATTAGTGGGGCCTAGTTAAAAGACTAAGTCAAAGATCAGAATTCATGTGGTCCAAGCAATTAGCAAGAAAGTCAATTGGTCAAAGGCCAACAACAATAAATCAAGCGTGGCATTTGCAGAATATTCGAGAGACAGCAGAGGCGGCAGAGCTTTTCTTTGAGTCGGTGCAAAAGCAAACAACCGCCGGTTGGAATTCATTACCAACCGCCGGTTGGGAGGTCGGCCAGTCATATTATAAATAGAGGCTCGCATTCAGCTACGAAAAACACACCAAAATAACTCAATAACCTTAATAATTCGTAGGTTACGAATTATTAACCCCAAATTCGACTAGAAACACTTTCTAGGGGTTTTAGGAGAAATTTAGAGTCGCGGGTTCGCAAGGGTTTGTCTACGATCAAGCGTACAGAGCGTAGTTTACGGTTTTGGTTTGCATATCTTATTCTTTATTTAATTTTGAATGTGTTTTATTATTAAATATTGATTATGATTATGTTTAACTTAATTATGAACTAATATTTATTGTATTTGCTTAGATTTATATTATTGTTGGAACTATATTATTGAATGTTTATTATACAACAATTATCTATATTATATTATATTAATGATTATTCTTGACACGATTAACTGATTTATATCATAGCTTTAATAACCTTATTGAGTTTTATAAATTAAGTGATTATGTTTATGTCTTGATCTTAACCTTATGCGATAGACAAAGAATATTAATTAATGTTAAGTAATATTGTGATTCAAGCCTAACCTTAAAAATTGTATTAATAAACTGCTGATAGATCTTAATAATTAGTAATACTTTGCGTAACCTTATGACTGTGTTACTATGATGAAGATTAGCTTAACCTTAAGTGATTTTCTACATTAGTAATTCACCAATAATAATAACCAACAATAAATAATCTAAGTAAATACATATTTATCTCTAATTGTTTACTATCCCTAGTTAATTGTTTTCTATTGAATTGGTTATAATTTAGTATTCTTAAATACGTTCATACGGAACTAAAACGTATTCCCCTTATCTGTATATTGTTTTTTTTAATTGAATTATAAATTATATTTTATTTATAACCACCATTCCAGTGTTCGACTCGGACTTACTTAAAAGCTATATTATACGAATGGGTTATTCTTGCCTGGCTTGTGTGATAGTTATTTTAGTATTTCCATTTATTTAAAACTTGTTATTTTGTACTCTATTCACACGACATCAAGTTTTTGGCGCCGCTGCCGGGGAGTGGTTGCGTTTATTTAATTTGGAATTTATAGTTTTTTATTTTTTATTTTTTTTTTTAAATTTACCCTGTATAAAATTATTATACATTGTTGGTCAATCGAAATATCGGCTCACCCATTGAGAATACTGAAAAAAACAAAGGTATAAGGAGAGTAAAGCCCTACCTCATTGATTTATCATATAAGAGGTAAGGTGCTTCTCGAAAGAGATAGGTTTTTAATAAGCTTCGCGCTGACCTATTTCTCCGCTTTTGTGTATAATCAATGGAGCTACCGAGATCTGTTGACTAGCTTTGTAAAAGAATTTTTATTGGAATTTGTTTTTAGTTAGTTTTTATTTTATTTTCTTTTCTACTCTTTTTCTTTTATTTTGACAGGTATGTATCGGAACATGAATAATATTCCAGTGATTTATCAAAATGCGAGAAACAATCTTATGGATGAAAAGAAGGATATGCATCGAGCTTTTGATAAGATGGAGGCATTAATTTCGAAATATATTCAAGATACTGAAATTGCAATAAAGCGTAATGAACAATTTTGGAACAATGATCTAATTGTGAAGGATATGGAAAGCGAGAAGATGGAAAATTCTAACAAATCTGAAGATGAAGGATGTAAACCTAATGTAAATTTGGAAGAAATAATGAGTCTGATGTCGACTACAAATATGCGAATGGAAAAAAACGAAGCAATTCTAGAAAGTCAAAGTGATTCCGTTCAATGAATTGCGAAAATGTTGAAAGAAATAGGAAGCACACTTGAGGAGAATCTTAGCAAAATCGAGATTGAAGGACACGAGACAAATGAAAAACCAAATTTCAACAATTATACGCCTTCACCTTCTTACCCACAAGCCTTAACGGGAGAAATTAATAAAAAATACACACCTCCGCCTCCTTATCGAGCTGCTTTGAATAGAGAATATAGTGAAGTACAAGGATCAATTTTTCCAAAGCTTAAGAAAGATACTGTTAAAAGTTTATCTCGACCAGTGATTGTGAACGCTACGCAATCTATGGAGACCTCAAGTGAAAAAGTGGAAGATACCGAAGCTATTGGTCATAGTCAAGGAGATTCCATTCAACAACTTGAGGAGATGATCCACACAGATAAGTGCTCTCAATTATCTAATTCCTTATTTTCTAATGATATGTCTAGTGAATTTAATTAGGTAGCAGAAAAAGAAGTCAAATGTTCGATATTGCCTAATAAAGATTATCAAGATTCTGATGAGGAATTGCTCTCGTTAATCAATTGTAATGGCGAGGAAATTCTTGAATTGAAAAACCAATATGGGGTTATGACAGAAGAGGAATTAATAGCCGCCATGGATCCAGCTATTAATGGAAGTTCATCATTTCATCCGGAGGAGAACCAGCAGAAAATGGGTAATCATGTAAGGGTTGGAGAAAAATTGAAAACATAATTTGCGGTAATCAGATATCAAACAACAGTTGGATTACAACAAAGTCGACAGTTGAAATCCAAACGGTGGTTGAGTCGACACAACCAACGGTTGAAGTATCTATAAGCACAAGTTCATTGTTTTATCAATATGAAGATTCTTTTTGGCAATTCGAGCGAAAAGCAAGTTTCTCACAGTTTTTGGAAAATCATGGAGCATCACGGTCTGGACAAATGCCTGCATCAAACGATAAGTATTTCTTTTCTTTAATTTTATTAAATTAAAATTTTTGGATTATTTATAGATATTACCATCAATGCTTAGTTTTAAGTGTGGGGAAAATCACTAGATCTTTAGGTAAATAAGTTTGGAGTCAAGCTAGTGACTCGAACAAAAACAAGCGCTTCTCGGGAGGCAACCTGTGCTTGTATATTAGGTTGTATTTTTAATTCGTAGGTAGTTTTGTTAGATTTCAATTTTTTTTAGGTCTTTTTAGTTTTTATTTTTAGTTTATGTTTAAGATAGGAACAAGAAACCACAATTACTAGAAAACACTACTGGAACTCAGGTACACAATTTATATTAAATAAGGCTAAATAAATAAAATAAGATATAAAAGTCGTTATTTTGGAAAACTGCTGCTAGCAACCAACCGGCGGTTGACTTAGTTAACCGGCGGTTGGGCAGGTTTCTCAAAATTTCTGCTAAATTATTTTATAGGTTTTTAAACTGAAGAGAAAATTTTGACTACAATTAGTTGGGCCTATTTAAAGAAATAATAGATGGACTTTTAAACAGCTAGGATCTCAACACGATGCAAATTTGGGCCAATTAAGTTTTGGGCTACATTGATTACTTACAATTGAATTTTAAAATTAATTAAATAGGCTTATTGGGCTTTGAATTACAAAGAATTGGACCAAATACTATTTTGATAATACAAATAATTTTAATTATTTTTAAACTGATAAGTTTAATTTTTAAATAAGCTTAATAATTTGAATATTTGGACTCTTAACAAATTAGGAGCTTTAATATGATCATGAGACGTTAGGCTTTAAGATTAACATGTTAAAAATATCTTTGGGTCTTTAAACACACTAAGAGGTAAATTATGAATTTTTAATTGGGGTTCCAGATCATGATTAGATTTTATATTAAGCTGTATGAGACTATTTAATTTTAAGCAATGGATGATTAAATTAGAAATATATATCTTCAGGGATATTAGGCTATAATATAGAGGTGCTATTAAACTAGTAGTAACTACGGGCCATTAAGATTAAAATATATAGATTATTTATAGGTTATTGATTTAGGGCATTAATGGACAGATTCAATCCACGGTTGATTATGTCAGCCGGGGGTTGGCTTTATTTGAGGATAACCTATGAATAGCAATGGTTTAGATATTTGCTACATAATTAGCCTACGTGGAATGACAATAGTAACATTATTTAATAGTATGTGGTTATATGTTTCTGGACTATCTTTAATTTGTATTTTTCATTTTAATTTTAGTTTTTATTTCTTTTTTTTATATATATTATCTGGTACGTTTAATTTATTTGCTTGTTTATTTTTAGAATATCGTTGCCACTTTTCGAAGTTGGCATATAGTATACAATATAGTATAGTACAGCTGAACTATGCATTGAAATTGGAATTTTTGGAAATTTAATAAATTTATCTTATTAATTATGAACTTTGTGGGTGTGTTCCCTGGAAACCCTCACGAGACTATAACTCGTCTACTTGGGATACCGAGGGGTTTAAAGGCTTATTGCATATATAAATGCAATCGTGATTAACTACGAAAGTGTGGATGTTGTATATTTTTGAATAAAGATCGCAGAAACCAATACTTTGAACTACAAATAGAAAAGATGAACCATTAAACCGAATCAGATAACGATAATCGCTTCTAAGTCAGGGGAGTTTTTCTGTTCTACTTTTTCTTTCCCTTACTCACTTTTGTTTATCAATTTTTATACAATGAGGGCATTATATAATTTAAGTGTGGGGATAGGGTTCGTAAGAAAAAGAATTTCTTTAATTAAACAGTTAAGTTTATGTTTGTTCTTAAATTTTATCAAAATTAAAATTTTTAAGTTAATAACTAAGTATTTATTAGTTAGAATACTTTTGTTAAAAGTTTTGTTTTGTATTTAAAAGTTTAGACTTTAATGTGGATTAACTATTTTGTACATATAACGTAAGCTACTTAATAAAGGAAGTAATATATAGTTATATGATATGATGTACTAATAGGCAATCTATATAAAGATTTCTGAATTTTAAAAAAAATTAATAAAATAACTTGTATATTATTTTATGGTACATAATATGATGTATGACATAAAAAGTCTTAAATTTTAAATTTATTATACAATAATTTTATATATCTTTTTACTTATGTGAATACATTTGGGGGTATATATTGATGGTTTCCTCTGTTATACGAAAGTATAGACATGGTCTCTATTAATATATACTTAACATTAAGCAAACACAAGTCAAAAGTACTTGAAAAGTCATAAAAATAAAAGATACCTAATGAGGTCGTCAAAATGGTTTGACCGAGTCTGGTTTTGCTTAAACCTGAATCAAGTTATGTCGCTCTGTTGCATGAAAATGCAGACCTGTCACCAATGTCTTGATTCTTAAAAATGTATTTTATATATTTAATGGGAATATAAAAGATAATTGTATAATTAAATTTAAGAGTATATCATATATGGAAATCATAAGTAATATACATACTAACAATAAAGGTGTATTCAGAAGTATAAATATAGATTGTTTAAAGTGGACAAATATATTAGTAATCATTCATGAACTATATGTTGCACTAACAATAATAATTTTATTTGTACATTATAGTTATCCATGTTAATTAAATTGTTTAAAGTTTTAAATCATGAAACATATTTTTAATTTAAGTATTTTGATTATTAAATATTAGTTTGATGCTTATCTTAATTTTATTCAGTATTCTACTTGAGGACAAGCAGAACTTAAGTGTGGGGATATTTGATAGCATCAAATAAGTACTATATTTATATACTATTTTATCCCTATTTCTATATACTTTTATTACAAATATTTGATAAAAGATGCTTATTTCGTTCATATTTGCAAAATAGGTAAAAGTAAGATCTTTAATTAGAAAAAGAACAAAAATAAGTCAAATAAAGTAATTTTTGTATAAAAGTTAGTTGTACCCAAATATAGTTGGTACAAAATGGTTGAAAAAGTTATAAAAATGATTAAAGTTCGCAAATAGTTGAGTTTGAAAAGTTAAATGGGTTGAGCGAAAATATATAGATTGAATATTCATTGGAGTTTATGAGTTGAACCAAATAATTAGCTTGGCTAAATAATAATAATATAGTTAAATAAATAATAATAATCATCATAATATATACTAACGTTAAAAATAATAATAATAATATGATAATTAAGTTAGTTCATAAGAATAATATAATAGTACTAGTAATATAATAATATAAATAAACTAAGGTTAGTTACGTTAGTAATTATAATAATAATAAAAAAAGTAAATTATAATAATCATAATAATATTAATAATAAAAATGAATGTTGATGATTCATGTTTGTTGTAGGTTCCATGTGAAAGCAGGAAACGTATTCAGCAAAAGGAATTAGTGGGGCCTGGTTAGGGTGCGTTTGATAGGGAGAAATTAAGAGAAATGAATTGACGAAAAGAAAGGAAATGTAGAGAAATGAAATTGACTGAGAAATTATATGAAATCCGTTGTTTGGTTGTGTTAGAGAAATCGATCAGAGAAATACAAAAAATTCTTTTATGCTGTTTGGTATATCAAAGTTGAGAAATGCAATGAGGTTTCTGCAAAATATTTCATTGTAAAGAATACAAAATATCATAAAATCACCAAAACTCATGAAATAGACAAATAAACAGGGATGATCAACTAAAATGAACTAACGATTCAACTAAACATAGCAGTGAATAGAAAATTTAATTCTAATAATCCAAAACCTACAAGTGAAAAAAGAAAATAAGAAAACCTAAAATAACTAAATCTGCTTTGAATCGATCAAACTTGAAACTCCCATTACTTATTTTTCATTGCATTTAAAGTTAAACGACATCATTGAAGCCCAACAATAATTTCAGTTTCTTATGATATCAAATTGGACAACTTCTCTCTGCTAGGGCTTGGATGATTAAAAGAGGGGAAATTGGGATATTAGAAGAACGACGTGGGGAAGAGATACATAAATCTACCAGTGAGGTGACAAGTAGGAGACAACAAATTGAAGAAGATGCAGTAACACTAGCCGTCAAAAAGAAGACAAAGTAGCACCGATTGATGAATCGCCATAATCTCAGAATGGTTGCTCTAGTGGGGTTGGGAAAATTTTGTGTTTAAATGTGCCTTGCACGTGATGAGATGCATATATACCCCTTTGTTTAAAGCCTATTACTTTTCTTTGAAAAAAAAACACGGAGAAATTATGGAAGGAAATCCAATTTCTCCCCAAAAGCAATGGAAATCAAAATACAAAGAGAGTGGTATCTCGAGAAATTCATATCTCCGCCTCGTCTATTTCTCCCCCTAACCAAACAAGTGAAATGAGACTATTTCCATTTCTCCTGTCTCAACTCTCCCTACCAAACACACAAGGGTCAAAGATCAGAATTCATGTGGTCCAAGCAACTAGCAAGAAAGTCAATTGGTCAAAGGCCAACAACAATAAATCAAGCGTGGCATTTGCAGAATATTCGAGAGACAGCAGAGGCGGCAGAGCTTTTCTTTGAGTCAGTGCAAAAGCAACCAACCGCCGGTTGGGATTAATTACCAACCGCCGGTTGGGAGGTCGGCCAGCCATATTATAAATAGATGCTCGCATTCAGCTACGAAAAACACACCAAAATAACTCAATAACCTTAATAATTCGTAGGTTACGAATTATTAACCCCAAATTCGACTAGAAACACTTTCTAGGGGTTTTAGGAGAAATTTAAAGTCGCGGGTTCGCAAGGGTTTGTCTACGATCAAGCGTACGGAGCGTAGTTCACGGTTTTGGTTTGCGTATCTTATTCTTTATTTAATTTTGAATGTGTTTTATTATTAAATATTGATTATGATTATGTTTAACTTAATTATGAACTAATATTTATTGTATTTGCTTAGATTTATATTATTGTTGGAACTATATTATTGAATGTTTATTATACAAGAATTATCTATATTATATTATATTAATGATTATTCTTGACCCGATTAACTGATTTATATCATAGCTTTAATAACCTTATTGAGTTTTATAAATTAAATGATTATGTTTATGTCTTGATCTTAACTTTATGCGATAAATGAAGAATATTAATTAATGTTAAGTAATATTGTGATTCAAGCCTAACCTTAAAAATTGTATTAATAAACTGCTGATAGATCTTAATAATTAGTAATACTTTGCGTAACCTTATGACTGTGTTGCTATGATGAAGATTAGATTAACCTTAAGTGATTTTCTACATTAGTAATTCACCAATAATAATAATAACCAACAATAAATAATCTAAGTATATACATATTTATCTCTAATTGTTTACTATCCCTAATTAATTATTTTCTATTGAATTGGTTATAATTTAGTATTCTTAAATACGTTCATACTGAACTAAAACGTATTCCCCTTATCTGTATATTGTATATTTTAATTGAATTATAAATTCTATTCTATTTATAACCACCATTCTAGTGTTCGACTCGGACTTACTTAAAAGCTATATTATACGAACGAGTTATTCTTGCCTGGCTTGTGTGATAGTTATTTTAGTATTTCAATTTATTTAAAACTTGTTATTTTGTACTCTATTCACACGACATCATATACAAATTAATTTTTTCTTTCAACAACGATGAAATCAAACAATTCATAATTTTCATATGAACATAATCCATAACTATACTATACTATCACCTCAAAGAAGAGCTCATGGCTTATATATATATAATATATATATATATATATATATATATATATATATATATATATATATATATATATATAGTAAGGGGATCTAAAAAGAAGAGAAATTTTGTGGAGAAAAGGGAGAAATGATTCTGACCAATCATTTCAAATCTAGGTCAAAGGGTAGTGTAGTCATTTGTTAATTGGTTATTTTAATTTAATATTATGAAATTTAAATCCATGAATGCTGGCGGTTTTCATATTGCACGTATTAGGCTCCAATATTTTAGGAAACTATCACCAAATATCTTTTCAATTCATTCTTAATTTTGGTTTGATCATCGAATCACATTGATTCTTCATCGGATATTGTTCACAAAGCTTGATATATGCAACGTGCATATTTTATTCCTTGATCTGTGTATTCTCAAAATTGTATACTCAAGTACGGTGCATATTTGCCTACAACTAACAACCTCTCAGACGATAATTGGTATCGAATTCTATAGTGATTTTGAATTTTATGAAATTATGAAATTTAAATCCATGAATGCATCCTCTGTTCTGACATCTTTGTTGGTGTGTTTTTTTGAACTTTGTTCGTTGCACTTTTACTTCCATCTCTAACCAATCTCTTATTGCTAACGCTATTCAAAGCCGATTTTTCCAACATTGTTGCATACAGGCTGTCTTCAACAACCTGTGTGTATGACATTCCCGCAGGCAACTCTACATGAATACTAGACCACGATTCGGTTCCGGAAGTGCAACGGTTACCACCAATTGTATTCCGACTAAAACATGTCATGCTTCAACATTAGATATCGTCAAGTTAATCATGTGCATACCGTTTTTAGAGACACTATCCTACAACGTTTTGTATACTTTACCCAAGCCTCACCGTGACAATACAAACTATGCATACCAATCTGATTCACCACTGTACCAATTTGATTCAGTTATTTTGTAGTTTGGATTCGGTAATACAACCCTTTGATTCGGTATTTTCTTTACAACTATTAGAACACAAATTTTTTTTTGTATTACAAACATATGATTACAAACCGACAACTAAAAAACAATACACAATTACCAGCTTCTAAAGAAAATTAGGATCAAAACACAGCGTACCACTAACACCATATTGATTCAGTCCTGCAACACTATGATTCATTTTTATTACAGTAAAATGCCATCATTTTATAGTTTGATTCAGGCATTTCTGTCAACAATATAAACATTAAGTCAAGTACAAACCACTAGAGCACAAGTCACTAAATAAAAGCCTAACCGGCAAATAGCCAACTAAATTCCTCCAAAAAAGTACATACCAAAACAGTATTACAAAATAAAATCCACATTCCATCAAATCCCATCACATTTGGTGTTCTAATGTGTAATTGCAAAAAGGTAAAACATTAAAATGTCGGAAACTTGATTAATTCTGTAGTAGCGTCAATCACCGAATACCGCCAACCTTGAATCTCTGATTCGGTTTGCATTTTCCTTCATCTGTTCCTTAAATCCGGCTGGGAGTTTATCATGGAACTTTGATTCACTTTTTATATAGGAAGCCATGCTGTTCAGCCCGGACACCAAAATCGATCCCAGTGAAACATTTTCCATTTGCACATTGAATCGATCCCAATTTGTCTACCCTAAATCTGAAAAAAAACCATATTCAATCAACGAAAAACATGCACTCCATTCAAAAACACAATTTTCGCTACACTAATCTAACAAGTATACATAAATCGCTAGCACCCCCGATACAAACCCCCAACTTTTACACTAATTTTTTCAACCAGCATCCAATTTTTGCTAAAAAAAAAAACCTAAACGATGAATCACAACAAATACAGCAAACAAAACCGAAACTAGATTCAATACCTTTCGTGGTCGTTTGTTTCTGTTCGTTAGTTTTACCCATCTTCCCAATTGCTGCAAAATTGCGCCTCAAACCGTGAATCCCTTCAGTCTTCCTTGCGAAATCAAAAATATCGAAATACTCGACTTGAATATCTCCACAATTTTCGTGCGAAATCAAAAATAACGATTGTGATTTTCTGAATCGCCGAAGGTTTTGGGAGCTAAGGGGTTTTCTTCAGTTATGATTTTGCATGTGTAGTCGATCGGGTATTAAATTTACCATTAAATGTGAATATTTTCCTTTTTTAATTACACATATGAAATAGACTAAATTGCCCCTCACACATCCGAATTTGCACTAACATACCTTTGACCAAATACAACCATCGATTTACTGATCCTAGGGCCTACATTGCTTCTCCACCTTCTCCCTTTAAAAAACCTTCTCCCTATATCCCAATCCTATATATATATATATATATATATATATATATATATATATATATATATATATATATATATATATATAGGTGGGTTCAAATAAAAAGGCTAATTTTCGTGACCCTCAAATCACTTTTTAACTATTCGAAACACATTATTCTTCAAAACTTTTTCAATGATTACTATTAAAATAACTTTTGGAAGCTACGATATAAATAAAAATTAAAAATATTAATTTTTTTTAACTCTTTTTACAGTCGTTACTAGTGTAATTATTTAAGATAATCACAAAATATAACATGATAATCACATGTGATTATTCTAAACTATAATGTGATTATCATTTGTTCGAGATAATCACAAAATATGACATGACAATCACATATTATTCATGTGATTATCAAGTTATAAAATGTGATTATTGTGAATAAAAAAATTAATTAAAAATAAAAACGTCGAAAATTTTTCTATTTGAAAAATAGATTCTAAAAGTTAATTGAAAAAAAGATACGAAGAAGTTTTTGTAAAATAACGTAGTTTGAATAGCTAAAAAATAATTTTGAAGTATTTTCTACGTTCTCACAAAAATTAGTCTTCTTATTTGAACTCACAATATATATATATATATATATATATATATATATATATCTTACACCCTTATAAATATTTTAACCCTTTTCTTCAATGCCTTGCATATTTAAAGAACGAAAATGACCAGAATACCCGTATATTCAACAAAATAGACTAAACCACCCTTAATTAATTTTAGAAATGATCTATAATATTAATTAGATTTAGTTCACAAATAACCAAGTGTATATTTAAAAATAACTAAAACCTATAAATAACCTAAATCATGAATAACGAAAATTAAAATACACATATCCATTTAAATTAAGAAAACAAGAAATTTCTAACAACATATAATGGAATTTACTATATTCATACTTATATTACGATATTAAACGTAATAATTAACCCGCTGCTTTGCGTCGGTATCTACTAGTTTATATATATATATATATATATATATATATATATATATATATATATATATATATATATATATATATATATATATATATTTATATATATATATATAACATAATTGTTATCGTCATAAATTTAATAGCTATACACACTACAAGAAAATGAGCTAATACGACGAAAGCCTTTAGAGACGATACAAGTCGTCGCTAAAGACCACCAAAGGTGTCAATATAGGTGTGAAAGTCGTCGTTATACGACATTACAAGAAATCGTTGCTATAGGTGTGAAGTCGTCGTAGTATAGCTACTCAAGTACTCATACAAGCTTACAACGACGACCTTTTTGCGACGACATAGTCCCTAAAGCTCTACAACAATGAAAAAATGTGCTTAGCGACCAACTTTGTCCGTCGCTAAAACCGTTTATTCTTGTAGTGACTATATTTGTTATAAAAAATTTTGACTTCTGATTTTCAATAGTTAAAACCGTTTATTCTTGTATTCCCTCACAACCCGAGGGCACGTAATAGCTTGTATGATTGACTCATATATATGGTTGTAATAACATTTTTATCTAATATATTTCCGCTACACCTAATCAGTTTATAAATTATCATGATATTTTGAGTTGTCATATAGGGGTGTACATGGTTCAAGAATCGTACCAAACCGGACCACAACCGAACCGAACCACGAACCAAATAATGAAAAATTAAGGACCACAAACCGAACCATGTAATTGCGGTTCTGGTTCGGTTCGGTACCGGTTCGGTTATGACAGTTTTGGTTCAAAACCACGAACCAAATAAGTTAGGTGCAAACGTTAGCAAACTCCTAAAGTAATTCATTTGCGAATGAAATTTCTTCCGACAAGAAAATAATTGCGTGTTATTGTTTTTCATGTATCTCAAGGGCTTCTTAAAACTTAGTTAATATATTCTAATATAAATTTTTACTATAGAATTTTATAAGGGCTTACAGATTTGACACATGTGAATGCTGAATAATGAGGTATAAGTAGTTAATAACATACATTATACGCAATTCCAATATTAGATATACCTAATAAATTGAGTATTGAAGTTGTACATTGGTGTAAATTGTTGAAACATGACTTTATATAAGAGAAATAATATTATTAACTATATTTCGGTTCGGTTCCGGTTTTGTACGGTTTTAACGATTCTGGAACCGAACCGGACCACGAACCATTAACACTAAAATATTAGAACCAGGAACAGAACCGTTATATCTCGAGTAGGTTCGGTTCTGATCCAGTTCCGGTTTTGTTTACCGGTTACGACGGTTCCAAACTATGCACACCCCTATGTCATGCATGTTTGACTTCTCACGTACTTAATATCTCGATATATATCACTTGGTCAAAAACTAGATTATGTCTGCCTTGGTTCATTTATGTGTGTATATATAATAAAAGTAATTAATTTGTCAACTTACCTTGTTTGGTATTTGCAAAATGCAGGCGACATCATCCTCTCGTCTACAAACAGCCTCCAGGAGCAATAACCCCCCTCAGGTGATCGACATTAACTTTACTTTATTCGCGGTTATTATGTGTAGGATGACTACAAGTAGCTAGGTAAAACCCAATATTAGTCATATGTTTGCCGGTAGGAGTAGAGTAATGTTATATAAATTACTTACATGGATCTAAAAGTAGGCCTAATGCATGTTAATAGAGTTTCTCTAGTATAATCTTACTAGATCCTAAACCCGTGTATACACACAGGGTGTTGATTGTTTAATTAAAACAAAGGTCCTAATTTTAATTTAACTAAAATAGAGGGACTTAATTGATTAATTAGATTTGATTTAAATTGATGATGTCATAAACATGTTTCCTATATATAATTTATAAGATTAGTTGAACTTGACACATCAATCTCATATTTTTATACGTACTTTAGGTCAATATAAATAGGCCTATAAATCATTTTCCTAGTTGATTAGTTATAACTAATTTGAGGTACAATACTACTAATTTTACATTAGTTAACAGACTTGCTTATAAATAGATCGTGTACAATATAATAATAATAATAATAATAATAATAATAATAATAATAATAATAATAATAATAATAATAATAATAATAATAATCTTCTATCTTATTCTTATCTATCTTATATAATAAAAGAAAAATCTTAAAAGAATAATAACCATTAGATGGAGATCAACAATCAAGATCCAACCTTTAATTTATTTAGTGACATCATTAATCATATTTTTATGTGACCAAAAGACCAATATACCCTCATATATTTACAATATACACCCTTCAATATTTACAATATAAATCTCTTTTTCATTTAATTGTAAATAAACCCTCGAAGATTTTATAAAATTTTTAATTTACTAACTACTGTATTGTTTTCCATAATTGAGACTCTCCGTACAATCTTCTTTATTTTATATTTTCTTACTCCTAATAAGTTATTTTCAACTCCAAAAATATCATGACTTTATTCGATCTCCCAATGATTTAAATTCATATATGACCGTCTTCTTTTATCACTTTTATCAATTTCTAACTTACGATTCTTGCATTATGAATGTCAGCGGGTTGGGTTCTAGCGGAGTTTAGTGTATCTATACCTATACCACCATATTTCTTCTATAATTCAAACTCTTCCTACAATATTATTTATTTTATTTTATCTAAAAACTCCAATAATTATTTTCAATTCTAAAAAGTTCATAACTTTATTCCATTGCCCAGTGATTTAAATTAATATACGATCAACTATTTTGAATCTTTTCATCAATTTATAATTAACAATTCTTGGATCATGAGTGTCAACTGGTCAGGTTCCGACGGATTTTAATGTATTTGTATTCATACTACCGCCTTTTTTTATTTATTTTATCAAATTCAAATTTACACTTTTTGACTTATGGATGCCAACGGGTCTTTGGCGGGTTTTAACGTATCAGTACATATACCAGTTATGTTGATACCCGACCCAATACCCGTTCGATACTCAATTAGTATTACACATCAATTGTTCAAATTTATTCGCGGGTTGCGGTTATCCTCATGTTTGTAACTTTGGCGAAACCAAAAAAATTAGTTATTGAAAATACGATGCAAATTTGAAACAAAAAAAAAATGATACCGAATTACAAGATTTGAAATCTTAAAACTAACAATTTAACTTTTAAATTAACTTATGCAAAGTTTCGGTACATAATATATAGTATTATTATTAAAGATCGATACAAAATCAAAAAAGGAAGTGATATCGTGCACAATATTCAATAATTGATTAATTAATTTACTTTTTTGCCACTAATTTCTATATATCTCGATTTACATCCCAAAAATAATTTTACCATTTAGTCTTCTAAGGTTGTGTTAACGTCATTCGGATCAGTAGAGTCTGCATTTGAGTTGTCATGTTTCGTCATCTTTGGTTCAAGTTAAAAAGACAAAGTAATGCATTATAGATTGTTGATTTAAATTTAAAGAAAGTAACGTAGATGGAAGTAAACTGCTAATACACGACAAAGATCTTCATTTATTAAGTACAAAATCGTATTTACCTACTAAGTCGGTAAATTTGCTAATTTATAAAAACATATTCGTACAATTTTATTTACGATAGTATTAATAGTATTATTAAATATCAATACAAAAAACAAAGTAACATCATAAACAATATTATTTCTATTAATTAATTAATATATTTGGACACATCAATCCAAAATATATCAAAATTCAAATCCTTAATACATTTTTCATTTAAAATTAAACCAATACAAACCGATGTATTGGACACCAACTCCAAAACACTTATTAGATCCATATAACACATTCATATAAGACATATTTTAAGTTAACCCGCAAATTTTGCGGGTCTTAAACTAGTATATATTAAAAGAAAAATCTTGAGAGAATGAGGACCATTAGATGGAGATCAACAATTAAAATCTAACCCTTAATTTATTGGGTTAATTGTTTGGTTATGTATCTAACTTTGCTTATTTTACTATTGTATGTAACAAACTTTCAAGGGAAATTAAAAAAAATACCACTTTTTTTTAGGTATATATCGTTTTGCCCTCCCGAAAAAAAAAATTGACGATATACCACACGAAATCGCAAATTGCAAATTTGCGATTTGCGATCCAGCGTCTTGCTTTTGCGATCCGTTCACTGATCGAGCCGTGGCCGGGATTTACGTGCCTTCGCAAATCGCAAATTTGCGATTTGCCTATGCCCGAGATATTGGCCCGTAACCGAGTCGTGAATGAGACGTGAACGATTTACCTATGCCGTGAGCGGAGGTAAATCGCAAATCGCTTTGCGATTTGCGATTTACCTCCGCTCACGGCATAGGTAAATCGTTCACGTCTCGTTCACGGCTCGATCAGTGAACGGATCGCAAATGGCATAGGCCAATATCTCGGGCATAAGCAAATCGCAAATCGCAAATTTGCGATTTGCGATTTGCGAAGGCACGTAAATCCCGGCCACGGCTCGATCAGTGAAAGGATCGCAAAAGCAAGACGCTGGATCGCAAATCGCAAATTTGCTATTTGCGATTTCGTGTGGTATATCGTCAACTTTTATTTCGGGAGGGCAAAACGATATATACCTAAAAAAAAGTGGTATTTTTTTTTTAATTTCCCAACTTTCAAAACATATATTGTATGCAATAAACTTGTAAAAATCCCTATTGTATGTCACAACCTTTAAAAACATCTATTGTATGCAATGAACTTATAAAAAATATCTATTGTATGTTGCGGGTTACCATGTGTACATGTCAAACTGAAAATGGCTCTTTAACATTGGTTTGTGGCGGCACGAGCAAACTCTAGTAGATCATTGACTACCGCACCATACGATAGCGATTTTTTACAAGTTTATTGCATACAATAGATGTTTTGAAAGTTTATTACATACAATAGCATTTTTTACAAGTTTATTACATACAATAAATGTTTTGAAAGTTTGTTACATACAATGGTAAAAAGGGCTGAGGTTCAAATGAGAATGAGATTTTGTGTGAGAATGGAGGAACCACTCATAATACGCCACGTGTCACAATAACCCATTTCCCCCTTTGTTTTCTAAAATCAAATATCTCACAAACGGTAAGTCAAAAAATCATGAAAATTGCACCATATTTTTCAGCGTTTTATCCTCTTCGATTTGCTGTCTCTCAAGGCATACTTTCGACGAATTATTTTTTTTGGGTTTTGTAAATGGTACAAAATTAGTAACACATGTGTTAGTAGCTGGTATCACATGTGTTACTTGCCTGTAATAGATGTGTTACTCGCCAGTAACCCATGTGTTACTCGTCGGTAACACATGTGTTACTTCATCGGTAACACATGTGTTAGTTGTTTTCAAAACCTACTACTCGACGGTAACACATGTGTTACTCGACGGTAACACATGTGTTAGTTGTTTTCAAAACCCACCGAAAAACGAAAAAAAAAAAGTTCATCGAAAGTATACCTTGTCACATCTCTAATTGAAGAGAATAAAATGCTGATTATTATGGTGCAATTTTTATGATTTTTCAACTTACCGTTTGAGAGATATTTAATTTTTAAAAATGTAGAGGAAAGAGAAAAAAAATGACACATGGCATATTCTGGTTGGTTCATTTATTCTCACTCAAAAATGTTATACTCATTTGAACCTTACTCTGGTAAAAAGGGCAAAGTTAGATACATAACTAAACAATTAACCCTTATTTATTTAATGACATCATTAATTTTATTTTTATGTGATTAATTTCCTAACACAACTTAAAAACATGACATTTATATTGTATTACTGTCAGTTAGAAAACGACGTTATTGAGATTTCTGAGAGCATGTTCATGCAAAAGTTAGTGCGATGGTGTTTATACCAATGTTTTAAAACTCGGTTTTTTAAGCGAATCGGACCGATGACCGATTCCGGTCGAACCGGTTCGGCCGGTTCAACCGTCCGGTCGGACCAGTCACCTAGAAAACAGCATCAGTGTCGTTTCAGAGGGTTTGATGAATATAATATTAATATAGTATATGAAAAGCTAGATTTTTTTTTTTTTTTTTTTTGGCGAAAAAAAGATAATATATTGAATAAGAGATTAAGAAAATCCCAATAATGAAACAATTGAGTTACATCTCGTGAACACTTGAAACATAAATCTTGACAGTAAACTATTAACCAAATAAACCTTGAAGACTTGAACTATTTGAACTTCGACCTCTCAAACTTGACTGTTAACTTGAACTTGAAATTGAAACTCTTGAACTTGAACTTGAATATGAAACCCTTAACTTGAACCTCAAACCTTGAGCCTTGAACCCTTGATCATGAAAAAGGAAAATACGTGGCAACCTAACCTACTTCTTGCCCGGAGAATGGTCGTAATTGATCATGTTTTGAAGAAATTGCTCGAATTTGACCATCTCGGTTTCTTTCTTGTTCATGTTGATAAGTTTCACAAAAGCACCCCCCTTTTTCGATGTATTTTTCTTTGAAGGGGGTTGACAGTCAATATCAATTGAATCGTTTAGAGCCAAGTGATTCGACTCTTCGCAAATATGAAAAGCTAGATGAAAAGTTTCTTACTCACTCCATAAAGTCAAACATAATGTCTGAAAAGTCACGTGGGGTTCTTCCAAAAAGAAATAAAGTAGCTCTTTGACAGGGACCCATCACAATTCACACATTTATTTAATTTGCTTTCCCTTTTTGAGTTTTTCAATGCTACCTACTTCACTTCATCTTCTCTAAATATTTTCTTTCCTCAAATTTTATACTCCGTATATCTGAAGTCTAAAATAACTTATAGCACAAGTTCAAGATCATTTTTTGGTGTGATATTTATTTTTTATTTATATTTATTAAACTGTATGTATAATTAAAAACAGGAATACCTAAGGTGGGGGCGGCTATGTTGCGTGGCAGACGGCAATGGAAGCCGGTGGAGGAGGAGGCGGCGGCTGCGAGGGTGGCGGACGGCGACGGAGGAGAGCGGAAGGGGTGGATCCGGTTGAACCAAGGTTAAGGTTTGGGGTTTTGCAATTTGGGGATGAGGGAAGAACCGTGTAGGTTAGGGTGGCTTTTTATGTTCCAAAAAAGCAATAAGAATAATTATAAAAAATCTGGAAAAAAAATAATAAATACGAAACCGGTTCAACCCGGTTGCCGGTTTCCGGTTGAACCGGAAAAATCAACGAGTCAAACCGACTCACTAAATGGTCAATAACCGGTTAGAAACGAACCACAAAAGTTTCCGGAGCCGATCGAACCGGTTGAACCGGATCGGTTCAACCGGTTTTTAAAACATTGGTTTATACCCCTTTTATTCCCTTTATTACTTATCGGCCATTGGTTACTTTTTTGGCATCATATTTTTTTTTGGGTTCTTCTTTATGGTATGAATAATCTACTTATTTATATTTATTTTATTTATTTTATTAGGGTCTTAATTCAGATACTTATTTATATATTTAAAATAAATGGTTTATAATATATAGTACTAGGTGAGGACCCGCGACAGCGCGAATTTCTACATTTGATTTTGTAAATTGTGCAATTAAAATTTTATAGTCCAATGAAACTGTGGTCTTTATTCATCTAAGAATCCATCAGAACGATCTCTAATCTAAGAGGAAAAAAAACACTGATTTTTATGGTGCAATTTTTTGATTTTTCGACTTATCGTTTGAGAGATATTTAATTATAAAAAATGTGAAGGAAAATGTGTTTTAACTAAATGTTGTTATACTCATTTGAACCTTATAAACTAAGAACATAGATCATTTTATCTTCTTATTAACTTTACTTTTTATTGTGACACCATCATAAATGGACCAAGTATTCTAAAATGTAATTATTTATGGTCTCACATTCATAATATGCAACTCCACAATTGTTCTCCAAACATATTATTTTTTTGAACAAAAGAAAAGTCAAAAAATGAAAATATGCTGATGTGCCATTTTTCCAATCCCTTTAATCCCAATCGTCAAGGTAAGCTTTGACACTTTACCCCAAATTACCAAGCTTCATGACTCTTGAAAAAAAAAAAAAAGCATTTTGATCCTTTATAGAATAAATGGTCAAGGTAAGTACCTTGTGTATGCATAATAATGACCCTTTTTCTAAAAAAAAGGGAAGTTATTGCAAAGATTCCTATCAGTACATACACTGCATTGCCTTAATCCCAAAGAAACCTACTAAGATATTTTTTCACCTGATCCCCCTACCGTTTCTCGATTCATTTCACACTATTGACAATGATTTTCTTTTCTATTCAATACTATATTGCAGCAAATAATATACGCCTCTGCATTCATGCTGTGTGACCTCCCATGCACTTTCACTCTTCTATTTCTTTTAATCTTAACTTCCATATGCCTAAGTATTGGTCGATTAAAGGTTATACTACTATTATCTACAATGGATAAGATGTGTAAAACTGAAAATACAACATTAGCAAAAACAGAGTAAATAGGTCGAAAGTCCCAAAAAGTGCAGTTTCAAAGGTCAGTGTGATAATGTGCACCCCATGCTGATCCCAAAAAGTGTAGTTGTTTTCCGGATCCTTTTATCAGTCACTTAGCTCACTATAATGAGCTTTTGTAGCATTTACAAAACTTTTGCAGCTTGTTTGAGTTTAATTTATGAAGCTACCAATTCAACTTGTACATAATATGCTTCAGCAATATCACATTCGTGGTTTCCAATAATATGTGACAATGCATGATCTACATCACCACAAGTCAGAAGTATTATAAAACTCGTATGATCCAGTTGAGATTATAAATTTGGAGTGTTATGCATCACATATGATTATAATTGTTAAAAATTAAGTTATCATCAAGATATCCAAATTATTTGAAGATACAAAAATGAAATTGCAAGCTTTGTTTCAAGCATTTACATGTAGTGTCATCAGTCCCCAATCCCCACACCCAAACATTGACCCCAATTCTATAATGTGGAAGTGATGTGTAAAATCTAGTTATAAAAATAAACTAAGGAATACTGACACTTAACTATTACACAACTGAGGTAAGTATACCCTATCGCTTATAATATAGCTACAGTAAGTCTAGGTTCGTTCCACAGGGAATGTAGATTAAATACTTAAAATATAATTAATTTAAATACAGAAAAAGACTTGGGTTTTGTGTAACCGAATTGTTACTTTGCTTAAACTACTAAAATAAAACTAAAAGTAAAGTAAACTCAGAAAGAGTTAAATTTGATTTATTAAACTTATTCAAGTATTAAAAACGACACTTACTTGAACTAGCTCACTAATGATTTTGGGTTGTTTAATAAAATCAGGGTATCTAACAATCAATGCTTATCTTAATTTAGATCAGGTTTAACGTTCGTCATGACCTTCATATAAATCTTGATTAACTAACTAATAATTTAACTTAATGAAAGACGTTCGCCAATATCATCACATTATACATCTAAGTTTAATTATTTAACGTATACCAAATCTGCGTTCGCTATCATTGGATTAATCATACATAGACATATAATCAAATAATGAAATAACTTTGTGACAAACGTTCACTATAGCCACTAATTAAATCATTAACAAGCTTCAATAATATATAAAACTTAAACACATAATAGTTTCAATTAAACATTAATTAAATTGCAATAAACACTATATTTAAGTTGAATATATGAATCTTAATTAAACTAAGATTAGTGCGTCCACTTAACCTACACCTTAATTTCAATTCAATAATTTAAGATTTAATCTAGTGAATAACTTTCGTCAACTTCACCTACTTACACATTCATGTTTAAACGATTATCTTATTTAATATATGCTTCCGCAATCAATTAACAATTATTCATAGACATATAATTATAATAATAAATTATTATTATGAAAAAGCGCCCGCTAAATTGATCATATAATAATTTACCAACAAAATAATCAATTAGATTAAACTCAAATACATAAGGTTCACTATTAAACAAAAATAATTCAACATAAATATTAAAAGATAACAACCCTAATCATTAGATTACTTCATTCAAGTAAGTGCAAAGAAATTTAGCTACTCATAGTCATTATAAAGTAAACACAAATAATAATTATAAATAAAGTAAACATTATTATTAAAATAATAAAAGAATGCAAACCAAATAATTATTATACCCTTACAATGATTGTGCGTAACCCTAACTTCTTTTGCTTCGAAAGCTCACTCCTAAACCCTTAGAAAAACCCCTAAATTCGAATTTAAGGTTAAAAACCCGAATTTAGGATTTTATTTTCGACTTTGGGGTTTAATCCTATGAAAAAGTAGTACAAAATTCGTATGGCAAAGGCTGCTATTTATATTTGAGCTGGGTCGGTCCCAACCGCCGGTTGATAAAATACATCAACCGCCGGTTGATCTCTTTTTGGCCTATTTTTCAAGCAAAGTCTGCACCGTCCTTTATTTTGAAGACTTAGGCCCAGAAGCTTCTTGAACTCTGTGACATCATCTGACTTTGACTCTGATTTTACTTTGACTTAGGCCCCATGTTTTCTGATTCCACGTGAAGCCAGCCTTACAAGAACATCAAGAATTCTTCATTATTTATTATTATTGTTTATTATTAATTAACATTATTACTATTACTATTTATTATATTAGTATTTATTATTTATTTAGTCTAAATATTTATTTGGTCCAACTCATAAACTCCAATAAATATTTATTTTCGCTCAATCCTTTTAACTTTTAGAACTCAAATATTTACGAACTTTATTTATTTTAGTCACTTTTTTAACCACTTTGTCCCAACCATATTTACGTCCAATTAACTTTTATACTAAAGTTACTTTATTTGACCTATTTTAATTTCTTTTCTAATATAAACTCTATTTTTACCTATTTTGTAAATATGAACGAAATAAGTATCTTTTATCAAATAATTGTAATAAAAGTATATAAAAACTATAGAATATTAATATATAAATATAACATTATTCAATGTTATCAAATTATCCTCACACTTAACTTCTACTTGTCCTCAAGTAGACATATATTTATTTTCATCATAAATTTTAGAAAAGCCTCAAACTAATACTTAAGAATCAGAATACCTAAATTAAAAATCTGTTTCATAATTTAAAACTTTAAACAATTTAATTAACATGGATAACTATAATGTACCAATTAATTATTATTATTATTCTTGCAACATATAGTTCATGAATGATTACTAATATATTTGTCCACTTTAAACAATCTATATTCATATTTCTTAATACATCTTTATTGTTAGTATGTGTATTACTTATGATTTCCACATATGATATACTCTTAAACTTAATCATGCAATTTACTTTTATATTCAAAATAAATATATGAAATCAATTTTTAAAAATCAAGACATTGGTGACAGGTCTGCATTTCCATGCAACAGAGCGACATAACTTGAATAAGGTAAAGCAATTTTATTTAAAATCAAACCAGCGGTGACAGGTCTGTACAGCCGTACAACAAAGCGACATAGTTTGATTAATTTTTAACTTTATTTGAAAGATTTTTCTTTCTTTTGCTTTATTTTTAAAGAATACTAATTAGAGACCAGGTCTGTACTCAGTACAACAGAGGAAACAATTAGTAGACCCCCAAATGTTTTCATATAAGTATAAAGATATATAAAATTATGCATGATAAATCTAAGAATTAAGACTTTTTTATGTCATACATCATAATATAATATACAAGTTATTTTATTAGTTTCTTTTTTAAAATTCAGAAATCTTCATATAGATTGCCTGTTAGTACATCATATCATGTAACTATATATCACTTATTATTACATTACTTACGTTATATGTACAAAACAGTTAATCCACATTAAAGTCTAAACCTTTAAGTATAAAACAAAACTTTTAACAAAAATATTCTAACTAATAAATACCTAGTTATTAGCTTAAATTTTTTAATTCGATGAAAATTTAAAGAAAATTTTATAACTTAAGAACAAGTAAAATTTAAGTAAAAACTTAAAAAGAAAATTTCTGTTCTTTCCCATCCCCACACTTAAATTGGACAATGTCCCCATTATACAAAATATTAAAAATAAAAGTGAAACAGAAATAGAAAAGAAGTTAGAACAGAAAAACTCCCCTGATATCTCTTGAAAAGTCCAATAACATGCGAGAGCAAATCCGAGTCAGCAGCATCATCCAAAATTACACAAAACAAAACAAAACATAACATAACATATAATATAATTAAATACATAATTCAGACAGAAAAATAAATCCTAACTCACTTTCGTAGGAATCACGATTGCATTTAGCGTATGCAATAAGCCTTTAAACCCCTCGGTATCCCAAGTGGACGGGTTATAGTCTCGTGAGGGTTTCCAGTGAACACACCCACAAAGTTCAAAACTTTAAATTTATCTATTCTCCGGGTACAACGAGAGCGTCTCCCACTCGCTTCAAACATCTTCCTCGTGATATAACTTCAATCTATGCCCATTCACTATAAAACTTCCCCCATCGGTTTTCAAAAGCTCGACATAACCTGACGGATAACCATGCTTTACCGTATATGGACCAGTCCATCTTGGTTTAAACTTTGGCTATTTTAATTTAAATCTAGATTGAAATAATAGTACCTTATCCCCTGCTTTATATTCCTTCCTTATTTTCAATTTCCGATCGTGCCAAACCTTAGTTCTTTCTTTATATAAACGAGAATTTTCATAAGCTTGCAACCTTAACTCATCTAATTCATGTAATTGTAAAAACCTCTTCTCACCAGCATCTACTAAATCCATATTACAATTCTTCAATGCCCAATAAGCCGATAAGGTGTTGTTCCAATAGGTGTTTTATAAGCGGTTCTAAACGCCCATAAAGCATCATCAAGCTTCTTCGCCCAAACAGCTTTATTATCTTTCACAGTTTTCTCTAAAATCCTCTTCAATGCTCGATTAGTATTTTCAACTTGACCACTCGTTTGAGGGTGGTAAGAAGCTGAAAACCTATGTGTCACTCCATATTTTTTCAAAACTTTCTCTAATTGTTGATTTGCAAAATGACTTCCACGGTCACTAATCAAAGCTTTAGGAATACCAAATCTACAAAACAAACTCTTCAAGAAATCTATCACCACTCTCGCATCATTTCGTGGCAAAGCTTTTGCCTCTGCCCATTTAGACACATAATCAACCGCAACCAAAATATATTCACACTGATGCGTGTGAAAGCGCGTCTTTTTTTATTATTTATAACTGAAAATACCTTGTTAATACTATCACACAACCAGGCAAGAATACCCGATCGGAATAGCATAGCTATGGTAAGTCCAGGTCGAACACAGGAACACAGGAACGATGTTATTCAATTAAATTGGAATTATTCATGAAAGCAGTAACATAGGGGGTACGTTTTAGTTCCGTACGAACGTTCAAGATGAACTAAATAACCAAACCAAACAACATAAAACAAGATACAGAGGAAAAGATAAACAATTGGAGATAGCCATGTAATTACTTAGAGTCTTCACACTCAGATTCATATTATTCAGTTCATTGTGTTTTGATTGTCTGATTGTGATTTCTTTTATATCAATTTAATGCCAAATTCTTCAATGATATTAAATTAAATGTATATTAGCCAACGTTCCGGGTCCAACTAATATCTACAACCTAGGGTCCCACATTAAACATCGATCCATTGTCATAAGGATGGTGCTCTATTGTGTACTTTTCCCTAGATTGTGCATTAAGTATTCATGACTGATTATGATTTATCCTCGCGGTATGACTCAACAATACCTACTAATAATCTCTTACTAGCTTGCTCATTTTAGATTGATTAGTTACTAGTCTCTTAACCTATCAAACTCAATCTATTTAGCAATGACTATAAACCTAGATTCATAATCATCAATAATCAATAACATCAAAGGAACTCAATCTCAATGACATTATCAACCACGTTAAGTAGTAACTAACAACCACCAACAATCAAGGTTCTACGGATAACATAACAATCTTCAATCAGACAATTGATTCAAAACACAATTATAACTTTCAAACATTCATAATCAAAGGTTATTCAACTAAACAATTAACAATAAATCTAATCCATGATTCAATTATACAAAATCAGATTCATACTCTCAAAACAAACACATAGACATGATTGAATTGAAATCGGAACAAGATAAGAAAACCGAATCATAAACCGAATGAATTAGAATCAATAAGAATTGATCCTAGCTTTTCCGCCTCCAAAACGCCATCGTTTCACCCCCAAAATGGGGGAAAAACCCCTCTGGAACCTCTGCTAGTCGTATGGTTCGAAGTTGTGCAAGTTATGAAGTGAAATCCCTAAAATCGGACTTAAATGGCTGAAAAAGTGATCCATACGGCGTATGGAATTCCATACGGCGTATGGATGTAAAAGCCCAAAAAGTCCAGCCCGCGATAACAAGTTTCAGCCCAGTTTTCAATCCATACGGCGTATGGACATCCATACGCCATTTTCAGCTAAAATGGAAAAAACGAAAGTTGTTGCCCTCTCTGTTAGCTAAATTCTCCAAGTTGAATCACCCCAATCGGAGTTCGTATGAAGAAGTTATGGCCAAAATACTAACAGCTGTCTGAAAACTCAGCTTTTACATTCTTCCTCCATTTTCAACTCATCTTTCATTCTTTTTCCGATTCGAGCTTCATTTACACTTCAATCCAATCCAATCTTGCCTATCTTCACTCTCTTAGCTTCTTTTCTTCGATCCAATCTTCTCTTGTCCAATGTTTTGAATCTTTTAGCAACTTTTCTTCGTAAAAAGTTCATTTTCCGTTTCTTTTTGATTCAAGCTCCGATTTAACTCCTAAATGCAAATATGAACGAAATAAGTATCTTATTCACACAAAATGCATTAGAAACCTATCAAACACGGGGGTAGTTAGTACTATAATTTAGTACATTTTGGCGTTTATCACAAACTTATACGACGGCGGATATGGACCTATAAAATCTACACCCCATATGTCAAACACTTCACAAACTTGAATGCTTTGTTGTGGCATTTCATCTCTTTTGGAAATGTTACCCGTTCGTTGACATGCATCACATGTTTGACAAAGCGTATAGTATGTGCTTCTTTAAAAATCGTAGGCCAATAAAAACCTGCATCAAATACCTTCTTATCAGTAACAGACGGTCCATAATGCCCACCAGTCGGTCCATGGTGACATTCATCTAAAATCTTTCTCGTTTCTGCTCCATATACACATCTTCTTATCATACCATCAGCACAAACTCTAAACAAATACGGATCTTCCCAGAAATAGTACTTCAAATCCGAAAAGAATTTGCTCTTTTGTTGATGTGTCATTCATTTCCTTAAAATACCTGCAACCAAATAGTTAGCAAAATCCGCAAACCATGGTACATCTTCTTCATTATGTGTACCATCATCAACCTGTAACAAAAATTCTTCCGGAAAAGCATCATCTATGTCAGTATCACCTAACTTATCTAAGTTTGGATTTTCCAACCTTGACAAGTGATCAGCAGCAAGATTTTCAGCCCCCTTTTTATCCTTTATTTCAGTATCAAATTCTTGTAATAAAAGAATCCAACGAATAAGACGGGGTTTAGCATCTTGTTTAGCAAATAAATATTTAAGAGCTGAATGGTCAGTAAATACTACAGTTTTAGACAAAACCAAATAAGGCCTAAACTTATCAAAAGCAAACACAACAGCTAAAAGTTCTTTCTCAGTAGTAGTATAATTTTGCTGAGCTCCATTTAGTGTCTGACTAGCATAATAAATAAGTCTAAAATGATTTCCTCCTCGTTGTTTTAAAACTGCACCTAAAGCATAGTCACTAGCATCACACATTAACTCAAAAGGTTGTGACCAATTAGGTGAAACCATAATGGGTGCATGGGTTAATTTATCTTTCAAAGTTTCAAACGCTTTCACACAATCTTGGTTAAAGTCAAAGGTAACGTCTTTTTCTAAAAGTTTGGTCATAGGTCTTGTAATTTTAGAAAAATCTTTTATAAACCTACGGTAGAATCCTGCATGACCTAGAAAACTCCTAAATGCTTTAACACTTGTAGGCGGAGGTAACTTAGCAATAACATCTATCTTAGCTCTGTCTACCTCAATCCCCACACTAGACACTTTATGTCCTAATACAATACCTTCTTTAACCATAAAATGACATTTTTCCCAATTTAAAACTAAATGTGCCTTTTCACATCTTTCAAGCATTTTATCTAGATTAGATAAACAAGTTTCAAAAGAATTTCCAAAAACTGAAAAATCATCCATGAAAACTTCCATGGAGGTTTCAATCATATCTTGAAAAATAGCAATCATACATCTCTGAAAAGTAGCTGGGGCATTACATAACCCAAAATGCATTCTTCTATAAGCATAAGTACCAAAAGGACATGTAAATGTAGTCTTTTCCTGATCCTTAGGGTCTATAGGTATTTGAAAATATCCAGAAAATCCATCAAGAAAACAAAAGAATTCATTTCCTGCAAGTCTCTCTAACATTTGATCAATAAAAGGTAAAGGAAAATGGTCCTTACGGGTGGCATCATTAAGCCTTCTATAGTCAATACATACTCTCCATCCCGTGACTGTCCTAGTAGGAACTAATTCATTTTGATCATTTATAATTACAGTCATACCCCCTTTTTAGGCACACAATGAACTGGACTCACCCAAGGGCTATCTGAAATCGGATAAATAATACCTGCATCAAGTAACTTAATAACCTCTTTCTTGACAACATCCTTCATATTTGGGTTAAGCCTCCGTTGTCTTTGAACAACAGGTTTCACATCATCTAAAAAATTTATTTTATGTTTGCAAAAAGATGGGCTTATACCTGGTATGTCAGATGTACGCCAAGCAAAAACACCCGTGTGAGCTTTTAAAACATTTAATAATTCAGATTTTTCAGAATTTAAAAGAGTAGAAGAAATTACTACTGGTAGCAAATTATCCTCTTGCAAGTAAGCATATTCCAAGTGACTCGGTAATGGCTTTAGTTCCAAATCTGTTGGTGGATCCTCCAACGATGTCTTGATCCTCATCTGATCTTCATTCTTTAGCTTTTCAAAAATTAGTAACTCTTCTTCTTCTTCTTCTTCTTCTTCTTCTTCGATATCAGCTTCCATACTTAAAATCAACACTTCTTCAGTCATCTTATCTTCAACAGATTCCAATAGTTCAGCAAGTTCAGCATCTGTTCCAAGCAATCTCCATAACTCCTCATCCATAGCTTCATCTATAACATCAATACTAAAACAAGTATCATCAGTAGAATAAGGATGTTTCATGGCTTTATCAACCGTGAAAGCAATCCTTTTCTGGCCCACTCCTAAGGTTAACTGCTTATTTTTAACATGAATTATAGCATCAGCAGTATGTAAAAATGGTCGTCCTAAAATTATTGGGACTTTACTATCTTCTTCCATTTCTAAAATAACAAAATCAACAGGAGAAGTAAATTTTCCTACTTCTACCAACATATTTTTTGCAATCCCAACTGGATATTGAAATGATCTATCGGCTAGTCTAATACTCATACGTGTAGGTTTAAGTGATCCTAAAGACAATTTAGCATATAAAGAATAGGGTATTAAATTTATACTAGCGCCTAAATCAGCTAAGGCATTACAGGTCATAAACTTTCCTAAAGTACAAGAAACAATAAAACTCCCTGGATCACCCAACTTAGGTGGAATCTGATTTTTAACAATAGCAGAGCACTCATCATTCAAAAATGTAGCTGATGCCTCTAAAAGCTTATCTTTATTGCTCACCAACTCCTTGATAAATTTGGCAAAATTTGGCATCCCAGCTAATATATCAACTAAAGGCACGTTGGTCCGAATGGCTTTGATCATGTCCACAAACTTTTCATACTGTGCCGCCATCTTCTCCTTCCTCAAACGTTGAGGATATGGAATCTTTGGTTTGTAAGCCTTCACTTCCGGTTGTTTGACCTGAGGTGTTGGTTGTGCGACTTCTTCTTCGTCATCGACGACCTCATATTCTTCAGAATCCTGCAAAACAGTGTTAGTATTTTTCGGTGTTTTTACCTGAAGTGTTTGTAATTCCTTTCCACTACGAGTGATGATAGCATTAGCTTGCTCGGTTCGGGCGGGTGGTGGTTGATATTTCGTACCACTATTAGAGTTAGCGGGTCTCGGGTTTTGTTGAGTATTACTAGGTAGATCACCAGTTGGTCTACTATTCTGTCCCTCAGCTAACTTATCCATCTTTCTTTCCAAATCTTGAATCGAGACTCATTGATTCTTTTGACCTTGCTCCATACTAATCCTCATATTTGTCATTTGCGTCTTTAACCTTTCAACACAACCATCATGCTTCAAAATAAAGTCTTTCATACAAGTTTCTTGGTTAGAAATAAAGTCCTTCATCATTTCCTTCATAGACGGCTCATTATCTTCCTGTTTCTGATGGTCGGGTGTAGCATTGACTCGTGTCTAATACTGATTGTTATAATTCTGATTATATCGGTTACCTTGAAAGTTCCCTGAATTTCTATTTTGATAACCGTTCCTCTGATAATTATTTGGGTAATTACTTTGTTGCAAGTAATTGACATCTTCTTCAGCAATCATCATAGGTTGATCGTCTGCATTACATTGATCTGTGGCATGATTACCCCCACAATTACTACAACCCTCTCTAAGCACCTTTATTTCCATCTTGAGAGTCTTGAACTGATTATCAAACTTGGTTGACATGGCTTTCAATTCTTTCATCATTTATGAATTATCAGAATTTCTACTTTCGCTTCCATCAGCAAATGCAACTATTTTCCGAACACTTTTATTCTCTTGATTCTTTACCCAATTCAAATTCTGAATAACCTTATCTTCAAGCACCGTCCACGCCTCATTTGGTGTTTTGTACATAAATAATCCTCCTCCTGAAGCATCTAAAACACCTGCCGATGTAATATTAAGGCCATTATAAAAGAGCGAAATAATTTCTGGCTTTGATAATCCACGGTCGTGACAGTTCCTTAGCATTTCCTTCATTCTTAACCAGGCTTCCACTAAAGTCTCTCCATCATTCTGTTTGAACGCTCTGATTTCATTAAGTAATCTTTCTGCTAAAGCCAGAGGAAAATATCGGCGGATAAACGCTTCCCTCATCTCATCCCATGTGCGAATCGTATTTGGCTCCAGTTCCTGATACCAAATCTTTGCTTCCCCACACAATGACATTGGGAAAGTCCGTAGCCGAATGGCTTCTTCCGTGTTGGGCCCATACTTGAACATGTCACCTATCTCCAAGAAATTTGCAATGTGCTTGTGCGGATCAGCCCGCACTCTCCCATCAAACTGAGTATCTTTGATCATCTGCAAATGATTACCTTTTAACGAAAAATTATTATCGATCGGTGGCCTTTGAATTGCAGATGTCAGCGTAGGAGCAACGGTCCTAGTCCGGGACCACATTGGAGTATCGTTTTCGTTAGCCATTTGTTCCTTTTCTTCTTCTTCCGGTTTAACTTCTTCTTCTTCCTCGTACTTAGATTCCAGCTCTCCTTCGTAAGTTTCCTCTATGATTACGTTTGCTGAAGTTGATCCGAATTCCGTTTGATTGACAGTTGGTTCTGTCGGTTTGTTCTTTGATTTCTTCTTCCTATACTTCTTTGCGGTTTTCTCTGGATCAGACAATGGACTCAAGATTTCGTTTCCCGAAGACCTAGTGCTCATCCACTACCTGATTAAACCTATAAAAGCACAAAAGATAAAACCGTAAAAACGCACCGGCTCAATATAACTAATAAAATAAAAATAAAACAAAAATAACTTTCTAGGAAATAAATTCCAAGAAAGGATCAATTAACTATATTAAAATTAAATTTATAAATTACTTAACAAAGCTTATCAAAAGTCCTCGGTAGCTCCTTTGAACAGACACAGAATAGAAGCGGAAAAATAGGTCAGCGCGAAGCTTATTAAAAACCTACCTCTTTAGGGAAGCAGAACGACCCGCCTTATACCTCTCTTGTGTGATGTTACAACGTGTGAGCCAATTTTTCAATTGACAAACTATGTGTAATAATTTAATTTTCTAAGTATTCTATCATAGTCCCTGGCAGCGGCGCCAAAAACTTGATGTGTAAAATCTAGTTAAAAAAATAAACTAAGGAATACTGACACTTAACTATTACACAACTGAGGTAAGTATACCCTATCGCTTATAATATAGCTACAGTAAGTCTAGGTTCGTTCCACAGGGAATGTAGATTAAATACTTAAAATATAATTAATTTAAATACAGAAAAAGACTTGGGTTTTGTGTAACCGAATTGTTACTTTGCTTAAACTATTAAAATAAAACTAAAAGTAAAGTAAACTCAGAAAGCATTAAATTTGATTTATTAAACTTATTCAAGTATTAAAAACGACACTTACTTGAACTAGCTCACTAATGATTTTGGGTTGTTTAATAACATCAGGGTATCTAACAATCAATGCTTATCTTAATTTAGATCAGGTTTAACGTTCGTCATGACCTTCACATAAATCTTGATTAACTAACTAATAATTTAACTTAATGAAAGACGTTCGCCAATATCATCACATTATACATCTAAGTTTAATTATTTAACGTATACCAAATCTGCGTTCGCTATCATTGGATTAATCATATATAGACATATAATCAAATAATGAAATAACTTTGTGACAAAAGTTCGCTATAGCCACTAATTAAATCATTAACAAGCTTCAATAATATATAAAACTTAAACACATAATAGTTTCAATTAAACATTAATTAAATTGCAATAAACACTATATTTAAGTTGAATATATGAATCTTAATTAAACTAAGATTAGTGCGTCCACTTAACCTACACCTTAATTTCAATTCAATAATTTAAGATTTAATCTAGTGAATAACTTTCGTCAACTTCACCTACTTACACATTCATGTTTAAACGATTATCTTGTTTAATATATACTTCCGCAATCAATTAACAATTATTCATAGACATATAATTATAATAATAAATTATTATTATTATGAAAAAGCGCCCGCTAAATTGATCATATAATAATTTACCAACAAAATAATCAATTAGATTAAACTCAAATACATAAGGTTCACGATTAAACAAAAATAATTCAACATAAATATTAAAAGATAACAACCCTAATCATTAGATTACTTCATTCAAGTAAGTGCAAAGAAATTTAGCTACTCATAGTCATTATAAAGTAAACACAAATAATAATTATAAATAAAGTAAACATTATTATTAAAATAATAAAAGAATGCAAACCAAATAATTATTATACCCTTACAATGATTGTGCGTAACCCTAACTTCTTTTGCTCCGAAAGCTCGCTCCTAAACCCTTAGAAAAACCCCTAAATTCGGATTTAAGGTTAAAAACCCGAATTTAGGATTTTATTTTCGACTTTGGGGTTTAATCCTATGAAAAAGTAGTACAAAATTCGTATGGCAAAGGCTGCTATTTATATTTGAGCTGGGTCGGTCCCAACCGCCGGTTGATAAAATACATCAACCGTCGGTTGATCTCTTTTTGGCCTAATTTTCAAGCAAAGTCTGCACCGTCCTTTATTTTGAAGACTTAGGCCCAGAAGCTTCTTGAACTCTGTGACATCATCTGACTTTGACTCTGATCTTACTTTGACTTAGGCCCCATGTTTTCTGATTCCACGTGAAGCCAGCCTTACAAGAACATCAAGAATTCTTCATTATTTATTATTATTGTTATTATTATTGTTTATTATTAATTAACATTATTACTATTACTATTTATTATATTATTATTATTACTAACTACTAACTTTATTACTAACGTTACTTATATATTTATTATTATTATTAGTATTTATTATTTATTTAGTCTAAATATTTATTTGGTCCAACTCATAAACTCCAATAAAAATTTATTTTCGCTCAATCCTTTTAACTTTTAGAACTCAAATATTTACGAACTTTATTTATTTTAGTCACTTTTTTAACCACTTTGTCCCAACCATATTTATATCCAATTAACTTTTATACTAAAGTTACTTTATTTGACCTATTTTCATTTCTTTTCTAATATAAACTCTATTTTTACCTATTTTGTAAATATGAACGAAATAAGTATCTTTTATCAAATAATTGTAATAAAAGTATATAAAAACTATAGAATATTAATATATAAATATAACATTATTCAATGTTATCAGGAAGTACTGTTATTGATGCTATCATGGGCCTCAATTTTACTCTACAGCATCTAGACTTGCTTAAAGGTTGCAAATAAAATCACGAATATGGCCAATAAACCTTTTGATTTTTACTGATCGCTTGTATTAATCAAGACCCTATCACGGTGTAGCATTGCATCTTAGCTCTTATAGTCCTAATCAATTCTTTCTATTTTGCTACTTTGTCTTACAATTTGATGACCTGGTACTTTATCAACTGTCCAACTTATTTCTTGGATTATAAAGTTGATTTACAACCTAAATAAGGTGAAAAGAGGTAACAACCATCTTTCCTAACGCATGTATCGATCACAACATTGTTATCCAAATCCAATTGAAGTAGCTACAAAACTTGAAAAAAATTGCAAAGTTTGATATCGAAATAAAGAATGATCAATAGTTTACATCATCTGTTAAAAAAAATTGATTTACATCATGCATACGTATTTCAACCCATATGAATTTAAATGTAAAAATAACAAAGATGAATATTGTTGACATTCAGGACAAAGTAAGAACAATTTCGGACCTTTATATTGCTTAAAAACTGAAAGGTGGTAATTTCAACCCTTATGCATACGTATTGATTGATTAAGGTTATAATTTAGTCTACAATGGATCAGAAGGGTAAACATGAAAGTATAAAAGAAAAAAAAAAGAGTAGATAGGTCAAAAGCCTCAAAAAGTGAAGCTTCAAAGGTCACTGTGATCATACGCACCCCTTACTGGTCCCGAAAAGTGTACTTGTTTTCCAGATCTGTTTATCAGTCACTTTTGTTCTCTATGATGAGATTTGTACCATTTACAGCAAAATTTAAGCCACTTTGATTTAAACTTATCAACATGTATAGAAAGATCAAATGTCTGAACTAACTTGATGCATCCCTTCTACTGTACCACAACTCCTTATGATACGTCTTCTACTGCTCCATGCCACTAAAACATTAATAATTCTTCTTTTAAGATGCCCACCCTCATTTATTTCAGTTTCTTGGTCCTTAGCTTTAGTGGCAATTTTACAAAAACTCGATGTTCAGTAATCAGTATTATATAAGGTTTCATGCCGTTCAGTTGGGCTAACAATTGCCACATCATGTTCACAAATATTAATCCCCTACATTTAAAACTCTATATATGAGATAATGAGATCAAAATCAGTCACACATGGGATCACAACACAAATATTTTCAACACAATTATGAGCCAACTGTGTCTGCAAAGTAATATTGATGAGGGCACTATAAAGCACACATCATTAAGATTCATATAAATCCCAATATGTAATATTCTTAATAATCTCACCTGAATTCCTCAAAAGTTTCAGTAAGTTATAGAGTTTGAATACCAACTTGCCATATTCAAAAACAATTGTTAATCCACCAAAACTATCATATTTGCATATATAGATGAATAAAGTAAGTTGATACATAAAAGCCTTTCTCTATGTCACAAAGGATAACATGATACAATTGTTTCAAGTTGTATAGCTCTACATTATAATTGATAAGCAGTGGGAAAAATGCAAGTTAATATGATGCATACATTATTGTGCCATTCATCGAATTTCAATAGCGTAGTTCATCAAGCACCTATACAAAGAAAAAAGCAGTATACCTCTCTTCATGTGTTGATTCAATGATGGTAAATATTGTACAATCCTCCATCTTCTTCAATTATGTAATTGCAATCAAAGCCAGATTAGGTTAGCAATAAAAAGTAAAATATAAATAATATAAAAAAAATATAATTCTCTTTATCCATTGAAGCATATTATCAAGCACTTGGTGTGCATAAACATACTATCATTAATTGCTAAACTGCTAATTACAACTACGATTTGTTTAATGGAAAAAGCCTGATAAAATAAACGATCCATTTAAGTCCCAGGCACATATAACACTTTTATATACAATCAATAATTCAACAATTATACATATGATAAGTGAAATTAAAATTGATAAACTTACAACTTTTTTCAACCATATCAGAATCGGAACTATTAGATAGTGATTTTCGAGTGGTTCTCAATTACTGGCTCGATCATTGATCCTTTACCAGAAGATCAAATGTTCGCACGCTGCCATTGATCAGTAGGAAGGATTTGATTTGATTGGATTGTGAGATATGTATAGAAGATAATTTCAATTAAGTTTCAGTTTGCTGTAAGTAGGAAGGATATGTTGGCAATTTATGAGAGGAACCACCGCTGCAACCGTATATCGGTGTATAAAGAAAGGGTTTTTGGGTTTGGTAAGCTTTTGAAACGGAGCTACATTGAGTCTGACCTAATTTTTTTTGCAAGACGGTTTATAAAAAAAATACATATTTTAATTTTAATAAAAGTTTTCAAATTATTATTAGGGTATTTATTGTAATTATTTAAATTAAAGTACACCGTTGATGTCTAATTAGAGAGTTTAATCAAGGGTCCAAAATCCTCCACGGTATACTGTTTTATATATATATATATAAAAGATAAGAGTAAGGTTCAAAAAGTACAAAGTGAGAACGAAAGAATCAATAGGAATGCGTCACGTGCCATTAAAGTCATTTTTCTTCACGTTTTCAAAAATTAAATATCTCCCAAACGGTAAGTCGAAAAATCATAAAAATCAGCTTTTTTTCTTTTCGATTAGAGTTGTGACAAAGTATAATTTTGTCGAACTTTTTATTTTCCGTTTTTCGGTGGGTTTTGAAAACGAATAACACATGTGATACCATCGGGTATCACATGTGATAGCTGCAGGTGACACACGTGTTACTAATTTTGAACAATTTGCAAATCGATGAGAAAAAAAAAATGCTTATTTTTATGGTGCAATTTTTATAATTTTTAGACTTAACGTTTGTGAGATATTTGCTTTTTAAAAACATGAGGAAAATTGGATTTTATGACACGTGACGCTTTTCTATTGCTTCTTTCATTCTCACTAAATTTTTCATTCTCATTTTAATATCACTCTATACTCTATGGTATGAAAAAACATAACGATACATGTATTCCTCACACAACCTAACAACGTGACATTTATATTGTTTTATTCTCAGTTACAAGACGTCGCGAGTAGAATTACTGGGAGCACGTTAAGAAAAAAGTTACAGAGATTGTGTTTCTACCCCTTTTATTACTTAATTTTTTTACCCTTAATGTTGATCTTCTTCCTTTTTATTAGGCTGCTCAGTTTTAGCGGAGACCAAAAACATTAGAACTATTTGTGTTTTTGTTGTAAGTTTTTATTTAATTAAATATAGCCGGTGACATCACCAGTTTAATTACACCACAAATTATTTTGTTCTGGTAATTACAACTTAATTACAACTTCATGTTGATCTTCTTACTGATATCTGTTTTTGGTATGAATCTACTTCTTTATACTATCTCTACACCTTTATAAAGGGTTTGTCCATTTTCTTCATTACTTTAAGGTTTTAAAGAACGCAAATTACTAAACTATCCCTATTTAAAATTAAAGACACAAATGTACCCTTTAGATGAATTAATTGCAAGGTCACCCTTCCATTACATTAAAAGATATACTTGATTCTTGATTTAATTTGGAAAGACCCCTAATTTATTAAAAACTTCTCACGTTAGTAATTTGTAATGTTAACTTTTTGGTAAATATGCAATTGAAATAATTTTTACTAGAAATAATGTTTTTTGAAATTATAAATGTGACCATGCTATTTCTAATATGTGACGAAGTTATTTCTAAAGTTCTAATAGAAGACTTTTAAAAATCTGATCTATATAAATTTATATACACTCTATAAATTAATTTAAACACTTTATATATATTTGCATTAGAACAAATACTCTAAAGTTCTTATCGAAAATACTTTAAATGGTCATTTGACAATACTCCGGTACAAACATAATATTCGGAAATAACTGATCACATTGTTTTTTATGATTGTTAAAATCTTTACCGCAACAATGCGCGGGTGATCCTCTAGTTAATTACTTGAAATATTATTTATATATTCAATAAAAATAAATATGCCTCGCGACAAAGTGTCGATATTATTATTTTGGTTTGTATTAAATAAGTGTGTACTTTTAATGTTACAAACCAGCTAAAAAACCTTTAGTGAGTGGAAATGTTTATTTAAGTGGTACATGCACTTAATGACTATTTTTAAAAATTGTTTGTATAGCCAAAGTAGACATGTTAATTGAGACCGATGTAATATAATAAAGCATGGAACACATTACGTTAGACGTATTCCCTATAACACAACTTAAAAAACGTGACATTTATAGTATATTTTTTTTTTGTCACCGGGATTCCTTGGAGCATGTTTAAGCAAAAGTTACTATGATGCTGTTTCTAACATTTTTTCTACTTGATCATTTGTTGTGACACCCGGTCAAAAATGACCCAAAATTTGGTCTAAATTTAAACTTTAAATATTCGTATTCGGTATGAACTAAAAAAAAGTATTAAATATATATACGTAATTATTTAAAGTTACGTACAAACGTATCGGAACGAATCCGACAAAATAAATACAAAAGTTTGTGACACAAAATAATTAATAATGAAATTATTAATTACGAGTATTTTTACATTTTTAATATGGAGATAAAGTACGTTAAATATACGCTTATATATAAAACGTATTATACGCGAACAGAAACATTTGTAAAACATACCCAAGGGTCAAAATATTAAAAAGTTCTATTTTTCTCATTCATTCGAAAGTATTTGGGACATTACCTCAAAATATGAATTCGAAATTCAACTGTAATTTGGCACCTAATTGAACACTCTAATTAAAGATGTACAAAATGTACAACAATCGAAAATAATCAAAATGTTATTTTTCTGACTTTAAACAACGTATCTGGAGAACATCTAGAAAATAAAAATATAAAATATTATATTTTATAGTGCTAAAATTATACCCGTATACGAAATTAACGGACTAAAAATCAACAACAAACACCAACAATTGAGAGACAACCTGAGATTTTAAAACCTTACACGTATCTCATTTATATATATATATATATATATATATATATATATATAGAACCCATACTTCAATTATTTCATTTCATCACAATTTCTTCTTCACAAACCTTCTTTCTTCTTCGATCCATAAACAAAGGTAGTAAACAAGATAGGTAACAGGAAGCAGGAGTATTGGCAAACCAAGAACATCTTCATCATTATCATACTTCAAAATAAGTAAGGATTTCATTCCCATTTCTTTTTCTTTTTAGTGTATACATATAAACATTTAATAAATGATTTCTTGTATATGTATATACGTATGATTATATATGTGTTATGGTGAGGAATTTAATGATAATGATGAAGATGATGAAAGTAAAACTAAAGGAAACTATAAAACCCAAATAATGATCATAAATTGTAAACTTGCATATGTATGTTTACAGGTTAAATCGACACACAAAACTTGCATAATACGTATACTAAACCTATACAAAAGATTATAAACTCGAACCATTAACGAAAACCTTATGATTCTGGGCCTAAACCCAAACGGGTTCACTAATTAAAATGGGTATGGGCCGTGCGATGAAACAAGAAACCAAACGAAATAAAAGTCGCAAACCCGAATGGGTCAGGGGCGAACCCGGACGAGTCAACCCTAGACCCGAACGGGTCATGATAAAACTAAACGGGTTGATTTTTATCACTGGGCCTAGCGAGTTTGGTTCGGCCGTAATATAGCAAAATGGGCCGGTTATGGATTTTAAATGGGTTAAATACTTTGGATTACTTTTATTCATGGGCTTACAAACGGGTTGAATTTATTAATATGGGCCAAAATAATTAAACTAGTTATTGGGCCTAAATAAAGTTAATGTATATGAAGGGGTTATTAGGCCTAAAACTAAATACATGAAACTAAGTAAATGGGCATAAAACTAACATATACTTAATTGGGCCAAAAGTTTCTTTTTACTCATTTGGGCCGAATGTATATAAATGGGCCAAACGATATGGGTTCAATAATAATGGGCCGGATAGTCTACTTAACATTATTGGGCCAAAGTTAAAATAAGTCAAATAGATTAACGGGCCTAATAATTTAAACAAGTAAATGGGCCATATAATGGGTCAAGCCCAACGGGTTATAAAAACCATTAAATGTAAAACGATTTGATTAACAATTAGAACTTATAATTTTAAACGCTAGCTTAATAATTACTTTCATAATGTTATGGCATAACAATAATTTATATATATATATATATATATATATATATATATATATATATATAGGATTGGGATCAAGGGAGAAGAGTTTCAAAATGGAGAAGGTGGAGAAGCATTCTTGATCATCAGATCAACGATTCAATGGTTGAGATCAGTCAATGATGTTTCTTTGAAAAATTTAAGCGCCAGGGACATATTCGTCAATCACATAAATTAACATAAAAAGGGAAAGTAATCACATTTAATAGAAAAATAAAAGGGAAAAACGGTTAGCATGCAAAAAGGAAACCCGATCAAATTCTCTCTTCTCCCTTGTAGAACAGCAGCAATGGAGATCGAAAGTAAGAGGAATCAAAGAAGCAAATCGGGGTAAACCCTTTTTTTTGGGCGGCAATCAAAAGCACTGAAGCACGTTTTTGTTTGAAGAGAAAGAGGGTTTCGTTGTTGTGGGTCTAAGTAGGAAAAATGGTGACTGGAAAGAAGATTCAACAAACAAGCAAAAAAGGTAAACGATTTTCCTGCTAGGGTTTATTGTATTGTTCTTGTTGTTGAATGGAAGATTCAAACTTTAATTATTTGCTGTAAACATTGTGTAAATTGGGGTTTTTGCTGGGTGTTATCAAAGTGAATCAAAAATCATATATGATAGCGATACATGATTGTAGTGAATCGAATGTATACTGTATCGAATTTGGGCTAGTTGTTTTTGTGTGCATTACGTGTTTTTATGGCTGATGCTTTTTATTGGGGTCTAGAACATCTTATTGAAACATGCTGAATGGTTTGTGGCGTGGGTCTTTTAGACTGCTATGTCATAGTACATCACGACCTACAAGAAAACATCACATAATTCGTTTTTGCTGGATCATCTGCATAAAGATTATATCTTGGTAATTTAGGATTGAGTTTGATAAATGTGTTGGCAACGCGGTTTAGTATTTTTTGATCTACCGAATAGTAGTTCGTAATTAACTGTAGGTTTGATGTGAAAGTTTTTATAAACAGCCATGGTTTTTGTATTTGGATTTTCAGACTAGAAAGTGTACTATGATGAAAGTGTTAGATTTACTAATACTTGCAAAGCAACTGAATCAGTGATATTTTTAAACTGAATCGGTGAACGTTGTTTGATGAATCAATCTTATGATGTTGTGAACCAACAATCTCTTAGCTAATGATCCCTGAAAATGTACGCAACAACAAAGTAACATTAGTGTGTTACTATCATAGTTGCAGAATAACAGGCCTACAATCGGAAAATACTATGATTCAACGTATAATTGTTGTAGAATCATAGGACTACATATTGAAATGTATGCAACAACAAATTAATATTGGTGTGTTACTATAACAGCTGCAGAATCAAAGGACTTGGTAGACACTTGGGTACCCCATATGTATGCATTATCATAATTCATTTTTATAATAATGTTTCAGGGAAGGCGCAACAATATGACGATGATTCTGATGATGATTTCATGCCTCCAACCCCAAACATTGCGTAAGTATTTGGTCATGGGATGCTACGGCTTAAATATATTAGGGCTAGAGTTGCATCAAGATATTATAAGTATGTTGTACAATAGTTATGTTAGCTAACGAGGTTGGCGTTGTGATTGACTCATGAAGTCTTTATATAATATGTGGATTATTCAATTAATTTGCTGATTACCGAATGTGATGGAACTTGACGGAACGTTTAATTGATTGTCATACATATTGGGTTGATGGATTGCTGGAAGAATATAATTGGTGAAATGCATTTTAGTTTTATATATTTTGATTTGTATCGGAAAGTTGATGTTTATATGTTTGATTGATGTAGCTGAATCAAAACGACAAATAACTGAATCTATGTGTAATTTAGCTAGATCAAAATTTCAAAAACACTGCAGCATTATGAAGCGTTACTGAATCAAAGTGGTATGGCGATTTTTGCATGGTAAGGTAATGCTTTAGAATAGTTTAGCTAAAGTTGGATCATAGGTAAAAGGTGAATCAGTAGATTAAAAGCATCGAATCAATGGTGCAAGCTATAGTCATTGCGAAAAAGCAATACCTCTTGCCTTCCTCGAAACTTGATGTCGTTGTCTACATCTCTTATTATATACCCCTTACCACCATTTTCTTCCATAGTGCTATCCAAACCGACATTAACCATTGATTTCAAAATTTCCCTTTGAATTTCAAAAAAAACATACCCGACATTAACCGTCGTATGTTCATCATTCGCCATTTCGAGTAACGGTAAATGAAAGATTAATAAAATTAGTTACGAATCGCCCCCAACAAACGTCACAGAACTTGTGTAATAAAACTCAAAAATATCGATCCCAGTCACCGTTGTAGAGGTTGTAGCTAGCGTTACTATATACAACGAAATAGAGTGTTCATCGATCTAAAATATTTTAATGGATGGATCCTACACATAAGCTTATAGTTTGCACCGATCAAATTTTTTTTGAATGAATAATACAAAGTCGGCGTGGGATCAAACAGTGAAAAGTGAGAAAGATTTGTCAAATTTTTTGTTTGATTGTTTCCTAAAAATTTGGATGCACATACGTGCAATCAAAAAAACCGATCACAATAAATGCAATTGAATTTTATGATATTAAATTAAAATAACCAAAGTGGAAATGACCAATATACCCTTTGACCTTATAATGGAATGATTGGTCAGAATTCCTTCTCCACCTTCTCCATATAATTTTCCTTCTTTTTAGATCCCCCAACTATATATATATATATATATATATATATATATATATATATATATATATATATATATATATATATATATACCCAACTAATGTCAAGATTTAAGAAATAGTAACAATATTTCAAACATCATCATCAACGAATCGTACTCATTGTCAGAAACCAACAAACATTCTAAACAATTAAAATCATCAACATAGTTCTGACTGGGAGTCAAATACTTATGTTAATTTCTTTGTGTTTAGGAAGTTAGGAGATTTCTACTCGGATCACACGTGTTTTAGGAAGGCTAGCACTCACAGGTGAGTCTCACAGCCCCATTTTTACTGTTTTTAAATATTGAGGTGAGATACAACACTTATTTGATTTCGTGATCACAGGTTATTTGATTAGTTAATTTAATTATTAACTCAGTTGTTTATCATTGTTGGTCTTGATTTTCATTGTTCGGTTATTGCACGAGTGTTTTAATTCGGTAAAGTCCTCATCAGTGTATGGTTCATTAACTTAATAAGGCGCGATTACTAAAAGATAGTACTATCATGAGAGTGACGTCCCCGTCCGGGTTGCTAGCTACAACCATGTACAAACGGGCATTTTAGTAATTGTCATGGGTGTTGACACCATTCGGGAGGCAGAAGTTCGGGTTAGGCTTTGAACCATAGCTCAGTGCAATACAATGTCATTGTCGGTAAATCTAGTTGGAAACCGTAATTGGTTAAATCATTGTCCGGTATCCTTATTGGGTTAATCATGCTTGTTATTAAATCTTCGGATAATTATGTTGATCACATCATGTTTTATGTTAAACCCGTGAGATTCATCAGCTTTATAGCTGACCCTTTTAGTGTTGTATTCTCAGGTGCGCAGCAACAGTAGATGGCCCGCAGAATAAGCTATCTAGTATGAGTTGCATGCATCTACAAACATTTGAAGATTTTCTTACATTATATTTTGTTAATCGTTATGTATTAAAATCTTTAGAAATCTAATTATGCGAACTCACCTAAGTTGTAAACTGATAACTTTAAACTATGTTTTACTTTTGAAAAATGTATGAACGTCTCATGTAGAGTCGTTTGCTTGTACCTTTGCGCTGTGATATTTGATTTGGTGACACCCCGACCGGACCGCTTTTGCAACCCGAAATTTGGGGGTGTTACAGATTGGTATCAGAGCCTAAGGTTATAGCGAACTAGGTTACATGTAGTGGGCCTAGACTATAACCGTTAGGCAGTATTCCTCATTAGGTATAACTGGTTTAGGGATTACATCATACGAGTTTAATTTAACATAGCCTAGTTAACTATGTACAATTAAATAAAGATGATGTGAGATCTGAAAGGGGTTATGTCGAACAGAAATGCATTAGTAGACTCTGACCACGAGGGTACCGGGACTCATATTTGTTTTGTGCTAGACACAACTAGGCGGATATGTGTGTATATAAGGTATATACATATAATAATTAGGCTATTATATATTATATATATATGATTGAGCCTCGGATACTCGGTAACATACCCACAGTTCGGATACATCATAGGACTTACCGGCCGTAAGTTGATCGAATCAGGAAAAAAAATAGTACCGGGATGTGCCCTAGCTTTAGAGGGTCATCTCTTCGAGATACACTTACCCGGTAAGGTTAGAAAATTTTGTCATTCACTCGTTGTCATACTTAACGTTCAGAATCAATATTCCCCTTTAGGACTGAAATCTTTTCCTATCATTCCTAACAAATTCCCTCGAACTGAAACGGCAAACCCACAACGGATAACCCTGCGTCGGATAACGAACAAATTCTAAATATCTGTCCGAATGTAATATTCCCGTCACCTTTTGTAAACCTTAACTCTTGTAATCTTTTGGACATGCTTGTTAAATGATTACAATCCTATTACCTTCTACTTCTTTCATTTGACGCACCATGCATCAATTCATTGTTCAGTATTCATACAATTGTGACAATCGTTTTCTTCGATTCCAAACTCTGACATGTCCTTTATCTTGTTATTGAAGGAACATGCCTCCGAAACGAAAATCCTTCACCAATGCTGAACTGGAATGACTCATCAATCAGCGAGTGACTGAAGCACTGGCTACACGACAAACTCCTCCCACCAGCGGATCTGGCCCAAACCTGGGGAGCGAAGAGGTCAACAACAACGCCCCTGCAATAAGACCCTGCACTTACAAAGACTTCCTTAACTGCAACCCCCTTAACTTCAAGGGTACGGAAGGAGCCATCGGTCTACTGCAGTGGATTGAGAAGATGGAGTCTGTTTTCCGCATCTGCAACTGCCCGGAGGACTGTAAGGTCAAGTACTCTATCTGCACACTGTTGGAAGGTGCACTTACATGGTGGAATACTCATGCCCAGACTGTGGGTATTGATGTCGCTTACAAACTCCCCTGGGATGAATTGAAGAGGATGATGACTGAGGAGTATTGTCCTAGAGAGGAAATACGACGGGTGGAAACAGAGTTCTGGAATCACTCTATCAACGGAAATGACATAGCTGGGTACACTACTCGTTTCCACCAACTATCTCTCTTGTGCCCAACTATGGTCAACCCCGAGTACAAAAGGATGGAGAGGTACATCTGGGGACTCCCTGCAAGCATCAGAGAGATGGTGACTGCTTCCAAATCAGGAACCATCCAAGGTGCCGTTCGTATGGCTCACAGCCTCATGGCACAGGTTGTCCACGAAGGGAAGGACAACAAAAGAAAATATGATGGAAACCATGACAACCAGAGCCAAACCAACAAGAAGCCTGCAACCACCAAGGTCAACGCCTCTGGATCAGGATCTGAAAACAAGAAAGAGTACACTGGAATCAAACCCTTCTGCTCAAAGTGCAAACGCCACCATGACGGGCCTTGTGGCGCCCCCTATGATAAGTGCAAGCGTTATGGGCATCTTGCTAAAGATTGCCGTGTGAAAGCTTATTATGAGTGCGGAGTCGTAGGACACTACAGGAATGACTGTCCTAATCTGAAGGACAACAGGAAGGGAAGGTTCTTTGTGCTGAATGCAAGGAACACTCAACTAGACCCTGACACTGGTACGTACTTTGTGCGTCATGTCTATTCTATTCCTTGACGGTAAATATACAATTAGATTAGCAAATTGTGGTTAATCGAATCCGGTAGTGTAATACGTAATCATACTTTAAAATTTAATGGTTAGGCTTTCTGTTGAGATCGGTAACTTGGATATCATTATTGATATACATCGGCAAATCGGCCATCTTGTCGGAATCATTCATTCGGAGGAAACTCATCGTTTTCCTAAATCACAGATAAATCAGTGAAAACGTGTGCTATTGTATTCGGTTAGCTAATACGGTATATAATTTGGCATGCATAATTTAACATGTAATTCAGTTATTACTTCGGTGATCTAGTTCGGGTATCACTTCGGTGATATAATACGGTTATCACTTCGGTGATCTAGTCGGAATATGGTTATCACGTTAGTGATATAAATTGGGATAAGTGTCGGAAAACTATATTTGTTAATATAGGACGTTTTCACATCTTGTACGGTATCGATAGTTACATTGAACTCTAAGAAACACAGTAGGAACATATTGAATTCGGTGGATTATAAATCCAAATCATAGTAATGCTTGTTAAGACGGACCGACCATGTCATATAGATAACGGTCGGGTAAAGAATCGGAATTCTCCCTTATTCCTTAGAGATCGGTAGGCTTAAGTCTAACAAGGGGAGAAGGACAAATCAGATGTCTTAGAATTAGACATATCACTTAGTCGGCCTTAGAAACACGCAGACATAGGTTTCAAGAGAATTTCGGGATGAAATTCTCCTAACAAGGGGAGAATGTGACACCCGGTCAAAAATGACCCAAAATTTGGTCTAAATTTAAACTTTAAATATTCGTACTCGGTATGAACTAAAAAAAAGTATTAAATATATATACGTAATTATTTAAAGTTACGTACAAACGTATCGGAACGAATCCGACAAAATAAATACAAAAGTTTGTGACACAAAATAATTAATAATGAAATTATTAATTACGAGTATTTTTACATTTTTAATATGGAGATAAAGTACGTTAAATATACGATTATATATAAAACGTATTATACGCGAACAGAAACATTTGTAAAACATACCCAAGGGTCAAAATATTAAAAAGTTCTATTTTTCTCATTCATTCGAAAGTATTTGGAACATTACCTCAAAATATGAATTCGAAATTCAACTGTAATTTGGCACCTAATTGAACACTCTAATTAAAGATGTACAAAATGTACAACAGTTGAAAATAATCAAAATGTTATTTTCTGACTTTAAATAACGTATCTGGAGAACATTTAGAAAATAAAAATATAAAATATTACATTTTATAGTGCTAAAATTATAGCCGTATACGAAATTAACGGACTAAAAATCAACAACAAACACCAATAATTGAGAGACAACCTGAGAATTTAAAACCTTACACGTATCTCATTTATATATATATAGAACCCATACTTCAATTATTTCATTTCATCACAATTTCTTCTTCACAAACCTTCTTTCTTCTTCAATCCATAAACAAAGGCAGTAAACAAGATAGGTAACAGGAAGCAGGAGTATTGGCAAACCAAGAACATCTTCATCATTATCATACTTCAAAATAAGTAAGGATTTCATTCCCATTTCTTTTTCTTTTTAGTGTATACATATAAACATTTAATAAATGATTTCTTGTATATGTATATACGTATGATTATATATGTGTTATGGTGAGGAATTTAATGATAATGATGATGATGATGATGAAAGTAAAACTAAAGGAAACTATAAAACCCAAATAATGATCATAAATCGTAAACTTGCATATGTATGTTTACAGGTTAAATCGACACACAAAACTTGCATAATACGTATACTAAACCTATACAAAAGATTATAAACTCGAACCATTAACGAAAACCTTATGATTCTGGGCCTAAACCCAAACGGGTTCACTAATTAAAATGGGTATGGGCCGTGCGATGAAACAAGAAACCAAACGAAATAAAAGTCTCAAACCCGAATGGGTCAGGGGCGAACCCGGACGAGTCAACCCTAGACCCGAACGGGTCATGATAAAACCAAACGGGTTGATTTTCACTAGGCCTAGCGAGTTTGGTTTGGCCGTAATATAGCAAAATGGGCCGGTTATGGATTTTAAATGGGTTAAATACTTTGGATTACTTTTATTAATGGGCTTACAAACAGGTTGAATTTATTAATATGGGCCAAAATAATTAAACTAGTTATTGGGCCTAAATAAAGTTAATGTATATGAAGGGGTTATTAGGCCTAAAACTAAATACATGAAACTAAGTAAATGGGCATAAAACTAACATATACTTAATTGGGCCAAAAGTTTCTTTTTACTCATTTGGGCCGAATGTATATAAATGGGCCAAACGATATGGGTTCAATAATAATGGGCCGGATAGTCTACTTAACATTATTGGGCCAAAGTTAAAACAAGTCAAATAGGTTAACGGGCCTAATAATTTAAACAAGTAAATGGGCCATATAATGGGTCAAGCCCAACGGGTTATAAAAACCATTAAATGTAAAACGATTTGATTAACAATTAGAACTTATAATTTTAAAAGCTAGCTTAATAATTACTTTCATAATGTTATGGCATAACAATAATTTATATATATATATATATATATATATATATATATATATATATATATATATATATATATATATATATATATATACCCAACTAATGTCAAGATTTAAGAAATAGTAACAATATTTCAAACATCATCATCAACGAATCGTACTCATTGTCAGAAACCAACAAACATTCTAAACAATTAAAATCATCAACATAGTTCTGACTGGGAGTCAAATACTTATGTTAATTTCTTTGTGTTTAGGAAGTTAGGAGATTTCTACTCGGATCACACGTGTTTTAGGAAGGCTAGCACTCACAGGTGAGTCTCACAGCCCCATTTTTACTGTTTTTAAATATTGAGGTGAGATACAACACTTATTTGATTTCGTGATCACAGGTTATTTGATTAGTTAATTTAATTATTAACTCAGTTGTTTATCATTGTTGGTCTTGATTTTCATTGTTCGGTTATTGCACGAATGTTTTAATTCGGTAAAGTCCTCATCAGTGTATGGTTCATTAACTTAATAAGGCGCGATTACTAAAAGATAGTACTATCATGAGAGTGACGTCCCCGTCCGGGTTGCTAGCTACAACCATGTACAAACGGGCATTTTAGTAATTGTCATGGGTGTTGACACCATTCGGGAGGCAGAAGTTCGGGTTAGGCTTTGAACCATAGCTCAGTGCAATACAATGTCATTGTCGGTAAATCTAGTTGGAAACCGTAATTGGTTAAATCATTGTCCGGTATCCTTATTGGGTTAATCATGCTTGTTATTAAATCTTCGGATAATTATGTTGATCACATCATGTTTTATGTTAAACCTGTGAGATTCATCAGCTTTATAGCTGACCCTTTTAGTGTTGTATTCTCAGGTGCGCAGCAACAGTAGATGGCCCGCAGAATAAGCTATCTAGTATGAGTCGCATGCATCTACAAACATTTGAAGATTTTCTTACATTATATTTTGTTAAACGTTATGTATTAAAATCTTTAGAAATCTAATTATGCGAACTCATCTACGTTGTAAACTAATAACTTTAAACTATGTATTACTTTTGAATAATGTATGAACGTCTCATGTAGAGTCGTTTGCTTGTACGTTTGCACTGTGATATTTGATTTGGTAACACCCCGACCCGACCGCTTCCGCAACCCGAAATTTGAGGGTGTTACATTTGTCCCTTTCATTTTTTATTATCCTTTGGTTTTTAGTAACCTTTTAGTATATCTAACAATAGCTTTTTACAAAGTTTTAATTATTTTTTATGTAATTAGAGGTTTTCGAAAAAAGCTTTTTATAAAGCTTTTGCTCCATTGATAAAAGCCCTTTTATCTATATAAAACTATTTAAAAGGTACAAAATAAACAAGGAAAGAGATAGTAAATCTTTATATTTATCAAGTCTTTCACTTTCTCACTTGTACACTTTTATCATTTTTTCCACTTTTATATATATATATATATATATATATATATATATATATATATATATATATATATATATATATATATATATATATATATATATATATATAGATTAAAAAATTTTATCATTGAAGCAAAAGCTTTTTAAAAGCTATCTTTTCTAAAAAATCCTCTTGCACCATTTTAAGAGAAAAGTTTTTGTATTTTTGTTGATGTTTCGTGTTTGATTATTTAGCGGATGAAATATGTATAAATACTTTTGGTGATTCCTAGTTGGAAACCATTGAACTTCTTTTATACGAGAACATTATTGTTGCACAATTTTTGTAAAGCCAAATACTCTCGCACTGTAGATATTACAAATTACAATTTTTGAGTTATGCTAAGTAGGTCTCACTAGTACAGATTTGGGCTTTCGTCACACATGGTCTATTTGAAACGGTCACACATTCCAATATTTATGTGACCAAAGGGACAAAAAAAACTGGACGTTATTATTTAGCCACACATGAACTCCAATCGTGTGACCATTCTGAAACGTATTTGCCACACCTTCGAACATTTATGTGGCTAAAGGGAACTGCAATTTTTTTGCATTTCATTTAGTCACACATGAAGTTGGAACGCATGACAAATCTTGTCACACACTTGAACACTGTGACCAAACGCCACTATATGGTCACATGGAGTAATTGTTTATGTGACTAAAGCATAGAATCGATTTTGTCACACATGATTAAAGTGTAGCCAAAGCCAGGTACATATGGTCACATAAGTTATTATGTGACCATATGTTTAGTGTCTGTTAGAATGGCAAAAGGTAATGTGTTTAGTCACACTAATTTCTAGCCCGATCATGTGACTATATCGCATTAGAATAGCCACACCATATCACAAATGTGTATCGAAAAGATGTTTATGGCCACATGTTAGGTGATTATATGTGACCAATATATTTACAACAGTCACGTTTTTAGATATTCATGTGACTATTTTTTAAAGCGAAAATGGGCAAAAACGATTATCATTAAATTTGATATTAGTCACATTGAGTGCTGTTTGTGTGGCTATATCATGAGACCTTATTGGTCACATGGAGTAATGGTTTGTGTGACTATAGCATAGAGTCGATTTTGTCACACATGATTTAAGTGTAGCCGAAGCCAGGTACATATGGTCACATAAGTTATTATGTGTGTCTAAAGTTTAGTGTGTGTTAGAAACTTAGAATGGAAAAAAGTAATGTGTATAGTCACCCTAATTTCTAGCCCGATCATGTGACTATATGGCATGGTAATAGCCACACCATATCACAAATGTGTATCCAAAAGGATGTTTATGGCCACATTTTGGCTGATTATATGTGACCAATGTATTCACAACAGTCATGTTGTTAAATATTCTTGTGACTATTTTTTAAAGCTAAAATGGGCAAAAACGATTATCATTAAATTTGATATTAGTCACATTCAGTGTTGTTTGTGTGGCTAAATCTAACGTATATTGTTATATTAAAAAGCATTGGAATTCTAACAGATATAACATTTAGCTGCATTGGTTAACGTGTTTCTTTGTAGGTGTATTGGCTGGGACCCAAGTTCGAACCCCACTCTCAGAATGTTTTTTAATATAAATGTCATTTTGACCAAAAGGTTTTATGTATGCAAGCAGACTTAGTGGTATGGTCAAATTAAATGGTTATTGTAATATGCCTGTGATTAGTTATTGGTTACATAAAATTGATGTTATATATGACATTTATCCTTAAGTATTTATGTTGTAATTTACAAAGTTAATGCATGTACTAAAAAAAATGGAAGTCATAGAAATTAAGATACAAGTAATCATTCCATAAAATAATCAAAAGGTAATTTACAAGGTTACTGTACTACAATTAATATAGCTAGTGTTCCAGCATTACATATATGTTGATCACTTGGACTTTGGTATAACAATACCTAAACTCTAGTTGGTTTGAAAGTAATCATCTCGTGATTCATTACCCAAGTCACGTTTATCCACACGTGGCAATATGTTATCATTGTGCGGGTGAATGACCGTGCTAAATTCCTCATCGATTTCATCATATGTATCTCTGTAATTCTTGGGAGGTGCTTTCAGGACAATTGATAAATTCCTAGTTAGCTGGTCTTTCACATAAAACACTTGTCGTGCTTGTGAGGCTAACACGAATGGATCAACCCTGTGGCCTACATTATTCAGGTCAACCAATGTATAACCAAGATTAGTATCGCGTTTGACCGCGCCATCTTTACGGTTAACCCAATCACATTTGAAAAGAGGAAGTTGCCTGAAGCGGTAATCAAGTACCCATATCTCTTGCAAAACCCCATAATAAAATGCGCGTCTAGTGGTTGCAACTTCTTTGGATATGTGAATATCTTCTGTCTCAACACTAACCCCACTGTTTTGGTAAACTCTGACATCACTACATTTAGTACGAAATGTATACCCATTGATGTTATATGCAGTGTATTTCACTATGCTGGCTCGTGGTCCATATGAAATCCACCTTACGGTTTCGGATACACTGTCTTTGGAGATCGCTAACTCTCTCTCAACCTGCAGAATCTCATTACAAGTATATATATATATATATATATATATATATATATATATGTACGTGTGTGTGTGTGTGTGTGAGCTTGAAATTGAACGAATTAACAAAACACAAATAGTGATAGAAAAAAACAATTGTCCAGCTTTTAGTTTGACTTTATTCTTCAACTCTGACAGTACTAACAGGCTTAATAGTAGTAACTTTAGTTAATGAAACTACAGTTAATTAAGTCGATTTCCAATTGGTAAAAACTGGACAATTGTAAGGAGTAAATAATATACGATCAAATAACAATTACCTCTTCGCGTAACCACTTATCAAAAGATTTAACGTGCTCATTCTGCAGCCATGCTTTTCGTTTACCCGGGTTTTGTGTTACCAAAACCTCCTTGTGTCGCCTGAAACAAGGTATTTTGTTATTATATTTGATAGAACATTAATTAAAGTAACGAAATAGCTAGACATGTGTTAGTAATTAATACTTACTCGATATATGGTACAATCTCATCTGTATTCAGTATTACATACAAATGTGCTTTCTGAAAGAGTTCTGCAGAAACTTCACTTGATTTGCCAGCCGACAGTGGCTTTCCGTCCTCGTTTTCATCAGTTTCATGTGTATCATTTGGGATACCAATAGTTTTCATGGATTTTTGATATTCTCCGAAAAACTCTATTGTTTCTTCTGCAATAGTCTCCTCAGCAATGCATCCCTTTGGTCTATTTCTGTTTCGCACATGTCCCTTAATAACCTTCATACATCGTTCGAAGGGATACATCCACCGAAAGCATACAGGACCACATAATTTTACCTCCTTAATTAGGTGCACAGTCAAATGGACCATAATATCAAAAAATGAGGGAGGAAAGAACTTTTCGAGTAGGCATAGTGTGACACAAAGTTCTTCTTGCATCTTATCTAGTTCCTCTAATATGATCTCTTTGCTACATATAGATTTAAAGAAAAAGCAAAACCTGATAATAGACTTGCGTGTGGGTTCGTCCATTATTGAACGTATTGCAATGGGCAAAAACTCCTGCATTAGCATGTGATAGTCATGTGATTTAAGGCCGATGAGCTTCCTATCTGTTAGGCTGACTAAACTAGAGAAATTTGAACAATATCCTTGCGGTACCATCATGTTTTATAACGTCTGACAAAAGATGTCCTTTTCGGCATTCGTTAACGTGTAACCTGCTGGTGGTATTACTGTTATTTCTCGGTCGTCTTTCCTAACAAACAACTTTGGTTTGTCTATTCCCAACTCTTTAAGATCCAATCGAGCATTCTCTCCATCTTCCGTCTTTTCCGGCACATTTAGCAAAGTCCCGACTAGACTCTCACCAACATTCTTTTCTATATGCATGAAATCGATACAATGTTGAACTTCATTGTGCCTCCAATACTTTAGCTTTCGATACCAAATGTTGAATTTCTTCCAATACGCACCATTCTGTTCATTTCATTTGCTTGAAGTACCATCTTTTTTCCTGATCTTTTCCTCTTCTCCTTTTGGATCTTCCCACCTCTGCCTCTGGCATCTTCTTGGTTTGCTTGTTTTACGCGTCCCCACTTATTTTCAATATGTTTTACCTCGTTGTATATTTGTTCACCGGTCATTGGAATGGAGCCGTGCCAAATTCTTGATTTCCATTAAACGCCTTCTTTTGCTTTCTGAACGCATGGTTATATGGTAGATATCTTCTGTGACCTACATAGCTCTGCTTGGATGACGCAGGAAGTCTAATACAATATGTATCTTTCCCACATACCACACAACCTTTGTATCCACTGGTTGGGCAGCCACATAAAGTACCAAGTGCAGGGTAATCATTTATTGTCCATAACACCACCGCACGTAGATTAAATATTTGCTTTGTGAAAGCATCATATGTATCGACCCCTATCTCGAATAAGAGTTGCAGATCATCAACCAACAGTTCTAAAAAAACATCGATATCATTTCCCGGGTATCCCGATATCAATACAGATAGCATGATAAACTTTCTTTTCATACACAACCATGGAGGAAGGTTGTAGATGACAGATAAAACTGGCCACACACTGTGATGCCTATTTCCTCTGTTGACATCAACACCATCAGCAGATATTCCTTGCCTTAGATTCCTTGAATCATTTGCAATTTCGGGGAATTCGTTATCTATGGTTCGCCATGCATGTGAATATGCGAGGTGACGTAACACACCATCTGTTTTCCTCCTTGTCGCGTGCCATCTTAAATCTTCTGAAATACTTGTTATCTTAAAGAGACGTTGCAGCCTTGGTATTATTGGAAAGTACCACATTACGTTTGCTGGAGTCTTCTCATACACTTTTTTTGTCTTCTTATCTACCTTCCATCTTGATGTCCCACAGGTACGACACACGGTCAATTCCTTGTCCTCTTTCCAGTAAAGAAGGCAATTGTTGATACATACATCTATCTTTTTGTATCCTGATCCCAGCAATTTCAAAATTTTCTTTGCCTGATAAGTGTTTTCCGGCAATTTGTTACCATCAGGTAGCATCTTTTTAACAATCCTAGCAGTTCAGTAAAGAATTGATTAGAACAGCCATACTTACTCTTTAAGTTGAGTAGGTGAACTATGGCTGACAACTTTGTGAAGTCAGGACACCCACTGTAAAGTGGCTTCTCTGCATCTGATAGCAGTTCTAGAAGCTTGGCATGGTCATCCGGATCCTCATCATCAAAATTATCTTTTGTAGCATTAACCATTTCCACTGTTTCACTCGCATGTGTTGGGAGTTCTGCATCAAAATCCATATGGTTGTCACCATATTCTATTGTAACAATTGGCTCATCCTTCTCTCCATGATAAGTCCATTGTGTGTAGTTTTGATCAATGTCATTGCTGAATAAATGGAAATGCACTTCCTCCGTTTTACGAACTACATGGTTTAAACATTTGGTACATGGACATGGGATTAGAAGATGTGGATAATTACCCTATGGGTCGATGTTACTCATCTTCTTCAAGTTGTTTACTGCATAATCAATAAATGCTTCTACTCCATCTCTATAAATTCTGCTCATCCTGTTTGTTCCCATCCAAGACTTGTCCATTACTTAGGGTTTGAAAATTTCAATTAGTTGTGTCGGCGTGTTATGTACTGTAATTGTTTAGGGTATGAAATATTTTAGGAAGCGCCTTGATTAATTCAATTAGGGGAATTTATTCGGATCTGATAAATGCAATTAGGGGATCTGAGCTGATTTGGCTAAGTGTGGAAGTGCTTACCACTGTTCGTGTTGAAGAGTGCCACTGCTAGGTATTTTACATACCTTTCCACTGTCAGTTATTCTGGACAGTGCCACTGTTAGTTCTATTTTCTAGGGCTTGGCACTGCTAACAGTATATAACCTTCAAACACTTCAATTTTTCATTATGCTTTCATCTAACCACTGCAATTACAATTCAAAATACAACCGCCTCTTCTTCTACAATTAATTTGACGATCATGGCTTCTTCTTCTTCTTCATCTTATTTAACCCTTAGTGTTCATGAAGAACACAATATGATCGCTTTTCTAATGAAACCCCCATCTGCACAGAATTTCACTCAAATAGTTGATTTTCTTCGTGCTAGTTATGTTTATCACGCGCTTACAGTATCTCCGAGGGTTTCAAGGGGTCATCTGAATGAATTCTGAAAGAATGCACGGTTAGAAGTGGTTGCTGGTGTAAATCAAGTGGTTTCAAAGGTTCAAGAAACCAAAGTGGTGGTTACTGAGGAAATTTTACGAGATGTTCTTTTACTTGAATGATGCCACAGGTATAACTTCCTTAGATGACACAGAATTGTTTGATAATTTAAGATTAATGGGGTATGAGGGTGATTATACATGTTTTACATTTTTTAAATCACTCTTTAGCCCACAATGGAAATTTTTAATTCATACAATTCTTCATTGCTTGTCATCTAAGAGAACTGCTTACAATGAATTTGGAACACAATTAGCCTATTTTCTTGTGTGTTTGGCTAAGGGTCAGAAATATAATTTTTCCAAATACATACTTGATGGCATGATCAGAAACATCACAAAGGGTAAAAAGGATCTTTTTATAATCTATCCAAGATTTGTGCAACTTGTTTTAAACAAACAAATTACTGATTTGGTTGCACAAGAACTTGTCATTGGTGTTGCTACTCTCTCTGCTAGAACATTCACAGAGATGAGTAAAAATACCAATAAGAAGTTCTCAGGGAACGAAACATCATTGTTTCCAACAATGCTTCATGCTCCTTCCACCACAGATGTAGTACCACCAACTACATCTGAACCACTTGGTGACAGGCCAGCAGAACCAGTTGTGCCTGAACACACACCAAGTGGGGGTAAAAAGAGAAAACAAGGGACCAAACAGCCTACCACATTTTATTACTGTCATCCTCATTTTATTCCCGCTCATTTTTCTCCCTGTAACATGGCGTCATCATCATCTTCTCAAAATCAAGTTTTGGAACTACAATTTTATTACTGTCATTGCGGAGCCAAGATGTATGTTCGCACATCATGGACTGAGATCAACCCGGCACGCATATTCGTAAAATGCCCAGATGTTAGTTTTAACCTTATTTTTTTTATTGTTGTTGGTATCTGCAATTGATGATGCTATTAGGTTAAATATTGACTCAAAAATGCTTTAATTTTGTTATTTTGTTGTGATTTAGGTTAAAACCCGTTTTTGTACAAGATATCGCTTTCTTGATTCGGAGCTTCCAGAGTATTACAGGAAGATTATGTATCAATTAAGAATGGAATGCAAAAACAAGTCCATCAGGAATGAAACGGAAGAAGATTCAGACTCAAAGATGGTGTTGATGAAGAAGGTTGAAGAGTTGACTCTCATGAAGTCAAAATTGAAGATGTTTGACGAAGTGTTTGCACTTTTAATTGGTGTTGTAGTGATGTTGTGTGTAGTTATACTTGTTCTTGTTATGAACTAAGTTTCATTTAATGGTGTGTTTAATGGTTCTTTTAAGTAGCTATATGTATCATGTTTGGTGGGTGTATGGTAACATGGCATGGCAAGAATTAAGTATGAATGTAATGTTTACTTTTGCAAAAGCACGTTTATGAAATTACTATAAACCATGTTTTGCTTTCTATTATTAGTACACATTTATATATGTATTTATATTAGATAGATTAGATTAAAAGGTTAATAACGATATATCAATCTACTAGATCCATATATAATACCCATAAGACATTATCTAGCTAACTAGTGGATTACTAGCCATGTGCAACATGAGAAAACACATTTTTAACAATTCAATGATCGAATACATATTGATTTGCCTATCAAATTTTAGTGATTTACTCTTTAAATCAGTGTTTGTGTGTAATATATCAAAATAATTTTACTGCTAGTGATACATTTATGGAATTACGGAGTATTTTAAGTGTATGAAACCTCGAGTACAGGGAATGTAATAAAAAATTGGGAGGGATAAGGAATGAGAAAATGAAAGACCACAGTGGTAGGGAATGTAATTTACCCTTTAAAATATATATAATGGTTATAATTTTTATTGAGTGTACATAACTATGTTATTATTTTTTAATTGTATATCAAGTATAAAAATAGTTTATCTTGTTACCATATTTGTAATGGTAAAGGTATGATATAATTACATTATTAAAGGTGTTATTGACAGAAATACCCTTACTATCCAATAAAAAGGATTTTATTAATAAGGGCAATTAGGTAATTTACTAATAGAGAGGATGGAGGCTTGTGATGGTGGAAAATGTAACGCTACATACCCAAACAAGGCGTTTCCCGGCGTACCAACTTCCACAGCAACTCTAAACAGAGCATCACCAAATCACCAAATCCATGGATTCCCAAAGCTCTAAACGAAAGCAACCTGCTTTGGAACATGATCGAACTCTTGCCGACCTTCCACACGGCCTCGTTTCACTTGAATAAGTGAATAATTATGTTAATGTTTTTAAACAATTATGTTTGTGTTTATGGTCAATAGGTCAATGGGTCAATAGTCAGGATTATTCAATCTAAATCATGATTAATCGGTCAAAAATAGTCAAAGTCAAACTTAATCAACATTTTAAACTTCGTCAAACTTGAATAAATGAATAATTATGTTTATGTTTCTAAACAATTATGTACTGTGTTTATGGTTCTCATATGTATTTACACATACAATTCTAAAATTTATTATATAAATGTAACCTCAACTAATAATAAATAAATTAATCAAAGCAGAATGAACAAAAAACCATTTGTGAAATATTATATGCAAATAATAACATTGATACAAATAATCACATACGCCAATAGTGAAATATTAGATATATGATATACGGCAGTTGCGGTATCACACACGCCACTATTGAACTTAGGGTGTTATGTAATTCGTCATTTCGGCATATGTATGTGACATTGTCCTAAGGTTAATAGTCAAATGTATGATATACGGCAGTTGCGGTATCACACACGCCATTATTGAACTTAGGGTGTTATGTAATTCGTCATTTCGGCATATGTATGTGACATTGTCCTAAGGTTAATAGTCAAATGTATGCTATACGGCAGTTGCGGTATCACACACGCCACTATTGAACTTAGGGTGTTATGTAATTCGTCATTTCGGTATATGTATGTGACATTGTCCTAAGGTTAATAGTCAAATGTATGATATACGACATAATTCTACTTATTATAAGTATAAGATTTTCATACTTTTGTTTGTGTGTGTATAAATATAAATATGTTATTGTTAAATTGTGTACCGAGTAAAAATATAATTTATCTTCTTACCATATTTGTTTATATAAATACGTTTTTATAACATTTTTATAAAATTGTTTTTATAATATTGTATATAAATATGTTATTGTGAAATTGTGTATATCAAGATTAAAAATAGTTTATCTTGTTACCACATTTGGTAATTACGTCTGCTAATACTAACCCTTAAAGGTTGAATGACATAAATACCCTTAATAATCCATTACCAATACAATAAGAAGGATTTTATTAGTAAGGGCATTTAGGTAATTTACTTAAAGACTAGGAAGTAGGCTTGTGAGGCGTAAAAAGTAAAATTTCAGACATCTGAACAACACCTTTCCCGGCGTACCAACTTCCAAAGAAACTCAAAACAGAGCATCAACAAATCATCTAAACCATGGATTCCCAAAGCTCTAAACGAAAGAAACCTGCTTTGGAAGATGATCGAACTCTTGCTGACCTTCCGGACGGCGTCGTTTCTAACGTACTGGCCCGTGTCGGGGCTTGCAACGCCAAGGAAGTTTTTAAATTGAGGACTCTGTAAGTCTCCATACCCTAGTTTCTAGTTTGGATTCTCATTTCAACTTAAATACTTGACGTTTTGTCAATATAAGCCTTGTATTTTCTGTAATTTTTAAAAAATGTAGCGCAATTATTAGGGCTTGATTTAGGAATATTTAAATTATATTGTGCATGTACAGTATTTAAAAAATCACCTTTTATGATCAAGGGACTTAGATTGTGTTTATGACGTCGTTTATGTGCATTACAGTTGCAAGACCTTCAGACGTGCAGTTGATTCAGATGAGGTCTATCGAAAGCTGGAGGCTGATTCCCTCTTTCCAATTTATATAATGAGGATGAGGAAGATTGAACTGCTTGCCAAAATGCGGGAGAATGGAAACCCAAACATGACGTTTAGGGATGGAATGGTACGTGGATTTTATATTACATCATATATTTAACTGTTTAATTGAGCATCTACAATCATACATGGTGGCAAAAGTAAATAGAAAGTTAATCAAGTCAATAAGAGTACATGGAGTGTGAATATAAGAGATATGTATTTCTTTTACTTTTGATCTCTGTAACAACTCATATGCATTTAAAATTAATTGAAAAGATAATGCTGATGTGTTAGTTAGTCAAATGGTGTTAAACTTAATGCATTGTGGGTGTTTGTATAATGAAGTACGATGATGATGTGGCAGTGTATTAAACTTTCAAAAGTACATGGATTGTGGATGCTCTGTACTCTTCAATTCTACATACATATTTACCTTTAATTTGTTAAATGTGTTGATCAGAACAAGTTATTCTTTTTGGGTGATGAGGCTGCTGGTAAAGAGATGTTGGATCAGGCAGCGAGCCAGGGAGTTAGTGATGCTAAGTTTGTGATGGGGATGCTGCTGATGGCACAAATTCAAGATAACAGGGAGGAGGCCAAGCAACTGTTGAATGATGAATTAAGATGGTCAGGAGGTCTTTGGAACGTGGAACGAACCGTCACCAAGGTTGCGAGGTTGTTGGCTGACCGCGGAGCCTTACGCTGTAGGGAATTCGCTGGCTGCCTCCTTTGTTGTACAGATCACCGCATCCTCCATAGGCGTACGTTAGACGTGGCGTGGTTGAACCGTGCTGATTGGCTGTTCCAGTGTATAGTATGTCTATGGGATGCTTGCTATATGCGGTTTAAAGAAATTTGGGATATTAAGTACTTATGATCAATTAGCTAATTGGGTTGTAATATTGAATACTTATACATATGTTCATATTTTTTGCTACTTATAAATATATATATAAATCTTTTATAGTTAAGTTAATGATGTGTTATATATATGTGCATTATATGCTTTTGTTAATGGAAGGTCAGGAAAGGAAACAAGATGCTAGGAACCTGTTGGTCATTTCACTTTAGGGTTTAGGGCCTAGCGTTTAGGGTTTAACAACATAATATTATATACTTATCGTGGGAAAAGTAAATCAAATGTATTGATAGCTGAGTTGGTCATTTCGCTGAGGAGCTAACCTAGCAATCCCGGGTTCGAGTCCCCTAACCCACATTTTATTTTTTTTAGCTCAATATTGTTTGATTTGCTGTTTTCCCCCCGTACAATCATAAATTCATAATTAACCTTATTCATAATTTTAACTCTAAATATTATTTCCTTCATTTTGGAGCCAAATTTTTCCCCAAAAAATTTAAACTGACTAATTAGAGCCAAGCTGAAAAATTTGAATTTCAAGTGACCTTTTACATTCCAAAACATCTTAATACTAGGTTTTTTTTAACTTTTAAGCCGATCAAAGCATTTACAACTCTCAATTAATCTCCAACCAAAATATCAAAGAATTTACAACTCTCAATTAATCTCAATTAAAGTATATATCATGGATAACGAAGCCGATCATCCTCTAAATAATTATAATGATGACGACCACGATTTAGGATATGAATCGGAGGGTTACGATGATGTACAAGATGTTGAAGCCGATGAAAACGACAATAATACAAATCCCAAAATAGTTCCGCCGAGGGGCATAACAAGATTATTTGCGTTTCGCAACAAGTATGGCAGACCCGGTGCACAAAAGCTCAAGGTAACCTTCGATCAAATGGATAGGCTAATAGGTGACAATAGAGCATTGTTTTCGAGTTTTTTGGGAGACATTGTTCGTGAGCATATTGATTTGAAGATTCTATCCTGGAAGAAGGTCGATAAAGAAGAAAGAGATAAACTGTGGGATGAAATAATGGTATTTGTAACCCACTCCATGCTCCCTTGATTAATTTCCTTTATTAATTAAAAATGTTTACAATACATTATATATGCAACTACATGTATATATATATATATATATACATTAATTGTTAATATTGATCTTGCAGTAATATTTTGATGTTGATGAGACACACAGAAAGCTAGTAATGAATCGTCTTGGTGCCCATCTTAGGAATTTCAGAAGAAAATTGAGGGAATCCTACATACTGCCCAACCTAAACACACCAGCAGTAAATGAAGTCCCAATGAAATATAGTGCATTTGTCCATGCCCCGGAATGGAACTCTTTTGTAGAGTATACGAGCACGGAGGATTACCAGGTTTAGTCATTTATATTAGAGTGTATATATATATATATATATATATATATATATATATATATATAATTTCAGATTATTGTGTTTGCACATTAATGCCATCTAATAATCATTTTGTTCTGTAATTAGAAAAAGTCAGATGCATCAAAAGAGGCGCGCTCTAAGTCGGTTTATCCGCATACCGTGGGACGAGGTGGCTACGTGCATGTGAAAAAGAAATTGGTAATTACATTTACATATATAATGTATGTTTTTATTTTGTACATTATATGTATCAATTATATATAAGATCAAAGTAAAATACACAGAAAGCTAGTGTACTTTGTTTTTGTTTTCAATTTTATATGCTTACATGTTAATTGGTAATTTGACTAATTTACATGTGTGTTGATTTGATGATTATAAGATCGAAGAAAAAGTAATTGAAGCACATGAAGAACCCCCACGTGGTATACTGTGGTTGAGAGGAAGGCAAAACAAAGCCGGGTTATTTCTAGACGAAATGACTAAAGATAAGGGACAACAACTAGTAAGCATTAATTTGACATGCAAATTTTCCGTTTAAATAGTTCATGTAGTTTACTTTCGATAAATCAATTAACTACTGGCTGTTGGAATCTATAATGCAGATAGACACTCAGGAGAAGATCAAAACCGGAACCTTACAGCTTCCTCATGGCAGCGATGCAATGACAGAGGTATTTGGAAAAGAAAAGGGAGGGTATGCCAGAGGAGTAGGAAATGGAGTGACAATCAACAAGTATTTTCATCTTCCAGCAGCTCGAAGCAGAAAAGCAGCAGATGACGAACAGATGAAATTACTTCAAGCAGAACTTGCAGCTGAGAGACGTGCCCGTGAAGATAAAGACAAAGTTATAGAAACGTTGTCCAACCAGGTGTCAGAAGTGATGGCTAAGTTGACTGCACAAGAGGCGAAAATTAATTCAATGTCAACTCAAAACCTGCCATCGGAGGAAAGACATTTAATTCTTGTATTAATTAAGTAATTATGCTAACATATTATTCATTAATTTATATTGCAGCTAACGGATATATGTATTTCTTTATATATATTGCAGGTGTCTCCATCAATGGACGTTAATCTTAAAGCAACCATTGAAACTGCAGATCAGGAGTGCCAAATAAGGTCATCAAGTGTGGTTGGAAGTGGGCAGGAAGCTAGTTTTGACAGGCCTAATGGACTTGCAACTAGCATGATCAACCAAAAAGACAAAATGGTAATTAAGTAATAAAACATTAGAATTACATTGATTTTAATATTTGTCACTGTCATTTACAATAATTACTTGTTTGCCTTGTTTTATATAGGAGACTGTTGAAAAAGCAGTTAACAAGTCAGCAAACAGGACGCCTGATTCACAAGAGAACACGGTTGAACCTAACCGGTCGTCCCGATCACAAAAGAAACAGTCTCCAACACCACCAACGATGCAGGTATATATATGTATTTCAGCATGTTGAAACATTATTCAATTAAGTTTCATCTAATTCTGATATTGCATACATACATACATATATATATATATATATATATATATATATATATATATATATATATACACATGATATGATGCTGCTGGAAAATATTGAAATCGGTAAATATGAAGTGCTATTAATTATCTGTTGAAATATTGGTTTATACAATTCTGAATTTAATTAGAATGCAATTACAGGGTATTTATTGTGAGTTGTACTCTGTGCATATCTGAAATCTTCACCGTTTAAGACAGAGACTTATGCTTTAGTTATAATTAGTATATATATTTATATTAATCATCATCATATCATTTTGTTTAGGTATTCAAGTGTAAACTGTGGAACCTAAAGAAGTCAAACACTATTGCTTTGGGTACCGTACACGTGTCGAGTGGAAAACAGATGCTTCATAACAAAGTACTCCCAAAGGATTGCTACAAAGTGTCTGTTGGTACATCGTTGGTGGATGCAGCTTTTTTACCGGACGTTGGAGACAATGGTGTCAAAACTGCTAAGCAGGTAGTAGGTGGTTTTTATGCATGGCCCAAGGAGCAAGTGGTATTTGAGGAAGAGGTACATACAGTACGTATACGTTTTTAACAACCTATATCTACCTACGTATACATATATAATTCTTCATATATTAATATTGATGTTTGATACATATATATGCGGCTTTTGTCTTTTACAGGTAACACCACCTACTTCAGGTCAATTAGCGTATGCGGAAAACAAAACTGCACCAGAAGTATCAAAGAAAAGGCGCAAAACATCGGTTTTTGTATCTAGTGATACTGTGCAAAAGCAAGCGAATATGAAACTCAAGAGTAAAAAGGCCTTGCAACTGTGATCATGTATAATTACTTTATCATTTTGATACATTTATTCGGTTATTATTATCATGTAAAACAATATTCCAATATTTGTTTGGGTACATGTATGGAGTTAATTATGTACATATATATTATTCCAATTTTAATTTGTCGTGTTATAATATATATATATATTGAGAGTCCCGTAATTCACTATTGTTTAGTGAATTGGAATCGCAAAGTGTAAAGTTTAATTGTAGAAGGAGGGGGGGGGGGTTTGAATACAATTTAAAACTATTTTAGATTTTAGCGTAGTTAATTGATGAGTTTTAAATTGATTCACAGAAACAGAGTATAAACAATAGCAACAGAGTATAGCATATTATAGATATGACAATATCAAAGTAACAAAGTAATGATAGCTAAAATGATGAATTATATTGATCATACAATTCACAAGTGTTGAATGCGGAATGGATTAACCAAAGTTAATCCAATTCAAACACTTAGCTAATAAATTACAAATGAGATGAACAACAGTGGACAAACACGCTGACTGTTCACTCGTTGGATCGTTAATACGTACTCTTAGACAAACTGATCACTGACACACAAGTGATAAGTACGATTAAACGACTAGCCTCTACAGTACAAAACACTGAACTATTAATACTACAAGAGTTCCTAAAATATCGCCTATAAAATAGGATCTTGGAATGACACGTGTCGCTGCTTGATTGGCTTGATCTCTGATGAACCGACATTCTTCGGGTCCCAATTCTGTTACCGTAAATATCTCGTTACCTTAAAACCAATCATTTGCTGCCACGTAGTCTTTCGGACATACTTCAAGTTGGAACACTCTTGCTGATGTATAGATCAGTACAGTACTTTCTGTACTTGATGATTGAGAGGCTTTATTGAATAGTCCCTGAAGATGCAGTAATCCTCCTCACTCACTGCGAGCTAACATGCTCTTGTAGAATGACTTGAACTAGAGATCTTCAGTAACTAGCTGTTATTCTGGCAGTGACTTTTGCCTTTATTGATTAGAAGTAAAGCTCTCGCTGACGTTGATCAGCGACACACCAAGTTGAGCTTTAATCTTCCTCAGCATATCAAGCAGAATAAATGATGCTCAGCGAAACCTATCATTAGCAACAGCAGCTTCGATACAATCCATTTCTTCATCGAGTAGTGAACAGTTGAGTTGGTCAGTGACCAGCGACTTCATCATGGTCAGCGACCAGTGACTCAACAATCTCCCCCTAAATGATTGTGATTGAATCTCCCTAGACAAACTAGTTGTTGAGAAAAGTTTATAGTCAGTGTTTAAGATTTTAAACATTCAGTGACTTACACTTTGATCCATTCATTTTTCTTTTTGGATTCTTTTGATATGATCTGAGTTTTGCACTTTGGTTTTCTCAAAAGATCAGATATTATTGAACTGCAAAATACAAAGTACAGATAGTTTTTCAGTTACAATACATCTAATATATTATAAACTTTAAATCTACTATCTTCAGCATTTAGATGAATAGCAGAGATTCCTACTATCTTCAGCGATTAGATAAATAGCAGAGATTCCTACTATCTTCAGCGATTAGATAAATAGCAGAGAGACAGTGACTTATTATTTATCAAATCTTCAAACCTACAATCTTCAGCATGACATCTTTTCACGAAGCTTTAACCGACTGAAAATCAATGAACCTTCAGATACTTAAGTTGTAACTGATCCGGATAGAGAAGGATTCATTGCTAAGCTGAAGTGACACAAATATTGAATAAAATCGCCAAGAAAATTGTAACTCAAATACAGGAAATACATGATTTTGTGATAAAATTTCCAAGTATCAGCTACTTTGTCAGCATCAGCGATGTTAAGGATGATATGATTTCCAAGTATTAGCGATTTGGCACATGAGCAACATTGGTTTTTGCATTCATTTGCACGTTTTCTCCCCCTTGATAATACCACGAAGTAGATCAGTATTTCTCTGGTAGCATCAGCAATACTTGAATATTTCTCCCCCTTGATGATAGCATGAAATACTGCAGCAAATGTTTGATCCGTTTGTAATGGGTGATTGGTTTTCTCATCATCATCAGCTTGTGTTTTAGCTAATGGATCATTGAAAACAGAGATATCAGCTTGTATCTCTCCCTGTGACTGGAAAGAGACATTGACAGCTGGTGCAGTGAGAGATGAGAGATAGCTCGGGTCTGTAGCCAGTGATGTGACACCAGCGAAGAGTGTGTTAACACCCACTGATGTCACTTGCCCTTTGTTTAAAACATCATTCTTTTGTGAGAATAATGAGTGGCTCATGGGTTGACTCGATAAAAGTTTGTGATTTGAAAGCTTGATTTTAGCAAGAATGCCCACAGTGACTGAACGTTCAGACCCTGTTTCATCCTTGGCGTCCGTAAACGTCTTCTTTTTGAAATTTCTTGCAGAGGTTGGTAAGGTTTTCTTTGATGGTGGTTGACCAGTTTTGATCACTGTGGATTTTGTCAGTGATATGGTCGATTGGGGGCAGAATCAGGCATATGTACAATAGTTACATACTGGGACACAGATATTCCCAAAATGAAAAACATGAGAGCAAATGGGAAAAACTTTTTGTTGTGCTATGTTTTTCGGCAAGAAGTTTTATTTAAAAGATTTGTTTTTGAAAATTGTTTTAGCAAGATCTGTGTTTCTACATAGGCTTGAAAAGCTTTAAACTTTTAGAAATTATGTAAGTAAAACTTGATTTTGATCTTGCTATCTTTGAAAAAGAAATTATTTTTATAACAGAGTGACAAGGAAATGATCGGAAAATAGGCGTTATGTGAAATGAGATGAAGAGTCATTTTTATAATGGAGTTATGTGAGAATTATGTGGTGAAAAATGGATCGTCGTGGTTGATGATGGTGGTAAGTAGAGGAGGCATAGGGGTGATCATTGATGGTGTTTAATGGGATAGGGGTGATGATTGTGGAACTTGGTGGTATTAATGGTGACTGGAGAGGTGCGCTGGAAAAGTATACATGACGTAAGAAAGAGATTGTGTCAGAGGTGCGACTTTTGTGACACATCGAAACGATTAAACGCTTCACCATTAATGATGAAAGGATCAGGAAGTCACTGAAACTTATAATCATATGAGAGTATGCAAAAAAAAAAAAATAACACTCATATTCAAGAATACTAATCATAATTTTCAATTTGCCTGAGATGTTATCTCACTGATTTAGTCACAACTTAGAATACTAACTAAGTCATAGAGATTTGATCACAAACAAATATGAATCATGGTTTTTATTCTTGAACATGAGTGTTGTTTGATACCAAAAAAATAATCACAGAGACTTATCTTTCACTGAAAAAGTTACAGCTTAGAATACTAACAAAAAAGATGAGTATAGATTACTTATCTTTCAGCTAGGGAAGGAATAGGTCTCTGAGAAAATTTTTTTTTTTTTTTTTTTTTTAAGAAAGATGAGTATAGATTATGTCTGATATGAACTATGTAATACTTTACTATATTATCTTTCACTGATCTAGTTACAACTTAGAATACTAACCAAATCAGCTTAAAGAAAAATATAGGACAATAAAATATAGATCATATGAAGATATAACAGATACTCAATTTATTAAAACAAATGAAGCCATTAAACAAAAATAGCTAACTGAGCTTGATAGCTGAGCTAGTCATTTAAGTTTAACATGTCAAGCTCGCTGATGAGAAAGTTAAATCTTTTCTCATCTAAAGGTTTTGTAAACAGATCAGCGAGTTGGTAATCAGTTGGGATAAAATGCAATTCAATGTCACCTTTCATCACATGGTCCCTGATGAAATGATATCGGACATCAATGTGCTTTGTCCTTGAGTGCATTACTGGATTGTTGGCAATGGCTATGGCACTTTGACTATCGCAGTAGATTGGTATCTCACTGAAGTCTAACCCATAGTCAGGTAGCTGATTTCTCATCCAGAGAATTTGAGCAGTACAGGCACTAGCAGCAATGTATTCAGCTTCTGCAGTTGAAGTTGAGACTGAGTTTTGTTTCTTGCTGGACCAGCTTACTAGCTTTTCTCCAAGAAATTGACAGCTACCAGATGTGCTTTTTTTTATCCAGTTTGCATCCAGCATGATCAGAATCAGAATATCCTTTTAAGGAGAAATCTGATCCAGATGGGTACCAGAGACCAAGATTTGGTGTACCCTTCAGATATATGAATATTCTTTTGACAGTGAGCAAATGTGATTCTTTTGGATCAGCTTGATACCTAGCACAGAGACATGTAGCAAACATAATGTCTGGTCTACTTGCAGTTAGATACAATAGTGACCCAATCATACCTCTGTAAGCAGTGATGTTTACAGATTTACCATCAGGATCAGCATGTAGCTTCACTGCAGGTGACATGGGTGTAGCAAGGGTTGAGCAATTAGCAAATTCAAATTTCTTTAACAGATCTTTAACATATTTTCCTTGACTTATAAAAATTCCAGTTTTGGTTTGTTTTATTTGCAGACCAAGGAAAAATGTTAATTTACCCATCATGCTCATCTCATAACTTTTGATCATGAGATCAGAAAATTCCTTGCACATGTCACTGTTAGTAGACCCGAAAATGATGTCATCAACATAGATCTGGACTAATATGACATCTCTCTTATATCTTTTGATAAATAATGTGCTGTCAATTTTTCCTCTGATGTAGCCACATTTTATCAGGTAGACAGAGAGAGTATCATACTACGCTCTGGGAGCTTGTTTTAGTCCATATAGGGCTTTATCAAGTTTGTAAACATAACCATGATGTTTTGGATCAATGAATCCAGGTGGTTGCTTGACATATACTTCTTCCTGCAGCTTGCCATTCAGAAAGGCACTTTTCACATCCATTTGATATACTTTAAACTTCTTGTGAGCTGCATAAGCTAGAAATAGCCTGATTGCTTCAAGCCTAGCCACTGGTGCAAATGTTTCGTCATAGTCAATGCCTTCTTGCTGACAGTAACCTTGTGCAACCAGTCTAGCCTTATTTCTTGTTACCACACCATCAGCATCCATTTTTTTCCTGAACACCCATCGTGTTCCAATCACTGATTTACCAGCAGGCTGAGGCACAAGCTTCCAAACTTTATTTCTTTCAAACTGAGATAGTTCTTCTTGCATGGCAGCTATCCAGTGATGATCAGTGAGTGCTTCATCAACCTTCTTTGGTTCCATCAGTGATATAAAACTTACAAACAAACAAAAGTTAGCAGTTGCTGATCTTGTCTGAACTCTGGATTGTGGATTACCAATAATCAATTGATTATCAATATGTTTTGTCCACTTAGTCATTCGCTGAGGTTCAGCAGTGACTTGATTATTTTGTGAGGGTTCAGAGGGTTGATCAGCATTTGAAGCATGAGTATCGTTGTTATGAGAGTTTTGGTTTGGACATTGAGTTGATGATGATGGGACATCTGTAGGTAAAGATGGTGTTCCTGAATTATTCTCAGCTAAAGTAGAATTGGAATTGATTTCAGGAACATTATCTTCCCCTTCAGAGTCTGATGAGAAATTTTTATATTTCTTATCATTTGATTCTATTTCATTTGATAAGTCACCATCCATTTTGTTAAAAACAAGATTTTCATATTCTTTAGGATCAGTGAGTGACTCATCATATGATTCATCAAAAGTAACATCCATTGATTCCTCAATACATTCTCTTCTTTTATTGTAAACTCTGAAAGCTTTAGAGATAATTGAGTAACCAACAAATATTCCTTCATCAGCTTTTGGATCAAACTTTCCTAAGTGATCTTTTTGTTTAAAATGTAGCAAGTGCTACCAAAAACATGGAGAAAACTTATGTCGGGTTTTCTCCCCATTAATAGCTCATATGCTGTCTTACTGTGTCTTTTGACAATCAGTGACCTATTCTGAGTGTAACAGGCAGTACTTACTGCTTCAGCCCAGAAATAGGTCTTAAGACCAGCATGAGCATTGACCTGGCAGATTCAATCAAAGTTCTATTTCTCCTTTCTGCCACCCCATTTTGTTGGGGTGTTCTAGGTGCTGAAAATTTTTGAGAAATACCTTTTGAATCACAAAAACTTTCCAGGTCAATATTTCGAAATTCAGTGCCATTATCACTTCTTAGATGTTTTACAGTGACATCATTCAGATTCTCCATTTTCTTGACAAAGGATATGATCTCGCTGGTAGCTTCACTTTTGGCTTTGAGAAAAAATACCCAAGTGTATCTGGAGTATTCATCGACTATTACCAAACAGTACCTTTTTCCTCCAAGACTTGGAGTACTCACTGGACCGAACAGATCCATAAGAAGCAAGTAAAAACATTCTTTTACAGATGAAGTCTGCTTACTTTTGAAAGATGAGCTGTGATGCTTTCCCTTCTCACATGCTGAACAAAGCTTGTCTTTGTCATAAGTCATTTTTGGTAGACCAGTGACTAAACCATTCTTGCTCAGTTTGTTAATTGCTTTGAGATTCAGATGGGAAAGTCGCTTATGCCACAACCATTTTTCTTCTGAAATGGTTCTAGAGTAAAAACACGTTCTTGACTGTGCTGAATCCATATTGACAACATAAGTATTCCCTTTTCGATTAGCAGCAAGTACAGCACTTCCCTTCTTGTTGTAAACGACTCCTGCTTCATGATCAAATAGTACCTTGTTCTTGGAGTCACAAAACTGACTGATACTTAACAAATTGTGCTTCAGACCCTCTACATATGCTACACGTTTGAACATTACATTTCCATTGGTTAAGACTCCATACCCTCTGGTCTTTCCAACCTTGTTATCACCAAATACCACATCAGGACCTCTTTCATCTTGATAGTCACTGAGCAGAGACTTGCATCCTGTCATGTGCCTGGAACATCCGCTGTCCAAATAGCAGATAGTCTCTCTAAGAATTCCTTTGTAGATGCTATCAGAATCCCAACCAGATGCTGAACATTTCTGAGCTACTTCCTTGATGTCTTCATGGAATTCAGTGTCATCTGCCATCAAACAATAATCTTTGTCCAAGCAAATCATAGCTTCTTCATCATCGGATAAAGAGGATGAATCAGAGTCGCTGAGTGAACCTTCTTCAGCGACGAAACCTTTTCCCTTCTTCTTTCCAGATTTAGCCAATGCCTTCAGTTTCTAGTACTTTGCCTTGTACTTGTTATACTTATCATTTCTGAAGTCTGGCACTGGTTCAGGAACTTGGTTTACTGACTTTGATCTACATTCAGCTGCAAAATGACCATGTTTGCCACACTTGTAGCATTCACCTTTGGATTGAAATTTATCAGATGATGGAGCACCAGCGAATCTTTTTGATCTGGTGTTCCTTCTGAAATTAGCAACCATCATGGCCATATCTTTTTCAAGCTTCTCCAGTCCTTCATCATACACGTACTCTGACCGTTCTTCATCTTGACCACCTTTTTCTTCAGCTATTAGTGACTTCGAGCTTTTCTTAGACACTTTTGACTTCTGTCTCTGATCGATTTCATCAAGCTCTGCTACAAGGGCATTGGATATCTTCTGACTTCCAAGAGTAGCACGAATATGCTCACTCTGATCAGCTTGCTTTTCTGACTGCTCCCAGTTGAGCAAAATACCATAGACTTGAGTGAGATTAAGAACTGAATAATCATTCCTCTGTCTGGTACACGTGGCAATGGTTCCCCAGATTTTCCTAGGCAGCAACTCAAGAAACTTCTCAACAACAAATCTCTGTTCCTTACCTATACCAGCCTTTTCCATTTTGTTCATCAGTGACTGGTATCTGGTGTAAGTAGAAGACAAAGATTCATTTGGTTCCATTGCAAACAGCTCATACTGGTGAGTGAGATTGACTTCCCTGCAGCGAATAATATCAGGAGTTCCAATATATATATTCCTAAGGGTATCCCACATGTCTTTAGCAGTTCTACAAAGCCTGATAGATTCGAACACTTCATCAGGAAGTGTCATGCCTATGTAGATTTTAGCTTGTTTATCCAATCTAACCAATCGTCTATCCTCATCCGACCATTGTTCCTCTCTTTTGGGCACAACCATTTCTGGTATAGCAGGAGTAGTAGCTGTAGCCATGACAGCAGGAACAATTGTGGTTGGAATGTGGGGACCATTGGTTATTGTATTACAGAGACGGTCGTCAATTAGGTCTAAAAACATCATCATTCGGGACATCCAAGTTTCAATCCTTGATGGATCAAAAGCTGGAGGTTTGGTTGTAGAACCATTTCCCTTCTGATAATCAGAGTCAACACAACTGTACTTTACTGATTCCATTGCAGACCTGGTTAATTGAATTTAAACCAAATCCGCTCTGATACCAATTGAGAGTCCCGTAATTCACTATTGTTTAGTGAATTGGAATCGCAAAGTATAAAGTTTAATTGTAGAAAGGGGGGGGGGGGTTGAATACAATTTAAAACTATTTCAGATTTTAGCGTAGTTAATTGATGAGTTTTAAATTGATTCACAGAAACAGAGTATAAACAATAGCAACAGAGTATAGCAGATTATAGATATGACAATATCAAAGTAACAAAGTAATGATAGCTAAAATGATGAATTATATTGATCATACAATTCACAAGTGTTGAATGCGGAATGGATTAACCAAAGTTAATCCTATTCAAACACTTAGCTAATCAATTACAAATGAGATGAACAGCAGTGGACAAACACGCTGACTGTTCACTCGTTGGATCGTTAATACGTACTCTTAGACAAACTGATCACTGAGACACAAGTGATAAGTACGATTAAACGACTAGCCTCTACAGTACAAAACACTGAACTATTTATAATACAAGAGTTCCTAAAATATCGCCTATAAAATAGGATCTTGGAATGACATGTGTCGCTGCTTGATTGGCTTGATCTCTGATCAACCGACATTCTGCGGGTTCCAATTCTGTTACCGCAAATATCTCGTTACCTTAAAACCAATCATTTGCTGCCACGTAGTCTTTCGGACATACTTCAAGTTGGAACACTCTTGCTGATGTATAGATAAGTACAGTACTTTCTGTACTTGATGATTGAGAGGCTTTATTAAATAGTCCCTGAAGATGTAGTAATCCTCCTTACTCACTGCGAGCTAACATGCTCTTGTAGAATGACTTGAACTAGAGATCTTCAGTAACTAGCTGTTATTCTGGCATTGACTTTTGCCTTTATTGATTAGAAGTAAAGCTCTCGCTGACGTTGATCAGCGACACACCAAGTTGAGCTTTAATCTTGCTCAGCATATCAAGCAGAATGAATGATGCTCAGCGAAACCTATCATTAGCAACAGCAGCTTCGATACAATCCATTTCTTCATCGAGTAGTGAACAGTTGAGTTGGTCAACGACCAGTGACTTCATCATGGTCAGCGACCAGTGACTCAACATATATATATATATATAATTCCAATTGTCACACAAAATATTGATTTGTTATATGTGACTAAATGACGCGCTCACATAATACGGTCACACTTTGATTGACTCGTTATGTGACTAAATGATACCAAACGTCACACAAAAAAAAAATTCATGTGGCCATTGGATGAACAATAGTCACACAAAAAACAGGTTCACGTGACTTTAAAGATCATATGGTCACACATATCAACACCTAAGGTCACATTTGGTTTAATTATATATATGTGACCAAATCCAAAAATAAAACACTTGTTGTGTGACTAAATGATACCAAACGTCATGCAAACATAAAATTCGAGTGGCCATTGGATTAACAATAGTCACACAAAATACAGGTTTACGTGACTTTGAAGATCATATGGTCACACATATTAACACCTATGGCCACATTTGGTTTAATTCTATATATGTGACCAAATCCAAAAATAAAACACTCATTGTGTGACTAAATGATACCAAACGTCACGCAAACATAAAATTCGAGTGGCCATTGGATGAACAATAGTCACACAAAAAACAGGTTCACGTGACTTTAAAGATCATATGGTCACACATATTAACACCTACGGCCACATTTGGTTTAATTCTATATATGTGACCAAATCCAAAAATAAAACACTCGTTGTGTGACTAAATGATACCAAACGTCACGCAAACATAAAATTTGAGTGGCCATTGGATGAACAATAGTCACACAAAAAACAGGTTCACGTGACTTTAAAGATCATATGGTCACACATATTAACACCTATGGCCACATTTGGTTTAATTATACATATGTGACCAAATCCAAAAATAAAACACTTGTTGTGTGACTAAATGATACCAAACGTCACGCAAACATAAAATTCGAGTGGCCATTGGATGAACAATAGTCACACAAAATACAGGTTTACGTGACTTTGAAGATCATATGGTCACGCATATTAACACCTATGGCCACATTTGGTTTAATTCTATATATGTGACCAAATCCAAAAATAAAACACTCGTTGTGTGACTAAATGATCCAAACGTCACGCAAACATAAAATTCAAGTGGCCATTGGATGAACAATAGTCACACAAAATACAGGTTTACGTGACTTTAAAGAGAACTTGGTCACACATATGAATACCTATGGCCACTTTTGGCTTCCTTTTGTGTGACCAAATCCCAAAGAAAAGCACTCGTTGTGTGACTAAATGTTACATAAAGCCATACAAAGATAGAATTCACGTGGCCATTGGAGGCACAATCGCCACACAAAATCCACATTTACTTGGCTTTAAGGAGCATTTGGTCACGCTTATTAACACATATGGCCACTTTTGGCTTCATTTTATGTGACCATATCTCCAAATTAAAACACTCGTTCTGTGACAACATGTTACATAACGCCACACAAACATAGAATTCAAGTGGCCATTGGATGAACAATAGTCACATATAATACACCTTTACTTGATTTAAAAGAGCATATGGTCACACCTTTTATGGTTTTGGTCACTCTTTTTAAATGGATAAGGCCACTAACCATTTAATGTGGCCGTATGCACCCTATGGTCGCGGGACCTTTAGTCACACACACGTTGAAAAACAAGTGTGACCGTAAGCATATCGTCACGCTTTTCTGGTGTGACCAAAGCCCAAATCTGTACTAGTGTCTAAATTCAGACCTAATTCATACACGCAATGACACGTGTAATTCATTAATTTTCTCTCTTCATATTCACCAATCATTTTTTCATTTCAATCAATCACATTTTTAGACCTTGATTTAAGTCTACAAAACATTTTTCCGAGTACATAAATGTGAAAGATGAGATTAAAATTAGAACACATATACACATACATAAGATTTACACTAAAACACTGTTACAGACGAAAAAATCTAGTTGGAAAGAAGCGAGAGGTCGTCGGCATGGAAGGAGAGGAGTGAACGTGAGTTAAAACCCAAATACAGAAATATTTTGTGATCGAGGTGGCACATTTGAAGGCTTAAAGAAACTGTCTTACGAACAAAGGTTATAGTATAAGCAGGGGCGGAGGTGTATGAATGTAGAGAGTAGCAGATGCTACATACGACTATTATACATTTAGTGTATTTTTTTTACTATTTTAATATATAGCCTAATTACTACACCTGCTTAAAGCACAATACTATATATTCTATATATGTTTATTAAGCCCGTTATATGAACAAAGCCCAAATAAATAAAAATGAATCCAATTCTCTCATTAGGATAGTACGTAAACATAAAATCAAAATAAAAAACTGAATCGCTAGATACGGTACGAACTGCATTTGTGGAGGAAGCTTTTGATAGTCAATTAACCTTGAACTAATCAAACAATCAACGATGAATTTGCCTCAAGGTAACATACCGATTTAAACTTTTACTTAATTTAATTAGTGAATCAATATTACGGTGTATGTTCTATATTAGTTTTTAATTTCGTTATTCCCTTGTATATTTGTTTAGAGCTTTGATGTTTCTCAATTGTGTTGTTCAAAGTTACTTTTGAGAAAATTCACTCGTGTGTATTGTAACAATTTAATATGTAGTTTATTTATCGATTTGTATTTTAATTTGGTTTGACTATGGCCGATGGCATGTTCCAAGATGGCGATGGTTTGTGGATCTTTTTGTTATGTAGTAGTAGTACTAGTAGTTTAGCAGCTAGTGGTTTTTTGTTGCTTCAAACTTATTTAATAAAATTTTATCATTTCAATATGTTTTAGTCTTAATTTATATCACTATAACAAAAATGTCCATTCTTCACACATTTTTCTTCACACTTTTAAAAACTGTGAACTTTTTTATTATGTTCATCACTCTTATATATGTGTAGAATATATTTACATTTTTAAGTGTGAAGAAATGTAATAACTCATAATATTGTTCACACTTATAATAGTAAAAAATATATATTCACACTTGTAAGTGTGAAAAAAGGTAAAAAAATTTCACACTTTAAAGAGTAGAAATTATTTTGTGACACTCAATTTCTTCACGCTTCCTCTTGTGTGAAGAAATTAGGTGTAACAAATGAATTTCACATTTATAAGTGTGAACAAGTTTGAATTTGTTCACGTTTGTAAGTGTGAATATTTTTTCCCCACAATTATAAATGTCAAGATTGTATAATTCTTCACGCTTGTAAGTGTGAATATTTTATACACATTAATAAGTGTGAAAAACTTGATTATATATTTCACATTTTTTAAAAGCGTGAAGAAAATTGTGTGAACAATCAACATATTTGTTGTAGTGTATACTTAAAATTTGTGCAACCCATGAGATTTATTTCTAGCTCCGCCACTAAGTATAAGTGAGAGGTCTTCTGACCATTTAACACTTGAATGGTCGGACCGGTTGAATGTTTCCTTTTTTGTTCGATTTTCATACTCCCTCCGTTCCATTTGAAATGTCCATATTACTATTTTGGGATGTCCCATTATAAATGTCCACTTTGATATTTAACCAATCAAAAAAGACTTTAGTAGGTGGATTTAATATTTGATTGGTGAAAAGTATAGTTAGTGAAGAATCCTAAAACTACGTGCAAAGTTAAAGTGGACATTTGTAATAGGACGGAGCGAGTAACATGCAATTCATTATGCCACTAATGCAAGTAGTTGTATTTAAACAATTGAAAAGTCTAAGACTGATGCCATTGGTGACAATTCCAATGTTTGGTCACCAAAATAAAATAAAAGAAATTCAAAAAACAAAAAACCTCACCAAACCTTTGTTTGGTCGGTTGGATTTCATCACAAGGTTTGGGGAATATTTTATTATATTAGGTTGGTTTTGAGTTGTACTTTGTGTAATAAATCTTATACTATAGTTCTAATTATTTAATAAAAAATAGGTTTAAGGTGGGTTGGTAATGGGAGTATAAAGTTGGGTTTAGTTTGGTTGGATAGGTGGAAGAGAGAGAAATCACTACAACAAAAAGATTATTTGTTCACACTTTTTTTCTTCACAATTTTAAAAAGTGTGAACTTTTTGTTAAATTTATCACACTTATAGATGTGTATAAATTTATAACATTTATAAGCGTGATATATCATCACATTTTCACACATAAAAGTGTAAGAAAAAAAAGTTCACACTTATTAATGTGTATAAACGTAAACTTGATCACACTTAAAAATGTAAAGTAACCTTGTCACACCCCATTTCCTCACACAAAAGAAGTGTGAACAAATTGGGTGTCACAAATTTAGTTTAACACTTTTAGGTGTGATCAAGTTTATATTTGTACACACGAATAAGTGTGAACTTTTTTTTTCATACACTTGTATGTGTGAACATGTGATGATTTTTCACCCTTATAAATGTTAAAAATTTATACACATTTATAAGTGTGAAAAATTGGACAAAAAAGTTCACATTTTTTAAAAGTGTATAGAAAAAAATGTGAATAAATAACCTTTTTGTTGTAGTGAATTAATTTTTTAATGAATAGTTGGGTTGGTTTTGGTTGTGAATGGGAGTAGTCTTAGGTGGGTACCCCACGTCAGATGAATTTTAAATATCTTCATAATGTACTTGTTATAATTATGTGGTCAACGACTTCAATTTCTTTGAAAGCTACCATTTACCTACATGAATTGATCGATGAATACGCGTGATCTGCCAACAAATAAACACATACCCAAGTTCAGATCCTAAATCTGCCAACAAATAAACCATGTCCCAGTTAGAGCATCTAAACCACCTCAAAATCCCTTTCCAAACAATCAAGAAATGCACCAACAAGTTCAGTGAAGCAAACTTACTCGGAAAGGGCGGATACGGAAGGGTCTACAAAGGAATCCTCTCATGGGCAAATTACAGAAATAAGCAAGTAGCCGTAAAACGAGTACATATTAATGGTTTACAAGGAAACAAGGAGTTCTACACTGAACTCACAATGCTTTCGAGCTATCTACACAAAAACATTATAACCCTTGTAGGGTTTTGTGATGATATCAACGAGATGATCGTTGTATATGAGTATGCGTGTCATGGAAGTCTTGATGCATATTTAACTGACACCAAGATGTTAGATCAACTATCATGGCCAAAGCGGCTAAATATTTGTATTGGTGTGGCCTCTGCAATAGAATATCTTCATAATCATGTCGCAACACAACACAGGGTGATACATCGCGATATAAAAAGCGCGAATATTTTGTTGGACGAAGAATGGAACCCAAAACTCTCTGACTTTGGCTTGTCTACAATAGGTCTAGCGAATCAAACAAACACATTTTTGATTACTAATGTAGCTGGAACACACGGGTATTGTGATCCACAATATGTAAGGACCGGTATCTTAACAAAAGAGTCAGATGTGTATTCATTTGGTGTAGTTTTATATGAGATCTTGTGTGGGAGGATCGAACGTCTTATCGAGTTCAATGGCGAGCGACAATACCTCCATCAGTTGGCCCGAACCCGCTACGAAAATGGGGAACTAGACAAGATTGTTGATTATAGAATTATGGATCATATCAAAGGAACAAAATTGAACGACTTTTCAGCCATTGCGTATCAATGTTCGCAAAACACTCGAGAAAAACGACCTACAATTAATTCGATTGTACTTCAACTTACGAAACTCAACGAAACTCAAGTAAGTTTTAATTGTTAATGTTTTCTATTAATTGCATAAAATAAGGAAAATAATAACAACATTCTGCAAAAAATGATAAAAAGAGCTCTTTCAATAAGACATTAAGAAATGTTTCGAAAGTTGTAATAAGACTTAAACAAACTTTGTGTCTTTCCTAGATATATGTTGACCTATTGAATTTTAATTGTATGTACAATCATCTATGCATGTACAATTTTATTAATGGAAGTCGGGTTTTATTAACAAAACCCTTAACAATATTATTAAACTTTCACCTTCTACTCTGACTATTACAAATTTATAGTATCCCCCATGATATTAGTTGACCTGCATATAAATATCTGGTTTAATATATCATTAATAATTAATAATACCCATAGGATAAAATGGTAGCGGCCAAACACTTATTTTTTTACTAATTTTAAGCTAATTTGGTGATTTAATTTTCCAAAGAACTTTCATGATATATAATAATTATTGTACAATTGACTTAGTTTTACGGTTGCAATAATTTCTTAATTATTCAATATATTTTCAATTAATTTCAACTGGTTGTGATGCACGGGGTTTTACCCATAGGTCTCGGGTTCGAGTCCTGTGGTGGTTTTTCCTAGGTGAGGAAATATATGGGCTGGTAGTGGTGGCACGATGATACTCCATTACTGGCCCGCAGGCGTTATTTGCCGTTTCCAAAAAAAAAAAAAATAATTTCAACTTTCAAATACAACTTCTACTTCTTTCAAATTCAATATTACCGGCCACTATAGTCGGTTAGTTATGACTTATTTGACGTACGATAGTAATTCTACATTTGTTGAAAAAAGTTTGCTTCTAGTTAGACCACGCATATCTAAATTAAAAAACAGGAAAATGGATACCCAAGTGGTAGCGTCATTGCAAATGTTCAGACCGCACATATGTGACTTATATGTCAGGAATTCGAATCTGTACCTCGATATATGTAGGTGATTTGTGGACAGATGCTTTATCCGGCGTTGATGCTCCTTACGGGTGAGATCCATTTTATAGATATATACGTATAAAAGGATGTACCATATAAATAACCGTTAAAAATAAAAACTCATTCGGATAATCATTTCAGATGTAGGTTCGAAAGTAATCATATGCAATCCATAAGAAAAGAAACAGTGCATTTAATGACTAATCTTTTTTTTTTTTTTTGAAAGGCTAAATATATTATAAGAAGTCCAGTAGCAAGACGCTAGAAGACTTAAAATACAAGCACCAATAATACACTCCATATCTTTGGATATGCATGCCCTAAATTCGAACTGTGAGGGAACTAAAAGGGATGAAAAAAACCTGAAGGACTCAGGAAAAAATCCCCGATAATAGGGGCCGAGCCACCGGTTTTCACCCTATATCGTTTTTGATAGAACCCCGTGAGGATTTAGAACCAAGCAATATCCATAATGCGCCAACAAAATATCAATACATACTGTAAGTTACATGCATTAATGGAAACCAAGCCAAAACCATTCAATATAAAAGGCAATCTTCATGCATCCTGATCTTCTTCTTACGCTTGATCCCGCCTGCTTCTCTTCGAACAAGCCTACTAATATTTAATAAAAACTGAAATCCAACCATTGATTCTCCTCAAGCTTCCATTTGGAGAGGCGGTTTTTGATCCATAGAAAACCTATGGATTTAATTTCATTCACCATACCTCCAACATTGACTTTTGTACCCTTGAACATTACTTCGCACCGACTTTTCCAGATTACCCAACACGCTATCATGATCACTGATTGAACTAGAAGTTTTCTAGTATTCGAACCTTTGATATCTTTGTGGAAGAAGATCAAGTCTTTCATTGAGAAAATAATCATCGGAGATAACTTACACCATCTTTCCATTGCATTCCATACCTCCTTCGAAACCTTGCATCCTGTTAATAGGTGTTCCATTGATTCGTCTTGTTCATTACACATGACGCAATCTGTATTATCCATATATACACCTCTATGCTTTAAATCCAATCTGGACGGCAATCGATCCAACAACAGGCGCCAACCAAAAACGTTCACCTTCATTGGAATTAATTTATTCCATGGATAGATTACTTTAGATGCATCATTAGTCCTGCCGATCATATAGCTGCGAACTGCCTTCACAGAAAATGTCTTTGTTCGATTTCCTCCCCATTCCCAGCAATCCTGCATATTACTAAAAGAAATACGAAGTCCAAGATTATAGAATGCAACAAGTTCATCTATAGCCTCTTGGGACCAATTGATCGGTTTCCAATTCCAATTGAAACTGCCATCCTCCCCTATTCTATTAACCACAGTCACATTTTTGATGGACTCAAGTTTGTATAACTCTGGGAAACTAATGTAAAGTAGGCCTAAACCGGACCAATTATCCACCCAAAACCTTAGCGTTTCACCATTTTGTACTTTGCCAAGAAATTGCGAATTAAGATCCAAACCTTTATTGGAAAAGATATTGTCAATAGAACAAATAGTTTTCCAATTTCCCGCGTATGATAATCTACAAGGAAGGGCTTTATACATGTATTTCGAATCATGTAAGGCTTTCACCGTACGTCTCCATAATCTCGAGTCCTCATTTCGGTATTTCCAATGCCATTTCGTTAGAAGACTAATGTTGAAGTCTCTTAACGGGGTTAAACCTAAACCCCCACTCTCCTTTGGACTCGTGACTACATCCCAAGCTACCCAATTTATACCTCTTTTATTGTCATTCCCTCTCCATAAGAATCTCCTTCTCATTGAATCTAATTTCTGGATTACTTGAACTGGAGCCTTGTATAAGGAAAAGTAATACACCGGTAGGCTTTCAAAAACTGATTTTAGTAATGTAATTCTCCCTCCAATTGATAAAGTAGAAGCTTTCCACAAAGATAACCGAGATTCTACAATATCCATCACTGGCTTCCAGCTCTTAATCTTATTCATGTTTGCACCAATCGATAATCCTAAATGAATAAATGGGATTTTGCCAACATTACAACCAAACTTTGTAGCCATCTCAGATACCTCAACTTCCTCACATTGAATACCAAAAATAGACGATTTATTCAGGTTGATCTTTAACCCCGAAACCAAGTTGAAAGCTCTCAAAAACCTAGTTAAGAATACCAAATTTTCTTCCTTCCATTCTCCTAGTACCATTACATCATCGGCATATAGTAAATGTGAAAGAATAGGTCCATCATTTGGCATTTTCAATCCCTTAAACATCCCAAGATCACATCCTTTATTCATGAAAAAAGTGAAAGCCTCCATTGCAATAATAAATATAAAGGGTGATAGTGGATCACCTTGTCGCACACCCCGTTCATATTGGAATTCTTTCGATGGTGATCCATTGATTAAAATGGATGCCCTTGCTGACTCTAAGACCCCACGCATCCACAATCTCCATCTTTCCGAGAAATTCATAAATTCGAAAATTTTATCCACAAACTTCCAATTGATCGAGTCAAAGGCTTTTTCAAAATCGATTTTAAAAAGCATCATCTTACTTTTCGATCGTTTAGCCCAACCCATTAATTCATTAATTATTAATGGCCCCTCAAGAATATTACGACCCGCAAGAAAACCGGACTGGACATCAGAAATCAAATGACCAATAACCCCACGTAATCTATTTGCAAGAATTTTCGAGACAATCTTTGATACACATCCTAACAAACTTATAGGCCGAAAATCATTTAGGCCTATAGGATCAACCACTTTAGGAATTAATGTAATGAAACTAGAAGACAAACCTTTGTGAATGACTCCATCCTCATGGAAACGATGCAACAGCTCCATGAATTCTCCTTCTAGCTTGGGCCAAAATTTCTTGATGAAATTAAAATTGAAACCATCCGGTCCCGGTGCTCGATTGCCGTCACAACTTTTGACCGCCAATAAGACCTCTTCAGCCGTAAATCTCCTATCCAACAATTCCCGCTCTTCATTTTGAAGGCGTCTAATACCTTCACAGCTACAGGATGGTCTAATTCGAAGAGGTTCGCTAAAACGTTTTGCAAAATATTGTTGAGCCTCTTTTTTGATTCTACTCGGAACGTTGCACCACTCGTTGTCAATTAGCAAACTGTTGATTCTCGATTTACATACCCGGTTGTTGATAAATCCGTGGAAAAAAGCGCTGTTCTCGTCACCCTCCACTGCCCATTTAACTCTAGCTTGTTGCTTGAGATCAAGCACCCTTTCCGCTTCAAGCTTGTTCAAAAACGTTCTACTTTCACATTCCTGAGCTAGCTCCTGTTCTGATAATAACCGTTCCTCAAGCAATTGTTCATAATGTAACACCTTTTCCTTGGCTTCAGTGAGTTGTTCATTTTGTTTCTTTTTAACCGAAGCAATCCAAAGCTTGATATCATTTTTCAAACCCCTAAGTTTACGGGCTAGCGTTCTAGACGGAATACCACATGGAGCTATGCTATCACAACACTTGTTTACAACCTCAGGTAGTTCCGGATGCATAAGCCACGAGTCAAAAAACTTAAAAGGCTTCAGACCAAAATTACGGGAATCCGTCAGTAGAATGATCGGGTAATGATCTGAAATGCTCGTATTTATGGCAAAGAACGAAGCTTCCGGCCATCTATTCCAAAAGTCATCACAAACAAGTGCTCTATCCAGCTTACTTAACTTTTGAGAGTTTCCTGCCCTAAAAGTAAAACGTTTTCTCCCCATCGCGTACTCCGAAAGACCTGTGTCATATATGAACTCATTGAAAAATTGAGCCCCTATATGATTGAAAACTGAGTTGAATCTATCCTCTGAAAACCTGACTTCGTTGAAATCTCCAATGAAGATCCACCTCCCCGAAAAACTCTCCTTAATACTTTTAAGTTTGTCCCATAAACTTCGTTTTTCGGATAAGATTTGAGGTCCATAAACGTTCACAACTATTAGGGGTATCGATTCACCCACAATTAGTCCATATGTTAATAAGAAATTCCTATCCTTTATGACCTGTTGTTGTCGCACCCCCAAAACACGTGGTAGCGGAAACATGAGGTGTCATGGGGGCGCCGACCAAATCAAATATCATTACACAAAGATTAAAGCAAACGACCTCTATATGAGACGTTTGAAAATATTACATTCCATAAGTCAAATTTGTTTACAATAGTTGTACAAAACATTTGGAGTCCGTATAATATAAGTTGAATTACAAAGTTACTAAATATAGTAAAATGCAATCTAGATCCTGAGATGTTGAAAAATATGCGACTCGAGTTAAGCTATCCATAGCTTCCTACTGCGGCGGGTTACCTGAGAAATACATACTAAAAGGTCAACATAAAGTTGGTGAGTTCACAGAGTTGTTTAAATGTTGGTATAAAACCCAATAGTATGAAACACGAGTTATGAAACACAAGATTTTAATCGTTGTATCATTCAACAATGATAAGTAAATGTATCGTTAACAAACGATAAGTAAATGTGTTGAGTAAATGTATCGTTAACAAACGATAGGTAAATATGTCAAGTAAATGTATCGTTAACAAACGATAAGTAAATATGTAGTTGCACGAATGCAAAAATATGTATACCATTTGCCATGAGCTCATAGTCCGAAGCTTAACAATGTGTGCCGTGCCTCTTTCGAGTACACGATCGTGGGTGCCCCAATGCAAGTGTCTAATCCGGTACACTCGTTATGAACAAATATTAATACGTCCGTTTGACTGGTTAGCGCGACTAATCCGGACGGGGATTGTCAGTCCCAAATAGATCTATTTACTAATATTCACGCTTTAGCAAAACTAACAAACTATGATGTGTAGGGCCTTTGTGGATTAGTGTGTTAACTCATGCAATCCGTATAGCGTTGTTTATGGTACTTGTGTTCATAAAAGCAGTTGTGTAAAGCAATTGTATAAAGCAGTTGTAGTATGTATTCTCCCCCAAAATAGTTATAAAACAGTAAAAAGGAGGGGCTATGAAACTCACCTGAGTTCTAGCAAAATGTAAGCAAGCAATATCAATTAGCAAGCAATGTGTGGTCCAAAGTGCAACCTTCTAACGTCCTAAACGTATAAGGTTGTATGAGTAGATGTCTAGAAAGATCATCTATGTAAGTGGAGGGTTAATGTCCACTTAAATCACAATGTAGGTGGAGGGTTAATGTCCACCTAAGGCTAGTTCATCCAACTAGTATGTCCAAATAAGTTGTTCGTGTTGTTTATCAAAAACGTGTACGACCTGTTGGTGAAAGTTTGTAATAATAATTCGTTAAGACATTATTATTAGGATGATGTTATACTTACATATGTATAGTATGTTTCATGAGTTATAACGTTGTATTGTATAAGTATTAACGTTACTTAAAGTTTAACACTTAGTGAGAAAACTAGTTTTTAAGGATTCTGTTTCATGCGACACTTCATGCGTCACTTGCTAGTTATGGGCGGCACTTAGGAAGTGCCGCATAAAATGCGTTTTCAGATTTAAATAGCGTCACTTAAGAAGTGTCGGATACGGGCGTCACTAAGGCATGGCGGCACTAAGGGTAAGTGCCGCTAATATAATAGTTCAGTCACTTCAGGCGTCACTTAGGTAGTGTCGGGTAAGGTGATTAAGCGTCACTTAAGTCTGTTTGGATTTTGCTAAGTCAAAAACGTGGTCAACTATGACGGTTTGACCCGAACCTTCTACCCAAGTCATATTCCAGTAAATAGAGGTTATAAAAGTTATTATTTCATATTGTAGTCGTTTCGAGATGTCGGTTTTAAGTTTACACCTTAAACTTCAAGATTCAATGTTTTCGGTTTATGTCGGGTCATTACGCCAACTGATTTCACCTATCTATAGTCCAAATAAAACTTCCAAATTTTTACCGACTGATTTACTAAGTGTCTTGATTAACATATCAAATTTTCAGCTTCTAACAAGTCCATTAACATAGTTAAATAAAGCCGAGTAACAACCGAACACATTTTATCGAAAAACTTCCAGGTCAGTCTTATAAATCGGCTCGTAGAGAAAAATGAGAGAGTTTCTGGAAAAAGTGTAAAACACGAAAGTTATATATCTTTTCAATACGCAAATTTAAAAAAAAAATGCATCTTCTAACTCTCAGTATTTGATTTTATACGAATATTTTCGTGAACTGTCGATTTTTAGGCAGATTCATGCATGTTCATGTGTTTGCTTTAAAAACGATTTTTAACAACAATCTTGGACATATTTATGTTAGATGAGCTAAATAACATCAAAATCAGTAATATTAAAGTAATTAAATGAGGGTCTTGGTGATTCTTACAACAAAATGATGAAGAGAAGATGGTGGTGATGAGGATGAGCTTGATTCTTGCACCTTCTTGCTTCCTTTTCTTTAGGATGGATGATGGTGGTTTATGGTGATGGTTATGGTGGTAGAATGGTGGTTTGGGGCTGGTTATTTTCCCTGGATTTTGAGAGAGAGAGAGTGAATAGAGAGAGTAAAATGAAAGAGTGTTTGAGTGATGAATGAGAAATGCATGAGTTCCAAATGGTTAAGTGTAAGTGCCATCATCATTTGATTTTGCATGTTATTTTGATTGGCTTGGTGGGGTGGTGGCCACATGGGCCGGCCATGGGGGGCCCACACAAGGGTATTTTGGTCATTTTTCATTTCTAGCTTAATTCGTTGCGTTTTACGTTCGTTTACCCGATTGTTTAAACGTTTATTTATACGTTAAACGTTTTATACGCGTTTTTAAGTGACGACTTAATTTTCGACATTTTTGATTGAGACGTTTATTAAAATACTTAAAAACATTTATAAAAATGTTCCGTTAATTCGTCGGTCTCGATTTGCGTGTTTGTTCTACGGTGGTTTAATCGCGTAACGTTATTTTGAGTCGTTTAGATTAACGATATAATTTGGATAAATTTCCATTGAAGTATTATTTAAAATACTTAATTTATGTTGCCAAAATAATTATTGACGTTTATTTGGTCGCTGAATTAAATTCTCGCGTTTTCTTTGCATTTGAGACGTTTTAACCAAAACGCCTAAGTCTTTCGAGTATTATTTTAACAAAATAATAAATAATGATAAATAACTTCTAAAAATAGATTAAAGTTATTTATAGAAATGTTTTCACCAACGTCGTATTTAAACTGTGTCGGACTCCATCCGATAATAAAATGTACGATTTAAACAAATCGTAAATGTGTGCAAATATAATAACATATATTAATACACATAATGATACACATAATTCACCCTAATTACATGTATTAGCACAATGATTAGGAACTAACACTAGCCCTAATTGGTCGGGTGTCACATTCTCCCCCTGTTAGGAGAATTTCGTCCCGAAATTAGCTTGTTGTCGTGGTCTGAGAGGCATCTAAGAATAGATGTGGGTATTTCAGTCGCATTTGGTCTTCCCGTTCCCAAGTGAATTCAGGGCCGCGCCTAGAATTCCACCGGACTTTAACGATGGGAATACGACTCTGTTTCAAGCGTTTGACCTCACGGTCCATGATTTCTATCGGTTCCTCTACAAAGTGGAGTTTATCGTCGATATGGATTTCGTCGAGAGGAATAACAAGTGTCTCATCAGACAGACATTTCTTCAAGTTAGAAATGTGAAAAGTGTTGTGCACGCTACTGAGTTGTGGTGGTAGCTGCAGTCGATATGCCACCGGACCAATTCTTTCAAGAATTTCAAAAGGTCCGATGTACCTAGGGTTTAGTTTGCCGCGTTTACCAAAACGAATGACACCTTTCCAAGGTGATACTTTCAAGAGTACTCGGTCCCCAACCTGGAACTCGAGTGGTATGCGTCTTACGTCAGCGTAACTCTTCTGACGATCACGTGCGGCTTTCAGCCGGTTTTGAATGGTCATGATTTTCTCGGTCGTTTCATGGATGATTTCAGGACCAGTGAGTTGGCTATCGCCGATTTCGGTCCAACAAATGGGTGATCGGCACTTTCTACCATAAAGTGCCTCGAAGGGTGCAGCACCAATGCTGGTGTGATAACTGTTGTTGTAAGAGAACTCACACAAAGGTAGGTGGTTTTCCCAAGAGTTTCCGAAGTCAATAACGCATGCTCGCAGCATGTCTTCTAGGGTTTGGATGGTTCGTTCACTTTGACCATCGGTTTGCGGATGATAAGCAGTACTCAAATCAAGACGAGTACCGAGAGCTTTATGAAGCGTTTGCCAGAATCGAGAGGTGAAGCGGCTATCTCTATCGGAGATGATCGAAATGGGTATGCCGTGTCGTGCCACAACCTCTTTGATGTAGATGCGAGCCAATCGCTCCATCTCGTAGTTTTCTTTGATGGCTAGGAAATGGGCGGATTTCGTGAGACGATCAACGATCACCCAAATGGTATCGTAACCGCTCGGTGTTTTCGGTAGTTTGGTAATGAAGTCCATGGTTATGTTTTCCCATTTCCATTGAGGTATCTCGGGTTGTTGAAGTAACCCAGAAGGTTTCTGGTACTCGGCCTTAACCTTGGCACAGGTTAGACACTTACTAACATACGTGGCTATGTCAGCTTTCATGTTGGGCCACCAATACCGTTGTTTGACGTCATGATACATCTTGTCAGAACCAGGATGTATGGAGTATCAGGATTTGTGAGCTTCATCCATGACCAAATCTCGTAGGTTCCCAAAGTTAGGTAACCAAATTCGGTTAGAGAAGTATCGGGTTCCATCGGGTTTGATTTCGAATTGTTTTTCCATGCCTCGCAAGGCCTCATTTTTGATGTTTTTCTCGTTGAGTGCTTCGAGTTGAGTGGAATGAATTTGAGAAATAAGATCGTTGTGGATGGTTAAACCAAGGGCTCGAACTCGAAGGGGTTTCACTCGTTCTTTTCGGCTTAGGGCATCGGCAACAACGTTAGCCTTACCCGGGTGGTATCGGATTTCACAGTCGTAGTCACTAAGTAACTCGACCCAACGACGTTGTCTCATGTTTAGGTCCTTCTGATCAAAGATATGTTGAAGGCTTTTGTGGTCAGTGAAGATAGTACATTTTGTACCATACAGGTAGTGTCTCCAAATTTTGAGCGCAAAAACAACGGCTCCTAGTTCGAGGTCATGTGTGGTGTAGTTCTTTTCGTGGATTTTTAGTTGTCGTGAGGCGTAGGCGATGACTTTTTCACGTTGCATTAACACACAACCTAGTCCTTGGTGTGAGGCGTCGCAGTAAACTACGAAATCATCGGTGCCTTCGGGTAAGGACAGGATTGGTGCACTGCAGAGTTTCTGTTTCAGGAGTTGGAAGGCTGACTCTTGTTTATTGGTCCAATCGAATTTCTTGTCTTTCTGAGTCAAGGAGGTTAATGGTTGAGCAATTCGGGAAAAGTTCTCTATGAATCGCCGGTAATATCCAGCGAGACCTAAGAATTGTCGGACCTCGGTTGGAGTAGTTGGTGCTTTCCAGCACTTGATGGCCTCGATTTTTGCTGGATCAACACGTATCCCTTGACTGTCAATGACATGCCCTAGGAACTGTACCGTTTGCATCCAGAACTCACACTTGGAGAACTTGGCGTATAACTCCTCGTGTCTGAGTAATTCCAAGATAGTTTTGAGGTGTTGGCCATGCTCTGTTTCGTTGCGAGAGTAGATCAAGATGTCATCAATGAACACAATGACAAACTTATCTAGATATGGTTTGCACACCCGATTCATAAGGTCCATGAATACAGCCGGTGCGTTGGTTAAGCCAAAAGGCATCACATGGAATTCGTAATGCCCGTAGTGGGTTCAGAAGGCGGTTTTCGGGATATCAGCGTCTCGAACGCGGAGTTGGTGATAACCAGACCGAAGGTCGACCTTTGAATAAAAGCTTGAACCTTGAAGTTGGTCAAATAAGTCATCGATTCTAGGAAGTGGGTATCGGTTTTTGATAGTGAGTTTGTTCAGTTCACGGTAATCGATACACATTCTGAAGGATCCGTCCTTCTTTTTAACGAAGAGGACCGGAGCTCCCCAGGGTGAGGAACTTGGTCGAATGAATCCCTTGTCCAGGAGTTCCTGCAATTGGGTAGACAACTCCTGCAACTCGGATGGGGCTAATCTGTATGGGGCTCGTGCCACGGGTGCAGCACCGGGCACAAGGTCAATTTGGAATTCGACTTGTCTAGGCGGGGGAAGGCCTGGCAAATCTTCGGGAAAGACTTCTGGAAAGTCTCGTACAATGGGTACATCTTCGAGTCGCTTTTCAGCCGACTTCTTTTCGGTTACATGAGCAAGGATTGCCGGGTACCCTTTCCTCAGGTACTTTTGGGTTTTCATACAAGAGATGATGTTTAAGTTTCGCCTACCAGTCTCCCCCTGTATGATCAAGGTTCCACCGGTAGCGAGAGGTATACGCACAATCTTTTCAAAACAGACAATTTCATCATGATGTTTGGACAACCAGTTCCAGCCTACGATGACATCGAAGCTCCCGATTTCAACAGGGATGAGGTTTATGGGGAAAATTTCGTTGTCTAGGTTTAGAGTGCAATTAGGTATCACACTATCGGCCTCTATCAGTTTGCCATTTGCTAATTCTACTGTGAACTTAGCATCTAAGGCAGTGGGAGTAATGTTGAGTAACGGACAAAACTCATCAGATATGAAACTTTTATCAGCACCAGTATCGAATAAAACTGAAACGGTTATATCGTTGAGGAGAAACATACCCGTAACAATGTTGGGATCTTGACGGGCCTCTCCTGCATTGAGTACAAAAGCTCGACCGCGAGGGTTGTTGTTGTTATTGTTGTTCCTGTTGTTGTTGTTGTTGTTCCGTTTCGGGCAATTATTCCTGAAATGGGCAGTACTGCCACACTCGAAACAAGCCTTTGGTGCGTTGGGTTGGTTGTTTGGGTTGGCATTTGTGGGTGGAGTTCGACAATCTTTGGTTAGATGTCCGTAGCGTTTGCAGTTACCGCATTGGTTACCACACGGACCATCGTGGTGTCGATTGCAAGAGGAACAGTAAGGTTTCTTTCCTACGTATGCTTTCTTATCCCCAGATCCTGAACCAGAAGTGTAGGCCTTTACAGTCTCGGCCTTTTTGTTGGTTTGTTGTTGTTGGTTGCTGTTGTTCCCAGACCATTTTCTTTTGTTGTCCCCTGTGGTTTTCACTGTGGGTGCCCCACGGCGGACAATTTGAGCCATAAGCTCGTGTGCCATGCGGACGGCACTCTGGATGGTCCCGGGTTTGGAAGAGATGACATTGCCTTGGATGGAGTCAGGTAGTCCCCAAATGTATCTTTCGACACGTTTGGATTCAGGGTCCACCATAGATGGACAAAGAAGAGCAAGCTGGTGAAATCTGGTTGTGTAGCCAGTAATATCATTTCCTTGAACTGTGAGGTTCCAGAATTCATGTTCGAGCTGTTGGAGTTGCTCGCGTGGACAGTATTCTTCCCTCAGCAAGTTTTTGAGTTCATCCCAAGACATTTGATAGGCAGTATCAATACCATGAGTTTGGGCGTATGAGTTCCAGAAGGTGAGTGCACCCTCAGCTAGAGTGTAGGTAGAGAATTTGACCTTGTTCTCTTCTTGGCAGTTACTTATTCGGAAAACAGACTCCATTTTCTCAATCCATCGCATGAGACCGACGGCTCCTTCGGTTCCTTTGAAATGGAGAGGTTTACAATTCATGAAATCTTTGTGGGTGCAGGGCTTTGGCACAGGTGGATTGTTGCCTGCACCTCCTGGATTTCCTTGGTTCGGATCAGGATTGTTTCTGGCAGCTTCTAGGGCTGCTTGGACCCTCTGATTGACAAGTCTTTCGATATCAGCGGAGCTCATTTGACGTTTTGGTGCCATGATTCTAAAAGAAAGAAAGCAAGAGATACATAAGATTTCATTGAGTAAGATTTTGAAGTTTTTGCAGATGTATACAAAGAATAAAGTAGATGTTCACAAGAGAGTGGTTAACAACACAATAAAGCAAAATTTTTTTTTTTTTTTTTTATAACCGAATCAAAGCACAAGGATAACCGGATCCATAATCTAGGAAGTTTACAAAACATGCCGGGAATTGTTACTGCCGGACTTAATACGAGAGTTTACAAAAGACAACATAAGATAGAGAGTTGGGCACATCCCGCCACAACAGATTACAAGATAGAGATTTATTGAGTCCTAACGTAAGTTTATTCGTCCCATTAGTGTGACAAGCCGATCCACGGTTCCTGCAAGTCTGCCAGCTTGTCTGGCGTTATCCTCAACCAAGGTTAATCGTTGCTCTAGTACTCGGGTGTACTCTTCAGCTTCATGTGAACGTTGTTCACACTCTTCCAACCTTGCTTGAAGGAGGTCAACTGCGCCTCTGTCGTCAATGACGTGTTGGTGCATCATTTCTAGAGTATTTGTCGTGTTTTCTTGGTCTTGAAACAGTTGTGCAATGCGGTCATGTGATTGGCGCAGCCAGTACATTTGCACTATGTATTGTTCTCGTTCCAGGCTTTCAAGTCTTGCCTCGTGGCGGTGAAGTCTGGCAGTCAACACGGGTACAGTGTGGTGTGTTGGTTCTTGGGTATAGGGAGAAATGTCCATGGGATCATCGGAAACCTCCATGTTTTCCTCAGACCTCCAAGTATTTAGAGTTGTGGGTAGCCAGTCCCATCTACGAGGGTATGATGGACGGCGGGTACCAGGTGTGGTATTAGCAGTGGGGTTTGAGTAGGGGTTTGCTCGAGATGATCGGGTACTCCTTGGGTGAGTACGTAACACTCGGGCTTCACCAGTGACGTAGTAAAGTCGTTCAGGAGAGTTTGGTGCTGAAGACATAGAAACGATTTCCTCAGTAGCGAGTTGTGTTTGGGCTTCATTCTCAGAGTTGGGAGACGTAGCGGTGGGAGTGGTTGCCATTTTCTGTGGCAAGGAGTTTTAGTATACGTAAGGTTAAGGTTATATATAAATACAATAACCTAGCACATAAGCACGTATAAGGTTGGTCCCGTTCTATCCTTGGTTACGTTTTCTATCGTACCCTCGTTTACTATAACCATTTCAGGTCTTGCATCGATTCTCCTTTAATTGTACATAGTTGATCAAGCTATGTTAAATTAAATTCAAATGATGCAATTTCTGAACCAGTCATACCAAAAGAGGAATACTACCCTAACGGTCATAGTCTAGGTCACTAATGCAATCCTAGTTCGCTATAACCTTAGGCTCTGATACCAATCTGTCGCACCCCCAAAACACGTGGCAGCGGAAACATGAGGTGTCATGGGGGCGCCGACCAAATCAAATATCATTACACAAAGATTAAAGCAAACGACCTCTATATGAGACGTTTGAAAATATTACATTCCATAAGTCAAATTTGTTTACAATAGTTGTACAAAACATTTGGAGTCCGCATAATATAAGTTGAATTACAAAGTTACTAAATATAGTAAAATGCAATCTAGATCCTGAGATGTTGAAAAATATGCGACTCGAGTTAAGCTATCCATAGCTTCCTACTGCGGCGGGTTACCTGAGAAATACATACTAAAAGGTCAACATAAAGTTGGTGAGTTCACAGAGTTGTTTAAATGTTGGTATAAAACCCAATAGTATGAAACACGAGTTATGAAACACAAGATTTTAATCGTTGTATCATTCAACAATGATAAGTAAATGTATCGTTAACAAACGATAAGTAAATGTGTTGAGTAAATGTATCGTTAACAAACGATAGGTAAATATGTCAAGTAAATGTATCGTTAACAAACGATAAGTAAATATGTAGTTGCACGAATGCAAAAATATGTATACCATTTGCCATGAGCTCATAGTACGAAGCTTAACAATGTGTGCCGTGCCTCTTTCGAGTACACGATCGTGGGTGCCCCAATGCAAGTGTCTAATCCGGTACACTCGTTATGAACAAATATTAATACGTCCGTTTGACTGGTTAGCGCGACTAACCCGGACGGGGATTGTCAGTCCCAAATAGATCTATTTACTAATATTCACGCTTTAGCAAAACTAACAAACTATGATGTGTAGGGCCTTTGTGGATTAGTGTGTTAACTCATGCAATCCGTATAGCGTTGTTTATGGTACTTGTGTTCATAAAAGCAGTTGTGTAAAGCAATTGTATAAAGCAGTTGTAGTATGTATTCTCCCCCAAAATAGTTATAAAACAGTAAAAAGGAGGGGCTATGAAACTCACCTGAGTTCTAGCAAAATGTAAGCAAGCAATATCAATTAGCAAGCAATGTGTGGTCCAAAGTGCAACCTTCTAACGTCCTAAACGTATAAGGTTGTATGAGTAGATGTCTAGAAAGATCATCTATGTAAGTGGAGGGTTAATGTCCACTTAAATCACAATGTAGGTGGAGGGTTAATGTCCACCTAAGGCTAGTTCATCCAACTAGTATGTCCAAATAAGTTGTTCGTGTTGTTTATCAAAAACGTGTACGACCTGTTGGTGAAAGTTTGTAATAATAATTCGTTAAGACATTATTATTAGGATGATGTTATACTTACATATGTATAGTATGTTTCATGAGTTATAACGTTGTATTGTATAAGTATTAACGTTACTTAAAGTTTAACACTTAGTGAGAAAACTAGTTTTTAAGGATTCTGTTTCATGCGACACTTCATGCGTCACTTGCTAGTTATGGGCGGCACTTAGGAAGTGCCGCATAAAATGCGTTTTCAGATTTAAATAGCGTCACTTAAGAAGTGTCGGATACGGGCGTCACTAAGGCATGGCGGCACTAAGGGTAAGTGCCGCTAATATAATAGTTCAGTCACTTCAGGCGTCACTTAGGTAGTGTCGGGTAAGGTGATTAAGCGTCACTTAAGTCTGTTTGGATTTTGCTAAGTCAAAAACGTGGTCAACTATGACGGTTTGACCCGAACCTTCTACCCAAGTCATATTCCAGTAAATAGAGGTTATAAAAGTTATTATTTCATATTGTAGTCGTTTCGAGATGTCGGTTTTAAGTTTACACCTTAAACTTCAAGATTCAATGTTTTCGGTTTATGTCGGGTCATTACGCCAACTGATTTCACCTATCTATAGTCCAAATAAAACTTCCAAATTTTTACCAACTGATTTACTAAGTGTCTTGATTAACATATCAAATTTTCAGCTTCTAACAAGTCCATTAACATAGTTAAATAAAGCCGAGTAACAACCGAACACATTTTATCGAAAAACTTCCAGGTCAGTCTTATAAATCGGCTCGTAGAGAAAAATGAGAGAGTTTCTGGAAAAAGTGTAAAACACGAAAGTTATATATCTTTTCAATACGCAAATTTAAAAAAAAAATGCATCTTCTAACTCTCAGTATTTGATTTTATACGAATATTTTCGTGAACTGTCGATTTTTAGGCAGATTCATGCATGTTCATGTGTTTGCTTTAAAAACGATTTTTAACAACAATCTTGGACATATTTATGTTAGATGAGCTAAATAACATCAAAATCAGTAATATTAAAGTAATTAAATGAGGGTCTTGGTGATTCTTACAACAAAATGATGAAGAGAAGATGGTGGTGATGAGGATGAGCTTGATTCTTGCACCTTCTTGCTTCCTTTTCTTTAGGATGGATGATGGTGGTTTATGGTGATGGTTATGGTGGTAGAATGGTGGTTTGGGGCTGGTTATTTTCCCTGGATTTTGAGAGAGAGAGAGTGAATAGAGAGAGTAAAATGAAAGAGTGTTTGAGTGATGAATGAGAAATGCATGAGTTCCAAATGGTTAAGTGTAAGTGCCATCATCATTTGATTTTGCATGTTATTTTGATTGGCTTGGTGGGGTGGTGGCCACATGGGCCGGCCATGGGGGGCCCACACAAGGGTATTTTGATCATTTTTCATTTCTAGCTTAATTCGTTGCGTTTTACGTTCGTTTACCCGATTGTTTAAACGTTTATTTATACGTTAAACGTTTTATACGCGTTTTTAAGTGACGACTTAATTTTTGACATTTTTGATTGAGACGTTTATTAAAATACTTAAAAACATTTATAAAAATGTTCCGTTAATTCGTCGGTCTCGATTTGCGTGTTTGTTCTACGGTGGTTTAATCGCGTAACGTTATTTTGAGTCGTTTAGATTAACGATATAATTTGGATAAATTTCCATTGAAGTATTATTTAAAATACTTAATTTATGTTGCCAAAATAATTATTGACGTTTATTTGGTCGCTGAATTAAATTCTCGCGTTTTCTTTGCATTTGAGACGTTTTAACCAAAACGCCTAAGTCTTTCGAGTATTATTTTAACAAAATAATAAATAATGATAAATAACTTCTAAAAATAGATTAAAGTTATTTATAGAAATGTTTTCACCAACGTCGTATTTAAACTGTGTCGGACTCCATCCGATAATAAAATGTACGATTTAAACAAATCGTAAATGTGTGCAAATATAATAACATATATTAATACACATAATGATACACATAATTCACCCTAATTACATGTATTAGCACAATGATTAGGAACTAACACTAGCCCTAATTGGTCGGGTGTCACAGTTGTCTAACGAAAAAATTTGGATCCCACATTGAGCACAACCCACCCGATCTACCACTTGCATTCACATATTCAAACTCAAATTTACCTTTACCCCAATATTGATCAAACCGTATTTTAGAACCATCTGATAACGATGTTTCCTGAAAGTAAATAAAGTTAATGCCATTCTCCTTTTTGAGATCACTTATCCATTTCTCCTTGCGACTGTCCGCCGCCCCTTTTATATTAATGGATAGGTAATTCATTGTTTCATGCGTATCTCCATTTCTCCATTGACAATATCGAGTACCTGTTCCGGGAATTCTTTCAAATTAATGCCCAGACCTTCCGCAACCTTGATTGTTTCGTCCACCTCCCATTGCACGTCATTAACGAGACTATTTTTGTTTTGCGTAGTCCCATCAGTAATGTTCTTAATATTTGCCCTTTCTTCCTGCTCTAAATCTTCCATGTTAGATTCTTCCACAAAAACCGAATCTGATATATTATTTCCATCTGAGCTTGAATCCAAATCCTTTGAAACACAATTGGAACCACAACCAACCTTTTTCTTTTTTCTATTAGGGCCTTCATTTGTCATTGACATCCAATTCTCTCTCACTTTTTTCCTCTTATTTGCATTTATTTTGACCCCAAGTCTTTCAATAATACCATCAAGGTTAAAAGGATCATCCACATTTTCGTTCAATTATGGAATTGTTCTGATTTTATCCGAAATTTTTGGTGGTGGTTTCTTTTTCTTCGGTTTCCTCCTTCTAATACCCACATTATTGGACTTATCCAATGATTGGGTTGAACTAAAATTTGCTTCATTGCTTAGGCCCATTCCAGTAAACCATTTGGGTTTTTCAGGCCCAAACGTTGAAGAAAAACTTGTATCCCCGCTCCCATTTGATTCTTTTGGTTCAACCATTTGATTCTTTTGTATCCCCGCTCCCATTTAATGACTAATCTAACTAACTTTATAAATGATTCGTTACGCTTCATTTAATGAGTTTTATATATCTTTAGGTTTTATTTGAAACACTTCTTTATCTTTACTATCTATAAAGCATTTTTACGTTGTCTTAAAAGAATAGACTCAATAAAGACAACCGACAGTATTGTCCCCACGATAATCTATTACTAGCTATCAATTACGAGTAACTATTTACTATATATAAATCCTATATAACAATTTTAAAACATACATATACTACCATCTTTTTATCTCTCTTACACTATCATTACCATCACTTTTCCCGTAGCATTGCACGGGTTTTTTACTAGTACATTTTAAACGGATTCTATTCTTTCCGTCTTAGAATGATTGTTCACAATTTAATAACGTGACATTTGTATTGTCTTATTGTCAGTCACAAGACAGCGTGATTGAGATTTGTATTGTCTTATTGTCAGTCACAGACAGCGTGATTGAGATTCCTCAGAGCATGTTCATCTTAAAGTTACTGCGATGGTGTTTCTACCACTTTCGTTTCTTCTACTATGGTGTCATTCTTATGAGTATTTTTGTTTTGGCGTCCTTTTCGGTATGAATCTAGCTACTAGCTTCTTTATATCTATTTACGTCATATTTGAAATAGAGTAAATTATAGTCTCCGTCCATGTAATATGTTATCCGTTTGATTCCTGGACTTTGGGTGGGGTTTTTTGCGAGTTTAGTCACTTGACACGGATTTTTCATTTTACTCACAATCCCTCAAAAGTACAAAAGTTTTAAAATTTAATGGGTATTCTAGTCGTATTATGAGGGATAGCGACTCAGAGCGAAATGAAAATCGGGGTCAAATAATTGAACGTGAAAAAAACTCAACACCAGAGCTGAGAATGAAATGAATGACATATCACATGAACTGAGAACGTAATCCTTGATATACTTCTTTATATATATAAAATATATAGTATAGAAAACATAACGTTACATATATTCCCTAACACAACTTAAAAACGTGACATTTATATTGTGTTATTGTCAGTTCAAAGGCAACGTGAGTGGGATTCCTCGGAGCATGTTCAAGCGAAAGCTACTGCGATGGTGTTTCTATCCCATTTTCTACTTAATCATTTGTCCCTTTGTTATTATCTACTGGGTATTAGTCTGCTTAGTCGACATCATCGAGAACATGAAGACCAAAAACATAAGAACTTTTTGTATTTTTGTTGGATGTTTTATATTTAATTATGTAGCCGGTGACGTCACCAGTTTACACTACAAATTGGACAGTTGAAACCTGTTTAGTGCTTTAAGTGATTCCTATTTGAAAAGCGCAAGCGATTTGTGTGTGAAAATAAGATAATAAAAATTAATCATGTTGATTCAAGGAATAGCCAGGAATAATTCTTCCAAAACACATTGATTCACAAAGAATGTCGTGGATGGGTAACTTTGTGATGTGGAACCAACAATGTTCTCTTCAACAAAATAATAATAATAATAATAATAATAATAATAATAATAATAATAATAATAATAATAATAATAATAAGAATAATAATAATAATAATAATAATAATAATAATATCATTAAGTTTTATCTTAATGGTATGTTTAATGTTTTATTTAATAGTTTGCAACCATTGATTTGTCTTAGACTTTTGATTAGTCTTAGACTTTTCAAATTCATAAGTTATTAGTCTTTTTTTAGTCTATATTAAGGCTTTATTATGTAATAGAAAAAGTTAGTTTTGAAGATCATATAAAACTTTATTTTCTCTCAATTTTGTGTTAGACAATTGAGTTGAATTATCCTAGCAACGTATTCTTTGTGAATCAACGTTTGTTGGAAGAATTATTCCTGGTATTCATAGGAATCAACAAGTCTAATTCGTGTTATCTAATTATTATTATTATTATTATTATTATTATTATTATTATTATTATTATTATTATTATTATTATTACAATGGCCACAAAGCTTTCAATTGCCAAGAATATTTTTTATTTGGAGAAGGATTTGATACTAATTTCTAGTTCATTCAAGAAGTTCTTGTCTGAAAATGAGGAATGGTTGAAACAGTATGCTACTTTTTGTTTCTTACGAGATTTCTTTGACCACAACAACTGTGGTGCATTTACTCGATTTACGAAAGACACGCTTGAAAAGCTCGTGTCCCAAGACAGCTTGCAATACGACATTATATGCCTCCTATATTATATTCAATATCATTTGCATTTACAACTCTCAGAATCAGCAGAATATGCAAAAGAGAAAGGAGTGGTATTAAAAGGAGTGATCTCTAAATTGTTGATGCTACTAATTTATCTTCAAATGTTGAAGAAAAACTTCAGTCAAGACTCGAGGACGAGTCGCTTTTAACCCGGGGAGAATGATGCGGAACCAACAATGTTCTCTTCAACAAAACAATAATAATAATAATAATAATAATAATAATAATAATAATAATAATAATAATAATAATAATAATAATAAAAATAATAATAATAATAATAATAATAATAATAATAATAATAATAATAATAATAATAATAATAATAATATCATTAAGTTTTATCTTAATGGTATGTTTAATGTTTTATTTAATAGTTTGCAACCTTTGATTTGTCTTAGACTTTTGATTAGTCTTAGACTTTTCAAATTCATAAGTTATTAGTCTTTTTTTAGTCTATATTAAGGCTTTATTATGTAATAGAAAAAGTTAGTTTTGAAGATCATATAAAAGTTTATTTTCTCTCAATTTTGTGTTAGACAATTGAGTTGAATTATCCTAGCAACGGTATTCTTTGTGAATCAACGTTTGTTGGAAGAATTATTCCTGGTATTCATAGGAATCAACAGGTTTAATTTGTTATCTCATTTATTTCACGCTACATCAGTTGGTTTCAAAGCCGAAGTTCCTGTTCGAAATTGTAATCTACGATGTCTATGATGAGTTTTGAGTTTTTGAAAGTTTCTCTCAAATTGTGTTGATCATTTGAGTTGATATTTTGCCTAATTGCGGTATTCTTTGCGAATCAACGTTGATTAGAAGGGATTATTCTTGGGTATTCTTAGAATCAACAAGTCTAGTTCGTGCTATCTTATTTTCACGCTACATCACTTTGATTCACAAAATTGAGAGTGAAATTCAAAATCTTGAAATTTAAAAACTGAGTTCATTACAGTGAAGAAGAAAGCATAAATAACAAGCAGAAATTTAAACGGGCCTCTAAAACATTACGGGCCAAACATAAAATCCAAAACAAAAATTCAAAATGAACAGAAAAATCCTAAAATGGCCCATATCTTCCAAACGGAGGCGTTTTTGGGCTTCGAAGGTGGGCCTAACCGCCTACGTCGTTAGCGACTTGGTGGGCCACGCTCTAAGCTTCGATTCGCCTGCTCATGGGCCTGAAACGGAGCCCTGTAACCCAAGTTATGGCCATTTTCGTGCAGCCCATTTTATTACACAATCTTGGGCCTCCAGAAACTCAAGAGCCCGCTCCTCCACACTTGGGCCTCCATCGTGTACACTATTAAAAGTGATTTATAGTATTGTATAGTACTTACATTTTAAAATACGTGTGATGGTGTAAAGTTATACGAGATTTGTATACCATTGTTTTCTAGTTGTACACTATTAAAAGTGATTTATAGTGTTGTACGGTACTACTTACATTTTAGAATACGTTTGATGGTGTAAGTTATACGAGTTATCAACGATTTGGTAACCACTGAACTTCTTTTAAATAACAACATTAGCTATTGTTGTTCAATTACATATTTATGTAATAATTTTTTAGGTATATCACGCTAAATTTGTTTTGTTACAAATTTTGGAGGGTTTGGTATTTTATTTTTTGTTCCAAGATCACCAATATGCCGTTTTTAATACTAAGGTCACTAACATACTTTTAAAAAAAAATTCTTTGTGACTAAATTTTGTTGGTGACCTCAACTCATAACTAAAAAGTATATTGATAACCTTAGTAATAAAAACGGTATGTTGGTGATCTCGATATAAAAAAAAAAAATGACTTTGGTAATTCGTAGTTTCGTACAATAAACTATTCTTGGAATACATTACTGGCATACAAATATACCATATTTATCGCTACAAATCAAAAGTAATAATTCTCCCAATGATTGTACTTCGAAAGTTTAAACCGATCCAAAAGTATGTTGCAGCAAGTGTATTTACTTGACAGTTTCAAAGACAGATATAACCGGTAAACGCATCCAAATTCGGTAATAAGACATTCATACAAACGTCGAACGAAATGCAATGTATATGATCACGTTGATTAGATTCACAAACAATATCAATTAAAGTTTCCCAGAAATTAAGAAATGGGGAAAAAGGCTGTGTTGATCGGATGTACTTACGCGGGAACAAAGGCGGAGCTCAAAGGATGTTCCAATGATGTCAAGAAAATGCATCATTGTTTGATCGATCGTTATGGCTTCTCGGAAGGCGACATTAAGGTTCTAATCGATGCAGATGATTCGTATACTCAACCCACAGGGCGTAACATACGTGATGCTCTTTCTGATCTTATCAAATCAGCCAAATCTGGGGATGTTCTTTTTGTTCATTAGTGGCCATGGGACTCGACTCCCAGCTGAGACAGGTGAAGAGGATGACACCGGCTACGATGAGTGCATTGTCCCATGCGATATGAATCTTATAACCGGTATGCTACCTCTTTCATGATCTATATGTCGTTAATTTACAAGATCGATTTAGAATCTGACGTTGAATTTACCTCGATCGATTATTTAATTATTATCCTTTTTATGTTAAGAAATAAGAAAGTATGTGTCTGAAAATTGGTAGACTACCTTGATATATACTATTGGTGATAAATTGTAAAACTATGATTTTTGGTTTATTTCTTCCAAATCCACCTCAACAAAGAAACTTGCATTTGTCAAATTATTGTTTTATATATGACTTTGACATTGTGTCATACTTGTGTGGGAGCATTTCAGATGATGACATCAGGGAGCTTGTAGATAAAGTACCGCAAGGTTGCAAAATAACTATTGTATCAGATTCATGCCACAGTGGTGGAATCATTGATGATGCCAAAGAACAAATTGGAGAGAGCTGTAAAGACGATTGTGAAGATAACGAGGATAGTTTGGGCTTGGGATTTGTTGGAACTATCATACAAAAAACTGAAGATGCATTACAATCTGCATTTTGCCAGGACAATGTGGTAGATTCAACGCTGACAAACCGTTCTTTGCCTCTTGATACACTTGTGGATATTCTAAAACAAAAAACCAGCAATGAACATATTAATGTTGGTAATGTTAGGCCAGCTTTATTTGATGTATTTGGGGAAGATTCGACCCCAAAGATCAAAAAGTTCATGAAAGTCCTTATGGATACCTTCAAAGGTAGTAGTGATGCATTTGGTGATACTGCTGATGGTGGTGGTGGTGGCGGTTTTTTGGGGAAAATGGGAGCGATTGCTCAAGACTTTTTGAAGGAAAAGTTTGAGAACAACGCAGATTATGGGAAGCCCGAGATGGAAACAGAAGTTGGTGGGAAGCAAGATGCATATGCAGGGTCGAAGAAAAACAAGTTGCCCGAAAATGGAAATTTAATTAGTGGTTGCCAAAGTGATCAAACCTCGGCTGATGCCACCCCATCAGCAGATGGGGCTGAATCTTTTGGTGCTCTTAACCATGCGATTCAGAAGATTAATGAGGAAACGGATGGCAAGGTAAGTAACCGTTAGCTTGTAGTGAAAGCAAGGAATTCGTTAAAGAAACAAGGGTTCAAGCAGCAACTTGGCCTTTATTGTGACGACAAACATGTTGATGCTCCTTTCATCTGTTAATTTATGGTACGTGCTACGAAAGATTTAATGTAGGCTAATACAAAGTATTAGCATATGATACGATCTTATATATGTTCTGTTTAACCGTTTCTCCGTTTTCTTGTACTGCTATTGCCTTTTAGTTAGAATTTTGTATTTTGAGATTTTAACGGATGAAATATCTATCGAGATAATTTATATGCAAAATTTGCATATTGTTATGAAAAAAGTTACTTTGGGAAAATCATATGACCCATGCTATTATGCTAATATACTTCATCTGTCCCTATTTTGTTGGAAATTTTCGCCAACTTTAGACATAAATACATATATGTATATGTTATATATATTGGTAATGATTTGTGGTTGTGCGTACTCCTACTGGTTGGGGACTGCTTTTGGTAAGTAATTCTTCTTCATCTGGTTGTGTTATGTACTTCGAATAATCAGCCTTATTAATTTATTATCTTCTTCAAATCAACATTAAGCCCACTTTTTCATCATCATCATCATCATCATCATCACCACCACCACCACCACCACCACCACCACCACCACCACCACCACCACCACCACCACCACCACCACCACCATCATCATCATCATCATCATCATCAAAGGTTCCTATGATAATTGAGGGGGTGTTGGTTTGAAACATGTAATCAATATGGTTATGGATTTCCCGTGGGAGTGGGAATAAAAGGAAAATGATTGATAGGCCTAATTTGGTATGACTAAAAAGCAGACCTAAAGATGTGATTGGTAGGTTTAAAAATTGATTGGCTGAGATTCAGAGAGAAAAAAAATTAAACCAATCAAAAAATTAGGCTAACTTTTAGGTCTATGTAAATAGTCCCATTTAGCATTACTCGGAATAAAATTCTCCAAACCAACCACTATAGATGGGTTTGTACTTTGTATTATGTCTATATATGTGGGTTTAATAAGCAAGCCCATTGACCGAACTCCTTTAGTGGTCATCAAACCCATACCTTCACTATCATACCTTTCAACCAAACACGCCGTAAACTAAACTTAAAAGAAATGAGTATATATCACTTGTGTATCTCTTGTATATATGTTTATGTTTTTAATCCACTCTATCTCTATCGGATTGTGCAAGCGTTGAGACCAGTTTTAAGACGATCTGGATTCTGGTCATCAATCAGAACTTTAGCACAATACTACGAAATAATCATGGGCTTAGTTCTATTCACTCCAGTTGCATTTCTGGCTTAGTTCCCTTTTGTCTCAGAATTCCAAACTCGTATGCTATTTAACCAGGCGTTTAGCAGAGGTCTGCAGATTTCTCGTATTCTTGGTGGTGGACAGAAGAAAGAAAAATCCTCCAGCAGCAAAGAGTGATCTTCCATCACCACCACCACGGCCAGCTATATGCAGGGTCGAAGAAAAAAAAGTTGCCTGGAAATGGAATATTAATTAGTGGTTGCCAAAGTGATCAAACGTCGGCTGATGCCACCCAATCAGCGGATGGGGCTGAATCTTTTGGTGCTCTTAGCCATGCACTTTAGAAGATTATCGAGGAAACGGATGGTAAGGTAAGTAACCGTGAGCTTGTGGTGAAAGCAAGGAATTCGTTAAAGAATTAACAAGGGTTCAAGCAGCGACCTGGCCTTTATTGTGACGACAAACATGTTGATGCTCCCTTCATCTGCTAATTTATGGTACGTGCTACGAAAGATTTAAATTAGGCTAATATTAGCATATGCTACGATCTTATGTTCTGTTTAACCGTTTCTCTATTTTCTTGAATTGCTATTGGCTATTAGTTATAATTTTGTATTTTGAGATTTTAACGGATGATATATGTATCGAGATAAAATATATGCAAATTTTGCATATTGTTATGAAAAAGTTACTTTGGGAAAATCGTATGACCCATGCTATTATGCTAATACACTCCATCTGTCCTCTATTTTGTTGGAAATTTTTGCCAACTTCGGACATAAATACATATATGTATATGTTATATATATTGGTAATTAATGATATACGTATCATCACCTCTGAGGCCGGACCTCGGATTATAACCTGGGCCCGGAACACACTTAACGACGGCGAAGTCAAATCACCAGAATTAGCCTGGATCCAGAATACATTTGATGACGTGTCACGACGCCTCTGACCCCGGACCTCGACCTCGGAGTACATCTGAGTCCGGAATATTTCCCCCGAGGCAGTGGCATCCATTCCCGAATTGGACCACTACTGGACCATGATACCGGAGTCCGGCTATGACAAAAGGGATGTCAATCCATTGTACACCTGTCCCGATGCAAACCTCACCGGGGTCAGAACACGACCCCGCAATTGAAGTTCAACACTTGTCAAATTATGATGCAATCATAATGTATCACACGTTCTGCATGACCCGACATTCTCTGACAAAAGTACGATTAGTGAACGTTATATGCCGGTACTATATGCATGGCTTGCCCATTAAACTGGTCTGATCATTCCATTGGTCCACGTCAGCCTAGGCACAGAGAGTGTCGCCCATGCTCGCAATCCCAACGCTCATGCTTCTAGAACATTCTAGCTAGGGTTTGGTTATAAAAACTAGTGCTTGGCCTCCATTTCAGGCCAACACCTTATAAATATTTAGAGTAATTCTAACCCTAATTGCTCTCCAAGAATTAAGCTCCATCACCACCCTCGATTGACTAAGTCTCGAAACTGGGTTTGCACGTTAATCATTGTACTTAAGTGTTTTTACGCTTGAACAATTGGCACCATCCACGGTCTGATTTACCAGAAAACGACCACTTTATCACTGTCCGTACGTCGAAAAGCCATTTTTTACGATGGTTATTACATCACCTAGAGATGGTAGTGGCGACGGCATTAGCGCTAACCTGTCACCACCACCGCCACCTGAGGATCAATCTTCTCAAACCACTATCGCTCAACAAACCCCGCACTCCTCTGCTTCGGGTTCGATGGTGGAGCGCAGGATTGACCCACGACAGTTACTGTTCAGCCAGAATGATTCTAATTCAGCTACTGAGAATCCTGCGAGAAACAGGCCACCGCCAGAACATACTTCACAAAACACATATGCAGCTCCTAAGTCCATCTCCAGTGCCAAAGCCCAACAGTTGTTGGCACAAATAGGTTTTGTGGTCGTGACCTAACAGCGGGCTCCAACGCTGTCTCCACCACGGCAGGCTGAGCCTCCGTCACCTATTCACCAAGGTGGTACGATGGACAAGGATGCAAGATGCATGGTCCGTCCCAGCATGTTCCAATGAGTCGGTAACGGATACCATGATCACAAATTTTTATTCCACCATCCAAGGTGAGAAGGTGAAGAAGCCGGTTCCAGTCTCGACCACCACTGCTAGATTTGTTTCAAAAATAGAAAATCACCCGTTACCATCGAAGCTCACCATACCGCTGACCATCGGCACCTACGCCGATGATTAAGACCTGGTGGATTTTCTATAAAGATTTGAAGGCGCAATCAAAACTGAGCATTGGGAGGACGCCGTTGCCTGCCATATGTTCCCACAAGTCCTTCAAGCAAACGCCCGTAGTTGGTTCAAAAAGTTAACAACGACTAGCGTCGTCAGCTGCACCGATCTCCGGTTCAAGTTTTTACAACAGTATCACAATCTGAAACAGCACACCCTTACTCATCTTGACTGCTACGAGATCAAGCAAGGAAATAGGGAATCCTTAAACGAGTTCATCACTCGTCTAACAAGAGAATGTCAGAAGTGTCACACCCCGTCTAAAGCGGAAACAACGGAATACAACCATGATAGGACCACAACACATCAATATAAAGAGATTACTAAATGAAATCAAACTAATGTGTTGTGATGTCATTAACACGAATGACGGTTCGTGCCACAACATACACGTCAACAAGGAAACAAGATCTCACAACTTCCACAAATGTATTCAAGCAACGTTCACTTAATGCAACCTAAAGGTCCACTAAGTTTTCTTGGTCTCTTCCTTAGCACCACAAGTATTACCTGAAAAGATATGCTCAAAAATGTCAACACATATGTTGGTGAGCTTCGCAGGTTTATAAATGACACAATTTAAAGAATTTTTGTTGTGATAATATGTGTGTTAGGACAATGAATAGAAAAGGCACACATAAATGAAATTGATGTTAAAGTCCCCTTCAGTCGTTGATACGCATATATGAATGCTTACGCGGGATCCGATTACTAGCTTACGAGTGCGGAATCCTCGTAAACTAATCATTGAGATTATAAATAATACGCGAAAGAATACGAAAAAAATAACAAACACAATACAAATATGAATAGGAGATAAATACTTTGGTAAAAATAAATCATTTATTAATAAATCAATTCGATTACAATAACTTAATGATTACAATAAACTAATGATTACAATACCAAAGAAGTATACGTCTGAGTTAATCCTAGATTAAAACTAACCTTTGATCAACATCAAGACTAGCCTAAGATATGCCTATTTTATATCTTTTGCTTGCGATCATTCTTTGTTGATATAAATTAAACTTCAACACAAAATCTTCGCGACCCTACAATGACTTTTGCGCAAGTCATATGTTTGGTCAACATGCCAACATATCACAAACAATTATGCCGACACTATAAGACAAAGAATGATTACATTCTCTATTTTGGTCAACATGCCAACATTTCACTATTTTATCTAGCCTAACCACGATTACATTCTCTACTAATAATAACAAATTATCTAGGAAGTTGTTGTCACAAAACATGTCTCAACAGACTCCCCCTTGACAATAGCTTCTAGATAACTTCTTTATTCTTCCAAATGTCTTCGTTAAACCTCTAGAATCAGTTGTCATAGAAATGTACCAACAGAAAAGAAATGTACCAATAGACTCCCCCTTGACAATTGCTTCTAGAAGTCCTCATCATAATCTTCTGTAATCCTCATATTATCCACTATCTGCAGTCTTCTAAAAATCTTCTAAATGTACCAAGATATTTTGATCTTATGAAGTCTCAATAGATCTTGATAACTAAGCTCCCCTTTAACCATTGCTACTACTTATGACAGAAATCAAAAACCATTAGTTATAAAACCTGTATCAACAATGGTCAAACTTGATCTTCAATCGGCAGAGCTCTTTTGGAATGATCATCTTTCTTGGTCTTCAATCTTCATCTTCAATCTTCATATGATGTACCTAATCTATCATCACACTGCTATGATCTTAAAACTAGATGTATAGCCAATCCAAATACGATAACTGAAGCTTATTGAAACACCATGATCTTCATTCTTTTCAACCTGAATATTTGGTTTCAGTAAATCTCCTATTCTTTAATTTATACAGTTATCTCTGTAACTGTTTAGCCTAAACATTTTCGATAAAATGTTTTTGCCTAATTTTTCCTCAATGATAATCCTCTTACATATATTAACCGACTAAACCCGTGATACAGTTAATCTTGTATAAAGAAAATCTTGAGCTAAAATTATGTGTTTGACATATCTTATTCGTAAATTACTTGTCAATATAAATATTCTCAAGTCTAATTACTATAATGTATAATTCAACTTATCAATGAAGCATTCTTAAGTTGAAAACTAACATCTAGTCTTTTACTTATTAACTTAAAGTTCTTAAGTCTATTTAGTATTTACGAATAAGTTATATGAGTCTACTAATTTTACTTGTTATTTACTTATATACCTTACGGTCTTAAGTCTATACACAAGTCTAAAATGCATATAAGAAGCTTTACTAGTTAACATAAAGTTCTCTAGTCTAGCATATAAAAATATGTAATTTACTTGTTAATCGAAATATTCACAAGTCTAAAACAAACAAGTTATATTAGAGAATGTGACCGCCGATATAAAATATCGGGACACGCTGCACGACTACATGTGAGTCGGAAGACTTTCGATCACTACTCCACATAACTATTATTTATAGTGTATATTACTAATAACCCAAAAAGTCTCAAATCTAAAACATAAGAAAATGTGATTTACTTGTTAACATTAGGGTCGAAAGTTTAACATGTAAATTACCTTTTAACCTAAACATCTCAAGTCATAGTTAACTTGACAATATAAAGTTCAAAAGTTGAAAAACAATTCAAAATATAAAGTTTGTACCTGATTTTTAACTTGGTCAAACTTTCAGTTCGCAACGTAAGTCTCATCTCACAGATCTCAGCTCACAGAACTTAATTCACTTCGCATAACTCGGTTCAACTCGCAAACTCAACTCGATTCGCAAGTAGATTCGCTAATCGGTTCGGTTCGCAACTCAATATCAATTCGCAAGTGATCTCGGTTCGCAACTCAACTCGCAAAACTCAGTTCGCAAGTTCTGCTGAAACCCTAATCTCAGTTCGCGAAACGGCTGTAAACTCGAAAAACGAAAACGTTTTTGATTCTCAGCCCTAAAATCTCAATTACAGATCCAACCATGCTCTGATACCACTATTAGTCCCTAGTTCTTGGATCGATAACGAGGTTATCTATAGTATTAAGGTGCGGAATCCCTCAATACGTGTTATATGAATATAACGATAATAATCGCGTTTATAATACGAATATCTAATTACTTTGCTTTATACGTAAAATCGTCAAAGCCTAGCCGTTAGAATACTTAGGTTTTCTCCGGAAAATTCGAAATTCTCTAAAGTCAGATCGCAAAAGTTAATGATTTCATAATCCGAAATCATTTAGATATAGCAGCTCAACTTGCAGCTCTGTGGGCTCGCGAGTTGACTCGACTCGCAGACGACCCAAGCCCATAACTAAGCTCAGCTCACTACAATTCGTTGCCACTATTGTTCGCGAGTTCAGTTCTCAACTCGCCAGACCAAGTCTTGCGACTTGAGATCTCGACTCTCCAAACTTATGACTTTAATTCGTATTGATATTTGTCTAACACATTAACACAATAATATATTTAACAAACATTAATAACAAAACTAACATCATATTATTTACAAATCTAAACCAATATACAAACTTGATAATAATTACACCAGTCCTATTTCAAGCTAGATCTGTTGTCACAATCTATGTCTCAACATTTTTTCCTTCAACTATATAAATTTAAAACAATCGATAATTTATCTATCACAATAAGTCATTTGGCCCTTTACCTAAATTGACAAATAAACTACAAATTTCTAACACATAATTATAAATTAATTAGAGCTAGAAAATTACCAAAATACCCCTAGACCCCTAAGGTGAGTGTTACAAAAATAGTTTTAAAAAATATCAAAATAACCTTTAAAATCAAATTTATATACTTCATTCACATGTGCACATCTGATATGTGCACATGTGGACACTTCATATAATTTATAGTTTAACACGTCTTTTGTGGTTTGTAACTTTTGTTTGTCAATAATATGAACATTAAATAATATTTCTCTGTGATTTATTGCGTTTACATGTATAAAATGAAATTGTGACACCCCGCAATATCGACATAATTATAAACGTATTTAGCACACATTTTTAGGCTAATTCCCTAACTTTGAGTGAATTCACAACACATTTTAGAGGTAAGTCTAGCAAAGCCCAACTAGTTATTACGCGTAGTATTACATTTCGTAACTTACTATAATTACGCACAGAACGATTGAAACAACGCGACCAAAAATATACGACTGTTGATGAACAAAAATTATTTGATAATATGAGATTAGTAAATAATTTTTATAAATTATAAAATATTATGTTGATAATGTTTACAAAGTATTTCGCGTCGAATAACATTTATTTCGTACAGCTGAGACTACTCGAAAACATAACCGTAAAACCAAAATAAAACAAAGTTATAATTTTATAACGCAACTAAATTATTTTGGAAAAATACTTCAACTAAAAATATATATTCGATAATGCATTTAAAACTTTATCGTTTTAAAATATGTTAACATTTAACGATCGGATAAACGAACACGTGTAAAATACCACAAGTTTGGGACGAAAACCCCTCCCTTTTTGGACCCCAAAACCGGCTCCCCAAACTCACTTTTCATTTCCCTCTCTCTCTCTCTACCTCTATTCTCTCTCAATTCTCTCTCTAAAAACCACCACAAAATCACTACAAAACTACCACTAAAACACTTGCGATTACTAAACTCATTTGGAAGAAAAGATTCACGAGATCACAAGCTACACATCTATCTTTTCGGAATTTAAAACCGACACGCGTAAGTTTTCGACAATTCTCGAAAAATCTTAGATTTCGTTATTTTCTTTGATATTTCGTGTTTATGATACTTAGTACATCATGTTTTAGCGTTCTATTCAACTGATTATGTCCAAAATCGAACCAAAAACTCTTTTTTACAAACCGATTCACGAACAGTTGTAAGTGACGCGTCAGAGCCAAAAACAGTGTAGCGACACTTAAGTGATGCACTAAGTGTCGCATAAAACCCTCTTTTCGCGTCACTTCCCTAAGTGACGCCAAAAACCCTCTTTTTGTGGCATTTCGTTAAGTATCGGTAATCCGACACTCCATGCGGCACTAACCTAAGTGACGCCCAAATTCGATTTTTACGTTGTCCGACACTACCAACAAATGACACATAAAACTATTAAACATCATTAGCGACACTTACTAAGTGACGCTACCTTAAGGCGAGTGATGCCTCAAGTGACGCTAAAAACAGAAGGTTTATAACATCTTTTTCACTAAGTGTTGAACTTAACTGGGAACGAATATTTACATACGATACGATACGCGAACTGTACAAACATTACAAACACACTTACATTATTGAAATTTTGATTTCAAACTATCACCAACGAGTCGTATACATTTTCACAACTATGAAATACAAACGTAAAACGTTAAACAAACACTTTGGACATAACTTGGTTGTACAAATACTAGCATGGATGGTCGACTTAGGCATCCAGATACTTATTAAATCTCATACGTTTAGGGCGTTAGGAGGTTTCCGATCAGACTTGGACTTTTGGCTTTGCTAGCACTCGAACATACTCAACTCAACAGGTGAGTTCACAGCCCCACTTTTAACTGTTTTATTGCCTTCAACCTGGGGTGAGAAACATAGTCAAACACTTTACTGCTTGCGATAACTGCTTTTACTCGCATGATTGTTAACTTGATTGTTTACTCCCAACTACTGATTATTAATGATTGTGATCATGTTCTAATTGGTAACTATAGTGCTTTTGAACTATTAAACGTTGGTACAAACTGATATTTATGAAATGACGCTTTCATACTGCTAACTTTGTTAAACTTTGTTTGATAAACCGGAGAACGACCGGTAAACTACTTTTGTTTCGCTGGAGAACGACCAGCACTGTTTTAGGCCAGAGAACGACTGGCCGAGTTGGACGGGAGAACGACCCATGCGTATTTAGACCGGAGAATGACCAATACTGTTTTCGAAACGCTGGAGAACGACCAGCAACGTATTTTAAACTGTATTTTGGGTAACATCCCATGTAAACTGTATTTTGAGCAACATCCCAACCGAACTATATTTGGATAACATTCCATAAAACGTTTACTTAACTATTATGGCAACAACTGTTTACGAACGTATTTGGTTTAACGAACTGTACTTGCAAACTTAAAACCTGTGAATTCACTCAACCTCGTTGTTGACTTTTTATTATGTTTTTCAGGGAATTAGCAGCACACGTAAGGACCACCTGCACATATGGAACATAGGCGACCCTTGAAGCTTTAGGATGCCAATTTTTGAAACATATGGATTTCTTTTATATAACTAAAGCTGTTTTAGTCATATTTACGAAATCTACTTTTGTACAACTTAACTACTTTTACACTTGTACGATTCGATGAATCGTAAAACTTTGTAACTATTACTCTTGGCATCTTAATATATATGTTCTGTTGTAATCATATGCTCTGATATGTATGCATGTACTTTGTATACGTCGGCGCCTCCACTCGATCTAATGCTTCCGCAAAACAATCTGATAAATTTAATTAACGAATTTGGGGGTGTGACAAATTGGTATCAAAGCCATTGGTTATAGGGAACTAGATTTCTTAGCAGACTTAGAGACCTAGACTATAGCCTTGGCTAGAACGCACGTGCATACACACATTTGCATACGACTAAACTATCGTTACAACACCTCGATACGCGTAATCCATTATTTGAACCGTGCTACGTTCAATTCATTCAATCTCACTCTGATCTTATATGAACCTGATCGTATTAAACGATTGATGAAAAGAAGTATGTATTTAGCATTATATAATGATGCCTGGCCAACGTGATTATATAATACTAAGTACATATGGGCGTTTCATAGTCGTAAGATACGTGATGGGGATTCTGTAAATTCTTCTCAAATATTCGATGACTAAAATATGTTAAACTTCATTTTCCACATTCTTTTTATTGGCATTGACTTATGCATTTCTTTCATCGCAGAACGTCATCGTGCCACCTAAACAAAGAAAAACCCGAAACAGCCGCCGAACGAATACACCTCCTGTCGTTGAGACCACCGAGCAAATCATTGAACGCCGTGTGGCCGAAGCAATTGCCCAATACGAGTCCAGCTGCAATCATGAAAACGGGGTGAACAACAGTGGAGCCACCCCCGTCAACAGTGAAACACCAACAAATACCCAACGAGGGTGTTCATATAAAGCCTTCCTCGCCTACAAACCCAGCACATTCACCGGGACTGAAGGGGCCATCGGCCTAGTCCAGTGGATCGAGAAAATGGAATCAGTACTCGACATCAGTGACTGCGTAACTGACACCATGGTGAAATACGCCACGTGTACTCTATCCGACAAAGCGTTGACCTGGTGGAACGCTCAGATCCAAATCCTTGGACGCACAACTGCTTACTCCATCTGGTGGGAGACTTTGAAACGAATGATGATGGAAAATTTTAAACTCGAAACTGAGCTGTGGAACATTCAGATGGTCGGTGCTGATATTACCGGATATACGACAAAGTTCCAAGAGCTTGCACGCCTTGTGCCACACATGGTAACTTCCGAAAGCAAACGCATTGAGCGTTACAACAGGGGTTTGGCCCCACAAATCAGAGGCATGGTTATGTCCTCCAAACCGACTACCTTTAGGAGTGCAGTTGACCTGGTTCAAAGCTTAACCAATGACGCGGTCCGAATTGGAACCCTGAAAGCTGCTACGGGGAAAAGCGAACCATCCCGTACTGAAATCGTTGGGTACGGAGGTGACAAACGAAAATGGGACAGTGAGGGAAACGACCACCAGAACCAACCAAGTAAGAAACCTTCGGGGAACTCTAGGGCGTACGTTTCCACCACCGCAACTGGATCAAAACCCTACCTTGGCAACAAACCGAAATGTGATAAGTGCGGAAGGCACCACGAGGGTGAATGTTTTCTTTGTGGCAAATGCAGCCAATGGGGACACCGAGCCCATTCATGTAAAACCAACCCTCCCACTCGAACAAACAATGGGTGCTTTGAGTGTGGCGAGCCCGGGCATTACCGAAACCAATGCCCACAGCTCAACAACGCCAACAACAATCAGAACAACAACAACCGCATTGCCAACAACGAACCAAGCCGCGGACGCGCGTACATCATTCGTGCACGGGATGCTCTAGAGGATCCCTACGCTAACATTGGTACGTCTTAGTAAACTATCACTACGTTTTAACGCTACACTATTCGAATGTCGATTCGAACTTAACACTGGGTAAACTAGACCACTTATTGAACACACAGCTTATCAAACTATACGACGAGTGTACATGAACTGCTAGAACTTTATGGTAACCGAGAGCGCCACGTAAACTATTACTATTGTTGATGACACACCTTCTCGGAAAACATGCGCAACTGGCGTTCCGACTTGATTTTAAATCTCGGGACGAGATTTCTCTAACATGGGGAGAATGTGACAACCCGCAATATCGACATAATTATAAACGTATATAGCACGCATTTTTAGGCTAATTCCCTAACTTTGAGTGAATTCACAACACATTTTAGAGGTAAGTCTAGCAAAGCCCAACTAGTTATTACGCGTAGTATTACATTTCGTAACTTACTATAATTACGCACAGAACGATTGAAACAACGCGATCAAAAATATACGATTGTTGGTGAACAAAAATTATTTGATAATATGATATTAGTAAATAATTTTTATAAATTATAAAATATTATGTTGATAATGTTTACAAAGTATATTTCGCGTCGAATAACATTTATTTCGTACAACTGAGACAACTCGAAAACATAACCGTAAAACCAAAATAAAACAAAGTTATAATTTTATAACGCAACTAAATTATTTTGGAAAAATACTTCAACTAAAAATATATATTCGATAATGCATTTAAAACTTTATCGTTTTAAAATATGTTAACATTTAACGATCGGGTAAACGAAAACGGGTAAAATACCACAAGTTTGGGACGAAAACCCCTCCCTTTTTGGACCCCAAAACCGGCTCCCCAAACTCACTTTTCATTTCCCTCTCTCTCTCTCTACCTCTATTCTCTCTCAATTCTCTCTCTAAAAACCACCACAAAATCACTACAAAACTACCACTAAAACACTTGCGATTACTAAACTCATTTGGAAGAAAAGATTCACGAGATCACAAGCTACACATCTATCTTTTCGGAATTTAAAACCGACACGCGTAAGTTTTCGACAATTCTCGAAAAATCTTAGATTTCGTTATTTTCTTTGATATTTCGTGTTTATGATACTTAGTACATCATGTTTTAGCGTTCTATTCAACTGATTATGTCCAAAATCGAACCAAAAACTCTTTTTTACAAACCGATTCACGAACAGTTGTAAGTGACACGTCAGGGCCAAAAACAGTGTAGCGACACTTAAGTGACGCACTAAGTATCGCATAAAACCCTCTTTTCGCGTCACTTCCCAAAGTGACGCCAAAAACCCTCTTTTTGTGGCATTTCGTTAAGTGTCGGTAACCCGACACTCCATGCGGCACTAACCTAAGTGACGCCTAAATTCGATTTTTACGTTGTCCGACACTACCAACAAGTGACACATAAAACTATTAAACATCATTAGCGACACTTACTAAGTGACGCTACCTTAAGGCGAGTGACGCCTCAAGTGATGCTAGAACAGAAGGTTTATAACATCTTTTTCACTAAGTGTTGAACTTAACTGGGAACGAATATTTACATACGATACGATACGCGAACTGTACAAACATTACAAACGCACTTACATTATTAAAATTTTGATTTCAAACTATCACCAACGAGTCGTATACATTTTCACAACTATGAAATACAAACGTATAACGTTAAACAAACACTTTGGACATAACTTGGTTGTACAAACACTAGCATGGATGGTCGACTTAGGCATCCATATACTTATTAAATCTCATACGTTTAAGGCGTTAGGAGGTTTCGGATCAGACTTGGACTTTAGGCTTTGCTAGCACTTGAACATACTCAACTCAACAGGTGAGTTCACAGCCCCACTTTTAACTGTTTTACTGCCTTCAACTTGGGGTGAGAAACATAGTCAAACACTTTACTGCTTGCTATAACTGCTTTTACTCGCATGATTGTTAACTTGATTGTTTACTCCCAACTACTGATTATTAATGATTATGATCATGTTCTAATTGGTAACTAGAGTGCTTTTGAACTATTAAACGTTGGTACAAACTGGTATTTATGAAATGACGCTTTCATACTGCAAACTTTGTTAAACTTTGTTTGATAAACCGGAGAACGACCGGTAAACTACTTTTGTTTCGCTGGAGAACGACCAGCAGTGTTTTCGCCGGAGAACGACCGTTAGTGTTACACCGGAGAACGACCAGCACTGTTTTAGGCCAGAGTACGACTGGCCGAGTTGGACGGGAGAACGACCCGTGCGTTTTTAGACCGGAGAATGACCTATAGTGTTTTGGAAACGCTGGAGAACGACCAACAACGTATTTTAAACTGTATTTTGGGTAACATCCCACGTAAACTGTATTTTGGGCAACATCCCAACCGAACTATATTTGGATAACGTTCCATAAAACGTTTACTTAACTATTTTGGCAACAACCGTTTACGAACGTATTTGGTTTAACGAACTGTACTTGCAAACTTAAAACCTGTGAATTCACTCAACCTCGTTGTTGACTTTTTACAATGTTTTTCAGGGAACTAGCAGCACACGTAAGGACCACCTGCACATATGGAACATAGGCGACCCTTGAAGCTTTAGGATGCCAACTTTTGAAACATATGGATTTCTTTTATATAATTAAAGCTGTTTTAGTCATATTTACGAAATCTACTTTTGTACAACTTAACTACTTTTACACTTGTACGATTCGATGAATCGTAAAACTTTGTACCTATTACTTTTGGCATCTTAATATATATGTTCTGTTGTAATCATATGCTCTGATATGTATGCATGTACTTTGTATACGTCGGCGCCCCCACTCGATCTAATACTTCCGCAAAACAATCTGATAAATTTAATTAACGAATTTGGGGGTGTGACAGAAATATATATGAAATATGATGAGATCATATGTATTAGTCTGGGTTTTTGAGTATCTTCAAGTTCTTCATATACTAACACAATCAATCACCATTGACCACCACATCCACCGTCGACCACATCCACCGTCGATCCACCACCGACACTACAATGCCTTCAACACAACACTAATATATATCTATTATTAAACAAATATTAAACAGAAAACAAAACCCCTAGATCTAAAATAAAAAAGAAAATATATCTTTAGATTGACCCCCTGAATTGAAACACGTGAATAGATCTAGAAGCCCTGAAAAAAAAGATCGAAGAAGAAGAAGAAGAACGGTGGATGACGGTGGCCGGTGAGGCTAGGTGGTGACGATGATAATTTGAAGCTTCAACGATGATGTTTTCGCTTTTTATTTGTTCCTGAAACTTCGATGATTATGAGTGATGATGATTATTTCAATTTTTGGTGGTGTTGTTGAAGCTTCAGTAATGATGACGATGCTTTGATAAACGGTAACACATACATATACGAAATTTAACCATAAAAGGATTATGAAGAATGGGGGATATATTGAAGATAAATTCGTATTTCCATGTGTGTTTAATTTTACACGTCATATTTAAAAAAGAAAAAGAAAAATGCTTACATAATCCAGTTTACCGGGTCAGCCAGTAACTGGTTACCATCTTACTTATATAGGTACAAGTTTATCCAGTTTGTTGCATACTTGAACAATAAAATGAGTATGTTGCATACTTGGAATACTTTGTGGTTGTACATAGCCGATTTTTGTCATTTATCCTAATATGAACATTAAATAACATTTCTGTGTGATTTGTTGCGTTTACATGTATAAAAACAATGTAATTTAAAAGTTCTCGCAGTTCTGTACCTTTTACGGTTCTCGTTTGAACCTAACCCATATATATATATATATATATATATATATATATATATATAGGAATGGGATCCTGTGAATACAAGGAGATAAAAAAAACAGTGAAAACACATCTCCATCCTTGATCTAATCTAACTTATATATATATAAAAAAGGGGTGGGGATAAAAAAAAACGGTGAAAACACTTTTGGTTCACAATTTTTTCAAGTTGTGAAAATTTTTTTTTTTAATTATTTTTTTTTTGTAAACTAGAAAAAATAAAGGTTCACACAAAAAAATACTTTTTGTGAAAAAAATAAAATAAAATCCGTAAACTTAAAAAAATTAAGGTTCACAGTTGAAAAACTTAAAAACTTTGTGTGAACCTAAAACAAAAAAAAGGTTCGCAATTGAAAAAGTTTAAACCTATCCGTGAACCTAAAAAAAATTAAGGTTCACAGTTGAAAAACAAGGTTCACAATTGAAAAGGTTAAAAACTTGTTGTGAACCCAAAAAAATTTAAGGTTTACAATTGAAAAAATAAAAGTTCACAATTAAAAAAGTCAAAAACTTTTTGTGAACAAAAAAAATTTAAGGTTCACAAATGAAAAAGTAAAAAAGTTTCCGTGAACTCAAAAAAAAATAATTAAGGTTCACAGTTGAAAAAAAAGGTTCACAATTGAAAATTTTTAAAACTTTCCGTGGACCTAAAAAAAATTAAGGTTCACAGTTGAAAAAAAAGGTTCACAATTGAAAAAGTTAAAACTTTCCGTGAACACAAAAAAAAATTAAGGTTCACAGTTGAAAAAATTAAAAACTTTCGTGAACCTAAAAAAAAAATTAAAGTTCACAATAAAAAAAACTTTAAAATTTTCATGAAAAAATAAAAAAAAAAATTATGTGAAAAAAATAAGGTTTACAATTGAAAATGTTAAATACTTTGTATGAAACAAAAAAAAAAATTAAAGGTTCATGATGAAAATTATATGTGAAACAAAAAAAAATATAAGGGTTCACAAAAAAATTCATATATGAAGCAAAAAAAATGAAAGTTCACAACTTTAAATAATTGTGAATCAAAAAGTGTTTTCACCGTTTTTTTTATCCCCACCCCTTATATATATATATATATATATGTTAGATTAGATGGAGGGTGGAGATGTGTTTTCATTGTTTTTTTTATCTCATTATTTTCACCAGAACTCATCCCTATATATATATATATATATATATATTTGTTCGGTTCACAGGCTTGTCATCATAATCATACATGTACGTAAATTGAGCACTAAACATACATGTGTGAATGATATGTATATGATGCATGTTTCCTCATACGACGTATATTCATCTTAAGGTCTTCTTTTGTTGTCATTTGAGGCTAGTTACCATCGAAAATATATGTGAACGAGTATACTTGGTCCACGCGTTGCAGCGGGGTTTTCAAATTAAATCTTTGAATGAATATTTTTTTATATGAAGACAGTTTTCAATAATCGTTAACCGAAAAAGAAAAACACATATACACAACACAACTTATAACAAACCTTTTCATTCATCAAGTTCACATACATACCAAACATTAATGGTACATTACAATATCTCCTAATCAATACACATATTGCATGAAACTATCACTAGTACAAAAACGAGTAAAAAGAGCGCAGAATTATAGCGGTTTTAAGTGAAAACCGCTATATTTAATATAAAGTGGGTCCAATTATCTAAATTGTAGCGGTTTACCTGTGAAAAAGTGGGGTCCCAACTACACAAATGCAGCGGTTAGGGTGAAACCGCCTCAAGTAGTAACATTTATGGCGGGTAAAAGAACCCGTTATAATAGGGTAACCGTTATATAGCGATTAATTTTAAACCGCCACTAAAAAATTCATTTTGAAGCGGGTAAAACTGTGACACCCGTCAAATTAGAACTATTAATTTGGGCCTAATCAATTGTAATACATGAAATTAGTTATGTGTTAGGCTAATTAATGTATCAAAATATATATTGATGAATATATACGATCATACGATTTGATTTAAATCGTACGCAATTTAAATCGGATGAAATTCGATTCTATTATTACGGACGCTGGTGTAATATTTTTTTTTACTAAATAATAAAACATCATTTAATAACACGATGATATTCAAAGTACTATTTTGATAATATTTCAACTACAGTTCGTATCGTACAAATAACGTCTACACGATTAAACTAATAAACGCGCAAGCAAACAAAACAAATTAAGTTATATTCCATAACCCAATTATTAGGTATTTGATGAAATCTTTCAAGTAAAATATTTAATGAATATTCGTATTTTAAAACATATATTTAAAAGCGTATAAAATTAATTAAACATCTAAACGACCGGGAAAACGAACACCGCACGGAACACAAACGCAGGGAACAATTTTGGGACACACCCACATGGGGTGGGCCCCACAAAAACCGGCCCAAGGTGAGGTCACCACCTCCTCACCTTTCAGTTTCTCCATTCCTCTCTCTCTCTACTCCATCTCTCTTCTTCTTTTCTTTCAAAAATACCACCACCATTATCACCATTAAATCACTTAAAAACACCACCAAACGCCATCGGATCACAAAGCCCTTTGAGGAAAAACGATCACCACGCAACGATCTACACTTCCATCTTTTCAGATTTTCGTTTCGACACCGCGTAAGTTTCCGACAAAAACCCGAAACTCTCCGTTTTTGCTCATTTTTATGTATTTGTTGTTTATATAAGCTCAAGATGTCCATATAAGGGTTGGGTAAAAGATTTGGAACGAGTGATTGCCGGAAAACGCGTTTTCGGCTCAAAATCCGGCGAACAGTGGGAAGTGCCGCTAGTGTGCCAAAAACAGTACTAGCGACACTAGCCAAGTGTCGCTATGCCTAAGTGTCACCCCTATAGCGACACTACTTAAGTGTCGCTGAATTACTTAACCAGATTTAACTTAACGACACTCCCCTAGTGTCGCCATAATACATAAGTGTCGCCCCAGCGACACTACTCAAGTGTCGCTCAACTATTGAAAATCAGAAATATAGCGACACTTACTAAGTGTCGCCTAAGCCCGTAGCGACACTATCCAAGTGTCGCCAAAAACAGAAAAGTTGGAATATTTTCCTAAGTCATGAAACATTTTATACCAACCAAATCGGGTACGATACAACTTCTACACGAGACATATGTACTTTGTTAAGTATACAACCACACAAATATCATAATAAAAGTCGAGATTTTTATTTCAAACAATCACCAACGGGCCGTACACGTTTTCAAAACACAAGTTAATCAAACAACCAAATCGTAGTAATTTAGGCATTTTAGTTGAACGAAGAGCTACAAAGGTAGTCTTTGTAACTACCTACTCATATTAATAACCATCGCGTGTCGTGGACACCCTCAGGTTATCCGTCTGCGGACATCTCACTGCTTGTTTAAGCATCATACGTTTATCGGTTTTAACGCTCCAAGACTCAGGTGAGTCTCATAGCCCCTCTTTTTACCGCTTTTCACTCAGGGGTGTGATTCAATGCTTATTTTAACATGTGAACGCAAGTACAAACTTTACAATATACTACATGAGTTGTTTTCCACTAATCATTTTAAAGTCCTCCGTCAGCATAGTTTGGTAATACATCGTAGCGTGATTATTAGTATATGGTACCATATAGGATTGACCCTCCTCGTCCGGGTTAGCATGCACTAACTGGGTAAACGGACGTACTAATAATTGTTCATACGAGTGTGGATTAGGCACTCGTGGAGGCACCTCGCTCGGAATTCTCTATATGGGACCCGACCCTCGAGTTAAGCTCAGACTATGTGCTCATGGCTGTATACACTATTATTTATTTGCTGGTTGCAAATCATTACTTTAATCTTGCGGTTCATACGATATTACCTGATTTCAAACCTGTGAGCTCACCAGCTTTAGCTGACCCATTTTAGCATGTTTCACAGGTACCCAGCAGTAGGTTGGACTTCCATCAGGGATACTATAGCTCGAGTCAGCATGCAGACATTAGAGATTTTATTGCATTAGTATATTTTGTACAAGTACTTATGTACTGAAATCTCTCATTAAATTTGAACACGAGCTATGTACAGCTTCAAATGTTGTAAACATTTACCATATTAATATATTTTGTTAAAACGACGCATATAGAGTCGTTTGCTATATCTCTTTTGTGCTTTGATTATTGATTAGTAACACCCAAAGTATGCTTCCGCCGAACGTTAAATTTGGGGGTGTTACAGATTGGTATCAAAGCCTATGGTTATAGTGAACTAGGTTGCATTTAGTGGGCCTAGACTATGACCGTTAGGCAGTATTTCCTTACTAGGCATGATTGGTTAAGGAATTACAGCATACGACTTTAATTTAACATAGCCTGATCAACTATGTAGAATTAAGGAAAGATGATGTAAGGTCTGAAATGGTTATGTTGAATGGGAATACACTAGTTGACTCTGACCTCGAGAGAACCAAGACTCAAACATGTCTGTGTTAGACACCCTAGGCTATTATGTTATATTATTATTTATATACATAGATAGGCCTCACTTTCTCTAACGCTTTGTCTCAGAATGGCAAACACACCATCCAATTCATCGCAAACTCATCCTCATGGATCCCAAAACCCGAGGGTAGCTAGGAGGAACCCCAGGTTGCCTCGAGCTGGCCCATATCCCGCGCACCTCACTCTACCAGGGTTAGCCGCGAGGCTACACCGTCACGAGCAACGGCTTAACACCATGGACATCGAACTCCAAGAAAGCAACGAAAATTGGAGACTTACATCTCTCGAGCGCATCGAACAAGTCTCCAAGGATCACGAAACTACCATTAACAATGTAGACGTTCTTTTCAACAAAGTGGTGGAGATAAGCGTAGAAACCACCCTTTTGAAACACAGACTAGAAGAATGTGAACAACGCTCATGGGAAACGGAAGAATATGCCCGTGGATTGGTACAGCGACTAGCATTGGCTGAAGACAACGCCCGACAGGCCAGCAGACTTGAAAATACTGTGGATCGTCTCATTGAAATGATGGAACAGATTAATCTACATTGAGACTAGTGTAGTCCTTGTCTTGTAATTTATCTTGTAGTCTAAAAACTACTTAAGCGCTACTTTATGATTCGGTCGGATGTAACAATTCCCGACACCTTTTTGTAATACATCCATGGGATGTAACCTTTGAACTCGTATTATCTATCAAATGTTCCTTGCTGTTTCTACTCATATTAATTGCCATTTTTCATATTGATGATTATGTATTACCGCTTTTATACATGAGTATCTGTGACGAATACAAATTTCCTACAAAATCTCATGTATCTTCATTTCTTTTATTGAAGAATCATGCCGCCAAAGACAAGACCATACACCAATGCTCAGCTCACATCCCTCATAACCCAGGCTGTGACTGAAGCCCTGGCTCGGAATACTCCACAGAATTCCGGGAGAAACAGCGATGCCGCTGAAACCACCACTGCTAAACCTTGTTCTTACAAGGACTTCCAGAGCTGCAAACCCTCAAGTTTCAAAGGTACTGAGGGAGCCATCGGACTAATAAGATGGTTCGAAAAGATGGAGACCGTTTTTCGCGTCAGCAAATGCGTGGAGGACGACAAGGTTAACTTCGCCACCTGCTCCCTCGAAGATGATGCCCACTCTTGGTGGAACTCATATTCCCAATCAGTGGGTGCTGACATTGCCTACCAACTCTCTTGGGAGGACTTGAAAGCAAAACTCACCGCCAAGTACTGTTCAATAGACAAACTCCAAAAGCTGGACGAGGAGTTCTGGAACCTAAAGGTTCAGAATGGTGATATCGATGGTTATACCACCAGGTTCCAGCAGCTCGCTGCCCTCCGCCCAGCTATGGTGAGTACGGAACCCGATAAAATCAGGAAGTACATCCTTGGCCTTCCGGAACCTGTTCGAGGGAATGTCGCCTCCTCGAACCAAACCACTATTGACGGTGCCATTCGATTAGCCCACGACCTCATGGCTATGAGCGAGGGCTCAGAACCACCCACTTCGTCCTCCCACAACAACAAACGAAAGTGGTCCGACAACCACAACAACTACCAGAACAAGAAACCTGACACCATCAAAGCCTACAACTCCACCACCGAACCCAAACGAGGTTACACCGGGAACAAACCCTACTGTCCCAAGTGCAACCGCCACCACGAAGGTCCCTGCGAAACCCCCTGCAACAACTGTAAGAGGTACGGACACCTCACCAAAGATTGTAGGTCCCCCAACAACTCCAACCGCAACACCAGGCCGTCCAAAGCCTGCTACGAATGCGGAAACCCTGGGCACTATAGGAACGAGTGTCCAAAACTGAAGAATAAGGGCAGCAACAACAACGCCAAGGGTAGTGCCTTTGTACTCAACTCTGGGGACGCCCGTTAAGACCCGAATGTGGTCACGGGTATGTTCCTCCTCAACAACTTAACTGCATCTATTCTGTTTGATACTGGTGCCGATAGGAGCTTTATATCTGATGAGTTTTGCTCACTACTTGACATCACCCCCGTGGCCTTAGATGTTAAGTACACCGTAGAACTAGCAGACGGTAAACTCGTAGAAACCGATAGTGTGATACCTAATTGCACTTTAAACCTAGCGGACGAAATCTTTTCAATTGACCTCATGCCTGTTAGAATCGGAAGTTTTGACGTCATCGTGGGTATGGACTGGTTGTCCAAGCATCGGGCTGAAATTGTTTGTCATGATAAAATTGTCCGCATTCCTCTCGCCAACGGTAGAACCTTGATCATACAGGGGAAGACCGGTTGGTCGACACTGAATATCATTTCTTGCTTGAAAACCCGAAAATTTTTGAGAAAGGGTTATCCAGCCATCATCGCACACATCATGGAGAAAAAGTCGGAGGAGAAGGGACTTGAGGATGTGCCAATCGTACGAAACTTTCCAGAAGTCTTTCCCGAAGAACTACCTGGTCTACCGCCGCCTAGACAGGTTGAGTTCTCAATCGATCTCGTGCCAGGTGCTGCACCGGTAGCCCGAGCACCATACCGCTTAGCCCTATCCGAACTTCAGGAGTTGTCCACCTAATTGCAGGAACTCCTGGATAGAGGATTCATCAGACCGAGTTCTTCACCTTGGGGAGCTCCGGTCTTATTTGTGAAAAAGAAGGACGGTTCATTTAGGATGTGTATCGACTACCGAGAGTTGAACAAATTGACCGTCAAGAACCGTTATCCACTTCCTCGAATAGATGACCTGTTCGACCAACTTCAAGGGTCGAGTTTTTATTCAAAGATCGATCTTCGGTCAGGTTATCATCAGCTACGTGTTCGCGACACCGACATTCCGAAAACTGCTTTCAGAACCCGTTATGGGCATTATGAATTCCAAGTGATGCCCTTTGGTCTAACCAACGCACCGGCTGTATTCATGGACCTTATGAATCGGGTGTGCAAACCTTATCTCGACAAGTTCGTCATCGTCTTCATTGATGATATACTCATATACTCGCGCAACGAACAAGAACATGTGCGACATCTCAAAACTATTCTAGAACTACTTAGACACGAGGAGCTTTATGCCAAATTCTCCAAGTGTGAGTTCTGGATACAAACCGTTCAATTCCTTGGACACGTGATTGACAGTCAAGGAATTCATGTAGATCCTTCAAAAATCGAAGCTATCAAGTGCTGGCAAGCACCTACCACTCCGACCGAAGTACGGTAGTTTCTAGGACTCGCCGGGTACTATCGGCGATTCATCGAGAACTTCTCTAAAATAGCTCAACCACTCACGGTGCTGACTCAGAAGGACAAAAAGTTCGATTGGACTGATAAACAAGAGTCAGCGTTCCAACTTCTGAAACAAAAGCTTTGCAGTGCTCCAATTCTATCACTACCTGAAGGCACCGATGACTTCGTGGTATAATGCGATGATTCTCATCAAGGTCTCGGTTGCGTGTTGATGCAACGGGACAAGGTCATTGCCTACGCCTCACGACAACTCAAAATCCACGAAAAGAATTACACTGCTCACGATCTCGAGCTTGGAGCCGTCGTGTTCGCTCTTAAAATCTGGAGGCATTATCTCTATGGCACTAAGTGCACAATCTTTACCGACCACAAAAGTCTCCAACATATATTCGATCAAAAGGATCTCAACATGAGGCAACGTCGATGGGTCGAGTTGTTACTGATTACGATTGCGAAATCAAATATCATCCGGGTAAGGCAAATGTTGTTGCCGATGCCCTCAGTCGGAAAGAACGGACAAAACCACTTCGAGTCCGAGCCCTCAGTATGACCATTCACAATGATCTGAACATCCTGATTCTCACTGCTCAACTCGAAGCTTTAAAACCCGATAATGTCAAAAATGAAGCCTTGCGAGGCATGGACAAACAATTTGAAATCAGACCTAACGGAGTTAGATGTTTCTCAAACCGAATCTGGTTGCCTAATTTTGGGAACCTGCGAGACTTGGTGATGGATGAAGCTCACAAATCCAAATATTCTATCCACCCGGGATCCGATAAAATGTATCACGGCATCAAGGAATTCTATTGGTGGCCGACCATGAAAGCTGAAATCGCCACATACGTCAGCAAGTGCCTTACTTGCTCGAAAGTCAAAGCCGAATACCAGAAACCTTCTGGCTTACTTCAACAACCCGACATTTCCGAATGGAAATGGGAACAAATCGCCATGGATTTCATAACCAAACTACCTAAGTCATCGAGCGGTTGCGATACCATTTGGGTGATCGTCGACCGTCTCACCAAGTCTGCTCACTTCCTGGCGATCAAAGAAACCGACAAAATGGAATACCTTACCCGAATTTATCTGAAAGAAATCGTAACCTGACACGGTGTTCCAATCTCAATTATCTCCGATAGGGATAGTCGTTTCACATCTCGCTTTTGGCAATCACTTCAGAAATCGTTGGGTACTCGCCTCGACATGAGTACCGCATACCACCCTCAAACCGACGGCTAAAGCGAACGAACAATTCAAACACTTGAGGATATGTTACGAGCCTGCGTAGTTGACTTCGGTGTAAACTGGGAACAACATCTGCCATTGTGCGAGTTTTCGTACAACAATAGCTATCACTCCAGCATTAATGCTGCACCTTTCGAGGCACTGTACGGTCGTAAGTGCCGGTCACCGATTTGTTGGACCGAAGTGGGAGACAGTCAGCTCACTGGTCCTGAACTCGTACACGAAACCACCGAGAAAATTGTTGAAATCCAAAACCGACTCAAAGCCGCACGTGATCGTCAGAAAAGTTACGCTGACGTGAGGCGCAAGCCACTCGAGTTCCAGGTTGTGGATCGAGTACTACTCAAAGTGTCACCGTGGAAAGGTGTCATTCGATTCGGCAAACGCAGGAAGTTAAATCCCAGGTACATTGGACCATTCGAGATCCTCGAGAGGATTGGTCCAGTGGCATATCGATTGCAGCTGCCATCCGAACTCAGCAGCGTGCACCCCACTTTTCATATCTCAAATATGAAGAAGTGTCTGTCTGATGAGACACTTATCATTCTACTCGATGAAATTCGAGTTGACGACAAGCTTCACTTCGTTGAGAAACCCGCCGAAATCATGCACCGTGAGGTTAAACAACTCAAACAAAGTCGTATCCCCATCGTTAAGGTCAGGTGGAATTCACTTGGGAACGGGAAGACCAAATGCGACTCAAGTATCCTCAACTTTTCACCGACTCTACATCAAACGCGACATCGAGTTAAATTTCGGGACGAAATTCTTCTAACAGGGGAAGAATGTGACACCCGTCAAATTAGAACTATTAATTTGGGCCTAATCAATTGTAATACATGAAATTAGTTCTGTGTTAGGCTAATTAATGTATCAAAATATATTGATGAATATATACAATCATACGATTTGATTTAAATCATACGCAATTTAAATCGGATGAAATTCGATTCTATTATTACGGACGTTGGTGTAATATTTTTTTTTACTAAATAATAAAACATCATTTAATAACGCGATGATATTCAAAGTACTATTTTGATAATATTTCAACTACAGTTCGTATCGTACAAATAACGTCTACACGATTAAATTAATAAACGCGCAAGCAAACGAAACAAATTAAGTTATATTCCATAACCCAATTATTAGGTATTTGATGAAATACTTCAAGTAAAATATTTAATGAATATTCGTATTTTAAAACATATATTTAAAAGCATATAAAATTAATTAAACATCTAAACGACCGGGAAAACGAACAACGCACGGAACACAAACGCAGGGAACAATTTTGGGGCACACCCACATGGGGTGGGCCCCACAAAAACCGGCCCAAGGTGAGGTCACCACCTCCTCACCTTTCACTTTCTCCATTCCTCTCTCTCTCTACTCCATCTCTCTTCTTCTTTTCTCTCAAAAATACCACCACCATTATCACCATTAAATCACTTAAAAACAACACCAAATGCCATCGGATCACAAAGCCCTTTTAGGAAAAACGATCACCACGCAACGATCTACACTTCCATCTTTTCAGATTTTCATTTCCACACCGCGTAAGTTTCCGACAAAAACCCGAAACTCTCCGTTTTTGCTCATTTTTATGTATTTGTTGTTTATATAAGCTCAAAATGTCCATATAAGGGTTGGGTAAAAGATTTGGAACAAGTGGTCGCCGGAAAAAGCGTTTTCGGCTCAAAATCCGGCGAACAGTGGGAAGTGTCGCTAGTGTGCCAAAAACAGTACTAGCGACACTAGCCAAGTGTCGCTATGCCTAAGTGTCGCCCCTATAGAGACACTACTTAAGTGTCGCTGAATTACTTAACCAGATTTAACTTAACGACACTCCCCTAGTGTCGCCATAATACATAAGTGTCGCCCCAGCGACACTACTCAAGTGTCGCTCAACTATTGAAAATCAGAAATATAGCGACACTTACTAAGTGTCGCCTAAGCCCGTAGCGACACTATCCAAGTGTCGCCAAAAACAGAAAAGTTGGAATATTTTCCTAAGTCATGAAACATTTTATACCAACCAAATCGGGTACGATACAACTTATACACGAGACATATGTACTTTGTTAAGTATACAACCACACAAATATCATAATAAAAGTCGAGATTTTTATTTCAAACAATCACCAATGGGCCGTACACGTTTTCAAAACACAAGTTAATCAAACAACCAAATCGTAGTAATTTGGGCATTTTAGTTGAACGAACAGCTACAAAGGTAGTCTTTGTAACTACCTACTCTTATTAATAACCATCGCGTGTCGTGGACACCCTCAAGTTATCCGTCTGCGGACATCTCATTGCTTGTTTAAGCATCATACGTTTATCAGTTTTAACGCTCCAAGACTCAGGTGAGTCTCATAGCCCCTCTTTTTACCGCTTTTCACTCAGGGGTGTGATTCAATGCTTATTTTAACATGTGAACGCAAGTACAAACTTTACAATATACTACATGAGTTGTTTTCCACTAATCATTTTAAAGTCCTCCGTCAGCATAGTTTGGTAATACATCGTAGCGTGATTATTAGTATATGGTACCATATAGGATTGACCCTCCTCATCCGGGTTAGCATGCACTAACTGGGTAAACGGACGTACTAATAATTGTTCAGACGAGTATGGATTAGGCACTCGTGGAGGCACCTCGCTCGGAATTCTCTATATGGGACCCGACCCTCGAGTTAAGCTCAGACTATGTGCTCATGGCTGTATACACTATTATTTATTTGCTGGTTGCAAATCATTACTTAAATCTTGCGGTTCATACGATATTAACTGATTTCAAACCTGTGAGCTCACCAGCTTTAGCTGACCCATTTTAGCATGTTTCACAGGTACCCAGCAGTAGGTTGGACTGTCATCAGGGATACTATAGCTCGAGTTAGCATGCAGACATTAGAGATTTTATTGCATTAGTATATTTTGTACAAGTACTTATATACTGAAATCTCTCATTAAATTTGAACACGAGCTATGTACAGCTTCAAATGTTGTAAACATTTACCATATTAATATATTTTGTTAAAACGACGCATATAGAGTCGTTTGCTATATCTCTTTTGTGCTTTGATTATTGATTAGTAACACCCAAAGTATGCTTCCGCCGAACATTAAATTTGGGGGTGTTACAAAAACTATCACGCTTCAAATGTAACAAACAATTAGAAGCGGGTTAGATAAACACCACCCCAATTGAAATGCCATAATGGAGTGAATGCGTGATAGACACTTAGCATTCAATTCATTTATTAATTATTAATTAATAATGTTATGTTATTACGTTATTCGTTGTCTTTGTAGAATAAATATATGTACATACACATTAGGTCACATTTTCATCCAAACCCAAAATATGATCATCAATTAAGTTCCCAATATGATCATCATTCAAATATCTAATGGTCAGAGACTGATCTTCTCTCTTCTACTTTTTTTTCTCATCAAATTCTCTTTTCGTGATCCGATCTCTCAAAAAGAAAGTAACAAATATTAATTTCTCTTCAACCGAGATTTCTCTGTTTAAACTTTTCGGCTTCCTTAGACGAATCTACTTGTTTTTCGCAGAAGTGTGAGGGTTTTCCCTTCTGGAACTCAAAGTGTTGGTAGATTCTCTCTTGGTGTAGAAATTAAGAAGAAAAAGGAAACCTCGAACAAATGTATTATATAAACACGTGTGATAATATCTGTCAGTCTGGCACCCATTTTCTAATGGGCTTATGTCTGAAAGAGGTTCCAAATTAAATTACACGGTTTTTCGTTTGATGGAAGATCGATGGGCGATCAACGTATCAGACTCACCAGCGGGTAAGATATGTTCGAGCAATTGATGATTTGATAACCTTTTGAGTTCTGACTTCTGTCCTCCTTGTGCAGGAACCTAGCCTAAAGGGTTTCGGCCCAAAAGGCCGTAATTAATACAATCCTTTTATTTCATTGGGTATTGTTTATTTGTTTGGACCATGCCAAGATGTTCATGGATCGACCCAAAAGAAATTATTTGAATGTTGAATACTTGAAGTTGGTATATAATGAAGGCGGTTATATGAAAGTTTTGGATCGGTTTTTGGTTATTTAATTTTTTATGGCTGTCGGTGAGTTGAATCGGCAGTTACATGTTGACTTTTGTTTACATCCGTCAGATCTACCCAACTTTTAATCCTGACCGTTGCAACTTGTATTTGATGGTTATCGACGGGTTTTTTTTTTTTGGTCGATTTTTTTTTTTCCGGATCTCGATCTCCAACCTCTGCAGTTTGCACACAAGGAGTATTTTTAATAATATATTATATGTTACTTATTTAATTTAGGTAATATTTTCCTTTTCTTTGAAAACTTTTTATGTATCATGCTTGGAATAATTCTGAATATATATTTATAATCAGTGTAATTTTATCTACATTTCGATATAAATTTTATCGTCATATGATATATATTTAATGAACGTATTTTTTTTTGTCTCGAAATCAACTTTTTTTTTTGTATCAAAATGTAGATAAAAATAAACTAGCCGTAGTGGTATAGTTGGATAAATACAAAAAGTTATACTATATAAAAGTTAAAAGCGAAAAACGGTAATAACATTATTTGAATATAATATACATTTTGATATTAATGCCCATGTATGTTTTTTTAGGTAGTATTCGACCTGCATACTTTCAAACCTCCATTATCAATAACAACAATTAAGGGTCTGTTTACACGTATCATTTTTTTACATATGTAATTATATCAATGGTAATGTTCAAATATATTTTAAAAAGTTTATTATAAATTCAAAGTTTGTAGGTGTTTACAGTTCAAACATAATTCAGCTGCCAACTTTCTGTGTTTTCTGTGTGATCATGGTGGTATTTACCAACATTGTTAAAGATTTAAATACTTAAATGAGCATTATTGTGTTGTACACACAGACGCATTGTTACACGTTATTATGCCCAAATATAACACAAATGTTAACATCTTCCATGCAAATATAGTTGTATATTTACATTAACTTTACGATATTAGTGAGGTTTTTATATGGCATCCATTTAACTGGACAACGTCCGGGTTAAATACTAGTTAATAAAGGTCGACGATATTATCGATGATAGATTATCCTAGCCTTTTCATTTTCACTAGTACCATTATCATATCTTTCTCTTCTACAAAGCAGAAGGTGATGTACATGAGTTAATTAATTCATACGATTGGAAGTTTGGAACTGCTTCATTTTGTTGCTTCATTTTATTTTTTAAAGCATAAGTTATTTTTATAATAATAAATCATCATCATCATAGAAATATACAAATCAAATTGATACGAAAGTACATGTTTGATCGGAATGAATAATTATCCATCATCAAATATAAAAATAAAATAAAATGAATGGAAAATCAACATTAACAGTCTTATAAGGTAATACAATATCTCCTTTCTATGATTAAAATCCAAGTTCCAACAAACATAAAGAAATAACATCAATTCTATATTTCCATAAATTTATAAGATAATATATACAATAATATCTTTTGAACTCCTTAGAAACCCGCATCTTCGTTTTGTGTATCGACGATCATCATTATTATCATATAAAATCATAGATACCCGGCTGACAATGAGATCATCCATCACCGTCAACGAGATCATCAGTGACTGTCAGCCTCCCTATTTGGGACCAAACACCAGGAACTAAGTGGGAAAGGATATGTGTAGTCTTTGCAATCAAACACAAAGCTCCTATGGTGGATTGCCCAATTAGGGTTTCAATCAAATCCGACTCCGAGACGGATTTCGTCTACGGAGACGGAGCATTTAAACAGAGAAATAGCGGCCGTGAAATTATCATGAAAATAAACATCAAGACGATGATCATGATCATCTAAAAGAGATCTGACAATAAATAGAGGGAAGAGAGACTGCTTCATATATATTGATCGTTGTTTCATTTTATTTTGATTGAAATATGTCATGTCATGAATAAATGAATGGGTTTATTGTTGTTTGGTTATGCGCTCAACTTTATACTAGTTATATTGAAGGCTCTGTATTGAAGCGGTTATAAGAATAGATGTGTAACTTTCGGTCATCATGTGTTGGCTTTTTGTATTTTGGATCGGTTTAATAATTTTTACCCGCTTCAACATATGTTGATTCATTTAAGAAAAAATGATTAATGAAATTTGATTTGGCTGAATGGGGGATCGACTTTGGTCATGAAAAGTTTGCATTTACGTCTGATGATAATTAAACTTATAAATTAGACGGGTGGAAGAATCAATATTTAATCCAGTTGACAAGACCACACAATGCTCCTATCCCTAGCCTTAGGCCTTCTCCAAGCATCTCTATTTCTCCACGCCGTCATTATATAATATATTGTAATCGTAGTTTTATTTAATTCTAATATTCTAATATTTTTTTATGTAATATTGGAATATTCGATATTTCTCAATCAATATTTTCTATATAATTTTTTTATGTATGTTAAATTTGTGATATAACACTTCTTTATTAAGTTAAGGGGTGGAGCCATTTAGAAGGTAGCGGTAGCAGTCGCTACGGGTCCATTCCCAATACGAAGTATAATTTCTAATGAAAAATATATTTTTTCAGTTATTTTTCTTGTTTGTGCTACGGGTTCAAAAAAACTAGAATATCATTGCTACGGGTCACCCAAAATCCTGGATCCGCCACTATTTAAGTTATTATTTACATTTTACTAGTAACTAAAAGAAATTAATATATAGTACAAGCATATATATGTTATTGAGTTCATAAAAATATCAATTCATAGTTTATATTGATAAAGTGGTTTTGGAGGAGGGGTAGAGAATCTCCAAATATGGAGTAAAATCTCAATACTTCAAAAATTTCTCCATATTTGGAGTATCCATTGGAGAGGGTTTTCTTCATAAATCCTACTCCAAATCTCCATTTATGGAGTAAAAGTGATTATGGAGTGGCACATTGGAGAAGGCTCTATGATATATCAGTGTACCACCCCCTCCCTCCCCAGCCCCCTTCCCTGACATATATTTTACTTTCTTTTCCAATCTTTATTTCTATTAAAAGAAAATGTGGCGGTCTTATATATTTTGGGTCGGTTCAGTATGCCTTCAACTGCTTCAAGATATGTTTGGTTGTTGTTATATACTGTATTAGAGTAAAAGTTTATAATTTGTGTAATTTTTGTCAACTTAACAACATGATTAATCGTTAAAATTAACTCATCGAATTCGAATCTTCTAGGTTTCTACGTAACAAACATAGTTACTCAAGTAATTGATATACTCTTGGTTAGATGATAAGTTAATATATAATATTGTGATTAAGTTGAAATAGTGTGTAGGTGAGTTTGAATAGATTATAAATAGTGAAAATCACCTTTGGTGATTGTAGTAGATTGAATGCCTTCAATTCAATTTTATTTTGCCTATATATACATCAAAATCCAAAGTCCACATTATTAATAAACTCTTAAAAGATCATCTTTAAAAAACAATATATAATGGCATTGGCATCATCTTCTCGAATTCCGGATAATGATATACCTCCACGTCCTCCTTCTCCAATGATGGAACTTTTAAATTATGCAGCGCAAAGAGATGAAGTAATGCATATTCAAGTTAACCTATGGACCAAAAAACTCAATAAACAAAAGAAGAAGTATGAACATCTTTGCAAGCAACTCAAAGAACTCGAAAGGTCTATGAATCAAAAGAGAGATATTTTGAATTCTTTGTATAAGAAATAACGTAATGTTTCATTATTAATTAAGAGATTTAAAAATTGTCCTCTGGCACTATTAATTTCAATTATGTTTGTTGATTTACTATTTTAGTGTAAATGTCTTTTTAATTTGTTCAATGAAAAAAAAAAATAATCATCATCTCCTCTTAACATAATCTCTTTCCATTCTATATGAATTTTGATTATACTTCCTGAAACGTGATAACAATGCTTCAAATGATGCTTTCTCGGACGTGTAATATATTAGATCATAATGCTCACATTTTTCTAGAAATTCGATCTCCGGCTGGGAAAGTTCACACCCAAATTCATCACGTTTGGCTTTCAGGTCCTCTTCACTCCGATCATTCCGCCCCGGGGGACCACGATTGATGCTCACCCCTAGGATGACCGTACACCCACTACAGACTGAGAACTTCCCCATTCCTCCCACTGAGACCACCAACACCACTACTAGGCAAGTGCGAGCCCGCAAGTGGACCTGGATGTAGGAGAAGATCCAGTCATGGAGAGAAGAAGGAGTACCTGTGACATCAGAGGTTGGGGATTCCTCCACCGCTATACCCATAACCCCTCTCACTTTGGAGCCTGTACACCACACTATCCCCGTTGTGGTAGCACGCTTGGCTAAACGATCCACTTTCTTAACTTCTTCATTGCGTCATTGACGTTTTGGATACTTTCTTCATTGCACAATTGAAAATATGGACTGTTTTCCTTCTGCACATTTGGATACTTAAAAATCTTTTTATTTTTTTAACCATACCCACACACAAAAACTCCTAAAAATCTTTAAGATTACAAAGATTTCAGTTACAAATTAAAACAAGTCTGATTGAGGTCAAAAGCATCTAGATTATAGACAGCTCGGCTCGATCAAGTGCTTATCCCAAAACACACAATTTCAGGAAGCCCAACAAACTAAACAAACAAGTGAAACATTAAAACACAAACACAAAATGTCAAACAACACGTACATTAAAGACCAAAAAATGCACGAAGTTGCTAAGCTTATACACAAATGATTGTAGCGAGAAAGATGTATCCATGCATTTCGCACTAAGTTGATACACATCTTCCATTCTTTTTACTGTTATGCTTAAGAATGAATATGACACCTTCGGAAACGGTCTTGAATAGCCAAATGCTTCTCATTTATTGCCATAGTAACCGAAATTGGCATGTTGTAAGTGAAGTTTATAGCAGAAGATATATGTCCACAACTGTAATGGAGATACAAGTTTTTGTAAGAATCAGTAAAACCACACGATGGAAATTGACAATAACAGGCCATGTTGGAGCATTGCTTTTCATGGCCTGATTTACTGTGGAGGATAAGAGCCTCCATAGCAGCGGGAAGGTAGATATGCACTTGCACTTTGTCGAAAGAGGAACATGTATTTATAGAACTATAGAAGAGAAAATTACCTCATTAGACGGTCAAAGGATAGCTTTTCAAAAAAATAGACATTGTCAGAGATAAATTGCAAAAATAAACTGCCTTTTTGCCTAAATAGACTATTATTTCGGCGATTTAGTCGAATATTTTTAAACCAATAAATACTTGCCATTTGTACAAATTAATTCGCCAATCAAACAAAATTTCATCGAAATTCAGTGAGAATATGTGGGTTGACCGTTCATTAGAGTAATTTTCTCTTTATAGAATTATAGGTGCTATGACAGAATAAATTTTATGACTAAACTATTAAACTTTAAGATTACAAATATAACAATAGTTATGAGAAAATCACAAATTTGATCCCTTAACCAAACTCATTTAACAAAATAATACATTGACTATTTTGTTAAATACGGAGTAGTAATTTACATCATATCTCATCAAAAAAATATAATGTATTTGACAAGACCACACCATGCTCCTATACCTAGCCATATAATAAAGTCTATGTCATCATTCACCACCCCGCCCTCCCAGCTTCCTTCCCTGACATACATTTGACTTTTATTTTCCTTGTTTTTTACTAGTAGTCTTTTAGAGCAGCTCCAATTTGAAGCGGTTATAATTGTAATGTAGCGGCTCGTTACATTTTGGATCAGTTATTTTATGATTATAACCGCTTCAAGATCTATTGGTTCTAAGTAATAATAATGGCAAATGACATTTCCACCAACAAAAATGATACTTCCATCAAAACTGTGCAGTAAGCAGTTGTACCATATGTATAAACAGGTGTATCTAATGGTGGATCTATCATTTCTAATGTTGGAAATATCAATGCCCAAACAAAAATTACTGGTTATTACTATATTTTACTTTATTTTATATAATATAGTACGAGTAAATAATGAAGTAATGAAGTACAGTAATAATAATAATAAAAGTCGATGATAAAATCGATTTGGTTGTTGGCGGACTGGGGGCATCGAAAAGTTTACATTTATTACGACTGATAATCAAACTTATTAATTAGTTGGCAAGAAGAACCATATTTATAAATCGGGTTGAATTACAAATTTTTTTTCCATAATAATAATATCCTTATTTCTATTCTTTATTCCCAACGAGTTGTTTTATAAAAATAAACAAATAAATCAACTTGCTCCAAATTTCAAATGGAATCCGGTTGCACATCTTCACCACCACACAAAAAACAAAAAACCACACAATATGAAAATCAAATATTGAAAGAAAAAGTCACAAGGCTTATCGAGTCAATGAACTCAATTGATAGGGAAAACAGGCAAAAACTTTGGGTTTTGAATGATAGTGTTGGTGAATCATCTCGAAAGAAGCAAGTTTGGAATAATCAACTGGATGATCGTCCTGGTGATGATGCTAATTTCTACCTAAGTTTGTTCCTCGACTGAGATCGAATTCAGGATGCGAAACATAAACTTGAAATAGAAGATACACTGGATGTTATCGAAGAATCTATCCGAAAGAAGAATGAAATCCTTGAGACGTTGAAAAAAGTTTAAAAATTTTTTATTATGTGCATGTATGTTGTTCTAGATATATGTATCGGTGCGATGCACGGAATTTGAATTAGTTAATCTCTTAAATGACAATTTGAATTATTCAATTAGTAGTACCACTTCATAGATATGTACCCATTGTTCATAATTATATTTTGTACTGTATTTCACTATTTTGTATACTTCTATTCAATTAAAAATTAAAAATATGAAAATAGTGATTCAACAAAAATGGCACCTAGCAATAAAGCGCATTGAATTGTAATTTTAGTTAGATTGAGTTAATCTATAAATTATGGCCTGCAAGTTATATTTCCATGCCTTTTCAATATGATAAATAAATCATAGACAAACACGTACATTGAGAGTTAGAAAAATTTATACGTAAGATAAAGTAGGTACTATATACGATTTAGAAAACATAAAATTTTACTACATTGAATGAATAGTAACTAAAATGTTCTTTTATGATGATGATGATAATTATGTATGAATTACATTTCTAATTTATACAATATTTAGCCATTTGTAAATTAATTGTAATACTCCGTATTAAAGTTATAAGCCTTTATAAAAAAAAGGAAAAGGAAATTAAAAAAAAAACAATTATATTTCTACTACTATTTCATAATCATAATCATAATAATAATAATAAGTATAATAAGAGCGTCATGCATTTATGGTTTACCATTGCTGGTAAATGTATGACTTCTCAATGTACCAAATTTATGAGAACACCAACTAATTAGTAACTTACTGCGCCACATACGTCATAATACTAATTCTACTCGAGTCTCGAGGTACAAAAATTGTTTGGTCATTGGTGTAACTATTGAACTTCCAATTTTACAACTTCCAATTGAATTAAATTCTACTCGGCTTTGTAAAATGATTACACTGTCGATCAGTCACCTCCCATGTAATAAAAATATATAAATACGCAGTATATGATATGATGATCTAGGATCGACTACATAAACAACATATACTCGTATATACTACCACTCAATTAATTAAGTATCATATCGATCTATCTATATATTTTTTTGATTAAAACTAAACATTCAAATTACAATTAAACAAATGGAACTTAACGCCTACAAAGCACAGACGATCGAGAAGTTGCAAGTTGAAGTGAAGGAAGAGACGAGAAGAAAGAATGAAGTTCAGAGTATGCACACGTCCATGCAGGAAAAGTTTGATGAAGCAAAGAGTTTGAAGAAGGAATTTGAGAAGTTGCCCTCTTCAGAATTCAAAAATTCTGTTATTGCTTCTCTTGAAAGACTTCTCAAGTTAGAAGAAACATGTTCGATGTAATTCTCTACTTTATCATCTTCGTTTGATAAAAGCGAAGAAAAAAAAGATTTCATTTATCGATACATTTCAAAACTTGTAATATTATTAGCATTCCCTTTTTTTTTTATCGAAAGTAATATATTAGTGTGTTTGATACGTGCATGTAATTTTATGTTTCCATGTTATTATTTATATTATGTTATTATTATCTTCAATTCAATCTTTTGCACTTACTACTAGTTAAGACCCGCAAAATTGCGGGGTGACTTTACGATATGTCTTATTTTCTCAGGATTTTTCTTTTAATGAGTATAAAAAAAAATATAAATAAGAATAAAAGATAGAATAAAATAATAAATAGATAAGAGAAATGTGGAGGCTAGAAATTTAAATCAACATACATTAAACGCTCCAATACTTTTAAATAACCGTCCCTCTTTAATAATAAATATAATAACAACACAAATTTGGTGTATGAATCAATTATGGTGTTGTATACTTGTATTTATCAGTTATCACCTCCCTAATTTATTTTTTTTCGGCGAAAAACATAAATTAAATTAAAATATCTAAATCAACAAAGTTGACTAGAGAAGGATGAATACAAACTCTTGAATACATTGAAGAACATGCTGATGCACACATGAACCTATCAGGCTATCACCTCCCTATTTGTACTAGTATGTATGTATAATAATTAATAAGATAAAATATAATACGTAGTATCTTATATTAAATAAATTAATAATTATATATATATATATATATATATATTATCTTAAATAAATTATATATGAGAAACACCTCATGATGTCATCAAAACTTCAATCACCCAATATGATTACTTAATTTTATCAAATTAGCTAAAAATAAGGAGATGAAGACATCATAGATAATAATTATTTTTACGAAATATTTTTTCTTGCATAGCCCGTGTATATACACGGGTTTAAGGGCTAGTAATATAATATACGGAGTAATAATAATAATAATAATAATAATAATAATAATAATAATAATAATAATAATAATAATAATAATAATAATAATAATAAGTACGGGAAATGACGCTACAAGATAAACCGATCCAAATGTTCAGGTAAACCGCTACACATATATTATAGTTTGATTTTATGAGTTAACGAATTAATTAATCAAATAGTCAATTCGAACGTCACGACAAAACCATAACTTCAAGAGTACGTATAGGGATCGACGGTTGATTTTATTAGAAACGTTAACCAAGTAAATATAACGTTGTGGCAAAATCATAATTGTTTTTGAAACGTCCCGTTGTTTGAAATATTATGGAGTATATATATACTCCGTGTATAATATCATAACTTCATCAATTGACTCAACGTACAATTTTTACCACATTCATTTCTGAAAAAATAAAAAATAAAAGATACGACCAATCCTAAATGGCATCTTCTTCCTCAAATCTTTCCAGAAAAAACAAGAGACCCAGAGATACTACCACACCAATAACGTCAACGTCTCGCAAAAATATTTGCCCTCAACAAGGAATGTCCCAACATGTTTGTGAAATGTGTAACGAGGGTAAATATTTGGCTGAAAAGAAAAGAATTGAATGATATCTAACTCTAATAAACGATTCAAACAAATGGAACCAGGAAGACGAAGAACATATACGTCAGTTACTTCAACGCATCGAGGAACGTAGAGCAAATATCGCGAGATGGGATGAGATGATAACGATTGAGACTAAGACTATTTATGGTACAAACTCTTAGTAAAATGTACTGTATGTATTATATTTATATGTTATATATGTTACTACTATTTTTGGAACTCCTCTTTTGGATTAGATTGATTGGAGGTGTATTTAATTTTGGAACTAGGAATATGTTTTGGATAAAATTGTAAGTTAAAAGTTGGAATTGGAATTTGGATGTTAAATATGATATATCGTTTCATCTTATCTTATGTTTGTTTATATACTCCGTATTTGTTTTATTAAACGTAATTAGACAATAAAAAAATGCTAATAAAAAAAATTAGTAATATTTGTTTATATATTTGTTTCATCTTATCTTCTGAGTTATGTTTATATATTTGTGTTCATTTTATTTTGTCGCATTATTGTATGTATTTATAAAGAAATTTAGTAATTAGACAATAAAAAAAATGCTAATAAAAAAATTGAATACAAAGCTAATAAAATTTGGAAGAAGGTTGTAGCAAAATGAAAAAAAAAAAAAAATGGTGGCCCGTCGATACAAATAGTCAAATACTTGTTCACACACTTTATTTTTGTCTTTGTTTTGTAAATGAACCGCTCCATTTATGTCTTTAAAGGTTGAGACATTGAGTAGGGTTGAGTATAAAACAATTCTATACTGTACAATATAGTCTCGAAACTTGCAAAGTTGCAAATACATTCAATTTGGTCAGTGGGGTTGTTTAATTTAGAGTTGCATTCAATGATTCTAATCCCATTTGCTATATATTCTCACCCTATTTTATAAGTATATATGGTGTCCACTGTCCTCCTTTAGTCTTTACCCAAAAAAGAAAAATATGAAGATTTTCTCTTTCCCTAGCCTATCCAATTGTGATACTCTTTTGCATATAGTTATACTTAAGTATGATATGATATGATACTACATAGCAACCACGATTTCCCTGTTATATCTTCTCCAAGATCACACTCTCTCAATCTATCGGAACATTGAAAAGAAAACGTCTTTATAACAGCATTGTAAACAATCACGTTTTCCCTGTTATAGACACGAGTTTTTTTCAACGCTCCGACTGATTGTTGATGAGCATATATGTTCATGGAGTTTAAAAGAAAGTGAGGAGATAACGGTGTATATATATATATATATATATATATATATATATATATATATATCTATATATATATACACACACACACACACACACACACACACACACATACGCACACACGTTTCAAATCACTCATTCTTTTGTTTTGCTTTTTGTATGTATCGTATCAGGTCGCTAGGAATTTGATACTACTCCTAGCATTCTAGAGATGGAACGTCGTCCATACAAAAACTGTTTTAAATTTTTAATTCTCATTTAGCCTAGAAGTGTATATCAAATGTTGTAGCCATGTTTATCTTTGAGCTTAAAAAGTGTGTTTCAAAAGTTGTAGATAGGTTTTAATTATAGCAGAAGAGTGTGTACAAGAAGTCGTAGGTGGAGATGTAAAACTTCCGATATCTTGTTATAAGATTGTATGTTGTGATATTACAATTTTTATTATATTTGCATTTATGGGGATGATCTATATTTCATGTTTAAATGTCATACTACGTATTACGTAATCATATATTAATAGGTATATATATATAATATACTCCGTATAATAGATATACAAAGTATATCTTATCTTCTTATATAAAACAAAGACTTTCCTTGATTTTTGGACATTTGGTCATTATCTATGGCCATACGGTGCAGCTCAACATACAACGGTACAACTATAGTAGCGCAACAAAAACCCAAAAGGAAGCTACACACTATTGCGGCGGTTTTCAGTAAACCGCTTTAATGACTGTAACTATATAACATGCAATATATGGCTTAAACACTATAATATCAATTCATACTTATCATCAGGGGCGAATCTATATGTATCTAAGGTGTGTCCATGGACCACCCTTAGATTTCAAAAGTTGTGAGAGAGCTTATGTTAATATCCTTATGGACCCACCTTATAATTGTACGTGGACACCCCTTATAATCAAAGTTATGGAAAATGAAAAGAAAAGAGCCTGTTTATTTGAATTTCTCCTTTAGATTTTCACATAAGTGGTGATCTTTTGGGTAAAAATGGAAGAAATAATGTGCAGGAAAGTAGAATTATTATTAGTTCAGAGAGAATAGGGAGGAAGAAGGAGTGTAAATAGACTAATAGAGTGGTAAAAGTTTGATATGCATATACTATTTGTATTGTACAAGTTCATATGTATGCTTAGTATTTCTTTAGAAAAAAAAAGAGATTGTGTTAGTGATATTGATGGAAACAAGAAGGGGGATACTTGTTACGTTCCATCATAGATTTTTAATTATTATTGTTGTTGTTGTTGTTGTTGTTGTTGTTGTTGTTGTTTTTTGTAACTCTTTCACGGTAATTCATTTCATAAGGAAACATAAATATCTACAGAGATTTATAATATATTAGTTCTTATCATATGCTACTCCTACACAACTAGTAATGAAATTTGATTGAGTTTATGCTTTCTTTTATCATTATTATTAATGACCCGACCCGGATCAATCCATCTAGACATCCTAACATTTGCATTTTGTTGTCTCAACTTAGTTATGGACCCACGTGAGATTTGATCCTAGATTCGCCACTGCTTATCATAACGACTTATATTAAAGATATTAGCACAATTCCCGCGCAATGCTGCGGTGGTAGTAGTGGTAGTAGATGGTAGTAGGTGGTAACGATTATGGTGACGATGGTAGGAATTGAGGTTTCTGTTAAATACATTTTATATATTTATATAGTAAACTTATATTAATAAATTATATTTATTTATGGCAATAGGCTAGTAATAAGGAACAATTTTATTATTGGAATGTTATAAATAAGTTAATTCATAGGTGTGCATGGTAATGCTTTAAATTTGTACACAAAGATTGTGTATCTTGGATTGTAATTGATTTTATGAGTTGGATGAGGGGTAATTTAGTCAGTTTAAGAATTGAATAGTTTTACTTGTAGTAATAATTGATTAAATGAAAAACCTATTAACCTTTTATCGGATAAAAATCAATTAATTTATATTTTGTTAACTCATATCAGCGTATTTTTTTGTTTTACGCGCCCGTAACTCTTCCTCAGCCAGGATGTCACAGAATAGCAGAGCAAGTATACAAGTATTAGTAGCATAACAAAAATGCGTTCCTCGTCATTAATATGTTTGCTCGCGGCAATTGTGGCCTCTCGGGAGAATGCTCAAATCGACATTTTGAGCACAGGGTGTGGTGTCGGTTTTCTGAGACAGTGTTCTGAAAAATGTTGAAAGTGGGGATTTTGTGGTGTGGTGAAACTGAATCAGTGTTCTGGACAATGTTCTGGAGTTTTTTTACTATTAATTGTGTTTAAAATTAGAAGACAATAATTTGTGTTGTATTATTATTATTATTATTATTATTACTCCGTATTTTTTAAAGTAGATTTTTAAAGTTTCGAAGATGAGGCGGTTTAAATAAAAACTGCTCCAGAAAAAAGTAAATATATAAACCGTTCAAAGAGCCAAAAAAAGGGACATCAGTTTCTCGATCAAAACCTATCTAAAAAAATTATTCCGTAACATTTGTTAGCATTATTAACATGCAATATATGGCTTATTCCGGAGATGAGGTCACTAGCACCATGAATGTCAGCGAACAGAAACGTCATCGTATCCGCTCTAAGGTGTATACTTTGATAGATGTTGATAATGAAATGATCGAAGAATTGCAATATCAAGTTACCCAGATTACAAGCACGATAAAAAAGATCATGAAAGAACTTCAAAAGACCCTCATAATTAAAGAGCCTTCCACTGATGAAGTTGACTATAAGGAGCAACTTGACTATAATCTTAGGTTTTACGTGAATCAGAAGGAAAGGATTGAAGCACAAATTGTTCGTTTTGCCCAAAATGTGGAACAAAATGAAGTTTTTTAATGACTTGTTGTAATCATGTGTAATCTTCATGTATGTCAAATATATGAGCTATATATATTAGCAAGTTTTTCTTTTATGAATCTGCTTCTTATTGTTTAAAAATTATGTTACTCCACCGTATTATCATTTCATCGATCTATTATTCTATTAGTATTATTATCATCAATATATTATCATAAATATTAAATATATATATATATATATATATATATATATATATATATATATATATATATATATATATTGATAACACATACGGAGTATTAATTTATGAGTACGTTTTTTTATTAAAAAAATATGTTGGAGCGGTTATGTATGATGTAAATGAAGCGGAGTATTTTAATAAAATATTAATTGTTAATTTAAGTATTCTTAATTAATTCGTATATAAGTATTCTAGTGTAATATGTTGGAGCGGTGTATTTAACACAAAACCGCGTTGTTGAAAGTGGGATTTGATTTGGTGGTTGGGCATTTAAGAGTCCATTTAATTTCTGATATGTTGTTGACTTGTAGTAGGCCGGCCTAACAGTAGTTTCCTAAAGTGTAGGTCATTTACTTTGGCTTATGCTATATAAACACCATCTATATGGCTATATGGACACCACTAGCTAGTCATCATTATGTCTTTTTAATTATTATAAGTATAAAAATATTAGTTAATCATTTTAGAGTTATAATTAGACTTTTTAATTTCAAAATGTAAATTAAGGTGAGGTACTAGTGTAAAATTCACCACATTCGTTTGAGTAATTTTAAAAAAAAATCCACATCGATCTGTTTGAAAAATAAATAAAAATTTGTTACAATAATTAGAAAGAACATATTAGTTAAAGTAATATAATATATTGAGAGCTTCTATTTATATAGTATTACACTAATTAAAACATTTTTAAACATGTACACGTCGAACGTATATATGCCATGTTTTAACACGTTTCATCAAATCACCTGAGTACCTGACCATTGGCATCACTATCTAATTACACATTTCATATCATATCATCATTTATCATTTTTATCATAATCATAATAAGCATATCATATGAAATTTAAAAGATACTACGTAATATTTAGTTGAACCCATCTAAGAGCTTAAAACCAACTAATATACTACTACCTTCGTCCCATTTGAAATGTTCACTTTGATTTTGAACGTAATTTTTGGATTTTCCACTAACTACATTTTTCACCAATCAAATATTAAATCTACTTACTAAAGTCAGAAGTGGAAGTAATTGACTGTGAAATAATATTGCAAATAATATTGCTTAAGTCAGAAGTGGAAGTATTCTAAGAAATGTAATTGGTAGTGTTTTATACTGTTCCTTTTTTTTTTTTTTTTTTGTGAATTGACAGATTGTTCTTATGTTTGTATTACAAGATTTTAGTTGTATAAATATAGTGTAAACATCAACTAACAAGTAACAATCATAATTAAGTTTGTTAATCCTCTTTAATGTATTGCAATATAGATTACACTATTATTTGTAAAATACTCCTTTGAGATTATTTATGTTCTTTTTTTCTTTATCAAGAATTAATTTGGTGAAAAATAGTTATAAGAGAGAGATAAATGTTGATAAAAAGCAATCAACATATTTTACAAGTTCACGTGTTTCAAGACCAAAAAGTAATCTGAAAAATAGGTTGAATAACACCTACTGGTGTCCATATAGCAATGCTCACAATATTATACGTAGTTTAAATATTCTAAATATATTTAGAATGTTAATTGGAGCGGTCTGGTCATTTACTTTTTTTTTGGGGAAGATGTTTAGAATAGCTTCTTGATACATAACAATTAAAAATATTTTGGTAAAACTTTCCGGCCGGCCAGTTTCCACAATAAATCAAAACAGGTATAGTTTAATGGAAGAACCTTCTGGGTCTACATAACCACCCTCTAAAAGAGGGAATACAACGACGCATCGATTCCGAGTGTATTCCGAATTGTACACCAATTGTGTGAAAGAAATGCTAGATGAGGATAAAAAACAAAAAAGAAGAAGTAGTAAAGACGATTGATAAACTAAATCATTCAATTTATGATAAACAACAAAAGATTCAGCATATTGAGCGACGGAATATGATGATTCATATATTTGAATCTTCATATATGGATTGTCTACGTGGATCTATTGCAGAAGAAAGAAAGTTACTCGAGAACTGAGAAAAGATGGTGGAGACACTAGATCAAATGATCGAACAGAAAGAAAAATGGATTAATGATGATCTGCCTAGTTTAGCGGATAGTTAATTTTCAATTTTGTATATTTGTTCTTTATTTATATTGTTCTTAATTGTTCTTACTTACTGGATAATAGAATGACTTTAGCTTAAAACCGATATATCATATCGCTCCTACAACATATATCGTTCATTTTTTAGTACTACTGTACTAGCTAGCATTACACCCGCGCAAGGCGGCGGTAAAATTGGTGACGGAGGATGGAGGTGCGAGTAACGATTTTAAAATAAAAACGTAAATGTAAGTATATTGAAGATTTATTGTATAATGCTTGTGTTATGTACTCCTATTATTTATCCATGTGAAATATAATAGAAACAAATATGATTTAACTATAGTGATCTACATATTAATGGAAATAATTTGGCCATGAACATGAGGGATTTGGGTGTAACACTCTAGGCAAATCCCACATCGGCCATGGACATGGGAGATCTGAAGACTTATAAGGGAAATAGTCATCCTTATACGACACAATGCGTTTTCAGCCCATAGTGGAAGTAGATCGCACGAGAACGTCGTGGTTAAGCGTGCTCGTGTGGGGGAAGTGTCCAGGATGAGTGACCTCCTGGGAAGTGGAAGTGGTGGTCGCCAAGAACAAAGCCGTGCGCCTGCGGGCAAAGCGGGCAATATTGTGCCGTGGTCAAGGGCAGTTACATTGAGGCTTATAAGGATAATATCATCCTTACATGACACAACACATTTTGGGACCATAAGGGTAGTAGATCCCGTGAAAAAACTACAGTTAAGCGTGCTCGAGCGGGGTAGTTCCAGGATGGGTGACCTCATGGATAGTAGGGTGGTCGCCAAGGAAAAGTCGTGCGCCTGCGGGCAAACCGGACAATATTGTGTCGTGGTAAGGCGGGATGTTACCGTAATGTTAGATATTGGTGGCGCGACGAGTATGATGATAGTAGTGGGGTAATTAAGGAAGTCAAATGCTTGTGCTTTATGGTTATAATGTTGGATGCTAGTGTTGTAGGAAGTCACCATGTGTTTAATTTTGTGATTATATTAATATGTCATTTTTGTCATAGTGAATCGAAGTAGTGAATGTATACGTTTGAATTTATAAACAGTCAAGATGGTGTTGCTTGCTTATGAAATTCGGACATATAAGTTTTAGAGCACGAAAAATTTACGGAACCACACGAGAACTTCCAAATAGTTGATCAATGTACTTCCACTAAACGCTTAACTTTATAGTTCTCAGGGGTCTAATGTCCTTTTTGGCCATAATAAGAGCGTTTGTGATTTGTAACAGGAGTTTACCTTATACACCCAACACGTACCTCTCAATCTCTCATGTCCCCAACAATCCTCAGGGAATTTTTAGATTCAACTTGTCATTATAAACCTTAAAATATCGAAATATAGACAATGGAAATAAGAGGTTGCCAGCTAATGCATGTTGACCACTATTATTTTCAAATCGTCACCAACTTATGTGGGATACGCTAAATGTCTTAAAGATAACCCCATTGAGACACATCTTCTTCCATGAGGTTTTCATTAATATATATCTTCCTGAATGGCACATGAGTCCCTCGATCTCTCTAACAACCCGTCCCACATCGGAAACTGATAACAAATTGGAGCTCTTTATTAGTCTAAAGTTGTGGCTAATAGTTACCTTCCACTATGGTTTTTCGTTGAAAGGTGAAGATATCCGGTTAGTCACTGCTTTCGACTTTGGAGGGCATTACATCTTATGGCATGCACATCAATTAAGGAAACATAATTTAATTGATTCTTTCTTTTAGTTAGTTTTCAAAAACACTTACACTATATCTTACATGTATATATGTATGTAATAATAATAACAATATTATTAAATATTATTAAATATATTAATTAAAACAAAATATTGAAAAATTACACAACTTGTATATAGTTATATAAAATCCTAATATAATAACATAATAATAATAATAATATAAATAAACCAAAATCCTGTTGAGCAATCTGGACCTTTCAATGAAAATTTACAAGGTGATCCGACGATTTAGATTTAATTAAATAATTACACTTACCATTTTAAGTACTAAATTTAAATTTATTTAAAAATTAAAAATTAAATATTATTAAATATATTAAATAAAACAAAATATTGAAAAATTACACAACTTATATATAGTTATATAAAATGAATTATTGACTCTTACTCCATACTTCTTAAACTTTGCAACAATAAAATAGCAATATGCTTTATAAATAGATATAGAATATAGATATAGATTATAGATATATAGATCTATATCTATATTACTTTACTATATATCTATATACATGCATTTGATAAAAACTAAAGCATTAAATTTCAATTTTTTTGGTTCCCCGCCAAATGTGGGCTAAAAAATCAAAAAGTTTCATTGGTCGGTCAATTGAAGCGGTTGGTTTATGACGTGGCGGTCCTCTTTGTAATTTGAAGCGGTTATTTTTTTTATCCGCTTCAAATGAGTTAAGGTTTATTGGTAAAAAGGCACTTTTTGGTCTTCATAGAGACAGAATACACTTTTGATCGCGATTTTCTGCTTCATCGTCTTCGGCTTCGTTCTACTTCTGAACCACCGTATCCACAAATATCCACCGGTACATCTAGGTTAAAGTTTGTTATTGTAAACCCATTGCACTTTGGAAAGTTTATAACGGTATAATTTTGCCGCAACTCATATCCAAACGGTTGCATTAATTGCTAGGTTTTCCAATTTTGATCGGCTTTTGAACTGTTGTCATGTAACTCCAATACATCCATTATTGGTGGTAGTACTTTGTTAAATATTGTAAATTAATTGTATTTTTCTATGTAAAAATTTTCATTTAGTGTATGCCGGATTGAAACATATATTGATATATTTGTACATAAATTTTTAGGTAAATATATAATTTATACGTAAAGTTTTAACCATACATGCATACACCACTAATGTGCATCAGTCTGTTGTTCAATACAACAGTTTAATGCATATGGCTAAAGGTTGGTGGTGTACAAATCACCACCCATATGTTATTGATTGTTGTGAGTACATACAAAAGGGAATGTTCTTTATGAAACAACGCTTTTTTTGGTCCCCACCCTCAGCTCGTTATATATGTCAAAATGAAAAGATATCGAATTCAATATTGATCTTGATGATATTGATGTAAATATGTGGTCCCGTAGTTGTTGATTCTCCAATCCTGAACCTGGGAGAACACTCTAAGATATGCCAGCAAAGACCTTATTCAATACTTGAGAAATTGCATCCATCACTGTCGTTTTTATGTGGGAATTAATATTTGTATTCACCTGGTCTGTAGCTGGTTCTAATAAAGGGAAATATATATATATATATATATATATATATATATATATATATATATATATATATATATATATATATATATATATATATATATATATGACAATTCGATCAGTTTCTAATTTGCACGTGTGTAATGTTTGCTATCCGTTTTGCTTAGTGTTTGTTACATATTATACTCTTAATAAATTATAATGTCCGTAGTTAATTGCTCATTTATCATTATAATTGTTAGCCAGTGTTTAGTGTACGTGTTAATATCATTTATATTGCACATGTTCTTTATGAACTTAATATCGATAAATTCCTTTTTTGTAGGACATCAAATATAAACGACATGGCCGAAAAAGGTAGAATAGGGAAGGCGAAGGAGAATGACTACACTCCCGATCCAGACCGTCACATTGAGTTCAACACCCAAGGAGAACCTACTGGAGACAATAGGACATATTATCTAACTTGGTTTGGAAACGAGGTTAGAGCACGAATCCCTTACCATTTGGGATGGAATACGAAGCCACTGAAGGCAGGAGATGAGGGTACACTAATTGCTCCAGAAGTTTTGGATAACGTATGGGACCTAACGAAAAGTCATTGGAACATACTAGACGACAAGCACAAAGAGCTCCATTACAGGAAGATGAATAGAATTTGGAGGAAGTGGAAGAGTGAACTTACTTGTGACACCCGTCAAATTAGGACAAGTAATTAGTACCTAATCAAGTTTTAACACATGTAATTAGTTCTGTGTTAGGCTAATTTGTGTATCAAATAATATATATTGTTGAATATATACAAGTATGCGATTTGATTAAATCGTACAAGTTCCAAATCGAATATAATTCGGTTCAATTAAATACGGACGTTGGTGAACAATTTAATTTAATTAAATAACATAACATTATTTAATGAAACTATTATATCTCAAGAATATTATTTTTATAATATTTCAGTTTAAACCGTATCGTATAAATAGCAATTTACTTGATTAAAATATTAAACGCGCAAACAAACGAAACAAGTTAACGTTATATTTTATAATGCGAGTATTAAGTATTTAGTGAAATACTTCAACCAAAATATTGAGAAATCATTCGCATATTAAAACGTGTATTTAAACATACATAAATAATTAATTAACGTTTAAACGATCGGGAAAACAAACACCGCACGGAGCGCGAATACACGGAGTTAAAAAGTGGAGACCCACACTTCGGTGGGCCCCCACCCCAACCGGCCTAGGAAAGGGGAAAACCCCTTCCCATCCTCATTTCATCATCATCATCATTCACTTTCTTCTTCTCTCTCTCTTTCTTTTCTCTCAAAAATTCCACCATCACCATCACCTTAAAACCTCAAATAACACCATCAAACGTCATCAAATCATCAAGCCCTTTGGAGAAAAGTGTTCCCCACGCTACGATCTACAACTTCATCTTTTCGGAATTCCATTTCGACACCGCGTAAGTTTCCGACAAAAACCCGAAACTTTTCGATTTCGTTTATTTTTACATGAAAGTTGTTTGTTTATGTTCAAAACGTCCAAATATGGGTTGGATAAAAAGCTTGGGTCGAACGGTGGCCGGAAAACTCGATTTTGGCTCAATTTCCGGCGAACAGTTGGAAGTGTCGCTAGTGTGCCAAAAACAGTACTAGTGACACTAGCGAAGTGTCGCTATGCCTAAGTGTCGCCCCTATAGCGACACTCCTTAAGTGTCGCTGAATTACTTAATCAGATTTAACTTAGCGACACTCCCTTAGTGACGCCAAAAATTCATAAGTGTCGCCATAGCGACACTAATCAAGTGTCGCCCAACTATTGAAAATCAGAAATATAGCGACACTTACTAAGTGTCGCCTAACCAGTGTCGCCCATAGCGACACTAGTCAAGTGTCGCCAAACACAGAAAAATTGGAATATTTTCGTAAGTCTTGAAACATTTTATACCAACCAAATCGGATACGATACAACTTATACACGAGACATATGTACTTTGTTAAGTATACAACCACACGAATATAATAATAAAAGTCGAGATTATTATTACAAACAATCACCAACGGATCGTACACGTTTTTCAAAACTCAAGTCAAACAACCAAATCGTAGTAATTTGGACAAGTCAATCAACCAAATGGGGATAATTTGGACATTATAGTTGAACGAAACAACTACAAAGGTAGTCTTTTAAGATACCTATTCAATTAATAACCATCGCGCGTATTGGACGCCCTCAGGTTACAAGTCTTCGGACATCAATTCACAACTAACCAATTCAAGTTATTTCGATAAACACTCAAGGCTCAGGTGAGTCTCATGGCCCCTATTTTAATGCTTTTCAATTAGGGGTGTGATATTATTGCTCGTTTTGTTTTACAAGTTGAACGCAAGTACAGATCAAAATTGAATACTACATGAGTTACTTCAACTAATCAATTTAAAGCCCTCCATAGCATAGTCTGGTAATACGTAGTAGCGTGAATGTTAGTGTAACAACCGCCAAATTAGGACTAGTAATTAGTGCCTAATTCTTTGTTAATACATGTAATTAGTTCTGTGTTAGGCTAATTAATGTATCAATATATATATTGTTGAATATATATACGAATACGCGATTGGATTAAATCGTACAAATCTCAAATCGAATGGATTTCGACACAATTAATACGGACGTTGGTGGACGATTTTTATTTGGTTAATGCAAATATTAATTAATACCATTGACATATTTCGAATATTATATCAATAACATTTCGTAATCCAAGCTTTATTACACAAACAATATAAACGCGATTAAAAATGTAAGTGCGCAGACAAAACGAAACAAATTTCCTTTTATAACGTAATTTCTAAGTAAACTAGTAAAATACTTCAACAAAATAATTGAATAATTGTTCGTAATTTAAAATGTAGAACTTAACTTATAAAATAAATATTTAACGTTAAACAATCGGGAAAACGAACACCACACGGAACTCGAAGACGTAGACTGAAAATGGGTATTTAAACCCCATTTCCACCTCCATCTTTCTCATTTCATTCTTTCTTCTTTCTCTCTTCCATCTTTTCTCTCAAAAATTGCAAAACCACCACCACCCTTAAATCGCCAAAAACTAGCATCAAACGACTTCGGATCTTCAAGATTTTTAGAGATTCACGACCACCACGCAACGATCTATCTTTCTATCTTTCCGAAATTTCATTTCGGCGATTTGTAAGTTTCCGACACAACTCCGAAAACTCTCGTTTCTAAGTATTATCACTTGCTAGTTGTTTGTATAACCTTGTAATGTCCTAAAATGGGTTGGGTAAAAATATTAGGCTGATCGATGGTCGGAAAATGCGTTTTTGAAGTTGAAACTCCGATCAGATCCCGTACGTTGCATTTGGCCTGAAGCAAATGTGACGCAGCGACTTACGTCGCACGAATCCTCAACGTCGCATATAGCGACGCAGCCTATTACGTCGCATTGACTTGCGAATGTCGCACATAGCGACGCAGACCTAAATGTCGCCAACTTAACCAACGTCGCATTAGCGACGCAGCACCCTACGTCGCATTGAATTGCTAACGTCGCAAAATGCGACGCAAACACCCAACGTCGCACCCAACGTCGCACAAACCAGAACCTCAAAAACACAGATTTTTACTAAGTGTCGAGACCCGAAATTTATCACTCGATTTTACCCAAATTCAAATCCCAGATGCGTTTTTCACCAAAGCAATATAGTAGAAATAAAAATTTTTCGAGCTGACCTGGCATCTCGACCCCAGCCAGGGGCCAGCCCCTTGGACCCCGCCAGGGGCGCTGCCCCCGGACCGCCGTACTTAGATTCCGTAAGCACATTTCTCACCAAGTGTCAAACTTGTACGACTTCGAAACGCTTATATGATACAACTTTTCAAACATAATGGAATATACTTTTCAAGTATAACACTTCAAAATCAATGTGATAACATCAAGACTATTAATACAAACCGTCACCAACGGGCCAACCATGTTTTCTAAGAACAAACAATAACGAAACAACATTGGACATAACGAGTTGTGTAGACAACTAGACTAGATGGTCTTGCGAGACATCTACTTACTTGACTTTATATGTTTAGGCATTTAAAGGTTACGGGTTCGGAGAACCTACTCACCACTTACTGATTTCCACCGCTTACTACTCGACTCAGGTGAGTCTTACAACCCCACTTTTACTGTTTTACATACGGGGTGAGATACATTGCTTACTTTTCTTGAACACAAGTACTAAAACTGCTTACTATACCAAACGGAATTGCATGAGTTATTTACTACTTACAGAAGTCTCTCCATCATATATCGTTAGTTATGGACTTAAGCGCGAACACTAGTTAATGGATCCATTAGGGAAATGACCCTCCCCGCCCGGGGTAGTAGCGCTACCACGAACCGTTCTGTATAAACGGGCGACTATTATTCGTTACTTATGCTTGCTCAGTTACGAGCATGTCACGGGAGCAACTTATTACTTACAGGTTAAGCTTCGATTATGAGCCTCATGGCAACGGTATAACTTATTTACTTTACATTTGCTGGATTGCAAATACTTGATTTACGCCTGCGGGCACAACTGATGAAATCTTGTGTTCAAAACTGATATTACTTACAAACCTGTGAGATTCACCAACATTCGTGTTGATCCTTTTAGCATGTATTCTCAGGTACTCATATGGAGTAGGATTTCTCCAGGACATAGCCAGAGTCGCATGATTTCAACTAAACTGCATTAACGGAGATTCTCAGCATTATCTTTTGTATATGTTGATTATGTAATAGAATCTCCCGCCATACGCGTGTACTCTAGGGAACTATTTTTGTATACGAAAACATTAAGTTTTCAAACATATATTTCTATGAAATCATTTTACAACGTCTCATTTAGAGGTCATTTACTGTATATCTTGTGCTTTGTATATTGATTAGTAACACCCAAGTATGCTTCCGCAAATCATTAAATTTGGGGGTGTTATAGATTGGTATCAGAGCCTAAGGTTATAGTGAACTAGGTTGCATTTAGTGGGCCTAAACTATGACCATTAGGCAGTATTCCCTTACTAGGCATGATTGGTTCAGGAATTACATCATACGACTTTAATTTAACATAGCCTGATCAACTATGTACAATTAAGGAAAGATGATGTGAGGTCTGAAATGGTTATGTTGAACAGGAATACGTAAGTTGACTCTGACCACGAGAGAACCGGACCATTACTTGATACGTGCTCGACACTAGGCTGGATATTATATACTTATATATATATTAGCCTCGTCTTACTTACACTCTGCCACAGGAATGGCAAACACACCACCCAATTTGTCATGCTCTTATCCACAAGGATCTCGAAACCCACAATTATCTTATCCTTCTTTCCTTGTCCTTTTCTTGTCAGCATCATGCCTCCTCGCCGACAAGTCACCCTCAGTGAAGCCGAAATTGCGGGTCTGATTGCCCGTAGTGTGGCCCAAGCCCTAGCTACCCGAACATCAACTCCTGGTAGCGAAGATACAGCTAACAATGGACCACAACCCAAACCCTGTTCTTACAAAGACTTCCAGAACTGCAAACCCCTGAACTTTACAGGTACTGAGGGAGCTATCGGTCTAGTACGCTGGATCGAGAAAGTCGAATCTGTATTTCTTATCTGCAACTGTGCGGAGGGGGACAGGGTCAAGTTCTCCGTTAGTACTTTCACTGACACCGCTCTCACCTGGTGGAACACCTATGCCCAGACTGTGGGTATTGCGAATGCTTACAAGCTCCCGGGGGAGGAGCTGAAGGAGATGTTGAAGGGTGAGTACTGCCCCAGGGATGAATTGAAACAACTGGAGTTGGAATTCTGGAACCACAAGATGCAAGGTGATGATATCACCGGGTACACCAACTGTTTCCACCAACTGGCACTCCTGTGCCCATCCATGGTCGATCCCGAGTACAAGAGGATCGAGAAATATGTCGATGGACTTCCCGACAGACTACAAGACCTAGTGACATCATCCAAACCGGGTACTATCCAGAGCGCCATTCGTATGGCCCATGAACTGACGGCAAACTCTGTCCGCCGTGGCACAACCTCAGCCCCATCTGCAAACAACAAACGAAAGTGGGAAGGAAACCCCAACTCATCCAACCAAATCACCAACCGAAAGCCTGAGTCTGTTAAGGCTTATTCATATGGTACTTCGGAAAAGAAGGGGTACGTCGGAAACAAACCCTACTGCTCCAAATGCAATCGTCACCACAACGGTTCCTGCCCTTGCACCAACTGCAAAAGGTTTGGGCACCTAGCCAAGGATTGCCGAGCCATCATCCCTACCCCCAACACCAATGCACCAAAGACCTGCTTTGGGTGCGGAAATTCTGGGCATTTCAAGAACAACTGCCCCAAGCTGAACAACAACAACAACAACCGCAACAACACTCGGAGCAGAGCCTTCGTGATCAACTCAGGGGATGCCCGTCAAGACCCGAATGTGGTCTCGGGTATGTTCTTCCTCAACAACTTATCTGCTTCTATTCTATTTGATACTGGTGCCGATAAGAGCTATATTTCTGATGAGTTTTGCCCACTACTTGACATCACCCCCGTGGCCTTAGATGTTAAGTATACAGTAGAACTTGCAAATGGTAAACTCATAGAAACTGATAGTGTGATACCTAATTGCACTTTAAACCTAGCCGACGAAATCTTCTCAATCGATCTTATGCCTGTTGAACTAGGAAGTTTCGACGTCATCGTGGGTATGGACTGGTTGTCCAAGCATCGGGCCGAAATTGTTTGTTATGATAAGATTGTCCGCATTCCTCTCTCCATCGGTAGAACCTTGATCATACAAGGGGAGACCGGTGGGTCGAGACTAAACATAATCTCCTATTTAAAAACCCGAAAATTTCTGAGAAAAGGTTATCCAGCAATTCTCGCCCACATCACGGAGAAAAAGTCGGAGGAGAAGCGACTTGAAGATGTGCCAATTGTTAGAGACTTTCCCGAAGTCTTTCCCGAAGAACTACCTGGTTTACCTCCACCTAGACAGGTTGAGTTCTCGATTGATCTTGTGCCGGGTGCCGCACCGGTGGCCCGAGCACCGTACCGCCTAGCCCCATCCGAACATCAGGAGCTGTCCACTCAGTTACAGGAACTTCTGGATAGAGGATTCATCAGACCGAGTTCTTCACCTTGGGGAGCTCCGGTCTTGTTTGTCAAAAAGAAAGACGGTCTATTTCGAATGTGTATCGACTACCGAGAGTTGAACAAGCTAACCGTCAAGAACCGATACCCACTTCCTCGAATCGATGATCTGTTCGACCAACTTCAAGGATCAAGCTGTTATTCAAAGATTGATCTTCGATCAGGTTATCATCAATTGCGTGTTCGCGATGCCGACATCCCAAAAACCGCATTCAGGACCCGTTATGGGCATTACGAATTTCAAGTGATGCCATTCGGTCTAACCAACGCACCGGCTGTATTCATGGACCTTATGAATCGGGTGTGCAAACCTTATCTCGACAAGTTTGTCATTGTCTTCATCGATGACATCCTCATATACTCACGAAACGAACAAGAACACGCACAACACCTCAGAACCATCCTAGAACTACTTAGACACGAGGAGCTTTATGCCAAATTCTCTAAGTGTGAGTTCTGGATAAAAACCGTTCAATTCCTTGGGCATGTGATTGATAGTCAGGGAATTCATGTAGACCCATCAAAAATCGAGGCCATCAAGAACTGGCAGGCGCCAACCACTCCTACCGAAGTACGCCAATTCTTGGGATTGGCAGGGTATTATCGCCGATTCATTGAAAACTTCTCAAAAATAGCCATACCACTCACGACACTGACTCAGAAAGACAAAAAGTTCGATTGGACTGATAAACAAGAGTCAGCATTTCAGCTGTTGAAACTAAAGCTTTGCAGTGCACCCATCCTATCCTTACCCGAAGGCACCGATGACTTCGTGGTATACTGCGATGCTTCTCACCAAGGTCTCGGTTGCGTGTTGATGCAACGAGACAAGGTCATTGCTTACGCCTCCCGACAACTTAAAGTTCACGAGAAGAACTACACAACTCACGACCTTGAGTTAGGGGCCGTGGTATTCGCTCTCAAAATCTAGAGACACTACCTTTATGGTACCCGAAGTACTGTATTTACCGACCACAAAAGTCTCCAACACATCTTCGACCGAAAAGATCTTAACATGAGGCAACGTCGATGGATCGAGTTGCTCACCGATTACGACTGTGAGATCAAATATCATCCGGGTAAGGCAAACGTGGTTGCCGATGCTCTCAGTCGTAAGGAGCGAACAAAACCACTTCGAGTCCGAGCCCTCAGTATGACCATTCACAACGATGTAAATATTCAGATTCTCACCGCTCAACTCGAAGCTCTCAAACCCGATAATGTCAAAAACGAGGCCTTACGAGGCATGGATAAACAGTTCGAAATCAGACCCAACGGAGTTAGGTACTTCTCTAACCGAATCTGGTTGCCTAGTTTCGGGAACCTACGGGACTTGGTGATGGATGAAGCTCACAAGTCCAAATATTCTATCCACCCGGAATCCGATAAAATGTATCACGGGATCAAAGAGTTTTATTGGTGGCCGAACATGAAAGCTGAAATCGCCATGTACGTCAGCAAGTGTCTTACTTGTTCGAAAGTCAAAGCCGAATACCAGAAACCTTCCGGCTTACTCCAACAACCTGACATTCCTGAATGGAAATGGGAACAGATTGCCATGGATTTCATAACCAAACTTCCTAAGTCATCAAGCGGTTGCGATACCATTTGGGTGATCGTCGATCGTCTCACCAAATCAGCTCGTTTCTTGGCAATCAGAGAAACCGATAAAATGGAACGCCTCACACAAATATATGTCAAAGAAATCGTTTGCCAACATGGTGTCCCTATCTCGATTATCTCTGACAGGGATGCTCGTTTCACATCTCGCTTCTGGCAATCACTCCAAAAATCACTGGGTACCCGTCTCGATATGAGTACCGCATACCACCCTCAGACCGATGGCCAGAGCGAACGAACTATATAGACACTGGAAGATATGCTACGAGCCTGCGTAGTTGATTTCGGTACCAACTGGGAAAGACACCTACCGTTGTGTGAGTTTTCCTACAATAACAGTTATCACGCCAGCATTAAGGCTGCACCTTTTGAGGCACTGTACGGTCGTAAGTGCCGATCACCGATCTGTTGGACTGAAGTGGGAGATAGTCAACTCACTGGTCCTGAACTTATACACGAAACCACCGAGAAAATTGTTGAAATCCAAAACCGATTGAAAGCCGCACGTGATCATCAGAAAAGTTACGCTGACATTAGACGCAAACCACTCGAGTTCCAAGTTGGGGATCGAGTACTCTTGAAAGTATCGCCTTGGAAAGGCGTAATTCGTTTTGGCAAACGCGGGAAATTGAATCCCAGGTACATTGGGCCTTTTGAGATCCTCGAACGGATTGGCCCCGTGGCATATCGATTGCAGTTGCCATCAGAACTCAGCAGCGTGCACACTACCTTTCACATTTCAAACTTAAAGAAATGTCTGTCTGACGAGACACTTATCATACCACTTGACGAGATACGCATCTATAACAAACTTCACTTCGTTGAGGAACCCGCTGAAATTATGGACCGAGAGGTCAAACAACTTAAACAAAGTCGTATTCCCATCGTTAAAATCAGGTGGAATTCGCGGCGTGGTCCGGAATTCACTTGGGAACGGGAAGACCAAATGCGACTCAAGTACCCTCACTTATTCGCTGATTCTACATCAAACACGACCTCGACTTAAATTTCGGGACGAAATTCTTTTAACAGGGGGAGAATGTAACAACCGCCAAATTAGGACTAGTAATTAGTGCCTAATTCTTTGTTAATACATGTAATTAGTTCTGTGTTAGGCTAATTAATGTATCAATATATATATTGTTGAATATATATACGAATACGCGATTGGATTAAATCGTACAAATCTCAAATCGAATGGATTTCGACACAATTAATACGGACGTTGGTGGACGATTTTTATTTGGTTAATGCAAATATTAATTAATACCATTGACATATTTCGAATATTATATCAATAATATTTCGTAATCCAAGCTTTATTACACAAACAATATAAACGCGATTAAAAATGTAAGTGCGCAGACAAAACGAAACAGATTTCCTTTTATAACGTAATTTCTAAGTAAACTAGTAAAATACTTCAACAAATAATTGAATAATTGTTCGTAATTTAAAATGTAGAACTTAACTTATAAAATAAATATTTAACGTTAAACAATCGGGAAAACGAACACCACACGGAACTCGAAGACGTAGACTGAAAATGGGTATTTAAACCCCATTCCACCTCCATCTTTCTCATTTCATTCTTTCTTCTCTCTCTCTTCCATCTTTTCTCTCAAAAATTGCAAAACCACCACCACCCTTAAATCGCCAAAAACTAGCATCAAACGACTTCGGATCTTCAAGATTTTTAGAGATTCACGACCACCACGCAACGATCTATCTTTCTATCTTTCCGAAATTTCATTTCGGCGATTTGTAAGTTTCCGACACAACTCCGAAAACTCTCGTTTCTAAGTATTATCACTTGCTAGTTGTTTGTATAACCTTGTAATGTCCTAAAATGGGTTGGGTAAAAATATTAGGCTGATCGATGGTCGGAAAATGCGTTTTTGAAGTTGAAACTCCGATCAGATCCCGTACGTCGCATTTGGCCTGAAGCAAATGCGACGCAGCGACTTACATCGCACGAATCCTCAACGTCGCATATAGCGACGCAGCCTATTACGTCGCATTGACTTGCGAATGTTGCACATAGCGACGCAGACCTTAACGTCGCCAACTTAACCAACGTCGCATTAGCGACGCAGCACCCTACGTCGCATTGAATTGCGAACGTCGCAAAATGCGACGCAAACACCCAACGTCGCACCCAACGTCGCACAAACCAGAACCTCAAAAACACAGATTTTTACTAAGTGTCGAGACCCGAAATTTATCACTCGATTTTACCCAAATTCAAATCCCAGATGCGTTTTTCACCAAAGCAATATAGTAGAAATAAAAATTTTTCGAGCTGACCTGGCATCTCGACCCCAGCCAGGGGCCAGCCCCTTGGACCCCGCCAGGGGCGCTGCCCCCGGACCGCCGCACTTAGATTCCGTAAGCACATTTCTCACCAAGTGTCAAACTTGTACGACTTCGAAACGCTTATATGATACAACTTTTCAAACATAATGGAATATACTTTTCAAGTATAACACTTCAAAATCAATGTGATAACATCAAGACTATTAATACAAACCGTCACCAACGGGCCAACCATGTTTTCTAAGAACAAACAATAACGAAACAACATTGGACATAACGAGTTGTGTAGACAACTAGACTAGATGGTCTTGCGAGACATCTACTTACTTGACTTTATATGTTTAGGCATTTAAAGGTTATGGGTTCGGAGAACCTACTCACCACTTACTGATTTCCACCGCTTACTACTCGACTCAGGTGAGTCTTACAGCCCCACTTTTACTGTTTTACATACGGGGTGAGATACATTACTTACTTTTCTTGAACACAAGTACTAAAACTGCTTACTATACCAAACGGAATTGCATGAGTTATTTACTACTTACAGAAGTCTCTCCATCATATATCGTTAGTTATGGACTTAAGCGCGAACACTAGTTAATGGATCCATTAGGGAAATGACCCTCCCCGCCCGGGGTAGTAGCGCTACCACGAACCGTTCTGTATAAACGGGTGACTATTATTCGTTACTTATGCTTGCTCAGTTACGAGCATGTCACGGGAGCAACTTATTACTTACGGGTTAAGCTTCGATTATGAGCCTCATGGCAACGGTATAACTTATTTACTTTACATTTGCTGGATTGCAAATACTTGATTTACGCCTGCGGGCACAACTGATGAAATCTTGTGTTCAAAACTGATATTACTTACAAACCTGTGAGATTCACCAACATTCGTGTTGATCCTTTTAGCATGTATTCTCAGGTACTCATATGGAGTAGGATTTCTCCAGGACATAGCCAGAGTCGCATGATTTCAACTAAACTGCATTAACGGAGATTCTCAGCATTATCTTTTGTATATGTTGATTATGTAATAGAATCTCCCGCCATACGCGTGGACTCTAGGGAACTATTTTTGTATACGAAAACATTAAGTTTTCAAACATATATTTCTATGAAATCGTTTTACAACGTCTCATTTAGAGGTCGTTTACTGTATATCTTGTGCTTTGTATATTGATTAGTAACACCCAAGTATGCTTCTGCAAATCATTAAATTTGGGGGTGTACAGTTAGTATATGATATCATATAGGATTGGCAATCCTCGTCCGGGTTAGCACGCACTAACTAGTCAAACGGACGTATTAGCATTTGGGAAGACGAGTGTAAATTAGGCACTCGTAGGAGGCACCTCAGTTGGGTTTCCTTAATTGGACCTGACACTCAAGTTAAGCTCAGACTATGTGCTCATGGCTGTATAACTTTTATTTTGCTTAATTGCATTTTAAATTCAATTATAAATCTTGCGGTTCATACAATTATGTGTTGACATACAAACCTGTGAGCTCACCAACGTTAGCTGACCCATTTTAGCATGTATCACAGGTAACCAGCAGTAGGTTGGACTGCTCAATCAGGATCAATTAGCTCGAGTTAGCATGCAAACAATCAGAGATTTAGCTGCATTATTATATTTTGTATAGATTAATTATGTACTTAAATCTCTCAATTTCAATCGAGCTAATGTAACTATATTTTGATGTAAACTTTTATTTTATCAATACAATTTGTAAAACGACGCATATAGAGTCGTTCATTATATCTTGTATGCTTTGATTATCGATTAGTAACACCCAAAGTATGCTTCCGCTAAACAGTAAATTTGAGGGTGTTACATTACTACTCAGTTTGTCTCTACTAACAAAAACCCTAAAGAAAAATGGCCCTCTATGGACATGGATCACTGGCCAAAATATGTTGTTGAGAGGTCCACTGATGAATTCAAGGTAGTTCATATCTCATGTTTTGTGCTAAGTTGGTTTCATTATTATAAACAAGTTACTAACGTTATTTTTCTTCTCATATGTGAAGAGAAAAAGTGAGAAAGCCAAGGCCAGTGCGGCAGCAAACACGGATCTTGCCCGTGTAGGACGGTTGGGTTATGCTGGTTTGAAGGAGTATTATTACAAAAACAAAAAGAAGGTTTTAACCGATTTCCCGTTTCTAGCAAACTACAAGTGTGAGCGCTCAGTTTTGTATCTTTACGCCAGACTGCGGGAAGAGAAGAAAACAAACGTACAAGAATGGAGGGATTTTCTTAAAAAAGCGGCGGATGAATTGGTAAGAATCAGGGGCGGTACCAGAATTTTTATTTGTAAGGGGGCAAATTTTAGGATGATCGTCACATAAGGTTTGGGTTCTGAATTGAGATTTTTATCCTTCGAGTCATACGTCATGATAAACCAAAAACTTTTGTTTTGTTAACATTAATTCAGCCAAACCAAAAAATAATTCAGTTTAACTTAATTCATATTTTCAACACGAAAAACCAAACCAAAAGTTCATAAACTTAGCAACGTGAACAAATTCATAAACTTAGCAATGTGAAGAAATGTTGTGACTACTTGTGTTTTACTTCACAAATTTGTTTCCCTCTGATGTGCTAAATCTAGTTATAAAATTTTATCGTTGATAAGTAAACCAAAATGTACCGAGCTAGACCAAAACACAACCGGGCAGTGGACCCTGTCGAGTGGTAGTATAGTTTGGTAAGTTCGGGTTCGAACACAGGGAACTAGATTGGATGATCAATGTAAGTGTGAGCAATTTAAAGAGAGAAAGTAAAATGTGGTTGGTTGTGTGACCGAATTGTCACAATGCTTAAAACTACAATTTTTAACTTAAACTAGGCAAGTGGACTCTTAAGAGTCAAAGTGATTGATTTAGAACTTTCAAATATTAAAACTATACTTGCTTGGATTAGATCGTTAGTGATTTCGGGGTGTAAAGTTAAAACCGGTTATTCTATGCAAACAATTTTCCATCAAACCTAGGCTTAACATTCGTCATCACCTAATGATTCAACTTCAATTTATAAACCCATGATTTAATCAAGTAACGGACATTCGCCATAGCTACCCCACTTGCACATTTGAGCTTAACTTGTTTCCCATTCCAAAACCACATCCGCAATCAAGTTCAACAATTTATAGACAAAAAGTTGACAACAATTCACTAGATAGAAAACGTTCGCTATAACTATTAGCAAATTATCAAACAAGTTAATTAATTGACATCAAGCTCAAATACACAAGTAGTTGATTAAACACAAGTTCAAGTTAAAAGAGTTTATGATTCATCCAAACGAATGACATTCGCCAAATTCGCCAACTCAAATCATACTAGTTAACTAGCTTTACTTGTAATAATTTTCACATTCACGAAAATAGATTCATTCATACATTTCATACAAATGACAAGTATTTTTATTAAACAACAAACATTCGCTATAGTTGTTTAGTCAAAATACCGACAAGTTTAACCACATCAACTAGTTACATACAAATTTATGGATGAATCATAAACTCAACGCATAAATCAAACACCAAAATATACACCCCTAGTCACTAACTAGTTCATCCAAGCAAGTATAACAAAATCTAGCCAACCATCATCATCAAATCATCATACAAACAAACCATCAAAGAAACCAAGGAAAACATGATTATATTTAGATAAAAATGCAAACCGAGTTCTTACAAGGGTGAGACGATGTTTGTTAGTTACCGAGAGATGCTACACGAAAGGAAATCTTCAAGAAAATGAAAGAAAACCTTCAAAACCTCAAAAATCGCCTCCTAGTGAATGGTTTTCGTGTGTGTTGTTGTTGTTAAAAAGTTGGTGAGATGCAAAGTGAAAAAGGGTACTTTTCTAAGAAAAAGTGATCTGCCGCCTACCAAGCCGGCGGCTCATTATGTGAAGCCGGCGGCTTCACAAAACACAAACAAACCGGCGGCTTTTCCAGACTAGCCGGCGGCTTCAACAAATCGTCTCAAACCGGCGGCTTCTCCAGACAAGCCGGCGGCTTCAACCTGTTTTCCAGCAGACCAGTTTTAAGCTCAAGACTTCAACACTTTACAAACTTGCTCGAATCATAACCAAAATGCAGTCCACACGACGATTCTTCAATATTGACGCCTGTTATTCAATTTAAACTAAATAAGTACCAAAAGTTCATAAAGTCCACTTAAAATGAATGCAAAAACAATGATATCGCTAAAGATAAACTTATACAAAATGAGCGATATCAAATATCCCCACACTTGAACTTTGCTTGTCCTCAAGCAAACCATTATTTCTCATTTCATTACCCGCTCTTGCAACATTATAGGAGAAGATCAAGTTTACCAAAATAATACCAACACTAACTACTAAAGCAATTAGGCTAGCAAAATATGCATAAGCAATAAAAACTTGAGATCTAAGTTTGTCAAGCCCGAATGCACGACCTGGCACCTCACATAAGGATAAGTGTTTAGTCACTCACTCTCAACCTATAAAACTACAAGGTAAGGAAGTAAATGATGTAACACTCAATCAAACCAAGTCGTGATGCATGTTACCATAGGCTTGCAAAAGGATCAAATCTCCACCGTCTTGGCGTGAGCACCAAGTGAGATCTCAAAGGAGGTATTCTAACATGTGTTGTAACAAATGTAGGCTAATTATGGAATAAGGTATGATAAACACAATAATTGGTGAAAAATGATAGTCAAGACCCGTGAGAAATGTGGAAATGTTACCTATTGGTTTAAGCATGTGACAGTAATAAAAATTGGGATTTTTCATGCCAAATCACTTCAAATTACAATTCACTTTCACTTACAATTTATTACTCAACAATTGCGCATAAATAACTCAAATTGATTTACACTATTGATTGGAATAATTGCATTCTATGACTTTTTATGAACCCTGTGTAGCGAACTTTCGGACCAACCATCCTAGACCGGATAAAGACCTTCGGTGGCTAGGTGTAAAACACCCCTCGGGAACTACTTGTTCAATAATTCAAAGGCCATTTAGTTGACTACAATTACCCAATCTAAAACATTAAGCTCAACAGTTAATTTCCAATAATTCAATTGCGCTCAACTTCAATTATTTAACTTGACATTCAAACAATCTCCATTTTACACAACTTAATTACATAATTTAACACTAGAATCCCATTTCAAAACGATTTAAGTCACACATGGATAAAACTCAGTAAAATTCCAATTAGGCAACATCCTAGAAAAGTAGATGGTTCGGGAATTGACTACACAAAAATAAGGCTAACATTTTGAGTGGAGTGTATGTGGAAGTGTCTACGGGTTTCTCAGCACTAAAGATGAGTGCTAGCGACCTGGGTGGACTGGATATAAATGGTTTTAAATCAAAATAAGATCAAAAATTCCTAAGAACACCTCCTCGTCTTCGACCCCACCTATATCACATTTCTGTGATCCCACAGCGGTCTCAAAATGCATCACTAGGGCAAGTTCTAGAACAAACTACAATCACCGGCACACTCATAGCAATCAATCAATATAAACACTAAAGGTAAGTGTTTTTCTCATATAGGCTCAAATTTCTCACAATTTTCATAGTGGAGGCTACAAGTGTGCTAGTCATGCAATTTACCCTATTAGGTTGCTTTTTATGACACATCTCAAGAGGTTAAGTTGCAAGAGGGAAGATTAAATCACTTTTACTAGATTTTAACTAACACATTTCAAAGCAATTAATTTAATAAGGACAAGCAAATTCCTAGCATACTACCATTCCATAACCCGTTATTAGAATTCGTAAAGTTCAATTGAAAAATCCAAGATCAATAACAGACCTAATAAGTGGCTATAAAACAACAATATACTAGGAACAAGATTCAAGTGAAGTTAACCCTCCCCACACTTGAGATTTGCATTGCCCTCAATGCAAAAATAGTATATAAGAATGAGCGCGAAGGGGCAAAGGAAACGAGAACTTCCCCGGGGGTTTGTTTGCGGGCGAGTGCATTTGCTGAACTTATTGCCAGCCGGTGCACGATTCCGACATCCATAAAAGCAAGAACTTTTATCCATTACCTAAATAGAAATAGAACCAAACATAGGGTATTGCCGATGAGTGACATTGTACCAAACAGTACCCAAATGTCACTCAAGGCAAGAAGTTCAAAATACTACCCGAGATAAGTAGCAAGTCATGAAATAAAAATGTCTAACAACTGAGGCACGTAAGCACTCTTAATTGAAACATAAAGATAGTGATGATAGTGTTCGAAAATGGGACAAAGAGCGAACTAATAGGGCCATCCCCACCCTCCTGAACTCGGTCCATGAGAACCGCCCTGACGGTCGCCGGGCTGGGTCCATGGATCCCAGCTCTGATATCCAGAAGAGGCATCATTAGACATCCGTTCTCGCTGCAACTGCCGCTCATATTCCTCCTGGTGTTGACGTTGAGCCTCCTCTAAAGCAGTAGCATGATCATAAACAGGGGGTGGGTGGTCGCGGGACTCAGGTGTACCCCATTGGTACAAGGGCTCGGCATAAGTAGTTTGATAGCCTTGTTGCTCGGCTATCCAGTTGAGATTACCAACAGTCCAATCAGTGCGGTATTCGAGGTTTCCCATCCGGTAACCCATCTCATGCCTAAAGTCGTTGAAATCATCCCGAAACGCATTATGACCCACTTCAATTCTTCCAATGCCCTGCATAAGATCAAAAAGAGATGGTTGGGCTTGAACATTCCCTTGCACCGGTTCATCTTCTTGTTCCCTATCTTGGCGAGGAGATTGTTGGTGCTCCTCTGGTGCCGGCTGGTCAGGAAATGGAATATAGCGTCCTTTCTTATCCTTAGCCACCGCCTCGGTCGCATTATACATCAAGTAGCCCAGGCTCTTTTGTGGCGCATCGATCAAAGTCAACCCCGAATTACGCCCAAAGTTAATATCAAACGATCGTGCAATCAATGTGACGAAATGCCCACCAGCTTTTTCCTTTAACCCCAGCAGAAGAAACACTCAAATAGGACCCAACACCGTAAGGAATGTTCACATTAATCCGTTCTCTGATTTATCTCAAGTACCAAAGGTCTGCTTGGGTAATCTTTTCTCTGTTCTCCCTGCGATTCTGGAGGGTATGTGCTATAAACCGATGAATGATCCGGATCCGAACATCGTGCATGTCCTTTTGTGATACCCCACTAGGCGAATAGTCTTTCTCACTAAGCTCCTCCCAGAAATCATCTTCTATAAATGTGTGGGTTTCAAGAACCCGAGCACCGGACCATAGATAATGATCAAAGCAGTCGTAAGAAAGTTCTTCCGGTGTATAGATCCCCAAACATGTAGCCAACTCCTTCATTGACATAGACCTCGGCTGTCCACCCAATCTAAACCTCATGAAAGTACGGTCATTAACTGATTCGGGATTATGTTTAAACCCAAGAGTAGCGTGAAACTCGTAGCATAACTCCTTGTAGACGGGCACCCGGATAGCAAACAGTCTCTCCCAGTCGGTGAAATGATATAGGTGTCCTTGATGCTCAAAATGTTGGGTGAGAAGCTCCCGAATCTGACCGGCTAAACCAATAGTCTCAAGTGGCTCCCAATCCACATAGCGTGCCAATTCAAACTGCTTTTGCATCACAAAGTACAGATTTCGGGAATATTGGTTAAAGAGTACCCAATTGCGATCAAACCGAAGCCAAGGGTGAATATTTTCCGGAATTAAAACGGCTTCAACACTGTCCGGGTCAGGTCGGACCAATTCCTCCTCATCTTGTAGAGCAGAAGTTGAGGTTTCAGCAGCACGTTTTGAAGTATCGGTTTTGCGTCCCTTTCTTGGCTGCGAAAAATCAATAGAGAAACACAATATTGCACACAACAATGGTTAGCGTTAGTCCTAATCATAAACATGTCTCGCATGCAAAAATGAGCGATAGTATGTCAAAATCGTAACCTCCCCCAAACAATTAATCTTGTCCCAAACAAGTATAGCAATAAAGCAATTCACCAAAACACCATAACCAAGCATGCCCAACACATTTGAAACCACAATTTAAACTCTACCAATGTACAAACAATATGTAGCCCAATATTAACTAAACCAAACTTAACATAATGTCCAATCAACATCATCCTAGTCAAGCTAGTCTTACAATCACGGACACATAGTAATTCATACAATGTACCTACATTCCAAGCAAGTTCATCATTTCATTCAACTATCAATAATCATAGTATGAAACATATAAACTATTTCAAGCAATGTCTTACAACCAATGACTATATTTAGGAAAAATAAAATGACAAGAACAATCAACAACATCATCCACCAAAAGTTGACATGAATTTTAGTTACACAATTAAGCCCAAGTCATGAATTAACTCACAAATGAAGCCATGAAAAGCATGGTAACATTTAAATCATGCATTTCCAACGACTACCAACAACAATCATCATACAAATTCGAAACCCCCAAATTGACATGAACCCTAATCACTAAATATCGCATTTACATTATGAAGCTAATCATAAAATAAGCAATTACAAGCAAAGTGATAAAGTTTATTATTTAAAATTGAAATGTTGTAACTTTTAGGTAGTAAACATTGGGTGCTTATCATTCTTGACAATGTTGAGCACTGCGGATACATATTGGATTCGATGAAGATGACAAAGACTTGGAAGTCTTATAAATTCGCGGAGCATGTTCATGGGTAAGTATATATGTTAACTTGAATGAAAATGCTAATCAGGCAATTGTTTCTTATAACTTGTGGTTAACTTCATAGTATTGAATTTTCAGAAGAGAAGGCGAGGATTGACTATGGAAGATGGTGTTGGTAAGCATATAATATAGTTTGAAAAACTTGATATATGCAAATTGATCATAAATTATGTGTTAAACTAACTTTGTGCTTCAAATCAGTGTCCTCAACAACGAGACAGTTGGGAATGTGGGTATTACGTAATGATGCATATGCAACAATTCTTTATGAGTATGCAACAAGATTTCCCACAAAATGTAAGTCCATATATAGTACGTAATATATAATCTCTGTATAATTCAATGCATTAAACTCGTTCTCTTTTTTTATGTTTTAATTTGAATTTATTATAGGCTTGGAGCGACTTGTCCCCTTATACAGCCGATATACTGGAGAAGCTGGTAATCGAGGGCATAATTGAATTTGCAAAGAGGTACATTCTTGACGGTCAGAACAAGTAAATAAACCCATTTTTAACATTTAAACATTATATTTAGGTTATATGTATTTTAGTTGTACATACGTAATGTTATTACTTATTAGCATGATTTATATGTTCAGGTCGGTTAGATTTTGTTTTGAATTGTTGGTCAATTTGGTTTTTGGATTCTGCTGGTTTTGGTATTTGCATTCTGCATGCGCGCAGCAGCATATATATATATACGATACATCCGCTCCAAATGCTAACTAAATGCATACGCAGCTCCAAGAAACTTTTTTTTTTTTAATATTTTAATTATAAAAACCGCCACAAATGGCTAGTCCAAAAACGCCACTAAATGTATTTTTTTTAAATTTTCCATTTAAAAAACCGCCACAAAAAACTAAGTATCGACAGCGCTCCATTTACACACTTTTTTATTTTTAAGTGAAACGCTACAAATACTGTTTTACTAACCCGCTCCAAAATTGTCACAACTAACCGCTTCAGTAGTTATCACTAACCCGCTTCAAATGTTATTCTTCCCGCCAATTTTGGTACCTATATAACTGCTCCATTTTGCGATTTAACCGCTCCTGTTTGGACAATTTGTAGCGGTCGTTTGACCGCTTCAAACAAGTTTCCGCTTTTCGTGGCGCCGACATCAGGGGCGGGCTGTTCACCGCTTCAGATGACCTTTTTCACCGCCATATATACCCGTTTTTATACTAGTGTATTTAGGTTAGTAAAGAATAGTTGTTTACCGTAATGAAAGAAGTATTACAAAGTCTAAAATTAAAATTACAAAACTATTTTTTTACATAAGATATACTCCATGACTCACAGTACTTGAGAACTTGTGATCTTGTCCATTTTCGCACTCCACACTGGCACAATTTGTCACAACCATATCCCAATTTCATACCTCACACCCATCATTTCAATCAATAGTAATGTACGGTAGTTTATATCACTTTCTCACCCACTTCTTCCAACAGTAATACTATACATTAATACTGTACATCTTTTGCTCTCATACTGTAATATCTTAGTAAAGCATCCATACACATACCTCTTTACAAAGCCTTTTTAAGATAATTGTATGTAATATATAGTGTAAACAACAACTTAGCATTAAATACAAAGAAAAATACATATATATACCCCGTGTTAATCATACATACTCTTACAAAAATTATTTTAATTGTGTTTAACAATAATAACACCTTTGATTCTATTAGTGTATTAGTTATAAACTAAAGTAACAATTATTTTTGTACACTTTACAAATTAGACGTTATGTGTATTTTTCAAACAAAAAATTGGTAAGTTTTTATCAAACAACAATATTATCTTCCGAAGAAAAATTAATCATATCACTTAACCCAAAAATAACCTATATAAATCATTCGTCATTAATTAATTATTATCGAAGAAAGTAAAAAATCAAAGATCAAATTGGTTCTTGATTAGAAGCAACCAAGAGGTGGACATTGTAATTTAAAACAACTTACATGATATCAAATTATATCATCACTTCACTTCACTTCACTATCATATATAAACAAAAATTAAAAACTTGAAGTGGTATCGTTGAAATAGCATCATACTTTTACCATTTAATTTTCTCTCTCAATTAAGAAAGTAATATATAAATAAACCTCAAAATTGGACAGCATCTATCACTTCACTTCACTATCATATATAAACGATGAAGACCTTCAAAAATTATCCCATCCCAAATCAAAATAAACAAATTAAATTTTCAAACATATTATATGTACATATAAAAATAGTAAACTTTACTGATAATTACTCTATATTTCAAAATCTTGCATAATGGACTACAAATCATGGGTAAACTGTAAATTATTGAAGATTAGGAGATTAAAGATGAAATCGGTAGTCTAAGCCGGAAATTCATGCGGTGTGTGTTGTATATGTGAAAAATCTAACATATTTCTTCAAGAACATACCTTTCTTTTTTCTTTCTTCATCGCGTGATAAAAATCAAACTACTTTCTTGTACTGTGTATTTCAAAGCCGGTACAAATCATAAAATTGAAGAATAGTTATTAGAGATTGCAAGGTGAAAGCTAAAACGCACGGGAAGAGATAAAATTTAAGAAATAAAATTGTTAAAGAGAGAGAGAGAGTGAAGCTTGACCATGTTACTATAAGTAATATCAGGAACAGGATTAAACTTGTACTACATGTTATATCATCTGAAGCTTCCACATATCATACAAAATATTTGAAAGATGAGATTAAAAATCAACACACATATACACATACAGATTCACACTATAACACGGATACAGACAAAGTCTATATATATGAGAGGTTTGACCATTAAGTGACAGGTCTAATTCAGCACGTGAATGGTCGGACCAGTTTCATCAAATCAATAAATAAGTTGGTTCTGTTTATGGTTCGATTTTCACTCACAGTGCCGCCTCATCCTCGTAGAAGGACTAAAATACCTCTAAAAATTTAAAACTTTTTTATCTTTCAAGGGACGAGGAGTGAAATAAAAACGGAATATAAGGACAAGGAATGTAATTTACTCGTGAAAATATCTTCACAATTTATTACATGTTATATTTACAGGGTCAATGACTTCATTTTCTTTGAAAACTACCATTTACCTACGACAGTTTAATTGATGAATACGCGTGATAAGTGATAACTTGGCAGGAAACACCTGTTGATAAATACATGTTACCCAAACAAAAACACACACATAATTACCCAATTTCAGATCATCTAAACCATGTCCCATATAGAGCATCTAAACCACCTCCAAATCCCTTTCCAAATAATCAAGAATTGCACCGACGACTTCAGTGAAAAAAACTTAATCGGAAAGGGTGGATACGGAAAGGTCTACAAAGGGATCCTCTCATGGGAAAATCACCTAAATCTGCAAGTGGCTGTAAAACGACTACATGTTAATGGGTTTCAAGGCAACAAGGAGTTCTACACTGAACTCACAATGCTTTCAAGCTATCGACACAAAAACATTATAACCCTTGTAGGGTTTTGTGACGATATCAACGAGATGATCCTTATATATGAGTATGCATGTCATGGAAGCCTTGATGCATATTTAATCGACTCCAAAAGGTTAGATCAACTATCATGGCAAAAGCGGCTAAATATTTGTATTGGTGTGGCCTCTGCAATAGAATATCTTCATAATCATGTCGCAACACAACACAGGGTGATACATCGAGATATAAAAAGCGCAAATATTTTGTTGGACGAAGAATGGAACCCAAAACTCTCTGATTTTGGGTTGTCAAGAATAGGTCTAGCGAATCAAGAAAACACATTTATGATTACTAACGTAGCCGGAACGCACGGGTATTGTGATCCACAATATGAAAAGACGGGTATTTTAACAAAAGAGTCAGATGTTTATTCTTTTGGGGTGGTTTTATTTGAACTTTTGTGTGGAAGAATGGAATGTCTTATCAAGTTCCATGACGAGCGACGATCTCTCCATAACTTGGCCCGAGCCAGCTACGAAAATGGAAACCTAGACAAGATTGTTGATTATAGAATAATGGATTATATTAAAGGAACAAAATTGAGGGAATTTTCAGCTATTGCGTATCATTGTTTGCAAGACACTCGAGAAAAACGACCTACAATTCATGATGTTGTACTCCAACTTACGAAACTCCGGGAAACTCAAGTAAGTTTTAATTGTTTTTCTATTAATTGCATAAAATAAGGAAAATAATACCAACATTCTTTAACAATATTATCAAACTTTCACCTTCTACTCTGACTATTACAAATTTATTGTATCCCCTTAATATTAGTTGACCTGGCATATAAATATGTTGTTGAATATATCATTAACAACACCCACATAAGATAAAATGGTGGTTGCCGAACCCTTGTTTTTCTACTAATTTCAAGCTAATTTAGTGATTCAATTTTCCAAAGAACTTTCATGATATAGTTATCCCTTATATACAAATGACCAACTATCTCTTCAATAAATCATGATATTTTAAGGTGTTTATCATTATTTTATCATGATAACATAAAATTGTGAGATTTTAAAGTATCTATGAGATTTTAAGCGGTATGTTTGTCTTTTCAACTTGGGTTTTTACCCCACCACTAACTTACTAAAGTTTTCATATATAACACCGAATGATTTATGATTTCCTTTTTATCAAAGAATTTAACATAACATCAAATAATATCTTCTATGAAACACATAATTTTATTAACTTGTGATTAAGTCATATCTAGCCTTCATTAAACCAAAATAATAACTTTTAACATACAAAAAAGGTTTACCAATGGTGCTATAATATACAAAACTAGATAAGACCCGCAAATTTTGCGGGCTATGAAATATTTAAAAAGTAGGTTGATAACGTTAGGTAAATTTTGTAGTTATTGATGACGTTATATCAAACTCCAAACAACGTCAACAATCATATACGGAGAAATCAACATTGAGGTAAGGCGAATGATAAGTGTGTTTTATGGTCATATAAACAATTCAAGCTCATAAAATTTATCTAAATGTAAAACCTTAGAATCATCTATGGGTGTGGCTATCATATTACTGGCAAATGGATCTGTAGCAAATGTAACTAACTAATATTATAATCTGCTTGATGTAATCTGCTCTCCAGTTAACAATGTAGCTTATTGCTCATACGACTGAGCAACATAAAATAATACAAGCATCAGCAGCCTTCTCTTATACTGTGACAAAGAATCGTTTTATTTTAAGTGATTGATTTCCAAATCAAAAAAAGTGGATGATATGCAAATATGCAATAAGGATGGCACCTGCGGGTCGTAAGTACGGATATGCCAAATCCATCACCCATCCGCGATGGGGTTTTTTGATCCACAAACCCGTGAATACCCGCTAGCGGGTTAACTTTTACACCCATATCCGCGACCCGTGGATACCCGTGGGTTGCGAGTTACCCGCAGGTTTTAAATAGTACAAATAATCTATCAAATTATCAAAAGATTTTATATAATTTTAATGTATAAAAATGTTTTAAAACATGTTTAAATCAATGGATCGTAATTTTAAACGAATTAAATTGTTGAAATTTAAGACTTGCGGACTAATAGTTTGATAACTATCAATTTATTTGATATTTTTTTCTTGTTCATTTGATAAGTTTGATATTCGAAACATAAATATTATACTTTTTAGTCTCTATATTAATAGCTTTCATTATATATTGTTCAAATGAACCATTATATATATATATATATATATATATATATATATATATATATATATATATATATATATTGGGAGGATCTAGGGGGAAACACTTTTTTTGAGGGAAGTAGGGAAGTGTAATATTCATCACGGAGCATCTTAACTTCGTCAATACATTTGTCGAAAATTAAAAAGTGAAAATTAATTAATGTTAAGCTTCCATGATAAATTTTGTAACACCCCCAAATTTAATGTTTTGCGGAAGCATACCTAAGTGTTACTAATCAATATACAAAGCACAAGATATACAGTAAACGACCTCTAAATGAGACGTTGTAAAACGATTTCATAGAAATATATGTTTGAAAACTTAATGTTTTCGTATACAAAAATAGTTCCCTAGAGTCCACGCGTATGGCGGGAGATTCTATTACATAATCAACATGTACAAAAGATAATGCTGAGAATCTCCGTTAGATGCAGTTTAGTTGAAATCATGCGACTCTGGCTATGTCCTGGAGAAATCCTACTCCATATGAGTACCTGAGAATACATGCTAAAAGGGTCAACACGAATGTTGGTGAATCTCACAGGTTTGCAAGTAATATCAGTTTTGAACACAAGATTTCATCAGTAGTGCCCGCAGGCGTAAATCAAGTATTTGCAAATCCAGCAAATGTAAGGTAAATAAGTTATACCGTTGCCATGAGGCTCATAATCGAAGCTTAACCCGTAAGTAATAGTTTGCTCCCGTGACATGCTCATAACTGAGCAAGCATAAGTAACGAATAATAGTCGCCCGTTTATACATAACGGTTCGTGGTAGCGCTACTACCCCGGGCGGGGAGGGTCATTTCCCTAATGGATCCATTAACTAGTGTTCGCGCTTAAGTCCATAACTAACGATATATGATGGAGAGACTTCTGTAAGTAGTAAACAACTCATGCAATTCCGTTTGGTATAGTAAACAGTTTTAGTACTTGTGTTCAAGAAAAGTATGCAATGTATCTCACCCCGTATGTAAAACAGTAAAAGTGAGGCTGTAAGACTCACCTGAGTCTTTGCAAGTACGTTTATATCAATAAACGAGTAAGTAATATCAACCGTAGGTTCTCCGAACCCGTAACCTTCAAATGCCTAAACACATAAGGTTATGTAAGTAGTTGTCTCGCAAGACGTTTCGTTTAGTTGTACCCAACTAGTATGCCCAATGTTTGTCCGTATGTTTGTAATCGTATGTTGTTAGAAAACATGTTTGGCCCGTTGGTGACGGTGGGTAATAGTCAAAGTATTATCATTGTTTTTGAAGTGTTATACTTATAAATGTATTCCAAAGTGTTTTAGGAGTCGTATCGTATAAGTGTTTGAGGTTGTACAAGTTTAACACTTGGTGTAAAAATAATATGACAACCTTCTGTTTTTGGCGACACTTCGCTATGGCGACACTAGTTAGGCGACACTTGATGAGTGTCGCTACAAATGGCACTGGTTAGGCGACACTTGGTGAGTGTTGCTAAATTTCCGATTTTCAATTAATTGGCGACACTTGGTTAGTGTCGCTATAGGCGACACTTACGAATTTGGCGTCACTAAGGGAGTGTCGCTAAGATAAATCTGGTTAAGTAGTTCAGCGACACTTGGGTAGTGTCGCTATAGGGGCGACACTTAGGCATAGCGACACTTAGCTAGTGTCGCTAGTACTGTTTTTGGCACACTAGCGACACTTCCAACTGTTCGCCGGAAAATGGACCGAAAACGAGTTTTCCGGCCACCGTTCGATCTAATACTTTTACCCAACCCATTATTGGACATTTTAAGCATATATGAACCATAAAAACGTAAAAATGAGTGAAAACGGAGAGTTTCGGGTTTTGTCGGAAACTTACGAAATGCTGAAACGAAAATCCGGAAAGATATGAATGTAGATCGTGATGCCGTGGTTCTTTTATTCCAAAGGAGTGGTATGATCCGGTGTCGTTTTGGTGGGTTATTTTGCGATTGTGTGATGTTGGTGGTGATGGTGATATTTGAGAGAAAATGAGGAAGAAAGAGAGTGAGAAAATAAAGAAATGAGAAAGAAATGGGAGGAGGTGGGGTGTTGGTGAAAGCCTCACCTCACCCAGTCTCTGTTCCGTGCTCCGTGTGGTGTTCATTTTTCCCCGTTATGTAATCGTTTAAATATTTGTTTTACGCGTTTAATATTTATTTAGAATATGGATATTTATTAATCATTTTATTTGAGTTATTTTAAATTTATGAAATGTAATTTAGTTTAATTTGCGCGTTTGTCATTTTTAAGTAGTGTGACACGAGACAATGTGGAAATATAAGTTAAAGTGTCGTCAATAATGTCTTTATAATTTAATCAAAATGTTTCACCAACGTCCCAGCAATATGAATCGGGTCCGGTTAATTTGTACGATTTATCCAAATCGCGTAAGTGCACGTATATATATAAATCACCTTATATATACAAATAAAGTCTGTAATTAGTCCCATTACATACTAATTACAACTAGTTACAAGTAATTAGGCATAATTAATTATCCTAATTAGGCAGGTGTTACATTCTCCCCTTGTTAAAGAAATTTCGTCCCGAAATTAGCTCGAATGCACGATCGGTGCGTCGTCTGCGAAGAGATGTGGATATTTCTGTCGCATTTGGTCTTCCCGTTCCCAAGTGAATTCAGGACCACGTCTAGAATTCCACCTGACTTTTACGATGGGAATACGACTCTGTTTTAGCTGTTTGACCTCACGGTCCATGATTTCCGCGGGTTCCTCAACGAAATGAAGTTTGTCATCGATGCGAATCTCGTCAAGTGGTATGATAAGTGTCTCGTCAGACACACATTTCTTTAAGTTAGAAATATGAAAGGTAGGGTGCACGCTGCTGAGCTCAGAGGGCAGCTGCAGTCGATATGCCACTGGACCTATCCTCTCGAGGATCTCAAAAGGCCCAATGTACCTGGGATTTAATTTCCCGCGTTTACCGAACCGGATTACGCCTTTGCAAGGCGACACTTTCAAGAGCACTCGATCCCCAACCTGGAACTCGAGTGGTTTGCGTCTCACGTCAGCGTAACTTTTCTGACGATCACGTGCGGCTTTGAGTCGGTTCTAGATTTCAGAAATTTTCTCGGTGGTTTCGTGTATGAGTTCAGGACCAGTGAGTTGACTATCTCCCACTTCAGTCCAACAGATCAGTGATCGGCACTTATGACCGTACAGTGCCTCAAAAGGTGCAGCCTTAATGCTGGCGTGATAACTGTTATTGTAGGAAAACTCAGACAACGGTAGGTGTCTTTCCCAGTTGGTACCGAAATCAACTATGCAGGCTCGTAGCATATCTTCCAGTGTCTGAATAGTTCGTTCGCTCTGGCCATCGGTCTGAGGGTGGTACGCGGTCCTCATATCGAGACGGGTACCCAATGATTTTTGGAGTGATTGCCAGAAGCGAGATGTGAAACGAGCATCCCTGTCAAAGATGATCGAGATAGGGACACCATGTTGGCAAACGATTTCTTTGATGTAGATTTGTGTGAGGCGTTCCATTTTATCGGTTTCTCTGATTGCCAAGAAACGAGCTGATTTGGTGAGACGATCGATGATCACCCAAATAGTATCGCAACCGCTTGATGACTTAGGAAGTTTGGTTATGAAATCCATGGCAATCTGTTCCCATTTCCATTCAGGAATGTCGGGTTGTTGGAGTAAGCCGGAAGGTTTCTGGTATTCGGCTTTGACTTTCGAACAAGTAAGAAACTTGCTGACGTACGTGGCGATTTCAGCTTTCATGTTTGGCCACCAATAAAACTCTTTGATCCCGTGATACATTTTATCAGACCCCGGGTGGATAGAATATTTGAACTTGTGAGCTTCATTCATCACCAAGTCCCGCAGGTTCCCGAAACTAGGCAACCAGATTCGGTTAGAGAAGTACCTAACTCCGTTGGGTCTGATTTTGAATTGTTTATCCATGCCTCGTAAAGCCTCGTTTTTGACATTATCGGGTTTGAGAGCTTCGAGTTGAGCGGTGAGAATCTGAATATTCAAATCGTTGTGAATGGTCATACTGAGGGCTCGGACTCGAAGTGGTTTTGTTCGTTCCTTACGACTGAGAGCATCGGCAACCACGTTTGCCTTGCCCGGATGATATTTGATCTCACAGTCGTAATCGGTGAGCAACTCGACCCATCGACGCTGCCTCATGTTAAGATCTTTTTGGTCGAAGATGTGTTGGAGACTTTTGTGGTCGGTGAATACAGTACTTCGGGTACCATAAAGGTAATGTCTCCAGATTTTGAGAGCGAACACCACGGCCCCTAACTCGAGGTCGTGAGTTGTGTAGTTCTTCTCGTGAACTTTAAGTTGTCGGGAGGCGTAAGCAATGACCTTGTCTCGTTGCATCAGCACGCAACTGAGACCTTGGTGAGAAGCATCGCAGTATACCACGAAGTCATCGGTGCATTCGGGTAGGGATAGAATAGGCGCACTGCAAAGCTTGAGTTTCAACAGCTGAAAGGCTGACTCTTGTTTATCGGTCCAGTCGAACTTTTTATCCTTTTGAGTCAGTGTCGTGAGTGGTATGGCTATTTTTGAGAAGTTTTCAATGAACCGACGGTAATAACTTGCCAATCCCAAGAATTGGCGTACCTCGGTTGGAGTGGTTGGCGCCTGCCAGTTCTTGATAGCCTCGATTTTTGATGGATCTACATGAATTCTCTGACTATCAATCACGTGTCCAAGGAATTGAACGATTTTTATCCAGAACTCACACTTAGAGAATTTGGCGTAAAGCTCCTCGTGTCTTCTAGGATGGTTCTGAGATGTTGTGCGTGTTCTTGTTCGTTTCGTGAGTATATAAGGATGTCATCGATGAAGACAATGACAAACTTGTCAAGATAAGGTTTACACACCCGATTCATAAGGTCCATGAATACAGCCGGTGCGTTGGTTAGACCGAATGGCATCACTTGGAATTCATAATGCCCACAACGGGTTCTGAATGCGGTTTTTGGGAAGTCGGCATTGCGAACACGCAATTGATGATAGCCTGATCGAAGATCAATCTTTGAATAACAGCTTGATCCTTGAAGTTGATTGAACAGATCGTCGATTCGAGGAAGTGGATATCGGTTCTTAACGGTTAGTTTGTTCAACTCTCGGTAGTCAATACACATTCGAAATGAACCGTCTTTCTTTTTGACAAATAAGACCGGAGCTCCCCAAGGTGAAGAACTCGGTCTGATGAATTCTCTATCCAGGAGTTCCTGTAACTGAGTGGACAGCTCCTGAAGCTCGGATGGGGCTAGGCGGTACGGTGCTCGGGCCACCGGTGCGACACCCGGCACGAGATCAATCGAGAACTCAACCTGTCTAGGTGGAGGTAAACCAGGTAGTTCTTCTGGAAAGACTTCGGGAAATCTCTAACAATTGGCACATCTTCAAGTCGCTTCTCCTCCGACTTTTTCTCCGTGATGTGTGCGAGATTTGCTGGATAACCTTTTCTCAGAAATTTTCGGGTTTTTAAACAGGAGATTATATTTAGTCTCGACCCACCGGTCTCCCCTTGTATGATCAAGGTTCTACCGATGGCGAGAGGGATGCGGACGATCTTATCATAACAAACAATTTCGGCCCGATGCTTGGACAACCAGTCTATACCCACGATGACGTCGAAACTTCCTAGTTCAACAGGCATAAGATCGATTGAGAAGATTTCGTCGGCTAGGTTTAAAGTGCAATTAGGTATCACACTATCGGTTTCTATGAGTTTACCATTTGCAAGTTCTACTATGTACTTAACATCTAAGGCCACGGGGGTGATGTCAAGTAGTGGGCAAAACTCATCAGAAATATAGCTCCTATCAGCACCAGTATCAAATAGAATAGAAGCAGATAAGTTGTTGAGGAAGAACATACCCGAGACCACATTCGGGTCTTGACGGGCGTCCCCTGAGTTGATTACGAAGGCTCTGCTCCGAGTGTTGTTGCGGTTGTTGTTGTTGTTGTTGTTGTTGTTGTTGTTGTTGTTGTTGTTCTTCAGCTTGGGGCAGTTGTTCTTGAAATGCCCAGAATTTCCGCACCCAAAGCAGGTCTTTGGTGCAATGGTGCTGGGGGTAGGAATGATGGCTCAGCAATCCTTGGCTAGGTGCCCGAACCTTTTGCAGTTGGTGCAAGGGCAGGAACCGTCATGGTGACGATTGCATTTGGAACAGTAGGGTTTGTTCCCGCCGTACCCTTTCTTTTCTGTAGTCCCCGATGAATAAGCCTTAACAGACTCAGGCTTTTTGTTGGTGATTTGGTTGGATGAGTTGGAGTTTCCTTCCCATTTGCATTTGTTGTTTGCAGAAGGGGTTGCGGTTGTGCCACGGCGGACAGAGTTTGCCGTTAGCTCGTGGGCAATACGGATGGCGCTTTGAATCGTACCCGGTTTGGATGATGTCACCAAGTCTTGTAGTCTGTCGGGAAGTCCATCGACATATTTTTCGATCCTCTTGTATTCAGGATCAACCATGGATGGGCACAGAAGTGCCAGTTGGTGGAAACGGTTGGTGTACCCGGTGATATCATCACCTTGCATCTTGTGGTTCCAAAATTCCAACTCCAGTTGTTTCAGTTCATCCCTGGGGCAGTACTCACCCCTCAACATCTCCTTCAGCTCCTCCCACGGGAGTTTGTAAGCATTCGCAATACCCACAGTCTGAGCATAGGTGTTCCACCAGGTGAGAGCGGTGTCAGTGAAAGTACTAACGGAGAACTTAACCTTGTCTCCCTCCGCACAGTTGCAGATAAGAAACACAGATTCGACTTTCTCGATCCAGCGTACTAGACCGATAGCTCCCTCAGTACCTGCAAAGTTAAGAGGTTTGCAGTTTTGGAAGTCCTTATATGAGCAGGGTTTGGGTTGTGGTCCATTGTTAGCTGTATCTTCGCTACCAGGAGTTGATGTTCGGGTAGCTAGGGCTTGGGCCACACTACGGGCAATCAGACCCGCAATTTCGGCTTCACTGAGGGTGATTTGTCGGCGAGGAGGCATGATGCTGAACAAGAAAAGAACAAGGAAAGAGGAATAAGATATTTGTATGAAATTATGATATGTCACAAGTGTAAATGATGAGATACACGATAATAGTACGAAGTGACAATCACATTTCATTTAGATAAACAAGTTGAATACAAGGTACGGGTTTTCCCAAAAGATTACAGGGTAATAGTAGTACAAAAGTACCGGGAATTGTTACATCCGGTTGAATTACATAGGTCCTAATCAAGTAGTCAACTGGTTACAAGTTACAGACTGATCTAATCTTGATGCAGATTAATCTGCTCCATCAGCGCGACAAGGCGGTCCACGGTTTCTGCTAGTCTGTTGGCTTGCCTGGCGTTGTCTTCAACCAAGGCCAGTCGTTGTACTAGTGCTCGAGAGTGATCCTCAGTCTCCTGTGAACCCTGTTCACATTCCTCTAGTCGGTTTCTTACGAGTTCATCCGCACCTAATTCAGCGGTCATTGAATCCTGAATTATGTGAACCCTTGTTCTCGCTGGAGTTGTGATATGCGGTCAAGAGCTTGGCGAAGCAGCTAGGTCATTCGGTGTTGTTCCCGTTCGAGATTCTCGAGCCTTTGCTCCTGACGGCGGAGTTGGGTAGCCAACACTGGCACCGTGAGATGTGCCGAGTTCTGAAAGTTATGAACAGGATAAGGGCTGGTTCGAGGTGACCTAGTGGTCCTCCTGGCTATTCGCGGGTTTCGAGATCCTTGCGGATGAGAGCGTGACGAATTGGGTGGAGTGTTTGCCATTCCTGAGGCAGAGTGTAAGTAAGACGAGGCTAATATATATAAGTATATAATATCCAGCCTAGTGTCTAGCATGTATCAAGTAATGGTCCGGTTCTCTCGTGGTCAGAGTCAACTAACGTATTCCTGTTCAACATAACCATTTCAGACCTCACATCATCTTTCCTTAATTGTACATAGTTGATCAGGCTATGTTAAATTAAAGTCGTATGCTGTAATTCCTGAACCAATCATGCCTAGTAAGGGAATACTGCCTAATGGTCATAGTCTAGGTCCACTAAATGCAACCTAGTTCACTATAACCTGGCTCTGATACCAATCTGTAACACCCCCAAATTTAATGTTTTGCGGAAGCATACCTGGGTGTTACTAATCAATATACAAAGCACAAGATATACAGTAAACGACCTCTAAATGAGACGTTGTAAAACGATTTCATAGAAATATATGTTTGAAAACTTTTTGTTTTCGTATACAAAAATAGTTCCCTAGAGTCCACGCGTATGGCGGGAGATTCTATTACATAATCAACATGTACAAAAGATAATGCTGAGAATCTCCGTTAGATGCAGTTTAGTTGAAATCATACGACTCTGGCTATGTCCTGGAGAAATCCTACTCCATATGAGTACCTGAGAATACATGCTAAAAGGGTCAACACGAATGTTGGTGAATCTCACAGGTTTGTAAGTAATATCAGTTTTGAACACAAGATTTCATCAGTAGTGTCCGCAGGCGTAAATCAAGTATTTGCAAATCCAGCAAATGTAAGGTAAATAAGTTATACCGTTGCCATGAGGCTCATAATCGAAGCTTAACCCGTAAGTAATAGTTTGCTCCCGTGACATGCTCATAACTGAGCAAGCATAAGTAACGAATAATAGTCGCCCGTTTATACATAACGGTTCGTGGTAGCGCTACTACCCCGGGCGGGGAGGGTCATTTCCCTAATGGATCCATTAACTAGTGTTCGCGCTTAAGTCCATAACTAACGATATATGATGGAGAGACTTCTGTAAGTAGTAAACAACTCATGCAATTCCGTTTGGTATAGTAAACAGTTTTAGTACTTGTGTTCAAGAAAAGTATGCAATGTATCTCACCCCGTATGTAAAACAGTAAAAGTGAGGCTGTAAGACTCACCTGAGTCTTTGCAAGTACGTTTATATCAATAAACGAGTAAGTAATATCAACCGTAGGTTCTCCGAACCCGTAACCTTCAAATGCCTAAACACATAAGGTTATGTAAGTAGTTGTCTCGCAAGACGTTTCGTTTAGTTGTACCCAACTAGTATGCCCAATGTTTGTCCGTATGTTTGTAATCGTATGTTGTTAGAAAACATGTTTGGCCCGTTGGTGACGGTGGGTAATAGTCAAAGTATTATCATTGTTTTTGAAGTGTTATACTTATAAATGTATTCCAAAGTGTTTTAGGAGTCGTATCGTATAAGTGTTTGAGGTTGTACAAGTTTAACACTTGGTGTAAAAATAATTTGACAACCTTCTGTTTTTGGCGACACTTCGCTATGGCGACACTAGTTAGGCGACACTTGATGAGTGTCGCTACAAATGGCACTGGTTAGGCGACACTTGGTGAGTGTCGCTAAATTTCCGATTTTCAATTAATTGGCGACACTTGGTTAGTGTCGCTATAGGCGACACTTACGAATTTGGCGTCACAAAGGGAGTGTCGCTAAGATAAATCTGGTTAAGTAGTTCAGCGACACTTGGGTAGTGTCGCTATAGGGGCGACACTTAGGCATAGCGACACTTAGCTAGTGTCGCTAGTACTGTTTTTGGCACACTAGCGACACTTCAAATTGTTCGCCGGAAAATGGACCGAAAACGAGTTTTCCGGCCACCGTTCGATCTAATACTTTTACCCAACCCATTACTGAACATTTTAAGCATATATGAACCATAAAAACGTAAAAATGAGTGAAAACGGAGAGTTTCGGGTTTTGTCGGAAACTTACGAAATGCCGAAACGAAAATCCGGAAAGATAGGAATGTAGATCGTGATGCTGTGGTTCTTTTATTCCAAAGGAGTGGTATGATCCGGTGTCGTTTTGGTGGGTTATTTTGCGATTGTGTGATGTTGGTGGTGATGGTGATATTTGAGAGAAAATGAGGAAGAAAGAGAGTGAGAAAATAAAGAAATGAGAAAGAAATGGGAGGAGGTGGGGTGTTGGTGAAAGCCTCACCTCACCCAGTCTCCGTTCCGTGCTCCGTGTGGTGTTCGTTTTTCCCCGTTATGTAATCGTTTAAATATTTGTTTTACGCGTTTAATATTTATTTAGAATATGGATATTTATTAATCATTTTATTTGAGTTATTTTAAATTTATGAAATGTAATTTAGTTTAATTTGCGCGTTTGTCATTTTTAAGTAGTGTGACACGAGACAATGTGGAAATATAAGTTAAAGTGTCGTCAATAATGTCTTTATAATTTAATCAAAATGTTTCACCAACGTCCCAGCAATATGAATCGGGTCCGGTTAATTTGTACGATTTATCCAAATCGCGTAAGTGCACGTATATATATAAATCACCTTATATATACAAATAAAGTCTGTAATTAGTCCCATTACATACTAATTACAACTAGTTACAAGTAATTAGGCATAATTAATTATCCTAATTAGGCAGGTGTTACAAATTCTTTTTGTAGGCTATAACATTAATTGATAAATTTTAAATCCCAAATTGTTAATGTTCGTCGTGGTGAATGTTAACTTAACATTCATCACGATGAGTGTTAAAAGAAAATTAATGTTATTTTTTAACATTCTTCGTGATGAATGTTAAGTTAACATTCACCACAATGAATATTAATGTTTTATTGAATAAATATTCATAAAATAATATTATGACTTAAAATTGACTTTCATCAGTTAATATATTCTTTATAGCATCGATCTTGATTACTATATACGAGTAAATTTAATTTTATCTTTGATATTTGTATTGGCAAAGTTAAGATGCTCCGTGATGAATATTACACTTCCCTACTTCCCCCAAAAAATTGCTTCCCTCTTGATCCTTCCCCTATATATATATATATATATATATATATATATATATATATATATATATATACACGATAAATTATACAAATTCGCTTGTTGGTAACTATAATGTGTTTTGTAAGTTCGCGGGTCGGGTTTAACCGCGGGTATAAGTTCATATCTGTCACCCGCCCGTGACCCACCAACGTGTAAAAGTTCATACCCGTAACCCACCCGTGGGTAAAAATTTTACGGGTTTACCCACCCACTATGATCGGGTACCCATGAATCGCGGGTTTTTTCTTGCCCATTGCTATCCCTAATATGCATTACATCATTAGTCAGGTTAATTAGAATATATTCAAATTAATTAAGACGTTTATACTAAAAAAAAGGAAGATTTTGAATTTTTTTTATTTGTAAATATGTTGGAGGGATGTTAAGTGAAGGAATAAAATTCAAATTTCAAAATGGTCTTTAAAATTGCAAAAATCATTAAATATTGTTGTACAATATATTTTTGGAAACTAAAACCCACGATCCATTTTAATGATATTAATGCTGCTTTTGACTTTTAATTATTTAGGTAAGTCATATATATTAAAAGGGGTGCATTTTTGTAATTAACTAATGATTAACACTAATTATTGGCAAATCAATCTTTAAAAACATGATCAATGGTCCTCATTATAATGGATTGCAAAATTGACGATCAAGATGAAGCTATTAACCATTTGATTACCCTAATCAGGGCCTAATTTTATTTATAAAGAGGATTTGAAGTAATAAATATGTTATTTGGCTTAGGGGTGTTCATTAGTTCGATTTATAGTTTCCTTGGTTTAATCTTTTTCGTTTCTTCAGTTTTGAAAAATTGGAGAATAAAATCGAAAATCAAACCAAAAACGAATTCATATGTCTAACCAAACCGAAATTTGATTTCGATTTGGTTTCGGCTAAAACCAAAAAACCCTGCAAAATCAAATTTAATCAAAACACCCTTAAACATACAAAGCTACGAAATATCACAATTATACGATACAAACTAAATAAATCTAACTATTAATAAGTATTACTTATTAATTAAATCCGAGTTCACGAAGCATGCAACTACTAATTTACATGAACTTCAAAGTAAAAACAAAATATTTACTATTCACCAATATCCATTTTCTTTTTGGTTTTGAAAACGCTAGTCTTCAACCAAATTCGAAAAATCACATACACATATAGTTATAATAATAATAATATATTTATTAAATTGAATTCGGTTTTCAGTTTAACTGAATTCGAAAAATTTATAACCTAAAAACCGAATTGAAACCAATATTGAATTTGGTTGCGGTTTTATTCGTTCCAAAAATCTTTTTTCAAATTCAGTTTATTTTTAATTCGGTTCGGTATTTAAATAAAATGATTTCACACCAAATGTTGATCACTCTTAACCTTAATAGATGTATAATGTAACTTATTCTTTAGTAATCAACTTAAAAGTTCCGATCAACCCGACAACCCCGACACAAATCGATAATTTATACCATTTTAACAACCTTTTACATTAATTTATAGTCAAATTGAATATATAAGATAAAATAGTTACGAAACGAATGGTATAGATATTGTAACAACAAAATAAATTAGGTTAAGAATGAAATGGTACTAACACTAGTAAGTTTTGTCAAAAACATTGCAAACTAGATGTTTAAAATACGGGTTATTTCTTGAACGCTTTTGATTTTAATAATGATCGTAGAAATATTTATATAAGCATCTAAAGAATTATCAAGTATTCAACTTCACAAATCTATTCATACACATTGTAGTAAGATCAACTAACTATTTGTACATACATACAAGTATCCCCTCGCGGAGGGGCATATATAGCTCGTTATTGTACAATTGACTTATTTAGATATATGTTGCAATATTCAATGTATTTTCCATTAACTTCAACTTTCAGATTCAACTTCTACTTCAATTTCAATATTACCACTATAGTCGGTTAGTTATGACTTATTTGACTTACTAATGAAGATCGATAACAAAGAAAGCCACACAAATACAAGAACTAACTGAAATTCTCAAAGCGAGAAAATCTCTTAATCAATGATAATTCATAGGTCTCAAAAACTAACTGAAAACCAACCTTAAAAATCATCCTTATAGGGTGCATAAGTTCTAAAACGAAAATAAACAAAAATCCCAAACAAACGATAATGAATAAGTCCAAAACGAAACCCGAAAAATAGAAAAAATGCCCTTTTCAGGCCCTAAACGGCCCTAAAAGGCCCAAAAGTAAAACATGGCTCATAGCAAAGCAATGAGTCTTGATCGTTGGGTCAATTTCCGAGTGACCATGCGAATTTCAGCCCAATCCGTCACAGAAATTTGTTGCCGCAAAATAAGCTCCAAGTGTATTCGCCGCGTTGACTTGATCGTTAACTGCCGCTTTGACCGCATCATTGACCACGTCTGCATCATCCTCCCCTTCTTAAAGAAGACTCGACCTCGAGTCTGCTTCATCTTCACTATGTCCTTTATACGGGGACAAATCTGCAACATTAAAAGTGGCTGAAACATTATAATGACCAGGAAGCTCGATCTTATAGGCATTGTCTTTGATCTTCTTGAGAACCCGGAAAGGACCATCGGCTCAAGGCTTTAGCTTTCCGAAAACATCTGCAGGAAAACGCTCATTTCGGAGATGAATCCATACAAGATCTCTTTCTCGATAAAAAACCTGTTTACAATGCTTATCCACACATTCTTTATACTGCTCATTATGACGAACAATCTGATCACGAACCTTCTGGTACAACTTTTTAATCTACTCAGACCGATCAGCCCCCTCAAGAATAAACTGCTCAAGAACTGGAACAGGCACTAAATCAAGAGGTGTAGTCGGATTTCTGCCATACACAATTTCAAAAAGACTTTTACCCGTTTTCGGATTGATAGACCTGTTATAAGCAAACTCAGGTTGTGGCAGTATAAGATCACATTGTTTTGCATTATCACCAATTAAACTGCGCAACAAATTCCCAAGACTTCGATTAACAACATCCGTATGTCCGTCAGTGTGTGGATGATGAGAACTACTAAACTGTAACTTAGAACCCGTACGATTCCACAAAGTACGCCAAAAGTGACTCACGAATTTAACATCACGATCAGAAGTAAGGGTGTTTGGCACACCATGCAATTTCACAATTTCAACATAATATAACTTAGACACCTGACTAGCATCAAATGTTTTCAAACATGGTACAAAGTGTGCCATTTTCGAAAAACGGTCAACAACCACCATTGCAGATTCCTTAGCGCATTGAGTATAAGGTAATCCCAAAACAAAATCCAGACTAATGTCTTCCCACAGAGAAGTAGGAACAGATAAAGGGGTATACAAACATGCATTACTACCATGAGTCTTAGCAATGTGGCATGTACGACACCTTTCAAGGAGCGTGTTTACATCACGTTCCATCTTGGACCAATCAAACTGTTCACGACGAAGGGACAAGGTCTTCTCATGCCCAAAGTGACCCGCAACTCCACCTGCATGACTCTCTAGAACAATTGCTTCTCGTAAAGAACTCTGAGGAATACATAATCGCGCACCTTTAAACAAATAACCATCATGCTTGGAAAACTGTTGAAAAGGCCCACTATCACACTTACCCCATATCTCTTTAAATTGAGGGTCATCACGATGACGGTCTCGAAGCGAATCAAAACCCAACATCCAAACCTGCATGGTTGTAATTAAAGAATGACGGCGGCTGAGTGCATCGGCAACCTAATTTTGAGAACCCGCTTTATGCTTGATAACAAAAAAGGACTGAATAAACTCCACCTATTTAGCATGTCTCGAATTCAACTTGTGTTGTCCATTAATATACTTTAATGCCTCATGATCAGAAAAAAGAACACGCTCATTTGGAATCAAATAATGCCGCCACGTATCCAAACTGCGAACAATGGCATAAAACTCTTTACCATACATCGAATACTTGCGCCTAGCCTCATTTAATTTTTCACTAAAGAAGACGATAGGTCACTAATTTTAGCCCAAAACACCAGTAATACCTACACCAGATGCATCACACTCAACCTGAAAAACCTCATCAAAGTTAGGCAAGGCTAAAACAGGAGCCTCGGTTACCTTAATTTTCAGAATATCAAAGGCTTTGGCAACCTCTTCCGTCCACTTAAAACGTCCACCCTTCATACATTCAGTCACCGTTGCTATAATGGAGCTAAAGTTCCGAATAAATCTGCGATAAAAAGATGCTAACCCATGGAAACTCCAAATATCATGAATGGTAGTCGGCGTAGGCCAACTAGTAATTTCCTCAACCTTGGATGGATCCATTTTGATCCCAGTACCCATGACAATATAACTAGAAAAGATCACTTCAGTTACAAGAAAGTGACACTTCTTCGCATTAGCATACAACTTCTGCTCATGCAAAATGGTGAATATTTCCCGAAGATGGGACAAATGTTGCTCAAGTCTGCTACTAAAAATCAAGATATCATCAAAATAAAAGACAACAAAATGACCAATGAAAGGTTTGAAAACCTGGTTCATAAGGCGCATGAAGATGCTTGGCGCGTTGGATAGCCCGAATGGCATAACCATCCACTCGTACAAACCATCTCGTGTTTTGAAGCCCGTCTTCCATTCATCTCCCGGTCGCATATGAATCTAATGATACCCTCTCCTTAAATCAATTTTGAAAAAGAATGTGGCACCATGTAAATGATCAAGGAGATCATCTAAATGCGGAATAGGAAAGCGGTACTTAATTGTTATTTTGTTCACAGCTCGATTGTCAATGCACATCTGAAATGTCCCCAAAGCAGGTACGGCACACGGACTCATACTCTCATGTATCAAACCCTTCTCCAATAACTCTGTAACTTGCCTATGAAGCTCTTCCTACTCTCTCGGATTCATCCGATAAGCAAGTCTATTTGGAATAGACGAACCAGGAATGAAGTCTATACAATGCTGAATGTCTCTCGTAGCAGGTAAACTGGGAGGGATGTCATCGGGAATCACATCAGCAAACTCCGTATGCAAAGTGTACAGGAGTTGCACTTACAACCTCATTTGATTCCACAACCACAAGAGTAAGTACATACGGACTATTTTCCGCAAGTTCCTCGAAATCAACCCGTTTCACAAACAAATTTGAACCCTCTTCCGGAGCTTGACGAGAATCAAAAGGAACGAGAGTAACATTCACACCATCCTTCTTGAAACTATAAGTATTATGGAACCCATCATGCTTGGTCTTTCTATCAAATTGCCAATGGCGCCCTAACAGAATATGAGCCGCATCCATTGGTATAACCTCACACCAGACTTCATCTTTATACTTGTTACCAATAGAAAACTGAACCAGACAGCGCTTACTAACCTTGACAGTATTCCCTTTTCTTAACCAAGTCAACTGGTACGGATCAGGATGATCTTCTGTTTTCAGCCTCAGTTTCTCAACCATATAGGCAGAAACTACGTTTTCACAACTACCGCCGTCAATAATCATATCACAAATCTTACTCTTGGAGGTGCACTTGGTCCTAAAGATGTTGTTGCGTAGCCAGGAATTATCATCAATAGACTTTGAAACAGCAACACCTAATTCTCGTTGAATGACCAAAGACTCTCCACGATCAAGATACACCAACTCATCACCTGGTTTGGCTAACTCGGGTTCAGCATCAGTATCATAGGTGGGGTCTTCGTCGTCCTAGGTGAAAGTCAGTGTTTTTTGATTGGGACTGTCCCGTGCAAAATGGCCCAAACCGCTGCACTTATAACACCTAGGTGCACTTGTAACACGCTCCTTATTACCACCCGTATTGGTAGTTGAAGGGGTAATTTTTGGAGTCGTTGTTTGGGCGGTTAGTAAGGTTGAAGGCTTACGATATCAGGAATTTCAACCTTTAAAGGCCAAACGACAAACATCACACTGCATACGAAGTACTTTTTCCTTTAGTTTTAATTTGTTTTTCAATCTTTAACGCCAAACAACAAACATCTATGTAAGTCCAGTAAGGTTGAAGGCTTACGATATCATAAATTTCAGGCTTAAGGACTCCCAAAAACCGGGCTATAACCTGCTCCTCTTCTTCAACCACATCACACCGCATATGAAGCTTATCGAACTCATGAATAACTTCTTCCACAGTCATGTATCGTTGGGACAGATTATAATAATCAAGAAAGGCCTCTTGACAATGATTTTCAGGTAGGAACTTCGCCCTCAATTGTTTCTTCATCTTTTCCCAAGTCTCAACCTTCGATTTTCCTTCTGCTTGTCACCTCTTCCTAACATGATCCCACCATAGTGAGGCATGTTGTCGAAGTTTGATAGCCACAAGTTCCACTTTCATTTTATCAGGATTATCACGCACATCAAACACTCGTACAACCGTACTCAACCAATCAATAAAATCATCCGGATGAACCTTACCTTTAAACTCAGGGATCTCAATCTTCAATCCCAAACTGCGAATTGGATCATCCCTATAACGATCGTCACGATCCACAGAATGATCATCACGATGAAAACGACGATCACGATACCTAGGGTTTATTCCGCCAATAGGATTAACGTCATCTGCTCTATCGTCCCAAATATTAGACTTAGTATCAGTCTCTTCTGCCGGCGACTCCTGCTGTAACTGCTGGAGTTCGAGTTCCTGAATCCGCTGCTGCAGCCTTTCGATCGTCTCTATATCACGAGGACCACGAGCAGTTGTGGTGCTTGGTTCCGTCACGACTTTCTTTGGTCTACCACGTGTGGCCATGATCACCTATGCTCTGATACTAAATAATGAAGATCGATAACAAAAAAAAGCCACACAAACACAAGAACTAACCGAAATTCTCAAAGCGAGAAAATCTCTTATTCAATGATAATTCGTAGGTCTCAAAACTGACTGAAAACCAACCCTAAAAATCGTCCTTATAGGGTGCATAAGTTCTTAAATGAAAATTAACAAAAAGCCCAAACAAACGATAATGGAAAAGTCCAAAACGAAGCCTGAAAAATAGAAAAATGCCCTTTTCAGGCCCTAAACGAAACTGACAGGGCTCATAGCAAAGTAATGAGTCTTGATTGTTAGGCCGTTTCCGAGTGACCATGCGAATTTCAGCCCAATTCGCCATAGAAATTTGTTGCCACAAAATAAGCTCCAAGTGTGTTTGCCGCGTTAACTTGATCGTTGACTGCCGCTTTGACCGCATCATTGACTACGTCTGCATCACTTACGATGGTAATTTTACATTAGTTAAAGACTTTGATTCTAGTTAGAGAGCGTATATCTAAATTAAAAAAGAGACAAATGGAAACTCAAGTTGTAGCGTCATCACAAACGTCCAGACCCCACACATGTAACCTGACCAATATGTTAGGAGTTCGAATCGGTACTTCAACCTATGCGGGTAATTTGTGGATAGGTGATTTATCCAGCATTGATGTTCCTTGTGGGTGGGGTCCATTTTACATACAGTAGCGGAGCTGATAGCGGGGCGAAGGGGTGTTGGGTCCGCCCCAATCAGCCTATAAGTCCTTTAAGAGTCCAGTCCATGACAAATAAATTCAACTAGTTTTTTAATGGGCTATTGCTCTTTATTGGGCCTGTAAGAGTAGTCTCCTACTATCACGGTAAGTAGTTTATTGTTATTGTTATTTAAGTTTTTAACTACGCGGGTATTTCTTCAATAAAAGATTCAAATTCAATAAATAAAAACACAGCAATCTCTTTCCTTACGCAGCTATCTTGACTTCATTAATTTAGGTATTTTCTATTTTATTTACTTTTTTTTTCTATATATATAATTAAAACACAAAATCTTACATTATAAACAAATGGGTCATCGTATGTTTCTGAATTACTAACTTGGTTTAAATTTGAATATTAGCTTTGACAAAATTTGTTATCATGAAGATGTAAAGTAAATTTTAGCCACGAGCCTCCCTAATTAAAATTTCTGGCTCCGCCCCTGTTGACAGATATATGTCATTTCGGATGTAGGTTCGAAATTAATTAGATGCGATCCATCTTAAAAGAAACAATGCATCTAATGACTAATCTAACTAATTCAATGATTCGTTATGCTTCATTTTATGATTTTTATATATCTTTAGGTTCTATTTGAAACACTTCTTTATGCATTTAAATGGTTTCTATTATTTCCGTCTCAAAATGATGGTTTTCAACTTAATAACTTAATAACGTGACATTTGTATTGTTTTATTGTCAGTCACAAGACAACGTGATTGAGATTCCTCGAAGCAGGTTCCAAAAGTTAATGCGATGGTGTTTCTACCCCTTTTGTATCTCCTGCGATTGTGTTTATGCCATCTGTTTTTTAGTTTCGATGTACTTTTTGGTATGAGTCTACTTGTTTATATTTATTTAGGTCATATTAACAATAGAGTAAATTATAGTCTCCAACTCTCCATCCATGTAATATGTTATTTGTTTCACTCTTGGACTTCGGGTATTGTTTTATTTTTGTTTATTTTGTAAGTTCAGTCATTTGATCCGAAGCTTCATTTTACTCACAGTCCCTCAAATAGTAAAAAAGTTTTAAAATTTAATGGGTAATTTAGACGTGTTACAATGAATGTGGGACTGAGAGCGAAATGAAAATAGGATCAAGGAAATGAACATGCAAAAAACCCAACGCAGGAGCTGAGAATGAATTGAATGACATATCACATAAATTGAGAATGTAATTTACTCTTTGAAATATATATATATATATATATATATATATATATATATATATATATATATATATATATATATATATATATATATATATATAAATATATATAAATATATATATATATATATATATTTATGAGTTTGGATCAAATGAGAATACCTTAAAAATAAGAACGGCTAATTAAGAATGTTTCAAATGTGCAATTACTCTTGATAAAATAGTTAGATTAACATTCGTACATCTCAAATATGTAAAACAAAAGAAGTAAATGTACACTTATAAAAATGCACAAAAATCAAAAAATGATTGATGCACGATTATCTCTAAGATTGTGCATCAATCGTTTTTTCGATTTTTGTGCATTTTTGAAAGTTCGCATCCATTTTTCTACACATATTTAAGATGTATGAATGTGAATCTAATGAATTTATTTGCTAGTTGTGCATTTATAAGGTGATCTTAGTCATTTTTATTTTTAAAATATTATTAGAACTTTACTCTAGATATATATATAAATTATTTAGTATAGAAAAACAACGTGACATGCATGTATTCCCTAACACAACCTAAACAGGTGACATCTATATTGTTTTATTGTCAGATCGAAAACAACGTGAGTCTGTCTCTTGGAGCATGTTCAAACAAAAGTGACTGCGATGATTCTAGGAATGATTCTCTAAGGGTGCGCCTGTCTTTCTTGGAGCTAGGGCTGTTTACCTTATTTTGTTATAAGTTTTTAGCTAAATATTTTGTTACAAGTTTTTAACTAAAATGGTGGGGTGGGAAAACATATGTACGGTGTAAAAGACAAATAAATACATACAGATAAAAACAAAGGAGTTGATACATACAACACAAAAAATGTTTAATACAACACACTGTACAACAGTCACAACTCGTAGTACAATTCATTATAGCATAATTTTGGTGTTGGAATCAAAATTATTTGGTGTATCTATCACCTCCCTAAAAACAAACATCTAAAGCCTGAATCAATCCACTCTCACATCATCTTAAAGGTATAATTTTGTTCGTAGACTTTTAAACTTTAATCCTTATATATTTATATTGTTTTCTATTGAGTATTTATATTTATATTATTTATATTTATAAAACTCGTTATCGTTATTTTTACTCAATACGGTTTGATTTTGTACGTTGTTACCTAATTATATCATTTGTTCCAAAAAGAAAGAAAAAATAGTACTCCTAAGATAGAAAAGAAGACATTTCTATTTAAATTACATGACAAAGTTTGTGCATTGTGCTCATGAGAACCATTAAAGAAGATAACTTTTGTTAGTACTCGACGCAAACCCGAATATTATCAAACACGAATTCGAGCTAAATGAGTTCGAACTCGAGTAGCTCGTTAACCGCTTGACTTGTTAATAGTGGTGAACAAAACCGGTTTTTTCGAATACCCGACCCGACCCGAATATCCGAACCGGGTATTGGTCAAAGTCAACAAACCGGGTTTTTGACAACCCGACCCGGAACCGACCCGGTTTTGGGTGGGGGAAAATTCAACCCTATACTAACCGGTTGGTACCGGGTAGGAACCGGTTCGGGTCTAATACCCGGTTCCAAACCGGGTACGGTGTACCCGCCGGGTACAAGTAGTTCCAGCCGGGTACATAAGCCTTAATCACTTCTGTTACCATTCTTCAAAGAGTACCCGCTGGGTACCCATGTTCCAGCCGGGTACAAACGCCCTGATCCAACACATTTCACCATTTTCCACCAAAATTTCACCTAAATCGAAATAGAAAAGTGTTTTGGGATGTCGTTGTACAAAAACGTACCCAAACTCCATTCCCAGTCAAGCATTCCAAAATATCAAAGCAGAAAATTAAAAGTACTTAAATAGACCGAAATCAATTTGTCTAGAAAAATGTCTGAATCACATGAGGCACGCAAGCACTCAAAACGGGGAATAGTCATAGGGGAATCCACGCTCCTCTTGCTCTCTCTCCTGCTGCCTTCGGTACTCTTCCTGCAGCTCTGCCAAGGCGGCACCCTCGTCATAACCAGGTGGTGGATAGCTTGCTCCAGACTGACCCCACATGGGTGGGTAGTTGTAGGTTGTAGGCCGGAAGTTGGGCACCTCTTCAGAAAGTCTTTGTATGTTGTGATGTGACCAAGCGTTGTGGTAACACTGTGCTCCATGCTCATACCTGACTTCCTGCGAAAAATTATCATGGCTAACCTGAAGGCCCTGAATACCATGCATAACATCCAGCATGGATGGCAGTGCTACGCCTTGCTGCTGGAAACCTCCCTGCTCATATGCAGCTTCTTCCTCTTGATGTTGTTCATGTTCCACCTGCTGTTGTCTTCTTCTTCTTCTTGGTGGTTGAGCCACTTGCTCCTCTGGTGGTGGTTCCTGGTAGGGCACGAACCGGTTATTGACAACTGAGATAGCCTGTGCCCCCTGAAACTGAACTAGCCCTACTGTTTTTCGCCTAGCCGTCACTCGCTCTAAATTCTCAAAACTGATGTTGAACGACTTGGCAATCCTAGTCACAAATTGTCCCCCACAGATAGGGGATGCCCCTCTAATCCCGCTGGCATTATGATGTAAATACCAGGCAACAGCGTACGACACATTGATATTCTCCTCTGCTACAAACTTCCTCATATACCATAAGTCGGCGAAACCGACTCTCTCTGTGTTCTCCCTTCTATGCGAAATGGTGTGCGCAAGACATCGTTGGATTACCCGCAACTGCATGTTCTCCATATCTTTGTATGAATTTCCACCTCTAGCGTACGGTATTTGTGAAAATTCGTGCCACACATCCTTGGGGAAAAATTCCAGCCCGATCATATCACTGTTCATCAAATAATCCTCAAAATGAGTTGCATCCAGCTGCTCTCGAGTATAAATGCCCAAACAGGCAGCAAGTTCCACCATACTCATTTTCCTTGGTTGACCTCCCAGTCGGAAAGTCATGAAATTTTTATCAGTCGCCGACTCAACATCCTCTTTCATTTCATATGTGCAGTGGAATTCCACACATAACTCTTTGTATACCTCCTCATTAATCTGAAATATGCCTTCCCATTCTTCATATTCGAATGATATGTGATCCACGAAATAACGTTACCTAATCAGTTCCTTAATTTCGGCTGCTACCCCAGCTTGTTCTAGTGGTTCCCAATCGACCACCCTAGACAAATCACAATCTTTCCCCCTCAACAAGTTCAGTTTCTGACAGTATGTATTGTACTTTGTTAACCTGTTACTAAATCTCAGCCATTGGTGAATTGTCTCGGGAACAAGTAGAGCATCAACGCTCATCGGCTGAGGGCGGTAACCCTCTTCATCATTAGCCGTCCCAGAGGTGTTGCCTTTTTGCCTCTTGTTTCTTGAACCCTGCAAAACACAACACAAATGAGAGAATTGCCTTGACCAATTCATCCATCACATAATCAATTATACAATCATTCCCGCAATACTAACCAATACTATTATGAGTAACTAGATATGCTATCATATAATGTACACACTCATTAGGATTAGCATCATATAATGTTACACAGCCGTAAACACATTTTATCTACAAAGCTCAAACTTATCCTCTTTCAAAAGCAATGCCCTAATATGAGCATTACAACCGTGAGTATTATGTAAATGGATTACAATTCTAAGCATAGCATGACACATAATTAATTTTCCCCAAAATTTGTTTCAAGAACCCTAAATTCGTATTTTTCATAATCTTGTAAATTAAACACGAATTCATGAAATAAGAAGGTGTGAGTACATATAACTCACAATATAATCAGAAATAGAAACAACTAAAACTTTCACACATTCAATTTCAAGAAAACCTAAATCTAAAAACTTCAATCAATCCATGAAAATTAAGTCTTTTGAATTAAAAAGTTGCTAATCGTACCTTAAACATGATGTAGAAGTATTTTGCCGGTTTAATTCGTAAGTTTTTGCTTCAAAAATGGTTGAGTGGGGGGTTTTGGTGGTGTTGCTCCCGTTTTTTGGAGAGAAAATGGGGTTTTGGAATGTGTGGAAAGCGTGGAAGGTAGGCAGGGAAAACCTGGAAAAATAGAGTACCCGGCGGGTACAACCTATTACCGGCGGGTACTTATGTTTTGTTCCCAGAGGAATATGAACTACCCGGTGTGAATATTGACGGGTATATACCTGGTACCCGGCGGGTACACTTTGTATGCAACGGGTACTCAAGGCAATCTAGCTACTGACTTCCTGTAAAGCAATTAAAAGTTGTACCCGGCGGGTACAACATAATACCCGGCTGGTACTAATGTTTAGTTCCCGGAATAATATGAACTAGCCGGAGGGTACAACATGTTACCGGCGGGTAGTAGGTGTACGCACCGGGTAATGTTTGGTATGCAAAATTTTTAGAAGCGAAATTTCGACGCGCATAACTTTTGACTCGTAAATACTTAGAAGCTAAAATTTTGCAGACACCTCCACTATAACAAAATAAAACTTTTCATTTTTACACTTTTTCAAATTTCACGTCAACGAAGAATTCGGACGTGTGACCAATTTTTGGTCATTTCGGACACTTTTGGTGACCATACCAAATCAAAAACGCCTCACATTCAGACTTTCATTTTTTTACCAACACATTTTAACATACATTTAACACCTAAGGCAATTGCAAGCCGCTACATAATTACACTATCGCTCGTTTTGACATAACCACACTTTCATGAACCATTTAGACACCTTTTGACCCGTTTACCATAATAACAACACTTTGACCATAACAACAACACTTTCACCATAACAACAACACTTGATCATTTCATAATCTTCATAAAAATAACAATCTTCATAATCTTCATAAAAATAATAAAATCTTCATGGGAAAACATCATTTAGGAATGGAAACATAACTTGACAATTACTTAAATCAAAGTCTTCTAAATAGTCATAAAAATATTCTTGAAACAAATAAGTCTTCATACTTCTTCAAAATCTTCAAGTATTATTAATCTTCAAGTCTTCTAATATCTTCAAATGCATAGTCTTCGTTGTTCAAAGGTCGAAATCTTCATCGGTGGTAGCCTCTCGCGAAGCTTCATCAAGAGCAATTTCTTCATCGGAGAGTGATATTGCCATACCGGCTTGCACCTCGATATCGTGTATATCTCCTTCGTATTCCATTTCACCTTCAAGACTAGAAATGTGTTGTATACGTTCCGCGGCATCTAAGTGATCCTTCAAGCAAATGCACATCTCTAATGAGGCCGGTGTGAGTCTTGTTCTTCGTATAGATAGTACCCTGCCACTAAGAGAAAAAGCGGATTCCGAAGCTACCGTAGAAGCTTGGACAGTTAGTAAATCTCGGGCCATGATGGTTAGAACGGGAAATTGAGATTCCCTCCCTTTCCACCAAGCCAAAATATCAAATTGTGCGAATTCATCGGGTTGTATAGTGTTTAAAAAATCGGTTCCGGTATACCTCCCATATTCACTAGTGTTCGTTTGATTACCTTCACCCCTTGCCCGTTTATGGTTTTCTTGTCTTAAACTATTATATAAGTTAAGCATTGGATCGCGAGAGGAAGATGAACCAAACAATGTGGAAGCTGAACTAGAAGAAGGATTTGTTGAACCATATAATTAAAAATAATGAGTAAATAAATATTGAAAGCATTTGTTAAAATGTTTTTTTTGTATTTTGTGAAAAAATGGGTCCTCGTCATTCAATTCCAAATCGTTACAAATGTTATCGATAAGCAATTCCACCCCGGAAACGTTTAAGCATGGGTTTATTGCGGCGGCACAACTAATTACCGGTGACATTTCTTTAAAATATTTTCTTAGTTTTTCTTTCATGGGAGCCACCATTAGTGCGTATAAATTATCAGTAAATTCGTATTCGCTTAGTTTTGAACACATTAAGAAAATTTGGTTAAGTACCAAGTGAATCGTGGGATAATAAATACCCGATAACAAAGTAGTTGCGGTTTTAAAAAGTTTGAGCAATTCGGTTATCTTTTCAATAACATCCCAAGATCCGCTTGGAAATTCGTTTATAGCATAACCCCTTTGGATAAGTTGGAAATGAAAAGCTTGTAAAATTTCACGTTGGCGTAAACCACATACAAACATGTTGTATGTCGAATTCCATCTTACGGGCATGTCCCAATTAGGGGTTAAAAAAATGTTCTCCGTATCCTTACACAATTTCATATAAAGTTTGTATCTAGCCTTACCCTTACAAAATATATCTTGCAACATGTTTTTATACGCGTCTTTTACTTCACTTATTTGTCGAACCACTAACCCGTCTTGCACAACCAAGTTAATTATGTGTGCAACACATCTACTATGGTAGAAAATGCCTTTCAAAGGTGGGTTGTATTTTAGTATTAATTTTTGAACGGCGTTTGTGTTATTACTCGCATTATCAAACGAGATAGAAAAAAACATTTTGTTCTAATTTAAACATTTTCATTACATCCCGTAACATGCAAAATAAATTTTGACCCGTGTGAGGATACTCAAAGTCTTCAAAAGCAATGGTACATTTCATCATTTGCCAAGTTGAGGGATCAACCCAATGTGCGGTAACACAAAGGTACGAACCGGGCAAACCATGAGGAGCCGACCAAACATCGGTTGTTAGTGATACACTTGTAGTTAAGTTTTCAAAACCGGTTATTAGTTGAATTTTAGCATTTTTCCACAATTTAAGTGCATCACGTCTAAGAGTAAGACGTGATACATGATTATATCGGGGTTGAAGAGTATTTTGAATAACCTTAGTAAGCCGAGGGTTGTCGAAGTGGTTGAACGGCAAAGCTTCTTGAATCACAAAGCCGGCAAATGCTTCTCGACAACGATCCGCTTGGTATGTGAAAATACCTCCATCCCGTGACATGGTTGCTTGACCCTCCTCCGGATTAGTTTTGTTTGCACTACAATACTTAAAGTATGTTTGCTCAACGTTGAGTTGGAGTCGGCTTTTAAAAAACTCCCACATCGTTTACAATGTGCTTTAGTCGAACCATCCGACAACAACACTTTGTCAAAGTTACACCAAATCTCCGGATTACGTTTTGTTGTAAAGACTTGAACAATGGTTGGTGCATTTGACGCATTTGACGAACCAACAAAATCGTTAGTTGAGGAACTTTGAGTTGCCATTATGAGAGCGTTTTGAGAGGATGAGAGTAATGTTTTGAGAGTTTCGTATGTAAATCGTAAGCGTTTTGAGTGTTTTTTCACTAGAATGAGTGAGTTTGAGTGTTGTAACTAACCCAAACCCAAGGTATCTATTTATACTAGTTTTAGGATGGCAAAATGGTAAAAACAAAAGCAAAAAAAAACGGATATAAAACGGCTAGGAGCTCAAACACAACGGCTAGTGTAAAAACCGGATACAAACCGGGTATTAAAACCGGTTTTTGGAACCGGTTCGGGTACAACCCGGGTCCAACCCGATTTGAAACGTATGGGGGCGTACCCGGTTTGGTACCCGGCGGGTACTAGTAAAACCCGAATCGGGTAGAGTCTACCCGGGTATTGACCGGGTCGGGTTTCCGGGTATTGACCGGGTCGGTTTCCCAACCCGGTTTTTTTGGTCACGCCTACTTGTTAACAACCCTAGCTTTATACACATGTGTACAAATGATAAACATAAAGATGTCAAAAAATTAAAATTACATATGAAAAAGCGTAAAAGCACATATATATGTATACTAGGTAAATACCTATGCGTTGCATAGATAGTTAAATTTTTACCGATTATGTATAGAGAAAATATTTTTGATAATGCATAGATAACTAAACTTTTACCGATTATGCATAGTTTTTTTAATAATGCTTGTCTTTTCAGTTATAAGAAGTAATAAGTGAATAAATAAAACAATAATACATTAAAGTTTGCAACCAAAATATATATATGACATGATGCCAAGTAAATAGGTGTCTTTTGGACAATAGTACTAAAAGTCGACATGTATTAACTAAAAATAGATATAAAAACTGAATCAGTTTTCTTTAATAACGAAATAGAAAATGTGTTTGGATAATCATTTTCGTGAAAATACCATAATACATCATTAAGTAATATAAAGTAAATAATAATGATAATACTTTATAGTAAGAAATACCGTGGGTCATAAAGTAAAGGCTATGACTTAAGGAAAAAACACTTTAGATAAAGAGGGAGCCAATAAAAGATCGTCAAAAGTGTCTTCTCACTTGATCTTATTAGTTAATGCCTTAAAGAATTTATTATTGTAATGCATCAAAATGGAATCTAATCCGGACATTTTTCCTTTAACTACAATCGATAGTGTGACACCCGGTCAAAAAGTACAATGTTCGCGCCCAATTTAAACTTTAAACATTCGTACTTTGTAAGCATCTAAAACCAAAATATTCAAATTATATATGTAGATATATATAACGCAAATGATATTTATTTACTCGAAAAACATTTAAACACATTTCGTTTCATTTAAAAATGTATTTTACTAAACGAAACCACGTGAAACACATTCGTCCATCAAATTTAAAACAAAGTTATAATTTTATAACTCGGATAAAGTAGTTTTATAAAAATACTTCGATTAAAAATGGTACGAAATTTCATTTGTAAATTTATCATTTAAAAATGTTACACAAATATACGACCGGGCACACAAACACGGGCTTTTAACACAACTATTGAGGACAACCAACCCCCACTAAAAGTGAGGGCCGGCCTCCCTCCCTACCTCATTTTTATGTTTTTTTTTTCACCAAACACACCTTTATATCTCTATCTCTATCTCCTCTCATCCTCTCTCAATCTCACCAACAACAACCACAAACACAACAACAACAAAATCGGCATCACCATTTTCGGAATCATCATAATCAGGAAGGAGGAAACAAGAAGAACAACATCAACATCACCATCTTCTTCATCATCATTGTGTTCATCATCATCATCACTCGATCTTCCAAATCGTAAGAAATTACTTCCCTTTTCTTGTTATTTCGTGTTAGAAATACTCAAAACAACATGTTTTAACACTACATCAACTAGATTTGGCCCGAAAATAGGTTAGATCTTGATTTTGAGGGAAAAATCGTCGAACAGACCTTGATGTCGCAACGGACCAAAAACAGTGTTGCGACATTGTCAATGTCGCAAAAATCTAATGATGTCGCATGGTGAGACGTAAATCATGAAGTCGCAGAAAATCTGAACGTCGCACATTGCGACACAACACACAATGTCGCATTCAATTGCGAACGTCGCACGAAGCGGCACAAGCCCCTATTCGCACCTAACGTCACACCCAATGTCGCACCTGATGTCGCATAACACAGCAGGTTTAAAAACACACATTTTCACTAAGTGTCGAGACTCAAATTTTACCACCAAATTTTACTTCGAAATGGAATTTCGGAGCTTTATCACTACAGCAACATAGTAGAAATAAAAATTTTCCAGGCTGACCTGGTAGCTCGACCCCAGCCAGGGGCTCTGCCCCTTCAATCCCGCCAGGGGTTGCCAACCCTTGGACCCCGCTACCAGGGGCGCTGCCCCCGGACCCCCGTACACAGTTTCCAAACCTGAACTGTGACACCCGGTCAAAAAGGGCAAAATTAGCGGCCAATTTAAACCGTAATCATTTGTACTTAGTACGTGTTAAAACGAAAGTATTCGGATATTATGTATATACACACACACACACACACACACACACACACACACACATATATATATATATATAACATTAAATGATTATTTAATAATCATTCACAAACAAATCTGAAAGAACGCGCAAACTCAAATACGGACGTTGGTGCAAAATATTTCTAAATAATGTATTATTGATGAGAATAATAATTATTTACTCGGTTGAAAGTTTAAACACATTTTGTACATTGAAAGCTATCCGTCAAACCAAAGTGAAACAAAGATATAATTTTATATCTCATTAAAAGTATTTTTATAAAATACTTCGATTAAAAATATATACGATTTAATATTTAGAAAATTATCATTTGAAAATACTATACTACTTAACGATCGGGTACAAAAATACGGGTATTTTATATTGTAAACGGGAGTCAACCAACTCCAATAATTGGAGCCGGTCGACTATACCAAACGCACCCTTCCCATTTTCATTATCATCTTCATCAATTTTTCTCAATCTTTTTCTCTACTCTCGGTCTCTACCTCAACAACAACAATAATATAAACAACAACAAGATCAACAACCACAGCAACATAATCATCATCATCTTCTTCGTCATCATCATCATCATCATCTGGTTCATCATCATCAATCCAACTTCATTTTTAATTTGTAAGGAAAACATTATCTTTTCTTTAAACTCGTGTTTTACAAACCTATATTATCATGTATTAAAGTTATATCTATGTATTATATCCGAAAAATTATGTTATAAACTGGTTTGGGGATGAACTGCATGAACAGAGCCTGAACACGATACCCGATCGGCTGGGTTTATGTAGCTGAATGGCTAGATGCTGATAGCCGATCGGCTAAGTATAGAGAACCGATCGGCTGGAAAGTTTGAGCCGTACGGCTCAGTAAACTCAGATGATCTGCTATAAAAACTCAGATGATCGGCTATTAAAACTCAGATGATCGGCTATAAAAACTTAAATGATCGGCTATAAAAACTCAGATGATAGGCTATGATTTTTTAGATGATAGGCTATGATTTTTCAGATGATAGGCTAAGATTTTTCAGATGATAGGCTATGATTTTTCAGATGATAGGCTAAGATTTTTCAGATGATAGGCTATGCTTTTTCAGATGATCATCTGAGGACAAATACTTCTTTTTCTTCCAAAAAGTATCAAACTTATTCGACAAAAAATATTATTATACGATACGAAAATATATAAAGTATATCTTTACGAAATGAACAAAAATTGTATTTTGAAATATGATTTCAATTCCATCACCAACGGGCCGTACCACTTTAATAAACCATAAACTTAAGCGGTTTTAAAGATATATTCGGACATCATACATTAAACGGATGAATGGACAAATATCGGGAGTGTTACATATAGACGTTCACTTATATATGACCTTATATGCTTAGGGCGTAGGAGGATTCGGACTGTCCATTCCACATCGGATACTTAAGTGCTCGGTGACTCAGGTGAGTCTCACAGCCCCACTTTTATTGCTTTAACTTATTTAAAACTTGGGGTGAGATACAACACTTACTTGTTTTCGTGATCACAGTTATTCGGTTAGTTAATTTAATTATTAACTCGGTTAAACATATTTAATTTTCATTGTCGGTCTTGATTTTCTTTGTTCGGGTATTGCATGAGTGTTTTAATACGGGAAAGTCCTCATCATTGCATGGTTCGTTAACTTAATAAGGCGTGATTACTAAAAGATAGATCTATTTGGGGAGTGACGTCCCTGTCCGGGTTGCTAGCTGCAACTGTAACACCCCCATATTTACTGTTTAGCGGAAGCAAGCTTTGGGGTGCTACTAATCAAGTAATCAAGCACAAAGGAATACAGTGAACGGCTCTATATGAGACGTTCGAAAAGTAATACATTACATAAGTATTCAAAATACATAAGTGTCGAGTTCGCTAGTAAATTCTAGAGATTTTAATACATAACATCCATTACAAAAGTAATGCAGAAAAATCTCCAATGTCGGTAAATGCATGCGACTCGAACTAGTAGGCATATCCTGCTGGGCAACCCTACTGTTGCTGTGTACCTGAGAATGCATCACTAAAAGCGTCAACCAAAAGGTTGGTGAATCTCACAGGTTTGTAGTAAATAGTCAGTTTGAACACATCAAGTAATAAAAGTATTTGTACAGTTTTAACCAAGTAATAAGTGATGATTGCACGAATGCAATCGGGTTGATTTACATTGCCATGAGCATCATAGTCAAAGCTTAACACGTCGGTAAAGTACAATCAAGTACAAGTAATTTGCCCCCGTGAGTGCTAATCCAAAAACACTCATAAGTAACGAGTAAGAAACGCCCGTTTATACAGTACGGTTCGTGGTAGTGCGTGCTACCCCGGGTGGGGATTGTCAGTCCCATATGGATCCATATACTAAAACTCGCGCTTATCCTATAATTAACAACTATGATTCAGAGGCCTTCATTGGATTAATCGTAACCCAGGAAATTTAGTATATCAATAAGTCTGTAAGTCGGTAAAGTCTGTACATGTGTTCAAGTAGAAACAAGTAATGCATCTCACCCCTTAGTAAAAACAGTAAAATAGGGGCTGTGAGACTCATCTGAGTCTAGCAGAGTCAAGCAGTATTCAAGTAGTGCGGTTCTCCAAACCAGTAACCTCTAGCGTCCTAAACGCGTAAGGTTAAGTAAGTAAATGGATATCATTAAGATTATCTATGCTAGTTGTCTACTCAACTAGTTAATGTCCAAGTGTTTGTTTGTGTGTTTGTAATTATTTATGTATGTAGTCTGTAATTGTATATGGACCGTTGGTGACGGTGTGTAATAATAATTCAATTATTATTATTATTAAGTATTTCGTTGTGTCGTATACTTGTAAAGCATAATTGTAAGTCTGTTTATAGTACCGCGACGTGAAAGTGTTATTCGAGTGTAAGCTCGTAGTAGTGTGGGTGTAATCCCATTTAAGTGTGAGTGTAATCTCACATGTAATTTCGAGTGTAATCTCGTGCATGTATGAGTGTAATCTCATAGTGGTTTCGAGTGTAATCTCGCATTTAAGTTATAGCGTATACTTCCCAAAGTATAGTAGTTTTCATGCATAATGCGTATCGAGTAACGTTCGTTCGTTGTATGGTATGTATAATAGTTCGCGTATACTTATTAAAGTACATGTATTTTCTATCCGCAAATATACATATATATACGTGTCCGAAAGTTGTACCATCCGAAGTTTAATTAATCCGAATTTGGAGTCCGAAAGTGTTGATCCGAAACTACAAAATCCGAATTTAGCATAAAAGTCCGAAAGTCAACTCCAAAAGTTGACTTTCGGAGTCAAATTCACTGTTCATCCAAAAGTCAAAGTGGTCAAGGTTACTATTCATCCGAAAGTCGAAGTTCGGAGTCACTATTTATCCGAAAGTCAAAGTTCGGAGTTAAAGTCAGTCCGAATTTGTGATTTTTATTTAAAATAGAAAACATTAACGAAACGTTCCGAAATTTTTACACAATGTTCCTACATATGTTATGTACTTTCTGTAATTTTTTCATGACTTTTGGAGGCAGTTTGATATTTTTTAAAAATTCGCAAAGGATCAGGGTGTATTTTAGTCCGAAATTTAAATTATGTTCATAGATTGGATTTTCTGGAAGAATTCGTGTATTTCTAGTAAAAGTGATCAACACAAAAGTTGTAGATAACGAAAATACGAATATTTGGGCATTGGTTTTATACATTTTCATTGTGTTTTCGATTTTATATGAATATTCTCGTTAGATGAAGTTTCCTGTCCAGAAAACTTTTATAGTATATATGTGTATAAAACGTACTTTAGCTTGTTTAATGGACATATTTGAGTTGGTTGGACATACTAACATGTTAATAAGTAAGTTAACAACATTTTTGAAGAAAGGTTGGTTGCTCTTACTTGTCGTGTGAAGAAACGAAGTAGATGACGATGCTCCTTGCGTTTCGGTGATAATCTTTGCTTCCTACGCCTTTGGATGAAGATGAAGATTATGGTAGTGGTTCAAGGTGGCTAGAGGGTGGTTTTGGGAGGTGTTTGGTCGTGGAAAAGGGCAGAGAAAAGAGAGGGAAAGATAGAGTGTGAAGGTGGAGAAATTGGTGAGGTGAATGAGTGAATAATAGGGTGTGGTTTGGTTTCCTTAAAGTCAAAAGAAATGGGGAGGGGTTATGGGCTGCAGATTTTTCTGTGGTCCCCACCCCATGTGAATGTGTTAAATTGTTCCCCAAGTTTTGCGCTCCGTGCGGTGCTCGTTTCCCCGATCGTTTCGACGTATTTTTAATCGTATAACGTTTTATATAACACGTTTCGTTCTCGGTTTGAAACACGATATTTTTAGTAAAGGTTTTACCCAAAGTAGTATATTTAAGTTACTAAAAAGTATTTTGGGACCTTTGTCGGGTGTCGGTCGCGATTTGTACGTTTATTTAATTTGTGTAACGTTTTTAAGCGTTATAATTATACGCGTGTAATCGCATTATTTTTACTTGAAGTATTTTATCAAAATACTTAGTTTTAAGTTATAAAAATATAACTTTGGTTTATTTCATCGGTCGGGCGCGTTTCGTGCATTTTTGTCGCGTTCAGTTACGTTTTAAGCAAAACATACGTGTTCGTTATATTATAAACATAATATAAAGTAATAATTGACGTTATTAAATAATTCCATATCATTTAATAATAGTTTCACCAGCGTCCGTATTAGCATTGCCAGATATTTATCTGACGCGAAATTATACGATCTAGACGAATTATATACGTGTATATACATATAATCATTATATATATATATATATATATATATATATATATATATATATATATATATATATATATATATAATTAGTTACCGTACTTAGTCAATTAGGCACAATAATGACGTCCTAATTTAGCGGGTGTCACATTCTCCCCTTGTTAAGAGAATTTCGTCCCGAAATTTGTGTAAAGTCGGTCTAGTGTGCTGCCTAATAAGAGGTAGTATAGGCCTTAAGCCGTGGAGTGGAGACGTACCCTTTTGAGGGCAGTTGATCTTGAAGTGTCCTGCGTTCCCATACTTGAAGCAGATTCTTGCTGTGCAGTCCTCCATCCGATGCCCATAGGTCTTGCATCGACTGCAAGGGGTACTACATAGTCATGTGTGATGGCGATTGCATATGGAACAGAAAGGTTTATTTCCCTTATAGGTTTTCTTTTCTGGTTCGGCAGCATAAGTCTGAACTATTTTCGCTCTTTTTTTTGGGGTTGAATAAGGGTGCTGTCACTGGGACCTTCATTCCTGTTTCCCTTAGGACTTGTTACGCTGGGCTCAGCATTTTTGTCGATGGGCATACCCTGTCGAGTTGTTGGTGTCATCGAGTTACAAACCAGCTAGATTACATCTCCTAAAGTTGGGCAAAGAAATCTCAGTTGTTCCCAATAGAATTCTAGAGTTTGCAGGCGCAATCCCTGCTCGAGGGTGTGTTGTCGTAGTTCAACGATTTCCTCTTGAACAGTAGCTAGCTGATTGCGTAAGGCATTAAGAGTTTCTTCAGTATGACGGGAGTTTTTCAATGTTTACATTGACAATGATAGGAGTGGTAATAGTAGGAGAAGTAGTGAGAACAGTAGTAGTGGCATGGTTATCAGTAGTAAGGGTTGAAGTGGGATTTGCTCGAGTGATTTCATTAGTCGCTGGTGCTACTATTTGAGGTGGAATTTCTCCAAGTTTTCCCGGGTATGCCATTTCTTCCAATGGTTCTTCGTTCACTGATTCGGTGTCGCTTTCGAGAGTAAGTAGGTAAGGAAACATTGACTGCTCCTCACCAAGTTGGTCGTCAGTGGAGTAACTTGTCATTTCCTACGAAATGGGTGTTTTATTAAAATGGTGTTTTAATGATGACATTAAGTATTGTATAACGGAAAGTATGAATTGTAAGTATAAGAATTGAATTCTAGCGAAAACAATGAAAGTATAGACAGTTCTCTCCGAACATACGATTTGGTGGCGTAGAGTTCAGGTAGATGACGCGTAAAGATGGTAGTTCCATGGTTCCCGGTCTCAACCAGTGTGAGGTAATTGGGAAAGAATTCGCTCTCTAAATTTAAAGTGTAATTGAAGTTACACTGTCGGTTTCGAACAGTCGGTCGTTTCCTAATTCTATTGTGTACTTAGAATCTAAGGAAATAAGTAAAACACTGTGTAGACAGGATTTAGTAAGGCAGTAATATGAATACAGTTAGACGGTGTGAAAACGAACGCACCCGTATTTGGGTCTTGACCGTCGTTCCTAGAGTTAAGTATGTAAGCCCTGCCCCGAGCGTTATTGTTCTTTGTTGGCTCCGAATAGGTCGGTGTCGTTAACGATAACTATCCGGTTACAACAGTGGGTTTTAAATTTATAAGGCTGGGGCCTAGGGTTACTACTATTGCTAATCTAAGGGCTAGCAAAGGATAAGTATGACCTAGAATCATTCTTCAAAGCGCGACGAATTGAAAGTAGGGGAATTTAGAGACTTTTATTAATTTAGCTAGGGAGAGAAAGGGTTGGTTTAGGTTTTGGGTTTTCTATTCTAAAATTAAACTAAATTGAATCGGAAATGGAGGTTACTTCGGGCGTTCAGCAGTTAAAGCGATTGTCTACTATGAAGTGGTTCAGGTGATATTAAAGCGTAAAGAGTTCTAATGAGGATAAGTTCATAAGTTAATGTGAGTTATTGCTACAATCCTACTATCGGGCTAACGCGGAGGTGTCCACAATCAGGCAAATAGAATGTCACGTGGGTTGCAGAATACATTAAAGCATACACCGAAAGTTCTCTCAAATGCATGTCCATATTATCTAACAGTTAATCTCGAATCCTATTCCCCAATCTCGGTCATCATAGACGTCCGAATCATGGCACAGTTTGTTGAATAAACAATCTTGTAAACGGGTTTTACCCTCGCCGGAGTAAGTTGGAAAAACTGGTCTAAGCGGTCAGATAAGATGTCATCACTTATTCGTATGAATTATCAACATTACTCAAGTATGCAACAAGATAGGGATGATTTGTATTACAAATAGAAACTTAAGTAATACGTTTGTTAATCGATTCATAACACAACTACCTTCGGTCGTTCTTGACTTCCATACGTTTGTACTTTGCCATAAGCGTTTCTAGTACTATATCGAAGAACAGTCGAATAGGGGCCGTGATGTTATTTCACGATAATTAGGGCTAGGTGTATTTCACTAATATGAAAATCCTAAGGCAACAATCAAACAAGAACATGCAATAAGACAATCAAGATAATAGTTAAACCTAAGCATACAAATGTATTAATTAAATCGAGGATATTCCGAAAGTTGTCTAAAAAATATCGTCTGTCCGAATTAAATCTTAATCTACCTCTATTCCCATATTCCGTGTCTCTTGGATCCTAATTTGGTCTAGAGAACACCGGCCATGCCGAGCTCAATGATTCAATCAAACATAGTATAACTAAGTGACCTATACCCTATGAGTTAGCTACGTTCATTTTTGGATAAGGTTTTAGTCACAACATGAGTTGGGCAGATAAACAATAAAGATTCAATTCCTACATCTATTCATGATACACAACACCCGCAATCTCATAGCAAACAATATAATCACATATTTAAATCTCTCCTAAATGACTATTATAGCAGACAATTGAGTTATTTAGCTAATCATGGCAATTCTAGCATGCATATTTAAATTTATTAAAGAAAGAACGAACATAATTAAATATTGAAGATAGATTAAAACCTGATAAGTACAATAAAATAACTCGTAGCTACAAATACGTCCCGAAGCACCTCCGTACAAATCTTCCTTGACTAGTTAATTAGCTAGTCTAATTAACTAAGGAAGTATTACAATAAATAAAGAGTTGGTGAAATGTGTGGTGTGTGAAAAGATAGGTTTATATATAGATGTTTTACAAATGAACCTAAGCCCTCTATTTATAGGTGATTTTAGTCTCACATTAGCATCAAGGGGTGCACATTAGCGTAATGTGGGTAAAAAGGTGCACCAGGTACTGTACCACGCGGAAAGGTGGTACACCGGGTACTGTACAACGCGGAAAGGTGGTGCACCAGGTACGCGAATTAGCAAAAAAAGGAAAGCGAGGTGGGGGACAGCAGGCCGGTGGCGCCCTGGTGGTGGCCGGCGGCGGCCTTGTGGTGGCCGGCGGCGGCTGGCTGCCACCCGCCCCGTTTCGCCGTCTTTTGCTTGGTTTCTTGATTCGTGCGTGTTTTCTTCGTTATGCACCCGTTTGAGTTGATTCTTTTTTTGTTGGATTCGTAATTCAAAAACCAAGATTTTGACATAAGATAGCCCCTGAGAGGAGGTCCCTAACTCCAGATATTGCATACGAATCATTTGGATCTTCCGGCGGACGTAGAATCTTCATTCTTTATCCGTTTTAGTTGATTCTTCTTCTGTTGGATTCGTATTTTAAAAACGAACATCTTGGATAAAATGGATATTGGTGAAAGGGATTTAGTCTTGAAATCTCATTTTGATGCCTTGAATCTTCAAACGTGTGTGGAATCTTCGTTCCTCGGCCGTTTTGCTTGATTTTTATCGTGCAACCTTCGTTTTGGTCTTCTTAACATATTATCACTGATTTGTGCATTGTTTGAGTCCAAATGCCAAGTATTGCTCCAGAATGAGAGAGATATCGGTGGTAAAAACGTGACTTTTTACACGATAAGAGTAGGAGATGCTGACTCCTCGATGGTATAGACAGGAGATGCAGCACCATCCTCTGGATCCTGGATCCATGCATCCAGTGCAACAGCCTCCTCCTCTAGTGGGGCCATAAAAGTGGGGTGGTCCTGCACAGTCAAGCTCCAAGATGGGAATAAATCCCATGGTGGAATGTGCGGAGCGGGATCAGGTCCCATTTGAAAGGGGCACACAGGTGTAGAGGTAAGGCCCAGAGTAGTGTGGATCTCAGAGATGGCGGTGTACTAGACCTCAAGGGCTCTCAATATAGACCAAGTGACAGCAGGGTCCGCAGTAGTAACCCCATGCTCGAAGATGGGTACTCTGGAGGTCCCTGCGGTCTGTCCTGCTGGTCGGTGAGACGAAGGTAACCTAGCCTGGATGGGACGTAACAGGAATGACTCCTGAACGTGCACCTCCACCAAGTCTGCCGAGATCTCATCCAAACTAGGAGGTGGTGACTGGGATCCTCTGACAGTCTTCATGCTACTACTCGGTGATGACCTCCGGGAGTGGTGCATGGTATGCGAGCGACTCTGTCTAGGGGCTCGTGCTCTGTCTGACTGCAAACTCATCCTGCAAAATATAAAAGGTTAATGGTCTAAGATCATCAGTCTTTCATAAGGTGAGGTACTGCATAGAAAATTAGATTAGCTTAAACACAACAGTAAGATAAAATTAATGCTGAAAACATAAGATAGGCTTGGGATGCCTCCCAAGAGCGCTTTATTTATCAAGTCTCGTAGCTTGACTCTTAAATAACCACTATTCTATTAGGATGATTCGTAGTTGTAGACTTCCTCAGTTGAGGGAAAGTCTTCAACGTAGTGTTTTAAACGGTGACCGTTTACTTTGAAATTTCCGTCTAGGGCCTCGAGTTCGATGGCACCATAAGGAAATACTTTAGAGATTGTAAATGGACCGCTCCATCGTGTTTTGAACTTACCAGAAAACTTTTTAAATCGGGAGTTAAAGAGTAGAACCTTATCACCTGGACTGAAGCGTGTGGGGCGGAGCTTGGAATCGTGGAGCAATTTGGTTCTTTCCTTAAATTTGTAGGAACTTTCATAAGCTTGATCCCTTAACTCTGCTAGTTCGTTCAGTTGCATTTTCCGGTGCGTTCCCATTATCGTAGGATCTAAACTACAGTTCTTCAGTGCCCAGTAAGCTTTGTATTCGAGTTCAATTGGTAGATGACATGCTTTTCCATAAACGAGCCTATAGGGAGTTGTTCCTAATGGTGTTTTATAAGCTGTCCGAAAGGCCCATAAAGCATCGTCTAGCTTATCTACCCATCTTTCCTTGTGTTGACCAACTGTTCGTTCCAAGATCCTTTTTAGTGCTCGGTTTGTAATCTCTGCTTGCCCATTCGTCTGCGGATGGTAGGCCGTAGAGGTTTTGTGGGTAACACCATATTGTTGCAATAGTTTCATAAACTGAGTATTGCAAAAGTGCGTGCCTCGATCACTGATGATCGCTCGAGGTGTTCCAAACCGACAAAACAGCTGTTTGAAGAACTTGGTTACGACTCTTGAGTCATTTGTTGGAAAGGCTTGGGCTTCTGCCCATATTGATACGTAATCGATAGCTACTAGAATGTATTCTTTTCCGTAAGACTTTGAAAATGGTCCCATGAAATCTAATCCCCATATGTCAAATATTTCACATGCTTGGATATTCGTCAACGGCATTTCGTTACGCGTTGTGATATTTCCAAACCTTTAGCAAATATCGCAGCGTTTCACCAAGTCTTGTGCGTCTCTGAAAATGGTGGGCCAATAGAATCCTGAGTCGTAGACTTTCTTTGCTGTCAGATTAGCGGCATGATGTCCTCCGGTAGGTCCGTGATGGCTTTGGTGGAGTATGTGTTCGGCTTCTTTCCCATCCACACATCTCCTCACTATTTGGTCGGGACAGACTTTGAACAAGTATGGATCATCCCAAAAGTATTGCTTGACGTCACGGAAGAACTTTTGTCTTCGCGATGAAATTATACCCTTCCTTGTGATTCCTCCAACTACGAAATTGGCAATGTCTGCAAACCAAGGATCGTCAGTGAATTGTGAGCCTTGTATTTGTTCTCCTAAACTCATTAACTGCTCTTCTGGAAATCGATCTTTAATATCTCTTTCTGCAAGTTGTTCCATTGATGGATTTTCAAGTCGACTTAAATGATCTGCGGCGACATTCTCTGCTCTTTCCTTATCTTTTATCGCGATGTCGAATTCTTGTAGGAGTAGGATCCATCGTAGCAATCTTGGCTTTGCATCTTGCTTCTTGAAGAGGTATTTTAGAGCTGAGTGATCCGTGTATACTATTGTTTTGGACAATATCAGGTAGGATCTAAATTTGTCAAAGGCAAATACTACGGCTAGCAGCTCTTTTTCTGTAGTTGTATAGTTCTCTTGAGCATCTGTTAGCGTTTTACTAGCGTAATAGATTGGTCGAAAGTGATTATCCTTCCTTTGACCTAGAACTGCCCCAACTGCGAAGTCACTAGCGTCGCACATGATCTCGAATGGTAAGCTCCAATTTGGGGCGACCATGATTGGTGCATTTGTTAGTTCCTTCTTCAGGTAGTTGAAAGCCTTCATGCAGTTCTCGTCAAACACAAACTTGATGTCTTTTCCTAGAAGGTGGGTGATAGGTCGAGAAATCTTGGAGAAATCCTTGATAAAACGGCGGTAGAACCCAGCATGTACTAGAAAGCTTCGAATTGCTTTAACGTTGGTGGGTGGTGGAAGTTTCGCAATGGTTTCGACTTTGGCTTTGTCTACTTCGATTCCTGACTTTGATATTCTATGTCCTAAATCTATTCCTTCCTTCACCATAAAGTGACACTTTTCCCAATTCAAGACGAGATTCGATTCTTCACACTTGGCGAGCATCCTATCGAGGTTGGATAAACATGATGCGAAAGAGTCTTCGAAGACCAAGAATTCATCCATGAAGACTTCCATGCATTGTTCAATCATGTCGTGGAAGATTGCAACCATGCATCTCTGAAATGTTGCAGGTGCGTTGCATAATCCAAACGGCATTCATCGATATGCGAATGTTCCATAAGGGCATGTAAACGTCGTCTTCTCCTGGTCTTTTGGATTGAGCGGAATTTGGAAATAACCGGAGAATCCATCAAGGAAACAGTAGAACTCATTTCCTGACAGCCTCTCGAGCATTTGGTCAATAAACGGAAGTGGAAAGTGGTCCTTGCGAGTTGCTTCTTTTAACTTCCGGTAATCAATACAAACCCTCCAACCGGTGACGGTCAGAGTTGGTATGAGCTCATTTTCTTCGTTTGTAATGACCGTCATTCCTCCTTTCTTCGGTACGACTTGAACAGGGCTAACCCACAGTGAGTCGGATATTGGGTAGATCAATCCAGCATCTAAGAGTTTGATAACTTCTTGCTTAACCACATCTTGAATCTTAGGATTTACTCGTCTCTGCCTTTGAACGGATGGTTTGAAATCGTTCTCCATTAGGATCTTATGTGTGCAATAGTTAGGACTAATTCCTTGTATATCAGAAATTTTCCATGCGATTGCCTTCTTGTGTGATTTTAACACATCAACTAGCTGAGCTTTCTCTTTTGGTTTCAACTCTTTTGAGATTATCACCGGGAGTTGGAAGGTTCCTTGGAGGTAAGCGTATTCAAGGTGAGGTGGTAATTCCTTTAATTCCAAGTTTGGTGGTTCCTCAATAGACGGCTTCATTCTAGCTATCTCGTCTCTATTCAGCTTGGAAGGGTGCCTCGTCTATCTCAGGTTCGGATGTAGAGATTGATGCTATTTCGACCCATTCGGTTTGGTTTGAAAATTCTTTCGTCCTTAGCTCGTATTTGTTGACTGATGATGAGGAGACTTCGTCATTTCTGGTGATGATGATCTCTCCGTCATCAATGAATTGGAATTCTTGAAATTGAGCGGATGAAGATTGGTTTATGGTGATTTCAGGGTTTAGAAATGGTAGTGGTTCGGGTTGACTGGCTAATTGTAGTTCAAACGATGGTGGCTCAACACTTATTCCTTTGAATGAATCAAGGATCTCTCTAATTGATGGGAACGGGCTTGGTTCATTTGATATGAGTTTATCTCTCTTTAGCCAAGGTATTGGGGTACCGCATCCTAATGGGACGGCTATTGTTCTGCTATTGGTGCAAGATGGCTTCTTTTCAAACAAGGGAAATAGTAGTTCTTCAGACTTTGCTGGCGAAGTGATTACGGACTGCAGCCCAGGATCCTTGTTATATAATCTTCGAACGGTGACTACCGTGTTAGGTATCGGGTTCTGGATGGATAATGCCAACACTTCGTGGAGATGTTCATCAAAAATGTCCTGCATAGTATCGCACAAACCAAGGTCCTCTTCCAGAGGTTGCTTCATTAATCGATCGACATTAAAGGTGACCTCTTCTTTCCCAACTCTTAGCTTTAAAGATTTTTCGTTTACGTCGATTACGGCGTTAGCAGTATTTAAGAAAGGTCTGCCAAGGATGAGTGGGATGTGGGTATCTTCCTCTATATCCATGATAATGAAGTCCACTGGAAAGACGAACATATCGACCTTGACCATGACATCTTCAGCAATTCCTCGAGGGAGTTTAACTGATCTGTCTGCTAATTGGATGGTCATACGAGTAGGCAGTAGGTTATCTAGTCCTAATTTCTTATAGAGGGAATAAGGCATAAAATTAACACTAGCACCTAGTGTGACAATCCTCCATTTAGGGTATTAATCCTTACATAATTTCATGCATTACCTAGAGTAATTCCCTGATTAGTGAATTCAAAACGATTTTTATGTGTGAAACTTACTATGTGATACGTGACGTATTAGACTTGTAGTTATATGTATATATAATTACGTACGAAATGAACATATTAAACTCGATAAACTGAATACAATATAGTTGGTGATACGAAATAATTAATAATTCGAAAATTTTTAATTACAAATATTAGATATTTATATTATTGAAATAATATAATAGCTTATATGTTTTATATTAAACGTATCAAACGCGAATCATAAAGTTCCAAAAAGAACTTCAAAATACTTTTGAATAATTTTTGTTTGAAATTATTATAGAAAAGTATTAGAACAAAAATAAAACGGAAACCTTTAGACTGCTATTTAGGACGCGTTATACACGAACAGAAACAATTTTAAAACGTATCTAAAGGTTCAAAATAATAAAAGTATTATTTTGCTAGTTACTGTTTTAGTGTATAGAACATTACTTCAAAATATGATTTCCAAATTTGACTGAAATCTGGCACGCATTTATAACTATACAGTACTTTTACTGTAAATAATTTTAATTATATTTTTAACAAAGTATTTCATTCTATGATTATCAATTACTAAGTTTAAGATATAAGGTAAAACAACGAGTAATTTAATTATACCCGAAGTACCACAAATTATACCCGTACACGAAATTAATGTATCAAAAACTACCAATATTACACAAACAAAAAAATATCTGTCGACACAATCTCTTGACCTCCATACCTCCGTTGAAAATTGGAACTCAAAACCTTCCCTTATACTCTTCCTACTACTCTCCAATAATTCATTTACCAAACATCTTTTTCTTCATCCTTGTGTGTGTGCGTGTGTGTACTGGAACCAGAAGCAGCAGCAGTGGAATTGAGAAGCAGAAGCTTCATCCTTGTCATCATCATCATCATTTACCTTCATCACCTTCGAATCCTTCATTCCTAACACTCAAACACTTAACAAAAATGGTTTCCTAATCATATCATCATCGCCATTTTTATTACCCACTGTGAGGATCCAAATCTTTATATTTTATACATATTTCTCACATTATACCTTGATATTATATATGTAAACTTATATATATTGTGATAAAACAAGATTATTATGATGATTCAACTAATAAATGGGTGATAACTTTTATACCCAAAAATAACACTCCGTATGAAATTATTCGGTATAAAAACGGGTGTAACAAAGGATGAAATATTATGAACCAAACTTGTAATAAATCAAGTTATAACGTTATATTTCGATGATGTAAACGATTGGGACATTGAGACAATGATTTAGAACCAAAATCAATATGTGTATATATATACTCTGTTACGAATCAGACTACGAAGCAGACTCTAGCTTCACATGATGTATTAGCTTAACATGATATAAAACTATGTTAAGCTATTTTTTTTATATAAGCTTAACAACATTAAAGTTATGTGAAGTTAATTTTGATATAAGCTTAACAACATTAAATTCATGTTAAGCTATATGAAACCTGGACCAAAACAAGTGTGCGTACTGACTTTGTGAAACAAGGAAAAGCTTCACATGGTGCATCACCATGTTAAGCTAAATTTGGGAAAAAGCTTCACATGCCTAAAGCCATGTTAAGCTATGTTTGAATAAAAGCTTCACAGGGTGATAGTATGTTAAGCTATTTTGGTTAAACTTCACATAGTGTATATCATGTGAAGCTATTCTTGATGTAAGCTTAACAATGTGAAGCTACTTTTGATAAAAGCATAATAAACTATAATACTGTGATTTATGAAGTTATAAAAACTTATATTTCCATATCGGGCCAAAAGTTACAATTGTTAATGGGCCTAAGTATACTTTGTAAATGGGCTAAGTAATTAGTAATGCATTTGGGCCTCATCTAATGGGCCATGTCTAATTTGGGCCTCGTTAGTGGGCTAAACCAATTAACTTTATGATTGGGCCAAGGGTATTGGGCCAAAGCCCAATGGGTTAAACGAAACCTAAAAACGCAAACTTAAATCGAGTTATGATTTTAATGCAAATGACAATGATTTATATATATAAATATATATAAATAGAAAACGACAACTTAAACTTATTTATATATATAGATACGACAATTCGCCAAAATGTATTTCTATATATATACGATTTAACAAAGTTATTTTTATAACTACTATAATTATGTTTTTGGAAACATAATCAACAACAATGACAACTACATATATATATATATATATATATATATATATATATATATATATATATATATATATATATATATACGCGACATTTGTAATATACGTATATATATATATATATATAATCAATGACGACAAATAATATATATATATTAGAATATATATATTCAACTAATAAGTATGTAAATATATACTTGTACGCAACGATTATTTCAACGCAAATATCACCAACAACTAAAATGTTATAAACATTTCAACTTAACGATTAGTCCATATACTTATGTAAAGTATATTTAATTGTGTCTAGGTATTTGAGAGGCACACTTGGACTACTACTATTATTAGCTGTATTGCTCGCTGAAGACTGCAAACAGTGAGTTCACAGCCCCTACCTTTTATTGTTTTAAATGCTTTTAAAACCAGGGGTGGAAAACATAGAACAATGTGATATAACATGCTATTTGCTTATGTTATTGCGCTGCTTGCTATTATGTGAAACTGATTAACATGAATACTTTCATGCTATTAACTTAAACTGTTACTGTGAAATGTTTTCATATTGATTGAACTTGAACTAATTATATGAAACGTTTTCACAACATTTTGGGAATAAGACAACAAATCTTGGTACGATCCTAGGTTTACGTGAGGTAGTTGTAGTGCACATAAGTCCCAGTGCTTGCAACCTATAACCATTAGCTAGGTGACTCTAGCCACTGAGTATACAGATAGTACTATCGATTTGACAACCCTCCCAGGATATAACTCGTTGGTCATTCCAACCACACGACGGCAGTCGTAACGAGGAGTGTATACTTACCGTGTTACTGAGGCAACAACAAAACAACTAGTCGTGGATTGGTTATAGTACTAGGTATCGTTACTTTAACTTTAAAGGTGTCGCTCACCTTAGAGGGATTATAGTCTAAATTTCCCACATAACTAAACTACAACTTATTTTAGGAAGGGTACTCCCTGTGATAACTAATAGGACAAGTGTTCCTACTTGCGACTACTTTTAGGAAACGTTTGCCTTAATTGGATAAACTTGGTTTCCCTACAAAACGACAACTTAAATGGAAATGTTTACTTAATTGTTAAACCTGTGTTTCCTGTAACTATCTGAATGGAAATGTTTACTTAATTGTTAAACCGGTGTTTCCTGTAACTATCTGAATGGAAATGTTTACTTAATTGTTAGACCTGTGTTTCCTGCACTATTTATTAGGAAACGTTTTGATTTAAACTTGTGTTTCCTACACTGTTATTACTAGTCGTAAGAATGACATTCTTACATATTTAGGAAATGTTTTCTTTAATTAGAATACTTGTGTTTCCTACTATACATATAAACATTATGTTTGTGTACATGAATGATTTATACAAAACCTGTGAATTCACTCAACATTCAATGTTGACGGTTTACTATGTTTTTCAGGGAATTAGGATCTCAGGTACTGCATTCGCATTCAAGGACGTAGGCAACCCGACTATTTATGATGCCACTTTTGGGACACTTGGATTTCCTTTGTATTATCAATTTCATTGGTTATACTTACGAAATCCCTCTTTTATAAACTAGCATTTGCAAATACTTTTGTTGTCTTTGACAACCCTACTTATGTACGACTTTATAAGTCGTATCTTTTGTAATAACTTTAAACTTATGGCATCTTAAATATTTATATATGTTCTATATGATCATATGCTCTGATACAGTGAATGCACTATTGTAACGTCAGCACCCCCGCTGTTTGAACTATTATTAAAATGCTTCCGCTAATTAACTAAAGCTTCCGCTAAACCATTAATAAACGCGATTACCGATTTTGGGGGTGTGACATACTTGGTATCAGAGCCATTGGTTATAGAGAACTAGAACTCTTTAAGTGACTGAAAGCCTTAGTGACCTAGACTATAGCCTTGGCTAACACAATTCTGCATTCATACCTTTGCATACGTCTAACACTACACACACAATTGCTTTTGTCACAGTTATGTCTAGGCAGCATCCTATCTACATCTCAGAGTCGGAGGAGGAGCCCGACTACGCTAGCGATGACATGTCTGTAGAGGTGTATCCACCCACATTCCCTAGAGATACTTCAGATGGTTCGATAGCCACTCCACCATTGCCATCCACTGATCCTGCTACCCATATGTTAGGATCTATTTCCCTGTCTAGACGCCACCTTATTGGAGAGCCTTCTTATCGGCCTACACCTAAGAGGACACCGCTGTCGTGTGTCAGAGATTTTCCCGTAGGACCCTCATCATCTCGCGGCAAGGAGCCGATGACTGAGGAGCGAGAGATCCGCTGTGATCAACAGACACCTAGAGCTAGAGTTCCGCATCTGGATTGGATGCCGCGCATACTACGCCACTAGAGGACCATAGAGAGGATTCCTTCCACGTATGAGACTGGGGAGTCATCTCACACGCCGACATCTCTACATTTGACCGAGGAGCCTCTGGAGCTCACGGTCCCTACTGTGGTCGCCGTTATTCGTTCCTTGCTGGGATTTCATTTTGGTACGCAGTCTGCCATCCGAGTGATGCGCAGTGACGCCTCTCGTCTTGACGATGATGTGCTGGCGATATATGGACGCTGATGTCGTGTAAACGGGGTTTTATTTTAAAATGGAAAATACCTAACTTACTATACACAACACAGGCAAGAATACCTGATCATATATAGTATAGCTCAGTAAGTCCGAGTCGAACACAGGGAACGGATGTCAATATTAACAAATTGGAAATTGCTACAATTAATTTAAGCAGTAAAAGTGGGGCCGTTTTAGTTCCGATCGAACAATTGAATCACAATTATAAAAGAAATGATTTATTGAATAAAACTAAATTATAAGATAAAGAAATAATAAAATAACTTAATTAAAATAAAAGATTAAATTCAAATGGTAAAAGAAATGCATTTGCTTAGATTACTTTCCTTAAAATCTGGAAATCATGTTATTTAGAATGCTCACGTATGGATTCTATCGTGCCCTTTCAAATATATCAACCCTCCTTACAAGATAAGTTGAATCAAATACAATTAAGAAAGACACAAGGTTGTTTTCAACACATTAACAGTTCAATTTAACGTTGTCCACAAAATTGTATTCTAGATTAATTCAACACTGTTTATGTGACCTATTCTTTTGACTTGAATCAACAAAGTCTATAAATGATTAAAGTTATCTTGTCCATCAATGATCATTACTAACTATTAACCCTAGCCCGTCAAACTCAATATATTCGGCAATAATTATCAATCAAAATCGACAACTATCAATAATTCCACAACCAACAGGAAATCAATCTCAACTAATTATGAAACCACGCTAGGTAATCATCAACAACCATCAAATATACAAGGATTAACGAATAAACACATAAACATTGAATAAAATCCGATACGTTCGCATTTTCAATAATCAATCCATCAAATAAGTATTATCATCTAAGCAAATACAATAAAAACTTAGCCAATCATAGTTTTACAGAAAATCAGATTCAACATCATACCAATAATCATAATCAAATGAAAGTTAGAAATGAAATCGAACCGAAAATGTCGAATAACAATCAAAAGAACAAAAGCCCTTGATTCCTTGAGCTTTAATCCCTCCAATTGCCTCTGGAAATAGGTTTTGTATCTGAAGAAATCGACTGGAGAAAAAGGGTTGTGAAGTGTGTGTAAAATTGAGGCAAAAATGAGCTTTTTAGGTTTTCTGTCGAAACGATCCATACGCCGTATGGATTTCCATACGCCGTATGGATCACAAAGCCCATGGATCTGACCCGCGTCTTCTGGCGGCCCGGCTCACTTCATCCATACGCCGTATGGATTCTATACGCCGTATGGATTACTTTTCCCAGCTTTTTCACCATCGACCTTCAATCTTTAAACTTTCTCATTTTTAGCTTCTTTTCTTCGATTCTCGCACGTTTTCAGTTTCTTTTCCGATTCAAGCTCCAAATAATTCCTAAATGCAAATATGAACGAAATGAGTATTGAATTCAAATAAAATGCATAAGAAATTAATCAAACTAGGGGGTAATTAGTACTATAAAATAGCACATTTTGGCGTTCATCAAACATCCCCCACTTGAATCCTACTTGTCCTCAAGTAGACTAATGATTCAAAAATTCAAAACTTTAAATATGAACGGCAAACAATGGATAAAAGGACTTACAAACTACACAGCATTCGACAAACCAAATTTTCATCTTAAAATCGATTTCTCCTTAAAACTCAACAATCAAGAAACTCTACATGGGAAGCCATTCTATTATTATTACTCACAAAAGATAATTCACTCAGATTACCGATATTGTTGTCCACTTAAACAATCTAAATTTCAGAGATTGAGCTTAACTTATTATTATTCTAGCAGACCTTACCCCTGATTTTCAATAGCAAAATACTCTCATATAGATAACGTGTCACAATTCTCCAAATAATGAACATCCAATAAAATCAATCATTTTTCAAACCAAGACATTGGTGACAGGTCTGTACCTTAGTACAACAGAGCGACATAATTTGGCTTTGGTTTTTCAATTTATGAGTCTTTCGTACTCATTTATTTTTATCTATTTTGATATCAAATATACTGACGAAAACCAGGTCTGTACTTTCGTACAACAGAGGAGACAACACCCAGTATATTCCCAAATGATGATTATTAGGATCCCAAAATTATGGATTATAACACGCTATCATACAAGAATTAAGACTAAGGTCATACCTTGCTAAAAGATCCTCATAGGATAAATCCCTACTTAAATCATTACATTTCTTACTAGCTCAACAACCTTCATATAGATTGCCTATCGATACATCATAAGATGAACTATCTAATATTAAAATTTACGATTACTTCATTCCTTGCATTCCCAAACTGAGTTACAAGATTGCTAAACTTTAAAAAAAGAAACAATTTTAAAACAAAAATTTGGGCTGAAAAATGACTTACACGTAGAATGCCTATATTTCAATAGCTACCATTCATAAGTTAAGGACAACTAGACTTCTTTTCCCCCATCCCCCACTTAGAAACATGCAATGTCCTCATTGCAAAAGAAAATAAAAATAAAGGGAATAGAAAAGAAGTTAAACAGAAAACTCCCCTGATTTAAAGGCAATTTGCTTGAAGGACTTCATTCAGAAATAAAATACACAGCACACTTCCGTAGGCAACACGATTGCATTTAGCACATACAATAAGCCTTTAAACCCCTCGGTATCCCGAGTGGACGAGTTGTAGTCTCGTGAGGGTTTCCAGAGAACACACCCACAAAGTTCAAACCTGCAAACAAAAACAATAAAACAGAAAACAAATTAACAAAATGACGGGTTGTCTCCCAAAAGCGCTTTTGTTTATCACGTCGGTAAGCTCGACATCTTGCTTCACCATTTAATTCAAATCCATCTCCAAATCACGCTTGGAGTCCCTTATATCACCATAGTACTTTTTCACTCTACTTCCATTGACCTTGAAAGTTTTTCTAGAATATCCTTGCAAATCAACAGCTCCAAACGGATAAACCTTGTCAACAACAAATGGGCCAGTCCAACGTGTCTTTAACTTTCCTGGAAACAGATGCAATCTAGAACTATACAACAGAACTTTATCACCCTTCTCGAATGTATGGTTCGACTTAAGACGAGCATCATGCCATTTCTTAGTTCGCTCCTTGAACAATCTCGAATTGTCATAAGCATTTATTCTTAATTCATCCAACTCATTTAACTGTTCCATTCTTTCCTTTCCAGCTAACTTCTCATCAAGATTGCACTTCTGTAAAGCCCAATATGCTTTATGCTCTAACTCAAAAGGTAAATGACAAGCTTTTCCATAAACAAGGCGATAAGGCGTTGTTCCAACTGACGACTTAAATGCTGTTCGTGCCGCCCATAATGCATCATCCAACTTGTATGACCAATTCTTAGGATTTCCTTTAACTGAACGTTCTAAAATACGCTTCAACCCTCTATTAGTGACTTCCACTTGACCACTCGTCTGTGGATGATAAGCAGTTGAAAACTTATGTCTAACTCCGTACTTTCGCAGCACTTTTTCCAATTGCAGATTTGTGAAATGTGTCCCTCGATCACTAATCAAAGCTTTTGGTGCTCCAAAGCGCGAAAATAACTGCTTAAGAAAATTTACCACAACGCGAGCATCATTCGTGGGTAATGCCTTTGCTTCGGCCCACTTAGAAACATAGTCTACAGCCACAATGATGTATTTGTTTCCATTGCTAGGTGGAAACGGGCCCATAAAGTCTATCCCCCAGACATCAAAAATCTCGCTTACCATAATTGGATTTTGCAACATTTCATCCTTCTTTGAAATTCTCCCAGTACGTTGGCAGGTATCGCATTCCTTCACATACTTGAATGCATCCTTGTAAAATGTTGGCCAATAAAAACCTGCCTCGAACACTTTTCTTGCAGTGTAATTAGGACCATGATGTCCTCCAGCCGGACCATCATGACAGTGCTCTAAGATAATATCACATTCTTCTCCAGCTACACATCGTCGGACAATTCCGTCAGCACACTGTCTGAACAGATATGGATCTTCCCAAAAATAATACCGTAAAGATGAGAAAAACCTCTTTCTTTGGTTGAAGTCCAATCCGGGTGGCAGAGTCTTTGTAACTAGAAAGTTTGCAATATCAGCGAACCATGGAAATTCATTCAGAATTGCTTTCAACAAGCTTTCATCGGGAAACTTATCTCGAATTTCCGTTTCATCCAACTTATCCAATTCTGGATTTTCCAGTCTTGACAGATGATCTGCAGCCAGATTTTCCGCTCCCTTCTTATCACGAATCTCAATGTCAAACTCCTGCAATAACAAAATCCATCGCAACAACCTCGGTTTTGCATCTTGTTTCCCAAACAAGTATCTTAATGCAGAGTGATCGGTAAAAACAACCGTTTTTGACAGGACCAAGTAAGAGCGAAACTTATCAAACGCAAAAACAACAGCAAGCAATTCCTTTTTGGTCGTAGTGTAATTCTCTTGTGCACTCGTCAAAGTCTTGCTTGCGTAATAAATAGGTTGAAACTTCTTATCAACCCTCTGACCTAAAACTGCTCCCACAGCGTAATCACTGGCGTCACACATCAATTCGAATGGAAGATCCCAATTTGGACTTATCATAATTGGTGCAGATACTAGTTTCTCCTTTAAAATCTTGAACACATCTTGGCATTCCTTTGAAAACTCGAACTTAGCTTCCTTTTCCAACAATTTGTTCATAGAACGTGCTATCTTTGAAAAATCCTTGATGAATCTTCTATAGAACCCAGCATGTCCTAAGAAACTTCGTATTCCTTTAACATTTGTCGGATGAGGTAGCTTTGCTATCGCCTCAATCTTCGCTTGATCAACTTCAATACCAGCTCTCGAAATTTTATGCCCCAACACAACTCCTTCTCGTACCATGAAATGACACTTTTCCCAATTTAAAACGAGATTTGAACTCTCACACCTTTGCAACATCCTCTTTAAATTCATCAGACACTTATCAAAAGAATTTCCAAACACAGAGAAGTCATCCATGAATATTTCCATGCTGTCTTCTACCATATCATGGAATATTGCCATCATGCACCGTTGAAATGTGGCGGGTGCGTTACATAGACCGAAAGGCATTCTCCGATAAGCAAAAGTTCCGAATGGGCAGGTGAAAGTAGTCTTATCTTGATCATTTGCATCAATTGGGATTTGGAAGTACCCGGAGAATCCGTCTAGAAAGCAATAATACTCTTTTCCAGCTAGACGTTCCAGCATCTGATCAATGAATGGCAAAGGAAAGTGATCATTGCGTGTCGCATCATTCAGCTTTCTATAATCTATACAGACCCTCCATCCAGTAACAGTTCTTGTGGGAATTAACTCATTCTTCTCATTAGCAACCACTGTCATACCTCCTTTCTTAGGCACAACATGAATGGGGCTGACCCATGGACTATCAGAAATCGGGTATATCAATCCAGAGTCAAGCAATTTAATGATTTCCTTCCTCACAACATCCGTAACCTTAGGATTTAATCGTCTTAATGGTTGCACAACTGGTTTGAAATCAGACTCCATAAGGATCTTGTGCGTACAATATGATGGGCTAATTCCCTTAATGTCACCAATCGTCCATGCTATAGCATGCTTATGTTCCTTCAGAACTTTTAGCAGACTTTCTTTTTCGTTTGCTGATAGCTTGGATGAAATGATAACTGGCAAATCCAACTCTCCTTGTAGGTATGCATACTCCAAATGGGTCGGTAAATCTTTCAATTCTAACCTTGGTGGTTCTTCAAAAGAAGATTTACATGCCAACACCTCTTCTCGTGAGCAGGGAATCCCATGCATAGTGATGCGAGTCTCTTTCTTGACTAAAATACCATTAGTCTCAACCGATTCTTCATTCTTAGTCGGCTAATCACCTTCTACTTCCTCATCACTTTCGAACTCTAACTCCTCAAGCATTTTATCGAATTCTTCAATATCTCTAATTGCTTCTATGCTTCCCGTCCATCCTTCCAGAATCATGGGATCAAGATCTTCATCTTCCATGAGACTTTGAAGGAACTCTTCATCATCAGTCATTTCTCTTGCACTCACAAAGTAGCACGTATCATCAACTGCATCAGGATATCGCATTGATTTGTTGACATCAAACACTACTTCATCTTCTCCTAACCTCAAAGTGATTTTTCTATCATGAACATCAATCAATGCCCTTGCAGTGGCTAGAAAAGGTCTTCCTAAAATGATAGGTACCTTTTTATCTTCAACCATGTCCAGAATGATGAAATCACACGTAAAAACAAACCTATCCACCTTACCTAGCACATTCTCAACCATGCCCCTAGGATATTGAACCGAACGATCTGCTAACTCAATGCACATTCTAATTGGCTTTGGTTCCCCCAACTTAAGTCTGGCATACATAGTATAAGGCATTATTGATATGCTTGCCCCCAAGTCAGCCAATGCATGAGTAAGGTCTAAACTTCCAATCAGACAAGGAAGGGTAATACTCCCAGGGTCTTTCATTTTCGGTGGAAGTTTATTTTGCATAACTGCTGAACATCTCTCTTTCATTGTCACCATGGTCGCCTCTGCCAACTTGCTCTTATTAGTTAAAAGTTCCTTCAGATACTTCACATACTTTGGCATTTGAGCAATGGCTTCCACGAATGGGATGTTAATGTACAGTTGCTTCAGATTCTCTAGGAACTGGTGGTATTGAGCATCATCTTTCCCTCTTCTCAAAGCTGCAGGATAAGGTGGTGGTGGTGCATGCTCCTTAGCATATTGCTTATCTCTTGCAATTTGTTCAGCCTCAGTGTCCACCTTGGGGCTTTCCACAACTTCTACTTCCTTCTCTCTTTGCGGTAGGGGTTGAGAAACAGGTTTCTTCTTTGGAATGGGGTCTTCAAAACCCTTTCCACTCCGGGTGATCACTGCTTTCGCCTGATCCCGTGGATTGGTTTCAGTGTATCCAGGTAGGGTCCCAGGAAATCTTTCTTGAAGAACTTTGGCTATGTTGGAAACATTCCCTTCAATTTGCTTAATCGCAGCTCCTTGGTTTCTCAATGCAGCGTCGGTGGCATCCATTCGTTGTCCAGAGCTCGTAATGAATTTCTCATTGGACGTGAGAAACTTACCCATCATTTCTTCTAAATTAGCTTGTTTGTCTGAAGATGAGGTGATGATCCCAGCTAGAGATCTTAGTATGTATTACTTTGATTGATTATTAATAAGCTTGCGGAATAGTTTATTAATAACTTGAAGAACAAACTTGTATATATCAAAATATCTAACCAAAAGCTTCAATATTATTATCAATAATACGAACACACAATTGTGTTAGGGTTTACAACCTTGAAGCTAATAACTAGAATGAATTGTCTCTATCTAGGTTTTTACAGGATCTCTATTTATAACATATAGAGTCCTTTACAGAATCAAACTATTATGGAATCATATCTATTCCATAATTCTCTCTAACCGACTATATCTAACCAACAGTGGTTATCAATATATCTAACAAGGGTAGTACTCGTATATTACTAACAGTGGTTGAGTACTTGATACAAAATACAAACTACATGTTCAACAGTGGCACTGTTAGACTAAAACTATTTGACAGTGGCAACTACTAACTAGCAGTGGCAACTACTAACAGTGGTAAACTTCTAACAGCGGTAGCATACTTGTACTCTGAGCAGATTCGACAGTGGCTCAGGTCTCAACAATCTCCCCCTAAACTTGATCATTCTCAGTAATGAATCAAGTTTCTTCATCTTTCTTTTCATCTTTCTGAGTTTGATTCTGTTTTCTTCTTCTCTCCTCCTCTTTCATTCTTTCCACCTCCATTCTTTTATGGAACTGATTGAGCACCATATACAAAGCATTAAATGCTCCTTCAGAAATTACTGTAGTTTTCAATTGAGATGCAAGCACATTTCTTAGAATCTGAGTTCCCAGAACATCTCCTTTCATCAAGCATGAAAATTGACATTCCACTTCTGAATAGAATCATATGAACTCCAGCTCTAACAAAATGTCTCCAAGTATTCACAGCATCAATACAATGTAGGAACAAATTGATGAATGGCTCAGGCTCAAACAGCATATTCAGACATCTTCCCAATTCTCTTTCCATAATCACCAATGAAGCCTGTCTATCTCCTTTACTGTTTAGCTCAACCAGATCTAGAATGTACAATCTATTCACATTCTTAAGTACATCAGCAACAGATGCCAAGTATTGCTTATCCCCATTCTCTCTAACAATCTTGATCTGTTCTTTATCACCATCAGCAACTTTTGATTTAATTCCTTCCCATTCAATTATCCTTGATGATCTATCATGATTGATGTGAATATTTTCTTTATAATCCTTCACTTCTTTGATATATTTCTTCAGCTCTTCTGCATCTCTTTCCAAATCAGGAACTACATTATCAGAAGCAAGAACTCCATTCCATCTGTTCTGCATATTTTGATCAGAAAGTCTTTTGATTTCTCTTTCCTTGGCTTCTATTTCCTCTTGCTCTTTCTTTTCAATCCTCTCTTGCTCTTCTCTTCTCACTTGCTCTGCAATCTTCTTTCTATCCTCAGCTAACTTTTTCTTAATGAATTTATCTTTCTGAATCCTTTTCTCAAAATCTTCTTTCTCCTCATTCTGATATTTCTCATAAGCTCTTTCCAGTTTCTCCACATTCCATCCTTCCAGCACACTTTTTGGTGCATACCTATCACCAAGAATTTTGATTAAATCCTTTTTCCTTTGAGCAGCAGTTGGTGGTTTGTTCCTTTTCTTTTCAAGCTCAGCTTGTCTTTTCAACTTTGCCTTTTCTACATTAGCTTGTTTAAGCTTTGCAAACCCTGGATCCAAACCATCTTTATCATCCTTTATGTTGATCATATCATGAATCTGTTGAGCAGACAAACCTTGACCTCTTGCAGCCATATCATTCAACATCTGTGCAGCCTTCTGTGATAAGGTCACCACACTTGAATCTTCTAGTATAACATCAACATCAATACCTTCCTTTCTCTTAGACTCAGCTGCCATTCTTAACATTCTTTCATCATGCTCCTCCTGAATTCTCCTTGCCTCATTCAAATCAATTGGAGGCTCTACAACCTTCTTAATCTTTCTCTCTTCTTTCAATTTTCCCTTACTTTTGTCCTTTGAATCAATCTTTGGCAAATCAGACTTAGGTTTGGTTGGTTGTGTAGGCTCTCTGATTGTAACAGGCACTTCTAGAGCCCTGACAGTGGTCATTGCTGTAGCAGTGGTGAAAATTGAAGTAACAGTAGGTGTACCAACAGTTGTAGGAATATTTGAAGTGCCAACAGAGGTTGATACAAAAGTGGTTGGTTTTGTGCTAACAGGGGTAGGTGTTGTAGTAATAGGGATTGTGATGATAGGGGTTGAAATTGTAGTAGCAGGGGTTGCTGTTGAAGTACCAACAGTGGTAGATACTTCAACAGGGGTAGATACTAAACTACTAGCAGAGGTAGAAATACTACTAGCAGTGGTCAAAAATTGAGTTTCAACAGATGTTTGTACCTTAGCAGAGGTAGACTTTCTCTTTGGAATTGATTTCTTTCTGTTATAAATCTTCACTCTTTCTTCCTCTTTAGCTTCAGGTTTTGACTCTATCAACTCCCCCTTACCCTCTACATCATCAGTTTCCATCTTATCAACAGTTTTATCATCACTCATCTCTTCATACACCAACCTATCACTAAAACTTACTCTTTTGCACATGTCAAGATTTGCTCCCATAATATCCCAGATATACAGATTAGCCACAGCCTTAAAAGGTAATCCTTTGTTCAATGGAAAAACATTTAGAGCTGGACCACTCTGTATACTATCATCTGCAACATTGTCACCTGTTTGAACATTTTCTCCTACATACATCACCATCCTCCTATCATTCTCAGCATCAACCATCTCATCAACCATCTGTTCATCCATGTCTTCATTAACCACATAATCATCATTGTTATCATCATGACCATCATCATTCTTATCTTCAGGCATATCATTCTGCTCATGATCATCATCTTTATTCTCCCCCTTGCCTGAAGATTCCTTAGCAGGCAACAAAACTTTATCAACTGTATCTTCAACAATTGACAACCTGGTTTGTAAATCAATGATTTCTTCCCTCTGCTTCTTTATCAACTCATCCTGGGCAGTCAACATAACTTGTTGCTCTCTTCTTAAAGCTCTTTCCCTCTCAAACTTAGTCCAAATCAGATTGACATCTTGTACCAAATCAGCAAAAGTCAATTCCCTAGTTTCATTACTAGCCTCATCAACATTGGAGTGTGACCTCCTAGATGAATCATCGACTACATCTGCCACTGCAGATGTCCCTTGATTATTGGTACTGGGACCTACATTTGAATCATCACCCATAGGTTCATCAAACATAGTTGCCTCTGGTTGGGTCTGATTGATGTTACCACTATCCTGCCCTGCCAGTGGGCTAGAAACAGTAGTGGCAGCCCTTCCAGAATGAACATTTTCGTCAAGTATGTTCACCTGTTGTGGTGGATCATTTGACTGAGACTGTGGAGAAACAGGAATCTCCATAGCCTGTTTAGCCTTCTTGGATCTCTTGGCTTTACTTTGGGTAGGCTGTTTGTTCCCTTGTTTTCTTTTGATGCCACCTCCTGATGTATGTTCAGAACCAACTTGTGTTGTTGGCCTGTCATCATTTGGTCCAGGTGGTGTTGGTAATACACCACCAGTGGCAGAAGGAGCAACTGACATTGTAGAAAATAATGCAGTTTCCTTCTTTGAAAAAGTATTCAGATACTGATTCATAGCTTTAATAGTCCTCAAGGATAGAGTAGAACTAACTATTACACTATTCTCTGCTGGCAAATTTGACAATTGATTATTCAATAAAAGCTGAACAAATCTAGGGTACATAATGAATGTATCACCCTTCACATTCCTAATCATGTTATCTAAGATAAACCTAGACATATTAAATTTGATACCCTGTGCCAAGCAGATAATAGGATATGCAATACTAGAACTAAATTCATTAAAACTAGTTCTCTTTTGAGACAAACATACCAGAAAAGTATGAATGTAGAACTTCCATTGAGGACAGAACCATGACTTCAAGAAAGTATATTCTGATCTTGCTTTTCCAGAACCTTCATATCCCATATCCATTATGCCTTTAAACAAATCATCTCTTGACAATTCCAGAATTCCTCCTTCATCATCAAACTGCAGAAGTTCTCTTAGAACAATCTCAGTTACCATTACCTTCTTTCCTTTAACAGTGGAATGAATGTGAGAGATTCCATTAACATTCCCTTCCTTTGCATTCTGCCAGAATTCTTGAATATGTGATCGAATCAATCTTGGAGAGACAGTAAGGGCATAAGTAACTGGACAATTACTCAAGAAATCGATAAGAGGGTGAAAATACTCATCGGCTAGTTCTTTATTCAAGAAAGCCCTCATGTTGTGTTCAGAATGAACACTTAGCGTAGAAGTACCAGAATCAGATGAAGATGACAATGCCATTGATGTAATTGATGAAGAACGAAGAGCGATTGACAATAAACAAATCAAAACAAGAGCGATTATTGAAGGGTTTTGAAAATTTTGAAAGCGTAATTGAAAAAGTGAAGTATTTGAGTATTTATATGACAGTGCCAAGCCCTAAAAATAGAACTAACAGTGGCACTACTGGTTATACCCAGCAGGGGCACAACTTACAAATAAGCCCAACAGGGGTACCTCACTTGGTCAATTATAGTCAACCCTTTTAAACCATCTAACAAAACTAACAGCGGCTGATAGTCTAGCAGGGGCATCCGACCAGGGAAACTCCAGCTTAGAACTAACAGGGGCATAAACTTAGCTTTATTAGAAAACGAATTTTTTTTTTTTTTAACCAAATAAGAAGCAACACATAAAACATTAGACTCCAGCTCAAGTGATGTCTCTTGACAGTGGCTGAGTCCTGCAATATTAAACTAAGAAAAACAACCAGCAGGGGTTAATCTACATAAATATACAGCAGGGGTTTAAAATACATTGACAGTGGCATAAGTAAACTAACAGTGGCACCAACTGTTATCATGATGAAGCTAACAGTGGCAACACTTGACCATGTCACATACAATATACTTCACCCCTGTTAGTATCAAATCCAGACCAAAACACTAAGTGAGATTGATCATACCAATATTAGTTATCAAAAATGTAAATCTTCCTACATCAAATGCTTTTGTAAAAAGATCTGCAAGTTGATTATCAGTATGAATTTTAAAAATATGAATCAATCTTTTATCATAACAATCTCGTATAAAATGATATCTAATTTCAATGTGTTTGGTTTTTGAATGCTTAACTGGATTCTGAATGATACTAATAGCAGAGGTATTATCAATATAAATAGGAGTGTTCATGAAGGTCAAACCATAATCCATCATTTGATTCTGAATCCAAAGAACCTGTGCACAGCAACTTGATGCTGCAACATATTCTGCTTCTGCTGTAGAAGTGGAAACTGTGGTCTGCTTCTTGCATTGCCATGACACTAGCCTATTTCCAAAAAATTGACATCCTCCACTTGTTGACTTTCTATCCATATTCTCACCACCATAGTCACTGTCTGTGAAAGCCTTAAGCTCAAAATCTGATCCTTTAGCATACCAAAGTCCCAAATCTGGTTGACCTTTCAAGTATCTAAAGATCCTTTTCACAGCATACATGTGTGACTGCTTTGGATTGGTTTGGTACCTAGCACAAAGACACACTGCAAACATAATATCAGGTCTAGATGAAGTTAAATACATCAAAGAACCAATCATTGACCTGTACAAGTGCACATCTACTTCCTCTCCATCAGGGTCAGAATTAAGATGTTTGTGTGCCTCCATAGGAGTGCTAGCTATCTTTACATCTTTATAACCAAATTTATTCAAAATATCCTGCACATACTTCCCTTGGTTAATAAAGATTCCATCTGTCTTCTGTTTAACCTGCAATCCTAAAAAGAAAGTGAGTTCACCCATTGAACTCATCTTGAATTTCTTATGCATTAACCCCTCAAACTCTTTGCACAATGAATCCCTAGTTGACCCAAAAATAATATCATCAACATAAACCTGTACCAACAATATATCTCTCTGAACCCTCTTGGTAAACAAAGTCTTGTCAATAGTACCTCTCTTGAATCCATTCTTGAGAAGATACTCAGATAGAGTATCATACCAAGCTCTTGGTGCTTGATGTAACCCATACAAAGCTTTCTTCAGTCTGCACACTCTATCTGGATATGTTGGATCTTCAAACCATGGTGGTTGGCATACATACACCTCATCATCAATTAGACCATGAAGAAAAGCACTCTTCACATCCATTTGATAAACTTTGAAATCCTGATAAGATGCATAAGCTAAAAATAGTCTAATAGCTTCTATTCTAGCAACAGGAGCAAAGACATCATCATAATCAATTCCTTCTTCCTGTGTGTACCCCTGTGCTACCAACCTTGCTTTATTCTTTATCACTATACCTCTTTCATCTCTCTTGTTCTTGAAGATCCACCTTGTGCCTATAGCTTTCTTTCCTTTTGGTAGATCAACCAAATCCCATACATCTTGCAGTTTGAACTGCAACAATTCTTCTTGCATTGACTCTATCCAACTTGGATCTTTGAGAGCTTCCACTGCCTTCTTTGGTTCCATCTGAGAAAGAAAACAAACATATAATGAAGTATGTAAATCTTCTTCTCTTACCTTTGACTGCTGTCTGGTCAGAACAGATGAATCAATATCACCAATGACCAAATCCAAGGAATGATCTTTGTGAACCAGATACTTAGACATGGATGTATCAAGTAATTCTCTTTCCAAATTAGGACCCAAAAGATTATCCATCTCTGATTCTGAATAAGAATCTCTTTCCTCTCTTTCTTTTGAAGGCTTTGGAGTTGCTTCAGAATCCGACAAAGAAGTCCTTTCCAAAACTTGAAATGGAGGACTTTGTTCAAAATACTTTGGAGATTCATGCTCTCCTTCTGAATCATGCTCTGAATCTGTATGAGAACCTTTTGAAGTAAATGGTTGATGATTTGATGAAGTTGAACCATCTTGATCCTTGTTTGAACCATTTTTGCCAGTTGACCCACTTGTATCATCTGAAGGTCCATCTTCCTCTTGTTGCTCTGATTGGAATGCTTCTGGAGGATCTGGAGACCAAATAGGAAACAATACATACTTCAAGTCATCCTTTTTAGTCTGACTTGAGCTTGAAGGCCCATCTTCACCTGCATCAGTACCTGCATCTGTACCTGCACTAATAGACAAATCTGGATATCTAAAAGCATGGGTTAGTGCATCAATATCAAACAAAACTTCTGGACCTTTTCCTTCTACATTTGATGTATTTTCATTAAAGGTCACATCCATGGTCTCATCTATGATCCTAGTCCTTTTATTAAATACTCTATAAGCCTTGCTTTGAATAGAGTATCCAACAAATACAGCCTCATCTACCTTACTCTGAAACTTACCAAGGTGAACTCTGGTATTTAAGACAGTACAAGGACATCCAAATGGTTTTAAAAAGCTAACCAAAGGTTTTCTCTTAAAGAATAACTCATAGGGTGTCTTGTTATGAGGTTTAATGATCAAAATCCTATTCAAAACATAACAAGCAGTGCTGACTGCTTCTGCCCAAAAGGACATTGGAAGTTTAGCATCTGCTAGCATGCTTCTAGCAGCCTCAATTAGTGTCATATTCCTCCTTTCAGCTACTCCATTTTGTTGTGGAGTCCTAGGTGCACTAAACTGTCATTCTATACCTTTATCCTCACAGAACTTATTCATCTCATGATTCTTAAATTCTGTCCCATTATCACACCTGATGATCTTAACCTTTTGATTAGTTGAATTCTCAATCCTAGTTATGAATGATCTAAGTATTTCACCTGTCTCATCCTTGGTCCTAAGAAAGAATACCCAACTCATTCTAGAATAATCATCAGTTATCACCAAACAGTAAGATTTCTTCCCTTGACTAGCTACATTGGTAGGGCCAAACAAATCCATATGTAACAGGTGTAAGGGAGTGGTATTGGAATTCACAAGCTTGGTCTTATAGGAGGTCTTGTGTTGCTTGCCTTTGAGACATGCTACACAGTGGTCACTACATTCAAATAACTTTTCAGGTAAGCCTCTTACTAGCTTATTCCTAACAAGTTTATTCATGGTCTTGTAATTCAAGTGACACATCCTCCTATGCCATAGTTCAGATTCAGAAACAGTAGCTTTAGAAATAAGACAGTTAACATTTTGAGATTCCATCTTGTTTAAATTACTACAGTATACATTATCCTTTCTTGGAACTCTCATTAAAATTTTATCTTCAGGTATTTTGAGTTTTTCAGAAAGTATAAGGCATTCTGTGTCAGTAAAATAAACAGGATTTTGCTTATCTGTGATTTCACTCACACTAAGCAAATTATATCTCAATTGCTCAACATAATACACATCATTGAAAGTGAGCTTACTGCTTTTTACCTTACCTTTTCCTGTGATCTTTCCTCCTTTAGGATTGCTACCAAATGCTACATCTCCTCCACTAAATGTTTTGAAATCCTGTAGCTTTTCCCTATCTCCAGTCATGTGCCTTGAGCAGCCAGAATCAATGTGCCATAAGCTCTTTGGCTTGCCCTGCACATATAAACAGAGAACATATTAGTTTCTCTTGGGAACCCAAACCAATTTGGCTTTGGGTTTCCCATGAGCATTTTTGATATCAACCCTCTCAAAGGTGATTGATCTCAATGCTCCATTGATTTTGGATACATTTGATATAGATGCATTTTTATGTTTCCAAAAACAATCTGTTTTAGACTTGACAGGGTTTAATGGTCTAACAGTGGTCACCTTCAAATTTGTATTTATTACCCTAGCAGTGGTAGCTTTACTTGGTATAAACATTCTTTTGAAATGTTTAATACCAGCAGAGGTACCATGCCTGACAGTGGTCAAACCCTCCCCTGTTCTTGTCTTGCCTCTGTTAGCCTTTGACAGTGGCACCGCTGCAGCATTAACAGGGGCTGCAGCTTTGCCTCTGTTTGGCTTAATTTTCAACATATGTCCTGTACCACTGTTCCTATTATTTTTAGGATTGTAGTAACAGTCCTGTTGAAGATGATTATACCTACCACAAATATAACATGATTTTCTTTTCACACATTCAAACCCATTACCCAGCCTTTGTGAAACCAATTGGTTCCAATTTCTCTGATTACCCCTGGGAATGGATTTATTTACATTATTTGCAGTATTTAAATCAGACCTGTTTGATTTACATGCACATTTATCACACTCAGATTTATCTTTCGATTTATCTTTTGATTCAGGATTGACTCTTTTGTGCACATAACCTAGACCAGATCTAGATTTATTGGTTTTTCTAACTTGATCTATCTGAGCCTTTGCTTTCTCAACAAACATCTTTTTACCCTCTTCTAGTTTAGTACTATTTAGTTCAGAAACTAGACCAGTAATAGGCTTAACACAATCATCCACAGAATTACCACTAGATGAGCTATCACTATCACTCTCATCTTCCTCAGTCCAATCAGATACATCCACTTTATCAAAATTTACATTATTAGCACAATTAACTACTAGATCTACCTTTTTAACCTCCTCAGACACATCAGCCTTAAGTTTTTCTAAGTCAAACTCAAGTTTAGATGGGAAGTAAGTATGATTATAAGGTGGGGGTACAGCATTAAGGTTGTAACCTAATCCAATTTTTAATTTATCATGAATTTGAGACTTGATTAAGTTTTGAACACCTTTTGAAGCATTTTCCAAGTCATCTACTTTCAACCTTATTGATTCTTTATCAGAAATTGCCTCAGCCAACTTTGCACTTAGCATATCAACTTTTGTTTGTAAAGCTTTCTTTTCCCAATTCAGATATTTAATATCTAGATGAAATTGTGATTCATTCTTTTCAAAAGCTTTTATCTGTCTTTCTAAGTTTTCAATAGCTAAAGTTGCATGTTGACTCTTTTCCACACTAGCTTTCAATTCATTACACACAACCATATTATGATCCCTATAAAATTTAACCATTTTCTTACATGTTGGAGAACATAATTTAGATTGTACCTCATATGGAATGTCTGAAGGCTCTGGTTCTTCTGTGACAGCCATCAAAGCTTGATTCTTGACTACAAGCTCTTCCTGGTCACTCCAGTCAAATCCTCCCATCCCATCTTCTGCAACTAATGAATCTGAAGTGGTGTTCTGAATAGGTACCAATCTTCTTTGTGGACCAGAATTATTTCTTACAATACCATTAGAAGTGTGACACCCCTAAATTTAATGATTTGCGGAAGCTTGATTTGGGTGTCACTAATCAATATACAAAGCACATAAGATATAATGAACGACCACTATATGCGTCGTTTTAAACTTGTATAAATAAAGTAAATGTTTACATCAAAATATAGTTACATTAGCTCGGTTCCTGAAATCGAGAGATTACATAGCATAATTACTTTTACAAAATATAATAATGCAGTCCAATCTCTAGTTGTATGTATGCTGACTCGAGCTAATAATTCCTGCTTGTGTAGCCAAACTACTGCTGGGTACCTGTTAAAAAATACTAAAATGGGTCAGTGAAAACGCTGGTGAGCTCACAGGTTTGTATGTCAATGTATAGTTGTAAGAACCGCAAGATTTATATTGAAGTTAAATTGCAGTTAAGCAAAATAAAAGTTATACAATCCATGAGCACATAGTCTGAGCTTAACTTGATTTGTCAGGCCCAATTAAGGAAACCTAACTTGAAATGCCTCCTACGAGTGCCTAATCAACACTCGTCTTCCCAAATGCTAATACATCCGTTTGACCGGTTAGTGCGTGCTAACCCGGATGAGGATTGTCAATCCCATATGATATCATATACTAACATTCACGCTATAAAATACTAGAGACTATGCTTATGGAGGACTTTAAATTGATTAGCTTGAAACTCATGTAGTATTTGAAGTTTGGCACTTGCGTTCTACTTGTAAAACAAAATCGAATAGTAATATCACACCCCTAGTTGTAAAGCAGTGAAAATGGGGCTATGAAACTCACCTAGTTCTTGAAGCGTTTAACTTAATAAACTTGAAGTAATTAACTGTGAGTTGGTGTCCAAAGGCTTGAAACCTGAATGTGTCCACGACACTTAAATTGTCATTAATTGTATTGGTATCCTGAAAGACTACCATTTGAATTGTTTGTCTAACTTAATGTCCAAATTACCCCGATTTGGTTGATTGTTTTGTTACAAGTTACTACGACTTGTTTGAATAAATTGGTACAAGTTACAATGACTTGTTTGAATAAGTTGATACAAGTTACAACGACTTGTTTGAATAAGCTGGTACAAGTTACGACGACTTGTTTGATTGAATTATCTAAGTTTCAACGACTTAGTTGATTGAATTGTCTAAGTTACTATGACTTAGTTGATTTAATTGTGTATTTGAAAGTGTGTACGGCCCGTTGGTGACGGTTGTAACGATAGTTCTAAAATGTTATTATATTGTTGCTACAGTGAATTGCTACGGTGAATTGCTACAGTAAAATTTGACTTTTCTACAGTAACCTTGACTTCGAAAATTTTGAGGTTTGAAGATTCTGTTTTGTGCGACGTAGCCTGCGACGCAGGCTGCGACGTAAGGTTTTTGCGACGAAAAGGGTTGCGTCGCCAAAGTCAACAGTGCTAAGTCAATAGCGACGTAAAGCGCTGCGTCGCTAATGCGACGTAGGTTCGGTTTGCGACGTTAAGGTCTGCGTCGCTATGTGCGACATTCGCAAGTCAATGCGACGTAATAGGCTGCGTCGCTATATGCGACGTTGGGGATATAGTGCGACGTAAGTCGCTACGTCGCATTTGCTCCAGGCCAAATGCGACGTACGGAGTCTGATCGGAGTTTCAACCTCAAAAACGCATTTTCCGGCCATCGATCGGCATAATATTTTTACCCAACCCATTTTAGGACATTACAAGGTTATACAAACAACTAGCAAGTTATAAAACTTAAAAACGAGAGTTTTCGGAGTTGTGTCGGAAACTTACAAATCGCCGAAATGAAATTCCGGAAAGATAGGATTGTAGATCGTGAAGAGGTGAGTCTTTTATTCCAAAGCGTCTTGAAGATCCGAGGTCGTTTAACGTGTTTATTTTGTGAATTTGTGATGGTGTGGTGATTTGCAAATTAGAGAGAAAAGGAGAAGAGAGAGAAGAGAAAGAAATGAAATGAAAGGAATGGAGGTGGAAATGGGGTTTAAATACCCATTTCAGCCTCTGTTTTCGTGTCCCGCGCGGTGTTCGTTTTCCCGATTGTTACATCATTAATTATTTAATTTATAAGTTAAATTTTTCGTTTTAAATTGCAAATAATGATTTAATTGTTTTGTTGAAGTATTTTACTAAATATTTAATAATTACATTATAAAAGGTAACTTGTTTCGTTTGGTTTGCGCATTTATACTTTTAATCGCGTTTATATTAATTGGGTGATAAAAACTTGAACACTAAATATTATTGACATAATATTTTTAAGTGTAATAACGTTATTAAAATCCTTGTATTATTTAAATCAAATGTTCACCAACGTCCGTATTTATTGTATCGAAATTCATTCGATTTGAAACTCGTACGATTTAAACAAATCGCATAATTGTAGATCTATATTCAACAATATATATAATAATTGATACATTAATTAGCCTAACATAGAACTAATTACATGTATTAAAACTTGATTAGGTACTAAATTATAGTCCCAAATTGACGGTTGTCACATTCTCCCCCTGTTAGAAGAATTTCGTCCCGAAATTTGTGTTGAAGTTGTGTTTGTCGTTGAGTCAGTGAAAAGTTGAGGATACTTGAGTCGCATCTGGTCTTCTCGTTCCCAGGTGAATTCCGGACCGCGCCGCGAATTCCACCTAACTTTGACGATGGGAATACGACTTTGTTTAAGTTGTTTGACCTCACGGTCCATGATTTCGGCAGGTTCCTCAACAAAGTGAAGTTTCTCGTCAACTCGAATTTCATCGAGTGGAATGATAAGTATCTCATCAGACAGACACTTTTTCAGATTTGAAACATGAAATGTGGGATGCACACTGCTGAGTTCGGATGGCAGCTGCAATCGATATGCTACTGGACCAATCCTTTCAAGGATCTCGAATGGTCCAATGTATCTGGGATTCAACTTCCCTCGTTTGCCAAATCGGATTACGCCTTTCCAAGGCGATACTTTGAGTAGAACTCGATCCCCAACATGGAACTCGAGTGGTTTGCGTCTCACGTCAGCATAACTTTTCTGACGATCACGCGCGGCCTTAAGCTTGTTTTGGATTTCAACGATTCTCTCGGTCGTTTCGTGAATGATTTCTGGACCTGTGAGTTGGCTATCCCCAACTTCGGTCCAACAGATAGGTGACCGGCACTTACGACCGTACAGTGCCTCGAAGGGTGCAGCTTTGATGCTGGTATGATAACTGTTGTTGTACGAGAACTCGCACAATGGTATATGTAACACCCGCCAAAATTAGGACTAGTAATTAGTGCCTAATCATATGTTAATACATGTAATTAGTTCTGTGTTAGGCTAATTAATGTATCGAATTATATATATTGTTGAATATATACGAAAATGCGATTTGATTAAATCGTACGCGACTTAAATCGAATGTATTTCGATTCAATCAAATACGGACGTTGATGACCCATTTTATTAAATAACGCTTTTATGTCAAAAATATTATTTTGATAATATTTTGTATTCAATTCGTATCGTACAAACCGAACTTACACAATTTAAAACAATAAAATGCGTAAACTAAATAAACAAACTAACTTACATCTTATAACACAAATATAAATTGATTTGTAAAATATTTAAACAATATATCGCGTAATAAATCGTATTTTAAAATTTATAATCAAAATGTAAATAATTATTTAACGTTTAAACGACGGAGCAAACGAACACCACGCGGAACGCGGGGCGAGAAACTGAAAAGTGGGGATAACCCCACCTCCCATCTTTTTCTTCATTCCATCTTTCATTCTATCTCTCTCTCTCTCTCTTCTTTTTCTCTCTAAAAACAAACAAACCACCAATCCACCTAAATAGCAAAATACTACCACGAAACGCGACCGGATCACAAATATTTTTAGAGATTCACGACCACCTCGCAACGATCTACATTTCTACCTTTCCGGATTTTCATTTCGGCAAATTGTAAGTTTCCGACAAAATCCCGAAATCTCTCGATTCTTCGTATTTTTCATTTGTGGTTGTTATTATAACTAGTATATGTCCATTACAATGAATAGAACACGAATTTATAGCTTGAAAACGGGTTAAAAACGGATTTTTGGCCGGAAAATGTTGAACAGCCGGACTTTCTGGGCTGGTGTTCATCCATGCGACACAAGCATTATGTCGCATGTTGTGTCGTATTTTAGCTTTAGCGTCGTATAAAATCCCTTGTGTCGTACCTTATGTCGTACCAAAGATTTAGTGTCGCAAGTCTTGCGACACAACCACTATGTCGCATACCCCATACGACACAATCACTATGTCGCTGTTGAATCAGCATCTCGCATCTATGCGACACAACCCTTGTGTCGTATAGACATTGTGTCGCATTTTTATGCGACACAACCCTTGTGTCGCATAACTACCCTTGTGTCGCATATTGTGTCGCAAAACACAGAAAACTCAGATTTTTACTAAGTGTCGAGACCTAAAATTTATCACTCGATTTTACCCGAATTCAGATCCCAGATGCGTTTTTCGTCAAAGCAATATAGTAGAAATAAAAATTTTTCAAGCTGACCTGGCAGCTCGACCCCAGCCAGGGGCTCTGCCCCTTGGACCCCGCCAGGGGCTGCCGCCCCTTGGACCCCGCTACCAGGGGCGCTGCCCCCGGACCCCCGTACTTAGATTCCGTAACGGCTTCTAAAACACAATCGAAACACATTTTTCAAAGTAAAACGCCACGAAATCACAATAATAATAGTTGAGATTATTATTACAAATCCATCACCAACGGGCCATACATGTTTTCAAACACTTAACAAATCAACCAAATCGTAGTAATTTGGACATATATATAGTTGTGTAACAACTACAAGGGTGATCTTTTGAGATACCCAAGCATGATTATAACCATCGCGTGTCGTGGACACCCTCAGGTTACAAGTCTTTGGACTTCATATTCGGCTAATCAACTTACGTTTGTGTAAACGCATTCAGACTCAGGTGAGTCTCATAGCCCCTCTTTTTACTGTTTTACTCAGGGGTGTGATATATTGCTCATTTTTAACATGTGAACGCAAGTACCAACTTTTCATATACTACATGAGTTTTTCTCAACTAATCATTTAAAGTCCTCCGTCAGCATAGTTGTTAATACGTTGTAGCGTGAATATTAGTATATGGTACCATATAGGATTGACCCACCTCGTTCGGGTTAGCAAGCACTAACCGGGTAAACGAACGTACTAATATTTGGGAAGACGAATGTTGATTAGGCATTCGTGGAGGCACCTCGCCCGGAATTCTCTATAGGGGACCCGGCCCTCGAGTTAAGCTCAACTATGTGCTCATGGCTGTATACACGATGATTATCATTTAATTGCTGGATGCAATTCATTATTTAATTGCTGGATGCAATTCATTATTTAATTGCTGGATGCAATTCATTATTTAAATCTTGCGGTTCATACGATATTACTTGATTTCAAACCTGTGAGCTCACCAGCTTTATAGCTGACCTTTTAGCATATATCGCAGGTACCCAGCAGTAGGATGTTTCTGCTTCAGGATTTAGCTCAAGTCAGCATACAGACGATTGAGATTTTCTTGCATTAGTATATTTTGTACAAGTACTTATGTACTGAAATCTCATTTTATTTAACTCGAGCTATGTAAAGCTTTAAATGTTGTAAACATTTCAGTTATCTTTATATTTTGTTAAAACGACGCATATAGAGTCGTTTGCTATTTATCTTTGTGCTTTGTTATTGATTAGTAACACCCAAATCAAGCTTCCGCAAATCATTAAATTTGGGGGTGTTACAGTATATGTTTTTCCCAGTTTACACCGAAGTCTACTACGCAGGCCCGTAGCATATCTTCAAGTGTTTGAATGGTTCGTTCACTTTGACCGTCGGTTTGCGGATGGTATGCGGTACTCATATCAAGTCGAGTACCCAGAGATTTTTGAAGTGATTGCCAAAATTGTGAAGTGAAACGACTATCTCTATCGGAGATAATTGAGATTGGAACACCGTGTTTGGTCACGATTTCCTTCAGGTAGATTCTGGTGAGGCGTTCCATTTTGTCGGATTCCTTGATAGCCAGGAAGTGAGCAGATTTTGTGAGACGATCCACGATCACCCAAATGGAATCGCAACCGTTCGAGGATTTGGGTAGTTTGGTTATGAAGTCCATGGCAATTTGTTCCCATTTCCATTCAGGAAGACTGGGTTGTTGAAGTAAACCTGATGGTTTTTGATATTCGATTTTAACTTTGGAGCAAGTAAGGCACTTGCTGACATAGGTGGCGATTTCAGCTTTCATGTTCGGCCACCAGTAGAAGTCCTTGATACCGTGGTACATTTTATCGGATCCCGGATGGATAGAATATTTGGACTTGTGAGCTTCATCCATCACCAAGTCTCGTAGGTTCCCAAATTTAGGCAACCAGATTCGGTTTGAGAAATACCTAATCCCGTTAGGTCTGATTTCGAATTGTTGATCCATGCCCCGCAAGGCTTCATCTTTGACATTTTCGGGTTTTAAGGCTTCGAGTTGAGCAGTGAGGATTTGAATGTTTAAATTGTTGTGAATGGTCATACTGAGGGCTCGAACCCGAAGTGGTTTCACTCGCTCTTTTCGACTGAGGGCGTCAGCAACAACATTTGCTTTGCCTGGATGATATTTGAGTTCGCAGTCGTAATCGGTAAGCAACTCGACCCATCGACGTTGCCTCATGTTGAGATCCTTCTGATCGAATATGTGTTGAAGGCTTTTATGGTCGGTAGAGATTGTGCATCTGGTACCGTAAAGGTAATGTCTCCAGATTTTGAGGGCAAAAACGACTGCTCCAAGCTCGAGGTCGTGGGTGGTGTAATTCTTTTCATGAATCTTAAGCTGCCGGGAAGCATAAGCTATGACTTTGTCTCGTTGCATAAGCACACAACCTAGACCTTGATGTGAAGCATCGCAGTATACCACGAAGTCATCGGTGCCTTCGGGTAATGAGAGGATAGGAGCACTGCAAAGCTTTTGTTTTAAGAGTTGGAATGCCGACTCTTGTTTATCAGTCCAGTCAAACTTTTTGTCTTTCTGGGTCAGCGTCGTGAGTGGTATGGCTATCTTGGAGAAATTTTCAATGAATCGTCGATAGTATCCGGCCAGTCCCAAAAACTGCCGTACTTCGGTCGGAGTGGTTGGCGATTGCCAGTCTTTGATAGCCTCGATTTTTGACGGGTCGACGTGAATCCCCTGACTGTCAATCACGTGACCAAGGAATTGAACGGTTTTAATCCAGAACTCACACTTAGAGAACTTGGCATAGAGCTCCTCGTGTTTAAGTAGTTCAAGGATGGTTCTGAGGTGTTGCGCATGTTCTTCTTTGCTTCGTGAATATATGAGGATGTCATCGATGAAGACAATGACAAACTTGTCAAGGTAAGGTTTGCACACCCGATTCATAAGGTCCATGAATACAGCCGGTGCATTGGTTAGGCCGAATGGCATCACTTGGAATTCGTAATGCCCGTAACTGGTTCTGAAAGCGGTTTTTGGAATATCAGCCTCGCGAACACGCAATTGATGATAACCGGATCGGAGATCAATCTTTGAATAACAACTCGACCCTTGAAGTTGGTCGAACAAATCATCGATTCGAGGAAGTGGATACCGGTTCTTGACAGTTAACTTGTTCAACTCTCGATAGTCGATACACATTCGAAAAGAACCATCTTTCTTCTTAACAAATAGGACCGGAGCTCCCCAAGGTGAAGAACTCGGCCTGATAAACCCTCGTTCCAGGAGTTCCTGTAACTGGGTGGACAGCTCCTGAAGTTCGGATGGAGCTAAACGGTATGGTGCTCGGGCCACAGGCGCAGCACTTGGAACAAGATCGATTGAGAACTCAACCTGTCTTGGTGGTGGTAGACCAGGTAGTTCTTCAGGAAAGACTTCTGGAAAGTCTTGAACAATTGGAACATCCTCAAGTCGCTTCTCCTCCGACTTTTTCTCCATGATGTGCGCGAGGATTGCTGGATAACCCTTTCTCAGAAATTTTCGGGTTTTTAGACAAGATATGAGGTTAAGCCTCGTCCCACCGGTCTCCCCCTGTATGACCAAGGTTCTACCGACGGCGAGAGGTATGCGAACAATTTTGTCATGGCAAATGATTTCGGCACGATGTTTGGATAACCAGTCCATGCCTACGATGACATCGAAACTTCCTATCTCAATAGGCATAAGATCTATGGAGAAGATTTCGTCGGCTAGATTTAAAGTGCAATTAGGTATCACACTATCGGTTTCTATCAGTTTGCCATTTGCTAACTCTACGGTGTACTTAACGTCTAAAGCAACAGGTGTAATGTCAAGTAGGGGGCAAAATTCATCGGAAATAAAACTCCTATCGGCACCAGTATCAAACAGTATGGAAGCAGTTAAGTTGTTGAGGAGGAACATACCCGTGACCACATTCGGATCCTGACGGGCGTCCCCTGAGTTGATCACGAATGCGCTACTTTTGGTGTTGTTGTTGTTGCGGTGGTTGTTGTTGTTGCCCTTGTTCTTCAATTTTGGGCAAGAATCCCTAAAGTGTCCTGGGTTTCCACATTCGTAGCAGGACTTAGGTTGTCGGGTATTTTTGTCAGAGGGGTTGTTGTTGGATTTGGGGGCTCTGCAATCCTTAGTCAAATGCCCGTACCTCCTGCAGTTGTTGCAAGGGGGGTTGCACTGACCAAAGTGGTGGTAGTTGCACTTGGGACAATAAGGTCTGTCCCCGGTGTAGCTGCGGTTGGATTCAGAGTTGGTGTTGTAGACTTGGATGGCGTTGTTTTTCTTGTTTGAGTTGTGATGGTGTTCAGTAGATTTGCGTTTGTTGTTGTTAGAGGATGAGGTGTTGGAAGTCTCACGGCTGACAACTAGAGCCATGAGTTCGTGGGCCAATCGAATGGCACTCTCAGTGGTGGTTGGTTTGGATGAGGCGACGTTTCCCTGGATGTTCTCGGGAAGTCCGCGAATGTATCTCTTAATGCCCTTACTTTCTGGTTCGACCAAACCCGGGCATAATAAGGCAAACTGCTGAAACTTGGTGGTATATTCAGCAACATCATTTCCCTGCACCGTCAGGTGCCAGAATTCTTCCTCTAGCCTGTGTAATTCCTCTTCAGGACAGTACTTTTCTGTCAGCTTCTTCTTCAGTTCGGCCCAAGGAAGTCGATTTGCAACCTCAAGGCCTACAGAGTTTGCGTGGGTTTTCCACCACGTGAGTGCACCTTCCTGAAAGGTGTAAGCAGCGAATTTGACCTTGTTGTTCTCAGTGCAGTCGCAGAGACTGAAAACAGATTCCATACGCTCAATCCAACGGATCAAGCCAATGGCACCTTCCGTGCCCTTGAAGTATAGCGGTTTACAGCTAAGAAAGTCCTTATAGGAGCAGGGTTTGGGTGGTGGAGTATTGGTTGCTGTGTCCTCGCTACCGGGTGGTGTTCGGGTAGCCAAGGCTTCGGTCACACTGCAGGCAATGATTCCCGCGATCTCAGCTTCGCTAAGGGTAATTTGACGACGAGGAGGCATGATGCTGAGTAAGAAAGAACAAGGAAATGAAATAAGATACTAGTCCGAGTGTGATGAACTAGTGGTGTGTTTGTCATCCCAAGACAAAATGTTAGAGAGAAAGAGGCCTATATTCTTATAATATAATATAAGCTAAAGTTGTAATGAGGTCTATTCATGTACATATATGTATATCACATAATAACCTATTGAGTGTCTAGCACAGACGTGTTTTGAGTCCCGTTTCTCTCGAGGTCAGAGTCAACTAATGTATCCTGTTCAGCCATAACTTCCTTCAGATCTTACATCATCTTTATTTAATTGTACATAGTTGATCAAGCTATGTTAAATTAAATTCGTATGCTGTAATCCCTGAACTGGTTATACCTAATAGGGAATACTGCCTAACGGTCATAGTCTAGGTCCACTAAATGCAACCTAGTTCACTATAACCTTAGGCTCTGATACCAATCTGTGACACCCCCAAATTTAATGATTTGCGGAAGCTTGATTTGGGTGTCACTAATCAATATACAAAGCACATAAGATATAATGAACGACCACTATATGCGTCGTTTTAAACTTGTATAAATAAAGTAAATGTTTACATCAAAATATAGTTACATTAGCTCGGTTTCTGAAATCGAGAGATTACATAGCATAATTACTTTTACAAAATATAATAATGCAGTCCAATCTCTAGTTGTATGTATGCTGACTCGAGCTAATAATTCCTGCTTGTGCAGCCAAACTACTGCTGGGTACCTGTGATAAATACTAAAATGGGTCAGCGAAAACGCTGGTGAGCTCACAGGTTTGTATGTCAATGTATAGTTGTAAGAACCGCAAGATTTATATTGAAGTTAAATTGCAGTTAAGCAAAATAAAAGTTATACAATCCATGAGCACATAGTCTGAGCTTAACTTGATTTGTCAGGCCCAATTAAGGAAACCTAACTTGAAATGCCTCCTACGAGTGCCTAATCAACACTCGTCTTCCCAAATGCTAATACATCCGTTTGACCGGTTAGTGCGTGCTAACCCGGATGAGGATTGTCAATCCCATATGATATCATATACTAACATTCACGCTATAAAATACTAGAGACTATGCTTATGGAGGACTTTAAATTGATTAGCTTGAAACTCATGTAGTATTTGAAGTTTGGCACTTGCGTTCTACTTGTAAAACAAAATCGAATAGTAATATCACACCCCTAGTTGTAAAGCAGTGAAAATGGGGCTATGAAACTCACCTAGTTCTTGAAGCGTTTAACTTAATAAACTTGAAGTAATTAACTGTGAGTTGGTGTCCAAAGGCTTGAAACCTGAATGTGTCCACGACACTTAAATTGTCATTAATTGTATTGGTATCCCGAAAGACTACCATTTGAATTGTTTGTCTAACTTAATGTCCAAATTACCCCGATTTGGTTGATTGTTTTGTTACAAGTTACTACGACTTGTTTGAATAAATTGGTACAAGTTACAATGACTTGTTTGAATAAGTTGATACAAGTTACAATGACTTGTTTGAATAAGTTGGTACAAGTTACGACGACTTGTTTGATTGAATTATCTAAGTTTCAACGACTTAGTTGATTGAATTGTCTAAGTTACTATGACTTAGTTGATTTAATTGTGTATTTGAAAGTGTGTACGGCCCGTTGGTGACGGTTGTAACGATAGTTCTAAAATGTTATTATATTGTTGCTACAGTGAATTGCTACGGTGAATTGCTACAGTAAAATTTGACTTTTCTACAGTAACCTTGACTTCGAAAATTTTGAGGTTTGAAGATTCTGTTTTGTGCGACGTAGCCTGCGACGCAGGCTGCGACGTAAGGTTTTTGCGACGAAAAGGGTTGCGTCGCCAAAGTCAACAGTGCTAAGTCAATAGCGACGTAAAGCGTTGCGTCGCTAATGCGACGTAGGTTCGGTTTGCGACGTTAAGGTCTGCGTCGCTATGTGCGACATTCGCAAGTCAATGCGACGTAATAGGCTGCGTCGCTATATGCGACGTTGGGGATATAGTGCGACGTAAGTCGCTACGTCGCATTTGCTCCAGGCCAAATGCGACGTACGGAGTCTGATCGGAGTTTCAACCTCAAAAACGCATTTTCCGGCCATCGATCGGCATAATATTTTTACCCAACCCATTTTAGGACATTACAAGGTTATACAAACAACTAGCAAGTTATAAAACTTAAAAACGAGAGTTTTCGGAGTTGTGTCGGAAACTTACAAATCGCCGAAATGAAATTCCGAAAAGATAGGATTGTAGATCGTGAAGAGGTGAGTCTTTTATTCCAAAGCATCTTGAAGATCCGAGGTCGTTTAACGTGTTTATTTTGTGAATTTGTGATGGTGTGGTGATTTGCAAATTAGAGAGAAAAGGAGAAGAGAGAGAAGAGAAAGAAATGAAATGAAAGGAATGGAGGTGGAAATGGGGTTTAAATACCCATTTCAGCCTCTGTTTTCGTGTCCCGCGCGGTGTTCGTTTTCCCGATTGTTACATCATTAATTATTTAATTTATAAGTTAAATTTTTCGTTTTAAATTGCAAATAATGATTTAATTGTTTTGTTGAAGTATTTTACTAAATATTTAATAATTACATTATAAAAGGTAACTTGTTTCGTTTGGTTTGCACATTTATACTTTTAATCGCGTTTATATTAATTGGGTGATAAAAACTTGAACACTAAATATTATTGACATAATATTTTTAAGTGTAATAACGTTATTAAAATCCTTGTATTATTTAAATCAAATGTTCACCAACGTCCGTATTTATTGTATCGAAATTCATTCGATTTGAAACTCGTACGATTTAAACAAATCGCATAATTGTAGATCTATATTCAACAATATATATAATAATTGATACATTAATTAGCCTAACACAGAACTAATTACATGTATTAAAACTTGATTAGGTACTAAATTATAGTCCCAAATTGACGGTTGTCACAAGAAGTGTTCTGAGATCCTCCAACCTGTGTGCTCTTGCATTCTCTAGCAAAGTGTCCCATCTTGTGACAGTTGAAACACTCCACCTTGCTCTTGTCAAATCCAGCTACACCATCTCTCTTGTAAGTAAAGTTTCTGTTCCCTGACCTCTGCATATACCTTTTAGCCCTTATAATAATCATAGCCATCTGCCATCTCAAATCCATCTCTTCAAGATCTTCTTCATTAACCTGTTCCAAATCCTCTGTTGTTAAGGATGAATTCACATGACTTGCAAAGAAAGCTTCTAAGACATTATCATTAGCACCAGATGTGCTACAGCTACCAGATTCACCAACAGACACAAAAGCAGCATTGTTAGAGCTACCATTGGACTGTTTCAGAGCCAACACCTCAGGCTCAAAATTTCTCAGATCATTGTATAGATCTTCAATCTCCTTTTCTTCAAGATCTGCACTTTATCTAAGTCCCACAGTGTACATATTCCAATCTGAGCCTAATGATCTTGGAAACTTCCTATTCAAATCGTCCTTATCAATCTTAACATTGTGATTTTCAAGATGACCCACAAGTTTTTGAAATCTATCAAAAGTCTGAGTCAAAGTTTCAGACTTTACACCTGCAAAGTTTTCAAATTGTTGTTTGAGAAGAGATCTCTTATTCTTCTTGGTGTTGTCATTACCACCAAATCTCTTAACAATTGCTTCCATAAGAACCTGAGCATCTTCACAGTTCTCAAATTTTCTTTGATACTCATTAGGAATAGACAAAAGTAGAGTACTTAATGCCTTCCACTCTGTTGCTCTTTCTTTCCTCTCTGCATCAGTCTTTGGTGGTGGTCTTTCTTCCTTTTTACCATCTGCATCCTTAGTATAGACTGGTCCATTAGTAACTACCTCCCACATCATATAATCCGTCAGCAACATGTATTGCCTAATCCTAGTCTGCCATAGCTCAAACTCATCAGGTTTGAGCATGGGAATCTTTGTAGCTTGTATACCTTCCATTGTTTCAGTGGACATCTTATTATTTGTTGAAAAAGCTGCAAAATTCAATTACCTTCTTCAAGATCAAAGTAATATCAAGCTCTGATACCACTTGATGATCCCAGCTAGAGATCTTAGTATGTATTACTTTGATTGATTATTAATAAGCTTGCGGAATAGTTTATTAATAACTTGAAGAACAAACTTGTATATATCAAAATATCTAACCAAAAGCTTCAATATTATTATCAATAATACGAACACACAATTGTGTTAGGGTTTACAACCTTGAAGCTAATAACTAGAATGAATCGTCTCTATCTAGGTTTTTACAGGATCTCTATTTATAACATATAGAGTCCTTTACAGAATCAAACTATTATGGAATCATATCTATTCCATAATTCTCTCTAACCGACTATATCTAACCAACAGTGGTTATCAATATATCTAACAAGGGTAGTACTCGTATATTACTAACAGTGGTTGAGTACTTGATACAAAATACAAACTACATGTTCAACAGTGGCACTGTTAGACTAAAACTATTTGACAGTGGCAACTACTAACTAGCAGTGGCAACTACTAACAGTGGTAAACTTCTAACAGCGGTAGCATACTTGTACTCTGAGCAGATTCGACAGTGGCTCAGGTCTCAACATTAGGCACCTGGCTGCTCCTTGGTGAAAAATCCAGGTTGAGTTTGGCGAAACGGTCGCCCTCCATCTTGGTATGGTCTTCTGAAGAAGTTTCCACCGCCCTGACGATATGGTGCTTGAGCTTCTCCATACTTGACTTCTTCAGTCTGTTCTCCTGTTCGCGTCTCGGGGCAATCCTTTACTAAATGGCTTCCTCCACAGTTGTCGCATCCCACTTGAATAGCATGGACAGTTTCAGTAACCTTCTTGATATCTCTGCCCATGTTATCTAGCTTAGCGGTGATGGCTGCAAATCCATCTTCATCATTCACAGACCTCTTCCGTCTAGAAGTGCCGTCATCCCATAACTGAGAGTGTTTCGATTGGTCTCGAATAGCAGTCAAAGCATCACGAGGGACTTTCTTGGGAATAGGCCCATGAGAATCCAGTTGCTGTCTCGTGGCACGATCCACTCCTTTATAGAAAATACTCACGACTTGCTGATCGTTCAGGTCGTGCTGCGGGCACTTATGCATCAGGTCCTTATATCTCTCCCAAGCTTGGTGTAGTGACTCATCCATTTCCTGCTTGAAATTTCTGATCTCATCAATCATCTTTGAAGTTTTGGAAGGAGGACAATACATCTTCAGAAACTTCGTGCGAAGGTCTTCCCACGTGGTGATGGATCCAGCTGGCTCGTTTTGAATCCATCTCTTAGCAGCTCCCTTGAGTGTGATTGGGAATACCCTGAGCATAACTTGATCGCGTGTGATGTTAGGAACGTTGAACATATCGGCTATCTCAACGATTTTCTCCACATGATCATTAGCATCCTCCCTTTCTTCTCCTCGGAAAGGATTCTCCCTAAGCTCCTTGAGAAACTGTCCCTTGATTTCAAACTCCACATCTTGTGCAATCGCTGGCCTTACTACTCCAGTGCCACGGTCATTACGCATCCGACTCGAATACTCTTCGAGCGTTATGTTGGCGATATCTTTTTCCATTACGTCTCTTGGGTCTGCCTGATTGATCAGAGGTTCGAATAAGGACCGAAGATACTTTCCAAAATCCCCCTCTAAATACGACGGAAGGTTGTGGTGTAAACTTGAGTTGGGTGGTACAGAAGCAAACCGTCTTCTCTAACGAAAAACTCTTTCAGGATCTTCAAAAGGATCAGCGAGATGAGGATTCCTTGATCGGGTCATAAACTTCCTGTGATATCATTCCCGAATCAGTAGAACAAGACCCTAATTGAACTATTTACTAAACAATCCTAAACACAAAAAATATAATTCGAAAAATAAATAAAGCAGAACTGAACTTAAATAACAATATACAAAGATCAAGTTCCAATTTGTCAAATTAAAACAAACCGCTCCCTGGCAGCGGCGCCAAAAACTTGATGTCGTGTAAACGGGGTTTTATTTTAAAATGGAAAATACCTAACTTACTATACACAACATACGCAAGAATACCTGATCATATATAGTATAGCTCAGTAAGTCCGAGTTGAACACAGGGAACGGATGTCAATATTAACAAATTGGAAATTGCTACAATTAATTTAAGCAGTAAAAGTGGGGCCGTTTTAGTTCCGATCCAACAATTGAATAACAATTATAAAAGAAATGATTTATTGAATAAAACTAAATTATAAGATAAAGAAATAATAAAATAACTTAATTAAAATAAAAGATTAAATTCAAATGGTAAAAGAAATGCATTTGCTTAGATTACTTTCCTTAAAATCTGGAAATCATGTTATTTAGAATGCTCACGTATGGATTCTATCGTGCCCTTTCAAATATATCAACCCTCCTTACAAGATAAGTTGAATCAAATACAATTAAGAAAGACACAAGGTTGTTTTTAACACATTAACAGTTCAATTTAACGTTGTCCATAAAATTGTATTCTAGATTAATTCAACACCGTTTATATGACCTATTCTTTTGACTTGAATCAACAAAGTCTATAACTGATTAAAGTTATCTTGTCCATCAATGACCATTACTAACTATTAACCCTAGCCCGTCAAACTCAATATATTCGGCAATAATTATCAATCAAAATCGACAACTATCAATAATTCCACAACCAACAGGAAATCAATCTCAACTAATTATGAAACCACGCTAGGTAATCAGCAACAACCATCAAATATCCAAGGATTAACGAATAAACACATAAACATTGAATAAAATCCGATACGTTCGCATTTTCAATAATCAATCCATCAAATAAGTATTATCATCTAAGCAAATACAATAAAAACTTAGCCAATCATAGTTTTACAGAAAATCAGATTCAACATCATACCAATAATCATAATCAAATGAAAGTTAGAAATGAAATCGAACCGAAAATGTCGAATAACAATCAAAAGAACAAAAGCCCTTGATTCCTTGAGCTTTAATCCCTCCAATTGCCTCTGGAAATAGGTTTTGTATCTGAAGAAATCGACTGGAGAAAAAGGGTTGTGAAGTGTGTGTAAAATTGAGGCAAAAATGAGCTTTTTAGGTTTTCTGTCGAAACGATCCATACGCCGTATGGATTTCCATACGCCGTATGGATCACAAAGCCCATAGATCTGACCCGCATCTTCTGGCGGCTCGGCTCACTTCATCCATACGCCGTATGGATTCCATACGCCGTATGGATTACTTTTCCCAGCTTTTTCACCATCGACCTTCAATCTTTAAACTTTCTCATTTTTAGCTTATATTCTTCGATTCTCGCACGTTTTCAGTTTCTTTTCCGATTCAAGCTCCAAATAATTCCTAAATGCAAATATGAACGAAATGAGTATCGAATTCAAATAAAATGCATAAGAAATTAATTAAACTAGGGGGTAATTAGTACTATAAAGTAGCACATTTTGGCGTTCATCAGACACCTTGCGACTTCTGAGTTGCATATCGAGGTAGACAGGGAGTCTGCCGATGCTACTAGAGCACGTCTGATCCGACTAGAGAGTCGTTTGGAGACTGTAGGTACCACAGTTGGATTCTGTGTGTTGATGGCAGTTGTTAGGATGGTTGTGGGATGGTGTCTATCATATTTCCATTAAACCGATTGTGATGTATGTATGTTGTAGTAGGACTATATCTACGATGTATTAGGATTGTAGCTATGATGTAGTAAAGATGTATTTGGGTTAACTTTTGACTAGATGGATGTATAGGTTAAATCCGTCACATTTTGTAGATCATGTTTGATCCGATGGGTATATTTTGTAGTAAATCCCATCTTTGTACAAAACTTATGTAACAACAATTAACCCATGATTATGATATATATAACTTATGTTTGGTTTACATCGCTGTGTACATTATGAATAATATCAATTGGTGATTGACTTCATACTATATTTATATTTATCACGTACTTTATGAGTGATGACTTGATTAGGTATCTTACGTGTGTTTCTTGTGTGTGATTAGGACTGAATCATGCCGCCTAAACGTAGAAACACCAGGAACAGCCAACGAAACCCCTCACCACCTCCTACTGTTGAGGAGACGACCGAACAAATGGTCAGCCGAAGGATTGCTGAAGCCCTTGCTCAATATGATACTGACCGAAACCGTAGCGGTAGTAGAGATACCGACCCGATTGTATCTGGCAGTAACCCTGAGAATACTCAAAAGGGATGTTCATACAAAACATTCCTAGCTTGCAAACCTAGCCATTTCCGGGGTACTGAAGGTGCCATTGGAGTCATCCATTGGATAGAGAAAATGGAGTCTGTGCTAGATATTAGCAAGTGTGCCCGTGAAGACATGGTAATGTATGCTACATGCACGTTTTGTGATAAGGCTTTGACCTGGTGGAACAGCCAAAGACAAGCACTTGGACGTCCAGCCGCTCATTCACTGACTTGGGAAACTTTGAAAGCTATGGTCATGGAAGAGTTTTGTCCCCGCAGTGAGCTGCAGAAGATTGAGACTGAGCTCTGGGACATTGCTATGGTTGGTGCTGATATTACAGGATATACCACCAGATTTCAAGAACTGGCTCGCCTTGTACCGTACATGGTCACTCCTGAGTACAAGCGCACTGAAAGGTATATCTGGGGTTTAGTGCCACAAATTCGAAGTTTGGTAACATCATCAAATCCTGCTACTTTTAAGAGTGCTGTGGAACTAGCACAGCGTTTGACTGATGAGGCTGTCAGAATGGGAAACCTCACTAAGAAAGCTGCTACTGGAAAGGTTGAATCCAGCAATGCTGATGCTGGGAAAGGAAAACGCAAGTGGAATGACCGTCATGGTCACAAGAATAAGAAGCAGGCTAGTACCACGAAAGCCTACATTGCCACTACTGCTGAACAAAAGACTTACATGGGGAGTAAGCCCAAGTGTGGAAAGTGTGAACGTCACCATGATGGTGACTGTACTTTCTGTGGGAATTGCAAACGCTGGGGGCATCTAGCCCAATACTGTAGAGCAAACACTACCACTCAAGCAATTAAGGATCGACCCGCTAATGGATGTTTTGAATGTGGCGAGCAAGGCCATTTCCGAAACAATTGCCCTAAACTGAACCGCGGTAATCAAAACAATCAGAACCGCAATGCAAACCCGAACAACAACAACAATCGTGGAAACACCAACATCCAGCCAGCTAGGGGTCGTGCATTTGTCGTTGGAGCGCAAGAGGCACGCCAGGACCCCAACACTGTCACTGGTACGTTTCTAGTTAACGATCATTATGCCTCCGTATTATTTGATTCTGGCGCCGACTTGAGTTTTGTATCTAAGGACTTTAGACCACTAATAGACGTAAGATCTTGTAAACTAGACAATAAGTACACCTTGGAACTAGTCGATGGTAGGTTGATTGAATCAGGAGAAATAGTACCAGGATGTACTCTAGCATTGGAGGGTCATCTTTTCAAAATAGACTTACTACCGGTTGAGTTGGGAAGTTTTGACATCGTAGTCGGTATGGACTGGTTGTCGAAAAATCGTGTAGAGATTGTTTGCTTTGATAAAATGGTACGTTTACCATTGTCAACTGGAGAAACTTTGGTGATACAAGGAGATAAGAGGACGAGCACCGTCAAAACTATTAATTGCTTAAAAGCTTGTAAATATCTCCGCAAGGGATATCCAGCATTTTTGGCGCATGTTGTGGAAAAGAAACCTGTAGAGAAACGCTTAGACGATATACCTGTAGTGCGTGACTATCCGGGAGTGTTTCCTGATGATCTTCTAGGATTACCACCTCCGCGACAAGTCGAGTTTCGCATCGATCTGGTGCCTGGAGCCGCACCAATCGCTCGCTCACCTTATCGTCTAGCTCCATCGGAGATGCAAGAACTGTCTACACAGTTGTAGGAGCTCTTAGACTTAGGATTCATCCGACCGAGCTTTTCACCTTGGGGAGCTCCGGTTTTGTTTGTCAAGAAGAAGGATGGATCCATGCGCATGTGCATTGACTACAGAGAGTTGAATAAAGTAACTATCAAGAACCGATATCCGTTACCACGCATTGACGATCTGTTCGATCAACTTCAAGGATATAGTTACTACTCTAAGATCGATCTTCGTTCTGGTTACCATCAACTGAAGGTTCGAGAAGAGGATGTACCGAAGACCGCGTTCAGGACTCGTTATGGTCATTATGAGTTCTTAGTCATGCCGTTTGGATTGACTAACGCACCAGCAGTATTCATGGATCTCATGAACCGAGTGTGCAAACCATATCTAGACAAGTTTGTCATTGTGTTCATTGATGATATTTTGATTAACTCAAAGACGAAGGAGGATCACGAACAACAATTGAAACTTATCCTTCAACTACTTGAGAACGAGAAGCTGTATGCTAAGTTCTCCAAATGTGAATTTTGGATTAGAGAGGTTCATTTCCTTGGTCACGTAATAAATGATAAGGGAATTCATGTGGACCCATCCAAAATAGGGGCGATTAAGAACTGGAAAGCACCGGAAACCCCCACAGAAATTCGACAATTTCTTGGTTTGGCTGGCTATTACCGACGATTTATCGAAAACTTTTCAAAGATAGCTCGGTCACTCACCACCTTAACTCAGAAGGATAAGAAATTTGAATGGGGTGAGAAACAAGAGAACGCCTTCCAACTGTTGAAACAAAAGTTGAGCACTGCACTGATTCTATCTTTACCTGAGGGAACAGAGAACTTCATCGTTTACTGTGATGCCTCACACCAAGGCTTAGGTTGTGTTCTCATGCAAAACGACAAAGTTATCGCTTATGCATCTCGTCAATTGAAGATTCACGAGAAGAATTATACAACTCATGACTTAGAGTTGGGAGCAGTCGTTTTTGCACTCAAGATTTGGAGACACTACTTATATGGCACAAAGTGTACGATCTTCACCGACCACAAGAGTCTACAACACATATTCAACCAGAAAGAGCTCAACATGAGACAGAGACGTTGGGTCGAATTGCTGAATGATTACGACTGTGAGATTAAGTACCATCCGGGCAAGGCTAACGTAGTAGCAGATGCCCTGAGTCGTAAGGAGAATGTTAAACCTCGCAGAGTTCGAGCTTTGGTACTGACAATCCACTCGAATCTCATTACTCAAATTCACGACGCGCAGCAATTAGCTTTCACCGCTGAGCGCATGAAAGACGAATCCCTGAAGGGGATGGAGAAACAGCTTGAAACGAAAGAAAATGGAGTTTTATACTTCATGAATCGAATTTGGGTACCATGCGACGATGATCTACGCATGCTGATTTTGGACGAAGCTCACAAGTCCAACTACTCGATTCATCCTGGTGCAGATAAGATGTACCAAGATGTGAAAGGTTTCTATTGGTGGCCTAACATGAAGAGAGACATCGCTACTTATGTCAGCAAATGTCTAACTTGTTCAAAGGTCAAGGTTGAATATCAAAAACCTTCAGGACTGTTGCAACAACCGGAGATGCCACAATGGAAATGGGAACACATAACGATGGATTTCATCACTAAGCTACCAAAGACATCAACGGGAGTTGATTCAATATGGGTGATTGTCGATCGATTGACGAAATCAGCTCACTTTATTGCTATCAAGGTAAATGATAAACTAGAGAAACTGGCAAAGATCTATATCAAAGAGATTGTTTCTCGACACGGTGTACCATTGTCCATTATATCTGATAGAGATAGCAGCTTTACATCTCGCTTCTGGCAGTCACTACAACAGGCTTTAGGTACTCGACTTGACATGAGTACAGCCTATCATCCACAAACTGATGGCCAGAGCGAACGAACGATTCAAACGCTCGAAGATTTGTTAAGAGCGTGTGTGATTGACTTTGGAGGAAACTGGGATACTCATCTACCATTATCAGAATTCTCCTACAACAACAGTTATCACACCAGCATATAGATGGCGCCATTCGAAGCACTGTATGGGCGCAAATGCCGATCACCACTCTGTTGGGCAGAGATGGGTGATAGACAACTATCCGGACCATAACTTGTCCAAGAAACCACGGACAAGATATCTCAAGTACTCAACCGATTGAAAACAGCGAGAGACAGACAAAAGAGTTACGCCGATAACCGCCGTAAACCATTGGAATTTCAAGTAGGTGACAAGGTCCTACTCAAAGTATCGCCTTGGAAAGGGATAGCACGATTTGGCAAACGAGGAAAGCTGAACCCGCGATATGTTGGACCTTTTGAAATCCTTGCCAGGATTGGTCCTGTCGCTTACAAACTCAAATTGCCACAAGAGCTAAGCAACATTCACGACACTTTTCACGTTAGTAACCTTAAGAAGTGTCTTTCTGACGAGACATTAATCATTCCTCCTGACGAGGTCTTGATTGACTCAAAACTAAATTTTGTGGAGGAACCCATCGAAATAATTGACCGCAAAACCCACAAACTCCGACGCAGTCGGATCAAACTCGTCAAAGTTCCTTGGAACTTGAAGCGCGGTCCTGAGTCTACTTGGGAACGCGAGGATGAAATGCGAAAGAAATACCCTCAACTTTTCGAAAATGTGACCGAGACTCACGACTCAACTTAAATCTCGGGACGAGATTTCGCTAATGGGGGGAGAATGTGACAATCCTCCATTTAGGGTATTAATCCTTACTTAATTTCATGCATTACCTAGAGTAATTCCCTGATTAGTGAATTCAAAACGATTTTTATGTGTGAAACTTACTATGTGATACGTGACGTATTAGACTTGTAGTTATATGTATATATAATTACGTACGAAATGAACATATTAAACTCGATAAACTGAATACAATATAGTTGGTGATACGAAATAATTAATAATTCGAAAATTTTTAATTACAAATATTAGATATCTATATTATTGAAATAATATAATAGCTTATACGTTTTATATTAAACGTATCAAATGCGAATCATAAAGTTCCAAAAAGAACTTCAAAATACTTTTGAATAATTTTTGTTTGAAATTATTATAGAAAAGTATTAGAACAAAAATAAAACGGAAACCTTTAGACTGCTATTTAGGACGCGTTATACACGAACAGAAACAATTTTAAAACGTATCTAAAGGTTCAAAATAATAAAAGTATTATTTTGCTAGTTACTGTTTTAGTGTATAGAACATTACTTCAAAATATGATTTCCAAATTTGACTGAAATCTGGCACGCATTTATAACTATACAGTACTTTTACTTTAAATAATTTTAATTATATTTTTAACAAAGTATTTCATTCTATGATTATCAATTACTAAGTTTAAGATATAAGGTAAAACAAAGAGTAATTTAATTATACCCGAAGTACCACAAATTATACCCGTACACGAAATTAATGTATCAAAAACTACCAATATTACACAAACAAAAAAATATCTGTCGACACAATCTCTTGACCTCCATACCTCCGTTGAAAATTGGAACTCAAAACCTTCCCTTATACTCTTCCTACTACTCTCCAATAATTCATTTACCAAACATCTTTTTCTTCATCCTTGTGTGTGTGCGTGTGTGTACTGGAACCAGAAGCAGCAGCAGTTGTAACACCCCCAAATTTACTGTTCGCGGAAGCATACATTGGGGTGCTACTAATCAATACACAAAGCACATAAGATACATAATGAACGACCACTACATGCGTCGTTTTACAAATACATTGATTAACGTAAGAGTCTACATATGGTTTACAAAAGATGAGTTCGCATAGCTACTTGAGAGATTCTAGTACATATCTAATTTAAGCAAAATATAGAAATGCAGGGAAATCTCTTGATGTTTATATGATTGCATGCGACTCGAGCTACAGTATCCTGATGGGCAGTCCAACTTACTGCTGAGTACCTGAGATAACATGCTAAAAGGTCAGCTATAAAGCTGGTGAGCTCACAGGTTTGATATGATAATATATGATTTGTGAACCGCAAGATTTAATGATTCGATTTACAAAGCATGTAAATAATTGGATAATGAGTATCACATGAATATTTGTAATTAAACAAATAAGTAAAGATTGATACAACTAACATGAGCACATAGTCTGAGCTTAACTGAGGGGTCAGGATCACTATCAAGTGCCTGATCGAGGGTGCCTCTATGCGTATGCCTAATCAACATACGTTTGAACAAATGATAATGCGTCCGTTTGACAGGTTAGTGCTTGCTAACTCGGACGGGGATTGTCAATCCCATATGGTACCATATAGCTATATAGTACCATACACCAACATTCACGCTATAGCCATATTAACAGAACTATGCTTCAGAGGACTTTAAAAGGATTTTGAAAACAACTCATGCCAATATGTAGAAATGTTTTCAAAAACGGTTTCCATAAAATAGTTTGAGCATGTATCCCACCCCAAAACAGTTTAAAACAAGTAAAAACAGTAAAAGAGGGGCTATGAAACTCACCTGAGCCTAATGAATTGTTAGCCAACAATTAAAATGATTCACAATGATTTGATGTCGTTACAACGACTGAACCTGCAGGGCGTCTTAGACGCGCAAGGTTTTGATAAATGATTAGATACTTGAAACCTGCCGGGCGTATTAAACGCACAAGGTTTAATTGATTTGATGACTCTACGGACCATCTATGCTAGTTTTTCCCTTAACTAGTTATAACCAAATACTTTGGTTAATGATTTTGTTTGAGTTTGTGAAAATGTATACGGATCGTTGGTGATTGATTGAAATCAAGGTTTCGAAAACATAATATGTTTGTTTCATATAAATGAAATTGATTTTAAAAGCGTATCATATAGGTTTATTTGTTATTCACGTTCATTACATTCGTTACAATTTATTTCATAAATTACGAAGTTTTGGTACGAGTCCTGAAAACAGTAATATGCCATTTTCGACCCCTAGATGACCCCGAATGGCCTAAAACCGACTAGGCTAAGGTACTTAGCTTTGATCATTTGGCTGTTTTCGAATAACCGTGCGAATTTGAGCTCAATCCGTTATAATAAATTTTTCATCGAGAAGCTACCCTGTTTTAACTTGTGAAATCGTCGACGTTTTCGAAAATTTACATGTTCTGTTTTAGCTAGAATTCGCAGGGCTGTTTTAGCTAAAATTTACATGTTCGACGTTTTCGTCTGTTTAACTTGTGAAATCGTCGACGTGAAATCGTCCGCCGGATTGGTGACATTTGGTGGGAATACGCCGTATTCGTCTGAATACGCCGTATTCATGAAAAATAGAGGGAATACGCCAGATTCCCATGAATCCGACCGTATTCATGGCAAACAACGGGAATACGCCGGATTCCCATGAATCCGCCGTATTCATGACAATTTATCGAGGATCATATTTTCTGGGTGGGAATACGCCGTATTCCCTTGAATACGCCGTATTCCGAGGTCTGGTCATGGTCTGTTCGTTCCAAAAATACCCAAACCCATTTTAATTCGCAATCTAACCAACAATCATCTATTCTAACTTCAATACATGATAATACACGTTATTTAAATATGAAATTACCAAGTTTGGGTTAACGATTCCTTACGTATTTAAAATGGAAAGGAGATGACGATGATGATGAAAAATGAAGAAGACGATGATGGAGATGATGATGATTCCCGCGATGATGATGATGATCTTGTGTTGTTGTTGTTATTGTTAATTTGTTGTTTGATTTTGAAAAGATAGAGAGAAATGAGAGGGAGAGTTAGAGCCGAGAGATAGATAGAAAATGGAATGAAATGGATCGGCCATCTCCAATTATTGGAGGTGGTTGATCCGAGCTTCGATCCATTCCGTGGTATTTTGACCCGTGTTTCGGTACCCGATCGAAAAGTAGTAAAATGTTTTAAAACGATAATTTTCTAAAATTTATATCGTACGCATTTTCATTTGAAGTATTTCATAAAAATACATTTAACGTGATATAAAATATATCTTTGTTTTATGTTTGAGATACGGATAGGATTCAATTGGTTTCGTCGCGTTTGAGTAAAATGGTATAAAACGAAATATGTTTTATTTTATCTGATGTAAATAATAATTATTAATTTCAATAATAATTCATTATTTATGTATAGTTTTGTCGTGGACGTTTGATTTGTACGATACGAGATACTTGATATATTATCAAAATAATATATAATAATTATGAGGGTATTAAATAACAATTCCATGTTACTTAATTACTTGATTTTTACCAACGCCGTATAATTGAATCGGAATTCGGCCGATTTAAAATGAACGATTAAATCTAATCGAGTACTGATATATATATTCATCAATATATATTTTGATACATACAATTAGTCTAATACATAGCACTAACTACATGTATTACATAATGATTAGGAACTAATTTCTAGTCCTAATTTGACGGGTGTCACATTCTCCCCTTGTTAAGAGAATTTCGTCCCGAAATTTAACTCTGAGTTGGCGTGTGAGTGGAGTCTGAGAATAGATGTGGATATTTGAGTCGCATCTGGTCTTCCCGTTCCCAGGTGAATTCCGGACCACGCCGCGAATTCCACCGAACTTTGACTATAGGGATACGACTTTGCTTGAGCTGTTTGACCTCACGGTCCATGACCTCCACTGGTGTCTCGACAAAATGAAGTTTGTCGTCGATTTGAATTTCCTCGAGTGGGATAATGAGTGTCTCGTCGGATAGACATTTCTTCAGGTTAGAAATGTGAAATGTGGGATGCACGCTACTGAGCTCTGGAGGTAGCTGCAATCGATATGCGACTGGACCAATCCTTTCAAGGATCTCAAAAGGTCCAATGTATCTAGGGTTTAACTTCCCACGTTTACCAAAACGGATGACACCTTTCCAAGGTGATACTTTGAGCAATACTCGATCCCCAACCTGGAACTCGAGATGCTTTCGTCTCACGTCAGCATAACTCTTCTGACGATCACGTGCGGCCTTCAGCCGTTGCTGGATACCAATGATCTTTTCGGTGGTTTCATGAATGATTTCAGGACCAGTGAGTTGACTATCTCCAACTTCGGTCCAACAGATAGGCGATCGGCACTTACGACCGTACAGTGCCTCAAAAGGTGCAGCTCCAATACTGGTGTGGTAGCTGTTGTTGTATGAGAATTCACACAATGGCAAATGATGTTCCCAATTTGCACCGAAGTCAATTACGCAGGCGCGTAACATATCTTCCAGTGTTTGAATAGTCCTTTCACTTTGGCCATCGGTTTGTGGATGATAGGCTGTACTCATATCTAAACGAGTACCCAATGACTTTTGCAATGATTGCCAAAAGTTAGATGTGAATCGGCTGTCTCTATCAGAGATAATGGAGATTGGAACGCCGTGCCTTGTTACGATCTCCTTCATATAGATTCGCGTGAGACGTTCCATTTTGTCGGTTTCCTTCATGGCAAGGAAGTGAGCAGATTTGGTTAGACGATCAACTATTACCCATATAGTATCGCAACCACTTGATGTTTTCGGGAGTTTAGTGATAAAATCCATGGAGATTTGCTCCCATTTCCATTGAGGGATTTCCGGTTGCTGGAGCAAGCTGGAGGGTTTCTGATATTCGGCTTTAACCTTAGAACATGTGAGGCATTTGCTGACGTACGTGGCAATCTCTGCTTTCATGCTCGGCCACCAGTACAGTTCCTTGATGCCATGATACATCTTCTCCGATCCAGGATGTATAGAGTATTTGGACTTGTGAGCTTCATCCATCACAAAGTCTCGAAGATTCCCAAACTTGGGTAACCAATTTCGTTTTGCGAAGTACTTGACCCCATTGGGTTTGGTTTCAAATTGATTCTCCATATTTCGCAAGGCCTCTTCCTTGATGTTTTCAGGTTTCAATGCTTCGAGTTGAGCAGTGAGGATTTGAATGATTAGATCATTATGAATGATAATACTGAGGGCTCGGACTCGAAGAGGTTTGATGCGCTCTTTTCGACTTAGGGCATCGGCAACTACATTTGCTTTACCCGGATGATACTTGATCTCGCAGTCATAATCGGTGAGCAACTCGACCCAACGACGTTGCCTCATGTTGAGATCCTTCTGATCGAATATATGCTGGAGGCTCTTATGATCAGTGAAGATGGTACATTTCGTGCCATACAGATAATGTCTCCAGATTTTGAGAGCGAACACTACGGCTCCTAATTCGAGATCATGGGTTGTGTAGTTCTTCTCGTGAACTTTAAGTTGTCGGGAGGCGTAAGCTATGACTTTCTCTCGTTGCATCAACACGCAACCAAATCCCTGATGCGAAGCATCGCAATATACCACGAAGTCTTCGTTACCTTCGGGTAGTGATAGGATGGGCGCACTGCAAAGCTTTTGCTTTAATAACTGAAATGCTGACTCTTGCTTATCAGTCCAATTGAACTTCTTCTCTTTCTGAGTCAGTGTTGTGAGTGGTTGTGCTATTTTGGAGAAATTCTCAATGAAGCGTCGATAGTAACCAGCCAATCCTAAAAATTGGCGTACTTCGGTCGGTGTTGTCGGTGCTTGCCAGCACTTGATAGCCTCGATTTTTGATGGATCTACGTGAATTCCCTGACTGTCAATCACATGACCAAGGAATTGAACAGTTTGCATCCAGAACTCACACTTGGAAAATTTTGCGTATAACTCTTCGCGTTTGAGAAGTTCTAGAATGGTTTTGAGATGCTGCGCATGCTCTTGCTCGTTGCATGAGTAGATAAGAATGTCGTCTATGAAGACAATGACAAACTTGTCGAGGTAGGGTTTGCACACTCGGTTCATTAGATCCATGAATACTGCCGGTGCGTTAGTCAAACCAAAGGCCATAACCTGAAACTCATAATGACCATAGCGAGTTCGGAAAGCGGTTTTCGGAATATCTTCATCGCGAACTCGTAACTGATGATAACCCGATCGTAGATCTATTTTTGAATAAACACTTGACCCTTGGAGTTGGTCGAACAGGTCATCGATACGGGGAAGTGGATAACGGTTCTTGACGGTCAATTTGTTCAACTCTCTGTAGTCGATACACATCCTGAATGAACCGTCCTTCTTTTTCACAAACAAGACCGGAGCTCCCTAGGGTGAAGAACTCGGTCTTATGAAACCCTTATCCAGAAGTTCCTGTAACTGAACAGACAACTCCTGAAGTTCTGAAGGGGCTAAACGATATGGTGCTCGTGCCACGGGTGCTGCCCCAGGCACAAGGTCAATTGAGAACTCAACTTGCCTCGGTGGTGGAAGGCCAGGTAATTCTTCAGGAAAAACTTCTGGAAAGTCTCTAACGATGGGCACATCCTCGAGTCGTTTCTCTTCCGACTTTTTTCTCAATAACATGAGCGAGGATTGCCTGATAACCTTTCCTAAGGTACTTGCGAGTCTTCATGCAGGATATGATATTCAATCTCGTCCCACTGGTCTCCCCTTGTATGATCAAAGTACTACCAGTGACGAGAGGAATACGAACGATCTTGTCATGACATACAACTTCAGCTCGATGCTTGGATAGCCAATCCATGCCTACTACTATGTCAAAACTTCCAATCTCGATGGGTATGAGGTTTATGGGAAATAGTTCATTTGCGAGGTTTAGGGTGCAATTTGGTAACACATTATCGGCCTCGATCAACTTGCCATTAGCTAACTCTACAGTGTACTTAGCTTCTAAGGCAACTGGTGAAATGTCTAATAGTGGGCTAAATTCCTCAGATATAAAACTCTTATCAGCACCAGTATCAAACAAAATTGAAGCAGTTAAATTGTTGAGAAGAAACATACCCGTGACCACATTAGGGTCTTCACGGGCCTCTCCAGCATTCAGCACAAAAGCTCTGCCCCTAGCAACGTTGTTGTTGTTACCCTTGTTCTTTAGCTTCGGACACGCATTCCTGAAGTGTCCAGTGTTTCCACACTCATAGCATGCTCGGGGTTGGTTGTTGTTGGTGTTGGTGGTGGGGTTAGTTGCAGGTGTTCGACAGTCTTTGGTAAGATGTCCATACCTCTTGCAGTTGTTGCAGGGTGCACTACAAGGACCATCATGATGACGATTGCACTTTGAACAGTAGGGTTTACTTCCAGTGTACCCTTTTCTCTCTCCAGAACCTGATGTGTCATTCTTGACAGTCTCAGTCTTTTTGAAGTTCTGTTGGTTCTGATTCCCAGACCATTTTCTCTTGTTGTTGTTCCCAGAAGATGAGACAGGGTTTCCTTGGCTCTCTTGCATAGCCATGAGCTCATGAGCTAAACGAATTGCTCCCTGAATGGTGGTTTTGCCAGAAGAGGCAACGTTCCCCCGGACAGGTTCCGGAAGACCGCGAATGTACCTCTTGACCTTGTCGGTCTCAGTGCTTACTAAGGCTGGGTGGAGGGTTGCCAGTTGTTGAAACCTAGTGGTATAACCAATAATGTCGGTTCCTTGAACCTTGAGATGCCAGAACTCCTCATCTAGCTTCTCGAGTTCTTCAGATGGGCAATACTCCTCTGTGAGCATTTTCTTCAGATCTTCCCAGGGAAGTAGATAGGCGGTATCTATACCCACAGACTGGGTATACGAGTTCCACCAGGTGAGGGCACCGTCAGCAAGGGTGCATGTGGAAAACTGAACTCTATCCCCTTCCGCACATTTGCTAATGCGAAAGACGGATTCCATCTTCTCAACCCATCTGATTAGGCCGATGGCTCCTTCAGTTCCTTTAAAGCTCAGGGGTTTGCAGTTTTGGAAATCCTTGTAGGAACAAGGCTTGGTAGTGGGAGGGGTATTGGCAGTACCACTATTCCTTTCGGGGGTCTCTGACGAATGTCGCGCCAAGGCTTCAGTCACAGCCTGAGAGATGATAGATGCCATCTGGGCATCAGTGTAAGTCCTTGACTTTGGCGGCATGATTTTCCTGAGAATAGAAGGATAGGGTTTGTGAGAGATTGTCCATAAATGATGATTATCATAGATGTACATATACAAATGCGGTAATATACAACATCACAACATGACAATCAACATTATAGAACAATCAATAGAAGTTGAATAACCATCTCTACTGACTAGCAACTACGTGCTAACTAGCCTGGTTATTTGAATTGTTGTGAGTTGGGTAAGGTCTAGCTCGAAGTGACTCGGTGGTCCTCCTAGCTACCTATGAGTTTCGTGATTCCAAGAGAGGTTATTGAGAGTGGGATGAAGTAGAAGATGTTTCGGTGGGTGTGTTTGCCATTTCTATGACAAAGTGTTTGAATACGTGAGTGCCTATATATATAATATATAATAGACTAGCGTACTGTGCTTGATCGATGACTAACTATGTATATATACTTATATCACATAATAGTCTTATGAGTGTCTAGCACAACAATTTTGAGTCCCGGTTTCTCTCGAGGTCAGAGTCAACTAATGTATTCCTATTCCAGCATAACCATTTCAAGCCTTACATCATCTTTATTTAATTGTACATAGTTGATCAAGCTATGTTAAATTAAACTTGTATGACGTAACTCTTGAACCAATCACACTTAACAGAAAATACTGCCTAACGGTCATAGTCTAGGCCCACTAATGCAACCTAGTTCACTATAACCTTAGGCTCTGATACCAATCTGTAACACCCCCAAATTTACTGTTCGCGGAAGCATACATTGGGGTGCTACTAATCAATACACAAAGCACATAAGATACATAATGAACGACCACTACATGCGTCGTTTTACAAATACATTGATTAACGTAAGAGTCTACATATGGTTTACAAAAGATGAGTTCGCATAGCTACTTGAGAGATTCTAGTACATATCTAATTTAAGCAAAATATAGAAATGCAGGGAAATCTCTTGATGTTTATATGATTGCATGCGACTCGAGCTACAGTATCCTGATGGGCAGTCCAACTTACTGCTGAGTACCTGAGATAACATGCTAAAAGGTCAGCTATAAAGCTGGTGAGCTCACAGGTTTGATATGATAATATATGATTTGTGAACCGCAAGATTTAATGATTCGATTTACAAAGCATGTAAATAATTGGATAATGAGTATCACATGAATATTTGTAATTAAACAAATAAGTAAAGATTGATACAACTAACATGAGCACATAGTCTGAGCTTAACTGAGGGGTCAGGATCACTATCAAGTGCCTGATCGAGGGTGCCTCTATGCGTATGCCTAATCAACATACGTTTGAACAAATGATAATGCGTCCGTTTGACAGGTTAGTGCTTGCTAACTCGGACGGGGATTGTCAATCCCATATGGTACCATATAGCTATATAGTACCATACACCAACATTCACGCTATAGCCATATTAACAGAACTATGCTTCAGAGGACTTTAAAAGGATTTTGAAAACAACTCATGCCAATATGTAGAAATGTTTTCAAAAACGGTTTCCAAAAAATAGTTTGAGCATGTATCCCACCCCAAAACAGTTTAAAACAAGTAAAAACAGTAAAAGAGGGGCTATGAAACTCACCTGAGCCTAATGAATTGTTAGCCAACAATTAAAATGATTCACAATGATTTGATGTCGTTACAACGACTGAACCTGCAGGGCGTCTTAGACGCGCAAGGTTTTGATAAATGATTAGATACTTGAAACCTGCCGGGCGTATTAAACGCACAAGGTTTAATTGATTTGATGACTCTACGGACCATCTATGCTAGTTTTTCCCTTAACTAGTTATAACCAAATACTTTGGTTAATGATTTTGTTTGAGTTTGTGAAAATGTATACGGATCGTTGGTGATTGATTGAAATCAAGGTTTCGAAAACATAATATGTTTGTTTCATATAAATGAAATTGATTTTAAAAGCGTATCATATAGGTTTATTTGTTATTCACGTTCATTACATTCGTTACAATTTATTTCATAAATTACGAAGTTTTGGTACGAGTCCTGAAAACAGTAATATGCCATTTTCGACCCCTAGATGACCCCGAATGGCCTAAAACCGACTAGGCTAAGGTACTTAGCTTTGATCATTTGGCTGTTTTCGAATAACCGTGCGAATTTGAGCTCAATCCGTTATAATAAATTTTTCATCGAGAAGCTACCCTGTTTTAACTTGTGAAATCGTCGACGTTTTCGAAAATTTACATGTTCTGTTTTAGCTAGAATTCGCAGGGCTGTTTTAGCTAAAATTTACATGTTCGACGTTTTCGTCTGTTTAACTTGTGAAATCGTCGACGTGAAATCGTCCGCCGGATTGGTGACATTTGGTGGGAATACGCCGTATTCGTCTGAATACGCCGTATTCATGAAAAATAGAGGGAATACGCCAGATTCCCATGAATCCGACCGTATTCATGGCAAACAACGGGAATACGCCGGATTCCCATGAATCCGCCGTATTCATGACAATTTATCGAGGATCATATTTTCTGGGTGGGAATACGCCGTATTCCCTTGAATACGCCGTATTCCGAGGTCTGGTCATGGTCTGTTCGTTCCAAAAATCACCCAAACCCATTTTAATCCGCAATCTAACCAACAATCATCTATTCTAACTTCAATACATGATAATACACGTTATTTAAATATGAAATTACCAAGTTTGGGTTAACGATTCCTTACGTATTTAAAATGGAAAGGAGATGACGATGATGATGAAAAATGAAGAAGACGATGATGGAGATGATGATGATTCCCGCGATGATGATGATGATCTTGTGTTGTTGTTGTTATTGTTAATTTGTTGTTTGATTTTGAAAAGATAGAGAGAAATGAGAGGGAGAGTTAGAGCCGAGAGATAGATAGAAAATGGAATGAAATGGATCGGCCATCTCCAATTATTGGAGGTGGTTGATCCGAGCTTCGATCCATTCCGTGGTATTTTGACCCGTGTTTCGGTACCCGATCGAAAAGCAGTAAAATGTTTTAAAACGATAATTTTCTAAAATTTATATCGTACGCATTTTCATTTGAAGTATTTCATAAAAATACATTTAACGTGATATAAAATATATCTTTGTTTTATGTTTGAGATACGGATAGGATTCAATTGGTTTCGTCGCGTTTGAGTAAAATGGTATAAAACGAAATATGTTTTATTTTATCTGATGTAAATAATAATTATTAATTTCAATAATAATTCATTATTTATGTATAGTTTTGTCGTGGACGTTTGATTTGTACGATACGAGATACTTGATATATTATCAAAATAATATATAATAATTATGAGGGTATTAAATAACAATTCCATGTTACTTAATTACTTGATTTTTACCAACGCCGTATAATTGAATCGGAATTCGACCGATTTAAAATGAACGATTAAATCTAATCGAGTACTGATATATATATTCATCAATATATATTTTGATACATACAATTAGTCTAATACATAGCACTAACTACATGTATTACATAATGATTAGGAACTAATTTCTAGTCCTAATTTGACGGGTGTCACAGCAGTGGAATTGAGAAGCAGAAGCTTCATCCTTGTCATCATCATCATTTACCTTCATCACCTTCGAATCCTACATTCCTAACACTCAAACACTTAACAAAAATGGTTTCCTAATCATATCATCATTGCCATCCGTCATCATCATCGCCATTTTTATTACCCACTGTGAGGATCCAAATCTTTATATTTTATACATATTTCTCACATTATACCTTGATATTATATATGTAAACTTATATATATTGTGATAAAATAAGATTATTATGATGATTCAACTAATAAATGGGTGATAACTTTTATACCCAAAAATAACACTCCGTATGAAATTATTCGGTATAAAAACAGGTGTAACAAAGGATGAAATATTATGAACCAAACTTGTAATAAATCAAGTTATAACGTTATATTTCGATGATGTAAACGATTGGGACATTGAGACAATGATTTAGAACCAAAATCAATATGTGTATATATATACTCTGTTACGAATCAGACTACGAAGCAGACTCTAGCTTCACATGATGTATTAGCTTAACATGATATAAAACTATGTTAAGCTATTTTTTTTATATAAGCTTAACAACATTAAAGTTATGTGAAGTTAATTTTGATATAAGCTTAACAACATTAAATTCATGTTAAGCTATATGAAACCTGGACCAAAACAAGTGTGCGTACTGACTTTGTGAAACAAGGAAAAGCTTCACATGGTGCATCACCATGTTAAGCTAAATTTGGGAAAAAGCTTCACATGCCTAAAGCCATGTTAAGCTATGTTTGAATAAAAGCTTCACAGGGTGATAGTATGTTAAGCTATTTTGGTTAAACTTCACATAGTGTATATCATGTGAAGCTATTCTTGATGTAAGCTTAACAATGTGAAGCTACTTTTGATAAAAGCATAATAAACTATAATACTGTGATTTATGAAGTTATAAAAACTTATATTTCCATATCGGGCCAAAAGTTACAATTGTTAATGGGCCTAAGTATACTTTGTAAATGGGCTAAGTAATTAGTAATGCATTTGGGCCTCATCTAATGGGCCATGTCTAATTTGGGCCTCGTTAGTGGGCTAAACCAATTAACTTTATGATTGGGCCAAGGGTATTGGGCCAAAGCCCAATGGGTTAAACGAAACCTAAAAACGCAAACTTAAATCGAGTTATGATTTTAATGCAAACGACAATGATTTATATATATATATATATATATATATATATATATATATATATATATATATATATATATATATATAAAAATAGAAAACGACAACTTAAACTTATTTATATATATAGATACGACAATTCGTCAAAATTGTATTTCTATATATATACGATTTAACAAAGTTATTTTTATAACTACTATAATTATGTTTTTGGAAACATAATCAACAACAATGACAACTACATATAAATAAATATATATATATATATATATATATATATATATATATATATATATATATATATATATATAATCAATGACGACAAATAATATATATATATTAGAATATATATATTCAACTAATAAGTATATGTAAATATATACTTGTACGCAACGATTATTTCAACGCAAATATCACCAACAACTAAAATGTTATAAACATTTCAACTTAACGATTAGTCCATATACTTATGTAAAGTATATTTAATTGTGTCTAGGTATTTGAGAGGCACACTTGGACTACTACTATTATTAGCTGTATTGCTCGCTGAAGACTGCAAACAGTGAGTTCACAGCCCCTACCTTTTATTGTTTTAAATGCTTTTAAAACCAGGGGTGGAAAACATAGAACAATGTGATATAACATGCTATATGCTTATGTTATTGCGCTGCTTGCTATTATGTGAAACTGATTAACATGAATACTTTCATGCTATTAAACTTAAACTGTTACTGTGAAATGTTTTCATATTGATTGAACTTGAACTAATTATATGAAACATTTTCACAACATTTTGGGAATAAGACAACAAATCTTGGTACGATCCTAGGTTTACGTGAGGTAGTTGTAGTGCACATAAGTCCCAGTACTTGCAACCTATAACCATTAGCTAGGTGACTCTAGCCACTGAGTATACAGATAGTACTATCGATTTGACAACCCTCCCAGGATATAACTCGTTGGTCATTCCAACCACACGACGGCAGTCGTAACGAGGAGTGTATACTTACCGTGTTACTGAGGCAACAACAAAACAACTAGTCGTGGATTGGTTATAGTACTAGGTATCGTTACTTTAACTTTAAAGGTGTCGCTCACCTTAGAGGGATTATAGTCTAAATTTCCCACATAACTAAACAACTAAACTACAACTTATTTTAGGAAGGGTATTCCCTGTGATAACTAATAGGACAAGTGTTCCTACTTGCGACTACTTTTAGGAAACGTTTGCCTTAATTGGATAAACTTGGTTTCCCTACAAAACGACAACTTAAATGGAAATGTTTACTTAATTGTTAAACCTGTGTTTCCTGTAACTATCTGAATGGAAATGTTTACTTAATTGTTAAACCGGTGTTTCCTGTAACTATCTGAATGGAAATGTTTACTTAATTGTTAAACCTGTGTTTCCTGCACTATTTATTAGGAAACGTTTTGATTTAAACTTGTGTTTCCTACACTATTATTACTAGTCGTAAGAATGACATTCTTACATATTTAGGAAATGTTTTCTTTAATTAGAATACTTGTGTTTCCTACTATACATATAAACATTATGTTTGTGTACATGAATGATTTATACAAAACCTGTGAATTCACTCAACATTCAATGTTGACGGTTTACTATGTTTTTCAGGGAATTAGGATCTCAGGTACTGTATTCGCATTCAAGGACGTAGGCAACCCGACTATTTATGATGCCACTTTTGGGACACTTGGATTTCCTTTGTATTATCAATTTCATTGGTTATACTTACGAAATCCCTCTTTTATAAACTAGCATTTGCAAATACTTTTGTTGTCTTTGACAACCCTTCTTATGTACGACTTTATAAGTCGTATCTTTTGTAATAACTTTAAACTTATGGCATCTTAAATATTTATATATGTTCTATATGATCATATGCTCTGATACAGTGAATGCACTATTATAACGTCAGCACCCCCGCTGTTTGAACTATTATTAAAATGCTTCCGCTAATTAACTAAAGCTTCCGCTAAACCATTAATAAACGTGATTACCGATTTTGGGGGTGTGACACCTAGGTCAGCTAAGGCATTACTACTTTGGATATCTTGGAGAAAACAAGGTATTGTAAAACGTCTAGTGTCTCCTAACTTAGGTGGAAGACCATGTTGTACAATTAAAGAGCATTCAGCATCTAAAGGTAAACTAACTATTTGCCTAAGTTTCTCTTTGTTTGAAAGAAGTTCTTTAAAGAATTTGGCACATGTGGGCATTTCTACTAAAGCATCTAATAGTCTAACATTCAAGTGCAAGCTTTTAAACATTTCCAGATATTTACCGAATTGAGCTTCTTGCTTTTCCTTTTTAAGTCTACCGGGATAAGGTATTCTCGTGCGAGGTACATTATCCGGAGTTTTGGTTGGTGATGGGTCAGGTGTTGTGACAGGGATGTCAATGGACACATGTTCACTCGGTGTAGGTGTAGGCGAAGAAGTGTTTTCGGGGGTGTTATCTGGTGGTGGTGGATCAACTTTGGTCATTTTTCCTCCCCTAGTGACGATTAACACATCATTGGGTTGAATGGTAGTTGCCGACGTACTTTCCTCAATAAAATTCAAGTTTTCCAAAGTAGACTCCATGTTAGAAATTAATTTTTCGGAAATTATTATCATGGCATCAATGTTGTCTTGAAATCCAGCTATCCTTTTGTTTATAACATTTTGTTCTAGTGTAAAATCAGATAAAAGTTGTTTTGAGGAATGTAAGTGGGTTGTTGGTGAAGGAATGGCCAAAAGTTGGGTTGATGATCCACTTGGTGTAAGGTTGGTCAAATCAAAATAAGGGGTTGACATGGTTGGTTAATGGACAAATAAAATAAAACTAATCTAATCCTAAGGGTAAAAAGGTAACTTTTGATCGATGTTAATCTTTCAAAAGGATCGCTAAACACTAAAGTCACTAAATCCTAAAATCGGTCGCCGACGCTCCCCGGCAGCGGCGCCAAAAACTTGTTGGCTCCGAATAGGTCGATGTCGTTAACGATAACTATCCGGTTACAACAGTGGGTTTTAAATTTATAAGGCTGGGGCCTAGGGTTACTACTATTGCTAATCTAAGGGCTAGCAAAGGATAAGTATGACCTAGAATCGTTCTTCAAAGCGCGACGAATTGAAAGTAGGGGAATTTAGAGACTTTTATGAATTTAGCTAGGGAGAGAAAGGGTTGGTTTAGGTTTTGGGTTTTCTATTCTAAGATTAAACTAAATTGAATCGGAAATGGAGGTTACTTCGGGCGTTCAGCAGTTAAAGCGATTGTCTACTATGAAGTGGTTCAGGTGATATTAAAGCGTGAAGAGTTCTAATGAGGATAAGTTCATAAGTTAATGTGAGTTATTGCTACAATCCTACTATCGGGCTAACGCGGAGGTGTCCACAATCAGGCAAATAGAATGTCACGTGGGTTGCAGAATACATTAAAGCATACACCGAAAGTTCTCTCAAATGCATGTCCATATTATCTAATAGTTAATCTCAAATCCTATTCCCCAATCTCGGTCATCATAGACGTCCGAATCATGGCACAGTTTGTTGAATAAACAATCTTGTAAACGGGTTTTGAACTCGTCGGAGTAAGTTGGAAAAACTGGTCTAAGCGGTCAGATAAGATGTCATCACTTATTCGTATGAATTATCAACATTACTCAAGTATGCAACAAGACAGGGATGATTTGTATTACAAATAGAAACTTAAGTAATACGTTTGTTAATCGATTCATAACACAACTACCTTCGGTCGTTCTTGACTTCCATACGTTTGTACTTCGCCATAAGCGTTTCCAGTACTATATCGAAGAACAGTCGAATAGGGGCCGTGATGTTATTTCACGATAATTAGGGCTAGGTGTATTTCACTAATATGATAATTGTAACAACCCCCAAATTAGGACCAATTTAAAATTTTCCTAATTACGTGTTTATTACTTGTATATAATATGAAATAGGATTATATACATTACTTACTTTATATATATATATATATATGGATGGAATATATGTATATATACGCGTGTACGATTAGTACAATTATCGTATAAAACTACAACTGTACAAACTTGTGTACACTGGTAAACGATTATTAAATAATGTGAAATTATTTAATTACTTTGATTATTACTTTATATTATGTTGATAATATAACGGAAAACGTACGTTTTAATTAAAACGTAATCGAACTCTCCGAAAACTCGACCAACCGACAAAACGAAACAAAGTTATGTTTTATAACTTGAAAACAAAGTGTTTTATTTAAAATACTTCAACTTAAATATCGGGTATTATTTCGTATTTTAAACGTATATTAAATCGCGTGAAAAATCATTTTAAACGTTTAAACGACCGGGGAAACGAACACCGCACGGAGCGCAAACACGGGGGAACAACATTTGGTGAGATCCACACATGGTGGACCCCACCAAAACCGGCCAAGGGTAAGGGGTGCCAAACCCTCACCCTTTTGATCACTTCCTCACTCAAACACACTCTCACACTCCATCTTTCTTCTCTCTCTCTCTCACTCACGGCTCTCTCACTCTCTCTCTCAAAAACCACCATTAAAACACCCTAAAAACACCACAAAGCTTGGTTGAATCACAAAACACAAAGGAGCAACGACGATCACGAGAACGAGAGCTACAATCCTATCTTTTCGGATTTTCGTTTCGACAACTTTGTAAGTTTTCCGGCGACCCGAAACTTTTCCGATTATTTTTATTTTGCTAGATAAATGTTCCCTTAGCTTAGAAATGTCCAAAAATATACTCGAAACACGTTTTTGAACACTTTTACGAAAATGTCGGTTTTGGTCATTTTAAATAAAACGACACCTCGAACATTAAAAACGACATCCAACAATTTTTATGAACTCTACATAACATAATATAACTTGTGTAAAAGTTTCAACTTGAACGGAACTCGTTAAACTCGTTTTCGACACGAATTAAAAACTGGCCAGACGCTAGTGTCGCATGGCTCACGCCAGTTATGCGGCACTACGTCTGAGTGACGCATAGGTCACGACCCGTCTATACGCGACACTTCGTTAGTGCCGCTATAGATATATATACCGTCACTTAGATAGTGACGCAGTCATAACACTTTCGGCAGAAACAACAAGACACTACATAAGTGTCGCTACCATGTAGCTTTCGGCAGAAACCATACGTCACTTACATAGTGACGCTAAAACATTAATACCGACACTTCCTTAGTGTCGCTATCATCAGTATAAACGTATAACTTTCAGTAGAAACGAATAACACCTAGTTACTACCGATGACGTCACTGATCCTCATACCGTCACTTCATCAGTGACGCATACATGTATATACCGACACTTATCGAGTGTCGCCCCATACACAGATTTACTCACTTATACCGTCACTTCATAAGTGACGCACTGTTTGACCACGACACTAAATACCGTCACTATGCTAGTGACGCACTGATGAAAAACAATACGTAATAACGTCACTTACTAAGTGACGCACTGTCTGAATACCGACACTACTTAAGTGTCGCATGATACACAGAAGTGACGCCTACAAGTGACGCTATAACAGGCTGATTTAAACTTACATTTTATACAAGTATGGAATATACTTAAAACGTGAACGTACTTAACTCGGCGTTACTTATACATGAAAATACTATACTTTTGGAAGTATACAACGATACTGGAATACGTACAAGTCTATACTAAACTAAACGTGAGATTTCACTCACACGCGTACGAGTTTTCACTCGGAAATACTTAGGAGATTACACTCCAACGAACTTACACTTGTACACCACACGGGATTACACCCGATACAAACTTACAAGTTCACCTGCTAGTTACGTGCTGGATTACACGTTAACTGATACGAACTTACTTACGAATACTTACGAGGTTTCACTCGTACCCTTTGGGGACTAAGCCCATTGGAACGTACACAAACGATACATGTTGTAATACAAACAAACGATCATACGAGTATACTTTACAACTGTACAACTACTGTGAACATATAATAATAATGGATGGAATTATTATTATAACACCGATAACAAACGAACCGTATAACTTTTATACAAACTACGATTTACAAACGATTACAAACTTACAAACAAACTAATGGACATTAACTAGTTTGGGAACAACTAGCATGGATACTTTACAAGTATTCCATTTACTTACTGAACCTTATGCGTATTAGGACGCTAAGGGTTGCTAGTTCGGGAATACTACTTGCTTACTTACTGCATTGTCTGCCAGACTCAGGTGAGTCTTACAGCCCCTACTTTACTGTTTTATACTCAGGGGTGAGATGCATTACTGTTTTACATGAACACACAAAACTTACTTGCTGCCACGATTTACTTACTGTATGAGATTAGCGATACGCCAATTGCATGAGTTTTACGAATAATCCAATGAAATCCTCCTGAATCATAGTTGTTAGTTATGTGATAAGCGCGAGTTTTAGTATATGGATCCATATGGGACTGACAATCCCCGCCCGGGGTAGCACGCACTACCACGAACCGTTCCTGTAGAAACGGGCGTTTCTTACTCGTTCCGTATGAATGTTTTGGATTACATTCATGAGGGGGTACCGATATTTACTGTACGTTAAGCTTCAACTATGGTGGCTCATGGCGATTGTATCAAACGGTTTGCATGACTTGCGACCACCCACTTATTAAAACTTATGTGAACGATGTGCATGACTTGTGATCGTTACATACTGGCTGGCTATTATTTACAAATACAACTTGTGTGTTCAAACTGTTTACTTACTTACAAACCTGTGAGATTCACCAACCTTTTGGTTGACCTTTTTAGTAATGCTTCTCAGGTACACAGCATCAGTAGGGATGCCCAGCAGGATAAGCTTACTTAGCTCGAGTCGCATGCATTACAAGCTTGGAGATTTTCTTACATTACTTTTGTACTAGTTGTTATGTATTAGAATCTCTAGGAATTTACTTTAACTCGAGCTTGTATTTTGAAACTACTTATGTATTAATGTAATAACTTTTCGAACGTCACATTTAGAGTCGTTCACTGTATCCTTTGTGCTTGTGATTATTGATTAGTAACACCCAAAACATCGCTTCCGAAAACTGTTAATTTGGGGGTGTTACAGATTGGTATCAGAGCCTAAGGTTATAGTGAACTAGGTTGCATTTAGTGGGCCTAGACTATGACCGTTAGGCAGTATTCCTCATTAGATATAACTGGTTCAGGAATTACAGCATACAAGTTTAATTTAACATAGCCTGATCAACTATGTACAATTAAATGAAGATGATGTAAGTTCTGAAAGGGGTTATGTTGAACAGGAATGCAATAGCTGACTCTGACCTCGAGAGAACCGGGACTTTTACTTGATTGTGCTAGACACGAACTAGGCGGTTATGTGATATATATATATATATGTACATAGGCCTCTTTCCCGACACGATGCTCTCTCTCGACCGCCGCGAAATTTATTTTCAACTTACATTAACCAAACAACAACTCGATTCTCGTCATTCTATTTTTATTCAACTTTTACGAATTCATACGTCTGACGACTTCTACACCGTTGTAACTGACAACCATAGCTACTCGAACACCCTTCGATGTGAAGATCAGGATTCTGTTTTATTCGCTAACCCTACCTAACTCGACGTTTATAAACATTCTACAATGTACCTCACCTTACCATTAGGTGTAACTTAATAAAATGATTTTCAACTCAAGTCTCCGATAGACTTCAAAACTTTTCAACCAATTCTTACTATCAAAAAAAAAAAAAAAAAAAAAAAAAAAAAAAAAAAAAAAAAAAAAAATTTATAACGAACGTACATTTTTATCAAAAATATTACTCAATTTCTTACAAAATGTTTTATAAAATACTCAAAATTTCAAAAATGTATAAACTTATGTATAATTCAAAATTTTGAACAAATTTCAACCTTCGACGAAATTTCTTTGTACTTATTAAATCATCACAACCATAATTCTTGTTCAAACCTTCACATGTTCTTTATTTATTGTTTCAAGGAACATGCCTCCACGACGACAAATCATGCTTACTGAAGCCGAAGTCGCGGGCCTAATTGCCCGTAGTGTGGCTCAGGCTCTAGCTACCCGGACTTCAGCACCTGGTAGTGAAGATACCGCTAACAATGGACCACAACCCAAAACCTGCACCTACAAAGACTTCCATAACTGTAAACCCTTGACTTTTCAAGGTACTGAAGGAGCAATTGGTCTGATTCGTTGGACCGAGAAAATTGAATCAGTATTCCTCATCTGCAACTGCAAGGAAGAGGATAAAGTCAAATTCGCCGCCAGCACCTTTTCTGAAATCGCCTTAACCTGGTGGAACACTTACGCGCAAACTGTGAGCGTTGCCGATGCTTACAAATTACTGTGGGATGAACTGAAGAATATGCTGAGGGGCGAGTACTGCCCAAGAGATGAGCTGAAACAATTAGAGATGGAATTCTGGAATCATAAGATGCAGGGTGACGATATCACTGGTTACACCAACCGCTTTCACCAGCTGGCACTTCTGTGCCCATCCATGGTTGATCCTGAATACAAAAGGATCGAAAAGTATGTTGATGGACTTCCCGAGCAACTACAGGACTTAGTTACTTCGTCCAAACCAGGAACCATTCAGAGCGCCATTCGCATGGCACATGAGTTAACGGCCAATTCTGTCCGCCGTGGCTCGACTTCAACCCCGTCTGCAAATAACAAACGCAAATGGGAAGTAACTCCCCACTCATCCAACCCGACTTCTGACAAAAAGCCTGCAACTGCCAATGCCAGTGACTCAAAGGCTTACAAGGGGAGCAAGCCTTACTGCTCCAAATGTAGTCGTCATCATAACGGCTCCTGTCCTTGCACTAAATGCAAGAAATTCGGGCACTTGGCCCAAGACTGCCAAACCAACACTACTGGTACCAACACCAGCGCACCCAAGACTTGCTATGAGTGCAACGGTACCGGGCACTTCAAGAAGGACTGCCCAAAGCTGAAACCCCGAAACAACTACACGAAGAGTAGAGCTTATGTGATTAACGCTAGGGAGGATGACCCGAACCCGAGACTTTGTGATTTACTCAACCCGGGTACGTTCGTTCTTTGACTACCCGAATCTGTTTTCTCATAAATCTCTCGCTTAATGATTTGTGTATAACTGTGTTTCATTCTGTGTGTTTTCTATGATCCTAAGTACACAATAGGATTAGGAAACGACCGACTACTTAGAATTCCGACAACATAATTTGCCTGGCACTCTATACAAAGTAACCAAATTCCATTCCCAATTATCTCACACTGGTTGAGACCGGGGACTCACTTGCTATTCGTTACTTTAAACAGATAATTTAATATAACTTCACTTACTTGAGGCAAATTCTTAAATAGAACACTTATTTCGTAGGAAATGACAACTCACTCCGTCAACAACCCTACACTGCAAAATGAACTGCTCAGTGAGGAACCGAAGATGTTTCCTTACCTTCTCGAACTCGAGTGTGATACAGAACACTCTGCTGAATCAGAAATGGCACCTGCTGTTCCTGCTGCTCCAACTGCTGCAAAGGCACCAGTTGATGTAACCATGACTACTGAATCAGTCAGCCACCTCAACCAAACTATTGATTCGCTGCGAAAACAACTGACTGAAGCACGGGAAGACATTGATGACCTACGACGAATTGCCTTCCAAAATGACCTGACTATGCGTGAGTACGAGCTACGTCTGACAGCTTTAGAAAAACCTACTCTACCAACAATTTCACAAACTACTTCTACTGAAAAGGATACCGACACTGACTGTGCACCACCTCCAGCAAAGAGGGTGAAAGTTTACAGGGGAAATAGACCTTACTGTGCTCGATGCACTCGACATCATGACAACCCGTGTACCACACCCACCAGTCAATGCAAGGCCGACCCTAAAAGTACGAACCCTCCTAAGGTGAAACTCTGCTTCAACTGTGGGAGTGCTGGCCATCTCAAGGCCCAATGCCCACTACCTTCATGCAACAAAAATTAGGGTACGTTACCACCTAACGATTACTTGATTACAAACACTGTAGGACCTACCCTACTAGCATAAGCTACTAGTACACATCGTAGCTACCTGACTAGAATCGAACTACCGATTACTACTTCGAACAAATTTCGGGACGAAATTTTATTAACAAGGGGAGAATGTAACAACCCCCAAATTAGGACCAATTTAAAATTTTCCTAATTACGTGTTTATTACTTGTATATAATATGAAATAGGATTATATACATTACTTACTTTATATATATATATATGGATGGAATATATGTATATATACGCGTGTACGATTAGTACAATTATCGTATAAAACTACAACTGTACAAACTTGTGTACACTGGTAAACGATTATTAAATAATGTGAAATTATTTAATTACTTTGATTATTACTTTATATTATGTTGATAATATAACGGAAAACGTACGTTTTAATTAAAACGTAATCGAACTCTCCGAAAACTCGACCAACCGACAAAACGAAACAAAGTTATGTTTTATAACTTGAAAACAAAGTGTTTTATTTAAAATACTTCAACTTAAATATCGGGTATTATTTCGTATTTTAAACGTATATTAAATCGCGTGAAAAATCATTTTAAACGTTTAAACGACCGGGGAAACGAACACCGCACGGAGCGCAAACACGGGGGAACAACATTTGGTGAGATCCACACATGGTGGACCCCACCAAAACCGGCCAAGGGTAAGGGGTGCCAAACCCTCACCCTTTTGATCACTTCCTCACTCAAACACACTCTCACACTCCATCTTTCTTCTCTCTCTCTCTCACTCACGGCTCTCTCACTCTCTCTCTCAAAAACCACCATTAAAACACCCTAAAAACACCACAAAGCTTGGTTGAATCACAAAACACAAAGGAGCAACGACGATCACGAGAACGAGAGCTACAATCCTATCTTTTCGGATTTTCGTTTCGACAACTTTGTAAGTTTTCCGGCGACCCGAAACTTTTCCGATTATTTTTATTTTGCTAGATAAATGTTCCCTTAGCTTAGTAATGTCCAAAAATATACTCGAAACACGTTTTTGAACACTTTTACGAAAATGTCGGTTTTGGTCATTTTAAATAAAACGACACCTCGAACATTAAAAACGACATCCAACAATTTTTATGAACTCTACATAACATAATATAACTTGTGTAAAAGTTTCAACTTGAACGGAACTCGTTAAACTCGTTTTCGACACGAATTAAAAACTGGCCAGACGCTAGTGTCGCATGGCTCACGCCAGTTATGCGGCACTACGTCTGAGTGACGCATAGGTCACGACCCGTCTATACGCGACACTTCGTTAGTGCCGCTATAGATATATATACCGTCACTTAGATAGTGACGCAGTCATAACACTTTCGGCAGAAACAACAAGACACTACATAAGTGTCGCTACCATGTAGCTTTCGGCAGAAACCATACGTCACTTACATAGTGACGCTAAAACATTAATACCGACACTTCCTTAGTGTCGCTATCATCAGTATAAACGTATAACTTTCAGTAGAAACGAATAACACCTAGTTACTACCGATGACGTCACTGATCCTCATACCGTCACTTCATCAGTGACGCATACATGTATATACCGACACTTATCGAGTGTCGCCCCATACACAGATTTACTCACTTATACCGTCACTTCATAAGTGACGCACTGTTTGACCACGACACTAAATACCGTCACTATGCTAGTGACGCACTGATGAAAAACAATACGTAATAACGTCACTTACTAAGTGACGCACTGTCTGAATACCGACACTACTTAAGTGTCGCATGATACACAGAAGTGACGCCTACAAGTGACGCTATAACAGGCTGATTTAAACTTACATTTTATACAAGTATGGAATATACTTAAAACGTGAACGTACTTAACTCGGCGTTACTTATACATGAAAATACTATACTTTTGGAAGTATACAACGATACTGGAATACGTACAAGTCTATACTAAACTAAACGTGAGATTTCACTCACACGCGTACGAGTTTTCACTCGGAAATACTTAGGAGATTACACTCCAACGAACTTACACTTGTACACCACACGGGATTACACCCGATACAAACTTACAAGTTCACCTGCTAGTTACGTGCTGGATTACACGTTAACTGATACGAACTTACTTACGAATACTTACGAGGTTTCACTCGTACCCTTTGGGGACTAAGCCCATTGGAACGTACACAAACGATACATGTTGTAATACAAACAAACGATCATACGAGTATACTTTACAACTGTACAACTACTGTGAACATATAATAATAATGGATGGAATTATTATTATAACACCGATAACAAACGAACCGTATAACTTTTATACAAACTACGATTTACAAACGATTACAAACTTACAAACAAACTAATGGACATTAACTAGTTTGGGAACAACTAGCATGGATACTTTACAAGTATTCCATTTACTTACTGAACCTTATGCGTATTAGGACGCTAAGGGTTGCTAGTTCGGGAATACTACTTGCTTACTTACTGCATTGTCTGCCAGACTCAGGTGAGTCTTACAGCCCCTACTTTACTGTTTTATACTCAGGGGTGAGATGCATTACTGTTTTACATGAACACACAAAACTTACTTGCTGCCACGATTTACTTACTGTATGAGATTAGCGATACGCCAATTGCATGAGTTTTACGAATAATCCAATGAAATCCTCCTGAATCATAGTTGTTAGTTATGTGATAAGCGCGAGTTTTAGTATATGGATCCATATGGGACTGACAATCCCCGCCCGGGGTAGCACGCACTACCACGAACCGTTCCTGTAGAAACGGGCGTTTCTTACTCGTTCCGTATGAATGTTTTGGATTACATTCATGAGGGGGTACCGATATTTACTGTACGTTAAGCTTCAACTATGGTGGCTCATGGCGATTGTATCAAACGGTTTGCATGACTTGCGACCACCCACTTATTAAAACTTATGTGAACGATGTGCATGACTTGTGATCGTTACATACTGGCTGGCTATTATTTACAAATACAACTTGTGTGTTCAAACTGTTTACTTACTTACAAACCTGTGAGATTCACCAACCTTTTGGTTGACCTTTTTAGTAATGCTTCTCAGGTACACAGCATCAGTAGGGATGCCCAGCAGGATAAGCTTACTTAGCTCGAGTCGCATGCATTACAAGCTTGGAGATTTTCTTACATTACTTTTGTACTAGTTGTTATGTATTAGAATCTCTAGGAATTTACTTTAACTCGAGCTTGTATTTTGAAACTACTTATGTATTAATGTAATAACTTTTCGAACGTCACATTTAGAGTCGTTCACTGTATCCTTTGTGCTTGTGATTATTGATTAGTAACACCCAAAACATCGCTTCCGAAAACTGTTAATTTGGGGGTGTTACAATAATCCTAAGGCAACAATCAAACAAGAACATGCAATAAGACTATCAAGATAATAGTTAAACCTAAGCATACAAATGTATTAATTAAATCGAGGATATTCCGAAAGTTGTCTAAAAAATATCGTCTGTCCGAATTAAATCTTAATCTACCTCTATTCCCATATTCCGTGTCTCTTGGATCCTAATTTGGTCTAGAGAACACCGGCCATGCCGAGCTCAATGATTCAATCAAACATAGTATAACTAAGTGACCTATACCCTATGAGTTAGCTACGTTCATTTTTGGATAAGGTTTTAGTCACAACATGAGTTGGGCAGATAAACAATAAAGATTCAATTCCTACATCTATTCATGATACACAACACCCGCAATCTCATAGCATACAATATAATCACATATTTAAATCTCTCCTAAACGACTATCATAGCAGACAATTGAGTTATTTAGCTAATCATGGCAATTCTAACATGCATATTTAAATTTATTAAAGAAAGAACGAACATAATTAAATATGGAAGATAGATTAAAACCTGATAAGTACAATACAATAACTCGTAGCTACAAATGCGTCCCGAAGCACCTCTGTACAAATCTTCCTTGACTAGTTAATTAGCTAGTCTAATTAACTAAGGAAGTATTACAATAAATAAAGAGTTGGTGAAATGTGTGGTGTGTGAAAAGATAGGTGTATATATAGATGTTTTACAAATGAACCCAAGCTCTCTATTTATAGGTGAGTTTAGGCTCACATTAGCATCAAGGGGTGCACATTAGCGTAATGTGGGTAAAAAGGTGCACCAGGTACTGTACCACGCGGAAAGGTGGTACACCGGGTACTGTACAACGTGGAAAGGTGGTGCACCAGGTACGCGAATTAGCAAAAAAAGGAAAGCGAGGCGGGGGACAGCAGGCCGGCGGTGCCCTGGTGGTGGCCGGCGGCGGCTGGCTGCCACCCGCCCCGTTTCGCCGTCTTTTGCTTCGTTTCTTGATTCGTGCGTGTTTTCTTCGTTATGCACCCGTTTGAGTTGATTCATTTTTTGTTGGATTTGTAATTCAAAAACGAAGATTTTGACATAAGATAGCCCCTGAGATGAGGTCCCTAACTCCAGATATTGCGTACGAATCATTTGGATCTTCCGGCGGACGTAGAATCTTCATTCTTCATCCGTTTTAGTTTATTCTTCTTCTGTTGGATTCGTATTTTAAAAACGAACATCTTGGATAAAATGGATGTTGGTGAAAGGAACTTTAGTCTTGAAATCTCGTTTTGATGCCTTGAATCTTCAAACGTGTGTGGAATCTTCGTTCCTCGGCCGTTTTGCTTGATTTTTGTCGTGCAACCTTCGTTTTGGTCTTCTTAACATATTATCACTGATTTGTGCGTTGTTTGAGTCCAAATGCCAAGTATTGCTCCAGAATAAGAGAAATATCGGTGGTAAAAACGTGACTTTTTACACGATATCATTCTTGCTCTTCAGTTTTGGGCAGTCCTTCCTAAAGTGTCCGGTACCATTGCACTCATAGCAGGTCTTGGGTGCAAAGGTGTTGGTACAAGTAGTGACTGTTCGGCAATCTTTGGCTAGATGTCCAAATTGTTTGCATTTGGTGCAAGGACATGAACCATCATGATGAAGACTACATTTAGAGCAGTATGGCCTGCTCCCCTTGTATGCCTTCGAGTCGTCAGAATTGGCATCATAAGCCTTAGCAGTCGCAGGCTTTTTGTTGATTTGGTTCTGGAGGTTGGGGTTTCCATCAGATATCCTTTTGTTAGTGTTGCCAGAAGATGGGGCTGGTGTCTCACGGCGAACGATCAGTGCCATGAGTTTATGTGCTAGCCGGATTGCACTCTCAATAGTGGTTGGCTTAGATGAGGCGACTTTCCTTGGATATTCTCCGGGAGGCCGTGGATGTATCTCTTGATGCATTTTTCCTCCGGATCAACCAAACCAGGGCATAACAAAGCGAATTGCTGAAATTTGGTAGTATACCCAGCAATATCAGTTCCCTGCACAGTCAGGTGCCAGAACTCTTCCTCCAACCTGTGTAGTTCTCCTTCGGGACAGTATTTATCCCTTAGCTTTTTCTTCAATTTAAGGAAGTTGGTTTGCTATCTCGATGCCCACCGAGTTTGCGTGGGTATTCCACCACGTGAGTGCACCTTCTTGAAAGGTGTAAGCAGCGAATTTAACCTTGCTATCCTCAGCACAGTTGCAGAGACTGAAGACAGATTCCAAACGTTCTATCCTCCGGATCAAACCAATAGCACCTTCTGTAACACCCTCAAATTTCGGTTTGCGGAAGCGATCGGGTCGGGTGTTACCAAATTAAATATCACAGCATAAGATACATAATGAACGACTCTAAATGAGACGTTTGAAAATAGTTGTACATTTCCAAAATAAAAGTAATTACAAATTGTAGGTTTGTAGAATAATCCCAAATACATAAGTTGAAAATACAAAAGTAATGCAGAGTTGTCCCAAATGTTTGAAATCATGCGACTCGAGCTAGCATAATCTTGTAGTAATTCCTAATCCTGCTGGGCACCTGAGAACACATGCTAAAACAGGTCAGCTATAAAGCTGGTGAGTTCATAGGTTTGTTAGTTGAAAACATAAAGTATAAATCTTGTATGTTTTGAGAAATTGTTCAGAATTCACGATTCTGATTTGCATCAAATTGTAGTTGTAATTACCAATGTGTAATTCAAAAATTTAGGTATCTAATACCTAAGCAATTGTAGTCCGTACCTAAGTACACAATAATTGAGGCATACCGAGCCTGAGTACCTATCCGGTATGAGTAAGTGTATAATGGGAGGCAATACCTGCCTAATTTGTAACCAAATAACTGTATGACCCCGTCATATGATAGTAAGTAACTGTAGTCCCGCAGAACTATGATTTAATATATGAGGTGTTGCATCCAGCAACAAGTGATTGTAGATCCGCAGATCTATGTTTGAACGTTTAGCGTGTCCGTTTACCCGATTAGCACAAGCTAACCCGGACATGAATTGAGCTAACGGCCTCGCGTGGCAGCACCACCGATCCGTTAACTTATTGTGAATCCCGAGTATAACTCGCTGATCCATTGATTGAAATTTCGTCCACTGCAACACCGTGGTTTCGTTTTGTGCCCACTTTACCGTGGCATCGTTTGGTGCCCGCTGCAATACCGCGGCATCGTTTTTGGAATTGCTCGCAGCAATTTGTGATTGAGCCGGCAGTACAATGACATGCCCGACTAAGTTGTTCGTATAATAGTATGTAGATATTTATCAGGTGACACCCCCACGGTTGGATTACATCCTGGGCCGGGGGACCATCCCTGGTTGGATTACATCCTGAGCCAGAGTCGTCACCAGTTGAGTTGTATTGATATACGAAGTCTGTACTAATCGTGTGATGCTATTGTATACTCCTAGTCTAAAGCCTAGCAAGTATATATAATGGAGTCTTGGGAAATATTCACTTAAGTTCGGTTCCCATTATAGTGATAATGAAGTGTGTCGACAGTTTTAGTTCTTAAAGAATAACTAAACTTGTAACAATATAGATGTTGTCCAGTGTAGGTAGAACTAACTAGTTCTAATGTATTCAATGATATTGTCCCGTGACAATATGGCCAAAAGATTTTGATAACTAATCAAGTTATGTATTGGTAATCATTTTTCCAACGAGCTAACAGGGTACCATTTTAACCTATCTAGGTTAAGTATTGATATTGTTCTACAACAATATTACGGGTGTAATTCCTAAGTATTACACATTTCGTATTACATACAGTAATAAAAATAGTTGTGAATTATAAAAATTGTTAATATAATTCGAAAATAGTAATTGAGCATGTGTTTCACCCCGAAAATGATAAAACAGTTGAAAGAGTGGGGCTATGAAACTCACCTGTGAGTTGTTAGCGATACGATGATACGCGCGTCGTCCGAATGGTAACCTTCTAGTGTCCTAAACACGTGAGGTTATATAAGTATGAGACAAATCAGTTTGTCTAAGCGAGTTGTTCATGTATGCATTTGTTGTTGAAGTCTGAGAATGGTGTACGGGGGTCCGGGGGCAGCGCCCCTGGTAGCGGGGTCCAAGGGGTGGCAACCCCTGGCGGGGTCCAAGGGGCAGATCCCCTGGCTGGGGTCGAGCTGCCAGGTCAGCTTGGAAAATTTTTATTTCTACTACTTTGCTTTAAAGAAAACGCATTCGAAATCCAAATTCGGGTAAAATCGAGTGGTAAAATTTGGTTGTCAATACTTAGTGAAAAACATAGGTTTTTTAAGGTTCTGCGACGTCAGATGCGACGTCAGCAGCGACGTCAGATGTGACGTCAAAGGCGACGTAGAGTCCTGCGTCGCTATGTGCGACATTCGCAAGTCAATGCGACGTAAAAGCTTGTGTCGCTAAATGCAACATTGAGGTTTTGTGCGTCGTAAGGGTCGGCGTCGCTATATGCGACGTTCGCAATTTCATGCGACGTTGTGACTGACGTCGCACCAGGCGACGTCATGGTATTTGCGACGTTGAGCTGCGACGTTGGCTGCGACGTCGCAGCACTGTTTTTGGTCCGAATGCGACGTCGTCGTCTGTTCGACGATTTCTAGATCCAAATCGAGTTTTGGCTCAATTTTTGGGTTTTTAAGGTTCTGCGATGTCAGATGCGACGTCAAAGGCGACGTAGAGTCCTGCGTCGCTATCTGCGACATTCGCAAGTCAATGCGACGTAAAAGCTTGCGTCGCTAAATGCGACGTTGAGGTTTTGTGCGTCGTAAGGGTCGGCGTCGCTATATGCGACGTTCGCAATTTCATGCGACGTTGTGACTGACGTCGCACCAGGCGACGTCATGGTATTTGCGACGTTGAGCTGCGACGTTGGCTGCGACGTCGCAGCACTGTTTTTGGTCCGAATGCGACGTCGTCGTCTGTTCGACGATTTCAAGATCCAAATCGAGTTTTGGCTCAATTTTTGGGTGTTTTGATGTTATAGAAAGCTTCTAGCATGTATTTTGAAGTAATCTAAGTAATTTATATAAAGAGAAACGATTTCTAGAGAGAGAAAGTGATAAATCTTACTTTTTGATGAAAATGGAGATGGAGATGATGGTGAAGAAGACGAAGATGATGATGATGATGATGGTCCGGTGTTGCTGCTGATCCCGATCTTGTCGTTGTTGTTACCGATTTGTTGTTGTTATTGTTATTGATTTTGTTGTGGTTGTTGTTATGATGAAAAAGAGAGAGAGAGATAGAGATGAGAAAAAGAAGAAGAAAATGGAAATGAAAGAGTGGAATGGGGGTGGGTTGGTTTAGGCCGGCTCATCCCCAATCATGTGTGTATCTTGTCCACAATCGCAGTATAGAATACCCGTGTTTTTGTACCCGAAGGTAAAATAAATTTAATATTTTACTTTCATAATTTTGTTTATACTAATTCGTAAATATTTAAAATAAAAATATCTTACTGGAATTACAAAAATGTAATTTGGTTATAATTGTTTATAAAAATACAATTATTCACAGTATTAAATTTGGAGCGAAAATTGACTCTTTTTGACCGGGTGTTATATTCTCCCCCTGTTAAGAAAATTTCGTCCCGAAATTTCGTGTGAAGTTGTGATTGCGCGGAGTCTGGGAGACATGTACGTACGAGATGTTTGCCGAATAGATTTGTAGATATACAGTGTCTATGTTGAGTTAGAAGACAGTCATTTCATAAATGTGTCGTAGTTTATCATTGTAGTCACATTCTGACCGTATTGTTTGTTTGGTGTATGATTATTTTGTGGTTACTAGGTAACCGTTTACGTTGTAGTCCATTTGAGACTAGATAGTTGTCACATAGTGACCGTTTAGTGAATAGTCCCATTAGGACTAAGTAGTTGGTGCACGTTAAGTTGATCAGTCTGCTGAAAGCAAACTTTGAGTTTCTCGTTGACCTAGGTTAACTAACCCTATGATGCATTCGGAATTAAATTGATAATAGTGATATTGGGGAGTAAAAGTACACGCTTAGCGTGACTGCAATTGGAAAGATTATATTTTCGAGGAAGGATGTACCTACATTATTGTCGGAGTTTCGCTTGGCTCATTCAGAGTCGATCAGGTGTATTTTGCGTTTCTTTGGACAATCCTTCTTGTAATGACCAGGTTCTTTACATTTGAAACATATCCTTCGAGAGTCGGGATTGGCGGGAACTCTGCAGTCCCGGATTACGTGTCCGTATCGTTGGCATCTTTCGCAGGGTAATCCGCATAATCCGTCATGATGACGTTTACAGCCGTGACAAAATGGTTTGTTACCCGCATAGCCTTGTCTTTCGTTGGGTTCGACAGCATAGTACCCCAAGGGTTCAGGTTGATTGGTTGGATTTTGACTAGTGATGGGATCCCCATTCCCTTTTGTTGGGTTGTTTTCAGTTGCAGTTGTTTCGCGTCGTTCCCTCTGTGCCATAAGTCTGTGGGCCATACGAATGGCCTCTTCGATAGTAGCGGGTTTAGAGGCGGTGACCATTCCCTCAATTAGTAGCGGGAGTCCACCGGTGTACCTTGCGATTGGTTGACTTTCAGGGTTTACTATGGTTGGGCACAAGTGTGCTAGCTGTTGGAAACGATTGGTATATGTTTCAATGTCGTTGTCTTTTACGGTGAGGTGCCAAAGTTCGTCCTCAAGTTTGTGAAGTACTTCGATGGGACAATACTTGTCCTTCATGATTTGTTTCAGGTCTTCCCACGAAAGTTAGTGAGCAGTGTCGATTCCTACAGTTCGGGCATGAAAATTCCACCAGGTAGAGGCGTCATCCTGAAGGGTGTATGTGGCGTACAAGACTTTGCAGTCGTCGGGGTAGTTGCAAACGTGAAATATAGATTCCATTTTCTCGAACCATCGAATTAATCCGACAGCTCCTTCAGTTCCGACGAAGTTTGGTGGCTCGCACCTCAGGAAATCCCTAAAAGTGCAAGGCTTTACTTGGTTCTGAGCAGCTAGAGTCGCAGTCACTGCTTGATTAATGATTTGATCTTGCTCAGCTCGAGTGAAAGTTGGTCGTTTAGGAGGCATGATTCTTGAACAAGAATGAAATGACAAAGTGTGAGATCTTTAATCAAAGATGATGATTATTATAACGACATAAGTAGCTGACTTGAGTTGGAATTTATGATACACGGGATCCTACGATCCTTGACGTTGAAGTTTTTGATATTGTAGGTGGCAGACGTATCTCTGCCCTTTTGTATTGTTGGTACAATAGTTTAAGTAACCGTTGTCTAGTTTTCTTTAGTTAAGTTATCATGAATTTCATGTTTTTCGAGTGTTGTGACCAGTTGAGTTGTAGTTTCTAGGTGCGGTCGTACCATGACCGAGTTGTGTTTTCTATGTAGTCAATCCAAGACTATGTTGTTGTGAGTAGTCCAATGGACTATATCGTAGTACTAGAATATCGTACAGCCATTCATGCCTGTGTATGTGACAACTACAGTGTCCTCGGTGGTGTTGAAGCAGAGTCCACCAACACAACCCATGTGTGTGGTGACATCATTGTGTATTTATTGATTAAAGCATTACATGCTTAATTGGTCGTATACACATATATAGTGTACGTAACTATACAAGTATATGTACATAATAAAAGTCAGGTGTGGCACCTCGTGCCCAGTTAGGTAAGTGTATATGTATATATGTAAGTCGTACATGCAACTATAACAAGTCTACATGCATAATTGAAGTAGCACCTAATGCTATAATGCAGTGCTATCAGCACGGTAATTGAAATACTAATGTTTTGTAATTGTAGTACCAAAGTACCATGAAACGCAGCACCACGTGCTGTAATGAAGTGCCCGCAGCATTGAAATTGTAGTACCCATGTACTATGAGTGTGGCATCAACATGCCATGATTGTAGTATCGACGTACTGTGAAGGTTGCACTAACGTGCTCAAGTTGTGGTATCAACATACCTTGAAATCGTAGCACTACGTGCCATGTATTGTTTGATTTGTAGCCCCAAGGCGAAAATGTGATTGAAGTTCGAATTTCTCAGTTGTAGCACAAAGGCAAAATGTAGGGGTCAAAGTACCGCATGATTGAATTTGTTGATCTACGTGATCAAGTTGTGATTCGAGATAATTTTGTTGTGGACTTAGTCAACACTAATCTAATTGTGATCCATATGGTCAAGATTTAAAAGTTGTCAGTTTGTTTTAAGTTTCGTGAAGGTTTAGCATGTGCGGGTTTCCATTCCCATTGATAACGTTTGTACCTCCTTCCCGAGGCTCAGTGATAAATGTGATATTCTCCTATGCGTGCATATGGAGAAAGGTGTCAAGTCGCGATAGTTAGGAAGACGGCGATGTGCCTCTTCGCGAGTATGTATTGGTTCAGCGGAATTGATTGTATATATATACTCAATATATATATAAGTACGTAAAATTATTACACATGTAAGGCCTATTCATACATACCTACAGTACATATAATAGCCTAGGATGTCTAGCACATAACAAATCAGAGTCAACTACGCATTCCTGGTCCAGTATAACCCCTTTCAGATATCGCATCATCTTTATTTAATTGTACATAGTTAGCTACGCTATGTTAAATTAAACTCGTATGATGTAATCCCTGAACCAGTCATACCTAACGAGGAATACTGCCTAACGGTCATAGTCTAGGCCCTCTAAATGCAACCTAGTTCACTATAACCTTAGGCCCCGATACCAATCTGTAACACCCTCAAATTTCGGTTTGCGGAAGCGATCGGGTCGGGTGTTACCAAATTAAATATCACAGCATAAGATACATAATGAACGACTCTAAATGAGACGTTTGAAAATAGTTGTACATTTCCAAAATAAAAGTAATTACAAATTGTAGGTTTGTAGAATAATCCCAAATACATAAGTTGAAAATACAAAAGTAATGCAGAGTTGTCCCAAATGTTTGAAATCATGCGACTCGAGCTAGCATAATCTTGTAGTAATTCCTAATCCTGCTGGGCACCTGAGAACACATGCTAAAACAGGTCAGCTATAAAGCTGGTGAGTTCATAGGTTTGTTAGTTGAAAACATAAAGTATAAATCTTGTATGTTTTGAGAAATTGTTCAGAATTCACGATTCTGATTTGCATCAAATTGTAGTTGTAATTACCAATGTGTAATTCAAAAATTTAGGTATCTAATACCTAAGCAATTGTAGTCCGTACCTAAGTACACAATAATTGAGGCATACCGAGCCTGAGTACCTATCCGGTATGAGTAAGTGTATAATGGGAGGCAATACCTGCCTAATTTGTAACCAAATAACTGTATGACCCCGTCATATGATAGTAAGTAACTGTAGTCCCGCAGAACTATGATTTAATATATGAGGTGTTGCATCCAGCAACAAGTGATTGTAGATCCGCAGATCTATGTTTGAACGTTTAACGTGTCCGTTTACCCGATTAGCACAAGCTAACCCGGACATGAATTGAGCTAACGGCCTCGCGTGGCAGCACCACCGATCCGTTAACTTATTGTGAATCCCGAGTATAACTCGCTGATCCATTGATTGAAATTTCGTCCACTGCAATACCGTGGTTTCGTTTTGTGCCCACTTTACCGTGGCATCGTTTGGTGCCCGCTGCAATACCGCGGCATCGTTTTTGGAATTGCTCGCAGCAATTTGTGATTGAGCCGGCAGTACAATGACATGCCCGACTAAGTTGTTCGTATAATAGTATGTAGATATTTATCAGGTGACACCCCCACGGTTGGATTACATCCTGGGCCGGGGGACCATCCCTGGTTGGATTACATCCTGAGCCAGAGTCGTCACCAGTTGAGTTGTATTGATATACGAAGTCTGTACTAATCGTGTGATGCTATTGTATACTCCTAGTCTAAAGCCTAGCAAGTATATATAACGGAGTCTTGGGAAATATTCACTTAAGTTCGGTTCCCATTATAGTGATAATGAAGTGTGTCGACAGTTTTAGTTCTTAAAGAATAACTAAACTTGTAACAATATAGATGTTGTCCAGTGTAGGTAGAACTAACTAGTTCTAATGTATTCAATGATATTGTCCCGTGACAATATGGCCAAAAGATTTTGATAACTAATCAAGTTATGTATTGGTAATCATTTTTCCAACGAGCTAACAGGGTACCATTTTAACCTATCTAGGTTAAGTATTGATATTGTTCTACAACAATATTACGGGTGTAATTCCTAAGTATTACACATTTCGTATTACATACAGTAATAAAAATAGTTGTGAATTATAAACAATTGTTAATATAATTCGAAAATAGTAATTGAGCATGTGTTTCACCCCGAAAATGGTAAAACAGTTGAAAGAGTGGGGCTATGAAACTCACCTGTGAGTTGTTAGCGATACGATGATACGCGCGTCGTCCGAATGGTAACCTTCTAGTGTCCTAAACACGTGAGGTTATATAAGTATGAGACAAATCAGTTTGTCTAAGCGAGTTGTTCATGTATGCATTTGTTGTTGAAGTCTGAGAATGGTGTACGGGGGTCCGGGGGCAGCGCCCCTGGTAGTGGGGTCCAAGGGGTGGCAACCCCTGGCGGGGTCCAAGGGGCAGAGCCCCTGGCTGGGGTCGAGCTGTCAGGTCAGCTTGGAAAATTTTTATTTCTACTACTTTGCTTTAAAGAAAACGCATTCGAAATCCAAATTCGGGTAAAATCGAGTGGTAAAATTTGGTTGTCAAAACTTAGTGAAAAACATAGGTTTTTAAGGTTCTGCGACGTCAGATGCGACGTCAGCAGCGACGTCAGATGCGACGTCAAAGGCGACGTAGAGTCCTGCGTCGCTATGTGCGACATTCGCAAGTCAATGCGACGTAAAAGCTTGCGTCGCTAAATGCAACGTTGAGGTTTTGTGCGTCGTAAGGGTCGGCGTCGCTATATGCGACGTTCGCAATTTCATGCGACGTTGTGACTGACGTCGCACCAGGCGACGTCATGGTATTTGCGACGTTGAGCTGCGACGTTGGCTGCGACGTCGCAGCACTGTTTTTGGTCCGAATGCGACGTCGTCGTCTGTTCGACGATTTCAAGATCCAAATCGAGTTTTGGCTCAATTTTTGGGTGTTTTGATGTTATAGAAAGCTTCTAGCATGTATTTTGAAGTAATCTAAGTAATTTATATAAAGAGAAACGATTTCTAGAGAGAGAAAGTGATAAATCTTACTTTTTGATGAAAATGGAGATGGAGATGATGGTGAAGAAGACGAAGATGATGATGATGATGATGGTCCGGTGTTGCTGCTGATCCCGATCTTGTCGTTGTTGTTACCGATTTGTTGTTGTTATTGTTATTGATTTTGTTGTGGTTGTTGTTATGATGAAAAAGAGAGAGAGAGATAGAGATGAGAAAAAGAAGAAGAAAATGGAAATGAAAGAGTGGAATGGGGGTGGGTTGGTTTAGGCCGGCTCATCCCCAATCATGTGGGTATCTTGTCCATAATCGCATTATAGAATACCCGTGTTTTTGTACCCGAAGGTAAAATAAATTTAATATTTTACTTTCATAATTTTGTTTATACTAATTCGTAAATATTTAAAATAAAAATATCTTACTGGAATTACAAAAATGTAATTTGGTTATAATTGTTTATAAAAATACAATTATTCACAGTATTAAATTTGGAGCGAAAATTGACTCTTTTTGACCGGGTGTTACACCTTCCGTGCCTTTGAAGTATAACGGTTTGCAGCTGAGAAAGTCCTTGTAAGAACAAGGCTTGATGACAGGAGTAGTTTCAGCAGTATCATTACTCCTCCTAGAGTTTTGAGGTGAGTTCCGAGCAGCCAAAACTTCGGCCACTGCTCGGGAAACAATAGCATTGATTTCGGCATCGCTGTAACTTTTCTTCTTTGGTGGCATGATTCTTCAAAAAGAAACAAAGGGTACGTGAGAAATCGTACCAGAGTGATAATTACAACAGATGTATATATATAAAAGCGGTAATATACAACATCACCATGTAAAAATCAATAATGTAGAATAATCGAGGGAAATTGTCAATTGTTATTACGAATCCAAAAGATGATAGACAATTTCGAGTTACAAATTCTAAAAGTAACAGACTTAGATGTTTTTACAAAAGTACCAGGAATTATTACATCTGGTCAAATTACATAGGTCCTACCAAAGCATAATAGAGTACAGATTTCAGCCTAAGCTAATTCTGATGTAGATTGAGTTGTGGCAGTAGTGCGGTGAGATGGTTCATAGATTCAGCAAGTCTGTTAACCACTCGGAGGGCGTCCTCGGTTTCCCTTAGACGGATCTCGCACTCTAGTAGCCTTGATTGCAACACGGAGATCTCGTTTCGGTTACCGATAACTTGGTTGTGAACGATCTCCATAGTTTGAGTGGTTTCACCCATCTGGTTGTGAAGGATGTCCATGTTACTGACAGTGTTTTCATGGTCCTCGGAGACTTGATTGATACGTTCGAGTGATGTGAGTCTCCAGTTTTCGTTGGTTTCTTGGAGTTGGATATACATTGTGCGGAGTCGTTGCTCGTGGCGGTGTACCCTGGCGACTAAGACAGGTACAGTGAAATGAGCAGGTTCTTGAGTATAGGGAGAAACTTCCATGTCGGAAAATTCTCTGTTTGATGTGGGGAGTCAGATTCCTTCCTCATCCCTCCAGGAGTTAAGTCGAGTTGATAACCATCGCCACTGGCTCGATGTTGCTTGCCTATGGGACTGGTCATTGAGTTGATTTTGAGCTGGATATGGACTAGCTCGAGGTAACCCAGTGTTCCTCCTAGCTACCCTTGAGTTTCGTGATTCATACGGATGAGAGCGGGATGAATTGGGTGGTGTGTTTGCCATTTCTGAGACAAAGCGTTAGTGAGAAGGAGGCCTATATTCATATAATCCACATATAATATAGCCTAAGATTTGTTGAGAGGCCTATCTATGTAAATTTATAATATTACATAATAGCCTATTGAGTATCTAGCACAGACAAGTTTGAGCCCCGGTTCTCTCGAGGTCAGAGTCAACTAGCGTATTCCGGTTCAACATAACCGTTTCAGACCTCACATCATCTTTCCTTAATTGTACATAGTTGATCAGGCTATGTTAAATTAAAGTCGTATGATGTAATTCCTAAACCAATCATACCTAATAAGGAAATACTGCCTAACGGTCATAGTCTAGGCCCACTAAATGCAATTTAGTTCACTATAATCTTAGGCTCTGATACCAATCTGTAACACCCCCATATTTACTGTTTAGCGGAAGCAAGCTTTGGGGTGCTACTAATCAAGTAATCAAGCACAAAGGAATACAGTGAATGGCTCTATATGAGACATTCGAAAAGTAATACATTACATAAGTATTCAAAATACATAAGTGTCGAGTTCGCTAGTAAATTCTAGAGATGTTAATACATAACATCCATTACAAAAGTAATGCAGAAAAATCTCCAATGTCGGTAAATGCATGCGACTCGAACTAGTAGGCATATCCTGCTGGGCGACCCTATTGTTGCTGTGTACCTGAAAATGGATCACTAAAAGCATCAACCAAAAGGTTGGTGAATCTCACAGGTTTGTAGTAAATAGTCAGTTTGAACACATCAAGTAATAAAAGTATTTGTACAGTTTTAACCAAGTAATAAGTGATGATTGCACGAATGCAATCGGGTTGATATACATTGCCATGAGCATCATAGTCGAAGCTTAACACGTCGGTAAAGTACAATCAAGTACAAGTAATTTGCCCCCGTGAGTGCTAATCCAAAAACACTCATAAGTAACGAGTAAGAAACGCCCGTTTATACAGTACGGTTCGTGGTAGTGCGTGCTACCCCGGGCGGGGATTGTCAGTCCCATATGGATCCATATACTAAAACTCACGCTTATCCTATAATTAACAACTATGATTCAGAGGCCTTCATTGGATTAATCGTAACCCATGCAATTTAGTATATCAGTAAGTCTGTAAGTCGGTAAAGTCTGTAAAGTCTGTACATGTGTTCAAGTAGAAACAAGTAATGCATCTCTCCCCTTAGTAAAAACAGTAAAATAGGGGTTGTGAGACTCACCTGAGTCTAGCAGAGTTAAGCAGTATTCAAGTAGTGCGGTTCTCCAAACCAGTAACCTCTAGCGTCCTAAACGCGTAAGGTTAAGTAAGAAATGGATATCATTAAGATTATCCATGCTAGTTGTCCACTCAACTAGTTAATGTCAAAGTGTTTGTTTGTGTGTTTGTAGTTATTTATGTCTGTAGTCTATAATTGTATATGGACCGTTGGTGACGGTGTGTAATAATAATTCAATTATTATTATTATTAAGTATTTCGTTGTGTCGTATACTTGTAAAGCATAATTGTAAGTCTGTTTATAGTACCGCGATGTGAAAGTGTTATTCGAGTGTAAGCTCGTAGTAGTGTGGGTGTAATCCCATTTAAGTGTGAGTGTAATCTCACATGTAATTTCGAGTGTAATCTCGTGCATGTATGAGTGTAATCTCATAGTGGTTTCGAGTGTAATCTCGCATTTAAGTTATAGAGTATACTTCCCAAAGTATAGTAGTTTTCATGCATAATGCGTATCGAGTAACGTTCGTTCATTGTATGGTATGTATAATAGTTCGCGTATACTTATTAAAGTACATGTATTTTTCTATCCGCAAATATACATATATATACGTGTCCGAAAGTTGTACCATCCGAAGTTTAATTAATCCGAATTTGGAGTCCGAAAGTGTTGATCCGAAACTACAAAATCCGAATTTAGCATAAAAGTCCGAAAGACAACGAAAGTTAACTATGAAAGTTGACTTTAGGAGTTAAATTCACTGTTCATCCGAAAGTCAAAGTGGTCAAGGTTACTATTCATCCGAAAGTCAAAGTTCGGAGTCACTATTCATCCGAAAGTCAAAGTTCGGAGTTAAAGTCAGTCTGAATTTGTGATTTTTATTTAAAATAGAAAACTTTAACGAAACGTTCCAAAATTTTTACAAAATGTTGCTACATATGATATGTACTTCCTGTAATTTATTCATGACTTTTGGAGGCCGTTTCATATTTTTTAAAAATTCGCAAAGGATCAGGGTGAAGTTTAGTCCGAAATTTAAATTATGTTCATAGATTGGATTTTCTGGAAGAATTCGTGTATTTCTAGTAAAAGTGATCAACACGAAAGTTGTAGATAACGAAAATACGAAGATTTTGGCATTGGTTTCATACATTTTCGTTGTGTTTTCGATTTTATATGAATATTCTCGTTAGATGAAGTTTCCTGTCCAGAAAACTGTTATAGTATATATGTGTATAAAACGTACTTTAGCTTGGTTAATGGACATATTTGAGTTGGTTGGATATACTAACATGTTAATAAGTAAGTTAACAACATTTTTGAAGAAAGGTTGGTTGCTCTTACTTGTCGTGTGAAGAAACGAAGTAGATGACAATGCTCCTTGCGTTTCGGTGATAATCTTTGCTTCCTACGCCTTTGGATGAAGATGAAGATTATGGTGGTGGTTCAAGGTGGCTAGAAGGTGTTTTGGGAGGTGTTTGGTCGTGGAAAAGGGCAGAGAAAAGAGAGGGAAAGATAGAGTGTGAAGATGGAGAAATTGGTGAGGTGAATGAGTGAATAATAGGGTAAGGTTTGGTTTCCTTAAAGTCAAAAGAAATGGGGAGGGGTTATGGGCTGCAGATTTTTCTGTGGTCCCCACCCCATGTGAATATGTTAAATTGTTCCCCAAGTTTTGCGCTTCGTGCGGTGCTCATTTCCCCGATCGTTTCGACGTATTTCTAATCGTATAACGTTTTATATAACACGTTTCGTTCTCTGTTTGAAACACGATATTTTTAGTAAAGGTTTTACCCAAAGTAGTATATTTAAGTTACTAAAAAGTATTTTGGGACCTTTGTCGGGTGTCGGTCACGATTTGTACATTTATTTAATTTGTGTAACGTTTTTAAGCGTTATAATTATACGCGTGTAATCGCGTTATTTTTACTTGAAGTATTTTACCAAAATACTTAGTTTTAAGTTATAAAAATATAACTTTGGTTTATTTCATCGGTCGGGCGCGTTTCGTGCGTTTTCATCGCGTTCAGTTACATTTTAAGCAAAACGTACGTGTTCGTTATATTATAAACATAATATAAAGTAATAATTGACGTTATTAAATAATTCCATATCATTTAATAATAGTTTCACCAACGTCCGTATTAGCGTTGCCAGATATTTATCTGACGCGAAATTATACGATCTAGACGAATTGTATACGTGTATATACATATAATCATTATATATAAATATATATATATATATATATATATATATATATATATATATATATATATATATATATATATATATATATATATATAATTAGTTACTGTACTTAGTCCTATTTCGTACTAAATACACGTAATAAGCACATAATTAGGCACAGTAATGACATCCTAATTTAGCGGGTGTCACAACAACCATTCCAAACGGGCATTTTAGTAGTTGTTATGGGTGTTGACACCGTTCGGGAGGCAGAAAATCGGGTTAGGCCTCGAACCATGGCTTAATGCAATACAATGTCATTGTCGGTAAATCTAGTCGGTAACCTTAATTGGTTTAATCATTGTTCGGAAACCTTTATTGGTTTATCATTGTGCGGTTATGCTGCTTAATCATTGATGGTATTAAATCGTCGGATAATCATGTTGATCACATCATGTTTTATGTTAAACCTGTGAGATTCACCATCTTTATAGCTGACCCTTTTAGTGTTGTATTCTCAGGTGATCAGCAACAGTAGGATGGCCTACAGGATACGCTAGCTAGTACGAGTCACATGCATCTACACATATATATGAAGATTTTCTTGCAATTTGTTTTGTTAATCAGTTATTTATTAAAATCTTTTGAATCATTATGCGAACTCAATTATGTTGTAAAACTTATGACCTAAACTATGTATTACTTTTGTAAAATGTATAAACGTCTCATGTAGAGTCGTTTTCTTGTACTTTGATGTTCTGATTATTGATTAGTCACACCCAAAATCGTCGCTTCCGCAAACCATGAAATCGGGGGTGTGACAGATTGGTATCAGAGCCTAGGGTTATAGCGAACTAGGTTGCATTTAGTGGGCCTAGACTATGACCGTTTGGCAGTATTCCTCATTAGGTATAGCTGGTTTAGGAATTACATCATACGAGTTTAATTTAACATAGCCTAGCTAACTATGTACAACTAAATTAAGATGATGTGAGATCTGAAAGGGGTTATATTGAACAGGAATGCACTAGCTGACTCTGACCATGAGAGAACCGAGACTCATATTTGCTTTGTGCTAGACACAACTAGGCGGGTATATACGTGTATATGGTATATACGTATATGATAAGGCTATTATACATATTGTATATATATGATAGGGCCTCGGATAATCTTTAAAATACTCGGTATATATATAAATATATTGTATATATATATATACATAGATCACAGATATTAAGAAATATACTTAGTATATATACTATTATACCTCGGATACTCAGTAACATACTCACTGTTCGGATACATCATAGGACTTACCGGTCGTAAGTTGATCGAATCAGGAAAAAAGAATAGCACCGGGATGTACCCTAGCTTTAGAGGGTCATCTCTTCGAGTCAGACTTACCCCAGTAAGGTTAGAAAATTTCGTCATTCACTCGTCGTCATGCTTAACGTTCGGAATCGGTATTCCTCTAAGGACTGAAATCTTTTCCTATCATTCCTAACAAATTCCCTCGAACTGAAATGGCAAACCCCGCAACGGATGACCCTGCGTCGGATAACGAACAAATTCTCAAATATCCCTCCGGATGTGATAATTTCCGGCACTTTTGTAAACTCCAACTCTTGTAATCTTTTGGACACGCATGTTAATTGATTACAATCCTATTATCTTTTATTGTCAATTGGCATTTCATACGTCGGTTCACTTGTTCAGTGTTCATACGATTATGATAATCACTTTCTTCGATTCAAACTCTGACATGTACCATATTTTTATTGAAGGAACATGCCTCCGAAACGGCAATCCTTCACTCATGTTGAACTGGAACAGCTAATCACTCTGCAAGTAGCTGAAGCTCTGGCCGCGCGACAAACTCCTCCCAACAGCGGATCAGGCCCAAACCCGGGGAGCGAAGAGGTCAACAATAACGCCCCTCCGACAAAACCCTGCACTTACAAAGACTTTCTCAACTGCAAACCCTTGAACTTCAAGGGCACGGAAGGAGCCATTGGCCTACTGCAGTGGATTGAGAAGATGGAATCCGTATTTCGCATCTGCAACTGCCCTGATGACTGTAAGGTTAAGTACTCTATATGCACACTGATGGAAGGTGCACTCACCTGGTGGAACACTCACGCCCAGACTTTGGGTCTCGATGTTTCTTACAAACTACCCTGGGATGATCTGAAAAAGATGATGACTGAGGAGTATTGTCCTAGAGAGGAAATACAACAGCTGGAGACTGAATTCTGGAATCACACTATCAACGGCAACGACATAACTGGATACACCACCTGTTTTCATCAACTAGCCCTCTTGTGTCCAACCATGGTCAATCCTGAGTCCAAAAGGGTCGAGAGGTATATCTAGGGACTTCCCGCAAGCATCAAAGGGATGGTAACTGCATCCAAACCGGGGACTATCCAAAGTGCTGTTCGTATGGCTCACAACCTCATGGCACAGGTTGTCTGTAACACCCCCAAATTCGTTTAGCGGAAGCATTGGTATAAGCTGGGGATGCCACATTTACATTGTACATGCATACGTATCAGAGCATATGATTACGATAGAACATATATATTAAGATGCCAAGAGTAATAGTTACAAGTTTACGATTCATCGAATCGTATAAGTAGTTAAATTGTACAAAAGTGGATTTCGTAAATATGACTAAAACGGATTAGTTATACAAAAGAAATCCATATGTTTCAAAAAGTTGGCATCCCAAATCTTCAAGGGTCGCCTAGATTTCCATTTGTGCAGGCGGTCCTTAAGTGTGCAGCTAATTCCCTAAAAAACATTGTAAAAGTCAACAACGAGGTTAAGTGAATTCACAGGTTTTATGTTTGCAATAGTTGAATCAAGTTGGTAAGCACAGTTGTTAAACCAAATACGTTCACAAATAGTTATTGCCATAATAGTTAAGTAATCGTTTTGTGGGTCGTTATCCAAATGTAGTTCGGTCGGGATGTTGCCCATATACAGTTTACGTGGAATATTACCCAAAACACAGTTTAAAACACCTTGCTGGTCGTTCTCCAGCGTTTTACAAACAGTACCGGTCGTTCTCCGGTCAAATACGTACGGGTCATTCTCCCGTCCAAACAAAACAGTTTACCGGTCGTTCTCCGGTCTAAATACGCATGGGTCGTTCTCCCGTCCAAACACTGCTGGTCGTTCTCCAGCGAAACACAGTACCGGTCGTTCTCCGGTCTAAAGACGCATGGGTCGTTCTCCCATCCAAAACGCATGGGTCGTTCTCCCGTCCTCTTGGCCAGTCGTTCTCTGGCACTAAAATACGTTGCTGGTCGTTCTCCAGCGTTTTACATAAAAAGTACCGGTCGTTCTCCGGTATACTAAACAAAGTTTCACAAGTTTATGAAAATGTCGTTTCATAAATACCAGTTTCGTGTAAGAGTTCAACAGTTCAAAGTACTCTAATCGTTCGAGTAAAACAAGTATACAATCGTGTATGTAAAAGCAGTTATGGCAATCAATAAAACAGTTAACTATGTTTCTCACCCCAAGTTGTAAGCGGTAAAAGAGTTAAAAGTGGGGCTGTGAACTCACCTGTTGAGTTGAATATGTTTGATTGCTAGCAAAGCCTAAAGCCCAAGTATAATCCTGAATCTCCTAACGCACTAAACGTATGAGATTTAATAAGTATGTGGATGTCGTAGTTGACCATCCATGCTAGTGTTCGTATAACCAAGTTATGTCCAAAGTGTTTGTTAAATACGTATGGTTGTATTTTATAGTCGTGAAAAGGTATACGACTCGTTGGTGATAGTTTGAAAATCATAACTTCAGAAGTATAATTCTGTTTGTTTCATTGTATTTTTTATAAGGTATGAAATTGTGTACGGGGGTCCGGGGGCAGCGCCCCTAGTAGCGGGGTCCAAGGGGTGGCAACCCCTGGCGGGGTCCAAGGGGCAGAGCCCCTGGTTGGGGTCGAAACTTTATTTCTGCTATGCTGCTGTAGTAAAAACGCATTCGAAACTTTATTTCGGAGTAAAATCAGGTGGTAAATTCTCAGTCTCAATACTTAGTGAAAAAGTTGTAAACTTTCTGTTTTTAGCGTCACTTGAGGCGTCACTTAATAGTTTATAGCGACACTTAGGAAGTGTCGCATGAAATGATAAATTCTGATTTAATAGCGTCACTTGAGGAAGTGACGCATACGAGGCGACACTTAGGCAAGTGTCGGGTATGAGTGTCGGTGTAAGTGTCGGACAAGGTAAAAATCAAATTTAGGCGTCACTTAGGTTAGTGCCGCATGGAGTGTCGGGTTACCGACACTTAACGAAGTGCTGCAAAAAGAGGGTTTTTGGCGTCTCTTAGGGAAGTGACGCAAGATTAGGGTTTTATGCGACACTTAGTGCGTCACTTAAGTGTCGCTACACTGTTTTTGGCACCAATGCATCACTTACCACTGTTCGACGAACAGCTCATAAAAACAGGTTTTCGGTTCGATTTTGGACATTTTCAGTTGTATAAAACACTAAAACATGATGATCTAAGTATACTAAACATGAAATATCAAATGAAACTTCGAAATCTAAAAGTTTACGAAATGTCAGGATCTTACAAAGTTAACGCGAAGAAAATCCGGAAAGGTAGAAATGTAGCCCTCGTTGTCGTGATCGTTTTATTCCAAACGAGTTATGTGATTTGAGGTCGTTTCGTGGTAGTTTTCGGTGGTCAAAGTGGGTGGTTTTTGGTGGTGGGTTTTGAAAGAAAGAGAGAGAGAGGGTGTGTGTGTGTTTCTTAAAATGAAAATGAAATGAAAAAGGTTGGGTGGGGGTGGAAGTATGGCTGATTTTTGGAGCCAAAAAGAGAGGGGAACTTTGTTCCCAATTTGCGGTATTTTACCCGTGTTCGTTTACCCGCTCGTTAAATGTTAATATATTTTAAATGATAAATATTTAAATACGTATTCGCTTATATTTTTGGTTGAAATATTTTATAGGAGTAATTTAGTTAAGTTTATAAAATTTTAACTTTGTTTTGTTTCCGTTTACGAAATAAATGTTTATACGTTATAAAATACTTTGTAAATATTACCAACATAATATTCAAAAATCGTTAAGGTTATTTAATAATTTCGTTTTATCAGAAAATTTTGTTCACCAACAGTCGTATATTTTGGTCGCGTTTGTTCCAATTGTCGCGTACATAATTATAACTAATTATAAATCTTAATACTACACGTATTAACTAGTTGGGCTTTGCTAGACTTACCTCTAAAATGTGTTGTGAATTCACTCAAAGTAGGGAATAAGCCTAAAAATGCGTGCTAATTACGTTTATAATTATATCGAAATTGCGGGGTGTCACATTGTCCGTGACGGGAAGGATAACAAAAGAAAAGCTGACGGAAACCCTGACACCCAAGGCCAAACCAACAAAAAGCCTGCAACCACCATGGTCAACGCCCCTGGATCTGAGAACAAGAAAGAGTACACTGGAACCAAACCCTTCTGCTCAAAGTGTAAACGTAACCATGACGGGCCTTGTGGCACCCCTTGTGACAAGTGCCAGCGTTATGGTCATCTTGCTAAGGACTGCCGAGTGAAAGCTTGTTACGAGTGTGGCACAGTAGGACACTACCAAAATGACTGTCCTAAGCTGAAAAATAACAACACTGCTAAAGGAAGGTTCTTCGTGCTAAATGCTAGGAACACTCGCCCAGATCCTGACACCGGTATGTATCTTGTCGAGTAACATCTATTCTATTTCCTTTGACGGTAAATGTACAATCGGTTAGCTAAGACGGTATATAATTCGGTAATTAATTTGGTATGCATGATTTGGCATATAATTCGGTTATCACTTCGATGATATAATTCGGGTATCACTTCGGTGATATAATTCGGTTATCACTTCGGTGATATAATTCGGTTTAGGTACCAGAAATCTATACATGTTAATATAGAACGGTTATAGATCTAGTACGGTATCGGTAGTTATGCTAAACTCTAGGAATACGATAGAACTCATCAAGTTCGGTGGATCATAAATCCAATTCATAGTAATACTTGTTAATGCGGACCGACCTTGTCACGTAGACATAACGGTCGGGTAGAAAATGGAATTCTCTCTCATTTCTTTAGTGATCGGTAGGCTTAAGCCTAACAAGGGGAATAGACTTGGATAAGTCGGATGTCTTAGAATTAGACATATTACATAGTCGACCTTAGAAACACGCGGACCTTAGTTTCGGTAATTAATTCGGTAATTAATTTGGTATGCATGATTTGGCATATAATTCGGTTATCACTTCGATGATATAATTCGGGTATCACTTCGGTGATATAATTCGGTTATCACTTCGGTGATATAATTCGGTTTAGGTACCAGAAATCTATACATGTTAATATAGAACGGTTATAGATCTAGTACGGTATCGGTAGTTATGCTAAACTCTAGGAATACGATAGAACTCATCAAGTTCGGTGGATCATAAATCCAATTCATAGTAATACTTGTTAATGCGGACCGACCTTGTCACGTAGACATAACGGTCGGGTAGAAAATGGAATTCTCTCTCATTTCTTTAGTGATCGGTAGGCTTAAGCCTAACAAGGGGAGAAGACTTGGATAAGTCGGATGTCTTAGAATTAGACATACTACATAGTCGACCTTAGAAACACGCGGACCTTAGTTTCGGTTAAATTTTGGGACAAAATTCTCCTAACAAGGGGAGAATGTGACACCCGGTCAAAAAAGGCAAAATTAGCGGCCAATTTAAACCAAAATCATTTGTACTTGGTACGTGTTAAAACGAAAGTATTCGGATATTATATATATACATACATATATATATATATATATATATACATATATATATATATATATATATATATATATACATATATATATATATATATATATACATATATAGTGACACCCGACGATTTAGGGTTACTGATTAACCTGTTAGAAACCTTAATTACGTGTGTTTAGTTTAGTATTAGGCTAAATACTTGTAATTACCTGTAATAATTTGTATATTTATGTGAATATACACTTCCGTAATTATTTTGTATTACGCTTACGCAATTTGGTGAAATTGTGCGAAACAACCGGACGGAGTCCGACAGAATATACGACGTTGGTAAAAATATTTCTATAAATAACTAAAATCTATTTTTAGAATTTATTTATCATATATTATTATTTTTATATAATAGGACATGAAAAACCTAGACGTTTTGTTTAAAACGTAACAAACACGGTAAAAATGAACAAAATCGAATTCGGCAACAAAACAAAAGTCAATAACTATTTTGACAACTCAAAATAAAGTATTTTAACAATACTTCAATGAAAAATAATCCCAAATATATTACGAATTAAAACGACTCAAAATAACGTTAGGCGATTTAACGTTTTAACGAAAATACGAGTGAACGACCAAAATACGTAACACAGTCTGGAAACTGAGTTGAAAACATTTTTCTGCCCCTATGGGCCCCCCCAAAAATCTGCCTTCCCTCCCCATGTGCACCCATGTGCCCACCAACCCTTCCTTCCACTAGAAACTCATGCATTCATACAATGAGATCATTTCACATTTCACTCAATCTTCAAACTCTCTCCTACATCTCTCTAAACATCTTCTCTCACTAAAAACTCAGAGAATTTAACCACCTTAAACCACCACCAAGAACTACCATAACCACCATTAAACACTATCAATTTAAAAGAAGTAATCACAAGAAGGAAACTAGGATCAAGCACCTCACTTTCATCTTCCTCTTCTTCTCATCAATCTCATTGTAAGGAACCACTTTCTCTTGATTAATATACTTACATGCTACTGATTTTGTTGATTTATAGTTCATCTAACATTTTTATATCCAAAATCATAGCTAAAACACGTTTTTGTAACACATATGTAAAAAGACAGATTCTGTCCCAGAAAAGTCAGCTTACTAATTTGATCATATCTCTAGTCCTAGGAGGAATTAGATAACGAATTTTTTTTTAAAAGTTGCGTATTGAAAAGATATACAAATTTTGTGTTTTGTACTTTTCCCATATCTGTGCTCATTTTTACGAATAAACCCATCTTTGAGCCTGGTCTGACCATTGTCAAAAACCGAGTACGGTAGCTCCGCGGAATTAATTACCTATGTGAATGGACACTTTGATTTCTGGAAAAATTATACGTTGGACTAGATTAGTATAAGATCAGTTGATTAAAATCTTGGACCTTGAATCTGAACAGAAGTGGTAGAATTTAAATGGCGAACCAAACCGACAAAAAGTCGAAAATTATGAAATCTTAATATCTTAAGTTGCATGTTAAAAACCGACAATTCAGGCGAACGCCAACACGAACCGACAAATTATTTGGACTCTATAAACTGATAAATGGGTTGGGTAAAAGTTTCGGGTCAAACCGAGTCGGTTTGACCAAGTCAACAAAAACGGCCCGGTTTCTAAAAACGACAAAACTTACTATTTTTGAAAAGTGGTAACAAAAATGGGTTTGGGTGACTTAGTTAGTAACTTGGACCAAAAACTAAACTTAGAAAGCTTCCCGAATTAGAAACCGACATATAAATGAGAAGTGACTTATAAAATCAGAAGTGACTCTATAAGTGACTAATAAAATCAGAAGTGACTCTATAAGTGACTCTATAAGTGACTCATAAAATCAGAAGTGACTCTATAAGTGACTCATAAAATCAGAAGTGACTCTATAAGTGACTCATAAATTGAGAAGTGACTCTATGTTTGACCAGGTTTGAAAAGTTGACCAGTTTGACCAGCTTTAACCAACGAGTTGACCAACTTTGACCTACGGTTTAAGGCTTATACAAGCTAAAATAATCTATTTGCAACACACGATTTGTACTACTGAATAGTATACAAAAAAACAAACTTGATAATAATGTCTAAATGAATTATTATTACAAACTTTCACCAACGGGTCATACACGTTTTTGATAAAAGAACTTGAATAACTTATTTGGACATACTAGTTGATGAACTAGCTCTAGGTGGACAATAATCCTCCACCTACACGATTGGCTTAAGTGGACATTAACCTCCACTTATGTAATCGCTATAGATGGTCTTATGAGACATCTACTTACACAACCTTATACGTTTAGGACGTTAGAGGGTTGCGCACCGGCTTACTTGCTTATTTGATATTTGCTTGCTACCTGCTAAACACTGGTGAGTTTAATAGCCCCCTTTTTACTTGTTTTTGAACTGTTTTGGGGTGAGAATACATACACATGCTTTTACAGATTTTTACTTAAACAGAAGCAGAAACTTTTACAGATTTTACTTATGATTGCTAGAAACAGAAACAGAAACTTAAACAGAAACAGAACGGATACTTATTGCATGAGTAGTAGAACTGATCCACTAATAAGTCCTCAATTTCATGGTTCGTTAATTTTTAAGCGCGAATAATTGTGTATAGTACTATTGGGATTGACAATCCCGTTCGAGCTGGTCGCTCCAGCTAACCCACGGGCGCATAATTATTTGAATCAGGATGTGTCCCGGATTAGACACATAGAGGCAGCATAATTTGTTAAAGCTTCAAATACATGAGCTCATGGCAATACTAAACAGGACTATAGTATACAGAATCTTTATTAGACAGAAACTTTATTATGCAGAATTTGATTTCACACAGAAACTCTGTTTTACAGAACTTTGATATGCAGAACTTGATTTCACACAGAAACTGTTTTTACAGAACTTTATTACGTAGAACTTGGCTTAACACATAAACTCTGTTTTACAAAGCTCTATTTTACAAACAGAAATCCTTGTGTTTACATGATTTCCTTTACAGATTAAACCTATGAACTCACCAACTTTATGTTGACCCTTTTAGTATGTATTCTCAGGTTTACAGATGCAGTAGGACTACCCACAGGAAACAGGACAGTAGGATGCTTTTGGAAAGCATAGCTCGAGTCGCATATTTTCGAACAGGAGATTTAAATTGCATTATGACATTTTGTATCAACGATTATGTATTATAAATCTCTAGATTATGTTTGCGAACTTTAGAATCTTATGTAAACTTTTATTTATGGAATGTAACGTTTTCAAACGTCTCATATAGAGGTCGTTTGCTTTAATCTTTGTGTTGTTATATTTTATTAGGTCGGCGCCCCCATGACACCTCATGTTTCCGCTGCCACGTGTTTTGGGGGTGCGACAGATTGGTATCAGAGCCTAAGGTTATAGCGAACTAGGATTGCATTAGTGACCTAGACTATAACCGTTAGGTTAGTATTCCTTGTTTGGTATGACTGGTTCAGCTATTGCATCATTTGAATTTAATTTAACATAGCCTGATCAACAATGTACAATTAAACGAGATTCAATGCAAGACCTGAAATGGTTATAGTGAACGAGAATACAGTAGCAGACGTAGACCAAGGATAGAACGGGACCAACCTTTGTACGTGCTTATGTGCTAGGTTTTTATATGTGTATATATATATAACCTTAAGTTACAAACTTATCCGCCACCTTTCATGACAACCACTCCCACTGCTACGTCATCCGACACAGAAAACTACACTCAAAACTTACCTAATACTGTGGAGACTTCCACGGAAACCTACTCGCCTAACCGTATCGGGCAACGACATAATCGAATAGGGCTCACTTACCTGAGGATTCTCCACCCAAACAAGTGACACATACTTCACCCTCTCCCTTCCGCTCTCATCCAAATCATTCGGCAACATGTATGGAATTAGAACCTCGCGAGAATTCGTCACCTAGGCGCGTTACATTTACTCCGTTTACTTCGCACACTCCCTCTCACTTTTATCGTAAACCTATGAATCGCGTGTGTTACACCCGACTAGAAGGACCAATAGACCACGTCAAATTAGACCTTATCCTACCTATACTACTACTACTGATACTCCAACCACTAGGAACCGTCTTCGTGCAGATGTCCGACGATGAAATTGGTTAACCACAACTCTTGAGACGCGGGGAATCATCCAACATGCGTACCCCTCAATACGCACAGGAACCCGCTCATCATACCGTTTTGGGTACTAGCTGCTAAGCTACGCCACCACGAGAATAGAATAGATGCTATGGATTTTTCACAGACGTAAACTTTCAACCGATATTTGACAAAATGGAATTTTCAACACCTTTCAATAACCAGAGCCTTCAACGAATTTTTGCTAAACAGAGTCTTTCAACGTGCTGACAAGAGTTTCCAACGTATTTTGATTGACATTAAAGTTTTCAACAGATATTATGATGACATTTTTAACAAATAAAAATCGTACCTATAGACAAACACTTGATTTTCACTTAATTTTTCTCAAAGATCTATGTTTTCTAACGAACGATAACGACTTATACTTTGAAATACCTGCGGGTCTTCTAACGATTTACATATTGGAAATACGTTTACAATGATTTATATTGGATGTGATCCAACGAATTACTCATAACTTGTGAATTGTTTACAAACTGGTTTATTGACAGTTTTAACAAACTATTTATTGGAATCCAATTACTACTTTCAATTTTCTTTTATCAAGATTTGATCATTACTTTGACTTGTACGTCAACGAATTACCCAATACCCGAGACATAATACACGCTTCCAACTACGATTCCTACAACGAACCACATAGGAATGTTTTCCTACTACGAACCCTATAGTATATGACCTTACTACGACCGACTATTTAGGAATATTTGTCCTACTTATAGTACACGGGGATAATTTTCCAAATGAACGGATGTGTTTACATCCCAAAATAACAACCAGAACAACAACGCTCGACAGAACCCATAAAATTGTTACGGGTACGTTACCTCTCAATAATTTGATTGTTTTCAATCTTATTCGATACTAAATTACGCGATCACGTCCCACAAGCTTAGAAGCTAAGAATAACGCAGAAATAACAAATTGATTTTTGTCGTGTAATCATAATTTAGAACCTCACTTCGACATAAGCAGACGAAATATTTCTCCCTAGACTTATTAAACCATCGAGATCGAAACTTTCTTTCTCTTCTCCTTTCTCGATGCCAACTAAGAATCCCATCCGAATCGTTGCCATAAGAAACCTATCGTATTCTTACTGTTACCAGTGGAACATTGATCTAACAAGCGGAGAAAAGGTAAAACAAGAATCATTTCGTTAAGAAACCTACAGAAACCTTAAACCAGAAAACCAAGAACTTAGACCATGATGGCTTACCCATCATCGAGGCCGGATGAATCTAAAGACGAGGTCCGAATTCACTAGAACAACCCACTTACTCTCTCACAGATCACACACAGACCGTAACTGAAAACTAATTTCGGGACGAAATTCTCCTAACAGGGGGAGAATGTGACACCCGACGATTTAGGGTTACTGATTAACCTGTTAGAAATCTTAATTACGTGTGTTTAGTTTAGTATTAGGCTAAATACTTGTAATTACCTGTAACTATTTGTATATTTATGTGAATATATACACTTACGTAATTATTTTGTATTACGCTTACGCAAGTTGGTGAAATTGTGCGAAACAACCGGACGGAGTCCGACAGAATATACGACGTTGGTAAAAATATTTCTGTAAATAACTTAAATCTATTTTTAGAAGTTATTTATCATATATTATTATTTTTATATAATAGGACACGAAAACCTAGACGTTTTGTTTAAAACGTAACAAACACGGTAAAAACGCGCAAATCGAATTTGGCAACCAAACAAAAGTCAATAACTATTTTGACAACTCAAAATAAAGTATTTTAACAATACTTCAATGAAAAATAATCCCAAATATATTTCGAATTAAAATGACTCAAAATAACGTTAGGCGATTTAACGTTTTAACAAAAATACGAGTAAACGACCAAAATATGTAACACAGTCTGGAAACTGAGTTGAAAACATTTTTCTGCCCCTATGGGCCCCCCCAAAAATCTGCCTTCCCTCCCCATGTGCACCCATGTGCCCACCAACCCTTCCTTCCACTAGAAACTCATGCATTCATGCAATGAGATCATTTCACACTTCACTCAATCTTCAAACTCTCTCCTACATCTCTCTAAACATCTTCTCTCACTAAAAACTCAGAGAATATAACCACCTTAAACCACCACCAAGAACTACCATAACCACCATTAAAAACTATCAATTTAAAAGAAGTAATCACAAGAAGGAAACTAGGATCAAGCACCTCACTTTCATCTTCCTCTTCTTCTCATCAATCTCATTGTAAGGAACCACTTTCTCTTGATTAATATACTTACATGCTACTGATTTTGTTGATTTATAGTTCATCTAACATGTTTATGTCCAAAATCATAGCTAAAACACGTTTTTGTAACACATATGTAAAAAGACAGATTCTGTCCCAGAAAAGTCAGCTTACTAATTTGATCATATCTCTAGTCCTAGGAGGAATTAGATAACAAATTTTTTTTAAAGTTGCGTATTGAAAAGATCTACAACTTTTGTGTTTTGTACTTTTACCAGATCTGTGCTCATTTTTACGAATAAACCCATCTTTGAGCCTGGTCTGACCATTGTCGAAAACCGAGTACGGTAGCTCCGCGGAATTAATTACCTATGTGAATGGACACTTTGATTTCTGGAAAAATTATATGTTGGACTAGATTAGTATAAGATCAGTTGATAAAAATCTTGGACCTTGAATCTGAACAGAAGTGGTAGAATTTAAATGGCGAACCAAACCGATAAAAAGTCAAAAATTATGAAATCTTAATATCTTAAGTTGCATGTTAAAAACCGACACTTCGGGCGAACGCCGACACTAACCGAAAAATGGGTTGGGTAAAAGTTTCGGGTCAAACCGAGTCGGTTTGACCAAGTCAACAAAAACGGCTCGGTTTTTAAAAACGACAAAACTTACTATTTTTGGAAAGTGGGTAACAAAAATGGGTTCGGGTGACTTAGTTAGTAACTTGGACCAAAAACTAAACTTAGAAAGCTTCCCGAATTAGAAACCGACATATAAATGAGAAGTGACTCATAAAATCAGTAGTGACTCTATAAGTGACTCATAAAATCAGAAGTGACTCTATAAGTGACTCATAAAATCAGAAGTGACTCTATAAGTGACTCATAAAATCAGAAGTGACTCTATAAGTGACTCATAAATTGAGAAGTGACTCTATAAGTGACTCATAAAATCAGAAGTGACTCTATAAGTGACTCATAAATTGAGAAGTGACTCATAGTTTGACCAGGTTTGAAAAGTTGACCAGTTTGACCAAGTTTGACCAGCTTTGACCAACGAGTTGACCAACTTTGACCTACGGTTTAAGGCTTATACAAGCTAAAATAATCTATTTGCAACACACGATTTGTACTACTGAATAGTATACAACAAAACAAACTTGATAATAATGTCTAAATAATTTTTATTACAAACTTTCACCAACGGGTCATACACGTTTTTGATAAACGAACTTGAATAAATTATTTGGACATACTAGTTGATGAACTAGCTCTAGGTGGACAATAACCCTCCACCTACACGATTGGCTTAAGTGGACATTAACCCCCACTTATACAATCGCTATAGATGGTCTTATGAGACATCTACTTACACAACCTTATACGTTTAGGACGTTAGAGGGGTGCGCACCGGCTTACTTGCTTATTTGATATTTGCTTGCTACCTGCTAAATACTGGTGAGTTTCATAGCCCCCTTTTTACTTGTTTTTGAACTGTTTTGGGGTGAGAATACATACACATGCTTTTACAGATTTTTACTTAAACAGAAGCAGAAACTTTTACAGATTTTACTTATGATTGGTAGAAACAGAAACAGAAACTTAAACAGAAATAGAACGGATACTTATTGCATGAGTTGCAGAACTAATCCACTAATAAGTCCTCAATTTCATGGTTCGTTAATTTTTAAGCGCGAATAATTGTGTATAGTACTATTGGGATTGACAATCCCGTCCGAGCTGGTCGCTCCAGCTAACCCACGGGCGCATAATTATTTGAATCAGGATGTGTCCCGGATTAGACACATAGAGGCAGCAGAATTTGTTAAAGCTTCGAATACATGAGCTCATGGAAATACTAAACAGGACTATAGTATACAATACTATAGTATACAAAATCTTTATTATACAGAAACTTTGTTATGCAGAATTTGGTTTCACACAGAAACTCTGTTTTATAGAACTTTGATATGCAGAACTTGATTTCACACAGAAACTGTTTTTACATAACTTTATTACGCAGAACTTGGCTTAACACATAAACTCTGTTTTACAAAGCTCTATTTTACAAACAGAAATCCTTGTGTTTACTTGATTTCCTTTACAGATTAAACCTATGAACTCACCAACTTTATGTTGACCCTTTTAGTATGTATTCTCATGTTTACAGATGCAGTAGGACTACCCACAGGAAACAGGACAGTAGGATGCTTTTGGAAAGCATAGCTCGAGTCACATATTTTGGAACAGGAGATTTAAATTGCATTATGACATTTTGTATCAACGATTATGTATTATAAATCTCTAGACTATGTTTGCGAACTTTAGAATCTTATGTAAACTTTTATTTATGGAATGTAACGTTTTCAAACGTCTCATATAGAGGTCGTTTGCTTTAATCTTTGTGTTGTGATATTTTATTTGGTCGTCGCCCCCGTGACACCTCATGTTTTCGCTGCCACGTGTTTTGGGGGTGCGACATATATATATATATATATATATATATATATATAACACTAAATGATTATTTAATAATCATTCACAAACAAATCTGAAAGAACGCGCAAACTCAAATACGGACGTTGGTGTAAAACATTTCTAATAATGTATTATTGATGAGAATAATAATTATTTACTCGGTTGAAAGTTTAAACACATTTTGTACATTGAAAACTATCCGTCAAACCAAAGTGAAACAAAGATATAATTTTATATCTCATTAAAAGTATTTTTATAAAATACTTCGATTAAAAATATATACGATTTAATATTTAAAAAATTATCATTTGAAAATACTACACTACTTAATGATCGGATACAAAAACACGGGTATTTTATACTGTAAACGGTAGTCAACTAACTCCAATAATTGGAGCCGATCGACTATACCAAATGCACCCTTCCCATTTTCATTATCATCTTCATCAATTTTTCTCAATCTTTTTCTCTACTCTCGGTCTCTACCTCAACAACAACAATAATATAAACAACAACAAGATCAACAACCACAGCAACATAATCATCATCATCTTCTTCGTCATCATCATCATCATCCGGTTCATCATCATCAATCCAACCCCATTTTTAATTTGTAAGGAAAACTTTAACTTTTCTTTAATTCGTGTTTTACAAACATATATTATCATGTATTAAAGTTATATCTATGTATTATATCCGAAAAATTATGTTATAAATTGGTTTGGGGATGAACTGCACGAACAGAGCCTGAACACGATACCCGATCGGCTGGGTTCATGTAGCCGAACGGCTAGATGGTGATAGCCGATCGACTAAGTATAGAGAACCGATCGGCTAGAAAGTTTGAGCCGTACGGCTCAGTAAACTCAGATGATCAGCTATAAAAATTCAGATGATCGGCTATAAAAACTCAGATGATCGGCTATAAAAACTCAGATGATAGGCTATGATTTTTCAGATGATAGGCTATGATTTTTCAGATGATAGGCTAAGATTTTTCAGATGATAGGCTATGCTTTTTCAGATGATCATCTGAGGACAAATACTTCTTTTTCTTCCAAAAAGTATCAAACTTATTCGACAACAAATATTATTATACGATACGAAAACATATAAAGTATATCTTTACGAAATGAACAAAAATTGTATTTTGAAATATGATTTCAATTCCGTCACCAACGGGCCGTACCACTTTTATAAACCATAAACTTAAGCGGTTTTAAAGATATATTCGGACATCATACATTAAACGGATGAATGGACAAATATCGGGAGTGAATCATATAGACGTTCACTTATATATGACCTTATATGCTTAGGGCATAGGAGGATTCGGACTGTCCATTCCACATCGGATACTTAAGTGCTCGGCGACTTAGGTGAGTCTCACAGCCCCACTTTTGTTGCTTTAACTGATTTAAAACTTGGGGTGAGATACAACACTTACTTGTTTTCGTGATCGCAGTTATTCAGTTAGTTAATTTAATTATTAACTCGGTTAAACATATTTGATTTTCATTGTCGGTCTTGATTTTCTTTGTTCGGGTATTGCATGAGTGTTTTAATACGGGAAAGTCCTCATCATTACATGGTTCGTTAACTTAATAAGGCGCGATTACTAAAAGATAGATCTATTTGGGGAGTGACGTCCCTGTCCGGGTTGCTAGCTACAACCATTCCAAACGGGCATTTTAGTAGTTGTTATGGGTGTTGACACCGTTCGGGAGGCAGAAAATCGGGTTAAGCCTCGAACCATGGCTTAATGCAGTACAATGTCATTGTCGGTAAATCTAGTCGGTAACCTTAATTGGTTTAATCATTGTTCGGAAACCTTTATTGGTTTATCATTGTGCGGTTATGCTGTTTAATCATTGTTGGTATTAAATCGTCGGATAATCATGTTGATCACATCATGTTTTATGTTAAACCTGTGAGATTCACCAGCTTTATAGCTGACCCTTTTAGTGTTGTATTCTCAGATGATCAGCAACAGTAGGATGGCCTACAGGATACGCTAGCTAGTACGAGTCGCATGCATCTACACATATATATGAAGATTTTCTTGCAATATGTTTTGTTAACCAGTTATGTATTAAAATCTTTTGAATCATTATGCGAACTCAATTATGTTGTAAAACTTATGACCTAAACCATGTATTACTTTTGTAAAATGTATAAACATCTCATGTAGAGTCGTTTGCTTGTACATTGGTGTTCTGATTATTAATTAGTCACACCCAAAATCGTCGCTTCCGCAAACCATGAAATCGGGGGTGTGACATGAACGACGAATGAATACTTACACAACCCGTTTAGACAAACTGATTTGTCTCCTACTTATATGACCTCACGTGTTTAGGACACTAGGAGGTTACCCATCGGACGACGCGCGTATCGTAGGATAGCTGACAACTCACATGTGAGTTCATAGCCCCACTCTTTCAACCGTTTTACTGTTTTCGGGGTGAGACACATGCACAAATACTGTTTTCGAACTATATTGATAAACTTTTTATAATTCACACTTAACTCTATTACTGTTATGTGATACAAACTGTGTAATACTTAGTAATTACACCCATTATATTGTTGTAAAACTATATCACTATTTGACCTAGATAGGTTACCATTGTACACTGCTAGATTGTTGAAAAACGAATGCCATTACATAACTTGACTAAGTTATCACTATACTTTGGCCATATTGTAGCGGGACAATATTATCGAATATACTAGAACTGGTTAATTCTACTTAAGCTGGCCAACAACTATACTCTTTATAGGATTAGTTTTCCTTTTAGGAACTAAGACTGTCAATATATCACAGGATTACTCGAATGGACTTGTACTTAAGTGAACATTACCCCGAGACCTCAATATGCTTGCTAGGCTGGAGGCTAGGAGTATACGATAGTGATGTATGTTAGTATAGTTCCTTATACTAATACAAAACAACTAGGTGATGATTAATCATACCTAGGGTTATTGCGATACACCTAATATCTAAGTATTGTATATACATACCTAGATACGTTAAATCATTTCATGTGATACATGATACTTGTTGGATGTGTTTGTTGATCAGGCTTATATATATATATATATATATATATATATATATATATATATATATATATATATATATATATATACGTACACACTCTTACTTAATCTCAAGCACTCGGTGCTACCTACGAATTACTTATGTATATTGATATACATACACTTATACAAACACAATTACTCTAGTCAGGCACGTTGTAGTACTGCCGGCTCTCAATTACTCTAGTCGGGCACGTCGTAGAACTACCGACTCTCAATTACTCTAGTCGAGCATGTCGTAGTACTGCCGGCTCTCAATTACATCCATTGTGTAACACCCCCATATTTACTGTTGGCGGAAGCATACTTTGGGGTGCTACTAATCAATACACAAAGCACATAAGATACATAATGAACGACCACTACATGCGTCGTTTTACAAATACATTGATTAACGTAAGAGTATACATACGGTTTACAAAAGATGAGTTCGCATAGATATTTGAGAGATTCTAATACATATCTAATTTATACAAAATATAGAAATGCAAGGAAATCTCTATATGATTATATGATTGTATGCGACTCGAGCTACCGTATCCTGATGGGCAGTCCAACCTACTGCTGAGTACCTGAGATAACATGCTAAAAGGTCAGCTATAAAGCTGGTGAGCTCACAGGTTTGATATGATAACATATGATTTGTGAACCGCAAGATTTAATGATTCGATTTACAAAGCATGTAAATAATTGATTGATGAGTATCACATGAATATTTGTAATTAAACAAATAAGTAAAGATTGATACAACTAACATGAGCACATAGTCTGAGCTTAACTGAGGGGTCAGGATCACAATCAAGTGCCTGATCGAGGGTGCCTCTATGCGTATGCCTAATCAACATACGTTTGAACAAATGATAATGCGTCCGTTTGACAGGTTAGTGCTTGCTAACTCGGACGGGGATTGTCAATCCCATATGGTACCATACACTAACATTCAGGCTAAATCATATTAACAGAACTATGCTTCAGAGGACTTTGATTGATTAGATGAAAACAACTCATGCAGCATACGTGATAATTTGATACTTGCGTTCACATGTAAAACAAAACGAGCATGTATCTCACCCCTAGGTAAAAGCATTTAAAAAGGGGCTATGAGACTCACCTGAGTCTGATGAATTGTTAGCCAACAATTATAATGATTCACAATGATTTGATGTCGTTACAACGACTGAACCTGCAGGGCGTCTTAGACGCGCAAGGTTTTGATAATGATTAGATATTGAACCTGTCAGGCGTATTAAACGCGCAAGGTTTTGATTGATTAGATGACTCTACGGACCATCTATGCTAGTTGTTCCCTCAACTAGTTATGCCCAAATACTTTGGTTGTCGATTATGTTTGAGTTTTGAAAATGTATACGGGTCGTTGGTGACGGTTTGTAATAATAATTTCAAACTATTATTATTATACATGATTAGTTGTGCTTATAAAAGTGTATGTGTTTCATATATAAGTCGTATCGTATAGGTTTAGTTGTTAATCAAGTTCATTATATCCGTTACGCTTTACTTCATAATTTACAAAATTTTGTACGAGTCTGAAAACAGTAATCTGCCATTTTCGGCCCCTAAACGACCCCGGATGGCCTAAAACTGACAAGGCTAAGGTACTTAGCATTGATTATTGGGTCGCTTCCGAGTGATCTTGCGAATTTGAGCTCAATCCGTTATAATAAATTTTTCATCGAGAAGCTACCCTGTTTTAAGTTGTTAAATCGTCGACGTTTTCGAAAATTTATTTGTTCTGTTTTAGCTAGAATTCGCCGGGCTAGTTTATTGATTCGTTGGATCATGAAATATAAGGGGGGAATCCGCCGGATTCCCTTGAATCCGCCGGATTGGTGACAAATGAAGGGAATCCGCCGGATTCCCATGAATCCGACCGGATTCATGATAATTTAAAGGACGCGCCGGGTACAGACTGCACGCGCTGGGTTGTTCTTGGTTCTGGGTGGGAATCCGTCGGATTCACCATGAATCCGCCGGATTCAAAGGTCTGTAACGAGTCTGTCGTTTCAAAATCATACCAAACCAAATCTAATCCGCATTTTATCTAACAATCATCCATTATAACGCTAATATATCATAATATACGTTATTTAAACATGAAAACTTTAAAGAATAGTTAGTGTTTCCTTACAATGATTTATGAATGAAAATGAAGATGATGAACGGATGATGATGATGAACGATAAAGATGATGATGATTTCCAGCTGATGATGATGATCTTGTTATAAATTATTGTTGTTGTTGTTTTTGTTTTTGAAGAGAGAAAGAACCGAGAGACAGATTGAGAATGAATTGAGAATGAAATGAAAAGGGTGCGTTTGGTGTTAGCTGGCTAACTCAATTATTTGAGTTAGTTGGCCTAATTTCGTAGTACAAAATACCCGTGTTTTTGTACCCGATCGAAAAGTAGTATAATGTTTTAAATCGATAAATTTCTATAAATGAATTCGTTTATACTCTTATTGGAAGTATTTTATAAAAATACTTTTTGTGAGATATAAAAATATATCTTTGTTTTATGTTTGAGAGACGGATATAATTTAATTGGTTTCGTCGCGTTTGAGTAAAATGGTATAAAACGAAATATGCTTTATTTTATCTGATGTAAATAATAATTATTAATTTCAATAATAATTCATTATTTATATATAGTTTTGTCGTGGACGTTTGATTGTACGATACGAGATACTTGATATATTATCAAAATAATATATAATAATTATGAGGGTATTAAATAACAATTCCATGTTACTTAATTACTTGATTTTTACCAACGCCGTATAATTGAATCGGAATTCGGCCGATTTGAAAATGAACGATTAAATCTAATCGAGTACTGATATATATATTCATCCATATATATTTTGATACATACAATTAGCCTAATACATAGCACTAACTACATGTATTACATAATGATTAGGAACTAATTTCTAGTCCTAATTTGACGGGTGTCACAAATTGCTTGCGAGCAACACTGTTCGAGATCACGGTAAAGTGATTCAAAACGAAATCACAGTTAGAGTGATACAAAATGAGATCATGGTAAAGTGATTCAAAACGATATCGCGGTAAAGCGATACAATACATCGATAAACATACGAGTTGATACTCGCACTCATCAACGGATCGGCGAGCTTACACTCGAGATCGTTGACACAGTATTTGGCTAAATACTCAATTATAGTTCTGCGGGACTACACTTACATGTTGCTTGGAAGCAACACACTATGCCAGGTGGCACACTAGTACCTTACTACTAAATAGGTAATGCTTTTACTTGTTATCATATGACGTGGTCATACACTTACTCGATTTGTACTTAGGCATGTATTGCCTCACATTAGTAGACTTACTCATACCTGATTGGTATCTAGGCATGGATTGCCATTTCCTCGATATGACTCGGCATGAAATGCCTCACATATGTAGACATACTAATACCTGATAGGTAACTAGGCATGAAATGCCATCTTCCTCGATGTACTTATGTACACAACACAACTATATAATACTACAAACCTAAATCGAAGTTTTTGAACTACTTTTCAAACATACACGGTTTATACTTCATGTTTTCAACTGACAAACCTATGAACTCACCAGCTTTATAGCTGACTCGTTTTAGCATGTGTTCTCAGGTGCCTAGCAGGATTAGGATTGCTACAAGATATGCTAGCTCGAGTCGCATGATTTCAAACACTTGGATTTCCTTGCATAATTTTTGTACTACAACTTATGTATTGGATCACAGTTTGCGAACTCGCGAACGTTGTAAACGTTTTATTTTGGGAAATGTAATATCTAATTTCAAACGTCTCATTTAGAGGTCGTTTGCTATATCTTTATGCTTTGATTATTGATTAGTCGCGCCCCGACCCGACCGCTTCCGCAACCCGAATTTGGGGTGCAACAGATAGTTACTCTTCATGATTGTTGTTCATCTTTAAATAAAGCAAAATTTTTTTTTACTAATTTAAATAAAAGAATTTGACATTGTTACGTAAAGTTACATTATGAATTTGCACAACAACCATAAAAACACAAAACCCCCCACACACCAAACACTACTAAATACTAAATATAGTGTATCATTGTTAAAACTTTAGTCGATTAGTATATTATGACCTATCTTTATCTCTACTACACCCTAAATATACTAATTCCTAAATTATAAACCCTTCTATACCCTAAACCATCATAAGACCTAAAAGCTAAATACGGACCCTTTTCAAAACTAAACCGAACAATCTAAAAGGTAAGCACAAAATCCTTTTCAAAAAAACTAAACACTAAGACCTCTACACTCTAAACACAAAAGCGTTACAAAAAACTGAACACATAACTCATCTAAAGGTAAGTACAAAATACTTTTTAAAAGCTAAACACTAAACCGATTACAAAGAATCCTGTTAAAAAGCTAAACACAAAAAATTTAAAAAGCTAAAAAAACGTACATAACCCCTTTAAAAAGCTAAATATTAAACCCCCTACACAGAACCATTATATAAAGCTAAATACATAATCTTCCTAGAAAGCTAAACACATAAAATGTAAGCACAAAACCCTTTTCAAAAGTTATCATTCATCCTTAAGAATCTTACATATTCCAATGCTAATTTAAAAACAAATAAAAAATAATAGTAGTATAGTAGTAATAAATGTCAATCGAAATTGATGCTATGAAGATTAAGCTTTATTCCTGAATTTACATTAAACACCTGGTGGGCATGTAGACTTACAAACTTTTACAAGTTGAAAGTAAGAAAATGAGTTGTAAGATATGAAACAGAGAAACAAAATCGCAGAAACAAAATGAGTCTTACAAATATTAGATCCAGAGAACCGCCAAAGACAAAAGAGCCATGCTTTCTTTCAGTTTCAAACACTCAATTCCAGTTTCAGGCAATATGGAAATTGGAATTGAACAACGGTATTAAGCGGTTACGAGGGAGAGGAGTTTGTGTAAAATTGTAAATGAGAGAACGTGAGTAGTTATTATGGGACCGGTTGATTATTTTGAGATACAGGGTTTGGATGGACTTAGGCACTAATTAGCTTAACACGTAAGTAAATTACTAGTAGTAAATTGGGTTAATAAGTAGTTGACACCTAAGCTTTCCTAAACCTTGTTGATTAGAGAAGATGTTAGCAATTTTAGATTATTTAGGCATAAAATTTTATTTATGCCTTCGGGACTGGGTATAAGATAAAATTTATATGATATAATAAAAACTTGAGTGTATCGTGTTTCTAATATTATCTGAAAAATAATCTCAATTAAATAAAAAGAAATTAAAGGCTGTGAATTCAATTATAATAATGCAGCAACCGTTCATTTATAAAATCAAAAGAAAAATAAAATAAAATCATATTTTAGTTGAAAAAACACCTCATTAGTAAATAATTATAGATAAACACCGTAATGGTAAATAAATTTTCCCTCCCCACCATTCTGGCTAAAAACTCTTTGGAAGGTTATTGTAAAATCATTTCTTATCGTAGGAAAAATGACTTTCTTCCCTTTTAAATTCAATATATATACACTTTTTGCAAAAAAAAAAAAAATTATGCCAAAATTATTGGAATTTTATCCTCTTTAATATTAGACCGATTAAAAAAATAAAAAATATATGATACACAAATTAAATTTGTGTATCACAGCCTTTTATGTGTGATACTGTCATACACACTAAATTTTTTAGGATGTGTATCACATATATATTTTTTTAAAAAATCTCATATCAAAGAACACACAATTCTAAGAATTTTAATATAAATTTTTATCAAAAACATAATTTAATCTTAAAGTTAAAAGTAAAAATGTTCGTTCCTACCATTCCCATCATAACAAGTTGAAACGGCCAAAAACTTGGATATATATATATATATATATATATATATATATATATATATATATATATATATATATATATATATATATATATATATATGTTGGGTTTTCTATTCCCTAACTAGATTAACATACGCAGCGAAAAATAACAATTAATCTAGAGCAACTAGGAAACTAAACCCTAAGAACCTTAACTTAATAAACGAAAGCGATAATACAAAATAAATAGATAAATGAGAAAATACTAACCTTTGAGAAAACCAATTTCTTACGCGCAGACCACCTTGCTCGAGCTTCACGCAGACTCCTTGCTCGACCTTCCATGCTTTGGAGGCAAGTACCCAAACCTGAATACCTTTAATGGTTCACACCCATGAACCAAGAGAAACTCCAAATCCTAGGGTCCCGACAATATATATATATATATATATATATATATATATATATATATATATATATATATATATATATATACATATTTTAAAACTTAAACCATACCTTATACTATTGTACCACTTATCATTATCTTTACTATTATACACGACACAACATTAGACTCTCAAACAATTCCTGTTAAAAACTTTACACAATACGCGATCATGCCTGTCATCACGCGATCGAGTGTTTTTAAATTATACGCGATCCTCCAAGGTTTCTAGGATCGCGTATTAACCTCGTGGATAGCTATTGTAACCAAAATGATCTAAGATACGCGATCCTCTAAAATTACCCGATCGCGTATTAAGGTTCATTTATGATGCGATTGTGGATTTCAATAATACGCGATCCAGCACTCTGATACGCGATCGTGTATTTATACGATTACAGCTGTCGTGCCTCTCGGATGTCGGACGGATTTTAATCCGGTCGTTGAACCAACCAACCAGGATGCGCGGACAGGGTTTTTATTTATAGAGCAGGGGAATCCTAAGCTGTATACTACTGACAGACCTAAAAAGGGCAGTAAGTGGTATGTATGACTCAGGTGTCGTTCTTCAAACTACAACGGGCATGGGAGTCTAGGAAGTTTTATTATCTTTGGGAATCTAGCTAGGGTTTTTAAAAGCTTTTGGATAGGTTTGGTTTTTATAACCAAATACTAATTTAAATAAAGAAAATAAAACAAAAGAGGTTTGTACGGAGACTCGGTCAACAGAGGATAAGCGAGTGTTTACTATGATTTCGTTATATGTTATTGATGAATAGTCAAGGGTTAGGCTACTAGATGTGATGACTAATCCGGAGAAGATAGAAACATAATTAATGCAAAGTATTGTACCTACGACCGTTCCGCGGCTTCCATACGTTTGTACTCCACCAATTGGTGTTCCCAGCACTATACCGAGTAATAGGGCGTTTTACGGTTTTTCCGTTACATTAATTAGGGTTCCACATTACTTTCGCAGATTTTCTAAATCCTAATGAGTTACAACTACGAGCCTATTAAATATCTAACGTAGAGTTGTCCGCAATCAGATAAATAACATGTCACGTGGATAGCAGCTATAGAAGTCAAATACACCGGAAGTTCTCCCAAATGTACAGACCAATTTAACCGACGACTATCCTCGAATCCTGGTCCCTAGTCACAGTCATCAGAGATGTCACACCCCGCTAAAGCGGAAACACGAGATGTAACAGTACTGGGTAACAATGCACAAGATATAGAAGTAACACCATACATAATTTAGCAAAAGTATTACAAATTACTACAAGTTCAAAACATAGATCCAAAGGAGATTACATTAAGTTCATAAAGTTTTCAAAAGAGATTCATAGTTTCAAAACAAAGCAAACGCTTGTGAACATGCATCCATGCTAATATACTCCTAGAATGCACCTTACTGTCGTTATCCTGAAAAACATGATAAAACAAAAGGGTCAACTATGGTCATAGTTGGTGAGTCCACAGGTTTAGTATTACAAATAAACAGATTAAAAGCTTTGTTCATACATGACATGAATAAAAATGATTTGATATAACAGTTGCGAATATGAAAGGTAGTATACATAAGTGTTAATGCAATTGAGGCCACTACTAAACCGATTACCGACCGAATGCCCCAAATGATGTCCTCACAGGGACATGAGTTACCTTCCGTCCAATCGGGGACAAGGTAAATTCTACACATCCAATCGGGGATGTGAGCGAGTGATAACATGCACACACATAGCCATGTGAGTGAGGATTGGTCTACCCTAAATAACGTTATTCATGATTATCAAAGACGGCTCGTCTGGCTCTAGGACGAGTTAATGAGTAGTGTAACAGATTACCGGGGACTTAGTGCTCAATGATGTCCTCACAGGGACATGAGTACTCAATTCACACAGATAGTATACACCAATTTGCATAAGTAGCATAGCAAAAGTTCAATAAGTTCATAAAAGTATAACCAATTTAGTTAAAGTTTAGAATCATGCTCGTCACCCCAAAATAGTAAACAAGTAAAAAGGGGCTGTGAAAACTCACTGTTGAGCGTAAGCGTAAACCGATGGATGAAACACGTGTGCTTGTCAAGTACGACTCCTATCCAAGTCCTATGAACACGAGGTTTCTAGTTAGATTTTCGGTAATTTGGTTTGTTAAGATTGCTTAGTTACTTATTTAGATTACCAAGTGCCAATTTAGTTAGTTTTTGCCTTGTAGTTTGTTAATGTCCAATATCCACGTTTGATTAATAATTGAATACACAAGTCATATAACGTCTCACGATTGTTAATATCCAAATTTCATAGTGTTTTGAGTGTTGGAACTTTGGTTCTTCAAAATTTATGATTAACAATACACAATCCGATAATTACATCATAAGACACCCAAACCCTTTTTGTTATCGTTCTTACCAAAAATAGTAAGTTTAACGTTTTTATCAAAACTGAGGCCCGTTTTCGTTGACTTGGTCAAACCTTCTTGGTTTGACCCGATACTTTTACCAAAACCTTAAATATGTTCAAATGTCATAAAAACTCAGTCCTTACACTTTTAGTAAGTCAACAAGTGTCGGTTTATATGTTACACCATAAACAGTCCACACATTACATTTTCCAGATTTTACATCCACTTGTCGGATTTTTCTAAAAATGTATATTCCAAAATAGAATATGGGAAAAATCACAGGTGATCCCCAAGGTATTATAAAGTTCCAGTAATTTTTGTAGGGTTTTTAGAAAGGTCTAAGTATTTTATAAAATTTCGTTTTCCTCTGAGGTCCAAAAACTGGCCAATCTGGACACATGCAAGGAGATATAATTACTGAGAAAAATACACAAGGTTTCAAAAAAAGTGGTCAACATAACAAATGTAACTAATGAAATTTGTAAACTTTTGGAATTAGTTTCAAGTCATTTGGAGCTGTGTAGCTCAAGATATGGTCAAAACCATAAGACTAAATTACTGACTTTTCTGATCAGATTATACATGCATTCATACAAAAATTATTTAAAATAGAAAACGAGCTCCAAACATGATGAAACCAGTGGGGTTAGAAAGATAACTTCTTGAACTTGATTTTAGACTATAAAAACGTCCATTTTCATGAAGAAATGAATTTTAGAAAAATCGTGGAAGTAGATGAAAGTTTCTGGACAGAAAACTTGCAAGTCCATGATGAATGTTTTGAGCTTAAACAAGAACACCACCATGAAAACAAAATGAACTTTTGATCTTTTGACCTATAAACCCATGATCTAACACATGCATGGTGTTGAAATACATCCATGATGTGTTAGAGATGATTATTAACATATAATGAAAGATTTACTTAAAGATGAGCAAGATTTTACAAGATTACAAGCAATAATTCGATTTTTCACTTGATTTTCGGTTTGATCATGGGTTATCCTTTCATTTTAACACATATGGATGTGAAAAGGTATAACCTACAAACATCAAGCATTTTATGAGGATTTTAACCATAAAAGAGGCATAAAATCCGAATTTTTGAAGAGATATACAAGAAAATGAAAGATAAATGAGTGTAGATGATATAGATTTACCTTTAATAGTTTATTTGGTGATGAACACTTTGAAAATTTCTGGATTTTATCTTGAATGTGGCTGAGTTTTTAGAGAGAGTAGAGAGAGTTTTGAGTGTTTTAGAGAGAGAAGAGAGAGTGAAGAGGTGTGTGTGTGTTGGGGAAATGAAAGTAGTAATGAGAGGCTTTGGAAATAAAAGTGATTTTGAATGAAAATGGGGAAGGGGGCCAGATTTTTTTTTAGGCTTATTATTGTTATCATTATCTTTTTCTTTTTGTTAAATAAGATGTATAAAAGTTTTTATGGTTAAGTATTAATTTGGTATAAGTATTTGTATAATTATTGGTTTATTTGGAGACAATTTAGTGGCTAATATTTGAGTTCTAAAAGTTATAAATTTTTAGGTTTTGAAGTAGATTATTACATATTTAATTTGTCTAAGTTTGATGTTCACCAAATATGTATCTGATTAAGTTTACGTTGTTGAGTCACGGGAATTTCGGTTTGCGATTCGATAAGGATTTTGTGAGGACATAAAGAGGTAAATTTTTTTATTGTTTAATTTGGCACTTAGTAACCTAATTCAACATGTCTAAAAGAACTTATGGTTCACTAAGCAATCTCTAAGTCGTTCTATGGCTTAGTAAGCCTACGAAGTCATAACCTAGGAATTTCACTCAGATTTAAGGAATATTGTAAAAGTAGTTTGAAATTTGAGTACGGTAATAACCTGAAATTTTGACGGTTGTCACAAGAGACGTCTGTATCATAGCGTGAATTGTTGATTGAACAAGAACACGAACGGGGATAATCCCGCGGACCAAGTTGGGATAATCGGGCTAACGATCAGTTAAATTGTTCAGCATTACAGATATAAATCATCACAACTATTCCATGCATGTTAATCTACTGTGTAAACCAATATTCTGTGTCTGAAAACCTAATTATACAGTTACTGATATGAACCAGGAGGATAACTCTAGCATGCATTATTCCTAAGGCAACAATCAAACAAGAACATGCAATAGGGTGACACATAACATGTAACACCCCCAAATTTAGCGATTTGCGGAAGCATACATTGGGTGTTACTAATCAATATACAAAGCACAAGATTAATAGTAAACGACCTCTAAATGAGACGTTTGTAAAATAGTTACATTTCATAATTAATAATCGTTTGAAAACCGTAGGTTTTTGTATACAAAATGTAATTCCCTAGAGCCCACGCGTATAGCGGGAGATTCTATTACATCACCATAGTTACAAAAGATAATGCCAAAGAATCTCCGTTAAATGTAGTTTGTAAATCATGCGACTCTAGCTAGTAATCCTGGAGTGATCCTACTCCGTAAGTGTACCTGAGATACAAAGCTAAAAAGTGTCAACCAAAAAGGTTGGTGAATCTTACAGGTTAGAGTTAAGTAAGTGTTATGAACCAAAAGTATGTACCCGTATTGCTATCAAGCAAAGTAAGTAAATCAGTATATCAGTACAGTGCCATGAGCTCATAAGTTGAAGCTTAACAGTGTAGTGTGAATATATCACGTACCCCCGTGAGTGCTATCCGCACACTCATATGTAACAAATACTAATATGTCTGTTTCTACGTGTAAATCAGTACGTGTTGGCGCTACCACCCCAGACAGGGATTGTCAGTCCCAAATGGATCCATCTATTAATAATCGCGCTTAAGTCCATAACTAACAACTTACGATTAGGAGGCTTTCAGTGGATAAAAGTAACTCATGCGTTTGTTTGTAATCAGTAATGTTTTCAGTTCAGTACATTGTGTTCATACGTAAAACAGTTGCTAAGTATCTCACCCCAAGTATAAAACAGTAAAAGTGGGGCTGTAAGACTCACCTGAGTCGAGCAGTGGTAAATAGCAAGTAGTAGTAAAGCAAGTAGGTTCTCCGAACCCGTAACCTTCTAGTGCCTAAACACGTAAGGTTAAGTAAGTAGATGTCTCGCAAGACCATCTAGGCTAGTTGTTCATACAACCCGTTGTGTTTAAATGTTGGTTTGTTCGCGTTCGTATCAAAGTATACGTCCCGTTGGTGATTTGTTATATTTAAAGTTTATCATTCAATACGCAAATTAGAGTAATTGTAATAGGAAAGTATGTTTTATTATGATTGTTAGGTCGTATCGTATGAGGATTTGAGGTTGTAAAAGTTCGACACTTAGTGAAAATGTGAGTTTTCAAGGTTCTGGTTTGTGCGACGTCGCATGCGACGTTGCAAGCGACGTAAGGTGCGACGTGGGCATGTACGTCGCATGATGCGACCTTCGCAAATCAATGCGACGTCGGGGGCGACGTCGCTAATGCGACGTTGGTTCGGTTTGCGACGTTAAGGTCTACGTCGCTACGTGCGACGTCCGCAAGTTAATGCGACGTAATAGGCTGCGTCGCTAGTGCGACGTTGAGATTTTTGTGCGACGTAGGTCGCGACGTCGCAGAGGCCCCTGGCCAGGTGCGACGTAGCGGTCTGATGGCCGGAAATTTAGTCGAAAACGAGTTTCCCGGTTTCCGTTTGATCCGATTCTTTTACCCAACCCTTATATGAACATAATAAGCCTATTTAAACTATAAACTAGTAAAAATGATCAAAAACGAGAGATGTCGGGATTTGTCGGAAACTTACAAAGTGTCGGATTGAAAATCCGAAAAGATAGGAATGTAGATCGGGTAGTGGTGAACGTTTTCTTCCAAAGGAGAGGTGTGATCCAAGCTCGTTTTGTACGTTTATTTGTCGATTTAGTGAGGTTTTTGGGGTTGGTGGTGATGAGAGAAAAAGAAAGAAAGGGAAAGAAGAGAGAGAGTGAGAATTGGTGAAATGAGGGAAAAGAGAGAAAAGGTGGGGGTTTTGATGAAAGCCCCCATTTTTCAGTCCACGCGCTGTGCTCCGTGCGGTGTTCGTTTCCTCCGTCGTTTAAACGTTAAATATCCATTTTACGCGTTTAATTATTTTTATAAAATTACAAATCTTGTTAAATAATTTATTTAAATTATTTCTTAAATCTTTAACAGTTTAAATTAAATTTAATTACTTTCGTCTTTAAATCGCGTAAGTTTTAATCGTGAAATACGAGGCAGTTACTAATTGTTATAAAATAGCATTTCGGTCATAGTTGCGTTATTTTAGTTTATAAACCTTTGTTCACCAACGTCCGTTTTTAACCGAATAGAATTTCATTCTATTTAAGTTGTGTACGATTTAAGCCAAATCGCAAAGTTGTATATATATTCACCAATATATAATCCGATACATAAATTAGCCTAACACAGAACTAATTACATGTATTTACAAAGAATTAGGCACTAATTCTAGTCCTAAATTTGCCGGTTGTTACATTCTCCCCTTGTTAAAAGAATTTCGTCCCGAAATTAGTTCGATTGCACAGTCGGTGCGTTGTCTGGGAAGAGATGTGGGTATTTCTGTCGCATTTGGTCTTCCCGTTCCCAGGTGAATTCAGGACCACGTCTAGAATTCCACCTGACTTTTACGATGGGAATACGACTCTGTTTTAGTTGTTTGACCTCGCGGTCCATGATTTCCATAGGTTCCTCGACAAAATGAAGTTTATCATCAATTTGGATTTCATCGATCGGTATAATCAGTGTCTCGTCAGACAGACATTTCTTTAGATTAGAAATGTGGAATGTGTTGTGAACGCTGCTAAGCTCAGCAGGAAGTTGCAGGCGGTATGCCACTGGACCAATCTTTTCAAGGATTTCGAATGGTCCGATGTATCTAGGATTTAGTTTGCCTCGTTTTCCGAATCGAATGACACCTTTCCACGGTGCCACTTTGAGAAGTACCTTGTCCCCTACTTGGAACTCAAGGTGTTTGCGTCTCACGTCAGCATAGCTTTTCTGACGATCACGCGCGGCTTTTAGTTGGTTTTGTATGCCGACGATCTTTTCGGTTGTTTCATGTATGATTTCTGGACCGGTGAGTTGTGTATCCCCCACCTCAGTCCAACAGATAGGTGACCGGCACTTACGACCGTACAGTGCCTCGAAGGGTGCAGCCTTTATGCTGGTGTGATAACTGTTGTTGTACGAGAACTCGCACAACGGTAAGTGATTTTCCCAGTTTTTACCGAAGTCAACTACGCAGGCTCGTAGCATGTCTTCCAGTGTTTGTATGGTTCGTTCGCTCTGGCCGTCGGTTTGAGGATGGTAAGCCGTACTCATATCCAGACGAGTACCAAGAGATTTTTGCAGTGATTGCCAGAAGCGAGAAGTAAATCGAGCATCTCGGTCGGAGATGATTGAGATGGGCACGCCGTGTCTTGACACGATCTCTTTCAGGTAGATTCGTGTCAAACGTTCCATCTTATCAGTTTCTTTGATGGCTAGGAAATGAGCAGATTTAGTGAGTCGGTCAACGATCACCCAAATGGTATCGCAACCGTTAGAAGTTTTCGGGAGCTTAGTAATGAAATCCATGGTGATATGCTCCCATTTCCATTGTGGTATTTCAGGTTGTTGTAGCAAACCGGAAGGTTTCTGGTGTTCAGCTTTAACTTTAGAACAAGTAAGACACTTGCTAACATAGGTTGCAATGTTAGATTTCATGTTGGGCCACCAGTACATTTCCTTGATGCCGTGATACATTTTGTCGGCACCGGGGTGTATAGAGTATTTTGACTTGTGAGCTTCATTCATCACCAAGTCTCGCAGGTTCCCAAAACTTGGTAACCAGATTCGATTCGAGAAGTATTTGGCCCCGTTAGGTTTGGTTTCAAATTGTTTGTCCATGCCCCGCAAGGCCTCGTTTATCAAGTTTTCCGGTTTGAGTGCTTCGAGTTGAGCTGTGCGAGTTTGATTGAGGAGGTCGTTGTGAATGGTCATACCGAGAGCTCGAACTCGAAGTGGTTTCACTCGTTCTTTTCGGCTTAAGGCATCGGCGACAACATTCGCCTTGCCTGGATGATAGCGAATTTCGCAATCGTAATCAGTGAGCAACTCGACCCATCGACGTTGCCTCATGTTGAGATCCTTTTGATAGAAGATATGTTGGAGACTTTTATGGTCGGTAAAGATTGTACACTTGGTACCGTATAAGTAGTGTCTCCAGATTTTCAGAGCGAATACAACAGCCCCCAACTCTAGGTCATGAGTTGTGTAATTCTTTTCGTGGACCTTGAGTTGTCGAGAGGCGTAAGCGATAACCTTGTCTCGTTGCATCAGCACGCAACCAAGACCTTGGTGTGAAGCATCACAGTATACCACGAAGTCATCGTTGCCTTCAGGTAAAGATAAGATAGGTGCACTGCAGAGTTTCTGTTTTAGTAGCTGAAAAGCTGACTCCTGTTTGTCAGTCTAATCGAACTTCTTTTCTTTTTGAGTCAGTGCAGTGAGAGGTAGGGCTATTTTCGAAAAATTCTCAATGAATCGTCTGTAGTATCCGGCGAGTCCTAAGAATTGGCGTACCTCGGTCGGTGTAGAAGGTGCTTGCCAACAATTGATAGCCTCGATTTTTGAAGGATCGACATGAATCCCATGATTGTCAATGACGTGTCCAAGGAATTGAACGGTTTGCATCCAGAACTCACACTTAGAGAATTTGGCGTATAACTCTTCGTGTTTGAGCAGCTCTAGGATGGTTTTCAGGTGTTGCGCGTGTTCTTGTTCAGTGCGCGAGTAAATCAAGATGTCATCGATAAAGACGATAACAAACTTGTCAAGGTAAGGTTTGCACACCCTATTCATAAGGTCCATGAATACAGCCGGTGCGTTGGTTAAGCCGAATGGCATCACTTGGAATTCATAATGCCCGTAGCGAGTTCGGAAAGCAGTTTTCGGGATGTCATCGTCACGAACTCGGAGTTGATGATAACCTGACCGTAGATCGATCTTTGAGTAGAAACTCGACCCCTGAAGTTGGTCGAACAGGTCATCAATGCGAGGAAGTGGGTAACGGTTCTTGACAGTTAATTTTTTGAGTTCTCGGTAGTCGATGCACATGCGGAAAGAACCGTCTTTCTTTTTCACAAACAGGACCGGAGCTCCCCAAGGTGAGGAACTTGGTCGTATAAATCCTTTGTCCAGGAGTTCCTGTAATTGAGTGGACAACTCCTGAAGTTCGGATGGGGCTAGTCGGTAAGGGGCTCGTGCCACGGGTGCTGCGCCGGGCACAAGATCAATAGAGAATTCGACTTGTCTAGTTGGCGGTAGGCCAGGCAAGTCTTCAGGAAAGACTTCTGGGAAGTCTCGAACAATAGGCACATCCTCGAGTCGCTTCTCCACCGACTTTTTCTCCAAAACGTGTGCGAGGATTGCCTGGTACCCTTTCCTCAAGTATTTTCGGGTTTTCATGCAAGAAATGATATTTATTCTCGTCCCACCGGTCTCCCCTTGTATGCTCAAAGTTCCACCGGTGACGAGAGGAATGCGTACAATTTTCTCAAAACAAACGATTTCGGCTCGGTGCTTGGACAACCAATCCATACCGACGATGATGTCAAAGCTGCCGATTTCGACAGGTATCAAGTCAATGGAAAAGAGCTCGTTAGCTAGGTTCAAAGTGCAATTAGGTATCACACTGTCGGCCTCAATAAGTTTTCCGTTTGCCAATTCTACTGTATACTTAGAATCTAAGGCAATAGGTGTGGTGTCAAGTAGAGGATAAAACTCATCAGAAATAAAACTCTTATCAGCACCAGTATCAAATAACACAGATGCAGTCAAGTTGTTGAGAAGAAATGTACCCGTGACCACATTCGGGTCTTGACGGGCTTCCCCAGATTTCAGCACAAAAGCTCTTCCTCGAGCATTGTTGTTATTCCTGTTGTTGTTGTTGTTCAGCTTCGGGCAGTCTTTCTTGAAATGCCCCGTACCGTTGCACCCATAACAGGTCTTTGGTGCAGAGGTGTTGGTGTCAGTGGTGTTTGATCTACAATCCTTAGCCAAGTGTCCAAATCTCTTACACTTGCTACAGGGACACGAACCATGGTGGTGTCGTTGGCACTTGGAGCAGTAGGGCTTGGTTCCCTTGTACGCTCCCTTGTCATCAAAACTGGAGGTGTAGGCTTTAATGGTTTCAGGTTTCTTGTTTTGGTGGTTGTTGTGGTTGTCGGACCATTTTCGTTTATTGCTGTTGGAGGATGGAGTGATTGGTTCTGGGTCCTCATTCATATCTAAAAGTTCATGGGCCAACCGGATGGCACCATGAAGTGTGGTTTGGTTTGATGAGGCGACATTTCCCCGGACGGGTTCCGGGAGGCCGCGGATGTATTTCTTAATCTTGTCGAGCCCAGTACCTGCCATAGCTGGGCGAAGGACGGTGAGTTGTTGGAATCTGGTGGTGTATCCAACGATATCAGTTCCTTGCACTTTTAAGTTCCAGAACTCTTCGTCCAGCTTGTGAAGTTGTTCGGACGGGCAATACTCATCCGTGAGCATTTTCTTCAGGTCCTCCCAAGGGAGTAGATAAGCGGTGTCAATACCCACAGACTGGGTATAGGAATTCCACCACGAGAGGGCACCATCTTCGAGGGTGCAGGTGGAGAATTTGACTTTGTCGTCCTCCGCACATTTGCTGATGCGGAAAACGGATTCCATCTTTTCGAACCATCTGATAAGTCCGATGGCTCCTTCGGTTCCCTTGAAGCTCAAGGGTTTGCAGTTTTGAAAATCCTTGTATGAACAAGGTTTAGCAGCAGAGGTTTCAGCGGCATCGCTGCTTCTTGTGGAGTTAGGTGGAGTATTCCGAGCCAAGGCTTCAGTAACAGCCTGGGTTATGAGAGACGTGATCTGAGCATCAGTGTAAGGTCTTGACTTTGGCGGCATGATTCTTCAATAAAAGAAATGAAGATACATTAGATTTTGTAAGAAAATTGCATTTATTTCAGATGTACATGTATAAAGTTGGTAATACATAACATCAATATGAAAAGGATTATGGCAATTAATATGAGTCGAAACAGCAAGGAATATTTGATAGATGATACGAGTTCAAAGGTTACATCTTGCGGACGTATTACAAAAGGTGTCGGGAATTATTACATCTGACTTAAACATAGAGTAGCGCTCAGATAGTTACTAGATTACAGGATAGTTTACAAAACAAAGACTACGCTAGTCTTAACGTAGGTTAATCTGCTCCATCATTTCGATGAGACGATCCACAGTATTTGCAAGTCTGCTGGCTTGTCGAGCATTGTCTTCAGCTACTGCTAGTCGCTGTACCAATCCGCGGTTAGATTCTTCCGTTTCCCGTGAGCGTTGTTCACACTCATCAAGTCTGTGTTTCAAAAGAGCGGTTTCCACGCTTATCTCCACCACTTTGTTGAAAAGAACGTCCACATTATTAACGGTGGTTTCGTGATCCTCAGAGACTTGTTCGATGCGCTCCAGTGATGTAAGTCTCCAGTTTTCGTTTGTTTCCTGCAACACGACATCCATGGTGCGAAGTCGTTGCTCGTGTTGGTTCACCCTAGCTGCTAAGGTCGGTAAGGTGAAGTGGGTAGAGTACGGGCCAGCTCGAGGCAACCTGTTGTTCCTCCTTGCTACCCTTGGGTTCTGTGACCCGGATTGAGAACGAGATGAATTGGATGGGATATTTGCCATTTCTGAGACAAAGCGTTAGTAAGATTAAGGCCTATATTCATATAGTTCCTATATAATATAGCCTATTGAGTGTCTAGCATAAACATGTTTAAGTCTCGGTTCTCTCGAGATCAGAGTCAACTAATGTATTCCGGCTCAACATAACCATTTCAGACCTTACATCACCTTTCCTTAATTGTACATAGTTGATCAAGCTATGTTAAATTAAAGTCGTATGATGTAATTCCTGAACCAATCATGCCTAGTAAGGAAATACTGCCTAACGGTCATAGTCTAGGCCCACTAAATGCAACCTAGTTCACTATAACCTTAGACTCTGATACCAATCTGTAACACCCCCAAATTTAGCGATTTGCGGAAGCATACATTGGGTGTTACTAATCAATATACAAAGCACAAGATTAATAGTAAACGACCTCTAAATGAGACGTTTGTAAAATAGTTACATTTCATAATTAATAATCGTTTGAAAACCGTAGGTTTTCGTATACAAAATGTAATTCCCTAGAGCCCACGCGTATAGCGGGAGATTCTATTACATCACCATAGTTACAAAAGATAATGCCAAAGAATCTCCGTTAAATGTAGTTTGTAAATCATGCGACTCTAGCTAGTAATCCTGGAGTGATCCTACTCCGTAAGTGTACCTGAGATACAAAGCTAAAAAGTGTCAACCAAAAAGGTTGGTGAATCTTACAGGTTAGAGTTAAGTAAGTGTTATGAACCACAAGTATGTACCCGTATTGCTATCAAGCAAAGTAAGTAAATCAGTATATCAGTACAGTGCCATGAGCTCATAAGTTGAAGCTTAACAGTGTAGTGTGAATATATCACGTACCCCCGTGAGTGCTATCCGCACACTCATATGTAACAAATACTAATATGTCTGTTTCTACGTGTAAATCAGTACGTGGTGGCGCTACCACCCCAGACAGGGATTGTCAGTCCCAAATGGATCCATCTATTAGTAATCGCGCTTAAGTCCATAACTAACAACTTACGATTAGGAGGCTTTCAGTGGATAAAAGTAACTCATGCGTTTGTTTGTAATCAGTAATGTTTTCAGTTCAGTACATTGTGTTCATACGTAAAATAGTTGCTAAGTATCTCACCCCAAGTATAAAACAGTAAAAGTGGGGCTGTAAGACTCACCTGAGTCGAGCAGTGGTAAATAGCAAGTAGTAGTAAAGCAAGTAGGTTCTCCGAACCCGTAACCTTCTAGTGCCTAAACACGTAAGGTTAAGTAAGTAGATGTCTCGCAAGACCATCTAGGCTAGTTGTTCATACAACCCGTTGTGTTTAAATGTTGGTTTGTTCGCGTTCGTATCAAAGTATACGGCCCGTTGGTGATTTGTTATATTTAAAGTTTATCATTCAATACGCAAATTAGAGTAATTGTAATAGGAAAGTACGTTTTATTATGATTGTTAGGTCGTATCGTATGAGGATTTGAGGTTGTAAAAGTTCGACACTTAGTGAAAATGTGAGTTTTCAAGGTTCTGGTTTGTGCGACGTCGCATGCGACGTTGCAAGCGACGTAAGGTGCGACGTGGGCATGTACGTCGCATGATGCGACCTTCGCAAATCAATGCGACGTAGGGGGCGACGTCGCTAATGCGACGTTGGTTCGGTTTGCGACGTTAATGTCTACGTCGCTACGTGCGACGTCCGCAAGTTAATGCGACGTAATAGGCTGCGTCGCTAGTGCGACGTTGAGATTTTTGTGCGACGTAGGTCGCGACGTCGCAGAGGCCCCTGGCCAGGTGCGACGTAGCGGTCTGATGGCCGGAAATTTAGTCGAAAACGAGTTTCCCGGTTTCCGTTTGATCCGATTCTTTTACCCAACCCTTATATGAACATAATAAGCCTATTTAAACCTTAAACTAGTAAAAATGATCAAAAACGAGAGATGTCGGGATTTGTCGGAAACTTACAAAGTGTCGGATTGAAAATCCGAAAAGATAGGAATGTAGATCGGGTAGTGGTGAACGTTTTCTTCCAAAGGAGAGGTGTGATCCAAGCTCGTTTTGTACGTTTATTTGTCGATTTAGTGAGGTTTTTGGGGTTGGTGGTGATGAGAGAAAAAGAAAGAAAGGGAAAGAAGAGAGAGAGTGAGAATTGGTGAAATGAGGGAAAAGAGAGAAAAGGTGGGGGTTTTGATGAAAGCCGCCATTTTTCAGTCCACGCGCTGTGCTCCGTGCGGTGTTCGTTTCCTCCGTCGTTTAAACGTTAAATATCCATTTTACGCGTTTAATTATTTTTATAAAATTACAAATCTTGTTAAATAATTTATTTAAATTATTTCTTAAATCTTTAACAGTTTAAATTAAATTTAATTACTTTCGTCTTTAAATCACGTAAGTTTTAATCGTGAAATACGAGGCAGTTACTAATTGTTATAAAATAGCATTTCGGTCATAGTTGCGTTATTTTAGTTTATAAACCTTTGTTCACCAACGTCCATTTTTAACCGAATAGAATTTCATTCTATTTAAGTTGTGTACGATTTAAGCCAAATCACAAAGTTGTATATATATTCACCAATATATAATCCGATACATAAATTAGCCTAACACAGAACTAATTACATGTATTTACAAAGAATTAGGCACTAATTCTAGTCCTAAATTTGCCGGTTGTTACATAACAGAGCACCATAATCCTAAGCACAGCAGATAACCAATAATCAGATCATAGATATCCCGAAAGTTCTCTCAAAGATATATAACAGATAAACATGAATCTAACATATCTCTAATCCTACGCTCCGTGTCTCTTATGATTTGTTTCAACCTAGAGAACACAGCCATACCAAGTTTATTGATCATCAAGTATAGAATAGGTAGAGAACGTACCACTAGTAATTGGCCAAGTTCTAGCAGGAAGCTTCTAACCACAGCATAAGTTGGATAGATAAACATTCGAGATTCAGTTTATGAGCTCGTACACAGTTTAAAGTAACACGGGCAGAGTAACAGCATGGCATAAACATATTGACTATTCTAACATAACTACATCATAGTAAACACAAAGAAATGTCTAGCCTAACATTATATATCTAGCATACAATCCTAAACAAGCATAAACAAAGCAACACATGTTTAAAACTGGAAAGTAAGAGATATATAAATAGAACCTGATACGAATTTATTACAGACAGATCTTCGCGAATACAATGTCTTGGAGTGACTCCGTACAAAAGCTAAAAGCTACCTCTACCTAACTAGCTCTCTAACTAGCTCAATTCTAGAGAGAGAAACTAGAGAGAGAGTGATGTGTGTGAGAGAGAAAGTGTAAGGAAGAAATGAAATGAGAAAAATGGTATGGTTGAAGTGTGAGGGGAGTCCACTATTTATCGGCAAAGCATCAAATCGCGCGTACAACTCACGAAGCAGCACGTACAAGCAAACGAAGCACGATATGGGGCAGGGGGCCGTATACATCCTTGTTAGGGCCGTATACGGTGTGTAGTAGGCCGTATACGGGCTTACAAGGGCCGTATACGGTGCCTGAGGCCGTATACGGTCTCCGTCTGATTTCGTTCGTTGCTTAAAACGTCTGTATCTCCTTCGTTATGCGTCCGTTTGACTCGATTCTTTCGCCTATGGCTTCGTAATTCCGTTACGATTTTAATGATGCCAATCTCATAGAAATTGGGTGTGTATAACTCAGGCGTAGCCGAAATGACTTTTAGTGGCTCTGAAAGTGCAGTGTTTTCTCCGTCCTTTGGCCGTTTTACTTGATTCCAGATTTTTCCATCTCGATTTTACCTATATGACAGATGGTAGAAGTTAGGAGGTGTGACTTTACAGGAAAATGAGGTTGGAGGAATCGGCTTGTATTAAAATGCTGTGTTTTGTGCGGTTTAAGAGTGTTTTCAGTGATTTTTACCACAACATCTTCTTTTGAACCACTTTAGTGAATTTTAATAAATAATCAACGTTTTGAAATGTTTTTACTAAAGAAAGGTCCAAAATGTGAGGAATAAAGCTTCTAAAAACATGAATTTTTACGTCACATCAAGTTATCCCACACTTAGACGTTGCTTGTCCTCAAGCAACAACTCTCTGAAAAATATTTTAAGTCATGTTTTTAGGGGTGAGTCAGAGAATATCTTCCAAGATTAGCATTTCCTCATATAAGCAAGTTACTCTAAAAGTGTGTAGGAAGATAAGATGATCCTTCCATAAACAAGAAGAGATTCTCTTAGGCATACATCCAAATCTCATGATCTTGGAGTACACATGACTAGGCGATCTCACTAAAGGTGGTAACTCAATTCACTCAAAGTGTACCGAGTTTCCTATCAATCTAGCTCAAACGAAATCACTCAAAATAGCCAGTCATGCTGCACTCATCGTCATAGGCTTGATCGAGAATCGGATCTCCACCACTTACGTGAGGACGGTGCTAATTATCTCAAGACATTCAGAGGGTTGTAATGTTTGGTGAGGGTGAAGGGTACGGATAGTGGTAATTTTGGGTTGCGAGGGTGTTTAGCTTATCCTAAAATCACTGAGATTATGAACAACTTTATTTAGAACGGAGAGGAACGGAGAGTTGGTAGCTGTTTCAGCTTATGTCGGATTTTCCATGAAGAGCTATGCTTTTGAAACTTTCAGCTTTATTTGTGGAGCTATTTTCTTGTCTTTTCTTTTTCTTTTCTTCAGAATTTCTTTCTCAGAGAATTTCCAAGGAATTTTATATTTTGAATCCTTTAGAAATCTTTTCTTCTATCTTGATCATTTTGATTCTTTTCCAGGTGCTAATTTTTCCCGCACCATCGTCCTTCCAGCTCTCTAGTGTGCTAATTTTCCCGCACCATTTGTTGAGAAGCTTGATTTTGGAGAATGTGAATGAGTAGGATATTTGAAACAGATATTCTAAAAGGGTGTTCTTCATAACCTCAGAAATTCCAAGATAAGTTTGGGGGATATTTTTGGGAAGTGGGTGAAAATTAGGGTTTTGAAGAAATGAAATGTTTAGGCTCAACAGGGTATACTAGGCGGATCTTCGATACTAAAATTGAGCATCGAAAAGGGTTTTTGGGCTTGAAAAGATATGTAAGAAATGGGTTAAGTCCTAAGGAATGTCAAGGTCATTTAATTGCACCTATACCGCATACGGTACACACCAATATGGTCTCGAAGCGTATGTCAAGAGCAAGTTCTAATTCAGAGATACAGACATCGGCACACACACAAGAAATGAAAGTGAAGCATTAAAGATGAATGCTTTTGGGCTCAAGATACCTCACTGCAAAGGGTTGTATGTGTCTAGTCATGCTGCTTTGATTATCACTTCGTGCTTAAGCAATTTCTACCTTATTTCCTTTACGCTTTTAGAAATATCATAGTTATATTTTGAAAATGGTTTCTCTCAGTAGTATCTGAGACTCAAAAACTGAGTTAAACTCATTATTTTGAAAAATTTTGACCTTATTTTTGAAAATTTTTTGAGAGAGATTGCTATTGGACATAAAAATCACCATTTAAGGTATTCTATACCTACCATCCCACACTTAGAGGAACATTGTCCCTAATGTTCTCTTGAGTAGAGATTTTACTAGTAAAATCCCACACTTATAGTTTGAACATGTAAGTAGATGTTTCTCAAGTGTTTAATTTGGGCTGGAATCCCACACTTAGTGATAAGTTTAGGATGAAGCACAGAAATTAAACGCGCTAACATAGGCATAGTAAAACATAATTAAAACGGGGAAGAAGGGACAGAGAGACTCCCCATATGTGTTTACTGGAATAGACCAAGTTTATGCTGGAGTGGTGCTAGTGAATTGCTGGATTTTAAGGACCAGGCTCGTTTAAGATTATCCATTCCACACAAAGCTGAATTCTGCAATAAACATCAACACACATATCACAGTATCTCATCTAGTTAGCAGGTCTAAAGCGTAAGTACAGAGTCATAATACAGAAAGTAAATACTAAAGATAAAATCTAAAAGTCATCAAGCAGGTCATCGGTATCAAGATCAAACTCCTCCACAGCATCCCTGTCAAAGACGGAAGTCGGAGATGGGATGGAGAAATCCATAGTAGCCATAGCCTGACTCACAATCTCGTCAGTGGAAGTGTGGGTGACAGAAGTGTGAGCATCAAAAACATCCAGAAGTTGCTCTGTGAGGCTGCGATCTGGTGATGCAAATCCTGTGAGCAATGCTAGATTAGGATCAGCAGCAGCAGCAGTGGGGCCAGTGGAAGGTCCAGCAGTAGAGAGAACAGGTGGATTAGCAGGAGGATAGAAGAACCATGGAAGGCTAGCTGGGCCAAGCCTGTAGGAAATGGCATCAGGTCTCGGAATCTCGAGCTGCTCACAGATAGAGGACATGATGTCATGCTGGATGGAGAGTGTCCGGAATAGGGCTCACGAAGCAGTTGGGTCAGCCGTAGTGATACCGTACTCAAAAGTAGGTACGGGGGCTGGCAAAGGTGATGAGGGCCTCTCATCGGGCAACTCCTCGTGAGTGATCGGGACATCAGTCAGGTCCTCCTCAGTGATGGTCAGCATAGCCGCTCTCTGCGCTCTGCGTCTACGAGGTCTGTGTCGTCTGCGTGGTCTCGCAGCTACATGATCAGCATCAACAGCGTCCATCCTAAAACAAGATAAAATAAACAGGTAATGCTAATAGTGATAGTAAATGAATAAAAATAAACTAAGAAATAAAATGACAGAATTAATAAAGATAGGCTTGGGGTGCCTCCCAAGAGCGCTTATTTTACGAGTCTCTAGCTTGACTCTTTGTACCTTTATGTCTACTCATGGTGGTTCAAAGATAAAGACATCTTCCCCGATGGGAAAGTCTTCGAAGTAATGCTTTAAGCGATGACCATTAACCTTAAAATTACCTTCTGGTGCCTCGAGTTCGACTGCACCGTAAGGAAATACCTTTGATACTATGAATGGTCCGCTCCACCTGATCCTAAACTTGCCAGAGAATTTCTTGAATCGCGAGTTGAAAAGCAGCACTTTATCTCCTGTTTTGAATCTTGAGGGCCTCAGCTTAGCATCGTGAATTCTCTTAGTTCGTTCCTTGAAGCTTAACGAACTGTCATATGCCTGATCCCTTAGTTCGGCTAACTCGTTTAACTGCATTTGTCTATTTGCTCCAGCTGTAGAAATATCTAAGTTGCAGTTCTTCAAGGCCCAGTATGCTTTATATTCCAGTTCAATTGGTAGATGACATGCCTTGCCATAAACTAGACGATACGGTGTGGTTCCTAATGGTGTTTTATAGGTGGTTCTAAATGCCCACAATGCGTCATCTAATTTTTCAGCCCATTTGTACCCATGATTACCAACAGTTCTTTCCAAGATTCTTTTCAAAGCTCGATTTATTGCCTCAGCTTGCCCATTTGTCTGGGGGTGATAAGCTGTTGATGTCTTGTGAGTGACACCATACTGTTGCAGAACTTTCATGAATTGAACGTTGCAAAAGTTTGTACCACAATCACTGATTATTGCTTTTGGAGTCCCAAATCGACTGAATAACTTTTTGAGAAATTTGGTTACCACTTTGGCGTCATTTGTTGGGAGAGCTTGGGCCTCAGCCCACCTGGAGACGTAGTCAACTGCAACCAAGATGTACTCTTTACCGTTAGATTTAGGGAACGGTCCCATGAAATCGAATCCCCATATATCGAAGATTTCCACGGCCTGTATGTTTGTGAGTGGCATTTCATTCCGGGCTGTTATATTGCCTTATCTTTGGCAGATATCGCAGCGTCTCACCAGATCGTACGCATCTCGAAATATGGTTGGCCAGAAAAAGCCGGCATCGTACACTTTTCTTGCGGTCATGTTGGTACCTTGATGTCCTCCAGTAGGTCCATAGTGGCTTTGGTGTAAGATATGTTCTGCCTCTTTCCCATCAACGCATATTCTAATGATTTGATCAGGGCAAACCTTAAAGAGGAAAGGGTTGTCCCAATAGTAATATTTTATATCACGGAAGAATTTTTGTCTTCGAGAGGTTGGCATTCCTTTAGGTACGGCTTTTCCCACCAAATAATTGGCATAGTCAGCATACCAGGGATCATTTGTAGATCGTGACCCTTGATAGTACTTACCAACATGCATGAGCTGTTCTTCTGGAAACTGGTCTTGAATGTCTTTCTCGTGCAACTTATCCATTGAAGGATTCTCTAATCGGCTGAGATGGTCCGCCGCGACGTTTTCTGCTCCTTTTTTGTCTTTGATCTCGATGTCGAATTCTTGAAGGAGTAGAATCCATCGTAGAAGGCGAGGTTTAGCATCTTGCTTCTTAAAAAGATATTTCAGAGCTGAGTGATCTGTATAGACAATAGTTTTGGACAAGATTAGATAAGAACGAAATTTATCAAAAGCAAATACTACCGCTAGCAGCTCTTTTTCTGTGGACGTATAATTCTCTTGGGCGTCAGTGAGCGTTTTGCTGGCGTAGTATATTGGTTGAAACTGTTTCTCCTTCCGTTGTCCCAGAACTGCTCCGACTGCGAAATCACTGGCGTCGCACATGATTTCAAATGGGAGACTCCAGTCTGGAGCAACCATGATCGGTGCATGAACAAGTAGATCTTTTAGATGATCGAAGGCTTTGAGACATTCGTCTGTAAAGACAAATGGAGTATCCTTTTCGAGGAGATGAGTCATAGGTCGGGATATCTTAGAGAAATCTTTGATAAAGCGACGGTAGAACTCGGCGTGTCCTAGAAAACTACGGATGGCTTTGACAGAGGTGGGTGGTGGAAGCTTTGAGATAGTCTCGACTTTTGCTTTGTCAACTTCAATTCCAGCTTTGGATATACGGTGTCCTAAAACTATGCCTTCTTTTACCATGAAATGGCATTTTTCCCAATTCAGAACTAGGTTCGATTCTTCACATCGGGTGAGCATATTATTCAAGTTAGAAAGACAAGTGGTGAACGAATCTCCGAAAACCGAAAAATCATCCATGAACACTTCCATGCATTGTTCAATCATGTCGTGGAAGATTGCTACCATACATCTTTGAAATGTCACCGGTGCCTTACATAAGCCAAACGGCATACGTCGGTAGGCAAAGGTTCCGTATGGACAAGTGAACGTCGTCTTTTCTTGGTCCTTTGGATCGAGAGGTATCTGAAAATAACCGGAGAAACCATCGAGGAAGCAATATAATTCATTTCCTGACAATCTTTTAAGCATCTGATCAATGAACGGTAGAGGGAAGTGATCTTTGCGTGTAGCTTCATTTAGTTTCTGATAGTCGATACATACCCTCCAACCGGTGACGGTTCGTGTTGGAATCAACTCGTTGTGTTCGTTAGCGATGACCGTCATGCCTTTTTCGTTGGGACGACTTGAACTGGACTGACCCATGGGGAATCTGAAATAGGGTAAATTAAACCAGCATCCAAGAGTTTGATAACCTCCTTTTTCATCACATCTTGAATCTTTGGGTTAACTCTCCTTTGCCTTTGAATAAAAGGCCTAAAGTCATTTTCCATTAAGATCTTGTGAGTGCAGTAATTTGGGCTGATCCCTTGTATGTCAGAGATTTTCCATGCAATCGCTTTCTTATGTGACTTTAGAACCTCAATGAGTAGTGCTTTCTCTTCAGGCTTCAGATCTTTAGATATGATAACCGGTAAGTGCGAAGTTCCTTCGAGAAAAAACATATTCAAGGTGTGAGGGAAGTTCCTTCAGCTCCAATTCTGGTGGTTCTTCAGTGGAAGGTTTCATCCTTGCAATCTCGTCTCTTTTAAGCTCATCGTATGTTGTCTGATAATCTGACTCAACTGCAGGTGCCTCTGGAATGTCGGCTGATGCTATTTCAACCCATTCTGTATTGTTGGAAAGCCCATCTTTTCTCAGCTCATATTTTACTTGGGAAGATTGATAGATTGCATTATCTTCAGTGATTATTTCTTTGTTGTCCTTTGTGAATGCGAATCTCTGAAACTGAGCTGAAGAAGATGTGCTAAAAGTAATTTCTGGATTCAAATTTTCACAACTTTCAGAAAGTTGTGGATCGGATGGTTTAAGCATTGACTCCATTTCCTTGAGAGTCTTCAGAATTTCTTCTTTTGAGAGAGATGAATCAGGAACTTCAGAATTAGGGCGTCTTCTCAAGAGAGTGACTGTAGTGCCTTGTCTAAGTGGTACAGCAGTGATAAATCTGTTGGGCTGTAAGTTGGAATTCTTTAATGGTAATAGCACTTCCTTTGATGCAATGGACGGATCCGAGATAGCTGAGCATAGACCCGCACCTTCTTCACAGATTTTCCTTGTTGTGATGACAGTGTTCGGAAGGGGATTAATGCTGCTTACTGCGAGGATTTCTTCCAAGTGTTCTTCAATTAGTTCCTGCATAGAATCTACAAGACCAAGGTCTTCTCCCATAGGAAGTTTCATTAGTTTATCAACATTGAAGGTGACTTCCTCAGTTCGCGCACTAAGTTTTAAAGATTTTTCATTCACGTCAATGACGGCCTTGGCAGTATTTAGGAAAGGTCTGCCAAGGATGAGTGGTACCTGAGCGTCTTCCTCAATATCCATAACAACAAAATCAACAGGAAAGACGAATTTATCAACACGTATCATAATACCTTCAGCAATTCCTCGAGGGAGTTTAACTGATCTATCAGCTAATTGGATGGTCATACGGGTTGGTAAAAGTTCGCTTAATCCTAGTTTCCTATAAAGTGAGTATGGCATAAGGTTTACACTAGCTCCTAAGTCAGCTAAGGCGTTACTTATTTGAAGATCCTGAAGGTAACAAGGAATAGTGAAACGGCCAGTGTCTCCTAGCTTTGGGGGCAGTCCTTTTTGCATAATTAAAGAGCATTCTGCGTCTAAGGGCAAGTTAACTATTTGTCTAAGTTTTTCTTTGTTGGATATAAGTTCTTTAAAGAATTTGGCACAACTAGGCATTTCAACTAAAGCATCTAATAATCGAACGTTTAAGTGTAGGCTTTTGAACATCTCTAGATATTTTCCAAACTGGGTTTCTTGTTTCTCTTTCTTAAGCCTACCAGGGAAAGGTATACGTGTTGGTTTAAATACTTCTGGGGCTTTGGAAGATTCTGGTTCAGGAGAGGTGACATGAGTGTCAATAGGTACTGAATCAGTGGGTAAAGAAGAACTAGAAGGCTCGTTTGAAGGAATATCTACCGATTTCTCATTCTTAGTCTCTTTTCCGCCTCTAGTGACAACAAGGATATCATCATAATCATAAGATGAATGGTGAATAGTTTTGCTAATCGCTTCTTCTCTTTGCTTCTCCTCAACTTTTAAAAACAATCTTTTAACATTATCTTCCATGTTTTTAATTAAATCGTTTGAAATTATGAGCAAATAATCAATTTGGTTTTGAAAATCAACAATTTGTTTGTTTTCATTACTTTGCTCAATCATGAAGTTATTGAAAATCGTATTGTTTAGACGAGAAGACAATTGAGAAGAAGTAGAGGGTGTAGAGGGAACTAACAAATGAGAGATAGATTGTTTGGATAACCGCTGAGTGAAAGGTTTTGAATGAATGATTTGATCAGTGGTTCCAGATGTGGCGAGAACATCTTCCTTGGGCTTCGAGTGCGAGAAGAGCCGTTGAGGTTGCTTCTTACGTTTAGAAGAGTCTTGCATATCACTGACAACTTTAGAGATGGATTCGAGTTGAGCTTTTAAAGTGTCGAACGCTTGAGTAGAAGTGTCCTTGTTTTCCGAGGTTGATTCATCAAACTCCAAGTCATGTTGGTGCATCGTTATCATCTCAATCAACTTCCAGGCTTTTTCTGAAGTATGTAGCATGAAATTTCCGGATGAAGCAGCATCGAGGGTTTGTTGGTGATGAGGATTCAGACTGATGTAGAATGTGCAGACCAGATTCATTTCAGCCAACTGATGATTCGGACATCTTCCAAGCAGATTCTTAAAGCGTTCCCAAGCTGAGATTAATGATTTAGTAGTTCCTTGACGAAGGTTAATGATTTCATTTTTGAGCTTGGTTTGTAGGGACGGAGGGAAAAACTTAGCTAAGAACTTAGTAGCCATCTCCTCCCATGTATGAATCGAATTGGGTTCAAGTTCATAAAACCATGTCTGAGCTCGGAAAGCTAAAGAATAAGGAAACAGGTGAAGTCGAGTGACTTTGACACTGGATCCGGTTTGTTCGAAAGAGTCGGAAAGGTTGATGAACTTGTTAAGATGGGCGTTTGGATTTCAACCGAAAGACCATGAAACTGACACTGAGATTTAAGTAATTTAATGAAGTATGGTCTGATTTCAAGGGTTTCGTCGGTTGGTGATACGATTGGTCCTCCTCGTCCCTCTAGCAGTGGTTGGGTTGATGAGGCGAGAGTGATACGATTCGCCATAACTTGTTTTAGAAGAAAATAGGGTTTTTGGAGGGATAGGTTTAACTAAGGAAAGGAAATTAAAAACTAACTAACCTAGGGATAAAAACTGTAATTTCCGGATGATATTGATCTTCCGTAAGGATCGCTAAATAACTAATATAACAAAATTTCTAAAATCGGTCGTTGTAGTCCCCGGCAGCGGCGCCAAAAGCTTGTCGTGCATCCCGGATGTTGGACGGGTTTTAATCCGGTCGTTGAACCAACCAACCAGGATGCGCGGACAGGGTTTTTATTTATAGAGCAGGGGAATCCTAAGTTGTATACTACTGACAGACCTAAAAAGGGCAGTAAGTGGTATGTATGACTCAGGTGTCGTTCTTCAAACTACAACGGGCATGGGAGTCTAGGAAGTTTTATTATCTTTGGGAATCTAGCTAGGGTTTTTAAAAGCTTTTGGATAGGTTTGGTTTTTATAACTAAATACTAATTTAAATAAAGAAAATAAAACAAAAGAGGTTTGTACGGAGACTCGGTCAACAGAGGATAAGCGAGTGTTTACTATGATTTCGTTATATGTTATTGATGAATAGTCAAGGGTAAGGCTACTAGATGTGATGACTAATCCGGAGAAGATAGAAACATAATTAATGCAAAGTATTGAACCTACGACCGTTCCGCGGCTTCCATACGTTTGTACTCCACCAATTGGTGTTTCCAGCACTATACCGAGTAATAGGGCGTTTTACGATTTTTTCGTTACATTAATTAGGGTTCCACATTACTTTCGCAGATTTCCTATATCCTAATGAGCTACAACTACGAGCCTATTAAATATCTAACGTAGAGTTGTCCGCAATCAGATAAATAACATGTCACGTGGATAGCAGCTATAGAAGTCAAATACACCAGAAGTTCTCCCAAATGTGCAGACCAATTTAACCAACGACTATCCTCGAATCCTGGTCCCCAGTCACAATCATCAGAGACGTCTGTATCGTAGCGTGAATTGTTGATTGAACAAGAACACGAACGGGGATAATCCCGCGGACCAAGTTGGGATAATCGGGCTAACGATCAGTTAAATTGTTCAGCATTACAGATATAAATCATCACAACTATTCCATGCATGTTAATCTACTGTGTAAACCAATATTCTGTGTCTGAAAACCTAATTATACAGTTACTGATATGAACCAGGAGGATAACTATAGCATGCATTATTCCTAAGGCAACAATCAAACAAGAACATGCAATAGGGTGACACATAACAAATCACCATAATCCTAAGCACAGCAGATAACCAATAATCAGATTATAGATATTCCAAAAGTTCTCTCAAAGATATATAACAGATAAACATGAATCTAACCTATCTCTAATCCTACGCTCCGTGTCTCTTATGATTTGTTTCAACCTAGAGAACACAGCCATACCAAGTTCATTGATCATCAAGTATAGAATAGGTAGAGAACGTACCACTAGTAATTGGCCAAGTTCTAGCAGGAAGCTTCTAACCACAGCATAAGTTGGATAGATAAACATTCGAGATTAAGTTTATGAGCTCATACACAGTTTAAAGTAACACGGGCAGAGTAACAGCATGGCATAAACATATTGACTATTCTAACATAACTACATCATAGTAAACACAAAGAAATGTCTAGCCTAACATTATATATCTAGCATACAATCCTAAACAAGCATAAACAAAGCAACACATGTTTAAAACTGGAAAGTAAGAGATATATAAATAGAACCTGATACGAATTTATTACAGACAGATCTTCACGAATACAATGTCTTGGAGTGACTCCGTACAAAAGCTAAAAGCTACCTCTACCTAACTAGCTCTCTAACTAGCTCAATTCTAGAGAGAGAAAATCTCTAGAGAGAGAAACTAGAGAGAGAGTGATGTGTGTGAGAGAGAAAGTGTAAGGAAGAAATGAAATGATAAAAATGGTATGGTTGAAGTGTGAGGGGAGTCCACTATTTATCCGCAAAGCATCAAATCGCGCGTACAACTCACGAAGCAGCACGTACAAGCAAACGAAGCACGATACGGGGTAGGGGGCCGTATACGGCCTTGTAAGGGCCGTATACGGTGTGTAGTAGGCCATATACGGTCTTACAAGGGCCGTATACGGTGCCTGAGGCCGTATACGGTCTCCGTCCGATTTCGTTCGTTGCTTAAAACGTCCGTATCTCCTTCGTTATGCGTCCGTTTGACTCGATTATTTCGCCTGTGGCTTCGAAATTCCGTTACGCTTCTAATGATGCCAATCTCATAGAAATTGGGTGTGTAGAACTCAGGCGTAGCCGAAATGACTTTTAGTGGCTCTGAAAGTGCAGTGTCTTCTCCGTCCTTTGGCCGTTTTACTTGATTCCAGATTTTTCCGTCTCGATTTTACCTATATGACAGATGGTAGAAGTTAGGAGGTGTGCCTTTACACAAAAATGAGGTCGGAGGAATCGGCTTGTATTAAAATGCTGTGTTTTGTGCGGTTTAAGAGTGTTTTAAGTGATTTTTACCACAACATCTTCTTTTGAACCACTTTAGTGAATTCTAATAAATAATCAACGTTTTGAAATGTTTTTACTAAAGAAAGGTCCAAAATGTGAGGAATAAAGCTTCTAAAAACATGACTTTTTACGTCACATCAACAGCCCAGCAGCTACAGACCTGAACTTTTATACAAAAATACCAAATTCAAATTCGTATAACTTTTAAGTCGTTAAGAGTTAAGACCTGAAATTTTACATACACTTCACAATAACATAATAAAACTTTCCCTTTTTACACTTTTTCAAAATACGCGTTTACACCCATTTCGGACGTATGACTAGTTTATGGTCATTTCGGACACCTTTAGTGATGAAGTCAAATCACAAATGACACGTATTCAGACCGTCATCTGTTACCAACATTTTCTACCATACGTTTGACACTTAAACCAATAGTAACAAGTTGCATACTTGTTCCATGGCTCATTTTTGACTCTTTGACCCAAAGATTGCACATTTGGACACTTTTGACCCGTTTCCCATATTTATCACACTTTGACCCATTCACTTACCACCTTCACACATAATTGACCATTTCTAAGGTAGTTGACTATATGTCAACACCAAAGTCAATAGAAAACTTAATTCCAACACTTGACAACACTTATCACTTTTCAATATAATTTCTACCCATCTTTGACACCACACCTTCAATCTTGACTTTGACCACTTTTCCACCTTGACTTTGTCAAGTCAAAGGTATACATTATTAATCACCATTACTTTACATTTTAAACGTTTACATCATAAAAGGGTATCTTTGGGAGTTCTACACAATAGCTTCTGTTGAGTCACTGGTCGCTGACCATGTTGTCACTGGTTGCTGACTAACTCAACTATGCACTACTTGATAAAGAAATAGATTGTGTCAAAGCTGCTGTTGCTGGAGTTTATTACTGCTGATCATTATTCACTCTACTCTCAAGGGAAATGATATGATGAGAAAGATTAGAATTCAACTTTGTGTGTCGCTGATACTTAGCAGCGAGAGTTCTACATCTTCAAATCTAATAAGGCAAAAGTCACTGCCTGAATAATAGCTAGTCGCTGAAGATCTTTATTTCAAGTCATTCTACAAGAGCATGTTAGCTCACAGTGAGTGAGGAGAATCACTGCATCTTCAGTAACTATTCAATAAAGCCTCTCAATCATCAAGTGCAAAAGTACTGTACTTATATACACATCAGCAAGAGTCTTCGTACTTGAAGAATGTTCAAATGATTACGTGGCGGCAACTGATTGGATTTAAGGTAACGAGATATTTGCGGTAACAGAATTGGGACCCGCAGTATGTCGGTTCATCAGAGATCAAGCCAATCAAGTTGCAACATGTGTCCTTCCAAGATCCTATTTTATAGGAGATATTTACGGGATTCTTGTAGTATATATAGTTCAGTATATTGTACATTAGAGGCTAGTTTTTCTGTACGTACTTATCACTTGTGTGTTCAGTGATTAGTTTGTCTAGGGTACGTAACAGTAACTCAGCGAGTGATCAGTTAGCGTGTTTGTCCACTACTGCTCATCTCATTTTGTAATAAGTTAGCTTGTGTGTTTGATTTGGATTAGTTTGGGCTAGTCCATTCCGCAATCAACACTTGTGAATTTTATGATTAATATAATTCACTATTTAGCTACTATTACTATTGTTCTTTGATATTGTAATATCCGATTTATTATTTGTTTGTTATATACTCTGTTTATGTTCAATCAGTTAAAAACTACTTAAATAACTCAAGTAAAATCAGAAATAGTTTTTAATTGTATTCAACCCCCCCTTCTACAATTAAACTTTACATATTGAGATTCCATATCACTTATCAATAGTGATTATGGGACTTTCAATTGGTATCAGAGCAGAGTTGGTTTAAATCAATTAACCAGATCTGCAATGGAATCAGTAAAGTACAGCTGTGTCAACTCCGAGTATCAGAAGGGAAATGGTTCTACTACCAAACCTCTAGCGTTTGATCCCTCTAGGATTGAAACCTGGATGTCCCGGATGATGATGTTTCTTGATCTTATTGATGATCATCTTTGCAATATCATAACCAATGGTCCCCATATTCTAACCACTATTATTCCTGCTGTTGTAGATACTGCTACCACTCCTGCAATACCAGAAATGGTTTTGCCTAAGAGAGAGGAACAGTGGACGGATAAGGATAAACGATTGGTTAGATTAGATAAACAAGCTAAAATCTACATTGGCATGTCACTTCCTGATGAAGTTTTTTAAATCAATCAGGCTTTGCAAAACTGCAAAAGATATGTGGGATACCCTTAGGAATATATATATTGGAACTCCTGATATTATTCACTGCAGGGAAGTAAATCTCACTCGCCAGTATGAGCTGTTCGCAATGGAACCCAACGAGTCACTATCTTCTACTTATACCCGATATCAATCGCTGATGAACAAGATGGAGAAGGCTGGTATAGGAAAGGAGAAGCGATTTGTTGTTGAAAAGTTCTTGGATTTATTGCCCACAGAAGTTTGGGAAACCATTGCTACCTGTACGAGACAGAGAAATGATTATACAAATCTTAATCTTACTCAAGTCTATGGTATTTTGCTCAACTGGGAGCAGTCGGAAAAGCAAGCTGATCAAAGTGAGCACATTCGTGCAACACTTGGAAGTCAAAAAGTGTTGAATGCCCTTGTAGCTGAGCTTGAAGAAATTGATCAGAGGAAGAAATCAAAAGTTTCTAAACAAAGCTCGAAGTCGTTGATAGCTGGTGAAGAAGGTGAAGGAGCTGAAGAACAGTCGGAGTATGAATATGATGAGGGTCTAGAAAAGCTGGAAAGAGATATGGCAATGATGGTTGCAAATTTCAGAAGGAACACCAGATCAAAAAGATTCGTTGGTGCTCCATCATCTGATATTTACAAATCAAAAGGTGAATGCTACAAGTGTGGTAAACCTGGTCACTTTGCAGCTGATTGTAGATCAAAGTCAGTTAACCAAGTCCCTGAACCAGTGCCAAACTTCAGAAATGACAAGTACAACAAGTACAAGGCAAAATACAAGAAACTGAAGGAAATGGCTAAATCTGGAAAGAAGAAGGGGAAAGGTTTCGTCGCTGAAGAAGGTTCATTCAGTGACTCTGACTCCTCATCATCAGATGAAGAAGAAGCAATGATTTGTTTAGATAAGGAGTACTGTCTGATGGCTGATGACGCTGAATTTCTTCAAGATATCAAGAAGTCACTCCTAAGTGTTCAGCATCTGAATGGGATCCTGAAACTCTTTACAAGGTACATTGTTTCAAATCATCTTCAGTTTCTGAAAAAGAGAATGTTTTTGAGTCTCTGATAGTTGACTTATCAAATGCTCATGACATTCAGAAAAGACAGAGATGTGAGATCAGTGACTTAAAATCAAGGCTAAATGATCAAGGTGAAAATGTGTCAAAACTAAAGAGATTAAAACTAGATCTTGATGCACAAACTTATGCAAATCAAGTATGTGTTCAAGAAAAGGTAAAATTTGAAACACAATTTCAACAACTTAAAAAGTTCATGGAATTCTGGTGCAAGTCAAATGATAATATCAATCAATGCGTCAATAATCAAATTCTAAAACAAGTTAAAGCTATTTTGGGAGGAGATTATGAATACGCTGCATCACTCGCTGACTCAAAAATGGTTGATCCTATCTTTGAACCAAAGGGTAATTTTTCAGAAGCTGTTTTTGAACCCATATCAGTCTTCAGTGAGCCAAGACCAAACTATTTCACAAAAAGAAAATTGGTCACTGATGTTTCTGATATGACAGAAGGTAGAGATGAGATAAATATTTTGGAAACTATCAAATCATCGGTAACTTCACGTCTCATCAAAACCATCTCTGATAATCAAGTAATTATCAGAAACTTCACTGACACTGTATCAGTCACTGAGAAAACTTCTATCAGTGATCTTAAGTCAAAGATGCAGGAAGTTAAAATCAACAAGAGAAGTTGTTTGACTGTGTCAGATCAGCAACTTAAAACAAGGAAAGTCAAAAAGGCCAGTCATTTTAATAAAAAGTGTTATAAATGTGGTGAAAGATAGCACTTGGCATCTGAATGTTTAGCTCTACCTATTTCAAAACATCAAATCATCAGTGAGCATTCAGATACGATCTATGCAAATCAGTGGAAGCCAAAACCTATGCTTAGCCACTATGAACCCACTTCTGGATGGGTTCACCAATCAAACTTAAATGAATAAATAGATTCTTTGAATTTATTTATTTATTTTTGTTTTATCTTTTACAATCGCTTTAAATAATTTGACTCTATGGTTTATAACATTAGAAGGATATATTCACTGATCAACTGACTTTCACTGATATAATCAGCAAGTTCAGAAATTAGTGTGTTATATTCATCTTCTATTATAACTCATAAAGTCACTTGAATATCTTTTATGTCTAAAAGTTTGATTAATGTTATTTTTCTATGATATCACTAGCTGATCGGATCAGTATTCTAAGTTGTGGTCTGATCAGTAAGTTGTATCATTAGAAACATAATGTTCATGTTACTTTGAACATAATCTATATTCTTTTTTTTTTTTTTAAATATATAACATATATCTATCAAAATTTGACAAATAATGGTCCTTATCAAAACTAAACCCATGTCTAAATGAATTAATCAGTATTCTAAGTTGTGATTAAATCAGGAAAATAAAGGTTTAGCTAGATAAACCATTACAATTGTCACTTTATGATATTTATATTTCTTTTCTGTTGTAAACCAAGATATTGGTTATGTTTTCTCAGGATCATTCACTCCCTGAGATATCATTTAATGGTGGTATAAATCGACAAACATTCATCATGTTTAATACTTTTTGTATTTAATTTGACGGATTTCAAAATAGATATATTTTGGTACACCGAAAAAGTCGCATTCCTGACATTATCTTTCTTACGTCAGTGCAATTTTTCCGGCGCACCTCTCCCATCACCATTAATACCACCACTCTCCACCATCATCACCCCTATACCACTCCCACCAACAGCTACCATCGTCCACGACTCTTCATTTTTAACCACATAATTATCAAGTTGTGCTCACTAATAAAATCAGTGATTTTATCTCACTCTCATTTTTTTTTACACACACTTGATTTTTAAGTTCTTAAAAATTGAAAACCTTTCATCTTCAAAACCCTAAAAACAAAAACAGTTTATTAGTTTAAAGTCATCGTAATGTCGAAATAAAATTTTTTTACTAACCTCTACAGAGCCACTACAGAGATTAAAGCTCTTCGAGCCTCTGCAGTGGATGAGGATTCCGTCATTACGGTGCCAAAATCAAATTATGTGGGAAATATTGTGTGCCCTAAAACAGAGTATGCGGAGATTTTAAATTTTTTGAATAATCACTTTATTCTCTCTGCTCTTACGTTGTCACCTGGGTTAATGAATCCCAAATGGCTAAGTGAGTTTTGGTTTACCTGCACTCACTCAGTCGTTAACAAGACCTCAGAGATCCAGGGATACATTAACAATGGATCTCACAAAATCACCATCACTGCAGCCATCCTCCGAACCATTTTACAATTACCTGTACGAGATGCTTACGAACCACTGCCTGGAAAAGAGGTAGCCAAGGGAGGCATAGTCAATCTCACTGGGATTGACTGTAAATTTACTCAAAACGGCAATGGCAATCGTAAGTATTCTACTGTACATAAAACAAAAATGGATGGTGTGTGGAATGCCCTATTTTCAAACTTTATTCAATGTTTGGGCACAAAAACAGGGAGCTATGATCAATTCAGCTCCCTAGAGGCACTAATCAGCTGGTCACTAGTCAACTCTTTACAAGTTGACTATGCAAGTGTGATCTTTGATGAGCTTGTTACTCGTGTCGCTGAGGCCTGCAGGGCAAAATATGTGCCCTATCCTAGGTTTCTGTCATTAATCTTTAAAGATCAATTTGAAGCCTATAATAGCACTTCTTTCACAGGCTTTGAACCAACCATGGTTGGAAGTCAAATTTTTGGTAAACCAGCGACTGTGCCTCTCCCTGATTTTATGAAAACAAAGGGGATACTTGCACCCCAGCCTTTACAAACTATACATCCGTCCGCTCCTGCCCCCCATCGATCATATCACTTACCACACCCCCAGTGACTACTATTGATCATCCACCAAAACAAAAACCACCAACTGCTCCAAAGAAAATCAAATTAAAGTCTCTGACATTAAAGGATCAGGGACAGAGTCAAAAGAAGACGTCTAAAGATGCCAAGGGTGAAACAGGGCCTGAACGTTCAGTCCCTGAGGGCACCCTTGCTGAACCCAAGCCTACAACCGCCTCACTGGACTCCCGAAAGTCTAGTGACTCTACAAAGGGAAAACTACAGACAGCTACAATGGCTCAACCCATTGTCAGCAGTGATTCGGGTGCAACCCACACCTCCTATCGAGTCAACCAATCAGCCACTCATCATCCTCACAAAAGGATGATGTTTTAATCAAAGGGCAAGTGACATCAGTGGGTAATAACACACCCATCGCAGATGTCACATCACTAGCTACAGACCCGAGTCAACTCTCATCTTACACTGCACCAACTGTCAATGTCCCTCCCAGTCACAGGGAGAGATACAGGTTGCCATTTCTGTTTCTGATGATCCATCTGCTAAAACACAAGCTGGTGATGATGAGGAAGCCCAGCCAATGGATATCTCCACCTCTTCATCTAAAAATGATCAGCCACCACCACCACCACCACCATATCCAACCTATGCTTCTATTATTAATAGACTGAACCAACAACTGTGTGCTGCTGATACCTCATCTCTACCCACCACCACTACTCTACTAGCTGATACAGTAACCTCACCCATCATGGAACTAGACGCAATGTCTCTTTCTAGTGACAATATCTCTCACCAAGATGCTGAAAAACCTTTATCTACAACAGCTGAAGCACAAACTCAGCCACAACCAACACCACCACTCTCACCTATCACTCAAAAATCACAACTGATAAAGCTTCAACCTCCACCACCTCACCAACACACAAGCTGCTGCTCGAATATATTGCCTCTTCCCAGCAACAAATTCGAATGCTCACTGAAGATAGAGAGTCTCTGATAGGTCAAATTGATGGTCTCACTAACAAAATTCACTCTCTTGCAGCAGTCTATGAACCCATCCCCTCCTGGAGTGAATCTATCAGTGACAAGGTCAAAATGCTTGCTAACGCTGAACTTGATCACTATCGACTTCTGGAAACTCATGCTAAACCCCTCTCTGAACTCTCAACCTTCACCAGAGTCAGTCTCAAAACCCATGATGAAGCAATATCCTCTCTCACCAAACACCAATCTGAAATGGCATCTTCTGTTCTGGAGTATATCACTCACACTGATAAAATAGTGAGTGAAATTCCAACTATGGTCACCAATCAGGAGACAACCATTCAAGGCTTAGAATCTATTCATACTGATCATAAGTTCATCTATAAACGGCTCAAGGAGATTATCGTAGCTTTTTATGATGAAAGGGGGGAGAAAGAAAAAGTTGATGATGAAGCTGAAAATAAAGAAGCTGACAATGATACTTTCATCAATAAATCTGCATCTCCTCAACGCTTCTTTGATCATGATGAAACAGATATGGATGTCGCTGATAATAATGAAGAAGACATAAATGATGAGGTTATTTTTCCTGAGTTTCATCCTGATAAGCTCAGAATGTATAATTGTAAAGTTAGAGAATGAGCTGCTTATGAAAATGCACAAGTTGAGGGGGAGTCAGAAACTATGAGCTGGCTCGATGGAATTGGATGAACAGATAAAATGAAGAAGGTGATGTTAATATGGATGGAGGTGATGACGGTAATGACGATAATAATGATGGTAATTATAAGAATGATGAGACTGATGAAAAAGGGAATGTTGCTGATGATAGGAATGATGGGACTGATGAGAAAGGAAATGGTCCTGATGAGAAGAAAGATGTAGATGATGATGATACAAAAGTGGAGGATCAGCAACACATCTCTTCTGTTCTCTCAAAAAGAAAAAGGACCAGCAAGTCACCTACATCATCTGGGCTCTGTCCCTCTAAACATAAAATGTAACACCCCCAAATTTAATGATTTGCGGAAGCTTGATTTGGGTGTTACTAATCAATAACAAAGCACAAAGATATATGGTAAACGACTCTATATGCGTCATTTTAACAAAATATATTGATAATTGAAATGTTTTCAACATTTAAAGCTTTACATAGCTCGAGTTTAAATCAAAAGGAGATTTCAGTACATAAGTACTTGTACAAAATATACTAATGCAAGAAAATCTCAATGGTCTGTATGCTGACTCGAGCTAAAATCCTGAAGCAGAAGCATGCTACTGCTTGGTACCTGCGATACATGCTAAAAGGTCAGCTAAAAGCTAGTGAGCTCACAGGTTTGAAATCAGTTAATATAGTATGAACCGCAAGATTTAATAATGAATTGCATCCAGCAATTAAATGATAGTAATCGTGTATACAGCCATGAGCACATAGTTGAGCTTAACTCGAGGGCCGGGTCCCCTATAGAGAATTCCGGGCGAGGTGCCTCCACGAATGCCTAATCAACATTCGTCTTCCCAAATATTAGTACGTCTGTTTACCCGGTTAGTGCTTGCTAACCCGAACGAGGTGGGTCAATCCTATATGGTACCATATACTAATATTCACGCTACAACGTATTAACAACTATGCTGACGGAGGACTTTAAATGATTAGTTGTGAAAAACTCATGTAGTATATGAAATGTTTGTACTTGCGTTCACATGTTAAAAATGAGCAATATATCACACCCCTGAGTAAAACAGTAAAAAGAGGGGCTATGAGACTCACCTGAGTCTGAAAGCGTTTAACTTAATAAACTTTGATTGATTAGCCGAGTAATGAAGTCTAAAGACTTGTAACCTGAGGGTGTCCACGACACGCGATGGTTATAAATGTGAGTAGGTATCTATCAAGACTACCTTGTAGTTGTCCGTCCAACTAGAATGTCCAAATTACATTTGGTTGATTGATTCGAATGTTTGAAAATATGTACGGCCCGTTGGTGACGGATTTGTAATAATAATCTCAACTATTATTATTTTGATTTCGTGTCGTTTTACTTGAAAAATGTGTTTTGATTGTGTTTTAGAAGCCGTTACGGAATCTAAGTACGGGGGTCCGGGGGCAGCGCCCATGGTAGCGGGGTCCAAGGGGCGGCAGCCCCTGGCGGGGTCCAAGGGGCAGAGCCCCTGGCTGGGGTCGAGCTGCCAGGTCAGCTTGGAAAATTTTTATTTCTACTATATTGCTTTGACAAAAAACGCATCTGGGATCTGAATTTGGGTAAAATCGAGTGATAAATTTCGAGTCTCGACACTTAGTAAAAATCTGTGTTTTTGAGGTTCTGGTTTGTGCGACGTTGGGTGCGACGTCGCAGATCCTGACTGCGACGTTGAGCATGGCGTCGCTATGTGCGACTTTCACAATTTAATGCGACGTTGTACGTGGCGTCGCTATATGTGACGTTGTTGATTTCTGCGACGTAAGTGCTTGCGTCGCTAAGTGCGACGTGGTGAGGTATTGGCGACGTTCAGGCTGATGTCGCTATATGCGACGTCGCAATTTAATGCGACTTTGTGACCGACGTCGCACCATGCGACGTCACGAGGGGTTTTGCGACGTTGAAGCTGACGTCGCATAAATCTGGGTCCAAAAGCGACGTTACGGTCTGATGGCCGGAAAATGTGTCGAAAACGAGTTTTTCGGTTTCCGTTCGGTCCAAAACTTTTACCCAACCCATATTTGGACATTATAAGTTGATCCAAACCACTAACAAGCAAAAACACTTAAAAACGAGAGATTTCGGGATTTGTCGGAAACTTACAAAGTGTCGGATCAAAAATCCGAAAAGATAGGATGATAGATCGGGATGCGGTGGTCGTTTTCTTCCAAAGGAGTAGTAAAATCCAAGGCCGTTTGCTAGTAGTATTTTGCGATTTAATGAGGTGGTGGGGGTTTTTCTTTTTAGAGAGAAAAAGGGAGAGGAGAGAGTAAGAGAGAGAAAGAGTGAGGTGAAAGTGAAAGAAAGAGGAGGGAGTTGGGGGTTTAACCTCCAACTTTCAGTCTCCGCAGTTGCGTTCCGTGTGGTGTTCGTTTGCTCCGTCGTTTAAACGTTAAATAATTATTTTATATATTAAATGGTAAGTTTTAAAATACAAATTTATTACGCGTTATTTTATTTAAATATTTTACTAATCAATTTATAATTGCGTTATAAAATGTAAGTTAGTTTGTTTGCGCGTTTTACATTGTTAAATCGTATAGGTTTTGCTTGTATGATCCGAATGAACACGAAATATTATCATAATAATACTTTTGATATAAAAACGTTATTTGATAAAATTGGTCACCAACGTCCGTATTAAATTGAATCGAAATACATTCGATTTAAATTGCGTACGATTTAATCAAATCGCATTTTCGTATATATTCAACAATATATATAATTCGATACATTAATTAGCCTAACACAGAACTAATTACATGTATTAACATATGATTAGGCACTAATTACTAGTCCTAATTTGGCGGATGTTACATTCTCCCCCTGTTAGAAGAATTTCGTCCCGAAATTTAGCTCGAGGTCGTGTTTGATGTAGAATCAGTGAAAAGTTGAGGATATTTGAGTCGCATCTGGTCTTCCCGTTCCCAGGTGAATTCCGGACCACGCCGCGAATTCCATCTGACCTTGACAATGGGAATACGACTTTGTTTCAGTTGTTTGACCTCACGGTCCATAATTTCAGCGGGTTCCTCAATGAAGTGAAGTTTATCGTCAACACGAATTTCATCTAGTGGGATAATAAGTGTCTCATCAGACAGACACTTCTTCAAATTTGAAATATGAAAAGTAGGGTGCACGCTGCTGAGTTCGGATGGCAGCTGCAATCGATAAGCTACGGGGCCAATCCGTTCGAGGATCTCGAATGGCCCAATGTACCGGGGATTTAACTTCCCGCGTTTGCCAAAACGGATGACACCTTTCCAAGGCGATACTTTTAAGAGTACTCGATCCCCAACTTGGAACTCGAGTGGTTTGCGTCTCACGTCAGCATAACTTTTCTGACGATCACGTGCGGCTTTGAGTCGGTTTTGAATTTCCACAATTTTCTCAGTGGTGGTGTGTATGAGTTCAGGACCAGTGAGTTGGCTGTCTCCCACTTCGGTCCAACAAATCGGTGATCGGCACTTACGACCGTACAGTGCCTCAAAAGGTGCAGCCTTAATGCTGGCGTGATAGCTGTTATTGTACGAGAATTCGCACAACGGTAGGTGTCTTTCCCAGTTTGTACCGAAATCAACTACGCAGGCGCGTAGCATATCTTCCAGTGTCTGAATGGTTCGTTCACTTTGGCCATCGGTTTGGGGATGGTACGCGGTGCTCATATCTAGACGAGTACCCAATGCTTTTTGAAGTGACTGCCAAAAGTGAGAGGTGAAACGGGCATCCCTGTCAGAGATGATCGAGATTGGAACGCCGTGATGAGAAACAGTTTCCTTGATGTAGATTTGTGCAAGGCGTTCCATTTTATTGTTTTCTTTGATTGCCAGGAAATGAGCAGATTTAGTGAGGCGGTCAACGATCACCCAAATGGTATCGCAACCGTTCGACGACTTGGGTAGTTTGGTTATGAAATCCATGGCAATTTGTTCCCATTTCCATTCAGGGATTTCAGGTTGCTGGAGTAAACCAGGCGGTTTCTGATGTTCGGTTTTGACTTTCGAGCAAGTAAGACACTTGCTGACATACGTGGCGATTTCGGCTTTCATGTTTGGCCACCAATAAAATTCCTTGATTCCGTGGTACATCTTATCGGATCTCGGATGGATAGAATATTTAGACTTGTGAGCTTCATCCATCACCAAGTCTCGGAGGTTCCCGAAATTAGGCAACCAGATTCGGTTTGAGAAATACCTAATCCCGTTAGATTTGATTTCAAATTGTTTGTCAATACCCCGCAAGGCTTCATTTTTGATGTTTTCAGGTTTCAGGGCTTCGATCTGCGCGGTATGAATCTGAACGGTAAGATCGTTGTGAATGGTCATACTGAGGGCTCGGACTCGAAGTGGTTTTGGTCGTTCCTTTCGACTGAGGGCATCGGCCACAACATTAGCCTTCCATGGATGGTACTTGATCTCGCAATCGTAATCGGTAAGCAACTCGACCCATCGACGTTGCCTCATATTGAGATCCTTCTGATCGAATATATGTTGGAGACTTTTGTGATCGGTAAAGATTGTGCACTTAGTGCCGTAGAGATAATGTCTCCAGATTTTGAGAGCAAAAACGACATCTCCAAGTTCGAAATCATGAGTGGTGTAGTTCTTTTCGTGAATTTTTAGCTGTCGTGAGGCATAGGCAATAACTTTGTCTCGTTGCATCAGCACGCAACCGAGACCTTGGTGAGAAGCATCGCAGTATACCACGAAGTCATCGGTGCCTTCGGGTAAGGATAGAATTGGAGCACTGCAAAGCTTTTGTTTCAGAAGTTGGAACGCTGACTCTTGTTTATCGGTCCAATCGAACCTTTTGTCCTTCTGAGTCAGTAACGTGAGCGGTTGAGATATTTTGGAGAAGTTTTTGATAAATCGCCGATAGTACCCAGCAAGACCCAAGAATTGTCGTACTTCAGTTGCAGAGGTGGGGGCTTGCCAGTCTTTGATAGCCTCGGTTTTTGATGGGTCAACGTGAATTCCCTGACTGTCGATCACGTGACCAAGGAATTGGACGGTTTGTATCCAGAACTCACACTTAGAGAACTTGGCGTAAAGCTCCTCGTGTCTCAGTAGTTCAAGGATGGTTTTGAGGTGTTGCGCGTGCTCTTGCTTGTTGCGCGAGTAAATGAGTATGTCATCGATAAAAACAATGACAAACTTGTCGAGGTAAGGTTTGCACACCCGGTTCATGAGGTCCATGAATACAGCAGGTGCGTTTGTTAGACCAAAGGGCATCACTTGGAATTCGTAGTGCCCGTAACGAGTTCTGAAAGCAGTTTTTGGAATATCGGTGTCGCGAACTCGTAACTGATGATAGCCCGATCGCAGGTCGATTTTTGAGTAGAAACTTGAACCCTGAAGTTGGTCGAATAGATCATCAATGCGAGGAAGTGGGTATCGGTTTTTGACGGTCAATTTGTTCAACTCTCGATAGTCAATGCACATTCTGAATGAACCGTCCTTCTTTTTAACAAATAAGACCGGAGCTCCCCAAGGTGAAGAACTCGGTCTAATGAATCCTCTATCCAGAAGTTCCTGTAACTGGGCAGACAACTCCTGGAGTTCGGATGGGGCTAAACGGTACGGTGCACGGGCCACCGGTGCGGCACCCGGCACGAGATCAATTGAGAACTCAACCTGTCTAGGTGGAGGTAAGCCAGGTAGTTCTTCTGAAAGACTTCGGGAAAGTCTCTAACAATTGGCACATCCTCAAGTCGCTTCTCCTCCGACTTCTTCTCTGTGATGTGTGAGAGTATTGCAGGGTAACCCTTTCTCAGGAATTTTCGGGTTTTTAAGCAAGAGATGATATTGAGCCTCGTCCCACCGGTCTCCCCCTGTATGATCAAGGTTCCACCGGCAGCGAGTGGAATACGGACGATTTTATCGTAACAAACGATTTCAGCTCGGTGTTTGGACAACCAGTCCATTCCAATGATGACGTCGAAACTCCCGATTTCAATGGGTACAAGTTCGATGGAAAAGGTTTCGTCAGCTAGGTTTAAAGTGCAATTAGGTATCACACTATTGGTTTCTATAAGTTTTCCATTTGCTAGCTCTACAGTGTACTTAACATCTAAGGCAACAGGAGTGATGTCAATTAATGGGCAAAAGTCGTCGGAGATAAAACTTCTATCAGCACCAGTATCAAATAGAACAGAAGCATTTAAGTTGTTGAGGATGAACATACCCGAGACCACATCCGGGTCTTGGCGGGCGTCCCCGGATTTGATGACGAAGGCTCTGCTTCGGGTGTTGTTGTTGTTGCTGTTGCGGTTATTGTTGTTGTTATTCTTCAGCTTTGGGCACGTGTCCCTGAAGTGCCCTGGTTTCCCACACTCAAAGCAGACTTTGGGTGGTCTGGTGTTGTTGTTGGAATTGTTGTTGGCAGGAGAATTGCAATCCTTGGTGAGGTGGCCGTACCTCTTGCAATTGTTGCAAAAGGGACCACAGGAACCTTCATGGTGGCGACTGCACTTGGAACAGTAGGGTTTGTTCCCAGTGTAGCCCCGTGTGATGTCGGTGGTGGTGTTGTAGGCTTTGATGGTGTCGGGTTTCTTGTTTTGTTGGTTTGAGTGGTTGTTGTGGTAGTCGGACCACTTTCGTTTGTTGTTGTGAGAGGATGAATTGGGTGGTTCAGAATCTTGGCTCATTGACATCAGGTCTTGGGCCAGTAGGATTGCACCGTCAATGGTGGTTTGGTTGGAAGAGGCGACGTGCCCCCGAACAGGCTCAGGAAGGCCAAGGATGTACTTCCTGATTTTGTCAGGTTCTGTGCTTACCATAGCTGGGCGGAGGGTGGCAAGTTGTTGGAATCTGGTGGTATAACCATCGATATCACCACCCTGAACCTTTAGGTTCCAGAACTCCTCATCTAGCTTTTGGAGTTTGGCAACTGAGCAGTATTTGACAGTGAGTTTTGCTTTCAAGTCCTCCCAAGAGAGTTGGTAGGCAATGTCAGCACCCACTGATTGGGTATATGAGTTCCACCAAGAGTGGGCATCATCTTCGAGAGAGCAGGTGGCAAAGTTTACTTTGTCGTTCTCCGCGCATTTGCTGACACGGAAAACGGTTTTCATCTTTTCGAACCATCTGATCAGTCCGATGGCTCCTTCAGAACCCTTGAAGCTTGAGGGTTTACAGCTCTGAAAGTCCTTGTAAGAACAAGGTTTAGCAGCAGGGGTTTCAGCGGCATCACTGTTCCTTGTGGAATTTTGTGGGGTATTCCGAGCAAAGGCTTCAGTAACAACCTGGGTTATAAGGGACGTAAGCTGAGCATCGGTGTATGGTCTTGTCTTTGGCGGCATGATTCTTCAATAAAAGAAATGAAGATACATGAGATTTTGTAGGAAAGTTGTATTTGTCACATGTGTACATGTATAAAAGCAGTAATACATGACATCAACATGGAAAAATGACAATTAATATGAGTTGAAACAGCAAGGGATATTTGATAGATAATACGAGTTCAAAGGTTACATCCTACAGAGTTATTACAAAAGGTGTCGGGAATTGTTACATCCGACTAATTTATAGAGTAGTGCCTAGATTGTCATTAGATTACGAGATAGATTACAAGACAAGGACTACACTAGTCTTAACGTAGATTAATTTGTTCCATCATCGTGACAAGACGGTCAACAGTGTTTGCAAGTCTGCTAGCTTGTCGGGCGTTATCTTCTGCTAGTGCTAGTCGTTGTGTTAGTCCACGGGCATACTCTTCTGCTTCATGTGAGCGATGTTCACATTCTTCCATCCTTTGTCGCAGAAGGGCATTTTCCACGCTTATTTCAATTACTTGGTTGCGAAGGACATCCATGTTGTTGTTTGTGGTTTCAAGGTCGTCGGAGACTTGTTCGATGCGTTCAAGGGATGTAAGTCTCCAGTTTTCTTTTGTTTCTTGCAACACGACATCCATGGTGCGAAGTCGCTGCTCGTGTTGGTTCACCCTAGCGGCTAAGGCCGGCAAGGTGAAGTGAGTGGGGTACGGGCCAGCTCGAGGCAACCTGTTGTTCCTCCTAGCTACCCTTGGGTTCTGCAACCCGGATTGAGAGCGAGTTGAGTTTGACGGTGTGTTTGCCATTTCTGAGGCAAAGCGTTAGTAAGAGTGAGGCCTATATTCATATAGTTCCTATATAATATAGCCTATTGAGTGTCTAACATAAACATGTTTAAGTCTCGGTTCTCTCGAGGTCAGAGTCTTCTATTGTACCCTGTTCAGCCATAACTACTTTCAGATCTTACATCATCTTTGCTTAATTGTACATAGTTGATCAGGCTATGTTAAATTAAACTCGTATGATGTAATCACTGAACCAGTTATACCTAATAAGGAATACTGCCTAATGGTCATAGTCTAGGCTCACTAAATGCAACCTAGTTCACTATAACCTTAGTCTCTGATACCAATCTGTAACACCCCCAAATTTAATGATTTGCGGAAGCTTGATTTGGGTGTTACTAATCAATAACAAAGCACAAAGATATATAGTAAACGACTCTATATGCGTCGTTTTAACAAAATATATTGATAATTGAAATGTTTACAACATTTAAAGCTTTACATAGCTCGAGTTTAAATCAAAAGGAGATTTCAGTACATAAGTACTTGTACAAAATATACTAATGCAAGAAAATCTCAATGGTCTGTATGCTGACTCGAGCTAAAATCCTGAAGCAGAAGCATGCTACTGCTTGGTACCTGCGATACATGCTAAAAGGTCAGCTAAAAGCTAGTGAGCTCACAGGTTTGAAATCAGTTAATGTAGTATGAACCGCAAGATTTAATAATGAATTGCATCCAGCAATTAAATGATAGTAATCGTGTATACAGCCATGAGCACATAGTTGAGCTTAACTCGAGGGCCGGGTCCCCTATAGAGAATTCCGGGCGAGGTGCCTCCACGAATGCCTAATCAACATTCGTCTTCCCAAATATTAGTACGTCTGTTTACCCGGTTAGTGCTTGCTAACTCGAACGAGGTGGGTCAATCCTATATGGTACCATATACTAATATTCACGCTACAACGTATTAACAACTATGCTGACGGAGGACTTTAAATGATTAGTTGTGAAAAACTCATGTAGTATATGAAATGTTTGTACTTGCGTTCACATGTTAAAAATGAGCAATATATCACACCCCTGAGTAAAACAGTAAAAAGAGGGGCTATGAGACTCACCTGAGTCTGAAAGCGTTTAACTTAATAAACTTTGATTGATTAGCCGAGTAATGAAGTCCAAAGACTTGTAACCTGAGGGTGTCCACGACACGCGATGGTTATAAATATGAGTAGGTATCTATCAAGACTACCTTGTAGTTGTCCGTCCAACTAGAATGTCCAAATTACATTTAGTTGATTGATTCGAATGTTTGAAAATATGTACGGCCCGTTGGTGACGGATTTGTAATAATAATCTCAACTATTATTATTTTGATTTCGTGTCGTTTTACTTGAAAAATGTGTTTTGATTGTGTTTTAGAAGCCGTTACGGAATCTAAGTATGGGGGTCCGGGGGCAGCGCCCATGGTAGCGGGGTCCAAGGGGCGGCAGCCCCTGGCGGGGTCCAAGGGGCAGAGCCCCTGGCTGGGGTCGAGCTGCCAGGTCAGCTTGGAAAATTTTTATTTCTACTATATTGCTTTGACAAAAAACGCATCTGGGATCTGAATTTGGGTAAAATCGAGTGATAAATTTCGAGTCTCGACACTTAGTAAAAATCTGTGTTTTTGAGGTTCTGGTTTGTGCGACGTTGGGTGCGACGTCGCAGATCCTGACTGCGACGTTGAGCATGGCGTCGCTATGTGCGACTTTCGCAATTTAATGCGACGTTGTACGTGGCGTCGCTATATGCGACGTTGTTGATTTCTGCGACGTAAGTGCTTGCGTCGCTAAGTGCGACGTGGTGAGGTATTGGCGACGTTAAGGCTGATGTCGCTATATGCGACGTCGCAATTTAATGCGACTTTTTGACCGACGTCGCACCATGCGACGTCACGAGGGGTTTTGCGACGTTGAAGCTGACGTCGCATAAATCTGGGTCCAAAAGCGACGTTACGGTCTGATGGCCGGAAAATGTGTCGAAAACGAGTTTTTCGGTTTCCGTTCGGTCCAAAACTTTTACCCAACCCATATTTGGACATTATAAGTTGATCCAAACCACTAACAAGCAAAAACACTTAAAAACGAGAGATTTCGGGATTTGTCGGAAACTTACAAAGTGTCGGATCAAAAATCCGAAAAGATAGGATGATAGATCGGGATGCGGTGGTCGTTTTCTTCCAAAGGAGTAGTAAAATCCAAGGCCGTTTGCTAGTAGTATTTTGCGATTTAATGAGGTGGTGGGGGTTTTTCTTTTTAGAGAGAAAAAGGGAGAGGAGAGAGTAAGAGAGAGAAAGAGTGAGGTGAAAGTGAAAGAAAGAGGAGGGAGTTGGGGGTTTAACCTCCAACTTTCAGTCTCCGCAGTTGCGTTCCGTGTGGTGTTCGTTTGCTCCGTCGTTTAAACGTTAAATAATTATTTTATATATTAAATGGTAAGTTTTAAAATACAAATTTATTACGCGTTATTTTATTTAAATATTTTACTAATCAATTTATAATTGCGTTATAAAATGTAAGTTAGTTTGTTTGCGCGTTTTACATTGTTAAATCGTATAGGTTTTGCTTGTATGATCCGAATGAACACGAAATATTATCATAATAATACTTTTGATATAAAAACGTTATTTGATAAAATTGGTCACCAACGTCCGTATTAAATTGAATCGAAATACATTCGATTTAAATTGCGTACGATTTAATCAAATCGCATTTTCGTATATATTCAACAATATATATAATTCGATACATTAATTAGCCTAACACAGAACTAATTACATGTATTAACATATGATTAGGCACTAATTACTAGTTCTAATTTGGCGGGTGTTACATTCTCCCCCTGTTAGAAGAATTTCGTCCCGAAATTTAGCTCGAGGTCGTGTTTGATGTAGAATCAGTGAAAAGTTGAGGATATTTGAGTCGCATCTGGTCTTCCCGTTCCCAGGTGAATTCCGGACCACGCCGCGAATTCCATCTGACCTTGACAATGGGAATACGACTTTGTTTCAGTTGTTTGACCTCACGGTCCATAATTTCAGCGGGTTCCCGTTCCTCAATGAAGTGAAGTTTATCGTCAACACGAATTTCATCTAGTGGGATAATAAGTGTCTCATCAGACAGACACTTCTTCAAATTTGAAATATGAAAAGTAGGGTGCACGCTGCTGAGTTCGGATGGCAGCTGCAATCGATAAGCTACGGGGCCAATCCGTTCGAGGATCTCGAATGGCCCAATGTACCGGGGATTTAACTTCCCGCGTTTACCAAAACGGATAACACCTTTCCAAGGTGATACTTTTAAGAGTACTCGATCCCCAACTTGGAACTCGAGTGGTTTGCGTCTCACGTCAGCATAACTTTTCTGACGATCACGTGCGGCTTTGAGTCGGTTTTGAATTTCCACAATTTTCTCAGTGGTGGCGTGTATGAGTTCAGGACCAGTGAGTTGGCTGTCTCCCACTTCGGTCCAACAAATTGGTGATCGGCACTTACGACCGTACAGTGCCTCAAAAGGTGCAGCCTTAATGCTGGCGTGATAGCTGTTATTGTACGAGAATTCGCACAACGGTAGGTGTCTTTCCCAGTTTGTACCGAAATCAACTACGCAGGTGCGTAGCATATCTTCCAGTGTCTGAATGGTTCGTTCACTTTGGCCATCGGTTTGGGGATGGTACGCGGTGCTCATATCTAGACGAGTACCCAATGCTTTTTGAAGTGACTGCCAAAAGTGAGAGGTGAAACGGGCATCCCTGTCAGAGATGATCGAGATTGGAACGCCGTGATGAGAAACAGTTTCCTTGATGTAGATTTGTGCAAGGCGTTCCATTTTATCGTTTTCTTTGATTGCCAGGAAATGAGCAGATTTAGTGAGGCGGTCAACGATCACCCAAATGGTATCGCAACCATTCGACGACTTGGGTAGTTTGGTTATGAAATCCATGGCAATTTGTTCCCATTTCCATTCAGGGATTTCAGGTTGCTGGAGTAAACCAGGCGGTTTCTGATGTTCGGTTTTGACTTTCGAGCAAGTAAGACACTTGCTGACATACGTGGCGATTTCGGCTTTCATGTTTGGCCACCAATAAAATTCCTTGATTCCGTGGTACATCTTATCGGATCTCGGATGGATAGAATATTTAGACTTGTGAGCTTCATCCATCACCAAGTCTCGGAGGTTCCCGAAATTAGGCAACCAGATTCGGTTTGAGAAATACCTAATCCCGTTAGATTTGATTTCAAATTGTTTGTCAATACCCCGCAAGGCTTCATTTTTGATGTTTTCAGGTTTCAGGGCTTCGATCTGCGCGGTATGAATCTGAACGGTAAGATCGTTGTGAATGGTCATACTGAGGGCTCAGACTCGAAGTGGTTTTGGTCGTTCCTTTCGACTGAGGGCATCGGCCACAACATTAGCCTTCCATGGATGGTACTTGATCTCGCAATCGTAATCGGTAAGCAACTCGACCCATCGACGTTGCCTCATATTGAGATCCTTCTGATCGAATATATGTTGGAGACTTTTGTGATCGGTAAAGATTGTGCACTTAGTGCCGTAGAGATAATGTCTCCAGATTTTGAGAGCAAAAACGACATCTCCAAGTTCGAGATCATGAGTGGTGTAGTTCTTTTCGTGAATTTTTAGCTGTCGTGAGGCATAAGCAATAACTTTGTCTCGTTGCATCAGCACGCAACCGAGACCTTGGTGAGAAGCATCGCAGTATACCACGAAGTCATCGGTGCCTTCGGGTAAGGATAGAATTGGAGCACTGCAAAGCTTTTGTTTCAGAAGTTGGAACGCTGACTCTTGTTTATCGGTCCAATCGAACCTTTTGTCCTTCTGAGTCAGTAACGTGAGCGGTTGAGATATTTTGGAGAAGTTTTTGATAAATCGCCGATAGTACCCAGCAAGACCCAAGAATTGTCGTACTTCAGTTGCAGAGGTGGGTGCTTGCCAGTCTTTGATAGCCTCGATTTTTGATGGGTCAACGTGAATTCCCTGACTGTCGATCACGTGACCAAGGAATTGGACGGTTTGTATCCAGAACTCACACTTAGAGAACTTGGCGTAAAGCTCCTCGTGTCTCAGTAGTTCAAGGATGATTTTGAGGTGTTGCGCGTGCTCTTGCTTGTTGCGCGAGTAAATGAGTATGTCATCGATAAAAACAATGTCAAACATGTCGAGGTAAGGTTTGCACACCCGGTTCATGAGGTCCATGAATACAGCAGGTGCGTTTGTTAGACCAAAGGGCATCACTTGGAATTCGTAGTGCCCGTAACGAGTTCTGAAAGCAGTTTTTGGAATATCGGTGTCACGAACTCGTAACTGATGATAGCCCGATCGCAGGTCGATTTTTGAGTAGAAACTTGAACCCTGAAGTTGGTCGAATAGATCATCAATGCGAGGAAGTGGGTATCGGTTTTTGATGGTCAATTTGTTCAACTCTCGATAGTCAATGCACATTCTGAATGAACCGTCCTTCTTTTTAACAAATAAGACCGGAGCTCCCCAAGGTGAAGAACTCGGTCTAATGAATCCTCTATCCAGAAGTTCATGTAACTGGGCAGACAACTCCTGGAGTTCGGATGGGGCTACACGGTACGGTGCACGGGCCACCGGTGCGGCTCCCGACACGAGATCAATTGAGAACTCAACCTGTCTAGGTGGAGGTAAGCCAGGTAGTTCTTCCGGAAAGACTTCGGGAAAGTCTCTAACAATTGGCACATCCTCAAGTCGCTTCTCCTCCGACTTCTTCTCTGTGATGTGTGCGAGTATTGCAGAGTAACCATTTCTCAGGAATTTTCGGGTTTTTAAGCAAGAGATGATATTGAGCCTCGTCCCACCGGTCTCCCCCTGTATGATCAAGGTTCCACCAGCAGCGAGTGGAATACGGACGATTTTATCGTAACAAACGATTCCAGCTCGGTGTTTGGACAACCAGTCCATTCCAATGATGACGTCGAAACTCCCGATTTCAATGGGTACAAGGTCGATGGAAAAGGTTTCGTCAGCTAGGTTTAAAGTGCAATTAGGTATCACACTATTGGTTTCTATAAGTTTTCCATTTGCTAGCTCTACAGTGTACTTAACATTTAAGGCAACAGGAGTGATGTCAAGTAATGGGCAAAAGTCGTCGGAGATAAAACTTCTATCAGCACCAGTATCAAATAGAACAGAAGCATTTAAGTTGTTGAGGAGGAACATACCCGAGACCACATTCGGGTCTTGGCGGGCGTCCCCGGATTTGATGACGAAGGCTCTGCTTCGGGTGTTGTTGTTGTTGCTGTTGCGGTTATTGTTGTTGTTATTCTTCAGCTTTGGGCACGTGTCCCTGAAGTGCCCTGGTTTCCCACACTCAAAGCAGACTTTGGGTGGTCTGGTGTTGTTGTTGGAATTGTTGTTGGCAGGAGAATTGCAATCCTTGGTGAGGTGGCCGTACCTCTTGCAATTGTTGCAAAAGGGACCACAGGAACCTTCATGGTGGCGACTGCACTTGGAACAGTAGGGTTTGTTCCCAGTGTAGCCCCGTGTGATGTCGGTGGTGGTGTTGTAGGCTTTGATGGTGTCGGGTTTCTTGTTTTGTTGGTTTGAGTGGTTGTTGTGGTAGTCGGACCACTTTCGTTTGTTGTTGTGAGAGGATGAATTGGGTGGTTCAGAATCTTGGCTCATTGACATCAGGTCTTGGGCCAGTAGGATTGCACCGTCAATGGTGGTTTGGTTGGAAGAGGCGACGTGCCCCCGAACAGGCTCAGGAAGGCCAAGGATGTACTTCCTGATTTTGTCAGGTTCTGTGCTTACCATAGCTGGGCGGAGGGTGGCAAGTTGTTGGAATCTGGTGGTATAACCATCGATATCACCACCCTGAACCTTTAGGTTCCAGAACTCCTCATCTAGCTTTTGGAGTTTGGCAACTGAGCAGTATTTGGCAGTGAGTTTTGCTTTCAAGTCCTCCGAAGAGAGTTGGTAGGCAATGTCAGCACCCACTGATTGGGTATATGAGTTCCACCAAGAGTGGGCATCATCTTCGAGAGAGCAGGTGGCAAAGTTTACTTTGTCGTTCTCCGCGCATTTGCTGACACGGAAAACGGTTTTCATCTTTTCGAACCATCTGATCAGTCCGATGGCTCCTTCAGAACCCTTGAAGCTTGAGGGTTTACAGCTCTGAAAGTCCTTGTAAGAACAAGGTTTAGCAGCAGGGGTTTCAGCGGCATCACTGTTCCTTGTGGAATTTTGTGGGGTATTCCGAGCAAAGGCTTCAGTAACAACCTGGGTTATAAGGGACGTAAGCTGAGCATCGGTGTATGGTCTTGTCTTTGGCGGCATGATTCTTCAATAAAAGAAATGAAGATACATGAGATTTTGTAGGAAAGTTGTATTTGTCACATGTGTACATGTATAAAAGCAGTAATACATGACATCAACATGGAAAAATGACAATTAATATGAGTTGAAACAGCAAGGGATATTTGATAGATAATACGAGTTCAAAGGTTACATCCTACAGAGTTATTACAAAAGGTGTCGGGAATTGTTACATCCGACTAATTTATAGAGTAGTGCCTAGATTGTCATTAGATTACGAGATAGATTACAAGACAAGGACTACACTAGTCTTAACGTAGATTAATTTGTTCCATCATCGTGACAAGACGGTCAATAGTGTTTGCAAGTCTGCTAGCTTGTCGGGCGTTATCTTCTGCTAGTGCTAGTCGTTGTGTTAGTCCACGGGCATACTCTTCTGCTTCATGTGAGCGATGTTCACATTCTTCCATCCTTTGTCGCAGAAGGGCATTTTCCACGCTTATTTCTATTACTTGGTTGCGAAGGACATCCATGTTGTTGTTTGTGGTTTCAAGGTCGTCGGAGACTTGTTCGATGCGTTCAAGGGATGTAAGTCTCCAGTTTTCTTTTGTTTCTTGCAACACGACATCCATGGTGCGAAGTCGCTGCTCGTGTTGGTTCACCCTAGCGGCTAAGGCCGGCAAGGTGAAGTGAGTGGGGTACGGGCCAGCTCGAGGCAACCTGTTGTTCCTCCTAGCTACCCTTGGGTTCTGCAACCCGGATTGAGAGCGAGTTGAGTTTGACGGTGTGTTTGCCATTTCTGAGGCAAAGCGTTAGTAAGAGTGAGGCCTATATTCATATAGTTCCTATATAATATAGCCTATTGAGTGTCTAACATAAACATGTTTAAGTCTCGGTTCTCTCGAGGTCAGAGTCTTCTATTGTACCCTGTTCAGCCATAACTACTTTCAGATCTTACATCATCTTTGCTTAATTGTACATAGTTGATCAGGCTATGTTAAATTAAACTCGTATGATGTAATCACTGAACCAGTTATACCTAATAAGGAATACTGCCTAATGGTCATAGTCTAGGCTCACTAAATGCAACCTAGTTCACTATAACCTTAGTCTCTGATACCAATCTGTAACACCCCCAAATTTAATGATTTGCGGAAGCTTGATTTGGGTGTTACTAATCAATAACAAAGCACAAAGATATATAGTAAACGACTCTATATGCGTCGTTTTAACAAAATATATTGATAATTGAAATGTTTACAACATTTAAAGCTTTACATAGCTCGAGTTTAAATCAAAAGGAGATTTCAGTACATAAGTACTTGTACAAAATATACTAATGCAAGAAAATCTCAATGGTCTGTATGCTGACTCGAGCTAAAATCCTGAAGCAGAAGCATGCTACTGCTTGGTACCTGCGATACATGCTAAAAGGTCAGCTAAAAGCTAGTGAGCTCACAGGTTTGAAATCAGTTAATGTAGTATGAACCGCAAGATTTAATAATGAATTGCATCCAGCAATTAAATGATAGTAATCGTGTATACAGCCATGAGCACATAGTTGAGCTTAACTCGAGGGCCGGGTCCCCTATAGAGAATTCCGGGTGAGGTGCCTCCACGAATGCCTAATCAACATTCGTCTTCCCAAATATTAGTACGTCTGTTTACCCGGTTAGTGCTTGCTAACCCGAACGAGGTGGGTCAATCCTATATGGTACCATATACTAATATTCACGCTACAACGTATTAACAACTATGCTGACGGAGGACTTTAAATGATTAGTTGTGAAAAACTCATGTAGTATATGAAATGTTTGTACTTGCGTTCACATGTTAAAAATGAGCAATATATCACACCCCTGAGTAAAACAGTAAAAAGAGGGGCTATGAGACTCACCTGAGTCTGAAAGCGTTTAACTTAATAAACTTTGATTGATTAGCCGAGTAATGAAGTCCAAAGACTTGTAACCTGAGGGTGTCCACGACAAGCGATGGTTATAAACGTGAGTAGGTATCTATCAAGACTACCTTGTAGTTGTCCGTCCAACTAGAATGTCCAAATTACATTTGGTTGATTGATTCGAATGTTTGAAAATATGTACGGCCCGTTGGTAAAAATCTGTGTTTTTGAGGTTCTGGTTTGTGCGACGTTGGGTGCGACGTCGCAGATCCTGACTGCGACGTTGAGCATGGCGTCGCTATGTGCGACTTTCGCAATTTAATGCGACGTTGTACGTGGCGTCGCTATATGCGACGTTGTTGATTTTTGCGACGTAAGTGCTTGCGTCGCTAAGTGCGACGTGGTGAGGTATTGGCGACGTTAAGGCTGATGTCGCTATATGCGACGTCGCAATTTAATGCGACTTTTTGACCGACGTCGCACCATGCGACGTCACAAGGGGTTTTGCGACGTTGAAGCTGACGTCGCATAAATCTGGGTCCAAAAGCGACGTTACGGTTTGATGGCCGGAAAATGTGTCGAAAACGAGTTTTTCGGTTTCCGTTCGGTCCAAAACTTTTACCCAACCCATATTTGGACATTATAAGTTGATCCAAACCACTAACAAGCAAAAACACTTAAAAACGAGAGATTTCGGGATTTGTCGGAAACTTACAAAGTGTCGGATCAAAAATCCGAAAAGATAGGATGATAGATCGGGATGCGGTGGTCGTTTTCTTCCAAAGGAGTAGTAAAATCCAAGGCCGTTTGCTAGTAGTATTTTGCGATTTAATGAGGTGGTGGGGGTTTTTCTTTTTAGAGAGAAAAAGGGAGAGGAGAGAGTAAGAGAGAGAAAGAGTGAGGTGAAAGTGAAAGAAAGAGGAGGGAGTTGGGGGTTTAACCTCCAACTTTCAGTCTCCGCAGTTGCGTTCCGTGTGGTGTTCGTTTGCTCCGTCGTTTAAACGTTAAATAATTATTTTATATATTAAATGGTAAGTTTTAAAATACAAATTTATTACGCGTTATTTTATTTAAATATTTTACTAATCAATTTATAATTGCGTTATAAAATGTAAGTTAGTTTGTTTGCGCGTTTTACATTGTTAAATCGTATAGGTTTTGCTTGTATGATCCGAATGAATACGAAATATTATCATAATAATACTTTTGATATAAAAACGTTATTTGATAAAATTGGTCACCAACGTCCGTATTAAATTGAATCGAAATACATTCGATTTAAATTGCGTACGATTTAATCAAATCGCATTTTCGTATATATTCAACAATATATATAATTCGATACATTAATTAGCCTAACACAGAACTAATTACATGTATTAACATATGATTAGGCACTAATTACTAGTCCTAATTTGGCGGGTGTTACATAAAAGACTATCATTCTCTGAAGAAGAACTGTCAGCAACAATGCATCAACTAAAAACCATCCTTGAAAAACCTGATTCACCATCACCAGAGAATCAATTAAACACTGTCATATTTGAGGAACATCCACAAACCATCACAATTTTAGCAATCACTACAACAACCACCACAACATCTACCACAACATCAGCAACCATCACAATAGACATCACCACACCATCAACCAACACAACAGAAACTCAACAAATTACCCTTCCAATTACATCAATAGCACAACCCACTGAAGCAACAACAATGACTATTCTTCAAACCAATCTCCAAATAGCTACTTCACCGCCTGAAAATATCATAATAGAGACTTCTGCTTCAGTCCGTCTACTCAATTCTGATTCCTCAGGAAGTTCCCATCCTGAAGAAACTGATGAACAAAGAGTAGCTAGAAAAGTAAAAGCTAGACAAGATCTGGAGAGAGAGATAATTTTAAAGATCAGTGCTGATGCTGATGCTAGAGAAGAAGAAGAGAGGAAAAGGAAGCTGAAAGAAAAATCTGATGCAGACAGAGAATATATGTTGGAAGTTAGTGAGAAAATGGCTGTGGAAAGAGAAAGAGAGATTCGTTTAAAAAAGGAACAGGAAGAGAGGGATGAGGTCTTTTCCAGAGTTGTGCAAAGACTTGAAGAAGGTGAACAACAGCAAGAAAAAGCTATTGGTGTATCGAAAAGAAAAGGGGGAGAAAAATCATCAGTGGATAAACTTTGGAATAAAATTGACAGAAAGCAATATGCTGTTAGAATAATTGGAAGATCAAACCCTGCTCTTATTACCAAGGTTAACTTGAAAAAGCCAAAGAACAAATCTCAAGCACAACTTCTCATCCACAGAGGAACAGTGACTCAAGCAATAAATCTTGATCAAGTATGCAAACTTCACAGAGAAGAATGGAACGAGATCAGACTTGCTATCAGTCATTCCTCAAGTGCAGCAAAAGAAGAAGTTCTAAAAGAAATTGATAGGCTATTCAAGAAAATGGTAGATCTGCAGCTACTCAGACCAGAAGACACTGTCATACATGGTGAGGAGATAGTGCAGACACCAAGTCCAAGGTATATGACAGGTAGCAGCAGCATATACCGTATTCCAAACACTTCAAGGCTAAATCTTACTATCCCTGGTGGCTTACCAAGAGAGGAAGGAATTGAAATCACTAAAGGAGAAAAAGGCATAGTTTATAAAGATCTCAATGGTGTTCTAAGATTTCAAAGGGAGGCTGAATTGGAGAAAATTGATCATGAGCAACTTGTTCATTTGATCAGGTTTGCTGGTATACTTAACAAGAAATCACCTATGAGAAAATCTATCCTTGAAGAAGCCATAGCCAGGGAGTTCAGATACCTTCCATCAACGCACAAATACGAGCTAACTGATGAGCTTACTGCTGTGAAAGAAGAAGAAGTGTGGAGAACTCTAGACTAAAGATTTTGTAATAGATTAGGTTCATTGTAATTTATCACTTATTTTACAGTTTAACGAAATCTGATCTTTTGAAAACCAAAGTGCAAAACTCAGATCATATCAAAAGAATCCAAAAAGATAAATGAATGGATCACAAGTATAAGTCACTGAACGTTTAAAATCTTAAACACTGACTATAAACTTTTTCAGCAACAAGTTTTTCTAGGGAGCTTCGATCACAATCATTTAGGGGGAGATTGTTGAGTCACTGGTCGCTGACCATGTTGTCACTGGTCGTTAACCAACTCAACTATGCACTACTTGATGAAGAAATGGATTGTGTCAAAGCTGCTGTTGCTGGAGTTTATTACTGCTGATCATTATTCACTCTACTCTCAAGGGAAATGATATGCTGAGGAAGATTAGATATCAACTTTGTGTGTCGCTAATACTTAGCAGCGAGAGTTCTACATCTTCAAATCTAATAAGGCAAAAGTCAATGCCCGAATAATAGCTAGTCGCTGAAGATCTCTATTTCAAGTCATTCTACAAGAGCATGTTAGCTCGTAGTGAGTGAGGAGAATCACTGCATCTTCAGGGACTATTCAATAAAGCCTCTCAATCATCAAGTGCAAAAGTACTGTACTTTTATACACATCAGCAAGAGTCTTCGTACTTGAAGAATGTTCGAATGATTACGTGGCGGCAACTGATTGGATTTAAGGTAACGAGATATTTGAAGTAACAGAATTGGGACCAGCAGTATGTCGGTTCATCAGAGATCAAGCCAATCAAGTTGCAACACGTGTCCTTCCAAGATCCTATTTTATAGGAGATATTTACGGGATTCTTGTAGTATATATAGTTCAGTATATTGTACTTTAGAGGCTAGTTTTTCTGTACATACATATCACTTGTGTGTTCAGTGATTAGTTTGTCTAGGGTACGTAACAGTAACTCAGCGAGTGAGTAGTTAGCGTGTTTATCCACTACTGATCATCTCATTTTGTAATAAGTTAGCTTGTGTGTTTGATTTGGATTAGCTTGGGCTAGTCCATTCCGCAATAAACACTTGTGAATTTTACGATTAATATAATTCACTATTTAGCTACTATTGCTATTGTTCTTTGATATTGTCATATCCGATTTATTATCTGTTTGTTACATACTCTGTTTATGTTTAATCAATTAAAAACTGCTTAGATAACTCAAGTAAAATCAGAAATAGTTTTTAATTGTATTCAACCCCCCCCCCCCTTCTACAATTAAACTTTACATATTGAGATTCCATATCACTTATCAATAGTGATTACGGGACTTTCAGCTTCCACAATGATAATTTAAAAGAATAGGAAGCATTTCTAACCATAAAGCAAGCTTCCATCCACTTTATCTTCTTGTATTCACCATTTACCCATTTAACCATTTGGTTCAACCGAACCAAGCACCTACAACATTAAAAACTTAAAAAGGTAAGCTTTAAGCTTAGTGAGCATACGAGTAATTGGTGTGTGTTAAGTTGCAATATAAATAATAACAAGTTTTAAATAATTGGAAATACTAAAATTAACTATAGCACAATTCATGCAAGAATAACCTGATCATATAATATAGCTTTTAAAAGTAAGTCCGAATCGAACACAGGGAAACGTAATTAAAAATAGTTCATCTTTAAAGTATAAACAATTAAATTATAGAATAAAGGGTGGCATTTTAGTTCCGTGCGAACAATTTAATTGATAACAAATAGAAACGAAGCAATTAAAAACGATAAAAGGAATTTCAGATAATTATCAGGAATAGAGAAACATGTATTTACTTAGAATAGTTATTATTGAATTCAGGTTTTCCAGATATGTTTATTGAACTGTTTATCTTTAATTATAGGAATTAAACAAATATAACTAGCTCCTATTAAGGTTACTAATCGTAATAAGTTTTACCTTAATACTAGATTGTGACAACCGTTAAATCTCAGGTCATTATCACACTCGAATCTTGAATTACATTTACCGCATTCCATAAATCCTAGTGAGATTTCTAGGTTATGATTCCTTAGGTCTACTAAAGCCATAGAACGACGTAGTGATTGCTTAGTGAACAATAAGTTCTTTTAGACATGCTAAATTAGGGTACTAAGTGCCAAATTTAAACAATAAAAAAATCTACCTCTTTATGCTTTAATAAAATCCTTAATGAATCGCAAAATCGAAATCCCCGTTACTCGACAACGTAAATTTAATCGGATAAATAATCCGTGAATATCAAACTTAGACAAATTAAATGTTTATAATCCAATTCAAGAACTTAGAAAAAATAAAAATCCAAATCTTATGACTTATCACAAAAATTCTAGCACGTCGCAAAATCAAGGTTTGTTAAAATTCTGTAAATCCGTAAATGAAACTCGAATATAACAAACTAACACTTGAATACCTATTGGAAGAAATTCAATCATAAATTAAAGTACTTTTATAAATTAAAGAACACAAACTTTTATAGCTCAAATATTAATCACCAAAACATCACAAAATAAACCTTATACTATACAATATACTTACACATCTTTAATACAACTTTTATAAACTTTATTTAACAAAAAAAAAAAAGAAATTAAAAGGCCTCTTTGGGACCCCAAAACTGGCCTCCCCTTATCCCCACACATCTCCCCTCTTTTCTTACACCAAATCATTCATTTCACCCTCCCAAAACACACACTTCTCTCTAATTCTTCTCTCTAACCTTTCACACTCTTTTCTCTCTAAAATCTCTCAAGAAATCAGTCATTTTTCAACCTAAATCCAGAAACTTTAAGGTGTCCTCAAGCTATTTCAAGAACATAAAGGTAAAACACAACGTCTCTAACATCTTTCTTTACTTACAATCTCTAAAAATATGTTTTTCCTTCATAAAATTCGGATTTTATGCCTTTTTCATGGCTAAAATCCCCATATAAACTCTTGATGTTTGTAGGTTATCCCTTTTCACACCTTTATGTGGTAAAAGAAATGGTAACCCATGATCAAACCTAAAATCAAGTGAAAAATCAAATTATTGCTTGTAATCTTGTTAGATCTTGTTCATCTTTGTGTAAAAAGCTTGTTTATATACTAATAATCAACTCTAACACATCATGGATGTATTTCAACACCATGCATGTGTTAGATCATGGATTTATAGGTCAAAATATCAAAAGTTCGTTTTGTTTCCATGGTGGTGTTCTTGTTTAAGCTCAAAACATTCATCAAGGACTTGCAAGTTTTCTGTCCAGAAACTTTCATCTATTTCCACGATTTTTCTAAAATTCATTTCTTCATGAAAATGGACGTTTTTATAGTCTAAAATCAACTTCTGGAAATCAGATTTCCAACCATATAAGCCTCATGTTCATATGAGTTAATTTGATATTTTTAATAATTTTTGTGAGTAAAGATATATAAGTTGTTAGATTAGGTCAGAAACTTTTCTTTCAATGTTTTAATCATAACTGGAGCATTATAACTCTAAATTACTTGAAACCAACGCCAAAAGTTTACAAATTTTGTTGGTCACAACGTTTCTGTTGATCACTTTTTCTGGAACCAAATGTATTTTACTCAAAAGTAATGATTGCATGCATGTGTTCAGATCTGACCTTTGAAGATAAAATAAAATTCTAAAAATACTTGGACTCATCTATAGTTCCTGGGAAAATTATAGAAAATAAGTAACATATTGAGGAACATCTGTGATTTTTTCCTTATACTATTACGTAGCAGAAGTATTTTTAATAAATTCAACAAACAGGTGTAAATTCCTGGAAATAAGAATATGGACTGATTTTTGTAAAAGTTGAAAACCGACACTTGCGAACTTACTATTTGGGGAAAAACTAACTTTTTATGACTTATGAACATGTTTAAGGTTTGGGTATAAGTCTCGGGTCAAACCGAGAAGATTTGACCAAGTCAACAAAAACGGGTATCGGTTCCGAAAACGGGAAAGTTACTATTTTTGGAAATAATGCTAACAAGAAGAGTTTGGGGTGTCTTATGATATATTTATCGGTTTATGTGTCGTTAATTATAAATTGTGAAGAACCAAAATTCCAACACACAAAATGCCATGAAATTTGGACACTAACAATCATGCGACATTATATGACCTGTATAAAGAAATTCGACAATTTAAGAATGTTGTATGCTTATGTATTCAATTAGTAATCAAACGTGATATTGGACGTTAACAAACTACAAAACAAAAACTAATTATATTGGCACTTGGTAATCTAAATACTTAACTAAGCAATCTTAACAAACCAATTTACTGAAAATCTAACTAGAGACCTCGTGTTCATAGGACTTGGATAGGAGTCATACTCGATGAGCACACGTATTACATCCATCGATTAACGCTTACGCTCAAATGTGAGTCCTCACAGCCCCTTTTTCACTTGTTTAATATTTTGGGGTGAAAAGCATGATTCTAAATTTTTACTAAAATGGTTGTACTTTCATTAACTTATTAAATTTTTGTCATGCTACTTATGCGAATTGGTGTGTATATTATTGTTATGCTTGAGTACTATCGTGCTAAAGTCCCCGGAAATACCTTTACACTACTTATTAACTCGTTATCGAGCCGTTGATATTTATGGATAGCGCTATTTAGGAGGAAACCACTCCTCACTTACACTGGTCGTGAGTGCATAGTATCAGTACTCATGTTACCGATAGAACATGGAGCTTGGGGCATGGGTCGGTTGAATCGGTTTAGTAGTGGCCTCAATTGCATTAACACTTATGTATACTACCTTTCATATTCGCAACTATTATATCAAATCATTTTTATTCATGTCATGTATGAACAAAGCTTTTAATCTGTTTATTTGTAATACTAAACCTGTGGACTCACCAACTATGACCATAGTTGACCCTTTTGTTTTATCATGCTTTTCAGGAGAACGACAGTAAGGTGCATTCTAGGAGTATATTAGCATGGATGCATGTTCACAAGCGTTTGCTTTGTTTTGAAACTATGAATCTCTTTTGAAAACTTTATGAACTTAATGTAATCTCCTTTGGATCTATGTTTTGAACTTGTAGTAATTTGTAATGCTTTTGCTAAATTATGTATGGTGTTACTTCTATATCTTGTGCATTGTTACCCGGTACTGTTACATCTCGTGTTTCCGCTTTAGCGGGGTGTGACAGGTTTGGTATCAGAGCCTAAGGTTATAGAGAATGCCGGTTTTTCCAAACAAAAACCCCAACTATAACCAACATTTTCTTTAAAATATTTTCTTAAAACTCCAAAGGTATTACCAATTAAACTAAACCGAGCATAGTATTAGTATAACTAAACCATGTGTTGCATTATTGGACCTCGATTAGGCATAGCCTGATCACCTATGTTTAATTTAGGTAAGATTATGCGAGACACGGAATAGGTATACTACGGTTATGTTCGATTTTTCTTTCCTGTTTAAACCTTTGGAAAGCAAACGTTGTGTTTGTGCATTGCATATCGTAGGCATCCATGTAGCACTGTTAGTAACTAAGTATACCTCCATTTTAGTCTTATCATTTTAAGGTTAACATATTAGTGCATAATGTCAAAGTAGGTTGTTTAAGGTGTTAGTCAAATCTTGCGGTCTTTGTAAAGAGACACTAAGCAACACTTGGGGTGTTGCTATAGCTATTGTATGTATATAGTGGTTGTGTCTTGATTTGTGACTGTTCGTTCTGTCTGTGCTCGAGCAATATTATCCGATATTGTAATCGTTTCTAATTAATTATAGAGCAATAGTTTTACAACTCTTGTTTGTATTAAATGGCACTTGATTTCGCATACATAAACTCGTTAAACAATATTCCGCACGCTTAACTAGTGAATCGAACCTTAAAGATTAATAGATTGGAAAGTACACATCATCTTCCCACACTGCTTACTTGTCAAACGCGTCAGGACACGTCACTAAGCTTACGTTAGAAGAGCAAAAGGGGGCTAGGGTGAGCTGAGGGGGGGACAGCGTAAGTATCGTCCTAGGAACTAAATTTTCTATTTGTAGTCTTACATTGTATCAATCCACTTCCCACACTGACATATCAACCGACGATTATGGTTACGTGACCGGTCGCCCTCGCAACAACCCACCTAGTATAAAGAAGGAGAATCTATCCAAAATAGGACCCACTTGAGGAGGTTCCACCTGAGGATGAACCAACAAAACTGGACCAACACGAGAACTCGTCACCTAGGCGCGTTACATCTACTTCTTCTACTTCACTCTCTTCCTCCCACTCTTATCGAAGACCTATAAATCACGTGAGTTATACACGACTAGAAGGACTGACATACCACCTCGAACTAGACCTTACACTATCTATACTACTACTGATACTCCACCTACTAGGACCCGTCGTCCGTCAATATCCGTCAATGGAATTGATTACCCGCAAATCTTGAGACTTGGAGAACTGAAGAAGGAATACACACTCCTACAGAGGACGAAGAAGCTTTCTACATGCGAATCTCTCTATACACACATGAAATCGCTCACCATACCATCCTGGTACTAGTTGCTAGGCTACACCGCCACGAGAATAGAATAGACACTATGGAGTTAGAACAACACGAAACCCGTTTAGGCTAGGTACACCTGGCACAAGGCCGAGTTGCACAGATCCTATGAGGATCAGCAGGATCTTAGCGAAACCATAGAAACTACCCATCTCCAGGTGATGGAAACCAGAGGTAAAGTCGATGCCTTGCGATTAAAAATAGTGTGCAAAATATAACTCACTTAAGATTAGTAGAAATTCCACTACACATGTACAATGTGTTGGAAACGGTTTCAACCAAATCTTCATCAGACATTTTCCATGGATTTTTCACAAACATAAATCTTTCAACAAATTTTTGATAAAACATAACTTTCAACACTTTTCAATAACCATGGCTTTCAACGTATTTTATCGATTCAAGCCTTCAATGGATTTTCATATACATTTAATCAAAATTTTCACAACTTCATTCTTTTCGAACGGATATCATTAAACTGAATTTTCAAATGATTTGTCAGTGACAAGAGTTTTCAACGTATTTTTAATTGTCTCAAACTTTTCAACGGACTATAAGATTTCAAACAGATTTGATTGTAAAATTTTCAACAAGATTTTACAACAACCTATCCACGAAATATTTTATAAAACTTTCAAAATTCATAAGTATATAAACTCATTTATATAAAACATATCATTTTATCAAGGTTTTATCACTATTTATACCTACAACAACTTATTTACAAACAAGTTTACCAACCGTTTTAACAACTCTTTAGTCACGGTTAGACTACTTTGTAAATGACTACTCTATAACGTTTTTGACTACGATTTGAACAACGAAACGGTCATGAATTGACTGCTTTTCAACATGACTTAGACGTTGTTATGTCTACTTTTTAAATCAATGATTTGATTTCCAACTAATTTTTAATGCAAGACGTACTTGCAACGAACTTTTCCCCATAGACTTCATACTCGTCGAAATCGAAAGCATTGATATCATAGTAGGCATGAATTGGTTATCCAAGCATCATGCCGAAATTACTTGTTTTGAGAAATCATTCGTATTCCCCTCGTTACCGGTAGAACTTTGATCCTACAAGGAGAGACAGTAAGCTGAGCTTGAAATTGTTTCCTTTATAAAAACCCGAAAGTACCTAAGAAAAGAGTACCAGGTAATCCTCGCACCCATAACCGAGTAGAAGTCGGAGGAGAACCGACTTGAGGACGTACCCCTTTAGGTAGAATTTTCCGGAAGTCTTTCCCCGAAGACTTTCCTGGCCTTTCCCCGCCTAGATAAGTCAAATTCCAAACACGATACGGGCATTATGAGTTTATGTTTATGCCCTTCGGCCTAACCAATGCTGTTGTGGCATTCATGAACTTAATGAACAGAGTCTGCAAAGCATACTGGGATAAGTTTGTGATTTTATCGTTGACATACTAGTCTACTTGCGTAGTAAAGGGAATCACGAGCAACATTTAGGACAAATGTTGCAACCACTCAAGGAAGAGAAGTTGTACTCCAATTTCTCTAAGTGAGAGTTTTGGAATAGAGAAGTACACTTCCCCAGTCATATAGTGAACATAGAAGGGATCCATGTGGATCCATCTAAAATCGAGGCGATTGAGAAATGGGAAGTCCCGACGACTCCTACGGAGATCCGTCAATTTCTAGGATTGGCTGGATACCACAAAAGGTCCATAGAAAATTTCTCAAAGATCACCAAGCCCTTGACAGAACCGACCCAAAAGACGAAGGAATTCGTTTGGGATATTGAACAGGAGAAGGCATTCCAAATGGTGAAGGAGAGATTATGCAACACGCCAACCCTATCATTGTCTGAAGGAATATGGAAATTTGTGGTATATTGAGATGCGTCACACCAGAGATTGGGATGCGTTCGGATGTAGAAGAATGAAGTAATTGAGTATACTTCCAAGCATCTTAAGAAAAATGAGGTGAACTATACTATGCATGACTTGGAACAGGGAACAGTAGTCTTTGCACTTAAGATCCGGAGACATTACCTATAGAGTACCAGATGTACTGTGTTTACCGACCATAAGGGCCTCCCGCGTGTACTCGAGCTGAAGATGCTCAACATGAGGCAGAGAAGGTGGATGGAGTTACTTAGAGACTATGATTGCGAAATGAAGCACCAAAAGCCGTCAGGGTTATTACTACAACCCGAAATACCCCAATGGAAATGGGAACATGTAACAATGGACTTCGTCACTAAGTCACCTTGAATTTCCAAAGGTCACGACTCATGTCGACCGAGTGACAAAATCCGTGCATTTCCTACCTATCCAAGAGGATTACAAAATGGAGAGAGTTGCTCAAAACTATATTGAAGAAATCATGTTGCGTCACGGAATGCCCATTTCAAATATCTCCGCCAAAGATAGTCGTTTTACATCACGGTTTTGGCTATCAATGCAGAAGGCGTTGAGTACCCAACTAAACATGAGTATGGCTTATCACCACCATTAAACAGACGGGAAAGTGAGCGAACAATTCAAACATTAGAAGTTATACTACGAGTATGTGTACTAGACTTCGGAGGAAGTTGAGATGTACACTTACCCTTGATAGAATTCTCTTACAACAACAGTTACAACACTAGCATCAAATGTACACCATTTGAGGCCTTGTATGGACAGAAATTTCGATCACCATTGTGATTGGCACAGAGTCGGTGAGAAGCACTTGACAAGGCCAGACAACATTCAGGAAGCTGTGGACAAAATCACAACCATAAGAGAACGAATCAAGGCAACCCAAATTATACATAACAGCTACGCTGACAATCGTGGAAAGCCACTGAAATTTCGAATGGGTGATAGAATATTTATGAGAGTATCACCTTGGGAAGGACATGTACGCTTTGGCAAGAAAGGCAAGCTAAGCCCAAAATCTTGAGATAAATAGGCCTGGTGGCTTACAAACTTGAATTGCCCAATGAGTTGGGAGGCATTCATGACATATTTCATGTCTCCAACCTTAAGAAGTGTCTAGTAGATAACTCTCAGACCTTTCCTTAGAAGATATTTGAATCGATGATCGCTTACTTTCTTTTAGTGAAGCACACGCATAAATCCTTAATAGAGGTACCAAACAATTGAGATGTGACAACATTCCCTTAGTTAAAGCCAACTGAAATTCTAAACATAGACCTAAGTACACATAAGATTAGAAATATTTAATGAGACGAGTTAAATTTCGGGACGAAATTCATTTCAACGGTGGGATATTGTGACAACCGTCAAATCTCAGGTCATTATCACACTCGAATCTTGAATTACATTTACCGCATTCCTTAAATCCTAGTGAGATTTCTAGGTTATGATTCCTTAGGTCTACTAAAGCCATAGAACGACGTAGTGATTGCTTAGTGAACAATAAGTTCTTTTAGACATGCTAAATTAGGGTACTAAGTGCCAAATTTAAACAATAAAAAAATCTACCTCTTTATGCTTTCATAAAATCCTTAATGAATCGCAAAATCGAAATCCCCGTGACTCGACAACGTAAATTTAATCGGATAAATAATCCGTGAATATCAAACTTAGACAAATTAAATGTTTATAATCCAATTCAAGAACTTAGAAAAAATAAAAATCCAAATCTTATGACTTATCACAAAAATTCTAGCACGTCGCAAAATCAAGGTTTGTTAAAATTCTGTAAATCCGTAAATGAAACTCGAATATAACAAACTAACACTTGAATACCTATTGGAAGAAATTCAATCATAAATTAAATTAATTTTATAAACTAAAGAACACAAACTTTTATAGCTCAAATATTAATCACCAAAACATCACAAAATAAACCTTATACTATACAATATACTTACACATCTTTAATACAAATTTAATACAACTTTTATAAACTTTATTTAACAAAAAAAAAAAAAAGAAATTAAAAGGCCTCTTTGGGACCCCAAAACCGGCTTCCCCTTATCCCCACACATCTCCCCTCTTTTCTTACACCAAATCATTCATTTCACCCTCCCAAAACACACACTTCTCTCTAATTCTTCTCTCTAACCTTTCACACTCTTTTCTCTCTAAAATCTCTCAAGAAATCAGTCATTTTTCAACCTAAATCCATAAACTTTAAGGTGTCCTCAAGCTATTTCAAGAACATAAAGGTAAAACACAACGTCTCTAACATGTTTCTTTACTTACAATCTCTAAAAATATGTTTTTCCTTCATAAAATTCGGATTTTATGCCTTTTTCATGGCTAAAATCCCCATATAAACTCTTGATGTTTGTAGGTTATCCCTTTTCACACCTTTATGTGGTAAAAGAAAGGGTAACCCATGATCAAACCGAAAATCAAGTGAAAAATCGAATTATTGTCTGTAATCTTGTTAGATCTTGTTCATCTTTGTGTAAAAAGCTTGTTTATATACTAATAATCAACTCTAACACATCATGGATGTATTTCAACACCATGCATGTGTTAGATCATGGATTTATAGGTCAAAAGATCAAAAGTTCGTTTTGTTTCCATGGTGGTGTTCTTGTTTAAGCTCAAAACATTCATCAAGGACTTGCAAGTTTTCTGTCCAGAAACTTTCATCTATTTCCACGATTTTTCTAAAATTCATTTCTTCATGAAAATGGACGTTTTTATAGTCTAAAATCAACTTCTAGAAATCAGATTTCCAACCATATAAGCCTCATGTTCATATAAGTTAATTTGATATTTTTAATAATTTTTGTGAGTAAAGATGTATAAGTTGTTAGATTAGGTCAGAAACTTTTCTTTCAATGTTTTAATCATAACTGGAGTATTATAACTCTAAATTACTTGAAACCAACGCCAAAAGTTTACAAATTTTGTTGGTCACAACGTTTATGTTGATCACTTTTTCTGGAACCCAATGTATTTTACTCAAAAGTAATGATTGCATGCATGTGTTCAGATCTGACCTTTGAAGATAAAATAAAATTCTAAAAATACTTGGACTCATCTATAGTTCCTGGAAAAATTATAGAAAATAAGTAACATATTGAGGAACATCTGTGATTTTTTCCTTATACTATTACGTAGCAGAAGTATTTTTAATAAATTCAACAAACAGGTGTAAATTCCTGGAAATAAGAATATGGACTGATTTTTGTAAAAGTTGAAAACCGACACTTGCGAACTTACTATTTGGGGAAAAACTAACTTTTTATGACTTATGAACATGTTTAAGGTTTGGGTATAAGTCTCGGGTCAAACCGAGAAGATTTGACCAAGTCAACAAAAACGGGTATCGGTTTCGAAAACGGGAAAGTTACTATTTTTGGAAATAATGCTAACAAGAAGAGTTTGAGGTGTCTTATGATATATTTATCGGTTTATGTGTCGTTAATTATAAATTGTGAAGAACCAAAATTCCAACACACAAAATGCCATGAAATTTGGACACTAACAATCATGCGACATTATATGACCTGTATAAAGAAATTCGACAATTTAAGAATGTTGTATGCTTATGTATTCAATTAGTAATCAAACGTGATATTGGACGTTAACAAACTACAAAACAAAAACTAATTATATTGGCACTTGGTAATCTAAATACTTAACTAAGCAATCTTAACAAACCAATTTACTGAAAATCTAACTAGAGACCTCGTGTTCATAGGACTTGGATAGGAGTCATACTCGATGAGCACACGTATTACATCCATCGATTAACGCTTACGCTCAACTGTGAGTCCTCACAGCCCCTTTTTCACTTGTTTAATATTTTGGGGTGAAAAGCATGATTCTAAATTTTTACTAAAATGGTTGTACTTTCATTAACTTATTAAATTTTTGTCATGCTACTTATGCGAATTGGTGTGTATATTATTGTTATGCTTGAGTACTATCGTGCTAAAGTCCCCGGAAATACCTTTACACTACTTATTAACTCGTTATCGAGCCGTTGATATTTATGGATAGCGCTATTTAGGAGGAAACCACTCCTCACTTACACTGGTCGTGAGTGCATAGTATCAGTACTCATGTTACCGATAGAACATGGAGCTTGGGGCATGGGTCGGTTGAATCGGTTTAGTAGTGGCCTCAATTGCATTAACACTTATGTATACTACCTTTCATATTCGCAACTATTATATCAAATCATTTTTATTCATGTCATGTATGAACAAAGCTTTTAATCTGTTTATTTGTAATACTAAACCTGTGGACTCACCAACTATGACCATAGTTGACCCTTTTGTTTTATCATGCTTTTCAGGAGAACGACAGTAAGGTGCATTCTAGGATTATATTAGCATGGATGCATGTTCACAAGCGTTTGCTTTGTTTTGAAACTATGAATCTCTTTTGATAACTTTATGAACTTAATGTAATCTCCTTTGGATCTATGTTTTGAACTTGTAGTAATTTGTAATGCTTTTGCTAAATTATGTATGGTGTTACTTCTATATCTTGTGCATTGTTACCCGGTACTGTTACATCTCGTGCTTCCGCTTTAGCGGGGTGTGACATAGATTCTCTTGAATAACACCAGAAATTACTCTTGCGTGCATTATTAACATGAAACTTATTCAATTAACACTTTAACAAACTATTAAGATTTATTCTAACAACTTCGAATTACCCGTTGCTGTTAAATTACATATTAATAATTCATATCACTTATTAGCTATCAATTGTTATTATCTTAACCAAGTATCATTACAAAGTCTTGCCACAATCAATTAATAAATTACTTAATTGCAGATAATTGATTAACCTAAACCAGGCCTAGAAAAGATAATCAACCACGTTAAGTAACAATCAAACACATATATAGATAATATGGATCTTTTGAATAAACTTAATAATCATTCATAATCAAGAATCAACATAAACATATCTTTAAAATCTTCATTCAATAATCATTCATCTAAGTAAATACAATTAGAATACTAGCTCATGTTTAATGTAATTAAAATCAGATCTAAAAACATGTGATTACACATAGAATATAGAAAAGATAAGAATCAAACCAATAAACCGAACGAGTCTTCGTTAGGGTTGAAAACCTTCAAACTCTAGCTTCCTAGCCCTTCAAATCGACCTTTAATCGACCTCAAACCCTAAAAACCGACTTTTGTTTCGTATTTTCGTATATCAAATCGTATGGTTTTGGCCTCTATTTATACTTGAAAACCGTTCTTTTAGCCGCCGGTCGGGTTGACTTTTTGCCTAAGCTACCCGGCTGTAACCCGCGTCTTTCACCGCCTTCCATAATTAGGTTTTAACCGCCAGCTAAATGACATTCCAGAACTTTCTTGCTGACGGGATGGGTCTGTGTTTTTGGGCTTCATCTCTTTTTCTTTGGATTTCTTCTTCTCTTTAAGCCCAATACTTCTGTAGTCCGAATTTGGTCTTCACTTTAGGCCCGATTTTTCATCTCATTTTATTTCTTCTTTATTTTCTTCATTTTCTTCTCTTTTCTTCTATCTTTTCTTCAATCTTCAATCAAAAACTCTATCCTGCAAATATTAATCAAATCAGTATCTATAATAAAAAAAAATGTAATCAAAATGTATAAAAACTAAGGGAATTTATCATATAAATATAGACTTATTTGATGCTATCAAATATCCTCACACTTAAGTTCTACTTGTCCTCAAATATAATACGTTTTCATCATAAAACTTGTCAAGCATCAAACTAATATTAAATAACCAAAATACTCAAATTAAAAACCTGCTCATAATTTAAAACTTTAAACATTTTAATTAACATGGATAACTATAAAGTACAAATAAAAATTATTATTAATCGTGCAACATATAGTTCATGAATGATTACTAATATATTTATTCATTTTAAACAATCTATACTTATATTTCTGAATATGTCTTTATTGTTAGTATGTATATTATTTATGATTTCCACATATGATATACTCTTAAACTTAATCATGCAATTTACTTTTATATTCAAAATAAATATATGAAATCCATTTTTAAGAATCAAGACATTGGTGACAGGTCTGCATTGACATGCAACAAAGCGACATAACTTGATTCAAGTAAAGCAAATTCAATTTAAATCAAACCAGCGGTAACAGGTCTGTACAGTCGTACAACAAAGCGACATAGTTTGATTTTATAATTTAATTTGATGTATTTTCTTTCTTTTGCTTTATTTAAGAATACTAATTAGGAACCAGGTCTGTACTTACATACAACAGAGGAAACAATTAATAAACCCCCAAATGTTTTCACATAAGTATAAAGATAGATAAAATTATTACATGATAAATCTGAGATTTAAGACTTTTATGTCATACATCATAATAAGTAATATAAAATAACATACAAGTTATTTATTTAATTTCCTAAAATTCAGAAATCTTTACATAGATTGCTTATTAGTACATCATATCATGTAACAATACATTACTTATTATTAAATTGCTTACGTTATATGTACAAAACAGTTAATCCATGTTAAAGTCTAAAATTTTAAATACAAAACAAAACTTTTTACAAAAATATTTTAACTAATAAATACATAATTATTAACTTAAAATTTTTAAATTTATTGAAAAATTCATTATATAATAAGGACAAGTAAACTTAAATGAAAATGAAAATTAAATGAAATTTCTTTTCTACGGACTCCTTCCCCCCACTTAAAGTATACAATGCCCTCATGTATAAAAATAAAGTGAGTAAAAAGAAGAAAAGAAATTAGAACAAAATACTCCCCTGATTTCGAAGCAATTTATTTATTGGTTCGGCCTAACGGTTCTTCTTCTCAATATTGAAATATACAACAACTCACACTTTCGTAGTTTATCACGATTGCATTTAGCATATGCAACAAGCCTTTAAACCCCTTGGTATCCCGAGTGGACGAGTTTAGTCTCGTGATGGTTTCCAGTGAACACACCCACAAAGTTCAAACTGCAAAAAGAAAATAAATATGTTTAACATATAAAATATGGCTTGTCTCCCAAGAAGCGCTTTTAGTTAAACAAGAGTCGTTAAGCTCGACTCATACAAACTTATCACTCAACCGAGTTATACAGACGAATACTCTTATCATCTGTATCCTTTGGCAAACCTTCAATATACTTCTTTAATCGATGCCCATTCACCTTAAACAAAAAACCATTGTTATTTTATAATTCTACTGTACGATACGGAAATACATGTTTAACCGTATAAGGGCCCGTCCATCGAGATTTCAATTATATGGAAATAGACGTAACCTAAAATTATAAAGAAGTACTTGATCTCCCACATTAAAATCTTTATTAATTTGAATTCTCTTATCATGCCAATTCTTCGTACGTTCTTTATAAAGTTTAGAATTTTCGTACGCATTCCACCTCAATTCATCTAACTCATGTAGTTGTAAAAATCGTTGAGATCCCACTTTATCCATATCTAAATTACAACTTCTTAATGCCCAATACGCTTTATGTTCCAATTCGAATGGCAAATGACAAGCCTTACCGTAAATTAACCTATATGGAGTACATCCTGTAGGTGCCTTAAATGCTGTTCGAAATGCCCATAGCGCATCGTCTAATTTTTCAGACCAATCCTTACGATTATTACAAACTGAACGTTCCAAAATTCGCTTCAACCCACGATTTGTCACTTCAACCTAACCACTTGTTTGAGGGTGATAAGGTGTAGACAATTTATGAGTAACTCCATACCTGTGTAACACTTTCTCCATCTGAGTATTACAAAAATGAGTTCCACGATCACTAATCAACGCCCTTGGAGTTCCGAACCTTGAAAACCATTTTTTCAAGAATTTTACAACGACTCTAGCATCGTTAGTTGGTAAAGCCTTTGCTTCAGCCCATTTTGACACATAATCAACAGCCAGCCACTGATATATACTTATTTCCATGGCTAGAAGGAAAAGGTCCCATAAAATCAATACCCTAGATATCAAAAATTTCACATGCTTGGATTCCTGTTTGAGGCGTTTCATCTTTCTTTGAAATATTTCCAGCGCACTGACAAACATCACAATTCCTTACAAATTCAAAAGAATCTTTAAAAAATGTTGGCCAATAAAAACCTGCATCAAATATTTTCTTAGCTGTCAGATTGGCTCCATGATGTCCTCCAACTGGGCCCGTGTGGCAATATTCCAAAATTTTGGTACATTCCTCCCCATGCACACATCTGCGAATAATACCATCTATACAAGATTTAAACAAAAACAAATCTTCCCAAAAATAATGCTTTAAATCAGCAAAGAATTTCTTCTTCTGCTAATAATTCAAATAGTTTGGCAAAATTTTAGTAACAAGATAATTAGCATAATCCACAAACCAAGGTACTTCTCCAGTTAATTGTGTCATCATTAACTGTTCATCCGGAAAGGTATCTTGAATTACCGACTCATCCAATCTATCTAACTCCGGATTTTCCAATCGCGATAAATGATCTGCTGCTAAATTCTCTGCTCCCTTCTTATCACGTATTTCTATATCAAATTCTTGTAATAATAAAATCTAGCGCAACAATCACGCTCGTGCATCCTGTTTATTAAACAAATACTTTAAAGCAGAATGGTCAGTAAACACAATAGTTTTAGATAAGATCAAATAAGAACGAAATTTATCAAATGCAAACACAACTGCAAGCAATTCTTTTTCAGTGGTAGTATAATTTTCTTGTGTATCTGTAAGAGTTTTGCTAGCATAATATATTGGTTTAAACCTCTTATCGATCCTTTGTCCCAAAACTGCTCCAATGGCATAATCACTCGCATCACACATTAATTCAAAAGGCAAGTTCCAATCTGGACTAATCATGATTGGTGCTGAAACTAGTTTAGATTTTAAAATATTAAAAGCATTTAAACAATCGTTAGAGAAAATAAAATTAGCATCCTTTTCTAATAACCGATTCATTGGTCTAGCTATCTTTGAAAAATCTTTAATGAATCATCGGTAAAATCCTGCATGTCCTAGAAAACTTCGTATACCTTTAACATTTGTAGGAGGCGGTAATTTAGAAATTGCATCTATCTTAGATGGATCCACTTCCATCCCAATTTTAGAGATTTTATGTCCAAGCACTATACCCTCTTGTACCATAAAGTGACATTTTTCCCAATTAAGCACTAAATTGGACATCTCACATCTTTCCAGCATTTTCTTAAGATTTACTAAACATGAATTAAACGAGTTACCAAAAACCGAAAAATCATCCATAAAGATTTCCATGAAATCTTCTACCATATCATTAAAAATTGCCATCATGCAACGCTGAAAAGTGGCTGGTGCGTTACATAACCCAAAAGGCATTCTTCTATAAGCGAACGTACCGAATGGGCTAGTGAAAGTAGTCTTTTCTTGATCTTCAGCTGCAATTGGAATTTGGAAATAACCCGAAAAACCATCTAAAAAACAATAAAATTCTTTTAATGCCAATCTTTCTAACATTTGGTCAATAAATGGTAATGGAAAATGATCTTTCCTAGTTGCATCGTTAAGCTTACGGTAATCGGTACATACTCTCCAACCTGTTACTGTCCTAGTGGGAAGCAATTCATTTTTCTCATTTGCCACTACCGTCATCCCCCCTTTTTTTGGTACTACGTGGACAGGACTTACCCATGGACTATCCGAAATTGGATAAATTAACCCTGAATCTAATAACTTAATTATCTCTTTCTTGACAACGTCTTTTACCTTAGGGTTTAGTCTTCTAAGTGGTTGTACTACCGGCTTAAAATCAGCTTCCATTAAAATTTTATGAGTACAGTATGATGGACTTATACCTTTTATGTCCGTGATTTTTCATGTGATAGCTTTCTTATGTTCCTTTAACACCTGCAATAAATTGTCTTTTTCTTCAAAAGTTAATTTCGAAGAAATGATTACTGGTAAATCAGACTTCCCTTGGAGATAAGCATATTCCAAATGAGATGGTAGTTCCTTTAACTCCAACTGAGGTGGTTCTTCATAAGATGTCTTGATTTCCATAATCTTGGATCGTAAACAAGGAATACCACACCTTGAGAACGAGGAGGTTTCCGTTACCTTAATATCTTATTTTTGTATATCAGTAAACATTACGTCAACTTCCTCAAGCAATTTATCAAATTCTGCTAAATCCTTAGCTGTATCAAAATCTCCTGACCAACTTCCCATCATACCAGTATTATCTTGTTCGTCATCTAACAAATTCTGCAAAAACTCGTTATCAAAATATTCAACATAATTCAAATAATAACATGTTTCATCCACATAATCTGGAAATCGCATAGAATCGTTAACATTAAAAACAACTTTTTCATCTCCTACACGCATTGTAATTTTTCTATCAAAAACGTCTATTAAAGCGTGAGAAGTGGCCAAAAATGGTCTTCCTAGTATAATTGGAACTCTAGGATCTTCGACGATATCTAAAATAACAAAATCGCAAGGAAAAACAAACTTATCAACTTTTACCAAAACATTTTCAACCATCCCTATCGGATATTGTAATGATCTATCTGCTAATTCAATACACATTCGAATAAGTTTTGGTTCCCCTAATCCCAACCATGTATACATAGAATAGGGCATTAATGAAATACTAGCCCCCAAATCAGCTAATGCGTTATTAATTGACAAACTTCAATTAAAAAAGGAATAGTAATACTCCCTGGGTCTTTTACTTTCGGAGGTAGCTTGTTTTGCATAATTGCCGAGCACCTGGCATTCTTAGTAACCTTTGCCACATCATTCAATTTGCTTTTATTAGTCAACAATTCCTTCAGATATTTTTCATATTTTGGCATTTGGGCTATTGCTTCCACGAAAGGAATATTGATATGTAATTGCTTCAGATTTTCTAAAAACTTGTGCTAATTTTCATCATTCTTTCCTTTCTGTAGAGCAGCAGGATATGGTGGTGGTGGCGTATAATCTTTAACAGGTGCATCATCCTTTTGCCTTTCACCCTGATTCTTCATTCCCATTTTATTCGAAATTTTTTCTGTTCCTTCCTGTACTGTTTCAGAATCAACAATATCATTAGTAATAACAATAGGAGGGCTAGAAGTTTTACCGCTTCTTGTGATTACTTCCTTTGCATGTTCTTTCGGATTTATCTATGTAAATCCTGGTAAAGTTCCTGGAAATCTTTCTTGTAGAACTTTGGCAATCTGATGAACAGATCCTTCAATCTGCTTTATAGATGCTTCTTGGTTGCTCATTTTCGCATCCGAATCATCCATCCATTTAGTATTAGTTTCAATAAGTTTTCCTATCATACTCTCCAGAGAATCCATTTTGTCTGAAACCGATGGATTCAATCGGGTTTTTAAATAGTATCCCGGTCCTCGCTGTTGAAATTGCTCTCCTTGATTAAATTTCCGATAATTTGGATTTCCTTGAAAATCTCCATATTTTACTTCTTCTGTGGTTTCTTCTAAATCAACATTTGGACATTCATTTTTTAAATGATTACCACCACATATTTCACATCCGATTCTAATCGAATGAACATGTTCATTCACCTTTTTAATATCGCGCCCCAAACTCTCTAATTTAGCTGTTATAGCTGCTAAACCTTCACTATTCTCCCCATATTTATTCCTGCCTGTGGAACCGTCATCCCATAGTTGCGAATGTTTTGCTAATTCTTCTATTCCGGTTTGTGCTGCAACAGGAGTTTTCTTTGGAACTGGTACTTGTGCATCTAACTGCTGTCGAGTTGCACGATCAACCCCTTTGTAAAATATAGTTATTTCTTGTTGCACATTTAAATCGTGTTGTGGACACTTACGTATCATATCCTTATACCTTTCCCAAGCATGAAATAATGATTCATCAGGCTTTTGCTTGAAGTTTCTAATTTCATCTATCATTTTTGAAGTCTTGGATGGAGTACAATACATTGTGAGAAACTTGGTTCGGAGATCTTCCCATGTTGTAATAGAACCAGCTGGTTCATTATTGATCCATCGTTTAGCTCCATCCTTGAGTGTTAAAGGAAACACTCTTAACATGACTTGATCTCTGATGACATTGGGTATATTGAACATATCAGCAATTTCTAGAATCTTCTCCACATGCTCATTTGCATCTTCTCTTTCTTCACCTTTAAAAGGATTTTCTCTAAGTTCTTTCAGAAATTGTCCTTTCAGTTAAAACTCAACTTCTCTTGCTATTGCGGGGCGGACTACTCCTGGACGGACATCCCCTCGTGTCTGACTAGTGTAGTCCTCAATCGTCATATTTGCAATATCTTCCATCTCTGTTTCTGGTTCTGAATCACTCGGGTATTCAGTAGGTTGTCTAGATGGTTGCTTATCTTCACCCCACTCGGATTCGGAATAATACCCGTATTCTGCCGTGTTGAAAAGATTGTTTGTAAATACTTCGTATTCTTCTTTAGATGAAATTCCGTGTGCGGGTGTGTTTGGTGGTGCGTATGACAAGCGTCTGCGTGAATGGAATTCTCGTTCTGGTTCGGCAAGTCGACTTAATGGATCTGGATGTGTTGTCCTGGTCATACAATCACCTGCGTTCAGAAAACAAGTTCAGTAGTACTAGTAACTTTAAACTATTAACTATATTTATTCCTAATTAATCTATTAATGGTTTTACAATGTTAATCAAAAGTCCTCGGTAGCTCCATTGCGGAGAAGCAGGTCAGCGCGAAGCTAAACCTACCTCTTTCGGGAAGCAAAGCGACCCTCCTTATACCTCTGTTGGTTTGTATTTACAATGAGTGAGCCGATTATTCGATTGATCAACAATATACAAAAATTACAAGATTAAAACTTTTTAATTTACCGCTTCCCCGGCAGCGACGCCAAAAACTTGGCGTGTGTTAAGTTGCAATATAAATAATAACAAGTTTTAAATAATTGGAAATACTAAAATTAAATATAACACAATTCAGGCAAGAATAACCTGATCATATAATATAGCTTTTGAAAGTAAGTCCGAGTCGAACACAAGGAAACGTAATTAAAAATAGTTAATCTTTAAAGTATAAATAATTAAATTACAGAATAAAGGGTGGCATTTTAGTTCCGTGCTAACAATTTAATTGATAACAAATAGAAACAAAGCAATTAAAAACGATAAAAGAATTTCAGATAATTATCAGGAATAGAGAAACATGTATTTACTTAGAATAGTTATTATTGATTTCAGGTTTTCCAGATATGTTTATTGAACTGTTTATCTTTAATTATAGGAATTAAACAAATATAACTAGCTCCTATTAAGGTTACTAATCGTAATAAGTTTTATCTTAATTAACTAGCTCCAGAAATTACTAACGGTTACAAATATAACTAGCTCCAGAAATTACTCTTGCGTGCATTATTAACATGAAACTTATTCAATTAACACTTTCACAAACTATTAAGATTTATTCTAACAACTTCGAATCACCCGTTGCTGTTGAATTACATATTAATAATTCATATCACTTATTAGTTATCAATTGTTATTATCTTAACCAAGTATCATTACAAAGTCTTGCCACAATCAATTAATAAATTACTTAATTGCAGATAATTGATTAACCTAAACCAGGCCTAGTAAAGATAATCAACCATGTTAAGTAACAATCAAACACATATATAAATAATATGGATCTTTTGAATAAACTTAATAATCATTCATAATCAAGAATCAACATAAACATACCATTAAAACCTTCATTCAATAATCATTAATCTAAGTAAATACAATTAGAATACTAGCTCATGTTTAATGTAATTAAAATCAGATCTAAAAACATGTGATTACACATAGAATATAGAAAAGATAAGAATCAAACCAATAAACCGAACGAGTCTTCGTTAGGGTTGAAAACCTTCAAACTCTAGCTTCCTAGCCCTTCAAATCGACCTTTAATCGACCTCAAACCCTAAAAACCGACTTTTGTTTCGTATTTTCGTATATCAAATCGTATGGTTTTGGCCTCTATTTATACTTGAAAACCGTTCTTTTAGCCGCCGGTCGGGTTGACTTTTTGCCTACGCTACCCGGCTGTAACCCGCGTCTTTCACCGCCTTCCATAATTAGGTTTTAACCGCCGGCTAAAGAGTTTAGCCGCCGGCTAAATGACATTTGTCGCGCCCCGATCTGACGCGGTCGTCAACGCAACGGAAGGGGACACGACAGTGGGGTGTTTTAAATTTGTAAAGCTGGGGACCTAAGTTTACTACGGCTGTATAGAAGTAGTATGACCTAGGGTCGTTCTTCAAGCTAATCGTATTGTGAAACGGAAGTATCAAGACAAGTTGTTTATTTTAGTGATGGGATTTTTAAAACAGAGTTTTGAGTGGGTTTTTGTTACTTAGGTCCGTAAATTAAAGCAATTAAATAAAAAGTAAATAAATGGAAAACATAAATAGGGATGAAATCAGTATGGAGGAGATGTGTTTGTTATGAATTCGTTAGCTTATGCGGGGGTGATGCTAGGGTTTTGATATGAAAACGTCTTTTTAAAGGTTTGTGTCTTATCTGAGCTTAATTGTTTGTAGTGTAAACACTAGTACTGTAACAACCCCAAAATTTGGACCAATTTAAAATTTTCCTAATTACGTGTTTATTACTTGTATATAATATGAAATAGGATTATATACATTATCTACTTATTATATATATATATATATATATGGATGGAATATATGTATATATACGCGTATACGATTCGTACAAATCGTATAAAACAACAACTGTACAAACTTGCGGACATTGGTAAAACAACTATTAAATAATGTTAATTTATTTAATTACTTTAATTACCATTTTATATTATGTTTATAATATAACGGAAAAATGTACGTTTTAATTAAAACGTCACCGAACTCTCCGAAAACTCGACCAACCGACAAAACAAACTAAGTTATGATTTATAACTTGAAAACTTGTATTTTGATAAAATACTTCAACTAAATTATCGGATATTATTACGTATATTTAATCACGTATAAAAAGATTTTAACGTTTAAACAACCGGGGAAACGAACACCGCACGGAGCGCGTACGCGAGGAAACAAAATTGGTGAGATCCACACATGGTGGACCCCACCATGGGCCGGCCTAGGTGAGGGGGCATTAAGCCCTCACCCCTTTCTCCTTTCCCACACTCAAACACAAACACCACTCCCTCCATTATTCTCTCTCTCTCTCTCTAAAACCCACACTAAAACACCCTAAAAACACCATTAAAACACCTCGGAGGCTAGGCTCGGTTTGGAGAAAAGTGATCACGAGAACGAGGGCTACAAACCTATCTTTTCGGATTTTCATTTCGACAACTTTGTAAGTTTTCCGGCGACCCGAAACTTTTCCGATTACATTTATTTTGCTAGATTATTGTTTCCCTAACTTTATAATGTCCGAATATATAATCTAAACTCGTTTTTGAACACGTTAACGTAAATGTCGGTTTTGGTCATTTTAAAGAAAACGACACCACAAACATTAAAAACGACTACCAATAGTTACTATGAACTCATTATAACATGTTAAAACTAGTATAAAAGTTCTAGACCCAACGGAAACCGGAAAATACGTTTTCGGAAACTTAAATTCCGAACAGACCTCTTGTGTCGCATCGGACCAAAATTCTGTGCGACACAACACTATGTCGCATGTTATGTCACACGTTATGTCGCAATGTATGCGACACAACGCTTACGTCGCACTATATGTCGTATCACCTGCGACACAAAATTTACTTATCGCTTGATTGCGACACAACGACTATGTCGTATCGTTGTGTCGTACCCTTGTCTGCGACACAACCATTGTGTCGCATAAACACTAAATCAGAAACAAATCCATACGACACAGACCTTATGTCGCATACGGTCAGCGACACAAGCCTTGTGTCGCAGAAAGCCCAGATCAGAAAACAAAATATACTCTAAGTGTTAGAATCACTTTTCAACTACTAAATCAAATACGATGCTACTTATACCTGAAAATACTATACTTTTGAAAGTATACAACAACACTTGAATACGTGCAAGACTGTACAAAACTAACGTGAGATTTCACTCACACACGCGTACGAGATTACACTTGGAAATACTTAGGAGATTGCACTCCAACAAACTTACACTTGTACATTACACGGGATTGCATCCGATACGAACTTACAAGTTCACTCACTAGTTACGTGCTGGATTACACGTTAACTGATACGAACATACACTCGAATACTTACGAGGTTTCACTCGTACCCTTTGGGGTTTAAGCCCGTTGGAACTTACGCAAACGATGCATGTTGTAATACAAACAAACGATCTTACGAGTATACTTTACAACTGTACAACTACTATGAATACATAATAATAATGGATGGAATTATTATTATACACTGATAACAAACAGACCGTACAACTTTTATACAAACTACGATTTACAAACGAATACAAACGTACAAACAAACTAACGGACATTAACTAGTTTGGGAACAACTAGCATGGATACTTTACAAGTATTCCATTTACTTACTAAACCTTATGCGTATTAGGACGCTAAGGGTTGCTAGTTCGGGATACTACTTGCTTACTTACTGCATTATCTGCCAGACTCAGGTGAGTCTTACAGCCCCTACTTTACTGTTTTTACTCAGGGGTGAGATGCATTACTGTTTTACATGAACACACAAAACTTACTTGCTGCCATGATTTACTTACTGTATGAGATTACGAATACGCCAACTGCATGAGTTTACGACTAATCCAATGAAATCCTCCTGAACCATAGTTGTTAGTTATGTGATAAGCGCGAGTTTTAGTATATGGATCCATATGGGACTGACAATCCCCGCCCGGGGTAGCACGCACTACCACGAACCGTTACTGTAGAAACGGGCGTTTCTTACTCGTTCCGTATGAATGTTTTGGATTACATTCATGAGGGGGTACCTATAATTACTGTACGTTAAGCTTCAACTATGGTGGCTCATGGCAATTGTATCAAACGGTTAGCATAACCTGCAACCACCCACTTATTGAAACTTAAGTAAACGATGAGCATAACCTGTGATCGTTGCTTACTGGCTGGCTATGATTTACAAATACTACTTGTGTGTTCAACTGTTTACTTACTTACAAACCTGTGAGATTCACCAACCTTTTGGTTGACTGTTTTAGTAATGCTTCTCAGGTACACAGCATCAGTAGGGATGCCCAGCAGGATAAGCTTACTTAGCTCGAGTCACATGCATCTACAAGCTTGGAGATTTTATTACATTACTTTTGTACTTACTGTTATGTATTAGAATCTCTAGGAATTTACTTGAACTCGAGCTTGTATTTTGAAACTACTTATGTATTAATGTAATAACTTTTCGAACGTCTCATTTAGAGTCGTTCACTGTATCCTTTGTGCTTGTGATTATTGATTAGTAACACCCAAAACGTCGCTTCCGCAAACTGTTAAATTTGGGGGTGTTACAGATTGGTATCAGAGCCTAAGGTTATAGTGAACTAGGTTGCATTTAGTGGGCCTAGACTATGACCGTTAGGCAGTATTCCTCATTAAGTATAACTGGTTCAGGAATTACAGCATACAAGTTTAATTTAACATAGCCTGATCAACTATGTACAATTAAATGAAGATGATGTGAGTTCTGAAAGGGGTTATGTTGAACCGGAATGCATTAGCTGACTCTGACCTCGAGAGAACCGGGACTTTTACGTGATTGTGCTAGACACGAACTAGGCGGTTATGTGATATATATATATATATATATATATATATATATATATATATATATACATAGGCCTCTTTCCCCGATACGATACTCTCTCGACTACTACGAAATTAATATTCCTTAACATTTCATCGAACAAACGACGACTCGATTCTCGTCATTCTGTCTTTATTTAACTTTTATGAATTCACGACTACCGGCTTACGTCCGAAGATCTCCACACCATTATAACCGACAACCATAGTTACTCGAACATCCTTCGATATGAAGATCGAGACCTTGTTTTCATTTGCTAATCCTACCTAATTCTACGTTTAAAACATTCCACAATGTACACTACTGTACCGTTAGGTGTAACCTAATAAAACCATTTTCAGCTCAATTTTCGTCAGATTTCAAATTATACAACCGACTTTTACTATCAAAATTTTATAACAAATGTATTTTTATCAAACTTGTTACAAATTTTCTCACAAAAATGTTTTATAAAATTTTCAAAAACTTCAAAACCGTATAAACTTATTTATAGTACACAACTTTAAACAACCTTCAAACTTTGACATATTTTCTCTAAACTTACTAAAACCATCACAATCATAATTCTTGTTCAAACCTTCACATGTTCTTTATTTATTGTTTCAAGGAACATGCCTCCTCGACGACAAATCACTCTTACTGAAGCCGAAGTAGCGGGTATAATTGCCCGTAGTGTGGCTCAAGCTCTAGCTACCCGGACTTCAGCCCCTGGTAGCGAAGATACCGCTAATACTGGACCACAACCCAAAACCTGCACCTACAAGGACTTCCAAAACTGCAAACCCTTAAGCTTTGCAGGTACTGAAGGAGCGATCGGTCTGAATCGTTGGACCGATAAAATCGAATCAGTATTCCTCATCTACAACTGCAAGGAAGAGGAGAAAGTTAAATTCGCCACCAGCTCCTTTTCTGACACCGCTCTTACCTGGTGGAACACCTATGCACAGACTGTGAGCGTTGCCGAGGCTTACAAACTACATTGTGATGAACTGAAGCTTATGCTGAGGGGCGAGTACTGCCCAAGAGATGAGCTGAAACAATTGGAAGTAGAATTCTGGAATCACAAGATGCAGGGTGATGACATCACCGGCTACACCAACCGCTTTCACCAGCTGGCACTTCTCTGCCCAACCATGGTTGATCCGGAGTACAAAAGGATCGAAAAGTACGTTGACGGACTTCCCGAGCGACTACAAGATTTAGTAACTTCGTCCAAACCGGGAACTATTCAGAGCGCCATTCGTATGGCTCATGAGTTAACGGCTAATTCTGTCCGCCGCGGCTCGACTTCAACCCCGTCTGCGAGTAACAAACGTAAATGGGAAGTGAGTCCCCACTCATCCAACCCGACTTCTGACAAAAAGCTTGCAATTGTCAACGTCAATGACTCAAAGGCTTACAAGGGGAGCAAGCCTTACTGCTCCAAATGTAGCCGCCATCATAACGGCTCCTGTCCCTGCACTAAGTGCAAGAAATTCGGGCACCTGGCCCAAGACTGCCGAACCAACCCCACTGGTACTGATACTTCCGCACCCAAGACCTGCTATGAGTGCAACGGTACCGGGCACTTCAGGAAGGATTGCCCTAAGCTGAAACCCCGAACCAACAATACAAGGAGTAGAGCTTATGTAATCAATGCTAGGGAGGATGACCCAAATCCGAGACTCTGTGATTTACTCAACCCGGGTACGCTTATTCTTTGACTACCCGAATCTGTTTTCTCATAAATCTCTCGCTTAATGACTTATGTATAACTGTATTTTATTCTGTGTGTTTTCTTTGATCCTAAGTACACAATAGGATTAGGAAACGACCGACTACTTAAATCCCGACAGCACAATTTGCCTTACACTTTAGATACAGTAACCCAAACTCCTTTCCCAATTATCTCACACTGGTTGAGACCGGGAACTCGTATGCTATTTGTTACTTTAAACAGATAAATTAATATACCTTCACTTACTTGAGGCAAATTCTTAAATAGAACACTTATTTCGTAGGAAATGACAACTCACTCCGTCAACAACCCTACACTGCAAAATGAACTGCTCAGTGAGGAACCAAAGATGTTTCCTTACCTCCTCGAACTCGAGTGTGATACAGAACACTCCGCTGAATCAGCAGCAGCACCTGCCCCTCCTGCTGCTCTAACTGCTGCAAAAGCATCAGTTGATGAAACCTTGACTACTGAATCAGTCAACCACCTTAACCAAACTATTGAATCGCTGCAAAAACAACTTACTGAAGCACGGGAAGACATTGATGACCTACGACGAATTGCTTTCCAAAATGACATACGTATGCGTGAGTACGAGCTACGTTTGATAGCTTCACCACCAACTTCACAAAGTACTCCTACTGAAGAGGATACCGACACTGACTGTACGTCACCTCCAGCAAAAAGGGTGAAGATTTCTCCCTTCAACTCTGCAGGAAACTACTTGGGAAAGAAACCTTACTGTTCTAAGTGCACTCGGCATCATGAAGGACCGTGTACCTTACCTATCGGTCGATGCAAGTCCTACCCTAAGAATACTAACTCCCCCAAGGCGAAACTCTGCTTCAACTGTGGGAGTGCTGGCCATCTCAAGGCCAAATGCCCACTACCTCCCGGCAACAAAAATTAGGGTACGTGAGTATCGAACTACCGGTTACTACTTCGAACAAATTTCGGGACGAAATTTTATTAACAAGGGGAGAATGTAACAACCCCAAAATTTGGACCAATTTAAAATTTTCCTAATTACGTGTTTATTACTTGTATATAATATGAAATAGGATTATATACATTATCTACTTATTATATATATATATATATATATGGATGGAATATATGTATATATACGCGTATACGATTCGTACAAATCGTATAAAACAACAAGTGTACAAACTTGCGGACATTGGTAAAACAACTATTAAATAATGTTAATTTATTTAATTACTTTAATTACCATTTTATATTATGTTTATAATATAACAGAAAAATGTACGTTTTAATTAAAACGTCACCGAACTCTCCGAAAACTCGACCAACCGACAAAACAAACTAAGTTATGATTTATAACTTGAAAACTTGTATTTTGATAAAATACTTCAACTAAATTATCGGATATTATTACGTATATTTAATCACGTATAAAAAGATTTTAACGTTTAAACAACCGGGGAAACGAACACCGCACGGAGCGCGTACGCGAGGAAACAAAATTGGTGAGATCCACACATGGTGGACCCCACCATGGGCCGGCCTAGGTGAGGGGGCATTAAGCCCTCACCCCTTTCTCCTTTCCCACACTCAAACACAAACACCACTCCCTCCATTATTCTCTCTCTCTCTCTACGGTTTCTCTCTCTCTCTAAAACCCACACTAAAACACCCTAAAAACACCATTAAAACACCTCGGAGGCTAGGCTCGGTTTGGAGAAAAGTGATCACGAGAACGAGGGCTACAAACCTATCTTTTCGGATTTTCGTTTCGACAACTTTGTAAGTTTTCCGGCGACCCGAAACTTTTCCGATTACATTTATTTTGCTAGATTATTGTTTCCCTAACTTTATAATGTCCGAATATATAATCTAAACTCGTTTTTGAACACGTTAACGTAAATGTCGGTTTTGGTCATTTTAAAGAAAACGACACCACAAACATTAAAAACGACTACCAATAGTTACTATGAACTCATTATAACATGTTAAAACTAGTATAAAAGTTCTAGACCCAACGGAAACCGGAAAATACGTTTTCGGAAACTTAAATTCCGAACAGACCTCTTGTGTCGCATCGGACCAAAATTCTGTGCGACACAACACTATGTTGCATGTTATGTCACACGTTATGTCGCAATGTATGCGACACAACGCTTACGTCGCACTATATGTCGTATCACCTGCGACACAAAATTTACTTATCGCTTGATTGCGACACAACGACTATGTCGTATCGTTGTGTCGTACCCTTGTCTGCGACACAACCATTGTGTCGCATAAACACTAAATCAGAAACAAATCCATACGACACAGACCTTATGTCGCATACGGTCAGCGACACAAGCCTTGTGTCGCAGAAAGCCCAGATCAGAAAACAAAATATACTCTAAGTGTTAGAATCACTTTTCAACTACTAAATCAAATACGATGCTACTTATACCTGAAAATACTATACTTTTGAAAGTATACAACAACACTTGAATACGTGCAAGACTGTACAAAACTAACGTGAGATTTCACTCACACACGCGTACGAGATTACACTTGGAAATACTTAGGAGATTGCACTCCAACAAACTTACACTTGTACATTACACGGGATTGCATCCGATACGAACTTACAAGTTCACTCACTAGTTACGTGCTGGATTACACGTTAACTGATACGAACATACACTCGAATACTTACGAGGTTTCACTCGTACCCTTTGGGGTTTAAGCCCATTGGAACTTACGCAAACGATGCATGTTGTAATACAAACAAACGATCTTACGAGTATACTTTACAACTGTACAACTACTATGAATACATAATAATAATGGATGGAATTATTATTATACACTGATAACAAACAGACCGTACAACTTTTATACAAACTACGATTTACAAACGAATACAAACGTACAAACAAACTAACGGACATTAACTAGTTTGGGAACAACTAGCATGGATACTTTACAAGTATTCCATTTACTTACTAAACCTTATGCGTATTAGGACGCTAAGGGTTGCTAGTTCGGGATACTACTTGCTTACTTACTGCATTATCTGCCAGACTCAGGTGAGTCTTACAGCCCCTACTTTACTGTTTTTACTCAGGGGTGAGATGCATTACTGTTTTACATGAACACACAAAACTTACTTGCTGCCATGATTTACTTACTGTATGAGATTACGAATACGCCAACTGCATGAGTTTACGACTAATCCAATGAAATCCTCCTGAACCATAGTTGTTAGTTATGTGATAAGCGCGAGTTTTAGTATATGGATCCATATGGGACTAACAATCCCCGCCCGGGGTAGCACGCACTACCACGAACCGTTACTGTAGAAACGGGCGTTTCTTACTCGTTCCGTATGAATGTTTTGGATTACATTCATGAGGGGGTACCTATAATTACTGTACGTTAAGCTTCAACTATGGTGGCTCATGGCAATTGTATCAAACGGTTAGCATAACCTGCAACCACCCACTTATTGAAACTTAAGTAAACGATGAGCATAACCTGTGATCGTTGCTTACTGGCTGGCTATGATTTACAAATACTACTTGTGTGTTCAACTGTTTACTTACTTACAAACCTGTGAGATTCACCAACCTTTTGGTTGACTGTTTTAGTAATGCTTCTCAGGTACACAGCATCAGTAGGGATGCCCAGCAGGATAAGCTTACTTAGCTCGAGTCACATGCATCTACAAGCTTGGAGATTTTATTACATTACTTTTGTACTTACTGTTATGTATTAGAATCTCTAGGAATTTACTTGAACTCGAGCTTGTATTTTGAAACTACTTATGTATTAATGTAATAACTTTTCGAACGTCTCAATTAGGGTCGTTCACTGTATCCTTTGTGCTTGTGATTATTGATTAGTAACACCCAAAACGTCGCTTCCGCAAACTGTTAAATTTGGGGGTGTTACAAGTACCCTACAGATTGGGGAGACCAATCAGTATGTCACTGAGTACTAGGCCAAATTGAGTCTGATCGGAGGAGGATGCTCAACTCTTCAACGTTATCCAGTGGCGGAGTAACAACCCTTCTTGGAATGTAAGTTCCTGGGTGCATGAGATAGAGTAACATACCCACTAAGGTTCCGACCTTTCTTAACACTACGGGGACAACGAAGTCAAACAAGGCATTTAAGATTAAGATTTGGTTTGGTAACTATTAACTTTATATTAATGGTTATATTTTAGTCTAGAGCTTTCATCACGGTGTACAGTGCGATTATGCATTTCCACAGTTTTCCAGACCCGAGATGTACTAACGGTGTACAGTGCAAATAAGCATTTCCACAGTGTTCCATATCTTTAGGTGTACTAACGGTGTACAGTGCGATCAAGCATTTCCACAGCTTTGAAGTTAAACCAGGATGTGACACAGTCTTCAACCACCGACATTTCCTTAGCTTCTACGTATTTGTACTCCACCAAAGGTGTTTCCAACGTTACACGAAGTACAGTGCCATTTACCGTGGTCTTTCTGGGGTCACATACTTTATGGTCACTCTAGACTAGTTTAAAATAAGTTTGTATTAAAGCCCAACCATCTATGATATAAACCAGCCCTCACTATTTCCCAATAAATCCCTGATTGATTCACGGTGTACTATACGAAAGGTTTTAAACAGTATTTCCACAGCTACGCAATTCAGACCATGTTTACAGTTTCAGAAAACATAGATAGGTAGTGACCATTTGATCAAGGTTCGCGACTCCTTGTCTTAAAGGTTCTAACCACGTTTAATTGGAGGAAAGGTGATTAGGTTTAGGAATTCATAAATACATGGTTAATAAATCACCGGTTTTCATTATATAATATAATTGGGATCATTACTTCCACAATGGATTGTGCCCACGACTTTCATAGCTTCCACGTTTCATACTACACACATAAGTGATGATTCCGGCGCTATACAAATGAAAGCCGTATAACTTTACCTCCGTTGTTTCATAATGTTATCATCCCAATCATATATTTAAAGTAGCATCACCCCACGCATATATAAACTAACTACATCATAACAAACACACAAGGAAACTACTCACTACGCATAATAACAGGTCCTAAATCTAGCATAATAACAATAGCAATTATCATTATAACAGATAAGGAAAGAAGTAACCGTTAATAAAGCGTAGATTGAATAAGCGTTTAGAGAGAGAGAGTACAAGCAGAACTTCCGCAATATCCTTGAAAATATTACAATAAAAGCCCCTGGACTATTCCCTATGCTATTACAAAAGTAGCCCCTCAGTTAGTTCCAGTTAAATACTAACTGAGAACTAACGAGATTCTAGAGAGAGAAAGAAAAGAAAGAGAGAATAGAGAGAGAGAGTGTGTGAGAGAGAAAGTGGAAATGGAGAAATGTGTGGAATGGTGAGGTGTGTGTAATGTTGGAGGGGGTATCCCCTATTTATATGCAAAGCTCAAAATCACACGTACAACTCGCGAAGCAGCACGTACAAGCAAACGAAGCACTCTATGGGGTGCAGGGGCCGTATACGGCCTTCATAGGGCCGTATATGGTGTATGAAGGGCCGTATACGGTCTATGAAGGGCCGTATACGGTGTGCAAGGCCGTATACGGCTTTCGTCTGATTTCGTTCGTTGCTTAAAACGTCCGTATCTCCCTCGTTATGCGTCCGTTTGAAATGATTCTTTCGCCTGTGTCTTAGTAATTCCGTTACGCTTCTGATGGTGCCAATCTCACTGAAATTGGATGTGTATAACTTTAACATAGACGAAATCACTTTATAGGAGTTTGTAACCGTCCTGGTCTTCTCCGTTCTTTATCTGATTTGCATGATTCTTGATTTTATCGTCTCGATTTTACCTGTTACAACATATCATAAGGTTAGAATGTGTTTATCATAGGATAAATGAGGGTGCGAGAATTGGTTGCTGCTTATTTGCTCCGTTTTGCTCGTTATTCGGATGTTTTTAGTGACTTTTGTAGCAACGTCTATATTTTGAGCACTTTAGTGAATTTTAGTAAATAATGATTGTTTTAGAATGTTTTCACTAAAGATGTGCCCAAAAAGTGTGGAATAATGGCCTTAAAAACATGACTTTTTGTGTCACATCAACATTCCAGAACTTTCTTGCTGACGGGCTGGGTCTGTGTTTTTGGGCTTCATCTCTTTTTCTTTGGATTTATTCTTCTCTTTAAGCCGAATACTTCTATAGTCCAAATTTGGTCTTCACTTTAGGCCCGATTCTTCATCTCATTTTATTTCTTCTCTATTTTCTTCATTTTCTTCTCTTTTCTTCTATCTTTTCTTCAATCTTCAATTGAAAACTCTATTCTACAAATATTAATCAAATCAGTATATATAATCATAAAAATGTAATCAAAATGTATAAAAACTAAGGGAATTTATCATATAAATATAGACTTATTTGATGCTATCAGTAATTAAATGAATAATACTTTAACAATAATACAACAATCATAATCCTTAGTAAAAACACTTAACATATCAAACTTTACTTTATCAAGGTAATGCACCATATTTTAATGGTACTACTTAGCTAAACATATTACATTGTCATTCTTACCTTACCAAATTAGTGTACTTAAACACAATAGACTTACTTGATCAATTTCTTTACATATTCCACAATGTTAAGGATCCTTTGTGAGTCCCTGAATCACTATCTGTTAGTGATATGGAATCGCAATGTGTAAAGTTTAATTGTAGAAGGGGGGTTGAATACAATTAAAACTTTTCTTTTTGATTTTATCTAAGTTATTTTTATCAAGTTTTAATCGCACAAGCACAAATAGAGTATACTTAATATGAAACATAGATAAACAAAGATGCAATAGTAGCTGAACTGTGAATCTTATTAATTATAAAACTAACTTAATGTTGATTGCGGAATGGAATATCCAAGGCTAATCCAAATCAAACACTCAAGCTAAACTATTACAAAAGAGATGAACAATAGTGGACAAACACGCCAACTGTTCACTCGTTGATCGCTGCAACGTGCTTAGACTTACTATTCACTGAACAAACAAGTGATTAACACGTACAGACGACTAAATTCTAAGTACAATGTACTACTCTATATATAGTACAAATGTCCCGTAAATATCTCATACAAAATAGGATCTGGAATGACACGTGTCACTGCTTGATTGGTTTGATCTCTTGTTAACCGATATTCTGCAGGTCCCAATTCTGTTACCGCGAATATCTCATTTTCCTTAACACCAATCACTTGCTGCCACATAATTCTTCAGATATTTATTTGTACGAGGAACACTTGCTGAAGTATAAGTGATGAGCGACTTGTACTTGTATGTTGAACCCTTACTTAATCTGAGTTACTGAAGAAGTAATAATTCTCATCACTCACTGCGAGCTAACATGCTCTTGTAGAATGACTTGTGGTATCAATCTTCAGCAACTAGCTTTTATTAAAGCAGTGACTTTTTCCTTTATTCATTTGAAGAAGTAAAACTCTCGCTTCTAGTCTCGAAATCAGTGACACACAAAGTTGAGTTTTAATGTTCCTAAGCATATCAGTTTTCTTGAATAGAATGAACAGCGACCAGTGAGTACAAACTTCAGCAACAACAGCTTTGACTCAACAATCTCCCCCTAAATGATTGTGATCAAAGCTCTCTAGACAAACTTGTTGCTGTAAAAATTTATAGTCAGTGTTTAAAAATTTAAACATTCATTGACTTGTACTTGTGATCCATTCAATTATCTTTTTGGATTCTTTTGATATTATCTGAGTTTGCATTTTGGTTTTCTCAAATTTGATCAGATTTCATTAAACTGTAAATAATAAATATTACAAATGAGATCAGTTACAGTTTATCTAATCTATTACACAAATGACTACAGGTCTCTCCAAATTTATTCATCTTTTACCAGACCGAGCTCATCAGCTAGCTCATACTTCTCGGTAGAAGGCAGGTATCAGAACTGTCGAGCTAGGGCTTCTTAGAGAATTGCTTTCCTCATATATGAACTTTTGTCAAGCATGCTGGCTGATCGGATTAGGTGAACAAGCTGCTCATGATCAATCTTTTCTAACTCAGCTTCTCTCTGAAACCTTCGAGCACCATTCAAGTCTCTGTATACCAGGCCTTTCTCACCTTCAGTAACCTCAACCCCTTCCACTCTTGGAACACCATCAGGGATAGAAAGATTTAACTTTGAAGTATTTGGAATTCTATAGATTATGCTAGTTCCTGACCTATACCTCGGGCTTGGTGGCTGCACTATCTCTTCGCCATGTATGACAGTATCTTCTGGCTTGAGTAGCTGTAGTGCAACCATCTTTTGAAATAGCCTATCAATCTTATTTAGCACTTCTTTCTTTGCAACATTTGAGGAGTGACTGATAGCAAGTCTGATTTCATTCCACTCTTCTCTGTATAACTTGCAGACTTGAGCAGATTTGGTGAGACGATTGACGATCACCCAAATGGTATCGCAACTGCTCGATGACTTGGGTAGTTTGGTTATGAAATCCATAGCGATTTGTTCCCATTTCCATTCAGGAATGTCAGGCTGTTGAAGTAAACCAGAAGGTTTTTGATATTCGGCTTTGACTTTCGAGCAAGTAAGGCACTTGCTGACGTATGTGGCGATTTCGGCTTTCATGTTCGGCCACCAGTAGAAATCCTTGATGCCGTGATACATTTTGTCGGATCCCGGATGGATAGAATATTTAGACTTGTGAGCTTCATCCATCACCAAGTCTCGCAGGCTCCCAAAACTAGGCAACCAGATTCGGTTTGAGAAATACCAAATTCCGTTAGGTTTGATTTCGAATTGTTTGTCCATGCCTCGCAGGGCTTCGTTTTTGATGTTATCGGGTTTCAAAGCTTCGAGTTGAGCAGTGAGAATCTGAATGTTCAGATCGTTATGAATGGTCATACTGAGGGCTCGGACTCGAAGTGGTTTCGATCGTTCCTTTCGACTGAGGGCGTCGGCAACAACATTTGCCTTCCCCGGATGGTATTTGATTTCACAATCGTAATCGGTAAGCAACTCGACCCATCGACGTTGCCTCATATTGAGATCCTTCTGATCGAAAATGTGTTGGAGACTTTTGTGGTCAGTAAAGATTGTGCACTTAGTGCCGTAAAGATAATGTCTCCAGATTTTGAGAGCAAAAACGACTGCTCCAAGTTCGAGGTCGTGAGTAGTGTAGTTCTTTTCATGAATTTTGAGTTGTCGTGAGGCGTAAGCAATGACCTTGTCTCGTTGCATCAACACGCAACCGAGACCTTGATGAGAAGCATCGCAGTATACCACGAAGTCATCGGTGCCTTCGGGTAAAGATAAGATTGGAGCACTGCAAAGCTTTTGTTTCAGAAGTTGGAATGCTGACTCTTGTTTTTCAGTCCAGTCGAACTTTTTGTCTTTCTGAGTCAGTGTAGTGAGTGGTAAGGCTATTTTCGAGAAATTTTCGATGAACCGACGATAATACCCTGCCAATCCCAAGAATTGACGTATCTCGGTTGGAGTAGTTGGCGATTGCCAGTCTTTGATAGCCTTGATTTTCGATGGATCAACATGAATTCCTTGATTATCGATAACGTGCCCAAGGAATTGAACGGTTTGCATCCAGAACTCACACTTAGAGAATTTGGCGTACAGCTCCTCGTGCTTAAGTAGTTCAAGGATGGTTTGAAGATGTTATGCGTGATCTTGTTCGTTTCGCGAATATATGAGGATGTCATCGATGAATACAATGACAAACTTGTCAAGGTAAGGTTTGCACACCCGATTCATGAGGTCCATGAATACGGCCGGTGCGTTGTTTAGACCGAATGGCATTACCTGGAATTCGTAATGCCCATAACGGGTTCTGAAAGCGGTTTTCGGGATATCGGTGTCGTGAACACGCAATTGATGATAACCTGATCGAAGATCAATCTTGGAATAGAAACTCGACCCTTGAAGTTGGTCAAACAAGTCATCGATTCGAGGAAGTGGATAACGGTTCTTGACGATCAATTTGTTTAACTCTCGACAGTCGATGCACATTCTGAAAGAACCATCTTTCTTTTTGACGAATAGGACCGGAGCACCCCAAGGTGAGGAACTCGGCCTAATGAATCCTCTTTCCAGGAGTTCCTGTAATTGGGTGGACAACTCCTGAAGTTCAGATGGTGCTAAACGGTATGGTGCTCGGGCCACAGGCGCGGCACCAGGAACGAGATCGATTGAGAACTCAACCTGTCTTGGCGGTGGTAGACCAAGCAATTCTTCGAGAAAGACTTCTGGAAAGTCTCGAACAATTGGTACATCCTCAAGTCGCTTCTCCTCCGACTTTTTCTCCAAGATGTGTGCGAGGATTGCTAGATAACCCTTTCTCAGAAATTTTTGGGTTTTCAAACAAGATATGATGTTGAGTCTCGTCCCACCGGTCTCCCCCTGTATGATCAAAGTTCTACCGGCGGCGAGAGGGATTCGAACGACCTTGTCGTAGCAAACGATTTCAGCGCGATGTTTGGACATCCAGTCCATACCGATAATGACATCAAAACTTCCTATTTTAACGGGCATCAGATCAATTGAGAAGATTTCATCGGCTAGGTTTAAAGTGCAATTAGGTATCACACTATCGGTTTCTATGAGTTTACCATTTGCTAGTTCTACGATGTACTTAACATTTAAGGCAACGGGAGTGATGTCAAGTAGTGGGCAAAACTCATCAGATATAAAGCTTCTATCAGCACCAGTATCAAATAGAACAGAAACAGTTAAGTTGTTGAGGAGGAACATACCAGTGACCACATTCGGGTCCTGACGGGCGTCCCCGGAGTTGAGAACAAATGCTCTTTGATGAACGCCAAAATGTGCTATTTTATAGTACTAATTACCCCTTAGTTTGATTAATTTCTTGTGCATTTGATTTGAATTCGATACTCATTTCCTTCATATTTGCATTTAGGAATTTTTTGGAGCTTGAATCGGAAAAGAAGCTGAAAACGAGCGAGAATTGAAGAATAGAAGTTAAAAAGAGGAAAAGTGAAGAAGTTGGTCGATGGTGAAAAAGCTGAGAAAATCAATCCATACGGCGTATGGAATCCATACGGTGTATGGATCAGTTGAGCCGGGCCGCCAGAAGACGTGGGTTAAACCCATGGGCTTTGCAATCCATACGGCGTATGGAAATCCATACGGCGTATGGATTGACTCGGCAGAAACCCTAAAAAGCCCTCATTTTACAAACAACTCACAACCTTTTTCTCCAGACGTTTTCTTTGATCCAAAACCCTAATTCCAGAGGCTTTTGAAGAGATTGAAGCTTGAGGAATCAAAGACTTTCATTCGTTCGATCATTATTTCGATATTTCGGTTCGAATACATTTCTTTCTTTCGTTTAATTATGATTATTGGAATGCTTATGAATCTGATTTACTGTAGAAATATGATTGGCTAAGTTTTTATTACAATTGTTTAGATGATCATACTCAGATGATGATTTGATTATTGAATTGCGGATTATTTTGGTTTTTATGAATGTTTATATGTTTATTCGAAGATCCATGTTTAATTGTTGAATCTTGATGATAACCTAGCGTGGTGATCCATTGATTTATGATTGATTTCTTTATTGATTGGTCATTATTGATGATTGTTGGTTTAAATTGATAATTATCACTAAATAGATTGAGTTTGATAGGCTAGGATCGATTATCATTAAGAATTGGCAATGAATGTGATAACTAGTAATAGTTATAGACTTTGTTGATTCAAGTTATAAGGGTAAATCATATAAATGGTGTAGTTTTAATCCATAACACAATTCGGTGGATAACGTTAAATTGAACTGTTAGCGGGTTGAAAACAACTTCATATCTTTCTTGATTGTGTTTAATCAATTAGTCTTGTAAGGATAATTGGTATGTTTGTCATGTCACAATAAGATCCACATATCTGCAATTCAATAAAGTGATAATCAGATTCTGAGGAAACTAGTCTAAGCAATTGTACTTCTTCTACCATTTGAATTTAATCTTTTATTTTAATTAAGTTATTTTATTATTTCCTTATTTTAATAATTAAGTTTTATTTAATAAATCATTTCTTTTATAATTGTTTATCAATTGTTCGCTCGGAACTAAAACGTCCCCACTTTTTACTGCTTTAATTAATTGTAGCGATTTCCAATTTGTTTGTATTGACATCCGCTCCCTGTGTTCGACTCGGACTTACTGAGCTATACTATATATGATCAGGTATTCTTGCCTGTGTTGTGTGCAGTAAGTTAGGTATTTTCCATTTTAAAACTAAAACCCCGTTTACACGACATCACTCTTCCCTTGGCATTGTTGTTGTTGTTGTTGCCCTTGTTCTTTCGTTTGGGACATGCATCCCTGAAATGCCCCATCTCTCCGCATCCATAGCAGGATTTGGGTTGTTGGGTTTTGTTGTTGGAGGTGTTGTTGTTGGATTTGGGGGCTCGGCAGTCTTTGGTCAAATGCCCGTACCTCCTGCAGTTGTTGCAGGGAGTACTGCATGGACCGTCATGGTGGTAGTTACACTTGGAACAGTATGGTCTGTCTCCCGTGTAGCTACGTTTGGTTTCAGTATTGGTGTTGTAAACTTGGGTGGTGTTGGTTTTCTTGTTTGGTTGGTTTTGGTGTTCAGAGGGCTTTCGCTTGTTGTTGGAGGAGGTATTGGGTGTCTCACGGCTGACAACCAGCGCCATGAGCTCATGTGCTAGCCGAATAGCACTTTCAGTAGTGGTTGGCTTAGATGAAGCAACGTTCCCCTGGATATTCTCCGGGAGACCACGAATGTATCTCTTGATGCTCTTCTCCTCCGGATCAACCAGTCCCGGGCATAACAAAGCGAATTGCTGGAATTTGGTGGTATACCCAGCAATATCAGTCCCTTGCACAGTCAGGTGCCAGAACTCTTCCTCTAGATGGTGCAGTTCTTCTTCAGGGCAATATTTTTCTCTGAGCTTTTTCTTCAGTTCAGCCCAGGGAAGTTGGTTTGCTATTTCGATACCCATATAGTTGACGTGGGTGTTCCACCACGTAAGATCACCTTCTTGAAAGGTGTACGCAGCGAACTTAACTTTGTTATCCTCCGCACAGTTGCAGAGGTTGAAAACAGATTCCATCCGTTCTATCCAACGGATCAGCCCAATGGCACCTTCCGTGCCCTTGAAGTATAGTGGTTTGCAGCTGAGAAAATCCTTGTAAGAACAAGGCTTGATGACAGGGATATTACTGGGAGCTTCTCCAGAATTTCGGGAGTTTCGAGGCGAGTCCCGAGCAGCCAAAACAACGGCCACAGCTCGAGAAACGATAGCATTGATTTCCGCATCGCTGTAACTTTTCTTCTTGGGCGGCATGATTCTTCATGAAAGAAAGAAATAAAAGGTACATAAGAAATTGTACCAGAACGAAAATTACAATAGATGCATATATGTAAAAGCGGTAACATACGACATCACAATGTAAAATCAATAATATAGAATAATCGAGGGGAATTGTCAATTGATATTACGAGTTCAAAAGATGATAGACAATTCCAAATTACGAGTTCCAAAAGTTACAGGATTAGATGTTTTACAAAGGTACCGGGAATTGTTACATCCAGTTGAATTACATAGGTCCTACAAAAGTATATTAGAGTACAGATTCAGCCTAAGCTAATTCTGACGTAAGTTGAGTTGTGGCAGCAGTGCAGTGAGATGATTCACAGACTCTGCAAGTCTGTTGGCAGTTCGGAGGGCGTCTTCGGTTTCCCTTAGACGTGTCTCGCACTGATGTAGCCTTGATTGTAGGACAGAGATTTCATTTCGGTTGCCAGTCACTTGGTTGTGGACAACCTCCATGGTTTCGATTGTTTCTTCCACTTGATTTTGAAGAGTGTTCATGGCGTTGACAGTGTGCTCGTGATCTTCAGAGACTTGCTTAATTCATTCCATAGCTGTGAGTCTCCAGTTTTCACGAGTTTCTTGGAGTTCGATATCCATAGCGGTAAGTCGTTGCTCGTGATGGTGTAGCCTAGCGGCTAAAACTGATAGAGTGGGGTGAGTTGGATATGGGCTAGCCCGAGGCGACCAGGTGTCCCTTCTAGCTACCCTTGGGTTTCGTGATCCATGTGGATACGAGCGTGAAGAACTTGGTGGTGTGTTTGCCATTCTGAGACAAAGCGTTAGAAAGAGTGAGGCCTATCTATGTATACTTAGTATCACATAATAGCCAATTGGGTGTCTAGCACAGACTTGTTTGAGTCTCGGTTCTCTCGAGGTATGAGTCAACTAGTGTATTCCTGTTCAACATAATCGTTTCAGACCTTACCTCATCTTTCCTTAATTGTACATAGTTGATTAGGCTATGTTAAATTAAAGTCGTATGCTGTAATTCCTGAACCAGTCATGCGTAATGAGGAAATACTGCCTAACGGTCATAGTCTAGGCCCACTAAATGCAACCTAGTTCACTATAACCTTAGGCTCTGATACCGATCTGTAACACCCTCAAATTTATTGTTTAGCGGAAGAACGTTTTGGGTGTTACGAATCAATAATCACAGCACAAAGATATATAATGAACGACCACTATATGCGTCATTTTGGACTTGTATTGATAAAACAAAAGTTTACATCAAAAATATTGTTTACATTAGCTCAGCTTGAAATTGAGAGATTTAAGTATATAATTAATCTATACAAAATATAATAATGCAGCTAAATCTCTGATTGTTTACATGATGACTCGAGCTAATTGATCCTTACTTGAGCAGTCCAACCTACTGCTGGTCACCTATGATACATGCTAAAATGGGTCAGCGAAACGCTGGTGAGCTCACAGGTTTGTATGTCAACACATATTTGTATGAACCGTAAGATTTATAATTGAATTTATAAAGCAATTAAGCAAAATAAAAGTTATACAGCCATGAGCACATAGTCTGAGCTTAACTTGAGTTGTCAGGCCCACTTAAGGAAACCTAACTTGAAATGCCTCCTACGAGTGCCTAATCCACACTCGTCTTCCCAAATGCTAATACGTCCGTTTGACCAGTTAGTGCGTGCTAACCCGGACGAGGATTGTCAATCCTATATGATATCATATACTAACATTCACGCTACTACGTATTACCAGACTATGCTATGGAGGGCTTTAAATTGATTAGCTTGAAACTCATGTAGTATTTGATTTGATTTGTACTTGCGTTCAACTTGTAAAACAAAACGAGCAGTAATATCACACCCCTTATTGAAAAGCAGTAAAATAGGGGCTATGAGACTCACCTGAGTCTTGAAAGTTTGGATTAATAACTTGGACTGATTTGCCTTGAAGTGTTGTCCGAAGACTTGTAACCTGAAGGTGTCCATGACACGCGATGGTTATTAATTGTTTAGGCATCTCGAAAGACGACATTTATAGTTGTTTGTCCAAATTACCCGATTTGGTTGATTGACTTGTCCAAATTACTACGATTTGGTTGATTGAATTGTATGTTTGAAAACGTGTACGGCCCGTTGGTGATTAATTGTAATAATAGTTTTGATGTTATCACATTGATTTCGAAGCGTTATACTTGAAAAGCAAATTCCACTATGTTTGAAAAGTTGTATCGCATAAGCGTTTTGAAGTTGTACAAGTTTGACACTTTGTGAGAAATGTGCTTACGGAATCTAAGTACGGGGGTCCGGAGCAGCGCCCCTGGTAGCGGGGTCCAAGGGGCAGAGCCCCTGGTTGGGGTCGAGCTGCCAAGTCAGCTTGGAAAATTTTTATTTCTACTATATTGCTTTGGTGAAAAACGCATCTGGGATTTGAATTTAGGTAAAATCAAGTGACAAATTCCAGGTCTCGACACTTAGTAAAAATCTGAGTTTTTAAACATTCTGTTTTATGCGACACAATATGCGACATAAGGTTGGTTATGCGACACAAGGGTTGTGTCGCATAGAAGTGCGACACAATGAGCTTAGCGACACAAGGGTTGTGTCGCATAAGCGTACAATGCTGATTCAACAGCGACATAATGATAGTGTCGCATGGTATTTGCGACATAAGATACGACATAATATTGTGTCGTAGAGGATCCGACATAACTGGGTTTATACGACACAAGATACGACACAAAGGGTTTTATACGATACAACCTGCGACACAAGGCTTGTGTCGCAAAGATGAACATCAAAACAGAACCCAGCGACTGTCGATAATTTTCGACCCAAAACTCAAATCTAACCCATTTTTAAGCTATAAAATCGTGTTTTACCTTTTGTAATGGACATATATAAACCCAAATAACCCGTAAACATTTAAAAATATGCTAATACGAGAGGTTTCGGGATTCTGTCGGAAACTTACAAAGTGTCGGAATGAAAATCTGGAAAGATAGGATTGTAGATCGTAGCGTGGTGATCGTTAATCTCTAAAAATCTTGATGATCCGAGGTCGTTTTGTATATTTATTTTGATGATTTGTGAGTTGGTGTGGGTTTTCGATTTAGAGAGAAAAAGAAAGAGGGAGAGAGAAGATGGAAAAGGGAAATGGAGAAAGAAGAAGAAAAGGAGGTGGTTTTGGTGGAAGTTCCTCCATTTTCAGTCCACGCAAAGCGCTCCGTGCGGTGTTCGTTTTCTCGATTGTTTTAACGTTAATTAGTATTTAAATGCGTTTTGAAATACGAAATATTATTCAATATTTTTGTTGAAGTATTTTACCAAATACTTAATAATTGCGTTATGAAATATAACGTTAACTTGTTTTGTTTGTTTGCGCGTTTAATAATTTAATCGCGTAGCCCTTGATTGTAGGATACGAATTGTGTAGGAAATATTATTAAATAAAATAATATTTTGGATGTAATTGTGTTATTAAATAACATTATATTATTTAATTAAATTGTTCACCAACGTCCGTATTTATTTGGAACCGAATTACATTCTATTTAAAACTTGTACGATTTAATCAAATCGCTTACTTGTATATATTTAACAATATATTATTTGATACACAAATTAGCCTAACACAGAACTAATTACATGTATTAAAACTTGATTAGGTACTAATCACTAGTCCTAATTTGACGGCTGTCACAGATTCAAATTCTTCTGCATGTTTATCTTGTATGAAATTAACTGATTGTGTTAACAGATACAGGGAGGATAATGAACGCCTCAATTCATATCTTAAAAACTTGATGGAGGCAAATAAAATTTTAAAAGAAAATGAGAAAGTTTCTTATAAAAAGTTGAATGCTATTTTCGAAGAAACGAAAGAATTAAAAGCCAAAATCTTTAGTCAGCAAGACGCTATTGATAGCTATTTAAAAGCAACTTCATCACTTCAAGAAGAGCTTGCTGACTCACAAGCTGAAGCTCTTGACTTAAAAAGAAAACTTTCCAATTTTTCAACATCCTCCTTGGTATTTGATGAAATCCTTCGATCACAAAGGACAGATACCAAAAGTAAGGCAGGTCTTGGTTATCACCATGTACCTCCTCCCAAGAATTATCTGCCTATGCCATCAAAGGATGCAATCAAAGACTTTGTGCCTTCTTCTTCCAAAGTAGAGACAAATTCTGTTAATGCACCAGTTAATGAGCAAGTTAAACAGGCCAAGCTTGTTAGGCCTATATTTGTTAAGGCTGAGAATAAACCTCCTGTTAGTGTTGAGGATGTTGTTATGGTAGAGGATTTTCCAGAAGAGTCTATCATTAAGGTTGAGAAAATAAATGTCACACCTGAAAATTTCATCATTACAACTGAAAATGATGAACGTTTTAAATGCAAAGGCAAAGCTAAGGTTGACAATGAATCTTTCCAAGTTAAAAATGTTAAAAAGGATCTAAGGAAAGATAAAATTGTTAATAAATCTGAAAATAATAAATGTTCAACATCCACTAACTCAACCTCAGGAACATCTACTTCAACATGTTCACCTAAGAGTGCATGTTCAACAAATGTTCCTGTTAATAGACCTTCTGTGTATTGTCCTCCACCGAAACGATTTGAGGGAACTCATTGGAATCGATCGTATGCGGAGAGACGTTCTTGTTTCCGTTGCGGTCAACAGGGCCATATCATTAAGGATTGTAAGTTACTATCCTTAGATAAGTTTGGTAGAGGGATGCCAAGAACTTCCTCCTTTAGGAATTCTTTATCAAAATCTTTCTCAAGGTGTCGTTCGTGTTCGCCTGTATCTAGTTGAGCATCAAACTCTCCAAATCCTATGGCTAGAGTAAGAAAAGTTGTGCCTAGTAGAACTCAAGTTCAACAGCACAACATTGTTGAAAACAAATCATCCGAACGTAAGCAGGTTTGGAAACCAAAATCCACAAACAACACTTCTATGAAATTGATAAACGCTCAAAAGTACTATATTTCAGTAGTATTTTACCCCTATTCTTGAATGTTTTTATTGCATTTTGTTAAGAATAGATATTGATTTCGTTCATATTTGCAATTAGATGTGGAAATAGAGCGTTTATGAAGAAAGGAACGGAAAACAGTCAATAGTCAAGCTAAATGATACATATTTGAAGAATAAAGTAAAGCCGAAGTCGAAGAAAAGAATAAAAGAAGAAAAATAAAAAATCCGGCTGAAAATCTCATCCATACGCCGTATGGAAATCCATACGCCGTATGGATTGCTGCAGTGGAGGCCCAGGTTACGCGGACTTGGGCTGGGCCTGAATTCAATCCATACGCCGTATGGAAATCCATACGCCGTATGGATCAAAATTCCAGAAATATAAAAGTCGCGAAAAAACCCTAAAATCAGTGTGTTCGTTTTGTTTTCGTTTCCAGACGATAATATTCGGTTCCTAGGTTAGTTTTACGAATTTCTTTAGTATTTTGGAGGTACAAAGACTCGGGATTGAAGTTTATTCATCGTGGATCGTTGTAGTTCATCGTTTTCGATTCGGTATAATTCTTTTATTTGATTTCATTGAAGAATTTGTCATTGAATAATCTGATTATTTCTGTTTTGATGATGAGTTGAATATCTAAAGTGATTGTGTAGTTAATTTAATTTAGATTATGATTATTGAACGAAATTGCGTATTGAATAAGTTGTTTAATTGAAAACTGTTATATTGCTCGTGGACACTTGTTTATTGGTAACTAGTTATTATTGTTGCTTCACGTGATTAATAATTTTAATGAGATTGAGTTCCTTTAAGATTATTGATTATTGCTAGTACTACCTTAGGGTTTTGGACTATCACTAAATACGTTGAGTCTGATAGGTCAAGTATACAATAATTATCTACTTTAAAATGAAAAAGACAATAAGTTAATTATTGGGTATTGTTGAGTCATACCATAGAGTTAATTATAAGAAGTTGTGAATGTTTAATGCATAATTTAGGGAAAGGCACACAATTGACTGATCATCTTGTGACATTGGAACCAGTGTTTCATGTTGGACCCTAGATTATAGGAATTAGTTGGACCCGAAACGTTGGCTAGTTCACATTCGACTTAGTATTCATTGAAGAATTTGGTATTAAGTTGATCTAAAAGAATCACAATTAGATAATCAATACGTAATAAATCGGGAAATATGAATCTAAGTGACATTAACTATACGATTACTTATTCCTTCCAATTAGGATTTATTGTTATTATTTATTTATTATTTTAATTTAAAGTTTTATTTAAGTTTGTTTATTTTAATTAAAAATTTTCTAAACAAATGTTCGTACGGAACTAAAACGCCCCTCATATTTACTGCTTTCTAGTTAATTGTTAATTTCTATTTTAAATATTCCACCATTTTCCCTGTGTTCGAATCTGATTTACCAAATCTATATTTACAATTGATCGGGTATTCTTGCCTGGTTGCTTGATAGTATTTATTAGGTATTTCTATTTATAAATTGTAAAACAAGACGCGCTTTCATAAGCGACATCAGAAATCAACTGAGTTTTTAAAATATCATAAACTCATGGATGTGATGATTATGGACGATAGTGGACAACCCAAGTTTATCAAGGATTGGGTGTCCCATAAACTCTAATGTTTGATTGTTTGTGGTGTTGCAGTCAGGTTTTTGATAGCTAATATATTTTAGTGACTACAATGATGTGGATATTTGTTGGAAGATTGTTTACGAGGTGGTAAAAGTGTTACAATGGATTTGAGTTGACTTGATATGTGATTTTGAAATTTTTATTTAAACTTTATCTATTTTTATTTGTTAGAAATGCAACAGCCATTCTTTGTACCTTTTAGTATCAAAGAAATGCAATGTTGCGACATTTGTTAAATTAAAAAATACAAAAATATGTTTAATGTTTAAGGGGAGTACCTTTGACTTAGAATTGCGGAAAGAATTTGCTGTTCAGGGGGAGTAATTTTAAAAATTAAAAATTCTGATTATTTGATCAGAAATGTGAACATCAAGATTCTTAATTCTTGAAAAGATGATGGGTTGTGTCTGTAAACAACTTGGGATATGATAGTACATCGGGTGACATGCACAAAATGGAATTTTAAGGTTTATCTTGGATGTGTCAGTAGGTTTATCTGACATATTTAAAACAGCTTTTATAAACATTGGCTTCATCATATGATGTATCAGTAGGCATGATACACACCGGTCTTTGAGTGAGTAAGAAGTAATATTAAAACTTGTCTATTATTTTGCGAAAACTGTTATATGATATATGACATAAGTCTTAATTGATGAATGAAGGTACTACCATACGCTGTCATTATCATTCTGTAAGTGCAAAATTGGCATATAGTATTAATATGATTGTTAGCTTAACTAATGGTGACTATTGTTGTACTTACGTACAGACTTGAATCCATTAGTTATGCAAATAGTCTCAAACTTGTTTTGTTCATACTAAGGGACCCTCTGTTGTACTTAGTACAGATCTGGGACCACTAGTATTTTCATAATAGGTTTGATGTATGCCTAAATTTAAAGGTCAAGTGTATGTTACGAGATAGCCGAGATAAACTTGGTCTTGTAATCTCTACCTTGTCTGTAAAATATGCAGCGTTATGTGTTTTACTAAAGTTTATCAGTATATCATATAATACGTTTCACAAAATTAATATTCATACTAACAATAAAGGTTAGCTCACAGATACGGATATATGTTTAAGTGGACAAACAATACCGATGATCGTCTTGAACTAATGTTTATAAAAGGTGCTTTAAATGTGCTAAGTAAACTTAAAGTGGACAAATATACTGATAATCGAGATAACACTTACTATTTGCTAATAATTGCATGTTGGCCTGATATGATCTCTAAGCAGAGCTAAATCAATCCAATCCCCAACTTATTTTAATCTTTATTTTTATGTATTCTTTACTTTTCATTTATAAAGAAAAAAAATACAAAAAGATTTTATTAAAAGATTTTATTTCTATGTTATTTTCTTCAAATATCACATATCTTGTTAAAGTCAAATATTGAAGATGTAAAGGATGTCGGTTATTCTCCAAAGACATTGAATATAATCTTTATTGGAGAAGTTACTGATGAATGAGAAAGAGTTGGTCACTGCATTTGAAGATCTAACTATATGTCAGTCACATGAAACTGAACATCAAGATTTCTGAAAATGTGTTCTTTGGATATCTCTATACTTGGCTACCTGATTCAACTGATAATACTCGTATTTCAATATCTGATGTTTGTGCTGTGGTGAAATTATAGGCAACTAACACTTGTAGTGTGAGATTAGACTCTAAGTCATACACTCGTTCGTTTCATCTTCAAAGCATTCACTTTGATAGGTCATTTGCAAACCAGTGAATCTATGATTTGGAGAATAATCACTTGTTTGTTAGATCACGTTTATTTGTTCTACTTGTTCAAATGCCAAACAAACAGGGATTGCCTCCTATGGGTAAAGAATCTTTGAGAATAATGGAAAGGAAACAAGGGGATTGTGTAGTTCATTAAATTTGGAAATTTGTGGAGCATTGCTTTGAAGGGAGAAGAGATAACTCTTTCAGACACATTAATGATTTCTAGTTGTCTATGACTAGTTCATTAAGTAGATCAGCTCAACATTCACAACATTCACAACATGTACCCATATCCTAGAGCTAAACCTTAGCACATCCTTGATTGCTAGCATAGTTTTGTATGGAACCCCAAAACATCATCCGTCATCACAATAGCCACCCACATTCACCCATCCATCCACCCATTCAGACTTATCACCACCACCATCGGGAACCATTCATCTGCTATAGTAACGTCACCGCCTACAAGTATACACAGAAACATCTCAGAGATATAGGTTGACGTAGGAATGGCTATCAAAGGATTAGATATGGGATTGATCTCTTCTGATAAGAACAACAATCAGATTCATTGCATCAGTTGTCAGCAAAGATTTCGGGCGATAGAGATTTATGGTCATTGGATTCAGCACTTTCAGATCATTAGAGAGTCATTTACATCATCATCTCTTAATGATTAGGATCCTCGTCTAGTTATCTCTATCCAACATTCGTGTTTCAAGGTTGACTCTGCTTGTGTCCGGAAAATGACATCACTTCACATTATTTTCTATCGTTTTGGAAGTCGAGCTCTCGACTATAACAGCAGCGCTACTCGGGAGGCAACCCGTGGAATAAGACGTGTTGAGAGAAAGTGTCAACAAGTGAAGAAAATCTCCGACTATCCTTCACACTTGGACATACCAGAAATACTTTATGAAAACTTCTGCAGATTTACAACTCATTTGCAAATAAATCACTGTCTCAGAAAATAGGAAATAACTTTGAAAACTGATAATTCATGTGTTTCGAGCATTTGAGGTACTTGCATACTACTTTTATGCATTATGCTCGAACTCGTTTACAAAACACATGTTTTATAAAACTGATTTGTAATAGAAAACATCTTTTCAAATTCTGAGACAGTGATTTCTCTTTCCATTTGCATAAAAATTGAGTTTGAAAAAGGCTACGTCCAACGTGTTCACACCTACGAGATTGATTCATAAGAGAATGATGAATGAATAAACCAATAGCAAGATGCTTGAAGCCGAGCCGATCTTCATGGATGCAGAAAAAAGATCTTGGCAACGTCTCATTTCAACAAATTCAGACTCTCAGCTTCAGTGCAGCTCTCTATCTGGGGAGTGTCTTAACCCTTTACCCTCTTTTGTTTATGATTCTGTATATTATTTGCCTTGTTAAGTTTGTTAAAGTAGTTTATACTCTATCCTAAGCTTATTACTAAGTGTGGGATTCCAACCCAAAACAAACACTTGAGAAACAATTTCTTACATGTTAAAACTCTAAGTGTGGGATTCTACTTTCAGTAAATCTCAACTCAAAAGAACATTAGGGACAATGTTCCTCTAAGTGTGGGATAGCAGGTATAGAATACATTGGTTAGTTTTTTATGATTTTTAATGTCTGAAATAGCAAACTCAGAAAATGTTCCTCAAATTTTTCAAAATTTTTCAAGAAAATTAAAAAGTATGAGCTAAATCATCTGATTAACTCTGCTATTTTTTAGTCATAATGTCTTTGGAGAGGAGCTATTTTCAAATATGAGTAAAATATTTTGGAATCTAGGGAAAATAAGGTAGAAATTTCTTAAGCAAGAAATGATAATCTAATAGGAAGCATGACGAAGCACATACAACCCTAATTACAGTGAGGTATCTTGAGCCTAAAAGCATTCATCTTTAATGCTTCACTATTCATTTATTGTGTGTGCCAATGCATGTATCTCTGAATTAGAACTTGCTCTTAACATACGCTTCGAGACCACATTGGTGTGTACCGTACGCGGTATAGGTGCAATTAGATGACCTTGACATTCCCTGGGAATTAAACCACTTTTTACATATCTCTTGAAGCCCAAAACCCTTCCGATACTCATTTTTAGTATCAATGATCCGCCTAGTAAACCTTGTTGAGCCTAAACCTTTCGTTTCATAAAACCCTCATCATTAAACCCTACTTCCCAAAATATCCCCAAAACTTATCTTAGAATTTCTGAGGTTATGAGGAACATCTTTTAGAATATCCGCTTCACTTATCCTACCACTTTCGTGTTCTCCAAAATATTATCGCTCTTGAGAATCCCTGGTGCGTAAAATTGGCACCATGAAAAGACTCGAAATGTTCAAGATAAGGGATTTATGAAAAAATCAAAAGAAAAATATCCTTGGAAATTCTCTGGCAAAGAAGTTCTGAAGAAGAAGAAAAAAAAGAAAATAGAGAAATAGAAAAAAAGCAGGAAAAGAAAATAGAAGAGAAAAGAAAAAGCAGAAAAGAAAAGAAAAAAGTTCCGCAAGAATAAAGCTAAGTCCTTCAAAGTATCATCCTCGCAAGAAGAATATGATAGAAGATCGATAGCTATCTCCTTTCCGTTCTAGAATAAAGTTATTCATGATCTCAGTAGTTTTAAAAATAAGCCAAACCCTTACAACCCAAATATACCACTATCCATACCCTTTTACCCTCACTAAACACTACAACCCTCATGAATGTCTTGGGATAATTAGCACCATCCTCACCTAAGTGGTGGAGATCCGATTCTCGACCAAGCCTATGACGATGAGTGTTGCATGACTGGCTATTTGAGAGATTTCGTTTGTTCTAGATTGATAGGAAACCCGATACACTTTGAGTGAATTGAGTGACCACCTTTAGTGAGATCGCCTAGTCATGTGTACTCCAAGATCATGAGATTTGGAAGTATGCCTAAGAGAATCTTTTCTTGTTTAAGGAAGGATCATCTTATCTTTCCCTATATTCTTGAAATTATCTTACTTACATTTGGAAGTGGTAACTCTTAAAAATGTTGTGACTAGCTCTAAAATGTTTTAAAATGTTTTCAAAAACTGAGTGTTGCTTGAGGACAAGCAACGTCTAAGTGTGGGATAACTTGATGTGACGCAAAAAGTCATGTTTTTAAGTATGATATTCCACACTTTTTGGACACATCTTTAGTGAAAACATTAAAAAAAAAATCATTATTTACTAAAATTCACTAAAGTGCTCCAAATATGGGCGTTGCTGCAAAAACCACTAAAAACGTCTAAATAACGAGTAAAACAGAGCGAATAAACAACAACCAATTCTTACACCCTCATTTACCTTATGATAAGCACATTCTAACCTTATGATATGTTGTAAAAGGTTAAAACGAGACGGGAGAATCAAGAATCATGCAAATTGGGTGAAGAACGGAAGAGATACGACTTCTACAGATCATTAAAAGTCATTCCAAACATGCTTGAGTTAAACACATCCAATACCATTAGAAGCGTAACGGAATTACGAAAGCGTGAGCGCAAGAATCGCGTCAAACGGACGTGTAACGAAGGAAATACGGGCATTTTAAGCAACGAAGGAAAGCCGAAACACCACGTATACGGCCTTTGCAAGCCGTATACGGCCCCACAAGACCGTATACGGCCTTTTAAGACTGTATACGGCCCTTCTGACCCCATCTACTGTCTTGGCAAGGCTAGGGTCCATCCGGTCATCCCCCTTCATGCTTGGTTCGCTTGTACAATGCGCTTTGATGCTTGTACGTATTTCTCCTTTAGCTCCAAGCATTATTCCTTTGGCTCCAAGTTTGGCTTCAACATTCGCTCCAAGTTTGGCTCCATGGCTTGCTCCTTTGGCTCCAAGAAATCTTGCTTTGGCTCCAAGGTGATCATCACCTATAAATAGATGGCCTCCTCCACCATTTCATACACACCTCTCATTCCATTTCTCTCATCTCTCTCTAGTATAGTTTCTCTCTCTAGCACTACTCTTAGGAGTTAAAGGAGAATTAATCTTGTAGTACGTTCTCTCTCTAGTCTTTCTCTCTAGTTTCTTACTAGGGTTTTAAACCCTTGGACTAGTGAGAAGATTAGTGGAGGGAAGCCTTTCCTTTTCTAGTAGGTTAGTTATGTAATTAATTATTAGAGGCTAGCTTATGTAATGCATGGATTTTATGAAGAAATACAAGTGTTATTCTGCTCGCAATTCGTATCGGTATTATCTATCCTTTCTATTATCAATTTGTCATAATGTTCTTGTTTGATGTTTGTGATTTATTAATATTAGAAATGTTTATTGATATGCTTTGTGATTAGTTGCTTGTATGTTTGCCATGATTTAAATAGTAGTGATGATGTTACTCCAAATATATGATATTGGGATAACATCATTATGAAACAACGAAGGTAACGTTATACGGCTTTCATTTGTATAGCACCGGAAACATCACTAATGTGTGGAGTACGGAACGTGGAAGCTATGAAAGTCGTGGGCACAATCCGTTGTGGAATAATGTTCCCGATTATTATATAAATGGGAGTTGTTATACTTTGTTATCAGTCTAAACTTATCCTGAATATAGACTTTATCGTTCACCCTTTCCGGTCTTTCACGTGACTATTGCCCTTAGGATAGGACCTTGCAAACCCGAATACTACGTAAACATAGTTATCTGTAATACAGTATGAAGCTATGATACTCCGTTAAATGGCACTGTACTTCGTTTAGCGTTGGAAACACCTCGTGTGGAGTACAAATACGTGGAAGCTAAGGAAATGCCGTAGGATCATCTCGTCGTGAATTACCTAGAAGCCACCCTTCTAGAACATGGTCTAGGATACATAAAGCTGTGGAAATGCTAAACCTTAAAAGTACTGTACACCGTGAGTATACTTAGATTTATACAAGCTGTGGAAATACTTAATGCACTATACACCGTAAGTATACCTAGGGATGAACGTCTGATTGTAAAGGAGGGTCTAATTCAAGACGGAAGTATTTGAGCTTAACTAATAGAATATGAGTTTTGAAAAGAAAGCAAGGAGTTGGCTGTATTCCCAGATGCTTAAACCCCTTAACTCTTCATAACCGATAGTTTAGAATAACATAGTTAAATAACCAGTACACATTTAGATGACACATTTAGGTTTAGGTGTTAAGAAAGGTCAGAGTATCCTTAATGGCAGTTTGTTATCTCATGCATGCACCCCGGAGTTATCTCCAGAGACTCACTATTCCGTAACAGGGAAGTTGAGCAAGGGTCACTATACCGTCACAAGGGCAGTGTTGGGGGGTTGAGCAACCTGTTCTGATCAGAATCACCATAGCCTAGGTACTCAGTGACATACTAATTTAGAACCGGAACTAAATAAGTAGGGTCCTAGTGTTTACACCTAAGTTTATTTATTTGTCAACTGAATGTGCCCCCATATAATCATCATCTCTGCACATATACTATCCTAAATCATGGTGAACCACGTCTTTGTTATCCTTAGGTGTTACATATGCTAGTCTCCCTTTACTTTTATGCTTTATAAGTTTTAGTAGTTTAAATAGATAAAAACCAAAAACAGTCACCTATCCACTTATTCAAACCCTAGCTTGAAAGTTAGTTTACCGGAACGAGCTCTGTTTCAATTCTACCGTCGTGAGGAACGACCCTGGATCATCCTTACCGCATACTCGTATCAAGGTATTCGTACCAGTACCAGTAGGTAGTACGGAGGTTTAGGCTCCCCCGACTATTATAAATTTATATACTACCACCTAACGCCGCGCCTAGTGGAAAGGTCTGCAACGATAGGAAGCAATTCCTGAACCGACCGCTGGGTGCGCGTCAGCCTTAGCCGACCTAGGAGCTAGCATTAACCTTATGCCCTACTCCCTGTTTAAAAGGCTAGAACTTGAAAATTTGAAACCCATTAAGATGACCGTCCATCTAGCTTACCAATCTGTTAGATACCCAAAAGGAATAGCTGAGAATGTCCTAGTTCAAGTTAACAAATTCTTCTTTCCAACGGATTTTGTGGTAATGGATATCCTCGAGGACATAAACATCCCGATTATCCTTGGAAGACCATTCATGAATACAGCTAGGGCAGTGATTGATTTGTATAACCATATGATTGTTCTACGATCGCACGGTGAAAGCATCACTTACAAGATCGTCCAACCTGAATGCACCCCAGAGCAAGAGGACTGCTATGCTATATCAACAGGCAGAATTATCCATGATGATGAATCAGAATCCGAAGAAGAACGACCAATCACTCGGTCATCATCCTTCGTCTCTGACACTGAAACTGACCCAGAAGAGGAAAAGGAATATCAAGAAGCAGAGGAATACACAGAATATGAAGAGGAAGAAGAAGAAACTGACGAAGAAGAGGAAGAAATGGACGAAGAAACCAAATAAGAAGAAGAAGAGTCTGAAGAAATGGAGGAGGATGAGGATCAAATTGATTCACCGACAATGGCTGAAGTCATGAGGATACAATACTCCGAAGACAGCACGTCAACAGGAGTAACAAATGAACCCGTTGATTATCAATCCGATCGTCAATACATCAGATCCACCCATCTCCGTAATATGGAAACCCTACTTGACTCCTGCCTCGACCCTTCGAAACCTTTCACCCGAACCCGACTCCGAGAGGTGGACAATTTTGAAATAGAGCTCCGATCATCAAGCCAGCCGGACCTATACGCTAAACTCCTAAAAAGAATCGCTGCATACAGGGCAAGTAAATTAGGTGGTAGTGATGAAGAATACTCTCAGGATTCAACCACGGAAGTCAGAACCATCGAAATTGACAGCTCCCGACCTAAAAATAACGGGCCATCAGATGAAGAATGCCACCAATTTCCAGATTCGCATGACGTAGATTCTGGAAGTGAGAATGACGATGAAGACGGTTACATCAACGTCCCTCTTGACGAACATTCTATTCCATCAACTCCTCCTGCTCTAGCAAATTCTCCTACCTCCTCAACTGAGATAATACGAGTCCCACTCATAGATACCCACCAAGAGTTGATAGACTTGATTGATGAATACGAAGACGTCCGCGTCATCGTAGAAGCTATCAGAGAATCAACCAATGACTACACCACCGCCCAAAGGCACCTGATAAGGGAAATCGAACGAGAATACGATTCATACATTGCCAGTTATGGAGCGCAAGAATCTCGCTCTCTATGCAGACATATCCAAGAACTATCAGATTCCCTTCAAGCTCAAATTACGAGAGAAGCTCAACAGCCAGAAATACCCCATTACCCGATGGGAAAAGTCAAATTTTGCAGCTACCAGAGGCAAATATACCAAAAGGTATATTGTGCCCTAGCCGGATCAGCTTTTCCCTACTCATCAAGTCAGAAAGCTACGCTTGCGTCAATGAGAACCCATCTAGAAAGAGCTACTAGAAACCCACAGAGTTATGCTGATATCAGAATGGTGGGAGATCTTAGAACCCTTCTAGATCTCATCGAAACTAGAGAACACCTCACAGCCTCAGAATACTACAGGATCGTCATTCACTCCACCATTGGTCATCATGTTGAGCTGATAATTGATGAACTAAACCAGTCAGCATATGAAGAAGAAACTCGTGAGGTACCAAGATTTATTCCGCACTTGTCACAAATTAACTTAGCAACTTATGTGACAACTCGACTACGCGGAATGTACACTGAAGAAGATGTAGAGCTTGATGTTTATCGCAATGGATATCGCGAGATATTCAGCAAGCTAATCTACGTCTTCACAGACTCGGACTATCCCTTCAACCATGAGCAACATCAACTCATCAGACAAGTATGCCAAGCAACCAGATCCTTTGGAGGAGACCCTTTGGCTAGTGACTTTGAAGAAGTAAAAATTCAGTTCATGGCCCTAATCGCCTCGATAGGTCGAAACCACCCCCAACATGAGATTGTTCAAACTCACACATGCACAAGAGTTGACCCTAATGGACCAGTCACACGGTCAGTTAGATACATCAACTACGGGATGGCAATCCTCGACCGATTAGCCACTGATCATTTCAAAAGCTTCATGATGGAATCCACCAACCCTAATTGCTGACATGATAGAGCAATTCCTTCAATACTTTCCTCCACGTTACGTCCTACCTAGGATCCACGGTAACCACTCCAACGCCCGGGATGCATCTAGCATCATCTAAAGAAGAAAGGACTAAGTCGAGCTCTCGACTTTAAAAGAGCGCTTCTCGGGAGGCAACCCGTGTTTTACATTTCAGCATTTTTACTTTCCAAGAAGTGATGAAATCTCCGACTATCCTTCACACTCGGATATGCAAAGAATACTTCCTCCTTCAAGGAAGTATCAGCAACCAAGGAATCTTATATCCGACGTGTTCACACCTACGAGACCAATCACAAAAAGACTAGATCGAGAGTGAACCCAGCAAGATGAAGTTCGGCAAGCGCACACACTGCAACTACTGGGGAGTACTTCTATACCAATCTCTTACCTTCGTTATAAATATACCATATCCACTATGCTTATCACTAAGTGTGGGATTCAAACCCAACACACACCGCTAAAAGAATACTTCTCAGATATTTTAAATCCTAAATGTGGGATCTTTACCCCATTCAGAACTTAGAATAACATCGAGGACGATGTTCCTTTAAGTGTGGGATAGCAGTAGTTACACTACTGTAAAATGGATAATGGTATATGCTTGATTCTAAACTCGCTGCTCTTTAGACCATCCTTCTCCAAAAAGTAACTCGAAAATTTCACAAAATCTTTCAAAATTGAGTTAAAAATATGTCAAAAATGAAAATTTTAAAAAAAGAATGATTTACTTTGGGGAAGAAGGATAAATAAAATACGAATTCTTTTGAAAAATTAGTTTAGTAATCCCATAAAGAGCATCGCATGACTAGGCACACAACAAACCAACTTTCGATTCGTGAGGTATCTTGAGCCATATAAAGCATTCACTTTTAATGCTTCACTTCTTCGATTCTTGAGTGTGCCGATGTATGCGTTTAGAATCAAAACTTTCTCCTGTTATGCATTTCGAATCCGAACTAGTGAGTGAAAAGGAGATCGAATCACATCATTCTTAAACCCATCCGTACACCCAAAAAGAAATATGTTATCCCTACCCTCTCAAAAGCATCCCTCAAACTTCATAGTAAGTTCCAAAGATGAAAGAAGAGAAGTTACAAGGATATGACGTCGAAATAAATCAAAGAAAATAATTCGAAGAAAAGAAAGTCAAATGGAGAAAAAGACTCCTTGCAAAAATCGTAAGAAAATGGCGTCAATCCTCCCAAAAATTCCATCTTTCCTCTTCACCAAAAAGAAACCCGTGAAAAACAAACACAACCCTCTCTCATATCACTAACACTCCACTCCAAAAACCTTACATCACTCATCCTAGAATGATTGTGGCTAGATAGACTTCGCTCTCACCTAAAACGTAACGATTTGATTCTCGATCAAGCCTATGACGATAAACGATACATGACTGGCGTTCTGAGTGATTGATAATACTAGAATAGGAAACCCTAAACTCTTTGAGTGATTGGAGTGACCACCTTGAGAGGATCGCCTAGTCATGTATCCAAGATCAAAAATCATAAGCATGCGCCCAAAGATTACAACCCTACATTTTCAAAAGCATGAATATTTTATTTTTCCAAAACCCCCACAGTAAAAAGTTCCGCCTTAAAATATTTCATTATCTACTTATCTTTGACCATGCTTGAAATTCGAGTTTGCTTGAGGACAAGCAAAGATCTAAGTGTGAGATACTTGATATCGCGTAAAAAGTCACGTTTTTACTACCGATATCTCTCTCATTCTGGAACAATACTTGGCAATGGACTCAAATAATACACAAATCAATGAAAATTTGCCAAGAAGGTCAAAATAGAGTCACACGGGAAAAATCAAGCAAAACAAATAAAAAACGAAGATTCTACGCACATTTGAAGATTCAAGGCATCCGAGACAAGATTTGAGATAAAGTACCCACCACTAAGATTCATCTTATCCAAAGTCTTCATTTTCAAAATACGAATCTAACAGAAAAAGAATCAGCAAAAACGGATGAAGAATGAAGATTCTGCGTACGTCGAAAGATTCAAACGATTCGTACAAGACATCTAAAGATCATAGAGACATCTCAGGGATTTCTTTTTATCAAAATCTTCGTTTTTGAAAAACAAATCCAACGCAAAAAGAACCGACGAAAACGGACGCATAACGAAGAAGATACGCGCGAAACGAGAAACGAGCGAACATGCAGCAACCGGGACGGCCGACCGCCGGCTGGCAACCAGCCGCCGCCGGCTAGCAGCCAGGCGCCGCCGGCTGGCTACCAGCCGTCTTCTCCTCCTTTTTCCGTCCTTGCTCGTACTTGTTTGGTACATGTGCTACCACTTTCCGCAACTTTAGGGTACACGTGCTACCACTTTCCGCGCCTTTAGGATACATGTTCTACCACTTTCCGGGAAAGGACCACCCCCAAAACCTTGCTAACTTGCACCTAGGATGGCTATCATGCATCGGATTTCAAGTATAAATAGAGTCATCAAGGCTTCATTTTAAGACACACCTTCCATACATTTTTTTAGGCTAATAATACTCTCTAGTTATTAGTCCTACTTTTTCCTTCTATTTTCTTACTCCAAATTAGTAATAGGCTAGTTTAGGGAACTTGTTTAGAATAGAACGAAAGCAAGGAACGTGTTGTAATCTTTGGTGTACGCTTGGAGTTATGCTTATTAATTCAAGTCTATTCCTTCTCGCATATTAATCCGGGTTCTTTCCATCCTAATCTATCTTAATTAAATATGTATGCTTTAATTATGCTATAGATAGTTTGTGACATTGATGTAGCGCAAAAAGTCACGTTTTTAGCTACATTATTTACCCCATATTTAGCTCTTTTCTAACAAATATATAATAAAATCATAATTATTAATCAACTTTTGTTTGAAAGGTGTAAACTCGCCGGTCTTTCGAAAATCATGCAAAAAGGTCGGAAAACTAACCGAAATAGGCACCAAATTGAGCAACACTTCAAATCTACTGTAAACTCCATACCAAGACCTCATTCCTATCTTATTTTGTATCTATGGAGATTACGAGAGTGTGGATAGAAAGAAATCTCAATTTGGATCAAGGACGCGAAAGTTACAAGCCGAACACTGCTTCCGAAGACCACAAAACGTATTCCGGACATTCCTGGGCTACACACCTCCAATTTCTACCAAATTGGTATCATCAGAAGAGTAACAGAATTACGAAATCATGGGTGAAAGAATTGGAGCAAATGGATAAGAAACGAAGAAGATACGCGCGATTTAAGCAATGAGAAAAGCCGAAAACATCACACGGTGTAACACCTCGCAAATTTGAACACGATTAATAACATTAATCACTTGCATTATTAGGCTAATTCCCTACTTGAGTGAATTCACAACACATTTTAGAGGTAAGTCTAGCATAGCCCAACTAGTTAGTACGCGTAGTATTACGTAGTCGTAATTACGTACAGATCAATTTGAAAACAAACGCGACAAAAATGTACGACTGTTGGTGAACAAAATTATTTAATAAAACGAAATTATTAAATAACGTAGTAACTAATAAATATTTTGTCAAAAATATTTACCAATTTATTTTATAACGCAAAACGTCAAAACGTATAATTAAAAATCAAACAAAGTTTGAAATTTATAAAATTTATAAATTTGGTTCCATAAAAAGAGCCTAATTAAATATAATGAAATATGTAATTTAAAAATACATTAGTTGAAATACTGTAATATTTAACAATCGGATAAACAAACACGGAACGCAAACACGGAGGCAGAAGTGGAACAAAACCACCTCCACCTCCCTATTTTCTCTCCATTTCTTTTCACTTTCTTTCTTTTCTCTTTCTCTTTTCTCTCTATTATCACCACCACCTACCAAAACCACCACACAAATCACCACAAAACTACCATCAAACGACGCCGAATCAACAAACAAAATAGAGGAAAACGACCACGAGACTACGATCTATCTTTCTACCTTTTCGGATTTCAAATCCGACACTCGTAAGTTTCCGACAAATCCCGCAAATCTTTAGATTTCCAAGTTATAATTGCTACTTAGTGTTTAACATACTTAGAATAACATGTTTTAGTGTTTTATACAACCGAAAACGTTCCAAATCAACCAAAAATCCGACTTTTTCTCGCTGTTCGTCGAACAGGCGACTACGTCGCATTGGGACCGAAAACAGTACTGCGACGTAGGCCTTTACGTCGCATTACCCTTCCTTACGTCGCACATAGCGACGCAGACCACTACGTCGCATTAAATTGCGAGCGTCGCCTATGCGACGCAACCCATGACGTCGCAAAACCTGAATGCGACGTAGACCCGTACGTCGCACCCTACGTCGCATAACAACCCAGCGTCGCACCTTACGTCGCTAAAAACAGGAAGTTTAAAAACTTGTTTTCACTAAGTGTCGAACTAACCGGAAACGCATATCTTTATACAAATTCGATTCACGAGCCTTACAAACAATTCAAACATACTTGTTTTATCGAGATGCTGATTTCAAACTTTCACCAACGAGTCGTATACGTTTTCACAAACAACGAAATACAAACATAAACATTAAACGAACGATTTGGACGTGACTTGGTTGTACAAACACTAGCATGGATGATTAGTTAGACATCCACATACTTATTAAATCTCGTACGTTTAGGACGTTAGGAGATTTCAGACCGTACTTGGGCTTAAGTTTGCTAGCACTCGCACAACTACTTAAACTCAACAGGTGAGTTCACAGCCCCTACTTTTACTGATTTAACTGCTTTTGAACAGGGGTGGAAAACATAGTCAACTATTTTACTTATTGCCATAAACTGCTTTTACTTACATGATTGTTTATCATACTTGATTACTCGAACTATTAGAGTACTTTGAACTATTAAACTGTTGAACAAACTGGTGTCTGCGGATTAACATTTACATATTGACACACTGAACTAATAGGATAAATTATCGACAAACTATTTTAACTAGACCGGAGAACGACCGGTAAACTGTTTTGCAAACGACTGTAAACTGTTTTGGTATCTTACCGGAGAACGACCGGTACATATTGGTAACTTGTCGGAGAACGACCGACACTAACTTGGTATCTTACCGGAGAACGACCGGTACATTTGGTAACTTGTCGGAGAACGACCGACACAAACATAACTTTTAATCTTGTTTGGTATACCGGAGAACGACCGGTACTTTTGTGTAAAACGCTGGAGAACGACCAGCCACGTATTTTAGTGCCAGAGAACGACTGGCCAAGGGACGGGAGAACGACCCGTGCGTCTTGGATGGGAGAACGACCCATGCGTTTGTTGGACGGGAGAACGACCCGTGCGTATTTGACCGGAGAACGACCGGTACTGTGTATTTGTAACTCGCTGGAGAACGACCAGCACGTGTTTTAACTTGAACTTTGGGCGAACAACCCACAAAACTGGTATTTGGATAACATTCTACAAAACTTATACTCGACTATTATGGCAATACTATTTGTGAACATATTTGGATAACAACTGTGATACAAACTTGATTCAACTTGTGTAAACTTAAAACCTGTGAATTCACTCAACCTAGTTGTTGACTTTTACTATGTTTTTCAGGGAATTAGCTGCGCATGTAAGAATCGCCAACACATGGAGAACTAGGCGACCCTTGAAGTTAGGATGCCAACTTTTTGGAAACACATGGATTTCTTTAGTATAACTGAAATGTTTTAGTCATATTTCAGAAATCTACTTTTGTAAACTTATTACTTTTAACTTGTACGATTCGTTGAATCGTAAACATTGTAATTAATACTTTTGGCATCTTAATATATTATGTTCTGTTGTAATCATAAGCTCTGATACGTATGCATGCACTTTGTTATTGTGGCACCCCAGTACTTAAACTAAAACGCTTCCGCTAAACGAATTTGGGGGTGTTACAGATTGGTATCAGAGCCAATGGTTATAGCGAACTAGGAAACTTTAGGCGACTTAGAAACCTAGAGACCTAGACTATAGCCTTGGCTAGAACGTACATGCATACATACATTTGCATACATCTAATCTATCGTCACGATACCTCGATATGCGTGAACTGTTCACCACATCCGACTCGTTCATTGTACTCTGATCTCATATGAACCTGATCGTGATTAAACGGTTGATGAAAAGAAGTATGTATTTGGCATCATATAATGACGCCTGGCCAACGTGATTATATCATACTAAGTACATATGGGTGTTTCATAGTCGTAAGATACGTGATGGGGATTCGACAAATTTTGCTTGATACTCGAAAACTTGAAATATGTGAAACTTTATTCCTCACATATTTTTCATTGGCATTGACTTCTGCATCTTTTCATCGCAGAACGTCAGCATGCCGCCTAAACAAAGAAAGACTCGAAACAGTCGACGAAATTCTCCACCTGTACCTCCAGAAACAACCGAACAAATCATCGAACGCCGCGTGGCTGAGGCTATTGCTCAGTACGAGGCTAGCAGAAATCGTGAAAACCCAACCAACAACAGTGGAGCTACCCCCGTCAACAGCGAAACTCCAACAAATACCCAGCAGGGGTGTTCCTACAAAACCTTTCAGTCTTGTAAACCCAGCACCTTCACCGGGACCGAAGGGGCCATTGGCCTGGTCCACTGGATTGAAAAGATGGAATCAGTCATCGACATCAGCGACTGCGCCAACGACAAGATCGTGAAATACGCCACCTGCACTTTAGCCGACAAAGCGCTAACCTGGTGGAACGCTCAAGTCCAGATTATGGGACGCCCAGCTGCTCATTCTATGACCTGGGTAACTCTGAAGCAGATGATGATGGAGGAATTTTGCCCTCCCAACGAGATGCAGAAACTCGAAACCGAGTTTTGGAACATTCAGATGATCGGAGCTGACATTTCCGGTTACACAACTAGATTTCAGGAGCTTGCACGTCTGGTGCCTCATATGGTAACCCCCGAGAGCAAACGCATTGAGCGTTACAACAGGGGTTTGGCACCACAAATCCGAGGCATGGTTATGTCCTCCAAACCCGCCACTTTTAGGAGCGCAGTGGATCTGGCTCACAGCTTAACCGACGACGCGGTCGAGATTGGAACCCTGAAAGCTATCACAGGGAAAACTGAACCTACCCGTACTGATGCGGGCGACTCTGGAACCCACAAACGTAAATGGAACAATGATGGTAACGACCGTCAGGGTCAACAAAACAGAAACCCGGGAAACACCCGAGCCTTTGCCGCAATCACCAACTCTGGACCCAAAACCTATCTTGGCAACAAACCAAAATGCGACAAGTGCGGGATGCATCATAATGGCAACTGTGCTTTCTGCCAAGATTGCAAAAACTGGGGTCATTTGGCCCAAAACTGTAAAACCAACCCTCCTCCTCGATCAAACGCGTGTTACGAGTGCGGTGAATCCGGACATTTTCGAAACCAATGTCCGAAACTGAACAACAACCAGAACAACCCCGGAAACAACAATCAAAACAACAACAACCACATCGCAACCATCCCACCGGCTCGTGGCCGCGCATACATCCTCCGTGCACCGGAAACTGTTGCGGACTATGGCAAACACGGTATGTCTTACCAACTATTGCTACGATTTAACGTTTCTTTCATTCGAATGTCAATTCGAACATATCACTTGGTAAACTTCGACTATTAACGAACGCATAACTATTTAAACTATACCGCGAGTATACTAAACTGATTTGAAACTTTCCTGGCAACGATTGAGCGCCACCCAAACTGGTATTATTATTGACGACGTGACTTATTCGGAGAACATACGCCGCGGGCGATCCGACTTGATTTTAAATCTCGGGACGAGATTTCTCTAACATGGGGAGAATGTAACACCTCGCAAATTTGAACACGATTAATAACATTAATCACTTGCATTATTAGGCTAATTCCCTACTTGAGTGAATTCACAACACATTTTAGAGGTAAGTCTAGCATAGCCCAACTAGTTAGTACGCGTAGTATTACGTAGTCGTAATTACGTACAGATCAATTTGAAAACAAACGCGACAAAAATGTACGACTGTTGGTGAACAAAATTATTTAATAAAACGAAATTATTAAATAACGTAGTAACTAATAAATATTTTGTCAAAAATATTTACCAATTTATTTTATAACGCAAAACGTCAAAACGTATAATTAAAAATCAAACAAAGTTTGAAATTTATAAAATTTATAAATTTGGTTCCATAAAAAGAGCCTAATTAAATATAATGAAATATGTAATTTAAAAATACATTAGTTGAAATACTGTAATATTTAACAATCGGATAAACAAACACGGAACGCAAACACGGAGGCAGAAGTGGAACAAAACCACCTCCACCTCCCTATTTTCTCTCCATTTCTTTTCACTTTCTTTCTTTTCTCTTTCTCTTTTCTCTCTATTATCACCACCACCTACCAAAACCACCACACAAATCACCACAAAACTACCATCAAACGACGCCGAATCAACAAACAAAATAGAGGAAAACGACCACGAGACTACGATCTATCTTTCTACCTTTTCGGATTTCAAATCCGACACTCGTAAGTTTCCGACAAATCCCGCAAATCTTTAGATTTCCAAGTTATAATTGCTACTTAGTGTTTAACATACTTAGAATAACATGTTTTAGTGTTTTATACAACCGAAAACGTTCCAAATCAACCAAAAATCCGACTTTTTCTCGCTGTTCGTCGAACAGGCGACTACGTCGCATTGGGACCGAAAACAGTACTGCGACGTAGGCCTTTACGTCGCATTACCCTTCCTTACGTCGCACATAGCGACGCAGACCACTACGTCGCATTAAATTGCGAGCGTCGCCTATGCGACGCAACCCATGACGTCGCAAAACCTGAATGCGACGTAGACCCGTACGTCGCACCCTACGTCGCATAACAACCCAGCGTCGCACCTTACGTCGCTAAAAACAGGAAGTTTAAAAACTTGTTTTCACTAAGTGTCGAACTAACCGGAAACGCATATCTTTATACAAATTCGATTCACGAGCCTTACAAACAATTCAAACATACTTGTTTTATCGAGATGCTGATTTCAAACTTTCACCAACGAGTCGTATACGTTTTCACAAACAACGAAATACAAACATAAACATTAAACGAACGATTTGGACGTGACTTGGTTGTACAAACACTAGCATGGATGATTAGTTAGACATCCACATACTTATTAAATCTCGTACGTTTAGGACGTTAGGAGATTTCAGACCGTACTTGGGCTTAAGTTTGCTAGCACTCGCACAACTACTTAAACTCAACAGGTGAGTTCACAGCCCCTACTTTTACTGATTTAACTGCTTTTGAACAGGGGTGGAAAACATAGTCAACTATTTTACTTATTGCCATAAACTGCTTTTACTTACATGATTGTTTATCATACTTGATTACTCGAACTATTAGAGTACTTTGAACTATTAAACTGTTGAACAAACTGGTGTCTGCGGATTAACATTTACATATTGACACACTGAACTAATAGGATAAATTATCGACAAACTGTTTTAACTAGACCGGAGAACGACCGGTAAACTGTTTTGCAAACGACTGTAAACTGTTTTGGTATCTTACCGGAGAACGACCGGTACATATTGGTAACTTGTCGGAGAACGACCGACACTAACTTGGTATCTTACCGGAGAACGACCGGTACATTTGGTAACTTGTCGGAGAACGACCGACACAAACATAACTTTTAATCTTGTTTGGTATACCGGAGAACGACCGGTACTTTTGTGTAAAACGCTGGAGAACGACCAGCCACGTATTTTAGTGCCAGAGAACGACTGGCCAAGGGACGGGAGAACGACCCGTGCGTCTTGGATGGGAGAACGACCCATGCGTTTGTTGGACGGGAGAACGACCCGTGCGTATTTGACCGGAGAACGACCGGTACTGTGTATTTGTAACTCGCTGGAGAACGACCAGCACGTGTTTTAACTTGAACTTTGGGCGAACAACCCACAAAACTGGTATTTGGATAACATTCTACAAAACTTATACTCGACTATTATGGCAATACTATTTGTGAACATATTTGGATAACAACTGTGATACAAACTTGATTCAACTTGTGTAAACTTAAAACCTGTGAATTCACTCAACCTAGTTGTTGACTTTTACTATGTTTTTCAGGGAATTAGCTGCGCATGTAAGAATCGCCAACACATGGAGAACTAGGCGACCCTTGAAGTTAGGATGCCAACTTTTTGGAAACACATGGATTTCTTTAGTATAACTGAAATGTTTTAGTCATATTTCAGAAATCTACTTTTGTAAACTTATTACTTTTAACTTGTACGATTCGTTGAATCGTAAACATTGTAATTAATACTTTTGGCATCTTAATATATTATGTTCTGTTGTAATCATAAGCTTTGATACGTATGCATGCACTTTGTTATTGTGGCACCCCAGTACTTAAACTAAAACGCTTCCGCTAAACGAATTTGGGGGTGTTACACACGGCCTACCACACGGCCGTGTATTGCTTGGGGATGGCCGTGTATGGCCCTAATATGGCAGTGTACGGCCTGCTAGAGGCCGTGTATGGCTCTGGCAAGGCCGTGTACGGCTCTGGCAAGGCCGTGTACGGCCCTGGGGGTGCCCGTGTGATTTTCTTGTGCTCTTGTGGCTTGTATCTTGTGCATAAGTGCTTGTAACCCTCTTCCAAGCCCTTGCCTATAAATAGAGGCCTCTCATACCTCATTTCACACACCTTCACCTCATTTCTCATTCTTCACTTTCTCTCTTTTACTTTCTCTCTCTAGGTTTTCTTTAGTTTCTCTCTCTAGGTTCTCTCTCTAGTCTCTCTCTCTAGTTTCTTGCTAGGGTTTTAAACCCTTGGACTAGTGAGAAGATTAGTGGGGGAATCCTTATCTTTTCTTCTAGATTAGTGATGTAATATAATTAGTAGAGGCTAGCAGTTATAATGCTTGGATATTATTCGAAGAAATACAAGCCGTTATTCTGTTCGCAACACGTATCGGTATAATCTATCCTTTCTAGTATTAATTTATCATAATGTTCTTGTTTGATGTTTGTGATTTATTAATGTTGGAAATGTTTATTGGTATGCTTTGTGAGTAGTTGCTTGTATGTTTTCCATGATTTAGATAGTTAGGAATGATGTTACATTAATTCTATCTGTATAAATGGGAGTTGTTATACTTTGTTATCAGTCTAAACTTATCCTGAATGTAGACTTTATCGTTCACCCTTTTCAGTCTTTCACGTGACTATTGCCCCAAGGATAGGACTTTGCAAACCCGAATACTACGTAGATATAGTTATCTTTGTTATAGTATGAGCTATGAGACTCCGTAAAACGGCATTGTACTTCGTATAACGTTGGAAACACCTCGTGTGGAGTATAAATACGTGGAAGCTAAGGAAATGCCGTAGGATCATCTCATCGTGAATTACGTAGAAGCCACCCTTCTAGAACATGGTCTAGGATACATAAAGGTGTGAAAATGCTAAACCTTAAAAGAACTGTACACCGTAAGTATACTTAGATTTATACAAACTGTGGAAATACTTAATGCACTGTACACCGTAAGTATACCTAGGGATGAACGTCTGATTGTAAAGGAGGGTCTAATTCATGACGGACGTACTTGAACTTAAAATGTTTGAATAAGGAATTCTAAAAAGAAAGCAAAGACTCGTCAGTAGTCTAAGATGCTTAAACCGTTTAATTCCACTTAGCCGACAGTTTAGAATAACAGAGTAAACAACCAGCACACAATTAGGTAATAACATTTAGACATAGGTGTTAAGAACGGTCAGAGTATCCTTAATGGCAGTTTGTTACCTCATGCATGCACCCTAGAGTTATTTCCAGAGACTCACTATTCCGTAACAGGGTAGTTGAGCAAGGGTCACTATACCGTCACAAGGGCAGTGTTGGGGGGTTGAGCAACCTGTTCTGATCAGAATCACGATGTAACAACCGGCAAATTAGGACTAGAATTAGTGCCTAATTCTTCGTTAATACATGTAATTAGTTCTGTGTTAGGCTAATTTATGTATCGAATTATATATATTGTTAAATATATATGAAAATGCGATTTGGTTAAATCGTACGCACTCTAAATCGAAAGTATTTCGATTCAATTTAATACGGACGTTGGTGACCAATTTTATTAAATAACATTGTTATGTCAAAAATATTATTATGATAATATTTCGTATTCATTTATATCGTACAAACAAAACGTACACAAGTTTAGATATTAAAACGCGCAAATTAAATAAACAAACTTACCTTTTTATGATTCAAATATAAAGTGATTAGAAAAATATTTAAATAAAATATCGCAAATAATTTGTATTTTAGAACGTACCATTTAATATTTAAAATAATTATTTAACGTTTAAACGACGGGGTAAACGAACACTGCGAGAGGCGCAGTGCGCAGACTGAAAATGGTGGAGGATTTAACCTCCCACCATTTCCTTTTCTTTCTTCATTTCTAAATTCCATTCTCTCTCTCTCTTTCTTTTACTTTCAATCACCAACCCACATTCATCACCAAAATCGTAAAATAACACCACAAAACATCGCCGAATCATACCACTCGTTTGGAGAAAAGTGACCACGACAACACGATCTACATTCCTATCTTCTCGGATTTTTCATCCGACATTTTGTAAGTTTCCGACAAATCCCGACATCTCTCGTTTTTGACCATTTTTACCTGTTTATGGTTTAAATAGGCTTATTATGTTCATATAAGGGTTGGGTAAAAGATTTGGACCGAACGGAAACCGGAAAACTCATTTTCGGCACATTTTCCGGCCAACAGACCGCTACGTCGCACCTGGCCAGGGGCCTCTGCGACGTCGCGACCTACGTCGCACAAAAACCTCAACGTCGCACTAGCGACGCAGCCTATTACGTCGCATTAACTTGCGGACGTCGCACGTAGTGACGTAGACTTTAACGTCGCAAACCGAACCAACGTCGCATTAGCGACGTCGCCCCCTACGTCGCATTGATTTGCGAAGGTCGCATCATGCGACGTACCTGCCTACGTCGCACCTTACGTCGCTTGCAACGTCGCATGCTACGTCGCACAAACCAGAACCTTGAAAACTCACATTTTCACTAAGTGTCGAACTTTTACAACCTCAAATCCTTATACGATACGACCTAACAATCATAATAAAACCTACTTTCCTATTACAATTACTTTAATTTGCGTATTGAATGATAAACTTTAATTATAACAAATCACCAACGGGCCGTATACTTTGTTACGAACGCGAACAAACCAACATTTAAACACAACGGGTTGTATGAACAACTAGCCTAGATGGTCTTGCGAGACATCTACTTACTTAACCTTACGTGTTTAGGCACTAGAAGGTCACGGGTTCGGAGAACCTACTTGCTTTACTACTACTTGCTATTTACCACTGCTTGACTCAGGTGAGTCTTACGGCCCCACTTTCACTGTTTTAACTTATTGGGGGAGATACATGCTACTGATTTTTCTTGAACACAAGTACTAAACTGTTTACTATACCAAACGGAATTGCATGAGTTACTTACTATTTACTGAAGTCTCTCCATCATATATCGTTAGTTATGTACTTAAGCGCGAACAGTAGTTAATGGATCCATTAGGGAAATGACCCTCCCCGCCCGGGGTAGTAGCGCTACCACGAACCGTTATGTATAAACGGGCGACTATTATTTCGTTACTTATGCTTGCTCAATTTCGAGCATGTCACGGGAGCAACTGATTATTTACGGGTTAAGCTTCGATTATGAGCCTCATGGCAACGGTATAACTTGATTACTTTACTTTTGCGATATTTGCAAATACTTGATATACGCCTACGGGCACTACTGATGAAATCTTGTGTTCAAACTGATTATTTACTGATAAACCTGTGAGATTAACCAACCTTTTGGTTGACCCTTTTAGCATGTATTCTCAGGTACACTTACGGAGTAGGATCACTCCAGGATTACTAGCTAGAGTCGCATGATTTCCAAACTGCATTTAACGGAGATTCTTTGGCATTATCTTTTGTAACTATGATTATGTAATAGAATCTCCCGCCACATACGCGGACTCTAGGCTTACATATTTTGTAAAGAAAACTATATGTTTTCAAACGATTTAATTATGAAATGTAATTATTTTACAAAACGTCTCATTTAGAGGTCGTTTGCTGTATATCTTGTGCTTTGTATATTGATTAGTAACACCCAAGTATGCTTCCGCAAATCATTAAATTTGGGGGTGTTACAGATTGGTATCAGAGCCTAAGGTTATAGTGAACTAAGTTGCATTTAGTGGACCTAGACTATGACCATTAGGCAGTATTCCCTTACTAGGCATAATTGGTTCAGGAATCACATCATACGACTTTAATTTAACATAGCCTGATCAACTATGTACAATTAAGGAAAGATGATGTGCGGTCTGAAATGGTTGTGTCGGACAGGAATGTGTTAGTTGACTCTGACCACGAGAGAACCGGACCATTACTTGATACGTGCTAGACACTAGGCTGGATATTATATATTTATACATATTAGCCTCGTCTTACTTACACTCTGCCACAGGAATGGCAAACACACCACCTAATCCGACACACTCTCACTCACATGGGTCACGGAACCCACGAGTAGCCAGGAGGAACACAAGGTCACCTCGAACCAGCCCTTATCCTGTACATAACTCTCAGAACTCGGCACATCTCACGTTACCAGTATTGGCTACCCAATCCCGCCGTCAGGAGCAAAGACTCGAAAACCTAGAACTGGAACAACACCGAATGGTTTACCTGCTTCGTCAAGCTCTCGACCGCATATCACAACTACAGCTAGAACAAGAGGATACCAACCTCTCTGTAAGCATAATTCAGGATTCCATGACCGCCGAATTAGGTGCGGATGAACTTGTAAGAAACCGATTAGAAGAATGTGAACAGCGTTCACAGGAGACTGCGAATCACTCTCGAACAATAGCACAACGACTGGCCTTGGTGGAAGACAACGCCAGGCAAACCAACCGACTAGCAGAAACCGTGGACCGCCTTGTCGCGCTGATGGAACAAATTAATCTACATTAAGATTAGTGTAGTTTTTGTCTTGTAATCTATCTCGTAATCTAGGGACTATCTAGCACTACTCTATAAACTAGTCGGATGTAACCATTCCCGACACCTTTTGTAATATCTCTGTAGGATGTAACTTTTGAACTCACTTTATCTATCAGATATCCTTTGTTATCTCAACTCACATTAATTGTCATTTTCCATGTTGATGTTATGTATTACTGCTTTTATACATGTACATCTGTGACAATTACCAGCTCATACAAAATCTCATGTATCTTCATTTCTTTTATTGAAGAATCATGCCGCCAAAGACACGACCATACACCGATGCCCAGATTACCTCCCTTATAACCCAGGCTGTTACTGAAGCCTTGTCTCGGAATACTCCACCAAATTCCTCGAGAAACAGCGATGCCGCTGAAACCACTGCTGCTAAACCTTGTTCTTACAAGGACTTCCAGAACTGCAAACCTCTAAACTTTGTAGGTACCGAGGGAGCTATCGGTCTAATACGCTGGATCGAGAAAGTTGAATCGGTATTTCTTATCTGCAACTGTGCGGAGGGGGACAAAGTTAAGTTCTCTGTTAGTACTTTTACCGACACCACACTCACGTGGTGGAACACCTATGCCCAAACTGTGGGCGTTGCCAATGCTTACAAACTTCCGTGGGAGGAGTTGAAGGAGATGTTAAGGGGTGAGTATTGCCCCAGGGATGAACTGAAACAACTGGAGCTGGAATTCTGGAACCATAAGATGCAAGGTAATGATATGTAACAACCGGCAAATTAGGACTAGAATTAGTGCCTAATTCTTTGTAAATACATGTAATTAGTTCTGTGTTAGGCTAATTTATGTATCGGATTATATGTTGGTAAATATATGCAACTTTGCGATTTGGCTTAAATCGTACGCAACTTAAATAGAATGAAATTCTATTCGATTAACACGGACGTTGGTGAACAAATGTTTATAAACTAAAATAACGCAACTATGACCAAAATACTATTTTATAATAACGGATAGTTATCTTGTATCACTCGATTAAACTTACACGATTTAAAAACAAAAGTATACAAACGTATTTAAATTAAATTATGTTCCAAACAATTAAAGATTTAAAGGAAAAATTATAAGTAAGTTAATTAATAACTTTCGTATTTTTAAAAGAATAATTAATGTCGAAAAATAAAGATTTAACGCTTAAAAGACGGAGAAAACGAACACCGCACGGAGCGCGAGGGCACGAGCTGAAAATGGGAGGTTAAAACCTCCCACCTTCTTTCCTTTTCTCCATTTTCCATCTATCAACTCTCTCTCTCCTCTCATCTTTTCTTTCAACTAACAAACCACCTTCATCACAAAAATCATCAAATTAACACCATCAAACCTCGCCGAAACATACCACTCGTTTGGAGAAAAGTGACCACGACTACACGATCTACATTCCTATCTTTTCGGATTTTTAATCCGACACTTTGTAAGTTTCCGACAAATCCCGACATCTCTCGTTTTTGATCATTTTTACTAGTTTATGGTTTTGATAGGCTTAATATGTTCATATAAGGGTTGGGTAAAAGATTTGGACCCAACGGAAACCGGGAAACTCGTTTTCGACTAAAATTCCGGCCATCAGACCGGTACGTCGCACATGGCCAGGGGCCTCTGCGACGTCGCGGCCTACGTCGCACAAAAATCCCAACGTCGCACTAGCGACGCAGCCCCTTACGTCGCATTAACTTGCGGACGTCGCAAGTAGCGACGTAGACTTTAACGTCGCAAACCGAACCAACGTCGCATTAGCGACGCCGCCCCCTACGTCGCATTGATTTGCGAAGGTCGCATCATGCGACGTACATGCCCACGTCGCACTCTACGTCGCTAGCGACGTCGCATGCTACGTCGCACAAACCAGAACTTTGAAAACTCACATTTTCACTAAGTGTCGAACTTTTACAACCTCAAATCCTTATACGATACGACCTAACAAACATAATAAAACATACTCTCCTATTACAATTACTCTAAATTGCATTATAAATGACAAACTTTAATTATAACAAATCACCAACGGGCCGTATACTTTGATACGAACGCGAACAAACCAACATTTAAACACAACGGGTTGTATGAACAACTAGCCTAGATGGTCTTGCGAGACATCTACTTACTTAACCTTACGTGTTTAGGCACTAGAGGGTTACGGGTTCGGAGAACCTACTTGATTTACTACTACTTGCTATTTACCACTGCTCGACTCAGGTGAGTCTTACAGCCCCACTTTTACTGTTTTATACTTTGGGGTGAGATACTTAGCAACTGTTTTACGTATGAACACAATGTACTGAACTGAAAACATTACTGATTACAAACAAACGCATGAGTTTCTTTTATCCACTGAAAGCCTCCTAATCGTAAGTTGTTAGTTATGGACTTAAGCGCGATTACTAATAGATGGATCCATTTGGGACTGACAATCCCTGTCTGGGGTGGTAGCGCCACCACGTACTGATTTACACGTAGAAATAGACATATTAGTATTTGTTACATATGAGTGTGCGGATAGCACTCACGGGGGTACGTGATATATTCACACTACACGGTTAAGCTTCAACTTATGAGCTCATGGCACTGTACTGATTAACTGATTTACTTACTTTGCTTGATAGCAATACGGGTACATACTTGTGGTTCATAACACCTACTTATTACTAAACCTGTGAGATTCACCAACCTTTTTGGTTGACACTTTTTAGCTTTGTATCTCAGGTACACTTACGGAGTAGGATTACTCCAGGATTACTAGCTAGAGTCGCATGATTTACAAACTGCATTTAACGGAGATTCTTGGGCATTATCTTTTGTAACTATGGTGATGTAATAGAATCTCCCGCTATACGCGTGGGCTCTAGGGAATTACATTTTGTATACGAAAACCTACGGTTTTCAAACGATTATTAATTATGAAATGTAACTATTTTACAAACGTCTCATTTAGAGGTCGTTTACTATTAATCTTGTGCTTTGTATATTGATTAGTAACACCCAATGTATGCTTCCGCAAATCGCTAAATTTGGGGGTGTTACAGATTGGTATCAGAGCCTAAGGTTATAATGAACTAGGTTGCATTTAGTGAGCCTAGACTATGACCATTAGGCAGTATCCCTTATTAGGAATAACCGGTTCAGTGATTACATCATACGAGTTTAATTTAACATAGCCTGATCAACTATGTACAATTAAGCAAAGATGATGTAAGATCTGAAAGGGGTTATGGCTGAACAGGGTACAATAGAAGACTCTGACCTCGAGAGAACCGAGACTTAAACATGTTTATGCTGGACACTCAATAGGCTATATTATATAGGGACTATATGAATATAGGCCTCGATCTTACTAACGCTTTGTCTCAGAAATGGCAAACATCCCATCCGATTCATCTCGTTCTCAATCCGGGTCGCAGAACCCGAGGGTAGCTAGGAGGAACAACAGGTTGCCTCGAGCTGGCCCGTACTCCACTCACTTCACCTTGCCGGCCTTAGCTGCTAGGGTGAACCAACACGAGCAACGACTTCGCACCATGGATGTCGTGTTGCAGGAAACAAACGAAAACTGGAGACTTACAGCACTTGAGCGCATCGAACAAGTCTCTAAGGATCACGAAACCACCGTTAATAATGTGGACGTTCTTCTCAACAAAGTGGTGGAGATAAGCGTGGAAACCACTCTTTTGAAACACAGACTTGATGAGTGTGAACAACGCTCACGGGAAACGGAAGAATATACCCGTGGATTGGTACAGCGACTAGCATTAGCTGAAGACAATGCTCGACAAGCCAGCAGACTTGCAAATACTGTGGATCGTCTCATCGAAATGATGGAGCAGATTAACTTACGTTAAGACTAACTTAGTCTTTGTTTTGTAAACTATCCTGTAATCTAGTAACTATCTAAGCACTACTCTATGATTCAGTCGGATGTAACAATTCCCGATGTCTTTTGTAATACATCCGTAGGATGTAACCTTTGAACTCGTATCATCTATCAAATATTCCTTGCTGTTTCGACTCATATTAATTGCCATAATCCTTTTTCATATTGATGTTATGTATTACCATTTTTTATACATGTACATCTGAAATAAATGTAATTTTCTTACAAAATCTCATGTATCTTCATTTCTTTTATTGAAGAGTCATGCCGCCAAAGTCAAGACCTTATACTGATGCTCAGATCACGTCACTCATAACCCAGGCTGTTACTGAAGCCTTGGCTCGGAATACTCCACCAAACTCCACAAGAAACAGCGATGCCGCTGAAACCTCTGCTGCTAAACCTTGTTCATACAAGGATTTTCAAAACTGCAAACCCTTAAGCTTCAAGGGGACCGAAGGAGCCATCGGACTTATCAGATGGTTCGAAAAGATGGAATCCGTTTTCCGCATCAGCAAATGTGCGGAGGACGACAAGGTCAAATTCTCCACCTGCACCCTCGAAGATGGTGCCCTTTCGTGGTGGAATTCCTATACCCAGTCCGTGGGGATTGACACCGCTTATCTACTCCCTTGGGAGGATCTAAAGAAAATGCTCACGGATGAGTATTGCCCGTCCGAACAACTTCACAAGCTGGACGAAGAGTTCTGGAACTTAAAAGTGCAAGGAACTGATATCGTTGGATACACCACCCGATTCCAACAACTCACCGTCCTTCGTCCAGCTATGGCAGGTACTGGGCCAGACAAGATTAAGAAATACATCCGCGGCCTCCCGGAACCCGTCCGGGGGAATGTTGCCTCATCAAACCAAACCACTCTTCATGGTGCCATTCGGTTGGCCCATGAACTTCTAGCGATGAACGAGGACCCAGAACCACCCACTCCATCCTCCAACAACAATAAAAGAAAATGGTCCGACAACCACAACAACCACCAAACCAAGAAACCTGAGACCATTAGAGCCTACACCTCCAATTCTGATGACAAGGGAGCGTACAAGGGAACCAAGCCCTATTGCTCAAAGTGCCAACGACACCACTTTGGTTCGTGTCCCTGTAGCAAGTGTAAGAGGTTTGGACACTTGGCTAAGGACTGTAGATCAAACACCACTGACACCAACACCTCTGCACCAAAGACTTGTTATGGGTGCAACGGTACGGGGCATTTCAAGAAAGACTGCCCGAAACTGAACAACAACAACAACAAGAACAACAACAATGCTCGAGGAAGAGCTTTTGTGCTGAAATCTGGGGAAGCCCGTCAAGACCCGAATGTGGTCACGGGTACGTTTCTTCTCAACAATTTGACTGCATCTGTGTTATTTGATACTGGTGCTGATAAGAGCTTTATTTCTGATGAGTTTTATCCACTACTTGACACCACACCTATTGCCTTAGATTCTAAGTACACGGTAGAATTGGCAAACGGAAAGCTTATTGAGGCCGACAGTGTAATACCTAATTGCACTCTAAACTTAGCTAACGAGCTCTTTTCCATCGACTTGATACCTGTCGAAATCGGCAGCTTTGACATCATCGTCGGTATGGATTGGTTGTCCAAGCATCGAGCCGAAATCGTTTGTTTCGAGAAAATTGTACGCATTCCTCTCGTCACCGGTGGAACTTTGAGCATACAAGGGGAGACCGGTGGGACGAGAATAAATATCATTTCTTGCATGAAAACCCGAAAATACTTGAGAAAAGGGTACCAGGCAATCCTCGCACACGTTATGGAGAAAAAGTCGGTGGAGACTTGAGGATGTGCCTATTGTTCGAGACTTTCCAGAAGTCTTTCCTGAAGACTTGCCTGGCCTACCGCCAATTAGACAAGTCGAATTCTCAATTGATCTTGTGCCCGGCGCAGCACCCGTGGCACGAGCCCCTTACCGACTAGCCCCATCCGAACTTCAGGAGTTGTCTACTCAGTTACAGGAACTCCTGGACAATGGATTTATTCGACCAAGTTCCTCACCTTGGGGAGCTCCGGTCCTGTTTGTGAAAAAGAAAGACGGTTCTTTCCGTATGTGCATCGACTACCGTGAACTCAACAAATTAACTGTCAAGAACCGTTACCCACTTCCTCGCATCGATGACCTGTTTGACCAACTTCAGGGGTCGAGTTTTTATTCAAAAATTGATCTACGATCGGGTTATCACCAACTCCGAGTTCGTGATGAAGATATTCTTAAAACAGCTTTCCGAACTCGCTACGGGCATTATGAATTCCAAGTGATGCCATTCGGCTTAACCAACGCACCGGCTGTATTCATGGACCTTATGAATCGGGTGTGCAAACCTTACCTTGACAAGTTTGTTATCGTCTTTATCAATGACATCTTGATTTACTCGCGCAACGAACAAGAACACGCGCAACACCTGAAAACCATCCTAGAACTGCTCAAACACGTAGAGTTATACGCCAAATTCTCTAAGTGTGAGTTCTGGATGCAAACCGTTCAATTCCTTGGACATGTCATTGACAATCAAGGGATCCATGTCGATCCTTCAAAAATTGAGGCTATCAAGTGTTGGCAAGCACCTACTACACCGACCGAGGTACGCCAATTCTTAGGACTCGCCGGTTACTACAGGCGGTTCATTGAGAATTTTTCGAAAATAGCCCTACCTCTCACTGCACTGACTCAAAAAGAAAAGAAGTTCGATTGGACTGACAAACAGGAGTCAGCTTTCCAGCTACTAAAACAGAAACTCTGCAGTGCAACTATCTTATCTTTACCCGAAGGCAACGATGACTTTGTGGTATACTGTGATGCTTCACACCAGGGTCTTGGTTGCGTGTTGATGCAACGAGACAAGGTCATCGCTTACGCCTCGCGACAACTCAAGGTCCACGAAAAGAATTACACAACTCATGACCTAGAGTTGGGGGCTGTTGTATTCGCTCTGAAAATCTGGAGACACTACTTATACGGTACCAAGTGTACAATCTTTACTGACCATAAAAGTCTCCAACATATCTTCGATCAAAAGGATCTCAACATGAGGCAACGTCGATGGGTCGAGTTGCTTACTGATTACGATTGCGAAATTCGCTATCATCCAGGCAAGGCGAATGTTGTCGCCGATGCCTTAAGCCGAAAAGAACGAGTGAAACCACTTCGAGTTCGAGCTCTCGGTATGACCATTCACAACGACCTCATCAATCAAACTCTCGTCGCTCAACTCGAAGCACTCAAACCAGAAAACTTGATAAACGAGGCCTTGCGAGGCATGGACGAACAATTTGAAACCAAACCTAACGGGACCAAATACTTCTCGAATCGAATCTGGTTACCAAGTTTTGGGAACCTTCGAGACTTGGTGATGAATGAAGCTCACAAGTCAAAATACTCTATACACCCCGGTGCCGACAAAATGTATCACGGCATCAAGGAAATGTATTGGTGGCCCAACATGAAATCTGACATTGCAACCTATGTTGGCAAGTGTCTTACTTGTTCCAAAGTTAAAGCTGAACACCAGAAACCCTCCGGTTTGCTACAACAACCCGAAATACCACAATGGAAATGGGAGCAGATCACCATGGATTTCATTACTAAACTCCCGAAAACTTCTAACGGTTGCGATACCATTTGGGTGATCGTTGACCGACTCACTAAATCTGCTCATTTCCTAGCCATCAAGGAAACTGATAAGATGGAACGCTTGACACGGATCTACCTGAAAGAGATCGTATCAAGACACGGCGTGCCCATCTCAATCATCTCCGACCGAGATGCTCGATTTACTTCTCGCTTCTGGCAATCACTGCAAAAATCTCTTGGTACTCGTCTGGATATGAGTACGGCTTACCATCCTCAAACCGACGGCCAGAGCGAACGAACCATACAAACACTGGAAGACATGCTACGAGCCTGCGTAGTTGACTTCGGTAAAAACTGGGAAAATCACTTACCGTTGTGCGAGTTCTCGTTCAACAACAGTTATCACACCAGCATAAAGGCTGCACCCTTCGAGGCATTGTACGGTCGAAAGTGCCGGTCACCTATCTGTTGGACTGAGGTGGGGGATACACAACTCACCGGTCCAGAAATCATACATGAAACAACTGAAAAGATCGTCGGCATACAAAACCGACTAAAAGCCGCGCGTGATCGTCAGAAAAGCTATGCTGACGTGAGACGCAAACACCTTGAGTTCCAAGTAGGGGACAAGGTACTTCTCAAAGTGGCACCGTGGAAAGGTGTCATTCGATTCGGAAAACGAGGCAAACTAAATCCTAGATACATCGGACCATTCGAAATCCTTGAAAGGATTGGCCCAGTGGCATACCGCCTGCAACTTCCTGCTGAGCTTAGCAGCGTTCACAACACATTCCACATTTCTAATCTGAAGAAATGTCTGTCTGACGAGACACTGATTATACCGCTCGACGAAATTCAAATCGATGATAAACTTCATTTCGTTGAGGAACCCATGGAAATCATGGACCGTGAGGTCAAACAACTAAAACAGAGTCGTATTCCCATCGTGAAAGTCAGGTGGAATTCTAGACGTGGTCCGGAATTTACCTGGGAACGGGAAGACCAAATGCGACAGAAATATCCACATCTCTTCCCAGACAACGCACCGACCGTGCAATCGAACTAATTTCGGGACGAAATTCTTTTAACAAGGGGAGAATGTAACAACCGGCAAATTAGGACTAGAATTAGTGCCTAATTCTTTGTAAATACATGTAATTAGTTCTGTGTTAGGCTAATTTATGTATCGGATTATATGTTGGTAAATATATGCAACTTTGCGATTTGGCTTAAATCGTACGCAACTTAAATAGAATGAAATTCTATTCGATTAACACGGACGTTGGTGAACAAATGTTTATAAACTAAAATAACGCAACTATGACCAAAATACTATTTTATAATAACGGATAGTTATCTTGTATCACTCGATTAAACTTACACGATTTAAAAACAAAAGTATACAAACGTATTTAAATTAAATTATGTTCCAAACAATTAAAGATTTAAAGGAAAAATTATTTGTAAGTTAATTAATAACTTTCGTATTTTTAAAAGAATAATTAATGTCGAAAAATAAAGATTTAACGCTTAAAAGACGGAGAAAACGAACACCGCACGGAGCTCGAGGGCACGAGCTGAAAATGGGAGGTTAAAACCTCCCACCTTCTTTCCTTTTCTCCATTTTCCATCTATCAACTCTCTCTCTCCTCTCATCTTTTCTTTCAACTAACAAACCACCTTCATCACAAAAATCATCAAATTAACACCATCAAACCTCGCCGAAACATACCACTCGTTTGGAGAAAAGTGACCACGACTACACGATCTACATTCCTATCTTTTCGGATTTTTAATCCGACACTTTGTAAGTTTCCGACAAATCCCGACATCTCTCGTTTTTGATCATTTTTACTAGTTTATGGTTTTGATAGGCTTAATATGTTCATATAAGGGTTGGGTAAAAGATTTGGACCCAACGGAAACCGGGAAACTCGTTTTTGACTAAAATTCCGGCCATCAGACCGCTACGTCGCACATGGCCAGGGGCCTCTGCGACGTCGCGGCCTACGTCGCACAAAAATCTCAACGTCGCACTAGCGACGCAGCCCCTTACGTCGCATTAACTTGCGGACGTCGCAAGTAGCGACGTAGACTTTAACGTCGCAAACCGAACCAACGTCGCATTAGCGACGCCGCCCCCTACGTCGCATTGATTTGCGAAGGTCGCATCATGCGACGTACATGCCCACGTCGCACTCTACGTCGCTAGCGACGTCGCATGCTACGTCGCACAAACCAGAACTTTGAAAACTCACATTTTCACTAAGTGTCGAACTTTTACAACCTCAAATCCTTATACGATACGACCTAACAAACATAATAAAACATACTCTCCTATTACAATTACTCTAAATTGCGTTATAAATGACAAACTTTAATTATAACAAATCACCAACGGGCTGTATACTTTGATACGAACGCGAACAAACCAACATTTAAACACAACGGGTTGTATGAACAACTAGCCTAGATGGTCTTGCGAGACATCTACTTACTTAACCTTACGTGTTTAGGCACTAGAGGGTTACGGGTTCGGAGAACCTACTTGATTTACTACTACTTGCTATTTACCACTGCTCGACTCAGGTGAGTCTTACAGCCCCACTTTTACTGTTTTATACTTTAGGGTGAGATACTTAGCAACTGTTTTACGTATGAACACAATGTACTGAACTGAAAACATTACTGATTACAAACAAACGCATGAGTTTCTTTTATCCACTGAAAGCCTCCTAATCGTAAGTTGTTAGTTATGGACTTAAGCGCGATTACTAATAGATGGATCCATTTGGGACTGACAATCCCTGTCTGGGGTGGTAGCGCCACCACGTACTGATTTACACGTAGAAACAGACATATTAGTATTTGTTACATATGAGTGTGCGGATAGCACTCACGGGGGTACGTGATATATTCACACTACACGGTTAAGCTTCAACTTATGAGCTCATGGCACTGTACTGATTAACTGATTTACTTACTTTGCCTGATAGCAATACGGGTACATACTTGTGGTTCATAACACCTACTTATTACTAAACCTGTGAGATTCACCAACCTTTTTGGTTGACACTTTTTAGCTTTGTATCTCAGGTACACTTACGGAGTAGGATTACTCCAGGATTACTAGCTAGAGTCGCATGATTTACAAACTGCATTTAACGGAGATTCTTGGGCATTATCTTTTGTAACTATGGTGATGTAATAGAATCTCCCGCTATACGCGTGGGCTCTAGGGAATTACATTTTGTATACGAAAACCTACGGTTTTCAAACGATTATTAATTATGAAATGTAACTATTTTACAAACGTCTCATTTAGAGGTCGTTTACTATTAATCTTGTGCTTTGTATATTGATTAGTAACACCCAATGTATGCTTCCGCAAATCGCTAAATTTGGGGGTGTTACATGATATCACCGGTTACACCAACCGTTTCCACCAGCTGGCACTTCTGTGCCCAACCATGGTCGATCCTGAGTACAAGAGGATCGAGAAATACGTTGATGGACTGCCCGAAAAACTTCAGGACCTGGTGACTTCATTCAAACCAGGTACTATCCAGAACGCCATCCGTATGGCCCATGAACTCACGGCAAACGCTGTCCGCCGTAACACAACCTCAGCCCCACCTGCAAACAACAAACGAAAGTGGGAAGGAAACCCCAACTCATCCAACCAAATCACCAACCGAAAGCCTGAGCCCCTTAGGGCTTATTCATCTGGCACTTCTGAAAGGAAAGGGTACGTTGGAAGCAGGCCCTACTGTCCCAAATGCAATCGTCACCACGACGGTTCCTGCCCTTGCACAAACTGCAAACGCTTTGGGCATCTGGCCAAGGATTGTCGAAACACCAGTGCCCCGAAGACTTGTTATGGGTGCGGAAGTCCTGGGCATTTTCAGAATAATTGCCCTAAGCAGAAAAACAACAACAACAACAACAACAACAACAACAGCAGCAACAAACGGAACAACAACCCTGCTCGTAGCAGAGCATTTGTCATCAAAGCTGGAGAAGCTAGGGAAGACCCGAATGTTGTAACGGGTACGTTTCTTCTCAACGATCTTACTGCTTCAGTATTATTTGATACCGGTGCTGATAAAAGTTTCATATCTGATGAGTTTTGTCCACTACTTGATATCACCCCCGCGGCCTTAGATGTTAAGTACGCAGTAGAACTTGCAAATGGTAAACTTATAGAAACCAGTAGTGTGATACCTAATTGCACTTTAAACCTCGCAAACGAAACCTTCTCAATCGATTTAATGCCTGTTGAACTAGGAAGTTTTGATGTCATCGTGGGTATGGACTGGTTGTCCAAGCACCGGGCCGAAATTGTGTGCCATGATAAAATCGTCCGAATTCCTCTCGCCGCCGGTAGTACCTTGGTCATACAGGGGGAGACCGGTGGGTCGAGACTAAACTTAATCTCCTGTTTAAAAACCTGAAAATTCCTGAGAAAGGGTTACCCAGCAATACTCGCGCACATCACGGAGAAAAAGTCGGAGGAGAAGCGACTTGAAGATGTGCCAATCGTTAGAGATTTTCCCGAAGTCTTTCCAGGAGAACTACCTGGTTTACCTCCACCTAGACAGGTTGAGTTCTCGATTGATCTCGTGCCGGGTGCCGCACCGGTGGCCCGAGCACCGTACCGCCTAGCCCCATCTGAACTTCAGGAGTTGTCCACTCAGTTACAGGAACTCCTGGATAGAGGATTCATTAGACCGAGTTCTTCACCTTGGGGAGCTCCGGTCTTATTCGTCAAAAAGAAAGACGGTTCATTTCGAATGTGTATTGACTACCGGGAGTTGAACAAACTAACCGTCAAGAACCGATACCCACTCCCTCGAATCGATGATCTGTTCGATCAACTTCAAGGATCAAGCTGTTATTCAAAGATTGATCTTCGATCAGGTTATCATCAGTTGCGTGTTCGCGATGCTGACATCCCAAAAACCGCATTCAGAACCCGTTACGGGCACTACGAATTTCAAGTAATGCCCTTTGGCCTAACCAACGCACCGGCTGTATTCATGGACCTTATGAATCGGGTGTGCAAACCATACCTCGACAAGTTTGTCATTGTTTTTATCGATGACATCCTTATCTATTCGCGAAACGAACATGAACACGCACAACACCTCAGAACCATCCTAGAACTACTTAGACACGAGGAGCTCTACGCCAAATTTTCTAAGTGTGAGTTCTGGATACACACCGTTCAATTCCTTGGACACGTTATCGACAGTCGGGGAATTCATGTAGACCCGTCAAAAATCGAGGCAATCAAGAACTGGAAAACACCAACCACTCCAACCGAGGTACGCCAATTCTTGGGATTGGCCGGTTACTACCGTCGTTTCATCGAAAACTTCTCAAAAATTGCCAAACCCCTCACAGTGCTGACTCAGAAGGAAAAGAAATTTGATTGGACCGATAAACAAGAGTCGGCATTTCAACTCTTGAAATCCAAGCTTTGCAGTGCACCCATTCTATCTCTACCCGAAGGCACCGATGACTTCGTGGTATACTGCGATGCTTCTCACCAAGGTCTCGGTTGCGTGCTGATGCAACGAGACAAGGTCATTGCTTACGCCTCCAGACAACTTAAAGTTCACGAGAAAAACTACACAACTCACGACCTCGAGCTAGGGGCCGTGGTGTTCGCTTTAAAAATCTGGAGACATTATCTTTATGGTACCCGCAGCACTGTATTCACCGACCACAAAAGCCTCCAACACATTTTCAACCAGAAAGATCTTAACATGAGGCAACGTAGATGGGTTGAATTACTCACCGATTACGACTGTGAGATCAAATATCATCCGGGCAAAGCAAACGTGGTTGCTGATGCTCTCAGTCGTAAGGAACGAACAAAACCACTCCGAGTCCGGGCACTCAGTATTACCATTCATAACGACCTCACCACCCAAATACACCTTGCCCAACTCGAAGCCCTGAAACCCGATAACTTCAAGAACGAGGCCTTGCGAGGCATGGACAGACAATTCGAGATCAGACCCAACGGAGTTAAGTATTTCTCTAATCGAATCTGGTTGCCTAATTTCGGGAACCTTCGGGACTTGGTGATGGATGAAGCTCACAAGTCCAAATATTCTATCCACCCGGGATCCGACAAAATGTATCACGGCATCAAGGAATTTTACTGGTGGCCGAATATGAAAGCTGACATTTCTTTGTACGTCAGCAAATGTTTAACTTGTTCCAAGGTCAAGGCCGAGCACCAAAGACCTTCTGGATTGCTCCAACAACCTGAAATTCCTCAATGGAAATGGGAGCAAATTACCATGGATTTCATAACCAAACTACCTAAATCGGCGAGTGGTTGCGATACCATTTGGGTGATCGTCGATCGTCTCACCAAATCGGCTCATTTCTTGGCAATCAGAGAAACCGACAAAATGGAACGCCTTACACAAATTTACATCAAAGAAATTGTTTGCCAACATGGTGTCCCTCTCTCGATTATCTCTGACAGGGATGCCCGTTTCACATCTCGCTTCTGGCAATCACTCCAAAAATCACTGGGTACCCGTCTCGATATGAGTACCGCGTACCATCCTCAGACCGATGGCCAGAGCGAACGAACTATTCAGACACTGGAAGACATGCTACGAGCCTGCGTAGTGGATTCCGGCACAAATTGGGAAAGACACCTACCGTTGTGCGAGTTCTCGTACAACAACAGCTATCACACCAGCATTAAAGCTGCACCTTTTGAGGCACTGTACGGTCGTAAGTGCCGATCACCGATCTGTTGGACTGAAGTGGGAGAGAGTCAACTCACTGGTCCTGAACTCATACATGAAACCACAGAGAAAATCGTTGAAATCCAAAACCGACTCAAAGCCGCGCGTGATCGTCAGAAGAGCTATGCTGACGTGAGACACAAACCACTCGAGTTCCAAGTTGGGGATCGAGTACTCTTAAAAGTATCGCCTTGGAAAGGCGTAATCCGATTCGGCAAACGCGGAAAATTAAACCCCAGGTACATTGGACCTTTTGAGATCCTCGAGAAGATAGGTCCAGTGGCATACCGATTGCAGCTGCCCTCTGAACTCAGCAGCGTACACCCTACCTTTCACATTTCTAACTTAAAGAAATGTTTGTCTGACGAGACACTTATTATCCCCCTTGACGAGATTCGCATAGATGACAAACTACATTTCGTTGAGGAACCTGTCGAAATTATGGACCGTGAGGTCAAACAACTGAAACAAAGTCGTATTCCAATCGTCAAAGTCAGGTGGAATTCGCGGCGCGGTCCGGAATTCACTTGGGAACGGGAAAACCAAATACGACTCAAGTATCCCCACTTATTCACCGATTCTGCCCCTAACGCGACTTCGACTTAAATTTCGGGACGAAATTCTTTTAACAGAATCACGATGTAACAACCGGCAAATTAGGACTAGAATTAGTGCCTAATTCTTCGTTAATACATGTAATTAGTTCTGTGTTAGGCTAATTTATGTATCGAATTATATATATTGTTAAATATATATGAAAATGCGATTTGGTTAAATCGTACGCACTCTAAATCGAAAGTATTTCGATTCAATTTAATACGGACGTTGGTGACCAATTTTATTAAATAACATTGTTATGTCAAAAATATTATTATGATAATATTTCGTATTCATTTATATCGTACAAACAAAACGTACACAAGTTTAGATATTAAAACGCGCAAATTAAATAAACAAACTTACCTTTTTCTGATTCAAATATAAAGTGATTAGAAAAATATTTAAATAAAATATCGCAAATAATTTGTATTTTAGAACGTACCATTTAATATTTAAAATAATTATTTAACGTTTAAACGACGGGGTAAACGAACACTGCGCGAGGCGCAGTGCGCAGACTGAAAATGGTGGAGGATTTAACCTCCCACCATTTCCTTTTCTTTCTTCATTTCTAAATTCCATTCTCTCTCTCTCTTTCTTTTACTTTCAATCACCAACCCACATTCATCACCAAAATCGTAAAATAACACCACAAAACATCGCCGAATCATACCACTCGTTTGGAGAAAAGTGACCACGACAACACGATCTACATTCCTATCTTCTCGGATTTTTCATCCGACATTTTGTAAGTTTCCGACAAATCCCGACATCTCTCGTTTTTGACCATTTTTACTAGTTTATGGTTTAAATAGGCTTATTATGTTCATATAAGGGTTGGGTAAAAGATTTGGACCGAACGGAAACCGGAAAACTCATTTTCGGCACATTTTCCGGCCAACAGACCGCTACGTCGCACCTGGCCAGGGGCCTCTGCGACGTCGCGACCTACGTCGCACAAAAACCTCAACGTCGCACTAGCAACGCAGCCTATTACGTCGCATTAACTTGCGGACGTCGCACGTAGTGACGTAGACTTTAACGTTGCAAACCGAACCAACGTCGCATTAGCGACGTCGCCCCCTACGTCGCATTGATTTGCGAAGGTCGCATCATGCGACGTACCTGCCTACGTCGCACCTTACGTCGCTTGCAACGTCGCATGCTACGTCGCACAAACCAGAACCTTGAAAACTCACATTTTCACTAAGTGTCGAACTTTTACAACCTCAAATCCTTATACGATACGACCTAACAATCATAATAAAACCTACTTTCCTATTACAATTACTTTAATTTGCGTATTGAATGATAAACTTTAATTATAACAAATCACCAACGGGCCGTATACTTTGTTACGAACGCGAACAAACCAACATTTAAACACAACGGGTTGTATGAACAACTAGCCTAGATGGTCTTGCGAGACATCTACTTACTTAACCTTACGTGTTTAGGCACTAGAAGGTCACGGGTCGGAGAACCTACTTGCTTTACTACTACTTGCTATTTACCACTGCTTGACTCAGGTGAGTCTTACGGCCCCACTTTCACTGTTTTAACTTATTGGGGGAGATACATGCTACTGATTTTTCTTGAACACAAGTACTAAACTGTTTACTATACCAAACGGAATTGCATGAGTTACTTACTATTTACTGAAGTCTCTCCATCATATATCGTTAGTTATGTACTTAAGCGCGAACAGTAGTTAATGGATCCATTAGGGAAATGACCCTCCCCGCCCGGGGTAGTAGCGCTACCACGAACCGTTATGTATAAACGGGCGACTATTATTTCGTTACTTATGCTTGCTCAATTTCGAGCATGTCACGGGAGCAACTGATTATTTACGGGTTAAGCTTCGATTATGAGCCTCATGGCAACGGTATAACTTGATTACTTTACTTTTGCGAGATTTGCAAATACTTGATATACGCCTACGGGCACTACTGATGAAATCTTGTGTTCAAACTGATTATTTACTGATAAACCTGTGAGATTCACCAACCTTTTGGTTGACCCTTTTAGCATGTATTCTCAGGTACACTTACGGAGTAGGATCACTCCAGGATTACTAGCTAGAGTCGCATGATTTCCAAACTGCATTTAACGGAGATTCTTTGGCATTATCTTTTGTAACTATGGTTATGTAATAGAATCTCCCGCCACATACGCGGACTCTAGGCTTACATATTTTTGTAAAGAAAACTATATGTTTTCAAACGATTTAATTATGAAATGTAATTATTTTACAAAACGTCTCATTTAGAGGTCGTTTGCTGTATATCTTGTGCTTTGTATATTGATTAGTAACACCCAAGTATGCTTCCACAAATCATTAAATTTGGGGGTGTTACACACGATAACCTAGGTACTCAGTGACATACTAATTTAGAACCGGAACTAAATAAGTAGGGTCCTAGTGTTTACACCTAAGTTTATTTGTTTGTTAGCTAAATGTGTCCCCAATAATCATCATTCCAACAATATGCTATCCTAAATCATGGTGAACCACGTCTTTGTTATCCTTAAGTGTTACATATCTGCTAGCTTCCCTTTACTTTTATGATTTCTTAGTTTTTAGTAGTTTAAATAAATAAAAACCCAAAAACAATTACCTTTCAATACTTCAAAACCCTAGCTTAATTACTAAGTTATCAGAACTAGCTCTGTTTCAATTCTACCGTCGTGAGCAACGACCCTAGATCATCCTTACCGCATACTCATACTAGGTATTCATACCCAGTGTTAGTAAGTAGTACGGAGGTTTAGGCTCCCCCGACTATTATAAATTTAAAACCACCACTGATGCCGCGCCTGGCGGAAAGGTATGCAACGACGGGAAGCGATTCCCGAACCGACCGCTGGGGGCACATCAGCCATGCTTAGCGAGTAGATTACTATTGTATTTGTTGTGATGTAGTTAGCATAAATAATTATGGGATGACTTTAAATATGTCGTGAAATAATATGACGGCCCATATTCAACTGCTTACTCGATATAGTGCTGGAAACGCTTTTAAGCGGAGTACAAATGTACGGAAGTCGGTAAACGACCGAAGGTAGTTGTATTATGGATCGACATTATAAAAATGAAAACTTTACGAACGGACTTATCTTATCCTTATGATTTTAAACCTAAAACTTATATTCGTTTTTCGATTAACAAACGTAATTGTAACCTTGTAAAGAGGAGTCGCGAACCTTAATACTTGGTCAATAGTTATCTGCGTCAAAACTATGGTATAGTACACCTCCAATCACAATGTACTTATCATGTAAACATCGCGAAGCAATTAAATTCACAACGGAAATATCGGTTAACGATTAAATACATTGTGAACTACCATAGTATTTTTTGATATGGTCTGGGTTTAACTTTATGCAAAAAGTCGTCAGCATTTTAATTAGATTAGTTAGTTTAGATTAGATTAGAGTAGGTAGGCTATAGGCTAAATAACCATTTACGAAAACCTAGGGGTTTGTTAATTGTATTGAGAAAGGCAAGTTTAAAATCCAATTCATGATATTTTTTCCTTTAAGCTATGAAACCTAAAGTAAGGTACGCAAGAAACCTAAACGTTTTCCCTCGCTTATCATTCTTGAGTTTCACTAATAGGAATTGATCAAATAAGTCCGAACGTATTCTCTAAGTAAGTTGTTTACCAGATTTGTAATCTTTATGGTATTAAGAATGGTTAGACTTAGTATGGACTTGCTACTATGTTCCTTCGCCCACGAGCGAATGCGCTCAATAATAAGGGCCACTGACTCCCTCACAGGAGAGTGTGGAAAGTTGAGCATCGTCTGTCTGATCGGAATCACGACACCTTAGTTCCTCGTGACATATTAGATGATAACCGACTAATAAGGAATCTATTGGTTATACCATAAGCTATCAAATCCAGCAAACATTCCCAATTTAGTTAAATGTTTCCCCCTAAAAGTCATCATCCCATATTATGAGCTAATGAAATCACAATAAATACTGCTTTCCATTATCTGATTTATTATTATCTTTTATTCGCTTTATTTAGTTTAGTTAGCAAACTGAACCAAAACCCCCAACGCACTCTCTTAAAGACCCCTATTACTAGAAAAAGAAAGATTGATTGGATCACCTCCGTTTCAATTCAGTTTCTCTTTAAGAACGACTCTAGGTCATACTTACTACCTACTAGCCTTTGGTTCAGTATCCGTAAGTCATACTTAGACCCCAACATTTACAAATTTAAAACTTCAACCCACCGGTTGGCGTTGTGACCGCTCGTAGTGCCATCAGTAATCTCTGGAGGTTGAGTAGCTGTTGGTAGAGGAGATAAGATAGTGGTTACTGTTGTTGCTTCTGTTGGTTGTGTTGCTGATGTTGTGAGTGGAATAGTGAGTTGATGTGTTGCTGTGGACTGGTTTGTTGCTGCTGTGGCTTGTTCTAGATTAACCTCTGTTATGACAATATTTAATTGAGGTGCTAGTGGAGAATTAGGATTTTCTAAAATTGTTTGGAGATGATGCATGGTTGTTGATACATCCTCCTCAATGATTGTTTGCTTTCTGTGCTTGGAGGAGGTGGACCCAGATGTAGAAGAGTTACTGGTCCTTTTTCTTTTGGTCAAAATCGAAGAGATATGTAGCTGATCCTCCATGTTTTCATCATTATCATCTTCTTCAACATTTTTCTTATCGCCATCATTTCCATCATTATTGTCATCATCACCATTCCCATCATCGCCATTATCACCACCATCTATATTCACATCATCATCAGCCTCCCTATTCATCCATTGCCAGCGAACCAATTCGTAGCTCACTGAATCCCCCTTAATCCTTGTTGACTCATCAGCAGCCCACTCCTTTATCTTAGAATCATACATCCTGAGCTCATCAGGATGAAACTCAGGGAAATTAATCTCTTCAAAATCATACTCATCATCATCTGTATCCATATCCAACCATGACAATTCAGCTACTGCATCAGCTTCAAGCTCTAGCCTTTCAGCGATTGAGCGAAGAGAGAAGGATTCCAATAAAATTTCCCCGTGATCAGCAGCTTTGTTGATGAGAAAATCATTATTAGCTACTTCTCTCTCCCCCTGGTTATCATAATAAAAAGCTGCTACACACTCCTTCATCCAGCGATATATTTTTTTTGTCAATTCGGAGGGCAGCAACTTTGGCCTTTGTAGCTTGTTAATGAGAGGCCATCTTTGGAATAGCAGCAACCAATTGATCAGTGGATTTGATATATTCAAGCATAGAAGATGCCATCTCAGATTGTTGAGCAGTGAGAGAAGAGATAGCACTATCATGAGAGGTGAGACTGATCTTTGCAGATGTGGCTAGTTCAAAGAGTGCTTTGGCTCAAGTTTGTAGCAATTGAGAGTGATCGATGCCAGCTGCAGTTAGTGTTTATACCTTTTCACTGATAGATGAACTCCAGGGAGGAATTGAGTCATATGCAGCAGCAAGAGCATGCACCTTTTTTGTCAGCTCAGTGACATTTCCTTTAAGTGCATCACGTTCCTCAGTGAGCAGCTTGATGTGTTGTTGAGATGAGGCAATGTATTCCATCAGCAGCTTGTCAGTAGAGGAGGGGGAGGAAGATGATGCCTGATGATCATCATGAGGAGAGGTAGATGATGGTGGGATTGTTTGTTTTGGTGATGGTGGTTTTTGTTGTTTTGGTGGTGATGTTGGTGGTGTAGGTTATGGTTTGGATTGAGCTCCCTGATCCCCTGCACCCATGGCAGTCTCAGCAAGAGGATCTTCACCAGCTACCTTTGATATGTTGTCACTGGAGATAGACATTGCATCTAACTCCTGTATTGGTGAGGTTGGAAGATCAGCTGGTGGAGTAGTAGTTGCAGGTGTAGGTGTAGGTGCAGCAGTAGCAGGGATGTATGGTGTATATGGTGGTGGTGGTGTATCGTCGTCTTAGGTGGAGGTATCCATTGGTTGGGCTTCCTTGTCATCACCCGCTTGTGTTTTAGCTGGTGGATCATCGGAAACAGAAGGTGTAGCCTGTGTCTCACCATGTGACGGTGGTGGGACATTGATGGCTAGTGCATTGCTAGATGAGAGGTGGCCCGGGTCTGTAGCCAGTGGTGTGACATCAGTAATGAGTGTGTTATCACCCATTGATGCCACTAGCCCTTTGCTTATAATGTCATCCTTTCGTGAGGATGACAAGTGGCTGATGGGTTGACTCGATAAGGGGGTGTGGGATGCACCCGAATCACTGCAAACAATGAATTGAGCCATTGTAGATGTCTATAGTTTTCCCTTTGTAGAGTCACTGGACTTTCGGGAGTCCAGTGAAGCAGTTGATGGTTTGGGTTTATCAAGGGTGCCCGCAGGGACTGAACGTTCAGTCTCTGCTTCACCCTTGGCATCCTTGGATGTCTTCTTTTTGCTACGTCCCTGATCCGGTAATGTCAGGGACCCTAATTTGGAGCAGTGGAGGATTTCTTGGTTAGTGGTTTAACCACAGTAGTCACTAGGGGTGTGGTCAGTGACGTGGTTGATGGGGAGGCAGTAACTGACGGTTGTACAGAAGTTATAGGCTGGGGTGCAAGTATCCCCTATGGTTTCATGAAAGCAGAGAGAGACACGGTCGCTGGTTTAGAAAATATTTGACTTCCTACCAGGGTCGGTTCAAAACCAGTGAATGATACTCGATCATAAGATTTAAACTGATCTTTAAAGATCAATGACAGAAACCTAGGATAGGGCACATACTTTGCCCTGGTAGGCTCAATGATTTTATTGATCAGTTCGTCAAAGATCACACTTGCATAGTCAACTCGCATAGAGTTGACTAGTGACCAACTGATATGTGCCTCCAGGGTGCTGAATTGATCGTAGCTCCCAGTCTTAGTGCCCAGACACCGAATAAAGTTGGAAAATAAAGCATTCCAAACACTATCCATTTTTGATTTATGAACAGTGAAATACTTACGGTTACCACTCGCATCGATAGAGTGTTTACATTCAATCTTAGTGAGATTGACGATGCCTCCCTTGGCAGCATCTCCGTCGGGCAGTGGCTCGTAAATATCATGCACTGGTAGTTATAAGACTGTACAAATGGTGTTGGCGGTGATTATAATTTGGGTTGCCCCATTATCAATAAAACCCTATATTTGAGAAACCCCTTTAAACAACTGAATGAGTGTAGGTAAACCAGAACTCACTCAGCCATTCAGGGTTCATCTCACCAGGAGATAAAGTAAGAGCAGGGAGAATAAAGTGATTTTGAAGGAAAGTGATGATCTCTGTATACTTTGTTTTTGAACAGGTGACATTTCCCAAATAATTACTTTTGGGAAAGGTGATGACAAGATTGTCGCTGACTGCAGAGGCTCGAAGAGCTTTAATCTCTGCAGTCGGTGTGTATGAATTAAGAAAAAATTTTGATCTTGCCATTTTAGTTTCTTAAAGAAATGGATTTACAGGTATTTTAGGGTTTTGAAAATGAGAGTATTTTTGGTAAATTGAAAATCAAGTATGCGTAAAAATGATAATCAGATTAAGTCCCTGATTATATAGTAGTATGCAACTTGATGATCATGTGGTTGAAAGTGAATCGTCGTGGACGATGATGGTGAAGAGCGGTAGTAATATTGGGGTGATGATGGTGGAGTGTGGTGGCATTAATGGTGATGGGAGTGGTGCGCCGGAAAAATGTACTGACGTAGGAGAGAGAGTTTCAGAACATGCGACTTTTCCTTTACACCATAAAATATTTATTTTGAAATCCATTAAATTAAATACGAAACGTATTAAATATAACGAATGTTTGTCGATTTATTTACCACCATTATATGATATCTCAGAGAGTAAAAGTCCCTGAAGATACATAATCAATTGCTTGATTTACCATCTAAAGAAAAAGTATAAATATCATAAAGAGACAATTTTGAACATTTATCTCGTTGAAACTTTATCTCCCTAATTTAATCACAACTTAGAATACTGATCAAGTCATTTAGACTAAGTTTCGGATTTGATATAGGTCAATGTTATCAATTTTAGATAGATACACTTTATTTTATGAAAAACAAAATGAATATAGATTATGTTTTAGGTTAAAATATATATCACCTTTCTTATATTGAAACTTACCAATCTAATCACAACTTAGAATACTGACTGGATCAGTTAGAAATAACGTAGAAAAAGTGATATTCATTTAACTTAGAAACATAACAAATATTCATTTGACTTTATCAATTAAAACAATAGAAAGACATAACTAACTGATCACTAAACTTGCTGATTAGATCAATATAAGTTAGTTGATCAGTGAATATGTTCTTCTAAAGTTATAATTTATAGAGTCCTTTTATTCAAGGCAATTCAAAAGATAAAGCAAAAGTAAATAAATAATTTCAAGGAATTTTATAACACCCCTCTTTCTATACAATAATATTATATCGTTTTACTCGGAAGCGTATGAATTTAAAACATATTTATAGACTGTACATTAATATAATGTACCTAAACAGTTACATGTTTCCAACACACCAATTAAAACTGTTTAAAAATTACACAACCTGGGGTATTATATATTACAAAACTAGGTTTATAACAAAACCATATCAGAGTTCACAAGCTGTCAAACTTTCCTTGCAAAGCATCCACTTCCTGATCACCCACATAACAAACATAATCTGCAGGAAGTTAAAATGAGGGATTAGCACGAAGCTAAGTGAATGAATTTATCACACACAATTCAACTTAGCATAACAATCTGCTTACAGCAAATAATCGTAAACACATTTCTATTTCAATTTCAATGAGGATCGGTGGCTCTGGAGGAATCATAATACCCGGGGATTCTCCAAGAACACTTAACGTCAATCTGTATGGCCATTACAGAATAGACCGATAACTATTGATTATTAAACTCATACACAGGTCTCAAACACAACAGATGAATCAAAACCTGTGTAATTCACATAATAACCAAAAAGTCCAACTACAAGTTGACCTCAATAATCTGATACACATAGAATCACATATCACGTAGATTCATAATCAATAATACAGACTAAACAGTCTTATAATCAATCTACGTTTACTTGTTGCAACCAAACGGTTACAACTAAATTGAAAGGTGAGTTCTAAATCCACTCACCGATACCTTGGTCTTCACAAACTCAGATTCCAAGTATCACTTATCTTTTAGAGGATCTGAGAATCAAGAATCAAATATAAGTTAGTAACAATATTCTTAAAATCATAACTTATATTCGAATATAACATATATTGTCACATTTTTACAACATGTATAATACAATTAATATAAGCCCATTTGTTAAATATATCAATATACATGTCAAATAGTATTAGTACATTATGATTTAAATGAAGCTTGTACTAAAAATGAGATTCTCTGCATAACAGTGTAATCCGCCGGATTCTCAATGAATCCGCCGGATTCAAAGGTTGTTTTATACTCAACTTTGGACCAGGGTTCCCAGAACAAATCCGGTTGATGAATCCGCCGGATTTAACCCCATTTGACCGGATTCCCAACCCTTTGACCTGATGAATCCGCCGGATTCAATAGGAATCCACCGGATTCCTTGTGTTCATCAGACCTGCACAGCTCGTGCAGGGTTCAACCCAGAAAACCAAAGACCAAAATTCAAATAACCACAAATTCGATTCCAGCATCAATTCACAACTTACATATTATCATATATGCATACTATATCATGTTTAATACTTCAATTTAACATCAATTCATGCAAAGACTTCAATTGATTATAATCATGACTTTAAACATGAAAGCAACTTACAAATCAGTTGATGATGATTATGATGTATGATTATGAAACTTTAATCAATTCCAAACCACAGCTCTTATTTGGATTTCAAGTTTGTGATATATGGTTTCTAGGTTTTTAGGTGTTTAGGTTTCAAAGTTTTAGGTTTCTAAAGAAATAATAAAACTTTCCTAAAAAGGAAAGGTTATAAGTCGGCCAAATGTTTTTCCCCGACTCCGTATTCACTTAAAACTAGTCCCCTTTCAATCTATTGTCTGGAACCTAAAATCATTTTGCGAGAAACTTATTTTATTTTACCGTTAACTATGGTAATTTAAAACGACTAATATTTCACTAGTCACAATAAGTTCTGGGACTTATTTAACTAAGTTTCTCAATTAAGCAATTAATACCAAGTAATTTCTAAAACAATTAAATACGCGATTAAAATAATAGAAATTACCAGACTGGTACGGAGGATGTTACAAATTTATTTATTCATTTACGCTTAACATACCAAGTTCGCTGATGAGAAAATTAATTCTCTTCTCATCCAAAGGTTTTGTAAACAAGTCAGCGAGTTGGTAGTCAGTTGGAATGAAATGAAGTTCAATATCACCTTTCATCACATGGTCCCTGATGAAATGATATCTTACATCTATGTGCTTTGTCCTTGAGTGCATCACTGGATTGTTTGCAATGGCTATGGCACTTTGACTATCACAATAGATTGGTATTTCAGTGAAGTCAAATCCATAGTCAGCAAGTTGATTTCTTATCCACAGATTTTGAGCTGTACATGCACTAGCAGCAACATATTCAGCTTCAGCGGTATAAGTTGAAACTGAATTTTGTTTCTTGCTGGACCAGCTAACAAGTTTTTCTCCTAGAAACTGACAGCTACCAGATGTACTTTTTCTATTCAGCTTACATCCAGCATGATCCGATTCAGAATATCCTTTCAGCGAGAAATCTGAACCAGATGGGTACCAGAGACCAAGATTTGGTGTACCCTTCAAATATATGAATATTCTTTTGATAGCAAGTAAATGTGATTCCTTTGGATCAGCTTGATACCTAGCACAGAGACATGTAGCAAACATAATGTCTGGTCTACTTGTAGTGAGATACAGTAGTGATCCGATCATACCTCTGTAAGCAGTGATGTTTACAGATTTACCATCCGGATCAGCATGTAGTTTCACTGCAGGTGACATTGGTGTAGCAAGGGATGAGTAGTTAGTGAATTCAAATTTCTTTAATAAATCTTTAACATATTTTCCTTGACTTAAAAAAAATTCCAGTTTTGGTTTGTTTTATTTGTAGACCAAGGAAAAATGTTAATTCACCCATCATGCTCATTTCATAACTTTTAGTCATGAGATCAGAAAATTCCTTGCACATGTCACTGTTAGTAGACCCAAAAATGATATCATCAACATATATTTGGACTAGTATGACATCTCTATTATCTCTCTTAATAAATAGTGTGTTGTCAATCTTACCTCTGACATAGCCACATTTTATTAGATAGACAGAGAGAGTATCATACCAGGCTCTAGGAGCCTGTTTTAGTCCATATAGGGCTTTATCCAATTTATACACATAACCAGGATGTTTTGGATCAATGAATCCAGGTGGCTGTTTGACATACACTTCTTCCAGCAGCTTGCCATTAAGAAAGGTACTCTTCACATCCATTTGATATACTTTAAATTTCTTGTGAGCTGCATAGGCCAAAAATAGCCTGATTGCTTCAAGTCAAGCTACTGGTGCAAAGGTTTCATCATAGTCAATGCCTTCTTGCTGACGGTAACCTTGTGCAACCAGTCTAGCCTTGTTTCTGATAACAACACCATCAGCATCCATTTTGTTCCTGAACACCCATTTTGTTCCAATCACTGATTTACCAGCAGGCTAAGGCACCAACTTCCATACTTTGTTTCTTTCAAACTGGCCAAGCTCTTCCTGCATAGCTGATATCCAGTTTTGATCAGTGAGTGCTTCATCCACCTTCTTCGGTTCCATCAGTGAAACAAAGCTAACAAACAGACAAAAGTTAGCAGTTGCTGATCTAGTCTGGACTTTGGATTTTGGATTACCAATAATCAATTTATTATCAATATGCTTTGTCCATTTAGTCATTCGCCGAGGTTCAACAGTGACTGTTTTATCCATTGTTTGTCCTGGAGATTGATCTGCATTGGGACATTGAGTGTTATCATTTTGTGTGTTTTGGTTTGGATAGTGAGTTGATGATAACTGGTTGTGATTAGGCAAAGATGATGTTCCTGAATTATTCTCAGTTGAAGTAGAGCCAGAATTATTTTCAGGGACATTATCTTCCCTTTCAGAATCTGATGAGAAATTTTTATACTTCTCATCATTAACTTTGTTACTGATTGATGAGTCACCATCCATTTTAGTTAATTCATTAAAATTACGAGATTCATAATCTTTTGGATCAGTGAGTGACTCATCATAAGCTTCATCAAAGGTAACATCCATGGATTCTTCAATGCATTCTCTTCTTTTATTATAAACTCTGAAAGCTTTAGAGATCATTGAGTAACCAACAAATGTACCTTCATCAGCTTTTGGATCAAACTTGCCTAAGTGATCTCTTTTGTTTAAGACATAGCAGGTACTGCCAAAAACATGGAGAAAACTTATGTCATGTTTTCTCCCCCTTAATACCTCATATGATGTCTTATCATGTCTTTTGACAATCAATGACCTATTCTGAGTGAAGCAAGTTGTACTCACTGCTTCTGCCCAGAAGTAGGTCTTAAGACCAGCATCAATGAGCATTGACCTGGCAGATTCAATCAAGGTTTTGTTTCTCCTTTCAGCAATCCCATTTTGTTGAGGTGTTCTTGGTGCTGAGAAGTTTTGAGAGATAACTTTTGAATCACAAAAACATTCTAGGTCAACATTCCTAAATTCAGTGCCATTATCACTCCTTAGATGTTTTACCAAACTACCATTTAAGTTCTCCATTTTCTTGATAAAGGATATAATATCGCTGGCAGCCTCATTTTTGGTCTTAAGAAAGAATACCCAAGTATATCTGGAGTATTCATCCACAATTACCAAACAATACCTTTTTCCACCAAGACTTGGAGTGCTCACTGGACCAAATAGATCCATATGGAGTAGATAAAAACATACAGTTACTGATGATGTCTGTTTATTCTTGAAAGATGAGCTGTGATGCTTTCCTTTCTCACATGCTGAACAAAGCCTATCTTTATCATAAGACAATTTTGGAAGTCCAGTGACTAACTCATTCTTGCTTAATTTATTGATTGCTTTTAGATTCAGATGAGAAAGTCGCTTATGCCATAATGTTGGGACATGTGTTTGTGACAACAGATCTAGCTTGTAATAGTACTAGTGATTATTGTAATCAAGTGTGTACAATTGATTTTGAATTGTAATATGATATTAGTTTGTTATTAATATTTGTTAAATATATTAGTAAGATAAAGTGTTAGATGAATATCGATTATGAAAATACAAACTAAAGTCTGTTCTGCGAGATGAGATCTCAAGTCGCGGGATTTGGTTCTGCGAGATGAGATCTGGGCTCGCAAAGGTGGCAACGAACCGAGATCAGTTATGGGCTTGGTTCTGGGCTGCAAGGTCAATCGACTCGCAGAGCCCATCGGGCTGCGAGCCGAGCTGGGCTGAAACATATAAATACAAAATTAGGTTTAAACAATTCATAACTTTTTCCTTTACGAATTCCAGAGCACTATTTCGAAATTCTAAGCATTATTAAGCTAGGTATTGATCAATTAGAGTTCTATTGAATCAATACAAAGCTTTATTGATATTCTAATTCGCTATTAACTTGAGAAACAACCGTTCACAATCCGAGAACTTAGTATTAAGGAATTCCGCGCCTTAATACCTAAAGATAACCTCGTTATCGATCCTAATACATACGGACTTACAATTGCTATCAGAGCCTACGGCTAGATACGCGTAGGTTCGAGGTTATTCGGATAATAAAGGTTGATTTAGGGTTGTTGGTACGTGCAATAGTGCGTAAAAATGATCGATATCAGTCTCTGAAAGTGTTTAGGTTCATATTCGACCGAAATCTTAGGGTTTAGTCGATCAAAAACCTAAAATTTTTGTTTTTGGGGTTTTCAGCCGATTCTGCGAATCGAGTTCTATTCTGCGAACCGAGTTCTCGTCCTGCGAACTGAGTTCCGTCCTGCGAACTGAGTTATGTCCTGCGAACTGAGTTCTATCCTGCGAACCGAGTTCTTATCCTGCGAACTGAGTTCTTGTCCTGCGAACTGAGTTCTTGTCCTGCGAGTCGAGTTCTCTGCGAACTAAACTTTCTGATTTTTTTGTGATTGTTAATTTTTGAAACAATAAGATGTCTGATCTAAGTAAAATGATCGAGATGGAACACGAGGTGGGAAAATCAAACGTTCCACCTAAGTTTTTGAAGATCGAAGATTACTATAACTTGAAGGACAGATTTGAATCTTACTGTAGATTCCATGATCTGTCGATCTGGATGTGTATCAAGAATGGATACACGGCACCTACTCAAACTGTTCAAAATGCTATTGTGGTCCTTACTTATCAGAACATGAGTGAACAACAGAAGGAAGAATACAAGTCTGAGAATCGAGCGCATTCTTGTATTAAAATGTGTCTTCCAAAGGAAATCGCTCATCAGCTGAAGTCTTTTCATACTGCAAGAACGCTCTGTGAAGCTCTTGAGAAAAGAGGTGAGGGAAGTCCACAAGTGAGAGCTGGCAAGAAGAATCTTCTCAAGAAGCAGTTTACCATGTTTAAAGCTTTAAAGGGAGAAGATCTTGATGGATGTGTTACTCGTTTCTACCATTTGCTAAGTGAGCTAGAATACCATGAAATCACTGTAGAAGAAGTGGATAAAACCGAGAAGTTTATTGAGGGTTTTCCTTCTAAGTGGGAAATGTATGGTGTAATGATCAAGGATAACGAAACCAGATATGCTACCATTACCTTAGAGCAGGTTATTGACAAGCTCAGGGGTTATGATTTCACCAAAAAAGCAAAAGATACGGTCGTCACTCCTATCGTGTAACACCCCCAAATTTAATGTTTTGCGGAAGCTTGATTTGGGTGTTACTAATCAATAACAAAGCACAAAGATAAATAGCAAACGACTCTATATGCGTCGTTTTAACTAAATATATTGATAATTGAAATGTTTACAACATTTAAAGCTTTACATAGCTCGAGTTAAATATAATGAGATTTCAGTACATAAGTACTTATACAAAATATACTAATGCAAGAAAATCTCAATCGTCTGTATGCTGACTCGAGCTAAATCCTGAAGCAGAAACATCCTACTGCTGGGTACCTGCGATATATGCTAAAAGGTCAGCTATAAAGCTGGTGAGCTCACAGGTTTGAAATCAAGTAATATCGTATGAACCGCAAGATTTAAATAATGAATTGCATCCAGCAATTAAATAATGAATTGCATCCAGCAATTAAATAATGAATTGCATCCAGCAATTAAATGATAATCATCGTGTATACAGCCATGAGCACATAGTTGAGCTTAACTCGAGGGCCGGGTCCCCTATAGAGAATTCCGGGCGAGGTGCCTCCACGAATGCCTAATCAACATTCGTCTTCCCAAATATTAGTACGTCCGTTTACCCGGTTAGTGCTTGCTAACCCGGACGAGGAGGGTCAATCCTATATGGTACCATATGCTAATATTCACGCTACAACGTATTAACAACTATGCTGACGGAGGACTTTAAATGATTAGTTTCGAAAAACTCATGTAGTATATGAAAAGTTGGTACTTGCGTTCACATGTTAAAAGTTTGAGCAGTATATCACACCCCTGAGTAAAATAGTAAAAGAGGGGCTATGAGACTCACCTGAGTCTGAGAGCGTTTAAACAAACGTAAGTTGATTAGCGAATAATGAAGTCCAACGACTTGTAACCTGAGGGTGTCCACGACACGCGATGGTTATAATCATGATTGGGTATCTCAAAAGATCACCCTTGTAGTTGTTACACAACTATATATGTCCAAATTACTTCGATTTGGTTGATTCGTTAAGCGTTTGAAAATGTGTACGGCCCGTTGGTGATGGGTTTGGAATAATAAACTTTAAGTATTATTATTTTGTAATTGGCGTTTTGCACTTAAAAGTGTGTCCCGAAGTGTTTTATAAGTCGTATCGTATAAGGGTTTGAGGTTATATAGTTCCAACACTTAGTGAAATTGAGATTTGAAAACCTGCTGTTTTATGCGACACAATCATGCGACACTAAATGGATTATGCGACACAAAGGTTGTGTCGCATAGGAGTGCGACACAATGTCCATACGACACAAGAGTTGTGTCGCATGGATGCGAAATGCTGATTCAACAGCGACATAGTGATTGTGTCGTATGGGGTATGCGACATAGTGGTTGTGTCGCAAGATTTGCGACACTAAATCTTTGGTACGACATAAGGTACGACACAAGGGATTTTATGCGACATAACATGGGAAATACGACATAACGTGCGACACTAAGGGTAAAATACGACACAACATGCGACACAAGGCTTGTGTCGCATGGATGAACACCAGCCCAGAAATCCGGCTGTCAACGTTAATTCCGACCAAAAATCCGTTTTAAACTCGTTTTTAAGCTATGAAATCGTGTTATATACTTAGTAATGGACATATATATGTTATATAAACAACCACAAGTGAAAAATACTAAGAATCGAGTGATTTCGGGATTTTGTCAGAAACTTACAATTTACCGAAATGAAAATCCGGAAAGGTAGCGTTGTAGATCGTCGCGAGGTGGTCGTGAATCTCTAAAAATATTTATGATCCGGTTGCGTTTGGTCGTAGTATTTTGCGATTTAGGTGGATTGGTGGTTTGTTTGTTTAGAGAGAAAAGTAAAGAGAGAGAGAGTGAAGAAAGAAGATAAAATGAAGAAAGAAAATGGGAGGTGGGGGTTATCCCCACTTTTCCAGTTTTTCGCCCCGCGTCCCGTGTGGTGTTCGTTTGCTCCGTCATTTAACGTTAAATAATAATTTACATTTTAATTATAAGTCCAAAATACAATTTATTACGCGATGTTTTATTTAAATATTTTACAATTTAATTTATATTGTAGTTATAAAATATAAGTTTGTTTATTTAGTTTGCGCGGTTTAATGTTTTAAATCGTGTAAGTTTGGTTTGTACAATACGAATGAATACGAAATATTATCAAAATAATATTTTTTGACATAAAAGCGTTATTTAATAAAGTTGATCACCAACGTCCGTATTAAATTGAATCGAAATACATTCGATTTAAATTGCGTACGATTTCATCAAATCGCATTTTCGTATATATTCAACAATATATATAATTCGATACATTAATTAGCCTAACCAGGAACTAATTACATGTATTAACATATGATTAGGCACTAATTACTAGTCCTAATTTGGCGGGTGTTACATTCTCCCCCTGTTAGAAGAATTTCGTCCCGAAATTTAGCTCGAAGTCGTGTTTGATGTGGAATCAGTGAATAGTTGAGGATATTTGAGTCGCATTTGGTCTTCCCGTTCCCAGGTGAATTCCGGATCACGCCGCGAATTCCATCTGACCTTGACGATGGGAATACGACTTTGTTTCAGTTGTTTGACCTCACGGTCCATAATTTCAGCGGGTTCCTCAACGAAATGAAGTTTATCGTCAACACGAATTTCATCTAATGGAATAATAAGTGTCTCATCAGACAGACACTTCTTCAAATTTGAAATATGAAAAGTAGGGTGCACGCTGCTGAGTTCGGATGGCAGCTGCACTCGATAAGCTACGGGGCCAATCCGTTCGAGGATTTCAAAAGGCCCTATGTATCTGGGATTCAACTTCCCGCGTTTGCCAAAACGGATGACGCCTTTCCAAGGCAATACTTTTAAGAGAACTCGATCCCCAACTTGGAACTCCAGTGGTTTGCGTCTCACGTCAGCATAACTTTTCTGACGATCACGTGCGGCTTTGAGTCTGTTTTGGATTTCCACAATTTTCTCAGTGGTGGCGTGTATGAGTTCAGGACCAGTGAGTTGACTATCTCCCACCTCAGTCCAACAGATCGGTGATCGGCACTTACGACCGTACAGTGCCTCAAAAGGTGCAGCCTTAATGCTGGCGTGATAACTGTTATTGTACGAAAATTCGCACAACGGTAGATGTCTTTCCCAGTTTGTACCGAAATCAACTACGCAGGCTCGTAGCATGTCTTCCAGTGTTTGAATGGTTCGTTCACTTTGGCCATCGGTTTGAGGATGGTACGCGGTACTCATATCGAGACGGGTACTCAATGCTTTTTGAAGTGATTGCCAAAAGTGAGAGGTGAAACGGGCATCCCTGTCAGAGATGATCGAGATTGGAACACCGTGATGAGAAACGATTTCCTTGATGTAGATTTGTGTAAGGCGTTCCATTTTATCGCTTTCTTTGATTGCCAGGAAGTGAGCAGATTTGGTGAGACGATCGACGATCACCCAAATGGTATCGCAACCGCTCGCCGACTTGGGTAGTTTGGTTATGAAATCCATGGCAATTTGTTCCCATTTCCATTCAGGGATTTCAGGTTGTTGGAGTAAACCAGGTGGTTTCTGATGTTCGGTTTTGACTTTCGAGCAAGTAAGACACTTGCTGACATAAGTGGCGATTTCGGCTTTCATGTTTGGCCACCAATAAAATTCCTTGATACCGTGGTACATCTTATCGGATCCCGGATGAATAGAATATTTAGACTTGTGAGCCTCGTCCATCACCAAGTCTCTTAAGTTCCCAAAACTAGGCAACCAGATTCGGTTTGAGAAATACCTAATCCCGTTAGGTCTGATTTCGAATTGTTTGTCAATACCCCGCAAGGCTTCATCTTTGATGTTTTCATATTTCAGGGCTTCGATCTGAGGGGTATGAATTTGAATGGTAAGATCGTTATGAATGGTCATACTGAGGGCTCGGACTCGAAGTGGTTTTGATCGTTCCTTTCGACTGAGGGCATCGGCTACAACATTAGCCTTCCCTGGATGGTACTTGATCTCGCAATCGTAATCGGTAAGCAACTCGACCCATCGACGTTGCCTCATATTGAGATCCTTCTGATCGATGATATGTTGGAGACTTTTGTGATCGGTAAAGATGGTGCACTTAGTGCCGTAGAGATAATGTCTCCAGATTTTTAGAGCAAAAATGACAGCTCCAAGTTCGAGATCGTGAGTGGTGTAGTTCTTTTCATGAATTTTCAGCTGTCGTGAGGTATAAGCAATGACCTTGTCTCGTTGCATAAGCACGCAACCAAGACCTTGGTGAGAAGCATCGCAGTATACCACGAAGTCATCGGTGCCTTCGGGTAAGGATAGAATTGGAGCACTGCAAAGCTTTTGTTTCAAAAGTTGGAACGCTGACTCTTGTTTTTCGGTCCAATCGAACCTTTTGTCCTTCTGAGTCAGTACCGTAAGTGGTTGAGCTATTTTAGAGAAATTTTCGATAAATCGTCGATAATACCCAGCAAGACCCAAGAATTGTCGTACTTCAGTTGCAGAGGTGGGTGCTTGCCAGTCTTTGATAGCCTCGATCTTTGATGGGTCAACGTGAATTCCCTGACTGTCGATCACGTGACCAAGAAATTGAACAGTTTGGATCCAGAACTCACACTTAGAGAATTTAGCATAAAGCTCCTCGTGTCTAAGTAGTTCAAGGATGGTTTTGAGGTGTTGCGCATGTTCTTGCTCGTTGCGCGAGTAAATGAGTATGTCATCGATAAAGACAATGACAAACTTGTCGAGGTAAGGTTTGCACACCCGGTTCATGAGGTCCATGAATACAGCCGGTGCGTTGGTTAGACCAAAGGGCATCACTTGGAATTCGTAGTGCCCGTAACGAGTTCTGAAAGCAGTTTTTGGAATATCGGTGTCGCAAACTCGTAATTGATGATAACCTGATCGCAGATCGATTTTTGAGTAAAAACTTGAACCCTGAAGTTGGTCGAATAGATCATCAATGCGAGGAAGTGGGTATCGGTTTTTGACGGTCAATTTGTTCAATTCTCGGTAGTCGATGCACATTCGGAATGAACTGTCCTTCTTTTTGACAAATAAGACCGGAGCTCCCCAAGGTGAAGAACTCGGTCTAATGAATCCTCGATCCAGAAGTTCCTGTAACTGAGAGGACAACTCCTGAAGTTCAGATGGGGCTAAACGGTATGGTGCGCGGGCCACCGGTGCGGCACCTGGCACGAGATCAATCGAGAACTCAACCTGTCTAAGCGGAGGTAGACCAGGTAATTCTTCCGGAAAGACTTCGGGAAAGTCTCTAACAATTGGCACATCCTCAAGTCGCTTCTCCTCCGACTTCTTCTCTGTGATGTGTGCAAGTATTGCGGGGTAACCCTTTCTCAGAAATTTTCGGGTTTTTAAGCAGGAGATTATATTGAGTCCCGTCCCACCGGTCTCCCCCTGTATGATCAAGGTTCCACCAACGGCGAGTGGGATACGGACGATTTTATCATGACAAACGATTTCAGCTCGATGCTTGGACAACCAGTCCATTCCGATAATGACGTCGAAACTTCCGATTTCAATGGGTATAAGGTCGATCGAAAAGGTTTCGTCAGCTAGGTTTAAAGTGCAATTAGGTATCACACTGGTGGTTTCTACAAGTTTTCCATTTGCTAGCTCTACAGTGTACTTAACATCTAAGGCAACAGGAGTGATGTCAAGTAATGGGCAAAAATCATCGGAGATAAAGCTTCTATCAACACCAGTATCAAATAGAACGGAAGCAGTTAAGTTGTTGAGGAGGAACATACCCGAGACCACATTCGGGTCTTGGCGGGCGTCCCCAGATTTGATGACAAAAGCTCTGCTGCGAGTGTTGTTGTTGTTGCTGTTGTTGCGGTTGTTGTTGTTGTTGTTGTTCTTCAGTTTTGGGCACGAGTCCCTGAAATGCCCAGGTTTCCCACACTCAAAGCATACTTTGGGTGGTCTGGTGTTGTTGTTGGAATTGTTGTTGGTAGGAGAGCGGCAATCTTTTGTGAGGTGGCCGTACCTCTTGCAGTTGTTGCAAAAGGGACCACAGGAACCTTCATGGTGGCGACTGCACTTGGAACAATAAGGTTTGCTCCCAGTGTAGCCCCGGATGATGTCAGTGGTGGTGTTGTAAGCTTTGATGGTGTCGGGTTTCTTGTTTTGTTGGTTGGAGGGGTTGTTGTGGTAGTCAGACCACTTGCGTTTGTTGTTATGGGAGGATGAAGTGGGTGGTTCAGAATCTTGGCTCATGGACATTAGGTCTTGGGCCAATAGGATCGCACCGTCAATGGTGGTTGGTTTTGAAGAGATGACATGTCCCCGAACAGGATCAGGGAGACCAAGGGTGTACTTCCTGATTTTATCAGGTTCAGTGCTAACCATAGCTGGGCGGAGGGCAGCTAGTTGTTGAAACCTGGTGGTATAACCATCGATATCACCACCCTGAACCTTTAAGTTCCAGAACTCCTCATCTAGCTTTTGGAGTTTGGCGATAGAGCAGTATTTGGCAGTGAGTTTTGCCTTCAATTCCTCCCAAGTGAGTTGGTAGGCAATGTCAGCACCCACTGATTGGGTATATGAATTCCACCAAGAGTGGGCATCATCTTCAAGAGAGCAGGTGGCGAAGTTTACTTTGTCGTTCTCCGCGCATTTACTAACACGGAAAACAGTTTCCATTTTCTCGAACCATCTGATCAGTCCGATGGCTCCTTCAGAACCCTTGAAGCTCGAGGGTTTGCAGCTTTGGAAGTCCTTGTAAGAACAAGGTTTGACGGCAGAGGTTCCAGCGGTATCGCTGTTTCTTGTGGAGTTGGGTGGGGTATTCCGAGCCAAGGCTTCAGTAACAGCCTGGGTTATGAGTGACGTGATCTGAGCATCTGTGTAAGGTCGTGTCTTTGGCGGCATGATTCTTCAATAAAAGAAATGAAGATACATGAGATTTTGTAAGAAAATTGTATTTATTTCAGATGTACATGTATAAAGGTGGTAATACATAACATCAATATGAAAAAGAATTATGGAAATTAATATGAGTTGAACAACAAGAAATATTTGATAGCTAATACGAGTTCAAAGGTTACATCCTACAGATGTATTACAAAAGATGTCGGGAATTGTTACATCCGACTGAATTATAGAGTAGCGCGTAGATAGTTACTAGATTACAGGATAGATTACAAGACAAAGACTACACTAGTCTTGACGTAGATTAATTTGTTCCATCATCGTGACAAGACGGTCCACAGTGTTTGCAAGCCTGCTAGCTTGTCGGGCGTTGTCTTCTGCTAGCGCAAGTCGTTGTGTTATTCCGCGCGCATACTCTTCTGCTTCACGTGAGCGTTGCTCACATTCTTCCATCCTTTGTTGTAGAAGGGCATTTTCCACCCTTATTTCTATAATTTGGTTGCGAAGGACATCCATGTTGTTGTTTGTGGTTTCAAGGTCGTCGGAGACCTGTTCTATGCGTTCAAGAGACGTAAGTCGCCAGTTTTCATTTGTTTCCTGCAACACGACATCCATGGTGCGAAGTCGCTGCTCGTGTTGATTTACCCTAGCAGTTAAAGCCGGTAAGGCGATGTGAGTGGGATACGGGCCAGCTCGAGGCAACCTGTTGTTCCTCCTTGCTACCCTTGGGTTCTGCGACCCGGATGGAGAACGAGATGAATTTGGTGGGATGTTTGCCATTTCTGAGACAAAGCGTTAGTAAGATTGAGGCCTATATTCATATAGCTCCTATATAATATAGCCTATTGAGTGTCTAGCATAAACATGTTTGAGTCTCGGTTCTCTCGAGGTCAGAGTCTTCTATTGTATCCTGTTCAGCCATAACTACTTTCAGATCTTACATCATCTATGTTAAATGATTAGTTTCGAAAAACTCATGTAGTATATGAAAAGTTGGTACTTGCGTTCACATGTTAAAAGTTTGAGCAGTATATCACACCTCTGAGTAAAATAGTAAAAGAGGGGCTATGAGACTCACCTGAGTCTGAGAGCGTTTAAACAAACGTAAGTTGATTAGCGAATAATGAAGTCCAACGACTTGTAACCTGAGGGTGTCCACGACACGCGATGGTTATAATCATGATTGGGTATCTCAAAAGATCACCCTTGTAGTTGTTACACAACTATATATGTCCAACTTACTTCGATTTGGTTGATTCGTTAAGCGTTTGAAAATGTGTACGGCCCGTTGGTGATGGGTTTGGAATAATAAACTTTAAGTATTATTATTTTGTAATTGGCGTTTTGCACTTAAAAGTGTGTCCCGAAGTGTTTTATAAGTCGTATCGTATAAGGGTTTGAGGTTATATAGTTCCAACACTTAGTGAAATTGAGATTTGAAAACCTGCTATTTTATGCGACACAATCATGCGACACTAAATGGATTATGCGACACAAAGGTTGTGTCGCATAGGAGTGCGACACAATGTCCATACGACACAAGAGTTGTGTCGCATGGATGCGAAATGCTGATTCAACAGCGACATAGTGATTGTGTCGTATGGGGTATGCGACATAGTGGTTGTGTCGCAAGATTTGCGACACTAAATCTTTGGTACGACATAAGGTACGACACAAGGGATTTTATGCGACATAACATGGGAAATACGACATAACGTGCGACACTAAGGGTAAAATACGACACAACATGCGACACAAGGCTTGTGTCGCATGGATGAACACCAGCCCAGAAATCCGGCTGTCAACGTTAATTCCGACCAAAAATCCGTTTTAAACTCGTTTTTAAGCTATGAAATCGTGTTATATACTTAGTAATGGACATATATATGTTATATAAACAACCACAAGTGAAAAATACTAAGAATCGAGTGATTTCGGGATTTTGTCAGAAACTTACAATTTACCGAAATGAAAATCCGGAAAGGTAGCGTTGTAGATCGTCGCGAGGTGGTCGTGAATCTCTAAAAATATTTATGATCCGGTTGCGTTTGGTCGTAGTATTTTGCGATTTAGGTGGATTGGTGGTTTGTTTGTTTAGAGAGAAAAGTAAAGAGAGAGAGAGTGAAGAAAGAAGATAAAATGAAGAAAGAAAATGGGAGGTGGGGGTTATCCCCACTTTTCCAGTTTTTCGCCCCGCGTCCCGTGTGGTGTTCGTTTGCTCCGTCATTTAACGTTAAATAATAATTTACATTTTAATTATAAGTCCAAAATACAATTTATTACGCGATTTTTATTTAAATATTTTACAATTTAATTTATATTGTAGTTATAAAATATAAGTTTGTTTATTTAGTTTGCGCGGTTTAATGTTTTAAACCGTGTAAGTTTGGTTTGTACAATACGAATGAATACGAAATATTATCAAAATAATATTTTTTGACATAAAAGCGTTATTTAATAAAGTTGATCACCAACGTCCGTATTAAACTGAATCGAAATACATTCGATTTAAATTGCGTACGATTTCATCAAATCGCATTTTCGTATATATTCAACAATATATATAATTCGATACATTAATTAGCCTAACCAGGAACTAATTACATGTATTAACATATGATTAGGCACTAATTACTAGTCCTAATTTGGCGGGTGTTACATATCGGTCGGTCGGATTTGACTCCGGTCGTTGTTCCAACAGCAATAGAGGCGGCGGACAGTGAGTTTTAAATTTATATGAGCTGGGGCTCAAACTATAAGTACTACCTACCTTGGGAGCAAGCAGTAAGTATAACTCGAGGTCGTTCTTAAATCGGAGCGAATTGAAATGAAGCGAATCACCAAAGATTATGGTTGCTAATAGGATAGGGGTAGGTAGATAGATTTTGGATTGATTTGGTTTTCTAATTTTCCTAAGTGCAGTAAAGTAAATAACAGAGATAAGAGATAGGGAATAAGCAGACAGGTAGAGATGTGATTGCTGAAACTTGGATAATTAGGGTTTCAGGATGATGTTCATTATAAAATTGATTGGAGATTTACCAGATAAAGAGTAAACATACTTTCGGTGTAAACACTAGGACCCTACGTTCAGGTGAAACCCTAGAAACATATGTCACTGGAATCCTAGGTTATCATGATTCTGATCAGATCAGGCTGTTTTCAAACCCCCCAGAACCTTTGCTTAACTAAGACAAAGTCACCCTAAATTTTCTAGGGATCAGGCACAAGGCAAGAGACCGCAATTGTATTTACTGACCTTTCTTAACACCTAATCGTCTATTTATTTTTATCATAGCAAATACTGATTGTATCCTGTGTATGTTAAACTATTGGTGTGATTAGGGTTTTGCATGTCTAGGTATATGATTGACACTACCCTGTATTGTTTCTATTGAAGCACATTCTTAACCATCGTAAATATAGACCCTCCTTTACATACAGGCGTTCATCCCTAGGAATAATCACGGTGTACAGGGCAATTAGGCATTTCCACAGCGTTCCAAACCCTAGATGTACTAACGGTGTACTGGGCATTTAAGCATTTCCACAGTGTTCCAGATCTTAGGTGTACTAACGGTGTACAGTGCAACAAGCATTTCCACAGCTTTGATTCCTAGACCACAGTTCTAGAAGGGTCACTTCTAGGTAATTCACGATGAAACAATCCATGGCATTTCCTTAGCTTCCACGTATTTGTACTCCACACGAGGTGTTTCCAACGCTATACGAAGTACCGTGCCTTTTAAAGGAAAGTTCATAGTTTCATACTGTAACTGGAGATAACTGTATATTCATAGTATTAGGGTTGATCAGATCCTATCCTAGGGCAACAGTCACGTGAAAGTCTGGAAAGGGTGATGAGAGACTAGATCTATATTCAGGATAAGCTTAACCAGATACACAGCATAACAATTTCCAATCGTACAAATGAAATATTAATTTAACATCATCCCTACTCCTAATATCTACATTTCAACAATCACAATATTAAACTACTCTATAAACATGGCAATATGCAGAATATAAACTGAAATAACATAAAGCACAAGCATTATAACAGTAAGTAAAGTTTAGATATCACCGGGAATACAGCAGCGTAATACTGAGGATTACAAATAGTCTGAACTTGAAAAACTCGTTACAACAAGATTACCAAGCTAAACCTTCCTCTAGACTCGAACCGTAAGCTCAACCCTAACCTTTCTCCTCTAACTCCTAAGAGTAGTGCTAGAGAGAGAAAGTTAGAGAGAGAAAGTGAAAGAAAAAGAGAGAAATGAAAGTGAGAGAAATGTGAGAATGTGTGAATGTGTTAAGGTGTGTGGAATGAGGAGGGGTGACCCTCTATTTATAGGCAAAGCTTCAAATCTTCCGTACAACTCGCGAAACAGCACATACAAGCAAACGAAGCAGCATACGGGGGCAGGGAGGCCGTATACGGCCTTGGTAGGGCCGTATACGGTGTATACAAGGCCGTATACGGTCTGTATAGGGCCGTATACGGTTCCCTAGGCCGTATACGGTGTCCTTCTGATTTCGTTTGTTGCTTAAAACGCGCGTATCTCCTTCGTTATGCGTCCGTTTGACCTGATTCTTTCGCCTATGTCTTCGTAATTCCGTTACGCTTCTAATGATGCCAATTTCACTGAAATTGGATGTGTATAGCTTAAGCATAGCCGAAATGACTTTATAGGGTCTGATACCGCTCAGTCTTCTCCGTTCTTTATCCGATTTGCATGATTCTTGATTTTCCCGTCTCGATTTTACCTGTTTTATTATATGATGAAGTTAGAATGTGATCTATATAAGGTAAATGAGACCGGAGGATTTTGTGCACGTTTATTCGCCCTAATTTGCTTGTTATTTGGACGTTTTTAGGTGATTTTTGCAGTGACGCCTATATTTAGACCACTTTAGTGAATTTTAGTAAATAATGATCATTTTGGAATGTTTTCACTAAAGATACGTCCAAAAAGTGCGGAATATTGCCCTTAAAAACATGACTATTTGAGTCACATCAGATACCGATTCTGATCAGGTTCAGAACCCTGGGTTATATCATGGAAAAACAAATCTTTCGACTGCGTCTTCTAGTTCGACCACTGCATTGTTAGTTGGTGATACTGGTGAAAATGGTGAAATGATATCTGAAGATCTGTGTTTTATTTCCTCCTCTAGTGATGAAACTAAAGGAAAGATTACTGAGAAGTCACCTCAAGAGCATCAGAAGATGCCTATGAGTGTGAAATCTGCGGAACAGCAATTGTCTGTTCTTGCTTCCTTTGTTGCATCATATGAATACTACATTGAGGGAAAGATCAATGATCATATTCTGTTTGACGAGGATTATGAACAGATTGATCCGGACTATGTTGAGGAGTTGGAACTTCAGGAACTATTAGCATTAGTATCCGGAAAAGTGAAGAATTTCCTCAAGAGAACTGGTAGAAAGGTTGTGGGCAATAGATCAGGGTTTGATAAAACCAAGGTCAAATGTTTTAACTGTCAAGGTATTGGACATTTCGCTCGTGAGTGCCAAAGACCTAAGTTAGAAGCTGGTAGAAAACAAAGTTCGGGAAGTACTCTCGCTTCCAAAGCCTTGGTGGTTAAGCAGTTAGATGGATCTTATGATTGGAAAGCTCAGTCGGAAGAAGAAGCTTTGATGGCTGAGATTGAAGATCAAGAGACAACTGTTGGATCAATGTCCTACATGCCCACTGATGTAGAACATAGAGTAGAGGTGCCTGAGTCTGAAGTGAAGACAAGTGATGAGGACGTGTTGTACATGGATTCAAATGCTGAAATGAGTCCAGATGACTTTGTAGCACACATGGCTGAAGTACAAACTGACAAGAAAAGGGTATGTTTGGATATTCTTACTCTTGCTGATGTTTGTTATTTAGTTACTGATTTGCAATCTCAATTAAGTGTTTTATCTGTTTCAAATCAAAATCTGTTATCCCAAGTTAGTGCTTTAACTGATTCTAATAGGTCTATGATATCTGAATTTGAACAAGCTAAAAGTGATGTCCTAAGGTTAAGTACAGATAAGGTAGATCTTAAGAATAAAATTAAGTCTGATGTTTCTGATAAGACCGCACTTAGAGATACCATAAAAGAAAAGGCTATAATCATAGATGGACTCTATATAAACATTAAAGACTTAAATCAAACAATAGCTAATAAGGATAGAGAGTTAGCTGAGCTTAAACAGAAGTTAGTAGAGCAAGATCGGAAGATTGAAACCTACAGAACTTTAGAAATGGACAAAATGCTAGAAGCTCAACGTAGTGTAAAGGACAAGACTTGGATAGGATACAATGATGTGCATCATCCTTTTAATGCCAATTACACTAGTAACTCTATAGATTCTGAAATGACAGATATTAATCCTGAGATTTTAGTAACTAATGACCCTGAACAGTCAGAGGCACAGAAAGATGTTATTAAGAACCTATCACCAGATAATAGTAAGGTTTCACATTTCACCAAAATACAGTTTGTATCGGGTGGAGTGATTAATGATACTAAGACTGATGATAAGGTTGATAAGGAACAAATATCTAAACTTTTAGTGCCTAACACTCCGGATGAGAAAGCAAAAGTTAATAAATCACGAAAACAGATGTCTTGCTTCAAATGTCACCAAAAGGGACATGTTGCTTTGTGTTGTCCGAACAAGAAGCCGGAAGCATCACATAAGTTAGTAAATGATGAAAAGACACCGACTGACTCTAGTAAGTCTGTAGATAGGTTAGATACCAAACCTAAGTTAGGTAATAAACCTATTAACATTCTTAAAAGAGAAGGTAAGCATAGTGTCTCCCCACCTAAGCCTAAACGGCCATATACTCTAAGTGATAATTCTTTCAATAAGCCTAGGGATATGACACCATCGAGGTTTAGAACTCAAGGTAGAAGCTATAGTCATTTTGAGAATGGTACTACTTCGCGATCACATGGGTTTAATTATAATTATCATAATAGAGCTCAGAATTCGGTGCCTAGGAGGTTTTCCTCAAATTCACCTCTTAAGGTTGATCGTCAACAAGCTCAAGCATCTTCAAAAGTAACCAAAGCTCTTGATGGGAAGGATGGTTATTTTAAAGAGCTTAAGTTTGTTGATGATAAGGGACAGACCAAGACCGTAATGGCTTGGGTCCCTCTTGAGAACTGATCGTGTTTTGTGTTATGTGTAGGAGCATGCTGTGAACAAGGACAGTTGGTGGTTTGTAGACAGTGGATGCTCAAGACGCATGACAGGAGAACGAAGTCTATTGACAGACTTCAAGGAAGGTCTCAAGCAAAAAGTCAATTTTGCAGGAGATAAAGGAGGAGTAATTACGGGAAAAGGAAAAGTTTCAAATGGAACTTTGACTCTGGAGGATGTGAACTATGTTGAAGAACTAACTCACAACCTAGTGAGTGTTTCCTAAGTCTGTGATAAAGGTCATCCAGTTTACTTTAATGAAAAGGAGGCCTTAGTCCTGAAGCCGGGTTTCAAAATTCCCGAGAAATGGATATTGATGAGGGCACCAAAGAAGAAGGACATCTATGCAATCAACATGGGTGTTCCTAACTCTTCAATGGTGTCTCAATGTTTATTATCCAAGGCTTCGGAAGCAGATGCATTATTATGGCATAGGAGAATGGCACACCTGAACTGGAGAAAGATGAATTACATAACCAAAAATGGTTTGGTTCTAGGTGTACCACAAAAACGTTTCGAGTCTGAAGATAAGTGTGTTCCTTTCATGAAAGGAAAGTAGCACAAGAAACCACACAGATCTAAGACTGAAAACTCTATCTCCTCACCATTTGAGTTGCTACACATGGACCTCTTTGGCCCTATAAGCAAGAGAAGTCTAGGTGGCAAATGGTACTGTTTGGTTGTCACAGATGACTATTCTAGATTCTCGTGGGTATTCTTTTTGGGATCTAAGGATGAAACACCAGGAATTCTAACTGAGTTCTTCGATCTAGTTGAGAATGTCTACAAAATGAGAGTAAAGCGTATTCGTAGTGACAATGGAACAGAGTTTAAGAATTCAACGTTGAATATCTATTGCTTAAGCAAAGGGATATTACATCAATTTAGTGCACCTTATGAACCTCAACAGAATGGTGTTGCTGAAAGGAAAAATAGGACGTTGATTGAAGCTGCTAGAACAATGTTTGCTGATTCAAAGCTTCCGGTCCTCTTTTGGGCAGAAGCAGTGAATACAGCATGTTATGTTCTCAATAGAGTTCTTACGGTTAAAAGACATAACAAGACTTGTTATGAGCTTTTAAACGATAAGAAACCAAACTTAAAAGGGTTTGAACCCTTTGGAGTTTCATGCACAATATTAAAGACCGGACATCAAGATAAATTTGGTGAGAAGGCTGACGAAGGATTTTTCCCAGGTTATATGCCCAATTCGCCAAACAAGAGAGTCTTTGTAACATCCTCTCCGATAGCCTGGTATTTTTCTACTTTTAATTGCTTATTTAATTGTTTAAATAATTTTTCTGCGATATAATTTCGATTATTGTGAAACTTGGTAAATTAAGTTTCAGGACTTAATGTGGTTAATGAAATGTTGCTTGTTTTAAATTATTAAAGTTGACGGTATAATAAAATAAATTCACGCAATCGATTTTTAGGTTCCAGACAATATATTTAGGACGGGTATTAAATACCCAAAGTTGTAGGTCGGTTTTAATAGGGACCGACCTAACCCATGGATCACTTTACCAATTCTCTCTTATTTTCATTTCTCTTTCAACTAAACCCACAAACCCTAACTAGTAAAATCTTGTGTAATCATCAAATTAGGAAGTGATTGGAGCTTGTAATCTTCTAGCTATCATCATCATCACCTCCTTCTTCTTCTATTCATCATCATCTCCATTTTTTAAAGGTAATGAAGTTTATTTCAAATGGTGGTTAGGAAAAGAAATTGTTGAATTGAATGATCTTGGTAAGTTTATATAGTGATTGTTAGTGACATATGATGATAAGTAATGCTTATTAACTAGTTAAATGCATTGAATTCGAGTATTGGGTTAAGATTTGAATTAGTTTGATAATATGAATAGGTTTAATGATTTTGGTGTAAATCTTGGTTATTTGGATGTTTGGATGTTATGGAGATTGAATAAGGTTATATAGATGTTGTATGAAGTTGTTGTTGGGTTAGAAATCGAGTTATATGCATATTTGAGTCGAAATTGAGGTTTTGGAAATTTTTGGTTCGTGCATTTTACATAAACTGCTGCTGCTGTTCTTGAACTGGAGGAGAAGCCGGCGGCTTCATAAGCCTAGCCGGCGGGTTCTGTTCAATGATGGGGAAGCCGGCGGCTTCAATGCCAAGCCGGCGGCTTGTGACCCCCAACCGGCGGGCAGTAGGCCCAAACCGGCGGACACTAGAGGCTTTAAAACCCAATTAAGTTCTGTTGATGAAAAACGTAATTCACCCGGCGGTTGAAGGGATTGACCCGGCGGTTGACCATGGGAAGCCGGCGGCTTCTATGGTCAAGCCGGCGGCTTCTGGCTGTTTCCAGGGATTTTTCAGTTTTAGTTTTTAAAAACCTTTTAAGTGTTATTATACGATAATTATTTGATGCATTATGATTGAATATGCATAATTAGTAGCTAGTAATCTAGATGTTTATATTAATGAGTTCCAAATGTGTCGAACTTTTATAAGTTATAATTGGACGATCTTGATTACTAACTTTTTATTGGTGTTGAATCTCAGATCCTCCAAAAGACAAAGTTGCTCCGAGAATCTGAGTAGTTGAAGACGAAGGTATTGGTGAGTGGATTCAAAACTCACCGTTTGGCTTAGTTGTAATCATTTGATTACGACGGGTAAACGTAGACTTGATTATGGAGTTGATTATTGGTTATTGTTGATCATATGCCTATATGTGCTTTGTGTGGCCTTCGGGCATCGTTGTTAATGAGGTCAACAAGTTGATGAACTGTTGGTTGGGCTAGTGAGTTGTTGTGTGAACGGTACAGGGAAGTACTTCATTTGTTGTGTGTGCTGAACTGTACCTAAGTACGATAAACACTAGCTATCGGTCTCGTCCGTTATGGCCATACGGATATGTTTGGATAAGTGATCTTGGGGAGCCGCCCGGGTGCTAAGGTTATCCCCGGATCCACCGATCCTCATTAAGTTGTTGTTGATTGTTGTAGTTGCGAATACTTGTTGTTGTTAATTGGTTTAGCTAAGTTAAATGTTGAGTGTTGGATTTACTCACTTAGCTATGTGCTAATCCCTCGTTGTTACTTCCTGCAGACTTTTGTTTTGAGCATGAGGGTGGGTAGCAGGAAGGTCAAACTTTGGAAGAATGGAATGTTTGATATTCAAGCTACTCTGACTATTTTGTAATAACTCGGTTTAGTTCATATAATACCCCGTCATGCTAATCTTTTGAACAAGTTTTAAATTGAAGTGACTTAAACATGTAGACGGTTTTAATATTTTAGTAGATTATGTAATCAAGTATTGTGTTTTATTAATCTTCGCTTCCGTATTTTATATAATATTATCACTATGAAATGAGGGGTGTTATAGTCTTTAATAAAGTTACAGGACGTTTGGAGGTAGTTTATAACATTGAAGTTACGAGCTACACACCGGATGTACATAAGGGCTTAGATTGGAAATTTTATTATTCTGATCTTTTTGCATCATTTAAAGTCCCTACTAGTGACTATGTCAGTGATTCAGAGATAGCTGAACATTTAGTGTCTGAAGACGTGGATACTGGCCATACTTCAACATCGAGTGTTCCGAAATCTGGAATCAAGACAAATGTTGATCCAAATCAACCATCTACTAGTGGATTGATGCGCCAACAGCGGTCGGTAAGGGAAATTACTCACCCTTGTCGTTGCACCGGCTACTGGAGGTGGCGATCAGTGGGTTGTTTTTTATTTGTAATTGTGGGGCCTAAGTTTTCCCTAACAATGCTAATCCTAAGGGGGAGCAAGTGGTAGGTATGACCTAGAGTCGTTCTTCAAACCGACTGAATTGAAACTAAGGCGTGGCAGATGAGGGCTTTCAAACTAGTGAAGGGTTTATAAAGTAGTGAGGGAGTTTTGGTTTTTATATTAACTAACTTAGGTAAGTAAATAAATAAAAGCGAAATATAAATAGAACGTAAAGTAGATAATATAAAGATAGTGTTTGTTGAGACTTCGTTAATTAAGTTATGTGATGATATTTGGAGAAACTGTTTTGAAAGATATTAGTTAATTATCATTCTTGAATACTTGTATGTAAACACTAGATTCCTTACTAATTAAAATCCCATTATTATGTCACACCGGGAGCTAGGTTATGGTAACATTACAAGGTATTTAGAATAATAAGCAAAATCTTAATTATGGTTTAATAATACTTTCATATGAACGGGAATAAAATCTTAAGGTACTAGACATAACTGAATCATATAACGATTCCTCGTCATACTAACAGATTCGTATATTTAAAAAATTCATTTAAGACTTTAAACCAGCCCTTGCTTAAGACTACCCAATAAATCCCCTAATTATCCACAGCGTTCCTCACTTTAAGTGGTTCCACCGCTTCAAACCTTGGCCATGTCTTGTCCTACGATAATCCCCCATATAGCCTTGCGGTTCCATAGTTTCAAACCTTTGATAAATTATATTGACACAAATGACTGACTACCTTTTAATTGGACGTCGTTAAAAAGGTGTTGTAATCACGTTTATTGGTGGAAAGGCGATAGATTAAATTGAAGTTTAAAAGTCTATTTAGAAAGGTTAATTAAACTAGGTTTCTCATTTTATATATATTAGTCCGTAATATAACTACCTTCGGTCGTTACACAGCTTCCACGTATTTGTACTACACCTAACGTGTTTCCAACGCTATACTGCATAACAGTCGAATAGGGGCCGTCATATTACTTCGTAATATTATACCGTTTCATAATATAACTACCTTCGGTCGTTCTTCGGCTTCCATACATTTGTACTCCACCTTGAAGTGCTTCCAGTACTATACCGAAGAACAGTCGAATAGGGGCCGTCATATTATTTCACGATAATTAAGACCATTTATGTTTTACTACTATGATGATCCTAAGGCAACAATCAAACAAGAACATGCAATAAGACGATCAAAGCAATACTGCCGAACTTTAATATTTAATTATATATCATCCCATAATTAACTAACTATATCGCAAGCAAACACAACAAGTATACTACTCTCTAATCATGGCAATAACTAAATCCAGCATAATCAATATAAAAGTAATTAATTAAGATAGATAAGGATAGAAAGAACCAGGATTAAATGCGAAAGAGAATAGACTTGAATTAATAGACACAATTCCGAGCATACACCGAATATTACAATGCGTTCCGCACTTTCCTTCTATTCTAAACAAGCTCCTAAACTAGCCTAAAACTAATTTTTAGTAAGAAAATAGAAAGAAAGTAGAAGCAATATCTTAAGAGAAGTATATTGTTCAAAGAATGGTGTGTGTTTCAAATGAGCCTAAAGCCTCCTATTTATAGGAGAGTTTTGGTGCATGTTAGCAAGTAAAAGCTCACAATAGCAAAAGGTGGAAAAGGTAGTGGCACCAGGTACGCGCATATAGTGGCACGAGGTACGCGCATATAGTGGCACGAGGTACGCGCATATAGTGGCACGAGGTATGCGCATATAGTAGCACGAGGTACGTAAAGTTGCGTAAAGGTCTTGCACCGGGTACACGCAAGGACCAAAAAGCGGGAACCGGATGGGGGGTGGCAGCAGCCGGCGCCTGGTGGCTGGCAGCCGGCGGCGGCTGGCTGCCACCCGTCCCGGTTCGTCGCCCGTTGCCTCGTTGCTCGTTTCGCGTGTATCTTCTTCGTTATGCGTCCGTTTGCGTCGATTCTTTTTTTGTTGGATTCGTATTTCAAAAACGAAGACTTTGATGACAAGATATCCCAAAAATATGTCTCTGAACTTTAGATGTGTCGTACGAATCATTTGGATCTTCTGGCGTACGTAGAATCTTCATTCTTCGTCCATTTTTGTTGATTCTTCTTCTGTTGGATTCGTAATTTGAAAACGAACATCTTGGGTGAGATGGATGTTGGTGATGGGCACTTTTTTCTTGAAATCTCGTTTTGATGTCTTGAATCTTCAAACGTGCGTGGAATCTTCGATTTCATTCGTTTTGCTTGATTTTTATCGTGCAACTTTGTTTTGACCATCTTGGCATAATATCATTGATTGGTACTGTTTTTGAGTTACAAATGCCAAGAATCGTTCCAGAATGAGAGAGATATCGGTAGTAAAAACGTGACTTTTTACGCGATATCAAGTATCCCACACTTAGAACTTTGCTTGTCCTCAAGCAAACTCAAATTTCAAGCATGGTTAAAGGTAAGCAGATAATGAAATATTTTAAGGCAGAACTTTCTACTAAGGGGGTTTTGGAAAAATAAAATATTTGTTCTTTGAAAAAGCAGGGTTGTAATCTTTGGGAGCATGCTTTTGATCTTTGATCTTGGATACATGACTAGGCGATCCTCTCCAGGTGGTCACTCAAATCACTCAAAGTGTTTAGGGTTTCCTATTCTATTATATCAATCACTCAGAACGCCAGTCATGTATCGTTTATCGTCATAGGCTTGATCGAGAATCAAATTGTTACCTTTCAGTGAGCGCGAAGTCAATCTAGACACAATCATTCTAGGAGGGGTGATGTAGTGTTTTTGGAGTGGAGTGTTAGTGATATGAGAGGGGGTTGTGTTGGTTTTTCATGGGTTTATTTTTGGTGAAGAGGAAACCTGGAATTTTGAATTTTTGGGAGGATTGACGCCCTTTTCTTATGATTTTTGGGAGGAGTCTTTTTCCACTTGACTTTCTTTTCTTCAAATTCTTTTCTTGGATTTTTTTTCGATGTCATATCCTCGTAGCTTCTCTTATTTCATCTTTAGAACTTACTATGAAGTTTAAGGGATGCTTTTGAGAGGGTAGAGATAACGTATTTATTTTTGGATGTACGGATGGGTTTAAGAATGATGTGATTCGATTTCCTTTTTACTCACCAGTTCGGATTCGAAATGCATAACAGGAGCAAGTTCTGATTCTAAACGCATACATCGGCACACTTAAGAATCGAAGAAATGAAGCATTAAAAGTGAATGCTTTATATGGCTCAAGATACCTCACGAATCGAAAGTTGGTTTATTGTGTACCTAGTCATGCGATGCTCTTTATGGGATTACTAAACTAATTTTCCAAAGGAGTTCGTATTTTATTTATCCTTCTTCCCCAAAGTAAATCATTCTTCGTCTAAAATTTTCATTTTCAACATATTTTTAACTCAATTTTGAAAATTTTGTTTACTTTTTGGAAGAGGATGGTCTAAAGAGCAACGATTTTAGAATCAAGCATATACCATTATCCATTTTACAGTAGTGCAACTACTGCTATCCCACACTTAAAGGAACATCGTCCTCGATGTTATTCTAAGCTCTGACTGGGGTAAAATCCCACACTTAGGATTTAAAACATCTTAGACGTATTCTTTTAGTAGTGTGTGTTGGGTTTGAATCACACACTTAGTGATAAGCATAGTGGATATGGTATATTTATAACGAAGGAAAGAGACTAGTACAGAAGTACTCCCCGGTATTTGCAGTGTTCCATGGTATGCGTTTGCTGAACTTCATCTTGTTGGGTTCACTCTTGATCAAGTTTTCTTGTGATTGGTCTCGTAGGTGTGAACACGTTGGATATACTTTCTTTGATGCGTGGCATCAAAAATTTGATGCGTCAGGCAGAAGCTTGTTCGTATATCCAAGTGTGAAAGATAGTCGGAGACTTCATCGCTTCTTGGAATGTAAAATTGCGGAAATGTAAAACACGGGTTGCCTCCCGAGAAGCGCTCTTTTAAAGTCGAGAGCTCGACTTCTTCTCTTCTAGCTAGATGGAGATAGATGCGTCCATGGGATCCCCTTTGTTGATGTTGTGAGCCATAGGTTGCGGAAAAGTATATCGAGGTGGATAGATTCTCATGAAATGATTGACTATTGTCGTAATCAATTCGAGTGGACTATCTCTCGATGTCTGCTTTTAGTTCAGTAGATGATCTGAAGTTGTCCTTACAAGTCCGTAAAGTCCGAAGGTGATGTAATCGACTGCTTTAGTGACAGTCCCTCTAGGGTCGGTCATGGTGGTTGTGTCTGTCTTAACAACCTCTCTTGGCGGTGGGTTTTGCCAAAGAGAGCATACAAACGCCAAGAATTGCAGTTTTATGCCTTCATAGTTTTCGATCTTGGGGTCTCCATTGAATCTTCTGATGGATGTGCACAGGTTCTTGATTTGCCGGTGCTGATGGTCGTTGAATGGAAAGTCGGATTCTGAGAAAACTAGAGTAAGCTGACGAAGTATCTCCTTGCATCCTGAGTAGAATATGAACTTCGTTCTGGAGTTACTTTTCCGTTATTGAATCTCCCTTAGATGGATCGTAACAGAAGTAGCGATATCAAGTGGTGATTCATATGTAACCCTAAGAGGTCATTCGCGCCTTGACTCCTCCCTAACGAGATCACTAAGTTCTTCAATCATTAACTCAATTTGTTTTTCCATAGTGGAGTTAATAACCATGGATCCGCTCTCCTTGGAACTGAGGTGATCTTCTCTACTTAGCAAGTTAAGCAACGATGTGAGGTCATTCATCATTGAAATGTCAGCACGACTGCTCGGATTTCCGATAGTCTCTTTCATATGCGCTCTAATAGATCCTAACATCTCCCATTGCGTTGAGGTGAATGGGATGTTAGATCTTTTAAGGGCATTGTAGATCCTAGCGTAAGCCCGTCTTTGTTGTTGACAGAATTGCAGTTCAGCAGGGGAAAGAGCAAGCATGTTGACTACGCTGCTTATTCCTCCTACTACTTTGTCAAATCTTTGGATGAATTCTTCGACCACTTTGTGATCTATGATGGTTTGCGGTTGGTATCTTGTGCGTTTGGAATATTCCTCCAGTGTTTCTCCTCTCGTGGGATGGTTGTGGTTACCTCCCGCCATTTTTTCAGTGGTAAACGGATTAGTTGGCGGTATGCTTCTTTTGTTTTCTTCTTCCATCTTTCTTGTTTTAATTTCTTCCATCGTTGGGTTGTTTGCTGATGGAGATGCATTTTTCATCTCTTGTCCTATTCGTCGGAGGTCAATCGGGAAATATGGCGTGATTGCCATTTCCTTGCTAGATTTCCTTTCAGTTGTTGGCTTTGCAGTTTCTTTGTCCTCCGCGGTCTTGTTCATGGAGATCATGTACATATCGGCTTGGTCTCCAGCGTTAGGATTGTCGATATGGAAAGTGATGGTTTCTCCCTGGGACTGCAAGCTAATGGTTTGTGCGAAGACGTTGATGATTGCCTTGGCCGTATTCATGAAAGGTCTTCCTAGTATCATTGGGATGTGTACGACTTCCTGCATATCCATTACTACAAAATCTGCTGGGTAAAGAAATTTATCAATCCTAACTAAAACATTTTCAGTTATTCCTCTAAGGTATTTGACTGATTGGTCAGCAAGCTGTATGGTCATTTTGGTAGGTCGAAGATTTTCTAACTCAAGCCTCTTGAAAAGCGAGTATGGCATAAGATTAACACTAGCTCCTAAATCGGCAAGAGAACAGATGGTGCCTGAATTGTAGATAGAACAGGGGAGATTAAAACGTCCAGTGTCTCCGAGTTTTTCTGGAATGGTATTTTTCAGGATAGCTTAACATTCCTTGTTCAGCGGGACATTGGGTACTTCGGGTACCTTATCCTTGGTTGTAAGAAGCCTTCTGAAGTACTTTTTGGAAGGAACTTCAGATATGGTATCTAGGAATTTCCTATCAAGCTTAAAAGACTTAAGCTTGCCGTGTCGTTGTTTAAGATGAGCCGGAAATGGGATTTTTACTTTCCTATTTGGTGGAGACTCTAAATCTATTGTCGAATGAACAATAGGTGGTTTCTTCACCGGAGAAGAAACCGTATGTGGGATATGTGCTACCTGAGAGTCTTGAATATGGGAAGCCTCCTTATGGCAACTAGTTGGACTATCCTGAGGTTTAGCGTTAATACACTGTGCTAATTGTCCTAAGATGAGATCGGCTTGGTCTTGTCTAGCCGAGATTCCTTGAATGACTTGTATCAGGGTGTCGTCAAAACTAGAGGTTTGTGAGGGAGAGGGTTCGGAAGGTTGGAATTGGTAAGTTGGTGGGCTATTCCCAGGTGGGTTAAGAGAAGGGTTAGTGTTGGGTGAACTTAGATGAGATTGAGGAATTTGGGCTGAGTGGTTCAAATTAGCACAGTTAAGGAAAGTTTGAACTTGAGAGACTTGTTGCGATTGACTTTTTAATTCCTTGATCTCCTTGGTTAGGTCTGCCACTTGCTGAGTGAGAGTTTTGATAGCTTCATTCTCGATTGTAGTAGGTGAATTCACTATTGAGGGGTGATTTTCACTATTCCAGTCATGGTTGTGCATTGTCATTTTCTCAATAAGGCTCCAAGCTTCATTTGCCGTACAGTCTATGAAACTACCTTGAGAGGCGGTATCAAGTAAAGGACGGTGATGTAGGAAGAGACCATTGTAGAAGATGCGCAACTAGTCTGAGCGCTCAAATCGATGATTTGGACATTTCTTAAGCAATTTCTTGAAGCGTTCCCATGCATCGTAGATTGATTCATCATGAACTTGGCGGAAGTTTATGATGTTGGTCCTAAACGTGGCTTGTTTTGATGGGGGGAAGTATTTGGCCAAAAATTTGGTTGCTAATTCTACCCAAGAGGTTATAGAGTTAATTTCTAGTCCCTCGAACCAGGTTTGTGCATTAAGAGTGAGTGAGTAGGGAAATAGGTATAGGTAGACTATGTCCTGATTAACCCCAATCGGCTTAAAGGAGTTGGATAAGGAAATGAATTTGTCAAGGTGTGAGTTGGGATAATCATTTGGTAGGCCACGGAATTGATAGAGGTTTTGGACTAACTGAACAATGTGGGGCTTTAATTCAAATGAGGCTCTATCGGTTTCCGGATAGACAATTGGTCCTCCTCGACCTTCAATCAACGGTTTAGAGTTTTCAGCGAGAGTTATACGTGTAGCTGTCATAGTCTCATTGGCAGGTGGTTGACTAGTTGAGTGGATAGGGGTGGTAATTTCTAAAAGTAGTAAAAGGAAGGAAAAATAAATAAAGACGTAGGGGTTTAAGGAATTCTAAAGGTTCACTAGTAAGTAAGTTCGTCTTAACGCCTATGGATCGTACAGTTGTTTCCCCGGCAGCGGCGCCAAACACCTGATGCGCCACCAGCGGTCGGTAAGGGAAATTACTCACCCTTATCGTTGCACGGGCTACTGGAGGCGGCGATCAGTGGGTTGTTTTTTGTTTGTAATTGCGGGCCTAAGTTTTCCCTAACAATGCTAATCCTAAGGGGGAGCAAGTGGTAGGTATGACCTAGAGTCGTTCTTCAAACCGACTGAATTGAAACTAAGGCGTGGCAGATGAGGGCTTTCAAACTAGTGAAGGGTTTATAAAGTAGTGAAGGAGTTTTGGTTTTTATATTAACTAACTTAGGCAAGTAAATAAATAAAAGCGAAATATAAATAGAACGTAAAGTAGATAATATAAAGATAGTGTTTGCTGAGACTTCGTTAATTAAGTTATGGGATGATATTTGGAGAAACTGTTTTGAAAGATATTAGTTAATTATCATTCTTGAATACTTGTATGTAAACACTAGATTCCTTACTAATTAAAATCCCATTAGTATGTCACACCGGGAGCTAGGTTATGGTAACATTACAAGGTATTTAGAATAATAAGCAAAATCTTAATTATGGTTTAATAATACTTTCATACGAACGGGAATAAAATCTTAAGGTACTAGACATAACTGAATCATATAACGATACCTCGTCATCCTAACAGATTCGTATATTTAAAAAGTTCATTTAAGACTTTAAACCAACCCTTGCTTAAGACTACCCAATAAATGCCCTAATTATCCACAGCGTTCCTCACATTAAGTGGTTCCACCGCTTCAAACCTTGGCCATGTCTTGTCCTACGATAATCCCCCATGTAGCCTTGCGGTTCCATAGTTTCAAACCTTTGATAAATTATATTGACACAAATGACTGACTACCTTTTAATTGGACGTCGTTAAAAAGGTATTGTAATCACGTTTATTGGTGGAAAGGCGATAGATTAAATTGAAGTTTAAAAGTCTATTTACAAAGGTTAATTAAACTAGGTTTCTCATTTTATATATATTAGTCCGTAATATAACTACCTTCGGTCGTTACACAGCTTCCATGTATTTGTACTACACCTAACGTGTTTCCAACGCTATACTGCCTAACAGTCGAATAGGGGCCATCATATTACTTCGTAATATTATACCGTTTCCTAATATAACTACCTTCGGTCGTTCTTCGGCTTCCATACATTTGTACTCCACCTTGAAGTGTTTCCAGTACTATACCGAAGAACAGTCGAATAGGGGCCGTCATATTATTTCACGATAATTAAGACCATTTATGTTTTACTACTATGATGATCCTAAGGCAACAATCAAACAAGAACATGCAATAAGACAATCAAAACAATAATACCGATCTTTAATATTTAATTATAAATCATCCCATAATTAACTAACTATATCGCAAGCAAACACAACAAGTATACTACTCTCTAATCATGACAATAACTAAATCCAGCATAATCAATATAAACGTAATTAATTAAGATAGATAAGGATAGAAAGAACCAGGATTAAATGCGAGAGAGAATAGACTTGAATTAATTGACACAATTCCGAGTATACACCGAAGATTACAATGCGTTCCGCACTTTCCTTCTATTCTAAACAAGCTCCTAAACTAGCCTAAAACTATTTTTTAGTAAGAAAATAGAAAGAAAGTAGAAGCAATATCTTAAGAGAAGTATTTTGTTCTAAGAATGGTGTGTGTTTCAAATGAGCCTAAAGCCTCCTATTTATAGGAGAGTTTTGGTGTATGTTAGCAAGTAAAATCTCACAATAGCAAAAGGTGGAAAAGGTAGTGGCACGAGGTACGCGCATATAGTGGCACGAGGTACGCGCATATAGTGGCACGAGGTACGTGCATATAGTTGCACGAGGTACGTAAAGTTGCGTAAAGGTCTAGCACCGGGTACACGCAAGGATCAAAAAGCGGGAACCGGATGGGGGGTGGCAGCAGTCGGCGGCCTGGTGGCTGGCAGCCGGCGGCCTGGTGGCTGGCCGGCGGCGGCTGGCTGCCACCCGTCCCGGTTCGTCGCCCGTTGCCTCGTTGCTCGTTTCGCGCGTATCTTCTTTGTTATGCGTCCGTTTGCATCGATTATTTTTTGTTGGATTTGTAATTCAAAAACGAAGACTTTGATGAAAAGATATCCCAAAAATATGTCTCTGAACTTTAGATGTGTCGTACGAATCGTTTGGATCTTCCGGCGTACGTAGAATCTTCATTCTTCGTCCGTTTTTGTTGATTCTTCTTCTGTTGGATTCGTAATTTGAAAACGAACATCTTGGGTGAGATGGATGTTGGTGATGGGCACTTTTGTCTTGAAATCTCGATTTGATGTCTTGAATCTTCAAACGTGCGTGAAATCTTCGTTTTTCGTCCGTTTTGCTTGATTTTTATCGTGCAACCTTATTTTGACCATCTTGGCATAATATCATTGATTTGTACTGTTTTTGAGTTACAAATGCCAAGAATCGTTCCAGAATAAGAGAGATATCGGTAGTAAAAACGTGACTTTTTACGCGATATCATGGATCTCAAAAATCCAAAGTAGATACTTCTCTAAATGAAGAAGAGCTGACTGAAAAATTAGTGGATGAAATCCTCACTCCACTGAGAGAGTTAAGAATATCTATGGGTATTGATAATTCATAGCTATCTAGAGAGGGTGTACCGGATTTGGAAGACACTACTGAACAACATAGTGTCTATGAGAAAATTGGTACTAACTTAGGAGATGAGATTCCAGTTAAGGCTGTTGCTTCAACTAGAACGAGTAAGAATCATCCCATTGGAAATATCATCGGTGATATTAATACTACGGTTCAAACAAGGACTCAATCAAAAGCTAGTACATCTGAAAATTTAGAATACCAAAGCTTGTATACTGCATTGAAAGAGACAGGGATTCCTAATCAATGTCTTCGTTCATGCTTTATCTCACAAGTTGAGCCTAAAAATGTTCAAATGGCTCTAAAAGAAAGCTCGTGGGTAGAAGCAATGCAAGAAGAACTATCTCAGTTCTCTAAATTACAAGTCTGGGAGTTGGTTGACCTACCAAAGGGAGAATATCCAATTGGAACTAGATGGGTATTTAAGTGCAAGAGAGATGATAAAGGAATCGTTACTTGCAATAAAGCTCGTCTAGTGGTTCAAGGTTTTAATCAACAAGAGAGTATAGATTACAATGAAGTATTTGCACCAGTTGCTAGGCTCGAAGCAATTAGAGTGTTCTTAGCATTCGCATCATATTATGGTATAAAGGTTTATCAGCTGGATGTTAAGAGTGCCTTCTTGTATGGCAAAGTGGAAGAATTGGTGTATGTTTCACAACCGCCAGGGTTTGCTGATCCTGAGTATCCATATAGAGTATATCGTTTGAATAAGGCTCTATATGGGTTACATAAAGCACCAAGGATGTGGTATGGAACACTATCAACGTATCTACTTGAGAATGGATTTACAAGAGGATCGATTGATAGTACACTTTTTGTGAAATGGAATAAGAAAGACTTTCTTCTCGTGCAAGTTTATGTTGATGACATTATCTTTGGATCTTCTGATGAAAAGATGTGTCAAGAATTCGAGAAAGTTATGAGAAAAAGGTTTGAAATGTCTGCAATGGGAGAGTTGAATTTCTTCTTAGGGTTACAAGTTGATCAAAAGAAGGACGGATTCTTTATTCATCAATCTAAATATACATATGAGCTATTAGAACGCTTTAAGATGGATGAAAGTAAGGTCTACAATACTCCAATTCCATTCAATCATGGATTAGGTCCAGATACATCGAGTGATAGCGATGTGGATCCAACTCTTTATAGAGCCATGATCGGATCACTAATATATCTAACAGCCTCTAGGCCTGACATAATGTTTGCTGTTTGTTTATGTGCAAGATATCAGGCTAATCCGAAAGAGTCACATATGCAAGCTGTTAAACGAATCTTTCGTTACCTCAAAGGGAAACCTAAGCTGGGTCTTTGGTATCCGACTGATGGAGACTTAGATCTCGTAGCGTATACTGATTCAGATTATGGAGGATGCAATCAGAATAGGAAATCTACAACTGGAGGATGTCAATTCCTAGGAGGTAGATTAGTATCCTGGCAGTGCAAGAAGCAAACCTCGGTAGCCATTTCTACATGTGAAGCTGAGTATGTTGCAGCTGGCAGCTGTTGCTCTCAAGTACTTTGGATTCAACAGCAACTGAGGGATTACGGGTTAAATATAACCAATACTCCTATGATGATTGATAATGAATCAACTATGTCGATCACTAATAATCCGGTGAAGCACAGTAAAACTAAGCATATTGATATTCGACATCATTTTATTAGAGACTGTGCTGAGAAGAAAATGATAAGGTTAGTTAAGATTCCAACTGCGGATAACTTAGCAGACCTCTACACAAAGGCGTTTGACAGAACAAGATTTGAGACGTTGGTTCAACTAAACGGAATGAGAAATCCAGAGTGATTAGTCTTCCAAGGGTATTTTTGTAATAGTTAGTATTTTTATGTGTTAAAAAAAAAAAAAAAAAAAAAAAAAAAAAAAAGGCATATGGCATTCATTTGCTTGTTACCTGAGGGGAATCGCCTCCGATAAAAGAACAAAAGTAGTTCTTTTAGAAAATGTTTAAGTTTTTATCTGCAAAAACTAGGGAGATGATAGTACATTAGGAGAATAAGCTTCACAATAATAAGCTTAAGTCCTAAGTATGATATGTTAGTAGGTTCAAATAAAGTTACTTTGGAACTACAGCGGTTCTATCAGGTATGTGTTTATATTTATTTGATTATACACCTATATCCACAAGTTATAATTTGTCTATATTATTTAAAAGATTAGATGGTTTCATCATATGATGTACTGGTAGGCAAATTATATGACATTTTCTAAGCTTTAAGAAGTTAATTAATTACTTGTTTATTATCTTGTGTTACAATTCTATGATGTATGACATTAGTCTTAATTGTTGAATGATGGTATTGCCATATACTGTTATCATGCATTTTTTAATTTAAATTGACAAATAGTAACAATATGGGTATTAACTTAATTACAGGTAACTTTGTTGTTGTAACACCTGCTAAATTAGGATAATTAATTATGCCTAATTAATTGTAACTAGATGTAATTAGTATGTAATAGGACTAATTGCAGACTCTATTTGTATATATATAAGGTGATTTATATATATATGTGTGTGTACTTACGCGATTTGGATAAATCGTGCGAATTAACCGGACGGAGTCCGACACAGTTTACTTGGATGTTGGTGACAGAAAATTTCTTAAATAATGAGAACGTATTTTGTTATATAAAATACGCAACAGAACGAGCATTATTTATATATTATAGTGACGACATTTTAACTAACGCAACAAAACGTAATAAACGCGACTTAATAATTGAAATATTGCGACAAATGTTTTTATTATTAATTTCAAAGTATTTTTATTTAAATATTCCAGTTACAGTTTTAAAACATAATGGTTTGATTAAATACTAAAAACAAAGGATTTAACGATTAGGACGCGGAGTAAACACTGAGTTTTAGGGAGCACTTTCCCCTCCCTTGCCCCATTGGATCAGCCAACCCCACCCCATGCCCACTTCTCCTCTTTCATTTTTCATCATCTCCAAAATACACACACACATAAACTCTCTCAACCTCAACTTACACCAAATTTTCAGAATACAAACCGACACACGAAATTTACATATTCGGAATCAACGTCACGAGTGGAGCAAGAATGTCAAGATCGTTTTCACCATATCATCCTCCATTTAGCTCGATTTGCAAAAGTAAGAAATTCCTAAAATCTTAGATCTATTCAATTTGGTGTAATGTTTTGATGTTTTGATGTGTACACAACTTAGATATAACCTAATACATGAAGAATACACGATTTTATAGCTCAAAAATGGGTTAGATTTGCGTTTTTGGTCGGAAAATCACGAAACCCGAAAGTTTCTGGACTGATGTTCATCTTTGCGACACAACGTTTGTGTCGCATGCTATGTCGCATAAACCATTTAGTGTCGTATTTTGTGTCGTACGTTATGTCGCACTATTGTGTCGCACTTTTTATGCGACACAACCCTTATGTCGCTATTAAATTAGCATCGCAAGCTTTTGCGACACAACCACTGTGTCGCAGAGCTCTTGTGTTGCACTTTATGCGACACAACCACTGTGTCGCATACCAAACTTTAGTGTCGCAGATTGTGTCGCAAAAACACAGAAAACCAAAATTTTAAAGTCAAAGTTACTGTACAAAAAAGTCAAATTTTACTGTAGCAGTACTGTAGCAGTACTGTAGCAAATCTACTGTAGCAAAGTCAACAATTTAGAATTATTTTGATGAACCGTCACCAATGGGCCAAAACTGTTCTCTCAAAACAAACGACTACGAACATACAAACGAACATTGAACTATACTAGTTGTGTACAACTAAACGAAACGTCTCGTGAGACACATACTTACATAACTTCATATGATAGGCATTTGAAGGTTACGGGTTCGGAGAACCTACTTGAAATATTTACTACTTGCTATTTGCTACAGCTTATTACCAGACTCAGGTGAGTCTTACAGCCCCACTTTTACTGTTTTATACTTTGGGGTGAGATACTTAGCAACTGTTTTACGCATGAACACAATGTACTGAACCGAAAACATTACTAAAAACATTACTGATTACAAACAAACGCATGAGTTACTTTTATCCACTGAAAGCCTCCTTATCGTAAGTTGTTAGTTATGGTCTTAAGCGCGAGTACTAGTAAATGGATCCATTTGGGACTGACAATCCCTGTCTGGGGTGGTAGCGCCACCACGTACTGATTTACACGTAGAAACAGACATATTAGTATTTGTTACATATGAGTGTGCGGATAGCACTCACGGGGGTACGTGATTTATTTCACACTACACGGTTAAGCTTCAACTTATGAGCTCATGGCACTGTACTGATTACTGATTTACTTACTTTGCTTGATAGCAATACGGGTACATACTTGTGGTTCATAACACTTACTTATTACTAAACCTGTGAGATTCACCAACCTTTTTGGTTGACACTTTCTAGCTTTGTATCTCAGGTACACTTACGGAGTAGGATCACTCCAGGATGTCTAGCTAGAGTCGCATGATTTACAAACTGCATTTAACGGAGATTCTTTGGCATTATCTTTTGTAACTATGGTTATGTAATAGAATCTCCCGCTATACGCGTGGGCTCTAGGAAATTACATTTTGTATACGAAAACCTACGGTTTTCAAACGATTATTAATTATGAAATGTAACTATTTTACAAACGTCTCATTTAGAGGTCGTTTACTATTAATCTTGTGCTTTGTATATTGATTAGTAACACCCAATGTATGCTTCCGCAAACCGTTAAATTTGGGGGTGTTACAGATTGGTATCAGAGCCTAAGGTTATAGTGAACTAGGTTGCATTTAGTGAGCCTAGACTATGACCAGTAGGCAGTATCCTTTATTAGGTATAACCGGTTCAGTGATTACATCATACGAGTTTAATTTAACATAGCCTGATCAACTATGTACAATTAAGCAAAGACGATGTAAGATCTGAAAGGGGTTATGGCTGAACAGGGTACAATAGAAGACTCTGACTTCGAGAGAACCGAGACTTAAACATGTTTATGCTAGACACTCAATAGGCTATATTATATAGGGACTATATGAATATAGGCCTCAATCTTACTAACGCTTTGTCTCAGAAATGGCAAACATCCCATCCGATTCATCTCGTTCTCAATCCGGGTCGCAGAACCCAAGGGTAGCAAGGAGGAACAACAGGTTGCCTCGAGCTGGCCCGTACTCCACTCACTTCACCTTGCCGGCTTTAGCTGCTAGGGTGAACCAAAACGAGCAACGGCTTCGCACCATGGATGTCGTGTTGCAGGAAACAAACGAAAACTGGAGACTTACAGCACTTGAGCGCATCGAACAAGTCTCTGAGAATCACGAAACCACCGTTACAAATGTGGACATTCTTCTCAACAGAGTGGTGGAGATAAGCGTGGAAACCACTCTTTTGAAACACAGACTTGAGGAGTGTGAACAACGCTCACGGGAAATGGAAGAATATACCCGCGGATTGGTACAGCGACTAGCATTAGCTGAAGACAATGCTCGACAAGCCAGTAGACTTGCAAATACTGTGGATCGTCTCATCGAAATGATGGAGCAGATTAACCTACGTTAAGACTAGCGTAGTCTTTGTTTTGTAAACTTTCCTGTAATCTAGTAACTATCTAAGCTCTACTCTATGTTTCAATCGGATGTAATAATTCCCGACACCTTTTGTAATACATCCGCAGGATGTAACCTTTGAACTCGTATCATCTATCAAATATTCCTTGCTGTTTCGACTCATATTAATTGCCATAATCCTTTTTCATATTGATGTTATGTATTACCATTTTTATACATGTACATCTGAAATAAATGCAATTTTCTTACAAAATCTCATGTATCTTCATTTCTTTTATTGAAGAGTCATGCCGCCAAAGTCAAGACCTTATACTGATGCTCAGATCACGTCACTCATAACCCAGGCTGTTACTGAAGCCTTGGCTCGAAATACTCCGCCAAACTCCACAAGAAACAGCGATGCCGCTGAAACCTCTGCTGCTAAACCTTGTTCATACAAGGATTTTCAAAACTGCAAACCCTTGAGCTTCAAGGGGACCGAAGGAGCCATCGGACTTATCAGATGGTTCGAAAAGATGGAATCCGTTTTCCGCATCAGCAAATGTGCGGAAGACGACAAGGTCAAATTCTCCACCTGCACCCTCGAAGATGGTGCCCTCTCGTGGTGGAATTCCTATACCCAGTCTGTGGGTATTGACACCGCTTATCTACTCCCTTGGGAGGATCTGAAGAAAATGCTCACTGATGAGTATTGCCCGTCCGAACAACTTCACAAGCTGGACGAAGAGTTCTGGAACTTAAAAGTGCAAGGAACTGATATCGTTGGATACACCACCAGATTCCAACAACTCACCGTTCTTCGCCCAGCTATGGCAGGTACTGGGCCCGACAAGATTAAGAAATACATCCGCGGCCTCCCTGAACCCGTCCGGGGAAACGTCGCCTCATCAAACCAAACCACTCTTCATGGTGCCATTCGGTTGGCCCATGAACTTCTGGCTATGAATGAGGACCCAGAACCACCCACTCCATCCTCCAACAGCAATAAACGAAAATGGTCCGACAACCACAACAACCACCAAAACAAGAAACCTGAAACCATTAAAGCCTACACCTCCAGTTCTGATGACAAGGGGGCGTACAAAGGAACCAAGCCCTATTGCTCGAAGTGCCAACGACACCACTTTGGTTCGTGTCCCTGTAGCAAGTGTAAGCGATTTGGACACTTGGCTAAGGACTGCAGATCAAACACCACTGACACCAACACCTCTGCACCAAAGACTTGTTATGGGTGCAACGGTACGGGGCATTTCAAGAAAGACTGCCCGAAACTGAACAACAACAACAACAAGAACAACAACAATGCTCGAGGAAGAGCTTTTGTGCTGAAATCTGGGGAAGCCCGGCAAGACCCGAATGTGGTCACGGGTACGTTTCTTCTCAACAACTTGACTGCGTCTGTGTTATTTGATACTGGTGCTGATAAGAGCTTTATTTCTGATGAATTTTATCCACTACTTGACACCACACCCATTGCCCTAGATTCTAAGTACACGGTAGAATTGGCAAACGGAAAACTTATTGAGGCCGATAGTGTGATACCTGATTGCACTTTGAACCTAGCTAACGAGCTCTTTTCCATTGACTTGATACCTGTCGAAATCGGCAGCTTTGACATCATCGTCGGTATGGATTGGTTGTCCAAGCACCGAGCCGAAATCGTTTGTTTCGAGAAAATTGTACGCATTCCTCTCGTCACCGGTGGAACTTTGAGCATACAAGGGGAGACCGGTGGGACGAGAATAAATATCATTTCTTGCATGAAAACCCGAAAATACTTGAGAAAAGGGTACCAGGCAATCCTCGCACACGTTATGGAGAAGAAGTCGGTGGAGAAGCGACTTGAGGATGTGCCTATTGTTCGAGACTTTCCAGAAGTCTTTCCTGAAGACTTGCCTGGCCTACCGCCAACTAGACAAGTCGAATTCTCTATTGATCTAGTGCCCGGCGCAGCACCTGTGGCACGAGCCCCTTACCGACTAGCCCCATCCGAACTTCAGGAGTTGTCTACTCAGTTACAGGAACTCCTGGACAAGGGATTTATTCGACCAAGTTCCTCACCTTGGGGAGCTCCGGTCCTGTTTGTGAAAAAGAAAGACGGTTCTTTCCGCATGTGCATCGACTACCGTGAACTCAACAAATTAACTGTCAAGAACCGTTACCCACTTCCTCGCATCGATGACCTGTTTGACCAACTTCAGGGGTCGAGTTTCTACTCAAAAATCGATCTGCGGTCAGGTTATCACCAACTCCGAGTTCGTGATGAAGATATTCCTAAAACAGCTTTCCGAACTCGCTACGGGCATTATGAATTCCAAGTGATGCCATTCGGCTTAACCAACGCACCGGCTGTATTCATGGACCTTATGAATCGGGTGTGCAAACCTTACCTTGACAAGTTTGTTATCGTCTTTATCGATGACATCTTGATTTACTCGCGCACGGAACAAGAGCATGCGCAACACCTGAAAACTATCCTAGAGCTGCTCAAACACGAAGAGTTATACGCCAAATTCTCTAAGTGTGAGTTCTGGATGCAAACCGTTCAATTCCTTGGACACGTCATTGACAATCAAGGGATTCATGTCGATCCTTCAAAAATCGAGGCTATCAAGTGTTTGCAAGCACCTACAACACCAACCGAGGTACGCCAATTCTTAGGACTCGCCGGATACTACAGGCGGTTCATTGAGAATTTTTCGAAAATAGCCCTACCTCTCACTGCACTGACTCAAAAAGAAAAGAAGTTCGATTGGACTGACAAACAGGAGTCAGCTTTTCAGCTTCTAAAACAGAAACTCTGCAGTGCACCTATCTTATCTTTACCCGAAGGCAACGATGACTTCGTGGTATACTGTGATGCTTCACACCAAGGTCTTGGTTGTGTGCTGATGCAACGAGACAAAGTCATCGCTTACGCCTCTCGACAACTTAAGGTCCACGAAAAGAATTACACAACTCATGACCTAGAGTTGGGGGCTGTTGTATTCGCTCTGAAAATCTGGAGACACTACTTATACGGTACCAAGTGTACAATCTTTACTGACCATAAAAGTCTCCAACATATATTCGATCAAAAGGATCTCAACATGAGGCAACGTCGATGGGTCGAGTTGCTTACTGATTACGATTGCGAAATTCGCTATCATCCAGGCAAGGCGAATGTTGTCGCCGATGCTTTAAGCCGAAAGGAACGAGTGAAACCACTTCGAGTTCGAGCTCTCAGTATGACCATTCACAACGACCTTATCAATCAAATTCTCACCGCTCAACTCGAAGCACTCAAACCAGAAAACTTGATAAACGAGGCCTTGCGAGGCATGGACAAACAATTTGAAACCAAACCTAACGGGGCCAAATACTTCTCGAATCGAATCTGGTTACCAAGTTTTGGGAACCTTCGAGACTTGGTGATGAATGAAGCTCACAAGTCAAATTACTCTATACACCCCGGTGCCGACAAAATGTACCACGGCATCAAGGAAATGTACTGGTGGCCCAACATGAAATCGGACATTGCAACCTATGTTGGCAAGTGTCTTACTTGTTCCAAAGTTAAAGCTGAACACCAGAAACCCTCCGGTTTGCTACAACAACCCGAAATACCACAATGGAAATGGGAGCAGATCACCATGGATTTCATTACTAAACTCCCGAAAACTTCTAACGGTTGCGATACCATTTGGGTGATCGTTGACCGACTCACTAAATCTGCTCATTTCCTAGCCATCAAGGAAACTGATAAGATGGAACGTTTGACACGGATCTACCTGAAAGAAATCGTGTCAAGACACGGCGTGCCTATCTCAATCATCTCCGACCGAGATGCTCGATTTACTTCTCGCTTCTGGCAGACACTGCAAAAATCTCTTGGTACTCGTCTGGATATGAGTACGGCTTACCATCCTCAAACCGATGGCCAGAGCGAACGAACCATACAAACACTGGAAGACATGCTACGAGCCTGCGTAGTTGACTTCGGTAAAAACTGGGAAATTCACTTACCGTTGTGCGAGTTCTCGTACAACAACAGTTATCACACCAGCATAAAGGCTGCACCCTTCGAGGCACTGTACGGTCGTAAGTGCCGGTCACCTATCTGTTGGACTGAGGTGGGGGATACACAACTCACCGGTCCAGAAATCATACATGAAACAACTGAAAAGATCGTCGGCATACAAAACAGACTAAAAGCCGCGCGTGATCGTCAGAAAAGCTATGCTGATGTGAGACGCAAACACCTTGAGTTCCAAGTAGGGGACAAGGTACTTCTCAAAGTGGCACCGTGGAAAGGTGTCATTCGATTCGGAAAACGAGGCAAACTAAATCCTAGATACATCGGACCATTCGAAATCCTTGAAAAGATTGGTCCAGTGGCATACCGCCTGCAACTTCCTGCTGAACTTAGCAGCGTACACAACACATTCCACATTTCTAACTTGAAGAAATGCCTGTCTGACGAGACGCTGATTATACCACTCGACGAAATTCAAATCGATGATAAACTTCATTTTGTCGAGGAACCTATGGAAATCATGGACCGCGAGGTCAAGCGATTGAAACAGAGTCGTATTCCCATCGTAAAGGTCAGGTGGAATTCTAGGCGCGGCCCTGAGTTCACCTGGGAACGGGAAGACCAAATACGACAGAAATATCCACATCTCTTCCCAGATAACGCACCGTCCGTGCACTCAAGCTAATTTCGGGACGAAATTTCTTTAACAAGGGGAGAATGTAACACCTGCTAAATTAGGATAATTAATTATGCCTAATTAATTGTAACTAGATGTAATTAGTATGTAATAGGACTAATTGCAGACTCTATTTGTATATATATAAGGTGATTTATATATATATGTGTGTGTACTTACGCGATTTGGATAAATCGTGCGAATTAACCGGACGGAGTCCGACACAGTTTACTTGGATGTTGGTGACAGAAAATTTCTTAAATAATGAGAACGTATTTTGTTATATAAAATACGCAACAGAACGAGCATTATTTATATATTATAGTGACGACATTTTAACTAACGCAACAAAACGTAATAAACGCGACTTAATAATTGAAATATTGCGACAAATGTTTTTATTATTAATTTCAAAGTATTTTTATTTAAATATTCCAGTTACAGTTTTAAAACATAATGGTTTGATTAAATACTAAAAACAAAGGATTTAACGATTAGGACGCGGAGTAAACACTGAGTTTTAGGGAGCACTTTCCCCTCCCTTGCCCCATTGGATCAGCCAACCCCACCCCATGCCCACTTCTCCTCTTTCATTTTTCATCATCTCCAAAATACACACACACATAAACTCTCTCAACCTCAACTTACACCAAATTTTCGGAATACAAACCGACACACGAAATTTACATATTCGGAATCAACGTCACGAGTGGAGCAAGAATGTCAAGATCGTTTTCACCATATCATCCTCCATTTAGCTCGATTTGCAAAAGTAAGAAATTCCTAAAATCTTAGATCTATTCAATTTGGTGTAATGTTTTGATGTTTTGATGTGTACACAACTTAGATATAACCTAATACATGAAGAATACACGATTTTATAGCTCAAAAATGGGTTAGATTTGCGTTTTTGGTCGGAAAATCACGAAACCCGAAAGTTTCTGGACTGATGTTCATCTTTGCGACACAACGTTTGTGTCGCATGCTATGTCGCATAAACCATTTAGTGTCGTATTTTGTGTCGTACGTTATGTCGCACTATTGTGTCGCACTTTTTATGCGACACAACCCTTATGTCGCTATTAAATTAGCATCGCAAGCTTTTGCGACACAACCACTGTGTCGCAGAGCTCTTGTGTTGCACTTTATGCGACACAACCACTGTGTCGCATACCAAACTTTAGTGTCGCAGATTGTGTCGCAAAAACACAGAAAACCAAAATTTTAAAGTCAAAGTTACTGTACAAAAAAGTCAAATTTTACTGTAGCAATACTGTAGCAGTACTGTAGCAAATCTACTGTAGCAAAGTCAACAATTTAGAATTATTTTGATGAACCGTCACCAATGGGCCAAAACTGTTCTCTCAAAACAAACGACTACGAACATACAAACGAACATTGAACTATACTAGTTGTGTACAACTAAACGAAACGTCTCGTGAGACACATACTTACATAACTTCATATGATAGGCATTTGAAGGTTACGGGTTCGGAGAACCTACTTGAAATATTTACTACTTGCTATTTGCTACAGCTTATTACCAGACTCAGGTGAGTCTTACAGCCCCACTTTTACTGTTTTATACTTTGGGGTGAGATACTTAGCAACTGTTTTACGCATGAACACAATGTACTGAACCGAAAACATTACTAAAAACATTACTGATTACAAACAAACGCATGAGTTACTTTTATCCACTGAAAGCCTCCTTATCGTAAGTTGTTAGTTATGGTCTTAAGCGCGAGTACTAGTAAATGGATCCATTTGGGACTGACAATCCCTGTCTGGGGTGGTAGCGCCACCACGTACTGATTTACACGTAGAAACAGACATATTAGTATTTGTTACATATGAGTGTGCGGATAGCACTCACGGGGGTACGTGATTTATTTCACACTACACGGTTAAGCTTCAACTTATGAGCTCATGGCACTGTACTGATTACTGATTTACTTACTTTGCTTGATAGCAATACGGGTACATACTTGTGGTTCATAACACTTACTTATTACTAAACCTGTGAGATTCACCAACCTTTTTGGTTGACACTTTCTAGCTTTGTATCTCAGGTACACTTACGGAGTAGGATCACTCCAGGATGTCTAGCTAGAGTCGCATGATTTACAAACTGCATTTAACGGAGATTCTTTGGCATTATCTTTTGTAACTATGGTTATGTAATAGAATCTCCCGCTATACGCGTGGGCTCTAGGAAATTACATTTTGTATACGAAAACCTACGGTTTTCAAACGATTATTAATTATGAAATGTAACTATTTTACAAACGTCTCATTTAGAGGTCGTTTACTATTAATCTTGTGCTTTGTATATTGATTAGTAACACCCAATGTATGCTTCCGCAAACCGTTAAATTTGGGGGTGTTACAGTTGTACTGAGTACAGACCTAAAGCCTTTAATTAGGTTAATGTTCTCAAATGTATTTTGAATTATGCTAGAAGGGAACCTCTGTTGTACTAAGTACAGACTTGGATAACATAGCATATTCAAGGTATGTCTGATATTTTTCTAACCTTGAAATTCAAGTGTATGTTATATGTTTTGAAAAGATACATCATTTAGTAACCGCTACCTTGAAATTAAACGATGCAGTGTTATGAGTTTTACTTGAAACTCTTCAGTATGTCATATAATAGGAAGCACTTGATAATATTCATACTAACAATAAAGTGTTTGCTTAGAAAGTCGAGTATAATCTGTTTATGTGGATCATAATACCGGTAATCGTCTTGAACTGTCTATAATTAAAAATATTCACTTTAAGTGAGTAATGCAATTATTAATTATGCTATGTGGATAAAGGTACCTAAGATATAGTTTTATAAATATACATGTATAAATGATAAACTTAGTTATAATTTTATGGTAATTTATTTGAATTTCATAAGGTATGTATACTAACAATCTACTTAGACTTTTAAATAAATTTTAAATAGCTTGTTCTTTCTAATATGATCCCTAAGCAGTTAAATTCTTATTCAGTTGAGTTATGAACTTTATTTTATTGAAGTAATTAATAAAATGGCACTTGATACCACTGTTAGTTTATATGTTTCGTATTCTATTTTATTTTTAGCTGTATAAAAAGGTGTTTATTTTTATCTTTTTAAATATTACCCTTTGGAATTAAATTATGCTGAATAATTGTCTCTATTTATTGTTGAACAATCGTTACAATTACAAGTGAAAAATAATTTTATTTTAGACTTGTACAAAGTAAATGGGTTTTAATTTATATTTAGTTTTTACTTCGCATTTTTTAATTAAAATTGTGAGTTTGTCCAGTCAAACCTGCGAAGTTAACTAAACTATGCGAGTTGAGTATAGGGTATAAAAGGGGACAAGTCAACGAATCGAACCACACTTTCCACTTACTCTACGAACCGAACTCACACACCTCTGCGACTCGAGCTTTGGCGAAACGAACCGAAGCCTATTTTCGGTTGATTTTCGAATTTTTAGAACGAGGGAGGAATTTTCGATCCGTGGAACTTATTCATCTTTTCATTACGCATCTTTTGAAGTAAGTTTCCAACGATTTAACAGTGTATTTTACGAGTAATCGATCGATTTATGTTTTCGAATGTGTCGGTTTAGTTTATCACGGATTTTATACAAATTAGTGATTTAGAAAACCTAAAAATTGTTTCTAATGATTATTCGAAGCATACTAAACATGGTTTAATCATTTAATTGCTTCGAAATACATTCGATTGTTGATTCATAGGTTGATCTCGTTAAACCGTCGATCCTATGAACCGAGATCTAACTCGCTTCGTAGCCCGCTCCAACGAACCGAGACGAGTTCTTGGTTGACCTCAGTTGACCGAAGCGAAACGAAATCAGTTCGTTTGACTTCAGTTCACCGAACCGAGTCAAGTTACTTTATTGACTTTCGTTGACCAAAGCGAAACGAACTCATTTCGTTTGACTTCGTTTGACTTGGGTTGACCAGAGCGACTCGAAGTCAACTCGCAGAGTTTCTGCGAAGCGAGTTGAAGGATTTACTTAATTTTATTTATATTTTTAATTGACTTAGTTTTAACTTTGAGAACTGAATTAACTTTGTTGACTTCAGTTGACTATGTAAAATTAATCAAATTTTATAATCTTTCAATTATAACTTGTTTTCGATTTGAGAATCGTTTGGTTACAAATAATTAACAAGTTACTTGTTTTTTTCATGTTTAGACTTACGAACTTATGTTATAAGTTAAATATGTGTAATAATTTAACACTTTAAGTTATTTCATATCGAAAGTCTTCCGACTCATAGCGTAGTCGAGCAGCGTGTCCCGATCATTGTCGGCGGTATGATAACTTAAATTGTGTTTTAACTAACGGACTTTATATATAATTTACAGAATATAATTGAAAAGTTAATGATTTTTAATTAAGTTTCAGTGAATTACATTATTAGTTGATAGTAAACTTAGACGTTTGATGATCTTTTTTATCATAATACGTTAAAGTTTAGATTATCTAATGTTTGTTAACCTAATCTTTTTGCTATTTGTGTAATTTTAAATTACATATATGGCTAATAGATCTTTCGAGAAGGGTCACAACATATTGGTGAACCTAGACCTGAATGAGCGTGGTGCTGAGCGCTTTGAGCAGATTTTGACATATTTAGCACGATCGAGAATTCGATTTGCTATTACCGAGTCACCGCCACTGAACAGAGATCTTCTTACAGAGTTTTGGAGAAACATTGTTTATGACGCTACTGCAAATCCTCCTACTATCCGTACGACGGTCAATCAGCATGCGATTTCGTTTACAGCTGCTGATATTCGACAGCTCTTGCAGTTGGGAACTGTAGAGCAAGAGACCAGTTTTTCTGCTGATTTTATAGAAGGAGCTCTGAGTCGTACTGAATATTCTGGACCAAGAAGAGGACGTCAGTTCGTCAAGGCCTTTGTTCTTGGCCAGTGGAGATTTCTATTCACAGTGATTGTTTCTATTTTGGAAACAAGAAGTCAAGTTTAGATGAGCTCAGTCCAGAGCTTATGTCTGCGGTACTGTCACTGGTTTATAATAAACCATACAGTTTTTCTTCTTACATCTTTAATGCTTTTATCGGACATATTACGGGAGCTGCACGGACGCAGTTTATTCTTTATCCCAGATTTTGCATGCTTCTGATTCGTAATCAAGTTCCAAATTTACCTGCTTATGTAGCTGATTTTCACGTGGAGACCATTGGAATACGGGGTTACAACGCTTGTTTTCTAGTATCTAAGCGTAAAGATGAGATAAAACCTGAGGCAGCTAATCTCTTTGGGCATCTTCTTGATGCTAATTATGTTGCTCCACCGAATAATGGTTGGATGGATGCCGGAGCTCAACCTCAAGCTCAAGCACAACAACAACAACCTCCAGTTCCACCTCCACAAGAAGCTGAGCAACAAGAGCTTATTGAGGATGTTATACATCAGGCTGCACAACAAGGACAGTAAGTTTACCTGAGTTAGCAGCAGAGGTTCTACATGAGGTTCTTGTTCCAAACGATGATGCTCATGATCCAGTGTTGGTTGAGATTGAACAGTTTAAGGTATATAATATAATATTTATTTATAATCTGTTAATATTTCATTATGTTTCTTATCATTATATGTGCTTACTCATGAATAGGATCCTGAAGTTGTTGACCTAGAGGTTATTCAACCTGAGGGTACACAAGATCAGGGTGGTGCTGGTCCATCTGTTCCTTCTAGGAAAGATGGTGATACAGCATCTGATTCGGATTCTGAGGAGACACAGGGTGATGATGAGTTGAGGTTTGTAGAACCTACTGAGAGAGGTAAGATAAAGCTAGTGGATGAGGATGAGGATGATGATGAAGAGGTTCAACCTCTTAGAATTACACGTAGGAAGCGTGTTAGGACATCTACTCCTGAGCTTTCGCTTGGAAACATGCCAGGTTATTTATTTTATTACTAATAGTAGGTTGTGAATTTTGACATAGAGACTGAGATAGATCTTTTCTATAACAGTTACTAGGGAAAGACAGCCTCCTAGGTCTAAACCTACGATGCAACGACCGACTGCTCGTATATCTGAAACCTCAGAGCAGGTTAGAGATATGAGAATTGTTAATGCAGTAGATCTTAATCAGAGATTGAGATAGTTTATTCTGTTACTGTTACTAATTTAAGTTGTATATAGGTGTCTGGTATGACTGGTCAGTTTACGACAAACAAAGCAGCTCGTATTGCAGCTGGTATGTTGAGTGATGCTTTTGATCAGATGGTCCATCAAACAGGACAATCTACCTTAGCACAACCTGCACAACATACAACACCGCCAGTTAAAGCTTCTGAAAGGATTTCTAGCTTGGAATCTCGAGTTCAAACTCTTGAATCTCATAATGTTATCCTTGCTAAGGAATTTACGGCTCAAGGTGAGGCTTATACTACACTGCTGAAAGCACACAAGATGTTGCTTAGAGATGCCGAAGATAACCAGAGAAAGATTGATCGACTTGAGCGTTTAGTGTTAGAGTTGACGAAGGACAAGCCGTCTCAGGGGAGATTCTGGCATATCATGAAGCCTGTAAGGAAGATGAGCTAAGAAAGAAGCAGAGACGAGATGAAGATGATGATCCCAGTTCACAGAAAGAGAGTGAGCCGACTGGTCCTTCTAAGACTGGTGAGCGAGCTACTACTCAGGGGAGTCTACGTCTGCTGGTGATGGTGTTGGTACAAGTGCTACTGGTACAGATGAAGCTGGTAAGACAGGTTAGACTTGTGTAGTTATTTGTACTTAGATTGTAAATGAATAATTGTAACTTAAATATTTTTGGTAATATATTCGGCTTGATATTGTAATAATAAGTTAAATATATTAGAAATTATATAAGTTATACGCTCTAAAAAGTTAAATGAAATTGTGATCGAAAGACTTCCGACTGATTGAGTAGTTGTGCGGCGTATCTGATTTATATCAGCGGTCAAAATTTATTTTAACTTAGACATTTTAGACTTGAGAGTTTATATAACTGACAAGTTAAAGATGTGATAATTTGAACTAGACAGATAATATATAATTTAAAAACTAGAATTGAAAGTTAAGTTTTTGTTAATATAACAGTTCAATTAAGTTTTAAAAATTATATAAGTTAATTAAATTGTAAGCTGAAATGTTTGGTGAATATTCACAATACATTAGGGTTTAAATTTAATTAATATTTGTTAAGTTTTTTTTTTTTTTTTTTGAAATCTTAGTTTGATTCAGGGTAATCAGTAAAGATTTGTTAAATATAGATATTTTTTAAAATACAATTGAGATAATAAAGAAATTCTTAGATTGATTCAGAGAAATCAATGAAAGAATTTATATTATTAACTTTATTTGTATAGGGATGGAAATGCTAGAATTAAGTGACTCTGGAAGTGATCTTCTTGATGAAATTGATGAAGATATTGATTATGATATTGTAACACCCCCAAATTTAACAGTTTGTGGAAGCGACGTTTTGGGTGTTACTAATCAATGATCACAAGCACAAAGGATATAGTGAACGACTCTAAATGAGACGTTCGAAAAGTTACTACATTAATACATAAGTAGTTTCAAAATACAAGCTCGAGTTCAAGTAAATTCCTAGAGATTCTAATACATAACAACTAGTACAAAAGTAATGTATAAAAATCTCCAAGCTTGTAAATGCATGCGACTCGAGCTAAGAAGGCTTATCCTGCTGGGCATCCCTACTGATGCTGTGTACCTGAGAAGCATTACTAAAACGGTCAACCAAAAAGGTTGGTGAATCTCACAGGTTTGTAAGTAAGTAAACAGTTTGAACACACAAGTAGTATTAGTAAATCATAGCCAGCCAGTAATTAACGATCACAGGTTATGCTCATCGTTAACTTATGTTTAATAAGTGGTGGTTGCAGGTTATGCTAACCGTTTGATACAATTGCCATGAGCCACCATAGTTGAAGCTTAACGTACAGTAAATATAGGTACCCCCTCATGAATGTAATCCAAAACATTCATACGGAACGAGTAAGAAACGCCCGTTTCTACAGGAACGGTTCGTGGTAGTGCTTGCTACCCCGGGCGGGGATTGTCAGTCCCATATGGATCCATATACTAAAACTCGCGCTTATCACATAACTAACAACTATGGTTCAGGAGGATTTCATTGGATTAGTCGTAAACTCATGCAGTTGACGTATTCGTAATCTCATACAGTAAGTAATTCATGGCAGCAAGTAAGTTTTGTGTGTTCATGTAAAACAGTAATGCATCTCACCCCTGAGTATAAAACAGTAAAGTAGGGGCTGTAAGACTCACCTGAGTCTGGCAGACAATGCAGTAAGTAAGCAAGTAGTATCCCGAACTAGCAACCCTTAGCGTCCTAATACGCATAAGGTTTAGTAAGTAAATGGAATACTTGTAAAGTATCCACGCTAGTTGTTCCCAAACTAGTTAATGTCCATTAGTTTGTTTGTAAGTTTGTAATCGTTTGTAAATCGTAGTTTGTATAAAAGTTGTACTGTCCGTTTGTTATCGGTGTATAATAATAATTCCATCCATTATTATTATGTATTCATAGTAGTTGTACAGTTGTAAAGTATACTCGTATAATCATTTGTTTGTATTACAACATGTATCGTTTGCGTAAGTTCCAATGGGCTTAAACCCCAAAGGGTACGAGTGAAACCTCGTAAGTATTCGAGTGTATGTTCGTATCAGTTAACGTGTAATCCAACACGTAACTAGTGAGTGAACTTGTAAGTTCGTATCGGATGTAATCCCGTGTAATGTACAAGTGTAAGTTCGTTGGAGTGTAATCTCCTAAGTATTTCCAAGTGTAATCTCGTACGCGTGTGTGAGTGAAATCTCACGTTAGTTTAGTATAGTCTTGTACGTATTCAAGTGTTGTTGTATGAAACGCCCATATTTCAATTGAATTTTTTTTTTTTTTTTTTTTTAAACATATTACAATGTATGAAATCATAATGCTTAGAAATATAATTCCATCGCATTTGGTCCCATTTTATATTCTACAATCTATTCCATTTGAAATCCACATTTGATTTTACATATTCAAATAAATACAACCATGACACATTATATCAAATCATAATCTTTTGGGCGATTTATACAATGGTATTACAAAACGACAATTCAATAGAATATGAAACTTGTATAATGACACAACAAGCTTCAATCCACACTTACTTCTTGTAATCACCTTTCATCCAATTGGTTCAACCGAACCAACACCTACAACATAAATCACTGATACGAGTAAGCATAAAGCTTAGTGAGTATACAAGCAACTAATTAAATAATTCACAAACAAGATACAATTTATCAATAACTACTTATTTCTTTGAAATAGAAACTATTGAACAACAATAAAGATTCGACAATATTTCGTATGGATCCATGATCCAATAGATACAAGTAAGCATGGCACTAATCCCATGTGGGTACCAAGCTTAATAGATACCGAGTAGTGCCAAGCACTTATTTCGTGATATTCAATTTCTACAATACTAAATCCATATATTCCAATTAATTCGCATAGTCCTATTAATTCACATAATCCTCCTAATTCACATAATTCTCCTAATTCACATTATCTTACAAGTTCACATAATCCACATAATTCAATCATCCACATAACACTATACTATTTCCAATTAACTCAACTATTAACAACAATCCACAACTATGGTCAACAACCAATATTTCTTAAGATACGAAGCATGATACAATATAGAAGCACACATGAGATACAATTATAAGAAACAAACAATAAGAACAACTAGAAGAGACAAACAATATTCCAAACGAATGTATGAACCTCTTGCTCGTAAGCAATCCAGAACATACAATCATTATTCAAATAGTCCTCGTATTACTCACCTTTGCCTTTTTAAGCAATTGCATGATTTCGCACTCGAATCGCCGATCCATTGTTCTTAGGTTGTAGATGATTAATCCTTGTTGAATTCGAGTTCCTAGCTTCGATTTCAGGTTTAAAATTCGATTTCTTTGTTTAGGGTTAGGGTTTCACGACTTTACTCTCTTTGGGAAGTTCCTGGAATATTTTTGTATCATCTATCATACGTACATATGTGTGTAATAACAGATAAATATGTAGAAATTTTATTCCCGTGATTATCATTGTCTGGAACTTTAAAACCGACTCACAGTTATTACTATTTTATTTCACCTAGAGTAAAAATAACTTAAAACATTTACTATTACTTTAATCACAATATTACTTTTGGATTTTGGGATGTTACAAGTCTCCCCCACTTATTTCATTCGTGTCCTCACGAATGTCACTCATATAGATTCGCAGTGATACTTTCTCTACAGGTGCGGAAGCGTTTATGATACTTTACAAAATACTGAATTCACAACATGAATGTACACCACTCATGTATCCACTAAATCTCTTTGATTCATTTCTCATTTTAGTTCCAGACAACTTAATACGTATATTACATAAATAATCTTTCATCATATGCAGATAGATTGTGCATATTTCTTAAATACGTAAGCATATATTCCTATCCAAGGTGTAATTCAATTTGATCCATAAATCCTAAGCACCAAACTGCGCTTTTAATTCTATTTCTTTTGCTAGCACAAAGTACAATATGTAATAATATCAATTATTTCATCATAAATAATACATATAGCATACGTCACCCCTTTGAGTAACTTATAATACAGATACATGTTTTCAATTCTTTCCACATTCACATTTCAATGAATGTGCATACTTCTATTCTTACCCACGCACATGTACTGTGCATATATCCTATTTCATACTGACCACTTTTCTAGGTCATTTGTTATTATTAGTTCTATAGATACTTTGAAACACGTAATCACTCGATATAAGGGAAACACATACTATTTATTTCTTTATAATGATTACATTAGTGGTTATAAAAACCACAATACATATTTCAACAATGAAAATTTTTTAATTCAATCATAACCAGCCAATAAGCTAGTACTCACATATTACCTTAATTAACATAGTACTATCAATAATAATATATTTCGTAGTATCATATTAGCTATATCAGCAAAGTATGAATACCAAATTTATCATATTTCGTAAACAATTTTTGATACAGAATCAGTACTACCTGCAACTAGTAATGATAAATCATAAATTCATAACAATATTTCTATATTATGTTATTTCGTAATCAAATTCTATTTCTGCTAACCTATTACATGTTACTTAATAAGATTCTCCCCCACTTAAGATTCATCATACTACTTTTAATAACAGAATTCATAATAAAATACTATTATAGGGCAATTACATATTTTATTTCGACTAACATCCATTTCTTCTATAATAGGTACCACATCATGACTATCGTCTAGTGGTTTATTATTTCTATATTTCATACCAAATTCACATCATATCAATACTGAACTTATTTATAATGCATAGGCTTACATGCTTCTGCCGTTACTCGAAACCAATTAATACTACTCTTACACTTATTCTCTACAAATTATATCAAGCCTATCTGATATTTGGCAGCCTCAACAATTCCATGTGAATAGCATAATATAACTACGTTGGCCAGATGTCTTTAGATTATGTTATACACACTTCCTTCTTAGGCTACTTTATATCATCCAGCCTTAATATAATTTTCACAAAACACATAATTCAATGATTCACAACTAGCAAAACACTTGCTAGTACTTTTATCACATATATTCAACTTATTTCAATTAATAGATTCCACATAAGCAAGAAATTTCACGTATATATTTCACCTCCCAACCTGCCATTGATGAATAAATTTCATTCATCAATCAATTAAATACATATATTTCTAATCACATAACAACTAATCACATATGATGACATATATTATTCATGTCATTATTTCACATTGTTTATTTCACAAGTACACCTATAATCAAATCAAACAACCATTGAGCTTAGGTAGAGATTAAACTCCCAAACAGACTCACAATCCATAAGATACCATTGTGCTTTGCGCATATTTGGTATAGTCAATATTTCGTATGATTGTTATTTCGTAATCTCTACACAATGCGCAAATACACAATTCATAACAAAAACATATTTATCAATTCACATATTCCATATTCTTCCTAAGGAAGAAATCCATATTTCCTAATCATTGATTAAAGTTTTCAACTATTCCTTAAATACTTATACAATTATTTTCGTATTTCGTTTAATTCAATCAACACACAAAATTCGCATAACATCGTAAAAACAGGCTCTAATGATACATTTATTCAACAGAATGATCCCTGAGGCTTAAAGAAACAAAAGGCTAATTCGAAACATAAGTCAAAAATTCAAAATAAGGTCCGAAAAACACTAAAATGTCATTTTCGGGCCCTAAATGACCCCGAAGTGCCGAAAACTGACAGGGCTCATGGCAAAGCGATGAGCTTTGATCGTTGGGCCGTTTCCGAGTGACCTTGTAAATTTCGTCTTAATCGGACACCGAAATTTTATTACGGAAATCTCTACGTCAAGTATTACGTCAAACATCAAAAAAAAACTTTTTCTACTTACTAACGCGATCCAGGAACGTGTTCAGGATCGCGTTCCATAGTTCTATAACCAAATTAAGCATTCAAACGCGATCCGGAGAACAAAGCGGGATCGCGTTTCCAAGAACAAAATTCTGATAACGAAATACACATGAAAACGCGATCCGGAAAAATTTACTGGGATCGCGTTCCATAGACCAAAAATTTTCTGTAACCAAATTCAACATACTAACGCGACCCGGATCCCACATCTGGATCGCGTTCCTATGTATTTTCAGACCTGCAACTTTATTACAATTTTCTGAAATTCAAACGCACATATCTCCCAAACCGTGAAGAGTTAGAATCTGAAATTTTGCAGGCACGTTCATCCAATCATAATGCAACTTTCCCTTTTTATACTTTTTCAATTAACACGTTTTACAAGAAAACGGACACATGACTCATTTCAGGCCATTTTCGACCAATTTGGTGGACAACCCATATTCCAAACCACTTGGTTTTAGCCTCTGGCTTTTTGCCAACATATTCCTATATACAATTGACACTTGTGACCATAGTCATCAACAACATACATACATCTAATCCATTTTGACTCTTTGACCCGTTTGGGGTTCCATTTGGACACTTTCATCGATTCTAGCACAAATTAACTATTTGACACTTGAATTCAATTTACTCTAACAACATATCATATTCCTTGATTCATGATCACTCAAATGCACCATATTTCAATAATTTACACATTGATCACAATTTCACCAAAACTATGATCAATATTTATATATTTCAACATCTAACCATATTATCACTATACATTATTTCCACTACCCAAATTGACACCATCTTATTCCACATTGACTTTTTCAAGTCAAAGATACATTTTTCAACAACTAGGCTAATTACTCTTTTAACCAATCATGAAATTTCAAATTCTATTGCATAAGGTTCTATACCTCATTAAACACTCTATTATTAATTTTACACATATTAGTCATCAAATATTTCGCTACAGGGAATCATATCAATTCAATCAATCAATTCTATTACTACTCATAATTAGGATAACAATTCAAATAATTCACATTGGTTTAAGCTTAGGCAATCCTATTGTGGATTACCTAATTCTCTTAAACCATCGCTCTGATACCAACTTGAAACGCCCATATTTCAATTGAATTTTTTTTTTTTTTTTTTTTTTTTTAAACATATTACAATGTATGAAATCATAATGCTTAGAAATATAATTCCATCGCATTTGGTCCCATTTTATATTCTACAATCTATTCCATTTGAAATCCACATTTGATTTTACATATTCAAATAAATACAACCATGACACATTATATCAAATCATAATCTTTTGGGCGATTTATACAATGGTATTACAAAACGACAATTCAATAGAATATGAAACTTGTATAATGACACAACAAGCTTCAATCCACACTTACTTCTTGTAATCACCTTTCATCCAATTGGTTCAACCGAACCAACACCTACAACATAAATCACTGATACGAGTAAGCATAAAGCTTAGTGAGTATACAAGCAACTAATTAAATAATTCACAAACAAGATACAATTTATCAATAACTACTTATTTCTTTGAAATAGAAACTATTGAACAACAATAAAGATTCGACAATATTTCGTATGGATCCATGATCCAATAGATACAAGTAAGCATGGCACTAATCCCATGTGGATACCAAGCTTAATAGATACCGAGTAGTGCCAAGCACTTATTTCGTGATATTCAATTTCTACAATACTAAATCCATATATTCCAATTAATTCGCATAGTCCTATTAATTCACATAATCCTCCTAATTCACATAATTCTCCTAATTCACATTATCTTACAAGTTCACATAATCCACATAATTCAATCATCCACATAACACTATACTATTTCCAATTAACTCAACTATTAACAACAATCCACAACTATGGTCAACAACCAATATTTCTTAAGATACGAAGCATGATACAATATAGAAGCACACATGAGATACAATTATAAGAAACAAACAATAAGAACAACTAGAAGAGACAAACAATATTCCAAACGAATGTATGAACCTCTTGCTCGTAAGCAATCCAGAACATACAATCATTATTCAAATAGTCCTCGTATTACTCACCTTTGCCTTTTTAAGCAATTGCATGATTTCGCACTCGAATCGCCGATCCATTGTTCTTAGGTTGTAGATGATTAATCCTTGTTGAATTCGAGTTCCTAGCTTCGATTTCAGGTTTAAAATTCGATTTCTTTGTTTAGGGTTAGGGTTTCACGACTTTACTCTCTTTGGGAAGTTCCTGGAATATTTTTGTATCATCTATCATACGTACATATGTGTGTAATAACAGATAAATATGTAGAAATTTTATTCCCGTGATTATCATTGTCTGGAACTTTAAAACCGACTCACAGTTATTACTATTTTATTTCACCTAGAGTAAAAATAACTTAAAACATTTACTATTACTTTAATCACAATATTACTTTTGGATTTTGGGATGTTACATTGTATACTTTCAAAAGTATAGTATTTTCAGGTATAAGTAGCATCGTATTTGATTTAGTAGTTGAAAAGTGATTCTAACACTTAGAGTATATTTTGTTTTCTGATCTGGGCTTTCTGCGACACAAGGCTTGTGTCGCAGACCGTATGCGACATAAGGTCTGTGTCGTATGGATTTGTTTCTGATTTAGTGTTTATGCGACACAATGGTTGTGTCGCAGACAAGGGTACGACACAATGATACGACATAGTCGTTGTGTCGCAATCAAGCGATAGGTAAACTTTGTGTCGTAGATAATACGACATATAGTGCGACATAAGCGTTGTGTCGCATACATTGCGACATAACGTGCGACATAATATGCGACACAGTGTTGTGTCGTATGAAGTTTTGGTCCGATGCGACACAAGAGGTCTGTTCGGAAATTTAGTTTCCGAAAACGTATTTTCCGGTTTCCGTTGGGTCTAGAACTTTTATACTAGTTTTAATATGTTATAATGAGTTCATAATAACTATTGGTATTCGTTTTTAATGTTGGTGGTGTCGTTTTCTTTAAAATGACCAAAACCGACCTTTTCGTTAACGAGTTCAAAAACGAGTTTAAGTTACATATTTGGACATCATTTAGCTAGGGGAACAATAATCTAGCAAAATAAAAGAAATCGGAAAAGTTTCGGGTCGCCGGAAAACTTACAAAGTTGTCGAAACGAAAATCCGAAAAGATGAGTTTGTAGCCCTCGTTGCGGTGATCGTTGTTGCTCCTTTCCGTTTTGTGATTCAAGCTCGTTTTGTGGGTGTTTTCTTGAGAGAGAGAGTGACCGAGATAGAGAGAGAGATGAGGGTAGAGAGAGAGAGTTGAGAGAGATTGAGTGAGAGGGTGGTTTGGTTATGTTTGTGATCAAAGGGGCATGGGGGTGGTGCCCCATGTCTTGGCCGGTTTTGGTGAGGTCCACCAAGTGTGGATCTCACCAATTTTTGTTCCCTCGCGTACGCGTTCCGTGCGGTGTTCGTTTCCCCGGTCGTTTAAACGTTAAAATAATTTTATACGCGATTTAATATACGTTTTAAAATACGAAATCATACTCGATAATTAAATTGTAGTATTTTACCAAAATACTAGTTTTCAAGTTATAAATCATAACTTTGTTTGTTTTGTCGGTTGGTCGAGTTTTCGGAGAGTTCGGTGACGTTTTAATTTAAAACGTACGTTTTCCGTTATATTATAAACATAATATAAAGTAATAGTCAAAGTAATTAAATAATTTCACATTATTTAATAAGTGTTTTACCAATGTCCGCAAGTTTGTACACTTGTTGTTTTATACGATATGTACGAATCGTATACGCGTATATATATACATATATTCCATCCATATATATATATATATATATATATATATATATATATATATATATATATATATATATATATATATATATATATATATATATATATATATATAAGTAAGTAATTAACGTATATAATCCTATTTCATATTATATACAAGTAATAAACACGTAATTAGGAAAATTTTAAATTGGTCCAAAATTTGGGGTTGTTACATTCTCCCCTTGTTAATAAAATTTCGTCCCGAAATTTGTTCGAAGTAGTAATCGGTAGTTCGATACTAGTCAGGTAGCTACAATGTGTCCTAGTAGCCTACAGTTGTAGGGTAGGTCCTACAGTGTTTGAAATCAAGAAATCGTTAAGTGGTAATGTACCCTAAATTTTGTTGCCGGGAGGTAGTGGGCATTTGGCCTTGAGATGGCCAGCACTCCCACAGTTGAAGCAGAGTTTCGCCTTGGGGAAGTTAGTATTCTTAGGGTAGGACTTGCATCGACCGATAGGTAAGGTACACGGTCCTTCATGATGCCGAGTGCACTTAGAACAGTAAGGTTTCTTTCCCAAGTAGTTTCCTGCAGAGTTGAAGGGAGAAATCTTCACCCTTTTTGCTGGAGGTGACGTACAGTCAGTGTCGGTATCCTCTTCAGTAGGAGTACTTTGTGAAGTTGGTGGTGAAGTAGGGTTTTCTAAAGCTATCAAACGTAGCTCGTACTCACGCATACGTATGTCATTTTGGAAAGCAATTCGTCGTAGGTCATCAATGCCTTCCCGTGCTTCAGTAAGTTGTTTTTGCAGCGATTCAATAGTTTGGTTAAGGTGGTTGACTGATTCAGTAGTCAAGGTTTCATCAACTGATGCTTTTGCAGCAGTTAGAGCAGCAGGAGGGGCAGGTGCTGCTGCTGATTCAGCGGAGTGTTCTGTATCACACTCGAGTTCGAGGAGGTAAGGAAACATCTTCGGTTCCTCACTGAGCAGTTCATTTTGCAGTGTAGGGTTGTTGACGGAGTGAGTTGTCATTTCCTACGAAATAAGTGTTCTATTTAAGAATTTGCCTCAAGTAAGTGAAGTTATATTAATTTATCTATTTAAAGTAACGAATAGCATACGAGTTCCCGGTCTCAACCAGTGTGAGATAATTGGGAAGGGAGTTTGGGTTACTGTATCTGAAGTGTAAGGCAAATTGTGTTGTCGGGATTTAAGTAGTCGGTTGTTTCCTAATCCTATTGTGTACTTAGGATCAAAGAAAACACACAGAATAAAATACAGTTATACATAAGTCATTAAGCGAGAGATTTATGAGAAAGCAGATTCGGGTAGTCAAAGAATAAGCGTACCCGGGTTGAGTAAATCACAGAGTCTCGGATTTGGGTTATCCTCCCTAGCATTGATTACATAAGCTCTACTCCTTGTATTGTTGGTTCGGGGTTTCAGCTTAGGGCAATCCTTCCTGAAGTGCCCGGTACCGTTGCACTCATAGCAGGTTTTGGGTGCGGAAGTATCAGTACCAGTGGGGTTGGTTCGGCAGTTTTGGGCCAGGTGCCCGAATTTCTTGCACTTAGTGCAGGGACAGGAGCCGTTATGATGGCGGCTACATTTGGAGCAGTAAGGCTTGCTCCCCTTGTAAGCCTTTGAGTCATTGACGTTGACAATTGCAAGCTTTTTGTCAGAAGTCGGGTTGGATGAGTGGGGACTCACTTCCCATTTACGTTTGTTACTCGCAGACGGGGTTGAAGTCGAGCCGCGGCGGACAGAATTAGCCGTTAACTCATGAGCCATACGAATGGCGCTCTGAATAGTTCCCGGTTTGGACGAAGTTACTAAATCTTGAAGTCGTTCGGGAAGTCCATCAACGTACTTTTCAATCCTTTTGTATTCAGGATCAACCATGGTTGGGCACAAAAGTACCAGCTGGTGAAAGCGATTGGTGTAACCGGTGATGTCATCACCCTGCATCTTGTGATTCCAAAATTCCACTTCCAATTGTTTCAGCTCATCTCTTGGGCAGTACTCGCCCCTCAGCATATTCTTCAGTTCATCCCACTGTAGTTTGTAAGCATCGGCAACGCTCACAGTCTGTGCATAGGTGTTCCACCAGGTAAGGGCGGTGTCAGAAAAGGTGCGGGCGGCGAACTTAACTTTATCCTCTTCCTTGCAGTTGCAGATGAGGAACACTGATTCGATTTTCTCGGTCCAACGAATCAGACCGATCGCTCCTTCAGTACCTGCAAAGCTTAAGGGTTTGCAGTTTTGGAAGTCCTTGTAGGTGCAGGTTTTGTGTTGTGGTCCAGTATTAGCGGTATCTTCGCTACCAGGGGCTGAAGTCTGGGTAGCTAGAGCTTGAGCCACACTACGGGCAATTATACCCGCTACTTCGGCTTCAGTAAGAGTGATTTGTCGTCGAGGAGGCATGTTCCTTGAAACAATAAATAAAGAACATGTGAAGGTTTGAACAAGAATTATGATTGTGATGATTTTAGTAAGTTTAGAGAAAAGATGCCAAAGTTTGAAGGTTGTTTAAAGTTGTGTACTATAAATAAGTTTATACGGTTTTGAAGTTTTTGAAAATTTTATAAAACATTTTTGTGAGGAATTTTGTAACAAGTTTGATAAAAATACATTTGTTATAAAATTTTGATAGTAAAAGTCGGTTGTATAAATTTTGAAGTCTGACGAAAATTGAGTTGAAAATGGTTTTATTAGGTTACACCTAACGGTACAGTAAAGTACTTTGTAGGATGTTATAAACGTAGAATTAGGTAGGAATAGCAATTGAAAACAAGGTCTCGATTTTCATATCGAAGAATGTTCGAGTAACTATGGCTGTCGGTTATAATGGTGTGGAGATCTTCGGACGTATGTCGGTATTCGTGAATTCATAAAAGTTAAATAAGGACAGAATGACGAGAATCGAGTTGTCGTTTGTTCGATGAAATTTTAAAGAATATTGATTTCGTAGTAGTCGAGAGAGTATCGTATCGGGGAAAGAGGCCTATGTATGTATATATATATATATATATCACATAACCGCCTAGTTCGTGTCTAGCACAATCACGTAAAAGTCCCGGTTCTCTCGAGGTCAGAGTCAGCTAATGCATTCCGGTTCAACATAACCCCTTTCAGAACTCACATCATCCTCGTTTAATTGTACATAGTTGATCAGGCTATGTTAAATTAAACTCGTATGCTGTAATTCCTGAACCAGTTATACCTAATGAGGAATACTGCCTAACGGTCATAGTCTAGGCCCACTAAATGCAACCTAGTTCACTATAACCTTAGGCTCTGATACCAATCTGTAACACCCCCAAATTTAACAGTTTGCGGAAGCGACGTTTTGGGTGTTACTAATCAATGATCACAAGCACAAAGGATACAGTGAACGACTCTAAATGAGATGTTCGAAAAGTTATTACATTAATACATAAGTAGTTTCAAAATACAAGCTCGAGTTCAAGTAAATTCCTAGAGATTCTAATACATAACAACTAGTACAAAAGTAATGTATAAAAATCTCCAAGCTTCTAAATGCATGCGACTCGAGCTAAGAAGGCTTATCCTGCTGGGCATCCCTACTGATGTTGTGTACCTGAGAAGCATTACTAAAACGGTCAACCAAAAAGGTTGGTGAATCTCACAGGTTTGTAAGTAAGTAAACAGTTTGAACACACAAGTAGTATTAGTAAATCATAGCCAGCCAGTAATTAACGATCACAGGTTATGCTCATCGTTAACTTATGTTTAATAAGTGGTGGTTGCAGGTTATGCTAACCGTTTGATACAATTGCCATGAGCCACCATAGTTGAAGCTTAACGTACAGTAAATATAGGTACCCCCTCATGAATGTAATCCAAAACATTCATACGGAACGAGTAAGAAACGCCCGTTTCTACAGGAACGGTTCGTGGTAGTGCTTGCTACCCCGGGCGGGGATTGTCAGTCCCATATGGATCCATATACTAAAACTCGCGCTTATCACATAACTAACAACTATGGTTCAGGAGGATTTCATTGGATTAGTCGTAAACTCATGCAGTTGACGTATTCGTAATCTCATACAGTAAGTAATTCATGGCAGCAAGTAAGTTTTGTGTGTTCATGTAAAACAGTAATGCATCTCACCCCTGAGTATAAAACAGTAAAGTAGGGGCTGTAAGACTCACCTGAGTCTGGCAGACAATGCAGTAAGTAAGCAAGTAGTATCCCGAACTAGCAACCCTTAGCGTCCTAATACGCATAAGGTTTAGTAAGTAAATGGAATACTTGTAAAGTATCCACGCTAGTTGTTCCCAAACTAGTTAATGTCCATTAGTTTGTTTGTAAGTTTGTAATCGTTTGTAAATCGTAGTTTGTATAAAAGTTGTACTGTCCGTTTGTTATCGGTGTATAATAATAATTCCATCCATTATTATTATGTATTCATAGTAGTTGTACAGTTGTAAAGTATACTCGTATAATCGTTTGTTTGTATTACAACATATATCGTTTGCTTAAGTTCCAATGGGCTTAAACCCCAAAGGGTACGAGTGAAACCTCGTAAGTATTCGAGTGTATGTTCGTATCAGTTAACGTGTAATCCAGCACGTAACTAGTGAGTGAACTTGTAAGTTCGTATCGGATGTAATCCCGTGTAATGTACAAGTGTAAGTTCGTCGGAGTGTAATCTCCTAAGTATTTCCAAGTGTAATCTCGTACGCGTGTGTGAGTGAAATCTCACGTTAGTTTAGTATAGTCTTGTACGTATTCAAGTGTTGTTGTATACTTTCAAAAGTATAGTATTTTCAGGTATAAGTAGCATCGTATTTGATTTAGTAGTTGAAAAGTGATTCTAACACTTAGAGTATATTTTGTTTTCTGATCTGGGCTTTCTGCGACACAAGGCTTGTGTCGCAGACCGTATGCGACATAAGGTCTGTGTCGTATGGATTTGTTTCTGATTTAGTGTTTATGCGACACAATGGTTGTGTCGCAGACAAGGGTACGACACAATGATACGACATAGTCGTTGTGTCGCAATCAAGCGATAGGTAAACTTTGTGTCGTAGATAATACGACATATAGTGCGACATAAGCGTTGTGTCGCATACATTGCGACATAACGTGCGACATAATATGCGACACAGTGTTGTGTCGTATGAAGTTTTGGTCCGATGCGACACAAGAGGTCTGTTCGGAAATTTAGTTTCCGAAAACGTATTTTCCGGTTTCCGTTGGGTCTAGAACTTTTATACTAGTTTTAATATGTTATAATGAGTTCATAATAACTATTGGTATTCGTTTTTAATGTTGGTGGTGTCGTTTTCTTTAAAATGACCAAAACCGACCTTTTCGTTAACGAGTTCAAAAACGAGTTTAAGTTACATATTTGGACATCATTTAGCTAGGGGAACAATAATCTAGCAAAATAAAAGAAATCGGAAAAGTTTCGGGTCGCCGGAAAACTTACAAAGTTGTCGAAACGAAAATCCGAAAAGATGAGTTTGTAGCCCTCGTTGCGGTGATCGTTGTTGCTCCTTTCCGTTTTGTGATTCAAGCTCGTTTTGTGGGTGTTTTCTTGAGAGAGAGAGTGACCGAGATAGAGAGAGAGATGAGGGTAGAGAGAGAGAGTTGAGAGAGATTGAGTGAGAGGGTGGTTTGGTTATGTTTGTGATCAAAGGGGCATGGGGGTGGTGCCCCATGTCTTGGCCGGTTTTGGTGGGGTCCACCAAGTGTGGATCTCACCAATTTTTGTTCCCTCGCGTACGCGTTCCGTGCGGTGTTCGTTTCCCCGGTCGTTTAAACGTTAAAATAATTTTATACGCGATTTAATATACGTTTTAAAATACGAAATCATACTCGATAATTAAATTGTAGTATTTTACCAAAATACTAGTTTTCAAGTTATAAATCATAACTTTGTTTGTTTTGTCGGTTGGTCGAGTTTTCGGAGAGTTCGGTGACGTTTTAATTTAAAACGTACGTTTTCCGTTATATTATAAACATAATATAAAGTAATAGTCAAAGTAATTAAATAATTTCACATTATTTAATAAGTGTTTTACCAATGTCCGCAAGTTTGTACACTTGTTGTTTTATACGATATGTACGAATCGTATACGCGTATATATATACATATATTCCATCCATATATATATATATATATATATATATATATATATATATATATAAGTAAGTAATTAACGTATATAATCCTATTTCATATTATATACAAGTAATAAACACGTAATTAGGAAAATTTTAAATTGGTCCAAAATTTGGGGTTGTTACAGATATTGAAGAAGGAGAGTTTAAACTTCCTGAAGATTGGACTGCGGTATTTGAATCTGTGATAGATGAAGGTGTTGATCTGGATGCAAATGTAGATGAACATGTTGTGAATCCGTCAACGACTGAATTTGTTTTTGTGAATGAACAAGGAGAATTAGTTATTGATTTAGAAGCTTTTGAGAATGCTTCTGAAGATTCAGATACTGAAGTTGAAGAGATTGAGGATAAATACAAACATTTGGTTGGTAATCCTTTGTTTATCCAAGAAATGCTTAAGAAGAAAAAGGAAAAGAAGCCACGCATTTTGAAAGAATTTGATATTACTGGAAAGTGTGTACTCAAATCTGGCATTATTGGATGGTATTATGCCTCTGACTTGAAGCTCTTCGCGATCAAAAGGTTTAACGGGAGAATATTTTGAGAAGAAGCTTGCAGTGTTTGTTTCGTTGCCTCGATATGAGATTCGAGACTTGGCTAGATTAGATATGATGAATCCAAGTAATGATGACTATGCTAAGTATGTTGAGCGTATCATTAAGACTGAGGGATTATCTATGAAGTTTTCAAAGATTAAGCCAAGGAAAGGAAAAACAATAAAGTTGAACGAACTTAGTCAGAGAACTGGTAGAAGAAGAAGGAAGAAGGTTTATCCAGCGGTCAAGTGTATTAAGCAAATACCTATGAAGACCATGCCTCATAATATTTTGGGAAAACTGAAATATTGGGGGGTAGATGTTGTGACAGGAGAAGCCTTTATGATTGAAGCTGATGATGATTATCCTAATGGAGAAAAGGAGATTCTTCGTGTTTATGATCATCGACACCTGATGAATTTGTCAAAGGCAGATCTGATTATGTTATACAAGAACAAGATCATATCTACTATTGCTTGGGGTGATTTAGCACGAGATTATCATAGGATGGTCAAAACATGCATCAAGCTTAAGATTTTTGCAGGAAGTAAGATTTACAAGTGAAAATCAAAGACAACTTGAAGACATAGATGCTAGAGCTATTGTCAAGGGGGAGTCTGTTGGGACATGTATTTGTGACAACAGATCTAGCTTGTAATAGTACTAGTGATTATTGTAATCAAGTATGTACAATTGATTTTGAATTGTAATATGATATTAGTTTGTTATTAATATTCGTTAAATATATTAGTAAGATAAAGTGTCAGACGAATATCGATTATGAAAATACAAACTAAAGTCTGTTCTGCGAGATGAGATCTCAAGTCGCAGGATTTGGTTCTGCGCGAGATGAGATCTGGGCTCACAAAGGTGGCAACGAACCGAGATCAGTTATGGGCTTGGTTCTGGGCTGCGAGGTCAGTCGACTCGCAGAGCCCATCGGGCTGCGAGCCGAGCTGGGCTGAAACATATAAATACAAAATTAGGTTTTAACAATTCATAACTTTTGCCTTTACAAATTCCAGACCACTATTTCGAAATTCTAAGCATTATTAAGCTAGGTATTGATCGATTAGATTTCTATTGAATCAATACAAAGCTTTACTGATATTCTAATTCGCTATTAACTTGCGAAACAACCGTTCACAATCCGTGAACTTAGTATTAAAGAATTCTGCGCCTTAATACCTAAAGATAACCTCGTTATCGATCCTAATACATACGGACTTACACATAACCATTTTTCTTCTGAAACAGTTCTGAAATAAAAGCAAGTCCCTGACTGGGCTGAGTCCATATTGACCACATATGTATTTCCCTTTCTATTAGCAGCCAACACTGCACTTCCTTTCTTGTTGTAAACCACACCAGCTTCATGATCAAATAGCAATTTATTTTTGGAATCACAAAACTGACTGATGGTTAATAAATTGTGCTTCAGTCCCTCTACATAAGCTACTCGCTTAAACATCACATTTCCGTTTGTCAAGACACCATAACCTCTTGTCTTTCCCACTTTATTATCACCAAACACTACATCAGGACCTCTTTCATCCTGGTAGTCACTGAGCAGGGACTTACATCCGGACATATGTCTGGAACAACCACTGTCCAGATACCAGATAGTCTCTCTAAGAATGCCATGCATCAATAAACAAGATTAGTTCAACTGATGAACCCATCCTAAGATGGTTTCATAGTGGCTGAGCCTTGGTTTTGGCTTCCACTTATTCGCATAAATGATATCTGAATGCTCACTGATGATTAAATGTTTTGAAAGTGGAGTTGATGAGCATTCAGATGATAAGTGCTTTCTTTCACCACATTTATAATTCTTTTTGTTTGCATAAATGAGCTTCTTGCTTTGCTTTGATTTAAGTTGCTGAGCTGACACTTGCTTGCAACTTTTCTTGTTGTTGTTAACCTCTTGTTTCATTGACTTATGATCACTGATAGATGTATCAGTGACTGAAACAGTGTCATAGAGGTTGCTGATGAATTTTTTATTATCAGCGACTGTTCCAGTGATGTTCAGATTTTCTGATGAAACATCAGTTTTTGAAAGTTTGACATCATGAACAGTTTTTGGTGTATCACAAACATCAGTGACCAAATGTCTTTTTGTAAAGTAATTTGGCTTTGGTTCACTGAAGATTGATACAGATTCAAATACTACTTCTGGAAAAGTTCCATCAGAATTAAAGATTGGATCAACTTTTGTTGAATCAACAAGTGAAGCAGCATGTTCATAATCTCCTCCCAAAATAGCCTTAGCTTGTTTTGAGATTTGATTATTAAAACACTGATTTACTCTTGCTGTTAACTTACACCATGACTCCACGACCTTTTTAAGTTGTAAAAATTGTGTTTCGAAATTTACTTTCTCTTGAATGCACACTTGATTTGCATATGTTTGAGCATCAAGATCTAACTTTAAATTCTTTATTCTTAACACATTTTCATTTTGATTATAAAGTTTGGATTTTAAGTCACTGATTTCATAATTCTGTTTCCTTTGAATGTCATGAGAATTTGGCAAGTCAACTATCAGAGACTCAAATATATTATCTTTTTCAGTAGCTGAATATGACTTAAAACAATGTACCTTGTAGAGAGTTTCAGGATCCCATCCAGATGCTAAACATTTATGAGCTACTTCTTTGATGTCTTCATGGAAAGCAACATCATCAGCCATCAAACAATAATCATTATCTAAACAGATCATTGCTTCTTCTTCTTCATCGGATGATGAAGATGAGTCAAAGTCACTGAAAGAACCTTCTTCAGCAACAAAACCTTTACCCTTCTTCTTTCCAGATTTGGACATTGCCTTCATCTTTTTGTACTTTGCTTTGTACTTGTTGTAGTTGTCATTTCGAAAGCTTGGCTTAGGTTTAGGGATAGGATTGATTGACTTAGATCTACAGTCAGCAGCGAAGTGATCAGGTTTGCCACACTTGTAGCAATCACCTTTGGATTTGAAATTGTCAGTTGATGAAGCACCAGCGAATCTTTTTGATCTGGTATTTCTTCTGAAATTTGCAACCATCATTGCCATGTCTCTTTCTAGCTTCTCTAGGCCCTCATCATACTCATACTCTGACTGTTCTTCAGCTGCTTCACCTTCATCATCGGCTATCAGCGACTTTGAGCTCAGCTTTGAGATTTTTGACTTCTGCTTCTGATCAATTTCTTCAAGCTCAGCTACAAGGGCATTCGAGATCTTTTGATTTTCAAGTGTTGCACGAATATGCTCACTTTGATCGGCTTGCTTTTCAGACTTGTGCATGTAGCAATAGTTCCCCAGATTTTCCTTGGTAAAAGTTCCAGAAACTTTTCAACCACAAACCTCTGCTCTTTACATATACCAGCCTTTTCCATTTTGTTCATCAGTGACTGATATCTGGTATAAGTAGAAGACAGAGACTCGTTGGGTTCCATTGCAAACAACTCATACTGGCGAGTGAGATTTACTTCCATGCAGCGAATAATATCAGGAGTTCCAATATATATATATATATATATATATATATATATATATATATATATATATATATATATATTCTCCTAAGGGTATCCTATATATCCTTAGCAGTCCTACAGAGCCTAATTGTTTCAAACACTTCATCAGGAAGTGTCATGCCTATGTAGATTTTAGCTTGTTTGTCTAATCTTACTAACATTTTGTCCTCATCCGACCATTGTTCCTCTCTCTTTGGCACAACCACTTCTGGTATAGCCGGAGTAGTTGCAGTAGCTGCAACAGCAGGAATAATAGTGGTCGGAATATGAGGACCATTGGTTATGATATTACAGAGACGATCATCAACAAGATCCAAAAATATCATCATTCGGGACATCCATGTTTCTATCCTAGAAGGATCAAATGCTGGAGGTTTGGTAGTAGAACCATTTCCCTTTTGATACTCAGAATCCACACAACTGTACTTTACTGATTCCATTGCAGATCTGGTTAATTAATTTAAACCAACTCTGCTCTGATACCAATTGTGAGTCCCTGAATCACTATCTGTTAGTGATATGGAATCGCAATGTGTAAAGTTTAATTGTAGAAGTGGGGTTGAATACAATTAAAAACTTTTCTTTTTGATTTTATGTAAGTTATTTTTATCAAGTTTTAATCGCACAAACACAAACAGAGTATACTTAATATGAAACAGAGATAAACAAAGATGAAATAGTAGCTGAACTGTGAATCTTATTAATCATAAAACTCACTTAGTGTTGATTGCGGAATGGAATAGCCAAGGCTAATCCAAATCAAACACTCAAGCTAAACTGTTACAAAAGAGATGAACAATAGTGGACAAACATGCTAACTGTTCACTCGTTGATCGCTGCAACGTGCTTAGACTTACTACTCACTGAACAAACGAGTGATTAACACGTACAGACGACTAGATTCTAATTACAATGTACTGCTCTATATATAGTACAAATGTCCCGTAAATATCTCCTACAAAATAGGATTTGGAATGACACGTGTCGGTGCTTGATTTGCTTGATCTCTTGTTAACTGACATTCTGCGGGTCCCAATTCTGTTACCGCGAATATCTCATTTTCTTTAACACCAATCACTTACTGCCACGTAATTCTTTAGATATTTGTTTGTACGAGGAACACTTGCTGACGTATAAGTGATGAGCGACTTGTACTTGTATGTAGAACCCTTATTTAATCTAAGTTACTGAAGAAGTAATAATTCTCATCACTCACTGCGAGCTAACATGCTCTTGTAGAATGACTTGAAGTATCAATCTTCAGCAACTAGCTTTTATTAGGGCAGTGACTTTTGCCTTTATTCATTTGAAGATATAAAACTCTCGCTGCTAGTCTTGAAATCAGCGACACACAAAGTTGAGTTTTAATCTTCCTCAGCATATCAGTTTCCTTGAATAGAATGAACAGCGACCAGTGAGTACAAACTTCAGCAACATCAGCTTTGACTTAATCATTTCCTTCATCGAGTTTGTTATTATTGAGTTGGTCAGCGACCAGTGACTCAACATAAGTTAATTATAAATAATTAACATCTTAACACAAGTGATGCCATGATCATTACTTGGCTAGCATCAAGCTAATGACATGACCACCACTTACTTTCATAATTATCCATATACTTACATAGTAAGTAATGGAAACATCTTCACATATCCATCTACTTACATAGTAAGTAATGAAAACAACTTTCACATATTGATGTCATGATCATTACTTGGCTAAACGTCAAGCTAATGTCATGATCATTACTTGACTTTCTTAAATATCCATCTACTTACATAGTAAGTAATGGAAACAATATATATATATATCATAACTTTACACAAATCATTACAAGGACTTATACCACATAATCACATATACTTTCCACATATCAAGGTTCTATCAACACTTACCATTTAGCATGTATATATGTATCACATGCCAAAGCAACATAACAATTCAAGGATATATGAATTCAACAATAAACCACAATAGAAACTTAAACAATATTTCCACCCGGTTATATGAACCTCTTGCTAAAAAGCAATCTGGAACATATACCGTTATCCATTTAACCCCCATATTACTCACCTTGAATTTTAAGGCAATTATGCGATTAAATACTTGATCATGTGTGCCACGTCTTTTGGATCACCTATCATTTAACATATAAACATACAATGCACTTAGCACCATGCGGTGATCAAATCCAACTCATCATTATTCAGTGGCGGATCTTGAACAAAAAATATGGGGGGCCAAAATCATTTGATGTGTAAAACATATTAAAAAAACAAGAGTGTCCTATAGCTTACGATGGCGATTGCCGTAACAAAGAAGTAAGCGCTTAAACATAAAAATTCTAATTACACGCTAATTTGATTAGATTAAGTCATCGAAGTTCATACATAGAATAAACAAGAACTTAGAGTTTTATTTCCTTTTATTTTGCTAAAAAGTTAACAAATATAATGACATTGTTACTCTTATGGAAAACCTTGTAGTTTGAAACTTTTATATAAAAGGTTTTAACTATATACTCCGTATTTATTAATCGAAAGGGATCTTTAAACCGAACTATAATGTTTCTTTTATTGTTTATTAAAAGTTTACAATGTCAACATTTTTGTTGTATAAAAAGAAGAAAAAAAGCTTATATAGTGTATGTAAGTTTGTATTTTGAAATGAATGTCAGAAGGGTTAAACTAGACTTTTATACAACATAGGGGTTTAAAGTGAAAAAATGAAAAGGTAAAGCTGACACAAGACTTCATCTTCCCTATCTCCCCATCTCTTTACTATATCTCCATTGAAATTTCAAGCTTGAACTTTCTGCTTTATACATAAACGATCGAATATATTAGAGTAATTGCTTAGAATTTTGGGGGGGCCGAGACCCCTCTCTGCCCCCATAAAAATCCGCCATTGTCATTATTACCATTTACTTTCATAAGTTGATCTTTAACTCAACTAACATAACTTTACCTTACTTTAATACTTGTCACATAGTAAACTTCTTTAACTAATAATAATGGTGAATTAAGCATAATAACACCATTTCATCTTTTTAATACTCTAATCATCATTCATGATCATTATTTACTTTCAAGGCTTAATCACTTACATGGTCATCCTCTTTACTTTACTCAATTTCTTACTTAAACATTATATAATGACACTTCTAATAACACTTGAAGCTAATTAATATGATTTTGTAAGGGTTTATCATAATTCTTAAAAATCATCATAAACCCTAGTTGCAATCTTTCATTTTTTTAATTAACATAATGTTAACAATGATCATTACAAGACTTACTAACATCAAATTAAACATATACAAGCCCTAATTTCGGATTAAAATCATTAATTAACCACAACTCACCAAAAACCCATTTTGTAGGTTAAGAATTGAAGAACACTTACTTGCTTGATGTTAGAGAGAATCATAGAGTGATTAATCATACGTTTCTAGCTTCAATTTCATGTAATTCATTCGAATTATACTTCTCTCTTTTTCTTACCGTGTTTCTTTCTTTTTCTTTTTCTTGTACGTATGCTATGTATGGATATGTATGTGAAAAGAACCGACTTATATATGTGTGTGTAATATAAATCATTTAATTTCATTCTCCGTAATTACTATTGTCTGGAACTTTAAACCGATTTACAATTATCACTATCTTATTTCACCTAAAATAATAATAATTTAAAACAATTACTTTTACCTTTTCCACAATAATGCTTTTAAAATTTGAGGTGTTACACAAGTGTTCCTACTTGAACCTTCCCCTATTTATTATTCTTATGATACACTTAAAAATCACTTTTAGAGATGTTTGAATGATCTTTTCATACGGAGCTTTTCAAAATTTAAAGGTGAATAAGTCAAAAAATTAAAAGCCTCATATTTCCTGACTTTGAGATAACGCTTTGTTATGAGTCTACTTAGTCGAGACCATAAACATAAAAAAAATAAAAATAAAATAAAAATAAAAAATTTTGTATTTTCATTGAATGTTTTATATTTAATTATGTAGCCGGTGACATCACCAATTTACACTACAAATTGGGTTGTTAAAATCTGTTTAGTGCTTTATGATTCCTATTTGAAAAGGGAAAACAATTTCTAGCCGTACCCTACCAAAAGTGATTAATAATATTATACACTACAACATATTAAAACACGTTTCGTGTTGTAAATAAATGTAAAAGGTAAAAAATGAAATGTACGTATTATCGCCGATTTGGAAAACACTAAACTTCATATAATTGACGATAGTTACCGTTGTTAATAGGTTGATAATGGTTTAATCCTTAAAGTTTCACTATTTTTTCATTTTAACCACTTAAGTTATTTTTTCATGATTTAATCCTCTAAGTTTCAAAGTTTTAGTGGTTTAACTATTTAAGTTTAAATTTCATAATGATTTTGATGGTTTAATCTTCAAAGTTTATTTTTCATAATGATTTTGCCTTTTTAAAATTTTCCATTTTAATAATCTAACTTTCAAAAAAATAATAGTCATCAAAACTTTAAAACTTGAATGAATAAACCATGAGAAAAAAAACTTAAGTGGTTAAAACGATAAAAAAGTGAAACTTTAGGGATTAAACAAATAAAGAGGTCCGGTGTTCGATCCATAGGATTGGCATCCCAACATGACCTTGACCGCTCGGTGAGGCCGATTCACCTCTCACGTGTTGGGCCTGGGGCGGCTTGACGTGGGTCGGTTAGCGTGTCCGGAACATACACGTTTTGCAAACAATTATTAACCCTTGTTGAATTATATATTTGTGTGTAAATATTTTTTAAGGTAAATCAATGTCACGCTAAATTTGTTTGTTACAAATCTTCGACTACAAATATGCCATATTTGTGGCTACAAATTTAAAGTAATAATTCTCCCAGACGATTTGTACTTCTAAAGTTTATTACAAACCGATCCAAAAGTAAAATGCAGCAAGTGTAACTACTTGACAGTTTCAAAGACAGATATAACCGGTAAATTAAACGCATCCAAATTCGGTAATAACACATTCAAATGAACGTAGAAAGAAATGCAAAGTATATGATCACGTTGATTAGATCCACAAACAATATCGATTAGAGCTTTCTAGAAATTAAAAAATGGGGAAAAAGGCTGTGTTGATCGGATGTACTTACGCGGGAACAAAGGCGGAACTCAAAGGATGTTCCAATGATGTCAAGAAAATGCATCGTTGTTTGATCGATCGTTATGGCTTCTCGGAAGGCGACATTAAGGTTCTCATTGATGCAGATGATTCTTATACTCAACCCACGGGGCGTAACATACGTGATGCTCTTTCTGATCTTATCAAATCAGCCGAATCTGGGGACGTTCTTTTTGTTCATTATAGTGGCCATGGGACTCGACTCCCAGCTGAGACCGGTGAGGAGGATGACACCGGGTACGATGAGTGCATTGTCCCATGCGATATGAATCTTATAACCGGTATGCTACCTCTTTCTTGATCTATATATCAATTAGTTTACAAGATCGATTTAGAATAAGACGGTATGTGTCTGAAAAATGGTAGACTAACTTGATATCGCTAGGCCAAATACTATTGGTTATATATTAATTGTAAAATTATTAATACGGGTTTATTTCTTCCAAATTCACTCCAACAAAGAAACTTGCATTTGTCGAATTATTGTTTTATATATGACTTTGACATTGTGTCATACTTGTGTGGGAGCATTTCAGATGATGACATCAGGGAGCTTGTAGATAAAGTACCGCAAGGTTGCAAAATAACTATTGTATCAGATTCATGCCACAGTGGTGGACTCATTGATGATGCCAAAGAACAAATTGGAGAGAGCTGCAAAGACGATTGTGAAGATAACGAGGATAGTTCGGGCTTGGGATTTGTTGGAACTATCATACAAAAAACTGGAGATGCATTACAATCTGCATTTAGCCAGGACAATGTGGAAGATTCAACGCTGATAAACCGTTCTTTGCCTCTTGATACACTTGTGGATATTCTAAAACAAAAAACTGGCAATGAAAATATTAATGTTGGTAATGTTAGGCCGACTTTATTTGATGTATTTGGGGAAGATTCGACCCCAAAGATCAAGAAGTTCATGAAAGTCCTTATGGACACCTTTAAAGGTAGTAGTAATGCATCTGGTGATACTGCTGATGGTGGTGCTGGTGGCGGTTTTTTGGGGAAAATGGGAGCGTTGGCTCAAGACTTTTTGAAGGAAAAGTTTGAGAACAACGCAGATTATGGGAAGCCCGCAATGGAAACAGAAGTTGGTGGGAAGCAAGATGCATATGCAGGGTCGAAGAAAAACAAGTTGCCTGAGAACGGAATTTTAATTAGTGGTTGCCAAAGTGATCAAACATCGGCTGATGCCACCCCATCAGCGGATGGGACTGAATCTTTTGGTGCTCTTAGCCATGCGATTCAGAAGATTATTGAGGAAACGGATGGCAAGGTAAGTAATCGTGAGCTTGTGGTGAAAGCTAGGAATTTGTTAAAGAAACAAGGGTTCAAGCAACGACCTGGCCTTTATTGTGACGACAAACATGTTGACACTCCTTTCATCTGCTAATTTATGGTACCCGAAGATGGTACGCACCACGAAAGATAGGCTAATAAAATCATATGATATGATACGATACGATCTTATGTTCTGTTTAACCGTTTCTCTGTTTTCCTAAGCTTATTAGAACGGCTATAAGTTGGACTATTGTATTTTGGGGTCTTAACACAACATATATGTATCGAGATAAAAAGATATGCAGATTATATTTAAACAAGAACTATATAAATTTTGCAAACTTTACTTGAAACATAATAGAGAAAAATATTTAAGTCGTTAGTGTGATTTTCAATTTGTTCCATAGCTCGTCCCTTACTTCCAAAAAGTATTTGAATAGTCCATTTTTTGAAACTTTTGTTCATTAGTAGTCCAAAATGGACTACTGGTGAACAAAACTTTCAAAAAATAAATTATTTAAATAGTCCATTTTGAACTATCGTTGAACAAAAGTTTCAAAAAATGAACTATTCAAATACTTTTTGGAAGTCAGGGACGACCTATGGAACAAATTGAAAATCACATGGACGATTTAAATAATTTACTCAACATAATAAAATATATGGTTCAAGCATCTTAATCAAAATTTTAATGTTGAGATTATTGCATAGCGTAAACGAGCTAGTTTGACAATAACTCCATCATATCAATAACTTTCAAATATTAAATTTTGACTAATATTATACAATATGATGTGTGAAACCGGCCAAAACATAATAATGGATACACAAAATATATACATCACATTATTGTGTTCACACCATCTAACAAAATACTTTGTATTCTTTAACCCGAACATAGCATATAATCGATTTTCAATTATACACTTTTTTGTTATCGGGAACCTTCTCTAATTATTAAAGTACCACGAGTTCTAATTATATACATTCAATTGGTTTATTAGTACTAAACTAATATAGAGCAAATGACCAAAATACCATTAAGAAAGTCAAACCACTAGCAACACAAGCAAAGTCAAGTCTTCTTTCTCTCCTCTCCATCATCTCTTTTCTTTCTTTCCTCTTTTGAACATACTCATCGTACCTCTCTTTTACCACCTTTCCACCACCGCTACACCGCCGTTCCGCCGCCATTAGTCCTTGCAAAATTACCATACTACCCTTCCCACTCAAACACTTTCCATCGATATCTTGTATGGTCAAACTCACCCCACTTACATACAACTCCTCACTTCCTTCATTCACTCCACATGTAACTTCTATATTACAATTCACATAACTTTTATCGGTATCAACCACGATACAAAAGGTCAACTCAATTTCATCAGTCAACCAGTTTTTTTGGACAAAAACCGGTTTGATACTAGACAAGTTAACCGCGCGGTTTTGTATTGGATCAATCATGATCCAACTTAATGTCATGTGTGTTTCGAGATTCGATTGCATTACTTTATCATTTGTGGAGACTTTAACACAAGATGGGACAATTTCTTTAGGTTCAAGAAGATCAACACGAAACGGGGACGTTTGAAACCAGTTTGTAGGTGTGGTGTTGGTGGATTCAATTTTGGAGAACACAAGTTTATTATTGTATTTAAGATCAACGGCTGAGATTATTTGATTGGTTGGTGGTAATGATGTGGCAGTGGTGAGGTGGTGGGTGGGGGATGGGAACGAATCGGAGAATAACGAACGGTGGTTGGAGATTGATTCTGTGACTATAGTCTGGTTAGTTGATGGCCAATTGGAAGAACAAATATTGGACCAAAGTATTTGGTTAGAGCAAAGGGATTGTAATTGTGAAGATGAACAAGCGACCATGGCGAGGGTTTGACCGTCGAGTTTGGTCAATATGTGTGTTTGGATTATGTCTTCATGAATGTCTACCATAGCCATGGAATAGTTTCTAAGAATGGCGAAGAAGGAAGGAATTGAATTTGTGAAATGGTGCTAAAAAATGTTGAAGTGTGGTATATATGTATTGTTTTGGAGAATGAATAATGGCAAGAAATGTCATTTTGCTTCTATTTTGTTACATTTTAAGTCCTTGTAATTTATTCTACGTACATATGATTTGATGAGTTTTTGATTAAATAATTAAAAGTATATTTGCTTTGTTCACGAAGGGACTTTTTTATTGAATATAAAAAATAATAATTGCAACTTTATTAAAAAAATATTCTTTGCTTTTGTCATGAAGGGACTTTCTATTGAATAAACAAGTTGTTCTTTTTGGATTAAAAATGTTTGTTCATGTCATATAAAGAGGATCCGGTAATAGAATATTTGTTTAGTCTTAATGGCGGTTTATAAAAATATTCTGCTTCAGTCACGAAAGGACATATCTTTTAAATATAAACACTAATCTTTGTTCTTCTAGTTTTATAATTTAGATTAAATTAAGAGACAAAATTAGAATTTAAGGCGACCCATAATATTGGTATTTCAATTTTTGTGTATTAATAGCACAAACAAAGAATTAACAAAGTATGTAAGTTTTCATAAAAGAAATTTACAATTCATATAGCGAATGACAACGTAATAACAACTACATTCAACATGGCTCCGCATCAAACTGAAATTCATTGTTCACGAAGTATATTTGCTTTGTTCACGAAGGGACTTTTTTATGGAATATAAAAAATAAGGGTAAATTGCAATTTTTGTCTCTGTGGTTTGATCGTTTTGCTGATTTTGTCCTCATACTTTTTTTCTCGCATTTTTCATCCTTGAGGTTTTTCAAATTTGCTGCGTTTGTCCCTTTGTTCAAATTCTGTTAACTTTATACGTTAACTCATATCAAATGACGAAAATACCCCTTTCTTTAATACAGCCTATATCGCATAAACCCAAACACTTTGGTGGTGAGTGATTGGAAAAACAGTGTGGTCGAAGGTCGACGAATGTGTTTCTAAAATCCCTAGATCTCGACGGAAAAACGCAAAATCCATCTGTTCACGCCGATTCAGCTTGTCTTTTCGCAATCCATTTCGAAAACTATACGTTATTATGTGGGGATTTTGTGTTTGTATATCTTGTGCTTTACAAAATCAAAGAAATGAACATAGAGTAGAGAGAATCAAATTTAAGTGAGAGGGGACATTATTTGGGGTTGGGGACGGTTTGTATGAAATGGAAGGGAGTGTAGTGTTTTTGAAATGCTTTTGATTGGTTCGAAGTAAAGGTGCATAACAAAATTAGGGTTTGCGAAGAAATTAAGTAGTATATCTGAGATTGAGGTGAAAGAGAAATATTAGGGGTAGCATTCTGGGAAGGGAAAGAGTTGAAGACAAAGGGTATGTTGGTAATTTTAGATGACTTAACGGAGAAAGACAACTGAAAACGGATAAAAGGACAAACGTGGCAAAAGTAAAAGACCTCAGGGATAAAAAATGGGAGAAAAAATGTATTAGGACCAATTCGGCAAAAATGCAAGACCACGGGGACAAATATTGCAATTTATCCAAAAAATAATAATTGCACCTTTATTAAAAAAGTATACTTTGCTTTTGTCATGAAGGGACTTTCTATTGAATAAACAAGTTGTTCTATTTGGATTAAAAATGTTTGTTCATGTCATATAAAGAGGATCCGGTAATAGAAATAATACAATATTGTTTAGTCTTAATGGCGGTTTATAAAAATATTCTGCTTCAGTCACGAAAGGACATATCATTTTAATATAAACACTAATAAACACTAATCTTTGTTCTTCTAGTTTTATAAATTAGATTAAAATAAGAGACATTAAAATAAGAGACATATTTAGAATTTAAGATGACCCATAATGACGGTATTTCAATTTTTGTGTACTAATAGCACAAACAAAGAATTAACAAAGTATATAAATTTTCATAAAAGAAATTTTAACTTCATATAGCGAATGACAACGTAATAACAACTATTCCTACTTTCAACGTGCTCCGCCTCAAATTGAAATTCATTGTATTTGATATAACAAAACGAATGATAAAGATAAAGAGGTGGATGATAAGTATAAAGGTCAAATTCGTCATGCATTGGCTGTATTTTGAATTTATAAATAGGGGCCCCAATAAACCAATCCAAAATTGCATCACAACATATTTGACTTGACAAGGACAATTTACTAATTTAATTGTCGTGCTCATTTGCCATTTCATGGAATACATCATTTGTTAACGACTTAAGAATAATAATATATCATATAATCCATTAGTCATCATATACGTACTCGTATACATATTTATCAAGAATTCATTTATATAAAAGGAAGTTATTAGCTATTTGTATCTTTAAGGATAATTATGAGCGTAACTAGTTATATAAAATTCACATCGATCGTGGTTAAAAGAGACCCTTGATGAAATAGAGATCACTATTTGATGCTTTTTAGCAACAACACCACATAATCGCATCAGTTTTTGTTTGAAACGAGTTTTTCTTACTTGTACGTTGCGGCGGGATTTAAAAAGTATATATTTTTAATAATAATGTAGATACTTGGATGAAAAGAAAATGACTTTTTTTTTCTATTCTTTTATCTAAGTAGAAGATAAAGAAATAAAAGGTAAGAAAAATAGAAAAGAAAAGAGAAAGGAAAGTTAGGCTCTAAAATGGTATATGAAAAAAAATAGTAAATAACATTTTCAGTGAGTTGATATAATGAACATATGAGTTTGAATAGGTTAGGTGATTGTATACATGTAAATGAAAAGTATTTAGGGGCTGTTTGGATTTGTTGATTTAAGTGAGTATACGATCATTCCTTATTGGGTAAACTAACACTTACTAATGGGCAACGTACTCTCATTTTTGTCTTAATGTGAGTAACATACTCATTTTATTAACCAATGTTTGACACAAAATCTTAAGTTTGTTTCAATATGAGTAACATAGTTACCGGTTAAACCGGTTAACTTGTAAAAAATGACACAATTTTTATGTACGTGGAAAAAACAAATGATGAGGTGGAATTTTTTTTAAATGTTATAATCCATATCAGTAATTACGTATACATTTAATAGTAATTCATTTCTTTTATACACAATACACACGAACCTCGTTCCCAAATTGGATATGTAACCAAACTCAATGAAACCCTAAGTCCCAAATTAATGACTAAATTTTGAGATTTCTTCATACAAAAGTGATCTAGTGGCAGAGTTCAACGTCAATTTTACCCATGTTTTACAAGTTAACCGGTTTAATCGGTAACCGGTAACCAGGTTACTCCATATTGGAACAAAACATAAGACTTTGTATCCAACATTACCTATATTGAGACAAAATAAAAGTACATTACCAATTTATAGCTTTTACCCTTCCTTATTTTTCTAGAGTAAATTACATGAATGCTCCTTCTGAATTTTCAGTTCAATAACTACACTTTTGTTTCATGGATGCTCCATTGTACATCTAAGATGACTAAAAACACTCTTTATCCTTATCCTTAATTTCTTTAATTTATTCAATTTTATTTAAATAAAAGTATTTTTGTTGTCTTAGATGGACGAGAGATCACCAATGAAACAAAAGTGTAGTTATCAGAATGAAAATGCAAAAACAAAAAAGAAAAGTTAAGGGATCTCTTGTTTGTTTGTTTATTTTTTTTTTTCCTTTATTTTTATCTACGACGGATGAACAAATTATTAACGGATTCTTTAGCACGGCAGATATCGATGTGGTAACTATCTGTTAACAAAAATTTAAGGATCCTCTAAAATATTGCTTATTTGATTATTTTACAACAAATAATCATTTTAAAGTGGTTAATACCATGGTCGTGATTAAGCGCGCAACCAATAACTAATAAGACGTGGGGGGAAAATGTAACACCCGGTCAAAAAGTCAACTTTCGCGCCAAATTTAAACTCCAAATAAATGTTACATGTTTGGGAAAAATATTAGACATTCGAAAATTTCATTCGTTTTGAGTTTAAAACACGATTTTATTTAGTTGAGACAACGCAAAAACAAACATAAAATTTAATTTTCAATAAAGTATTCTTATAAAGTACTTTCACTAGAAAAAATTTCGAGATAAAATAAATAAATTTTAGAATTTAAAATATTATTTATTATTTTATTTTTTACGATCGGGTACAAGTACACGGGTATTTTGTACTGCAATTTTGGGAGACGGTGTCTCCACCGAATCAGCAAAAAGGGAGGGAAACCCCCTCCCCATCTCATTCCATCTTTCTCACTCTCTCTCCTCTCATCCCTTTTCTCTCAATCTCTCTCTCTCTCCAACCCACCAGCGCCACCATTTTTCGCCATTTAGCACCACTGAACGACCTCCAATCTTCAAGCTCATTTAGGGAAAAACGATCACCACGCAACGATCTACAATCCTATCTTTTCAAATTCTCCTCGCGCGGATTTGTAAGTTTCCAACAATTCTCGAAATCTCTATAATCTTTGTTAGTTTGCTTGTTTGCGGTTTAGATAAGCTTAAAATACTCTAATATGGGTTGGGTAAAATAATCGGACTCAACGGGAGCCGGAAAACTCATTTCCGACTCAAACTCCGGCGAACAGTCCGTGAGGTCGCAGGGACCAAAAACAGTGCTGCGACGTCGCAGCCAACGTCGCAAAAACATCTCAACGTCGCATGATGAGACGTAACGCCCCACATCACAGTAAATCTTAAACGTCGCACATTGCGACGTAACACACAATGTCGCATATAAATGGCGAACGTCGCACAAAGCGACATAAGACCCTACGTCGCATATAACGTCGCATCTGACGTCGCAGCTGACGTCGCATGTCTCAGAACCTTAAAAACCTATGATTTTCACTAAGTGTCGGAACCAAATTTTACCACTTGATTTTGCTCCGAATTTGGATTTCGGGTGCGTTTTTACTAAAGCAATGTAGTACAAATAAAAATTTTCCAAGCTGACTTGGCAGCTCGACCTCAACCAGGGGCTCTGCCCCTTGGACCCCGCCAGGGTTGCCACCCCTTGGACCCCGCTATCAGAGGCGCTGCCCCCGAACCCCAGTACACGGTCTTTAAAACCAAGCGACAAACAAACATTCGAACGACTTACTTGGTCAGACTATTTGATCTCGTACTTATATAATCTCACGTGTTTAGGACACTAGGAGGTTATCATCCGGACAACACACGTATCGTAGGTGTAACACTCCACAAATTTAAACGCGATTATTAACGTTAATCACTTGCATTATTAGGCTAATTCCCTACTTGAGTGAATTCACAACACATTTTAGAGGTAAGTCTAGCAAATCCCAACTAGATAATACGCGTAGTATTACGTATTCGTAATTAGTTGTAATTACGTACTGAACAATCTGAAAACAAACGCGACAAAAATATACGACTGTTGGTGAACAAAATTATTTAATAAAACGAAATTATTAAATAACGTCGTAAACAATTAAATATTATGTCGATAATATTTACATAACATTTTATAACGCAAAACGTTAACTTGTATAATTAAAATAAAACAAAGTTTGAAATTTATAAAATTAATTAATTTGGTTTCATAAAAAGATCCTAGTTAAAAATATAATGAAATGTGTCATTAAAAATATATTAGTTAAAATAAAGTAACATTTAACGATCGGGTAAACAAACACGGAACGCAAACACGGAGGCAGAAAAGGGAACAAAACCCCAAATCCACCTCCTTTTCCTTCCATTTTTGATTTCATCTCTCTCTCTTCTTTGCTTTTTCTCCAACCTCTCTCTAAACTCACCCAAAATCCACACAAAAATCACCAAAACTACTACAAAAACGTCACGAATCACCATACTTCTTTGGAATAAAACGACCACGACACCACGATCTATCTTTCCATCTTTTCGGATTTCAAATCCGACCACTCGTAAGTTTTCGACAAATCCCGCAAATCTTTAGATTTCGAAGTTTTCGTGTTTATAATACTTAATATACCATGTATTAGTGTTACATTAACTTATTATGTCAAAAAACATCATTAAAAACGCTTTAAAAGTCGAAATTTGCATAAAAATCGCTGAACAGCCAGTTTCGCAAGCCGAGATCCAAACCTGACGAATTTCGCGAGTCGAGATTTGGACTTGCGGGTCGACTTAACTTGCGAGTCGACTTAACTTGCGAGTCGACTTGACTTGCGAGTCGACTTAACTTGCGAGTCGACTTGACTTGCGGGTCGAATTGACTTGCGGGTCGACTTGACTTGCGGGTCCACTTGATTTGCGGGTCCACTTGACTTGCGAGTCCACTTGTGAGTTGACTTTTTACTGCGAGTTGACTTTTTGAAAAAGTGCATTTTTGATCCTAAACGATGAATTTTGACACATTCGGACATATGTACATATATATATGTATACTTTCGGATAAAATAACTATAAATTTAAGGATACTTTCACGCTAATCATTAAACATCTTCAAGAACCAAACCTTTATGATATAACTCGCACATGAAACACATATACTTTGAGTAGTATACAATACGATAAATATAATAATAATACTTTGAATTATTATTACGAAAACTCACCAACGAGCCGTACATATTTTTCCAAAACACAAACGTATAAACCAACACTTTGGACATAACTTAGTTGTACAAACACTAGCATGGATGATTAGTTTAGACATCCACATACTTATTAAATCTCATACGTTTAGGACGTTAGGAGATTTCGGATTGTACTTGGGCTTAGGTTTGCTAGCACTCGCACAACAACTTAACTCAACAGGTGAGTTCACAGCCCCTACTTTTACTGTTTTAACTGCTTTTGAACAGGGGTGGAAAACATAGTCAACGTTTTTGCTACGTGAGCAAACTTTTATATAACTACTGTGTTATACATTGTACAAACTATTTGTGACTGCGGTCAAACTCTTACAACTGCTTTATTTATTGCCATAACTACTTTATTACATGAATGTATACTTGTCTACTCAAACGATTAGAGTACTTGAACTGTTAAACAATTATACGAACTGGTGTTTATGAAAGGGTATTTCATACAAAAACTATTATCAACTCGTGAAATACGACTTGGTATCTTACCGGAGAACGACCGGTACAATTTGTATCGAGCTAGAGAACGACTAGCTGTGTAACTTATCGGAGAATGACCGGTACATATGGGTAACTTGTCGGAGAACGACCGACACCAACTTGGTATCTTACCGGAGAACGACCGGTACTAACAGTGTAACTCGCCGGAGAACGACCGGTGCTAACTTAGTAACTTACCGGAGAACGACCGGTACAATTTGGTAACTAGTCGGTGAACGACCGACTCACACTTTTAAAACCGCTGGAGAACGACCAACAACACGTTTCAAACATATGATTTGGGTAACATCCCACTTAAACCAGAACTTTGGGCAAACAACCCACTAAACTTATACTTTGGATAACATTCCACAAAACATTACTTGACTGTTATGGCAATAACTATTTGGAAACGTATTTGGTTTTACGAATTACACTTTTGGGTGACATCCCAACGATACTGTATAAACAACAAGTGGGTTACCAACTGTACTTGCAAACATAAAACTTGTGAATTCACTCAACCTCGTTGTTGACTTTTACTATGTTTTTCAGGGAATTAGCTGCGCACGTAGGAAACGCCTGCACATATGGATTATAGGCGACCCACGAAGGAATAGGATGCCAACTTTTGACAACTGGATTTCTTTTGTATAACTAAAACTGTTTAGTCATATTTACGAAATCTACTTTTGTAAACTAAATAACTTTCATACGATTCGATGAAACGTAAACTTTGTAATCATTATATTTGGCATCTTAAAATATATGTTATGTTGTAATCATATGCTCTGATACGTATGCATGCTTTGTTATTGTGGCACCCCCGTACTCAAACTAAATGCTTCCGCTAATCTAAATCAACAAATTTGGGGGTGTTACAGATTGGTATCAGAGCCATTGGTTATAGCGAACTAGATTTCTTAGGTAACTTAGAGACCTTAGAGACCTAGACTATAGCCTTGGCTAGAACGCACATGCATACACACATTTGCATACGACTAAACTATCGTTACTACACATCGATACGCGTAATCCGCTATTTGAACTGTACAACGTTCGATTCATTCATACACACTCTGATCTCATGCGAACCTGATCGTATTGAACGGTTGATGAAAAGAAGTATGTATTTAGCATCATATAATGACGCCTGGCCAACGTGATTATATTATACTAAGTACATATGGGTGTTTCATAGTCGTGAGATATGTGATGGGGATCTTGTCATTTCTTCTTAAGTACTCGATAACTGAATTATGTGAAACTTCATCCTTCACATCTCTTTCATTGGCATTGACTTCTGCATTTCCTTCCTCACAGAACGTCAGCATGCCGCCTAAGCAAAGAAAGACCCGCAACAGTCGCCAAACGAATACACCTCCTGTCGTCGAAACCACCGAACAAATTATCGAGCGACGTATAGCTGAAGCTATCGCTCAATACGAGGCCAGCCGCAATCGTGAAAACTTGACCAACAACAGTGGAGCCACCCCCGTCAACAGTGGAACACCGACGAATACCCAGCAGGGGTGTTCATACAAAACATTCCAAGCCTGCAAACCGAGTAGCTTCACCGGGACTGAAAGGGCCATTGGCCTAATCCACTGGATCGAGAAGATGGAATCGGTCCTTGACATCAGCGGCTGCGCAACTGACACCATGGTGAAATACGCCACGTGTACCCTAGCTGACAAAGCGTTGACTTGGTGGAACGCTCAAATTCAAATCATGGGACGACCAACTACTTACTCCATCTCGTGGGAGACTTTGAAACGGATGATGATGGAAGAGTTTTGCTCTCACAGTGAGCAACAGAAACTTGAAACCGAGCTGTGGAACATCCAGATGATCGGTGCTGACATTACCGGGTACACGACGAGGTTCCAGGAGCTTGCACGCCTCGTACCCCACATGGTGGGCCCCGAGAGCAAACGCATTGAGCGTTACAACAGGGGATTGGCCCCACAGATCAGAGGCATGGTGATGTCCTCCAAACCAGCTACTTTCCGGAGCGCAGTTGACCTGGCTCAAAGCTTGACCGATGACGCGGTCCTGATCGGAACTCTGAAAGCTACTACAGGGAAAAGCGAACCAGCCCGTACTGAAATTGTTGGTTACGGAGGTGACAAACGTAAATGGAACAATGAGGGAAACGATCACCAAAATCAACCCAACAAGAAACCTTCGGGAAACACCAGGGCTTACATTGCCACCACCGCAGCTGGATCCAAACCCTACCTTGGTAACATACCGAGGTGTGACAAGTGCGGGAAGCACCACGATGGAGATTGTACATTTTGCCAAAACTGCAAACGTCCCGGCCACTTAGCCCAAAACTGTAGAACAAACTTACCCCCTCAAGCCACCACCGAGGGACAAAACACCGACTGCTTCGAGTGTGGAGAACTCGGGCACTACCGAAACCGTTGCCCACAACTCAACCGCGGTAACAACAACCAAAACAACAACAACCGCATCGCAACCATTCCACCGGGTGGTAGCCGCGCATACATCCTCCGGGCTCCGGAAATAGTTGCGGACCTCGGCTAACACGGTATGTCTTAACAGCTGTTGCTACGATTTAACATACGTTTCCTTCGAATGTCTATTCAAACTTAACGCTTGGTAAACTTCGACCATTATCGAACGTATAACTATTTAAACTATACCACGAGTATACTAAATCGTTAAAACTTTTCTGGCAACAATTGAGCGTCACGCAAATTGGTATTATTATTGACGACATGACTTATCGGAGAACATACGCCGCGGGCGATCCGACTTGATTTTAAATCTCGGGACGAGATTTCTCTAACATGGGGAGAATGTAACACTCCGCAAATTTAAACGCGATTATTAACGTTAATCACTTGCATTATTAGGCTAATTCCCTACTTGAGTGAATTCACAACACATTTTAGAGGTAAGTCTAGCAAAGCCCAACTAGATAATACGCGTAGTATTACGTATTCGTAATTAGTTGTAATTACGTACTGAACAATCTGAAAACAAACGCGACAAAAATATACGACTGTTGGTGAACAAAATTATTTAATAAAACGAAATTATTAAATAACGTCGTAAACAATTAAATATTATGTCGATAATATTTACATAACATTTTATAACGCAAAACGTTAACTTGTATAATTAAAATAAAACAAAGTTTGAAATTTATAAAATTAATTAATTTGGTTTCATAAAAAGATCCTAGTTAAAAATATAATGAAATGTGTCATTAAAAATATATTAGTTAAAATAAAGTAACATTTAACGATCGGGTAAACAAACACGGAACGCAAACACGGAGGCAGAAAAGGGAACAAAACCCCAAATCCACCTCCTTTTCCTTCCATTTTTGATTTCATCTCTCTCTTTTCTTTGCTTTTTCTCCAACCTCTCTCTAAACTCACCCAAAATCCACACAAAAATCACCAAAACTACCACAAAAACGTTACGAATCACCATACTTCTTTGGAATAAAACGACCACGACACCACGATCTATCTTTCCATCTTTTCGGATTTCAAATCCGACCACTCGTAAGTTTCCGACAAATCCCGCAAATCTTTAGATTTCGAAGTTTTCGTGTTTATAATACTTAATATACCATGTATTAGTGTTACATTAACTTATTATGTCCAAAAACATCATTAAAAACGCTTTAAAAGTCGAAATTTGCATAAAAATCGCTGAACAGCCAGTTTCGAGAGCCGAGATCCAAACCTGACGAATTTCGCGAGTCGAGATTTGGACTTGCCGGTCGACTTAACTTGCGAGTCGACTTAACTTGCGAGTCGACTTGACTTGCGAGTCGACTTAACTTGCGAGTCGACTTGACTTGCGGGTCGAATTGACTTGCGGGTCGACTTGACTTGCGGGTCCACTTGATTTGCGGGTCCACTTGACTTGCGAGTCCACTTGCGAGTTGACTTTTTACTGCGAGTTGACTTTTTGAAAAAGTGCATTTTTGATCCTAAACGATGAATTTTGACACATTCGGACATATGTACATATATATATGTATACTTTCGGATAAAATAACTATAAATTTAAGGATACTTTCACGCTAATCATTAAACATCTTCAAGAACCAAACCTTTATGATATAACTCGCACATGAAACACATATACTTTGAGTAGTATACAATAAGATAAATATAATAATATTACTTTGAATTATTATTACGAAAACTCACCAACGAGCCGTACATATTTTTCCAAAACACAAACGTATAAACCAACAGTTTGGACATAACTTAGTTGTACAAACACTAGCATGGATGATTAGTTTAGACATCCACATACTTATTAAATCTCATATGTTTAGGACGTTAGGAGATTTCGGATTGTACTTGGGCTTAGGTTTGCTAGCACTCGCACAACAACTTAACTCAACAGGTGAGTTCACAGCCCCTACTTTTACTGTTTTAACTGCTTTTGAACAGGGGTGGAAAACATAGTCAACGTTTTTGCTACGTGAGCAAACTTTTATATAACTACTGTGTTATACATTGTACAAACTATTTGTGACTGCGGTCAAACTCTTACAACTGCTTTATTTATTGCCATAACTACTTTATTACATGAATGTATACTTGTCTACTCAAACGATTAGAGTACTTGAACTGTTAAACAATTATACTGTAACACCCCCAAATTGGATGATTTGCGGAAGCTTGATTTGGGTGTTACTAATCAATAACAAAGCACAAAGATATATAGTAAACGACTCTATATGCGTCGTTTTAACAATATATATTGATAATTGAAATGTTTACAACATTTAAAGCTTTACATAGCTCGAGTTTAAATAAAAGGAGATTTCAGTACATAAGTACTTGTACAAAATATACTAATGCAAGAAAATCTCAATCGTCTGTATGCTGACTCGAGCTAACGTCCTGAAGCAGAAACATCCTACTGCTTGGTACCTGCGATATATGCTAAAAGGTCAGCTATAAAGCTGGAGAGCTCACAGGTTTGAAATCAGTTATTATAGTATGAACCGCAAGATTTAAATAATGAATTGCATCCAGCAATTAAATGATTGTCATCGTGTATACAGCCATGAGCACATAGTTGAGCTTAACTCGGGGGCCGGGTCCCCTATAGAGAATTCCGGGCGAGGTGCCTCCACGAATGCCTAATCCACATTCGTCTTCCCAAATATTAGTACGTCCGTTTACCCTGTTAGTGCTTGCTAACCCGGACGAGGTGGGTCAATCCTATATGGTACCATATACTAATATTCACGCTACAACGTATTAACAACTATGCTGACGGAGGACTTTAAATGATTAGTTTCGAAAAACTCATGTAGTATATGAAAAGTTGGTACTTGCGTTCACATGTTAAAAGTTGAGCAGTATATCACACCCCTGAGTAAAACAGTAAAAGAGGGGCTATGAGACTCACCTGAGTCTGAAAGCGTTTAAACAAACGTAAGTTGATTAGCCGAGTATGAAGTCCAAAGACTTGTAACCTGAGGGTGTCCACGACACGCGATGGTTAATAAACATGATTGGGTATCTCAAAAGATCACCCTTGTAGTTGTTACACAACTATATATATGTCCAAATTACTACGATTTGGTTGATTTGTTAAGTGTTTGAAAACATGTACGGCCCGTTGGTGACGGATTTGTAATAATAATCTCAACTATTATTATTGTGATTTCGAGGCGTTTTACTTTGAAAAATGTGTTTCGATTGTGTTTTAGAAGCCGTTACGGAATCTAAGTACGGGGGTCCGGGGGCAGCGCCCCTGGTAGCGGGGTCCAAGGGGCGGCAGCCCCTGGCGGGGTCCAAGGGGCAGAGCCCCTGGCTGGGGTCGAGCTGCCAGGTCAGCTTGGAAAATTTTTATTTCTACTATATTGCTTTGACGAAAAACGCATCTGGGATCTGAATTCGGGTAAAATCGAGTGATAAATTTCGAGTCTCAACACTTAGTAAAAATCTGAGTTTTCTGTGTTTTGCGACACAATATGCGACACAAAAGTTTGTCATGCGACACAAGGGTTGTGTCGCATAAAAATGCGACACAATGTCTATGCGACACAAGGGTTGTGTCGCATAGATGCGAGATGCTGATTCAACAGCGACATAGTGATTGTGTCGTATGGAAATTCGACATAGAATACGACATAGTGGTTGTGTCGCAAAACTTACGACACAAATTCTTTGGTACGACATAACATGGGAAATACGACATAATGTGCGACACAAAGGGTAAAATACGACACAACATGCGACACAAGGCTTGTGTCGCATGGAAGAACACCAGCCCAGAAAGTCCGGCTGTCATGATTTTTCCGGCCAAAAATCTGTTTCAAATCCGTTTTTAAGCAATGAAATCGTGTTCTATACTTAGTAATGGACATATACAAGTTATAATAACAATCACAAGTGAAAAATACTAAGAATCGAGAGATTTCGGGATTTTGTCGGAAACTTACAAATTGTCGAAATGGAAATCCGGAAAGATAGAAATGTAGATCGTCGCGAGGTGGTCGTGAATCTCTAAAAATATTGGTGATCCGAGTACGTATAATGGCGTTATTTGGCGTTTTTGTGGTCGGTGGTGGTTTTGGAATAAAGAGAGAAAATAGAGTAAGTGAGAGAGAGGAAAGAGAGAAATGAAAAGAAAGAAAAGAAAATGGGAGGTTAAGTCCCCCATTTTCGGTTTCCGTCTCCGTGCTCCGCGTGGTGTTCGTTTTCTCCGTCGTTTAACGTTTCAATAAATATTTTACATATTAAAAGGTAAGTTTTAAAATACGAATTATTACGCGATATTTTATTTAAATATTTTACAATTCCATTTATATTTGAGTTATAAAATGTAAGTTTGTTTATTTAGTTTGCTTTTTTTAAACATTTTGAATTGTGTACGATCTGTTTGTACGATACGATTGACTACGAAATATTATCATAATAATATTTTTGACATAAAGCGTTATTTAATAAAATTGGTCACCAACGTCCGTATAAAATTGAATCGAAATACATTCGATTTAAATTGCGTACGATTTAATCAAATCGCATTTTCGTATATATTCAACAATATATATATAATTCGATACATTAATTAGCCTAACACAGAACTAATTACATGTATTAACATACGATTAGGCACTAATTACTAGTCCTAATTTGGCGGGTGTTACATGTAACATCCTCGAAATGGACCTAGTTGTTTATATATTATTTCTTGATTTAAATGTGTTTGGAAATAATATTGTTTGAAATAGTGAAATAATTGGAATAGGATCCGAATATTCCAATGTGATAAGTGAAATATTAATTGTTGTAAATTAATATAGTTGACGGTGCAATAAAATGTTTGGACTCGCAAATGGTTTTCGGGTTCCAGACAATAGATTGAGATGGGGTATTAAATTATACCCGTATATTGAAGGCGGTTCGTGAGGCCGACTTATATATATCCTTTCCTATTTAGGAAAGTTATTCATTTTTATTCCAAAACTCACAGAAACTCTCTGAAAATCTCCAAATCAATCTAGAAATCAAATCAGGAAGTTGTGATTCTCGTGAAACTTCCTAATCATCAGATTACCATCGTTAGATTCTTCAATCAGTAAGTGTTCTTGTGTATTTAAGAACTTGATTTTGATTTAAATTGGGTAAATTGATGATTTGAGAGATTTGGATGTTAGAAACATGTTATAAGTGTTACATATTGATTATGTGATGTTGTTTGAGGTTTATAATTGTTTGAAAATGAGTTTGGAGGGTTTTGGGTTAAAAACCCGTAGATTTGAGTTTGGTCAGTCGCAGGATTTTGGGGACGAAGGAGGAAGCCGGCGGCTTCTTATTCAAGCCGGCGGCTTGTAGTTAGTCGGTGGAAGCCGGCGGCTTCATAGCCAAAGCCGGCGGCTTGTGTGGTGTAGTATGAAACCGGCGGGTATAAACCCGACCCGGCGGCTGGTAGAAGCTTTAAAACGGGTTTTAGTTCTGTTACCACATTTGGTAAATTACCCGGCGGTTGTGGAAGTAAAGCCGGCGGGTGAGAATAGGAAGCCGGCGGCTTCTAGGACGAAGCCGGCGGCTTGAATGGCTGTTTCAGCATTACTTGTTTGACTTCGATAGTAATGTGCTTGATATATGTTATAGAAAAATATATGTTAATGATTATATTGTAAATCATTAATACACAATTAGGAACTAGTAATTGTAATGTTAATTATGTTAAGTTCCTAAATGTCAAAGATTGATATAAGTTATGTATTGATGATCTGGATTACTAACTTATATTTGATATTGATTCTCAGATGTGGAGAAGGCTCAGTGATATTAGACTACTGAGTGGAGGCCTGAGGTAGTCGGTGAGTGGATCTGTAACCTCAGTGTGATTTAGTTGTAATGATTTGATTTACAACAAGTAATTTATAATATTACTTTGATATGATGCTTTGTCTGAGATATCTTGCCATGTTAAGTTTGGTTGTTTGCTTACTTGGCTGATTGTGCTAGTATATAAGATTCTGAGGTCAACTTGACTTGACAGTTGGACTTGGTTGTTATTGTAGACGACAGGAGATCTTGAAACTTGAAATGTTGGTTTGGAGATCTAGGTCGTGTGTGATTAACAACTGGTTATCGGTAGTTCTGTATAGGCCAATACAGATGATTGATAAGTGTTCCTTGAGTACCAAACCGGTATTAGGGTATCTCAGGAGCCACCGATCCTCATGACGATTGATAATGTTTGATGTGAGTAGCTTGACATTGATTTGATGTCGAGTGATTGATTGATTTTCTGTTTATTGTTATTTGATGTAAACAGATTGTTATGCTAGGTTGTACTGATGCTTATAGTTTCATTCACTTAGCTTTATGCTAACCCCACCACAGTTCTTCCTGCAGGTTAAAATAGATGGGACATATTGGGCAGGGCAGGAAGTGTTTGACTGGATGGAATGTTTGACAGGCTGAAACTCTGATGTAATTTTGATAATCATAGAAGTGTTTTAATAACACCCAGTTGTTGAGATGTCACGTATTTGATTTGAAAAAGTTTACTGACATTTCGAGTACATTGATAGAATGTTTTTAAATATACGCTTCCGAGTCGCAGTTATTATATTATTGTTTATAATGAAACGAGGGGTGTTATATTACATATACGAACTGGTGTTTATGAAAGGGTATTTCATACAAAAACTATTATCAACTCGTGAAATACGACTTGGTATCTTACCGGAGAACGACCGGTACAATTTGTATCTAGCTAGAGAACGACTAGCTGTGTAACTTACCGGAGAACGACCGGTACATATGGGTAACTTGTCGGAGAACGACCGACACCAACTTGGTATCTTACCGGAGAACGACCGGTACTAACAGTGTAACTCGCCGGAGAACGACCGGTGCTAACTTAGTAACTTACCGGAGAACGACCGGTACAATTTGGTAACTAGTCGGTGAACGACCGACTCACACTTTTAAAACCGCTGGAGAACAACCAACAACACGTTTCAAACATATGATTTGGGTAACATCCCACTTAAACCAGAACTTTGGGCAAACAACCCACTAAACTTATACTTTGGATAACATTCCACAAAACATTACTTGACTATTATGGCAATAACTATTTGGAAACGTATTTGGTTTTACGAATTACACTTTTGGGTGACATCCCAACGATACTGTATAAACAACAAGTGGGTTACCAACTGTACTTGCAAACATAAAACTTGTGAATTCACTCAACCTCGTTGTTGACTTTTACTATGTTTTTCAGGGAATTAGCTGCGCACGTAGGAACCGCCTGCACATATGGATTATAGGCGACCCACGAAGGAATAGGATGCCAACTTTTGACAACTGGATTTCTTTTGTATAACTAAAACTGTTTAGTCATATTTACGAAATCTACTTTTGTAAACTTAATAACTTTCATACGATTCGATGAATCGTAAACTTTGTAATCATTATATTTGGCATCTTAAAATATATGTTATGTTGTAATCATATGCTCTGATACGTATGCATGCTTTGTTATTGTGGCACCCCCGTACTCAAACTAAATGCTTCCGCTAATCTAAATCAACAAATTTGGGGGTGTTACAGATTGGTATCAGAGCCATTGGTTATAGCGAACTAGATTTCTTAGGTAACTTAGAGACCTTAGAGACCTAGACTATAGCCTTGGCTAGAACGCACATGCATACACACATTTGCATACGACTAAACTATCGTTACTACACATCGATACGCGTAATCCGCTATTTGAACTGTACAACGTTCGATTCATTCATACACACTCTGATCTCATGCGAACCTGATCGTATTGAACGGTTGATGAAAAGAAGTATGTATTTAGCATCATATAATGACGCCTGGCCAACGTGATTATATTATACTAAGTACATATGGGTGTTTCATAGTCGTGAGATATGTGATGGGGATCTTGTCATTTCTTCTTAAGTACTCGATAACTGAATTATGTGAAACTTCATCCTTCACATCTCTTTCATTGGCATTGACTTCTGCATTTCCTTCCTCACAGAACGTCAGCATGCCGCCTAAGCAAAGAAAGACCCGCAACAGTCGCCAAACGAATACACCTCCTGTCGTCGAAACCACCGAACAAATTATTGAGCGACGTATAGCTGAAGCTATCGCTCAATACGAGGCCAGCCGCAATCGTGAAAACTTGACCAACAACAGTGGAGCCACCCCCGTCAACAGTGGAACACCGACGAATACCCAGCAGGGGTGTTCATACAAAACATTCCAAGCCTGCAAACCGAGTACCTTTACTGGGACTGAAGGGGCCATTGGCCTAATCCACTGGATCGAGAAGATGGAATCGGTCCTTGACATCAGCGGCTGCGCAACTGACACCATGGTGAAATACGCCACGTGTACCCTAGCTGACAAAGCGTTGACTTGGTGGAACGCTCAAATTCAAATCATGGGACGACCAACTGCTTACTCCATCTCGTGGGAGACTTTGAAACGGATGATGATGGAAGAGTTTTGCTCTCACAGTGAGCAACAGAAACTTGAAACCGAGCTGTGGAACATCCAGATGATCGGTGCTGACATTACTTGGTACACGACGAGGTTCCAGGAGCTTGCACGCCTCGTACCCCACATGGTGGCCCCTGAGAGCAAACGCATTGAGCGTTACAACAGGGGATTGGCCCCACAGATCAGAGGCATGGTGATGTCCTCCAAACCAGCTACTTTCCGGAGCGCAGTTGACCTGGCTCAAAGCTTGACCGATGACGCGGTCCTGATCGGAACTCTGAAAGCTACTACAGGGAAAAGCGAACCAGCCCGTACTGAAATTGTTGGTTACGGAGGTGACAAACGTAAATGGAACAATGAGGGAAACGATCACCAAAATCAACCCAACAAGAAACCTTCGGGAAACACCAGGGCTTACATTGCCACCACCGCAGCTGGATCCAAACCCTACCTTGGTAACATACCGAGGTGTGACAAGTGCGGGAAGCACCACGATGGAGATTGTACATTTTGCCAAAACTGCAAACGTCCCGGCCACTTAGCCCAAAACTGTAGAACAAACTTACCCCCTCAAGCCACCACCGAGGGACAAAACACCGACTGCTTCGAGTGTGGAGAACTCGGGCACTACCGAAACCGTTGCCCACAACTCAACCGCGGTAACAACAACCAAAACAACAACAACCGCATCGCAACCATTCCACCGGGTCGTAGCCGCGCATACATCCTCCGGGCTCCGGAAATAGTTGCGGACCTCGGCTAACACGGTATGTCTTAACAGCTGTTGCTACGATTTAACATACGTTTCCTTCGAATGTCTATTCAAACTTAACGCTTGGTAAACTTCGACCATTATCAAACGTATAACTATTTAAACTATACCACGAGTATACTAAATCGTTAAAACTTTTCTGGCAACAATTGAGCGTCACGCAAATTGGTATTATTATTGACGACATGACTTATCGGAGAACATACGCCGCGGGCGATCCGACTTGATTTTAAATCTCGGGACGAGATTTCTCTAACATGGGGAGAATGTAACACTCCGCAAATTTAAACGCGATTATTAACGTTAATCACTTGCATTATTAGGCTAATTCCCTACTTGAGTGAATTCACAACACATTTTAGAGGTAAGTCTAGCAAAGCCCAACTAGATAATACGCGTAGTATTACGTATTCGTAATTAGTTGTAATTACGTACTGAACAATCTGAATACAAACGCGACAAAAATATACGACTGTTGGTGAACAAAATTATTTAATAAAACGAAATTATTAAATAACGTCGTAAACAATTAAATATTATGTCGATAATATTTACATAACATTTTATAACGCAAAACGTTAACTTGTATAATTAAAATAAAACAAAGTTTGAAATTTATAAAATTAATTAATTTGGTTTCATAAAAAGATCCTAGTTAAAAATATAATGAAATGTGTCATTAAAAATATATTAGTTAAAATAAAGTAACATTTAACGATCGGGTAAACAAACACAGAACGCAAACACGGAGGCAGAAAAGGGAACAAAACCCCAAATCCACCTCCTTTTCCTTCCATTTTTGATTTCATCTCTCTCTCTTCTTTGCTTTTTCTCCAACCTCTCTCTAAACTCACCCAAAATCCACACAAAAATCACCAAAACTACCACAAAAACGTCACGAATCACCATACTTCTTTGGAATAAAACGACCACGACACCACGATCTATCTTTCCATCTTTTCGGATTTCAAATCCGACCACTCGTAAGTTTCCGACAAATCCCGCAAATCTTTAGATTTCGAAGTTTTCGTGTTTATAATACTTAATATACCATGTATTAGTGTTACATTAACTTATTATGTCCAAAAACATCATTAAAAACGCTTTAAAAGTCGAAATTTGCATAAAAATCGCTGAACAGCCAGTTTCGCGAGCCGAGATCCAAACCTGACGAATTTCGCGAGTCGAGATTTGGACTTGCGGGTCGACTTAACTTGCGAGTCGACTTAACTTGCGAGTCGACTTGACTTGCGAGTCGACTTAACTTGCGAGTCGACTTGACTTGCGGGTCGACTTGACTTGCGGGTTGACTTGACTTGCGGGTCCACTTGACTTGCGGGTCCACTTGACTTGCGAGTCCACTTGCGAGTTGACTTTTTGACTGCGAGTTGACTTTTTGAAAAAGTGCATTTTTGATCCTAAACGATGAATTTTGACACATTCGGACATATGTACATATATATATATATGTATACTTTCGGATAAAATAACTATAAATTTAAGGATACTTTCACGCTAATCATTAAACATCTTCAAGAACCAAACCTTTATGATATAACTCGCACATGAAACACATATACTTTGAGTAGTATACAATAAGATAAATATAATAATAATACTTTGAATTATTATTACGAAAACTCACCAACGAGCCGTACATATTTTTCCAAAACACAAACGTATAAACCAACACTTTGGACATAACTTAGTTGTACAAACACTAGCATGGATGATTAGTTTAGACATCCACATACTTATTAAATCTCATACGTTTAGGACGTTAGGAGATTTCGGACTGTACTTGGGCTTAGGTTTGCTAGCACTCGTACAACAACTTAATTCAACAGGTGAGTTCACAGCCCCTACTTTTACTGTTTTAACTGCTTTTGAACAGGGGTGGAAAACATAGTCAACATTTTTGCTACGTGAGCAAACTTTTATATAACTATTGTGTTATACATTGTACAAACTATTTGTGACTGCGGTCAAACTCTTACAACTGCTTTATTTATTGCCATAACTACTTTATTACATGAATGTATACTTGTCTACTCAAACGATTAGAGTACTTGAACTGTTAAACAATTATACGAACTGGTGTTTATGAAAGGGTATTTCATACAAAAACTATTATCAACTCGTGAAATACGACTTGGTATCTTACCGGAGAACGACCGGTACAATTTGTATCTAGCTAGAGAACGACTAGCTGTGTAACTTACCGGAGAACGACCGGTACATATGGGTAACTTGTCGGAGAACGACCGACACCAACTTGGTATCTTACCGGAGAACGACCGGTACTAACAGTGTAACTCGCCGGAGAACGACCGGTGCTAACTTAGTAACTTACCGGAGAACGACCGGTACAATTTGGTAACTAGTCGGTGAACGACCGACTCACACTTTTAAAACCGCTGGAGAACGACCAACAACACGTTTCAAACATATGATTTGGGTAACATCCCACTTAAACCAGAACTTTGGGCAAACAACCCACTAAACTTATACTTTGGATAACATTCCACAAAACATTACTTGACTGTTATGGCAATAACTATTTGGAAACGTATTTGGTTTTACGAATTACACTTTTGGGTGACATCCCAACGATACTGTATAAACAACAAGTGGGTTACCAACTGTACTTACAAACATAAAACTTGTGAATTCACTCAACCTCGTTGTTGACTTTTACTATGTTTTTCAGGGAATTAGCTGCGCACGTAGGAACCGCATGCACATATGGATTATAGGCGACCCACGAAGGAATAGGATGCCAACTTTTGACAACTGGATTTCTTTTGTATAACTAGAACTGTTTAGTCATATTTACGAAATCTACTTTTGTAAACTTAATAACTTTCATACGATTCGATGAATCGTAAACTTTGTAATCATTATATTTGGCATCTTAAAATATATGTTCTGTTGTAATCATATGCTCTGATACGTATGCATGCTTTGTTATTGTGGCACCCCCGTACTCAAACTAAATGCTTCCACTAATCTAAATCAACAAATTTGGGGGTGTTACAGTAGGATCGCTGACAATTCACAGGTGAGTTTCATAGCCCCACTCTTTCAACTGTTTTACTGTTTTCGGGGTTAAACACATGCTCAAAAACTATTTACGAATTATATTAATAAACTTTTATAATTCACACTTACTTATATTACTGTTATGTAATACAAATGTGTAATACTTAGGAATTACACCCATCATATTGTTATGGAACAATGTCAATACCTAACCGAGATAGGTTACATTCGTACACTGTTAGATGGTTGGAAAACAATTACCAATACATAACTTGACTAAGTTATCACTATCCAATGACCATATTGTCACGGGACAATACTATCACTATACTAGAACTGATTAGTTTTACCCACATGACAACGATTAGACTTTTACAGGATTAGTCTTCCTTTTAGGAACTAAAACTGTTGACACACTCCATGATCATTAGAATGGAAATTGTACTTAGGTGAACATTTTCCCGAGACCCCAAATATACTTGGTAGGCTTAAGGCTAGGAGTATACAATAGTAACATACGTTAGTATAGACTCCTTATACTAATACAACTCAACTAGGTGATGAGTCTTCATACCTAGGTTCAATGTGCTACTTAATATCTAAGTATTTGTTTATACATATTTAGATACAATCAAATATTTTCATGCGTGGCATGATTGTTACATGTGTTTGCTGATTCGACAAATATATATATATATATATATATATATATATATATATATATATATATATATATATATATATCTACATACTTGTACATCATCTTGAGCACAGGGTGCTATCTACGTTACTATATATGTATATTAGTATACATACAATTATACAAACATGAATACTCAAGTCGGACATGTCGTTATACTGTCGACTCAATTACTTTAGCTAGCATGTCGTAGTACTGTTGGCTCTACATTTCACCAGTCGGGCTCGTCGTAGTACAGCCGGCTCAATTTCAAACTTTGCTAGCGAGTAATTCGATCGATGCCAGTTAGGCACAAAACGAGATCACGGTAAAGTGATTCAAAATGATGCCACGGTAAAGTGGGCACAAAACGATGCCACGGTATTGCAGTGGGCACAAGTACAATACAATCAATGGATGGGCGGGCTTATGCTCGTGATCCTCACAATCAATCAATGGATCAGCGAGTTATATTCGGGATTCACAATAAGTTAACGGGTCGGTGGAGTTTCCACGCGAGGCCGTTAGCTCAATTCAAGTCCGGGTTAGCTTATGCTAACTGGTTAAACGGACACAACAAACATTTTTAATCATGTCCGGGTTAGCTTATGCTAACTGGTTAAACGGACACAACTGTAACAACCGCCAAATTAGGACTAGTAATTAGTGCCTAATTCTCTGTCAATACATGTAATTAGTTCCATGTTAGGCTAATTAATGTATCAAATTATATATTGTTGAATATATACGAATACGCGATTGGACTTAAATCGTACACAATTTAAATAGAATGAAATTCTATTCGATTAATACGGACGTTGGTGAACAAATGTTTATAAACTAAAATAACGCAATTTTGACCAAAATGCTATTTTATAATAATTAGTAGTTATCTCGTATCACTCGATAAGAGCTTACACGATTTAAAAACAAAAGTAATTAAATTTATACAAACTAAATTACATTTCAAACTATTAACGATTTAAAGAAATAATTTAAGTAAATTATATAATAAAATTTGTGATTTCAAAAGAATAATGAACGCGCATAAATAAATATTTAACGCTTAAACAACGGAGAAAAACGAACACCGCACGGAGCACAGCGCGTGGACTAAAAAATGGGGGCTTTCACCAAAACCCCTATCTTCCCCCTTTCTTTTCTCATTCCACCAACTCACTCTCTCTCTCTCTTTCTTCTTCTCTTTTCTTTCTTTTTCTCTCAAACACAACTACACCACCACCATCTTAATCCACAAAATAACAACACTAAACGACATCGAATTATACACCTCCTTTGGAAGAAAAGGTTCACCTCATCACGATCTACATTCCTATCCTTCCGGATTTTTGTTTCGGCATTTCGTAAGTTTCCGACAAAACCCGAAACTCTCCGTTTTTACTCATTTTTACGTTTTTATGGGTTACATATGCTTAAAATGTCCAATAATGGGTTGGGTAAAAGTATTAGATCGATCGGTGGCCGGAAAACTCGTTTTCGGTCCATTTTCCGTCGAACAGTTGGAAGTGTCGCTAATGTGCCAAAAACAGTACTAGCGACACTAGCTAAGTGTCGCTATGCCTAAGTGTCGCCCCTATAGCGACACTACTTAAGTGTCGCTGAACTACTTAACCAGATTTATATTAGCGACACTCCCGTAGTGACGCCAAAATACGTAAGTGTCGCCTATAGCGACACTAATCAAGTGTCGCCTATTTATGAAAATCGGAATTCTAGCGACACTCACTAAGTGTCGCCTAACTAAGTGTCGCCTATAGCGACACTAGCGAAGTGTCGCCAAAAACAGAGAGTTGTCAAAATATTTTTACATCAAGTGTCAAACTTGTACAACCTCAAACACTTATACGATACAACTTCTAAAACACTTTAGAATACATTTTCACGTATAACACTTCAGAACACGATTATAATATCGGGATTATTATTACAAACCGTCACCAACGGGCCAACTATATTTTTCTAACAACAAACGATTACAAACATACGGACAAACATTGGGCATACTAGTTGGGTACAACTAAACGAAACGTCTTGCGAGACAACTACTTACATAACCTCATGTGTTTAGGCATTTGAAGGTTACGGGTTCGGAGAACCTACGGTTGATATTACTTACTCGTTTATTGATATAAACGTACTTGAAAAGACTCAGGTGAGTCTTACAGCCCCACTTTTACTGTTTTACATACGGGGTGAGATACATTGCTTACTTTTCTTGAACACAAGTACTAAAACTGTTTACTATACCAAACAGAATTGCATGAGTTGTTTACTACTTACAGAAGTCTCTCCATCATATATCGTTAGTTATGGACTTAAGCGCGAACACTAGTTAATGGATCCATTAGGGAAATGACCCTCCCCGCCCGGGGTAGTAGCGCTACCACGAACCGTTATGTATAAACGGGCGACTATTATTTCGTTACTTATGCTTGCTCAATTACGAGCATGTCACGGGAGCAACTGATTATTTACGGATTAAGCTTCGATTATGAGCCTCATGTAAACGGTATAACTTATTTACTTTACATTTACTGGATTTGCAAATACCGGATTTACGCCTGCGGGCACTACTTATGAAATCTTGCGTTCAAAACTGATATTACTTACAAACCTGTGAGATTCACCAACATTCGTGTTGACCCTTTTAGCATGTATTCTCAGGTACACCAACGGAGTAGGATTACTCCAGGACATAGCTAGAGTCGCATGATTTCAACTAAACTGCATTAACGGAGATTCTCAGCATTATCTTTTGTATATATTGATTATGTAATAGAATCTCCCGCTATATGCGCGGACTCTAGGGAAATACATTTTTGTATACGAAAACATTAAGTTTTCAAACACTTGTTTCTATGAAATCGTTTTACAACGTCTCATTTAGAGGTCGTTTACTGTATATCTTGTGCTTTGTATATTGATTAGTAACACCCAAGTATGCTTCCGCAAATCACTAAATTTGGGGGTGTTACAGATTGGTATCAGAGCCTAAGGTTATAGTGAACTAGGTTGCATTTAGTGGGCCTAAACTATGACCATTAGGCAGTATTTCCTTACTAGGCATGATTGGTTCAAGAATTACAACATACGACTTTAATTTAACATAGCCTGATCAACTATGTACAATTAAGGAAAGATGATGTGAGGTCTGAAATGGTCATGTTGAACAGGAATACGTTAGTTGACTCTGACCACGAGAGAACCGGACCATTACTTGATACGTGCTAGACACTAGGCTGGATATTATATACTTATAAATATTAGCCTCGTCTTACTTACACTCTGCCACAGGAATGGCAAACACACCACCCAATCCGTCACACTCTCATTCACATGGATCACGAAACCCGCGAATAGCCAGGAGGACCACTAGGTCACCTCGAAGCAGCCCCTATCCTGTTCATAACTCTCAGAACTTGGCACATCTCACGGTGCCAGTGTTGGCTACCCAACTCCGCCGTCAGGAGCAAAGGCTCGAAAATCTCGAACGAGAACAACACCGAATGACCTACCTGCTTTGCCAAGCTCTTGACCGCATATCACAACTCCAGAGAGAACAAGAAGATACCAGCCTCTCTGTAAGCATAATTCAGGATTCAATGACCGCTGAATTAGGTGCGGATGAACTCGTAAGAAACCGACTAGAGGAATGTGAACAGCGTTAACAGGAGACTGAGGATCACTCTCGAGCACTAGTACAACGACTGGCCTTGGTTGAAGACAACGCTAGACAAGCCAACATACTAGCAGAAACCGTGGACCGCCTTGTCGCGCTGATGGAGCAGATTAATCTGCATCAAGATTAGATCAGTCTGTAACTTGTAACCAGTTAACTACTAAATTAGGACCTATGTAATTCAACCGGATGTAACAATTCCCGGTACTTTTGTACTACTATTTTGTGATCTTTTTGGAAAACCCGTACCTTATATCCAACTTATTTATCTAAATGAAATGTGATTGTCACTTCGTACTGTTATCGTGTATCTCATCATTTACACTTGTGACATATCATAATTTCATACAAATATCTTATTCCTCTTTTCTTGTTCTTTTCTTGTTCAGCATCATGCCTCCCCGCCGGCAAATCACCCTCAGTGAAGCCGAAATTGCGGGTCTGATTGCCCGTAGTGTGGCCCAAGCCCTAGCTACCCGAACATCAACTCCTGGTAGCGAAGATACAGCTAACAATGGACCACAACCCAAACCCTGTTCTTACAAAGACTTCCAGAACTGCAAACCTCTGAACTTTGCAGGTACTGAGGGAGCTATCGGTCTAGTACGCTGGATTGAGAAATTCGAATCTGTATTTCTTCTTTGCAACTGTGCGGAGGGAGACAAGGTTAAGTTCTCCGTTAGTACTTTCACTGACACCGCTCTCACCTGGTGGAACACCTATGCCCAGACTGTGGGTATCTCTAATGCTTACAAACTCCTGTGGGAGGAGTTGAAGGAGATGTTGAGGGGCGAGTATTGCCCCAGGGATGAACTGAAACAACTGGAGTTGGAATTCTGGAACCACAAGATGCAAGGTGATGATATCACCGGGTACACCAACCGTTTCCACCAACTGGCACTTCTGTGCCCATCTATGGTTGATCCTGAATACAAGAGGATCGAGAAATATGTCGACGGACTTCCCGACAGACTACAAGACCTGGTGACATCATCCAAACCGGGTACTATCCAGAACGCCATCAGTATGGCCCATGAACTTACGGCAAACGCTGTCCGCCGTAACACAACCCCAGCCCCACCTACAAACAACAAACGGAAGTGGGAAGGAAACCCCAACTCATCCAACCAAATTACCAACCGAAAGCCTGAGTCTGTTAAGGCTTATTCATCTGGCACTTCAGAAAAGAAAGGGTACATTGGGAGCAAGCCCTACTGCACCAAATGCAATCGTCACCACGATGGTTCCTGCCCTTGCACAAACTGCAAACGTTTCAGGCATCTAGCCAAGGATTGTCGAAACACCAGTGCCCCAAAGACTTGTTATGGGTGCGGAAGTCCTGGGCACTTTCAGAATAATTGCCCTAACCAGAAAAACAACAACAACAACAAACGGAACAACAACCCTGCTCGTAGCAGAGCATTCGTCATCAAAGCTGGGGAAGCTAGGGAAGACCCGAATGTTGTAACGGGTACGTTCCTTCTCAACGATCTTACTGCTTCAGTATTATTTGATACCGGTGCTGATAGAAGTTTCATATCTGATGAGTTTTGCCCACTACTTAATATCACCCCTTCGGCCTTAGATTTTAAGTACACCGTAGAACTCGCAAATGGTAAACTCATAGAAACCAATAGTGTGATACCTAATTGCACTTTAAACCTCGCAAACGAAACCTTCTCAATCGATCTAATGCCTGTTGAACTAGGAAGTTTCGATGTCATCGTGGGTATGGACTGGTTGTCCAAGCATCGGGCCGAAATTGTTTGCCATGATAAAATCGTCCGAATTCCTCTCGCCGCCGGTAGTACCTTGATCATACAGGGGGAGACCGGTGGGTCGAGACTAAACTTAATCTCCTGTTTAAAAACCCGAAAATTTCTGAGAAAGGGTTACCCAGCAATCCTCGCGCACATCACGGAGAAAAAGTCGGAGGAGAAGCGACTTGAAGATGTGCCAATCGTTAGAGACTTTCCCGAAGTCTTTCCGGAAGAACTACCTGGCCTACCTCCATTTAGACAGGTCGAGTTCTCGATTGATCTCGTGCCGGGTGCCGCACCGGTGGCCCGAGCACCGTACCGCCTAGCCCCATCTGAACTTCAGGAGTTGTCTACTCAGTTACAGGAACTCCTGGATAGAGGATTCATCAGACCGAGTTCTTCTCCTTGGGGAGCTCCGGTCTTATTTGTCAAAAAGAAAGACGGTTCATTCAGAATGTGTATCGACTACCGAGAATTGAACAAACTAACAGTCAAGAATCGATACCCACTTCCTCGAATCGATGATCTATTCGGCCAACTTCAAGGATCAAGCTGTTATTCAAAGATTGATCTTCGATCTGGTTATCACCAATTGCGTGTTCGCGATACCGACATCCCAAAAACCGCATTCAGAACTCGTTACGGGCACTACGAATTCCAAGTGATGCCCTTCGGTCTAACCAACGCACCGACTGTATTCATGGACCTTATGAATAGGGTGTGTAAACCTTATCTCGACAAGTTTGTCATTGTCTTCATCGATGACATCCTTATATACTCACGAAACGAACAAGAACACGTACAACATCTCAGAACCATCCTAGAACTACTTAGACACGAGGAGCTTTATGCTAAATTCTCTAAGTGTGAGTTCTGGATAAATACCGTTCAATTCCTTGGACACGTTATCGACAGTCAGGGAATTCATGTAGACCCGTCAAAAATCGAGGCAATCAAGAACTGGCAAGCGCCAACCACTCCAACTGAGGTACGCCAATTCTTGGGATTGGCCGGTTATTACCGCCGTTTCATCGAGAACTTTTCAAAAATTGCCAAACCCCTCACGGCACTGACTCAAAAAGAACGGAAGTTCGATTGGACGAATGTACAGGAGTCAGCCTTCCAACTGCTCAAACAAAAACTTTGCAGCGCACCGATACTATCATTACCCGAAGGCACTGATGACTTCGTGGTATACTGTGACGCTTCTCACCAAGGTCTCGGTTGCGTGTTGATGCAACGAGACAAAGTCATCGCTTACGCCTCCCGACAACTTAAGGTTCACGAGAAAAACTACACAACTCACGACCTCGAGCTAGGGGCCGTGGTGTTCGCCTTAAAAATCTAGAGACATTATCTTTATGGTACCCGCAGCACTGTATTCACCGACCACAAAAGTCTCCAACATATCTTCTATCAGAAAGATCTTAACATGAGGCAACGTAGATGGGTTGAATTACTCACTGATTACGACTGTGAGATCAAATATCATCCGGGCAAAGCAAACGTGGTTGCTGATGCTCTCAGTCGTAAGGAACGAGCGAAACCACTACGAGTCCGAGCACTCAGTATTACCATTCATAACGATCTCACCACCCAAATCCACATCGCCCAACTCGAAGCCCTGAAACCCGATAACTTCAAGAGCGAAGCCCTGCGAGGCATGGATAGGCAATTCAAAACCAAACCTAATGGAGTTATGTATTTCTCAAACCGAATATGATTGCCTAATTTCGGAAACCTGCGAGACTTGGTGATGGATGAAGCTCACAAGTCCAAATACTCTATCCACCCGGGATCCGACAAAATGTATCATGGCATCAAGGAGTTTTACTGGTGGCCAAACATGAAGGCTGACATTGCATTGTACGTCAGTAAATGCTTAACTTGTTCCAAGGTCAAAGCCGAACACCAAAGACCTTCGGGATTGCTCCAACAACCTGAAATTCCTCAATGGAAATGGGAGCAAATTACCATGGATTTCATAACCAAACTCCCTAAGTCGTCGAGCGGTTGCGATACCATTTGGGTGATCGTCGATCGTCTCACCAAATCAGCTCATTTCTTGGCAATCAGAGAAACCGATAAAATGGAATGCCTCACACAAATCTACATCAAAGAAATCGTTTGCCAACATGGGGTCCTGATCTCGATTATCTCTGACAGGGATGCTCGTTTCACATATCGCTTCTGGCAATCACTCCAAAAATCACTGGGTACCCGTCTCGATATGAGTACCGCGTACCACCCTCAGACCGATGGCCAGAGCGAACGAACTATTCAGACACTGGAAGACATGCTACGAGCCTGCGTAGTTGATTCCGGTACAAATTGGGAAAGACATTTACCGTTGTGCGAGTTCTCGTACAACAACAGCTATCACGCCAGCATTAAGGCTGCACCTTTTGAGGCACTATACGGTCGTAAGTGCCGATCACCACTCTGTTGGACTGAAGTGGGAGATAGCCAACTCACTGGTCCAGAACTCATACACGAAACCACAGAGAAAATCGTCAAAATCCAAAACCGACTCAAAGCCGCGCGTGATCGTCAGAAAAGCTATGCTGACGTGAGACGCAAGCCACTCGAGTTCCAGGTTGGGGACTGAGTACTCTTGAAAGTATCGCCTTGGAAAGGCATAATCCGATTTGGCAAACGCGGGAAGTTAAATCCCAGGTACATTGGGCCTTTTGAGATCCTCGAAAGGATAGGTCCAGTGGCATATCGACTGCAGCTGCCCTCTGAACTCAGCAGCGTGCACCCTACCTTTCACATTTCTAACTTAAAGAAATGTCTGTCTGACGAGACACTTATCATACCCCTTGACGAGATTCGAATCGATAACAAACTTCATTTCGTTGAGGAACCCGCTGAAATCATGGACCGTGAGGTCAAACAACTCAAACAGAGTCGTATCCCCATCGTAAAAGTCAGGTGCAATTCTAGACGTGGTCCTGAATTCACTTGGGAACGGGAAGACCAAATGCGACAGAAATACCCACATCTCTTCCCAGACGACGCACCGATCGTGCATGCGAGCTAATTTCGGGACGAAATTTCTTTAACAAGGGGAGAATATAACAACCGCCAAATTAGGACTAGTAATTAGTGCCTAATTCTCTGTCAATACATATAATTAGTTCCATGTTAGGCTAATTAATGTATCAAATTATATATTGTTGAATATATACGAATACGCGATTGGACTTAAATCGTACATAATTTAAATAGAATGAAATTCTATTAGATTAATACGGACGTTGGTGAACAAATGTTTATAAACTAAAATAACGCAATTTTGACCAAAATGCTATTTTATAATAATTAGTAGTTATCTCGTATCACTCGATAAGAGCTTACACGATTTAAAAACAAACGTAATTAAATTTATACAAACTAAATTACATTTCAAACTATTAACGATTTAAAGAAATAATTTAAGTAAATTATATAATAAAATTTGTGATTTCAAAAGAATAATGAACGCGCATAAATAAATATTTAACGCTTAAACAACGGAGAAAAACGAACACCGCACGGAGCACAGCGCGTGGACTGAAAAATGGGGGCTTTCACCAAAACCCCCATCTTCCCCCTTTCTTTTCTCATTCCACCAACTCACTCTCTCTCTCTTCTTCTCTTTTCTTTCTTTTTCTCTCAAACACAACTACACCACCACCATCTTAATCCACAAAATAACAACACTAAACGACATCGAATTATACACCTCCTTTGGAAGAAAAGGTTCACCTCATCACGATCTACATTCCTATCTTTCCGGATTTTTGTTTCGGCATTTTGTAAGTTTTCGACAAAACCCGAAACTCTTCGTTTTTACTCATTTTTACGTTTTTATGGGTTACATATGCTTAAAATGTCCAATAATGGGTTGGGTAAAAGTATTAGATCGATCGGTGGCCGGAAAACTCGTTTTCGGTCCATTTTCCGTCGAACAGTTGGAAGTGTCGCTAGTGTGCCAAAAACAGTACTAGCGACACTAGCTAAGTGTCGCTATGCCTAAATGTCGCCCCTATAGCGACACTACTTAAGTGTCGCTGAACTACTTAACCAGATTTATATTAGCGACACTCCTTTAGTGACGCCAAAATACGTAAGTGTCGCCTATTTATGAAAATCGGAATTCTAGCGACACTCACTAAGTGTCGCCTAACTAAGTGTCGCCTATAGCGACACTAGCGAAGTGTCGCTAAAAACAGAGAGTTGTCAAAATATTTTTACATCAAGTGTCAAACTTGTACAACCTCAAACACTTATACGATACAACTTCTAAAACACTTTAGAATACATTTTCACGTATAACACTTCAGAACACGATTATAATATCGGGATTATTATTACAAACCGTCACCAACAGGCCAACTATATTTTTCTAACAACAAACGATTACAAACATACGGACAAACATTGGGCATACTAGTTGGGTACAACTAAACGAAACGTCTTGGAGACAACTACTTACATAACCTCATGTGTTTAGGCATTTGAAGGTTACGGGTTCGGAGAACCTACGGTTGATATTACTTACTCGTTTATTGATATAAACGTACTTGCAAAGACTCAGGTGAGTCTTACAGCCCCACTTTTACTGTTTTACATACGGGGTGAGATACATTGCTTACTTTTCTTGAACACAAGTACTAAAACTGTTTACTATACCAAACGGAATTGCATGAGTTGTTTACTACTTACAGAAGTCTCTCCATCATATATCGTTAGTTATGGACTTAAGCGCGAACACTAGTTAATGGATCCATTAGGTAAATGACGACCCTCCCCGCCCGGGGTAGTAGCGCTACCACGAACCGTTATGTATAAACGGGCGACTATTATTTCGTTACTTATGCTTGCTCAATTACGAGCATGTCACGGGAGCAACTGATTATTTACGGGTTAAGATTCGATTATGATCCTCATGGAAACGGTATAACTTATTTACTTTACATTTGCTGGATTTGCAAATACTGGATTTACGCCTGCGGGCACTACTTATGAAATCTTGCGTTCAAAACTGATATTACTTACAAACCTGTGAGATTCACAAACATTCGTGTCGACCCTTTTAGCATGTATTCTCAGGTACACCGACGGAGTAGGATTACTCCAGGACATAGCTAGAGTCGCATGATTTCAACTAAACTGCATTAACGGAGATTCTTAACATTATCTTTTGTATATGTTGATTATGTAATAGAATCTCCCGCTATACGCGCGGACTCTAGGGAAATACATTTTTGTATACCAAAACATTAAGTTTTCAAACACTTGTTTCTATGAAATCGTTTTACAACGTCTCATTTAAAGGTCGTTTACTGTATATCTTGTGCTTTGTATATTGATTAGTAACACCCAAGTATGCTTCCGCAAATCACTAAATTTGGGGGTGTTACAACAACAAACATTTTCAATCATGTCCGGGTTAGCTTACACTAACTGGTCAAACGGACGCATTAAACGTTTTCAACTATAGTTCTGGGGAACTACGAACATTTTCAAACATGTCCGGGTTAGCTTACACTAACTGGTCAAACGGACGCACTAAACATTCAATCATAGTTCTGTGGAACTACAATTATTTGTTATCTTATGACGTGGTCATACAATTAATCAATAGTTATAGGCATGTATCGCCTCACGTTTATAGACACAACTACTACCTGATAGGTATCAATCAAGGCATGGATTGCCAAACATATATATGTACTTAGGTACGCGACTCAAACCGTTTAGGTATGAAATACCTCGAATAGACGTATACACATTGGTGTTACAACTTTAACATGATACTTATCAAAATCGTGGATTTTGATCAACTTTTCAAAACATACAAGGTTTTATACTTTATGTTTTCAACTAATAATCCTATGAACTTACCAGCTTTATAGCTGACTCGTTTTAGCATGTGTTCTCAGGTGCCCAGCAGGATTAGGATTGCTACAAGATTATGCTAGCTCGAGTCGTATATTTTCAAACAATTGAGACTACTCTGCATTTACTTTTGTATTTTCAGATTATGTATTTGAAATTTCTATTAAACTCGCAACGTTGTAAACGTTCTATTTTGGCAAATGTATAATTATTTTCAAACGTCTCATTTAGAGTCGTTCATTATGTATCTTATGCTGTGATATTTAATTTGGTAACACCCGACCCGACCGCTTCCGCAAACCGAAATTTGAGGGTGTTACAGAAAATGCCCCCTACAATGTTGGCCTGCATCGGTAGGCTATTAGCTCCCAGCCCAATTTTTGTTAGGCCCCTAGATAGGCGTGAACAAAAGCGGGTTTTCACCCAACCCGACCCGACCCGATACCCGAACTGGGTATTAGTCAAGAAAGTCAAAAACCGGGTTGGACCCAACCCAAACCGGGATTTTCGGGTTTTCAACCGGGTTTTTTCGGGTTTTCAACCGGATTTTGACCGGTTTTTGGGTTTTTGACCGGGTTTCCAACCCGACCCTATTTCAACCCGGGTTCAACCCGATTTCGAATTCTAAAAACCCTACCCGGGTACGTACCCGCCGGGTACTCAAAAAACCGAACCGGGTAGGGTCAAACCGGGTTTGACTGGGTCGGGTTTTCGGGTTTGAAACCGGGTAGGGTATAAAACCCGGTTTTTTTGAACACCACTACCCCTGGACATCAAATGATCAAATCCATATTTAATTATTCAATTTTTTTTTTTTTTAATGCCTATAATTGATAAACTTTCCATGAAGTACGTATCCAGTTAACCGTAGACAGCTTCAACCCAATTTAACCCGTAAACTTAAATTTGTTTGTCAACTTTGGGACATCTTGTTGTGGCAATCTTTTATTGAGTTTGTTATTGTCTCATCGTAGAATGAATTTTTTGAACTGTGAAACTAAGAATTGTTGTAGCTTGTGAATTGCAATTTTCAACTACGATTGGTTAACTTTTTAGTGCCAAATTAAGCGATTTAGATAACACTTTTACTTCGTCCGTTTCAAATTAAGTGTTTAAATTTGTATTTTCACTTATTTCAAAATGAATCCCGTTATACCCCTAGCTTGTTGTGTATTAGTTGGGTTCATCTAAAATTGTATGTACTTCAAAATGTAAAATTGACAGTGTACTATTTAAATTGTGGATATTTATTTCGTGATGGAGGCAGTATTCGTTACTTTCATGTGTCATTCATGAGCCAGTTGCACAAGTTAAATCAAGAATATGACTTGTTTGCTTAATTTATCTTTAGCTTTATCGTTATAGCCAAGTTGTGTACATAATAATATTTGAAAGCTTAACATGTACTCTCTTGTCCCAAATTAAATATACAACTTACCATTTTTAACCTTACGATTTTTATTTGTCCAAAAAATATTTCCACTTGCAAAAAATAACTATAAAGTTTTATTAATTAAATTATCAAATTTACCTTCATTGATTGCTCTTAATAACTCATTTATTAAATATTTCATTTTTAGCTTGTCTTGAATATAAGCGTAAAAATGACATATTATCAAACTATCATAAACTCAACAATTTTTCGTGAGGGACATTCTTTTTAGGGCGGAGGAGTAATTTTGTTACGAATGTTTCTTCTTACCTTTTTCTTAAACGACGGTTATATTAACAAGCTATCGTAAGCAAGCCGTTAGAGCAAATATAACAATTACAAAAGATCGTATAGAGAGGAACTCCGGTTGATCGAAGTCTAGTTATCCACTTGAGATTTACTATTTCAAATCTAAGACGAAATTCAAATATAAGAGAATTAATTTAACAACATATCCCCTAGCGTGTTGTGTTTAGATTTTGTAACACCAAACGGTGGCGTTGGATTCATATAATGTTTTCGATGGAATTGAAATTTATAATAAATTTGAATTTCAAATAACGTGAATTCTCTTAGTAAAGGAATTTTAGGTCCAAACTAATTTATTCGTGAACTAAACACCTTTGAGATTTCAATTCCACCAAATTTTGTTGAATTTTACGATGCGAAAGAAATTTTGTTTCATCTATATGTTTCTTGTAACTGTATTCATTCAAGAGTGTCGAGTGTAGCATCCATTCTTGTAATATTGTTCTTATATAGTGGAGTTTTAAGTGGCTGACTGGTTTCATGATTTTTACTCTCCCTTGATAGGTTTTCCACGCAAAATATTGTGTATTATGTATTTAGATGTTTTGTGCATTATTTATATACTTATACATGGTTGTGTGTTTCTTGATATGGTGGTGATTGGTCCCAACAAGTAGTATCAGAGCGGGGTCGATCTCAACAGTTTTTAGATTTTGTAACATTAACGTTGTGTTTGTTTCGCTGAATGTTCTTGATGGAAATAAAATTAATCAACAGAATTTGAATTTCAAGGAATAAGAATTCCTTTGAATAAAGTAATTTTAAGGCTTTCAAATTAATTTATAAATGAACTAAACATTGTTACGGAGTTAAATTGAGATTTCAATTTTACCAAATTTCGTTGAATTATGCAAACTAAACGCAATAGTAATTTGGTTTCTTCATCTATAGGTTTCTTCATCTATAGGTTTCTTCTAACCGTATCGACATGGTAAAACGTTGATTATTTTGACATGGTATCGACTATGCGACAAGTTATTGGAACTTGACATTGAATTCAAATTTTTATTGTATATTAGTTAGGATGGATGTTAAATATACAATTTTATAAGTAGAAGAGGGAACGATAATGACATACTTTTTATATGCAAGAGATCTACCTCATATATCTATTAGTTAATTGATGCATTTCAAGATATTGTTATCATACATATTTTTTTTCTTTCTAATTTTAAGTAGAAGAGGAAACGATAATGACATACTTGATAGCTTTTATGATTATCAATAAGCATTTAAAACATACATCAATAAGTGTACATATATCGAAATAAACTCAAACATCTACTCCTCAATATTTTTTTGAACTCAATGCATCAATTGTAATTGTACATATATCATCAACTTTATGATCAATGTACAATAGTCTACACATATAAAAAGTTTGGGTGTAGTTTAGCGGGGATTGTGGCTTAGAGAGCGAAGTAGGGGCATGCGAAACAATTGCATTTTAGGGCAAATTTATAAGGGTAAGATGCAATATTGTTAAGATGCAGTGGTGTTAAGATACAACACTTTTAATATGCAGTGTACTTATGATGCGGTATATTTGGGCCATTCACTAAAAAATAAAGGGCTGAAATTGTATGCCCCTCTCTCTCTAAGAGATCTTTTCCTCTAATCCCAAACCAAAAAGTTAACATTTCTTAATGATATATATCCAAGTTAAGTTATATTTTCCCAAACATGCTTAAAAAGTATTGTACATCATGCATTGAATACTTGTGTTTTGGGTAAATATGATAGCAGAGTTAGGTTCAAATGAGTATAACAATAATGGTTGCGAATGAGAGAACCAATAAGAATGTGTCATGTGTCATAAAATCCCATTACAACAAATGTTGCATTTATACGCACTTTATTTTACACATTTTTTTGAAAAGTGTATACATTCTATCCATTTGTACGCACTTACAATCGTGTAAAAACTCTCTACAATTATAAGTGTGTAAAATGGTAGTAATCTTCGCATTTAAAAGTGTAAGGAAAAATGTCCACACTTATAAGTGCGTACAAATTGTAAGTTCTACGTACTTATAAATGTATAGATCAATTCTATACACACGATTTCTTCGCGCATGTCATTTTTTAGTGGTGCGAAGAAATCGTGTATGTAGATTTGATCTCTACATTTATAAGTGTGTAGAATTTGCAATTTGTACGCACTTTTAAGTGTTGACATTCTTCTTTACACTTTTAAGTACGAAAATCATTATCACTTTACACACTTATTATTGTAGAGTATTTATACACGATTATAAGTGCGTACAAATAAGTAAATTTTACACACTTTCTAAAAAGTGCGTAAAATAAAATACTTGTAAATACAATATTTGTTATAGTGCCCACTTTTCCCCACGTTTTTAAAAATTAGATATCTCACAAATGGTAAGTCGAAAACTTATAACAATTGCATCATAAAAATCAACGTTTTTTCGTCTTCGATTAGTGATCTCACACGGTGTACTTTCGACGACCTTTTTTTATGAGTTTTACAAATTGTACAATGTAACAACCGCCAAATTAGGGCTAGTTATTAGCGCCTAATTCTTTGTAAATACATGTAATTAGTTTTGTGTTAGGCTAATTTATGTATCGGATTATATATTGGTAAATATATACAACTTTGCGATTTGACTTAAATCGTACGCAACTTAAATAGAATGAAATTCTATTCGATTAAAATGGACGTTGGTGAACAAATGTTTATAAACTAAATAACGCAATTGTACCCAAAATACTATCTTCTAATAATTAGTAATTATCTCGTATCACTCAATTAAAGTTTACATGATTTAAAAACAAAAGCACTTAAATTTATTTAAACTATATCATACTTCAAACTATTAAGGATTTAAAGAAATAATACAAGTAAATTATTTAACAAAAGTTTGTAATTTTAAAATATATAATTAAACGCGTAAAATAAATATTTAACGCCTAAACGACGGAGAAAACGAACACCACACGGGGCACGGAACGGAGACTGGGTGAGGTGAGGCTTTCACCAACACCCCACCACCTCCCATTTCTTTCTCATTTCTTTCTTTTCTCACTCTCTTTCTTCCCCCTTTTCTCTCAAATATCACCATCACCACCAACATCACACAATCGCAAAATAACACACCAAAACGACGCCGGATCATACCCCTACTTTGGAATAAAAGAACCACGGCATCACGATCTACATTCCTACCTTTCCGGATTTTCATTTCGGCATTTCGTAAGTTTCCGACAAAACCCGAAACTCTCCGTTTTTACCAATTTTTACGTTTTTATGGTTTATATGTGCTTAAAATGTCCAAATATGGGTTGGGTAAAAGATTTAGACCGAACGGAAACCGGAAAACTCGTTTTCGGCACATTTTCCGGCCAACAGACCGCGACGTCGCATTTGGACCCAGATTCATGCGACGTCAGCCTCAACGTCGCACAACCCCTCGTAACGTCGCATGGTGCGACGTCAGTCACAAAGTCGCATTAAGTTGCGACGTCGCGTATAGCGACGCCACGTACAACGTCGCATTAAATTGCGAAAGTCGCACATAGCGACGTCATGCTCAACGTCGCAGTCAGGATCTGCGACGTCGCACCCAACGTCGCACCCAAAGTCGCACAAACCAGAACCTCAAAAACACAGATTTTTACTAAGTGTCGAGACTCGAAATTTATCACTCGATTTTACCCAAATTCAGATCCTAGATGCGTTTTTCACCAAAGCAATATAGTAGAAATAAAATTTTTTTGAGCTGACCTGGCATCTCGACCCCAGCCAGGGGCCAGCCCCTTGGACCCCGCCAGGGGCGCTACCCCCGGACCTCCGTACTTAGATTCCGTAAGCACATTTCTCACCAAGTGTCAAACTTGTACGACTTCGAAACGCTTATATGATACAACTTTTCAAACATAATGGAATATACTTTTCAAGTATAACACTTCAAAATCAACGTGATAACATCAAGACTATTAATACAAACCGTCACCAACGGGCCAACCATGTTTTCTAAGAACAAACAATAACGAAACAACATTGGACATAACGAGTTGTGTAGACAACTAGACTAGATGGTCTTGCGAGACATCTACTTACTTGACTTTATATGTTTAGGCATTTAAAGGTTACGGGTTCGGAGAACCTACTCACTACTTACTGATTTCCACCGCTTACTACTCGACTCAGGTGAGTCTTACAGCCCCACTTTTACTGTTTTACATACGGGGTGAGATACATTGCTTACTTTTCTTGAACACAAGTACTAAACTGCTTACTATACCAAACGGAATTGCATGAGTTATTTACTACTTACAGAAGTCTCTCCATCATATATCGTTAGTTATGGACTTAAGCGCGAACACTAGTTAATGGATCCATTAGGGAAATGACCCTCCCCGCCCGGGGTAGTAGCGCTACCACGAACCGTTCTGTATAAACGGGCGACTATTATTTCGTTACTTATGCTTGCTCAGTTACGAGCATGTCACGGGAGCAACTTATTACTTACGGGTTAAGCTTCGATTATGAGCCTCATGGCAACGGTATAACTTATTTACTTTACATTTGCTGGATTTGCAAATACTTGATTTACGCCTGCGGGCACTATTGATGAAACCTTGTGTTCAAAACTGATATTACTTACAAACCTGTGAGATTCACCAACATTCGTGTTGACCTTTTAGCATGTATTCTCAGGTACTCATATGGAGTAGGATTCCCCAGGACATAGCCAGAGTCGCATGAATTTAACTAAACTGCATTTAACGGAGATTCTCAGCATTATCTTTTGTACATGTTGATTATGTAATAGAATCTCCCGCCATACGCGTGGACTCTAGGGAACTATTTTTGTATACGAAAACATTAAGTTTTCAAACATATATTTCTATGAAATCGTTTTACAACGTCTCACTTAGAGGTCGTTTACTGTATATCTTGTGCTTTGTATATTGATTAGTAACACCCAAGTATGCTTCCGCAAATCATTAAATTTGGGGGTGTTACAGATTGGTATCAGAGCCTAAGGTTATAGTGAACTAGGTTGCATTTAGTGGGCCTAGACTATGACCATTAGGCAGTATTTCCCATTTAGTACTATTAGTTCAGAAGTTACATCATACAAAGTTAATTTAACATAGCCTGATCAACTATGTACAATTAAGCGAATATGATGTGAAGTCTGAAAGAGTATACTGGAATAGGAATACATTAGTTGACTCTGACCACGAGAGAGACCGAACTTGAACGTGTCTGTGTTAGACACCCTAGGCTATATGTTATACGTATTATGAATATAGGCCTCATTTCTTTCACGCTTTGTCTCAGAATGGCAAACACACCACCCAGTTCGTCACGCTCTCACTCACATGGATCACGAAACCCGAGGGTGGCTAGGAGAGACAGCAGGTTGTCACGAGCTAGCCCGTACCCCACCTACCCCACTCTACCGGAATTAGCATCTAGAGTACAACACCACGATCAGCAACTTCACGAGATGGATATCGAACTACAAGAAACACGCGAACTCTGGAGACTTACAGCAATGGAACGAATCGAGCAAGTCTCCGAAGATCACGATCACACTGTTAACACCATGAACACTCTTCAGAATCAGGTGGGAGGAACAGTCGAAACCATGGAGGTTGTCCACAACCAAGTGATTGGCAACCGAAATGAGATTGCTGTCCTACAATCGAGATTGCACCAGTGCGAGACACATCTAAGGGAAACCGAGGACGCCCTCCGAACAGCCAACAGACTTGCAGAATCTGTGGACCACCTCAACGCACTGCTGCCACAACTAAACTTGCGTCAGAATTAGTTTAGGTTAAATCTGTATTTTCTTATGCTTTCGTAGGATTTATGTAATTCGACCGGATGTAATAATTCCTGGCACTTTTGTACTACTATTACTCTGTAATCTTTTGGAAAAACCCGTACCTTGTATCCAACTTGTTTATCTAAATGAAATGTGATTGTCACTTCGTACTGTTATCGTGTATCATTCACACTTGTGACATATCATAATATCTTATCCCTCTTTCTTTGTTCTTTTCTTGTTCAGCATCATGCCTCCTCGCCGGCAAATCACCCTCAGTGAAGCCGAAATTGCGGGTCTGATTGCCCGTAGTGTGGTCCAAGCCCTAGCTACCCGAACATCAACTCCTGGTAGCGAAGATACAGCTAACAATGGACCACAACCCAAACCCTGTTCTTACAAAGACTTCCAGAACTGCAAACCTCTGAACTTTGCAGGTACTGAGGGAGCTATCGGTCTAGTACGCCGGATCGAGAAAGTCGAATCTGTGTTTCTTATCTGCAACTGTGCGGAGGGAGACAAGGTTAAGTTCTCCGTTAGTACTTTCACTGACACCGCTCTTACCTGGTGGAACACCTATGCCCAGACTGTGGGTATTGCAAATGCTTACAAGCTTCCGTGGGAGGAGCTGAAGGAGATGTTGAGGGGTGAGTACTGCCCCAGAGATGAACTGAAACAACTAGAGTTGGAATTTTGGAACCACAAGATGCAAGGTGATGATATCACCGGGTACACCAACCGTTTCCACCAACTGGCACTTCTGTGCCCATCCATGGTCGATCCTGAATACAAGAGGATCGAGAAATATGTCGATGGACTTCCCGACAGACTACAAGACTTGGTGACATCATCCAAACCGGGTACGATTCAAAGCACCATCCGTATGGCCCATGAGCTAACGGCAAATTCTGTCCGCCGTGGCACAACTTCTACCCCTTCTGCAAACAACAAACGCAAATGGGAAGGAAACCGCAACTCATCCAACCAACTCACCAACAAGAAGCCTGAGTCTGTTAAGGCTTATTCATCAGGGACTACTGAAAAGAAAGGATACGGCGGGAACAAGCCCTACTGTTCCAAATGCAACCGCCATCATGACGGTTCCTGCCCTTGCACCAACTGCAAAAGGTTCGGGCACCTAGCCAAGGATTGCCGAGCCATCATTCCTACCCCCAACACCAATGCACCAAAGACCTGCTTTGGGTGCGGAAATTCTGGGCATTTCAAGAACAACTGCCCCAAGCTAAAGAACAACAACAACAACAACAACAACAACAACAACAACAACAACAACAACCGCAACAACACTTGGAGCAGAGCCTTCGTGATCAACTCAGGGGACGCCCGTCAAGACCCGAATGTGGTCTCGGGTATGTTCTTCCTCAACAACTTATCTGCTTCTATTCTATTTGATACTGGTGCCGATAAGAGCTATATTTCTGATGAGTTTTGCCCACTACTTGACATTACCCCCGTGGCCTTAGGTGTTAAGTACACAGTAGAACTTGCAAATGGTAAACTCATAGAAACCGATAGTGTGATACCTAATTGCACTTTAAACCTAGCCGACGAAATCTTCTCAATCGATCTTATGCCTGTTGAACTAGGAAGTTTCGACGTCATCGTGGGTATGGACTGGTTGTCCAAGCATCGGGCCGAAATTGTTTGTTATGATAAGATCGTCCGCATCCCTCTCGCCGTCGGTAGAACCTTGATCATACAGGGGGAGACCGGTGGGTCGAGACTAAACATAATCTCCTGTCTGAAAACCCGGAAATTTCTGAGAAAAGGTTACCCAGCAATTCTCGCGCACATCACAGAGAAAAAGTCGGAGGAGAAGTGACTTGAAGATGTGCCAATCGTTAGAGACTTCCCTGAAGTCTTTCCAGAAGAACTACCTGGTCTACCACCACCTAGACAGGTTGAGTTCTCGATTGATCTCGTGCCGGGTGCCGCACCAGTGGCCCGAGCACCGTACCGACTAGCCCCATCCGAACTTCAGGAGCTGTCCACTCAGTTACAGGAACTTCTGGATAGAGGATTCATCAGACCGAGTTCTTCACCTTGGGGAGCTCCGGTCTTGTTTGTCAAAAAGAAAGACGGTTCATTCAGAATGTGTATTGACTACCGAGAGTTGAACAAACTAACCGTCAAGAACCGATACCCACTTCCTCGAATCGACGATCTGTTCGATCAACTTCAAGGATCAAGCTGTTATTCAAAGATTGATCTTCGATCAGGTTATCATCAATTGCGTGTTCGTGATGCCGACATCCCAAAAACCGCATTCAGAACCCGTTACGGGCACTACGAGTTCCAAGTGATGCCCTTTGGTCTGACCAACGCACCGGCTGTATTCATGGACCTTATGAATCGGGTGTGTAAACCTTATCTTGACAAGTTTGTCATTGTCTTCATCGATGACATCCTCATATACTCACGAAACGAACAAGAACACGCACGACACCTCAGAACCATCCTAGAACTACTTAAACACGAGGAGCTTTACGCCAAATTCTCTAAGTGTGAGTTCTGGATAAAAACCGTTCAATTCCTTGGACACGTGATTGATTGTCAGGGAATTCATGTAGACCCATCAAAAATCGAGGCCATCAAGAACTGGCAGGCGCCAACCACTCCTACCGAAGTACGCCAACTCTTGGGATTGGCGGGGTATTATCGCCGATTCATTGAAAACTTCTCAAAAATAGCCATACCACTCACGACACTGACTCAGAAAGATAAAAAGTTCGATTGGACTGATTATAACACCCCTCATTCCATAATATTAATATTAATATTAATGATAATACGGAAGCGCAAGTAAATAAAACACAGTACTTCATTACATATTTTTCCAAAGTACCAAACAGTTTAGATGGTTAAGTTACTACAACTTTAAACTTGTTCAAAAGACTAGCATGACGGGGTGTTATATGAACTAAACTGGTTTGTTACAAAATGATCAGAGTAGCTTGAATATCAAACATTCCATGTTTCCAAGGTTTGAGCTTCCTGCTACCCACCCGCATGCACTAAACAAAAGTCTGCAGGAAGTAACAACGAGGGATTAGCACATAGCTAAGTGAGTAAATCCAACACCCAACATTCAACTTAGCTAAACCAATTAACTACAACGAATATCCGCAACACAACAGTTAACAACAACTTAATGAGGATCGGCGGATCCGGGGATAACCTTAGTACCCGGGCGGCTCCCCAAGATCACTTATCCAAACATATCCGTATGGCCATAACGGACGAGACCGATAGCTAGTGTTTATTATACTTAGGTACAGTTCAGCACACACAACAAATGAAGTACATCCCTGTACCATTCACACAACAACACACTAGCCCAACCAACAGTTCATCAACTCGTTGACCTCATTAACAACAATGCACAAAGGCCACACAAAGCACATATAGGCATATGATCAACAATAACAACCAATCAACTCAATAATCAAGTCTACGTTTACCCGTTGTAATCAAATGATTACAACTAAGCCAAACGGTAAGTTTTGAATCCACTCACCGATACCTTTTCCTTCAAAATCTCTGATTCCAGAGATCACTTATCTTTCGGAGGATCTGAGAATCAATAGTCAACATAAGTTAGTACTTTGCCTCATAATTTGTAAATATCAAAATGAGCATTTTTATAAAATGCCACAATAGCATTCAATAAATGCCACTATAAACACCACCTTCTAAACACATGCATTTTGGTGAAATTTGAAAAAATCCATCAAGATTAAGCATGCAAACGCGATCCTGACTAGTTAAGGCTGGATCGCGTTCGTCCTTAGGAAAAATTCTGTCACCGAAAAACACTAGCAAACGCGATCCGGATAATAGGCCTGGATCGCGTTTCAAAGGCCAAAAACTCGACTAAGTCATTTATAACAAGGGAACGCGATCCGGAATCGTAGCCGGGATCGCGTTCATCTGTTCTTCAGCTCAAGAACAGACCTGAACGAATCCTAATTCCATTTTCATTATTCAAGCTCATCAAACATGAATTCGATGCTTATAACTAGTTAAGAATCATCACATATCATCATATATCACAAACAATCACTATATAACTTACAAGAATCATTCAATTCATCGATTTCATTTCTATCTAACATATGAACTTATAAACTATAAGTTTTCTTACCTTACTAAATGAAGAAGATGAAGACTAGAAAAGATGAGAACAACTAACTTGAATCACAACTTGAAGCTTTAAATCTTGTTTATGATCATTGATAATTTTTAGAGGATCATATTTAGGGTTTAAGTGGTTAATGGAATTGGAATGAGAGAGCAAGAAAGAAATTGGGAAAGTGATCCCCAAATAAAGGTCGGACCTTATTTAAACCGACCTACAACTTTGGGTATTTAATACCCGCTCTAAACCTATTGTCTGGAACCTAAAATACTAATCGTGAGGAATTTATTTTAATGTACCGTCATTTTTAATTAATTAAACCAAGCAACATTTTATTTACCACAATAAGTCCTAAGACCTATTTCACCAGTTTCACAATAAACAATTAATAACAATAACATTTAAAACAATTTATTATTAAATTCGAATAGGAAAATACCAGGCCACAGGAGAGGATGTTACACTGATAAACAAGAGTCAGCATTTCAGCTGTTGAAACTAAAGCTTTGCAGTGCACCCATTCTATCCTTACCCGAAGGCACCGATGACTTCGTGGTATACTGCGATGCTTCCCACCAAGGTCTCGGTTGCGTGTTGATGCAACGAGACAAGGTCATTGCTTACGCCTCCCGACAACTAAAAGTCCACGAGAAAAACTATACGACCCACGACCTCGAGTTAGGGGCTGTGGTATTCGCCCTCAAAATCTGGAGACATTACCTTTATGGCACCCGAAGTACCGTGTTCACCGATCACAAAAGTCTTCAACACATCTTTGACCAAAAAGATCTTAACATGAGACAACGTAGGTGGGTTGAATTACTCACCGATTACGATTGTGAGATCAAATATCATCCAGGCAAGGCAAACGTGGTTGCTGATGCTCTCAGTCGTAAGGAACGTACAAAACCACTTCGAGTCCGGGCCCTCAGCATGACCATTCACAACGATTTGAATATCCAGATTTTCACCGCTCAACTCGAAGCTCTCAAACCCGATAACGTCAAAAACGAGGCCTTGCGAGGCATGGATAAACAATTCGAAATCAGACCCAACGGAGTTAGGTACTTCTCTAACCGAATCTGGTTGCCTAGTTTCGGGAACCTGCGGGACTTGGTGATGGATGAAGCTCACAAGTCCAAATATTCTATCCACCCGGGATCCGATAAAATGTATCACGGGATCAAAGAGTTTTATTGGTGGCCGAACATGAAAGCTGAAATCGCCACGTACGTCAGCAAGTGTCTTACTTGTTCGAAAGTCAAAGCCGAATACCAGAAACCTTCCGGCTTACTCCAACAACCTGACATTCCTGAATGGAAATGGGAACAGATTGCCATGGATTTCATAACCAAACTTCCTAAGTCATCAAGTGGTTGCGATACTATTTGGGTGATCGTCGATCGTCTCACCAAATCAGCTCGTTTCTTGGCAATCAGAGAAACCGATAAAATGGAACACCTCACACAAATCTACATCAAAGAGATCGTTTGCCAACATGGTGTCCCTATCTCGATCATCTCTGACAGGGATGCTCGTTTCACATCTCGCTTCTGACAATCACTCCAAAAATCATTGGGTACCCGTCTCGATATGAGTACCGCGTACCACCCTCAGACCGATGGCCAGAGCGAACGAACTATTCAGACACTGGAAGATATGCTACGAGCCTGCGTAGTTGATTTCGGTACCAACTGGGAAAGACACCTACCGTTGTGTGAGTTTTCCTACAATAACAGTTATCACGCCAGCATTAAGGCTGCACCTTTTGAGGCACTGTACGGTCGTAAGTGCCGATCACCGATCTGTTGGACAGAAGCGGGAGATAGTCAACTCACTGGTCCTGAAATCATACACGAAACCACCGAGAAAATTGTTGAAATCCAAAACCGAATCAAAGCCGCACGTGATCGTCAGAAAAGTTACGCTGACGTGAGACGCAAACCACTCGAGTTCCAGGTTGGGGATCGAGTACTCTTGAAAGTATCGCCATGGAAAGGCGTAATCCGATTCGGCAAACGCGGGAAATTAAATCCCAGGTACATTGGACCTTTTGAGATCCTCGAGAGGATAGGTCCAGTGGCATATCGACTGCAGCTGCCCTCTGAACTCAGCAGCGTGCACCCTACCTTTCACATTTCTAACTTAAAGAAATGTCTGTCTGACGAGACACTTATCATACCACTTGACGAGATTCGCATCGATGACAAACTTCATTTCGTTGAGGAACCCGCGGAAATCATGGACCGTGAGGTCAAACAACTCAAACAGAGTCGTATTCCCATCGTAAAAGTCAGGTGGAATTCTAGACGTGGTCCTGAATTCACTTGGGAACGGGAAGACCAAATGCGACTCAAGTATCCCCACTTATTCACTGATTCTACCCCGAACGCGACTTCGACTTAAATTTCGGGACGAAATTCTTTTAACAGGGGGAGAATATAACAACCGCCAAATTAGGGCTAGTTATTAGCGCCTAATTCTTTGTAAATACATGTAATTAGTTTTGTGTTAGGCTAATTTATGTATCGGATTATATATTGGTAAATATATACAACTTTGCGATTTGACTTAAATCGTACGCAGCTTAAATAGAATGAAATTCTATTCGATTAAAATGGACGTTGGTGAACAAATGTTTATAAACTAAATAACGCAATTGTGCCCAAAATGCTATCTTCTAATAATTAGTAATTATCTCGTATCACTCAATTAAAGTTTACACGATTTAAAAACAAAAGTACTTAAATTTATTTAAACTATATCATACTTCAAACTATTAAGGATTTAAAGAAATAATACAAGTAAATTATTTAACAAAAGTTTGTAATTTTAAAATATATAATTAAACGCGTAAAATAAATATTTAACGCCTAAACGACGGAGAAAACGAACACCACACGGGGCACGAAACGGAGACTGGGTGAGGTGAGGCTTTCACCAACACCCCACCACCTCCCATTTCTTTCTCATTTCTTTCTTTTCTCACTCTCTTTCTTCCCCCTTTTCTCTCAAATATCACCATCACCACCAACATCACACAATCGCAAAATAACACACCAAAACGACGCCGGATCATACCCCTCCTTTGGAATAAAAGAACCACGGCATCACGATCTACATTCCTACCTTTCCGGATTTTCATTTCGGCATTTCGTAAGTTTCCGACAAAACCCGAAACTCTCCGTTTTTACCCATTTTTACGTTTTTATGGTTTATATGTGCTTAAAATGTCCAAATATGGGTTGGGTAAAAGATTTAGACCGAACGGAAACCGGAAAACTCGTTTTCGGCACATTTTCCGGTCAACAGACCGCGACGTCGCATTTGGACCCAGATTCATGCGACGTCAGCCTCAACGTCGCACAACCCCTCGTAACGTCGCATGGTGCGACGTCAGTCACAAAGTCGCATTAAGTTGCGACGTCGCGTATAGCGACGCCACGTACAACGTCGCATTAAATTGCGAAAGTCGCACATAGCGACGTCATGCTCAACGTCGCAGTCAGGATCTGCGACGTCGCACCCAACGTCGCACCCAACGTCGCACAAACCAGAACCTCAAAAACACAGATTTTTACTAAGTGTCGAGACTCGAAATTTATCACTCGATTTTACCCAAATTCAGATCCTAGATGCGTTTTTCACCAAAGCAATATAGTAGAAATAAAAATTTTTCGAGCTGACGTGGCATCTCGACCCCAGCCAGGGGCCAGCCCCTTGGACCCCGCCAGGGGCGCTGCCCCCGGACCTCCGTACTTAGATTCCGTAAGCACATTTCTCACCAAGTGTCAAACTTGTACGACTTCGAAACGCTTATATGATACAACTTTTCAAACATAATGGAATATACTTTTCAAGTATAACACTTCAAAATCAACGTGATAACATCAAGACTATTAATACAAACCGTCACCAACGGGCCAACCATGTTTTATAAGAACAAACAATAACGAAACAACATTGGACATAACGAGTTGTGTAGACAACTAGACTAGATGGTCTTGCGAGACATCTACTTACTTGACTTTATATGTTTAGGCATTTAAAGGTTACGGGTTCGGAGAACCTACTCACTACTTACTGATTTCCACCGCTTACTACTCGACTCAGGTGAGTCTTACAGCCCCACTTTTACTGTTTTACATACGGGGTGAGATACATTGCTTACTTTTCTTGAACACAAGTACTAAACTGCTTACTATACCAAACGGAATTGCATGAGTTATTTACTACTTACAGAAGTCTCTCCATCATATATCGTTAGTTATGGACTTAAGCGCGAACACTAGTTAATGGATCCATTAGGGAAATGACCCTCCCCGCCCGGGGTAGTAGCGCTACCACGAACCGTTCTGTATAAACAGGCGACTATTATTTCGTTACTTATGATTGCTCAGTTACGAGCATGTCACGGGAGCAACTTATTACTTACGGGTTAAGCTTCGATTATGAGCCTCATGGCAACGGTATAACTTATTTACTTTACATTTGCTGGATTTGCAAATACTTGATTTACGCCTGCGGGCACTATTGATGAAACCTTGTGTTCAAAACTGATATTACTTACAAACCTGTGAGATTCACCAACATTCGTGTTGACCTTTTAGCATGTATTCTCAGGTACTCATATGGAGTAAGATTCCCCCAGGACATAGCCAGAGTCGCATGAATTCAACTAAACTGCATTTAACGGAGATTCTCAGCATTATCTTTTGTACATGTTGATTATGTAATAGAATCTCCCGCCATATGCGTGGACTCTAGGGAACTATTTTTGTATACGAAAACATTAAGTTTTCAAACATATATTTCTATGAAATCGTTTTACAACGTCTCATTTAGAGGTCGTTTACTGTATATCTTGTGCTTTGTATATTGATTAGTAACACCCAAGTATGCTTCCGCAAATCATTAAATTTGGGGGTGTTACATACAATATTAGTATCACATGTGTTACTAATTTTGTAAAACCAAAGAAAAAAAAAAGGCATCGAAAGTATACCATGTGAGATGGCAAATCGAAGAGAAAAAACTGCTGATTTTTATGGTATAATTTTTATAATTTTTCGACTTAACATTTGTGAGATATTTGATTTTAAAAAACGTAGAGGAAAATAGGTTTTATGACACGTGGCACATTCTTTATTGGTTCCTTCATTTTCACCAAATTTTTCATTCTCATTTGAACCCCCTTTATTTAACTTAAATTTATGTAATTTTCCCTTTCTTAATACTACTCTTGTCGTCCCAATAAATTCTCCCCTAATATCAATTGAGTAACCTTATGAATAGTAACTTCAAAAAATTTCATTTGCCACCCTTTAACTTTCAAACATTCTTTATTTTCTACCCTTTAACTTTTAACCCTTTTTCATTTCACCCCTTAATGTTTTAAAACTTTTTTATTTTCTATCCTCTAATTTTTAAATTTGTACCCTTTATCTTTTAGAATATTTTCACTTTTTACCCTTTAACTTTTAACTACTTTTCATTTTCTTCGTCTCAACTATTAACACTCTTTCATTTTCTACCCTTTAGGTTTTAACATTTTTCATTTTCACCCTTTATATTTTAATTTTAATTTTTTTCCCTTTTTTTTTACTAATAGCTTATACATTTTTTTCCCTTTGCTTACAAAATAATTATAATAATAACAAAAAAAATTAGGTTATAATATTTCATGTTTTAATTTATAATTTAAAGAAAAAATTTGTAAAAAAAATCTTTTTTTTCTTAAAACAAAGTTATGTTATTAATTTACTTTTTTTAAATTATATATATACATAAATGTTTGCATGCTACTATGAATAGTAATTACATTGTCTAATTAGGCTATATATATATATATAGTATAAGAAACAACATCAAAGCAGCATAAACAGCTTCGAGGTTTCTACGTTATGTCTGTTTGGGAGTCGACCCATGTTCAAACCTAGGCCTGGGGCATTTTTTTCCCCTCTTCAATATTTTTTTATTGTTATTATTGTATATTTGTATATATATATATCTATATTTCCACTAGCTCCATATTAATTTGTTAGATTATATTGCCATTAACTCCGTTTTAATTTGTTAGTAGATAGATTGATGTATGAATTTTCAATTTCAATGTTATATTTTAAGCAAATATTTATTATTTTATTATAGCTAATTGGCATAACCAAAAAAATGTTAAAAATATACTCTTTTGTACTTCAGGAAATACAAATAATATCGAGTATGATATATTTAAAAAAATATATATATATACATGTAAATTCCTACCCGGTACAACGCACGGACATATATACTCCTCGTTACCTTCAACCTTTGTAGCGATCTTTCACCAATATCCAAGAATTTCAATTACTTCAACACCATTGATTAAGTGTATAACTAACTAATTAAACGAGTAATAAATGCAAACACTTTAATGGCCTAAGCAATCCATTTAAACAACTTGATTGTGTGCTAATTATATCATTTATTTGAGTTTATTTATATCCATGATGATGATCTTGACACTTGACACCACTCTTATATTCATTAAATGATACATATCCTTTAACACAATTCGAACAAAAATATCACAAAAATACCAATACATTGGTCTTAATTTCTTTTCATATGTATGGTTTCACAAATAAATTAAATCAAATCAAAAATAAAAGAATTGTATCTAAACACCGTGTTACACTTACACTAGTTAATCAATCCTTCTACCATACGCCGATTAACTTAATCGTTAACAAGTAGTCGTCAACTCGTCATAGATTCAAATCCCATTGTTACCACAAATATCAACAAAGTGCAAACGACCAAAATGCCATAAACATCGCGACGCCACTAGCAACCAAAGCCATATCAAGCCGTCTTTCTCTTCTCTCCGTTTTCTCATTTCTCTCTCTCCTTTTCCGAATATACTCATCATACCTTTCTCTCTCCACCCCTTCTCCGCCACCACGCCGTCGTTCCGCCACCAAAAGTCCTTGCAAAATTACCATACTACCCTTCCCACTTAAACATTTACCGTCCATATCCAAAACAGTTAAACTAACCCCACTAACATTTACCTCCCCACCTCCTTCTTTCACCCCGCACGTGACTTGTATGTTACAACTCACGTGCTCATTTTCACATTCAATCACCACACCAAAAGTCAACTCAATATCATTAGTCAACCAATTCCGTTGTACAGAAACAGGCTTCACACTGGATAAATTCACCGACCGGTTTCGGGTCGGGTCAATCATGATCCAACTCAACTCCATATTATTTTCAAAATCCATCAACAACAACTTCTCATTACCCAAAACTTCAACACTTGATGATACAAATTCTTTGGGGTCAAGAACATCAACGCGAAACGGCGACGTTTGGAACCAATCCGTTGGTGCGGTTGTTGAGGACACAACCTTGGATACAACGAGATGGTTGTTGTACTTAAGATCAACGGCTGAGATTAGTTGGGTGGATTGTGGTGATGACGTGGTGGTGAGATGGTGGGCCGGTGACGGAAACGTGTCGGAGTAAAAAGAACGGTGGCCGGAGGTGAAACTGGAGATGGTTTTTGTGATTAATGGGTGGTTAATTGACGGCCAATTGGAAGAACAAATATCCGACCATAGTTTTTGGTCGGAGCAAAGGGATTGAAGGTGGGAAGATGCGCAGCCGGCGGCGGCGAGTGTTTGACCGTCGAGTTTTGTCAATATGTGTGTTCTGATTATATCTTCATGGATGTCAGCAATCGCCATTGTTTTCTTTATTTTTAGTAAATCATGGGGTATGTATTTATAGTTTAGAAATATGGGAAGTTACAAGAACGACCCTTTTACTTACAAAAGTTTCACTTTATACCCTATTAAAGTTCTCATGGAATATTCAAAGGTACATAAAGCAATAATGCATATTATTTTCACCTTTTAAAATCTTTAAATTATTGATTTATTCAAAATCTGAAAAAGTAGATAAATGAACTATGTTTTTGGGTGATCATTATTTGCAGTTTTTCTTCGTACACCAATAAACTTGCTTTAGGTTGTTGTACAGCACCATCGCATAAACCATATTTAATAGTGTACGGAGAATTAGTGATGTACGAATCACTATCCGTTTTTAAACTGTTTAATTACAAGTTGCAAGAGTGAGTAATGTGAAATTGCTAAGCTTATTTAATCACAAAATTTAAATGTGTCTATTAGTTAAAAAAATAAATAAATAAATAATAAGTAGATAAACATATTTTTGTCCAAATTTTCTTGGATGCCAATTATTTCTTTGTCTTTACTTTTTAGGTAGTGTAATTATAAAAATAAAGATAAAGATAAAGATATGAACTAAGCCTGCAAGGCTGCAAGTACATAAGTACGTCTAAGGATAAAGATTACAGTTTGGGATAACATTTTCTATATTTTAATAATAAAAAACTTGCAATTAATTAAGTTTAAAATAAAAGAAGGGTCAAATTGATTAGCTGTATGCCTGTATAAGTGTATAGTGTATACCACAATGTTACCATATTTGACTTTATATTGTTACTAACGTAATTTTCTACTCACAATATTTATCGAATTCATACTTTCTTTATTAATTAAATTAATTAGAATATGAATTGAATCATTTAAATTCTTTAAAATACAAAAGATTGGGAGGTGATGAGTACACCAAATTGATTCATCTATCAAAGTTATGTTATTGCATACTTCTACCGTAAATGTTGATAGTGTGAGACAATTTACTTCTTGTATTTATCTCCTCGGAGGGTTTGACAATAGAAAAGGTTTTTTATTTTTTTATTCAAATTCTCTTTGGTGTAACAGAATAAATTAAATTATTTTTTTTGAAAAATATGCTAAACATTATATTTAACGGAACCAAAAGGATTTGTATGCGATAGTACGAGGAAATTGTTTTTATTACATTTGGATATAGGAAAAGATGCAAGAGAATTATGGCATACTTGTACTATACGCATTAAGACATGTACATCTACTAGAACGTCTGCAAGCCATCAACATCAGAACGGCCCGGCCGATCCACCGTTGGCCGTGTCTCTTAGCTAACAATAAAAGCCGAAGGACGGTCTAAAAGGTTTTTTTAGTAAGTTTCATGAATGATCCTTGTAATTTATAAATATTTACAAAACAAGTTAGAAAATGTCATTTTCTCTTCAAATGTTTTCTCCAAAATTGAGAAGAAATGGAAGAACGAAAAATTCTTCCATTTTAAATTCGAGAACATGAAACGTGTAAATTTCCTTTCTATCTAACTGACCCGGGGACGCAAAAGTGCTCAAACTTTTCTTTTATTTTTTTATCATTTTCTATCATTTTATTCATTATTTCTTTTAAATCTATTCTACAATAAAGTAATGAGCAGCTTTTTTGATAAAACAAAAATAACAGAAAAAAAAATAAAAAAATGATGCAACTTATGAAAGCACATTTAAAACTTTTCCTCACCGAGAATGTTCTTACAATAAAAATCAGTCTCTTAAAATATTATTCCATGATCACATATAATTTTCATTTTCATTTTCATTTTCGTTTTCGTACAATAATCCCTTTATAAAGTTGTAATTTTGACAACTATTTATCAAATTAAATGTACTACTTAATTAGGTTCATGCATATTATATAAGCCCAAGTTGTATAAAATATCAACACCTAAAAAGAGAGACAAAAAACATAAACATAAGTCAATAGGACGGCCCATCACTTTCAAGTTACGTTAGATTACCTTTGAAGTTACGTTTTCTTTCTTTTATAATAACAAAAATATATATATAATCTCGATCAATACCTTCCTTTTTCTTCTTCTTAAATCTCGATCAGTTAATAGTCAAACTTAATTACACTAATTATTATTAGTAGAACATGCATCCTTACGTACGCATACATGTCCCACCCTGTCTCCTCTCTCTTATAATCATAATGATTTTCTATATATACGTCGTATGAATACGTATAGATGTACAATAACACTTTCATGAGTAAATCACATTCACGTCCTCATTCATTTACTTCAAGACTTTGGGTCAGGATTTTTACATGGTACTATAAGTTTGACCCAAATTTTCATTTCGCTCTTAGTCTGCTCCCAACGCAAGTGTTCGGTTGTGGTCGGTTCCCAACCGAAGAAGTGACACGGATGGCACCAAGTGGTCACTTGTTGGTCGGTTTACACATCTTCGGTTATCCGACGAGCTTCGGCTTGTTTTTCTTTTTTTTTTTTAAATTTTGTGTGTATAAAATAAAAGGTAAATTGGTAAATGCGGGACCCAAAAGTTAAAGTGACGGAGTAGGGATGGGAGTGGTCAGTCAGTTTTGGTCAGTTTTGGTCAGTTTTGTGAAAAAGCTGACGTGGCGCTGACGTGGCTCGGTCAGTTTCGGTCAGTTTGATTTAGGGTTGGGAGTAGTCTTAGATTCTTATTTCTCATGAAATGACTAAAACACTCATAAAGTCAGGGGTATATCTAGCAAGGGTTCAGTCCCCCCCTCCACCCAAGGAATCTAAGATTATGGAAAAAATATTTTTTTAAAGTAATCAGTGACAATTTAAAAATTTTGACCCCTCAATATGATAATAATTAAAAAAAATTAATTTTTTTCCCCACCATATAAAAATCTATAACTCCGCCCCTGCTTAAAATTATAAGACTTGTATACCCTTTTAACTACTGAGAGTTACTGAAATGTAGGTAAATGAATTGAACCCGCAAAAATTCGACACAGAAACTGAGAGTGAAATACTGAAATGGATAACATATCAGAAGGACTGAAAATGTAATTTACTCTAGTTTCACACTCTATGCGCCTGCTTTTACTTTTTTTAGGCATCCGGTATTTTTGTAATTAATACTTCATCCGTCCAAGTCAAAGTGTCCATTTTGACTTTTGCACACAGTTTTAGAATTCTCCACTAACTATATTTTTCACAAATCAAATAACATATCTACCCACTAAAGTCTATTTTGATTGGTTGAAACATGAAAGTGGACACTTATTTAGGACATCCCAATATAGTAATGTGGACACTTGTGGTGGGACGGAGAGAGTATTTTATTAATGATTGTTGAATACAGAATAACGACCAAACACTATATTTTTTTTTGTGTATGGAGACAAACTCTCAACGCATCTTGATGTAGAATACCACGGACCTATCCCACAGTCAACATGGCAGAGCTAAATCATGTAACTCTTGATTAAAGGAATATGAGGATGAAGATCAAACCCATAACCTCTTAATTTATGTTACATATCCCTCGTCACTAACTAGCATCGTGGAGACAAAAACAAACTTTACAGAAGAACTAGGAGCAATACTTTTGATTTATAATTGATACATTAGCCAATTTACATACGAATATTAATATATAATCGAAAGTTGGATAAATACAGTAGAAATTAAACGAGCTGTTACATTTTAATTCACTTTAACCTTTTAAGTAAATTAGTTTTGTCTCATTTATAGTATATATTTCAAAGTAACTTCGTAACGAAAGTTTCAACTTCAACGACGCTTAAATTTTTATTAAACATAGATACGAATTGTTAATTTAGATATTAAATTAGGGTGGTTGTACTATTATTAAGATACTGTCAATCATATTTATCCCAAAATAGAAAAAAGAGGTTAGACTTTAATTTATGGTTGTTGACAATTAGTAAGATGCGTACAATTAGGATCTAAAAGCAGGAAGTCTTGAATGCCTTAAACAGAAAGTGTTGAAAATAATCATACGAGAGTACCATCAATCCATCATAATTTAATTTAATAACTTACATTTAACGAACATAAAATCAATAACGGAGTTTGATCGAGTTATTTCGGGGGTCAAAGTTATTTGACGTAAAAATATACGGAGTATATGTTATCACATAAATATCAGTTTCATTATGCAACACAAAAATGAATCTTAACTTTATTTTTTTCCCTTGATTAGTGTTAGTATATCAATAAGCTTATTGACATGCATAACTATATATAGCTATATATTTTACGTTAGTTAATAAAATCACTTAAATAACTTTTAAAAATAAAATATCTAAATCTTTGTTATCAAGCAAAAAAAACAAATAAAATTGATAATAGTAGACTACCAATAATTCCATTTCATTATACGTATATAAAATTAAGGAAGGTGAGGATAAATATAAATGGGTACTTTGAGAAGATGGAAGATTTTCGGCAAAGGAGTTTAGAAGAATGGTAGATGAGAAAGTTCTTTTAGAAGGAAGAAATAGGTCGACTATGTGGTGTAGAGTTGTTCCTAATAAGAAGATATGCATTTTTATTTGGAGGCTTAGGCATGGTAGAATTCCGGTTAGGTAGGCTTTAGATAACATTGGGATCGATCTCCATAGCATTTTATGTCCGTGTTGTGAAGATGATATTGAGACTATTGATTATTGTTTTATTAATTGCAAGTACTCAAAAGATCTATGGGTCAAAATGTTCTCTTGGTGGGGTCAGTGGCGGAGCTAGGAATTTGTGGTGTTGGAGGCGGAATAATTGCAACAAAAACTGTAGTGTAAAACAAAACCCAAAAATAGTAGCCAAAAAAACTGCATAATTATTAGGGCAAAGGACATACAACAACAAAAAGCATAATTGAAGCAACAAAAACATCATCAAAGTAGCGCGAAAACAGCAGCAAAAACTGCATAAAACAGCAGTTAAGTAGCGCTAAACAACGGCAAAAACTGCACGAAAATAGCTGTTAAACTGCATGAAGATAGCAACAGAAAAAACAACAATTAAAATGCACGAAAGAAGCACCAAAACAGCATTTAAATTGCACTTAACAGCTCAGAAATAACAAAATTTACAGTAGCAGAATATTTAGGCTTAAAAATACATTCAATCATCATTTGTTCAACAACAAAAACAGCCTAAACACAATTAGGACTAGTTAATTGTATTGAGTTAAACAAAGCACATGCTACACTTTTCTATTCACGCTATTGTAGTGCTCTGGTCTTCTTAAGTATACACACTTTTGTAGTGATCTATTATGGAAGCTATTAACAAGACCCGGCCACATAATCTTTAAGTCTCTCCGTCTTGTTCCAACCATTAAACCCTTCCGTCACAAATGCCTCATTAGCACCTTAGTGTCCAGTATGATCTCTAAATAAGTAACAACACAAGCAAAAAGCTTTACCCGCCTTAACAGTATACTCTATCCGATTACTATATATCTATCGAACCAAGCTTTGACAAAAGCTCTTCCCCCCTTCGTTCTTGGAAAATCATGACTTCGGGTTGACAAGGTCCTCTAAGCCAATATTGTCTCCTTATCTTATCTCTTTGATTAGGGTTATATTACAAAATCCTTGGTCCATCAAATGAATCCCACCGAAGATCATCCATTTCAACAACATTAATAGGTGTCGAAGAAGATGGTTCTTTTCTTTTAAGAGAGTTTTCCATATCTATCAATTATAAACATCTTACTAACAAATAACTCTAAAATCGGAAAGAAAAAAGAAAAGGACAAAGAAAAGGAAAAAAATAGCAAGAAAAGCTACTCTTGAACAATTTTAGTTGAAGAAATTAAAGAAGTTTAAGAACCCAAACAATAAAGAACGAATGTAGTTACAATTATAAGTTTACAACATGAAGCAATTAAAAGTATAGAACTACATTGTTGAGTCACTGGTCGCTGACCATGTTGAGTCGCTGGTCGCTGACCAACTCAACTATTCACTACTCAATGAAGAAATGGATTGTATCAAAGCTGCTGTTGCTGAAGATTGGTTTCGCTGATCGTCATTCATTCTGCTTGATATGCTGAGGAAGATTAAAGCTCAACTTGGTGTGTCGCTGATCAGCATCAGCGAGAGCTTTACTTCTTCAAATCAATAAAGGCAAAAGTCACTGCCAGAATAACAGCTAGTCACTGAAGATCTCTAGTTCAAGTCATTCTACAAGAGCATGTTAGCTCGCAGTGAGTGAGGAGGATTACTGCATCTTCAGGGACTATTTAATAAAGCCTCTCCATCATCAAGTACAAAAAGTACTGTACTTATCTATACATCAGCAAGAGTGTTCCAACTTGAAGTATGTCCGAAAGATTATGTGGCAGCGAATGATTGGTTTTAAGGTAACGAGATATTTGCGGTAACAGAATTGGGACCCGCGGAATGTCGGTTCATCAGAGATCAAGCCAATCAAGCAACGACACGTGTCATTCCAAGATCCTATTTTATAGGCGACATTTTAGGAACTCTTGTAGTATAAATAGTTCAGTGTTTTGTACTGTAGTGGCTAGTCGTTTAAATCGTGTTAATCACTTGTATGTCAGTGAGTAGTTAGTCTAAGCACGACTTAACGATCCAGCGAGTGAACAGTCAACGTGTTTGTCCACTGCTGTTCATCTCATTTGTAATAGATTAGCTAAGTGTTTGAATTGGATTAACTTTGGTTAATCCATTCCGCATTCAACACTTGTGAATTGTATGATCAATATAATTCATCATTTTAGCTATCATTACTTCGTTACTTTGATATTGTCATATTCATATATCTGTTATACTCTGTTTCTGTTAAACAATTAACAAATTAACTTAATTAATATCTGAAATTAGTTGTTAGATTGTATTCAACCCCCCCTTCTACAATCAACTTTACACTTTGCGATTCCAATTCACTAAACAATAGTGAATTACGGGACTCTCAATTGGTATCAAAGCAGAGTTGGTTTAAATTCAATTAACCAGATCTGCAATGGAATCTGTAAAATACAGCCGTGTTGACTCTGATTATCAGAAGGGAAATGGTTCTACAACCAAACCTCCAGCTTTTGATCCATCAAGGATTGAAACTTGGATGTCCCGAATGATGATGTTTTTAGACCTAGTCGATGACCGTCTCTGTAATACAATAACTAATGGTCCCCACATTCCAATCACAATTGTTCCTGCTGTCATTGCTACAGCTACTACTCCTGCTATATCAGAAATGGTTGTGCCCAAAAGAGAGGAACAATGGACGGATGAGGATAGACGATTGGTTAGACTGGATAAACAAGCTAAAATATACATAGGCATGGCACTTCCTGATGAAGTGTTCGAATCTATCAGGCTTTGTAGAACTGCTAAAGACATGTGGGACACCCTTAGGAATATATATATTGGAACTCCTGATATTATTCGCTGCAGGGAAGTCAATCTCACTTACCAGTATGAGCTATTTGCAATGGAGCCCAATGAGTCGCTACCTTCCACTTATACCAGATATCAATCGCTGATGAACAAGATGGAGAAGGCTGGTTTAGGAAAGGAGCAGCGATTTGTTGTTGAAAAATTCCTGGAGTTGCTACCAAGGAAGATTTGGGGAACCATTGCCACATGCACTAGACAGAGAAATGATTATTCAATTCTTAATCTAACTCAGGTCTATGGTATTTTGCTCAACTGGGAGCAGTCTGAAAAGCAAGCTGATCAGAGTGAGCATATTCGTGCTACTCTTGAAAGTCAGAAGATATCCAATGCCCTTGTAGCTGAGCTTGATGAAATTGATCAGAGATAGAAGTCAAAAGTGTCTAAGAGAAGCTCGAAGTCACTGATAGCTGAAGAAGAAGGTGATCAAGATGAAGAACAGTCAGAGTATGAGTATGATGAAGGTCTGGAGAAGCTTGAAAAAGATATGGCCATGATGGTTGCTAATTTCAGAAGGAACACCAGATCAAAAAGATTCGCTGGTGCTCCATCATCTGATAATTTTCAATCTAAAAGTGAATGCTACAAGTGTGGCAAACCTGGTCACTTTGCAGATGAATGTAGATCGAAATCAGTGAATCCTATCCCTGAATCAAAGTCAAGTTTCAGAAATGACAAATACAACAAGTACAAGGCAAAGTACAAGAAGCTGAAGAAAATGTCAAAGTATGGAAAGAAGAAGGGTAAAGGGTTTGTCGCTGAAGAGGGATCACTCAGCGACTCTGATTCCTCATCATCATCCGATGAAGAAGCAATGATTTGTTTAGACAAGGATTTCTGTCTAATGGCTGATGACGCTGAATCCAATGAAGACATCAAGGAAATAGCTCACAAATGTTCAGCGTCTGAATGGAATCCTGAAACTCTTTACAAGGTGCATTATTTTAAATCATATATAGCTGCTGAAAAAGATAATGTCTTTGATAGTTGACTTATCAAATGCTCATGATATTCAAAAAGTGCAGAAACGCAAAATCAGTGACTTACAATCCAAACTTAATGACCAAAATGAAAGTGAGTCAAAGTTGAAAAAATTAAAACTGGATCTTGATGCACAAATTTATGCAAATCAAGTATGTGTTCAAGAAAGAGTAAAATTTGAAACACAATTTCAACAACTTAAAAAGGTCATGGAATTTTGGTGCAAGTCAAATGATAAGGTCAATCAATGCGTTAATAATCAAATTCCAAAACAAGTTAAAGCTATTTTAGGAGGAGATTATGAATGTGCGGCATCTCTCGCTGACTCAACAATGGTTGACCATGTTTTTGAACCCAAGGGTAATTTTTCAGAAGCCGTATTTGAACCCATCTCAATTTTCAGTGAGCCACGACCAAACTATTTTACTAAAAGCAAGTTGGTTACTGAAGATACTGAGGTCTTAAATGGTAATGATGAGATAAATGTTTTGAAAACTGTCAAATCATCAGTAACTTCACATCTCATCAAAACCATTGATGAAAATCAAATAATGATCAGCAACTTCACTGACACTGTGTCTGTCACTGAAACAACATCTATCAGTGACCTCAAGTCAAAGATGCAAGAAGTAAAAATCAGCAAGAAAAGTTGTATGATTGTGTCAGATCAGCAACTTAAAACAAAGAAAGTAAAAAAGGCCGTTTATGCAAACAAAAAGTGTTATAAATGTGGCAATAGGCAACATGTGTCATCTGAATGTTCCTCTACACTTTTTCAAAAACAGAAAATCATCAGTGAACAATCAGATATTGTTTATTCAAATCAGTGGAAGCCCAAACCAAGGCTTAGCCACTATGAACCTATCTCCGGATGGGATCATCAATTGGACTAATCATGTTCCTAAATGATAAACTTCAATAAATAATTGAACTTTCTGAGTTTCTGTATTTATTGCTGTTTTATCATTTCTTTAAAAAAAAAAATTTAATAATTTGACTATCTAAAATATAACTTTAGAAAAGTATAGTCACTGATACGATTACATTCAACTTCAGATGTAATAATCAGTTTACTATGCTTATCTAAATTTATAATTTATATAGTCACATGAGTATTTATTATGTTTTTATATTAGTTTTATATCATTGAATTCTTTTTCTCCTAAGCTGATCTTGTTAGTATTCTAAGTTGTAACTTGATCAGTGAAGGATAATCTAATGATATGATATACAACTTATATACAATATAATCTATACTCATGATTCTTGAAGTTATCAACGTAAATTATAAAGAATGATAAAAGTGTTTTATATTTACACAGTGACCACATCTCTATGAATTATTCAGTATTCTAAGTTGTGTTTAAATCAACGAGACTACATCTCTGCCAAAATAAAGGAACACTTTTATTATTTTTAAATATTTATTTCTTTTTGGTGGGTAATCAATTTATTGATTATATGCATCAGTGACTCCCTGATGTATCATTTAATGGTGAATTTAACAAACATTCGTTACATTTAATACATTTTGTATATAATTTAACGGATTTCAAAAATAAAATGTTTTATGGTATATCGGAAAAGTTGCGTTTTTCTGACATTCTCTCTTCTACGTCAACATACTTTTCCGGCGCACCATTCCAATCACCATTAATGCCACCACTCACCACCATCATAACCCCCTACGTCTCTACCACTTCTAACACGACCATCCACGTCGTCTCATCTCATCCACACGATCATCAGTAAAACGTACTCTATTTAAACTAACAAATCAGTGACTTGTCACTTTTACGCTTTCCTGATTTTCAAAAGTCCTCTGTTCTTCAAAAAAACCCTAAAATAAATACTTAACCAATTTTTTTTTTTTCAAAAGGATCTGTAATGTCTAAATCAAAGTTTTTCAACAATTCATACACTGCTACTACAGAGATTAAAGCTCTTCGAGCCTCTGCAGTAAGTGAAGATTCAGTCATTATGGTTCCAAAATCAAACTATTTGGGTAACCTTTCAAGCCCTAAAGCAGAGTATGCGGAGATAATAAATTTTTTGAAAAATCATCCCATTCTCCCTGCTCTCACGTTATCCCCTGGAAAAATGAATCCAGAATGGTTGAGTGAGTTCTGGTATACCTGCACTCACTCAATTGTTGATGGCTCCTCACAACTCCAGGGATTCATTGATAACGGAGGTAAAAAAATAATCATTTCTGCACACACCATTCGTACGGTTTTACAACTCCCTGAACATGGTACTTACGACCCACTGCCTGACAAGGAAGATGCCAAAGGAGGCATAGTGAATCTCACTGGGATTGACTGCAAATACACTACGGATAGCAGTGGAAATCGTAAGTACTCTACTGTTCATAAATCTAAAATGGATGGTGTGTGGAATACCCTATTTTCAAACTTTATTCAATCTTTGGGCACAAAAATAGGGAGTTATGATCAATTCAACTCCCTAGAAGCACAGATAAGCTGGTCACTGGTCACTTCCTTAAAAGTTGACTATGCAAGCGTGATCTTTAATGATATTCTTTCAAGAATTAATGAATCTACCAGAGCAAAATTTGTTCCCTACCCTAGGTTTCTCTCACTGATCTTTAAAGAACAGTTTGAAGCCTATGATAGGATTTCTTTCGAAGGTTTTGAACCCACTCTGATAGGACATCAAATGTTCAGTAAAAATGCAACTGTGCTTCTCCCTGATTTCATGAAACCAAAGGGGATACTTGCACCCCAGCCTTTACAAATTGTACATCCGTCTGCTTCTGCCCCCTATCGATCACGTCACTGATCACACCCCCAGTGACTACTGCTGATCAACCACCAAAACAAAAACCACCAACTGCTCCAAAGAAAATCAAGTTAAAGTCCCTGACATTAAAGGATCAGGGACAGAGTCAGAAAAAAACGTCTAAGGACGCCAAGAGTGAAGCAGCGACTGAACGTTCAGTCCCTGCGGGCACTCTTGATCAACCTGAGCCTAAAGCCGCTTCGCTGGACTCACCAAAGTCCAGTGACTCTAAAAAGGGAAACCTACAGACAACTACAATGGCTCAACCCATTGTTAGTAGTGATTCGGGTGCAACCCACACCCTCTTATCTAGTCAACCCATCAGCCACTCATTACCCTCACAAAAGGATAATGTTTCAGTCAAAGGGCAAGTGCTATCAGTGGGTGATAACACACCCATCGCTGATGTCACATCACTGGCTACAGACCCGGGCTAACTCTCATCTTTCACTGCACCAACTGTCAATGTCCCTTCCCAGTCACAGGGAGAGATACAGGTTGCCATTTCTATTTCTGATGATCCATTAGCTAAAACACAAGCTGATGATGTTGAGGAAGCCCAACCAATGGACACATCTACCTCCTCATCTAATAAGGATCAGCAACATCGATCCTATGGTTCTATTCTTCAAGAAGTGAATCAGCAACTAGATGATGCTGATATTTCATCTCTACCTTTCTCCACTGATCCTCTTGCTATCCAGGAATTAGATGCAATGTCTCTTTCCAGTGACAACATCTCTCACCATGCTGATGATCAACCATCCCAACCAGAAGTTGAAATTCAATCTCAACCATAACCAACACCACCATTATCCCCAGTCACTCAAAAATCACCACAAACCACCAAAGCATCAACCTCCACCATCTCACCAACAGACAAACTGCTGCTTGAATATATTTTCTCTTTCCAGCAACAAATTCGAATGCTCACTGAGGATAGGGAGTCTCTGACAAGCCAACTAGCTGATCTCACTAGTAAGGTTCACTCTCTTGCAGCAGTATATGAACCCATTCCTTCCTGGAGCAAATCGATCAGTGAAAAGGTTAAATAAATTGCTAATGCAGAGATTGATCATTATCGACTTCTGGAAACTCATGCTAAATCCCTCTCAGAACTCTCCACTTTCACCTGCGTCTGCCTCAAAACTCATGATGAAGCAATATCTTCTCTCACTGGAAACCAAAAAGAGATGGCGTCTTCTATTGCAGACTATATCATTCATACTGATAAAGTTTTGAAAGAAATTCCAATGATGGTCGGCAATCAGGAAAGAACCATTCAAGGTCTAGAATCTATGCATACTGATCATAAGAAAATATGTAAACGACTCGCTGAGATTATCAATTTCGTTAATGAGGCAGAGGGGGAGAATAAAGAAGATGATGCTGAAACTGAAAGTGATGATGCTGAAAATGACACCTTCTTCGATAATGATGCATCAGATATGGATGTCACTAATGATGTTGATGAAGAAAGAGATGATGTGGTTGCTTTCCCTGAGTTTCATCCGGATGAACAAAGGATGTATGATTGTAAAGTTAGAGAGTGGGCCGCTGATGAGAATGCACAAGTTATGGGGGAGTCAGCAAGCCTTGATCTGATGAGGTGGGAATGGATGAACAGACAACAAGAAGATGGTGTTGTTAATATGGATGAAGGAGATGATGATAATGACAATGATAATGATGATAATGATGGGAATAATGCTGACAAAAAGAAAGATGATGCTGATGAAAAGAAAGATGATGAAAATGGTGCTGATAATGAGAAAGAAGGTAAGGATGATGAGACTGATAATAAAAGTACTGGCACTGAGGAGAAGAAAAATGAAGGGGACGCTGATGATAAGAAAGAAGAAGACACTGATGAATAGATGGAAGATCAGCAATCAATCTCTTCTGTTCTGATCAAGAGAAAAAGGACCAGCAAGTCTCCCACATCAGAGTCCATTCCTGATAACATTGGATAATGTTATATTTGTATACTAATATTTCATAGTTTTTATATACTTTTAGTTACAATTATTTGATAAAATAGAATTATTTTGTTCATATTTACAAAATAGGTTGAAATAGAGCTTGAATTAGAAATGAATGAAAAACATGTCAAATAAAGTAATTTTTGTATAAAAGTTAGTTTGACATAAATTTAGTTGGGACAAAGTAGTTAAAAGAGTGATAAAAATAAATAAAGTTTGTAAATATTTGAGTTCGAAAAGTTAAATGGATTGAGCGAAAATAGTTAGGTTGTATATTTATTGGAGTTTATGAGTTGGACCAAATAGTTATTTGGGCTAAAAATAAATAATAATATAATAATAATAACATTTATAATAAAAACGTTAGTAATAATAAATAATAATGTTATAAAGTTATTAGTAGTAATAAAGTAATAGTATATATATGATACTACGTTAGTATTAATAATAATAGTATAAGTAAATATTAGTAAATAATAAATAATTAATATGTTGATCATAATGTTGATGTATGCAGAATCACGTGAAAGGAACAAGGGTTAGGTCAAAGTCAATATATGGGGCCCACGTAATAAGAAAAGTTACGGCTAGCAATTGATTTGGTGAAGGAAACGAGAGGCGGTGGATCTAGCTTGTGGAGTACGATATCTTCATCCATACGGCGTATCAAAATCCATATGCCGTATGGATTGTGACCCAGCAATTAAATAGCAGCCTTCATTCTATCGCAGACACAGAGACTTTTTCACATATTAATATTAGGGTCGAATTATTTTTGCATTTTTGAGGGTTTTTCATACTTTTGAAGATCTTTCATTCATCTTAATCATTCGGCTACTACGGATCATCATTTAATCATTGTAATCATTCGTTTACTCTTTTATTTCAATATAATTATGTTTGCGATGATTTCAATTATTATATATGTTTATTTTATCATGATTATGAGTAGCTAAATCCTTTTACACTTACTTGAATGATGTGATCTAATGATTAGGGTTGTTATCTTTTAATATTTATGTTGAATTATTTTTGTTTAATCGTGAACCTTATGTATTCGAGTTTATATTAATTGATTTATCTTGTTGGTAAATTATTATATGATCAATTTAGCGGGAGCTTTTTCATATAATAGTTTATTATAATTATTTGTCTATGAATAATTGTTAATTGATTGCTGAAGCATATTTTAAACAAGATAATCATTTAAACATGAATGTGTAAGTAGGTGAAGTTGACGGAAGTTATTCACTAGATTAAATCTTAAATTATTGAATCGAAATTAAGGTGTAGGTTAAGTGGACGCACTAATCTTAGTTTAATTAAGATTCATATATATTCAACATAAATAAACTATCTATTGCAATTTAATTAATGTTTAATTGAAACTATTATGTGTTTAAGTTTTATATATTATTGAAGCTTGTTAATGATTTAATTAGTGGCTATAGCGAACGTTTGTCACAAAGTTATTTCATTATTTAATTATATGTCTATGTATGATTAATCCAATGATAGCGGACGCATATTTGGTACAAGTTAAATAATTAAACTTAAATGTATAAGGTGATGATATTGGCGAATGTCTTTCATTAAATTAAATTATTAATTAGTTAATTAAGATTTATGTGAAGGTCATGGCGAACGTTAAACCTGATCTAAATTAAGATGAGCATTGATTGCTAGATAACTTGGTTTTTATTATACAACCCGAAATCATTAGTGAGCTAGTTCAAGTAAGTGTCGTTTTTAATATTTGATAAAGTTTAATCAATCATTTTGACTCTTTCTGAGTCCACTTGCTTTCTTTTATTAAATTTAGTTGTTAAGCAACGTGACAATTCGGTCACACAAAAACCCAAGTCTTTTCTGTACTAAGTTAATTACATTTTTAGTTTTAATTCTTAAATTCACAATCCCTGTGGAACGAACTTGAACTTACTGTAGCTATACTATACACGATAGGGTATACTTACCTCAGTTGTGTAATAGTTAACGATCAGTATTTCTTTGTTTAATTTTATAACTAGATTTTACACATCAAAGTTTTTGGCGCCGCTGCCGGGGATCGAACCCGGGTCACCCAAATTGGGGGACCCAGGGAGTTTTATTGTTTCATGTACTTTAGGGAAATTTATGACTTGTGATGCCCTAGCGGACTTAGGGGCTAGTATAAACTTAATGCCTTACTCCCTCTATGCTAAACTGTCTTTAGGATCCCTTAAGCCCACACGTATGAGTATAAGACTGGCCGATAGATCATTCCATTATCCGGTAGGGATTGCGGAAAATATGTTGATAGAGGTAGGTCAATTTACTTTTCTTGTTGACTTTGTGATCCTCGAAATGGAGGAAGATAGTAAAGTCCCACTCATTCTAGGACGTCCCTTTTTACAAACTGCTGATGCCATTATTCATGTTAAAAATAAGCAGTTGACCTTAGGAGTGGGCCAGGAGAGGATTGCTTTCACGGTTGATAAGGCTATGAAGCATACTTATTCTAATGATGATTCTTGTTTTAGAATTGATGTTGTAGATGAGGTCGTGGATGAGGAGTTACAGGAATTGCTCAACTTTGGAACAGAAGGAGGAATAGCCGGAGATCTTCTAAGAGGAATGGAAGCTATGTTGATTGATAAAGAGCCATAAGAGGAAGAAAGCTATGAGGAGCTAGCAAAAGAGGATCAAATGAGGATCAAGACTTCACTTGAGGACCCACCGAGAGACTTGGAGCTGAAACCGCTCCCAAGCCATTTGGAATATGCTTTCTTGCAAGAGGAGAATTTATTACCGGTTGTAATTTCCTCTACTCTTGTTAATTCTGAAAAAGTTAAATTATTGAATGTGTTGAAAGCTCACAAGGGCGCCTTTGCTTGGCATACATCGGACATACCCGGGATAAGCCCATCTTTCTGCAAACATAAAATAAACTTTTTAGATGACGTAAAACCCGTTGTTCAAAGACAACGGAGGCTTAACCCGAACATGAAAGATGTTGTCAAGAAGGAGGTAGTTAAATTGCTTGATGCGGGTATAATTTACCCAATTTCTGATAGCCCTTGGGTGAGTCCTGTCCATTGTGTGCCTAAAAAGGGGGGTATGACTGTTGTGACGAATGACCAAAATGAATTAGTTCCCACTAGGACTGTTACGGGTTGGCGTGTTTGTATTGACTATAGAAAGCTTAATGATGCCACCCGTAAGGACCATTTCCCTTTGCCTTTTATCGACCAAATGTTAGAAAGACTTGCCGGTAATGAGTTCTTTTGTTTTCTTGACGGGTTTTCGGGATATTTTCAAATTCCCATAGACCCTAAAGATCAAGAGAAAACGACTTTTACTTGTCCTTTTGGTACATATGCATATATGAGAATGCCTTTTGGGCTCTGTAATGCCCCAGCCACCTTTCAAAGGTGTATGATTGCTATTTTTCAGGACATGATTGAGACTTCCATGGAAGTTTTTATGGATGATTTTTCTGTTTTTGGAAATTCTTTTGAAACTTGTTTGTCTAATTTGGATAAAATGCCAGAAAGATGCGAGAAGGCGCATTTAGTTCTTAATTGGGAAAAATGTCATTTCATGGTTAAAGAGGGAATTGTTTTAGGACACAAGTTGTCAAGTTTGGGGATTGAGGTTGACAAGTCAAAGATTGACGTCATTTCCAAGTTACCTCCACCCGCCAATGTTAAAGGAGTTAGAAGTTTCTTAGGTCATGCGGGTTTCTACCATAGGTTCATTAAAGACTTTTCTAAGATTACTAGACCTATGACCAAATTGCTTGAGAAAGATGTCACTTTTGTGTTTAATGATGAATGTGTGAAAGCTTTTGAGACTTTAAAGGATAGGTTGACCAATGCACCTATTATGGTTTCTCCTGATTGGTCTCAGCCTTTTGAATTGATGTGTGATGCTAGCGAGTACGCCTTAGGAGCTGTTTTAGGACAAAGGGAGGGAAACCATATTAAACCTATTTACTATGCTAGTAAGACTCTAAATGGAGCGCAACAGAATTATACCACGACTGAAAAAGAGCTTCTTGCGGTTGTCTTTGCTTTTGATAAGTTTAGACCTTACCTTGTCCTATCTAAGACCGTAGTTTTCACAGACCACTCAGCCCTTAAGTATTTGTTTGCCAAACAAGATGCTAAGCCACGTCTCATTCGTTGGATTCTCTTATTGCAAGAATTTGACATTGAGATCAAAGATAAAAAGGGGGCTGAAAACCTTGCCGCCGATCACTTGTCGAGATTGGAGAATCTAAACCTGGACAAGCTAGGCGATACTAATATTGATGATTCCTTTCCCGAGGAATTTCTTTTGCAGGTAGGAGACGATGTGGAGAATGAGGAAGAAGCACCTTGGTACGCGGATTTTGCTAATTATTTAGTTGCAGGTGTTTTGAGGAAAGGCATGACCCATCAATAGAAAAGCAAGTTTTTCTCGGACTTGAAGTATTATTTCTGGGAGGACCCGTATCTGTTTCGGGTTTGTGCTGATGGAATGATTAGACGATGTGTTTCTGGGGAGGAAACAAGAAGAATTTTGGATGAGTGTCACCATGGACCAACTGGTGGGCACTATGGACCGTCTGTGACTGCCAAGAAAGTTTTTGATGCAGGATTCTATTGGCCCACCATTTTCAAAGAGGCACAAACACTTTGCCAAACTTGTGATGCATGCCAACGTGTAGGCAACATCTCCAAAAGAGATGAAATGCCTCAACAGAGCATACAAGTTTGTGAGGTTTTTGATATATGGGGAATAGATTTCATGGGTCCGTTTCCACCATCTCATAAATGTCAGTACATACTGGTTGCGGTGGATTATGTGTCCAAATGGGCGGAGGCAAAAACGTTACCGAAGAATGATGCTCGGGTTGTGATTGATTTTTTGAAAAGTTTGTTTTGTCGGTTTGGAATCCCTAAAGCTTTAATTAGTGACCGTGTGAGCCATTTCGCGAACCAACAACTAGAGAAGGTTTTGAAGAAGTATGGGGTTAATCATCGATTTTCTACTTCTTACCTGCGACACCCCCAAAATTAATGATTTGCGGAAGCTCGATTTGGGTGTCACTAATCAATATACAAAGCACATAAGATATAATGAACGACCACTATATGCGTCGTTTTAAACTTGTATTAATAAAGTAAACGTTTACATCAAAATAATGTTACATTAGCTCGGTTCCTGAAATTGAGAGATTACATAGCATAATTACTTTTACAAAATATAATAATGCAATCAAATCTCTAGTTGTATGTATGCTGACTCGAGCTAATAGTCCCTGCCTGTGCAGCCAACCTACTGCTGGGTACCTGTGATAAATACTAAAATAGGTCAGCGAAAACGCTGGTGAGCTCACAGGTTTGTATGTCAGTGTATAGTTGTAAGAACCGCAAGATTTATATTGAATTTAAAATGCAATTAAGCAAGATAAAAGTTATACAATCCATGAGCACATAGTCTGAGCTTAACTTGAGCGCTAGGTCCAATTAAGGAAACCTAACTAGTTTTGCCTCCTACGAGTGTCTAATCCACACTCGTCTTCCCAAATGCTAACCGGCTAGTGCGTGCTAACCCGGATGAGGATTGTCAATCCCATATGATATCATATACTAACATTCACGCTAAAATATTAGAGACTATGCTATAGAGGACTTTAAATTGATTAGCTTGAAACTCATGTAGTATTTGAAGGTTGGTACTTGCGTTCTACTTGTAAAACAAAATAGAGTAGTAATATCACACCCCTAGTTGTAAAATAGTGAAAATGGGGCCATGAAACTCACCTGAGTCTTGTAGTGTTTAATTAAATAAACTTGAAGTGATTAGCTGTGAATTGATGTCGAAAGACTTGAAACCTGAATGTGTCCACGACACTTGATGGTTATTAATTGTACCGGCATCTCGAAAGACTACCATTGAAATTGTTCGTTTAACTTGATGTCCAAATTACCCCGATTTGGTTGTTTGATTTGAGTATTTGAAAACGTGTACGGCCCGTTGGTGATTAATTGTAATAATAGTCTTGATGTTATCACATTGATTTCGAAGTGTTATACTTGAAAAGTATATTCCATTATGTTTGAAAAGTTGTATCATATAAGCGTTTTGAAGTCGTGCAAGTTTGACATTTGGTGAGAAATGTGCTTACGGAATCTAAGTACGGGGGTCCGGGGGCAGCGCCCCTGGCGGGGTCCAAGGGGCTGGCCCCTGGCTGGGGTCGAGATGCCAGGTCAGCTCGAAAAATTTTTATTTCTACTATATTGCTTTGGTGAAAAACGCATATGGGATTTGAATTTGGGTAAAATCGAGTGATAAATTTCGAGTCTCGACACTTAGTAAAAATCTGTGTTTTTGAGGTTCTGGTTTGTGCGACGTTGGGTGCGACGTCGCAGATCCTAACTGCGACGTTGAGCACTGCGTCGCTATGTGCGACTTTCGCAATTTAATGCGACGTTGTACTTGGCGTCGCTATAGGCGACGTTGTTGATTTCTGCGACGTAAGGGTTTGCGTCGCTAAATGCGACGTCCGCCAGTCAAGGCGACATTAGGGATGATGTCGCTATATGCGACGTGGTGATTATTATTGCGACGTCGCAGCTGACGTCGCAATATGTCTGGGCCAACTGCGACGTTGCGGTCTGTTGGCCGGAGTTTGTGTCGAAAACGAGTTTTCCGGCCACCGTTTGATACAAAACTTTTACCCAACCCATATTTGGACATTTTAAACATATATAAACGATAAACATGTAATAATGAGTGAAAACGAGAGGTTTCGACTTTTGTCGGAAAACTTACAAAGTGTCGGATTGAAAATCCGAAAAGATGGAAAGGTAGATCGTGTCGTGGTGGTTCTTTTTCTTTAAAAATCTTGATGATCCGTGGCCGATTGGTGGTGTATTTTGGCGATTTAGAGTGGTGGTGGTGATGGAGTTCTTTGAGAGAAAAGAAGAGAGGAGAGAGAGAGGAAAGAGATGGGAAATGAAGAAAAAGAAAGGGGTGGAGGTGGTTTTGGTTGGAAGTTCCAACTTTCAACCTGCGCCTCCGCGCTCCGTGCGGTGTTCGTTTTCCCGATCGTTAACACGTTAAATATTCATTTTATATGTTTTATTATACGTTTTAAAATACGAATAATTATTCCGTATTATTGTTGAAGTATTTTACTAAATATTTAATAATTATATTATAAAAGGTGATTTGCCTCATTTTGTTTGCGCAATTTAAATTTATTCGCGTTTATATTAATTGTGTGATAAAACTCGGATACGAAATATTATTGACATGATATTTTTAATGTAGTAACGTTATTAAATAATCTTTGTATTACTTAATAAAAGTCATTCACCAACGTCCGTATCAATTGTGTCGAAATCCATTCGATTTGAGGTTTGTACGATTTAATTAAATCATAATTTCTTGTATATATATATATTCAACAATATATATTTAATTGATACATCAATTAGCCTAACACAAAACTAATTACATGTATTAAAACTTGATTAGGCACTAATTACTAGTCCTAAATTGACGGGTATCACATTACCACCCTCAAACGAGTGGACAAGTGGAAAACACTAATAGGGCATTGAAAAGGATTTTGGAGAAGACGGTTAAGGACAACCGGGCTATTTGGGCGAAGAAGCTTGATGATGCTTTGTGGGCATTTTGCACCGCTTACAAGACACCGATTGGGACGACACCTTATAGGTTGCTCTATGGAAAAACGTGTCATTTGCCGATGGAGATAGAGCATAAGGCTTATTGGGCACTCAAGAATTGTAATATGGATTTAGTAGAAGCCTGTGAGAAGAGGTTTCTTCAATTGCATGAGTTGGATGAATTGAGGATGAATGCTTATGAGAGTTCAAAGTTGTAAAAGGAGAGGACCAAAGTTTGGCATGATCGAAAATTGAAGGTGCGGAAGGAATTTAAAGCTGGAGATAAGGTACTTTTGTTTCAATCTCGTTTTAAGTTGAAGCAACCAAAGCTTAAACCTCGTTGGACTGGTCCATATACGGTTAAGCACGGTTATCCTTCTGGTTATGTGGAATTGTACAAGACCGATGGAGGAAGTTTCATTGTTAATGGACATCGATTAAAGCATTACCACGAGGAAGATGTGGAAAACGAGTGGGAAGCACTCGTGATTTACCCTAGGAACTGATAAATTCAAGGGTTTGAACTTTGTGGGTGTGTTCATTGGAAACCCTCACGAGACTATAACTCGTCCACTTGGGATACCGAGGGGTTTAAAGGCTTATTGCATATGCTAAATGCAATCGTGATTCCTACGAAAGTGAGTTAGATTTTATGTTTAAATTATTTATTTAATTGTTTTATATGTTATGTTTTCTTTTGGTTTTGTTTTGTGTGTTGTGCTGTTGGATGATGTTGCTGACTCGGACTTGGACTCGTACGCGCATGCTATTAGACTTTTCAAGAGATATCAGGGGAGTTTTACTGTTCTACTTCTTTTCTCTCATTTTCTCTATGATTTTATTCTGTTTAGTACAATGGGGACATTGTACAACTTAAGTGTGGGGATGGGGGTCGAAAAGAAGTTTACTTGTCTTTAGGTTTTGTTGTATCTTTTTCTAGTTTATTCAATTAAAAAAAAAGAAAAAAAATTTTAACTACTATTTTTTTTTTTTTTAAATGTGTTTTATTTTTAAGTTTTGAGACTAAGTATTTATTAGTTAAAATAGTTTTATTAAAAGTTTGTTTATTTCTAAAGTTTAGACTTTAACATGGATTTAAACTTTTTGTACATTTAATTTTAAAATAATAATAAGTAATGTATACTTATAATAATAAGTAATGTATACTTATAAAAATTTTAAAATAATAATAAGTAATGTATACTTATAAAGTATTTATTAGTTAAAATTTACATTTCATTATATGATGTACTGATAGGCAATCTATATAAAAATTTCTGAATTTTAAGAAGTAAATTTTAGACTTGTATATTACTTTGTGGTAAACATTCTATGATGTATGACAAAAAGTCTTAATTCCTAGATTTAGCATGCAATATTTTATATTTTTGATATTTATATAAAAGCATTTGGGGGTTTACTAATTGTTTCCTCTGTTGTATGAAAATACAGACCTGGTCTCATATTAGTATTCTTGAAAATAAGCAAAAGAAATGTAAATTTTTAAAATTAAGATTCCCAAATTTATCAAACTATGTCGCTCTGTTATACTAAGGTATAGACCTGTCACCGCTTGTTTGATTTAAAAAGAGTTTGCTTTACTTGAATCAAGTTATGTCGCTTTGTTGCATGAAAATGCAGACCTGTCACCAATGTCCTGATTCTTAAAAATGATTTTTTATATACTTATTTTAAATATAAAGTAAAGTGCATGGCTAAATTTTAGGGGTATATCATAGGTGGGGATCATAAGTAATGTACGTACTAACAATAATGTGTTTTCAGAAATTTGAGTATAGATTGTTTAAGTGGACAACAATATTAGTAATCGTTGATGAGCTATATATTATGTAAATAATAATAAAGGAATTTATTCCATTATTGTACAAAATAGTTGTCCATGTTAATTAAATTGTTTAAATTTTAGAAATTGGAAACGGATTTTTAATTAAATTGTTTAATATATGATACTACGTTAGTATTAATAATAATAGTATAAGTAAATATTAGTAAATAATAAATAATTAATATGTTGATCATAATGTTGATGTATGCAGAATCACGTGAAAGGAACAAGGGTTAGGTCAAAGTCAATATATGGGGCCCACGTAATAAGAAACGTTACGGCTAGCAATTGATTTGGTGAAGGAAACGAGAGGCGGTGGATCTAGCTTGTGGAGTACGATATCTTCATCCATACGGCGTATCAAAATCCATACGCCGTATGGATTGTGACCCAGCAATTAAATAGCAGCCTTCATTCTGTCGCAGACACAGAGACTTTTTCACATATTAATATTAGGGTTACGAATTATTTTTGCATTTTTGAGGGTTTTTCATACTTTTGAAGATCTTTCATTCATCTTAATCATTCGGTTACTACGGATCATCATTTAATCATTGTAATCATTCGTTTACTCTTTTATTTCAATATAATTATGTTTGCGATGATTTCAATTATTATATGTGTTTATTTTATCATGATTATGAGTAGCTAAATCCTTTTACACTTACTTGAATGATGTGATCTAATGATTAGGGTTGTTATCTTTTAATATTTATGTTGAATTATTTTTGTTTAATCGTGAACCTTATGTATTCGAGTTTATATTAATTGATTTATCTTGTTGGTAAATTATTATATGATCAATTTAGCGGGAGCTTTTTCATATAATAGTTTATTATAATTATTTGTCTATGAATAATTGTTAATTGATTGCTGAAGCAGATTTTAAACAAGATAATCATTTAAACATGAATGTGTAAGTAGGTGAAGTTGACGGAAGTTATTCACTAGATTAAATCTTAAATTATTGAATCGAAATTAAGGTGTAGGTTAAGTGGACGCACTAATCTTAGTTTAATTAAGATTCATATATATTCAACATAAATAAACTATCTATTGCAATTTAATTAATGTTTAATTGAAACTATTATGTGTTTAAGTTTTATATATTATTGAAGCTTGTTAATGATTTAATTAGTGGCTATAGCGAACGTTTGTCACAAAGTTATTTCATTATTTAATTATATGTCTATGTATGATTAATCCAATGATAGCGGACGCATATTTGGTACAAGTTAAATAATTAAACTTAAATGTATAAGGTGATGATATTGGCGAATGTCTTTCATTAAATTAAATTATTAATTAGTTAATTAAGATTTATGTGAAGGTCATGGCGAACGTTAAACCTGATCTAAATTAAGATGAGCATTGATTGCTAGATAACTTGGTTTTTATTATACAACCCGAAATCATTTGTGAGCTAGTTCAAGTAAGTGTCGTTTTTAATATTTGATAAAGTTTAATCAATCATTTTGACTCTTTCTGAGTCCACTTGCTTTCTTTTATTAAATTTAGTTGTTAAGCAACGTGACAATTCGGTCACACAAAAACCCAAGTCTTTTCTGTACTAAGTTAATTACATTTTTAGTTTTAATTCTTAAATTCACAATCCCTGTGGAACGAACTTGGACTTACTGTAGCTATACTATACACGATATGGTATACTTACCTCAGTTGTGTAATAGTTAACGATCAGTATTTCTTTGTTTAATTTTATAACTAGATTTTATACATCAATTCCCTACAAAAAGACAATCTTTTCTGAGGAAGAGATATCAGCCACCATGTACAACCTCAAGACTATCTTGGAGCAACCTAAATCAGCAACAGAAATGCCTCGTGCAGATACTGTCATATCTGAGGCTCCACCAGCAATAGCAATCATAACACCAACAACAACTCCACCAGCAACCACAATCACAACTCCATCAACAACAATTCCAACAGCAACAGCAACTCCACCAGCAACCACAACCACAACAGCAACAACAACTCCACCAACAACAATTCCAACAACAACAACTCCACTAGTAACCACAACCACAACAGCAACAACTACCACAACAGCAACAACACAGATCACCCTCTCAATCCCCACAGACATTACACCAACTGAAGCAATAACCACAACAACATATCACCATTCACAACCAGAGATCACAAATCCATATTCTTCTATTCCTACTCCCCTTCTGTCATCTGATTCAACTTCAGAAAGTTTTCATCCTGAAGAAACTAAAAAGCGGCGAATAGAAAGAAAAATAAGAGCAAGACAGAAGCATGAGAGGGAGATGCTCTTAAAGTTTCAAGCTGAGCAAGATGCAAAAGAAGAAGAAGAGAGAAAAAGAAAGTTGAAAGAACAATCTGATTCTGATAGAGCTTATCTGATGAAACTGAGTGGAGATGAAGCTATACAAAGAGAAAGAGAAATCTTCTTAAAGAGACAGCAAGAAGATGAAGATTTTAGGCTGTCTAAACTCCTTCAAGATGTTGAAGAATCTGATCTTCAACAAGAGCTTTGTGTAGCTAAAAAGGGCAGCAAGTTGAAAAAGAAAGGGGGAGCAAAGACAACAGCGGATAAAATGTTGGATGAGATTGACAGGAAGAAATATGTCGTCAGAATGACTGGAAGATCAAATCCTGCTCCTATCACCAAAGTCAACTTGAAAAAGCCTAAGAACAAATCTCAAGCTCAGCTACTTATCCACAGAGGATTGGAGACTCAAGCAATTAATCTCGATCAAGTCTGCAAATTACATAGAGAAGAATGGAATGAAATCAGACTTGCTATCAGTCACTCCTCAAGTGCTGCAAAAGAAGAAGTCTTGACTGAGATTGACAGGCTATTCAAGAAAATGGTGGATCTGCAGCTACTTAGACCAGATACACTATCATATTTGGTGAGGAGATAGTGCAGCCACCAAGCCCAAGGTATAGGTCAGGTACCAACAGAATCATCAGAGTTCCAAACACCAGAAAGCTAAATCTATCCATTCCTGATGGAGTGCCAAGAGTTGAGGGCACTGAAGTTACTGAAGGAGAGAAAGGAATCGTCTACAGAGACTTCAATGGAAAGTTGTGTTTCCAAAGAGAATCAGAACTTGAAAAGATAGACCATGAGCAACTTGTACATATCATCAGAATAGTCAGTGTGCTTCCCAAAGACTCAGTGATGAGAAAGACAATTCTAGAAGAAGGGCTTGCTAGACAATACAGGTACCTGCCATCCAGTGACAAATATGAATTGCAGAATGAGCTGGGCATCGTAAAAGAAGAAGAAGTTTGGGGCTGCTTAAATTGAAGTTTGTAATAAATTAGGTTAATTGTAACTAAAATTACTTTATGTTTACAGTTCAATGAAATCTAATTTTTTTTCTTTTGAGAAAACCAAAGTGCAAAACTCAGATCATATCAAAAGAATCCAAAAAGAAAAATGAATGGATCAAAGTGTAAGTCATTGAATGTTTAAATTCTTTAAACACTGACTATAAACTTTCACAGCAACAAGTTTGTCTAGGGAGCTTCGATCACAATCATTTAGGGGGAGATTGTTGAGTCAATGGTCGCTGAACATGTTGAGTCGCTGGTCATTGACCAACTCAACTATTCACTACTCAATGAAAAAATGGATTGTATCAAAGCTGTTGTTGCTGAAGATTGGTTTCGCTGATCGTCATTCATTCTGCTTGATATGCTGAGGAAGATTAAAGCTCAACTTGGTGTGTCGCTGATCAGCATCAGCGAGAGCTTTACTTCTTCAAATCAATAAAGGCAAAAGTCACTTCCAGAATAACAGCTAGTCACTGAAGATCTCTAGTTCAAGTCATTCTACAAGAGCATGTTAGCTCGTAGTGAGTGAGGATGATTACTGCATCTTCAGGGACTATTTAATAAAGCCTCTCCATTATCAAGTACAAAAAGTACTGTACTTATCTATACATCAGCAAGAGTGTTCCAACTTGAAGTATGTCCGAAAGATTACGTGGCAGCGAATGATTGGTTTTAAGGTAACGAGATATTTGCGGTAACAGAATTGGGACCCGCGGAATGTCGGTTCATCAGAGATCAAGCCAATCAAGCAGCGACACGTGTCATTCCAAGATCCTATTTTATAGGCGACATTTTAGGAACTCTTGTAGTATAAATAGTTCAGTGTTTTGTACTGTAGAGGCTAGTCGTTTAAATCGTGTTAATCACTTGTATGTCAGTGAGTAGTTAGTCTAAGCACGACTTAACGATCCAGCGAGTGAACAGTCAACCTGTTTGTCCACTGCTGTTCATCTCATTTGTAATAGATTAGCTAAGTGTTTGAATTGGATTAACTTTGGTTAATCCATTCCGCATTCAACACTTGTGAATTGTATGATCAATATAATTCATCATTTTAGCTATCATTACTTCGTTACTTTGATATTGTCATATTCATATATCTGTTATACTCTGTTTCTGTTAAACAATTAACAACTAACAAATTAACTTAATTAAAATCTGAAATTAGTTGTTAGATTGTATTCAACCCCCCCTTCTACAATCAACTTTACACTTTGCGATTCCAATTCACTAAACAATAGTGAATTACGGGACTCTCATACATGATTTTGACATTATATCTCATATCTTTATCATAAATTAACTAAGTGATTGGATTTCCTTATTTAATCGCAAATAAAGTTGTTGTGACTTGAGAATTCTATGTAGCAAACATCATATGAGTCTTCAATGATTTCTTTGATTTGATTCTGAAGAATGAGGATGATGACCGAGTATGCTTCAGCCTTCAAAATCGCAGGATAAAAACAAAAATAAAAACAAAAAATAAATGAATATGCTTTTATATGAGTGATGGGCTTTTTCTTATTGAGTTGGGGGCTAACAATTTTTTGGGCTGAGGCAAACTTAAAAATCCGAAAATTAACCTTGAAATTGTGTGGCCCATCGAGGGCAGCTGACCCTTACACTTAACTGGCACCGCCCCTGGGTGGGGTACGAGGCATGTAAATGTTGACTCAATTGAAGAGATTGTTCAACATGAAGGTTTGGGGAATTTTTCGAAACACGAGAAAATTGTTTGGCGTGCATGTGTGTGGTCTGCTTTGTACTTGATTTGGATCCATAGAAATGAAAAAGTGTTTAAAAATAATGACGAGGTGGTTCTGGACATCTTTAAAGAGGTTTAAGGTTCGATCTTATAGTTGATATTCGGCTAGGGAAAAAAATACAAAAGTTTCAAGGAATGATTGGAAAAATCCTAGCAATGGTCATTTTTTATTTTATGCTGGTGCTTCTTTTCGTGCAATTTGGTGTAGACAGATGTTGTGGATATATGGTCTAGATTGTTTTTTCATGTTTCATGAGGTCTCAGGTTTTTAATGATAAAGGTAGCAGCGAATAATGTTGGTGATGTATGATCTTTAGAGTACATGGAGTGGGCAAGATCTTGACAGCGTTTTTGGTCGAGAACGCCATCAGACGACGTTCTACTGCATCGGAACGGCATTCCCGACGGTGTCTCAAACTGAACAGCAAGCGAGGAGTTTGAAACTTTTTTTGTTTTTTCCCTCCCCCCAATGGTCAGGTAGAATAAAAAAAAATGTTAAAAAGTAGCTGTTTTTATGGCCTTTATTTGAGATTTTTTTAAAACCAAAAACATTTTCTATTTAAACAACACTTCTCCCACAAACCAAAACACACTTCAAATACTTCTTTCACTCAAAAAGCTCTCAAAAACTCTATATAATTCAATATATTCATCATGTCGAACAACGAAAACAACCCATACCACCTACAATCCAATTGGACCCTGTTTACGGGCCTTTCACAATCCATAAATCCGCAACAAACACCCTCATCTTCCAACCCACAAATGCAATGTTTCGCTTCATACGCTTACAGTCAACAACCACAATACAATCCTAGATAAAATCAACCATACAATCAACCACTACCTATGCAACCACTGCAATTGTCGGCCGATGAAATCGCCCCATTTCAAATGTGGCGTCAAAGTCAACAACAACCTGACGTGCAATCCGTTGAAGCAACCAACCCGACGCTAACTTCATCCAAAAAATCCATAGGAAAAAAGTCCAAGAAAGATTCACCAAAATCAAAAAATCTGTTCCAAACCGTAACATTTGACTACCGGAGGACGAGCTTCGTTTGGCCCAAAGTTGGATTTCGGTATCCGAAAATTTCAACCGTGGAATTGACCAAGACGGGCCTTTGTTTTTCTATCTTGTTATGGATTCCTGCAACGCTCACAATCTGCCGATCCAACGTGGAAAGGGCGCGTTGTCGTCAAAGTGGAACAAACTCAACGGTGATTACAACAAGTGACAAGGTATACAGAAGCGCCTACAAAATCAACCCCGGAATGGTGAAGGTGCAGAAGATTTCATGTTCCGTTGTGAAAATCAATATCGGGTTGAAAATGAGCAAAACAGTTTCCAACACTTGATGGCGTGGAACTTTTTGCAAGATAAACAAAAGTGGCTACATCCCGAGCCGTTTGTCGTCGGTAGATGAAATGTTCCTAAACGTCACGAGTCGGTGAATTTGGACGAATTGAACTTTGATGAAGAACTAGAGGAAGATACGCAAAACCCGAATGCGGGTTTATTTGGAGACGATCCGCACCCACGTCCGTTGGGAAAGTCAAGAAAATAAAAGTCCCAAAAAATGAAATCTTCAGATTCGGTCACTTCGTCTCATGCTTCGTTTGATGAATCGCTCGCAACAACTTTCGAAGGCATTCGAAACGAAAAACAAGGTTACTACAAGACAAAGGATCTTGAGGCTAAACTCAGAATCTTGTCCATGCCGACTAAGGGTTTGCCGGAGCAAGCGAGATTCATCATGGAAATGGAGAAGATGAAGATTTGTGAGAGTATGGGTTGGCCATATGGAACGGGATCGGGAGGTGGTGCTTCGATATCGGGATCGGGGGCTTGAGATGTTTGATTTACTTTGTATTGCATTTTTAATTTTTAGGACTTTTAATTTATGTCTTTAAATTATGCATTTTAATTTTTAGAACTTGTATTTTTTTTTTTTTTTGTTTCATTGAAATAAATGTTGTTTTATTTAATTTATTTGTTTTTAAAATTAATTTATTGAATTAATTGTCTTTAAAAATCAAAAAATCAAAAGAGTGAGGTTCACAAGGGCACAAGGTGATAGGAGAGTACGGAGAGCCACCTGGGAGCCAACCAACGCTTGCCACATGTCACTTACATCAAGGGTAATTCCGTTATTTTATTCTAAACAAAATCTGACCGCTGACCGAAATTATAATGCAGTGCAAAATCAAACAAGATGCAATACAAAGCTTATAAAAAAAGGCATCAATTACAAACAAAAAGACATGATAAAATACATTATATAAAATATATAATTTCAAATATACAGAAGTAATTACAAAAAATATGTATTATCAAAAACAAACATTATGCAAATTGCACTACAAAATGAACTATAAGATGAAAATGCTACAAAATTATATACACTTCTATATACAAATGAACTGCAAGATTCTTCTTTTGTTGATTCTACTTCATTGTCTTACCTACAAAATGCAGTATAAAAGAATAAGATCATCTACAAATACTACAAATTAAATATGCAGGATATACAAGATGTGATGAAATTGTATCCATCTCCAAATTACTAAAGTTAATGAAACTTTTGTGTCGCGGGTCCCAGCGGTCGGTCGAGTTTTACCCCGGTCGTTGGTCCGGCCAACCGAGATGTGCGGCGGTGAGGTAAGTTTTAAAATTTATATTTTGCTGGGGACCTAAGTTCTACTAAAGCTGTATAGCAGTAGTATGACCTAGGGTCGTTCTAAAGAGTTGATCGTATTGTGAAACGACTTGTCGAGACGAATAGTTTAGTTTAGCGATGGGTTTTAAAATACTTTTGAGTGGGGATTTATACTTAGGTCCTAATTAAAAATTAAACTAAATAAAGCAGTAAATAAAAGGTAGGTTTAAATCAGTTATGGAGTAGAGTTCTTGTTATGATTTCGTTAGCTTATACGTGGGGTGATGCTGTATTAGGGTTTTGATATTTGAAAACATCTTTTTAAAGATTTGTATCTTGCTTTCACGTAGATATCTTGTAGTGTAAACTCTAGCACCCTACCGATCGGATGAACCGATCAGTATGTCACTGACTACTAGGCTATCAAGATTCTGATCAGATCGGACTGTCTTGAAACCCTCCTCACTGTCTTTTAATGAGACCAAGTGACCCTCCAGATGGGGTGCAGGAATAGGGCGACAGTCCGCAATTTATCTACTGACCTTTCTTTAACACATTGATGTAACGTAAAAAGTCATGTTTTTACGTACATTATTCCACACTTATTGGACCTATATTTGGTGAAAACATCTCAAAGTAACATCTATTTACTAAAAATCACCAATGCAGTCCAATTACAGTCGTTGCTGCAAAAGTCACCAAAAACATCCAATTAACACGCAAAACAAGGCAAATTCGGTCACCTTAAATATTCCATTCTTAATTATCTTATGGAAATAGACCTTAATTCTCATTTTATAATTCCATAGGAAAATACAAGACCAGAGGTGAAAGAATCAAGCGAAACGGATGAAAGATGGAAAAGATATGCAATTTAGAAGACAACCGACGATCCTCCGGAACACGCAAAAGCTATACACCTCCAAATTTGGAAAATTTAGTGCCATTAGAAGTGTAACAAAAAGACGGATCTGACGGCGCAAGAATCAAGCAAATCGGGCTTAAAACGAAGAAGATACGGGCGAATCAAGCAACGAACGGAGTAAGCGGAAGACAAAAGCCACACACCCCCTAGGGGCCGTATACGGCCCTTAAGTGGCCATTGGATGAACAATAGTCACACAAAATACACGTTTACTTGACTTTAAAGAACATATTGTCACATTTATTAACACTTTTGGCCACTTTTGTCTTAATTATATGTGACCAAATTCCAATATAAAACAATAGTTGTGTGACTAAATGTTAGAAAACGCCACACAAACATGAAATTCAAGTGGCCGTTGGAGGAACAATAGTCACACAAAATACACATTTACTTGACTTTAAAGAGCATATGGTCACACTTATTAACACCTATGGCCACTTTTGGCCTAATTTTATGTGACCAAATCCCAAAATAAACCACTCGTTGTGTGACTAAATATTACAAAACGCCACACAAACATAAAATTCAGGTGGCCATTGGATGAATAATAGTCACACAAAATACACGTTTACTTGACTTTAAAAAGCATACGGTCACACTTATTAACACCTATGGCCACTTTTAGCTTAATTTTATGTGACCAAATCCCAAAATAAAACATTCGTTGTATGACTAAATGTTACAAAACGCCACACAAACATAAAATTCAAGTGGCCATTGGATTAACAATAGTCACACAAATTACACGTTTACTTGACTTTAAAGAGCATACGGTCACACTTATTAACCCCTATGACCACTTTTGGCTTAATTTTATGTGACCAAATCCCAAAATAAAACACTCGTTGTGTGACTAAATGTTACAAAACGCCACACAAACATAAAATTCAAGTGGCCATTGGATGAACAATAGTCACACAAAATAAACGTTTACTTGACTTTAAAGAGCATACGGTCACACTTATTAACATCTATGGCCACTTTGGCTTAATTTTATGTAGCCAAATCCCAAAAATAGAACACTCGTTGTCTGACTGAATGTTACAAAACGCCACTATAAAATTCAAGTAGCCATTGGATGAACAATAGTCACACAAAATACATGTATAATTGACTTTAAAGAGCATATGGTCGCACATTTTATAGTTTTGGTTACTCTTTTTAAATGGATACGGCCACTAACCAGCTAATGTAACCGTATGTACCCTATGGTCACTCGACCTTTAGTCACACAGACGCTGAAAAAACAAGTGTGACTATATGCATATCGTCACACTTTTTTGGTGTAACGAAATCGTAATTTTGTTCTAGTGAATTGTTTCTCGAGTCATCGTGTGCAAGTTGGTAGGTTTGCAATGGGTGCGAAATTTGCAAAACTCGTAGGTTGAGACGTGGATCCGTAGTTTGTTTGAGCGGATGTCGACCCCGTTGGTGAATTTGGGATTGGTAACAGATTGTTCAACAAATTTTACCACATATCTTTGGTTACATTTTGTTGATCTTTCTTTTTTGTTTTGGATTTTGATTTGTTGTTTTTAGATAGTTTTGTGAGAGTTTTTGTGTTTGAAATGGAAGTGTATGGAATGGGTAAAATGCGTGTAAATTGTGGTGCATAAAATTGTAGTGAATTGTTGTGTGAAAATGAGCAAAATGGAGTATGTATTTATAGTTAAAAAGTAGTGTTTAACAAGAAATTAAAAAAAAGGGGTCAAATTTTAAACCGTTGGGTGTGGTTTTTTAAAAAAAAATTGTTTTTTTTAACGACTAGTTTTTTTTAAATAAACGCGAGCCCAACTTCTCCCCAACCGACTTTGTCGGATTTCCGACGGAATCCAACTGACTGCTTGGTGCCATCGGTGTCGGTTTCGTCGGTTGGAACCGACGCCAACCGATGGCTGACGATGGGAGCAATCTAATATACGCATCTACGTACTAAATTGGATAGGGTCTGCAGATTTGTATAAATATAAACCAAATAATGGATTTAGGAGTGAGATTCAAATGAGTATAACAACTTTTCGTGAAAATGAAAGAATCAATAAGAATGCGCCACGTGTCACAAAACCCACTTTCCCTCACGTTTTTAAGAATTATATATCTCCCAAACGGTAAGTCGAAAAATCATAAAAATTGCACCATAAAAATCAACGTTTTTTTCGGTTAGAGATCTCATATGGTATACTTTCGACGAACTTTTTTTGAGTGGATTTTGTAATCGACTATCACATGTGATACTAGCGAGTACCATAAGTGATACTAATATTGCACAATTTGTAAAATTCACAAAAAAAAAAATCGTCGGAAGTATACCTTGTGAGATGTCTAATCGAAGAGAAAAAAATGTTGAATTTTATTGTGCAATTTTTATAATTTTTCAATGAGCCATTTTTGATAGATTTAATTTTTAAAAACATGGGAAAGTGAGTTTTGTAACACCTCACAAATTATAGGTTCCTCCATTCTAACCTAAATTATCATTTGCGTTTGAACCTCACTCATTGTTTCAATTATATTTGTATTTGAATTTCCATGACTATACTTTGTCCACATGTTCCATATATGTTTTTCATTCTTCCATTAATCCATTCAATACATCTTCACTTGAAAATTCTCAAAAACTAGAAATGTTGGCCCGTATGCACGGGTCTTGTTAATAACTTAGATCTCCTCTATCTCTTTTGGCTAACCATCTTCTTGTACGTTCATGACTTAGCTATTATCTGTTGAATTAAAACTTAGTTATAGTAAATAAAATTTACACCAAAGTAATACTAAGTTATTAGATATCATATTTACCCAACCAAGAAAGTTTAATGTGATGATATCATGTCTCACTTGCAACATATGATCATAAACAACAAAGCCCATGCTGATGTTTCATCGATTAACATTGTTGACATCTCATTGCAACATACGATAATTATTATGGACTATCCACAACTAAATTTCAATTGATCAAGAAAAGCGCCAGCTAGGTGTTTGGATTGCGTTGGCATAGTGCTTGGAAATCCAACGATCGATGTAGTGATTTAATATCATTCGCGTGGTATTAATTGGTGGTGAAACGAATGAAAGCGGTTCGACTTGTTTACGCCCCTGTATAAAACTAAGGGAAATGATAAATGCAGTTAACAACACTTAAACTTTTTTGAAAGTTTGATGTGTAACATGTTATATAGACATGTAATTGATTACAAATTTGTACACGTACTCAATCAATTATCAATTAAACTTGTTTACTAATTTTGGCCCATAGGGCTGAATTTTGGCCGGTTATATTTTGGATGATCTATAATCATTGTAAGTTCCTTGTACCAAATTTTAGATTAACTATTTTAATAATGTCATTTATTGCTACACTAAATTTTTGCATACGAAAAGATGATGAATTGAAAACTATTAAAATAGTTTGGGAAAGTCATTTGTACTCCTATAGTCCTATTCATTAGTATTTATTTATTGGTACATGCTTGAATCTTAAAATTTATATTTATATATTGACCAAAATATCATGTATTAAAAAGTCAGAGAAGAGTTCAATTGAGACCATTTATTTTGTGTGAGAATAGGGGAACCAACCACAATATGCCATGTGTCACTTTTTTCTCTCTCATCCACGTTTTTAAAAATTAAATATCTCACAAACGACAAGTCGAAAATTATGAAAATTGCACCATATTTTTCAGCGTTTTATCCTCTTCGATTTGCCGTCCATCAAAGCATACTTCCGACGAACTTTTTTTTTTTTCATTTTATTGGTGGGTTTTACATATTAGTAACACATGTGTTAGTGATTGATTATACATTTGATTTAAGGTATGCGTTAGTTTTCTTTTTTAATTTAGTGACTATATACAATGAAAGGGCTTATGACTTTTCAAAGCATGAATGAATTTTCAAATATAGAAATGAAAACACAATATAGCAACCTCGATTAATCACAATGTCTAAACAAATAAATAAACATGATGCACCAAAGAACGACATAACTTGTGTTTTATACACATTAAAAAGTCAAGTACGTATCGAATATCATGCGAAATTAAACGTGAGTAGTTTGTAATCTTGTATTGCTAGTATCACCCATAAATCTTGCATCGCTTCCTATATTGTTGATTGGTAGACCATCAAGATTGCTTGACCAAATGCAACTTAATATAAATATTTATGATCTATAACACCTTAAAAGTTAATATTTATAATTATTAGCGTATATTATACGTATAGAGTAAGGTTCAAATGAGTACACCAATTTTGAGTGAAAATGAGGGAACCAACAGATTTCTGCCATGTGTCACTTTATTCTCTCTCCTCCACACTTTATTCTCTCTCCTCCACATTTTTAAAAATTAAATATCTCACAAACGTTTAGTCGAAAAATCATGAAAATTGCACCATAAAATTCAGCGTTTTCTCCTCTTCGATTTGCCGTCCCTCAAGGCATACTTTTGACAACTTTTTTTTTCCTCATTTTTGGTTTCACAAATTAGTAACACATGTGTTAGTGATTAGTTGTACATTTAATTTGTGGTTAAAGTTAGGGTTTAGGGTTAGGTTTAGGGTTTAGTAGGGTTTATGGTTTAGGGTTTATAAGGATTTAGGGTTTAGAAGGGGTTCAAGGTTTAGGGTTTAGAAAGATTTAGGGTTTAGCGTTTTGTAAAGCGTTTAGGGTTTAGGTTTTGTGGTTTATGGGTTAGGGTTTAGGGTTTAGGGTTTGAGGTTTGGGGTTTCGGGGAGAAACCCCAAACCTCAAACCCTAAACCCTAAACCCTAACCCCTAAACCACAAACCCTAAACCCTAAACGCAACACTTTAACACATGTGTTAGTAAATGTGAAACCCACCAAAAAAATGAAAAAAAAAAAAAAAACTTTTCGAAAGTATGTCTTGAGGGACGGCAAATCGAAGAGGAGAAAACGACGAATTTAATGGTGCAATTTTCATAATTTTTCGATTTGTCGTTTGTGAGATAATTGATGTTGGGGGTAAATGGGTTTTGTACATGTGGAACATTCTCTTTGTACACATGGCTTGATATCATTGGTTCCCTCATTCTCACACAAATTCCTATTCTCATTTGAACCCTACCCTATACCTATAAATTAAAAGCAACTATACATCACATGAAAGAACTCAATTAAAAGTGAAGTCGTCATTACTCAATTTAATCCGCAATGCTTAAAGCACCGACCAATTATCTCATGTTATCTTTGCAGTCAATGATAACAAAAATACCCCAATTATCTCAATAGTTGTTTGTGTGTCAATCATAAACAGAATAGGGGTCCGGTTTAGGCTAGGGATTACATTCTAGAAATTTTGAAATTTGTGTTGAAGTTACTTATCTTTCTAGTTTGGGTGTTTGTGAGATTGATCTCTAGCATAGAATGAGAATTGTAGGTTGATGTAAATGTAAATGATTTACGATTCATCAAATATATAGGGGTTAGCATATAACGAAGCTTTAATATCAATTAGTGTAAAAATGGTTGGTTTTCCAAAATTTGCATGCAATTAAATATGAAACTTACATTGATTAATAAAGCTAGGAAACAAAGAGGTTGGTATCTATTGATTAACTATTGTATTGTTAATTGTTAATGGTAAAAATCAAATAGTTATTACCGTCATTAATATTTGCAAGACTCAAAGATTATAATAAAGCTAGGAAATAAAGAGGTTGGTATCTATTGATTAACTATTGTATTGTTAATTGTTAATTGTAAAATTCAAATACTTAATTATTACCATCATTAATATTGCCAAGACTCAAATACTTAGTTAAGTTGGCATTATGTTTACCTTTTTATTTATTACTAAATTAGTAAATAATTGTTGTACGTGTTTAGATTGAAATATTGAGTACGCTTTCTAATTTTATTCTATAAAGCAAGGCTTTCTTATGGTGAACTTTTGATTAAAAGTATCTCTTTATGCTTGGTTATATGTATTTGGAGATTTGATTTACATGTAAATTTGTCACATTCTTTGTTTTTAATGCTTATGCTTATTAGGTTAAGTGAATTCCATAGATATTAATATTAATCAATTCGTGTTTTAGATCGTCCGAATGATATTAAAGTCAAACTCTGTTAGTTCTAATTACCGGCTATCAAGAATCGTGTCAAACCTATGGTGGATTAATGGATCATGTTAATTAATGTTAATGTCAAAAACATTTCTTATATTTTGTACTATACTTAAAGTTGCAAGGATTATGATTATGAACGTAACAAATATAAAACCCGCGGGTAATAAGTTAGTAAAATTAAAGAGAAATGGGTCGTTCAAGAGCTGTTAATCACTCTACTGAGGAAGATTTGAATCAAATGTGCGAAATTTATCATAAATTCAGTGTTTTTACTGGCTTAAGTGATTCAATTTAGCTACATTCCTGTATTTGAATTGTTAATTGTCACAAATTTTGTAATTCCATTTCCATGTTCAGTGTAATTTGTAAGTCTGTGTATAATTTGATGTTAAATTTATGTCTTTTTGTTTAATGTTAAGTAAAAGATGAAAGTTAAATTTTATGAAACGTGTAGATTGGTTTGTGAGAGTTTTTATATAATGCTTCGGTGAACTTGTTTTAATGGTAATTTATACTACTTGTGTCTCGTTGGGTTGATCTATTGTTCTGGATTGATGGTAATTTAATGGTTATTGAAGTCGTTAAGATGTATAATTAGTAATGGAACCGAGATTGCTATAATGTCAACGTAGTAGGGCGTTACTTGTATTTGACACGCATTTGCGTTTATGTTGATGCGCAATGTGGATGAAGTGCATCAGCTATCGATTTTGTGTGATAAATTTTTTCTACTAGTAAGATTACCGGCTAGTTTTATTGTACATATAGACTTTATACGGTCATTATCACGTTTGATTGGGATATATTAGGCTAGTTTTGAAAGTTTGAGATCTTTCCCTAAGACCCCTTCCAATAGGTGACACAAACTAACGCATCAATTTGTGCCACATCAGCGCCATGTTAGCTTTTTTCAAAACTGACACAAACTGACGCTTCACTGCCTACAGTGAACATCACTTAACATCACTTCTCTTTTTTCTGGGACCCACAAATTAATTTCCTTATTTATTTAAAACACAAACTTAAATAGAACATTTTCATTAAAAATAAAAACATTACATTAATATAAAATAAAATATTACAATTCCTAAAAAAAAAATACATTTATTGAAAATAAAAAATATAACTAGTTGTCTACTCCGATTCGTCTTCATTTTCGTTCCCGTCTTCGTCCGAATCGTTCACTTGGAATGAACCTGAACCCACTTCGTGACCAAAAACCGTTTTGTAATCCGTCTCATAATTATCACTTCTCTCATTTTGGTGTCGCCGAAAAAAATGGTGACGTCGGAGATGGTGATGATTTAGAGATGGTAGTGAGGTGGAGATGATAGGGGTTGGTGGTTAAGGAGTTGCAAATTGGTTGTAGTGTTTTCGCCGGAAAATATAGTGTCGTCGGAAAAATGGTAGAGATGGTAGTGACGTCGGAGATGGTCATATTTTAGACGTGGAGTTGATAGGGGTTGGTGGTTAGTGAAGTGTATATTAAAGTTATGGTGGTGTTGCTGGAAAAAATGGTGTCGCCGGAAAAGATGGTGTCAATGGAAAATTGAAGATGATAAAGTTGATGAAGATGATGATGTGGAAAAATGTATCGAACTTTTGGTGAGATGACACTGATGTGGCAATGCCACATCAGCTACTCAAGCCCCCTAGCTAATTTTGACTAGTAACCAAGGTTTAAGGTTAATGACTACACTCAATATGAGTGATTAGTAAGTTGAGTACACACAATAGGAGTTTTGAAAGTAGAATGCATACAATAGGATTTCATGACATGTTCGATACATTTTCAGACTATTTTCCCTAGATTCAAAAATATAAATCCATATATGTCCAAACAAATTCAAAACCGAACCAATCCATCCGAATTATTATTCGGATGGATCAGCTTGGTTTTTGGATATGTAAACACTTACACAAATCTCCTTTATTATTTAAAAGAAACCTTAATGTAGGTAGCCCTTCCTAATATAACCCAAACTAAACTAATCTCCCCCCTTAATTGTTGGAGGGCAAAGTTTGAGAACCATTGATCATCTAATTTTTAGTTGACTACCTAATTAGCAAAAACCTATTAACCTTAAATGACCAAACTAACCCCATTCTTATCCCTTAATTATCTTTAACAAACTTCCACATTTACAAAATAGGAATTTTGTCCCGAATTAATACTTAAATAGATAATAATAATTAAAACTTAATTAATTAATTAATTAATTTAATTACTTAATAAATGACATGGAAAACTGACGCAAGGAATTGGGGATTGGTTACATAATACGGGTCAACCTCCGACCCGTTCTGTTTCTCCAACAATCTCTCAAACCAGCGTACGGTGGATCACAACCCTCCAACCACCAATTAACAAGGTATCAAATGGGGTGATTCGATACTCCGGTAGCAAAAAAAAACTGGCGCTATTCGTCTATCAAAAGGTTTGATTCGATTGTTCACTTCACTCTATGACAACTCAATCTTTTAGGGCTATATTTAATGTATTTATGAATCTAATTTAATCAGCTACTACAACTGTCAATTGTTTATGGATTGCAAGCAGGAAATCGAATTATAGCCTTCATCGGGCAACAAACGACGGCGTAGCCATGGATTCCGACACTTTTCCTCTCATTAAACGTATTATTGGACTCGAACTTTTGCAAGGATTGGAAGCAGAAGGTCATTATACGCTTAATTCGATACAACAACCATATCGTAAGTTTGGATTTCATTTACAGATTCCAAAAATATTAATTACTTAGCAAATTAACAATATCAAATAATATCTTTTTTTTTACTCTGTTTCTATATCTATTATAGAGAACCATCATATAATAAGAAAATCTTAAAGAAGATATTATATTTTTCTGTTTACCATTTTTGTAAACGTGTTTTTTTTTTTGTCAAAGGATTCTGATATTCTAACTCAAATTTCGTAAACCACCAAAAACCCGCTCATTTTCCCCCCAATTCTGTCACTATATAAGGAGGTTACACAGATTATCAAAAAATATACATCACTTTATAAACATAGTCGACAAACCAGACTCTTGATAACCCATAACTCATGTCTGATGAACAAGGCTTTACACCTCTGAACCGCATTACCAATGACAGGGATGACTATAAGGTCCGTGTTAAGGTCTTCTTGGTGTGGAAACAGACCATGATTTACAACCTGACACAAGTTATTTCCATGGATATGATCCTTATGGATCATCAGGTGTGATCTGTCTTTTATTTTTAATCGCTACACTTGAAAAAAAGTATGAATTGAAATGGATTGGAGTGAGATGCCATCATAAAAGTAAAGTAATATCCCATACCGCCTTTCGTGGGTTAGGGCCCAATACCGTCTAAGACAGTCTATGGGGGAGGTTAGATGTAGACAGCCTTACCCCTACCAAAGGTAGAGAGGCTGCTTCCATTTCTACCTAAAGGTAGAAAGGACCTCCGGCCTTTTTGCAGGGGATGGGATTCGAACCCCTGACCTCTTGTTCAGAGGCAAGGGACTCAGCCACTAATCCAACCCTGCTGTTTTTTTAGTAAAAAAGGTACATTTGTACTTGTCATGAAGGTCAACCACGTCAAATGGATTTGAAATAACCAGGCAATTATGTTCAGCTTCGTGTATCATCTAACCCATCTAAACACAATATACATCTATTTGACCCATAACCCGACCCACTAGACCCACCATTTGCGTCTCTGATTAATATAATTAGAGATTATACTAGGTAGTCTTCCTAATTTTGATCCTACTTGGGCTAATCTTGCCCCTTCATTGTGTTAATCAAACTTAGTAGAGCCCTTAAGCTTTTAATCAATGATTTTTATGCGATAAGTACCATATAGGATGTTAACATTACCATTATGCCCCTAACTACATTACACAATCAATGAAGGACATCGCTTAAATTTTTGACACCCTGATTCCGGAAGGATGATTCAAGTGCTACTGGATTTCGTGTAAAGTGTTTTACGCATTTAATCTAAATATGATGAATTAATACTCTAACTAATGCAAATATACAGGAGGAGGATGTCAAGAAACACATCTGTAGAGAGTTTTGATGATGACATTTACGATTTTAACACTTTGTAAGTTTAATACAATTTGTATTCTTTGGGTTTGCTATTAATATGAACATAAAAAGTTTAATTTTTATTTTGTATGTGGTTATTTATATATATTTTTCTGCTTCTATGTTTATATATATTAATATATGGGTTCATACAACTGGTTGTGTTGGTGTAAGAGACTACATTGCTTTCTCTTAATAAATACTCCTTATACTTAAACATACAAGGTTTTATATTGATTCTTCTTGTATATATGCGTTAACAAATTTTAGCAATATCAATTGGTGAACGACACGGCGTAATAGATTTCTATATTTTCGATCGACGTCAGATTCCAAACCTACAACATGGACAATAAATTGTTTACTCTAACACACATTTTAGTAATCATTTGATGTACTATGCATGTGTTTGCGTATTTCATTTTTAAAATGATTGTATTTTATGCACTTTCAAACAAAGTCATTTTACGTGGTACATAATTCATAAGTTCCATACTAAAACATGTAATGTTGACTACATTCGGTACATTATTTTTATTTCGATCAAATGAACAAGAAAAGTTAAACGAGCCCCGCAAAATTTGCGGGCTATAAACTAGTATATATAATATATGCTAAAAATATGTTAGATATTATAACAAAAATATACAAAATGGATAATACTAAGTTTGACTTGTACAAGCTCAAATCAATATCATCTTCACCATATATAGCGTTTGTGAAAATATCTATCACATTTACAAAAATTAATATGATATCTAGCATCATCTTCAAATCTTCAATAAAAGCACAAAATGTGTTGATCTATTACATGTATATGTATAATGTGAAAAATATTATGCATGTGCATGTATATAAAAATTTATACTTATTTTTTATTTGGTTTTTTTGAATAATCCGATTTGTAATTTACTAACCAAAACCAATTCATGATCCAAAATAATTAGCTTGGTTCTTATCCAAGTCGATCCAAAAATTCAATTATCCAAACTATATGGTCCGATCCGAGTTATCCAATTGGATAATTTGGTTTTATCCGAACTTTGAACAACCCTAGTCTAATTGAAGAGGAAAAAATGCCGATTTTTATGGTGCAATATTTATAATTTTTTGACTTACCATTTGTGAGATATTTAATTTTTTAAAAACATGAGGAAAAGTAGGTTTTGTGATACGTGACGCATTCTTATTAGTTCTCAATTCTCATCAAAATTTTCGTTCTCATTTAAACCTCACTGTTAGTCCCGTTATGCCTTGGATCTTTATCTGATCGTATGGATCAATTATGTGGCGGAATCACACAATTAATCTATTAAACGTAAGAATGATAAACCGAAACAAACAATAATCAAATCGAATCACTATATAGATGAATACTATCTATTAGCTTTGTTTACAGATTGTTTTAGTCGACAAATGGGTTCTAGGGTTTCGTCAACCCCTAGAATGAAACCTACACGATCTATTTATACTTTTCATAAACCGACATAGCGACACTCGCCAAGTGTCGCTAACACTAGCCAAGTGTCGCTAACACTAGCCAAGTGTCGCTCTTGCGACACTTACCTAAGTGTCGCTCCACACTCGAATGTCGCTCTTGGCGACACTTATACAAGTGTCGCCCTAATCTAGTAAGTGTCGCTAATAATAATATTTCTATATAACTCAAGTAACGACAATTACAACTCAATGAACGACTCAAGACCAACTGACTGACAAACATGTATCAACACCTACTCACTATGTACCATAATCTATGTGATATAACCAAACTACCTGATGTTTCGGTAAGTTTAACAGATCACACTCAACTATCAAGTACTCAGAAGATCTTATTTTAAATTATATATAAGAAACACCTTAATTATGTCATTAATTTAATTAAATTCTACAATTTTAATTAAGTCCTCTTATTTTATATTAATGAAAAAATAGTACCTTTTTAAATCTATATACCATCGGATTTGTATAATCTATCATATGTGATAATCTTTGAGCAATTAAAAATAATAAAATTTGTACCCTTTTTTGATTCTATAACCATACGAATTTCATAGGCTTAATTATTTTTATAACATGTTTTTATGATTGATAGTTATATAAACGATTACTATTGCACTCCGTGTGTACACACAGGAACTAGTAAATAAATAAATAAATCGGTAGTTTCGAAGTTCGAACAATTTACATGTTACATGTAATTCTCAAAATCATACCGTACATATGTATACATTCCTTTACTTATGTAGTAAATACATTAATAATTACGATCATGTGACAGTTTCACGAAGTTCAAATAACTGCATCAAGGTATGAAGATTTTGTAATGAATAAAGATAACATTTACATCCTATTAATTTGCTATATGACATTTATAGCCCTAATTTATATAACATACAGCAAAAGAATAACCCAACAAGAGGAGGAAAAGAAGCACTAAAAAAAGTCATTTTATCACACTTTTTTCTTCGTGCTTTTAAAAAGTGTGTAAAACTTTTTGCAAAAGATAAGATTATCCACACACACACACACACACACACATTCACACACACACACACACACACACACACACACACACACACACATATATATATATATATATATATATATATATATATATATATATATATATATATATATATAAGGAAAAGCTCACATTTGTAAGTGTGGAGAAATACTTGTCAACACTTAAGAGTGTGTAAAAAAAATTTGTAACACATGATTTTCCCACGCAAGAGGAAGTGTGGATAAATTGGGTGTTACAAAATTTTCCCCACATTTTAAGTGTTCACAAGTTGTAATTTCTCGGCATTTTAAGTGTAATTTTTTTTCCTCACACTTATATATGTGAAGATTGTGGTAATTTCTACACTTATTGATGTAACAATTTTTTACACAATTGTAACTGTGAATAATGTTACATAATTCCTTACATTTTTTAAAAAGTGTGAAAAAAAAGTGTGGAATTGTGGATAAATGATATCTTTGTTGTAGTGAAGTTTGTATAAGAAGAACATGTTTTCTTTATTCTACGTGAATGGAAAGTTGAGCTATCAAAACTACATAATCCTCCTAGTATGTTCTCGAATACGTATAATCAATGGTAGGAATAAAGAAGAAAAAAAAATCATCAACTATAGGAGACAACTGAATATGATGTTTTGATTTACATGAATGGGAGGGAAAAACGACAATCATTACAACAAAGATCGTGATTTAACAGTTACAGAATAAGTGGGCAAAACTATCATGCAACAGAAAGTTGAGTTTACGGTTTCAAAATGTGTTAAACTTTACAACTTTTACAATGCTATGTAAAGAACTTTGGAAGCTTCTATTGTATACATTTTTGTTCCAAAAACGTCTAGTATTGTATGCAATTTGACTCTTTTTTGCTAAAAAAAGATATGTTTTTTATTTTTTATTTTTATTTTTTTATACATACAATAGTAAGGCCAAGTACCAAAGTTCTCACAACTCTACATATATGCAAGTTAATCTTCCGTATTACAACTTAATTCACTTTTATGAATGCTAACTTCAATTTTTTTCTTTAAAATTGTGAACTCCTTATTTATAATTAGATTCCTTTATGATTCAATGTTAGTTTAATTATCTTAAATGTTATCGGATACAACCTACTTTCTATTCATTCAAATTAGTTTACTAAAACTAACAATATTAAGACACCGACGAGATGCTTCTTACACATACTCCCTAAATTCATTTAATTTGCAACCTGCAAATCTTTTTTTAACTAACATTAAAAGATAAAACTTCATCAAATACATAATGTGCAAACTTATAAAAATCAAATACAAACTTAATGGGCCGTATATATACACGGGTTTGAAGTCTAGTTAATTTTATTATATCGTAATAATGGGCTATACTCAAAATGCTAATCTCAATTTCAATTGATTTGAATGTAAGCCAACTTTTTGATTGCCATCGAATTAAATTTTTATAACTGCACCAGATCATTTGCTGAAGCTAATACTTGTATTGGGCCTGTTAATGGGTCTATCCATAGCGACAAGCCTGATGGCTGATGTATATATATTTCCAGGACGTACTCGTCTTATATTCATATATACTCTATACTTTATTATTCGTTTTTGTGTGGTATTATTACGTTACGACGATACGACGATAACAGTCTAGTTTTTTAGGCAGTTTAATTCAGTGAAAAAAGTATGGGGTGGGTTGAATGGCCGGCGAATAAAGTGAGAGAGACGTTCGTAAAGTATTTTGAAGACAAAAATCACAAGTTTTGGAAATCAAGTCCTGTTGTTCCTGTTAATGATCCTACGCTTCTCTTTGCTAATGCTGGTCTGCTTTCTTATTCCTACTATTCGTATCATCGTTTATTGATTTATTCATACCGTTCCGTTTTTATATATGTGTACTAGGTTAGAAGTTTAGGAATGATGATAGTTTGATTATTAAATTAGTCAGATTAATGAGAGAAAGTATTTAGTACTTTTTAGGATAAATGGATATATATGTTGATGTTGATAGTGTATAATTTTGGTAGTGTTTTTGTAGCTCATGATATGTTGAGATTTGCTTATTCAGTATGGTAGGGAGATTTTTAGAGAAGGTATTTTTTATTTTTTTTATGTTTTTTTGTTGGTAATCTACAGGTATGAATCAGTTCAAGCCTATCTTTTTGGGTACTGCTGAACCAAACACCGAATTGAGCAAACTGACTCGTGCATGCAACACACAGAAGTGCATCCGAGCGGGTGGGAAACATAATGATCTTGATGATGTTGGTAAAGACACTTATCATCACACCTTCTTTGAGATGCTTGGAAACTGGTCATTTGGTGATTATTTTAAGGAGGAAGCCATCGGATGGGCATGGGAGCTTCTCACCACGGTATTGCCACAATGCTTATCCCCCCCCTTGCTTACTAATCGTTACCTGAGTTTTCTTCATCATGTTTATTTATTTGGTTCTTGCCTATTCATGTACAGGTCTTTAAGTTACCTACTGATCGAATTTATGCCACTTATTTTGGTGGTGATGACAAATTGGGCCTTCCTGCTGATGATGAAGCTAGAAATATATGGCTCAAATATCTTCCACCTGCACAAGTTTTGCCTTTTGGTTGTAAAGTAAGCTCTCTCATCAAATTTAACCCATCAGTGTTGTATTGCAAGTTTGTAACCTGAAAGACAAATAATATAGTTTAATCACTGTGGTAGGACAACTTCTGGGAGATGGGTGATACTGGGCCATGTGGACCGTGTACTGAAATACACTATGATAGAATAGGTGGTCGCGATGCTGCAGATTTGGTTAACAATGATGACCCTACATTGATCGAAATATGGAATAATGTGTTTATTCAGGTAAAACTCTTGTTTTTTCTCTCTCTCGCGTAGGAACGCCTGGCTTTTGTGCCTCATTTATCGTACATTTTTATATTTCCTATTACACAGTTTAACAGAGAAGCTGATGGTTCCTTGAAACCTCTACCTGCCAAACACGTGGATACTGGCATGGGTTTTGAAAGGTTGACTTCAATTCTTCAGAACAAGATGAGCAACTACGATACTGATGTCTTCATACCTATCTTTGATGCGATCCAACATGTAATATAAATAACCCTACACACACCCTTCTTTACATGTGTTAGTTCCAATATGCATTTCGCTGACCGTCTTTGACTGTTTCTATGGGTAGGCAACTGGAGCTAGACCATATTCAGGCAAAGTGGGTCCTGATGATGTTGATGGAATTGACATGGCATACAGAGTCGTTGCTGATCACATTAGAACTCTTTCAATTGCAATCGCAGATGGTTCTCGTCCAGGTTGATATGTAAACCTGCATTATTGCACTTTACACTCTTATAGTATCAAAAAACAGATCCAATTTATGTGCTTATATATTTGACCACGGTTTCAGAATTAGCATGATCGATTGTGCTATGTAACTTGTCCTGACTTTCGTAATTCATGTTACAGGCAATGAAGGGCGTGAATATGTTTTGCGGCGTATTCTTCGCCGAGCCGTACGTTATGGAACTGATGTACTGAAAGCAAAGCCAGGATTCTTCGATGGGTAGCTTTTAAAACTTTTTCTCTACATTAATTACTTATTAGTTATATAATTGATTGTAAGATGCATTTTCCAATGGGTTTATGATTTGTGGTTACTCATTATGATGATGGAATCAGATTGGTAAAAGTTGTGGTGGATTCAATGAGCCATGTTTTTCCTGAGCTAAAAGAACAAGAGGCACAGATTAGAGAGATTATAGCTGCTGAGGAAGAAAGTTTTGGGAGAACATTAATTCATGTAAGCTTGGTCTTTATTCATACTACTTAATGTGTGTTTTAAATATAAATAGAATAGAAGTGTGTATAAGGACTAAAAAAGGGTTGTTGTTGAGTATAGGGAATAAAGAAGTTCAAGAAGATGGTTAAAGATGTCAAGGGAAAGAAATTTAGTGGACAGGCAAGTTTTCTTTTATTAATTTCCTCATCATTTAGATTCTCAGTTTGCTGTTATTTGTTTCTAATGTTTTAATTATTAATGTCTTGGTTGCAGGATGCATTTGTGTTGTGGGATACTTTTGGATTTCCATTGGATCTGACACAGGTGTGTGGATGGTTCTTTTGACATTATATGTCCTTTTGTTATACAATTTTTTTATTGTATTATAAACATATAGTTTCTTATTTCAGCTGATGGCAGAAGAAAAGGGGCTGCTGGTTGATGTTGATGGATTTAATATTGCTATGAATGAAGCTAGAGAAAGATCAAGAAACTCCCGGAATAGGGTTTATTGATATGTTATGTTATTTTTTTGTATGTTCATTAAAAGTAGCTCATGGGCAAGAGTTTACTTGTATTATTACCTTACAACTAACGGGCTCTAAGTTACAATTACACTTATGTAAAAAGAGTATCACTCAAAACGAGATCTTCTTAGCCCGCGCATTGCTGCGAGTTTTCATATAATACATCTTTTCACTCCAATTTGAAATACAATTCCTATTAATTGCGACAAATATTCAGCACTTTAAAGATAACAAAAAGTTAATGTATAGATGATAATGTAGCATGCACAAAGTTCAAAAATGAACATGGCAAGAGTATAATCTGAAATAAGCTGAAGCAAATTAAATTATCAGGATAGAGTAAGGTTCAAATGAGTACACCAATTTTGAGTGAGAATGAAGGAACCAACAGATTTCTGCCACGTGTCACTTTATTCTCTCTCCTCCACACTTTATTCTCTCTCCTCCACATTTTTAAAAATTAAATATCTCACAAACGGTAAGTCGAAAAATCATGAAAATTGCACCATAAAATTCAGCGTTTTCTCCTCTTCGATTTGCCGTCCCTCAAGTCATACTTTTGACAACTTTTTTTTTTCCCATTTTTTGGTGGGTTTCACAAATTAGTAACACATGTGTTAGTGATTAGTTGTACATTTAATTTGTGGTTAAGGTTAGGGTTTAGGGTTAGGTTTAGGTTTAGGGTTTAGTAGGGTTTATGGTTTAGGGTTTATAAGGGTTTAGGGTTTAGAAGGGGTTCAAGGTTTAGAAGGGGTTCAAGGTTTAGGGTTTAGAAAGAATTAAGGTTTAACGTTTTGTAAAGCGTTTAGGGTTTAGGGTTTGGGGTTTAGGGGTTAGGGTTTAGGGTTTAGGTTAGGGTTTGGGGTTTAGGGGTTAGGGTTTAGGGTTTAGGGTTTGAGGTTTCCCCCGAAACCCCAAACCTCAAACCCTAAACCCTAAACCCTAAACCTCAAACCCTAAACCCTAAACCCTAACCCCTAAACCCTAAACCCTAAACGCTTTACAAAACGCTAAACCTAAATTCTCCCCGAAACCCCAAACCTCAAACCCTAAACCCTAAACCCTAACCCCTAAACCCCAAACCCTAAACTCTAAACGCAACACTTTAACACATGTGTTAGTAAATGTGAAACCCACCAAAAAAATGAAAAAAAAAAACTTTTCGAAAGTATGTCTTGAGGGACGGCAAATCGAACAGGAGAAAACGACGAATTTAATGGTGCAATTTTCATAATTTTTCGATTTGTCGTTTGTGAGATAATTGATGTTGGGGGTAAATGGGTTTTGTACATGTGGAACATTCTCTTTGTACGCATGGCTTGATATCATTGGTTCCCTCATTCTCACACAAATTTCTATTCTCATTTGAACCCTACCCTATCAGGATAATCTTCAATGAAATCTTGCGTTATCCGTCTGATTCTCAATGAAGTTGTAGCAAACTGATGAGTCGAAACCATCCAAATTGATTACATGTCTTTATTTAAATTCATGAGCAAATTAAACTAATGTTTGCTTATTGAAAATTGAAAGAACTATGACAACATACTTATTTTATATTGCATTCTTGCTTGACATACAACCAACAGTTGTGCACATAATAGCATCATAACAATAGCTACCATTTCTTTAGCATATCCTAACGGATAAGAGCATAAACTCGTAATTGGATAAACTTAGAAAAAGATTTATTAGAACACACACTGACACACATAAATATGTACACACATTAGCAGTTTTATCAGCCCATAACAATCTAAGACACACATATAGCAGTATTAATAGTGTAATTGGCTCATAGCAATAACAAAGTAGGCTAAAACTAAAGTCGTATGCTTGTGGGCTGTGGCAACAAAAAGTTTTATGCAATTGGGCTCAAATAAAGTTTCTAAGCATGATATCTAAGTTTACTGTTAAGATAATATGAGCACAATATATATTGCATAATATGCCCCCCAAAACTTTTTGGGATAGTAAGCAACAAATCAGCACCAATCTTAAACGGAAAGTTGAGTCACCTATGATTAGTAGTTTAACAAGTTTTTCCATGAGCAGCCTTCTTTTGTATTGTGGCCAAACGGTTCGGTTAACAGGTAAAACGATTTTGGCTAAAAAAGGGTCATGTTTTAGTTTCAATCAACAGGATCGATCCGGTCAGATTGTCCATTGACCCATTTGACCCGTGTTTTTTTTTCGTTCATAAAACCTAATATAATCTTTTACCATAACATACATCATATCATTTGACCCATTTGACCTGTGTTTTTCCCAACTAAGTCGATTTAACCCACGTGACCAGTTAAAGGTAATACTCAGCCAAATTCTAGTATACGAGATGCACCATTCGATTGCAAATTGCATATATGTAGAAAATAACCATCAGAAACATATTATTATACATAGTGGATATCATACATGTTTAATTATTTTATGGCCTTTGATTATGTGGAAATCTGTCCTATAAGTTTACATTAATAACCAATTGAAACATTCCGCATCTCTTTATATATATAAAAGAAAACTTAAATTATGTAGTCACTCTAAAAATAGATAACTTAAAAATAATCTTGGTCATTAAATGTATAATGGTAATTAATGATGACCATTGATTTCATTTTTCAAATTTGACTACCTAAATAGCATAATGGGTCATACCAAAAAGACATCAATGCCCTTCAAGTTCAACTATAATTACCCATTATTAACATTAAATAGTAGTATAAGCTAATTAAATGAAAAAATAGTTTTTCTAATCTCACGAATATGGTTCATGTAATTTAATGGTAATATGTTCCGCAATGCATTTTAATTAAAGTCTTTAGTAATTATTTTATAATCTTACTAGACATCAAACCCGTGTATACACACGGACCATTGAATATGAATTTGATTTTTATAACTACGCGAATTATGTATACGATAAAATTCTATTTCGTAAAAGTTAAAAAAAATATGCAATGAAGTTCAAAAGTCCTTAAACGAAAGTAGTATAATAGATTGATTGCGTATATTAATTAATAATTGTAATAAAATACAAAGAATTAAGATTAAGATTAAGATTATATTTATTTATTACCTTACTTATTTAATTTAAAATCCTCCTTATCCAAGTATCCTAATGAAATTAGGAACCTAAAATAATAATAATTATATTGATAAATAAATATATAAATTTATTTCAATACAAAATATGTATTTATGACATCATCTCATCCTAAATTTTAGCTAATTGGACAAAATTAAAGAATTTAATTGGTTAATTGGGATTTTGATGATGTCATAATCCGCTTCCTATATATAATTTAAGATAATTAAATTAAATTATTTAATTAAATTATATTTTCAATTTTTAAATCCAAATACAATTCTGATGTTAATTTGTACTTAAAAGTGTTTTTAGTTTAACTGGTTATGTTATCAGTAGCTTTCAAACCCGTGTATACATACGGGCGGTTAATTTTATATTTATTTTTAGTACGTATACAAAAAATGTATATTTAGATTCTAACATTTTTTGTTAGTTTGATTATTATAATGGAGCTTGAGATTTAATTATTTGTAGTTGTATGTACATACTAAGCAATCTAATATGTGATCGTATATCGATTCCAAATAATAGATTTTGTTGTTTAGTTGACATGAAGGAATCCGATAGAAAAACGGTTGACAAAAAAAATAAAAAAAATCGTGTCTTTAATTATTATATCAACATATGAGAATGTTCTACTCAAATAATAGTTAAGAGTTGACAATTAATTAAATAATAATATATTTACTTTAAACTTATGTCAAAACTATATATAGTCAAATTATTCGAATTATGAATCTTAGAATTCGTTAATGACTATTATTTAAATTCTTTTTCTTAAAATTGATACAATTGAGTGGTGTTAATTTTACATTTAAGTAAAACCAAAGGATTTTATTGATTAGCTAAAAGTTTATTTAACTGATGATATCATAAAGGTGATTCATATATTATATTTAAGATAATTAATTAATGTATATAAAGAAAAGCATATCTCATATTTACATGTATAAATATGTAGCCAATTTCAAATCCAATACTGATTAAATTTTAATACGACACTAATACTATGAACATCAAAATGAAGGAAAACATAATAAGGCTATAAATATTAAGTTATCCGTATTTCCAGTTCCTTATAAATAAGTTAATATTATTAATATTATATTTCCATTTTCAAGTTATATGTAGTAAGTACTTAATTTAGATGCTTAATATTATTATATCTTAACATTATATTATAATAAATATGATAATTGATAATGATTAATATTATTATACATGCTAACTTTGTATTATAATAAATTCGATAATGATCACTATTAGAAAACATCCAATATACATAGTTACATACACGAATATTTGTATATGCTTTTAATGAGCGGTGGAAATCACATGCTAATTATGGAATTTCAATAATCGTTATCAAATTTATGCAGGGTATCAATTACTAATAGAGTATTATTATATCATTGGATGGATGTGAGTAAACCTTTTTATTGAGTTGCTAACGATTTACAATCCTGATTATAATTTTGATTATATTAAATCAATTTTTAATTAATAATAATTTGTCAAAATTAATTTATATGCTCTATTTATTAAATAATATACACTCTATAATATAAATTATGCATGGTGTATAAGATCATTGCTACTATAAAAAAAAAAATCATCATTCCTAATTTTGGGAATACACTAAAAGAAGACAACTTTGTTGATTTGTCTGATTTTGGTGTGAGACCATATACTAAAATTTATCATCTTATTGATAATGCACGAAAGTTAAATCTTTTTAGGTCATCTAAAGTACGTAGATGTCCATCTTTAGAGCAGTTATGGATTGATACAACCTTGTCTCATTCGATGATGTATTGTCATGGAATGTTCCAAGCATATCTGGGTTCGGTTAGCTCCCGAAATTTCATTTTGTTATTCATTTGGTTTTAATTGTTTGCCTTTTGAGTTATTGAACTAATTTAAAAAATCTTTATGCAAATGTCGCGGGCCATTTTGTGTCAAGCAACCTACTGAAATTAAAACATAGAATGGAAGGAGTCGAAGTCACTTGAGTTTGAACTCTGGATATCGTGTACAACTCTTAATGTATAATATATGTTTATTTATTTATTTTTATAATATGTTAATAAAAAATCTTTTGTTTGATATAGAAATAACATTCCATGATAATCGTGTTTAAATGACAGTGGAAAAAGGTTAACTGCAATGTTTGGGTGAACATGCAATGCAGTTACAAGATTACATTGCTAGGAACAAGCATACTACTGATTATGTTATCATTCGGATTCAGAATGTAAAATTCAAAGATTGGAGTATGTGCATCTTTATGAAATTCACGTCTCAGTTTTAGTTTACATCATTATATTATTGATACACTAATAATATAATCCACTTCTTTTATACACAGAGGGGCCTCAAGTATCAAACCAACTTTTCGCTACTCGATTGCATGTCAACTATGAAATAGCACCGATAACCGAATTCAGATCTCTGTATTTTGTTTATTCTTTTTACTATTTCTATAGAATAATAATGTTATTTTTGAGTATCTTGTCAGTGTAATATATATCATGTATATAATTATTAGGTTACTGAATGGAGATGCATTAGCTGTCCAACCTACACAACTAGCTGAGCTGCCACATGACACTGTTATCAATATTGATTTGATGCATTATCAATATTGAAAGTCAATAATAATTCTTGGTGTAACTGTTTCAATGAAAATTTTATATTATCAGCTTTGTAGGTTTTCATATTTTCTAAATTTTATGGCTTTGATATCTCTTAGACATATTAATTATTTCATTTATAATTGCTTTATAAAAAATAATACATTATATAATATCAATTACTTAATTGATTAGTTAATAGTAAATTCAACGTTATATAAGTAGAATAATGAACTAGCCCGCGAATTCACGGGTTATAAACTAGTTAAAATGTAAACCAAAGCTGCTTATTTTCTAAGACACAAAAGGTCAAGAATATGAAAAAAAAACTTACCAACCAAGGTTGATGAACTTACATAAATCATATACAACAAATGTTACAGTAAGATTAGGTTGGTACACAACAGAAAAAGACCAAAAACAGATATGTATTACTACAGTACTACGTTCATACTAATCTATGATTAATTTTAGAATATAATAAGCATAGAGGCATCTAATATGTAACATACGGGTCATAGTCATATATACGTCATGAACTGCAAAATCAAGATGATAGGAGCCAAATGATTCATCAACTAGTTGTTGGTTTCTTTTTAGACTCCCTAAACAATCCCGGTATAAATATTTGAGAATAACATCATAAACAAGTATCCTGACAAATACAACAATTCATCAACTAAATTAAAAAAGAAACAAAAATTGATGTGCAAGCTTCGAAAACCTACCAATGTGTTTCAGAAGACTAAAAATTTTTATTTATTATGTATAGAATTATATATACTACTCATTAACAATTCAAAAAAACTGCTCATCAACAGTTAAAAAAACAGTATTTAGCTCCCAGCTAAATGTTTATATAGAGAATATGAGCCATTTTGCTAATGCTCCTCAACTAATGGTATTGTGACAGCAAGCTGCTGTTGCGATTGTCATGGATGCAGATGCGACTTCAGCACTGCATAAAAGAGGGGTGACTACAACAAACGATAGTTTCAAGTTCGAATGGTTTAAGGTATGTAGACAAGCTGGTTTAGTTGAATATCTTGCCCACTCTTACCAATTATTTATTTGTTTATCTTGTTAGACCTTCTTGCAGTTTAATATTACGTTTTTTGTTTGTCTTGTTAAATACCTGATTGCCTGAAAGCATAACTTTTTGAGGTAGGATGATGATAGATCCCAATTTCAGGAACTTGAAAGTGATATAAAAGCCATTTACACAGGCAGCGAGTATGTGGAACATGCTGATGCTGGTATTGATGTTGGTATAATTCCCAAGAGCACCAGTTTTTATGCTGAGCAAGGTGGTCAGGTTAGTGCTGGAGATCCTCCAAAGCAGTGTATAATACTATTTATATGTTTCTCTTTGTGGAGTAATGTGCTTCAAAGTATGACACAGTTTAATGGTACTTCAGATATTTGGACTACTTGAAGGCTCCTTTGGATCATTTGAAGTTTGTAATGTTCAAGTTTATGGTGGTTTTGTGATTCACCTTGGTAAAATTACTGGGGAATCTGCCAAGTTCCATGTGGGCGATAAAGTAATTTTCAAGGTAAGAGGCTGACATGTAGCCAGATCTGATGCTTATAGTAAGTTTGTTAATTTGACCTGTTCATATGGGTCTAATTGGGTATGTTTTGTATCTGATGAGTCAAACAGGTCAAATACGAAAAGCTTGAAAGGAAAATAAGTCAATTGGTTTGCAAGTCAGTCATAGTCTATTGTTAAAGCATCTTGATCCAACAATTCAGGGTTCTTATTGAAATAATATGTTTTTTGTCGTCATATAAAACACACTAATTTTCTATGAAACATTTTGGGCAGAGCGGGCTGAGCCAACGTGCACCTCCAATAATTATTCTTTTAGACTCGTTACCGAACTTGCTTGACCCAGTGGTTTACCCACCTCCATTTACGGTGTTTTTGGATGTCTTATTTGATGTTTTTTGGAATCTTCGTATAGGTCGACTATGAAAGGCGTCAGTGCATTGCTGCCTATCATACCTGTGCATACATGTTAAATTTTGCTCTCAGGGTAATTCAATAACGACAAATCAGTAATTTTTACTGTCACTTTAGTTAATCATTTCATATTCCTCAGATTGAAATGTATTTGCAGGAAGTACTTGCGCATCATGTCGATCAGAAAGGATCTATCGTTCTTCCAGAAAAATTAAGATTTGACTTCTCCCATGGTAAGCTTAATAGCACTTTAATTTGTTACCACAATCATGTATAAAAACTTTGACACTGTTTTACAGGGCAACCCGTAAAACCAGAGGACCTCTGCAGAATTGAATCCATTGTGCATGGACAAATAAAAGCTGAATTAGATGTTTCTGCAAAGGAGGCGAGCCTGGCTGATGCTAAGCGAGTTAATGGTTAGTGGGCTGTTCTTGGTAAAGTAAGCAGTCTGAAATCCTCGTATCTATTGTAGCATATGTTTGAAATTTCAGTATCCGAGTATCTGACGGATTCTGAACTTTCCTTTTGGTATATAGGTGTATCCTGATCCAGTTAGGATTGTTGCAATTGGTCGAAAAGTGGACAATCTTTTGGCTGATCCTGAAAATAAAGAATGGGTGTCCACATCTGCAGAGGTCTGTGGAGGTACATGTATTTTTCAATATCGGTGACTTGTATATATACCTTGTTTTATTTATTATCTTAAATATTAAATTCTACGACTCTATCTAGGTACCCATATTTCAAATACACGAGAGGCGAAGGCTTTTGTGCTTCTGTCTAAGGAGGGGATCGCCAAGGGGATTCGGAGAGTTACTGCTGTAACAAGAGATTATGCTTCTGAGGCTATAAAAAAGGCAGCTGAACTCGAGCAGGAAGTTGATCAGGAATCGAAGCTGGAAGGAAGCCTTCTTGAACAGGTGGGTTATTTATTTTCTTGAAGTTTAATAATACTACACACTCATATTCTTTGAATTTTGATCTGCAAAATTGTCTCTCATTCTTTAGACTCCATCAATGTTTATATTTTCTGTTGTATCTTGTTTCTTGAAGTTTTATGATGTCTGATTTGTACGGTTCTTTTTTATATCAGAAAGTGACCTCTTTAAATGGTCAAGTAGAGCCTGCCTCTATTTTATCTCCAAAGAAGACCGATTTGAAGGAAAAAATCTCAATTCGTCAGGTAAAAGATGATAATGGGCTGTTTGAAATTCAGAATTTAATAATAAAAGCAAAAAAGAAGACTGCTGAAGAGAAATTTTACAAAGCCGCTGAGGCTGCAACTAAGGCAGCAGAAGTCGCCTCTTCTGAGGGGGTACCCTTCTGCATTTCACATGTTGCTGTAGGATCGGATACTGCTGCTATTCGTGAAGCAGTTGTGAAAGTCATGGAACAGAAGGTTGGTAGAGAATCCATCTATTATCTGGTATTTAATGTATTGATAATGTTCACATGTTTTGGTTGGTGGGCAGGGAATGGCGGTGATGGTTTTTAGCACCGATGAACAATCAAAGAAGGCCTTGGTTTGTGCTGGTGTGCGTGAAAAAACTGATAAAACCAACCACTTGAAGGTTTTAGACTGGCTGAAGGCGGCGTTGAAGCCACTAGATGGCAAAGGTGGTGGAGGGATAGGCGGTCTCGCTCAAGGCCAGGTATGACTTACAGTTTGCACTCCATGAAAGGTGGCAACATGGGCGCGGTGGGTTTGTTCGGATTTGCAGCATTGAATCGATCTTCATTCAGAGACATGAAAAACCAAACCTATAGTGCTTCATTATGCATATCTTGATGCAAATTACTTTGTTCAAAATCTGACTCAATCCATTGATATTAAAGATTTAAAGATCACAATTTCAGATGAAAAATGTATACAATTATTAGGATCCTTAAACCTATGCATAAAATCAACTCAATAAAGTCAAGAAACCAACCCACCTTAACCAAAATTCAAGTTGAAACAGAAGGAATAAAATGGGCAATTTTCTACCCATTTCCTTTTCACGTTAATTTTATTATTTAACCCTTTTGACCCATTAAAAATAGAACACACCCGAAATCAAGTCACTCAATAAAATAGTATTACATCTCAATGAAAACAGAAAAGAAACGTGTATGGCTATTAAATGGGTCAAATTTTCCCAAATAGACCCATTTATCACTAAGTGGGTTAAATTTCCCACCTCTACTTTCAGCCTTAATATTACCTTAAGGTTTAAAAAACATTTTTTTGTATAATATGCAAATTATGCATGCCATTAGCAGCCACCTTTTTATAAAATATACCCAAAAGTAATGATTGTTGACCCGCCCATTCACCACCCCTAAACAATCTGCATACTCAATAATCGAAGTGACTAACTTCTTTGTCAAGATGAAGAACATGATCCTTGTTGGGTTTTTGATTCAAGGTTGAAAATTGCTCTTCCAAATCAAATTGAGATGTTCTTGACTGTTCAGAACAAAACTGTTGGTATTTGGAACTATCTATGAACGATTGAATAACAATAATAATCACACTAATCTTTTATTGATACACAAACGTTGGTTTTACAGACTTGATTTTTGGTATTTATAACCCTCCAATCGACACATACTAAACATCACACCGTTTCACTAAATGGTATAACTACCATCGTTCCTTATGTTTTCTAACAGACACACCCTTTCACTAAACAGACACAACCTTTCACTTTTACTGCTATAACCGAATTTAACTACCATTCGGTTATTAACTATTGATTGATCACACTAGGACCCTTAACTTATACAAACATACTAAATACTTTACATGGATTAATAAGTTAGTATTCAACACTCCCCCCTAATTTATTAATCCATGCCTTCAATATCTTCACGCTCCATCATCTTTATCTTGTGCAGGTTATAGTAAGTCTTATTTTCTGAACTTTGGCTTGTTTCCACTTCCTTTGTCTTTGTCTTTAACACGAACTGTGTCCTGAGCTTCCTCTTTGATTTGACTTCTTTCTTTCTTGTCTTCAATCTCATCTCGATCATCTTTGTCAGTATCTTCCTTTATTCGTAATCTTGAATCTCCAATAATTTGTTTCTTGTAGTACTTGTATCATGATCTTCTAGTTCAACTTTCTTGCTGCTTGATTTTATGTCTTTCTCAATTTGGCTCTCCTTTGGAAATCTTGATGGCGTTTCTCCATGCTTCTTGCATTTGCCCTCGTCAATGCTTGGTTCATCTTTTAGATGTTTCTCATCTAAAACAACTTCATAATTCTCTTTTTCAAACTGTTCTTCTTTTGACTTTAACTCTTTTATCTCTTTGCTTGTGCAATCTCTCAAATTTTTCAGGTTCTCTAACCTTCTCTGCATTTGTTTCTCAAATGCTATTTCTCTATTTCTCATTTTCTTCTCAAACTCTTGTTTCTCCATTTCTATGTCTTGAAGTATTTCTAACTTCCAAAACTCTAGTTTGCTCCTCAAATCAGTTTCTATTTTTGACCTCATGTCTTCCAACTTTTGGAATTTCATCATTCTCAATGACAATTCCATTCCTTCCTGGTTCTTCTTCAAAGTATGCCATTTCGTTTTCATCCTTTCTCGTAACCATCAATAACGTTGGTTCGTTATCTTCGAACACAAGGTTTGACATTTGTTTTCTACGGTCTGGTTTTGGACAATCTGTAGCATAGTGTCCAAACTCATGACAATTATAACATTCTATTTCTCTAAGCTCTTTTTTATGATAGTTTTGATCTCCAAGGTTTCTCCTTCCTCTATCATAACTATCTTCATTCTTACTATCTCTAGTGAATCTTCCTCGGCCTCTTCCTTGTGTTTGATTACCACCTCCTCGTCTACCATTTCCATAGTTGCGTTCATAATTTCTGTCATTCCCTTGACGTGTGAACAACAACTTCTCATTTGGTTCTTCCTGACTTCCTTTTCTAAACTTAATCCTTTCTTCATAAGTCTTAAGTCTCCCGATAATCTCCTCCAACTTTACAGTCTTAAAATCAACAATCATTTCAATGGTTGCTACTACCGCTACGAATTTATCTGGTACTGCATTAAGTATTTTTCGTACTTTCGTTTGCTCGTCAAACATTAATCCACATGTAGCACCCTTTGTAATAATACTCATCAACTTTCCAGCAAATGAATCTATTGATTCATCTTCTTTCATTACGAGTCTCTCAAATTCTGATTTAAGTTATTGCGAGTGTGCTTGTTGTACATCTTCTGTCCCAATAAATCTGGACTTTAGAGAGTCCCAAATTTCTTTTGCTGTTTCGCATCTCGCAACTTGCATTTGCAAATCTTCTGGTAACCCTTGAAATAGGTATGCTGACGCAGAACTATCCTTTTTTATATCTATCTCCTTTGATGTACTTGTTCCTTCTACTAAATCCCATACTCCATTTGCCACTAATATCTTTTTCATGCTTAATGCCCATAATGTGTAGTTCGTATTGTTTAGAACTGGGCATTGATATGATGAAAATGGTGTGGCGATTTCACTATAAACAATGTTTTCGTTTTTTTCTCCCGTCATATTCTTTCAATGTTGGATTTCTTCTAAAACCAATGTATATCTAAATATTTCAACTTAACTTTTTCTATCTAACCACAATAACTCTCAAACAATTCTAACGTTTTCCTAACGCAAATTGTAACCGGTAAATTTTTTAATTTTAATCTATTCTTAAAAATTAATTAAAATTTATTTTCTATAATATATATATATATATAACGTGATATATATATTAAAAATTAGAACCTGATTGTTGGCCCAACTTACTGGCCCAATTGTTGGCCCAAATGGCTCTTTAATTTGGTTCCGATCTGTGTCGTTTCACTTGTGCCTGTTCCTCTGCGATGACTGAAACCTTTCTTCTTCTTCTTCTTCGCGACTACCGGCGTCTGTTTTTTTTCCTTGGTTAACCTCCGGCTTGGTGGTGTAACCGTCTCTATTCTCTCCTGTTATTCAATCGGTGGTGGTTCCTTATTGAACCGGTGGTCTTCTTCAGCAACGATGGCGACAGTGGTGGTGTTTCTCTATTTCTCCCGCGACTATACGGCGGCGGCTTCTCCTTCGCACAACCGGTAAGTCTATTTCTCCCTTTTGTTTGCTTTCTCTGATTCGATCTTCACTTAATCGAATCGTGTCTCTATCTTCGTTTGATTTTTCTGAATTCAAACCTAGGTTTTTCTAACCCGTTTTTGAAGAACAATCTAATCCCAATTGGTTCTTCTCGTAATCGATTTCTCTTTAATCGATTTGTTCTTATTGATCTAATCCCGATCAATATCTTATTTCTCTCCTCTCTGGATCCTTTGCTCTGATACCACTGTTGGTATTTGGAACTATCTATGAATGAATGAATAACAATAATAATCACACTAATCTTTTATTGATACACAAACGTTGGTTTTACAGACTTGATTTTTGGTATTTATAACCCTCCAATCGACACATACTAAACATCACACCGTTTCACTAAATGGTATAACTACCATCGTTCCTTATGTTTTCTAACAGACACACCCTTTCACTAAACAGACACAACCTTTCACTTTTACTGCTATAACCGAATTTAACTACCATTCGGTTATTAACTATTGATTGATCACACTAGGACCCTTAACTTATACAAACATACTAAATAATTTACATGGATTAATAAGTTAGTATTCAACAAAACCAAAGTAAATATCCTTCCTTTTCTTGTTAAGTTATTTGCAAAAATAATTTGAATTGGGATAGATGGAGTACTAATTTATTGTCAAAGAAATATCGTCTATTCTCTTTAAAACACTTCTAGAACAACTAAATCAAATTTATATAAAAGATAGCAAACCCACAGACTCATGGAAGCAAAAAAAATGATCTAAACATGCATTGCCGAAACTTTAAAAAACAATATAAACCTTCAGAAGGTCAGTTACCCCTTTTTTAATCATGAATAATTGATGCAAGCAATATCAAGCTCATGAAAAACCTAATATCACACCCTGCATGCGAAACAAAAGGCAAATTATTAACCTTCAAATTAGATGCTTACTTATATGAAGTAGACTACAAAATAAACAACGAATTTATCAAGTCTGTGTAATCAACTTAGAGCAGAAAACAAAATATACAAATGTACAACCAAGGCCCTATGTTAAATCACATTTACCAAAGTAAAAATGACAAATATAATTATACATAATGAGAAGTTACCTTTTCAGTCACGGCAGAACATACCTACAACTCTAGATACAGAAGGAAGAAAACTAATACAAAATTGGCACTTACCTAGCTAACTATCACGATAAAGACAAAAGCAAGTACGCCAACCGACCCAAAAATAAAGAGAGAATAGAAGATCAGTTTGGTTACTGATCAATTGTAATTCGTATAGTAAATGGTAAAATTTTAATCCAAGTATCTACAACCACAATGGTGTTACCTTTAGCGAATTCCATTTCTGCATCTATAAATGAAGACAGAATTAAAAATCTTCCTGTAAAATTGGAAGCATAAAAGGAGATCATGTATGAGTTTGCAAAACTCTTTTTTGACATTGATATAATAATCATCCAGGTTAGCTGAAAGCGTATATATAAGATTTCAAATGTCATGACCCGTGAATTAACAAAATAGTTAACCTGGTCAATATACATAATGAGGGATTTGATTACAGAGTGAGCAACAAAAGAAAATTAAAACCATATTAATTGATTAGTGTAGTTTCAACAGTTCATTCGTTCGAAAGGAAATTTACAAAAAGTTGTCCAGTTGTTAATTATACCTGAAATATACCATTCAAGGTCTAATAAGAGCTGGCATCTAATTTGGTTCCTCAAACTCAGCCAAAGACTTGAAAACTGTTACAATTATATAAATCTTTATTGGTTAGATACTAAAACTGAGCTAAAGATTCTTTATGAAACGAATATAATAGATTGATAGTCAAAAGAATATAAAGATTAACGCAAGAGTAGTTTACCAAACTCATCTATAATCACATTAACAAACGAACCTTCGCCTCAACCTCACTTGTTCGTGATATATAATGACATCAAGATTCTTGGCTGCTGCAACCTTCATAATCGTTAGAAAAATGGCGAGATATGCAAAGATTACAAAAGTAAATTAAACAAACTCACAAATATACAACTGGTATAAATCTTCAATTCTGGACTAAAGCAATGAACTGTATGCATACACGCTTATTCACACATCTCCCAAGATATTTCAATTTGAAACATACATATGAATACACATTTATAAAACCTGCACAAATCAAAACACGCGTTTAATTTTCCTTTACAAGCTCAAAGAAACTGAAAAATCCAAAATTATCATTTATAACCTACCATTCAAAAATCAGTTTCACTACCTTATTGGTTAAGAATACTATTTCCTCTGCCTGCATATCTCTGTTCATACAATATCAAAACCGAAAAATGACCTAAATTGAATAGTGTAAACTTAACAACACCAAGAACCTATTCATTAATATATAAAAAAGATGGGTTTTGATAACGGAAGCCCTTAGGGTTTTCGTTAAGAGCTTCACACACGCATCAAATATTGTATCATAACTATAACCAACTTTTTGCCCCCCTTTGAATTTATTTTGACCACTGAATTTTAAGAAAGGTACAAATCATTTATGCATGTATGAAATCCTTAACAAAAGCCTTAAGGGGGTTATCAAAACCCAAAAAAGATTTTTGATTGTTAAAAATGTAGCCATACAAAAATTCAGTCCATGCACTTTGGGGAACTTTCAAGTTTCAACCCATTTGGTTGAGATCAAGCATTATCTGGCAAAATTAATGCAATACCATGTAGCCTCCACAAAATCAGTAACAAAAGTGTGAAATTATATAGAAATATCATATTCAATCATATATAGAGATAGAGACGAAGTATGAAATAAAACCCTAAACTACAAACACAAACCATGAACTTACAAATTTGAAACCTACCTTCAAGTCGTCTAAACCCCTCCGACACTAATATTCCCTGCCACAATCCCAACCACATAATTATGCAAATTTTTAATTGATATCCAAATACAACATATTAACAAAAGATTAAAAAAAAATTACCTTTGCTATTCTTTTATATTGCATCATTCTTTCAACATTCACACCCTACATCAACACCATCTAGCAAACATCCAAAATCCATAGGAATATAACTTCATACATTCAATAGGATGTTAAATAGCGAAGCATAAAACAATTTTTTAAAAAAATCTTAGCGTTTATAAAGGCGATATCACAAACCTGAACAAAATTATTAAACAACGCCATTGACACATCCATCACCATCCACCACCACCACCCCCGTCGTCATGACAGGAGAAAAGAGGCGGAGAAGTGATGACGACACTATCTCTCTCTCCCTTCACAAAAATACACAAACACTTTCTAAATTAGGCACACTTATAAATTCACACACTCTCGCATAACCGTCACCATCCACCACCACCATCACCAACATCGTCGTGACCCAGACTATTAATATGTTCAATTGAATTACTAAACTTAAAAAATTACGATATGTAAGTTACTTAACTTATATATATTAACACCAAGATCACTTAACTTTCGAATTTAATTAAGTTACTTAACTTATTAATATTACAACGTAAAAAAACCTAATTTATATATGAAAATAGTTTAGTAATTCAATTGGACATATTAATAGTCTGGTAACCTACTTGAACATTTTCGCAGAGTACAGTAACATATTTGTCTATTAACCATTCGAAAAACTACTTAGTACTTGTTTATTGCATATTGTATATTGTTACTGCATTTTATGTTTTTTTTTTGCATTTTAATGTGTTTTTGCAGCTTGCTTTAGTGTAAGTTGCCTTATGTTGCTATTCTTTTATAGATAAACCAATAAAGGAGAGTGCAATGAAAAATATACCAAATTAAAGTCGGTTAAGCTTGAAGTTTAAAAGAAGAATCCATCTTTCCAAAAGGAAACATGCTGAAATGATGTGTTAGTGAGATTAATGAGTTTACTAAATAATGCTTGTTTTGTACGAAACAATGATGTATTAGTTAAATTCTCATTGCATTTTACATTTTTTCATTGCATCTTGCATATTCGGGCAGTTAGGGCAGGTCCATAACTTTGTCAAAATTGCAAAATAGTCCTTGGTGGCCTGACAGGCGAGAACCATAGGTGACAGGTGTCAATATATGGTTGGTTAAAAATTTGCCCTCCCTGCCCCTCAAAAACCTCCTGCTCATTTGAAGCCCAAGTCCCCAACCAAAAAGTATTAATATATAACTGTAACACCAAAAATTTTCAGATAACTTATACGTATCCCAAATTTATAGTCTAGGTATCCATTTTTGTTGTTCCAATGTAATTGTCTACTTCTAAGAATAGGTGAGCATAATTAACTAAATTTACTTGATTACCCATAATGTGAAAGTATGACCTAAAAAAGTGCGCAAAGAGTTAAGGGTAAAATTGTAATTTTAACAAAAGGTGAAGTGTAATAATTATGTTATTTAAACTATGTATTATTTGTTTGTGGATTATAAATTTGGAACAGATGAAGTAGAAATTATGCACCAAAAATTATCATGTAATTTATAAATGTTAATATACGTAACTAATTTAAAAGTGGAACAAAGAACTATAGGCGTCAAGCACTAAAAAGTTGAGGGACTGGAGTTGTTAATCTTACTTACTTCAAAGGTTAAGAAATTAAATCCACAAACTTGCATTACATGTTTTAGGAAGTGATAAAACTTGTTTATATCTTTAAGAGTTGAAGCTGCAGATAGGTAATGGATTTTCACTTTTGTACCGAGTTAGGTATTGAGCCTATTTTATTACTAAAGTAGGTAACGAACTTTCAAATTTTGTATCGAGTTAAGTAAAATGTATTACGTCGCGTTATTAAAGTTGGGTTATGGGGCATTAAGATAATATGACACGCAATAAATATTACCTAACCCGATACAATATTTAAAAGTTCGCTACTGATGTGACCCAAAAAGTCATGTTTTTATGTACTTATTTCCGCACTTTTTGGACTATTCTTTGGTGAAAACATTCCAAAACAATCATTTATCATCAAAAATCACCAAGGTAGTCTAAATACGGGCGTTGCTACAAAAATCAGTAAAAACATCCATTTTGCACGCAAACCGAGGCAAAAACAATCACCTTAAAAATCCATTCTTGATTATCCTATCAAAGTAGATCTTAATGCATATTTTATGATTCAATAGGAAAATCCAAGATCGGTGGTGAAAGAATCAAGAGAAACGGGTGAAGAACGAAGAAGATGTGCAGTCTAGAAGCCCGCCGATCGTCATCCGGAACACGCAAAAGTCAAACACTTCCAAATTTGGCAAACTCAGTGTCATTAGAAGCGTAACGGAAAAACGAAGCCAACGGCACAAGAATCAGGCAATTTGGAGCCCAAACGAAGAAGATACGGACGAACCAAGCAACCGAGAAACAAGCGGAGGCCAAACCAAGCACCACCCCCCCCCTTGGCCCTAGGTACCGTATACGGTACCCTAGGTGCCGTATACATCCCTTGGGGTGCCGTATACGGGGCCTGGTGGCTTGTGAGGTGCCGTTTGCCCCCTTGGTCCGATGGTCCCGTATGCAGCTTGGATGCTTGTATTTCATGCTTCAAGACTTGTACATAGACCAACTAGCTTCTCCTATAAATACCTCACTCATTTCACCATTTCAAACACACCTTACACCTCTCATTTCACATACTTCTCTTTCTCTCTCTAAAATTCTCTCTCTAGCACTACTCTTAGGAGTTAGAGGAGAATTGTTCTTGTAGTTAGTTCTCTCTCTAATTTCTCTCTCTAGCACTACTCTTAGGAGTTAGAGGAGAACTAGAGAGATATAAGTTAGCGGTTAGAGCTAGAGGAAAGTTGTAATTGGGTAATCAAGCTGTAGCAAGGTTATTCAAGTCAGACTGTTGTAATCCTCAGTATTACTCTTCTAATCCGGTGATATTATCTTACTTTCTTACTATTATAATGTTTACCTTGCATATTATTTCAGTACGATTTATGATTGTTGCCATGCTGATTAGCTAGATTAATATGTGATTGTTGAAATGTAGATGTTAGGATTAGGGATGATGTTTAATTAATATATCTTATATACGATCGGTAGTTGTTATGCTGCATACATGTTTAGACTTATCCTGGATGTAGACTTAATTAATCACCCTCTCTGGTCTCTCACGTGACTGTTGCCTTAGGATAGGATCTGATCAACCCTAACTACGAATACACAGTTATCTCCTGTTTGTATGAAACTGTGAGATCGCCATAACACGTCAGAATACTTGGTATAGCGTTGGAAATACCGCTGGTAGAGTACAAATACGTGGAAGCCAAGGAAATGCCGGTGGTCTATCTCACCGTGGATTACCTGGAAGCAACCCTTCTAGACACGGGTCTAGGTCTTGTTAAGCCGTGAAAATGCTATATTACACCATTAAACTACCTCTGGTTATAAAGCTGTGTAAAGATATAATAGGTCTTTAAAACACCGTAGATACCTAGGGTTAGAGTACTGTGGAAAATAAGGTCACTATACACTGTACGCATGCCTAGGGATGAACGACCGATGGCAAAGGAGGGTCTAATCCATGACGGAAGTATTAGAACTAAAACAGATAAAACACGAGTTAGGAAATGAAAGCAAGGATGCCGGTTGTGTTCCCAGATGCTTAAAACCCCTTAACTCTACTTAACCGATAGTTTAACTTATTCAGCATACAACCAGTATTACTCTGTTAAAAATGGATAGACATAGGTGTTAAGAAAAGTCAGTGTTGTGGACTGTCGCCTTATTCCTTAACCCCATTCAGAGGGTCGCTTGGTCTCCGAAAGAGATGGTGAGGTGGGTCTGAAGACAGTCCAATCTGACCAGAATCAGGATAACCTAGGATTCAGTGACATATGCTTTAGGGTTACACCTAGACGTAGGGTCCTAGTGTTTACACCGACTGTTTAGAAGATTCTTAACCAGAGTAATCACCTATCATCAATATAATATCATCCCGAAACCCTAATCGTCGAAGTTTCAGCAATCACTCTCTACCTGCTGCTTATATTCTCGTTTACTTTCCTGCACTTTAATTTATGTCTTTAGATTAGATTAGATAAAACCAAAACCCATACCTACCTTGTTTTAAAACCATCCTATTGTCAAGTTATCTTTGGTAGGTTCCAATTCAATTCAATTCGTTCCGATTTTGGACGACACTCGAGTTATACTTGCCGCCTTACCCACAAGGTAGGTAGCTTGCATAGTTTGAGCCCAGCAAATATAAATTTTTAAAACTTTCAACCGCTCGCGCGTCTCGGTAGCCGTCGGTGCAACGACTCAAATTTTAAAACCCGACCGACCGCTGGGACCGCGACAAGTATTTGGCGCCGCTGCCGGGGATCGGTTTCGTCAAGAATTTAATTCATCCTTAGATAATTAACTTTAGGAGATCCTTCCCTAAGATTATCATTACTTAGGAAGTTAATTGCTTTATTTAGATAACTTAGTTCTTAAACCCTAGAAAATACATAAAAATTAAAAAATGAAAAACCCTAATTCTCCTTCAAACCCCATCTCTCCTCTCAATCAAATGATGACGGATGAGATGACGGCTTTGGTAGATGCGGAATTCTTTGAATGTCCAGAGTATGAGTCAAACTCCTCTAACGTTAGAGAGATCTGTGTTAACCATGAAGTTGAGGATCCAAAAATATCGAGCTTAGACTTAGGTTTTGATGAATCTCAGCAGAAGATTCCAGCTTCTGTTACTATTGCTTTAAGTGGTCAACCCACACTTGACCCTGAGATTCTGTCAATCTTGTCTAGGTATCCACACTATATTAGACCTGCTACTTTACCTGATGATGAACCATTTGGAATCGAAGTGTTCTTTTATCCACCCATGCCTTCGATGGATTTGAATGAACGTCTTCATTGTTTAGATGAATACTTTGAGTACGATCTCCCCGATATTTTGCGAACCCACCCCACTACACTTTATTCAAGTGTTGTTGAGGAAGAGTGTCTCCAATATCAGGTTGAGAATGAACTTAGGATAGAAACACCCACCCGATTAAACACTGAATCTAGGAATCATCTACCCGAATCAGAAACAGACCATCACTTAGGAAATTCTCAAAAGCCCAATAGGAGGATAGATATCCATGCCAACTTTCTGAAATATCTTAAGATATCTGATTTTCTATTTACATTTGAGCAGAGAATTACCTTTGTTGAGATTGATAGGATTATTAGACTTCTTCGTGCTAACCACAGTAGAAAAGATGAGCTATTGTTAAAATCAGAATTAGATCTTTTAATGGATTTACTTGCCAGCACCGATTATCCCTCTGATTCACAACCTAGGATTAATCGTTATGTTGCGTTCCTGATTGACGAGCTTGAATTTTGGATAGAAAGAAGCCCTATCAAATCTGACATGATTCTTGCAGACATTCCATTCTTTGTTGATCCTGCTACTTATTTAATTAATGAGCTTAGAGCTATTTTTCCCGAATCAACTGAGAAAGCTATGGACGCTGCTTTCTTTGCAAAAAGGAAACAGATCCATATCCAGCTAATCCAGTTATTCCAAAAAACCAAATTCCCATTTACTAACCAACAGAAAATTTATATCGAAGAGCTTTCACAAGCAGTTCACACTACTTACGGAAATCCCGATTCTTCTGAGGAAACGGAATTTGCGGATTTACTTTCAAAACTGCTCTATGATCTGTCTTATCTAGATACAGGATTTAGGGATGGCATTTCAAACCAGAAAAAGGTGAAACGGGAATTTAATCATTTTGTCGATGCATTGTTACAACTCAGTCAGGAAGAACGAGAATTCTTAACAGAATTTGAACGGTATTTCATAAATCCTGCTGATTTAGTTTACTATGTCATCCGAGCTCTCCGAGGTACGTTTATTTCCCGCTATACCTTGTCTCTATCCAAAGTATCAACAGTACCCAACAGTGTCATCTCGGACACTATCCGGTAAAACAGTAAGTCTGGTATGGACGAGCTTTCATCTTTAACAAAGCGCTCTTGGGAGGCACTCCAAGCCTATCTAGGTAAATTAATATTAGTTAGTATTAATTTTAGTTTGAATTAATTTTTCGTTTTAAAGCTTTCGTTTAAAAATCAAGAAAACGTCCTTTAAACTTTAAACTCGTGCAATTTGCGTAAGTTCGAACTTTTCAGAAAAATTTAACAAAGTTTTAATTTTAAAATTTTGGTAAATTAATTATGATTTGTTTTAAAGTTTAAAGCACACAAAAATATCGTTTCGTTTTTAAATAAACTCGTTTCTGTTTAAACGCAAAGAACTTTTCGCACGCAATTTAAAATACAATTTTAATTCGCGAAAACTTTTTATAAAGATTCGTATTTACTTTTGGTTACTTTATTAAAAATCTTAAAACCTTTCGAAAACCAATCGTACGTATCGTATCTTTCGCGTTTTAAATCGAAACGTATTTAAACCAAGAGGAAGGGACTCACTACCAAACAAAAAGTCAAATTTTGGTCAAATTTCTCTCCCCCTTCTTCCCCAAAACCGTCGGCCTCCCATCACCATCATCAAACCTCCATTTTTCCACCATTTTTGATGATTTAAAGCTTCAAGTTCTTCATTTTATCATCTCTCTTGCATACATAACATCATTTCATCACTTGCAAGGTAATTCCTAACTCAAATCTTTAAATTTCATTAACTTTTTAAAAGTTAGGGTTTTGACTTTTGATCTATGAAATCCATGGTGAAAACTTGTGTTTTATGGTTCAAAATTGTTCTTGCATAGTTGCTTAACATGATTACATGCTTGATTGAGTAGATTACTTGATAATTTGTTACTTTGATCTTCAAGTGTTGACTTAAGTTGTCAAAGTTGCTAGATTTGTTGACTTTTGGTAACTAGTAGTTTGTTTTGACTTGTTTTGATTAATTCATGCTTAGTATGATTTGATAAACATGTTTACATGATTGCTAGTTTATTTTGAATGATCTCTAGGATTATTGAAAGTTAAAGTAAGCACGTTGTGATTAAAAATTAACTAAGTATCATACTTTATTTTAAATATTCAATTTTTAAATGGTACTTGAGTTAATTAAATCATGGCAAGTTTCTTAGATTTTCAATAAATCATTAGTTAGCTTTTGGTCTTTGAATATTTTAATTATTCACCACCTTAATTAATAAAGTGTTGAATATTTTTAATATGACCATCACACGTAAGCTACCGTCATTCATTTATCAAAATCTTTAAATCTTGCAAAATTATTAACCGAATAAGTTAACACGTGTCTTTAACCATATGGTATTTGCATAAATAAATTAGTTTATGCTCTTTTTGGTTTACTTGATATATTTGAGGTAATAACATGGTTAAGCTCACTTAGATTAAGTTGCCATGAATGAAAGTAAAAATATTTGCTAGTTGTTTGAAATGACGAGTTTACTTAGATTAAACGCTAGTATTATTGTTGCTTTAATACCCTTGGAATAGGTTAGACACTTATGGTTGCGAAAATTGCGGATTGAGGATTGGTTAGGCCTAGGTTTAGTTTAAAATAAATTGCGGATTTATTCATATTTTAAAGCCTACATTTCCAATTTGTTATTACTTATGCATCTCATTTTCTTGTCAACAGATGGATCTATCAAACCCTTCATTAAGGAAGCTCGCTTCATCCCCCGAGAATATGGACGATATTGAGAAATGGATGGGACGATACTTAGGGTCAAACAGAGTCATCATGTGGCCAGATATGAGACACTTGGGTATTAGGGATGAGCTGGAAGATTTGATTAAGTATGACAAAGATGGCGAGGAACATGCTGCGTTTTTACATCTTTTCTCCATTGATGAGGCTATATACCGAGAGGTCGTCACTGAGTTTATGATGACTTACGAGTTCCGAGAGAGATTGGAGATCACTGATAAGAAGAAGATCACTTTTCGGTATCGTGGGAAGAAATATCATATGACAGTTGGAGATTTCGGGGTATACCTTGGCCTTTACACACAGTCTCAGGCCAGTTCTGATTGGTTCACCAGCAGTTTCCAGTCTATCTCCAATTTACCGTCACAGGATCACAAGGAGATATGGAGAGGATTGACTGGGACAACCTTCAGGAGTGGAGTGAAAGCTTCACTCATGACCCGACCAGTTCATCACATTCTTCACAAGCTCCTGTGCTGTACTATCTTTGGGAAGAGAGATGCTGGACCTGCTACATCAGAAGAGCTTAAGTTCATGGATGCGATCATAAGGAAGCAGAACCTGAATGTCGCATACATCATAGCTGATAGATTGTGGAAGGAGAAGAGAGAAGATAGACGCCACGTATTCATGGGAGCCATTATCACGAGATTGTTAGTCAGCATGGGGATTCTCACTGACCGTCACCGTGAGGATTACACCCATCATGCTAGTTCGCAGCCGTTTGATCTAGAGTACTGTAAGTTGATCATGATGATTGATGAGGGACCTGAGAGACAGTGCTTATGGTATCAGACTCGGCAGCCCATTCCTGGATGCTTCATGACCAGGAAGCGCATGACTACAGAGGATAGAGATGTTGGTCCCCAGCCACAGAGACCATTTGCAGCAGAGATACCTGAGACATCACGAGGAGCAGACACATCAGTACTGCCTACACAGGCCATTGTGCATCACACGGATCCGGTCACTCCTCTTACTCAGTACTATCTATTACATGCTTTACAGGTTATCCGTGATCAGCAGGTTCTGACAGCTAGGACACATGGTACCCCTGAGCCTGATCACTTCTTATACAGATGTGGACCACCACCTCCACCCACTACCCATACCGCCACTCACCCATATACCACCACTCGCCCATACACCACATTTCCTCCACCACATCCACATACCTCCACTCAGCCACCACATCCATATAGACGCCCACACACACCTACCACCTACTCCGCACCATTACCCACTCACAGATCCACATCTGATATAGCCAGAGTCTACTCAGTACACATACCATCACCAGCCCGTCAGCAGGCATCATTGCCTCATCCGACTGTACCCATTCCGACCCATGACCAGCATCCAGAGGCTAGCACATCATACAGACCAGATCTGCTCTACATTGGCACCGATGCATTGTTCACTGGTAGCATCGGCCCTTACTTGGATTTGGGCCCCATCTTCTCAGATCAGGTTTCTACTGAGAGCACTCTCATGCAGCTCTACCTTGATATGTTACAGACGGCAGGTGTTACCACTGCGGACATGCTCGCACAGGGTTATGATGATATGATGGCGCTTCCAGCGATGACTCTCAGGCAGATATTGATTCAGAGAGGACTACTACCTCCAGATGAGCAGAGGGTATCTAGCGGACAGCAGTCAGTTGCAGGACCTCCAGCTCAGTCTGATGACATACCAGCAGAGGATCCTCCATTCTAGACTACTTATCTTATGATTTATATCACTGACTTCTGTATTATATTGATTACAGTGATCTCTATCTTGCACTTGGTTAAACTTTTGGGATATTTTTCGACCTTTATGGTTGAAACTTTATATTTCGTTTATCGTAGTTACTTATTATGTTTGTTTCTTTATGTTAGAATAAGTGATTGAATGTGTGATGAATGAGAAATAAGCCCACATGAGATGACGAGCGTTCAAGAAAGAACCATGATGTCAAAAGGCAGACAACCAAGGAATTCACAACTGCAGACCACGGAACTTACACACATCTCGGGAGAGGAGCTTCGTTCTATCTTCTTCTGAAACTCGCACATGCACCGCAGACTCTTCAAAGATCTAAGTGTGGAATCTCAACCCACACTCCAAGACATCTTAGCCAGAATCGTCTCCAAATCTTAAATCACAAAAGTGTGAAATTCACTAATAAGAATTTCCACTTACATTAGGGATCGACTCTTAGCTAAGCATGAATGAGAAAGCGCTGTGCACCAGAATAGGACATGCGGAGCTGAATCACTCTTAATGAAGATCTTCGAATTCTCAGCTTTCGCCTCTAAACGTTAAACTATCATCTGGGGAGTTTCTTACCTTTCACCTCGTTTACATTGATTCATTTTGTTAGCTTAGGAATGCAAAGTAATCTATACTCTATCCTAAACTTATCACTAAGTGTGGGATTCCAGCCCAAACCAAACACTTGAGAAACATTTTCTATATGTTCAAACTCTAAGTGTGGGATTATATTTTCAAATATAATCTCAACTCAAGAGAACATTAGGGACAATGTTCCTCTAAGTGTGGGATAGCGGGTATAGAATACCTTGAATTAGATGTTTCACAGATTTTAATGTCTAAATAGCTTTACTCAGAAAATGTTTCTCAAATTTTCAAAATTTTCAAAACTTTTTAAACAAAAATAAAAAGGTATGAGCCAAATCATCCGATTAGCTCTACTATTTTTGAGTTACGATTTCTTTCAAAGAGAAACCATTTCTAATATGAGTTAGTTATTCAAGAATATTAGGGAAATTAAGGTAGAAATTTCTTAAATAAGTATTAACAATCTAAGGAGCATGGCTAGGCACATACAAGCCCAAATTTGCAGTGAGGTTTTGAGCCTTAAAAGCATTCATTTTAAATGCTACATTGTTCATTTCTTGTGTGTGCCGATGCTAGTATCTCTAAATTAGAACTTGTTCCTGACATACGTTTCGAGACCACATTGGAGAGTACCGTACGCGGTATAGGTGCAATTAGATGATCTCGACATTCCTTAGGATTAAACCCATTCTTACATGCCTTTTCAAGCCCAAAACCCTTCCGATACTCATTTTTAGTATCGATGATCCGCCTAGAAAAACCCTTTGAGCCTAAACCTTTCGTTTCTTCAAAACCCTATATCTTTAACCACTTTTCCCAAATTCCCAACAACTTATCTTGGAATTTCTAAGGTTATGAAAAACATCGTGAAGAATCTCTTTCTGAATTGATCTACTCCTCTGTGTTCACCAAAATTAGAAAATCAAGAGTGCGAAAAATTGGCACCAGAAGAAAAGACTCGAAGAAGTCCGTGATAAGAAAGAAGAGATTTTTTAAAGAAAATCAAAAATATCCTTGGAAGTTCTCTGGCAAAGAAGTTCTGAAGAAAGAAAAGAAAATAAAAAGCAGAAAAAGAAAGAAAAGAAAAAGAAAAGAAAATAAAGCTAAAGTGCTTCAGAGTATCAATCTTTCAAAGAAAGATTCAATGAAATACGAGTATCTATCTTCTCCGTTCTATAATAAGTTTTTCATGATTCTTAGAATGCCTAAGATAAGCAACCCCTTATAACTAAAAATCACCACTATCCATACCCCTCAACCCTCACAAACACTACAACCCCTCGAATGTCTTGGGATAATTAGCGCCGTCCTCTTCCTAAGTGGTGGAGATCCGATTCTTGATCAAGCTTATGATGATGAGTGCTGCATGACTGGCTATTTGAGCGATTTCGATTGTGCTAGAATGATAGGAAACCCGATACACTCTAAGTGAATTGAGTGACCACCTTTAGTGAGATCGCCTAGTCATGTATACTCCAAGATCACGAGATTTGGAAAGTATGCCTGGGAAAGTCAATACTTATTTCTGAAAGGATCATCTTAGCTTTCCCTATGTTCTCTAAATAATTTTCCCCATATGACAAAGTGGTAACCTTTTGGAGGTGCTCTAACTCACCTAAAATCTATAAAATGTTTTCACAGGGACACCACTGAGTGTTGCTTGAGGACAAGCAACGCTTAAGTGTGGGATACTTGATGTGACCCAAAAAGTCATGTTTTTATGTACTTATTTCCGCACTTTTTGGACTATTCTTTGGTGAAAACATTTCAAAACAATCATTTATCATCAAAAATCACCAAGGTAGTCTAAATACGGGCGTTGCTACAAAAATCAGTAAAAACATCCATTTTGCACGCAAACCGAGGCAAAAACAATCACCTTAAAAATCCATTCTTGATTATCCTATCAAAGTAGATCTTAATGCATATTTTATGATTCAATAGGAAAATCCAAGATCGGTGGTGAAAGAATCAAGAGAAACGGGTGAAGAACGAAGAAGATGTGCAGTCTAGAAGCCCGCCGATCGTCATCCGGAACACGCAAAAGTCAAACACTTCCAAATTTGGCAAACTCAGTGTTATTAGAAGCGTAACGGAAAAACGAAGCCAACGGCACAAGAATCAAGCAATTTGGAGCCCAAACGAAGAAGATACGGACGAACCAAGCAACCGAGAAACAAGCGGAGGCCAAACCAAGCACCACCCCCCCCCCCTTGGCCCTAGGTACCGTATACGGTACCCTAGGTGCCGTATACATCCCTTGGGGTGCCGTATACGGGGCCTGGTGGCTTGTGAGGTGCCGTTTGCCCCCCCTTGGTCCGATGGTCCCGTATGCAGCTTGGATGCTTGTATTTCATGCTTCAAGACTTGTACATAGACCAACTAGCTTCTCCTATAAATACCTCACTCATTTCACCATTTCAAACACACCTTACACCTCTCATTTCACATACTTCTCTTTCTCTCTCTAAAATTCTCTCTCTAGCACTACTCTTAGGAGTTAGAGGAGAATTGTTCTTGTAGTTAGTTCCCTCTCTAGTTTCTCTCTCTAGCACTACTCTTAGGAGTTAGAGGAGAACTAGAGAGATATAAGTTAGCGGTTAGAGCTAGAGGAAAGTTGTAATTGGGTAATCAAGCTGTAGCAAGGTTATTCAAGTCAGACTGTTGTAATCCTCAGTATTACTCTTCTAATCCGGTGATATTATCTTACTTTCTTACTGTTATAATGTTTACCTTGCATATTATTTCAGTACGATTTATGATTGTTGCCATGCTGATTAGCTAGATTAATATGTGATTGTTGAAATGTAGATGTTAGGATTAGGCATGATGTTTAATTAATATATCTTATATACGATCGGTAGTTGTTATGCTGCATACATGTTTAAACTTATCCTGGATGTAGACTTAATTAATCACCCTCTCTGGTCTCTCACGTGACTGTTGCCTTAGGATAGGATCTGATCAACCCTAACTACGAATACACAGTTATCTCCTGTTTGTATGAAACTGTGAGATCGCCATAACACGTCAGAATACTTGGTATAGCGTTGGAAATACCGCTGGTAGAGTACAAATACGTGGAAGCCAAGGAAATGCCGGTGGTCTATCTCACCGTGGATTACCTGGAAGCAACCCTTCCAGACACGGGTCTAGGTCTTGTTAAGCCGTGAAAATGCTATAGTACACCGTTAAACTACCTCTGGTTATAAAGCTGTGTAAAGATATAATAGGTCTTTAAAACACCGTAGATATACCTAGGGTTAGAGTACTGTGGAAAATAAGGTCACTATACACTGTACGCATGCCTAGGGATGAACGACCGATGGCAAAGGAGGGTCTAATCCATGACGGAAGTATTAGAACTAAAACAGATAAAACACGAGTTAGGAAATGAAAGCAAGGATGCCGGTTGTGTTCCCAGATGCTTAAAACCCCTAAACTCTACTTAACCGATAGTTTAACTTATTCAGCATACAACCAGTATTACTCTGTTAAAATTGGATAGACATAGGTGTTAAGAAAAGTCAGTGTTGTGGACTGTCGCCTTATTCCTTAACCCCATTCAGAGGGTCGCTTGGTCTCCGAAAGAGACGGTGAGGTGGGTCTGAAGACAGTCCCATCTGACCAGAATCAGGATAACCTAGGATTCAGTGACATATGCTTTAGGGTTACACCTAGACGTAGGGTCCTAGTGTTTACACCGACTGTTTAGAAGATTCTTAACCAGAGTAATCACCTATCATCAATATAATATCATCCCGAAACCCTAATCGTCGAAGTTTCAGCAATCACTCTCTACCTGCTGCTTATATTCTCGTTTACTTTCCTGCACTTTAATTTATGTCTTTAGATTAGATTAGATAAAACCAAAACCCATACCGACCTTGTTTTAAAACCATCCTATTGTCAAGTTATCTTTGGTAGGTTCCAATTCAATTCAATTCGTTCCGATTTTGGACGACACTCGAGTTATATTTGCCGCCTTACCCACAAGGTAGGTAGCTTGTATAGTTTGAGCCCAGCAAATATAAATTTTTAAAACTTTCAACCGCTCGCACGTCTCGGTAGCCGTCGGTGCAACGACTCGGATTCTAAAACCCGACCGACCGCTGGGACCGCGACAGCTACCTACATTAGTAATAAAATATGTTCGTTACCTAACTCGGTACAAAATTTAAAGTTCGTTGCCTATCTGCAGTTTTAACCCTATCTTTAAACATGTAGATCTAGATCTAAAAAGTAGATTTGAAAAAAAAATCCTCTGCATTTTACATTATTCTACTTTATTTTACACTATTACTTCATAAACAAGTACTAGTACTTGTTTATTGCATCTTGTTACTGCTTTATATATATATATATATATATATATATATATATATATATATATATATATTACCATTTTACGTAGTAAAGCTGAATTTTATACTTGAAATCAAAATATTCCTTGCACTTTTTTACTGCATTTTACGCTTGTTTAGCATTATGTGTTTTTGGAGCTTTTATATTTGAATTTGAAAAATTACTTAGTACTTGTTTAGTGCATCTTGTATATTGTTACTACATTTTATTTTTTTTCCACTGCATCTTGCATATTCAAGTAGTTAGGGCAGGTCCACAACTTTGTCAAAATTGCAAAATAAACTCTAGTGGCCTGACAGGTGGGGACCGTGGGTGACAGATGTCAATATTTGGTTGGTAAAACCCTGCTCTCACTGCCACTCAAAAACATATTGCTCATCTAAACCCCAGATAAAAAGTATTAATAACTGTAACTCCTAAAATTTTAAGATAACTTATATAAATTATTTTAATACTCCTAAATTTATAGTCTAGGTATCTATTTTTTATTCTTCCAATTTAATTGTCCACCCCCCATAAAAAAGTCAGTGTAATTAACTAAATATACTTTATTACCCATAATATGAAAGTATGACCTAAAAATGTGTGCAAAGAGTTACGGGTAAAACTGTAAATTCATAAAATATGTGAAGTGTAGTAATTATGTTTCTTAAACTGTGTATTTTTTGTTTGTGGATAATAATTTTGGAACGGATGGTAGATTTCAGGTATAATTTATAAATGGTTCGAACTTGTCGTGAAATCCTTTTATATGCATCCATCTTCTTGTTGGAATAGTGTCCAATATCATAACTAATTTGTGAGACTATCATTAATGGTAAAGTCCTTTTTGGGTTACCCTCAATAAACAGTCAAGAGAAAGATGAATGATAATATTAATTGTATTAATATTATAATTGTTTGGTTAATTAATAAATAGTTTATTAATTAGAAAATCAAGAGTAATTAAATTTGGCGGTGGATTCCAGAAACAGGATCCAACCGCCGGTTGGATAGTCCAACCGCCGGTTAGGATTAGGGTTTCAAAGGCAGTGCAAGTCGCAGACTTGGAGTACAAGTCTGACAGCTCCAATCGCCGGTTGGAAGGTCCAACCGCCGATTGGGAGTCGAATTCAGGGTTTCTTCCACAACAGTGGTATCAGAGCCATAGCTTAACAAATAGTAGCATGCAATTATCTGCAATAGTATGTAGGTAAAGATAAATTGGAAAGAGAATTATCTAAATAGGTAATATGCATTTACAGTTTAGATATTGATAATTTTAAATTGTTTAAAATAGACCACTCATTTTAAAAGGTTTAAAATAGAACCCTAAACTTCAAGAGATATTATATGTATAATATGATTTATATATATGTATAATTAAAGTCTAAATACATCGTCAGTCAATTGATAAATCGGCTCACCCATGAGGAACAAACTATAAGAGAGGTATAAGGCGGGTCGCTTTGCTTCCCTAAAGAAGTCAGGTTTTTAATAGGCTTCACGCTGACCTGCTTCTCCACTTCTTTGTGCGTTCGATGGAGCTACCGAGGAATTTTGATAGGATGATGTCAAGATTAAAAGTAGACTTAAAATAGTAAAACAAAATCCGGTTTTAGCTATAGGAAATGATGAATAGTATGCCAACCCATGAAATCTGCACATCTCTCGTATGAACTGTTAATGGAGCGTGTGTGGTTTACCGACACATTAATATGAGGACATATTGAGAGGTGATTGAGACTTGCGATTCTCGAGCGTACTCGAGCCGGGGATCACGCGGGATTTGCATGGTTAATTCACCATCTTGTTCATGATCCTCAGCATACCAGTCATGAATAGTAGATGTGCATAACCGAGATTAACATGCCATTGATAGAAATCAATGAATCTCAAAGATCTAGGAGTTTCATAGAAATGAAATAGATAAAGGTATTTTAGTTGTATGATTACGGTGACCCTTTTCATAAAACTAAAAATATAGATCTTAGCCTTAATTTAGAAAATTGGGTAAATAATTAAGGATTATTTAAACTAACTAAAACTGTTTTATCTCATAGATGGCTAATTTAAATGGTGCAAATCCTCCCGTTTCCAATCCCGCAAATAACTCAAAGTTCTCATTACTCTCAGTTCTTGGGAGGGAAAGACTAACCGGTCCAAACTATATGGACTGGATGCGAAACCTAAGGTTTAACTTGAGGTACGAGAACAATGAGTATGTTCTCGATGAGTAGATTCCCATAATTGATGAAGAATCAACCCAAGAGGAGATTGAGGCACACCGAAAACATTATGATGATGCGAATAAAGTGTCTTGTATCATGGCATCTTCCATGAGCCCTGAACTACAAAAGACTTTTGAAAACACTTGGGCTTATGAAATGAACCAACAGCTGAAAGAAATGTTTCAGGCTAAGGCAAGCAAAGAACGCCTTGATGTGGTGAAATCCCACATGGCCTGCAAGCCCAAACATGGAGTTTCTATATGTGCTTTTGTCTTAGAGATGAAAGGGTACTTTGATAGGTTGGAATCATATCATTGAACATGGTATTTGACACAGAGTTTTCCATCGCCATAATTCTATCCAGTTTGCCAGCTGTCTACAATCATTTTGTAATTTCATATCAGATGAATATGAATGAGAGAGAAGGCTCAATAATGGAACTCCACAATTTACTGCAAACTGCTGAGCAAGGAATCAAGAAAGATGATGTGTCCTCTGGCTCAACAGCTCCTGTGTTGACTGTTGGTCAAAGTGCAAAGAAAAGGAAAAGGTCAAATTGAAAAAGGAAGACTGCTGACGGAAAGTCGGTTCGCAAGTCTAAGAAAGGGACTGGTGCGTGTGAAAGCGTCTAGTTTTATTATTTATAAAGTACAGGATATACCAATCACTACTATCACACAACCAGGCAAGAATACCCGATCAGAATAGTATAGCTATGGTAAGTCCAGGTCGAACACAGAAACACAGGAACGATGTTATTCAATTTAATTGGAATTATTAACTAAACTAATAAAGCAGTAACATAGGGGGTACGTTTTAGTTCCGTACGAACGTTCAATATGAACTAAATAACTAAACCAAATAACATTAAACAAGGAAAAGATAAACAATTGGAGATAAATATGTAATTGCTTAGGTTCTTCCGCTCAGATTCATATTATCCGGTTCATGTGTTTTGATTGTCTGATGGTGATTTCTTTTATATTAACTTAGTTACTAATCAAGGAATCCAAGTTAAATATATATTAGCCAACGTTCCGTGTCCAACTAATATCTACAACCTAGGGTCCCACATTAAACATCGATCCGATGTCGCAAGAATGTTGCTCTATTGCGTGCTTTTCCCTAGATTGTGCATTAAATATTCACGACTTGTTACAATTAATCTTCGCGGTATGACTCAACAATACCTACTAATAATCTCTTATTAGCTCATTCATTTTAGATTAATTAATTACTATGCTCTTAACCTATCAAACTCAATATATTTAGCAATGATCATAAACCTAAATTCATAATCATCAATAATCAATAGTATCAAAGGAACTCAATCTCAATAATCCTATAGACCACGTTAAGTAGCAATTAATTATCACAAATAAACAAGGTTCTACAGACAACGTAACAATCTTCAATCAGTCAATTGATTCAAAACACAATTATAACTTTCAAACATTCGTAATCAAAGATTATTAAACTAAACAATTAACAATAAGTCTAATCCATGATTCAATTATACAAAATCAGATTCATATCCCAAAACAAAACACATAGACATGTTTAGAATTGAAATCGGAAGATGATACGCAAACCGAATTATGAACCGAATGAAGTAGAATCAATAGGATGATCCTAGCCTTTTCCGCCTCCAAACCGCCATCGATTTGCTCCCAAAATGGGGGCAAAACCCCCTCTGGTTGACTTCTGTTCGTGTGGTTTAGGGTTGGTGAAAAGTTAGGGTTAAAAATGAGGCAAATGAGGTTTTTAACATATTCTGCCGAATTGATCCATCCGGCGGATGGATTGAAAATAAGCCCATCCCAGCTCTGCGTAGCCTGGGGCTCCACCGATTTAATCCATCCGGCGGATGGATAATTCATCCGACGGATGGATTGATTTTCCAGACTTTTTCCATCTTTTCTTCATTTTCCAGACTTTTTCCATCTTTTATTCTTTTAGCAACATTTCTTCACGATTAGCTCGTTTTCTGTTTCTTTTCGATCCAAGCTCCAATTATAGTCCTAAATGCAAATATGAACGAAATAAGTATCTTAATCATAAAAAATGCATTAGAAACCTATCAAACACGGGGTAACTTAGTACTACAATATAGTACATTTTGGCGTTTATCAGGGACCGATTCTGAGATTGCACCTGTAAGTGACCCAAAGGAAGCAGTGTGCTTCTACTGCAACACAAAGGGGCATTAGAAGCGTAACTGCCCAAAGTACATGAAGGAGGAAAGGTCGAGAAGAGTATTCACTCGGGTATGTTTATGATCGAACTCCATAATACCACAACTTTTAATTCATGGGTTCTGGATACAGTGTGTGGTAATTACATTTGCATTGTATTGCAGGGGCTAAAGAAAAGTAGAAGTGTGAAGCATGGAGAGCTCAACTTAGTTATGGGAAACAAAGGAATTGTATCTGTAACGAAGATTGGAAGATTTGAGCTCATACTGAATTCTGGAGTTAGGATAGATTTAAATAATTGCTATTATTCGTCAGAAATGACTAGAAACATTATTTCATTTTATGATTTGTTTAAAGATGGTTATAATTTTTTTTTTTTTTTTTGATAATGGAAATGGAGATATTTTGGTTTATTTAAATTATTGTTTTGTTTTTAAAGCTTCTCCTTACAAAGGCATATATGAAAATGTTGAATGTGTTAGCAATGTTATTTTAAATGTTGATTTGTCTAATGAGCTTGATAAATCCAAGTTGTGGCATTCTCGGCTTGGGCACATAAACAAGAAACGCATCGCCCAACTCCAAAAGGATGGAGTATTGGAATCATTCGATCTCAAGTCGGATGATGTATGCGGATCTTGTTTATTAGGCAAGATGACTAAATCACCATTCATTGGATCATGTGAAAGAGGTGAAGGACTATTGGATTTGGTACATACAGATGTATGTGGACCATTCCGATGTGCCACAAAAGATGGAAATTGATACTATGTTACATTTACTGATGACTTCAGTAGATTTGGACATGTTTATCTGATCAAACATAAATCGGATACTTTTGAGATGTTCAAAAGATATCAAAACGAAGTAGAGAATCAACTGGGCATAAAGATAAAGGTACTCCGATCCGACGGGGGAGGAGAATACCTTAGTATCGAATTTCTCGATCATCTTAGAGACTGTGGAATAGTTTCACAATTGACTCCTCCTAGAACACCGCAGCTTAATGGTGTTGCTGAAAGGAGAAATAGAACCTTGTTAGACATGGTTCGATCTATGATGAGTCGGGCAACACTTCCGATAAGTTTATGGGGTTATGCATTAGAAACGGATGCCCATATCTTAAATCAAATACCCACTAAGAAAGTTTTAAAGACACCTTATGAGATGTGGAAGGGAAACGGACCTTCTCTTGGTCACATCAAAATCTGGGGTTGTGAAGTTTACGTTAGACGGGAAACTCAAGGTAAACTAGACTCCAGATCTGAAAAGTGTCTTTTCGTCGATTATCCACTCGAGTCGTTTGGATATTTATTCTACACACCCAAGGAAAATGTGGTCTTTGTAACTCGAAGAGGAGTGTTCCTTGAGAGAGAAATGATATCTAAAGAGGACAGTGGGAGTAAAATTGATCTTGAAGAAATTCAAGAATCTACCGATGAAGAACCTATAATAAACACTGACGTTCAACAAGAGGTGGATACACCTGTTGAACCTGAAGACATATCCTTACCCGTTCGTAAATCTAGAAGAGTTAGCAATCCTCCTAAGTTCTATTATGGTTACCAAATAGAAGAAGAGGATAAGATAGGTGATGGTACACTGGCTGAATTAGATGAGCCTGCTAACTACAAGGAAGCGATGGCAGGCCCTGAAGCTGCTAAGTGGAAGGAAGCTATGAAAAGTGAAATTCAGTCAATGTATGACAACCAAGTTTGGAATTTGGCTGACACTACACCGGTCTTAAGACGGTGGGTTGTAAGTGGATCTTCAAGAAGAAGACAGACATGGATGGGAAAGTACACACTTATAAAGCTAGATTGGTAGCAAAGGGCTATACTCAAACCTATGTGATTGATTATGAGGAAACCTTCTCACCAGTAGCTAAGATTAAGTCAATTAGGATTATGCTAGCCATAGCTGCATTTCATGACTATAAAATTTTGCAGATGGATGTCAAAACCGCTTTCCTTAACGGGAAACTGACAGAGGATGTGTTCATGACACAACCGGAAGGTTTTGAAAATGCAAAATATCCTAATAGAGTGTGCAAGCTTGAAAAGGCCATTTATGGACTTAAACAAGCCTCTCGTAGCTGGAATCTCTTCTTCCATAACAAAGTCACAGAGTTTGGATTTTCTAGAAGTAAAGATGAGTCCTTTATATATGTAAAGTTCATTGGGAGTATTGTAGTATTCTTAGTGTTATATGTGGATGATATACTGCTCATAGGAAATGATATCCCAACATTACAAATTGTAAAATCCTGGTTGGGAAAGTGTTTCGCTATGAAAGATCTTGGAGATGCAACATATATCCTTGGTATAAAGATTTATAGAGATAGGTCAAAACGTCTTATAGGACTCAGCCAGGATACGTACATAGATAAAATATTGAAAAGATTCAATATGGAAAATTCTAAGAAAGGGAACTTACCCTTGAATCATGGCATTAAGATTAGTAAGGATCTGTGTCCAATGTTTGAGCAAGAATTGGACAGAATGAGTCGAATCCCATATGCTTCGGCTATAGGATCAATCATGTATGCCATGACGTGTACAAGGCCTGATGTCTCATTTGCTTTGAGCTTAGTGAGTCGACATCAACAGAATCCTGGTGAAGGTCATTGGACAGCTGTAAAGAATATTCTTAAGTATTTGAGAAATACTAAATACAGTGTAACACCCCCAAATTTGATTATTTGCGGAAGCTTGATTTGGGTGTTACTAATCAATAACAAAGCACAAAGATATATAGTAAACGATTCTATATGCGTCGTTTTAACAAAATATATTGATAACTGGAATGTTTACAACATTTAAAGCTTTACATAGCTCGAGTTTAAATAAAATGAGATTTCAGTACATAAGTACTTGAACAAAATATACTAATGTAAGAAAATCTCAATCTTCTGTATGCTGACTCGAGCTAAAGTCCTGAAGCAGAAACATCCTACTGCTTGGTACCTGCGATATATGCTAAAAGGTCAACTAAAAGCTGGTGAGCTCACAGGTTTGAAATCAGTTAATATAGTATGAACCGCAAGATTTAAATAATGAATTGCATCCAGCAATTAGATAATGAATTGCATCCAGCAATTAAATGATAGTCATCGTGTATACATCCATGAGCACATAGTTGAGCTTAACTCGAGGGCCGGGTCCCCTATAGAGAATTCCGGGCGAGGTGCCTCCACGAATGCCTAATCCACATTCGTCTTCCCAAATATTAGTACGTCCGTTTACCCGGTTAGTGCTTGCAAACCCGGACGAGGTGGGTCAATCCTATATGGTACCATATACTAATATTCACGCTACAACGTATTAACAACTATGCTGACGGAGGACTTTAAAATGATTAGTTTCGAAAAACTCATGTAGTATATGAAAAGTTGGTACTTACATGTTAAAAGTTGAGCAATATATCACACCCCTGAGTAAAACAGTAAAAGAGGGGCTATGAGACTCACCTGAGTCTGAATGCGTTTACACAAACGTAAGTTGATTAGCCGAATATGAAGTCCAAAGACTTGTAACCTGAGGGTGTCCACGACACGCGATGGTTATAATCATGATTGGGTATCTCAAAAGATCACCCTTGTAGTTGTTACACAACTATATATATGTCCAAATTACTACGATTTGGTTGATTTGTTAAGTGTTTGAAAACATGTACGGCCCGTTGGTGACGGATTTGTAATAATAATCTCAACTATTATTATTGTGATTTCGTGGCGTTTTACTTTGAAAAATGTGTTTCGATTGTGTTTTAGAAGCCGTTACGGAATCTAAGTACGGGGGTCCGGGGGCAGCGCCCCTGGTAGCGGGGTCCAAGGGGCGGCAGCCCCTGGCGGGGTCCAAGGGGCAGAGCCCCTGGCTGGGGTCGAGCTGCCAGGTCAGCTTGGAAAATTTTTATTTCTACTATATTGCTTTGACGAAAAACGCATCTGGGATCTGAATTCGGGTAAAATCGAGTGATAAATTTCGAGTCTCAACACTTAGTAAAAATCTGAGTTTTCTGTGTTTTGCGACACAATATGCGACACAAAAGTTTGTCATGCGACACAAGGGTTGTGTCGCATAAAAATGCGACACAATGTCTATGCGACACAAGGGTTGTGTCGCATAGATGCGAGATGCTGATTCAACAGCGACATAGTGATTGTGTCGTATGGAAATACGACATAGAATACGACATAGTGGTTGTGTCGCAAAACTTACGACACAAATTCTTTGGTACGACATAACATGGGAAATACGACACAACATGCGACACAAGGCTTGTGTCGCATGGAAGAACACCAGCCCAGAAAGTCCGGCTGTCATGATTTTTCCGGCCAAAAATCCGTTTCAAATCCGTTTTTAAGCTATGAAATCGTGTTCTATACTTAGTAATGGACATATACAAGTTATAATAACAATCACAAGTGAAAAATACTAAGAATCGAGAGATTTCGGGATTTTGTCGGAAACTTACAAATTGTCGAAATGGAAATCCGGAAAGATAGAAATGTAGATCGTCGCGAGGTGGTCGTGAATCTCTAAAAATATTGGTGATCCGAGTGCGTATAATGGCGTTATTTGGCGTTTTTGTGGTCGGTGGTGGTTTTGGAATAAAGAGAGAAAATAGAGTAAGTGAGAGAGAGGAAAGAGAGAAATGAAAAGAAAGAAAAGAAAATGGGAGGTTAAGTCCCCCATTTTCGGTTTCCGTCTCCGTGCTCCGCGTGGTGTTCGTTTTCTCCGTCGTTTAATGTTTCAATAAATATTTTACATATTAAATGGTAAGTTTTAAAATACGAATTATTACGCGATATTTTATTTAAATATTTTACAATTCCATTTATATTTGAGTTATAAAATGTAAGTTTGTTTATTTAGTTTGCGCGTTTTAAACATTTTGAATTGTGTACGATCTGTTTGTACGATACGATTGACTACGAAATATTATCATAATAATATTTTTGACATAAAGCTTTATTTAATAAAATTGGTCACCAACGTCCGTATAAAATTGAATCGAAATACATTCGATTTAAATTGCGTACGATTTAATCAAATCGCATTTTCGTATATATTCAACAATATATATATAATTCGATACATTAATTAGCCTAACACAGAACTAATTACATGTATTAACATACGATTAGGTACTAATTACTAGTCCTAATTTGGCGGGTGTTACATTCTCCCCCTGTTAGAAGAATTTCGTCCCGAAATTTAGCTCGAAGTCGTGTTTGATGTAGAATCAGTGAAAAGTTGAGGATATTTGAGTCGCATTTGCTCTTCCCGTTCCCAGGTGAATTCCGGACCACGCCGCGAATTCCATCTGACCTTTACGATGGGAATACGACTTTGTTTCAGTTGTTTGACCTCACGGTCCATAATCTCAGCGGGTTCCTCAACGAAGTGAAGTTTATTGTCAACACGAATTTCATCTAGTGGGATAATAAGTGTCTCATCAGACAGACACTTCTTCAAATTTGAAATATGAAAAGTGGGGTGCACGCTGCTGAGCTCGGATGGCAGCTGCAATCGATAAGCTACGGGGCCAATCCGTTCGAGGATCTCAAAAGGCCCGATATACCTGGGATTTAACTTCCCGCGGTTGCCAAAACGGATGACGCCTTTCCAAGGCGATACTTTTAAGAGTACTCGATCCCCAACTTGGAACTCGAGTGGTTTGCGTCTCACATCAGCATAACTTTTCTGACGATCACGTGCGGCTTTGAGTCGGTTTTGGATTTCCACAATTTTCTTAGTGGTGGCATGTATGAGTTCAGGACCAGTGAGTTGACTATCTCCCACTTCAGTCCAACAAATCGGTGATCGGCACTTACGACCGTATAGTGCCTCAAAAGGTGCAGCCTTAATGCTGGCGTGATAGCTGTTATTGTACGAGAATTCGCACAACGGTAGATGTCTTTCCCAGTTTGTACCGAAATCAACCACGCACGCGCGTAGCATATCTTCCAGGGTCTGAATGGTTCGTTCACTTTGGCCGTCAGTTTGAGGATGGTATGCGGTACTCATATCAAGACGAGTACCCAAAGCTTTTTGAAGTGATTGCCAAAAGTGAGAGGTGAAACGGGCATCTCTGTCAGAGATGATCGAGATTGGAACGCCGTGATGAGAAACGATTTCTTTGATGTAGATTTGTGTAAGGCGTTCCATTTTATCGTTTTCCTTGATTGCCAGGAAATGAGCAGATTTGGTGAGACGATCGACGATCACCCAAATGGTATCGCAACCGCTCGACGACTTGGGTAGTTTGGTTATGAAATCCATGGCAATTTGTTCCCATTTCCATTCAGGGATTTCAGGTTGTTGGAGTAAGCCAGGTGGTTTCTGATGTTCGGTTTTGACTTTTGAGCAAGTAAGGCACTTGCTGACATAAGTGGCGATTTCGGCTTTCATGTTCGGCCACCAATAAAATTCCTTGATACCGTGGTACATCTTATCAGATCCCGGATGGATAGAATATTTGGACTTGTGAGCCTCATCCATCACCAAGTCTCGTAGGTTCCCGAAATTAGGCAACCAGATTGAGTTTGAGAAATACCTAATCCCGTTAGATTTGGTTTCAAATTGTTTGTCAATACCCCGTAAGGCTTCATTTTTGATGTTTTCAGGTTTCAGGGCTTCGATCTGAGCGGTATGAATTTGAATGGTAAGATCGTTGTGAATGGTCATACTGAGGGCTCGGACTCGAAGTGGTTTTGGTCGTTCCTTTCGGCTGAGGGCATCGGCTACAACATTATCCTTCCCTGGATGGTACTTGATCTCGCAATCGTAATCGGTAAGCAACTCGACCCATCGACGTTGCCTCATATTGAGATCCTTCTGATCGAATATATGTTGAAGACTTTTGTGATCGGTAAAGATTGTGCACTTAGTGCCGTAGAGATAATGTCTCCAGATTTTGAGAGCAAAAACGACAGCTCCAAGTTCGAGATCATGAGTGGTGTAGTTCTTTTCGTGAATTTTTAGCTGTCGTGAGGCATAAGCAATGACTTTGTCTCGTTGCATTAGCACGCAACCGAGACCTTGGTGAGAGGCATCGCAGTATACCACAAAGTCATCGGTGCCTTCGGGTAAGGATAAAATTGGAGCACTGCAAAGCTTTTGTTTCAGAAGTTGGAACGCTGACTCTTGTTTATCGGTCCAATCGAACCTTTTGTCCTTCTGAGTCAGTATCGTGAGTGGTTGAGCTATTTTGGAGAAATTTTCGATAAATCGCCGATAGTACCCAGCAAGACCCAAGAATTGTCGTACTTCAGTTGCAGAGGTGGGTGCTTGCCAGTCTTTGATAGCCTCGATTTTTGAGGGGTTAACGTGAATTCCCTGACTGTCGATCACGTGACCAAGGAACTGAACGGTTTGTATCCAGAACTCACACTTAGAGAATTTGGCATAAAGCTCCTCGTGTCTAAGTAGTTCAAGGATGGTTTTGAGGTGTTGCGCATGTTCTTGCTCGTTGCGCGAATAAATGAGTATGTCATCGATAAAAACAATGACAAACTTGTCGAGGTAAGGTTTGCACACCCGGTTCATGAGGTCCATGAATACAGCCGGTGCGTTGGTTAGACCGAAGGGCATCACTTGGAATTCGTAGTGCCCGTAACGAGTTCTGAAAGCAGTTTTTGGAATATCGGTGTCGCGAACCCGTAACTGATGATAACCTGATCGCAGGTCAATTTTTGAGTAGAAACTTGAACCCTGAAGTTGGTCGAACAGATCATCAATGCGAGGAAGTGGATAACGGTTCTTGACGGTCAATTTGTTCAACTCTCGATAGTCGATGCACATTCTGAATGAACCGTCCTTCTTTTTAACAAATAAGACCGGAGCTCCCCAAGGTGAAGAACTCGGTCTAACGAATCCTCTATCCAGAAGTTCCTGTAACTGGGCAGACAACTCCTGAAGTTCGGATGGGGCTAAACGGTACGGTGCGCGGGCCACCGGTGCGGCACCCGGCACGAGGTCAATTGAGAACTCAACCTGTCTCGGCGGAGGTAAACCAGGTAGTTCTTCCGGAAAGACTTCGGGAAAGTCTCTAACAATTGGCACATCTTCAAGTCGCTTCTCCTCCGACTTCTTCTCTGTGATGTGTGCGAGTATTGCAGGGTAACCCTTTCTCAGAAATTTTCGGGTTTTTAAGCAAGAGATGATATTGAGTCCCGTCCCACCGGTCTCCCCCTGTATGATCAAGGTTCCACCGGCAGCGAGTGGAATGCGGACGATCTTATCATAACAAATGATTTCGGCTCGGTGTTTGGACAACCAGTCCATTCCAATGATGACATCGAAACTTCCGATTTCGACGGGTACAAGATCGATTGAAAAGGTTTCATCAGCTAGGTTTAAAGTGCAATTAGGTACCACACTATCGGTTTCTATAAGTTCTCCATTTGCTAGCTCTACAGTGTACTTAACATCTAAGGCAACAGGAGTGATGTCAAGTAGTGGGCAAAAGTCATCAGAGATAAAGCTTCTATCAGCACCAGTATCAAATAGAACAGAAGCATGTAAGTTGTTGAGGAGGAACATACCCGAGACCACATTAGGGTCTTGGCGGGCGTCCCCGGATTTGATGACGAAGGCTCTGCTTCGGGTGTTGTTGTTGTTGTTGCTGTTGCGGTTGTTGTTGTTGTTGTTGTTATTCTTCAGCTTTGGGCACGTGTCCCTGAAGTGCCCGGGTTTCCCACACTCAAAGCAGACTTTGGGTGGTCTGGTGTTGTTGGAATTGTTGTTGGCAGGAGAATTGCAATCTTTGGTGAGGTGGCCGTACCTCTTGCAATTGTTGCAAAAGGGACCACAGGAGCCTTCATGGTGGCGACTGCACTTGGAACAATAGGGTTTGTTCCCAGTGTAGCCCCGTGTGATGTCGGTGGTGGTGTTGTAGGCTTTGATGGTGTCGGGTTTCTTGTTTTGTTGGCTGGAGTGGTTATTGTGATAGTCAGACCACTTTCATTTGTTGTTTTGGGAGGATGAAGTGGGTGGTTCAGAATCTTGGCTCATGGACATCAGGTCTTGGGCCAGTAGGATTGCACTGTCAATGGTGGTTTGGTTGGAAGAGGCAACATGCCCCCGAACAGGCTCAGGAAGGCCAAGGATGTACTTCCTGATTTTATCAGGTTATGTGCTTACCATAGTTGGGCGGAGGGCGGCAAGTTGTTGGAACCTGGTGGTATAACCATCGATATCACCACCCTGAACCTTTAGGTTCCAAAACTCCTCGTCTAGCTTTTGGAGTTTGGCGATTGAGCAGTATTTGGCAGTGAGTTTTGCTTTCAAGTCCTCCCAAGTTAGTTGGTAGGCAATGTCAGCACCCACTGATTGGGTATATGAATTCCACCAAGAGTGGGCATCATCTTCGAGAGAGCAGGTGGCGAAGTTTACTTTGTCGTTCTCCGCGCATTTGCTGACACGGAAAACAGTTTCCATTTTCTCGAACCATCTGATAAGTCCGATGGCTCCTTCAGAACCTTTGAAGCTGGAGGGTTTGCAGCTTTGAAAGTCCTTGTAAGAACAAGGTTTAGCAGTAGTGGTTTCAGCGGCATCGCTGTTTCTCGTGGAGTTTTGAGGGGTATTCCGGGCCAAGGCTTCAGTAACTGCCTGGGTTATAAGGGATGTAAGCTGAGCATCGGTGTATGGTCTTGACTTTGGCGGCATGATTCTTCAATAAAAGAAATGAAGATACATGAGATTTTGTAGGAAAGTTGTATTTGTCACAGGTGTACATGTATAAAAGCAGTAATACATGACATCAACATGGAAAAATGACAATTAATATGAGTTGAAACAACAAGGAATATTTGATAGATAATACGAGTTCAAAGGTTACATCCTACAGAGTTATTACAAAAGGTGTCGGGATTTGTTACATCCGACTAATTTATAGAGTAGTGCCTAGATTGTCATTAGATTACGAGATAGATTACAAGACAAGGACTACACTAGTCTTAACGTAGATTAATTTGTTCCATCATCGTGACAAGACGGTCCACAGTGTTCGCAAGTCTGCTAGCTTGACGGGCGTTATCTTCTGCTAGTGCCAGTCGTTGTGTTAGTCCACGGGCATACTCTTCTGCTTCATGTGAACGTTGTTCACATTCTTCCATCCTTCGACGCAGGAGGGCATTTTCCACGCTTATCTCTATTACTTGGTTGCGAAGGACATCCATGTTGTTGTTTGTGGTTTCAAGGTCGTCGGAGACTTGTTCGATGCGTTCAAGGGATGTAAGTCTCCAGTTTTCGTTGGTTTCTTGCAACACGACATCCATGGTGCGAAGTCGCTGCTCGTGTTGGTTCACCCTAGCAGCTAAGGCCGGCAAGGTGAAATGAGTGGGGTACGGGCCAGCTCGAGGCAACCTGGCGTTCCTCCTAGCTATCCTGGGGTTCTGCGACCCGGATTGAGAGCGAGATGAATTCGATGGTGTGTTTGCCATTTCTGAGACAAAGCGTTAGTAAGATTGAGGCCTATATTCATATAGTTCCTATATAATATAGCCTATTGAGTGTCTAGCATAAACATGTTTAAGTCTCGGTTCTCTCGAGGTCAGAGTCTTCTATTGTACCCTGTTCAGCCATAACTACTTTCAGATCTTACATCATCTTTGCTTAATTGTACATAGTTGATCAGGCTATGTTAAATTAAACTCGTATGATGTAATCGCTGAACCAGTTATACCTAATAAGGAATACCGCCTAATGGTCATAGTCTAGGCCCACTAAATGCAACCTAGTTCACTATAACCTTAGGCTCTGATACCAATCTGTAACACCCCCAAATTTGATTATTTGCGGAAGCTTGATTTGGGTGTTACTAATCAATAACAAAGCACAAAGATATATAGTAAACGACTCTATATGCGTCGTTTTAACAAAATATATTGATAACTGGAATGTTTACAACATTTAAAGCTTTACATAGCTCGAGTTTAAATAAAATGAGATTTCAGTACATAAGTACTTGAACAAAATATACTAATGCAAGAAAATCTCAATCTTCTGTATGCTGACTCCAGCTAAAGTCCTGAAGCAGAAACATCCTACTGCTTGGTACCTGCGATATATGCTAAAAGGTCAACTAAAAGCTGGTGAGCTCACAGGTTTGAAATCAGTTAATATAGTATGAACCGCAAGATTTAAATAATGAATTGCATCCAGCAATTAGATAATGAATTGCATCCAGCAATTAAATGATAGTCATCGTGTATACAGCCATGAGCACATAGTTGAGCTTAACTCGAGGGCCGGGTCCCCTATAGAGAATTCCGGGCGAGGTGCCTCCACGAATGCCTAATCCACATTCGTCTTCCCAAATATTAGTACGTCCGTTTACCCGGTTAGTGCTTGCTAACCCGGACGAGGTGGGTCAATCCTATATGGTACCATATACTAATATTCACGCTACAACGTATTAACAACTATGCTGACGGAGGACTTTAAAATGATTAGTTTCGAAAAACTCATGTAGTATATGAAAAGTTGGTACTTACATGTTAAAAGTTGAGCAATATATCACACCCCTGAGTAAAACAGTAAAAGAGGGGCTATGAGACTCACCTGAGTCTGAATGCGTTTACACAAACGTAAGTTGATTAGCCGAATATGAAGTCCAAAGACTTGTAACCTGAGGGTGTCCACGACACGCGATGGTTATAATCATGATTGGGTATCTCAAAAGATCACCCTTGTAGTTGTTACACAACTATATATATGTCCAAATTACTACGATTTGGTTGATTTGTTAAGTGTTTGAAAACATGTACGGCCCGTTGGTGACGGATTTGTAATAATAATCTCAACTATTATTATTGTGATTTCGTGGCGTTTTACTTTGAAAAATGTGTTTCGATTGTGTTTTAGAAGCCGTTACGGAATCTAAGTACGGGGGTCCGGGGGCAGCGCCCCTGGTAGCGGGGTCCAAGGGGCGGCAGCCCCTGGCGGGGTCCAAGGGGCAGAGCCCCTGGCTGGGGTCGAGCTGCCAGGTCAGCTTGGAAAATTTTTATTTCTACTATATTGCTTTGACGAAAAACGCATCTGGGATCTGAATTCGGGTAAAATCGAGTGATAAATTTCGAGTCTCAACACTTAGTAAAAATCTGAGTTTTCTGTGTTTTGCGACACAATATGCGACACAAAAGTTTGTCATGCGACACAAGGGTTGTGTCGCATAAAAATGCGACACAATGTCTATGCGACACAAGGGTTGTGTCGCATAGATGCGAGATGCTGATTCAACAGCGACATAGTGATTGTGTCGTATGGAAATACGACATAGAATACGACATAGTGGTTGTGTCGCAAAACTTACGACACAAATTCTTTGGTACGACATAACATGGGAAATACGACACAACATGCGACACAAGGCTTGTGTCGCATGGAAGAACACCAGCCCAGAAAGTCCGGCTGTCATGATTTTTCCGGCCAAAAATCCGTTTCAAATCCGTTTTTAAGCTATGAAATCGTGTTCTATACTTAGTAATGGACATATACAAGTTATAATAACAATCACAAGTGAAAAATACTAAGAATCGAGAGATTTCGGGATTTTGTCGGAAACTTACAAATTGTCGAAATGGAAATCCGGAAAGATAGAAATGTAGATCGTCGCGAGGTGGTCGTGAATCTCTAAAAATATTGGTGATCCGAGTGCGTATAATGGCGTTATTTGGCGTTTTTGTGGTCGGTGGTGGTTTTGGAATAAAGAGAGAAAATAGAGTAAGTGAGAGAGAGGAAAGAGAGAAATGAAAAGAAAGAAAAGAAAATGGGAGGTTAAGTCCCCCATTTTCGGTTTCCGTCTCCGTGCTCCGCGTGGTGTTCGTTTTCTCCGTCGTTTAACGTTTCAATAAATATTTTACATATTAAATGGTAAGTTTTAAAATACGAATTATTACGCGATATTTTATTTAAATATTTTACAATTCCATTTATATTTGAGTTATAAAATGTAAGTTTGTTTATTTAGTTTGCGCGTTTTAAACATTTTGAATTGTGTACGATCTGTTTGTACGATACGATTGACTACGAAATATTATCATAATAATATTTTTGACATAAAGCGTTATTTAATAAAATTGGTCACCAACGTCCGTATAAAATTGAATCGAAATACATTCGATTTAAATTGCGTACGATTTAATCAAATCGCATTTTCGTATATATTCAACAATATATATATAATTCGATACATTAATTAGCCTAACACAGAACTAATTACATGTATTAACATACGATTAGGCACTAATTACTAGTCCTAATTTGGCGGGTGTTACATACAGGTTCTTAGTTTATGGTGGAGAAGAGGAACTTAGAGTAACGGGTTATAGTGACGCAAGTTTCCAAACTAATAGAGATGATTTTCGTTCACAGTCTGGTTGGGAATTCCTACTGAATGGGGGAGCGGTGACATGAAAAAGTTCAAAGTAAGATACAGTAGCAGACTCTACATGCGAGTCTGAGTACATTGCGGCTTGTGAAGCGGCAAAGGAAGCTATCTGGATGAGGAATTTCATTGGAGATCTTGGAGTTGTTCCAATAGTACAAGATCCTATTGCTATATTCTGTGATAACGAAAGTGCAGTTGCCTTGAGTAGAGAACCCAAAGATCACGGAAAGTCAAAGCACATTGAAAGGAAATACCATTTTGTTTGAAGGAAAGTCGAAGAAGGACATATAATTGTGAAGAGCATAAGATCAGAGGAAAATCCAGCTGATCCGTTCACAATGTAAGTCCCCTAGTTTTAGGATCGATAACTTCGTTATCTGTAGTATTAAGGTGCGGAATCCCTCAATACGGTATTATCTTACTAGTAACGAATATGTTCGTATTGCGTTTATTAAGACTTAGCTTTAAACAATGAATCGTCAAAGCCTAGTCGTTAGGTTCGGTTTTTCTCTGGTTGTCGAGTTCGAAGATCAGAAAGACGAATAGCAAAAGTTATGTTTTTCACCCTATGAAAAACATTATATACGTCCAGCTCACCTCGGCTCGCATGGGCCTGCGAGTTCGGTCCAACTCGCAGCCCAAGCCCAACACAGAGCTCGGCTCGCCAGACTAATGCCTCGCGAGTTCAGATCTCACCTCACAGCTCAACTCGCTGCGACCTGAGACCTCGACTCGCCTCGCATTAAACGTCTATTTATTTATTTCGTATTTAACATTCGTCTAACTTAGCACAATAATATGTTTAACGAATATTACTAATAAAACAAATATTTATTTACAAACCTAAACCAATATACAAACGCAATAATAATAATTACACCAGTCCTATTTCAAGCTAGATCTGTTGTCACACTCTATGTCCCAACAGACTCCCCCTTGACAATAGCTCTAGCGTCTTTATCTTCACGCTGTCTTTGGTCTTCATTTGTAAATCTTACTTCCTGCAAAAATTTTAAGCTTGATGCATGTTTTAACCATCCTGTGATAATCTCGTGCTAAATCACCCCAACCAACAGTAGATTTGATCTTGTTCTTGTATAACATAATCAGATCTTCCTTTGATAAGTTCATCAAATGTCTGTGATCATATACACGAAGAATCTCTTTTTCACCATCAGGATAATCATCATCAGCTTCAATCATAAAGGCTTCTCCTGTTCCAGCATCCACCCCCCAATATTTCAATTTTCTCAAAATATTCTAAGGCATAGTCTTCATAGGTATTTGCTTAATACAGTTGACGCTGGATAAACCTTCTTCCTTCTTCTTCTTCCAGTTCTCTGACTAAGTTCGTTCAGCTTTATTGTTTTTCCTTTCCTTGGCTTAATCTTCGAAAACTTCATAGATAATCCTTCAGTCCTAATGATACGCTCAACATACTTAGCATAGTCATCATCACTTGGATTTATCATATCTAATCTAGCCAAGTCTCGAATCTCATATCGAGGCAACGAACTAAACACTGCAAGCTTCTTCTCAAAATATTGAACCCCGTCAAACCTTTTGATCGCGAAGAGCTTCAGGTCAGAGTCATAATACCATCCAATAATGCCAGTTTTAAGTACACGCTTTCCAGTAATATCAACTTCTTTTAAAATGCGTGGCTTATTTTCCTTTTTCTTTTTCAGCATTTCTTGGATAAACATAGGATTACCAACCATATGTTTGTATTTGTCCTCTATTTCTTCAACTTCAGTATCCGAATCTTCAGAAGCATTCTCAAAAGCTTCTAAATCAATAACTGATTCTCCTTGTTCATTTACAAAAACAAATTCAGTCGTTGATGGATTCACAACATGTTCATCTACATTTGCATCCAGATCAACACCTTCATCTATCACAGATTCAAATACTGCAGTCCAGTCTTCAGGAAGTTTGAACTCTCCTTCTTCAATATCGTAATCAATCTCTTCATCTATCTCATCCAAAATATCATCTTCTAAATCTGATAGATTAAGCATTTCCATTCCTAGAGAAAAATGTAAATACAAATATATTAATAATTCAAATTCATCATTGATTTTCCTGAACCAATCTAAGAATTTCTTTATTAATTCTTTTGTATATTTTAACCTAACATATAAACGCAATTTACATATAACTTATAAAATCTTTTATTGATTACCCTGAATCAATCCAAAATCTCTTAAGTTTACTTAACAAATATTAATTAATTTTAAATTCTAATACATTGTGAATAATCACCAAATATTTAAATTTACTATTAATTACCTTATATAATTTCCAAGTGTTAATTGATCTCATTCATTATCAATTTAACCTTTAAATTATATATCATTTGTCTAGTTAATACGAATACATTTTTAACTTGTTAATTACTTATATACCTTACGGTCTTAAGTCCATAATCAAATCTAAAATGCATAGGTTATCATAAAATTTTGACCGCCGAAATTAATCGGAACACGCCGCTCGACTACTCAATGAGTCGGAAGTCTTTCGATCAATATTTTATCTTAACATAATTATATAAACTTAAATTACATCAAATATATTTTACTTAAAATAATAATAACCCTAAGTCGAATATATTTACACAATAAATTAAGTTTACATTTGTTCACTACAAACTATTACAAATATTACAGTACTATGATAATACTAAGCTATCTTACCAGCTTCAGTATCACCCGGTACAGTCTTATCTGCACTTGTATCCACTCCATAACCACTAGCACCAGCACCAGACTCCCCCTGAGTTATAGCTTGCTCACCAGTCTTTGAAGGACCGGTCTGCTCACCACTCGGTGCATTGGGATCATCGTCTTTGTCTGAATCTCTCTTCCTCTTCAACTCATTTTCTCTGCAAGACTCCAGATATACCAATATCTCCCCCTGAGTAGACTGTCCTGAATGCGATCTCAAGACCAGACTCTCCAAAGAAGATAACTTCAGTCTCTGTACATTGAAGTCTCAATATGCCAGTCTCTGGTATCGTTCTTGGTCCAGGCGGTGTGAGAGACTCAATATGCCAGTCTCTGGTAAGCGGTGTATGAGGTTGAGACAAAGCCTGCATAAGCAAACTTGTCGCAAATCTAGCTGCTTTGTTCGTTGGAAAATTAGCTCCACGAACTAGATCAGCAACCTCATGCTGTAAAGTTAAACACAATTAAAATCAGTTATTGTTACAGATTACTCTGTCTCAAACTCTAATTAATTGCATAACACTCATAGTTATAGAACTTATATCTCATACCTGAAGCGGTAAAGACATCGATTCAGTAACCACCGGTGCATCCATCTCCACCTGCGGTGTATCCTGAGCAACTGTATACAGAATTAACTGTCTCAGTTCAACTCCTGATAAACAACAAGTTAAGATTATTTAACTTTTATAATCAATACTAACCTTCTCGAATAGTAAGCGTTCTCGGACGCTTCATCAAAGGAATCTCAACTTCCTCAGTACCTTCCTCCAGAATATCCTTTCCTTTTCTCTTCCTTTCAGAAGCAGATAGAGGAGGAGAAGGTGTATTATCAGAATCTTCATCTGAAGCCGTCTCACCATCTCGACCTCTAGATGATCTAACAGGATCCTAAAGTTTAAATATATTAAACATTTATGATTAGCGTAAGCTCTATCATACAAGTTCTATATATTTAAGATTAATCAGATATAATACCTCAGTCGGTACAACAACTGATCTATCAAGCTGTATCTGCTCATCCTCAAGTAATATAACTTCGGGATTTGCAGCCTCAGCTTCAGCTTCCTGTTCGGTTAATGATATTTATATTTTAAAATCAGAAATAATATCCAATTTACTAAATATCTAATATCAGAATCATTATATAATAATATTATGCATCTATGATTAATAAAAACAATCTATCAACTAAGAATCTATATTATTATATAAAAAATATTACCTCAGGTGGTGCTAAATAACTCTCAATGTCTTGAAGCAAAGGATTTGTCGCATCATCATTCTGCTCCAAAACCTCTTGCACAACCTGTGCAGCAACATCTGGATTCACTTGCTGATCCACCTGACCAACCCGAATAAGAACATCCTCAAGGAGCCCTTGTGGATCTTCAGATTGAGCTTCCTCAGCTTCAGGTTCTGGTACAACATCAGCATCAGCAGCAACAGCAGGAACAACGTCCAACCACCCATGATTTGGCGGTGCAACGTAGTTCGGATCAACAATATACCCGAAAAGTGGTCTAACTTCCGGTTTCACCACTCCTTCCTTCCTGACCGTCTGCATAAACATGGAGTTATACCCACGATGGTCAATCGTATTAACCACTAGATGTGGTTCAGGTATAGCCAAATCCGGTAGACGCGCACGGATAATCAGCATGCAAAATCGTGGATAAACCAAAAATCTTGATCTAACAGATCCCGATATCTGTTTCGCAATCTCACCAAAAATATAGTCACAAAAACTGTATGGTTTATTATAAACCAGTGACAGTGAAGCCGATAGAATCGCAGGGCTCAACTCGTCAAAGCCACCTTTCTTCGCTGCGAAAACTATATTCATCACGTGCCAGAGAAACCTCCACTGACCAATGACCAGAGGCTTCTGGAACTGACGTCCACGCCTGTCTCCTGTATATCCCATACGACCTATAGCACCCTCAATAAAATCCATAGGATACTCAATATCCCCGTTCTCCTGTTCTACGGTACCTAGCTGCAAAATCTCACGAAGATTACCAGCTGAAAATGTAACAGGCTGACCGCTAACCGTAGCTCTAATCTCTGGAGGGTTGACAGATTCATCATATACTATATCCGTCCAGAAATCGTTCAGTATAGCCTGAGAAATCGGAGGATTGGCCGTAATGGCGTATCTAATCCGTGATCGTGCTAGAAAACGTAGAATATCAGCAACCCTGTCAGCCCGCTTGGCCTCAAGGTTCAGATCAACCAAAATGTTGTGACCCTTATCAAATGCTCTAGCCATATCTGTAAAATAAACACAAACAACAGATATAATTTAATGCACGATTAGAAAATATTTAAACTATTACGTATTATGAATCGAGATTCATCAAACATCTTAGTTTAAAATTGAAATTATATATAACTTGTTACAAAAAATAGTCTCAAGTCGTATATAAAAATTTAACTTATAACTAAAAGTCTTAAGTCTAATTTAAATTAATTACATAAAAGTTATTATTAAAAAAAAATTAAAATGTTTGTAAATTCCGGACTCGCATAAACTGGCCTAACGAGATGAGGTCAACTTGTTTTGCTTATCAACTCGCTATATTCATCAACTCGCTAGATTGATCAACTCGTTATACTAATCAAGTAGCTATTGAAGTGAACTCGCTAATCACACCGATTCGCTAGTCAACTCGCTGCGAGTTGAATCACAATGTCAACTCGTTCGATGAACTGCCGTCGCGAATTAACAATTAAAATCGATTAATCTGTTGATTTTAACATGATCTATCAATTGATTGACGTTCATTAATGTTAGTTTAACATAAACCCTAAAGATCTATGTCCAATAACATCGTAATCGACTCAAATCGTTTAAACTTCAAACCGAAACACTAAGTTTATAAAAACTTTCGATTTCTTGCAATTTAAACGGTGAAATCCGTTGATATATACCTCAAAATGTTCGCAAATAAGTCTTGAATATAATCTACGGATTGAAAAAACTCATTCCCGTAATCTAAAATTCGAAATCAAGCGAAGATCAATAATCGCCTCGTTTCGCCTTTGTGACGGATTCGCAAAGTTTAGTGAACTCGCGAAATATGTGTGGGTTCGGTTGGTTGGTTTGACTCGTTTGACCCCCTTTATACTTTATATCCGATTCGCGAGATTTTAAGTGGACTCGCAAGTTGATGTCAACTCGCAGAAATAGTAAAAACGCGAATTTAATTCTAAGTATAAATAAAAACCCGATATTTTTACAAGTCTAAATTATAATTAATTTTCACTTGTATTTGTCACGTTGTTCAACTCAAAAATATACAGTATAATTGAATTCCGAAGGGTAAACATAATAAACACAAAAATTAAAAATTAAAATTAAAAATAAATAAAAATAAGATAAAAATACAACTATATAAACTTTGGTATCAAGTACCATTTTATTAATCACTTGAAACAAAGTAAATATACAATGTAAATAAGATTTTATCTGCTTAGGGATCATATTAGTAAGAATAAGCAATTAAGTATATATTTAAAAGTCTAAGCAGATTGGTAGTATACATACCTCATGAAATTCAAATAAATTACTTTAAAATTACAACTAAATTTATCATTTATACATTTATATTTATGAAACTATATCTTAGTTACCTTTATCCACATAGCATAATTAATAATGCATTACTCACTTAAAGTGAATATTTTATTATAGACAGTCCAAGACGATTACCGGTATTATAATCCACATAAACAAATTATACTCAATTTTCTAAGCATAACACTTTATTGTTAGTATGAATATTATCAAATGCTTCCTATTATATGACATACTGAAGAATTCAAGTAAAACACATAACACTGCATCATTAAATTTCAAGGTAGCGGTTACTAAATAATGTATATTTTTGAAACATATAACATACACTTGAATTTTTAAGGTTAGACAAATATCAAACATACTTTGAATATGCTATGTTATCCAAGTCTGTACGTAGTACAACAGAAGATCCCTTCTAGCATAATTCAAAATATATTTGAGAATATTAAGTTAATTAAAGGTTTCAGTTATGTACTTAGTACAACAAAGTTACCAGTAATTAAGTTAATACCCATATTGCTATTATTTGTCAATTCAAATTAATATGCATGATAACAGTGTATGGCAATACCATCATTCAACAATTAAGATTTAATGTCATACATCATAGAATAGTAACACAAAATAATAAACAAATAGTTAATTTACTTCTTAAGGCTTAGAAAATTTCATATAATTTGCCTACCAGTACATCATATGATGAAGCCATCTAAAGTTTTACTAAAAATAGACAAATTATAACTTGTGGATATAGGTGTATAATCAAATAAATATAAACACATACCTGATAGAACCGCTGTAGTTCTAAAGCAACTTTATTTGAACATACTCCCATATCATACTTAGGACTTAAGCTTATTATTGTGAAGTTTATTCTCCTAATGTACTATCATTTCCCTTAGTTTTTGCAAATAAAAACTTAAATGAAGGCGATTCCCCTTAGGTAACAAGCAAATGAATGCCATACGCCTTTTTTTTTTTTTTTTAATGAACACAGAAATACTAACTATTACAAAATTACCCTTGGAAGACTAATCACTCTGGATTTCTCATTCCGTTTAGTTGAACCAACGTCTCAAATCTTGCTCTGTCGAACGCCTTTGTGTATAAGTCTGCTAAGTTATCCAATGATGGAACCTTAACTAACTTTATCAACTTCTTCTCAGCACAATCTCTAATAAAATGATGTCGAATATCAATATGCTTAGTTTTACTGTGCTTCACCGGATTATTAGTGATCGACATAGTAGATTCGTTATCAATCATCATAGGAGTATTGGTTATATTTAACCCATAATCCCGCAGTTGCTGTTGAATCCAAAGTACTTGCGAGCAACAGCTGCCAGCTGCAACATACTCAGCTTCACATGTAGAAATGGCTACCGAGGTTTGCTTCTTGCACTGCCAGGATACTAATCTACCTCCTAGGAATTGACATCCTCCGGCCGTAGATTTTCTATTCTGATTGCATCCTCCATAATCCGAATCAGTATAAGCTACGAGATCTAAGTCTCCATCAATCGGATACCAAAGACCCAGCTTAGGTTTCCCTTTGAGGTAACGAAAGATTCGTTTAACAGCTTGCATGTGTGACTCTTTCGGATTAGCCTGATATCTTGCGCATAAACAAACAGCAAACATTATGTCAGGCCTAGAGGCTGTAAGATACATTAGTGATCCGATCATGGCTCTATAAAGAGTTGGATCCACATCGCTATCACTCGATGTATCTGGACCTAGTCCATGATTGACTGGAATTGGAGTATTGTAGACCTTACTTTCATCCATCTTGAAGCGTTCTAATAGCTCATATGTATATTTAGATTGATGAATAAAGAATCCATCCTTCTTTTGATCAACTTGTAATCCTAAGAAGAAATTCAACTCTCCCATTGCAGACATTTCAAACCTTTTTCTCATGACTTGCTCGAATTCTTGACACATCTTTTCATAAGTTGATCCAAAGATAATGTCATCAACATAAACTTGCACGAGAAGAAAGTCTTTCTTTTTCCACTTCACAAATAGTGTACTATCAATCGATCCTCTTGTAAATCCATTCTCAAGTAGATACGTTGACAGTGTTCCATACCACATCCTTGGTGCTTGATGTAATCCATATAGAGCCTTATTCAAACGATATACTCTATCTGGATACTCAGGATCAGCAAGCCCTGGCGGTTGTGAAACATACACCAATTCTTCTACTTTGCCATACAAAAAGGCACTCTTAACATCCAACTGATACACTTTTATACCAAAATATAATGCGAATGCTAAGAATACTCTAATTGCTTCTAGCCTAGCAACTGGTGCAAACACTTCATTGTAATCTATACCTTCTTGTTGATTAAAACCTTGAACTACCAGACGAGCTTTATTGCGAGTAACGATTCCTTTATCATCTCTCTTGCACTTAAATACCCATCTAGTTCCAATTGGATATTCTCCCTTTGGTAGGTCAACCAACTCCCATACTTGTAATTTAGAGAACTGAGATAGTTCTTCTTGCATTGCTTCTACCCACGAACTTTCTTTTAAAGCCATTTGAACATTTTTAGGCTCGACTTGTGAGATAAAGCATGAATATAGACATTGATTAGGAATCCCTGTCTCTTTCATTGCAGTATACAAGCTTTGGTATTCAGAATTCTCAGACGTACCAGCTCTGGATTGATGCCTAGTTTGAACCGGAGTATTTATATCACCGATGATGTTTTCAACGGGATGATTCTTACTCGTTCTAGTTGTAGTAACTGGTTCAACCTGTATTTCATCTTCCAAATTAGTACCAATCTCTTCCAATTCAGGTACATCTTCCGTACGTGCTGAAGATATCCTTAAATGTTTCAAAGGAGTAAGTATATCATCAAACTTTGTAGAAAGATCATCAGGATCTTCTGTTTCTTGAGACTTATCCTCTTAAGGTTGTTGTGACTCACTTGTGGAAGCTTTATCTGAGTCAACATTAGTCTTAATTCCAGATTGCTTAACACTTGATGTTGAAGCGGGACCTATATTCTCATCTTCAAACAATAAATGTTCAGCTATCTCTGAATCACTGACATAGTCACTAATAGGAACTTTAAATGATGCAAAACGATCAGAATAATCAAATTGCCATTCTAAGCCCTTATGAACATCAGGTGAGTAGCTCGTAACCTCAATATTATAAACTACCTCCAAACTTCCTGTGACTTTATTAAAGACTCTCTTGTTTGGCGAATTGGGCATATAACCTAGGAAAAATCCTTCGTCAGCCTTCTCACCAAATTTTGCTTGATGTCCAGTTTTTAATATGGTGCATGAAACTCCAAAGGGTTCAAACCCTTTTAAGTTAGGTTTCTTATTGTTCAAAAGCTCATAACAAGTCTTGTTATGTCTCTTAACCGTAAGAACTCTATTAAGAACATAACATGCTGTATTCACTGCTTCTGCCCAAAAGATGACCGGAAGCTTTGAATCAGCAAGCATTGTTCTAGCAGCTTCAATCAACGTTCTATTTTTCCTTTCAGCAACACCATTCTGTTGAGGTTCATAAGGTGCACTGAATTGATGTAATATCCCTTTGCTTAAGCAATAGATATTCAACGTTGAATTCTTGAATTCTGTTCCATTGTCACTACGAATACGCTTAACTATCTTTTTATAGACATTCTCTACTAGATCAAAGAATTCAATTAGAATTCCAGGAGTCTCATCCTTTGATCCCAAAAAGAATACCCATGAAAATCTAGAATAATCATCTGTGACAACCAAACAGTACCATTTGCCACCTATACTTCTCTTGCTTATAGGGCCGAAGAGATCCATATGTAGCAATTCAAATGGCGAGGAGATAAAGTTTTCAGTCTTAGGTCTGTGTGGTTTCTTGTGCTGCTTTCCTTTCATGCAAGGAACACACTTATCCTCAGACTCGAAACGTTTTTGTGGTACACCTAGAACCAAACCATTTTTGGTTATATAATTCATTTTTCTCCAGTTCAGATGTGCCATTCTCCTATGCCATAACAAAGCGTCTGTTTCCGAAGCCTTGGATAATAAACATGTAGACACCATTGAAGAGTTAGGAACACCCATGTTGATAGCATAGATGTCCTTCTTCCTTGGCGCCCTCATCAATATCCATTCATCAGGAATTTTAAAACCTGGCTTCAGGACTAAGGCCTCCTTTTCATTGAAATAAACTGGATGACCTTTATCACAGACTTGGGAAACACTCACTAGGTTGTGAGTAAGTTCTTCAACATAGTTCACATCCTCAAGAGTCAAAGTTCAATTTGAAACTTTTCCTTTTCCCGAAATTACTCCTCCTTTATCTCCTGCAAAGTTTACTTTTTGCTTGAGACTCTCCTTGAAGTCCTTCAGTAGACTTCTTTCTCCAGTCATGTGCCTTGAGCATCCACTGTCTACATACCACCAGCTGTCCTTGTTCACAGCATGCTCCTGCACATAACACAAAATACGATTAGTTATCAAGAGGGACCCAAGCCATTATGGTCTTGGTTTGTCCCTTATCATCAACAAACTTAAGCTCTTTAAAATAACCATCCTTCCCATCAGGAGCTTTGGTTACTTTCGAAGTAGCTTGAGTTTGTGGACGATCAGCCTTAAGAGGTGAATTTGAGGAGAACCTCTTAGGCACATAATTATGAGCTCTATTATGATAATTATAATTAAACTCATGTGATCGCGAAGTAGTACCACTCTCATAATGACTATGGCCTCTACTTGGAGTTCTAAACCTCGACGGTGTCACATCTCTAGACTTATAGACAGAATTTTCACCTTGAGTATATGGCCGTTTAGGTTTAGGTGGGGAGACACTATGCTTACCATCTCTTTTAAGAATGTTAACAGGTTTATTACCTAACTTAGGTTTGGTATCTAACCCATTTACAGTCATACTAGAGTCGGTCTGTGTCTTTTCATCTATCACAAGCTTATGTGGTGTTTCAGGCTTTTTGTTAGGACAACACGAAGCCACGTGTCCCTTTTGATGACACTTGAAACAAGACATCTGCTTGCGTGATTTACTCACTTTTGCTTTCTCATCCGGAGTCTTAGGCACTAAAGGTTTAAACTGTTCCTTATCAACTTTATCATCAATCTTAGCATCGTTAATCACTCCACCCGATACAAATTGTATTTTGGTGAACTGAGAAGCCTTGCTATTATCTAATGATACGTTCTTAATAACATCTTTCTGTGCCTCTGACTGTTCAGGTTTATCAGCTACTGAATTCTCAGGATTAACTTCAGTCATTTCAGAATCTTCAGGAATAGGAGTGTAATTGGCATTAAAAGGAGGGGATACATAATTGTAACCTAACCCAGTCTTGTCCTTTACACTACGTTGAGCATCTAACATTTTATCCATTTGAGATGTCCTATAGTTCTCAAGTTTACGGTTTTGCTCAATTAACCTTAAGTTAAGGTTCACTATTTCCTGATCCTTACTAGCAATCGTCTCATTTAAGTCTTTGATATTCATATGGAGACCATCTATGACAACATATTTTTCACTTATGGTATCTCTAAGTTTTGTTCTATCCGAAGCATCAGACTTAATTTTATCTTTTAAGACTTGTTTATCATCACTTAATCTACGAATATCCATAATAGCTTGATCAAATTCAGATCTAACAGTCTTATATGATTCCTTATCCATATTTAATTGTGATGACAAATTGCTATTTGACACAGTTAAGACACTATTCTGAGATTGTAAATCAGTAACTAAGTAACAAACATCAGCAAGATTAAGAATATCTAAACATACCTTCTTCTTGTTAGTTTGTAATTCAGCCATGCGTGCCACGAATTCTTCAGGACTCATATCTGGAGCTGAATCCATATATAGCACGTCATCATCACTTGCCTTCACTTCAGACTTAGGCATCTCTACTCTCTGTTCCATATCAGTGGGCATGTAGGACACTGATACAGCAGTTGTCTCTTCGATCTCGGCCATCAAAGCTTCCTCAGAATGAGCTTGCCAATCATAAGAGCCATCCAACTGCTTCACCACTAAGGCTTTGGAAGCAAGAGTACTTCCCGAACCTTGTTTTCCTTGTGCTTCTACTTTAGGTCTTTGGCATTCTCTAGCAAAATGACCAATACCCTGACAGTTAAAGCATCTGACCTTGGTTTTATCAAACCCTGATCTATTGCCCAACACTTTTCTACCAGTTCTCTTGAGGAAATTCTTCACCTTTCTTCTTCAACAATCTCATGGTATTCTAATTCACTTAGCAGATGGTAGAAACGCGTGACATAGGCATCAAGATCTTCTCCTTTTAAAGCTTTAAACATAGTAAACTGCTTTTTAAGAAGACTCCTCTTGCCAGCTCTCACCTGTGGACTTCCTTCACCTCTTTTCTCTAGAGCTTCCCAGAGCGTTCTAGCAGTATGAAAAGACTTGAGTTGATGAGCAATCTCTTTAGGAAGACACATCTTTATGCAAGAATGTGATTTATTTTCATTTCTGTAAGCTTCCTTCTCTTGATCACTCATGTTCGCATAGGTAAGAACCACTGTGGCATTTTGAACAGTTTGAGTAGGTGGGGTGTATCCACTCTTGATACACATCCAGATTGACAGGTCATGGAATCTACAGTAAGGTTCGAATCTGTCCTTCCAATTGTAGTAATCTTCGATTCTTAACAACTTAGGTGGAATGTTTGACTTTCCCACCTCGTGGTCCATTTCGATCATTCTACTTAAGTCAGACATCTTAAAAATGTAAAATTAAACTGTTTCAGCGAATTCAGAAAACTCAACTCGCAAGACTCAGCTCAACTCGCAATCTCAGCTCGACTCGCAGAATAAGTCGATTCACAAGTCTCAGTTCGGATTGCTAAAAGATGTCAATTCGCAAGTGATGTCGATTCGCGAGGGATCTCGGTTCGACTCGCAAGCCTCAGTTCGACTCGCTAGTTCAACTCGGTTCGCAGGCGACGCTGGAACCCTAATCTCGACTCGCGAAACGGCTGTTAAACCCGAAAAACGAATGTTAAGGAATTTTTACGACTGAAACTTAAAATTTCGACCGTAAACAAACCCTAAAACGTCCAGAGAATGATTCTGATCGTTAGTATTGCAAGAATGCACGTAAAAACGACCCGAATCAAAAACGCAATAACACTAAAACTTATGAACACACTCGTATTTAGCCCGAAAGCTCTGATACCAGATGTAAGTCCCCTAGTTTTAGGATCGATAACTTCGTTATCTGTAGTATTAAGGTGCGGAATCCCTCAATACGGTGTTATCTTACTAGTAACGAATATGTTCGTATTGCGTTTAATAAGACTTAGCTTTAAACAATGAATCGTCAAAGCCTAGTCGTTAGGTTCGGTTTTTCTCTGGTTGTCGAGTTCGCAGATCAGAAAGACGAATAGCAAAAGTTATGTTTTTCACCCTATGAAAAACATTATATACGTCCAGCTCACCTCGGCTCGCATGGGCCTGCGAGTTCGGTCCAACTCGCAGCCCAAGCCCATCACAGAGCTCGGCTCGCCAGACTAATGCCTCGCGAGTTCAGATCTCACCTCACAACTCAACTCGCTGTGACCTGAGACCTCGACTCGCCTCGCATTAAACGTCTATTTATTTATTTCGTATTTAACATTCGTCTAACTTAGCACAATAATATGTTTAACGAATATTACTAACAAAACAAATATTTATTTACAAACCTAAACCAATATACAAACGCAATAATAATAATTACACCAGTCCTATTTCAAGCTAGATCTGTTGTCACACTCTATGTCCCAACACACAAAGCCTCTAGGAAAGTCCAAACACGATGAGCATGCTAGGAGCATAGGTTTAAGAGATAATGTAAAGTTTTAGTTGTTAGTTTGAATTTGAAACGTTATAAAAAATGATGGAAACTGTAATAGACTTGGTGATTAATAATGGAGATTTTTAATGGGAAGGAGTTCTACCATTTACTATTGTTTGTCATTGTGTTTCAGTTTTGCATGTTTAGACACCACTTCCAGAGTAATAAGTTCTTACTCGAACCTCCTCAGTCGATTACACTATAGGAAGTATGTGGTGAATTAAGACTGTCATGGAGTGTTAGTAGATGTCTATGGAGATTAGACATGGCATGGAGATTGCTGCAACACTCATGGGTACTTAATGGAGATTTAAGTATAGGAGAAACCCGCACTTAAAGAGATCACTTCATGGATTAAATCACGAGTGATTTTAAGATGATAATATCTTCTATTCTTAAAATGGAGATACATGAGTATTTAGTTCTTCAAGTCTGTTATACTTTAGTCTATTCAAACGCTATGCGTAAATACCAGTTATAAAGGGTATGCTAGGTATGATATGATAAGTTGACTAGTGCTATGTAGTCGATATTTATTTGTTCCTTTTGCCTAAAATGGAATGGGCCCTCTGATGATTAAAGTTTGACTCTAAAGTGCTAGGCCTGGCCGAGACTATGTTGATAGTTCAGTAGTCTCATATAGTCAATATAATCAGAAATCAGAAAACATATATGAATCTTGAGATTGATAAAAATCCATGTCTTGGTTCATAAGATATCGTGAGACAAAGGAATGGTTGAACAATAATAACTCTAAGATGAGATTCAGAGTTCGGCAGTTGCTTGGATGGCACACTTTATAAAATTAATAGGATAGAGACTTAGACCAATAATAGTTGATGATTTGTCCAAGTGGGAGACTGTTGGAATAGTGTCCAATATCATAACTAATTGGTGAGACTATCATTAATGGTAAAGTCCTTTTTGGGTTGCCCTCAATAAACAGTCAAGAGAAAGATGAAGGATAATATTAATTGTATTAATATTATAATTGTTTGGTTAATTAATAAATAGTTTATTAATTAGAAAATCAAGAGTAATTAAATTTGGCGGAAGATTCCAGAAACAGGATCCAACCGTCGGTTGGATAGTCCAACCGCCGGTTGGGATTAGGGTTTCAAAGGCGGTGCAAGTTGTAGTACAAGTCTGACAGCTCTAACCGCCGGTTGGAAGGTCCAACCGCCGGTTGGGAGTCAAATTCAGGGTTTCTTCCACAACTATAAATAGGGGCATCCTATACCTTCATAACATACGATTCAGATACGAATTTTCTGAGGATTTCGAAAATTCAACTTTCTCTTGGGTTTTTTGGTGTGAAGCATTAGAGGTATTCTACTTTGGGAACTTGCCTCCAAGTAACGAAGCTCTGCTCGTTGGTCTGCTCGCGAGAAATAGGTTTTCTCTTAAGGTTAGTGTTTTCCTTATTTTCTTTATCCAATTTATTTATTGTACTATGTTGTTAAAGTTAAAGATCCCTTAGGGTTTTAGTTTCCTAATTGCCTTAGATTATTTAAAGTTTTGTTATTCCGCTGCGTATATAATAATCTAGTTAGGGAATAGAAAACCCAACACTTCTAAAAGTTCTATTGTATGCATCGAACTTACTAATCACTCCTATTGTATGTAGTCATTAACCGGAAGCAAGGGTAACCAGTTACCCCTTGCTTACGTGGCCAAGGATCGATGAGTTGTCGTTGCCACGTCATTGCCACCTGGTCCACGTCAACAGAGTTGAATACATTTTCTTTCACCACATTAATGTCATCACCTTCATCATCTTCAACAACATTTTCCAGTGACTTTTCCGGCGACACCAAAACCACTACATTAACCAACATCTCCATTATCTCTACTTTACAACCATCTCCAGCATGACCACCATCTCTAACTTCAACCACATTTTCCGGCAACACCATCTTTTCTGGTGACCTATCTTTTCCTGCGACATCATATATTCCGATAACACTACAACAACCACTACCATTACAAATATCCTTATTATCTCTACTTCACAACCATCTCCGGTGTCGCTACCTTCTCAAACTTCATCCACATTTTCCAATGACACCATGTTTTCCGGTGACACCATGTTTTCCGGCTACACCACCACAATAACTACATTAACCAACATCTCTATTATCTCTACTTTATAATCGTATCCGGCATCACTGTTGAGCTCGTCTTTTTACGGACGGTCAACGGATGTTTAAAAATTTATAATTGCTGGGGTCTAAGTGTGACTTACTAGTACTGAACCAAAGGGTTAGTAGGCGGTAAGTTGGACCTAGAGTCGTTCTTAAAGAGAAACTGAATTGAAACGGAGGTGATCCAATCAATCTTTCTTTTCTAGTAAATGTTTTAAAAGAGTGCGTTGGGGGTTTTGGTTCAGTTAATTAAGTAAACTAAATAAAGCGAATAAAATGTAATAAGATGTCAGATAATGCAAAGTAGTATTTGTTGTGAGTTCGTTAGTTAATAATCATGGGATTATGACTTTTACGGGAAAATGATTAACTAAATTGGGTTGCTTACGGGATTCATTAACTTGTGGTATAACCAATAGATTCCTTATCAGTCGGTTATCAACTAATATGTCACGAGGAACTAAGGTGTCATGATTCTGACCAGACAGACGATGCTCAACTCTCCACACTCTCCTGTGAGGGAGTCAGTGGCCCATATTATTGAACGTATTCACTCGTGGGCGAAGGAATAGAGTAGCAAGTCCATAACATGTCTAGCCGTTCTTAATACCACAATGATTATGAATCCATTAAACAACTAACTTAGAACTTGTGTCCGGACTTATTTGATCAATTTCTACCAATGAAACTTAAGCGTGATAAACGAGGGAAAGCATTTAGGTTTCTTGCATACCGTACTTTAGGTTTCATGGTTTTTAGGAAAAAGTATCATTTTAAGTTGGATTTCAAACTTGCCTTTCTCAATACAGTTAACAAATCCCTAGGTTTTCGTAAATGGTCATTTAGCCTATAGCCTACCTAATCTAATCTAATCTAAACTAAAACAACTAATTAAAATGCTGACGGCTTTTTACAGAAAGTCAAACCCAGACAATGTCGGAAAATGCTATGGTAGCTCACATCGTATTTAATCGTTTACCGGTGTTTCCATTGTGAGTTTAATTGCTTCGCGATGTTTACATGATAAGTACATTGTGATCGGAAGTGTACAATACTCATGGCAAGTCCACGTAATCACATTGCATTTTATAATGCTTGCATGACATTACAATTAAAAACATAGTTTTTACACAGATAACTATTGACCGAGTATTGAGGTTCGCGACTCCTCTTTACAAGGTTATAATCACGTTTGTTAATCGAAAGGCGAATGTAAGTTTTAGGTTTAAAATCACAAGATAAGGCCGTTCATAAAGTTTCCAATTTTATAACGTCGATCCATAATACAACTACCTTCGGTCGTTACCGGCTTCCATATATTTGTACTATGCTCAAAAGCATTTCCAATACTATACCGAGTAATCATTCGAATCGGGGCCATCGTATTATTTCACGACGTATTTAAAGTCATCCCAGAATTATATATACTAACTACATCACAACAAATACAATATTAATCTACTCGCTAATCATGGCATAAACGATCTCTAACATAATTAAAGCAAACATATTTAATTAAGATAGATAAGGATAGAAATAACCGAGATTAATATGCGAGAAAGAATAGACTTGAATTAATGAGCGTAACTCCAAGCGTACACCAAAGATTACAAAACGTTCCTAGCTTTCTTTCTACTCTAAACAAAGTGATAAACTAATCTAATGCTAAATTTAAAGTAAGAAAGTAGAATGAGAAAGTAAGAAAGTAATATGACTAGTGCATATGGGACATTTTGAAATGGAGCCTTAAGCCTCCTATTTATAGGTGAGCTTTGGCTCACATTAGCATCAAGAGGTGCATGTTAGTAAAAGGTAGCCAAAAGGGTGCATCGGGTACTGTACAACACGAAAAGTAGGCGCCCCAGGTACCAAAAGTTGCCAAAAACTGAAACCGAGGCGGGGCAAGGGTGGCCGGCGGTGGTGGTGTGGTGGCCGGCGGCGGCTGGCCCACCCCGGCCCCGTTTCGCCGTCTTTTGCTTCGTTTCTCGATTCGTGCGTGTTTTCTTCGTTATGCGTCCGTTTGCATCGATTCTTTTTTTGTTGGATTCGTAATTCAAAAACGAAGATTTTTGACATAGGATAGGCCCTGAGATGAGGTCTCTAGCTCCAGATATTGCGTACGAATCATTTGGATCTTCAGACGGGCGTAGAATCTTCATTCTTTATCCGTTTTAGTTGATTCTTCTTTTGTTGGATTCGTATTTTGAAAACGAACATCTTGGACAGAATGGATGATGGTGGAGGGCATTTTAGTCTTGAAATCTCGTTTTGATGCCTTGAATCTTCAAACGTGTGTGGAATCTTCGTTTTTCATCCGTTTTGCTTGATTTTTATCGTGCAACCTTGTTTTGACCATCTTGGCATAATGTTACTGATTTGTGCTATATTTGAGTGAAAATGCCAAGGATCGTTCTAGAATGAGAGAGATATCGGTAGTAAAAACATGACTTTTTACGCGATATCAGTCACCACCATCCACAACTCCAACCACATTTATCGGTAACACCATTTTTTCCGGCGATACCATATTTTTTGGTAACACCACCATAAGAATCACCAAGACACGTACAACCGATGGTCACAATCACAAACACATGGTCAATTTTTTGAAACTCCCATACTTGCTAGATTAAGGCATGAGTTTTGTTAGGGGTGAGTATGGGTCGGTTTGGGTCTCGTTGAGACCCAAAACCGAAACCATAACTGAATTTTCGGTTAATTAAAATCTTTAACTGATCGGTTTCGGTTAAATAGCGGTTCTGTTATCGGTTAAAAAATGCGAGTCGGTTAATTTTTCGGTTTAATCGGTAAATAACCGCCAGGGTGATAGAATAGTTGATTCAATCCCACAAATTCACATATCAAAGGATTAGGTAATACTACGAAACTTGATGAAAATAAAGATGTTTGAATAACAAAACCCATGGAGTTGCTTAAATTCTACGTTAATATTGATCTACACCTCCGGTATGTAGTAACTTTGGAAGGTGTTTATGAAAAAGAGGTTGGTAGACTGTGCCGTTGTGTTTATGTGGTATTATTAAGATTAGGTTAATAGATGAATGGATGTAAAAGGCTGTTAGGTGTCAACGGTTTGGGCTATAAGGCCCAGCATACTACCAACCATAACATTTAAAAATTGTTATCAGTTTAGGCATGAAAAGTAACTACATGAATGAAGTAATTCTTAAGTGTATGTATGTTAAGTGTATTATTTACTTTAAGGATTTATTAATGTATATAACAATATATACATACATATATATGTATATATGTATAAACATAATAAGAAAAATACTAAATATTAAGTGAGGCGGTTCGGTTAATTTGGGTCGGTTTTGAGATAGTAACCATAACCATAACCGATATAATCGGTTAATCGAAAATCAATAACCAAACCGTCGGTTAATGGTTTGGGTCAGTTAATTTGGTTCGGTTAATCGGTTAGTTCGGTTATGGGTCGGTTTTTTGGTTTTGTTGCTCACCCCTAAGTTTTGTTGATCAGGTGAAATGAGACAAAAACTAAAGTTTGATACATTTTAGAAAGTTCCTTACATTTATGTAGTCCCACGTGGCACCTACGTGGCGTACAACGTGGACAAAAGTGGAGTAACCGGTACTACATAAGAAAAATTTCGGTTTCAGGTTAATGACTACATACAATAGGATTGATTAGTAAGTTGGATGCATACAATAGAAGTTTTTGAAGATAGATTCATACAAAAGGATTTTGTGACAAGTTCAATACATTTACAAATAATAAGCCCTAGAAATTATGCACCTAAAATTATCATGTAATTTATTAATGTTGAAATACGTAACTTATTTAAAACTAGAACAAAGAACCATAGGTGTCAAACATTGAAAAGTTGAGGGACTGGAGTTGTTAATCTTACTTACTTCAAGGTTAAGAAATTGAATCCACAAACTTGCATTACATGTTTCAGGAATTGTTAAAACTTTCATGTGTTTGTGTTATGCGACGGTGACCAAGAATTATTAAATTGAGACTTGTATTCAAATACTTATGAAAATTAAACAATCACGAGTTCACGTCATGGAGGTATGAATGTTCCCTTATAATTTAATTCAAAGGTTGAGTTTATGGAGACATAAACCCTCAAATTAAATTGTTAGTGGGGGTTTGAGTTTTAATATTGATCTAAGATTTAGAAACATAATTTTTTTTTATAGAAATCATAGTTATGTATTGGTTTAGGGTTGTGATATTGTTAGTAAGATAATTATAATTATCAGTTAATGATTGTTTGAATAAAGTTTCAAGTTTTCAACCATCATAACATCATTCTATGGATTATCTCTCAATTCTTTCCCTATTTTCTCACTGTAGATTAATTTTCAATTTTAGTTTAGGATTAGTCTAATTAGTTAGACTAATATTTTTTTAAAACCGGAGATACTCCAAGACACCGCGATTCGGCAAGCTTCTTCGTACACCTCTTTCAGTTTCTGATTCTATTTTGTCTTTTAATTTTAAAACACGTTGTTTTATCGGTGTGATCGTTTAAAAATACTTGCTACAACTAACATGATAGGCTAAGCAAATAAATAAATTAGACAATTTAATTGTGTAACATTATATGTTTATTATATTACTAACTAAATTGTTTACGAATCTATTAATATTATGTTTTTCAAATTCGGATATTATAGACAGCAGAGATGTATACAACGGACACATTTATAAACGTCCAAGGATAAAATTAAGACGCTTAGTTGATTAGTGATTGTTCTATATTTTATCAAGGATCGTGCGGTGAATCACAAAGGTGGATGTCAAAGTTTAGATTTAATGTAAAGGGTGGTGTTCTGACAATGTCGCTGTACACGAGAAGATTTTTTAGTCGAACTGACATGTTTTTGTTGTAATGTCGTTTTTGAAGCTGAGTTAAGTTGTTTGTAAGCTTGCTTAACATGTTGTGGAATTTATGACGCTTCGTAGTTATTTAGTTCCATAAGGGCATCACTTAGATAACATTTTGGCAATCTATTGAAGGTGTATTCTTGTTTTAACAGACTTATTTATCATGGTCTATTCATTAGTGACCTAATATAACATACGCGTTAAGTATAGTACTATATCTGCAACAAGTTTATGATAGAAGGGTAGCACTCTAATATATGATAGTAACATACAAATGTTAACTTTTGGTAAATCACAAGGACCATTTATGGAACGTAATCATTTTCAAACGTATAAAAGCTTATGCTATTGATTCTTCGCCGCTTAAAAAATTGGGTATGATCCAATTTAGGGAAATAGGATCTCTATATATCTAGGGCTCGTTCGTAGCTATTCAATGTTGTTTCAATTCGAAATGAAATCTCCCTCAGTCAGGTCACATTTCTATAATTCCTTTTACATATCTTCTTATATGTTCTTCAAATCCCATTAATTTTTGGTTATGTTTATAATTTGTCATATATAATAAATTAGGGTTGATAGTTTATTAGCTCGATAATTAATATCTAATATGAGTGATCATTTGATTCCAAATCTTGATTTAAATCGTGATCCTTCCGGTGATGAATCTCTAGCATTAACGCAAGCGATTCAATCTCCGGTATATGAAATTGAAGATAGAATTAGGGTTTTAGGTCGGGTTTATGGTAGTGTTTTGCAACAACGGCGGCAACGAAGTGTTATAAACGATCAACCATTATATGATCACATATGGAATATTAGTCGATTGGAAAAAGCTTTGGAGGTTAAAAATGACAATTTGATTGCTAATGATAATACTTCTGATAGTGATGATGGTAATAAAGGGAATTGTTTTGAATGTAATATATGTTTTGATATAGCGCGTGATCCGATTTTGACTTGTTGTGGTCATTTGTTTTGTTGGAGTTGTTTTTATCAAGTTCCGAATGTTGATTCTATTCCTAAAGAATGTCCTGTTTGTGAAGGAGAAGTTGTTAATTCGAATGTGATACCAATCTATGGCAATGGGAATGAGAATAAGAACGAAAGTAGTTCACAAGATTCGAAATTGGATTACAATGTGAAGATACCACCAAGACCATCAGCACATCGATTCGAGAGTGCTAGACAACTGGGTTTTGAAACCACAACTGAGGATATTGGAGCTTATTTTAGTGACGGGCCTCAACCGAATTATCAAGAAAGCATTACTGTTGTCAATGCTAGTGTTTCTGCTCAACCATTTCCTCAATGAAACAGCATTTCAACGGCTTTAAATTCATAAGGTGACCCACCATGGGACATTAATGTGGCGATTGAGGTGATGTTTCTTAGATCTAGCAATTTGTTTAGGTGGAATTTTGATGGTGAACATCTTTTTATATGCTTGAGAACGGTATAGTTTTATCTTATACTACAAATATCTTGGAACTTGATATCGAAGACTTGATTGCTAGAAAAAATGTTACTTTATAGTAGGGTCATCAAGTGACCAATTTTAATCATTGATCCATTGATGTGTTTTAGGTTCTTGAAACATTGATATGCCATTATAGACTTTAAACTTGCTTACTATAGATTAAAAAAAATAGTTTGAGAAGCAACAAAGAAGAAAACGGAAATTTACATTTTGTACATGTATCAATTCAATCTACTTACCAGAAAAAATGGCTTTAGTGACATGCCAACTTTCGTCACTAAAGACCAGAAAATTGTCACTAACATACCTTAGTGACGGAAATTAAATCGTCACTTTTTGTCACCATAGGTCCGTCACAAATTCTAATTAGTGATGGAATGTGAAATTCATCACAAATTAGTCACGGAACAAGAGGCGGCACTATATTTGTGATGACTTGATTTTTCACTTAATTTCATCACTAAATATGAAACTTCATCACTAATGGATCAAATTAGTGACGCCAGCTACAAAGCACCAAATCCGTCACTAACTGATCAGTTTAGTGATAACAACTACAAAGCACCAAATCTGTCGCTAATTGGGAATTAATGTGAAGGGGAACCCGTAAATGGTGACAAGATATGCCAAGCATCAAATTCACATAAACATGTTTTGCAATTATATTAAAACATAATGATATGAAAATTTATATAAAAAAATATCAATTAACACAATGCAAATCGGATCGAACTGTAAACAAAACCAAGGGTTGTTATATCCACAATGTATCAAGAATTGTCACAATTCTAGACTGATGTTATAAATAATTAAATAAAAACTATAAACATGATTACACTTCTAGATATGACACTCTCAGTTCTACACGTACTTTGTTTTTGCTATACTAGATTATGCTAGCTTTCAAGATGAAACCGAATGTCTTCGGCTCCCCATATAACCTTTAGGCACCTGCACCTATATAAAAGCTCGTGTGAGAACACATAATGAACTTAAATGAGAAGATATACTATGAAATTCTGTTAGACACTGCAACTAGCTGCCAACATATTCATTCCAAATTTCTTTATAAGGTCGATATATGGTGATTTTTTAATATTGTAAACTAATGGTGTAGGTTGGAAAGACTAATCAGTCTCATAATATGAGAATATACTAACCAATGAGATTTTAAGTAAACTAACGGAAACCTTTACTGAAATCATGAAAATGGGTTTAAGCATTCAAACTTCCAAGATGCGAACTTACAATCATTTTGAGATTAAAACCCCATTAAACGTGCTACCATTTACATCATGTACTCCATTTTCTCCTTCATGTTATTCTGATCTTCGGGGAGGATATGCTCGATCTTTTTCTTCTAAAACCTTTACTTAGCCCGATGCTCACTTAGCCCTATGAAATAGGGTGAGTTAGGTCAACCACAACCACCGATGCACCACCTCCTCTGTTGCATACACATGTTGCATCGTACTTGCTGCCTTTCAGATTCAAAGTCTGCATCATTGCACCAATAATTAACCTCACACTTATAGAAGGTAAATTCGGAGCATACGGAAGGGAGATTGTAATGAACATATTAATTTAAAAAAATTCAATATACACCTATAAACAATAAAGTGACCAAGATATGTGCAACGCTGCAACCTAGAGGATGTCCCAATGATTCACCTCCACTATGTACATTAAGCTTTGTCTAGAAATCAGACAAATGCATCATTAATAAATAATTAAGGTTATCAAAATGGATCAATAATAATATGCAATTAGAGAACTCACTGAATTCAAAGTTTCTGGTTTGTAAGAGCCACAACACCAAATGCTTCATTAATCTCATATAAATCTATTCGAGAAGCATCTAATCATGCTCCTGAAATAGCCTTTGGTGTGGCAAAGGCTGGGGTGGTTGTTATAAGTCGCGTGTCAGCAAACCTAACATTTCAAAAAGTCCAAAACATTCCTTAAAACCGTACTCAAAATATCCTAACGATTTCTTGCACGATAATCACATTGATATTGCACTTTACTTCATCATTTAATTAACTGTTCAGCATCAGCATATCCATTAACTTTGCAATCACATGTGACCCAAGGTTAAGCGCTTTCACCCAACTAACTAACACAAGTGCAGCAGGACACGACCATCACTGTGGGAATATGCAACTAATCAAAGGTAATTATCCACTATGATACAAAATGCATTATATAAAAAGACCAATAAAAAATGCTTAAACTTGGATAAGTTAAAATTAATTACAGTCATAAGGTTATTACTTATGAGGCAGCTAAAGATATCCGATGTAAAATTTAGAACAGTGGCATTGGTATAACAGGTTCACTTTCCCATATCATCATTTTAATTTGTCAACAATTGTTAATGGTCTTCCTCTTGGGCAAGGAACTTCAACCTGCAAAGTTCCAGCCAACACTCAATTATTACTAAAACTAGTATCCTTACAGGAGCAATTCCACATGCAAAGGCACCAATATCTTGGGCACCGACACCACATTCAAAGCTTTGAATGGAGTAGTCATCCGGTAGGAAATGCCATACGGTTATTAGTATAAATAATGTGTGCATTTTATTTTATTTTGCGAATAATAAATGGATTAATAATGGTTTAATCCTCAACGTTTTTTTTTTTTTTCGTTTTAACCACTCAATTTTTTTTATAATTATTTAATTCTTAAAGTTTACATTATATTTTTGAGAGTTAGATGATTAACTTAGAAAAAGTTAGAAGGGCAAAATCATTATAAAAGATAAACTTTAGGGATTAAACCATCAAATTTTTGAAGTAGAATCAAACTTTAGGCTTAAACCATCAAAATTTTGAAACTTCGAAGATTAAATTATTAGAAAATAAGTTGAATGGTTAAAACGAAAAAAATATGAAACTTTGAGGATTAAATCATTATTATACCACAATAATAAATCAAGATACTAGTTCAAGGAATAAATATACTCTAGTTCTTATTCTTATTTACATAATGAGAGGTTGTAAATACTTTAATTATCAAATTGTTTCCCACCTTAAAATCATAAAAAAAAAAACACCTCATACCCCTTCTTTCGGGATTCCATCAACAAGACTATCATCAATCATGTCCAAATTTGAATCCATTCATGTAGTTGAAATTGACAAAAAGTTCAACGACGATAATACTTCATCTATAATGACCAAATAAAAAGGTTGTGAGACCAACCACATAATGAACTTAGAACCATTCCATAATTATGCACTCAGCAAAAAAATAGTAGAAACAATAGCTAAAAATTTTAAAAACCAGCGCCAAAAACAACCACTTATACGCGTTCAACAACATAAAAATTGCACTAAAATGTTGTAAATATAAACAACCGCAAACCAGAAAGCAGCAGCAAAAGTGCCTGGCCCCCTAATTCCCCTAAAGTGCTCAAGAATCACTTACATATCTACTAATTATTTTTGGGCCATTGAGGGCCTGGCCCCTAATTCCCAAAGGAGACGTGTAAATAAATATTGACGAATTTCATTTAATTGATGCGTAGTAATGTTTTTACCTTCAGCGCGCAGTCCCAAAGGCATGTAGTCAAATGTAACAATATTTTCCATTAAAAAGAAAGGAATGAATTGAGACAGAGTATGTAAAAATATATGAACTTTTACAGTTTTCTAGTCATGATGTGACTTCAAAGACAACAGTTAATGAGCTAAAATTCTATATATACATTGAAAAGTAATTAAACAATGATGTTTCTTATCTTATAACTACAATATGTGTTTTTGGTTAAACTTCATGATGTAACCTTGTTTTCCCTAACTTTTACATCAGATGTTGGTGACATTGATGTAACCTTGTTTTCCCTAACTTTTACTTCAGATGTTGGTGACATTGGGTTCATCAAATGCACTACTCGTGTTTTTTGATCCTAAGTGACTAGCTCAAATTGAAGCTTAAAACCTATAAAACACACTAAATTATTACAAAACGTCGTACTTGGAAAGTTTAAGACAATAATTTAGTTAATCATATCAGTATCTCATCTAAAAGATCATTAGCTAAATAGATCATTAGTTCACATATAGCCATTTATTATTATATCTGAACAATATAAACCACTAATCAGTAAAAAATGAACTTTTATATATATTTATAGAAGAACTTATGATGATTGGGAATTAAAATTTTGTTACTTGCAGAGCAACTGATGAAGCGAATAAGAATTGGAAAAATATCAAATGAAAGATTCCTGTTAATGGAAGACTTAAAAAAATAATAAAACATAACCAAATCTTGAAGATTTAAACCACTTGTTAATTAAAATCCGCTCATTAGGGGTGTGCACTTTAACAACTAGATATCTAGTAGCCATTTATCAACCGTCAGTCCATTTTTATCCCAAGGAAACGGAAAGTACTAAAGTCCAGCTCATTTTACAATTGTTCCATTGTTCAAATTCATCGAGCAATTCCATTCATTTAATCCGTATCATCCCAAACATGTGTTAAAATCTTAATAAAGATCATATTACGAGCAAATAAGTGACCAATATAATAAGCACATAGAGAAACTACAAGAAACCATTAGGACCAAAGTGAATTCTTCTTATTTCCCAAGCTTTGTATTTCTACGTACACAACACTACTTGACCCCATTTTGCACCTAGCTACAAATATGGACTAAATTTGCACTATAACCCATTCACATATTGTTTAAGGTCTTCTATTCTTCCAGTTTGTCTAGCATGCTAGAACATTGTGGAAACAATGACATATTGTTGATCCCAAATACACTTATTGTTTAAGTGTTTTGGAGTCTAAATCAATAGCTTGTGATTTGTAGAGGGGGTGAATACAAATACACGTTTAATTTTACTTTTATGTAGATTTTAAATATCAATTAATGTTCAAAGTATTAAACAGAGTAAAGTAAATCATAAGTATAAGAACAAGTAAACAAGAGTGCAACAGGGATAGCTCAAAGTGAATTTATTAAGAACAAATTACACTTAATTAAACTGATTGTTGAATGATCTAGCCAAGGCTTAGATCAAATCAGTAATGAAGGAGCTAACTATTTCAATCATTGATGTGTATACTTGATTCAACTAATCAACCAAGTTACACTCGCTGACAAGTATTCGTAATTAGACAAACTTAATCACTGACAAATAAGTGATTGATATGAAAATGGAAACCTTGTAAGTACAATATGTCATCTTATATATAGCCAAAATATCCCTGCAAATATCTCCTATAAAATAGGAATATAGAATGACACGTGTCGATGCTTGATTTGCTTTTCTGCATCTGAAAATCGTTTGTGGAATATTCTGTGGTCCCCATTTCAGGTCATGCGAATTGTGTGACTTAAAATCCCCCAATCACACTTAGCGTGATGAGCCTGATTTTCAAGAAATATGGGGTAAATGTGATCGTGGGCCTTTTTAGCAGTTTTCCAAACATGATAGCTATTTACTTAAAGGTGCGAAATTATGTATTCCTCTGAATTCTTTTCGTGAAGAAAAATTTTAGAGGGTCATGCAGGTGGACTTGCGGGTCACTTTGGGGGTGATAAGACTTTTGGCCCTTCTCCATGACCAGTTTTATTGGCCAAAGATGGAACGTGATGTAAACTATATTCTTTAGAGGTGTCGTACATGCCACATTGCTAAGACTCATGGTAGTAATGCAACTTTGTATACTCCTTTATCCGTTCCTACAACCCCGTGGGAAGATGTAAGTCTGGATTTTATTTTTGGGTTTGGCTCATACTCAATGCAATAAGGATTCTGTTATGGTCGTTGTTGATCGTTTTTCGAATATGGCATACTTTGTTCCGTGTTCGAAAACCTTTGTTGCCAGTCAAGTGGCTAAGTTGTATTGTCCAGAAATTGTGAAGTTACATGGTGTTCCTAATTAAAACTCTTACCTTGATCGAGATGTCAAGTTCGTGAGTAACTTTTGGCTTACTTTGTGGACTCGTATGGGGTCTAATTGCAGTTCATTAGTTCCCATCATTCACAAACTGATGGACAGACTGATTTTATCAATAGGAGTTTGGGAAATCTTTTGCGTAGTTTAATTAGAGACAATGCCAAACAGTGGGATCTTATACTTCCACCAGCTGAATTTGCTTATAATAGGTCGGTTAATCGCACCACAGGTAGAAGTCCTTTTGAAGTTGTGTATGGACGGAATTCGACTACCCCTCTTGAATTGGTACCTGTTCCAGTAGTTGGGCAATTTAGTGTGGAAGAGGCTTACCAATCTGATCAGATTAAAGAGTTGCTTAAGGAGGTTCGTGATCAGATTGTTTGGCATAATGATCAATACAAGGAACGCGCAGATAGCGTCGTAAACAGGTTTTGTATAGGGAAGGTGATCTTGTTTGCGTTCATCTTTGTAAGGAGCGTTTTCCTGCAGGTCACTTTGGTAAATTAAAGCCTCTGGCTGATGGTCCATTTCGGGTTTTAAAGAAGATCAATGACAACGCGTACAAGATTAAGTTTCCATGTCATTATAATGTTTCTGCCGCTTTTAATGTTGATGATTTGTCCCGGTATAAAGGTGATAGTGAAGACGAAGCAGACTCGAGGTCGAGTCTTTTTCAAGAAGGGGAAGGATGATGCAGATTTAGTCACACGTCGGCCAACGCGACAAATAATTCACTTGGAGCATATTTTGCCGAAACAGATTTTGGTGTCGGATAGGGCTGAAATTCGCACGATAGCTAAGAAACAGCCCAACGATCAAGGCTCATCGCTTTGCCTAGAGCCCTGTTATTTTTTGGCGTTTCGGGGTCGTTTAGGGCCCGAAAACGGCAATTGACTGTTTTTCGGGGTTATTTTTGTAACATCCTCATTACCGGCCTAGGAGAATTTGGTAAATTACTTAATTCATTTGATTATTTAATTAAGTTTGGAAATAATTGTGTTATTTGGCTAATTGAAATTGATAGGGTAAATGGTCAAACGACTTATTGTGATATATGAATTATTAATTGCCTTAAATTATTATAGTTGACGGTAGAGTAAAATATATTTTTTCAAGTAAACGATTTTAGGTTCCAGACAATAGATTTAGAGCGGGTATAAATTGGTACCAACTTATACCCACCCTTAGATGGGGATCGACTCATTTTCCCCTCCCCCCTATTATTTTGTCTTCCAAAAGAAAACACACACACATACTTTGAAATTGGGTGAAATCAAAAGGAGAAAGCTTTGAACAATCGATTGAGCTTGGGTTCTTGGTTACAAATTATCATCATCATCTACCTTGCTATTACCTCGATTGTAAGTAAGTTACTTTGAAAATATGTATGTTTATGAGTTAGGGTTTGATGAAATAGGTAAATGAGTGATCATGCTTGGATTGATGATTTAGGAAGTTAGTTGTGGTTAGAACTTGTTGTATGATGATCTTTGAAGTTATTGTATGTCAATATTTGTGTATTACATCTTTTATTTGGTGAAATTAAGAATTAGGTCGAGCTAAAGTGTTCTTGAACCTGGGTTTTGTCGCTGGAAAAGTGACAAACGCGATCCAGGCATCAGGCCAGGATCGCGTTCCATAGTGAAAATTTGTCTCAAACCTGAATCCTTCTTTGAAACGCGATTCCGCCCCTTAAGTCCGGATCGCGTTAGTTAGTGTAAATCCGAGTTGAGTTGAGTTGAGTTTGTTCTTTGGAACGCGATCCCGGCACCTCTTCAGGATCGCGTTTGGTAGTGTAAAACGGTTACAGAATTATTTAGAACTAGGGAACGCGATCCAGCACCCTATTTCAGGATCGCGTTTGTATATTGAAAAATGACAAATTTGATAACTTGTGACTTGTGCATTCTTGTTAATTGCTTTGTATTAATAGTATAGTAGATGTTCTTAGTTGACACTATATATATGATTATATTGTAATGAACTTGAAGAAAAGACTAATTCAGGTTGGTCGTATTTTCAGATAAAGCGAAGACTCAGTGAGACTAGATCTCTGAGTGGAGACGTTGTCAGTAAGGGTGAGTGGATCATTGACTTTTAGTCTGAATTAGTTGTAACAATCTGGTTACAACGGGTAAACTTGTTCTACTGTTATACATTGTATAAATTGCATATTGCCATGATGATTATGGAATGTGCTATCTTGTCAGGGGTCAATATGAAATTGGGTTTGGATACTGTTACTTTGGACGACATGATGACTTTGTACATGTGTTGTTTATTGAAATCATGTCGTATGTAGTAATGGTACTAAACTATCGGTAAGACCACTGTTTGGCCTTCAGTGGTTATAAGTGTTACTTGGGGAACCACCGCGGCATGAGGGTACCTCAAGGACCACCGATCATCTTTGATGTATTTGTTGTGATGCTTTGTGGTGATCAATTGCTATGATAGTTTAGATTGATAGTTATGATCTATTCACTTAGCTTCGTGCTAATCCCTCTCCTAACTTCTTGCAGATTACTTTTGATGTGGGTGGGCAAGAAGTTGGTTTGAATAATGTTTGACTGCCTACTCTGACTATACGACATGTAGTCGTTTATAAACTTATGTTTTGGAATTTAAATAACACCTAACTTAATGTTGTAACTGATGTAGTTATTGTATCAACTTATCATGCATGCATAGATTGTGTTTTGGGAATTATGTTATACGCAATCTATAATGCATGATTTGTATTTAATCGCTTCCGATATATGTTTAAAAAAAAAAAAATGTCTCTTCGAAATTTGTGGTGTTATAAATTGGTATCAGAGCCTAGGTTTGAGTGAATTGAGCATGGGTTAAGTGTTTAATCCCAAATCTATATGTGTCAGTCAAACATTCCAGGGAGTGGGATTTTGTTAGCATGTGAAGTTGGTTAGTATATAGGTACTAACAACTAACGTGTTATGAGATGTTGTTTTGATACAGATATGGCAGAGAATGAACCTCCAGCTGACACACCCAATGATGCCCCTCGAACTAATGTATCCCCTCCTGAAACCCAAAATGTTAGCCAGGGTCAAACTGGTACTACCTTTTCTGTAGGGGATTTTGATCATGATGATTATATGATTTATCTAGAGACAGAAAATCTGAGACTTAAGGCAATAGAACAACAGTTTTTGCAACAACAACAAAACCGGTCTTCTCAACAAATCTTGCAATCTTTGCCACCTACTGTTAGCACTGTACCACCACTTTTGGTGACTTCGCAGATTCCAGTATCTCAGTCTTATTATCATCATCCACACTATGGTACCTATCCGATTTCGGCTCCGTTCTCTTCCGGACCTTCGGGTTATCAGACTCCGATATTTCAAGCTCAGAATCAACCTAAGCTATGCTCTTTTAAGACTTTCAAGTCTTGTGGACCATCGGATTATTCGGGTAGTACAAATCCCTCCGTTACCTTGGATTGGCTAAGAGATGTGGAAAGAAAGTTTGAGGTTTGTCGATGTGAAGAGGAAGTCAAGGTTCCTTTTGCGGCGCAACTTCTTAAGGGTCCCGCAATGGTTTGGTGGGATTCCATTACATCACATTTTACCCCACAACAGCGAGCATCAATTTGTTGGTCTGATTTCCACAATGAGGTTTGTAAGAAATATTGCTCGGGATTTGACATGACTCGGATTAGACGCGAGTTTTTGGATTTGCAATTAACGGATAAGATGACGATGGATGATCTCATTTCCCAATTCACTGACAAGTTGAGATTCGTGCAACAATGGGTACCGGAGGAACGTATGAAGATTGACCATTTTGTGGGAATGTTACCGCATACTTATCGGACGACCGTGAGATTGGCGGGTACTCTTTCCCAAGCTTTTGATCTTGCCCGTTCTGTGGATGGGGATGTTAGGGCACAGGGCTTGGAGGTAAAGGAAAAATCTCCATTTAAACCCAAGGGTGAATCTTCGGGTAATCCTGGAAAGAAGAAATGGCAGGGATCTCATCAACCTAAGAAGTCCAGTTCGGATAGTAAATCATTGGACAGAACCAATTGGTGCCACAATTGTAAATCGCGACACACGGGTCCTTGCACTCCACAAACTGCTAGGTGTATCAAATGTGGACAACTTGGTCATGACATCAAGGATTGTGCGTTTCCTAGGCATGTGTGTTGGAATTGTCAAAAGGAAGGTCATCGTTCGGGTTTGTGTCCGGAGGCTGGGAAACAAAGGATGGGTGCAGTCGGAGGGTCTTCATCTTCTGGCCAGAAAAGAAAGAATCCACCAACAGCAACCGGTAGGGCATTCCAAATGACAGCTGATGATGCTGTCAGGACTGAAGATGTTATAACTGGTACATTTCTAATCAACTCTGTACCAGCTACTGTTCTGTTTGATTCGGGAGCCAATTGCTCATTTATATCTATGTTTTTCTGCGATAAACTGAAATTGACTCCCACTTGTATTACAAATCCTATTGAGGTTGAGATAGCAAATGGCAAGATAGTTCCAGTTACCACATCGGTGACTGGAGCTAGCATATTGATTGAGGATCATAGTTTCCCAATTTCTTTTCTATTGATGCCTATCTCCAGTTTTGATGCGGTTTTAGGCATGGATTGGTTAAGTAAGAATAAGGCAAGTATAGAGTGCCATAAGAAACTAATTAGGATTCCAATCTCGGATGAGTCATATGTTGTGGCACGAGGGGAACGGGAAAGAGGTAGTATCCCTATGATTTCTATGATGAAAGCTAGTAAATCTCTAGCTAAGGGGTGTGAATCCTACCTGGCTTATATAGTTGATGCAAAATTAGAAAAGAAAACGATTTACAATGTCCGGGTGGTTTCTGATTACCCCGACGTCTTTCCTGATGAATTGCCTGGGTTGCCTCCCATTAGAGAGGTGGAATATAAAATTGAGCTAATTCCTGGTTCTACTCCTGTAGCTAAGGCTCCTTATAGACTAGCTCCCTCCGAAATTCGTGAAATGATGACCCAAATCCAGGAGCTATTAGATAAGGGTTTCGTCAGGCCTAGTTCGTCTCCTTGGGGTGCACCCGTGTTGTTTGTTAAAAAGAAGGATAGCACCCTTCGGATGTGTATTGATTATAGAGAGTTGAATAAGCGAACCATAAAGAATAAGTACCCTTTGCCCCGAATAGATGAATTGTTTGATTAATTACAAGGGTCTTCCTATTTCTCTAAGATTGACTTGAGGTCGGGTTATCATCAAGTGCGGGTTTGTGGGGAGGATATTCCTAAGACGGCTTTTCACACTAGATATGGTCATTATGAATTTTTTGTTATGCCTTTTGGGTTGACTAATGCTCCGGCGGTCTTTATGGATTTGATGAATAGAGTTTGTCGACCCTACCTTGATAAGTTCGTTATTGTATTTATTGATGATATATTGATTTATTCTAAGTCTGAATCCGATCATGAAGTACACTTGCGTTTAGTACTTGATACGTTGAGACAGGAGAAGTTGTATGCTAAGTTCTCCAAATGTGAGTTTTGGTTGCGTGAGGTCCAGTTTTTGGGGCATATCATTTGTGAGGATGGAGTTAAGGTTGATCCATCTAAGGTTGAGGCAGTTATGAATTGGCAAGCACCTAAGTCTGCTTCAGAGATTAAGAGTTTTCTTGGTCTAGCGGGTTACTATCGAAAGTTCATCAAGGATTTCTCTAAGCTCGCGGGTCCTTTGACGAAATTGACTCGAAAGGATGTTAAGTTTCAGTGGAATGATCAACAAGAGTCGGCTTTCCAGACTTTGAAACAGTTATTGTGTCAGGCTCCAATTTTAGCCTTGCCTGAAGGGTCCGAGGATTTTATTGTGTATTGTGATGCTTCGCATGCGGGTTTGGGTGGTGTCTTGATGCAACGTGGTTGAGTCATAGCGTATGTTTCTCGCCAACTTAAGCCTCATGAAAAGAATTATCCTACCCATGACTTGGAACTTGCAGCTGTAGTCTTTGCCTTGAAAATCTGGAGACACTATTTGTGTGGTACTAAATGCGTTATTTGTACGGATCACAAGAGTCTTCAGTACATGTTTTCTCAGAAGGAACTGAATATGCGTCAGAGGCGATGGTTAGAGTTGATAAAAGATTATGATTGTGAAATTCGTTACCATCCGGGTAAGGCGAACGTGGTCGCCGATGCATTGAGTAGGAAAGGGAAATTTGAGAAAGTTTGTTTTATGCGATTAGAAGTTTTCTCGGATTTGATTGACAAATTGAGAATGGCACAAATGGAAGCATTTTTGGATCAAAATTTGAAAGGCGAGATTTTATTGAAAAGAAAAGAACTGTTATGTGACGATTCTCGTGGATTAAAGACATTCCAATCGCGTGTTTGGGTTCCTTTGCTTGGTGGACTTCGTGATGTAATATTGATGGAAGCTCATAAGTCCAGATTGTCGGTTCATCCCGGAAGCACCAAAATGTATAATGATCTGAAACCTTTGTATTGGTGGCCTACTTTGAAAACGGATGTTGCTCGATTTGTGGAATCGTGTCATATATGCTCCCAAGTGAAAGCCGAACACCAGAAACCGTATGGGTCATTGAAACAACTTGAGATTCCCGAGTGGAAATGGGAACACATTACGATGGATTTTGTAACAAAATTTCCGCGAACCATTAGAGGAAATGACATGATTTGGGTGATTGTGGACCGACTAACTAAGAGTGCTCACTTCCTGGCTTCTAGTGAGACGGCATCTTTGAGTAAGTTAGCTCAGTTGTACATCGGTGAGGTTGTTTCGAGGCATGGGATTCCGTTATCTATTGTATCAGACAGAGATCCTCGATTTGCATCTGGATTTTGGCGGAGTTTGCACAAGGAATTGGGTACTAGAATCAATTTGAGCACGGCTTATCACCCTCAGACGGACGGTCAATCAGAGCGCACCATTCAAACTTTGGAGGATATGTTGCGTGCTTGTGTGTTAGAATATGGTGGGTCTTGGGATTCACACCTGCCATTAATTGAGTTTGCGTATAATAATTCTTATCACTCGAGTATAGGTATGCCTCCGTATGAAATGCTTTATGGGCGTCGTTGTAGAACACCCACATGTTGGTTGGAAGCGGGTGAGAAACAATTTGCGGGTCCAGATATTGTTCAGATTACTGCTGATAAGGTAGCAATTGCTCGTGAGAAGTTAAAAGCGGCACGTGATAGACAGAAACAGTATGCCGATCCGCGGCGCCGTCCGGTTTCGTTTGTGGTGGGTGAATTGGTTTACTTAAAGGTTTCCCCTTGGAAAGGTGTGATTCGGTTTGGTAAGCGTGGTAAACTTGCTCCTAGGTTTATTGGGCCATTTAGAATTCGCCAAGTAGTTAATGATCAAACGGTATCGTTAGATCTTCCTCCTGAATTAGCGGGTATTCATGACACCTTCAATGTTTGTTACTTAAGAAAATGTAAGGTGGAGGACCAATCCCAAGTCCTTCCGTTACAAGACTTGCGTGTCGACTTAAGTCAGAAACTTGTAGAAGAACCCATAGAGCTTGTAGATAGAAAAGTGACTAAACTTCGAAAGAAGGAGATACCCATGGTTTTGGTTAAGTGGCGACATAGTTTGGGTGCTAATCTTACGTGGGAAACGGAGGAAAGCATGAAATTGCGTTATCCAAATCTCTTTAAGTGTGGCGAGATTTCGGGGACGAAATCTTCTTAAGGAGGGAAGATTTGTAACATCCTCATTACCGGCCTAGGAGAATTTGGTAAATTACTTAATTCATTTGATTATTTAATTAAGTTTGGAAATAATTGTGTTATTTGGCTAATTGAAATTGATAGGGTAAATGGTCAAACGACTTATTGTGATATATGAATTATTAATTGCCTTAAATTATTATAGTTGACGGTAGAGTAAAATATATTTTTTCAAGTAAACGATTTTAGGTTCCAGACAATAGATTTAGAGCGGGTATAAATTGGTACCAACTTATACCCACCCTTAGATGGGGATCGACTCATTTTCCCCTCCCCCCTATTATTTTGTCTTCCAAAAGAAAACACACACACATACTTTGAAATTGGGTGAAATCAAAAGGAGAAAGCTTTGAACAATCGATTGAGCTTGGGTTCTTGGTTACAAATTATCATCATCATCTACCTTGCTATTACCTCGATTGTAAGTAAGTTACTTTGAAAATATGTATGTTTATGAGTTAGGGTTTGATGAAATAGGTAAATGAGTGATCATGCTTGGATTGATGATTTAGGAAGTTAGTTGTGGTTAGAACTTGTTGTATGATGATCTTTGAAGTTATTGTATGTCAATATTTGTGTATTACATCTTTTATTTGGTGAAATTAAGAATTAGGTCGAGCTAAAGTGTTCTTGAACCTGGGTTTTGTCGCTGGAAAAGTGACAAACGCGATCCAGGCATCAGGCCAGGATCGCGTTCCATAGTGAAAATTTGTCTCAAACCTGAATCCTTCTTTGAAACGCGATTCCACCCCTTAAGTCCGGATCGCGTTAGTTAGTGTAAATCCGAGTTGAGTTGAGTTGAGTTTGTTCTTTGGAACGCGATCCCGGCACCTCTTCAGGATCGCGTTTGGTAGTGTAAAACGGTTACAGAATTATTTAGAACTAGGGAACGCGATCCAGCACCCTATTTCAGGATCGCGTTTGTATATTGAAAAATGACAAATTTGATAACTTGTGACTTGTGCATTCTTGTTAATTGCTTTGTATTAATAGTATAGTAGATGTTCTTAGTTGACACTATATATATGATTATATTGTAATGAACTTGAAGAAAAGACTAATTCAGGTTGGTCGTATTTTCAGATAAAGCGAAGACTCAGTGAGACTAGATCTCTGAGTGGAGACGTTGTCAGTAAGGGTGAGTGGATCATTGACTTTTAGTCTGAATTAGTTGTAACAATCTGGTTACAACGGGTAAACTTGTTCTACTGTTATACATTGTATAAATTGCATATTGCCATGATGATTATGGAATGTGCTATCTTGTCAGGGATCAATATGAAATTGGGTTTGGATACTGTTACTTTGGACGACATGATGACTTTGTACATGTGTTGTTTATTGAAATCATGTCGTATGTAGTAATGGTACTAAACTATCGGTAAGACCACTGTTTGGCCTTCAGTGGTTATAAGTGTTACTTGGGGAACCACCGCGGCATGAGGGTACCTCAAGGACCACCGATCATCTTTGATGTATTTGTTGTGATGCTTTGTGGTGATCAATTGCTATGATAGTTTAGATTGATAGTTATGATCTATTCACTTAGCTTCGTGCTAATCCCTCTCCTAACTTCTTGCAGATTACTTTTGATGTGGGTGGGCAAGAAGTTGGTTTGAATAATGTTTGACTGCCTACTCTGACTATACGACATGTAGTCGTTTATAAACTTATGTTTTGGAATTTAAATAACACCTAACTTAATGTTGTAACTGATGTAGTTATTGTATCAACTTATCATGCAGGCATAGATTGTGTTTTGGGAATTATGTTATACGCAATCTATAATGCATGATTTGTATTTAATCGCTTCCGATATATGTTTAAAAAAAAAAAAAAATGTCTCTTCGAAATTTGTGGTGTTACCCGCAGGCCCAAGGAGGAATGTTAATATAAGCCATTGGGCCAGGTCTGTAGCCCAATGCACCCCAACCTATCTCCTGAACATCTCAGGTAGGTTGTTGGATTCGAACATGAATCCCTTTAATATCAAGTCTTACCACTTGATATCACCAATTGAGCTGCAGCTCAATTGGTGATATCAAGTGGTAAGACTTGATATTAAAGGGATTCATGTTCGAATCCAACAACCTACCTGAGATGTTCAGGAGATAGGTTGGGGTGCATTAGGCTGCAGACCTGGCCCAATGGCTTATATTAACATTCCTCCTTGGGCCTGCGGGTGATGGAGGGGGGTGTTACAATTTTGAACTGTCGGATTTTGTTTCCTTTATGTTTACATTTTTTGCAGAACACTCCTAGTATTTAAAGACGTTTTCTAGGGTTTATTCATTACGTTCTAAAGACTTTGTTACTTTGATTGAATAACAGAATTTCTCACCTTGAGAATTCGGTTTAGTTCTTATTGTTATTCGTTTTTGTGTGGCTTTTGTTTATTGATCCTCATCAAAGTGGCCTACGGTTCACATGGTTTTTACTATCCCTTATGAGGTTTTCCACGTAAAACGTTTATGTATTAGGAGTTTTATGTTTCGTGCCTTTAATTATTGGGTTATACAAGGTTGTGGGAGTTCTTGGGGTGGTGATCGATTCCAATGGTATCAAAGCATGATCGATCCATAACAACGATTGTAATATTTGAACTTTGAAGGGAAAAATCAAAAAGTGAAAAACGATTGTAAGTAATAGTTGTTCGTTGCTAGAGCAATGGCTAGTCCTTAGCAATTTCAAGTTTACCCAAATGAACGATTGAAGAGTTAAATGATCCCTTGATTCTTTATAAGTCGCTATGTATGAAAAACCTCTTCTACAAGTTGCTAATTTGTTGTATTTGTTTATCTTATAGCGCAATTTCATTCATGCTAAGTGTGAACTTTTAGTTTGCGAACTAATTTCTATGCTATACTATGGCAAGTTTTTTGGTGTCTGTAGATTTTTTTACTAATTAATGTCGACTTCTTCCTTCAATAATAATACGATCAAAAATGTATTAAAATATATCATGCATACATATGTGCGTTAGAGGTGACTATTACTAGAGCTTAATTGATCTCTGAAAGTAGTGTTAAATGTAACATGTTCTATTCAAGATGAGTAAAACTACATATTCACAGTTCTTGTGATTGATTCTAAGATAACTAAGTTTTAATATGCACCAAGGGTATCAAACTTTCACAAAATGTTCAATATAGGGAATGATCAATAATTATTTACTTAATTCAACCCTAACTATACGTAATGTGTTCAAAGGTAACTAAAATTTATTAAAATGTGTACAAGGATAACTTAAGTTTATTAAAATGTGTGAAAGGATAACTAAAGTTTATGAAATTGTTCAAAATGATGAATCATTATCGGCTCATTTTCCAATAGGTGAAGATTTTAAAAGTTAAGGTTTTTTTTTTTTGGTTAAAAAAAATTGATTGTTTCTAAATCGAACATTTTGTGAAAGTTTAATTCTCTACATATCTATTAACCCTTTATTCCAAACATTAGTTCCATGGAACTTTTCAGAAAATTGGTAACGAGAGCCCTTAAGGCTTCGTTAAGACGTTAGGATATGTATAAAAATTCATATTCATAAAATTATACATTATTTGTCCCTTTAACTTTAGTTAAGATACAATTGTTTTATTCATATCCAAACAAAGCTGACTTTTGTTAACAAACCCATTTATTAATAGAGACAATTAGCAAGAATAGTGAAATGAGGTTATAAGAGTGCGGATGATATGAACCATCTTATAAATTTACAAGTTTTGGGGGTACAATACTACAATGTATTGATGTATGACCTTAAACTTTGACAGTGAAACTGTAAGTACCGGAAAGAATGAAAACACAAACGATCGGCCCACTTTAAAGGCCCAAATTACGGGTTGTAAAATTTGAATGGGCCGAAACTTGTACTCCTGTGTCAGGCCCATGTGTGAAGTAAAAAGCCCACTTTCCATATCATATAAGCATTTTCTTTCTATAATCTCAGATTGGTACACATGTACAATCGTGGGTATTTTCATACTATATGTCTAAATAAATACGTTTTTATTCATTGAAGTTAAAGTGTCTTTATTTATTCTAAATTATAATTAATATACTGAAGATTTACATTTAATTTACCGAAACTTTGCTTTTATTTGTGATGTATTAATTATAACTTTAAATAAATAAGAAAACTTTAACTTCAATAAATGCACAAGTCAAAGGGTTGTCAATATCAATTACCAAATAAATAAGAATAAGGGGTAGACTAGGAATTAGTAATAGTACGAGGGCTAATCATGTCATATCTAGATCAAAGTAGTGATTTTATGTAACATCCTCTCCGACAGCCTGGTATTTTCTATTTATAATTGCGTATTTAATTGTTTTAAATAAGTTTGTAATATAATTGTTTAATTGAGAAAGTTTGTGAAATAGGTCTCAGGACTTATTGTGTTTAGTAAAATGTTGCTTGTTTTAAATTATTAAAGTTGACGGTATAATAAAATAAGTTTCTCGTATTTAGTAATTAGGTTCCAGACAATAGATTAAGAGCGGGTATAAATTACCCACAACGTTAACTGGTTTTAAAAGGATGGGTCGATCCTTTTATTTTTACTTTACCATTTCCTTTACCTTTCCATTTCAAATAAAACCCTAACCTAACTATTGGATCAAATTATTTGCTTGAAGTGTGAATCGAATTGTGATTTTCTTCTAGTATCCTCATCTTCATCATCTAGTAACTATCTTCGTGTTCATCTATCGATTGTAAGTAAATATATGTTGTATAAGTTCATATTCCAACCAAATGATGATTTGATTTATTTTGGATATTATTGTTATAATAGATGTTAGTATAGCATTAGAAGCTTGTTACATATGTGTTCTGCATGATTGATTCGTATTTGGTGATTGTGATTTGAAATTCTGGGCTGTGCCATGATCGAACTGTGTTTGCTGGGTTTTTAGGTGGAAGCCGATCGGCTATGTCCAAAGCCGATCGGTTATGCTTTAAAAGCCGAACGGCTTAGTATAGCCGATAGGCTTTATTAGTTCAAAAACACATCAGAACTTGGACCTCGAATAAAAGTCTGAAAAATCAACAAGGGAAGCCGATCGGCTATGATGAGCCGATCGGTTATGTGAATTAAGCCGATCGGCTATGACAGTTGAAGCTGAACGGCTAAGACTAAATTTTGAAATAAAATAGTTAAATTCTTTGGATTGTAATTGCAATGTATAGGTGTATTTGGAAACCAAATATACAAGATAATTATGTTACGATCTAATTATATTACTGATTGTTTAATAGTATAAGTATTAGCGTAAAGTCGTTAGTTGCTTAAGTACCACTTATTAATGACAAGTTCTAACTTGTGTTGTTGCGTGATGTTTCAGATACCCCAAAGACTCAGTGATTAGTAGCTGGGTGTGTTGACTGCAAAGGTATCGGTGAGTGGATTCAGAGCTCACCATTTAATTTAGTTGTGATCATTTGATTGCAACGAATAAACGTGAATATGTTTTGTTGATTAGTTGATATACCTTGTTGACTGTGAACCTTTGTGCTATGTGTTTGGCCTTCGGGCATCAGTTGTTAACGAGGTCAACAGGTTGTTAAATGGTTGGTTGAACTAGGCAGGGGTTGAATGAATGATACAGAGTCGTACTTCATTTGTTGTGTGTTTGATTCTGTATTTGAGTTCAACTTCCACTAGTTATCGGTCTCGTCCGTATGGCCATACGGATATGGTTGGGTAAGTGTTCTTGGGGAGCCACCCGGGCATTATGGTTATCCCCAGAGCCACCGATCCTCGTTAAGTTGTTGTTGATTTATTGAATATCGTATTGCGGTTGTTTGAAGCAATTATATGATTATGCTAAGTTAGATGTTGTGTTATGAACTCACTCACTTAGCTTTGTGCTAATCCCTCGTTGTCACTTCCTGCAGACTTTTGATTTCGAGCATGCGGGTGGGTAGCAGGAAGGTCAAACCTTGGAAGTATGGAATGTTTGATATTCAAGCTACTCTGATTTTTTGTTGTAACTCAGTTTAGTTTATATAATACCCCGACATGCTAATCTTTTGAACAAGTTTTAAGTGGTAGTAACTTAACCATCTAAACTGTTTTGGGATTTTGAAAAATATGTAATGAAGTAATGTGTTTTATTCATCTTCGCTTCCGTACTTTATATAATATTATTATTATGAAATGAGGGGTGTTATAAGTTGGTATCAGAGCATAGTTTTGGGGTAATTGAGCATTGTAGAATGTTCAATCCCAAAACTGTAGCGTGGTATGTCAAACATTCCTGGGTATGGGATTTAGCATTGGTTGTGAAATTGTTAGTAGATAGGTGCTAACGATTAACAAGTTTCAAGTGTTGTGTTGATTTCAGAAATGGCAGATGACGAGCAACCGACCACCAACCCCAATAATGCCTCTCGGTATGTCGTTCCTCCTGTAGCGACTAATGTTCGGGAAGGTACATCTCATCAAGGAGGTGAAGAAACCAATAGGGATGAGTATATACATGAGATAGAAGATGAATTGATATTTCTGAGAGAGTTTAAAAGGAAAGCGGAGGAAGCCGCAGCTAGGCAACTTTTGCAACAACAATCTTCAGTATTTGGTGCTAGTCCATCTTCTCAAACCAATAAGATGTGTACATTCAAAACTTTTATGTCTTGCAAACCACCGGAGTTCCATGGGAGTACCAATCCAACTGTGGCTTTAAATTGGTTAAGGGATATTGAACGCAAGTTTGATGTGATTGGTTGTGAGGAAGAATCCAAGGTCAAGTTTGCTGTGCAATGCATGAAGGATGATGCGATGGTTTGGTGGGATTCAATAACGGGGCATTTAACTTCACAACAAAAGGAATCTATTCAATGGAATGACTTTCATCAAGTAGTGCGTAACCAATATTGTTCTGATTTTCATATGGCACAAATTAGGAGAGATTTTGTGAATCTACAATTAACGGATAATATGACCATGGAGGAATTGATAGCTCAATTTACCGAAAAACTTCGATTTGTACAACAATGGGTTCCGGAGGAGAAGACAAAGATAGAGCAGTTTGTGGATACTTTACCCCATAACTACCGTACTACCGTGAGACTAGCCACTAGTTTATCTCAGGCTTTCAATCTTGCACGATCGGTGGATAGTGATATTAGAGGCTCTCGTGAAACTCGATTTAGAGATAATTCTTCAAAGTCTAGAGCGGATTCCTCTAGTAAAGGGAAATCAAATTGGCAAGGTAATCGTCAGACTAAGAAGTATGTTAGTAAGAGTAGTTCGTCTGGAAGTTCAAATTGGTGTAGTACATGCAAATCTAGACATTCGGGGCCGTGCACTCCGCAAACAAATAAGTGTCTGAAATGTGGTGATCTTGGTCATGAGATAAGAAATTGTCGTTATCCGAATTTCGTGTGTTGGACTTGTAAGAAGGAGGGACATCGAGTGGGGCAATGTCCAGAGGCGGGGAAAGCGGGGTCTGGTTCGGTCGGGAGTTCGGCATCTTCCGGTCAGAAAAGGAAGAATCCTCCACCAGCAACCAGTCGGGCTTTTCAAATGACAGTCAATGAGGCTGTGCATACAGAAGATGTTATCACTGGTACATTCTTTATAAACTCTGTACCGGCTCGTGTTTTATTTGATTCTGGTGCTACTTGTACTTTCATATCTGTATGCTTCTGTGACAAGTTGAAAGTAGTGCCTACTGTGATAACCAAGCCCATAGAAGTAGAAATTGTTAGCGGTAAATTAGTTCCTGTTACCACCTCGGTGACTGGAGCTAATATTGTGATTGATGACCAAACTTTCCCTATTTCATTCTTGTTGATGCCAATCCCTAGTTTCGATGTAATAATTGGTATGGATTGGTTAAGTCAGAATAGGGTTAGCATTGATTGCCACCAAAAGTTGATTAGGATCCCAATCTCCGGCGGGTCATATGTTGTGGCTCGAGGAGAACGGGATGGTATGTCAATTCCCCTGATTTCTATGATGAAGGCTAGGAAGTCACTATCCAAAGGTTGCGAGTCCTACCTAGCTTATGTAGTTGATGTTAAACTTGAAAGAAAAGTTATTTCCGATGTACCGGTTGTGTGTGAATACTCTGAGGTATTTCCAGATGAGTTACCTGGGTTGCCACCAGTTAGGGAAGTTGAGTACCGTATTGATCTTGTGCCTGGTTCGTCACCTGTAGCTAAAGCTCCTTATAGGTTAGCGCCTTCTGAGATTCGTGAAATGATGAATCAGATACAGGAACTGTTAGATAAGGATTTTATTAGACCTAGTTCTTCGCCGTGGGGTGCACCAGTATTATTTGTGAAAAAGAAAGACGGGTCTATGCGCATGTGTATCGATTATAGAGAGTTGAACAAGAGAACTGTAAAGAATAAGTACCCTCTTCCTAGAATAGATGACTTATTTGATCAGTTGCAGGGTTCTTCAGTGTATTCTAAAATTGATTTGAGATCGGGTTATCATCAAGTCCGGGTTCGTGAAGAAGATATTCCGAAAACTGCTTTTCGTACTAGGTACGGGCATTATGAATTTTTGGTTATGCCTTTTGGTCTGACGAATGCTCCAGCTGTATTTATGGATTTAATGAACCGGGTTTGTAGACCTTTCTTGGATAAATTTGTTATTGTTTTCATTGACGATATTCTCGTGTATTCGAAATCTGAAGATGAGCATGCTTTGCATTTAAGATTGGTTCTTGATACGTTGAAACGAGAACAGTTGTATGCCAAGTTTTCTAAGTGCGAATTTTGGATTCGGGAAGTTCAATTTTTGGGTCATGTAATTTGTAAAGATGGTGTGAAAGTGGATCCAATCAAAATTGAGGCCGTAATGAATTGGAACGCCCCAAAGACTGCTTCGGAAATAAAGAGCTTTCTTGGATTAGCGGGTTATTACCGGAAGTTTATAAAAGATTTTTCTAAAATTGCCGGTCCTTTAACCAAGTTGACCCGTAAGGATGAGAAATTCGTATGGACTGATCGTCAGGAGTATGCGTTCCAAACATTAAGACAAATGTTGTGTCAGGCACCGGTGTTAGCATTACCAGAGGGTTCCGATGATTTCATTGTTTATTGTGATGCTTCTTTTTCGGGTTTGGGCTGTGTTCTTATGCAAAGGGATAAAGTTATTGCCTATGCTTCTCGTCAGTTGAAACCGCATGAAAAGAATTATCCCACTCACGATTTAGAACTTGCAGCGGTTGTATTTGCCCTAAAACTTTGGAGACACTACTTGTATGGAACTCGATGTGTAGTTTGTACGGATCATAAAAGTTTGCAGTATGTGTTTTCCCAAAAAGAGTTGAACATGCGTCAGAGACGATGGCTTGAATTGATCAAAGATTATGACTGTGAAATTAGATATCATCCGGGCAAAGCTAATGTGGTTGCGGATGCTCTAAGTCGAAAGGGTGCTTCTGATCGAATCTTCTATTTGAAAGTAAATGTTTCCTCTGACTTGATTGATCGAATCAAAATTGTACAATTAGAAGCCTTGTTGGATCACAATTTAAAGTCCGAAATTATGTTGAAAAGAAAAGATGAGTTAGTGGACGATTCAAGAGGATTGAAAACTTTTAAGTCTCGGGTGTGGATTCCTTTACTGGGTGGAATTCGGGATACGATTTTGAATGAAGCTCATAAGTCTAAGTTAACTGTTCATCCCGGTAGTACTCGAATGTATAACGACTTAAAACCTTTGTATTGGTGGCCCACGATGAAGACTGACATTGCACGGTTTGTTGGTAATTGTCATATCTGCGCGCAAGTTAAAGCTGAACATCAAAAGCCGTACGGATCACTGAAACAGTTGGAAATTCCCGAGTGGAAATGGGAACATATAACCATGGATTTTGTAACTAAACTGCCGCGTACCGTTCGAGGTAATGACATGGTTTGGGTTATTGTTGATCGGTTGACAAAAAGTGCGCATTTTCTTGCTGCGAGTGAGACTACTTCTTTGACTAAGCTCGCCCAGTTGTATCTTAATGAAATTGTATCAAGACATGGTATTCCTGTGTCGATTGTGTCAGACCGAGATTCCCGTTTTGTTTCACATTTTTGGCAAAGTCTTCAACAAGAATTGGGTACTCGTGTAAATCTAAGTACAGCGTATCATCCTCAAACAGACGGTCAATCAGAACGCACAATTCAAACATTAGAGGATATGCTTCGTGCGTGTGTGTTGGAATATGGAGGTTCATGGGATTCACATCTTCCGTTGGTCGAATTTGCTTATAACAACTCGTATCACTCGAGTATCGGTATGCCTCCGTATGAAATGTTGTATGGCCGTCGTTGTAGAACACCGACATGTTGGTTGGAAGCCGGTGAGAAACAGTTTGCTGGACCCGACATTGTGCAAATGACCGCGGATAAGGTAGCAATTGCACGTGAGAAGTTGAAAGCTGCACGCGATAGACAGAAAAAGTATGCGGATCCGAAAAGGCGACCGGTTGTATTTTCTGAAGGTGAGCTAGTCTACCTTAAAGTTTCTCCGTGGAAGGGTGTGATTCGTTTTGGGAAACGGGGAAAGTTGGCACCTAGATACATTGGTCCATTCAAAATTCGGCATGTGGTTAATGACCAGTCAGTGACATTGGATCTTCCTCCTGAGCTTTCGGGTATTCATAGTACGTTTAATGTGTGTTATTTGAGGAGGTGTAACATCGAGGACCAGTCGCAAATACTTCCTTTGAAGGATTTAAAAGTTGATAGGACTCAAAAGTTAGTTGAAGAACCGGTAGAAATCCTAGATAGGAAAATTACCAAACTTAGGAAGAAACAAATTCCTATGGTACTTGTAAAGTGGAAACATAGTTTAGGGTCCAACTTGACTTGGGAGTCCGAGGAGTCGATGAAGTCCAGATATCCTGGATTGTTTGAGGGTGTTGAGATTTCGGGGACGAAATCTCCTTAAGGAGGGAAGATTTGTAACATCCTCTCCGACAGCCTGGTATTTTCTATTTATAATTGCGTATTTAATTGTTTTAAATAAGTTTGTAATATAATTGTTTAATTGAGAAAGTTTGTGAAATAGGTCTCAGGACTTATTGTGTTTAGTAAAATGTTGCTTGTTTTAAATTATTAAAGTTGACGGTATAATAAAATAAGTTTCTCGTATTTAGTAATTAGGTTCCAGACAATAGATTAAGAGCGGGTATAAATTACCCACAACGTTAACTGGTTTTAAAAGGATGGGTCGATCCTTTTATTTTTACTTTACCATTTCCTTTACCTTTCCATTTCAAATAAAACCCTAACCTAACTATTGGATCAAATTATTTGCTTGAAGTGTGAATCGAATTGTGATTTTCTTCTAGTATCCTCATCTTCATCATCTAGTAACTATCTTCGTGTTCATCTATCGATTGTAAGTAAATATATGTTGTATAAGTTCATATTCCAACCAAATGATGATTTGATTTATTTTGGATATTATTGTTATAATAGATGTTAGTATAGCATTAGAAGCTTGTTACATATGTGTTCTGCATGATTGATTCGTATTTGGTGATTGTGATTTGAAATTCTGGGCTGTGCCATGATCGAACTGTGTTTGCTGGGTTTTTAGGTGGAAGCCGATCGGCTATGTCCAAAGCCGATCGGTTATGCTTTAAAAGCCGAACGGCTTAGTATAGCCGATAGGCTTTATTAGTTCAAAAACACATCAGAACTTGGACCTCGAATAAAAGTCTGAAAAATCAACAAGGGAAGCCGATCGGCTATGATGAGCCGATCGGTTATGTGAATTAAGCCGATCGGCTATGACAGTTGAAGCTGAACGGCTAAGACTAAATTTTGAAATAAAATAGTTAAATTCTTTGGATTGTAATTGCAATGTATAGGTGTATTTGGAAACCAAATATACAAGATAATTATGTTACGATCTAATTATATTACTGATTGTTTAATAGTATAAGTATTAGCGTAAAGTCGTTAGTTGCTTAAGTACCACTTATTAATGACAAGTTCTAACTTGTGTTGTTGCGTGATGTTTCAGATACCCCAAAGACTCAGTGATTAGTAGCTGGGTGTGTTGACTGCAAAGGTATCGGTGAGTGGATTCAGAGCTCACCATTTAATTTAGTTGTGATCATTTGATTGCAACGAATAAACGTGAATATGTTTTGTTGATTAGTTGATATACCTTGTTGACTGTGAACCTTTGTGCTATGTGTTTGGCCTTCGGGCATCAGTTGTTAACGAGGTCAACAGGTTGTTAAATGGTTGGTTGAACTAGGCAGGGGTTGAATGAATGATACAGAGTCGTACTTCATTTGTTGTGTGTTTGATTCTGTATTTGAGTTCAACTTCCACTAGTTATCGGTCTCGTCCGTATGGCCATACGGATATGGTTGGGTAAGTGTTCTTGGGGAGCCACCCGGGCATTATGGTTATCCCCAGAGCCACCGATCCTCGTTAAGTTGTTGTTGATTTATTGAATATCGTATTGCGGTTGTTTGAAGCAATTATATGATTATGCTAAGTTAGATGTTGTGTTATGAACTCACTCACTTAGCTTTGTGCTAATCCCTCGTTGTCACTTCCTGCAGACTTTTGATTTCGAGCATGCGGGTGGGTAGCAGGAAGGTCAAACCTTGGAAGTATGGAATGTTTGATATTCAAGCTACTCTGATTTTTTGTTGTAACTCAGTTTAGTTTATATAATACCCCGACATGCTAATCTTTTGAACAAGTTTTAAGTGGTAGTAACTTAACCATCTAAACTGTTTTGGGATTTTGAAAAATATGTAATGAAGTAATGTGTTTTATTCATCTTCGCTTCCGTACTTTATATAATATTATTATTATGAAATGAGGGGTGTTATAAGTTGGTATCAGAGCATAGTTTTGGGGTAATTGAGCATTGTAGAATGTTCAATCCCAAAACTGTAGCGTGGTATGTCAAACATTCCTGGGTATGGGATTTAGCATTGGTTGTGAAATTGTTAGTAGATAGGTGCTAACGATTAACAAGTTTCAAGTGTTGTGTTGATTTCAGAAATGGCAGATGACGAGCAACCGACCACCAACCCCAATAATGCCTCTCGGTATGTCGTTCCTCCTGTAGCGACTAATGTTCGGGAAGGTACATCTCATCAAGGAGGTGAAGAAACCAATAGGGATGAGTATATACATGAGATAGAAGATGAATTGATATTTCTGAGAGAGTTTAAAAGGAAAGCGGAGGAAGCCGCAGCTAGGCAACTTTTGCAACAACAATCTTCAGTATTTGGTGCTAGTCCATCTTCTCAAACCAATAAGATGTGTACATTCAAAACTTTTATGTCTTGCAAACCACCGGAGTTCCATGGGAGTACCAATCCAACTGTGGCTTTAAATTGGTTAAGGGATATTGAACGCAAGTTTGATGTGATTGGTTGTGAGGAAGAATCCAAGGTCAAGTTTGCTGTGCAATGCATGAAGGATGATGCGATGGTTTGGTGGGATTCAATAACGGGGCATTTAACTTCACAACAAAAGGAATCTATTCAATGGAATGACTTTCATCAAGTAGTGCGTAACCAATATTGTTCTGATTTTCATATGGCACAAATTAGGAGAGATTTTGTGAATCTACAATTAACGGATAATATGACCATGGAGGAATTGATAGCTCAATTTACCGAAAAACTTCGATTTGTACAACAATGGGTTCCGGAGGAGAAGACAAAGATAGAGCAGTTTGTGGATACTTTACCCCATAACTACCGTACTACCGTGAGACTAGCCACTAGTTTATCTCAGGCTTTCAATCTTGCACGATCGGTGGATAGTGATATTAGAGGCTCTCGTGAAACTCGATTTAGAGATAATTCTTCAAAGTCTAGAGCGGATTCCTCTAGTAAAGGGAAATCAAATTGGCAAGGTAATCGTCAGACTAAGAAGTATGTTAGTAAGAGTAGTTCGTCTGGAAGTTCAAATTGGTGTAGTACATGCAAATCTAGACATTCGGGGCCGTGCACTCCGCAAACAAATAAGTGTCTGAAATGTGGTGATCTTGGTCATGAGATAAGAAATTGTCGTTATCCGAATTTCGTGTGTTGGACTTGTAAGAAGGAGGGACATCGAGTGGGGCAATGTCCAGAGGCGGGGAAAGCGGGGTCTGGTTCGGTCGGGAGTTCGGCATCTTCCGGTCAGAAAAGGAAGAATCCTCCACCAGCAACCAGTCGGGCTTTTCAAATGACAGTCAATGAGGCTGTGCATACAGAAGATGTTATCACTGGTACATTCTTTATAAACTCTGTACCGGCTCGTGTTTTATTTGATTCTGGTGCTACTTGTACTTTCATATCTGTATGCTTCTGTGACAAGTTGAAAGTAGTGCCTACTGTGATAACCAAGCCCATAGAAGTAGAAATTGTTAGCGGTAAATTAGTTCCTGTTACCACCTCGGTGACTGGAGCTAATATTGTGATTGATGACCAAACTTTCCCTATTTCATTCTTGTTGATGCCAATCCCTAGTTTCGATGTAATAATTGGTATGGATTGGTTAAGTCAGAATAGGGTTAGCATTGATTGCCACCAAAAGTTGATTAGGATCCCAATCTCCGGCGGGTCATATGTTGTGGCTCGAGGAGAACGGGATGGTATGTCAATTCCCCTGATTTCTATGATGAAGGCTAGGAAGTCACTATCCAAAGGTTGCGAGTCCTACCTAGCTTATGTAGTTGATGTTAAACTTGAAAGAAAAGTTATTTCCGATGTACCGGTTGTGTGTGAATACTCTGAGGTATTTCCAGATGAGTTACCTGGGTTGCCACCAGTTAGGGAAGTTGAGTACCGTATTGATCTTGTGCCTGGTTCGTCACCTGTAGCTAAAGCTCCTTATAGGTTAGCGCCTTCTGAGATTCGTGAAATGATGAATCAGATACAGGAACTGTTAGATAAGGATTTTATTAGACCTAGTTCTTCGCCGTGGGGTGCACCAGTATTATTTGTGAAAAAGAAAGACGGGTCTATGCGCATGTGTATCGATTATAGAGAGTTGAACAAGAGAACTGTAAAGAATAAGTACCCTCTTCCTAGAATAGATGACTTATTTGATCAGTTGCAGGGTTCTTCAGTGTATTCTAAAATTGATTTGAGATCGGGTTATCATCAAGTCCGGGTTCGTGAAGAAGATATTCCGAAAACTGCTTTTCGTACTAGGTACGGGCATTATGAATTTTTGGTTATGCCTTTTGGTCTGACGAATGCTCCAGCTGTATTTATGGATTTAATGAACCGGGTTTGTAGACCTTTCTTGGATAAATTTGTTATTGTTTTCATTGACGATATTCTCGTGTATTCGAAATCTGAAGATGAGCATGCTTTGCATTTAAGATTGGTTCTTGATACGTTGAAACGAGAACAGTTGTATGCCAAGTTTTCTAAGTGCGAATTTTGGATTCGGGAAGTTCAATTTTTGGGTCATGTAATTTGTAAAGATGGTGTGAAAGTGGATCCAATCAAAATTGAGGCCGTAATGAATTGGAACGCCCCAAAGACTGCTTCGGAAATAAAGAGCTTTCTTGGATTAGCGGGTTATTACCGGAAGTTTATAAAAGATTTTTCTAAAATTGCCGGTCCTTTAACCAAGTTGACCCGTAAGGATGAGAAATTCGTATGGACTGATCGTCAGGAGTATGCGTTCCAAACATTAAGACAAATGTTGTGTCAGGCACCGGTGTTAGCATTACCAGAGGGTTCCGATGATTTCATTGTTTATTGTGATGCTTCTTTTTCGGGTTTGGGCTGTGTTCTTATGCAAAGGGATAAAGTTATTGCCTATGCTTCTCGTCAGTTGAAACCGCATGAAAAGAATTATCCCACTCACGATTTAGAACTTGCAGCGGTTGTATTTGCCCTAAAACTTTGGAGACACTACTTGTATGGAACTCGATGTGTAGTTTGTACGGATCATAAAAGTTTGCAGTATGTGTTTTCCCAAAAAGAGTTGAACATGCGTCAGAGACGATGGCTTGAATTGATCAAAGATTATGACTGTGAAATTAGATATCATCCGGGCAAAGCTAATGTGGTTGCGGATGCTCTAAGTCGAAAGGGTGCTTCTGATCGAATCTTCTATTTGAAAGTAAATGTTTCCTCTGACTTGATTGATCGAATCAAAATTGTACAATTAGAAGCCTTGTTGGATCACAATTTAAAGTCCGAAATTATGTTGAAAAGAAAAGATGAGTTAGTGGACGATTCAAGAGGATTGAAAACTTTTAAGTCTCGGGTGTGGATTCCTTTACTGGGTGGAATTCGGGATACGATTTTGAATGAAGCTCATAAGTCTAAGTTAACTGTTCATCCCGGTAGTACTCGAATGTATAACGACTTAAAACCTTTGTATTGGTGGCCCACGATGAAGACTGACATTGCACGGTTTGTTGGTAATTGTCATATCTGCGCGCAAGTTAAAGCTGAACATCAAAAGCCGTACGGATCACTGAAACAGTTGGAAATTCCCGAGTGGAAATGGGAACATATAACCATGGATTTTGTAACTAAACTGCCGCGTACCGTTCGAGGTAATGACATGGTTTGGGTTATTGTTGATCGGTTGACAAAAAGTGCGCATTTTCTTGCTGCGAGTGAGACTACTTCTTTGACTAAGCTCGCCCAGTTGTATCTTAATGAAATTGTATCAAGACATGGTATTCCTGTGTCGATTGTGTCAGACCGAGATTCCCGTTTTGTTTCACATTTTTGGCAAAGTCTTCAACAAGAATTGGGTACTCGTGTAAATCTAAGTACAGCGTATCATCCTCAAACAGACGGTCAATCAGAACGCACAATTCAAACATTAGAGGATATGCTTCGTGCGTGTGTGTTGGAATATGGAGGTTCATGGGATTCACATCTTCCGTTGGTCGAATTTGCTTATAACAACTCGTATCACTCGAGTATCGGTATGCCTCCGTATGAAATGTTGTATGGCCGTCGTTGTAGAACACCGACATGTTGGTTGGAAGCCGGTGAGAAACAGTTTGCTGGACCCGACATTGTGCAAATGACCGCGGATAAGGTAGCAATTGCACGTGAGAAGTTGAAAGCTGCACGCGATAGACAGAAAAAGTATGCGGATCCGAAAAGGCGACCGGTTGTATTTTCCGAAGGTGAGCTAGTCTACCTTAAAGTTTCTCCGTGGAAGGGTGTGATTCGTTTTGGGAAACGGGGAAAGTTGGCACCTAGATACATTGGTCCATTCAAAATTCGGCATGTGGTTAATGACCAGTCAGTGACATTGGATCTTCCTCCTGAGCTTTCGGGTATTCATAGTACGTTTAATGTGTGTTATTTGAGGAGGTGTAACATCGAGGACCAGTCGCAAATACTTCCTTTGAAGGATTTAAAAGTTGATAGGACTCAAAAGTTAGTTGAAGAACCGGTAGAAATCCTAGATAGGAAAATTACCAAACTTAGGAAGAAACAAATTCCTATGGTACTTGTAAAGTGGAAACATAGTTTAGGGTCCAACTTGACTTGGGAGTCCGAGGAGTCGATGAAGTCCAGATATCCTGGATTGTTTGAGGGTGTTGAGATTTCGGGGACGAAATCTCCTTAAGGAGGGAAGATTTGTAACATCCTCTCCGACAGCCTGGTATTTTCTATTTATAATTGCGTATTTAATTGTTTTAAATAAGTTTGTAATATAATTGTTTAATTGAGAAAGTTTGTGAAATAGGTCTCAGGACTTATTGTGTTTAGTAAAATGTTGCTTGTTTTAAATTATTAAAGTTGACGGTATAATAAAATAAGTTTCTCGTATTTAGTAATTAGGTTCCAGACAATAGATTAAGAGCGGGTATAAATTACCCACAACGTTAACTGGTTTTAAAAGGATGGGTCGATCCTTTTATTTTTACTTTACCATTTCCTTTACCTTTCCATTTCAAATAAAACCCTAACCTAACTATTGGATCAAATTATTTGCTTGAAGTGTGAATCGAATTGTGATTTTCTTCTAGTATCCTCATCTTCATCATCTAGTAACTATCTTCGTGTTCATCTATCGATTGTAAGTAAATATATGTTGTATAAGTTCATATTCCAACCAAATGATGATTTGATTTATTTTGGATATTATTGTTATAATAGATGTTAGTATAGCATTAGAAGCTTGTTACATATGTGTTCTGCATGATTGATTCGTATTTGGTGATTGTGATTTGAAATTCTGGGCTGTGCCATGATCGAACTGTGTTTGCTGGGTTTTTAGGTGGAAGCCGATCGGCTATGTCCAAAGCCGATCGGTTATGCTTTAAAAGCCGAACGGCTTAGTATAGCCGATAGGCTTTATTAGTTCAAAAACACATCAGAACTTGGACCTCGAATAAAAGTCTGAAAAATCAACAAGGGAAGCCGATCGGCTATGATGAGCCGATCGGTTATGTGAATTAAGCCGATCGGCTATGACAGTTGAAGCTGAACGGCTAAGACTAAATTTTGAAATAAAATAGTTAAATTCTTTGGATTGTAATTGCAATGTATAGGTGTATTTGGAAACCAAATATACAAGATAATTATGTTACGATCTAATTATATTACTGATTGTTTAATAGTATAAGTATTAGCGTAAAGTCGTTAGTTGCTTAAGTACCACTTATTAATGACAAGTTCTAACTTGTGTTGTTGCGTGATGTTTCAGATACCCCAAAGACTCAGTGATTAGTAGCTGGGTGTGTTGACTGCAAAGGTATCGGTGAGTGGATTCAGAGCTCACCATTTAATTTAGTTGTGATCATTTGATTGCAACGAATAAACGTGAATATGTTTTGTTGATTAGTTGATATACCTTGTTGACTGTGAACCTTTGTGCTATGTGTTTGGCCTTCGGGCATCAGTTGTTAACGAGGTCAACAGGTTGTTAAATGGTTGGTTGAACTAGGCAGGGGTTGAATGAATGATACAGAGTCGTACTTCATTTGTTGTGTGTTTGATTCTGTATTTGAGTTCAACTTCCACTAGTTATCGGTCTCGTCCGTATGGCCATACGGATATGGTTGGGTAAGTGTTCTTGGGGAGCCACCCGGGCATTATGGTTATCCCCAGAGCCACCGATCCTCGTTAAGTTGTTGTTGATTTATTGAATATCGTATTGCGGTTGTTTGAAGCAATTATATGATTATGCTAAGTTAGATGTTGTGTTATGAACTCACTCACTTAGCTTTGTGCTAATCCCTCGTTGTCACTTCCTGCAGACTTTTGATTTCGAGCATGCGGGTGGGTAGCAGGAAGGTCAAACCTTGGAAGTATGGAATGTTTGATATTCAAGCTACTCTGATTTTTTGTTGTAACTCAGTTTAGTTTATATAATACCCCGACATGCTAATCTTTTGAACAAGTTTTAAGTGGTAGTAACTTAACCATCTAAACTGTTTTGGGATTTTGAAAAATATGTAATGAAGTAATGTGTTTTATTCATCTTCGCTTCCGTACTTTATATAATATTATTATTATGAAATGAGGGGTGTTATATTTTATATACTCCCTTCATCTTAGAATAAGTGTAAACCTTTCCATTTTAGTTTGTCCCAAATAGGTGTTCACTTATTTTGGGACGGAGGGAGTACCATCGTAATTCTCGTTTGCATATCACGTTGGATGAAATAACGTTTCGGCTTGGATCCTTCTCGTTGTCTATGATATTAGATATTAGTGTTACATTGTTTTATCATCGTACCTTGATCGCTATTAAATTTTGTAGGCAATACTAGGTTACTTAATTGTTTAGTGAATTGATTGACCTTAATCGGTTCGTATCATCATCTTTTAAAATAATGTTGTTTGCCTATCTGTAACATCCAAAGCGTATCCCACATCGGTCGTGGACAAAAGAGATGCTTGGTTTATAAGTAATATCTTGGTCTTAGCAGACACAAAGCTTTTTCAGGCCACAAGCACATCAGATCCCCTAAGAACTCTGTATTTAAACGTGCTTGGGCGGAAGTAGTACCAGGATGGGCGACCTCCTGGGAAGTCTCTGCCACCCCATCAACAAAAAAAAATGGGGGGCTGCGGGCAAAGCGGACAATATTGTGGCCGTGAAAGGCGGGATGTTACAAGTGGTAGCTGAGCAACTCATGTGCCGTTCGGGATGTGGGGCACTATAACACCCTTCATTTTCAAGACCATTTTTTTTAACATATCGGAAGCGCACATTTAGATGCATAATCCTTAGATTGCATACATTACATTTCAAAAGTGCAATCCACTTACATATGTACCTTAAAACTAAGTTATCACGTTAATTACAGTCACTAAGTTAGGTGTTATTAAAATCCAAAACATAGTGTTAAACCATTAACATAATTACATAATTTCAGAGTGAGCCGTCAAACATTCCTTTAACCCAAAACTTCTTGCAACCCACAATCAAAAGCTTAACCTGCAAGTAGTGAGGAGGGGGATTAGCACAAAGCTAAGTGAATAGATCTTTAACAAACGACCTAACTTAGATTAACAAATATCTACAGCAAAGCATCATAAAAATAAAAAAAAGAGGATCGGTGGTCCTTGGGGTACCCTCATACCGCGGTGGCCCCCAAGTAACGCTTAAAACCAACTGAAGGCCAAACAGTGGTTAAACCGATAGTTTGGTACTAATACTACGTACAACATAATTACAATAAACAACACATGTACAAAGCACTTATGTTGTTCAAAGTAATAGTACCCAAACCCAATCAATGTTGACCTCCGACATTCAATTAGTCCACAACCATCATGGCAATATATATATATATATATATATATATATATATATATATATAAGACACAATCAATGTATAATAGTAAACCAAGTTTACCTGCTGTAACCATGTTGTTACAACTAATTTAGACTGAAAGTCCAAGATCCACTCACCCTTGTCGACCACAGCCTCCACTCAAAGATCTTATTTTATTGAGTCTTCGCTTTATCTGAGAACATAACCAAACCCGAGTTAGATTCTCGTATCAAGTTTATTACAATCTTATCATGTATATAATGTCAAATAAGAGCACCTAATATACTTCTAATACTAAGTAATTAACATGAGTGCACAAGTCATAAGTTGTCAAACTTACCAAGTTAAAACATGCGAACGCGATCCGTGTTAGTGGTGGTGGGATCGCGTTAACTAGTTCAAAACGTTCTGTAACCGAAATGCACTTGGCAACGCGATCCGGGAAAAAGGGGTGGGATCGCGTGGTCAAGAGTAAACTCGACTGTGCTCAATTAACACAGATTAACGCGATCCGGGCATGCTAAAGCTGGATCGCGTTCCCAAGAAAAAAAGGTGACCGACCCCAAATGACACTGACTAACGCGATCCGGACAAGGATTTTAGGATCGCGTTTCACAGTTCAAATTGTACTGTGACCAAATTTCACTATGGAATGCGATCCGGGTAATGGAGCTGGATCGCGTTCACCAGTTTTAAAACAGAGGTTCAGACCTGCAACTGCACAATACGAACTCAAACTCAAATTTTACACAATCAAATTCCACAAACTTAGTTTATAGACTAATTTAGCATATCAATTACCTTATAATTATCATATAACCACATCAATAACAACATGCAAGTTATAATTCTCTTCACCTAACTTTAACCTATATAATTTATAAAAACTCATTTCACACATTCACACAATAAACACATGAAATCAGGGAAGAACAAGAAGATGATCCAAGTAACATCAGTAACAAACACTCATTTCAAGTATAATCTTATACTCATGCATCAATTATCCACCTACTTTCATCAATTAAGCTTAAGAACACCAAATGAGTAACTTACAATTGAAATGGAGAAAAAGGGGTGAACTAGATGATGATGAAGAAGATGAAATCACTAGCTACAATCAAAATCTCAGCCTTCACTTTAATGAAATCAGATTTGTGAATTTTTTTTTTTTTTGAAGTATGTGTGTGTGTGTGTGTTCTTGATGAAAGAAGAAATCTGAGAAACAAGAAAGTTAGGTCGGCCAAACTAACCCGACCCCAATATAAGTGATGTAATACTATACCTGTTCTAAATCTATTGTCTGGAACCTAAAACCATTTTGCGAAACTAAATGTTTTATTTTACCGACAACTAAAATAATTTAAAACAAGTAATAATTTATCAATCATAATAAACCATTTAACCATTTTGACCTATTATTTAAATTAACCGATTAATACAAATTATTTCTAACACAATTAAATAATTAAATAAAATAGGAAAAATACTGTTTTTCTCCTAGGCCCAAAATGAGGATGTTACAAATCTTCCCTCCTTAAGGAGATTTCGTCCCCAAAATCTCACCGTGCTCAAACAAACTAGGGTACCGAGACTTCATGCTTATCTCTGTTGCCCACGTAAGGTTAGCACCCAAACTATGTCTCCACTTAACCAAAACCATAGTGATTTCCTTCTTTCGAAGTTTAGTCACCTTCCTATCCAAAAGCTCTATAGGTTCCTCTACAAGTCTCTGACTTTGGTCAACACGTAAGTCTTGCAATAGAAGAACTTGGGATTGGTCCTCCACATTACATTTCCTTAAGTAGCACACATTGAATGTATCATGAATAGCCGCTAATTCAGGAGGAAGATCTAGAGACACTGATTGATCATTGACTACTTGTCAAATTTTAAACGGGCCTATATACCTAGGAGCAAGTTTACCTCGTTTACCAAACCGAATTACGCCCTTCTAAGGCGAAACTTTCAAATAAACCAATTCACCTACAACAAATGAAACGGGTTGACGACGTGGATCGGCATACTGTTTTTGTCTATCACGGGCAGCTTTTAACTTTTCACGGGCTATAGCTACCTTATCAGTAGTAATTTGAACAATATCTGGACCCGCAAACTGTTTCTCACCCGCTTCTAACCAACAAGTGGGTGTTCTACATCGACGACCATACAACATCTCATAAGGTGGCATGTCTATGCTAGAATGAAAAGAGTTATTATAGGCGAACTCAACTAACGGCAAGTGAGAATCCCAAGACCCACCAAATTCTAATACACAAGCCCTTAACATGTCCTTGAGAGTCTGAATAGTCCGCTCAGAGTGACCATCAGTCTGAGGATGATAAGCAGTGCTCAAATTGATTCTGGTACCCAATTCCCTTTGCAAACTCTGCCAAAACCCCGATACAAATCGAGAATCTCTGTCAGAAACGATGGACAACGGAATCCCATGCCTAGATACCACCTCATTAATGTACAACTGCGCCACTTTACCCAAAGATGCCGTCTCACTAGAAGCAAGAAAGTGAGTACTCTTGGTCAATCTATCGACAATTACCCAAATCATATCGTTACCCTTAACCGTTCGAGGTAATTTGGTTACAAAATCTATGGTTATATGCTCCCATTTCCACTCGAGAATCTCAAGTTGTTTCAATGATCCATAAGGTTTATGGTGCTCGGCTTTAACTTGAGAGCATATATGACAAGATTCCACATATCGAGCTACATCGGTTTTCAAAGTAGGCCACCAATACAACAGTTTCAAATTGTTATACATCTTTGTACTCCCGGGGTGAACCGTCAATTTAGATTTGTGTGCCTCCATCAAGATTACCTCACGAAGTCCACCTAGCAAAGGAGCCCAAACTCGAGACTGAAAAGTCTTTAGCCCACGAGAATCATCAAATCAATAAATCCTTTCTTTTAAGGATGACCTCGGATTTCAAGTTGTTATCCATCAAGGCCTCCATTTGAGCGGTTTTTAATTTATCAATCAAATCCGATGAAACCTCTAATCGCATGAAACAAACTCTTTCAGATTTTCCTTTCCTGCTTAAAGCATCCGCCACAACATTGGCCTTACTCGGGTGGTAATGAATCTCGCAATCATAGTCCTTGATCAATTACAACCATCGCCTTTGCCGCATATTTAGTTCTTTCTGAGAAAACATATATTGAAAACTCTTATGATCCGTACAAATAATACATTTGGTGCCATAAAGGTAGTGCCTCCAAATTTTTAAAGCGAAAACCACAGCCGCAAGTTCCAAGTCATGGGTAGGGTAATTTTTCTCATGAGGTTTCAGCTGACGCGATGCATAAGCAATGACACGGTCTCGTTGCATTAATACACAACCTAACCCTGCAGAAGAAGCATCGCAATAAACAATAAAATCATTGGACCCATCAGGTAATGCTAAAACCGGAGTCTGACACAATAACTGCTCCAAAATCTGGAAAGCTGACTCTTGCTGTTCAGTCCACTGAAATTTTACATCCTTCTGGGTTAATTTTGTCAAAGGGCCCGCGAGCTTAGAAAAATCCTTAATGAACTTATGGTAATAACCTGCTAATCCCAGAAAACTCTTAATCTCTGAAGGAGACTTAGGTGCTTGCCAATTCATAATGACCTCAATTTTTGACGGATCTACTTTAACACCATCCTCACAAATGATATGCCCCAAAAACTGTACCTCGCGTAACCAAAACTCGCATTTGGAAAACTTAGCATACAATTGCTCCTTTCTCAAAGTGTCAAGAACCATACGCAAGTGCATCTCATGATCGGATTCAGACTTAGAATAAACCAAGATATCATCAATAAACACAATGACAAATTTATCGAGAAAAGGTCAACAAACTCTATTCATCAAATCCATGAAAACCGCCGGAGCATTAGTCAACCCAAATGGCATAACAAGAAACTCATAGTGGCCGTATCTAGTGCGAAAAGCAGTCTTAGGGATATCCTCTTCACAAACCCGCACTTGAAGATAACCCGACCTCAAATCAATCTTAGAAAAATAAGAAGACCCTTGCAATTGATCAAACAACTCATCTATTCAGTGCAAAGGGTACTTATTCTTAATGGTTCTTTTATTCAATTCTCTATAGTCAATACACATACGAAAGGTGCCATCTTTCTTCTTAACAAATAACACTGGTACACCCCATGGCGAAGTACTGGGCCTAACAAAACCCCTATCTAACAACTCCTGGATTTGGCTCATCATTTCACGAATTTCTGAGGGAGCTAATCTATAAGGTGCCTTAGCTACAGGAATAGAACCAGGGATCAAATCAATTTTATAATCTACTTCTCTAATGGGAGGCAAGCCAGGCAACTCATCGGGAAAGACTTCCGAGTATTCAGAAACCACTCGAACATCAGAAACAGTTTTCTTTTCTAACTTAGCATCAATTACATAGGCCAAGTAAGATTCACATCCTTTAGCTAAAGATTTTCTAGCTTTCATCATTGAAATTTGAGGAATACTACCCTTCTCCCGCTCCCCTCGAGCCACTACATATGATCCATCCGAGATAGAGATTTTTATCAACTTCCTATGGCAATCTATGTTTGCTTTATTTTGACTTAACCAGTCTATACCTAAAACCACATCAAAACTGGGGATAGGCATCAATAGAAAAGAAACCGGGAAACTGTGACCCTCAATTAAAATACTAGCTCCAGTCACCAATGTGGTAACCGGAACCATTTTACCATTCGTTACTTCAACCTCAATAGGTTTGGTAATACAAGTATGAGTCAATTTCATTCTATCACAGAAAAGCATAGATATAAATGAACAATTGGCTCCCGAATCAAATAGAACACATTCCGGTATAGAATTGATTAGAAAAGTACCAGTTATGACTTCTTCAGTTCTGACAGCCTCAGCAACTGTCATTTGGAAAGCCCTGCCAGTTGCTGATTGATAAGCATCAAATAGATAGTATATTTTATAATAATTTATCCCTATATTTATATACATTTTAGTGCATTTATATGATTTTAGATACTTATTTTGTTAATATTTGCAGAGATGTATTTTAATTGAAGATTGAAGAAAAAGGAACGAGAACGAATCCAAAACTGAAGGAAATGAAGAAATGAAGAAAAAGAAGCTTAAACCTTAAAGAATTGAAGACTTAAATAATAATATTGAAGAATTGGGCCAGAAGAAAGATTAAAATCCGTAAAAGAAAAGAAGAAGCCCAAAAATGAAGCCCAAACCCGAAGTTGGAAGATTCTGGAATTGAGGTCCAACCGGCGGTTGGATTACCCAACCGGAGGTTGGAGTATAAAAGGTTTAAGGCGGTGGAAGACGCGGAGTTGGACCAGGATGCAAATTGTTCCAACCGGCGGTTGGAAGACCCAACCGGCGGTTGGGAGGTCGGCCAGCAAAACAATAAATAGAGGCCTAGTTTAGGTTTTGAGATATACGATTCAAGAATACAAAAATCGATTATTAGGGTTTAAGGTCGACTTAAGGTGCGATTTTGGAGGTTAAGGAGCAAGGGTTTGAAGGTTTTTAACCCTAGGAAAAGCTGGTTCTACAATTGGTTCGATTTCTTTATCCTTGTAACTTTAATAACCTTATTAAGTTAATTTATGGATATTGTTTATTTGAATTACTTGTTAATTAGGTTTTCGTTATGACTGTTTGAATGAATGTTTATTGAGTTTATTATATGAATTATATGTTTATGTTGGAACTATATTATTGAATGTTTATTATACAAGAATTATCTTTATTATGATATATTGATGATTGTTCTTGACATAGTTAGACTGATTTATATTAAACGAGGATGACCATATTAAGTTTATATAAATTAAGTGATTGTGTTTATGTCTTGATTTTAACCTTATGCGATAGACGAAGAATAATTCATTAATATAAAGTAATATTGTGATTCACGCCATACCGATGAAATTGTATTAATAAACTGATGATAGATCTTATTAATTAGTGATACTTTGCGTAACCTTATGATTGTATTGCTATGATGAAGATTATCTTAACCTTAAGTAATTTTCTACATTAGTAATTCACCAGTAATAATAGCCAACAAAGCAAATAGACATAAGTAAATATAATAGGTTTAATAAATAATAGTTTGAATAATTATATTCTTCTATCCATCTGAGTATTATTAAGTTGTTCCTGAAACTTATCTATTAGAATCTGTATCAAAATATAAATAATAATATGTTCGTTCGGAACTAAAACGTCCCCCTTATCTTGTATGTTATTGTAAATTGGATCCTTACTTTATTTGTATAATTGTAAATAGTTGTAATTAGGAATAAATAGATAATTAGTTATAAATCAGAATCACGTTTCTTGTGTTCCTTGTGTTCGAATTTGGACTTACTTATTAAGCTATATTACATGAACATGTTAATCTTGCCTGAATTGTGTGATAGTATTATTTAGTATTTCTTTAATTTAAAACTTGTGATTATAATTGCCTATACTTTTCGCACATCAAGTTTTTGGCGCCGCTGCCGGGGAACACTTAACCGGTTGAACTTTTGTTCTATCGGGGGAGCGGTGTATTTTAATTTAACTAATTATTTTACCAGTAATACTTTGCAAAATCAATACTAAATATCGGCTCACCCATTGAGAATATTGACAAAAACAAAGCTATAAGGAGAGTAAAGCCTTACCTCATTGATTTATCATATAAGAGGTAAGGTGTTTCTCGAAAGAAATAGGTTTTTATTAAGCTTCGCGCTGACCTGTTTCTCCGCTTTTGTGTATTATCAATGGAGCTACCGAGATCTATTGACTAGCTTTGTAAAAGAAATTTAACAAAACCCACTGTAATTTCAAATTGTTGTATAAATAACTAACTTGCATTACTAACAAATAGGAAATTTGGGTTGGGTATTCTTTTTCGATTATTTAATTTTGAATGTATTTTATTATTAATTATCAGGATTCATTTACACCAACTTGAATATTTCTAACATTTTACTAACATTTTTTTTTTAATTTAAAGTACTACTAAATTCTGTTTTTGTTGCAGATAGATGTATAACCCGGACACTTCATCCGGATCCACTTAGTCCGTTTGACGAACCAGAACGAGAATTTCATTCTAGAAGACGATTATCATACGCGCCACCTAATTCGCCAGAACACGGAATTTCATTTGAGGAAGAAGACTTAATTTTTCATAACAGTTTAGCCAAAACGGCTAAAAGAGGTTACTACTTCGATTCGGAGTTAGATAAAGTACCTTCTAGACAACATACAGTATATCCAAGCGATTCTGAACCGGAACAAATAAACATGGCAGACATAGCTAACATGACGCTTGAGGATTACACGATTCAAACTGTGGAGATCCGACACCGGGAGTGGTTAGGCCTGCCATAGCTAGAGAAGTAGAATTTGAGTTAAAGGGGCAATTTCTGAAAGAATTAAGAGAAAATCCTTTCAGAGTAGAAGATAAAGAAGATGCAAACGAGCATGTTGAGAAAATTTTGGAGATTGCAGATATGTTTAATATTCCTAATGTTACAAGAGATCAGGTTATGTTACGAGTATTTCCTTTAACACTAAAGGATGGAGCTAAGAAATGGATTAATAATGAACCAGCCGGATCTATTAGTACTTGGGAAGATCTTCGTACAAAATTTCTAAACATGTATTGTACACCTTCCAAGACGTCGAAGATGATTGATGAGATTAGGAACTTTAAGCAGAAACCCAATGAATCTCTATATCAAGCTTGGGAAAGATATAAGGAGATGTTACATAAATGCCCACAACATGATTTAAATGTCCAACAAGAAATAACGGTATTCTATAAAGGAGTTGATCGAGCAACACGTCAACAGTTGGATGCACAAGGCCTAGTACCTAAGAAAACTCCGGCAGTAGCGAAGGCCGGAATTGAAGAATTAGCTAAGCATTCTCAGTTATGGGATGATGGTTCATCTGGAAGAAAAAGGATATCTGAAGACAGTGATGGTCTCGCAGCTATTACAGTAAAATTGGAAAGTATGGGAAGAGATATTAAGAAAGTGAATGAACAAGTTCATGCAATCAGGATTGGTTGTGAAATATGTGGAAGAAATCATCTAAAGGCAGAATGTCCTAATAATGACAGCGAAATGAATACTGAAGAAGTTATGTATGGGGATTTTCAAGGAAATCCAAATTATCGTCAAGTTTCTAATTTTAGAAGAGTTAATCAACCAGGACAACAGTATCAACAAGGAGCACCAGGTTTCTATGTCAAAACGGGACAAAATCCGTCCTATACTGACAGGATCAACTCGTTAGAAAATATTTTGGGAAAAATGGTTGAAGCAAGTAATAAAAGAATGGATGATCATGATGGAAGGATGCGTAATAATGAAGTATCAATCAAACAAATTGAAGGATCAGTTCATCAGATTGCTAAAACATTACATGAGAGATTTCCAGGAACATTGCCAGGATTCACTGAAACAAATCCCAAGGAACAAGCTAAAGCAGTAATTACCAGAAGTGGTAAGAATGTTGACTCTTCTGTTATAACTAATAAACTTGTTGAATCTGAGCAGGTTGAAAAAGAAACAAGTGATGAAGACATACAACCAAACAAAAAGGACATAGGAGCAAATAAGGTTAAAGAAGTCATCAAAGACTATACACCCCCACCTCCATATCCAGCTGCTCTAAGGAAGGACAAAGAAGATGAAAAATACCACAAATTTCTGGAAAATCTGAAACAACTTCATATTAACATTCCTTTTGTTGAAGCTATAGCTCAAATGCCGAAGTATACAAAATATCTTAAGGAGCTGCTGACAAACAAAAAAAAAACTGGATAATGTGACAAAGGTTACTATGAATGCAAGATGTTCAGCAATAATGCAGAATAAACTACCTCCGAAAGTCAAAGATCCAGGGAGTATTACTATACCTTGCAAAATTGGTGAAATGACTATTGAAAATGCATTAGCAGATTTAGGTGCTAGTATTTCATTAAGGCCATATACTCTTTATATGCGATTAGGATTAGGAGAACCAAAACCTATTCGTATGTGTATTGAATTAGCTGACCGATCTGTGTAATACCCTAGGGGAATAGTTGAAAATGTTTTAATTAAAGTTGATAAATTTGTTTTTCCATGTGATTTCGTAATCTTAGATATGGTAGAAGACCCTAAAGTCCCTATTATATTAGGAAGACCATTTTTAGCAACTACACATGCCCTAATAGATGTTTTCAATAGAAAGATTACCATGAGATTAGGGAATGATAAAATTGTTTTTGATGTTAATAATTCCATGAAATTTCCTGGTTATGTGGATGATACTTGTTATTATTTAAATTCGTATGAATATATGGATAACCCTTCTTTTCAAGATTTTTTATTAAAAGATCAACCAGATACAGGAATTCTTAAAGGATGGACTGAAGAGTTTGACACTAAAAAGGATTTAGCAGAATTTGATAAGCTATTAGAGGAAGATGAAGATTTGGAAGAAGCAACAGTGGTTATACAATAACATCCTGAAGAGGAATCAATACAGCCAGTTGCTAAAATTATTAACCAAAAATTGATACCATATTCTGTCACCAATATTCCTTGTTTTAAAGAAGATATCTTTGAGATCAAGACATCTATTGAAGAACCACCACAGTTGGAACTTAAAGAGCTACCATCACATTTGGAATATGCTTATTTACAGGGCACATCAGACTTGCCAGTTATAATATCTTTTAAACTATCAATAGCAGAGACAGAACGATTAGTTCAGGTTCTTAAACAGCATAAACAAGCAATAGCATGGAAAATTACGGATATCAAGGGAATCAGTCCTACATATTGCACTCATAAAATATTGATGGAAAAAGATTTCAAGCCAGTCGTACAACCATTGAGAAGATTGAATCCGAATGTTAAAGACGTTGTCAGGAAAGAAATCATTAAATTGCTGGATTCAGGATTAATCTATCCTATTTCAGATAGTCCATGGGTAAGTCCAGTACATGTTGTACCAAAGAAAGGAGGAATAACGGTTATACCAAATGAAAAGAACAATTTGATACCAACAAGGATGGTAACGGGATGGAGAGTTTGTATTGATTATAGGAAATTAAATAATGCTACCAGGAAAGATCATTTTCCATTACCATTTATTGATCAAATGATAGAAAGGCTAGCAGGAAAGGAGTTCTATTGTTTTCTGGATGGATTTTCAGGATATTTTCAAATACCGATTGCGGCCGAAGATCAAGATAAAACAACATTTACTTGTCCGTTTGGTACTTTTGCTTATAGAAGGATGCCGTTTGGTTTATGTAATGCACCTGCTACATTTCAGCGTTGCATGATCGCAATATTTCATGATATGGTAGAGGATTTCATGGAAGTATTTATGGACGATTTCTCGGTATTTGGTGATTCATTTGATTCTTGTCTAAAGAATTTACAGAAGATGTTGCAGAGATGTGAAGGGGCAAATCTAGTTCTTAACTGGGAAAAATGTCACTTTATGGTACGAGAAGGAATTGTTTTAGGTCATAAAATATCTAAAATAGGAATCGAGGTAGATCAACCGAAGATTGAAGCCATTTCAAAATTACCTTGTCCTACAAATGTAAAAGGAATAAGGAGTTTTCTAGGACATGCTGGATTTTATCGGAGATTTATACCAGATTTTTCAAAAATAGCAAGACCGCTGAATCATTTGTTGTAAAAAGATGCAAAGTTCGAATTTACAGACAAATGCAAACAATCGTTTGATGCATTAAAAGAAAAGTTAGTATCTGCTCCAGTTATGACATGTCCAAACTGGAATCTACCTTTTGAATTAATGTGTGATGCTAGTGATTATGCGGTTGGAGCTGTTTTAGGGCAGAGAATTGATAAGAAGTTTAATCCAATCTATTATGCCAGTAAGACATTAACAGATGCTCAGGAAAATTACACAACTACGAAAAAGTAACTTCTGGCAGTGGTTTTTGCTTTATAAATTTCGTTCATATCTTGTCTTAACTAAAACTGTGGTTTATACTGACCATTCTGCTTTGAAGTATTTATTTAATAAGCAGGATGCGCGCCCTCGTTTATTGCGATGGATTCTTTTATTGCAGGAATTTGATATTGAAATCAAGGATAAGAAAGGAGCTGAAAATGTCGCAGCTGATCATTTGTCAAGTTTAGAAAATCCAGAGTTGGAAGCGTTGGATGAAGAGGAAATTCAAGATTCATTTCCGGATGATAAACTTATGACAATACAAGAAATAACAGAGATACCTTGGTTTGCGAATTATGCAAATTATTTGGTTACTAAAGTTCTACCAAGGATGGATTATCAGAAGAGGAAGAAATTCTTTTCTGATTTAAAGTATTATTTTTGGGAAGATCCATTTCTTTTCAGATACTGTGCAGATGGCATAATTAGAAGATGTGTACATGGTGAAGAGGCTCAACAGATTATAAAGCATTGTCATGAAGGACCAGTAGGCGGTCATAATGGACCAAGTTACACTGCAAAGAAAATATTTGACGCAGGTTTTTATTGGCCGACGATTTTTAAAGATACATATGCATTCATTAAGAATTGTGATTCTTGCCAAAGAGCTGGGAATATTTCTAAACGTGATGAAATGCCGCAGACAAGTATACAGGTTTGTAAAATTTTTGATGTTGGGGTATTGATTTTATGGGACCCTTTCCTATGAGTCACGGTAATAGGTACATATTAGTAGCTGTGGATTATGTTTCAAAATGGGCTGAGGCAAAAGCATTACCTACAAATGATGCTAGAGTTGTGGTGAAATTTCTTAAACAATTATTCTCCAGATTTGGAACTCCCAAGGCATTGATTAGTGATTGAGGTACTCATTTTTGTAATACTCAATTAGAGAAGGTATTAAAAAGATATGGAGTTACTCATCGATTTGCTACACCTTATCATCCACAGACTAGTGGATAAGTTGAAAATACCAATCGTGCATTAAAACGTATTTTGGAACGTTCTGTTGGTTCCAACAGAAAAGAGTGGTCGGAAAAGTTAGACGATTCACTTTGGGCATATAGGACAGCATTTAAAACACCTACAGGTTGTACTCCGTATAGATTAATTTATGGAAAAGCTTGTCATTTACCAGTGGAAATAGAACACAAAGCATATTGGGCACTTCGAGAATGCAACATGGATACCGATGAGGTTGGTAAGCATCGCTTTTTACACTTACATGAGTTAGATGAGCTTCGTTGGAATGCTTATGAGAATTAAAGGTTTTATAAAGAAAGGACGAAGAAATGGCACGATGCAAGACTTCGAGGAGATAAAGAGTTTGTTGCTGGAGAACGTGTGCTTTTATATAATTCACGTATTCGGTTATTTCCGGGTAAATTGAAATCCAGAAGGAGCGGACCGTTTGTTATTCACCAAGTTCATACAAATGGAAGTGTGGATTTAATAGCCTTCAATGGAGCTATGATCGCGCTCCAACGGTCGGTTCAAGAGTTGAATCCTGGTCGTTGCGGGCCTTCCAGTTAGGGCAGATGATCGGAGGGGTGGTTTTAAATTTATAGTGCAGGGAAGCCTAAGTTATACTACTACTTGTATAGTAAGCGGCAGGTATGACTCAGGTGTCGTTCTTCAAACCACAACGGGCATGGGATCTTAGGAGAATTAATTATCTTTGGTAATTTAGCTAGGGTTTTAAAACTTTTTGAGGGGTTTTGTTTTCTATTCTATGTAAACTAAAGACAGTAAAATAAATGAGGGGTGTAGTCGCTGAGAGAACTATGGATTACGCGAGTGTTTGCTATGACATCGATGTATGCTATTTAGGGGTAGTTATGAGGATTAAGGCTCTAATTATAATGAATCCTAGCAGCGCTGACTTGGGGTCTCTGAACGATGTTCAACATAGTATTATACCTACGGCCTTTTCGTGGCTTCTACGCATTTGTACTTCACCAAAAGTGGTTCCAGCGCTATACCAAGTACTAAGCCGTTTTACGGTTTTTTCGATGCCTCGCCCAGAGATCCCGTATCATTACTGTATATGTCCTAATAGGCCATAGCTCCTATCCTATTACTTATCTAACGTAGAGTTGTCCACAATCAAATAAATAACATGTCACATGGATAACTGATGTGACGTAAAAATTCACGTTTTTAGAAGCTTTATTCCTCACATTTTGGACCTTTCTTTAGTAAAAATATTCCAAAACATTGATTATTTATTAAAATTCACTAAAGTGGTTCAAAAGTGGACATTGTGATAAAAATCACTAAAAACACTCTGAAAATGCACAAAACACAGTATGTTAATACAGGCCGATTCTTCCGACCTCATTTTCCTGTCAAAGAACACCTCCTAACTTCTACCATATGTTGTATAGGTAAAATCGAGACGGAAAAATCTGGAATCAAGTGAAACGGCCAAAGGACGGAGAAACCACTACGCTTTCAGAGGCATTAAAAGTCATTTCAGCTACGCCTAAGCTCTACACATCCAATTTCTGTGAGATTGGCATCATTAGAAGCGTAACGGAATTACGAAATCACAGGCGAAAGAATCGAGTCAAACGGACGCATAACGAAGGAGATACAGACGTTTTAAGCAACGAACGAAATCAGACAGAGCCCGTATACGGCCCTATATAGACCATATACGGCCTTGTATAGACCGTATACGGCCCTATACAAGCCGTATACGACCCCCCAACCCCATATCGTGCTTCGTTTGCTTGTACGTGCTACTTCGTGAGTTGTACGTGCGATTTGATGGTTTGCCTATAAATAGTGGACATCCCCAACACTTCATTCATACCATTTTCTCATTTTTCATTCTCTCCCTACACTTTCTCTCTCACACACATCACTCTCTCTCTAGTTTCTCTCTCTAGAATTGAGCTAGTTAGAGAGATAGTTAGGTAGAGGTAGCTTTTAGCTTTTGTACGGAGTCACTCCAAGACATTGTATTTGCAAAGATCTGTCTGTAATAAATTCGTATCAGGTTCTATTTATATATCTCTTACTTTCAGTTTTAAACATGTGTTGCTTTGTTTATGCTTGTTTAGGATTGTATGCTAGATATATAATGTTAGGCTAGACATTTGTTTGTGTTTACTATGATGTAGTTATGTTAGAATAGTCAATATGTTTATGCCATGCTGTTACTCTGCCCGTGTTACTTTAAACTGTGTAAGAACTCGTAAACTGAATCTCGAATGTTTATCTATCCAACCTATGCTGTGGTTAGAAGCTTCCTGCTAGAACCTTGCCAATTACTAGTGGTACGTTCTCTACCTATTCTATACTTGATGATCAATGAACTTGGTATGGCTGTGTTCTCTAGGTTGAAACAAATCATAAGAGACACGGAACGTAGGATTAGAGATAGGTTAGATTCTTGTTTATCTGTTATATATCTTTGAGAGAACTTTCGGGATATCTATGATCTGATTATTGGTTATCTGCTATGCTTAGGTTTATGGTGTTCTGTTATGTGTCACCCTATCGCATGTTCTTGTTTGATTGTTGCCTTAGGAATGATGCATGCTAGAGTTATCCTCCTGGTTCATATCAGTAACTGTATAATTAGGTTTTCAGACACAGAATATTGGTTTACACAGTAGATTAACATGCATGGAATAGTTGTGATGATTTATATCTTTAATGTTGAACAATTTAACTGATCGTTAGCCCGGTTATCCCAACTTGGTCCGCGGGATTACCCCCGTTCGTGTTCTTGTTCAATCAACAATTCACGCTACGATACAGACGTCTCTGATGACTGTGACTGGGGACCAGGATTCGAGGATAGTCGTCGGTTAAATTGGTCTGTACATTTGGGAGAACTTCCGGTATATTTGACTTCTATAACTGCTATCCACGTGACATGTTATTTATCTGATTGCGGACAACTCTACGTTAGATATTTAATAGGCTCGTAGTTGTAGCTCATTAGGATATAGGAAATCTGCGAGAGTAATGTGGAACCCTAATTAATGTAACGGAAAAACCGTAAAATGCCCTATTACTCTGTATAGTGCTGGAAACACCAATTGGTGGAGTACAAACGTATGGAAGCCGCGGAACGGTCGTAGGTATAATACTTTGCATTAATTATGTTTCTATCCTCTCCGGATTAGTCATCACATCTAGTAGCCTTACCCTTGACTATTCATCAATAACATTTAACGAAATCATAGTAAACACTCGCTTATCCTCTGTTGACCGAGTCTCCGTACAAACCTCTTTTGTTTTATTTTCTTTATTTAAATTAGTATTTAGTTATAAAAACAAAAACCTATCCAAAAACTTTTAAAAACCCTAGCTGAATCTCCAAAGATAATAAAACTTCCTAGACTCCCATGCCCGTTGTAGTTTGAAGAACGACACCTGAGTCATACATACCACTTGCTGCCCTTTTAGGTCTGTCAGTAGTATATAACTTAGGATCCCCCTGCTCTACAAATTTAAAACTCACTGTTTGTCGCTTCTATTGCTGTTGGAACAACGACCGGAATCAAATCCGTCCAACCGATAGAGGCACGACAAGTTTTTGGCGCCGCTGCCGGGGACTACAACGACCGATTTTAGGAATTTTGTTATCTCAGTTATTTAGCGATCCTTACGGAAGATCAATATCATCCGAAAGTTACAATTTTTATCCCTAGGTTAGTTAGTTTTTAATTTCCCATCCTTAGTTAAACCTATCCTTCCAAAACCCTATTTTCTTTTAAAAACAAGTTATGGCGAATCGTATCACTCTCGCCTCATCAACCCAACCACTGCTAGAGGGACGAGGAGGACCAATCGTATCACCAACCGACGAAACCATTGAAATCAGACCACACTTCATTAAATTACTTAAATCTCAGTGTCAGTTTCATGGTCTTTCGGTTGAAAATCCAAACGCCCATCTTAACAAGTTCATCAACCTTTCCGACTCTTTAGAACAAACCGGATCCAGTGTCAAAGTCACCCGACTTCACCTGTTTCCTTATTCTTTAGCTTTCCGAGCTCAGACATGGTTTTATGAACTCGAACCCAATTCGATTCATACATGGGAGGAGATGGCTACTAAGTTCTTAGCTAAGTTTTTCCCTCCGTCCCTACAAACCAAGCTCAAAAATGAAATCATTAACTTTCGTCAAGGAACTACTGAATCATTAAGCTCAGCTTGGGAACGCTTTAAGAATCTGCTTGGAAGATGTCCGAATCATCAGTTGGCTGAAATGAATCTGGTCTGCACATTCTACAATAGTCTGAATCCTCATCACCAACAAACCCTCGATGCTGCTTCATCCGGAAATTTCATGCTACATACTTCATAAGAAGCCTGGAAGTTGATTGAGACGATAACGATGCACCAACATGACTTGGAGTTTGATGAATCAACCTCGGAAGACAAAGACACTTCTACTCAAGCATTCGACACTTTAAAAGCTCAACTCGAATCCATCTCTAAAGTTGTTAAGGATATGCAAGACTCTTCCAAATCTAAGAAGCAACCTCAACGGCTCTTCTCACACTCGAAGCCCAAGGAAGATGTTCTCGCCACATCTGGAGCCACTGATCAAATCATTCATTCAAAACCTTTCACTCAGCGGTTATCCAAACAACCTATCTCTCATTTGTTAGTTCCCTCTACACCCTCTACTTCCTCTCAAATGTCTTCTCGTCTAAACAATGCGATTTTCAATAACTTCATGGTTGAGCAAAATAATAAAAACAAACAAATTGTTGATTTTCAAAACCAAATTGATTATTTGCTCAGAATTTCAAACGATTTAATTAAAAACATGGAGGATAATGTTAAAAGATTGTTTTTAAAAGTTGAGGAGAAGCAAAGAGAAGAAGGATTAGCAAAGCTATTCATCATTCATTTTATGATTATGATGATATCCTTGTTGTCACTAGAGGCGGAAAAGAGACTAAGAATGAGAAATCAGAAGATATTCCTTCAGACGAACCTTCTAGTTCTTCTCTACCCACTGATTCAGTACATGTTGACACTCCTGTCACCTCTCCTGAACCAGAATCTTACAAAGCCCCAGAAGTAGTTAAACCAACACGTATACCTTTCCCTGGTAGGCTTAAGAAAGAGAAACAAGAAGCCCAGTTTGGAAAATATCTAGAGATGTTCAAAAGCCTACACTTAAACGTTCGATTATTAGATGCTTTAGTTGAAATGCCTAGTTGTGCCAAATTCTTTAAAGAACTTATATCTAACAAAGAAAAACTCAGACAAATAGTTAACTTACCCTTAGACGCAGAATGCACTTTAATTATGCAACAAGGACTGCCCCCAAAGTTAGGAGACACTGGTCGTTTCACTATTCCTTGTTACCTTCAGGATGTTCAAATAAGTAACGCCTTAGCTTACTTAGGAGCTAGTGTAATCCTTATGCCATACTCGCTTTATAGGAAACTAGGATTAAGCGAACTTTTACCAACCCGTATGACCATCCAATTAGCTGATAGATCAGTTAAACTCCCTCGAGGAATTGCTGAAGATATTATGGTACGTGTTAATAAATTCGTCTTTCCTGTTGATTTTGTTGTTATGGATATTGAGGAAGACGCTCAGGTACCACTCATCCTTGGCAGACCTTTCCTAAATACTGCCAAGGCCGTCATTGACGTGAATGAAAAATCTTTAAAACTTAGAGTGGGAACTGAGGAAGTCACCTTCAATGTCGATAAACTAATGAAACTTCCTATGGGAGAAGACCTTGGTCTTGTAGATTCTATGCAGGAAATAATTGAAGAACACTTGGAAGAAATCCTCGCAATAAGCAGCATTAATCCCCTTCCAAACACTATCATCACAACAAGGAAAATCTGTGAAGAAGGTGCGGGTCTATGCTCAGCTATCTCGGATCCATCCATTGCATCAAAGGAAGTGCTATTACCTTTAAAGAATTCCAACTTACAGCCCAACAGATTTATCACTGCTGTACCACTTGGACAAGGCACTCCGGTCACTCTCTTGAGAAGAAACCCTAATTCTGCAGTTCCTGATTCATCTCTCTCAAAAGAAGAAATTCTGAAGACTCTCAAGGAAATGGAGTCAATGCTTAAACCATCCGATCCGCAACTTTTTGAAAGTTGTGAAAACTTGAAACCAGAGATTACTTTTACCACATCTTTTTCAGCTCAGTTTCAGAGATTTGCATTCACAAATGACAACAAGGAAATAATCACTGAAGATAATGCAATCTCTCAGTCTTCCCAAGTAAAATATGAGCTGAGAAAAGATGAGCTTTACAACAATACAGAATGGGTTGAAATAGCATCAGCCGACATTCCAGAGGCACCTGCAGTTGAGTCAGATTATTAGACAACATACGATGAGCTTAAAAGAGACGAGATTGCCAGGATGAAGCCTTCCACTGAAGAACCACCCGAATTGGAGCTAAAGGAACTTCCCTCACACCTTGAATATGCTTTTCTCGAAGGAACTTCACACTTACCAGTTATCATATCCAAAGATCTGAAGCCTGAAGAGAAAGCACTACTCATTAAGGTTCTAAAGTCACATAAGAAAGCGATTGCATGGAAAATCTCTGACATACAGGGGATCAGCCCAAATTACTGCACTCACAAGATCTTAATGGAAAATGACTTCAGGCCTTCCATTCAAAGGCAAAGGAGAGTTAACCCAAAGATTCAAGACGTGGTGAAAAAGGAGGTTATCAAACTCTTGGATGCTGGTTTAATTTACCCTATTTCGGATTCCCCATGGGTCAGTCCAGTTCAAGTCGTCCCAAAGAAAGGAGGCATGACGGTCATCGCTAACGAAGACAACGAGTTGATTCCAACACGAACCGTCACCGGTTGGAGGGTATGTATCGACTATCGGAAACTAAATAAAGCTACACACAAAGATCACTTCCCTCTACCGTTCATTGATCAGATGCTTGAAAGATTGTCAGGAAACGAATTCTATTGCTTCCTCGACGGTTTCTCCGGCTATTTTCAGATACCTCTCGATCCAAAGGACCAAGAAAAGACAACGTTCACCTGTCCATACGGAACCTTTTCCTACCGGCGTATGCCGTTTGGCTTATGTAATGCACCGGCGACATTTCAAAGATGCATGGTAGCAATCTTCCATGACATGATTGAACAATGCATGGAAGTGTTCATGGATGATTTTTCGGTTTTTGGAGATTCGTTCACCACTTGTCTTTCTAACTTGAACAAGATGCTCACCCGATGTGAAGAATCGAACCTAGTTCTGAATTGGGAAAAATGCCATTTCATGGTAAAAGAAGGTATAGTTTTAGGACACCGTATATCCAAAGCTGGAATTGAAGTTGACAAAGCAAAAGTCGAGACTATCTCAAAACTTCCACCACCCACCTCTGTCAAAGCCATCCGCAGTTTTCTAGGACACGCCGGGTTCTACCGTCACTTTATCAAAGATTTCTCTAAGATATCCCGACCTATGACTCATCTCCTCGAAAAGGATACTCCGTTTGTCTTTACAGACGAATGTCTCAAGGCCTTCGATCATCTGAAAGATCTGCTTGTTCATGCACCGATCATGGTTGCTCCAGACTGGAGTCTCCCATTTGAAATCATGTGCGACGCCAGTGATTTCGTAGTAGGAGCAGTTCTGGGACAGCGGAAGGAGAAACAGTTTCAACCAATATACTACGCCAGCAAAACGCTCACTGACGCCCAAGAAAATTATACAACTACAGAAAAAGAGCTGCTAGCGGTAGTATTTGCTTTTGATAAATTTCGTTCTTATCTAATCTTGTCTAAAACTATTGTCTATACAGATCACTCAGCTCTGAAATATCTTTTTAAGAAGCAAGATGCTAAACCTCGCCTTCTACGATGGATTCTACTCCTTCAAGAATTCGACATCGAGATCAAAGACAAAAAAGGAGCAGAAAACGTCGCGGCAGACCATCTCAGCCGATTAGAGAATCCTTCAACGGATAAGTTGCACGAAAAAGACATTCAAGACCAGTTTCCAGAAGAACAGCTCATGCATGTTGGTAAATACTATCAAGGGTCACAATCTACAAATGATCCCTAGTATGCTGACTATGCCAATTATTTGGTGGGAAAAGTTGTACCTAAAGGAATGCCAACCTCTCGAAGACAAAAATTCTTCCGCTATATAAAATATTACTATTGGGACAACCCTTTCCTTTTTAAGGTTTGCCCTGATCAAATCATTAGAAGATGCGTTGATGGGAAAGAGGCATAACACATCTTACACCAAAGCCACCATGGACCTACTGGAGGACATCACAGTACCAACATGACCGCAAGAAAAGTGTACGATGCCGGCTTTTTCTGGCCAACCATATTTCGAGATGCATACGATCTGGTGAGACGCTGTGATATCTGCCAAAGACAAGGCAATATAACAACCCGGAATGAAATGCCACTCACAAACATCCAGGCCATGGAAATCTTCGATATCTGGGGATTAGATTTCATGGGACCATTCCCTAAATCTAACGGTAAAGAGTACATCTTGGTTGCAGTCGACTACGTCTCCAGGTGGGCCGAGGCCCAAGCTCTCCCAACAAATGACGCCAAAGTGGTAACCAAATTTCTCAAAAAGCTATTTAGTCGATTTGGAACTCCAAAAGCAATAATTAGTGATCGTGGTACACACTTTTGCAACGTTCAATTCATGAAAGTTCTGCAACAGTATGGTGTCACTCACAAGACATCAACAGCTTATCACCCCCAGACAAATGGGCAAGCTGAGGCAACAAATCGAGCTTTGAAAAGAATCTTGGAAAGAACTGTTGGTAATCATGGGTACAAATGGGCTGAAAAATTAGATGATGCATTATGGGCATTCAGAACCGCCTATAAAACACCATTAGGAACCACACCGTATCGTCTAGTTTATGGCAAGGCATGTCACTTACCAATCGAGCTAGAATATAAAGCATACTGGGCTTTGAAGAACTGCAACTTAGATATTTCTACAGCTGGAGCTAAAAGACGAATGCAGTTGAATGAGTTAGCCGAACTAAGGGATCAGGCATATGACAGTTCGTTAAGCTTCAAGGAACGAACCAAGAAAATTCACGATGCTAAACTGAGGCCCTCACGATTCAAAACAAGAGATAAAGTGTTGCTCTTCAATTCGCGATTCAAGAAATTCTCTGGCAAGTTTAAGATCAGGTGGAGCAGACCATTCATAGTATCAAAGGTATTTCCTTACGGTGCAGTCGAACTTGAGGCACCAGAAGGTAATTTTAAAGTAAATGGTCATCGCTTAAAGCATTACTTCGAATACTTTCCCATCAGGGAAGATGTCTTTATCTTTGAACCACCGTGAGTCGACAGAAAGGTACAAAGAGTCAAGCTAGAGACTCGTAAAACAAGCGCTCTTGGGAGGCACCCCAAGCCTATCTTTATTTCTGTCATTTTATTTCTTAGTTTATTTTTACTAAGTATGGTTGTCTCTAAACTAATAAAATTGCAGGCTTGCCACTTATCTGACTTCGAATTGTAAAATCTGAGATAAGTATTGTTCATTAACTATCACTGTTAGCATTACCTGTTTATTTTATCTTGTTTCAGGATGGACGCTGTTGACACTGATCATGTAGCTGCGAGACCACGCAGACGACACAGACCCCGTAGACGCAGAGCACAGAGAGCGGCTATGCTGACCATCACTGAGGAGGACCTGACTGATATCCCGATCACTCACGAGGAGTTGCCCGATGAGGGGCCCTCATCACCTTTGCCAGCCCCCGTACCCACTTTCGAGTACCATATCACTACGGCTGACCCAGCTGCTTCGTGGGCCCTCTTCCGGACACTCTCCATCCAGCATGACATCATGTCCTCTATCTGTGAGCAGCTCGAGATTCCGAGACCTGATGCCATTCCCTACAGGCTTGGCCCAGATCCAGGACCATCTAGCCTTCCATGGTTCTTCTGTCCTCCTGCTGATCCACCTGTTCTCTCTACTGCTGGACCTTCTACTGGCCCCACTGCTGCAGCTGCGTATCCTGATCCAGCATTGCCCACAGGATTCGCATCACCAGATCACAGTCTCACAGAGCAGCTTCTGGTTAATTTTGATGCTCACACTTCTGTCACTTCCTCTGACGAGATTGTGAGTCTGGCTATGGCTGCTATGGATTTCTCCATTCCATCTCCGACTTCTGTTTTCGACAGGGATGTTGAGGCAGAGTTTGATCCTGATACTGATGACCTACTTGATGATTACTAGATTTTATCTTTATTATTTACTTTCTGTATTATGACTCTGTACTTACGCTTTAGACCTGCTACCTAGATGAGATACTGTGATATGTGTGTTGTGGTTTATTGCAGAATTCAGCTTTGTGTGGAATGGATGATCTTAAACGAGCCTGGTCCTTTAAATCCAGCAATTCACCAGCACCACTCCTGCACAAACCTGGTCTATTCCAGTAAACACAAATGGGGAGTCTCTCTGTTCCTTTCTCCCCATTTCAATTACGTTTTACTATGCCTATGTTAGTGTGTTTAATTTCTGTGCCTCATCCTAAACTTATCACTAAGTGTGGGATTCCAGCCTAAATTGAACACTTGAGAAACATCTACTTACATGTTCAAACTCTAAGTATGGGATTTTACTAGTAAAATCTCTACTCAAGAGAACATTATGGACAATGTTCCTCTAAGTGTGGGATGGTAGGTATAGAATACCTTAAATGGTGATTTTTATGTCCAATAGAAATCTTTCTCTCAAAATTTTTCAAAAATAAGGTCAAATTTTTTCAAAATTAATGAGTCTAACTCAGTTTTTGAGTCTCAGATACTACTGAGAGAAACCATTTTCAAAATATAAGTATGATATTTCTAAAAGCCTAAAGGAAATAAAGTAGAAATTGCTTAAGCAAGAAGTAATAATCAAAGGAGCATGACTAGACACATACAACCCTTTACAGTGAGGTATCTTGAGCCTAAAAGCATTCATCTTTAATGCTTCACTTTCATTTCTTGTGTGTGTGCCAATGTCTGTATCTCTGAATTAGAACTTGCTCTTGACATACGCTTCGAGACTATATTGGTGTGTACCGTACGCGGTATAGGTGCAATTAAATGACCTTGACATTCCTTAGGACTTAACCCATTTCTTACATATCTTTTCAAGCCCAAAACCCTTTCCGATGCTCATTTTTAGTATCGAAGATCCGCCTAGTATACCCTGTTGAGCCTAAACCTTTCGTTTCTTCAAAACCCTAATTTTCACCCACTTCCCAAAAATTACCCCCCAAACTTATCTTGGAATTTCTGAGGTTATGAAGAACACCCTTTTAGAATATCTGTTTCAAATATCCTACTCATTCGCAATCTCCAAAATCAAGCTTCTCAACAAATGGTGCGGGAAAATTAGCACATAAGAGAACTGGAAGGACGATGGTGCGGGAAAAATTAGCACTTGGAAAAGAATCAAAATGATCAAGATAGAAGAAAAGATTTCTAAAGGATTCAAAATATAAATTCCTTGGAAATTCTCTTAAAGAAATTCCGAAGAAAAGAAAAAGAAAAGACAAAAGAAGAAAAAGAAAAGAAAAAGAAAAGAAAAAGAAAAGAAAATAGCTCCGCAAATAAAGCTGAAAGTTTCAAAGGATAGCTCTTCATGGAAAATCCGACAAAAGCTGAAACAGCTACCAACTCTCCGTTCCTCTCCGTTCTAAATAAAGTTGTTCATGATCTTAGTGATTATAGGATAAGCTAAACACCCTCAAAAAACCACTATCCATACCCTTCACCCTCACCAAACACTACAACCCTCTGAATGTCTTGAGATAATTAGCACCGTCCTCACCTAAGTGGTGGAGATCCGATTCTCGATCAAGCCTATGACGATGAGTGCAGCATGACCGGCTATTTTGAGCGATTTCGTTTGAGCTAGATTGATAGGAAACCCGATACACTTTGAGTGAATTGAGTGACCACCTATAGTGAGATCGCCTAGTCATGTGTACTCCAAGATCATGAGATTTGGACGTACGCCTAAGAGAATCCCTTCTTGTGTATGGAAGGATCATCTTATCCTCCTCCACACTTTTAGTAACTTACTTATATGAGGAAATGCTAATCTCGGAACATATTCTCTGACTCGCCCCTAAAAACATGACCTAAAAATATTTTTCAGAGAGTTGTTGCTTGAGGACAAGCAACGTCTAAGTGTGGGATAACTTGATGTGACGTAAAAAGTCACGTTTTTAGAAGCTTTATTCCTCACATTTTGGACCTTTCTTTAGTAAAAATATTCCAAAACATTGATTATTTATTAAAATTCACTAAAGTGGTTCAAAAGTGGACGTTGTGATAAAAATCACTAAAAACACTCTGAAAATGCACAAAACACAGCATGTTAATACAGGCCGATTCTTCCGACCTCATTTTCCTGTCAAGGCACACCTCCTAACTTCTACCATCTGTTGTATAGGTAAAATCGAGACGGAAAAATCTGGAATCAAGTGAAACGGCCAAAGGACGGAGAAACCACTACGCTTTCAGAGCCATTAAAAGTCATTTCGGCTACGCCTAAGCTCTACACATTTAATTTCTGTGATATTGGCATCATTAGAAGCGTAACGGAATTATGAAACCACAGGCGAAAGAATCGAGTCAAACGGACGCATAACGAAGGAGATACAGACGTTTTAAGCAACGAACGAAATCAGACAGAGCCCGTATACGGCCCTAGGGACCGTATACGACCCTATAAAGACCGTATACGGCCTTGTATAGACCGTATACAGCCCTATACAAGCCGTATACGGCCCCCTACCCCATATCGTGCTTCGTTTGCTTGTACGTGCTGCTTCGTGAGTTGTACGTGCGATTTGATGGTTTGCCTATAAATAGTGGACATCCCCAACACTTCATTCATACCATTTTCTCATATTTCATTCTCTCCCTACACTTTCTCTCTCACACACATCATTCTCTCTCTAGTTTCCCTCTCTATAGGATTTTCTCTCTCTAGAATTGAGCTAGTTAGAGAGATAGTTAGGTAGAGGTAGCTTTTAGCTTTTGTACGGAGTCACTCCAAGACATTGTATTTGCAAAGATCTGTCTGTAATAAATTCGTATCAGGTTCTATTTATATATCTCTTACTTTCAGTTTTAAACATGTGTTGCTTTGTTTATGCTTGTTTAGGATTGTATGCTAGATATATAATGTTAGGCTAGACATTTGTTTGTGTTTACTATGATGTAGTTATGTTAGAATAGTCAATATGTTTATGCCATGCTGTTACTCTGCCCGTGTTACTTTAAACTGTGTAAGAACTCGTAAACTGAATCTCGAATGTTTATCTATCCAACCTATGCTGTGGTTAGAAGCTTCCTGCTAGAACCTTGCCAATTACTAGTGGTACGTTCTCTACCTATTCTATACTTGATGATCAATGAACTTGGTATGGCTGTGTTCTCTAGGTTGAAACAAATCATAAGAGACACGGAACGTAGGATTAGAGATAGGTTAGATTCTTGTTTATCTGTTATATATCTTTGAGAGAACTTTCGGGATATCTATGATCTGATTATTGGTTATCTACTATGCTTAGGTTTATGGTGTTCTGTTATGTGTCACCCTATCGCATGTTCTTGTTTGATTGTTGCCTTAGGAATGATGCATGCTAGAGTTATCCTCCTGGTTCATATCAGTAACTGTATAATTAGGTTTTCAGACGCAGAATATTGGTTTACACAGTAGATTAACATGCATGGAATAGTTGTGATGATTTATATCTTTAATGTTGAACAATTTAACTGATCGTTAGCCCGGTTATCCCAACTTGGTCCGCGGGATTACCCCCGTTCGTGTTCTTGTTCAATCAACAATTCACGCTACGATACAGACGTCTCTGATGACTGTGACTAGGGACCAGGATTGGAGGATAGTCATCGGTTAAATTGTTCTGTACATTTGGGAGAACTTCTGGTGTATTTGACTTCTATAACTGCTATCCACGTGACATGTTATTTATCTGATTGCGGACAACTCTACGTTAGATATTTAATAGGCTCGTAGTTGTAGCTCATTAGGATATAGCAAATCTGCGAGAGTAATGTGGAACCCTAATTAATGTAACGGAAAAACCGTAAAACGCCCTATTACTCGGTATAGTGCTGGAAACACCAATTGGTGGAGTACAAACGTATGGAAGCCGCGGAACGGTCGTAGGTATAATACTTTGCATTAATTATGTTTCTATCCTCTCCGGATTAGTCATCACATCTAGTAGCCTTACCCTTGACTATTCATCAATAACATTTAACGAAATCATAGTAAACACTCGCTTATCCTCTGTTGACCGAGTCTCCGTACAAACCTCTTTTGTTTTATTTTCTTTATTAGTATTTAGTTATAAAAACAAAACCTATCCAAAAACTTTTAAAAACCCTAGCTGAATCTCCAAAGATAATAAAACTTCCTAGACTCCCATGCCCGTTGTAGTTTGAAGAACGACACCTGAGTCATACATACCACTTGCTGCCCTTTTAGGTCTGTCAGAAGTATAAAACTTAGGATCCCCCTGCTCTACAAATTTAAAACTCACTGTTTGTCGCTTCTATTGCTGTTGGAACAACGACCGGAATCAAATCCGTCCGACCGATAGAGGCACGACAATAACAGATACGGAGTATAAGCTATACCGGAAGTTCTCCCAAATATAGTACCAATTTAACCGACAACTAACCTTGAATCCTATCCCCCAGTCTCGGTCGTCTGAGACGTCCGTATCGTGGCACGAATTGTTGAATAAACAATAAAGTGAACAGGAGTTACCCCGCGGAATAAGTTGGGAAAGTCTGTCTAACGGTCGTTTAAATTGTTCGACATTATTTCATATAGATCATTATAATTATTCTAGCATGTTAAACTGTCGTATATAATTATTCTATGTTTGAAAACCTAATCATGAATCCAACAACCGCAATAGACAAATAGATACTAGCATGCAAACCCTAAAGCAACAATCAAACAAGAACATGCAGTAGTGTAACAGGGATAGTATCAGTTTATTTCAGGCAGAGTTTCTGGATTAATGGTTAAGTCACGAATGCTCCGAAAGTTCTCTCAAAAGCATTCGATATATGAAATTAATTCTAATTTATCTCTAATCCTATGCTCCGTGTCTCCTATGATGTGTTTCAATCTGGAGAACAGCGGCCATGCCGAGTTCATCGAATGATTCAGACAAAGAATAGTTGAGGGACCTATTTCTACAATTGGCCGGATTATATCAATAGGTTTCAAACCATAGCATAAGTTGGATAAATAAAACATTTTAAGAACTAATTCATAAATTCAAAAATATCCTAATTACATGCGAGCAGAGTAACAGCATGGTTTAAAGCATAACTACCCTAGCATAACGTTTATCATAGCAAACACAGATTTATCTAGCCTATCATAGCAATTATCATAGCATGCATTTTTAAATAATCATGACGATAGCACAACATATTTAAAAATAACAAGAAAGGATAATATAACAAAACCTGATAGACGTTACAATAAATCTGCGCAACCGTAGTCTCGGAGCGACTCCTTACAAAGCTCGTAAGCTAGCTACTTATGTGACTCAAATAGTCATATTTTTAAGGGTAATATCCCGCACTTTTTGGACGTAACATTAGTGAAAACATTCCAAAATGATCATTATTTACTAAAATTCACTAAAGTGGTCTAAATATAGGCGTTGCTGCAAAAATCACCTAAAACGTCCAAATAACAAGCAAATCAGGGCGAATAAACGTGCACAAAATCCTCCGGCCTCATTTACCTTATATAGATCACATTCTAACTTCATCATATGATAAAACAGGTAAAATCGAGACGGGAAAATCAAGAATCATGCAAATCGGATGAAGAACGGAGAAGACTGAGCGGTATCAGACCCTATAAAGTTATTTCGTCTATGCTTGATCTATACACATCCAATTTCAGTGAAGTTGGCATCATTAGAAGCGTAACGGAATTATGAAGACACAGGCGAAAGAATCAGGTCAAACGGACGCATAACGAAGGAGATACGCGCGTTTTAAGCAACGAACGAAATCAGACAGACACCGTATACGGCCCTGGGAACCGTATACGGCCCCACAGAGACCGTATACGGCCATGTACACACCGTATACGGCCCTACCAAGGCCGTATACGGCCCCCCCTGCCCCCGTATCGTGCTTCATTTGCTTGTACGTGCTGTTTCGCGAGTTGTACGACTGATTTTTGAGCTTTGCCTATAAATAGGGGGTCACCCCTCCTCATTCTACACACCTTAACACATTCAAACACTCTCACATTTCTCTCATTTTCATTTCTCTCATTTTCTTTCACTTTCTCTCTCTAACTTTCTCTCTCTAGCACTACTCTTAGGAGTTAGAGGAGAAAGGTTAGGGTTGAGCTTACGGTTCGAGTCTAGAGGAAGTTTTAGCTTGGTAATCTTGTTGTAATGAGTTTTTCAAGTTCAGACTATTTGTAATCCTCAGTATTACGCTGCTGTATTCCCGGTGATATCTAAACTTTACTTACTGTTATAATGCTTGTGTTTTATGTTATTTCAGTTTGTATTCTGCATATTGCCATGTTTATAGAGTAGTTTAATATTGTGATTGTTGAAATGTAGATATTAGGAGTAGGGATGATGTTAAATTAATGTTTCATTTATACGATTGGAAATTGTTATGCTGTGTATCTGGTTAAGCTTATCCTGAATATAGATCTAGTCTCTCATCACCCTTTCCAGACTTTCACGTGACTGTTGCCCTAGTATAGGATCTGATCAACCCTAATACTATGAATATACAGTTATCTCCAGTTACAGTATGAAACTATGAAGTTTCCTTTAAAAGGCACGGTACTTCGTATAGCTAGCGTTGGAAACACCTCGTGTGGAGTACAAATACGTGGAAGCTAAGGAAATGCCATGGATTGTTTCATCGTGATTTACCTAGAAGTGATCCTTCTAGAACTGTGGTCTAGGAATCAAAGCTGTGGAAATGCTTGTTGCACTGTACACCGTTAGTACACCTAAGATCTGGAACACTGTGGAAATGCTTAAATGCCCAGTACACCGTCAGTACATCTAGGGTTTGGAACACTGTGGAAATGCCTAATTGCCCTGTACACCGTGATTATTCCTAGGGATGAACGCCTGTATGTAAAGGAGGGTCTATATTTATGATGGTTAAGTATGTGCTTCAATAGAAACAATACAGGGTAGTGTCAATCATATACCTAGACATGCAAAACCCTAATCACACCAATAGTTTAACATACACAGGATACAATCAGTATTTGCTATAATAAAAGTAAATAGACGATTAGGTGTTAAGAAAGGTCAGTAAATACAATTGTGGTCTGTTGCCTTATGCCTGATCCCTAGAACATTTAGGGTGACTTTGTCTTAGTTAAGCAAAGGCTCAGGAGGGTTTGAAAACAACCTGATCTGATCAGAATCATGATAACCTAAGATTCCAGTGACATATGTTTCTAGGGTTTCACCTGAACGTAGGGTCCTAGTGTTTACACCAAAAGTTTGTTTACTCTTTATCTGGTAAATCTTCAATCAACTTTATAATGAACATCATCCCGAAACCCTAGTATCCAAGTTTCAGCAATCACATCTCTACCTGTCTGCTTAAACCCTAATTTCATTTCTCGTTATTTACTTTTCTGCATTTAGGATAATTATAAATCAAAACCTTCCAAACAAAAATCTATCTACCTACCCCCATCCTAATTGCGACCATAATCTTTGCTGACCCACTTTATTTCAATTCGCTCCAATTTAAGAACGACATCGAGTTATACTTACTGCTTGCTCCCAAGGTAGGTAGTACTTATAGTTTGAGCCCCAGCTCATATAAATTTAAAACTCACTGTCCGCCGCTTCTGTTGCTATTGGAACAACGACCGGAGTCAAATCCGACCGACCGATAGGAGCCGCGACAAGTTTTTGGCGCCGCTGCCGGGGATCGTAGAGCGTTACGATTTGAAGCCGCCTTAAATATTCTAGCTTTTAGGAGATCCTTTCCAATTAGGTTTTCCCAAACTTAGTTGGTAGTTATTTGCTTTCTTTTGAATAATTTAGATAGTTTAGTTAAAAATGAAAAATACAAAAACATCTTTCTATGATTTATTTCCGTCTAGCCCCATTTCTCCACTCGCCCTCAAGACGTCCGAAGAAATGATGGCCATGGATGACGCTGAGTTCTTCGCCTGCTTAGAACAAGAGTTGGAATCTGACGTCTACTCTTCATCTTTATCCTCTTCCGAAGTTATCTCCGCTAATTCAGACGATGAATCTAGAACTTTAGGGCAATTCTTAGACCTTGACTTAGGAACCCATGATTCTCATCAGAAGATCTCAACTTCTGCATCTAGCATTCTAAGCTATCAGGTTATACCTGCTCCTGAGATTTCATATTCCTTAGAAAACTTCTTTCAATTCCCTACTTCATCTGGTTTTGTCGAGAGTAACTCTGAACATCTTCAACCCTTTCGTTTTCCACCCATTGAAGAACGTCTTCCACCATGGGACGAAGAAGTTTACGAATACCCTCCAAAATCACCTATCTTTTTGAACCTCGTACCCGAACCTGAGTACACCATCTATCGTGTTGTTGATAGGACTTTACCAATAAAACCTAAAGAAAATATCCGCTACGTAGGTAACTCTTTTGATCCTGATAGGAGATTGGATGTTTGTCGGGCATTTGCCAGACAACTCAAAACGTCTGACTTTCCTTTTTCAGTTGAACAAAGAGAAGTCGCTCGTAGGATAAAGAAACAGGTTGGTATTCTCAACCATCTTCCAAATCAAAAGGAGGAAGGTATCTTCACACATTATCGAGAGCAAGAACTAAAGCTTAAATCAGCAATAGACCTACTAATGGACCTATTCGCCTGCACCGATTATCAACCGGTTTCCCAAACCCTAATTAATCATCATGTTGCAGCTATGATTTATGAGCTTGAGTTCTGGATCAGCAAAGATCCCGCTATATCTCTCGTCATTTCTGATAAAATTCCATTTTTTGTTGACCCCGCTACTTATATGATCGACAAGTTGTTTGAGATATTCCCTGGAGCCACTGACGATAACATGGAAGCTACTTTCTTTGCTGGAAGGAAGTATATTAACGTCTCACTCACTTTGTTATTTGCTCAGTCAAAATTTCCATTCACTGTTTCACAAACATCTTTAATCGAAGAAATCACGGAGTCAGTTCACGCTACCACCGGAGATCCCGATTCGAGAGAAGAATGGAAATTTCAACAAACCCTAGGAATGCTTCTTCATGACTTAAACCATATAGATAACGGGTCACGAAACGGAATTTCAAACCCTAGGAAAGTTAGAAAGGAATTTAACAAGTTTATTGACAATCTTCTAGACTTAGGCAAAAAGGAACGTATGTTTCTCACTGAGCACGAACGATTCTCGTTACATCCCGCAGACCTAGTTGATTCTGTCATTAAGATTCTCACTTGTGACTTTATTCCTCGCTACACTTTCCCTCAACCAAGAGCACCAAATTCATTTAAACAATTGCTCTTGGGCAATACTCAATAAATTTGTCCAAAAGTCGAGCTACCGACTTTAACCAAGTGCTTTTTGGGAGGCAACCCAAACTTTAGTTAATTTAGTTTTATTTTAAGTATTTAGGATAAGTAATATTAGTGGTTAATTATTAAATTTAAAAGCTTACATTTAAAAACACAAGAAAACGTTCTTTTAAAATTCAAATTCGCGCGACACAGTAACGAATTTCAGACATTTTCAGAAAGTTCGAAAAAGTTTATTTTTAAATTTTGAAAAATTAATTTTGAATTTGTCTTGGATTTTAAAGAACACAAAAAGATTGTCTTGTTTTAAATAAAAACGTATACGATTTCGTGTACGATTCGCAATATCCTTTCAGACTACGCGTAAAGATTCAGAAAATTTCGAACATACTTTTTAAAATTGTTTTATTAAAAATTTTTAAACTTTGAAATTTTAGTTGTATGTTTCGTATCTTTCGCGAATTTTAAATCGTGTGCGTTTGGAAGGGTATAAAAGGGACTTTTGGCCATACACATAAGACAAAACATAAAAAAAGTTCATCATCTTCCCTCTTCCTCCACCCCCACCGTCGGCCTCACCCCCATCACCACCAAATCTCCATTACTTCACCATTTTGCATGATTCCAAGCTCAAAATTCATCATTTTATGATCTTTCTTGCATCCACAACATCACTACATCAAGTTTAAGGTAATTCTTGACCTAATTTTGTGATTTTCATGAAACTTTAAAAATTAGGGCTTGTAACTCATTTTCATAGATTTCATGGTTAAAAGTTGCAATCTTTAGTGTTATTTCATGCTTATCTTGATGCTTAACATGATTACAAGCTTAATCTAGTGATTTGTTAACTTGATTGCAAGTTTGGAGATTAAAGTGTTGACTTTTTGGATGAACTATGGCTAGTTTGACTTTTTGGTTGATTAATTGCTTATGTTGACTTTTATTGATTGAGTTATGCTTAAATATGATAGGTTAACATGTTTTGATTGATCATTTGCAATTAGAAAATGGTTAAGCTAGTTTTTGGTAATTAAAGTAAGCTCATTTTTGATAAAATCATCATAAACATCATTTTTACTTAAAACTTTTATTTTTAAACCATGTTTATGACTTTTCCAAACTTAAAAGCTTACAAAATTGTCAAAACAAGCTTCGGTTCATTTAATCATTTTTAAAGTTTATTACTTTAATCAATAAAGTGTATAACTTTGAAATGAAACCAACAAAAACGCCATTTTCTAAAAACTACCATCTTGTCAAATAAGTTTACTTCCATTCTTTGCCTGAAATCATGTAAATAAGCTTTATGTCTTTTGGAAATTGCGGAATATTGGATTGCATATTTAATTGGTAATATGCCTTCTTATGATTAATTGATTTACTTGAGGTAATTATATGACCTTGGATTTATCCAAAGTAGTAAGCTCATTTAAATTAATTAACCATGAACATAAAGTATTTAAGTTTCTAGTGCTTGGGATAATTAAGTTAGGTACCTTGTTGACTTGCTTTGATTATGCTAGGAACTTGAAGCTTTGTGCCACTTCCCCTTAGTTAGACATAAGTTGATAAAAGTTTTTGGATTTGTGATTGGTTGCTGTTAGGTTTAGCAATTTTAAAATTTCTGGATATGCCCATTTCTAAAGCCTACATTTCCAATTTTTTCTGAAAATCTGGAAGTACTTTAGCATATCCATTAATATATCACGGTTATGGTCTAATATTTTCTTGTCTTTTATCACAGATGGATAATTGCCCACCTTCACTCAGCTACTTGGCCAAATCTTCAAAGAATAGGTCACTCATTCGTCAGTGGTTGCAGCGACCGATAGGCAGTAATCGGTATGTGGTATGGAAAGACATGATTTAGCTATGGATCAGGGATGAGTTGAAGAGTTTGTTGATGTATGAGACCGATGGTCAAGTTAACAATGCCCTTCTCCGTCTCTTCGATATAGATGAGTATGCATACCGAGAAGTAGTGACAGAGTTCATGATGACTTACCAGCTGAATCCAAAAATGAGCGTATCCGACAAAAGAAAGATTTCATCCAGGTTTCAGGAACAGATTCATCATATCTCAGTTGCCGACTTGGGAGTGTATCTTGGTTTATATACAGAGTCTCAGGTCAACTCTGCGTGGTTCAGAAACAGTGTTCAAGACATCTCCAGCCTACCAAACAGGAACCATAAGGATATTTGGATGGATTTAGCAGGATCAAACTTTAGGAGCTGTGTTAAGTCATCCACTTTCATCAAGCCGTTTCATCACATCATTCACAAGTTGTTAGCATGTTCTATATTCGGAAAGAAGGAAGGTGGTGCTGTGAGTGCCGAAGAGTTGAAGTTCATGGAAGCAATCATAGGAGGAAAGAATCTGAATGTTGCTTTCTTGATCGCTGAGAGACTTGGGGATGAGACAGACTTGGATAGGCACATGTTCATGGGGTCGATTATTACTAGATTGCTGTATAGTATGGGATTGTTGACTGAGGCCCACACTGAGGAGTTTACTGTTTGTTCTCGTTCTTTGTCATTCAACTTGGACTACTGCAAGTTGATCCATCTTGTCGAGGTAGATGAACAGAGACAGTGCCTATGGAAGAACACCAAACAGATCATTCCAGGATGTCGTCTCCCTGGGAAGCGTGTTAGAGGATCCTCACCTACTGCAGATACTGAGGATGGCCCATCTGATAAAGCCCGAGCACCTACTACTCATGCTAGTGTCCCGCATAGAGGAGCTAAGACAGCCGAGCCACCAGCTCAGGCTACTGTTCACTACACAGATCCAGTGACCTCGCTGACACAGTATTATCTTTTGCATGCTCTTCAGGTTAGCCGTTCCCATCAGCTGTTGATTTCCAGGAAACTTGGTATTCCTGACCCAGAGCCTCACATGTACCGATGCGGTCCACCGCCACCAGCCATAGCACCACCACATACATCCATCCCATCACATACCACCCATATACCATCACCCGCTATCCGGACCACACCAGTACCAGAGCAGGTCCAGTCAGTTGAGACTGAGATACCGGTATATAACAACCGGCAAATTAGGACTAGAATTAGTGCCTAATTCTTTGTTAATACATGTAATTAGTTCTGTGTTAGGCTAATTTATGTATCGGATTATATATTGGTAAATATATACAACTTTACGATTTGGTTTAAATCGTACGCGACTTAAATAGAATGAAATTCTATTCGATTAACACGGACGTTGGTGAACAAATGTTTATAAACTAAAATGACGCAATTAAGACCAAAATACTATTTTATAATAACGGATAGTTATCTCGTATCACTCGATTAAAGTTACATGATTTAAAAACAAAAGTATCCAAACGTATTTAAACTAAATTATATTTCAAACAATTAAAGATTTAAAGAAATAATCTAAGTAAATTATTTAGTAACCTTCGTATTTTAAAAGAATAATTTACGTGTAAAAATAAATAATTTAACGTGAAACGACGGAGAACACGAACACCGCATGGAGCGCGAGGACGGAAACTGAAAAAGGGAGGTTAACCCCCCCCCCCCCCCCCCCACCACCTTTCTCTTTTTCATTTTCCACTTATCTATTCTCTCTCCCTTTCTCTTTCTCTCTAATCACCAACCATACCACCACCACCAAAATCACAAATTACTACCATTAAACGCACTCGAATCTACTCGACCATTTGGAAGAAAACGTTCACCATCACACGATCTACAACTTCACCTTTCCGGATTTTCATTTCGGCATTTTGTAAGTTCCGACAAATTCTCGAAACCTCTCGGTTTTACTTATTTTCGACTTATAATTGTTTATTTATACTTGTAATGTCCATTGGAGGGTTGGGTAAAAGAATCGGACCAAACGGAAACCCGAAAACATGTTTTTGGACCGAAATCCGTCAATCAGACCGTTTCGCGAGCTGGGGTGTGTTCTTCCTACGAACCGAGCCGAGCAGCGAGTCGAGCCGAGCAGCGAGTCGAGCCGAGCAGCGAGTCGAGCCGAGCAGCGAATCGAGCCGAGCAGCGAATCGAACCGAGTAGCGAATCGAACCGAGCGGCGAACCGAGCCGAGTTACGAATCGAACCGAACTTGCGAGCCGAACCGAGCCGAACGAGCCAAACCGAGCCGAACCGAGCCGAACGAGCCGAAGTGACCTGGTCTGTGAACTGAGTTTCTACTCAACGATTCGACATTCGCGTAACGACAACTACACTTTTTACGACGATGATTAACATACAAAAATACATACTTTTACTAAACGTAAAACGAGACGAAAAATAATAACACTTATGGATTATTATTACAAACCGTCACCAACGGGCCAACCATATTTTCTAAGAACAAACGATAACGAACCAATATTGGACATAACGAGTTGTATAGACAACTAGCATAGATGGTCTTTCGGGACATCTACTTACTTAACTTTACATGTTTAGGCATTTAAAGGTTACGGGTTCGGAGAACCACATACTGGATTTCATCCGCCTTACTTACTCGATTTCACATACATAATTGCTAGACTCAGGTGAGTCTTACGGCCCCACTTTTACTGTTTTATCTTATTGGGGGAGATACATGCTACTTATTTTTCCTGAACACAAGTACTAAACTGATTTCTATACCAAACGGAATTGCATGAGTTAATTACTAATTACTGAAGTCTCTCCATCATATATCGTTAGTTATGGACTTAAGCGCGAACAGTAGTTAATGGATCCATTAGGGAAATGACCCTCCCTGCCCGGGGTAGTAGCGCTACCACGTACTGATTTACACGTAGAAACGGGTGACTATTATTTCGTTACTTATGCTTGCTCAATTTCGAGCATGTCACGGGAGCAACTGATTATTTACGGGTTAAGCTTCGATTATGAGCCTCATGGCAACGGTATAACTTGATTACTTTACTTTTGCGAGATTTGCAAATACTTGATATACGCCTACGGGCACTACTGATGAAATCTTGTGTTCAAACTGATTATTTACTGATAAACCTGTGAGATTCACCAACCTTTTTGGTTGACCCTTTTTAGCATGTATTCTCAGGTACACTTACGGAGTAGGATCATTCCAGGATTACTAGCTAGAGTCGCATGATTTCCAAACTGCATTTAACGGAGATTCTTTGGCATTATCTTTTGTAGCTATGGTTATGTAATAGAATCTCCCGCCACATACGCGGACTCTAGGCTTATATTCTTTTGTAAAGAAAACTATATGTTTTCAAACGATTTAAATTATGAAATGTAACTATTTTACAAACGTCTCATTTAGAGGTCGTTTGCTGTATATCTTGTGCTTTGTATATTGATTAGTAACACCCAAAGTATGCTTCCGCAAATCACTAAATTTGGGGGTGTTACAGATTGGTATCAGAGCCTAAGGTTATAGTGAACTAGGTTGCATTTTGTGGGCCTAGACTATGACCATTAGGCAGCATTTCCTTACTAGGCATGATTGGTTCGGGAATTACATCATACGACTTTAATTTAACATAGCCTGATCAACTATGTACAATTAAGGAAAGATGATGTGAGGTCTGAAATGGTTATGTCGAACAGGAATGCGTTAGTTGACTCTGACTACGAGAGAACCGGACCATTACTTGATACGTGCTAGACACTAGGCTGGATATTATATACTTATATATATTAGCCTCGCCTTACTTACACTCTGCCACAGGAATGGCAAACACACCACCTAATCCGTCACACTCTCACCCACATGGGTCACGAAACCCACGAGTAGCCAGGAGGAATACAAGGTCACCTCGAACCAGCCCCTATCCTGTTCATAACTTTCAGAACTCGGCACATCTCACGGTGCCAGTGTTGACCACCCAACTCCACCGTCAGGAACAAAGGCTCGAACACCTCGAACGGGAACAACACCGAATGACCTACCTGCTTCGCCAGGCGCTGGATCACATATCCCAACTCCAGCAAGAATAAGAGGATACAAACCTCTCTGTAAGCATAATTCAGGATTCAATGACCGCTGAATTGGGTGCGAATGAATTCGTAAGAAACCGACTAGAGGACTGTGAACAACGTTCACAAGAGACTGATGATCACTCTCGAGCACTAGTACAACGACTGGCCTTGGTCGAAGACAACACCAGACAAGCCAACAGACTAGCAGAAACTGTGGACCGCCTTGTCGCGTTGATGGAGCAGATTAATTTGCATCAGGATTAGAACAGTCTGTAACTTGTAACCAGTTAACTACTTAATTAGGACCTATGTAATTCAACCGGATGTAACCATTCCTGGTACTTTTGTACTACTATTACTCTGTAATCTTTTGGGAAACTCGTATCTTGTATTCAACTTGTTTATCTAAATGAAATGTGATTGTCACTTCGAACTGTTATCGTGTATCTCATCCTTCACACTTGTGACATATCATAACTTCATGCAAATAACTTACTCCACTTTCCTTGTTCTTTTCTTGACCAGCAGCATGCCTCCTCGTCGACAAATCACCCTCACTGAAGCTGAAGTTGCCGGTCTGATTGCCCGTAGCATGGCCCAAGCCCTAGCTACCCGAACACCTACTCCTGGTAGCGAAGATACCGCTAACAATGGACCACAACCCAAGCCCTGCACATATAAGGACTTCCAGAACTGCAAACCTCTGAACTTTGCAGGTACTGAGGGAGCTATCGGTCTAATACGCTGGATCGAGAAAGTTGAATCGGTATTTCTTATCTGCAACTGTGCGGAGGGGGACAAGGTTAAGTTCTCTGTTAGTACTTTTACTGACACCGCACTCACTTGGTGGAACACCTATGCCCAAACTATGGGCGTTGCAAATGCTTACAAACTCCCGTGGGAGGAGTTGAAGGAGATGTTGAGGGGCGAGTATTGCCCCAGGGATGAATTGAAACAATTGGAGTTGGAATTCTGGAACCACAAGATGCAAGGTGATGATATCACCGGTTACACCAACCGTTTCCACCAACTGGCACTTCTGTGCCCAACCATGGTCGATCCTGAGTACAAGAGGATCGAGAAATACGTTGATGGACTGCCCGAGAAACTTCAGGACCTGGTGACTTCATCCAAACCTGGTACTATCCAGAACGCCATCCGTATGGCCCATTAACTTACGGCAAACGCTGTCCGCCGTAACACCACCTCAGCCCCACCTGCAAACAACAAACGAAAGTGGGAAGGAAACCCCAACTCATCCAACCAAATCACTAACCAAAGACCCGAGCCTATTAGGGCTTATTCATCCGGCTCTTCAGAAAATAAAGGGTACAGTGGAAGCAAGCCCTACTGCCCCAAATGCAATCGTCACCACGACGGTTCCTGCCCTTGCACAAACTGCAAACGTTTTGGGCATCTGGCCAAGGATTGTCGAAACACCAGTGCTCCGAAGACTTGTTATGGGTGCGGAAGTCCTGGGCATTTTCAGAATAATTGCCCTAAGCAGAAAAACAACAACAACAACAACAACAACAAGCGGAACAACAACTCTGCTCGCAGCAGAGCATTTGTCATCAAAGCTGGGGAAGCTAGGGAAGACCCGAATGTTGTAACGGGTACGTTTCCTCTCAACGATCTTACTGCTTCAGTATTATTTGATACCGGTGCTGATAAAAGTTTCATATCTGATGAGTTTTGTCCACTACTTGATATCACCCCCGCGGCCTTAGATTTTAAGTACACCGTAGAACTTGCAAATGGTAAACTCATAGAAACCGATAGTGTGATACCTAATTGCACTTTAAACTTAGCCGACGAAATCTTCTCAATCGATCTAATGCCTGTTGAACTGGGAAGTTTTGATGTCATCGTGGGTATGGACTGGTTGTCCAAGCACCGGGCCGAAATTGTTTGCCATGATAAAATCGTCCGAATTCCTCTCGCCGCCGGTAGTACCTTGGTCATACAGGGGGAGACCGGTGGGTCGAGACTAAACTTAATCTCCTGTTTAAAAACCCGAAAGTTTCTGAGAAAGGGTTACCCAGCAATCCTCGCGCACATCACGGAGAAAAAGTCGGAGGAGAAGCGACTTGAAGATGTGCCAATCGTTAGAGATTTTCCCGAAGTCTTTCCAGAAGAACTACCTGGTTTACCTCCACCTAGACAGGTCGAGTTCTCGATTGATCTCGTGGCGGGTGCCACACCGGTGGCCCGAGCACCGTACCGCCTAGCCCCATCCGAACTTCAGGAGTTGTCTACTCAGTTACAGGAACTCCTGGATAGAGGATTCATCAGACCGAGTTCTTCACCTTGGGGAGCTCCGGTCTTATTTGTCAAAAAGAAAGACGGTTCATTTCGAATGTGTATTGACTACCGAGAGTTGAACAAACTAACCGTCAAGAACCGATATCCACTCCCTCGAATCGACGATCTGTTCGATCAACTTCAAGGGTCAAGCTGTTATTCAAAGATTGATCTTCGATCGGGTTATCACCAATTGCGTGTTCGTGATGCCGACATCCCAAAAACCGCATTCAGAACCCGTTACGGGCACTACGAGTTCCAAGTGATGCCCTTTGGTCTAACCAACGCACCGGCTGTATTCATGGACCTTATGAATCGGGTGTGTAAACCTTATCTCGACAGGTTTGTCATTGTGTTCATCGATGACATCCTCATATACTCACGAAACGAACAAGAACACGCACAACACCTCAGAACCATCCTAGAACTACTTAGACACGAGGAGCTTTACGCCAAATTCTCTAAGTGTGAGTTCTGGATAAAAACCGTTCAATTCCTTGGGCATGTGATTGATAGTCAGGGAATTCATGTAGACCCATCAAAAATCGAGGCCATCAAGAACTGGCAGGCGCCAACCACTCCTACCGAAGTACGCCAATTCTTGGGATTGGCGGGGTATTATCGCCGATTCATTGAAAACTTCTCAAAAATAGCCATACCACTCACGACACTGACTCAGAAAGACAAAAAGTTCGATTGGACTGATAAACAAGAGTCAGCATTTCAGCTGTTGAAACTAAAGCTTTGTAGTGCACCCATTCTATCCTTACCCGAAGGCAACAATGACTTCGTGGTATACTGCGATGCTTCTCACCAAGGTCTCGGTTGCGTGTTGATGCAACGAGACAAGGTCATTGCTTACGCCTCCCGACAACTTAAAGTTCACGAGAAGAACTACACAACTCACGACCTCGAGTTAGGGGCTGTGGTATTCGCTCTCAAAATCTGGAGACACTACCTTTATGGTACCCGAAGTACTGTATTTACCGACCACAAAAGTCTCCAACACATCTTCGACCAAAAAGATCTTAACATGAGGCAACGTCGATGGATCGAGTTGCTCACCGATTACGACTGTGAGATCAAATATCATCCGGGTAACGCAAACGTGGTTGCCGATGCTCTCAGTCGTAAGGAACGAACAAAACCGCTTCGAGTCCGAGCCCTCAGTATGACCATTCACAACGATTTAAATATTCAGATTCTCACCGCTCAACTCGAAGCTCTCAAACCCGATAATGTCAAAAACGAGGCCTTACGAGGCATGGATAAACAGTTCGAAATCAGACCCAACGGAGTTAGGTACTTCTCTAACCGAATCTGGTTGCCTAGTTTCAGGAACCTTCGGGACTTGGTAATGGATGAAGCTCACTAGTCCAAGTATTCTATCCACCCGGGATCCGACAAAATGTTTCACGGCATCAAGGAGTTTTACTGGTGGCCGAACATGAAAGCTGACATTGCCTTGTACGTCAGCAAATGCTTAACTTGTTCCAAGGTCAAGGCCGAGCACCAAAGACCTTCCGGATTGCTCCACCAACCTGAAATTCCTCAATGGAAATGGGAGCAAATTACTATGGATTTCATAACCAAACTACCTAGATCGGCGAGCGGTTGCGATACCATTTGGGTGATCGTCGACCGTCTCACCAAATCGGCTCATTTCTTGGCAATCAGAGAAACCGACAAAATGGAACGTCTTACACAAATTTACATCAAGGAAATCGTTTGCCAACATGGTGTCCCTCTCTCTATTATATCTGACAGGGATGCTCGTTTCACATCTCGCTTCTGGCAATCACTCCAAAAATCACTGGGTACCCGTCTCGATATGAGTACCGCGTACCATCCTCAGACCGATGGCCAGAGCGAACGAACTATTCAGACACTGGAAGACATGCTACGAGCCTGCGTAGTTGATTCCGGTACAAATTGGGAAAGACATCTACCGTTGTGCGAGTTCTCGTACAACAACAGCTATCACGCCAGCATTAAAGCTGCACCTTTTGAGGCACTGTACAGTCGTAAGTGCCGATCACCGATCTGTTGGATTGAAGTGGGAGATAGTCAACTCACTGGTCCTGAACTCATACATGAAACCACAGAGAAAATAGTTGAAATCCAAAATCGACTCAAAGCCGCGCGTGATCGTCAGAAAAGCTATGCTGACGTGAGATGCAAGCCACTCGAGTTCCAAGTTGGGGATCGAGTACTCTTAAAAGTATCGCCTTGGAAAGGCGTAATCCGATTCGGCAAACGCGGAAAATTAAACCCTAGGTACATTGGGCCTTTTGAAATCCTCGAGAGGATAGGTCCAGTGGCATATCGACTGCAACTGCCCTCTGAACTCAGCAGCGTGCACCCTACTTTTCACATTTCTAACTTAAAGAAATGTCTGTCTGACGAGACACTTATTATCCCACTTGACGAGATTCGCATCGATGACAAACTTCATTTCGTTGAGGAACCCGTCGAAATTATGGACCGTGAGGTCAAACAACTGAAACAGAGTCGTATTCCCATCGTTAAAGTCAGGTGGAATTCTAGACGTGGTCCTGAATTCACTTGGGAACGGGAAGACCAAATGCGACTTAAGCATCCTAAATTGTTCACTGATTCTACCCTGAACGCGACTTCAACTTAAATTTCGGGACGAAATTCTTTTAACAGGGGGAGAATGTAACAACCGGCAAATTAGGACTAGAATTAGTGCCTAATTCTTTATTAATACATGTAATTAGTTCTGTGTTAGGCTAATTTATGTATCGGATTATATATTGGTAAATATATACAACTTTACGATTTGGTTTAAATCGTACGCGACTTAAATAGAATGAAATTCTATTCGATTAACACGGACGTTGGTGAACAAATGTTTATAAACTAAAATGACGCAATTAAGACCAAAATACTATTTTATAATAACGGATAGTTATCTCGTATCACTCGATTAAAGTTACACGATTTAAAAACAAAAGTATCCAAACGTATTTAAACTAAATTATATTTCAAACAATTAAAGATTTAAAGAAATAATCTAAGTAAATTATTTAGTAACCTTCGTATTTTAAAAGAATAATTTACGTGTAAAAATAAATAATTTAACGTGAAACGACGGAGAACACGAACACCGCATGGAGCGCGAGGACGGAAACTGAAAAAGGGAGGTTAAACCCCCCCCCCCCCCCCCCCCCCCCCACCACCTTTCTCTTTTTCATTTTCCACTTATCTATTCTCTCTCCCTTTCTCTTTCTCTCTAATCACCAACCATACCACCACCACCAAAATCACAAATTACTACCATTAAACGCACTCGAATCTACTCGACCATTTGGAAGAAAACGTTCACCATCACACGATCTACAACTTCACCTTTCCGGATTTTCATTTCGGCATTTTGTAAGTTCCGACAAATTCTCGAAACCTCTCGGTTTTACTTATTTTCGACTTATAATTGTTTATTTATACTTGTAATGTCCATTGGAGGGTTGGGTAAAAGAATCGGACCAAACGGAAACCCGAAAACATGTTTTTGGACCGAAATCCGTCAATCAGACCGTTTTCCGAGCTGGGGTGTGTTCTTCCTACGAACCGAGCCGAGCAGCGAGTCGAGCCGAGCAGCGAGTCGAGCCGAGCAGCGAGTCGAGCCGAGCAGCGAATCGAGCCGAGCAGCGAATCGAACCGAGTAGCGAATCGAACCGAGCGGCGAACCGAGCCGAGTTACGAATCGAACCGAACTTGCGAGCCGAACCGAGCCGAACGAGCCAAACCGAGCCGAACCGAGCCGAACGAGCCGAAGTGACCTGGTCTGTGAACTGAGTTTCTACTCAACGATTCGACATTCGCGTAACGACAACTACACTTTTTACGACGATGATTAACATACAAAAATACATACTTTTACTAAACGTAAAACGAGACGAAAAATAATAACACTTATGGATTATTATTACAAACCGTCACCAACGGGCCAACCATATTTTCTAAGAACAAACGATAACGAACCAATATTGGACATAACGAGTTGTATAGACAACTAGCATAGATGGTCTTTCGGGACATCTACTTACTTAACTTTACATGTTTAGGCATTTAAAGGTTACGGGTTCGGAGAACCACATACTGGATTTCATCCGCCTTACTTACTCGATTTCACATACATAATTGCTAGACTCAGGTGAGTCTTACGGCCCCACTTTTACTGTTTTATCTTATTGGGGGAGATACATGCTACTTATTTTTCCTGAACACAAGTACTAAACTGATTTCTATACCAAACGGAATTGCATGAGTTAATTACTAATTACTGAAGTCTCTCCATCATATATCGTTAGTTATGGACTTAAGCGCGAACAGTAGTTAATGGATCCATTAGGGAAATGACCCTCCCTGCCCGGGGTAGTAGCGCTACCACGTACTGATTTACACGTAGAAACGGGTGACTATTATTTCGTTACTTATGCTTGCTCAATTTCGAGCATGTCACGGGAGCAACTGATTATTTACGGGTTAAGCTTCGATTATGAGCCTCATGGCAACGGTATAACTTGATTACTTTACTTTTGCGAGATTTGCAAATACTTGATATACGCCTACGGGCACTACTGATGAAATCTTGTGTTCAAACTGATTATTTACTGATAAACCTGTGAGATTCACCAACCTTTTTGGTTGACCCTTTTTAGCATGTATTCTCAGGTACACTTACGGAGTAGGATCATTCCAGGATTACTAGCTAGAGTCGCATGATTTCCAAACTGCATTTAACGGAGATTCTTTGGCATTATCTTTTGTAGCTATGGTTATGTAATAGAATCTCCCGCCACATACGCGGACTCTAGGCTTATATTCTTTTGTAAAGAAAACTATATGTTTTCAAACGATTTAAATTATGAAATGTAACTATTTTACAAACGTCTCATTTAGAGGTCGTTTGCTGTATATCTTGTGCTTTGTATATTGATTAGTAACACCCAAAGTATGCTTCCGTAAATCACTAAATTTGGGGGTGTTACAAGGTAGTTCAGCCAGTGATTTCTGCGCCTGTGATTTCTCATCCTGCCCAGCCAGTCGCCAGTGGATCTTACCGTGCTGACACAGTCTACTTGGGCACGGATGCTGTATCTTTTGACACTTCCGGAATGCTATTAAACTTGGGACCTATCTCTTCCTCAGCTGTACCGACAGAGAGCATGCTACGTCAGGCTTACATGACCTTACTAGAGCAAGCAGGGGTTACTTCGGCTATTTTGCTAGAGTGGGGCTACACTGATCCGATGAGACTGCCAGCAGCCACCCTCAGAGACATATTGATTCAGCTCAAACTGATCAATGCTGAAGAACATGGACAGAGAGTATCTAGTGGCCAGCAGTCAGTCGCAGGACCATCTGCAGCACCAGCTCCTACTCAGCATACTGATGCACCTGACCAGGGATCCCCAGCCTCATAGTTCTACCTCATTTGCATCATTTGACTTTGGTTTCAGACATTATTACTATTATTATCTTGTGTTTGTTTGGCTACTGTTGTACCTTACTTTTGGAACTTATTTGTATCAGCCACTAGTTGGTTGATCACTCTATCCGTATTTACATTATGCCATTACTTATTATGTTTTATTTTCTTTCTGTTTAATAAGTAGAAATGTTGTGATGTATGAACGTGGAAAAAAGCGAGATGACGCACTTTCAAGAAGAAAATCCGTGAAGTCAAAAGGCAACCCAAACCAGTTTTCAATATTTGCAGACTGCGGAACATTCAACATCTCATGGAGGGGCCTCATTCTTCTCAAAACTTCCTTGTATCCTAGCACTTCGAAGAACTAAGTGTGGGATCACTCCCCACACCACAAACACTTATCGAAATCACTCCAACTTCTTCAAAACCTAAAGTTTGGGATTCTACAAAATAGAATTCCCCACTTAAAAGAATTGAAGTTGATTTATCATAACGTTGGATACATGACACCGGATAACCCCGTATGAAGCTTGCTGTCCTTCAAGAAGAATGCAGAAGAAAGCTCGCTTCGACTCTCTCTCTCCTGCAAAATTTCATATGCTTCAAAACGTTATCTGGGGAGTTTCTTAACCTTCTATCCATTTCATGATCACATATATTCTGTCTTGTTAGCTTGTTATATTCTATACCCTATCCTGAGCTTATCACTAAGTGTGGGATTCAAACCCAAATTTAACACTTAAGAAACATTTTTCTACATGTTCAAACTCTAAGTGTGGGATTTTACCTCCAGTAAAAACTCAACTCAAGAGAACATTAGGGACAATGTTCCTCTAAGTGTGGGATAGCAAGGTATTCTATACCTTGGATAATTTTAGGCGATTTTTATGTCCAAAATAGCATTACTCAGAAAATGTTTTCCCAATAACGAACTTTTTCAAATAAATTTTTTCAAAATTTTTTTTTTTTTTCAAAAATTTAAAATTATGAGTTAAATTATGAAACTAACTCTAAGTTTTTGAGTTAAATACTTTCGAAAAGAATCATTCTCGAAATATGAGTAAGGTATTTTGGAATATAGGGAAAATAAGGTAGAAATTTCTCGAGCAAGAAACAACAATCTGAAAGGAGCATGGCTAGGCACATACAACCCTATTTTGTAGTGAGGTATCTTGAGCCTAAAAGCATTCATCCTTAATGCTTCACTTTCATTTCTTGTGTGTGCCGATGCTTGCATCTCAGAATTAGAACTTGCTCCAGACATACGTTTCAAGACCACATTGGTGTGTACCGTACGCGGTATAGGTGCAGCTAGATGACCTTGACATTCCTTAGGATTTAAATCCAATTCTTACATATCTCTTCAAGCCCAAAACCCTTCCGATACTTATTTTCAGTATCGATGATCCGCCTAGTAAACCCTGTTGAGCCTAAACCTTTCATTTCGCAAAAGCCCTCGTACTAAAACCCCACTCAACCAAAATTCCCAAAACCTTATCTTGGAATTTCTAAGGTCGTGAAAAACATCTTTTGGAACATCCTCTTCAAATATGATCTAAAGTCTTCCTCTTCTGTGTACTCTAAAAAGTCAAAAGTGCGAAAAATTGGCACGACAAAAGAAATTGAAGTTCAAGATCAAAGATCATAGTTCCGAAAAGGATTTCTGAAAGGATCAACGTAAAATATCCTTAGAAATTCTCTGGCAAAAAAGTTCTGAAGAAGAAAAGAAAAATAAAAAGTAGAAAAATCAAGAAAAGAAAAAGAAATAGTTCCATCAAATAAAGCTAAGTGCTTCAAGTATCACCTTCTCAAGGAAAATTCGATAGAAGACGAGCAGCTACAAAATCCTCCCTTCCGTTCTGAAATAAAGTTTTTCACTATCTTTGAGTTTTAAGATAAGTCAAACCCTTACAACCAAACATATACCACTATCCATACCCTTAAACCTCACCAAACACTACCACCCGTTGAATGTCTTGGGATAGTTAGCACCGTCCTCACTTAAGTGGTGGAGATCCGATTCTCGACCAAGCTTATGACGATGAGTGCTGCATGACTGGCTTATTTGAGTGATTTCATTTGTTCTAGATTGTTAGGGAACCCGATACACTTTGAGTGAATTGAGTGACCACCTTTAGTGAGATCGCCTAGTCATGTGTACTCCAAGATCACGAGGATTGGTAGTATGCTTGATGATAATTGCTTCTTGCTTCTGAAAGGATCATCTTATCCTTTCCCTTATTCTTAAACAGTCTTAATCATATTAGAAGTGGTATCATTTTGAAATTATTTTGACTCGCCCCTTAAAAACCAAATTTTAAATGTTTTTTCTAACTGAGTGTTGCTTGAGGACAAGCAACGCCTAAGTGTGGGATAACTTGATGTGACTCAAATAGTCATGTTTTTAAGGGTAATATCCTGCACTTTTTGGACGTAACTTTAGTGAAAACATTCCAAAATGATCATTATTTATTAAAATCACTAAAGTGGTCTAAATATAGGCGTTGCTGCAAAAATCACCTAAAACGTCCAAATGACAAGCAAATCAGGGCGAATAAACGTGCACAAAATCCTCCGGCCTCATTTACCTTATATAGATCACATTCTAACTTCATCATATGATAAAACAGGTAAAATCGAGATGGGAAAATCAAGAATCATGCAAATCGGATGAAGAACGGAGAAGACTGAGCGGTATCAGACCCTATAAAGTCATTTCGTCTATGCTTGAGCTATACACATCCAATTTCAGTGAAGTTGGCATCATTAGAAGCGTAACGGAATTACGAAGACACAGGCTAAAGAATCAGGTCAAACGGACGCATAACGAAGGAGATACGCGCGTTTTAAGCAACGAACGAAATCAGACAGACACCGTATACGGCCCTGGGAACCGTATACTGCCCCACAGAGACCGTATACAGCCATGTACACACCGTATAAGGCCCTACCAAGGCCGTATACGGCCCCCTGCCCCCGTATCGTGCTTCGTTTGCTTGTACGTGCTGTTTCGCGAGTTGTACGGCTAATTTTTGAGCTTTGCCTATAAATAGGGGGTCACCCCTCCTCATTCTACACACCTTAACACATTCACACACTCTCACATTTCTCTCATTTTCATTTCTCTCATTTTCTTTCACTTTCTCTCTCTAACTTTCTCTCTCTAGCACTACTCTTAGGAGTTAGAGGAGAAAGGTTAGGGTTGAGCTTACGGTTCGAGTCTAGAGGAAGTTTTAGCCTGGTAATCTTGTTGTAACGAGTTTTTCAAGTTCAGACTATTTGTAATCCTCAGTATTACACTGCTATATTCCCGGTGATATCTAAACTTTACTTACTGTTATAATGCTTGTGCTTTATGTTATTTCAGTTTGTATTCTGCATATTGCCATGTTTATAGAATAGTTTAATATTGTGATTGTTGAAATGTAGATATTAGGAGTAGGGATGATGTTAAATTAATGTTTCATTTATACGATTGGAAATTGTTATGCTGTGTATCTGGTTAAGCTTATCCTGACTATAGATCTAGTCTCTCATCACCCTTTCCAGACTTTCACGTGACTGTTGCCCTAGGGTAGGATCTGATCAACCCTAATACTATGAATATACAGTTATCTCCAGTTACAGTATGAAACTATGAACTTTCCTTTAAAAGGCACGGTACTTCGTATAGCGTTGGAAACACCTCGTGTGGAGTACAAATACGTGGAAGCTAAGGAAATGCCATGGATTGTGTGACACCCGGTCAAAATAACCCAAAATTTACACCTAATTTAAACTTTTAAAACACGTAATTACATACGTGTCAGTACTCAAGTACACAAGTATTATATATATATTATTATATATAAACCGAAACGATTAATTAATAATCGCAAATACACGAACCTAACAAAACGTAGAAACTCAAAATGAAAGCGAGCGAAAAACATTTTCAAACAAAGTATTATTATTGAGAATAATAACTACGTACTCCGAAAATTATTTAAATACATTTTAGATACTGAAAACTATCCGTATGTTTTTGGTAAAACAAAGATACATTTTTATACCCTGTTAAAAGTATTTTTATAAAATGCTTTGATTAAAAACGTATACGAAATAATATTTAGAAAATTTTCATTTTTAAATATTACACTACATTACGATCGGGTATGCAAACACGGGTCGAAAATCACCACCCACCACCAATAATTGGGGCCGGATATAACCGACCCCCAATAATGCAAATAACACACACGCACACTTTTTTTATCTATCTCAAACTCTCGGCTCTCACTCTCCCTCTCGGTTCCAATTTTTAACAACAACAACAAACAATTAGCAACATCATAATCATCATCTCCTTCGTCTTCTTGGATTATCATCATCAAGTTCATCATCTTCACCATCTCTCGGTCTCAAATTTTAATTGTAAGAAAACTTTAAACTTTGTTTTAAATACGTGTTAAATTACTTATATTATCGTGATATGTCGTTCTATTATGTTGATTATATGCGAAAATGAGTTTAAAACGGATTTGGTTGTGTTTTGGAAAGAACAGAGTCGAACCAGACCTTGGAATACGGCGTATTCAAGGGAATACGGCGTATTCCTGCCCAGAAAACATTTTTTTCCCGCGCCTCTTCGGAATACGGCGTATTCAAGGGAATACGGCGTATTCCCTTTGAAACCAGTGAATACGGCGTATTCAGACCAATACGGCGTATTCCCTTTGAAACCAGTGAATACGGCGTATTCAGACCAATACGGCGTATTCCCTTTTAAACCAGTGAATATGGCGTATTCAGACCAATACGGCGTATTCCCTTTTAAACCATTGAATACGGCGTATTCAAACCAATACGGCGTATTCCCTTTGAAACCTTTGAATACGGCGTATTCAAACCAATACAGCGGATTCCCCCGTCATATTTCATGATCCAACGGATCAATAAACTAGCCCTGCGAATTCTAGCTAAAACAGAAAACATAAATTTTCGAAAATGTCGACGATTTAACGACTTAAAACATGGTAGCTTCTCGATGAAAATTTTATTATAACGGATTGGGCTTAAATTCGCCCGGTCATTCAAAAACAACCCAATGGTCAAAGCTAAGTACCTTAGCCTAGCCAGTTTTAGGCCATCCGGGGTCATCTAGGGGTCGAAAATGGCGTATTTCGGTTTTCGGACTCGTGCCAAATTTTGTAACTTATGAGATAAAGAGTAACGGATATAATGAAACTTCAAATGTAATACAATTCGAATACATTGAACGTAATTAACTTAACGAACAATTAAACAAACGAATTATTACGCGTACACTTACAAATATATAATCTCACGTGTTTAGGACACTAGGGGATTACACTTGGAATACGTGCGCACTTTAGGATTGCTTGCTCAACAGGTGAGTCTCACTGCCCCTTTTTACTGTTTTACTTTGGGGGAGATGCATCGCTTGTTTACTAAATGTATTTGTTACTGAATATACTTGTTTACTGTATGTACTTGTTTGTTGAAAGTGATTGTTTACTAAAATTACTTGAACTACTAAATACATTTACAAATGTATTAAATTACTGACTTATTTACTTACTGATCTTAATACAAGTACAAAATGTATTATTCTACTGACTTTAATACAAGTACAAAATGTATTATTTTACCTATTTAAATACAAGTACAAACTGTATTACTTTACAAACTATAATACAAGTACAAAATGTATTATTTTACTGATTTGAATACAAGTACAAAATGTATCGTTTTACCGACTTTAATACCAGTACAAAAGGTATTATTTTACAAACTATAATACAAGTACAAAATGTATTATTTTACCGACTTTAATCCAAATACAAAATGTATTAATTACCGACGTATTGCTTTACTGAACAGCATGAGTTTCTATTTAATCCAATGAAGACCTCTGAATTATAGTCGTCAGTTATACGATAAGCGCGAATTTTAGTATATGGATCCATATGGGACTGACAATCCCCGCCTGGGGTGGTAGCTCCACCACGAACCGCACTAGTATAAACAGGCGTTTCTTATTCGTTTCATATGAGTATTTTGGATTAGTACTCACGGGGGCAAAATTACAGACGTGTTAAGCTTCGACTATAATGGCTCATGGCATGGCAATAAATTGACCGACTATACCCACTGTACTATGTTTGTGAAATACTTGATTACTGACTTACTACTATTGTACAATTATACATTACTGTTTTACTATCGTAAATGATTTACTTACTGATTTACGCAAACTGTTTACTACTGTATATACAAACCTGTGAGATTCACCAACCTTTTGGTTGACCTTCTTAGTGATGTATTCTCAGGTGCACAGCAATAGTAGAGTTGCTCTGTAAGGATGGCCGCAGGATATGCTAAGCTAGAATGTGTCGCATGCATAAACACTTGAAGATTTTATTGGCATAATCTTTTGTACTTTGATTATGTGTTTAAAATCTTTTGATTAACTTTGCGAACTCGCAATGATGTATTACTTATAACTTAAAACCTTGTACTACTTTTGTTATATTGTAATGTATTTCTAAAACGTCTCATTTAGAGTCGTTTGCTTGTACTTTGGTGTTGTGATATTTGATTAGTGACACCCAAAACTCGCTTCCGCAAAGCATTAAATTTGGGGGTGTCACAGATTGGTATCAGAGCCTAAGGTTATAGCGAACTAGGTTGCATTTAGTGGGCCTAGACTATGACCGTTAGGCAGTATTCCTCATTAGATATAACTGGTTCAGGGATTTCGTCATACGAGTTTAATTTAACATGGCCTGATCAACTATGTACAATTAAATGAAGATGATGTAAGATCTGAAAGGGGTTATGTTAAACAGGAATGCATTAGTTGACTCTGACCACGAGAGAACCGTGACTTGTACTTGTTCTGTGATAGACACAACTAGGTGGATAATAAGTATATATAGGTTACACCTATATGATTAGGCTTATTAAAATCCTCCGATATTTAGAAACACACTCACTGTACAAACACAGTTTAGAATAGGCCTGTGGTAAGTTGATCGAGTCAGGAAAATAGTACCGGGATGTGCCCTGGCAGAGAGGGTCATCTCTTCAAAATAGACTTACCTAGGTAGAGTTGAACACTTCAATACCTTATTCTACACGAACTGGTCATCAGAGGACCGTCCTTCTCTCACCTATCATGTTTAACATCCTGATTTCCGTATTTTTCTAAGTACACAAATTTTCTATCTCCCTATCACATTCCGCATAGCTCCGGATATCTGGTAGGACGTAATATCCCCGACAGCTCTTGTAAAACTCTAACTCTTGTAATCTTTTGAACTCGCACGTTAAATGATTACAAACCTCGTTATTCTACACCATTGATTGTCACTTGTGTTGTAATATATTACTGTTATATATGCAACTACGATAATCATACTCTTACACAAAAACTCACATTTTTCTTGGCTGTTATTGAAGGAACATGCCACCAAAAAGACAAACTTTCAGCGCGGCTGAACTCGCACGATTTGTTTCTCAAGGAGTGGCCGAAGCTCTAGCTACTCGATCATCACCGTCTGTGAACGACATTCCTGTTGCTAAACCCTGTAGCTACAATGACTTTCTCAAGTGCAAACCTCTGAACTTCAAGGGCACGGAAGGTGCCATTGGATTGGTCAGGTGGTTTGAAAGGATGGAGTCAGTCTTTAGGATCAGTAACTGCTTGGAAGACTGTCAAGTTAAGTATGCCACCTGTACATTTCTGGAAAGTGCTCTGACATGGTGGAACTCGTACATTCAGTCTGTGGGAATTGATGCTGCATATGGAATCCCATGGGAAGAATTGAAAAGGATGTTAAGGGATGAGTACAGTCCAAATGAGGAACTTCAGAGGCTGGAAGACGAATTCTGGCACTTGACCGTTCAGGGTACTGACATCATCGGTTATACAACCCGATTTCAGCAACTCGCTCTTCTCTGCCCATCTATGGTAGATCCTGAACGTAAGCGGATTGAGAGGTACATCCGTGGACTCCCGAAGGATATTCAAGGGAATGTTACTTCGTCAAAACCTGGAACTATTCAGAGTGCTATTCGTATGGCACATGAGCTTATGGCGCAAGTAGTCAGGCGCGAGACACCTGTAACACCTACTGGAAACTCTGGAAAGCGTAAGTGGGAAGGAAACCTCACCATCTCCAACAAAAAGGTTGAGATTGCTAAAACCTACCCAACTGGCTCGGGTGACAAGAAAGAATATAAGGGAAGTAAACCATTTTGCTCAAAATGTAGCCTTCATCATGATGGTGCGTGTCCATGCACCAAATGCAAGAGATTCGGGCATCTGGCCAAGGATTGCAAGACAGCTGCAACTGGTACCAACACTTCTGCACCCAAGACTTGTTATGAGTGCAATGGTACTGGGCATTTCAGGAAGGATTGCCCTCAACTGAAAAACAAAAACAACCCTGCTCGAGGAAGAGCCTATGTACTCCGTGCTAGGGAAGACCCAAACCCGACACTTGCTGACTTGCTCAATGATGGTACACACGTTTATAAATGACTCTACTATTTCCATATTTACTTTGGAAAAATCTTATATACTGCTTAACTATTCTTGTGTATTTCTTAGATTCTAAGTACAAGATAGAATTGAGAATTGATAAACTACTCTAGGTCATTAGTGCAATCATCCATTCCTAGGAGTGTACAATTCGTACTTACTTGAATTGTGTTATGTTGTGATGAAGATGACCTAAATTGTGTAATATGAAATACTATGTGCTTTAGTGGTAATTGAGAATAACTACCCAAAATATCACCTTAACACGAAACATCTAACTGTAGGAAATGACTAAGCACGCTGCTAACAACTACACGTCGGATGACGATCAGCTCAGTGAGGAGCATGTGATGTTTCCTTACCTCCTCACTTTGGATAGTGAGTTGAGGCTAGAAACTGAGGAGGTGTCAGAGGAAATGATGTCGGTGAGGGAAACTGAGAGACAACTGACTGAATCAGCAACAGAAGCTGGATTGACTTTCACCAAAGGAACTACTAGGACAGCTCAACCAAATTCTGTTCCTAACCCCACCATCAATAACACCGCTACTACTACTGCTCTGCTTGATACACCCACTCCTAGTAACATAGGCACAGAAGTTGTTCACTTCCTTAAGGAAACTCTAGACTTGTTCCGAAGTCAGCTGACTGAAGCCAGGGGAGACATCATCGAACTACGACAAATTGCTTATCAGAGTGAAATGCGCGCTCACAAATGCGAATTACGCATGCTAACAATGGAAGACAACCTACGACAGCTGAGGTCGTTTCAACCAATCATTCAAGAGGCGAATGTCGCAGCTGACAGCCCGACCTCACAATTAACCCAATATGATAATCCGGTTGAGGAGAATACTGAGCCAAGAGTGGCAATCGGTAAGAGGAAATTGGAAGAAATTTACATCTCAAATCCTGCTGTACCTGAAGCAAAGAAAGCAAAAACAGTTAGTACTTACAAAGGAAACCTACCATTCTGCTCCCTATGTAACCGACACCACAAAGGATCTTGTATCGAGCCCTGCAGCCGATGCAAAATGTTTGGACACCAAGTTGAGGATTGCAAATTACCTCCTAAGGGCACTAATTCTAAATCTTTGAAGGTCTGCTTCAAGTGTGGAACTGCTGGACACTACAAAATTAACTGCCCACTACTAGATGATGAGAGTGAAGAAATCCTGGCAAGCAATGTCAGTGAGACTAAGTTTAATCCAAACAACACTAAGGGTACGCTTCCACGTAACAACTTAATTCTATACGAAACTAATAGAATTTAACTTATACTATGACGACACTGACCATTACCGACTGCCTACATACAAATTACCTTGGTAGAGCTTACTTGTTGCTTAAATACTATTATGTTTCTCTAGATTCTAAGTACACGAAAGTATTAGGGAAAGAAGACAATTTAGATTCTATAGTTTCTTTAAGAGACAATGTTTAGCTTGCAGATATATAGGAATAACATATCCTACTCTGTTGTATACCGGGAAAACATGCCGGTTAAAAGTTATTTTTATATACGATGGGTAACATCCCACCTGAAACAAATGTAGGCTGAACCATATAGTTTCTGTAGGAGAATGATAGGGTCTAGTATTGTGGGAACATAGTGAAAGATACTATTTACTTTAGGCTACTAGTACAAAGTGTAGCTACACCTTATTGACTGACTGACCTTGTCCTACCGACAAAATGGTCAACTACTTTACAACACACTCCCTCTATTCCTTTAATGGCCAGTAGGGCGTTAGCTTAACAAGGGGAGGGATGTAATATTAGAATGAGGTTATAGCACTCACAGTAGACTCACACACTTTCTTAGATAATGCACAGACAATTACTACACACAAATTTCGGGACGAAATTCTCTTAACAAGGGGAGAATGTGACACCCGGTCAAAATAACCCAAAATTTACACCTAATTTAAACTTTTAAAACACGTAATTACATACGTGTCAGTACTCAAGTACACAAGTATTATATATATATTATTATATATAAACCGAAACGATTAATTAATAATCGCAAATACACGAACCTAACAAAACGTAGAAACTCAAAATGAAAGCGAGCGAAAAACATTTTCAAACAAAGTATTATTATTGAGAATAATAACTACGTACTCCGAAAATTATTTAAATACATTTTAGATACTGAAAACTATCCGTATGTTTTTGGTAAAACAAAGATACATTTTTATACCCTGTTAAAAGTATTTTTATAAAATGCTTTGATTAAAAACGTATACGAAATAATATTTAGAAAATTTTCATTTTTAAATATTACACTACATTACGATCGGGTATGCAAACACGGGTCGAAAATCACCACCCACCACCAATAATTGGGGCCGGATATAACCGACCCCCAATAATGCAAATAACACACACGCACACTTTTTTTATCTATCTCAAACTCTCGGCTCTCACTCTCCCTCTCGGTTCCAATTTTTAACAACAACAACAAACAATTAGCAACATCATAATCATCATCTCCTTCGTCTTCTTGGATTATCATCATCAAGTTCATCATCTTCACCATCTCTCGGTCTCAAATTTTAATTGTAAGAAAACTTTAAACTTTGTTTTAAATACGTGTTAAATTACTTATATTATCGTGATATGTCGTTCTATTATGTTGATTATATGCGAAAATGAGTTTAAAACGGATTTGGTTGTGTTTTGGAAAGAACAGAGTCGAACCAGACCTTGGAATACGGCGTATTCAAGGGAATACGGCGTATTCCTGCCCAGAAAACATTTTTTTCCCGCGCCTCTTCGGAATACGGCGTATTCAAGGGAATACGGCGTATTCCCTTTGAAACCAGTGAATACGGCGTATTCAGACCAATACGGCGTATTCCCTTTGAAACCAGTGAATACGGCGTATTCAGACCAATACGGCGTATTCCCTTTTAAACCAGTGAATACGGCGTATTCAGACCAATACGGCGTATTCCCTTTTAAACCATTGAATACGGCGTATTCAAACCAATACGGCGTATTCCCTTTGAAACCTTTGAATACGGCGTATTCAAACCAATACAGCGGATTCCCCCGTCATATTTCATGATCCAACGGATCAATAAACTAGCCCTGCGAATTCTAGCTAAAACAGAAAACATAAATTTTCGAAAATGTCGACGATTTAACGACTTAAAACAGGGTAGCTTCTCGATGAAAATTTTATTATAACGGATTGGGCTTAAATTCGCTCGGTCATTCAAAAACAACCCAATGGTCAAAGCTAAGTACCTTAGCCTAGCCAGTTTTAGGCCATCCGGGGTCATCTAGGGGTCGAAAATGGCGTATTTCGGTTTTCGGACTCGTGCCAAATTTTGTAACTTATGAGATAAAGAGTAACGGATATAATGAAACTTCAAATGTAATACAATTCGAATACATTGAACGTAATTAACTTAACGAACAATTAAACAAACGAATTATTACGCGTACACTTACAAATATATAATCTCACGTGTTTAGGACACTAGGGGATTACACTTGGAATACGTGCGCACTTTAGGATTGCTTGCTCAACAGGTGAGTCTCACTGCCCCTTTTTACTGTTTTACTTTGGGGGAGATGCATCGCTTGTTTACTAAATGTATTTGTTACTGAATATACTTGTTTACTGTATGTACTTGTTTGTTGAAAGTGATTGTTTACTAAAATTACTTGAACTACTAAATACATTTACAAATGTATTAAATTACTGACTTATTTACTTACTGATCTTAATACAAGTACAAAATGTATTATTCTACTGACTTTAATACAAGTACAAAATGTATTATTTTACCTATTTAAATACAAGTACAAACTGTATTACTTTACAAACTATAATACAAGTACAAAATGTATTATTTTACTGATTTGAATACAAGTACAAAATGTATCGTTTTACCGACTTTAATACCAGTACAAAAGGTATTATTTTACAAACTATAATACAAGTACAAAATGTATTATTTTACCGACTTTAATCCAAATACAAAATGTATTAATTACCGACGTATTGCTTTACTGAACAGCATGAGTTTCTATTTAATCCAATGAAGACCTCTGAATTATAGTCGTCAGTTATACGATAAGCGCGAATTTTAGTATATGGATCCATATGGGACTGACAATCCCCGCCTGGGGTGGTAGCTCCACCACGAACCGCACTAGTATAAACAGGCGTTTCTTATTCGTTTCATATGAGTATTTTGGATTAGTACTCACGGGGGCAAAATTACAGACGTGTTAAGCTTCGACTATAATGGCTCATGGCATGGCAATAAATTGACCGACTATACCCACTGTACTATGTTTGTGAAATACTTGATTACTGACTTACTACTATTGTACAATTATACATTACTGTTTTACTATCGTAAATGATTTACTTACTGATTTACGCAAACTGTTTACTACTGTATATACAAACCTGTGAGATTCACCAACCTTTTGGTTGACCTTCTTAGTGATGTATTCTCAGGTGCACAGCAACAGTAGAGTTGCTCTGTAAGGATGGCCGCAGGATATGCTAAGCTAGAATGAGTCGCATGCATAAACACTTGAAGATTTTATTGGCATAATCTTTTGTACTTTGATTATGTGTTTAAAATCTTTTGATTAACTTTGCGAACTCGCAATGATGTATTACTTATAACTTAAAACCTTGTACTACTTTTGTTATATTGTAATGTATTTCTAAAACGTCTCATTTAGAGTCGTTTGCTTGTACTTTGGTGTTGTGATATTTGATTAGTGACACCCAAAACTCGCTTCCGCAAAGCATTAAATTTGGGGGTGTCACAGATTGTTTCATCGTGAATTACCTAGAAGTGATCCTTCTAGAACTGTGGTCTAGGAATCAAAGCTGTGGAAATGCTTGTTGCACTGTACACCGTTAGTACACCTAAGATCTGGAACACTGTGGAAATGCTTAAATGCCCAGTACACCGTCAGTACATCTAGGGTTTGGAACACTGTGGAAATGCCTAATTGCCCTGTACACCATGATTATTCCTAGGGATGAACGCCTGTATGTAAAGGAGGGTCTATATTTATGATGGTTAAGTATGTGCTTCAATAGAAACAATACAGGGTAGTGTCAATCATATACCTAGACATGCAAAACCCTAATCACACCAATAGTTTAACATACACAGGATACAATCAGTATTTGCTATAATAAAAGTAAATAGACGATTAGGTGTTAACAAAGGTCAGTAAATACAATTGCGGTCTGTTGCCTTATGCCTGATCCCTAGAAAATTTAGGGTGACTTTGTCTTAGTTAAGCAAAAGCTCAGGAGGGTTTGAAAACAGCCTGATCTGATCAGAATCATGATAACCTAGGATTCCAGTGACATATGTTTCTAGGGTTTCACCTGAACGTAGGGTCCTAGTGTTTACACCGAAAGTTTGTTTACTCTTTATCTGGTAAATCTTCAATCAACTTTATAATGAACATCATCCCGAAACCCTAGTATCCAAGTTTCAGCAATCAAAAATCTATCTACCTACCCCCATCCTAATTGCGACCATAATCTTTGGTGACCCGCTTTATTTAAATTCGCTCCGATTTAAGAACGACCTCGAGTTATACTTACTGCTTGCTCCCAAGGTAGGTAGTACTTATAGTTTGAGCCCCAGCTCATATAAATTTAAAACTCACTGTCCGCCGCTTCTGTTGCTGTTGGAACAATGACCGGAGTCAAATCCGACCGACCGATAGGAGCCGCGACAGCTACCTACTATTTCTCCTCTAACTCCTAAGAGTAGTGTTAGAGAGAGAAAGTTACTAACTATTCTAGTGAGAAGTGTGTGCAAATGAAGGTGTGGAGGTGTGTTGTGAATGGTGAGGTTAAGCCTCTATTTATAGGCTTCAAATTACAAATTTTACATTCAGTACCCTCGCATCCAATTATTTCTAAAACACCCCCCTGAGCTATAGAATTCGACACCAAAAGGGTCGTATTCGGTAGCAAATAGGGCGTATTCGGTAGCAAATAGGGCGTATCCGGCACGAAATAGGGCGTATCCAGCACCAAAGAGGGGGTATACCACCCCTAGAAGGGGGTATACCACCCCTTAGAGGGGGTATACGGCCTCTTAAGGGGCGTATACGGCCCTCTAAGGGTGGTATACGGCCCCTAGAGGGGTGGTGTGCCCTGGCTCGTGGTCTTGTGCGCTGGATCGTAAGTCTTGTGCACTGGTCGTAGTTCTTGTGATCTTCGTTTGGCTCTAACTTCTTCGTTTCTTGTCAGATTTGAACGATTCTTGCGGCCGCAGTTTTGTATTTTCCTGAAGATCAATATGACACAAATTAGGCCAGTTTAGCATAATCATACGTTAGAATCGCAAGTGGATCATTTTAGCTCTGATTTGTTCGTTATTTGAGCATTTTAAGTGATTTTTCGAAAGGAAGTCTAAGCTTTGGCTCATTTTACAATTTTAGCATAAAACAATGATTATTTGTCGTTTATTCAAAGATTTGAGCAGAAATGGGCTTGAAATGATGCATAAAAACATGTCATTTTGAGTCAAATCAAATATCCCACACTTAGACTTTTGCTTGTCCTCAAGCAAACTCCAAACCATCCTATGCCAAAAACTTCAATTTTGCGAAAAATCATTTTTATGGGTGAATCTTTAAATGAAGAACAAGGTACATATTTGAAACAAGTATTGTTCCGGTACAGAAAAGAGAGATGTTCCCATGACGTATCCAAAAGATTCATAAAATGATCGTCTTAGGCATGCTTTCAATTCTCGTGATCTTGGAATATACATGACTGGGCGATCTCACTAGGTGGTCACTCAATTCACTCAAAGTGTATCGGGTTTCCTATCTTTCTAGTACAAACGAAATCGCTCATATACCAGTCATGCAGCATTCATCGTCATAGGCTTGATGAGAATCAAATCTCCACCACTTAGATAGGGACGACACTAATTATCACCTGACATTTATGAGGGTTGTAGTGTGAAGGTTTTAAAGGGTATGGTTGGTGGTAATTTTTAAGTAAAAAGGGGTTTTGCTTACCTTAGGACCTTTTAAACTTACGAAAAACGTTACTTAGATATTCTCTTTAATGAAAACGGAAACGGATAACGATAAGGGAGGAAGATAGCTATTTTGACTTCTATCTTTGAAAACACACGGAAGATTTATATTTTCGGGAATTGGAGTTTTCGAGAGATTTGAAGCACTTAGCTTTATTTTAGATAATACATATTTATTTCTTTTTCTTCTTTTCTATATTTTTGGCTTAGAATTTCTTTGCCAAGGAATTTCTAAGAGATTTTCTTTCTCTTACTACCCTTTTTGAGATCCTTTCATTTTTTCAGCCCTTTGACAACTTCGAATTTACTTGGTGCCAATTTTTCGCACCGTATGACTCTCGATTTTTGAGTTTTGATTATGGAAACGCACGCGAGAATTTTTAAGTAAACACGAAATTTGTGAGTTTTGAGGGAAAGCAAAAAGAATATCTAAATAGCATTTTTCAATAAATTTAAAAATTCCAAGATAAGATTTTGGTGGGTAAGGAAGTAAGTGGGTTTAAAAATATGGGTTTTTGAGAAACGAACAGGCTAAGGCTCAACAGGGTTTTCTAGGCGGATCATCGATACTAAAAATGAGTATCGGTAGGGTTAGGCTTGAAGAGATATGATAAAAATGGGGTTTATCCTAAGTAAATGTCCATGTCATTTAATTGCACCTATACCACGTATGGCACCTGTCAATATGGTCTCGAAATGCATACCAGGAGTAAGTTCTAATTCCGAATGCATGCACCGGTCACACACAACAAATAAAATTGAAGCATTAAAAATGAATGCTTATTATAGGCTCAAGTACCTCACTGCAAATATGGGTTGTATGTACCAAGTCACGCGATGCCCCTCTTAGACTTTCATTTTAAAATCATTTAAAGTCTGACATGTTCCTACCTCTTTTTACCGACTTTTGAATACTTGCAAAAAAAATATGTACTTTTACTTAATTTATTGACTCAAAAACTTTTGGAAAAGTTTGTCTGCTGAATGAGTAGTTAGACTACTGTCGAAGCAAGACCGTTTTTGTAGTGGAAAAATTTTAAAATTTTCGGCAAAATAAGGATTTGTTTATTTACTGAGGACAATTTCGAAAAAAAAGTTGATCTTAACAAGTGAGCGAAGAGTATACTGCTATCCCACACTTAAAAATAAACATTGTCCTCAATGTTTCTGCACTAAGTAGGGAGAATCCCACACTTATGGTTTTGCATTAAGTCAAATATAAATTTCAAGTTTTCTAGTTACAGGGTGTTAATCCCACACTTAGAGTTTTAAGTGGGCGAGAGCATATATTATAATAAGATAGATCATAAGAACTAGAGTGATACTTCCCTACGCTCTATGAGCACTGGATGGAGGACCAGATTCGTGAAGGATTGGTGCAGGTGATTTGCTAGACTTTGACCAGACTTCTTTTAAGATCATCCATTCCTACGAATACTGAGTTCTGCAATAGCCATAAATAGAGTCACAACAACCAAGTCTCACAGAATAGTAGTACGATAAGTCTAAAACATAAAGTAGATAAATCTAAAACATAAAGATAATAAAGATAAACTAAAGCTCATCTAGTAGATCATCCATATCAGGATCGAACTCAGCGACAGCAGCATCATAGAGGGCAGAGCTGGTAGCATCATGGAGGACAGAAGAAGGTGATGGTGCATGAAGTCTGCTAGCAACTGCGAGTATCTCGGTAGGATCAAAGTGTGGACTCTCGGGAGTCTGTACCGGAGAATCAGTAGTGCCAGCTGTAAGAGGGAAGAATGACCATGGTGGTTGAGAAGCTCTCGGACCAGACCCTAGTCTGTAAGGAAGGTCCTGAAGTCTCGGTAACCCGACTGCCTCGAGGATATCAGACATTGAATCCTGATGAATGGATAATGTCTGAAATAGCGCCCAAGCAGCTGCTGGATCTGCAGTAGTGATCCCATAATCAAAGGTCGGGATCGTCTCAGATGCTGGGAAAGACTGTGGTGCAGCAGGTCTCGAATGCTCCCCTGGAGAAATCGGTAAATCGGTCAGACTCTCTTCCTGATTAGCAGCCATCTTCTTCTTGCCTCTGCGGGTTCCTCTTCTCGTCTTGCTTTTCCTACTGCTTTTAGCTGGGGCTTCCATCCTGAAAACATAAATAACACAGGTAATATTCAAAGTTTATGAGGATATACAAATGCGAAAAGAGCTGATGATTGTTTGTAAAATATTTTGATTTGTAAGTGTCATCAGGTCTTCTGCATTTGCATATATAAATAATGAAGACTTATCTCAGATTTGTAAATTTCAAAGGCTGTCAGATAAGTAGCTATCCTGCATCATTTAGTTAGGAATGATAATACTAGATAAGATTTAAACTAAGAATTAAAAGATAAATTATTCTAGGATAGGCTTGGGGTGCCTCCCAAGAGCGCTTGTTTAACAGAGAGTCACTAGCTTGACTCTTGATAACTCGGAATAGTTCAAGGTGGCTCGAAAATGTAGACTTCCTCATTAATGGGGAAATCCTTAATGTAATGTTTCAAGCGTTGACCATTAACTTTAAAGTTACCTTCCGAGGCTTCGAGTTCGACTGCACCGAAGGAAAATACCTTTGAGACTATAAATGGTCCACTCCACCTGACTTTGAATTTTCCAGAGAACTTTTTGAAGCGTGAGTTGAAGAGAAGTACTTTATCCCCTGGTTTAAACTTTGATAGCTTGATTCTTAAATCATGGAACATCTTGGTTCTTTCTTTGAATTTCAGGGAGCTATCGTACGCTTTATCTCTTAACTCAGCTAGTTCGTTAAGCTGCATTCTCCGATGGGATCTTATGGTGGGGATGTCTAAATTACATTTCTTCAGTGCCCAGTATGCCTTATACTCCAACTCTATCGGCATATGACATGCCTTACCATAAACCAGACGATATGGTGTGGTCCCTAACGGCATTTTGTATGCTGTTCTGAATGCCTACAATGCATCATCTAATCTATCAGACCACTTTTCCCCATGGTTGAACACCGTTCGTTCTAAGATTCGCTTCAATGCCCTATTTGTCACTTCGGCTTGCCCACTGGTTTGTGGGTGATAAGCTGTTGAAGTTTTGTGAGTTACTCCGTTCTGTTGCAATGTTCTCATTAGGTGAGTATTGCAGAAGTGGGTGCCACGATCACTGATTATGGCTCTCGGAGCTCCAAATCGACAAAATAGTTGTTTAAGAAACTTAGTGATGACCTTGGCATCGTTTGTTGGGAGAGCTTGTGCTTCGGCCCACCTGGACACGTAATCAACTGCAACCAGAATGTATTCTTTTCCGTTAGATTTAGGGAATGGTCCCATAAAATCTGGTCCCCAAATGTCGAAGACTTCACAAGCTTGGATGTTAGTAAGTGGCATTTCACTCCTCTGTGAGATACTTCCAAACCTTTGGCAAGCATCACAACGTTTTACCAAGTTGAATGAATCTTGAAAAATGGTTGGCCAATAGAAGCCGGCATCGTATACTTTCCGTGCGGTCTTGTTAGCTCCATGGTGGCCTCCAGTTGGTCCATGGTGGCTTTGGTAGAGGATATGTTCAGCTTCCTTCCCGTCGACGCATCTTCTGATGATATGATCGGGACAGACCTTAAAAAGGAAAGGATCGTCCCAAAAGTAATTCTTTACGTCGCGGAAGAACTTTCATCTTCGAGAAGTTGAAATTCCTTTCTGGACTATTCCTCCCACCAAGTAATTGTCAAAATCAGCGTACCAGGGATCGTATGATGAACTAGGTCCCTGATGGTGCTTTCCGATGTTCATGAGTTGTTCATCCAGGAACGTTTTCTGCTCCCTTTTTATCTTTAATTTCTATGTCGAATTCTTGTAAGAGCAGAAACTAGCACAACAGTCTTGGCTTAGCGTCTTGCTTTTTGAAGAGATACTTAAGAGCTGAATGATCTGTATAGATAATAGTTTTGGACAAAATAAGATAGGAACGAAATTTATCAAAAGCAAATACTACCGCTAGTAACTCCTTCTCAGTGGTTGTATAGTTCTCTTGAGCGTCCGTAAGAGTTTTGCTGGCGTAGTAAATCGGTTGAAAGTGTTTCTCCTTCCGTTGTCCTAGTACAGCTCCAATTGCAAAATCACTGGCGTCGCACATGATTTCAAACGGTAGACTCCAGTCGGGGGCTACCATGATCGGTGCATGCACGAGCTGTTCCTTTAAGTAGTTACAAGCTTTAAAACAGTCATCTGTAAAGTCAAACGGAGTATCTTTTTCGAGAAGATGAGTCATAGGTCGAGAAATCTTAGAGAAATCCTTAATAAAGCGATGGTAGAATCCGGCGTGACCTAGAAAACTTCGGATGGCTTTCACAGAAGTAGGTGGTGGAAGTTTTGAAATAGTATCAACTTTAGCTTTATCTACTTCAATTCCTGCTTTAGATATCCGATGTCCTAACACTATCCCTTCTTTCACCATAAAGTGACATTTCTCCCAATTCAGAACGAGGTTTGATTCTTCGCAACGAGTGAGCATCCTTTCTAGGTTGGAAAGACAAGATGTGAAGGAGTCTCCAAAGAAAGAGAAATTGTCCATGAAAACCTCCATACACTGTTCAATCATGTAATGGAAAATTGCCACCATGCATCTCTGAAAAGTAGCAGGTGCATTGCATAGCCCAAAAGGCATGCGTCGGTAGGCGAAGGTTCCGTATGGACATGTGAATGTCGTCTTCTCCTGGTCCTTCGGATCGAGAGGGATTTGAAAATAGCTAGAGAAACCATCGAGGAAACAATAGAACTCATTTCCTGACAATCTCTCGAGCATCTGATCAATGAACGGTAGAGGGAAGTGATCTTTGCGAGTGGCTTCGTTTAGCTTGCGATAGTCAATGCAAACCCTCCAACCGGTGATGGTTCTTGTTGGAATGAGTTCATTATGTTCGTTCGTAATCACCGTCATTCCTCCTTTCTTCGGAACAACCTGTACGGGACTGACCCATGGAGAATCTGAAATAGGATATATCAGGTCAGCATCAAGAAGTTTGATGACCTCCTTTTTGACCACGTCTTGAATCTTCGGGTTGACTCTCCTCTGTCTCTGAACTGATGGCTTGAAGTCGTTCTCCATTAGAATCTTATGCGTGCAGTACTTCGGACTAATCCCTTGTATGTCAGAGATTTTCCAAGCAATTGCTTTTTTATGTGACTTCAGAACCTGAATGAGTCTGGCTTTTTCCTCAGGCTTTAGATCTTTGGATATGATAACTAGTAAGTGTGAAGTTCCTTCGAGAAAAGCGTACTCCAGATGAGAGGGTAGCTCCTTTAGTTCCAATTCTGGCAGTTTTTCAGTAGAAGGCTTCATTCTTGCAATTTCATCTCTCTTGAGTTCATCAAACTCTGTTTGGAAGTCTGATTCTTCAAGAGGTGATTCTGATGTATTGGCTGAAGCTATTTCAACCCATTCTTCTTTATCAGAGAATGCATCCTTCCTCAGCTCGTATTTGACAGTGGATGATGTAGAAGTTGCATTTTCTTCAGTAATGATGATATCGTTGTCTTCAGTAAGTGCAAACTTCTAAGCTTGAGCTGATGAAGAAGTGCTTATGGTAATTTCTGGATATGAACTTTGTGGTTCACAGCTTTTAGATAGCTGTGAATCAGGTGGTGAAAACATTGATTCCATTTCCTTGAGCGTCCTTCGAATTTCTTCCATTGAGAGAGATGAATCATATACTTCAGGAGTCGGGTTCCTTCTTAGAAGAGTGACTGGCGTGCCATGTCCAAGCGGAGCAGTCTTAATAGTTTTGAACTATGAGCTGGGATTCTTTAAAGGAAATAGAAATTCTCTTGATGCGGTGGAAGAATTTGAGAGAGCAGCGCATAATCCCTTGCTTTCTTCACATAGTTTCCTTGTTGTGATGATAGTGTTGGGGTTGACGCTGTTTACTGCGAGAATTTCTTCCAAATGTTCTTCGATTATTTCATGCATAGAATCTACAGGACCAAGATCTTCCCCTATAGGATGTTTCATTAGTTTATCAACATTGAAGGTGACCTCCTCAGTTCCAACTCGAAGTTTTAAAGATTTTTCAATAATGTCAATGACGGCCTTGGCAGTGTTTAGGAAATGTCTGCCAAGGATGAGTGGAACTTGGGTGTCCTCTTCAATATCCATAACAACAAAATCAACAGGAAAGACGAATTTATCAACACGGACCATAATATCTTCAGCAATTCCACGAGGGAGATTAACTGATCTATCGGCTAACTGGATGGTCATCCGGGTTGGCAAAAGTTCATTTAATCCTAATTTCCTAAAAAGCGAGTATGGCATAAGGTTTACACTTGCTCCTAAGTCAGCTAAGGCGTTACTTATTTGAACATCCTGAAGATAACAAGGAATATTGAAACGGCCAGTGTCTCTTAGCTTTGTGGGTAGTCCTTATTGCATAATTAAAGAACACTCTGCATCTAAGGGCAAGTTAACTATTTGTCTGAGTTTTTCTTTGTTGGATAAGAGTTCCTTAAAGAATTTGGCACAACTAGGCATTTCAACTAAAGCATCTAAAAGTTTAACATTTAAGTGTAAGCTTTTGAACATTTCTAGATATTTTCCAAATTGAGCTTCTTGTTTCTCTTTCTTAAGCCTACCAGGGAAAGGTATACGTGTAGGTTTAAAACTTTCTGGGGCTTTATAGGGTTCTGGTTCAGGAGAAGTGACGGGGGTGTCAACTTGTACTGAATCAGTAGGTAAAGAAGTAGAAGGTCCATTTGTGGGAACATCTATGGCTTTCTCGTTCTTAGTCTCTTTTCCTCCTCTAGTGACCACAAGGATGTCATCGTACTCATAGGATGAGTGATAGACAGAGTTGTAGATTGCTTCTTCCCTTTGCTTCTCCTCAACTTTTAAAAACAACCTCTTAACATTATCCTCCATGTTTTGAATTAAATCGTTTGAAATTCTAGTCAAATAATCAATTTGGTTTTGAAAATCAACAATCTTTTTATTGAAATTATTTTGCTCAACAATGAAGGTTTTGAAAGTTTTGTTGTTTAGACGAGAAGTCAATGGGGAAGGAGTAGAGAAAACTAAAGATCGGGAAGTGGGTTGTGTGGTAAACTGCTGAATGAAAGATTTGGAATGAGAAGTGTGATTAGGGTTTCCACTAGTTGTAAGAATTTCTTCATTGGCCCTTCGTCTCGAGAGGAACTTTTGAGGTCTCTTCTCTGGCTTAGGGTTTGAAGATTCTTGCAAATCCTTGACAATTTGAGAGATAGATTCGAGTTGAGTTTTTAGATTGTCTAAGGTTTGATTTGAAATACTCCTTTCTTCCGAAGTAGATTCATCTGACTCCAAGTCATGTTGATGAATCGTTATCGTCTCAATCAATTTCCAAGCTTCGTCTGAAGTATGTAGCATGAAATTTCCGGATGAAGCGGCATCGAGGGTTTTTTTGTATTGAGGATTTAAGCTGTTATAGAATGTGCAGACCAGATCCGTTTCAGACAACTGACGATTCTGACATCTCTCGATCAGATTCTTAAATCGTTCCCAGGCCTTGCCTAATGATTCATTAGTTCCTTAATGGAAGTTAATGATGTCGTTTTTAAGCTTGGGTTGTAGGGAAGGAGGGAAGTACTTAGCTAGAAACTTAGTAGCCATCTCCTCCCATGTATGAATCGAATTGGGTTCGAAATCATAAAACCATGTTAAGGCTCGAGAAGATAAAGAATAAGGAAACAGATGGAGACGGAGAAGGTTTCTATCGGTTCCTATTTGTTCGAAAGAATCGGAAAGGTTGATGAATTTGTTAAGATGGGCGTTTGGATTTTCAACCGAAAGACCATGAAACTGACACTCAGATTTAATCATTTTAATGTAATGAGGCTTAATTTCAAGGTTTTCGTCTGTTGGTGCTACGATCGGTCCTCCTCGTCCCTCTAGCAGTGGCTTAATTGATGAGGCGAGAGTAATAAGATTTGACATAACTTGTTGGTAGAAAGTAGGATTTTGGAAAGGAAGGGTTAAACAATTCTAATCTAAAGACGGAAAAAGTAAAATTAACCTAAGGAAAGAAAAGGAACTTCCGGATGATATTGATCTTCCGAAAGGATCGCTAAATAACTAAGATAACTAATTTCCTAAAATCGGTCGTTGTAGTCCCCGGCAGCGGCGCCAAAAACCTGATCGCGCTCTAACGGTCGGTTCAAGAATTGAATCCTGGTCGTTGCGGGCCTTCCAGTTAGGGCAGACGATCGGAGGGGTGGTTTTATATTTATAGTGCATGGAAGCCTAAGTTATACTACTACTTGTATAGTAAGCGGCAGGTATGACTCACGTGTCGTTCTTCAAACCACAACGGGCATGGGATCTTAGGAGAATTAATTATCTTTGGTAATTTAGCTAGGGTTTTAAAACTTTTTGAGGGGTTTTGTTTTCTATTCTATGTAAACTAAAGACAGTAAAATAAATGAGGGGTGTAGTCGCTGAGAGAACTATGGATTACGTAAGTGTTTGCTATGACATCGGTGTATGCTATTTAGGGGTAGTTATGAGGATTAAGGCTCTAATTATAATGAATCCTAGCAGCGCTGACTTGGGGTCTTTGAACGATGTTCAACATAGTATTATACCTACGGCCTTTTCGTGGCTTCCACGCATTTGTACTTCACCAAAGGTGGTTCCAGCGCTATACCAAGTACTAAGCTGTTTTACGGTTTTTCCGATGCCTCGCCCAGAGATCCCGTATCATTATTGTATATGTCCTAATGGGCCATAGCTCCTATCCTATTACTTATCTAACGTAGAGTTATCCACAATCAAATAAATAACATGTCACATGGATAACAGATACGGAGTATAAGCTATACCGGAAGTTCTCCCAAATATAGTACCAATTTAACCGACAACTAACCTCAAATCCTATCCCCCAGTCTCGGTCTTCTGGGACGTCCGTATCGTGGCACGAATTGTTGAATAAACAATAAAGTGAACAGGAGTTACCCCGCGGAATAAGTTGGGAAAGTCTGTCTAACGGTCGTTTAAATTGTTCGACATTATTTCATATAGATCATTATAATTATTCTAGCATGTTGAACTGTCGTATGTAATTATTCTATGTTTGAAAACCTAATCATGAATCCAACAACCGCAATAGACAAATAGATACTAGCATGCAAACCCTAAAGCAACAATCAAACAAGAACATTATTACGCCTGAAACGGTCGTTCACGCAACGGGCGCAACGGTGGGATAGTTTTAAATTTGTAAAAGTCGGGGGGAGCCTAATCCTCCGAACTACCTACTAATACTAGGTACGAATACCTAATATAAGTATGTGGTAAGGATGATCCAGGGTCGTTCCTCACAACGGTAGAATTGAAACAGAGCTAGTTCTGACAAATCAGTAATTAAGCTAGGGTTGGACATATTTAAAGGTGATTGTTTTGGTTTTTATCTATTTATCTATTTAAACTACTAAAACTAAGAAAGCATAAAAGTAAAAATGGAGGGTTGTGCTTGCTATGACTTCATTAGCTTATGTATGGGGTGATGTCTAAGGTTTAAGTATGAAAACGTCTTTTAAAGATTTGTGTCTTGCTTTCGTCCAAGTATTCACAGTGTAAACACTAACACCCTACTGTTTGATTTCTCAGACAGTATGTCACTGGGTTGCTAGGCTATGGTGATTCTGATCAGAGGAGGCTGCTCAACTCTTCAACACTTTCCATATGGTGGAATAGTGACCCTTCTCGGAATAGTATTCCTGGGCGCATGAGATAGAGTAACAGACCCACTTAAGTTCTGACCGTTCTTAACACTGTGAGGATACTAAGACTAGACAAGGCATTTAAGAGTAAGACTTGGTATGGTGACTGCTAACTCTACATTAATGGTCTTTGTTTAGTCCAGAGCTGTGTGGTTCAACCAGGATGTGACACAGTCTTCAACCGACGACAGTTCCTTAGCTTTCCCACTTATTTAAACGTTATACGAAGTACTGTGCCGTTTCACAGTCTTTCCGGTGCCACATACTTTATGGTCACTCTGGACTAGTTTAACTAAGTTTGTATTAACGTTTAACCATCTATGATATAAACCAGCCCTCACTACATTCCCAATAAATCCCTGATTGATTCACGGTGTACTATACGAAAGGTTTTGGCAGTATTTCCACAGCTACACAATTCAGACCATGTTGATTTATTTGATTTGAAAACACAGATAGGTAGTGACCGGTTGATCAAGGTACATGACTCCTTGTCATACAGGTCCTAACCACGTTTATTGGAGGAAAGGCGTTTAGGTTTAGAAATTCATAAATGTAAAGTTAACATATCACCGGTTTTCATTATGTAACAATTGGGAACATTATTCCACAACGGATTGTGCCCACGACTTTCATAGCTTCCACGTTCCGTACTCCACACATTAGTGATGTTTCCGGCGCTATACAAATAAAAGCCGTATAACGTTACCTCCGTTATTTCATAACGATATTATCCCAATTGTAAATTTAAAGTAACATCACGCACAATACATAAACTAACTACATCATAACAAGCACAAGGTAACTACTCCGTACGCATGACAAACAATCCTAAATCTAGCATAGCAACAATAATAATAATCATCATTATGAAAGATAAGGAAAGAGATAACCGAATGTAACGAGTAGTTTGAATAATGTTGAAAGAATACACGAGCGTAACCTCCGCAATATCTTGGACAATATTACAAATAAACCCTCGAAATATCCCTAACACTATTACAAGAGTAGCCCCTCCGTTAGTCTTGGTTAAATATTAACCAAGAGCTAACTAACTAAAACCCTAATATTTCTCCTCTAATTCCTAAGAGTAGTGCTAGAGAGAGAAATATAAACTAGAAAGAGAAAGAGTGTGTGAGAGAGAAAGTGAGAATTCTATGAAGAATTGGTGTGTGGAATGAGGTGAATGAGGCCTCTATTTATAGGCAAGCCTTGGATCCAAGAGTACAAGTCCACAAGCACACGTACAAGCCAACGAAGCAAGAACGAGGCCGTGTAAGACCAAAGTAGGCCATGTACGGCCCTGCAGAGGCCGTGTACGGCTTGGTAGAGGCCGTGTACGGCCCTGTGGTGGCCGTGTGCTAGGCCGTGTGATTTTTCTGACTTTTCTCGTAACTTCGAAAGGCCGTATCTTCTTCATTTCGCGTCCGTTTGACTTGATTCTTTCGCCTACGGCTTCGTAATTCCGTTACGCTTTTAATGATGCCAATTTGGTAGAAATTGGATGTGTGGGGCCCAGGCGTGTCCAGAATACATTTTGTAGCTTTCGGCTGCGCTGTAACTTGCATAACTTTTTCATCCTTGATCCGTTTTGAGCAATCCTTATATCCACGTTCTCGTAATCTCCATAGCTACAAAATAAGATAATTGTGAGGTTTTGGTATGGAGTTTATAGTAGATTTAGGGTATTGCTCAATTCGGTGCCTATTTCGGTTAGTTTTCCGACCTTTTTGCATGATTTTTGAAAGACCGGCAAGTTTATACCATTCTAACAAAAGTTACTTGATAATGATGATTTTAGGATGTATTTGTTAGAAAAGAGCTAAATATGGGATAAATAATGCAGGTAAAAACGTGACTTTTTGCGCTACATCAAATATCCCACACATAAGCTTTTGTTTGTCCTCAAGCAAACCTCATTTGGAAAATTATTTTGAAAAATGTTTTGGATGCTTAGAGTATCTTTAGCAGAAAGTTACTTTCTTCAAATTAGATAAATATTTTTAGAAAGTAAGCATCAACAAAATTAACTATACTTAAACATAAAACTGATCAACCCTGGTTGGCATACTTTGCAACTCTCGAAACGTAGATGTACATGACTGGGCGATTCTCACAAGTGGGTCACTCAATTCACTCAAAGTGTATCGGGTTACCTATAATCTAATAGAAACGAAATCGCTCAATGCCAGTCATGCAGTGCTTATCGTCAGAAGCTTGGTCGAGAATCGAATCTCCACCACTCCTTTGAGAACGGTGCTAATTATCCCAAGGCGTTTTGATTGGGTTGTGTGAATGAGGGTAAAGTGTGTAAGGATGAGGGTAGGTTGGTGAATAGTTTTAGGGTTTTGGAACTTCAGACTCGGAGCTTTCAAAGATCAAAGCAATTTTCACTTGAGATAACTTCTAGAGTAGACTCATATCCTAGAGGAATAATCTCTTCTTTTGATGTTTCTTTTGAGATCTAACGGATTTTTCTTCTTTGGAGAGTAGTCTTCTTTTTCTAGGAGCTCTCCAAGGTCTGCTTTTCTTTTCTTTTTCTTTTTCTTTTTTTTTTTTTTTTTTTATGACCTTGGAGATCCTTCGTATAGTGAGACATCTTTAACTTCTCTCCTGACAAGTACCGATTTTTCGTACTGTCTTTGGAGGATAATATCTTCGTGATGAGTATTAACTTCGCTCTTGTACCGTATCTTCTTTTTGGATTTCTTTCTTTTAAACTCTTGATAGGTATGGAGAGATGTTTGAAGATGAGACACTAATAGAAAGATATCTCAGGCAATCTTTTACTTACGATCTATGAAGTTCGCGAGCTGGAATGGTGTTTGTTGGGAAAGTGTTTGTGTAGTGGGGAAGTTTAGGGTTAAGAAATGAAATAGGCTAAGGCGCAAAAGGTTTTCTAGTCGGATCATCAACAGTCTTTTAAAAAGAAAGTTGGAAGGGTAGGCTTGAAAGGATATGAAAGAAATGGGTTTATCCTAATAAATGCCAAGGTCCTCTAATTGCACCTATACCGCGTACGGCACTCATTGGTATGGTCTCGAAACGCATTACAGGAGCAAGTTCTAATTCAAAGACACATGCACCGGCGCACAATCAGAAATGAAAGTGAAGCATTAAAAATGAATGCTTATTAAAGGCTCAAGTACCTCACAATCAAAGGGTCATATGCACCAAGTCATGCGATGCCTAGAGGATTTCTCAATTTCAGTTTAAGATACGTTCTTATTTTTTCCTTTTCTTACTTTCCAAAGCAACTTATTTATTTTGACAGAAAGTTCATTTCTTTAAAAGAATCTTCTAAGTCTAAAATCTTTTGAAAAATATTCGAAATCAACCGAATGGATGTCGAACATCATAGAGGTTGGGTTTCCGAATGTTTTTGTAGTTTAAAAATCTCAACCTTTAGGTTGGTTTTGCGAAAATTTTTTGAAAAAGTTTTGAAAAAGTAGAGGTATTACTTTGGACAGGCAAATACAAACTTACGGTATATCATACCGTGTATCCCACACTTAAAACAACATTGTCCTCAACGTTCATTGCTAAGATGTAGATTTTCTTCGGGAAAAATCCCACACTTAGGGTTTGAAACAGTAGAACAATTTTTAAGTGTTTTTTTTCAAAAGATGGTGGGATTGAATCCCACACTTAGAATTTAGGCATATTAGGATGTATGGTAATGGAAAAAAAATCATAACAGAAAGGAAAGGAACTTCCCTTCGATAGAGGCAAGAGATGTTTTGAAGAAAGAATCTGCAGTCTGCCGATAGTTGAAATTTCTTTAGCTGGCTCCTTGCAGAGTGCGGTTTCTTCATGAACGTCCGTCATCTCTTTGCTCAATATCTCATTCGCAACCTCATAAATTGTCAGCACATTGGTGAGCTGAGGATCTGAAAAATAGACTGTGTTGGCACCAGTGTTTGCTGGATCAAAGTCAGTCTTCATGAAGTGCACTCGAGCTCACAATGGCATATTCTTCGTCCAATCTTGTCACTAACTTTCCCACGAAAATAACTAAGACCAAAAGGATAGATTGTAGAAAGTGAACCGAAGTGATGTCTTCTTCTGGATACATGCAGAATCAACCAAGATACACCATATGTTGGGTAGAGATAATGGACGAGGATCCTAATCATCAAGAGCTGCTGATGTAGACTAATTGCTCTAGATGATCTGAAAGTGCTGAATCCGACGACCATTTCATTCGAGATGTTCTCCGACAAACTAATGAAATAAACTTGATGTTGTTCTAATCGGCAGAGATCTCTAGCTTACATCCCATATACTCTGTACTTATTCCTTGATTCCATGGCGAACAAATGATCCCGGATGGTAATGATAAATGTGAAGGGGTGGATGGATGGGCGAATGTGGGTGGATAAGGTGATGGTGGATGGTAGTGATGATTTTGGGTTCCATGTAACACCATGCTAGCAGCCACGGAAATTGTAAAGTGTAGTTCTGGGATGTGGTGAATTTTGATGTGATCTACTCGATGACCTAGTCATAGACAACTAGAATGTGACCATCTACGTGCCAGAAAGAGCCATCTCTTCTCCTGAAAAGCAATGATCAAAAGTTTCCTTATTTGTTGAACTTGTAAGCTCCCCTTGTCTTCTTTCCATTATACTCAAAAGCTCTTTATCCCTAGGCGTCAGTCCCTGTTTAATAGAACAAACAAGATCTAACAAACAAGTGATCATTCTCCAAATCATAGATTCACTTGGCTTGCTAAAGAACTATCAAAGCGAGTACTTTGAAGAAACAAACCAGTGTATGACTTAGAGTTTGATCTCACACAAAAAAGTGTTAGTTGCCTATAATTTCACTATAGCACAAACAACAGATCAGGCAACCAAGTATAAAGATGTTCACATCACATATTTTTAAACGAGTTCGAGCATAATACACATATTGACATACAAATCATGTTATCAGATAAACCATTTAAAGATCTTTTATGTATGTTCACATAATTATATGTAAGTACCTCAAATGCTCGAAATATGTGAGTGGGTAGATTACTAAGGTTGCTAATCCCATGTTTGTGAGTGAAAGGATATTTTAAAAACTTTAGATAATGAAAAATAGATGTTGCAAATAAAGTTCAAACAAGCGGGAGAAGGAAGTTTTGAAGGTTTTAACAAAAGTTTGAAGTCCATTTTGAAAAATCATCCTTTTAGTTCATATAAACTTAGAGAACTTTGAACATGCAATTTAGGGTTTCATTTTTCTACTTATTGAGGTTAGCATACTACTTATCATTTTTCTACTTATTGAGGTTAGCATACTACTTATCCTAAATTAACTACTATTATGATCACTACTATTAAAACTATGTTAGACACGGGTTGCCTCCTGAGAAGCGCTTGTTTTTGTTCGAGTCTCTAGCTTGACTCTAACACTATATGTCAGGAGATCCTAGTGGTTTTCTTGCATCCATCAGTAGACACAAGTGGTAATATTGGTACATACCTAAGAGTTTAAGGCAATTCAAGGCTAGGGTATGTCCAATATGAGGAAATAGTTCAAAGTGAGGGAATTGTTCTACCGGAGGCGTAACAAATCTCTCAACTTTTATTACCTCCGTGGGCAAAATGGGTTGGTCAAAGGTGTCCTTACCACTCCAAGACGTATACGTCATTATGTTGTGGAGAGATGGTTTATAAGACAACCATGATGCAAAACCCACCTTACTTCTTATGGTCTTTGAGTTGGTGAGAATGTTGTACTCTGGGCATGGAGGTGGGACAGTATCGGTTGACGTCTCCAATCTTGTAGCAACATTCTCATCAACTACTTGGGCAACTGGCTGGTCTAAGGTAGAGTGATCAACTAGATCAGTAGGTGATTCATCAAGAAAGATATGTGGGATATCCTCAACCATAACTGGTTGTGGGATAGTATCAACCACGTCGGTTTGAATTGGGATGAGATCACTACTCAGAGTTGGTGCGTATTTCTCTGGTCCTTCTGAAGCTGGGTTTTCTGTGTAAATCTCCATCTCCGGGCTCTCTAATTCTATCTCTTCGTCTACCTCGTCATCCTCGTCACTCCGGCCAAGAGTTTCAAGTTGCAATGACTCGGAAAGTTCCTCTAGAATGAACTCCTCGTCGGTTTCGGATGTAGATAGGTTGAGAATAGGTGGAAGTGAGGATTTAGAAGATTGGTGATAAACGCTCAAAAGTACTATATTTCAGTAGTATATTACCCCTATTCTTGAATGTTTTTATTGCATTTTGTTAAGAATAGATATTAATTTCGTTCATATTTGCAAATAGATGTGGAAATGGAGCGTTTATGAAGAAAGGAAGGAAAACAGTCAATAAATAAGTTAAATGATACATATTTGAAGAAACATTTGAAGCCGAAGTCAAAGAAAAGAAGAGATGAAGAAAAATCAAAAATCCGGCTGAAAAAGGCATCCATACGCCGTATGGAAATCCATACGCCGTATGGATTGCAGCAGTGGAGGCCCAGGTTACGCGCACTTGGGCTGGGCTTGAAATCAATCCATACGCCGTATGGAAATCCATACGCCGTATGGATCAAAATCTCAGGAAGTATAAAAATGTGTTTTAAACCCTAAATCGATAGTTTTTGATAGTTTTTCATATTTTTCATTTTCCAGACGACTTTAGGGTTTGTAATTCATATATTAGGGTTATTTTGGAGGTACGAAGGGTAAAGATCGAGGATAATTCATCTAAATCATTCGTAGTTCATCTTTATTGATTCGGTATAACTCTTTTATTCGATTTCATTGAAGAATTTGTTATTGAATAATCTGATTATTTCTGTTTTAATGATGAATTGAATATTCAAAGTGATTGTATAATTGATTGAACTTAGATTATGATTATTAAACGATTATAATTGCGTATTGACTAAGTTATTTAATTGAAAACGGTTATATTACTCACGAATCCTTGTTTATTGGTAACTGGTAGTTATTAGTTCTCAACGTGGTTAATAATGTTGATGAGATTGAGTTCCTTGAACATTATTAATTATTGATGATTAGAATCTTAGGGTTTTGATCATTGCTAAATAGATTGAGTTTGATAGGTTGAGAATTTGATAATTATTCACCTTAAAATGAACAAGACAATAAGTTAATTATTGGGTATTGTTAAGTCATACCACTAGAGTTAATTATAATTAGTTGTAAATGTTTAATGCATGATTTAGGGAAAGGCACACAATTGACTGATCATCTTGTGACATTGGAACCAGTGTTTTATGTTGGACCCTAGATTATAGGAATTAGTTGGACCCGAAACGTTGGCTAGTTCACATTCGACTTAGTATTCATTGAAGAATTTGGTATTAAGTTGATCTAAAAGAATCACAATTAGATAATCAATACGTAATAAATCGGGAAATATGAATCTAAGTGACATTAATTATACAATTACTTATTCCTTCAAATTAGTATTTATTATTATTTATTTATTAGTTTAATTTAAGTTTTATTTAAGATTAATTATTTTAAATAGATGTTTTCTAAACAAATGTTCGCACGGAACTAAAACGCCCCCCGTATTTACTGCTTTCTAGTTAATTGTTAATTTCTATTTTAAATATTCCACAATTCCCTGTGTTCGAATCTGACTTACCAAATCTATATTTCCAATTGATCGGGTATTCTTGCCTGGTTGCTTGAAAGTATTTATTAGGTATTTCTATTTATAAATTATAAAACAAGACGCGCTTTCATAAGCGACATCAAGTTTTTGGCGCCGCTGCCGGGGAAGCGGTTGTGATTATTTAAATAGGAGTTAGTAATTTGTAAACTTTGATTTTTACAAGAATTTTGTTAAACAAATAATTTTGTAAAGTTGTTTAAAGTAATTTAAGTAATTGTGTATCGAGTTTTCATTAATTCACTGGTTGAAACTAATTACCCTTTAATTGGTTAAACTTTTGGGGTTTTAGTCTCAACCGACGGATGGGAATTCGTCCGCCGGTTGAAGTTCCATTTATTTAATATTGCACATGTTATTTAAATTTATTATTTTGTGTGAACTAACTTGTTTTTCGTTAGTGGTGTTTTGTATTTCCATATTTATTTTTATTTAGGTTTATCCAATGGCAAGGAGCTTTGAAAGTGATGCAAACGATAATGATATGGTCAAGAGAGATCAGTCTGCTAAGTCTGATGCTAGTTCCACTTAGATAGTATCCCCTTGCACTCGCTTAGGGCGCATTCCCGTTCCTATTGTTTCATCTTGTCAGGAATTGCTATCGGCACTTGAGGAGTTTAGAGGAGATATCCCTTTCAGTTTAGAGATTATTAGGAATTCCACAATTGATTTTTCTGGTAATCAACAGGCATTGTTTGATGATGTGTTAGAGGCAGCTTTGATTAAGAGTCAGTATGGGATTGATAGGCAATTCTATATTGCCCTCACTACTTTTGGGGAATCCCTAGAAACTAGGATTAAGGAGGAAGAGAAATTCTACACTACTCAGAAGAAAAGATACACGGAGATTTATGAGATTCTGAGGCATTCTGCATTTCCATACTCGGTAAATCAAACCGCGTGTCTTGGTCGCATGATTAGGGCTTTGTATGAGGTAACTGGTCATCCTGGTGCAGAAGCAGATAAGGAATTTAAGTTTGGTTAAATAGAATTGGTTCGATTGCTACATTCAGATGACCATTTGACGGATATTACACCTCATCGGTTCATTGTGACGAGTACTATTCATTACTATCTTCAAAAAATGGTGACGAAAGTATATCGTCTTGCTAAGGAAGAATTGGATAGGCTCGTCCAGATTTCATTCACCCTAATAATGAGATTGATTTGACTAGTTACTTTGGAGTTCACTTGGATGTTCTGATTGACAAGAGTAAAGTCTCAACCCCTTGGGAACATTTCAATCATGGAATGATAGAGATCTATACTAAGCTGGTTAACATTTTCAAACATTCAGGGCTATAACTTAGCAATAGACAAGAGATAGTTCTCCAAAAGGTAGAAAGACGAGTGAGGTGCTTGAGAAAAAGTTTCTTGATGAGAAATCATTATGGAATAACCGAGGCATGTTTGGACTTTATAAGTGAGTTACAGGAAAACCCTCTTGAACGTGAGTACAAGTTGGAAGATGATAAGTTGGTATTAGCACCGGAGGGAGTAAACAATAAGGAGATTAATAAAATCAGTTGGGACTTGGTTTAATTTCAGCACGTGGTTAATGAGCACTTGGCAAATTTTCTAAGTTTTGGTCATGGGATCATTAACGTCATTCCCATAATCACTGAGCGTTTCCTTACTCTCTATCCTAAGCAGTGATTCTAATCATTTCCTTTGTTTCTTATGCTATTGGATTGTTTCTAACATTTTGGTTTATTTTGGATTATGTTAGACTTTCAGTTGTTTTGGATTTTTAGTTTTTAATTGTGTGATTTGAATATTAAGTATTTATTTTGAATGTTATGTTATTTAAAGTTTGTTAATTATTGTTATTTATTTTATAGTGTGGAATTGTGAAGATTTTGAAGTCGTGATTATCCTCCAGGTTTGAGATTTAATTATATAAAATTAGTGATGAAATTGGGTTAAAAATGGGTTTGAAAACCGTTTTTTGAAAATTTCTGATTTTTCAATCCATACGCCGTATGGAATCCATACACCGTATGGATTGGTTGGGTCACTGGGCCGGGTCGTTGACTGGGTTTAATGAGTTTGACCTGGGCCTGTTTAATCCATACGCCGTATGGAATCCATACGCCGTATGGATCAAAAATGCAGAAAACCGCCAGCAGCCCCTTTTCTTCCCCATTTTCAAACCTAAAACCCCATTTTTCACCACCTACGGCTTTAACCACCACACCACCAAATAACCACTTCCGGGCACGCATTCATCTCCATTATTGCGTATTCGTGTTACACGTACTTTCCTCTACAAGGTATAACTTCCCGTTTTCATTTTCGTTGGTTAAATCATTAGTTTGGAAGTTAGTGTTTATGATAGAATTTTGGGTATTTCGAATGTGGGTATGATGATTGGCATGTTTTGATTGATTTATGTTCTAATTGATATATACATTGCAATGTCATGCTCGTTTTTCTAATATGTTACATATATTAAGTTAATCGAATTATCCGTTAGTAATGATGAAATGTGACTATGAGATATGCTCAATTGTGCTATATTTTAATTTAGTGCTTATTAATTTTCTGACCACATGATGATTAATGCAAATATTTGTTTGGTACACAAGTGTTTGTGATTACGATTATGTGATAAATTGTTATTTTGATTAATTGTGTTATGATAATTCATTGTGAGATTGTATGGATGTTTGCTAGTTGCTAATGCTCGAGTTTAGTGATTGTGCAATTTCGTATATTCATAATGGTACCAAGTTATTATAATGCATTTGATTAGGCAATTGTCATGAATATTTAATTAAGTATATACATATATGCAATTTGAGTGATTTTTGTTTAAAAATTGCAATTTAGGTTCATGAAATTGGTTGTTGCGGTAGTTTTAGGCTAAACCTTTATGGTGGATTATTCAATTTTAGGCCGAAATGCTGCCGAAATTTTTAGTAACCTTTTTGCATTAACTGCTTATTTGGTGTTATTAACAATTGTTTTGTTTAGCAGTTATCATGTCTAACAGAAGAACAAGAGGGGGTCAAACTTTGGGGAACCCATTGGTTCGAGCTCATAGATACCTCACCTTTCATGGGTCGTATTCTGAGACCACCAGATTTCAGTTTGGAGAGCGTCTGGCTTCTAATATTGGCCAGTCAATTGAGGTTTTTGATGTTGTTAACTGGAATGTCTTGGAGCATGTGATTGCTAGAGAGGGGTTCACTAATGGTGCTGAGGCCATTAGGAATTTACTTGCTATTCCATATGTACTAGAGGATGGAAACATTGGATTTGTTTCCTATGCTTGGTCCCGGTTATTCAGTATCAGGGAGGATATCTACAGAGAGCTGGTTGTTGAGTTTTATAGCACTTTTAGGTTTGAGTCCAGGTTGACTCAATGGACTGAGAACTCCATTTTCTTCCAGCTAGGGGGACAGCCTAGACAGATGACTTTGGTTCAGTTTGCTTTGGGACTGGGGCTTTATGAGCCCAATGAGCTGGATAATCCTCACTTTTTAAACCACATTTCTGCAGGTGCTGTGAAAAAGCTCACTGACTTGGAAGTTGAGCAGGAGTGGCAGTTTATTGCCCAGGGTAATTATGGCAGTTCGACACCTTCTTACACGCGTATTCGAGATCCTCGTCATCGACTCATTCACAGATTGCTGACTTACACCATTGTTGGTCGCAAGGAGGGGCCTGAGAAAGTTTCGAGGCCTGACTTGTTTTATTTGAGCTCGATTATCAGGAAGAGGTTAGTGAATGTACCTTGGAGGTTGGTGAAGTGGATGTCGAAGAGAGCTACTGGTACTAGAGATGGGAGTAGTTTGTGTGGAGGTCACTTTGTTACACGGTTGGCTAGATATTTTGGGTTGGCTACTCAGGATGAGATGGGGTCATGCACGATTGTTCAGCCTAGCATGGGATGGTTGACTGCACGCCGGTTGGAGGCGTTTGCTCTCATTGAGCCATGCATTACTTATGGTGGTCCTGCGGATATGTATTACTGGGTTCCGATTACTCCGGTAGGACAGACTTTGCAGTCGAGGCAGGCTAGAGCTAGGGGAGATACGAGTGGCAGTGATAGAGGTCGAGGTACGGCACGAGGCCGTAACAGAGGTTATGCTACGGAGTTTGATCAGCTATCTCAGCAGTTGCACCAGATGGAGTTACACCAGACTCAGAGGTTTGATCAGATAGATCTTATGCAGAGACAGCATTTCCATCAGACCAGTGCACACTTGGACTACCAGGATGGCTTGTTTGAGCAGCTGTTTGGTCAGTTTCCTTCTGGACCCGAGTATCAGCCATTCCAGTACCAGATGCCACCAGAGTTCATGCCACCACCACCACAGCCAGAGTATGGAGAGCCTTCTCACCAGTACCAGTACCGCCAGGATGATGACAGTGATTAGGATGATGTTCATCCTAAGTGGTTTATGGTTCCAAACACTATTATTATTATTATTTTATTATTATTAGTATGACTGTTTTTATTTTTAGGAGTTATTAATTGTGCTGTGGATTTGTAGTTTTAGGATTTGGTTGTGTTTATTAATTAGGATGTTTAAATCTGGTATTGTTTAATTCTGTTTGTTGATTGTTCCCTCATAATTGTGTTGTGAGTACGTGTTATGCTGGCAGTAAGTTCAGCGCAACAACTTGAATCGAGAGGATGTGGAAATTCATATCATCCTTGTCATACTCATTAAACTGCACATTATTCCAGGGGAGTTTTTCTGTTCTAAGTTCTTTTCTCTTTTTCTCGTTTTTGTATTTCATTATTTGTACAATGAGGGCATTGTACATCTTTAAGTGGGGGATGGGAGAGAAAAGAGTGAAGTTTCCACATTATTGTCCAGTTAATTAGTAGATGATTTTGTAATTTGGTTAATAGTTATTTTATTAAGATAAGTAACTAGGAGGTTATGAGTTGCCCATTTTTCAACTAAATTTTTGCATTAAAATTTTTGTTTTCTATAGATAATTATTTTGTAACTATGTAGGTTAATTTAAAAATTTTCTATACTTTTTAATTAAGATTAAGTTGTGAAAAATGTTATTTAGCTTCATTATATGATGTATTGATAGGCAATTTATATGAGAATTTTTGAGCTTTTAAGAAATGAAATTAAGGAGTAGATATTACTTTTTAGATGAACTTTAGCTATGTATGACGTATGTCTTAATTTTCATATTAGTAATGTGTGATATGCCATATTTTTGGGAATTTAATTAACATCATTTGGGGATATACTGGGTGTTGTTTCCTCTGTTGTACGAAAGTACAGACCTGGTCTCCATCAGTATATTTAATGAAAAAGAGCAAAAAGAGTTTAAAAACTCATGATTTTAAAATGTAGTCAAATTATGTCGCTTTGTTGTACTGAGGTACAGACCTGTCACCAATGGTTTGACTAAAAACATTATTGCTAAACCAAAATCAAGTTATGTTGCTTTGTTGTGTTGAGGTACAGACCTGTCACCTCTGTCTTGATTTGAAAAATGATTGTTTTGATTAAATTTCAAGATATGTAATATTGGCATATTATGAGTATGAAAGTATATAGTTTTTGGGAGTCTAAGGGAATATTTACACGAATAATAATAAGTTGAGCTCAAGTATTCAAATATAGATTGTTTAAGTGGATAACAATATCAGTAATCATTGTGAACTATTTGATGTTTAAAAATAATAACTCTATGTGTAGATCAGTTTTTGTAAATCTCGTAGTTTCTTAATAATTGTTTTTAGAATTAACAGATTTTTAAATTTAAGCATTTGAGTTGAAGATGGGTAATGTTGTGTAATTCCTTTGGTAGTTATTTAGATTAATATATATGACTGTTTTCTTAAGAATTTGATTTTTGAATCGATAGTCTACTTGAGGACAAGTAGGATTCAAGTGGGGGATGTTTGATAAACGCTCAAAAGTACTATATTTCAGTAGTATATTACCCCTATTCTTGAATGTTTTTATTGCATTTTGTTAAGAATAGATATTAATTTCGTTCATATTTGCAAATAGATGTGGAAATGGAGCGTTTATGAAGAAAGGAAGGAAAACAGTCAATAAATAAGTTAAATGATACATATTTGAAGAAACATTTGAAGCCGAAGTCAAAGAAAAGAAGAGATGAAGAAAAATCAAAAATCCGGCTGAAAAAGGCATCCATACGCTGTATGGAAATCCATACGCCGTATGGATTACAGCAGTGGAGGCCCAGGTTACGTGCACTTGGGCTGGGCTTGAAATCAATCCATACGCCGTATGGAAATCCATACGCCGTATGGATCAAAATCTCAGGAAGTATAAAAACGCGTTTTAAACCCTAAATAGATAGTTTTTGATAGTTTTTCGTATTTTTCATTTTCCAGACGACTTTAGGGTTTGTAATTCGTATATTAGGGTTATTTTGGAGGTACGAAGGGTGAAGATCGAGGATAATTCATCTAAATCATTCGTAGTTCGTCTTTATTGATTCGGTATAACTCTTTTATTCGATTTCATTGAAGAATTTGTTATTGAATAATCTGATTATTTCTGTTTTAATGATGAATTGAATATTCAAAGTGATTGTATAATTGATTGAACTTAGATTATGATTATTAAACGATTATAATTGCGTATTGACTAAGTTATTTAATTGAAAACGGTTATATTACTCACGAATCCTTGTTTATTGGTAACTGGTAGTTATTAGTTCTCAACGTGGTTAATAATGTTGATGAGATTGAGTTCCTTGAACGTTATTAATTATTGATGATTAGAATCTTAGGGTTTTGATCATTGCTAAATAGATTGAGTTTGATAGGTTGAGAATTTGATAATTATTCACCTTAAAATGAACAAGACAATAAGTTAATTATTGGGTATTGTTGAGTCTTACCACTAAAGTAAATTATAATTAGTTGTGAATGTTTAATGCATAATTTAGGGAAAGGCACACAATTGACTGATCATCTTGTGACATTGGAACCAGTGTTTTATGTTGGACCCTAGATTATAGGAATTAGTTGGACCCGAAACGATGGCTAGTTCACATTCGACTTAGTATTCATTGAAGAATTTGGTATTAAGTTGATCTAAAAGAATCACAATTAGATAATCAATACGTAATAAATCGGGAAATATGAATGTAAGTGACATTAATTATACAATTACTTATTCCTTTCAATTAGTATTTATTATTATTTATTTATTAGTTTAATTTAAGTTTTATTTAAGATTAATTATTTTAAATAGATGTTTTCTAAACAAATGTTCGCACGGAACTAAAACGCCCCCCGTATTTACAGCTTTCTAGTTAATTGTTAATTTCTATTTTAAATATTCCACCATTCCCTGTGTTCGAATCTGACTTACCAAATCTATATTTACAATTGATCGGGTATTCTTGCCTGGTTGCTTGAAAGTATTTATTAGGTATTTCTATTTATAAATTATAATTCAAGACGCGCTTTCATATGCGACATCAATTGGGTAGGTGAAGGGTTTGGAAGAATTTTGCAACCAGGCTCATGAGATTGAAAGTCTATGTCAAGTGAAGTAGGTGTGGTGTGTGGATCCCTCTCGTCTTCCTGTAACCTATGGTCAGTTGTAACTTGATCCTTAATTCCCTCACTTCTCACTTGGACTAGTGTTTGTTTTTTATACAGCCTATCATTGCATCTTCTAAGCATGTCATTTTGTTCTTTGAGTAATTGTTCAAGTGGGTCGTAAGAGGGTGAGAAAGTAGCATTACTGCTGAGATAAGCTATGGGCATATCTCTCAAAGTCAGAACTTTCATACGGTTTTGGTTCATCTACAGGGTAAGATGAGTGTGGGTAGACTTCGAATGGTTCAGGATAGTAAGTTTGGTATTGCTGTTGTTGGACAGCATAAGGGTCATACTGGTATTGTGATTGAAGATCTACATACCTTATGTTATCCGAACAATTCATACTATACCTTTGACATTCATTATCTAAGTGGGCATCACTCCTACGTCTATCTTGGATTGACTTAACAAGACTATCTAATTGATCTTTTAGTTGTTGTAAAGTTGCCATTGCCAAGTTATCAGTGAAGATAGCACAAGAAGAAGGTTTTCAGAATTTAAAGTTGTTGTATGGTGGGAAGTTATTCTAAGCTAATCTAAGCTAATTATACTTATCTACGAGCGGAAAGTAACTTCTGATAAGGATGGTGAATCCAAGTCAAAAAGGATCGCTTAAAAACTAATCTATCTAAACAGGCTCCGAATCGTACCACCGTCCCCGGCAACGGCGCCAAAAACTTGTTACGCCCGAAACGGTCGTTCACGCAACGGGCGCAACGGTGGGATAGTTTTAAATTTGTAAAAGTCGGGGGGAGCCTAATCCTCTAAACTACCTACTAATACTAGGTACGAATACCTGATATAAGTATGCGGTAAGGATGATCCAGGGTCGTTCCTCACAACGGCAGAATTGAAACAGAGCTAGTTCTGACAAATCAGTAATTAAGCTAGGGTTGGACAGATTTAAAGGTGATTGTTTTGGTTTTTATCTATTTATCTATTTAAACTACTAAAACTAAGAAAGCATAAAAGTAAAAATGGAGGGTTGTGCTTGCTATGACTTCATTAGCTTATGTATGGGGTGATGTCTAAGGTTTAAGTATGAAAACGTCTTTTAAAGATTTGTGTCTTGCTTTCGTCTAAGTATTCACAGTGTAAACACTAACACCCTACTGTTTGATTTCTCAGACAGTATGTCACTGGGTTGCTAGGCTATGGTGATTCTGATCAGAGGAGGCTGCTCAACTCTTCAACACTTTCCATATGGTGGAATAGTGACCCTTCTCGGAATAGTATTCCTGGGCGCATGAGATAGAGTAACAGACCCACTAAAGTTCTGACCGTTCTTAACACTGTGAGGATACTAAGACTAGACAAGGCATTTAAGAGTAAGACTTGGTTTGGTGACTGCTAACTCTACATTAATGGTCTTTGTTTAGTCCAGAGCTGTGTGGTTCAACCAGGATGTGACACAGTCTTCAACCGACGACAGTTCCTTAGCTTTCCCACGTATTTAAACGTTATACGAAGTACTGTGCCGTTTTACGGTCTTTCCGGTGCCACATACTTTATGGTCACTCTGGACTAGTTTAACTAAGTTTGTATTAACGTTTAACCATCTAAGATATAAACCAGCCCTCACTACATTCCCAATAAATCCCTGATTGATTCACGGTGTACTATACGAAAGGTTTTGGCAGTATTTCCACAGCTACACAATTCAGACCATGTTGATTTATTTGATTTGAAAACACAGATAGGTAGTGACCGGTTAATCAAGGTACATGACTCCTTGTCATACAGGTTCTAACCACGTTTATTGGAGGAAAGGCGTTTAGGTTTAGAAATTCATAAATATAAAGTTAACATATCACTGGTTTTCATTATGTAACAATTGGGAACATTATTCCACAACGGATTGTGCCCACGACTTTCATAGCTTCCACGTTCCGTACTCCACACATTAGTGATGTTTCCGGCGCTATACAAATGAAAGCCGTATAACGTTACATCCGTTATTTCATAACGATATTATCCCAATTGTAAATTTAAAGTAACATCACCCACAATACATAAACTAACTACATCATAACAAGCACAAGGTAACTACTCCCTACGCATGACAAACAATCCTAAATCTAGCATAGCAACAATAATAATAATCATCATTATGAAAGATAAGGAAAGAGATAACCGAATGTAACGCGTAGTTTGAATAATGTTGAAAGAATACACGAGCGTAACCTCCACAATATCTTGGACAATATTACAAATAAGACCCTCAAAATATCCCTAACACTATTACAAGAGTAGCCCCTCCGTTAGTCTTGGTTAAATATTAACCAAGAGCTAACTAACTAAAACCCTACTATTTCTTCTCTAACTCCTAAGAGTAGTGCTAGAAAGAGAAAACTAAACTAGAAAGAGAAAGAGTGTGTGACAGAGAAAGTGAGAATTCTATGAAGAATTGGTGTGTGGAATGAGGTGAATGAGGGCTCTATTTATAGGCAAGCCTTGGATCCAAGAGTACAAGTCCACAAGCACACGTACAAGCCAACGAAGCAAGAACGAGGCCGTGTGAGACCAAAGTAGGCCGTGTACGGCCCTGAAGAGGCCATGTACGGCTCTCTACAGGCCGTGTACGGCTTGGTAGAGGCCGTGTACGGCCCTGTGGTGGCCGTGTGCTAGGCCGTGTGATTTTTCTGACTTTTCTCGCAACTTCGGAAGGCCGTATCTTCTTCATTTCGCGTCCGTTTGACTTGATTCTTTCGCCTACGACTTCGTAATTCCGTTACGCTTCGAATGATTCCAATTTGGTAGAAATTGGATGTGTGGGGCCCAGGCATGTCCAGAATACGTTTTGTAGCTTTCGGTTGCGCTGTAACTTGCATAACTTTTTCATCCTTGATCCGTTTTGAGCAATCCTTATATCCACGTTCTCGTAATCTCCATAGCTACAAAATAAGATAATTTTGAGGTTTTGGTATGGAGTTTATAGTAGATTTAGGGTATTGCTCAATTCGGTGCCTATTTCGGTTAGTTATCCGACCTTTTTGCATGATTTTTGAAAGACCGACAAGTTTATACCATTCTAACAAAAGTTACTTGATAATGATAATTTTAGGATGTATTTGTTAGAAAAGAGCTAAATATGGGATAAATAATGCAGGTAAAAACGTGACTTTTTACGCTACATCAAACATGCAGTAGTGTAACAGGGACAGTATGAGTTTATTTCAGGCAGAGTTTCTGGATTAATGGTTAAGTCACGAATGCTCTGAAAGTTCTCTCAAAAGCATTCGATATATGAAATTAATTCTAATTTATCTCTAATCCTATGCTCCGTGTCTCCTATGATGTGTTTCAATCTGGAGAACAGCGGCAATGCCGAGTTCATCGAATCATTCAGACAAAGAATAGTTGAGGGACCTATTTCTACAATTGGACGGATTATATCAATAGGTTTCAAACCATAGCATAAGTTGGATAAATAAAACATTTTAAGAACTAATTCATAAATTCAAAAATATCCTAATTACATGCGAGCAGAGTAACAGCATGGTTTAAAGCATAACTACCCTAGCATAACGTTTATCATAGCAAACACAGATTTATCTAGCCTATCATAGAAATTATCATAGCATGCATTCTTAAATAATCATGACGATAGCACAACATATTTAAAAATAACAATAAATGATAATATAATAAAACCTGATAGACGTTACAATAAATCTGCGCAACCGTAGTCTCGGAGCGACTCCGTACAAAGCTCGTAAGCTAGCTACCTACTATTTCTCCTCTAACTCCTAAGAGTAGTGTTAGAGAGAGAAAGTTACTAACTATTCTAGTGAGAAGTGTGTGAAAGTGAAGGTGTGGAGGTGTGTTGTGAATGGTGAGGTTAAGCCTCTATTTATAGGCTTCAAATTACAAATTTTACATTCAGCACCCTCGCATCCAATTATTTCTAAAACACCCCCCTGAGCTATAGAATTCGACACCAAAAGGGGCGTATTCGGTAGCAAATAGGGCGTATCCGGTAGCAAATAGGGCGTATCCGGCACGAAATATGGCGTATCCAGCACCAAAGAGGGGGTATTCCACCCCTAGAAGGGGGTATACCACCCCTTAGAGGGGGTATACAGCCTCTTAAGGGGCGTATACGGCCCTCTAAGGGTGGTATATGGCCCCTAGAGGGGTGGTGTGCCCTGGCTCGTGGTCTTGTGCGCTGGATCGTAAGTCTTGTGCACTGGTCGTAGTTCTTGTGATCTTCGTTTGGCTCTAACTTCTTCGTTTCTTGTCAGATTTGAACGATTCTTGCGGCCACAGTTTTGTATTTTCCTGAAGATCAATATGACACAAATTAGGCCAGTTTAGCTTAATTATACGTCAGAATCGCAAGTGGATCATTTTAGCTCTGATTTGTTCGTTATTTGAGCATTTTAAGTGATTTTTCGAAAGGAAGTCTAAGCTTTGGCTCATTTTACAATTTTAGCATAAAACAATGATTATTTGTTGTTTATTCAAAGATTTGAGCCAAAATGGGCTTGAAATGATGCATAAAAACATGTCGTTTTGAGTAAAATCAAGCTATTTTTACAGTTAATGGACATCGATTAAAGAAATATTATGAAGATACTGTTATTGAACATAATGCAGATGTAACTCTGGAAGAATAAGTTACCAGACCATGTCGAACTTACCGACACTTAAACAAAAGTGCTTCTTGGAAGACAACCCATGTTTATTTTTATATGTTATGTTTTTCTTTTATTTTTCAGGTTTGAACTTTGTGGGTATGTTCCCTGGAAACCCTCATGAGACTATAACTCGTCCACTCGGGATATCGAGGGGTTTAAAGGCTTATTACATATGCTAAATGCAATCGTGATTAACTACGAAAGTGTGGATGTTGTATATTATTTTTCAAGAGATCAAGGAATCAACCAAGCCGATTTTTCTTAGCCGATGATGAAATTTATAATTTAAGTCAGAGAAGTTTTCTGTTCTATTTTTCTTTCCATTACTCACTTTTGTTTATCAATTTTTATACAATGAGGGCATTGTATAATTTAAGTGTGAGGATAGGGTTCGTAAGAAAAAGAATTTCTTTAATTATTTAAGTTTCTATTGTTCTTAAATTTTATTAAAAAATTAAAATTTTTAAGTGAATAACTAAGTATTTATTAGTTATAATATTTTTGTTAAAAGTTTTGTTTTATATTTAAAAGTTTAGACTTTAATGTGGATTAACTGTTTTGTATATATAACGTAAGCTATTTAAATAAAGAGTAGTATATAGTTATGTGATATGATGTACTAATAGGCAATCTATATGAAGATTTCTGAATTTTAATAAATTAATAAAATAACTTGTATACTATTTTATGATACATAATATGATGTATGACATAAAAAGTCTTAAATTTTAAATTTATTATATAATAATTTTATATATCTTTTTACTTATGTGAATACATTTGGGGGTATATATTGATGGTTTCCTCTGTTATACGAAAGTATAGACCTGGTCTCTATTAATATATACTTAAAAATTAAGCAAACACAAGTCAAAAGTACTTGAAAAGTCATAAAACTAAAAGATACCTAATGAGGTCGCCAAAATGGTTTGACCAAGTCTGGTTTTGCTTAAACCTGAATCAAGTTATGTCGCTCTGTTGCATGAAAATGCAGACCTGTCACCAATGTCTTGATTCTTAAAAATGTATTTTATATATTTAATGGGAATATAAAAGAAAATTGTATAATTAAATTTAAAAGTATATCATATATGGAAATCATAAGTAATATACATACTAACAATAAAAGTGTATTCAGAAATATGAATATAGATTGTTTAAAGTGGACAAATATATTAGTAATCATTCATGAGCTATATATTACACAAATAATAATAATTTTTATCTATACATTATAGTTATCCATGTTAATTAAATTGTTTAAATTTTTAATTTATGAAACAGATTTTTTGTATTTGTATTCAGATTCTTAAATATTAGTTTGATGCTAATTTTAAATTTTATTCAGTATTCTACTTGAGGACAAGCATAACTTAAGTGTGGGGATATTTGATAAGCATCAAATAGATAGTATTTTTTATAATAATTTATCCCTATATTTATATACATTTTAGTGCATTTATATGATTTTAGATACTTATTTTGTTAATATTTGCAGAGATGTATTTTAATTGAAGATTGAAGAAAAAGGAACGAGAATGAATCCAAAACTGAAGGAAATGAAGAAAAAGAAGCTTAAACCTTAAAGAATTGAAGACTTAAATAATAATATTGAAGAATTGGGCCAGAAGAAAGATTAAAATCCATAAAAGAAAAGAAGAAGCCCAAAAATGAAGCCCAAACCCGAAGTTGGAAGATTCTGGAATTGAGGTCCAACCGGCGGTTGGATTACCCAACCGGCGGTTGGAGTATAAAAGGTTTAAGGCGGTGGAAGACGCGGAGTTGGACCAGGATGCAAATTGTTCCAACCAGCGGTTGGAAGACCCAACCGGCGGTTGGGAGGTCGGCCAGCAAAACTATAAATAGAGGCCTAGTTTAGGTTTTGAGATATACGATTCAAGAATACAAAAACCGATTATTAGGGTTTAAGGTCGACTTAAGGTGCGATTTTGGAGGTTAAGGAGCAAGGGTTTGAAGGTTTTTAACCCTAGGAAAAGCTGGTTCTACAATTGGTTCGATTTCTTTATCCTTGTAACTTTAATAACCTTATTAAGTTAATTTATGGATATTGTTTATTTGAATTACTTGTTAATTAGGTTTTCGTTATAACTGTTTGAATGAATGTTTATTGAGTTTATTATATGAATTATATGTTTATGTTGGAACTATATTATTGAATGTTTATTATACAAGAATTATCTTTATTATGATATATTGATGATTGTTCTTGACATAGTTAGACTGATTTATATTAAACGAGGATGACCATATTAAGTTTATATAAATTAAGTGATTGTGTTTATGTCTTGATTTTAACCTTATGCGATAGACGAAGAATAATTCATTAATATAAAGTAATATTGTGATTCACGCCATACCGATGAAATTGTATTAATAAACTGATGATAGATCTTATTAATTAGTGATACTTTGCGTAACCTTATGATTGTATTGCTATGATGAAGATTATCTTAACCTTAAGTAATTTTCTACATTAGTAATTCACCAGTAATAATAGCCAACAAAGCAAATAGACATAAGTAAATATAATAGGTTTAATAAATAATAGTTTGAATAATTATATTCTTCTATCCATCTGAGTATTATTAAGTTGTTCCTGAAACTTATCTATTAGAATCTGTATCAAAATATAAATAATAATATGTTCGTTCGGAACTAAAACGTCCCCCTTATCTTGTATGTTATTGTAAATTGGATCCTTACTTTATTTGTATAATTGTAAATAGTTGTAATTAGGAATAAATAGATAATTAGTTATAAATCAGAATCACGTTTCTTGTGTTCCTTGTGTTCGAATTTGGACTTACTTATTAAGCTATATTACATGAACAGGTTAATCTTGCCTGAATTGTGTGATAGTATTATTTAGTATTTCTTTAATTTAAAACTTGTGATTATAATTGCCTATACTTTCCACACATCACTGATGGTGGGTTCTTCCTTTTCTGGCCAAACGACGAAGACCCTCCGACCGAACCCAATTTCTGTCTCCCTGCCTCCGGACACTGACCCGAACGGTGTCCTTCTTTGTGACATTTCCAACATACACGATTAGGGAACGTGCAATCTTTGATATTATGCCCAAACTGCCCACATTTGATACACCTAGCCGTCTGGGGAGTACAATGACCTGTGTGCCTAGATTTACAATTTTAGCACCAATTGGATTTATCCAGTATACCACCACTAGCAATTTGTTTCATGTTCTGATGATTTCCTTGCCATTTCTTCTTCCCGTGACTTACCGAGGATTCACCTTTGGGTTTCAATGGGGACCCTTCTTTACTTCCCAAATCTTGAGCCCGAATGTCACCATCCACTGATCGGGCTAGAGAAAAGACTTGGGTGAGAGAACCCGCTAATCTCACTGTGGTTCTGTAACTGGGAGGTAAAGCTCCAACAAACTGTTCCACCTTAGTCCTTTCATTCGGGACCCATTGTTGAACAAACCTTAACTTTTCAGAGAATTGGGAAATGAGTTCATCAATAGTCATTTGGTCAGTCAAGTGCAAATCTAGAAATTCCTTCCGAATGCGAGCCATATCAAAATCCGAACAGTATTGCTTACACACCTCATTGTAAAATTCAGACCATCGAATTGACACCCTTTGCTGTGGTGTCAAGGTAGAAGTAATGGAATCCCACCATGTCATAGCCGAACCTTTGAGAAGTTAAACTGCGTAAGGAACTTTGACTTCTTCCTCACACCGGCAAACTTCAAATTTCCTTTCCACATCTCTCAACCAATCCATAGTAACGGAAGGATTTGTAACACCCCCAAATTTACTGTTTAGCGGAAGCATACATTGGGTGTTACTAATCAAATATCAAAGCACACAAGATATATAGTAAACGACTCTATATGCGTCGCTTTAACAAAACACATTAATATAAGAAATGTTTACAACATTTGAAGCTGTACATAGCTCGTGTTCGATTTAAATGAGAGATTTCAGTACATAATTACTTGTACAAAATATACTAATGCAAGAAAATCTCTAATATATGCATGCTGACTCGAGCTATAGTATCCCTAATGGCAGTCCAACCTACTGCTGTGCACCTGTGAAACATGCTAAATGGGTCAGCTAAAGCTGGTGAGCTCACAGGTATGAAATCAGATAATATCGTATGAACCGTAAGATTTAAGTAGTGATTTGCAATCAGCAAATAAATAGTAATGTATACAGCTATGAGCACATAGTCTGAGCTTAACTCGAGGGTCGGGTCCCATATAGAGAATTCCGAGCGAGGTGCCTCCACGAGTGCCTAATCCACACTCGTCTGAACAATTATTAGTACGTCCGTTTACCCAGTTAGTGCATGCTAACCCGGACGAGGAGGGTCAATCCTATATGTTACCATATACTAATAATCACGCTACAACGTGTTATCAAACTATGCTGACGGAGGACTTTGAAATGATTAGTGGAAAACAACTCATGTAGTATATTGTAAAGTTTGTACTTGCATTCGCATGTTAAAAATAAGCATTGAATCACACCCCTGAGTGTAAAGCGGTAAAAAGAGGGGCTATGAGACTCACCTGAGCCTGAAGAGTTTATCTAAATAAACTTTGTTTGATTAGCCGAGTATCGATGTCCGAAGACTTGTAACCTGAGGGTGTCCACGACACGCGATGGTTATAAACGTGAGTCGGTATCTCAAAGGACTACCTTTGTAGTTGTTACACAACTATATATGTCCAAATTACTACGATTTGATTGATTATTTGATATGTGTTTTGAAAACGTGTACGGCCCGTTGGTGACGGTTTGTAATAGTAATCTCGATTATTATTATTATACTTGAGTTGTTTGTATACTTATAAAAGTATATACCTGTTTGAGGTATTGCATAAAGTGTGGAAAACTAGTTACTTTGTCACAGTGAATTGTTACCGTAAATTTGACTTCAAAAGTCTGGTTTTCTGTGTTTTGCGACACAACATGCGACACAAAAGTTTGTCATGCGACACAAGGGTTGTGTCACATAGAAGTGCGACACAACGAGCTTAGCGACACAAGGGTTGTGTCGCATAAGCGTACAATGCTGATTCAACAGCGACATAATGATTGCGTCGCATGGTATTTGTGACATAGGGTACGACACAATATTGTGTCGCAAAAGGTTTGACATAACGGGGTTCTTACGACACAAAATACGACACAAGGGGTTTTATGCGACACAACCTGCGACACAAGGCTTGTGTCGTAAAGATGAACACCAGCCCAGAAAACAGCGGCTGTCGAGATTTTTCAACCCAAAACCCAAATCAAACTCATTTTTAGGCTATAAAACCTTGTTATCTTCCTAGTATTGGACATATATGAGTTATATAAACTACCATAACACAAAAACAAGTAGTAATTTGATAGATCTAGGAGTTTTTGTAAAAATTCTTACAATCGCAAATCGGGAGAGATGTAGTCCGAAAATGATGATAGTGCTTTTGTTAATCTTGTTCCCCTTGTAATGGTGATTCCGAAAATGTGAGTTTTGTTGTCGGTTTTGCAAGATCCGAAAATTTGGAAAGTTTGGTTGAGAGAGTTTGTGTGTGTGTGTGTTGGTAAAGATGGAAAATGAAATGAAAATGGTGGGGGGTGGGTGGTTTGGGCAGATTTTCCAAGGGGGTAAAACGATAGAAGTGAAATTTTTGTTCCCAAAATGTAATATTTTACCCGTGTTCCAATTTAATTATTTGCGCATTTTATTATTTAGCCCAATGGTTTTCATTATAAAAATGTCATTAGAGTATTTATTAAAAATATGTTGCAAATATTTATTCTAAATATTTGTTGGGACATTTCGCGTATTTGGTTCGCGTTGGGTGCGTTTACATTTATACAGTTAACTTGCGAAATATTATCAAAATAATATTTTGGACTTAATTGTGTCATTAAATAACATTATATTACTTAATAAAATTGTTCACCAACGTCCGTATTAATTGAATCGAATTACATTCGATTTGAGATGCGTACGATTTAAATCAAATCACATAATCGTATATATTCATCAACATATATATTTCGATACATTAATTAGCCTAACACAGAACTAATTACATGTATTTACAATTGATTAGGCCCTAATTAATAGTCCTAATTTGACGGGTGTCACGGGATTGGTGCTACCAAAATAATCTGATGGTCCACTAGACTTGAAAGTCTTAAAAGAACATAATTTAGGTTGATGTTGAGGATGAAATATCGGAATTTGATAACTCGAAGGCCCGGAATAAGAAAAAGGAGCTGATGTCTAATAATTGCCATAATGCTGCTGTTGATGATAATAAGGCAAAGATGTAGGAATCTGCGATGTCACCAAAGTAGGTGGTACTGTACTAACAACAGATAGTAAAGGCCGTGAGATCTGTTGGGATGATCTAGCTTGTTGATCTTGTATGAATTGTTGTTCTATACCTCTGAGTCTATTCAATTCATCCTCTAATTGTAGCACATATTCATCTTGACTTAAATCCTCGGCTGAAAATGAGGTACCCGTTTGACCCTGCCTACCATTTTGATTTGAAGGAGGAGGAGTGACATCCGTTCTAGAGACGTTGTTGGGAGTAACGGTCGGATGTTTATTATCTTCCATATCTGTAATAAAACAACATCTCACAACTCGTTAATTATTAGTTCCTACATACTAACCAATTATCATACTATAGCTAAATCCCATTCCCTGGAATGTTTGACTAACACAAATAGGTTTGGGATTGAACACTTAACCCAAGCTCAATTCACCCAAACCTAGGCTCTGATACCAACTTATAACACCCTTCATTTTCAAGACCATTTTTTTTAACATATTGGAAGCGCACATTTAGATGCAAAATCCACGTTGTTAATGGTGGTTTCGTGATCTTCGGAGACTTGTTCGATGCGCTCGAGGGATGTAAGTCTCCAGTTTTCGTTCGTTTCTTGTAACACGACGTCCATGGTGCGAAGACGCTGCTCGTGTTGGTTCACCCTAGCAGCTAAGGTCGGCAAGGTGAAGTGAGTGGGGTACGAGCCAGCTCGAGGCAACCTGGCGTTCCTCCTAGCTACCCTTGGGTTCTGCGACCCGGATTGAGAGTGCGATGAATTGGGCGGTGTGTTTGCCATTTCTGAGACAAAGCGTTAGTAGGAGTGAGGCCTATAATCATATGATACGTATATAATATAGCCTATTGAGTGTCTAGCACAGACAAGTTTAAGTCTCGGTTCTCTCGAGGTCGGAGTCAACTAGTGTACTTTTGTTCAACATAACAGTTTCAGACCTTACATCATCTTACCTTAATTGTACATAGTTGATCAGGCTATGTTAAATTAAAGTCTTATGCTGTAATTCCTGAACCAGTTATGAATAATGAGGAAATACTGCCTAACGGTCATAGTCTAGGCCCACTAAATGCAACCTAGTTCACTATAACCTTAGGCTCTGATACCAATCTGTAACACCCCCAAATTTACTGTTTAGCGGAAGCATACATTGGGTGTTACTAATCAAATATCAAAGCACACAAGATATATAGTAAACGACTCTATATGCGTCGCTTTAACAAAACACATTAATATAAGAAATGTTTACAACATTTGAAGCTGTACATAGCTCGTGTTCGATTTAAATGAGAGATTTCAGTACATAAGTACTTGTACAAAATATACTAATGCAAGAAAATCTCTAATATCTGCATGCTGACTCGAGCTATAGTATCCCTGATGGCAGTCCAACTACTGCTGTGCACCTGTGAAACATGCTAAAATGGGTCAGCTAAAGCTGGTGAGCTCACAGGTATGAAATCAGATAATATCATATGAACCGTAAGATTTAAGTAGTGATTTGCAATCAGCAAATAAATAGCTAATGTATACAGCCATGAGCACATAGTCTGAGCTTAACTCGAGAGTCGGGTCCCATATAGAGAATTCCGAGCGAGGTGCCTCCACGAGTGCCTAATCCACACTCGTCTGAACAATTATTAGTACGTCCGTTTACCCAGTTAGTGCATGCTAACCCGGACGAGGAGGGTCAATCCTATATGGTACCATATACTAATAATCATGCTACAACGTATTACCAAACTATGCTGACGGAGGACTTTGAAATGATTAGTGGAAAACAACTCATGTAGTATATTGTAAAGTTTGTACTTGCGTTCACATGTTAAAAATAAGCATTGAATCACACCCCTGAGTGTAAAGCGGTAAAAAGAGGGGCTATGAGACTCACCTGAGCCTGAAGAGTTTATCTAAATAAACTTTGTTTGATTAGCCGAGTATCGATGTCCGAAGACTTGTAACCTGAGGGTGTCCACGACACGCGATGGTTATAAACGTGAGTCGGTATCTCAAAGGACTACCTTTGTAGTTGTTACACAACTATATATGTCCAAATTACTACGATTTGATTGATTATTTGATATGTGTTTTGAAAACGTGTACGGCCCGTTGGTGATGGTTTGTAATAGTAATCTCGATTATTATTATTATGAAACGCCCTGAATTCAAGAATCATTTTTTTTATATACAATTTATTAACTTATAAGCTTTGCTAACATAATTGGTACTGAGAACTAGTCTCAAAATATATGTAAAAAAATGAGTAAGCTAGAACAGGCTTGTTCTAGTACTAAAACAAGGTTGTTCTAGTACTAAAACAAGGCTGTTCTAGTACCAAAGCCAGAAATCTAGTCTGCAACACTTAATACCAAAAGTCGAACTTCAAACTCACGTAACTTTCAAACGATAATACCTAGGAACTTAAAATTTTGCAGGCACCTCTACTATGTCAAAATGAAACTTTCTCTTTTTACACTTTTTCAATTTACGCGTTTAATAAAAATCTGGACTAAAATCTATTTTTGACCATTTCGGCACTTTTTCTTGACATGTCAAAACACAACCCAATTGGTTTATGACTTTCATACTTTACCTATACTTTCTAACATACTTTTGACACTTAAGCTAAAAGCAACAAGTGTCATACGTGTACCATGACTTGTTTTGACACTTTGATCCAAAATATGCCCATTTGGACACTTCTGACCCGTTTTTCATTTCAAGAACACTTTGACTCTTTCACTTATATCTTTTACTCACATTTGACCATTTCAACATAGTTGACTATAGGTCAACACTTAAATTCAACCAAAACTTACTTTCAACACTTTACTCTATTCCATTTATTTACCATTTATGACACATACTTTACTACTAATCTTTTACCTTCTTTTTTTTTAACTTTGACTTTGCTGAGTCAAAGGCTTACATCATAAATCTTTAACTACTTTACACTTTAACTAATTCGTGTCATAAAACTCATTTTGGGCGATTTACACAATGGCTAATCATAACGATAATTTAAAAGAATAAGAAGCTCATCTAACCATAAAGCAAGCTCCTTATCCACGCTATCTTCTTGCAACCCAAAATCTACTCCTTCTATCATTTGGTTCAACCAAACCAAGCACCTACAACATAAAACACTAAACCGGTTAAGCATAAAGCTTAGTAAGCATATGACTATCTAATCAATTTAACTACTAATCAAAACAATGCATTATTATAATAACAACATATATAATAAGCAAAGTATGGGAATTCTTCCCTTTTTTGAATTCACTTTCCCTTGCACTTTAATTTGAGCTTTCACTTTCACTTGTGCTTTCACTTTCACTTGAACTTTCACTTTTACTTTCATATGTGCACATATCTCTTGATTATACTAAATAATATCTAACTAGCTAGTTTAATCACATTCTAGCTAATATCTAATTAGCTAGACTAATCATATTTTAGCTAACATAAGTTAGCTACTAATCACAACATGAGAAAAAGGTTTGAAATGTCTGCAATGGGAGAGTTGAATTTCTTCTTAGGATTACAAGTTGATCAAAAGAAGGATGGATTCTTTATTCATCAATCTAAATATACATATGAGCTATTAGAACGCTTCAAGATGGATGAAAGTAAGGTCTACAATACTCCAATTCCAGTCAATCATGGATTAGGTCCAGATACATCGAGTGATGGCGATGTGGATCCAACTCTTTATAGAGCCATGATCGGATCACTAATGTATCTAACAGCCTCTAGGCCTGACATAATGTTTGCTGTTTGTTTATGTGCAAGATATCAGGCTAATCCGAAAGAGTCACACATGCAAGCTGTTAAACGGATCTTTCGTTACCTCAAAGGGAAACCTAAGCTGGGACTTCGGTATCCGATTGATGGAGACTTAGATCTCGTAGCATATACTGATTCGGATTACGGAGGATGCAATCAGAATAGGAAATGTACGACCGGAGGATGTCAATTCCAAGGAGGTATATTAGTATCCTGGCAGTGCAAGAAGCAAACCTCGGTAGCCATTTCTACATGTGAGGCTGAGTATGTTGCAGCTGGCAGCTGTTGCTCGCAAGTACTTTGGATACAACAGCAACTGCGGGATTACGGGTTAAATATAACCAATACTCCTATGATGATTGATAACGAATCTACTATGTCGATCACCAATAATCCGGTGAAGCACAGTAAAACTAAGCATATTGATATTCGACATCATTTTATTATAGATTGTGCTGAGAAGAAGTTGATAAAGTTAGTTAAGGTTCCATCATTGGATAACTTAGCAGACTTATACACAAAGGCGTTCGACAGAGCAAGATTCGAGACGTTGGTTCAACTAAATGGAATGAGAAATCCAGAGTGATTAGTCTTCCAAGGGTAATTTTTGTAATAGTTAGTATTTCTATGTAAAAAAAAAAAAAAGGCGTACGGCATTCATTTGCTTGTTACCTAAGGGGAATCGCCTTCATTAAAGAATATAAATATAATATTCTTTAAAATATTTTAAGTTTTTATCTGCAAAAACTAAGGGAAATGATAGTACATTAGGAGAATAAGCTTCACAATAATAAGCTTAAGTCCTAAGTATGATATTGTAGTAGGTTCAAATAAAGTTGCTTTAGAACTACAACGGTTCTATCAGGTATGTGTTTATATTTATTTGATTATACACCTATATCCACAAGTTATAATTTGTCTAGTTTTAGTGAAAATTTTAGATGGCTTCATCATATGATGTACTGGTAGGCAAATTATATGAAATTTTCTAAGCCTTAAGAAGTTAATTAATTACTTGATTGTTATCTTGTGTTACTATTCTATGATGTATGACATTAAGTCTTAATTATTGAACGATGGTATTACCATACACTGTTATCATGCATTTTAATTTGAAGTGACAAATAGTAGCAATATGGGTATTAACTTAATTACTGGTAACTTTGTTGTACTAAGTACAGAACTGAAACCTTTAATTAAATTAATATTCTCAAATATATTTTGAATTATGCTAGAAGGGATCTTTTGTTGTACTACGTACAGACTTAGATAACATAGCATATTCAAAGTATGTCTGATATTTGTCTAACCTTTAAAATTCAAGTGTATGTTATATGTTTCGAAAAGATACATCATTTAGTAACCGCTACCTTGAAATTTAATGATGCAGTGTTATGAGTTTTACTTGAAATTCTTCAGTATGTAATAGAATAAGAAGCACTTGATAATATTCATACTAACAATAAAGTGTTTGCTTAGAAATTTGAGTATAATTTGTTTATGTGGATCATAATACCGGTAATCGTTTTGGACTATCTATAAATAAATTCACTTTATGTGAGTAATGCATTTATTAATTATGCTATGTGGATAAAGGTACCTAAGATATAGTTTCATAAATATAAATGTATAAATGATAAATTTAGTTGTAATTTTATAGTAATTTACTTGAATTTCATGAGGTATGTATACTACCAATCTACTTAGACTTTTAAATATACAATTAATTGCTTATTCTTTCTAATATGATTCCTAAACAGATAAAATCTTATTTATTTTGTATATTTACTTTGTTTCAAGTGTTTAATAAAATGGTACTTAATATCAAGGTTTATATGATTGTGTTTTTATCGTATTTTAATTTATGTTTAATTTAAGTTTTTGTATTTATCAGAATTTACCCTTCGGAATTTGATACTGAATATTTTTTGAGTTGAGCAAACGTAACAAATACAAGTGAAAAATAATTTTATTTTAGACTTGTACAAATGATGGGTTTTTAATTTATATTAAGTATTTAATTCGCGTTTTTATTCCTGCGAGTCGACTTAGTCAACTTGCGGATCCACTTGAAATCTCGCGAATCGGATACAAGGTATAATGGGGGTCAAACGAGTCAAGCCAACCCACCGAACCCACAAACTTCGCGAGTTCACAAAAGCTTGCGAATCCGCTTACAGGCGAAAACGAGGCGAAATTTAGTTTTCGTTTGATTTTGATTTTGCGAGTAAGGAAACGAGTTTTTGAATCCGTAGATTATATTCAAGACTTCTTTGCGACCATTTTGAGGTATAAAACAACGGATTTCACCGTGTAATTAACTCGAAATCGATGATTCTAAAAACTTAGGGTTTCGGTTTGAAGTTTAAACGATTCACATTGATTTAAGATGTTATTGGACATGGATCATTATTTTATGTTAAACGAACATCAATGAACATAAAACAATCGTTAGATCACATTAAAATCAACGGATTAATCGATTTTGAAAATAAACTCGCGACGGCTGTTCATCGAACGAGTTGACACTTCGATTCAACTCGCAGCGAGTTGACTAGCGGATCGACATGATTAGCGAGTTCACTTCAATCGCGAGTTGATAAGTGAAGCGAGTTGATAAGCGAAACGAGTTGACCTCGATTCGCAAGGCCAGTTTATGCGAGTCAAGTACTTAGACAAATTTTTATTTTTAAGTAGTTATATAAATGTTAAGATTTTTTAAGTAATAACTTTTATATAATGGATTAAAATTAGACTTAAGACTTTTTAGTTATAAGTTAAATTTTTATATACGACTTGAGACTATTTTGTAACAAGTTATATATAATTTCAATTTTAAACTAAGATGTTTGATGAATCCTGATTCATTATACGTTATAGTTTAAAATCTTTTAATCGTGCATTAAAATTATATCTGTTGTTTGTGTTTATTTTACAGATATGGCGAGAGCATTTGACAAGGGACACAATATACTTGCGGATCTGAACCTTGAAGCCAAGCGGGCTGACAGGGTTGCTGATATTCTTCGTTTTCTTGCACGATCACGTATTCGATACGCCATTACAGCCAATCCTCCTATCTCTCAGGCGATTCTGAACGATTTCTGGACGGATATAGTATATGACGAATCGGTCAATCCACCAGAGATTCGAGCAACGGTTAGCGGCCAACCTGTTACGTTTTCGGCTGGAAATCTCCGTGAGATTTTGCAGCTGGGTACAGAAGAACAGGAGAATGGGGATGTTGAGTACCCCATGGATTTTATAGAGGGTGCTATAGGACGTATGGGTTATACAGGAGATAGACGTGGACGTCAGTTCCAGAAACCTCTGGTTATCGGTCAGTGGAGGTTTCTATGGCACGTGATGAATATAGTTTTTGCAGCAAAGAAGGGTGGCTTTGATGAGTTGAGCCCTGCTATTTTATCGGCTGCACTGTCACTGGTTTATAATAAACCATACAGTTTTTGTGATTATCTTTTCGGTGAGATTGAGAAACAGATATCGGGTTCTGTTAGATCAAGGTTTTTGGTTTACCCGAGGTTTTGTATGTTGATTATCCGTGCGCGTCTACCGGATTTGGCTATACCTGAACCACATCTAGTGGTTAATACGATTGATCATCGAGGGTATAACGCCATGTTTATGCAGACGGTTAGGAAGGAGGGAGTGGTAAAACCTGAGGTAAGACCACTCTTTGGGTATATTATTGACCCAAACTACGTTGCACCGCCAAATCATGGTTGGTTGGATGTGGTTGCTCCTGATGCTGCTGTTCCAGAGCCTATTGCTGATGTGGGTCCTGCTGAAGGTCCACAAGAGCTTTTAGAGGATGTCTTGGAACAACCTGCACATGCTGGGGAACAGGTGAACCCAGATGTTGCTGCTCCCCAGATGTTGCTGCTCAGATTGTTCAGGAGGTGTTGGAGCAAAATGATGATGCGACGAATCCCTTGCTCCAGGATATTGATAGTTATTTTGCACCACCTGAGGTAATCTTTTATTTATGTAATAATATAGATACTTAGTTGATAGATTGTTTTTATTAATCATAGATGCATAATATTATTATCTAATGATTATGATATTAGATATTTAGTCAATTGGATATTATTTCTGATTTTAAAATATAAATATCATTAAACGAACAGGAAGCTGAAGCTGAGGCTGCAAACCCAGAGGTTGTAATACTTGAGGGGGAGCAGATACAGCTAGATAGATCAGTTGTGGTACCGACTGAGGTATTATATCTGATTAATCTTAAATATATAGAACTTGTATGATAGAGCTTACGCTAATCATAAATGTTTAATATATTCCAAATTTAGGATCCTGTTAGATCATCTGGAGGTCGTGATGGTGAGACGGCTTCAGATGAGGATTCTGAGAATACACCTTCTCCTCCTCCGTCTATTTCTGAAAAGAAGAGAAAAGGTAAGGGTATTCTGTAGGAAGATATTGAGGAGATTGATCCTCAATTGATGAAGCGTCCGAGAACGCTAACTATTAGAGAAGGTTAGTATTTATTATAAAAGTTAAATAATCTTAACTTGTTGTTTATCAGGAGTTAAACTGAGACAGTTAATTCTGTATACAGTTGCTCAAGATACACCACAGGTGGAGACGGATACACCGGTGGTTTCTGAACAGATATCTGTACCGCTTCAGGTATGAGATATAAGTTCTATAACTATGAGTGTTATGCAATTAATTAGAGTTTGAGACAGAGTAATCTGTAACAATAACTGATTTTAATTGTGTTTAACTTTATAGCATGAGGTTGCTGATCTAGTTCGTGCGGCAAAATTCCCGACGAATAAAGGAGCTAGATTTGCGGCAAACTTGCTTACGCAAGCTTTGTCTCAACCTCATACACCGCTGACCAGAGACTGGCATATTGAGTCTCTTACACCGCCTGGACCCAGAACGATACCTGTTACTCCGATGACTGATGCTGAAAGGATTACATCCTTAGAGTCGAGGGTAAAGGATTTAGAGAAGCTTACTTCTCAGATTCCAGAGCTGGTGTCGAATAATCTTCTTCTTGCTCAGCAGATACTCAAACAGAGTGAATCTTACAATCTGTTGATGAAGACTCATGAGACTTTGCTTGCGGACTTCAATGTGCAGAGACTGAAGTTATCTTCTTTGGAGAGTCTGGTCTTGAGATCGCATTCAGGACAGTCTACTCAGGGGGAGATATTGGTATATCTGGAGTCTTGTAAGGAAAATGAGCTGAAGAGGAAGAGAGATTCAGACAAAGACGATGATCCCAATGCACCAAAAGGTGGTGAGGAGACTGGTCCTTCAAAGACTGGTGAGCAAGCTACGATTCACGGGGAGTCTGGAGGTCATGCTGGTGCAAGTGGTTCGGGAGCGGGTACAAGTGCAGATAAGATTGTACCGGGTGATACTGAAGCTGGTAAGATAGCTTAGTATTATCATAGTACTGTAATATTTGTAATAGTTTGTAGTGAACAAATGTAAACTTAATTTATTGTGTAAATATATTTGGCTTAGGGTTATTATTATTTTAAGTAAAATATGTTTGATGTAATTTAAGTTTATATAATTATATGTTAAGATAAAATAGTGATCGAAAGACTTCCGACTCATTGAGTAGTCGAGCGGCGTGTTCCGATTAATTCCGGCGGTCAAAATTTTATAATAACATGTGCATTTTAGATTTGATTATGGACTTAAGACCGTAAGGTATATAAGTAATTAACAAGTTGAAAATGTATTAGTATTAACTAGACAAATGATATATAATTTAAAGGTTAAATTGATAATGAATTAGATCAATTAACACTTGGAAATTATATAAGGTAATTAATAGTAAATTTAAATGTTTGGTGATTATTCACAATGCATTAGAATTTAAAATTAATTATTATTTGTTAAGTAGGTTTATAAGACTTAAGAGATTTTGGATTGATTCAGGGTAATCAATAAAATATTTTATAAGTTATTTGTAAATTGCGTTAAAATATACAAAAGAATTAATAAAGAAATTCTTAGGTTGATTCAGGGAAATTGATAAGAGAGTTTTAATTATTAATATTGATTTGTATTTGTGGTTTTCTCTTAGGATTGGAAATGCTTGATCTATCTGATTCGGAAGATGATATTTTTGATGAGATAGATGAAGACATTGATTTTGATCTTGAGGATGGAGAATTTCTACCACCTACTGATTGGACTGTTGTACCTGAGATTGTGCAAGACATGGGTGTAGATCCAGATGCAAATATTGATGAACACCATGTGAGCCCATCTAGGACAGAAGTTATTATTGAAAATGAACAAGGTCTAATGGTTGTTGATGTAGATGAAGAAATCGATGACTCAACCGATTCAGAAAATGATGAAACTTTGATTCCTACCAAGAATCCTGCTGTTTTTCTTAGGAAACTTCCAAAACAGAAAAAGAAGATTGGAGTTTCAGAAGTAGATATTACGGGAAAACGTGTTCCTCATAAAGGGATTGTTGGATGGTACTTCGACTCTGAGCTGAAGCTTTTTGCTATTAAAAGGTTTGATGGAGTTCAATATTTTGAGCGAAAGCTTGCAGTTTTTAGTTCCTTACCACGTTATGAGATACGTGACTTGGCTAGATTGGAGATAAATAATCCAAGTAATGATGATTATGCTAAACGTGTTGAACGAATTATTAGAACTGAAGTTGGTACAAATAAGTTTGTTCAGATTAAGCCAAGAAAAGGAAAGACTGTGAAACTACAAGAGAAAAGTCAAAGAACTGGAAGAAGAAGAAGGAAAAAGATATATCCAGCTGTTAGATGCATACAGCAGATTCCACTGAAGACAATGCCACAGGATATTCTGGGAAATATGAAGAGTTGGCACGTGGATTCAGGAACTGGAGAAGCTGTTATGGTTGAAGCTGATGATGAGGTTGAAGGTGGTGAAAGAGAAATCTTCAGAGTTTATGATCATCGACACCTGATGAATATGTCAAGAAATGATCTGTTAAAGTTAAATGAGAACAGAATTTTGACGACTATTGAATGGGCTGATTTAGCAAGAGATTATCAGTTGATGGTTAAAACTTGTATCAAGATGAAGATTTACGCAGGTAGTAAGATTTACAAATGAAGACCAAAGACAGCGTGAAGATAAATACGCTAGAGCTATTGTCAAGGGGGAGTCTGTTGAGACATAGATTGTGACAACAGATCTAGCTTGAAATAGGACTGGTGTAATTATTATTACGTTTGTACATTGGTTTAGATTTGTAAAGAAATATTTTTTTTGTTAGTAATATTCGTTAAACATATTATTGTGCTAAGTTAGACGAATGTTTAAATACGAAATAAATATATAGACGTTTCATGCAAAGCGAGTCGAGATCTCAAGTCGCAGCGAGTTAAGCTGTGAGGTGAGACCTGAACTCGCGAAGCATTAGTCTGGCGAGCCGAGTCCTATACTGGGCTTGGGCTGCGAGTTGGACCGAACTCGCAGGCCCATGCAAGCCGAGCCGAGACCAGACTATATAATGTTTTTCATACGTGAAAAACATAACTTTGGCCATATTATCGATCTGCGAATTCGATAAACCCAGAGAATACCTAAACCTAACGGCTAGGCTTTGACGTATTATCGCTTAAAGCTAAGTATTAGTATACGCAATTACGAACTTACTCGTTATTAGTAAGATAACACCGTATTGAGGGATTCCGCACCTTAATACTACATATAACGAAGTTATCGATCCTAGAACTAGGGACTTACACGACACAAAAGTTTGTCATGCGACACAAGGGTTGTGTCGCATAGAAGTGCGACACAACGAGCTTAGCGACACAAGGGTTGTGTCGCATAAGCGTACAATGCTGATTCAACAGCGACATAATGATTGCGTCGCATGGTATTTGCGACATAGGGTACGACACAATATTGTGTCGCAAAAGGTTCGACATAACGGGGTTCTTACGACACAAAATACGACACAAGGGGTTTTATGCGACACAACCTGCGACACAAGGCTTGTGTCGCAAAGATGAACACCAGCCCAGAAAACAGCGGCTGTCGAGATTTTTCAACCCAAAACCCAAATCAAACTCATTTTTAGGCTATAAAACCTTGTTATCTTCCTAGTATTGGACATATATGAGTTATATAAACTACCATAACACAAAAACAAGTAGTAATTTGATAGATCTAGGAGTTTTTGTAAAAATTCTTACAATCGCAAATCGGGAGAGATGTAGTATGAAAATGATGATAGTGCTTTTGTTAATCTTATTCCCCTTGTAATGGTGATTCCGAAAATGTGAGTTTTGTTGTCGGTTTTGCAAGATCCGAAAATTTGGAAAGTTTGGTTGAGAGAGTTTGTGTGTGTGTGTGTGTTGGTAAAGATGGAAAATGAAATGAAAATGGTGGGGGGTGGGTGGTTTGGGCAGATTTTCCAAGGGGGTAAAACGATAGAAGTGAAATTTTCGTTCCCAAAATGTAATATTTAACCCGTGTTCCAATTTAATTATTTGCGCATTTTATTCTTTAGCCCAATGGTTTTCATTATAAAAATGTCATTAGAGTATTTATTAAAAATATGTTGCAAATATTTATTCTAAATATTTGTTGGGACATTTCGCGTATTTGGTTCGCGTTGGGTGCGTTTACATTTATACAGTTAACTTGCGAAATATTATCAAAATAATATTTTGGACTTAATTGTGTCATTAAATAACATTATATTACTTAATAAAATTGTTCACCAACGTCCGTATTAATTGAATCGAATTACATTCGATTTGAGATGCGTACGATTTAAATCAAATCGTATAATCGTATATATTCATCAATATATATATTTCGATACATTAATTAGCCTAGCACAGAACTAATTACATGTATTTTACAATTGATTAGGCCCTAATTAATAGTCCTAATTTGATGGGTGTCACAGGATTGGTGCTACCAAAATAATCAGATGGTCCACTAGACTTGAAAGTCTTAAAAGAACATAATTTAGGTTGATGTTGAGGAGGAAATATCGGAATCTGATAACTCGAAGGCCCGGAAGAAGAAAAAGGAGCTGATGTCTAATAATTGCCATAATGATGCTGTTGATGATAATAAGGCAAAGATGTAGGAATCTGCGATGTCACCAAAGTAGGTGGTATTGTACTAACAACAGATGGTAAAGGCCGTGAGATCTGCTGGGATGATATAGCTTGTTGATCTTGTATGAATTGTTGTTCTATACCTCTGAGTCTATTCAATTCATCCTCTAATTGTAGCACATATTCATCTTGACTTAAATCCTCGGCTGAAAATGAGGTACCCGTTTGACCCTGCCTACCATTTAGATTTGAAGGAGGAGGAGTGACATCCGTTCTAGAGACGTTGTTGGGAGTAACTGTCGGATGTTTATTATCTTCCATATCTGTAATAAAACAACATCTCACAACTCGTTAATTGTTAGTTCCTACATACTAACCAATTATCATACTATAGCTAAATCCCATTCCCTGGAATGTTTGACTAACACAAATAGGTTTGGGATTGAACACTTAACCCAAGATCAATTCACCCAAACCTAGGCTCTGATACCAACTTATAACACCCTTCATTTTCAAGACCATTTTTTTTAACATATTGGAAGCGCACATTTAGATGCAAAATCCGTAGATTGCATACATTACATTTCAAAAGTGCAATCCACTTACATATGTACCTTAAAACTAAGTTATCACGTTAATTACAGTCACTAAGTTAGGTGTTATTAAAATTCAAAACATAGTGTTAAATCATTAACATAATTACATAATTTCATAGTGAGCCGTCAAACATTCCTTTAACCCAAAACTTCTTGCAACCCACAATCAAAAGCTTAACCTGCAAGTAGTGAGGAGGGGGATTAACACAAAGCTAAGTGAATAGATCTTTAACCAACGACCTAACTTAGATTAACAAATGTCTATAGCAAAGCATCGTAAACAAATAAATCAAACTGGGTCGGTGGTCCTTGGGGTACCCTCATGCCGCGGTGGCCCCCAAGTAACGCTTAAAGCCAACTGAAGGCCAAACAGTGGTTAAACCGATAGTTTGGTACTAATACTACGTACAACATAATTACAATAAACAACACATGTACAAAGCACTTATGTTGTTCAAAGTAACTGTACCCAAACCCAATCCATGTTGACCTCGGACATTTAATTAGTCCACAACCATCATGGCAATATATATATATATATATATATATATATATATATATATATATATATATAAGACACAATCAATGTATAATAGTAAACTAACTTTACCTATTGTAACCATGTTGTTACAACTAATTTAGACTGAAAGTCCAAGATCCACTCACCCTTGTCGACCACAGCCTCCACTCAAAGATCTTATTTTATTGAGTCTTCGCTTTATCTGAGAACATAACCAAACCCGAGTTAGATTCTCGTATCAAGTTTATTACAATCTTATCATGTATATAATGTCAAATAAAAGCACCTAATATACTTCTAATACTATGTAATTAACATGTGTGCACAAGTCATAAGTTGTCAAATTTGCCAAGTTAAAACATGCAAACGCGATCCCGGTTAGTGGTGGTGGGATCGCGTTAACTAGTTCAAAACATTCTGTAACCGAAATGCACTTGGCAATGCGATCCGGGAATTAGGGGTGGGATCGCGTTCTCAAGAGTAAACTCGATTGAGCTCAATTAACACAAACTAACGCGATCCGGGCATGCTAAAGCTGGATCGCGTTCCCAAGAACCAAAGGTGACCGACCCCAAATGACACTGACTAACGTGATCCGGACAAGGGTTTTAGGATCGCGGTTCACAGTTCAAATCGTAATGTGACCAAATTTCACTATGGAACGCAATCCGGGTAATGGAGCTAGATCATGTTCACCAGTTTTAAAACAGAGGTTCGGACCTGCAACTGCACAATACGAACTCAAACTCAAATTTTACAAAATCAAATTCCACAAACTCAGTTATAGACTAATTTAGCATATCAATTACCTTATAATTATCATATAACCACATCAACAACGACATGCAAGTTATAATTCTCTTCACCTAACTTTAACCTATATAATTCATAAAAACCCATTTCACACATTCACACAATAAACACATGAAATCAGGGAAGAACAAGAAGATGATCCAAGTAACATCAGTAACAAACACTCATTTCAAGTATAATCTTATACTCATGCATCAATTATCCACCTACTTTCATCAATTAAGCTCAAGAACACCAAATGAGTAACTTACAATTGAAATGGAGAAAAAGGGGTGAACTAGATGATGATGATGAAGAAGATGAAATCACTAGCTACAATCAAAATCTCAGCCTTCACTTTAATAAAATCAGATTTGTGATTTTTTTTTTTTTTTTTTGAAGTATATGTGTGTGTGTGTGTTCTTGATGAAAGAAGAAATCTGAGAAACAAGAAAGTTAGGTCAGCCTAACTAACCCGGCCCCAATATAAGTGATGTAATACTATACCCGTTCTAAATCTATTGTCTGGAACCTAAAACCATTTTGCGAAACTAAATGTTTTATTTTTCCGACAACTAAAATAATTTAAAACAAGTAATAATTTATCAATCACAATAAACCATTTAACCATTTTGACTTATTATTTATATTGACCAATTAATACAAATTATTTCTAACACAATTAAATAATCAAATAAAATAGGAAAAAATACCGTTTTTGTCCTAGGCCCAAAATGAGGATGTTACAAATCTTCCCTCTTTAAGGAGATTTCGTCCCCAAAATCTCACCGTGCTCAAATAAACTAGGGTACTGAGACTTCATGCTTATCTCCGTTTCCTACGTAAGGTTAGCACCCAAATTATGTCTCCACTTAACCAAAACCATAGGGATTTCCTTCTTTCGAAGTTTAGTCACCTTCCTATCCAAAAGCTCTATAGGTTCCTCTACAACTCTCTGACTTTGGTCAACACGTAAGTCTTGCAATGGAAGAACTTGGGATTGGTCCTCCACATTACATTTCCTTAAGTAGCACACATTTAATGTATCATGAATACCCGCTAATTCAGGAGGAAGATCTAGAGACACCGATTGATCATTGACTACTTGTCGAATTTTAAACGGGCCTATATACCTAGGAGCAAGTTTACCCCGTTTACCAAACCAAATTACGCCCTTCCAAGGCGAAACTTTCGAATAAACCAATTCACCTACAACAAATGAAACGGGTCGACGACGTGGATCGGCATACTGTTTCTGTCTATCACGGGCAGCTTTTAACCTTTCACGGGGTATAGCTACCTTATCAGCAGTAATTTGAACAATATCAGGACCCGCAAACTGTTTCTCACCCGCTTGTAACCTACAAGTGGGTGTTCTACATCGACGACCATACAACATCTCATAAGGTGGCATGCCTATGCTAGAATGAAAAGAGTTATTATAGGCGAACTCAACTAACGGCAAGTGAGAATCCCAAGACCCACCAAATTCTAATACACAAGCCCTTAACATGTCCTCGAGAGTCTGAATAGTCCGCTCAGACTGACCATCAGTCTGAGGATGATAAGCAGTGCTCAAATTGATTCTGGTACCCAATTCCCTTTGCAAACTCTGCCAAAACCCCGATACAAATCGAGAATCTCCATCAGAAACGATGGACAACGGAATCCCATGCCTAGATACCACCTCATTAATATACAACTGCGCCAGTTTACCCAAAGATGCCGTCTCACTAGAAGCAAGAAAGTGAGCACTCTTTGTCAATCTATCAACAATTACCCAAATCATATCGTTACCCTTAACCGTTCGAGGTAATTTGGTTACAAAATCCATGGTTATATGCTCCCATTTCCACTCGAGAATCTCAAGTTGTTTCAATGATCCATAAGGTTTCTGGTGCTCGGCTTTAACTTGAGAGCATATATGACAAGATTCCACATATCGAGCTACATCGGTTTTCAAAGTAGGCCTCCAATACAACGGTTTCAAATTGTTATACATCTTTGTACTCCCGGGGTGAACCGTCAATTTAGATTTGTGTGCCTCCATCAAGATTACCTCACGAAGTCCACCTAGCAAAGGAGCCCAAACTCGAGACTGAAAAGTCTTTAGCCCACAAGAATCATCAATCAATAAATCCTTTCTTTTAAGCATGACCTCGGATTTCAAGTTGTTATCCGTCAAGGCCTCCATTTGAGCGGTTTTTAATTGATCAATCAAATCCGATGAAACCTCTAATCGCATGAAACAAACTCTTTCAGATTTTCCTTTCCGGCTTAAAGCATCCGCCACAACATTGGCCTTACCCGGGTGGTAACGAATCTCGCAATCATAGTCCTTGATCAATTCCAACCATCGCCTTTGCCGCATATTTAGTTCTTTCTGAGAAAACATATATTGAAAACTCTTATGATCCGTACAAATAATACATTTGGTGCCATAAAGGTAGTGCCTCCAAATTTTTAAAGCGAAAACCACAGCCGCAAGTTCCAAGTCATGGGTAGGGTAATTTTTCTCATGAGGTTTCAGCTGACGCGATGCATAAGCAATGACACGGTCTCGTTGCATTAATACACAACCTAACCCCGCAGAAGAAGCATCGCAATAAACAATAAAATCATCGGACCCATCAGGTAATGCTAAAACCGGAGCCTGACACAATAACTGCTTCAAAATCTGGAAAGCTGACTCTTGCTGTTCAGTCCACTGAAATTTTACATCCTTCCGGGTTAATTTTGTCAAAGGGCCCGCGAGCTTAGAAAAATCCTTAATGAACTTACAGTAATAACCTACTAATCCCAGAAAACTGTTAATCTCTGAAGGAGACTTAGGTGCTTGCCAATTCATAATGGCCTCAATTTTCGACGGATCTACTTTAACACCATCCTCACAAATGATATGCCCCAAAAACTGTACCTCGCGTAACCAAAACTCGCATTTGGAAAACTTAGCATACAATTGCTCCTTTCTCAAAGTGTCAAGGACCATACGCAAGTGCATCTCATGATCGGATTCAGACTTAGAATAAACCAAGATATCATCAATAAACACAACGACAAATTTATCGAGAAAAGGTCGACAAACTCTATTCATCAAATCCATGAAAACTGCCGGAGCATTAGTCAACCCAAATGGCACAACAAGAAACTCATAGTGGCCGTATCTAGTGCGAAAAGCAGTCTTAGGGATATCCTCTTCACAAACCCGCACTTGATGATAACCCGACCTCAAATCAATCTTAGAAAAATAAGAAGACCCTTGCAATTGATCAAACAACTCATCTATTCGGGGCAAATGGTACTTATTCTTAATGGTTCTTTTATTCAATTCTCTATAGTCAATACACATACGAAAGATTCCATCTTTCTTCTTAACAAATAACACTGGTGCACCCCATGGCGAAGAACTGGGCTTAACAAAACCCCTATCTAACAACTCCTGGATTTGGCTCATCATTTCACGAATTTCTGAGGGAGCTAATCTATAAGGTGCCTTAGCTACAGGAGTAGAACCAGGGATCAAATCAATTTTATATTCTACTTCTCTAATGGGAGGCAAGCCAGGCAACTCATCGGGAAAGTCTTCCGAGTATTTAGAAACCACTCGAACATCAGAAATAGTTTTCTTTTCTAACTTAGCATCAATTACATAGGCCAAGTAAGATTCACATCCTTTAGCTAAAGATTTTATAGCTTTCATCATTGAAATTTGAGGAATACTACCCTTCTCCCGCTCCCCTCGAGCCACTACATATGACCCATCCGAGATAGAGATTTTTATCAACTTCCTATGGCAATCTATGTTTGCTTTATTTTGACTTAACCAGTCCATACCTAAAACCACATCAAAACTGGGGATAGGCATCAATAGAAAAGAAACCGGGAAACTGTGACCCTCAATTAAAATACTAGCTCCAGTCATCAATGTGGTAAGCAGAACCATTTTACCATTCGCTACTTCAACCTCAATAGGTTTCGTAATACAAGTAGGAGTCAATTTCATTCTATCACAGAAAAGCGTAGATATAAATGAACAATTGGCTCCCGAATCAAATAGAACACATGCCGGTACAGAATTGATAAGAAAAGTACCAGTTATGACTTCTTCAGTTCTGACAGCCTCAGCAACTGTCATTTGGAAAGCCCTGCCAGTTGCTGATGGTGGGTTCTTCCTTTTCTGACCAGACGACGAAGACCCTCCGACCGAACCCAATTTCTGTCTCCCTGCCTCCGGACACTGACCCGAACGGTGTCCTTCTTTGTGACATTTCCAACATCATGATTAGGGAACGTGAAACCTTTGATATTATGCTCAAACTGCCCACATTTGATACACCTAGCCGTCTGGGGAGTACAATGACCTGTGTGCCTAGATTTACAATTTTGGTACCAATTGGATTTATCCAGTATAACACCACTAGCAATTTGTTTCCAGTTCTGATGATTTCCTTGCCATTTCTTCTTCCCGTGACTTACCGAGGATTCACCTTTGGGTTTCAATGGGGACCCTTCTTTACTTCTCAAATCTTGAGCCCAAATGTCACCATCCACTGATCGGGCTAGAGAAAAGGCTTGGGTGAGAGAACCCGCTAATCTCAATGTGGTTCTGTAACTGGGAGGTAAAGCTCCAACAAACTGTTCCACCTTAGTCCTTTCATTCGGGACCCATTGTTGAACAAACCTTAACTTTTCAGAGAATTGGGAAATGAGTTCATCAATAGTCATTTGGTCAGTCAAGTGCAAATCTAGAAATTCCTTCCGAATGCGAGCCATATCAAAATCCGAACAGTATTGCTTGCACACCTCATTGTAAAAGTCAGACCATCGAATTGACACCCTTTGTTGTGGTGTCAAGGTAGAAGTAATGAAATCCCACCATGTCATAGCCGAACCTTTGAGAAGTTGAACTGCGCAAGGAACTTTGACTTCTTCCTCACACCGGCAAACTTCAAATTTCCTTTCCACATCTCTCGACCAATCCATAGTAACGGAAGGATTGGTGCTACCAAAATAATCTGATGGTCCACTAGACTTGAAAGTCTTAAAAGAACATAATTTAGGTTGATGTTGAGGAGGAAATATCAGAATCTGATAACTCGAAGGCCCGGAAGAAGGAAAAGGAGCTGATGTCTGATAATTGCCATAATGCTGCTGTTGATGATAATAAGGCAAGGATGTAGGAATCTGCGATCTCACCAAAGTAGGTGGTACTATGCTAACAACAGATAGTAAAGGCCGTGAGATCTGCTGGGATGATCTAGCTTGTTGATCTTGTATGAATTGTTGTTCTATACCTCTGAGTCTATTCAATTCATCCTCTAATTGTAGCACATATTCATCTTGACTTAAATCCTCGGCTGAAAATGAGGTACCCGTTTGACCCTGCCTACCATTTTGATTTGAAGGAGGAGGAGTGACATCCGTTCTAGAGACGTTGTTGGGAGTAACGGTCGGATGTTTATTATCTTCCATATCTGTATCAAAACAACATCTCACAACTCGTTAATTGTTAGTTCCTACATACTAACCAATTATCATACTATAGCTAAATCTCATTTCCTGGAATGTTTGACTAACACAAATAGGTTTGGGATTGAACACTTAACCCATGCTCAATTCACCCAAACCTAAGCTCTGATACCAACTTATAACTCCCTTCATTTTCAAGACCATTTTTTTAAACATATCGAAAGCGCATATTTAGATGCATAATCCTTAGATTGCATACATTACATTTCAAAAGTGCAATCCACTTACATATGTACCTTAAAACTAAGTTATCATGTTAATTACAGTCACTAAGTTAGGTGTTATTAAAATCCAAAACATAGTGTTAAACCATTAACATAATTACATAATTTCATAGTGAGGCGTCAAACATTCCTTTAACCCAAAACTTCTTGCAACCCACAATCAAAAGCTTAACCTGCAAGTAGTGAGGAGAGGGATTAACACAAAGCTAAGTGAATAGATCTTTAACCAACGACCTAACTTAGATTAACAAATGTCTACAGCAAAGCATCGTAAACAAATAAATCAAAGAGGATCAGTGGTCCTTGGGGTACCCTCATGCCGCGGTGGCCCCCAAGTAACGCTTAAAACCAACTGAAGGCTAAACAGTGGTTAAACCGATAGTTTGGTACTAATACTACGTACAACATAATTACAATAAACAACACATGTACAAAGCACTTATGTTGTTCAAAGTAATAGTACCCAAACCCAATCCATGTTGACCTCCGACATTCAATTAGTCCACAACCATCATGGCAATATATATATATATATATATATATATATATATATATATATATATATATATATATATATATATATATATATATATATATATATATATATATATATATATATATATATGTATATATATATATATAAGACACAATCAATATATAATAGTAAACCAAGTTTACCTGTTGTAACCATGTTGTTACAACTAATTTAGACTGAAAGTCCAAGATCCACTCACCCTTGTCGACCACAGCCTCCACTCAAAGATCTTATTTTATTGAGTCTTCGCTTTATCTGAGAACATAACCAAACCCGAGTTAGGTTCTCGTATCAAGTTTATGACAATCTTATCATGTATATAATGTCAAATAAGAGCACCTAATATACTTCTAATACTATGTAATTAACATGAGTGCATAAGTCATAAGTTGTCAAATTTGCCAAGTTAAAACATGCGAACGCGATCCGGGTTAGTGGTGGTGGGATCGCGTTAACTAGTTCAAAACATTCTGTAACCGAAATGCACTTGGCAACGCGATCCGGGAAAAAGGGGTGGGATCGCGTTCTCAAGAGTAAACTCGACTGAGCTCAATTAACACAGACTAACGCGATCCGGGCATGCTAAAGCTGGATCGCGTTCGCAAGAACAAAAGGTGACCGACCCCAAATGACACTGACTAACCCGATCCGGACAAGGGTTTTAGGATCGCGTTTCACAGTTCAAATCGTACTGTGACCAAATTTCACTATGGAACGCGATCCGGGTAATGGAGCTGGATCGCGTTCACTAGTTTTAAAATAGAGGTTCAAACCTGCAACTGCACAATACGAACTCAAACTCAAATTTTACAAAATCAAATTCCACAAACTCAGTTTATAGACTAATTTAGCATATCAATTACCTTATAATTATGATATAACCACATCAACAACAACATGCAAGTTATAATTCTCTTCACCTAACTTTAACCTATATAATTCATAAAAACCCATTTCACACATTCACACAATAAACACATGAAATCAGGGAAGAACAAGAAGATGATCCAAGTAACATCAGTAACAAACACTCATTTCAAGTATAATCTTATACTCATGGATCAATTATCCACCTACTTTCATCAATTAAGCTCAAGAACACCAAATGAGTAACTTACAATTGAAATGTAGAAAAAGGGGTGAACTAGATGATGATGAAGAAGATGAAATCACTAGTTACAATCAAAATCTTAGCCTTCACTTTAATGAAATCAGATTTGTGAAATTTTTTTTTTTTTGAAGTATATGTGTGTGTGTGTTCTTGATGAAAGAAGAAATCTGAGAAACAAGAAAGTTAGGTAGGCCTAACTAACCTGACCCCAATATAAGTGATATAATACTATACCCGTTCTAAATCTATTGTCTGGAACCTAAAACCATTTTGCGAAATTAAAAATTTAATTTTACCGACAACTAAAATAATTTAAAACAAGTAATAATTTATCAATCACAATAAACCATTTAACCATTTTGACCTATTATTTAAACTGACCAATTAATACAAATTATTTCTAACACAATTAAATAATCAAATAAAATAGGAAAAATACCGTTTTTCTCTTAGGCCCAAAATGATGATGTTACAGGCACCTCATCGAGGACCATGAGTCTCAAGGATGGGTGTTTGTAACATCCTAGGCGTATACCACATCAGCCGTGAAAATGAGAGATGTTGAGTTTGTAAGTAATATCTTGACCTTACCAGACACAACGCTTTTTGAGGCCACAAGCACTGCAGATCCCATAAGAATTTTCAAGTTAAGCGTGCTTGGGCGGGAGTAGTACCGGGATGGGTGACCTCCTGGAAAGTCTCCGGCACGACATCAAAAACAAAGTCGTGAGTTTGCAGGACAATATTGTAGTCGTGGAAGGCGGGATATTACAATATACAATTATCACATTTAAATTTAATGTCTTCCCCATTTGCAGACCTTCTTTTTTACTCCGTAACAAGAAAGAAATTTCATATTGAATTCGATAAAATCTTTAGGTACAACTTGATATATGCTTTGTAAACCCGAAGGATGACTAAATAACCGTTTCACTAAGACTATCTTTGATTTTTGTGACATGGATTAAAGTTTTACTTTGTTTTTAATTTCTTTGTGGTGATGTGGATGATTATATATTTCTTCATGCAAAATGTTTTTCCATTTTTAACTAATTACATGCAATGGGGACGAATATAGATGAGGATAGATATCAAAGGAAATAATGATACCAATAATTATGATTGTGGGGGATGATCATGACATGATGAACAAAAGAAAATTGATAAGAGGTCAAAATATATGATTGCTCGTGAGGGAAGTTATGATTGTGACATTTGACCAATTTTTACAGTCAACATGATTATTCAACAATTGAAAGTTAGCTATATTTGTCACAAGAAAGAAAAAGCAACAAACTAAATTGAAACTTGTGAGGTTGACAAAGTTATATACAAAGAATTATGCATACTAGTTAATCATATCATATCGTTTATTAAAAGAAAAGTGCTATAAATTGATCATGAGGTTTTTCTTATTCAGCTTATTCAATTAGGGAGAGTATTTTTTATTCAAATGTATACAGCCTAACAAGGGTCGGGTAGCCTCATGATCATTTCTGACTCTTTCTCTTACCACCTTCAAGATTTGACGGCTAGTAAGATTTGAACCTAAGACTTCTTGTGAAGATATTATCACGTCAATCGTTAAGCTAATTTCGTGATAGTTTAAGAGCAAAGTACCATTAAAGTGAAACTTTCCATTTTTAAACAATTAGAATGTTTTTAAAGATGAGGTAGTCGTAATAAGCCATCCACAACCAACTTTCTGAAGTCAATTTAATACAAATAGTATTATATTTCTTAACCTAGCTTTACCAATGTTTGTTAGGTTTTATTATAGCAAATAATTAACTCTATGAAGAGTGAATCTTAGAGGTATTTATTATAGATATATAAATATAAATATAAACAAAAACAAAAACAATTATTTTAAATTTAAATTTGATTTAAATATAATATATCTATATCTATAAATATAAATACAGATATATAAGGATAAACTGTCGATCACTTTCATAATTGAGGTTTATAACTACATAAGGTATTTATAGGGGACTAGATAATATGTTTGTTTAATTGTCTCATTTTTAATTATTCACTTCTTATTTTTGTTTGTTTTAATAATTTGTATTTGCAGGAAAAAAAACTTTCCAAAACTTCTCATTTTACTTTTATTTACAACCTTCAATAATTTTTTTCTTAAATGTTTCAAATTAAATTTCATTGAATATAAAGTTAAATTGTAGAATGACATATTTTATACATATATATCAAAAATTAAGAATGAGACGGAAAATATAAACAGAAGGAGTACGTGTTTATGCACTCAATATGTCTCATTTAAAATGTCCATATCATTTTTTATATATGTTTCAGTATAATTTTTAATTTTATTTCTAACCGATGAAAGAAATTAAAAAGTGATAAAGATGGTATTATACTGGATAACAGTTTAATGATTGCACAAATTTTTAAATAGTGTCCATTGTAAACACTTTCACATAGACGAATAGAATAATACTATTAAGAGTGTGTTTGGCAATATAGTTTATAGGAGTTTAACATAGCTTATTGTTTTATACTACGTAGGAGTTTAAGCTCATAGCTTTTGAAATAAGAAAATTACACAAATACCCCTTATAAATTAGTTATCACGTGTTTTTTTTTTAATATCAATTCATATCTTTAATCTACAGCTAGTTTGTTAAACACCTACGTAGTATAAAACAATAAGCTCCAACTTACAACTTAAAAAATGAATAAGTTTCAAATATCAGCTTTAGTTATAAACTTGTAGCTTCAACTACCGGCTAATTTTTCCAAACACGTACTTGACTACTTTTAAAATGAACGAACAATCGAATAAATTAATGAGTAGAATTTCTTTTGAAGAGTAAACAAGGTGTTGGGTAATTAAGTTCGCCACCGCAAATTCCACCGGTGATCGGCGGTCAATGGTCATAATGACAAAGTCATATGTTTCAACCACCTCAATGTAAATGTAAGTATCATAATTCGTAGATCATTTAATTTTTAAGATTTTTTAGCCAATAATTGCAATTCCCCTGAATCCGTGACAAGTGTTTACTCCGTTCATTCATTGTACGTGGAAATTTGCAAGCTAGCTCCCACAACTCTTTTATTGTATTCTTTAATAAATAACAATATAACATTTTATAGATTTAATATATTATGATTAAGAAGTTATATTTCCTCCGTCCTGGACTTTGCACATATTTTTAAAATTCTCCATTAACTACACTTATCACCAATCAAATAATATATCTACTCACTAAAGTCTCTTTCGATTGGTTGAAATATGAAAGTGGACACTTATTGAAACAATCCAAAATAGTATTGTGGACACGTTGGGTGGGATGGAGGAAGTATAATATTTTTGATGATTTAAAGAAGAGAAAAATATAAACACGGAAGATAAGTATGGTCAGTAGGAGGCAATGTTTTAAAAACCGGACCGGACACTAAACCGGTCTTTTTTCCGGTTCACGGTTTTTAGCGGTTTTTTCCGGTTTTTAGCGGTCCGACCGCTAAACCGGGGCGGTTCCGGTTCACGGTTCAACCGGTCCGACCGCCCGGTCCGGTTCGGTTTTTAAAACACTGGTAGGAGGTCGTATGTCTGGTTGAATTCAAAATATTAAACCAATAATAATAATAAAAAATACTAGAAAAAGTCATTTTATGTAGAAAAGTCAACTTAATTAGTTTGTCGGTCAAATAGGTACTCATTTGCACTTCACCAAACAAAAGTGAAAAGAAGATTATATAAAAAGAAAATAAAACACCATTTGATAGTGTAAGGCCCCTTTCCTTACGCAAACCAAAACATATTATATTATATACTATTCGTAGGAAGCGCGTCCCCAAAACATAATTACCGATTTACATAAGTTCAAAAGTACCAAGTTTTTAAAACATTTACACACATATATGTTTAGTTACAAACATTTACTTAAACAACCGGGCATTAAGAAAACTATTCAAAACCAAAAGTTAGATTCCCCAAAATTGTCAGAGTAAGCGCTATGACAGTCAGCCATCCCATTAAGCTTCTACAACCCGGTCCACACCTATTATGTAACATCCTTGAAATGGACCTAGTTGTTTTATATTATTTCTTGATTTACATTAGTATTTGAATGTGTTTGGAAATAATATTGCTTGAATTAGTTAAAATAATTGGAATAGGAGTCGAATATTTCAATGTGATAAGTGAATTATTAATTGTTGTAAATTAATATAGTTGACGGTGCAATAAAATGTCTGGACTCGCAAATGGTTTTCGGGTTCCAGACAATAGATTGAGATGGGGTATTAAATTATACCCGTATAATTGAAGTCGGTTGAGAAGCCGACTTATATATCCCTTTCCTCTTTTGGAAAGTTTCATTATGAAACTTCAAATCCTTCCAAAACCTTAAGAAATCCAAACTAGAAACTGAAATTATAAGCTGTGATCTTGATTATAGTCTCATAATCATCAGATTTCAATATCATCATCGTGTTCTTAATCAAGAGTAAGTATTCTTGAAATTTGAGTTTTATTCAAATTGAGTGAAATTGATGAACTGAAAGAAATTGATGTTAGAAACAAGTTATAAGTGTTATATGATGATTACCTGATGTTTTTAATGGTTTAAAACTGGTTGAAATCGAGTTTTGAGTGATTTGGTGAAAAATCCGTGGGTTAGGTTTTGATCAGAATCGCACAGGGCTGGGACGAAGGGCGTACCCGGCGGGTACCTCCCTTACCCGGCGGGTATGGATGATGATAGGGAAGCCGGCGGCTTCTAAGCCAAGCCGGCGGCTTGTGCACCTTTGTGAGTACCCGGCGGGTACTGGTCTTACCCGGCGGGTAAGACTGTTTTCCAGCCACTTTTGTGTTAAGATTTGATTCTTAGGAGTTATAAAGATAACTTGAACATGATATGTTAATGTGAGTTATATTCTTGAGTTTAGTAATAATTATGCCTAAGATGATACATTGACTTAGGTATTAATTATTATTCTAATAATTGATTTGAATTATTGTATTGATATAAGTTATGTATTGAACTTGATTTCTAACTTATATTTGATTTATTGATTCTCAGATGTGGAGAAGACTCAGTGATATTAGACTACTGAGTGGAGGCCTGAGGTAGTCGGTGAGTGGATCTGTAACCTCAGTGTGATTTAGTTGTAATGATTTGATTTACAACGAGTAATTTATTATATTACTGTGATATGATGCATCTGTGAAACATGTGGCCATGATAGAATGGCATGTTACTTACTTAGCTTATTTGTGCTAATATGTAAGATTCAGAGGTCAACTTGATTTGATAGTTGGGCTTGTTGTTGTTGTTGTAGACGACAGGAGATCTCATAAACTTGAATTGTTGGTTTAGAGATCTAGGTCGTGTGTGAGCAACAACAAGTTATCGGTAGTGCTGTATAGGCCAAATACAGTTGAACTATAAGTGTTCTTGGGTGCCAAACCGGTATATGGTTGCTCAGGGACCACCGATCCTCTTGACGTAGCTTGAAAGACATTGTGTGAATGTCGGCTAGTATTTGATTGATTCATTGATTAATTGTCTGTTTATTGTAGTTTAATGTAAACAGATTATTATGCTGAGTTGGACTGTTGTTATTGGTTCACTCACTTAGCGTTGTGCTAACCCCACCACAGTTCTTCCTGCAGGTTAAATATATGGGACATATTGGACAGGAGGTTGTTGGACTGGATGGAATGTTTGACAGGCTTTTACTCTGATGTAAATTTTATAACTGTAAAAGTATTTTGAAGCATTAACACCCAGTTGTTGAAATGTCATGTGATTGGCTTTGAAAAAGTTTATTGACATTTTGAGTGCATTGATAGAAATGTTTTAATATATACGCTTCCGTGCCACAAATATTATATGATTGTTTATAATTAATGAGGGGTGTTATAAGTTGGTATCAGAGCAATAGTTTGGGCGAGTTGAGCATGACAGATTGTTCAATCCTGAACTGTGATTGAGTTGAGTCAAACATTCCAGAAGGTGTGGGTTTAGTTGATTAGTGAATGTGTGAGAAAGTGACTAGTTGAATATGTACTAACCCTTGACAAGTTGCAAAGTGTTATTTGAATGCAGAGACGAAGGGACATGAGTAACTGGTTGGTTTATTTCATGTTTCCTCAACACTGCTGGGCTTAAGATTTGCCAGGTAATCTCTGACAAGCCTATGTTAATTTAAATTAACTTGAATTGTTTACTCTGTTATGTTGAGTAAGCTTTGTTGTTAAGTTAATTGAGTCAGACTGATATGATTCCCCAGTTTTGAGTCAACTAATGATTGTTATAGGTTGACATGAGGATAGAGGTATTGAATGGGATACTCATTGTGGTGATTATTTCTGATTGAATTGAAAAATGCAGAAATGTGAGTAAATGAGTAGATAAAGAGTTGATTAAGGTTTAACATGATTGATGTTAGAACCTAAGAGTGTCTTTATTGGTGAGACAAAATAATTGATAGTATTGTGTTAATGGATTAATCACAAGGTGTGATCTAAATCCTTGTTTAAGGGAGGTTGTGTCATTTGAATTGATAATGATTGCTATTTGAGAAAGTATGTGTTTATGTGACTACATGATATGTTGTGATTGTATATAAACACTTGATTTAAACCAGGATAGATAGGTTTATAAGAAATATAGCTTATGATAAAGCTAAATTGATTGAGAAAGTGATAGGTCTTTCTGGTCAATTATGAATTAATAGATGTAATGTTTTATAGTAACATGATTGAGTAGACTTGTTGTGACAGTGATGCTTGATATGATAGCATATGTCAAAGTGATAATAATTGATTAAGATGTGTCCTAAATTTTGGAGTAAACAAGGACATTGATTAATGTTAAGTATTGAAACTATGATGGTAGGTTATCATGTGTTTGAGGTTTCAGACAAGTTGATAGACTGAGTAATTCAGTTGTAGAAAACCAGAACATTGTGTGAAAATGTGAGTAGTAAGCTGATTTGGATGTGTATCAGCTGGTATAAACTATTAAATAGAGTATGATTGATTTGAAATCATAAAGTATTTAATATAAAAGGAGAATAGATCACATTAATAATTAAAAAGTGGAGTGGCCTGAGAAGGAATTGTGAAGATCATAATCTTGCAACGCCTGATCACCGTTGTTATATTATGTTGTGTCACATGAACTTGTTGAGGCTGCTGGATATAAAATAAATGTAATGTGATTTTGAATAATTGAGCATGCAAGTATGCTAAAGTGTTTAATAATTGTTTTGATAAGAAAACAATTGGTTAATAGAACCGTGTCAGTGTAAGTAATAGTTGTCATTGATATAGGTTTTGATGATAAACCTAAGTGACCAATTTGATTTTGTTGAATAAGTAATTGTGATAAATTACTTGTAAATGAATTTAATAGTGTTTAAATGAATCACTATTTGATAATTGGCTTGTATGAGGCCAAAGTTGAGACATGATGGTATTGTCTTGCTTAAGGAAATGTCTAGTATTATTGAATGTAATAATTGAAAGTTTATGTTTGATAATAAACATATAAAATGAAATGGTTTGTTGTGAGTTAATATTGATAGTATGTTAACTTTGAAAGTCAAACCATGAATAGAAAATTGTGTATAAAATTAATTGCTAGTGATTGGTTTGAGTTTGGGTCAAACTTGAGGAAAGCAATTTGAAAATTTTATAGATTGGTTGATTGAAACCAGAGTTGATATATAGTCAACTGTTTGTGTTGAAAAAGTCTAATATTGACTGTAATATTATATTTGTGTGGGAAATGTGGTTAAATTCCCAAATGGTCTAAGTTTGTGAAACTTAATTAATTACTTAAAGCTAGTGTTAAGTAATTGAAATAGTGTTAAGTAAGATTGAGTATTCAGTTAAGCAATGATTGATATTTGAACTGAATATGTATTGGAGAATTATACGGATAGGAAGTCATTGTTTGATATGACAGTTATAATTTGCTAAGATATGTTAGAATAATTAAATCACATTGATTAGTAATGTGATAAGAAAATCTTATCAGTGTATGAAGCTTGCGATGATAGCTTTGATTGGGTAAGAATGTGAAATAAGAAATAATTGGAAGTTATTATTAACAGTTGCCTAGGTTGATTGATACCTTATGGTGGATTACCTAAGTATTGAAAGAATTGAATGGATTCTTTGGTTATTTGTTGATGGTATACAACTGAAATAGGTGATAAAGTGGCAAATTGGGATTAGATCCAAATAAGAAAGGATATGAGAGTATATCTAGGAGTATACTGTATTAAAGATCTAATTGATCTTTATTGATAAATTGAAGAAATATGAATTGAATAGTTGTTCATATTTTAAGAAATCAGGCATGAGATTAAGTGTAATGATCATTATTTTGATAATTTAAGAATAATGATTATTTAAAATTTGGAGTTGAGAACCTGATGTGTGTATAGCAGAATGTGCTAGAGTAAGGGAAACCTTGAAATTGATAAGTGATGATTGTATTCACCAAGCTTTTATTGTAAGTTTAAGTTGAAATGTTGAAGTTGTATACTAGTTGATAAGTATATAAGTGAAACATAGAGTTGTTGATTTGAGATTGTTCCATGTCCTGTGATATGGACGTGTGATGATAGTAGTAATATGAAGGTTTGATAAAGACTTTGACAGTCTGAGTGGCCTATTATATAGAATTAATTGAAACTGTGTATGTATATAAGTGTAATATACATGATAATAAATGGCATGATAAGTTTTAATAGATTGAATTAAAATATGCCATAGGGTATGTGAAAGTCAGTTAATAGTGATTAACTTGAAGTAGCTTTTGTTTGAAATGTGTTGTAAGGTCACACATTTTGATAATGCGATATTGTGATGCTTGACCTGTAGTATCATGATATGTTGATTAAGATTGACTTAGTTGCTAGATTAAATGGGATCTAGTGTTGAATGACTAAGTAATTGTGTGACTATAGTTGTACAGCTTCTAATTACTTACGATTAGTAGTTTAAGAATTTAGAAAGTGAATTGAGTTAACTGGTTGCTAAGAGAAGATTTTGATGTCTTACCAGTTTAAGTAAAATATGAATTCTAACTTGATGGTTATTTAGATTTTGAATATAAATAGTGAGTATTGATAGATATACTGTGGCGTGTAATCACTAGTGTTGTGATTATTATTTGGTCAATTGTTGTTGCTAACAATTGATAGGGTGTCACCAGTGGAAATAAGTCAATGTAGAGGTTGGTTGATTGTAGGTAAGATTGATTGTGGTACTTTTGTTAATTGAGCAAAGTACTTGTTGATTGTGGTTTTACCTACTGAATGTGACCTCTGCTTTGCTTATTTAGGTAATATGAATCTGGAGTACTTTTAAGTAAAAGATTTCATATGATTATAGTGATATGTGAATATGATTGATTATTCGCAAGAATATAGGTATGAAACTTTTGGATGAAAAGTTGACCTAGATGTGAATTTTAAATCTTTAATAGTGGAGGTTTGAAATTGTTATCTGTTAGTAGACTGATTTCAATGTTGTTAGGAACATTGTGGTTTGATAACCACTGATGTGATGTTGTGGTTTCTGTTTTGTTGTTAACAGAGATGACCAGTGAGAATAGGTTAAAGATTTTAGCATGTTGCTAAATTCGGGTTGTATAGACCTATTAAGTAATGTTAAGTTTTACTTGTTGATCAAGTGATTGTAGGTTTCACTTGTTGTTTAAGTGATAGTGAATTCACTTATTTAAGTAAGTGTTTGTCCTATGAGAAATATCTGATTGATGATATTGATTAGATGCACTGTATGTGTGTGTAGGAAAAGATAGAAGCATGTACATTTGGATATGTGCATGTGGAAAGAATTCAAACAGTCTGAGTATAGTTGTAAGTTGCTATTGAGGACAAATGTATGTTAAGATATATGTGATTATATCACAGTAGTCAGATTGATTGTGGTTAGATTTCGGGGGCGAAATCTCTTTAAGGGGGGAGAGTTGTAACATCCTCGAAATGGACCTAGTTGTTTTATATTATTTCTTGATTTACATTAGTATTTGAATGTGTTTGGAAATAATATTGCTTGAATTAGTTAAAATAATTGGAATAGGAGTCGAATATTTCAATGTGATAAGTGAATTATTAATTGTTGTAAATTAATATAGTTGACGGTGCAATAAAATGTCTGGACTCGCAAATGGTTTTCGGGTTCCAGACAATAGATTGAGATGGGGTATTAAATTATACCCGTATAATTGAAGTCGGTTGAGGAGCCGACTTATATATCCCTTTCCTCTTTTGGAAAGTTTCATTATGAAACTTCAAATCCTTCCAAAACCTTAAGAAATCCAAACTAGAAACTGAAATTATAAGCTGTGATCTTGATTATAGTCTCATAATCATCAGATTTCAATATCATCATCGTGTTCTTAATCAAGAGTAAGTATTCTTGAAATTTGAGTTTTATTCAAATTGAGTGAAATTGATGAACTGAAAGAAATTGATGTTAGAAACAAGTTATAAGTGTTATATGATGATTACCTGATGTTTTTAATGGTTTAAAACTGGTTGAAATCGAGTTTTGAGTGATTTGGTGAAAAATCCGTGGGTTAGGTTTTGATCAGAATCGCACAGGGCTGGGACGAAGGGCGTACCCGGCGGGTACCTCCCTTACCCGGCGGGTATGGATGATGATAGGGAAGCCGGCGGCTTCTAAGCCAAGCCGGCGGCTTGTGCACCTTTGTGAGTACCCGGCGGGTACTGGTCTTACCCAGCGGGTAAGACTGTTTTCCAGCCACTTTTGTGTTAAGATTTGATTCTTAGGAGTTATAAAGATAACTTGAACATGATATGTTAATGTGAGTTATATTCTTGAGTTTAGTAATAATTATGCCTAAGATGATACAGTGACTTAGGTATTAATTATTATTCTAATAATTGATTTGAATTATTGTATTGATATAAGTTATGTATTGAACTTGATTTCTAACTTATATTTGATTTATTGATTCTCAGATGTGGAGAAGACTCAGTGATATTAGACTACTGAGTGGAGGCCTGAGGTAGTCGGTGAGTGGATCTGTAACCTCAGTGTGATTTAGTTGTAATGATTTGATTTACAACGAGTAATTTATTATATTACTGTGATATGATGCATCTGTGAAACATGTGGCCATGATAGAATGGCATGTTACTTACTTAGCTTATTTGTGCTAATATGTAAGATTCAGAGGTCAACTTGATTTGATAGTTGGGCTTGTTGTTGTTGTTGTAGACGACAGGAGATCTCATAAACTTGAATTGTTGGTTTAGAGATCTAGGTCGTGTGTGAGCAACAACAAGTTATCGGTAGTGCTGTATAGGCCAAATACAGTTGAACTATAAGTGTTCTTGGGTGCCAAACCGGTATATGGTTGCTCAGGGACCACCGATCCTCTTGACGTAGCTTGAAAGACATTGTGTGAATGTCGGCTAGTATTTGATTGATTCATTGATTAATTGTCTGTTTATTGTAGTTTAAGGTAAACAGATTATTATGCTGAGTTGGACTGTTGTTATTGGTTCACTCACTTAGCGTTGTGCTAACCCCACCACAGTTCTTCCTGCAGGTTAAATATATGGGACATATTGGACAGGAGGTTGTTGGACTGGATGGAATGTTTAACAGGCTTTTACTCTGATGTAAATTTTATAACTGTAAAAGTATTTTGAAGCATTAACACCCAGTTGTTGAAATGTCATGTGATTGGCTTTGAAAAAGTTTATTGACATTTTGAGTGCATTGATAGAAATGTTTTAATATATACGCTTCCGTGCCACAAATATTATATGATTGTTTATAATTAATGAGGGGTGTTATATATTAAAAGCCTGCAAAAAGATTAACAACGAGGGATTAGCCAATGCTAAGTGAATGGAACCGTAACCGACGGTTCAATTCAGAAATAACAAGCCTACAACGCACAAACCAAACCAACAAATAATGCTTACAGCCTAAAGCATCGTAAACAACAATCATACAAATTATGATTACCGCCTAAAGCTTCGCAATCATAAACACGTATCGTCAAAGAGGACCGGCGGCCCCTGGTTAGCCAACCAGCGAAAGCCTACAACCACTTCCGGCCCCAACAGTGGCTTACCGATAGTTTGAAGCTATCTTCACTGACAAGGATTCATCCCTCAACTACATGTATCGGGAAACCCAGGCAGCCCAACAATAGCCACAAACCCAACCAGCGTTGACCTCTGAAATCACATATGCCACACGGCCCAAGCATCACATATTTCATAATAGTCATGACAATATGTAGCTAACCTATTCAAACCGCATAATCATCATGCCAACAATTAATACCAATAATAACCAAGTAAACCAAATCACAATATCAACAATCATGTCAATGTATTAACCAATAACCGATAACAAGTCAAACCAATAACCGAAAGTTCATCCGTTGCAACCAAACTCGTTACAACGGAATTGAACCGAGGAATACAATTCCACTCACCAAATATTTACGCCTGATTGCCAACTCAGAGGTCTTATCTTACTGAGTGGCCGTCCGCTTATCTGGAAACAACAAAGATAACAAGTTAGTATCTTGTCCCACAACTTAATCCAAATCATAATCCATATCTTACACCATAATCTTATCATATATACTCCACTTATCAACTTAGTTAAATCATTTAACATCATACGAACTTAAAATACAAATTGCTGGAAAACCCAAGTAAGCCGCCGGCTTGGGTAGGGAAGCCGCCGGCTTGGCTGAGAAGCCTCCGGCTTGGCAACCTGGCCCGCCGGGTGAATTAACTTTTTGCACATCAGAACTTAACCTCCTAAATAAGCCTGTTCAGACCGTCGGGTTGGGGTCCAAACCCGCCGGCTGACCACATGAAGCCGCCGGCTTCAGTGATCAAGCCGCCGGCTTGATCATAATTTCAGCAGCAGCAGAAACAACAAGAACACAATACGAACCAAAACCCCATTTTTCACCAAAATCAGTTTACAACTCGAATTTACCAAGGAAAATGACCACAACTTTTACTACAAACATAATATAACAACAACAAACACTATCTAACCACAATCTAACTCATGCATCATTATCTCATTCACCAAAATCACTAAAACCTAACTTATGAACTAACATGAAGAACACTAACAATTTCTAGCATATAATCACCATGTAATCATGTTAAAATCGTTATCTAATCATCTAGTAATCAACAATATATGATTTCCAAACTTCAATTAATACAAATCACATATCCACCATTTTTACCTAATCTTTATAAAATGAGCTCAAGAACACAAAATTACTTACTATCAAGAGATGAAGATGATGTAGATGATGGTGTTAATCAGTTTCCTTTTGCTAGATTTAATCACAATAATTTGTTCTTGATTTTCTTTTTAATTTGTGGATGAAGAATTAGAGAGTGTTTCAAAGAACAAAAAGGAAAAAGGTTGGTGGAATGAGTCGGTCCACACACCGACCCCAACTCTTATTTAGTATAAATTATACCCGTTCCTAGCCTATTGTCTGGAACCCGAAAATACCCGAAAGTCAAAATACTTTTATTTTACCGTGAACTTTGTTTATTTAAAACAAACTATATTTTATTAGTCACAATAAAATCGGTGACTCTTTTACTTGTTTATTTTCCAAATAAACCATTTAAACTTAATAAAATAAAATTTATTTCTAGGCCCAGAAACAGGATGTTACAAATCTTCCCCCCTTAAAGGATTTCGTCCCCGAAATCCAATCTCGCACACTATTAATCCAAACGCTACTGATTACACTTAATCATGCAATACTAATTACAATTTACATATCACATCAAAATCAATATCGAATCTACCTGGATTGTTATCTTCAAGCCAATCTCCTACGGTCATCTGAAATGCCCGAGGAGGCGCAGTCTTTCTCTTTTGCCCGACAGATGCCGAGGAACCCGAGCCTGAACTCCCAGCCAATCCCGTACCTTGTCTTGCCTTCTCCAAACACTGACCCGCTCTGTGGCCCTCCTTCTGACAATTCCAGCAAACATTCCTTGGAAAGATACAATCCTTAATATTGTGTCCAAACCCTCCACACCTAACACACCTAACTGTATCCGAAGTACACGGCCCCGGATGCCTCGCTTTACAATCCACACACCAAGCAATCCTATCTCTTGCCTCCTCAGAAAAAGACACCCTCCTACTCGCTTGACTTGATTTGCTACTTGTGGAACTATTCTTGGAATGGTGCACCGCCTTTTCCTTAACTAACTTTTCCGAAGCTCGAGTGTCACTATCCACCGACTTAGCCAAATCAAAAGCATTTTTCAGATTACCGGCTAATCTCACCGACGTCCTGTAGTGTGGTGGCAAAGCTCCCACAAAATGGTTTATTCTATCTCTTTCATTCGGGACCCATTGCTGGACAAAACGTAGCTTCTCCGTGAACTGATTGATAAGATCATCAATCGACATTTGCTCTGTCAATTTCAATTCCATAAACTCTTGCCTAATCCGGATCATGTCAAACTCCGAGCAGAATTCTTTACAAACCTCACTATGGAAATCCGACCAACTGATGGATGATCTTTGCTCGGGCGACAAAGATGCAGTCACCGCGTCCCACCAAACCATTGCCTTATCCTTTAACATTTGCACCGCATACCTAACTTTCAGCTCCTTCTCACACTGGCATACCTCAAACTTACGCTCCATATCCCTTAGCCAATTCAAAGTAACTGCCGGATCTTTGCTCCCCTCAAATTCCTTCGGCCCACTAGACTTGAATGTCTTAAAAGAACATACCCTCCTCTGTTGATTAGGAGATGGAAACTGAGATCCAAAATCTCCTTGTTGTGCTAACCTTGCTTGTTGTTCCTTGTACAATTGTTCAAACTTTCTTAATCTTAGCACCTCATCCTCTAATTGCAATTTATATTCCTCATCACTAGCCCCCTCTTGATTAACATTAGATGTACCACCCTGATTACCATCATTATTTTCCGGAGGTGGAAGCTCATTTCTGGGTGCATCATTGGGAGTCGGGTCCTCAGTGTCTGCCATTCCTGTACTCATACACAATAACTTACAACTTGTTAATCGTTAGTATCACCTATACTAACCAATCAACCACCCATTCATAAGCTAATCCCACTTACTGAAATGTTTGACTGTCACCAAAAGATTTGGGATTGACATTAGCCAATGTCCAATTCACCCAAACCTTTGCTCTGATACCAACTTGTAAGGCCCCTTTCCTTACGCAAACCAAAACATATTATATTATATACTATTCGTAGGAAGCGCGTCCCCAAAACATAATTACCGATTTACATAAGTTCAAAAGTACCAAGTTTTTAAAACATTTACACACATATATGTTTAGTTACAAACATTTACTTAAACAACCGGGCATTAAGAAAACTATTCAAAACCAAAAGTTAGATTCCCCAAAATTGTCAGAGTAAGCGCTATGACAGTCAGCCATCCCATTAAGCTTCTACAACCCGGTCCACACCTATTAAAAGCCTGCAAAAAGATTAACAACGAGGGATTAGCCAATGCTAAGTGAATGGAACCGTAACCGACGGTTCAATTCAGAAATAACAAGCCTACAACGCACAAACCAAACCAACAAATAATGCTTACAGCCTAAAGCATCGTAAACAACAATCATACAAATTATGATTACCGCCTAAAGCTTCGCAATCATAAACACGTATCGTCAAAGAGGACCGGCGGCCCCTGGTTAGCCAACCAGCGAAAGCCTACAACCACTTCCGGCCCCAACAGTGGCTTACCGATAGTTTGAAGCTATCTTCACTGACAAGGATTCATCCCTCAACTACATGTATCGGGAAACCCAGGCAGCCCAACAATAGCCACAAACCCAACCAGCGTTGACCTCTGAAATCACATATGCCAAACGGCCCAAGCATCACATATTTCATAATAGTCATGACAATATGTAGCTAACCTATTCAAACCGCATAATCATCATGCCAACAATTAATACCAATAATAACCAAGTAAACCAAATCACAATATCAACAATCATGTCAATGTATTAACCAATAACCGATAACAAGTCAAACCAATAACCGAAAGTTCATCCGTTGCAACCAAACTCGTTACAACGGAATTGAACCGAGGAATACAATTCCACTCACCAAATATTTACGCCTGATTGCCAACTCAGAGGTCTTATCTTACTGAGTGGCCGTCCGCTTATCTGGAAACAACAAAGATAACAAGTTAGTATCTTGTCCCACAACTTAATCCAAATCATAATCCATATCTTACACCATAATCTTATCATATATACTCCACTTATCAACTTAGTTAAATCATTTAACATCATACGAACTTAAAATACAAATTGCTGGAAAACCCAAGTAAGCCGCCGGCTTGGGTAGGGAAGCCGCCGGCTTGGCTGAGAAGCCTCCGGCTTGGCACCCTGGCCCGCCGGGTGAATTAACTTTTTGCACATCAGAACTTAACCTCCTAAATAAGCCTGTTCAGACCGCCGGGTTGGGGTCCAAACCCGCCGGCTGACCACATGAAGCCGCCGGCTTCAGTGATCAAGCCGCCGGCTTGATCATAATTTCAGCAGCAGCAGAAACAGCAAGAACACAATACGAACCAAAACCCCATTTTTCACCAAAAATCAGTTTGCAACTCGAATTTACCAAGGAAAATGACCACAACTTTTACTACAAACATAATATAACAACAACAAACACTATCTAACCACAATCTAACTCATGCATCATTATCTCATTCACCAAAATCACTAAAACCTAACTTATGAACTAACATGAAGAACACTAACAATTTCTAGCATATAATCACCATGTAATCATGTTAAAATCGTTATCTAATCATCTAGTAATCAACAATATATGATTTCCAAACTTCAATTAATACAAATCACATATCCACCATTTTTACCTAATCTTTATAAAATGAGCTCAAGAACACAAAATTACTTACTATCAAGAGATGAAGATGATGTAGATGATGGTGTTAATCAGTTTCCTTTTGCTAGATTTAATCACAATAATTTGTTCTTGATTTTCTTTTTAATTTGTGGATGAAGAATTAGAGAGTGTTTCAAAGAACAAAAAGGAAAAAGGTTGGTGGAATGAGTCGGTCCACACACCGACCCCAACTCTTATTTAGTATAAATTATACCCGTTCCTAGCCTATTGTCTGGAACCCAAAAATACCCGAAAGTCAAAATACTTTTATTTTACCGTGAACTTTGTTTATTTAAAACAAACTATATTTTATTAGTCACAATAAAATCGGTGACTCTTTTACTTGTTTATTTTCCAAATAAACCATTTAAACTTAATAAAATAAAATTTATTTCCAGGCCCAGAAACAGGATGTTACAGATAGCGTGTGATATACTGATATATGTAACCTATTTGGTGTGTAATTCTTTTGTATTTAAATATTGTAGTTTTAAGATTTAATCTTTTATCATACGCATAACATTGATTTAATATTAAAGTAGACACATAGGTATATTCACGAATTGAGTAGAAAAAATGTCCACTTTGACATTTTAAATGGGACGGAGGGAGTATATGGTTAGTAGTTAAACTCTACTGCATTTAGTTGCAATTGAATTATAGGTGGACGGACATATTAAGTTAGTACTTAATGAGATTATTTGTCTGCTTTATGATTAGAAGTGATGACATTTTATATGATATAAGAAACGATTAACGCGTATGACAAAGACACATAAAATGAGGGAGATGAGTTAGTATTCATTCGGTTCGTGTATGTCAAATGCAATTAATCCGAGTCTATGGTGAATATAGGTTGTGAACTGGGTAAGCTTTCCGTATTGATTGTTTTCCCGACCAATGATCTAAACAATTAATGATTCATCGTTTCTGCTACGTATATTCGGATACGTTTCGAATCCTCTTATTTCTTACAAATATAAACAACTTAAAAGAAGTTCATGTATTAGACTACTAAACGTCACAAATAAAATATCATGACTCTATAGTTTCTTTTAAAGGGTTAATTAATACTTACTAGATATTTACTTAGACTACTTTCAACGGTGCACTGAAGAACCGAACTCTCACGTCGGTACTTCTTTAAAAGACTAAACACTATTAATAGTGAAATGAAGAACTGAATTTTTTTAGCCCCACACAATAATACATTTATTATATACTCAAAACAAAACATAAAATAAATAAACCGATCATCTCATTTCAGTCTCCCTTCATCTCTTGCCAGACGAAAGCACGAAGAACGGACTAAGGAGATGATGCATGGAGACATTGAATACGACTCCAACGACGTAACCATTAGGAGTGACCGTAGAATATAACGACATAAAAAAGTAAACAAACCATTCAAAACGGAATACACCCTTTAATTCAATTCAAAATGAATATAAATTAAATCTTACAATAAAATAAAAGCATGAGTATATATTTTAGTTTAAATATATTCACTAGTTCCAACAAGAAAAGTTTAGGTCCACCCCTACCTCCTACTACTAACATTTCCTTCTATTAATTATTGCCGTGGACTTATCCCATTTCTTCTTTTTTTGAATATTATTAGGCAAAAAAACAATACTTTATTCTAGACAAAAAATCTTCATTAGTTTATATCAAAAAGAAAAAAAAATTAATATAATAATAATTTACACAAGCGTGGTTTCAAGTCTCCATTAAAGACTCTTTCTAGTGCTTGCAATCCAAAATCTTTTAAGTTCTCTCTTTCTTTCTCCCTCTCTCTCAATATCTATGAACTTTAAGAATCTTTCTATTAGATTTTGTTCGTAAGTTAAACTTGTAGATGAGATATGGAGCTAGGTTTGAGCTTAGGTGATGCACCATCAAAGACTACGACCACCGGAGTAGATAAAACTACTTTAGGGTTTTGCATGGCTTTAGGGATAACAACAACACATGATCAACAGAAGGAGAAACCACAATCAAATGACGATGATGAGTTTGATGATGATGACGATGATGATGACGATGAACATGAGAAAGATGATGCAAATACTTTGAAAGAAAAGGGTGGAATAATAAATACTGTGAGTCATGAAAGATTGTTAGTGTCTTCTTCATCAAATCCACCGGTTCAACTTGATTTGCTTCCTTCTGGACCGGTTCATCGTCATACTTCCTTTCCATGGTCTCCTGATAACGGTTCTTTCTCTATCCATATATCCTCTCTCTCTCTCTAAAATAATAATATTGACCCCAAAAGGAAACATGTAAAATAACAAGATCGATTGCTTATTTTGAAATGATTATTCATTCGTTTATTTATTTTTTAAATGTTTGGTTGTATTTTGCTAAACAGTTTTTTGATAAAAATGTTTCAAAAAACTTTTACTATGAAAACAAAACGAAGTACAAATAAACATTTTATTAAGCAATCCCAACCGCCCTTAAATTTTTATTGGATATTATTTTTTTTGGATATTATTTACTCCGTATATTTTATTTCTCTCAGGTTCTTTGTACATACACACACATGTGTATAGTGTGTGTGTTTGTAAAATATACATTATTATTTTATTTTTTTTATGAATTAATAAATATGATATTGGCCGGTATGTTCAAAGATACAATCTTTACATGGTAAAAAACGAATTCTTTTTTATATGGGCATGGTCAAAAGATTCAATCTTTATATAATAAAATGGAAAGATATCATGTAGGTATGCTCACAAGATTCAATCTTGATGTGAAAAATAATTTGTTGCTACGCGCATGCTCAAAAAATACAATCATTATATGAAAAATGATAAAATTATGATATTATGAATATTGGAATAACATGATATGGGTATGTTCAAAGATGCAATCTGTATATGAAAAATGGAAACTTTTTGATATGGGTTTTTAATTTTTTATGGATTTTATTTTTTTTACAATTTTTTTTATCTTGTATAGGAAGTTCAGAGGGGGGTTCATCGGGAAATGTGGCGGCGGGGAGAGGGTTGGAGGTGAGGCGGATGCCGGTGGCGGTGGGGACGGAGGAAGCCACGTCATCATTCCGGTTAGAATTCATGAGTTACAATGGAAGAAATATTGGAAGTGGAAGTAAGAATCATAAGAGGGGATTTGAGATTGGAAACGACGTCGTTGAGGTGGAAAGAGCTTCATCTAGGGCTAGTGATGAAGATGATAATGGAATGTCTAGAAAAAAACTGAGACTCTCAAAGGAACAATCTGCTTATTTAGAAGAAACCTTCAAAGAACACAATACCTTAAATCCAGTAAGTGCACTATTATAACTCAATAGATATTACAAGCATTATTTACACATGCACCATTACCTCTATAATTCTTCACAAATCATAGTGATTTATGGATGTATGGGTGTGTGTGACGAGATTCTAGGGAATTATATGTAGTCTATCTGGATATAAGGTAGTCTGTCTTAAATTCTAGCAATGCTATCATTAGTTTCTTTTGGCATATTTGATACTAGCACAAAGCTATTTTTATCTACACGATCACATATTTCCCCAATAAATACACTAACTATTACGTACTCCTTCCGTCCCATTACAAGTGTCCACTATTAACTTTTGAAAGTCTTTTATATACAACTTTGACTGTAAATATTTTTGTTTGTGTTATATAATATTTGATGCAAAATATATGAATGAATTGGGTTTTAAATGTATTTTCATTGATATAATTTTCATCATGTATTATATAACACAAACAAAAAAATTTAAGGTCAAAGTTGAAAACGAAAGACTTCAAAAAGTCAATAGTGAACACTTGTAATGGGACGGAGGTAGTATTTGATAAGATTCTCAGGCGTTGATTTATGTTCGACTTAGATTCGTAACACTGCATTTTACGTGCACATTGTATTTGAGCCGTGGATTACAGAAATCAACGGTTGGGCGAATTTGGGACGTCGATTACTAAAGTCTAACGGCTGAGATCGTCCGTTCCTCTGTCCCTACAAAATACAGCTGACCTCTAATTTCACACGTTAGATTATTTCTTTGAAATATAAATGGGAAGACTAGCTAGTTCCATTTTTACATTCATATTTTGTTTATTTCTTGTGTTATAGATAGATTAATTTATTATTCAAAAATAATCAACATGCTTTTTTAGCAAATCGATATGCTTTTCATACGTGAAAAAGTATAGAAAGATTTGGGTACTGACCTCTACTGACTGCAAAATCTTTCGGTGATATCCCATAAAATTGTGCTATAAAGGTTCACGTTAAATTTTAGGCCTGTCAAAGTATGGAATTTCCGAATTTGTCTTTATTTAAAGTCAAACATATATTAATGTCATGTTATGTCCAACTTTTTTTTTTTTTTTCTCTTTTTTGCTGAAGCAGAAACAGAAGCTTGCACTTGCAGAACGGCTTAATCTTAGGCCTCGACAAGTAGAAGTCTGGTTTCAAAATAGAAGAGCAAGGTATAGTATATACAATTATTTACTAATTAAATTAGTAAATAAAGAATAATAGATATAGACATATATGCATATATGCATATCTATAGATATATAGCTTAATATTTTTGTAAAAATATAGGACAAAACTGAAGCAAACTGAGGTGGACTATGAGTACTTGAAAAGATGTTGTGAAACCCTAACCGATGAAAACAAAAGACTTCACAAAGAGCTTCAAGAACTAAGAGCTTTGAAGACTACTTCAAATCCATTTTACATGCAGCGTCCGGCCACAACGCTCACAATGTGTCCGTCTTGTGAGCGTGTGGCTACCACTTCCAATGTGGTCCCTACGTCACCATCGACGAAACAGGCCGTGGAGCAAAACTCTAAGAAAACACGATCGTTAATTTTCCCGGTGTCAAACGTGGAACCTTCTAGTAACTCCCAACAACAACATGCAACACAATAAGAAAGGGATATAGCATTGAAATAGATGTATACGAAGATTAATATTGATGATGTATATATACTTAAAGGTTTAGTACGTTTTTGTGATCATATCATATATGTGAATTTTGTTGATTTGTGGAATTTGTGGTTGAAATTGTTAGTACAGTAGTATATGATTTGGGTGAAGAAAAAGGCAAAGTTTTCATATATTTTTAATTTCTTATTTTGGTGGAAAGTAGAAGTTAATTAGGACAAAAAGGACAAAGGAAGTTCTATTGAATTATATTTTTTATTTTTAATGTTCTATGAATTTAACATTATAGCGTCTTGTCATATTAAATGGATACATTCAATCATGTATATATCCTTGTTTTATTATCAAATGGATAAGGATTTATATTATATACTTGATTAAAATGAGGTAAAGGATATTATAAAAAACTTTAACTAACTATTTATATATTAACCCTAAAAACAAAATCGTGAGTGGGTGTTTGATTTGTTAGTGACTAGCAAAAACCCGCGCAACGCAGCGGATAAAATTTTTAAATTCGATCAAGAAATATTATGACTAATTGTTTAATAGTTGATCCAAATATTATGTCTTATTGTTAAAATTAATCATATCGATGACTCCGTCTTAATGTAAATCAAAAATAAGATTTATGTTGCTATCGAACTATTTGAGCAAAATAAGGGTTAAGAACATCAGTCGTACTTGGTGTTTGATCATGATAAGCTGAACTCTATCTTGATTGTTATCAATTATTTTTTTAATATTTTTCTATATGTCGTAGTAGTTTTATAATAATTCACTTTTGAAAATATTCTAAAAAATAGATTGGAGATATCTCATTATTTGAAGACTTCACTTGTCAAGTATTTTTCTTTGACAAACATAATTACGTATTTTTATGTTGAGTGTGAATTTGATTTATAGCATGTGTGATCTTTTTTTTTTTTTTTAATTTTTAGGTTCAATGTAACAATTTAATTATAATTAATTAATGAAATAGTGTATACTATTATCGGTTGTTTGGCGTTGACTTTTTGAAGTAATTAATTTATTATCACATATAAACTTAAGTTACTTATCCGTTTTCATATTTAGAAAAGTTTTGATTTATATTGTTTCCAATGGTATAAGATTTTCTTTATCTTATTGAGGGGTAGATTTATCTTATGTACTACCTCCGTCCCATCAGAAATGTCCACTATTGACTTTTGAAAGTCCTTCTTTTACAACTTTGACCTTGAATATTTTTATTTGTGTTATATAATATTTGATGCAAACTATATGAATGAATTGGGTCTTTAATGTATTTTCATTGATATAATTTTCATCATGTAATATATAACACAAACAAAAATATTTAAGGTCAAAGTTGAAAAAGAAATACTCTGAAAAGTCAATAGTGGACATTTCTGATGGGACGGAGGGAGTAATATATTAGGGGCGGTTTAGTCTTTTGCGATCTTTAAATTTGTAAGGTTGTAAAGAAAATATGTAAACAATTTATAATGTAGTGTAGATAATGGAAGTGGGTATGAGTAAGAGAGTATGGGAATGGAGTATGCTCATTATTACGGATTCGATTTTTTTCTTTTTTATGAACCGGAAAGAAACTCGTATCTTCGTATATTCCTTCTTTCATATTTTCGTGAATGACAAAGTCAAAGTGTATACAATCAATCGAAGGCGTAGATCAAATACAATCAAAAGGGCAATAAAAGGTTTCTTTTCTAATTTTTCTAAATTTAGAAAAGTTCACTTTAAAAAGGTATACACTTTTAGAAAATGAGAAATCACATATTACAATTTTAACCACTAAAATCTTATCTTTCTCATTTACAAACTTTTATGATTAGTTGAGACATGAAAATAGAAAATTATTTCTAATAACCTAAAATGGTAATGGACATGTAGAATAGGACGGATGAAGTATTTTTTACCCCTAAAATTGAACTATATAATATCTCATACTCTCATTAACAACTCCATTTCTTTCATTTTCTTATAGAAACTCTAATGCAAATTACTATAATAATATTGTTTGAACTAAGAAGTGAGGAATTATATTGATATTTATTATGTTATTAAGGGAAGCATGTTTTATTGTTTTATGGCATGCTTGTGTTTGCTTTAAGAAAAGAGGAGCATGGGACGACCATTTTATTTGTTTAATGATTTCAATAACAACACATAGTTGAAATGTGGTTTTGTATGTGAAAGAGATAATCTAGTAGGGACAAGAATGTAATATTAATGAAATATTTGTCTGGTAAAGGTGGTACCCGATGAGGACCACCAATTATGAGGACACACAAGGAAAGTACAAGGCTTCATTATTGTCAGTTTTAACCTTTATTTGTCACGTGACCTGTCACGAGACTAAACCATGCTATATGTCCACATTAAACCCATATAGAAGGTTATTTACAGGGACGGAGACGAGGCGGGGGTAGCGTAGACAGTCGTCCCCACAAGAATTTTTAAATTACGTAAAAAAGAAAATTTTTTAAGGTATTAATTACATTTTAAAATTTTCACCCCCACAAAACTATTAAAAAAATATAAAATAATTTTTTTTCGCCCCCACTATCGGAAATTCCTGGCTCCGTCCCTGGTTATTTACTTGTTATTTGGCAAATAAGCTCACAGTTCTTGGCTTATTTTAAACTTATAGCATCTCCTTAGCAAGTAAGTAAACACGCTGACCAAATAACTTTATCTTAAAATCAAATTTCAATCAACACATCAAATACTCACACACACCGTACCCTACTATTACAAATATACACATTAAACCACGCATATACACAATTGTTACATCCCAGAATTTGAACCCTCCAATTTCAAACTTGAATGGTCACTACAATATCGCTAGGTCAATGACCATTTGGTTATTATTTTACAATAGGCAAATAAATCAATAAAATAAGCCCCCGAACGCCACTTGTCTGTTTGGCAACCCTATTTTGAAGAATTATTAGGTATGTTAGGAGTTGAGTTTCTAATTCTAAGAAACTTAATCCTTTATTAATTCACAATTTTTGCTTGACATAAAAATTGGAATATAGTTTCTTTAAAATATAATCCCCTCAAGTAGAAACTCCTAAAAACTAGCTACTTCAAAAAGTCTTCATCCCTTTATTCGTAAATTACTATATCTCTTCTTATTAATTATTAAAAATTTGGAATTATAAAACATCATATCTTTTGTGCCATTTTACATTCATAAGTTTCAATCACAACTAGTTTGTCAACCACTTATTAAAAAGTAAAAAATCAAGTCCGAAATAAAATCTTCAGCTTCTAACTTCCAGGTCCATCTCTAACTCAAGCTCCATCTTCAGCTACTTTTGCAAAACACACCCTTAGTATATAAATTCGTTCGTCTCAATTTTGTTAGCAATCACCACTATTTTTTCTAATTACTATAAATTGAATAAATATAAATTTTGCCTTTATTTTTAAGAAAAAGCTTAACTAAGGGTGCGTTTAGTTACAGAAAACTTCCCACTTTTCTAGAAAAATTCTCTAAGAAAACAAGAAAATTAGAAAACGTGTTCAAATTTGAGTTTTTCTAAAAAACTTTTCTAAGAAAAGGAAAATCCTTGTTTTTCATTTTATAACTACAAATTTGAAAACTACTTTTGATGGTTTCCATCTCTACTCTTCTTTGGAAAAGGAAAACTCCACCCCTTGCAACTAAACATGTTTTCTAGATTTTTCATGCTTTTATAGAGAGGTAAAACACTTCTCATTCTCTAAAGAAACAGAAAAAGAAAAATGGAGAAATTTTTCTGTAACTAAACGCACCCTAAAATTTTTACAAAGTAAAGAAAACTGAAAGTAACAAATGAGAGTAAAACGAAAGATTAATAATATTGAATAGTTATTTTTGAGTAGACACTCTTTTGAGATAAATAGAAATACTAATGTGGATAATTAAAAGAGGGAGGAGAGAAATATTGATTCGGAATATGATGAGTTAATTTTAGGTTTCGTGTTTAGAAAAGTAGGAATTTTGGGGAAAATTCACAAAAATGATCCCATCATCACACCTCATTTAATAAACCAATCCTTTGACCAAGGTTTTTAACAAAATAATCCACCAATTGGCGCCGGGGGCGCCGATGGTGACATGTGTGAGAGGGTGGGGCGCCGATGTGACATCCGAGGGGCGCCGGGCCCATCAAATAATGGTGGGGCGCCGACCCGGCGCCAATTGGTGGATTATTTTGTTAAAAAGCTTGGTCAAAGGATTAGTTTGTTGAATGAGGTGTGATAATGAGATCATTTTTGTGATTTTCCCGAATTTTGGCGACAGTTTTTGTTGGTCCCAAATTAACAACTACTCCGTGTAAACTTGTACATGGGTGTGAAGACAATCATTTTGAGTTATCAAACTTATAACAGGTTAATGCAAGTTATATTTGAGAACACGTGTTATAAATTTCAGCTAATTCTTTATGTGAATCAATAAAAAAAAATTTAGACATTGGGTGTGTTTGGATAAGGGGCTTTTGGGGGCTTGAGCTTCTATCTTTTACAAGCCCCAGCTATAACTCTTGTTTGGCAATATAATAAAAATGGGGCTTCTTGAAAAAATAAACCCGCAGAAGCCCTTAAACAAGAAGCTTTTTGAAGTGGCTTTTGAAGAGAAGCCCCAGCTCCAGCTCCAGCCCGTTGTTGCCAAACACACCCATTAACTTAGCGGAATCACTAACTATCTAAATACAAATTATAACACTCACTTACTACATTGAGAACACACTCTAAGATGATTACAAAGAAAATGCTAAAATCTCTAACTCGATGCCCTCAGCTTGATCTAAATTTACAGTGTTATCTCCCCAAAAGGAGTCGTATAGTTATAGTTCGGGAGAACATTCCTTGTATTATCTTTAACCAATCAAGAGCCTTGATGAATCCTCATTCCCATTGGTTAATTATGTGTGTGCTATCTTCCTGTACAGCCATACATGATATCATGGTGTACTTATTTTCGGCAATGTAATAATGTATTACATGTGCGTGCGTAATTGGCTAATATAGTTAGTAGGAGCACCTTCGCGTAGCAAGACTTTTCACTTAGGATGGACCAAAACAATACTAGTACTAATACCGCACGAAAATAATATAATAAAGTGCAAGAAACTTAATTGTCACTTTAACGTGCAACACAATAAATAAGGCATTATAATTATAGGGTTTTAATGGAAAAAATATAGATTGTAACATTAAATTAAAAACTATTAACATATCAATCAAACTCTAAAAAATTTAACTTTATATTCACATTCACATGTATAATACTTCATCCGTCCTATTTAAAATGTCCACTTTGACTTTGCACGTAATTTTATAATTCTCCACTAACTACATTTTTCACCAATCAAATATTAAATTCACCCACTCAAGTCTTTTTTTGATTGGTTAAATATCAAAGTGGACACTTATAATGGGACATCCCAAAATAGTAATGTGAACATTTTAAATGGAACGAGGGAGTAATAAACTAATAGAACCACATTAGATCAGATCAACAAAAATTGTTCAATTGAGTTTGACCAGTTAAAGTAGCAATTTAGTGTTGACTATTATTAGCTAACAAATCACAAACAATAACACGAAATATTGATTTCAAATCAACATGGGAAAGAAGGATGAGATTATACATACGTGTTAACAGCAAAGTTAGAATACAAAATCAAGAAAGAATTGGATTGAATTAATTGCAAATAAATAAAAAAGTAAATTAATGAGAACCTGCAAGACGTAAGCCATTGCCTTGATTTGCTAGATCGCGTAAATCCTAAAACAAAACAATTTTATTGGATGAGCCTATATATGGGTCAATAATGTTTCACTTAGTAAAATATCTATAACTATATATAGTGAGTACTAAAAAAAATTTCCAAGGTGGGCCATGGCCCTTCCTGTGTCTTTCATAGCTTCGCCACCGTCTTGGCAACACCCGGGTCATCTTTGTAGATATGTACATGCTGTAAAACATTGGAGATGTCTTTTAGATAAGTATCAATGCTCTACGGTGTTGGTAAATCATCACAATTGTATCTACAACTAATATGATGATCTTCATTCTGTAAGCTGGCTGCAAGCAAAATTCAATCCATCGTCATGTTTTGGTTCTCTATCTTCAACTTCATCTTTGACTTGTTGAATGCTTTAAGTCATAGGTTAGTTCACAAAATAACTTTCAATGAATTACTTGAAAACTGATTGTAGATAATTATCTCTGAGCTAGGTGATTGTATTGTATAACTAGTTCTCATGATTCCTTTAGTCACAATTCAAACAACATAAGTTATGTGCTACCTACAATACTTTTCTAAGCTATAAGCTAGCTATGCATAAATTTTTTAAAGTTGAATGCACTTTATCTACATGGTTTTTTAGACAAACAACCCATTATTTTACTAAACACCAAACTTATTCGATTGTAATATTAACCTAGTAAGTAATTTGTGCAAAGTGACGGATAATTATAAGCAGTCGAACATTATCAATTCAAGTATTATGACGACTCAATTTGCACAACATCTCAATTATTTAATACTCAATTTTAGAATATCTATTATATATTTATCAAATATAAAGAAACAGTTTGTTATCGATTAGTTTCAAGTATGTATTTAACATATAGAGTATTATTTATGTGTTGTAAATCAATTTTGAAGGTTGATTTTATATATTTAGAAACTTATTTAGTTATGGAATGTGTATTTGAGGGATACGAAATAATTTTGCATCTTGATATTGTAAGATTATTAGCCAGAAGGCTAAATCAGTTAATAGTGCATAGATTACGATGCCACCTAGTATATGAATGAAATATATACAAGCTCAAAGACATAATTTCCGTGAAAAACATATATACAGTTATTTGGTGCTGTTGAAAGTTTTTTTCAGAAACAGTTACATTTTCAGCCCTTGAAGTTTATTTATATTTACAATATTGGTACCTCAATTTATTCTTGCAGCACAAATGAACCGTGCAGTTTAGTAGCACATATTAATTCCGCAAAAAGATATACATCCACATACTTTATTATATACAAACAATAGATGAAAACCCGTACGATACACGATATAAGATACACACACATTTTTATGATAAGTTTATTATTGATAATAAATCAATTCAATCTATCAATGCTTTTAAATCAATCATACTTGTCCAAATTCGTAAATAATTCATCCGTAAAACAACTAAAAGCAAGCACTAACTATAGGCATAACAATTAGGCAAACAATTCATAATGAAGTTGTACGAATAAGGCAATAATAACTATACAAGAGTAAGTGGAAAACTAACATGTCAAATATTATTATTGTTCTTATAAAGGTAATCAACTAACCTAAAACTACTTCGGTAAACAAACTTTAATAAAGTTGATGTTTTTTTTTTTTTCTAAACAAACTTTTTCTATATTATCATCATTGGCAATGGTCAGATTCATTTGATAAACAAAATCGGCTTAAAACTACAACAGTCAAATTAATAAATTGTAAAATATATATAAATAAAATAAAGACAAAATGTGATTTGTTATACAAAACATAACCTTTGATTGATGAATGAGGATGATGATAAAAGTTATAGAGGTAGTTATAGAGGTACTTTTTAAATGCAAGAGAGAATCGTGAACTATTATTGAATGAAAACAATTATTGTTTCATGAATATATATAATTTAATTCGCATGTAAGGGATTGCTTTTGAAGAGTTATATTGAAAAATATGCTATCTAGAAAAGTAATAGATATATTATCTGATTGTTTTTGTTCCATAATAATTAATTAATAAATTTTAAGGTGGAGGATCATAGGAGAAGGGGTAATTGAAGAGAAGGAGGTGAAAATTTAATTGTGGTCATTGGATCATCATTTGGTTTGGATTAATGGTTATAAGGGATGACATTGTTGTAATTAGTTTGAAAAATAAGGTTTAGAGTTAACAAAAAAAAAACGTAACAAAATATTTTACCTCACATCCCTTCCACTATTTTAATTTTTACATTTTAACCCTTCACTTTCTTTTCATCCTCTTCCTACCTTCTTCTTCCCCCAACCCCACCTACCACCACCCCACCACCCCCACAACCTGTTGCCGCCAGCCACTGTCGGCCGTCGTCAGACGCTGCCGGATTTCGACCGCTGAAATTTTTTTTTTTAGAAAAAAAAATTCCAAAATTTGTTTTATCAATTTTATTTATAAAATTTTGTTTATATATAGTATCCGTTTTCTACTGCATTTTGAAAAAAAAATTATTAGTTTTCTTCACTGCATTTTGTATATTATTATTTTTTAACTACAACTTGTATATATATATTTTACTGAATCTTCTATACACGACGTCATTTAATATATATAATATAAAATGCAGTAAAAAGAGAACAATATGTCCTAAATTAAATATATGCAAAATGCAGTAAAAACAACAATATGTAGTATACTTTTATACAAAATGTAGTACAAATAGATAATATGTATAATATAAAATGCAGTAAAAAACAAACAATATGTAATAAATTAAATATATGCAAAATGCAGTAAAAATAACAAAATGGTGTACAAATAGATTATGTTAAATATAAAATACAGTAAAAAGTGAACAATATGTACTAAATGACATATATATGTAAAATGCAGTAAAAACAACAATACGTACTATACTTTTATATAAAATGCAGTAAAATTGAATAATATGTATAATAAAAAATGCAGTATAAAAACAAACAATATGTAATAAATGATATATATAAAATATAGTAAAAATAATAACATGCAGTATAATTTTAACAAAATGCAGTACAAAATAAATTATATATAACATAAAATGCAGTAAAAAACAAGCAATATATATTAGATCAATTTGTATATATAAAATGCAGTAAAAACATCAAAATGCTATACAAAAAGGATAATGTTTATAATACAAAATGCAGTAAAAACGAACAACATTTACTAAACATATATATACAAAATTCAGTAAAAATAATAAAATGCAGCACAATTTTAACAAAATGCAGTACAAAATGATAATATGTAAAAACAATTGAAAAAAATTTATGAAAAAAAAAAAAATTTCAAATTTAAAAAAAAAAAAATTTTTTTTTTAAATTTCCGGTGACCGGCAGTAGCTGGCGGCGGCTAGTGGCGACGGCTGGTGGTGAGTGGTGTTGAGGTGAGGAGGAAGAAAGTAGGTTGGGATGATAAACAATATTAAAAAAATGAAGGGGGTAAAAATGAAACTTGGTTATGTCACATATCAGGGGCGGACCCACTTGATGGGTAGTGGGGTCCCATGACACCAGTCATCTAGTTTTTGCAGTGTAATTTTTTTTTATTTTCTAATAGTGACCCCATCAAATTTCTAATAGTGACCCCATCGAATTAATCCTGTGCTACCCATTAGCCCAAGAGTGCAGCTTCTGTTTGCTTAATGGACCTTTTGATAGCATAACTCAGCCCAAAAAATAACATATCAAAAAGAGTTTAAAGAAAGAGATCAGGCCTGTAATTCTGTCAAACCTCTATTTCACATTTTACCCTAATATTTTTTTTCCTCTTCTCTTCATCGACACATCAGTTAGGGCAGCAGCAAACACCATTTTTTTAGGTTTGTTTTTTATGTTCATTGACTTGTTTCTTGTGTTATTTCATATTTGGTGGTAGAACTGCTACTTCATCTTCGAATCCATGAATATGTCCTGTGAATTTGCTATATCAGTGCTTATTGTATGAAAAAGTCTCTTGAATGAAACAAACTTTGTTAATTTTTCAAAGATTCAATTCTTCCAGCCCTAAATATTTGTTCATATTTACATTTATGTGATCTAATTTAAAGGGTTTTTCATTTTTCTAAATAATCTATTTGAATTGCTGACAAAATCAAATACTCCCAAGTATTTAGAGATAGCAAGAATTCGGGTTTTTAAGAGAGAGAGAGAGAGAGCGTGCTCTATTTAGCACTGTCTTACACCCATGACTTTTGCTTTCATGCCTATCGGTTTGACTTACTGTAATGGTAGCAACGTACTATTTACAAGTATTATACTACAATATATATTTAAATTTATTTTAAGAAAACTGTTAGTAGTTGACCCGACCCAACCTGACCTGACCCACTTTTGACCCGATCCGTTTAACCCGATTCAAATATTTATATCAAAATTTTGGTTATTATATTTGTGACACCACTGACCCAAAATCCTGGGTCCGCCTCTGTCACATATGACACATTTTTAGTGGTTTAAATATTCTCTTCATTTCTCCTCACTTTTCCTCAAATACCTCATTCTCCTCTTAACTTCACCCAAATTTTAAACCATTGTATTAGTTTTTCTATCCGGCCAAAACTCTTAACGATTATTATCTAATTTATGAAGGTAACGAAATTAATTAACATTTATAACATGATATAGATAATATTGTGATAATGATATATTATAGATATAAATATATATATATATAATAAAGAACAAAGAAACACAAAATGTACCTTTGTACAATTGATATAGTAATATTTAGTATTGATATAGTTTGATAGATAATACATAAATAAATATATTATTAATGATTAATTTGTGTTTTGTAGGATAGATCTTATACGTAAACTTAATGTAATTTATAATCTACTTAATTTAATATTTAATCTTAAATAATGAGAGAATGTCACGTGGCATTCCATTCACCATGACAAATTCTAGAGCAATTTAATATACTCATTTAGTATATATATAGAATAGAATATAAATAATAGATAGATTTATTTCATACTGAACTATATAACTCACGTACGTCGACGTATTCCTTGTTAATTCACTTAGGTATCGTTGGATCAAAGAGACTGTTGGTACATCTATGTGTGTCTGTCAGTTGGTCTCGGTCTGTAATCGTGTCGATATTGTAATTACGTATTAAATAGTTTTAGACTTTGTTTAATTACAATTTTTGTATTCATGCGACACAAGCATTGTGTCGCAGAATCATTCCTTGCGACACAAGGATTGTGTCGCAGAGCCATTCCATGCGACACAAGGATTGTGTCGCAGAAGCATTCTATGCGACACAAGGCTTGTGTCGCATAACGTCTGGCAGATGTTCATCTTTGCGACATAACATACGACACAGTCGTTATGTCGCATAGATTAGGGCTTTTTATGTCGTATTGATTCTAACTGTTTATGTCGTATATATATACGACACAACATACGACACATGAATTATGTCGTACCCTTTTTATACGACACAACATACGACACAGTGACTATGTCGCATCTGAGATTAATTTCTCAAATAATGCTAAATACAGGGGAAATGCTGTCCGCGTGACACGTGTCATACGACACAACACTTGTGTCGTATTGCCCTTCTACGACATAGTCATTATGTCGTATTGTCTTTCTGCGACACAACTGTTATGTCGCAGAATTTTTGTAAAATCAAAACGCGAGTTATTTTTTGGTACTAACGCTAACGCATTTAGAGTTTTGTTGTATTATTGTTGTCTTTTGTAGAAATGGCTGAACAACAACCTGCTCAAGCTGCTCCGGCTGCTCAACCCGCAGAGATCGATGTTACCAAATATTTCTGGGAGCCACGTCACAATATTGTGGCGTTCATGAACACAAATGTTGAGACTTCGCGACCTTACCGACCCATGATAGCGTTTCTTCGTCATTCTCGAATTCACAAAGCTATCACCGCTGACACTCGGATCTTGACGAATCATATTACTGAGTTTTGGGACAACGCGGTGGTCAACTACGATGAAGCGGATACTCGTATCATTTCTACTGTCTGTGGCCGCCAAGTTATCTTCTCCGAGCAGCTTCTTCGGGATTACTTTAAGTTTGATGATAATTCTGACATGATCACTCAGTTCACTCCTGGAGCAATTGCACAAGGCATGAGATCGATTGGATATCAAGATATTCCAGTTGATCAATACAAGAAGACCTACATGACGAAGGTCTGGAGATATCTGGCTCACATTGTGATCGTTTGTTTATCCAGTCGCAGGGCAGGTCTTGAAGGAATGAAATTTTCGACTGCCTCTACTATTCTTGCCTTGATCTACAACAAACCCCTCAACTTCTCTGGTTATATCTTCAGAGGTTTTGTCAACAATGCCTTGGATGCAAGGGAAAAATGGGCTCTATATCCTCGGTTTACTCAGTTGCTGCTAAATCATTTGCATCCCGACCTTCCAGTGGTCGCGTCCTTTACTTTCAAGCAGACACCGATGAACACCAGGATATACACTACTTGTACTACCTTTGCCAGGCAGGGACAGGCACTAGAACGTGAGGTTGCTCTTTTCGGTCACATCGTGGATCCTGCTTATGTTCCTCTTCCTGGTGAGCAATTCAATGCGCCAGCACCTGAACATCCCGTCCCACAACCTCCAGTACAGCAGCCTCCAGTTCAACAACCTCCGGCTCAGCAACAGCCAGTTCAGCCAGATCTCGCGAATCCGGAGTTGGTGGATCTCGATCGTGAGATCGATGCTTATCAGCCACCTTCTCCACGTCCTGAGTCCTCTAGCCGCGGAAAAAGGCCTAGAGACACTTCTGATGTTGCTGATCTGAATCCTCTGGTCAGACGTTCTCGTACCTCCACTTCTACATCTTCTGAGCTCCCCAGAACTGAAACTCCGATCACCCCTCATCCAACAGTCATTGAAGAGCTCCTGAGCAGGATCAATCGGATGCAGCAAGATATGGCCGCTCAGGCAACGATATTTGAAGCTCAAGATGCCAGGATCTCCCGTCTTGAAAAAGAAAATGAAGATTTGAGATCAATGGTTACGAAGCTGCAAACCCAAGCTATTGCTTCGGGGGAGACAGGCCCAACGGCCTTAGAATCAACACCTAGGGTTTCCGCCGAGGGCGATGAAAATGTAAATCCTGATGATGTAACTAATTCTTCTATTAATGAAACAACTCTTGTTTTGGATTACATAATTGAGAAACCAGGGCAACCAAAACCGCTAGCTGTAGATTACACGTACTGTAATTTGTCATACTTTCAATCTGCGATCAACGAAGATGGAAATGCGTCTGAAGAACCTTTTGATTTCGAAGCTGCTAATAATGATGATGATGTTAATGTTGAACAAGAAGAGCTTGAACCAGACGAAGAATATACCGATTATCCAGCTTATCCACATGTCGCATCTGATTCTTCAGATGATGAGTCAGGGCCTGCGTTCAATTACGTACCAGGATCTACTTCTCAACCTGCTCCTGCTCAAGAATCGTCTATGCCTGCCGACTTTTCACAAGAAAAACCAGTCCCTATTCGTGAATCGACAAATTATAATTACATTTTCCCACAGGATACATCCGAATGTGTTTCTTTTGACAAGGAAATGCCCATCAGGGAAAGGGATAACTGGTTTCCCAAAGGAAAAAATCCCGAACCTGCTCCTGTTACGTGCAAGAAATACAGGGTTGGTGGTGATTATACTGGTCTTATAAAAAGTTGGAAGGTCAGCAAGGGAAGGTTAATGATCAAGAGACTTGACGGTATCCAGTATTTTCGACGTTCTCTGAAGAAACTGAGTACATTGCCAAAGCATGACATTGTTCGTCTCACTCAGCTTCAGTTGATAAATCCTTACGAAGATGGACTTGCAAATGTTCTTCAAAAGGTCATGCGTGAAGAAATTCGACTAAAGAAATATCATTATGTCAAACCAACACTGGGTACAAGGTATACATTCAAGAAAAAGCTCGATCCAAATACCAAGCAGCCAATCGTAAAGATTCACTATCCTCCTGCTGAATGTCTGGATGAAATTGCTCTGGAAACAGTTCCTTTCAATTTGCTGAAGCGTTTTCACTACTGGGAACTGGATGTTCATACTGGCGAAGCTGTCCTTGTTTATGTGCCAGATTCAGAGCCTCAGACTAGATCATTGTGGGGTCTACGTAAAGCTGAATTCAGAATATTTGACCCAATGAGCTTGATAAATCTGTCAGGAAATGATATGAAGAAGCTATTCGACAATCGAATTCGCTACAACCCAGGAAACGAGTTCAACTCTGTATTAGCGAAACGATTTCAGAAAATCGTTGATATATGCTTCACTTTTGGCATACATGCTGGCGGAAAGTTTCCACCCGGATGGGTTTGAAGTTCAGACGTTTGAAGATCTGCGTTTTTGAAGACTCAAGCAAATCGAAGAATTCTTGAAGACCAAGCTGAAGACACGGGGGAGTTTGTTGGTACATCTATGTGTGTCTGTCAGTTGGTCTCGGTCTGTAATCGTGTCGATATTGTAATTACGTATTAAATAGTTTTAGACTTTGTTTAATTACAATTTTTGTATTCATGCGACACAAGGATTGTGTCGCAGAATCATTCCTTGCGACACAAGGATTGTGTCGCAGAGCCATTCCATGCGACACAAGGATTGTGTCGCAGAAGCATTCTATGCGACACAAGGCTTGTGTCGCATAACGTCTGGATAAGGCTATAAATAGAAGCTCGCCAGCTTCCGTTTTGCTAAGACACTTTACACACACATAACACTTTTATTATCACAGAATACTCTCTAGGTGTGTTATTTGATCTTTGTGTGTTTGTGTGCAAGTGTATGTATTGTTGCTAGCATTTCATATATATAAACATACACTTTATGTTTTGGTTATTTAGTGTGTCAATCTTGCATATATTTGTGTGTTTGATTTCCGCTTTAATACACAAGTAAAACTACTTGATTTGGTCCGTATAAGTGGAACCTACAGAGACATTAATATCATCATGATAATCTTTAATTATTTAATTAATTTCTTTAAGTATACTTTAATATTTTAACTAAACACGACGATTTTCTAACAAATTTAAAAGTGGAAAGTAAAGTGTCACCAACGAAATTTTAACAACTACTTGAAAATTGTTGCCAAAATTACACTTTAGCAACGACATTAGCAAGGAATAAAGACAAAATCGAGTTTTAGATTAGCAATGACATATTTGTTGCTAATGTCGTTGCTAAGCTGTGAATTTTTGGAGGGAACATTCCTACCTTATTTTAGCAACAACTTTTATCAAATTGGCATTAGTTGATTTTGCTTAAAGAACTTAGCAATGACTTATTCGTCGTTGCTAAATTATTTAGCAACTAGTTATTTTACGATGGTTGCAATTTCACCAAAATATTTTGGGGGGAAATTATTGATGAATTTTTTTTGTGGAAGTATATAAACTTTAGGGGAATTTTTAGGAGGGAAAATTTCCCACCTTGTTTTTAATAGGTGGTTTTGTAATGAATGATAGATGAATCGTGAATTGATTTGTATGATGTACATGGTTGAAATTTAAATGGAGATCTCGACTTTTGGTATATGTTTCTGGCTTCATGTTTAGACAGGTTGTGTAAATGGATTATATGAAACTTTTAATATATATTTATTTGTATTTATTAACGTAGCAACGATTAAGTCAACGATTAAGACGTTGATATTTAGATGTGAAAACAGCAACTACTGGAATAATAGCAACATACATATTATTGTTGCTACTTTCAGAATTAGCAATGACTAACTAATCTTAATTAATCAACGATGAGGAAATTCGTTGCTATTTGGCAACGACTTTAGATAATAGGCAACGACTTTGCAAATAGCAACGGGCGTATTGCCAACGAACGCATTTCCTTGCTAAATTCGTTGCCAACAGCGATTGGCAACGAATTTTGGCTGATTGGCAACGATATTTGGTCGTTGGAGATGGCAGTTTTTCTAGTAGTGGTAATTACATTATTGATATGCTGAAATACAAGAAGAAAAGATTAATTTTGGGTGCTACTAATCCTACCAATTACTTATTTTTAAATTAACATTATGTACTTTCTCTGTACTTTATTCCATCACTTTTACTTTTCATTCTGTACTTTTCTGTATTTTTTTCTTTTTTTAACTCAAAAAAATGGTATGGGAAGTAAATTTAAATGGTGTGGAAAGCATATGCCTTAATTTTTTCTCAAGTGTGTGAAAATGTGAAATAGTACCTTAATAATTAAAAATGCGCTCCAATGATTTCGTGTTACTATGCCGTGTCTATCTCATTCCTTACATGATCATATAGGTTTGTATATTTTAATGGGAAAAGTAAACTAAGTACTACTCCCTCCGTCCCAATTTTATTGTCACCAGACAAAAAGACACGCAGTTTAAGAAAATATAACTATCTCTCTCTTACGTTTTGATAAAATGACAGTTTTACCCTCTACTTTTTACCTATTTTTTTGTCTTATATATATACACTAGGGGTAAAAAAGAACTTTATTTCCTTAAATTTTCTATTTATGAAAGTGGACAATTAATTTGGTACACCCCAAAATGGAAATAATGCACAATAGAAATGGGACGGAGGGAGTAATATTATTACCGATAATAATTACACATATTATAATGACAATCATCATAATCTGAGGCCCATGCTTTTCATATCATTTTTTAATTTTATATTAACTTTTCTGTACCTTTTCTGTACTTTATTCCATCATTTATTCTTACATTCTGTATTTATTCTGTACTTTTTCGTACCTTTCTGTATTTTTTTAATTTAAAAATGGTATGGTGAGTAATAAATAATGGTATGGATAGATATTCCCTTATCTGATCTTTCCCCTCCTAAGGAGACAATCGTGATTAGATAGACAATATATATACGGAATAGTTTTTATGTGACATCATGGTTCCATATTGTTATTTTATTAGTGATGAAATGTACAAAGGGTCAAATAACAATACAATAAACATTGTTATTTTATCTGATACCTAATTATTTACCTATCGTCATTCAATACGCAAATCGCTTGCACCACCCGATTTTGTAGCATTGAATTCAACAATATGGTGCGTTTAATTACAGAAAACTCTCCTTTTTTCCAGAAAAATTCTTTAAGAAAACAAGAAAATTAGAAAACGTGTTCAAATTCGAGTTTTCTAACAAACTTTTCTAAGAAAAGGAAAATCTTTGTTTTCCTTTTTATAACTACGTACAAAGTTGAAAACTACTTTTGATGGTTTTCTATGTTTTCCATCTCTACTCTTCCTTGTAAAAGGTAAACTCCACCCTTGTAATTAAACACGTTTTCTAGATTTTTCATGCCTTTCTAGAGAGGTAAAACGCTTCTCATTCTCTAGAGAAATGGAAAAAGAAAAATGAAAATTTTTTTCTTTAATTAAATACGCCCTAAGGTTTTTACTCACACCCCCAATTGTCTCTAACTCTATATGCACATACATTAACAAAAAAAATAATGATTCACAAGAAACAAAAACAACCAAAATTAACGACTTACTTGAAAAAGTAAGTCAGGCTTTCTTCGAATCAACTCGTGCAAATACCTGAAGGTTGTTTAAGGTAGACATTGTTCACCAAGTCTCACTAGTTTCAAACCTACAATTTTCTCTATGAAAAGTCAAACACGACGGTGGAATTAGAGCTGGGTTTCCGTCAATGATGTGCGATTTGTTGAAAAATTGGGTAAACAAGGTATATGATTTCAATATAACCGGATAAATTTATGTAAGTTGTGTAAGATATCACTTTTCAAAAGAGGTATTTTATTAGACCCTACAAGTGCTTGTTCACGAAATTTTTATTGGGTAAAATCAGAATTCAATATGTTTTTGAACCAATATCATATTGCTATGCATTTATGTGTACGTGGTTTCATGTTTGTAGTAACAGCACTTATTGGACATACACCCATTGGCTGCCGCTAGAGGCGTTGCCCTTTAGACCCCACAAGGAGCCATGGCTTCCTTGACCTCCGTAATTTTGGGTGAGCTCGAAACGTATTGTTATGCACTCTCCATCCTTTAACATGTGTCCACTAATCCGTCAATACAATAAAAGATACAGCACGATTAAGTTATTGGGAGTGCTCGTACTGATCCATAAAATATTTTGATGTGTTATTTGGGGATTAAGTAGGGAAGGATATGATGATGTGGTTGGTAGTTTGGTACATGTTTATGCGTCAATCTCCAAATAACCATTTTAGAAATCATAAGCAATATATTTTAGTAAAACACCCAAATTAGTAAGATTATCGGTTCAATCGGTACCCATCACTATTTTGGTGGCCTCAAAACAATTTTAACAAGTTTGTTATTGTCCTTGGGAATATAAACGGTACATTCATGACTTCGGAACAAAAAAAAAAGTACATCGACAATCCGTACCATAAACTCATATAATTTTTTGTTTATTAAAGGAAGGTTACGATACAGTGTTCTTTTAGCATATTTGTGACGTGACCATTCTTTTTCATGACCGAATGGTGGCCACTTCATCGCTTTATCGTGAATAAGCTTATCCTGATAATTATGAGCTAATTAAACTAATTAAATAAAAGTCAAAGAAAAATAATGTTTTTAAACTTACAAAGTCTAACTACTCTTTAATATGATAATGACGAGGATAATGTCCTTTAGCCACCGCCTTTTATTACTTAAAAGTTGCTATCGAGTATCGACTCTTCTAGATTCAATAATCGTCATTTCAGAACAAAGTTTTAAATAAGTGTATAATTTCTTAAGTTGATACATACAACAAGGTTATTGTAATTTGTATTTTTGCTCATTTATATTTTGTTAGATCACTTGCAAATCGTGGGACGAATGCAAGTCACGTCAGCCACGACTGATTGTAATATTATTTTGATTGAATTGGATGTCTGTTTATACTACAATATAACTTCGAGAACAAGGGCCGGTTTACTTTCAACTTATTGGGATGAGTAATGAGTTGAATGGATAACTTATTCGGACATGGACATAAGCAGTGTTTACCTAGGACTCAAAAAATTACTCTAATCTATGTGTTGTTGGATTATTCGGTCATGCCTAGAATAGTTGTTGTCCCCATATGGTTTGCTTTTTCTCAATACTACCTTTCACTCTTTCTCTTCTAGTCTTTTCATCTTTTACATCCGATTGCTTCCTGATTAAATATTTACCAATTTCTCTGCAACTGATTTCGCAGCCTTGGCCATGGCTATCACTCATCATAAGTGATTTATCCTTTTCTAAATAAAGGTGTACGTGAAATATTTTAATATTGGGGTTTGTAAATTTTACAGAGAAATTAAAAAAATTGAAAGTTGGGTTTACTGCTCACGATTTAAGTAGAGACGCAACACCGTGTTGTTTAAGTTTGAAGATGAGCATGCTAATTTACTGCTCACGTCTTGCCGTCTTGATATATTGCTTTGTGTGTGGGATAAATATTGTTAGCAATCTTCCTGGCTACTTATTCTATTGCACGTTTAATCAGTATACAGTCGCTCTTTGTTTTTCATCTATGTTCTTCATACGATTCGTCAATAGCTCGATTAGATCAATTCCAATTGGTATCAGAGCAAGGTTATCGACTATTGATGTGAATCTATCAAACGATTTTGAAAAACAACAACAAATTGATCAATAATATGTATTTTGGAGTATATAGGGTTTTTGAAGCTTTTGATTCGAATAATGTTAATCGAATAAGTGTCTGGAAATTTCTTCTGTATGGATTGCTCTCCTCAAAAGCACAAATCTTTTAATATTAATATCACACATTTTCATTGAGTTTGATTTTGGATCAAATTTTGATCGATTTTATGTTTGCTGGCAAGTGTTTTACGCTATCTTGTTTTAGTGTATTATACCATTTTAGTGTATTACACCATTCATAGTGGATACACCATTTCAAACTGTTTTTTTTTTTTTTTTTGCTAAGTATTAAAAAATGGTGTATTACATTATCTATAGTGTATTACACCATTTCAAACACTGTTCCGCTAAGTACTAAAAATAGTGTACTATACCATTTATAGTGTATCACACCATTTCAAAGAGTGTTTTTTTTGCTAAGTATTAAGAATAGTGTATCACACCATCTGTAATGTATTACACCATTTCAAACACCGTTATTCGCTAATTACTAAGAATAGTGTATTACACCATCTATAGTATATTACACCATTTCAAACACCTGTTTGTTCGCTGAGTATTAAGAATAGTGTATTACACCATCTATAGTGTATTACCCCATTTCAAAGACTGTTTTTTCGCTCAGTATTAAGAATAGTGTATTACACCATCTATAGTGTATTACACCATTTCAAACACTGTTTTTTCACTAAGTATTTTTAGCTATTACACCATATAATCATATAGTGTATTACACCACTTTTGTTTATAATTTTTTTCTCTGTGTCAGGATCGATTTGATTCTAAAGTTGAACTTGTGTTTAAATCTAGCTATTAGAGAAGTCGCGGAATAACACTCTAATATTTGAATTATCAAGACTTGTGAAATAAACTGAAAACAATAAAACAAAACGATTAATGTAAAGCTCCAATCTTATTAATGATCTTAACAAGACGAATACACTTTTGTATTAGGATTACAACTTTGAAGCTATGCTAACCTTTTCTATCTATCAAGGATCTCTATTTATATACATAGAGTCATGTACAATTTATCCTACTAATAAGGAAATCAAATACATTCCTTATATAATACAAATACTTTAGCCGACTCATATATTTACATAAACAGCGGTAATATTGATCAAACAGTTAACAGTACTAACTATTACATGAGCAGCACTAATATTTGATTCTCTAATGGCATCATTAACTTTAACTTTCACCAGCAGCATTAATCTTGATAACAACACTTAGTTTACTCTGGTAGTAGTAATATTATCAAGTAGTAGTAACTTAAAGCTAATAGTAGAAACAATACCAGCAATAGTAATCTTGAAGCAGTATTAGCTTTGTCTTGACATCAGAAACTTTCACTAGCAGTAGAAACCTTCAAACCAGCAGCAGAAATGACTTAATCAATTTTAATCCCAACAATCTCCTCCTAAACTTAATCTGTTCACCTAATATCATTAAGTTTCTTCAAATCTTCATTTAGCACAGGAGGATGCTTCCAAAACCCATTTATCTTTTCATTTCTTTATCATGAAAGCTCTGTCATATTCTCTAACATATCTTTTCAGATCACAAACTAACTCTACTGCCATATCAATATCTCTGCACTTAACCTTTATCTGCATCATGTTCAATAGTACACTTGGATTCCAAGGATAAACTTTACCAACCAAAAAGATTCCTAATGCACCATCTTCTTGAATCGTGTAATGTACCCCATATATTATAAATAAGTACCATGTAGTCACAGGTGAAGAAGCCTTTTTGAATAACTTCATCATGCTCTCAGGCTGGTACATTTGCAGTAAATACTCACATAACTGTACATTCTGGTCATATTCTTTTTGAGCACCATATACTTCCTAACTCCATTCTCAAACATTTGATCCAAGTCCTCTCTTTTAAACACTCTAAGAATTTTTAACAATATTCTGTATAAGGCACTTGATCCTCCAGCTCTTACAACCTTGAAGTATTTTCTGTTTAGCTCCCTTGTAACCTCATACCAATCAACAATGGGATACTTAACATCTAAAGGTGTAACATTTTCAGCGGTATCCTCCACTATGATCACCATCTTTTTGAGCTCCTCTCTATCCTTCTCATCTGTTTTCTCAGTAGGTGGCACATCAGTATGCATATTTGTTTTACTCTGTTCAGCTTCAGCCTTCTCTTTTTCAGTCCTTTGTCTTTTTAACATTCCATCATAAGCACTTTTCCTTACTGGACTCTTACTAGCAGTCCTTTTCTTTCCGATAGACTTTTTCCTGCCATACTGTAATAATTTCTCATCAACACTATGTTCAGGCTTTGTAGACTTGTCATGAATACCCTTGATATCTCTTTCAATCCTCATCAATTTCTCATCATTTCCTTCCTTATCAGCTCCACCTTGTAACTCATGTTGTTCATTTTCATACAGAGTCTTTAACCTTTCAAAATCCATTCCTTGAAGTACCTTGAATGATACTCCAATAGACTTTTTCAAGAAAGTATCGAAAGTTAACGAAATTGACTCAAAACAAATACAAAAATAATGATATCGAGCGAGATAAATATATACAAAATGGATCGGGTGACCATTGTCATCCCTAGTCCCAATGTGGCTGACGATATTCATGCTAGTGATGATATCCTTGATATGGAGCTGTAACTGCTAACTAGCATGAATGCGCTAACTATGGATATAATGCGTAAAGACGAAGACTGACTTTATATCACCCGTCAATTCGAATTAGCAAAAGCAATGTCTCCTTGCATAATATGGATTCCAAACATTTTTATTATATAGATGTGAATGAGTCAAAAACAAAAGTGATTAGCCTCTTAATCGATCGATTGATTGGATCTAAGTACGAAAGGCTATACTATGCCATCTTTATTAGTTCAAATACCGGGCTTGGGGGTTGGTCTCAGTGGTCAATGAAAATGTACTAGTGTGTTGTCTTAACATGCAGCCCCTGTGGTTGTTCGGTTGCGTACTCCCCTTCCGCCTATCTCACACTCCCGAAGCATATTTTATTCCTTATTTCGTTTTCCCTAGCCTACGCATCCAACCAAGTCTTTGACCAAGGAATGATATAATTCCCACTACCGTAGGCAAGCTCGGGATCCAACGTCGCCACTCCCTGCCGACGTTCAAGCCCGAAGTTCAATGGAGAACAATGCGTTCAAGGCTTTAACCCCCTTTTTTATTTCTTTTTTTTTTCTCTTTTTCTCATTTTTGATTGGTTAAAAATCATTTGGATGGACCCATTTGAACTTTGATTTGAACATTGAACTACTCCCCTTAAAATCATATACGTGTTAAACTTCAGTGTTTAATTGAAAATCAAGCTGAACACCGAACACAAGGGCAACGACTTCTTATATCCTAAGCGAATACATTTAAGCTACACACGAGTAACATTCACCTTAGAACTTTTATCAACTCAAGTAACCATGCATATTTCTTGATCAATTACCATTAACTATTTCTCCAAATATCATATTTTTTTGACATCTTCTAGTATGTTGAATACCTCAACGGCGATTCAACAACTTTCAATTTGAAAATGAACACCAATTCTTCCCCTTTTGTAACCCTAGGATCACCCCTTTTTACCCTTAGTCTACTCTTGATCCAATTTTCTTGATATTATCATATGAGGGGAAATGGGGCTTATATATTCTTTTAATTAACTATGAAATACTACTAATACTTTATGCTATTAAATCATAGTCCTTTTATAGGTTTTGCTTATTAGCCCCAAGCAACTCAATTGTCGCATATATGTTTCTTCATTCAACTTAACCTTGCACACATTCAAATCGTAAGACTTCATTTACAAAAAAGTTAATTATTTTAAGAATGTTATTAAATCAAAGTTGATTATGTATATATGCAAGATTTAAGATGGTAATGACGCATATAATGATTATTATGTAAATATTTATGAAATAATAAGATGGTACAATGACTTACATGACGTGGCATGTACACTTACATCAATTGTTTGTTATATTTTTTAGATTAACATTTTTGTTTTGTAATATACGTTGTGTAAGGTGGTGTATCGCTATGATTGCATTTTGGATGAATAATTGGTTCCATCATGTCGAAATATTCAAGTTGCATGGTCACTTTATAAAAAGTATTTTTCTAATAATGGAACTCGTATCTACTAATAATTATGTTGTAAAACAAATCAATAGATAAGGTTTGTAACTTTAAGATGATGTTTTTAATTATTGTCATTCTTCAAGGTCCTAGTTTAATTAGAAAATAATTGCTAACTAATTATTAAAATAATTATAATTATCAAAAATAAAATATCTTGAAAATAATTACCATGATAAATTTCATGATTGTTAGCCAAATCATACTCCTCTTCCTCTTCACCTTCCAGACGCTAGGTTTAGATTCGGTTTCGTGCGCTTGAAAAAACTCATCATGACTTCTTCTTCACCGTCGTCCTAAACAACGTTCGGTTCATACTCAGTCTCTTTTGTTGGCGATTCCAATTGGATCTCCAGCTCTTGTATCCATTGTAGCAAGCGTTCAATCTCTATATAACGCGAGTCCGACAAATCTACGATTAACAAAACAACAATTTCTCCTACGTCTACGAGGAATCGGTCAGCTATTTATACCAAGAAGCTCTGATCTCAAATGATGACTGTTGATGCATATCTGTATGTCAGTCAGTTGGTCATCGTCTGTACGAGTCAAATTGTAAATATCAGTTTTGTAATGAAAAGTGAAGTTAGAAAAAGTATAAGTGTAGTTATGCGACACTTGCCAAGTGTCGCAGTTGCGACACTAGCCTAGTGTCGCAATAGTCGGCTGAGGCAAGTGTCGCAAGGGTCAGATCAGAGTCTATATATAGGCGTTTAGGGTTTCAGTTTAAGTGTGACGAAACCTTGAGAGTTGTGAGCGAATTTGAGAGTTCTTCTGTAATCTTTAAACGATATAATCAATACAAATCAGAAGCATTAGATATATATTACCATTGTGTGTTTCGTTTAACTATATCGATTATACGGATTCCGCACGTATATTCGTTGTCAATTCGACTTGATCCTGAGATTAAAGGACCTACAAAGTAATATGATTGAATACTCGTACATAGACAAATGTATAACGCGGAACCAATAACTAATTTCCGATGGGTAATTCTTCTTTAAGTCGTAAATTATTCAAAACATAAAACTACCTAATAAAACCTAAAACTTAATAAAGGTGTTTTATTAACGAGAAACACATCTTATTTCTTAACATATAGAGTCCTAGTTTAATTATGAAACAATTTTTAAGTAAGGTTTTGCTAACGTGTACCCGTGACACATGTTAAGGTTCATTAAGGTGCATTTAATGAACATGTAATTTCCTTAAATAATAGAATTTGTAATTAATATTAATATGCATAAAAAGAAAATATTAAATTAAATTAATGAGTATTAAATGTAAATATTAATATTTAAGGAAATTTTGACTTCATTAAATGCACCTTAACGTGTGCCACGATCCAAATAATCAAATATAAATATCAAAATTAAAATATCCTAAAAATGATAGAAATATTCGAAATCAGAACGGTCAGCACCGAATGAAGACAAAGTTGATCGTTGTAGAGCACATGGTGACTAATTTCTTCAGAGCAACAAATGGATAAAAGCTTAATCGGTGTAGCCTCTCTGATAATCAGATATGAATTCATCCGATCCCAGCTCAAAACTTAATTAAGTTCATCATATTATCAATTTCCTTAGGATTAATAAGATACTTCCATGCATAATAAATTGTACATAAATTGAAGAGCAAATTACATTTCCCGTTCTGTGGTATGTCATCCATTTCACTCTTAGTCTCTGAGTCGGGGGGTTTTTCAGGTTCAGTCGCTTGACCTGAACTTGCATGAACTTGCATTTCACTTGCAGTCCATCATCCCTCATTAAATGGAGTAAATTACATTCCACATCCATGTAATATGTCATCCGTTTCACTCTCAGTCCATATTTAAAATTTTCGCGAGTTCAGTCCTCGACCCAGAATTTCATTTCACTCCCAGTCTCTCAAAGGGTAAAAAAATCTTAAAATTTCAAGGCTATTTAGTCTTATAATAATGAATGAGGGACTGTGAGTTAAATTATAATCCGAGTCAAGGGATTAAACCCGCAAAATATTCCGAGGGACTAGGAGTGAAATAGATGATATATAACAGGGATGGGGAATGTAGTTTACTCCATGAAATGACTAAAATCCCCAAAAAAAAATAAAAAAAGTTTTATACCCTTTAATGGACCAAGAGTGAAATGAAAATCTGAGTTAAGGGAGTAAACCTGTAAAAAGTCCGACCGAGAGATCTAAAGTGAAATGAATAATGTAACATATGGATGAAGAATGTATTAAATAATATTTGGTTCTTAGAGAGATTTCAAGATCAATAACTTTATTAATAGCTATAGATTTACGTATACAATGATTGAGATGTAACAAAATTTATATTGATTTTTTTTTTGACCAAATAAAGAAAAGTAAGAAAGGCTAATCCTTAAAGTTCTAAAGGGTCCCAAAAAAGATGTGTAATGATTTCGGAACTTGAACGCAATGTTTTTAGAGTTGAAAATTGTGTATGAATTTGAAACCTCAATCATATCTCCAAAATCTCAAAACGACATTAGAAATAATATAAAATAATAAAATTTCATGATTTATATATGTGTGCACTAAAGATCAAGTTTCATGTACGCAGTCCAATTTCAGTACGCAATATACACAGTTACTCACCTCTTGCCACGTGTATCTTTTTCTCTGCTATTTCTCACCTCTGCATCGTTGCTATCCAGGTTAATTTTGTAATCTTCTCCCTTCTCCTAACTCGCGTTAACTTCCATTAACTTTCTTCTTGTACAAATAATTTCAATCACAAAGACGATTTTTATTCTTCAATCCGCTGTTCTAATCAACGATGATGATTTAGAAACTGAAAGTACGATCTTCATACTCTGTTTTAACATTTTAAACCTAATTAATTAGGTTAAATCGAATGATTGTTAAGATTTATGATTTGATTCGGGATATTGAGTATGGATTCAAACCTATTATAGGTATGAAATAGCAAAGACCCAGGAAGCAGCTAAGCAAGAGAAAAAGTTCAAGAGCAGGGAATGAAGAAGATGATACATAATGAACATATATTATTATTAAATGATACACAATGTACATTCTGAAAATATCAAATAAAAAATGTGATACACAATGAACATTCTAAGTTAAAACGTGATACACAATGAACAATATGAAAGTAAGATTAAAAAAATAAATTAAAAAAGTGATATACAATGCACTTTCTGAAAATTCTAAGCATGTTTTAAAAAATAAATTAGAAAAAGTGATACACAATGCACTTTCATGTTTAAAAATATCAAATAAAAATCTTGATACACAATGCACATTGATACACAATGCACATTGATATTGCGTACCTTGCGTACGTTAATGGGCTGCGCCCATGAACCGCCCCCGTGCATTAAATTATGTTTTTATCTGATTTGAAGCTCTTACATTAAATTATTCATCCATATTTTAAATAAAAATATAAACAAAACGCATGTGTACACATATTCATACGAGCACAGTCACGTTTTCCCTCACTTGACTTATGGATAGATGAGTCAATTGCATGAATGCTCCCTAAGATATACACACATTCTCATCGTTAGTCTATGTGGGTTATTTTTAACACCGGAAGTTCAAAAATCATAAGTTTGTTGTGCGCCCCAATCCCTCGCCCTAACCCCGTCTGTTTTTTTTTTTTTTTTTTTTTTTGAACGGCAAAAAGGAAATTGAATATATAAAGATCAACTAGCAAGGAGCTGAAGATCAAAATACAAAAATCCAGAAATACAACAATTACATATTCTAGATTCTACCCGGATCTTTAACTGCAAAGATTGCAAAAGGGGTGAAAAAACTCATGCCTATTACAAAAACACCGAGACATGAGAAAAACCCCAACCAACGAAGGCCATGCCAACGGTTTTCACTCCGTGGCGTTTTTGATGCAATCCCATACAAGACCCGGATAAAGCTATCACAAGTCGAAAACATAAAAAAGAAGCTTCCAAGATTAACGAAGCTGTCACCAAACTTCCACAACCATAATATCCATAAAGATCTTCAACGATTCCATCAAGATCTATGATATACTTCAAGCAAAAACAGGAACAAAGCATCCAACTTGGACTGTGAAGAAATATGAAACTCGTGCGCGCTCCCGCATGAGGATTAGATAAATAATAACGGATTTTAATCCACTCATCCCAACGAATACTCGACTTTTTGCACCTGCTACTATACCACAAAAATGAAAAATTAATTATAGATTCAACAAGAACAATAGCAAGCTTCTTGGACGGATTAAAAATGGAATCATTTCTGAAATGCCACAGTTCCCACCAAACGACATAGATAATAGTATTAATGATATCCTTAGCTTTAGCATTCCTGTTCATCGACTTCACATGATCCAGAAAATCATTAGGTTCCAGAGCAGTAGGTAAATGAATATCCAACCATTTGGTAATCGATTTTCAGACCTTTTTAGCAACACGACACTCAACCAAAATATGATGAAGTGTTTCAAGACCATTACCACAATTAGGACAAACAATAGATGTGATATCAATACCTCTAAACCACAAATTAAAACGAGTCGGTAACCTGTCTTTTAACACTCTCCAAACATGGATATTTTACCTTGTTAATTCATAACACGTGCCCAAAACGCAATGGTAAGATCATCATTTCCTTTTCTTTTCCCTTTCTTTTAATACCCTTTTCCCTCTCGCTCCAAAAAAACTTTTGGCTTTTGGAGTCCGGTGACGAATTACAGGGAATAATGTGTGTGTAAACAACAGAACATCCATGCAATTTACTCTAGATAGATTCTTCGTATGTATTTGACAAAGTAAAGTTTAGAAATATTTAAAGTATCAAAAAGTCCCAAAAAGATGTCTACCTTCATGCACTTGGTAATGATATGGGAATTGGAATGCAATGTCTTAAAGTTGAAAACTTTTGCATAATAATAGAAAATGAGTTCTTTTTACCAAGTGGATTAGATTTTCAGACCTCATTGTCATCTTAGTAAACGGTAAATAAAAGACAAAAAAGGCTTTATGACCATACACTATTATTAATTATTAAGAATAAGAATATAGAAAAGTGATAAGGATCCAATCATATGATTACTAATCTTGTGTTTTAAGCTATTATATGTATACAAAAGTCCATGTCTCTAAATATGAGCAACCAAGGATAAAACTATAAGATTCTTTAAGGGTTCAAAATAAACAATAACTTATGTTAGATCAATTATTATTTATGATATCAAACGAGGGGAGATCAAGCATTATATACTAGACTCGAAATGAGCTAAGGCAGAGCCAAGCCCAAGACTTTAACACTTAAACGAGCCGTTTACACCCCCTACTTATATTGGTTTTTATTGCATAAGAAAATTTTGCAATATTGTTATTTTTTAATGAAATATACAGAAGTAAAAGTTCTAGCTTTCTAATCAAAAAACTTATGCAATGATACTGTTAGGTTTTAGCATACTGATAAACAATACTCACCGACTTAGTTATAAGGAGTATTTGTTCAGAAAAGTAACCAGATTTAATAACTCTTCAGATCGTTAAAACCTTGGACTAAAGTAAACATCCTAGCAATCATCATAAATACTGAAAGTCTAATGAGATCCATATGTGTACTAAAAATGTTGAATTGTTCAGTAAATCACTGAAATATAAATGCTGCTCAGCTTCAAGCACTTGGGTCGTTTTTTTGCTGTTGGTCCACAACTGGGGGCAAGAGAAGGGCAAGACGTTCTTTGTACCTTTCGATTTTTTGTAGCCTCTGATTCTTCAATCTACATAAAAGATAATAAATATCAAAATATAAGTTAATATAGCAGTGTGCCAGTGTGCCCTAGTAAGGGGCAGGAGCGAATGCACGTTTTATTGTTTACACTAATTTATTTTATCATCGTTTCCTAGTTAATGATGATATAGCATGTTTTATTGCTCAAACTGTCATTTAGAGACATTGAGAAAGTAAAAAACTTGATAAATTAAACCAAAAAAAAATTAACAGCTATAGAAGTAAGGTTTCAAAGTCTAGATCATAGTGTCTTATGGATGGTTTACTTTGTTCTTATTTCCATGGTTAAGATATGGGCAATATAGTAATTTAGATAAAGTTCAACATCAAGATAAAACATGAAATGCTTTACATGTAGTTGAGATTAAAATATACTGCGTATAATTCAAGAAAGTATACCTCATTCGAACCTTCTTTGCATGCTTTACATGCTGTTGCAACAGCTCCTTAGCAGACAAATTTTCAACATCTTCAGTTCTCTGAAAACAAAATACAGTCAAAATCATTATTTTCTTAGCAGCAATGGAGAAACATAGTCCATGTGTACATACATATAGATACAGTGATACACAGACATAAATATACCTCATCTATTTCTGTTTCATCCTCCTTTATTGGTTCTACCATGGATGCAGGCAATGGTTTTGGAAGAGACTTAACACAGTCTGTATATTGTGGCTGTCAAAAAAACACCAAGTTAACTTATATTGTTATTAAACAAACATGGAGCTGGGTAATTTATTTCTTGAAAAACATCATCATTCAAAACAACTCCTGTTTCTAATTCATACAATTAAAGATAGGAAGTCACTGATGATAGAAAAAAAAAACATGCAGCATGGTCATCAACTTAAATCAAGATTTTGTAAATAATATAGACTAACAGAAATTATTTGCAACAGCATTATTAATCTTTTAAACCATCATAATTGGTTTTTTGTAGCAAAACCATCTTTAATGAGAGTTTGCACAACAACAGATACTCCCTCTGTAAAGTTAAAATGCCCAAAAGTCTCCATTGTCAACTTTTGGCAATTTTCGAACTAATAAGCTCCAACTGTCACGATACAACACAGAACCGATGGTATTTAACTATTGATTTAGTCTACAGAAGTCCCCTACTTATTCGTTATAGACGGGTAGAAATTTGTTAAATCCTCATGCTCAAGTAAACTTCTGCACTCAGTTCATTTCTTATCCTATTACTAATATACAAATTAGAACCTCAAATTGACCAATGTAAAGAGATGCCTCTTTCGTCCCATGAATACTGCAACACTTCCCTATTGGACGTTTTCATAGTTCAAGTTACTCCATTTAGCAATTATCATAATTTAAGGGTCAACACAGTTCTATTTTTCCTATTTTCTGAAAGATGATTACAGATAATCAACACATACTAAGGGGATTGCCTATAATTTGTATGGGTACTTTCAAGAAGCACCCGTCTCTCTGGATTATTTTTAATTAACCTATAATTTAAAAGTAAATTGAGCATAATCAACTAACAACCCTAACCATACCAATATAGACTCCAGTAAAAAGGCACCAACTTCAGTTCGTTATTGTAAGAGATTAGAGCATAATGGAAATGTTAAATCGAAGGCAAAGGTAACCTCTCCACTGAAAGTGTGCAAGGCAATACTACTAAACTTCATGATGCCAAGTTTATGACTAGTCTAGCTGACAATTTGTTGAGTGTTAGAATTGATGACTAGTAGATATTTTCTTGTGTTTGATGGTAATAATTATTTTTTTGCGTTTGATGGTAATAGTTGTGTTGTCCATAATATAATTATCGGCAACAGCATAGACGTTGTCCATATCAGTATATGACTCAAAGTAGAATGTTCCCTCATGAAGGTCTCAAACAATCTTACATAGAGTTTTAACATTAATTGCAATAGTTAGCTAAACAAATGGCAATTATAATATTGATACTAGAAGGTAAATGAGTTGTTGAGTTGTTGAGTTTGAGTTGCAGTTGGACTGTCAAAAATTGGTGAACTTGACTCTTGTGAGGATGTAACTACGAGAAGTAAATAAGTTATTTCATGTTGGAAGGTCTTAAGGGACTCAAAGTGGCTAGATCTCATCCATTTCAATTAGTTGCATGAGTAGAGTTTTATCCTGAAACTCAAATAAAACCATTTGGGAGCGTCGAAAATTATAGAGCATTGGCGCAGAAGGAAAGTGATAGCATCCAGGTAGTAAGAACCTATCACGGTATTGAACTTCTATCCAAAGAATTTACTGTTTTTGTAATGAGAGTGGCATTTGTAGGCAACTAACAACACAATAGACACCTCAGTAATACAATATAGCCAAACGGAAAAATAGGATAAAAGGTGGAAATAGGCAGGATGTAGACTAAAAGCAAAAGTGCATCGAATGAGTATTAGGAAGATGCAGTTGCAATAGGTGTCTACCTTTTTAAAATATATCACCAATTTGGGATAAGGTCCTCATTCGTCAAACATCTGAACGGATTATATGAAACAATAGACTAATCTGATCAAACTCTCTAGAAGAGTACGGATAACAAGTATGTTTGCCTAACTGACATGACTCACAAGCTAACTCATGAAATAATTTAAACTCGAGTTTTAGTTGTTTTAAAAATGGGTAAAGAGAGACGAACAAGTCGATAGTGAGACTCCATGACACTGGAGATCGCAAAGAAGGCAAGTGATAAAGATCTTGAAATTCGAAATCCGTCCCAATCACATGACCGTTCGTAAATCTCGAAATATGCAATGTGTCGGAATGAAGATTGCATAACAATTATTATCTTTGATAATTATGCGAACATATGTCATAGAGTCCGGAAAAAATGAAACTAAGAGAACAGATGGGAGGTTTAGGTTTGGGATATCACTATTGGTTCACACGCCTACAATAGGACATAAGGATCCATTAGCAACTCTGACAGGTTTATGGGATATATTGGTTATATTAGTATTAATATTGGATACGATCTTTGTTCACAGTCATATGTTGTAGCAGCCGATCCAGAAAAATCATCTTGAAATCTAGGTACATCTTCCTCGTTGAATAGGTGAGTTACAACTTTCAAATCTTGAACTCGAACTTCATCACCCATAATGAACTAAATCGTAAACAATTAGACCAGGAAAGAAGGTACGGATAACAAGGCTGTTAGGTTGAGCGTGAACTGTGCTGTGAACAGTAGTCTTACATTATAAACAGAATTAATAAACAAAATCAGATCCGTAAACAGAGGTCTTGATTAGGAGTCTTGAACAGTGAGAGTAACCTAGTCTTGTTTTTCAGTGGTACACGCATACGAACAGTACCCAATTTTAAGCAACGAGAAACTAAAAAAAGTTCTTTTATTAGGGATAGTAACAGTGGGGTTGGGGTCGTGAACAGGAAGATGGTTGCAGGGGCAAGGGTTCCGACAAGATCCCTTTCAGGCTGTGATACCATGATATAAAACTGATTTCTGGAATGGTTTTCTGTGTATTCTACTGAACAAGATGGTATTGATGCATAATCACATAGAGCTATTTGAGGAGTGTCACTAAACGCAAAATCCCTAAAATTAAGCCTAGTTATACAATGTGTGTAACAGCTGTTTGAAAACACCTACAAATATTCTCTAACATGCAACAAAGAGAATTCATTGATATTTAACTGGAACTGTGAATGTTGGTAGCTGGTAATATGAGTTAGAAAATTCAAGTTGCTCTATTTTACCAGAATTCAGATGATCATGAAATCATTTCTCGTAATGTTTTTTACGCTTTAGTTATAAAGTTTAAATTTGCTCAACAGAATGGCTGCTTCAAAACAGCTCCGAAGTTTTGTGGCACAAATGAGGACACTGCATACCGCATAAATATACCCCAAACCAACACGAGTTCTTTAGGAAGCACACGTGATATTGAATCGAAGGGGAACGAGGTCAGTAGAACGGTTGTTAGTTAGTCTTGGAAGTTATTTTGAGTTAGAGGTCAGAAAAGTTATAAGAGCAAGGCATTATGTCCCAGCTTTTTACTAATTTTAAACTACTGCATGACCTATCTATACAATACATACTATATTTAGTAATCTTCACAGAAGACAGTCTCCACTAAATTCGGCAACAGAATTCTCAATGGCCACAAACTGGCCCATTTTAGCCGCTAACCAAAGAGGCGAGTATCAAAAGAAATCTTCCAAAGCTAAACGATAATCAAAATAATATAACGGCCTATAAGCTTGAAAATTATTTTTATTGGGGTAGGCATTACATTAATGCTTAATGGTAACATAAGTAGTAAAATACTTGGTGCGAATAGAACTAACGAGAGGCTATATTCTATTTCATGAGTACCACTAACAATTATGCATTTCATGCTAACAGGAGATAGAATTAACGAGATGCATCTAGAAGCTAGCCATGATGCGTACCTGATTTTCGACAGTAACCCCATTCTTTAACCATGAGCGGCATTGGGCATAAAGGGAAGTGCCCTCAGAAACTTGAACCTGAAAACAACCAAAGAAAACAACTTATAACAACATTATAGTAAAGTAAACTCTTCATAAAATCAAAGAGGCAAGCATCGAAAATTAGCGAGTAGCGACAATTATGTAAGAAATTCAGACTTCAGCAACCATTTGAACACTTTTTTAAAAGTAGGAATACAATTGTGCTGGCTATATAACAAAGAATGGAGTTCCTCATAAACAAAAGAAGAAGATAGTAATTCACCTTTCTGTCTCTAATAATGACGAAAGAATCATCTCCATTCTTATCTCTACAGCACCATATACAGATAAAACATTAGCATTATCTAAAAATAAATCAACGATAAAACTATGACTAAACTAAAAAATATAGGACATGCGGATAACATGATATTACCTTAGACTTTTTAGGCTATTATCATCACCAATTGATGACTGACCAACAACCTGCAGTTGATAAAAACATTACGTCCTAGCAAACATCGCACGTCATGTGACTAATTCAACGAAATAAACTAATGATTTTTTGATCAAATAAAGAAACAGATGTCACAGAGTTACAAAAAAAAATATACTAACAGCACAATTTTGCACAAAAGAAGATAAGTTGTACCTTTAGACCTAGTTATTGTTTTCCCTATATATATCAACTTAAAAACTAAAAGTACAACCCTATACGATTCGATTTGTATGCTTCAAAATCACTTGTTATCTTTAATCATTTTAAAGCGTTACCTTGGGTTGATCAGCTAGATCTACTGTTTCTTCTTCTGGTTTTTCATTTAAATCAATAAATAAACGTTTAGCCACTCCTCTGCCGTTTCCAACGCCCTTAACGAAGCCCAGTGTTCTATCCATCACAGAAAAACCTAAAAAACCGATGAATAAACCTGGGCTACGGCCGCTAATTGAGTCTAGGTTTTGCACTTAATATAGGTAAGAATTCCAAATGACAATTAACGAAAAAAGTAAAAAAAAAATTATTGAGTTTAATATAAGGTGTGAACTTGAGGATCATGCATAAACATAATTCCCTTTATATATTTCTTTGTTAATGATCAACGATTCTCATATGAACTTCTTTTTGCTTTAGCATTTAATAACTTTCTAAATACCTAGAAAGCATTCATTATATGAATGTTTCTGCCAAATTTAGCATTTGCATAGACATGATTGTGAGATATCTATCTTGGTATCTTGATACTTATTAGTAAACACTCATCTTAATTTGTCTAGATAAAACAACTTATCTCTTTGGTCCTACTTATAAAGATATAAGCTCCAAAACCAACAGTCCAACATAATGTCCAATAAATCCCAACTAATAAAAACTCACAATGCTTGATGGTTTCTTCGTACGAACTAAACAATCTTGTAATTTTGGTTTGAATTAAGCACTCCATAACTCAAAACAAGTTTGAAATCCACTCTCAACCAAAAGATAGTACAGATTACTACGGTTGTTTTGATACCCTCTATAGTGATTCCTGTGACTTAAAGTCACACTAATCAATTTTGAAGTGACATACATTGATTCTGGTGTTCTGATCATTTAAGATAGTAATATTCAAAGAGCCGGTTAAGAAGGTTTTGTAATAAAACAAGGCCATCCTTGAGGGTGTTCAAGTGGTGGAAGTGCACATGGACTCCAAATTTATGAAAATTTATTGTTATCTTTTTCATTAGTGTATTTAAAACGGATTAGTATTTGTAAATGTATTCAACTTTACTCAAAAATATATAGTATGTATCCAACTTAGAACGCTTCTATTGTTTGTATCAAACTTTCAATAATCTCTATTGTATGTATTGGATTGTACTTTTGATGACGTGTCATTTATATAATGTGCCACGTGTCATCCATATAACCTGACACATCATCTAAAGGCACATCCGACATCAAAAGTACAATCCAATACATACAATAGAGATTATTGAAAGTTTGATACAAACAATAGAAGCGTTCTAAGTTGGATACATACTATAAATTTTTGTGTAAAGTTGAATACATTTACAAATACTTATCCCTATCTAAAAACTTAAAAACAAGTTATTGTTCAGTAGTTGTTGGATTAAAAGTATTAGTTGTTACACTAACTTTTTTAAAAACTATCACACTATGAAACTAACCTTCACACTGAGATTTGAACGCAAGTCAATGGGTCGAAAGGAGGAAGCTAACTATACCATTTGAGGTCAAGGCCACTTGATAGTTGTTACATTAACCGATATCATATTGTCTTACTCCTTTATAATGCATACATGTTTGTGTTTCCCTCTTAATTAAGACTCACTTAGAGATTATGAAGACTAAATCTCAACATACAGTTATTAGGATCAAATCACAATCATCATCAAAACATACATATGTGAGGCTCACCCACGCGTAACTTTTGCCCTCCTTTTTTAATTATTAATCATATTCAAACTCATTATCTTAATTCAAACACTCACCCACGCGTAACTTTTTAACAGTTTGACCTAACCCGATTCTTTAACGATTTATTTAGTTCATAATGTTGAAATTTAATTTACTCAACCATTTAGATTACTTTCTTTTAAGTTCTGCTACACAACGCGGGTAGACTTCTAAATTTTATAACACCATTACTTTTAGGATCCCAATGTTAAGACTTAAAGGTTTTCGCAGGTCCTCGAAAATCTGAGAGACGGCCCCGATCATCCAAATAAATGTGGAAACACCGAAGTATCTCTAACTTTAATCAATGAACTATATGATTCTTCAAGGGGCACTAATTAATCTCAAAAGTAGGTAACAAAGCCTCATCAAGCTCCAGTCATCTATAGTGCCAACTTATACTTAAGAAGATTACCATTTCTAATCTAGAACAGACATTACGACCTTCCTATTTAATCATCACATTACAAACGGGAATCTCTTACGCTTTTAACAAGATAAACCCAGAATCTTTAAAAATGTAACTCTACCGTCATCTCCAAACCTGTACTTCCATTAATCCTAGTACACTCATAGACCTTCCCTTCTATACACACAGCTATAGATACAACTTATCAATAATAATTAAACAGTTAAATCAAAAAAATTACTCCGCATTCATAAAAATCAATAAGAAAAATTCAACCTTTTGGTGTGCAGAAACAGAACCACTAGTGGGGATCACACCACCAGCACCCATAAAACTTTGTTGCTGCAAATTTGCTGACATGGGGTTGACCGATTGATTCAAATTTTGACCAGAAATATCAGAATTTGGAAACCCATAAGCCCGGTGGTAAGGATAACCACCAGAAACATGACGTGGCGGATACCCATCAGAATTGGGTACTAAACCCCTACCGGAGGAAGCAACAGGGTAAGGGATTCCACCACCCGCCGGCGCCGGAGATTGTTGATGATGGTTTCTTGATGGTGGTGGTTGTTGGTGGCGTTGTGGTGGTGGGAAAGGTGGTTGTTGTGGGTTGTAAAAGGTTTGGTAAATTGATGGGTGGTGAATGTTTTTTCTGGGTCTTTGTCTTGAAACGGATTTTAGGAAATCGGCGGTGACGGTAGGGGCGGCGGCGGTCGTTGGTGGTTGTGGTGGTGGAGATGACATGGGGTTAACAAGGGTTTCTTGATTTTGAAAAAAGTTTTGATTTTTAATTGAATTTGATGATGGAAATTGAGGTTTTGGAGGAAGAAAGGTGGGATCGGAATGTAGTTTATGACTTTATGTGCTGAGTGAGTTTAGCGGCTTCTTGATTTCAAAAATATTTTGGGTGCTTTAAATAATTGGGCTAAACAAATAGACCTTGTGTTTTTTTAACAAAATAAAAAAAATAATTAGTAGGCTTATATAGAAAAAAATATACAAAAAGTGTTTTACCAAAGTATGTAGCATTTGGATACGACGCATATTGTAACAACATGGTTCCATCACTACATGGGAGGATTCAAGTTAAGCTTGTATTATGATACCATACGATGACTTCAGTGTCAAATGATGACGAAGACGACGTTTTATGTATATGGCAAATTAATAAAGAGGAGTCGGTAGACCATCTTTTTCTACGTTGTTCAAAAGCGGTAAATATTTAGATATATATCTATGTTTATGTGGAACATTACATAGGTAAATATCGTTGGAAAGTTGCTACCCGCTATTCTTAAATATAGGGCATTGATCGGAACTCGCACTATTTGTGTGATACACATTTCAAGGAACGATGCTATCGTCAGTGGTTCCTTTCTTGATTGGTTCATATCGTCGATTGTAGTAAAGTTTGAAGTCTTGTGTTTGGGCGGCAAAAGAAGATTATGTAACGCTCGTCAATTCCATGTATGGTGCACAAGTTCATGAGTCTTGTGCGATTAATACATCGGCTCTAGTGAATATTTCTAGTTTATTTAGTTCTTATATAGTCATATTTTCTTCAAATACTAATATATTTGAAGTATATTCTATCAAGATGCAATCTTCAACTTAAGTTGAACGTAAGTCTTAATATTCGGCAAATATATAAAATATCATAAATTTACGCACATAGATGACCAACGAAGTTTTTTTTTCTCCCATGGTCGTGACATAATTGTTTTAAAAACAAAAGGATCAAGTTTTCAGTCGGAATGTGAAAGCATTGTCCCGCAGATATATCTAATAGCATACCAAAAAAAGCATGACACATGGACACGATTCTTCTTTGGTCAACCGAAATCAAGTCTGTCAACCGATTCTTTGTCGGGCCACTTAAATTCTGCCACGTGGCCTCAATAGTTCGCCGGAACAGGGTTGATCTTCAAAGGCCACAAAGTTTATGTTTTTTTTTAAGTAATAAATAGATAAATTTGTGCCAACCATCGAGAAGCAGTGCGGAAGTTAGGGTTTTATCCATTTTGTATTTCGAATTTCAAATAAATTTTGTCAATGGTGATTTTTAGTGAAGTACCGAATAATCGATGAGTTAACGGGTTTTTGGTTAGTGTTTATGGTTCGATGGTGGTGTATTTGATTTCCAACATCTGATAACGGGTTTACGCTTTGTTTTTATAGCGTTGGTGATGGTGGCTAACATTTTGCGGCATCTAGTTAGGGGGTTTGGGGTGAGTAGGGTTATTTCCGGGTGAAATTTATTTTCTGTGTAAGTTAGGGGCTTAGATAATCTCCAATGTGGCAATGTATACACTATCCGTACCTTTTTCATTAAAATAGTACAAAAGTGTAAAAAACTCGCTCCAATGTGTGCACTAAACACTAGTGTTTAGTGTTGCACCAAATATAGTGTTGTACTAAACTTTGCACTAAACATTATTCACATTAAATAATAATATTTATATTTATAATAATTAATATATATATATATATATATATATATATATATATATATATATATATATATATATATATATATATATATATATATGATGTATTCTATAAATATGTCATTAATATTTTTAACAATACTAAATATAATGTTTGCTATTATATATATCAAAGAAACTTCTTAATTTTCATAAAAAAATCCATTTATATTTTCAAAAATTTTAAATATAATGATCGTTATTATATCAATTATTATATTTTAATAGTTATATAAAAGTTTAAATAGTATATTGTTAAGTTGTGTGTTTTAAATCAATCAAAAAAGATTTAGTGTAACACATTGGAGCAATTTTTTTTTAGTGCAGGTATATTCTTTAAAGATTCTCTTTTTGCATTAAAACAGTGCAATTTGATGCACTAAAATAGTGCATACATTGGAGATGCTCTTAGGGTCGAAAGGTTACTATTTTGGGTAGTTTGATGTGGATCGTTGGTGGTGGCGATGATGGTAGTGGATGTTGTGGGGTTAGTGGCAATGGCAGTTGTTGCTGGAGGTGATTGTGTCTAATTGGTCATCATGGCAGCGGATAATGGCATTTGGGGCTGATGTGTGGCCGTTGGTAGGTGGTTGGCGGTAGATTGGTGCTTTGTTTTAGATTGAAGGTGGTACCGCATATTCGTTGTCGTGATGATTGTTGAAGTTTACCTCATTCACTTTCGCCAATCCAATTCAACCATCAAAACCACAAACTCAAACACAAAATGCCACCACAATAACAACCACGACACACAACCACCAAAGCGCATCACCACCAATAACCACCTGCACAACAACACAATACCAACTCACCATTAACACGACAACCGAGATAACCCACATCACCTACATAGCATTATTTATCGAAATCAATAAAAAAAACTTACACCATTAACAACCACCATAGCCAACAATTAACGTCGGCGTAGATGTTGTTTTAAAACAAATAAAAGTTTTCACCGGAATTGCTTGTTGTAGCCGGAGTTCAAAGTGTAAAAATATATGAATGAAGTAACAAAGACTGATATAACTCCATTTACACATTGTTCGATATTACAAATATACCCCGGGTTTGCAAGCCTGTTCCGGTGGAAGATCACTATTGCATGGCGTGATTTAATTGGTTAGGTGGAATTCTTGATAATTAACTAACTACAGTATATGTTAACGCAGCTAAATACGTGGATTTTTTACGTTTACAATTCTAACATATCATTTTGCCTTGGCTACACCTACCAGCTAGTGAAATGATTCTTGAAAATAAAAGTAATACTCCTTCTGTTTCAATTTAAATACGGAGTATTAGTTTTACTATTTTAGTTTGTTCAAATATAATTGTTCACTTTCAATTTCAATATTATTTCAACGATTTTAAGAATACTTAAATACTACGGAGTATATAATTTTATGATTAATAGCATTACATTTCTATTTTGTGTATTCATTGAATAATTAAGTAATATTTTTTTGATGAACCACCTACGGTTTACGTGCATAAGACTGTAACCTCGCAAATAACTTGCTAACTTTCATTAAAAACTAATAACTACCGTGAAACCGTCAACGGATTATAGGTAAAAACCTAATACTGCCTAACACTACTCAAATAAGTTCGTTTTTTTAACCACTATTCATCAATGACCTGTGAATTTTAAGTCATTAAACAAAGCCCTAACTGTTATGTATATTACAATCCTTATGATGTGTTTAGTTTGTAGAATTCAATGAAATTCGAAGAATCAGAATCTCCATTTCATTATGTTTAGTTCAAACATGAATCGAATTAGAAGGCACCAAATTCCTTAAGGATTCATATTAGCCTATTAGGGGTGTTCAATATTTGATTTGAAACCGTTTAATTCGAAATCCGAACCGAATTAAAACCGAGAAAAACCTGAACCGAATTCAAATTTTGTTTTCGGTTCGGTTTCGGTTTTTGAATTTGGTTTCCGATTTTGAATTTTTGAATTCGGTTGAATTCAAAACTGAATTCAAATTAATAATATATCAAATTATTAATGTATGTATACTTGAGTAGATCTATGTTGTGTAAGCGCTATTAAAGTAAGGCTCCAAAGTACATTTGGTTCGGTATTCAAATGTGAATTCAGTTTTGGGTTCCTTTTTCGGTTTTACTCCCAAATATTTCTAACCCGAACTGAATAAACCTATAAAATTGAAAATCGAACCGATTAACACCCCTAATTCATATTTCTTGAATTTCAATTTCTTTGAAAAATCACAATTCGGTCTGAAATATTCCTAATACAACATGTTTGAGTAATGCTAAATAGGTCTGGTTAGATAGCCCTTAAATATAAACTTACTACTCTTATTAGTTAAATTTTTTATAATCTCTTAATCTCATTCAATAAATATTTTACATCTCTATTTAGCCTTTCCGATCAATCATTTTCCTTTCCACATGCTTTGTTAGATGAATACGGAATGAACTATACTACATGTACCCGCTCCCGAGTTTTTGAGTGAAAGAAAAGAAAAGAAAAGAATAAAAGTGATAGAAAAGAAGAGAAGGGGAAGGTTATTTATACGTTCCCGAGTTGGAAATAATTGTAAAGAAGTGAAATGAAATTGATATGGATTGGTGTTCCGAGTTGAAAAGAAATGAAAGGAAGTCACATTTTATATCACATTTTATAACTTGTTTGTTCCATCCTTCCATTTCTTTCCACTTTTGGAGAGGGAAAGTTCGGAGAGAAAAGAAACCTTCCCACTTCTCTTCTCTTCTCACCCTGAATAAAACTCTAGAATACAACGTGGTTTGCATTTCTTTCCAATTTTCTTCCCTTCTTTTGAAAAATCAACTCGGGAGCAGGCCGGTAAAGTAAAGTGCAATTAACCCAGATGAAAGTGACAACACTCCGACTTTAAAACCATTTTAGGGCTATGGTTAACATTTAAGGCTGATCACATAAATCATTTTTAATCTTTAATACAAACTATTTTCTTGTTTCTGATCATGATTTACGTTAACGGAATTCAATTTCTGTCTGATTCATCTTCAGTTGAGGTAATTCATTTCCCATTTGCAATCTGCAGTATATTCTTCCTAATTTCATACACCATGTATTCAAGAAACCTTTTTTTTTCTCCTGATCTTTAAGCATAAACTTGGTTGTTTAATGTTAAAAATCTGAACTTTTTCATATCCGCGTTGTATATATATAATTTGTAATACAAGTAGAATGATGTTACTATTAGGTGTTGTTACATATATAATATGATTTTGTAGTTTTAATGTAGCAGGTTTGACATTAAAATTTGAAGATATATGTATGATGATTTCTTCTGAGACATAGAATTATCATAAGTTTTTGCTTTATTTATTTATTTATTTATTTAAGATTTTAGATTAGCCTATATGAAGAAATGTGAAAGACCTAGTAAAAAGAATTTGGAGTTGGTTAGGGTTTATCAGACATATGCTACCGAATAAAAACATTGAAGATTGAAACTCGAATTCGAATGTGTTGATCGTACATAAATTTTGAGGCTTAAACTAGGTATGTAATGAGAAATGTATGTGCTTTTCTTGATAGATTACTTCACTTTTTATACGAACTGCACGGAAGTTAGGTGCAGCAAAGAGCATTTCTTTTAGATGATTATTTATTTTGCTTTATTTTAAGCTTTCAACTTACTCAAACATACACAATTGATCAGTTCATCTAACCTAAAAGCACACAAGGTTACGCATTGTTAGCTGCAATTGATATTCTCCCTTTTACATTATGTATTACTTATGAGTTATGAGTACTGAAACATGGTAAATTTTGAGTAGGGCCCTGACATGGTAGTTGCATTGCTAGAGCACCCTGATTTGGTATCTGCCTCACGCTCGTTCGGTGCTATACCAGAAAGAAAGATTTCGGTGTCTAAAGACTCTGGGTCACTTAATTCAGTGCAAGCTAAATGCGTGTATGTCTTCCAAAGAGAATATGCTATTGTAGATCCTGCACTTGTGAAGGTATTTTTGTCAATGCTTTTATAAACTAATATCATTATATGCACTAATTCGTTTCGAGTTTCAACGTAACAGGATGTCTTCTAGCCTTTCCACGATCTATCATACATCTTTATTTTTACAAAAAACTAGTGCTTTCTTTTTTGACTAGTACCCAAAACTAAGGGTGTTTGGGATTGTGATATTTACAGTGCTTATTGTGTTTTAATACACAATAAGCTATATTTTGTACAACCACCATTGAAGATGTTTATTCTGAAAGAGTTAATAAATAAGCATATAAGATGAAAATATGCAATCCTAGACACACCCTAACTTGCCACTTATTGAGAAAATGTCACACATTAGTTTATAGAAAAGGATTCTACTTTATGGACTAAGTTTTTATTTATTACAAATCTAATCTTATTTGAAAATTAAGCTTCTTCTCTCTCCTTGTTATGAAGATTGTTGGCACCGATGAAGCAACAACCTGTGTTGGCATTATCATTAGAAATTGCAAAAGTGGCATGTAAGAATCTTTGTCCACATGTTTTAGCGGTATTTTAACTAATATACGAATCTTGTTTAATTCTTAACTCCTAAGTGTGGTTGTAGGACGTGTATCGCCCATTTGGATTCTCCAAGCGTTGTTGATATTGGCCTCTCCCAGATGTTGTCTTATGCTTCAAGTTCTGACGATGATACTATTTTGGATGTACTGTTCTGTATCTTCGTAACTTCTTATAAGCTTGGCTTATTGATCAAAAAGTAATTTAATGGATCAAAGTTTTCTAGTATATAATATGATGTTAAACCTGCATTTGATGCAGGTTCATTTAGTTGGCGCATTTGAGGATTCTGCTCCTGAAGTCTGGTTCAACAGCCTCTACTTTGCCTTTGAATTTAATTATGTGGTTTATTCAATTTTTATTTTGAGGGATGTGTTGGGCCACTATTTATGTTAATACTTTTCCAAATTTACGATATGGCTCACGGCCTCACCCTAGAGGTGGCAATTTCTACCCATTCATAGGAAAACAGATCACTTCTAGTTAGAGCTGGCAAAACGGGCGGGTTGGGCGGGTATGGGCTACGGGTCAAAACGGGCGCGGGTATAAATGGGTTTGGGTCTAAACGGGTGCGGGTCTAAACGGACTCGGGTCATAACGGGCTATATAAAAATTTCATAATTTTTTTTTTCTAATTCACTAGAATATATATATCTTCCAAAACAAATTATACATTTTTAACCATATGATAAGAAAAATATAACATTCGATATAATAATATATAATGCTATACACTCCTGATTATAATAATGATTTCTACTTTATTCTATTGAAGATATATTTTGAGGTATATATATATCGTTAATAAATACTGCGTAATGATAATTCCTTGCACATCGCCTTGACAATTATTATTATTATTATTTATTTTTTTTATTTATCTACATTACAATAAGAGATAATTCCAGAATCATTCAAAATCTACATCACCGAAGATCACTCCGTACGAATGAAGTAAATAAAATATAATAATATTTAAATCTGGATTTAGTAAAAAATGTTAGACTGAAAATAGCAAATAATATATTTTATTTGGTTTGGAAATAGCAAAGTTACAAGCCTGGAGATAGCAAAGTTAACTCATCTTCTTCAGTGATTTTTTTTTCTATTTATTTAATCATGTAAATAGGTGGATGCCCATTTAGACCCATCCATGATTTGAATTTTGCCCAATTAAGCCCATTCCTATGATTTCTGCTATCCATAGGAGCCCAAAATTTATATCATAATACCCAGAATTGCCCAGATATGAAGCAAATGGGCAAAATCTGCCAGTACTACTTCTAGTTGACTTTTATTAATGCTGGCTCACCCTAGAGGAAATGGGTCTAATTGGCCATACTTGTCAAAACTCAAAAGGGTCAAAAGTCACCATAAGCATACAGTGGCATAAATTGTTTTATCTAAATTAAGTTATACTATTATTTTAAATATAAATTCTGTAATCGTGTTTTAATACATTCAGTATAAAACTCAAACGTAATTGAACAAAGAAGTGTTACTTGGTGTGTCAATCCAACCCTAAAGTGTACTTCAAATTTAAAATTACCTGTTTTCGCCCGAACTCGTTTTGAAGTGTCTCACCTAACCTGCATGATTTGCCACCTCTAACTGACTTATTCAATTAGTAAAATCTGATCCCCAACGACTCAATCTATAAGAGTTAATATCCATTCTTGTTATGTATTCTGGAGCAGGGAAATCATGATGCTGGGTCCAAAGCATATTCAGAAATCGAAGGTTATTCATTCCCACTGTGTATCAAAATTGTAGAAAAACTAGCAGAGAGTGAAGTGAAGTTCCAAATTCAAAATTGTCAAGTGCTTAAGCATAACACGAGATGGGACTCTGAGGGAAATGCATATCCGATCTTCCATGGGCTCCTGGTTAGTCTCTTTTCCATATGATGGGTTTCTTTATAAAATTCAGCCTTCCCAAAAATATACTGTATAAAAAAAATGAATTAATTTTCCATTTTCACACCTCCCTCCCTCATGTATGTGTGTCCCCAGTTTGAATGGTATATGCATTTAATAATTTATTTGAATATATTATCGTGGAATCTAGATATATGTATTTTTTTGCTATGATATGTTGCTATAACTAACTATGAATCTACAACTTTATGATCTCTTAGATGGAGACATCCAGTGGTTCAGTTGTCCCAGCTAGTTTTGATACAAGTACAAGATGTCCAGATGAAATCGTCAGGAGGATTCGTTTAGGTGCTTCCTTTGAAGACCCAACATTAACTGGCCGGTTACTAAATACATATGAAACTGAAAATGACCGAATTGTTATCGCGCCGTTTTCATGGTACATTTCCTCTTCCTAGTTCTGTTATTAAAGCCATTGCCTTTTGACATCAACACATCGTCACATCAATATGCATCACAATCGTAAATAATTTTCTGGATTGTTGCTTAATCTTCAAGTTACCTTTTTTTTAATTAATTTAAATATCAAGTATATTTCATTTGAAAATGATTGTTAACAGATCATGTACGACCATGCAAATCAAAGTCCTGGATGAATGTCATTTCTTTTTTTGATAATGAGTTTTGAAAATCTGCTAAACATTCACACTAGTTACGTGTTAAAAGGAAATAGTTCAACTTCAGTACAATAATTTGTAAGAAAGTATAAGAATTTTTTCTTGCTTTTTTGGATTAAATTATTTGTGAATATTACACTTGGATGATAATACGAGTGTTGTCTATTTCACACAGGAGCATGAGGCAAGTACGTATTGCCTCAATGATGAGACACCGTTCTGATCTAGAAATTCTTCTCACTACTTCAACGTCACCCTCCGCTGAGGGCCCAGATTTTGTTGTCAATCAGAAAAGGTACACAAAACATATTCAAGATATCCCAACATGCGGTCTATTGGAAGTCTATTTTTTAACGGACATAATGTTTCAGGGTGTGGGAGTACATAATCCAGCATCCAGATTGGAGAGAAGCGTTTCCTTCAAAGGTGCCTCGTGTTTTTAAGAGAACTGCGAACGGGGGCTGGGTGACATCCCCAGAAAGATAGTTTGTTACACCCAAAAATATGTCGTAAGATTACCCATGACAATCGACTATTGAGTTGCTATCTACAATACTTTACATGTTTGTAGTATTCAAAAATCCCAATCGTGGGATCATGATTTGAAATTACTTCTATGTTTTCAAAATGTTGCTTGTTATTTAAAGAGATTCAAATTTTGAAATGCCAAAATTAGAGTTGAAAACTTTGAAGAATGTAAGATAAGAAAAAAGTTCAGAGACAACTGTGCCAGAGATAAAATAGTAATGCAAAGCTCAAATCAATGGCACAAATCACAAACTAAAGACAATGGCATGTATTCGGTATTTTTTAACAATATAAAAGCACAAAGCATCAAAACGCTACATTAAGTTCGCCATAAAAAAAACACACCCATATGTCTTGGCAGCCTGCGCTCCAAATGTGTGATAAATGCAGAATATAGCAATCAAAAGAAGAAAAACAAGTCTATCAAAACTTAAAAGAATATGAAGGTTCCTACAAATATTTCCTGCTTAACCACAACCATAGAAACTGCTTCCTACAATAATTTTATGACAATAAGTTATTGGGCGAAACGACCACACAAAATCATGTTGCATAGCCTACCTACGAAGCTCGTTTGGTCCATGTGCAAAATGGCACCTATCACCAAAGGTACACTGTCCCTTCATGAAGTTCTCACACATCTTTGTCTTTATTTTATTTGCACCGCCATGTCCCGGCCCACCCTGTTGCTGGAAACCGCCAGGTTTTCTTGGCGGTGGACCATTTGCACCACCACCACCACCACCAGAACCAATGCTCATGATTAGTTCGTGCACCATTGCACTAGCCTGTTTGATCTGATCAAAAGTACCTTCAAGCTCAATATTCTTTTGATTTGGGTCCGTGTCATGATCTCTTATGGCTAACTTAACCCCAGTAACGCGGCATATCTGCTTAGAGTTCACCCCACCCTTACCTATAATGGGCCCAGCCAGAGCCCCATCTATGCTGATCTTGGCAGTGGCAGATTGACCAAAGTTGGCTGCCGCTGCTAGACCTGGTGGGCCAGGATCCATCCGCCCTTGGTAGCCGCCACCATAGTTGACAGGACCCAGTGGACCACGGGGATCTTCAAAAGCTTGGAAGTTTGGTCTAGTACTGAGCTCCATCTCACTGTGAGCAAAACGACAACTGTCTCCAAATTTGCATCCTTCTGGAGTGTTGACTTTGCTGCAAAGCTTGCTTTTGAGCGGACCATCAATATAGGGCTGTTTCATAGGAGGTTTTCTTCCAAGGGGCCCAGGTCCACCTGCATTTGGTAACTGTTTCACAGCACTGTAGCCACCAGGTACGTAGTGTAGAAAGTGACATCCTTCACCAAATGGGCAACCAGAAGTGCTGCATCACCAAAAAGCACAAACATGAGAAACCAATAACTGACAAACACAGCAAAAACAATTTAAGCATCCAACGAGTTTATAAGTTCAGGCCAAAACAGGATGTGTTGGGTCAGATTTAGCCACCAGCACATTTGTACATTTATTAACGTGATATACAGTTAATGTATCAAATATGCTTATAATAACGATGAACTTGAATTATTATCTAGTTACTATCACGAAGGCATTTTAGGAGGTATAAACTTCTGACTCGATTGAATCCTTCAAGCCACTACTTCGAATCATTTTAATCTAGCCAGGTTTACAAACTTCACTCATTGGAGATAAAATATAGCCCAAATCGACCCAGTTTAGATGTACAAGTCAAATTTACCACCTCTAGTTATATGAAATTTAAGCTGATTCCTAGCACATGTGCCATCAAAGACTGAACCTCCTCAAGGCTCAAGCTCAGCAAACTTAAGACACAGAAACAATATATGATCTTCAAAGATCTGGAGAACCTTTTTGCGTGTAAAGATACAGGTGACAAAGCAAATTCACCCAGAAAAACGTATAACCAAACCCATTAACCCACCAGAATATTTAGCATTTTGCATTAACACAATGCACCCTTTATTTTTTGAACAGTCATTTATATTAACCACCCCAATAAATTAGAATGGGGCAAAAAGACAAAACAAACAAGAATGTAGCTCACAGAAAGAGAGTTACATCTAACTAGGGAATCTACACCCACAATGGACCCTTTATTTATCTTTGCACTTTCAAAGCCCTATACTCGTAATTCTTAAAGCAACAGCAAATATAATTAAATTGAGGTGATCAAATTAGAAAATCCGTATCAAATCCTAACGTAAACCAGACACTACTGTATGTGTTTTCCCTAACAAATATTGTTTAAATGTTCTAATGCCTCTGAAGACTAGTGATTATAGGCCCCTTCAAAAAACCATGTTAAATTGTTAACTACAAAAATAGTGTTGGCGATTTTCCATTGTGTGTCAGTTCACCACTTGCTCTATCTTTTTCAGGAAAGCACGTATGACACTATAAGTGTACACTTGAAATACATCCTACTAATATGGGTTCACAACCCCAAGGTTAGCTCACAGGAAGAGAGTTACATCTAACTAGGAAATCTACACCCACAATGGACCCTTTATTTATCTTTGCACTTTCAAAGCCCTATACTCGTAATTCTTAAAGTAACAGCAAATATAATTAAATTGAGGTGATCAAATTAGAAAATCCGTATCAAATCCTAACGTAAACCAGACACTACTGTATGTGTTTTCCCTAACAAATATTGTTTAAATGTTCTAATGCCTCTGAAGACTAGTGATTATAGGCCCCTTCAAAAAACCATGTTAAATTGTTAACTACAAAAATAGTGTTGGCGATTTTCCATTGTGTGTCAGTACACCACTTGCTCTATCTTTTTCAGGAAAGCACGTATGACACTATAAGTGTACACTTGAAATACATCCTACTAATATGGGTTCACAACCCCAAGGTCCAAAAAATAAAAAGATTTACAGTTCCACATATTAGAAACAAAGAGAACTCAATATATGCATGGAACTGCTTGACAAATCATTAACATATCAATGTCTCAGGAGGCTAGATGTAAATTCTAGAAAATGCACTATAACATCTGTCAAACACGATGTTAAGCCCAAAGAAACTCAAAGCCATTTACACTTTTACTACATAATGTAAATCTCAAGCTGTTAACGAGATCGAAAATCATTCAAAAAAAACTCAAGGACACATAAAAAACATCTAAAATGAATACAAAACTAAATTTCACCTTACAGAAACTACTATCTACGTTCTTTAATAATAGCAAGAGAAGTAACTTGATGTCACATGCATCCAAGAACAATTAATGAATGAATTAACGTAAAATCAGATATATAATTTTAAGATGCTACTCAACTTCAAAAGATTTCATAGTTTGCATAAACTACTAACCAGATGAGTGTATTTTACTCGCTAGAATAATGTTTGATGTCAAGACAAATTAATGGATGAATTAACGTAGAAATTGTAAACATACTTTTAAGATGCTGCTCAACTTCACAGGATTTCATAGTTTGCATTAACTAGTAGCCAGATGAGTGTATTTTACCCTCTAGAATAAAGTTTTAAACTTCAAGAAAGTTACATTACCAGATGGCTGCTTTTCAGTTGTGTGGTAGTCATTTTTAATTGGATGATAATCTTGTTGAATAATAATGACCATTACCGAGTAGTCTTTTACAAAACTAATCGTTGGATATGTGTAACTTCTATTATAACTCCAGCTGCAAACGCCATGGCTTATTATATTCAACTCAGATTTCATCAGCTAGTGGTATGTAAATGTTATACGAGCTTCACATTCGAACTTAGATTTAACGAATTATACTGGTATTTGTCTTGTATAAGTTAAGATTATAACCTGAAAAACTTCGTGCACGGCTTTGATTTGCTTCCTACACCAGGTGTAAAGGAGTCCATTTCTGTTGCAGAAAATTAATTACTTTGTTTCAGTTACGTATTTTAAATAACCTTCTGCCAATTAACAATTTTTAACATCATCCAATCTTCACATCACATTATTACAAGTTTACAAACTAACAATAACTATCTATTAACCAAATCAACTACTCAATTCAACATGTGTTTCTCCAATAAAATAATGCTTATTAACCTAATAGTATGTTTATATATTACTATTGATTATTCATAAATAATAGATTATTTCCACAAAACGAACCCTAAAAAACTTCAAACTCAGAGAAATCATAACCTACATATGCAATTTAATGTCTACATAAAATAATTAACGGCTACGATCAATCGACGCAAACAGATCTAAACACATAATACGATTAAAAAAACAGTAATCAGATAAAATTAAAGGAATTCATGATAAGATTTGTAAAGAGAGAATTGGATATAAACCGTCTCTAGGTCTTTTAGGAGCTCCGTTGAAACCGCCATCTTGTCTGCCTCTTTTACGTCCACCGAATTCCATGTTTTTGTTTCAGATCTAAACCCTAAAAAACTGTAGAGTGAAAAAATATGTAAATTAACAAAGGGTTAGATGATTTGAGAATGTGAATTTGTTAAAAAAACGGATGATTTTGGGTGAAATTCGAGAGGGAGATGATAAACCCCTGCTAGGGTTTGTTTTGTGAGAAGTGAAAGAGGGGTGGCTTCTGCAGAATAACCAACTGATGATATGGATTTTGGGTATTTAGATTTGGATTTGGATTTGGATTTGACTATTTGAGGTCAAGTTTCCGACCCGAACCCGCTTGTCAACCTTTTAGGCTTTTAGCGTTGAGCTTTTTAGTAAGTTATCTTAATCGTTAATTGCATACTTATTCCTCGTGGTTTAGACACATTTGCACTATCAATTTTTATACCGATAGTCTAAAAACACTTGTATATTCGGTTCCTTCCCCAACTAAAATGTCGAAGGTACCCCTAATGTCCTATTAGGCAAAAATTGGAGATTAAGAATATGGTAATAATTTTAGTTGAAGGAGAGACTGAATGCGCAACAGTTTTTACGTTTTTGAATTGTCGGTTCAAAAATTAAAGTACAGTAACTGACGGTGCAATTGTGTATAAATGACGGGGACGAACCATGGATTTAACTCTGATTAAAAAATGGACAATTAGATTTACATCTAGGCAAGTAATCAACACGAACGGATCATATTGGTGTTTATTTATTAAGATTTTATCGAACAAATAAATGAATATAAATGAAAAAATGAACGGATTTTCTTATAAGAAAATATAGTTCTTCACAAACATAAACAAACACATATGAATGAAAATATAAATTGATACATTTGTTCGTTAATATGTTAAACATAACATGTCACCCCTATGCTTTCATCGATCCGTCCCTTATATGTAATTTATCATATATTAGAAGCATATAACAATGGTCTTTCAACGTATGAGATAAGACCAACCCGTGCTTCAACAAAACGAGAAACATCACTTGATTGCGAATCTAAGATCAAAAGCAACCTACTAAGCTAACAACGAAACTAATAGATATCTCCAATTGTAGTCAATATGATTTTTACCAATTGTACTATGCGATAAAAGTATACTTATATGTGTTGCTACATCATTTGTAGATCATTTATACAAGAGCTTTTATGGTATAGAATTCACCTTCAAAATAATTAGGCCGGCATATGAATTCAGAGGCCCCGTGCGATATCAAAAAGGGGGCCTCGAATAAAAAAAATCAAATATATATGTAGAACGCCTCATTACTCCGAGAATTATATAAAGATATGAAAATACGAAGTCATTATCTAATAATTCGGAAACACTTACATTTTTCATTATTCGTTAAAAAGAGATATTCTCCGAGCATTCTTTGAAGCAAATTGTTGATTAAACCCCTATAATCAATACTTTCTAGGAGATTATTCTCAATTACAATTGATGTCAATCCGTTAAACCTCTTTTGTGACATTGTAGAACGCAAATATGACTTCAACAAATTAAGTTTTGAAAAACTTCTTTTCGCGGTTGCTAAAGTTATGGGAATAGCCAACAATACTATATTTGCAATAATCAGATTAGTAAAGAAATTTACCTATTTCAAATAATGTAGAATTTCAATGGATCCCATATTGGCACAAGGCAAAAAAAATTTAAGCAATTTTAACTCCACATAGAATCCGTTTCCATCAATATTAGATTGTCCACTTTTCGTGAACGCTTTTTCAAGATGACTACAACAAGAACCAAGACTCTTGTCATCAAATGAGTGCAATTTGTTAGAAGTAAACAAGAAAACTATAGTATTGTCTTACGTTCTCTTTGTACTGTTCGAATTTTTTTTAATAGAAACAATTGTTTTATCAACAGCACACATAAAATAATTGAACCTATACTAATTATAGAAACTCTCGTCAAATTTGGAGACCCTCAAATTTTGGTGGCCCTGTACGCTGACACATACATCACATGCCAATATCCTCCATTGCAAATAATTACATATACTCTCTACTTTTTTTAGTTTAGACAAGATACAAACATGATAAAATTTTTTAAACAATTGAACACTAAAATGCTTAAACTTTAGTGCAACTAGTCCAATAATATGTACATGTCATTCATTCAACAACTAATACAGAACAACAGGGCATTAAAATTTACTAACTAGTCATGGCATTAAATGTCTGAACTCTGTTTTTCCCGGTACAATTGTTGTACTTGATATCATATCCTAGTATCAGACGAATAGTCCCTGCGATTCAAACCGAGTCACTACGAGTATCCATCACCATAATACATGTCCACATTGCGCAAAACTATCTTGCAACCGTGGGACCACGGGTAATCTGCTATGCAAAGTATGTTTTTGATTGCTTCTTAAAGTTGAATCTGTTAGCATCGAGCATGTTTGTTCTCTAGAAGATGACCTTCAAACTGAAACGAAGCCTTTATAATTGCTCAGCACCCCTAAATAGCAGTGTCCCTCATCAGGGGCAAATATTTCCACAGTTGCCATCATCATCCAGCAAAGGTACAATTCTTGATTCAGACAGGACAAGACGGCAAACATCAACTAATGCAATAAGTCAGCAACATATGGAACACGTCGGAATTATGAGTCAACATCTTGAATTCTGTCTGTTATAGCCACTGATATATAATCTCTGTATTCACTTGAAATTCATAACAAAGTATCAATATATTTTGATTTCATAATGATACTGTTTAAGAGATTACCTAATTTGTATTAGCTAGTTCTACTTAAAATGAGTTTATTTATAGATACGTCATCTAGGAACACTATCGAAACCTTACAGCGAATCAAATCATACAAAAGGTCAAAATAGTAATTTTCATCGTTCATACTGTTCTAAGTGTTCATTCAGAACACGTATCAAACAGTTTCTTTCATCAAGGAGGAAGTCAATTCACAGTCCTAGAAGTTGACCATTCAGCCCTAAACCATCCTGTTTTAACAAGAAGCTCGTAAGTCTCATATGTGAAGCCATTTGTCATTCTCCCATTGGCTGGCCACGCATGAACCGACCACCTTCATCTGTAACAGGAATAACCACAGTTATCTGCATCCTAAATATGTAATAAGAATAAAATATAAGATTCCAAACACAGTGCAATTAGAACTATAGTTGCTAAATTGCTCCAAGAATGTGTACCAAGATTATGGACTATTGGAGCTTGATCTCTATGCAGGCATGAAAAGTGCTGATGCAGATCATTTTTAAGAAAATTCGATGTAAATAAGGCAGCAAGATAAACAAATAGAAAATGCAATGCTTGACTTCGTACATAGTAGTTTATCAATAGTATTATTACTAAATCAACAATTGGCATGATAAGTTATCTTAAGTACCAAGATCAATATGCATATTAGCTCCTACATCTCTTTATCCAAATGCTCATATTGTTAATGAAATAATTCAGTTTAATAATCATATCTAACACATTGACTGTTAATAATATTGGGACAATTAATGTTTAGGGGAAACCCAGTCTGATCCTCATGTTACCCAACCAACCTGAACCTCCCATTTTGACACCATCAGTTCTGAAAAGAAAAAACTATCAAAAAATAGAATTAAGATCTTACAAAATTCTGATCCTAGAATAGTTAGTTTACGAGATATTGCCTTCAATACGCAGCTTAGGCTGGAACTGGACTAGATGTAGAAAAGATGAAAAAAGCCTCATTTTTGAGCTAATCAAGGCAACACTATCAACAAGCATGAGATTACAAAAACTACACAGTTGAAAAAATGCAAATTTTCTCGCGGCTTATGACACTTTGCACAATTGGGATGTTCAAATGACTGCAACTACTATCTAAAGGTTTGCAGAATTCTTTGAGCATGATGCTTGGTGTAAATGATAGTAAATTATAATGAGTCTGTACCACTTTCACCATCAGAGATATCTGCAAGCCTTGCAATGGCGTCAGCAAGCGCTTGCTCATGTTCCTGCATCAAGCAAATGACATATAAGCGATCTAAAAGCCAATACAGAATACTCATGAGAATTATCATTTCAAACTATAAGTTCCTTTTACCTTCAGCACTTTCTTAGCTTTCTCTATTTCTATAGAATCTGGATGACCAGACCCGAATACCCTCTCCACCTACACATATCAACCAGATGAATAAACTACTAAAATTTACTCATTTAGCATAGAGAAGATAGATTAAATGCGTTAAAACCACCCAGATTACATTTTTATAACATAAAGCCTCATATTCAAAAATAAATAAATTTTTAATGAACAGTAAAATCTTCTGTAATCATATTTGAAAAATTCATAAAAATTTAATTTGTTAAATAAAAAGTGTCTTGGGGCAATCCTATTCTAAATAACTTGTTTTGACCCATACAAAAACTAAGCCGTCTTGACCAGAATCTGGCACAACCGTTACCCAACCCACCCAATTTGCCACATCTGCTTTTCATATGAATCAAGGTGCCTGTTATTACCTCCTTTATTAGAGCATCAGTGTTGAGTAATTGAATATCATCTGGACCCTTCTTTCCTATGCCATTTTGTGACGGTGGGAAATCTTTTCTCATTTGCCCTTTTGCCATCCCCCGACCTCTTCCACCACCAGGACCAACATCATGGCCCACACCTCTATTCATCGCATTAACTGATCTCCCATATCCCCCTTTGTGAGAAATTCCTGGGTCATCACCTTCCCATTGTATATCCTTGGGAGAAATCTTTATAAATATCAAATATTAGTTGTAAGAATATGCTCTAAAACTAGAATACTAGCAATATACTACACTTCGTGTATACTTACCTCTGAAAGATTGACCCACTCCCAGGTCTCGTTAGCTGTAAATTGATCATAAACAAGTGCATGCCGACCCTGGACATTATCACGAGAAAGCGCTTGAGTTTGGAATTACAGGAGAATCAAATAAACACACTAGTGGTGACAATATAGGTGGGTCGGGTGGCCTGTGCGACAGCTCAATACAGATAAACTTGGCGCACATCAGGTTGACCCGAAATACTTTTTGTCAAAAATCCAAAAAATTAGGAGATTTTTCTTTATATATAATCAGTGTCACATGATCACAAAAACTACAAATTTTCATAACAATCTAACTATCTGAACAAATTAATTTCGAAGGTTTTTATAGCACATTTTGGTCAGCTTTCGACCGTTTAACCCTTTTTGTCCGGTTCCTTTCAAGCTAATTTTGTGCTACCCGTTTGACCCATTATAAATAAAAGTTAACCCGAATCAACCGATTCATAAGTAAATGGGTCGACATAGTCACCATTAACAAGCATGTGTAAACTCAAATCACCTCAACAGGATTATAGTCTGTAATAACAGCTTCATAAAAGTTGTTGTCATCAGGCCATCTGGTTCTCACTTTTCTCCCAATTAATGTAGAGAATGATGCTGTCTCCGCAGTCTCATTCGCAAGTGCACCAGAAGCAACACGATTTACAATTTGACCTCTTCCAGCTGGACCAGAAGGAGGATACTGCATTTTCATCGTGGATACTCCACCCATTATCTGTGCCTGTCAAAATGAATGTCAAACTGTAAATGATCAAACACAAAAAGATCAAAATCAAGCATCTCGACTTACAGATTTCTTGTTTTTGGCCTTGGATCCAGTCAAAGGTCCTCTTCTAGCAGCTGATGAAGATGCCAAGTTTATTGGAGCTGGCTGTGGATGGAAAGATGCAGGTGGTCCACCAAAAGATTGTGAACCTCCTGACGGGTTCATCTTTTGCTTCTTACGAGAAGCTGAGACAGATGGACTGGGAGATGGATCATGAACCGTTTGGCCCGTGCTAACTATCCCGGGTTGAATCCCACCAGATTGTCTCCATTCCCTATTGGCATTACCAAAACATTATCAGTCAAAAACCCATAACAGATAATAGCCTGTACAGATAAGATAAGAAAACTTTATTTATGGAACTGTTACCTTATTCTGCGGATTACATCGTCCTTATTTACTTTTCCTAAAAGGTCCTTGTGTTCTTCATTTGATAATCTCAGTTCTTTTCTGAGTTCAGTTATTAGACTTTCCTTTTCCTGAAGAAACACATTTTGTTAAGAACTCATCAACATCCAACTTTTTTTAAAGTATTGAGATATTCGAAGAAAGACAAGAAGTACCCAAGTAATGGCATCAGCTTGAGCTTTAAAGGCTCTTAATACGGAACTGTACGCTTCTTGTTCAAGGTGATGAATTTGGGCTTCCATATCAGTTTCCCCATACATTCTTGGATATTGTGTAGCACCCATAACTGCCGGTCTTCCATTTCCTGCAACACGCCCACCTCTTGGAATTCTATTTTGATGTGATGGAGGAAGATCATCATCGGTTCCTACAACAGATTTCAAATTAAACTCTATATTATGAAGTCAAATGCCAAAACAAATTTTACACTCAAAAACTGCATAGCATCCCCACATGCCTAGGCAACACAAAGTACACAACTCAACAGAAACATTTAACCAAAAAGAAAGGTACACATGACCCTACTTGATCACAAAATCCATATTCTTCTTTCTTCTTCTAATCATTCAACAACCGAGCTACAAAAGACAGACCACTCTATTTCATATTAACCAACAAAACTTTCCACTAGTGAAGCTACAAAACCTCTAATATAGCCAAGGTCTAGTCTTTTTAACTTTAAAAAGTTGCACAATTCAAGTACATTTAACTCAAAGTACTAGCAGCTATATTTATACAAATATATATACATACATACTTTTTATACACCAAAAAAAACACTAAACCCTAGCTCAAAAACCAAATGCTGGAAATAAATTACACTAAAGCATGAGATACTGATCAATAACAAGTTACCCAAATAAAACCCTAGCTAACCTCAAACTGAAAACTTACAACAAATTAAATCTTTACAAATATAAAGCTAGAAACTTGAAAAAGAATGAGTATTTATAAAGTTAGAGCTCACCACTGCTATCAAAAGGTTCGTAATCCATAGCCAGGTTGAAAAATCAAGAGACTTTATCAATTTCAACCGAAGAAAAACCCTAATTTTTGGGTACGGGTTTAGGGAAACACAAAATTAAGGAAATTTAGGTATGAATTAGGGTTAAAGTTGGCGTTTTGATGATTTCGTCGTAACGATTAACGTGAAATTAGGGTTTGAATTTTGAGTTGAGAAGAGAGTGGTGACAAGAGGAGGTCGGAGCGCGGATTTGAAATAGATCTATAGGTTAATTTTGTGTTTTTCGGTTCAATTTTGGTTTTCAGTTCCGCCTACTTTTGGTTTTTCTTTTATTTATTTTGTGTTAATTTTCCTTTTATTTATTTTTTACTCATTGAATTAAAGAATTCGCACTCCACTGCAAAATTATAACCTTAAAATTTAAGGTTATATATGAATTTGTCTGAGAATGAGATAACAAATGATATCATGTCATATATACAAAGAGAATGTTTCACATGTAAAAAACTCATTTACTCCCAACTTCAATTATCTCACAAACGATAAATCAAAAAATTATGAAAATTACACCATTAAATTCAGCGTTTCAATTCCGCCCACTTTTGGTTTTTCTTTCATTTATTTTGTGTTAATTTTCCTTTTATTTATTTTTTACTCATTGAGTTAAAGAATCCGCACGTCACTGCAAAATTATAACCTTAAAATTTAAGGTTATATATAAAATAAAATATATTTAAATATATTAAAAAGGGTAGAAGTTACTCAACTTTTTTATTCTATTACATATATTAAAACTAAAGAATAAGTTTTCAAACATATTATGAAAAATATATAATAAGGACAAAAGTTATATGATATTTCATAATGATTGGCAAAATGAACACAAATGGTCTTATGCAATAAAAATGTTACATCAGGACCGTCTCTTAGTTTTCGAAGGTCCTGGACGAAATAAAACTAATTGCTACAATGAGGCCCTATTAGACTTGCCTAAAATTAAAAGTTTCATATCTTTCAAAAACATAAAATGATAAGTTGTCATTTAAAACGGGTTGCCCTTGCATATTTTGAAATGACTATTCAATCAAATCATCATAGTCGGTCATTTTTAACATCTCTTTCTCTATACATATCGTTGCTAGTCCGTTAAGCTTCTCCCGAGGCATAGTAGAACGTAAGTAAAATTTTAGTAGTTATAATTTAGAAAAACTTCTTTATGCCGAAGCAACTATCACGAGAATAGCAGAATATAAAACTCTATATACAATTATTGTCTTAGGAATAAATTTTCCATCGAGTTGTTTCCTTATGTAAGTAGTTCTTGATATATTTTTATCAATAAGACAATAATCCGACTCTTATATTGTAACATTCCAATTTTTGAAGTATTATTTTAGTACGCGAATATATAATTATTACGAAGTATTATTATTTAAATGATATAATATAATAGAAAACGTAAATGGTTCCTCAGTTCCAGACTGTATGAATTAAAGAGTGAGGAATTACTTAGATACAAACACGTGTACAGCTCCATTTTTATTTTATTTTGTTTCTAAAAACTTCCAGAGCTCAATTCGTGACAAGCAAAAATCGCAGGAGCAAAACATTATCATCAAATCTTCAATTTCAATCTTGATTCAAGCCTTCAATCTTCAATTCATCACCTTCTTCATTACCTTCAATCTATTGTAAGTATTCTTCTCCATTTTCTAATGTAGAAAATGGGTTTCTTTGAGGGTTAGTTAATTGAAGATGTTTAATTGAAATTAGGGTTTCAAATGGATATAATTAGTTGTAATTAGTGTCGTTAAGTAGATTAGTAAGTATAATATACATTAATTATGATGAAATCACTAGTTATTGTTCTTGGTGATTTTAATAGTTTTAATAAAATTATTGTGAATTCATAATAAGTAAGTAAGAATGTAACTAGTGATATTAATAAAGTGTTGATATGAAGATTAATAAGAATTCATATAGAGATATAAAGGAGTTAGTGTAATTATAAAAGATGTAGCTTTGGTTGATTTGTTAAGATTCACTAGATTAACAAAGTGGGGGAGGGATTTAAAAATGAGTGATAATAAAGATTATGACTTCTTGGTGCTAAATGTGCTGTATTATTGTTATATGTTTATGTGTTTAGGTGACTAATAGCGTGACCTTATATCATCGATCATTTGTGTAGCTTCATCACATAAGAATCAAGGTGAGTATTATGAGGATTAATTAAGTGATGGTTGTGCATTCCGGATTGCTTCCGAGTAAGAGGTTTGCACAATCAAGTGATTGTGTATTGGTAACTTGTTTTAGTTTTCAATTATTAATTCTTGTTGTGATTTATGTGAAATGGACAATTATGTAGAGATTTGCTAGCTTTACTAGCTGATATCACGTAAAAAGTCACGTTTTTACTACCGATATCTCTCTCATTCTGGAACAATTCTTGGCATATTAATTCAAAAACATTACAAATCAGAAACATTATGCCAAGATGGTCAAAACAAGGTTGCACGAGAAAAATCAAGCAAAACGGATGTGAAACGAAGATTCCACACACGTTTGAAGATTCAAGGCATAAAAACGAGATTTCAAGACTAAAGTGCCCTCCACCAAAATCCAGTATTTCCAAGATGTTCGTTTTCAAAATACGAATCCAACAGAAGAAGAATCAACCAAAACGGGTAAAGAATGAAGATTTCGCGCCCGCCGGAAGATCCAAATGATCCGTACGCAATATCTGGATCTAGGGACCTCAACTAAGGGCATATCCTATGTCAAAATCTTCTTTTTTGAATTACGAATCCAACGGAAAAAAAATCAACTCAAACGGACGTATAACGAAGAAAACACGCACGAATCAGCAAACGAAGCAAAAGATCGCGCAACGGGGCAGGGGTGGGCCCACCGCCGCCGGCCACACCACCACCGCCGCCGGCCACCACTGCCCCGCCTCGGTTTCCATTTTTGGTAACTTTTGGTACCCAGTGCGCCTACTTTTCGTGTTGTACACACCATTTTTGGTAAGCTTTCTAACATGCACCTCTTGGTGCTAATGTGAGCCAAAGCTCTCCTATAAATAGAGGGTATGAGGCTTCATTTCAACTTGCACCATATGCACCTCCTTTCTTGCATATTTTTCTTTCTCTCTCTAGAATTCTCTCTCTAGCACTACTCTTAGGAGTTAGAGGAGAATTATTCTTATAGTTAGTTCTTCTCTCTAGTCTCTCTCTCTAGCACTACTCTTAGGAGTTAGAGGAGAACTAGAGAGAAGATTAGGGTCTCTCTACTTTCTCTCTCTAAGTTAATTTGGTGAGAGATAAGTATGAGATTAATTATGTAATAGTTAGTAGTAGCTAGCTTATCAATGTAACGCTTTGGATTATTCGGAAGTAATATAAGCATCGTTTGGCTCGCAATAATTACGGGTAATATCCTTCTTTTCTTTTATTAATTAATTGTAATGTTCTTGTTTGATGTTTATAATTTATTAATATTAGAAATGTCTATTGCCATAATATGCGAGTAGTTGTTTATATGTTTGCTATGATTTAGATAGTTATAATGGGATGATATTAAATATCATGAAGTAATGTGACGGCCCCTATTCGACTGTTCTCGGATATAGTGCTGGAAACGCTTTAGGCGGAGTACAAACGTACGGAAGTCTGAGAACGACCGAAGGTAGTTATATTACGGACCAATACTTTAAATGTGCTAAATGAATTTCTATTTATAGTTTAATTATAACATTATGAACGAATGATGGCATGTTTGGCCAACCGCTTATGACCAGACTACCCCAACTTATTCCGGTAGGGTAAAACCTGTTTATGTGACTATTTATTCAATAGACCATGCCATGATACGGACATCTCTGACGACCGAGATTGGGGAATAGGATTCGAGGGTAGTTGTTAGCCGATATGTTCAGTACATTTGGGAGAACTTCCGGTGTATTGTAATTGTTTGTGTTTACTATCCATGTGACATATCTTCTATCTGATTGCGGACAACTCTACGTTAGTTAGTTGATAGGATCGTAAAAATAACTCATTCCAACATAGTCTAAATTCATAAAAAGAAACTTATATGAATGGGAATTATTATACTTTGTTATTGTTTAAATGTATGACACCGGACCTAATTTATGGAGTACCCTTTCCAGTTATCCACGTGACTACAACCTAGATATTAGGGAGTCCGGAACCTTAATTGGGGTAAGTAGTTATCTGTGCCCACGACATGCAATAAGTAAGACACAGTGAAACCACTCGTTGTATATATTAGATTTACATTTCTGCACTGCTTTACATTTAGTTAGTTTAGAGTGTCACCCTCACTGTCAATTACTCTTGACCGCATGTTAGACGTAAGAACCCGTGGAACTACCCTGTAAAGTACACTGTCTATTACTGAAAGGTATGGTCCTCATATGAAACATGTTTTAAACAAACTGTGAATAATCTGGAGATGTATAACTGTTTGAAAAGGAGAGGTCTAGGTCATAAATCAAAGTAATTAGAACTTAACAAAAGTATTAACAAGGTCTAGAAAGGAAAGTCCAAATGACTTAGATACATCAATCCCCCTAGATCTTACATATTTGATTCTTTAAACATAACAAGTTAATAATTAGATACACTATTAGAAGAACGAGAGATAAGCTTAGGTGTTAAGAACGGTCGGACCTATGAGACGATATGCTGCTTTATTCATGTACCTCGGTTAATCACCAAAATAGGTTGCTTACCTTTCAACTAGGTAAGTATTGGGAGTTTAGCGTATTGCTCTGATCAGAATCACGATAACCTAGTTCCTAGTGACATGCCAATGGGAATTTAATTGGTAGGGTTCTGGTGTTTACACCAAAGTTTGTCAATCTATTAATCTGAAAGTGTCCCCATCATAAACACAATCCCGATATTATACTATTCCAAGTCATGGTAAACCACGTCTTCCCTATCCTTAGTTGTTCCTTATATGCTAGCTAGTTCTTTTTAATTTTATTGCTTTAGTATTTTAATTAGATAAAAACCAAACAAAACCAACTATCTGAACCCAATCTTGAGGACTGAATTATCCAAACGAGCTCCATTTCAAATTCGACCGTCTGGAGACGACCCTGATCATCCTTACCACGTACTAGTATCAGGTACTTGTGCCTAGTACCAGTAGGTAGTTCGGAGGTTTAGGCCCCGAGCAAAATAAAATTTAAAACACCCTGATCGCACCCTCGGTCGTTACAACAACACCAACGACACCGACGGCTGAGGGCGCATCAAGTTTTTGGCGCCGCTGCCGGGGACGGTAGTACGATTTGGAGCCTGTTTAGATAAGTTAGTTTTTAAGAGATCCTTTTAACTAGGACTCACCATCCTTATCAGAAGTTACTTTTTGCACGTAGTTTAGCGTAGTTAGGATTACCTTAGTATTAGCTTAGATTAAGATCCCTTCTCACCCCCACTTTAATTCTGAAACCTTCTCCTTATGCCATCCATTATGAACCCTTGGGAAATGTTAAATCAACGGGAACTATTAGATCAAATGCAAAGTCTTGTTAATTCAATTGAAAATAGATGTAGCATGTGCTATAATACCCACGTAGATGGAGAATGCCAAAGCCATAGTATGATGTATTCGGATAACCTAGGGTACTTAGATCCTCAAACAGTGTATCAAAATAACCCAAACACTTTCCAACCACATCCATGCCAACCTTTTCATCCCCAACCACTCGAAATCTACCCACACTCACCTCACCCTGTAAGTGTACCACAACCCTATGAGAACCCTGACTTGAGAGATATGCCCTTAGCCTGTCTCAGCAGTAATGCTGCTTTCTCACCTCCTTCCGAATCACTTGAAGAAATGATTAGAGAACAAGAGGACATACTTAGAAGTCAAACTTATAATATGTCTAAATTCTCTACTGAACTACCAACACAAGCCCAAGAGAGTAGTGAGGAGAGTAGGAATCAAGCTAAAGCCAACTTTAGGATACAGAAAGTTGAGAGACGCACACACTCCACATCCATTACACCCGACACAGACTTACATTTTCATGAGTTCAGTTTCAATATCCCTTCGACTCCCACACCAACCCAATCTTCTAAACCTACAATTTCACCTATTCCCGACCTATCAACGTCAAAGATCGACGGAGGGTTTGTTCTAGAAGAACTTTCCGAACCACTGCAACTCAAAACTTCCGGCCGGAGTGACGAGGATGACGAAGTAGACGAAGAGATCGAGATGGAAAGCCCAAATTTGGAGATTTACAAAGAAGACTCGGCTTCACATGGACTGAAGGAATACATACCGACTCTAAGTAGTGAACTCATTCAAACTGATATGGTTGAACACATCCCACAACCAGTTGTGGTTGACTGTATCCCAAAAATCCCTTTGATTGATTCACTTCCTGATCTAATTGACTCCAATAGTACCTTAGAGGAGACAAACACCCTAGTATTTGATGATAATGTTGCTACAAGATTGGAGACACTAATGGACATTGTCCCACCTCCATACCCAGAGTACAACGTTATCATCCAACCAAAGGCTTTAGGAAGCAAGGTGGGTTTTGCATCAAGAGCACCCTACAAACCATATCTCCCTTACATAATGATGTACACATCATGGAGTGATTAGAAACTCTTTGAACAACCCAAACAACCCAAAACTCGAGAGGTAGAAAAAGTCGAGAGCCTTGTTTTACCTCAAATAAACCAAATCATTCACTTTACCATGCCTCTTCCACTGATTGGACATACCCTGACGATAGTCCACCTTAATCCCCTAGGTATGTACCAACACTTCCGCTTGTGTCTACTGATGGATGCAAGGGAGCCCCCTAGATTTCCCAAGAAATAAGTTTGGAGTCAAGCTAGTGACTCGAACAAAAACAAGCACTTCTCGGGAGGCAACCCGTGTCTAACATATGATTATCAGTAGTAGTTAAAGTAGTTTAAGTAGTGAACTAACCCCAATAAGTAGAAATGAAACCCTAAAATGAATGTTCCAAGTTTTCTATCTTTATGAACAAAAATGGATGGTTTGCGAAATTACTTCATTAAAAGTCAAATTTTTGTCAAACCTTAATACTTCCTACTCCCATTCGTTTGGAATTTATTGCAACATCTATTTTTCACCATTTTCTAAAGTTTTTTTTATCCCTTTCACTCACAAAAATGGAAACCTACTAGGAGTTAGGAGCCTTAGTCATTCTAAACACCCACTGACATGTTTCGAGCATTTGAGGTACTTACATATATTATTGTGAACATACATGAGATACTAATGCTTAATCTGATAACATGATTTGTATGTCAATATGTGTATTATGCTTGAACTCGTTTAAAAATATGTGCTTTGGATATTTTTATACTTGGCTACCTGATTCAACTGATAATGCTGGTATTTCCATGTCTGCTATTTGTGCTGCGGTGAAATTATAGGCAACTAACACTTTTTGTGTGAGACTGAACTCAAAATTATACACTGGTTTGTTTTATCTACAAAGCACTCGCTTTGATAGGTTCTTCGCAAACCAGTGAATCTATGATTTGGAGAATAATCACTTGTTTGTTAGATCATATTTGTTTGATCTACTTGTAACAGACAGGGACTGACGCCTATGGAAAAACATTCTTTAAGGATAATGGAAAGACCACAAGAGGAGCTTACAGTTCATTAAGTATAGGAATCTTCGGAGCATTGCTTTGCAGGGGACAAGAGATGACACTTCTAGATACAAAGATGATTTCTAGTTGTCTATGACTAGTTCATCAAGTTGATCAGCTCAATACTCATCATATGTGCCCACAAATTCCAAGTCCTATTGCTAAACCTTGACACATAATGGAACCCTAAACCATCATCACCATACCCACCCGCATTCACCCATCCATCCACCCCTTCACACATACAACCATCACCCTCAGGGATTATTCATACAAAGGAACAGATACAGGGACAATTTGGAAACTGGAGATCTCGGTCGATAAAAGAACAACATCAGATTCATTACATCAGTAGTCAACAAAAGATCTCGGGTCATAAAGATTCATGGTCATTGTATTCAACACTTTCAGATCATTAGGAGCAGTTGAGTTACAGCAGCGGCTCTTGAAGATTAGGATCTTTGTCCATTAACCTCTATCCAACATTTGGTGTTTATTGGTTAATTATGCTTGTGTCCGGAGGGCGACATCACTTCATTTTCTACAATCTATCCTTTAGTTCTTAGTTATTTTCATGAGAAAACTGGTTAAGCGATTGAAGAAAGGTTATACTGGAACTCGAGTTCAATCCATGAAAGCCGATTCCAACCAAGTTCAGCAAACATTGGAGACAACATGGTCAACCACTCAGATCCTCGGCTCACAGTCGTATAGACGATAGGGGAGTTCTGCGTTCCTTTCTCTAGTTTATTTATCCGTTATTGCAAGATTATATCGACCTATATCCCATTCTAAACACTAAGTGTGGGATCCTTGGAAACCACAAAATACTAAGAGATATTTTCCATAATTAGTAGAAATTCTAAGTGTGGGATACTTCGACAAGAGGTGTTCAATACACAGATTCGAACATTAGGGACAATGTTCCTCTAAGTGTGGGATATACGGTCTGTAACCGCAAGTTTAACCTCTTGTCCGTAAAATAAACAATATTTTCATTAAAAGGGCTAAAATGGAGAAATTTTCAAATTTTCTTTTGATTCAAAAGCATCATTTTAACCTCTATTTTCCAAAAATGTAAATTACAGCAAGAAATGAGTTTTAACAAAGAAACAAAACTGTTTACTTAGAATAAGATATGGACGAATAGGGCAACACATGGCTAGACATTGACCAAAACATTCGATTCGTGAGGTTTGAGCCCGTGACTAGCATTCAAAATGCTTCACTTTTCGTTTCATGTGTGTGCCGATGTACGCATTTGAATTAGAACTTGCTCTTGCAATACATTTCGAGATCACACCAATGAGTGCCATACGTGGCATAGGTACAATCTATCTTGATAACTTCTAAGGAATCTCAACACCCTCTCACCACCAAACATCCATCCACTCATCACTCACTCTTCACACCCAATCAAAACCTCATACTATTCATTCCGAACCTACAAAAGTTTCATCTTTCAACAAATCTTCAGAGACACTCTCAATTTCCTAAGACTTTTACAAGAAAAGCCACCACAACCCAATATCATGAGGAATCCTCCGGGCCATGAGATACATGTCTATCGGTGAGGTCGGCATAAGAGAAGAAAAATGAAAAAGAAAGAAACCAAAGAATCATACATGCCGGCACCACCAAAGAAGAAGCCAAGAGAAATCCAAAAAGGGTTATACTACAAAGCCTTTTCAAAATCTAAGAAATTTCAAAAGAGACTCTCTTAAGAAAAACACCTCAGTTTCGAGAAAATACAAGGAAAACACATCACACACCTTCTTCAAAAACCACACACTCAATTCCTTCCAAGATATCTCGAAAGGTTAGTACCGTCCTCATCAAAAGTGATGGAGATTTGATTCTTGATCAAGCCTATGACGAGAATGCTACATGACTGGCTATCTGAGTGATTGACACTAGCAAGTAGGAAACCCTAAACACTTGAGTGATTTGAGTGACCCACTGTAAGGATTGCCTAGTCATGATTACCATCTAAGTTGCCCGAAGAAGGTATCAAATTCTAAAAACCTTTAGTTTCCAGTAAAACCTCCCTCATAACTGTAACTTTATATTCTTTGAAACTAGTATCTCTAAAAACTAATGCGACAAGAATCCTTCCAAAAGCTTTTCATGAATGAGTTTGCTTGAGGACAAGCAAAGTTCTAAGTGTGGGATACTTGATATCGCGTAAAAAGTTACGTTTTTACTACCGATATCTCTCTCATTCTGGAACAATTCTTGGCATATTAATTCAAAAACATTACAAATCAGAAACATTATGCCAAGATGGTCAAAACAAGGTTGCACGAAAAAAATCAAGCAAAACGGATGTGAAACGAAGATTCCACACACGTTTGAAGATTCAAGGCATAAAAACGAGATTTCAAGACTAAAGTGCCCTCCACCAAAATCCAGTATTTCCAAGATGTTCGTTTTCAAAATACGAATCCAACAGAAGAAGAATCAACCAAAACGGGTAAAGAATGAAGATTTCGCGCCCGCCAGAAGATCCAAATGATCCGTACGCAATATCTGGAGCTAGGGACCTCAACTAAGGGCATATCCTATGTCAAAATCTTCGTTTTTGAATTACGAATCCAACGGAAAAAGAATCAACTCAAACGGACGTATAACGAAGAAAACACGCACGAATCAGCAAACGAAGCAAAAGATCACGCAACGGGGAGGGGGTGGGCCCACCGCCGCCGGCCACACCACCACCGCCGCCGGCCACACAGGTGGCGCCGCCGGCCACCACTGCCCCACCTCGGTTTCCGTTTTTGGTAACTTTTGGTACCCGGTGCGCCTACTTTTCGTGTTGTACGGTACCCGGTGCGCCTACTTTCGTGTTGTACACACCATTTTTGGCAAGCTTTCTAACATGCACCTCTTGGTGCTAATGTGAGCCAAAGCTCTCCTATAAATAGAGGGCATGAGGCTTCATTTCAACTTGCACCATATGCACCTCCTTTCTTGCATATTTCTCTTTCTCTCTCTAGAATTCTCTCTCTAGCACTACTCTTAGGAGTTAGAGGAGAATTATTCTTATAGTTAGTTCTTCTCTCTGGTCTCTCTCTCTAGCACTACTCTTAGGAGTTAGAGGAGAACTAGAGAGAAGATTAGGGTCTCTCTACTTTCTCTCTCTAAGTTAATTTGGTGAGAGATAAGTATGAGATTAATTATGTAATAGTTAGTAGTAGCTAGCTTATCAATGTAACGCTTTGGATTATTCGGAAGTAATATAAGCATCGTTTGGCTCGCAATAATTACGGGTAATATCATTCTTTTCTTTTATTAATTAATTGTAATGTTCTTGTTTGATGTTTATGATTTATTAATATTAGAAATGTCTATTGCCATAATATGCGAGTAGTTGTTTATATGTTTGCTATGATTTAGATAGTTATAATGGGATGATATTAAATATCGTGAAGTAATGTGACGGCCCCTATTCGACTGTTCTCGGATATAGTGCTGGAAACGCTTTAGGCGGAGTACAAACGTACGGAAGTCTGAGAACGACCGAAGGTAGTTATATTACGGACCAATACTTTAAATGTGCTAAATGAATTTCTATTTATAGTTTAATTATAACATTATGAACGAATGATGGCATGTTTGGCCAACCGCTTATGACCAGACTACCCCAACTTATTCCGGTAGGGTAAAACCTGTTTATGTGACTATTTATTCAATAGACCATGCCATGATACGGACATCTCTGACGACCGAGATTGGGGAATAGGATTCGAGGGTAGTTGTTAGCCGATATGTTCAGTACATTTGGGAGAACTTCCGGTGTATTGTAATTGTTTGTGTTTACTATCCATGTGACATATCTTCTATCTGATTGCGGACAACTCTACGTTAGTTAGTTGATAGGATCGTAAAAATAACTCATTCCAACATAGTCTAAATTCATAAAAAGAAACTTATATGAATGGGAATTATTATACTTTGTTATTGTTTAAATGTATGACACCAGACCTAATTTATGGAGTACCCTTTCCAGTTATCCACGTGACTACAACCTAGATATTAGGGAGTCCGGAACCTTAATTGGGGTAAGTAGTTATCTGTGCCCACGACATGCAATAAGTAAGACACAGTGAAACCACTCGTTGTATATATTAGATTTACATTTCTGCACTGCTTTACATTTAGTTAGTTTAGAGTGTCACCCTCACTGTCAATTACTCTTGACCGCATGTTAGACGTAAGAACCAGTGGAACTACCCTGTAAAGTACACTGTCTATTACTGAAAGGTATGGTCCTCATATGAAACATGTTTTAAACAAACTGTGAATAATCTGGAGATGTATAACTGTTTGAAAAGGAGAGGTCTAGGTCATAAATCAAAGTAATTAGAACTTAACAAAAGTATTAACAAGGTCTAGAAAGGAAAGTCCAAATGACTTAGATACATCAATCCCCCTAGATCTTACATATTTGATTCTTTAAACATAACAAGTTAATAATTAGATACACTATTAGAAGAACGAGAGATAAGCTTAGGTGTTAAGAACGGTCGGACCTATGAGACGATATGCTGCTTTATTCATGTAACACCCCCAAATTTAATGATTTGCGGAAGCTTGATTTGGGTGTTACTAATCAATAACAAAGCACAAAGATATATAGTAAACGACTCTATATGGGTCGTTTTAACAAAATATATTGATAATTGAAATGTTTACAACATTTAAAGCTTTACATAGCCCGAGTTTAAATAAAAAGAGATTTCAGTACATAAGTACTTGTACAAAATATACTAATGCAAGAAAATCTCAATCGTCTGTATGCTGACTCGAGCTAAAGTCCTGAAGCAGAAACATCCTACTGCTTGGTACCTGCGATACATGCTAAAAGGTCAGCTAAAAGCTGGTGAGCTCACAGGTTTGAAATCAGTTAATATAGTGTGAACCGCAAGATTTAAATAATGAATTGCGTCCAGCAATTAAATGATAGTCATCGTGTATACAGCCATGAGCACATAGTTGAGCTTAACTCGAGGGCCGGGTCCCCTATAGAGAATTCCGGGCGAGGTTGCCTCCACGAATGCCTAATCCACATTCGTCTTCCCAAATATTAGTACGTCCGTTTACTCGGTTAGTGCTTGCTAACCCGGACGAGGTGGGTCAATCCTATATGGTACCATATAATAATATTCACGCTACAACGTATTAACAACTATACTGACAGAGGACTTTAAATGATTAGTTGTGAAAACTCATGTAGTATATGAAATGTTTGTACTTGCGTTCACATGTTAAAACGAGCAGTATATCACACCCCTGAGTAAAATAGTAAAAAGAGGGGCTATGAGACTCACCTGAGTCTAGCAAGTTTAACTTAATAAACTTTGATTGATTAGCCGGGTAATGAAGTCCAAAGACTTGTAACCTGAGGGTGTCCACGACACGCGATGGTTATAATATGCGAAGGTAACTAATAAGACTACCTTGTAGTTGTTCGTCCAACTATAATGTCCAAATTACATTTGGTTGATTGATTCGAATGTTTGAAAATATGTACGGTCCGTTGGTGACGGATTTGTAATAATAATCTCAACTATTATTATTCTGATTTCGTGGCGTTTTACTTGAAAAATGTGTTTTGATTGTGTTTTAGAAGCCGTTACGGAATCTAAGTACGGGGGTCCGGGGGCAGCGCCCCTGGTAGCGGGGTCCAAGGGGCGGCAGCCCCTGGCGGGGTCCAAGGGGCAGAGCCCCTGGCTGGGGTCGAGCTGCCAGGTCAGCTTGGAAAATTTTTATTTCTACTATATTGCTTTGACGAAAAACGCATCTGGATCCGAATTTGGGTAAAATCAGGTGTTAAAATTTTAGGTCTCGACACTTAGTAAAAATCTGAGTTTTCTGGTTTGTGCGACGTTGGGTGCGACGTTGGGTGCGACGTGAGTGTTTGCGTCGCATTTTGCGACGTTCGCAATTCAATGCGACGTAGGGTTCTGCGTCGCTAATGCGACGTTGGTTAAGTTGGCGACGTTAAGGTCTGCGTCGCTATGTGCGACATTCGCAAGTCAATGCGACGTAATAGGCTGCGTCGCTATATGCGACGTCGAGGATTCGTGCGACGTAAGTCGCTGCGTCGCATTTGCTCCAGGCCAAATGCGACGTACGGGATCTGATCGGAGTTTCAACTTCAAAAACGCATTTTCCGGCCATCGATCAGCCTAATATTTTTACCCAACCCATTTTAGGACATTATAAGGTTATACAAACAACTAGCAAGTGATAATACTTAGAAACGAGAGTTTTCGGAGTTGTGTCGGAAACTTACAAATCGCCGAAATGAAATTTCGGAAAGATAGAAAGATAGATCGTTGCGTGGTGGTCGTGAATCTCTAAAAATCTTGAAGATCCGAAGTCGTTTGATATGTTTATTTGTCGATTTTTGATGGATGGTGGAGGTGGTGGTGTTTAGAGAGAAAAGAAAGAGAGAGAAAAGAGAAAGAGAGAGGTGGGTGAGAAATGAGAGGAGGAGGAGGAGAGTTGGAGGTTATCCTCCAACTTTTCAGTCTCCGTTTCTTCGTGCGGTGTTCGTTTGCTCCGTTGTTTAAACGTTAAATAATTATTTCACATATTATTTATAAGTTTTAAATTACAATTTATTACGCGATATTTTGTTTAAATAATTTACAAATCAATTTATATTTGAGTTATATAATGTAAGTGTGTTTATTTAGGTTGCGCGTTTTAATATTTTATATTGTGTAAGTTCTGTTTGTACGATACGAATGAATACGAAATATTATCATAATAATATTTTTGACATAAAAGCGTTATTTAATAAAATTGGTCACCAACGTCCGTATTAAATTGAATCGACATACATTCGATTTAAGTTGCGTACGATTTAACCAAATCGCATTTTCGTATATATTCAACAATATATATAATTCGATACATTAATTAGCCTAACACAGAACTAATTACATGTATTAACGTATGATTATGCACTAATTACTAGTCCTAATTTGGCGGGTGTTACAATTCATGTACCTCGGTTAATCACCAAAATAGGTTGCTTACCTTTCAACTAGGTAAGTATTGGGAGTTTAGCGTATTGCTCCGATCAGAATCACGATAACCTAGTTCCTAGTGACATGCCAATGGGAATTTAATTGGTAGGGTTATGGTGTTTACACAAAAGTCTGTCAATCTATTAATCTGAAAGTGTCCCCATCGTAAACACAATCCCGATATTATACTATTCCAAGTCATGGTAAACCACGTCTTCCCTATCCTTAGTTGTTCCTTATATGCTAGCTAGTTCTTTTTAATTTTATTGCTTTAGTATTTTAATTAGATAAAAACCAAACAAAACCAACTATCTGAACCCAATCTTGAGGACTAAATTATCCAAACGAGCTCCGTTTCAAATTCGACCTTCTGGAGACGACCCTGATCATCCTTACCACGTACTAGTATCAGGTACTTGTGCCTAGTACCAGTAGGTAGTTCGGAGGTTTAGGCCCCGAGCAAAATAAATTTTAAAACACCCTGATCGCACCCTCGGTCGTTACAACAACACCAACGACACCGACGGCTGAGGGCGCATCACTAGCCTTATGATGTTAAGCTTGATTTGCATATTATTGTGGTATGTTATCAAGCTATTATGATGTTAAGAGCCGTGGATTCACATAGAGTTTAAATCTCTACCATTGTTCCAATAGTTATTTGTTTAGGATTTATATGATTATGATGTTATGATATGCATTGCTTAGTTAGTTGCTCATAAGCTCACTAAGCAAATATGCTTACTCTTTTATATTTTGAAATTATGTAGGTACTAGTGGGCAACGAGAAGGGAAGGGAATTAAGAAAGAGTAACGTGGATTCGTTTGCTTTTGGGTATGAGTAGCAAGCTGTAACAACCCCAAAATTAGGGTAAATTTAAAATTTTCCTAATTACGTGTTTACTACTTGTATTTAATATGAAATAGGATTAAATACATTACTTACTTACTATATATATGAGTGATATATATATATATACACGTATACGATTCGGTACAAAATATGGACGTTGGTGACAAACTTTTAGAATAATGTGGATTTATCCAAACAAACATTATTTACTTTAATATATTACGAAAATATATTACACGATTATACGTTTTGTTAAAACGTAACTTTACGCGACGAAAGTACACGAAACGCGCCCGATGACTAAACGAAATCTCGAATATTATTTTAACAACTTAAGATATGTTATTTGAGTGGAACAATTACTTAAAATATCGGATTTTAAATCGTTAACAAAACGTAATATATAAAACGTTATACGATTAACTAAAACGCAAAACGAGCGGGTAAACGAACACGGGACTTAGCGTAAATTGGAGGAACAAGTTACACACCCACTTGGTGGGCCCCCACCCACGAAATCTGCAGCAAGAGTATGGCCTCCCATACCTACTCTTGCCCTTGCTTGAAGTGATAAACAAACATCAACACCATACCTCTTCCATTTCAATCAACCATTCTCACACTCCAACTCTCTCTCTCTCTTGTTTGCTGCGTTTTTGAGAGCCCAAGAACAGCCCCAAACCACCCTTAAATCATCACAAAAACACCACATTAAAGCCTTGGATTGCTTGGAGCCTTTGAAAGAAAACGATCACCTCGCGATTCCCTACGTTTCTATCTTCTCGGTTTTTCAAACCGACTATTGTAAGAACCTCAAACTTTTCTTGAACATACTTTTATAATGTTTATACACATGTTAGGTTGCTTATCCAACAAAGAAATGTCCAAATCTTTGATCAAAACTCGTTTTTGAAACACATATACATACACAGTTTTCTGATCAGAAAAACGACCTCACTAAAACGACTATAACTCGAGATGTAGGGCGAATCAACAAACAAAATTTATACCAAAATGACCGTGTGAATGTCAAGAATAAAAAGTTCTTCTTTAGCTACCTCCAGAAATACACCCATTATCGGCTATTACTTGATCTTTGGACATATCACTGTTTTGGCCGGAATTTGCATATATCATTTCTTAATTTTTGTTAAAAATAGTAGATGGACACTAAAGTTCTCGGGAAAATAAAGAAATGATCTAGAGACATAGGAGAACAGTTGGTAATTTTTGTGGGACTTTATTCGGACTAACCGTTAGAGAAAACGAGGGTTTCGTTGAGACAAAAACTGGAAAACCTTAACCCGGGGACTGTTTTGGTATATTTATAAAACCGACCCTTCGAGACGACCACAAAACGTAACGACAATTTTATAAGGCTTATTTAACATAGTTAGGGCTTCCCTAAAAGTTTCGGGTCAAACCGGAGTCGTTTGACCACAAACCCGAGCCTTGAATTCAAACAGATTGCTAGTGTCGCTAGAGGACCAAATCCTATAGCGACACTAAACTAGTGACGCACTAAATCTAATACCCGACACTAGCTGAGTGACGCATACTTTAGTGATGCTTAACAACCGACACTTGACAAGTGTCGCCATACAATTTAAACCGTCACTTATACCGTCACTGACCTCAGTGACGCTACCTTAATGCAAGTGACGCATCTAGTGACGCTAATATCACGATACTTACTGAACTATGCGACACTACCTAAGTGTCGCCTAAACTGTGAAGTGTCGCATGGAGTGACGCATGAAACAGAACCTTGGAAAATACTTTTACACTAAGTATTGAATACATACAACAACCAAACATTATACAATGATACTTATACAATACATATACATAGTAATGTATACATGAACTACTTCACTCATGCAACGACACTTGAAAACAAGACGAGATTACACTCGCACGAGCTTACACTCGAACAATGTTTACACGTCGCATTACAATTACTCAACTTATGTATATACTTACAAGGTATACAAACGCGATGAATTACATAATAATAATAGTTGGATTATTATTACACCTCCGTCACCAACGGGCCACACTTATTTACAAAACAATTACAAACGTACAAACAAATACTTGGACATTTCCTAGTTGAGTGGACAACTAGCATGGGTGATCCTTCGGGACACCAACCTACTTATTACTTACTGAACCTTGTGCGTGTTAGGACGCCAAGGGTTGCTAGTACAGAGTACTACACTTGCTTGACTTACTGCATCATCTGCTAGACTCAGGTGAGTCTCACGGCCCCACTTTTTACTGCTTTTACATCGGGGGAGATGCATTACTTGCTTTACATGAACACACATACTTACTTGCTGCCAACGATTTACAAACTTTGCTGAATTACGGATATGCCAATTGCATGAGTTTACGACTAATCCACTGAAAGCCTCCTTAATCATAGTTGTTAGTTATGGGATAAGCGCGAGTTTTAGTATATGGATCCATATGGGACTGACAATCCCCGCCCGGGGTAGCACGCACTACCACGAACCGTTCCTGTATAAACGGGCGTTTCTTACTCGTTTCGGATGTTTTGGATTAACATTCACGGAGGTACTTTATTTACTGTACGTTAAGCTTCAACTATGGTGGCTCATGGCAAGGGTATCAAACGGTTAGCATGACCTGCAACCACCCACTTAATAACGGTTAGCAAGACCTGCAACCACCACATACATAATGGCTAGTAAAGGATTTACAACTACTACTTGTGTGTTCAAACTGTTTACTTATAAACCTGTGAGATTCACCAACCTTTTGGTTGACCGTTTTAGTAATGCTTCTCAGGTACACAGCATCAGTAGGGATGCCCAGTAGGATAAACTCATTTAGCTCGAGTCGCATGCATTTACAAGCTTGGAGATTTTATTACATTACTTTTGTACTAGTTGTTATGTATTAGAATCTCTAGGAATTTATACGAAACTCGAGCTTGTATTTTGAACTACTTATGTATTAATGTAATAACTTTTCGAACGTCTCATTTAGAGTCGTTCACTGTATCCTTTGTGCTTGTGATTATTGATTAGTAACACCCAAAACTCGCTTCCGCAAACCATTAAATTTGGGGGTGTTACAGATTGGTATCAGAGCCTAAGGTTATAGTGAACTAGGTTGCATTTAGTGGGCCTAGACTATGACCGTTAGGCAGTATTCCTCATTAGGTATAACTGGTTCAGGAATTACATCATACAAGTTTAATTTAACATAGCCTGATCAACTATGTACAATTAAATGAAGATGATGTGAGTTCTGAAAGGGGTTATGTTGAACAGGAATGCAATAGTTGACTCTGACCTCGAGAGGACCGGGACTTTTACTTGTTTGTGCTAGACACACACTAGGCTATTATGTGATATACGTACATATACATATATAGGCCTCATTCATCGACGAAATACTCCCTCTCGACACCTACGAAATTCTCTTTACGGCTTACACCGAATAACGACAGCCTGATTTCCGTCATTTCATTTCTTAGTCGACTCTTATGATTTCACATAACCGACAAACATAGCTACTCCAACGTCCTTCGATATGAAGATCGAGACTATGTTTTCATTCGCTACCACCTACCTAATTCTACGTCTATAACATTCTACAACGTACTCCACTGTACCGTTAGGTGTATCCTAGGAAAACCATTTTCAACAAATTTCAACATGCTTTTACCCCGAAACTTTTTCATAATTCCTGTTTTTGAACAGATTTTGTTAAACAAAAATTTCAAAACTTTGTCGCTTACTAGAATTTCAACCGAACCATTTTCGACTCAAGTTTTCATCAGACTTCAAATGTTTCAACCGACATTCACCATCAAAATTTTCTAACAAATGTATTTTTACCAAACATGTTACAAAATTTCTTACGAAATGTTTTATAAAATTCTCAAAATTTCAAAACCGTGTAAACTTACTTATAGTACACAACTTTAAACAAATTTCAAACTCTGGATAGTCAACAAAATTACACAGTATACAATGACCTCCTTACTTTATAAGAACAAAACCTATCAAGACCCGAATGCGAATTAGGGTATGTTCATTCTTAGACAATCTGATTTACTTCGAGTAACTTCTTAAAAATTTCTCATCAAATAACTTTTATCTGATTGTCTCATGTTTCATGTATACTCTCTTAGATCCTAAGTACCCAATAGGATTAGAGAACGACCGACCACTTGAAATCCTGACAGCGTAACTTACGATGCACTTTAAATACAGCAACCAAATTTCCTTCCCAATTATCTCACACTGGTTGAGACCGGGAACTCGCCTACTATTCGTTATTTTAAACAGGTCATCCAATAGAACTTCACTTACTTGAGACAATTATTAAATAGAACACTTATTTCGTAGGAAATGACGACTCACTCCGTCAACAACCCTACATTGGATGATGAACCACTCAACGAGGAACCAATGATGTTTCCTTACCTTCTCGAACTCGAGAGTGATACAGAACATTCCGCTGAATCAGCAACAGCACCTACCCCTCCTGCTGCTCTAACTGTTGCCAAAGCACCCATCACTGTGGACCAGAGTACAGAATTGGTCAATCACCTCAGCAAAGCTCTTAACTCGGTACGAAAGCAACTAAACGAAGCACGGGAAGACATCAAGGATCTGCGACAAATTGTCTTCCGAAATGATGCGCGTATACGTGAATACGAACTACGTGTGATAGCCTTAGAGAACTCTACTTCACCACCAATTTCCCACAGTACTTCTGTTGACGAGGATACCGACACTGATTGCACACCGCCTCCAGCTAAAAGGGTGAAGACCTCCCCAACCAACACTGCAGGAAACTACAAGGGAAAGAAGCCTTTCTGTTCTCAATGCACTCGACATCATGAAGGACCGTGTGCTACACCTATCGGTCGATGCAAATCATACACTAAAAGTACGAACCCTCCTAAGGCGGACCTGTGCTTCAACTGTGGGAGTGCTCGTCACCTCAAGGCCAATTGCCCACTACCTCTAGGCAACAAAACTAAGGGTACGTCACTACCTGACAACTGCCTTACTACGAATACTATAGAACTTACCTTACTACTATAGGCTACTAGTACACATTGTAGCTATACGTCGAACGTCAAATTTCCGACTGACCATGTCCCGTGGACAAATGGTCGATACTTTTCCCAACATCCCAACCGAGACCGATTAGGACTTCAAACAAATTTCGGGACGAAATTTTCATAACAATGGGAGAATGTAACAACCCCAAAATTAGGGTAAATTTAAAATTTTCCTAATTACGTGTTTACTACTTGTATTTAATATGAAATAGGATTAAATACATTACTTACTTACTATATATATGAGTGATATATATATATATACACGTATACGATTCGGTACAAAATATGGACGTTGGTGACAAACTTTTAGAATAATGTGGATTTATCCAAACAAACATTATTTACTTTAATATATTACGAAAATATATTACACGATTATACGTTTTGTTAAAACGTAACTTTACGCGACGAAAGTACACGAAACGCGCCCGATGACTAAACGAAATCTCGAATATTATTTTAACAACTTAAGATATGTTATTTGAGTGGAACAATTACTTAAAATATCGGATTTTAAATCGTTAACAAAACGTAATATATAAAACGTTATACGATTAACTAAAACGCAAAACGAGCGGGTAAACGAACACGGGACTTAGCGTAAATTGGAGGAACAAGTTACACACCCACTTGGTGGGCCCCCACCCACGAAATCTGCAGCAAGAGTATGGCCTCCCATACCTACTCTTGCCCTTGCTTGAAGTGATAAACAAACATCAACACCATACCTCTTCCATTTCAATCAACCATTCTCACACTCCAACTCTCTCTCTCTCTCTTGTTTGCTGCGTTTTTGAGAGCCCAAGAACAGCCCCAAACCACCCTTAAATCATCACAAAAACACCACATTAAAGCCTTGGATTGCTTGGAGCCTTTGAAAGAAAACGATCACCTCGCGATTCCCTACGTTTCTATCTTCTCGGTTTTTCAAACCGACTATTGTAAGAACCTCAAACTTTTCTTGAACATACTTTTATAATGTTTATACACATGTTAGGTTGCTTATCCAACAAAGAAATGTCCAAATCTTTGATCAAAACTCGTTTTTGAAACACATATACATACACAGTTTTCTGATCAGAAAAACGACCTCACTAAAACGACTATAACTCGAGATGTAGGGCGAATCAACAAACAAAATTTATACCAAAATGACCGTGTGAATGTCAAGAATAAAAAGTTCTTCTTTAGCTACCTCCAGAAATACACCCATTATCGGCTATTACTTGATCTTTGGACATATCACTGTTTTGGCCGGAATTTGCATATATCATTTCTTAATTTTTGTTAAAAATAGTAGATGGACACTAAAGTTCTCGGGAAAATAAAGAAATGATCTAGAGACATAGGAGAACAGTTGGTAATTTTTGTGGGACTTTATTCGGACTAACCGTTAGAGAAAACGAGGGTTTCGTTGAGACAAAAACTGGAAAACCTTAACCCGGGGACTGTTTTGGTATATTTATAAAACCGACCCTTCGAGACGACCACAAAACGTAACGACAATTTTATAAGGCTTATTTAACATAGTTAGGGCTTCCCTAAAAGTTTCGGGTCAAACCGGAGTCGTTTGACCACAAACCCGAGCCTTGAATTCAAACAGATTGCTAGTGTCGCTAGAGGACCAAATCCTATAGCGACACTAAACTAGTGACGCACTAAATCTAATACCCGACACTAGCTGAGTGACGCATACTTTAGTGATGCTTAACAACCGACACTTGACAAGTGTCGCCATACAATTTAAACCGTCACTTATACCGTCACTGACCTCAGTGACGCTACCTTAATGCAAGTGACGCATCTAGTGACGCTAATATCACGATACTTACTGAACTATGCGACACTACCTAAGTGTCGCCTAAACTGTGAAGTGTCGCATGGAGTGACGCATGAAACAGAACCTTGGAAAATACTTTTACACTAAGTATTGAATACATACAACAACCAAACATTATACAATGATACTTATACAATACATATACATAGTAATGTATACATGAACTACTTCACTCATGCAACGACACTTGAAAACAAGACGAGATTACACTCGCACGAGCTTACACTCGAACAATGTTTACACGTCGCATTACAATTACTCAACTTATGTATATACTTACAAGGTATACAAACGCGATGAATTACATAATAATAATAGTTGGATTATTATTACACCTCCGTCACCAACGGGCCACACTTATTTACAAAACAATTACAAACGTACAAACAAATACTTGGACATTTCCTAGTTGAGTGGACAACTAGCATGGGTGATCCTTCGGGACACCAACCTACTTATTACTTACTGAACCTTGTGCGTGTTAGGACGCCAAGGGTTGCTAGTACAGAGTACTACACTTGCTTGACTTACTGCATCATCTGCTAGACTCAGGTGAGTCTCACGGCCCCACTTTTTACTGCTTTTACATCGGGGGAGATGCATTACTTGCTTTACATGAACACACATACTTACTTGCTGCCAACGATTTACAAACTTTGCTGAATTACGGATATGCCAATTGCATGAGTTTACGACTAATCCACTGAAAGCCTCCTTAATCATAGTTGTTAGTTATGGGATAAGCGCGAGTTTTAGTATATGGATCCATATGGGACTGACAATCCCCGCCCGGGGTAGCACGCACTACCACGAACCGTTCCTGTATAAACGGGCGTTTCTTACTCGTTTCGGATGTTTTGGATTAACATTCACGGAGGTACTTTATTTACTGTACGTTAAGCTTCAACTATGGTGGCTCATGGCAAGGGTATCAAACGGTTAGCATGACCTGCAACCACCCACTTAATAACGGTTAGCAAGACCTGCAACCACCACATACATAATGGCTAGTAAAGGATTTACAACTACTACTTGTGTGTTCAAACTGTTTACTTATAAACCTGTGAGATTCACCAACCTTTTGGTTGACCGTTTTAGTAATGCTTCTCAGGTACACAGCATCAGTAGGGATGCCCAGCAGGATAAACTCATTTAGCTCGAGTCGCATGCATTTACAAGCTTGGAGATTTTATTACATTACTTTTGTACTAGTTGTTATGTATTAGAATCTCTAGGAATTTATACGAAACTCGAGCTTGTATTTTGAACTACTTATGTATTAATGTAATAACTTTTCGAACGTCTCATTTAGAGTCGTTCACTGTATCCTTTGTGCTTGTGATTATTGATTAGTAACACCCAAAACTCGCTTCCGCAAACCATTAAATTTGGGGGTGTTACACAAGCCCTCTCTTTATACTTATCGTTGTGTTTTTGACTTGTATAAATCGTCCACTTGTCACATTTTGAAGTTAAATCATGTGCATGTACTCTCACCCCGAAGTAAAACAAAACAGTTTAAAAAGTGGGGCTATGAAACTCACCTATGAGTGCTAGCTTTCCTAAAGCAAAAGTGTTTCTAGTCCGTAACCTCCTAGCGCCCTAAACACATGAGGTTATAATGTAAGTAGATGACTCTATAGTTCATTCATGCTAGTTGTCTACTCAACTAGTATTGTCCAAAATTTATAGTTCTAAAACTCGTGCGACCCGTTGGTGAAGTTTTGTGATAATAATCCAAAGATATCATTATGTCTTGTTTCCTTGCATACCTATAAAAGTGTATGTATTGTGTGCACGTATACATTGTATATTGTTTAGTAATAGTTGCGCGAATTCGACACTTGGTGAAAATAAGTGTTTTTAAGTAGTCTGTGTGTTGCGACACAAGGTCTTGTGTCACAGTACAAGGTTGCAACATAGAAGTGGTGTCGCTAAGCATGAAATTAATTAGGTATGCGACACAAAGGCTTGTGTCGCAAGTCGTGTTTTGAATTAAGTGTGCGACACAGTGGCTTGTGTCGCTAAGCGTGAAAATTAGATAATATGCGACACCGTGATTTGTGGCGTAGTGTTGCGTGAATTGGTAGGTATGCGACATAAGGCTTACGTCGCAGTTGTTTACGAGAATAAGATATTGTTACATAAAGGCTTGTGTCGCAGTTGCTTTGGGCCTTCTGCGACACAAGGACCGATCATGTTAATCGTTTTCGTGAACGTGGTCAAACGTGCTTTGTTTGACCCGAAAATTTTACGCAATGCTTAAATATGTTTTTAGATCTCATAAAAATTAGAGTTTCGTTTTGGGGTTAACCCGAAAGTGTCGTTTTACAATTGGGGCTCGTTTTAACTAAGTAAACGCTCGCAATAAAATCCGAGAAAAATCTATGTTATTCTCCTATGTCTTACCTTCAAAAAACATATTTTTATTTTTTTTTTAACCAAGTGGAAGCCGTTTAAATAATTAAAGTTCATGCACGTGTCTAGCAGCTACATTTTCCGACACGTGCTCGGTGTTTAATTCATAACTTGAGTTTCGTTACACTTCAGAAAACGAGCGAGTACAAGCTTGAAATCTAATTAAATTTACAAACTTTTCCAAGTGGTTTCATCAGTTTTGGGTTTGTAGATCTCGAGATACGTTGTTCCAAGGTTTGACAAGTTTTCTGGCCAAAGTGTCAGTCTGTCTATGTACTTTGCTAAAATCAGTTTGACCAAGAAATCTAGCTCATAAAAATACAAGGCTTACGGGGTTTGATAGCTAACTTCATGAACTTCATTTTTGACTCAATAATCGTTTGATTTCGTTAAATTATGATCTAGATATCGCGTCCTAAAGTCGAGCAAAGTTTTGTCCAGCGTGTAATGTCTTTATCTAGTGGTTACTAGCACTTTGAAAACGTTTTCGAGCATAGTTTTGGACAATATTTGACGTGGGTGAACTATTAGAATGTTAGTACATGTCTACCAAGTAGATCTAAAGAAAAGTAAGGGTTCTTACAAGAAGAAATCAAGATCTACGTCTATAAATGGAGAGGTGTTGCTGCTATCCGTGTTTATGCTTCTTTCCTTGCGTTTTCTTGAAATTCCGATGGAGATGATGAGGATGATGATGGTGGAAGGTGGCGGTAGTAGTTGAAGGTGGGAGAGGGCTGTTTCTCAGCCCTTTTCTAGTGAGAGAAATGAGAGAAAAGATAGAGTAGAGAGAGAGGTGTTGTGATGAAAATGAGAAAAGAAAGGAAGAAATGGAATAAAATGGGGAAGGGTATGGGCTGGTTCATGGGCTGGGCTGGAGCTGGGCTTGGGCCAACCCATTGGGTCTCGGGCTTGCGATATTTCATTCCTCAAATTCGTGTTACGTCTCGCGGTTTGCTAAACGTTAATTGCACGTTTAATATTGAATCGTTAAACGTTAAGTTTTCGCGTGTTACTTTCGATATGAAAATGTAAATTAAAATTAACTAAACACTTTAACACACTCCATTTTAAGTTACAAAAATATTTGTCGGGTTTCGTTCGGGTGTCGGGTTTGATTCGCACGTTTTCTCGCGTATGTTACGTTTTATATAAAACGTGAGTTGTTTTGTACCGTATTATTACAAAATAATAATATATTTTGTATAACTACTATTTTTTTTATCAAAATAGCTTTACGTTATATTAAAAATTGTTTCTCCAACGTTCGCGTTCTTGTCGGACCTCGTCCGCTTGTTCTTGCATATGTTCTTGTTGGATTTCATCCGATTGTTCTTGCTAATTACAGATAATTATGTATCTATATGTGTATAATGTTTGCCTTGTATTGAGTCTAAGTATAGACTAAATGTTCTAGCTAGCGTTTCTAGTTAAAGTCAAGGTGGCCGAAATGATTGGGTGTCACAATCATGGGTAGGGGTGACAGCCTCAAAGTGGTCCAGGCAGGGGTATTTTTTTGCTAATTTTATTAAGTCACTTTTCCTAATTTTACTCCCTATGTTCTCGACACTGCCGCAGGAAAACCTGGATACGACGACAGTCGGAATAATGGCCACATGTACATTTATAGTGGCGGAAGACATGGTTCCATTGAAAATATGTATGAAACAATGATAAAAAAACACAAAGAAAACGAGTAAAAGAGAGTTGAGTTAAAGGATATAAACATGGTAAACCACCGCAAACTAGACGACGAGCACGACGGAGATAAAAAACCCTTACCGGAAAACCAAAGAAGCAGAGAAAAGAGAGTATTTGAAATTCAAAAAGGGAAGAAAGCATAAAAAAGGTACAAGGGCAGCTAATCACTTTTTATAGGCAAACATATGAAACCGTCACTGGCCCATGGGCCTTCATCTTGACCTTATACGTGTAAAGTCAAGATGAAAGCCCCAAGAGTCAACGTCATATCAAGTTTAGGAAGCGCCTTTCCAATCGTTTGAACGACGCCCCAGATACACCAAAGGCCAAAGTGCATTTAATGCATGTCAGTGATGCAGTGGCATCACAGTAACTTGACAAGTGAAGCAACACCATCAGTCATAACGAAAATATCTATCTTCCTGCCAGAATCAGTATGACACCCGTGCTGAACATACCTGCTAGATGTCTCTCCTGCAATTAGAAGTTTACCTCCCTGCCAATTATGACAGTGAACTAAACTGGGGGACTTAATCGTGTAGCATGTCACCAATTCATGATTGGACTTGGTGACACAGCCCAAGAAGAGTAACATTCCATTAAAAAACTACAAGGGTCCATTTAACTAGGCCCACAAGACACACATGCCCATCAGACTACGGTTTATGTCCCCAAGATATGGGACCACCTGGTACAGACCACCGCCAACGGCTATGGTGGTCCCCCAGACGCAATCTCACATACCAATTGGTCTATGTCAGTGTGAAGGGATCCACTAGCAAGGGCGAAATGCCGCGTCCCTTTGCTGGCATCACCAGATTGGTCCATGTGGCCAAACTTGCCCACCAAGTTGTAGAGACATCGCCACTATATAAATACAAGGGATATATCCACCATTATCCCTCAAGCACCTCTAAATACACACACCATCCATAAATCCTAATCCAAGAAGATAACAATTCATCTTCTCCAAGTGATTCATACCGCCCATAATCTCGTTCCATACGGATCCAAGGGTTACCCACGTAATCCATAGAGAGTAACAAATCAAACCAATTTCACCCGCACTCAAGCTCACATTTTATGCTTGATTAGGCAGTGGCCTACATTGCCCACAACCTGCAACCGCTACTGCAAATGCGATGTATATGGGTGAGGAAAAGAATTAATTACTCTGTTTTACATATAACTCTTTGCCCCCTCTAGAAAAATATAAAATTAACGTAAAATTTCTTTCTAAGTTACATGTGGTTGACAGCACTCCTTTATTCTCTTAACAACAATAACTCAGAGTTGTAAACTATAAAGTTATAATAACGAATAGTAATATACCTAAGTTGTTGTGGCAACTTTCTATTTATATGTAATTTAATTTATTGCTTTCAAACTCCCTGAACTCCATTGGTGCTCTAAAATATTCGAGTTCTGATTTTGGTTATGAATTTATTTTTTATATTTGTTGTTATTTATAATCAACTAGGCTTTGAGCCCGTGCGATGCACGACCGTCGAAAAGTGTAGTTATATAGTTCATTTATAAGTAGCTCAATAGATTAAAATTGTTAACTAGAAGTGCAATTATCATTGTGAAAAAGATAGAAACATAAGTCAAACTTACTTACACACGAAGTTGGTTGTGTTGTATCTAGTTTTCTTGCCTTTGTTGCAAATCAAGATTTTTAATTAATATGTTTATCCTTTCAAGTCTTGAAAGAGCGACATATGGGGCCCTTATTCATGATAATTACAAAGCATACCGTCAATGAGGATAAAGTTGAAGGTTGCTAACTAATGGAGATAAATTGATTGGTTTAAAGTGTTTTTAACTTATTTGGCTAAATGATAATATTTGCATATCTTTGGATGATTTATTTTGTAGCTCTCGCGAAAGTGTATTATATATCTAAGATTTGAATTGGATATGAATTTAATACTATATTAATGATATTATACTATATGTCAAAAACAAAATTATTGGCATGAAATAGTAGATTTGAATAGAGGTGTGAAAACATTTAATGTTATTAAACACTTTGAAATGAAGATGTTAACATTATTAAAGTAAGAAATTGGTTAATTTTTAAATAGAATGTAACTATTTTAGAAATTGAACTAATAGCAAAGAGGTTGTTCAACTTTACATTTATAAGAAGATGTCTTCATGAATAACATGATTTGGTTATTCTAGAAAACGAAATAGCATGCTAAAAATATGTGGTATAAATGAGAATGAATTAAAAATAAAAAAAATTGTCCTTAAAACACATCGGATTACATAACTTGTAGAAAACTTTGTTTTTAAGCCCGTGCGATGCACCTCAGATATTAATATTATTGTCTGAAGTTGCAAATTTATTAATTAATACTTTTAAAGATTATTATTATTATAAACTAAAACGTATAGAAAATAATGAATTTCAAAGTTTTATACGTACAATTATTTCACCGAAAATGTTTAAGTTACAAATGTTGCAAAACTTCTTTATAAAATACACCATTGGTCAAAAATAACTTGAAATAATTGGTTTAACTGACGATGTTCATAATATTGCGAGTCAATACTTTTGAATATATTATTTTATTATGACTCCTCACAAGATAAAATGTAGTAGTTTGTTGGAAATTTAAAAATTTTAAAAACTTTTAAGGAAAAACTAATTTAATGATGTGACATAATTAGATAGCTTTAAAAAAAAAAGAAATTTGATGATGTGACGTAAAAAAGAAGTTAGAAAAAAAAAATTAATGCAAAACTAAGTATGTAATTTCGTATGAAAAATGTTGGATTTTGTTAACCATGAAGCTAAGTGTACTTTCATAGTTTCACACCTAGATCTTCAACTCTATCTATTTGGATCGCAACCTTGAATATAACTTCAACTCTTTTTTTTTTTTTTCCTTTTTCATATATAACTATGATGATAATCATCATATGATATATGAATGTATTTTTTTTTTTCAAATATCGGGTAACCTGAACGGGTCTTAGATTCGAGGTTTTTTGAATTGATTGTCAACAAATACAAGTACTCAATAATTGAAGTAAAGTCAATAAGTAGCAACATACATACTATATAAATTTCCATAATTCTGGAGTTACATACAATTGCAAAAAATATATCATACTTCCATAATTCAAAGTTACAGTTGTGTCATCATCACTAGGTTGCGAGAACACTATCTTTCTAAGCGACCAAATTGTATCATTTAACATCATATCTATAAATGTTTTTGAAAAAAAAACCTAACCGACCATTACATTGGAGAATGCATTTATCGGCAGAAAGTTCGAAGTAAAAGGGTTATTATACAAAATACGCAATTATATAGCTCTTAACAAAATAAAAAGAATTCAAAGTTTCTCAAGTTATAGTCTTCCATATCCAGAAATAAACTCTCACTTTATTTTACTCTTTTCTAATAAAATAAAAATCCTAAATGAGAAGTGTAAAAATGAGAAAGTAAAAAAGCATGGGCCGATGATTAAGAATGTTGAAATCATGAAGATAGGCCAATATAATATTTTGGTATGTTAGTTAATTCAAAGTTATTCTTCACCATTTTTACTTGATGCTAAAGAACATCTATTCTATCTACTAAAGGGGAGTTTCGCTGACGTCATGCAGCTGACTTGGCACCAATTGAAACAATCGAATACGCTGACGTGTCATGCCCACATTAATCTACTGATGTCATTATTTTATATTCTATTAATCTGAAAAAATATTTTTAATGATTAAAAATGAATTATTAAAATCGATTTATAATTCTTGGAAATCATGAATTTTTAATTAAAACCTAATTACAACTTTTTTGCTTTAAATTATTTTTTTTCCCCATTTCCCAATGTTGGCTTGCAAAAAGGAACTAATGATATTTTAGATAATTTTGAGGTTATATAATAATAATAATAAAGAACTAAAAGATATTTTAGATTAATACGGAGTACATGGTAAACTTATTTTAGATTCAAAAATTGTCTGGGAACTATCACAAATATCACGCATGTCTCCTCGAGCTGTACAACATTTCACAGCCTCTCTCCCAATTAATTTTTCTACGGTCCATTGCACTGTTCTTCATACATACAACTTCCTTTGTAAGCTTCCCTAATTTAATTGGGGTTTTCAATTTCTCTATCATCTTCTAAAAATTTTTACTTCATCTACATTTTTAATCCATCAATCTTCCTGATTTCGGTTTGTATGTGCGATCTCTAGGGTTTTATGGATTTCTTCGAGCTCGGTTTTTCTGGATCTCTCTCCATCCGGCTCCCTCCGTCCACCAACTTCGCCGTTCCCATCCAGCAACCATCTCTCTCTTATTATTTTTTCTCGAGGAGAATAATCCATGTGAGTATTTGTAGGTACATATTTTATTTATCATTTTTGTTCCTTGGGTTCACTGATGAACATGTGTATATACGGGGAGGTTTTCTCTTTTGTCACATTTATATTTGGATTTTGATATATAATATGATTTAGTTACTTTATTGTATTTGAACAGGGATATGATAATGCATGTTTGAGTGAAATAACTTCGTAAAAACCTCAAGGTACTCACATGACGATTCAATTTTGATGAGTTATAGGTTTGTTTGTTCTAATCTTGGGTTTCAGGTTTGGTTTTGTTCTAATCCATCCCCAACTTTCATCTCTCGGTGCATTCAATGGCCATACGATTCTTCATCTTCATCTTCATCACAGTCATCAAATTAATTTGGTTTACCCGTTTGTTTTAATTGATGGTGGCTATCTTGACCCATTTACTTTTTGCCGTATTGTTGGTAAAGTGGTCTATTACTGGACTTTTTAATGTGTTCCCGAGCTTCCCAATTGCAATGGTTTATTGTTTCTTAACAATTAGAGTTGCATTTACATTACTAATGAAACAATTTTGATGATCATCACTGTATCAAGCATTAAATATTAACTCTTGATGCTGCATATGTGTTATTCTAATGAATAGTTGTCTTACTTTTTCTCTTTTTATTAATTTATGTAATACATGTTGCAGTTTATCTATTTTAGTTATGTGCTATCGATTTTTAGTTATTGTGATATTCAACAGAAGATACTTATTAGGTCTTCTTTCTTGGATCATAACCATTTGCATGGTCATGCTTATTATATATTAAAAAAAATATACTTCTCCTAACATGATTTGAGTAACTAGCTATGGTCATGCTTCATATGGTCTCACACTTGAAGATTGTTGGCATGGTCATAAGCCATTGATAGGGGTCATGTATTATTATTTTTGTGTAGTTTTATATTGTTGTTAGATATTTGTCTCTCTTATGTAATCTCCATATTACAGTATTTAGCATTGGGTCTTTATTTTGCAGCAGGTTGTTAGGTATTAAACCTAGGAACATGTCGCGACTGCAGGAGGGTGTAAGACGGGTAACATAACAATTTTGATTGAAGTGGAATCGATATGCCTGAAAAATATATATAGAGTGATAGGAGTTTTAATTGAGGTTGTAGTTTGTGGTTGTAAATGTGTATATGCAACTATCGGTGTAACTATGTTTTAGTAATAATATATAACTTGCTTTCTATAGAAAAGTTAAGCGATCTTAATGCTTATAATGAAAGTGGTTGAGGATATGTGTGTAAGTATGTTTTTGTAGGTGAAGGATTTTGGATATTTTATTTGGAAATACATGGGTTCCAAATTTTGGGAAATTCTGGTACAAATTGACTCAGGTTTGACAATCATAGAATGTTACATAAGTGATAATGACTAAATAGATCATTCATTGTAATTAGTATTAGTATATTAATATTAGTATTAATAGAGCTACTAAAATTGAAATATTATACTCATCAAATTTTATACTCATACATTAAGATGTAAATTATTGACTATTGTTTTCTCATCTTCTTTCGTCAAACCCGTGTTTTCACGGGTCTTAAAACTAGTATTTTTGTTTTAATGGGTTTTGTTAGACTCTATACCCGTGTATTACACGGGGGACGAAAACAAATATTGTTGATATGAAGGATTAAATCTCATCAACACATCATTAAATTGTGATATAATAATAGTCGTAATATATTACGAATACCTATTGTAATATGATAATAGTCCTAATATATTACGAATACCTATTTGGATAAAGTTATCATAATTATTTTTCTTTATATAATAAATAGTTAATGATTTATAATGTCACTAAATCCTATAATTTAGCTAATTGGACAAAATTGAGTAATTATATAGGTTGATTAGATTTTTGATGACATCATTAACTGATTCTTATATATAATTTAAGATTTGAGTCTGGACTACAATATATGTATACTGGATCCAACTTTTTGAACTCAGTCTACTCGGTATTCACGTATTTTTCAAGGGTATGCATTTTTCATGAACCTCTATGTATATATATTATTTTTCCTATAAAAAATAATTGATTAACACTAGCTTTTACTTTGGCAGGGTATCCAAGTGCATACCCTGAATATAAGGCAAGTCTGCCACTAGTTGTGCTGTACATTATTGTAAACCACGTTTGACGGTGTACGTCTAAAAATAGATGGTGTACGAATCACTACTATATACATAAATAAGTTGGAACTGTTACCTTTATATTTCATTAAATTCATGTAATTTGCGTTAATTAAACTTAACATTATTCCATTTATTACATACTATAATCTTAGAGCCTAAATGATTAACACACATTCCACTAACGTTCCAACTTTATGTCTTAAACACAAGTGGTAACTCAAGATGAATTCAGAAATAATAAAGTTTATTAAGCCATTTTGAAAGACATGATTAATAAACGTGAAAGTTTAGTGGGATTCCATTATAATTTTGACATATTTTAATTCAAGTTTTTTATTTATACAATTTTTTGCTAGAAATAATACTACAAATTTAATTTTATAACCGTGCATCGCACCGATTTAACACTGGTATATATATATGTATGAATAAGCACTTTGATGATCCAAATGATTCAACATGTAGTAACTATCCTAGCTAATATGCAATTGTATCTACAGAACAAAACAAAACAAATAAAATTAAGACAACCCATGATATTTATCAATGAAACTCACAAAGGATAGGATGACACTGGATGACCACAGGTTAAATAAATCCATAAGCCCTAATAGCAAACTAGTTAGCACATTGGCTTCATAAACATTTCATCTTAACACTTCGAATAATGAAAATAAACAAAGAAATAGTACTCGTTGAGTGACATACCAAGCTATGAGCATTCTTACTCAATTAACAAAGTTATTTATTACTTGAGCATTAATCCCTGTCTTCAAGTATAGTTCAACGATACCAAATATGCAACTCATATGTTTTAGCGGTTTCAACTTGTCAGGATCCATTCGTTGAATTGGCACAACATTCCGAGGAGCCAATATACAATCTGACAAGTTGCATCAATCTTCCTCCGACATCTTGGAAACTAAGACTCTGATTTCCGTCATAAAATTTCTTAACACGCTACGTAACAAAACTATTAAACAATGTTTTATACGTTGATAGTGATGATAATAGTAATAATACTACAAAGAATAATAATATATTTGTGTTGTGCAATAGGTCTTTGGAGTGATTGGTTGAATGTGTCCCAATAGTTAGAAAAATAACTTCCGCTTTGAGCCTGTTTTGCAATCTACAACATAAAAATGTTTAAACTTTAAATAAATAACAACAAAAGAAATAAATCAAGAATCAAGACTTACAGATTTCTTCTTGTTTTAGGCCTTGGATCTGGTCAAAGGTGCTCTTCTTCAGCTACTGAGGATGGCAGGTTTCCATATTGAATCAAGGTTTGGTTTTTGGGTTGTTTTAAGCATTTTTCTTGATTATTTCGATAAACTTTGTACTTATTTGTTCAATTTTTGACCCAACAATTCTCGTGAACTTTAAAATTGTTTTCACAATCCAATTCCTTGTATTTTATATCTATTATGATCTTCAAATTTGATTTTTTTATAGTAAAAGATCAACCTCTTAACAAATATGATACTATTGTTATCTTTTTTTTCACAATATGAGTGTTTTTTTATCGGTTCTTTAAATTTTAAATGTGGTTTATCAACAAAAGGGTACTAATTGTACTGTAATGGAATTGCTTATATCAAATGATACTTTTAGGACCTTTCTTGTTCCAGTTATTTTGGAGTGAAGACCATCTTAAAGACAGAGGCTTAATTACAATTCCTTTCATTTGTTTCTACAATTTAATGGATATTTAGAAAAGAAGTATTATACAACAGTGTATTTGATTGCTTACAAATTTACCAGGTTTACAATTGATCACTCCACCTATTTATACTAGTACATTAAGGGTTTTAGAATATTAGATATTTTCATAGACCATTTATATCTAGATATTTCCAAGTAGATTTTTCTCAAGGACTCGTATACAACATTCTATAAACATATATAGATATATGGACTTGGGCCGAACTATTTTCTTCGGTAGTTCACGTGTGTGTTAAGAATGATACTTCAAACTTTTCAATTTAGAGTCTTCTGGTCTACATTTTCTTGTTATAGAGCACTAGTAGGAAATGGAATTTATCTTTGATGTTGAAGTCTACCTTGGAAGCAATATGGTGGATCTTTATTTCTAAATTCTTTTTACCCTTTATAAAATCCGTTAAACCTATTTTCTGTTCGGTTAATTCTAAGTTCTTGATGGTTAGTGAGAGTACAATATAGTATTATGTAAGGTTGCATGTCAAGAATTGTAGTAGAAGAAATTATTTTGTCATGATGTGGCTGTAGGGACCTAGGACCACAATATGAGTTAATCTGCTATTGGGTGTATATACATACTTCTGATATATTTTCCGTGTGTATTTGGGTGGTCTGGTTTGGGATTGGTGATATAAGGGGGAGTAGGATAGATGCAATTGGCAAGCCAATTTCTCTTTATGGTTTTTGATAGTGCTAGATGCTTGCCTCTGGTATATTCTTGTGAATTGTTTATTGTTTTAGGGTACATAGTCTATGGTCAATACTCAATAGTGTAGCTATCATCGTTGTCTTTCTTTAAGTCCAATTAATTACAGATGAATGGGTGCTTATTGTTATGTGCAAGGGTATAGCACTTTAGTAATTTTTCTTCGTGTTTTAGGGTGTCAAAGTTGGCATGTGTCATACAAAAACTAAGTTCAATCTATTCATGTTGATCGGTGCTTAGCATTAGTTTTTTTTTGGTGAGATAGCAAATTTTGAGCTGAGATTTCGTGTTAACAGATGTAGTTGGAGCTAGTATATGTTTTATAAGGGTATGGTTTTAGGGATCTATGATTCTCAAAATTGTGCTAGGCTACTTGATATCATTTAATCACATTCTTTGGTTAAATGGGCACTTGATATGTCTTCTTCTTTAATTTTATCTAATCTAGTGCAATTAGTTTGGTATTGACGTCGCCGTAACGGTCAGTTGAAGATGATCATGTCGTCAAGGGGACCACGCTTCCAGTTGTCGAGCGCATGTCGGTGTTTAAAAATAATCCCAATTTCTTAAAATCGTTTTTAACACAGTTTTATTTAAAATTAAGTTATTTGGTGCAATAGGAAGTTTTAAAATAACTCTTGTGGAATCTATTGGCATGTACATTGGCATGACATTAAAATTAGTCAAAATGAACTCCAGAAAAAATATAAACCTTAAACATATCATTTACTTGACTCATTTTGCAAACAAAATATATATTACAAAAAAAGTTTTGACTTTCGTACCTTGAAGATCTTCAACAAAATCCCAATTCAATGTTATACAAATTTGAACGATATTATGAATTTTGGTGAAGAGTAAGTGAAAGTGTATTTAGCGTAGGTGAGGTTTTTTTTTTTTTTTTGTGAAACAACAATTTATCTAAGGAAATCGGTCTAAAAGGTATAATTCTATATATAAAATTTCATCCAAACTGTCCTTTCGCAATAAGGCGAAAAATCAGAAAAATCACAAAAATCCAAAAATCTAAGGAAATGTTATTCATTTATGGATTAAGATTTGTGGGTTTTGTATTTGGATAAATTTTCAACGATACATTCTTCATTCACCTGAAAAAATGTCCACCATGAGTCCATGACAAGGTCTTTTTTTGATTTTCAGAAAAAAAAAAGAAAAAGTGAGTGTGTTTTTAAGAGAATTTGTGAAATAAGTTCTTGACCATCTTACCTCAGGGTCAAAGTAATTATAGAAATTTTATAAATATCAAAAGTTAGTCTCCCCGGTAGCAGCGCCAAAAACTTGATGCGCGACTCGCGAGCGGTTCGCAAGCCCCGATCGGTGGGTGTTTTAAATTTGTATTTGCTTGGGTCTAAGTGTAACTTACTAATACTGAATCAAAGGCTAGTAGATGGTAAGTATGACCTAGAGTCGTTCTTAAAGAGAAACTGAATTGAAACGGAGGTGATCCAATCAATATTTCTTTTCTAGTAACAGGTTTTAAAAGAGTGCGTTGGGGTTTTTGGTTCAGTTAACTAATTAAATTAAATAAAGCGGATAAAAGACAATAATAAATCAGATAATGGAAAGTAGTATTTGTTGTGATTTCATTAGCGCATAATATGGGATAATGACTTTTAGGGAAAACGCCTAACTAAATTTGGAATGTTAACCAGATTTGAAAGCTTATGGTACAACCAACAGATTCCCTATTAGTCGGTTATCAACTAGTATGTCACGAGGAACTGAGGTGTCACGATTCTGATCAGACAGACAATGCTCAACTCTCCACACTCTCCTGCGAGGGAGTCAGTGACCGTTATTATTGAACGCATTTGCTCATGGGCGAAGGAACAGAGTAGCAGGTCCATAATAAGTCTAACCGTTCTTAATACCATAAAGACTACAAATCCGATAAACAACTAACTTAGAAAGTATGTTCGGACTTAATTGATTAATTCCTATTAATGAAACTTTAAGCATGATAAGCAAGGAAAGCGTTTGGGTTTCTTGCGTACCTTACTTAGTTTTCATAGTTTAAGAAGAAGTTTAATTTTCTAAAGTGGATTTTAAACTTGCTTTTCTCAATACAATTAACAAATCTCTAGGTTTTCGTAAATGGTTATTTAGCCTATAGCCTACCTACTCTAATCTAATCTAAACTAATTAATCTAATTAAAATGCTGACGGCTTTTATCATAAAGTTAAACCCAGAGCACGTCAGAAAATGCTATGATGTCTCACAAGGTATTTAATTGTTAACCGATGTTTCCATTGTGAGTTTAATTGCTTCGCGATGTTTTCATGATAAGTACATTGTGATTGGAAGTGTACTATACTCATGGTAATTCCACGTAATCACATTGCATTTTATGATGACTGCATGACGTTACAATTAATCCATAGTTTCGACACAGATAACTATTGACCAAGTATTAAGGTTCGCGACTCTTCTTTACAAGGTTACAATCACGTTTGTTAATCGAAAGGCGAATATAAGTTTTATGTTTAAAATCATGAGGAAAAGATAAGTCCGTTCATAAAGTTTCCATTTTTATAATGTCGATCCATAATACAACTACCTTCGGTCGTTTACTGACTTTCATACATTTGTACTCCGCTCAAAAGCGTTTCCAGTACTATATTAAGTAAACAGTCGAATATGGGCCGTCATATTATTTCACGAAATATTTAAGGTCATCCCATAATTATTTATGCTAACTACATCACAACAAATACAATAGTAATCTACTCGCTAAGTATGGCACAAACTATCTCTAGCATAATTAAAGCATACATATTTAATTAAGATAGATAAGGATAGAAATAACCGAGATTAATATGCGAGAAGGATAGACTTGAATTAATAAGAGTTGCTACAAGCTTACACCAAAGATTACAAGTACGTTCCTCACCAAGATTACAAGCACGTTCCTTGCTTTCCTTTTATTCTAACTAGCCTAATACTAATTTAAAGTAAGAAAATAAAGAAAGAAAAGCTAGAAGCTAGAGAAATAAGAAAGGTATGGAAAGTATGCTTCCAAGGTGTGTTGGTATGTAGAATGTGTGGTGTGTCTTCAAATGAATCATGATGGCTCTATTTATAGTTGAAATCCGGATCACATTATCAATCCATGGTACACATTAGCAAAAGGTGCTAAAGTGTCTAGCACACGTAACTTAAAGCGCATAAAGGTCTAGCACGTGTACCCTAAAGCTGCGAAAAGGTCTAGCACATGTAGCACGCGAGTACGAGCAATGACCAAAAAGCAACCGGGGGACGGGAGCAAGGCTGCCGGCGGCGGCTGGCATGTTGCCGTCCCGGTTCGATGACTTTTGCTTCGTTGCTTGATTCGCGCGTGTTTTCTTCGTTATGCGTCCGTTTGTGTCGATAATTTTTTTGTTAGATTCGTTTTTCAAAAACGAAGACTTTGATGGAAAGAAATCCCAAAAATATGTCTCTGAACTTCAGATGTGTCGTACGAATCGTTTGAATCTTCCGGCGTACGTAGAATCTTCATTCTTCATCCGTTTTTGCCGATTCTTCTTCTATTGGATTTGTAATTTGAAAACGAACATCTTGGATAAGATATATTATGGTGGTGGGCACTTTACTTCAAATCTTATCTCGGATGTCTTTGAATCTTCAACGGTGTGAGAAATCTTCGTTTCACGTCCGTTTTGCTTGAATTTTATCGTGCAACCTTGTTTTGACCTTCTTGGCATATTATCACTGATTTGTGCATTGTTTGAGTCCAAATGCCAAGTATTGTTCCAGAATGAGAGAGATGTCGGTAGTAAAAACGTGACTTTTTACGCGATATCAATAGTCTCACAAATTAGTTATGATATTGGACACTATTCTAACATATATTTCTATTTTTTGCGTATAGATATAGGTATAGGAGATTGTTTTCTTTAATGATTTTCATTATTAAATTAGATAGATCCAAATAATTTATTTAAGATTTGTAAAGAGAAAATTGCCGGATCCGTCCTTGTGTTATGCTCAAAAATCATTGTGACACCCAGTCAAAAGGACAAAAATTCGCGCCCAATTTAAAATTTTCATATCAAGTATTATATACTCAAAATACCGAAGTGTACGAATATTATATATATGATTATATATATATATATATATATATATATATATATATATATATATATATATATATAACATGAAACGATTATTTAATAATCGCGTATAAACAAATCTGACAGAACGCAGAATCACAAATACAGACACTGGTGACAACTTATAAAAATAATGTTTAATTATTTAGAATGAACATTATTCGTTTGGATAAAAATTTGGTCAATTAGAACCTATTTATTTTCATTCAAATAGTGTTCCCCCGATTGAGACCGCGCGAAAACAAAAGTTACATTTTTGTAACTCAAGTAAAATATTTTTATTTAAAATATTTACGAAGTATTATAAACAAAATTATAAGGTTAAAATATTAAATTTATTTTACGATCGGTGTTGCGCCCCGATAGGTCGGTGTCGTGAACGATAACTATCTGGTTACAACTGTGGGTTTTAAATTTATAAGGCTGGGGCCTAGGGTTACTACTATTGCTAATCTAAGGGCTAGCAAAGGATAAGTATGACCTAGGATCGTTCTTCAAAGCGTGACGAATTGAAACTAGGAGAATTTAGAGACTTTTACGAATTTAGCTAGGGTGAAAGAGAGTTGGTTTAGGTTTTGGGTTTTCTATTCTGAGATTAAACTAAATTATATCAGAAATGGAGGTTACTTCGGGCGTTCAGCAGTTAAAGCGATTGTCTACTATGAAGTGGTTAAGGTGATATTAAAGCGTGAAGAGTTCTAATGAGGATAAGTTCATAAGTTAATGTGAGCTATTACTACAATCCTACTATCGGGCTAACGCGGAAGTGTCAACAATCAGGCAAATAGAATGTCACGTGGGTTGCAGAATATATTAAAGCATACACCGAAAGTTCTCTCAAATGCATGTCCATATTATCTAACAGTTAATCTCGAATCCTATTCCCCAATCTCGGTCATCATAGACGTCCGAATCATGGCACAATTTGTTGAATAAACAATCTTGTAAACGGGTTTTACCCTCGTCGGAATAAGTTGGAAGAACTTGTCTAAGCGGTCAGATAAGATGTCATCACTTATTCGTATGAATTATCAACATTACTCACATATGCAACAAGACAGGGGTGATTTATATTACAAATAGGAAGTTAAGTAATACATTTGTTAACTGATTCATAACACAACTACCTTCGGTCGTTCTCGACTTCCATACGTTTGTACTTTGCCATAAGCATTTCCAGTACTATATCGAAGAATAGTCGAATAGGGGCCGTCATGTTATTTCACAATAATTAAGGCTAGGTGTATTTCACTAATATGATGATCCTAAGGCAACAATCAAACAAGAACATGCAATAAGACAATCAAGACAATAGTTAAACCTAAGCATACAAATGTATTAATTAAATCGAGGATATTCCGAAAGTTGTCTCAAAAATACCATCTGTCTGAATTAAATCTTAATCTACCTCTATTCCCATATTCCGTGTCTCTTGGATCCTAATTTGGTCTAGAGAACACCGACCATGCCGAGTTCAATGATTCAATCAAACATAGTATAACTAAGTGACCTATTGTTGAGTTTTCTATTCCCTAACTAGATTAATATACGCAGCGGAAAATAACAATTAATCTAGAGCAACTAGGAAACTAAACCCTAAAGGACCGTTACTTAATAAAGCTATTAACAATAGCAAAATAAATAGATAAACGAGAAAATACTAACCTTTGAGAAAACCAATTTCTCACGCGCAGACCACCTTGCAGAACCTTCACGCAGACGCCTTACTCGACCTTCCATGCTTTGGATGACGAGTACCCAAAATAGAATACCTCTAATGCGTCATACCCGAGAACCAAAAGAAACTCCAAATCCTAGGGTCCCGACTCTACGTCGTGTAAACTCTCACAAGGATTAGGAATGAGAAAGAGAGAAAGAAACGAACTAAATTCGAATATGGGATATTTGGAAACCATGGATTAGGCCTCTATTTATAGGGGAGAGGAAGACTTGGGGTTTTAATCCCTGGCCGATGTGGGACAACCTGATTCGACCACCAACCGCCGGTTGAAGCCTTCAGCCGGCGGTTGAGATTAATCCTTCTCTAAGTCAAACACGCGTACACTGCCACTCCAAACCTTAGCCTCCAACCGCCGGTTGAATCCTTCAACCGCCGGTTGAACCCGTTTCCAGAATGTTCCTTTTAGTTTCTTATTAATATTCAATTAACAAACTAACTAAACATTCTTTATTGTTTATGTTAATTTCTTTTAGCTTCCTATTAATTTATTAACTTTGATAAATTAACAAACCAAATAATTAACATATAATATTAATTCCAATTAATATTATCTCTCTTATTGTTTCTCTTACTCTTCATCGAGGGCAACCCAAAAAGGCTCTACCTTTAAAATAGTCTTACCAATTAGTTATGACCTTGGACACTATTTCCAACAGTCTCCCACTTGGACAAGTCATCAACTACTATTGGTCCGTCTCTATCCTAAGTAGAGGTGCCATCCAATGCTTCTGCCGAAGTCTGATTATATCCAGTGACATTCCTTTTAGATAAGTGATCATATATTCCTTTGTTTCAGATATCGTATGAAACTGGGACATGGATTTAATCAATCTCCAGATTCAAGATTATGTTTTCTGATTTCCGATCAATTTGACTATATGGGACTACAAAATCGTACAATCAATTTAGTCCTGGCTTGGCCAAGCGCTTTATGAGTCAACATGTAATCATCAGAGGGCCCAGAGATATCGCTTTTCCATTTAAGGCAAAAGGAACAAATAAATTTTGCATACACAGCACTAGTCAACTCATCATATCATACTCATCATACCCTTTGTAGCTGCCATTTACGTACATCGTTTGAATAGATTGAAGTATAACTGACTTGAAAACTAGGAACTCAAATGTATCTCCATTTTAAGAATATAAGATATTATCATCTCAGAGTTACTCGTGATTTCAATCCATGAAGTAAATTCCATGAGTGCGGGTTTCTCTTATACTTAAATCTCCATTAAGTACCCATGAGTGTTGCAGCAATCTCCATGCAATGTCTAATCTCCATAGACAATCTACTAACACTCCATGACAGTCTTTATTCACCACATACTTCCTATCGTGTGATCGACTGAGGAGGTTTGAGTAATTCTGATTACTCTGGAAGTGGTGTCTAAACATGCTAAACTGAAACACAATGATAAATGATAGTAAATGGTAGAACTCCTTCCCATAAACAATCTCCATTATTTATCACTAAGTCTATTCTAGTTCCCATCATTGTTTGTAATGTTTCAAAATTAAACTAACAACTAAAACTTTATCTCGTAAACCTATGCTCCAAGCATGTTTACTGATCGTATGTCCATCACAATCATGTGTCCCTTACCTTCCTTTGAACAAAATGATATTTTACTTCAATGTGCTTTGGGACCTTTCCGTTATCACATAATATTTCATTGGGATTCGTTCTATTGGAACACCTCCAAGATCACCAATGAAATTCCTCATCCTTATGACTTCTTTTAAGTCTCGCAAGTTTCAATATACTCAGATTCCCATCTGTTATTGTATCTTGCTTTGAACCTTTCAAAGTTATTGTTTCCCCATTCAGTAAGAATACCCAACCAGACTGTGAATGACTATCATCTCTATTTGTTTGTAAACTTACGTTACTTTTAAACCGGTACTCTAAGTTTCTCTTCTCCATCATAATCTAAGAACCTGTTTTTAGTATTTCTCAAATACTTAAGAATATTCTTTACAGCTGTTTTATGACCTTTACCAGGATTCTGCTGATGTCAACTCACTATGCTCTAAGCAAATGAGACATCGAGTCTTGTATACTTCATGACATGTATGATCGATCCTATAGCCGAAGCCTATGGGACTCGACTCATTTAGTCCAATCTTGTGCAGTCTTTCGACACTAATCCTTTAGTAATCTCTATGCCATGATGTAAGGGTAGATTCCCTTTCTTAGAATTCTCCATTTTAAAACGTTTTCAAAATTTCATTCTAAGTACATGTTCTGGTTAAGTCCTTTGAGACGTTTTTAACATATCTCTATAATTCTTTGTACCAAGAATATATTGTATCTTCCAAATTTTTCAGAGCGAAATATTCTCCCAATAAACTCTTTACACCTTGTAATGTTGGGATTACATTTCCTATGAGTATTATATCATTCACATATAATACCAGGAAGACTACAATGCTCCCACTGACTTTGACACATATGCTAGACTCATCTTTACTTCTAGAAATCTAAACGGTTAGACTTTCTCATGGAAGTAGAGATTCCAGCTACAAGAAGCCTGATTAAATCTATAAACGGCCTACTAAAGCTTACACACTCTATTAGGATACTTTGCTAATTTTCAAAACCTTCCGGTTGTGCAATGAACACATCCTCTGTCAGTTTCCTGTTAAGGAAAGTGGTTTTGACATTCATCTGCCAAATTTCATAACCATGAAACGTAGCTATCGCAAGCATTATCCTAATTAACTTTATTTCAGCTATTGGTGAGAAGGTTTCGTCATAATCAATCCCGAAGGTTTGAGTATAGCCCTTCGCTACCACCCTAGCTTCATAAGTGTGTACTTCTCATCCATTTCTATCTTCCTCTTGAAGATGCACCTACAACTCACTGTCTTGAGACTGAGTGTAGTGCCAACTAAATTCTAAACTTGGTTGTTTAGACATAGACTAAATCTTGCTGCTTCCTTCCACTCAGCAGCCTTAGGGCCTGCCATCGCTTCCTTTGTAGTTAGCAGACTCATCTAACTCTATTAGTGTACTGTTACTAATTTTATCATGTTCTTCTTTATGGAAACCATAATAGAATCGAGGAGGTTTGCTAACTCTACAACTGCGAACAGGAAAGAATATGTCATCAAGTTCAACAGGTGTCACCACCTCTCGTTGAGTGTCAGTGTTTGCCATAAGTTCTTTATCGGTAGATCCTTGAATTTCTTCAAGATCAATTGTACTCCCACTATCCTCTTTAGATATCATTTCTCTCTCAAGAAATACTCCCTTTTGAGCAACAAATATCTAAACGACTTCTGTGGATAACCGATGAAAAGATACTTTTCAGATCTAGCTTCTAGTCTATTCTAAGTTTCCCGTCTAACGATAACTTCACAACCTTAAATCTGGATGTGCTCAAGAAAAACCTTTTCCCTTCCACATCACATAAGTCATCTTTGAAACTTTCTTGGTGTACTAGATTTAAGATATGTGCAACCTTTTATAATGCCTAACCCCATAAGCTTATTAGAAGAGTTACTTGACTCATCATTGATTGAATCCTTGTCTAACAGGATTCTATTTCTCCTCTCAGCTACTCCTTTCAGCTATGGTGTTCTAGGAGGAGTCAACTATGCAACTATTCCACAGTGTCTATGATGATCAAGAAACTTGATACTAAGGTCTTCTCTTCCCCTTTCGGATCGGAGTACCTTTATCTTTCTTGCCCATTTGGTTCTCTATTTCGTCCTAACACCTTTTGAACTTTCAAAAGTGTCTGACTTATGTTTAATCAGATAAACATATCCATGTCTACTGAAGTAATCAGCAACATAGTAGTTATTTCCATCTTTTATGGCGCATCGGAATGGTTGACATACATCCATGTATAGCAAGTCGAACAATCCATAACTTCTTTCAAATAACATGTGAATAGTGATTTAGTCATCTTGCTTGATAAACAAGATTTGCATACATCATCCGATTTAAGGTCGAATGATTCCAACACTCCATACTTTTGGAGTTTGGACGATATTCTTTCTTGTTTACGTGCCTTAGACGATATTGCCATAATTTGGATTTATCAAGCTCTTTAGACGAACCAACATTTAAATTCCTTTGCTGACATATTCAACATTATCATATATGCCTTTGCAAGTAGAGGCTTTATCACCATTTTCATTTCCAAATGAAAACTGATAACTCTCTTTAAAAAGCATGAAATGAATCTATGTTACTTGTCATTTTTTGACGAATAACAGCAATTATTTAAATGTATCCTAACCCCAGATTCTAGCATGAGCTCAAACTTTCCAATGGGCGTGACGCTCTTGTCTCCTATGAGTAATTTGAGCTCTCCATGCCTCAGACTTGTACTTCCTTTAGGCCTTGCAATATAGTGCAAATGTGAGTACCACACCCTGTATTCAACACCTACGAATTATAAGTCGTAGCATTGTGGAGTTTGATCATTTATGTACCTGAATCCTTTTTGACTATCTGTCTTTAAGGTCTTTCAGATATTTTAGGCAGCAACGCTTCTTGTGCTCCTCTGTGTTGCAGTATAACACACTGATTCCTTTGGATCATTACTGATGCAATTTCAGAATCAATCTTTCTCTTAGCCCTACGATTGGACTTTCCATTCGTAGCTATTCCAGATCTCTTCCTTTTCTTTACATCATGACCAATTGACAACACATGAGCTGCCGAGCTAGAGGGCACATCAATCTTATTGATCCTTTGCTCAGTAATTTTGGAGTTCCATTATTCAGGTCTCTTTCTCATTCAAAACCATTTGACATGAGGTTACAAACTGTTTGTAGACAGCTGGCTGACCGGACAGAATTTATGTTGACCAAGACTTGGTATCATAATATTTCCGGTGAGCTTTAATCTCTTCTAGGGCTGAATCATTATCAATAGAGGGAATTTACTTATCGAGAACATACTCCTTATTCTCGTCGAGAACATACTCCTTGCTCTCGTACCTACGGTTTCACAGCTCATCGAGAACATATTCCTTGTTCCTTAGAGTGAACCTAGGATTACATCACCCGTCCATACAGTTTGAACTGGTAAGTCTTTCCCTCCCAAGAACTGAGAGTAGTGAGAAGTTTAGGTTATTTGCAGAATTGGAAACGAGAGGATTATTATCATTTTCAACAGATATTATTGAGATAAAAACTATTTTAGTTAGTCTGACTATTCCTTAATTAATTACCCAATTTCTAATTAAGGCTAGGATCTATATTTTCAGTTTTATGAAAAGGGTCGCCGTAATCATATAACAAAATACTTTTGTCTATTTCATTTCTATGAAACTCCTAGAACTTTGAGATTCATTGATACCTATCAATGGCATGTTAATCTCGGTTATGCTCATCTACCATTCATGACTGGTATGCCGAGGATCATGAACTAGATGGTGAACTAACCATGCAAACCCCGCGTGGTGCCCGGCTCGAGTACGCTCGAGAATTGCGAGTCCCACATCACCTCTCAATATGTCCTCATATTAATGTGCCGGTTAACCACACACGCTCCATTAACAGTTCATACGAGAAATGTGCGGTTTTCATGGGTTAGCATACTTTTCACATTTTCTATAGCTAAAACGGGATTTTGTTTTACTATATTAAGCCTACTTTTAATCTGGACATCATCCTATCAAAAGTCCTCGGTAACTCCATTGAACGCACAAAGAAGCGGAGAAGCAGGTCAGCCCGAAGCTTATTAAAAACCTACTTCTTTAGGGAAGCAAAGCGACCCGCCTTATACCTCTCTTGTAGTTTGTTCTCTATGGGTGAGCCGATTTATCAATTGACTGACGATGTATTTAGACTTAAATGATACATATATATAAATCATATTATAATAAGGTCTCTCTTAAACATTTAAGGTTCAGGGTTCTATTTTAAAACATTTTAAAATTTGAGCATATATTTTAAACCATTAAAATACTAAGGTCTGATTAGTAAATAAATTAACTATATATATATATATATATATATATATATATATATATATATATATATATATATATATATATATATAGTAACCGGATCAAAAAAGAAGAAAAATTAGGTGGAGAAGAGGGAGAAAGCAATATGATTTAGTGTTTTTATACTATGATTCATTTTTTTATTATAATAGTAAAAAATGAATCATAGTATAAAAACACTGAATCATATTGCTTTCTCCCTCTTCTCCACCTAAATTTCCTTCTCCCTTGATCCTAATCCTATATATATATATATATATATATATATATATATATATATATATATATATATATATATATATCTATTATACATATATATTAATTTAATTATTTGGACATAATAAAAAAAACAATTTTATTTCCAAAATACATTTTATCTACATTTTGTATTGCTAATCTTATTAAGCCTACGCTCCGATACCACTGTTGGGTTTTCTATTCCCTAACTAGATTAACATACGCAGCGGAAAATAACAATTAATCTAGAGCAACTAGGAAACTAAACCCTAAAGGACCGTTACTTAATAAAGCTATTAACAATAGCAAAATAAATAGATAAACGAGAAAATACTAACCTTTGAGAAAACCAATTTCTCACGCGCAGACCACCTTGCAGAACCTTCACGCAGACGCCTTACTCGACCTTCCATGCTTTGGATGACGAGTACCCAAAATAGAATACCTCTAATACGTCATACCCGAGAACCAAAAGAAACTCCAAATCCTAGGGTCCCGACTCTACGTCGTGTAAACTCTCACAAGGATTAGGAATGAGAAAGAGAGAAAGAAACGAACTAAATTCGAATCTGGGATATTTGGAAACCATGGATTAGGCCTCTATTTATAGGGGAGAGGAAGACTTGGGGTTTTAATCCCTGGCCGATGTGGGACAACCTGATTCGACCACCAACCGCCGGTTGAAGCCTTCAGCCGGCGGTTGAGATTAATCCTTCTCTAAGTCAAACACGCGTACACCGCCACTCCAAACCTTAGCCTCCAACCGCCAGTTGAATCCTTCAACCATCGGTTGAACCCGTTTCCAGAATGTTCCTTTTAGTTTCTTATTAATATTCAATTAACAAACTAACTAAACATTCTTTATTGTTTATGTTAATTTCTTTTAGCTTCCTATTAATTTATTAACTTTGATAAATTAACAAACCAAATAATTAACATATAATATTAATTCCAATTAATATTATATCTCTTATTGTTTCTCTTACTCTTCATCGAGGGCAACCCAAAAAGGCTCTACCTTTAAAATAGTCTTACCAATTAGTTATGACCTTGGACACTATTTCCAACACCTATACCCTATGAGTTAGCTACGTTCATTTTTGGATAAGGTTTTAGTCACAACATGAGTTGGGCAGACAAACGATAAAGATTCAATTCCTACATCTATTCATGATATAAAGCACTCATAATCTCCTAACATACGCAATGATCACATATTAAATTTTTCCTAAACGACTATCATAGCAGACAATTGAGTTATTTAGCAAATCATGACAATTATAGCATGCAGATTTAAATTTATTAAAGAAAGAACGAACATAATTAAATATGGAAGATAGATTAAAACCTGATAAAGAAATACAATAACTCGTAGCTACAAATGCGTCCCGGAGCACCTCCGTACAAATCTTCCTTTACTAGTTAATTAGCTAGTCTAATTAACCAAGGAAGTATTACAAGAAAGAAAAGATGGTGAGAAAGTGTATTACAAAGTGTATTGTAGGTGTGTAGATATTTTTTACAAATGAACTCAAAGCCTCTATTTATAGGTGGGCTTTGGCTCACATTAGCATCAAGTGGTGTATGTTAGCAAAAAGTAGCCAAAAGGGTGCACCAGGTACTGTACAACACTAAAAGTAGGCGCACCGGGTACCGTACAACACGAAAAGTAGGCACACCAGGTACCAAAACTTGCCAAAAATGGAAACCAGGACGGGTGTAGGGTGGCCGGCAGCGGTGGGCCCAGGGCCGGCGGCGGCTGGCCTGTAGCCGCCCCGTTTCGCCGTTTTTTGCTTCGTTTGCTGATTCATGCGTGTTTTCTTCGTTATACGTCCGTTTGCGTTGATTCTTTTTTTGTTGGATTCGTAATTCAAAAACGAAGATTTTGACATAAGATAGGCCCTGAGATGAGATACATAGCTCCATATATTGCATACAGATCATTTAGATCTTCCGGCGGGCGCGGAATCTTCATTCTTTACCCGTTTTGGTTGATTCTTCTTCTGTTGGATTCGTAATTCAAAAACGAACATTTTGGAAATAATGGATGTTGATGGAGGGCACTTTAGTCTTGAAATCTCATTTTTGGCCTTGAATCTTCAAATGTGCGTGGAATCTTCGTTTTACAACCGTTTTGCTTGATTTATCTCGTGCAACCTTGTTTTGACCATCTTGGCATAATGTCAATGATTTGTGCTATATTTGAGTTATAATGCCAAGAATCGTTCCAGAATGAGAGAGATATCGGTAGTAAAAACATGACTTTTTACACGATATCAAGTATCCCACACTTAGAGTTTTGCTTGTCCTCAAGCAAACCTTCAGCAAGTTGTGAAAGGCTGAAAGGGTGTCTTCATATTCCGGAGAACTTTGATTCCTGCAGGTTTGGTAGAAAGATTTCGGACGAGGTTCCATCCCTTGATGTTCCCTCAAACTCTTGGTTCTAACAAGCTTTCTTTTCAATCTTCATAGTGTAAGATATACATGACTGGGGCCCTCACATGTGGTCACTCAGTTCACTCAAGTGTATCAGGGTTCCTAACTTCTAATTCACTCAGGGGCCAGTTATGTAGCTCTTTCGTTGTCATAAGCTTGATCGAGAATCAAATCTATAAAAACTAAATGAGGACGGTGCTAATTATCCCTAGACATTCGCAAGAGGGTGAAGATGGTGTATGAAACAAGGGTTATGGTTTAATTTTGGAGTTTAATATAGCCTAAGAGTGGTGACTTACTTTTGATGTTTTAGATGATACCTCTTTTTGGATTTCTCTCTTTGAGAGCCTTTTTTTCATGACTTTTTCTTTTCTGAAGAACCTTTCCTCGGCTTTAAATGATCCTTGGGTCTTTCATCTTTTGGATTTCTTTGGCAGCTTTGTTTGTGCTTTCTCTGGAGTCCTTTTGTGGATGACATTCTTCCTTCTTTGGGAATCCCTTCTAGAGTATTGTTTCTTGCAGTAGTTTTGCTGACAGAACAGAAACTTAGGCTATGGTCAAGAGATGTGGAGAAAGGATTGGTTTTTGAGTATTCGAAATGAAAAAGCTAAGGCTTAACAGGTTCTCTAAATGATCTTTAATGCCGAAAATGGACATTGGCAGGGTTAGGCTTGAAGACGGGGGTTTCACGAGAGGGTTTTATCCTAGGGAATGTCAAGATCCTCTAATTGCACCTTCGTCACGTATGACGCTCATTTTTGTAGTTTCGAAATGCATTTATCGAACAAGTTCTAACTCAAGAAGGCATACATTGGCACACTCACAAACGAAAAAGTGAAGCATTAAAGGTGAATGCTTTTGTATGGCTCAAGATTCCTTACTCATTTTTGGTGGTTTTGTGACTAGTCATGCGATTGCTTGTTTGAAACTTAGTTTGAAAGTTTTCAAAGAGTTTTGCCCGTCGTAGTCGATTTGCCAAACCTTTTGAATTTTTGTTGACCGAAAATACCCTTTTTGAGCTTCCCATGATTTAAAAATTTTGAAAATTTTGCTGAAAATATGAGGTTTGCTAAAAGGTGTGATCAAAAGTTTATGTTGCAGTACAGTAGTGAATACTACTGCTATCCCACACTTAAAAGAACATTGTCCCTAATGTTCTCTATCTCTAAGCTAGGATAATCCCACACTTAGATTTTGAATACGGGTCAATATTTTCAAAGTTATTCTCTATTTGTGAGTAATAATCCCACACTTAGAGTTTTTCGTAAAATTCTTGTGTGGTTCAAGCAAAGTAGGGTTAGAAGAGACACTTCCTTGTGATGCGTGTGATGCCACTGGATTTAATGGACCAGGTTCAAGTGTGTGAATTCGCTGGAAATGGACCAGGCTCATTAAAAATGAACTTGTTCCATAAATCCTATTCCAAATTCTGCATAAAACACAAATGTTAACACAAGTCAATACATAAATAAAATTAAAAACGGCTAATCCATGTCAGCATAGAGCGACTCCCAGTCAGTGAAGTCATCATCCATAAAGATCGTGTTTTCCATGATCGATGTAGGAGATGCTGACTCCTCGATGGTGTACACAGGTGAAGCAACATCACTCTCTGGATCCTGGATCCAAGCGTCTACTGCAGCAGCTTCTTCCTCTAGTGGGGCCATAAAAGTGGGGTGGTCCTGCGCAGTCAGGTTCCAAGATGGGAATAAATCCCATGGTGGAATGTGCGGAGCGGGATCAGGTCCCATATGAAAGGGGCACACAGGTGTAGAGGTAAGGCCCAGGGCAGTATGGATCTCAGAGATGGCGGTGTGCTGGACCTCAAGGGCCTTCAGTATAGACCAGGTGACAGCAGGGTCCACAGTAGTAACCCCATGCTCAAAGATGGGAACTCTAGAGGTCCCTGCGGTCTGTCCCGCTGGTAGGTGAGATGTCGGTAACCTGGTATCGATGGGACGTAACAGGAATGACTCCTGAACGTGCACTTCCATCAAGTCTGCCGAAGTCTCGTCCAGGCTAGGGGGTGGTGACTGGGATCCTCTGACAATCCTCGTGCTACTGCCCGGTGATGAACTCCGGGAGTGGTGCATGGTACGCGAGCGTCTCTGACTGGGGGCTCGTGCTCTGTCTGACTGCGAACTCATCCTGCAAAATAAAAAGGTTAATGGTCTAAGATCATTAGTCCTTCATAAGGTGAGGTACTGCATAGAAAATTGGATTAGCTAAAACACAATAGTAAGATAAAATTAATGCTAAAAACATAAGATAGGCTTGGGGTGCCTCCCAAGAGCGCTTTGTTTACCGAGTCTCGTAGCTTGACTCTTCTACCTTTAAACGTTTGTTAGGGTGTTTTGCAATCGTAGACTTCCTCGGATGGGGGAAAGTCTTGTACGTAATGTTTTAAACGATGACCGTTTACCTTGAAATTTCCGTCTGGAGCCTCAAGTTCAATGGCGCTATAAGGAAAAACCTTAGAGATTGTAAATGGGCCGCTCCACCTCGTTTTGAATTTACCAGAAAATTTCTTAAATCGAGAGTTAAAGAGTAGAACTTTATCACCTGGATTGAAGCGTGTGGGGCGTAGTTTTGCATCGTGGAGCAACTTAGTTCTTTCCTTGAACTTGTAGGAGCTCTCGTATGCTTGATCTCTTAGTTCTCCTAACTCATTCAGTTGCATTTTCCGGTGTGCTCCCGTCACTATGGGATCTAAGCTGCAATTCTTTAATGCCCAGTACGCTTTGTATTCGAGTTCGATTGGAAGATGACATGCTTTTCCATATATGAGCCTATAGGGGGTTGTCCCTAATGGTGTTTTGTAGGCTGTCCGGAATGCCAATAACGCATCATCTAACTTGTCTGCCCAGTTTTCCTTGTGCTGAACAACTGTTCGTTCCAAAATTCTTTTTAGTGCTCGGTTTGTTATTTCTGCTTGCCCATTTGTCTGCGGGTGGTAGGCCGTAGATGTCTTATGGGTAACACCATATTGTTGCAATATCTTCATGAACTGGGTAATGCAAAAGTGTGTGCCGCGGTCACTGATGATCGCTCGAGGAGTTCCAAACCGATAGAATAGCTGTTTTAAGAACTTCGTTACGACTCTCGAGTCATTCGTTGGGAAGGCTTGAGCTTCGGCCCATCTGGATACGTAGTCGACAGCTACTAGAATGTATTCCTTTCCGTAGGATTTCGGAAAAGGTCCCATGAAGTCTAATCCCCATATATCGAATATTTCACACGCTTGGATATTCGTTAACGGCATTTCGTTACGCGTTGTGATATTTCCAAACCTTTGGCAAATATCGCAGCGTTTCACCAAGTCTTGTGCGTCTCTGAAAACAGTTGGCCAATAGAATCCGGAGTTGTATACTTTCTTTGCTGTCAAATTGGCTGCGTGATGTCCTCCGGTGGGTCCGTGATGGCTTTGATGGAGGATGTGTTCGGCTTCCTTTCCATCGACACATCTTCTTATAATCAGGTCGGGACAGACCTTAAACAAATATGGATCATCCCAAAAGTAGTGCTTGACATCGCGGAAGAACCTTTGTGTTCGTGATGACGTCATTCCTTTTCTTGTGATCCCTCCAACTATGAAATTGGCTATGTCTGCAAACCAAGGATCGTCCGTGAATTGTGATCCTTGCAATTGCCCTCCTAAACTCATTAACTGCTCTTCTGGAAATCGATCCTTGATGTCTCCTTCTGCAAGTTGTTCCATTGATGGATTTTCAAGTCGACTCAGATGGTCTGCGGCGACATTCTCTGCTCCCTTTTTATCTTTTATCTCAATATCAAATTCTTGTAGGAGTAGAATCCATCGTAACAGTCTTGGCTTTGCATCTTGCTTCTTGAAGAGGTATTTCAGAGCTGAGTGATCCGTGTACACTATTGTCTTTGACAATATCAGGTAGGATCGAAATTTATCAAAGGCGAATACTACAGCCAGCAGTTCCTTTTCGGTAGTTGTATAATTCTCTTGAGCATCTGTGAAAGTTTTGCTAGCGTAGTAGATTGGCCGAAAATGGTTATCCTTCCGTTGCCCGAGAACTGCCTGTGACACCCCCAAATTTAAAGATTTGCGGAAGCTTGATTTGGGTGTCACTAATCAATATACAAAGCACATAAGATATAATGAACGACCACTATATGCGTCGTTTTAAACTTGTATAGATAAAGTAAATGTTTACATCAAAATATTGTTACATTAGCTCGGTTCCTGAAATTGAGAGATTACATAGCATAATTACTTTTACAAAATATAATAATGCAGTCCAATCTCTAGTTGTATGTATGCTGACTCGAGCTAATAATTCCTGCTTGTGCAGCCAAACTACTGCTGGGTACCTGTGATAAATACTAAAATGGGTCAGCGAAAACGCTGGTGAGCTCACAGGTTTGTATGTCAATGTATAGTTGTAAGAACCGCAAGATTTATATTGAATTTAAAATGCAATTAAGCAAAATAAAAGTTATACTGTCCATGAGCACATAGTCTGAGCTTAACTTGATTTGTCAGGCCCAATTAAGGAAACCTAACTTGAAATGCCTCCTACGAGTGCCTAATCAACACTCGTCTTCCCAAATGCTAATACATCCGTTTGACCGGTTAGTGCGTGCTAACCCGGATGAGGATTGTCAATCCCATATGATATCATATACTAACATTCACGCTATAAAATACTAGAGACTATGCTTATGGAGGACTTTAAATTGATTAGCTTGAAACTCATGTAGTATTTGAAGTTTGTCACTTGCGTTCTACTTGTAAAACAAAATCGAGTAGTAATATCACACCCCTAGTTGAAAAGCAGTGAAAATGGGGCTATGAAACTCACCTGGTTCTTGAAGTGTTTAACTTAATAAACTTGAAGTAATTAGTTGTGAGTTGGTGTCCAAAGGCTTGAAACCTGAATGTGTCCACGACACTTAAATTGTCATTAGTTGTACCGGTATCTCGAAAGACTACCATTGAAATTGTTTGCTTAACTTGATGTCCAAATTACCCCGATTTGGTTGATTGTTTTGTTACAAGTTACTACGACTTGTTTGGAATAAGTTGATACAAGTTACAACGACTTGTTTGATTGAATTATCTAAGTTACTATGACTTAGTTGATTCAATTGTGTATTTGAAAATGTGTACGGCCCGTTGGTGATTTAGTTGAAATAATAATAATTCTAAAATGTTGACTTTGCTACAGTACTGCTACAGTACTGCTACAGTAAATTTGATTTTTTTTTTGAACAGTAACTTTGACTTCAAAATTTTGAGGTTTGAAGATTCAGTTTTGTGCGACGTAGGGTGCTACGTCGCAGATCCGGACTGCGACGTTGGGCATGACGTCGCTATGTGCGACTTTCGCAATTTAATGCGACGTTGTACGTGACGTCGCTATAGGCGACGTAGTTGATTTCTGCGACGTAAGGGTCTGCGTCGCTAAGTGCGACGTTGGGGTTATAGTGCGACGTAGGTCGCTGCGTCGCTATATGCGACGTTGGGGATATAGTGCGACGTAGGTCGCTGCGTCGCATTTGCTCCAGGCCAAATGCGACGTACGGGGTCTGATCGGAGTTTCAACTCCAAAAACGCGTTTTCCGGCCATCGATCGGCATAATATTTTTACCCAACCCATTTTAGGACATTACAAGGTTATACAAACAACTAGCAAGTTATAAAACTTAAAAACGAGAGTTTTCGGAGTTGTGTCGGAAACTTACAAATCGCCGAAATGAAATTCCGGAAAGGTAGGATTGTAGATCGTCGCGAGGTGGTCGTTTATTTCCAAAGGGGCTTGAAGATCCGAGGTTGTTTAGTATGTTTATTTTGCGGTTTTAGTTGATTTTGGTTGTGATGAAACTTGAGAGAAAATGAAAGAGGGAGAGAGAAAGAAATAAGGAAATGAAAGAAAGTGGGGTGGGAGTGGGAGGTTAAGTCCCCATTTTCGCCCCGCGTTCTCGCTCCGTGCGGTGTTCGTTTACTCCGTCGTTTGAACGTTAAATATTTATTTTCTATGTTTTAATATACGTTTTAAAATACGAATAATTATTCTGTATTTTTGTTGAAGCATTTTACTAAACATTTAATAATTTCATTATAAAAGGTAATTTGTTTTGTTTTGTTTGCGCAATTACATTTTATTCGCGTTTATATTAATTGTGCGATAAAACTTGGATACTAAATATTATAACAAATAATATTCTAAACAAAGTTGCGTTATTAAATAATATTTGCATTACTTAATAAAATTGTTCACCAACGTCCGTATTTATTGTGTCGAAATTACATTCGATTCGAAACTCGTACGATTTAAACAAACCGCATAATTGTAGATATATATTCAACAATATATATATAATAATTGATACATTAATTAGCCTAACACAGAACTAATTACATGTATTAAAACTTAATTAGGCACTAAAGTATAGTCCTAAATTGACGGTTGTCACATTCTCCCCCTGTTAGAAGAATTTCGTCCCAAAATTTATGTTGAAGTGGTGTTTGACGTTGAATCAGTGAAGAGTTGAGGATACTTGAGTCGCATTTGGTCTTCCCGTTCCCAGGTAAATTCCGGACCGCGCCGCGAATTCCACCTAACTTTGACGATGGGAATACGACTCTGTTTAAGTTGTTTGACCTCACGGTCCATGATTTCAGCGGGTTCCTCAATGAAGTGAAGTTTCTCGTCAACTCGAATTTCATCGAGTGGAATGATAAGTGTCTCATCAGACAGACACTTCTTCAGATTTGAAACATGAAAAGTGGGATGCACGCTGCTGAGTTCAGATGGCAGCTGCAATCGATATGCCACTGAACCAATCCTTTCGAGGATCTCGAATGGTCCAATGTATCTGGGATTTAACTTCCCTCGTTTGCCAAACCGGATTACGCCTTTCCAAGGCGATACTTTGAGTAGAACTCGATCCCCAACTTGGAACTCGAGTGTTTTGCGTCTCACGTCAGCATAACTTTTCTGACGATCACGCGCGGCTTTGAGTTTGTTTTGAATTTCAACGATTCTCTCGGTCGTCTCGTGAATGATTTCTGGACCTGTGAGTTGGCTATCCCCAACTTCGGTCCAACAGATAGGTGACCGGCACTTACGACCGTACAATGCCTCGAAGGGTGCGGCTTTGATGCTGGTATGGTAACTGTTGTTGTACGAGAACTCGCACAATGGTAGATGTTTTTCCCAGTTTACACCGAAATCTACTACGCAGGCCCGTAGCATGTCTTCCAGTGTTTGAATGGTTCGTTCACTTTGGCCGTCGGTTTGAGGGTGGTATGCGGTACTCATATCAAGTCGAGTACCCAGAGATTTTTGAAGTGATTGCCAAAATTGTGAAGTGAAGCGACTATCTCTATCAGAGATAATTGAGATTGGAACACCGTGTTTGGTCACGATTTCCTTCAGGTAGATTCTGGTGAGGCGTTCCATTTTGTCGGATTCCTTGATTGCCAGGAAATGAGCAGACTTTGTGAGACGATCCACGATCACCCAAATGGTATCGCAACCGTTCGCTGACTTTGGTAGTTTGGTTATGAAGTCCATAGCAATTTGTTCCCATTTCCATGCAGGAAGACTGGGTTGTTGAAGTAAACCAGAAGGTTTTTGATATTCAATTTTGACTTTGGAGCAAATAAGACACTTGCTGACATAGGTGGCGATTTCAGCTTTCATGTTTGGCCACCAGTAGAAATCCTTGATACCGTGGTACATTTTATCGGATCCCGGATGGATAGAATATTTGGACTTGTGAGCTTCATCCATCACCAAGTCTCGTAGGTTCCCAAATTTAGGTAACCAGATTCGGTTTGAGAAATACCTAATCCCGTTAGGTCTGATTTCGAATTGTTTATCCATGCCCCGTAAGGCTTCATCTTTGACATTTTCGGGTTTTAAAGCTTCGAGTTGAGCAGTGAGGATTTGAATGTTTAAATTGTTGTGAATGGTCATACTGAGGGCTCGAACCCGAAGTGGTTTCACTCGCTCTTTTCGACTGAGGGCGTCAGCAACAACATTTGCTTTGCCTGGATGATATTTGAGTTCGCAGTCGTAATCCGTAAGTAACTCGACCCATCGACGTTGCCTCATGTTGAGATCCTTCTGATCGAATATGTGTTGAAGGCTTTTATGGTCGGTAAAGATTGTACACCTGGTACCGTAAAGGTAATGTCTCCAGATTTTGAGGGCAAAAACGACAGCTCCTAGCTCGAGGTCGTGGGTGGTGTAATTCTTTTCATGAATCTTGAGCTGTCGGGAAGCATAAGCTATGACTTTGTCTCGTTGCATGAGCACACAACCGAGACCTTGATGAGAAGCATCGTAGTATACCACGAAGTCATCGGTGCCTTCGGGTAATGATAGAATAGGAGCACTGCAAAGCTTTTGTTTTAAGAGTTGGAAGGCCGACTCTTGTTTATCAGTCCAGTCAAACTTTTTGTCTTTCTGGGTCAAAGTCGTGAGTGGTATGGCTATTTTGGAGAAATTTTCAATGAAGCGTCGATAGTATCCGACCAGTCCCAAAAACTGCCGTACTTCGGTCGGAGTGGTTGGCGATTGCCAATCTTTGATAGCCTCGATTTTTGATGGGTCAACGTGAATCCCCTGACTATCAATCACGTGGCCAAGGAATTGAACGGTTTTGATCCAGAACTCACACTTAGAGAACTTGGCATAGAGCTCCTCGTGTTTAAGTAGTTCAAGGATGGTTTTGAGGTGTTGCGCATGCTCTTCTTTGCTTCGTGAGTATATGAGGATGTCATCAATGAAGACAATGACAAACTTATCAAGGTAAGGTTTACACACCCGATTCATAAGGTCCATGAATACAGTCGGTGCATTGGTTAGGCCGAATGGCATCACTTGGAATTCGTAATGCCCATAACGGGTTCTGAAAGCGGTTTTTGGAATATCGGCATCTCGGACAGGCAATTGGTGATAACCGGATCGGAGATCAATCTTTGAATAACAACTCGACCCTTGAAGTTGGTCGAACAAATCATCGATTCGAGGAAGTGGATACCGGTTCTTGACAGTTAACTTGTTCAACTCTCGATAGTCGATACACATTCGAAAAGAACCATCTTTCTTCTTAACAAATAGGACCGGAGCTCCCCAAGGTGAAGAACTCGGCCTGATAAATCCTCGTTCCAGGAGTTCCTGTAATTGGGTGGACAGCTCCTGAAGTTCGGATGGAGCTAAACGGTATGGTGCTCGGGCCACCGGCGCAGCACCTGGTACGAGATCAATTGAAAACTCAACCTGTCTTGGTGGTGGTAGACCAGGTAGTTCCTCAGGAAAGACTTCTGGAAAGTCTCGAACAATTGGAACATCCTCAAGTCGCTTCTCCTCCGACTTTTTCTCCATGATGTGCGCGAGGATTGCTGGATAACCCTTTTTCAGAAATTTCCGGGTTTTAAGACAAGAGATGATGTTAAGCCTCGTCCCTCCGGTCTCCCCCTGTATGACTAGGGTTCTACCGACGGCGAGAGGTATGCGAACAATTTTATCGTAGCAAATGATTTCGGCGCGATGTTTGGACAACCAGTCCATGCCTACGATGACATCGAAACTTCCTATCTCAACAGGCATAAGATCTATGGAGAAGATTTCGTCGGCTAGATTTAAAGTGCAATTAGGTATCACACTATTGGTTTCTATCAATTTGCCATTTGCTAGCTCTACGGTGTACTTAACGTCTAAAGCAACAGGTGTAATGTCAAGTAGAGGGCAAAATTCATCGGAAATAAAACTCCTATCGGCACCAGTATCAAACAGAATAGAAGCAGTTAAATTGTTGAGGAGGAACATACCCGTGACCACATTCGGGTCCTGACGGGCGTCCCCTGAGTTGATCACGAAGGCGCTACTTTTGGCGTTGTTGTTGTTGCGGTGGTTGTTGTTGTTGTTGTTGCCCTTATTCTTCAATTTTGGGCAAGAATCCCTGAAGTGTCCTGGGTGTCCACATTCATAGCAGGACTTAGGTTGTCGGGCATTTCTGTCAGAGGGGTTGTTGTTGGATTTGGGGGCTCGGCAATCCTTAGTCAGATGCCCGTACCTCCTGCAGTTTTTACAAGGAGTACCGCACTGACCAAAATGGTGGTAGTTACACTTGGGACAATAAGGCCTGTCCCCGGTGTAGCTGCGGGTGGTTTCAGAGTTAGAGGTGTAGACTTGGATGGCGTTGTTTTTCTTGTTTGAGTTGTGGTGGTGTTCAGTGGATTTGCGTTTGTTGTTGTTGGAGGATGAGGTGTTGGAGGTCTCACGGCTGACAACTAGAGCCATGAGTTCGTGGGCCAATCGAATGGCACTCTCAGTAGTAGTTGGTTTGGATGAGGCGACGTTTCCCTGAATGTTCTCGGGGAGTCCACGAATGTATTTCTTGATGCCCTTACTTTCTGGTTCGACCAAACCCGGGCATAATAAAGCAAACTGCTGAAATTTGGTGGTATATTCAGCAACATCATTCCCCTGCACCTCCAAATGCCAGAATTCTTCTTCCAGCCTGTGCAATTCCTCTTCAGGACAGTATTTTTCTGTCAGTTTCTTTTTCAGTTCGGCCCAAGGAAGTCGGTTTGCAACCTCAAGACCTACAGAGTTTGCGTGGGTTTTCCACCACGTGAGCGCACCTTCCTGAAAGGTGTAAGCAGCGAATTTGACTTTGTTATTCTCAGTACAGTCGCAGAGACTGAAAACAGATTCCATGCGCTCAATCCAACAAATTAAGCCAATGGCACCTTCCGTGCCCTTGAAGTATAGCGGTTTACAGCTAAGGAAGTCCTTATAGGAGCAAGGTTTGGGTGGTGGAGTATTGGTTGCTGTGTCCTCGCTACCGGGTGGTGTTCGAGTAGCCAAGGCTTCGGTCACACTGCGGGCAATTATTCCCGCGATTTCAGCTTCGCTAAGGGTAATTTGACGACGAGGAGGCATGATGCTGAGTAAGAAAGAACAAGGAAATGAAATAAGATACTAGTCCGAGTATGATGAACTAGTGGTGTGTTTGTCATTCCGAGACAAAACTTTTGAAAGAAAGAGGCATATATTCATATAATATAATATAGCCTAAAGTTGTAATGAGGTCTATTCATGTAAATATATGTATATCACATAATAACCTATTGAGTGTCTAGCACAGACGTGTTTTGAGTCCCGTTTCTCTCGAGGTCAGAGTCAACTAATGCATTCCTTTTCAACATAACTCTTTCAGATTTCACATCATTTTTCTTTAATTGTACATAGTTGATCAGGCTATGTTAAATTAAAGTCGTATGATGTAATCCCTGAACTAGTCATAACTAATAAGGAATACTGCCTAACGGTCATAGTCTAGGCCCACTAAATGCAACCTAGTTCACTATAACCTTAGGCTCTGATACCAATCTGTGACACCCCCAAATTTAAAGATTTGCGGAAGCTTGATTTGGGTGTCACTAATCAATATACAAAGCACATAAGATATAATGAACGACCACTATATGCGTCGTTTTAAACTTGTATAGATAAAGTAAATGTTTACATCAAAATATTGTTACATTAGCTCGGTTCCTGAAATTGAGAGATTACATAGCATAATTACTTTTACAAAATATAATAATGCAGTCCAATCTCTAGTTGTATGTATGCTGACTCGAGCTAATAATTCCTGCTTGTGCAGCCAAACTACTGCTGGGTACCTGTGATAAATACTAAAATGGGTCAGCGAAAACGCTGGTGAGCTCACAGGTTTGTATGTCAATGTATAGTTGTAAGAACCGCAAGATTTATATTGAATTTAAAATGCAATTAAGCAAAATAAAAGTTATACTGTCCATGAGCACATAGTCTGAGCTTAACTTGATTTGTCAGGCCCAATTAAGGAAACCTAACTTGAAATGCCTCCTACGAGTGCCTAATCAACACTCGTCTTCCCAAATGCTAATACATCCGTTTGACCGGTTAGTGCGTGCTAACCCGGATGAGGATTGTCAATCCCATATGATATCATATACTAACATTCACGCTATAAAATACTAGAGACTATGCTTATGGAGGACTTTAAATTGATTAGCTTGAAACTCATGTAGTATTTGAAGTTTGTCACTTGCGTTCTACTTGTAAAACAAAATCGAGTAGTAATATCACACCCCTAGTTGAAAAGCAGTGAAAATGGGGCTATGAAACTCACCTGGTTCTTGAAGTGTTTAACTTAATAAACTTGAAGTAATTAGTTGTGAGTTGGTGTCCAAAGGCTTGAAACCTGAATGTGTCCACGACACTTAAATTGTCATTAGTTGTACCGGTATCTCGAAAGACTACCATTGAAATTGTTTGCTTAACTTGATGTCCAAATTACCCCGATTTGGTTGATTGTTTTGTTACAAGTTACTACGACTTGTTTGGAATAAGTTGATACAAGTTACAACGACTTGTTTGATTGAATTATCTAAGTTACTATGACTTAGTTGATTCAATTGTGTATTTGAAAATGTGTACGGCCCGTTGGTGATTTAGTTGAAATAATAATAATTCTAAAATGTTGACTTTGCTACAGTACTGCTACAGTACTGCTACAGTAAATTTGATTTTTTTTTTGAACAGTAACTTTGACTTCAAAATTTTGAGGTTTGAAGATTCAGTTTTGTGCGACGTAGGGTGCTACGTCGCAGATCCGGACTGCGACGTTGGGCATGACGTCGCTATGTGCGACTTTCGCAATTTAATGCGACGTTGTACGTGACGTCGCTATAGGCGACGTAGTTGATTTCTGCGACGTAAGGGTCTGCGTCGCTAAGTGCGACGTTGGGGTTATAGTGCGACGTAGGTCGCTGCGTCGCTATATGCGACGTTGGGGATATAGTGCGACGTAGGTCGCTGCGTCGCATTTGCTCCAGGCCAAATGCGACGTACGGGGTCTGATCGGAGTTTCAACTCCAAAAACGCGTTTTCCGGCCATCGATCGGCATAATATTTTTACCCAACCCATTTTAGGACATTACAAGGTTATACAAACAACTAGCAAGTTATAAAACTTAAAAACGAGAGTTTTCGGAGTTGTGTCGGAAACTTACAAATCGCCGAAATGAAATTCCGGAAAGGTAGGATTGTAGATCGTCGCGAGGTGGTCGTTTATTTCCAAAGGGGCTTGAAGATCCGAGGTTGTTTAGTATGTTTATTTTGCGGTTTTAGTTGATTTTGGTTGTGATGAAACTTGAGAGAAAATGAAAGAGGGAGAGAGAAAGAAATAAGGAAATGAAAGAAAGTGGGGTGGGAGTGGGAGGTTAAGTCCCCATTTTCGCCCCGCGTTCTCGCTCCGTGCGGTGTTCGTTTACTCCGTCGTTTGAACGTTAAATATTTATTTTCTATGTTTTAATATACGTTTTAAAATACGAATAATTATTCTGTATTTTTGTTGAAGCATTTTACTAAACATTTAATAATTTCATTATAAAAGGTAATTTGTTTTGTTTTGTTTGCGCAATTACATTTTATTCGCGTTTATATTAATTGTGCGATAAAACTTGGATACTAAATATTATAACAAATAATATTCTAAACAAAGTTGCGTTATTAAATAATATTTGCATTACTTAATAAAATTGTTCACCAACGTCCGTATTTATTGTGTCGAAATTACATTCGATTCGAAACTCGTACGATTTAAACAAACCGCATAATTGTAGATATATATTCAACAATATATATATAATAATTGATACATTAATTAGCCTAACACAGAACTAATTACATGTATTAAAACTTAATTAGGCACTAAAGTATAGTCCTAAATTGACGGTTGTCACACTGCCCCTACAGCGAAATCGCTTGCGTCGCACATGATTTCAAATGGAAGGCTCCAGTCTGGAGTGACCATGATTGGCACGTTGGTTAGTTCTTTCTTTAGGTAGTCAAAGGCCTTCATACAGCTTTCGTCAAACGCGAATTTGATGTCTTTTCCTAACAGATGGGTAATCGGTCGAGAGATCTTGGAGAAGTCCTTGATAAAACGGCGGTAGAACCCAGCGTGACCTAGAAAACTTCGAATGGCTTTAACGTTGGTGGGTGGTGGAAGTTTGGCAATGGTTTCGACTTTGGCTTTGTCTACTTCGATTCCTGATTTTGATATTCTATGTCCTAAGACTATTCCTTCCTTTACCATAAAGTGGCATTTTTTACCAATTCAAGACGAGATTCGATTCTTAACACTTGGCGAGCATCCTATCGAGGTTGGATAAACATGATGCGAAAGAGTCTCCGAAGACCGAGAAGTCATCCATAAAGACTTCCATGCATTGTTCAATCATGTCGTGGAAGATTGCAACCATGCATCTCTGAAATGTTGCAGGTGCGTTGCATAATCCAAACGGCATTCGTCGATATGCGAATGTTCCATAAGGGCATGTAAACGTCGTCTTCTCCTGGTCTTTTGTATCGAGCGGAATTTGGAAATATCAGGAGAATCCATCAAGGAAACAGTAAAATTCGTTTCCTGACAGCCTCTCGAGCATTTGGTCAATAAACGGAAGTGGAAAGTGATCCTTGCGAGTTGCTTCATTTAACTTTCGGTAATCAATACAAACCCTCCAACCGGTGACGGTTCGAGTTGGTATGAGCTCATTTTCTTCGTTTGTAATGACCGTCATTCCTCCTTTCTTTGGGACGACTTGAACAGGGCTGACCCAAGGTGAGTCAGATATTGGGAGTCCAGCATCCAAGAGTTTGATAACCTCTTGTTTCACTACGTCTTGAATCTTAGGATTTACTCGTCTCTGCCTTTGAACGGATGGTTTGTGTGACAACCGGTCAAAAATGACCCAAAATTCGAGCCCAATTTAAACTTTTTATTCCGCGTATTATATACGCTCAATATCAAAAAGTACAAGTATTATTATATATAAACATATATATATAACATAAAACGATTATTTAAATAATCGCATAAAAACCAAATGGGTAGAACGCAGAAACTCAAGATGGACATTTGTCCCAAACATTTCTAGATAAAGTATTATTGTTAAAAATAATATTTATTTATTCGAATACAAATTAAACGCATTTTGTTTCATTTAAAATGTGTTTATATTTAGTTGGGACCACTCGAAAACAAGTTATAATTTTATAACTCAAGGTAAAGTATTTTTATAAAATACTTCCATTAAAAATATATACGATTCCGTATTAAAATATTTACGATTTAATAAAATTATTTTACATAACGATCGGGTACGCGAGCATGGGTACCACTCCATCAATTATTGGAGCCGGTATATACCGACTCCAATAATAGAGTTTACACACACACGCACAAACACAGACACACACATCTATCTCTCTCGGTCTCTCTTTCGATTCAACAAACAACAACAAGAAGATTAACAACATCAAGAACGGAATCAACAACAAGAGGAGATCATCACCATCATCTTCATCATCCTTTTCATCATCATTGATCATCATTTTCATCATTTTTGGGTCTCCATCGATTTGTAAGATTTCACCATTTTCTATTTGATATTTCGAGTTTAGAATGCTTAATATATCATATCTTAGTGTTCTATAAACTTACATGTCCAAAACCGAGCTCGAAAATGTTGATTTGTAGCTAAAAACTTCGAAACAGACCTGAAACATGCCCTGATCCGGCGGATCAAGGAATGATCCGGCGGATCATTATAAAACCTGCAAAAACCTTGATCCGGCCATGATCCGGCGGATCAAGGCCTTGATCCGGCGGATCCTTTTTAAAAATCAGGAAACCATATTTTGTAGTTTTGTAGTCCTCTGAGTCGCGGTCGTTTGGGCAAGTGGATCGTCTAAATCCGAGTTCGTATGAGGGAGATATGACCAAAACAGTGTGGCTATGTCAAAACAGTTTCAAAATGAACTTCTATGTATATATACATATATACACAACGAATATGTTTACGAAACCAAACCAAAATACATTTTTGGAATGTGATATCAAATTGTCACCAACGGACCGTACTTATTTACAAAACTAAAGCATAAACGCTTAATGAATACTTCGAACAAGATTAAACATAATGAACCTATAAATGGATAGTTTATTTAAACGTCCACTTACTTATATAACCTCGTGTAATTAGGACACTAGGAGGTTACTATTTGGATCACACGCGCGTTTAGGAACGCTAGCACCCAAAGGTGAGTTCATGGCCCCTCCTTTTAATTGTTTTATACGTTTTGGGGGAAAATGCATGCTCAATTAAATCAATTCATTTCTTTAAATGAATACAAATCATTTAATGGATATTTGTGACATAAACATGATGTTTTCATGTCGATAACTTTTCCCAAATATGCTTAAGTGTGTTAAGTGTATATATATGATTGCTTTAGAGACCATAGCTTTTCTCTACAATTATGTTCGGCTTAGGCTAAGTACTTGAGTGAACATCACCCATAGATCACAATATACTTGCTAGACTAGAGGTTAGGAGTATACAATAGTAGCATACATTAGCATAGTACTTTGTACTGTATCCATATAATTAGGTGATGACTGTTCATACCTAGGTTCATCTTGCTACACCCAATATCTAAGTTATGTTTGTACATCCTTAGATACGTTAAATCGTTTTCATACATTAAATGATAATCGTAGGTACCACCTGAGTATCTGCATCATTTCTATGTTAAATCATAATCGATAACATCCTGTGTGTTCTATTTGTTAACTAAGTATATATATATATATATATATATATATATATATATATATATATATATATATATATATATATATATATATATATATATACATATTATATACTTACATATTTGTTATCTCAAGCACTCGGTGCTATATAAAATCCACTGGTGTGTATTAAACTACATACCTTCATATAAATACAAATCATAAATCATGACGAGTTAATTCTCGTCATTCAATAAAGAAATTCTAGCTGCTGCTAGGGGATAAAGCAATTCTAGCTGCTGCTAGGGGATAAAGCAATTCTAGCTGCTGCTAGGGGATAAAGCAATTCTAGCTGCTGCTAGGGGGTAAAGCAATTCTAGCTGCTGCTAGGGGGTAAAGCAATTCTAGCTGCTGCTAGAGATCAGTAAAGCCATGCTAGCTGCTGCTAGTCATCATTAAATCTTAATGAGCGGGGACTCGTCATCATAAATTAATACGAGTTAATTCTCGTCATCATTAAATCTTAACGAGCGGGGACTCGTCATCATAAACTAATACGAGTTAATTCTCGTCATCATTAAACCTTAACGAGCGGGGACTCGTCATCATAAATTAATACGAGTTAATTCTCGTCATCATTAAATCTTAACGAGCGGGGACTCGTCATCATAAATTAATACGAGTTAAATCTCGTCATCATTAAATCTTAACGAGCGGGGACTCGTCATTATTAATCAATACGAGTTAATACTCGTCATCATTAAATAAATACGAGTTGTTACTAGTCATTAGTAAATCATTACAGGTTGTTACTCGCCATCATTAGTATTAATAGAGGTTAATGCTTGATCTCAATATTATTGCTACGAGTTGTACTCGTCGCATTAGAATACACACTAGAGTACGTTCGTTCTCAGGTTACTACCATTAATATCCTATTGGCTTAGAACTGTAGGTTTACTTAGTGGTCCGCAATATTGCTCATGGAAGCAATCATGGCGTAACCTCATCACTCGATTTACAAACTATTTTGTATCTTATAATGTTTTTCAACATTTCAATTTGTTTAACTAAACCTGTGAACTCACCAGCGTAAGCTGACCATTTTATTGTGCATTTTCAGGTGACGTTGCTTAGGTAGGATCGGCCCGTCAGGATCCTAGCTTGAGTCGCATGCTTTTAAAACATTTGGGATCACTTTGTATATACTTTGTATTTTCAAATTATGTATTTGAAATGTACTTACAATCTCGTAGCTTTATAAAACTCATGTTGATAATATAATTACTATTTTCAAAACGTCTCATTTAGAGTCGTTTGCTATATCTTTGTGCTTGTGATATTTGATTTAGTAACACCCGACCCGACCGCTTCCGCAACCCGAAATTTGAGGGTGTTATCCATTAGGATCTTATGTGTGCAATAGTTAGGACTAATTCCTTGTATATCAGAAATTTTCCATGCGATTGCCTTCTTGTGTGATTTCAGCACATTAACTAGCTGAGCTTTCTCTTCTGGCTTCAACTCTTTTGAGATTATTACCGGGAGTTGGGAGGTTCCTTGGAGGTAAGGGTATTCAAGGTGAGGTGGCAATTCCTTTAATTCCAGGTTTGGTGGTTCCTCAATAGACGGCTTCATTCTAGCTATTTCGTCTCTATTCAGCTTCTCATATTCAGCTTGGAAAGGTGCCTCGTCTATCTCTGGTTCGGATGTAGAGATTGATGCTATTTCGACCCATTCGGTTTGGTTTGAACATTCGTTCGTCTTTAGCTCGTATTTGCTAAATGATGATGAGGATGCTTAGTCTTTTCGGGCGAGAATAATTTCTCCGTTGTCGGTGAATTGGAATTCTTGAAATTGAGCGGTTGAGGATTGGTTTATGGTTAATTCAGGGTTTGGAAGTGATAGTGGTTCAGGTTTGTCGATTAATTGGTGTTCTAACGGTGGTGGCTCAATACTCATTCCTTTGAATGAATCCAGGATTTCTTTAATTGAAGGGGCTGGATTCGGGTTATCGAGTGTGGATGTATCTCTCTTTAGCCAAGGTATTGGTGTACCGCATCCCAATGGGACGGCTATCGTCTTGCCATTGGTGCAAGATGGTTTTTTTCAAACAAGGGAAATAGAAGTTCTTCAGACTTTGCTGGCGAAGTGATTGCGGACTGCAGCCCAGGATTCTCGTTATATAATCTTCGAACAGTGACTACTGTGGTAGGTATCGGGTTTTGGCTGGAAAGTGCCAACACTTCGTGGAGATGTTCATAAAAAATGTCCTGCATAGTATCGCACAAACCAAGGTCCTCTTCCAGAGGTTGCTTCATCAATCGATCGACATTAAAGGTGACCTCCTCTTTCCCGACTCTTAGTTTTAAAGATTTTTCGTTTACGTCTATTACGGCCTTGGTAGTATTTAAGAAAGGTCTGCCAAGGATGAGTGGGATGTAGGTGTCTTCCTCTATATCCATGATGATAAAGTCTACTGGAAAGACGAACTTATCGACCTTGACCATGACATCTTCAGCAATTCCTCGAGGGAGTTTAACTGATCTGTCTGCTAGTTGGATGGTCATACGAGTAGGCAGTAGGTTATCTAATCCTAATTTCTTATAGAGGGAATAAGGCATAAGATTAACACTAGCACCTAGGTCAGCTAAGGCGTTACTAATTTGGATATCTTGGAGAAAACAAGGTATTGTAAAACGTCCAGTGTCTCCTAATTTGAGTGGAAGACCATGTTGTTCAATTAAAGAGCATTCTGCATCTAAAGGTAAACTAACTATTTGCCTAAGTTTCTCTTTGTTTGAAAGAAGTTCTTTAAAGAATTTGGCACATGTGGGCATCTCTACTAAAGCATCTAATAGTCTAACATTCAAGTGCAAGCTTTTAAACATTTCCAGATATTTACCGAATTGGGCTTCTTGCTTTTCCTTTTTAAGTCTACCGGGATAAGGTATTCTCGTGCGAGGTACATTATCCGGAGTTTTGGTTGGTGATGGGTCAGTTGTTGTGACAGGGATGTCAATGGACACATGTTCACTCGGTGTAGGTGAAGAAGTGTTTTTGGGGGTGTTATCTGGTGGTGGTGGATCAACTTTGGTCATTTTTCCTCCCCTAGTGACAATTAACACATCATTGGGTTGAATGGTAGTTGCCGACGTACTTTCCTCAATAAAATTCAAGTTTTTCAAAATAGACTCCATGTTAGAAATTAATTTGTCGGAAATTTTTATCATGGCATCAATGTTGTCTAGAAATCCGGCTATCCTTTTGTTTATAACATTTTGTTCTAGTATAAAATCAGATAAAAGTTGTTTTGAGGAATGTAAGTGGGTTGTTGGGGAAGGATTGACCAAAAGTTGGGTTAATGATCCACTTGACGTATGGTTAGTTAAATCAAAACAAGGGGTCGACATAGTTGATTGAAATTAACTAAACTAATGCTAATTTAATCCTAATTTAATCCTAATTGCAAAAAAGGTAACTTTTGATTGATGTTAATCTTTCAAAAGGATCACTAAATACTAGAGTCGCTAAACTTCCTAAAATCGGTCGCCGACGCTCCCCGGCAGCGGCGCCAAAAACTTGTTGCGCCCCGATAGGTCGGTGTCGTTAACGATAACTATCTGGTTACAACAGTGGGTTTTAAATTTATAAGGCTGGGGCCTAGGGTTACTACTATTGCTAATCTAAGGGCTAGTGATGCTGTGTAAACGGGGCTCTAGTTTTAAAATGGAAATTACCTTACTTTCTAATACACAACCCAGGCAAGAATACCTGATCGTATACTAGTATAGTATGATAAGTCCGGATCGAACACAGGGAACGGATGTCAATACAAAATAAATTGGAAATTGCTACAATTAATTAAAGCAATAAATGATGGGGACGTTTTAGTTCCGATCGAACAATTGATAAACAATTATAAAAGAATTTACTTTTTAAATAAAACTAAATTATAAAAGAAAGAAATAGTAAAATGATTTAATTAATTAAAAGATTGAATTCAAATAATAAAAGAAATACAATTGTTAGATTATTTTCCTCAGATTCTGATTATCACTTTATCGAATTGCAGATATATGGATCTTATTGTGACATGCCAATTATACCAATCATCCTTACAAGACTAACTTATTAAACACAATCAAGAAAGATATAAAGTTGTTTTCAACCCGCTAACAGTTCAATTTAACGTTATCCACCGGATTGTGTTATAGATTAAAACTACACCGTCTATATGATTTACTTTTGCAACTTGAATCAACAAAGTTATAACTAATGAATAGTTATCATGTTCGTTACCAATCATCAATCATAAGTAACCCTAGCCTATCAAACTCAATCTATTTAGTGATAATTATCAATTAAAAACCAACAATCATCAATAATGACCAATCAATAGAGAACTCAATCATAAATTAACTGATCATCACGCTAGGTTATCATCAATAATCAGTAATCAAACATGGATCATCAAGTAAACATATAAACATTCATAAAAACCGATATAAATCCGCAATTCAACAATCAAATCATCTTCTGAGTATTATCATCTAAACAATTGTAATAAAAACTTAGCCACTCATATTATAACGGAAAATCAGAATTGAAATCAACATCATAATCATATTCAAATGAAAATAAGTAATGAATTCGAACCGAAAAACCGAAATAATGATTGAACGAATGAAAGCCTTCAATTCTTTTGGATTATTTGCCTCTAAAAATCACTGGAATTAGGGTTCTTTAGCAGAGAAATTGACTGGAGCAAAAGTGGTGAGTTTTTTTTTTTGTAAAATGAGAGCAAAATGATCTTTTTAGGGTTTCTGTCGAGGCGATCCATACGCCGTATGGATTCCATACGCCGTATGGATTGAAAAGCCCGTGGATCTGACCCGCGTATTCTGGCGGCCCGCCTCACTTCATCCATACGCCGTATGGATTCCATACGCCGTGTGGATAAGAATTTCCAGCTTTTTTCACATTCGACTTCCATTTCTTCTTTTTCCCTCATTTTAACTTCTTTTCTTCAATTCTCAGTCATTTTCCGCTTCTTTTCCGATTCAAGCTCCAAATAATTCCTAAACGCAAATATGAACGAAATGAGTATCGAATTCAAACAAAATGCATAATATATTAATCAAACTAGGGGGTAATTAGTACTATAAAAAAAGCACATTTTGGCGTTCATCAAACATCCCCCACTTGAATCCTACTTGTCCTCAAGTAGAACATCAGTTGAGAATTTAAAACTCTAAATATGAACGGCAAACAAAAGAGCAAAAGAACTTACATACTACACAGCATTCGGCAAACCAAATTTTTATCTTAAAAGCGATTCTACCTTAAGACTTAGCAATCAAGAAACTCTATAATGGAAGCAATTCTAACTTATTATTATTACACATAAAAGATAATTCACTCAGATTACCGATATTGTTGTCCACTTAAACAATCTAAAATTCAGAAATTGAGCTCAACTTATTATTATTCTAGCAGGCTGACGCGCCACCAGCGGTCGGTTAGGAATTAACCTGTCGTTGCACCGACTACTGGCGACGTGTCAGTGGAGTTTTAAATTTGTAAATGCTGGGGCCTAGGTTTACCAGTGCTAAAGGTGTACGGCAGCAAGTATGACCTAGGGTCATTCTTCAAAACCAACGGTATTGTGAAACAGAGAAATCAAGATGTCCGAATCTAGCTAGTGAAGGTTGTTTTGAAAGCAGTTGGAGGTTTGTTTTTGTTTGTTTTCTAAATTATACTACTAATTAAACTATGAGAATAAAACAAAATAAAGGGATAGCAGTCAGGATAGAGGGGGTGTTTGTTGTGACTTCGTTAGCCTTGCATTGGGATGATGTTTTAGTTTAAGTTATGAAAATGTCTTTCTAAAGATTTGTATTTTATTTGTCTTAAGTATTTGTGGTGTAAGCACTAGCACCCTACTGATTGATTGCTCAATCAGTATGTCACTGAGTAACTAGGCTATCGTGATTCTGATCGGAGGAGGCTGCTCAACTCTCAACACTGCCCTGTTACGGAACAGTGACCCTTTTCTGGAATACGAAGATTCCTGGGCGCATGCATAGAGTAACAGACCCACTAACGGTCCGACCGTTCTTAACACCACAGTGATACTCAATTGAATAAAACATTTAGGTTTAAGACTTGGTTGGTGTTTGATTACTTTCCATTAATGGTTTTGTAGAATCCAGGGGTGATAGACAAATTTGGAATACTAGATGTGTAACACCCTCGAAATGGACCTAGTTGTGTTATATTATTTCTTGATTTAAATTAATATAGTTGACGGTACAATAAAATGTTGGGACTCGCAAATGGTTTTCGGGTTCCAGACAATAGATTGAGATGGGGTATTAAATTATACCCGTATAATTGAAGGCGGTTTGTTAGGCCGACTTATATATATAACTTCCCTCTTTAGGAAAGTTCATTAGAAACTTCAAAACTCACATAAACCTTATGAAATCCAAATCAGAAACTTGAAACCTACGAATTGGAGCTATGATTGATTCTAGTTTCACCATTATTATCTTTCAATTCAGTGTTCTTCAATTGAGAGGTAAGTTTGAATTGAATCAAATAGTATATAAGTTTTGAATTGATTGATTTGGATTGAAAAACATGAATTTGATGTTAGAACTTCGTTATAACTGTTGCATATTGATTATGTGAAGTTATTAGGTGTTTAAAACAGTTAGAAATCGAGTTTGGGTGATTTGGGTATTAAACCCGTAGGTTAGGGTTTGATCAGGGATGAAGATGAGCTGAAAAAGGCTCAAACGCGATCCCAGAACCCTAGCCAGGATCGCGTTCGTTAGTTATAAAAGGAATCGGACGAGTTTTGTTCTTGGGAACGCGATCCCAAGAATTTGTCCGGATCGCGTTGCTTAGTTATAATTTGTCACAGAATAATTTTACAAAGAGGAACGCGATCCCACCATTGTTTTCTGGATCGCGTTTGTCAGAACTTTTTGTAAAATTTCAAAAGTGCATAAGTGTTTAGTAGTGATTTTTGCCACGGAAAAATTGACAAATTGTCTTTAAACTCCGATTGGGCTGAAATTTACATGGTCACTCGAAAACGGCCCACTGATCAAAGCTATATACTATAGCCTAGTCAGTTTTTGGACATTCGGGGTCGTTTAGGGGTCGAAAATAGCATTTTACAGTTTTTGGACCTTATTTCGGGACTTTTTGATTTTGTTCCGAATTGAACTTTTGTTTGCTGTGATCTTAGAGATCATTGGATTCATGTAATTATGTTATGATTGTGTAACGATATTAATTACCTAAGTATTATCAGTTGAGACAAGTTACTAACTTATTGTTTAATTGATTGTATTCTCAGATGTGGAGAAGGCTAAGTAATATTAGACTTCTGAGCTTGCAGCTGAGGTGTCGGTGAGTGGATCTGTAACCTCAGTGTGATTTAGTTGTAATGATTTGATTTACAACAAGAAATTTATAGTATTACTTTGATATGATGCATCTGTTGAGATATCTTGCTATGATAGTTTAAATAGTTGCTTACTTGGCTGATTGAGCTAATATGTAAGATTCTGAGGTCAACTTGATTTGATGGTTGGGCTTGTTGTTGTTGTAGACGACAGGAGATCTCGGAAACTTGAAATGTTGGTTTAGAGATCTAGGTCATGTGTGATCGACAACAAGTTATCGGTAGATCGGTATGGGCCAATACAGATGATCGATAAGAGTTCCATGAGTGCCAAACCGGTATTAGGGTGTCTCAGGGACCACCGATCCTCATGATGTTGTGTGTATGACATTGATTGGATGTCGAGTGATTGATTGATTTTCTGTTTATTGTAATTTGATGTAAACAGATTGTTATGCTAGGTTGGACTGTTGATTATAGTTTCATTCACTTAGCTTTATGCTAACTCCACCACAGTTCTTCCTGCAGGTTGTAATAGATGGGACATATTGGGCAGGGCAGGAAGTGTTTTGACTGGATGGAATGTTTGACAGGCTTTTACTCTGATGTTATTTTGATAACTAAAGAGACGTTTTGAATTATATAACACCGAGTTTGTTGAAATGTCATGTATTTAGTTTGAAAAAGTTTATTGACATTTTGAGTACATTGACAGTATGTTTTAAATATACGCTTCCGAGTCGCCATTATTACATTAATTGTTTATAATGAAACGAGGGGTGTTATAAGTTGGTATCAGAGCAATAGTTTGGGTGAATTGGACTTGATAGAATGTTCAATCCTAAACTTTGATGAGTTGAGTCAAACATTCCAGTGGGTGTGGGTGTAGTTGATTAGTGATGTGTGAGAAAGTGATTAGTTGAATATGTACTAACCCTTAACAAGTTGTGAAGTTGTTGTTTGATTGCAGAGACGGAGGAACATGAGTATCTGATTGGTATATTTCATGTTTCCTCAATACTCGTTGGCTTAAGATTGCCAGGTAATCTTCGATAAGCCTATGTTAATTTAAATTAACTTGAATTGTTTACTCTGTTATGTTGAGTAAGCTTTGTTGTGAAGTTAATTTAGTCAGACTGATATGATTTCCCAGTTTTGAGTCAACTAATGATTGTTATAGGTTGACATGAGGAGGTAAGTGTTAAATAAGATGCTTGTTGTTGCTCATTGTTGTTAGTATTTCTGATTGAATTGAGAATGCAGAAATATGATTTAGTAAGCAGAAAAGAGTAGATTAAGGTTTTAACAGGATTGATGTTGGAACCTAAGGAGTGTCTTTATTAGTGAGACAAAATAATTGATAGTATTATGTTAATGGATTGATCACAAGGTGTGATCTAAATCCTTGTTAAGGAAGGTTGTGTCATTTGATTTGAGGATGACTGCTAATTGAGAAAATATGTGGGTATGTGACTACATGATATGTTTTGATTGTAGTTAAACACTTGAGTTAAACCAAGATGAATAAGTTTATGAGGAAAATAACTTATGATAAAGCTAAATTGAATGAGAAAGTGATAGGTCTTTCTAGTCAATTGTGAATTAGTAAATGAAATGTTTATAGTAACATGATTGAGTAGGCTTGTTGTGACAGTGATGCTTGATAGTAAAGCATATGTCAAAGTAATGATAATTAATTAAGATGTGTCCTGAATTTTGTAGTAAGTAGGGACATTGAATTGTGTTAAGTATTGAAATTATGATGATAGGTTATCATATGTTTGAGGTTTCAGACCAGTAGATATACTGAGTAATTCAGTTGTTGAAAATAAATTATGTGAAATGGCTTGCATATGTAAGGTTGAATATGTAAGTAGTAAGCTGATTTTGAGTATGTATCAGCTGTTAGAAACTATTAAATGAATTTTGATTGATTTGAAATCATATGAGATGAGAATAGATCACATTGATAATTATAATGTAGAGTAGCCTGAGAATGGATTGTGAAGAACATAATCTTGCAACGCCTGATCACCGTTGTTATATTATGTTGTGTCACATGAACTTGTTGAGGCTACTTGGTATAAAAGAAATGTAATGTGATTTTGGATATGGAGCATGATAGTATGCTAAGTTGTTTAATAGTTGTTTTGATAAGAAAACAATCAGTTGATAGAACTGTGACCTTTAGACTGTAAAGGTGAGAGTGTAAATGATAGTTGTCATTGATAGAGGCTTTGATGATAAACCTAAGTGACTAATTTGATTGTGTTGAATATGTAATTGTGATTGATTGTGATAGATTACATGTAGGCGAATTTGATAGTGTTTAAATGAGTCACTATTTTGTATTTGGCTTGTATGAAGCCAAAGTTGAAATATGTTGATATTGTCTTGCTTGAGGAATTTCTAGTATTATTGAATGTAACAATTTGAAGTATATGTTTAAAAGTAAACATACAATATGAAATGGCTTGTATGGAGCCAAGATTGATGTAGGTTGACCTTGTCCTTGTAAAAGATTGATAAGATTATTGAAAGTAATAATTTAAAATATATGTTTGAAGGTGAACATATAAGATGAAATGGTTTGTTGTGAGTTAATATTGATGGTATGTTAACTTTGAAAGTCAAACCATGAATAGAGAACTGTGTATAAAATTAATTGCTTGTGATTGGTTTGAGGATAGGTCAAACTTGAGAAAAAGCAGTTAGAGGATTTTATTGATTGGTTGATTTAAATCAAAGTTGACATTTAGTCAACTGTGTGTGTTGAAATAGTCTAACATAGATTGAAATGTTATGATTGTATGGAATATGATTGAATTCCTAGATTTGCTTAAATTATGTTGAAGGGGGTCATTTAAGATCCAGAGGAGATAGATGAATTGCCTAAGTTTGTGAAACTTGATTCATTACTTAAGGCTAGTATTAAATAATTGAAATAGTGTTAAGTATAATTGAGTATTCAGTTAAGTAATATTTGATATTTGAACTGAATATGTGTTAAAGAATTATACGAATATAAAGCCATTGTTTGATATGACAGTTATAATTTGCTAAGATACGTTAGAATAATTAAATCACATTGATTAGAATTGTGATAAGAAAATCTTACCAGTGTGTGAAGCTTGTGATGATAGCTTTGATTGGGTAAGAAGGTGAGATAAGAAATAATTGAAAGTTATTATTAATAGTTGTCTAGGTTGATTTGTACCTTATGGTGAATTACTTAAGTATTGAAAGAATTGGATGAATTCTTTAGTTATTTGTTGATAGTATACAAGTAAAGTAAGTGATAAAGTGGAAAAACTTGGATTAGATCCAAATAAGGTATGATATGAAAGTATATCTGGAATTGGATGGTGTTAAAGATTTAGTTGATCTTTGTTTGATAAATTGAGGAAATATGAATTGAATGATTGTTCATATTTTAAGAAATTGTATGTGTTAGAGAGTAAGAGAAACCTTGAAATTGTGTAGGTATGTATGTGTGGTATACATGATAATAAATGGCATGATAAGTTTTAATAGAATGAATTAAAATATGCCATAAGATATGTGGAGGTTAGTTAATTGTGATTAACTTGATGTAGATTTTGTTGGAAATGTGTTGGAAAGTAGCACATTTTGATAATGTGATATTGTGATGCTTGACCTGTAGTATCATAATATGTGGATTAAGATTGACTTAGTTGCTAGATTGACGGGATCTAGTGTTGAATGATTGGGTGGTTAAAGTTGTATAATTTTCTAATGGCTTGTGATTAGTAGTTTATGATTGTAAGGTTGAGTTGAAATAACTGGTTGCTAAGAATAGATTTTGATGTCTTACCAGTTTAATAGTATATAAATTCTAACTTGATGGTTAGTTAGAGTTTGAAGACAAATATTAAAGTACTGATAGGTGTACTGGAATGTATAATCACTAGTGTTGTGATTATTGTTTGAGCAGTAATTATTGTCGACTTTGATGTTGTTGACAATTGATAAGTAGTAATGAAAGGAATTACAAGTGGAAATAAGTCAATGTAGAGGTTGGTTGATTGTAGGTAAGATTGATTGTAGTACTTTTGTTGATTGAGCAAAGTACTTGTTGATTGTAGTTTTACCTACTGAGTGTGACCTCTGCTTTGCTTATTAAGGTGATATGAATCTGGATTACTTTTAAGTAAAGAATTTCATATGATTGAAATGATATGTGAACATTATAGGTTGTACAAAAGAGCATAGGTATGAAATTTTTGGATGAAAAGCTGACCTAGATTTGAATTTCAGATCTTTGATGGTAAATACTTAAGATTGTGATCTGTATATTAGACTGATTGTTGGTCGTGAGCTGAATTATATTTCAATGTTGCTAGGTACATTGGGGTTTAATAAACACTATTGTTGTGATATTGTTGCTGCTGTTTTATTGTTAACAGTGATGAATAGTGATAATAGGTTAAAGATTTTAGCACATTGCTAATTTCTGGTTACATAGACCTATTAAGGGATGTTAAATTTTACTTGTTGATTAAGTGATGGTAGGTTTCACTTGTTGAAGTAAGTGTTTGTCTATAAGATATATCTGATTGATGATATTGATTAGATGCACGGTATGTGTGCGTAGGAAAGGATAGAAACATGTTCATGGGAACATGTGCATGTGGAAAGAATTCAAATAGTCTAAGTATAGTTGTAAGTTGCTATTGAGGACAAATGTATGTTAAGTTATATGTGATTATATCACATTAGTTAGATTGATGGAGGTTAGATTTCGGGGACGAAATCTCTTTAAGGGGGGAGAGTTGTAACACCCTCGAAATGGACCTAGTTGTGTTATATTATTTCTTGATTTAAATTAATATAGTTGACGGTACAATAAAATGTTGGGACTCGCAAATGGTTTTCGGGTTCCAGACAATAGATTGAGATGGGGTATTAAATTATACCCGTATAATTGAAGGCGGTTTGTTAGGCCGACTTATATATATAACTTCCCTCTTTAGGAAAGTTCATTAGAAACTTCAAAACTCACATAAACCTTATGAAATCCAAATCAGAAACTTGAAACCTACGAATTGGAGCTATGATTGATTCTAGTTTCACCATTATTATCTTTCAATTCAGTGTTCTTCAATTGAGAGGTAAGTTTGAATTGAATTAAATAGTATATAAGTTTTGAATTGATTGATTTGGATTGAAAAACATGAATTTGATGTTAGAACTTCGTTATAACTGTTGCATATTGATTATGTGAAGTTATTAGGTGTTTAAAACAGTTAGAAATCGAGTTTGGGTGATTTGGGTATTAAACCCGTAGGTTAGGGTTTGATCAGGGATGAAGATGAGCTGAAAAAGGCTCAAACGCGATCCCAGAACCCTAGCCAGGATCGCGTTCGTTAGTTATAAAAGGAATCGGACGAGTTTTGTTCTTGGGAACGCGATCCCAAGAATTTGTCCGGATCGCGTTGCTTAGTTATAATTTGTCACAGAATAATTTTACAAAGAGGAACGCGATCCCACCATTGTTTTCTGGATCGCGTTTGTCAGAACTTTTTGTAAAATTTCAAAAGTGCATAAGTGTTTAGTAGTGATTTTTGCCACGGAAAAATTGACAAATTGTCTTTAAACTCCGATTGGGCTGAAATTTACATGGTCACTCGAAAACGGCCCACTGATCAAAGCTATATACTATAGCCTAGTCAGTTTTTGGACATTCGGGGTCGTTTAGGGGTCGAAAATGGCATTTTACAGTTTTTGGACCTTATTTCGGGACTTTTTTGATTTTGTTCCGAATTGAACTTTTGTTTGCTGTGATCTTAGAGATCATTGGATTCATGTAATTATGTTATGATTGTGTAACGATATTAATTACCTAAGTATTATCAGTTGAGACAAGTTACTAACTTATTGTTTAATTGATTGTATTCTCAGATGTGGAGAAGGCTCAGTAATATTAGACTTCTGAGCTTGCAGCTGAGGTGTCGGTGAGTGGATCTGTAACCTCAGTGTGATTTAGTTGTAATGATTTGATTTACAACAAGAAATTTATAGTATTACTTTGATATGATGCATCTGTTGAGATATCTTGCTATGATAGTTTAAATAGTTGCTTACTTGGATGATTGAGCTAATATGTAAGATTCTGAGGTCAACTTGATTTGATGGTTGGGCTTGTTGTTGTTGTAGACGACAGGAGATCTCGGAAACTTGAAATGTTGGTTTAGAGATCTAGGTCGTGTGTGATCGACAACAAGTTATCGGTAGATCGGTATGGGCCAATACAGATGATTGATAAGAGTTCCTTGAGTGCCAAACCGGTATTAGGGTGTCTCAGGGACCACCGATCCTCATGATGTTGTGTGTATGACATTGATTGGATGTCGAGTGATTGATTGATTTTCTGTTTATTGTAATTTGATGTAAACAGATTGTTATGCTAGGTTGGACTGTTGATTATAGTTTCATTCACTTAGCTTTATGCTAACTCCACCACAGTTCTTCCTGCAGGTTGTAATAGATGGGACATATTGGGCAGGGCAGGAAGTGTTTTGACTGGATGGAATGTTTGACAGGCTTTTACTCTGATGTTATTTTGATAACTAAAGAGACGTTTTGAATTATATAACACCGAGTTTGTTGAAATGTCATGTATTTAGTTTGAAAAAGTTTATTGACATTTTGAGTACATTGACAGTATGTTTTAAATATACGCTTCCGAGTCGCCATTATTACATTAATTGTTTATAATGAAACGAGGGGTGTTATAAGATGATTCCTCGTCTTCCTTTCTGGATTCATATACTGAGTTTGTATTTTAGATTAGAGATCCCCCATTTATGATTTAAACCAGCCCTCACTTGTATTTAACCAATAAATCCCTAGTTTATTCACAGTGTACAATACTTGTTTAAAAAAGCATTTCCACGGCTTCAAAACCAGACCATGTTATTTGAACACAGATATTTAATCAGAAGTTTATTCACGGTGTACAATACGTATAAAGTATTTCCACAGATCCAAAACCAAAACACAGATAATTAATTACCCCCGATATGACGTCTTATCAAAAGGTTTTAACCACGTTTATTGGTGGAAAGGCGTTAGTTGAATATGCGGTTTAAAATCATAGATGGAACACGTAATCAAAGCACCGAGTTTTCATTTATAATATAATAGTTGGGAACATTAATCCACAACAGATTGTGCCCACGACTTTCATAGCTTCCACGTTCCGTACTCCACACATTAGTGATGTTTCCGGTGCTATACAAATGAAAGCCGTATAACGTTACTTCCGTTGTTTCATAATGACATCATCCCAATTAACGACTAACTACATCACAACAAACACACAATATAACTACTCACTACGCATAATAACAGATCCTAAATCTAGCATAATAACAATAGCAATCATCATTATAATAGATAAGGAAAGAAGTAACCGTTAATAAAGCGTAGATTGAATAAACGTTAGAGAGATAATACAAGCAGAATCTCCGCAATATCTTCGACAATATTACAAAAGTAGTCCCTCCGTTAGTCCCAGTTAAATATTAACTGAGAACTAACTGATGCTAACCCTAATTCTAGAGAGAGAAAAAGAAGAGAGAGGGAGTAGAGAGAGAGAGAGTGTGTGAGAGAGAAAGTGAGAGTGAGGAAATGAGTGGAATGAAGAATGGTGTGTAAATGTGGAGGAGGTGACTCCTATTTATAGGCAAAGTCCCAAATCAGCCGTACAAGTCGCGAAGCACCAACATACAAGTAAACGAAGCACAAACGAGCACCAATTGGGGTAGGGAGGGCCGTATACGGCCTTGCAGGGGCCGTATACGGTCTTGCAAGGGCCGTATACGGTCTTGGTAGGGCCGTATACGGTGTCCAGGGCCGTATACGGTCTCCGTCTGATTTCGTTCGTTGCTTAAAACGCGCGTATCTCCTTCGTTACACGTCCGTTTGACCTGATTCTTTCGCCCACGGATTCGTAATTCCGTTACGCTTCTAATGGTACCAATATCACATAAATTGGATGTGTGTAGCTCAAGCATGTTTGGAATGACTTTTAACGATCTGTAGAAGCCGTATCTCTTCCGTTCTTCACCCAATTTGCATGATTCTTGATTCTCCCGTCTCGTTATTACCTATTACATCATATAATAAGGTTAGAATGTGCTTATCATAAGGTAAATGAGGGTGTGAGAATTGGTTGTTGTTTATTCGCTCTGTTTTGCTCGTTATTTGGACGTTTTTAGTGATTTTTGTAGCAACGCCTATATTTGGAGCACTTTAATGAATTTTAGTAAATAATGATTGTTTTGAAATGTTTTCACTAAAGATGTGCCCAAAAAGTGTGGAATATTGTACTTAAAAACATGACTTTTTGCGTCACATCAAGTTATCCCACACTTAGACGTTGCTTGTCCTCAAGCAACACTCAGTCTTTGAAAACATTTTAGAACATTTTAGAGCGAGTCAAGACATTTTTAAAAGTTACCACTTCCAGATGCAAGTAAGATAATTTCAAGAATATAGGGAAAGATAAGATAATCCTTTCAGAAACAAGAAAAGATTCTCTTAGGCATACTTCCAAATCTCATGATCTTGGAGTACACATGACTAGGCGATCTCACTAAAGGTGGTCACTCAATTCACTCAAAGTGTATCGGGTTTCCTAGCAATCTAGAACAAATGAAATCGCTCAAATAGTCAGTCATGCAGCACTCATCGTCATAGGCTTGATCGAGAATCGGATCTCCACCACTTAGGTGAGGACGGTGCTAATTATCCCAAGACATTCACGAGGGTTGTAGTGTTTGGTGAAGGTTGAAGGGTATGGAAAGTGGTATATTTGGGTTGTACGGGTTTTTCTTATCTTAAAACTACTGAGATCATGAAAAACTTTATTTAGAACGGAAAGGAGATAGCTGTTTGTCTTCTATCAGATTCTTCTTGTGAGGGTGATACTTCGAAGGACTTTGTAGCTTTATTCTTGCGGAACAATTTTTTTTTTTTTTTTATTTCTTTTTCTGCATTTTCTATTTTTCTATTTTCTTTTTCTTTCTTCAGAACTTCTTTTCCAGAGAATTTCCAAGGATATTTTCTTTTGATTCTTTTAGAAATCCTTTTCATAACTATGATCTTTGATCTTGAACTTCGAGTCCTTTTGCGGTGCCAATTTTTCGCACCTTTTAGAGATATATATCTTTGGAGAACACGAAAGAGGAAGACTTGGGAGCATAATCGAAGCGGATGTTCTAAAAGATGTTTTTCACAACCTCAGAAATTCTAAGATAAGTTTGGGGATATTTTTGGGAAGTAGGGTTTAAATATGAGGGTTTTATGAAACGAAAGGTATAGGCTCAACAGGGTTTACTAGGCGGATCATCGATACTAAAAATGAGTATCGGAAGGGTTTTGGGCTTGAAGAGATATGTAAAAAGGGGGTTATATCCTAGGGAATGTCAATGTCATCTAATTGTACCTATACCGCGTACGGTACAAACCAATGTGGTCTCGAAGCGTATGTCAAGAGCAAGTTCTAATTCAGAGATACATGCATCGGCACACACAAGAAATGAATAGTGAAGCATTAAAGATGAATGCTTTTAGGCTCAAGATACCTCACTGCAAATAGGGTTGTATGTGCTTTGTCATGCTTCCTATTAGATTATCATTTCTTGCTTAAGAAATTTCTACCTTATTTTCCCTAGATTCTGAAATATATTACTCATATTTGAAAATAGCTCCTCTCAAAAGATATTATGACTCAAAATTAGCAGAGTTAATCAGGTGATTAGGCTCATACTTTTTAATTTTCTTGAAAAATTTTGAAAAATTTGAGGAACATTTTCTGAGTTTGCTATTTCGGACATTAAAGATCATTGAAAACTAACCAAGGTATTCTATACCTGCTATCCCACACTTAGAGGAACATTGTCCCTAATGTTCTCTTGAGTTGAGATTTACTGAAAGTAAAATCCCACACTTAGAGTTTGAACATGTAAGAAAATGTTTCTCAAGTGTTTGTTTTGGGCTGGAATCCCACACTTAGTGATAAGCTTAGGATAGAGTATAGATTACATAACAAACTTAACAAAGCAAATAATATACAGAATCATAAACAGAAGAGGGTAAAGGGTTAAGACACTCCCCAGATAGCGAGCTGCAATGGAGCTGAGAGTCTGAATTTGCTGAAAAGAGACGTTGCCAAGGATCCTTTTCTGCATCCATGAAGAACGGCCCGGCTTCAAGCGTCTTGCTATTGGTTTTCTTCATTCATTATTCTTTTGTGAATTAATCTCGTAAGTGTGAACACGTTGGTCGTACCCTTTTTACAAACTCAATATTTTTGCAAATGAACAGAGAAATCACTGTCTCATATTTTGAAAAGATATTTTCTACTACATATCAGTTTTATAAAACATGTGTTTTTAAACAAGTTCGAGCATAATGCATAAAAGTAGTATGCAAGTACCTCAAATGCTCGAAACACGTGAATTATTGGTTTTTTCAAAGTGATTTCCTATTTTCTGAGACAAGTGATTTATTTGCAAAGAGTTGTAATATCAGAAAGTATTTTGGGTACGCCCAAGTGTGAAGGATAGTCAGAGATTTTCTTCACTTATTTACACGATTCTCTCTACACGTCTTATTCCACGGGTTGCCTCCCGAGAAGCGCTGCTATTAGAGTCGAGAGCTCGACTTTACTCCTTTGAGTTTAGGTGTACGGGAAGGAGCTCCCAGGGCGAGTGATGGTACCATTATGAGCCCTGGGTTGCGGGAAAGAGTATCGCGGAGGATAGATCCTTTGGAAGTGGCAGGCCATGGTTGAGATTAGATCTAGCGGTTCCATGGTATCCACTTTGAAGTTTTGAAGTTGTTCTGAGGCTGCTCTAGAAAGACTTAGTAATCCTTGCGTGATGTAATCAACTGCTTTAGTGATTGGCCCATTGGGATCAATCTGCGTTGTGTTTCTTGTCTTGATCACTTCCCTACTCGGATACCTAAGTCTGAAGGAGTCCATAAATTCTAGTAACTTCAACTTCAGATCTTCGAATTCTTCACCATGAGGATCTCCTTTGAATACAGTTGTAGCCTTGCACAAGCCTTTGATTAGCTGGTGCTGATGTAGGGTGAAAGGAAAGCCAGAGTTTTTGAAAATATGAATCATTTTATTGAATATCTCACGATATCCAGCCTGGAGGATATACTCTGCTTTCTCGGCGTCTTCTGCATTCAATATCTCGTGTAATCGAGTTATCACAAAAGTGACAACATCGAGTAGAGACATATTTTTAACAATGAGGGGGTGATTACGCCTGCTTTCGTCCCTTACGATGTACCTAAGCTCCTCGATTATCAATTTAATATGATGTTCTAGAGTAGACTTGATGATAAATCGATTGCTTTCTTTTGTACTCAAGTGATCTTTCTCAGCTAGTAAGTCAAGGAATTCCTGTAGATTCCTCATCGCCATGAAGTCAGTAGCATCTTCAATATTTCTTCTGATAGCACCCAACTTCTCCCTCTGTTTTGATGAATAAGGAAACGCAGAGCCCATGAGAACATCATACACCTTGCGGTATATTTGTCTCCGTTCAATGTAGAAGAGTAGTTCATTTGCTTTATTCCTTTCTTTTTTGAGCTGAGATTTGAGTGCATCAGTGAATGTTCTGATGCAATGTCTAAGGTTGAGTGGATCTTCGGTTCCTTTACTAGTGAGACAGATAGTGGATGCTGCCTCAATAACCGCTATTTGCCATCTTTCATGCATAGTGTAATCATTGGTAGAATTTCTAATAGCTGCTATTATGATGTGAGGATCACCATCATACTTGTCGATCACAGAAATCATTTGCTCATGAGTAGAGACGATTGGGATGCAGATGATTTCTTGAGATAAGGCTTGTGGATCAGGCAATTCTGGAGAATCAAGAGGATAAATATCTTCATTAGCAAGAGGCTCATTTTCTTCTTTCATCTCTTGTTCCTGCTTAGCTCCTGGTTCAGAGATCTCGTCATCTGATGTGTCTTGGCTAATAGAGACCGTATATAGCTCACTATTCTCCATCGGAACACAATCGTTCTTATCGGTCTTGAATGTGATGCTTTCTCCGTGAGCGCGTAAGCTGATCGTCTGAGAGTGCACATCGATAACTGCTCTGGCGGTGTTCATAAAAGGTCTACCTAGGATTATTGGGATGTTTATATCTTCCTCAATATCCATTACCACAAAGTCAGTTGGGAAAAAGAACTTGTCGACTTTAACCATGATGTTCGCAGCTATTCCCTTAGGATATCTAATAGATTGGTCAGCTAGCTGGACACTCATTTTAGTGGGTTTAAGGTCTCCTAATTCTAGTCTTTTAAATAATGAATGTGGCATTAGGTTAATACTTGCTCCTAGATCGGCCAGAGAGTGAATATCACCAGATTGGTTGATAGAGCAGGGAAGGGTAAAACGTCCGGTGTCTCCTAGTTTTTCCGGTAGACGATTTTGAAGGATAGCTGAACATTCAGCAGTTAGCGGGACATTAGGTACTTCGGGTACCTTGTCTTTGTTTTAGATAAGTCTCCTAACGTATTTAGCATACTTGAAAGCTTTAACTTCATTAGGTTGTTGCTTGAGACGTCCTGGAAATGGTAAGCTTTCCTTTTTAGGCTTTGGAGAAGACTTTTTCTCAACTGTCTGTGTGACAGGAGATTGTCCTTTCACCGGAGAAAGAACTGAAGGTTGGCTCGGTGCCACCTTGGAGTCTTGGTTGGTTACGTGGTTGGCTTCCTCAGTATATGGGTTATGAAAGGTGTTACTAGGTAGACTACCCTGTGGTCTAGTATCGATACGTTCTGCTAGTCGACCTACTTGGGTTACAAGAGTGTTTAGTAAAGTTAGTTGGTCACTTAACAAGAGATCAACCTGGTCTTGTCTAGCCGTAATCGTTTGGATGATTTGTATGAGGGTGTCGTCTGGACTAGTAATTGGCCTAGTGGGTTCAGAAGATTGGGCCATCTCAGGTGTGGTTCCGGGCAGTAATGGTGGTTGGTGGTAGGTTGGGTATTGGAATTGGTTGGGTGGTTGAATTGGTGGGTATTGGTTGGCTCGAGGAGGAGAGGTTTGAGTTTAATCAGGTGGACGTGGGTGAGTTCGGAACTGGTCATAGTAGGCTGTGTCATCAACAGGGTTCGTAGCTTGTGGATTGGTACAGTTCTGACAGGACTGAATATGGTAGACCTGTTGAGGAGGTTTCTTCAGCTTTCCTATTTCCTCGGTCAGCGTTCCGATGTGTTCCGTCAGAGATTTGATCGCCTCAGTTTGCGCAGGATTGGGAAGGGCAAGCGGTGCCGATGATGAGGAATGCTCATCAGTGTTCCAATCGTTGTGATTCATGGTCATGCTCTCAAGCAGATTCCAGGCTTCGTCATCCGTGCAACGCGTGAAGTTTCCTCGAGCAGCGGTATCGAGCATTGGCTTGTGGTGCGGTGCGAGACCATTGTAAAACGTGCACAACTGAGTTGATCGTTCGATTTGGTGGTTAGGACATCTTTTAAGCAACCTCTTAAATCTTTCCCACGCACTGTAGATTGATTCATCATCAAACTGTTGGAAGTTCAAGATGTCTTTCTTTAACTTAATTCGTTTGGATGGGGGAAAGTACTTTGTTAAGAACTTATTTTCCATTTCCGCCCATGAGGATATAGAGTTGGATTCTAATTCCTCGAACCAAGTCTGTGCGTGTAGAGAAAGAGAGTAGGGGAACAGATATAGACGGACTATATCTTGCTCAACCCCATTTTGCTTGAAAGAGTCGGATATGGTGAAAAATTTATTGAGGTGGGAGTAGGGGTCATCGTTCGGTAGTCCGTTGAATTGGCAGCGATTCAGGATCAGCTGCACTACGTCATGCTTGAGTTTGAATGATGCTCCTTCAGTCTCCGGGTAGCGTATGGGTCCTCCTCGAACTTCTATCTAGGGTTTGTTTCTATCAGCGAGAGTGATGCGTGCGGTGGTTGTAGGATTGTGGGAAGATGATCACTTTTCTCGTTGGATGGGTACGGCGTATGATTTAGGATTGGGGAAAGGAAGGATTGAAAGAATTTTTAGGGGTTTAAGAAGAGAGAACCATCCTAATGGTTCACTAGCAAGAAAGTTCATTATGACGTCTCTGAGTCTTACAGTTGATTCCCCGGCAGCGGCGCCAAAAACTTGACGCGCCACCAGCGGTCGGTTAGGAATTAACCTGTCGTTGCACCGACTACTGGCGACGTGTCAGTGGAGTTTTAAATTTGTAAATGCTGGGGCCTAGGTTTACCAGTGCTAAAGGTGTACATCAGCAAGTATGACCTAGGGTCGTTCTTCAAAACCAACGGTATTGTGAAACAGAGAAATCAAGATGACCGAATCTAGCTAGTGAAGGTTGTTTTGAAAGCAGTTGGAGGTTTGTTTTTGTTTGTTTTCTAAATTATACTACTAATTAAACTATGAGAATAAAACAAAATAAAGGGATAGCAGTCAGGATAGAGGGGGTGTTTGTTGTGACTTCGTTAGCCTTGCATTGGGATGATGTTTTAGTTTAAGTTATGAAAACGTCTTTCTAAAGATTTGTATTTTATTTGTCTTAAGTATTTGTGGTGTAAGCACTAGCACCCTACTGATTGATTGCTCAATCAGTATGTCACTGAGTAACTAGGCTATCGTGATTCTGATCGAAGGAGGCTGCTCAACTCTCAACACTGCCCTGTTACGGAACAGTGACCCTTTTCTGGAATACGAAGATTCCTGGGCGCATGCATAGAGTAACAGACCCACTAACGGTCCGACCGTTCTTAACACCACAGTGATACTCAATTGAATAAAACATTTAGGTTTAAGACTTGGTTGGTGTTTGATTACTTTCCATCAATGGTTTTGTAGAATCCAGGGGTGATAGACAAATTTGGAATACTAGATGATTCCTCGTCTTCCTTTCTGGATTCATAAACTGAGTTTGTATTTTAGATTAGAGATCCCCCATTTATGATTTAAACCAGCCCTCACTTGTATTTAACCAATAAATCCCTAGTTTATTCACAGTGTACAATACTTGTTTAAAAAAGCATTTCCACGGCTTCAAAACCAGACCATGTTATTTGAACACAGATATTTAATCAGAAGTTTATTCACGGTGTACAATACGTATAAAGTATTTCCACAGATCCAAAACCAAAACACAGATAATTAATTACCCCCGATATGACGTCTTATCAAAAGGTTTTAACCACGTTTATTGGTGGAAAGGCGTTAGTTGAATATGCGGTTTAAAATCATAGATGGAACGCGTAATCAAAGCACCGAGTTTTCATTTATAATATAATAGTTGGGAACATTAATCCACAACAGATTGTGCCCACGACTTTCATAGCTTCCACGTTCTGTACTCCACACATTAGTGATGTTTCCGGCGCTATACAAATGAAAGTCGTATAACGTTACTTCCGTTGTTTCATAATGACATCATCCCAATTAACGACTAACTACATCACAACAAACACACAATATAACTACTCACTACGCATAATAACAGATCCTAAATCTAGCATAATAACAATAGCAATCATCATTATAATAGATAAGGAAAGAAGTAACCGTTAATAAAGCGTAGATTGAATAAACGTTAGAGAGATAGTACAAGTAGAATCTCCGCAATATCTTCGACAATATTACAAATAAGCCCCTGAACTATTCCCTACGCTATTACAAAAGTAGTCCCTCCGTTAGTCCCAGTTAAATATTAACTGAGAACTAACTGATGCTAACCCTAATTCTAGAGAGAGAAAAAGAAGAGAGAGAGAGTAGAGAGAGAGAGAGTGAGTGAGAGAGAAAGTGAGAGTGAGGAAATGAGTGGAATGAAGAATGGTGTGAAAATGTGGAGGAGGTGACTCCAATTTATAGGCAAAGTCCCAAATCAACCGTACAAGTCGCGAAGCACCAACGTACAAGCAAACGAAGCACAAACGAGCACCAATTGGGGTAGGGAGGGCCGTATACGGCCTTGCAGGGGCCGTATACGGTCTTGCAAGGGCCATATACGGTCTTGGTAGGGCCGTATACGGTGTCCAGGGCCGTATACGGTCTCCGTCTGATTTCGTTCGTTGCTTAAAACGCGCGTATCTCCTTCGTTACACGTCCGTTTGACCTGATTCTTTCGCCCACGGATTCGTAATTCCGTTACGCTTCTAATGGTACCAATATCACATAAATTGGATGTGTGTAGCTCAAGCATGTTTGGAATGACTTTTAACGATATGTAGAAGCCGTATCTCTTCCGTTCTTCACCCAATTTGCATGATTCTTGATTCTCCCGTCTCGTTATTACCTATTACATCATATAATAAGGTTAGAATGTGCTTATAATAAGGTAAATGAGGGTGTGAGAATTGGTTGTTGTTTATTCGCTCTGTTTTGCTCGTTATTTGGACGTTTTTTGTGATTTTTGTAGCAACGCCTATATTTGGAGCACTTTAATGAATTTTAGTAAATAATGATTGTTTTGAAATGTTTTCACTAAAGATGTGCCCAAAAAGTGTGGAATATTGTACTTAAAAACATGACTTTTTGCGTCACATCACAGGCCTTACCCTTGATTCTCAATAGCAAAATACTCTCATATAGATAACGTGTCACAATTCTCCAAATAATGAACATCCACATAAATCAATCATTTTTCAAAACAAGACATTGGTGACAGGTCTGTACCTCAGTACAACAGAGCGACATAACTTTGTTTTGGTTTTTCAATTTATGAGTCCTTTGTACTCATTTATTTTTGCCTATTTTTGATATCAAATATACTAACGGAAACCAGGTCTGTACTTTCGTACAACAGAGGAGACAACACCCAGTATATTCCCAAATGATGATAATTAGGATCCCAAAATTATGGATTATAACACGCTATCATATAAGAATTAAGATTATCATACCTTGCTAAATGATCCTCAAAGAATAACTCCTACTTTATTCATTACATTTCTTACTAGCTCAATAACTTCCATATGGATTGCCTATCGATACATCACAAGATGAACTATCTAATATTTAGACTTTACGATTATTTAATTCCTTGCATACCCATAACATGTTACAAGATTGCCAAACTTTACATAGAATACAATTTTAAAACAAAAATTTAGGCAGCAAAATGACTAACACATAGAATGCCTCTTAACCTTAGCTACCATTCATACCTTAAGGACAAAAAGACTTCTTTTCCCCCATCCCCCACTTAGAAATATGAAATGTCCTCATTGCAAAAGAAAACAAAAATAAAGGGAATAGAAAAGAAGTGAACAGAAACTCCCCTAAATTGAAGGCAATTTGCTTGTATGACTTCGTTCAGAATTAAAATACAGTAGCACACTTCCGTAGGCAACACGATTGCATTTAGCATATGCAATAAGCCTTTAAACCCCTCAGTATCCCGAGTGGACGAGTTGTAGTCTCGTGAGGGTTTCCAGAGAACACACCCACAAAGTTCAAATCTGCACACAAAAACAATACAACAAAATACAAATTAATAAAATAACGGGTTGTCTCCCGAAAGCGCTTTTGTTTATCACGTCGGTAAGCTCGACCTCTTACTTCATCACTTAATGCAACTCCATCTCCAAATCACGTTTGGAATCCTTTACATCACCATAATATTTCTTCAGTCTACTTCCATTGACTTTGAAAGTTTTTCCAGAATATCCTTGCAAATCAACAGCACCAAACGGATAAACAGTCTCCACCACAAAGGGGCCAGTCCAACGTGTCTTCAACTTACCAGGAAACAAATGTAACCGAGAACTATACAATAACACTTTATCCCCCTTCTCAAACGTGTGGTTAGACTTTAGACGAGCATCATGCCATTTCTTGGTTCGTTCCTTGAACAGTTTCAAATTATCATAGGCATTCACTCTTAGCTCATCGAATTCATTAAGCTGTGCCATTCTTTCCTTTCCAGCCAATCGTTCATCAAGATTGCACTTCTGAAGAGCCCAGTATGCTTTATGCTCTAACTCAAAAGGCAAATGTCAAGCCTTTCCATAAACAAGGCGATACGGTGTTGTTCCAATTGATGACTTAAACGATGTTCGTGCCACCCATAATGCATCATCCAACTTATATGACCAATTCTTAGGGTTTCCTTCTACTGAACGTTCCAAAATACGCTTCAACCCTCTATTAGTCACTTCCACTTGACCACTTGTCTGTGGATGATAAGCAGTTGAAAACTTGTGGTGCACTCCATACTTTTGCAGCACTTTTTCCAATTGAACATTCGTGAAATGTGTCCCTCGATCACTAATTAAAGCTTTCGGTGCTCCAAAGCGCGAAAATAACTGCTTAAGAAAATTTACCACAACTCTAGCATCATTTGTGGGTAATGCCTTTGCTTCGGCCCACTTAGAAACATAATCCACAGCCACAATTATGTATTTGTTCCCATTGCTAGGTGGAAATTGGCCCATAAAGTCTATCCCCCAAACGTCAAAAATCTCGCTTACCATAATTGGATTTTGCAACATTTCATCCTTCTTTGAAATTCTACCAGTACGTTGGCAAGCATCGCATTCCTTCACATACTTGAATGCATCCTTATAAACTGTTGGCCAGTAAAAACCTGCCTCATACACTGTTCTTGCAGTGTAATTGGGACCATGATGTCGTCCAGTCGGACCATCATGACAATGCTCCAGGATAATATCACATTCCTCCCCAGCTACACACCTTTGGACAATTCCATCAGCACATTGTCTGAACAGATATGGGTCTTCCCAAAAGTAATACCTTAAAGACGAGAAAAACCTTTTTCTTTGGTTGAAATCCAATCTGGGTGGAAGAGTCTTTGTAACTAGAAAGTTTGCAATATCTGCAAACCACGAAAATTCGTTCAGAATTGCTTTCAACAAGCTTTCATCAGGGAATTTATCTCTAATTTCCGTTTCTTCTAATTTGTCAAGCTCCGGATTTTCCATTCTTGACAGATGATCGGCAGCTAGATTCTCCGCTCCCTTCTTATCCCGAATCTCAATGTCAAACTCTTGCAGTAACAGAATCCATCGCAATAACCTTGGTTTGGCATCTTGTTTTCCAAATAGATATCTCAACGCTGAGTGATCTGTAAAGACAACCGTTTTTGACAAGACCAAGTAAGAGCGGAACTTATCGAATGCAAAGACAACAACGAGCAATTCTTTCTCAGTCGTAGTGTAATTCTCTTGCGCACTCGTCAAAGTTTTGCTCACGTAATAAATAGGTTAAAACTTCTTATCCACCCTTTGGCCTAAAACTGCTCCAACAGCATAGTCACTCGCATCACACATCAACTCAAATGGGAGATCCCAATTTGGACTAATCATTATGGGTGCGGATACCAATTTCTCTTTTAAAAGCTTGAACGCCTCTTGACACTCCTTTGAAAACTCGAACTTAGCTTCTTTTTCCAACAACTTGTTCATCGGACGTGCTATCTTTGAAAAATCCTTGATGAATCTTCTATAAAACCCAGCATGTCCTAAAAAACTTCTTATTCCCTTAACATTCGTTGGATGAGGTAGCTTTGCTATTGCCTCAATCTTGGCTTGATCAACTTCAATACCGGCACTTGAAATTTTATGTCCCAATACAACTCCTTCACGTACCATGAAATGGCACTTTTCCCAATTCAAGACGAGATTTGAACTCTCACACCTCTGCAACATCCTTTTCAGATTCGCCAGACACTTATCAAAAGAATCTCAGAAAACAGAAAAATCATCCATGAATATTTCCATACTATCTTCTACTGTAACATCCTCTTCAGTGGCCTGGTATATTTTTCTATCTAAATCGAATAATTAATTTTTAGATAATTATTTGTTATAAATTGTGTTTATTGTGAAACTTGGTTAAATAGGTCTTAGGACTTATTGTGATCAATAAAATGTTGTTTGATTTAAAATATGAAAGTTGACGGTAATATAAAATAAATTTCTCACATTTAGTGATTAAGTGCCAGACAATAGATTTAGAGCGGGTATAAAATACCCATTGTTTGAGGCCGGTTACATAAAGGGCCGATCCCTTTATTTTGATCACTTTACCATTTTCATTTCCTTTCATCTTCTTTTGGAACTAAACCTATAAACCCTAACTTAAATATATGATCAAATCATCAAATCAAGGTGTGATCTTCTACTAGTTATCATCATCATCATCATCTTCTTCTTCTATTCATCATCATCTCCATTTTAAGGTAATGAAGTTTATAAGTTCTTATGTTAGGTTTGATGAATAATTGATGGATTGATTTGATTTTGAGTTTATGTGATGTTTATTTGTGATATATGATGTTATGTGATGATTCTTAACTAGTTAGATACATTAGAATCGAGTTTGATGAGCTTGAATTATGAAAATGGAATTTGTGTTCGTTCAGGTCTGTTCTTGAGCTGAAGAACAGATGAACGCGATCCCGGCTATGGTTCCGGATCGCGTTCCCTTGTTGAAAACGACCTATTCGAGTTTTTGGCCTTAGAAACGCGATCCAGGCCAAGTATCCGGATCGCGTTTGCTAGTGTTATTCGGTCACAGAATTTTTACTAAGGGACGAACGCGATCCAGCCTGAATAGTCAGGATCGCGTTTGCATGTTAAATTTTGATGGATTTTTATAAATTTCATATATGAATAGGTGTTTAGAGGTTGTGTTAATAGTGACATTTATTGGATGCTATTGTGGCATTCTATAATAATGCTCATTTTGATATTTACGAATTATGAGGCAAAGTACTAACTTATGTTGAATTATTGATTCTCAGATCCTCCGAAAGATAAGTGATCTCTGGAATAAGAGATTTTGAAGGCAAAGGTATCGGTGAGTGGATTCAGAGCTCACCATTTAATTTAGTTGTGATCATTTGATTGCAACGAATAAACGTGCATATATTTTGTTGCTTAGTTGATATACCTTGTTGACTGTGAACCTATGTGCTATGTGTTTGGCCTTCGGGCATCAGTTGTTAACGAGGTCAACAGGTTGTTAAATGGTTGGTTGAACTAGGCAGGGGTTGAATGAATGATACAGAGTCGTACTTCATTTGTTGTGTGTTTGATTCTGTATTTGAGTTCAACTACCACTAGTTATCGGTCTCGTCCGTATGGCCATACGGATATGGTTGGGTAAGTGTTCTTGGGGAGCCACCCGGGCATTATGGTTATCCCCAGAGCCACCGATCCTCGTTAAGTTGTTGTTGATTTATTGAATATCGTATTGCGGTTGTTTGAAGCAATTATATGATTATGCTAAGTTAGATGTTGTGTTATGAACTCACTCACTTAGCTTTGTGCTAATCCCTCGTTGTTACTTCCTGCAGACTTTTGATTTCGAGCATGCGGGTGGGTAGCAGGAAGGTCAAACCTTGGAAGTATGGAATGTTTGATATTCAAGCTACTCTGATTTTTTGTTGTAACTCAGTTTAGTTTATATAATACCCCGACATGCTAATCTTTTGAACAAGTTTTAAGTGGTAGTAACTTAACCATCTAAACTGTTTTGGGATTTTGAAAAATATGTAATGAAGTAATGTGTTTTATTCATCTTCGCTTCCGTACTTTATATAATATTATTATTATGAAATGAGGGGTGTTATAAGTTGGTATCAGAGCATAGTTTTGGGGTAATTGAGCATTGTAGAATGTTCAATCCCAAAACTGTAGCGTGGTATGTCAAACATTCCTGGGTATGGGATTTAGCATTGGTTGTGAAATTGTTAGTAGATAGGTGCTAACGATTAACAAGTTTCAAGTGTTGTGTTGATTTCAGAAATGGCAGATGACGAGCAACCGACCACCAACCCCAATAATGCCTCTCGGTATGTCGTTCCTCCTGTAGCGACTAATGTTCGGGAAGGTACATCTCATCCAGGAGGTGAAGAAACCAATAGGGATGAGTATATACATGAGATAGAAGATGAATTGATATTTCTGAGAGAGTTTAAAAGGAAAGCGGAGGAAGCCGCAGCTAGGCAACTTTTGCAACAACAATCTTCAGTATTTGGTGCTAGTCCATCTTCTCAAACCAATAAGATGTGTACATTCAAAACTTTTATGTCTTGCAAACCACCGGAGTTCCATGGAAGTACCAATCCAACTGTGGCTTTAAATTGGTTAAGGGATATTGAACGCAAGTTTGATGTGATTAGTTGTGAGGAAGAATCTAAGGTCAAGTTTGCTGTGCAATGCATGAAGGATGATGCTATGGTTTGGTGGGATTCAATAACGGGGCATTTAACTTCACAACAAAAGGAATCTATTCGATGGAATGACTTTCATCAAGTAGTGCGTAACCAATATTGTTCTGATTTCCATATGGCACAAATTAGGAGAGATTTTGTGAATCTGCAATTAACGGATAATATGACCATGGAGGAATTGATAGCTCAATTTACCGAAAAACTTCGATTTGTTCAACAATGGGTTCCGGAGGAGAAGACGAAGATAGAACAGTTTGTGGATACTTTACCCCATAACTACCGTACTACCGTGAGACTAGCCACTAGCTTATCTCAGGCTTTTAATCTGGCGCGATCAGTTGATAGTGATATTAGAGGTTCCCGTGAAACTCGATTTAGAGATAATTCTTCAAAGTCTAGAGCGGATTCCTCTAGTAAAGGGAAATCAAATTGGCAAGGTAATCGTCAGACTAAAAAGTATGTTAGCAAGAGTAGTTCGTCTGGAAGTTCGAATTGGTGTAGTACATGCAAATCTAGACATTCGGGGCCGTGTACTCCGCAAACAAATAAGTGTCTGAAATGTGGTGAACTTGGTCATGAGATAAGAAATTGTCGTTATCCGAATTTCGTGTGTTGGACTTGTAAGAAGGAGGGACATCGAGTGGGGCAATGTCCAGAGGCGGGGAAAGCGGGGTCTGGTTCGGTCGGGAGTTCGGCATCTTCCGGTCAGAAAAGGAAGAATCCTCCACCAGCAACCAGTCGGGCTTTTCAAATGACAGTCAATGAGGCTGTGCATACAGAAGATGTTATCACTGGTACATTCTTTATAAACTCTGTACCGGCTCGTGTTTTATTTGATTCTGGTGCTACTTGTACTTTCATATCTGTATGCTTCTGTGACAAGTTGAAAGTAGTGCCTACTGTGATAACCAAGCCCATAGAAGTAGAAATTGTTAGCGGTAAACTAGTTCCTGTTACCACCTCGGTGACTGGAGCTAATATTGTGATTGATGACCGAACTTTCCCTATTTCATTCTTGTTGATGCCAATCCCTAGTTTTGACGTAATAGTTGGTATGGATTGGTTAAGTCAGAATAGGGCTAGCATTGATTGCCACTAAAAGTTGATTAGGATCCCAATCTCCGACGGGTCATACGTTGTGGCTCGAGGAGAACGGGATGGTATGTCTATACCCTTGATTTCGATGATGAAGGCTAGGAAGTCATTATCCAAAGGTTGCGAGTCCTACTTAGCTTATGTAGTTGATGCTAAACTTGAAAGAAAAGTTATTTCCGATGTACCGGTTGTGTGTGAATACTCTGAGGTATTTCCTGATGAGTTACCTGGGTTGCCACCAGTTAGGGAAGTTGAGTACCGTATTGATCTTGTGCCGGGTTCGTCGCCTGTAGCTAAAGCTCCTTATAGGTTAGCGCCTTCTGAGATTCGCGAAATGATGAATCAGATACAGGAACTGTTAGATAAGGATTTTATTAGACCGAGTTCTTCGCCGTGGGGTGCACCGGTATTATTTGTGAAAAAGAAAGACGGGTCTATGCGCATGTGTATTGATTATAGAGAGTTGAACAAGAGAACGGTAAAGAACAAGTACCCTCTTCCTAGAATAGATGACTTGTTTGATCAGTTGCAGGGTTCTTCAGTGTATTCTAAAATTGATTTGAGATCGGGTTATCATCAGGTCCGTGTTCGTGAAGAGGATATTCCGAAAACTGCTTTTCGTACTAGGTATGGGCATTATGAATTTTTGGTTATGCCTTTTGGTTTGACGAATGCTCCAGCTGTATTTATGGATTTAATGAATCGGGTTTGTCGACCTTTTTTGGATAAATTTGTTATTGTTTTCATTGACGACATCCTCGTGTATTCGAAATCTGAAGAGGAGCATGCCATGCATTTAAGATTAGTTCTGGACACGTTGAAGCGAGAACAGTTGTATGCTAAGTTTTCTAAATGCGAATTTTGGATTCGAGAGGTTCAATTTTTGGGTCACATAATTTGTAAGGATGGTGTGAAAGTGGATCCAACTAAAGTCGAGGCTGTGATGAAATGGAACGCCCCAAAGTCTGCTTCGGAAATAAAGAGCTTTCTTGGATTAGCGGGTTATTACCGGAAGTTTATAAAAGATTTTTCTAAGATTGCGGGTTCGTTAACCAAATTAACCCGTAAGGATGAGAAATTCGTATGGACTGATCGTCAGGAGCATGCATTTCAAACGTTAAGACAAATGTTGTGTCAGGCACCGGTGTTAGCATTACCGGAGGGTTCAGATGATTTCATTGTTTATTGTGATGCTTCTTTTTCGGGCTTGGGCTGTGTTCTTATGCAAAGGGATAAAGTTATTGCCTATGCTTCTCGTCAGTTGAAACCGCATGAAAAGAATTATCCCACTCACGATTTAGAACTTGCAGCGGTTGTATTTGCCCTAAAACTTTGGAGACACTACTTGTATGGAACTCGATGTGTAGTTTGTACGGATCATAAAAGTTTGCAGTATGTGTTTTCCCAAAAAGAGTTGAACATGCGTCAGAGACGATGGCTTGAATTGATCAAAGATTATGACTGTGAAATTAGATATCATCCGGGCAAAGCTAATGTGGTTGCGGATGCTCTAAGTCGAAAGGGTGCTTCTGATCGAATCTTCTATTTGAAAGTAAATGTTTCCTCTGACTTGATTGATCGAATCAAAATTGTACAATTAGAAGCCTTGTTGGATCACAATTTAAAGTCCGAAATTATGTTGAAAAGAAAAGATGAGTTAGTGGACGATTCAAGAGGATTGAAAACTTTTAAGTCTCGGGTGTGGATTCCTTTACTGGGTGGAATTCGGGATACGATTTTGAATGAAGCTCATAAGTCTAAGTTAACTGTTCATCCCGGTAGTACTCGAATGTATAACGACTTAAAACCTTTGTATTGGTGGCCCACGATGAAGACTGACATTGCACGGTTTGTTGGTAATTGTCATATCTGCGCGCAAGTTAAAGCTGAACATCAAAAGCCGTACGGATCACTGAAACAGTTGGAAATTCCCGAGTGGAAATGGGAACATATAACCATGGATTTTGTAACTAAACTGCCGCGTACCGTTCGAGGTAATGACATGGTTTGGGTTATTGTTGATCGGTTGACAAAAAGTGCGCATTTTCTTGCTGCGAGTGAGACCACCTCTTTGACTAAGCTCGCCCAGTTGTATCTCAATGAAATTGTATCAAGACATGGTATTCCTGTGTCGATTGTGTCAGACCGAGATTCCCGTTTTGTTTCTCATTTTTGGCAGAGTCTTCAACAAGAATTGGGTACTCGTGTAAATCTAAGTACAGCGTATCATCCACAAACAGACGGTCAATCAGAACGAACGATTCAAACATTAGAGGATATGCTTCGTGCCTGTGTATTGGAATATGGAGGTTCATGGGATTCACATCTTCCATTGGTCGAATTTGCTTATAACAATTCGTATCACTCCAGTATCGGTATGCCTCCGTATGAGATGTTGTATGGTCGTCGTTGTAGAACACCGACATGTTGGTTGGAAGCCGGTGAGAAACAGTTTGCTGGACCCGACATTGTGCAAATGACTGCGGATAAGGTAGCAATTGCACGTGAGAAGTTGAAAGCCGCGCGCGATAGACAGAAAAAGTATGCGGATCCGAAAAGGCGACCGGTTGTATTTTCCGAAGGTGAGCTAGTTTACCTTAAAGTTTCTCCGTGGAAGGGTGTGATTCGTTTTGGGAAACGGGGAAAGTTGGCACCTAGATACATTGGTCCATTCAAAATTCGACATGTGGTTAATGACCAGTCAGTGACATTGGATCTTCCTCCTGAGCTTTCGGGTATTCATAGTACGTTTAATGTGTGTTATTTGAGGAGGTGTAACATTGAGGACCAGTCACAAATACTTCCTTTGAAGGATTTAAAAGTTGATAGAACTCAAAAGTTAGTTGAAGAACCGATAGAAATCCTAGATAGGAAGGTTACCAAACTTAGGAAGAAACAAATTCCTATGGTGCTTGTAAAGTGGAAACATAGTTTAGGTTCCAACCTGACTTGGGAGACTGAGGAGTCGATGAAATCCAGATATCCTGGATTGGTTGATAGAGCTGAGATTTCGGGGACGAAATCTCCTTAAGGAGGGGAGATTTGTAACATCCTCTTCAGTGGCCTGGTATATTTTTCTATCTAAATCGAATAATTAATTTTTAGATAATTATTTGTTATAAATTGTGTTTATTGTGAAACTTGGTTAAATAGGTCTTAGGACTTATTGTGATCAATAAAATGTTGTTTGATTTAAAATATGAAAGTTGACGGTAATATAAAATAAATTTCTCACATTTAGTGATTAAGTGCCAGACAATAGATTTAGAGCGGGTATAAAATACCCATTGTTTGAGGCCGGTTACATAAAGGGCCGATCCCTTTATTTTGATCACTTTACCATTTTCATTTCCTTTCATCTTCTTTTGGAACTAAACCTATAAACCCTAACTTAAATATATGATCAAATCATCAAATCAAGGTGTGATCTTCTACTAGTTATCATCATCATCATCATCTTCTTCTTCTATTCATCATCATCTCCATTTTAAGGTAATGAAGTTTATAAGTTCTTATGTTAGGTTTGATGAATAATTGATGGATTGATTTGATTTTGAGTTTATGTGATGTTTATTTGTGATATATGATGTTATGTGATGATTCTTAACTAGTTAGATACATTAGAATCGAGTTTGATGAGCTTGAATTATGAAAATGGAATTTGTGTTCGTTCAGGTCTGTTCTTGAGCTGAAGAACAGATGAACGCGATCCCGGCTATGGTTCCGGATCGCGTTCCCTTGTTGAAAACGACCTATTCGAGTTTTTGGCCTTAGAAACGCGATCCAGGCCAAGTATCCGGATCGCGTTTGCTAGTGTTATTCGGTCACAGAATTTTTACTAAGGGACGAACGCGATCCAGCCTGAATAGTCAGGATCGCGTTTGCATGTTAAATTTTGATGGATTTTTATAAATTTCATATATGAATAGGTGTTTAGAGGTTGTGTTAATAGTGACATTTATTGGATGCTATTGTGGCATTTTATAATAATGCTCATTTTGATATTTACGAATTATGAGGCAAAGTACTAACTTATGTTGAATTATTGATTCTCAGATCCTCCGAAAGATAAGTGATCTCTGGAATCAGAGATTTTGAAGGCAAAGGTATCGGTGAGTGGATTCAGAGCTCACCATTTAATTTAGTTGTGATCATTTGATTGCAACGAATAAACGTGCATATATTTTGTTGCTTAGTTGATATACCTTGTTGACTGTGAACCTATGTGCTATGTGTTTGGCCTTCGGGCATCAGTTGTTAACGAGGTCAACAGGTTGTTAAATGGTTGGTTGAACTAGGCAGGGGTTGAATGAATGATACAGAGTCGTACTTCATTTGTTGTGTGTTTGATTCTGTATTTGAGTTCAACTACCACTAGTTATCGGTCTCGTCCGTATGGCCATACGGATATGGTTGGGTAAGTGTTCTTGGGGAGCCACCCGGGCATTATGGTTATCCCCAGAGCCACCGATCCTCGTTAAGTTGTTGTTGATTTATTGAATATCGTATTGCGGTTGTTTGAAGCAATTATATGATTATGCTAAGTTAGATGTTGTGTTATGAACTCACTCACTTAGCTTTGTGCTAATCCCTCGTTGTTACTTCCTGCAGACTTTTGATTTCGAGCATGCGGGTGGGTAGCAGGAAGGTCAAACCTTGGAAGTATGGAATGTTTGATATTCAAGCTACTCTGATTTTTTGTTGTAACTCAGTTTAGTTTATATAATACCCCGACATGCTAATCTTTTGAACAAGTTTTAAGTGGTAGTAACTTAACCATCTAAACTGTTTTGGGATTTTGAAAAATATGTAATGAAGTAATGTGTTTTATTCATCTTCGCTTCCGTACTTTATATAATATTATTATTATGAAATGAGGGGTGTTATATCTACCATATCATGGAAGATTGCCATCATGCACCGCTGGAATGTGGCGGGTGCATTGCACAAACCGAAAGGCATCCTTCGATAAGCGAAAGTTCCAAATGGGCAGGTGAAAGTAGTTTTATCTTGATCATTTGCATCGATTGGGATTTGGAAATACCCAGAGAATTCTTCTAGAAAGCAATAATATTCCTTTTCAGCTAAGCGTTCGAGCATCTGATCAATAAATGGCAAAGGAAAATGATCTTTGCGAGTCGCATCGTTCAATTTCCTATAATCAATACAGACTCGCCATCCAGTTACAGTTCTCGTGGGGATTAACTCATTTTTCTCATTCGCAACCACTGTCATACCTCCCTTCTTGGGTACAACATGTATGGGGCTGACCCATGGACTATCTGAAATTGGGTATATCAATCCAGAGTCAAGCAACTTTATGATTTCCTTCCTTACCACATCCGTAACCTTAGGATTCAACCGTCTTAATGGTTGTACCACTGGTTTGAAGTCTGATTCAATAAGGATCTTGTGCGTACAATACGATGGACTGATTCCCTTGATATCACCAATGGTCCATGCTATAGCATGCTTATGTTCCTTCAGAACTTTTAGCAGACTTTCTTTCTCATTTGCTGATAGCTTGGATGAGATGATGACTAGCAGATCCGACTCTCCTTGTAGGTAGGCATATTCCAGATGAGTTGGTAAATCCTTCAATTCCAACTTTGGTGGTTCTTCAAAAGAAGATTTAACAGCTAATACCTCTTCTCGTGAACAAGGAATCCCATGCATAGTGATGTGAATCTCTTTCTTAACAAAAATACCATCAGCCTCAACCGAGTCTTCATTCTCTGTTGGTTGTTCACTCTCTAACTCTTCATCACTCTCAAACTCTAGCTCCTCAAGCATCTTATCGAATTCCTCAATATCTTTAATTGCTTCAATGCTTCCTGTCCATCCTTCCAAAATCATAGGGTCAAGATCAGGAGAGTTTGAAGGAATTCCTCGTCATCAGTCATCTCTCTAGCGCTCACAAAGTAGCAAGCATCATCAGCTGCAGCGGGATATCGCATTGATTTATTTACATCAAACACTACTTCATCGTCTCCTAACCTCAGAGTGATTTTTCTATCATGAACATCAATCAATGCTCTTGCAGTGGCAAGAAATGGTCTTCCAAGAATGATAGGTACCTTTTTATCTTCAACCATGTCTAGAATAATGAAATCACAAGGGAAAACAAACCTATCTACCTTGACTAGCACATTCTCCACCATACCCTTAGGATATTGAACTGAACGATCTGCTAACTCGATGCACATTCTAATAGGCTTTGGTTCCCCTAACTTAAGCCTGGCATACATAGTATATGGCATTATTGATATGCTTGCTCCCAAATCCGCCAATGCATGAGTGAGGTCTAAACTTCCAATTAGACAAGGAAGAGTGATACTTCCAGGGTCTTTCATTTTAGGTGGAAGTTTATTTTGCATAACTGCAGAGCATCTCTCGTTCATTGTCACCGTGGTTGCCTCCATAAGCTTGCTCTTGTTGGTCAAAAGCTCCTTCAAGTACTTTGCATATTTGGGCATTTGAGCAATAGCTTCCACAAACGGAATGTTAATGTGGAGTTGCTTCAGATTCTCAAGAAATTGATGATATTGAGCATCATCCTTACCTCTTCGCAGAGCTGCTGGATATGGTGGTGGCGGAGCATGATCCCTTGCATATTGCTTATCTTTAGCAATTCTTTCAGCCTCTGTGTCCATCTTAGGACCTTCCACAACTTCTACTTCTTTCTCTTTTTCCGGTATAGGGTGAGAAATAGGTTTCTTCTTAGGAATGGACTCTTCAACATCCTTTCCACTTCTAGTGATCACTGCTTTTGCCTGATCCCGTGGATTGGTCTCAGTGTATCCAGGTAGAGTCCCAGGGAATCTCTCTTGAAGAACCTTGGCTATGTTGGAAATATTCCCTTCAATCTGTTTGATTGCCGCTCCTTGGTTTCTTACTGCTGCATCAGTGACATCCATCCTTTGCCCAGAAGTGGTGATGAATTTCTCATTTGAGGTAAGAAACTTTCCCATCATATCTTCTAAGTTGGTTTGTTTGTCTGAAGATGGTCCAGCTTGCTGATCCTTGGTGTAAAAACCTGGTTGAGTTTGGCGAAACTGACGTCCTCCATCTTGATATGGTCTCCTGAAGAAATTTCCACCGCCTTGACGGTAAGGTGCTTGAGCTTCCCATACTTGACTTCCTCAGTTGCTTCTCCCGTTCTCATCTCGGGGCAATCCTTCACCAAATGGCTTCCTCCACAATTTTCACATCCCACTTGAATAGCATGGACAGTCTCAGTAATCTTTTTGATATCTCTGCCCATACTGTCGAGTTTAGCAGTGATGGCTGCAAATCCGTCTTCATCATTCACAGACCTTTTCCTTCTAGACGTACCATCATCCCATAGCTGAGAATGCTTTGCTTGATCACGAATAGCCGTTAAAGCGTCGCGAGGGATCTTCTTAGGAATAGGCCCTTGTGCATCTAGTTGCTGTCGCGTGGCGCGATCCACTCTCTTGTAAAAAATACTAACGACTTGCTGATCATTAAGGTCGTGTTGTGGGCATTTATGCATCAGGTCCTTATATCTTTCCCAAGCTTGGTGTAATGACTCATCCATTTCTTGCTTGAAGTTTCTGATTTCGTCAATCATCTTTGAAGTTTTGGAGGGAGGACAATACATCTTTAGAAACTTCGTGCGAAGATCTTCCCATGTGGTGATGGACCCAGCTGGCTCGTTTTGAATCCATCTTTTAGCAGTTCCCTTGAGTGTGATCGGGAATACTCTGAGCATGACTTGATCACGTGTGATGTTAGGAACATTGAACATATCGGCTATCTCCACGATACTTTCCACATGATCATTAGAATCTTCCCTTTCTTCTCCTCTGAAAGGGTTCTCCCTAAGCTCCTAAAGAAATTGTCCTTTGATTTCAAACTCCACTTCTTGCGCAATTGCAGGTCTTACAACTCCAGTGCCACGATCGTTACGCATTCGGCTCGAATACTCCTCTAGAGTTATATTGGCGATATCGTCAGCCATTTCGTTATCTGATTCTGATTGCTCGTTAAAAAGGGATTGGAGATATTCTCCGAAGTCGCTTTCTAAATATGAACGATAGTTACGGTTACGAGGAGTGAAAAGATTATTCGTGAAAACTTCGAAATCGTCGCCAAGGAAAGTGTTGATTAATGGCCAGTTCGGAGGTGCGGATGCGGCACGTCTTCTTTGATGAAATATGCGTTTGGGTTCCTCAAACGGGTCGGTTGGATTTGGAACAGTTGATCGGGTCATAAACTCCTGTAATGTATTTGACAAGTCAGCAGAACAGGCTTCCTAAATACCCTAACTTATAACTAATAGTGAAAAGAAAATTAACTCATCACAGCACCAAACAACTAATAAAAAATAACATACAAAAGACAACTTCCAAATTATTTAATTGAAACAAACCGCTCTCCGGCAGCGGCGCCAAAAACTTGATGCTGTGTAAACGGGGCTCTAGTTTTAAAATGGAAATTACCTTACTTTCTAATACACAACCCAGGCAAGAATACCTGATCGTATACTAGTATAGTATGATAAGTCCGGATCGAACACAGGGAACGGATGTCAATACAAAATAAATTGGAAATTGCTACAATTAATTAAAGCAATAAATGATGGGGACGTTTTAGTTCCGATCGAACAATTGATAAACAATTATAAAAGAAACTACTTTTTAAATAAAACTAAATTATAAAAGAAAGAAATAGTAAAATGATTTAATTAATTAAAAGATTGAATTCAAATGATAAAAGAAATACAATTGTTTAGATTATTTTCCTCAGATTCTGATTATCACTTTATCGAATTGCAGATATATGGATCTTATTGTGACATGCCAATTATACCAATCATCCTTACAAGACTAACTGATTAAACACAATCAAGAAAGATATAAAGTTGTTTTCAACCCGCTAATAGTTCAATTTAACGTTATTCACCGGATTGTGTTATAGATTAAAACTACACCGTCTATATGATTTACTTTTGCAACTTGAATCAACAAAGTTATAACTAATGAATAGTTATCATGTTCGTTACCAATCATCAATCATAAGTAACCCTAGCCTATCAAACTCAATCTATTTAGTGATAATTATCAATTAAAAACCAACAATCATCAATAATGACCAATCAATAGAGAACTTAATCATAAATTAACAGATCATCACGCTAGGTTATCATCAATAATCAGTAATCAAACATGGATCATCAAGTAAACATATAAACATTCATAAAAACCAATATAAATCCGCAATTCAACAATCAAATCATCTTCTGAGTATTATCATCTAAACAATTGTAATAAAAACTTAGCCACTCATATTATAACAGAAAATCAGAATTGAAATCAACATCATAATCATATTCAAATGAAAATAAGTAATGAATTCGAACCGAAAAACCGAAACAATGATTGAACGAATGAAAGCCTTCAATTCTTTTGGATTATTTGCCTCCAAAAATCACTGGAATTAGGGTTCTTTAGCAAAGAAATCGACTGGAGCAAAAGTGGTGAGTTTTTTTTTTTGTAAAATGAGAGCAAAATGATCTTTTTAGGGTTTCTGTCGAGGCGATCCATACGCCGTATGGATTCCATACACCGTATGGATTGAAAAGCCCGTGGATCTGACCCGCGTATTCTGGCGGCCCGCCTCACTTCATCCATACGCCGTATGGATTCCATACGCCGTATGGATCAGAATTTCCAGCTTTTTTCACATTCGACTTCCATTTCTTCTTTTTCCCTCATTTAACTTCTTTTCTTCAATTCTCACTCGTTTTTCGCTTCTTTTCCGATTCAAGCTCCAAATAATTCCTAAACGCAAATATGAACGAAATGAGTATCGAATTCAAACAAAATGCATAATAAATTAATCAAACTAGGGGGTAATTAGTACTATAAAATAGCACATTTTGGCGTTCATCAACTAGCAAAGGATAAGTATGACCTAGGATCGTTCTTCAAAGCGTGACGAATTGAAACTAGGAGAATTTAGAGACTTTTACGAATTTAGCTAGGGTGAAAGAGAGTTGGTTTAGGTTTTGGGTTTTCTATTCTGAGATTAAACTAAATTATATCAGAAATGGAGGTTACTTCGGGCGTTCAGCAGTTAAAGCGATTGTCTACTATGAAGTGGTTAAGGTGATATTAAAGCGTGAAGAGTTCTAATGAGGATAAGTTCATAAGTTAATGTGAGCTATTACTACAATCCTACTATCAGGCTAACGCGGAAGTGTCCACAATCAGGCAAATAGAATGTCACGTGGGTTGCGGAATATATTAAAGCATACACCGAAAGTTCTTTCAAATGCATGTCCATATTATCTAACAGTTAATCTCGAATCCTATTCCCCAATCTCGGTCATCATAGACGTCCGAATCATGGCACAGTTTGTTGAATAAACAATCTTGTAAACGGGTTTTATAACAACCGAAAAACTTATTCCATTTATTCCATAAAACGTCCAAACTTATTACATTTTTTTAAAGTTGAAGTTACAACGGAAGCGATAAGGTACTTAAAACTAACATTTTATTACAAGATACTAAAAAAAATCTTCGAGTGTTGACTGGTCCCATATCCTTCTATCAGTTTCTCCCTTCTAGAAGTTTCATCCTGAGATATACACGTACATGCATAAGCCTAAAGGCTTAGTGAATTCGTGTGTTTGTGTACAAATATATCACATGCAATAATGACGTGTACAATATGAAATGTAAAATATATAAAATATGCTGAGTACTCTGTGTCGAGGTAAATCAGGTAATCCAAGTCGTTATTTGACATTGATAAGTATGTGAGCTATCTATGTCACGACTATCTATACAAGCCTAAACTTTATAGGCAAGTATCTGCTAGTATCGACTTAGTACAACAAGATGCCTCCTGTGTACTAATCGTACTTTATATATAAGCCAACTACCGTTACGTTTCAGCCTCTGATTTAACCAATGATAATTGACATATATGTATGTATCAAAAATCAAACCGTGCTAATAAATGCAATTAACACTTAAACAATTAATCAAATAATCACGTGGTATATCGTATATATCCCAGTTTTGAAAATAACACGGAACTCACCTTGTATGTTTAACGTAGATTGTAAATTGACTTTATTGAATAATGGTGTCAACCTAATAACATAAACATGCAAAAAGGATTAATATAAGTTGTGTTCTCATACGTAGTTCTTTAAACATGATTGAGAAAATTGAATTTATTATAAAATCTTGATTGCTTACGATTGCATCCATTACTTCAGTTAATTAACTTTTCAAAGTTTATACTAGTTTTCTGACCAAGCATGTCATAGGTACTAATATATCTTTTGTAAATTATTTACATGGTAAATTTACATTCTTATAAGCATATGAATTTATAAGTATTTACGTACAACTTTACATATGGTTAAAATCTATTTAAACTATTTAACATAGGATTAGTCTAATGTAAACTTTTATGTTATCGTATCATTTAGATTCCAAATTGCTAATTTATATCATGATATAACAACTAGTAGAAAGTTATAGTATAAATTTACTTCTCATTTAGCTTAAACTATTAATGATTTTAATGGTCTAAAATAGTAAGTTTAGTCAAAGTTTTGACTACAAAAATGTCCATTATGAGTTACTTGCAACTTATAGTTTTACTTTCAATTCTTTAGTTTTCAACTTTTAATTAGTTTAGCCTCTTTATCTGCGTTCTATTTTCTTATAATCTCGTTTTCTACATTCCCTTTAATGACCTTCTTAAATTTACATAACTTTGGCTACAACAGTTGCGTGACTTCAATCTTTTAAAAATTATATGTATGTCACCATAACTATATGAATCGATTAGCAAAGGCTTCCTGACATAATATAAACTATTTATTACTATTTCTTTAAGTTTGTAAAAGCCACGTCTAACTTCTTAGTTAGTAGTTATATTCATAAAACTATATCGACCATAATTTTATAATAAGGTGTAGTCAACCTTCTTGCCTCTTTTAACATAATAATATTTAGGACCATTAAAATTATCATAACCCCACGTCTTCTTATAAATAGATATGTATTAGTTTGTTAAGTAATATATATATTTTTACTTTTATTAAATAAAGACATAATATAAAGATTTTTAAATAGAAATTAATGACTACAGGGAACATGCACTAACCTTTCTTTGAGACGAAGCTATTCAACGTAGACGTGAATTATTGCATTGATATTTTATATAGATATTTATTTGGTATGTATAAAGGGTGGTAAATTTCAGAAGCATGTACGATGTCTATTTATACCACAAATCGTAAGCATGACAATGCTAGGCTATAAACCTATATCCATGACTTTTAGGCTTAGGTAACCAACGTGTCCTCTAGGAACCGTAGTATTACTAATTACTCATCAAATATACTAATTACTAAGCAACTATTCAAATAGTCTTTGGTTGAACCCTTCATCGCCCACTATGTTTGAAACTAGCCATTTAATATAATTTATCATTTACGTAAATATTCTCGAGGGATTATTTTTAGCACTTGAGTTATTAAAGATATATACCATATTTTGTTTCCTTAACATCGATATATATATATATATATAATAATAATAATAGTGAAAATAATAAAATTATAATAACAGTAGTGCAATTTATACAAAGCAACGTTTTATTTCGTTAGTAATATTACATAACTAAGGTTTTATGGATGTTACAAGTCTCCACTCCTTATGGGAATTTCGTCCTCGAAATTTAACTACTAAATAGATAGGGAAACTTTGCCATCATCTCTGACTCGGTTTCCCATGTTGCTTCTGAACCCTGATGGTATCGCCACTGGACTTTGACTAAAGAAATAGATTTATTCCTGAGTTGCTTAGTCTTTCTATCAAGGATTGCTTCTGGTTTTTCTATAAAACTAAGTTTTTCATCAACACTCAATTCTTCTAAAGGAATTACTATAGAATCATTCATGACACACTTTTTGAGGTTTGACACATGAAATGTGTTGTGTATTTGTTGTAGTTCTGCAGGAAGATCTAGTTTATAGGCCACTTTACCTATCCTTTCAATAATAGTAAAAGGTCCTATGTAGCGGGGACTCAACTTTCCTCGTTTGTCAAACCTAACTATCCCTTTCCAGGGTGCTATTTTTAGCATCACTTTATCACCAGGTTGGAACTCAATAGGCTTTCTTCTTTTATCAGCATAGCATTTTTGTTGATCTTGGGCAGACTTGATCCTACCTCGGATCTGTACAACTTTATCTGCTGTTTGTTGTACAATTTCTGGGCCAGCCATCAACTTTTGTCCAACTTCACTCCAACATACCGGTGTTCTACATTTCCTACCATATAATGCTTCATACGGTGCCATTTTAATGCTGGAGTGATAACTATTGTTGTAAGCAAATTCCACTAACGGCAAATGATCATCCCAACTGCCTCCAAAATCAACCACACATGACCTAAGCATATCTTCTAAGGTCTGTATCGTCCTTTCACTCTGACCGTCAGTTTGGGGATGATACGCAGTACTCAAATTAACTCGGGTACCCATTTCTTTTTGAAAACTCCTCCAAAATGTTGATGTGAATCGTCTGTCTCTATCTGATACAATAGATAGTGGTATCCCATGTCTAATTACTATCTCATCAACATATAACCTGGCTAGTCTCTCCAAAGTATATGTTTCTCTTATGGGTAAGAAATGTGCTGATTTGGTTAACCTATCAACAATTACCCATATTGCATCATGACCTTTTTGAGTTTTAGGTAGTCTAACGACAAAGTCCATTGTAATGTGATCCCATTTCCACACAGGGATTTCTAGAGACTGTAAACTACCATATGGCTTTTGATGCTCAGCTTTCACTTGAAGGCATGTATGACATGATTCAACGTACTCTCCAATTGACTTCTTGAATCCTGGCCACCAATACATTTGCTTTAAGTCCTTGTACATCTTAGTACTTCCAGGATGAATTGAGTATCTAGATTTATGGGCTTCATTTAAAATTATTTTTCTCAGACCTCCGTATTTAGGGACCCATATTCTTCCTTTGAACCTTTTAATGCCATTACTGTCAGTTTCAAGTGATTTCACTTGACCTTTCATATTTTCTTCGTTCACGAGTTCATCTTGAATTGCTATATGTTGAACTTCTCTCACCTTTTCATTTAAATCTGATGTCACCTCAATTCTCATAGCCATGAGTTTCGTCAGTTCCATTCTTTCCTTTCGACTTAATGCGTCTGCAACAACATTTGCTTTTCCTGGATGATAAAGAATTTCACAATCGTAATCGCTTACTAATTCCATCCAGCGTCGTTGCCTCATATTTAACTCTTTTTGAGTAAATAAGTATTTCAGGCTCTTGTGATCGGTGTAGATCACACATTTTGTTCCATATAAGTAATGTCTCCATAATTTCAATGCAAACACTACCGCAGCAAGTTCTAAGTCGTGCGTTGGATATTTCTTTTCATGCTCTTTTAATTGCCTCGATGCATATGCTATAACTTTATTTCGTTGCATCAGTACACAACCAAGTCCCAAATTTGAAGCATCACTATATACAACAAAATCTTCTGTGCCTTCAGGTAATGCCAATACTGGTGCACTGCTCAACTTTTGTCTTAAAGCCAGAAATGATTCTTCTTGATCAGAACCCCACTCAAACTTATTATTCTTTCTCGTAAGCTTGGTTAGAGGTAATGCAATTCTTGAGAAATCCTGAATAAATCTTCTATAGTAACCGGCTAGACCGAGAAAACTGCGAATTTCCTTAGGCGTCTTTGGAGGTTCCCATTTCATTACCGCCTCTATTTTTGTTGGGTCTACCTTAATGCCGGTTTTATTTACTACATGTCCTAAGAACTGGACCTCACTTATCCAGAACTCACATTTGGAGAACTTGGCATATAGTTTCTCTTTCCGTAGCAATTCTAGAATAGTTTTTAGATGATATTCATGATCCTTCTGATTTTTTGAGTAAATCAAAATGTCATCAATGAATACAATCACAAACTTGTCAAGGTATGGCTTACATACTCGATTCATCAGATCCATGAATACTGCCGGAGCATTTGTAAGTCCAAATGGCATAACAAGAAACTCATAATGTCCATACCTTGTTCGGAATGCTGTTTTTGAAATATCTTCACTTCTAACTCTGAGTTGGTGATATCCCGATCTCAAATCAATCTTAGAAAAGTAACTTGTTCCTTGCAACTGGTCAAACAAGTCATATATTCTAGGCAATGGGTACTTGTTCTTTATCGTGAGTTTATTCAATTCACGATAGTCAATACACATGCGCATTGACCCATCCTTCTTCTTAACAAACAAAACAGGTGCTCCCCAAGGAGATGAACTAGGTCTTATAAAGCCTTTGTCTAAAAATTCTTGGAGTTGTTTCATCAATTCTTGCATTTCGGTAGGAGCTAGGTGATAGGGTGATCGAGCTATTGGTGCTGCCCCAGGCACTAGATCTATTCTGAATTCTACTTGCCTTTCAGGGGGTATTCCTGGTAACTCATCAGGAAATACATCAAGGTATTCACATACAACGGGTACATCTTTAGCTTCTGTGATATTCTCCCTTTTTGAATCTATGACATATGCTATATATGCTTTACATCGTTTCCTTAGGCATTTTCTAGTTTTCATTACCGATAACAAATTTATCTCATTACTTCTTTTGTCACCATATATAGAAATCACTAAACCATCAGGTGATCTAACCTTAATTATCTTTTCATCACAAATGATATTAGCCCGGTGTTCTGAAAGCCAATCCATTCCTAATACAATGTCAAATTCACCTAATCGTATAGGGATGAGCTTAACAGGAAACCTTGTTTCTTCTATAGTGATAGTACAATTATCAATTATATTTCCTACACGCACATGGTTACCATCGGCTATTTCTACTATATATACTTTATCCAACTTTTCGACACGATGATCTAAGAATTTACAGAAATTTGTAGAAACGAAACTTCTATTTGCACCAGAATCAAATAAAACTCGAGCATTCAAATTATTGACGGGAAATGTACCTGACACAACGTCAGGTGTGTCTTTAGCTTCTTCCAGTGTCATGTTAAATGCTCGTGTATTGACCTTAGGTTGGTTATTTCTCGCATTCCGACTTGGCCCTGGTGCTCCTGTGGGTAGCTTAGGACAATTGGGTTTGATATGTCCTATCTCTCCACAGTAATAACACCTTTGATCACCATTCCTGCAGTTTTGTGACGTATGTCCTATTCTTCCACATGTAAGGCACTTTGGCTTTCCAAACCTACAAATTCCTGAATGCACGTTTCCACATATATCACATGCTTTAGTAGGGACAGAATTTCTATTTGATGTTGGTGCAACCCTATTTTTATTTGCACCGCTGTTAAACTCCACAAATCGTCTCTTTTGATTGTTACGATTCTGCAGTATCTTGTCGCGATCCTTATCTGCAATCTTTGCTGCCTCGACTGCCTGTAAGAATGTTTTAGGCATAGTTACCTGGACAATTCTTTTCAGATCAGGCCTTAACCCTTCAGTATACAATTCAATTTTTCTAGCTTCATTTGCAACATGAAAGGGAGCAAATCTGGCTTTCTCCACAAATTTTTCAGTGTATTCCTGAATAGTATCATTTCCCATCTCTAGGCGTAGGAACTCTATTTCTAGCTTCAAAGTTTCACTCCTTGGGCAATACTTTTCTTTCATCATATTCGTGAATTCTTCCCATTGAAGCTCTGCAGCCTGAGAAATTCCATAAGCAGCCCTAACTCCGTTCCACCAGCTTAACGCAGTTGTCTGTAGTAAAGTAGTTGCGTATCTAACCTTAAGATTTGCTGGACACATGCAGGTCTCAAAGCACACTTCAATATTGCTCAACCAGTCCATAGCAACTACCGGACCTCCCTTTCCATGATAAACAGTAGGTCTAGTCCCCATAAATTCCTTATAACTACACTCTCTTTCTTTAGGTTCAGGATATTGGGTTGGCTCAGGTGGTGTGTTATCAGCAATAGTTTCTTTTTCAATTCTAGCCCCTATTATCTTAATGGTGTTTTCTTCAGTGGCCCTCAAGATTTCTTCCTTATTTTGTTTTAACATTTCAGGAACAGTGGATTGGATGGCCCTAGCGATTATGTGTGAAATATTAGTTTCATCACTTTGTACGGTGCGAGTGGATGTGGCCTTATTACTAGTATGATTCCTACTGCGAGTAGCATTACTACCTTGGCCCATCACATTTTCAGGTATCGGTATTTCGTTGTTAATATTAGTGGGAAGGACATTTGCTCCAGATCGTTGAGATGACATGACTTTTATCTGAAACAAAATATTAATCTTTGTTGAGTTGACATAATATTTATTTGAATATATATAGTACTACTTTGTGTTTATTTTGTTATGATTACGAATGATTATTATAACTTCTCGTTCAATGTTAGTCCCCTTTCGAACTAGAATGCTTGTTCCCTTTCGAACAAGTCTTATTTTCTGAATGTGAACCAGAGAGTTATTATTACTTCTCGTATATTCTTGCCCCCTTTCGAACAAGTATAATTTTTCAGAGTACGACATAATAATATGACATCCCCTTTCGGATTACTAATATCTATTATATATTATATCTATCAAAACTTAAGATAAGCACACATTCATATAAAATGCAAACAATTTACTCAACACAGAATGTACAACCAAAATCATTTTTCATTAATATCCGATAGATAATTATACATTAGGCATCGCAGTTTCTATTCTATTTTACATTATGATCAAGTTAAACATTATACATCCAAGATATTTATACAACCTATACTATCCGAAGTTATTAACGAGATTGACGAGAAAAACCTATACAATACATCCAAAATTTATCAGACTTATTCAGGGAAGACTACTGTCTGATTTTTGTTTTCTACAATCTCGACTTATTCTGGGACTTAGTTGCGGGTTGCCGGGTACTGCTGTCCAAGCCATATGTCACGATTCGGCATTGGTGGAAATGGTTGACTGATTAGGAAATCTCCAAAGATAGGGAGTTTGGTTATCATATACCAACTCATTTTCAACTTCCACTTAAACCTACGCCATTTGTCATTGACATTACACATGACATAGCGAAATATATCAGCTATCCGGGTGGTAATGGAACGCCTTGCTATGCGCCACTCAACTTCTAATATCATGCGGACCCTATTTTCTTCATGGTGAGCATTAATCCAGAAATCTATATCGGTTAACATGTCGTTCACGAATTGCCTAGGAATGTGTACGTATTCAGTAGGCTGAGGTGATGGTGGTGAAAGCTCATTAGACAGCTCGGGAGATAATGCTGAGCAGGGAGGGTAAGACATTGTTCCTACAACCAAAAACATAAAATGTTTGGTTAGTGTGTATCCTAGGGATGACTAATGCACCGAAAAGTTTAATAGTAAGTCAATTATAACCTAAAGTAATCTAAATAACTAGGCTCTGATACCAACTTATAACAACCGAAAAACTTATTCCATTTATTCCATAAAACGTCCAAACTTATTACATTATTTTAAAGTTGAAGTTACAACGGAAGCGATAAGGTACTTAAAACTAACATTTTATTACAAGATACTAAAAAAATCTTCGAGTGTTGACTGGTCCCATATCCTTCTATCAGTTTCTCCCTTCTAGAAGTTTCATCCTGAGATATACACGTACATGCATAAGCCTAAAGGCTTAGTGAATTCGTGTGTTTGTGTACAAATATATCACATGCAATAATGACGTGTACAATATGAAATGTAAAATATATAAAATATGCTGAGTACTCTGTGTCGAGGTAAATCAGGTAATCCAAGTCGTTATTTGACATTGATAAGTATGTGAGCTATCTATGTCACGACTATCTATACAAGCCTAAACTTTATAGGCAAGTATCTGCTAGTATCGACTTAGTACAACAAGATGCCTCCTGTGTACTAATCGTACTTTATATATAAGCCAACGACCGTTACGTTTCAGCCTCTGATTTAACCAATGACTAATTGACATATATGTATGTATCAAAAATCAAACCGTGCTAATAAATGCAATTAACACTTAAACAATTAATCAAATAATCACGTGGTATATCGTATATATTCCAGTTTTGAAAATAACACGGAACTCACCTTGTATGTTTAACGTAGATTGTAAATTGACTTTATTGAATAATGGTGTCAACCTAATAACATAAACATGCAAAAAGGATTAATATAAGTTGTGTTCTCATACGTAGTTCTTTAAACATGATTGAGAAAATTGAATTTATTATAAAATCTTGATTGCTTACGATTGCATCCATTACTTCAGTTAATTAACTTTTCAAAGTTTATACTAGTTTTCTGACCAAGCATGTCATAGGTACTAATATATCTTTTGTAAATTATTTACATGGTAAATTTACATTCTTATAAGCATATGAATTTATAAGTATTTACGTACAACTTTACATATGGTTAAAATCTATTTAAACTATTTAACATAGGATTAGTCTAATGTAAACTTTTATGTTATCGTATCATTTAGATTCCAAATTGCTAATTTATATCATGATATAACAACTAGTAGAAAGTTATAGTATAAATTTACTTCTCATTTAGCTTAAACTATTAATGATTTTAATGGTCTAAAATAGTAAGTTTAGTCAAAGTTTTGACTACAAAAATGTCCATTATGAGTTACTTGCAACTTATAGTTTTACTTTCAATTCTTTAGTTTTCAACTTTTAATTAGTTTAGCCTCTTTATCTGCGTTCTATTTTCTTATAATCTCGTTTTCTACATTCCCTTTAATGACCTTCTTAAATTTACATAACTTTGGCTACAACAGTTGCGTGACTTCAATCTTTTAAAAATTATGTGTATGTCACCATAACTATATGAATCGATTAGCAAAGGCTTCCTGACATAATATAAACTATTTATTACTATTTCTTTAAATTTGTAAAAGCCACGTCTAACTTCTTAGTTAGTAGTTATATTCATAAAACTATATCGACCATAATTTTATAATAAGGTGTAGTCAACCTTCTTGCCTCTTTTAACATAATAATATTTAGGACCATTAAAATTATCATAACCCCACGTCTTCTTATAAATAGATATGTATTAGTTTGTTAAGTAATATATATATTTTTACTTTTATTAAATAAAGACATAATATAAAGATTTTTAAATAGAAATTAATGACTACAGGGAACATGCACTAACCTTTCTTTGAGACGAAGCTATTCAACGTAGACGTGAATTATTGCATTGATATTTTATATAGATATTTATTTGGTATGTATAAAGGGTGGTAAATTTCAGAAGCATGTACGATGTCTATTTATACCACAAATCGTAAGCATGACAATGCTAGGCTATAAACCTATATCCATGACTTTTAGGCTTAAGTAACCAACGTGTCCTCTAGTAACCGTAGTATTACTAATTACTCATCAAATATACTAATTACTAAGCAACTATTCAAATAGTCTTTGGTTGAACCCTTCATCGCCCACTATGTTTGAAACTAGCCATTTAATATAAGTTATCATTTACGTAAATATTCTTGAGGGATTATTTTTAGCACTTGAGTTATTAAAGATATATACCATATTTTGTTTCCTTAACATCGATATATATATATATATATATATATATATATATATATATATATATATATATATATATATAATAATAGTGAAAATAATAAAATTATAATAACAGTAGTGCAATTTATACAAAGCAACGTTTTATTTCGTTAGTAATATTACATAACTAAGGTTTTATGGATGTTACAGGTTTTACCCTCGTCGGAATAAGTTGGAAGAACTGGTCTAAGTGGTCAGATAAGATGTCATCACTTATTCGTATGAATTATCAACATTACTCACGTATGCAACAAGACAGGGGTGATTTATATTACAAATAGGAACTTAAGTAATACATTTGTTAACTGATTCATAACACAACTACCTTCGGTCGTTCTCGACTTCCATAAGTTTGTACTTTGCCATAAGCATTTCCAGTACTATATCGAAGAATAGTAGAATAGGGGCCGTCATGTTATTTCACAATAATTAAGGCTAGGTGTATTTCACTAATATGATGATCCTAAGGCAACAATCAAACAAGAACATGCAATAAGACAATCAAGACAATAGTTAAACCTAAGCATACAAATGTATTAATTAAATCGAGGATATTCCGAAAGTTGTCTCAAAAATACCATCTGTCTGAATTAAATCTTAATATACCTTTATTCCCATATTCCGTGTCTCTTGGATCCTAATTTGGTCTAGAGAACACCGGCAATGCCGAGTTCAATGATTCAATCAAACATAGTATAACTAAGTGACCTATACCCTATGAGTTAGCTACGTTCATTTTTGGATAAGGTTTTAGTCACAACATGAGTTGGGCAGACAAACGATAAAGATTCAATTCCTACATCTATTCATGATATAAAGCACTCACAATCTCCTAACATACGCAATGATCACATATTTAAATTTTTCCTAAACGACTATCATAGCAGACAATTGAGTTATTTAGCAAATCATGACAATTCTAGCATGCATATTTAAGTTTATTAAAGAAAGAACGAACATAATTAAATATGGAAGATAGATTAAAACCTGATAAAGAAATACAATAACTCGTAGCTACAAATGCGTCCCGGAGTACCTCCGTACAAATCTTAATTTACTAGTTAATTAGCTAGTCTAATTAACCAAGGAAGTATTACAAGAAAGAAAAGATGGTGAGAAAGTGTATTACAAAGTGTATTGTACGTGTGTAGATATTTTTTACAAATGAACTCAAAGCCTCTATTTATATGTGGGCTTTGGCTCACATTAGCATCAAGTGGTGTATGTTAGCAAAAAGTAGCCAAAATGGTGCACCAGGTACTGTACAACACGAAAAGTAGGCGCACCGGGTACCGTACAACACGAAAAGTAGGCGCACCAGGTACCAAAACTTTCCAAAAACGGAAACCGGGACGGGTGTAGGGTGGCCGGCGGCGGTGGGCCCAGGGCCGGCGGCGGCTGGCCTGTAGCCGCCCCGTTTCGCCGTTTTTTGCTTCGTTTGCTGATTCGTGCGTGTTTTCTTCGTTATACGTCCGTTTGCGTTGATTCTTTTTTTGTAGGATTCGTAATTCAAAAACGAAGATTTTGACATAAGATAGGCCCTGTGATGAGATCACTAGCTCCAGATATTGCATACGGATCATTTGGATCTTCCGGCGGGCGCGAAATCTTCATTCTTTACCCGTTTTGGTTGATTCTTCTTCTGTTGGATTCGTAATTCAAAAAAGAACATTTTGCAAATAATGGATGTTGATGGAGGGCACTTTAGTCTTGAAATCTTGTTTTTGTGCCTTGAATCTTCAAACGTGCGTGGAATCTTCGTTTTACAACCGTTTTGCTTGATTTTTCTCGTGTAACCTGGTTTTGACCATCTTGGCATAATGTTAATGATTTGTGCTATATTTGAGTTATAATGCCAAGAATCGTTCCAGAATGAGAGAGATATCGGTAGTAAAAACATGACTTTTTACGCGATATCAATCGGGTACACGGACACGGGTATTTTATACTGTGAATTGGGGACAAAACCCCCCCAAAAAGGGGATCTAGTCGGCCCTTTTCTTACACAGCCGATCCAAACACCTTTCCCCATTTCTTTTCATTTTGATTTTCTTCATCCATTCTTAACCTCAATCTTTCTCTTGATTTCTCTCAAATCAACAACAAATAACAATAACAACCCAACAACAACAATCAACAACTCATCATCTTCATCATAAGATTATCGTCATCATCATTACACACCTCTTTCTTCCTCTCGGTTTACCACCGGCGCCGACCACCACCATCATCTTTGGACCATCATCAAAAATCGAAAGGAGGAGGAAGCAAGGAAAAGAGTAACAACAACATCATCATCGTTACCTATTTTCATCATCACCATCGGACTCCATCATCATTACCACCACCGATCCCCATTTTTAATTTGTAAGAAATCCTTCGATTTTTCCTTTGATTTGTGTTTATACAACTCGTATTATCATGTATTAGGTGTTATATAAACTACTTATGTCCGAAATTTGGAGCTAGAATTTGTTTAAAAACTGAAATTGCACGATTTGGCCTGAAATGAACCAGGACCCGGCTGGTGGGTGTATCGACCCGGCGGGTCCGACCCGCAAACCCAAATGACCCGACTGTTTTGTGTTATAACCCGGATGGAATGGGAGAGCCATTTGGTTTGTTTTGATAAACATGTAGCAATCTTTCTATTTCGGGACATTTCCAATTTTAGCAAGATCATTAATAATAATAATAAACTAACATTAATATTTTGATACCATTAATTATATATATACAACGACAAATAATTTGGATAAATATATATCCATGACGGAACAAGTGAGTACAACCAAATTTTTGTAAATGATACAAACATTTAATGTGTATTTGACTTCAAGTTTATGGTTAAAGTTATATTTGGTAAATATATATACTTACGCGTTTCGAACAATTAGGCAATAACTATAATTTGTGAAAATAATAATTATTTTCAACACAAATCACCGACGACTTGTACACATTTAAGAAATTAATAATTTCTTCAAAACTACCAAACTATTAACATAATTTGACAAACTGTCAAGTACTTATGCTTATACATTATTGCGTATAGGTTGACCTACTTGGGCTTAGGCTTTGCTAGCACTCTCGCATATATTTAGCTCACCAGGTGAGTTCCTAGCCCCACCCTTTTAAATTGTTTTTGTTGATTTTGGGGGAGAACGCATACTCAATTAAATCTTTTCATTGCTTAATGAATACAAACCATTTACTGAATATCTGTGACATAAACATTATGTTTTCACATCAATAACCTCTCTCAATTATACTAAAGTGTGTTAAGTATACATATGATTGCTTTAGGAACCATAGCCTTTCCCTACAAGTATGTTTCACAATTACTAGGCTTAGGCTAGCACTTAAGTAAACATCACTCAGTTACCTCAATATACTTACTAGGCTGAAGGCTAGGAGTATACGATAGTAGCACACGTTATTATAGTACTTTATACTATTTCCAGTCAACTAGGTGATGGTTATTCATATCTAAGCTCATTATGCTACACTCAATATCTAAGGGATGGTTGTACATACTTAGATACATTAAATTATTCTCATATATTATATGACAATTAAAGGTACATCCTGAGTACCTGTAACATTTCTCTATTAAATCAAAATCGATAACACTTTGTTAGTTATTATCCGTTGACAAAGTATATATATATATATATATATATATATATATATATATATATATATATATATATACTATTCCAAGCACTAGGTGCTGTCTCAATCTATTTATGTATAATGATATACATACACATATGCATTCATGACTCTATCAATCGGGCTTGTCTTGATACACCCGATACCTCTATGCATACAGACTTACATGAATCATTGATCGCTATTATCTTGGATGATACAAAACGATACCACGGTAGGTGGTACAAATCCCTATCATCAGGGATGATACAAATCGATACCACGGTGGGTGGTACAAAACGATATCACGGTGGGTGATACAAATCGCTATCACAGGTTGTGATACACATCATTTATTGGTACGAGTTAATTCTCGTCATCACATCTATGAGTTGGCACTCGTCATTATATAAAATCAATACGAGTTAATTCTCATCATTATATCTACGAGTTGGCACTCGTCCTCACTAGAAATCAATACGAGTTTGACTCGTCCTTATTAAAACACAATACGAGTTTACACTCGTCATTATCTGAATACATGCGAGTGATTACTCGCCATTATTAGTATTAATGTAGGTTAATACTTTCTCTTATTAGTATAACCACGAGTCCATTACTCGTCCTCATTAGACATTATTTGAGTTTATGCTCGTTTTCAGGTCACCCCTATTAGTACCCTACTGGCTTAGAACTATAGGTTAACCTAATGACACATGATATCGCTCAGGGGAGCAATCATCGCTTAACACTATAAACTCAATATACAATTTACAAATTATCTTTGAAACTTATAATGTTTTATAACATTACGAATTGTTTAATTAAACCTGTGAACTCACCAGCGTAAAGCTGAACATTTTCGTATGCTTTCTCAGGTACCACACAAAAGTAGGATTGGCATTCAGGATCCTAACTCGAGTCGCACGCTTTCAAACATGTGGGACTACCCATGCATTGCTTTTGTATTTTTAAATTATGTATTTGGAATTTACTTACAACCTCGTAACTTTGTAAACCTTTATTTTGGAAATGTAATAACTATTTTCTAACGTCTCATTTAGAGTCGTTCATTATGTACCTTTGTGCTTGTGATATTTGATTGGTGACACCCTGACCCGACCGCTTCCGCAACCTGAAATTTGGGGGTGCTACAATCATGCCCCGTCGTTATATTTCAATAATGTCACTGGCCATCCTTATAATATATGTTTTGCATCACCACGAGTCCCTAACCCAAACGTCGTTAACTTTTTAAGTTAAATGGCTGACATGTGAAAGGCACATGAGGGTATCTACGTGTTTTCCCCCTTTGTTCCCACCAACCCCAATTCATTTCCCCCTTCTATATCACTACCACAAAAAACCACCTCTATTTTGTATCCGTACACATCGTCCTTTAAAGTTTAAACCCCAATTTGATAATCCACTAAAGTCAAACCAACCGGATGTTAACAATTCCGACAACACAAACACTTTCCGGTTCCCATTGCGATGACGAAGACCGAAATCCAAACGAATTACTCGTACATGGGACGTAATTTCAATTTCGATGATTCCACCGTTTTCAGTGATTGCAACAGTGACCTTGCAACAGTGACCGATCAGGTGAATTTCCTACGACATCGTCACAAAGCCGTCGTCTACTCCTCTCCTGAGCCACCGATAACGTCGATGACCTAATCGCACAGCTCGTCTCCGGTCTGGAATCCAATTCAATCGACGATAAAAAACAAGTAGCTATGGAGCTCCGATTACTAGCGAAGAACAAACCGGAAAACCGATTAAAGATCGCACGTGCCGGCGTAAAAACCGTTAATTTCATTAGTTTCATCTTCCGATCTACAATTACAAGAATACGGCGTAACCGCCGTTTTAAATCTATCATTATGCGATGAAAATAAAGAGCTATTGGCTTGTTCCGGTGCAACCAAACCGTTAGTAAAATCATTAAAAATCGGCACATCAACAACTAGAGAAAACGCGGCATGTTCGTTACTACGTTTATCGCAGTTAGACGAATATAAATCCGTAATCGGACAATCAGGTGCGATTCCGTTAGTAATAAACCTTCTAGAAACAGGAAGTATTCTCGGTAAAAAAAGACGCCTCAATCGCGTTATACTCGCTATGTTCGGTGAAAGAGAATAAGTTACGAGTGGTTCAGGTCGTAGTAATGAAACCGTTAGTTGAATTAATGGCGGATTTGGGGAAATGAATTGGGGTTGGTGGGGACAAAGGGGGAAAAGACATAGATACCCACATATGCGTTGCACATGTCAGCCATTTAACCAAAAAAGTTAATAACGTTTGGGCTAGGGACTCGTGGTGATGCAAAACAGATATTATAAGGACGACCAGTGACATTATTGAAATATAAGGATGGGACATGATTTTTGAGCATAACACAAGGACGGATTCGGCAATTTTCTCATTTGTAAATAAAGGGTACAAAAGAAAGTAAAACATTATATAAAATAGTTGTGATATACTGGCATATACCCGCGCAAAGCAGCATGGTAATTATTCCGTTTAATATCGTAATATAAGTATTATTAAAGTAAATTTCATTATATGTTGTTAGAAATTTCTTGTTTTTTAATTTAAATGGATATGTATATTTTAATTTTTGTTATTCATGATTCAGTTTATTTATAGGTTTTTGTATTTTTAAATATACACTTGTTTATTTATGGACTAAATGTAATTAATATTATAGATTGTTTTTAAAAATTAACTAAGGGTAGTTTAGTCTATTTTGTTGAATATAAGGGTATTCTAGTTATTTCTGTTCTTTAAATATGCAAGACATTGAAGAAATTGGTTAAACCTTTATAATGGTGTAACATAGCATAACAACAAAGTAAATATCATTAAGAAAATTTAATTGGTAAGAAATGTAGGATTAATAAATCTGCAGCGGAGCGCGGTTTTACCACCTTGTTATTATAACAAGTGTGGGTAATCGCACTTCGTTATGAAATTGTTGTTTATATTTTAGGTTATAAAGCTATAAAAAAAAAGTAAAAAGTTTAAATTCGATTAATAATAATACAGCACTTTTATATTTAGATAAATGACAAATGTATAATTTGATGCTTGATTATTGTTTGGTTGATTTTTGTTATTATCTCCGTCTCAATCAAATGGCTTACTTTGATTTTGCATGCAGTTTTAGAAATTTTCATCAATTATACTCCTCACGAAGCAAATAAAATCTCTACCCACTAAAGTCTCTTTCGGTTGGTTAAAAATCAAAATCTCAAAATAGTAATATGAAATTTTGCGTTGGACGGAGATAGTATATATTTTCACTAAATGATAGATAAAAAAAAATACAGAGATATTAAGTAAATAAATTAATAAGATGGGGGCTTACATTTAAAATCAAAATAGTTGTTAGAAAAATTATATATATATATATATATATATATATATATATATATATATATATATATATATATATATAGGGTTTGGATCCGATAAAATAAACCTTATGGTGAAATAAATAGAATAGATAATTAATTAAAGGGCCTTTTGGGTATTTGACATTCATTATTTAATTCTAAATTAATATTTCTCTCTCTTTCTATCAGTCATCATCTACCATTTCCATGTTCACAACGGCCTCTCTTTTTGATTTTTGATCGGACAACAACGATAGTCATCGACTGAACGATGGTGCACAGCCACAACAACCCGCCAAACTATAGAGCACAGCCACAAGCCCACAATCATCGGCTAACCGACGGACCTCAACCTACTGTTGATGAAAAACGCTGCTACTATACTCACATCTCTTTGGATCGAAAATGCTGCTACCTTAATCACCATTCAATCCCGAACGTTAAACTCCACATACGTTGAACACTTGTTGTGAATCATGTAAAGGTTGTTTGTGAATCACATAGTTGTGAATCATCCTTTGAGATTGTTCGTTAGCCTTTAGAGTTTAATTCTTTGTGCATCAAAAAGTTTGTGATTCATAGCATCAGATTGTATGTAATTAAGGTTTGTTAGTTTTGGAGTTTAATTTGTGAAAGAGATATTGATCGAATTTAGTTTGTGGTTTTGTGCATCATCTTTCAATAATATTCTTTGTGAATCATTTGTCGTTTAGTGGATCAAAATTGTATATTTTTTCAAATGGGTGGTTCTACTTTGATAGAATGAACTGCTCTTGAATTACACAGATGATGTACGAATTATTGTTACTTCAGTAAAAATTATGGACTAAATTCTACTGCACAAATTTATTTTAATCCCTAAAATGAAATGATGCACAATGGTCATGAAAATGAAGACCAATTGTATTCCTGGTTAAATCCAAACCGATTAAACCTCTCTCCGTTATTAAATTGGGTTATCAAATTACATATATAACCCTATAACTCATTTAATTAATTAGAAAAATAAATTAAATACAAGTTTTAATTCTTTAATTAATCAAATGATCTAACGGTCTATAATTTATCCTATTTATTCTACTATTTCACAATAACCAACCCCTATATATATATATATATATATATATATATATATATATATATATATATATATATATATATATCATTTTTCTAAATTAGATCTTGTACACTATCTTTTGTTGATATTTTATATATACTATATATTATTTAATAGTTTAGGGGTCTTCATCGTGTAAAGTTATTTTAAATATAAGGGCCTTATGTATGTATTTAATAGTGGAGGGATCCTTATGTATAGTTATTTTAAATAGAGGAACCTTTATGTAAGATCTGAAATAGAATGGAAAAAATTGTTGTTGAAGAGGATCGAACCGACAACCTTCGGTTTAACTTTTGCACACTTAACCACTTCTCCAGGAGCTCACATTTGTTGAAAACTTATAAATATTAGTTTTATATAATATTACTGAAATAAAAGCTTCTAGATGTAAACAGTAAATACATGGCCCATTGATTGTGATTTTGAACCTGTTCTTTCCATGACCCTTCTTAATTAATTGAGACAGGAAATCAAGAGTTGAAATAGGAGTCACTTTGGTGCCCCACCTCTCCAAGAGCACACATTTGTTGAAAACTTATAAATATTAGTTTTATATTATATTACTGAAACAAAAGTTCTAGATATGAACAGTAAAAACATGGCACCTATTGATATATGGTAATTAGGGGTTGCAATAGGAGTCGACTAAAGTCGGGGTTAAAAGGCAGTATACAAAATTCCGGCAACTTTCAAGAATGTCAACGACGGCGAGTTTGACTTTAAGATCATCGATCCCAGTCCCAAGCGTCAAAGAACTTGTATCTCAACCTCTTCACACCGTGCCCCACCGCTACCTACAAAACATCGACGCCGACTACCCAACCGCCGCCGGCAACTCTTCACTTCATGTCCCTGTAATTGATTTGACCAAACTTGTTGACCCTCAGTTTCAACTCTCCGAACTTCAAAAACTTCATAATGCTTGCAAACATTGGGGCATCTTTCAGGTGATCAACCATATTTCTGTCACTTGTTATTTTTATGTGATCATTGAAACATCATTTGTAATTTTACATGATACAGTTGATAGTAGCAATAGTTTTGTTGGGTCAGATAAAAATAAAAAATTTGAACTTTGAAGTCACCTATAGAATGTACAGTAAAAGTTTAATTTTAATGTTTAGGGCTTGTTGGAATTTGGGAAAGCTGGTAAATTTTAATGTGAATGTCATATGAGCTTAAAGTCATAAGCTTGAGTTAATAAACTTATTAGGCATAAAAAATGAGCTTATACACTTTTCTGTATTTCAATAATAAGTTCGTTAGCGAAACGTAATGTGTATTAAGAAGTGCTGTTTAAAAGAAGAAATTTTTACACTCCAAATATATCGAAAGAGTAAGTTTGCAATGTAATTTTACAAAAAGAAATGTATCTGACACTGAACATAATACTTTATTAGTGCAAATTTCGTTATAATATTAAGAGGCTCGTGTTTGACAGTAATTGTCAGACGTAACAATTTGCCTATTAACAGTGCAAGGTTGCTATAGTTGATGTTGATCTACTCCATATTGATGTCAAAATTCTTGAGTGTCGGTTGCTTATGAGTTTCGTTAGAATTAAAGTTCTCAGTCGTAAAGTGTATATTCATGTGTCCACTTCTTGGATTTGAATTGAAATGCTAATATCTACAGATCATCATGAAAAGGAACGACAAGTTCTATTTACCACAATATGTTTTTAGAGTGTATATGTATCAATATTACAACTTTAAAACTCTATGAAATTGAAAATAGAACAACTACAATAGAAGGTGATGCTCGTATTTACAACTTTACCAATTGATGGCATCAAGTAGTTATTTGTTTAAGATTTGAGCAATATCGTGTGATTCCATCACTTGCAGTTCTCTGTTTCATTTGATTTAGGATTTCTCAGGTTACAATGATGATAAAGAACCGTAAGGTAAAATTTAATTATCAACGATGTGGAGGAGAAAAGTTAAAAATGAAACATATATATATAACATATGGAGCCATCATAAAATGACTCAGATAAGATAACACAACAGACAATAACCCGGGAAAAAACATTTAGTTTTAACAATTTGGAGATAGACATTCACAGGATAAAAACGTAGGCTTGAAAACCTGTTATGGATCAGCAAAATCTCATATCTAATATCGAAAGTAGAAGCTTCACACTTGACACTACCACATAGGAACAACAATATACCCTAGGACCACTTAATGGTTTTAACATAGGGCATCTGATGAGCTTGTAATGGAGTTTTTAGTTTGCATCTGAAAAATCCCATCTCTCGTTAGTGTATATAATCATTTTTTAATTAGTATGATGCGTCAACCAATTGATTGGAATATTCTTTTTCCAGACGGAATATTGTTCACATTAAAACATATAGTAATATTAAAATACGACTATTGTTTGTGGCAAACAGGCGCCTTTCAAAAGATTGATCACGAACTTATTCTTTTGACCTGTTTTGGGTTAACAAATTTTCCCTTTGAACCTTTTTTGGTCAAGAACAACGTTGGATTGGACCACTTTGTGATGGATTGAGACATTTTCATGATCTGATAATCCCTTACTTTGCAGTTAGTTGGTCATGGAGTTTCTGATGTATCGATAAAAGGTATGGATGGAAAAATTCAAGAGTTTTTCAACATGCCCACTGAAGAAAAAAAGCGGTATGCACAAAAACCTGGAAGTTTAGAAGGTTACGGTCAAGCCTTTGTGATCTCTGAAGACCAAAAGCTGGAATGGTGTGACATGATATTCCTCGAGGCTATTCCTGCTGACGAACGAAAATTAGAGTTTTGGCCCGAACAACAGCCTCATAATTTCCAGTAAGATGATCAATTCTTTACGCCCCATAATTTTTAATTTAGTGTACTAGATTTGAAGTTGTTAGGGTGCCAATGTTTGTGTTTCTTGGAATATTGGGTGGCTTGTTGATTTTGAGTGACATAAAAGATAGCTCATTTATGTGAATCAGGGAAGCATTGCATACATATTCAAATGATATGAGGAAGACTGCGGTTTCCATAATTGGGTTTATAGCCAAGGCCTTGGGACTCGATGCAAAAAGATTCTCTGAGGCTTTTGAAGGAGGAAACTATGGTGTGCGGATGAATTGTTACCCACGTTGTCCGGAGCCTGAACGAGTTATTGGGATATCGCCTCATGCTGACATATCTGGAATCACACTCTTGACTGATTGTGGTGATATCCCAGGATTGCAAGTCCTAAAAGATGGCCAATGGGTGTTTGTTGAACCTATAACCGATGGCATCGTTGTAAATATTGGCATCATAATGGAGGTAACTTAACTCGTTCATTCTTTTGGAAGTTTGACTTTCAAAGTCAAATAAGATATTTCTCAACTTGTATCTACGAAACCTGATAACCACATCAAATTTGTAGAAAATACTCTCCGTCTTGTGAAAACTGCAACGATTTCATTTACAAGCAAATTGCATAAAAAGGGAGCTATTTTAATTTGACTTTTATTTGCGGGTAACGAACTTTGTTTCCACTCCTAAAAAGGTACTACCTCTTTTAAAGATATAGATTAAGGTAACAAATTTTCAAGAGTTATCATTTAAGGTAATCTGGCACTTCGTAACTGATGGTTTGACCATGTTGACTTTTTTTATGACAAGCTAGTCTAGCATAATAATACCGGTTAACTCACAAAATTACCTTTAATAAAAACTTCCGAAAGGTTGTTCCCTTTTTGGGAAGTAATCAAAGTTCGTTTACCCAAAATAGAAACCCGCCTAACTACATTTAGTTTGTATATTTGCATAGTTATGAAAAATTGATAGTGTTGATTCGAGTTGCATTAGTTAAGCCATATCACCCTCTCTTTCTTTTTTGGACATTCGATAATTGTAGGTAGTGAGCAATGGAGTTTACAAAGCTCCTTATCACAGAGCAGCAGTAAATAGGCAGAAAGACAGGTTTTCAATAGCGACATTTTGCTATCCGAGCAAAGAGTTTTACATTATGCCAGCTGAAGAACTGATACAGTCAGACTCATTGGCTTTATACAAGTCCTTCACATATGAAGAATATTTTCAAAGCTTCAATGAACGCACTAAACTCTGTGATGACGGGGTTCGATTTATTGATACATTGAAAATCTGATGCTCAGAAGAACTATAATACCTGTAAGTTGATCTTATATTGAAACAAACCACAGTTTCGTTACTTGTCAATATCGACTGATGTAACTAGTTTTCAGCAATAATTATCAAATTATAGATGGAAGTAAAGTAAGTGTATTATGTAAAAATGTGTTCTTACAACGCAATATTTACGGTGATGGTTGCTGCAAAATTTGTTCTCTAATGGTTTATTCTATATCATATGTTTATTTATACCACATGTAGAGACTACTTGAAGGAATTCTGTTTCATTTTGTGGGTGCTATCTTAGTTTCTCTTTTAATTAAATTAAATTAGTAAGTGAATGTGACCTTGAAAGAAGATACCCATCTCTCTTCATCCTACACTCACTACTTGCTACACATGTAGAGACTTTATATCTTATTTTATCCAACACTTTAATTTTAAGCAGTTACCACTGCACCCAATAATTTTTACGTACAGGAACTATATGCTTGGATCTATTGATCAGTTAAATAAAATCAATAAAGTGTTAAATAGAAACAATGTTAGTCTACACATCTTGTCACATGTAGACGTGCAACCATCAACAACAATAAGAATTTATGTTACCAAAATGTTTTCTAACTGTCACCATGATTTGTTCAATCGAAACAACAGAATCCATAAACGAAGGCTGATTTATTAACTGCCTAAAAATGTGAATTCATATGTACCAGATCACACATTGCACCAGAAAAAAAGCAAGTCCTACAGAATTTTCCAAAAAGAAAATGGAAAATAACATCTGAAATTCAACACCACCATCTTCAGTAATGATGGATAAACTAAAAGGCAGCCCATCCAGGAGGCTGAGAAGTCAAGTTTCTTTCTTTGTTTCTCAACCCACCAAAACACTGAGACTGGGTTAAGTTAGTGACAGGTACAGTTGCCGGAGATCTGACTGCAGAGGCAGCGGCTCCTGACCTGTTCTGGTGGCTGTTTCTTGTTGTAGCAGGTTTTGAATTTACACTTGTTACCAATGTAGGTGTCTTCAAATCTTCAGGAAAGGCCTGCCACGAGTTTTGATCTGAGCCTGAAGAACTCTTGTTAAGCAACACCTGTTTTAGTTCCCAAAACGCCCAATTAAACAAGAAGTAAAGCTTAATTCACACACATTGTTGGAGCGCTCATATAAGTGATCTGATTTGGTACAAATCATAAGACAATCATATTCTTTGTCGTATTTTATTTAAGAACTGTTTTAAAATTGAATAAGCCAAAAGGACTCGTGTGATATATTTATGAAGAAAAATCAGTGAGGTAAATAGACTCGCAAGTACCTTTATTTGTAATCTCATCTAACAATGTATGGCTACATATGCATAGAATCCGCCTGTAATGTGTTCAATATAATTAGGAAATTTGTAGAGGTGGAAAATGGGAGGTCAAGTGGGTTGAATAACAAATCAAAACTTGTAAGTCTTTGGCGCTACAAATAGATCAAAATAGGTTGGGTTCATCCAACCACTTTTTCTCCAATTTTTTGAGTAATTTGATCTAAACATAATTTCAATATATATATATATATATAGTTTGGATCAAATGAGTACACCTTAAAAATAAGAACGGCTAAGATCGCTTCAAATGCACAATTACTCTTGATAGAATAGTTAGATCAACATTCGTACATCTCAAATACGCAAAGAAAAATCAATGTACACTTATAAAAATGCAAAAAAACAAAAAAAAAAAAAACATTGATGCAGGATTATCTCTATAATTGTGCATCAATCTTTTTTTTCGATTTTTGTGCATTTCCGAAAGTTCACATCTATTTTTCAACACATATTTGAGATGTATGAGTGCGAATTTAATGAATTTGTTTACTAGTTGTGCATTTATGAGGTGTTCTTAGTCGTTCTTATTTCTAAGGTGTTCTTATTGGAAATCAACCCATATATATATATATGGAGGTTCATATGAGAACTACCTAAAGATTGAGAACCAAGATAACCAATTTCTAACCATTAGATGACAAGATCAATAGATGTAAATTGAATAGCATGATTGTAAATAATGAGTTTTATTTTTAATACATCAATTTACTAAAAGGGTAGTATGGACTCTTCAATTTCTAGCTCATCTTAACTGATCGTCGGTTTCATCTTATCATCTCCAACCAATTAATGCAAAAGTTAAAACCCCTTTTGGCCTTTTATATTCAAAATTACTATTTCCCGCAAGGTTCATATCTTTACCTTTACAAATAGAGCTATTCAAAAGTGTGCACACATCAAACTACTCCGTATTAGTTTGTGCTTGGTATGATACTACTAAGTTATAAGTCGTTCACGTGTGCACAAACGGTATCTATTATATAAGTCGTTCACGTGTGCACATATGGTATATATATTATGTAAACCCCATGTTCATATGTGAACAAAAATATATTGTTTTCATCATTATTTGCTCGAATGTAAACTGCTCAGATTAATCTTGTCATCTTACTCAAATTTAAATCTGATTTGCCTTAGCCAAAATTTTGCGTTGATATAAAGATGTGCACATGTTCACATAATATTAATCTCACAAATTGAAATATGCTTCGGTACATGTGCAATTGCATCACATTTTAATAATCATATGTACTGAAATGAACACATATCATTCAATTTTTTTTTAATTTGAGAGGATGATAGATACATGCATTAATACTGGCGGTGAAGTTGAACAAAAGAGAAGCGTGAGACACGTATATGAAATTCAAAAATAACAAAACTGATTCATAATTTAACGGTTTAATTAACTATTACAATTTGAAAAGACTAGTATACCCTTATCTAAAATTGGTTCTCTTAGTTCCCAATCTTTAGGTGGTTCTCATATGAACCTCACTCTATATATATATTAACAATCAAAATCCAAATTGTTGTATAACAATCAATATTTTAACCTTTTTGATGTTACCAAATTAACCCGTCAGAGATAAAAAAATAAAAATAAGAAAAGAAAAGCGAAAGCAACTCATTCGTAAGTAAACCGGTCGAAATTGTCCTATTAAGATGCTTATGAACAATATGAAGAAGAGAATAAGATCACCTACTGTGTTCCAGGAGATGATTGGCTTTTGGAAGCACTTTATTTGGTGGAGTAGTGGAAGCAAGAGCTTGTTTAATCCCATATAGTTGTTGTCTTTGCGATATGCAAATAATAGATAACTTTTCATACTCCGAATTTATTTCATTTTTCTCCAAATTTGCCCGCTTTAGCTACTCTTTCAGTCTTTCTACTTCAGCCTCTAACTGTAACACCCAGTTTCTGTTCCTGAAAATAAACGGTTATTTAAAAGTAACGAGAAATAACTTATTTGGTTTATTTGAAATTAAATAGGTAAAAGAGTCACATGATTTATTGTGACTAATAAAATAGTATTTGTTTTAAATTATTAAAGTTGACGGTAAAATAAAATATTTTTACTCACGGGTATTTTCGGGTTCCAGACAATTGATTTAGAAGGGGACTAAAATAGTACTGTTAATATTGGGTCGGTGTAGTTGGATCCGACCTAAACTCACCCACCTTTTCCCCAATTTCATTTCTTCTTCATTCTTGCAAAATCACAAAACAAGAAACACATACTCAAAATAAAAAGCAAACTAATAGGATGTGATTTTACTTCAAACTCATCATCATCATCATCATCATCTTAATTCTTTCATCTTCATCAAAGAGTAAGTTTGATTCTTGAAAGTTGTTCATAACTTTATTATATTTAATTTGAGAAATGAATGATTATGATCTTGAAGTTGTTAGATGATGATAGATAATGTTATTTGTTGAAATATGAAGTTTGTTTGATGCTAGTAATCTGATTAGATTGATTAGAGACTTGAGTTTATGATTTTTGAAGTTTTGGTTCGGATTCAGCTTGTAACAGGTCGTAGGCATCTGGGTTTGGGTAAGATAGCCTATCGGCTATTTTTAGCCTATCGGCTATGAAAGCTGATATCGCTCGTTTTGTACATGTTTATCTCTCGCGATATCATTGTTTTTGTACTTGTTTCTAGTCGATTTCATGAACTTTTGGTACTTATTTAGTTGGAAATTGATTTCATGTGTTTAGGTTGAAGATTGAGAAAGAAATGATGAAAAGATGGAGGATTTTGCTGATTTTGCTATGCTGCACCGTTTTGGCCATATCTCCCTCATACGAACTCGGATTGAGGTGATTCAGGCGGCCAAACGAAGCTAACTCAGAGCTCTACAATTTTCCAGAAGATGGTCAGCTGAAAAGAAAAGGTTCATAGCCGATCTGCTAAGTTTAGCCGATCGGCTTCTCTAGTGCAAAATCAAATCAGAGATTCGACCTTGTGCGTTGCCCAACATCATAGCCGATCTGCTTTCCTAAAGCAGATCTGCTATGCCTTAGCCGATCTGCTTTCATGCGCGGGGAAGTCTATTTATGACCTGTTTTAGGGTTCCGCATCAGACACACTCCACCCCCAATTTGGGGCAGCCTCCATGGCGATTTTTTAGGGTTTTCAAGCCATTTTCATCACCTTGAAGATATCTCATCATATTATATCATTCGGACACGAAGAATCATCATCCGAACATTGTAATCACTCGGTTTGCATCTTTATTCAATTATAATTATGTTTACTTTGCTTTCTCTTATTTCATGTGTTTATCTTGTTGTTATGATGATTAGTGGCTAGATTATTGTGCTTGTTTGGATGAACTAACTAGTTGATTAGGGGTGTATCTTTTGGTGTTAATTTATGCTTGAGTTTGTGAATCATCCATGGATTTGAATGCATTTAGTTGTTTGTTGTTATGAACTCTCGGCATTTTAGCTAAACAATTATAGCGAACGTTTGTTGCTTAATAAAAATACCTAAATGAGTTGTTTGTCATTTGTGGAACAAAGCATTTGATGATTGTAACAACACTAGTTAAATTCATACAAGTTAGCGATTATAGCGAATGTTTGTCGTGTGGATGATTTGCAAACTCTTAAAATCTTAATTTATGTTTAATCGGAGAACCTTGTGTGATTGAGCTTAATCTCAAGAATTTGACCATTTGGTGATTTACTAATTGATATAGCGAACGTTTTCAACCTAGTAAATTACTATCGATTATTTGTCTATAAATGATTGAACAAAATTGCGAATGTGGTTTTGGAATGTGTCAAATGATTTAGCTAAATTGTGCGAGTTGGTAACCATGGCGAACGTCCGTTACTAGATTAAATCATAGGTTTGTTGATTGAAGTTGAACAATAGGTCTTAGCGGACGTTGAGCTTAGGTTTGATGAATGTTACCATTTAGCATATATTTTAACCGGCTATAACTCTACACCCCGAAATCACTAGTGAAATAGTCCAAGCAAGCATTGTTTTTAATATCTGAAAGTTTCCAATCAATCACTTTGACTCTTCAGAGTCCACCTGCCTAGATTAATTAAAGTTTGTAGTTTTAAGCAACGTGACAACTCGGTCACAACAAAACCCCCACAGTTACTTTTCTGTATTAATTACTTGCACTTGGTTATAATTCTTAAACTCACATTCCCTGTGTTCGAACCCGAACTTACCAAACTATACCACCACTCGACAGGGTCCACTGCCCGGTTGTGTTTAGGTCTAGCTCGGTACATTTTGGTTTACTTTTCAACGATAAATTTTAAGACTAGATTCAACACATCAAGTTTTTGGCGCCGCTGCCGGGGAATGTGATTGATTAAGAGTTTAATTCGAGTGTAATTAATTGACCCTTTTTCTGGAATTTATTTCTAGGAAAGTTACTTTAAGAGTTTTAGTTATTATTAGTGTATATATTTTTAATGTTTATTTATTTTGTGTTGAGTGGTTACGTTTTACCGTTTTTAGTTTTGATGTTTGTAGCAGATTTGTGACTTAGCATCAATGTCATATTACTCAAATCATAAAGGTTACAAACCTTTATGTGAAAAGAGTGATTATGATGATGTGCCAATGATATCACGCGGAAGGTGTGCACCACCAAGACACCAAGATGAATGGAACCAACCTTATCAATCGAGGTCTTGGATTGATGAACCTTCAATCACCAAAGAGATGGAACAACCGGAAATGTCAAATCTTGAACGGTTGTTGAAAGGGGCGATAGAGCAAACGGAGAGGCAAAGTAAAGAATGGGATGACATTTTTGATTGGAATATAGAGTTTGGTCAACAAAGGTCATATGATACATACACCAATGCAACCGAGCATTTGGATAATGTTGAGGCTATTGAGTGCAATGATTATTATTCTAACGTTGATGTTCCATATTCTTCTAACTTTGTTTTTCAGGATGATAATGAAGACGAAATGGATGAGGTGGAAGAAGAGAATGAAGTCACTAATTACCCTCATGAAACTTCACAAATTGTTTTGCAGGATTCATACATGCTAGAGCCTGAAGTGACTAAGGACGCAATTGTTGACTATGATGCCGATATAATGGAGTTACAAGAACTGCTTGGGATTAGTGATCATGAGTTAGATAAGCTAGTGGAGAAAGGAGTTGGAGATGATCTCTTCCTATATGCAGAATTTGGAAATTTATATCGAGTTAGTGGCACACATGTACAAACTGAAATAGGTGATGGCGAGTTAGATGAACTCAAAAGCAATGGTGTAACATCCTGTTTCTGGGCCTGGAAATAAATTGTATTTTATAAGTTTGGTTGGTTTATTTAATAATAAACAAGTAAAAGAGCCTCAGTTTTTATAGTGATTAATAAATTATTGCTTGTTTTAATTTATTAAAGATGACGGTAAAATAAAAGTATTTTGACTTACGGGTATTTTCGGGTTCCAGACAATAGGCTAGGAACGGGTATAATTTTATACATAATAAAAGTGGGGGTCGGTTTGGTGACCGACTCATTTTACCCACCTTTCCCCAATTTCATCTTCTTGAAACTCTCTCTATTTCACATTCAAAGAAAATCAAGAATTTAAACTAGTGATTGAATCTAGCTAAAGTGAAAAATCAGATTATCATCATCCATATTATCATCCTCTCCATTTAATTGTAAGTAATTCTTGGTGTTCTTGAGTTATTAGTAGAAATTTGGGTTTATGATGAATATATGTGATTTGTTTGAATTGAAGGTTAAATAATATGTGTTTGATGTTTCTAAATGATTAGATAACGATTTAACATGATTACATGGTAATAGAATGGTAGAAATGGCTAGAGTTCTTCAATTTGAGTTCATAGTTAGGGTTTGGTAATTTTGGTGAATTAGATGATGATGCATGAGTTAGATTGTGGTTAGATAGTGTTTGTTGTTGTTATTATATGTTTATGGTTGAAGTTGTGGTTATTTACTTGGTAATTTCGTGTTCATAAACTGATTTTGGTGAAATTTGGGTTTTGGTCCGTATGTTGGTTGCTGTTTCTGCTGATGCTAAAATTATGATCAAGCCGGCGGCTTGATCACTGAAGCCGGCGGCTTCAAGTGGCCAGCCGACGGGTGGAGGATCCCAACCGGCGGGTTCTGTAGGTCTTAAAACGCAAATAAGGTTCTGATGTTGAAAATGTTAATTCACCCGGCGGGCCAGGGTGCCAAGCCGGCGGCTTCTCAGCCAAGCCGGCGGCTTCCCTGCCCAAGCCGGCGGCTTCTGGGTGGTTTCCAGCAATTTTATTTCTTTGTTTAATATGATTAAATGCTAATGATATATGATGTGTGATACGTATTATATGGTATAGGATATAAGATATATGTTAGATAATATTGAAATACGTTATATGAGATTATGATATAAGCATTGTGATTTGTGTTGAACGTTTACTGACTTGGTGTTATTGTTGTTTCCAGATAAGCGGACGGCCACTCAGTAAGATAAGACCTCTGAGTTGGCGATCAGGCGTAAATATTCGGTGAGTGGAATTGTAGTCCTCGGTTCCACCCAGTTGTAACGGGTTCGGTTACAACGGGTAACCAGGATAGTTTATATCAGTAGGTTGTTGTTATTGGTCGTACCGGTACCAGTCTTGTCTGTTTTGTTTATGTTGCTGATTATATGAGTTGTTGTGTGATTGTTGTTGAATTGTTGTTTGGTTGTGAACAGTTGTGAACTGTTGCTGGTTGTTGTGTGCTTTTGCATTGTGAATGCAACGTGGTTGTTTTCAGAGGTCAACTGCTGTCTGGGTTGGGTTTGGGTACTACTGTGTAGTTGTCGAGGTTTCTTTGAGACACATAGTTGAGAACAAGCCTAGTCAGTGAAGGTAGTACTCAAGCTATCGGTTGATTACTGGGATTGGCTTGGCGCCCAGTAGTCGTGGTTTCTGGGTTGGATGGATACCAGGAACCGCCGGTCCTCTTGACGTTATGTGCTTATGTGTTTAATTGTTGTTGTTGCTTTGTTGTAAGACTTGTTATGAGTGGGTTGAACCGTCGGTTACGGTTCCATTCACTTAGCTTTGGCTAATCCCTCGTTGTTTAATGTTTTGCAGATTGTGGTTAGTGGATGTAGATGTAGATGTTCGGGTTGTAGATGTTGACTGGAAGTTTGACTAAAGCTTGGCGCAACTCTGACCTTTTGTGAATGTCTTTTGGAAATAAGTTTATATAAGGCCCGTTTTGTGTTAATATGGGTTGTAACTAATATGGTTGTAAATGTTTAACTAATGTTGTCATACTTTGTAGTCGTTAAACCTGGAAGCATTGTAAGTCGGTAAATGTTTTGTTTTGGGGGACTTGCGCTTCCGATTTTCGAAATATAATATATAAATGATATGTTTTGGTTCACGTAAGGATCGGGCCTTACAAGTTGGTATCAGAGCATAGGTTTGGGTGAATTGGGCATTTGCGAATGTTCAATCCCAAATCTATTTGGTGTTAGTCAAACTTTTCGGTTAGTGGGATTAGCTTTTAGTTGGGGATTGGTTAGTATAGATGATACTAACGATTAACAAGTTGCAAGTTGTGTTTTGATTGTGAGTACAGGAATGGCAGATGATGAGAACCCGGATCCCAACAATGTTACTAGAACGGAGCTTCCACCTCCAGAAAATAATAATGTTAATCAGGGTGGTACTTCCAATGTGAATCATGATGAAGCTAGTCAAGAGGATTATGTGTTGCATATGGAAGATGAGGTTATAAGACTTAGAAAGATAGAACAGTTGTATTTGGAGTTACAATCTAGAGTAGCTCAGCAAACGTATCAGTCTCCTCCTCCACCTCAGCAGAATAGGTTGTGTTCATTTAAGACTTTTAAAGCGTGTGGACCTAAAGACTTTGAGGGAGGTAATGATCCAATGGTGACATTGAATTGGTTAAGGGACACCGAGAGGAAATTTGAGGTGTGTCAGTGTGAAGATGAGTTAAGAGTTAAGTATGCGGTTCAGTTATTGAAAGGCCAAGCGATGAACTGGTGGGATTCTGCGACTGCACAAATGACATCGGAGCAGAGATCTAGAATTACTTGGGCTGAGTTTCATAGAGAGTTTAGTAAGCAATTCTGCTCTGAGTTTGATATGCTTAGACTTAGGCAGGAGTTTCTTGATTTGGAGTTTTCTGATAAAATGACAATGGATGAGCTTATCAATCAATTCACTGATAAGTTAAGATTTGTTCAGCAATGGGTACCGGATGAGAGGACTAGGATTACCCATTTTGTTAAGACTTTACCACCACAGTACCGTACATCAGTGAGGTTGGCACGTTCTTTGACGGAGGCTTTTGAGTTAGCTAGGTCGGTGCATAGTGACAATCAAGCATGGGAAAAGTCGAGTAAGAATAAGTCGGTGCAACTTTCTAAGAGTGGTACTACTGGAAGTAAGAGTCAGAATCGGAGAATTGAGTTTAGTGAGGGCTCGGTGGGTAGTGATCCAAATTCTTGGTGTAATGCTTGTAGGTCGAGACATTCGGGTCCATGTACTCCTCAAACGTTAAGGTGTATTAAGTGTGGAGCATTTGGGCATGGTAGTAGAGAGTGTACCTTTCCTCAGTCTGTGTGTTGGAACTGCAAGAAAGAGGGTCATCGAGCAGGACAATGTCCGGAATATGTTAGGCAAGGCTCGGGTTTAGCTGGAAGTTCGGGTTCTGGTTCGGGTTCTGCATCATCGATTGGGCAAAAGAGAAAGTTGGCGCCTGCTCGAGCTTTTCAAATGACAGTGGGAGATCAAGTGACAGTGGGGGAATTGCTCGAAGTGAATAACCCAGGTAAATTCTATAATTACTTTGATGTAATATAGTTATAGTGTTGTTTGCTTATGTCTAATTGTAGTGTTTGACATATTTATGTGGGGATTTGATTTCGGGGACGAAATCCTTTAAGGGGGGAAGATTTTTAACATCCTGTTTCTGGGCCTGGAAATAAATTGTATTTTATAAGTTTGGTTGGTTTATTTAATAATAAACAAGTAAAAGAGCCTCAGTTTTTATAGTGATTAATAAATTATTGCTTGTTTTAATTTATTAAAGATGACGGTAAAATAAAAGTATTTTGACTTACGGGTATTTTCGGGTTCCAGACAATAGGCTAGGAACGGGTATAATTTTATACATAATAAAAGTGGGGGTCGGTTTGGTGACCGACTCATTTTACCCACCTTTCCCCAATTTCATCTTCTTGAAACTCTCTCTATTTCACATTCAAAGAAAATCAAGAATTTAAACTAGTGATTGAATCTAGCTAAAGTGAAAAATCAGATTATCATCATCCATATTATCATCCTCTCCATTTAATTGTAAGTAATTCTTGGTGTTCTTGAGTTATTAGTAGAAATTTGGGTTTATGATGAATATATGTGATTTGTTTGAATTGAAGGTTAAATAATATGTGTTTGATGTTTCTAAATGATTAGATAACGATTTAACATGATTACATGGTAATAGAATGGTAGAAATGGCTAGAGTTCTTCAATTTGAGTTCATAGTTAGGGTTTGGTAATTTTGGTGAATTAGATGATGATGCATGAGTTAGATTGTGGTTAGATAGTGTTTGTTGTTGTTATTATATGTTTATGGTTGAAGTTGTGGTTATTTACTTGGTAATTTCGTGTTCATAAACTGATTTTGGTGAAATTTGGGTTTTGGTCCGTATGTTGGTTGCTGTTTCTGCTGATGCTGAAATTATGATCAAGCCGGCGGCTTGATCACTGAAGCCGGCGGCTTCAAGTGGCCAGCCGGCGGGTGGAGGATCCCAACCGGCGGGTTCTGTAGGTCTTAAAACGCAAATAAGGTTCTGATGTTGAAAATGTTAATTCACCCGGCGGGCCAGGGTGCCAAGCCGGCGGCTTCTCAGCCAAGCCGGCGGCTTCCCTGCCCAAGCCGGCGGCTTCTGGGTGGTTTCCAGCAATTTTATTTCTTTGTTTAATATGATTAAATGCTAATGATATATGATGCGTGATACGTATTATATGGTATAGGATATAAGATATATGTTAGATAATATTGAAATACGTTATATGAGATTATGATATAAGCATTGTGATTTGTGTTGAACGTTTACTGACTTGGTGTTATTGTTGTTTCCAGATAAGCGGACGGCCACTCAGTAAGATAAGACCTCTGAGTTGGCGATCAGGCGTAAATATTCGGTGAGTGGAATTGTAGTCCTCGGTTCCACCCAGTTGTAACGGGTTCGGTTACAACGGGTAACCAGGATAGTTTATATCAGTAGGTTGTTGTTATTGGTCGTACCGGTACCAGTCTTGTCTGTTTTGTTTATGTTGCTGATTATATGAGTTGTTGTGTGATTGTTGTTGAATTGTTGTTTGGTTGTGAACAGTTGTGAACTGTTGCTGGTTGTTGTGTGCTTTTGCATTGTGAATGCAACGTGGTTGTTTTCAGAGGTCAACTGCTGTCTGGGTTGGGTTTGGGTACTACTGTGTAGTTGTCGAGGTTTCTTTGAGACACATAGTTGAGAACAAGCCTAGTCAGTGAAGGTAGTACTCAAGCTATCGGTTGATTACTGGGATTGGCTTGGCGCCCAGTAGTCGTGGTTTCTGGGTTGGATGGATACCAGGAACCGCCGGTCCTCTTGACGTTATGTGCTTATGTGTTTAATTGTTGTTGTTGCTTTGTTGTAAGACTTGTTATGAGTGGGTTGAACCGTCGGTTACGGTTCCATTCACTTAGCTTTGGCTAATCCCTCGTTGTTTAATGTTTTGCAGATTGTGGTTAGTGGATGTAGATGTAGATGTTCGGGTTGTAGATGTTGACTGGAAGTTTGACTAAAGCTTGGCGCAACTCTGACCTTTTGTGAATGTCTTTTGGAAATAAGTTTATATAAGGCCCGTTTTGTGTTAATATGGGTTGTAACTAATATGGTTGTAAATGTTTAACTAATGTTGTCATACTTTGTAGTCGTTAAACCTGGAAGCATTGTAAGTCGGTAAATGTTTTGTTTTGGGGGACTTGCGCTTCCGATTTTCGAAATATAATATATAAATGATATGTTTTGGTTCACGTAAGGATCGGGCCTTACAAATGGAGAGTCTATGGTCCAAATATCATCGCATTTGAATGGTGAATGTGAATTGTCAAAGGTAGATGATCAAAAGTGTACCATTTCTTCAATCAAGGAGGCACCCATAGGTTTGATGTCTCATTCTTTGCTATGCAATTATGAGTGTGTTTTGTTGAAAGAACCGAAACCCCCCGATGACTTGGTGGTAGAATCAATTTTTAGTGGAGGAATGGTGAAGTCTAACATTGGGCATGGGCAAATAACTGAGTTGCAAGAGGTAGATGTTAGGTTGGATAGGGGTATTGAGTATGTGCATCCAAACTATTTTGAAGAACCACCCAATTATTGTTGTATACTTGTTGAAGGTTTTTCAGAAGACGTGGGGAAAACTAGTCATTCTTACTTGAAAGTGGCACTCATTAAGATTATCATAAGGCCACTCGATGAATGGAAAGTTTGTGTTCACGTTATAAGTTTTAGTTGGAGGATGTTTTATCGAAATGACAAAACAAAGGAAGATATCCTCCTATGCGAGTATGATGAGAAAGGAGGTGGTTGCGTGATGAAGGAATGGCTATGAGAAAGCAATGGTTGAGTCTAGCTTCGAGACTCGGTAATAAACCAAGCACCTTGCGGGAGGTGAACCCGTATCTTGAAGTGATGATTGAAGATGGAAACCTTGTGCTATAATGAGAATGTACCTGAAAGGAATGGAAAGTTTGAAGGATAATCAAGAATAAGAACATGCAAAAACCCCCGGGAAGTACTCGCTCCCTTTTACCTTTCACACTTATGCTTATTTCATATATTATATTTTGTTGCATTGAGGACAATGCAAATGTTAAGTGTGGGGAGGTTATTATTCACTTGAATTAGTTTTTCCTTTTAAGATTAATTGCTTTAGTAATGTAATTGATAAATTTTGTTGAAAGTAATTAAATCTTACCTCTTGCATGATAAATTTGTCATAGAGCAACCTCCTTGGGTGAATTGCATAACTAGCACATTTATAGCCCCACTAAAAATTGTGAGAAATCTTGAGCTTAAATTGAAAACACTTATCTTTAGTGTTTATATATTTCAATTGCTATGAGTGTGCCGGTGTTTGTAGTTTATTCTAGAACTTGCCTTAATGATGCATTTCAAGACCGCTGTGGGATCATATTCATGTGATATAGGTAAAGTAGACGATGAATTGGTATTCATTAGGTTTTAGATTTTCAGTTTTTATTTTAAAACCATTTATAACTAGTCCACCCAGGTCGTTAGCACTCATTTTTAGTGCTAAGAAACCCTAGATACTTTTCACTTACATTTTCATCACAATTAATACCCTAGCCTTATTTTTGTGTAGTCAAAAGTTTAAAAGTTGCCTTGTAACATTTCAAATCGATTTATAAAATGTGATCTCAAATCAACCTTTTGAAGATTATTATATGAAGATTATTGATTCAAGGAAGCAAAACCAAGGTGAAATTCAAGAAACTTTTTGAGCAAACTAGAAGCACAAATGAAGTCATAGACAAAAGTTGATGAAATTTAACTAAGGAGGCAAGAATTGAAGAAATATTGTTAGATGATCAAAGTTGAAGCCTAAGGTTAATTGAGATCACATTTTCATTTTAGTTTCAAGGTAACACAACATACATATTTTTGACTACCATTTTCAACAATTTATAAAAGTGTCTACCATATCACAAATTTCACCATCACATTTATAATTATAACACATTGTTAGAATACCTCTTTTGATACTTCACTTGGTGCTCACGCCTAGTCGGTGGAGATTTGATCTTTTGGCAAGCCTATGGTAATAACGCATCATGACTTGGCTGTTTGAGTGTTTATCTATTCCATTCCCAATCTTGATCAAATTGAGAGTTGAGTGATTGAAACACATTTCCTATTGAGAGGTGCTAAGTTGTGCATTCAAGCTTGACAAATTTATTTAAGGTTTTCTATGTTTATATTCATGCTACTAATATGATTACTTATGCAATTGTGGTTAGTTATATTTTGTAAAACCTTGTTCTTAAATTCTAAATGCAAGAGGTATATGTTTTGGAATGTAAATCATAGTTTGCTTGAGGACAAGCAAAGTTCAAGTGTGGGGATATTTGATATCGCTCGTTTTGTACATGTTTATCTCTCGCGATATCATTGTTTTTGTACTTGTTTCTAGTCGATTTCATGAACTTTTGGTACTTATTTAGTTGGAAATTGATTTCATGTGTTTAGGTTGAAGATTGAGAAAGAAATGATGAAAAGATGGAGGATTTTGCTGATTTTGCTATGCTGCACCGTTTTGGCCATATCTCCCTCATACGAACTCGGATTGAGGTGATTCAGGCGGCCAAACGAAGCTAACTCAGAGCTCTACAATTTTCCAGAAGATGGTCAGCTGAAAAGAAAAGGTTCATAGCCGATCTGCTAAGTTTAGCCGATCGGCTTCTCTAGTGCAAAATCAAATCAGAGATTCGACCTTGTGCGTTGCCCAACATCATAGCCGATCTGCTTTCCTAAAGCAGATCTGCTATGCCTTAGCCGATCTGCTTTCATGCGCGGGGAAGTCTATTTATGACCTGTTTTAGGGTTCCGCATCAGACACACTCCACCCCCAATTTGGGGCAGCCTCCATGGCGATTTTTTAGGGTTTTCAAGCCATTTTCATCACCTTGAAGATATCTCATCATATTATATCATTCGGACACGAAGAATCATCATCCGAACATTGTAATCACTCGGTTTGCATCTTTATTCAATTATAATTATGTTTACTTTGCTTTCTCTTATTTCATGTGTTTATCTTGTTGTTATGATGATTAGTGGCTAGATTATTGTGCTTGTTTGGATGAACTAACTAGTTGATTAGGGGTGTATCTTTTGGTGTTAATTTATGCTTGAGTTTGTGAATCATCCATGGATTTGAATGCATTTAGTTGTTTGTTGTTATGAACTCTCGGCATTTTAGCTAAACAATTATAGCGAACGTTTGTTGCTTAATAAAAATACCTAAATGAGTTGTTTGTCATTTGTGGAACAAAGCATTTGATGATTGTAACAACACTAGTTAAATTCATACAAGTTAGCGATTATAGCGAATGTTTGTCGTGTGGATGATTTGCAAACTCTTAAAATCTTAATTTATGTTTAATCGGAGAACCTTGTGTGATTGAGCTTAATCTCAAGAATTTGACCATTTGGTGATTTACTAATTGATATAGCGAACGTTTTCAACCTAGTAAATTACTATCGATTATTTGTCTATAAATGATTGAACAAAATTGCGAATGTGGTTTTGGAATGTGTCAAATGATTTAGCTAAATTGTGCGAGTTGGTAACCATGGCGAACGTCCGTTACTAGATTAAATCATAGGTTTGTTGATTGAAGTTGAACAATAGGTCTTAGCGAACGTTGAGCTTAGGTTTGATGAATGTTACCATTTAGCATATATTTTAACCGGCTATAACTCTACACCCCGAAATCACTAGTGAAATAGTCCAAGCAAGCATTGTTTTTAATATCTGAAAGTTTCCAATCAATCACTTTGACTCTTCAGAGTCCACCTGCCTAGATTAATTAAAGTTTGTAGTTTTAAGCAACGTGACAACTCGGTCACAACAAAACCCCCACAGTTACTTTTCTGTATTAATTACTTGCACTTGGTTATAATTCTTAAACTCACATTCCCTGTGTTCGAACCCGAACTTACCAAACTATACCACCACTCGACAGGGTCCACTGCCCGGTTGTGTTTAGGTCTAGCTCGGTACATTTTGGTTTACTTTTCAACGATAAATTTTAAGACTAGATTCAACACATCAAAAGCCTATCGGCTTAAATAGAACAAAATGAAGACAGCATGTTGAGTTGAAGCAAATCTAAGAATTAGTCTTATAACCGTTCGGGTATAATTGGTTAGCCGATTGGGTACGGGTTAAAACATGAACAAATTAGTTTTGGTATTATGTTGTACTTGCAATGCACATATATATATTATATATTTAATGAACTAATTGAACGGTATATAATGTTATGATATATAATGAGTGTTTGATAATTGTAATCATTATCATTAAGTGATATGTTTTGAGATGAGTCATATTAGTAAAATTGAGTTACTAACTCATTATTTTGTTATGTTCTCAGATAAGCAAAGGGAAACTCAGTAATATAAGACCACTGAGTTGAAGAATTGGGAATATCGGTGAGTGGTAATTGTATTTCTCGGTTCAACCTAGTTGTATCAAGTTTGGTTACAACGGGTGAACATATTGGTTATTAATAATTGAATGATTGATTTACATTGATATTATTATTGCTGAACTGGGTTGTTTATAGTTATTCTGAGTTGATTAATATGTGATTATTAGCCATTGGGCATATGTGACTATGTGGTTATTCAGAGGTCAACGCTGGTTGGGTTTGTTGCTATTGTTTGGCTGGCGGGGTTTCCAAATACATATCGTTGATGGATGAACCCTAGTCAGTGAAGATAGCTTCAAACTATCGGTAAAATCACTGTGATGGCATACCAGTGGTTGAGGTGTTCTTGTGATGGCATACCAAGAACCGACGGTCCTCTGACTCTGTGGATTTAGATTAATCACTGCGATGGCATACCGGTGATTTAGGGGTTCTTGTGAAGGCTTACTCAAGAACCATTAGTTTTGATTTGTATCATGGGTTTAAATGTTTATTTGTTGTAAGCTGATTTGTTGTTCTGGATTGAACTCTTAGATACATTTCCATTCACTTAGCTGTGAGCTAATCCCACCATGTTTAATGTTTTGCAGATTTTGGTTATGGTTGAATCTCGGGTATGACATGGAATACTGGATGGATGTTTGACTACCACGACGCTTACTCTGATGTTTTGGAAACTTAAAGTCTTGTTTTGTAAATTAACTTAACACTAGGTTTTAGTAAATAGTTTGTATATCTGTATAAGTATATCGGGATCTTTTGGAAATGTATAACACTTTCGTATAGGTATATATGGTTTGTATATGTTTTGGGGCCGCTTCCTAAGTAAATGAATATAATATACGTTTAGTAAAAGGAGGGCGTTATACTAACAGCTTTTCTCTTCGCGGTTGACTTCTATGTGCCATGAGACTAGCCTTATTTGCAGACTTTACAAAACCTGTTCAATCAGCACTCTTTACATTTTTAGGATGCATAATGTGGTAGTTTGTGTATATTTTGATAAATGAATCGAATTACTGAATAAAACACTAGCAGAGAAGCATAAGTAGATTGCATGATGAAACCGAACAAAAGACGAAGATAAAAAGTTCCTAATCCCTTTTTTACCCAAATCACAAATAATTTAGTTTTTATAAAGATTCCTAATCCCTTCCTTGATAGATAAATAATCTAGTTTTTATCTTATATCTTCAAATCAATCAAACTATAAAGATCTTCATAGTTAGTAGCAGATGACCTTCTTACACACAACCATTTCCAATGTTTCCCAAATGGAAAAACTTACTGTACTTATTTTCTTTTACTTTTAAATATTGACCCGTTGGGTCATTATGTAACCCATTAACCGGATCAATATACTTGCGTATCATCGTGAAAACCTAAACATGCTGTCCCTTTTTAGACAAAAATGAAAAGTAGATTAACTAAAATATGAGACAACACTAAAAAGTTCAGAAAAAGGTGATGGGTTTTTACAGTTAATTTTAATTAAATATTAAACAATAATATGCGGAAAATAATTAAAACATTAAACCCATTACTGCGGATCCAAATACTTGTATTAAATCAATCAAACTATCTTTTGTTCCTTAGTTGGAGGTGTCAACGCGTTCGTACCAATACTTGTCATCTTGTGGATATAACCGCTAGAAGTTTTATCTCTTTGTTAATATGTTATCTTTACTACAACTTAGTAACAACGTACGAACCGAACCAAGAGTTAAACACACGTATGTGTGTGTGTCGACTAGCCCAAAACCGAATTTCGGTTTTGGGGTTTTTGTGGGGTTCGGTCGAACAAGAAGAGTGGAGGGAGAGAGAGAGATTTTGTGAGGGTTTAGGATTTGTGTGTATTAACCTAATCTTGATCCCTAACCCTTATATTTATATGTAGATCAATCTTGTCCAACAAGTTAATCAAGATTTACGAATTAAACCCTCAACTTATAATTAGTTTAACATAATCACTAATTATAAATTAATCTACATAATTTTTCCATAATTAATTATCCTCGTACATATCCGTCGATGATGCATTAGTATGACCTATTGGTGTCTTAATTATCTGATTAAATAAATTAAATATAATTATTATGCACATAATTCTTTCAGACTCCCACTTGTGCATAGATGATTATACTTAACTTATTAAGTTTCCTATGGCGGTCCCTAGCAAGACACATAGGATGACCGAGTCATAAGAACTCTTATACCTCACATGATTTTAGTTGAATCACCCATTCACAACGGTATATTAAAAGAGCAGCATATCCTTTTGCAACACGATATTTACGAGAGTGCCTGGCATGGACTTTACTCAACCATAATAATACTCTCTTTGTTCTTGATCTAGTCTCAACTGGTTTAAAATGACGGAAGTCTAATACTCTCCGAGCGCGGCCACGCATTCTCCAGTTTTAACCATCAAAGGCCTAACAATATCTCTCTTAATTAAAAGAGGTGCAAATCCCATCTTGACAATTAACCACTCTACACTTAGCTCCCACCGAACCCAGCAACCAGCCGTTATGGCTACGCATTTACGCATAACGTTAGACTGTGCCTAAGCCCAATGTTAACTAAGCTTGAATGCAATTAACGTCTCATGTAATGAGGATATCTCACTTGAGTTAACTTATGATAGAAGTCCACGAAGTTACACTCAAAGCGGGTCAACCAATATTTGATCAAATCAAATACCCATGAATCTTTGACAACCTTAATGCTTTAAGTCCTAATTAAGATTTCGGCCAATATTTCACAGTCACCATCACCCCATTGTGATTCCCATGACAACGAGTAGGCTATGGAAGATTTTGGAATCCGTCATGCGCAATTCCATGGATTGCTAAAACATACTAAATAATTGAACATTTTAAAGAAATACGCAAAACAAAAACATCTCTTTGAATTTCAATAAAGTTTAATTGTTCAATCAATACATAAAGAATTATAATAATAAGCCTAGAGATACTTCATGCCTATGAATTCAGCATGCTTGTAATGCTTGGCTTGAGACAACGCTTTCGTCAACGGATCAGCAACATTATCATCAGTTGGAATTTGTTGTATCTTCACATCACCTCGTTTGATAATCTCTCGAATCAAGTGAAACTTACGAAGTATGTGTTTAGACTTGTGATGAGCTCTAGGTTCTTTAGCTTGCGCCACAGCACCAAGATTATCACAAAAGATTTCAATTAGATTGGAGATACTAGGAATAACTCCAAGATTTATTATGAAAATCTTCAACCAAACAGCTTCCTTTGCAGCATCATTTGCAGCAATATACTCCGCCTCTGTAGTGGAATCGGCTACAGTACTTTGCTTTGAACTTTTCCAGCTTACTGCTCCTCCATTTAACATAAACACAAAACCTGACTGCGATCTAGAGTCCTCTTTGCTGGTTTGAAAACTAGCATCAATATGACCAATCACTTTGAGCTCCATTTTCTCACCACCAAAAGTTAAGACCATATCCTTAGTCTTCGCAAGTACTTAAAGATATTCTTCACAGATCCCCAATGCTTGATTCCCGGATTTTGTTGGAATCTACTCGTAACACTAATAGAATATGCAACATCCGGTCTAGTACATAACATAGCATACATGATAGATCCCACTGTCGAAGCATATGGGATGCTTTTCATGTTTTCCTTGTCCTCTTCAGTTTCGGGACATTGACTCTTCGTAAGAACCAATCCAGCTGACAACGGAATCATCCCTTTCTTGGATTCATCCATCTTGAATTTATTCAAGATCTTGTCAATGTATGTACTTTGACTCAGTCCAATCAACCTTTTACTCCTGTCTCTTAATATTTTGATTCCAAGAATATAGGCTGCCTCTCCAAGGTCCTTCATTTGAAAACACTTACTAAGCCATGACTTAACACTTTTAAGCATGTTAGTACTACTTCCAATGAGCAATATGTCATCTACATATAAAACCAAGAAGGTAATGTCGCTCCCACTAAACTTCCTATAGACACATGGTTCGAACTCACTTTTGATGAAACCAAACTCCTTTATCTTCTCATCAAAACATAAGTTCCAACTCCTAGATGCTTGCTTTAATCCATAAATAGATTTAAGCAATTTACAAACTCCTTTAGGTCTTTTAGGATCCACAAAACCATCCGGTTGTGACATATACACAACCTCATTCAAGTTCCCATTAAGGAAGGAGGTTTTGACATCCATTTTCCATATCTCGTAATCATAGTACGCAACTATGGCCATTAGAATCCTAATAGACTTAAGCATGGCTACGGGTAAAAAAGTTTCATCATAGTCAATACCATGAGTTTGAGTAAAACCTTTTGTAACCAACCTTGCTTTATAAGTTTGTACCTTACCATCCATGTCAGTTTTCTTCTTGAAAACCCACTTACACCCAACAGCTTTACCACCGGGTGGAAGTTCATCAAGTTCCCAAACTTGATTGTCATACATGGATTGCATCTCAGCCTTCATAGCTTCTTGCCATTTATCAAATTCCGAACTAGACATCGCCTCATTGTAAGAAGTTGGTTCTTGCAAACCATTATCTTCAATGACATAGACATACCTACTAGGTACACTACGCATCCGGTCGGACCTTCGAAGACTAGGTGTCTCAGTAGTATCAACATTGCCATGCTGATCATCAACATCATCATGTTGAATTGGTACCATCACCTCATGTGATATTTGTTCTTCCTCTACTTCTTCAAGGAGGTGATTATTTCCATCAGTTTTCTTATCAAGGAAATCCTCTTCAAGAAAATATCCATAACGAGCTACAAACACTTTTTTCTCATTTGGATTATAGAAATAATAGCCCCTAGTTTCCTTGGGGTATCCAACAAATATACATTTATCATTTTTAGACTCAAGTTTGTCGGTTACATGCCTTTTAACATGTACCCTATAACCCCAAATCTTCATGTATGATAAATTTGGAGATCTACCATACCACAACCCATACGGAGTTGTTACAACTGATTTAAATGGTACACGGTTTAGTGTATATGCTGCTGTTTCGAGTGCGTGTCCCCAAAAGGATAAAGGCAAATCCGTTTGACTCATCATAGATCGTACCATGTCCAACAAAGTACGATTCTGACGTTCGGATACTCCATTCCATTGTGGTGTATATGGAGGAGTTAATTGAGAGACAATTCCACAATCTCTCAAATGACGCTCAAACTCTTCGCTTAGATATTCTCCACCTCGGTCGGACCGAAGCTTCTTTATCATCTTACTTAATTGATTCTCAACTTCATTTTGAAAGTCTTTGAATTTACCAAAACTTTCAGATTTACGTTTCATTAAGTAAACATATCCATATCTACTTAAATCATCAGTAAATGTAATGAAGTAACGGTATCCACCTCTAGCTTCATGACTAAAAGGTCCACACACATCAGTATGTATGATTTCCAATAAGTTGTTGGCCCTTTCATTTGTTCCTTTAAAAGGTGCCTTTGTCATTTTACCAGAAATGCAAGATTCGCACTTATCAAATGATTTAAAATCAAAAGTGTCCAAGAGCCCAATTTTATGGAGCTCTTCAATGCGCTTCTCATTTATATGGCCTAAACGACAATGCCAAAGGTATGCTTTGTTAATATCAACATTAGCATTAATATGAAGAATTGTACTAGAAGGGGAATGCAATTCTAAAGTGTACAAACCACGTTGGGAGATAGCTTTAAAATAATAAACATTATTGCGATAAACCAAAAATGTCTTTCCTTTAGAAATAATATCAAAACCATTATCCACCAACAAGTCATACGAAATTACATTCTTAATAATTCTAGGAACATAGTAACAATTATTAAGTTCTAAAATTAATCCCGTAGGGAGGGCAAGTTTGTAAGTTCCTATGGCTTCGGCACCAACATTTGTTCCGTCACCAACGCGCAAACTTAACTCGCCTTGTCCCAATTTTCTACTTCTTTCAAAACCCTGCAAGTTATTGCAGATGTGATTACCACATGCAGTATCTAATACCCAAGAATCAAAAGAAGTCATAAGACAATCAATCATAAACATACCAGAATCAAAATTATCATCCATTTCAATATCCTTCAAATCAAGCACACAATCGCATAAATCTTCATTCCCACATATGGGGCAGGGAATGCTAGGCAAGTCATCAAAATCATCATCTTCAAAGTTCAAGCCTTTGAATACCATGTTGAACTCATTTTGCGTCTCATAAGCAAACAAATCCTTATAGAATTTTGATATAGTTGATTCGTCATTAATGTCATACATCAAGCAAAAGGATTTAAAGTCCTCACTTAATGACTCAAGCAACTTTAGCAAAATACAATCCGTTGGGATTTCATAGTGAAGCTCATTTAAACGATTCAAGACAACTTCAACGTTCGTCCAATAATCGTTCACCGACTGCCCTTTCTCCATCCTAAGCTCCTTGAGATCACAATATGCATTGTAACACTCATGACGACTACCAGGGAGAAGTATTTGTTTTGTGTTGTTATTTGCCATCTACAGAAAATAAAACAAATTCATAATTCAGTATTGATTATTTCTAATAAATCAAACGACCCTAAATTTGACTTATTAGCCTAGGACCCGACATTCCACTATTGTATGCCCTCAACGAAGGCTGCAATGACATAGCAATAGCTTTTAAGTAGATGACGCGTTCATCAATTGTATTTCTACAACTCCTAGACTTTATGAGCTTCCGGTTGAGCCGGGCATGTTTAACCTCATCACGCGTCTTGGGCGAAGTTCTCAACTCGAATCACCAATAAACTGTACCATATCGAAACTGTGGATATCCGGCCATCTTCTCAAGTGGATATCGCGGTTCTCACACTTCACCCTAACCCAAGTGTAACCATACCCACCCGCGGAGGCGACAAAGGATATGGAGTTGGGGTCGGTATGAATGTCTCTCTATGGAGGACGCTTTAGGTTTAATTTTATAGGGTTCTTTCACGCTTCAATTAAATCGTGTTTCCATATTTTCTAATTTTAAATAACCAATTTTTAAAACATATCTTTTACCTTTTAAAAGTATATATATATACGCTTTATATATAAATCATGTTGATTTATAATACGTCTTTATTTAAAACATTTTAAAACATTATCAAATAACTAATTTAAAATTTATGTTTTAACAATGTTAAAACAATGGTTTTATGTTCGTGTCATTTGTTTAATATTTAAACATACCACAACCACACATTTATATAATAATAAATAAAACATAAAACCGGTAACATAGCCAACCAGAACTAATTGTTTAATTCGTGAGCCAACACGAATTAAACGGTCCTTTCATATGGGTCAAACATGACACAATTCTGGCGTTGATGAAGTCCAAAAGCTCCCACTTGATGTTTCCATCCAAATAAGCTCCATGCTCCATATGCTCCAAAATTGCTCCACTTGTTTGTCTTTTGATTACATTTAATTTAAAATAAACTAGTCTAACCTATCTATTTTAAAACTAAAAATTACATAATCAAAAAGAGGTTGTAAATTGGCACGCAGACCTCCTCATACCATAAAACAATAAACAACCACAACATTACATACAACACACAACATGCAATATTTGGTCGTTGGCTCGGCTATATACCACAAACATGTCACATGGGCAAGATTCTAACTTTTGGCAATTATAGGAATCGGTTTGCATATAACATGCAATAAATGCAAACTCATTCCCATATAATAAATTAAATAACAAGTGTGCCAAAAGGTTTAATCTTTAACTTTTAACTTTAACGACATTAACTTTCAAATGTACATGACTGTGTTTTGATCCATTTAATTAAATTAAAATAACAGTTATTTTCAATTAATTATAACTAACAATTATTGTAATAACGAGTTTTGAGACTATACTCTAAAACCTTCTTAGCGAATCAACAACCGAAATCCCAAAAGGGGTTGGGTTGGATTCAGCCAAGGTGAGTATCACCAAAACCATAAACCCAATCGACTTAACTAGGGTTCACATAACCCTATCAATCAAGATCAGGTTTCTTATAATACAAACAATTACAATAATAATAGTTATAAACAAAAATCGAAACACACATACACATACATATAAATCAATTTTTAATAAACCACAAAATTAAATTCTCATAATTTTATACGGATCAAAATTAAACAAATCATGTATCTTTGATGATTTAAACAAGTATAAGCGGCTCTGATACCACTGATGGGTTTTTACGGTTAATTTTAACTAAATATTAAACAATAATATGCGGAAAATAATTAAAATATTAAAGCCATTACCGCGGATCCAAATACTTGTATCAAATCAATCAAATGAATTAACAAGATGAAAGAAACAACTTACTGTGATTTGCTTGGTATGAACTATCTTTTGTTTCTTAGTTGGAGGTGCCAACGCGTTCGTACCAATATTTGTCATCTTGTGGATATAACCGCTAGAAGTTTTATCTCTTTGTTAATACGTTATCTAAACTACAACTTAGTAACAACGTACGAACCGAACCAAGAGTTAAACACACGTATGTGTGTGTGTCAACTAGCCCAAAGCCGAATTTCGATTTTGGGGTTTTTGTGGGGTTCGGCCGAACAAGAAGAGTGGAGGGAGAGAGAGATTTTGTGAGGGTTTAGGGTTTGTGTGTATTAACCTAATCTTGATCCCTAACCCTTATATTTATAGGTAGGCCAATATTGTCCAACAAGTTAATCAAGATTTACGAATTAAACCCTCAATTTATAATTAGTTTAACATAATCACTAATTATAAATTACTCTACATAATTAATCCATAATTAATTATCTTCGTACATATCCGTCGATGATGCATTAGTATGACTCATTGGTGTCTTAATTATCGGATTAAATAAATTAAATATAATTATTATGCACATAATTCTTTCAAAAAGCTACTATAGGACAAGACTAAAAGTACAGTGACAAAACAAAAAATACACTAATATTTTACATAAATAACCTTGAAGTACATTAATATTTTAGATTAATAACCGAAAAGGTTAAGCATTATATGTGGAAAATGAAATACTCCGTATTTAAATACATTTCTCTATCAACAACGATATACTGTTTCATTAAGAACAATATATAAGATCATGAAACTGCTCTTAAACAAGCGCGAAAATACATCAATCGAAAAAGATGAATCTATCAGATTTACATACATATACTGATATACATATGCATTTGCATCATTATATGAAATCAAGAAGCAAATACCTAGATCCAGTGTCGGATCTAGAATATAAACTCACATGGTTCATTAATACCTTAACTTTATAACTTGGTTGCGCCGACAAATAAACAGTGACAAAATCAACGGGTCGGGTCGTTGATGTGAAGCACAAAAGATAGATTAACTAACTATATTCAAATTACAATTTCCATTAGACGAGATTTCATACTATGAAAATGATCGTAAGTGACAAACCAACTAATACTTATTTTTCAGTAATGGTGTAAATTGTTAACCTGTTATTAAAACGGGTCATCCCAACTAATACTTATTTTTCAGTAATGGTGTAAATTGTTAACCTGTTATTAAAACGGGTCAAATTGTTGGTTGTTTACTTATAACGAGTTGTATATAGAGCATATAATGTCGTTGCATCCAAGGTTTAGAAATAAGACAGATTATAATCTTACTTTCTTAAAATTAATTTATGAGTTTCAGTATCTATGAGGTATTAATAATAATTTTTTACTCACATAGAGTAATGACTAATGAGTACCTATCGAAGGGAACTAGAAACCACTTTTTAATATGCATAGTAGCTAATAATTCATCATATACTGTACTATAATATATATATATATATATATATATATATATATATATATATATATATATATATATATATATATATATATATATATATATATATGCATAATATAAATAAATACATGTAGAATTAATATATTGCGTAAATTAACTTCAAACTAGCCAAAATAATTTAACTTTAAAGAATACGGAGCATTAGGAATCATGGGTAATAAAGTAGTACTTGGGCTAACTATTCATGGACCAAGGTAGGTCATCTTAATATTTTAACCTGGTTCCTACATGTATACATTTAATCCTTTGTAAAAAAGTTCAAAGTTTAGGGTGGGTCATTTGACCCATGTGATATAAGCCTGCATCCGCCTCTACAGATGGGAACCCTCTTCGGCCTATTTCGGATCTAACGATGGTACATGATGAAAACGTGGAGGTTTTGTGAAGACGGCTTTTGCTATGGTAGTTGACTGGATTTTTCTGTAGTTGTAGAACGGACTTGCGTTACTAAGTAATATATATGTATATATAACTTCAGGTCATCTTGCACAATCATCGATCATTATCGGCTGATCCCCGGCTTTTTAACCGACGCGGTCACTGGCCACGTTCGCCGTGATACTTCTCGGATCTAGTGGACCGGTTTGGTTTTGTCTTTCCAACTTCTATTTACGGATCTTGTTTTGTTTTTGTTTTCAATTTACAAATCTTGTTCGATTCTTACTTTGATTTCAGAAAACTCATCTTTGTAGTGAACATATTAGATCACATATGTATGTGTATTTGTGTATGAGATCAGGCCAAGATTTTGGTTTTAGGTGGATTGTGGGAAACAATATTATTTAGATTTAATTAAAAATTCTTGGTGAAGTTAATATTAAATATATAATTTATATTTACTAATAAATTGAATCAATATAAAGGGTATTTTAGTCATTTCTTGCGGATGAGGGACGGGGAGTGAAACAAAAAATCGGGTTAAGGGACTGAACCTGCAAAAAACCTGACCCAGGGACGGGGAGTGAAATTAATGTCATACTTCAAGGACGGGGAACGTAATTTACTCTTATATAAAATTACAAAAAAAAAAAAAGGTTTCTTTTAATATTGTGAATATTGTAATCCAGGGATCAGATTTCAAGTTTGCTGGTCTGCCCTTTTTGTTCTTGATCTAAGATAACATAGTAATCCTAAATCTTTGATTAATTGAAAAAACCATCCTATAAAAAGTTACAAACCAACATTGAAAAAGTATCCTAGTAAAAATTTGCAACCAACATGGAAAAAGCAACCTAGAAAAAGCATCCTAGCAAAAATTTGCAACCAACATGGAAAAAGCATCCTAGTAAAATTTTGCAACCAAGGAAAAAGCATCCTAGCAAAAATTTTGCAACTAACATGGAAAAAACATCCTAGCAAAAATTTTCAACCAACATGGAAAGGCTATTTAATACACATTTATTTAACACTAAATAATTTTTAAATCTGTAATTCTCGTAGTTGTTAAAAATATTAGATTAAACAAATGTTATGGTCGTGGTGCACCAATATTGGGCCTGCAAAAGTAATGCAAAGCATCCTGTGGATTCTCGCCTGCAAATATATGGGCATCCTATAATATTTGGATTCAAAATCCAGAAATGCCAATGGTTGGTCATTGTGCACCAGTATTGGGCCTAATATTTAAGTTGGATTCTCTCCTGCAAATGTATATTAATAATTAATACAAGATTTAATAAGTAAAACACTAAAACTTATATGTATAGTAAGTATATATATATATATATATATATATATATATATATATATATATACACTAATTTTACAAATATTTTTTAATAAAACCCGTGTAATCACGGGTCACTAAGCTAGTATAGTTTTATATTCAAAGTCGATACAATGTAATACATTTTTATTATATAGTAGTTATTACATTTTCATTTCGTTACCGTTAGCCTTGAACATGATATATTCATTTTGGAATGAATTATGCTGTTTACATAACTTATAGATTACTTAATTAAATTATGACTTCTGAATAACAATTGTGTGATTCATTAGGATATGTAAAGATCAATTACGTAGAAATAATTTTGGGCCTGGAATTATTTTGGGCTTGGATTGTTGAGGCCTGTTATTGGGCCTGTATAAAAAATGCTTGGTTACCGCCGATTTGCCAAGCTCTATTCTAGTAATCCCAAAATTTGGCAACTACCTATAGAAAGAACGAACCTAGAAGCAAAATGTAGCAAATTCAGCTAAAAATTTACAGTGAGATCCCATGACCTAGGTATACCTCCACATTCATTTAATAGAGTCCTAATACTGCTTTCCAAGTAAATCCAACCACCAAGTACATAATGAATGTATTTGGACAACTGTGTATTCCCATTATCTAATGGAATTTTGCTACCCCTAGACTCCTTTATCATCTAATAATTATATTTCCACAAAATTCTTTTAGCAATACATTGTCGGATAGCAGTTTGTATTATGGACAACATAAAGGCGACTTACATAGAAATAATTTTGGGCTTGGAATTATTTTGGGCCTGAAATTATTTTGGGCCTGGATTGTTGAGGCCTGTTATTGAGCCTGTATAAAAATTGGCCTGCACAAAAATTGTTATCTGTTATTGGGCCTGGAAGCCCACTACACCATCAACAATTCGTAGAAGATGAGCACTCCAATTTTGATTCCATTACTGCACAGTTTTACCATTAATACGCCAGTTTTATTTATAAAATTCTAGGATGAGTTCCATATATAAATAATTAAAATTTCTTGTAAAATTTCAGGCCCAAAAAAAACACAAGCCCAAAAAAAGATTATCCAATTAGCATCTTGGGTAAATTTGAATTAGCATCCTTGAAACTAATTAGCATCCTGATATTATTTTTATATAAATAATTAAAAATTATTTATAGTATATTAATTAAATAGTTAATACTCGTATTACTATAAATACTTAAAATGAGAAGCATCCTGTGAAACTGTATATTAATATTATGATACTAGTGTATCACCCGCGCAATGCAGCGGATAATAAATTTATTCGACAACGTATTTGATAGCGAGTACTTTAATTCGACAATATATACACTCATCATACACTTACATCTGATTGTAGAAAAAATAGTATATTAAAGATTATATACGACTTTTTGAGCAGGTATCAACATTGATTTGAATATACTTCAATAGTTAATTGGTTATAGTAAGTTTTCAATTTAAGTTATCAAATGGCTTTAAAAAAATCACTTCTAACGCTCGACCGAATGAATGAGTCACAAGGTGTAAGCCCCAACGACAAAAGAACCTAGACGCAGAAATATGTTGATTAGTTGTCTGATTGATATCATTAATAACAAACGTGTAGTTTTCAAAAGTTTATAAATTGATTATACTTTCCATTAAATGTGAGGGGTATATTGGTAAATTCCGATCTTTAATTTGTAAGCTATAAAGGAAAAAGTGGGAAATGCTTTATAATGGTGTATAATATATTATTAAAATAAAAGCATCTAGGCGTATATATTAATATTATGATACGTATATTAATATTATTGGTACAGTCCTAATTAAAGTGTACACTTTAACTTTGCACACAGTTTTAGAATTCTCTAGTAACTACACAATTCATTAATCAAATAACATATATAACCACTAAAGTCTCTTTAGATTGGTTGAAATATAATAGTGAATACTTATTTGAAACAACCTAATATAGCAACGTTGACACTTGAGGTGGGATGGAGAGATTATTACTATTACTATTACTATTACTATTACTATTACTATTACTATTACTATTATTATTGAATGATGGTGTATTTGTATTGGGCCTGCATTTATTGTACATAAAAGAATTTTCTTCCGTCTTATATGTAATAAATTTATATTAATTAAAAATTAAAATGGTTCTGAAATTTTATGTTGGCATCCTTGAATCTCAATTCTTTCTATTGGGCCTGGTTTTATTTTATTTTATATAGATGGATTCTTTCTATTGTGCCTGGTTTTATTTTATTTTATACATAGAAATATGGATTATATGGTTTTACGTATTATATTTAATAATCTTTATTATATTATATATTATATATATAAAACAGAATCCCATGAAGGAATTTTGACCCTTCGATAGGTTCCTGCCTTAAGATCTAACGGATTATATTTAATCTCCATATTTACACTTTCCTCCCCACAAATTTAGATTAGTAATTAACAATAAATAAATAATATATTATTAAACAATTTGTTTATGTTTTGTTTTAAAATAAAACTAGGTGAGGACCCGCGACAGTGCGGGGCTTCGACATTTGAATTTCTAGATTTTTCAATAAGAAATTTAAACTTTTAAAGATAAAAGAGTATATCACTTTGTTGTTTGAAATGTATTTCTATATGCATAACTAATTATGATCATGTAAAGATACAAAAATATTTATTCATACAATTCCACTATCAGTTTAAATTTTCGATTTCAATACTAATTGCGAAATACAGGGTCACATTATAGTTGACCTGCGAATATGTTCGATCCTTGATTGTAATATAAAATACAATTGCAAAAATACAAATGTTACGTATTAAAAAAAAACAAATTCCAATTAGCTACATATATAATATATGTATATATATAATATATAGGGTATATATATAATATATATTATATATTTATATATATAATATAATACTAATTTAATATCCTCACATCAAACCATATTACAGCAAATATAAAACATATATCTGACCAGAATCCTATCACACGATTTCTAAATACAATAAATTAAGAGAAAATGATACCATATTCACCACCATCTCAATTCATTCTTTCAACCGCTCAATTCCTTCTTCAGTTCACACGTATGATACCAGCTATTGTATTACCTTTTATATATCCATTGCATGACCCATTTGCCTATCACAGCATACCGTCAAAAAAAACTTATATATCAAACTTCTTGACAAAATAATATTAGATCTGAACACCATTAACACCAACTACAAACTCCCTTTCTAGATCTCCTTGACACCCATTCGAAGCTTCTTAACTGAATTTCCTTGTGCAGTATTGAGTTAGACCAAAATTCAGCATCCAAAACTCTTTTATTTCTATTGTACCATATCAAGTAACTTGTCACCCATTTAACAGCATCCCAGATTCTTTTGATATATTTCTCTAACCCATTGTTGCCTCCGGATTAATATCTTGCACAGTAGCCACATTTATTGATCCTCTTTTCCTCCAATCAAAATTTGCTTCCCAAACAGGTAGCACCTCCGTACACATTAGTATTCCATGATATACAGTTTCTATTTCTTCCTCACAGCAGGGACACAAATCAGTATGTAAAGTGATACTCTTATTATCAAGCTCTGCTCTCACTGGGATTCTTCCTTTTATTAGCCTCCGCACAAAAATGTTTACTTTTCCAATTACCAACTTATTCATTTTCGTCCCATTTGTATCAGTCCCATCCACCAATAGCATGTTGTCAATTTCCCTTGCAAGCACTTTCACATAAAATCTCCTTTGTCATTTAGCTTCCACCTCCAATTGTCCCTGTGTTTTTTTTACTGGAAAAAAAGATGACGGCAATTGATACATTTCATTCAATTCACCACTTGCACGACCCCTTTGATCCCTGACCCAGTCCCAAAACCATACATCAACGTTTTGGCACATCCACTGCACTTACACTGAAAACCATCTAATCTCCATTGCTTTAACATTTGCTTATTGTGAAGCAAACATGTTCTTCTAATCTCCACCTTTTGAGTCTATGCAATTGCAGTAAACAAATCATGTGACCTAAATACAAATCGTTAAAAGCACTCAATCATTTCTAAAGCTTACAAAATCATATTAAACCCTAGAATACATCACCAAAGATAATGTAATTTCGAAACCTTGTTTTGAGCTTGAAGAAAATCACGATTAATGACGTAAACAATCAAAACCATATGAATAAAATAGAACAGCTAATTGAACAAATTATCAATTATATTATCAACAAATCGAGTTGATATCTGTCACACCCCGCCAAACGGTAATTACAAATAATTAGAGTGTTTTGCGGAAGCTTAGTGACGTGGCGGGGCTGCGACGCAGTATAACACAACCAACAGATACATACATACTTAGAGCATATGGTTATCGCAGAACGAAATAGTTTAAGATGCCATTAGTTAAAGTTTTACAAAAGGTTATCACTTGAAAAGTAGTAACAGTAATAGTAGTGGTTGAAATCAGTATTTCATAAAATACATAATATCAAAAGTAGATTTCATAGGTATGACTGCAGAACTTGCAGTTATACAGAGGAAATCCAAGTGTCCCAAAAGTAGTGGCATCCTAACAAGTCCAGGGTAGTCCGTCCTGATTATGCATGCAGATCTTACTTACGCTGCTAATTCCCTGAAAAACATAGAGAAATCGTCAACAATAATGTTGAGTGAATTCACAGGTTTGTACGTAGTGTAGGAAACACAAGTTAATCATTTAAGAATAACATTTCCAAATAAGTGTTGTTCGTCAAATAGGAAACACAAGTTATTAAATAAAATAACATTTCCCAAAAATAGTAGTAGTTATCTGTCGTAGAGGAAACGCAAGTGATTTAAATGTAAATAACATTTCCAAATAAGTTGTAGTTGTCGTAGGAAACACAGGTTATTTCAAACAAGAGATAACATTTCCTAAATCAGTTATCAGTAGGAAACACAGGTTAACCTGAATAAAGATTAACATTTCCAAATCAGTATACGTAGGAAATCACTTCCTAAACAGTAGTTTTGTGGGAAATATTTAGACGGCGATCCCTCGAAAGGTGAGCTAAACCTGTCGAGTAAGGTAACACGACCTAACCCTATAACCAAACCACGACCCAAATCTGTTGTTGTTTGCCAAGCTGGACATTTAAGTATATGCTCCCAAAACCTTAGGAGGGTCGTCACGGCGATAGTACTATCCGTATACTCAGTGGCTAGAGTCACCTAGCTAATGGTTATAGTCTGTAGCCATAAGGTCTTTTATGCACTACATCGTTCAGCCTAGATCTGTACCAAGATTCGTTGTCTAAATTCCCAAAATAGTATGAAAACATTTCATAAATCATAGTTCAAATAGTTGTGTGAAATACCCTTCCACAAATAGTCACGTATGAAATACCCTTTCATAAATAAATCAAGTAAATACATGCAGTATTTAAATCAGTTATCGCATGCAGTTATACATACGATTTCTATGTTTTCCACCCCGAGTTTTAAAAGCATTAAAACAGTGAAAAGGGGTTTGTGAACTCACTGGTAGTAGTCTTCAGTAAGCAATACAACTAGTAATATACCGTAGTCCGGATGTGCCCATCAATTACCTAGACGCAAACAAATATACTTTATATAAGTATTCGACTACTCGTTAAGTTAAAGAGTTTATACAATTTTAGTCGTTGGCGATAAATGTGTTGAGTAATGCGTTGTTTGTAAGTATATACCTATATATATATTTATTAGTTGCATATATATATTCTTATATATATTAATCTTTGTTGTCATATGTATATATGTATATATATATATATATAATTCATTTGTTAAAGTCGTGTATATACATATAAAACTCGTTGGTTATGTTTTGAAAACATAATTATGTTAAGTTTTTATAATTTCATAATCACAGTATTATAAGTTATTAAGCTTTTATCAAAAGTAGCTTCACATCGCTTATAGTTGTTAAGCTTACATTTTTAAAATAGCTTCACATGACTTTTATGCAATGTGAAGTTTATCAAAACTAGCTTCACATAACTTTTATGCTATGTGAAGTTTATCAAAACTAGCTTCACATACTTTTAGGTTGTTAAGCTTTTATTACAACTAGCTTCACATGACTTTATGCTATGTGAAGTTTTTTTCTAAATTTAGCTTAACATGGTAATGCACCATGTGAAGCTTTTCCTTGTTTCACAAGGTCAGTACGCACACTTGTTTTGGTCCAGGTTTCATATAGCTTAACATGAATTTAATGTTGTTAAGTTTATATCAAAAATTTGCTTCACATAACTCTTATGTTGTGAAGCTTATAAAAAAAAAATAGCTTAACATAGTTTTATATCATGTTAAGCTAATACATCATGTGAAGCTAGAGTCTGGTTCGTAACAGAGCTTGCAAAATCTCGATTTGTTTCCGTTCCTTTTGGTTCCTCAGTGTCTCAATCATCTTCAATGATGTTTTAGTCACAAAATAACACATTTATATGCATCAATTTTGGATTTATAGTTTGGTTTCTTAAAAGCTATTTTCAAGAAAGATAACCCATCAATCATCAAATTTCTTATGTTATAAGCTTTGATTATGTTATGTTATCATCATACATATGAAATTTAAGCAAGAAATCAAGAAATGGAAAGTTTCCTTACAATGTTTGTGATGGTTCAGTGATGGTGCCGAGGATGATGATGATGATGATGATATAGCGATGGTGATGATGATACAAAGATGAGGATACTGATGAAATGGTGGTGATGATTATAATGTAGAAAATGTTAAAGATGAATTGATGGAGTGCTTGGCCCTTGCTCCTCTTCTTCCTCGTTCCAGTAAACCGAAACCAGAGAGAAGGTTGGTGAACTCAATTATTTGAGGTGTATGTGTGTGTGTCTGAGATAGGTAGAAGCAGATATATAAAAATATTGCTCGATCATATTTTTCAAATAAGAGTATGGCTTGCACTTCAATCTGTCTCCCAGATATTTTTATTGTGTTATTTGTTTGAGTTTTTAACCCGTTAATTTCGGATACGAATCCAATTGTGTACCAGTTTACATTTGATATATGTAAATATACTTTGAAGTATTTCTCCAAATACTTTAACTGTAATAATAGAAATACAATTTTTGTTATTTTTGATTGTTGGATACGTTTTGTAATTGTTTCTGTTTGCTCTGTCTCAACGTATAATTGTTTTCGTTTCGTTCCAGTTCCTAACCGTTCACGTAGTATTTTCAAATAAAAATATTTAAAAATATAATCGAGTTCATTTCATAACTTTTGTATCACGCTCAATACGTTTAATATAAAACGTATAATTTATTATATTATTCCAATAATATAAATATCTAATATTAGTAATTAATAAATTTCGAATTATTAATTATTTCGTATCGCCAACTTTATTGTATTTAGTTTGTCGAGTTCGATACGATCATTTAGTACAGTAATTATATAATAACTACTATTTAACTAAATATAACACGTATTATAACAGTATGTGTCACAAAACTTAACACACAAAGTAGTTTAAATTCACTAAATCAGGGAATTACTCTAGGTAATGCATGTAATTAAGTATAATTATATACCTAATTTGGAGGAGTGTCACAATATCTATCTATAATAGAGGTGATGATTTTGATTCATTACTTAAGTATTCTTTGATTTGATTAGTGTTTTATCATATGTGTCAAATTTTAGGGAAGTAAACCAAGTGTCTCCAAAAGCCTCCAACATTGTTTTTGTTCGAAGATTAAGCTTACTATTGTTAATAATCATGATTTTGCGCGTGCATTCATATAAGTTTTTAGAAATGGAAAAAAATTGTTTGGAGTTTGACCAAACGCAACTGGGTTGTTTCAACCTGAACTGAACATTTCAATCTAAAACCTGTTTCTACCTATTACCCAACCCACCTAACTCATCCATCCTACCTAATATCCATTTTTGAGCACAATAACATGTACAACCTGCAAGAGCTGAGTAAGTCTACTATCTCGGTATGGAACAGGAGTACCTTCGTTCCGTTTATTCTCATCACCTAGGGCACTAATGACATTTCCAAGTGCAAGAAGGCCTTTGTTGATATGAAAACCCGTTCCACGAATGAAGTTATCGACAATAGCTGTTCTAAGCATTTACAGTATTAAAGAAAATTAATTACCACAATCACCCACCTTCTTTGAAATGCTATCAGAACCAGTTTTTTTAGCTCGTGTAGATCCAGCAAGATTAACTAAATGCAATTTTGCGTAAAGATATTCGTCACACATTAAATCATTTGAGTTGCTATCACCAAAATATTTGTTTTCGCATTCGCTCCCGCAAGCATTTTAACACCATTAGACGTTTTACGAATTTAGATCAGTGGTTTTCCTGGACTATTCAATTTCCCTGTCTACCCATTTGTTATCTCTGACTTGTTATCCAGCAAGTCATGTACATCCTTCTTTTGGAATCTTAAAAAATAAAAATAAATAACAATCCATTTAAAATCAGTCACACTCATAGTAGTAATAGTCCATAATGAGTAATTGAGTACTAACTTTAATCATCCAATAAAACACTATTCACAGCAAATCATAGGCTAACTGTTATTTCAAGATGTCATTAAAGCCACTGCTTTGTCAATCTAAATTAGTTGAACCAAAGAAAGAAATAAAATACCAACATGGATATCAAGCTACATAGGTTGTTTCGTAAAATACATTATGGAAACCCAACCCACCCATACAATAATTATAGAGTAATCACTCAAAGTCAGTTTGTAGATCCTACGGAAACCAAAAGCAGGTTAGAATTTCATCAAGTCTACTACTTTATTAAACAACATGTGGTAGTAAACTAATGCAATGCCAATCCTTGCTGTATCTCTCATAAACATTAGTATTGTTGGTAAGCTTCTCTTTGAGGTTTATATTCAACCGTGTTTCTGGGCTAAATTCACAAATTTGAAATATGAAAGTTTACATAACCATAGGTACTATAAAAGAGCTATTAACTTTGACATCCTCCAATGTGTTTACAAAAAAGTGAGGGGGGGGGGGGGGGGTATATACCTTGTGAAGACGAGTTCTTAAATACCATCTCAAGAGTAAATGTTAATGAATCTTCACCATTCTGCACCAAATCTTCCACAATTTAGTTCTGACCATCACACATAGAAATTAGGGCAAATTTAAGTAGCAGAAGTAATAAAAAAGGAGAAAAGGTGGATTTAATTAAAAGAAGAAAGGCAATGGCTTATCAATTATTAGTCAATCTTCACGATTCATATTGATATTATATCAATTAATCAATCATTTATGCTTGATTTAAGCACTGAATTGAGCCAATTGACATCGTTATCTTCAATGGGAGATTAGGTTGAAGAGTTGAATAATTCGAATCCTTTAGAAGTAAACTTGCGATGAGATTGATAATTGGTAGGATGAATTCCAAGAGAATTGATGTTGGTGACGATGACGATGATGACGATGATGATGATGATGATGATGATGATGATGATGATGATGATGATGATGATGATGATGATGATGATGATGATGGAACCAGGCTAGGGTTTTGTGAGGGTTTGGAGGGTGATGAAGGAGCCGTGATTTCTTATATTGACTGATACTTTTTTTATTACATAACGTAGTTTATACTATTGTAAACTTTAGCAAAAAAGTATTAGGGGTGTTTAGTGTACTTATTTTAACCTAATCTAAACCATTGATCGCTAATTAAAGAATTTAATCAAGGGTCTAAACTTCTTTATAGTCTCTTTAGATTGGTTGAAATATAATAGTGAACACTTATTTGAAACAACCTAATATAGCAACGTTGACACTTGAGGTGGGATGGAGAGATATTATTATTATTATTATTATTATTATTATTATTATTATTATTATTATTATTATTATTATTATTATTATTATTATTATTATTATTATTATTATTGAATGATAGTGTATTTGTATTGGGCCTGCAATTATTATACATAAAAGAATTTTCCTCCGTCTTACATGTAATAAATTTATATTAATTAAAAATTAAAATGGTTCTGAAATATTACGTTGGCATCCTCGAATCTCAATTATTTCTATTAGGCCTGGTTTTATTTTATTTTATATAGATGGATTCTTTCTATTGGGCCTGGTTTTATTTTATTTTATACATAGAAAGATGGATTATATGTTTTTACGTATTATATTTAATAATCTTTAATATATTATATATTATATATATAAAACAGAATCCAATGGAGGAATTTTGACCCTTCGATAGGTTCCTCCCTTAAGATTTAACGGATTATATTTAATCTCCATATTTACACTTTCCTCCCCACAAATTTAGATTAGTAATTAACAATAAATAAATAATATATTATTAAACAATTTGTTTATGTTTTGTTTTAAAATAAAACTAGGTGAGGACCCGCGACAGCGCGGGGCTTCAACATTTGAATTTCTAGATTTTTCAATAAGAAATTTAAACTTTTAAAGATAAAAGAGTATATCACTTTGTTGTTTGAAATGTATTTCTATATGCATAACTAATTATGATCATGTAAAGATACAAAAATATTCTATTCATACAATTCCACTATCAGTTTAAATTTTTGATTTCAATACCAATTGCGAAATACGGGGTCACATTATAGTTGACCCGCGAATATGTTCGAGCCTTGATTGTAATATAAAATACAATTGCAAAAATACAAATGTTACGTATTAAAAAAAACAAATTCCAATTAGCTACATATATAATATATGTATATATATATATATATATATATATATATATATATAATATAGGGTATATATATAATATATATTATATATGTATATATATATAATATAATACTAATTTAATATCCTCACATCAAACCATATTACAGCAAATATAAAACATATATCTGACCATAATCCTATCACACGATTTCTAAATACAATAAATTAAGAGAAAATGATACCATATTCACCACCATCTCAATTCATTCTTTCAACCGCTCAATTCCTTCTTCAGTTCACACGTATGATACCAGCTATTGTATTACCTTTTATATATCCATTTGTCGTCACCCCCATCCGTCGGTCGGGTTTCACCCCGAGTCGTCGCTTCGACTGCAACATAGGTAACGAACAGTGTGTCAAGTTTTAAAATTTATATTTGCGGGGCTCAAATTACCCGTGCTACCTACCTTGTGGGTAAGGTGGCAAGTATAACTCGAGCATCGTCAAAATCGAAACGAATTGAATTGAATTGTGGCCTACCAAAGATATTTTCACAATAGGATGGGTTTTTAAACAAGGTAGGTAGGTTTTGGTTTTATCTAAACTACTGACAGAAAGTAAATGACAGAAAAGTTAATGAGATAATAAGTAGCAGGTAGAGAGTGATTGTCGGAACCTCAATATTAGGGTTTCGGGATGATAGTATATGATTGATTGGAGATTAACCTAATTAAGAATCATCTAAACGGTCGGTGTAAACACTAGGACCCTACGTTCTAGGTGTAACCCTAAAAGCATATGTCACTGAATCCTAGGCTATCATGATTCTGATCAGCTGAGAATGTCTTAAGACCCCCCACACTGTCTCTTTCGGAGACCAAGTGACCCTCTAAATGGGGTGCAGGAAAAAGGCAACAATCCACTTTTACTGACCTTTCTTAACACCTATGTCTATTTGATTTTAACAGGATAATGCTGGTTGTATGCTATGTAAGTTAAACTATCGGTTAAGTAGAGTTAAGGGGTTTAAGCATCTTGGAGCACAGCCGGCATCCTTGCTTTCTTTTCAAAACTCATTTTATATATGATTAAGTGCTAATACTTCTGTCATGAATTAGACCCTCCTTTGCCATCGGTCGTTCATCCCTAAGTATGTGTGCAGTGTATAGTGCATTTATTTTCCACAGTACTCTAACCCTAGGTATATCTACAGTGTTTTAAAGATCGTATAAGTCTTTACACAACTTTATAACCAGAGGTAGTTTAACGGTGTACTCTAGCATTTTCACGGTTTGACAAGACCTAGACCCGTGTCTGGAAGGGTAACTTCCAGGTAATCCACGGTGAGATAGACCATCGGCATTTCCTCGGCTTCCATACATTTATACTACACCAGTGGTGGTTCCAGTACTATACCGAGTATTATGACGTTTTACGGCGATCCCACAGCTTCATACAGTATAGGAGATAACTATGTATATTCGTAGTTAGGGTTGATCAGATCCTATCCTAAGTCAATAGTCATGTGAGATACCGGAAAGGGTGATTAATTAAGTCTATATTCAGGATAAGCTTAAAACATGTACACAGCATAACAACTTCCAACCATGTATAATATTAATCAAACATCATCCCTAATCCTAACATTTACATTCCAACAATCACATATTAATCTACATAATCATCATGGTAACAATCACAAATCGTACCGCAATAATATGCAAAGCAAACATTATAACAGTAAAAGAGAGAATGATAGTAATACCAGATTAGTAGAGTAATACAGAGGATTACAACGTTCTGAACTTGATTACATAGACATACCCAAGCTACAAAGCTTCATCTAGCTCGAACCACTACTTATTTCTCTCTAGTTCTCTAGAGAGAGAAACAAGAGAGATAAACTACTCTAAGCTAAACTAACTACAAAACTAAAAAGAGAAAATCTAGAGAGAGAAAATTCTAGAGAGAGAGAAGTGTGTGAAAGTGAGGTGTTTTGGTGTGTGTTAAAATGAGGAGGAGGGGTGGGTATTTATAGGTGAAGAGGTGTAGGTTTGGTACAAGTCACAAAGCAAAGGGTACAAGCTTCCAAGTGCGACTAGTGAATCAAAAACACGGGGGGGGGGGGGGGGGGGGGGGGGGGGGGGGGGGGGGGGTCAAAACCCAAGAGGGTACCAAATATCAAGGCAAAATACCCAATATTTGGGACCTAAAGGCCGTATACGGCCCCTTGTGGTGCCATATACGGCACCCACAAGGGGGGGGGGGGGGGGGTCAAGGGCCAATTATTTTTGCTTCTTGATCTGCGCTCCTGTTTCGTTGCTTGTTTCGCCCGTATCTTCTTCGTTTGGAGTCCGTTTTGCTTGATTCTTGTGCTGTTGGATTTGTATTTCCGTTACGCTTCTAATGACACTAAGTTTAACAAATTTGGAAGTGCATAGCTTTTGCGTGTTCTGGAATACGATCGGTTGTACACCAATCACTCTATCTTCTTTGTTCTTCACCCGTTTTCCATGATTCTTGAACCACTGGTCTTGTATTTTTCTATGGGATCATAAGATATGAACTAAGATTTGTTTCCATAGGGTGATCAATATTGAGTAGAAACCGGAGTGGTGTTATTTGCTTATTTTGCTCGTTAATTGGACGTTTTTATTGATTTTTATTACAACGCCTATAAATGGACCACCTTGGTGATTTTAATAATAAATGAGTGTTTTGAAATGTTTTCACCAAGATTAAGTCCAAAAAGTGCGGAATTATGTATGTAAAAACATGACTTTCTACGTTACATCAAGTATCCCACACTTAGACGTTGCTTGTCCTCAAGCAACAACTCACTTGTATTCCATGAAAAACATTTTTAAGTTTGGTTAGGTGGGTTAAAACATTTCTAAAGATTCACCACTTCTTCATATTAGAAAATCATTTTGAGAATATAAGGAAAGTTAAGATGATCCTTTCAGAAATAAAAATTTGACTTTCCCAGGCATATTTCCAAATCTCATGATCTTGGAGTATACATGACTAGGCGATCTCACAAAAGTGGTCACTCAATTCACTCAAAGTGTATCGGGTTTCCTATCATTCTAGAACAATTGAAATCGCTCAGTAAGCTAGTCATGCAGCACTCCTCATCATATGCTTGATCGAGAATCGGATCTTCACTACTTAGGATGAGAACAGTGCTAATTATCCTAAGACATTCATGAGGGTTATAATGTTTGTGAGGGTTAGGGGGTATGGATAGTGGTGATTTTGTTGTAAGGGTTGCTTATCTTAGGCATCCTAAGATCATGAAAAACTTATTGAGAACGGGGATGATAGCTGCTTGTCTTCTTTATCGGATCTTTCTTTGAACGGTTGATACTTCGAAGCACTTAGCTTTATTTTATTTTCTTTTTATTTTCTTTGTTTTTTTTTCTTTTTATTTTCTTTTTCTTATTCAGAATTTCTTTGCCAGAGAACTTCCAAGGATATTTTTGCTTTCTTTCGAAAATCTTTTCTTTTTTATCTGAACTTCTTCGAGTCTTTTCTTTGGTGCCACTTTTTCGCACACATATTTTTCAATAACTTTTTGGTGAACACGAGGGAGTAGGATAATACGGAAGGAGATTTCTTCAAGATGTTTTTCATAACCTCAGAAATTCTAAGATAAGGTTTGGGAATTTGGGGAAGTAGGGTTTTAGGGTTTTGAAGAAATGAAAGGTTTAGGCTCAACAGGGTTTTCTAAGCGGATCATCGATACTAAAAATGAGTATCGGAAGGGTTTTGGGCTTGAAGAGATATTTGAAAAGTGGGTTAAATCCTATGGAATGTTAAGGTCATCTAATTGCACCTATACCGCGTACGGTACTCACCAATGTGGTCTCGAAGCGTATGTCAGGAAAAAGTTCTAATTCAGAGACACTGGCATCAGCACACACAATAAATGAACAATGTAGCATTTAAAATGAATGCTTTTAAGGCTCAAGATACCTCACTGCAAATAGGGTTGTATGTGACTAGCCATGTCCCTTTTAGATTATCAATTCTTATTTAAGTAATTTCTACCTTAATTTCCCTAGTATTTCAGAATAACTGACTCATATTGGAAATGGCTCCTCTTGAAAGATATTATAACTCAAAACTAGTAGAGTTAATCGGATGATTTGGCTCATACTTTATTATTTTTGTTTAAAAATTTTGAAAAAGTTTGAAATTTTTTGAGGAACATTTCATGAGTTGAGCTATATTGGATATAAAAATCTTAAACATCCAATCCAAGGTACTATATACTTGCTATCCCACACTTAAAAGAACATTGTACCTAATGTTCTCTTGAGTTGAGATTGTATTGCAAGTACAATCCCACACTTAGAGTTTAAACATATAGAAAATGTTTTTCAAGTGTTTGGTTTGGGCTAGAATCCCATACTTAGTGATAAGTTTAGGATAGAGTATAGATTACTTTAGAACTAACAAAGCGAAATAAAATCATGAAAGTGGAGTGAAGGTTAAGAAACTCCCCAGATGACAATTGTCATTATGAAGCTGAGCTCAGTAGATTAGAGGAGACGAAGTGTAACTTTGATCCTCCGAAGAATGGTTCAGCCTTGGATGTATCAAACTGGTGCACAATGCCTTGTATCCGCACTCAGCAGAGAATCGTTCCATCATGTAAGTGGGGATTCTTATTGGTGAATCCCATACTTTAGTGTTTTAATATTTGGAGGCGATTCTTTCCGAGTGGTTGCGGTGTGGGTTGAGATCCCACACTTAGATCTTTAGCATGCGCGAGCTTCGGAAGAAGATAGTCCACTCTCCTTTCAGAGATGTGTTTAAGTTCCGTGGTCTGCAGTTGTGTAAGCGTTGTGCGTCTGCCTTTGACCACGGTTTCTTCCTTGAATGCTCGTCATCTCTCTAGAGGCTTCTCGCTCATTCGTCACAACACATTCAAACACTTATTCAAAACATAGAAATAAACAAAATAAGTAACTACGATAACGATAATAATATAATAATAAAGCTCAACCATATAAAGGTCAAGTAATATCCCAAAAAGTAAACCACAAGTTCAGAGAGATCACGATAATCCATAATACAAAAGTTACTAATATGAAACATAGATCAAGATAATGGAGTGGTCTAGATAGGTGGATCCTGGACAGGTGCATCATCATACAGGGAAAATGGATCAGACGGTCCAACGACTGACTGCTGACCACTCGATACCCTCTGCTCATCCTCGAGAAGTAAGTCCTTCTGAATCAATATATGTCGGAGAGTAATCGCCGGAATGGACATCACATCATCATATCCAAGCTCAAGCATGTCCTGGGTAGTAACACGAGTAGCCTCTAACATACCAAGATATGTCTGCCAGAGCATGCTCTCGGTGGGGACCTGGTCCGAAGGAATGAGACCCAAATCCAACCAAGGGCTAGTGCTGTCGGTGCCTAGGTAGAGCAAGTTCGGCCTGTAAGATGTGCTAGCTACTGGACGCTGATCAGGTGCATGAGATGATGTGACTGGTTGAGGCAATGATGCCTGCCTTTGGGCTAGACTCAAGGTATGGACTGAATAGACTCTCTCGGTATCGAATGTGGGGTGGTAGGTGGGTAATGGAGCGGAGTATGTGGTAGGTGTGCGGGGGCGTCTGTATGACGGTGGTCGTGGATGGGTAGTGGAATGTGGGCGAGTAGTGGGTGATGGTGGTGGTCCACATCGGTACAGAAAGTGCTCCGGGTCTGGCATACTGAATCTCTGAGCCATCATGGCCTGGTGCTCACGAGTAACCTGCAAAGCATGTAAAAGATAATACTGGGTGAGTGGGGTCACCGGGTCCGTGTGGTGAACCACGGTCTGTGTAGGCGGGACTGAAGTGCCGGCTCCTCACTCTCGAACCTCAGTTGTCTCTGCTGCATCTGCTGTAGGTGCCTCGGATCTCGGATCAACATCTCTAACCGGTGCATCTCTGCGTCTTCTGAAACATCCAGGAATACGCTGCCGAGTATGATACAAAATGCACTACCCATCATCATTATAATCAATCATGTGAATGAGCTTGCAGTAGTCAAGATCAAACGGCTGCGAACTAGCATGACGTGTACACTCATCCCGATGACTATCAGTGAGAATCCCCATACCAACTAATAACTTCGTGATAATCGCTCCTATAAACACTGACTTGGTTCCCTCCTTCTCCTTAACCAGTCTCTCTGCTAGAATGTATGCTACATTCAGGTTTCTTCTCCCTATGATAGCATCCATAAACTTCAGCTCTTCTGCAATGGCGGCTCCGCCTTCTCTTTTTCCGAAGATAGTACAACATAGGAACTTATGGAGGGCGTGATGAGATGGTCGGGACATAGTAGAGGCTTTGATACAACTCCTAAACTATGTACCGGCTAACTCTCTCCAAATCTCCCTATGTCCCAGTGATGGTAGGCTGGAGATAGACTGGAAGCTCTTTGTAAACCACTCAGATTGCACTTGCGACTATGTGTAAAGACCAAGGTACATCCCGAACTCGCCAACGGATATGTAGTGCTTCTTCCCACGGTACCTAAAAGAGATTTTCTTTCTGTCTGTGATATCTAGTCTCTCTCTTAACACGTAGGTCATCATGAACTCCGTGACAACCTCTCGGTAAATAGCCTCGTCTACTACTGAAAAGATGGAGGAATGCAGCGTGCTCTTGACCATTTGTTTCATATTTCAACAATATTTCCAACTCATCCTTTATTCCCAATCTTCTCATGTCTTGCCAAATGATCACCCTATTACTACCCAAGAACTGTGACATCCTTGCTTCAATTTCTTCAATATTTTCTGGGGATGCAGCAAGTTTCTTAAGCGAAGGGTGTTGTAGATTCATCTGAAACAATAAATGAGAAGTATAAGTCATAATAAATTGCTAAGTCATTTCCAAATTTTAAACAAAAATTGGAAATGTACTCTTTAGAATATGGATATATCCGCAAATTATCAAGACTAAACCTATGGCATAACCAATCCTCAAACCGTAATTTTCAATTCCATTAGTGCCTAATCTATTCCAAGGGTAATAAAGCATAAATAATACTAGCATTTTAATCAAAGTAAACTTGTCATTTTAAAACATCTAGCAATCATTTCTACTTTCGTTCATGGCAACCTAATCTAAGTGAGCATGAGGTTTATGAAAACCACGTAATTACCTCAAATATATCAAGTCAACAATAAACGAGCATAAACAAATATTCATGCAATCACCATATGATTAAAGACACGTGTAGATTTATTCGGTTACTTTTAATTTTGCAAGAATCAATGACTTTGATGAATGAATGGCGGTAGCTTAAATGTGACCATCACCATTAAAATCTCAAACACTTTATTAATTAAAGTGGTGAAAATTAAAACGGTAAAGGACCAAAGGCTAACTATGTAACACCCCCAAATTTGATGATTTGCGGAAGCTTGATTTGGGTGTTACTAATCAATAACAAAGCACAAAGATATATAGTAAACGACTCTATATGCGTCGTTTTAACAAAATATATTGATAATTGAAATGTTTACAACATTTAAAGCTTTACATAGCTCGAGTTTAAATAAATGGAGATTTCAGTACATAAGTACTTGTACAAAATATACTAATGCAAGAAAATCTCGATCGTCTGTATGCTGACTCGAGCTAAAATCCTGAAGCAGAAACATCCTACTGCTTGGTACCTGCGATATATGCTAAAAGGTCAGCTAAAAGCTGGTGAGCTCACAGGTTTGAAATCAGTTAATATAGTATGAACCGCAAGATTTAAATAATGAATTGCATCCAGCAATTAAATGATAGTCATCGTGTATACAGCCATGAGCACATAGTTGAGCTTAACTCGAGGGCCGGGTCCCCTATAGAGAATTCCGGGCGAGGTGCCTCCACGAATGCCTAATCCACATTCGTCTTCCCAAATATTAGTACGTCCGTTTACCCGGTTAGTGCTTGCTAACCCGGACGAGGTGGGTCAATCCTATATGGTACCATATACTAATATTCACGCTACAACGTATTAACAACTATGCTGACGGAGGACTTTAAATGATTAGTTGTGAAAAACTCATGTAGTATATGAAAGGTTTGTACTTGCGTTCACATGTTAAAATTGAGCAATATATCGCACCCCTGAGTAAAACAGTAAAAAGAGGGGCTATGAGACTCACCTGAGTCTTGTGAGTTTAACTTAATAAACTTGAGTTGATTAGCCGAATATGAATTCCAAAGACTTGTAACCTGAGGGTGTCCACGACACGCGATGGTTATAAACATGATTGGGTATCTCAAAAGATCACCCTTGTAGTTGTTACACAACTATATATATGTCCAAATTACTACGATTTGGTTGATTTGTTAAGTGTTTGAAAACATGTACGGCCCGTTGGTGACGGATTTGTAATAATAATCTCAACTATTATTATTTTGATTTCGTGGCGTTTTACTTGAAAAATGTGTTTTAGAAGCCGTTACGGAATCTAAGTACGGGGGTCCGGGGGCAGCGCCCCTGGTAGCGGGGTCCAAGGGGCGGCAGCCCCTGGCGGGGTCCAAGGGGCAGAGCCCCTGGCTGGGGTCGAGCTGCCAGGTCAGCTTGGAAAATTTTTATTTCTACTATATTGCTTTGACGAAAAACGCATCTGGGATCTGAATTCGGGTAAAATCGAGTGATAAATTTCGAGTCTCGACACTTAGTAAAAATCTGAGTTTTCTGTGTTTTGCGACACAATATGCGACACAAAGGTAGTTATGCGACACAAGGGTTGTGTCGCATAGAAAATGCGACACAATGTCTATGCGACACAAGGGTTGTGTCGCATAGATGCGGGATGCTGATTCAACAGCGACATAGTGATTGTGTCGTATGAAAATACGACATAGAATACGACATAATGGTTGTGTCGTAAGGATTGCGACACTAATTATTTGGTACGACACAAGGGGCAAAATACGACACAACATGCGACACAAGGCTTGTGTCGCATGGATGAACACCAGCCCAGAAAGTCCGGCTGTTACGATTTTTCCAGCCAAAAATCCGTTTTAAACCCGTTTTCAAGCTGTAATTTCGTGTTCTATACATTGTAATGGACATATACTAGTTATAATAACAACCACAAATGAAAAATACTAAGAATCGAGAGGTTTCGGGATTTTGTCGGAAACTTACAATTTGCCGAAATGAAAATCCGAAAAGGTAGCGTTGTAGATCGTCGCGAGGTGGTCGTTAATCTCTAAAAATATTGATGATACGGTTGCGTTTCGTGGTGTTATTTGCGATTTTTAATGGTTTGGTGGTTTTGTTTGTTTAGAGAGAAAAGAAAAGAGAGAGAGAGAGAGAGGAGGAAGTGATGAAATGAAGAAAGAAAAGTGGGAGGTGGGGGTTATCCCCATTTTTCCAGTTTTCGCCCCGCGTTCCGTGTGGTGTTCGTTTGCTCCGTCGTTTAACGTTAAACAATTATTTACATTTTAATTATAAGTTTTAAAATACAATTTATTACGCGACGTTTTATTTAAATATTTTACAATTTAATTTATATTTGAGTTATAAAATGTAAGTTTGTTTATTTAGTTTGCGTGTTTTAATACTTTAAATTGCGTAAGTTCGGTTTGTACGATACGAGTGAATACGAAATATTATCATAATAATATTTTTGACACAAAAGCGTTATTTAATAAAATTGGTCACCAACGTCCGTATTAAATTGAATCGAAATACATCCGATTTAAATTGCGTACGATTTAATCAAATCGCATTTTCGTATATATTCAACAATATATATAATTCGATACATTAATTAGCCTAACACAGAACTAATTACATGTATTAACAGATGATTAGGCACTAATTACTAGTCCTAATTTGGCGGGTGTTACAAACTAACATCTTATTGAAAATATTGTAAGCTTTTAGTACTTTAGCTAAGAGCAAAAAGGTTTTAACAAAATAGTTTTTAGCTAAACGCGAAAAATATTGAGTTTTTTTTGACAAAAATAGCTTACTTTAATTTTCAAAGGATGCCTAAACCATTCATAAAATGCTAGCAATCAGTGTAATTATGTTTAACTAATCATACTAAGCATGAATCAATCAAAACAAGTTAACATAAGCTACTAACTATAAAAAGTCAACATTTCAAGCAACTTTGACCACTAAAGTCAACACTTGAAGATCAAAATCACAAATCATCAAGTAATCTACTCAATCAAGCATGTAATCATGTTAAGCAACTATATTGTAATAACAGTTATTTTCAATTAATTATAACTAACAATTATTGTAATAACGAGTTTTGAGACTATACTCTAAAACCTTCTTAGCGAATCAACAACCGAAATCCCAATAGGGGTTGGGTTGGATTCAGCCAAGGTGAGTATCACCAAAACCATAAACCCAATCGACTTAACTAGGGTTTACATAATCCTATCAATCAAGATCAGGTTTCTTATAATACAAACAATTACAATAATAATAGTTATAAACAAAAATCGAAACACACATACACATACATATAAATCGATTTTTAATAAACCACAAAATTAAATTCTCATAATTTTATACGGATCAAAATTAAACAAATCATGTATCTTTGATGATTTAAACAAGTATAAGCGGCTCTGATACCACTGATGGGTTTTTACGGTTAATTTTAACTAAATATTAAACAATAATATGCGGAAAATAATTAAAATATTAAAGCCATTACCGCGGATCCAAATACTTGTATCAAATCAATCAAACAAATTAACAAGATGAAAGAAACAACTTACAGTGATTTGCTTGGTATGAACTATCTTTTGTTTCTTAGTTGGAGGTGCCAACGCGTTCGTACCAATATTTATCATCTTGTGGATATAACCGCTAGAAGTTTTATCTCTTTGTTAATACGTTATCTAAACTACAACTTAGCAACAACGTACGAACCGAACCAAGAGTTAAACACACGTATGTGTGTGTGTCAACTAGCCCAAAACCGAATTTCGATTTTGGGGTTTTTGTGGGGTTCGGCCGAACAAGAAGAGTGGAGGGAGAGAGAGATTTTGTGAGGGTTTAGGGTTTGTGTGTATTAACCTAATCTTGATCCCTAACCCTTATATTTATAGGTAGGCCAATATTGTCCAACAAGTTAATCAAGATTTACGAATTAAACCCTCAACTTATAATTAGTTTAACATAATCACTAATTATAAATTACTCTACATAATTAATCCATAATTAATTATCTTCGTACATATCCGTCGATGATGCATTAGTATGACTCATTAGTGTCTTAATTATCGGATTAAATAAATTAAATATAATTATTATGCACATAATTCTTTCAAAAAGCTACTATAGGACAAGACTAAAAGTACAGTGACAAAACAAAAAATACACTAATATTTTACATAAATAACCTTGAAGTACATTAATATTTTAGATTAATAACCAAAAAGGTTAAGCATTATATGTGGAAAATGAAATACTCCGTATTTAAATACATTTCTCTATCAACAACGATATACTGTTTCATTAAGAACAATATATAAGATCATGAAACTGCTCTTAAACAAGCGCGAAAATACATCAATCGAAAAAGATGAATCTATCAGATTTACATACATATACTGATATACATATGCATTTGCATCATTTATATGAAATCAAGAAGCAAATACCAAGATACAGTGGCGGATCTAGAACATAAACTCACATGGTTCATTAATACCTTAACTTTATAACTTGGTTGCGCCGACAAATAAATAGTGACAAAATCAACGGGTCGGGTCGTTGATGTGAAGCACAAAAGATAGATTAACTAACTATATTCAAATTACAATTTCCCTTAGACGAGATTTCATACTATGAAAATGATCGTAACTGACAAACCAACTAATACTTATTTTTCAGTAATGGTGTAAATTGTTAACCTGTTAATAAAACAGGTCATCCCAACTAATACTTATTTTTCAGTAATGGTGTAAATTGTTAACCTGTTATTAAAACGGGTCAAATTGTTGGTTGTTTACTTATAACGAGTTGTATATAGAGCATATAATGTCGTTGCATCCAAGGTTTAGAAATAAGACAGATTATAATCTTACCTTCTTAAAATTAATTTATGAGGTTCGGTATCTATGAGGTATTAATAATAATTTTTTACTCACATAGAGTAATGACTAATGAGTACCTATCGAAGGGAACTAGAAACCACTTTTTAATATGCATAGTAGCTAATAATTCATCATATACTGTACTATAATATATATATATATATATATATATATATATATATATATATATATATATATATATATATATATATATATATATATATATATATGCATAATATAAATAAATACATGTAGAATTAATATATTGCGTAAATTAACTTCAAACTAGCCAAAATAATTTAACTTTAAAGAATACGGAGCATTAGGAATCATGGGTAATAAAGTTGTACTTGGGCTAACTATTCATGGACCAAGGTAGGTCATCTTAATATTTTAACCTGGTTCCTACATGTATACATTTAATCCTTTGTAAAAAAGTTCAAAGTTTAGGGTGGGTCATTTGACCAATGTGATATAAGCCTGCATCCGCCTCTACAGATGGGAACCCTCTTCGGCCTATTTCGGATCTAACGATGGTACATGATGAAAACGTGGAGGTTTTGTGAAGACGGCTTTTGCTATGGTAGTTGACCGGATTTTTCTGTAGTTGTAGAACGGACTTGCGTTACTAAGTAATATATATGTATATATTACTTCAGGTCATCTTGCACAATCATCGATCATTATCGGCTGATCCCCGGCTTTTTAACCGACGCGGTCACTGGCCACGTTCGCCGGGATACTTCTCGGATCTAGTGGACCGGTTTGGTTTTGTCTTTCCAACTTCTATTTACGGATCTTGTTTTGTTTTTGTTTTCAATTTACAGATCTTGTTCGATTCTTACTTTGATTTCAGAAAACACATCTTTGTAGTGAACATATTAGATCACATATGTATGTGTATTTGTGTATGAGATCAGGCCAAGATTTTGGTTTTAGGTGGATTGTGGGAAACAATATTATTTAGATTTAATTAAAAATTCTTGGTGAAGTTAATATTAAATATATAATTTATATTTACTAATAAATTGAATCAATATAAAGGGTATTTTAGTCATTTCTTGCGAATGAGGGACGGGGAGTGAAACAAAAAATCGGGTTAAGGGACTGAACCTGCAAAAAACCTGACCCAGGGACGGGGAGTGAAATTAATGTCATACTTCAAGGACGGGGAACGTAATTTACTCTTATATAAAATTACAAAAAAAAAAAGGTTTCTTTTAATCTTGTGAATATTGTAATCCAGGGATCAGATTTCAAGTTTGCTGGTCTGCCCTTTTTGTTCTTGATCTAAGATAACATAGTAATCCTAAATCTTTGATTAATTGAAAAAACCATCCTATAAAAAGTTACAAACCAACATTGAAAAAGTATCCTTGTAAAAATTTGCAACCAACATGGAAAAAGCAACCTAGAAAAAGCATCCTAGCAAAAATTTGCAACCAACATGGAAAAAGCATCCTAGTAAAATTTTGCAACCAAGGAAAAAGCATCCTAGCAAAAATTTTGCAACTAACATGGAAAAAACATCCTAGCAAAAATTTTCAACCAACATGGAAAGGCTATTTAATACACATTTATTTAACACTAAATAATTTTTAAATCTGTAATTCTCGTAGTTGTTAAAAATATTAGATTAAACAAATGTTATGGTCGTGATGCACCAATATTGGGCCTGCAAAAGTAATGCAAAGCATCCTGTGGATTCTCGCCTGCAAATATATGGGCATCCTATAATATTTGGATTCAAAATCCAGAAATGCCAATGGTTGGTCATTGTGCACCAGTATTGGGTCTAATATTTACGTTGGATTCTCTCCTGCAAATGTATATTAATAATTAATACAAGATTCAATAAGTAAAACACTAAAACTTATATGTATAGTAAGTATATATATATATATATATATATATATATATATATATATATATATATATATAACAACTAATTTTACAAATATTTTTTAATAAAACCCGTGTAATCACGGGTCACTAAGCTAGTATAGTTTTATACTCAAAGTCGATACAATGTAATACATTTTTATTATATAGTAGTTATTACATTTTCGTTTCGTTACCGTTAGCCTTGAACATGATATATTCATTTTGGAATGAATTATGCTGTTTACATAACTTATAGATTACTTAATTAAATTATGACTTATGAATAACAATTGTGTGATTCATTAGGATATGTAAAGATCAATTACGTAGAAATAATTTTGGGCCTGGAATTATTTTAGGCTTGGATTGTTGAGGCCTGTTATTGGGCCTGTATAAAAAATGCTTGGTTACCGCCGCATTGCCAAGCTCTATTCTAGTAATCCCAAAATTTGGCAACTACCTATAAAAAGAACGAACCTAGAAGCAAAATGTAGCAAATTCAACTAAAAATTTACAGTGAGATCCCATGACCTAGGTATACCTCCACATTCATTTAATAGAGTCCTAATACTGCTTTCCAAGTAAATCCAACCACCAAGTACAGAATGAATGTATTTGGACAACTGTGTATTCCCATTATCTAATGGAATTTTGCTACCCCTAGACTCCTTTCTCATCTAATAATTATATTTCCACAAAATTCTTTTAGCAATACATTGTCGGATAGCAGTTTGTATTATGGACAACATAAAGGCGACTTACATAGAAATAATTTTGGGCTTGGAATTATTTTGGGCCTGAAATTATTTTGGGCCTGGATTGTTGAGGCCTGTTATTGGGCCTGTATAAAAATTGGCCTGCACAAAAATTGTTATATGTTATTGGGCCTGGAAGCCCACTACACCATCAACAATTCGTAGAAGATGAGCACTCCAATTTTGATTCCATTACTGCACAGTTTTACCATTAATACGCTAGTTTTATTTATAAAATTCTAGGATGAGTTCCATATATAAATAATTAAAATTTCTTGTAAAATTTCAGGCCCAAAAAAAACACAAGCCCAAAAAAAGATTATCCAATTAGCATCTTGGGTAAATTTGAATTAGCATCCTTGAAACTAATTAGCATCCTGATATTATTTTTATAAAAAATAATTAAAAATTATTTATAGTATATTAATTAAATAGTTAATACTCGTATTACTATAAATACTTAAAATGAGAAGCATCCTGTGAAACTGTATATTAATATTATGATACTAGTGTATCACCCGCGCAATGCAGCGGATAATAAATTTATTCGACAACGTATTTGACAGCGAGTACTTTAATTCGACAATATATACACTCATCATACACTTACATCTGATTGTAAAAAAAAATAGTATATTAAAGATTATATACGACTATTTGAGCGGGTATCAACATTGATTTGAATATACTTCAATAGTTAATTGGTTATTGTAAGTTTTCAATTTAAGTTATCAAATGGCTTTAAAAAAATCACTTCTAACGCTCGACCGAATGAATGAGTCACAAGGTGTAAGCCCCAACGACAAAAGAACCTAGGCGCGGAAATATGTTGATTAGTTATCTGATTGATATCATTAATAACAAACGTGTAGTTTTCAAAAGTTTATAAATTGATTATACTTTCCATTAAATGTGAGGGGTATATTGGTAAATTCCGATCATTAATTTGTAAGCTATAAAGGAAAAAGTGGGAAATGCTTTATAATGGTGTATGATGTATTATTAAAATAAAAGCATCTAGGCGTATATATTAATATTATGATACGTATATTAATATTATTGGTACAGTCCTAATTAAAGTGTCCACTTTAACTTTGCACACAGTTTTAGAATTCTCTAGTAACTACACAATTCATCAATCAAATAACATATATAACCACTAAAGTCTCTTTAGATTGGTTGAAATATAATAGTGAATACTTATTTGAAACAACTTAATATAGCAACGTTGACACTTGAGGTGGGATGAAGAGATTACTATTACTATTACTATTACTATTACTATTACTATTACTATTACTATTACTATTGAATGATGGTGTATTTGTGTTGGGCCTGCATTTATTGTACATAAAAGAATTTTCTTCCGTCTTATATGTAATAAATTTATATTAATTAAAAATTAAAATGGTTCTGAAATTTTATGTTGGCATCCTCGAATCTCAATTCTTTCTATTGGGCCTAGTTTTATTTTATTTTATATAGATGGATTATTTCTATTGGGCCTGGTTTTATTTTATTTTATACATAGAAAGATGGATTATATGGTTTTACGTATTATATTTAATAATCTTTAATATATTATATATTATATATATAAAACAGAATCCCATGAAGGAATTTTGACCCTTCGATAGGTTCCTGCCTTAAGATCTAACGGATTATATTTAATCTCCATATTTACACTTTCCTCCCCACAAATTTAGATTAGTAATTAACAATAAATAAATAATATATTATTAAACAATTTGTTTATGTTTTGTTTTAAAATAAAACTAGGTGAGGACCCGCGACAGTGCAAGTCTTCGACATTTGAATTTCTAGATTTTTCAATAAGAAATTTAAACTTTTAAAGATAAAAGAGTATATCACTTTGTTCGTTGAAATGTATTTCTATATGCATAACTAATTATGATCATGTAAAGATACAAAAATATTTATTCATACAATTCCACTATCAGTTTAAATTTTCGATTTCAATACCAATTGCGAAATACAGGGTCACATTATAGTTGACCTGCGAATATGTTCGATCCTTGATTGTAATATAAAATACAATTGCAAAAATACAAATGTTACGTATTAAAAAAAACAAATTCCAATTAGCTACATATATAATATATGTATATATAATATATAGGGTATATATATAATATATATTATATATGTATATATATATAATATAATACTAATTTAATATCCTCACATCAAACCATATTACAGCAAATATAAAACATATATCTGACCAGAATCCTATCACACGATTTCTAAATACAATAAATTAAGAGAAAATGATACCATATTCACCACCATCTCAATTCATTCTTTCAACCACTCAATTCCTTCTTCAGTTCACACGTATGATACCAGCTATTGTATTACCTTTTATATATCCATTGCATGACCCATTTGCCTATCACAGCATACCGTCAAACATAACTTATATATCAAACTTCTTGAAAAAATAATATTAGATCTGAACACCATTAACACCAACTACAAACTCCCTTTCTAGATCTCCTTGACACCCATTCGAAGCTTCTTAACTGAATTTCCTTGTGCAGTATTGACTTAGACCAAAATTCAGCATCCAAAACTCTTTTATTTCTATTGTACCATATCAAGTAACTTGTCACCCATTTAACAGCATCCCAGATTCTTTTGATATATTTCTCTAACCCATTGTTGCCTCCGGATAAATATCTCGCACAGTAGCCACATTTATTGATCCTCTTTTCCTCCAATAAAAAATTGCTTCCAAACAGGTAGCACCTCCGTACACATTAGTATTCCATGATTTACAGTTTCTATTTCTTCCTCACAGCAGGGACACAAATCAGTATGTAAAGTGATACTCTTATTATCAAGCTCTGCTCTCACTGGGATTCTTCCTTTTATTAGCCTCCGCACAAAAATGTTTACTTTTCCAATTACCAACTTATTCATTTTCGTCCCATTTGTATCAGTCCCATCCACCAATAGCATGTTGTCAATTTCCCTTGCAAGCACTTTCACATAAAATCTCCTTTGTCATTTAGCTTCCACCTCCAATTGTCCCTGTGTTTTTTTTACTGGAAAAAAAGATGACGGCAATTGATACATTTCATTCAATTCACCACTTGCACGACCCCTTTGATCCCTGACCCAGTCCCAAAACCATACATCAACGTTTTGGCACATCCACTGCACTTACACTAAAAACCATCTAATCTCCATTGCTTTAACATTTGCTTATTGTGAAGCAAACATGTTCTTCTAATCTCCACCTTTTGAGTCTATGCAATTGCAGTAAACAAATCATGTGACCTAAATACAAATCGTTAAAAGCACTCAATCGTTTCTAAAGCTTACAAAATCATATTAAACCCTAGAATACATCACCAAAGATAATGTAATTTCGAAACCTTGTTTTGAGCTTGAAGAAAATCACGATTAATGACGTAAACAATCCAAACCATATGAATAAAATAGAACAGTTAATTGAACAAATTATCAATTATATTATCAACAAATCGAGTTGATATCTATCTATAATAGAGGTGATGATTTTGATTCATTACTTAAGTATTCTTTGATTTGATTAGTGTTTTATCATATGTGTCAAATTTTAGGAAAGTAAACCAAGTGTCTCCAAAAGCCTCCAACATTGTTTTTGTTCGAAGATTAAGCTTACTATTGTTAATAATCATGATTTTGCGCGTGCATTCATATAAGTTTTTAGAAATGGAAAAAAATTGTTTGGAGTTTGACCAAACGCAACTGGGTTGTTTCAACCTGAACTGAACATTTCAATCTAAAACCTGTTTCTACCTATTACCCAACCCACCCAACTCATCCATCCTACCTAATATCCATTTTTGAGCACAATAACATGTACAACCTGCAAGAGCTGAGTAAGTCTACTATCTCGGTATGGAACAGGAGTACCTTCGTTCCGTTTATTCTCATCACCTAGGGCACTAATGACATTTCCAAGTGCAAGAAGGCCTTTGTTGATATGAAAACCCGTTCCACGAATGAAGTTATCGACAATAGCTGTTCTAAGCATTTACAGTATTAAAGAAAATTAATTACCACAATCACCCACCTTCTTTGAAATGCTATCAGAACCAGTTTTTTAGCTCGTTTAGATCCAGCAAGATTAACTAAATGCAATTTTGCGTAAAGATATTCGTCACACATTAAATCATTTGAGTTGCTATCACCAAAATATTTGTTTTCGCATTCGCTCCCGCAAGCATTTTAACACCATTAGACGTTTTACGAATTTAGATCAGTGGTTTTCCTGGACTATTCAATTTCCCTGTCTTCCCATTTGTTATCTCTGACTTGTTATCCAGCAAGTCATGTACATCCTTCTTTTGGAATCTTAAAAAATAAAAATAAATAACAATCCATTTAAAATCAGTCACACTCATAGTAGTAATAGTCCATAATGAGTAATTGAGTACTAACTTTAATCATCCAATAAAACACTATTCACAGCAAATCATAGGCTAACTGTTATTTCAAGATGTCATTAAAGCCACTGCTTTGTCAATCTAAATTAGTTGAACCAAAGAAAGAAATAAAATACCAACATGGATATCAAGCTACATAGGTTGTTTCGTAAAATACATTATGGCAACCCAACCCACCCATACAATAATTATAGAGTAATCACTCAAAGTCAGTTTGTAGATCCTACGGAAACCAAAAGCAGGTTAGAATTTCATCAAGTCTACTACTTTATTAAACAACATGTGGTAGTAAACTAATGCAATGCCGATCCTTGCTGTATCTCTCATAAATATTTGTATTGTTGGTAAGCTTCTCTTTGAGGTTTATATTCAACCGTGTTTCTGGGCTAAATTCACAAATTTGAAATATGAAAGTTTACATAACCATAGGTACTATAAAAGAGCTATTAACTTTGACATCCTCCAATGTGTTTACAAAAAAGTGAGGGTGGGGGGGGGGGGGGGGGGGGGGGGGGGGTTATATACCTTGTGAAGACGAGTTCTTAAATACCATCTCAAGAGTAAATGTTAATGAATCTTCACCATTCTGCACCAAATCTTCCACAATTTAGTTCTGACCATCACACATAGAAATTAGGGAAAATTTAAGTAGCAGAAGTAATAAAAAAGGAGAAAAGGTAGATTTAATTAAAAGAAGAAAGGCAATGGCTTATCAATTATTAGTCAATCTTCACGATTCATATTGATATTATATCAATTAATCAATCATTTATGCTTGATTTAAGCACTGAATTGAGCCAATTGACATCGTTATCTTCAATGGGAGATTAGGTTGAAGAGTTGAATAATTCGAATCCTTTAGAAGTAAACTTGCGATGAGATTGATACTTGGTAGGATGAATTCCAAGAGAATTGATGTTGGCGATGATGACGATGACGATGACGATGACGATGATGATGATGATGATGATGATGATGATGATGATGATGATGATGATGAAGGAACCAGGCTAGGGTTTTGTGAGGGTTTGGAGGGTGATGAAGGAGCCGTGATTTCTTATATTGACTGATACTTTTTTTATTACATAACGTAGTTTATACTATTGTAAACTTTAGCAAAAAAGTATTAGGGGTGTTTAGTGTACTTATTTTAACCTAATCTAAACCATTGATCGCTAATTAAAGAATTTAATCAAGGGTCTAAACTTCTTTATAGTCTCTTTAGATTGGTTGAAATATAATATTGAACACTTATTTGAAACAACCAAATATAGCAACGTTGACACTTGAGGTGGGATGGAGAGATATTATTATTATTATTATATTATTATTATTATTATTATTATTATTATTATTATTATTATTATTATTATTATTATTATTATTATTATTATTATTGAATGATAGTGTATTTGTATTGGGCCTGCAATTATTATACATAAAAGAATTTTCCTTTGTCTTATATGTAATAAATTTATATTAATTAAAAATTAAAATGGTTTTGAAATATTACGTTGGCATCCTCGAATCTCAATTCTTTCTATTGGGCCTGGTTTTATTTTATTTTATATAGATGGATTCTTTCTATTGGGCCTGGTTTTATTTTATTTTATACATAGAAAGATGGATTATATGTTTTTACGTATTATATTTAATAATCTTTAATATATTATATATTATATATATAAAACAGAATCAAATGGAGGAATTTTGACCGTTCGATAGGTTCCTCCCTTAAGATTTAACGGATTATATTTAATCTCCATATTTACACTTTCCTCCCCACAAATTTAGATTAGTAATTAACAATAAATAAATAATATATTATTAAACAATTTGTTTATGTTTTGTTTTAAAATAAAACTAGGTGTGGACCCGCGACAGCGCGGGGCTTCAACATTTGAATTTCTAGATTTTTCAATAAGAAATTTAAACTTTAAAGATAAAAGAGTATATCACTTTGTTGTTTGAAATGTATTTCTATATGCATAACTAATTATGATCATGTAAAGATACAAAAATATTCTATTCATACAATTCCACTATCAGTTTAAATTTTCTATTTCAATACCAATTGTGAAATACGGGGTCACATTATAGTTGACCCGCGAATATGTTCGAGCCTTGATTGTAATATAAAATACAATTGCAAAAATACAAATGTTACGTATTAAAAAAAACAAATTCCAATTAGCTACATATATAATATGTGTGTATATATATATATATATATATATATATATATATATATATATATATATATATATATATATATATATATATATATATATATATAAAATATATAGGGTATATATATAATATATATTATATATGTATATATATATAATATAATACTAATTTAATATCCTCACATCAAACCATATTACAGCAAATATAAAACATATATCTGACCATAATCCTATCACACGATTTCTAAATACAATAAATTAAGAGAAAATGATACCATATTCACCATCATCTCAATTCATTCTTTCAACCGCTCAATTCCTTCTTCAGTTCACACGTATGATACCAGCTATTGTATTACCTTTTATATATCCATTTGTCGTCACCCCCATCCGTCGGTCGGGTTTCACCCCGAGTCGTCGCTTCGACTGCAACATAGGTAACGAACAGTGTGTCAAGTTTTAAAATTTATATTTGCGGGGCTCAAATTACCCGTGCTACCTACCTTGTGGGTAAGGTGGCAAGTATAACTCGAGCGTCGTCAAAATCGAAACGAATTGAATTGAATTGTGGCCTACCAAAGATATTTTCACAATAGGATGGGTTTTTAAACAAGGTAGGTAGGTTTTGGTTTTATCTAAACTACTGGCAGAAAGTAAATGACAGAAAAGTTAATGAGATAATAAGTAGCAGGTAGAGAGTGATTGTCGAAACCTCAATATTAGGGTTTCGGGATGATAGTATATGATTGATTGGAGATTAACCTAATTAAGAATCATCTAACAGGTCGATGTAAACACTAGGACCCTACGTTCTAGGTGTAACCCTAAAAGCATATGTCACTGAATCCTAGGCTATCATGATTCTGATCAGCTGAGAATGTCTTAAGACCCCCCACACTATCTCTTTCGGAGACCAAGTGACCCTCTAAATGGGGTGCAGGAAAAAGGCAACAATCCACTTTTACTGACCTTTCTTAACACCTATGTCTATTTGATTTTAACAGGATAATGCTAGTTGTATGCTATGTAAGTTAAACTATCGGTTAAGTAGAGTTAAGGGGTTTAAGCATCTTGGAGCACAGCCGGCATCCTTGCTTTCTTTTCAAAACTCATTTTATATATGATTAAGTGCTAATACTTCTGTCATGAATTAGACCCTCCTTTGCCATCGGTCGTTCATCCCTAAGTATGTGTGCAATGTATAGTGCGTTTATTTTCCACAGTACTCTAACCCTAGGTATATCTACAGTGTTTTAAAGATCGTATAAGTATTTACACAGCTTTATAACCAGAGGTAGTTTAACGGTGTACTCTAGCATTTTCACGGTTTGACAAGACCTAGACCCGTGTCTGGAAGGGTAACTTCCAGGTAATCCACGGTGAGATAGACCATCGGCATTTCCTCGGCTTCCATACATTTGTACTACACCAGTGGTGGTTCCAGTACTATACCGAGTATTCTGACATTTTACGGCGATCCCACAGCTTCATACAGTACAGGAGATAACTATGTATATTCGTAGTTAGGGTTGATCAGATCCTATCCTAAGTCAATAGTCATGTGAGATACCGGAAAGGGTGATTAATTAAGTCTATATTCAGGATAAGCTTAAAACATGTACACAACATAACAACTTCCAACCATGTATAATATTAATCAAACATCATCCCTAATCCATAACATTTACATTCCAACAATCACATATTAATCTACGTAATCATCATGGTAACAATCACAAATCGTACAGCAATAATATGCAAAGCAAACATTATAACAGTAAGAGAGAGAATGATAGTAATACCAGATTAGTAGAGTAATACAGAGGATTACAACGTTCTGAACTTGATTACATAGACATACCCAAGCTACAAAGCTTCATCTAGCTCGAACCACTACTTATTTCTCTCTAGTTCTCTAGAGAGAGAAACTAGAGAGATAAACTACTCTAAGCTAAACTAACTACAAAACTAAAAAGAGAAAATCTAGAGAGAGAAAATTCTAGAGAGAGATAAGTGTGTGAAAGTGAGGTGTTTTGGTGTGTGTTAAAATGAGGAGGAGGGGTGGGTATTTATAGGTGAAGAGGTGTAGGTTTGGTACAAGTCACAAAGCAAAGGGTACAAGCTTCCAAGTGCGACTAGTGAATCAAAAACACGCGGGGGGGGGGGGGGGGGGGGGGGGTTCAAAACCCAAGAGGGTACCAAATATCAAGGCAAAATACCCAATATTTGGGACCTAAAGGCCGTATACGGCCCCTTGTGGTGCCATATACGGCACCCACAAGGGGGGGGGGGGGGGTCAAGGGCCAATTATTTTTGCTTCTTGATCTGCGCTCCTGTTTCGTTGCTTGTTTCGCCCATATCTTCTTCGTTTGGACTCCGTTTTGCTTGATTCTTGTGCCATTGGATTTGTATTTCCGTTACGCTTCTAATGACACTAAGTTTTCCAAATTTGGAAGTGCATAGCTTTTGCGTGTTCTGGAATACGATCGGTTGTACACCAATCACTCTATCTTCTTCGTTCTTCACCCGTTTTCCATGATTCTTGAACCACTGGTCTTGTATTTTCCTATGGGATCATAAGATATGAACTAAGATTTGTTTCCATAGGGTGATCAATATTGAGTAGAAATCGGAGTGGTGTTATTTGCTTATTTTGCTCGATAATTGGACGTTTTTATTGATTTTTATTACAACGCCTATAAATGGACCACCTTGGTGATTTTTGATAATAAATGAGTGTTTTGAAATGTTTTCACCAAGATTAAGTCCAAAAAGTGCGGAATTATGTATGTAAAAACATGACTTTCTACGTTGTTGCTTGTCCTCAAGCAACAACTCACTTGTATTCCATGAAAAACATTTTTAAGTTTGGTTAGGTGGGTTAAAACATTTCTAAAGATTCACCACTTCTTCATATTAGAAAATCATTTTGAGAATATAGGGAAAGTTAAGATGATCCTTTCAGAAATAAAAATTTGACTTTCCCAAGCATATTTCCAAATCTCATGATCTTGGAGTATACATGACTAGGCGATCTCACAAAAGTGGTCACTCAATTCACTCAAAGTGTATCGGGTTTCCTATCATTCTAGAACAATTGAAATCGCTCAGTAAGCTAGTCATGCAGCACTCGTCATCATATGCTTGATCGAGAATCGGATCTTCACCACTTAGGATGAGAACGGTGCTAATTATCCCAAGACATTCATGAGGGTTGTAATGTTTGTGAGGGTTAGGGGGTATGGATAGTGGTGATTTTGTTGTAAGGGTTGCTTATCTTAAGCATCCTAAGATCATGAAAAACTTATTGAGAACGGGGATGATAGCTGCTTGTCTTCTTTATCGGATCTTTCTTTGAACGGTTGATACTTCGAAGCACTTAGCTTTATTTTATTTTCTTTTTATTTTCTTTGTTTTTTTTTCTTTTTATTTTCTTTTTCTTCTTCAGAATTTCTTTGCCAGAGAACTTCCAAGGATATTTTTGCTTTCTTTCAAAAATCTTTTCTTTTTTATCTGAACTTCTTCGAGTCTTTTCTTTGGTGCCACTTTTTCGCACACAGATTTTTCAATAACTTTTTGGTGAACACGAGGGAGTAGGATAATACGGAAGGAGATTTCTTCAAGATGTTTTTCATAACCTCAGAAATTCTAAGATAAGGTTTGGGAATTTGGGGAAGTAGGGTTTTAGGGTTTTGAAGAAATGAAAGGTTTAGGCTCAACAGGGTTTTCTAAGCGGATCATCGATACTAAAAATGAGTATCGGAAGGGTTTTGGGCTTGAAGAGATATTTGAAAAGTGGGTTAAATCCTATGGAATGTCAAGGTCATCTAATTGCACCTATACCGCGTACGGTACTCACCAATGTGGTCTCGAAGCGTATGTCAGGAAAAAGTTCTAATTCAGAGATACTGGCATCAGCACACACAAGAAATGAACAATGTGGCATTTAAAATGAATGCTTTTAAGGCTCAAGATACCTCACTGCAAATAGGGTTGTATGTGACTAGCCATGTCCCTTTTAGATTATCAATTCTTATATAAGTAATTTCTACCTTAATTTCCCTAGTATTTCAGAATAACTGACTCATATTGGAAATGGCTCCTCTTGAAAGATATTATAACTCAAAACTAGTAGAGTTAATCGGATGATTTGGCTCAAACTTTATTATTTTTGTTTAAAAATTTTGAAAAAGTTTGAAATTTTTTGAGGAACATTTCATGAGTTGAGCTATATTGGATATAAAAATCTTAAACATCCAATCCAAGGTACTCTATACTTGCTATCCCACACTTAAAAGAACGTTGTCCCTAATGTTTGAGTTGAGATTGTATTGCAAGTACAATCCCACACTTAGAGTTTAAACATATAGAAAATGTTTTTCAAGTGTTTGGTTTTGGCTGGAATCCCACACTTAGTGATAAGTTTAGGATAGAGTATAGATTACTTTAGAACTAACAAAGTGAAATAAAATCATGAAAGTGGAGTGAAGGTTAAGAAACTCCCCAGATGACGATTGTCATTATGAAGCTGAGCTCAGTAGATTAGAGGAGACGAAGTGTAACTTTGATCCTCCGAAGAATGGTTCAGCCTTGGACGTGTCAAACTGGTGCACAATGCCTTGTATCCGCACTCAGCAGAGAATCATTCCATCATGTAAGTGGGAATTCTTATTGGTGAATCCCACACTTTAGTGTTTTAATATTTGGAGGCGATTCTTTCCGAGTGGTTGCGGTGTGGGTTGAGATCCCACACTTAGATCTTTAGCATGCGCGAGCTTCGGAAGAAGATAGTCCACGCTCCTTTCAGAGATGTGTTTAAGTTCCGTGGTCTGCAGTTGTGTAAGTGTTGTGCGTCTGCCTTTGGCCACGGTTTCTTCCTTGAATGCTCGTCATCTCTCTAGAGACTTCTCACTCATTCGTCACAACACATTCAAACACTTATTCAAAACATAGAAATAAACAAAATAAGTAACTACGATAACGATAATAATATAATAATAAAGCTCAACCATATAAAGGTCAAGTAATATCCCAAAAAGTAAACCACAAGTTCAGAGAGATCACGATAATCCATAATACAAAAGTTACTAATATGAAACATAGATCAAGATAATGGAGTGGTCTAGATAGGTGGATCCTGGACAGGTGCATCATCATACAGGGAAAATGGATCAGACGGTCCAACGACTGACTGCTGACCACTCGATACCCTCTGCTCATCCTCGGGAAGTAAGCCCTTCTAGATCAATATATGTCGGAGAGTAATTGCCGGAATGGACATCACATCATCATATCCAAGCTCAAGCATGTCCTGGTGTGACACCCGACCAATTAGGGCTAGTGTTAGTTCCTAATCATTGTGCTAATACATGTAATTAGGGTGAATTATGTGTACCATTATGTGTATTAATATATGTTACTATATTTGCACACATTTACGATTTGTTTAAATCGTACATTTTATTATCGGATGGATTCCGACACAGTTTAAATACGACGTTGGTGAAAACATTTCTATAAATAACTTTAATCTATTTTTAGAAGTTATTTATCATTATCTATTATTTGGTTAAAATAATACTCGAAAAACCTAGACGTTTCGGTTAAAACGTCTCAAACGCAACAATAACGCGCGAATTTATTTCGACAACCAAACGAACGTCAATAATTAAATTGACAACCTAAATTAAGTATTTTAAATAATACTTCAATGGAAATTTATCCGAATTATATCGTTAATCTAAACGACTCAAAATAACGTTACGCGATTTAACCTCCGTAGAACGTGCACGCAAACCGAGGCCAATAAATTAACGAAACATTTTTATAAGTGTTTCCAAGTACTATATTAAATATTTCAAGTAGAAATATCGAAACTCAAATCGTTAAATAAAAACGTCAACTAAACATTTAACGTACGAATAAACGTTTAAACAATCGGGTAAAACGAACGTAAAACGCAACGATTTAAGCTAGAAATGTGAAATGACCAAAATACCCCTTGTGGGGCCACCATGAGGGCCGGCCACCCCATGTGGTCACCACCCCCATTGCCCACTAAAAATGCCATGCAAATTAATGATCACTTATTCCTTACAAGACCATTCCAAACTCATGCATTTCTCACTTTTCCTTCAAACACACCACCCCATTGCTCTCACCTCTCTCTATAATCCTCCTCTCACTAAAAACCTGATGAAATCCCAGCCCTAAAACCACCATACTACCACCATAATCCACCACAAGACACCACCATCATCCTCATCTTCTTACAAAGGAGATTCAAGAATACAAGGCATCAAGACTTCCTCATCTCAATTCTTTCCTTCTTTCTTCAAACCACCATTGTGAGGATATATCTCTACTTTCATTCATGTTTATTTACATGTTTTAAGGTTCATCTAACAAGATTATGTCCAAATACCATGTTAAAATACGTTTTTATAACTTATACTTTAACATGCATGAATCTGCCTAAAAATCGACAGTTCACGAAAATATTCGTATAAAATCATCTGTTAAGAGTTAGAGGTTGAATTTTTTTTTTAAATTTGCGTAACGAAAAGATCTACAACATTCATGTTTTACACTTTTTCCAGAAACGTACTCATTTTTCTCTACGAACCAATTTATAAGACTGACCAGGAAGTTTTTCGATAAAATGTGTTCGGTTGTTACGCGGCTTTATTTAACTATGTTAAAGGACTTGTTAGAAGCTGAAAATTTGATATGTTAGTCAAGACACTTAGTAAATCAGTTGGTAAAAATTTGGAAGTTTGATTTGGACTATAGATAGGTGAAATCAGTTGGCGTAATGACCCGACATAAACCGAAAACATTAAATCTTGAAGTTTAAGGTGTAAACTTAAAAACCGACATCTCGAAACGACCCCGACTCGAACCAAAATTTCTGGAGACTCTTTGAACATATCTAAGGCTTCCCTAAAAATTTCGGGTCAAACCGAGCCCGTTTGACCATGTTTACAAAGCAAAAACACAACAGTTGACTTTTTTGACTTTGCGAGTTGACTTTGACTTGCGAGTTCAGTTGACTTGCGAGTTCGTTTGACTTGCGAGTTCAGTTTGACTCACGAGTTCAGTTGACTTGCGAGTTCAGTTTGACTTGCGAGTTCAGTTGACTTGCGAGTTCAGTTTGACTCACGAGTTCAGTTTGACTTGCGAGTTCAGTTTGACTTGCGAGTTCAGTTTGACTTGCGAACTGAAGACTTCCGAGTTGACTTTGACTTAGGAGTTGACCTTTTTCAGTTGACTTTTTGACCTTGAGAGTTGACTTTTAACCCTTAGTTAATTCTCATAAAATCACATTTTAGACTCTAAATTCTGAGCCTTAACACATTCGGACATATATAAAAGCAATAAACACCTACAAAGATCAAACCTTTATGATGTAGATTCATATATGAAACACAGGTGCTTCGAGAAGTATACAACACGATGAACTTAATAATAATAATACTTTGAATTATTATTACAAACTTTCACCAACGGGTCGTACACATTTTTAGTAAACGAACTTGAACAACCTATATGGACATACTAGTTAGATGAACTAGCTCTAGGTGGACATTAACCCTCCACCTACATTGTGAATTAAGTGGACATTAACCATCCACTTACATAGATGATCTTTTAAGACATCTACTCATACAACCTTATACGTTTAGGACGTTAAAAGGCTACACATTGGATCTCACTTTGCTTGCTAATTGATATTGCTTGCTTGCTATTTGCTAGAACTCAGGTGAGTTTCATAGCCCCTCTTTTTACAGTTTTATAACTATTTTGGGGGAGAATACATACTACAACTGTTTTATACAATTGCTTTGCAACTGCTTTGTATACATTTGAATTACACAACTGCTTTATGAACACAAGTACCATAAACAACGCTATACGGATTGCATGAGTTACACACTAATCCACAAAGGCCCTACACATCATAGTTTGTTAGTTTTGCTAAAGCGTGAATATTGGTAAATAGATCTATTTGGGACTGACAATCCCCGTCCGGGTTAGTCGCGCTAACCAGTCAAACGGACGTATTAATATTTGTTCATAACGAGTGTACCGGATTAGACACTTGCATTGGGGCACCCACGATCGTGTACTCGAAAGAGGCACGGCACACATTGTTAAGCTTCGGACTATGAGCTCATGGCAAATGGTATACATCTTTTTGCATTCGTGCAATTACATATTTACTTGTCGTTTGTTAACGATACATCTTTTTGCATTCGTGCAATTACATATTTACTTGTCGTTTGTTAACGATACATCTTTTTGCATTCGTGCAATTACATATTTACTTGTCGTTTGTTAACGATACATCTTTTTGCATTCGTGCAACTACATATTTACTTATCGTTTGTTAACGATACATCTTTTTGCATTCGTGCAATTACATATTTACTTATCGTTTGTTAACGATGCATTTATTCAACACATTTACTTATCGTTTGTTAACGATACATTTAATTATCATTGTTGAATGATACAACGATTAAAATCTTGTGTTTCATAACTCGTGTTTCATAACAATTGGTTTGATACCAACATTTAAACAACTCTATGAACTCACCAACTTTATGTTGACCTTTTAGTATGTATTTCTCAGGTAACCCGCCGCAGTAGGAAGCTTATGGAAAGCTTAGCTCGAGTCGCATTGTTTTCAAACATCAAGAGATTAGATTGCATTTATCTGTATTTGGTAAAATCAGTAATGTATTAGAAATCTCTTAACGGTTTATGCGAACTCCAGATATTTTGTAAACATTTAAACTTATGGAATGTAATGTTTTCAAACGTCTCATATAGAGGTCGTTTGCTTTAATCTTTGTGTAATGATATTTGATTTGGTCGGCGCCCCCATGACAACTCATGTTTCCGTTGCCACGTGTTTTGGGGGTGCGACAGATTGGTATCAGAGCCTAAGGTTATAGCGAACTAGGATTGCATTAGTGACCTAGACTATAACCGTTAGGTTAGTATTCCTCATTTGTTATGACTGGTTCAGCAATTGCATCATTTGAATTTAATTTAACATAGCTTGATCAACTATGTACAATTAAACAAGAATCGATGCAAGACCTGAAATGGTTATAGTAAACGAGGGTGCGGTAGACAACGCGAACCGAGGATAGAACGGGACCAACCTTATACGTGCTTATGTGCTAGGTTATTATATTGCTATATATGACCTCAACTTCCCGTATATTAAACTCCTTGCCACTCTATATGGCAACCACTCCCACAACTATGTCGCGTGACATCGAACACGAAACACAAACCTTACTTACCACTGTGGAGACTTTCGCGGTACCACTCGCTCAACCGAATCGGGCAACGATATAATCGAATCGAACTCACTTGGGGAGAATCCACCTTTGGATTCGCCACCCAAACAAGTGACACCTATTTCACTTTCTTCTTTCCGCTCACAACTAAATCACTCGGGGAGAACGATATAGAACTTAGACCCATAAGGCATGCGTGCTACACACGACTAGAGGAACAGACACACCTACTTATCGGAAATGATTTTTCCAACAATTGAATGAACTTCAACAATCCACTCAACTCTTTACTTGATCATGATTGATCACTCTTTGACTTGTATGTCAACAATCCTTTCAAACACGAGACTTACTACTTGATCATGTTTGGTCACCATTTTGACACGTTTGTCAAACAATTTACTCATAACTTGATTCGCGACTTTGTCTGTTCCAAACATCACTGGATTAGTATCACGAGGGATACTCACAACGACGAAGCCCATAAACTACTTCAAACTATTTCAAACTATGATTTGAACATTCTAATCACTACTGCAAGGACTACCCGCAGCTATGAATTTATCAATTGTCTAAACACCTTCACCAAGCATTGGTTCATTTCCAAACAACATAGTCATGAGTGACTACTTTGAAAACACTACCCTGTCATTTTTGTGACTACTCTTTGAAACTACGACATTGACTAAACCTTCTTATTGTTGATTCATTGTCTTGATAGAACGCCCTCCCGAAAAAGATGGCAAACTCCCCTAAGAACGACTACTCGTCAGATGACGACCTAATCTGTGAAGAACAGATTCAGTACACATACCTCGATGAGGAAATAGCACCAATGGAAGAAATCATTATGGAGGAAAACGAGCAACACAACTTCGGAATGATTGGCATCGAGGAATACGAAAGAGTGAGAGATCAGGCCGAAGATTTAGATGGCCGCAATTGGGAGCTCAAGCTTAGGTGCAAGACCTACGAGCAAGAATTGAGGATTCTGAAAAGGTCTATTCCCGACCGAATCAGGGATAGGATTCACTACTGGAAGGAAGTGGCCACTCATTTTAAGCAAATAACAAAAACGTGGATCAAAGGGATGTGCCAACACTCAACAGATAATATCTTACTCCACTCTGCACTCCCGCGATACAGTGACATGCTCGAAGCACGTTACTATCCACACGACCTGAACTTAGAATAGATTAGAAGTAGACTCGAACAACGGTGAACATGGCTGGTGTTAGCTCGATGATCTATCGATGGGTGTATAAAACCCCATCACATTTTGTATATAACTTATGTATTCGTCCGGATGTATCGATGCCCGGCATGTTTTGTAAACTTTGAATTCTATATGCTATCAACCTAAACCTTGCGCCTTATTAGTTACAAATCATATTACCTTGTACTGATTTACCATCGTACTATGAAGCCACATATTACTCTTAATCATGAATGTGACAATCTTAGCTCTCATACTAAGATCTAATTCATTCTTTTGTCCCCCTTTCGTTTAAGGAGACACCACTATAAGAATCAACTAAAACTTTCAACACTTTACAATAACAAGAGTTTTCAAGAGATTTTTTTCAACAGATTTCTACCGATTCAAGTTTTCAAAGAATTTTCACCAAACAACTACCCAGAACTATTTACAACTTCTAACGTTCAATTAAATTGGCTAGACAGAAATTTTCAACGTCTTATTGACAACCAGATTTTTCCAACATATTTTGAATTACTCAAGTTTTCAACGGACTTAATGGTTCCAAGCAAACTATTATCATAGAAATTTATCGACTGATTTTACACCATCGCAAGCGAACATTTCCCACATAGATCTCATAACCGTCAAAATCGATTATCCATATCATCATAAGCATGGACCGATTATCCATATCATCATGCTGAAATTGTCTGTTTTGAAAAGATTGTGCGTATACCTCTCGCTACCAGTGGAACCTTGATCATACAGGGGGAGACTGGTAGGCGAAACTTAAACATCATCTCGTGTATGAAAACCCAAAAGTACATGAGGAAAGGGAACCCGGCAATCCTTGCTCATGTAACCGAAAAGAAGTCGACTGAAAAGCGACTTGAAGATGTACCCATTGTACGAGACTTTCCTGAAGTCTTTCTCGAAGACTTGCCAGGCCTTCCCCCGTCTAGACAAGTCGAATTCCAAATCGACCTTGTGCCCGGTGCTGCACCCGTGGCCCGAGCCCCATACAGATTAGCCCCATCCGAGTTGCAGGAGTTATCCACCCAATTACAGGAACTCCTGGACAAGGGATTTATTCGACCAAGTTCCTCACCTTGGGGAGCTCCGGTCTTATTCGTTAAAAAGAAGGATGGATCCTTCCGCATGTGTATCGATTACCGTGAACTAAATAAACTCACCATCAAAAACCGATACCCACTTCCTAGAATCGACGACCTGTTTGACCAACTTCAAGGTTTGAGCTTTACTCAAAGATCGACCTTCGGTCTGGTTATCACCAACTTCGCGTCCGAGACGCCGACATCCCGAAAACCGCTTTCCGAACCCGCTACGGGCATTACGAATTCCAAGTGATGCCTTTTGGCTTAACCAACGCACCGGCTGTATTCATGGATCTTATGAATCGGGTGTGCAAACCATACCTGGATAAGTTTGTCATCGTCTTCATTGACGACATTCTAATCTACTCTCGCAACGAAACAGAACATGGCCAACACCTGAAAACTATCTTGGAATTACTCAAACACGAGGAGCTATACGCCAAGTACTCCAAGTGTGAGTTCTGGATGCGAACAGTACAGTTCCTAGGGCATGTCGTTGATAGCCAAGGGATACGTGTTGATCCAGCAAAAATCGAGGCCATCAAGTGCTGGAAAGCACCAACTACTCCAACCGAGGTCCGACAATTCTTAGGTCTCGCTGGATATTACCAGCGATTCATAGAGAACTTTTCCCGAATTGCTCAACCATTAACCTCCTTGACTCAGAAAGACAAGAAATTCGACTGGACCGACAAACAGGAGTCGGCTTTTCAACTCCTTAAACAGAAACTCTGCAGCGCACCAATCCTATCCTTACCCGAAGGCACCGATGATTTCGTAGTTTACTGCGACGCCTCACATCAAGGACTAGGTTGTGTGTTAATGCAACGTGATAAGGTCATCGCTTACGCCTCCCGGCAACTGAAAATCCATGAGAAAAACTATACCACTCACGATCTCGAATTGGGAGCCGTTGTTTTTGCGCTCAAAATTTGGAGACACTACCTATATGGTGCCAAGTGTACTATCTTCACTGACCACAAAAGCCTTCAACATATCTTTGATCAGAAGGACCTAAACATGAGACAACGTCGTTGGGTCGAGTTACTTAGTGACTACGACTGTGAAATCCGATACCACCCGGGTAAGGCTAACGTTGTTGCCGATGCCCTAAGCCGAAAAGAACGAGTGAAACCCCTTCGAGTTCGAGCCCTTGGTTTAACCATCCACAACGATCTTATTTCTCAAATTCATTCCACTCAACTCGAAGCACTCAACGAGAAAAACATCAAAAATGAGGCCTTGCGAGGCATGGAAAAACAATTCGAAACCAAAATCTGATGGAACCCGATACTTCTCCAACCGAATTTGGTTACCTAACTTTGGGAACCTACGAGATTTGGTCATGGATGAAGCTCACAAATCCCGATACTCCATACATCCTGGTTCTGACAAGATGTATCATGACGTCAAACAACGGTATTGGTGGCCCAACATGAAAGCTGACATAGCCACGTATGTTAGTAAGTGTCTAACCTGTGCCAAGGTTAAAGCCGAATACCAGAAACCTTCTGGGTTACTTCAACAACCCGAGATACCTCAATGGAAATGGGAAAACATAACCATGGACTTCATAAACAAGCTACCAAAAACACCGAGCGGTTGCGATACCATTTGGGTGATCGTAGATCGTCTCACAAAATCCGCCCATTTCCTAGCTATCAAAGAAACCGACAAGATGGAGCGCTTGGCTCGCATCTACATCAAAGAGGTTGTAGCACGACATGGCATACCCATCTCGATCATCTCTGATAGAGATAGCCGCTTCACCTCTCGATTTTGGCAAACACTTCAGAAAGCTCTCGGTACTCGCCTTGATTTGAGTACTGCTTATCATCCGCAAACCGATGGTCAGAGTGAACGGACCATTCAAACTCTCGAAGATATGCTTCGAGCATGCGTTATTGACTTCGGAAACTCTTGGGAAAACCACCTACCTTTGTGTGAGTTCTCCTACAACAACAGTTATCACACCAGCATTGATGCTGCACCCTTCGAGGCACTTTATGGTAGAAAGTGCCGATCACCCATTTGTTGGACCGAAATCGGCGATAGCCAACTCACTGGTCCTGAAATCATCCATGAAACGACCGAGAAAATCGTGACCATTCAAAACCGGCTGAAAGCCGCACGTGACCGTCAGAAGAGTTACGCTGACGTGAGACGCAAACCCCTCGAATTTCAGGTCGGGGACAAAGTACTTCTAAAAGTGTCACCTTGGAAAGGTGTCATTCGTTTTGGTAAACGCGGCAAACTAAACCCTAGATACATCGGACCTTTTGAAATCCTTGAAAGGATTGGTCCGGTGGCATATCGACTGCAGCTACCCCCTCAACTCAGTAGCGTGCACAACACTTTTCACATTTCTAACCTGAAGAAATGTCTGTCTGATGAGACACTTGTTATTCCTCTCGACGAAATCCATATCGACGATAAACTCCACTTTGTAGAGGAACCGATAGAAATCGTGGACCGTGAGGTCAAACGATTGAAACAGAGTCGTATTCCCATCGTTAAAGTCCGGTGGAATTCTAGGCGCGGTCCTGAATTCACCTGGGAACGGGAAGACCAAATGCGACTGAAACACCCACATCTATTCTTAGATACCCCACAGACTGCGGCAACAAACTAATTTCGGGACGAAATTCTCCTAACAGGGGGAGAATGTGACACCCGACCAATTAGGGCTAGTGTTAGTTCCTAATCATTGTGCTAATACATGTAATTAGGGTGAATTATGTGTACCATTATGTGTATTAATATATGTTACTATATTTGCACACATTTACGATTTGTTTAAATCGTACATTTTATTATCGGATGGATTCCGACACAGTTTAAATACGACGTTGGTGAAAACATTTCTATAAATAACTTTAATCTATTTTTAGAAGTTATTTATCATTATCTATTATTTGGTTAAAATAATACTCGAAAAACCTAGACGTTTCGGTTAAAACGTCTCAAACGCAACAATAACGCGCGAATTTATTTCGACAACCAAACGAACGTCAATAATTAAATTGACAACCTAAATTAAGTATTTTAAATAATACTTCAATGGAAATTTATCCGAATTATATCGTTAATCTAAACGACTCAAAATAACGTTACGCGATTTAACCTCCGTAGAACGTGCACGCAAACCGAGGCCAATAAATTAACGAAACATTTTTATAAGTGTTTCCAAGTACTATATTAAATATTTCAAGTAGAAATATCGAAACTCAAATCGTTAAATAAAAACGTCAACTAAACATTTAACGTACGAATAAACGTTTAAACAATCGGGTAAAACGAACGTAAAACGCAACGATTTAAGCTAGAAATGTGAAATGACCAAAATACCCCTTGTGGGGCCACCATGAGGGCCGGCCACCCCATGTGGTCACCACCCCCATTGCCCACTAAAAATGCCATGCAAATTAATGATCACTTATTCCTTACAAGACCATTCCAAACTCATGCATTTCTCACTTTTCCTTCAAACACACCACCCCATTGCTCTCACCTCTCTCTATAATCCTCCTCTCACTAAAAACCTGATGAAATCCCAGCCCTAAAACCACCATACTACCACCATAATCCACCACAAGACACCACCATCATCCTCATCTTCTTACAAAGGAGATTCAAGAATACAAGGCATCAAGACTTCCTCATCTCAATTCTTTCCTTCTTTCTTCAAACCACCATTGTGAGGATATATCTCTACTTTCATTCATGTTTATTTACATGTTTTAAGGTTCATCTAACAAGATTATGTCCAAATACCATGTTAAAATACGTTTTTATAACTTATACTTTAACATGCATGAATCTGCCTAAAAATCGACAGTTCACGAAAATATTCGTATAAAATCATCTGTTAAGAGTTAGAGGTTGAATTTTTTTTTTAAATTTGCGTAACGAAAAGATCTACAACATTCATGTTTTACACTTTTTCCAGAAACGTACTCATTTTTCTCTACGAACCAATTTATAAGACTGACCAGGAAGTTTTTCGATAAAATGTGTTCGGTTGTTACGCGGCTTTATTTAACTATGTTAAAGGACTTGTTAGAAGCTGAAAATTTGATATGTTAGTCAAGACACTTAGTAAATCAGTTGGTAAAAATTTGGAAGTTTGATTTGGACTATAGATAGGTGAAATCAGTTGGCGTAATGACCCGACATAAACCGAAAACATTAAATCTTGAAGTTTAAGGTGTAAACTTAAAAACCGACATCTCGAAACGACCCCGACTCGAACCAAAATTTCTGGAGACTCTTTGAACATATCTAAGGCTTCCCTAAAAATTTCGGGTCAAACCGAGCCCGTTTGACCATGTTTACAAAGCAAAAACACAACAGTTGACTTTTTTGACTTTGCGAGTTGACTTTGACTTGCGAGTTCAGTTGACTTGCGAGTTCGTTTGACTTGCGAGTTCAGTTTGACTCACGAGTTCAGTTGACTTGCGAGTTCAGTTTGACTTGCGAGTTCAGTTGACTTGCGAGTTCAGTTTGACTCACGAGTTCAGTTTGACTTGCGAGTTCAGTTTGACTTGCGAGTTCAGTTTGACTTGCGAACTGAAGACTTCCGAGTTGACTTTGACTTAGGAGTTGACCTTTTTCAGTTGACTTTTTGACCTTGAGAGTTGACTTTTAACCCTTAGTTAATTCTCATAAAATCACATTTTAGACTCTAAATTCTGAGCCTTAACACATTCGGACATATATAAAAGCAATAAACACCTACAAAGATCAAACCTTTATGATGTAGATTCATATATGAAACACAGGTGCTTCGAGAAGTATACAACACGATGAACTTAATAATAATAATACTTTGAATTATTATTACAAACTTTCACCAACGGGTCGTACACATTTTTAGTAAACGAACTTGAACAACCTATATGGACATACTAGTTAGATGAACTAGCTCTAGGTGGACATTAACCCTCCACCTACATTGTGAATTAAGTGGACATTAACCATCCACTTACATAGATGATCTTTTAAGACATCTACTCATACAACCTTATACGTTTAGGACGTTAAAAGGCTACACATTGGATCTCACTTTGCTTGCTAATTGATATTGCTTGCTTGCTATTTGCTAGAACTCAGGTGAGTTTCATAGCCCCTCTTTTTACAGTTTTATAACTATTTTGGGGGAGAATACATACTACAACTGTTTTATACAATTGCTTTGCAACTGCTTTGTATACATTTGAATTACACAACTGCTTTATGAACACAAGTACCATAAACAACGCTATACGGATTGCATGAGTTACACACTAATCCACAAAGGCCCTACACATCATAGTTTGTTAGTTTTGCTAAAGCGTGAATATTGGTAAATAGATCTATTTGGGACTGACAATCCCCGTCCGGGTTAGTCGCGCTAACCAGTCAAACGGACGTATTAATATTTGTTCATAACGAGTGTACCGGATTAGACACTTGCATTGGGGCACCCACGATCGTGTACTCGAAAGAGGCACGGCACACATTGTTAAGCTTCGGACTATGAGCTCATGGCAAATGGTATACATCTTTTTGCATTCGTGCAATTACATATTTACTTGTCGTTTGTTAACGATACATCTTTTTGCATTCGTGCAATTACATATTTACTTGTCGTTTGTTAACGATACATCTTTTTGCATTCGTGCAATTACATATTTACTTGTCGTTTGTTAACGATACATCTTTTTGCATTCGTGCAACTACATATTTACTTATCGTTTGTTAACGATACATCTTTTTGCATTCGTGCAATTACATATTTACTTATCGTTTGTTAACGATGCATTTATTCAACACATTTACTTATCGTTTGTTAACGATACATTTAATTATCATTGTTGAATGATACAACGATTAAAATCTTGTGTTTCATAACTCGTGTTTCATAACAATTGGTTTGATACCAACATTTAAACAACTCTATGAACTCACCAACTTTATGTTGACCTTTTAGTATGTATTTCTCAGGTAACCCGCCGCAGTAGGAAGCTTATGGAAAGCTTAGCTCGAGTCGCATTGTTTTCAAACATCAAGAGATTAGATTGCATTTATCTGTATTTGGTAAAATCAGTAATGTATTAGAAATCTCTTAACGGTTTATGCGAACTCCAGATATTTTGTAAACATTTAAACTTATGGAATGTAATGTTTTCAAACGTCTCATATAGAGGTCGTTTGCTTTAATCTTTGTGTAATGATATTTGATTTGGTCGGCGCCCCCATGACAACTCATGTTTCCGCTGCCACGTGTTTTGGGGGTGCGACACCTGGGTAGTAACACGAGCAGCCTCTAACATACCAAGATATGTCTGCCGCAGCATGCTCTCGGTGGGGACCTGGTCCGAAGGAATGAGACCCAAATCCAACCAAGGGCTAGTGCTGTCGGTGCCTAGGTAGAGCAAGTTCGGCCTGTAAGATGTGCTAGCTGCTGGACGCTAATCAGGTGCATGAGATGATGTGATTGGTTGAGGCAATGATGCCTGCCTTTGGGCTAGACTCAAGGTATGGACTGAATAGACTCTCTCGGTATCGAATGTGGGGTGGTAGGTGGGTAATGGAGCGGAGTATGTGGTAGGTGTGCGGGGGCGTCTGTATGACGGTGGTCGTGGATGGGTAGTGGTATGTGGGCGAGTAGTGGGTGATGGTGGTGGTCCACATCGGTACAGAAAGTGCTCCGGGTCTGGCATACTGAATCTCTGAGCCATCATGGCCTGGTGCTCACGAGTAACCTGCAAAGCATGTAAAAGATAATACTGGGTGAGTGGGGTCACCGGGTCCCTGTGGTGAACCACGGCCTGTGTAGGCGGGACTGAAGTGCCGGCTCCTCACTCTCGAACCTCAGCTGTCTCTGCTGCATCTGCTGTAGGTGCCTCGGATCTCGGATCAACATCTCTAACCGGAGCATCTCTGCGTCTTCTGAAACATCCAGGAATATAGCTGCCGAGTATGATACCAAATGCACTACCCATCATCATTATAATCAATGATGTGAATGAGCTTGCAGTAGTCAAGATCAAACGGCTGCGAACTAGCATGACGTGTATACTCATCCCGGTGACTATCAGTGAGAATCCCCATACCAACTAATAACTTCGTGATAATCGCTCCTATAAACACTGACTTGGTTCCCTCCTTCTCCTTAACCAGTCTCTCTGCTAGAATGTATGCTACATTCAGGTTTCTTCTCCCTATGATAGCATCCATAAACTTCAGCTCTTCTGCAATGGCGGCTCCGCCTTCTCTTTTTCCGAAGATAGTACAACATAGGAACTTATGGAGGGCGTGATGAGATGGTCAGGACATAGTAGAGGCTTTGATACAACTCCTAAACTATGTACCGGCTAACTCTATCCAAATCTCCCTATGTCCCCATGATGGTAGGCTAGAGATAGACTGGAAGCTCTTTGTAAACCACTCAGATTGCACTTGCGACTATGTGTAAATACCAAGGTACATCCCGAACTCGCCAACGGATATGTAGTGCTTCTTCCCATGGTACCTAAAAGAGATTTTCTTTCTGTCTGTGATATCTAGTCTCTCTCGGAACACGTAGGTCATCATGAACTCCGTGACAACCTCTCGGTAAATAGCCTCGTCTACTACTGAAAAGATGGAGGAATGCAGCGTGCTCTTGACCATTTGTTTCATATTTCAACAATCTTTCCAACTCATCCTTTATTCCCAATCTTCTCATGTCTTGCCAAATGATCACCCTATTACTACCCAAGAACTGTGACATCCTTGCTTCAATTTCTTCAATATTTTCTGGGGATGTAGCAAGTTTCTTAAGCGAAGGGTGTTGTAGATTCATCTGAAACAATAAATGAGAAGTATAAGTCATAATAAATTGCTAAGTCATTTCCAAATTTTAAACAAAAATTGGAAATGTAGTCTTTAGAATATGGATATATCCGCAAATTATCAAGACTAAACCTATGGCATAACCAATCCTCAAACCGTAATTTTCAATTCCATTAGTGCCTAATCTATTCCAAGGGTAATAAAGCATAAATAATACTAGCATTTTAATCAAAGTAAACTTGTCATTTTAAAACATCTAGCAATCATTTCTACTTTCGTTCATGGCAACCTAATCTAAGTGAGCATGAGGTTTATGAAAACCACGTAATTACCTCAAATATATCAAGTCAACAATAAACGAGCATAAACAAATATTCATACAATCACCATATGATTAAAGACACGTGTAGATTTATTCGGTTACTTTTAATTTTGCAAGAATCAATGACTTTGATGAATGAATGGCGGTAGCTTAAATGTGACCATCACCATTAAAATATCAAACACTTTATTAATTAAAGTGGTGAAAATTAAAACGGTAAAGGACCAAAGGCTAACTTACATCTTATTGAAAATATTGTAAGCTTTTAGTATTTTAGCTAAGAGCAAAAATGTTTTAACAAAATAGTTTTTAGCTAAACGCAAAAAATATTGAGTTTTTTTGACAAAAATAGCTTACTTTAATTTTCAAAGGATGCCTAAACCATTCATAAAATGCTAGCAATCAATGTAATTATGTTTAACTAATCATACTAAGCATGAATCAATCAAAACAAGTTAACATAAGCTACTAACTATCAAAAGTCAACATTTCAAGCAACTTTGTCCACTAAAGTCAACACTTGAAGATCAAAATCACAAATCATCAAGTAATCTACTCAATCAAGCATGTAATCATGTTAAGCAACTATGCAAGAACACATTTGAACCATAAAACACAAGTTTTCACCATGGATTTCATAGATCAAAGTTTGAAACCCTAACTTTTAAAAAGTTCATGAAATTTAAAGATTTGAGTTAGGAATTACCTTGCAAGTGATGTAATAATGTTATGTATGTAAGAGAGATGATTAAATGAAGAATGAGAAGCTTGAAATCATCAAAAATGGTGGAAAATTGAAGAAATGGAGATGGTGGTGGTGACCGTCGGCTTTGGGGAAGAAAAGGGGAGAGGAAATTTTGACTTTTTGACTTTTTGTTTGTATGTGGAGTGCCTCTCTTTGGTTTAAATACATTTCGGTTTAAAACGCGAAAGATACGATACGTACGATTGGTTTTCTAAAGGTTTTAAGATTTTTAATAAAGTAACCAAAAGTAAATACGTAACTTTATAAAAACTTTCGCGAATTAAAATTGTATTTTTTAAATTGCGCGCGAAAAGTCTCTTACGTTTAAACGAAACGAGTTTATTTAAAATGAAACAATATTTTTGTGTTCTTTAAACTTCAAAACAAGTTCAAAATTAATTTACCAAAATTTTAAAATAAAACTTTGTTAAATTTTCTGAAAATTTCGAGCGTACGCAAATCGCTTGAATTAAAGTTTAAGAGAACGTTTTCTTCTATTTTTAAACGAAAGCTTTAAAATGAAAAATAATTATTAACTAAAAATTAAACTAATTAATACTACTTAAACCTAGATAAGCTTGGGGTGCCTCCCAAGAGCGCTCTGTTAACGACGAGGGCTCGTCCTTACCAGACATTCCCACTTTACCTGTCAGTGTCCAAGATGATACTCTTGGATACGGTTGAAGCTTCAGACAAAGATAAGGTGTGGCGAGAGATAAACGTACCTTTAAGAGCTCGGATGACATTATAAATTAAGTCGACAGGATTAATATAGTATCGCTCAAATTCAGTTAAGAATTCTCTTTCTACCTGACCGAGTTGCAGCAATGCATCAATGAAACGGTTAAACTCTCGTTTTACCTTCTTTGGGTTTGAAATACCATCCCTGAATCCTGTGTCTATATAACAGAGATCAAAGAGTAATTTTCCTAAGACGTTTAGAAATTCCGTTTCTTCGTTAGAGTGAGGGTTTCCGTAAGTAGTATGTACCACTTGCGAAAGTTTCCTGATGTCAATCTTTTGTTGGACTGTAAACGGAAATCTAGTCTGTTGAAACAACTGAATTAGCTGGACATGAAACTCCTTCCTTTTCGCAAAGCAAGTAGACTCAATAGCTTCCTCAGTCGATTTAGAAAAAATAACTCGCAATTCGTTAATCAAATAAGAAGCAAGATCAGCAAAGAATGGAATTGATGTAGCGTAAAAAGTCACGTTTTTACCTACATTATTGACCCCATATTTAGGCCTTTTATAACAAAAACATTCTTAAAACATCATTATTTATCATATTTTGTTATAAAGGTGAAACTTGACGGACTTTCCAAAACTATACGAAAAGGGCTGAAAATACACTGAAATAGGCACCAAATTGAGCCAAACCCTAAATCTACTGTAAACTCCATACCAAGACCTCACAATTATCATATTTTGTAGCTATGGAGATTATGAGAACGTGGATATAAGGATTGCTCAAAACGGATCAAGGACGAAAAAGTTATGCAAGTTACAGCGCAGCAGAAAGCTACAAAACGTATTCTGGACACGCATGGTCCCCACACATCCAATTTATACCAAATTGGCATCATTAGAAGCGTAACGGAATTATGAAGCCGTAGGTGAAAAAATCAAGTCAAACGGACGCGAAACGAAGAAGATACGGCCTTCCGAAGTTGCGAGAAAAGTCAGAAAAATCACACGGCCTAGCACACGGCCACCACAGGGCCGTACACGGCCTCCATAGAGCCGTACACGGCCTGTTTAGATCCGTACACGGCCTTTACAGGGCCATACACGGCCTGTTTTGGTCTCACACGGCTTCGTTTTTGCTTCGTTGGCTTGTACGTGTGCTTGTGGACTTGTACTCTTGGATCCATTGCTTGCCTATAAATAGTGGCCTCATTCACCTCATTCCACACACCAATTCTTCATAGAATTTTCACTTTCTCTCTCACACACTCTCTCTCTCTATTTTATCTCTCTAGCACTACTCTTAGGAGTTAGAGGAGAAATAGAAAGAGTAGCTAGTTAGCGTAGCGGTAGTTGTAGCGTCTATACGGAGTTACTCCGAGACTTTGGGTCACGAGGATTTGTCTGTAATACTTATTCAGGTTATATTTATATCTCTTTTCTTTATTTAGTAAATATGATTTGCTTATATTGTGTTTACGTTGTATTGCTTACTAGAGATGTCATGCTAGGCTAGACAAATCTGTGTTTGCTATGATAATGGTTATGCTTAAGTAGTTATGATTTAATATGCAATTGGGATGACACCATTATGAAACAACGGAGGTAACGTTATACGGCTTTCATTTGTATAGCGCCGGAACCATCACGAATGTGTGTAGTACGGAACGTGGAAGCTATGAAAGTCGTGGGCACAATCCGTTGTGGAAATAATGATCCCAATTGTAAACATACTGTTACTCTGTCTGTGTGAATATTAAACTGCATCTGAATTTATGAATTGAATCTCAATTGTTTATCTATCCAACTTATGTTGTGGTTAGAAACTTCCTGCTAAAACCTGGCCAAGTTATTAGTGGTACGTACTCTACCTATTCTATGTATGATGAAGCATTTGAACTCGACATGGCTGTATTCTCTAGATTGAAACTATATCATAAGAGATACGGAGCATAGGATTAGAGATAGGTTAGATTCAAGCTCATATATTAAATATCTTTGAGAGACCTTTCGGGATATTTATGATTCGATCATCTGGTTATGTGAAATGGTATGAAATAGGAATAGTTATCTGTGTGCCTTTCTATTGCATGTTCTTGTTTGATTGTTGCCTTAGGAATGCTGCATGCTAGAACTGAACCTCCGATTACTATATGTAACTGCATGATTAGGGTTTTCAGATATAAGTTAATGTTTATATAGTAAAGTGATGTGCATGTAATAGTTATGGTGATTTATATGATTAATGATGAACAATTTAATTGACCGTTAGACAAGTTAATCCAACCTATTCCGTAGGGTAACTCCTGTTCACATTATTGTTTATTCAACAATTCGTGCCATGATACCGACACACATTTGTCAGAGATTGGGGAATAGGATTAGAGAATAACTGTTGATTGAATTGATCAGTACATTTGGGAGAACTTCCGGTGTATCTGACACTATATAATTGCTATCCCTGTGACATATTATTTATCTGATTGTAGAGACCTTTACGTTAGATATTTGATAGGATCGTAATTATACATCATTAATAATATAGGGTATCCAATGAGCAAACTGGTAATTTGAATCAATGCTAAGGAAAAATCATAAAACGGCACAGTACTTCGTATAGCGTTTAAATACGTGGGAAAAACTAAGGAACTGCCGTAGGTATAATACTTCGTGTTAATTTAAGTTCCGGTTACTCAACGGACTAATCATCATAACTAGTGGCTTTAACACCCATAACTACTTATTCAAAGCATATACCGGCATCATAGTAAACACTCTCGTATCCACTGTTCTCTGAGCCTCCGTACAAACATCCTTTCCTTTTCTGCATTTATTTTCCGTAGATTAGTTATAAAACCAAACCAAATCAAAACATTAGTTAAACCCTAGCTAGATTACAAAAGATAATTAGAACACCTAAGATCCCATGCCCGTTGTAGTGTAAGAACGACACCTGAGTCAACATAACGCTTACTACCCTAGTAACCTAATTAGGGCTGAAAGTAGTATTAGATTAGGATTTCCCCAGCTCTATAAATTTAAAACAACCCACTATTGTGCCCGCTTCGCGAACGACCGTTGCGGGCACAACAAAGTTTTTGGCGCCGCTGCCGGGGACTACAATGACCGATTTTAGGTTTTTAATTATCTTAGTTATTTAGCGATCCTTTCGGAAGATCAATATCATCCGTAAGTTCCTTTTCTTGTCTTTAGGTTAGATTTCCTTTTCCGTTTTTAGATTAGTTAAAACCCATCCTTTCCAAAACTCTACTTTCTACCAACAAGTTATGACGAATCGTATCACTCTCGCCTCATCAATCAAACCACTGCTAGAGGAACGAGGAGGCCCAATCGTATCATCTGCTGACGAAAACCTTGAAATTAAGCCACACTTCATTAAAATGATTAAATCTCAGTGTCAATTTCATGGTCTCTCGGTTGAAAATCCAAACTTTCATCTTAATAAATTCATCAACCTTTCTATAACACCCCTCGTTTTACAGTCAATTAAATATAATATGTCGGAAGTGCAAGTCCAGTTTAAACATTAATAATTCACATGATTTAATGAACACAAAAATCCAACTTATTTAAAACATAATTTATCAATCCGGGTGTTATATAATACAAGAATAACACTGATTTATAAACATCAGATATCAGAGTAACACTTGGTAGTCAAACATTCTTCGGTCCATTCCTTGCCCAGCCCAAATCATCTTAAGACTTGTAAAGGATAAATAGTGGGATTAGCACAAAGCTAAGTGAGTCAACCTGTCACTATCAGTACAACTCAGCATAACAATACTGATTATCACAAATATCACATAGACACTGACACAACATCACCAAGAGGATCGGTGGTCCTTGTGACGCCCTCAGACCCGAGGGACGCACCAAGCAACACTTATAACCAACTGCAGGCCAATACAGTGGCTTTACCGATAACTGTTTGCTACCTTTAGTCAATATGTGTTCCATTCTCAACACATGATCACAATTCTCACATTGACTAACCTGTAGCAACCCAGTCCAACAATTGTTGACCTCCGAATCACCAAATGCCTGAAGGTGACTCATCACTTATTACACGTGTATTTCACCAATCAACAGTCACCAATCACAATCAACAATCACAATAACACTATGTTCACCTGTTGTAACCAAATATGTTACAACCAAATCACACTGAGAGTACGAGTCCACTCGCCGAATACCTCAGTCATCCACTACTCAGTTGTCTAATATCATTGAGTTCTCTTTCAATCTGAGAATCACAACAAAATAACGAGTTAGTAACTCATTAATAACAATAATCTCATATTATAATTATATAACATATCACGATATCTCAATACACCATATCAAAATACAAATCAAAACCAGATTGTAAATAAAATCGTATTACTTTACAATTAATGGTTTTAACCAAGTTATAACAAGTCAACTTATCATAATCATTTACTCAATTTTCTAGTTCCAAATCATCATGATAACATCTTTACTTAAGCAAGTAATCCCTGAGGTTTAAGAAAACAAAAGTCCAATTCGGAATGAAATCAGAAAGTCCTGAAATGAAGTCCACAAACCGAAAAATGTCATTTTCGGCCCCTAAACGACCCCGAATGGCCTAAAACCACCTAGGCTCTTAGAATAGAGCTTTGATCATTGAGCCGTTTCCGAGTGACCATGCGAATTTCAGCCCAATCCGAGTTTACTAATATTCTATCAAATTTTCGTCGCAAAAAACACACCTAAACACTTGTGCACTTATGGAATTTGCAAAACTCAAAAACGGAAAACATAATTCTGATCAGCTTGAAATCGCGCCGCCATCTACCCCTAATCGCGTCGCTATTATGACCAAATCGCGTCGCGTTATAAACTCAAAATCGCGTCGCCACATACGAATAATCGCGTCGCGATTTCTACTATTTCGTGTAGCGATCCTATACGATCGCGTCGCGACCCTCATCGTCCCCAGCCCCTGCGAACTGTTCGAAACCCTAACTCGAAAATCTTCATCTAAGTCACAAAACTCTGTTCTAATAGTTTTTATGCTACTAATAGCTTCATAGAATCATCATGTAATAGATATAACATGTTTTTAACATCCAATTCTCACAAATAATCCATGAATCTAATTGAAACAAATCAAATTCTAAATACACTTACCATTAGATTATGAACACATGATGATATTGATGATTAGGGAAATCCAAATCACAGCTCAACATGATTTCGAAATTAGTTTAGGTTTTCTCTTTGTTTTTCCTTGTTTTAGTTTTACATCAGGAAGCAATAAAAGGAATTAGGGAAAAATAAAAGGAAAAAGGTCGGTTCAAGATTTTCAACCGACTTCAATATACGGGTATAATTTAATACCCCTTCTCAACTCATTGTCTGGAACCCGAAAACCATTTGCGAGTCTAAACATTTTATTTTACCGTCAACTATATTGATTTAAATCACTTAATATTTTTATTTATCACTATGGAATATTTGACTCCTATTCCAATTATTTCAACTAATTCAGCAATTATTATTTCCAAACACATTAAATATTATTTTAAAATCAGGAAATAATATAAAACAACTAGGTCCTATTTACGGATGTTACACTTTCTGACTCCTTCGAACAAACGGGATCCAGTAATGAAGTTACTCGACTTCACCTGTTTCCCTATTCTTTAGCTTCTCGAGCACAAGCATGGTTTTATGAACTCGAACCCAATTCGATTCATACATGGGAGGAGATGGCTACCAAATTCATGGCTAAATATTTCCCTCCATCCCTACAAACCAAGCTTAAGAATGAAATCACTAACTTTCTCCAAAAGGATAATGAATCATTAAGCTCTGCTTGGGAAACGCTTTAAGAATTTGCTCGGAAGATGTCCGAATCATCAGTTTGCTGAAACGAATCTGGTCTGCACATTCTACAATAGTTTGAATCCTCATCACCAACAAACCCTCGATGCTGCTTCATCCGGAAATTTCATGCTACATACTTCAGACGAAGCGTGGAAGTTGATTGAGACGATGACGATGCATCAACATGACTTGGAGCAAGATGAATCAACTTCGGAGGAAAGGAGTACTTCTAATGCCCTGGACACTTTAAAAGCTCAAATTGAATCAATCACTAAAGTTGTCAAGGACATGCAAGAACCTTCTAAACCCAAACACGAGAAGAAACCTCAAAGGCTATTCTCAAGCCAAAGGTTCAAAGAAGACATTCTTGCCACTACTGGTGAAACCTCTGATCAAGCACATCATTCAAAATCTTTCATTCAGAGGCCAACCAGTAGATTTTCTTCTCAATCGTTAGTTCTTTCTTCACCCTCTACTTCTTCTCATTTGACTTCTCGTCTAAACACCGAAATTTTCAATAACTTCATGGTTAACCAAAATAATATTAATAAACAAATTGTTGATTTTCAAAACCAAATTGATAGTTTGCTTAGAATTTCAAACGATTTAGTTAAAAACATGGAGGATAATGTAAAAAGGTTGTTTTTAAAAATTGATGAGAAGCAAAGGGAAGAAGCGATTAGCAAAGCTATTCATCATTCATCTTATGATTATGATGACATCCTTGTTGTCACTAGAGGAGGAAAAGAGACTAAGAATGAGAAATCGATAGATATTCCGACAAACGAACCTTCTATTTCTTCACCTCTCACTGACTCAGTACCAGTTAAGACTCATGTCACTTCTCTTGAGACAGCACCTTCTAAAGCCCCAGAAGTTATTATTCCTTCACGTATACCTTTCCCTGGTAGGCTTAAGAAAGAGAAACAAGAAGCTCAGTTTGGAAAATATCTAGAGATGTTTAAAAGCTTACACTTAAATGTCAAACTTTTAGATGCTTTAGTTGAGATGCCTAGTTGTGCCAAATTCTTTAAAGAACTCTTATCAAATAAAGAAAAACTTAGACAAATAGTTAACTTGCCTTTAGATGCAGAGTGCTCTTTAATCATGCAACAAGGACTACCCCCAAAGCTAGGAGATACTGGCCGTTTCACTATACCTTGTTATCTACAGGATGTTCAAATAAGTAACGCCTTAGCCGACTTAGGAGCTAGTGTAAACCTTATGCCGTATTCCCTCTATAGGAAATTAGGATTAAGCGAACTTTTACCAACTCGTATGACCATCCAATTAGCCGATAGATCAGTTAAACTCCCTCGTGGAATTGCTGAAGATATTATGGTACGTGTTGATAAATTCGTCTTTCCTGTGGATTTTGTTGTCATGGACATTGAGGAAGACACCGAAGTTCCACTCATCCTTGGCAGACCTTTCTTAAACACTGCCAAGGCCGTCATTGACGTAAATGAAAAATCTTTAAAACTTCGAGTTGGAACTGAGGAGGTCACCTTCAATGTTGACAAGCTAATGAAACAACCTATGGGAGAAGACCTTGGTCTTGTAGACTTTATGCAGGAAATAATTGAAGAACACCTGGAAGAGATCCTCGCAGTAAGCAGCAATAACTCTCTTCCAAACACGGTCATCACTACCAGAAGACTTTGCCAAGAAGATGGAGGACTATGCTCAGCTATCTCGGATCCACCAACCGCATCTAAGGAAGTGCTATTTCCTTTAAAGAAATCCAGCAATCAGCTAAACAGTTATATCACAGCTATTCCGCTTGGATCTGGCACACCTGTCACTCTCCTAAGAAGAAACCCTACTCCTGAAGTACTTGATTCATCTCTCACAAATGACCAAATTCTGAAGACTCTCGAAGAGATGGAGTCAATGCTTAAACCACCTTATCTACAATCTGAAAGATCAAATCCATAGATCACAATTAGCACATCTTCTTCTACTCAATTCCAGAGATTTGCATTCACGGAGAACAAATATACCATAATCACTGAAGACAATGCAGTCTCTCACTCTTCAAAAGCAAAATACGAGCTAAGAAAAGATGAGCTCTCCGATAAACCAGAATGGGTTGAAATAGCATCAGCCGACAGTCCAGAGATCCCTGCAGAAGATTCAGAATTTCAAACGAAGTTCGACTAGCTTAAAAGAGACGAAATTGCAAGGATGAAACCTTCCATAGAAGAACCACCCGAATTGGAGCTGAAGGAACTACCCTCACACCTTGAATACGCTTTTCTCGAAGGACCTTCACACTTACCAGTTATCATATCAAAAGACCTGAAGCCGGAAGAGAAAGCAAAACTTATTCAAGTTTTGAAGTTACATAAGAAAGCAATTGCTTGGAAGATTTCTGACATTCAAGGTATCAGTCCGAACTATTGCACTTACAAGATCTTAATGGAAAACGACTTCAGATCATCAATTCAAAGGCAGAGGAGAGTCAACCCGAAGATTCAAGAAGTGGTTAAGAAGGAAGTTATCAAACTCTTGGACGCTGGCCTGATTTACCCTATTTCAGATTCCCCTTGGGTCAGCCCAGTTCAAGTTGTCCCAAAGAAAGGAGGAATGATGGTTATCACTAACGAAAACAACGAATTAATTCCAACACGAGCCGTCACCGGTTGGAGGGTGTGTATTGATTACCGAAAACTAAATGAAGCCACTCGCAAAGATCACTTCCCTCTACCGTTCATTGATCAGATGCTGGAGAGATTATCAGGAAATGAATTCTACTGTTTTCTTGATGGATTCTCCGGATATTTTCAGATTCCTCTCGATCCAAAGGACCAAGAAAAGACAACATTCACATGTCCATATGGAACTTTCGCTTACCGACATATGCCGTTTGGTTTATGTAATGCACCCGCTACATTTCAGCGATGCATGGTGGCAATTTTTCATGACATGATCGAACAATGCATGGAGGTATTTATGGACGACTTCTCAGTCTTTGGAGATTCCTTCTCTACTTGTCTTTCCAACTTGGATAGGATGCTTGCCCCATGTGAAGAATCAAACCTCGTTCTGAATTGTGAAAAATGCCATTTCATGGTAAAAGAAGGAATAGTTCTAGGGCACCGCATATCAAAAGCCGGAATTGAAGTTGACAAAGCTAAAGTTGAAACTATCTCAAAACTTCCTCCACCTACTTCTGTTAAAGCCATCCAAAGTTTTCTAGGTCACGCCGGATTCTACCGTCGCTTCATCAAAGATTTCTCCAAGATCTCTCGACCTATGACTCATCTTCTCGAAAAAGATACTCCGTTTGCCTTTACAGATGAATGTCTCCAAGCTTTTAACTACCTGAAAGATCAGCTTGTACATGCACCGATAATGATTGCCCCAGATTGGAGCCTTCCATTTGAGATCATGTGCGACACCAGTGATTTTGCAGTTGGAGCTGTATTGGGACAGAGGAAGGATAAGCACTTTCAACCAATATACTATGCCAGCAAAACGCTCACAGACGCTCAAGAGAATTACACAACCACAGAAAAGGAGCTGCTTGCGGTATATTTGCTTTCGATAAATATCGTTCCTATCTTATGTTGTCCAAAACTATTGTCTATACAGATCATTCAGCCTTGAAGTATCTTTTCAAAAAGCAAGATGCAAAGCCTAGACTTCTGAGATGGATTCTACTCCTACAAGAATTCGATATCGAGATCAAAGATAAGAAAGGAGCAGAAAACGTTGCAGCAGATCATCTCAGCCGACTAGAAAATCCTACACTATAGCAGCTTAATGAAAAGGATATTCAAGACCAGTTTCCTGAAGAACAACTCATGCACATCGGCAAATACCATCAAGGATCCACATCCAAAGATCCTTGGTATGCTGATCATGCTAATTTCCTGGTAGGAAATATAATACCCAAAGGAATGCCAACATCTCAGAGACGAAGATTCTTCCGCGACATAAAGAATTACTATTGGGACGATCCTTTCCTCTTTAAGGTTTGTCCTGATCAGATCATTAGAAGATGCGTCGATGGGAAGGAAGCTGAACAAATCCTTCGACAAAGCCACCATGGACCTACTGGAGGACATCACGCAGTTAACCTAACAACACGAAAGGTGTATGATTCTGGCTTTTACTGGCCAACCGTCTATCGAGATACTTATGACCTGGTGAAACGCTGTGACATTTGCCAAAGACAAGGCAATGTGTCAGCAGGGAACGAAATGCCACTCACTAATATCCAGGCTTGTAAGATCTTTGATATATGGGGGTTAGATTTTATGGGACCTTTCCCTAAGTCTAATGGAAAAGAGTACATCCTAGTTGCTGTCGATTATGTCTCCAGGTGGGCCGAAGCACAAGCTTTCCCGACAAATGATGCCAGAGTAGTAACAAAGTTTCTCAAACAACTATTCTGTCGATTCGGAACTCCAAGAGCTATCATAAGTGATCGTGGCACTCACTTCTGCAACACTCAATTCATGAAGGTTATGCAGCAGTATGGCGTCACTCACAAGATGTCCACCGCCTATCATCCGCAAACAAATGGACAAGCTGAGATCACGAACAGAGCTTTAAAGAGAATCTTGGAGCGAACAGTCGGAAATCATGGGGATAAGTGGGCTGACAAATTAGACGATGCGTTGTGGGCATTCAGAACTGCTTACAAAACACCTTTAGGTACCACACCATATCGTCTGGTTTATGGCAAGGCATGTCACCTACCAGTGGAGTTGGAATACAAAGCATACTGGGCGCTGAAGAACTGCAATCTGGACACTTCTATAACAGGTTCCCATCGGAGAATGCAACTAAATGAATTGGCCGAATTAAGAAATCAAGCATATGAAAGCTCCCTGAACTACAAGGATAGAACCAAGAGGATTCATGATTCCAAGCTTAAACTCTCAAGGTTCAAACCAGGAGATAAAGTGTTTCTCTTCAATTCGCGCTTCAAAAAGTTCTCTGGAAAATTCAAGATCAGGTGGACCGGACCATTCATAATCTCAAAGGTATTCCCTTATGGTGCAGTCGTACTCGAATCACCAGAAGGTAATTTTAAGGTAAATGGTCATCGGTTAAAGCATTACATCGAAGACTTCCCCATTCGTGAGGATGTCTTCATCTTCGAACCACCTTGAGTCAGCCAGAAAGGTACAAGAGTCGAGCTAAAAGACTCTTTAAACAAAGCGCTCTTGGGAGGCACCCCAAGCTTATCTTACTTTTCCTTTCCTTTTTATTTCTTAGTTTATTTTTAATCTAGTGTTGTTATCACTGATCTAATATATGCAGGCTTGCGACTTATCAGACAATCAAATAGCTTTATCTGAGATAAGTTTCATTTGCACAAGTGCAAAAAGATCAGATGGCATTCCATCTGTTCTTTCTGCATTTGTCTACTTTCTATTAGCATTACCTGTTTTATGTTTATTTCAGGATGGACGCTCGGATCGAGACTGAGGATCATGTTGCTGAGAGGCAACCTAGACAGATGAGGCGACACATACCCAGACAGAGGAGACACCCCAGACACAAGAGAGCTTTACCTGCTATCGTTGAGGAGGGACACGTAGATGTTCAGCTAGAGCATGAGGAGGAGGCCACATCACCTGCAGTCCAGCCTGTGCCACCACAGACTACTCCAGCGATCAGACAGCGGCCTACTCTTGAGTATGGCATTACCTTGTATTGTAACACCCCCAAATTTGATGATTTGCGGAAGCTTGATTTGGGTGTTACTAATCAATAACAAAGCACAAAGATAAATAGCAAACGACTCTATATGCGTCGTTTTAACAAAATATATTGATAACTGGAATGTTTACAACATTTAAAGCTTTACATAGCTCGAGTTAAATAAAATGAGATTTCAGTACATAAGTACTTATACAAAATATACTAATGCAAGAAAATCTCAATCGTCTGTATGCTGACTCGAGCTAAATCCTGAAGCAGAAACATCCTACTGCTGGGTACCTGCGATATATGCTAAAAGGTCAGCTATAAAGCTGGTGAGCTCACAGGTTTGAAATCAAGTAATATCGTATGAACCGCAAGATTTAAAAAAATGAATTGCATCCAGCAATTTAATAATGAATTGCATCCAGCAATTAAATGATAATCATCGTGTATACAGCCATGAGCACATAGTTGAGCTTAACTCGAGGGCCGGGTCCCCTATAGAGAATTCCGGGCGAGGTGCCTCCACGAATGCCTAATCAACATTCGTCTTCCCAAATATTAATACGTCCGTTTACCCGGTTAGTGCTTGCTAACCCGAACGAGGAGGGTCAATCCTATATGGTACCATATACTAATATTCACGCTACAACGTATTAACAACTATGCTGACGGAGGACTTTAAATTGATTAGTTTCGAAAAACTCATGTAGTATATGAAAAGTTGGTACTTGCGTTCACATGTTAAAAGTTGAGCAATATATCACACCCCTGAGTAAAACAGTAAAAGAGGGGCTATGAGACTCACCTGAGTCTGAGTGCGTTTAAACAAACGTAAGTTGATTAGCCGAGTATGAAGTTCAAAGACTTGTAACCTGAGGGTGTCCACGACACGCGATGGTTATAATCGTGATTTGGGTATCTCAACAGATCACCCTTGTAGTTGTTCGTTCAACTATAATGTCCAAATTTCCACTATTTGGTTGATAAGTTTGAGTATTTGAAAAGTGTACGGCCCGTTGGTGACGGATTTGTAATAATAATCTCAATTATTATTATTTTGATTTCGTGTCGTTTTACTTGAAAAATGTGTTTTGATTGTGTTTTAGAAGCCGTTACGAAATCTAAGTACGGGGGTCCGGGGGCAGCGCCCCTGGTAGCGGGGTCCAGGGGGCGGCAGCCCCTGGCGGGGTCCAAGGGGCAGAGCCCCTGGCTGGGGTCGAGCTGCCAGGTCAGCTTGGAAAATTTTTATTTCTACTATATTGCTTTAAGGAAAAACGCATCTGGATCTGAATTTGGGTAAAATCGAGTGATAAATTTCGAGTCTCGACACTTAGTAAAAATCTGTGTTTTTGAGGTTCTGGTTTGTGCGACGTTGGGTGCGACGTCGCAGGTAGGACTGCGACGTTGAGTATGACGTCGCTAAAGGCGACGTTTCGCAATTTAATGCGACGTAGGGTGCTGCGTCGCTAATGCGACGTAGGTGATTTCTGCGACGTAGGGGCTTGCGTCGCTAAGTGCGACGTGGCGAGGTATTGGCGACGTTAAGGCTGACGTCGCTATATGCGACGTCGCAATTTAATGCGACGTTGTGACTGACGTCGCACTATGCGACGTCATGAGGGGTTTTTTGCGACGTAGAAGCTGACGTCGCATAAATTCTGGGCCAAATGGGACGTAGCGGTCTGTTGGCCGGAAAATGTGTCGAAAATGAGTTTTTCGGTTTCCGTTCGGTCCAAAACTTTTACCCAACCCTTATAGGGACATTATAAGTTGTTACAAACTACTAACAAGTGAAAACATTTAAAAACGAGAGATTTCGGGAATTGTCGGAAACTTACAAGGTGTCGGATTAAAAATCCGAAAAGATAGGATGATAGATCGTGTCGCGGTGGTCGTGAATCTCTAAAAATCTTGAAGATCCGAAGTCGTTTGATATGTTTATTTTGCGATTTAGTGCGTTTTTAGGAGGTGGTGTGGTTGGTGAGATTTGAGAGAAAAAGAGAAAGAGAGAGAAAGAGAAAGAAGAAAATGAAAGAAAAAGGAGGGAGTTGGGGGTGTTAACCTCCAACTTCCAATCCCCGCTCTCCGTGCGGTGTTCGTTTGCTCCGTCGTTTAAACGTTAATTAATCATTTTAAATATTAATAAGTACATTTTAAATACAAATTTTTACGCGATATTTTATTTAATTATTTTACAAATAAGATTACGTTTGAGTTATAAATGTAAGTTGGTTTATTTAGTTTGCGCGTTTTACATTTTAAATTTTGTAACTTTCTGATTGTACGATACGAATAAATACGAAATATTATTATAATAATATTTTTGACATAACCCGTTATTTAATAAAATTTATCACCAACGTCCGTATTAAATTGAATCGAAATACATTCGATTTAAATTGCGTACGATTTAACCAAATCGCATTTTCGTATATATTCAACAATATATATAATTCGATACATTAATTAGCCTAACAAGGAACTAATTACATGTATTAACATCTGATTAGGCACTAAATACTAGTCCTAATTTGGCGGGTGTTACATTCTCCCCCTGTTAGAAGAATTTTGTCCCGAAATTTAGCTCGAAGTCGTGTTTGATGTAGAATCAGTGAAGAGTTGAGGATATTTGAGTCGCATTTGGTCTTCCCGTTCCCAGGTGAATTCCGGACCACGCCGCGAATTCCATCTGACCTTGATGATGGGAATACGACTTTGTTTCAGTTGTTTGACCTCACGGTCCATAATTTCAGCGGGTTCCTCAACGAAGTGAAGTTTATCGTCAACACGAATTTCATCTAATGGAATGATAAGCGTCTCATCAGACAGACACTTCTTCAAATTTGAGATATGAAAAGTAGGGTGCATGCTGCTGAGTTCGGATGGCAGCTGCAATCGATAAGCTACGGGGCCAATCCGTTCAAGGATCTCAAAAGGCCCGATGTATCTGGGATTTAACTTCCCGCGTTTGCCAAAACGGATGACGCCTTTCCAAGGCGATACTTTCAAGAGTACTCGATCCCCAACTTGGAACTCGAGTGGTTTGCGTCTCACGTCAGCATAACTTTTCTGACGATCACGTGCGGCTTTGAGTCTGTTTTGGATTTCCACAATTTTCTCAGTGGTGGCGTGAATGAGTTCAGGACCAGTGAGTTGACTATCTCCCACTTCAGTCCAACAGATCGGTGATCGGCACTTACGACCGTACAGTGCCTCAAAAGGTGCAGCCTTAATGCTGGCGTGATAACTGTTATTGTACGAAAATTCGCACAACGGTAGATGTTTTTCCCAATTTGTACCGAAGTCAACTACGCAGGCTCGTAGCATGTCTTCCAGTGTTTGAATGGTTCGCTCACTTTGGCCGTCGGTTTGAGGATGGAATGCGGTACTCATATCAAGGCGAGTACCCAAAGCTTTTTGAAGTGATTGCCAAAAGTGAGAGGTGAAACGGGCATCTCTGTCAGAGATGATTGAGGTTGGAACACCGTGATGGGAAATGATTTCCTTGATGTAGATTTGTGTAAGGCGTTCCATTTTATCGTTTTCTTTGATTGCCAGGAAATGAGCAGATTTGGTGAGACGATCGACGATCACCCAAATGGTATCGCAACCGCTCGACGACTTGGGTAGTTTGGTTATGAAATCCATGGCAATTTGATCCCATTTCCATTCAGGGATTTCAGGCTGTTGGAGTAAACCAGGAGGTTTCTGATGTTCGGTTTTGACTTTCGAGCAAGTAAGACACTTGCTGACATAAGTGGCGATTTCGGCTTTCATGTTTGGCCACCAATAAAATTCCTTGATGCCGTGGTACATCTTATCGGATCCAGGATGAATAGAATATTTAGACTTGTGAGCCTCGTCCATCACCAAGTCTCGTAGGTTCCCAAAACTAGGCAACCATATTCGGTTTGAGAAATACCTAATCCCGTTAGGTTTGATTTCAAATTGTTTGTCAATGCCCCGCAAGGCTTCATTTTTGATGTTTTCAGGTTTCAAGGCTTCGATCTGAGCGGTATGAATTTGAATGGTAAGATCGTTATGAATGGTCATACTGAGGGCTCGGACTCGAAGTGGTTTAGGTCGTTCCTTTCGACTGAGGGCATCAGCTACAACATTAGCCTTCCCTGGATGGTACTTGATCTCACAATCGTAATCGGTAAGCAACTCGACCCAACGACGTTGCCTCATATTGAGATCCTTCTGATCGAAGATATGTTGGAGACTTTTGTGGTCGGTAAAGATAGTGCACTTAGTGCCGTAGAGATAATGTCTCCAGATTTTGAGAGCAAAAACGACAGCTCCAAGCTCGAGATCATGAGTGGTGTAGTTCTTTTCGTGAATTTTTAGCTGTCGTGAGGCATAAGCAATGACCTTGTCTCGTTGCATCAGCACGCAACCAAGACCTTGGTGAGAAGCATCGCAGTATACCACGAAGTCATCGGTGCCTTCGGGTAGTGAAAGAATTGGAGCACTGCAAAGCTTTTGTTTCAGAAGTTGGAACGCTGACTCTTGTTTCTCGGTCCAATCGAACCTTTTGTCTTTCTGTGTCAGTACCGTGAGTGGCTGAGCTATTTTAGAGAAATTTTCGATAAATCGCCGATAGTACCCAGCAAGACCCAAGAATTGTCGTACTTCAGTTGCAGAGGTGGGTGCTTTCCAGTCTTTGATAGCCTCGATTTTTGATGGGTCCACGTGAATTCCCTGACTGTCGATCACGTGCCCAAGAAATTGAACGGTTTGGATCCAGAACTCACACTTAGAGAATTTAGCATAAAGCTCCTCGTGTCTAAGTAGTTCAAGGATGGTTCTGAGGTGTTGCGCATGTTCTTGCTCGTTGCGCGAGTAAATGAGTATGTCATCGATAAAGACAATGACAAACTTATCGAGGTAAGGTTTGCACACCCGGTTCATGAGGTCCATGAATACAGCCGGTGCGTTGGTTAGACCAAAGGGCATCACTTGGAATTCGTAGTGCCCGTAACGAGTTCTGAAAGCAGTTTTTGGAATATCGGTGTCGCGAACTCGTAACTGATGATAACCTGATCGCAGGTCAATTTTTGAGTAGAAACTTGAACCCTGAAGTTGGTCGAATAGATCATCAATGCGAGGAAGTGGATAACGGTTCTTGACGGTCAATTTATTCAACTCTCGATAGTCGATGCACATTCGGAATGAACCGTCCTTCTTTTTGACAAATAAGACCGGAGCTCCCCAAGGTGAAGAACTCGGTCTAATGAATCCTCGATCTAGAAGTTCCTGTAACTGAGAGGACAATTCCTGAAGTTCAGATGGGGCTAAACGGTATGGTGCGCGGGCCACCGGTGCGGCACCCGGCACGAGATCGATTGAGAACTCAACCTGTCTAGGCGGAGGTAGACCAGGTAGTTCTTCCGGAAAGACTTCGGGAAAGTCTCTAACAATCGGCACATCCTCAAGTCGCTTCTCCTCCGACTTCTTCTCGGTGATGTGAGCGAGTATGGCAGGGTAACCCTTTCTCAGAAATTTTCGGGTTTTTAAGCAGGAGATTATATTGAGTCCCGTCCCACCGGTCTCCCCCTGTATGATCAAGGTTCCACCAACGGCGAGTGGGATACGGACGATTTTATCATGACAAACAATTTCAGCTCGATGTTTGGACAACCACTCCATTCCAATAATGACGTCGAAACTGCCGATTTCAATGGGTATAAGATCGATCGAAAAGGTTTCGTCAGCTAAGTTTAAAGTGCAATTAGGTATCACACTGGTGGTTTCTACAAGTTTTCCATTGGCAAGCTCTACAGTGTACTTAACATCTAAGGTAACAGGAGTGATGTCAAGTAATGGGCAAAAATCATCGGAGATAAAGCTCCTATCAGCACCAGTATCAAATAGAACAGAAGCAGTTAAGTTGTTGAGGAGGAACATACCCGAGACCACATTCGGGTCTTGGCGGGCGTCCCCAGATTTGATGACGAAAGCTCTGCTGCGGGTATTGTTGTTGTTGTTGCGGTTGTTGTTGTTGTTCTTCAGTTTTGGGCACGAGTCCCTGAAATGCCCAGGTTTCCCACACTCAAAGCATACTTTGGGTGGTCTGGTGTTGTTGTTGGAGTTGTTGTTGGTGGGTGAGCGGCAGTCTTTGGTGAGGTGGCCGTACCTCTTGCAGTTGTTGCAAAAGGGACCACAGGAACCTTCATGGTGGCGACTGCACTTGGAACAGTAGGGTTTGTTCCCAGTGTAGCCTCGTACGATGTCAGTGTTGGTGTTGTAGGCTTTGATGGTGTCGGGTTTCTTGTTTTGTTGGTTGGAGGGGTTGTTGTGGTAGTCAGACCACTTGCGTTTGTTGTTATGGGAGGATGAAGTGGGTGGTTCAGAATCTTGGCTCATTGACATCAAGTCTTGGGCCAATAGGATTGCACCGTCAATGGTGGTTGGTTTTGAAGAGATGACATGTCCCCGAACAGGATCAGGGAGACCAAGGGTGTACTTCCTGATTTTATCAGGTTCAGTGCTAACCATAGCTGGGCGGAGGGCAGCTAGTTGTTGAAACCTGGTGGTATAACCATCGATATCACCACCCTGAACCTTTAAGTTCCAGAACTCCTCATCCAGCTTTTGGAGTTTGGCGATAGAGCAGTATTTGGCAGTGAGTTTTGCCTTCAATTCTTCCCAAGTGAGTTGGTAGGCAATGTCAGCACCCACTGATTGGGTATATGAATTCCACCAAGAGTGGGCATCATCTTCAAGAGAGCAGGTGGCGAAGTTTACTTTGTCGTTCTCCGCGCATTTACTAACACGGAAAACAGTTTCCATTTTCTCGAACCATCTGATCAGTCCGATGGCTCCTTCAGAACCCTTGAAGCTCGAGGGTTTGCAGCTTTGGAAGTCCTTGTAAGAACAAGGTTTGACGGCAGAGGTTCCAGCGGTATCGCTGTTTCCTGTGGAGTTGGGTGGGGTATTCCGAGCCAAGGCTTCAGTAACAGCCTGGGTTATAAGTGACGTGATCTGAGCATCTGTGTAAGGTCGTGTCTTTGGCGGCATGATTCTTCAATAAAAGAAATGAAGATACATGAGATTTTGTAAGAAAATTGTATTTATTTCAGGTGTACATGTATGAAGGTGGTAATACATAACATCAATATGAAAAAGAATTATGGCAATTAATATGAGTTGAACAACAAGAAATATTCGATAGCTAATACGAGTTCAAAGGTTACATCTTACAGATGTATTACAAAAGATGTCGGGAATTGTTACATCCGACTGAATTTTAGAGTAGCGCGTAGATAGTTACTAGATTTCAGGATAGATTACAAGACAAAGACTACACTAGTCTTGACGTAGATTAATTTGTTCCATCATCGTGACAAGACGGTCCACAGTGTTAGCAAGTCTGCTAGCTTGTCGGGCGTTGTCTTCTGCGAGTGCTAGTCGTTGTGTTAGTCCACGCGCATACTCTTCTGTTTCAAGTGAGCGCTGTTCACATTCTTCCATCCTTTGTTGTAGAAGGGCATTTTCCACCCTTATTTCTATAATTTGGTTGCGAAGGACATCCATGTTGTTGTTTGTGGTTTCAAGGTCGTCGGAGACTTGTTCGATGCGTTCAAGAGATGTAAGTCTCCAGTTTTCGTTGGTTTCCTGCAACACGACATCCATGGTGCGAAGTCGCTGCTCGTGTTGGTTCACCCTAGCGGCTAAGGCTGGTAAGGCGATGTGAGTTGGATACGGGCCAGCTCGAGGCAACCTGTTGTTCCTCCTTGCTACCCTTGGGTTCTGCGACCCGGATTGAGAACGAGATGAATTTGATGGTGTGTTTGCCATTTCTGAGACAAAGCGTTTGTAAGATTGAGGCCTATATTCATATAGCTCCTATATAATATAGCCTATTGAGTGTCTAGCATAAACATGTTTAAGTCTCGGTTCTCTCGAGGTCAGAGTCTTCTATTGTATCCTGTTCAGCCATAACTACTTTCAGATCTTACATCATCTTTGCTTAATTGTACATAGTTGATCAGGCTATGTTAAATTAAACTCGTATGCTGTAATCTCTGAACCAGTCATACCTAATAAGGAATACGGCCTAATGGTCATAGTCTAGGCTCACTAAATGCAACCTAGTTCACTATAACCTTAGGCTCTGATACCAATCTGTAACACCCCCAAATTTGATGATTTGCGGAAGCTTGATTTGGGTGTTACTAATCAATAACAAAGCACAAAGATAAATAGCAAACGACTCTATATGCGTCGTTTTAACAAAATATATTGATAACTGAAATGTTTACAACATTTAAAGCTTTACATAGCTCGAGTTAAATAAAATGAGATTTCAGTACATAAGTACTTATACAAAATATACTAATGCAAGAAAATCTCAATCGTCTGTATGCTGACTCGAGCTAAATCCTGAAGCAGAAACATCCTACTGCTGGGTACCTGCGATATATGCTAAAAGGTCAGCTATAAAGCTGGTGAGCTCACAGGTTTGAAATCAAGTAATATCGTATGAACCGCAAGATTTAAAAAAATGAATTGCATCCAGCAATTTAATAATGAATTGCATCCAGCAATTAAATGATAATCATCGTGTATACAGCCATGAGCACATAGTTGAGCTTAACTCGAGGGCCGGGTCCCCTATAGAGAATTCCGGGCGAGGTGCCTCCACGAATGCCTAATCAACATTCGTCTTCCCAAATATTAATACGTCCGTTTACCCGGTTAGTGCTTGCTAACCCGAACGAGGAGGGTCAATCCTATATGGTACCATATACTAATATTCACGCTACAACGTATTAACAACTATGCTGACGGAGGACTTTAAATTGATTAGTTTCGAAAAACTCATGTAGTATATGAAAAGTTGGTACTTGCGTTCACATGTTAAAAGTTGAGCAATATATCACACCCCTGAGTAAAACAGTAAAAGAGGGGCTATGAGACTCACCTGAGTCTGAGTGCGTTTAAACAAACGTAAGTTGATTAGCCGAGTATGAAGTTCAAAGACTTGTAACCTGAGGGTGTCCACGACACGCGATGGTTATAATCGTGATTTGGGTATCTCAACAGATCACCCTTGTAGTTGTTCGTTCAACTATAATGTCCAAATTTCCACTATTTGGTTGATAAGTTTGAGTATTTGAAAAGTGTACGGCCCGTTGGTGACGGATTTGTAATAATAATCTCAATTATTATTATTTTGATTTCGTGTCGTTTTACTTGAAAAATGTGTTTTGATTGTGTTTTAGAAGCCGTTACGAAATCTAAGTACGGGGGTCCGGGGGCAGCGCCCCTGGTAGCGGGGTCCAGGGGGCGGCAGCCCCTGGCGGGGTCCAAGGGGCAGAGCCCCTGGCTGGGGTCGAGCTGCCAGGTCAGCTTGGAAAATTTTTATTTCTACTATATTGCTTTAAGGAAAAACGCATCTGGATCTGAATTTGGGTAAAATCGAGTGATAAATTTCGAGTCTCGACACTTAGTAAAAATCTGTGTTTTTGAGGTTCTGGTTTGTGCGACGTTGGGTGCGACGTCGCAGGTAGGACTGCGACGTTGAGTATGACGTCGCTAAAGGCGACGTTTCGCAATTTAATGCGACGTAGGGTGCTGCGTCGCTAATGCGACGTAGGTGATTTCTGCGACGTAGGGGCTTGCGTCGCTAAGTGCGACGTGGCGAGGTATTGGCGACGTTAAGGCTGACGTCGCTATATGCGACGTCGCAATTTAATGCGACGTTGTGACTGACGTCGCACTATGCGACGTCACGAGGGGTTTTTTGCGACGTAGAAGCTGACGTCGCATAAATTCTGGGCCAAATGGGACGTAGCGGTCTGTTGGCCGGAAAATGTGTCGAAAATGAGTTTTTCGGTTTCCGTTCGGTCCAAAACTTTTACCCAACCCTTATAGGGACATTATAAGTTGTTACAAACTACTAACAAGTGAAAACATTTAAAAACGAGAGATTTCGGGAATTGTCGGAAACTTACAAGGTGTCGGATTAAAAATCCGAAAAGATAGGATGATAGATCGTGTCGCGGTGGTCGTGAATCTCTAAAAATCTTGAAGATCCGAAGTCGTTTGATATGTTTATTTTGCGATTTAGTGCGTTTTTAGGAGGTGGTGTGGTTGGTGAGATTTGAGAGAAAAAGAGAAAGAGAGAGAAAGAGAAAGAAGAAAATGAAAGAAAAAGGAGGGAGTTGGGGGTGTTAACCTCCAACTTCCAATCCCCGCTCTCCGTGCGGTGTTCGTTTGCTCCGTCGTTTAAACGTTAATTAATCATTTTAAATATTAATAAGTACATTTTAAATACAAATTTTTACGCGATATTTTATTTAATTATTTTACAAATAAGATTACGTTTGAGTTATAAATGTAAGTTGGTTTATTTAGTTTGCGCGTTTTACATTTTAAATTTTGTAACTTTCTGATTGTACGATACGAATAAATACGAAATATTATTATAATAATATTTTTGACATAACCCGTTATTTAATAAAATTTATCACCAACGTCCGTATTAAATTGAATCGAAATACATTCGATTTAAATTGCGTACGATTTAACCAAATCGCATTTTCGTATATATTCAACAATATATATAATTCGATACATTAATTAGCCTAACAAGGAACTAATTACATGTATTAACATCTGATTAGGCACTAAATACTAGTCCTAATTTGGCGGGTGTTACATGTATGATCCCGCTGCTACTTGGGCCTTGTTCCAGACCTTCACTGCACATCATCAGATCCTTTCAGCACTGTGTGAGGCAGCCGGATTGCCGAGACCTGCGGGACCACCTTTCAGGTTGGGACCAGACCCAGGACCATCTCGACCACCCTGGTCTTTCTTCCCTGCTGTTGGATCTTTTGTTGGACCTGCTGCTGGACTATCTACTGGACACCCTATTGCTCCTACTACTGAGCCTGCTGCCTCTGGGACCTCTGCATCTAGGGATCCAGTTCTTCGAGAGCAACTTTATGCCATGCTTGATGTTTCGAGCCCAGCTCCTGTACCAGTCTATGACAGGACTGCAGAGGATGAGTTTGATCCAGATAGTGATGACTTGCTAGATGACTATTATTAGTTTACTTTATCTTTACTTTATCTTTATTTTATTTCGTGTTATTACTCTGTACTTATGTTTCGACTACTGAGACGTGATACTCTGATGAGGTTGTGATTACTGCAGAACCTTCGTATGGAATGGCTGAGCCTAAACTTCTGAAATCATTTGCACCACTTCTGCACGAACCTGGTCCAACTCCAGTAACCACTATTTATAGGGAAGTTCCTTTTCAGTATTTTCATTTTAAATATTTTGCCATGACCCCCATTTCAAACTCTAAGTGTGGGATTAGCAACCCCATTCTTAGAGAATACTTGAAACTAAAAATTGTTCAATAAAATCATTAAAACCCTAAGTGTGGGATTCTCCCTACTTAGTGGCAAAAACATTGAGGACAATGTTTATTTTTAAGTGTGGGATAGCAATATACCCTACTTCGTATAATAACCTTAAATTTTTTTTCAAAAATGTCCTCAAATTTTTCAACTTGTTCTCGCATGAAGCCAATATGTCATCACTTTACCCTAAACTTTCAAAAACATTTTGAGTCAACAATATATGTAAGGCTACAAAATTTTCAAATAAACTCAAAGGTTAAGCAGAAAGAGGTAGAATCAGGTCAGATTCCAACTTTTTCTTAATGAAAGTCTAAGAGGGGCATCACATGACTGGGCACATACAACCCTATAAACTTACGGTGAGGTATCTTGAGCCTAATAGCATTCATTTTTAATGCTTCACTTTTCTTTTCTTGTGTGTGACCGGTGCATGTGTTCTGAATTAGAACTTGCTCCTGACATGCGTTTCGAGACCATATTGACAGGTGCCATACGTCGCATAGGTGCAATTAAATGACCTGGACATTTTTAGGAATAACCCCTTTTTCTCATATCTTTTCAAGCCAACCCTTTTCCGACCCTTTTTAGTGTTGAAGATCCCCTAGAAAACCCTGTTGAGCCTAAGCCTTTTCGTTTCTTTCAAAACCCTAAAAAGACCACATTTCCACTCACCACCAAAACGTCTTGATAAAAGAAATTTATGAGGAAGTGAGAAATAGATATTTGGATGTCCTTACCCACTCGAGCAATTGCTCCCTCAAGTCATAAATTCCTGGTGATGAACTTCAAAAGAAGAATATCAAAAGAAATCACCCGATGCTCCCAAAAGAATCATTCATGGAGCCGTGAAAATTATCTTGAAGAAACTGCAAAAGCAAAAAGAGGATGAGGCATCTAAAAAAGCAAAAGAAAAAAAGAAATATAGAAAAGAAAATGCCTCAAGAAAATACAAAAAGAAAGAATAAAAGATCCAAGGAAGTTCAAGAATCATCCAAAAAGAAGAAATTCTCGGTGGATTCCCCTTTCTATAAGATTCAATCAAATAAAGGTTTCTCACGACCTTAAGAGTTTCTGAAGTCAAGATCAGTCCTTCCTTCCATACCCTACCAACTTTTCCTTTTTCAAAATATTTCCCTTTTCACCCCCAAAATACAACCCAATCAAATGTCCTGGGATAATTAGTGCCGTCCCTGTCTAAGTGGTGGAGATTCGATTCTCGATCAAGCCTATGACGATGAATGCTGCATGCCTGGTATTATGAGCGATTTCGTTTGATCTAGATTATTAGGAAACCCGATACACTTGTGTGACTTGAGTGACCACCTGGTGAGGAATCGCCCAGTCATGTATATTCCAAGATCACGAGAATTGAAAGCATGCCTAAGATGATCATTCTGAAAAGTTGGATACGTCGTGTGCTTATCTCCTATGTTACACCTGAGGGATTATTTGATTATTTTCGTATTTTTACTTATATTTACGACTCCCGTAAAAAAAAATTTCAGAAAAAGTTTCTGGGTGTAGTTGACAGGCGAAATTGCTTGAGGACAAGCAAAACTCTAAGTGTCGGATATTTGATGTAGCGTAAAAAGTCACGTTTTTACCTACATTATTGACCCCATATTTAGGCCTTTTATAACAAAAACATTCTTAAAACATCATTATTTATCATATTTTGTTATAAAGGTGAAAACTTGACGGACTTTACAAAACTATACGAAAAGGGCTGAAAATACACTGAAATAGGCACCAAATTGAGCCAAACCCTAAATCTACTGTAAACTCCATACCAAGACCTCACAATTATCTTATTTTGTAGCTATGGAGATTACGAGAACGTGGATATAAGGATTGCTCAAAACGGATCAAGGACGAAAAAGTTATGCAAGTTACAGCGCAGCCGAAAGCTACAAAACGTATTCTGGACACGCATGGGCCCCACACATCCAATTTATACCAAATTGGCATCATTAGAAGCGTAACGGAATTACGAAGCCGTAGGCGAAAGAATCAAGTCAAACGGACACGAAACGAAGAAGATACGGTCTTCCGAAGTTGCGAGAAAAGTCAGAAAAATCACACGGCCTAGCACACGGCCACCACAGGGCCGTACACGGCCTCCATAGAGCCGTACACGGCCTGTTTAGAGCCGTACACGGCCTCTACAGGGCCGTACACGGCCTGTTTTGGTCTCACACGGCCTCGTTTTTGCTTCGTTGGCTTGTACGTGTGCTTGTGGACTTGTACTCTTGGATCCATGGCTTGCCTATAAATAGTGGCCTCATTCACCTCATTCCACACACCAATTCTTCATAGAATTTTCACTTTCTCTCTCACACTCTCTCTCTCTCTCTATTTTCTCTCTCTAGCACTACTCTTAGGAGTTAGAGGAGAAATAGAAAGAGTAGCTAGTTAGCGTAGCGGTAGTTGTAGCGTCTGTACGGAGTTACTCCGAGACTTTGGGTCATGAGGATTTGTCTGTAATACTTATTCAGGTTATATTTATATCTCTTTTCTTTATTTCGTAAATATGATTTGCTTATATTATGTTTACGTTGTATTGCTTACTAGAGATGCCATGCTAGGCTTGACAAATCTGTGTTTGCTATGATAATGGTTATGCTTAAGTAGTTATGATTTAATATGCAATTGGGATGACACCATTATGAAACAACGGAGGTAACGTTATACGGCTTTCATTTGTATAGCGCCGGAACCATCATGAATGTGTGTAGTACGGAACGTGGAAGCTATGAAAGTCGTGGGCACAATCCGTTGTGGAAATAATGATCCCAATTGTAAACATACTGTTACTCTGTCTGTGTGAATATTAAACTGCATCTGAATTTGTGAATTGAATCTCAATTGTTTATCTATCCAACTTATGCTGTGGTTAGAAACTTCCTGCTAAAACCTGGCCAGTTATTAGTGGTACGTACTCTACATATTCTATGTATGATGAAGCATTTGAACTCGACATGGCTGTATTCTCTAGATTGAAACTATATCATAAGAGATACGGAGCATAGGATTAGAGATAGGTTATATTCAAGCTCATATATTAAATATCTTTGAGAGACCTTTCGGGATATTTATGATTCGATCATCTGGTTATGTGAAATGGTATGAAATAGGAATAGTTATCTGTGTGCCTTTCTATTGCATGTTTTTGTTTGATTGTTGCCTTAGGAATGCTGCATGCTAGAACTGAACCTCTGATTACTATATGTAACTGCATGATTAGGGTTTTAAGATATAAGTTAATGTTTATACAGTAAAGTGATGTGCATGTAATAGTTATGGTGATTTATATGATTAATGATGAACAATTTAATTGACCGTTAGATAAGTTAATCCAACCTATTCCGTAGGGTAACTCCTGTTCACATTATTGTTTATTCAACAATTCGTGCCATGATACCGACACACATTTGTCAGAGATTGGGGAATAGGATTAGAGAATAACTGTTGATTGAATTGATCAGTACATTTGGGAGAACTTCCGGTGTATCTGACACTATATAATTGCTATCCATGTGACATATTATTTATCTGATTGTAGAGACCTTTAGGTTAGATATTTGATAGGATCGTAATTATACATCATTAATAATATAGGGTATCCAATGAGCAAACTAGTAATTTGAATCAATGCTAAGGAAAAACCATAAAACGGCACAGTACTTCGTATAGCGTTTAAATACGTGGGAAAAACTAAGGAACTGCCGTAGGTATAATACTTCGTGTTAATTTAAGTTCCGGTTACTCAACGGACTAATCATCATAACTAGTGGCTTTAACACCCATAACTACTTATTCAAAGCATATACCTGCATCATAGTAAACACTCTCGTATCCACTGTTCTCTGAGCCTCCGTACAAACATCCTTTCCTTTTCTGCATTTATTTTCCATAGATTAGTTATAAAACCAAACCAAATCAAAACTTTAGTTAAACCCTAGCTAGATTACAAAGGATAATTAGAACACCTAAGATCCCATGCCCGTTGTAGTGTAAGAACGACACCTGAGTCAACATACCGCTTACTACCCTAGTAACCTAATTAGGGCTGAAAGTAGTATTAGCTTAGGATTTACCCAGCTCTATAAATTTAAAACAACCCACTGTTGTGCCCGCTTCGCGAACGACCGTTGCGGGCGCAACAGGAATATCTACAGAAATCAAGATAGGTTTAATAGGGTTTCTCTCTATCCAATATTCGAGTTCATCAATCAAGGCCGCAACATAATGAATTATCTTTATTTGTGAAACAGGTGAATAATTGGTGCTGGCTAACAAATCCATTAAGAGATCTGTCTCTGATTTTAATGACAACTCGTTTGTTCTGTTATAATCACTACGGAGAGATCTTAACATCCTATCAATTTCCACAAAGGTTTTTCTCTGTTCGTACGAAAAGGGGAAGTCATATATCTTAAGATTTCTAAGGAAGTCAGCACATATATCCATTCTCCTATCGGGGCTTTGAGAAATTCCTAGGTGATGGTCAATCTCAGATTCTGGTTGATTGTTCCTAAATTCAATATTTCTAGGGCATGATGTTTCTGTCTTAGGCTTAGTCTCGACCTGATATTGGAGACTCTCTTCCTCAGCTTTACTTGATATAAGTGTAGTCGGGTGGGCTCGCAAAATATCAGGGAGATCGTATTCAAAATATTCATCTAGGCAGTGAAGACGTTTGTTTAAGTCCATCCATGGCATGGGCGGATAAAAGAACACTTCGATTCCAAATGGTTCATTTTCGGGTAAGGTGGTAGGTCTAAGGTAATGGGGATACTTGGACAGGATTGACAGAATCTCAGGGTCAAGTGTAGGTTGACCACTTAATGCAATAGTGACAGAAGCTGGAATCTTCTGCTGAGATCCATCAAAACCTAAGTCTAAGCTCGATATTTTTGGGCTTTCAACTTCATGGTTAACAAAGACCTCTTTGATGTTAGAGGAGTTTGACTCATACTCCGGACAGTCAAAGAATTCCGCATCTTCCATAGCCGTCATCTCATCCGTCATCATTTGGTTGCGAGAAGAGATAGGGCTTGAAGGAGAATTAGGGTTTTTAAGCATTTTCAATTTTTTTTGTATTTTTCTAGGGTTTAAAGACTAAATTATCTAACTACTAAAGCAATTAACTTCCCAAGTAATGATAATCTTTAAGGAAGGATCTCCTAAAGCTAATTATCTATGGTAGAATTCAATTCTTGACGTTTAAAATGATCCCCGGGAGCGGCACCAAAAACTTGTCGTCACCCCCGTCCGTCGGTCGGGTTCCACCCCGAGTCGTCGCTTCGACTGCAACAGAGGTAACGAACAGTGTGTCAAGTTTTAAAATTTATATTTGCGGGGCTCAAATTACCCGTGCTACCTACCTTGTGGGTAAGGTGGCAAGTATAACTCGAGTGTCGTCAAAATCGGAACGAATTGAATTTAATTGTGGCCTACCAAAGATATTTTCACAATAGGATGGGTTTTTAAACAAGGTAGGTAGGTTTTGGTTTTATCTAAACTACTGACATAAAGTAAATGACAAAAAAGTTAATGAGATAATAAGTAGCAGGTAGAGAGTGATTGTCGGAACCTCAATATTAGGGTTTCGGGATGATAGTATATGATTGATTGGAGATTAACCTAATTAAGAATCATCTAAACAGTCGGTGTAAACACTAGGACCCTATGTTCTAGGTGTAACCCTAAAGCATATGTCACTGAATCCTAGGCTATCGTGATTCTGATCAGCTGAGAATGTCTTAAGACCCCCCACACTGTCTCTTTCGGAGACCAAGTGACCCTCTATATGGGGTGTAGGAAAAGGGCGACAGTCCACTTTTACTGACCTTTCTTAACACCTATGTCTATTTGATTTTAACAGGATAATGCTGGTTGTATGCTATGAAAGTTAAACTATCGGTTAAGTAGAGTTAAGGGGTTTAAGCATCTTGGAGCACAGCCGGCATCCTTGCTTTCTTTTCAAAACTCATTTTATATCTGATTAAGTGCTAATACTTCCGTCGTGAATTAGACCCTCCTTTGCCATCGGTCGTTCATCCCTAGGTATGTGTGCAGTGTATAGTGCGTTTATTTTACACAGTACTCTAACCCTAGGTATATCTACGGTGTTTTAAAGACCGTATAAGTCTTTACACAGCTTTATAACCAAAGGTAGTTTAACGGTGTACTCTAGCATTTTCACGGTTTGACAAGACCTAGACCCGTGTCTGGAAGGGTAGCTTCCAGGTAATACACGGTGAGATAGACCATCGGCATTTCCTCGGCTTCCATAGATTTGTACTACACCAGTGGTGGTTCCAGTACTATACCGAGTGATGCGTCGTCGCGAGCAGCTCGCAATGCCTATCGGTGGTGTTTTAAAATTTGTAATTGCTGGGGTGTAAGTGTAACTTACTAATACTGAACCAAAGGCTAGTAGATGGTAAGTATGACCTAGAGTGGTTCTTAAAGAGAAACTGAATTAAAATAGAGGTGATCCAATCAATCTTTCTTTTCTAGTAACGGGTTTTATAAGAGTGCGTTGGGGGTTTTGGTTCAGTTAACTAAATTAAATAAAGCGAGTAAAAGATAATAATAAATCAGATGATGGGAAGTAGGATTTGCTGTGATTTCATTAGCTCATATTATGGGATGATGACTTTTTGGGGAAAACATTTAACTAAATTTGGAATGTTCACTAGACTTGATAGCTTATGGTATAACCAATAGATTCCTTATTAGTCGGTTATCAACTAATATGTCACGAGGAACTAAGGTGTCATGATTCTGATCAGACAGACAATGCTCAACTCTCCACACTCTCTTGTGAGGGAGTCAGTGGCACATATTATTGAACGCATTCGCTCGTGGGAGAAGGAACAGAGTAGCAAGTCATCAACAAGTCTAACCGTTCTTAATACCATAAAGACTACAAATCCAGCAAACAACTAACTTAGCAAATATGTTCGGACTTAATTGATTTATTCCTATTAATGAAACTCAAGCATGATAAGCGGGGGAAAGCATTTAGGTTTCTTGCATACCTTACTTTAGGTTTCACAGGTTAAGGAAAATATCATTTTAAATTGGATTTTAAACTTGCCTTTCTCAAAACAGTTAACAAATCCCTAGGTTTTCGTAAATGGTTATTTAGCCTATAGCCTACCTAATCTAATCTAATCTAATCTAAACTAACTAATCTAATTAAAATGTTGACGGCGTTTGCATAAAGTTAAACCCATACCGTATCAGAAAATACTATGGTAGTTCACAATGTATTTAATCGTCAACCGATGTTTCCGTTGTGAATTTAATTGCTTCGCGATGTTTTCATGATAAGTACATTGTGATTGGAAGTGTACTATACTCATGGCAATTCCATATAATCACATTGCATTTTATGATGATTGCATGACGTTACAATTAAACCATAGTTTTGACACAGATAACTATTGACTAAGTATTAAGGTTCGCGACTCCTCTTTACAAGGTTACAATCACGTTTGTTAATCGAAAGACGAATATAAGTTTTATGTTTAAAATCGTAAGGAGAAGACAAGTCCGTTCATAAAGTTTCCATTTTTATAATGTCGATCCATAATACAACTACCTTCAGTCGTTACCCGACTTCCATACATTTGTACTCCACTCAAAAGCGTTTCCAGTACTATATCGAGTAAACAGTCGAATAGGGGCCGTCATATTATTTCACGACATATTTAAAGTCATCCCATAATTATTTGCGCTAACTACATCACAACAAATACAATAGTAATCTACTCGCTAAGCATGGCACAAACTATCTCTAGCATAATTAAAGCATACATATTTAATTAAGATAGATAAGGATAGAAATAACCGAGATTAATATGCGAGAAGGAATAGACTTGAATTAATAAGCGTAACTCCAAGCGTACACCAAAGATTACAAGCACGTTCCTTGCTTTCGTTCTATTCTAACAAGCTTCCTAAACTTAGCCTAAGACTAATTTAAAGTAAGAAAATAAAGAAAGAAAGAAAAGCTAGAAGCTAGATATAAGTAAGAAAGATATGGAAGGTGTATTTCCAATGTGTGTCTTCAAATGAACCATGGTGGCTTCTATTTATACTTGAAATTCGGCTCACGTTAGCAATCCAAGGAACACGTTAGCAAAAGGTGTGAAAGTTGCTAGCACATGTACCCTAAAGCGCGAAAAGGTCTAGCACATGTACCTAAAGTTGCGTAAAGTGCTAGCACATGTACCACGCGAGTACGGGCAAGGACCAAAAAGCGGCCGGAGGATGGGTGGCAGGCAGCCAGCGCCGTCCGCCAGGTGTCCGGCGGCGGTGTGGTGGTGGCCGGCGGCGGCTGGCAGGCTGCCGCCCCGGTTCGCCGTCTTTTGCTTTGTTTCTTGATTCGTGCGTGTTTTCTTCGTTATGCGTCCGTTTGCGTCGATTCTTTTTGCATTGGATTCGTTTTCAAAGACGAAGACTTTGATGAAAATAAATCCCATAAATATGTCTCTGAACTTTGGATGTCTCGTACGAATCGTTTGAATCTTCCGGCGTACGTAGAATCTTCATTCGTCATCGTTTTTGCCGATTCTTCTTTTGTTGGATTCGTATTTTGAAAATGAACATCTTGGATAAGAGAAACCTTAGTGATGGGCACTTTGTCTCTAAATCTTGTTTTGATGTCTTGAATCTTCAATTGTGCGTGGAATCTTCGTTTTTTGCTTGTTTTGCTTGATTTTTCTCGTGCAACCTTGTTTTGACCTACTTGGCATATTATCACTGATTTGTGCATTGTTTGAGTCCAAATGCCAAGTATTGTTCCAGAATGAGAGAGATATCGGTAGTAAAAACGTGACTTTTTACGCGATATCAAGTATCCCACACTTAGAACTTTGCTTGTCCTCATGCAAACTTGAATTTAAAGCATGGTTAAAAATAAGTAGATAATGAAATATTTTAGGGTGGAACTTTTTACTAAGGGAGTTTTGGAGAAAAAAAAAATATTCGTGCTTTTGAGAAAGTAGGGTTGTAATCTTTGGGAGCATGCTTTCGATCTTTGATCTTGGATACATGACTAAGCGATCCTCTCAAGGTGGTCACTCCAATCACTCAAAGTGTTTAGGGTTTCCTATTCTATTATATCAATCACTCAGAATGCCAGTCATGTATCATTTTTCGTCATAGGCTTGATCGAGAATCAAATCGTTACCTTTTAAGTGAGCGCGAAGTCGATCTAGCCACAATCATTCTAGGAGAAGTGATGTAGGGTTTTTGGAGTGGGGTGTTGGTGATATGAGAGGGGGTTGTGTTGGTTTTTCATAGGTTTATATATTTTTTTGTGAAGAGGAAAGCTGGAATTTTGAGGAGGATTGATGCCCTCTTCTCATGATTTTTGGAAGGAGTCTTTTTCTCCATTTGACTTTCTTTTCTTCGAATTCTTTTCTTTTGATTTTTTTTCGACGTCATATCCTTGTAGCTTCTCTTCATTCATCTTTGGAACTTTCTATGGAGTTTGAGGGATGCTTTTGAGAGGGTAGGGATAGCGTATTTTCATTTTTGGGTGTATGGACGGGTTTAAGAATGATGTGACTCAATCTCCTTTTTGACTCACCAGTTCGGATTCGAAATGCATATCAAGAGCAAGTTCTGATTCTAAACACATACATCGGCACACTCAAGAATCGAAAAAGTGAAGCATTAAAAGTGAATGCTTTATATGGCTCAAGATACCTCACGAATCAAAAGTTGAGTTGTTGTGTGCCTAGTCATGCGATGCTCTTTATGGGATTACTAAACTAATTTTTTTCAAAGGAATTCATATTTTATTTCTCCTTCTTCCCCAAAGTAAATTATTCTTTGTCTAAAACTTTTCATTTTCAACATATTTTTAACTCAATTTTGTTTACTTTTTGGAGAAGGATGGTCTAAAGAGCAGCGAGTTTATAATCAAGCATATACCATTATCCATTTTACAGTAGTATAATTACTGCTATCCCATGCTTAAAGGAACATCGTCCTCGATGTTATTCCAAGCTCTGACTGGGGTAAAATCCCACACTTAGGTTTTGAAACATCTAAGACGTATTCTTTTAGCTGTGTGTGTTGGGTTTGAATCCCACACTTAGTGATAAGCATATTGGATATGGTATATTTATAACGAAGGAAAGAGACCGGAATAGAAGTACTCCCCGGTAGTTGCAGTTTTCCTTGGTTTGCATCTGCCGGACTTCGTCTTGCTGGAATGCTGGGAACACTCTTGATCAAGTCTTCTTGTGATTGGTCTTGTAGGTGTGAACACGTCGGATCTAGGATGCTGATACTTCCTTGAAGGAGGAGGTATTCTTTGTTCGTTCGAGTGTGAAAGATAGTCGGAGACTTCATCACTTCTTGGAAAGTAAAATTTGCGGAAATGTAAAACACGGGTTGCCTCCCGAGAAGCACTCTTTTAAAGTCGAGAGCTCGACTTAGTCCTTTCTTCTTCAGATGATGTTGGATGTGTCCCGGGTACTGGAGTGGTCACCGTGGCTCCTAGGTAGGACGTATCATGGAGGAAAGTATCGAAGGAATTGCTTAATCATGTCAGCAATTAGGGTTGGTGGATTGGTGGATTCCATCCTGAAGCTTTTGAAGTGATTAGTGGCCAATCGGTCGAGGATTGCCATCCCGTAGCTGATGTATCTAACTGACCGTGTGACTGGTCCATTAGGGTCAATTCTTGTGCAGGTGTGAGTTTGAACAATCTCACGCTGGGGGTGGTTTCTACCTATTGAGGCCATTAGGGCCATGAACTGTGTTTTTACTTCTTCAAAGTCACTAGCCAAAGGGTCTCCTCCAAAGGATCTGGTTGCTTGGCATACTTGCCTGATGAGTTGATGTTGCTCGCGGTTGAAAGGAAAGTCCGAGTATGTGAAGATGTAGATTAGTTTGCTGAATATCTCGCGATATCTATTGCGGTAAACATCAATTTCTATATCTTCTTCAGTGTACATTCCCCGTAGTCGAGTTGTCACATAAGTTGCCAGGTTGATTTGTGACAAGTGTGGAATGAAGCTTGGTACTTCACGGGTTTCTTCTTCGTATACTGAGTGGTTTAGTTCATCAATTATCAGCTCAACATGATGACCAATGGTGGAATGAATGACTATCCTGTAGTTTTCTGAAGTTGTGAGGTGCTCTCCAGTCTCGATGAGATCTAGAAGGGTTCTAAGGTCTCCCACCATTCTGATATCAGCATAATTCTGCGGGTTTCCCGTAGCTCTTTCTAGATGGGTCCTCATTGACGCTAGTGTAGCCTTCTGGCTAGATGAGTAAGGAAAAGCTGATCCGGCTAGGGCACAATACACTTTTTGGTATATTTACCTTTGGTTGCTGCAGAATTCGTCTTCTCCCATCGGGTAGTGGGGCCTTTCTAGCTGTTGAGCTTCTCTTGTAATTTGAGCTTGAAGGGAATCTGATAGTTCTTGGATATGCCTGCGTAGAGTGCGAGATTCCTGCACTCCAAAGCTGGCGTTGTATGAATCGTATTCTCGTTCAATCTCCCTTATCAGGTGTCTCTGGGCTGTGGTGTAGTCATTTGTTGATTCTCTGATAGCCTCTACGATGATGAAGACATCGTCGTATTCGTCAATCAAGTCAATCAACTCTTGGTGGGTATCTATGAGGGGGACTCGTATTATCTCAGTTGAGGAGGTAGGAGAATTTGTTGGAGCAGGGGGAGTTGTTGGAATAGAGCGTTTATCAACAATGACATCGATATAATCGTCGTCATCATTGTTTTCGCTTTCAGAATCTGCATTATGCGAATCTGGAAATTGGTGGAATTCTTCATCTGAGGGCGCGTTATTGAAAGGTTGGGAACTGTCGACTTCGATGGTCCTGACTTCCGTGATTGAATCTTGAAGGTTTTCTTTAATAAGCCACCCGTTTGAGTTGCCTTATACGCAGCGATTCTTTGTAGGAGTTTAGCGTATATGTCCGAGGTGCTTGATGATCGGAGTTCTTCTTCAAAAGTATCTATATCTCGGAGTCGGGTTCGGGTGAAAGGTTTCGAGGGGTCAAGATGAGAATCAAGCATGGTCTCCATTCTCTTGAGATGAGTGGATCTGAAGTGTTGACAAACGGATTCATAATCAACGGATTCGTCCGATGAGTTGTTGTCTTTGGAGCATTGTATCCTTTTGACTTCAGCCATTTGTGGTGAATCCTCATCTTCCTCCATTTCTTCATATCTTTCCTCTTCTTCTTCAGACTCTTCGTCCATTTCTTCTTCTTCCTCTTCAGTTTCTTCTTCTTCCTCAGTAGGTTCTTCCTCTTCTTCTTCAGGTTCTGATTCTTCTTCTTCTTCTTCAGATTCTACGTCTTCCTTTGCTTCTTGATATTCCTCTTCCTCTTCTGGGTCAGTTTCAGTGTCAGAAATGAAAGCTGATGATCGAGTGAAACATTGCTTTTCTTCAGGCTCTGATTCGTCATTATAGGTAATTCTGCCTGTTGATATAGCATAACAGTCTTATTGTTCTAGGGTGCATTCTGGTTGGTCGATCTTGTAAGTGATGCTTTCACCATGTGATCGTAGAACAATTGTGTGGTTATACACATCAATTACTGCTCTAGCTGTGTTCATGAATGGTCTTCCAAGGATAATCGGGATGTTTATGTCCTCGTGGATATCCATTACCACAAAATCCGTAGGAAAGAAGAATTTGTTAACTTGAACTAAGACATTCTCAGCTATTCCTTTTGGGTATCTAACTGATTGGTCAGCTAGCTGGACAGTAATCTTAGTTGGTTTCAAATTTTCAAGTTCTATCCTTTTAAACAGGGAGTAGGGCATAAGGTTAATGCTAGCTCCTAGGTCGGCTAAGGTGCTTATATCTCTGGATTGGTAAATAGAACAAGGGAGTGTAAATCTACCGGTGTCTCCTAGTTTTTCGGGAAGGCTATTCTTAAGTAGGGCTGAGCTTTCAGAACTAAGGGGAATGTTGTTTACTTCGGGCAGTTTATCCTTAGTGGACAGCAATTTTCTAATATATTTATTACGACCGGGAACTCTAGACATAGTATCAAGGAATTTTCCGTCTAACTTAAAGGATGATAATTTCTTAGGTTGGACCTTAAGTCTAGCTGGGTAGGGGATTCTAACCTCTTTGTTCATGGTCGGAGTGGTTTCCACAGCTAGTATCTTGATCTCTAGTTTTTCCTTTACTAGGACAACAGCAGGTGGTGGAGTGGCTGCTTCCTTGGTGGTGGTAACATGCTTTGCTCCCTCAACATGTGGGTTGTGAACCGTGTTGCTAGGCAAACTTCCTCTGGGTCTATTCTCAAGACGTTGTGCCAATTGTCCAATTTGAGCTTCCAAGTTTTTTAGTACGGCTAACTGATTTCTCATAAAGAGATCGGCTTGATCTTGTCTAGCGGACGTCTTCTGATTGAGTATGTGTTGGCCTTGCATGAACTGGGTGAAGGCGTCATCTGAACTTGAAGCTGGGGCATTTGTTTTGTTGGGTTGGTCAGTGGTTTGGTTTGTGTCTGAAGTGGGTCCAGGGAGTGCAAGGGGTTGGTTGTAGGGAAGTTGTGGTTGTTGTGGGTAAGGTGGGTATCGGGGTTGGTAAGGTGGGTTGTTTCTTTGTGGGAATAGAGGTCCTCTAGGTTGGTTGTTGTTTTGGTTGAAACCGGGTGGAAAATTTTGTAATCGAGCGGGAAATTGAGCATAGTAAACGATGTCGTCTGTTTCTTCATATTCAACTTGATATTCACCAGATGGTTGCGAGTTGGTGCAGTTTTGACAGGCTTGTACTTGGCGTACTTGGTGCTGTTGTTTCTTAAGTTCTCCGAACTGTTTGACAAGTGTGTCCATCTTCTCCGTTAATACCTTAAGTGCTTCAACTGGAATTAGATTCGATGCAGCGAGAGGTGCTGAAGATGTTGAGTGATCTCCAGAGTTCCAATCATGGTGATGCATGGTCATGTTCTCTATAAGGTTCCATCCTTCTTCGTATGTTTTTGTCATAGAGCTTCCTTGTGCGGCAGCGTCGAGGGTGGTTCGGTGGTTAGGGTCTAAACCATTATAGAAGGTACACAACTGTGCGGATTTGTCGAGTCGGTGATTGGGGCATTTCTTCAAGGCTCCTTTGAATCGTTCCCATGCGGTGTATAATGACTCATCAAAAGCTTGTCGAAAGTTTATGACGTCATTTCGGAGTTTGGTTTGTTTAGAGGGCGAAAAGTATTTGGTTAGGAACTTTGTCGCCATTACCGTCCATGAAGGGATAGAACCGGTTTCTAAACCTTCAAACCACGTTTGTGCATGATGTTTGAGCGAATAAGGGAAAAGATACAAGCGGATTGTATCTTGGCTAACTCCATTCTGTTTGTAGGAGTTTGAAAGAGATATGAACTTGTCGAGGTGAGAGTTTGGATCATCACTTGGTAATCCATGGAATTGACAGTGGTTTTGGATTAGTTGGATGATGTGGTGCTTAAGCTCGAATGATTGTCCTGGGGTTTCTGGGTAGAGAATTGGGCCTCCTCTTCCTTCAATAGAGGGCTTACTGTTGTCAGCGAGAGTGATGCGATCAGCCATTGCTTGTCTAAGTGCGGATTGCTTCTTTTCTCGTCGGATGGTACGTATTATAAGTTCTGGATCAGGGAAGTTAAAAAGCGGTGCAGATCAAGGGGGACAGGTCATACACTAAAGAAAAACAGACAATAAAGAAAATATTTTTGTGTTTTTTTTTTCTCATAAGGTTTTATCCTAAGGGTGTACTAGAAAACAGGATCGGTTGGGCCTCTGTATCGGACAGTTAGTCTCCCCGGCAGCGGCGCCAAAAACTTGATGCGTCATCGCGAGCAGCTCACAACGCAGATCAGTGGTGTTTTAAAATTTGTAATTGCTGGGGTGTAAGTGTAACTTACTAATACTGAACCAAAGGCTAGTAGATGGTAAGTATGACCTAGAGTCGTTCTTAAAGATAAACTGAATTGAAACGGAGGTGATCCAATCAATCTTTCTTTTCTAGTAACGGGTTTTATAAGAGTGCGTTGGGGGTTTTGGTTCAGTTAACTAAATTAAATAAAGCGAGTAAAAGATAATAATAAATCAGATGATGGGAAGTAGTATTTGCTGTGATTTCATTAGCTCATATTATGGGATGATGACATTTTGAGGAAAACATTTAACTAAATTTGGAATGTTCACTAGACTTGATAGCTTATGTTATAACCAATAGATTCCTTATTAGTCGGTTATCAACTAATATGTCACGAGGAACTAAGGTGTCATGATTCTGATCAGACAGACAATGCTCAATTCTCCACACTCTCCTGTGAGGGAGTCAGTAGCCCATATTATTGAACGCATTCGCTCGTGGGCGAAGGAACAGAGTAGCAAGTCCACAACAAGTCTAACCGTTCTTAATACCATAATGACTACAAATCCAGCAAACAACTAACTTAGCAAATATGTTCGGACTTAATTGATTAATTCCTATTAATGAAACTCAAGCATGATAAGCAGGGGAAAGCGTTTAGGTTTGTTGCGTACCTTACTTTAGGTTTCACAGGTTAAGGAAAAATATCATTTTAAATTGGATTTTAAACTTTCCTTTCTCAATACAGTTAACAAATCCCTAGGTTTTCGTAAATGGTTATTTAGCCTATAGCCTACCTAATCTAATCTAAACTAACTGATATAATTAAAATGCTGACGGCGTTTGCATAAAGTTAAACCCAGACCGTATCAGAAAATACTATGGTAGTTCACAATGTATTTAATCGTCCACCGATGTTTCCGTTGTAAAATTTAATTGCTTCGCGATGTTTTCATGATAAGTATATTGTGATTGGAAGTGTACTATACTCATGGCAATTCCACTTAATCACATTGCATTTTATGATGATTGCATGACGTTACAATTAAACCATAGTTTTGACACAGATAACTATTGACCAAGAATTAAGGTTCGTGACTCCTCTTTACAAGGTTACAATCATGTTTGTTAATCGAAAGGCGAATATAAGTTTCATGTTTAAAATCGTAAGGAGAAGACAAGTCCGTTCATAAAGTTTCCATTTTTATAATGTCGATCCATAATACAACTACCTTCGGTCGTTACCCGACTTCCATACATTTGTACTCCGCTCAAAAGCGTTCCCAGTACTATATCGAGTAAACAGTCGAATAGGGGACGTCATATTATTTCACGACATATTTAAAGTCATCCCATAATTATTTACGCTAACTACATCACAACAAATACAATAGTAATCTACTCGCTAAGCATGGCACAAACTATCTCTAGCATAATTAAAGCATACATATTTAATTAAGATAGATAAGGATAGAAATAACCGAGATTAATATGCGAGAAATAATAGACTTGAATTAATAAGCGTAACTCCAAGCGTACACCAAAGATTACAAGCACGTTCCTTGATTTCGTTCTATTCTAACAAGCTTTCTAAACTTAGCCTAATACTAATTTAAAGTAAGAAAATAAAGAAAGAAAGAAAAGCTAGAAGCTAGAGATAAGTAAGAAAGATATGGAAGGTGTATTTCCAAGGTGTGTCTTCAAATGAACCATGGTGGCTTCTATATATAGTTGAAATCCGGATCATGTTAGCAATCTAAGGAACACGTTAGCAAAAGGTGTGAAAGTTGCTAGCACATGTACCCTAAAGCGCGTAAAGGTCTAGCACACGTACCCTAAAGTTGCGTAAAGTGCTAGCACATGTACCACGCGAGTACGGGCAAAAACCAAAAAGCGGCCAGGGGACGGGTGGCAGGCAGCCGGCGCCGCCCACCAGGTGGCCGACGGCGGTGTGGTGGTGGCCGGCGGCGGCTGGCAGGCTGCCGCCCCGGTTCGCCGTCTTTTGCTTCGTTTCTTGATTCGTGCGTGTTTTCTTCGTTATGCGTCCGTTTGCGTCGATTCTTTTTGCGTTGGATTCGTTTTTCAAAGACGAAGACTTTGATGAAAAGAAATCCCAGAAATATGTCTCTGAACTTTGGATGTCTTGTACAAATCGTTTGAATCTTCCGGCGTACGTAGAATCTTCATTCGTCATCCGTTTTTGCCGATTCTTCTTTTGTTGGATTCGTATTTTGAAAAAGAACATCTTGGATAAGAGAAACCTCAGTGGTGGGCACTTTGTCTCTAAATCTTATTTTGATGTCTTGAATCTTCAATTGTGCGTGGAATCTTCGTTTTTTGCTTGTTTTGCTTGATTTTTCTCGTGCAACCTTGTTTTGACCTACTTGGCATATTATCACTGATTTGAGCATTGTTTGAGTCCAAATGCCAAGTATTGTTCCAGAATAAGAGAGATATAGGTAGTAAAAACGTGACTTTTTACGCGATATCACTGAGTATTCTGACGTTTTACGGCGATCCCACAGCTTCATACAGTACAGGAGATAACTATGTATATTCGTAGTTAGGGTTGATCAGATCCTATCCTAAGTCAATAGTCACGTGAGAGACCGGAAAGCGTGATTAATTAAGTCTATATTCAGGATAAGCTTAAAACATGTACACAGCATAGCAACTTCCAACCATATATAATATTAATCAAACATCATCCCTAATCCTAACATTTACATTCCAACAATTACATATTAATCTACGTAATCATCATGATAACAATCACAAATCGTACCGCAATAATATGCAAAGCAAACATTATAACAGTAAGAGAGAGAAAGATAGTAATACCAGATTAGTAGAGTAATACAGAGGATTACAACATTCTGAACTTGATTACATAGACATACCCAAGCTACAAAACTTCCTCTAGCTCGAACCACTACTTATTTCTCTCTAGTTCTCTAGAGAGAGAAAGTAGAGAGATAAACTACTCTAAGCTAAACTAACTACAAAACTAAAAAGAGAAAATCTAGAGAGAGAAAATTCTAGAGAGAGAGAGAGAAGTGTGTGAAAGTGAGGTGTTTTGTTGTGTGTTAAAATGAGGAGGAGGGGTGGGTATTTATAGTTGAAGAGGTGTAGGTTTGGTACAAGTCACAAAGCAAAGGGTACAAGCTTTCAAGTGCGACTAGTGAATCACAAACACGGGGGAGGGGGGGGGGGGGGGGGGGGGGGTCAAAAGCCAAGAGGGTACCAAATATCAAGGCAAAATATCCAATATTTGGGACCTAAAAGCTGTATACGGCCCCTTGTGGTGCCATATACAGCACCCACAAGGGGGGGTCAAGGGCCAATTATTTTTGCTTCTTGATCCGCGCTCCTGTTTCGTTACTTGTTTTGCCCGTATCTTCTTCGTTTGGAGTCTGTTTTGCTTGATTCTTACGACGTTGGATTCGTATTTCCTTTATGCTTCTAATGACACTAAGTTTTCCAAATTTGGAAGTGCATAGCTTTTGCGTGTTCCGGAATACGATCGGTTGTACACCAATCACTCTATCTTCTTCGTTCTTCACCCGTTTTCCATGATTCTTGAACCACTGGTCTTGTATTTTCCTATGGAATCATAAGATATGAATTAAGATTTGTTTCCATAGGGTGAGCAATATTGAGTAGAAACCTGAATGGTGTTATTTGCTTGTTTTGCTCGATAATTGGACGTTTTTATTGATTTTTATTACAACGCCTATAAATGGACCACCTTCGTGATTTTTGATAATAAATGAGTGTTTTGAAATGTTTTCACCAAGATTAAGTCCAAAACGTGCGGAATTATGTATGTAAAAATATGACTTTTTACGTTACATCACCATTGCATGACCCATTTCCCTATCACCGCATACCGTCAAAAATAACTTATATATCAAACTTTTTGACAAAATAATATTAGATCTGAACACCATTAACACCAACTACAAACTTCCTTTCTAGATCTCCTTGACACCCATTCGAAGCTTCTTAACTGAATTTCCTTGTGCAGTATTGACTTAGACCAAAATTCAGCATCCAAAACTCTTTTATTTCTATTGTACCATATCAAGTAACTTGTCACCCATTTAACAGCATCCCAGATTCTTTTGATATATTTCTCTAACCCATTGTTGCCTCCGGATTAATATCTTGCACAGTAGCCACATTTATTGATCCTCTTTTCCTCCAATCAAAATTTGCTTCCCAAACAGGTAGCACCTCCGTACACATTAGTATTCCATGATTTACAGTTTCTATTTCTTCCTCACAGCAGGGACACAAATCAGTATGTAAAGTGATACTCTTATTATCAAGCTCTGCTCTCACTGGGATTCTTCCTTTTATTAGCCTCCGCACAAAAATGTTTACTTTTCCAATTACCAACTTATTCATCTTCGTCCCATTTGTATCAGTCTCATCCGCCAATAGCATGTTGTCAATTTCCCTTGCAAGCACTTTCACATAAAATCTCCTTTGTCATTTAGCTTCCACCTCCAATTGTCCCTATGATTTTTTTATTGGAAAAAAAGATGACGGCAATTGATACATTTCATTCAATTCACCACTTGCACGACCCCTTTGATCCCTGACCCAGTCCCAAAACCATACATCAACGTTTTGGCACATCCACTGCACTTACACTGAAAACCATCTAATCTCCATTGCTTTAACATTTGCTTATTGTGAAGTAAACATGTCCCTCTAATCTTCACCTTTTGAGTCTATGCAATTGCAGTAAAAAATCATGTGACCTAAATACAAATCGTTAAAAGCACTCAATCGTTTCCAAAGCTTACAAAATCATATCAAACCCTAGAATACATCACAAAAGATAATGTAATTTTGAAACCTTGTTTTGAGCTTGAAGAAAATCACGATTAATGACGTAAACAATCCAAACCATATGAATAAAATAGAACAATTAATTGAACAAATTATCAATTATATTATCAACAAATCGAGTTGATATCTATCTATAATAGAGGTGATGATTTTGATTCATTACTTAAGTATTCTTTGATTTGAGTAGTGTTTTATCATATGTGTCAAATTTTAGGGAAGTAAACCAAGTGTCTCCAAAAGCCTCCAACATTGTTTTTGTTCGAAGATTAAGCTTACTATTGTTAATAATCATGATTTTGCGCGTGCATTCATATAAGTTTTTAGAAATGGAAAAAATTTGTTCGGAGTTTGACCAAACGTAACTGGGTTGTTTCAACCCGAACCGAACATTTCAATCTAAAACCTGTTTCCACCTGTTACCCAACCCACCCAACTCATCCATCCTACCTAATATCCATTTTTGAGAACAATAACATGTACAACCTGCAAGAGCTGAGTAAGTTTACTATCTCGGTATGGAACAGGAGCACCTTCGTTCCATTTATTCTCATCACCTAGGGCACTAATGACATTTCCAAGTGCAAGAAGGCCTTTGTTGATATGAAAACTTGTTCCACGAATGAAGTTATCGACAATAGCTGTTCTAAGCATTTACAGTATTAAAGAAAATTAATTACCACAATCACCCACCTTCTTTGAAATGCTATAAGAACCCGTTTTTTTAGCTCGTGTAGATCCAGCAAAATTAACTAAATGCAATTTTGCATAAAGATATTCGTCACACATTAAATCATTTGAGTTGCTATCACCAAAATATTTGTTTTCGCATTCGCTCCAGCAAGCATTTTAACACCATTAGACGTTTTACGAATTTGGATCAGTGGTTTTCCTGGACTATTCAATTTCCCTGTCTGCCCATTTGTTATCTCTGACTTGTTATCCAGCAAGTCATGTTCATTCTTCTTTAGGAATCTTAAAAAATAAAAATAAATAACAATCCATTTAAAATCACTCACACTCATAGTAGTAACAGTCCATAATGAGTAATTGAGTACCAACTTTAATCATCCAATAAAACGCTATTCACAGCAAGTCATAGGCTAACTGTTATTTCAAGATGTCATTAAAGCCACTGCTTTGTCAATCTAAATTAGTTAAACCAAAGAAAGAAATAAAATACCAACATGGATATCAAGCTACATAGGTTGTTTCGTAAAATACATTATGGCAACCCAACCCACCCATACAATAATTATAGAGTAATCACTCAAAGTCAGTTTGTAGATCCTACGGAAACCAAAAGCAGGTTAGAATTTCATCAAGTCTACTACTTTATTAAACAACATGTGGTAGTAAACTAATGCAATGCCAATCCTTGCTGTATCTCTCACAAACATTTGTATTGTTGGTAAGCATCTCTTTGAGGTTTATATTCAACCGTGTTTCTGGGCTAAATTCACAAATATGAAATATGAAAGTTTACATAACCATAGGTACGATAAAAGAGCTATTAACTTTGACATCCTCCAATGTGTTTACAAAAAAGAGAGGGGGGGGGGGGGGGGGGTTTATATACCTTGTGAAGACGATTTCTTAAATACCATCTCAAGAGTAAATGTTAATGAATCTTCACCATTCTGCACCAAATCTTCCACAATTTAGTTCTGACCATCTATAACACCCCCAAAATTCACTGTTTTGCGGAAGCATAGCTTGGGGTGTTACTAATCAAATATCACAGCACAAGATAAAGCAAACGACCTCTAAATGAGACGTTTTGTAAATTAGTACATTCCATAGATATAATGTTTGAAAACTTAGTGTTTTCGTATACAAAATGTAGTTTCCCCTAGAGTCCACGCGTATAGCGGGAGATTCTATTACATAATCAAAATATACAAAAGATAATGCTAAGAATCTCCGTTAATGCAGTTGTGTTGAAATCATGCGTCTCTAGCTAAAATCCTGGAGTTATCCTACTCCATCCGGGTACCTGAGAAAACATGCTAAAAGTGTCAACCAAAAGGTTGGTGAATCTCACAGGTTTGTAAATAATATCGGCTTTGAACACGAGATTTCATTAGTAGTGCCCGTAGGCGTAAAATCAACCATTGCAAACCAGCAATCGTAAAATCAGTATTTGCAATCCAGCAAATGTAAATAAATAAGTTTATACCGTTGCCATGAGGCTCATAATCGAAGCTTAACCCGTAAATAATAACTTTGCTCCCGTGACATGCTCGTAATTGAGCAAGCATCCGTAACGAATAAGTTGTCACCCGTTTATACGTGTAAATCGGTACGTGGCAGCGCTACTGCCCCGGGTGGGGAGGGTCATTTCCCTAATGGATCCATTAACTACTATTCGCGCTTAAGTCCATAACTAACGATATATGATGGAGAGACTTCTGTTAATAGTAATAACTCATGCAATTCCGTTTGGTATAGTAAACAGTTTGGTACTTGTGTTCAAGAAAAAGTGGTAGCATGTATCTCCCCCAATAAGATAAAACAGTAAAAGTGGGGCCGTAAGACTCACCTGAGTCTTTGCAAGTACGTTTATATCAATAAACGAGTAAGTAATATCAACCGTAGGTTCTCCGAACCCGTAACCTTCAAATGCCTAAACATATAAAGTTAAGTAAGTAGATGTCTCGCAAGACCATCTAGGCTAGTTGTTTACACAACTCATTATGTCCAAGTGTTTGTTTAGTAATCCGTTTGTAGTTTGAAAACAAGTATGGCCCGTTGGTGACGGTTTGTAATAATGATTCAAAGCGTTATCATTTATAACGCAATTTAGTGTAGTTGTAATAGAAAGTATGTTCTATGACGTTTGTTAAGTCGTATGACATAAGTATTTGAAGTTGGGTAAGTTCGACACTTAGTAAAATCTGACTTTTCAAGGTTCTGGTTTGTGCGACGTAGCATGCGACGTAGCATGCGACGTAGGGTGCGACGTAGGGAGGTACGTCGCATGATGCGACCTTCGCAAATCAATGCGACGTAGGAGGCGACGTCGCTAATGCGACGTTGGTTCGGTTTGCGACGTAAAAGTCTACGTCGCTAGGTGCGACGTCCGCAAGTTAATGCGACGTAAAAGGCTGCGTCGCTAGTGCGACGTTGGGATATCTGTGCGACGTAGGCCGTGACGTCGCTAAATGCGACGTTGGCCACAAAATGCGACGTTTTGAGCTACGTCGCAGAAAGTCCAGCGTCTCTGCGACGTAGCGGTCTGATCGGAATATGGTGGCCGGAAAATCGGTCGAAAAGCTTCCGTTCGGTCCAAATCTTTTACCCAACCCATTTTTGGACATTTTAAGCATATATAAACTATAAAAACGTAAAAATGAGTAAAAACGGAGAGTTTCGGGTTTTGTCGGAAACTTACGAAATGCCGAAATGAAAATCCGGAAAGATGGCGTGATAGATCGTGATGTGGTGGTCGTTTTCTTCCAAAAGGGTAGTATGTTTCGCGTGCGTTTGGTGGTAGTATTTTCGATTTTAAAGGGTTTGGGTGTTTTGGTGAAAAGAAAGAAAAGATAGAGATAAGAGATAGAAAGAAAAGAGAAATGAGAAAAGAATGAGTGGGAGGTGGGGTTATCCCCACTTTTCCAGTTTTCGCCCCGCGGTCCGTGTGGTGTTCGTTTCCCCCGTCGTTTAAACGTTATGTCAAGCAGTTATATTTTTAAAAGGTGACGGGAAAATGTTTTAATGAAATACCTTGAAATTAATTATAAAAACATTTGTCGAAGTATTAAAATTCTTAACTCGCGTTTAATACGTATTCGTTAAATTATTTAAAATGTCGTCGCGATATTATAAATAATGTTTGTTCGCTGTGTATTTTATATAATAAAATACGTTCTCATTATTTAGGTAAGTTTCTGTCACCAACGTTCAAGTAACTGTGTCGGACTCCGTCCGGTTAATTCGTACGATTAATCCAAATCGCGTAAGTACACTCATATATATATAAATCACCTTATATATATACAAATAGAGTCTGCAATTAGTCCTATTACATACTAATTACAACTAGTTACAATTAATTAGGCATAATTAATTATCCTAATTTAGCAGGTGTTACATTCTCCCCTTGTTAAAGAAATTTCGTCCCGAAATTAGCTTGAGTGCACGGACGGTGCGTTGTCTAGGAAGAGATGTGGGTATTTCTGTCGCATTTGGTCTTCCCGTTCCCAGGTGAACTCAGGGCCGCGCCTAGAATTCCACCTGACTTTTACTATGGGAATACGACTCTGTTTCAATTGCTTGACCTCACGGTCCATGATTTCCATAGGTTTCTCGACGAAATGAAGTTTATCATCGATTTGAATTTCGTCGAGCGGTATAATCAGTGTCTCGTCAGACAGACATTTCTTCAAGTTAGAAATGTGGAATGTGTTGTGTACGCTGCTGAGTTCAGCAGGAAGTTGCAGGCGGTATGCCACTGGACCAATCCTTTCCAGGATTTCGAATGGTCCGATGTATCTAGGATTTAGTTTGCCTCGTTTTCCGAATCGAATGACACCCTTCCACGGTGCCACTTTGAGAAGTACCTTGTCCCCTACCTGGAACTCAAGGTGTTTGCGTCTCACGTCAGCATAGCTTTTCTGATGATCACGTGCGGCTTTCAGCCGGTTTTGAATACCAATGATTTTCTCAGTAGTTTCTTGAATGATATCTGGACCCGTGAGTTGGGAATCTCCTAACTCAGTCCAACAGATAGGTGATCGGCACTTACGTCCGTAAAGTGCCTCGAAGGGTGCAGCCTTTATGCTGGTATGATAACTGTTGTTGTACGAGAACTCGCACAACGGTAAGTGATTTTCCCAAGAAGTACCGAAGTCAACTACGCAGGCTCGTAGCATATCCTCCAGTGTTTGAATAGTTCGCTCGCTTTGGCCATCGGTTTGTGGGTGATAAGCAGTACTCATATCCAGACGAGTACCAAGAGATTTCTGTAATGATTGCCAAAAGTTAGAAGTAAAACGGCTGTCCCTATCCGAGATGATCGAGATAGGTACACCGTGTCGCGAGATGATTTCTTTGACATAGATGCGAGTCAGACGCTCCATCTTGTCGGTTTCCTTGATGGCTAGAAAATGAGCAGATTTCGTGAGACGGTCCACGATCACCCAAATGGTATCGCAACCACTCGAAGTTTTTGGTAGTTTGGTAATGAAGTCCATGGAAATCTGTTCCCATTTCCATTGAGGAATTTCAGGTTGTTGGAGCAACCCCGAGGGTCTTTGGTGTTCGGCCTTGACTTTGGAACAGGTTAGGCATTTACTGACGTACAAGGCGATGTCAGCTTTCATGTTAGGCCACCAATACAACCCTTTGACGTCATGATACATCTTGTCAGATCCAGGATGTATAGAGTATCGAGATTTGTGAGCTTCAGCCATCACCAAATCTCGCAAGTTTCCGAATTTGGGTAACCACACCCGGTTAGAGAAGTATCGAGTTCCATCGGGTTTGATTTCGAATTGTTTATCCAAGCCTCGCAAAGCTTCATTTTTCAAGTTTTCATCGTTGAGTGCTTCAAGTTGAGCGGTAAGGATTTGAGCAGGAAGCTCGTTATGAATTGTTATAGAAAGTGCTCGAACTCGAAGGGGTTTCACTCGTTCTTTTCGGCTTAAGGCATCGGCAACTACGTTAGCCTTGCCCGGATGGTATTTGATCTCGCAGTCGTAGTCACTAAGTAACTCAACCCAGCGACGTTGCCTCATGTTTAGATCTTTCTGATCGAATATGTGTTGGAGACTTTTGTGATCGGTGAAGATAGTGCTTTTCGTACCGTAGAGATAATGTCTCCAGATTTTCAATGCGAAGACCACAGCACCTAACTCGAGGTCGTGGGTCGTATAGTTTTTCTCGTGAATTTTCAGTTGTCGTGAGGCATAGGCAATGACTTTTTCCCGTTGCATCAACACACAACCAAGTCCTTGGTGTGAGGCGTCGCAGTAAACTACGAAATCGTCGGTGCCCTCGGGTAAGGACAAGATTGGTGCACTGCAAAGTTTGTTTTTCAATAGCTGGAAGGCTGACTCTTGTTTATCAGTCCAATCGAACTTCTTATCCTTCTGAGTCAGTGTGGTAAGTGGAACAGCTATTCTTGAAAAGTTTTCGATGAATCGGCGATAATAACCAGCAAGACCTAAGAATTGTCTCACTTCGGTTGGAGTGGTCGGTGACTCCCAGCCCTTGATTGCTTCAATCTTGGCGGGATCAACATGAATTCCTTGGCTGTCAATCACGTGCCCGAGGAATTGAACGGTTCGAATCCAGAACTCACACTTAGAGAATTTGGCATATAACTCTTCGTGTTTCAGAAGTCCTAGAATGGTTTTCAGATGTTGAGCATGTTCCTGCTCATTGCGAGAGTAAATCAGAATATCGTCGATGAACACAATGACGAATTTGTCAAGATATGGTTTGCACACCCGATTCATAAGGTCCATGAATACGGCCGGTGCGTTGGTTAAACCGAATGGCATCACTTGGAACTCGTAATGCCCATAACGAGTTCGGAAGGCTGTCTTTGGGATATCATTGTCACGGACACGGAGTTGATGATAACCCGACCGTAGATCAATCTTTGAGTAAACACTCGATCCCTGGAGTTGGTCAAATAGATCATCGATTCTGGGAAGTGGGTACCGATTCTTTATGGTTAGCTTATTCAGCTCTCGGTAGTCGATACACATGCGGAAAGACCCGTCTTTCTTTTTCACGAATAAGACCGGAGCTCCCCAAGGCGAGGAACTTGGTCGAATGAATCCTCTGTCCAGGAGTTCCTGTAGTTGGTTAGACAACTCCTGCATTTCGGATGGTGCTAAACGGTAAGGGGCTCGTGCCACGGGTGCAGCTCCGGGCACAAGTTCGATTTGAAATTCAACTTGTCTAGGTGGCGGAAGTCCGGGCAAGTCTTCAGGAAAGACTTCCGGGAAATCCCGCACGATCGGAACATCCTCAAGTCGCTTCTCCTCCGACTTCTTCTCCGTTACATGTGCGAGGATGGCTTGATACCCTTTTCGTAGATATTTTCTCGTTTTCAGACAGGAAACAATATTCAGATTCCGTCTACCGGTCTCCCCTTGTAGGACTAAGGTTCCACCGGAGACAAGAGGTATGCGAACGAGTTTGTCATGACAGATGATTTCAGCTCGGTGCTTGGATAACCAATCCATACCGACAATAATATCGAAGCTGCCGATCTCGACAGGGATTAAATCAATGGGAAACGTTTCGTTCGTGAGGTTAAGTGTACAGTTGTGTATGATGCTATCAGTCTCAATCAGGTTGCCATTAGCTAATTCTACAATGTATTTAGCATCTAAGGCAGTGGGAGTAATATCAAGTAAAGGGCTAAATTTCTCAGATATGAAGCTTCTATCGGCACCGGTATCAAATAACACAGAAGCAGTAAGGTCGTTGAGAAGGAACGTACCCGTCACGACGTTCGGGTCTTGTCTGGCTTCCCCAGCCTTGATAACGAATGATCTGCCGCGAGCAGGGTTGTTGTTGTTTTTCAGCTTTGGGCAATCTTTCTTGAAATGCCCTGTATTTCCGCACCCAAAGCAGGCCTTTGGTGCATTAGTGTTGGGGGTGGGAATGTTGGTTCGACAATCCTTGGCTAGATGCCCGAACCGCTTGCAGTTGGAGCAAGGGCAAGAACCGTCATGGTGGCGGTTGCATTTGGGACAGTAGGGTCTGCTCCCGCTGTACCCTTTCTTCTCCGAAGTTCCAGATGAATAAGCCTTAATGTACTCAGGCTTTTTGTTGGAGGTTTGGTTGGATGAGTTGGGGTTACCTTCCCACTTGCGTTTGTTGTTTGCAGATGGGGTTGAAGTTGTACCACGGCGGACAGAATTTGCCGTTAGTTCATGGGCCATACGGATGGCGCTCTGAATTGTACCCGGTTTGGAAGAAGTTACCAGATCTTGGAGTCTCTCAGGAAGACCATCAACAAATTTCTCGATCCTCTTGTACTCAGGATCGACCATGGTTGGGCACAGAAGTGCCAGTTGGTGGAAACGGTTGGTGTAGCCGGTGATGTCATCACCCTGCATCTTGTGGTTCCAGAATTCCACTTCTAGTTGTTTCAATTCATCCCTGGGGCAATACTCACCCCTCAACATCTTCTTCAACTCCTCCCACGGGAGTTGGTAAGCAGTAGCAACACTCACAGTCTGGGCATAAGTGTTCCACCAGGTGAGTGCGGTGTCAGTAAAAGTACTAACGGAGAACTTAACCTTATCTCCCTCCGCACAGTTGCAGATAAGAAATACAGACTCAACTTTCTCGATCCAGCGTACTAGACCGATAGCTCCCTCGGTACCTGCAAAGTTTAGAGGTTTGCAGTTCTGGAAGTCCTTGTAAGAACAAGGTTTAGCAGTAGTGGTTTCAGCGGCATCGCTGTTTCTCGAGGAATTTGGTGGAGTATTCCGAGCCAAGGCTTCAGTAACAGCCTGGGTTATAAGGGAGGTAATCTGGGCGTCGGTGTATGGTCGTGTCTTTGGCGGCATGATTCTTCAATAAAAGAAGTGAAGATACATGAGATTTTGTATGAACTTGTAATTGTCACAGATGTATATGTATGAAAGCAGTAATACATAACATCAACATGGAAAATGACAATTAATATGAGTTAAGAATACAAGGGATATTTGATAGATAAAGTGAGTTCAAAAGTTACATCTTACAGGGATATTACAAAAGGTGTCGGGAATTGTTACATCCGACTAGTTTATAGAGTAGTGCTAGATAGTCCCTAGATTACGCGATAGATTACAATACAAAAACTACCCTAATCTTAATGTAGATTAATTTGTTCCATCAGCGCGACAAGGCGGTCCACGGTTTCTGCTAGTCGGTTGGTTTGCCTGGCGTTGTCTTCCACCAAGGCCAGTCGTTGTGCTAGTGTTATAGAGTGATCCGCAGTCTCCTGTGAACGCTGTTCACATTCTTCTAGTCGGTCTCTTACAAGTTCATCCGCACCTAATTCGGCGGTCATTGAATCCTGAATTATGCTTACAGAGATGTTGGTATCCTCTTGTTCTCGCTGGAGTTGGGATATGTGATCAAGTGCCTGGCGAAGCAGGTAGGTCATTCGAAGTTGTTCCCGTTCGAGATGTTCGAGCCTTTGCTCCTGACGGTGAAGTTGGGTAGCCAATACTGGCAACGTGAGATGTGCCAAGTTCTGAGAGTTATGTACAGGATAAGGGCTGTTTCGAGGCGACCTTGTGTTTCTCCTGGCTACTCGTGGGTTCCGTGACCCATGTGAGTGAGAGTGTGACGGATTAGGTGGTGTGTTTGCCATTCCTGTGGCAGAATGTAAGTAAGACGAGGCTAATATATATACATATATCATATCCAGCCTATTGTCTAGCACGTATCAAGTAATGGTCCGGTTCTCTCGTGGTCAGAGTCAACTAACGTATCCCCGTTCAACATAATCATTTCAGACCTTACATCATCTTTCCTTAATTGTACATAGTTGATCAGGCTATGTTAAATTAAAGTCGTATGCTGTAATTTCTGAACCAGTCATGTCTAATAAGAGAATACTGCCTAACGGTCATAGTCTAGGCCCACTAAATGCAACCTAGTTCACTATAACCTTAGGCTCTGATACCAATCTATAACACCCCCAAAATTCACTGTTTTGCGGAAGCATAGCTTGGGGTGTTACTAATCAAATATCACAGCACAAGATAAAGCAAACGACCTCTAAATGAGACGTTTTGTAAATTAGTACATTCCATAGATATAATGTTTGAAAACTTAGTGTTTTCGTATACAAAATGTAGTTTCCCCTAGAGTCCACGCGTATAGCGGGAGATTCTATTACATAATCAAAATATACAAAAGATAATGCTAAGAATCTCCGTTAATGCAGTTGTGTTGAAATCATGCGACTCTAGCTAAAATCCTGGAGTTATCCTACTCCATCCGGGTACCTGAGAAAACATGCTAAAAGTGTCAACCAAAAGGTTGGTGAATCTCACAGGTTTGTAAATAATATCGGCTTTGAACACGAGATTTCATTAGTAGTGCCCGTAGGCGTAAAATCAACCATTGCAAACCAGCAATCGTAAAATCAGTATTTGCAATCCAGCAAATGTAAATAAATAAGTTTATACCGTTGCCATGAGGCTCATAATCGAAGCTTAACCCGTAAATAATAACTTTGCTCCCGTGACATGCTCGTAATTGAGCAAGCATCCGTAACGAATAAGTTGTCACCCGTTTATACGTGTAAATCGGTACGTGGCAGCGCTACTGCCCCGGGTGGGGAGGGTCATTTCCCTAATGGATCCATTAACTACTATTCGCGCTTAAGTCCATAACTAACGATATATGATGGAGAGACTTCTGTTAATAGTAATAACTCATGCAATTCCGTTTGGTATAGTAAACAGTTTGGTACTTGTGTTCAAGAAAAAGTGGTAGCATGTATCTCCCCCAATAAGATAAAACAGTAAAAGTGGGGCCGTAAGACTCACCTGAGTCTTTGCAAGTACGTTTATATCAATAAACGAGTAAGTAATATCAACCGTAGGTTCTCCGAACCCGTAACCTTCAAATGCCTAAACATATAAAGTTAAGTAAGTAGATGTCTCGCAAGACCATCTAGGCTAGTTGTTTACACAACTCATTATGTCCAAGTGTTTGTTTAGTAATCCGTTTGTAGTTTGAAAACAAGTATGGCCCGTTGGTGACGGTTTGTAATAATGATTCAAAGCGTTATCATTTATAACGCAATTTAGTGTAGTTGTAATAGAAAGTATGTTCTATGACGTTTGTTAAGTCGTATGACATAAGTATTTGAAGTTGGGTAAGTTCGACACTTAGTAAAATCTGACTTTTCAAGGTTCTGGTTTGTGCGACGTAGCATGCGACGTAGCATGCGACGTAGGGTGCGACGTAGGGAGGTACGTCGCATGATGCGACCTTCGCAAATCAATGCGACGTAGGAGGCGACGTCGCTAATGCGACGTTGGTTCGGTTTGCGACGTAAAAGTCTACGTCGCTAGGTGCGACGTCCGCAAGTTAATGCGACGTAAAAGGCTGCGTCGCTAGTGCGACGTTGGGATATCTGTGCGACGTAGGCCGTGACGTCGCTAAATGCGACGTTGGCCACAAAATGCGACGTTTTGAGCTACGTCGCAGAAAGTCCAGCGTCTCTGCGACGTAGCGGTCTGATCGGAATATGGTGGCCGGAAAATCGGTCGAAAAGCTTCCGTTCGGTCCAAATCTTTTACCCAACCCATTTTTGGACATTTTAAGCATATATAAACTATAAAAACGTAAAAATGAGTAAAAACGGAGAGTTTCGGGTTTTGTCGGAAACTTACGAAATGCCGAAATGAAAATCCGGAAAGATGGCGTGATAGATCGTGATGTGGTGGTCGTTTTCTTCCAAAAGGGTAGTATGTTTCGCGTGCGTTTGGTGGTAGTATTTTCGATTTTAAAGGGTTTGGGTGTTTTGGTGAAAAGAAAGAAAAGATAGAGATAAGAGATAGAAAGAAAAGAGAAATGAGAAAAGAATGAGTGGGAGGTGGGGTTATCCCCACTTTTCCAGTTTTCGCCCCGCGGTCCGTGTGGTGTTCGTTTCCCCCGTCGTTTAAACGTTATGTCAAGCAGTTATATTTTTAAAAGGTGACGGGAAAATGTTTTAATGAAATACCTTGAAATTAATTATAAAAACATTTGTCGAAGTATTAAAATTCTTAACTCGCGTTTAATACGTATTCGTTAAATTATTTAAAATGTCGTCGCGATATTATAAATAATGTTTGTTCGCTGTGTATTTTATATAATAAAATACGTTCTCATTATTTAGGTAAGTTTCTGTCACCAACGTTCAAGTAACTGTGTCGGACTCCGTCCGGTTAATTCGTACGATTAATCCAAATCGCGTAAGTACACTCATATATATATAAATCACCTTATATATATACAAATAGAGTCTGCAATTAGTCCTATTACATACTAATTACAACTAGTTACAATTAATTAGGCATAATTAATTATCCTAATTTAGCAGGTGTTACACCATCACACATAGAAATTAGGGCAAATTTAAGTAGCAGAAGTAATAAAAAGGAGAAAAGGTAGATTTAATTAAAAGAAGAAAGGATATGGCTTTTCAATTATTAGTCGATCTTCACGATTCATATTGATATTATATCAATTATTCAATCATTTATGCTTGATTTAAGCGCTGAATTGAGCCAATTGTCATCGTTATCTTCAATGGGAGATTAGGTTGAAGAGTTGAATAATTCGAATCCTTTAGAAGTAAACTTGCGATGAGATTGATAATTGGTAGGATGAATTCCAAGAGAATTGATGTTGGCGATGATGACGATAACGATGATGATGATGACGAAGGAGCCAGGCTAGGGTTTTGTGAGGCTTTGGAGGGTGATGAAGGAGCCGTGATTTCTTATATTGACGGATACTTTTTTTTATTATTTCATAACGTAGTTTATACTATTGTAAACTTTAGCAAAAAAGTATTAGGGGTGTTTAGTGTACTTATTTTAAACTAATCTAAACCATTGATCGCTAATTAAAGAATTTAATCAAGGGTCTAAACTTCTTTATGGTATCCTCTTTTAATTATATATATATATATATATATATATATATATATATATATATATATATATATATATATACATATATATAAAACAAAGATTTTTAATTGCATATTAGAGAATGTTATTTTAGTAAATGATGACATCTCATTAATTTATGAAGTTTTGAATTAATCTCAATTTTTTAAGCATGATACATGGACTTTCCATATATTAATAGTTAATTTATTATTAATTTCTATTTAATATTAGATATATATAAAATAATAATATAATAATTTATATTTAAAAAATAATGTTGATATTATACGTGCATTCTACTTAGTTAATGTGATTTTTTGCTAATAATAATTATTATTATTATAATAATAATAATAATAATAATAATAATAATAATAATAGTAATAATAGTAATAATAATAAAAATAATAAAAATAATAATAATAATAATAATAATAATAATAATAATAATAATAATAATAATAATAATAAATCAATATAATCAAAAGTATTGACTCGCAATATTAATAATCACCTTCAATTAATCCATTGATTGTTGGGATAGTTTATAAATAAAATTTGCAACATTTGTGATTTTAGTATTTCTGTGATATATTTGTATGTATAAAACGTTGAACTTCATTGTTTTATATATGTTTTAGTATTTAATAATAATAATAATAATAATAATAATAATAATAATAATAATAATAATAATAATAATAATAATAATAATAACAATAATAATAATATTTTTAAATTATTAGTAATAAATTTACAACTGCAGAAAAACAATATCAACATTTGACGTGCTTCGCACGGGTTTAAAAACAAAGTTTTTTTGTAACTTATGTGACACGTTTGTTTGTCTTTCATTTTCTTACAAATCCTATGTGTCATAAAAATATTTTCCTAAATTTTTCAATTTGTTCTTATTTATACCACATTTTTTGGGATGCCAATTATTTTTTTGATTAACCAAATCATGTTATTGATGAAGATATTTCCTTAAAAATGTAAAGTTGATCAACCACTTTGTTATTAATACGATTTCTAAAATAGTTACATTTTATGTGAATAGTAACCAAATTCATACTTTAATAATAATATCTTTATTTTAAGGTGTTGCATAACATTACATGTTCTCACACCTCTATTTAAATCCATTGTTTCATGCTAATAATTTACTACCTTCGTCCCACAATAATTATACAGTTTAAACTTTTTTAAGTATTCATTTTCAACTTTGACCTTAAATATTTTTATTTGTGTTATATAATACTTGATGAGAATTATACCAATCCTTTTATCCACATTACATAGCAACTTTCAACGTTATTTTCATTGACACTATAGTTCGCAATTACCATTAATAAGGGTCAATATGTCATTTTTTCAATAATTGAAATGAAAAACATACTGATTAATGATTCTGATTTACAACACCTTTAAGTTAACAATATTAATATGTTTGGCTACTTTAACTAAATAATATATATATATATATATATATATATATATATATATATATATATATATATATAGATATGATGAAAAGTCTAAAATATAGTTACTTTTAAATTATTCTTCAAATTATAATTATGCCACGTAGCTTTCCATTTTTAATAATTTTAATATTATTATAAATCATTTTAAATAATGGTTAATAATAGTTTAATCCCCACACTTTTATCTTTTTTCGTTATAATTCTTCTAACTTTTTTTCTAAATGTTTAAACACCTTAACTTATAGATTGACCAAAATTTAATCATTTAAGTTTATTTTGACTAGGTATGTTTTACTTTGATTAAAACAAAAGTTAAGTATACCATTTGTTTCATTGCCATTGTCTCATTGAGTTTATTTCATTAATAATCAAATTTCATTCATGATCAACTATATGTAGACATTTCACAAGTTAAACATATTGGTAGATTGAAATGTTAAGTTGAGACAATAATATTAGAAACTATTACTTATATGTTGCTTATATTAAAGTTGTAATGTTTAATTGTAATATTTAATTGTCATATTTTATATTAGCATTTGTGAATATGGTATATTTATTTCTTATGTCACAAAAACTTTAAAGTTTTTGTTCGCATATGTTTAGGTTGTTATATATTGTTTTTCTATTTTCACCATGACAAATTTATAGTTTTCAATTAAAATATTGACATTGCTAAAAAAATTTGTAATATATAATAGTTTTGCATACATTACTGTGCCATCACGGGCTCAAAGATCAACAATTATTTACAAATACATGTAATACTTATTATTTCATTGTGTTTTATTTGGCTACATATATTAATTTTGACAATTTATTATAATAGTTTGATTACTTTATTATATAGTTTGGTTTATGTTGTTATTTATTTTCAATTCTCAATGACAATTGCACCTTTTAAAAGTTAACAATACTAATTCATTAGACTACTTATAAATAAATATATAATTGTATTTTTTAACGACCGTGCATCGCACGGGCTAAAAACCTAGTATATATATATATATATATACTAGTGTTAAACCCGTGCGATGCACGGCTAACAAAGATAACGTTATATATATCGATCATAATCTAAAATGTTATATTAAACGTTTTAATGATCATATTTAATCTCATATTATATACACCTTATACAAGGGTGATAGTAAGTATATTATCATTATTCTATTACAACACTGTAAAACATATTTTGTGGTATATGGTTAAAAATGTGGTGTACAAATTACTTCCCTTTATATAATCCATTTTTATAACATTTAAAAGTTAAATAATATTGAGTAAATATCGGGAGATGGATGACAGCTAACCCCTTAAACACTTTTTCAAATTGTTTTAAAAGTATAACTTTTTTACTGATATTAATAATACTTTATAAGTTTTGATCCATTAAAAATTGAAATAAGAAAAGCATTTCCCCCCATAATATATCAATAAATTAAAAAGGTTAAAATGCAAAGTAACAATTTCTAAGTAAAAATAATTGTTTGAGCATAGTAACCTTTTTCATTGCTAAAGTTGCAATAACTATGCGTGTGTTTATAGTTTTAGCAAACATAAATAGCTGAATATTGCCTGAGGTGTAGTCTTTGTGGAAAGGTCGCATCAGATCCACATGATACCGGGTTAAGGTTGCCCGTCGAAATAACCTTTTGAAAATATAACTATTTTGATATTTTATTGAACAACTAATGTACATCCAAATATACAAAATAAAAATCATTCTACTATTGCAATCCAATATATACAAATACATAAATAAGACATTATATAGATTAAAAAATTAATATAGAATTTATAAAATTACATCTCTCACCAGTCGCATGGAAAATTAAACTTACTTTGTGATTAAAACTAATAAACCTTTTTTTTTAAAAAAAAGAGAGACAATGGCTACAACTAAAAATTATATAACAGAAGCTATCCCTTACATTAGTTTGAATTAAATTGACTATAATTTTTAATTATCTATTGCATTATTTATTATTAAAAAATAATGACACATTAAATTAATTATAATTTGATTTTTTAATAAAATATTACCTTATTTACTTTTTAAGAGTAGGAGAATCCACCTCATCAAAGTATTTAATATAATGATGACACATAGGATATAGGTGATGTGACATGGGTGTATAGTTGACAAATAATGAAGGGTCTCCTCTCTTAGTTATATAGATAGATATAAGATACATACACGGATGAAATTAAACAACCCCATGCCTTTTCTTAGCCAACTTGTGTTTATCTCAAATTTTATAATATATTTTATTAAAATCTTTTCCTAATCCTTTCCAAAAAAAATAATAATAAATCTTTCTAACAAAATAAGAATGGTAGATTACATCATTAAATCTTTAAATCAAATAAATCTTAACAAGCCAAAAAAATCGATCAAAAAATACGGTCGGTTTCAACACCAACTATCAAACTTTTTAACTTAATTTATATTATTATTTAAATCTTTTCCAAATTATAATAATTTATTCTTATATCTCTATAAATATAATTCATCATTCATCCTAGACTCATTAAAAATCCTCCTATATTCTTTCACTTTCATCTATGGATCCACCATGATCATGTTCATCAAATAGATAGGTATCATATATGCATTGTATTCGATAACATCCTTTTCAATTGCTTTGTAGATGAAAAATGTTCTTTTGTTGAAGATCCCAAACCTCCTAAAACATTGGACGGCCACTTTGATTTTTAGTGTTATAAAATTTATTGTTTTTAACCTACATTGTTTAACTTATTTTTAAATTGCTTTAATTTGTAGATGAAAAATCAACTCTCTTTGAAGATCCTCAAAGTTCAAAAGTTTTGGAAGGTATATTTACACCTTTATAGCCAATTGGATATAAAGACCCCCTTATTTAGACCGGGTATCTCAAAAACCGGTCTACCAGAGTTGCCCCGCCAAAACAAAATACATATAGACCGGTTTTCATATTCTTGCCGCGCTCTTACTTCCCAAAAATTTCAGTACTCTGCCCAAAAATTTCACTATCTCCCGCCTTTGGTTTTTTCCCCAAATCAAAACCATTCCTTCTTCCCCTTCCCCCCAATTGTTGAAATCGCTCATTCGTGTCTACCGGCCCTCATCGCAAAATAACGTCTTCACTTGTCGTCGACTTTCAACTACTGCTCCAGCCAACATCACCACATCCAATCGTCTAGCAACCTCATCAATTCCAAATGGTACGATTCTTGTTCTTATGTTTGTTTCGTTTTATAACTTTGATGTGTGTAATGTTAACTATATATTCTTTCATTCAAGTCCAGTCCAAGTAACTTCGTTGTATTCTCTTCGACTGTCGGTAGAAAGATCGTCAATTTTATTTCTTTATCTGCATAATTATAATTATTGTATGTATCAGATAATGTATCTATGAGCATGCTTATGTAGTTTTGTATATGATTGTTTGGATTTAGGTGAGCAAGGTCCTGTAAAGTGCCAAAGACCTTTCTCTTTGATTGCCTATTACCTGTTTGATGAAATGCCTGGTCCAAGTGGGGTTACTAAAAAGTAAACAAACTTATGTTCAACACTTGCTATCTTATGTTGTTGGGATTTAGGTGAGCAAGGTCCTGTAAACTTATGTTGTCGTCTGGGGTTTGGTTTTTGTCATTCCAGTTGCTATCTTATTCCTGACTCCTATATTGCGTTATTTATTTTTGTTGGATCATACATGCTAAAAGGATTGTCGCTGCAAGTGTTGTGGGTCCAAAGAAGTTTCTGTTATAGCATTTTTTTAGACGGTGGTCAAAGTAGTAGTCGGTTTTATTGTAGTTTCGAACTGTTGTATTGTTAAATTTTCATCTTTTGTTTGTATGTAGGGGGTGCATGTCAAAGGGTGGTGTAGAGGTGGTATGTTGTATTCTGGTTGCTTTCCTCATATTACATCTTGTTATATGGGGATAGCATCTCTTTTGTATTTTATTTTGGTTTTAATAAAATTCTACATTTTCCAAAAATAGTAAACTGAAGCTTCTACTATACCTTGGTTTTGTGGATTACTGTAAGTAGAAACAACAATAGAATATATGTGTAACACATGTAAGGTAACCACCCCTGTATTCTGAAAATAGCATTGTAAATTACTTGGTGATCGATTTGTCGACAACAGGTGGAAGAGTATGATCGAAGGCACAGCTACTCTAGGAGCCCAAGTCGAAGTCCATATTATTCAAGAAGCAGAAGTCCGAGTCCCAACAATAGCTATGATATCAGGAGCATGAGGTTTGTATAGTTTAGCTTACTAGGTTTGCCATTATTTATGACCGCTACAATAACCACATGTTTTCTTGCAGTTATTCACCTAGGAACGGTAACAGTGACTCGTATAAAGTTGTTCTCAATTATGTTATGTAAGGAATTCTTCAAAATTTCAATTTATTCTATTGATCTATGAGTATTTTGCAGAGCAATCAGTATTCGCTATCCATTTCTTGGCTCGAAAAATGTGCGTACATCATGGGGTATAACTCCTACCAATAGACATGCATGTATTCTCTAATTTCTTCTCTTTATCAACTTAAAATGTAATATTTTCATTTGACTTTAAATTTAGTGGTTTTAGGATCCTGCAGCAACCGAGAAGTAGTAAGTAGTTCATATTCTAAATAAATGTATAGTTGTTTAATGAACACTAATATGATGCCTATTAGTAAATTTTATAGGTGGCAATATGGGTGGGTCAGAAGGACTAACTAAGGTTTCAAAGCAGGTTCTTTTTAGCTGTTTTAATTCACATCACGAGGCAAGAACTCCTTTAAAAAGATGGGAGCTACCTACTAGATATCACGTACGGGTTAGTAAACTAGTTATCAATTAAATAAAGGTTTTGCATTGGGAGCTAGCTACTAGATATGATCACTTCCTAAATTAGTCTATTGTTAGCATTGTATTTTATTTAACTTATGTATTTATGGATGTCAATTTACGAGCTATCATTGTATCTACGAGTTTGGAGTGTATTTAATATGTGGTGATGCTTGCAGTTATATCTACATGTGCTTCCAAGCATGTACCATGACAAACAAGGTAACAAGAATCCTGGCTTTCTAATTGTTTTCATTGATTATGACTAACAAGAACATCATGAATAAATTTCATATGAATTTCAACAGAATACATGGAAATGCAAAACATTCCATTTCAAGTATTCATATATGATATTAAGATCATTAAAGGTATTATCTACGGATGTATCTTTGTTGTGTTGCTATCGAGCTTCATAGCTGATTTCTTTTGTATTTCAGAATCTGTTCACCTATTTGCAGCTTGTATGACCTTTGTGAAACTTCTGCCTCAACTGTTGATGATTGCGGGAAGGAGACTTTGTTTAGAAGTGTATGTTACTAGTTTGGAATCATGGATTTACAAATCCGTTAAAGTTACTTTATTTAGATTTATTTTGTTGATTTGATATAGAGAATGATTTGGGTACAAAATTTTGTATTACATCAGTTGATATATATATATATATATATATATATATATATATATATATATATATATATATATATATACACACACATTGTGGTTTGATTTTGATCATAGCATGTTTGTGAGTTGGTTGTAATAATCCTTTATTTTTGACCAGCAAGTTTATGCTTTGTTTTTTTCTATACAGCAGCAGCTAGTTTTGTTTATATAGTAGCTAGAATATATTATTATTTTTTTCTAAATAAATTATACATATAGACCGGTTTTGATAGCTTCCTGAAGTCCCGCCATTCAAGCATTAACCGGTCTACATATGGTTATTAGGACCGGTTTTGGAACCGGTCTTGATGGTATTTTACAATTAGACCTGCGCGGTTTAATAGCCGGTCTACATGTGATTTCTAACCGGTCTAAATGTGCTTTTCTGTAGTAGTGAAGTTTAGTGACACTTTATTTTTAATTAATTTGTAAATGTATTTGATTCTCTAGATTTCATTCACTGGATAAAATTCAATGTACCAAAGTCAAAGATCGATTATTTGAAGAACTTCGTTTTCTTCAACAAAGACTAAAATTCTAGAATCATATTATTAATGTTACTGCTCTATATATTATATGCTTAGTATAAAACAAATCTTTTATACTACCATCATGGTGGTCTTAGTTTCGGTAGTATTCATGCTTTCAACTTGGCTCTCTTGTATAAATAGAGATGGAGGTATTATAACTCTCCGAATGCTTTATGGGTTAAGATTATTGATCAATTATACAAGTACTCGCGCTTTCAGGTTACAAACACTACCATCATCGAAAAACCTGGTCCATGGAATAAGATTCTGAAGGTAGTTCATAACCTTGATGCTACTAGGAAAATTCATATGCACGCTATTAAAAAGAAAATAGGTGATGGCTTGTCTACTGATTTTTGGTTAGACACATGGATAGGTGATGGTCCTTTAGCTTCTAAATTTCCTAGACTATATTCTCTGGAGACTGAAAAACAGGTTTGTGTCCGGGATAGATGGAATGGGTCGACATTCTCGTGGAGTTGGCGTAGAGACATTAGGGGTGGAGCTGAAAATTCTCAATATCATAATCTAATTGAATGTCTCTCGAATGTGACCATCGTTAATTCCCCTGACAGCTGGGTTTGGAATTATGCACAATTAAACGAGTTCACGGTAAACGGGGTTCGAAAACATCTTGATAATCTTTTATTACCCAATCATTATATAGCAACTAGATGGAACAAAATTGTTCCGCGCAAAGTTAATATTCATGTCTGGAGAGTGTTAAAAGACAGGTTACCGACTCGTTTTAATTTGTGGTTTAGAGGGATTGATATCACAACTATTGTTTCTCCTAACTGTGGTAATGGTCTTGAAACTCTTCATCATATTTTGGTTGAATGTTGTCTTGCTAAAAAGGTTTGGAAGTCGATTACCAAATGGTTGGATATTCAATTACCTACTGCTCTGGAACCTGATGATTTTCTGGATCATGTGAAGTCGATGAACAGGAATGCTAAAGCCAAGGATATCATTAATACTATTATCTATGCCGTATGGTGGGAATTGTGGCGCTTCAAAAATGACTCCATTTTTAATCCGTCCAGGAAGCGTGATATTGTTCTTGTTGAATCTATAATTAATTTTTCATTTTTGTGGTATAGTAGCCGGTGCAAAAAGTCGAGTATTCGTTGGGATGAGTGGATTAAAAATCCGTTATTATTTAATCAACTAGTGTTCTCGAGAACCTTTCTTTCTATCGTAAGATCTTTTAAATCATGAAACATGCTTTAAGCAGTTCATATCCTTCACAAAGTTTTAATAATAATGAGCTCTAATAATTTTTAATAGACGCGATCTAAGTTTCTCTTTTATTGCCAGACTTTTTAATAAATCGAAAAGATAGTTGCATCCACCCATTAAAAATGTCTCCTCATATATAAATCTCGATCTTTGCAAAGAATTTTTGTATCACTACTCTTGCCTTATATCTCATAATCTTTGTCATTGGGCTTTTTACATCAATAACGATTTATATATGATATATTTTACACTTTCAAGTGTATAGAACTTAAACCAAACCATCTCACATCAAGAGATTATATTTCTCATAAATTTCATGCATCTTTTCATATTAGCCAATAATTTCAACATCTGCACTTCTTAGCAGGAATACTTTTACGATCCTCATTAACAACATATAGCGCTACATTATATAAAATATTAACGACGTCGATTTCATGTATTCTATGAACACAAAAATTAATATAGTGTACCAATACAACCGAGCATATAAGAAAGATATACACCGATTGTATATTAAGGGATGATATCTAAAAAAAAAACACTTATATCTTTCAATATAATAGGAAACAATTTTAACGAAAATCCAATACTTAACACTTCAACCGACTTATTCTCAAGAAACTCATTTATGTGACTCCTATCCAATCTTTAATTTGTTAGCGATATACAATATACAATCTATATGTTATTTAACATAGATTGTCGCATTAAATTGCTTAAATGTCTAATTCTATCACTTTCTAGTCTCACCGCCGATGGTAAATTTGAGTACGCCGGCGGTCAGTAAACATAATCTAGGTAGTACATAATTTGATTATGAAATCGAAAGCAACAAATAATATAGCTAATAACTAATTAAGGTTCAAGATTTACCAATTTAAGTTCAAAAGTATTCGATACTCTGTTTCATGTTATAATGTTTCTACTTATGTAACTTTCAATTTAGATTTATTTTTTAAACAACCAACATCCTAGTTCATAATATATAGTACGTCATAAGATAAAACCAAACCAAAATATTGTAACTGGACTAGCACGACTGTAACATAAACATACTAGTTATCTTTAATTAAATTTCCAATCATGTTTAATGCGAATTTGGAGGAATTAAGGGAGCAGTTTAAAAGAAAACCATAGTCTCAATATTTTCCGATCCATACAGTTATCTCAATAAGGTAATTTTAGTAACGGCATATACATGCTAGTGCATAAGATTTATCTTTTAAAATTTAATAATAAAAATTATGAGGAATTCATATCACCAATTCACAATACTAACGAAAGATTTTAGATCAAAGTTAAAATCATAAAACAAAATATATGTGTGATCGGATGAAAATAAAAACCACAAACAAGTACTACTTATTACAATATTACTACCTCCGTCCCAAAATTATAGTCCATCTTTCCTTTTTGGGACGTCCCAAAATAATTGTCCACTTCCCATTTCAACCAATAAGAAGAGAGTTTAGTGGGTGCAGATTCTATTTGAGTGGTTGAAAACTGTTGTGGTCCCACTTTTATTAAATTGTGTGCTTTTTGTTGGTGGACAATAATTTTGGGACGGAGGGAGTATTACTTTTTTTTTTTAGTCGCAATCAAAATCGGTTCAAAGGAATTATGATTGGTCTCAAATCTCAATGGTGGCAAGCATGTAAAAATGTGCATCATATATCATATCTACGTTAAATATAAAACTATGAAAGAGTTGTACCTTAATATCAACCGTACGTTGGATCCGATCCATAGTTTAGCAAATTCGTCAAATCAACCGAGATGAACGTAATAAAAATTACCGACCTTTAACCGTAAGCATCATCGTAAACTCGTATGGTTGAGACTCGTGCTGATAACGTGTTGTAAAGTAAGGAGAATAAAGAATGAGAAGAGAATAATAATTTTATTTATCTCACCAAGGAGGTATTTATACAGATACAATATAACTTAGCTTGCAAGTAATCAATCTTCTAATCGAATACAAACTCTATTTAAGGATATGGACATCCATTCCATATATATTCATAACAGTGTTATTTTTTTCTAATTTGTTAAATGTGAGGAATATAAACTCAATTTTATCAATCATAGCTTTTGATAATTATCATTTAAATTTTTTTTAGTGATTCATAATTTAATACTCCCTCCGTCCCAATTTAATTGTCCCCAGACAAGAAACACGCAGTTTAAGAAAACATCAACTTCTCTCTTACTTTTTGATAAGATGAAAATTCTACCCCTTACTTTTTACCTACTTTTTTATCTTACATATATAAAGTAGGGGTATAAAAGGATTTTAGCTCATCATTTTTATCCATTTTTGGAAGTGGACAATTAATTTGGGACAGCCCAAAAAGGAATAGTGGACTATTAATATGGGACGGAGGGAGTAACATTTTAGCAATTCAGTCACATTTATAAAAAATAATTCATTACAATAGATATATCATACAAAATATATATTTCAAATATTATATTCAAATAAAATACATTACATATATTATAACTACTAAAACAAAAAATAATCACAAAAAACACATGTTACAATAAAAGTACAAAGAAAAAAATATAAAAGAAAATTAACAAAGCCCGCATTGTCGCGGATCATTCACCTGGTTACATATTATACATATTACATATATAAAAAGTCAAGGAATACATACACCGATAGGGTAATTATGGTAAAAAAAAATGATACTGTACTTGTATTGGGCTTGCAATTACACATTTATTTAGTAACATAATTTTCGTACCTCTTTTATAGTATACATATTATTAATTTGTACTGCATTTTGTATAAATGTATACTACATATTGTTGTTTTTAATGCATTTTGCATATATTTTATTTAGCACACATTGTTATCTTTTTACTGCATTTTATATTATACATATTATCCATTTGTACGGCATTTTGGTGACATCGTGTAAAAGATGCAGTAAAATTTTAAAAAACTTTAGTTAGTTAACAATAATATACAAAATGCAGTGAAAAAAACTTATATAATTCAAAGTGCAGTAGAAAAAAGGATAATCTATATAATATAAAAAATTATAAAAAGAAAAGATTTTGAAAAAAAATATATTCAGGCGGCCGGAATCCAACAATGGATGGTCGTAGTCAAGTAGTGGCCAGCAGGTGGTGGGATGGTGGTAGGTGGAGTTGGAGGAAGAAAATGTATGATGGGGAAGAAAAGAAAGTGGATGGTTAAAATGTAAAATTAAAAAATAGTGGAAAAGGTATATGGTGAAATTTCATTTATTTATTTTTTGTTAACTATTAATCTATTTTTGAACTAATTACAAAAATGTCATCCTTTATGATCATTGATTCAAAACACATAATGTTTCAATAACCACATTTAATCTTCTTCTTTTTCTCCTCAAATACCTTCTTCCCCAATGATCATCCACTAAATAATAATGCTAATAATGCGTATGAACTAGGGCTGACAACTTCTGACTTGACTTGAAACCTGACACGAACCCAACTCGAATTTTATAAGATTAGGGTAAGGATTTTTAAGGCGCCAACCCTTCAACCCGAAACCCGCCAACTTGATATTTTTTGTGATTGAGTCTGGGTTAGCAAATGCATTTTTAGGTTGAACCCGACAACCCACAATTCTTTAATTACTGTAAAATTATTTTAATTTAAATATGATACATAATTTAGATAGATAGTTTTTTGAATTAATGGAATCATCAATCATTGTAGCACTTGTCTGAATGTTAATGTAAACGATGACTAGTCTAATTAACAAAAACCATTCACGGCATATAAAACCAGCACAAAATGATGATGATGACGAGTGAGTAACTATTAACAAAAAAAATTTCATATCAATTTCAATTTGAAAAGAATACTAGTCTAGTCGTACATGAAAATCCAAAACAAAAATGCATATATCTTAGTTAAACTTTGAGTTTTGAAAATCATCAAGTTAGTATTTTTCAAACCATCTTGTTGATCCCAGCTTGACCTCAGTCAAGATTTAATCAACACCTAGCTTTGAAATATTAACAAGATGCTAGCGGAAAAGTACTTGTTAACAAGAAAGACTTTTACAAAATAATAATATGAACAACAACAAGTAATTTACTACTCAAAGCTTCAATATTATTATCACAATAATACGGATACACTTGGTTTGTATCAGGGTTTCTACAGAGAGAACCTTGAAGCTTACATTATCATTGTACAACTCTACTTGACATATTACATCATTACTAATATATATCAAGTCTATTTCATTACAATTATCAAGACTTTCATTACCAATAAAGCATGGACTTCTATTGTACTTGATCTTCTTTACATGTGAATGTAAGTAATGTTTGGCAACTTTTTGTCTCAAAGCATGCTCTGCAGGTACTGTATATTTGACTTTGTACACAAGTTGGTAGTCTGCGGACCCACAAAAGCAGCTTCAGTGATAATTGGAACTGGCAGTGGAAACAAAGGAATTGATACTAGCGGTGCTAATGATGTAGCAGTGTAAACAATTGAAGCTGTAAGCTTGGCGGTGGAAACAGTGAATTGTAACTGGCGGTGTTAATCCTTGTAGCAGTGTGAACTTCAACCAACGGTGTAAACCAGAACTAGCGGTGTAAACAATGAAGTCTAGCGGTACTAAAATACTTAAGAGAATTTTCCACTCTGCACCAGTGGTCATTCTGACCCAACACATCTATTTGTTGTTGTTGTTGTTGTAATGTTAAAAGCAAAACACTCATGTTGCCAATAATAACGAAGCCAACCATTCAATGTTTGTCAAAATGGTCAACTTTAGACATAACTCAAAAGTTACCAATAAAATAGTATGCAATTTTGCGTTCAATAGTATATACTATTGACATAAACTTGGCTACTGTACGATGTTAAAGTATAGCAAATAGATATATTCAAATTGTCACACAATTGCGGAAGCATAAACACGTATATATAATTAGTTAAGATAGAAAACGTGTACCTTTTAGCTAGCTCCAATTAATCAATTATTAAACGAATAGGTTTCACTAATGGTAAAACCCTCTACGATCAAACACACAACACGTCATTGATAACCACCCGAATGCTAGTTCAATAACCAAATTAATACCCTTTAATTTTGTTTGTGTTTTACGAAAGAACAAAATCAATACTTTGGGGTTTTTTTTTTCCCTTGTACGTACGAAAAACCAACACACATGCCACCTTGGGGTTTTGTTTTATTTCGTCCGTATCACACAAAAGAAGGAAAAACAAGTCGGTCTTCAAAAAGGTTTTTAGGTATATTATATATATAATCATCCTTTTATTTATAATTAAATAATAATAACATTTTATTATTAATTAATTATAAACCCTTTAAGTAATTAGAAGTAACAATTTAGTCCTAATAACTTTCACTTTGAACCCTATCACTTAATAATATTTATTAAATGATCTCAAATTAACTAATAACTCAACTAGTTATTACAGTTAACTTAACTTGGTTAAATAAGCGGTATCTACGTGTTAACGCGTGTGACCCCGTAGGCTTAAACATTTCCGGACATGCGTTTATGTGACGTGGTCATTTCCCAACAGCTCCCACTTGAGCATGTCATAATAAAGGCAATAACATTGGTAAGCGTCTAGCAACACGCCAATGCTCCCAGAAATATTTAAGTATAGTTTCTTGAAGTATATTAAAATGATTCCAATGTTTACTATCCCTTTGTTTCAGATACCTTTGTTAAATATGAATATGGATCAAAGTCATTCCATAATTTAACGATTCTGTTTCTCATTCCAATAATCAATTAAGATTACCAAATCAATCGAGACACATCTGGATTTCATTTGGGTATGGCCATACACACATCTTAATTAATTCTAATGAGGGGCCCAGTGGTATCATTCTTCAATAGCTAATTGAAGGAACAAATTCTATCTTGACTACACGTGTCAGTCATGTACTTCACTACACTTCTAAAAATAGCCTTTTATTACCACCTTATTCAGGATAGCTAAAACTATATCAAGAAGATGCAATCCATACATGCAAGACCTACTTGCATCTCAAGTCTAAGGATAAGTAAAGCAACCATTTTACAAGTTTCACTTAATGACGCCGATCCATAAAGTGATAACTTGTCAGTTGGGGTAGTCCGATATGCATCTTATGAATACCATGTGAGTTTGATGGGACCATCCAAACCAATCACTCAGATTTATCTTAGTTTAACTATATTCCCATATAGCTAATCGATAATGGACATTTTAGAATAATTTAAGAATTATTCAAGGATTTAAACATGCAAAAATAGGATACAATTAATTATCAAATGAAAACAAACATACCAGGACTTTAATTCATTTATTAGATAATAATTGTTTAACATCCTTTATCTAAATACTAAAACACAGATTTACATGAGATAACTAGCCATACGAAGTCCTATGCCCACGGCATGTTGATTAAGCTTTCCCTTGGGTAAAGCCTTCGTAAACTGATCAGCTAGATTATCATCTGTGTGAACTTTGAGTAGATTGATTTCACCTATTTCGATCTGCTCTCGAACAAAGTGATATCTTTTAGGATAATGTCTGGCCCCATTCTGAACTCCAGGTTCATCAGCAATTAAAATTGCTCCTGAGTTATTGCAGTATAACTCTGTGGGTTTTCTATTTGTGGGTACCACGTCAAGCCCAGAAATAAATTTTCTAATCCAGAGGGCTTCCATCTCAGCTTCCAAAGGTGCTATGTACTCTGATTTAGTTGCAGAAATGGCAGGTTTTGATTGCTTCATTATAACACCCCTCATTTCCTAATAGTAATATTAAAGATAATATGGAAGCGCAGTTAAATAAAACACAATACTTCATTACATATTTTTTCAAAGTACCAAAACAGTTTAGATGGTTAAGTTACTACGATTTAAAACTTGTTCAAAAGATTAGCATGACGGGGTATTATATGAGCTAAACAGAGTGGTTACAAAAATAATCAGAGTAGCTTGAATATCAAACATTCCATGCTTCCAAGGTTTGACCTTCCTGCTACCCACCCGCATGCACAAAACAAAAGTCTGCAGGAAGTAACAACGAGGGATTAGCACATAGCTAAGTGAGTAAATCCAACACCCAACATTCAACTTAGCTAAACCAATTAACTACAACAAATATTCGCCAACACAACAGCTAATTACAACTTAATGAGGATCGGCGGATCCGGGGATAACCTTAGTACCCGGGCGGCTCCCCAAGATCACTTATCCAACCATATCCGTATGGCCATAACGGATGAGACCGATAGCTAGTGGTTATCATACTTAGGTACAGTTCAGCACACACAACAAATGAAGTACATCCCTGTACCAGTCACACAACAACCCACTAGCCCAACCAACAGTTCATCAACTAGTTGACCTCATTAACAACAATGCCCGAAGGCCACACAAAGCACATAAATGCATATAACCAACAATAGCAACTAATCAACTCAATAATCAAGTCTACGTTTACCCGTTGTAATCAAATGATTACAACTAAGCCAAACGGTGAGTTTTGAATCCACTCACCAATACCTTCGTCTTCACTAACTCAGATTCTCGGGGCAACGTTATCTTTCGGAGGATCTGAGATTCAACATCAAATAAAAGTTAGTAATCGTTATCGTCCAAATATAACTTATAAAAAGTTCGACACATTTGGAGTTCATTATTCTAAACACTTATATTAACGACTACTAATCATACACATAATCATAATACGTCATATAATTACATGTACTAACACTCGAAAGGTTTTAAAAACTAAAAACGAATAATGCCCTGAAAACAGCCCGAAGCCGCCGGCTTGGCTCACTTAGCCGCCGGCTAAGTCTAGTAGCCGCCGGCTACCATGTGTCAACCGCCGGGTATATTTATTTTTCCATCAACAGAACTAAATCGCGTTTTGAAGCATATGAAACCCGCCGGCTTGGGTCCTCTGACCGCCGGCTAGGCTGTTTAGCCGCCGGCTAAGGGTCAAGACCCGCCGGGTTGATCTTCAGTTACAGCAGCAACAGCAGAGTTTAAACTCTGCACGAATTCTAATTACCAAAATCGATTCTCCACATACCAAACTCGACCAACCTATGTTTTTAACATCAAAGTAACATCCTATATCTACTAACAACTTCAATAAACATCATCTATCATCAAATTCATACCAAATCATAAAACCCATTTAAATTTCAAACTAGTTTCAATTATGATTTGAGAACATGGATTTAATCCATATAACTAACCAAGAATCATCATATAGCATCATAGATCACAAGTAATTACCATACAGACTCAAGAATCATCTCAAATTATCAATTTCATCACTTATTCTAAAAATTAAGGTTATGCACTAAAATCACTTACAAGGAAAGGAAGAACAAGATGATGGCAACTAGAGGATGATGAGGATGATACAAGCCAAAGATCACACTTCAATTCTACTTCCAATTGATGATTTAATCTAAAGTTTTTAAGTTAGGGTTTATTGGTTTTGTTTGAAAGAAAATGAAAATAAACAAGAAATTGGGAAAGTGATCCCCAAATAAAGATCGGCCCCTTTTTAAGCCGACTTAACATTTTGGGTATTTTATACCCGCTCTAAATCTATTGCCTGGAACTTAATTACTAAATGCGAGAAATTTATTTTATTGTTCCGTCAACTTTAATAGTTTAAATCAAGCAACATTTTATTAACCACAATAAGTCCTAAGACCTATTTCACCAAGTTTCACAATTAAACAATTATATCGCAAAATTATTTAAAACAATTAAATACGCAATTATAAATAGAAAAATACCAGACTAACGGAGAGGATGTTACAAATCTCCCCTCCTTAAGGAGATTTCGTCCCCGAAATCTCAACATCAACAAACAATCCAGGATATCTGGATTTCATCGACTCCTCGGTCTCCCAAGTTAGGTTGGAACCTAAACTATGTCTCCATTTTACTAATACCATAGGAATTTGTTTCTTCCTAAGTTTGGTAATCTTTCGGTCAACAATTTCAATTGGTTCCTCTATTAACTTCTGGGTTTGATCAACCTTTAAATCTTGCAATGGAAGAATTTGCGACTGATCCTCCACGTTGCACTTCCTCAAATAGAAACATTAAACGTATCATGAATACCAGAGAGCTCTGGAGGAAGATCCAATGCCATTGACTGATCATTTACAACTTGTCGAATTCTGAATGGACCAATATATCTTGGAGCTAGTTTCCCCCGTTTTCCGAATCTAATCACACCTTTCCACGGAGACACTTTAAGATACACTAATTCACCTTCGGAAAATACAACCGGTCGTCTTTTAGGATCCGCATACCGTTTCTGTCTATCTCTTGCGGCTTTCAACTTCTCACGTGCAATAGCTACTTTATCAGCGGTTATTTGTACAATGTCGCGTCCAGCAAACTGTTTCTCACCTGCCTCTAACCAACAAGTAGGTGTACGACAACGACGACCATACAACATTTCATACGGAGGCATCCCAATACTAGAATGGTACGAATTATTGTAAGTAAATTCAACCAATGGAAGATGTGAATCCCATGAACCTCCATATTCTAATACACATGCACGAAGCATATCCTCTAAAGTTTGAATCGTACGTTCTGACTGACCATCGGTCTGAGGATGATAAGCTGTGCTAAGGTTTACACGTGTACCTAACTCCTGTTGTAGACTTTGCCAAAAACGAGAAGCAAAACGGGTATCTCTATCTGACACAATCGATAAGGGAATACCATGCCTGGACACGATTTCGTTAACATACAATTGAGCAAGTTTAGTCAACGATGCTGTCTCACTCGTAGCAAGAAAATGCGCACTTTTTGTCAATCGATCCACTATAACCCAAATCATATCATTGCCTCGAGCAGTACGCGGTAGCTTAGTTACAAAATCCATGGTTATATGATCCCACTTCCACTCTGGTATCTCCAATTGTTTTAGCGACCCATATGGTTTTTGATGTTCCGCCTTGACCTGAGCACAAATATGACAAGATCCCACAAACTTTGCAATGTCAGTTTTCATCGTTGGCCACCAATACAACGGTTTCAAATCATTATACATTCGAGTACTACCCGGATGAATTGACATTCGTGACTTATGAGCTTCATTCAGAATCAAATCCCGAATACCACCAATGGAAGGAATCCAAACACGAGACTGATAAGTCTTTAATCCCCTTGAATCATCATCTAATTCGTCCTTACGTTTTAACATGAGTTCGGACTTCAAATTCTGGTCTTTCAATGCTTCAAGTTGTACAACTTTAATTTGATCAATCAAATCCGAGGAAACATTCACTTTTAAATAGAAAGCTCGATCAGGAGTATTCTTTCGACTTAACGCATCGGCGACCACATTAGCTTTGCCCGGATGGTATCTAATTTCACAATCATAATCTTTTATCAATTCCAACCATCGTCTCTGCCGCATATTCAATTCTTTCTGGGAAAACACATATTGCAAACTCTTGTGATCAGTACAAACAACACATCTAGTCCCATATAAATAATGTCTCCAAAGTTTTAGGGCAAATACAACTGCTGCGAGTTCTAAATTATGCGTAGGATAATTCTTCTCATGCGGTTTCAACTGTCGAGAAGCATAAGCGATAACTCTATCCCTTTGCATTAAGACACAACCCAAACCCGAATATGAAGCGTCGCAATATACCACAAAATCATCAGGACCTTCTGGTAATGCTAAAATCGGTGTCTGACACAATGATTGTTTCAATGTCTGAAAAGCTTGCTCCTGTTGATCAGTCCACACATACTTCTCATCTTTACGAGTTAGCTTGGTTAACGGACCGGCTATCTTAGAAAAATCTTTGATAAATTTTCGATAATATCCCGCTAACCCAAGGAAACTCCTTATCTCAGAAACAGATTTCGGCGCATTCCAATTCATCACAGCTGCAACTTTTGATGGATCCACTTTTACACCATCTTGACAAATTATATGACCCAAAAACTGAACTTCTCGAATTCAGAATTCACATTTGGAAAACTTTGCATACAACTGTTCCCGTCTCAATGTTTCAAGAACCAATCTCAAATGCGTGGCATGCTCAGTTTCAGATTTCGAATAAACAAGTATATCATCAATGAAAACAATCACAAATTTATCCAAGAATGGTCGACACACACGGTTCATCAAATCCATAAATACCGCTGGTGCATTTGTTAAACCAAAAGGCATAACCAGAAATTCATAATGCCCATACCTGGTTCGGAAAGCAGTTTTAGGTATATCTTGTTCATGAACACGAACTTGATGATAACCCGACCTCAAATCAATTTTTGAGTATACCGAAGAACCCTGTAACTGATCAAACAAATCATCTATTCTAGGCAATGGATACTTGTTCTTCACAGTCCTCTTATTTAATTCCCTATAATCAATACACATCCGCAATGACCCATCTTTTTTTTCACGAACAACACTGGTGCACCCCACGGCGAGGAACTATGTCTGATAAAACCTTTATCCAACAACTCTTGAATCTGATTCATCATTTCACGGATTTCCGAAGGAGCTAACCTATAGGGAGCTTTAGCAATCGGCGATGATCCCGGAACAAGATCAATTCTGAATTCTACTTCCCTAACTGGTGGTAACCCAGGCAATTCATCGGGAAACACATCGGGGTACTCACTAACAACCGGAACATCTGAAACAGTTTTCCTTTCTAATTTGGCATCGACTACATAGGCTAGGTATGACTCGCAACCTTTTGACAATGACTTCCTAGCTTTCATCAAAGAAATCAGAGGAATAGCTACACCGTCCCGTTCTCCTCGAGCCACAACGTATGACCCTTCGGAGATTGGGATCCTAACCCACTTCTGATGACAATCAATACTAGCCTTATTTTGACTCAACCAATCCATACCAATTATTACATCGAAACTAGGGATTGGCATCAACAAGAAGGAAATAGGAAAAACATGATCATCAATAGTAATATTAACTCCAGTCACCGAGGTGGTAACAGGAACTAACTTACCACTAACAATTTCTACTTCTATAGGCTTTGTTATCACAGTAGGGGCTAATTTCAACTTATCACAAAATTGCACAGAAATGAAAGTACAATTAGCACCCGAATCAAACAATACACGTGCAGGTACAGAGTTTATAAGAAATGTACCAGTGATAACATCTTCAGTATGCACGGCCTCATCAACCGTCATCTGAAAGGCCCTACTAGTTGCTGGAGGAGGGTTCTTTCTTTTCTGACCGGAAGATCCCGAACTCCCGATCGAACCCGACCCCGTCGACCTTGCCTCCGGACATTGACCAACCCTATGCCCTTCTTTCTTACAAGTCCAGCAAACAAAATTTGGATAACGGCAACTCTTTATCTCATGTCCTAATTCACCACACTTCATACATTTGTTTGTCTGAGCCGTACACGGACCATTATGCCGAGACCTACACGAACTACACCAGTTGGAACTATTGGAACTTCCCGAAGAACTACTCCTTCCAACAAATTTCTTACCACTCTGCCGATTCCCTTGCCACTTAGATTTATTCTTTCCCGACGATTCAGTTCTTGCTTTAGGGAAACTTGTATCCCTTCCTTGCCATAATCGCAAACCTCTCAAATCATTATCGGCAGACCTCGCAAGGTTAAAAGCATGCGATAAATCCTTAGCCAATCTCACAACCGTACGGTAATTATCCGGTAATGCATCCACAAACTGTTCTATCTGGGTCTTCTCGTCAGGAACCCATTGTTGCACAAATCTAAGCTTATCCGTAAACTGCGAAATCAATTCATCAATAGTCATGTCATCCTTCAATCGAAGATTCACAAACTCTCTTCGAATCCTAGCAATATCAAAATCCGAACAGTATTGGTTACGAACAGCCTGATGAAATTGAGACCAATTAATAGATTCATTTTGTTGTTGCGTCAGGTGTCCGGTAACATAATCCCACCAAACCATAGCATCATCCTTCATGCATTGAACCGCATACTTGACTTTAAATTCCTCATCACAACAAGTCACATCAAATTTGCGTTCCATATCTCTCAACCAGTTTAACGTTACCGTAGGATTTTTACTCCCCTGAAATTCCGGTGGTCGACTAGCCATAAAAGTCTTGTACGAACACTTCTTTTCTGACAGAGAAGATGAACCAGAACCATAGACCGAGGTTTGCTGAAATAACTGTCTAGTCGCAGCTTCCTCAGCTTTCCTCTTGAATTCCCTAAGAAATACTAACTCGTCTTCCATCTCATGAATATACTCGTCTCGGTTAGATTGTTGTCTGGTTGGCTGAGAAGTACCATTATGATCGTGTTGCTCGGTATGAGTCCCAATTTGAGGAGCGACAATCCTGGAGGCATTGTTGGGGTTGGTGGTCGGTGGTTCGTTATCTGCCATTTCTGAAATTCAACACAACACTTGAACTTTGTTAATCGTTAGCATCTCAATACTAACTACCGTCAACCAATACTAATCCCATACCCAAGAATGTTTGATATATCACGCTCGAGTTTTGGGATTGATCATTCAACAATGAACAATTTTCCCAAAACTATGCTCTGATACCAATTTATAACACCCCTCATTTCCTAATAGTAATATTAAAGATAATACGGAAGCGCAGGTAAATAAAACACAATACTTCATTACATATTTTTTCAAAGTACCAAAACAGTTTAGATGGTTAAGTTACTACGATTTAAAACTTGTTCAAAAGATTAGCATGACGGGGTATTATATGAGCTAAACAGAGTGGTTACAAAAATAATCAGAGTAGCTTGAATATCAAACATTCCATGCTTCCAAGGTTTGACCTTCCTGCTACCCACCCGCATGCACAAAACAAAAGTCTGCAGGAAGTAACAACGAGGGATTAGCACATAGCTAAGTGAGTAAATCCAACACCCAACATTCAACTTAGCTTAACCAATTAACTACAACAAATATTCGCCAACACAACAGCTAATTACAACTTAATGAGGATCGGCGGATCCGGGGATAACCTTAGTACCCGGGCGGCTCCCCAAGATCACTTATCCAACCATATCCGTATGGCCATAACGGATGAGACCGATAGCTAGTGGTTATCATACTTAGGTACAGTTCAGCACACACAACAAATGAAGTACATCCCTGTACCAGTCACACAACAACCCACTAGCCCAACCAACAGTTCATCAACTAGTTGACCTCATTAACAACAATGCCCGAAGGCCACACAAAGCACATAAATGCATATAACCAACAATAGCAACTAATCAACTCAATAATCAAGTCTACGTTTACCCGTTGTAATCAAATGATTACAACTAAGCCAAACGGTGAGTTTTGAATCCACTCACCAATACCTTCGTCTTCACTAACTCAGATTCTCGGGGCAACGTTATCTTTCGGAGGATCTGAGATTCAACATCAAATAAAAGTTAGTAATCGTTATCGTCCAAATATAACTTATAAAAAGTTCGACACATTTGGAGTTCATTATTCTAAACACTTATATTAACGACTACTAATCATACACATAATCATAATACGTCATATAATTACATGTACTAACACTCGAAAGGTTTTAAAAACTAAAAACGAATAATACCCTGAAAACAGCCCGAAGCCGCCGGCTTGGCTCACTTAGCCGCCGGCTAAGTCTAGTAGCCGCCGGCTACCATGTGTCAACCGCCGGGTATATTTATTTTTCCATCAACAGAACTAAATCGCGTTTTGAAGCATATGAAACCCGCCGGCTTGGGTCCTCTGACCGCCGGCTAGGCTGTTTAGCCGCCGGCTAAGGGTCAAGACCCGCCGGGTTGATCTTCAGTTACAGCAGCAACAGCAGAGTTTAAACTCTGCACGAATTCTAATTACCAAAATCGATTCTCCACATACCAAACTCGACCAACCTATGTTTTTAACATCAAAGTAACATCCTATATCTACTAACAACTTCAATAAACATCATCTATCATCAAATTCATACCAAATCATAAAACCCATTTAAATTTCAAACTAGTTTCAATTATGATTTGAGAACATGGATTTAATCCATATAACTAACCAAGAATCATCATATAGCATCATAGATCACAAGTAATTACCATACAGACTCAAGAATCATCTCAAATTATCAATTTCATCACTTATTCTAAAAATTAAGGTTATGCACTAAAATCACTTACAAGGAAAGGAAGAACAAGATGATGGCAACTAGAGGATGATGAGGATGATACAAGCCAAAGATCACACTTCAATTCTACTTCCAATTGATGATTTAATCTAAAGTTTTTAAGTTAGGGTTTATTGGTTTTGTTTGAAAGAAAATGAAAATAAACAAGAAATTGGGAAAGTGATCCCCAAATAAAGATCGGCCCCTTTTTAAGCCGACTTAACATTTTGGGTATTTTATACCCGCTCTAAATCTATTGCCTGAAACTTAATTACTAAATGCGAGAAATTTATTTTATTGTTCCGTCAACTTTAATAGTTTAAATCAAGCAACATTTTATTAACCACAATAAGTCCTAAGACCTATTTCACCAAGTTTCACAATTAAACAATTATATCGCAAAATTATTTAAAACAATTAAATACGCAATTATAAATAGAAAAATACCAGACTAACGGAGAGGATGTTACATTCATAAGGAACCCTTTCCACTCCATCTCCATCCAAGATGAAGACATATCCTGTCTGAGATTTCATATCATCTCAATTGGTCAGAAATCCAGCATCACTGTAACCAGTCACTTTGAGTTCAGCTTCAGGATTTCAACCATACACCAGGAATATCTTACTAATCTCACTAGTAACCCTTAGATATTTGAGAATATTCTTCACAGCAGTCCAGTGACTTTCACCTGGATTCCGTTGAAATCGGCTGGCTATATTCTGTGCGAACGCCACATCAGGTCTAGTGCATCTAACCGCATACATTATAGATCCCACAGCCGAAGCATAAGGAACCCTTTGCATACGCTCCACCTCGGCAGGTGTAGACGCACATTGTTTGCTATTTAAGTCAAGTCTTTCTCGCATTGGAACATTCTACGCTTAGAATTCTCTATCTTAAATCTCTTTAAGATCTTATCAATATAAGCACTTTGACTTAGTCCAATTAACCGCTTACTTTTATCTCTATAGATCTTGTTTCCAAGAATAAATACTGCTTCTCCCAAGTCTTTCATAGTGAAACACTTTCCAAGGTAGGATTTTACATCTTGTAACATTGGAATGTGATTTCCTATGATCAATATGTCCACATCATATAAGACAAGGAGGTAACATTACTCCCACTAGCTTTTTGATATACACATGGCTTATCAGGGTTTTGAGTAAATTCAAACTTTTTGATTTCCTCATCGAACCTCTTATTCCAGCTCCTTGATGCTTTCTTAAGTCCATAAATGGACCTTTGAAGCTTGCATACTTTGCTGAAATGTTTTGGATCAATAAAACCTTCAGGTTGATCCATATAGACCTCTTCGTCTAGATAACCATTTAAGAAGGCAGTCTTGACCTCCATTTGCCAAATCTCATAGTCATAGTACGCTGCTATGGCTAAGAGAATCCTAATAGCCCTAATGTCCACTACATGAGAGAAGGTTTCATCATAGTCAACTCCGTAGATTTGAGTATAACCCTTTGCTACAAGACGAGCTATAAGTGTGTACATTCTCATCCACATTCGTAGCTTCAAGCCATTTTTCAGATTCTGATCTAATAATGCAGCTTTGAAATTAGGAGGTTCATTAAGATCCTCTAACATGTGTTCCTCAGTTTCTACATTTAGACACAACTTTTCGGAAGCACATATTGTCCTTGCGGACCTACGAATTGGAACAACATCGACTTGAGGTTCAACACTTTGAATACTTTCCCCCCCAAGTTGATGTTCGCTAGTGTTTATAGAAGGTGATGCATCTTCCTCTTGATTCTCATCAAGTTCTACGACCCTCCCACTGTTTTCTTGAGCTATGAGATTCTTTTCAAAGAACTCGGCATATCTAGATACTTTAACAGTATTTTCAGAAGGATTGTAGAAGTAGTAACCCATTGTTTCCTTTGGGTATCCTACAAAGATGCACTTAATAGATCTTTGCTCGAGTTTGTCAGGCATATCCCGCTTCACAAGCGCCTCACATCCCCAGACCTTTAAATAAGATAAATTAGGGACTTTCCCATGCCACAATTTATGTGGTGTCTTATCCACCTTCTTGGTTGGAACCATATTCAAAATACGTACAGCAGATTTAAGAGCATAATCCCAAAATGATAATGGCAGAGTTGTAAGGTTCATCATGGATCTTACCATGTCTAGCAAGGTTCGATGCCTCCTCTACGACACTCCGTGTATGGAGGAGTAAGCTGTTGGACAATCCACACGCTTTCAGATAATCCTTAAACTCATGGCTTAAGTATTCACCACCTCGATCCGAATGAAGGATCTTGATGGTCTTACCGAGTTGATTTTCTACTTCACTCTCAAACACTTTAAATGTTTCAAAGTCTTAATGTTTATGTTTAAGCAAGTAAACATAACTATAACGACTGAAATCATCAGTAAAAGTGATGAAGTAGCTAGCACCCTGTCTTGACACATGTCTAAATGGACCACAAACATCCGTATGTATAATTCCAAGTAGATCTTCATCCCTTTGCGTTTGATGCGGAAAGGGTTATCTTGTCATCTTGCCAGAAATACAAGATACACATTTATCAAAGGATCCATCATCATTTGATTTTAAAAGCCCTTCACGTTGAAGCCTTTCAATGCGTTTCTTGCCAATGTTTGCAAGATGATAGTGCCATCGATAGGTAGAGTCCAAATTATATTTGGCTCATATATTGCTAACAGAATACATAGAATTAACCTTTGAAACATGATCAGGCATCTCAATTTCAAAAATACCATCACAAGGAATAGTATTAAAATAATGAACATCATTTTAAGAAATTGAAATACCATAATCATTGAAAACATTGATAAATACGTTATCTTTCAAAAGTGAAACTGAAACAACACCTCTAGTAATAGCAGGTGCATAATGACAATTGTCTAATACAATAACTAAGCCCGAAGACAAAACTAAGTCAAAACTTCAATTTGCATTACTGCTTCACGTACACCATGTACAAGCAGAGTGCCCCATGTTTCAGTTTCTTCTTTCCTCTAATTCATTATAGGGTATTACAGATGTGAGTACCACAACAAGTGTCATATACCTAGGAATTTGATTTTAGAGAAAGAATATAATTCTATCGTGAAGATACTTGAAGGTCCGGTCGAGCCGGCTAGCTTCTTCTTCTTATTTATCAACTCAGCAAGAAAGGCAGGACAATTCCTCTATCAGTGTCCCACAGTGGTGACACTCCTTACTCTTAGCTGGATGCTCTTTCTTAGCTGCAGGGTTTTGCTTAGGATTAGGGACAAAAGCACATTGCTTTCCCTTGACATTTCTCTTAGCCTTTCCCTTAGTTTGCGGTTTCTATCTTTCTGGAGCTTTCCACTCTTAATCGCAAGGATTTGTGGAGTAGCCGATTTCAGCTCTGTAATCATATCAAACGGACTATGATTTTCAAATTGGTTTTGAAGTTCGGGAGTCATGCTGCCGAGTATCAAACAAAAGCAACTTCATTATGACGATCATAAAGAGCATTTCATACTACTAATTCCCCTACAGGACCAGTAGCAGTATTAGGAACAAGTCTCATCAACTGTTCAATGACTTCTGTTTTCCTTTCAACACGAAGGACAATCCTTAGTTGACAAAACCAATCATTGAAATTAATTCCAGAAAGTTTTTCTTTTCTAGCATTTGCCTGAAAGCCGAATAATTCGAGTTCGGTGCAGGATTTGTCATCTACAACTAGATAAAAGTTCGAATTTAGTATTTTCGATAATTTATCCTTAAAAGAAAATTAATTACCCAAATGTTTATATTAATATAAACAATTAATTTTCTTAAGGCTAGGATCCTATTTGACATACCACCATCACATCAGTTGATCTGCTAGCAATGATGGTACTCAAAAGGTAAGTGACGATCAATAATTGCATTACAAGTGCAATTCCTAGAAATTATGGGACTTACAAATAATACTTATGAAGCAAGCATAAGTGAATTTGTAAACATGTTTCATCCCATCTTTTGCTACGGGCTTAAGGATCTCACCGCTTAACTCGTTTTAAGTCGTCCAATTAAGAACTGTAAATAGTCCACCACCGTCTCACGATGAGTGGTAATTTACCTTGGGATTGCAATTTACCTACGTCTCACGCAGAGTAAAAAGCAACTGCAAGTGTTCTTACGATTGGATGGCAATGACTTAAGTTTTAGGGTAACGCAATTTGATGTGTTATCAAATATGTATGAATATGCATGTACCATATTCATATCATAGGTTTTAATAAAAAATATTTTATCTTACATCAACATAAAGAGCTCGGTAACTCCATTTGAACGCACAAAGAACCGCAGAAGTAAGGCTAGCACAAGGCTGATTAAGTAACCCACTTTCTTTAAGGAGACAGAGCCTCCATGCTTATAGCTCTCTTATAGTTTGTTCAAATGGGTGAGCCGGTGTTTCTTTAGTGATGAAAGATACCAATTTTATTAAATGAATTTGTAATCAATTAGATATTTTATGACGCGGGAGCAAATTACGGTATATGAGCCCAACCCATATGCGTCATAAATATGTAATATTACAAACCCTAAATCAAATTTCATAGTCATTTAGTCAAGTTTAATTTTTTTTCCTAAAAATAATTTTTGCGTCACAAGTCAACAATTGGCAAATAATTAAACTAAACTAATCGACTAGCTTAAGGGGCATTGATCCTATGGCCACTATGTTTTAGTATGTATACTATAAACTACTAAAACAATTAAACAATCAACAATTGATTTTCATGCAACTTTTGATGGGTGGAACCTAAAGCATGGCAAACTAGGGACATGTAATCCTTGTCAATTAAACAGTTTAAACAAGTAGCACTAAATTACACTAATCAATTTTTAAGCATGTCATCTCAATTAACAATTAATTCTAACTAGCATATCATTACATCAAAGTGATATCCATGACAAATTATACATAAATTTCATGGATACCCTTTATCTAGCTAATTTAAAAGTACATTAATAATAACAAAACAATTTACATTAAACATGTTATTATTCTTGTTAAACATAAAATTTACAATCAGATTTAAAAGTATAACACTTTACTATAAAGTTTACATTTTATAAAAAATTTCCTAATGTTTGGCGCTGGATCACCAAACCACCAAACAAACAAAAAAAAATTTGTTTCTTTCTACAATTAGTCAAAAGAGATTTCCAAAAAAAAACAAAATTTTCTTGCTGAATGACTTTACTAACTTGGATCTCACAAAACAAAAAAAAACATAACCTTTTTTTTCTTCTTTTCAGTCGGCAAAATATATCCCAATCAACCAAACAATTTTTTTTTTCTTCTTTGTTTATTGTTCGTCGCATGCAACCTTACGATAAAAAAAAATTTCGTTCCTGTTGGTCGACCAAACAAACAAACCCCCACTAAATTTTATGTTTAACAAATCTAACTAATTACAACACATACGTGTGGCTTTGATACCACTGTTAAAGTATAGCAAATAGATATATTCAAATTGTCACACAATTGCGGAAGCATAAACACGTACATATAATTAGTTAAGATAGAAAACGTGTACCTTTTAGCTAGCTCTAATTAATCGTTTATTAAACGAATAGGTTTCACTAATGGTAAAACCCTCTACGACCGCACACACAACACGTCATTGATAACCACCCGAATGCTAGTTCAATAACCAAATTAATACCCTTTAATTTTGTTTGTGTTTTACGAAAGAACAAAATCAATACTTTGGGGTTTTTTTTTCCCCTTGTACGTACGAAAAACTAACACACATGCCACCTTGGGGTTTTGTTTTATTTCGTCCGTATCACACAAAAGAAGGAAAAACAAGTCGGTCTTCAAAAAGGTTTTTAGGTATATTATATATATAATCATCCTTTTATTTATAATTAAATAATAATAACATTTTATTATTAATTAATTATAAACCCTTTAAGTAATTAGAAGTAACAATTTAGTCCTAATAACTTTCACTTTGAACCCTATCACTTAATAATATTTATTAAATGATCTCAAATTAACTAATAACTCAACTAGTTATTACAGTTAACTTAACTTGGTTAAATAAGCGGTATCTACGTGTTAACGCGTGTGACCCCGTAGGCTTAAACATTTCCGGACATGCGTTTATGTGACGTGGTCATTTCCCAACATATGATACCTCCATATACAAGGACCCAATTTTGCCTTCAATACCTGTAACTAGTGTAATACCCGGGCGGTGCCCCGGGAACTCTACTTTTAGTATCCGCTATGTTTAATTGGTATTCTGATAACACCAAATACATGCAAGATATAAACTTTTGATGTCGTAAAAACATATGGAACTAAGAAAGGTGTCTGCTAGCTGTTGGAATCAAATATGCCCATCATATATTCTACTTTGAGTTGTAAGATCTGGTACATTTGGTGCTTGGATAATCACCACCTCTATGAGAAAATTATTCCATAAGCCTATTAACTCGAAACCTGCAATTGAAAAATAATGATCCAAATGACAACAATAGATCAAATAAACAAAAAGCATTAAAGCATTTCTTTTTTTAAGCATACTAATAGGTTGGATCGAGTCATGTTACTTGTGTGACAACCGCATTACAGGATTCAACATACAACCAACATGAAAAGATGTACTTTTTTGAGCAAAAACATAAAAATATATACTAAACAAAGCAAAAACAATAAGGTTAATTAGTAGAATAGACAAGTTAGTCAGATTTGGTAATGTGGTAATGGAGCTGAGTATACTGACCTGTGAAAATTTTAGGCACAAACAACCCATCTGACCTATCTCTAGTTCATCCAAGAGTTACAATTTTGACGGTGTTTGACGGTTTGACCCATTGAAAACAAAATAAAACCAAATCCACTCTTTCACGTTTGGAAAATTGAATTATCATCAACCCGTTTTAATATATATATTTTTTTTAATTAACTTGCCCGAGCTGCACATTTTGCATTACTTGAATGTATCATGCGTTAGACGGAGAAAATATGATGAAGCATTCAAGCTAACTTTTCAAGGTGCTCACCGGTTGAGCAATTGATGCATTGTTGCAACACACAACAATCGCGATGACATATAATTATAACAATTGGATTGAAATATAAGTAAAACATAAAAGGATGGTTATCATATTTGACTTTTTTGAATCAAGCCTGGGAAAGTCAAGGTGTGGATGATTTGATTCTATCGGGTCAACTAAATGAGTCAAGTAAGTCAAGTATGGTTGATGTGTATAAATGGATTGAGGTCAGCAGCTGCAAGCTCATACAGAAGATTCTATTTACAGATTTGACTACTTATAGTCAACTAGTTGTAGATAATTGTTTTCTTTGGGCTTGGTGTAGTGTTGTGAGAATTGAACAGAATATACTGAGTAAAATTGTTGCTGGTCTGGTAAAACTTGGTTTATATTGTGGATTCAGTAGTATTGCTAAAGGTGATTGGCTTATGATAAGTTTGACAGTTCAGAGTCAATATATTAATAGTCAATTGTGGAATGATGGATGCATGGTTAGTAATGCTTATTGGGCTCAGTTTATATGGATGGTTGTGGGTAATTATGATCAAAATAAGCAGATTTGGTGTGCAAGTATATGGCTGGAAATATATAGGGTGCAAATTGCAGGTTTGACTAATGTTGCTCAATATTGCAATGGTAAAAATATTGGGCTGAGGACTGGATTTACAGGGCTTCTGTGACACCCCTCAATTTTCGATACAATTAGGAACTGTAAACATGTGCATTTTAGGCTAATTCCCTAACTTAAGTGAATTCACACTATTTTAATGAGATAAGTCTAGCAAAGCCCAACAATTTAATACGATAGATATTACTTTATTTGTAATTATTAATAATTACGCACGCGACATTCGGAGCGAGTCCGACGAAATAAATATGTACGTTGGTGATACAAATTTTATAAATATTGTAAAACTATATTTGTAGTAGATATTTACTTTGAAATATTATGTTAACATAAAAGCATAACGATTAAAACATTAAACGTTTATACGTTTTAATTAAAACGTAACGAATGCGACAAAATACATAAAACGAACCCGACAACCAAACTAGTCAAAAATTTCATTGTTGTAACTTAAAATAAAGTATATATAATAATACTTCAAAAAAAAATTTTTGCCGCGAAATAACGTTAACTAACTAAATGAATATAACGTATTAAAACTACGTAAAACGATCGGGTAAACGAAAACGGGTAAAATACCTAAACAATAAACACCACTTAGGGGACAAGAAATCTTGATGGCCATACTTGCCCTTTGACAAAAATCGGCCAAATCACCATCCCTCAACCTCCCCATACCCTTTGAAGATCTTTGACTAACTTATACATTTACACAATACACAAACACATTTCACACACTAATAATTCACCAAACACTCTTTCTTTTCCTCCTTTCCTATCCATAAACGGCAGCAGCAACAACTCATACCATCATCATCATCCAAAAATCATCATCTTTATCATCAACATAACATCAAACTTTGCTAAGGGAAACAAGAGGAACAAGCTTCAAAGATCATCATCTTCACTCTTCCATCCTCTACACTCTAAGCTTTGTAAGAACTCTTGATTCTTACACTCATATTTACTGTTTTTGGTATATAAACATGTTATAAGATCATCCCATGAAAGATCTCACACAAAAACTCAACCAAAACTAAGTAAAACATAACTTTATTAAAGATCACGTCTTGGACAGATTCTGTGTTCTCGGTACAAACATTGTATAAAATCGTACGAGTAACGAAAACACTTGAGACCACTTGGAAAATCTTCGTATTTATGTTAAGAACAACTTTCGTGAAGAACGCTTCGCTTGAAAATGCACAGATTCTGATCTAGCAATTGATTCGTAAAACTTAGTTACGAAAAACGAGTTTTCTGGACAGCCTAACTCACGAATTTTTTAAAAATATTGTGGATGTCTAAAAATCATGAAAACGATACTGGAAGTAGGTGATATATGTGGGAACATCGTGTAAAAATTTCAGATTCGTTCGATAAGTTTTGACCCCCGAAAACGAGCTCGAAAATAGTCGAAAACAACTAAAAACTGAGTTCGGGGGCTGTTTTGGGCTCGGAATAAAAATGACATTTTTGGTTAACAACGAAACACAACGATAATTTTCCCGACCTCTATTAACATATTTAAGACTTACCTAAAAGTTTCGGGTCAAACCGAACTCGTTTGACCACGTTTTGAATTAACGAAACTCACTTTTTAAACTTAGACGACAAGTGTCGCTTTTGGGATCAAATTTTATGCGACACTCAACTGAGTGTCGCCAAATTAGAAACTTATATTTTATATGATACTGGACCAAGTGTCGCTACCTTAACTCAAGTGTCACCTGTAGTGTCTCCAAAAGCAGAGAACAAAAACTTAAGTTTAATGTATACTTACAACGAAACGAGTTTAATGATAATAACACTTTATATTATTATTACGATATTATCACCAACGAACACATACAAGCTAATAAACGAACAACGATCTTTCAACGAGTGAACGAGTAACAATAGTTTGACATTTAGTCAACTACTTATATTAATATCTCTTATGTTTAGGACGTTAGAGACTTTATTGGGCTTACACATTGCTAGCACTCACATACCGAGCTCACGAGGTGAGTTCACAGCCCAATTTTAACTGTTTTACTGCTTTCAACTTGGGGTGAGAAACATAGTCAACTACTTTATTAATTGCCATAATCTACATGATTTTATAAATGCTTTATGCTTTATACTTGCGAACTATTGCTGACACGTTTGTACTTTGTTTTGCTTGATTTACCTGAACACTTTGGAACTGAACATATTTGAACGTTTTCACACTATATTTATAAACTATTTATAAAATGCCGTTAGGCTTTTATACTATTTGATGTTTTCATGTAACTACTTTCGAACATGTTGAGACTATGATATTTTTGTACTTACGAAACGAACTATATACTTTTATTTGAACTATACATGGAACTATTACCTAGTATACTTATGAACTAATAGGAACTATTGTGAACTATTGAACGACCCTACTTCTTGGGCATAGGAACTATTGAACGACCCTACTTCTTGGGCATATGAACTATTGAACGACCCTACTTCTTGGGAATAGGAACTAATGAACGACCCTACATCTTGGGCATAGGAACTAGTGTGAACTATTGGACCCTACGTCTTGGGCATAAGAATTATTAGGGACTATCATCCCTACGTCTTGGGATATGACTTTTAGAACCCTACTACTTGGGTTTAGGATTCTATATTCTTACAACTATATATAAACGATACTAGTGAGTAACTTTCCAACTGAACGATATTTTGAACTAAGATACGAACTTTATTTAACTGTTATGGCAATAACTATTTGAGAACATTTTTGGTTGAACAACTACACTTGCAAACTTAAAAACCTATGAATTCACTCAACTTTGTTGTTGACCTTTACTATGTTTTTCAGGGAATTAGCTGCGCACATAAGATCGCCGCACTTTTGGAAACTAGGCGACCCATGAAGCTATTAGGATGCCATCTTTTGGGACAAATGGATTTCTTTTATATAACTAATATGTATTGGTCATATCTACGAAATCCACTTTTGTATAACTTAACTACTTTTCAACTATTACGATTTAATAAATCGTAACTTTGTAAACTATTACTAATGGCATCTTAATATATGTATGTTTTGCGATATCCATATGCTCTGATATGTTTGTATGTCCTACGTTGACGTCAGCACCCCCGTACTCAAACTAAATGCTTCCGCTAATCTAAATCAACGAATTTGGGGGTGTGACAGATTTGGTATCAGAGCCATTGGTTATAGCGAACTAGATTTCTTAGGTGACTTAGAGACCTTAGAGACCTAGACTATAGCCGTGGCTAGGACACTTATGCATGCACGTTTAATTGCATACGTATAACTCGATACTCGACAACTATTGTTAAGACACATCAGCATACGCGAACCAACTGACCGAAACCCTTGTACTCTTACTCTATTCGTTTTATAGTATGGTTGACATCGACTTGAACTCCTTGAACCATACTACATTCTATTCATTGATTCGTGTGAACCTAATCGTATTAGAACGGTTGATGAAAAGAAGTATGTATTTAGCATCATATAATGACGCCTGGCCAACGTGATTATATTATACTACGTACATATGGGCGTTTCATGATCGTAAGATGCGTGATGGAGATATCAGAAACTTTCTTTATTGTTCGATAACTGAAAAATGTGAAACTTTATCCTTCACATTCATTTCATCGGCATTGACTTCTACATTTGCTTCTTCGCAGAACGTCATCATGCCGCCAAAACAACGAAAGACTAGGAACAGTCGACGAGCAACTACACCTCCTACCGTCGAAACTACTGAACAGATCATCACCAGACGAGTAGCTGAAGCTATTGCCCAGTATGAGGCAAGTCGCAATCGCGATAATGTGGTAAACAACAGCGGAGCGGTGAGTACCCAACAAGGGTGTTCATACAAAACCTTCCTTTCCTGCAAACCAAGTGCTTTCAATGGAACAGAAGGAGCTATCGGCATTGTCCACTGGATAGAGAAGATGGAATCAGTGCTTGATATTAGCGACTGTGCACCTAATCGCATGGTGAAGTACGCCACATGTACCTTAGCTGACAAGGCACTGACTTGGTGGAATGCTCAACTCCAAACTCTTGGACGTGCGACTGCCTACTCCATGTCTTGGGAGGATCTGAAAAGAATGATACTAGAAGAGTTCTGTCCCCGTAGTGAGCTCCAAAAGATTGAAACGGAGCTATGGGACATCAAAATGATGGGTGCCGACATCACTGGTTACACCACGAGGTTCCAAGAGCTCGCACGACTGGTGCCGCACATGGTGACTCCGGAGAGCAAACGCATTGAGCGTTACACCTGGGGGTTGGCCCCACAGATTCGCAGTTTGGTAATGTCCTCCAAACCAGCTACCTTCAGGAGTGCTGTAGACTTAGCACAAAGCTTGACCGATGATGCGGTCCGAATGGGAACGTTAACCGAAAAAGCTGTGACGGGAAAGAATGACCCGAACATTTCTGATGCTGCTAACTCTAGTCATGACAAGCGGAAATGGAACAATGAAAGGAATGTCCAACAAGGTCAACAAAACAAGAGACATGCTGGAAACCCTCAGGCGTACGCTGTCACCACAAACACTGAACCAAAACCCTATCAAGGTAACAGACCCAAGTGTGGGAAATGCGGAAGGCACCACGAGGGGGATTGTATCGCCTGTGGTAACTGCCAACAGTGGGGACACCGAGCCCAGACATGCAGAAACGACCCTGCGACTAATGAGCGACGAAACGCTGGGTGTTTCGAGTGTGGAGACCCGGGGCACTACCGAAATTGGTGCCCGATGCTCAATAACCCCAACAACAATCAAAATAACAACCGTGGTGATAACAACAACCGCCTCGCCAACCTTCCACCAGCGCGTGGACGCGCATTCATCCTACGTGCACAGAATGCACCAGAGGATCCCAACGCCAACATTGGTATGTCCAAGCGAACTATTACTACCCTTTAACGGTACTTTGTTCGAACGTCTTGAACTAGCACTTCGTGAACTTAGAACCCTTTCGAACATATAACTCATTGAACTGTATGGCAAGTATGCTAGAACCATTAGAACTCATGCAATAAACTAAAGCACTACCGTGATGACGACACAATCTATCGGAAACACGTGAGTATGAGGATCCAATATAATTCTAAATCTCGAGACGAGATTTTTCTAACGGGGGGAGAATGTGACACCCCTCAATTTTCGATACAATTAGGAACTGTAAACATGTGCATTTTAGGCTAATTCCCTAACTTAAGTGAATTCACACTATTTTAATGAGATAAGTCTAGCAAAGCCCAACAATTTAATACGATAGATATTACTTTATTTGTAATTATTAATAATTACGCACGCGACATTCGGAGCGAGTCCGACGAAATAAATATGTACGTTGGTGATACATATTTTATAAATATTGTAAAACTATATTTGTAGTAGATATTTACTTTGAAATATTATGTTAACATAAAAGCATAACGATTAAAACATTAAACGTTTATACGTTTTAATTAAAACGTAACGAATGCGACAAAATACATAAAACGAACCCGACAACCAAACTAGTCAAAAATTTCATTGTTGTAACTTAAAATAAAGTATATATAATAATACTTCAAAAAAAAAATTTTGCCGCGAAATAACGTTAACTAACTAAATGAATATAACGTATTAAAACTACGTAAAACGATCGGGTAAACGAAAACGGGTAAAATACCTAAACAATAAACACCACTTAGGGGACAAGAAATCTTGATGGCCATACTTGCCCTCTGACAAAAATCGGCCAAATCACCATCCCTCAACCTCCCCATACCCTTTGAAGATCTTTGACTAACTTATACATTTACACAATACACAAACACATTTCACACACTAATAATTCACCAAACACTCTTTCTTTTCCTCCTTTCCTATCCATAAACGGCAGCAGCAACAACTCATACCATCATCATCATCCAAAAATCATCATCTTTATCATCAACATAACATCAAACTTTGCTAAGGGAAACAAGAGGAACAAGCTTCAAAGATCATCATCTTCACTCTTCCATCCTCTACACTCTAAGCTTTGTAAGAACTCTTGATTCTTACACTCATATTTACTGTTTTTGGTATATAAACATGTTATAAGATCATCCCATGAAAGATCTCACACAAAAACTCAACCAAAACTAAGTAAAACATAACTTTATTAAAGATCACGTCTTGGACAGATTCTGTGTTCTCGGTACAAACATTGTATAAAATCGTACGAGTAACGAAAACACTTGAGACCACTTGGAAAATCTTCGTATTTATGTTAAGAACAACTTTCGTGAAGAACGCTTCGCTTGAAAATGCACAGATTCTGATCTAGCAATTGATTCGTAAAACTTAGTTACGAAAAACGAGTTTTCTGGACAGCCTAACTCACGAATTTTTTAAAAATATTGTGGATGTCTAAAAATCATGAAAACGATACTGGAAGTAGGTGATATATGTGGGAACATCGTGTAAAAATTTCAGATTCGTTCGATAAGTTTTGACCCCCGAAAACGAGCTCGAAAATAGTCGAAAACAACTAAAAACTAAGTTCGGGGGCTGTTTTGGGCTCGGAATAAAAACGACATTTTTGGTTAACAACGAAACACAACGATAATTTTCCCGACCTCTATTAACATATTTAAGACTTACCTAAAAGTTTCGGGTCAAACCGAACTCGTTTGACCACGTTTTGAATTAACGAAACTCACTTTTTAAACTTAGACGACAAGTGTCGCTTTTGGGATCAAATTTTATGCGACACTCAACTGAGTGTCGCCAAATTAGAAACTTATATTTTATATGATACTGGACCAAGTGTCGCTTCCTTAACTCAAGTGTCACCTGTAGTGTCTCCAAAAACAGAGAACAAAAACTTAAGTTTAATGTATACTTACAACGAAACGAGTTTAATGATAATAACACTTTATATTATTATTACGATATTATCACCAACGAACACATACAAGCTAATAAACGAACAACGATCTTTCAGCGAGTGAACGAGTAACAATAGTTTGACATTTAGTAAACTACTTATATTAATATCTCTTATGTTTAGGACGTTAGAGACTTTATTGGGCTTACACATTGCTAGCACTCACATACCGAGCTCACGAGGTGAGTTCACAGCCCCACTTTTAACTGTTTTACTGCTTTCAACTTGGGGTGAGAAACATAGTCAACTACTTTATTAATTGCCATAATCTACATGATTTTATAAATGCTTTATGCTTTATACTTGCGAACTATTGCTGACACGTTTGTACTTTGTTTTGCTTGATTTACCTGAACACTTTGGAACTGAACATATTTGAACGTTTTCACACTATATTTATAAACTATTTATAAAATGCCGTTAGGCTTTTATACTATTTGATGTTTTCATGTAACTACTTTCGAACATGTTGAGACTATGATATTTTTGTACTTACGAAACGAACTATATACTTTTATTTGAACTATACATGGAACTATTACCTAGTATACTTATGAACTAATAGGAACTATTGTGAACTATTGTGAACTATTGAACGACCCTACTTCTTGGGCATAGGAACTATTGAACGACCCTACTTCTTGGGCATATGAACTATTGAACGACCCTACTTCTTGGGAATAGGAACTAATGAACGACCCTACATCTTGGGCATAGGAACTAGTGTGAACTATTGGACCCTACGTCTTGGGCATAAGAATTATTAGGGACTATCATCCCTACGTCTTGGGATATGACTTTTAGAACCCTACTACTTGGGTTTAGGATTCTATATTCTTACAACTATATATAAACGATACTAGTGAGTAACTTTCCAACTGAACGATATTTTGAACTAAGATACGAACTTTATTTAACTGTTATGGCAATAACTATTTGAGAACATTTTTGGTTGAACAACTACACTTGCAAACTTAAAAACCTATGAATTCACTCAACTTTGTTGTTGACCTTTACTATGTTTTTCAGGGAATTAGCTGCGCACATAAGATCGCCGCACTTTTGGAAACTAGGCGACCCATGAAGCTATTAGGATGCCATCTTTTGGGACAAATGGATTTCTTTTATATAACTAATATGTATTGGTCATATCTACGAAATCCACTTTTGTATAACTTAACTACTTTTCAACTATTACGATTTAATAAATCGTAACTTTGTAAACTATTACTAATGGCATCTTAATATATGTATGTTTTGCGATATCCATATGCTCTGATATGTTTGTATGTCCTACGTTGACGCCAGCACCCCCGTACTCAAACTAAATGCTTCCGCTAATCTAAATCAACGAATTTGGGGGTGTGACAGCTTCGGATTTTGTCGGATTGGGTTCAAATGGAAAACGTTTTGGGATGGACTGCATTTGGTGGAGATCAAGTACAGAAGGATAAAGCTAGTAGTGTGTTACATGGAAGTACATGGGTATATGAGTTGCAAGGACAGAAGTGTTGGACTCGGATTTTGATTACTTCAATTTTGTGTGCAAAGTTAAAAAGTACTCCCTCCGTCCCAGAATAAGTGTCATGTTTCAGATTTTGAAGTCTTTCCTTTTCAACTTTGACTTTAAATATCTTTGTTTGTGTTATATAATACTTTATGAAAATTATATCAATAGAAATACATTTAAAACTCAATCCATTCATACATTTTGCATCAAGTATTATATAACACAAACATTAACATGTAAGGTCAAAGTTGAAAAAGAAAGATTCAAAAAGTCAAAACATGGCACTTATTCTGGGACGGAGGGAGTAGTAATACCATAGTTATTAAATGTATAGAGATAGTTAATATTTTTAATTTTGCAAGTGTTATTATTGTGTTTGGTTTTTGTATTAAAGTTTGGGTGGTACACTAAAATCACCCCTAGAGGTATGCCTCTAGTAGTTTGTAGTTACTTAGTTTTATTTTAATGCATTTTGCCGGGGTTTTATCCCTTTACCCCAAATATATATATATATATATATATATATATATATATATATATATATATATATATATATATATATATATATATATATATATATAAAAGTAAAACAATTGCATTGAAATACATGTGTGTGTTTCACAAAAGCACTTGCCTTCATAATAAGGATGTTTATATCCCAAATCCACAAAAGCATGGAGTAGCTCTTGCTGTGAAAAAAAAATGTGAATTTGAATTGAGAATTCCTACATAGCCCCTGCATTACATTATATATATATATATATATATATATCAGCAAATGCAACAAATAAGAATAAAAACATCAATATTTGATTATGCATGTGTGACTTAGTCATGAGGATAAGCTATAAGAAAAGAAAAAAACATGGATAGCCAATATGGACGTAACCTAAGGGAGGAAAATAAAAGTATCCAGATACAGCAACAAATATATGTGTAACTTACGTCCATCCGAACAAATTTGCTTTGATCATCGATCACACCTTACCATTGAGGCTCTTGATTAGGCTATTTTCGCAAATTATGAGCTAATTATAATGCGTGCACTATTTCTAAGCTATAAAGAGAGCTTTCCGTGAAATAAAGAGATTATAATCTTTCATCATTCTTGAGTAAAAGTTTTAAAATAGATATCAAAAGGGATTGAATACTTTATATTCGATCGAGACATCTAGAATTTAAAAATAGCATACACAAAATTGGTAACAAATTAATAATAGATCTCAAAATACCATGAACAATGAAATTACTATCATCCAATCCTAAGTAAAAGTAGATTGGGCAAGGATCATTGCAGAATGTTACCTTATGGATGACAAAACATCCTGGAATGTGTTTTGCGGAATACATGAGCAAAACACAAACACATACCCCATTTAATGCAGCTTCAAATTGCAATTAAAGATTAATATAATTAAAAACTAAAACAAACAGTTATTGTTGGTTTTAAAGAGTATAGAATGTGAAATGGAGAGAATTGTTGGAGCAAATTTTCTGTATCTTTATTCCAAAATGCAACGTACAATATTTAAAGGAAAGATATAACAACTAAAGTTCCTAGTTCATGCGAAATAAAAGAAACCTGGGCTACATGCACTCTCATCCTAAATAACCAACTATCCTAAAATGTTGGAGAACTACCGGCCACGTGACTATGCATGTCTACGTGACTATGCATGTCACACCTCTTGATTCCTAAAATCAAGGCACTAAACTACATGGTAAAGACTACTTCAAACCATATGACCCGTGACCATAACCGAACCGTGACCCGGTATAAACGATTAACCCAACAATCACCCCCTTAATCGTTTATTTACACCTTCACTCACTGCATCGCTTGATCACCTTCTTTTCGAACTATATCGATTCTCGACTTTTCTTGGATATCCGACCTCCACCTCGGTCACATCCAAAGTCTTCTCGAGTTCGACCCATATATATGCAACACCGGTAACATTTAACATGGCTTCCCGTTGAACACGTTCATTACCATCTCGACTTCTCTCGGACCCACGACCTCTTCCCGGGCCACGTCCAAAGTCATCCCAGATTTGAACCTCCAACCGCCATAATGTTCACACCGTGTTTTTTCCTTTCTTCCTTGTCTTGATAGCCATACCCTTTTCACGATCACACTTGTTCAAAGAGGCTCTCCACCGACCAAGAAAACAAAGCCACCGCCTTCTACCGTTTCCATTCAACTGCCAAGCGAATCGAACCCAAAGCCTCCTGCTTTGACGTATCCTTTCTGTCCGCTTTTCACGCACGTACGCCAGTCTCCTCTTATCACGAAACAAACTGATCAAGAGTACAATTTGCTCTCTTTGATAGCCACTAACAACCCCGGAGCACAAATGTTTATCACCAGTCACCACCCGTCGTCTCAAACGGTACTTACACCACAACAACGGCCGAACCGAAACGCTTTACCGTCTCCATCTTCTTTTGTATTTAATCAGACCTCCAATCCTTTCACGTTTTCCCTCCACTGACCGACATACCGGCCCGTGGAGGCTGCCTCCAATCTTCAAACCCGCTACCTATGAGCCCTCGGCTCTGATACCAAGTGTTGGTTTTAAAGAGTATAGAATGTGAAATGGAGAGAATTGTTGGAGCAAATTTTCTGTATCTTTATTCCAAAATGCAACGTACAATATTTAAAGGAAAGATATAACAACTAAAGTTCCTAGTTCATGCGAAATAAAAGAAACGTGGGCTACATGCACTCTCATCCTAAATAACCAACTATCCTAAAATGTTGGAGAACTACAAGCTACGTGACTATGCATGTCTCACTACAAGAAAACAGTCAAATGCCCACGGTCAAATCCATGGAAAATCTGTGGGTAAACGTGATTACCCACAGATTCCCTACAAGTTGGGTCCGAAGCTAATATGGGCCTGGGTAATTTCACTTCTGTGGGAAGTTCATGGGAAATAATTTTTACCCACGGAAATGATCAGTAGAGAATTCATGGGAAAATTGATTTACGTCTTCAAAATATTCCGTGGGTAATTTGTATATTCCCCACGGATTTCTCATGGATACTTTCCCACAGGTTTCTCACGAACTTGCCACCCTGATATTTAAAAACATACAGTATATAATTTAAAATCTGCATTTTTTATTTCAAAAAGAAAAACTGCCATTAAAGATTACAAACGCCGCACATAAAAGCAACAATGCCTACAAGTTCGAATTGCATTAATCATTTATCAAATCAAATATGTACACAAGTTTTGTTCGGGGTATATGGCTACAAAGAATCATATCAAATACTTCAACTTTCCAATGAGTTGAAAGTTGCCCTGAGATTTCGTCTTCTAAGTTATTTATCCGCTATATTGTTTTTCACTTGAGCTATGGATCGAGTCAAATGTTGAAAAATTGTAAGTCATGACTGTCTTTAAACATTGATGCTGAGAAGTATCCTTGTATGGTATCACAATGTGATGCACAATGATGACATAACCAAAATATAGGCATGAGTACAAGAGTAATTAAGACATTAAACATAAAGTAGCACACCAACAGCGTTAAAGGTTACATATTTTACAAGTATGCCAAGACATGAAAGTTTACCTTATAGTTTGAAGCATAATTGATGTCCATCTCTAACTATTTTCTTACAAAAGTAAATGCAATCAATACCTACTGTGATGAAACAACTATAAATAATTAGTGTGGATATAGTTCTGCTTTAGAAATCATAATTTTGTGGGTCAAAACAAACAAGAAAATTACCCTTCATTTCTTGAAAATGGAGATGCACAAAAAAAGAGAGCTTTTAGAGCAAAAAATCATCCTCTACAGTTCCTCGAGGTTTGCTGCCTGGCAAAACAAAATCAATTGTCATCAAAACAAGTTATGCTTCTATTGGTAATAGGCATCTAAATAAATGAGCAAATTCACACAAAAAAAAAGAAACCTTGGCATAAATAAGCATACTTGCCTTAGATCACCTACCTTGCTCGATGAGTTATTTAAGATGTTCAATAATCAAAAAGAACATATATAAGTCACTCACTTTGTTAACAAATCATATAAGTTACATACAAGCATACAACATCAAAAACTCAAACAACTACATAAAACACTTAAGAGAGATATATCTATACTTTACATGAATTTTACAAGAAAGGAACTTTACATCGTGTATCAAGCTCGCATTACATGATTAGAGCTAGGCAGTTACTGAGTGCATAACTTAAGAAGGTTATGGCTGGCTAATTGCACACAAACTTTCGTACTTGAATAGAAAAGACCCTCATTTTGCACCTCTATTATGTTACAAAAACACAAATATCAAATTACAACTAGGTAAGTTAATTATTTATTTAACATATATTAACAAGTTTTAACATTATAAGGTACCATAACTATAATTAACCTCAGCATATCATTTATACATACATATAACAAGCAAAATCAATAGCATTTACTGCAAAACAATATTTAATTTAACCCTAATAAATTCATCAAATAAGTGATGAAAGGGAAGAAGCTTACTCCTTTGGTTGAAGTGTGTCTATGATTCCTAGGTTTCTTAATACCGTTCCTGTGAGCCTTGTGCGACTGGTTATGCGCTGTGTGATTCTTCGTTTTAGCCATCTCTTTTTCTGTTTCAACCACCACATTAATTAACACACAATCAAATATAAATGTAAAGTAAATATATAATAAATAAATCAGGATTCGTAAAAACAATAACAATGTAAAGTAAATATATAATAAATAAATCATCCAAAAGTTAACGAGATCTTTTTTCGCATCACATGAAAAAGAAAACAGAGATATTAAGCACACATTTACGAGATCTGGTGACTACACAAAAGAAAAATATAATTCAAGAACTAACACAATCCAATCGAAGTTTTAACGAAAGATTAAAGAAAAACACACCAAATCAGCACTCGAGACTTGCTGGAGCAACGATGATCGTGGTTGTTGTCTAATCCATGGTCCGGGGTTGGTGTTGGTGTTGCTGTGTGGTCATCGTCATCAGGTAGTCATTAGCGGTGGTGGGTTGGTGGCTTGCGGATAATATTACGAAGAGAGTAGCAGGGAAAAGAGATAGTGATTTTGAAATTTCGAGTGAACAATAAAGGGTTCTAACTTTGAGACTTAGGGGGAACAATGAAGGGTTCCAAATTTGGGGGAAAAAACAAGCGCCAAAGGGCGGGATGTGAAAAAATTGCAGAGGGAAGGGCCTATTTGGCACAGAGCTTTTAGAAGCTTTTTGGAGCTTTAAGCTTTTTGTTTTAAAAATTAAGCTCCTCTGAAAAATAAAGCTTTGTTTGGATGCACAAGCTTAAAGCTTTTAGTTTGGAGATTAAGCTCCTAATTTAAACGCTCCTTGGAGTAGCGTTGAGATTTTTCCTGGGCTGTTAGTTCACAAAATTACCCAAATACCCTTTAATAATTAGTGCAAATCACGTCCAAATAAAACTGTGCTCAACCCTAATTATATTGTATTTCTACCGGAACTTATCTCTGCAAGTTAGTGGCTTCCTTCTCACCATTTGTAAGTTCCCAACTTCCCATCAATCTTATATATTATTTATTTATTATTTATGATATAAAGTTCTTTTAACATCGATTGATGCTTTTCACTACAAGAATCTGGACTTTTCGCGACGAAGACTTTTCGCGACGACATAATGTCCTCGCTAAAAGTCACTAAACGACAAAAGAAATCTGCTTTTTAATCGGGACCACCTCACTTTTTGACTTTTTCTTTGGCGACGACTCTTTGGCGACGACATGTCCTCGCTAAGTTTTTTTATTTTATTTTTGATTTTTCCAATTTTGGCTCCGAAAATATTTACTTCCCGCGCACTGTTGGCGACGACTTTTGGCGACGGCATGTCCTCGCTAAGTTTTTTTAATTTATTTTTGATTTTTTCCATTTTGGCTCCAAAAAGATAACTTCCCGCGCACTCTTTGGCGACGACTTTTCGCGAGGACATGTCCTCGCTAAGTTTTTTTATTTTATTTTTGATTTTTTTTATTTTGGCTCCAAAAAGGATAAATTCCGCGCACTTTTTGGCGACGACCTTTCGCGAGGACATGTCGTCGCAAAGTTTTTTAATTTTGTTTTTGATTTCTTTTTTTGGCCTGAAAAATAAAAACTTTTACCGCGCAGTTTTGGCGACGATCGTTCGCGATGACATGTCGTAGCCAAATTATTTGATTTTTCATTTTGGCTCTAAAATGGGAAGAAAAAAATTCCCGGGCACTCTACAATGACGCCATTTCTTTGTCAACGTTTTTTTACAATGTCAATCCTCTTTGAACATTCAACGCATACCATCGATAATAAAACAAGTTACTGGATAATCACCTCAAAGACTATTTAAGTTCGTGAAATCCTAAGGCGTTTACGTGATATTGTAATCTGTATGTTGGCGAACGGTTGGGATAAACCGTAATGCGCCAACACTATGGGTTTAGGTGTTAACCCTATTCGAACAATTACACTATGGGTTTAGGCGTTAACCATATTTGAACATTCGAATGATCAGGATAAACCCTAAGGCGTTTGCACTATGGGTTTAGGCGTTAACCTTGTTTGAACATTTGAATGATAGAGATAAACCTTAAGGCGTTTACACCATGGGTTAAGGCTTTTACCTCATTCGAACATTTAAATGATCGAGATAAACCCTAATAAAGGCATTTACAATATGGATTTCGGCGTTAATCCTATTCGAACATTCGAATTGTCAGGATAAACTGCAATGCATTTACACTATGGGATTAGGCGTTAACCCTAATCGAACATTTGAATGATCGAGATAAACCCTAAGGCGTTTACACTATGGGTTTAGGCGTTAACCCTGTTCGAACATTCTAATGAGCGAGATAAACCTTAAGGCGTTTACACCATGGGTTTAGGCTTTAACCCTATTATAACATTCGAATGATCTAGATAAACCCTAAGGCGTTTACACTATGGGTTTGGGCGTTAACCCTATTCGAACATTCGAACGATCGGGATAAACCTCAATGCGTTAACACTATGGGTATAGGTGTTAACCTTATTCAAACATATGAATAATCAGGATAAAACCTAAGGCGTTTACACTATTGGTTTAGGCGTTAACCTTATTTGAACATTCAAATGATCAGGATGAACCCTAAGGCGTTTACACTATGGGTTTAGGCGTTAACCCCGTTTGAACATTCGAATGATAGAGATAAACATTAAGGCGTTTAGACCACGAGTTTAGGCGTTTACACTATTTTAGGACCTATTTAAAGCCTACTATAATTTAATTAGTATTAAATATAAATATAACTTATATTTTATACGTAGTAGTGTATATATATATATATATATATAAACAATACGACATCATCACTATCATCATAATATTCGAACATTCGAATTGTTGGGATAAGCCGTAGTGCGTTTACACTATGGGATTAGACGTTAACCCTAATCGAACATTTGAATGATCGAGACAAACCTTAATTAAGGCATTTACACTATGGGTTTAGGCGTTAACCCCGTTCGAACATTCGAATGATCGGGATATACTTTAAGGCGTTTACACTATGGGTTTAGGGGTTAACCCTATTCGAACATTCGAATTATCGAGATAAACTCTAAGGCGTTTACAATATGGGTTTAGGTGTTAACCCTGTTCGAACATTCGAATGATCGATATAATATATTCAATAGTACAACTTACTTTATATACAAATCAAACACAAATTTTAATAGTAATTATGAATTAATTTATAATATAATATAATTTATATTTAACACTAATTACAAAACACTAATATTTTAGGAACTATTTAAAGCCTAATATAATTTAATTAGTATTAAATATAAATATAGTTTATATTTTGTACGTGTAGTATATAAACAAACATTAATTAAAAATTTGTTTAATATTAAGATATTTATTTCCCAAAAAAATCAAAAAGCCCACCATAAGTTTTAGTTTCCCGGGTGACTTTTTTTTTCCTCCAAAAGTAAAGCATATCCAAACCCTCCTATCCAGATCTGTGCCGCCAACACCCTTCAACACCACCCACCTTATTCACCACCACCGAAACCACACCATCACCAAACCGCCGACCTCCACCACCATTACTTGCTGTGGAGCTCCGCCACCCACCACCGACTGAGCGCCGCCACTCACCACCCACCGCATCCGACCTCTACCACCACTAAAAAAGTAAGGTTTTACAAACTTACAAGTTCAATCTTTGTGTATTTTGTATGAATTAGCTAATAAATTTTTCTTTTATTTTTATATAAACTAGTGAAGAAAATATGGCTATTTTGTGATTTTTCTTGAGTTTATGTGCTTAAGTAATTGATAAAAAATGATTAGAACACTATTATTTCTGTGTATCAATTTAAGGTGAGTCTTAATGATATTATTTTGAGTTTTGTTTTGGTCTTGGTGTCTCTAGATTTGATGGTGATTTTGTGACTCTGTGTATACACAAAAAAGAATGATATGGTTGTTTTAATTTATGTTTTTGGGTGTGAAAGTTGCGTACTTCATCAATTCACAAAGTTTGTTATTTTAAGATAAGTTTCTTGATTACTAAGCTATATATAGTTGTTTGCAAGCATTGTTCATTAATCGATCTATTATGGATATTTTGTGGAAATGTTGTTAACATATTATGTGGACTGTATGAATCCTGAAGTGCCCGGCTTGTAGACTCCAGCAACTTTACGGGGTGCTGTTCTTACCTACGAGGATAGGGAATCGATCCCGTGCAGCTCATATTTGATTGATTTTTCATTTTATTTTTGCTGTCGTTAGGACATGAACACGAAAATGTTCGAGGTGCTTTTTGTTGCTGCATTTTCCTCTTGTTATTCGGTTCGCTTAAAGACATCTTTGGCTCGTGTTATTGCTGGTGTAATAAGTGTCATCATTGAGGTATTCATGTATTACTCATTTGGTTTACATGATTTGATAAAACCATACTTATAATCATATAATTCAACATTTTAGATGTATTGATGGTAGAGATTTTTGAAGTTGTGTTAAGCAACTAAGGTATGTTTTCTGATTGTAACTTGTGTTTCATACTTATAGTCATGATAACGCCGACGGTGGCTCTCATCCTATTATATAACATGTAAACTTTTTCACTATTGTTGTAGATATACTTTTGTAGATTCAAGGGAGATAGACTAAGCTTGAAGAATAATGGTGAAGCTGCTTGATTATGAACAAGTGATAGTGATTGAATTCGTTTTGAATTTTGCTTTTGTAGTTCTAGTGATTGAATTCCATAGCTCTGACGTTGAAGGACTGGTGACTAAATTCATAGGTAATCACTTTCAGTTATGTATTTATTGTAATATCTATATGTTTTACTGGAGTAGGCTACTACTACTCTAATATTGGATTATTGAGCACTTTCGATCTTAAATAGTACTCCGTAGTAAATATGTTTTTCAAGAACCACTATCTATTCATCAATATTTGGTTCATAACGTGATGACCTGTTTATTTTTCTCTACCTTCATCTATTTGAAAAGTGAATCTTCAGGCATCAAAGGTATCAGATTGATTTGTTTGTTTAAAGAGAGAAAACTGTCTTAGTGTTGTAGCATTGGAATATTGACGCTGTTACTGTTTGATCTTCTTAATTCCTCTCAGAATGAAGCCTTACATAGAGAAAAATGATATGTATCCCCACACAAAATGGATGATACTTATTTTGGGGAACGAATAACCCTTTTGGGTGAAAGACGAGTCAGGTAATTTCCTTTTGTTTTTGCAATTTGAACCTGCTGCTATCTATGGTAGTTAATCAATTAAAGTATTATGTACATTTAAGCATCTTATCTTTATCAATAGTAGTATGAAATTTTGTAAAAGTACATCTAATTTGTCGATCATTTTAGCAACTTCTATAGTCATACTCGTGTATATATCACAGTATGTTATTATCTTAGAAATCCTGGTTGCATTGTCCAATGTTGACTGTCATGGGTTATGTGTTTTATTACTTCTGTGATCATTTCCATGTTCTGTTATTTTATGTTATGTTATGATATTGCTAATGTGATTACTAAATGCTTAACTTGAGTGTGCAAGCTAAGGTAGTGTTCTTTCTGATTATTCTAGGGGAGCTCATAATTGCGAAGGACAAGGGGTATTGTTCTTCACAAGATCCCCAAGTGCCACAACTGATGGCTCACAAAAATGAAAAAAAACTAAAGAAAGGAAAGAGGCTAAATTTGAAGAAATGAAATCAAAGAAAGATGCTGTGTTTCGGTTTAGGACTATATTAAAGGTCAGTTCCTTGGTACAAGTTTGTCTAATGTCTTTATTGGTTTAAACATTGAGGTATTATTGTGTGCATCAAGTTCTAATTAGTTATAACATATCTAAAGAATTATTGTGTTTGATTGCTAGATGATATTTTAATGTCAAATATCCAGGATGATGATGATTCCTGATGTGCCTATATTTCTAGAAGATGATGGATCCCATGATGTTTGTAGAAGATGATGATGAGGAGGAAGACAAGGAGGAGGATGACGAGGAGGAAGTTAGTTTGTATTTCATGTGTTAGACAATCTAAAAACCTTGTATGTTTTAGGTTAACGGATTTGGATGTTTGAATGACTTTGAAACGTTGTAGGTTTGTTTTGGATGGATGATAATGTTTTATTTGCGGATTTTGTTTAATTTGTGGATTTTGTTTTATTTGCGGATTTGGTTTAATTTGCGGATTAAGCAGGAAAAATGCACTTGTAATCAGGAAAAAACATGGGAAAATGGAAATAACAGGAAGATCTGGTTGAAAATGTCTATGATTTTTAGCGAGGACCCTTTTGCGAGGACATGTCCTCGCTAATTAATTTTATTTAAAATAATTAAATTTATATATCTTTGGCGACAACTTTTTGGCGACGACATGTCCTTGCTAATTAAATTTTTTTATTAAATCAAAAATAAAAGAAAATATCTTTGGCGACGGACTTTGGCGACGACATGTCGTCGCGAAGCATTTTTAAAACAAGAAAATCAAAGTCAACGTGGACCCCACGTGTCCTCGCTAATGGTCGTCGCCAAAAACATTCAGCTACGAGAGTATAGCGAGGACCCTTTGGCGAGGACATGTCCTCGCTAAATACCTACGGCGAGGACATTTGGGCCCTTTGGCGAGGACTTTTGTCGTCGCCAAAAGTCCCGATTCTAGTAGTGTTTATGGCAGTTTTTGACATATTTCATGTTCTATTATGTTTGTACGTAATTTATGTTAACATTGGATCAAAACCACTGTTACAAATAAATAAAAGGTTTGTTTATAAATGATTAATGAACCTTTACTGTGCGCATGATACGTATTTGTGAGTTAATATGCGTGATTGTGAGGTAGATAGAGTAATATAATAGGATAATAACTTTTAATTAATTTGTGTAGCTATGTGCATATATATATTCGTGTCAGTCAGTTTTTTGTGAATACTTGTCTTCATACATTATGCAGATCTACAGGTATATATAGTTCCTTGCCCATTTAAACCAGAACTAATAAATTGTACTCGTCTACTGTATATATATTTTATGGTGTTAGATTAGATGGCCCAAAATAATGGAAAGGCGAAGAAAGAGAGTTGGCCGGATGAATCAGTTGTGGCATTATGTAAATTCTTGAATAAATCTATTATGAAGAATGGTCGAAATTCCCCATTTAGATGGAGTGATCTTCAACCCGAATTTGAAAAACTTATTAACCACAAGTTCCATAGTGAAAGAGCTTTGAAGAACAAGTATGATACAATGAGAAAAGACTATAATCTTTGGAAGTCGTTGACCGGGACAACCGGTGTAGGATGGAATAATAATACAAAGACACTTGATTGCGATGAAGATTGGTGGGAGAAAAAGATTAAGGTAACAATGAAACTATCAAAGAATTATACATGTTATTATTGTTATCATCATCATTATCATTATTATTGCTAATAAATCTAACATTATATTTTGTAGGAAAACTCCAATGTTAGAAAACTTCAGAAAAAACAACCATCCATTGAACTACAAAATGCATGGGATCAATTATTTGGGGATGCGGTTGCTAGCGGTATCGATTGTGTAGCGGCCTCAATGGATCCAACTACTTTGAACCATGTTCAACATGAGATTATCGAGGATGAAGATGATGAGGATGAGGATGATATTGAAGTGACACCAGTGAACAAGAAATTTTCATCTAGTTTGGAAAGCTTAGAAAATCAGACAGAAGGTTTCTTTGGACGTTTCTTAGATGCGTTTGATGAAGATGATGCAACACCGCCAAACCAAGCTGGGGTTTCTAATCAAAATCGTAAGGCAACTAAACCTAAGCCCGTTAAAATGAAGCGCAAAGGTAGACAATCAGCAGGATCTGCTATGTTTAAGGAGCATATAAGTGAAAGTAAGGCTACTCAACAACGTCTTTTGCATATTTTAGAATCAGAAGCTTCTAATGTCAATCAAAGCAGCAAGTTTAGTGGTGATGCGGTTGCAAGTGTGCTTAACCACTTGATTGAACAAGGATTCATGACTAGTGGTGACGATTTGTGGTTGTTTGCGATGGATTTATTCGAGGATCCCGTGAAAAGAGAAATGTTTATGACTATAACCGATGATCACACTAGGATGAAATGGTTGAACTTTAATCAACAAAAACGTGGCAACTAAAGTGTTTGTTTTTCATGTAAACATTTTGCTTTCTTTATATGTCGTTATTGTTTGGGTCTTTGGACATTTGTCGTATTCAGATTTTGTTTGTTTGGTGTATTCGTGCTATCAGTACTTTATGGATGTTATGTGATGTCTCTTTTAATTTTAATAATTTTGAGTAGTTTATTTCATATCTTCTTATATTAATCATGTGTTTATGTTTGTATCATTTAGGCTTATCATGGATATTGCAAGAAGAAAGAGAATAAAAAAAATAAAGTGTGTAGAAACTTTGATGGAATTAATCACCGAGTGTGATCTTGCTGCCGCCTACTATTATAAGTATATTTTTAAAGAACCATGTATGACATCGTCTCAAACAGGAGAGGCTTGGATGAATGAAGTTTTGAATGGTAATCCAATTCGCAGTGTAAATGCATTTAGAATGCATCCAGATGTGTTCAAGAAACTATGTGAAGAGCTTGAATCAAATTATGGATTAAAATCAAGTGATAAAATGTCTGCTTGTGAGAAGTTAGCGATATTTGCATATACGCTTGCTGTGGGGTTGTCTAATAGGGATGTTGGGGAGCGTTTTCAACGCTCTGGAGAGACTATTAGTAGAGCATTTCATGACGTTTTAGAGGCGATAACTGCTAGAGGTACAGGTTTTCAAGGTCTAGCACGTGATATTATAAGACCAAAAGATCAAACTTTTCCTACACCACCTCAAATCTTTAATGATACAAGATACATGCCGTATTTCAAGGTACTAAATCTTTTATCTTGTTTGTATCTGTTTTATATGTCACGTCATATCTTTATCGTTTACATTTTTAACTTGCATTTAGGATTGTATTGGGTGCATTGATGGAACACATATAGAGGCGTGCATCCCGGAGAAACAACAATTGCGTTACATCGGCCGAAAAGGGATTCCAACTTTTAACGTGATGGCAACATGTGATTTTAATATGTGTTTTACATTTATATCGGTTGGGTGGGAGGGATCAGCACACGACACACGCGTCTTTCTACATGCGATCAACACTCCGTCCATGAACTTCCCACAACCACCGGAAGGTAGTTATATATGTGATATTGTTTCCTAGTTATCAACATCAATTAAAGTTACTTAATTTCTTTCTTATCATTTTACTAGGTAAATATTATTTGGTTGATAAGGGATATCCGGAAAGAAAAGGATACCTTGTTCCATATTCCAGAACAAGATATCATAATAACAATTCCAAAACGAGCCACCAAATAACATGCAAGAAGCTTTCAACCGTTCGCATTCATCTTTAAGAAGTTATATTGAGAGGTCGTTTGGAATTTTAAAAAAACGATGGAGAATCCTTGGTAGAATGCCCCAGTTTAGTGTGCAAACTCAAATTGATGTTATCATCGCCGCATTTGCTTTACATAACTACATTCGAAATAGTTCTGAAGAAGATATGATGTTTACGGCGTTTGAGCAACATCCAAATTACATACCACGTGATGAACTTCCTGACGTTCGTACATATCAAACAAGTAATGAGCATTTAAGTGAAGGAACATCTAATGAGATCAAAAAGATCCGTAATGATATTGCTACATTGATATGGAATGCATGAAATCGATGATTTATCATGACAATAGTATATTATTGCGCTTTAATCTTTTGTATTGTTAGTTAATATTAAATAATGACTTTTTATCTAAAATATAAATTCCTCTTTTTATACAATTGATTTTTTGTTAACTTTATTTATTTAATTATGTTCTCCCTTTATCTTTATTGTCCTTTTTTGTCATTTCACAATTTAATCTTACAGCTACAGCTACTTTACCAAACACAATTTACAAATAAAGCTACAGCTTTCAGCTCAAATAAAAAGCTTCAGCTTACAGCTACCAGCTACAGCTACCAGCTACAGCTCACAGCTACAGCTCACAGCTAGTTTTGCCAAACATACCCGAAATAAGAAAAGAAGATATTTTGGGATAGTATATATAATATAGCACTAAACTTTTGGAGTATATTTCAAAGTAGTTTAAACTTTAAACTCAAAAACTTTATAAACTTATCAAATGTAAAACTTATGATAGGAAATTAGAGAAAAGTTTAATTGAGACCGTTTATTTTGTGTGCGAATGGGGAAACCAACCACAATATGCCACGTGTCACTTTTTTCTCTCTTATCCACGTTTTTAAAAATTAAATATCTCACAAACGACAAGTCGAAAAATCATGAAATTTGCACCATATTTTTCAGCGTTTTATCCTCTTCGATTTGCCGTCCATCAAGGCATACTTCCGACAAATTTTTTTTTTCTTCATTTTTTGGTGGGTTTTACATATTAGTAACACATGTGTTAGTGATTGATTGTACATTTGATTTAGGGTTTAGGGTTAGGGTTTAGAGTTAGGGTTTAGCAGGGTTTAGTGTTAGGGTTTAACAGGGTTTAGTGTTAGGGTTTAGCAGGGTTTAGGGTTTAGGGTTTAGTATGATTTAGGGTTTAGAGTTTTATAAAGTGTTTAGGGTTTAGGGTTTGGGGTTTGGGGTTTGGGGGTTAGGGTTTAGGGTTTAGGGTTGGGAGTTTGGGGTTTCGGGTTTCGGGACGAAACCCCAAACTCCAAACCCTAAACCCTAAACCCTAACCCCTAAACCCCAAACCCTAAACGCAACACTGTAACACACGTGTTAGTAATGTAAAACCCACCAAAAATAATGGAAAAAAAAAACTTGTCGAAAGTATGCCTTAATGGACGGCAAATCGAAGAGGATCAAACGCTAAATCTAATGGTGCAATTTTCATAATTTTTCGATTTGTCGTTTGTGAGATATTTAATTTAAGGGGTAGATGGGTTTTGTATTCTCTTTGTACACATGGCATCATATCATTTGTTCCTTCATTATCACACAAATTTTTAGTCTCATTTGAACCTTACCCTAGGAAATTATTTAAAAAACAAAAATATATCAAATGGGTGGCTAGTGAAAGAATCCTGTTTTACGGTTTTACCATAAAGAAGTAGGCTCATATTTTTTTATACAACGTCAATATCAATATTAATAAATATATTATAGATTTCCTAAAAAAAATATAAAAGATAATTTGTTATAAGAAATAAATATGGAGTAGCATGAATTGATTGCACATATATTGACATTTTCGATTTAACTATTACAACCATTGAAATAGAGTTTGAAAAATAGAAGTATGGCTGTTCACGAACCGAGTCGATTCGAATATTCCGATGCTCGACTCGACTCGTTTGAAAAATAATTATGTTTGAGTTCAACTCGAATTCGACTAATTTTTTAAAACCATATTCGAGTTCGAGCTCGAATAATAAATTAATGTTCGAGTTCGAGCTCGAATAAAAAATTAGTGTTCGAGCTAGTTTTTTGTAAATTGTCAAAAACTTAAACGAGTATCAAGCTCGAGCTCGAGCTTGATATTCGTTTAAGTTTTTGACAATTTACAAAAAACTAGTTATTTGAGCTCAAAATGTTTGTTTAGAAGCTCAAGCTCAATAAACTCATATATAAGCTCAAATAAGCTCCATAAAAGGTATAGTAACTATTTTATAAGCTAGACTTGAAATAAAGTTTGTGTAAATTTAATTAGTTATTATCAAATTATCAAACACTAATAAGTAATGATGTAATTAGATTATTGATATTTATATTGTGTTCATCTTATCCTATATGTTTCACACATCCAATGTAAGATGCAAAAAGAATAATGAGTTTGTCCCAAATAGGAGAAAAGAAACAAAATTAAAGAAAAATGGTACTATAAAAACAAAGTCGCATAGATGAGAACGTGAAACCAACTTATGTGTTCTTTACACTCTAAATATTGGGTTAGTACAATATCTGTGTTTCTAGATATAATTTTAAGTAAAAAACCTATTACTATCATTCCTTTTAAGTTTTAAAATATGTAACTATTATGGTAATAGATATGTTCGTTTAGCTCGTTCGACTTGACAAGCTCGACTAGTTCGTTCGGCTCGAGATTATTTTACGAGCTTTCGAACGAGCCGAGCCGAATTTATTGTTTTGAAGCTCGGCTTGTGAAACTAATCTAGTGGTCTTTATATGTTCGAACTTGACTCGAGCTCGAATAGTATTATGCTCGAATTCGAGATAAACGAGTTCAAACTCGAGTTGCTGGTTAACTGCTCGGTTCGTTAACAACGCTATATAGAAGAATACTTATTAAGCCCTAATCATTAAAACTTGTGGTCAATGTGTGGGTATTTCGTGTGGAAGTTTAAACATTCCTATAGATTTTCCAAGGATTTCCCACAAATATTGTTTATCCTTTACTAAGCCCTAACCCCTAAAACTTTTGGGTATTCCGTGGGTAATGTTCCCGCAGATTACCGACGAAAGGTTATCCGTGGGAAACATACTACATTCCCCATAGAATTTCAACGGAATACCAACGAATCAACTTTCCCATGTATTAACCACGGATATTGAATATCCGCGGGTAATCCGTGGGAAATTTCCCATGAATTTCCCACAAGTTTACTACGGATTATAGTGTTGTGGGTAGTCCGTGGGAAATTTATGAGAAATGACTAAATGAATTATTAAAAGATCAATCGCGGGGAATCTGTGGAAAATCCGTGGGAAATTACCCACAAATTAGTTCTGTGGGAAATTTTCGTGCGTAATCAGCAATTTTCTAGTAGTGTCTACGTGACTATGCATGTCATACCTCTTGATTCCTAAAATCAAGGCACTAAACTACATGCTAAAGACTACTTCAACCCATATGACCCGTGACCATAACCGAACTGTGACCCGGTATAAACGATTAACCCAACAGTTATTACCATATTTGTATCCAGTATCTAATCATAAACTTTAGTTGTCCTTCTTGGAGTATGAATGGTAGACATATTTGCCGTCAAGAATGAATAATAGGCTTCCCATTGATAGCATGATACCATGTAACTTAGTGAAAGTTATACACCTCTATGGCTCTATATGTAAACATATAGTTATGTACGTCACTTTATATTAACTTACTGAAAAGTCATGTCCATGACTATAAAGAGGCATTTTGACAAACAGTAGATATGCAAGAAAACATTTGCTCATGGATAAACATGATAACATAAAACACTCATAACCTGCGCACCACATTGGGGGTGTTTGGATTCGCTTATTTATAAGCACTTATATGCTTAAAAAAATAAGTTTGTGACTTCTTACTTATTTTCAAGTGCTTATTTTTTAATAAATTTGCAGATAAGCAGTTTTCAGAAAGTTGTTTGGATTTGCTTATCTGCTGTCAAAATAAGCAAATAAGCAGATAAGTACTTATTTAACCTATCTCAAACACCCCATTTTATATCATCATGGAAAAAAAGAAAAGAAGTAAATCCAACGTGCATACAAAAAAGCTCACATGGGATTCCGATTTCCAACATTCACAACTCCAAAAAAGTAATGACAGTTTACCGATCTTTCATTAACTAATACGGAGTAAATTTCTGCTAAGAAGTATAGACATGTTTAAGACATCACTAAGTCATCATATATAGCGTTCCGTTGCACCACCGCCACCGTCCCGTGGCCTAATTTCAGACAATTCCTCCGTCCCCAATGGTTGCCCCACCGCCACCATACGAAGATACGGGTCTCCATTTCCTCAAGGTTTCACTGTCAAATATTCAGGCACCGTCGCCGCCACCGTCTGAAGCACCGTTCTTCTAGGTTATCAAATCTCTTACCGTGTTTAGTGTGATTAATAACGTTTTACGCTGATGTATTATCAAATTTTATAATACTTTTGCTGTTAATAATTGGTGAGGATTGATTCTTGATTATATGTTTATTCACAAAATTGGTGTAGGTTTAGGATTGATGCTTGTATATACTTTTATGTCGTGTAATAATAGCTTGATTGTATGTTTATGTCATGTGATAATCGGTTTAGGTTTATGATTAAAGCTTGATTGTATGTTTATTTCATGTAAGTACTTGAATTTTTAGTTCCTTCTGTTCATGTTAAAATTATTATTATTACTATTCATCATTCTATAAATCAGTAGTTTGAGTACAAAACCCACAGTGTAAATCATATTGCAACTCAAATGATAATGATGAGTGAGTGAAAATTACATCAGTTTCGGTCTGAAAAGAATACGAGTCTAGGCGTACAATAAAATAGAAAAGCCAGATGCATATCTTAGTTAAACTAAAATAAAGATAATAATACCGAGAAATATACAACATTTATAAGTTTCGTTGGTCTTTAAGATGATACCTTTAATGAGCCAAACCCAAATGTATGCTGACCATTGCTTATTACTTCAATATGAAGAATATGATCTAATGGAGCTTCATCTAACATAAACCGGAATTACTTGTTCCAAATTGGATCCCGGCCAAGTCTTCTTCAAGAACCATGATTCAGAACTCTACATCAAGAACCCGTAGGGCTTAGATAAGTACTTAGAGGTGGCGATTTTAGGCCATTTTGGTTAATATATAACTATTTGTAACGTTTGATCAAACTTATAAATACATTTTAGTATATCCAAACTGAAAACCTCAGTAAACAATACGAGCCCGAATTGTTGGCCAATGGGTCAACCAAGAGTTAGGTTAAACAGGTCAACTTTTAGATGCTTTAAAATGGGTTAATTTGGGTCAATCTTGAATAATTTTTTAGAACATAAATCATATACAAATACTTCGCTTGAGCAACAAAAAAGACATAAATGGTTAAAGAACAAATATATTCATACACCCTACAACACGTCTCAAAAACGACATTCGTAAAGTACTATATACATCCTAAGATTTCTTTTATAGTAGATTTATGTTTTTCTTAAGTGTCTATTACGATATTCGAATATCTACAATTAAGGTTTCAGTAGCAACGAAAGAAATTCACAAATGAGTTCACGTAATAAATCGAAATCCTAACACCATTCTATACTAGCAAATAAGATAATTGTCTCGTATACATAACAATTTCAAGTTTATTACATACATGGAATCTGGTTGGTGGGAGAATTTTTATCAAGCTTATGAATCTCCCCAAGATTGACCAAACAAGATCAGAACAAATAAAAGTCAAGATTGCAGTTATATGACTTATATCTATGAGCCTACAGTCCCAAATGTTGGCATGATTATGAATTGCCTTTTTAAGCTTCAACACCTAAGCATTCTAACAATACACAAAACACACAATAATATTTATTACAATGTTGTACTAAAAACACAAAAATACGGTAAGACCTTATGACTCTTACTTACTAAGATCTGCTCAATAATGGGAGTTCGTCTGACTTCAATTCCAACTCTCTCTGTTCAGCTCATTATGTTTTATAAAACATAAAGATTTCTTTGACATGGACATACATAGACACTTAGAAAGTTATCTTTTCAAAGGGATGGCACAAACATAGTAAGATTAAAGTTCAAACTTGTCAGTGTTTTTTTTTTTTTTTAATTATGTAAAGATAATTCTGCTTCAGCCTCTCCCAAAGCTTGCAGATTAGATGCTCTAATATACCATATATACTTGCCAGAAGAATACTATGTATATTGGAAAATACAACCCAGTCATTACACCATCTTTACAGTAAACACCAGCACAAAATGATAATGATAATGATGAGTAAGTGACTATTAACAGAAAATCGTATCAATTTCAATTTGAAAAGAATACTAGTCTAGTCGTATAATAGAATCCAAAAGCCAACTGCTAGATCATTTGCTGGTGCAGATCAGCAGCCTGCTGGGCAAGCTCCACCACCATAGCCTCATCAAAGAACTTACTGATGCTAACATCCTCGCTCATTCCCTTCCTACGCCTTGTTTTCACCATAAACTCGCGTGCAAGGTATTGAATTGGTGCAGGCTCAAGTGGTCTTAATACAATGCTTTTGTCCAGTGGATCACCAGGAACAATGGCCCAATGATCAAAAGCAGAGAGAGCAAATGCCTGCCCCTGGGTATGATATCGTAAATCCGTCTCAAATCCGAATGATTCAATCACCGGTAGGAATGCCTTAACTATGTAGGTTGGGGTTCCAGGTTGAGGAACATCAGCAGTTATATGCCCACGTCTTCGTGACAACACCGTGTATATAGCAGAAATACAATCTATAGGTGTTTGTATCTCCACGTAGTAAACAGGCTCCATAAGCCGTGGCGTTGCCATGAGAAAAGCTGAATAGGCCACACGACGAGCTGTTGGAATGATTTGACCAGTTCCACGATGTAGTGGCTCTGGTGCAATTTGTGCGTCTACTATTTTAAACTTAACGTTACGGATGGGCTCATCGCAAAGCGGACCCTCACGTGCACCCCACTGGAATCCTTGAACAATAGAATCCTTCACAGCATTCAACAAGCTTTTGTCTACTTCACTAGAGAGGGTGTCATCCAGTAATATGTTAGGTCCCTGCTTGTCCGGTCCAAAGGCCCATATAGATCTCGCAGCAAGCAGGTCCCAGTCATATTTGGTTTGAAAGAAGTCCCCTAGCTTCTTCCTAGGCCAATCCACACTTACAGTACCATTCTCGATATCCTCCGCAAGTCCTCTCTCCAACGGTTCAGCAATCATGGTTATTTTATTTTTCTTGTTGGGAGTTTCAGCAAAGCATTTCATTGATGAAGACTCCACCACTGTTTCACAGAATGATACAACTGGGTCGGCTACCTTGATTTCGACTTCTGAATATAGTTCCCTGAGATCCTTCATAATAGAATCCAAATACAACTCTCCCGTGCCTAATATAGTGTGCTCTCCAGACTCCTCAACTTTAGTAATAGCTAGAGGATAGCTCTTGCTGATCTTCCTAAGACCCTCAACCATTTTCGGTAACTCGCTTGGATTCAAAGGCTCAGTTACCGTTTTCACCACTGGAATGGTATTAAAATGAAGAGGCCTAAATATGTAGACATCTGATTCCGAGTTACCACAAAGAGTGGCAGTTTTCATAATTGAAGCATCAACACCTTCAATAAGAACCCAAGAACCGGGAGGAGCCTTATTGATGGGTATCCTGTAGCGAGCTTGATAAACCCATAACTTTGTTACTTGTTTAACAGTCATATCTTCCTCATCATCCGGTGAATAACCTTCCCCAAGCACACGAACAGTCTGGCCGACACGGAGTTCACCACTATAAACCCTTCCAAATGCATCAAAAACACTACGATCTGACTTAGGATACAATTTTGTAATATTAACCATAAGCGGACCAGAGGGGTCACAATCTTCCATGGCATTGTAAATACTCGAATCCTTAGGACCAGTGTAAATATGATCAACTTTTCGAGATGCAGCCTCTTTAGCCGAAGGGATATGATGAACAAGCATGTCAGTAAAACCTGTGGCTGACCCAAAAACCGAGCTGCAAGCTAATCTAAGCAAAGGCCTCACATTCAACTTGTAGGCAGCGTTGCTCAGGGTCACACCAAGTTCCGCCAAAGTTGTCTCCACACTCTTTTTGTGTTCTCCAAGTACTTGGCTGTAAATCTTGTACAGAGGTTCGAGAATGAACTGCACAAATGACCTTTCAGCCCCACTTGCAGGTTGTTTCTTCTTAATACATCTAGTAGTCGGATCATAATAATTATCTCCCCAAAGCCTAGAAGCAAACTTTTCGGCATCAAAAGGGATTTTGTTGGCATCAACAAACTCAAAAGGGATTTCGTTGGCATCAAAAGGGATTTTGTTGGCATGAAAAGGGATTCTGTGAAGCTTAACATATAGTTTGGCGAATGATTGCAGAGTGAAACACCATCCTGCACTCCCACTAGCAAAACAAACGTTTCCAGCAGCTGGATCAATAATTTTAGCAGTTGAAGACAGTGCAGTGATGTGATTATTAATAACTTCAATAGTATGTCTCAGCTTATGATAGGCATCTTTGGGCGGTAATTTGAGCTCCGTTATTAGTCTGTCAACTTTGTTAATCACAACAACTATAGGTAGGCGTTGTTGAATCGCATGTCGGATGGCCCTCTCTGTGTTCACCATGACTCCTTCGGCAGCATCAACAATCAAGACCGCCCCATCAGCAAGCCTTAGTGCAGCAGTCATCTCGTCAGAAAAATTCACATGACCAGGTGTATCCATGATATTACACATATATGATTTTGAATTACCATCCTCGAGACAAAGTGACATGGGAACCGCCTTGATAGATATCCTTCTTTCCTTCTCATCTAACCTTGTATCGGTATACCTCATATGCTTCTCACTATTCTGATCAAACGTCGATACATGATGTGTTTGCTCAACCAACATATCCATAAAAACCGTCTTTCCATGCTGTAAGTGTCCAACCAAAGCAACATTCCTAACCAAAGTAGGTTTCGACGATAAACCTAACAAAAACTGAGTCGACACATACGTGGACGAATCTTTAACACCGACTTCAAACTTAATATCCCCAAAGGGCTTGATTATCGGTAACTCGAGTGGTTGTGCGTCTTCATCCATCACTAGGGTCTCCACTTGTTCACCGTAAACCTCTTCCGCAGTTGGATAATACTTCTTATCCTCTACAATTCCCATATCCACATCATCATCACCGTTGGTCATCCAATCGTTGCCAAGATCACTATCGTTGCCAAGATCACTATCTGGCTGCAGTGCTAGGTCTTCATCACTCTCTGGATCGGACTCGATGTCCGGTCCAAAGTAGTTACCAAACTCGTCATATAGAGTGTCGTCCATCCTGATCCGTAGATAATCAAACCCTATCGAATAAACCGCAACGAGACGTTGGAAGAGAAAGACTACTATCGACGAAACTGATATCCGTAAAACCCTAAATTGATATTCATATTATGAATTATGATGATGATTTGATATATTTATATAGGTATATATATAGGTATAGGTATGTATGCGTTGACCGACTTATCTTTTGATTACTTTGTAGGCACGTTTATCCACCGACTAACTTTTTGTTTCCTTACATGTCCTTTCCTTTTCTTATATAAACTTACCTAAAGGGGCGTTTGTATATTCATAGTCATATACAGACTTGTAAAGTTAAATGAAGTAATGAACAGTTTCCTTTCTATTAAAAGATTTAAACGAGTGACTAATTACATGCTCTCGAGTTGCTTAGGGGTTCGAGTTTAAATTTATTGTATTCGTTTATGAAAGCACTAGCATTGTACCCGCGCAAAGCAGCGGCGGCGATTAGGGAGCGTTAAATTACATACAATATCTCTATTTTTACTTTTCCATTGTTCTATCGTTTCGTGTCTCTTGAAAAACTAAATAAATCTAGAAAACGCGTACAAATGTAATGGATTTAATTTTCATTTTCAAAAGTAGGAAATGTAGGTAACCATTAATCATTAGATTTATTTTTCTTATAAAACTTCTCTAAAAAATCACAACTTAAGCACGTATTTTTTTTCAATTGTCTTAAAATTAATTTTAGAAAAATGGAGGAGTTTCCGTAACTAAACACACCATTAATTTCTAACAATTTCTTTCAACACTTTTGATGTGATTGTTTTCAACAGTTTCCGATAGTTTTTTAAGATTAATACTCCGTAACAGTTTTGCATCACTTTGTGGTTTTCGCATAGGGTAATGATTTAAAGAATACATTAACAATCATTATATTTAAAAAATTTAAAAGAAAAAGTTGGAATTTTATAACAAATATAAAGGCTCTTTGATAAATATGATAATGATAACTAACATTATATTAATATTTTAGAAAATATTCATCGCAAACTTATAAATAATTACATCATATTGATATATTTTAATTGTTGAATATAGGGTTTTTGGCAACAAAGTCATAGATGCTTGCACATGTATGAATAATTGTACCTAAACTAAATTTAGTGTGTATAAATAAGTGAAATAATAATTGACAATAGTACATTCATAGTCATAGAAGAAGAAAGGCAAACATTCTATTGGGCTTTCATAGGTTGCATGCCGGCCCATATTTGGATCACGTGAGTGACGATGTCATATCTTTGGGGTTGGGGTTGACCGTCGTTGAGACTTGAGATATAACATCCGTAGAAAAACAATTTACATTACCTATTAAAAAGTATAATATATAATATATAATATATTTATTTTTAACTTATTTATAAACTCTCACGTATTAAGTTTGTGAAAATGTAAATTGAGAGTTAAATGATAAAGTAAATATGATATTTTTAAAAGTTGACATTTATCTTAGGACAAACTAAAATAAAAACATGAACGCTTATTTTAGGACGGAGAGGGTATAAGAATGTAGATGTATAGCTTATGTTAAAAAAAATTTAATCGTATTGTGTCAACGTTTCGCAAGTAGTGTATGGAAATAGCAATATTCAATCATAAAGGTATTGTGTCTGTCCCAATTTTATTATCCATGTTATATTTTGGAATGTTTCAAAATAATCATTTACTTTCAATTTCAATCAATTATAATCGTTTAACTGAATAATAATGAATTGTTATTAATCAACAGTATAATTATTGTAATTTAATTTATTGTAATTTTATAAAATTGTATATAATTTTGCCGTAGGTGAAATACATCGTGAAAGATATAGTATCATTTTGAAATAGTAAGTAAGCAAGGGCACGAGGTCCGTCCCCTTTTTTTCTATGTTAAACACTACCTCGTGCCCCTTTTTAATTTTTTTTTTTAACAGTTCGACATCCATCATTCTCCGCTAGCATTAAATTGGAAATTGGGAGCCCCAAACGTTGAGTTAAAAAGTTTGTTGTTTTAATTTTCTTTCCTTAACTTTGTTGTACAAATTTTGCGTTGTGAACTCTTTTAACACGTAGTTCAATGTTCAATAAAAACTTGATTAGATGACAGCGAAATGAATTAAGAGTTTATTTATAAATTTTTATGGTGACTAATCCTTAATTATAAATTTAAAGAAAACCATGCGTGTAAAGGTAACATTATCATATTAGGTTGTTAACGTAGAGAAAAGTTCAAGAAAGTACATGAATTTATCAAAATATGAAAGTACCAATCATATTGTGCCATGTGTACAAAGAGAGTGTTCCACATGTACAATACCCATTTACCCCCAACATCAATTATCTCACAAACGACAAATCGAAAAATTATGAAAATTGCACCATTAAATTCGTCGTTTTATCCTCTTCGATTTGCCGTCCCTCAAGGCATATTTTCGACGATTTTAATTTTTTTCATTTTTAAGGTGAGTTTTATAAATTATTAACACATGTGTTATTACTACTTGTACATTTAATTTAGGATTAGGGTTTAGTGTTTAGGGTTTAGTATGATTGATGGTTTAGGGTTTATAAGGGTTTAGGGTTTATTAAGGTTTAGGGTTTAGAAGGGTTCAAGGTTTAGGGTTTAGAAAGATTTAGGGTTTAACGTTTTCTAAAGCGTTTAGGGTTTAGGGTTTGGAGTTTAGGGGTTAGGAGACGGCAAATCGAAGAGGATAAAACGAGGAATTTAATGGTGCAATTTTCATAATTGTGAGATAATTGATGTTGGGGGTAAATGGGTATTGTACATGTGGAACACTCTCTTTGTACACATGGCACAATATGATTGATACTTCCATACTTTACTAAATTCATGTACTCTAATGATCTCATCTCTGTTAACGAATTACGTAATGGTACATTAGTTCAATCTTTATTCTAGATGAACAGTGGGTGTGCGGTTTTAACTTTTAATTATATTACTTACAATAATAATAATAATAATAATAATAATAATAATAATAATCTTGTGGTTGATTCTATCCGCATTTATTTTATTTACTAGTTTATTACCCGTACGATGTGCGGTCTTTAAAAATTAGTTTATAAATTAACTGACAGTGTTTAAAGTATAATTGAGTAGTAGTAGGTATAATAGTTGTACTCCAGCAAAAACATGTCTTCAAAACAAATATTGATCATTATTAAAGGGTATACTTTTCCAATAGGAATAGGAAAGTTTTAAAACATGTGACTTTCTTTTATTCATTAACGATCAAGCCATTAAAGCTCAAGACTTGTTTGATTTTCCCACCCTTATATAAATTTCCTGCTGCTTAAGGGTATAAAAGCATCAGAGACGAAAAGCATTTATTTTATTTATACTTCTAAAAGAAAATTGAAATGTTCATAGGTACAACGAGCCGGTGAATCAAACGAAAGTACTCCGTTCTATACTATGTATGTATACTTCAATTGACGATTTTAACATTGAACTAAGAAGTACTAAGCATAATGTGCTACATGTTTGGGATCGGAAGATTATGTATTCATGCTAGAAACTTATATAACTCTCCAAAAGGTTTAGATCGGCGGGGAACCCTGACCCCGTGTACCCTTTGGGTACCAACTGGCATCGCGCTTCTACCAGCCCCAGGCAATGAATCCGAAGACCCCCCTGTCACCACGCTTTGGACCAATGAGTGGGAACGGATTCGAAACCGTGACCATTTTCTCCAAAAGTCCCCATTGACCAAGGTCAATGGTGCTTACTCGGGGTGCGCGCTGGTGCCAATTGAGCTAGGCTCTCTTGGTAGAAACTTATATAACTAATCAATGAAGATAAATGCATGAATTAGCAGGGCCGTATCTGGACGTTAGTTGATTCCAAATTAATTTTTCTGAGTGGTTAATCGTTTGTATTACACTTATTATTTGTACTTCAATGATTTTCACAACTATTATTGTCTTAATTAAGGTTGTGTTTCTTTGCCTCTGAATAGATACCTTCAGAACTGAACGAAGCTATGCTCTGACCGAACTTCTTAACCATTCAAAGCCATGAAAGAGACTGCACCATTCAGTGGGTGTATTATTACTCCAATGTCCTTTATTTTAATTGTCTATCTTCTCTTTCATCTCCAATGCTCTTCACATCATCATCTACCTTACTCTTTGGCATCCATTTTTTTCTCTATCTCGTATCTCAGAGACTCAGAGTCTCTGCATATTGAATTCAATTCCCACTACTAGAAAGATTTCATTTAGAGACATTTTTAGCGACACACTATGACGCTAATTTGTGACACGTTTATTCTTTTATTCTATTTTTTTGGTTGCCTCTTTTTATTATGCATCTCATCTTTTATTGTTAAGGTAAGTGTGAATGATCTTTGTTTCTAAGTGTTTTTCTTACTTGAAAGAGCAGATTATAAAATCATATGCCAAGATTGATAATGATTATCGGTGACTTTTTTATTTGCTATGATGAAATTTACCTCCGAAGCATGGAATCTAGCTTGCAATGGATGTATCGTGTACGAAGTCTGCAAATAGGTGTAATGAAGATGTAGCCAACATCTTTGCTATTAAAGCTTGCACATTGTGTTTTAAAAATTGTACCCTCTAAATAAAATTATCTTTATTCATTTTATGTTTCATTTTTTAAGATTAAAAATATCTTAAAACTTGATTTCATAATATATATCAGTATCGACGTTTTAAAAGTTCCGAGATATTGAATTGATTATTATCATTATCATTATATATTTTTTAGTATTTATTTGTTTAGGTTATGATTTTTTTATATGTATTTATTGCTAGCAAGTAGTTATACATACATATATACCCTTCTTATTAATGTAGAAGGTTAATATTGTAATTTTCTATCATTCAGAGTGTTTGTTCAGAATAGATAAATAGTTATCTAACAGTTAATTTTCATGCAGACAAAATTTATTCAGTGCATTTGAATCATTTAGTGAATCATTCTGTTTTATCAAACACGGCCTAAGGCTCGTTTCTTTGTTAAATTCAGAATGAATGCACTGTATGTTCAAAATACGTCATACGTGATTACTTGTTTGTTTTATATGATAACCGTTTGAATATTGAAAAAAAAAAATAATCCTTAAGTGACCTACTAATAAAGTTTTTTTTTTTTTTTTTACTAATATTTAGTCATTAAGGAAAAAACAAAGGATAAGTAAGTATATATTATTATTTAAACAAGGTAAATACCAACTATTTTAACCTTGTTCATATATTTACTTGGTTTCAATAAGGTAAAAAAAGGTATGTTGAAATTGTATCAACATGAGTTGATTATTAGTTTGCTAACGAGTCTAATAAAATGTTAGAATAACCAAGTTTTAATGATAACACACTAACACTAAAGTATTTTTTGTTCCTGTCCAAGTGTCCATGGATTAGAAAAAAATAAAAAATAAAAAAAGTAGGACGATAGAAATTATGAAATGTCTGAAATGGAACAAAACAATCTTACTTACTATTCTTGTGACATTAGCCCTTTATATTATTGCAAAATGCAAGATTCACGGGCCACTAGTGGGCTTACTGGGCTAACTAACGAAAAACAACAATAAGCTTTAACAATAAAAGTTCATGGTCTATGTGGGTCACATAATTACCCAAAGTCTTAAAACTGGGCCGCCCACGAAAATATTTCTTGCCAAACAGCCTTTTATACTTTGAGTCTTACAAACATAACGTGCACCCAATGTTTGAGTAAGGTTCAAATGAGTACACCAATTTTGAGTAAGAATGAGAGAATCAATAGATTTATGTCATGTGTCACTTTATTCTCTCTCCTCCACATTTTTTAAAATTAAATATCTCACAAACGGTAAGTCGAAAAATCATGAAAATTGCACCATAAAATTCAGCGTTTTCTCCTCTTCGATTTGCCGTCCCTCAAGGCATACTTTCGACAACTTTTTTTTTCTTTCATTTTTTGATGGGTTTTACAAATTAGTAACACATGTATTAGTGATTGGTTATACATTTAATTTGTGGTTAAGGTTACGGTTTAGGGCTAGGGTTAGGGTTTAGTAGGGTTTAGGGTTTATTAGGGTTTAGGGTTTAGTATGGTTTAAGGTTTAGGGTTTATTATGATTTAGGGTTTAGAGTTTTGTAAAGCATTTAGGGTTTAGGGTTTGGGGTTAGGGTTTTAGGTTTGGGTTTTCGGGGAGAAACCCCAAACCTCAAACCCTAAACCCTAACCCATAAACCCCAAACCCTTAAACCCTAAACGCAACACTGTAACACATGTGTTAGTAAATGTGAAATCCACCAAAAAAATGGAAAAAAAAAAAATTTCGTCGAAAGTATGCATTGAGGGACGACAAATCGAAGAGGAGAAAACGCTGAATTTAATGGTGCAATTTTCATAATTTTTGGATTTGTCTTTTGTGAGATAATTGATGTTGGGTAAATGGGTTTTGTACATGTGGAACATTCTCTTTGTACACATGGCTTGATATCATTGGTTCCCTTATTCTCATACTAATTCCTATTCTCATTTGAACTCTACCCCCCAATATTTATGTAGAAAAATGAAAACAATAGCTCAATTTACAAACCAGATCTTATGAAGTTTTCGGTTTCGATACCATATTCCGTAACCACAACAAGCGTACATCACTAAATTTTGATCATACACTATCAAATTTGTTTTAAAGAGTTGTAAAACATATTATTAGTGTAGAGTAAGGTTCAAATGAGTACATTAACTTTGAGTGAGAATGAGGGAACCAACAGATTTCTGTCACGTGTCACTTTATTCTCTCTCCTCCACATTTTTAAAAATTAAATATCTCACAAACGGTAAGTCGAAAAATCATGAAAATTGCACCATAAAATTCAGCGTTTTCTCCTCTTCGATTTGCCGTCCCTCAAGGCATACTTTTGACAACTTTTTTTTTCCTTCCATTTTTTGATGGGTTTTACAAATTAGTAACACATGTGTTAGTGATTGGTTGTACATTTAATTTGTGGTTAAGGTTAGGGTTAGGGTTTAGTATGGTTTAGGGTTTAGGGTTTAGTAGGGTTTAAGGTTTAGGGTTTAATATGATTTAGGGTTTAGAGTTTTGTAAAGCGTTTAGGGTTTAGGGTTTGGGTTTTAGGGGTTAGGGTTTAGGGTTTGAGGTTTGGGGTTTCGGGGGAGAAACCCCAAACCTCAAACCCTAAACCCTAACCCATAAACCCTAAACCCTAAAGCCTAAATGTAACAACCGCCAAATTAGGGCTAGTATTAGCGCCTAATTCTTTGTTAATACATGTAATTAGTTCTGTGTTAGACTAATTTATGTATCGGATTATATGTTGGTAAATATATATACAACTTTGCGATTTGATTAAATCGTACACGACTTAAATAGAATGAAATTCTATTTGGTTAATACGGACGTTGGTGAGCAAATGTTTATAAACTAAAATAACGCAATTATGACCGAAATACTATTTTATAATAATTAGTAATTATCTCGTATCGCTCGATCAAAGTTACACGATTTAAAAACAAAAGTATTCAAACTTATTTGTAAAATATTTAAATAAAAATGTCGCGTAATAATTTGTATTTAAAACCTACCAATTAAAATGTAAAATAAATATTGAACGCTTAAACGACGGAGCAAACGAACACCGCACGGGGAGCGGGGACTGAAAAGTGGAGGTAAAAACCCCCACCTCTCTTCTCCTCCTCTCATTCTCACCTCACTCTCTATTCTCTTTTCTCTATCTTTCTTTCTTTCTAATCACCACCACCACCCCAAAATACTCACAAAAATCACCAAATAAACATATTAAACGCACTCGAATCATAGCATCTCTTTGGTAGAAAACGCTCACCATCACACGATCTACATTCCTATCTTTTCGGATTTTCAATCCGACACTTTGTAAGTTTCCGACAAATCCCGACATCTCTCGTTTTTGATCATTTTTACTAGTTTGCGGTTTTAATAGGCTTAATATGTTCATATGAGGGTTGGGTAAAAGATTTGGACCCAACGGCAACCGGGAAACTCGTTTTCGACTAAATTTCCGGCCATCAGACCGCTACGTCGCACTTGGCCAGGGGCCTCTGCGACGTCGCGACCTAAGTCGCACAAAATTCTCAGCGTCGCATTAGCGACGCCAGCCCCTACGTCGCATTGATTTGCGAAGGTCGCATCATGCGACGTACATGCCCACGTCGCACCCGACGTCGCACCCGAAGTCGCACCCGACGTCGCACCCGACGTCGCACCTGACGTCGCACCCGACGTCGCACACAACGTCGCACAAACCAGAACCTTGAAAACTCAGATTTTTACTAAGTGTCGAACTTACACAACTTCAAATACTTATGTCATACGACTTCACAAACGTCATAGAACATACTTTCCATTTCAATTACACTAAATTGCGTTATAAATGATAAACTTTAATTATAACAAATCGCCAACGGGCCGTATACTTTGATTCAAACGAGAACGAACCAACATTAAACACAACGGGTTGTATGAACAACTAGCCTAGATGGTCTTGCGAGACATCTACTTACTTAACCTTACGTGTTTAGGCACAAGAAGGTTACGGGTTTGGAGAACCTACTTGCTTTACTACTACTTGCTATTTACCACTGCTCGACTCAGGTGAGTCTTACAGCCCCACTTTTACTGTTTTATACTTTGGGGTGAGATACTTAGCAACTGTTTTACGTATGAACACAATGTACTGAACTGAAAACATTACTGATTGCAAACAAACGCATGAGTTACTTTTATCCACTGAAAGCCTCCTAATCGTGAGTTGTTAGTTATGGACTTAAGCGCGATTACTAGTAGATGGATCCATTTGGGACTGACAATCCCTGCCTGGGGTGGTAGCGCCACCACGTACCGATTTACACGTAGAAACAGGCATATTAGTATTTGTTACATATGAGTGTGCGGATAGCACTCACGGGGGTACGTGATATATTCACACTACACGGTTAAGCTTCAACTTATGAGCTCATGGCACTGTACTGATTTACTGAATTACTTACTTTGCTTGATAGCAATACGGGTACATACTTGTGGTTCATTACACCTACTTATTACTAAACCTGTGAGATTCACCAACCTTTTTGGTTGACACTTTTTAGCTTTGTATCTCAGGTACACTAACGGAGTAGGATCACTCCAGGATTACTAGCTAGAGTCGCATGATTTTCAATCTGCATTTAACGAAGATTCTTTGGCATTATCTTTTGTAACTATGGTTATGTAATAGAATCTCCCGCCACATACGCGGACTCTAGGCTTACATACTTTTGTAAAGAAAACTATATGTTTTCAAACGATTCGAATTACGGAATGTAACTATTTTACAAACGTCTCATTTAGAGGTCGTTTGCTATATATCTTGTGCTTTGTATATTGATTAGTAACACCCAAAGTATGCTTCCGCAAATCATTAAATTTGGGGGTGTTACAGATTGGTATCAGAGCCTAAGGTTATAGTGAACTAGGTTGCATTTAGTGGGCCTAGACTATGACCGTTAGGCAGTATTCTCTTATTAGACATGACTAGTTCAGGAATTACAGCATACAACTTTAATTTAACATAGCCTGATCAACTATGTACAATTAAGGAAAGATGATGTAAGACCTGAAATGATTATGTTGAACAGGGATACGTTAGTTGACTCTGACTACGAGAGAACCGGACCATTACTTGATACGTGCTAGACACTAGGCTGGATATGATATCTGTATATATATTAGCCTCATCTTACTAACGCTTTGTCTCAGAAATGGCAAACATCCCATCCAATTCATCTCGTTCTCAATCCGGGTCGCAGAACCCAAGGGTAGCAAGGAGGAACAACAGGTTGCCTCGAGCTGGCCCATACCCCACTCACTTCACCTTGCCGGCCTTAGCTGCTAGGGTGAACCAACAAGAGCAACGACTTCGCACCATGGATGTCGTGTTACAAGAAACCAACGAAAACTGGCGACTTACATCTCTTGAACGCATCGAACAAGTCACCGAGGATCACGAAATCACCGTTAATAATGTGGACGTTCTTTTCAACAAAGTAGTGGAGATAAGCGTGGAAACCGCTCTTTTGAAACACAGACTTGAGGAGTGTGAACAACGCTCACGGGAAACGGAAGAATATACCCGCGGTTTGGTACAGCGACTAGCATTGGCCGAAGACAATGCTCGACAAGCCAGCCGACTTGCTAACACTGTGGATCGTCTTATCGAAATGATGGAGCAGATTAACCTACGTTAAGACTAGTGTAGTCTTTGTTTTGTAAACTATCCTGTAATCTAGTAACTATCTAAGCACTACTCTATGTTTCAGTCGGATGTAACAATTCCCGACACCTTTTGTAATACATCCGTAGGATGTAACCTTTGAACTCGTACCATCTATCAAATATTTCTTGCTGTTTCGACTCATATTAATTGCCATGATTCTTTTCTTATTGATGTTATGTATTACCACCTTTATACATGTACATCTGAAATAAATACAACTTTCTTACAAAATCTCATGTATCTTCATTTATTTTATTGAAGAATCATGCCGCCAAAGTCAAGACCTTACACTGATGCTCAGATTACGTCACTCATAACCCAGGCTGTTACTGAAGCCTTGGCTCGAAATACTCCACCAAACTCCACAAGAAACAGCGATGCCGCTGAAACCTCTGCTGCTAAACCTTGTTCATACAAGGATTTTCAAAACTGCAAACCCTTAAGCTTCAAGGGGATCGAAGGAGCCATCGGACTTATCAGATGGTTTGAAAAGATGGAATCCGTTTTCCGAATCAGCAAATGTGCGGAGGACGACAAAGTCAAGTTCTCCACCTGCACCCTTGAAGATGGTGCCCTCTCGTGGTGGAATTCCTATACCCAGTCTGTGGGTATTGATACCGCTTATCTACTCCCTTGGGAGGATCTGAAGAAAATGCTCACTGATGAGTATTGCCCGGCCGAACAACTTCACAAGCTGGACGAAGAGTTCTGGAACTTAAAAGTGCAAGGAACCGATATCGTTGGATACACCACCAGATTCCAACAACTCACCGTCCTTCGCCCAACTATGGCGGGTACTGAACCCGAAAAGATCAAGAAGTATATCCGCGGCCTCCCGGAACCTGTCCGGGGGAATGTCGCCTCGTCAAAACAAACCACTCTTCATGGTGCCATTCGGTTAGCCCATGAACTTCTAGCTATGAACGAGGACCCAGAACCACCCACTCCATCCTCCAACAACAATAAAAGAAAATGGTCCGACAACCACAACAACCACCAAAACAAGAAACCTGAAACCATTAAAGCCTACACCTCCGGTTCTGATAACAAGGGGGCGTACAAGGGAACCAAGCCCTATTGCTCAAAGTGCCAACGACACCACCATGGTTCGTGTCCCTGTAGCAAGTGTAAGAGATTTGGACACTTGGCTAGGGACTGTAGATCAAACACCACTGACACCAACACCTCGGCACCAAAGACTTGTTATGGGTGCAACGGAACGGGGCATTTCAAGAAAGACTGCCCGAAGCTGAACAACAACAATGCTCGAGGAAGAGCTTTTGTACTGAAATCTGGGGAAGCCCGTCAAGACCCGAATGTGGTCACGGGTACGTTTCTTCTCAACAACTTGACTGCATCTGTATTATTTGATACTGGTGCTGATAAGAGCTTTATTTCCGACGAATTTTACTCACTTCTTGACATTACACCTATTGCCTTAGATTCTAAGTACACAATAGAATTGGCAAACGGAAAACTTATTGAGGCCGACAGTGTGATACCTAATTGCACTCTGAACTTAGCTAACGAGCTCTTTACCATTGACTTGATACCTGTCGAAATCTGCAGCTTTGACATCATCGTCGGTATGGATTGGTTGTCCAAGTACCGAGCCGAAATCGTTTGTTTCGAGAAAATTGTACGCATTCCTCTCGTCACCGATGGAACTTTGAGCATACAAGGGGAGACCGGTGGGACGAGAATAAACATCATTTCTTGCATGAAAACCCAAAAATACTTGAGAAAAGGGTACCAGGCAATCCTCGCACACGTTATGGAGAAAAAGTCGGTGGAAAAGCGACTTGAGGATGTGCCTATCGTTCGAGACTTCCCAGAAGTCTTTCCTGAAGACTTGCCTGGCCTACCGCCAACTAGACAAGTCGAATTCTCTATTGACCTTGTGCCCGGTGCAGCACCCGTGGCACGAGCCCCTTACCGACTAGCCCCATCCGAACTTCAGGAGTTGTCTACTCAATTACAGGAACTCCTGGACAAGGGATTTATTCGACCAAGTTCCTCACCTTGGGGAGCTCCGGTCCTGTTTGTGAAAAAGAAAGACGATTCTTTCCGCATGTGCATCGACTACCGTGAACTCAACAAATTAACTGTCAAGAACCGTTACCCACTTCCCCGCATTGATGACCTGTTTGACCAACTTCAGGGATCGAGTTTTTATTCAAAGATCGATCTACGGTCAGGTTATCATCAACTCCGAGTTCGTGACGATGACATTCCAAAAACAGCTTTCCGAACTCGCTACGGTCATTATGAATTCCAAGTGATGCCATTCGGCTTAACCAACGCACCGGCTGTATTCATGGACCTTATGAATCGGGTGTGCAAACCTTACCTTGACAAGTTTGTTATCGTCTTCATCGATGACATCCTGATTTACTCGCGCACTGAACAAGAACACGAGCAACACCTGAAAACCATCCTAGAGCTGCTCAAACACGAAGAGTTATACGCCAAATTCTCTAAGTGTGAGTTCTGGATGCAGACCGTTCAGTTCCTTGGACACGTCATTGATAATCAAGGAATTCATGTCGATCCTTCAAAAATCGAGGCTATTAAGTGTTGGCAAGCACCTACTACCCCGACCGAGGTACGCCAATTCTTAGGACTCGCCGGATACTACAGGCGGTTCATTGAGAATTTTTCAAAAATAGCCCTACCTCTCACTGCACTGACTCAAAAGGAAAAGAAGTTCGATTGGACTGACAAACAGGAATCAGCTTTTCAGCTACTAAAACAAAAACTCTGCAGTGCACCTATCTTATCTTTACCCGAAGGCAACGATGACTTCGTGGTATACTGTGATGCTTCACACCAAGGTCTTGGTTGCATGCTGATGCAACGAGACAAAGTCATCGCCTACGCCTCTCGACAACTCAAGGTCCACGAAAAGAATTACACCACTCATGACCTAGAGTTGGGGGCTGTTGTATTCGCTCTAAAAATCTGGAGACACTACTTATACGGTACCAAGTGTACAATCTTTACTGACCATAAAAGTCTCCAACATATCTTCGATCAAAAGGATCTCAACATGAGGCAACGTCGATGGGTCGAGTTGCTCACTGATTACGATTGCGAAATTCGCTATCATCCAGGCAAGGCGAATGTTGTCGCCGATGCTTTAAGCCGAAAAGAACGAGTGAAACCACTTCGAGTTCGAGCTCTCAGTATGACCATCCACAACGACCTCATCAATCAAACTCTCACCGCTCAACTCGAAGCACTCAAACCAGAAAACTTGATAAACGAGGCCTTGCGGGGCATGGACAAACAATTTGAAACCAAACCTAACGGGGCCAAATACTTCTCGAATCGAATCTGGTTGCCAAGTTTTGGGAACCTGCGAGACTTGGTGATGGATGAAGCTCACAAGTCTAAATACTCTATACACCCCGGTGCCGACAAAATGTATCACGACATCAAGGAAATGTATTGGTGGCCCAACATGAAAGCTGACATTGCAATCTATGTTGGCAAGTGTCTTACTTGTTCTAAAGTTAAAGCTGAACACCAGAAACCTTCCGGCTTGATACAACAACCCGAAATACCACAATGGAAATGGGAGCAGATTACCATGGATTTCATTACCAAACTTCTGAAAACTTCTAGCGGTTGCGATACCATTTGGGTGATAATCGACCGACTCACTAAATCTGCTCATTTCCTAGCCATCAAGGAAACTGATAAGATGGAACGTTTGACACGGGTCTACCTGAAAGAGATCGTGTCAAGACACGGCGTGCCCATCTCAATCATCTCCGACCGAGATGCTCGATTTACTTCTCGCTTCTGGCAATCTCTGCAAAAATCTCTTGGTACTCGTCTGGATATGAGTACGGCTTACCATCCTCAAACCGACGGCCAGAGCGAACGAACCATACAAACACTGGAAGACATGCTACGAGCCTGCGTAGTTGACTTCGGTAAAAACTGGGAAAATCACTTACCGTTGTGCGAGTTCTCGTACAACAACAGTTATCACACCAGCATAAAGGCTGCACCCTTCGAGGCACTGTACGGTCGTAAGTGCCGGTCACCTATCTGTTGGACTGAGGTGGGGGATACACAACTCACCGGTCCAGAAATCATACATGAAACAACTGAAAAGATTGTCGGCATACAAAATCGATTAAAAGCCGCGCGTGATCGTCAGAAAAGCTATGCTGACGTGAGACGCAAACATCTCGAATTCCAGGTTGGAGATCGAGTACTTCTGAAAATCTCACCTTGGAAAGGCGTTATTCATTTCGGAAAACGAGGCAAACTAAATCCTAGGTACATCGGACCATTCGAAATCCTTGAAAGGATTGGCCTAGTGGCATACCGCCTGCAACTTCCTGCTGAGCTTAGCAGCATTCACAACACATTCCACATTTCTAATCTTAAGAAATGTCTGTCTGACGAGACAATGATTATACCGCTCGACGAAATTCAGATCGATGATAAACTTCATTTTGTCGAGGAACCTATGGAAATCCTGGACCGCGAGGTCAAACAACTAAAACAGAGTCGTATTCCCATCGTAAAAGTCAGGTGGAATTCTAGACGTGGTCCTGAATTCACTTGGGAACGGGAAGACCAAATACGACTGAAATACCCACATCTCTTCCCTGACAACTCACCGACCGTGCAATCGAACTAATTTCGGGACGAAATTCTTTTAACAAGGGGAGAATGTAACAACCGCCAAATTAGGGCTAGTATTAGCGCCTAATTCTTTGTTAATACATGTAATTAGTTCTGTGTTAGACTAATTTATGTATCGGATTATATGTTGGTAAATATATATACAACTTTGCGATTTGATTAAATCGTACACGACTTAAATAGAATGAAATTCTATTTGGTTAATACGGACGTTGGTGAGCAAATGTTTATAAACTAAAATAACGCAATTATGACCGAAATACTATTTTATAATAATTAGTAATTATCTCGTATCGCTCGATCAAAGTTACACGATTTAAAAACAAAAGTATTCAAACTTATTTGTAAAATATTTAAATAAAAATGTCGCGTAATAATTTGTATTTAAAACCTACCAATTAAAATGTAAAATAAATATTGAACGCCTAAACGACGGAGCAAACGAACACCGCACGGGGAGCGGGGACTGAAAAGTGGAGGTAAAAACCCCTACCTCTCTTCTCCTCATCTCATTCTCACCTCACTCTCTATTCTCTTTTCTCTCTCTTTCTTTCTTTCTAATCACCACCACCACCCCAAAATACTCACAAAAATCACCAAATAAACATATTAAACGCACTCGAATCATAGCATCTCTTTGGAAGAAAACGCTCACCATCACACGATCTACATTCCTATCTTTTCGGATTTTCAATCCGACACTTTGTAAGTTTCCGACAAATCCCGACATCTCTCGTTTTTGATCATTTTTACTAGTTTGCGGTTTTAATAGGCTTAATATGTTCATATGAGGGTTGGGTAAAAGATTTGGACCCAACGGAAACCGGGAAACTCGTTTTCGACTAAATTTCCGGCCATCAGACCGCTACGTCGCACTTGGCCAGGGGCCTCTGCGACGTCGCGACCTACGTCGCACAAAATTCTCAGCGTCGCATTAGCGACGCCAGCCCCTACGTCGCATTGATTTGCGAAGGTCGCATCATGCGACGTACATGCCCACGTCGCACCCGACATCGCACCCGAAGTCGCACCCGACGTTGCACCCGACGTCGCACCTGACGTCGCACCCGACGTCGCACACAACGTCGCACAAACCAGAACCTTGAAAACTCAGATTTTTACTAAGTGTCGAACTTACACAACTTCAAATACTTATGTCATACGACTTCACAAACGTCATAGAACATACTTTCCATTTCAATTACACTAAATTGCGTTATAAATGATAAACTTTAATTATAACAAATCGCCAACGGGCCGTATACTTTGATTCAAACGAGAACGAACCAACATTAAACACAACGGGTTGTATGAACAACTAGCCTAGATGGTCTTGCGAGACATCTACTTACTTAACCTTACGTGTTTAGGCACAAGAAGGTTACGGGTTCGGAGAACCTACTTGCTTTACTACTACTTGCTATTTACCACTGCTCGACTCAGGTGAGTCTTACAGCCCCACTTTTACTGTTTTATACTTTGGGGTGAGATACTTAGCAACTGTTTTACGTATGAACACAATGTACTGAACTGAAAACATTACTGATTACAAACAAACGCATGAGTTACTTTTATCCACTGAAAGCCTCCTAATCGTGAGTTGTTAGTTATGGACTTAAGCGCGATTACTAGTAGATGGATCCATTTGGGACTGACAATCCCTGCCTGGGGTGGTAGCGCCACCACGTACCGATTTACACGTAGAAACAGGCATATTAGTATTTGTTACATATGAGTGTGCGGATAGCACTCACGGGGGTACGTGATATATTCACACTACACGGTTAAGCTTCAACTTATGAGCTCATGGCACTGTACTGATTTACTGAATTACTTACTTTGCTTGATAGCAATACGGGTACATACTTGTGGTTCATTACACCTACTTATTACTAAACCTGTGAGATTCACCAACCTTTTTGGTTGACACTTTTTAGCTTTGTATCTCAGGTACACTAACGGAGTAGGATCACTCCAGGATTACTAGCTAGAGTCGCATGATTTTCAATCTGCATTTAACGAAGATTCTTTGGCATTATCTTTTGTAACTATGGTTATGTAATAGAATCTCCCGCCACATACGCGGACTCTAGGCTTACATACTTTTGTAAAGAAAACTATATGTTTTCAAACGATTCGAATTACGGAATGTAACTATTTTACAAACGTCTCATTTAGAGGTCGTTTGCTATATATCTTGTGCTTTGTATATTGATTAGTAACACCCAAAGTATGCTTCCGCAAATCATTAAATTTGGGGGTGTTACACTAAATACAACACTTTAACACATGTGTTAGTAAATGTGAAACCCACCAAAAAAATGAAAAAAAAAAAAAAAAAAACTCGTCAAAAGTATGCCTTGAGAGACGGCAAATCGAAGAGGAGAAAACGCTGAATTTAATGGAGCAATTTTCATAATTTTTTGATTTGTCGTTTGTGAGATAATTGATGTTGGGGGTAAATAGGTTTTGTACATGTGGAACATTATTTTTGTACACATGGCTTGATATCCTTGGTTCCCTCATTCTCACACAAATTCCTATTCTCATTTGAACCATACCCTATTAGTGTATGGTCAAAATGTGATGGTGTATAAATCACAATATTATATTATAGGGTGAGGTTTAAATGAGACTAAAAATTTGTGTGAGACTAAGGGAACCAATGATATCATGCCACATATATAAAGAGAATGTTCCATACTATAAAACCCATTTACCCCAAACATCAATTATCTCACAAACGACAAATCGTAAAATCATGAAACTTGCACCATAATTTTCAGCGTTTTATCCTCTTCGATTTTCCGTCCCTCAAGGCATACTTCCGACGATTTTTTTTTTTCATTTTTTTGGTGGGTTTCATATGTTACTAACACATGTGTTAGAGTGTTGCATTTAGGGTTTAGGGTTTTTTTTTTGGGTAAAGGGGACGGTACCCCGGCAAAATTTTATACCAACCAAAATAAAATAATTACATGTTTACAACGGGCATGCCCGAGGTAACGTTTTTAGGTGAACGTCAAAAACACATACAAAAAACCTATTACTAACCGTAATCTAATCCACTTCCTATGTCGGCCACCTTTACAAAAATACCTATGAAATCTAAAATGGCCAACACTAGAAAAATAAAAAGACAATCTAAAATGGCCGCAAAAATGACCATTTTTACAATTCAACCTAGAAAATAAAGGCACAAAATTCTTCAAGTCTTCAATCTTTAGTCTTCGAGTCTTCAAATCTTCAATCCTCTTCTCTGCAGTCCACTCGCCAACCATTCCAAATTGATCCTCATACCCAGTCAACTCTTCAAACTTCCTGCTATCATAACAACACCTCACCCAACCCAAATAACCAGGCCCATAACTACCGCCCATTCTCCCTATATCAGGAGCCCAATACCAACATCTCCAGCCCAGACAAACAGCACTATGATCATTAATTTTACCCGCAATAGCACTATGTCCACAAACAGCATTAACCATACCAACTACGTAAGTAGCCGTAACATTACCAACCATTTTATGACCCATATAATCTGCTATTATATAGCAGCATATACCATCAACATGCCCAACAATCGACTTTCCAAACAGATTGCAAAAACACAACTTATAAGAGTATACTTGTGTATAACCAATACAATCATAAACAGGCCCTCCAAGCACAGCACAATCAAAAACCATCATGCTAACCGATTCACTTTCCTGCCATATGACCCAATCAACAATATATTTATTAACAAATAAGCAAATCATCATACCTTCTTGACTGCAGAAAGTCAACACTGACTTGAAGAAGCATACCACGACAGCAGATTTGTAGCTCACAAAAATGAACGTATTACTCCCATTTTTCTCATCAATAGACCAGGAATAATAAGATACATCATAACCATATATTGCATGAACAAAATCACAGCCTGAAGTCAACACTGACTTGAAGAAGCATACCACGACATCAGATTTGCAGCCCACAAAACTGAACATATTACTCCCATTTTTCTCATCAATAAACCAGGAATAATTAGATGCATCATAACCATATATTGCATGAACACAATCACAACCTGAAGTCATTAACTTCCTTGCTTGACTTATCCAAAGTAGCCATTTCCACCAACATATATGTATAAATCCTGGGTTAACCAATTGCATAGTAGACCCATTCACATAGCTAATACAACAGCTATACTTCAAAATTCCCTGCACCACTCCATTCACATCTAGAATTAAACACTTCCCATTATTATTCATTTTTACCACCACTTTTTTTGAGCTTCATTTCCTATACATGACTGTTTAGGAAGCTCCCATATATCAAATGCATCTCTCACCTGTTTTGAATCCCTGATCTTAAGCCCCATGAGCTTGGCTTGAATGTTTTTCTTAATTAAACCAATTAACTCACCAACAGGCCTTGATTTACCTTGAAAGATCCTCAGATTTCGTTCCTGCCACACATAATATACACAAGCTCCCAAGATTAATCTTTGAATTATACTCCACACAGACTTATTGATAGGTCTATACTGCATATAATCAATGATAGCACACCAAGAGTAAGGTGCATGATCAATCCTTGACATTTCTTTCAAAGTGCCCCACACTTCAAAAGGATAATCACATTCAAAAAATAAATGCTCATGACTGTCCTTCTGAGTTTTACAAAATGGACAAGTTTGATTCTCCTATTTTTCCAACCTCATATACTTATCCTGTGTTTTCAGTTTACCATGAATTGCAACCCATAGTATAAAAGAATGCCTAGGAATAGCTTGACTAAACCAAACCAGTTTAGTCCACTTAACTTTCTCAAATTCCATCTCCAAATCATCCCAAGCATCCCTAACTGAAAAAGGCACAGTTTTTCCTGATCTTTTTCTCCATAACACCCTATCATTCCTATTCTCAATCAACACAGGTGGGGGTAAATCAAAAAATTCACTAAACATAGTCTTCCATTCTAATGGTATATTCCATTCCCCATTTACAACTATGTCAGCAACAGTAGCATCAGGGGACAAACCAGCTTTTCTTAACTCTCCTCTAGATATATTACTACCCAATCTTCCAACAGGATGCCAATTGTCAAACTAAGCAGAAGTATTCCTACCATTGCCCAGTCTATATACAATAAACTTTTCCACAACAGCTTTACATTCAATAATTTTCCTCCAACTCCAACATGCATCTTTGAGTGAATTAATCTCCCAAAAACTTCTATTTTTTAGTCTTTCAGTTTGCACCCATTTAACCCATATAGAATTCTTACCAGTCACCAAATTCCAAATGTGTTTAGACATTGATTGAACATTCCAAGTATGTAGTGATTTTATTCCCAACCCCCCTTTGGTTTTTGGTTTACATACTTCTTTCCAATTAACTTTTGATTTACCCCTTTTAAATTCACCTTGGCACCATAAAAAACCTCTAATAATTCTTTCTATATCAAGTGTTACTGCAATAGGTAAAATGAACATAGAGGACCAATATACCTGAATTGAGCATAACACTGAAGTGATCAGCTGCAGTCTGCCAGCAAAAGAAAGAGACTTGTTCTTCCAATCTAATACCTTCTTCCTCACTTTATCCACCAATGCAGAACAATTTTTCTTCTCAAGCCTTGATGATAACAATGGGACTCCAAGGTACTTCACAGGAAATTCACCAACATCAAAGGGCATCACTTCAGAAATCTGTTCCTTATTTCTCTTCTTGACACTGCTAAAAAAAATAGTACTTTTATCCATATTTGCCACCAATCCTGACACTTCACTTAATTCATTAAGTGCTCTCCTCAAAACAAGTGCAGAATGTCTGTTTGCTTTGCAAATCAAAAACAGATCATCTGCAAAGCAAATATGAGTCAATTCCATCTCTTCACATCTCCAATGATACTCAAATCCATCATCATTCCTAATTTATCTTTTGATCATCAGAGTTAACACCTCCATTACCATTGTGAATAAATAAGGAGACATTGGATCTCCTTGTCTTAAACCCCTTTCACCATTAAAATACCCCATGTGATTTCCATTTAAATTTATAGTAAAGGATGTAGTGGTGACACAACTCATAATCCACTCAACCATCCTTTGATGGAATCCAAAATTTACCAAACAACTCCTCAAGAAGCTCCATTCAACACTATCATAAGCTTTCTGTAAATCAACTTTAAAAGCACATTTCTCAGGTCCTCTCCCCCTATGATAACCCCTCATCAACTCTTGTGTTAGCAAAATGTTATCACTTATTGTCTCCCTGGTATGAATACACTCTGATTTTCATCAATAATGCAATCAAGAACACCCTTAATCCTATTTGAAATCACCTTGCTAATACACTTACAGATAACATTACAACATGCAATTGGCCTAAAATCAGAAACTTTTTGAGGAGAACTGATCTTAGGAACTAAAGCAATTACAGTTGAATTTATCTCTTTAAGTATTTTTCCATTAGCAAAAAAATCTTTTACAGCTTTGCATACATCCTTTCCCACCACATTCTAGGCACTTTTAAAAAATCTAGCTGAATAACCATCAGGTCCAGGGGCCTTATCATCCTCAATATCAAACAAAGCAGCTCTAACTTCATCATCCATAATAGGTCTCACCATGAAATTAGCATCAACAGCAGATAATTTCTTAATAAACAACTGCTCAGAATTTTCAATTGCAGTTACCTCCCTTCTACTACCCAAAACATTTTTAAAATGCTTGATAAATTGCTCAGATACATGATTACCAAAAAATCTATTACCTGCCATGTCTTCAATAGCATCAATTCTACTCCTGTTTATCCTTCCTCTCACTGCATTATGAAAATACTTGGAGTTGTGGTCACCCTCCTTGAGCCATTCAACTTTTGCTTTCTGTTTCAAAAACCTTTCTTCATCCTGCACTGCTTCATTGTAAGCTTTAGTATAAACTACCTCCTCATGCCTTAAATCAGCTTTTGATGGATTATTCACAACAGCAGCCTGCACTCTCTCTAACTCACTTTTTAAGTTCTTCACCTTCTCAAACAAATTCCCTTGTTGAAAATTCAATTTTCTGAGGGGTTTTTTTTTTAATTTTTTAAGCTTTGAAACAATAGCAAACATAGCAAAACCCTTTACCTCCTCTGCCCATACCTCTTTAACAGCAGGTATAAAATCTTTTTTAGAGGTAAAATAATTTGGAAATTTAAAAGGCTTTGGTTTAGATCTTTGAATCTCTGGTATTGTGAGAACCATAGGGGAATGATCAGAATGCAAGAATGGTAAATACTGTGCATAAGATTCAGGAAATGCACCTAAAAAACTACCACTCCCCATGATTCTGTCAAGTTTTTTCAAAATTCCACTTGTTTTCCCTGGTGTCTGATTCCAGGTGTACACTAAACCAGACATGCTAACATCATCAGTCTCAATACCCTTTAAGCATTCCATAAATTCTAACATACTCTTTGTAATATAAGAAGGACCAGCAGAGTGTTCATATGTGTTAAGTGTAGCATTAAAATCTCCCAACACCACCCATGGCTGATCTTTTACCACCCTTTTCTGCATTCTCAAACTTTTCCACAACTCTCTTCTTGGTACCATTATGTTATACCCATAAATAAAAGAACAAAAAAATCCTTTCTGACAGGGTTTGGGGTTTAGGGGATAGGGTTTAGTGTTTAGGGTTTGGGTTTTGGGGTTTCTCCCCGAAACCCCAAAACCCAAACCCTAAACCCTAAACGCTTTATAAAACTCTAAACCCTAAATCATACTAAACCCTAAACCCTACTAAAACGTAAAATCTAAACCCTAAACCATTGAACCCTGCTAAATCCTAACCCTAAACTCTAACCCTAAACCCTAACCATAATCGTAAATAAAATGTACAATCAATCACTAACACATGTGTTACTAATTTATAAAACCCACCAAAAAACCGAATTTTTTTTATCGAAAGTATGCCTTGAGGGACGGCAAATCGAAGAGGATAAAATGCTGAAAAATATGGTGCAAGTTTCATGATTTTTCGATTTGTCGTTTGTGAGATAATTGATATTTGGGGTAAATGGGTTTTGTAGTATGGAACATTCTCTTTGTACATGTGGCATAATATCATTGATTCCCTTAGTCTCACTCAAAAATCATGGACTCATTTGAACCTTATATGAATATATTATTGTAGTTATATAATGGAATAGATTGTAATGTTGGAATTGGAGCTTGAAATAATTATAACTTATGGATGTATTTTGTCATATTCTTAGCATCGGTAAGTGTTGATTTTGACTAAAAATATAGATCGGCTACTATTTAAGGAATAAATTGTAATGTTGGAATTGGAGCTTGAAATAATCATAACTTATGGATGTATTTTGTCATATATATATTTTTAGGCAAAATAAGATAATATATTGATAGTTAGATCAAGAAGATCCAATCAGCGATACACTTGGGATTGTAGTGCAATACGATTGAGACCTACATAGAACTAACTAACACATTGAAATTGAAACATAATAATTTGAAAAATGCATCACTTGTCTTGAGATAACTTGGATTGAAACATAGTAATTTGAAAAATGCATCACTTGTCTTGAGATAACTTGGACTTTTCCTTGAATTTGAAACACTTGACTTTCTTGAACTTAAAAACACCTGGCTTGAACTTGAACATCATCTTCCAATTGAACTTGCACTTGAATGTACAACTGACATTTCTTGAACAAAAAAACAACAAAATAACAACAAGAAGCTAAAACAATGACGAAATTTTCAGTCGGGGTTTGACGAGCCATGTTTGATACGCTTGAGTCTTGAATACCCCTCTTGAAATTGTTATAGAATAGAAACCCGTCAGAATTACGTGTTATTGATCCAGTATTTATAAAGTACAAATAAACATAAACCTAAACCTAAACCTAAACCCTAATGGTTCCAAGTCCATCTATACAATCGGGTTGGGCCATATACAAACCCTACTCTAATACTCCCCGCAGTTTGAGGTGGAGAAAAACGGATGCTAAAACTAATGTGTAATTACATTTAAACAAATAGATATACAAAATAAAAATACGAATTGGCAATTGGCATTATGCCTTGCTTCTGGCAGTAGGAACGACTCTTTATTCGGCAACATTGGTTGCATATGCTTGTTTTTTTTTTTCTTCTGTAATCACTATGTGTTCGAGAATTTAGATTTGATCGATGACTGCCGTGGATATGTACGATTTTTAAAATATTTTAAGAATAAAGAAGAGTAAGAAAAAGTTTGATTCGATTTTCTTTTTCTAATAAGAAGATGAGATTGAATCGAAAGAAGTTATAGAGAGGATAAAGAAACAATATTAGCTTGAAAGTGAAGAAGATATAGGGTCTCTTTGGCATGGAGCTTTTACAAGCTTTTTGGAGCTGTAGGCTTTTTATTTAAAAAATTAAGCTCCATCGAAAACAAAAGCTCTGTTTGGTTAGACAAGCTTAAGCTTTTAATTCAAGTTAACAGCTCCATTTTCAAACGCTATCAAAACAAGCGTTTAGAATCTTAAAGAGCTTTTCACACATCTAATTACAATATTATCCTTGTAACAAAATGTCCGGCGCAATAACTTCGTGGTCTCAAAGTAATCATGTGATTGCTGCTATTCAACTCATTTTATTAATTTCTCAGTCTCAATTCACATATATACGTTGAATAAAAAAAATATGAATATCTCTACATTTTATTATTTTCTTAAATGAAACATATGTATAACACTCAAAATACTTTGAGAATTCCAAGCAATTATACATTTTTGAAAAGATTCTTTTACAAAAAAATATATATATATTAAAAAGTATGTTATAAGAACTAAACTTGTTTATTTATATAATAATAATAATAATAATAATAATAATAATAATAATAATAATAATAATAATAATAATAATAATAATAATAATAATAATAATAATAATAATAATAATAATAATAATAATAATAATAATGGAGTAGAAGCAGATGACGAAAGAAGCTAAAAGAAACTATGGGGAAAAAAAGAAAGTGGAAAATATTTGGTAGAAAAGGAAAGAGATTTTGAAAGATTTCTAGGAGAATAAAGATTAAATTGATAATGGAAGTGATTTTGTAAAAATATAAGATTTGAAAGAAACAAGGAAGGTAAAATAAAATCGATATATAATAAAGTGACAATCTCGTTGTTGCCTTGGATCTGATCGGATCAAATGATCAATTGCTAGTGCGGAATAACAAACAATTAATAATGATTCACGAACACAAACTATTCTATAACGTTTTCTTTGTATTCACAATTGAAGTATAAACGTTACAACCTCTCAAACTCTGTCTCTCACACACAAAAACGCCTCACTCTCTCTAAAATGTCTAACCTTAAAACTGAATCTAACACGCCTATTTATAGGCTGTCCAAACCCTATTGCGACACTAGCCAAGTGACGCTGATAGCGACACTGACCAAGTGTCGCCTAAACACTAATTTGTGTATATTTTATATTTCACTATTCGTTTACAGACTCGCATATACACACTAAACATTATACATACGCAGACTAATTGACTTTGACAATTACAAACGTTTGACCAACTGACTGACACACAAAATGCACCAACAAACTCCCCCATGTCAGCAGCTTGGTCAAATAAGTCTTCAATTAGTCTGAACCAACAAACTCTTTCATGTCTTCAACAATCATAAACTCCCACATTGAGATAGCATGGTCTTCAAAAAAATCTTGATGTCCAGATTCATATGACTGACACACATTTATCATACAATAAGATCTTCAAACTCTGTGACCATTTCTCAATCATCAGCAGCTTCTCCAATAGAATGTATCTTCACAGTCTTTGGAGAATAGCCGACATCCTTTACATCTTCAATGTTTTGACTTTAACAAGATATGTGATGTTTGAAGAAAATAACATAGAAATAAAATCTTTTTGTATTTTCTTTATAAAGGAAAAGTAAAGAATGAAGATTAAAATATATTGGGGATATGATTGTTTTAGGTCTGCTTAGGGATCATATCAGGCCAACATGCAATTATTAGGAAATAGTAAGTGTTATCTCGATTATCAGTATATTTGTCCTCTTTAAATTTACTTAGCATATTTAAAACACCTCTTATAAAAATTATTTCAAGACGATTACTGGTATTGTTTTTCCACTTAAATATGTTACATCCGTGTCTGCGAGCTAACCTTTTATTGTTAATATGAATACTTCTCTATGGTCCCCACCATAGACATACCCTGAAACACCCCCAAAATTCGTTGATTTCGGTTAGCGAAAGCATTAGTATAAGCTGGGGGTGCCACGTACACAATGTACACGCATACATATCAGAGCATATGATTACAACAGAACACGTATATTAAGATGCCAAGAGTAATTGTTACAAAGTTTACGATTCAACAAATCGTATAAGTAGTTAAGTTGTACAAAAGTGGATTTCGTAAATATGACTAAAAACATATTAGTTATACAAAAGAAATCCATGTGTTTCAAAAAGTTGGCATCCTAGAAGCTTCACGGGTCGCCTAGAGTTCCATATGTGCAGGCGGTTCTTACGTGTAGCTAATTCCCTGAAAAACATAGTAAAAAGTCAACAACGAGGTTGAGTGAATTCACAGGTTTTAAGTTTGCAAGTACAGTTCGTAAACCAAATGCGTTTGTAAACAGTTATTTCCATAATAGTTAAGTAAACGTTTTGTTGAATGTTATCCAAATACAGTTCGGTTGGGATGTTGCTCAAAATGATGTTTACGCGGGATGTTACCCAAAGTACAGTTTAAAATACGTTGCTGGTCGTTCTCCAGCGTTTATAAAACAGTACCGGTTGTTCTCCGGTCTAAATACGCACGGGTCGTTCTCCCGTCCAACTCGGCCAGTCGTTCTCTGGCAATAAACACTGATGGTCGTTCTCCAGCGAAACACAGTACCGGTCGTTCTCCGGTCTAAAGACGCACGGGTCGTTCTCCCGTCCACTTGGCCAGTCGTTCTCTGGCACTAAAATATGTTGCTGGTCGTTCTCCAGCGTTTACATAAAAAGTACCGGTCGTTCTCCGGTTTACCAAACAAATTTTAACACGTTTGTAGTATGAAATATTGTTTCATAAATGTCAGTTTTGTGTAAGAGTTCAACAGTTCAAAGTACTCTAATCGTTCGAGTAAGTCAAGTACACAATCATGTAAGTAAAGGCAGTTATGGCAAGCAATAAAGTAGTTGGCTATGTTTCTCACCCCAAGTTGAAAGCAGTACAACAGTTAAAAGTGAGGCTGTGAACTCACCTGTTGAGTTAAGTACGTTCGAGTGCTAGCAAAGTCTAAAGCCCAAGTATAGTCCTGAATCTCCTAACGCCCTAAACGTATGAGATTTAAATAAGTATGTGAATGTCGTAGTTGACCATCCATGCTAGTGTTCGTACAACCAAGTTATGTCCATAGCGTTTGTTAAGTACGTAAGTTTGTATTTCATAGTTGTGAAAATGTATACGACTCGTTGGTGACGTTTTGAAATCAACATTTCAATAATATAAGTGCGTTTATAATGTTTGTATAGTTCCCGTATCGTATCGCATGTAAATATTCGTTCCCGGTTAGGTTCCACGCTTAGTGAAAAAGTAGTTGTAAACCTGCTGTTTTTAGCGACACTTGAGGCGTCACTTAATAGTTTATAGCGACACTCAGAAAGTGTCGCATGAAATGATAAATTCTGATTTATTAACTTCACTTGAGGAAGTGACGCATAAGGGGCGACACTTAGGAAGTGTCGGGTATGAGTGTCGGTGTAAGTGTCGGACAAGGTGAAATCCGAATTTAGGCGTCACTTAGGTTAGTGCCGCATGGAGTGTCGAGCTACCGACACTTAACGAAGTGCCGCAAAAAGAGGATTTTTGGCGTCACTTAGGGGAAGTGATGCAAGATTAGGGTTTTATGCGATACTTAATGCGTCACTTAAGTGTCGCTACACTGTTTTTGGGCTCTATGCGTCACTTACGACTATTCGTGGATTAGTTTAAAAACAACGAATTTTGGCTCGATTTTGGACATACTTAGTTGATAAAAACACTAAAACATGGTATATTAAGTATCTTAAACATGAAACATCGCAAGAAATAACAAAATCGGAGCGTTTTCGAGATTTGTTAGAAACTTACAAATCTTCGCGCGAGAAATCTGAAAAGATAGATGTGTAGAGCTCGTTGTCGTGATCACTTTTCTTCAAATGAGCGAGGTGATCGGAGGTGTTTTAGTGGTAGTTTTGGTGGTGGAAGTGAGGTGGTTTGGTGGTGGTGTTCTTGAAAGAGAAAGAGAGAATGAAGAGATGGGGGTGATGGAAATGAAATGAAAAGGGGAAGGGGGTGGGGGGGGGGGGGGGTATGGCTGATTTTTGGAGCCAAAAAGGGAGGGGAACTTTATACCCAATTTATGGTATTTGACCCGTGTTTGTTTACCTGATCGTTAAATGTTAATATATTTTTAAATGGTAAATTTTTAAATACGTATTCGATTATATTTTTAGTTGAATTGTTTTATAGAAATAATTTAGTTGAATTATAAAATTCATAACTTTGTTTCATTTTATTTTTACGGATACGTTTTGAGTTGTTTCTATTTACGAAATAAACGTCATACGTTGCAAAATACTTTGTAAATATTATCAACATAATATTTAATAATTAATAATGTTATTCAATAATTTCATATTATTAAATAATTTTTGTCCACCAACAGTCGTATATTTTGTCGCGTTTGATCTAATTATTTTGTACGTATTTATACGAGTCGCAAAATATGTGATACTACGCGTATTAACTAGTTGGGCTTTGCTAGACTTACCTCTAAAATATGTTGTGAATTCACTCAAAGTAGGGAATTAGCCTAGAAATGCGTGCAATTAACGGTTATACTTATGTCGAAATTGCGGGGTGTCACATTCTCCCCATGTTGGAGAAATCTCGTCCCGAGATTAAAAATTAAGTCGGGATGCCCGTCGCGTATGTTTTCCGAAAAGTAACGTTTGTCAGTAGTATAGCGCTCTAAGTTGCTGTAAAAGTTTTAACGATTTAGTATACTCGCGGTATAGTTGGATAAGTCGTGTGTTCGAAAAGTAGCCAATGTTTACCAGGTAGTAGGTTCGAATAAACATTCGAATAATAATATGTTGAAACGTAGTAATAACTTACTAAGATATACCGTGTTAGTTTAAGGACCCTCTGGTGCATCCCGTGCACGAAGGATATATGCGCGTCCACGAGCTGGTGGGACAATGGTGTTGTTGTTGTTCTGATTGTTGCGGTTATTGTTGAGTTGTGGCCATTGGTTTCGGTAGTGCCTAGGTTCGCCACACTCAAAGCACCCATTGTTTGTCCGAGTGGGAGGGTTGGTTTCACAGTTTTGGGCCAAGTGACCCCAGCTTTTGCAGTCCTGACAGAAAGCACATTCGCCTGCATGGTGCTTTCCGCACTTGTCACACTTTGGTTTGTTGCCAAGATAGGGTTTGGGTCCAGTTGGGGCGGTGGCAACGTAAGCCCTAGAGTTTCCCGAGGGTTTCTTACTTGGTTGGTTCTGATTGCCGTTTCCCTCGTTATTCCACTTTCGTTTGTCTCCCCCATAACCAACCATTTCAGCACTGCTGGATTCGCTTTTCCCAGTAGCAGTTCTTAGGGTTCCAATCAGGACCGCGTCATCGGTCAAGCTTTGAGCCAGATCCACTGCGCTCCTAAATGTAGTCGGTTTGGAGGACATCACCATGCCTCTGATCTGTGGGGCCAAACCCCCTTTGTAACGCTCAATGCGTTTTCTTTCGGGAGTCACCATGTGAGGCACAAGGCGTGCAAGCTCTTGGAACCTTGTAGTGTATCCATTAATGTCAGCACCGATCATCTGGATGTTCCATAGTTCAGTTTCGAGTTTCTGATGCTCATTGGAGTATGCGGTTGTACCGCCAAGGATATGAATCTGAGCGTTCCACCAAGTTAACGCTTTGTCGGCTAAGGTACACGTGGCATACTTTACTATTTTATCGGTGGCACAGTCGCTGATGTCGATTACCGATTCCATCTTTTCAATCCAGTGGACTAGGACAATGGCCCCTTCCATCCCGGTGAAGGTACTCGGTTTGCAGGCTTGGGATGTTTTGTATGAACACCCTTGTTGGGTATTCGACGGCGTCTCTGTGACAATCCTCACAGCCCCTACTTTCTACTTGTTTTAAATGTTTTATAAACCAGGGGTGGAAAACATAGAACTATGTGATATAGCATGCTAATTGATTTATATAATTACTCTGCATGTTGTTATATACAACTGATTACATGAATGCTTTCATGCTATTGGACTTGAACTGTTTATATGAATTGTTTTCATATCGTTAAACTTGAACTATAATCTATGAAACGATTTTCATAAACTATTTTGGGGATTAAGACAACGCATCTTGGTACGATCCTAGGTTTACGCGAGGTAGTTGTAATGCACATAAGTCCCAGTGCTTGCAACCTATAACCATTAGCTAGGTGACTCTAGCCACTGAGTATACAGATAGTACTATCGATTTGACAACCCTCCCAGGATATAACTCGTTGGTCATTCTAACCACACGACGGCAGTCGTAACGAGGAGTGTATACTTAGATTGTTACTGCGGCAACAACACAACTACTAGTCATGGATTGGTTATAGCACTAGGAGTCGTACTTTAACTTTAAAGGTGTCGCTCACCTTAGAGGGACCTTAGTCTGTATTTCCCACTGAAACTAAACAACTACTCAACTACTGTTTTGGGAAGGGTATTCCCTGTGATAACTGATAGGATATGTGTTCCTACACGCTTGCTTTTATGGGAAATATTTACTTAATTGTTAAACCTGTGTTTTAGTAACAATTATTTTGGAATGTTTACTTTATTGCTAAACTTGTGTTCCTGTCAACTATCTGTTTGGAAAATGTTTACTTGACTGCTAAACCTGATTTTTCTGTAACTATTGAACTGTAAATGTTTACTTAACTGTTAAACTTGTATTTCCTGCAAACACTTTAAAACGAAAATGTTTATTTGATTATAAACTTGTATTTCCTGTTATCAAAAAAATTTGAATATGTTTACTTATTTGATAAACCTGTGTATCCTGCAACTATTATTTGGAAATGTTTGTGATAAAACTTGTGTTTCCTACACAACTATTACTTGAAGTAAGAATGACATTCTTACAGTTAAATAGGAAATGTTTTCTTTAATTAGAATACTTGTGTTTCCTACTATACATATAAACATTATGTTTGTGTACATGAATGATTTATACAAAACTTGATTTAACTATATATATATATATATATATATACAAAAACCTGTGAATTCACTCAACATTCAATGTTGACGGTTTACTATGTTTTTCAGGGAATTAGGACTCAGGTACATCCGCATGCATAAAGGACGTAGGCAACCCGACTATTTATGATGCCACTTTTGGGACACATGGATTTCTTTCGTATTATCAATTCCATTGGTTATACTTACGAAATCCCACTTTTATAAACTTGTATTTTCAAATACTTATATTGTCTTTGACGACCCTACTTATGTAAGGCTTTATAAGTCATATCTTTTGTAATAACTTTTAACTTATGGCATCTTAAATATATATATGTTCTGTGTGATCATATGCTCTGATACAGTGAATGCACTATTGTAACGTCAGCACCCCCGCTGTTTTAACTATTATTAAAATGCTTCCGCTAATTAACTAAAGCTTCCGCTAAACCATTTATAAACGCAATTACCGATTTTGAGGGTGTGACAGTCTCACTGTTGATGGGGGTGGTACCACTGTTATGCACCACGTGTTCACGATTGCGGCTTGCCTCGTATTGGGCGATCGCTTCGGCTACACGGCGTTCAATGATTTGCTCGGTGGTTTCAACGACAGGAGGTGTTGTCTTTGGTTGGCTATTCCTGGTTTTCCTTTGCTTTGGTGGCATGACGACGTTCTGCGATGAAGGAAATGCAGAAGTCAATGCCAATGAAAAAGAGGTGAAGAATAAAGTTTCACATAGTTTTAGTTATCGAATATTTGAGAAGAATTGACAAGATCCCCATCACGTGTCTCACGACTATGAAACGCCCATATGTACTTAGTATAATATAATCACGTTGGCCAGGCGTCATTATATGATGCGGAATACATACTTCTTTTCATCAACCGTTCGATACGATCAGGTTCGCATGAAATCAGATTGAGATTGAACGAATCGAACCTAGCACGGTTCACATAACGGATCACGCGTATCGATGTGTCGTAACGATAGTTAGACGTATGCAAATGTGTGTATGCATGTGCGTTCTAGCCAAGGCTATAGTCTAGGTCTCTAAGTCACCTAAGAAATCTAGTTCGCTATAACCAATGGCTCTGATACCAATCTGAAACACCCCCAAAATTCATTGATTTCGGTTAGCAGAAGCATTAGTATAAGCTGGGGGTGCCACGTATACAATGTATACGCATACATATCAGAGCATATGATTACAACGGAACACATATATTAAGATGCCAAGAGTAATTGTTACAAAGTTTACGATTCAACAAATCGTATAAGTAGTTAAGTTGTACAAAAGTGGATTTCGTAAATATGACTAAAAACATATTAGTTATACAAAAGAAATCCATGTGTTTCAAAAAGTTAGCATCCTAGAAGCTTCACGGGTCGCCTAGAGTTCCATATGTGCAGGCGGTTCTTACGTGCAGCTAATTCCCTGATAAACATAGTAAAAAGTCAACAACGAGGTTGAGTGAATTCACAGGTTTTAAGTTTGCAAGTACAGTTCGTAAACCAAATGCGTTTGTAAACAGTTATTTCCATAATAGTTAAGTAAACGTTTTGTTGAATGTTATCCAAATACAGTTCGGTTGGGATGTTGCCCAAAATTTTGTTTACGCGGGATGTTACCCAAAGTACAGTTTAAAATACGTTGCTGGTCATTCTCCAGCGTTTATAAAACAGTACCGGTCGTTCTCCGGTCTAAATACACACGGGTCGTTCTCTCGTCCAACTCGGCCAGTCGTTCTCTGGCAATAAACACTGCTGGTCGTTCTCCAGTGAAACACAGTACCGGTCGTTCTCCGGTCTAAAGACGCACGGGTCGTTCTCCCGTCCAATTGGCCAGTCGTTCTCTGGCACTAAAATACGTTGTTGGTCGTTCTCCAGCATTTACATAAAAAGTACCGGTCGTTCTCCGGTTTACCAAACAAATTTTAACACGTTTGTAGTATGAAATATTGTTTCATAAATGTCAGTTTTGTGTAAGAGTTCAACAGTTCAAAGTACTCTAATCGTTCGAGTTAGTCAAGTACACAATCATGTAAGTAAAGGCAGTTATGGCAATCAATAAAGTAGTTGGCTATGTTTCTCACCCCAAGTTGAAAGCGGTACAACAGTTAAAAGTGGGGTTGTGAACTCACCTGTTGAGTTAAGTACGTTCGAGTGCTAGCAAAGCCTTAAGCCCAAGTATAGTCCTGAATCTCCTAACGCCCTAAACGTATGAGATTTAAATAAGTATGTGAATGTCGTAGTTGACCATCCATGCTAGTGTTCGTACAACTAAGTTATGTCCAGAGCGTTTGTTAAGTACGTACGTTTGTATTTCATAGTTGTGAAAATGTATACGACTCGTTGGTGACGTTTTGAAATCAACATTTCAATAATATAAGTGTGTTTATAATGTTTGTATAGTTCGCGTATCGTATCATATGTAAATATTCGTTCCCGGTTAGGTTCCACACTTAGTAAAAAAGTAGTTGTAAACCTGTTGTTTTTAGCGACACTTGAGGCGTCACTTAATAGTTTATGGCGACACTCAGAAAGTGTCGCATGAAATGATAAATTCTAATTTATTAGCGTCACTTGAGGAAGTGACGCATAAGGGGCGACACTTAGGAAGTGTCGGGTATGAGTGTCGGTGTAAGTGTCGGACAAGGTGAAAATCGAATTTAGGCGTCACTTAGGTTAGTGCCGCATGGAGTGTCGGGCTACCGACACTTAACGAAGTGCCACAAAAAGAGGATTTTTGGCGTCACTTAGGGGAAGTGATGCAAGATTAGGGTTTTATGCGACACTTAATGCGTCACTTAAGTGTCGCTACACTATTTTTGGGCTCTATGCGTCATTTACGACTGTTCGTGGATTAGTTTAAAAACAACGAATTTTGGCTCGATTTTGGACATACTTAGTTGATAAAAACACTAAAATATGGTATATTAAGTATCTTAAACACGAAACATCGAAAGAAATAACAAAATCAGACCGTTTTCGAGATTTGTCGGAAACTTACAAGTCTTCGCGCGAGAAATCCGAAAAGATAGATGTGTAGAGCTCGTTGTCGTGATCACTTTTCTTCAAATGAGCGAGGTGATCGGAGGTGTTTTAGTGGTAGTTTTGGTGGTGGAAGTGAGGTGGTTTGGTGGTGGTGTTCTTGAAAGAGAGAGAGAGAATGAAGAGATGGGGGTGATGAAAATGAAATGAAAATGGGGGGGTGGGGGTATGGCTGATTTTTGGAGCCAAAAAGGGAGGGGAACTTTGTTCCCAATTTGCGGTATTTGACCCGTGTTTGTTTACCCGATCGTTAAACGTTAATATATTTTTAAATGGTAAATTTTTAAATACATATTCGATTATATTTTTAGTTGAATTGTTTTATAGAAATAATTTAGTTGAATTATAAAATTCATAACTTTGTTTCATTTTATTTTTACGGATACGTTTTGAGTTGTATCAATTTACGAAATAAATGTCATATGTCGCAAAATACTTTGTAAATATTATCAACATAATATTTAATAATTAATAATGTTATTCAATAATTTCATATTATTAAATAATTTTTGTCCACCAACAGTTGTATATTTTGTCGCGTTTGATCTAATTGTTTTGTACGTATTTATACGAGTCGCAAAATATGTGATACTACGCGTATTAACTAGTTGGGATTTGCTAGACTTACATCTAAAATATGTTGTGAATTCACTCAAAGTAGGAAATTAGCATAGATATGCGTGCAATTATGTGACACCCTGCAATTTTGACACAATTATAAACGTTATTTGCACGCATTTTTAGGCTAATTCCCTACTTTGAGTGAATTCACAACAATTTTAGAGGTAAGTCTAGCAAAGCCGAACTAGTTAATACGCGTAGTATGACTTAATTGTAATTACGTAAGAAACAATTTGGAACAAACGCGACAAAAATATACGACTGTTGGTGAACTAAGTTATTCAACAAAACCAAATTTATTAAATAACATTATTTAATATTAAATATTATGCTAATAATATTTACAAAGAATTTTATAACGTATAAACGTTTATTTCTTAACTGAAACGAACCTAAGTTAAAATTTTATAAACTTAACTAAATTATTTCCCTAAAATATTTCAACCAAAAATATAATCGAATACGTATTTAAATATTTATCATTTAAAAATATATTAACGTTTAACGATCAGGTAAACGAACACGGGTAAAATACCACCAGTTTGGGACGAAAAATTCCCCCTTTGTTGCACCAAAACCGGCCCACCCCACCCATTTCTACCTTCACTTTCATTTCACTCTCTCTCTCTACCCCACTTCTCCCCCAATTCTCTCTCTAAAACTCATCTAAAAACCACAAAACTACCACAAAAACGCAATAAATCACCGAGCTCATTTAGGGAAAAACAATCACCACGACGAGGGCTACACAACCATCTTCTCGGATTTCTCCCGCGATAAATTTGTAAGATCCCGACATCCCGCAAACTCTTAGATTTCGTGGTTTCTTTCGATATTTCTAGTTTATAATGCTTAATATACCATGTTTTAGTGTTTTATCAACTGAGAATGTCCAAAAATCGAACCAAAACTCGACCTTTTCAAACTGATCTTCGAACAGACGCGAGTGTCGCAGGGACCAAAAACAGTGTAGCGACACTTCCTAAGTGTCGCACTAAGTGCCACTGAAAAGCCCTAATCTTGCGTCACTTGCTTAAGTGACGCTACAAACCCTCTTTTTGCGACACTCCACCTTAGTGCCGCTAAACCCGAATGTCGCCCTCTGCGACGCTGATCCTAAGTGCCACATCATAGTGCCGCATCCTGCGACACTTCATCAAATGTCGCTAATAACTCAAAAATTTCGAACTTCTGCGACACTTCGTTATGTGTCGCCAAAAACTATTTAGTGTCGCATCGAGTGTCGCGGAAAACAGGAAACTTACAACTTATTTTTACTCTAAGTGTCGAACTTAACCGGAAACGAATATTTACATACGATACGATACATGAAATATACAAACATAACAAACACGCTTACATTATTGAAATTTTGATTTCAAACTATCACCAACGAGTTGTAACACCCCCAAATTTTGTTTAGCGGAAGCATTTAGTTAAAGTAATGGGGTGTCACAAAAATAAAGCATGCATACGTATCAGAGCTTATGATTACAACAGAACATAATGTATTAAGATGCCAAAATGTTAATTACAAAGTTTACGATTTATCAAATCGTACAAGTTAAAAGTAATACGTATACAAAAGTGGATTTCTAGAATATGACAAAACAGTTTCAGTTATACTAGAGAAATCCATATGTTTTTCCAAAAAGTTGGCATCTTAAAGCTTCACGGGTCGCCTAATTCTCCATGGGTTGGCGATTCTTACATGCGCAGCTAATTCCCTGAAAAACATAGTAAAAGTCAACAACTAGGTTGAGTGAATTCACAGGTGTTATGTTTGCAATAGTTATAACCAGTTTGTAAGCACAGTTGTCGATTCAAATTCGTTCACAAATAGTATTGCCATAATAGTCGAAAATACGTTTCGTGGAATGTAATCCAAATACAAGTTTAGTGGGCTGTTAGCCCAAAGTCTGGTTTACATGTTTTGTTACTCAAATACAATGAAACACTTCCCCTAAGACCCATACCTGGATCACGTGCGGGCAGTATTATCATTTATCTAAGTATCCTAATCGTTTAGTAGGTTTCGTTGGGATGTTGCCCAAAAGAGTCAGTTTAAAAATGCGTGCTGGTCGTTCTCCAGCGGTTTACAAATAGTACCGGTCGTTCTCCGGCCAAATACGCACGGGTCGTTCTCCCGTTCAAATAAAATAGTTTAATACGCACGGGTCGTTCTCCCGTCCAAACGCTGCTGGTCGTTCTCCAGCGATTTACAGTACCGGTCGTTCTCCGGTTAATACGCATGGGTCGTTCTCCCATTCAAAGACGCACGGGTCGTTCTCCCGTCCGGTGGCCAGTCGTTCTCTGGCACTAAAATACGTTGCTGGTCGTTCTCCAGCGTTTTCATAAAAGTACCGGTCATTCTCCGGTATACCAAACAAGTTTAAAAGTTTATAGTCGTTTGCAATATAGTTTACCGGTCGTTCTCCGGTCTAGTTAAAACAGTTTGTCGAATAAGTTATCCCGTTTATTCAGTGTATCAATATGAAAATGGTATTTCATAATTACCAGTGTGTCCAAAAGTTTACTAGTTCAAAGTACTCTAATTGTTCGAGTAAACACGTATGATAAATAATCATATAAGTAAAAGCAGTTATGGCAATAAGTAAAACAGTTGACTATGTTTTCCACCCCTGTTCAAAAGCAGTTAAATCAGTAAAAGTAGGGGCTGTGAACTCACCTGTTGAGTTATGTAGTTGTGCGAGTGCTAGCAAACCTAAACCCAAGTACAGTCCGGAATCTCCTAACGTCCTAAACGTATGAGATTTATAAGTATGTGGATGTCTGAGCTAATCATCCATGCTAGTGTTCGTACAACCAAGTTATGTCCAAAGTATTTGTTAAACGTTCATGTTGTATTTCGTTGTTTGTGAAAATGTATACGACTTGTTGGTGATGTTTTGAAACAATAGTTCAAAAATGTTATTTTCTCATTTGCTACAGTACTGCTACAGTAAAATTTGACTTTTCTACGGTAACTTTGACTTTTTAAAATGTGTTTTTAAGGTTCTGACTTGTGCGACGCAAGGTGCGACGTAAGGGTCTGCGTCGCATTCAGGTTTTGCGACGTCATGGGTTGAAGTGCGACGTAGGGTGCGACGTTAAGTGTTGCGTCGCAGTTGTTGCGAAATTAAATAATTGTGCGACGTAACGGGTTACGTCGCATACGGGTGTTGCGACGTTAGGGTCTACGTCGCTGTGTGCGACTTCGCAATTTAATGCGACGTTAAAGGTGAGGTCGCAGTATGCGACGTTGTGAGATGTTCTGCGACGTAGTGACTGACGTCGCATTTAGCCCAAGCCAGATGCGACGTAGCGGACTGTTCGACGAACAGCTCGAAAATAATGAGTTTCGGGTTGATTTTTGGACATTTTCAGTTGATAGAACACTAAGGCATGGTAATCTAAGTATTATAAACAAGAAATATGAAAGAAAACTTCAAAATCTTAAGAGTTGACGGGATTTGTCGGAAACTTACGAGTGTCGGATTTGAAATCCGAAAAGGTAGAAAGGTAGATCGTGTTGCCGTGATCGTTTTTCTCTAATTTGTTAGTTGATTCGGCGCGTTTTTGATGTAGTATTTGTATGATTTGTGGGGTGGTTTTTGGTAGGTGGTGGTGAAAGAGAGAAAAGAAAGAGATGAGAGGGAAGAGAAAGGTGGAGAATGAGAATGGTGGAGGTGGAGAGGTGGTTTTTGTTCCACTTTTCTGCCTCCGTGGTTGCACTCCGTGTTTGTTTACCCGATCGTTAAATGTTACATTATTTTAACTAATGCATTTTTAATTTCATATTTCATTATGTTTTTAATTAGGATCTTTTTATGAAACCAATTTAATTTAGTTATAAAATTTTAAACTTTGTTTTATTTTAAATTATACGTTTTGACGTTTTGTTTTATTAAATAATTTTGTTCACCAACAGTCGTATATTTTTGTCACGTTTGCTGAATTTGTTTCATTTGTAATTACATCTAATTACAATTTAGTAATACTACACTTATTAACTAGTTGGGCTTTGCTAGGCTTACCTCTAAAATGTGTTATGGATTCACTCAAGTAGGGAATTAGCCTAATAATGCAAGTGATTAATATTAGTAATCGCGTTCAAATTTGCGGAGTGTTACATTCTCCCCTCGTTAGAGAAATCTCGTCCCGAGATTTAAAATCAAGTCAGATCGCCCGCGGCGTATGTTCTCCGATAAGTCACGTCGTCGATAGAAATACCAATTTGCGTGGCGCTCAATTGTTGCCAGAAAGTTTTAACGATTTAGTATACTCGCGGTATAGTTTAAGTAGTTATGCGTTCGATAATAATCGAAGTTTACCAAGCGTTAAGTTTGAATAGATATTCAAATGAAACATATGTTAAGTCGTAGCAATAGTTGTTAAGTCATACCGTGTTAGCCAAGGTCCGCAACTGTTTCCGGTGCACGGAGGATGTATGCGCGGCTTGGGGCGTAGCCTTTGTTAGTGGCGCGATTGTTGTTGTTCTGATTGTTGTTACCGGGGTTGTTCTGGTTATTGTTCAGTTTTGGACATTGGTGACGAAAATGCCCGGATTCCCCGCACTCGTAGCACGCATTTGATCGAGGAGAAGGGTTGGTTTTACAGTTTTGGGCCAAATGACCCCAGTTTTTGCAGTCTTGGCAGAAAGCACAGTTGCCATTATGATGCATCCCACACTTGTCGCATTTTGGTTTGTTACCAAGATAGGTTTTGGGTCCCGGTTTGGTGATTGCAGCGTAGGCTCGGGTGATTCCCGAGTTTCTATTTTGTTGACCCTGACGGTCGTTACCCTCGTTGTTCCATTTGCGTTTGTGGTTTCCAGAGTCGCCCGCATCAGTACGGGTAGGTTCAGTTTTCCCTGAGGTAGTTTTCAGGGTTCCAATCAAGACTGCATCGTCGGTCAAGCTTTGAGCCAGATCAACTGCGCTCCTAAAAATGGCGGGTTTGGAGGACATAACCATGCCTCGGATCTGTGGGGCCAAACCCCTGTTGTAACGCTCAATGCGTTTGCTTTCGGGGGTCACCATGTGAGGCACCAGACGTGCAAGCTCCTGGAATCTAGTTGTGTAACCGGCAATGTCAGCGCCGATCATTTGTATGTTCCAGAATTCGGTTTCAAGTTTCTGCATCTCGTTGGGAGGGCAAAATTCCTCCATCATCATATGTTTCAGAGTTCCCCAGGTCATGGAGTGAGCGGCTGGGCGTCCAATAATCTGGACCTGAGCGTTCCACCAGGTTAACGCTTTGTCAGCTAAGGTACACGTGGCGTACTTCACGATTTTGTCGGTGGCGCAGTCGCTGATGTCGATGACTGATTCCATTTTCTCAATCCAGTGGACCAGGCCGATGGCCCCTTCGGTCCCGGTGAAGGTGCTGGGTTTACAAGATTGGAAGGTTTTGTAGGAACACCCCTGCTGGGTATTGGCTGGAGTTTCGCTGTTGACTGGAGTGGCTCCGCTATTGTTAGTCAAGTTTTCACGGTTGCGGCTGGCCTCGTATTGTGCGATGGCTTCAACCACGCGGCGTTCGATAATCTGTTCGGTTGTTTCCGGAGGCGGAGGTGGAGGAGGATCGTTTCGTTGACTGTTTCGAGTTTTTCTTTGTTTAGGCGGCATGCTGACGTTCTGCGATGAAAAGATGCAGAAGTCAATGCCAAAGAAAAGTATGTGAGGAATGAAGTTTCACATATTTCAAGTTTTCGAGTATCAAGAAAAGTTGTCGGATCCCCATCACGTATCTTACGACTATGAAACACCCATATGTACTTGGTATAATATAATCACGTTGGCCAGGCGTCATTATATGATGCTAAATACATACTTCTTTTCATCAACCGTTTAACACGATCCGGTTCACATGAGATCTGAGTACAATGAACGAGTCGAATGTGGTGAACAGTTCACGCATATCGAGGTATCGTAACGATAGTTTAGATATATGTAAATGCGTGTATGCACATGCGTTCTAGCCAAGGCTATAGTCTAGGTCTCTAGGTCGCTAAGTCACCTAAAGTTTCCTAGTTCGCTATAACCATTGGCTCTGATACCAATCTGTAACACCCCCAAATTTTGTTTAGCGGAAGCATTTAGTTAAAGTAATGGGGTGTCACAAAAATAAAGCATGCATACGTATCAGAGCTTATGATTACAACAGAACATAATGTATTAAGATGCCAAAATGTTAATTACAAAGTTTACGATTTATCAAATCGTACAAGTTAAAAGTAATACGTATACAAAAGTGGATTTCTAGAATATGACAAAACAGTTTCAGTTATACTAGAGAAATCCATATGTTTTTCCAAAAAGTTGGCATCTTAAAGCTTCACGGGTCGCCTAATTCTCCATGGGTTGGCGATTCTTACATGCGCAGCTAATTCCCTGAAAAACATAGTAAAAGTCAACAACTAGGTTGAGTGAATTCACAGGTGTTATGTTTGCAATAGTTATAACCAGTTTGTAAGCACAGTTGTCGATTCAAATTCGTTCACAAATAGTATTGCCATAATAGTCGAAAATACGTTTCGTGGAATGTAATCCAAATACAAGTTTAGTGGGCTGTTAGCCCAAAGTCTGGTTTACATGTTTTGTTACTCAAATACAATGAAACACTTCCCCTAAGACCCGTACCTGGATCACGTGCGGGCAGTATTATCATTTATCTAAGTATCCTAATCGTTTAGTAGGTTTCGTTGGGATGTTGCCCAAAAGAGTCAGTTTAAAAATGCGTGCTGGTCATTCTCCAGCGGTTTACAAATAGTACCGGTCGTTCTCCGGCCAAATACGCACGGGTCGTTCTCCCGTTCAAATAAAACAGTTTAATACGCACGGGTCGTTCTCCCGTCCAAACGCTGCTGGTCGTTCTCCAGCGATTTACAGTACCGGTCGTTCTCCGGTTAATACGCATGGGTCGTTCTCCCATCCAAAGACGCACGGGTCGTTCTCCCGTACAGTGGCCAGTCGTTCTCTGGCACTAAAATACGTTGCTGGTCGTTCTCCAGCGTTTTCATAAAAGTACCGGTCGTTCTCCGGTATACCAAACAAGTTTAAAAGTTTACAGTCGTTTGCAATATAGTTTACCGGTCGTTCTCCGGTCTAGTTAAAACAGTTTGTCGAATAAGTTATCCCGTTTATTCAGTGTATCAATATGAAAATGGTATTTCATAATTACCAGTGTGTCCAAAAGTTTACTAGTTCAAAGTACTCTAATTGTTCGAGTAAACACGTATGATAAATAATCATATAAGTAAAAGCAGTTATGGCAATAAGTAAAACAGTTGACTATGTTTTCCACCCCTGTTCAAAAGCAGTTAAATCAGTAAAAGTAGGGGCTGTGAACTCACCTGTTGAGTTATGTAGTTGTGCGAGTGCTAGCAAACCTAAACCCAAGTACAGTCCGGAATCTCCTAACGTCCTAAACGTATGAGATTTATAAGTATGTGGATGTCTGAGCTAATCATCCATGCTAGTGTTCGTACAACCAAGTTATGTCCAAAGTATTTGTTAAACGTTCACGTTGTATTTCGTTGTTTGTGAAAATGTATACGACTTGTTGGTGATGTTTTGAAACAATAGTTCAAAAATGTTATTTTCTCATTTGCTACAGTACTGCTACAGTAAAATTTGACTTTTCTACGGTAACTTTGACTTTTTAAAATGTGTTTTTAGGGTTCTGACTTGTGCGACGCAAGGTGCGACGTAAGGGTCTGCGTCGCATTCAGGTTTTGCGACGTCATGGGTTGAAGTGCGACGTAGGGTGCGACGTTAAGTGTTGCGTCGCAGTTGTTGCGAAATTAAATAATTGTGCGACGTAACGGGTTACGTCGCATACGGGTGTTGCGACGTTAGGGTCTACGTCGCTGTGTGCGACTTCGCAATTTAATGCGACGTTAAAGGTGACGTCGCAGTATGCGACGTTGTGAGATGTTCTGCGACGTAGTGACTGACGTCGCATTTAGCCCAAGCCAGATGCGACGTAGCGGACTGTTCGACGAACAGCTCGAAAATAATGAGTTTCGGGTTGATTTTTGGACATTTTCAGTTGATAGAACACTAAGGCATGGTAATCTAAGTATTATAAACAAGAAATATGAAAGAAAACTTCAAAATCTTAAGAGTTGACGGGATTTGTCGGAAACTTACGAGTGTCGGATTTGAAATCCGAAAAGGTAGAAAGGTAGATCGTGTTGCCGTGATCGTTTTTCTCTAATTTGTTAGTTGATTCGGCGCGTTTTTGATGTAGTATTTGTATGATTTGTGGGGTGGTTTTTGGTAGGTGGTGGTGAAAGAGAGAAAAGAAAGAGATGAGAGGGAAGAGAAAGGTGGAGAATGAGAATGGTGGAGGTGGAGAGGTGGTTTTTGTTCCACTTTTCTGCCTCCGTGGTTGCACTCCGTGTTTGTTTACCCGATCGTTAAATGTTACATTATTTTAACTAATGCATTTTTAATTTCATATTTCATTATGTTTTTAATTAGGATCTTTTTATGAAACCAATTTAATTTAGTTATAAAATTTTAAACTTTGTTTTATTTTAAATTATACGTTTTGACGTTTTGTTTTATTAAATAATTTTGTTCACCAACAGTCGTATATTTTTGTCACGTTTGCTGAATTTGTTTCGTTTGTAATTACATCTAATTACAATTTAGTAATACTACACTTATTAACTAGTTGGGCTTTGCTAGGCTTACCTCTAAAATGTGTTATGGATTCACTCAAGTAGGGAATTAGCCTAATAATGCAAGTGATTAATATTAGTAATCGCGTTCAAATTTGCGGAGTGTTACATTCTCCCCTCGTTAGAGAAATCTCGTCCCGAGATTTAAAATCAAGTCAGATCGCCCGCGGCGTATGTTCTCCGATAAGTCACGTCGTCGATAGAAATACCAATTTGCGTGGCGCTCAATTGTTGCCAGAAAGTTTTAACGATTTAGTATACTTGCGGTATAGTTTAAGTAGTTATGCGTTCGATAATAATCGAAGTTTACCAAGCGTTAAGTTTGAATAGATATTCAAATGAAACATATGTTAAGTCGTAGCAATAGTTGTTAAGTCATACCGTGTTAGCCAAGGTCCGCAACTGTTTCCGGTGCACGGAGGATGTATGCGCGGCTTGGGGCGTAGCCTTTGTTAGTGGCGCGATTGTTGTTGTTCTGATTGTTGTTACCGGGGTTGTTCTGGTTATTGTTCAGTTTTGGACATTGGTGACGAAAATGCCCGGATTCCCCGCACTCGTAGCACGCATTTGATCGAGGAGAAGGGTTGGTTTTACAGTTTTGGGCCAAATGACCCCAGTTTTTGCAGTCTTGGCAGAAAGCACAGTTGCCATTATGATGCATCCCACACTTGTCGCATTTTGGTTTGTTACCAAGATAGGTTTTGGGTCCCGGGTTGGTGATTGCAGCGTAGGCTCGGGTGATTCCCGGGTTTCTATTTTGTTGACCCTGACGGTCGTTACCCTCGTTGTTCCATTTGCGTTTGTGGTTTCCAGAGTCGCCCGCATCAGTACGGGTAGGTTCAGTTTTCCCTGAGGTAGTTTTCAGGGTTCCAATCAAGACTGCATCGTCGGTCAAGCTTTGAGCCAGATCAACTGCGCTCCTAAAAGTGGCGGGTTTGGAGGACATAACCATGCCTCGGATCTGTGGGGCCAAACCCCCGTTGTAACGCTCAATGCGTTTGCTTTCGGGGGTCACCATGTGAGGCACCAGACGTGCAAGCTCCTGGAATCTAGTTGTGTAACCGGCAATGTCAGCGCCGATCATTTGTATGTTCCAGAATTCGGTTTCAAGTTTCTGCATCTCGTTGGGAGGGCAAAATTCCTCCATCATCATATGTTTCAGAGTTCCCCAGGTCATGGAGTGAGCGGCTGGGCGTCCAATAATCTGGACCTGAGCGTTCCACCAGGTTAACGCTTTGTCAGCTAAGGTACACGTGGCGTACTTCACGATTTTGTCGGTGGCGCAGTCGCTGATGTCGATGACTGATTCCATTTTCTCAATCCAGTGGACCAGGCCGATGGCCCCTTCGGTCCCTGTAACACCCCCAAAATTCGTTTAGCGGAAGCGTTTTAGTTTAAGTACTGGGGTGTCACAATAATAAAGCATGCATACGTATCAGAGCTTATGATTACAACAGAACAATATGTAATAAGATGCCAAAAGTTATTAATTACAAAGTTTACGATTCCTCGAATCGTATAAGTTAAAAGTAATAAGTTTACAAAAGTAGATTTCTGAAATATGACTAAAGCATTTCAGTTATACTAAAGAAATCCATGTGTTTCCAAAAAGTTGGCATCCTAACTTCAAGGGTCGCCTAGTTCTCCATGTGTGTTGGCGATTCTTATATGCGCAGCTAATTCCCTGAAAAACATAGTAAAAGTCAACAACTAGGTTGAGTGAATTCACAGGTTTTAAGTTTACACAAGTTGAATCAAGTTTGTATCACAGTTGTTATCCAAATATGTTCACAAATAGTATTGCCATAATAGTCGAGTATAAGTTTTGTAGAATGTTATCCAAATACCAGTTTTGTGGGTTGTTCGCCCAAAGTTCAAGTTAAAACACGTGCTGGTCGTTCACCAGCGAGTTACAAATACACAGTACCGGTCGTTCTCCGGTCAAATACGCACGGGTCGTTCTCCCGTTCAACAAAAACAGTTTACCGGTCGTTCTCCGGTCTAGTAACGCACGGGTCGTTCTCCCGTCCAACAAACGCATGGGTCGTTCTCCCATCCAAGACGCACGGGTCGTTCTCCCGTCCCTTGGCCAGTCGTTCTCTGGCACTAAAATACGTGGCTGGTCGTTCTCCAGCGTTTTACACAAAAGTACCGGTCGTTCCCCGGTATACCAAACAAGTTTAAAAGTTATGTTTGTGTCGGTCGTTCTCCGACAAGTTACCAAATGTACCGGTCGTTCTCCGGTAAGATACCAAGTTAGTTTACAGTCGTTTGCAAAACAGTTTACCGGTCGCTCTCCGGTCTAGTTAAAACAGTTTGTCGATAATTTATCCCATTAGTTCAGTGTGTCAATATGTAAATGTTAATTCGCAAACACCAGTTTGTTCAACAGTTAAATAGTTCAAAGTACTCCAATAATTCGAGTAAACAAGTATGATAAACAATCATATAAGTAAAAGCAGTTTATGGCAATAAGTAAAATAGTTGACTATGTTTTCCACCCCTGTTCAAAAGCAGTTAAATCAGTAAAAGTAGGGGCTGTGAACTCACCTGTTGAGTTTAAGTAGTTGTGCGAGTGCTAGCAAACCTAAGCCCAAGTACGGTCTGAAATCTCCTAACGTCCTAAACGTACGAGATTTAATAAGTATGTGGATGTCTAAACTAATCATCCGTGCTAGTGTTTGTACAACCAAGTCACGTCCAAATCGTTCGTTTAATGTTTATGTTTGTATTTCGTTGTTTGTGAAAACGTATACGACTCGTTGGTGAAAGTTTGAAATCAACATTTCGATAAAACAAGTATGTTTGAATTGTTTGTAAGGCTCGTGAATCGAATTTGTATAAAGATATGCGTTTCCGGTTAGTTCGACACTTAGTGAAAACAAGTTTTTAAACTTCCTGTTTTTAGCGACGTAAGGTGCGACGCTGGGTTGTTATACGACGTAGGGTGCGACGTACGGGTCTACGTCGCATTCAGGTTTTGCGACGTCATGGGTTGCGTCGCATAGGCGACGCTCGCAATTTAATGCGACGTAGTGGTCTGCGTCGCTATGTGCGACGCAAGGAAGGGTAATGCGACGTAAAGGCCTACGTCGCAGTACTGTTTTCGGTCCCAATGCGACGTAGTCGCCTGTTCGACGAACAGCGAGAAAAAGTCGGATTTTTGGTTGATTTGGAACGTTTTCGGTTGTATAAAACACTAAAACATGTTATTCTAAGTATGTTAAACAAGAAATAGCAATTATAACTTTGAAATCTAAAGATTTGCGGGATTTGTTGGAAACTTACGGGTGTCGGATTTGAAATCCGAAAAGATGGAAATGTAGATCGGGGTCTCGTGGTCACTTTATTCCAAAGAAGCTATATGATTCGGTGCGTTTTTGTAGTAGTTTTTGTTGTTTTGGTGTGATTTTTGGTGGTGAGTTTAGAGAGAAAAGAGAGTGATGAAAGAGAAGAGAAAGATGGAGAATAAGAAAAGGTGGAGGTGGGAGTGGGGTTTTGTCCCCATTTTCTGCCTCCGTGTTTTAGTCCCGTGTTTGTTTACCCGATCGTTAAATGTTACAGTATTTCAACTAATGTATTTTTAAATTACATATTTCATTAAATTTAGTTAGGCTCTTTTTATGGAACCAAATTTATAAATTTTATAAATTTCAAACTTTGTTTGATTTTAATTATACATTTTGACGTTTTGCGTTATAAAATAAATTGGTAAATATTTTTGACAAAATATTTATTAGTTACTACGTTATTTAATAATTTCGTTTTATTAAATAATTTTGTTCACCAACAGTCGTACGTTTTTGTCGCGTTTGTTTTCAAATTGCTCTGTACGTAATTACAACTAATTACGAATACGTAATACTGCGCGTACTAACTAGTTGGGCTATGCTAGACTTACCTCTAAAATGTGTTGTGAATTCACTCAAGTAGGGAATTAGCCTAAAAATGCAAGTGATTAATGTTATTAATCGTGTTCAAATTTGCGAGGTGTTACATTCTCCCCATGTTAGAGAAATCTCATCCCGAGATTTAAAAATCAAGTCGGATCGCCCGCGGCGTATGTTCTCCGAATAAGTCACGTCGTCAATAATAATACCAGTTTGGGTGGCGCTCAATCGTTGCCAGAAAAGTTTTAAATCAGTTTAGTATACTCGCGGTATAGTTTAAATAGTTATGCGTTCGTAAATAGTCGAAGTTTACCAAGTGATATGTTCGAATTGACATTCGAATGAAAGAAACGTTAAATTGTAGCAATAGTTGGTAAGACATACCATGCTTGCCATAGTCCGCAACAGTTTCCGGTGCGCGGAGGATGTATGCGCGGCTTGGGGTGTAGCCTTTGTTAACGGCGCGGTTGTTGTTCTGATTGTTGTTCCCGGTGTTGTCCTGGTTGTTGTTCAGTTTTGGACATTGATTTCGAAAGTGTCCAGATTCGCCGCACTCGTAACAGGCGTTTGATCGAGGAGGAGGGTTGGTTTTACAGTTTTGGGCCAAATGACCCCAGCTTTTGCAATCTTGGCAGAAAGCACAGTTGCCATTATGATGCATCCCGCACTTGTCGCATTTTGGTTTGTTGCCAAGATAGGTTTTGGGTCCAGAGTTGGTGATTGCGGCAAAGGCTCGGGTGTTTCCCGGGTTTCTGTTTTGTTGACCCTGACGGTCGTTACCATCATTGTTCCATTTACGTTTGTGGGTTCCAGAGTCGCCCGCATCAATACGGGTAAGTTCAGTTTTCCCCGTGATAGCTTTCAGGGTTCCAATCTCGACCGCGTCGTCGGTTAAGCTGTGAGCCAGATCCACTGCGCTCCTAAAAGTGGCGGGTTTGGAGGACATAACCATGCCTCGGATTTGTGGTGCCAAACCCCTGTTGTAACGCTCAATGCGTTTGCTCTCGGGGGTTACCATATGAGGCACCAGACGTGCAAGCTCCTGAAATCTAGTTGTGTAACCGGAAATGTCAGCTCCGATCATCTGAATGTTCCAAAACTCGGTTTCGAGTTTCTGCATCTCGTTGGGAGGGCAAAATTCCTCCATCATCATCTGCTTCAGAGTTACCCAGGTCATGGAATGAGCAGCTGGGCGTCCCATAATCTGGACTTGAGCGTTCCACCAGGTTAGCGCTTTGTCGGCTAAAGTGCAGGTGGCGTATTTCACGATCTTGTCGTTGGCGCAGTCGCTGATGTCGATGACTGATTCCATCTTTTCAATCCAGTGGACCAGGCCAATGGCCCCTTCGGTCCCGGTGAAGGTGCTGGGTTTACAAGACTGAAAGGTTTTGTAGGAACACCCCTGCTGGGTATTAGTTGGAGTTTCGCTGTTGACGGGGGTAGCTCCACTGTTGTTGGTTGGGTTTTCACGATTTCTGCTAGCCTCGTACTGAGCAATAGCCTCAGCCACGCGGCGTTCGATGATTTGTTCGGTTGTTTCTGGAGGTACAGGTGGAGAATTTCGTCGACTGTTTCGAGTCTTTCTTTGTTTAGGCGGCATGCTGACGTTCTGCGATGAAAAGATGCAGAAGTCAATGCCAATGAAAAATATGTGAGGAATAAAGTTTCACATATTTCAAGTTTTCGAGTATCAAGCAAAATTTGTCGAATCCCCATCACGTATCTTACGACTATGAAACACCCATATGTACTTAGTATGATATAATCACGTTGGCCAGGCGTCATTATATGATGCCAAATACATACTTCTTTTCATCAACCGTTTAATCACGATCAGGTTCATATGAGATCAGAGTACAATGAACGAGTCGGATGTGGTGAACAGTTCACGCGTATCGAGGTATCGTAACGATAGTTTTGATGTATGCAAATGTATGTATGCATGTACGTTCTAGCCAAGGCTATAGTCTAGGTCTCTAGGTTTCTAAGTCACCTAAAGTTTCCTAGTTCGCTATAACCATTGGCTCTGATACCAATCTGTAACACCCCCAAAATTCGTTTAGCGGAAGCGTTTAGTTTAAGTACTGGGGTGTCACAATAATAAAGCATGCATACGTATCAGAGCTTATGATTACAACAGAACAATATGTAATAAGATGCCAAAAGTTATTAATTACAAAGTTTACGATTCCTCGAATCGTATAAGTTAAAAGTAATAAGTTTACAAAAGTAGATTTCTGAAATATGACTAAAGCATTTCAGTTATACTAAAGAAATCCATGTGTTTCCAAAAAGTTGGCATCCTAACTTCAAGGGTCGCCTAGTTCTCCATGTGTGTTGGCGATTCTTATATGCGCAGCTAATTCCCTGAAAAACATAGTAAAAGTCAACAACTAGGTTGAGTGAATTCACAGGTTTTAAGTTTACACAAGTTGAATCAAGTTTGTATCACAGTTGTTATCCAAATATGTTCACAAATAGTATTGCCATAATAGTCGAGTATAAGTTTTGTAGAATGTTATCCAAATACCAGTTTTGTGGGTTGTTCGCCCAAAGTTCAAGATAAAACACGTGCTGGTCGTTCACCAGCGAGTTACAAATACACAGTACCGGTCGTTCTCCGGTCAAATACGCACGGGTCGTTCTCCCGTTCAACAAAAACAGTTTACCGGTCGTTCTCCGGTCTAGTAACGCACGGGTCGTTCTCCCGTCCAACAAACGCATGGGTCGTTCTCCCATCCAAGACGCACGGGTCGTTCTCCCGTCCCTTGGCCAGTCGTTCTCTGGCACTAAAATACGTGGCTGGTCGTTCTCCAGCGTTTTACACAAAAGTACCGGTCGTTCCCCGGTATACCAAACAAGTTTAAAAGTTATGTTTGTGTCGGTCGTTCTCCGACAAGTTACCAAATGTACCGGTCGTTCTCCGGTAAGATACCAAGTTAGTTTACAGTCGTTTGCAAAACAGTTTACCGGTCGCTCTCCGGTCTAGTTAAAACAGTTTGTCGATAATTTATCCCATTAGTTCAGTGTGTCAATATGTAAATGTTAATTCGCAAACACCAGTTTGTTCAACAGTTAAATAGTTCAAAGTACTCCAATAATTCGAGTAAACAAGTATGATAAACAATCATATAAGTAAAAGCAGTTTATGGCAATAAGTAAAATAGTTGACTATGTTTTCCACCCCTGTTCAAAAGCAGTTAAATCAGTAAAAGTAGGGGCTGTGAACTCACCTGTTGAGTTTAAGTAGTTGTGCGAGTGCTAGCAAACCTAAGCCCAAGTACGGTCTGAAATCTCCTAACGTCCTAAACGTACGAGATTTAATAAGTATGTGGATGTCTAAACTAATCATCCGTGCTAGTGTTTGTACAACCAAGTCACGTCCAAATCGTTCGTTTAATGTTTATGTTTGTATTTCGTTGTTTGTGAAAACGTATACGACTCGTTGGTGAAAGTTTGAAATCAACATTTCGATAAAACAAGTATGTTTGAATTGTTTGTAAGGCTCGTGAATCGAATTTGTATAAAGATATGCGTTTCCGGTTAGTTCGACACTTAGTGAAAACAAGTTTTTAAACTTCCTGTTTTTAGCGACGTAAGGTGCGACGCTGGGTTGTTATGCGACGTAGGGTGCGACGTACGGGTCTACGTCGCATTCAGGTTTTGCGACGTCATGAGTTGCGTCGCATAGGCGACGCTCGCAATTTAATGCGACGTAGTGGTCTGCGTCGCTATGTGCGACGCAAGGAAGGGTAATGCGACGTAAAGGCCTACGTCGCAGTACTGTTTTCGGTCCCAATGCGACGTAGTCGCCTGTTCGACGAACAGCGAGAAAAAGTCGGATTTTTGGTTGATTTGGAACGTTTTCGGTTGTATAAAACACTAAAACATGTTATTCTAAGTATGTTAAACAAGAAATAGCAATTATAACTTTGAAATCTAAAGATTTGCGGGATTTGTCGGAAACTTACGGGTGTCGGATTTGAAATCCGAAAAGATGGAAATGTAGATCGGGGTCTCGTGGTCACTTTATTCCAAAGAAGCTATATGATTCGGTGCGTTTTTGTAGTAGTTTTTGTTGTTTTGGTGTGATTTTTGGTGGTGAGTTTAGAGAGAAAAGAGAGTGATGAAAGAGAAGAGAAAGATGGAGAATAAGAAAAGGTGGAGGTGGGAGTGGGGTTTTGTCCCCATTTTCTGCCTCCGTGTTTTAGTCCCGTGTTTGTTTACCCGATCGTTAAATGTTACAGTATTTCAACTAATGTATTTTTAAATTACATATTTCATTAAATTTAGTTAGGCTCTTTTTATGGAACCAAATTTATAAATTTTATAAATTTCAAACTTTGTTTGATTTTAATTATACGTTTTGACGTTTTGCGTTATAAAATAAATTGGTAAATATTTTTGACAAAATATTTATTAGTTACTACGTTATTTAATAATTTCGTTTTATTAAATAATTTTGTTCACCAACAGTCGTACATTTTTGTCGCGTTTGTTTTCAAATTGCTCTGTACGTAATTACAACTAATTACGAATACGTAATACTGCGCGTACTAACTAGTTGGGCTATGCTAGACTTACCTCTAAAATGTGTTGTGAATTCACTCAAGTAGGGAATTAGCCTAAAAATGCAAGTGATTAATGTTATTAATCGTGTTCAAATTTGCGAGGTGTTACAGTCCCGGTGAAGGTGCTGGGTTTACAAGATTGGAAGGTTTTGTAGGAACACCCCTGCTGGGTATTGGCTGGAGTTTCGCTGTTGACTGGAGTGGCTCCGCTATTGTTGGTCAAGTTTTCACGGTTGCGGCTGGCCTCGTATTGTGCGATGGCTTCAGCCACGCGGCGTTCGATAATCTGTTCGGTTGTTTCCGGAGGCGGAGGTGGAGGAGGATCGTTTCGTTGACTGTTTCGAGTTTTTCTTTGTTTAGGCGGCATGCTGACGTTCTGCGATGAAAAGATGCAGAAGTCAATGCCAAAGAAAAGTATGTGAGGAATGAAGTTTCACATATTTCAAGTTTTCGAGTATCAAGAAAAGTTGTCGGATCCCCATCACGTATCTTACGACTATGAAACACCCATATGTACATGGTATAATATAATCACGTTGGCCAGGCGTCATTATATGATGCTAAATACATACTTCTTTTCATCAACCGTTTAACACGATCCGGTTCACATGAGATCTGAGTACAATGAACGAGTCGAATGTGGTGAACAGTTCACGCATATCAAGGTATCGTAACAATAGTTTAGATATATGTAAATGCGTGTATGCACATGCGTTCTAGCCAAGGCTATAGTCTAGGTCTCTAGGTCGCTAAGTCACCTAAAGTTTCCTAGTTCGCTATAACCATTGGCTCTGATACCAATCTGTAACACCCCCAAATTTTGTTTAGCGGAAGCATTTAGTTAAAGTAATGGGGTGTCACAAAAATAAAGCATGCATACGTATCAGAGCTTATGATTACAACAGAACATAATGTATTAAGATGCCAAAATGTTAATTACAAAGTTTACGATTTATCAAATCGTACAAGTTAAAAGTAATACGTATACAAAAGTGGATTTCTAGAATATGACAAAACAGTTTCAGTTATACTAGAGAAATCCATATGTTTTTCCAAAAAGTTGGCATCTTAAAGCTTCACGGGTCGCCTAATTCTCCATGGGTTGGCGATTCTTACATGCGCAGCTAATTCCCTGAAAAACATAGTAAAAGTCAACAACTAGGTTGAGTGAATTCACAGGTGTTATGTTTGCAATAGTTATAACCAGTTTGTAAGCACAGTTGTCGATTCAAATTCGTTCACAAATAGTATTGCCATAATAGTCGAAAATACGTTTCGTGGAATGTAATCCAAATACAAGTTTAGTGGGCTGTTAGCCCAAAGTCTGGTTTACATGTTTTGTTACTCAAATACAATGAAACACTTCCCCTAAGACCCGTACCTGGATCACGTGAGGGCAGTATTATCATTTATCTAAGTATCCTAATCGTTTAGTAGGTTTCGTTGGGATGTTGCCCAAAAGAGTAAGTTTAAAAATGCGTGCTGGTCGTTCTCCAGCGGTTTACAAATAGTACCGGTCGTTCTCCGGCCAAATACGCACGGGTCGTTCTCCCGTTCAAATAAAACAGTTTAATACGCACGGGTCGTTCTCCCGTCCAAACGCTGCTGGTCGTTCTCCAGCGATTTACAGTACCGGTCGTTCTCTGGTTAATACGCATGGGTCGTTCTCCCATCCAAAGACGCACGGGTCGTTCTCCCGTCCAGTGGCCAGTCGTTCTCTGGCACTAAAATACGTTGCTGGTCGTTCTCCAGCGTTTTCATAAAAGTACCGGTCGTTCTCCGGTATACCAAACAAGTTTAAAAGTTTACAGTCATTTGCAATATAGTTTACCGGTCGTTCTCCGGTCTAGTTAAAACAGTTTGTCGAATAAGTTATCCCGTTTATTCAGTGTATCAATATGAAAATGGTATTTCATAATTACCAGTGTGTCCAAAAGTTTACTAGTTCAAAGTACTCTAATTGTTCGAGTAAACACGTATGATAAATAATCATATAAGTAAAAGCAGTTATGGCAATAAGTAAAACAGTTGACTATGTTTTCCACCCCTGTTCAAAAGCAGTTAAATCAGTAAAAGTAGGGGCTGTGAACTCACCTGTTGAGTTATGTAGTTGTGCGAGTGCTAGCAAACCTAAACCCAAGTACAGTCCGGAATCTCCTAACGTCCTAAACGTATGAGATTTATAAGTATGTGGATGTCTGAGCTAATCATCCATGCTAGTGTTCGTACAACCAAGTTATGTCCAAAGTATTTGTTAAACGTTCACGTTGTATTTCGTTGTTTGTGAAAATGTATACGACTTGTTGGTGATGTTTTGAAACAATAGTTCAAAAATGTTATTTTCTCATTTGCTACAGTACTGCTACAGTAAAATTTGACTTTTCTACGGTAACTTTGACTTTTTAAAATGTGTTTTTAGGGTTCTGACTTGTGCGACGCAAGGTGCGACGTAAGGGTCTGCGTCGCATTCAGGTTTTGCGACGTCATGGGTTGAAGTGCGACGTAGGGTGCGACGTTAAGTGTTGCGTCGCAGTTGTTGCGAAATTAAATAATTGTGCGACGTAACGGGTTACGTCGCATACGGGTGTTGCGACGTTAGGGTCTACGTCGCTGTGTGCGACTTCGCAATTTAATGCGACGTTAAAGGTGACGTCGCAGTATGCGACGTTGTGAGATGTTCTGCGACGTAGTGACTGACGTCGCATTTAGCCCAAGCCAGATGCGACGTAGCGGACTGTTCGACGAACAGCTCGAAAATAATGAGTTTCGGGTTGATTTTTGGACATTTTCAGTTGATAGAACACTAAGGCATGGTAATCTAAGTATTATAAACAAGAAATATGAAAGAAAACTTCAAAATCTTAAGAGTTGACGGGATTTGTCGGAAACTTACGAGTGTCGGATTTGAAATCCGAAAAGGTAGAAAGGTAGATCGTGTTGCCGTGATCGTTTTTCTCTAATTTGTTAGTTGATTCGGCGCGTTTTTGATGTAGTATTTGTATGATTTGTGGGGTGGTTTTTGGTAGGTGGTGGTGAAAGAGAGAAAAGAAAGAGATGAGAGGGAAGAGAAAGGTGGAGAATGAGAATGGTGGAGGTGGAGAGGTGGTTTTTGTTCCACTTTTCTGCCTCCGTGGTTGCACTCCGTGTTTGTTTACCCGATCGTTAAATGTTACATTATTTTAACTAATGCATTTTTAATTTCATATTTCATTATGTTTTTAATTAGGATCTTTTTATGAAACCAATTTAATTTAGTTATAAAATTTTAAACTTTGTTTTATTTTAAATTATACGTTTTGACGTTTTGTTTTATTAAATAATTTTGTTCACCAACAGTCGTATATTTTTGTCACGTTTGCTGAATTTGTTTCGTTTGTAATTACATCTAATTACAATTTAGTAATACTACACTTATTAACTAGTTGGGCTTTGCTAGGCTTACCTCTAAAATGTGTTATGGATTCACTCAAGTAGGGAATTAGCCTAATAATGCAAGTGATTAATATTAGTAATCGCGTTCAAATTTGCGGAGTGTTACATTCTCCCCTCGTTAGAGAAATCTCGTCCTGAGATTTAAAATCAAGTCAGATCGCCCGCGGCGTATGTTCTCCGATAAGTCACGTCGTCGATAGAAATACCAATTTGCGTGGCGCTCAATTGTTGCCAGAAAGTTTTAACGATTTAGTATACTCGCGGTATAGTTTAAGTGGTTATGCGTTCGATAATAATCGAAGTTTACCAAGCGTTAAGTTTGAATAGATATTCAAATGAAACATATGTTAAGTCGTAGCAATAGTTGTTAAGTCATACCGTGTTAGCCAAGGTCCGCAACTGTTTCCGGTGCACGGAGGATGTATGCGTTGCTTGGGGCGTAGCCTTTGTTAGTGGCGCGATTGTTGTTGTTCTGATTGTTGTTACCGGGGTTGTTCTGGTTATTGTTCAGTTTTGGACATTGGTGACGAAAATGCCCGGATTCCCCGCACTCGTAGCACGCATTTGATCGAGGAGAAGGGTTGGTTTTACAGTTATGGGCCAAATGACCCCAGTTTTTGCAGTCTTGGCAGAAAGCACAGTTGCCATTATGATGCATCCCGCACTTGTCGCATTTTGGTTTGTTGCCAAGATAGGTTTTGGGTCCCGGGTTGGTGATTGCAGCGTAGGCTCGGGTGATTCCCGGGTTTCTATTTTGTTGACCCTGACGGTCGTTACCCTCGTTGTTCCATTTGCGTTTGTGGTTTCCAGAGTCGCCCGCATCAGTACGGGTAGGTTCAGTTTTCCCTGAGGTAGTTTTCAGGGTTCCAATCAAGACTGCATCGTCGGTCAAGCTTTGAGCCAGATCAACTGCGCTCCTAAAAGTGGCGGGTTTGGAGGACATAACCATGCCTCGGATCTGTGGGGCCAAACCCCTGTTGTAATGCTCAATGCGTTTGCTTTCGGGGGTCACCATGTGAGGCACCAGACGTGCAAGCTCCTGGAATCTAGTTGTGTAACCGGCAATGTCAGCGCCGATCATTTGTATGTTCCAGAATTCGGTTTCAAGTTTCTGCATCTCGTTGGGAGGGCAAAATTCCTCCATCATCATATGTTTCAGAGTTCCCCAGGTCATGGAGTGAGCGGCTGGGCGTCCAATAATCTGGACCTGAGCGTTCCACCAGGTTAACGCTTTGTCAGCTAAGGTACACGTGGCGTACTTCACGATTTTGTCGGTGGCGCAGTCGCTGATGTCGATGACTGATTCCATTTTCTCAATCCAGTGGACCAGGCCGATGGCCCCTTCGGTCCCGGTGAAGGTGCTGGGTTTACAAGATTGGAAGGTTTTGTAGGAACACCCCTGCTGGGTATTGGCTGGAGTTTCGCTGTTGACTGGAGTGGCTCCGCTATTGTTGGTCAAGTTTTCACGGTTGCGGCTGGCCTCGTATTGTGCGATGGCTTCAGCCACGCGGCGTTCGATAATCTGTTCGGTTGTTTCCGGAGGCGGAGGTGGAGGAGGATCGTTTCGTTGACTGTTTCGAGTTTTTCTTTGTTTAGGCGGCATGCTGACGTTCTGCGATGAAAAGATGCAGAAGTCAATGCCAAAGAAAAGTATGTGAGGAATGAAGTTTCACATATTTCAAGTTTTCGAGTATCAAGAAAAGTTGTCGGATCCCCATCACGTATCTTACGACTATGAAACACCCATATGTACTTGGTATAATATAATCACGTTGGCCAGGCGTCATTATATGATGCTAAATACATACTTCTTTTCATCAACCGTTTAACACGATCCGGTTCACATGAGATCTGAGTACAATGAACGAGTCGAATGTGGTGAACAGTTCACGCATATCGAGGTATCGTAACGATAGTTTAGATATATGTAAATGCGTGTATGCACATGCGTTCTAGCCAAGGCTATAGTCTAGGTCTCTAGGTCGCTAAGTCACCTAAAGTTTCCTAGTTCGCTATAACCATTGGCTCTGATACCAATCTGTAACACCCCCAAATTTTGTTTAGCGGAAGCATTTAGTTAAAGTAATGGGGTGTCACAAAAATAAAGCATGCATACGTATCAGAGCTTATGATTACAACAGAACATAATGTATTAAGATGCCAAAATGTTAATTACAAAGTTTACGATTTATCAAATCGTACAAGTTAAAAGTAATACGTATACAAAAGTGGATTTCTAGAATATGACAAAACAGTTTCAGTTATACTAGAGAAATCCATATGTTTTTCCAAAAAGTTGGCATCTTAAAGCTTCACGGGTCGCCTAATTCTCCATGGGTTGGCGATTCTTACATGCGCAGCTAATTCCCTGAAAAACATAGTAAAAGTCAACAACTAGGTTGAGTGAATTCACAGGTGTTATGTTTGCAATAGTTATAACCAGTTTGTAAGCACAGTTGTCGATTCAAATTCGTTCACAAATAGTATTGCCATAATAGTCGAAAATACGTTTCGTGGAATGTAATCCAAATACAAGTTTAGTGGGCTGTTAGCCCAAAGTCTGGTTTACATGTTTTGTTACTCAAATACAATGAAACACTTCCCCTAAGACCCGTACCTGGATCACGTGCGGGCAGTATTATCATTTATCTAAGTATCCTAATCGTTTAGTAGGTTTCGTTGGGATGTTGCCCAAAAGAGTAAGTTTAAAAATGCGTGCTGGTCGTTCTCCAGCGGTTTACAAATAGTACCGGTCGTTCTCCGGCCAAATACGCACGGGTCGTTCTCCCGTTCAAATAAAACAGTTTAATACGCACGGGTCGTTCTCCCGTCCAAACGCTGCTGGTCGTTCTCCAGCGATTTACAGTACCGGTCGTTCTCCGGTTAATACGCATGGGTCGTTCTCCCATCCAAAGACGCACGGGTCGTTCTCCCGTCCAGTGGCCAGTCGTTCTCTGGCACTAAAATACGTTGCTGGTCGTTCTCCAGCGTTTTCATAAAAGTACCGGTCGTTCTCCGGTATACCAAACAAGTTTAAAAGTTTACAGTCGTTTGCAATATAGTTTACCGGTCGTTCTCCGGTCTAGTTAAAACAGTTTGTCGAATAAGTTATCCCGTTTATTCAGTGTATCAATATGAAAATGGTATTTCATAATTACCAGTGTGTCCAAAAGTTTACTAGTTCAAAGTATTCTAATTGTTCGAGTAAACACGTATGATAAATAATCATATAAGTAAAAGCAGTTATGGCAATAAGTAAAACAGTTGACTATGTTTTCCACCCCTGTTCAAAAGCAGTTAAATCAGTAAAAGTAGGGGCTGTGAACTCACCTGTTGAGTTATGTAGTTGTGCGAGTGCTAGCAAACCTAAACCCAAGTACAGTCCGGAATCTCCTAACGTCCTAAACGTATGAGATTTATAAGTATGTGGATGTCTGAGCTAATCATCCATGCTAGTGTTCGTACAACCAAGTTATGTCCAAAGTATTTGTTAAACGTTCACGTTGTATTTCGTTGTTTGTGAAAATGTATACGACTTGTTGGTGATGTTTTGAAACAATAGTTCAAAAATGTTATTTTCTCATTTGCTACAGTACTGCTACAGTAAAATTTGACTTTTCTACGGTAACTTTGACTTTTTAAAATGTGTTTTTAGGGTTCTGACTTGTGCGACGCAAGGTGCGACGTAAGGGTCTGCGTCGCATTCAGGTTTTGTGACGTCATGGGTTGAAGTGCGACGTAGGGTGCGACGTTAAGTGTTGCGTCACAGTTGTTGCGAAATTAAATAATTGTGCGACGTAACGGGTTACGTCGCATACGGGTGTTGCGACGTTAGGGTCTACGTCGCTGTGTGCGACTTCGCAATTTAATGCGACGTTAAAGGTGACGTCGCAGTATGCGACGTTGTGTGATGTTCTGCGACGTAGTGACTGACGTCGCATTTAGCCCAAGCCAGATGCGACGTAGCGGACTGTTCGACGAACAGCTCGAAAATAATGAGTTTCGGGTTGATTTTTGGACATTTTCAGTTGATAGAACACTAAGGCATGGTAATCTAAGTATTATAAACAAGAAATATGAAAGAAAACTTCAAAATCTTAAGAGTTGACGGGATTTGTCGGAAACTTACGAGTGTCGGATTTGAAATCCGAAAAGGTAGAAAGGTAGATCGTGTTGCCGTGATCGTTTTTCTCTAATTTATTAGTTGATTCGGCGCGTTTTTGATGTAGTATTTGTATGATTTGTGGGGTGGTTTTTGGTAGGTGGTGGTGAAAGAGAGAAAAGAAAGAGATGAGAGGGAAGAGAAAGGTGGAGAATGAGAATGGTGGAGGTGGAGAGGTGGTTTTTGTTCCACTTTTCTGCCTCCGTGGTTGCACTCCGTGTTTGTTTACCCGATCGTTAAATGTTACATTATTTTAACTAATGCATTTTTAATTTCATATTTCATTATGTTTTTAATTAGGATCTTTTTATGAAACCAATTTAATTTAGTTATAAAATTTTAAACTTTGTTTTATTTTAAATTATACGTTTTGACGTTTTGTTTTATTAAATAATTTTGTTCACCAACAGTCGTATATTTTTGTCGCGTTTGCTGAATTCGTTTCGTTTGTAATTACATCTAATTACAATTTAGTAATACTACACTTATTAACTAGTTGGGCTTTGCTAGGCTTACCTCTAAAATGTGTTATGGATTCACTCAAGTAGGGAATTAGCCTAATAATGCAAGTGATTAATATTAGTAATCGCGTTCAAATTTGCGGAGTGTTACAACGAGTCGTATACATTTTCACAACTATAAGATACAAACGAACGTATTTAACAAACGCTTTGGACATAACTTGGTTGCATGAACACTAGCATGGATGGTCAACTACGACATCCACATACTTATTAAATCTCATACGTTTAGGGCGTTAGGAGATTCCGGACTATACTTGGGTTTTTGGCTTTGCTAGCACTCGAACGTACTTAATTTAACAGGTGAGTTCACAGCCCCACTTTTAACTATTTTACTGCTTACAACTTGGGGTGAGAAACATAGCCAACTGTTTATTGATTGCCATAACTGCTTTTACATACATGATTGTATACTTGTTTTACTCGAACGATTATAGTACTTTGAACTATTGAAAACTTATACGAAACTGGTATTTATGAAACAACATTTTCATAAACATGTTAAACTTTGTTTGGTAAACCGGAGAACGATCGGTAATTTTTATGTAAACGCTGGAGAACGACCAGCGACGTATTTTAGTGCCAGAGAACAACTGGCCAAGTGGACGGGAGAACGACCCGTGCGTATTTGGATGGGAGAACGACCCATGCGTCTTTGACCGGAGAACGACCGGTACTGTGTTTCGCTGGAGAACGACCAGCAGTGTTTGGACGGGAGAATGACCCGTGCGTCTCTAGACTGGAGAATGACCGGTAAACTGTTTTGTTTGGACGGGATAACGACCAGTGCGTCTTTAGACCGGAGAACGACCGATACTGTTTTGGAAACGCTGGAGAATGACCAGCAACATATTTTAAACTGTATTTGGGTAACATCCCACGTAAACTGTAATTGGGCAACATCCCAACCGAACTACATTCGGATAACAATCCACAAGACGATTACTTAACTATTATGGCAATAACTGTTTATGAACGTTTTGGGTTAAACAAACGGTAATTGCAAACTTAAAACCTGTGAATTCACTCAACCTCGTTGTTGACTTTTACTATGTTTTTCAGGGAATTAGCTGCGCATGTAAGAACCGCCTGCACACATGGAATTTAGGCGACCCGTGAAGCTTTAGGATGCCAACTTTTGACAACTGGATTTCTTTTGTATAACTAAAACTGTTTAGTCATATTTACGAAATCTACTTTTGTAACTTAATACTTTTACAGTTGTACGATTCGATGAGTCGTAAACTTTGTAACTAATACTTTTGGCATCTTAATATATGTTTGTTTGTAATCATATGCTCTGATACGTATGCATGTTCGATGTAAATGTGACATCCCCAGCTTATACCAATGCTTTAGCTAAACGAATTTGGGGGTGTTACAGATTGGTATCAGAGCCATTGGTTATAGCGAACTAGATTTCTTAAGTGACTTAGAGACCTTAGAGACCTACACTATAGCCTTGGCTAGAACACACATGCATACACACATTTGCATACGTCTAACTACCGTTACGACACATCGATACGCGTGATCCACTATTTGAACTGTGCTACATTCGATTCGTTCAATCTCAATCTGATTTCATACGAACCTGATCGTATTAAGCGACCAATGAGAAGAAGTATGTATTTAGCATCATATAATGATGCCTGGCCAACGTGATTATATTATACTAAGTACATATGGGTGTTTCATAGTCGTGAGATATGTGATGGGGATTTTGTCACTCCTTCTTAAATACTCGATAACTGAATTATGTGAAACTTCATCCTTCACATCTCTTTCATTGGCATTGACTTCTGCATTTCCTTCCTCGTAGAACGTCAGCATGCCGCCTAAGCAAAGAAAGACCCGCAACAGTCGCCAAACGAATACACCTCTTGTTGTCGAAACCACCGAACAAATTATCGAGCGACGTGTAGCTGAAGCTATCGCTCAATACGAGGCCAGCCGCAACCGTGAAAATGTGGTAAACAACAGTGGAGCCACACCTGTCAATAGCGAAACCCCAGCGAATACCCAGCAAGGGTGTTCATACAAAACCTTCCAAGCTTGCAAACCCATCACCTTCACCGGGACTGAAGGGGCCATTGGCCTGGTCCACTGGATTGAGAAGATGGGATCAGTCATCGATATCAGCGACTGCGTCACCGACAAAATAGTAAAGTACGCCACGTGTACCTTAGCCGACAAAGCGTTAACTTGGTGGAACGCGCAGATCCAAATTCTTGGACGCACAACTGCTTACTCCATCTCGTGGGAGACTCTGAAACAAATGATGATGGAAGAATTCTGCTCTCAGAGTGAGCGCCAGAAACTTGAAACCGAACTGTGGAACATTCAGATGATCGGTGCTGATATTACTGGATACACGACAAGGTTCCAGGAGCTTGCACGCCTCGTGCCCCACATGGTAATCCCCAAAAGCAAACGCATTGAGCGTTACAACAGGGGTTTGGCCCCACAAATCTGAGGCACGGTTATGTCCTCCAACCACTTTTAGGAGCGCAGTGGATCTGGCTCAAAGCTTGACCGACGACGCGGTCCTGATTGGAACCCTGAAAACTGCTACTGGGAAAAGCGAATCGAGCAGTGCTGAAATGGTTAGTTACGGGGGAGACAAACGAAAGTGGAACAACGAGGGAAACGACAATCAGAACCAAACAAATAAGAAACCCTCAGGAAACTCTAGTGCTTACGTTTCCACCGCCCCAACTGGACCCAAACCCTACCTTGGCAACAAACCGAAATATGACAAGTGCGGAAAGCACCATGCAGGCGAGTGCGCCTTCTGTCAGGACTGCAAAAGCTGGGGTCACTTGGCCCAAAACTGTAAAACCAACCCTCTCACTCGAACAAACAATGGGTGCTTTGAGTGTGGCGAAACCGGGCATTACCTAAACCAATGCCCACAACTCAACAACAACCGTAACAATCAGAACAACAACCGCGCCGTCAACACCGAAAACGCTCGCGGACGGGCATACATCCTTCGCGCCAGGGACGCGCAAGCAGACCTCTAAACTGGCATGGTACGTCTTAACAACTATTGCCACGATTTAACATTTCCTTTTTCGGATATCGATTCGAACCTGATACTTGCTAAACGTTGATTACATTTCGAACACACAACTTATCAAACTATACGATGAGTATACATAAACTGGTGAAACTTTATGGCAACTTAGAACGCCACGTAAACTACTACTATTGTTGACAACACGTTCCTTCGGAAAACATACGCGACGAGCGTTCCGACTTGATTTCAAATCTCGGGACGAGATTTCTCTAACATGGGGAGAATGTAAGTACGTAAGAAACAATTTGGAACAAACGCGACAAAAATATAAGACTGTTGGTGAACTAAATTATTCAACAAAACGAAATTTATTAAATAACATTATTTAATATTAAATATTATGCTAATAATATTTACAAAGAATTTTATAACGTATAAATGTTTATTTCGTAAACTGAAACGAAACTAAGTTAAAATTTTATAAACTTAACTAAATTATTTCCCTAAAATATTTCAACCAAAAATATAATCGAATACGTATTTAAATATTTATCATTTAAAAATATATTAACGTTTAACGATCGGGTAAACGAACACGGGTAAAATACCACCCGTTTGGGACGAAAAATTCCCCCTTTGTTGCACCAAAACCGGCCCACCCCACCCATTTCCACCTTCACTTTTATTTCACTCTCTCTCTCTACCCCACTTCTCTCCCAATTCTCTCTCTAAAACTCATCTAAAAACCACAAAAACTACCACAAAAACGCAATAAATCACCGAGCTCCTTTAGGGAAAAACAATCACCATGACGAGGGCTACACAACCATCTTCTCGGATTTCTCCCGCGATAAATTCGTAAGATCCCGACATCCTGCAAACTCTTAGATTTTGTGGTTTCTTTGTATATTTCTAGTTTATAATGCTTAATATACCATGTTTTAGTATTTTATCAACTGAGAATGTCCAAAAATCGAACCAAAACTCGACTTTTTCAAACTGATCTTCGAACAGACGCGAGTGTCGCAGTGACCAAAAACAGTGTAGCGACACTTCCTAAGTGTCGCACTAAGTGCCGCTGAAAAGTCCTAATCTTGCGTCACTTGCTTAAGTGACGCAACAAACCCTCTTTTTGCGACACTCCACCTTAGTGCCGCTAAACCCGAATGTCGCCCTCTGCGACGCTGATCCTAAGTGCCACATCATAGTGCCGTATCCTGCGACACTTCATCAAATGTCGCTAATAACTCAAAAATTTCGAACTTCTGCGACACTTCGTTATGTGTCGCCAAAAACTATTTAATGTCGCATCGAGTGTCGCGGAAAACATAAAACTTACAACTTATTTTTACTCTAAGTGTTGAACTTAACCGGAAACGAATATTTACATACGATACGATACACGAATTATACAAACATAACCAACACGCTTACATTATTATTGAAATTTTGATTTCAAATTATCACCAACGAGTCGTATACATTTTCACAACTATAAGATACAAACGTACGTATTTAACAAACGCATTGGACATAACTTGGTTGCATGAACACTAGCATGGATGGTCAACTACGGCATCCACATACTTATTAAATCTCATACGTTTAGGGCGTTAGGAGATTCCAGACTATACTTGGGTTTTAGGCTTTGCTAGCACTCGAACGTACTTAACTCAACAGGTGAGTTCACAGCCCCACTTTTAACTGTTTTACTGCTTACAACTTGGGGTGAGAAACATAGCCAACTGTTTATTGATTGCCATAACTGCTTTTACATACATGATTGTATACTTGTTTTACTCGAACAATTAGAGTACTTTGAACTATTGAAAACTTATACGAAACTGGTATTTATGAAACAACATTTTCATAAACATGTTAAACTTTGTTTGGTAAACCGGAGAACGACCGGTACTTTTTATGTAAACGCTGGAGAATGACCAGCGACGTATTTTAGTGCCAGAGAACGACTGGCCAAGTGGACGGGAGAATGACCCGTGCGTATTTGGATGGGAGAACGACCCATGCATCTTTGACTGGAGAACGACCGGTAATGTGTTTCGCTGGAGAACGACCAGCAGTGTTGAAACGCCCATATTTCGTTAGAAATTTTTTTTTTTTTTTTTTTTTATTTTTTATAGAATACTTGCATATTTCAAATTTATAATTTCATAATGCTTAGGAATATCATTCCATCACAACTTGGTCCCATTTTAAGTTCTACATGTTTACAAATTCGACTCCATACAATGATGACACTTTTTTTTATCAAAATCATAATAGTTTGGGCGATTTATACAATGGTAATACAAAACGATAATTCAATAGAATAGGAAACTTGTCTAATAATATTACAAGTTTCTATCCACGCTACCTTCTTGAATCCTTTCATCCAATTGGTTCAACAAAATCAAATACCTACAACATAAAACAACTGATACGAGTAAGCATAAAGCTTAGTGAGTATACAAGCAACTAAATAAATAATTCACAAACAAGATACAATTTATCAATAACTACTTATTTCTTTTAAATAGAAACTATTGAACAACACTAAAGATTCGACAATATTTCGTATGGATCCATGATCCAATAGATACAAGTAAGCATGGCACTAATCCCATATGGGTACCAAGCTTAATAGATACCAAGTAGTGTCAAGCACTTATTTCGTGATATTCAATTTCTACAATACTAAATCCATATACTACAATTAATTCACATAATCCTATTAATTCGCATAATCCTCCTAATTCACATAATTCTCCTAATTCACACAATTCTACAATTTCACATAATCCACAAAATTCAATCATCCACATAATGCTATACTATTTCCAAATAATTCAACTCTTAACAACAATCCACAACTATGTTCAACAACCAATATTTCCTAAAATACGAAACATGATACAATATAGAAACACACATGAAATACAATTATAAGAAACAAACAATAAGAACAACTAGAAGAGACAAACAATATTCCAAACGATTGTATGAACCTCTTGCTCATAAGCAATCCGGAACGTACAATCATTATTCAAGTAGTTCTCGTATTACTCACCTTTGCCTTTTAAGCAATTGCATGATATTACATCCAAATAGCTAAATCACCATTCTTGATCTCTTAGTATATAACCTATTGATACAATAACACATTTAATAACTAGCAATCATCATAACTAATACATCAACATTATCAATCCATAGCCCATCTTGGATTGATCATATTACATAAAATTCTTTATTTCATAATTCTCTTTATTTCATTATTTGAATATCCACCTTAGATGATTATTTCATATTTATCCATTTAATCATAATCAATCTCATAATCATAATTCATCCAATTACATAATTCTTTAAGTTAATACTTCAATTCTTGTAATTATACTTCAAAAACCTTTAATCATATTCCAACAACATGTATAATCACTAATTAAGGTGTATTTACACCAAATCATATCACTATGATCAAACTTTCTTGATTACAAATCATATAATTCAACTCATTCATCAAAACCCACTTGATTACTAACCTTATATTTCATTAATCCATTATTTCATCAAAACCCCAAGAACACAATTCAAGATTCTTGATTTTTAATTCGTTCTAGTGTTAATTCAATCACTAATAAGCTTTACTAAGTCCAATTCAACATATTTCAAGCTTAATTTCGTATTAAAATCCATTAATACTTCATAAAATTCGAAATTCCCATGAACCCTAATTTTAAATTCGAATTTAGAAGAGAATCATGATTACCTTGTGTTCAAGATGCTTAATCCTTGTTGAATTCGAGTCTCTTTGCTTTGATATCATGTTTTGAAAGTGAATTTGATTTAGGGTTAGGGTTCTAGCGATTTTTTTTCTTCATTCGTGAAGCCTCTGGATTTGTTTTCTGGAATAATACATATGATACGTACATGTATAGATAATAACAGATATATTTGTATTAATTTTATTCCCGTGATTATCATTGTCTGGAACTTTAAAAACCGACATACGTTTTCTATTATATCTTATTATTTAGTTAATATTAATTCAAAAGATGTATATTTCTGGATACACTAAAATAATACATCGAATATTGAGGTGTTTAATATTACTTTATTCACAATATTACTTTTGGTTTTTGGGATGTTACAAGTCTCCCCCACTTATTTCATTCGTGTCCTCACGAATGTCACTTATATAGGTTCGCAGTGATACTTTTCTACAGGTGCGGAAGCGTTTATTTCTTATATGATACTATACACCACTCATGTATCCACGAAATCTCTTTTATTCCTATTTCATTTAGTTCCAGACAACTTAATACGTATATTACATAAATAATCTTTCATCATATACAGCTAAATTATGCATATTTCTTAGATACATAAGCATATATTTCTATCCAATTAGACACAAGATATGTATGCTTAATAATTCTCTTATACATATACGTTTTATTTCATTAATTTGCACATATCCAGGGTGTACTTTAACTAAATCCATAAATCCTAAGCACCTAACTGCGCTTTTAATTCTATTTCTCTTGCTAACACAAAGTACAATATCCAGTACAATGTGTAATAATATCAATTATTTCATCATAACTAATACATATAGCATACGTCACCCCTTTGAGTAACTTATAATATAGATACATGTTTTCAATTCTTTCCACATTTACATTTCAATGAATGTGCATACTTCTATTCTTACTCACGCACATGTACTGTGCATATATCATATCTCATACATTTTCCTGGGTCATTTGTTATTATTAGTCCTATAGATACTTGGAAACACATAATCACTTGATATAAGGGAAACACATACTATTTATTTCTTTATAATGATTACATTAGTGGTTATAAAAACCACATTACATATTTCAACAATGAAAATTTTAATTCAATCATAACTAGTCAACAAGCTAGTACTCACATATTACCTTAATTAACATAAGTACTATCAATAATATATTTCGTAGTATCATATTAGTTACCTCAACAAAGTATGAATATTAAGATTATCATATTTCGTAAACAATTCTGATACAGGATCAGTGCTAACCACAGTTAACAATGATCAATCATAATTCCTTAACTATATTTCTATATTATGTCATTTCATAATTAAATTCTATTTCTGTTAATCTATTATACGTCACTTACTAAGATTCTCCCCCACTTAAGATTCATCATACTACTTTTAATAACAAAATTCATAATAAGATACTATTATAGAGCGAACACATATTTTATTTTGACTAACATCTATTTCTTGTATAATAGGTACCACATTATGACTATAGTCTAGTGGTTTACTATTTCTATATTCCATACTGAAATCACTTCATATTGATACTATATTCATTTATAAAGCCTAAGCTTACATATTTCTGTCTTTATCCGATACAAATCAATACTACTTCTACACTTATTCTCTACAAATTATATCAAGCCTATTTGATATTTGGCAGCCTCAACAATTCCATGTGAATAGCATAATATAACTACGTTGGCCAGACGTCTTTAGATTATGTTATACACACTTCCTTCTTAGGCTAATTTATATCATCTAGCCTTAATATAATTTCCACAAAACACTTAATTCCATGATTCATAACAAGCAAGATACTTGATAACATTTTGATCACATATATCCAATCTTGTCTCTGATGAATTCATCTTCTGATTCATTCATCAGTCAATTAAACACATATATTTCTAATCACCTAGCAACTAATCACATAATGATGTCATATATTAATCATAATCATTATTTCACATTGTTTATTTCACACTTATACATATAATCAGAATCAAATAACAATTGGGTTTAGGTAGAGATTAAACTTTCAAACAGGCTTGTGGTCCATAAGATACCATTGTGCATTGCGCATATTTGGTATAGTCAATATTTCGTATGATTGTTATTTCGTAATAAAGAATCTCTACAAATGCGCAAATACACAATTCATAACAAAACATATTTATCAATTCACATATTCCATATTCTTCCTAAGGAAGCAATCCATATTTCCTAATCATTGATTAAAGTTTTCAATTATTCCTTAAATACTTATGCAATTATTTTCGTATTTCGTTTAATTCAATCAATATTCAAAATTCACATAACATCGTAAAAACAGGCCCTAATGATACATTTATTCAACAGAATGATCCCTGAGGCTTACAGAAACAAAAGCCCAATTCGAAACGTAAGTCAAAAATTCAAAATAAGGTCCGAAAAACAGTAAAATACCATTTTCGGGCCCTAAATGACCTCGAAATGCCGAAAACTGACAGGGCTCATGGCAAAGCGATGAGCTTTGACCGTTGGGCCGTTTCCGAGTGACCTTGTAAATTTCGTCTTAATCAGACACCAAAATTTTATTACTGAAATTCTACGTCGAACGTTACTTCGAATTTCGCTAAACGGTTGACCAAAAGCAAAAAGTCCACAAAACACCCATTACCCGCCGGGTAATTAATGTACCCGCCGGGTACAAATCACAAACCGCCGGGTCTTACGCTCAACCGCCGGGTGAATTAAGTTTTGGCCAACAGAAAAATTTTGCGGCATTTAGGCTCTAGGAGCCGCCGGTTTTGATACACTAGCCGCCGGGTCAACATGTTTACCCGCCGGGTACCAGGCTTACCCGCCGGGTACCTGGCTTCTACAGCAGCCCTGCATCAGCAATTACTTAATGCAATTTTCCGAAATTCAAATATGCATATCTCCTAAACCGTAAAGAGTTAGGGTCTGAAATTTTACAGGCACCTTCATATAATCAAAATGCAACTTTCTATTTTTCCACTTTTTCAATTTATGCATTTTACGAGAAAACGGACGTCTCACCAAATTATGGTCATTTTAGACCAATTCCGTTGACACACCATATTCCAATTGGTTTAGTTTCTGACTTCGACCCTTTACCCACATATTCCTACACAAATTTGTGACGTGTGGGCATCCTCATCACTCTCATACACTTATTCTATCTCATTTTAACTCCTTGACCCGTTTGGGGGTCCAAATGAACAATTTTAACAAAATTGCCTACAACAATTACATTAACTTTCTATTTCAACACAAATTGACTCAATATCATCATTGAAGACTCATAATCACATAATTGGACCATATTTCAATATTTGATACATTGATCACAAATTCACCCAACTATGATCAATATCTATATAATTCAACATCTAACCATATTATTACTATATAATATTTCTATTACCCAATTTGACACCCTCATATTCCAGATTGACTTTTTCAAGTCAAAGATACATTCTTCAATCACTAGACCATTTACTCCTTAACCAACAATATAACTTCAAAACATACAATATAAGATACTAGATTTCATTAAACTTTCTATTACTACTTCAACACATATCATCCATCATATTTCGTTACAAGGAATCATATCAATTCTATTACTACTCATAATTAGGATAACAATTCATATAATTCATATAGGTTTAAGCTTAAGCAATCTTATTGTGGATTACTTAACTCTCTTAAACCATCGCTCTGATACCAACTTGAAACGCCCATATTTCGTTAGAAATTTTTTTTTTTTTTTTTTTTTTTTTTATAGAATACTTGCATATTTCAAATTTATAATTTCATAATGCTTAGGAATATCATTCCATCACAACTTGGTCCCATTTTAAGTTCTACATGTTTACAAATTCGACTCCATACAATGATGACACTTTTTTTATCAAAATCATAATAGTTTGGGCGATTTATACAATGGTAATACAAAACGATAATTCAATAGAATAGGAAACTTGTCTAATAATATTACAAGTTTCTATCCACGCTACCTTCTAGAATCCTTTCATCCAATTGGTTCAACAAAATCAAATACCTACAACATAAAACAACTGATACGAGTAAGCATAAAGCTTAGTGAGTATACAAGCAACTAAATAAATAATTCACAAACAAGATACAATTTATCAATAACTACTTATTTCTTTTAAATAGAAACTATTGAACAACACTAAAGATTCGACAATATTTCGTCTGGATCCATGATCCAATAGATACAAGTAAGCATGGCACTAATCCCATATGGGTACCAAGCTTAATAGATACCAAGTAGTGTCAAGCACTTATTTCGTGATATTCAATTTCTACAATACTAAATCCATATACTACAATTAATTCACATAATCCTATTAATTCGCATAATCCTCCTAATTCACATAATTCTCCTAATTCACACAATTCTACAATTTCACATAATCCACAAAATTCAATCATCCACATAATGCTATACTATTTCCAAATAATTCAACTCTTAACAACAATCCACAACTATGTTCAACAACCAATATTTCCTAAAATACGAAACATGATACAATATAGAAACACACATGAAATACAATTATAAGAAACAAACAATAAGAACAACTAGAAGAGACAAACAATATTCCAAACGATTGTATGAACCTCTTGCTCATAAGCAATCCGGAACGTACAATCATTATTCAAGTAGTTCTCGTATTACTCACCTTTGCCTTTTAAGCAATTGCATGATATTACATCCAAATAGCTAAATCACCATTCTTGATCTCTTAGTATATAACCTATTGATACAATAACACATTTAATAACTAGCAATCATCATAACTAATACATCAACATTATCAATCCATAGCCCATCTTGGATTGATCATATTACATAAAATTCTTTATTTCATAATTCTCTTTATTTCATTATTTGAATATCCACCTTAGATGATTATTTCATATTTATCCATTTAATCATAATCAATCTCATAATCATAATTCATCCAATTACATAATTCTTTAAGTTAATACTTCAATTCTTGTAATTATACTTCAAAAACCTTTAATCATATTCCAACAACATGTATAATCACTAATTAAGGTGTATTTACACCAAATCATATCACTATGATCAAACTTTCTTGATTACAAATCATATAATTCAACTCATTCATCAAAACCCACTTGATTACTAACCTTATATTTCAATAATCCATTATTTCATCAAAACCCCAAGAACACAATTCAAGATTCTTGATTTTTAATTCGTTCTAGTGTTAATTCAATCACTAATAAGCTTTACTAAGTCCAATTCAACATATTTCAAGCTTAATTTCGTATTAAAATCCATTAATACTTCATAAAATTCGAAATTCCCATGAACCCTAATTTTAAATTCGAATTTAGAAGAGAATCATGATTACCTTGTGTTCAAGATGCTTAATCCTTGTTGAATTCGAGTCTCTTTGCTTTGATATCATGTTTTGAAAGTGAATTTGATTTAGGGTTAGGGTTCTAGCGATTTTTTTTCTTCATTCGTGAAGCCTCTGGATTTGTTTTCTAGAATAATACATATGATACGTACATGTATAGATAATAACAGATATATTTGTATTAATTTTATTCCCGTGATTATCATTGTCTGGAACTTTAAAAACCGACATACGTTTTCTATTATATCTTATTATTTAGTTAATATTAATTCAAAAGATGTATATTTCTGGATACACTAAAATAATACCTCGAATATTGAGGTGTTTAATATTACTTTATTCACAATATTACTTTTGGTTTTTGGGATGTTACAAGTGTTTGGACGGGAGAACGACCCGTGCGTATCTAGACCGAAGAACGACCGGTAAACTGTTTTGTTTGGACGGGAGAACGACCCGTGCGTCTTTAGACCGGAGAACAACCGGTATCGTTTTGGAAACGCTGGAGAACGACCAGCAACATATTTTAAACTGTATTTGGGTAACATCCCACGTAAACTGTAATTGGGCAACATCCCAACCGAACTACATTCGGATAACAATCCACAAGACGATTACTTAACTATTATAGCAATAACTGTTTACGAACGTATTTGGTTAAACAAACGGTACTTGCAAACTTAAAACCTGTGAATTCACTCAACCTCGTTGTTGACTTTTACTATGTTTTTCAGGGAATTAGCTGCGCATGTAAGAACCGCCTGCACACATGGAATTTAGGTGACCCGTGAAGCTTTAGGATGCCAACTTTTGACAACTGGATTTCTTTTGTATAACTAAAACTGTTTAGTCATATTTACGAAATCTACTTTTGTAACTTAATACTATTACAGTTGTACGATTAGATGACTCGTAAACTTTGTAACTAATACTTTTAGCATCTTAATATATATTTGTTTGTAATCATATGCTCTGATACGTATGCATGTACGATGTAAATGTGGCATCCCCAGCTTATACCAATGCTTCCGCTAAACGAATTTGGGGGTGTTACAAATTAACTGTTATAGTTATGTCGAAATTGCGGGGTGTCACATACCCCTATAACCTAGACAAGAACATAGTTTTCATATTCAGAAAAGATAAAAGAAGATTATTTTTAAGAATCAAGCCAGCGGTGACAAGTCTGTACTGACGTACAACAAAGTAACATACACTTGATTCAGGTTTAAGCAAAACCAATCTTGGTCAAACCTTTTGGCAACCTCGTTAGGTATCTTAAGATTTAAGACTTTTCAAGTACATTGACTTGCGTTTGCTTAGTTTTGAGTTTATACTAACTGAGACCAGGTCTGTACTTACGTACAAAAGAGGAAACAATCAGCATAAACCCCCAAATGATTTCAGATAAAAATTCCAAAGATAGAAATATGTCAAGCTACGCTAAGGAATTAAGACATTCAGTCGTACATCAAAAGGTGTTATACCACAAGATAGTATGAATGTAATAGATTTACTTCTTAATAACCCAGAGACCGGTGTGTATCATGCCTACCAGTACATCATATGATGAAGCTAGTTTTATAAAAGCTATGTTAAATATGCCAGATAAACCTACTGACACATCAAACATAAACCTTGAAATTTCCATTTTTATGCATGTCACCCGATGTACTATCATATCCCAAGTTGTTTTACAGATACAACCCAACGTCTTAAACAAGAATTAAGAATCTTGCTGTTCACATTTCTGATCCAAGTAATCATAATTTTTAATATTTTAAAATTACTCCCCCTGAACAGCAAATTCTTATGTCCCCCTTAAACATTAAACATATTTTTGTATGCTTTTTTTAATTTAACAAATTTTGCAACATTGCATTTCTTTTATACTAAAAAGTACAAAGAATGGCTGTTGCAATTCTTTTTTTTTTTTTTTTTTTTTTACGAATCTAGAGCGACACCAAGGTAGTGTCGTTGAAGGGAAGTGACGCACTAAGTGACGCTGGTAAGTGTCTCTGATAAGTGACGCTAATAAGTGTCGCTAGTAAGTGACGCTAGTAAGTGTCGCTAGTAAGTGACGCTAGAGGCTAAGTGTCGCTGGTAAGTGACGCTAAATCGCGGCTGTCAGCTCCAAAAACCCTAAAAACGAAACTTTTCGAAACCCTAACGAAAATTGACGAACGAACGATGAACAGGGCTCAAAAAGCAACCCAAAAAATGATATAATCAACACAAATAACCCAGAAACTAATTATAACTGATTAATACCTTCGCGAATCAACCGAAAACGCTCAAAATAACGATCCGAAACCGACGAATCCTTGATTCTCCTGCTCTGATACCAGTTGATAGTCCCGTTGTTGCCTTGGATCTGATCGGATCGAATGATCAATTGCTAATGCGGAATAACAAACAATTGATAATGATTCACGAACACAAACGATTCTATAACGTTTTCTTTGTATTCACAATTGAAGTATAAACGTTACAACCTCTCAAACTCTGCCTCTCACACACAAAAACGCCTCACTCTCTCTAAAATGTCTAACCCTAAAACTGAATCTAACACGCCTATTTATAGGCTGTCCAAACCCTATTGCGACACTAGCCAAGTGTCGCTAATAGCGACACTGACCAAGTGTCTCCTAAACACTAATTTGTGTATATTTTCTATTTCACTATTCGTTTACAGACTCGCATATACACACTAAACATTATACATATGCAGACTAATTGACTTTGACAATCACAAACGTTTGACCAACTGACTGACACACAAAATGCACAAACATAAAGAAAAGTGGTTTTTTTTCTTTTTTAATTTAAGATAAAAGAAGGCTATAAGCACATTAGTAGGAATGGAGAAGGGATAGTTGGGAGAAAGGATAGAACCGTCACATTGGGGGGACGGAGAGATAGATAAGGTGGTAGCCAACCGTGCTATGACTTGTACTGTCTGCTTTAACAGCTGTACAGTGTGTTGTATGAATAAATTTGGGTGTTGTATCTATCACCTCCCATAATATTGTAGGTTGGGTTTTATTGGTTTCTTGGTGATGTATTGGGTTTTTAATACATCAGTTGTTGGTATGTTTTTATTTTTAATGGGTGACGCGCACACAACGGTCGGATCAGGAATCTCTTCCCGTCGTTGCAGATCTTTCCGCTAGGCGCGGCGTCAGTGGGTAGTTTTAAATTTATATTTTGTCGGGGGAGCCTAATCCTCCGTACTATCTACTGGTACTTGGTACGAATACCTGATACTAGTATATGGTAAGGATGATCCAGGGTCGTTCCTCACGATGGCAGAATTGAAACAGAGCTCGTTCAGATAACTTAGTGATCAAGCTAGGGTTTAGATAGTTGGATAGGTATTTGATTTGATTTTTATCTAATTAAAACTACTAAAACTAATAAAACATAAAAGTAAAAGGAAGCTAGCACATATGTAACACTTAAACATAACAAAGACGTGGTTCACCATGATTTAGGATAGCATATAGTTAGGATGATGTTTATTGGGGACACAGTCAGTTAACAGACATATAAACTTAGTTGTAAACACTAGGACCCTACTTATTTAGTTCCGGATCTAAATACGTATGTCACTGAGTACCTAGGCTATCATGAACCCTGATCAGATCAGACTGTTTTCAAACCCCCCTGAACTTTTGCTTGAATAAGACAAAGTCACCCTTGATTTATCTAGGGAGCAGGCATAAGGCAACAGGCCGCAATTGTATTTACTGACCTTTCTTAACCCCTAAGTCTATTTGTTATTATCTAACTGTGTACTGGTTGTTAACTGTTGTTATTCTAAACTATCGATATTGTAGAGTTAAGCAATTTTTATGGAGTATTAAGCTCTCTTGACAGAACTCTGTATTCATTCATTGAAGCATATATTCTACCGTCATAAACATAGACCCTCCTTTACATTCAGGCGTTCATCCCTAGGAATACTCACGGTGTACAGGGCAATTAAGCATTTCCACAGTGTTCCTGATCCTAGATGTACTAACGGTGTACCGGGCATTTAAGCATTTCCACAGCTTTCCAGATCTTAGGTGTAATAACGGTGTACAGGGCAACGAGCATTTCCACAGCTTTAATTCCTAGACCCGAGTTCTAGAAGGGTCACTTCTAGGTATTCCACGATGAAACAGTCCTACGGCATTTCCTTAGCTTCCACGTATTTGACGCTATACGAAGTACTGTGCCGTTTTACAGAAAGTTCATAGCTTCCTACTGTAACTGGAGATAACTGTATCTACGTAGTATTAGGGTTTGCAAAGTCCTATCCTAAGGGCAACAGTCACGTGAAAGTCTGGAAAGGGTGATGAGACACTAGATCTATATTCAGGATAAGCTTAGACAGATAACAAAGTATAACAACTCCCAATTATATAATGATCGGAAACATTATTCCACAACGGATTGTGCCCACGACTTTCATAGCTTCCACGTTCCGTACTCCACACATTAGTGATGTTTCCGGCGCTATACAAATGAAATCCGTATAACGTTACCTCCGTTGTTTCATAATGATGTTATCCCAATATCATATATTTGAAGTAACATCATCACTACTATTTAAATCATGACAAACATACAAGCACACTACTCACAATGCATAACAATAAACATTTCTAATATTAATAAATCACATACATCAAACAAGAACAATATGACAAATTAATAATAGAAAGGATAGATAATACCGACACGAATTGCGAGCAGAATAACAACTTGTATTTCTTCGTACAATATCCAAGTATTACAATGCTAGCTTCTACTAATTAACTACATAACTAATCTCTCTCTAGTTCTCCTCTAACTCCTAAGAGTAGTGCTAGAGAGAGAAACTAGAGAGAGGAACTAATTACAAGAACAATTCTCCTCTAACTCCTAAGAGTAGTGCTAGAGAGAGAAAGTAGAGAAAGAAAGAGTGTGTGAGAGAGAAAGTGAATGATGAAAGGTGTGAGGTGTGAATAAAATGGTGGAGGAGGCCATCTATTTATAGGTGAAGATCAACTTGGAGCCAAAGTAATGAGCCATGGAGCCAATCTTGGAGCCAAAGTTGAAGCCAAACTTGGAGCCAAAGGAATTGATACGTACAAGCACCGAAACGCATCGTACAAGCAAACCAAGCATGAAGGAAGCCAACCAAGCCACCCCTAGACTTCCCAAAACCGTATATGGGGTATAGGGGGCCGTATACAGGCATAAAAGGCCGTATACGGCCTTGTGGGGCCGTATATGGCTTGCCAAGGCCGTATACGTGGTGTTTCGGCTTTTATGCGTTGCTTAAAACGGCCATATCTCCTTCGTTACACGTCCGTTTGACCCGATTCTTTCGGTCACGGCTTCGTAATTCCGTTACGCTTCTAATGGTACCAATTTCACAGAAATTGGATGAGTGTAGCTCAAGCATGTTTGGAATGACTTTTAACGATCTGTAGAAGCCGTATCTCTTCCGTTCTTCACCCAATTTGCATGATTCTTGATTCTCCCGTCTCGTTTTTACCTATTACAACATATCATAAGGTTAGAATGTGCTTATCATAAGGTAAATGAGGGTGTGAGAATTGGTTGTTGTTTATTCGCTCTGTTTTGCTCGTTATTTGGACGTTTTTAGTGATTTTTGTAGCAACGCCTATATTTGGAGCACTTCAGTGAATTTTAGTAAATAAAGATTGTTTTGGAATGTTTTCACTAAAGATGTGTCCAAAAAGTGTGGAATATCATACTTAAAAACATGACTTTTTGCGTCACATCAAGTTATCCCACACTTAGACGTTGCTTGTCCTCAAGCAACACTCAGTTTTTGAAAATATTTTAAAACATTTTAGAGCGAGTCAGAACAGTTTCAAGAGTTACCACTTCCAGATGTAAGTAAGATAATTTCAAAAATATAGGGAAAGATAAGATGATCCTTCCATAGACAAGAAAAGATTCTCTTAGGCATACTTCCAAATCTCATGATCTTGGAGTACACATGACTAGGCAATCTCACTAAAGGTGGTCACTCAATTCACTCAAAGTGTATCGGGTTTCCTATCAATCTAGAACAAACGAAATCGCTCAAATAGCCAGTCATGCAGCACTCATCATCATAGGCTTGATCGAGAATCGGATCTCCACCACTTAGGTGAGGACGGTGCTAATTATCCCAAGACATTCATGAGGGTTGTAGTGTTTGGTGAGGGTAAAAGGGTATGGATAATGGTATTTTTGGGTGTAAGGGTTGCTCATCTTAAAAACAACTGAGATCATGAAAAACTTTATTTTAGAACGGAAAGGAGATAGCTATTCATCTTCTATCAGAATCTTCTTTGTGAGGACGATACTTCAAAGGACTTTAAGCTTTATTCTTGTGGAACTATTTTTTCTTTCTTTTTTTTCTTCTTTTCTATTTTCTTTTTTCTTCTTAAGAACTTCTTTGCCAGAGAATTTCCAAGGATGTTTTTTTCTTCTGATTCTTTCAGAAATCCCTTATCTTGAACATTTCGAGTCTTTTTATGGTGCCAATTTTATGCACCAAGGATTCTCAAGAGAGATGACTTTTGGAGAGCACGAAGTGATAGGATAAGTGAAGCGGATATTCTAAAGGATGTTTTCCATAACCTCAGAAATTCTAAGATAAGTTGGGGGTATTTTTGGAAAGTATGGTTTAAAGACGAGGGTTTTATGAAACGAAAGGTTTAGGCTCAACAGGGTTTACTAGGCGGATCATCGATACTAAAAATGAGTATCGGAAGGGTTTTGGGCTTGAAGAGATATGTAAAAAGTGGGTTAAATCCCAGGGAATATCAAGGTCATCTAATTGCACCTATACCGCGTACGGTACACACCAATGTGGTCTCGAAGCGTATGTCAAGAGCAAGTTCTAATTCAGAGATACATGCATCGGCACACACAAGAAATGAATAGTGAAGCATTAAAGATGAATGCTTTTGGGCTCAAGATACCTCACCGCAAATAGGGTTGTATGTGCTTCATCATGCTTCCTATTAGATTATCATTTATTGCTTAAGAAATTTCTACCTTATTTTCCCTAGATTCCGAAATATCTTACTCATATTTGAAGATAGCTCCTCTCAAAAGATATTATGACTCAAAATAGTAGAGTTAATCGAGAGATTAGGCTCGTACTTTTTAGATTTTCTTGAAAATTTTTGAAAAATTTGAGGAACATTTTCTGAGTTTACTATTTCGGACATTAAAGATCATAAAAACTAACCAAGGTATTCTATACCTGCTATCCCACACTTAGAGGAACATTGTCCCTAATGTTCTCTTGAGTTGAGATTTACTGAAAGTATAATCCCACACTTAGAGTTTGAACATAAGAAAATGTTTCTCAAGTGTTTGTTTTGGGCTGGAATCCCACACTTAGTGATAAGCTTAGGATAGAGTATAGACTACTTAACAAACTTAACAAAGCAAATAATATACTGAATCATAAACAAAAGAGGGTAAAGGGTTAAGACACTCCCCAGATAGCGAGCTGCACTGAAGCTGAGAGTCTGAATTTGCTAAAAAGAGATGTTGCCAAGATCCTTTTCTGCATCCATGAAGATCGGCTTGGCTTCAAGCATCTTGCTATTGGTTTATTCATCCATCATTCTCTTGTGAATTATTCTCGTAAGTGTGAACACATTGGACGTACCATTTTTACAAACTCGGTTTTTATTGCAAATGGAAAGAAAAATCACTGTCTCGGAATTTTGAAAAGATGTTTTCTATTACAAATCAGTTTTATAAAACATGTGTTTTTAAACGAGTTCGAGCATAATGCATAAAAGTAGTGTGCAAGTACCTCAAATGCTCGAAACACATGAATTATCAGTTTTCAAAGTGATTTCCCTATTTTCTAAGACCAGTGATTTATTTGCAAATGAGTTGTAATTCCGGAGAAGTTTTCATAAAGTATTTTAGGTACGCTCAAGTGTGAAGGATAGTCAGAGATTTTCTTCACTTGTTGACACTTTCTCTCAACACGTCTTATTCCACGGGTTGCCTCCCGAGCAGCGCTGCTTTTATAGTCGAGAGCTTGACTTCCAAAAGGATAGAAAATAATATGAAGTGATGTCATCCTCCGGACACAAGTAGAGCTTCATTTTTGTGTCTAGAAGTGTTATCTCCTCTCCCCTGCAAAGAAATGCTCCAAAGATTTTCAAATTTAATGAACTGTGAGCTCCCCTTGTTGTCTTCCCATTATACTCAAAGATTCCTTTATCCATAGGCGTCGGTTCCTGTTTGCTAGGCATTTGTACAAGTAGAACAAGCAAATGTGATCTAACAAACAAGTGATTATCTTCCAAATCATAGACTCACTAGTTTGCAAATAACCTATCAAAGTGAGTACTTTGTAGATGAAACAAATTAGTGTATGTCTTGGAATCAAATCTCACACCAAAAGTGTTAGTTGCCTATAATTTCACCGTAGCACAAACAATAGATATGGAAATACTAGCATGAGTAGTTTAAATCAGGCAACCAAGTATAAAGATTTCCAAAGCACACATTTTTAAACGAGTTCGAGCATAATACACACATTGACATACAAATCAGGTTATCAGATAATTCAGTTAAAGATCTTTTATGTATGTTCACATAAACATATGTAAGTACCTCCAATGCTCGAAATATGTGAATGGGTGTATAAGATTACTAAGGTTCCTAATTCTCATTCTAGTAGGATTCCATGTTTGTGAGTGAAGGGACATTAAGAACTTGAGATTTTTAGATAATGGTTAAAAATAGATGTTGCAATAAAGTTCAAACAAACGGGAGTAGGAAGTTTTAAGGTATTGACAAAATTTTCAATGAAGTAATTTCGCAAACCATCCTTTTTGTTCATAAAAATAAAGAAAACTTAGAACATTAATCTTAGGGTTTCATTATTTATTGAGTTAGCATATTACTATTACCAAAACTACGTTAGACACGGGTTGCCTCCCGAGAAGCGCTTGTTTTTGTTCGAGTCTCTAGCACTATTTATCGGGCAATCCTAGAGGCTTCCTTGCATCCATCAGTAGACACAAGGGGTAATATTGGTACATACCTAAGAGTTTAAAGCAAGTGAAGGCTAGGGTATGTCCAATATAAGGAGATGGTTTAAAGTGAGGGAATTGTTTTACCGGAGGTAGGACAAATCTCTCAACTTCTAATACCCCCTTAGATAGGATTGTCGGAATGGGTTGGTCAAAGGAATCCTTACTACTCCAAGATGTATATGTCATTATGTGGTGGAGGGAAGGTTTGTAGGGAAACCATGACGCAGAACCCGCCTTACTTCCTATGGTCTTTGGGTCAATGAGAATGTTGTACTCTGGGCATGGAGGTGGGACAGTATCCGTTATGGTCTCCAATCTTGTAACAACATTCTCATCGACAACTTGGGTAGTGGGCTCTATATCAATAGAAGGTTCAACTAGATCAATGGGTGATTCATCCGGAAAGATATGTGGGATATCATCAAACACAACTTGTTGTGGGATAGTATCAACCACGTCGGTTTGAATTAGAATGAGATCACTACTCAGAGTTGGTGTGCATTCCTCTGGTCCTTCTGAAGCTGAATCTTCTTTGTAAATCTCCACATCCGGGTTCTCCATTTCTATTTCTTCGTCTACCTCGTCATACTCGTCACCCTGGCCAGTAGTTTCGAGTTGCAGTGGTTCGGAAAGTTCCTCTAGAATGAACTCTTCGTTGGTCTCGGACTTAGATAGGTTAAGAATGGGTGGAAATGAGGACTTAGAAGATTGGGTAGGTGTAGGATTTGAAGAAGTTTTGCAACCAGACTCATGAGAACGAAAGTCTATGTCAAGTGATGTAGATGTGGTGTGTGGGTGCCTCTCATCTTCCTGTAGCCTATAATCAGTTGTAACTTGATTCCTAATTCTCTCACTTCTCACTTGGACTAGTGTTTCTATTTTAGACAGCTTATCAATACATCTTCTAAGCATGTCTTCTTGTTCTTTAAGTAAATGTTCAAGTGGGTCGTAAGAAGGCGAAGGAGTAGCATTACTGCTAAGATAAGCTATGGGCATATCTCTCAAGTTAGAACTTTCATACGGTTGTGGTTCGTGTACAGAGTAAGATGAGTGTGGGTAGACATTGAATGGGTCAGGATAGTAAGGTTGGTTTTGATGTTGTTGGACAGCATAAGGGTCATATTGGTATTGTGATTGAAGATCTAAATACCTTATGTTATCCGGATAAGTCATACTATACCCTTGACATTCATTATCTACGTGGGCATCACTCCTACATCTATCTTGGTTTAAATTAATGAAACTTTCCAATTGATCACTTAGTTGTTGTACAGTTACCATTGCCAAGTTATCAGTAAAGACATCACAAGAATAAGGTTTTAGAATTAAAGTTGGGGTGAGAAGGGAAATTAATTTAAACTACGCTACGCTAACTTAATCTAACTAATCTACGGGCAGAAAGTAACTTCGGATAGGGATGGTGAATCCCAATCCAAAAGGATCGCTTAAAAACTAAATTTGTCTAAACAGGCTCCGAATCGTACTACCGTCCCCGGCAGCGGCGCCAAAAACTTGACGCGCACACAACGGTCGGATCAGGAATCTCTTCCCGTCGTTGCAGATCTTTCCGCTAGGCGCGGCGTCAGTGGATAGTTTTAAATTTATATTTTGTCGGGGGAGCCTAATCCTCCGTACTATCTACTGGTACTTGGTACGAATACCTGATACTAGTATATGGTAAGGATGATCCAGGGTCGTTCCTCACGACGGCAGAATTGAAATAGAGCTCGTTCAGATAACTTAGTGATCAAGCTAGGGTTTAGATAGTTGGATAGGTATTTGATTTGATTTTTATCTAATTAAAACTACTAAAACTAATAAAACATAAAAGTAAAAGGAAGCTAGCACATATGTAACACTTAAACATAACAAAGACGTGGTTCACCGTGATTTAGGATAGCATATAGTTAGGATGATGTTTATTGGGGACACAGTCAGTTAACAGACATATAAACTTAGTTGTAAACACTAGGACCCTACTTATTTAGTTCCGGATCTAAATACGTATGTCACTGAGTACCTAGGCTATCATGAACCCTGATCAGATCAGACTATTTTCAAACCCCCCTGAACTTTTGCTTGAATAAGACAAAGTCACCCTTGATTTATCTAGGGAGCAGGCATAAGGCAACAGGCCGCAATTGTATTTACTGACCTTTCTTAACCCCTAAGTCTATTTGTTATTATCTAACTGTGTACTGGTTGTTAACTGTTGTTATTCTAAACTATCGGTATTGTAGAGTTAAGCAATATTTATGGAGTATTAAGCTCTCTTGACAGAACTCTGTATTCATTCATTGAAGCATATATTCTACCGTCATAAACATAGACCCTCCTTTACATTCAGGCGTTCATCCCTAGGAATACTCACGGTGTACAGGGCAATTAGGCATTTCCACAGTGTTCCTGATCCTAGATGTACTAACGGTGTACCGGCATTTAAGCATTTCCACAGCTTTCCAGATCTTAGGTGTAATAACGGTGTACAGGGCAACGAGCATTTCCACAGCTTTAATTCCTAGACCCGAGTTCTAGAAGGGTCACTTCTAGGTATTCCACGTTGAAACAGTCCTACGGCATTTCCTTAGCTTCCACGTATTTGACGCTATACGAACTACTGTGCCGTTTTACAGAAAGTTCATAGCTTCCTACTGTAACTGGAGATAACTGTATCTACGTAGTATTAGGGTTTGCAAAGTCCTATCCTAAGGGCAACAGTCACGTGAAAGTCTGGAAAGGGTGATGAGACACTAGATCTATATTCAGGATAAGCTTAGACAGATAACAAAGTATAACAACTCCCAATTATATAATGATCGGAAACATTATTCCACAACGGATTGTGCCCACGACTTTCATAGCTTCCACGTTCCGTACTCCACACATTAGTGATGTTTCCGGCGCTATACAAATGAAAGCCGTATAACGTTACCTCCGTTGTTTCATAATGATGTTATCCCAATATCATATATTTGAAGTAACATCATCACTACTATTTAAATCATGACAAACATACAAGCACACTACTAACAATGCATAACAATAAACATTTCTAATATTAATAAATCACATACATCAAACAAGAACAATATGACAAATTAATAATAGAAAGGATAGATAATACCGACACGAATTGCGAGCAGAATAACAACTTGTATTTCTTCGTACAATATCCAAGTATTACAATGCTAGCTTCTACTAATTAACTACATAACTAATCTCTCTCTAGTTCTCCTCTAACTCCTAAGAGTAGTGCTAGAGAGAGAAACTAGAGAGAGGAACTAACTACAAGAACAATTCTCCTCTAACTTCTAAGAGTAGTGCTAGAAAGAGAAAGTAGAGAAAGAAAGAGTGTGTGAGAGAGAAAGTGAATGATGAAAGGTGTGAGGTGTGAATGAAATGGTGGAGGAGGCCATCTATTTATAGGTGAAGATCAACTTGGAGCCAAAGTAATGAGCCATGGAGCCAATCTTGGAGCCAAAGTTGAAGCCAAACTTGGAGCCAAAGGAATTGATACGTACAAGCACCGAAACGCATCGTACAAGCAAACCAAGCATGAAGGAAGCCAACCAAGCCACCCCTAGACTTCCCAAAACCGTATATGGGGTATAGGGGGCCGTATACAGGCATAAAAGGCCGTATACGGCCTTGTGGGGCCGTATATGGCTTGCCAAGGCCGTATACGTGGTGTTTCGGCTTTTCTGCGTTGCTTAAAACGGCCATATCTCCTTCGTTACACGTCCGTTTGACCCGATTCTTTCGCTCACGGCTTCGTAATTCCGTTACGCTTCTAATGGTACCAATTTCACAGAAATTGGATGAGTGTAGCTTAAGTATGTTTGGAATGACTTTTAACGATCTGTAGAAGCCGTATCTCTTCCGTTCTTCACCCAATTTGCATGATTCTTGATTCTCCCGTCTCGTTTTTACCTATTACAACATATCATAAGGTTAGAATGTGCTTATCATAAGGTATATGAGGGTGTGAGAATTGGTTGTTGTTTATTCGCTCTGTTTTGCTCGTTATTTGGACGTTTTTAGTGATTTTTGTAGCAACGCCTATATTTGGAGCACTTCAGTGAATTTTAGTAAATAAAGATTGTTTTGGAATGTTTTCACTAAAGATGTGTCCAAAAAGTGTGGAATATCATACTTAAAAACATGACTTTTTGCGTCACATCAATGGGCTTATAAAATATTAACCCAATATATATTTTTTATTTGATATTAGTATTTTGTTTTAATAAATGTTATGTTTTATTTAATTTATTTTGTTATTTTTTTTAATTTATTCAATTATTTGTATTAAGAAACTAAAAAATAAAAATTTACTTCAGAACACTGTCACCACACCATAGAATCCTGACTCACAACATTCTCCAGAACACTGTCCTGAACACCGTGAAAACAGTGTTACCACGCCCAGTTAGTAAGAGCACAAGGAGTGGTGACACTGTGTTTACAATGTCCAGGACAGTATTTTGGAGAATGTTGTGAGTGAGGATTTTGTGGTATAGTAATAGTGTTCTGGACAGTGTTATCAAAACTTATATATTTATTCTTTGTGTGGGGAAAAACAAAAAAAATGAGAACACCGATTAAAACAACGTCCCATTTTGGACGCTGAGTGAAGAACACCGATGAGAACACTGATGAGAACAATGATGCGGAGTGGCAGAACACTGTGTTACAGTATTCTGAATGGAGAATTTTGGCAGAACACCGTCCACTCCTTATGCTCTTAGAGTATAGGAAGATAAAATGTGTTCATATTTGGCTTAGGACGTGTTCATAGGAGGAAAAGGAGAGTGTTTGTATAATTGATTAAAAAAATTGCTTTTCAGGTTCCAAATATATACATAAATCTGATTATTGGATAATATGTATCTTTTAACCTCCACTGCAATGTACGGGTAAAAAATGCTCGTTAACAACATATATTCATGCTGTGTGATGGAGGTGATTTGCCTGGCGATGTTGGACCTTGTGGGGGGTTCGGTCGCGTTCCATTGAAATATGGAGCGGCTCTAGTGGGTGGCCCAAATACCCATTCATGCTACGTTTAACACTAATTTTTAAACTTTTATTTTATGTTGGTTTATAATCATATTAGCATATGATATAATATTGGTTTAATTTTTATTTTTATTTTTATAGTAATAGTTTCTTTCATATGCAATTGACATAAACATTCTATTCATTATTTATTGATTTGAAAATGATATTTTCTTATGTATATAATTAGTTTAACCAAATATTCTTCTTGTCACACCCCGCCAAACGGTAATTACAATCAATAATAATAATGTGTGCGGAAGCTTTGGTGATGTGGCGGGGCTACGATCAGTAAGTCAACCAAATAGTACATACATACTCAGAGCATATGGCTATTGCACAACATAATGTATTAGGATGCCAAGTTTAACTGTTATTACAAAAGATTACGACCAGATAAGTCGTAACAGTGGTAGTAGTGTTTAAAACATAAAGTTTTAAAATACACAAGATTAATATAAGATCTCATGAGTATGACAGCAAGGTTCTGCAGTTATACAGAGGAAATCTCCAAAAGCGTCCCATAATAAGTGGCATCCTATGTAGTCCAGGGTTGTCCATCCTGAATGCATGCGATTCTTACTTACTCGGCTGATTTCCTGAAAAACATAGAGAAGAGTTGTCAACAAAATATGTTGAGTGAATTTACAGGTTTTATATATGTATGTGGTTTGTTAAACCAAGTCTGTTTTTATAAACGAAATGTTATTCATTTGCAAAGTACAAGTTTTGTAGGGTTGTTACCCCAGGATATCGAGTTTTATGTGGGATGTTACCCCAAAATATCTTACTGGTTGTCTACCAGTATAAAATAAGTAACCGATATATTTTTCGGTATGAAACAGGTGTAGGATTCGTTCTTCCTAAATTTGTGTGGGAATTGCTTAGACTATGATCCCCTGCAAGGTGAGCTAAACCTTACAAGTTAAAGTAACGCGACCTAACCCTATAACCAAACCACGACCAGCACTTATGTTGTTTGCCTGAAGGACAAGTAAGTATACGCTCCTATCCATAGGAGGGTCGTCACGGCAATAGTACTATCCGTATACTCAGTGGCTAGAGTCACCTAGCTAATGGTTACAGTCTGCATGTCATAAGGTCTTTTTATGCATACATTTCAAATCTAGGTCCGTACTAGGATACGTTGTCTAATTCCCAACATAGTTGTGAAAATATAATTTCAAGAATCAACAGTTGTATAAAGCAATAAAGCATTTATAATTCAGTTGCATGTGATGGCATGCAATTTCTATGTTTAACACCCCTGTGTTTAAAAGTAGAAAACATTTAAAAGTAGGGGCTGTAAACTCAAGGTAGTAGTAGTAGTGGATGTGATAGCTAGCGAATGAGAGTAATGTCACCCGAAGAAAGTCAACCTATACACAATAATGTATTAACATAAGTACTTTGACAGTTTGTCAAGTTATGTTAATGTTTCGTTTGTGTTGAAAAATCGTTCGAGTCTGAAAAGTGTACGATTCGTTGGTGATGATACATTGAGAATTATAGTCTCTAGAGTTGAAAACATTTGTATCTCAAGTTGTGTCATTGAGATAACCGTTTCCACTTCTAATTATATTCTATCCGTTTCCACTGCTAGTTATAATTTTCATCCGTTTCCACTTCTAGTTATAATTTTCATCCTTATCCACTGCTAGTTATAATTTTCATCCGTTTCCACTTCTAGTTATTGTTAGAATAGTGTCCAATATCATAACTAATTGGTGAGACTATCATTAATGGTAAAGTCCTTTTTGGGTTGCCCTCTATAAACAGTCAAGAGAAAGATGAAGGATAATATTAATAGTATTAATATTATATTTAATTGTTTAATTAATTAATAAAAGTTTATTAGAAATTATAAGTAATTAAATCTGGCGGAAGATTCCAGAAACTGACTCAACCGCCGGTTGGAAGGTCCAACCGCCGGTTGAGGTTAGGGTTTCTAAGGCGGTGGAATTCGCAGACTTGGAATACAAGTCAAACAGCTCCAACCGCCGGTTGGAAGGTCCAACCGCCGGTTGGGAGTCGAATTCAGCAAACCAAAGGGTTTCTTCCACAACCATAAATAGGGGCATCCTATACCTTCATAATATACGATTCAGATACAAATTCTCTGAGAATTTCGAAATTCGACTTTCTCTTGGGTTTTTGGGTGTGAAGCATTAGAGGTATTCTACTTTGGGTACTTGCCTCCAAGTAACGAAGCTCTGCTGGTTGGTCTGCGTGTGAGAAATAGGTTTTCTCTTAAGGTTAGTGTTTTTCCTTATTTTTCTTTATCCAAATTTATTCATTGTACTATGTTGTTAAAGTTAAAAGATCCTTAGGGTTTTAGTTTCCTAATTGCCTTAGATTATTTAAAGTTTTGTTATTCCGCTGCGTGTATAATAATCTAGTTAGGGAATAGAAAACCCAACAGTGGTATCAGAGCCATAGCTTAACAAATAGTAGCATACAATTATCTGCAACAGTATGTAGGTAAAGATAAATTGGAAAGAGAATTATCTAAATAGGTAATATGTATTTACAGTTTAGATATTGATAATTTTAAATTGTTTAAAATAGACCGCTAATTTTAAAAGGTTTAAAATAGAACCCTAAACTTCAAGAGATATTATATGTATAAAATGATTTATATATATGTATAATTAAAGTCTAAATACATCGTCAGTCAATTGATAAATCGGCTCACCCATAAGGAACAAACTATAAGAGAGGTATAAGGCGGGTCGCTCTGCTTCCCTAAAGAAATCAGGTTTTTAATAAGTTTCGCGCTGACCTACTTCTCCGCTTCTTTGTGCGTTCGATGGAGCTACTGAGGACTTTTGATAGGATGATGTCAAGATTAAAAGTAGACTTAAAATAGTAAAACAAAATCCCGTTTTAGCTATAGGAAATGATGAATAGTATGCTAACCCATGAAATCCGCACATCTCTCGTATGAACTGTTAATGGAGCGTGTGTGGTTTACCGGCACATTAATATGAGGACATAATGAGAGGTGATTGAGACTCGCGATTCTCGAGCGTACTCTAACCGGGTATCACGCGGGGTTTGCATGGTTAATTCACCATCTTGTTCATGATCCTCGGCATACCAGTCATGAATAGTAGATGTGCATAACCGAGATTAACATGCCATTGATAGAAATCAATGAATCTCAAAGATCTAGGAGTTTCATAGAAATGTAATAGATAATGGTATTTTAGTTATATGATTACGGCGACCCTTTTCATAAAACTGAAAATATGGATCCTAGCCTTAATTTAGAAAATTGGGTAAATAATTAAGGAATATTCAAACTAACTAAAACTGTTTTTTCTCATAGATGGCTAATTTAAATGGTGTAAATCCTCCCGTCCCCAATCCCGCACATAACTCGAACTTCTCACTACTCTCAGTTCTTGGAAGGGAAAGACTAACCGGTCCAAATTATATGGACTGGATGCGTAACCTAAGGTTTACCTTGAGGTACGGAAACAAGGAGTATGTTCTCGATGAGCAGATTCCCGTAATTGATGAAGAATCAACCCAAGAGGAGATTGAGGCACACCGGAAACATTATGATGATGCGAATAAAGTGTCTTGTATCATGGCATCTTCCATGAGCCCTGAACTGCAAAAGACTTTTGAAAACACTTGGGCTTATGAAATGAACCAACAGCTGAAAGAAATGTTTCAGGCTAAGGCAAGCAAAGAACGCCTTGATGTGGTGAAATCCCTCATGGCTTGCAAGCCCAAACCTGGAGTTTCTATCTGTGCTTTCATCTTAGAGATGAAAGGGTACTTTGATAGGTTGGAGTCATTGAACATGGTATTTCACATAGAGTTTTCCATCGCCATAATTCTATCCAGTTTGCCTGCTGTCTACAATCAGTTTGTAATATCATATCAGATGAATATGAATGAGAGAGAAGGCTCAATAATGGAACTCCATAATTTACTGCAAACTGCTGAGCAAGGAATCAAGAAAGATGATGTGTCCTCTGGCTCAGCATCTCCTGTGTTGACTGTTGGTCAAAGTGCAAAGAAAGAAAAAGGTCAAATTCTAATTGGAAAAGGAAGACTACTGACGGAAAGTCCGTTCGCAAGTCTAAGAAAGGGACCGATTCTGAGATTGCACCTGTAAGTGACCCAAAGGAAACATTGTGCTTCTACTACAACACTAAGGGGCATTGGAAGCGTAACTGTCCAAAGTACCTGAAGGACCTTGAAGATGGAAAGGTTGAGAAGAGTACTCACTCAGGTATGTTTATGATCGAACTCCATAATACCACAACTTCTAATTCATGGGTTCTGGATACAGGGTGTGGTAATCACATTTGCACTATATTGCAGGGACTAAAGGAAAGTAGAAGTGTGAAGCATGGAGAGCTCAACTTAGTTATGGGAAACAAGGGAATTGTACCTGTGACGAAGATTGGAAGATTTGAGCTCATGCTGAATTCTGGAGTTAGGATAGATTTAAATAATTGCTATTATTCGTCAGATTTGACTAGAAACATTATTTCACTTTATGCTTTGTATAAAGATGGTTATCATTTTTCTTTTGATAATGGAAATGGAGATATTTTGGTTCATTTAAATGATTATTTTATTTTTAAAGCTTCTCCTTACAAAGGCATATATGAAAATGTTGAATGTGTTAGCAATGTTATTTTAAATGTTGATTCGTCTAATGAAATTGATAAATCCAAGTTGTGGCAATATCATCTAGGGCACATAAACAAGAAACGCATCGCCCAACTCCAAAAGGATGGAGTGTTGGAATCATTCGACCTCAAATCGGATAATGTATGCGAATCTTGTTTATTAGGCAAGATGACTAAATCACCATTCACTGGATCATGTGAAAGATGTGAAGGACTATTGGATTTGGTACATACAGATGTATGTGGACCATTCCGATGTGCTACAAAAGATGGAAAGAGATACTATGTTACATTTACTGATGACTTCAGCAGATTTGGACATGTTTATCTGATCAAACATAAGTCGGATACTTTTGAGGTATTCAAAAGATATCAAAACGAAGTAGAGAATCAACTGGGTAGAAAGATAAAGGTTCTCCGATCCGATAGGGGAGGAGAGTACCTTAGTATCGAGTTTCTCGATCATCTTAGAAACTGTGGAATAGTTTCGCAATTGACTCCTCCTAGAACACCGCAGCTTAATGGTGTTGCTGAGAGGAGAAACAGAACTTTGTTAGACATGGTTCGATCTATGATGAATCGAGCAACACTTCCAATCAGTTTCTGGGGTTATGCATTAGAAACAGTCGCCCATATCTTAAATCAGATACCCACTAAGAAAGTTTCAAAGACACCTTATGAGATGTGGAAGGGAAAGAAACCTTCTTTTGGTCACATCAAAATCTGGGGTTGTGAAGTTTACGTTAGACGGGAAACTCAGGACAAACTAGACTCCAGATCTGAAAAGTGTCTTTTCGTCGGTTATCCACAAGAGTCGTTTGGATATTTATTCTACAGACCCAAAGAGAATGTGGTTTTTGTAGATCGAAGAGGAGTGTTCCTTGAGAGATAAATGATATCTAAAGAGGACAGTGGGAGTAAAATTGATCTTGAAGAAATTCAAGAATCTACTGATGAAGAACCTATAATAAACACTGACTTTCAACAAGAGGCGGAGACACCTGTTGAACCTGAAGACATATCCTTACCCGTTCGCAGATCTAGTAGAGTTAGCAATCCTCCTGAGTTCTATTATGGTTACCAAATAGAAGAAGAGGATACGATAAGTGATAGTACACTGGGTGAATTAGATGAGCCTGCTAACTACAAGGAAGCGATGGCAGGCCCTGAGGCTGCTAAATGGAAGGAAGCTATGAAAAGCGAAATTCAGTCCATGTATGACAATCAAGTTTGGAATTTGGTTGACACTACACCCGGTCTTAAGACGATGGGTTGTAAGTGGATCTTTAAGAAGAAGACAGACATGGATGGGAAAGTACACACTTATAAAGCTAGGTTGGTAGCGAAGGGCTATACTCAAACCTATGGGATTGATTATGAGGAAACCTTCTCACCAGTAGCTAAGATTAAGTCAATTAGGATTATGTTAGCCATAGCTGCATTTCATGATTTTGAAATTTGGCAGATGGATGTCAAAACCGCTTTCCTTAACGGGAAACTGACAGAGGATGTGTTCATGACACAACCGGAAGGTTTTGAAAATGCAAAGTATCCTAATAGAGTGTGCAAGCTTGAAAAGGCCATTTATGGACTTAAACAAGCCTCTCGTAGCTGGAATCTCTGCTTCCACGAAAAGGTCACAGAGTTTGGATTTTCAAGAAGTGAAGATTAGTCCTGTATATATGTCAAGTTCAGTGGGAGTATTGTAGTATTCTTAGTATTGTATGTGGATGATATACTGCTCATAGGAAATGATATCCCAACTTTACAAGGTGTAAAGGAATGGTTGGGAAAGTGTTTCGCTATGAAAGATCTTGGAGATGCAGCATATATCCTAGGTATAAAGATTTACAAAGATAGGTCAAAACGTCTCATAGGACTCAGCCAGGATACGTACATAGATAAAATATTGAAAAGATTCAATATGGAAAATTCTAAGAAAGGGAACTTACCCTTGAATCATGGCATTAAGATCAGTAAGGATCTATGTCCAAAGTCTGAACAAGAATTGGACAGAATGAGTCGAATCCCATATGCTTCGGCTATAGGATCGATCATGTATGCCATGACATGTACAAGGCCTGATGTCTCATTTGCATTAAGCTTGGTGAGTCGACATCAGCAGAATCCTGGTGAAGGTCATTGGACAGCTGTAAAGAATATTCTTAAGTATTTGAGAAATACTAAATACAGGTTCTTGGTTTATGGTGGAGAAGAAGAACTTAGAGTAACGGGTTATAGTGATGCTAGTTTCCAAATAGACAGAGATGATTGTCGATCACAGTCTGGTTGGGTATTCCTACTGAATAGGGGAGCGGTTACATGGAAAAGCTCTAAGCAAGATACAGTAGCAGACTCTACATGTGAGTCTGAGTACATTGCGGCTAGTGAAGCGGCAAAGGAAGCTATATGGATGAGGAATTTCATTGGAGATCTTGGAGTTGTTCCAACAGTACAAGATCCTATTGCTATATTATGTGATAATGAAAGTGCAGTCGCCTTGAGTAAAGAACCCAAGAATCATGGAAAGTCAAAGCACATTGAAAGGAAATACCATTTTTTTCGAAAGAAAGTCGAAGAAGAACATGTAATTGTGAAGAGCAAAAGATCAGAGGATAATCCAGCTGATCCTTTCACAAAGCCTCTAGGAAAGTCCAAGCACGATGAACATGCTAGGAGCATAGGTTTAAGAGATAATGTAAAGTTTTATTTGATTAGTTTGAATATGAAACGTTATAAACAATGATAGAAACTGTAATAGACTTGGTGATTAATAATGAAGATTTTTAATGGGAAGGAGTTCTACCATTTACTATTGTTTGTCATTGTGTTTCAGTTTTGCATGTTTAGACACCACTTGCAGAGTAATAATGGGAAGGAGTTCTACCATTTACACGGTGTTCCAATCTCGATTATCTCCGATAGGGATAGTCGCTTCACATCTCACTTTTGGCAATCACTTCAGAAATCGTTGGGTACCCATCTCGATATTAGTACCGCATACCACCCTCAAACCGATGGCCAAAGTGAACGAACTATTCAAACACTGGAAGACATGCTACGAGCCTGCGTAGTTGACTTCGGTGTAAACTGGGAACAACACCTACCATTGTGCGAGTTTTCGTACAACAACAGCTACCATACCAGTATTGGAGCTGCACCTTTCGAGGCACTATATGGTCGTAAGTGCCGCTCACCTATCTGTTGGACCGAAGTGGGAGATAGCCAACTCACTGGTCCGGAAATCATTCATGAAACCACCGAGAAAATCGTTGGTATCCAAAACAAACTCAAAGCCGCACGTGATCGTCAGAAAAGTTACGCTGACATGAGACGCAAACCACTCGAGTTCCAGGTTGGGGATCGAGTACTCTTAAAAGTATCACCTTGGAAAGGCGTAATCCGATTCGGCAAACGCGGGAAGTTAAACCCCAGATACATTGGGCCATTCGAGATCCTCGAGAGGATTGGTCCAGTGGCATATCGATTGCAGCTGCCATCCGAGCTCAGCAGCGTGCACCCCACTTTTCACATTTCTAACTTGAAGAAATGTCTGTCTGATGAGACACTTATTATTCCCCTTAATGAAATTCGTGTTGACGACAAACTTCATTTCGTTGAGGAACCCGCTGAAATCATGGACCGTGAAGTCAAACAACTCAAACAAAGTCGTATTCCCATCGTTAAGGTCAGGTGGAATTCACGGCGTGGTCCGGAGTTCACCTGGGAACGGGAAGACCAAATGCGACTCAAGTATCCACAACTCTTCACCGACTCTACATCAAACGCGACATCGAGCTAAATTTCGGGATGAAATTCTTCTAACATGGGGAGAATGTGACACCCGTCAAATTAGGACTATTATTTAGGGCCTAATCAATTGTAAATACATGTAATTAGTTCTGTGTTAGGCTAATTAATGTATCAAAATATATATTGATGAATATATACAATTATGCGATTGGATTAAATCGTACAAGTTTCAAATTGAATGTAATTCAGTTCAATTAAATACGGACGTTGGTGAACGATTTTATTAAATAATATAACATTATTTAATAACGATATTACATCCAAAATATTATTTTTATAATATTTCGTACACAACTCGTATCGTACAAACGAAGATTACGCGATTAAAATATTAAACGCGCAAACAAACGAAACAAGTTAACGTTATATTTTATAATGCGAGTATTAAGTATTTAATGAAATACTTCAACCAAAATATTGAGAAATTATTCGCATATTAAAACGTGTATTTAAACATACATAAATAATTAATTAACGTTTAACCGATCGGGAAAACGAACACCGCACAGAGCGCGAATACACGGAGCAAGAGGTGGAGACCCACACTTCGGTGGGCCCCCACCGAAAAATCAGCCACAAAGGGAGGGGATCCCACCCCACTCCCTCATTTCATCATCATCATCATCTATCCTCACTCTCTCTCTCTCTTTCATTTTCTCTCAAAACAAACCTCACCCACATCACTTAAAATCATCATATAGCAACCCCAAACGACCTTAAATCGCTGAAGCTTTTGGAGAAAAGGAACCACCTCGACACGATCTACAACTCTATCTTTTCGGAATTTCATTTCGACACCGCGTACACTAGTACAAAAATGAGATTTGGTCACACATAGCCAGAATTAAACGGCCACACATTTGAATATTTATGTGGCTAAAGGTACCAAAATAAAATTCAAGTTATTAGTTAGCCACATATGAACTCCGATCATGTGACCATTCGGGAATGTATTGTCACACCTTCAAACATTTATGTGGCTAACGGTCACAACAATTTTTTGACTGATTATTTAGCCACATATGAATTGGAACGCGTGACGAATGAAGAGTAAGTTTGAAGCATTAGTCACAATATACATATAAAACGTGACAAATCTATGTCACACTTGAATCACTGTGACCAAATGCCATATCTGGTCACATGAGGTAATTGTTTATGTGTCTAAATCATAGAGTCGAGTTTGTCACACATGATTTTAGTGTAGCCAAAATCCAGTATAGATGGTCACATAACTATTATGTGTGTCTAAACTTTAGCTTGTGTTAGCTTGCCAAAAGCTAATGTGTATAGTTACATTTATTTCTAGCACGATCATGTGACTATATGGAGGTATAATAGCCACACCATATCACAAATGTGTATCTAAATGATGTTTATGGCCACACTCTAAGTGATTATATGTGACCAATATATTTATAACATGACGTCGTTAAATATTCATGTGGCTATTATTTAGGGCAAAAATGGGCAAAAACGATAGACTTTATATGGTCACATGAGGTAATTGTTTATGTGTCTAAATCATATAGTCGAGTTTGTCACACATCATTTTAGTGTAGCCAAAATCTGGTACATATGGTCACAAAACTATTATGTGTGTCTAAACTTTAGCGTGTGTTAGCTTGCCAATAGCTAATGTGTATAGTCACATTTATTTCTATCACGATCATGTGACTATATGGATTTATAATAGCCGCACCATATCACAAATGTATATCTAAATGGTGTTTATGGCCACACTCTAGGTGATTATATGTGACCAATATATTTATAACAGTCACGTCGTTAAATATTCATGTGGCTATTATTTAGGGTAAAAATGGGCAAAAACGATTATCATTAAATTTGATATTAGTCACCCATGTTTTCAGTGTAGCCAAAATCCGGTACATATGGTCACATAACTTATTATGTGTGTCTAAAGTTTAATGTGTATTAACTTGCTAAAAGCTAAAGTGTATAGTTAAATTATAAGCATTGGGTTTTTAAATCGAAGTAACATTTAGGTCGCTAGTGTGACGCGTTTCTTTGTAGATGGATGGGATGGGATGGGATTGAAGTTCGAATCCGACTTTTGAGCATGTTTTTGCATATTAAAGTCATTTTGACAAAAATGTATAATATATGCAGTGGAATTGAGCAGAAATGGTATGGTCAATTATATGGTCAAATGGTAATTGTAATATGCTTGTTAGTTGTTATTGTAATATGCTTGTTATTGAAATGTAAAAGAGATGTTATGGAATGGAATGTACTTATGTGGTAATTTACAAGGTTAATGTAATATAATAAATGGCAATGTACTATAAAATATTAAACTAATACAAAGATACAACTTATCGTTCCATACAATTGTTCCAACTTCAGCATCAATAAGAAATAACAAAAAAATACAATGAATTTTAGAGTGTAACAACCTGAGCATGACATGGTTCACTTGGATTTCCGTATAACAATACCTCCACAGTCGGTTCGATAATAATCATTTCGTGATTCATTGCCCAAGTCACGTCGATCCAGATGCGGCAGTATGTTATCATTTTGCAGATGAATCACGGTACTAAATTCCTCATCGACTTCGTCATATGTATCTCTCTTGGTAGTTAATGGCTTTAGAAACCGGTGTTTATGGGCTTTAGAGACCGGTTCCTAAACCGGTTTCTAAAGGGGGAGGTCTTTATGCAAATATATAAAACCGGTGTCTATTATTGGATAATATTTTCTTATGCAATCCGGTTTCTATGCTATGTTTGAGACCTTTTTTACATGAACAAAACCGGTCTCTAATTTTTTTTTGTCAGTTCCTACTGTAGCTGCAAAAGCATAAATAAGCAAAAGCAGAATGCACTATCATATGTATAAAAACCAATAATACAGTAATCAAATAGAAACTTCAATTATATTCCAATGGTTAAACTATAAGTTACAAAACAAACTAAAGATACCACATTACACAACCTAGTGATAATACATAGACTAGCCTTTACAATACATTATAGCCACAACCAAGAAATATTGTCCAAGTCCTTTACTACATGTGTCTTTATCTGCTTCCAAGGTATCTGGGTCTACAAAAAGCAAAAAAATTTAAGTAATCATTATTTAACGAATGAGAGAGTTTATTTAGTTAAAAAGTTATATACTATAATGATTTAAAAAGTACTTGCCGTTTTGAAATCATCTTGTTGATATTTGATAAACTCGTGCATCCACCAAATGACAGAAAATTCTGCATCAAAACTTTACATTATCAGCTCATAATACAGCAGCAAAACAACATATTACTAGCTCAAAACTGCATAAAGATAGCTTTTTTTAAGCCTATAAGTCAAAAGACAAAAACTGTAGCAAAATTTTAGAGAAACTCAAAGCATATTAATCACATAAAACATATACATATACATACCATATTAATGCATACATAAATGTTTACGTAGTATCTAGCAGGTTTTACCATTTACCGGATAGGAATTGGGCACTCATGAGATCTTGTGTTGTTCCAGTGGGAGTTCCTTCATTTACTATTTGAACGTTGTTGCTACTCTTTCGGTGGAGGTCTATCTACAATTTTTATAAGTTGCACGTGAATACATGTTAGTATAATACTATACAAAGTACGGAAAATTATAGAAATATTTGTTATAGAATTGGATTCTAGTTTGTGATCATTCAATAATAGTATTTTCACGGGCTTAGTCCCCCGAAATGCTACGAACTTGGCAAAAAAGGCACTTTTATGCAATCAACTTTCGATGAGGCATAAGAATGCAACCTACTTGAAAAAATGGGGTTTTTGATGTAACTTGCTGATGTGTCGACGAGTTGTCAAACCCTCCGTAAGCCACGTGGCACATCCGTACGCCACGCGTCACCTTCAACGAACGACACATCAACAAGTTACATCAAAACCCCCACTTTTTCAAGTAGGTTGCATTCTTATGCCTCCTCGAAAGTTGGTCGCATACAATAGCCTTTTTTGCCAAGTTCGTAGCATTTCGGGGGACTAAGCCCTATTTTCACGCATCATAAACAAGGATGGCAAGCTTTTACGATCCTTTTATTTTTTGTCAAACTAGTAATTCCAAATCTTGAGCATCTTAAAAGTTGTGCTGATAAGATTTTGTGGTATCGGTAGTGCTAGTGCACTAATGCGCAATTGTGTTTCTTAATGACTCTTGCCACCTCACTAACGAAAGAATGTAGGTAGTCATTTACACAGGTTGAATTAAAATGCGATCAAGTCATCAAGGAAAGGCAATGTTACGAAAATTTTCTAAATTTAAGTTTAATGTGATATTCAGTGGTTGAACTTTTATGCTACCTTGTAAGAGATGCTATGTTGTTAATTGTTTGAATTTTACAGTTTAGTACTTTAGCCTATCATTTATATTAACTCACTTGAACTTAAAGATGCAAGAGGTAAGGCCCTTTTATAGCTTATAAGACTTGAAACCGTAAAGATAAAAATTACTTAATGAGATAATGTACACTTACCACAGAACCTGATTTTCATAGATGAAAAAAGTACTCAATTTAAGTGACATAAAAGACTAGATTGCTGCACTCGGATCTTGCATTAAATAATTTGAATTTTGGTAATAGTTTCAAAATTCTTTTTAATTATAGTACAATTGATTTATGCACTTTAAACTATACCAAGGAATATGATTAATGTAACTGAAGACTGATGAATCATCTGTTTTCGTTAAGTTATGCGACACCCATAACTGGACACAGTTGTGAGGTAGTATACTACTACTTCGATTGTTTAGTTTAGTTGGAATATGGTTGTGTTTTAACATGTCGGTTTTTGGTGAATCATTTTTCTATAACTGAGAATGTGCTTCATCCAGGCTGACGCTGAAATGCAATTATTGAGGGTGATAGTGATGATGAAGATAATGCCTCTTTCAATGATCCTAATGTATGTTATCCTTTTAATTTAGCCGGTACAAAATTATTGGTGAAGTTTGTGCTCCTTGATTTTAATATAGTTCTTATCCATGAAACTATTGTTAGCCTGGGTACTGTATTTTGTTAGTATGTTTTATGCCCGTTAATCAAGTCTGACTTTGTGTTCTGCAATTTATATGTATGTTATAACTATGATGTACCTTTAGTGATGTATAAGCTCTGTTACTAACTATATGTTGTTTATTAATTGTTCTCAAATGTAGTAGGCTCTCAAATGTCACAGGGTACAAGATGAGAAGCAAAAGCTTGAATCTCATTGTGCTCTAAAACAAGATGTATCGGCATTGTGCAATTCTGAAAACGGTCTGCACTAACATGTCAATATTTGTATGTAGGTATGTATCATAGTAGTAATAGAGGTACTAAATAGACGGGGTGGGGTGTCATGCGTATTAGTCAAAACGGGCCAATACTCATTTCATTATAATTTTAAAAAATCTTAATACATAGTTAATAGAGTAATTTCCATGACAACTAAAATGCAATTTTATATATGTACTAGACATCGAAAATCTGAATAGTCGCCTTGATGCTGTAGTTGCGTTGTCATTTGTTTTTTATATCACTGTTGTAGCTGGAAGGCTATTGATTGGCTTGTGACTTTTTTGTCAGGCAGCTTCATGCATTTCAATGGATCTGGCTTACATATATGAACTGGTTAGTTACCTTTTCTTCACTGTAGTGATCCTTCATTATATAATATATTCATGCTTCTTCAAGTAAAATTTAATTGCAGTAAAATATCATGTGACTTCCTCCTCCTGTAGGTGGCAGGTGCTAGTTTAATTCTAGATGATATGGATTACTGATTCTTATTTAACTTCCATAATTATTTTTTGATTTGTTGTTTTCCTCTATAGATAATATGTGTTATTGATGTAAATAGAAATAAAGACAAAGGTTATGAGACATCTGTGAAAGATGGTTTTTGTGAAGAGGTTAAGGACTTATGATTGGATTTCCTTAAGCATACATTATCTCTCTTTCTCTCCATATTACCTCTCATGTGGATGTTCCTTTATCTTGACAAACATTTCCTTCATAATCAAACGCAGTTGGATGAACTGAGGCAAATATATGAAGAACTGCGAGATTTTTTGGAGGAGGTTCAATTTTAAGGTTTAACTGTACTAGTGTTTTATTGACGTTGATATCGGAAGTTCATACAAAAAATGTAAGTAAATTTGCATATGTCTTCTATATATTTTGCTAATATATATGATTACACTATTCCTTTGACAGGTATCATCATTGGAACTCACACGTCTTCTTTACATGTCTAGAGACAGATTGCTTCCACAAGTTGTTTATAATAATCAAATAGGTTTGTCACTCTTCTTTACCATGTTTGTTAATGTCTAACACCTCATGCATGTAGTTCAATTGGGCTGAAGTTAATCATTTTAGACTATTAATATTTTACATGTCTGACATATTGGTTATGTACCTGTAGGCTTAAAAATGAGCGTGTCAGCAATGCAAGCGCTATTAGAGCTTGCAACTCTACATTGATGTTTAATTGTTTATATTTTAAAGAGATATCTGCCATTGAAAACAAAAGTTGTTACATAGTTTATAGAAACTTAATTGTATTAGTGTGGGTTGAGTTCAGCCTCCTCCTTTAATTGTGAACGGTATCATAGTAATCTAATCATGTGCAGCCATAAAGTGACAACTTAGTGCAGTTCATATTTAATTTAATGTTTGATACATCTGGCTTTTGTTTCGTACAGGTAACACGACCAACTTCCATACCAAAGGTTGGTGAGAACAAAACTGCACCTAAATTCCAAAATAAGCGCAAATTTGTCTCTTGTGATACCGTGCAAAAGCAAATGATGCCCAACTTGAAGAGTCAAAAGTCTTTAAATTTGTGATTTTTAAATGTATAGATCATGGTTATTTTAGTTTTTTTTTTATGTACGACATTCAAAATTATATTTGGTTCAGTTATGTACATTACAATTTTGTTGTGTTTGAATTTGTCGTGTGTATTTTCTTTTGTTTTGTTATATATATATATATATATATATATATATATATATATATATATATATATATATATATATATATATATATATATATATATATATATATTTCCTAAATGTGGCTAAAGATTTACTCACATAATATGGTCACACTATTAACATTTTTGGCCACTGTTTGCTTAATTCGTTGTTGTGTGACTAAATGTTACAAAACGTCACACAAACAAAAAAATCACGTGGCCATTGGATGAACAATAGTCGCACAACATACACATTTATTTGACTTTAAAACGTATATGGTCACACTTTTTAATACTTTTGGCCACTTTTTGCTTAATTGTATGTGACTAAATCCCCATAAAAAACATGCACTATATGACTAAATATTACAAAACGCCACACAAACATAAAATTCATGTGACCATTGTATGAACAATTGTCACACAAAATACACATTTACTTGACTTTAAAAAACATATGGCTACACTTATTATCATTTTTGGTCACTTTTTGCTTAATTGTATGTGACTAAATCCCCCAAAAAATCATGCCTTGTGTGACTAAATATTACAAAACATCACACAAACATAAAATTCACGTGGCCATTGGATAAACAATAGTCACACAAAAAACAAACTTACTAGATTTTACCAATCATATGGTCACACTCATTAACAGTTTTGGCCACTTTTTTTCTTAATTGTATGTGACTAATTCCCTAAAAAAACAGTCGTTGTGTGACTAAATAATCGTAAATGCCACATCTATTATATATTCATGTAGCCAAAGGACGAACAATAGCTACTCTCAAAAACCGCACGTGTGACTATAAAGTGTTTACGGTCACTAAAACTGATTAAAACAAAATAAACTCGTACCCAATTAGTCACACATTTAATGGTTTTGGTTATTGATTTTAAATGGATACGGCCACTAACTCGCTAATGTCACCATATGTACCCTATGGTCGCTCGACCTTTCGTCACACCTACGTTAAAAAACCAAGTGTGACTGTATGCATATCGTCACACTTTTTTGGTGTAACGAAATCTCAGTTTTGTTCTAGTGGTAAGTTTCCGACAAAAACCCGAAACTCTTCGATTTCGTTTATTTTTACATGAAAGTGGTTTGTTTATGTTCAAAATATCCTTATATGGGTTGGGTAAAAGAATCGGACCAAGCTATGGCCGGAAAACTAATTTTTGGCTCAAAAATCCGTCAACAGCTCGAAGTGACGCAACGACGACTGCAGTATAGCGTCACTTCGTGCGTCACTTGAGTGACGTATTGAGTGTCGCTAAAAGCCCTAATTTTGCATCACTTGCCTAAGTGCCGCATAAAACCCCTTTTTCCCGACACTTTCCTAAGTGTCGCAAGCTCAATACCCGTCACTATGAACCGACACTTATAGCGTCACTTGTCTAAGTGACGCCTATAATCGAGAACAGATTTCACCCGTCACTAACCTTAGTGACTCATGACACTTGTACCGACACTTACAACCGACACTCCCTTAAGTGTCGCACTCTATGCGTCACTTGCATAAGTGACGCCATTAATCAGAATCCGTCATTTCATGCGACACTTCCTAAGTGTCACCTAAGCCTTAAGTGTCGCTATAAGTGACGCTAAAAACAGAAGGTTTCAAAACAATTTTTACTAAGTGTCGAGACCAAAAATTTTATCACTTGATTTCACCCAAATTCAATTTCAGATGCGTTTTTCACCAAAGCAATTTAGTAGAAATAAAAATTTTTCTAGCTGACTTGGCATCTCGACCCCAACCAGGGGCTAGCCCCTTGGACCCCGTGATAAACGCTCAAAAGCACTATATTTCAGTAGTATTTTACCCTATTCTTGAATGTTTTTATTGCATTTTGTTAAGAATGGATATTGATTTCGTTCATATTTACAATTAGATGTGGAAAAAGAGCGTTTATGAAGAAAGGAACGAAAAACAGTCAATAGTCAAGTTAAATGATACATATTTGAAGAAATTGTGAAGTCAAAGCCGAAGAAAAGAAGAAAAGAAGAAAAGAAGAAAAATCAAAAATCCGGCTGGAAAAGTCATCCATACGTCGTATGGAAATCCATACGCCGTATGGATTGCTACAGTAGAGGCCCAGGTTACGCGGACATGGGCTGGGCTTGAAATCAATCCATACGCCGTATGGAAATCCATACGCCGTATGGATCAAAATCACAGGAAGTATAAAAACGCGAAAATAACCCTAATTCGATAGTTATATATAGTTTTTCGTATTTTCTTATTTCCAGACGACCTGAGGGTCTGTAATTCGTATATTAGGGGTATTTTGGAGGTACGAAGGGTGAAGATCGAGGATAGTTCATCCAAATCTTTCGTAGTTCATTGTTTTCGATTCGCTATAACTCTTTTATTCGATTTCATTGAAGGATTTTTCATTGAATAATATGATTATTTCTGTTTTGATGATGAGTTGAATATCTAAAGTGATTGTGTAGTTAATTTAACTTACATTATGATTATTGAACGATTATAATTGCGTATTGAATAAGTTATTTAATTGAAAATGGTTATATTGCTCGTGGACACTTGTTTATTGGTAACTAGTTATTATTGTTGCTTCATGTGATTAATAATTTTAATGAGATTGAGTTCCTTTAAGATTATTGATTATTGCTAGTACTACCTTAGGGTTTTGGACTATCACTAAATACGTTGAGTCTGATAGGTCGAGTATACAATAATTATCTACTTTAAAATGAACAAGACAATAAGTTAATTATTGGGTATTGTTGAATCATACCATAGAGTTAATTATAACGAGTTGTGAATGTTTAATGCATAATTTAGGGAAAGGCACACAATTGACTGATCATCTTGTGACATTGGAACCAGTATTTTATGTTGGACCCAAGATTTTAGGAATTAGTTGGACCCGAAACGTTGGCTAGTTCATATTCGACTTAGTATTCATTGAAGAATTTGGTATTAAGTTGATCTAAAAGAATCACAATTAGATAAGCAATACGTAATAAATCGGGAAATATGAATCTAAGTGACATTAACTATACAATTACTTATTCCTTCCAATTAGGATTTATTGTTATTATTTATTTATTATTTTAATTTAAAGTTTTATTTAAGTTTGTTTATTTTAATTAAATGTTTTCTAAACGAATGTTCGTACGGAACTAAAACGCCCCCCATATTTACTGCTTTCTAGTTAATTGTTAATTTCTATTTTAAATATTCCACCATTTTCCCTGTGTTCGAATCTGACTTACCAAATCTATATTTACAATTGATCGGGTATTCTTGCCTGGTTGCTTGAAAGTATTTATTAGGTATTTCTATTTATAAATTGTAAAACAAGACGCACTTTCATAAGCGACATCAAGTTTTTGGCGCCGCTGCCGGGGAAAAGCGGTTGTGATTATTTAAATAGGAGTTAGTGATTTGTAAACTTTGATTTCTAAAATAATTTTATTAAATGAATAATTTTGAAAAGTTGTTTAAAGTAAATTAAGTAATTGTGTAACAAGTTTTCATTAATTCATTGGTTGAAACTAATTATCCTTTAATTGGTTAAACTTTTGGGGTTTTAGTTTCAACCGGCGGATGGGAATCCGTCCGCCGGTTGGAGTTCCATTTATTTTATTATTGTACATGTTATTTAAAATTATTATTTAGTGTGAACTAACTTGTTTTTCGTTAGTGGTGTTTCGTATTTCCAGATTTATTTTTTTTATTAGGTTTATCCAATGGCAAGGAGCTTCGAAAGTGATGCAAACAATTACGATTTGGGTGGTATTTATGATTCTGAGAGTGTTGAGTCAAGAGTAGAAGGTGAAATTCCATCATTCACTCACTTGGGCCGCAAGGATGTGCCTATCACATCGTCATGTGAAGAATTGTTGGGTGCAATTGCGAATGTGAGATGGGACATTCCTTTTACAGCTGAACTAATCAGGATATCCCATGTTTATTTCTCCGACTATCAACTGGCACTAGTACAGAACTTACTAGATAGTGCAGAAGTGGAAAGACAATTTGGAGATTCTCAGCAGTTTCTGGATGATCTTTTAGATTTTGAGAAATCAATAACCTTAAGGATCGAAGAGGAGAAAGTATTCTTCGCCAATCAAAAGAGGCGATATGTTGAGATTTATGAAATTTTAAGACAACAATCGTTTCCTTATTCGGCTAAACAGGCCGCATGTCTTAGTCGTATGATTAGAGCTTTGTATGAGTTAACAGGTCATCCAACTTCCGAAGCTGATAAGGAATTTTTAGCTGATTTAAAGGATCTGGTTCAATTGTTAAAAGTAGATGATCATCTCAAGGATGAGACACCTCATTGTTTTGTAGTGAGTAACACTATTCACTATCACATGAATAGAATGGTTAAACAGTTAGATCGTCTTGCTAAGGAAGAAGAAGGAAGACCTCGTCCGGATTTTATTCGCCCAATTGATGAAATTGATTTAGCAACTTATCTAGTGGCGAATATGAGAGAGTTAGTGGATGAGACTAAGATTCTGAACCAAAAGGAACATTTCCACTATGGAATGGTGGAAATCTACATGAGATTTGTTGAGATATTCAGGAGTTCAGGTTTGGGTTTCAACAGACTTCAAGAGCAAGTTTTGGGTGAGATTGAAAGCTTACTTAGAAGTTTGAAGGAAACCCCATTGATGAGCAAGCATCATCAGATTGGAGAGTCATGTTTAGAATTTATTGGTGAGCTTGAGGATGACAGTCCGGAGCGAGAGGTTAAGTTAGTTGGTAATGATGAAGTGTGGGATGAAGAAGGAGAAGTGACTAAGTCTGTAATGAAAATTAGCTGGGATTTAATTTATCTGCTTCCCGTGGTTAATGAGCACTTGGCAAATTTTCCAAGTTTTGGTCATGGGATCATTAACGTCATTCCCATAATCACTGAGCGTTTACTTGCTCTCTATCCTAAGCAGTGATTCTAATCATTTATTTTGTTTCTTATGCTATTGGATTGTTTCTAACATTTTGGTTTGTTTTGGATTATGTTAGACTTTTGGTTGTTTTGGATTTTTGTTTTTGAATGTGTGATTTGAATATTAAGTATTATTTTGAATATTATTCTTTATTATTGTTTGTTAATTATTGTTATTTATTTTATAGTGTGGAATTGTGAAGATTTTGAAGTCGTGATTATCCTCCAGGTTTGAGATTTAATTATATGAAGTTAGTGATGAATTTGGGTTAAAAATGGGTTAGAAAATCGTTTTTGAAAAAATTCTGATTTTTCAATCCATACGCCGTATGGAATCCATACGCCGTATGGATTGGTTGGGCCGCTGGACCGGGCCTTTGACTGGGTTTAATGAATTTGACCTGGGCCTGTTTAATCCATACTCCGTATGGAATCCATACGCCGTATGGATCAAAAAGGCAGAAAACCGCCAGCAGCCTCTTTCTTCCTCATTTTCACACCAAAACCTTTTTCTTCATCACAACCTACGGCTCTAACACCCACAACCCCCAAACGGAAATTCCGGCCACGCATTCATCGCCATTTTTGGGTATTCGTGTTACACGCACTTTCCTCTACAAGGTATAACTTCCCGTTTTCATTTTCGTTGGTTAAATCACTCGTTTGGAAGTTAGGGTTTATGATAGAATTTTGGGAATTTCGAATTTAGGTATGATTATTAGCATGTTTTGATTGAATTATGTTCTAGTTGTTATATACATTGCGATGTCATGCTCGTTTTTCTAATATGTTACATATTTTGTGTTATTCGAATTATCCGTTAGTAATGATAAAATGTGAATATGAGAAACTTAATTGTGCTATGTTTTAATTTAGTGCTTATTAATTTTCTGACCACATGATGATTAATGCAAATATTTGTTTGGTACACAAGTGTTTGTGATTACGGTTATGTGATAAGTTGTTATTTTGATTAATTGTGTTATGATAATTCATTTTGAGATTGTATGGATGTTTGCTAGTTGCTAATACTCGAGTTTAGTGATTGTGCAAATTCGTATATTCATAATGGTACCAAGTTATTATAATGCATTTGATTAGGCAATTGTCATGAATATTTAATTAAGTATTTACATATATGCATATTGAGTGGTTTTTGTTTAAAAATTGCAATTTAGGTTCATGAAATTGGTTGTTGCGGTAGTTTTAGGCTAAACCTTTATGGTGGATTATTCAATTTTAAGCCGAAATGCTGCCGAAATTTTTAGTAACTTTTTTGCAATTAACTGCTTATTTAGTATTATTAACAATTGTTTTGTTTAGCAGTTATCATGTCTAACAGGAGAGCACGAGGAGGTGAAACTTTGGGAAACCCGTTGATTAGAGCCCATAGATACCTCACTTTTCATGGGTCATATTCTGAGACCGCTAGGGTGCAGTTTAGAGATCGTCTGGCTTCTAATATTGGCCAGTCAATTGAGGTGTTTGATGCTGTTAACTGGAATGTTTTGGAGCATGTGATTGCTAGAGAAGGGTTTACTAATGGTGCTGAGGCCTTTAGGAATTTACTTGCTGTTCCATATGTACTAGAGGATGGAAACATTGGATTTGTTTCTTATGCTTGGTCCCGGTTATTCAGTATCAGGGAGGATATCTACAGAGAGCTGGTTGTTGAGTTTTATAGCACTTTTAGGTTTGATGCCAGGTCGACTCAATGGACTGAGAACTCCATTTTCTTCCAGCTAGGGGGACAGCCCAGACAGATGACTTTGGTTCAGTTTGCTTTGGGATTGGGGCTTTATGAGCCCAATGAGTTGGATAATCCTCACTTTTTAAACCACATTTCTGCAGGTGCTGTGAAGAAGCTCACTGACTTGGAAGTTGAGCAGGAGTGGCAGTTTATTGCCCAGGGTAATTGATGTCGTGTAAACGGGGTTTTAGTTTAAAATAGAAAATACCTAACTTATTACACACAACACAGGCAAGAATACCTGGTCATATATAGTATAGCTCAGTAAGTCCGAGTCGAACACAGGGAACGGATGTCAATATTAACAAATTGGAAATTGCTACAATTAATTAAAGCAGTAAAAAGTGGGGACGTTTTAGTTCCGATCGAACAATTGATAAACAATTATAAAAGAAATGATTTATTAAATAAAACTTAATTATAAAATAAAGAAATAATAAAATAACTTAATTAAAATAAAAGATTAAATTCAAATGGTAAAAGAAATACAATTGCTTAGACTAGTTTCCTTAGAATCCGATTATCACTTTATTGAATTGCTAATGTATGAACTTCATTGTGACATGACAAATGTATCAACCATCTTTACAGGATTAATTGATTAAACACAATTTAGAAAGATATACAGTTGTTTTCAACCCGCTAACAGTTCAATTTAACGTTATCCACCGAATTGTATTATGAATGATAACTACACCGTTTATATGATTTACCCTTATAACTTGAATCAACAAAGTCTATAACTATTACTAGTTATCACATTCATTGCCAATTCTCAATGATAATCGATCCTAGCCTATCAAACTCAATCTATTTAGTGATAATTATCAATTTAAACCAACAATCATCAATAATGACCAATCAATAGAGAACTCAATCATAAATCAATGGATCATCACGCTAGGTTATCATCAAGATTCAACAATTAAACATGGATCTTCGAATAAACATATAAACATTCATGAAATTCAATATTAACTAGCAATTCAACAATCAAATCATCATCCGAGTATTATCATCTAAGTAATTGTATATAAAACTTAGCCACACATTATATCACAAAAAATCAGTTCAAAAAAATGAAACCATAATCATAATTAAATGATACGAAGAAACGTATTCGAACCGAAATAGTGAAATAACGAATGAACGAGTGAAAGCCCTTGGTTTTCCTTGATCCTCAACCTTCAAAAACTTCTAGAATTAGGGTTTTGCTCAGAGAAAAACGTCTGGAACTAATGTGGTGAAGTGTGTGTAAAATGAGGGCAAAATGAAGTTTTTAGGGTTTCTGCCGAATCAATCCATACGCTGTATGGAATTCCATACGCCGTATGGATTGCAAAGCCCATGGGTTTAACCCACGTCTTCTGGCGGCCCGGCTCAACTGATCCATACGCCGTATGGATTCCATACGCCGTATGGATCGATTTTCTCAGCTTTTTCACCATCGACCAACTTCTTCACTTTTCCTCTTTTTAACTTCTATTCTTCAATTCTCGCTCGTTTTCAGCTTCTTTTCCGATTCAAGCTCCAGAAAATTCCTAAATGCAAATATGAACGAAATGAGTATCGAATTCAATTCAAATACATAAGAAATTAATCAAACTAAGGGGTAATTAGTACTATAAAATAGCACATTTTGGCGTTCATCAAACATCCCCCACTTGAATCCTACTTGTCCTCAAGTAGACTAATAATTCAAGAATTCAAAACTTTAAATATGAACGGCAAACAATGCATAAAAGGACTTACAAACTACACAACATTTGACAAACCAAATTTTTATCTTAAAATCGATTCTACCTTAAAACTCAGCAATCAAGAAACTCTGCATGGGAAGCCATTCTACATATTATTATTACTCATAAAAGATAATTCACTCAGATTACCGATATTGTTGTCCACTTAAACAATCTAAATTTCAGAGATTGAGCTCAACTTATTATTCTTCTAGCAGGCCTTACCCTTGATTTTCAATAGCAAAATATTCTCATATAGATAATGTATCACAATTCTCCAAATAATGAACATCCAAATAAATCAATCATTTTTCAAACCAAGACATTGGTAACAGGTATGTACCTCAGTACAACAGAGCGACATAACTTGGCTTTGGTTTTTCAATTTATGAGTCTTTTGTACTCATTTATTTTTATCTATTTGATATCAAATATACTGACGGAAACCAGGTCTGTACTTTCGTACAACAGAGGAGACAACACCCAGTATATTCCCAAGTGATGATTATCAGGGTCCCAAAATTATGGATTATAACACGCTATCATACAAGAATTAAGACTAAGGTCATACCTTGCTAAAAGATCCTCATAGGATAAATCCCTACTTAATTCATTACATTTCTTACTAGCTCAATAACCTTCATATAAATTGCCTATCGATACATCATAAGATGAACTATCTAATATTTAAAATTTAAATTTATTTCATTCTTTGCATTCCCAAACCGTGTTACAAGATTGCTAAACTTTACAAAGAAAACAATTTTAAAACAAAAATTTGGGTTGAAAAATGACTAACACGTAGAATGCCTCTTAACCTCAATATTTTTCAATAGCTACCATTCATAAATTAAGATAAATTTGGGTTGAAAAATGACTAACACGTAGAATGCCTCTTAACCTCAATATTTTTCAATAGCTACCATTCATAAATTAAGGACAATTAGACTTCTTTTCCCCCATCCCCGACTTAGAAACATGCAATGTCCTCATTGCAAAACTAAATAAAAATAAAGGGAATAGAAAAGAAGTGAAACAGAAAACTCCCCTGATTTGAAGGCAATTTGCGTGAAGGACTTCATTCAGAAATAAAATACATAGCACACTTCCGTAGGAAACACGATTGCATTTAGCACATGCAATAAGCCTTTAAACCCCTCGGTATCCCGAGTGGACGAGTTGTAGTCTCGTGAGGGTTTCCAGAGAACACACCCACAAAGTTCAAACCTGAAAACAAAAACAATAAAACGAAATACAAATTAACAAAATAACGGGTTGTCTCCCGAAAGCGCTTTTGTTTATCACATCGGTAAGCTCGACATCTCACTTCACTACTTAATTCAAATCCATCTCCAAATCACGCTTGGAGTCCCTTATATCACCATAGTACTTCTTCACTCTACTTCCATTGACTTTGAAAGTTTTTCCAGAATATCCTTGCAAATAAACAGCTCCAAACGGATAAACTTTGTCAACAACAAATGGGCCAGTCCAACGTGTCTTTAACTTTCCTGGAAACAGATGCAATCTAGAACTATACAACAGAACTTTATCACCCTTCTCGAATGTATGGTTCGACTTAAGACGAGCATCATGCCATTTCTTAGTTCGCTCCTTGAACAGTCTCGAGTTGTCATAAGCATTTATTCTTAATTCATCCAACTCATTTAGCTGTTCCATTCTTTCCTTTCCAGCTAACTTTTCATCAAGATTGCACTTCTGTAAAGCCCAATATGCTTTATGCTCTAACTCAAAAGGTAAATGACAAGCTTTTCCATAAACAAGGCGATAAGGCATTGTTCCAATTGACGACTTAAATGCTGTTCGTGCTGCCCATAATGCATCATCCAACTTGTATGACCAATTCTTAGGGTTTCCTTCAACTGAACGTACTAAAATACGCTTCAACCCTCTATTAGTCACTTCCACTTGACCACTCGTTTGTGGATGATAAGCAGTTGAAAACTTATGTCTAACTCCGTACTTTCGCAGCACTTTTTCCAATTGCAGATTTGTGAAATGTGTCCCTCGATCACTAATTAAAGCTTTTGGTGCTCCAAAGCGCGAAAATAACTGTTTAAGAAAATTTACCACAACGCGAGCATCATTCATGGGTAATGCCTTTGCTTCGGCCCACTTAGAAACATAATCCACAGCCACAATGATGTATTTGTTTCCATTGCTAGGTGGAAACGGGCCCATAAAGTCTATACCCCAGACATCAAAAATCTCGCTTACCATAATTAGATTTTGCAACATTTCATCCTTCTTTGAGATTCTCCCAGTACGTTGGCAGGCATCGCATTCCTTCACATACTTGAATGCATCCTTATAAACTGTTGGCCAATAAAAACCTGCCTCAAACACTTTCCTTGCAGTGTAGTTTGGACCATGATGTCCTCCAGCCGGACCATCATGACAGTGCTCTAAGATAATATCACATTCCTCTCCAGCTACACATCGTCGGACAATTCCATTAGCACACTGTCTGAACAGATATGGGTCTTCCCAAAAGTAATAACGTAAAGATGAGAAAAACCTCTTTCTTTGGTTAAAATCCAATCCGGATGGAAGAGTCTTTGTAACTAGAAAGTTTGCAATATCAGCGAACCATGGAAATTCATTCAGAATTGCTTTCAACAAGCTTTCATCGGGAAACTTATCTCGAATTTCAGTTTCATCCAACTTATCCAATTCTGGATTTTCCAGTCTTGACAGATGATCTGCAGCCAGATTTTCCGCTCCCTTCTTATCACGAATCTCAATGTCAAACTCCTGCAATAACAAAATCCATCGCAACAACCTTGGTTTTGCATCTTGTTTCCCAAACAAGTATCTTAATGCAGATTGGTCGGTAAAAACAACCGTTTTTGACAGGACCAGGTAAGAGCGAAACTTATCAAACGCAAAAACAACAGCAAGCAATTCCTTCTCAGTCGTAGTGTAATTCTCCTGTGCACTCGTAAAAGTCTTGCTTGCGTAATAAATAGGTTGAAACTTCTTATCAACGCTCTGACCTAAAACTGCTCCCACAGCGTAATCACTGGCATCACACATCAATTCAAATGGAAGATCCCAATTCGGACTTATCATAATTGGTGCGGATACCAATTTCTCCTTTAAAATCTTGAACGCATCTTGGCATTCCTTTGAAAACTCGAACTTAGCTTCCTTTTCCAACAACTTGTTCATAGGACGTGCTATCTTTGAAAAATCCTTGATGAATCTTCTATAGAACCCAGCATATCCTAAGAAACTTCGTATTCCTTTAACATTAGTTGGATGAGGTAGCCTTGCTATGACCTCAATCTTCGCTTGATCAACTTCAATACCAGCTCTCGAAATTTTATGCCCCAACACAACTCCTTCTCGTACCATGAAATAACACTTTTCCCAATTTAAAACGAGATTTGAACTCTCACACCTTTGCAACATCCTCTTCAGATTCATCAGACACTTATCAAAGGAATCTCCAAACACAGAGAAGTCGTCCATGAATATTTCCATGCTGTCTTCTACCATATCATGGAATATTGCCATCATGCACCGTTGAAATGTGGCGGGTGCGTTACATAGACCGAAAGGCAGTCTCCGATAAGCAAAAGTTCTGAATGGGCAGGTGAAAGTAGTCTTATCTTGATCATTTGCATCAATTGGGATTTGGAAGTACCCGGAGAATCCGTCTAGAAAGCAATAATACTCTTTTCCAGCTAGACGTTCGAGCATCTGATCAATGAATGGCAAAGGAAAGTGATCCTTGCGTGTCGCATCATTCAGCTTTCTATAATCTATACAGACCCTCCATCCAGTAACAGTTCTTGTGGGAATTAACTCATTCTTCTCATTCGCAACCACTGTCATACCTCCTTTTTTAGGCACAACATGAATGGGGCTGACCCATGGACTATCAGAAATGGGGTATATCAATCCAGAGTCAAGCAATTTAATGATTTTCTTCCTCACAACATCCATAACCTTAGGATTTAATCGTCTTAATGGTTGCACAACTGGTTTGAAATCAGACTCCATAAGGATCTTGTGCGTACAATACGATGGGCTAATTCCCTTGATGTCACCGATCGTCCATGCTATAGCATGCTTATGTTCCTTCAGAACTTTTAGCAGACTTTCTTTTTCATTTGCTGATAGCTTGGATGAAATGATAACTGGCAAATCCGACTCTCCTTGTAGGTATGCATATTCCAAATGGGTCGGCAAATCTTTCAATTCTAACCTTGGTGGTTCTTCAAAAGAAGATTTACATGCCAACACCTCTTCTCGTGAGCAGGGAATCCCATGCATAGTGATGCGAGTCTCTTTCTTGACTAAAACGCCATTAGTCTCAACCGATTCTTCATTCTCAGTCGGCTGATCACCTTCTACTTCCTCATCACTCTCGAACTCTAACTCCTCAAGCATTTTATCGAACTCTTCAATATCTCTAATTGCTTCTATCCTTCCCGTCCATCCTTCCAGAATCATGGGATCTAGATCTTCATCTTCCATGAGACTTTGAAGGAACTCTTCGTCATCAGTCATTTCTCTGGCACTCACAAAGTAGCACGTATCATCAACTGCAGCAGGATATCGCATTGATTTGTTGACATCAAACACTACTTCATCTTCTCCTAACCTCAGAGTGATTTTTCTATCATGAACATCAATCAATGCCCTTGCAGTGGCTAGAAAAGGTCTTCCCAAAATGATAGGTACCTTTTTATCTTCAACCATGTCCAGAATGATGAAATCGAACGGAAAAACAAACCTATCCACTTTAACTAGCACATTCTCTACCATACCCCTAGGATATTGAACTGAACAATCTGCTAACTCAATGCACATTCTAATTGGCTTTGGTTCCCCCAACTTAAGTCTGGCATACATAGTATAAGGCATTATTGATATGCTTGCCCCCAAGTCAGCCAATACATGAGTAAGGTCTAAACTTCCAATCAGACAAGGAAGGGTAATACTCCCAGGGTCTTTCATTTTTGGTGGAAGTTTATTTTGCATAACTGCTGAACATCTCTCGTTCATTGTCACTGTGGTTGCCTCCATCAGTTTGCTCTTATTAGTTAAAAGTTCCTTCAGATACTTTGTATACTTTGGCATTTGAGCAATGGCTTCCACGAATGAGATGTTAATGTGCAGTTGTTTTAGATTCTCTAGGAACTGGTGGTATTGAGCATCATCTTTCCCTCTTCTCAAAGCTGCTGGATAAGGTGGCGGAGGTGCATGCTCCTTAGCATATTGCTTATCTCTTGCAATCTGTTCAGCCTCAGTGTCCACCTTGGGACTTTCCACAACTTCTACTTCCTTCTCTTTCTGCGGTAGGGGTTGAGAAACAAGTTTCTTCTTTGGAATGGGGTCTTCAAAACCCTTTCCACTCTGGGTGATTACCGCCTTCGCCTGATCCCGTGGATTGGTCTCAGTGTATCCAGGTAAGGTCCCAGGGAATCTCTCTTGAAGAACTTTGGCTATGTTGGAAACATCCCCTTCAATCTGCTTAATCGCAGCTCCTTGGTTTCTCAATGCAGCGTCGGTAGCATCCATTCTTTGTCCAGAGCTCGTAATGAATTTCTCATTGGACGTGAGAAACTTACCCATCATTTCTTCTAAATTAGCTTGCTTGTCTGAAGATGATGCACCTGGCTGCTCCTTGGTGAAAAATCCAGGTTGAGTTTGGCGAAATGGACTCCCTCCATCTTGGTATGGTCTTCTGAAGAAGTTTCCACCGCCCTGACGATATGGTGCTTGAGCTTCTCCATACTTGACTTCTTCAGTCTGTTCTCCCGTTCGCATCTCAGGGCAATCCTTTACTAAATGGCTTCCTCCACAGTTGTCGCATCCCACTTGGATAGCATGGACAGTCTCAGTAACCTTCTTGATATCTCTGCCCATGTTATCTAGCTTAGCGGTGATGGCTGCAAATCCATCGTCATCATTCACAGACCTCTTTCGTCTAGAAATGCCATCATCCCATAACTGAGAGTGTTTCGCTTGGTCGCGAATGGCAGTCAAAGCATCACGAGGGACTTTCTTCGGAATAGGCCCTTGGGAATCCAGTTGCTGTCTCGTGGTATGATCCACTCCTTTATAGAAAATACTCACGACTTGCTGATCATTCAGGTCGTGCTGCTGGCACTTATGCAACAGGTCCTTATATCTCTCCCAAGCTTGGTGTAGTGTCATCCATTTCCTGCTTGAAATTTCTGATCTCGTCAATCATCTTTGAAGTTTTGGAAGGAGGACAATACATCTTCAGAAACTTCGTGCGAAGGTCTTCCCATGTGGTTATGAACCCAGCTGGCTCGTTTTGAATCCATCTCTTAGCAGCTCCCTTGAGTGTGATTGGGAATACCCTGAGCATAACTTGATCGCGTGTGATGTTAGGAACGTTGAACATATCGGCTATCTCAACGATTTTCTCCACATGATCATTAGCATCCTCCCTTTCTTCTCCTCGGAAAGGATTCTCCCTAAGCTCCTTGAGAAACTGTCCCTTGATTTCAAACTCCACATCTTGTGCAATCGCTGGCCTTACTACTCCAGTGCCACGGTCATTACGCATCCGACTCGAATACTCTTCGAGTGTTATGTTGGCGATATCTTCTGCCATTGCGTCTCTTGGGTCTGCCTGATTGATCGGAGGTTCGAATAAGGACCGAAGATACTCTCCAAAATCCCCCTCTGAATACTATGGAAGGTTGTGGTGTAAACTTGATTTGGGTGGTACAGAAGAAAACCGTCTTCTCTGACGAAAAACTCTTTCAGGATCTTCAAAAGGATCAGCGAGATGAGGATTCCTTGATCGGGTCATAAACTTCCTGTGATATAATTCCCGAATCAGTAGAACAAGACCCTAATTGAATTACTTACTAAACAATCCTAAACACAAAAATATAATTCGAAAAATAAATAAAACAGAACTGAACTCAAATAACAATATACAAAGATCAAGTTCCAATTTGTCAAATTGAAACAAACCGCTCCCCGGCAGCGGTGCCAAAAACTTGATGTCGTGTAAACGGGGTTTTAGTTTAAAATGGAAAATACCTAACTTACTACACACAACACAGGCAAAAATACCTGATCATATATAGTATAGCTCAGTAAGTCCGAGTCGAACACAGGGAACGGATGTCAATATTAACAAATTGGAAATTGCTACAATTAATTAAAGCAGTAAAAAGTCGGGACGTTTTAGTTCCGATCGAACAATTGATAAACAGTTATAAAAGAAATGATTTATTAAATAAAACTTAATTATAAAATAAAGAAATAATAAAATAACTTAATTAAAATAAAAGATTAAATTCAATTGGTAAAAGAAATACAATTGCTTAGACTAGTTTCCTCAGAATCCGATTATCACTTTATTGAATTGCTAATGTATGAACTTCATTGTGACATGACAAATGTATCAACCGTCTTTACAGGATTAATTGATTAAACACAATTCAGAAAGATATAAAGTTGTTTTCAACCCGCTAACAGTTCAATTTAACGTTATCCGCCGAATTGTATTATGAATGATAACTACACCGTTTATATGATTTACCCTTATAACTTGAATCAACAAAGTCTATAACTATTACTAGTTATCACATTCATTGCCAATTCTCAATGATAATCGATCCTAGCCTATCAAACTCAATCTATTTAGTGATAATTATCAATTTAAACCAACAATCATCAATAATGACCAATCAATGCAGAACTCAATCATAAATCAATGGATCATCACGCTAGGTTATCATCAAGATTCAACAATTAAACATGGATCTTCGAATAAACATATAAACATTCATGAAATTCAATATTAACTAGCAATTCAACAATCAAATCATCATCCGAATATTATCATCTAAGCAATTGTATATAAAACTTAGCCACACATTATATCACAGAAAATCAGTTCAAAAAAATGAAACCATAATCATAATTAAATGATACGAAGAAACGTATTCGAACCGAAATAGTGAAGTAACGAATGAACGAGTGAAAGCCCTTGGTTTTCCTTGATCCTCAACCTTCAAAAACCTCTAGAATTAGGGTTTTGCTCAGAGAAAAACGTCTGGAACTAATGTGGTGAAGTGTGTGTAAAATGAGGGCAAAATGAAGTTTTTAGGGTTTCTACCGAATCAATCCATACGCCGTATGGAATTCCATACGCCGTATGGATTGCAAAGCCCATAGGTTTAACCCGCGTCTTCTGGCGGCCCGGCTCAACTGATCCATACGCCGTATGGATTCCATACGCCGTATGGATCGATTATCTCAGCTTTTTCACCATCGACCAACTTCTTCACTTTTCCTCTTTTTAACTTCAATTCTTCAATTCTCGCTCGATTTCAGCTTCTTTTCCGATTCAAGCTCCAGAAAATTCCTAAATGAAAATATGAATGAAATGAGTATCGAATTCAATTCAAATACATAAGAAATTAATCAAACTAAGGGGTAATTAGTACTATAAAATAGCACATTTTGGCGTTCATCAGTAATTATGGCAGTTCGACACCTTCTTACACGCGTATTCGAGATCCTCGTCATCGAATCATTCACAGATTGTTGACTTACACCATTGTTGGTCGCAAGGAGGGGCCTGAAAAAGTTTCGAGGCCTGACTTGTTTTAATTTGAGCTCGATTATCAGGAAGAGGTTAGTGAATGTACCTTGGAGGTTGGCGAAGTGGATGTCGAAGAGAGCTACTGGTACTAGAGATGGTAGTAGTTTGTGTGTAGGTCACTTTGTTACACGTTTGGCTAGATACTTTGGGTTGGCTACTCAGGATGAGATGGGGTCATGCACGATTGTTCAGCCTAGCATGGGATGGTTGACTGCACGCCGGTTGGAGGCATTTGCTCTTATTGAGCCATGCATTACTTATGGTGGTCCTGCAGAGATGTATTACTGGGTTCCGATTACTCCGGTAGGACAGACTTTGCAGTCGAGGCAGGCTAGAGCTAGAGGAGATACGAGTGGCAGTGATAGAGGTCGAGGTACGGCACGAGGCCGTAACAGAGGTTATGCTAAGGAGTTTGATCAGTTGTCTCAGCAGATGCACCAGATGCAGTTACATCAGACTCAGAGGTTTGATCAGATAGATCTTATGCAGAGACAGCATTTCCATCAGACCAGTGCACATTTGGACTACCAGGATGGCTTGTTTGAGCAGCTGTTTGATCAGTTTCCTTCTGGACCTGCGTATCAGCCGTTCCAGTACCAGATGCAACCAGAGTTCATGCCACGACCACCACCACCACAGTCAGAGTATGGAGCGCCTTCTCACCAGTACCGCCAGAATGATGACAGTGACTAGGATGATGTTCATCCTATTTGGTTTATGATTCCAGACACTATTATTATTATTATTATTATTATTATTATTATTATTATTATTATTATTATTATTATTATTATTATTATTATTATTATTATTATTATTATTATTATTATTATTATCATGTTTATTATTATTATTATGACTGTTTTATTTTTAGGTTTTTAATTATTATGTTGGATTGGTAGTTTTAGGATTTGGTAGTAGTTATTTTTAATTAGGATGTTTTAATCTGGTATTATTTAATTATGTTTGTTGATTGATCCCTCAGAATTGTGTTGTGAGTACGTGTTATGCTGGCAGTAAGTTCAGCGCAACGAAAAATTGAATCGAGAGGATGTGGGAAATTCGTATCATCCTTGTCATTAAACTGCACGCCATTCCAGGGGAGTTTTTCTGTTCTAAGTTCTTTTCTCTTTTTCCCATTTTTAGTATTTCATTATTTGTACAATGAGGGCATTGTACATCTTTAAGTGGGGGATGGGAGAGAAAAGAAGTTTAAATTCCACATAATTGTTCTGTTAAGTAGTAAATGATTCTGTAATTTGGTTAATAGTTATCTTATTAAGATAAGTAACTAGGAGGTTATGAGTTGCCCATTTTTCAATCAAATTTTTGCATTAAAATTTTTGTTTTCTAGAGATAATTATTTTGTAACTATGTAGGTTAATTTTTAAAATTTTCTACACTTTTCAATTAAATATTAAATTGTGAAAAATATTATTTAGCTTCATTATATGATGTATTGATAGGCGATTTATACAAGAATGTTTGAGCTGTTAAGAAATGAAATTAAGGAGTAGATGTTACTTTTTAGATGAACTTTAGCTATGTATGACGTATGTCTTAATTTTCATAGGAGTAATGTGTGATATGCCATATTTTTGGGAATTTAATTAACATCATTTGGGGATATACTGGGTGTTGTTTCCTCTGTTGTACGAAAGTACAGACCTGGTCTCCGTCAGTATATCTAATGAAAAAGAGCAAAAGAGTTTAATAACTCATGATTTTAAAATGTGGTCAAATTAAGTCGCTTTGTTGTACTGAGGTACAGACCTGTCACCAATGGTTTGACTAAAAACATTATTGCTAAACCAAAATCAAGTTATGTTGCTTTGTTGTGTTGAGGCACAGACCTGTCACCTCTGTCTTGATTTGAAAAATGATTGTTTTGATTAAATTTCAAGATATGTAATATTGGCATATTATGAGTATGAAAGTATATAGTTTTTGGGAGTCTAAGGGAATATTTACACGGATAATAATAAGTTGAGATCAAGTATTCAAATATAGATTGTTTAAGTGGATAACAATATCAGTAATCATTGTGAACTATTTGATGTTTAAGAATAATAACTCTATATGTAGATCAGTTTTTGTAAATCTCGTAGTTTCTTAATAATTATTTTTAGAATTAACAGATTTTTAAATTTAAGCATTTGAGTTGAAGATGGCTGATGTTGTGTAATTCCAACTTTAGTTATTTAGTTTAATAGAGATGACTGTTTTCTTAAGAATTTGATTTTTGAATCGATAAGTCTACTTGAGGACAAGTAGGATTCAAGTGGGGGATGTTTGATAAACGCTCAAAAGTACTATATTTCAGTAGTATTTTACCCCTATTCTTGAATGTTTTTATTGCATTTTGTTAAGAATAGATATTGATTTCGTTCATATTTGCAATTAGATGTGGAAATAGAGCGTTTATGAAGAAAGGAACGGAAAACAGTCAATAGTCAAGTTAAATGATACATATTTGAAGAAATATGTGAAGTCAAAGCCGAAGAAAAGAAGAAAAGAAGAAAAGAAGAAAGATCAAAAATCCGGCTGGAAAAGTCATCCATACGCCGTATGGAAATCCATACGCCGTATGGATTGCTGCAGTAGAGGCCCAAGTTACGCGGACATGGGCTGGGCTTGAAATCAATCCATACGCCGTATGGAAATCCATACGCCGTATGGATCAAAATCACAGGAAGTATAAAAACGCGAAAATAACCCTAATTCGATAGTTATATATAGTTTTTCATATTTTCTTATTTCCAGACGACCTGAGGGTCTGTAATTCGTATATTAGGGGTATTTTGGAGGTACGAAGGGTGAAGATCGAGGATAGTTCATCCAAATCTTTCGTAGTTCATCGTTTTCGATTCGGTATAACTCTTTTATTCGATTTCATTGAAGAATTTGTCATTGAATAATATGATTATTTCTGTTTTGATGATGAGTTGAATATCTAAAGTGATTGTGTAGTTAATTTAACTTAGATTATGATTATTGAACGATTATAATTGCGTATTGAATAAGTTATTTAATTGAAAACGGTTATATTGCTCGTGGACACTTGTTTATTGGTAACTAGTTATTATTGTTGCTTCACGTGATTAATATATAATTTTAATGAGATTGAGTTCCTTTAAGATTATTGATTATTGCTAGTACTACCTTAGGGTTTTGGACTATCACTAAATACGTTGAGTCTGATAGGTCGAGTATACAATAATTATCTACTTTAAAATGAACAAGACAATAAGTTAATTATTGGGTATTGTTGAATCATACCATAGAGTTAATTATAACGAGTTGTGAATGTTTAATGCATAATTTAGGGAAAGGCACACAATTGACTGATCATCTTGTGACATTGGAACCAGTGTTTTATGTTGGACCCTAGATTATAGGAATTAGTTGGACCTGAAACGTTGGCTAGTTCATATTTGACTTAGTATTCATTGAAGAATTTGGTATTAAGTTGATCTAAAAGAATCACAATTAGATAATCAATACGTAATAAATCGGGAAATATGAATCTAAGTGACATTAACTATACAATTACTTATTCCTTCCAATTAGGATTTATTGTTATTCTTTATTTATTATTTTAATTTAAAGTTTTATTTAAGTTTGTTTATTTTAATTAAATGTTTTCTAAACGAATGTTCGTATGGAACTAAAACGCCCCCCATATTTACTGCTTTCTAGTTAATTGTTAATTTCTATTTTAAATATTCCACCATTTTCCCTGTGTTCGAATCTGACTTACCAAATCTATATTTACAATTGATCGGGTATTCTTTCCTGGTTGCTTGAAAGTATTTATTAGGTATTTCTATTTATAAATTGTAAAACAAGACGCGCTTTCATAAGCGACATCACCCCGCCAGGGGTTGCCACCCCTGGAACCCCGCTAACCAGGGGCGCTGCCCCCGGACCCCCGTCACCTAAAGTTTATAAATACTTTTTAAGTATAACTATTTGAAATCAAAATAATAATGTTAAGATTATTACTACAACTAATCACCAACGGGCCATACACGTTTTCAAAAACACAACTTAATCAAACAACTAAATCGTGGACATTATAGTTGAACGAACAACTACAAAGGTAGTCTTTGTAACTACCTACTCATATTAATAACCATCGCGTGTCGTGGACACCCTCAGGTTATCTGTCTGCGGACATCTCACTGCTTGATTAAGCATCGTACATTTATTGACTAAACGCTCAAGACTCAGGTGAGTCTCATAGCCCCTCTTTTTACCACTTCTCACTCAGGGGTGTGATTCAATGCTTATTTTTAACATATGAACGCAAGTACAAACTTTACAATATACTACATGAGTTGTTTTCCACTAATCATTTCAAAGTCCTCCGTCAGCATAGTTTGGTAATACAATATAGCGTGATTATTAGTATATGGTACCATATAGGATTGACCCTCCTCGTCCGGGTTAGCATGCACTAACTGGGTAAACGGACGTACTAATAATTGTTCAGACGAGTGTGGATTAGGCACTCGTGGAGGCACCTCGCTCGGAATTCTCTATATGGGACCAGACCCTCGAGTAAAGCTCAGACTATGTGCTCATGGCTGTATACACTACTATTTATTTGCTGGATGGCAAATCATTACTAAAATCTTGCGGTTCATACGATATTATCTGATTTCAAACCTGTGAGCTCACCAGCTTTAGCTGACCCATTTTAGCATCAGGGCCGGTCCTGAGATTTTTGTTGCCCTGGGCAAGATGATCGAACAATGCCCATGTATACTACTCTGTATAATTTAGTGAACAAAACCACACACTATATTTTTAAGGTTTGAAGCCTCTTCAAGCTACGCAATTCATCTAGTATTTTTTTTTATAAATAATTTAGATGTTAAAACTTGAGTACGTTTTTTTAAATATTGTCTTCATACATTTTTGAATGAAAAAAGGTAAAAAGGTATGATTTATATATACAGTGTAAGTTTGGCTATTTTAATCTATCTACATAATTAATTTTTAAATATGTATTCAGTAACATCGTCCAATTCTATCCTTCCTTTTTTTTTTTAAAGAAGGCAAAATTTATAACCAACTAAAATGAAACAAAGTACAACTTTCCACAGCTTCGTCCAATACTATCATATTGAAACTCTCTTATTTCATAACTTTTATACACTAAGATTATTAAAAATTTTACAAACTCAAAGGCATGTAATATATTCTTAAGTATAATTATAGTTGAAAATTTAAATGGATATTTTCATAAAATTGGTAAGTAATAATCCATCAATTATATATTACATATAAAAATCATATTGGGTTTGAACTCTTAAATTACAAGAGTTAGAGGGGTTGAATAGTATATGCATGATAAAAAGGGACAACTATTGGAAATATTACACAAAGTGACAAAACAATCAAGTGGGAGTGTGAGACCTACTGTCATCTTCCTCACATCCTCCTCTCCAAATCAACTACAACTCATTCCTTCGGTTAAAATGAAACTTGAAACTTCCATTTTTCTTCCCTGACCCTCATATTTAACTATGTAATATACATTTAATATAGTATAAATATCGTAGAACTATAAATTGTTTAAAAACCGAATTTTATCTACCATTAAACTTCAGATCTGTACATACTCAGAGCTAAACCTTTAAAAACTTGATGCCCCCAACTTTGATGATGCCCTGGGCGGTCGCCCATGCGGCCCAGCCCCAGGGCCGGCCCTGTTAGCATGTATCACAGGTACCCAGCAGTAGATTGGACTGCCTCAGGATTTCTATAGCTCGAGTCAGCATGCAGACATTTGAGATTTTCTTGAATTAGTATATTTTGTACAAGTACTTATGTACTGAAATCTCTCATTTAATCGAACACGAGCTATGTACAGTTTTAAATGTTGTAAACACTTTTATATTAATATATTTTGTTAAAATGACGCATATAGACTCGTTTGCTATATCTTGTGTGCTTTGATATTTGATTAGTAACACCCAATTTATTCTTCTGCTAAACAGTAAATTTGGGGGTGTTACAGATTGGTATCAGAGCCTAAGGTTATAGTGAACTAGGTTACATTTAGTGGGCCTAGTCTATGACCGTTAGGCAGTATTTCCTTATTAGGCATGACTGGTTCAGGAATTATAGCATACGACTTTAATTTAACATAACCTGATCAACTATGTACAATTAAGGAAAGATGATGTAAGGTTTGAAACGGTTATGTTGAACAGGAATACACTAGTTGACTCTGACCTCGAGATAACCGAGACTTAAACATGTCTGTGCTAGACACTCAATAGGCTGTATTATATACGTATCATATGAATATAGGCCTCACTCCCACTAACGCTTTGTCTCAGAAATGGCAAACAAACCACCCAATTCATCGCGCTCTCAATCCGGGTCGCAGAACCCACGGGTAGCTAGGAGGAACGCTAGGATGCCTCGAGCTGGCCCATATCCCACCACTTCAGCCTGCCGGCCTTGGCTGCTAGGCTAGATCACCACGACCAACGACTTCGCACCATGGAAGTCGTGTTGCAGGAAACGAACAAAAACTGGAGACTTACATCCCTCGAGCGCATCGAACAAGTCTCTGAGGATCACGAAACCACCATTAACAATGTAGACGTTCTTTTCAACAAAGTGGTGGAGATAAGCGTAGAAACCGCCCTTTTGAAACACATACTAGAAGAGTGTGAGCAACGCTCACGGGAAACGGAAGTATATGCCCGTGGATTGGTACAGCGACTAGTATTGGCTGAAGACAATGCCCGACAGGCCAGCAGACTTGCAAATACTGTGGATCGTCTCATTAAAATGATGGAACAGATTAATCTACGTTGAGACTAGTGTAGTCCTTGTCTTGTAATCTATCTTGTAGTCTAATAACTACTTAAGCGCTACTTTATGATTCGGTCGGATGTAACAATTCCCGACACCTTTTGTAATACATCCATGGGATGTAACCTTTGAACTCGTATTATCTATCAAATATTCCTACTGTTCCAATTTATATTAATTGTCATTTCATAATGATGTTATGTATTACCACTTTTATACATAAGCATCTGTGACAAATAAAACTTTCATACAAAATCTCATGTATTTTCATTTCTCTTATTGAAGAAACATGCCGCCCAAGACGAGACCATACTCCGATGCTCAGCTTACATCACTCATAACTCAGGCTGTGACTGAAGCCCTAGCTCGGAATTCTACACCGAACTCCGGGAGAAACAGCAATTCCGCTGAAACCACTACCGCCGCCAAGCCTTGTTCCTACAAGGATTTTCAGAACTGCAAACCCTTGAGCTTCAGGGGAACTGAAGGAGCCATCAGATTAATCAGATGGTTCGAAAAGATGGAATCTGTCTTCCGCATCAGCAAATGTGCGGAGGACGACAAGGTCAAATTCTCCATCTGCACCCTCGAAGATGGTGCCTTCTCATGGTGGAACTCATATGCCCAGTCTGTAGGTATTGACACCGCTTATCTACTCCCTTGGGAGGATCTGAAGAAAATGCTCACTGATGAGTATTGCCCAGCCGAACAACTACAGAAGCTGGATGAAGAGTTCTGGCACTTAAAAGTGCAGGGATCTGATATTGTTGGATACACCACCAGATTCCAACAGCTCACCATCCTTCGCCCAGCTATGGTAAGTACCGAACCCGAAAAGATCAAGAAATACATCCGCGGCCTTCCGGAACCTGTCCGGGGAAATGTCGCCTCATCAAATCAAACCACTCTTCATGGCGCCATCCGGTTGGCTCATGCACTCTTAGCCATGAACGAGGACCTAGAACCACCCACTCCGTCCTCCAACAGCAACAAAAGAAAGTGGTCCGACAACCACAACAACCACCAAAACAAGAAACCCGACACTATCAAAGCCTACAACTCAACCACCGAACCCAAACGAGGTTACACTGGGAGCAAACCCTACTGTTCCAAGTGCAACCGTCATCACGAGGGTCCCTGCGAAACCCCCTGCAACAACTGTAAGAGGTACGGACACCTCACCAAAGACTGCAGGTCCCCCAACAACTCCAGCAACAACTCCAACTGCAACGCCGGGCCATCCAAAGCCTGCTACGATTGCGGAAACCCTAGGCACTACAGGAACGAGTGTCCAAAACTGAAGAACAAGGGCAATAACAACAACGCCAAAGGTAGAGCCTTTGTACTCAAATCTGGGGACGCCCGTCAAGACCCGAACGTGGTCACGGGTATGTTCCTCCTCAACAACTTAACTGCATCTATTCTGTTTGATACTGGTGCCGATAGAAGCTTTATATCTGATGAGTTTTACCCACTACTTGACATCACCCCCGTGGCCTTAGATGTTAAGTACACTGTAGAGCTAGCAAATGGCAAACTCATAGAAACCGATAGTGTGATACCTAATTGCACTTTAAACTTAGCCGACGAGATCTTCTCAATCGACCTCATGCCTGTTAGAATTGGAAGTTTTGACGTCATCGTGGGTATGGACTGGTTGTCCAAGCATCGGGCCGAAATCGTCTGTCATGATAAGATTGCCCGCATTCCTCTCATCGTCGGTAGAACCTTGATCATACAAGGGGAGACCGGTGGGACGAGACTGAATATCATCTCTTGCTTGAAAACCCGAAAATTTCTGAGAAAAGGTTATCCTGCAATCCTTGCGCACATCATGGAGAAAAAGTCGGAGGAGAAGTGACTTGAGGATGTGCCCATCTTTCGAGACTTTCCAGATGTCTTTCCCGAAGAACTACCTAGTCTACCACCACCAAGACAGGTCGAGTTCTCAATCGATCTTGTGCCAGGTGCTGCACCTGTAGCCTGAGCTCCTTACCGCTTAGCCCCATCCGAACTTCAGGAGTTGTCCACCCAGTTACAGGAACTTCTGGACAGAGGATTCATTAGACCTAGTTCTTCACCTTGGGGAGCTCCGGTCTTATTCGTGAAAAAGAAAGACGGTTCATTCATAATGTGTATCGACTACCGAGAGTTGAACAAATTGACCGTCAAGAACCGATATCCACTCCCTCGAATTGATGACCTGTTTGACCAACTTCAAGGGTCGAGTTTCTATTCAAAGATCGATCTTCGGTCAGGTTATCATCAACTACATGTTCGCGACACCGACATTCCGAAAACTGCTTTCAGAACCCGATACGGGCACTACGAGTTTCAAGTGATGCCCTTTGGCCTAACCAACGCACCGGCTGTATTCATGGACCTCATGAATCGGTGTGCAAACCCTACCTCGAAAAGTTTGTCATCGTGTTCATCGATGACATACTCATATACTCGCGCAACGAACAAGAACACGCGCAACATCTCAAAGCCATTCTAGAACTACTTAGACACGAGGAGCTTTACGCCAAATTCTCTAAGTGTGAGTTCTGGATACAAACCGTTCAATTCCTTGGACACGTCATCGATAGTCAGGGAATTCATGTAGATCCTTCAAAAATCGAAGCTATCAAGTGCTGGCAAGCACTTACCACACCGACCGAAGTACGGCAGTTTCTAGGACTCGCCGAGTACTATCGGCGATTCATCGAGAATTTCTCTAAAATAGCTCAACCACTCACGGTACTAACTCAGAAAGACAAGAGGTTCGATTGGACTGATAAACAAGAGTCAGCGTTCCAACTTCTAAAACAAAAGCTTTGCAGTGCTCCAATTCTATCACTACCCGAAGGCACCGATGACTTCGTGGTATACTGCGATGCTTCTCATCAAGGTCTCGGTTGCGTGTTAATGCAACGAGACAAGGCCATTGCTTACGCCTCACGACAACTCAAAATCCACGAAAAGAACTACACCACTCATGACCTCGAACTTGGAGCTGTCGTGTTCGCTCTCAAAATTTGGAGACATTATCTTTACGGCACTAAGTGCACAATCTTTACCGACCATAAAAGTCTCCAACACATATTCGATCAGAAGGATCCCAACATGAGGCAACGTCGATGGGTCGAGTTGCTTACCGATTACGACTGCAAAATCAAATACCATCCGGGTAATGTAAATGTCGTTGCCGATGCCCTCAGTCGAAAAGTACCATCGAAACCACTCCGAGTTCAAGCCCTAAGTATGACTATTCATAACGATCTGAACACCCAGATTCTCGCTGCTCAACTCGAAGCTCTCAAACCTGATAATGTCAAAAACGAAGCCTTGCGTGGCATGGATAAACAGTTCGAAATCAAACCTAACGGAGTTAGGTGCTTCTTAAATCGAATCTGGTTGCCTAGTTTTGGGAACCTACGAGACTTGGTTATGGATGAAGCTCACAAGTCCAAATATTCTATCCATCCGGGATCCGATAAAATGTATCACGGCATCAAGGAATTCTATTGGTGACCGAACATGAAAGCCGAAATTGCCACATACGACAGCAAGTGCCTTACTTGCTCGAAAGTCAAAGCTGAATATCAAAAACCTTCTGGCTTACTTCAACAACCCGACATTCCTGAATGGAAATGGGAACAAATCGCCATGGATTTCATAACCAAATTACCCAAGTCATCCAGCGGTTGCGATACCATTTGGGTGATCGTCGATTGTCTCACAAAATCTGCTCATTTCCTGGCGATCAAGGAAACCGATAAAATGGAACGACTTGCACGAATCTACATCAAGGAAGTCATTTCTCGACACGGTGTTCCAATCTCGATTATCTCCGATAGGGATAGTCGCTTCACATCTCACTTTTGGCAATCACTCCATAAATCGTTGGGTACCCATCTCGATATTAGTACCGCATACCACCCTCAAACCGATGGCCAAAGTGAACGAACTATTCAAACACTGGAAGACATGCTACGAGCCTGCGTAGTTGACTTCGGTGTAAACTGGGAACAACACCTACCGTTGTGCGAGTTTTCGTACAACAACAACTAACATACCAGTATTGGAGCTGCACCTTTCGAGGCACTGTATGGTCGTAAGTGCCGCTCACCTATCTGTTGGACCGAAGTGGGAGATAGCCAACTCACTAGTCCGGAAATCATTCATGAAACCACCGAGAAAATCGTTGGTATCCAAAACAAACTCAAAGCCGCACGTGATCGTCAGAAAAGTTACGCTGATGTGAGACGCAAACCACTCGAGTTCCAGGTTAGGGATCGAGTACTCTTAAAAGTATCACCTTGGAAAGGCGTAATCCGATTCGGCAAACGCGAGAAGTTAAACCCCAGATACATTGGGCCATTCGAGATCCTCGAGAGGATTGGTCCAGTGGCATATCGATTGCAGCTGCCATCCGAGCTCAGCAGCGTGCACCCCACTTTTCACATTTCTAACTTGAAGAAATGTCTGTCTGATGAGACACTTATTATTCCCCTTGATGAAATTCGTGTTGACGACAAACTTCATTTCGTTGAGGAACCCGCTGAAATCATGGACCGTGAAGTCAAACAACTCAAACAAAGTCGTATTCCCATCGTTAAGGTCAGGTGGAATTCACGGCGTGGTCCGGAGTTCACCTGGGAATGGGAAGACCAAATGCGACTCGAGTATCCACAACTCTTCACCGACTCTACATCAAACGCGACATCGAGCTAAATTTCGGGATGAAATTCTTCTAACAGGGGGAGAATGTGACACCCGTCAAATTAGGACTATTATTTAGGGCCTAATCAATTGTAAATACATGTAATTAGTTCTGTGTTAGGCTAATTAATGTATCAAAATATATATTGATGAATATATACAATTATGCGATTGGATTAAATCGTACAAGTTTCAAATTGAATGTAATTCAGTTCAATTAAATACGGACGTTGGTGAACGATTTTATTAAATAATATAACATTATTTAATAACGATATTACATCCAAAATATTATTTTTATAATATTTCGTACACAACTCGTATCGTACAAACAAAGATTACGCGATTAAAATATTAAGATCGCAAACAAACGAAACAAGTTAACGTTATATTTTATAATGCGAGTATTAAGTATTTAATGAAATACTTCAACCAAAATATTGAGAAATTATTCGCATATTAAAACGTGTATTTAAACATACATAAATAATTAATTAACGTTTAACCGATCGGGAAAACGAACACCGCACGGAGCGCGAATACACGGAGCAAGAGGTGGAGACCCACACTTCGGTGGGCCCCCACCGAAAAATCAGCCACAAAGGGAGGGGATCCCACCCCACTCCCTCATTTCATCATCATCATCATCATCTATCCTCACTCTCTCTCTCTCTTTCATTTTCTCTCAAAACTAACCTCACCCACATCACTTAAAATCATCATATAGCAACCCCAAACGACCTTAAATCGCTGAAGCTTTTGGAGTAAAGGAACCACCTCGACACGATCTACAACTCTATCTTTTCGAAATTTCATTTCGACACCGCGTAAGTTTCCGACAAAAACCCGAAACTCTTCGATTTCGTTTATTTTTACATGAAAGTGGTTTGTTTATGTTCAAAATATCCTTATATGGGTTGGGTAAAAGAATCGGACCAAGCTATGGCCGGAAAACTCGTTTTTGGCTGAAAAATCCGTCAACAGCTCGAAGTGACGCAACGACGACTGCAGTATAGCGTCACTTCGTGCGTCACTTAAGTGACGCATTGAGTGTCGCTAAAAGCCCTAATTTTGCGTCACTTGCCTAAGTGCCGCATAAAACCCCTTTTTCCCGACACTTTCCTAAGTGTCGCAAGCTCAATACCCGTCACTATGAACCAACACTTATAGCGTCACTTGTCTAAGTGACGCCTACAATCGAGAACATATTTCACCCGTCACTAACCTTAGTGACTCATGACACTTGTACCGACACTTACAACCGACACTCCCTTAAGTGTCGCACTCTATGCGTCACTTGCATAAGTGACGCCATTAATCAGAATCCGTCATTTCATGCGACACTTCCTAAGTGTCACCTAAGCCTTAAGTGTCGCTATAAGTGACGCTAAAAACAGAAGGTTTCAAAACAATTTTTACTAAGTGTCGAGACCAAAAATTTTATCACTTGATTTCACCCAAATTCAATTCCAGATGCGTTTTTCACCAAAGCAATTTAGTAGAAATAAAAATTTTTCTAGCTGACTTGGCATCTCGACCCCAACCAGGGGCCAGCCCCTTGGACCCCGCCAGGGGTTGTCACCCCTGGAACCCCGCTAACCAGGGGCGCTGCCCCCGGACCCCCGTCACCTAAAGTTTATAAATACTTTTTAAGTATAACTATTTGAAATCAAAATAATAATGTTAAGATTATTACTACAACTAATCACCAACGGGCCGTACACGTTTTCAAAAACACAACTTAATCAAACAACCAAATCGTGGACATTATAGTTGAACGAACAACTACAAAGGTAGTCTTTGTAACTACCTACTCATATTAATAACCATCACGTGTCGTGGACACCCTCAGGTTATCTGTCTGCGGACATCTCATTGCTTGATTAAGCATCGTACATGTATTGACTAAACGCTCAAGACTCAGGTGAGTCTCATAGCCCCTCTTTTTACCGCTTTTCACTCAGGGGTGTGATTCAATGCTTATTTTTAACATGTGAACGCAAGTACAAACTTTACAATATACTACATGAGTTGTTTCCACTAATCATTTCAAAGTCCTCCGTCAGCATAGTTTGGTAATACATTGTAGCGTGATTATTAGTATCTATCTTATATACAAAAGGTCAATAAAGATGACATCATTTTCGCTGACTTGTCACACTCTCAAGCTAATGCCTTGCTTATGTGTCTTCCTACCATGAAATCGCTGATGTCACTCGTCATTAAATTGGAAAATAAAATAAATGCATACAAAAGTTTTTTACTCATAATAAATACATTCCTTGGATAAAATGCATCCCTGCCATTTATATACGACTTCCAAACAAACAATGCCATACGCAATAGATAGATTTGGCCAGATTTACAAGCCAATAATATGTAATAGAGGGTTTTTTTTTTTTTTTTTTTTTTTTTTTTTGCTATTTCCTATGTGCTCTGCATGAAGCTAGCTTCTTTATTGTTACACTTAATTATGCTTTTTCAAAGATATGATGAAAGGTGATTTTATGCTTTTAGAAAATGTTTTGCAGACCCCCTCTTTCTACTGGCATCTCTACAATCAAAGAATTCACATTTTTCATATCTCTATCTCTATTCTCCCTTTAAAATTCACCTCTTATCATATCCTCTATCTCCATCTCCATCGTTCCTGCATGTTTTTCCAGAGTCTCTCAAAATTAATCACTCTTCATCATGTATATCTCAAAACTCATCTTCCTTTTTGAGTAAAGGATTACATATTTATCTTTGTTCAATTGATATATCACAAGTTATATATGGAGCAGTTCTTCGATTCTTTGTATAAATCGGTTTTTATTTCTTCTCCGTATCAATGTAGCGCTGGCTTCGGATAATAAGGTGATTCGTTTTGATCAACGAAGATGATGATGAATCGTTAGAAGGATAAAGATGACGATGATATTAACGGTCTGATATATGGAGATTCCGTTAAGTATGCAACCCTTCAAATTAAGTAAAAGTTAGTTGTTTTTTGTGCTTAATTGCTTGATCGATCCATGTGATGGCTGCTATTTAAGAATATTCCAATCTATCTCTTTCTGTTCTAATCTTAATTTTTGTCTTAGTTTTTATTTGAAGGTTTCTAGCTTAAGCACCGAAATGAATTACATGGTCGATCCTAATGTGGATTGAGAACTGGTGGATAGCTGGTATTTTTTTTTTCTTTTGAGTTTTATCTTTTTTTTCTCCTATTGTGTTTACGTATACATTAGGTCTGATTTATATTCATGTTTCTGCTAATTTGTAGTTAACTTCATGCTTTAATTTTTTCCTTCAAAAGTTGTTCTTTGTGCTTCACAATTTTGATGAATTTAGCTTTGATGAGTGAGATTGAGAAAAGGTGCTGTTTTTATTTATTTATTGAACACCAACATGACGCACACCATGTGTTTGATAAAACGTCTAAATCAAACGGAGTTTAAAATTTTGTAAAAATTGATTTTGGTTGTTTAAACAGCGAAGATGTTGAAAGGCAATGGTTTAAAAGTTTGCAAATGCATTTACTCATATTTCGGTATCTGTCGTCTTTCTTTGAACATGAGGAACTACTTTTGTTTGCAAATTTGAGATTTGTAGCTATTTATACATATGTCAAAGAGTTGTAATTCCTTTATCAAGGTTGATACCAAATTTCACAGCTTTTGTTGTGTTCTTGAAGTAAACAATGTATTCTGGTATTCCCCTTTAGTAGGTGAATCTATTGTCAATATTTTTGATTTGCAAAGTTTTAGTTGTGATGACATTATGATACAAAGAAAAGAGGTTTTGCTAATATTTAAATGATTATTTGTTTTTTGCTTTTGTTGAAGGACAGAAAAAAATACATCGGTAAGGCATGGAGAAAAACGAGGTTAGAGCAAAAATTTATTTATTAATTGATCTTCTGATGTTAAGCATGTAGACAATCCATTAATTTATTTTTGTGAGTTCCATTATTTACCTCTTATTACTTTTGGACTGCCGTTAGGAGCACATTGAATGAAAACTATAATGTAAAAATTATTACCCTTTACCACTAGCTAAAATGGTAGTGTAAAACTTTGCTAAAACCGGCTCATTAGTTCTTTGGTAGTTCAGGTTGTCTGTAGTCATGGTGAAAGATATTTTGTAGTCTAGATGATTTTAATTATAAAGATGGCCTTCTAACTAAATTAATATTAATAATGTTCTTACTAATTTAAAGTTGGGTAATGAGCTGTATTTATTCTTGAGTTTTGTAGCCTGTTTGTTGCTCGGCGGTTTTTGTATTATAGGCAATGGGGGTGTTTTGCTGTTTCTGCCCCTTATTACTCTTGGTAATTAAGGTGTGGTATCGTTATTGTATGGGATCTTTCTTTTTCTTGGTAATAAAGAATGGAGCTTTAACAAACAATAAACTACTTTAGGTAGGTGTAAGTAGGGCTGTCAATGGATCAAGATCCGATCCAAATCCGATCCGATCCGATCCAATTAAAAGACTTATTGGATCAAAAAATAGATCCATTAATCCATTAAGTGATCCAACAAATCGATCCAATAATCCAATTATATATTTGGATCGATCCATTTTAAAAAGTGAACTTTTTTTTTCAAATCAAATTATTAGGGAACAAAGATGTATAGCCCTCATAGTCTTCGTCTTGTATATAGCGTTTTTCTTGCCGCCTCATTTCGATATATGTCTATGTACTCGGTGTGTGTGTATATATATATATATATATATTCAATAGAATGTATTGCTCTGTGTGCAAATTGTCGTAGATTAACTCATCGAATTCGCAGCTATTCGTAAATCGTAGTCGAATAGTGTATCGATATTGCACCTGCTGCATGTTCGATTGTGTTGTTAATGTTGCTACCGTCGTTATTTTAACTTATTTATTTATCTAGCTGTATCTATATGTTTTTATTTGTACAGTATAAACATAAGTAATTAGATTAGTATATATAGATTCATGACAGTCACGTGGTATTTACAAGCAGGATACGTTTTACTGTAATTGCATACATCTTGCATATATTGCATATAAGCAAATATGAAAATTTGATTAAATGATGTTGCCATGTGTATCACGTACGGTTAATCATTGTATTACGTACGGTTAATCACTCACTGTAGAGCAAAAACAATATCTTTTAATGACTTTGAAGTTTGAATAAAAATCGAAAAATACAAATGAAAATAATTAAATGGATCGATCCGGATCATGATCCATCCGTTTAAAATTAGTTGGATATGGATCGGATCACGGTCCATTTAATTGGATCACGGATCGGATCATGATCCATTTAAGTTGGATCACTAATGGATTGGATCAAGATCCTATCCATATCCATCCATTGACACCCCTAGGTGTAAGTAAGTTAAAATGAATGAATCTATATAGTTAAATTTTTAAGTTCTACGTTTTAATTGAATTGTATGTATTCATTTTACTTAGATAAAATCCGTGCAGCAATCCGACTGTTGTGATGTCCCCTATTTTGGCCATACTCTAAATTAATATTAGTTGGTCTGAGGTCTCATTGGTACAAAAAGTATTTATGACATTCAACATGTTCCACAAGTTTTACATCAATTTTATAATAATTCGAAACAATGTTTCTATGGTGTTACGAACTCACATTCGATGGTTATTTAGACCTTTAACTATGTCTCGAATATATATACAGGTAAATCTTCTTACGTTGCCATATTTTGCAATTTACAGGATGAGACATGAGTGTACAAGAATCTTTTGCCGGAGGTTTCTCAAAGAGTAGGGACATCTCTATCAACCTACACAACTTTTAGATGGGGTCTTTGGCATTTGCCTGTTTTCACATGCACCGTAGAATTAGTTGGATGTACATTACGTGGGAACCAGCCAAAAATAATATATAAGCTGAAAAGAATGCAGCCATGTCGGCTTGGTCATCTCTAAAACTTTGTAACTCATGCAATCCATATTAATATTTGATGCGTATCTATCTACAATTTTATGTGTTGTTTGATTTAGTTTAATTTATGATGGGTTGTTGCAGGTCAAATGTGGTGAAGACTTGGCTAATGTTGAAGCAAGTCTTGGTGCTATCGTTATCAATATGGTTATCTGCATCAGGTACTTTTATGTGCTATCGATTTAATTGATTTTAATAGTAAAGTTAAGACCTATGTAGCATTAGGACCTATATAACATTAGCTGTTTGACTTCGAATTATCAAATGGAATAAAGTGATATATTTGATGGAAATGATTTTGATCCGAACTCTGAAAGCCGATAGAAGTATTGATATAGCAGACCATGATATATAGGCATAAGGAATGGGCTTTTAGAAATCTGGCAAGGAGAGTGGATTTGTGCAGTTTGAGTTTTATAAGTCAAAATGGGCATAGTTTGTTGCATGAATGGAATGCGAATGTTGCTGGGCAAATGGAAAGCAAAAATAGCAAAAGTCATGGACTGTAGAGAATGGGCTTGGTGACATACTTAAGTGAGCAATTAAGATTGAATACATAATAGAAGATTTTGATATTTTTTTATGTATAGTTTCACTGTTGAAAGTCAACTACAGGTTTGGTCTTTTGTAATAGAGTAAATTCCATAGATGGTCCCTGTGGTTTACACCGATTTACGAAACTCGTCCCCATACTTATTTTTTCACCTTTTCAGTGTAATAACTTTGCCTTTTGCTTGAAAACGGTCCCTCCATCTAACTTCGTTTATTTTTGTCCGTTAAGTCCATCACATGACTTGCACGTGAGGGCAATTTCATCATTTCCACTAAGCTTGCTCTTTATTATTTTATACCTTTTTATGTTTATTCCTTTCTATTGTGTTTCTAATTTTCATTTGATATTATATAAAAAACAAGAAAACAATAACAGCAGCAAATTCATGGCATCGTCATGCACCTTCCACCTTATAACAACAACAATTTAGTCTTCATTATTAACTTCAAACAATCACATCAAGATCATAAATTAACACTACAACAACATCATCAACATATAATTTCATGTTCAAAAAGCCAATCTTTCCCTAATAATTACCCCAATTTATATCAACAACACCCATCAAAAATCTGAACGTTATCTCCGACGCAGCAGTATCCGGTCGTCACTTGCACCATCTACGAAACCCACAAATTCCGGTCACTTCCACGAGTAAAAGCCGGATATCTTCATCTAATTGCCGCCGCCGCAACCCTTTTGCTTATTTTCGTTTTGTAGATCTTGAGTTCTGTTTTCTTTTTTCATATTGCGGGTTTTGTTTTCGTATTGTATACGTTATATTTGTTAGTAACGACGGCGGTGGTTGTGTTTTCGACACACCTATAGCCACCACCACTACCGGTACCGATGCCGGAGAACATAGACATAAAAGGTGATGTCCGTTTTTGTTGAATCAGAAAGTTTGGTTTTCGTCATAGACCATCAACAAATCTTATCAATGGTATTCGATCTATTGTTTCCGATCTATGATTTTTTTAAGGGTGGGTGGGTACAATGTACTCAAGGAAATAGTCTTTTAACAATGGTGTGAGATGGTGATGACATCGAATGGTTTTTAGTACACTCTCACGGTGATGATAATACATATGAGGATGGTGGTGGTGGGATACTCGGATGAATCTGGATCTAGAAGAAGAAAATAATTGAAATGATATACTGATTTAAATTCTAAAGGATTCAATTTCATGACTGATCCCTGTGGTTTAGTTCAACTTAAAAAATCACACCTATATTTTTAGTGGAAATGGCGAAATTGCCCTCACGTGCAACTCATGTGATGGACTTAACGGACAAAAATAAACGAAGTTAGACGGAGGGACCGTTTTCAAGCAAAAGGCAAAGTTATTGGACTGAAAAAGTGAAAAAATAAGTATGGGGACGAGTTTCGTAAATCGGTGTAAACCACAGGGACCATCTATGAAATTTACTCTTTGTAATACAATGCACAAGTTTTTCTGAAAGGTCATAGGTTATGGCATATGAATGGTCATAATAGTATAGGTTGTATTTTGTGATGTTTGTGTGCAATGTACAACAAGGTCCTCTTTGAGTATGTCAAGTTAGTTCTAAATAACTTCTTGAGAGAATCTTAATTATGTTAGTATTAAGTTGAATTATAAAAGCTTATTTGTAACACCCCCAACTTTGATGATTTGCGGAAGCTTGATTTGGGTGTTACTAATCAATAACAAAGCACAAAGATAAACAGCAAACGACTCTATATGCGTCGTTTTAACAAAATATATTGATAACTGAAATGTTTACAACGTTTAAAGCTTTACATAGCTCGAGTTAAATAAAATGAGATTTCAGTACATAAGTACTTATACAAAATATACTAATGCAAGAAAATCTCAATCGTCTGTATGCTGACTCGAGCTAAATCCTGAAGCAGAAACATCCTACTGCTGGGTACCTGCGATATATGCTAAAAGGTCAGCTATAAAGCTGGTGAGCTCACAGGTTTGAAATCAAGTAATATCGTATGAACCGCAAGATTTAAATAACGAATTGCATCCAGCAATTTAATAATGAATTGCATCCAGCAATTAAATAATGAATTGCATCCAGCAATTTAATGATAATCATCGTGTATACAGCCATGAGCACATAGTTGAGCTTAACTCGAGGGCCGGTTCCCCTATAGAGAATTCCGGGCGAGGTGCCTCCACGAATGCCTAATCAACATTCGTCTTCCCAAATATTAGTACGTCCGTTTACCCGGTTAGTGCTTGCTAACCCGAATGAGGAGGGTCAATCCTATATGGTACCATATACTAATATTCACGCTACAACGTATTAACAACTATGCTGACGGAGGACTTTAAATGATTAGTTTCGAAAAACTCATGTAGTATATGAAAAGTTGGTACTTGCGTTCACATGTTAAAAGTTGAGCAGTATATCACACCCCTGAGTAAAACAGTAAAAGAGGGGCTATGAAACTCACCTGAGTCGTTGAGTTTATGAAAATAAACTGAGGATGATTAGCCGAGAATCGAAGTCCAAAGACTTGTAACCTGAGGGTGTCCATGACACGCGATGGTTATAATATGCGAAGGTATCTAATAAGACTACCTTGTAGTTGTTCGTCCAACTATAATGTCCAAATCTCCACTGTTTGTTGATACGTTTAAGTGTTTGAAAAGTGTACGGCCCGTTGGTGACGGATTTGTAATAATAATCCCAATTATTACCATTTCGATTTCGTGGCGTTTTACTTGAAAAATGTGTTTTGATTGTGTTTTATAAGCCGTTACGAAATCTAAGTACGGGGGTCCGGGGGCAGCGCCCCTGGTAGCGGGGTCCAAGGGGCAGAGCCCCTGGCTGGGGTCGAGCTGCCAGGTCAGCTTGGAAAATTTTTATTTCTACTATATTGCTTTGACGAAAAACGCATCTGGATCTGAATTTGGGTAAAATCGAGTGATAAATTTCGAGTCTCGACACTTAGTAAAAATCTGTGTTTTTGAGGTTCTGGTTTGTGCGACGTAGGGTGCGACGTCGCAGGTAGGATTGCGACGTAGAGCATGACGTCGCTAAAGGCGACGTTTCGCAATTTAATGCGACGTAGGGTGCTACGTCGCTAATGCGACGTAGGTGATTTCTGCGACGTAGGGGCTTGCGTCGCTAAGTGCGACGTGGCGAGGTATTGGCGACGTTAAGGCTGACGTCGCTATATGCGACGTCGCAATTTAATGCGACGTTGTGACTGACGTCGCACTATGCGACGTCACGAGGTGTTTTGCGACGTAGAGGCTGACGTCGCATAAATTCCGGGCCAAATGCGACGTAGCGGTCTGTTGGCCGGAAAATGGGTCGAAAACGAGTTTTTCGGTTTCCGTTCGGTCCAAAACTTTTACCCAACCCTTATTTGAACATTATAAGTCGATACAAACCGCAAACAAGTAAAAACACTTAAAAACGAGAGGTGTCGGAAACTTACAAATCGCCGAAATGAAATTTCGGAAAGATAGAAAGATAGATCGTGTCGCGGTGGTCGTGAATCTCTAAAAATCTTGAAGATCCGAAGTCGTTTGATATGTTTATTTTGCGTTTTTGTGAGATTTTTGAAAGTGGGGGTGGTTGGTGGAGTTGAGAGAAAAGAAAGGAGAAGGAGAAAGAGAGATGAGAAAGTGAGAAAAAGAGAGTGGGAAATGGGAGGTTATCCTCCCATTTTTCGCCCCGCGTTCCCGCTCCGTGCGGTGTTCGTTTGCTCCGTCGTTTCAACGTTAATTAATTATTTTAAATATTAAATGGTACGTTTTAAATACAAATTATTACGTGATATTTTATTTAATTATTTTACAAATAAGTTTACGTTTGAGTTAATAATGTAAGTTGGTTTATTTAGTTTGCGCGTTTTACATTTTAAATTGTATAATTTCTGATTGTATGATACGAACTAATACGAAATATTATAATAATAATATTTTTGACATAACAACGTTATTTAATAAAATTTGTCACCAACGTCCATATTAAATTTGAATCGAAATACATCCGATTTAAATTGCGTACGATTTAATCAAATCGCATATTCGTATATATTCAACAATATATATAATTCGATACATTAATTAGCCTAACCAGGAACTAATTACATGTATTAACATTCGATTAGGCACTAATCTCTAGTCCTAATTTGGCGGGTGTTACATTCTCCCCCTGTTAGAAGAATTTCGTCCCGAAATTTAGCTCAAAGTCGTGTTTGATGTGGAATCAGTGAAAAGTTGAGGATATTTGAGTCGCATTTGGTCTTCCCGTTCCCAAGTGAATTCCGGACCACGCCGCGAATTCCATCTGACCTTGACGATGGGAATACGACTTTGTTTCAGTTGTTTGACCTCACGGTCCATAATTTCAGCGGGTTCCTCAACGAAGTGAAGTTTATCGTCAACACGAATTTCATCTAATGGAATGATAAGTGTCTCATCAGACAGACACTTTTTCAGATTTGAAATATGAAAAGTAGGGTGCACGCTGCTGAGTTCGGATGGCAGCTGCAATCGATAAGCTACGGGGCCAATCCGTTCGAGGATCTCAAAAGGCCCGATGTACCGGGGATTCAACTTCCCGCGTTTGCCAAAACGGATGACGCCTTTCCAAGGCGATACTTTTAAGAGAACTCGATCCCCAACTTGGAACTCGAGTGGTTTGCGTCTCACGTCAGCATAACTTTTCTGACGATCACGTGCGGTTTTGAGTCTGTTTTGGATTTCCACAATTTTCTCAGTGGTGGCGTGAATGAGTTCAGGACCAGTGAGCTGACTATCTCCCACTTCAGTCCAACAGATCGGTGATCGGCACTTACGACCGTACAGTGCCTCAAAAGGTGCAACCTTAATGCTGGCGTGATAACTGTTATTGTACGAGAATTCGCACAACGGTAGATGTTTTTCCCAGTTTGTACCGAAATCAACTACGCAGGCGCGTAGCATATCTTCCAAGGTTTGAATGGTTCGTTCACTTTGACCGTCGGTTTGAGGATGGTACGCGGTACTCATATCGAGACGGGTACCCAATGCTTTCTGAAGTGATTGCCAAAAGTGAGAGGTGAAACGGGCATCTCTGTCAGAGATGATCGAGATTGGAACGCCGTGATGAGAAACGATTTCCTTGATGTAGATTTGTGTAAGGCGTTCCATTTTATCGTTTTCCTTGATTGCCAGGAAATGAGCAGATTTAGTGAGGCGGTCAACGATCACCCAAATGGTATCGCAACCGTTCGACGACTTGGGTAGTTTGGTTATGAAATCCATGGCAATTTGTTCCCATTTCCATTCAGGGATTTCAGGTTGCTGGAGTAAACCAGGCGGTTTCTGATGTTCGGTTTTGACTTTCGAGCAAGTAAGACACTTGCTGACATAAGTGGCGATTTCGGCTTTCATGTTTGGCCACCAGTAGAATTCCTTGATGCCGTGGTACATCTTATCGGATCCGGGATGAATAGAATATTTAGACTTGTGAGCTTCGTCCATCACCAAGCCTCTTAGGTTCCCAAAACTGGGCAACCAGATTCGGTTTGAGAAATACCTAATCCCGTTAGGTCTGATTTCGAATTGTTTGTCAATGCCCCGCAAGGCTTCATTTTTGATGTTTTCGGATTTCAGGGCTTCGATCTGAGCGGTATGAATTTGAATGGTAAGATCGTTGTGAATGGTCATACTGAGGGCTCGGACTCGAAGTGGTTTAGGTCGTTCCTTTCGACTGAGGGCATCAGCTACAACATTAGCCTTCCCTGGATGGTACTTGATCTCGCAATCGTAATCGGTAAGCAACTCGACCCAACGACGTTGCCTCATATTGAGATCCTTCTGATCGAAGATATGTTGGAGACTTTTGTGGTCGGTAAAGATAGTGCACTTAGTGCCGTAGAGATAATGTCTCCAGATTTTGAGAGCAAAAACGACAGCTCCAAGCTCGAGATCATGAGTGGTGTAGTTCTTTTCGTGAATTTTTAGCTGTCGTGAGGCATAAGCAATGACCTTGTCTCGTTGCATCAGCACGCAACCAAGACCTTGGTGAGAAGCATCACAGTATACCACGAAGTCATCGGTGCCTTCGGGTAGTGAAAGAATTGGAGCACTGCAAAGCTTTTGTTTCAGAAGTTGGAACGCTGACTCTTGTTTCTCGGTCCAATCGAACCTTTTGTCCTTCTGAGTCAGTACCGTGAGTGATTGAGCTATTTTGGAGAAGTTTTCGATAAATCGTCGATAATACCCAGCAAGACCCAAAAATTGTCGTACTTCAGTTGCAGAGGTGGGTGCTTGCCAGTCTTTGATAGCCTCGATCTTTGATGGGTCCACGTGAATTCCCTGACTGTCGATCACGTGACCAAGAAATTGAACGGTTTGAATCCAGAACTCACACTTAGAGAATTTAGCGTAAAGCTCCTCGTGTCTAAGTAGTTCAAGGATGGTTCTGAGGTGTTGCGCATGTTCTTGCTCGTTGCGCGAGTAAATGAGTATGTCATCGATAAAGACAATGACAAACTTATCGAGGTAAGGTTTGCACACCCGGTTCATGAGGTCCATGAATACAGCCGGTGCGTTGGTTAGACCAAAGGGCATCACTTGGAATTCGTAGTGCCCGTAACGAGTTCTGAAGGCAGTTTTTGGAATATCGGTGTCGCGAACTCGTAACTGATGATAACCTGATCGCAGATCGATTTTTGAGTAGAAACTTGAACCCTGAAGTTGGTCGAATAGATCATCAATGCGAGGAAGTGGATAACGGTTCTTGACGGTCAATTTATTCAACTCTCGATAGTCGATGCACATTCGGAATGAACCGTCCTTCTTTTTGACAAATAAGACCGGAGCTCCCCAAGGTGAAGAACTCGGTCTAATGAATCCTCGATCCAGCAGTTCCTGTAACTGAGAGGACAACTCCTGAAGTTCGGATGGGGCTAAACGGTATGGTGCGCGGGCCACCGGTGCGGCACCCGGCACGAGATCGATTGAGAACTCAACCTGTCTAGGCGGAGGTAGACCAGGTAGTTCTTCCGGAAAGACTTCGGGAAAGTCTCTAACAATCGGCACATCCTCAAGTCGCTTCTCCTCCGACTTCTTCTCGGTAATGTGTGCGAGTATGGCAGGGTAACCCTTTCTCAGAAATTTTCGGGTTTTTAAGCAGGAGATTATATTGAGTCCCGTCCCACCGGTCTCCCCCTGTATGATCAATGTTCCACCAACGGCGAGTGGAATACGGACAATTTTATCGTGACAAACGATTTCAGCTCGATGTTTGGACAACCAGTCCATTCCAATAATGACGTCGAAACTGCCGATTTCAATGGGTATAAGATCGATCGAAAAGGTTTCGTCAGCTAGGTTTAAAGTGCAATTAGGTATCACACTGGTGGTTTCTACAAGTTTTCCATTGGCTAGCTCTACAGTGTACTTAACATCTAAGGCAACAGGAGTGATGTCAAGTAATGGGCAAAAATCATCGGAGATAAAGCTTCTATCAGCACCAGTATCAAATAGAACAGAAGCAGTTAAGTTGTTGAGGAGGAACATACCCGAGACCACATTCGGGTCTTGGCGGGCGTCCCCAGATTTGATGACGAAAGCTCTGCTGCGGGTATTGTTGTTGTTGTTGCGGTTGTTGTTGTTGTTCTTCAGTTTTGGGCACGAGTCCCTGAAATGCCCAGGTTTCCCACACTCAAAGCATACTTTGGGTGGTCTGGTGTTGTTGTTGGAGTTGTTGTTGGTGGGTGAGCGGCAGTCTTTGGTGAGGTGGCCGTACCTCTTGCAGTTGTTGCAAAAGGGACCACAGGAACCCTCATGGTGACGGCTGCACTTGGGACAATATGGTTTGCTCCCAGTGTAACCCCGGATGATGTCAGTGGTGGTGTTGTAAGCTTTGATGGTGTCGGGTTTCTTGTTTTGTTGGTTGGAGTGGTTGTTGTGGTAGTCAGACCACTTGCGTTTGTTGTTTTGGGAGGATGAAGTGGGTGGTTCAGAATCTTGGCTCATAGACATCAGGTCTTGGGCCAATGAGATTGCACCGTCAATGGTGGTTGGTTTGGAAGAGATGACGTGTCCCCGAACAAAATCAGGGAGACCAAGGGCGTACTTCCTGATTTTATCAGGTTCAGTGCTTACCATAGCTGGGCGGAGAGCAGCTAGTTGTTGGAACCTGGTGGTATAACCATCGATGTCACCGCCCTGAACCTTTAAGTTCCAGAACTCCTCATCCAGCTTTTGGAGTTTGGCGATAGAGCAGTACTTGGCAGTGAGTTTGGCTTTCAATTCCTCCCAAGTGATTTGGTAGGCAATGTCAGCACCCACTGATTGGGTATATGAATTCCACCAAGAGTGGGCATCATCTTCAAGAGAGCAGGTGGCGAAGTTTACTTTGTCGTTCTCCGCGCATTTGCAGACACGGAAAACAGTTTCCATTTTCTCGAACCATCTGATTAGTCCGATGGCTCCTTCAGAACCCTTGAAACTCGAGGGTTTGCAGCTTTGGAAGTCCTTGTAAGAACAAGGTTTGGTGGTAGAGGTTCCAGCGGTATCGCTGTTTCTTGTGGAGTTTGGTGGGGTATTCCGAGCCAAGGCTTCAGTAACAGCCTGGGTTATGAGCGAGGTAATCTGTGCATCGGTGTAAGGTCTGGTCTTTGGCGGCATGATTCTTCAATAAAAGAAATGAAGATACATGAGATTTTGCAAGAAAGTTGTATTTATCTCAGATGTACATGTATAAAAGCAGCAATACATAACATCAACAGGAAAAATGGCAATTAATATGAGTCGAGAACAGCAAGGAATACTTAATAGATGATACGAGTTCAAAGGTTACATCCTACAGATGTATTACAAAAGATGTCGGGAATTGTTACATCCGACCGAATTATAGAGTAGCGCGTAGATAGTTACTAGATTACAGGGTAGATTACAAGACTAAGACTACACTAGTCTTAACGTAGATTAATTTGTTCCATCATCGTGACAAGACGGTCCACAGTGTTTGCAAGCCTGCTAGCTTGTCGGGCGTTGTCTTCTGCTAGTGCTAGTCGTTGTGTTAGTCCACGCGCATATTCTTCTGCCTCAAGTGAGCGTTGCACACATTCATCCATCCTTTGTTGCAGAAGGGCATTTTCTACCCTTATTTCAATTATTTGGTTGCGAAGGACATCCATGTTGTTGTTAGTGGTTTCAAGATCGTCGGAGACTTGTTCTATGCGTTCAAGGGATGTAAGTCTCCAGTTTTCATTGGTTTCCTGCAACACGACATCCATGGTACGAAGTCGTTGCTCGTGTTGATTCACCCTAGCGGCTAAAGCTGGCAAGGTGGAGTGAGTGGGGTACGGGCCAGCTCGAGGCAACCGGGAGTTCCTCCTTGCTACCCTTGGGTTCTGCGACCCGGATTGAGAACGAGATGAATTTGATGGAATGTTTGCCATTTCTGAGACAAAGCGTTAGTAAGATTGAGGCCTATATTCATATAGCTCCTATATAATATAGCCTATTGAGTGTCTAGCATAAACATGTTTAAGTCTCGGTTCTCTCGAGGTCAGAGTCTTCTATTGTATCCTGTTCAGCCATAACTACTTTCAGATCTTACATCATCTTTGCTTAATTGTACATAGTTGATCAGGCTATGTTAAATTAAACTCGTATGCTGTAATCACTGAACCAGTCATACTTAATAAGGAATACGGCCTAATGGTCATAGTCTAGGCTCACTAAATGCAACCCAGTTCACTATAACCTTAGGCTCTGATACCAATCTGTAACACCCCCAACTTTGATGATTTGCGGAAGCTTGATTTGGGTGTTACTAATCAATAACAAAGCACAAAGATAAACAGCAAACGACTCTATATGCGTCGTTTTAACAAAATATATTGATAACTGAAATGTTTACAACGTTTAAAGCTTTACATAGCTCGAGTTAAATAAAATGAGATTTCAGTACATAAGTACTTATACAAAATATACTAATGCAAGAAAATCTCAATCGTCTGTATGCTGACTCGAGCTAAATCCTGAAGCAGAAACATCCTACTGCTGGGTACCTGCGATATATGCTAAAAGGTCAGCTATAAAGCTGGTGAGCTCACAGGTTTGAAATCAAGTAATATCGTATGAACCGCAAGATTTAAATAACGAATTGCATCCAGCAATTTAATAATGAATTGCATCCAGCAATTAAATAATGAATTGCATCCAGCAATTTAATGATAATCATCGTGTATACAGCCATGAGCACATAGTTGAGCTTAACTCGAGGGCCGGTTCCCCTATAGAGAATTCCGGGCGAGGTGCCTCCACGAATGCCTAATCAACATTCGTCTTCCCAAATATTAGTACGTCCGTTTACCCGGTTAGTGCTTGCTAACCCGAACGAGGAGGGTCAATCCTATATGGTACCATATACTAATATTCACGCTACAACGTATTAACAACTATGCTGACGGAGGACTTTAAATGATTAGTTTCGAAAAACTCATGTAGTATATGAAAAGTTGGTACTTGCGTTCACATGTTAAAAGTTGAGCAGTATATCACACCCCTGAGTAAAACAGTAAAAGAGGGGCTATGAAACTCACCTGAGTCGTTGAGTTTATGAAAATAAACTGAGGATGATTAGCCGAGAATCGAAGTCCAAAGACTTGTAACCTGAGGGTGTCCATGACACGCGATGGTTATAATATGCGAAGGTATCTAATAAGACTACCTTGTAGTTGTTCGTCCAACTATAATGTCCAAATCTCCACTGTTTGTTGATACGTTTAAGTGTTTGAAAAGTGTACGGCCCGTTGGTGACGGATTTGTAATAATAATCCCAATTATTACCATTTCGATTTCGTGGCGTTTTACTTGAAAAATGTGTTTTGATTGTGTTTTATAAGCCGTTACGAAATCTAAGTACGGGGGTCCGGGGGCAGCTCCCCTGGTAGCGGGGTCCAAGGGGCAGAGCCCCTGGCTGGGGTCGAGCTGCCAGGTCAGCTTGGAAAATTTTTATTTCTACTATATTGCTTTGACGAAAAACGCATCTGGATCTGAATTTGGGTAAAATCGAGTGATAAATTTCGAGTCTCGACACTTAGTAAAAATCTGTGTTTTTGAGGTTCTGGTTTGTGCGACGTAGGGTGCGACGTCGCAGGTAGGATTGCGACGTAGAGCATGACGTCGCTAAAGGCGACGTTTCGCAATTTAATGCGACGTAGGGTGCTACGTCGCTAATGCGACGTAGGTGATTTCTGCGACGTAGGGGCTTGCGTCGCTAAGTGCGACGTGGCGAGGTATTGGCGACGTTAAGGCTGACGTCGCTATATGCGACGTCGCAATTTAATGCGACGTTGTGACTGACGTCGCACTATGCGACGTCACGAGGTGTTTTGCGACGTAGAGGCTGACGTCGCATAAATTCCGGGCCAAATGCGACGTAGCGGTCTGTTGGCCGGAAAATGGGTCGAAAACGAGTTTTTCGGTTTCCGTTCGGTCCAAAACTTTTACCCAACCCTTATTTGAACATTATAAGTCGATACAAACCGCAAACAAGTAAAAACACTTAAAAACGAGAGGTGTCGGAAACTTACAAATCGCCGAAATGAAATTTCGGAAAGATAGAAAGATAGATCGTGTCGCGGTGGTCGTGAATCTCTAAAAATCTTGAAGATCCGAAGTCGTTTGATATGTTTATTTTGCGTTTTTGTGAGATTTTTGAAAGTGGGGGTGGTTGGTGGAGTTGAGAGAAAAGAAAGGAGAAGGAGAAAGAGAGATGAGAAAGTGAGAAAAAGAGAGTGGGAAATGGGAGGTTATCCTCCCATTTTTCGCCCCGCGTTCCCGCTCCGTGCGGTGTTCGTTTGCTCCGTCGTTTCAACGTTAATTAATTATTTTAAATATTAAATGGTACGTTTTAAATACAAATTATTACGTGATATTTTATTTAATTATTTTACAAATAAGTTTACGTTTGAGTTAATAATGTAAGTTGGTTTATTTAGTTTGCGCGTTTTACATTTTAAATTGTATAATTTCTGATTGTATGATACGAACTAATACGAAATATTATAATAATAATATTTTTGACATAACAACGTTATTTAATAAAATTTGTCACCAACGTCCATATTAAATTTGAATCGAAATACATCCGATTTAAATTGCGTACGATTTAATCAAATCGCATATTCGTATATATTCAACAATATATATAATTCGATACATTAATTAGCCTAACCAGGAACTAATTACATGTATTAACATTCGATTAGGCACTAATCTCTAGTCCTAATTTGGCGGGTGTTACATTATTACCCATTATATCTATAAAAATAATCTAATAATTTGGATTTTTTTATCAAACCCGTGTAATCACAGGTCAATAAACTAGTATTGTACCATATAGGATTGACCATCCTCGTCCGGGTTAGCATGCACTAACTGGGTAAACGGACGTACTAATAATTGTTCAGACGAGTGTGGATTAGGCACTCGTGGAGGCACCTCGCTCGGAATTCTCTATATGGGACCCGACCCTCGAGTTAAGCTCAGACTATGTGCTCATGGCTGTATACACTACTATTTATTTGCTGGATGGCAAATCATTACTAAAATCTTGTGGTTCATACGATATTATCTGATTTCAAACCTGTGAGCTCACCAGCTTTAGCTGACCCATTTTAGCATGTATCATAGGTACCCAGCAGTAGATTGGACTGCCTCAGGATTTCTATAGCTCGAGTCAGCATGCAGACATTTGAGATTTTCTTGCATTAGTATATTTTGTACAAGTACTTATGTACTGAAATCTCTCATTTAATCGAACACGAGCTATGTACAGTTTTAAATGTTGTAAACACTTTTATATTAATATATTTTGTTAAAACGACGCATATAGACTCGTTTGCTATATCTTGTGTGCTTTGATATTTGATTAGTAACACCCAATTTATGCTTCCGCTAAACAGTAAATTTGGGGGTGTTACACTTAAAGAGACCACTTCATGGATTAAATCACGAGTGATTTTAAGATGATAATATATTATATTCTAATAATGGAGATACATGAGTATCTAGCCCTTCGAGTCTGTTATACTTTAGTCTATTCAAACGCTGTGCGTAAATGCCAGTTATAAAGGGTATGCTAGGTATGATATGATGAGTTGACTAGTGCTATGTAGTCGATATTTATTTGTTCCTTTTGCCTAAAATGGAAAAGAGATATCATGAGCCCTCTGATTATTAAAGTTTGACTTAAAAAGTGCTAGGCCTGGCCGAGACTAAAGTGATAGTTCAGTAGTCTCATATAGTCAATATAATCGGAAATCAGAAAAACATATATGAATCTTGAGATTGATTATAATCCATGTCTCGGATTCATAAGATATCGTGAAACAAAGGAATGGTTGATCAGGTATCTAAATGACTAACTCAAAGATGAGATCAGAGTTTGACAGTTGCTTGGATGCACACTTTACATAGTTAATGAGATGTAGGCTTTAGACCAATAGTAGTTGATGATTTCTCCAAGTGGGAGACTGTTGGAATAGTGTCCAATATCATAACTAATTGGTGATACTATCATTAATGGTAAAGTCCTTTTTGGGTTGCCCTCAATAAACAGTCAAGAGAAAGATGAAGGATAATATTAATAGTATTAATATTATATTTAATTGTTTAATTAATTAATAAAAGTTTATTAGAAATTAAAAGTAATTAAATCTGGCGGAAGATTCCAGAAACTGACTCAATCGCCGGTTGGAAGGTCCAACCGCCGGTTGAGGTTAGGGTTTCTAAGGCAGTGGAATTCGCAGACTTGGAATACAAGTCAAACAGCTCCAACAGCCGGTTGGAAGGTCCAACCACCGGTTGGGAGTCGAATTCAGCAAACCAAAGGGTTTCTTCCACAACCATAAATAGGGACATCCTATACCTTCATAATATACGATTCAAATACGAATTCTCTGAGAATTTCGAAATTCGACTTTCTCTTGGGTTTTTGGGTGTGAAGCATTAGAGGTATTCTACTTTGTGTACTTGCCTCCAAGTAACGAAGCTTTGCTGGTTGGTTTGCGTGCGAGAAATAGGTTTTCTCTTAAGGTTAGTGTTTTTCCTTATTTTTCTTTATCCAAATTTATTCATTGTACTATGTTGTTAAAGTTAAAAGATCCCTTAGGGTTTTAGTTTCCTAATTGCCTTAGATTATTTAAAGTTTTGTTATTCTGCTGCGTGTATAATAATCTAGTTAGGGAATAGAAAACCCAACAGTTATAATTTTCATCCGTTTCCACTTCTAGTTATAATTTCCTCCGTTTCCACTGCTAGTTATAATTTCTTCTGTTTCCACTTCTAGTTATAATTTTCATCCGTTTCCACATGTCTATATCATCATGTTACACAAGTTTAAAGGTTCGATTTCGCATTTTATTACACATTTACATATATCCCTTTTGGTACAGGGGGTGTTTTTGGTTTCAAAGCTTCATTTTCATCATCATCATCATCATCATCACCAACAAGTTAGATACATACATATATTATGTTATATTAACATTACACCACTTTATATCCTTCAAATTTCATATTTATAAGTTTGGTTTCTCTCATAATTCATTTCAAGAAATAGTTCAATCAATCATCAAGTTGTCAAGTTATATACATCATTTATGTTATTATAACACTATATAACATCAAATTTATGTAAGAAATTGGAGGATGGAAAGTTTCCTCACTTGGATGATGATGATGCCGTATGATGATGATGATGATGATGATGATGATGATGATACGGTTGATGATGATGATGATGATGATACGGTTGATGATGATGATGATGATGATACGGTTGATGATGATGACGATGAAGAAAAGATGATGATGTAGTGTTGATTATGGAGATGAGATGGTGAAGATGAAAGTTGTTGTTGAGCTCTGCTCTTTTCTTGCTTCCTCTGCCGATCAAAATGAAGAAGAAGAGGAAAGGTGGGTGATGAATTATTGTAGTTTGGTGTATCACTGGGTGTGAGAGTGGGAGATATATAATATGAATTTAAATCAAATTTCAAAGGAGGGGGTAAGGTTTCAGTACCTTTTTGTCGACCGATGTTTTAAGTGTAGTATTTTAGCCCGTTAATTTCGGGTACGGGTCCAATTGTGTGCTAGTTTTCATTTGAAAATTGGAAATATATTTCGAAGTATTTTTCCAAATACTTTAATATGAAGGGGAAAAATAATACTTTTATTATTTTTGACCTTTGGGTACGTTTTGTATTTGTTTCTGTTCGCGCAAGACACGTTTTAAATAAACGTATAATTGTTTTCATTTCATTTTTGTCGCAACCAATTCACATGGTATTTTCAAATAAAAATTGTTCGAAGATATTTCTGAGTTCTTTCTGAACTTTTGTATCACCAACGATTGTATTTGTTTTGTCGGATTCATTCCGATATTGTTTCGTATTATTTAATTTATAATTATAGATAATTATAAATTTTTCGAAATACTTTTTGTTCAAAAGTTTTGGGCTCGCTAGACTTATCTCACATCATTAGTGTAGTTAAATTTTGTGCAGGGAATTAGCGTAAGAAATGCATGAAATTAAGTATAATAATATACCTAATTTGGAGGAGTATCACACTTCTAACAATATTACTAATATTTATTTGGTCACTTCTTTTCATCACAAATAATATAACAAATTATTATTCAGTTTTAAAAAAATAAAGTAGACCAAGTTACAAGTTTGGGGACACATAGTATTTTTAAGGAGTATATTTTGTATCAAATGATTTTCAAACTTTTGAATCTTATGCCATGTATAGCTATGATCAAATAATAATGTGAGCAGGGGCGGAGCAACCTTGGGGCAAACGGGGTCAGCCGCCCCCAACGACTTAAATTTCTTTTGACGTATATATATGTGGGTTTATTGTAATTAAACGTAAAATTGCTAACTTGCCCCTAGCTATCTTATTGTTAATCCTTAACTCAAGCTATGTAGAAAAAGGAAAACATGAAAAAAGAAAAAGAAGAATTTAAATTGTCATTTTAATGGAAGTTTACGTGTTGCAGAGAGGTTAGAAGGGGAAGACAGCCATTACTAGCCCCTATGACAAATTTATAATTTTATATTATATAGTTCCTACCAAGCCCCTTTGTTTTGGTTTAAATATACTGTGACACCCAGTCAAAAATGACCCAAAATTTGGTCCAAATTTAAACTTTTAAGTCGCGTATTATATACCTGTTAACATTCAAGTACTTAAGTATTTTATATATATATATATATATATATATATATATATATATATATATATATATATATATATATATATATATATATAACCCGAAACGATTATTTAATAATCACGTATACACGAATCTGACAGAACGCAGAAACTAAAAATGTACAATTGTTCAAAACATTTTTAAATAAAGTATTATTATTGAGAATAATAAATATTTACTCCGTTAGAAATTTAAATACATTTTGGACACATAAAACTATCCGTATGTTTTAAGTAAAACAAAAATACGATTTTATATCTCCGTAAAAACATTTTTATAAAATATTTGAATTAAAAACATGTACGATTATATTTTTAGAAAATTATCATTTTAAAACCTTATACTACTTTACGATCGGGTACGCGAACACGGGGCAAAAACACCACCTAAAACCAATTATTGGAGTCGGGTATATACTAACCAACTCCAATAATTCATTCATTCACACGCACACCCGAACTATCTCATCTCTCTCTCGGTTTCCCTCTTTCTCTACAATTAACAACCAACAACAACATAATCAACATAATCATCTTCTTCTTCATCGTCATCATCATCTTGGATCACCATCGTCATCGTGTTCAGTATCATCATCCACGGTTCCATTCCATTTTGTAAGAATCACTCACCGTTTTCCTTTAATTTCGTGTTTAAAATATGTAATATAACATGTATTAGCATTATACTGAGTTGATCATATGCAAAAATGGTTTTGAAATGGGTTTTGTGAGTTAACTGCATGAACAGACCCGAAGGAAATAACCCACCCGGATGGGTGGATCAAGTAACCCGGACGGGTCACAAAATTCACCCGGACGGGTATGAGACCTCACCCGGACGGGTATGAAGCCTCACCCGGATGGGTAACATGCTTCCATAACACCATATTTTGTAGTTTTGTAGTCCTCTGAGTCACGGTCGTTTGGGCAGCTTGATCGCCTAAATCCGAGTTCGTATGAGAAAGTTATGGCCAAAACAGTGCAACATAGTCAAATCAGCAAAATGCACCATCTTTTCATATTTTCTTCCTCAATCTTTAACCTTAACACATGAGATCAATTTCAAGCTAAATAAGTATCTAAAGTTCATGAAATCAACTAGAAACAAGTACAAAAATTGTATTTTGAAATATGATTTCAATTCCGTCACCAACGGGCCGTACACTTTTACAAACTACAAACTTAATTGGATTTCAAACTTATAAACGTAAACACTAATCGAATGCGTTGAACATAACTAATCAAGTGAACAATTATACGAATGATTTACTAAACAGCCACTTACAAATATATAATCTCGCGTGTTTAGGGTACTAGGAAGTTACACTTGGTACACGCGCGCACATTTAGGATTGCTTGCTCTTCAGGTGAGTCTCACAGCCCCTTTTTACTGTTTTTACTATTTTGGGGGAGATGCATTACTTGTTTACTGAAATTACTTGTTTTACTTGAATACATGTATAAATGTATTGATTTCCTACTTGTACTTACTGTGTTACAAACTTATAAACAAAATGTTTTACTGATTTACAAACTTACCGATTTCTACTTTACTACCTTATGGGTTTACTACTTTACAGAGTTACTACTCCACAAATTTACTACTTTACCGATGAACTACTTTGCTACTGTACAAACTTAGTGATTCACTGTTTTACTACGATACTGATACTTTGCTACTTTACCAACGAAGTAAGCTACTGTTTTACTACATTACCGATTTACTACCTTGCTACCGTACGAACATAACAACTTACTGTTTTACTACGCTACTGAATTACTACTTACCGGTATATCAAATTGCATGAGTTTCCGTTTAATCCAATGAAGGCCTCTGAAGTCATAGTTGTTAATTATACGATAAGCGCGAGTTTTAGTATATGGATCCATATGGGACTGACAATCCCCGCTCAGGGTGGTAGCGCCACCACGAACCGTACTCGTATAAATGGGCGTTTTCTACTCGTTTTTCATATGAGTGTTTTTGGATTAGCACTCACGAGGGGCAAAATTACGTACATTAAGCTTCGACTATGATGGCTCATGGCAAGATACACCGACCCCACTACAACTGTGAATTACTTACTTATTTACTACTGATTGGTTTTACTTGTATGATAACTTACTTACTACTTTGTGTACAAAACTCTGTTACTACTTATTACAAACCTGTGAGATTCACCAACCTTTTGGTTGACGTTTTTAGTGATACATTCTCAGGTATGCATCAACAATAGGGATGCCCAGCAGGACTACTTGATAGCTTGAGTCACATGCATACATACTTGGAGATTTTATTGCATTACTTTTGTACTAACCGTTATGTTTTAAAATCTCTAGATACTATTAGACGAACTCCAAGCTATGTAAACTTTTGAAAACTTATGTAATGTACGGTGATGTAATGTATTTTCTAAAACGTCTCATTTAGAGTCGTTTGCTATTAATCTTGGTGCTTGATATTTGATTAGTAGCACCCCAAAACTCGCTTTCGCAAAGCATTAAATTGGGGGTGTTACATATACACTTTAGTCCTTCATCTAATAAGTTATCAATATAACTCTTTTATTTACTAATTTAATGTGATGTACTCGTGAAAGAACTAAAATAACATTCTTATATTTTAGTGTTGAATATTAATATATTGTTTTTATCATTCCCTGCTAACTTAAGAAAAATAAGAGTTTTCACTATTGTTTTCAAACATAAATTGTCGTGTGCTCCTCAATGCTTCAAACTTATAAAATAAATATTTCTAACTTCTTTAATCTGGATAAATCATCTTTCTCGAAAATATAGATGATATACATATACAAGACTCTATTAAACACACATGTAAACTTTAATAAGAGAAAATGTGTTAAATTTGGTCGTATTAAGCTATTATATTATTTATTGATGTATATTGTCAATTTAACTAGTGTTTTGATGATGTTTAATGCTACTTTTCTAATCGATAATTTTTTACCTAATTTTTTCGCCCCCATCAACACAAATTCCTGGATGCGCTACTGAATGTGAGTACCATTTAATAATCAATGACATTATAATATGTACAATACTAAAATAGTGTTACAATTTTGATCGTCTATCGATTTTGTACTTTTTCATTGTTATTTCGTATTGTTATTTGATTAGTTTTAAATGTTCTCGCTTCAGATCTTAAGACTCTTAATAATAGTTATCATTTTAGAATAAATTTCGTAGAGTACCCTAAATATTTTATTACGAGTAATTGTAATTATTTGTAGCCCTTAAGGCTATGAATAACAACCACCTCCTATGATAATAACCGCCAACTTCTCTCATCCATCATAGAACTGTCAACCCGCATGTATTTATATAGCTAACATTAACAACATTTGTTAGTTTTTAACCATAATTTACCAAACCACCCGTAAAAAGTTAATTTTTATTCATTGCCCCAAGGGCTATGTTTAACAAAAGGGTTTTGCTAAATAAAGCCCTTAGGGCTCTTGTTAATATGATTATACATACACGTTTTGTTTGTACATTTAAATAAAAAATTAGGAGTCAAAGGTGAGAGAAAGTTAGTTATCATTTTAGTACAAGTGTTTAAGCATGTATAAAAGACTTATCAAGAGCCCTGAGGGCTTTATTTAGCAAAACTCTTTTGTTAAACATAGCCATTGGGAGCAATGAATAAAATTAACTTTTTACGGGTGGTTTGGTAAATTATGGTTAAAAACTAACCAATGTTGTTAATGTTAGCTAAGGGATTTGTTTAGCAAAATCTTTAACAAAATCCTTACACTATTTATGCAAAGGGTTAATTACATATTTTCACTCCTTAAAGCATACAAATATCATATATACCAAACTCATTTCAAAAATTACATATATACACAAAACCCCAATTTAATTATAATTACAATTCTTAAAATTAAAAATAATTATTTATAAAGTCAGTAATGACTATTATACCCTTGTCTCTTAGGGATGGCAATGGGCGAGAAAAAACCCGCGACCCGTGGGTACCCGCCCATCATGGGTGGGTAAACCCGTGGAATTTTTACCCATGGGTGGGTTACGGGTATGAACATCTACCCGTTGGCGGGTCGCGGGCGGGTGATGGGTATGGACTTATACCCGCGGGTAAACCCGACCCGCGAACCTACAAAACACATTATAGATACCTAATAGTGAATTTGTATAATTTATTGCATATATATGTATATATAACGGTTAATTTGAACAATATATAATATGACTATTCATATAAAGACTAAAAAGTATAGTTTTCATGTTTCGAATAGCAAACTTATCAAATGATCAGTAAAAAATTATTAAATAAATTGATAGTTATCAAACTATTAGTCCGTATGTCTTAAAGTTTAACAATTTAATTCGTTTAAAATTGTGATCCATTGATTTGAACATGTTAAACATTTTTATACATCAAAATTATATAAAATATTTTGATATTTTGATAAAATGTTTATTTTATTTAAAACCCGCGGGTTATCCGCGACCCACGGGTATCCGCGGGTCGCGGGTATGGGTGTAAAAATAAACCCGCTAGCGGGTATTCGCGGGTTTACGGGTAAAAAAACCCGTCGCGGGCGGGTGATGGGTTTGGCATATCCGTACCCACGACCCGCGGGTGCCATCCCTGTTGTCTCTTAGTATTTCTCTCTTTTCTAAAACCTCATCTCTCTGTAACAAAAACAAGAAATCGATTGGCTAGTACTCCGTATAATGAACTGATTCCCTACAATTAATATATTCATTTAATCTATTACTCAATATGTGCTAAAGGTGAGTAGATGGTGTACCATTACTATGTATGTATATATTATAGAAAAGAATTTGATCGGTGAATTGATGATCGATTTATATTTTGCACAGATATAAGGTTGGAAGAAAGAGGAATAAATATTAGGAGATAAGGGTATAATAGTCATCAATTGCTTTAAATATAATAATTTATTGACTTTAGAATTATAAATATGATTAAATTGGGGTTTTGGGTATATATGTAATTTTTGAAATGAGTTGGGTATATATGATATTTGTGTGGTTTAAGAGGGGATATAGTATTAACCCTTATGCAAATTTTATAGAATTCATTTTATATTCAGGTCAACACAATTTTTACCGTTAAAAATGCTCGACCAACAAATGAGAAAATTGGAAATGATACACATTTTATAACTCAATCACAAAATTATATCAAGGCGGCTATACAATATTCCAGCAAGTTTCCGGTTTCAAGAATGTCAAGGACGGAGAGTTTGACTTTGGGATCATCAATCCCAGTCCCAAGCATCAAACAACTCGTATCTCAACCTCTTCACACCCTGCCCCACCGCTACCTGCAAAACATCGACGCCGCCGACTATTCAACCGCCGCCGGCAACTCTTCACTTCATGTCCCTATTATAGATTTGACCAAACTCGTTGACCCTCAGTTTCAACTCTCTGAACTTCAAACACTCCATAATGCTTGCAAACATTGGGGCATCTTCCAGGTGATCAACCACATTTCTATCACTTACAGTATTATTTTTATGTGATCATTGAAACATCATTTGTAATTTTACATGGCACAGTTGATAGTAGCAATAGTTTTGTTGGGTCAGATAAAAATATGAACTTTGAAGTCAACTATAGGATGTAAAAGGTAAATTGTAATGTTTAGGGCTTGATGGAATTTGGAGAAGCTTGTAAAGTTAATTTGAATGTCATATGAGCTTAAAGTCATAAGCTTCAGTTACTGAACTTTTTAGGCATAAAAAATAAGCTTATACATTTTTCTGTATTTCAATAAGTTTGTTAGCATAACGTAATGTGTGTTTTTTTAAGAAAGGCAACCCTACGACCTAACCTACCCCACATAATATATACATCACACGAATATATATGTGCCTACCACGAGGCTTGAACTCACAATCTCTTGGTTGAAAGGTTCCCCACATACCGATAGGCCAAAGGCCCTGTGGTGAAATGTAATGTGTATTAAGAAGTACCCCTTTTAAAGGAAAATGTTACACTCAAAATATATCAAAAGAGTAGAATTGCAATGTAAAATTTTCAAAAAGACTTGTATCTGACACTGAACATAATACTTTATAAGCGCAAGTTTCATTATAATTTTTAAAAGGCTCGTGTTTGAGACTAACCCGTCAGACGTTATATTTTGCCTATCAACAGTGCAAGGTTGCTATGGTTGATCTACACCATATTGATGTTAAAATTCGTGAGTGTCGTTTGCTTATGAGTTTCGTTAGAAGTTGAGTTCTCAGTTGTAAAGTATACATTCGTGTCTCCACTTCTTGGATTTGAATTGAAATGCAAATATTTACAGATCATTATGAAAAGGAACGACAAGTTCTATTTACCACAACATGTTTTTAGAGTGTATATGTATCAATATCACAACTTTAAACTCTATGAAATTGAAAATAGAACAACTACGATAGAAGGTGATGCCCGTATTCACAACTTTACCAATTGATGGCATAGTAGTTCTTTGTTTAAGATCTGAGCAATATCGTGTGATTCCATCACTTGCAGTTCTCTGTTTCATTTGATTTAGGATTTCTCAGGTTACAATGATGATAAAGAACCATAAGGTAAAATATAATGATCAACAATGTGGAGGAGAAAAATAAATGAAACACTTATTTAACATTATCGTAAAAAATTGACTCGGATAAGATAACACAATAGACAATTTGGAGATAGACATTCACAGGATAAAATTGTAGGCTTGAAAACCTCTTATGGATCAGCAAATTCCCATATCTAATATCGAAAGTAGAAGCTTCACACTACCACCACATCGGAACAACAATTTTACACTAGGACCACTTAATGGTTTATCATAGGGCGTCTGATGAGCTTGCAATGGAGTTATTAGTTTGCATCAGGAAAAACCCATCGTCATTAGTGTATATAATCATTTTTGAATTAGTATGATGCGTCAACCAATTGATTGGAATATTCTTTTTTCGGATTGAATATTGTTCACATTAAAACATATAGTAGTTTATAAAAATACGACTATTGTTAGTGGCAAACAGGCGCCTTTCAAAAGATTGATCACAAACCTATTCTTTTGACCTGTTTTGGGTTGACTAATCTTCCCTTTGAACCTTTTTTGGTCAAAAACAGCGTTGGATCAGGCCACTTTGTGATGTATTCGGACATTTTCATGATCTGATAACCTCTTACTTTGCAGTTAATTGGTCATGGAGTTTCTGATGAATCGATAAAAGGTATGGATGGAAAGATTCAAGAGTTTTTTTGACATGCCCACTGAAGAAAAAAAGTGGTATGCACAAAAACCTGGAAATTTAGAAGGTTACGGTCAAGCCTTTGTGATCTCTGAAGACCAAAAGCTGGAATGGTGTGACATGATATTCCTCAAGGCTATTCCTACTCACACACGAAAATTAGAGTTTTGGCCCGAACAACAGCCACATAATTTCCGGTAAGATGATCAATTCATCACTCCACATACAAAAAAATTCAGTAGTACTAGTTTTCTAGATGTTCGGGTGCCAATGTTTGTGTTTCTTGGAATCTTGGGTCAGTTGTTGATTTTGAGCTACATAAAAGATAGCTTTTTTATGTTAATCAGGGAAGCATTGCATACGTATTCAAATGATATGAGGAAGACTGTGGTTTCCATAATTGGGTTTATAGCCATGGCCTTGGGACTCGATGCAAAAAGATTCTCTGAGGCGTTTGAAGGAGGAAATTATGATGTGAGGATGAATTGCTATCCACGTTGTCCAGAGCCTGAACAAGTTATTGGGATATCGTCTCATGCTGACATATCGGGAATCACACTGTTGACTGATTGTGGTGATATCCCAGGATTGCAAGTCCTAAAAGATGGCCAATGGGTGTTTGTTGAACCTACAACTGATGGCATCGTCGTAAATATTGGCATCATAATGGAGGTAACTTAACTCGTACTTCCTTTTGGAAGTTTGACTTTCAGGGTCAAATTAAATTTTTACTTGTATTTAAGAAACCTGATAACCACATCAAATTTGTAGAAAGTACTAGCTGCTTGTGAAAATTGCAACGATTTCGTTTACAGGCAAATTGCTAAAAAAAGGGGGCCTATTTTAGTTTGACTTCTATTTGCTGGTAACAAATTTTGTTTCCACTCATAAATAGATACCTATTTTAAAAATATACATTAAGGTAACGAATTTTTAAGATTTGTCATATAAGGTAATCTGGCATTCTGGCCCTGGTGCTGATGAATTGGTAAATTTGAACTTTGACGATGTTGACTTTTTTCATGATGTGCGACTGATAGGGCACAATAAAACAGGTTAACTCACAAAATTACCCTAAATAAAAAGGTTGTTACCAGTTTGGGAAGTAATCAAATTGTTTGCCCAAATAGAAACCCGATAACTACATTAGTTTGTATATCTGCATAGTGTCAACGTTATGAAAAGTTGGTAGTGTTGATTTGAGTTCCATTGGTTACACCAAAAACATCACCATCTTATTTTCTTTTGGACATTCGATAATTGTAGGTAGTGAGCAATGGAGTTTACAAAGCTCCTTATCACAGAGCAGCAGTAAATAGTCAGAAAGACAGGTTTTCAGTAGTGACATTTTGCTATCCGAGCAAAGAGTTTTATATTAAGCCAGATGAAGAACTGATACAGTCAGACTCATTGGCTTTATACAAGTCCTTCACATATGAAGAATATTTTCAAAGCTTCTATGAACGCACTAAACTCAGTGATGACGGGATTCGATTCATTGATACCTTGAAAATCTGATGCTCAGAGGAACATCAATAACTGTAAGTTGACACAGTTTCGTTACATGTTGTCAGTAGCGACTGATATAACTAGTTTTCAGCAATAATTTTCAAATTATACATGAAGTAAAGTAAGTGTATTACGTAAAAATGTGTTCTTACAACGCAATAGTTACGATGATGGTTGCTGCAAAGTTGTTCTCTAATGGTTTATTCAATCTCAGATGTTTATGTATACCACATGTACAGACTATTTGAAGGAAATGGAAATAGATTTGATTTTTGTCATTATCATCTGTTTCAGTTTGTGGGTGCTATCTTAATATCTCTTTACATTGAGTGAATGTGACCATGAAAGAAGATGTCCATATGAATATATTTGTTTATCCATCTACTGATATGAACTCATTTTATATGTTGTTGCCAAAGATTTTCTTTTCTCCAACATTTTCTATAATTTGACAATGGAAGTTCATACAGGAAACTCTTTACGGTTGGATCTGTTGATCAATTTAATAATATAAATAAATGTTGAATAGAAACAATGTTATTATACACATCTTATCACAAGTAGATGTGCAACCATTAACAAAAATGTTTTCTAACTGTCACCATTATTTGTTCAATCGAAACAACAGAATCCAGAAACGAAGGCTGATTTATTAACTGCCTAAAAATGTGAATTCATATGTACCAGACATACATTGCACCAAAAAAGAAGGAAAAAAAAGCAAGTCCTACCAATTTTCCAAAAAGAAAATGGAAAATAATATCTGAATTCAACACTAACATCTTCAGTAATGACGGATAAAACTAAAAGGCAGCCCATCCAGGAGGCTGAGAAGTCAAGTTTCTATCTTTGTTTCTCAACTCGCCAAAACACTGAGACTGGGTTAAGTTAGTGACAGGTACAGTTGCCGGAGATCTGCCCGCAGGGGCAGCGGCTCCTGACCTGTTCTGGTTGCTGTTTCTTGTTGTAGCAGGTTTTGAATTTTCACTTGTTACCAATTTAGGTGTCTTCAAATCTTCAGGAAGGGCCTGCCACGAGTTTTGATCTGAGCTTGAAGAACTCTTGTTAAGCAACACCTGTTTTAGTTCCAAAAACTCCCATTTAAACAAGTAAAGCTTAATTCACACACATTGTTGGAGTGCTCATATAAGTGATTGGATTTTGCACAAATCATAAGACAATCATCTTCATTATTGTATTTTATTTAAGAACTGTTTTAAAGTTGAATAAGCCAGAAGGACTCGTGTGATATATTTATGAAGGAAAACCAGTGAGGTATATAGACTCGCAAGTACTGTGCTCTGCAATCTCATCTAACATTGTATAACAGAACATGCTATAGAATGCGCCTGTAAAGTGTTCAATATACAATTTGGAAATTTTTCGAGGTGAAAATTGGGGAGGTCAAGCGGGTTGAATAACAAGTCAAAACTTGTAATCTTTGGCGGGTCAATAGGTCAAGATGGGTTGGGTTATTCCAAACCACTTTTTCTCCAATTAATTTATATAATCTGATTTAAACATAATTGCAATATATGTATTATAACAATTAAAATTTCAAATTGTTGTATAGCATGATTTAGTAGGCTTTTGACCCATTTCCATTTCTTCGTATTATCCATGATGTTGCCAAATTAACCCGTCAGTGAAAAAAATAATAATAATAATAATTAAGAAAAAGAAAACCGGAAAGCAACTCCTTTATAAGTAAACGGGTAGAAAATGTCCTATTTAGACGCTTATGAACGATATGAAGAAAAATATAAGATCACCTGCTGTGGTATTACAGGAGATGATTGGCTTTTGGAAGCAGTTTTATTTGGTGGAGTAGTGGAAGCAAGAGCTTGTTTAATCCCATATAGTTGTTGTCTTTGCGATCTGCAAATAATAGATAACTTTTCATACTCTGAATTTATTTCATTTTTCTCCAAATTTGCCCGCTTTAGCTGCTCTTTTAATCTTTCTACTTCAGCCTCTAATAGCTTTTCTCTTCGCGGTTGACTTCTATGTGCCATGACACTAGCCTTATTTGCAGACGTTACAAAACCTGTTCAATCAGCACAGTTTACATTTTTAAAACGCATAATGTGGTAATTTGTGTAAATTTTGATAAATGAATTGAGTTACCGAATAAAACACTAGCAGAGAAGCATAAGTAGATTGCATGACGAAACCGAACAAAAGACGAAGATAAAAAGTTCCTAATCCCTTTTTTACCCAGATCGCAAATAATTTAGTTTTTATAAAGATTCCTAATCCCTTCCTTGACAGATAAATAATCTAGTTTTTATCTTATATCTTCAAATCAATCAAACTATAAAGATCTTCATAGTTAGTAGCAGATGACCTTCTTACACACAGCCATTTCCAATGTTTCCCAAATGAAAAAAACTTACTGTACTTTTTTTTTTTTTTACTTTTAAATATTGACCCGTTGGGTCATTATGTAACCCGTTAACCGGATCAATATACTAGCGTATCATTGTGAACAACTAAACATGTTGTCCCATTTAAGACAAAAACGAAAAGTAGATTAACTAATATATGAGACAACACTAACAAGTTCAGAAAAAGGTCTACTATAGGACAAGACTTAAAAGTACAGTGACAAAACGAAAAGTACATTAATATTTTAGATAAATAACCGAAAAGGTTAAGCATTATTTATGGAAAATGAAATACTCCGTATTTACATACATAATTCTATCAACAACGATGTACTGTTTCATTAAGAATAATAAGATCATGAAACTGCACTTAAACAAGCGCGAAAATACATCAATCGAAAAATATGAATCTATTAGATTTACATACATATACACATACATTTGCATCATTCATAAATGAATTCAAGAAACATAAACCCAGATCCATTTTAATCTTGTTGTATTACGAAAATCGATAAATCTGAATATCAATCATCATATGCATATAAATGAAATGAAACCACATTACATTGTAATTGATCACAACAGATTGTTAAGAAATAAATGATGAATAAAATGACTGTTTGAGCTGAATGTAGAAAACAAACCTGTTAGAAAGAACGTATAGAACTGGATTGATGGGTGATGATGAAACTGATTGATCTACTACTACGTTGGTTTGTGTGTTTACTGTAAATAAAATACTAGAAATCAGCAGTGACAGTCTGACAGATGCTTAATATATGACCCGGTTAGGATGGGCCTTTGGGCTTTGGCTCACTTCAAGAAGCCCACATAATATTATAGGAGAACCGAGAACCTGATTTTTGACTTCTATAATCTAACTTTCATTTGTTAGAAGTTCTAGATAAATAACAAGAGATACCAAAATTAAAAGGTATAAGTTTGATTACAATATTTAAGGGCACGTTTTGTGTTGCGTCCCTAAAAAACTAATTAAAACTTAAAATACGTGTTCAAACGTAAAAGATTATCGCAACGCATAATTTTCACATTTGTAATTATTAAAAGAAGAAAATATTGAGATTTATGTTTTATTATAAAACCTATCCAGAAAACACAACCTTGAACATGTTTTTTTGTTGAAAAATGATTGGTTAGCCTAAACTTTTAAGCATAAACATAGATCTAACAATGTGATTGGTAGATGAGAAAAATTGATTAGATGAGATCGAGAGAAACAAAAAATTTAACCAATGAAAAAAATAGGTCTATTTTTAGGTACTTGTAATTAGTCATATATAACATTACTCTTTTTGGTTTTCTAATTTTTTATTTTTTTTTTGAAAATTTTGTAGAATAAAATATAATTTTCGGTAACAAAACGTAGCCGAGATTGAAATAGGGATGGTAATGGGCGAAAAAAACCCGTGACACATGGGTATCCGCCCAGAGTGGGTGGGTAAACCCGCGAAATACTTACCCGCGGGTGGGGTGGGTTACAGGTATGATATTTTACCCGTTGGTGGGTCGCGGGTGGGTGATGGTATGAACTTATACCCACGGGTAAACCCGACCCGTCAACCTACAAAACACATTATAGTTAGTGGATCTGTATAATTTATTACACATATATGTATATATATAATGGTTAATTTTAACAATATATAATGAAACTATTAATATAGAGACTAAAAAATATAGTATCCAAGTTTCGAATAGCAAAGTTATCAAATGATCAAGAAATATTATCAAATAAATTGATAGTATCGAACTATTAGTCCGCATGTATTCAATTTTATCAATTTAATTCGTTTGAAATTACGATCCATTGATTTGAACATGTTTTAAAACATTTTTTATATTAAAGTTATATAAAATCTTTTTATATTTGATAAAATATCTGTATTATTTGAAATCCGCGGATTACCCGTGACCTGCGGGTATCCGTGAGTCGCGGGTACGGGGTAATTAATTTATGACATGAAGAATTGCATAAAATTAAAAAGCACACGTATCGTTTAGCCCAAGCCCAATATCTGAAAGTAACTAGACTATTCGAATAAAGAAGTTTTAGCCCAAGTTCCCAAAATCTGGAAAAGTAAATTAGTAGCCCAATCATTCTTAGAAAACCTTGAGCCTAAATCACTCAAACATTAAAAATATGTAAAATAGACAGAATTACGAAGGGTTTATAGCTGGGTAATGTATCGAATTTTACACATTTTACCGTTGTATGCATTCAACTTTAAAATCTCATATTATATGTATTTAAGTTTTAAAATCGTCTATTATATGTTTCTTTGCTTATTTTTGGTTACAATAACTGATGTATATATTGTAAGTTATATACATACAATATATAAGTTAAATGGATCCAAAAGATGGTTTTGAAATTGAATACATATATGGAAATGTTTCAAACTTGAATACATACAATTGTATAAGATGTAAAGTTGAATACATTACGAAACTATAATCCCAATTACAAATATCGGACAAAATTGGTTTAGTAACAAAAATACATATAAGTATGCAATCAAACACAAATGAATTAACGATATTTTCAACGAAACATTTTCTTTCGGATTTGATCACAAACATGTTTTGGTAAAAAGGGTTATGTACCGATAATAATTATGAGTAGATAAAAACTAACATGTCAGTAACGTTACAAGTTATTACATATTACATATTTACATACGGAGTATATATATAAAATAATAATAACAATATGTATGTAAAGGTTTGAGACGAAAGTTTGATACTAAAATGGTATATTTCAATTGTACGCGTCCCTCCCACCCGTAAGGAATATCAACGTCACGCAAATCACTCACATGTGCTGAGGCACGGATTCAAACCCCTAAACTATCGGTCAAAGGTTTGGGCGTTTATGGTGGTAGCTACCGGCTACCTGAGCTTGCTCAGTTGGTAAATGGTTACAAATAATAAAAAGGATATATGTTTTTTGACAATACATAGTACACGGAAAAAATTAACGTTCTTAGTTCGAGTTGAGAAAAAATTTATAAGTAGTCCATCTCGTATAACTTGTACATAACAATTCGTACAATTTGCCTGCAGCGATTATATTCCCACTAATAGTGAATTATAGAGCAGGTTATTTGCTAATATTAGGTCAATTATCATTATCAAACTATTTAAAACTAACATAAAGAACAGCCACTAATAACACGTGTAATTGATTATTATGTATGCTATTACGGAGTATAATTTTGATAAGTCTATCCAGATACACCTGTATTAATTTTATGGATATCCATGAAAACTATTTATTAGGTTATATTTATGGATATCCATGAAAACTATTAATTTTTGTTGGCCTTACAAATGAGTACTAAAAAAGCAACATGCCAAACTTACAAGAATCCTCACCTAAATTCCAACAATGATGCAAATGATGGCCAGCCTAGCTGGTTTGATGCAGTGGAGTTTTACCCACAAGGCCCAGGTTCGAGCCTCGCTCGGAACCTTGTGGGGTTTTTCCTTCTGGAAGCAGTGGGGGATAGTGACCTCGCCAGCGCATCGAGTCCACTAGCTTGCCTAGTGGCCGTAACCGCCCGGGTTCACTCTACTGCCTTTCAAAAAAAAAATTCCAACAATGATATGCTATAATTGTACATCATCATTATTATTATCATTATTATTATTATTATATTAATCGAATTAGTAAAAAATAGGCAATTATGATATTAATCGAATTAGTAAAAAATAGGCAATCATTGTTATTTTCATTCACACATCAAGGACCAAACATAGCTACGTATATCAAGTTTAGGTTCATCAATTTATTATTATTATTATTATTATTATTATTATTATTATTATTATTATTATTATTATTATTATTATTATTATTACTACTACTATTACTGTAACATCCTCTCCAATAGCCTGGTATTTTCTATTTATATTTGCGAATTTAATTGTTTTAAATAATTTTGCGGTATAATTGTTTAATTGTGAAAGTTGGTGAGATATGTCTTAGGACTTATTGTGGAATATAAAATGTTGCTTATATTAAAATATTTAAGTCGACGGTATAATAAAATAAATTTCTCGCAAACGATTTTTAGGTTCCAGACAATAGATTTGAAGCGGGTTTAATTTACCAATAGTGGTAGGTTGGTTAAATTTGGGGATCGACCTAACTATTGATCACTTTCCCAATTTCCCTTTCAAAGAAAACCTATAAACCCTAACACAAATCTTAGATTAAATCATTAACTAGAAGTGTGAATCGAAGTGTGATCTCTTTCTAGCATCATCATTCTCATCACCTAGCTATCATCTTTGTGTTCATCTATCTATTGTAAGTTATATATTGCATAAGTTCATATTCAAAATATATGAAGATTTGATTAAGTTCTTGGTTGTTATTGTTGTTATAGATGTTAGTATAGCATTAGAAATATGGTTTGAATGAGTTAGAAGCTTGTTACATATGTGTTCTGCATGATTGATTCGTATTTGGTGTTTGTGATTTGAAATTCTGGGTTGTGCCATGATCGAACTGAGTTGCTGGGTTTTTATGTTGAAGCCGATCGGCTATGCCAAAGCCGATCGGTTATACTATAAAAGCCGAACGGCTCCTTTTAGCCGATAGGCTTTGCTAGTTCAAAATCATATCAGAAATTGGACCTCGAATTAAAGTCTGAAAATTAACTGTGGAAGCCGATCGGCTATGGCTAAGCCGATCGGTTATGAGAGCTAAGCCGATCGGCTATGGAGTTTGAAGCCGAACGGCTATGATCAAAAATAGAATTTAAAATAGTTAGATCCTTTGAATTGTAATTGCTATGTATAATTATATTTGGAAACCAAATATACAAGATAATTAAGTTATGATCTAACTGTATTAGTGATTGTGTAATAGTATAAGTACTAGTGTAAAGTCATTAGTTGTTTAAGAATTACTTATTAATGACAAGTTCTAACTTGTGTTGTTGCGTGATGTTTCAGATACCCCAAAGACTCAGTGATTAATAGCTGGGTGTGTTGACTGCAAAGGTATCGGTGAGTGGATTCAAAACTCATCGTTTGTCTTAGTTGTAATCATTTGATTACGACGGGTAAACGTAGACTTGATTATTGAGTTGATTAGTTGTTATTGTTGATCATATGTCTATATGTGCTTTGTGTGGCCTTCGGGCATTGTTGTTAATGAGGTCAACAAGTTGATGAACTGTTGGTTGGGCTAGTGAGTTGTTGTGTGAACGGTACAGGGATGTACTTCATTTGTTGTGTGTGCTGAACTGTACCTAAGTATGATAAACACTAGCTATCGGTCTCGTCCGTTATGGCCATACGGATATGTTTGGATAAGTGATCTTTGGGGAGCCGCCCGGGTACTAAGGTTATCCCCGGATCCGCCGATCCTCATTAAGTTGTTGTTGATTGTTGTGGTTGCGAATACTTGTTGTAGTTAATTGGTTTAGCTAAGTTAAATGTTGAGTGTTGAATTTACTCACTTAGCTATGTGCTAATCCCTCGTTGTTACTTCCTGCAGACTTTTGTTATATGCATACGGGTGGGTAGCAGGAAGGTCAAACCTTGGAAGCATGGAATGTTTGATATTCAAGCTACTCTGATTATTTTTGTAACAACTCAGTTTAGTTCATATAATACCCCGTCATGCTAGACTTTTGAACAAGTGTTAAATCGTAGTAACTTAACCATCTAAACTGTTTTAATACTTTGGAATATTATGTAACCATGTCTTGCGTTTTATTTACTTACGCTTCCGTATTATCTATAATATTATTAGTATAGAATGAGGGGTGTTATAATTACTATTACTATTACTATTACTATTACTATTATTATTAATCAACGTAGAGTGTATATGGTTGTCTATAGGGATGACAATTGATCGGGTGGAATCATATCTACATCCAATCCATTTTCCATTTAATTTTAGTTTAATAACTCATATCCATATTCGCTGGTTTAAACAGGTTAACGAATCATCCATTAGATTTCATAATTATTTTGATAAATTAAATTTCAAATGATAATAATCATAGTTATTACAAATATGATCATAATCATAACATTAAACTAGTATAAATTATACGAATTGCTTATATTGAATACAAATCAAGACTCAAATTTAAAGTTTAGTTAACTACATAATATATAATGTTTAAAATCGACCAAATATTAGTGTTGAAAGTATATTCTATTAGATAACTTGGTATTAGAAAGAACTTTTCATTATCAGTTAGTCATTTCAAAACTAATCTAATACTTAAAATTTCATTTTATCATCATTGTTTCATAAAAATACATTCAAAAAATCTTTCCGGGTGGTAAATGGATGCATACGTCATCCGTGAATGACACATTGATATCCACATCCATATCCATATCCGTTTATTAATCCATATCCACCACTAGTGGATCGAATTGGATGGATATCTTCCGGATCAGGTGATGATTGATATCCCTAGCTAGTTGTGTATAAATATGTATCTTTTAAGGTTTAAAACTCAAATTTAGTTGTTAACTAGTACAAAAATGTATTACCTCTCTAGTTTTATTGTCCGTGATTCCTTTTTGGATGTTCCAGGTTGTTGCTTTATTATGTAATTCTGGTTTTGTTACTCTTTGTAGTTTGTACTTGGTCTCTAGCTCCTTGCTAGTTGACCTTTTTTGTTGATTTATATATATCCTTTTTTTGCCGTTCAAAAAAAAAAAAAAAAAAACTAGTACAAAAATGTATTACCTCCCTAGTTTTATTGTCCGTGATTCCTTTTTGGATGTCCCATAATAGTTGTCCACTTTCACTTTCAACCAATTAGAAAGTATTTAACAGGATAATGCTGAATTATTATTTATCAACAGTACAATTATTTATTTTTCTAAAGCTTTGTATAAATTTGTAGTAATTAAATAAAAATTGGGACAAATTGAGTATCAAGTAATGAAAAAGAAATAAAAATATATAAAAAGAAGCTTAGTACATATGGTCTTGATATCATACGTCAAATAATTATTATTTGCATTTAGTTTCACATAATAATAATAATAATAATAATAATAATAATAATAATAATAATAATAATAATAATAATAATATAATATAATATAATATAATATAAGAAAACATATTTAAAAAACATTAAATATTATTCCAATTCTTAAACAACATAGGTAGTGCAAGACTGCAAGTATCATGGGGATGTAATGGGCATGTAGGAATATGAGCATAATAAGTGCATAAGTTGTTAGCCGGCAAAATAATCAAAGTAGGTGAACACCTTCATTTTCTTTTTTCTATTCGACTTTTTATATATTTTCTATTTTCTATAAGTTGTTAGCGGGCAAAATAATCAAAGTATGTATCAAATTCTATCAAAATGAAAAATTTAATGTAATTTTCTTTCAATCAAGATAGCAAAAGTTGTGCGCGCGAATATAATTAGTGTATAACTATTCATAGCTTCATTCCACATCAAATTTGGTATAATATTATTCATCACACTAAATTTTTAGAGTACTTTGATTATATAATAACTAAAAAAATAGTGAAAATTAGTTTATAAAGATGATTTTTATTTAAACAAGGAAGTTGAGAGTTGAGACCTTCAAATTTTGTAAACTATTATATGTATTTTAGGTAGTTAGTATTACTATACATTTTTTGTTGTTATTAATAGTTCAGTTAGCTAACTATAATATTGATTCGTGAATTAATGTAAATATTTGTAGTATTGGGGTGTGTGAGTGCTTGCCTTTCTAAAAAAAAATAATATTGATTGTTTGAATTATTTGCCTAAAATGAATTTAGTGTAAATAACTTATGTGAAACAAATTTAGTATAAAAAAATAGAAATGGATCCTAGGAGCAGGGCTCCATGAAGGAGCAGGTAAGGCAGTGGGCCTGTCAATGAGATGCCTCCACGTGTCTTTAATGTCCCCCTACAGCAACCAAGCAGGGACTATTCTTGTACATCTTTCATACTTTTGGAGCTGACCGCAAAATGTTCACATTATATTAAATTAAACTAACTTCCGAAATTATGGAATGAAATCCGGTTAGATCTTTTAGATCGATAACCTAAATCTTCGATTAAAACATTGGATCGATAAGTAACTTCTCAAAATCTCGCAAACGCCGTTAGTTACCGCCAGTAAACTTTCAACGAACTTCTGTAATTTGCCGGATTCATGAAGCTGCCGGATTTCTTCTGCACCTCCGATGTGCCTATCGCCGATGAAAACTTTAGGTAAGGTTAATTTCGTCTTTTCGATCTTATCTTCACCGTTTTCAATCCGATTTCGTCAATTTATCCGTTAATTTCGGCGGCGGTTTCTGTAACACCCGCCAAATTAGGACTAGAGATTAGTGCCTAATCGAATGTTAATACATGTAATTAGTTCCTGGTTAGGCTAATTAATGTATCGAATTATATATATTGTTGAATATATACGAATATGCGATTTGATTAAATCGTACGCAATTTAAATCGGATGTATTTCGATTCAAATTTAATATGGACGTTGGTGACAAATTTTATTAAATAACGTTGTTATGTCAAAAATATTATTATTATAATATTTCGTATTCGTTCGTATCATACAATCAGAAATTATACAATTTAAAATGTAAAACGCGCAAACTAAATAAACCAACTTACATTATTAACTCAAACGTAAACTTATTTGTAAAATAATTAAATAAAATATCACGTAATAATTTGTATTTAAAACGTACCATTTAATATTTAAAATAATTAATTAACGTTGAAACGACGGAGCAAACGAACACCGCACGGAGCGGGAACGCGGGGCGAAAAATGGGAGGATAACCTCCCATTTCCCACTCTCTTTTTCTCACTTTCTCATCTCTCTTTCTCTTTCTCCTTTCCTTTCTCTCAACTCCACCAACCACCCCCACCTTCAAAAATCTCACAAAAACGCAAAATAAACATATCAAACGACTTCGGATCTTCAAGATTTTTAGAGATTCACGACCACCGCGACACGATCTATCTTTCTATCTTTCCGAAATTTCATTTCGGCGATTTGTAAGTTTCCGACACCTCTCGTTTTTAAGTGTTTTTACTTGTTTGCGGTTGGTATCGACTTATAATGTTCAAATAAGGGTTGGGTAAAAGTTTTGGACCGAACGGAAACCGAAAAACTCGTTTTCGACCCATTTTCCGGCCAACAGACCGCTACGTCGCATTTGGCCCGGAATTTATGCGACGTCAGCCTCTACGTCGCAAAACACCTCGTGACGTCGCATAGTGCGACGTCAGTCACAACGTCGCATTAAATTGCGACGTCGCATATAGCGACGTCAGCCTTAACGTCGCCAATACCTCGCCACGTCGCACTTAGCGACGCAAGCCCCTACGTCGCAGAAATCACCTACGTCGCATTAGCGACGTAGCACCCTACGTCGCATTAAATTGCGAAACGTCGCCTTTAGCGACGTCATGCTCTACGTCGCAATCCTACCTGCGACGTCGCACCCTACGTCGCACAAACCAGAACCTCAAAAACACAGATTTTTACTAAGTGTCGAGACTCGAAATTTATCACTCGATTTTACCCAAATTCAGATCCAGATGCGTTTTTCGTCAAAGCAATATAGTAGAAATAAAAATTTTCCAAGCTGACCTGGCAGCTCGACCCCAGCCAGGGGCTCAGCCCCTTGGACCCCGCTACCAGGGGCGCTGCCCCCGGACCCCCGTACTTAGATTTCGTAACGTCTTCTAAAACACAATCAAAACACATTTTTCAAGTAAAACGCCACGAAATCAAAATAGTAATGATTGAGATTATTATTACAAATCCGTCACCAACGGGCCGTACACTTTTCAAACACTTAAACGTATCAACCAAATAGTGGAGATTTGGACATTATAGTTGGACGAACAACTACAAGGTAGTATTATTAGATACCTTCGCATATTATAACCATCGCGTGTCATGGACACCCTCAGGTTACAAGTCTTTGGACTTCGATTCTCGGCTAATCATCCTCAGTTTATTTTCATAAACTCAACGACTCAGGTGAGTCTCATAGCCCCTCTTTTTACTGTTTTACTCAGGGGTGTGATATACTGCTCAACTTTTAACATGTGAACGCAAGTACCAACTTTTCATATACTACATGAGTTTTTCGAAACTAATCATTTAAAAGTCCTCCGTCAGCATAGTTGTTAATACGTTGTAGCGTGAATATTAGTATATGGTACCATATAGGATTGACCCTCCTCGTCCGGGTTAGCAAGCACTAACCGGGTAAACGGACGTACTAATATTTGGGAAGACGAATGTTGATTAGGCATTCGTGGAGGCACCTCGCCCGGAATTCTCTATAGGGGACCCGGCCCTCGAGTTAAGCTCAACTATGTGCTCATGGCTGTATACACGATGACAATCATTTAATTGCTGGATGCAATTCATTATTAAATTGCTGGATGCAATTCACTATTTAAATCTTGCGGTTCACACTATATTAACTGATTTCAAACCTGTGAGCTCACCAGCTTTATAGCTGACCTTTTAGCATATATCGCAGGTACCCAGCAGTAGGATGTTTCTGCTTCAGGATTTAGCTCGAGTCAGCATACAGACGATTGAGATTTTCTTGCATTAGTATATTTTGTATAAGTACTTATGTACTGAAATCTCATTTTATTTAACTCGAGCTATGTAAAGCTTTAAACGTTGTAAACATTTCAGTTATCAATATATTTTGTTAAAACGACGCATATAGAGTCGTTTGCTATTTATCTTTGTGCTTTGTTATTGATTAGTAACACCCAAATCAAGCTTCCGCAAATCATCAAATTTGGGGGTGTTACAGATTGGTATCAGAGCCTAAGGTTATAGTGAACTAGGTTGCATTTAGTGAACCTAGACTATGACCATTAGGCAGTATTCCTTATTAGGTATGACTGGTTCAGGGATTTCAGCATACGAGTTTAATTTAACATAGCCTGATCAACTATGTACAATTAAGCAAAGATGATGTAAGATCTGAAAGTAGTTATGGCTGAACAGGATACAATAGAAGACTCTGACCTCGAGAGAACCGAGACTTAAACATGTTTATGCTAGACACTCAATAGGCTATATTATATAGGAACTATATGAATATAGGCCTCAATCTTACTAACGCTTTGTCTCAGAAATGGCAAACACACCATCAAATTCATCTCGTTCTCAATCCGGGTCGCAGAACCCAAGGGTAGCAAGGAGGAACTCCAGGTTGCCTCGAGCTGGCCCGTACTCCACTCACTCCACCTTGCCGGCTCTAGCCGCTAGGGTGAATCAACACGAGCAACGACTTCGCACCATGGATGTCGTGTTGCAGGAAACAAACGAAAACTGGAGACTTACATCCCTCGAACGCATAGAACAAGTCTCCGACGATCTTGAAACCACTAACAACAACATGGATATCCTTCGTAATCAAATAATAGAAATAAGGGTGGAAAATGCCCTTCTGCAACAAAGGATGGATGAATGTGTGCAACGCTCACTTGAGGCAGAAGAATATGCGCGTGGACTAACACAACGACTTGCACTAGCAGAAGACAACGCCCGACAAGCTAGCAGGCTTGCAAACACTGTGGACCGTCTTGTCACGATGATGGAACAAATTAATCTACGTTAAGACTAGTGTAGTCTTTGTCTTGTAATCTACCCTGTAATCTAGTAACTATCTACGCGCTATTCTATAATTCGGTCGGATGTAACAATCCCCGACATCTTTTGTAATACATCTGTAGGATGTAACCTTTGAACTCGTATCATTTATCAAGTATTCTTGCTGTTTTCGACTCATATTAATTGCCATTATCCCTGTTGATGTTATGTATTACTGCTTTTATACATGTACATCTGAGATAAATACAACTTTCTTGCAAAATCTCATGTATCTTCATTTCTTTTATTGAAGAATCATGCCGCCAAAGACCAGACCTTACACTGATGCTCAGATTACGTCACTCATAACCCAGGCTGTTACTGAAGCCTTAGCTCGGAATACCCCACCAAACTCCACAAGAAACAGCGATACCGCTGGAACCTCTACCACCAAACCTTGTTCTTACAAGGACTTTCAGAGCTGCAAACCCTCGAGTTTCAAGGGTTCTGAAGGAGCCATCGGATTAATCAGATGGTTCGAGAAAATGGAAACTGTTTTCCGTGTCAGCAAATGCGCGGAGAACGACAAAGTAAACTTCGCCACCTGCTCTCTTGAAGATGATGCCCACTCTTGGTGGAATTCATATACTCAATCAGTGGGTGCTGACATTGCCTACCAAATCACTTGGGAGGAATTGAAAGCCAAACTCACTGCCAAGTACTGCTCTATCGCCAAACTCCAAAAGCTAGATGAGGAGTTCTGGAACTTGAAGGTTCAGGGTGGTGACATCGATGGTTATACCACCAGATTTCAACAATTAGCTGCCCTCCGCCCAGCTATGGTGAGCACTGAACCTGATAAAATCAGGAAGTACGCCCTTGGTCTCCCTGATTTTGTTCGGGGACACGTCATCTCTTCAAAACCAACCACCATTGACAGTGCAATCTCATTGGCCCAAGACCTGATGTCTATGAGCCAAGATTCTGAACCACCCACTTCATCCTCCCAAAACAACAAACGCAAGTGGTCTGACTACCACAACAACCACTCCAACCAACAAAACAAGAAACCCGACACCATCAAAGCTTACAACACCACCACTGACATCATCCGGGGTTACACGGGGAGCAAACCATATTGTCCCAAGTGCAGCCGTCACCATGAGGGTTCCTGTGGTCCCTTTTGCAACAACTGCAAGAGGTACGGCCACCTCACCAAAGATTGCCGCTCACCTGCCAACAACAATTCCAACAACAACACCAGACCACCCAAAGTATGCTTTGAGTGTGGGAAACCTGGGCATTTCAGGGACTCGTGCCCAAAACTGAAGAACAACAACAACAACAACCGCAACAACAACAACAACAACAACACTCGCAGCAGAGCTTTCGTCATCAAATCTGGGGACGCCCGCCAGGACCCGAATGTGGTCTCGGGTATGTTCCTCCTCAACAACTTAACTGCTTCTGTTCTATTTGATACTGGTGCTGATAGAAGCTTTATCTCCGATGATTTTTGCCCATTACTTGACATCACTCCTGTTGCCTTAGATGTTAAGTACACTGTAGAGCTAGCCAATGGAAAACTTGTAGAAACCACCAGTGTGATACCTAATTGCACTTTAAACCTAGCTGACGAAATCTTTTTGATCGACCTTATACCCATTGAAATCGGAAGTTTCGACGTCATTATTGGAATGGACTGGTTGTCCAGACATCGAGCTGAAATCATTTGTCACGATAAGATCGTCCGTATCCCACTCGCCGTCGGTGGAACCTTGATCATACAGGGGGAGACCGGTGGGACGGGACTCAATATAATCTCCTGCTTAAAAACCCGAAAATTTCTGAGAAAGGGTTACACTGCCATACTCGCACACATCACCGAGAAGAAGTCGGAGGAGAAACGACTTGAGGATGTACCGATTGTTAGAGACTTTCCCGAAGTCTTTCCGGAAGAACTACCTGGTCTACCTCCGTCTAGACAGGTTGAGTTCTCAATCGATCTCGTGCCGGGTGCCGCACCGGTGGCCCGCGCACCATACCGTTTAGCCCCATCCGAACTTCAGGAGTTGTCCTCTCAGTTACAGGAACTGCTGGATCGAGGATTCATTAGACCGAGTTCTTCACCTTGGGGAGCTCCGGTCTTATTTGTCAAAAAGAAGGACGGTTCATTCCGAATGTGCATCGACTATCGAGAATTGAATAAATTGACCATCAAGAACCGTTATCCACTTCCTCGCATTGATGATCTATTCGACCAACTTCAGGGTTCAAGTTTCTACTCAAAAATCGATCTGCGATCAGGTTATCATCAGTTACGAGTTCGCGACACCGATATTCCAAAAACTGCTTTCAGAACTCGTTACGGGCACTACGAATTCCAAGTGATGCCCTTTGGTCTAACCAACGCACCGGCTGTATTCATGGACCTCATGAACCGGGTGTGCAAACCTTACCTCGATAAGTTTGTCATTGTCTTTATCGATGACATACTCATTTACTCGCGCAACGAGCAAGAACATGCGCAACACCTCAGAACCATCCTTGAATTACTTAGACACGAGGAGCTTTATGCTAAATTCTCTAAGTGTGAGTTCTGGATCCAAACCGTTCAATTTCTTGGTCACGTGATCGACAGTCAGGGAATTCACGTGGACCCATCAAAGATCGAGGCTATCAAAGACTGGCAAGCACCCACCTCTGCAACTGAAGTACGACAATTTTTGGGTCTTGCTGGGTATTATCGACGATTTATCGAAAACTTCTCCAAAATAGCTCAATCACTCACGGTACTGACTCAGAAGGACAAAAGGTTCGATTGGACCGAGAAACAAGAGTCAGCGTTCCAACTTCTGAAACAAAAGCTTTGCAGTGCTCCAATTCTTTCACTACCCGAAGGCACCGATGACTTCGTGGTATACTGCGATGCTTCTCACCAAGGTCTTGGTTGCGTGCTGATGCAACGAGACAAGGTCATTGCTTATGCCTCACGACAGCTAAAAATTCACGAAAAGAACTACACCACTCATGATCTCGAACTTGGAGCTGTCGTTTTTGCTCTCAAAATCTGGAGACATTACCTCTACGGCACTAAGTGCACTATCTTTACCGATCATAAAAGTCTCCAACATATCTTCGATCAGAAGGATCTCAATATGAGGCAACGTCGATGGGTCGAGTTGCTTACCGATTACGATTGTGAGATCAAGTACCATCCAGGGAAGGCTAATGTTGTAGCCGATGCCCTCAGTCGAAAGGAACGACCTAAACCACTTCGAGTCCGAGCCCTCAGTATGACCATTCATAACGATCTTACCATTCAAATTCATACAGCTCAGATCGAAGCCCTGAAAGCTGAAAACATCAAAAATGAAGCCTTGCGGGGCATTGACAAACAATTTGAAATCAAACCTAACGGGATTAGGTACTTCTCAAACCGAATCTGGTTGCCCAGTTTTGGGAACCTAAGAGATTTGGTGATGGACGAGGCTCACAAGTCTAAATATTCTATTCATCCCGGATCCGATAAGATGTACCACGGCATCAAGGAATTTTACTGGTGGCCAAACATGAAAGCCGAAATCGCCACTTACGTCAGCAAGTGTCTTACTTGCTCGAAAGTCAAAACCGAACATCAGAAACCTCCTGGTCTACTTCAACAACCTGAAATTCCTGAATGGAAATGGGATCAAATTGCCATGGATTTCATAACCAAACTACCCAAGTCATCGAACGGTTGCGATACCATTTGGGTGATCGTTGATCGTCTCACCAAATCTGCTCATTTCCTGGCAATCAAAGAAAACGGTAAAATGGAACGCCTTACACAAATTTACATCAAGGAAATCATTTCTCATTATGGTGTTCCAATCTCGATCATCTCTGACAGAGATGCCCGTTTCACTTCTCACTTTTGGCAATCACTTCAAAAAGCATTGGGTACCCGTCTCGATATGAGTACCGCGTATCATCCTCAAACCGACGGCCAAAGTGAACGAACCATTCAAACCTTGGAAGATATGCTACGCGCTTGCGTAGTTGATTTCGGTACAAACTGGGAAAAACATCTACCGTTGTGCGAATTTTCGTACAATAACAGTTATCATGCCAGCATTAAGGCTGCACCCTTTGAGGCACTGTACGGTCGTAAGTGCCGATCACCGATCTGTTGGACTGAAGTGGGAGATAGTCAACTCACTGGTCCTGAACTCATTCACGCCACCACTGAGAAAATTGTGGAAATCCAAAACAGACTCAAAGCCGCACGTGATCGTCAGAAAAGTTATGCTGACGTGAGACGCAAACCACTCGAGTTCCAAGTTGGGGATCGAGTACTCTTGAAAGTATCGCCTTGGAAAGGCGTCATCCGTTTTGGCAAACGCGGGAAGTTGAATCCCCGGTACATCGGGCCTTTTGAGATCCTTGAACGGATTGGCCCCGTAGCTTATCGATTGCAGCTGCCATCCGAACTTAGCAGCGTGCACCCGACTTTTCATGTTTCAAATCTGAAGAAGTGTCTGTCTGATGAGACACTTATTATTCCATTAGATGAAATTCGTGTTGACGATAAACTTCATTTCGTTGAGGAACCCGCTGAAATTATGGACCGTGAGGTCAAACAACTGAAACAAAGTCGTATTCCCATCGTCAAGGTCAGATGGAATTCGCGGCGTGGTCCGGAATTCACTTGGGAACGGGAAGACCAAATGCGACTCAAATATCCTCAACTTTTCACTGATTCCACATCAAACACGACTTTGAGCTAAATTTCGGGACGAAATTCTTCTAACAGGGGGAGAATGTAACACCCGCCAAATTAGGACTAGAGATTAGTGCCTAATCGAATGTTAATACATGTAATTAGTTCCTGGTTAGGCTAATTAATGTATCGAATTATATATATTGTTGAATATATACGAATATGCGATTTGATTAAATCGTACGCAATTTAAATCGGATGTATTTCGATTCAAATTTAATATGGACGTTGGTGACAAATTTTATTAAATAACGTTGTTATGTCAAAAATATTATTATTATAATATTTCGTATTCGTTCGTATCATACAATCAGAAATTATACAATTTAAAATGTAAAACGCGCAAACTAAATAAACCAACTTACATTATTAACTCAAACGTAAACTTATTTGTAAAATAATTAAATAAAATATCACGTAATAATTTGTATTTAAAACGTACCATTTAATATTTAAAATAATTAATTAACGTTGAAACGACGGAGCAAACGAACACCGCACGGAGCGGGAACGCGGGGCGAAAAATGGGAGGATAACCTCCCATTTCCCACTCTCTTTTTCTCACTTTCTCATCTCTCTTTCTCTTTCTCCTTTCCTTTCTCTCAACTCCACCAACCACCCCCACCTTCAAAAATCTCACAAAAACGCAAAATAAACATATCAAACGACTTCGGATCTTCAAGATTTTTAGAGATTCACGACCACCGCGACACGATCTATCTTTCTATCTTTCCGAAATTTCATTTCGGCGATTTGTAAGTTTCCGACACCTCTCGTTTTTAAGTGTTTTTACTTGTTTGCGGTTGGTATCGACTTATAATGTTCAAATAAGGGTTGGGTAAAAGTTTTGGACCGAATGGAAACCGAAAAACTCGTTTTCGACCCATTTTCCGGCCAACAGACCGCTACGTCGCATTTGGCCCGGAATTTATGCGACGTCAGCCTCTACGTCGCAAAACACCTCGTGACGTCGCATAGTGCGACGTCAGTCACAACGTCGCATTAAATTGCGACGTCGCATATAGCGACGTCAGCCTTAACGTCGCCAATACCTCGCCACGTCGCACTTAGCGACGCAAGCCCCTACGTCGCAGAAATCACCTACGTCGCATTAGCGACGTAGCACCCTACGTCGCATTAAATTGCGAAACGTCGCCTTTAGCGACGTCATGCTCTACGTCGCAATCCTACCTGCGACGTCGCACCCTACGTCGCACAAACCAGAACCTCAAAAACACAGATTTTTACTAAGTGTCGAGACTCGAAATTTATCACTCGATTTTACCCAAATTCAGATCCAGATGCGTTTTTCGTCAAAGCAATATAGTAGAAATAAAAATTTTCCAAGCTGACCTGGCAGCTCGACCCCAGCCAGGGGCTCAGCCCCTTGGACCCCGCTACCAGGGGCGCTGCCCCCGGACCCCCGTACTTAGATTTCGTAACGTCTTCTAAAACACAATCAAAACACATTTTTCAAGTAAAACGCCACGAAATCAAAATAGTAATGATTGAGATTATTATTACAAATCCGTCACCAACGGGCCGTACACTTTTCAAACACTTAAACGTATCAACCAAATAGTGGAGATTTGGACATTATAGTTGGACGAACAACTACAAGGTAGTCTTATTAGATACCTTCGCATATTATAACCATCGCGTGTCATGGACACCCTCAGGTTACAAGTCTTTGGACTTCGATTCTCGGCTAATCATCCTCAGTTTATTTTCATAAACTCAACGACTCAGGTGAGTCTCATAGCCCCTCTTTTTACTGTTTTACTCAGGGGTGTGATATACTGCTCAACTTTTAACATGTGAACGCAAGTACCAACTTTTCATATACTACATGAGTTTTTCGAAACTAATCATTTAAAAGTCCTCCGTCAGCATAGTTGTTAATACGTTGTAGCGTGAATATTAGTATATGGTACCATATAGGATTGACCCTCCTCGTCCGGGTTAGCAAGCACTAACCGGGTAAACGGACGTACTAATATTTGGGAAGACGAATGTTGATTAGGCATTCGTGGAGGCACCTCGCCCGGAATTCTCTATAGGGGACCCGGCCCTCGAGTTAAGCTCAACTATGTGCTCATGGCTGTATACACGATGACAATCATTTAATTGCTGGATGCAATTCATTATTAAATTGCTGGATGCAATTCACTATTTAAATCTTGCGGTTCACACTATATTAACTGATTTCAAACCTGTGAGCTCACCAGCTTTATAGCTGACCTTTTAGCATATATCGCAGGTACCCAGCAGTAGGATGTTTCTGCTTCAGGATTTAGCTCGAGTCAGCATACAGACGATTGAGATTTTCTTGCATTAGTATATTTTGTATAAGTACTTATGTACTGAAATCTCATTTTATTTAACTCGAGCTATGTAAAGCTTTAAACGTTGTAAACATTTCAGTTATCAATATATTTTGTTAAAACGACGCATATAGAGTCGTTTGCTATTTATCTTTGTGCTTTGTTATTGATTAGTAACACCCAAATCAAGCTTCCGCAAATCATCAAATTTGGGGGTGTTACAGTTTCGGTGAGTTATGGTTTTGTTTGGTGAACGCACGTGTGATTTTGTTAGCGAGGTGAACGCGGTGGAAGATCGAGAGTCTTCTAGCGGCGGCGGTGGCGGTTGAAAAAATGTTGTTGAATTTTGATCTGCTTATTGAATTTTGATTTCTGATTATGCATTTTACCTGTTTGATGAAATGCCACACTGAAATTATGCATTTTACCTGTTTCAGTTTCCTTGTGGATTTGTCATTTTTGATAAAATTTGTTTGTATTCTGCTTTTGTGTTTTTGACTAATGCATCTCTTATTTTCTATGCTAGTTGATTAATTTCTTTTACTTTTTAAGATATAAAAAAGGTTGTTGCCCTTTATTATGTGTTGATTGATGATCGATTGAACCCGGTGTAGTATTAAGAGTTAATTGATATACGGAAATGAGTACCAATTACTTAGTTAGCACTGATTTGAAGACTCTTGAACAGATAGGGTCCTTGTTTTCAGGACTAATGACAACATATGTTCATGATAATAATAGACTGGTTGCATCTGATAACATATGGGATGTGGCATGTGATGCATATTAGTGATTAACAGAAGCACTTACAACAACTCTATGTGTATCAGTGGTGGTAATAATTGATCACATTATCATATATACATCAAATGGTTAATAGGCAGAAACAAAATCATGAAACTGAGAAATATGATCAGATTTAAGTAGACAAATGATATGGAGTAGCTAAGAGAAAAAGTAAGACCATTTCTTCTTTCACAAAGGTCTCCTGCTTCGACCTTTTTGCGTCCATTCAGGTTTTCCATTGGTACAACCTATACTCAACTAGCATAACTAATATGACTTTTTATGCAGTAGATTATGTTTAAAATGCAATAGATTATTTTTAAAATGCAGTAGATTATGTTTTTAAAATACAGTAAATTATGTTTAAAATGCAGTAGACTACCTTTCATGCATTATAAATTTAAGAATACAATAGTTTTAAATGCAGTAGACTGACTTTAATGCATTAGGAAATATAAAATGCAGTAGAATTTTTAAAATGTTGTAGATTATGTATGGCAACTGTTAACTGTTTAGATCTTTCGTTTGTAGTTCTTGTTGAATAGGTATGTCGAATTTTGCATCATTTGATGATCGAAAGATCATACATATAATTTGTTTAGACTTTTCTCTAATAACCATATTTAAAGTATACCATATCATGTCTATGAATACATCACCTCTGGAAGAATCTCTCAACATACATAAGAATTTTTTCAGTACCTTCTATCTCTTTTGCAGATAAAGGTGGATCAGTTCTTTAATCTCTTTTTCTTAGATGCTGCCCTCTCTTTTCTTGAATCATATCACAAAAAATGTGGAAATAAAGGTGCTTAGGGATGAATATAGTGAAATTTATTGTTAAATCGATGTGATTCATTTTACATCAACTTCTTTTTTGCTTTCAGATCTTGTTTGCACGTCATGGAAGCCCTATGATCAACTTGGTTATGCTCGTGAAGTATCGTTTCAGCTCCTGATCAAAATTTATTTCGGTACAATTGTCATAGTAGCATGTTTAATCACTTGTATTTATGTACTATTAGCTTTCTTTGTTGCAGTCCTTATAGAATTTTTTTTTGGGTAGATGGACGAGTTTTGAGTTATATGAGCTTTATTATACCAAAGATTTTTGGGTTATACGAGCTTTATTGTACCAAAGTTTTGGGTTATACGAAAACTTACTGCATTTTTACATTTAACATACTGCATTTTACGTTTAACTTACTGCATTTTAAGTTTTAAAGTGGTGTAAACCTGATATGCACACAAGATCTCAGATATGATTAACTGCATTTACTGAATCTACTGCATTTTACCATATTCTACTGCATTTTATTATTACTTTTTGGATTTTACTGCATTTTATTGCATTTACTGAATCTATTGCATTTTACCATAATCTACTACATTTTACCATATTCTACTGCATTTTATTATTTCTTTTTGGATGTTATTGCATTTTATGTTTACGGTGGTGAAAAACTGATCTACAAAAGTAGATATCGAAAACTTACTCATTTTTTGTTTAACTTACTGTATTTACCACATTTTACTGCATTTACTGAATCTACTGCATTTTACCATATTCTACTGCATTTTACCATATTATTTTTTGGATTTTAGTGCATTTTATTGCATTTACTGAATTTACTGCATTTTACCATATTCTACTGCCTTTTATTATTACTTTTTGGATGTTACTGCATTTTATGTTAACGGTGGTGAAAAACTAATCTACAAAAGTAGATATCGAAAACTTACTGCATTTTACGTTTAACCAACTGCATTTTAAGCTTTATTTGATGAATTGCGAATGCATTTTTATTTAGATGTATTTATTGAATTTTGTCATATTTATACTTTTAGCACCTATAATTGTATGAACATCATAATTGCCTCTATGTATTCCTAAGTAATGTCAATTTGACATTCTAAATGGTTTGAATGGATACATACGAGTAATTTTTAAAGGTCTTAGCAATATTTGGTTTGGAATCTTTATAAATTATCTTTTAATTTCTTGATGTTTGTTTCTTCTTAAAAGTGGATAATAGAAAACATTAATTTAACGGTAAGATATGATTTACTGCATTTACTGTATTCACCACATTTTACTGCATTTACTGAATCTACTGCATTTTATTATTACTTTTTGGATTTTAGTGCATTTTATTGCATTTTTCAAAGGTGGTCAACTTCTATAATAACTGTACGGTTTTAGCTTCTATGGCAGCAATTGTGACTAAAGAAATACAAGAATGAACACATACTTTGGAACACTTGAAAATGTAAAATATGATACTTGAATATTCATGTCCGATTGTCGTTATCAGAAACCCATAACTGAACCAACCCCATAATTCAAAGTGGCCAAATGGGTAGGGGGTTTGGTTACATCAGTTACCTCTACAAACTAGCTCCTCTACAAACTAGAATTTTTTTTAAAAATCACTGCACGTTACTTTAAACAACTGCATTTTACGTTTTAATTATTGCATTTTACATTTTTTAAGCTCATGTATAACTAATATGAAAAAATAGATACAAAATCACTGCATTCAACGTTTATGTTACAGCATTTTATGTTTAAGGTGGTGAAAAACTTATCTAAAAAAGTAGATATCAAAAACTTACTGCATTTTACTTATAACTTACGGCATTATAAGTTTAAGTTACTGCATTATAAGTTTAAGTTACTGCATTTTAAGTTTAATGTGGTGAAAAACTGATATGAATAATAGATTTAAAAAAAAAACCATTGCACGTTACGTTAAAACTACTGCATTTTACGTTTTAATTACTGCATTTTACTTTTAACTTACTACATTTTACGTTTTAATTACTGCATTTTACATTTTTTAAACTCATGTAAAACTAATATGAAAAATAGATAAAAAAAATCATTGCATTCTACGTTTATGTTACTGCATTTTAAGATAACTTCTCTTTCTAATTTAATATATTCTTTATTAATGGGTATTAGCGAGTAGTACAATTTCAATTTCAAGTTCAAGTTGTGATAGTAATCGTAGCCTCCATTGCGAAATTATATTAGTCAATCAAGATATAGATTGGTACTTTTGCAATTAAAAAATTAACATATTGATTGTAACATATACCGAAAGAGATTAAACATCCTAAATTATTATATAATATTCAACGACACAATTACAATCAGAAACGTGCAAATCTGAACTCGATCGATTGATAAAACTCTCCAAAACCTTGCTTACAGGATCTTGGATATTAAGTACCTGCCCAATTTTAAAATAGCAAATGATAATATTAGCGGAAATACTCACAATGAGAGATTTGGCATATTCTGGTAGAAACGAATCATGCCAATGTGCTTAGCTATTTGCCATGATGGCATGTCGATTTGATGATGTATCAGGTGAAACAACAATGCCATGACAAAAGTTTGTGTACCATGAATGCATACCCTTTAAAGAATCATGATTTATGAATAATGTTGAACATGAGGCTGCTCATGCTTGCTATGTTCAGTTACTCTAATTTCTGTAACGAAATTAAAAAATCTGAGAGGCTAGTCATTAATATCTCAGTGAAATGCTAGAGGTGAATAATTAATTCAAACGAAATCTATACTCTGTCCAAAGGTATATCCTTTACATCAATCGTGAAAGTGCTCATATCAGCCATGAAAATGTTGTCACCTTCGATACCATTATATGTTTCTGATTTCTGTGCAACTATCCAAAAACGTATGAATGTCAAAAAAATTATATCATCATTGTTATTTGGTAGTTAAAGATTTAAAATCATTCATGGGTATAATTGCATATTGCAAAGTAAATCAAATTTTAACTTTCAGATATAATATTTGAGAATCTGATTGGCCATAAAAGTTAGCTCAATGAACCAGTCAATCGGTATATCTCTATTCTTCTCACTAAATATGGATCTTAATTTTTCAATGTTATCTACACCTCATATATATGGGGAGCATGTATAGCTTATCAAGATATAAGTGAAGATATAAACCTGCGCAAGGTAACCTCCCAAAGTTGGGCCAATGATCAGTCATGTCCCCCATGATGTACTAATATGAAATAAATAAATCACTCACTTCTAAATTTCGAGGTACGAAAACGTACTATACCCATTTAATTAACAAATAAAATTGCAGCAAAGAGTATTTATAGACATATGTATGGATTATATTGTAAATTTTCAGGTTCATAGCGAATGCTAGATGTCAAATCAAATCTTAACTCTGAAATTAAACGCAATTAGGGGTTCAGTTAAGCTCGATCAGTATCTCACACCATTGAAACTGTGGTGTACGATGATTAATTATTACTTATACTTGAAAACATGTGTTGTTAATCTATAAAGCTGTAGTTAGATCATATATGCAAACTGCAGAGTAGTATAATAAAATCCAAATTCTTTAAGAGGAATTTTATCGAATACTTGGTATGCATAAAACATTGGTGTATCAAATTACTTCAAAGAGATATCAATTAACAAATTCTGAGTTCTGATCAAATATAAGCAGACACCTCAACAAAATTATTAGTAATATGAAATCAAATTTAATCAAATAAGTTCACGTTTGTTGGTTGAGAGTAAAGAAGTTAAGGTTCGGGGAAGAAGTAGGTACCTTATAATTGAAAATCTCAAGCTTATCAAAACTCTGAACATATGGTTTCCGGTCAGTTCAAGAGGGAGATTCATCGCTACCGTCAGATAACAAGTTCACTTGCATCGTTAGATCGTTTTTGTTGCCTTCGAATCTGTATCTAGTTCTTCGTTGGCTTCTTCTTGTTGCTTAAAAATAAGAAATAGTCATAGTTAAGTAAAAAACAAGAAGAAAATAATTGTAAAATGAAGAATAACATAGTATGATCGGAAAAACTTACGAGTCGCTTCATTTTTTGCTACCTTTCCACCATAATTTTCTGTATCTAACAACGTTTTAGGTGTAATCGATTTAGACATGATTTTTTTAATTAAAAATGATAATAATGAAGTGACGGTGACGGTTGTGAAGGTTGATAAATGAATCGTAGTGACGGTGACGGTGTGGTGTGTGTAATTTTGTGGTTAGATTTGAGGGTTTCGTATTTTGCAGGTGAGTTGAGAGAAGATGGAGAGTGATGAGTGTAGACAGAGGATGGGTAGCTCTGTGAACTGACCGATTGACTAATGGTGTCAAAATAATTTTACAAAACTGATCCCTTGACCAAACTTAATTGCACTTGCATCCTTTTGTGTTGGCTTGATATTGACCGTTGATGTCAGATGGATGGTGGAGATTTTTTCTGCTTTTGCTGCTCCTCTAAATGGGTCATCCCCTATGAACCTTACCCTAAAAAAATTAGTGCAAAATGAGTTGATATAAACATTTTGTGTGTAAATTTGTTGCGTACATCGGAAAAGAAACATACTTATTATTTGTTATAAGCATATTTTTTCAAAATGTGATTCGATTTCACTAAAATAGTGTAAATGTTTGGTGTATAGATCAGAGTTGCCCAAAGATTCAAAAGAAAACGAAACATTAACTGTATTAGAGAAAATGATTGGTGCAGTTAACTGCACTTAAGTTAGGTGCCGTTAGATTTAAAGGGATGGACTAAATATGTCTTTATCATAAAGTTAAAGTGTAAAAGTGTAAAATAATATAATTGTGATTGGTCAACTACATCTAAATTTTGTGTTGTTGAATGTACATAACTACATATGTTATCCCATTGTTTTATACTAGTAAATAACATATATGATATTTCCACCTTTCAAAACGATAGATCCACCATTGTTATGCATTAACAGATTGTACATTACAACTTGTAAATGCATAGCTATGGTGGATCTATCAATTTGGATGGTGGAATTATCACCACCCATCTATTTATGTTTCTACGCAAAAATCAAAACTTAGTGTAGCATATAAAATTCACAATCTACACAAGACCAAAACTCTAAAGCGTACGTTTCAAGTTTACTTATGAAATAGAGTACCAAAATTGGACTTGATAAATATTTGTAATACAAATTTAAGTATATGTTTCATTAAACAGGAAACAATATGAATATATAATGGGAAATAATTGGCATGATTCTCAAACACATCATAGCTAATATTCTCCATTATTTTTCTTTTTCTCTTTTTATTGTTATTGTTATAAATAAATAATTGACCAATCATTCTTTAGGAAAACCCAAACTTCTTGGTCTTGAGAAGGTGTCTTTTTTAGAACAATTAATTATTATCTCACAATGATTATTGGTTATTTTTTTCATTAACTTCTTTAAGTTATTTACTACCAATTCGAATTTAATAGCTTATTACTCATTTCGTCTCATTTTTATTGTTCACCTTACCATTTTAGTTTGTCTCGGAAATATTATTTACGTGTAATAAATAACTATACAATTGGAACAGATTGATTAAAACTAGATGATTATTGCCCACGCTTCGCGTTGGGATAAAATGCCATTTATATCTATTTTGATATATCATGTATACTTGATTTTAAATAAGAGAACATTTAGCCTAATATTATTTGAAAACGCATAGAGTGTTCGTTCAAATTTCACATGAGACAAATGTATGCGTTCGTAGTTATTTTGCATGTGAAATTATATTTGAAAACATATATTAGAGCTTACTTTATTTATATATTAAATTTTGTATACAAGTTTAAAATTCTTAGTAACTCACCGGTTACGTATTAGCTCACATAATTTAAAGTTAGTGTAAACTGAAACTATGGTAGACTAACTGTGGTAACCAATTAGAAATTAAAGTATATATTATTTTACTTTAAATAAAATGTAAAAATGTATACAAATTTAATTTATTTTTTATTTTATAGCATAAAAATTAAAGTATTGAAAAAAAACATTGATAATAATATTCAAAATATAAAATTCAAATGTTTAAAAAAAAAAACTAATGAAAGAAATATAAATGTCAATTGCATGTGTTGAACTTGCATCAAGTGTTATAAATGCATTGTGACTAACCACCTAATATACTCATTTAATTATTAACACTTTGATATAAATATAATTTATCTACAATATTAAGTTTAGAAAAAAACAAAAGAATTACTATTCATAGAGTTTGCAAATTGATATTAAGGGGTAATTTAATAAATTTGAATTTTGGAATACAAACAAGTTCAAATATATGTGAGTATTAAACATAAAATTTTGGATAACTAACTATTGATGGAAAATATCTGTTTTATGATTTATTTCATATACAGATTCCAAAGTACTTCTATAGTTAAAACATATAATCCAATATATTTATCATCGAAATTCTGTACTTGTAAGTGTACTTCCAGCCTTCTTGTTGGTCGAGCATCTTGCTAGCTAGCGGGATGAAGTTGCTATTGAAGTTGTCTCTAAATAATTAATTTGGGTGGTGATTTATACATCATCAAAATTTATTATCTAAGTCAAATATTACTTGGAAAAATGAAAATGCATAAAGCTCTAGGATGTACTTAGCTACGGAAAAATCATTCATTATTGCAGAAAAATCCTAAGAGAATAGAAAAATTAGAAAACGTGTTTAAGTTGTGATTTTTTAGGAGTTTTCTAAGAAAATGGAAAATCTGATTTATGATTTGCTACATTTTCTATTCTGAAAAAAATAAATACTTCATCGCTTACATTTTAACACCTTTTTTATTTTCTTTTAGTTTGGAGTGTCACAAGAATTCTAGAAAAATGAAATAAAAAATATAGTTTTTTAAGCTTAAGACACCCTTCGTATTGTACAGAACTGTCAAATAATTAAAGTATTCACCAATAAATTGTCACTTTTTCACACTAACATGTCTTATGATTAGGTGAAATATGAAACAATCATTTATTTTGTGACAATAAAAGAAAATTGTGATCACATCTAATGGGAAGCGGTGAAAGTAATAATAATATCTCTCGCGTTCAAAAAAAATGTCCACATTACTAACTATTTATATATATATATATATATATATATATATATATATATATATATATATATATATATATATATATAATAAAAAAAGAATACCATGCAATAATCTTCACCCTTCGTTAGCCTACTTTCTTTACGATCATACGGCTTAGATTTTTTCCAACCTCCTATTCTGATATTTAATAAGTGTGCCCATGACATTTTTGGTCCTTACGTTTTCTATCAATACATGTTAAAAGTCATATTAATGAAACATATATATATATATATATATATATATATATATATATATATATATATATATATATATATATAGGGATGAGATCAATAAGGAACTCCCAAATTATGGAGAACCAGGGAACTAGAGGGTATAACGGGAAATTAATATTTGTTTCTCTTTCATTCCTATTATCTCGTAAGCCTCTTTTATGCCAAGTATTAATTCCCTTCTTTTTACTCATACGCATCTCTTCCCTCACATTCAACATCACTAGAAGATAATAAAATTTTGCATTAGCCTCGTCCTTTTCAATTCACAGTCGGTCATCAATCGAAAAATAGAACTACAACCGACAAAATGTCGGGCAATATCATTGAGCTGGTCTACAATTGAAGTTTTCGAGGATGACGCTGATTCTATTATCGATTATCGAATAATTATATAATTAGAATTATGTAGAAAGACAATTGTTATGCTTGATGTTAACAATTGTTTCCTGTTGTTATTATTGTACATTTAGTCCGATCGTTTCCCACTTTCGGATTTTTTTATCGACTACTAGAACGCTTCATATTCAGCTTCTATGATGAATATTTTAGTGCTTTATTGGGTATGCAATGATAGATATCGATAATCACTGATGAATATCGATTAATCAATGATGAATATCAGTATTCGGTGATGAATGTCGTTGAATCAATGATGAATATCGTTATTCGGTGATGAATATCGATGAATCAATGATGAATGTTGGTAGTCATCATCGATTAATATTGGTAGTGATCATCGATGAATATTGTTGGTTATGGATACTCGGTAATGATATCCACATGCAGTGATGAACATCGAAAATCGATCAGTAATGAAAATTGATAATTTTTTTTTATGAATACACGATATATACTATGTATCTGATCTATTGATAAATCTTAATCGATGTGTATTACATGTTAGTGAAAAATTGCATTTGATGTGTATTCGTTATCATTATGCATGCAGAGCATTAAGGAATACAAGTATGACTCTCAATTTGAAAAGAGAAAACGTTGATTTGTAATGAATATAATGTTGTATTGCATTTTGTTTTCTACACTGTTATTCGCACAGACAATGAGCAATACATGGGATTTTATTAATTAATAATACCCCTTTTACCCCTTAACGCTTCCTAATTTTTTTTATTACAAAACTGTAGTTTCATTTATAGCCATCGATGCATTTGATCTAATGGTTAATGAGTGGTTCTCTGGTTCCTTACAATTTACAGGTTCTCTATAGATCCAATCCCTATATATATATATATATAGCATATAAGTAAGTAGTGAGTACAAAAAAATAAAAAGATTCTTAAAAAACCTCATGATGTAATACATAAATAAAATTTTGTCAATTGAATTATTGTACAAACTTTTCTTTGACGTTCCATTAGAGCCTTTACACTGTTATTTAATACAACAAATAAATAAATGTAACTTTCTCATACTATATTGAAATGAAATGGAAAATATAAAGAAAGGAAATAGTTTACTAATTATAAAAACAATATATTTACACTTTTAACAATAATACATGTTACAACTTACAGTACAATGTTCAATGAATATCCTTCAATATTAAATGTTATATAAAAATTGATTTACTTATTGAATCATACATTTAATACAACAAATAGATAACTCTTTTAACTTTAGAACTAGATTTTATAAATTTAAATTGCGAAGCTCACGTTGTCGCGAGTCATTCACCTAGTTTATATTTGTTCCAAAAAGACTGTGCATTTGCAAAAAATAACTATTAATAATCATTAAACTCCCTATTTTACTCTCATTTATAACTCTCAATCATTGAAATTGTAAAAAAATTTAGACAAACATGCTTTATAAATAAAGGCAAAACTAACACTTCATCAATCTATCATAAATCAAAAGTGTAAATTCATTACTGATTAGTACCTTTGACCCAATGTTTAGTTCTTTTTTCTTTCTTTTTTAATTTAGAAATGTAACCTTACAATATTACATATCTGATGTGCTAAATCCAGTTATAAAAATTTATCGTTGATAAGTAAACCAAAAAGTATCAAGCTAGACCAAAACACAACCGGGCAGTGGACCCTGTCGAGTGGTAGTAAAGTATGGCAAGTTCGGGTTCGAACACAGGGAAATAGATTGGATGATCAATGTAAGTGTGAGCAATTTAAAGAGAGAAAGTAAAATGTGGTTGGTTTGTGTGACCGAATTGTCACGATGCTTAAAACTACAATTTATCTTTCAATGAGAACGGTGGACTCAGGAAGAATCAAATTAGTTGTTTGGAACTTCAAATATTAAAAACAATGCTTGCTTGGATTATTTTACTAGTGATTTCGGGGTGTAGAATTATAACCGGTTAAGACATATGCTAAGGTAACATTCATCAAACATAAGCTCAACGTTCGCTAAGACCTATTATTCAACTTCAATTAACAAACCTATGATTTAATCAAGTAACGGACGTTCTCCATGGTTACAAACTTGCACAATTTAGCTAGATCATTTGACACATTCCAAAACTACATTCGCAATTTTGTTCAATCATTTATAGACAAATAATCAATAGTGATTTACTAGGTTGAAAACGTTCGCTATATCAATAAGTAGATCACCAAATGGTTAAATTCTTGGGATAAAGCACAATCAAGCAAGGTTCTCCGATTAAACATAAATTAAGATTATAAGAGTTTGCAAGTCATCCACACAACAAACATTCGCTACAATTGCTAACTTATATGTATTTAGCTAATTGTTGTTACAATCACCAAAAGCTTTGTTCCACAAATGATCACCAACTTATGTAGGTATTTTTTATAAGCAACAACGTTCGCTATAATCGCTTAATTAGAATGCCTAAAGTTTACTAACAACAACAAACTAACTCATACAAATCCATGGATGATTCACAAACTCAAACTTAAATTAACACCAAAAGATTACACCCCTAATCAACTAGCTATTTCATCCAAACAAGCACAATCGAAACTAGCCAAACATAATCACAATCATCAAGCAAAAATCATAAACACTAGATAAATTCATAAATAACTTGAAATTAGATTAAATCGAAATTGTACCAAAGTGTTTACACAAATGTTTCCAAACGATGTTGCTTGATGTTCCCCTCACAAACTCCAATTAAATGCTAGTAGAAATTTGAGAGTAAATGGGGGTGAATTTTTGGTTGTTGAAGGGTGAATTATGGTGTGTGTATGGAGGAGTAAATGTGGGTGAAGATATGAATATCTCAGAGAGAGAGCTGGACGATGGATGATGATATCCCATTAAAAATGTGTAGCTAAAACCGGACCAAAACAACCCCCAAAAACTCCTTTTTCTTTTCTTTTTTTTATTTTCTTTTAAGCTCAAAATAGGAAGAAAACGGTTGGGGGATGGTTGGCATTAAATGCCAGCCAATCAGAGATGCACAACACAGCACACAACCTCGTACCAAGCACAGATCCAAAGCATAGCCGATTGGCTTAAAGAGGCTAGCCGATCGGCTTAAAGAGACTAGCCGAACGGCTTCTGAGGTCCAGCAGATCTGCTTATTCCTTAAATCTTCTCAAGCACAAACAAGGCAAACTGCGGTAACGGAAATGAACTAGTTGAACCGATCTTATAAGTATAGCCGATCTGCTCATCATGTAAAGCCGATCGGCTTTCAGTATATAGCCGATCGGCTGTGGTCTTTTTCAAGCCCAGCCAACATCTGCTCCAAACTTCACCAATTCCACACCAAATCGCATGCGATTCCAGCTTTTTACCTGAAACGGATTTCCAAACAAAATAAGTATCAAAAGTTCCGGAAATCAACTCAAATACATATGCAAAACAATGATATCGCGATAGATTTACATAGCCAAAATGAGCGATATCAAATATCCCCACACTTGAACTTAGCTTGTCCTCAAGCAAACCATCATTTTACCATTTCATAACCCACTCTTGCAACATTATAAGTGAAGATCAAGTTTACCAAAACAATACTAACACTAACTACCAAGGCAATTAGGCTAGCAACATATGTATAAGCATTAGAAACTCGAGATGTTTAGTTTGCCAAACCCGAATGCACGACCTAGCACCTCACATAAGGATAAGTGTTTAGTCACTCACTCTCAACCTATAAAACTACAAGGTAAGGAAGTAAGTAACGTAACACTCAATCGAGCCAAGTCGTGATGCGTTGTTACCATAGGCTTGCAAAAGGATCAAATCTCCACCGACTTGGCGTGAGCACCAAGTGAGATCTCAAAGGAGGTATTCTAGCATGTGTTGTAACAAATGTAGGCTAATTATGGAATAGGGGTATGATAGACACAATAATTAGTGAAAAGTGGTAGTCAAGACCTGTGAAAAATGTGGAAATGTTACCTATTGGTTTAAACACATGACAGTAATGAAACTTAGGATTCTCGTGCCAAATTAATTCAAATTATTATTTGTTCTCATTTATAACTCATACTTCAACAATTGCACACAAATAACTCAAATTGATTTTTCACATTTGATTGGAATAATTGCACTCTATGACTTTCTATGAATCCTGTGTAACGAACTTTCGGACCAACCATCCTAGACCGGATAAAGGCCTTCGGTGGCTAGGTGTAGAACACCCCTCGGGAACTACTTGTTCAGGAATTCAAATGCCATTTAGTTGACTACAATCATCCAACTATAAACTTTAAGCTCAATAGTTAACTTCAATTCATTTAATTGTTTCCAACCTCAATCATAGAATTTAACACTAGAATCCCAATTCAAAACGATTTAAGTCACATTTTGGTAAAATTCATCATAAGTTCCAATTAGGCAACATCTTAGAAAAGTGATGGTTCGGGAATTGACTACACAAAAATAAGGCTAATATTTAGTGGATTGAATGTGGAAGTTTTCTAGGGGTTTCTTAGCACTAAAAATGAGTGCTAACGACCTGTGTAAACTGGATATAAATGGTTTTAAAGCAAAATAAGATCAAAAATTCCTAAGAATACATCCTCGTCTTCGACCCCACCTATATCACATTTCTGTGATCCCACAGCGGTCTCAAAATGCATAACTAAGGCAAGTTCTAGAACAAACTACAATCACCGGCACACTCATAGCAATCAATCAATATAAACACTAAAGATAAGTGTTTTTCTCAAATAGGCTCAAATTTCTCACAATTTTCATAGTGAAGGCTACAAGTGTGCTAGTCATGCAATTCACCCTATTAGGTTGCTTTATGACACATCTCAAAAGGTTTAGTTGCAAGAGGGAAGATTAAATCACTTTTAATTAATTTCCAAAGTTTAAGATTTCCAAAGCAATCAATCTTTTAAGGACAAGCACACCCCCTAGCAAATTATCATTTCCCGGCCTTTCATTGGAATTTGCAAAAATCTATCGGACCCAAGATCAATAACAGACCTAATAAGTGACCAATAGCCCGTTAATGGAATTCGTAAAGTTCGATTGGAGAGCCAATAGACTTCACAAACCCAATGAAAGGTAAGAAACAACAATTCACTAGAAATGGAATTCAAGTGAATACCTCCCCACACTTGAGTTTTGCAATGCCCCCAATGCAAATATGATCAATAAATTAGCAAAAAGTGCGGAGGTAAAAAGAAACGAGAACTTCCCCGGGGGTTTTGCATGAAGGTGAGAAAGGAGGAGCTGGCTCATGATAGACTTGTAGATATCCACTCCAGCTCCGCATGCTACAAATGGGCAACAAACACCAAACACAAGCCCACCATGATAATAAAAATAATCACAATAAAAATGCGTCAATGAATGCTAGTCATCCAAAGAACCAAAAAGAAAAATAACGCAGAATAAAAATATTGTTTAGAGTTTTACAATCCCAGAAAAAAAATAACAATGCCCAACTACCAACCCCCACCATGGGGCGGGTCCTGGGTGGGATCATCCTGCTGATGCTGCTGCGGATAAGGTGATGGAGATCCAAAAAGCCAATGGTGATGGGCTTCCTGTTGCCAATTAGAGGGCTCTGGGACAGTCCAGGTGTGCGGCTGAGAGGTAGACGGAGGGGATGACCAATTGGTGCCCCAATCTTGTTGCTGCTAATGATAATCTGAGGTGTGCATGTGCTCATGGTGTCGCTGGAGCTCTACTAAAGCAGCATCCCGATCATAAATAAGAGCAGGGAGGACACCCCTCGGCTCGCCCCAACGAGGTGGGTGATGATACGGGATAGGCACATGGTCGGGCACATGGTGGCCCATCCGCTCATGGTCGTGAATGAGCCAATCATTTTGGTATTGATTAGCTCCCCACTCATACCTAGACTCATCCCTGAAAGTCACATTCTCCCGTTGCCACTCTTCTTGTTCTCCCCATCTTCGATCTTGCTCAAGTTGCATATTGTTGAATCTGGACATAAAACTCTGCCAATACGCGGGCTCTCCAGAATGAGATGAATAACCATGACCCGGATGTACATTAGTTGCAGCTTTTTCTTCTTCTTCTTACTCCGCCTCTTCTTCCTCATCAGAATCTTCAGTGGTAACGGGCCTTTTTCCCCTAGCCCCGACCCGAGACACAGTGGCCGCCTCTTGAGGAGTGGGATTATAAGCAACATAAGATCCACCTTTCTTTCTCAAGATGTGGGCCGTGGCATAGGATTCGGCCCCAATTGGAAGGGTATCGTTTTCCACTAAGGTATAGGCGGGAACTCCTCGGGGCTTCAAACTGACCTTTAAACCCTTGGAGATCCGGGTGATGAGATGACCACCACATAGCTTGGATTTGGGCTTATGGCCACTAGCATAGGCGTGAAGGTACTTGCCCACTGCATATGGAACATTGATCCTGTCCCTACTTTTCAACTTATCCAAAAACCACAAGTCGATCAAGGTGACCTTCTCCCTATTGCTTCCCCAAAGAGTTAGTGTGTTTGCTAACATCTTGTGAATCACCCTATACTTGGGGGATGTAAGATGTTTATTCAAATTCTTCCCCCAAAGATATCGTGATGTACTGAGCGTTGCCCAAACTTCAGCATCACACTGCCCCTCATCCAACCTTGCCCCAGTCATGATATACCGATCAATCTAATGGGAAGAATATTCCTCGTCCGTATAAATCCCCAAACAACCCGCAAGCCCTTTCAAGGATAATTTTCTAGGGGCCCCACCAAGTCTGAAACTCAAAAACATATCGTTGACGTTGTTGATAATGAACATTTCCAAAGTTGCCAAGAATTCCATCACCAACTCTTCGTAGATATTTTCTTGAATCCCGAGAAGCTTCTCAAAGTCATTCACACCAAAAGCCTCGTCATCGAATTTCACAGTTTGAGTAAAAGTGTTGCGAATATCATGAGCAACCCCAACAACCTCCAACGGGGTCCAGTTGATTTCCTGAGGGTATTCACATTCCTTTTTATGAATTTTATACAAGGCTTCGGTGTATTCCAGGTAGTGATACGTATGGCGCCCAAAAATCAAATGAGGGTGGCGGTCTCCAGGCAGTAAACCCTCATAAATACTTTCAGGAAACTGAGGTTCATAAGTGTCAGGTTGGGTATTCCTGCCTCTCTGCACAACACAACACAACAAGATATAAAATTTCCAAATTTGTGTTAGAGTTAGCAAAAATATGACAAAATGAGCGATCAATGTCAAACACAACCACACCTCCTAATAACCGAGCATACAAGCCATTAACCGCATCACAGAGCAAACAATCAACAAATGCAAGCATAGCTCAAACCGACAATTACCGATCATAACTCAACTTTTACAAAGAATAGCATGTAATCCAATATCAAACAAAGCTTGAATAATGCCTACGACATATAATTCCAACTCAAGCAAACCTTACAATCAAAATTCCATACTAAACAAAGTGACTTTCAAATAAACAAATAACTCTAATATCAAACATAACTCGAATTAAGCAAAAATGATCACTCAATTTGAATCAAGGCATGTCTTACAATCAAAAGTTAAATTCAAAAAGTCAAAGTCAAAGTAATAGTTTGACCAGAAAAGTCAACTCTTTCTTCCCCAATTTTTCACATAAACCCTAATTTTCTAAATCAATCCACAAATGGAAATCAATCAACCAATTAACTACATTATGCAAGCAAACACGAATTACACTACAATTAACACCAAACACCAAGCACAAATCACTAAATTCGGATTACCCCCAAATTAGCATATGAACCCTAATTTGCAAATCATCTAATCAAGCAATTTAAGCAAGTAATCATGGTAGAAACTAAGTATTTAGCATGAATGTAGCATAATAAACAACAAAATCACAAAGGAATTCATCCCCACACTTGAATCAAACCAAACCCGGATTCAAGAGTTCATCCCAAAAAAAATCACTAGTGGAAAGATTAAATGGAAACATGAAATACCTTAGGTTGTCTAAACATGATTATTTGTTGAATTCGTGAAAGATATGAAGAATTAGATGAGTATTAGTGAAGAATATGGGTTTTTTTTCGTTTTTCACTTGAGAGGAAATAAAAGAGACAGAGTGTCGGCTGTGATGTTATGTGTGTGTGACGAGACAAGGTTTTGTTATTTCAATAATTCGGCCAGATCCTACCAACAGCCGATCGGCTTTCAACCTTAGCCGAACGGCTAACAAGACTTTTGTAGCCGATCTGTTTTAGTACCCCAGCCGAACGGCTTTTGACAACCAAACGCACATCAGATAGAAGGGTTAAAGTTCTGAGAAGTTTTTAAACTACACTAGCCGAACGGCTAAATGTAGCCGAACGGTTTAAACAAAATAGCCGAACGGCTACTTAAAAGTCGATCTGCTTTATCTAAACAAAATTAACTTCAGCAAAAGGGGGCAAGTTCTGTGATGATTTTTCAAAGAGAAAGCCGATCGGCTTAGCAAAACCGATCTGTTTAGAGGACATAGCCGAACGGCTATTCATAGCCGAACGGCTATTCATAGCCGAACGGCTTTCACAGGATAAAAACAGCAGAACAGCAGCAAGTTCACAAACACTTAAACACTTAATAATTCACACAAACGCAGCAACAGCAAACATATAAAATTTATCAAAAACGCAGGCAAAAATATCTAAACTACCAAAAAGGATATAAACACGAGTTTCCTCGTGATCGGGCTTCATTTATTAACGAGTCCAAGCTAGACTCGACCCTGTATTCATTTGTCCTTGGGGTAAGTTGCGAGCTCCTCCCACTCGCCATTAACTTCTTCCTCATGATAAAACTTTAACCGATGACCATTGACAATAAAAGTTCCTCCATCCGAGCCGAAAAGTTCAACATATCCGGACGGATAACCGTGTTTGACCGTATAAGGACCGGTCCACCTTGGTTTGAACTTTGGTTGTTTTAACTTGAAACGTGATTGAAAAAGAAGAACTTTGTCGCCGGCTTTGAATTCGTTTCTTATTTTCAACTTTCAGTCATGCAAAACTTTAGTTCTTTCTTTGTAGAGGTGGGAATTCTCATAAGCTTGCAATCGAAGCTCATCTAATTCATGGAGTTGTAACATCCTCTTTTCTCCCGCTTCAATCAAATCCAAATTGCAATTCTTGAGCGCCCAATAGGCTTTATGCTCAATTTCAAAGGGTAAATGGCAAGTTTTGCCATAAAGTAACCGGTATGGGGTTGTGCCTATCGGTGTCTTGTAGGCGGTCCGAAACGCCCACAATGCATCCTCAAGCTTCTTCGACCAAATTACCCGATTATCTTTTACTGTCTTCTCAAGGATTCGTTTCAACGCCCGATTGGTGTTCTCCACTTGTCCACTTGTTTGCGGGTGGTAGGAGGTAGAAAAAAGGTGAGTCACCCCATATTTCTTCAAGACTTTTTCGAGTTGGGCATTTGCAAAGTGACTTCCCCGGTCACTAATCAATGCCTTGGGCATCCCAAACCGACTAAATAGGCTTTTCAAGAAGTCAATCTGATGACACGCAAAAAGTCATGTTTTTGTGTGCCATTATCTCACCATTTTAGCCCAATTATTAATGAAAACACTTAAATATGAACTTAAACATCACATTTCATCATAAGGGCTAAAATATAGACGATGTTTCAAGAATCAACCAAAAAGACCTAAAAACGAGTAAAATAGAGCACAAACGATTAACGAATCTTTCGTTCGCGCATTTAAGCACAATTTAAGCTATACTTGGAATTATGACCTCTAACTTATGTCATTTTTTTCGTTAGGAAATTACGAAACCGTGAGCGCGAGAATCACTCAAAACGGATAAACGACGAAGAAGTTACACTAAATCGAAGAAATGGAGAACCAACGGACCGAATACGGCTGGACACAGACCGTATACGGCTGAGCCAGACCGTATACGGCTGGACACAGGCCGTATACGGCCTGTGCAGACCGTATACGGCCTGTGCTCAGCCGTATACGGTCCAGCTCAGCCGTATTCACCCTATGCACAGCCGTATACGGTCCAGTTCAGCCGTATTCACCCTAGCTCAGCCGTATCGTACGTTTGGGTGATAAAAATCAGGTTTTTATTCGCCTTTGCGATACGGTTGTGCGTTTCATGGTTTGGATACGGTCTACGGATACGGTTGTGCGATCTCTATATATAGAAGCCTCATTTCATCATTTTCAACATCCTTCAAATCAATTCACACTTCACTCTCTCACTACTCTCTCTCTAGATTTTATTTAAGTTTTCATTTTAGTTTCTCTCTCTAGGTTCTCTCTCTAGTCTCTCTCTCTAGTTTCTCTCTCTAGAAACTAGTGGGAAGATTAGGGGGAGAATCCGTAGCTGTTAGGGTAGTTATGTAGTGTAATTCGTAGAAGCTAGCATTTGTAATACTTGGGATATTATTCGGCGAAATACAAGTGTTATTCTGCTCGCATTTTTTTACCGGTAATATCTATCCTTTCTTATATTAATTCGTCATAATGGTCTTGTTTGATGTTTGTGATCTATCAATGTTGGAAATGTTTATTGCCATGCTTTGTGAGTAGTTACTTGATTGTTTGCCATGATTTAAATAGTTGTAATTTGGAATGATTAATGGAATTGTTAAACCTTGTATCTGTCTAAACTTATCATGCATCTATACTTAGTTAAGGATCACCCTTTCCAGTCCTTCACGTGACTATCACCTTAGCTGTAGGCCTAAGTTACGGTAGATATGTTATCTGTATGTTTGTACGAAGCCGTGTCTATCACTATAATTCGGCTGAAGTACTGGGTATAGCTTTGGAAACACCACTGGTGGAGTACAACGTGGAAGCTCCGGAAAAGCCGTCTGTGCCAACACTGTGGATTACCTAGAGACCCTAGAATATGGTCTAGGAACCAATATAGCTGTGGAAATGTTACAGTACACCGTCTGTCTACCCCTGGAACTGAAGCTATGGAAACATTTCAACATAGTACACCGTACCTGTACCTAGGGATAAAAGTTACAACATATCCCTGGTTACGAGGGTCTGTGGAACTGTTTAAGTGTAGTACATCGTGAACGGTGCCGAGTGTGGTACGCTGTGGAATGAGTATGCGTTGTACACCGCTGGTGTTCCTAGGGCTGAATGACTTATTGCAAAGGAGAGTCTAGATCATGACAGAAGTAATTGAACTAATCAAACGTAAGGAATGAGTCTAGAGATGAAAGTCAAGCCCAGCAGTAGTTCAGGATTCTTAAAACCCCTAGACTCTACAAAACTGATAGTTTAGAATACAAAGTTAATAATCAGTACACGATTAGATAATAACATTTAGACTTAGGTGTTAAGAAAGGTCAGAATAACCTGAGGGCAGTCTGTTACCTTATTCCTGCACCCTTAATGGGTCACTTGTCATAATCAGGCAGTGTGGGGGGTTGAGCAGCCTGTTCTGATCAGAATCACGATAGCCTAGGTACTCAGTGACATACTGATTTAGAATCTATCTAAAGAAGTAGGGTCCTAGTGTTTACACCTATAGTTTACTTGTCTGTTACCTAAGTGTGTCCCATAATAAACATCATCCCAGTAATGCACTATCCCAAATCATGGTGAACCACGTCTCCGTCATCCTTAAGTGTTACATACATGCTAGCTTCCCTTTTATTTTATGATTTAGTAGTTTGATAAATTAGAAAACCAAATACAAAACCTATCCAACTATCTAAAACCCAGCTTAATTACAAAGTTATCCGAGTGAGCTCTGCTTCAATTCTACCGTCGTGAGGAACGACCCTGGATCATCCTTGCCACTTACTAGTATCAGGTACTCGTACCTAGTATCAGTACGTTGTTCGGAAGGTTTAGGTCCTGACAATTATAAATTTAAAACTACCACCGGTGCGCCGCGAGCGTGAGGTCCGCAACGACAGGAAGCGATTCCTGGACCGACCGTTTGGGGCGCGTCAAGTTTTTGGCGCCGCTGCCGGGGACGGTAGTACGATTTGGAGCTTGTTTAGATAAATTAGTTTTTAAGAGATCCTTTCGACTAGGACTTACTATCCTTGTCAAAAGTTAACTTCTGCCCGTAGATTAGCGTAGATTAGTTTAACTTAGCATAGCTTAGAATAACTTCCCTCCATACTATAACTTTAATTCTTAAACCTTCTTCGTGTGTTCTCTAAAAAAACTTTGGAAATGGCAAATTCACAACAACTAATAGATCAATTTGATAGTCTTGTTCAAGATAGATGTAGGAGTGATTCCCACTTAGATAACGAATATCAAAGGTATAATAGGACTTATTCGGATAATGTAGGGTTCCTAAATCCTCAAATACAATATCAATATGACCCCTACGCTTTCCCACAACATCAACACAATCCTTACTATCCTGAACCATTTGAAGTCTAGCCACACTCATCTTACCCTGTATCTGAACCTCAACCGTACGAGAGTCCTGACTTGAGAGATAAGTCTTTGACCTTTCTCAGCAGTAATGCTGCTTTCTCACCCTCTTCTAACTCACTTGAACAATTACTAAAAGAACAAGAAGACATGCTTAGAAGAAGTTCTGATAAGCTGTCTGAAATACGAAAACAAGTAAGTAGTAAGGGAAATGAGGATCAAGATAGAACCAATTTTAGGCTGCAGGAAGATGAGAGTAACACACACACCACATCTACTTCACCCGACACAGACTTTCATTTTCATGAGTCTGGTTGCAAACTTTCTTCTACTCCTACACCTAACCAATCTTCTAAACCCTCACTTCCACCTATTCCTAACCTATCAACGTCCAAGACCGACGAAGAGTTCATTCTAGAGGAGCTCTCCGAACCATTGCAACTCGAAACTACTGGCCAGGGTGACGAGTTTGACGAGGTAGACGAGGAGATAGAAATGGAGAAACCGGAGGTGGAGATATACAAAGAAGACTCGGCTTCAGAAGGATGGGAGGAATATGCACCGACTCTGAAAAGTGATCTCATCCCAACTCAAAAAGACGTGGTTGATACTATCCCACAACTAGTTGTGGTTGATGATATCCCACATATCTCTCAGGATGAATCACCCCTTGATCTAGTTGAAACATCTATTGCCTTAGACATACCAGTTTCCCAAGTAATTGATGAAAATGTTGCTACAAGATTGGAGACGTCAATGGACTCTGTTCCACCTCCATGCCCAGAGTACAACATTAGCACCAACCCAAAGACCATAAGAAGTAAGATGGGTTCTGCATCAAGGTTGCCCTACAAACCATCTCTCCACTACATAATGACATACATTTCATTGAGAGATAAGGACCTCATTGACCTGCCCATTCTAAAAATCCAAACTGAGAAAGTACAAAAAGTTGAGAGATTTATTATACCTCAAGTAAAACAAATCACTCACTTCGACGTACCTTCTAATCTGATTGGACATACCCTAGGAATAACCTGCTTTAACTACATAGGTATGCGCCAATACTATCACTTGTGTCTACTGATGGATACAAGTGAACTAGGATTTCCTGAAATATAGCGCTAGAGTCAGGCTCGAGACTCGAACAAAAACAAGCGCTTCTCGGGAGGCAACCAGTGTCTAACGTAGTATTAGTAATAGTAGTAAACTAACCCCAATAAGTAGAAAATGCAACCCTAGAAAACATGTTTAAATGTTTTCTTCAATTTAAGTGAACAAAAAGGAAAAGGTTTTCAAAAATGACTTGGAACTTAAATTTCATATTCATTGAAGTCATGGTTTTTAAACTTAAATGTCAATCTTTTGCTAAAAACCCTGAAACTTTCCTTCTCTCGCTTGTTTAGACTTCATTGGAAAAATCTATTTCACCATTATCTAGAGTTCTTAACATCCTTTCACTCTCAAACATGGAACCCTGCTAGAATTTTGTTATCTAGGTGCCTTAGTCATCATACACACCCACTCACATATTTCGAGCATTTTAGGTACTTACATATATTTCTGTGAACATACATAGGATCTTTAATCGATTTATCTGATAAACATGATTTGTATGTCAATATATGCTCGAACTCGTTTAAAAATATGTGCTTTGGAAATCTTTATACTTGGCTGCCTGATTTAACTGAATCTTCTAGCATTTCAATATCTATTGTTTGTGTTGAAATGAAATTATAGGCGGTCGACGCTTTTAAGCATATGATTAAACTTGAAGTCATACATTGGTTCGTTTTTCAAAAACATTCACTTTTAAAAATCTTTCCAAAACCAGTGAATCCATGACTTAAGGAATAATCACATGTCTATTAGATCATATTTGTCTGCTCTATTGTTTGTACAAATGCCTAACAGACAGGGACCGACGCCTATGGATGGAGAATCTTAGAATATAATGGAGAAATGACAAGGGGAGCACTATCATTCATTAGATTTGGAAACTTTGGAGCATTGCTTATTATGGGAAATGATATATCTTCAGGAGACAAAAGATGAACACATTCTGGTTCTTTCGGAATTGTTCATCGAGCAAATGACCTCGACATCCACCATATGTTCCCAACATTCCATAATCTAACCATACCTTACCACATCCTTGGTTGCTAGAAGGGCGTTTCATGGAACCCAGGACCACCATCACCATAGCCACATCCGCCCACCCATCCACCCATTCACACTTATCCTTACCACCATTGGGGACCATGAACCACCACAACGCTAGTAGTATTTTCCAGCTTATAAAGTATTCATTGCTAAACCTTAGAAATATAAGCTGATAAAGGATTGGATATCAAGAGATTAAAGATGGGATGGAAATGGAAGCTGGAGATCTCGTCTGACAAGAACAACATTACATTCATTCCATCAGTTCGTCGGAGAAGATCTTTGGTGATAGGTGATTATGGCCATAGGATTCAACACTTTCAAATCATCATAAGCTGTTAAGTTACATCAGTGGCTCACGATGATTAGGATCCTTGTCCGTTATCCCTATCAAGCATTTGGTGCATCTTGGTTGATTCTGCCTGCTTCCCGATGATGTTATCACTTCATTTTCTACAATCTATCTTTTTATTCTGAGTTATGCTTGAGAGAAGTTGGTGGATGGTTTTGAATGATGAGTATACCGCTTGAGCTCGAGTGCACTTCATGAAGACGGAGTCTGAACCAACATACACTGGTGCCGACACAGTCTACTTTTCAGATCCTCAGCTCAATGCCGTAGCCATATAGGGGAGTTTCTTCGTTCTTATCCTTGTTTTGATATGATCATTTTGTTCTATTTTTATCAAAGTAATATATACCATATCCTAAGCTTATCACTAAGTATGGGATTCTAGCCCAAAATAAACACTTGAGAAACATTTTCCGATATGTTCAAACTCTAAGTGTGGGATTTTTCTATCAATAAATTCTTAACTCAAGAGAACATTAGGGACAATGTTCCTCTAAGTGTGGGATAGCGGTATAGAATACCATAGGTTTGCTTATTAGATTCTTGTTTCCAAAAGCAAACTCGGAAAATATTCCTCAATTTATTTAAAAAACTCACTTTTGCTAAAATTTTCAAAAATTTTTGAGTTAAAATGTCTTAAGAAGGAGCATTTTCATATATGAGTAGGGTATTCTGGAAATTAAGAGTAAATAAGGTAGGAATTTCTTAGGTCTAAAATGATAATCTAAGAGGGGCATCGTATGGCTAGGCACAAACAAACCCAAAAACTTGCAGTGAGGTATCTTGAGCCAATATAAGCATTCATATTTAATGCTTCACTATTCGTTTGTTTCAGTGTGCCGATGCATGCATCCGGAATTAGAACTTGCTCCTGGTATGCACTTCGAGACCACATTGGTAGAGTACCGTACGCGGTATAGGTGCAGTTAGATGACCTTGACATTCCTTAGGATTTAACCCTTTTTATCATATCTTTTCAAGCCCAAAACCCTTCCAACACTCATCTTTAGTGTTGATGATCCACTTAGATAACCCTGTTGCGCCTTAGCCTGTTCGTTTCTTTCAAAACCCTTTAAATCTTAACCCATTTATTTCACACCCACCAAAAATCTTATCTTAGAAATTTTAAACTTGTGGAAAATGTCATTTAAATATCCTTTTTTCTTTCACTCCAAATCACAAATACTGGTGTTTACTCAAAATTTCTCGCGTGCGTTCCCTTGAAAAAAATCAAAAGTTGAGAGTTTATGGTGTGAAAAATTGACACCAAGTAAATGAAAAGTCATCAAAAGGATGAAAAAGATGAAAGAAAGAAAAGGATTTCAAAAGGCAAACGAAAGAAACAAAATAAAATCCCTAGAAAAGCCCAAAAATAGAAACAAAAGAAAAAGAAAAGAAAATAGAATAAAGCTAAGTGCTTCGAATCTCTCGAAAATTCCCGCTCTTATAAAAGACATAAATTCCCTCGTGTATTTTCAAAAGATAGAAGTCAAAATAGCTATCTTCTTCCCATACTGTTATCCGTTTCCGTTTTCGTTAAAAAGGTTGTTTAAATAATGTTTGAAAAAAGTTTAGAAGTCCTAAGATAAGCAAAACCCTTTACAACAACTAAAAATTCCCACTTATCCATACCCCGTAACCCTCACCTACCATTACAACCCACTCTGAATGTCCTGGGATAGCTAGCACCGTCCTCACCTAAGTGGTGGAGATATGATTCTCGAGCAAGCCTATGACGATGGATGTTGCATGACTGGCTTATGAGCGATTTCATTTGATTAGATTGATAGGTAACCCGAAACACTTTTGAGTGAATTGAGTGACCACCTTGTGAGATCGCCTAGTCATGTATATTCCAAGATCGCGAGAATTGAAAGCATGCCTAAGAGAATCATTTTATGCCTCTGAAAGGAATACCTTACTTTCTCTTATTTCCAGGATATGTTACTTGTATATGGAGATGGTTGTTTTTGATATGTTTTGATTCACCCCAAAAATAAACTCGTGTTTTCAAAATGTTTTTCCTAAAAGCAAGTGAGAATTTTGAGTTTTGTTTGAGGACAAGCAAAGTCTAAGTGTGGGATATTTGATGACACGCAAAAAGTCATGTTTTTGTGTGCCATTATCTCACCATTTTAGCCAATTATTAATGAAAACACTTAAATATGAACTTAAACATCACATTTCATCATAAGGGCTAAAATATAGACGATGTTTCAAGAATCAACCAAAAAGACCTAAAAACGAGTAAAATAGAGCACAAACGATTAACGAATCTTCCGTTCACGCATTTAAGCACAATTTAAGCTATACTTGGAATTATGACCTCTAACTTATGTCATTTTCTTCGTTAGGAAATTACGATACCGTGAGCGCGAGAATCACTCAAAACGGATAAACGACGAAGAAGTTCCGCCAAATCGAAGAAACGGAGAACCAAAGGACCGAATACGGCTGGACACAGACCGTATACGGCTGAGCCAGACCGTATACGGCTGGACACAGACCGTATATGGCCTGTGCAGACCGTATACGGCCTGTGCTCAGCCGTATACGGGCCAGCTCAGCCGTATTCACCCTATGCACAGCCGTATACGGTCCAGTTCAGCCGTATTCACCCTAGCTCAGCCGTATCTTGCGTTTGGGTGATAAAAATTAGGTTTTTATTCGCCTTTGTGATACGGTTGTGCGTTTCATGGTTTGGATACGGTCTACGGATACGGTTGTGCGATCTCTATATATAGAAGCCTCATTTCATCATTTTCAACATCCTTCAAATCAATTCACACTTCACTCTCTCACTACTCTCTCTCTAGATTTTATTTACGTTTTCATTTTAGTTTCTCTCTCTAGGTTCTCTCTCTAGTCTCTCTCTCTCTAGTTTCTCTCTCTAGAAACTAGTGGGAAGATTAGGGGGAGAATCCGTAGCTGTTAGGGTAGTTATGTAGTGTAATTCGTAGAAGCTAGCATTTGTAATACTTGGGATATTATTCGGCGAAATACAAGTGTTATTCTGCTCGCATTTATTTACCGGTAATATCTATCCTATCTTATATTAATTCGTCATAATGTTCTTGTTTGATGTTTGTGATCTATTAATGTTGGAAATGTTTATTGCCATGCGTTGTGAGTAGTTACTTGATTGTTTGCCATGATTTAAATAGTTGTAATTTGGAATGATTAACGGAATTGTTAAACCTTGTATCTGTCTAAACTTATCATGCATCTAGACTTAGTTACGGATCACCCTTTCCAGTCCTTCACGTGACTATCACCTTAGCTGTAGGCCTAAGTTACGGTAGATATGTTATCTGTATGTTTGTACGAAGCCGTGTCTGTCACTATAATTCGGCTGAAGTACTGGGTATAGCTTTGGAAACACCACTGGTGGAGTACAACGTGGAAGCTCCGGAAAAGCCGTCTGTGCCAACACTGTGGATTACCTAGAGACCCTAGAATATGGTCTAGGAACCAATATAGCTGTGGAAATGTTACAGTACACCGTCTGTCTACCCCTGGAACTGAAGCTATGGAAACATTTCAACATAGTACACCGTACCTGTACCTAGGGATAAAAGCTACAACATATCCCTGGTTACGAGGGTCTGTGGAACTGTTTAAGTGGAGTACATCGTGAACGGTGCCTAGTGTGGTACGCTGTGGAATGAGTATGTATTGTACACCGCTGGTGTTCCTAGGGCTGAATGACTGATTGCAAAGGAGAGTCTAGATCATGACAGAAGTAATTGAACTAATCAAACGTAAGGAATGAGTCTAGAGATGAAAGTCAAGCCCAGCAGTGGTTCAGGATTCTTAAAACCGCTAGACTCTACAAAACTGATAGTTTAGAATACAAAGTTAATAATCAGTACACGATTAGATAATAACATTTAGACTTAGGTGTTAACAAAGGTCATAATAAACTGAGGGTAGTCTGTTACCTTATTCCTGCACCCTTAATGGGTCACTTGTCATAACCAGGCAGTGTGGGGGGTTGAGCAGCCTGTTCTGATCAGAATCACGATAGCCTAGGTACTCAGTGACATACTGATTTAGAATCTATCTAAAGAAGTAGGGTCCTAGTGTTTACACCTATAGTTTACTTGTCTGTTACCTAAGTGTGTCCCATAATAAACATTATCCCAGTAATGCACTATCCCAAATCATGGTGAACCACGTCTCCGTCATCCTTAAGTGTTACATACATGCTAGCTTCCCTTTTATTTTATGCTTTAGTAGTTTGATAAATTAGAAAACCAAATACGAAACCTATCCAACTATCTAAAACCCAGCTTAATTACTAAGTTATCCGAGTGAGCTCTGCTTCAATTATACCGTCGTGGGGAACGACCCTGGATCATCCTTGCCACTTACTAGTATCAGGTACTCGTACCTAGTATCAGTACGTTGTTCGGAAGGTTTAGGTCCCGACAATTATAAATTTAAAACTACCACCGGTGCGCCGCGAGCGTGAGGTCCGCAACGACGGGAAGCGATTCCTGGACCGACCGTTTGGGGCGCGTCACAATCACCACCCGAGCATCATTCTTGGGCAATGCCTTGGCTTCCGCCCATTTCGATACATAGTCAACCGCCACAAGGATGTATTCATTTTTAAAAGATGGCGGGAATGGTCCCATGAAGTCAATGCCCCAAATATCGAAAACTTCACAAACTTGGATGCTTGTTTGTGGCATTTCATCCCTTTTGGAGATGTTTCCGGTTCTTTGACATGCATCACATGTTTGGCACAATGTGTTTGCTTCCTTGAATATTGTTGGCCAATAGAACCCCGCATCAAACACCTTCTTGGCGGTGACCGAGGGACCATAATGTCCACCGGTGGGCCCATAGTGACATTCATCCAAAATCTTCCTTGTTTCACCACCCGAAACTGTCGCACCCCCAAATTATGATGCGGAAGCGGGTCGATTCGGGGCGCGACTAATCAATATACAAAGCACACAAGATTTCATAATGAACGACCACTACATGCGTCGTTTACAAATACATTGATATTATAAAAGTTTTACACTGTTATAACATAGTTTACAAAAGCTCCTGAGTTCGATTGATAGAGATTCTATGGCATAACTAAATTATACAAAATATAGTAATGCATGACAATCTCTTGATGTCTGAATGTGACTCGAGCTAATGGGCATCTTGAGTGGCAGACCTACTGCTGCTGATCACCTGTGATACATGCTAAAATGGGTCAGCGAAAACGCTGGTGAGCTCACAGGTTTGTATGTCAACACATATTTGTATGAACCGCAAGATTTAATGATAATTGAATTTAAAATGCAATTAAGCAAAATAAAAGTTATACAGCCATGAGCACATAGTCTGAGCTTAACTCGAGATGTCAGGTCCACATTTAAGGTATCCTGATCGAGGTGCCTCCTACGAGTGTCTAATCATCACTCGTCTTCCCAAATATTAATACATCCGTTTGACAGGTTAGTGCGTGCTAACCCGGATGAGGCTGGTCAGACCTATATGATATCATATACTAATATTCACGCTACTAGGTATTACCAAACTATGCTGATGGAGGGCTTTAAAATGATTAGAGAAAATAACTCATGTAGTATTTGATTTAATGATACTTGCGTTCATATTGTAAAACAAAACAAGCAATGGATCACACCCCTGAGAAAACATATTTAAAAAGGGGCTATGAGACTCACCTGAGCCTAATGAATTGTTAGCCAACAATTATGATGATTCACAATGATTTTGATGTCGTTACAACAACTGAACCTGCAGGGCGTCTGAGACGCGCAAGGTTTTGATAAATGATTAGATTCTTAAAACATGCCGGGCGTATCAAACGCGCATGGTTTAATTGATTTGATGACACTATGGACCATCTTTGCTAGTTATTCCCTTAACTAGTTTTGACCAAATACTTTGGTTAGTGATTATGTTTTGAGTTTGTGAAAATGGATACGGCCCATTGGTGATTGTTTGATATAATAATTCTTCAATTATTATTACTACTTTCATTTGTTGTAAACTTATAAAAACATATTTGAAGTGTTTAAATGTTGTATCGTATAAGTATGAAATATGTCGCGACGTCAGACACTTAGTGTAAACCTTTAGTTTTAAGTTTATGGGAAAAAGAGGGTCCGAATACTAAAATATGCCATTTTCGACCCCTAGATGACTCCGGATGGCTTAAAACTGACTAGGCTAAGGTACTTAGCCTTGACCATTGGGTTGTTTTCGAGTGACCGAGCGAATTTGAGCCCAATCCGTTACAATAAATTTTTCATCGAGAAGCTACCCTGTTTTAACTTGTTAAATCGTCGACGTTTTCGAAAATTTACTTGTTCTGTTTTAGCTAGAATTCGCAGGGCTAGTTTATTGATCCGTTGGATCAGGAAATATAACGGGGGAATCCGCCGTATTCATTTGAATACGCCGTATTGGTGGCTTTTGTGGGGAATACGCCGTATTCATTTGAATACGCCGTATTGGTGGCTTTTGTGGGGAATACGCCGTATTCATTTGAATACGACCGTATTCATGAAAAATAGAGGGAATACGCCGTATTCCCTTGAATACGCCGTATTCCTTTGAATACGCCGTATTCCTTTGAATACGCCGTATTCCCTTGAATACGCCGTATTCCGAGGAGGCGCAGGTAGTTCATGATTTCTGGGCGGGAAGACGCCGTATTCCCTTGAATACGCCGTATTCATGTGGTCTGGGCAGGAATACGCCGTATTCCCTTGAATACGCCGTATTCCGAGGGCTGATTCAAGTCTGTAGTTTCAAAATCATACCCAAACCAAATCTAATCCGCAATTTAACTAACAATCATCAATCCTAACACTAATACATGATAGTATATGCTATTTAAGTACGAAATAACAAAGTTTAAGTTAGTGATTTTCCTTACAATGATTTATGATAAACGGATGATGGTAATGATGGAGACGAAGAAGATGATGGTGAGGATGATCACGATGATGATGATGATAATCTAGTTGTTGTTAATTGTTGTTGTTGTTTGAAAATGAAAACCGAGAGAGAGCCGAGAGAGTTTGAGAATTTGAAGAAGAAAATGAAATGAAAACAAAGGGTGAGTTGGGTTTGTTCATCCGGCTCCAATTATTGGAGTCGGTTGGGCTCCCATTCGTGGTACAAAATACCCGTGTTTTTGTACCCGATCGAAAAGTAGTAAAATGTTTTAATTCGATAAATTCCTATAATTGATATCGTACGTATTTTAATCGAAGTATTTTAATAAAAATACTTTTAATGAGATATAAAAATATATCTTTGCTTTATCTTTCTGAGACGGACACGATTTAATTGATTTCGTCGCGTTTGAGTAAAAAGGTATAAAACGAAATATGTTTTGTTTTATCTAATGTAAATAATAATTAATATCTCCGATAATAATACATTATTTATATGTTTTGTTGCGAATGTTTTACATTAGTACGATACGAATACTTTATATATTATCAAAATAATATATAATAAATATGTAGATATTAAATAATCATTCGGTATTACTTAATATTTGATTTTCACCAATGCCGTATAAATGAATCGGAAATTTGGCCGATTTGAAAATGAACGATTAAATATAATCGTGAACTGATATATATTCAACAATATATACATTGATACATACAATTAGCCTAATACATAGCACTAATTACATGTATTTCTAAATGATTAGGAACTACAAACTAGTCCTAATTTGACGGGTGTCACAGAAACACACCTCCTCACCATGCCATCTGCACAAACCCGGAACAAATAAGGTTCTTCCCAAAATAGTATTTGAGGTTGGAGAAGAATTTGTTCTTTTCTTGATGGCTCATCCCTTTCCTCAACACACCACCAACCAAATAATTTGCCAAGTCGGCATACCAAGGTACTTCATCCATGTCCTCCTCACTTGTACCTACATAAAACAAAAATTCCTCCGGGAAAGAGTCATCAATGTTAGTATCGCCTTGCTTGTCAAGATTTGGATTCTCCAATCTCGACAAGTGATCGGCGACAAGATTTTCGGCACCCCTCTTATCTTTAATTTCAATGTTGAATTCTTGCAAGAGAAGAATCCAACGAATAAGACGCGGTTTTGCATCTTGTTTGGCAAAAAGATATTTGAGGCCGAATGATCGGTAAATACAACGGTTTTAAAAAGCACAAGATATTGCTTAAACTTGTCAAAGGCAAACACAACCGCAAGCAACTCTTTTTCGGTCGTGGTGTAGGTTTGTTAGGCCCCATTTAATGTTTTGCTAACAAAGTAGATAGGCTTGAAATGTTTGTCCTCTCTTTGTCCTAGGACGGCTCCTAAGGCAAAGTCGCTAGCGTCACACATCAACTCAAAGGGCTTGGATCAATCGGGTGAGACAATTATGGGTGCATTGGTCAAATGGTCTTTAAGGGTCGAAAATGCACTCAAACATGGTCCATCAAACACAAAAGGGGCATCCTTTTCAAGTAGATTAGTCATTGGACGAGTGATCTTCGAAAAATCCTTAATGAATCTGCGATAAAAACCGGCATGACCAAGAAAACTTCTAATGCCCTTAACATTGGTCGGTGGAGGTAATTTGGCAATAACATCAATCTTAGCCCTATCAACTTCAATACCTAACCCCGACACTTTATGTCCCAACACAATACCCTCACGTACCATAAAATGGCACTTTTCCCAATTCAACACTAGGTGGGCTTTCTTACATCTCTCCAACATTTTATCCAAATTGTTTAAACAAGACTCAAATGAGTTGCCAAAAACCGAAAAATCATCCATGAAGACTTCCATGGAAGTTTCAACCATATCGTGAAAAATGGCAATCATACAACGTTGAAATGTGGCGGGAGCATTGCAAAGACCGAAAGGCACCCTTCTATAGGCATAAGTACCGAAGGGGCAAGTGAATGTGGTCTTTTCTTAGTCTTCGGGGTCTATGGGGATTTGAAAGTATCCCGAGAACCCATCTAAAAAGCAATAGAATTCATTGCCCGCAAGCCTTTCAAGCATTTGGTCAATGAAGGGCAAAGGGAAGTGATCTTTCCAAGTGGCGTCATTTAGCTTTCTATAGTCAATGCACACACGCCACCCGGTCACGGTCCTTATGGGAATCATTTCATTTTTATCATTGGCCACAACCGTCATACCCCCATTTTTCGGCACACAATGTACCGGGCTCACCCAAGAACTATCCGCAATAGGGTAAATGATACCCGCATCAAGAAGCTTAATTACTTCTTTCTTGACCACATCCACCATATTGGGATTAAGCCTCCGTTGTCTTTGGACAACGGGTTTAAAATCATCAACAAAATTGATTTTGTGTTTACAAAAGGATGGGCTTATTCCCGGTATGTCGGATGTCCGCCAAGCGAAAGCTCTTTTGTGAGCCTTGAGTACATTGTAACGCCCCAAATTTTTGTAAGTTTAAATTATATTATATACGTTTAATTATTTAATTCTATGTATATGATATTGTGTTATGTGGAATAAATTGTGATGTGCTAGAATAAGTAAGTGAAACTAACTTTGTATATGATATTGTGTTATGTGCTAGAATAGAATAAGTATATGATATTGTGTTATGTGGAATAAATTGTGATGTGCTAGAATAAGTAAGTGAAACTAACTTTGTAAAGAAAATAGAGTTAGAGGGTAGAAATTGTCAAATTAGCAAAGTTGAAGGATTTAATATGCAAATTGATTAATAAAACTCAGTTCCTGTAGCTTCTAGTTCAGTAGTGAAAAATTAAAACAGAAAGATACGTGAGTGACAGAGGGAAATCGTGAGAGGAGAACAAGAAGAAAGAACAAGATTCAATCAAGCTAGGGTCTATGTAAATTAAAGCTTTTAATCTTCAATTCAGTCTATACAAGTAAGAATTTTCTCTTATATCACTTTAAATTGAAGTTAGGGTTTGAGTTCATAAACCCTAAGTTGTTAGAAATTTATAAATAAGTAAGTAATTGATTGTAATTAAGTTCCATACAAGTAGTTAAGTTAGGAAGAATGATTATATCATGTTGGTTAGGTTAAAGTCTCTATGATCATATGTAAATGGGTTAATTGATTAATTATGTGTATGTGAGATCACCAATTAATGATACTATTGGTGAGTTGTAAGAATTATGGTTAGAAAGAATGTTAATTGCCCATTTGATTATGATTATAGGATAAGTGTATGGAACTTATGTTAGAATTTTAGGTGTTATGTGATTTAGCACCTAAATCATATGTAAGAAATAAGAGTAAGTCATTTGAATGTGTAAGTGATATGTGTTTATGTGATTATGTGAATAGGTGATCAAGCGTGCAAGAAATCAAGTGTTTAATTTAGCTAATTGCAAGGTAAGTATATGGAGATGTGGAACCAAGGAATGATTTATCATTTGCTTGGTGGTATCTAAGTAATGACTTTGTCATTAGCTTAGTTTGATGTCAATTCTTCGGAATTTGGCATGTTAGACGTTATGGATCCTCAACTTGTTGCAGAATGTTATGTTTATATTCCATTACTTACTAAGCATTTATGCTTATCCGTTATGTTTAACATGTTACAGGAAGTTCAAGCAAGGTAAAAGACGAGTCAGGAAAGAAACCCATGGATAGCTAGTGGTGGAGCTCATTGCTTGGTTGGTAATGAGTTTAATTCCTTTTTGATCATGCTCACGATACAATAACACCCCCATTTGTAAAGTTTAAGATTTTAGTCAATGTTGTAAAAGTTAGTAAGTCTCACTTGTGAAAGATGTATGGTTTTGATGAAAGTTAATGTTTTGGTTAAAGTTAAATTAGTGAGACTTGAAATGTTAAAGCTTTATGTAAATATGAATGAAAAGTGGTTGTTTTGACTTTGTAAAGTCAACCGAGTAAGAATGATTGTCATTGGATAGTCAAAGATTTAAATGGGTCAACTTGGTGCCCAAATGGGTCACTAAGAGCTTACGTGTCAAATTGGGTTGTGTTTGTCGAAAGTTATATAATTTTGTACCTACAAGTTCTAATACTATTGTCAAATGTGTGGTCAAAAGTTAAAAGTCAGATTGGTAAAGGTTTGGAACTTGAGGTGTTAACATTTTTGGTCAAAACGGTCGAAAACAAGTATATGGGTCAAAATGGGTAAAAATGAGAATTTCGGAAAAGTAAAAGTTGAGTTATGTACATTTGCCCATATTAAATGTGTCTGCAAAATTTGGTAATCCCAGGTGTTGTCGTTTAAAAGTTATGCGATGTCTAAGTTCGGATTTTGTACTAAATTGTGCAGAGTTTTTGGTCTGCTGCTGGAACCATCGGAATCCGGCGGCTTCAGTAGCAATCCGGCGGATTCGTCATGAATCCGGCGGATTCAAGGGACCGGATTCGTTTGTAGAGTTCTGGCTCCGGTTTAAGCTTAAAGTGAGTCGGAATCCGGCGGATTCCTTTGGAATTCGGCGGATTCATCTGTTTTTCAGGAGGTTTTTAATTTAGTTGTTTGAAATAGAAATGAACAACTAATAAGTTACCAAAAGATCATAGTAATGTCAGGAACTGTACTGGGACAAAAAGTATAAAAAAAAGAAAAAAAAAGAAATGGTCACATTTTCGGGGTGTTTCAAGTTGGTATCAGAGCACGGTTTAAGGGATTCGGGTATCCACCATTAGTGGGTACTTGATCTTAGACCACTTTAATTATTGTATTGAGCATGATTTATAACTGTTATGTGTACAAGATTATGTGTGCTAATGATTTTGAATCAAAGTGTGTCGTGTGGACTTTGGATATGTTATATTCTAATACGGTAATTAGTGCGCCTGGCTAACGCAATGATTATCATGTTACCATATGGGTATCCATGGAAACCACGGAACATTAGAGGATAAGTTATTAGCTATTGTTAGTATTATGTATTATATGTACATATAAAGTAGACTTGTAAATGTTAAGCAAGTTGAGTTAATTATACTGTGTCTACTTTCAGTAAGGATGGATGAGCGAGAAATAAATTTGACTCTTGGGTTTGATTCGAATCCTAGAGCCCAAGATGAAGAGGCAGGAGGCAGTGGTGGAAGACCAAGGTCTCCTATTCCTAACACCGAATTGTCTTGGGAAGGTATAAAATCCCTTGTTTCTAAAGAAATTAGTCAAGCTCAAGAAGCATCTCTTCCGTTTTTAGTGACAACAATTACAGAGACAGTAAGAAAAATTGTAAGTGAAGAAATGCAGAAAGGACGAGGAGAAGTAGTTGTGCCCAGACCAGATATAACTCCTTCAGCCCCTATTCAGGTAGAGCAAAAGAAAATAAGTTATAGAGACTTTTCAGCATGCAACCCACCAGAATATGAAGGTGATTTGGATCCAATCAAATGTTATCGTTGGATTTCAGAGGTAGAGGGGGCATTCACTACTGTGGATTGTCCCAACAAGTTTAAAGTAAGGTATGCAGCTAATCTTTTAAAGAATTGTGCTAAGTGGTGGTGGAATGTACAGTGTAGAACCAAAGGTGATGAAGCTATTGGTAAATTAACTTGGGAAGAGTTTAAAGTGATGTTTGAAAGCACATATTCTCAAGATGCAGATTTGAACAAAATACGTCAGGAGTTTCTAGCAATGGAACAGTCGAATGAGTCGGTGAATGAATTGGTGGGCAATTTTCTGGATAGAGCTCGTTTTTGTCCAGAATATATGGATAACCCAGAATATATGCTTATTGAAAAAGGAAATCAGAAAGTATGTACTTCCAAAAAGGTGTCAAACTCTTGAAGAAATGATAGATGAAGCCCTTTTTCAAGAACTTGAGTTAAAGAAAGATGAACAAGTGGCGGCTACCAAGAGAAAAAGTGATCAAAGTTCAGGTGCATCAAAGAAATTTAAACCAAGCGGAAGTATTAAGAAAGAAGATAGACCGGCACCACCCGAATGTAAAAAGTGTCATCGTAAACACTTTGGAGAAAGTAAGTTTGGCACTAACGCATGTTATCAATGTGGACAAGAAGGTTATTTTGGCCGAGATTGTCCAAACCCAATCCGTGTATGTTATAATTGTTATGAACCGGGGCAAACAAAATCAGAATGTCCAAAACTTGGGAACCGGCCTACTTCTTCAGCACCTCGAAGAACTTCAGAAAAGAAAGCTGTAGAAGTTCCAAAGTCTAAAGGCCGTTCCTTCCAAATCACTGCTGAGGAAGCTCAGCGAGCCCCCGATGTTCTAACAGGTACCTTTCTTGTAAATTTAATGCCTGCACATGTGTTATTTGATTCGGGAGCTTCGCGATCTTTTGTGTCAGAAAAGTTTAGTCATAAATTTTCTATTCCCCTTAGTGAGTTAGACACTCCACTAGATGTTGAAATTGCTGATGATAGAATAGTTTATGTGGCTAGTGTATATCGTGGGTGTCAACTCCAAATCAGTAATGAGTATTTCCTTATAAACCTTATCCCAATGCAAATGGGTGAATTCGATGTAGTAGTGGGTATGGATTGGCTTGGTAGACATAATGCGGTTATACAGTGTGAGAAAAAGATTATTCGGGTCAATGCTCCAAGTGGGGGAGTGATTGATATTTATGGGGAAAAGAAAAAGCAATCCTTATCCATATGTACATTTGCTCGTGCTAAGCGTCATTTGTCACGTGGTTGTCAAGCCTTTTTGGCCCACGTGGTAGACTTTCAGAAAAGTATTCCAAAACTCGAGGAGATTCCTGTTGTAAAGGAGTTTCCCGATGTTTTCCCTTACGAGCTACCGGGTATTCCACCCGATAGGCAAGTCGAGTTTCGTATAGACCTCATTCCTGGAGCTACTCCTATTGCTAAGACTCCGTATAGACTTGCCCCTTCTGAAATGCAAGAATTGATTAAACAGTTACAAGAATTGTTAGATAAGGGGTTTATTTGTCCAAGTAGTTCACCTTGGGGTGCTCCAATATTATTTGTTAAGAAAAAGGATGGTACAATGCGCATGTGTATAGATTATCGGGAATTGAATAAGGTCACCATCAAGAATAGGTATCCCTTACCTAGGATTGATGATTTGTTTGACCAGTTGCAAGGTGCCAGCTATTTTTCTAAGATTGATTTACGTTCAGGCTATCACCAACTTAAAGTTCGAGAAGAAGATGTAGCAAAAACAGCTTTAAAACTAGATACGGTCATTATGAATTTGTAGTGATGCCTTTTGGTTTAACCAATGCCCCAGCAGCTTTTATGGATCTCATGAATCGGGTATGTCGTCCGATGCTTGATAAATCTGTAATAGTGTTTATTGACGATATTCTTGTTTATTCTAAGTCTGCTGGTGATCATGAACTTCATTTGAGACAAGTTTTGCAAATGTTACGTATTGAAAAGCTTTATGCTAAGTTTTCAAAATGTGAATTTTGGCTTCGTGAAGTTCAATTTCTGGGTCATGTTGTGAACAGTCAGGGTATTAAAGTAGATCCTACCAAAGTCGAGGTGGTGATGAAATGGGAACCCCCAACTAATCCGACTGAGGTAAGGAGTTTTCTGGGTTTAGCCGGTTATTATAGACGGTTTATCCAAGATTTCTCCAAAATTTCTACCCCACTTACAAAGCTCACTCGTAAGAATGTTAAGTATGAGTGGAAAGATGAACATGAACAGGCTTTCAGAACCCTTAAGTTAAAGTTAAGTCAAGCACCTATCTTAGTACTTCCTGAAGGTACTGAAGATATGGTTGTATACCGTGATGCCTCTTATAATGGATTAGGTTGTGTTTTGATGCAACGTGGAAGAGTGATAGCCTATGCCTCGAGACAGTTGAAAGAACATGAGAAAGGGTACCCGGCGCATGATTTAGAACTTGCAGCAGTTGTTTTTGCCCTTAAGATATGGAGACATTATTTGTATGGGGTAAAGTGCACCATTTATACCGATCATAAAAGTCTTAAGTATTTCTTTGACCAGAGAGATCTCAATATGAGACAAAGACGGTGGTTAGACTTGGTGAAGGATTATGATTGTGAAATCCTTTATCATCCTGGAAAAGCGAATGTGGTTGCAGACGCTCTCAGTAGAAAGGCAATGCATCATGCCTTGATTGTTAGATCTTTACGGATTACGGTCTCTCCAAGTTTTTTAGATCAGATTTAAGAAATACAACAAAATGCTTGGTGTAACATCCTCGAAATGGACCTAGTTGTGTTATATTATTTCTTGATTTAAATTAGTATTTAAATGTGTTTGGAAATAATATTGTTTGAATTAGTGAAATAATTGGAATAGGAGTCGAATATTCCAATGTGATAAGTGAATTATTAATTGTTGTAAATTAATATAGTTGACGGTACAATAAAATGTTTGGACTCGTAAATGGTTTTCGGGTTCCATGCAATAGATTGAGATGGGGTATTAAATTATACCCGTATAATAGAAGGTCGGTTGAGAAACCGACTTAAGTTTCTATTTATATAACTTTCCTTTTTAGGAAGTTATTCATTTTTATTCCAAAAACTCACAGAAACTCTCTGAAAACCTTCAAATCAAACTAGAAATCAAATCAGGAAGTGGTGATTCTCGTGAAACTTCATTATCATCAGATTATCATCGATATGTTCTTCAATCAGTAAGTGTTCTTAAGTATTTAAGAATTTGATTTTGATTGAAATTAGGTAAATTGATGATTTGAGAGAATTAGATGTTAGAAACATGTTATAAGTGTTACATATTGATTATGTAACGTTATGTGTGGTTAAAAACTGTTAGAAGTTGAGTTTGGGCGATTTTGTTATAAATATCGCGGATCAGGTTTTGATCAGGACGAACAGGGCTGGAACGACGGGGGAATCCGACGGATTCAAGGGAATCCGGCGGATTCCGTCAGAAATGAGGGAATCCGGTCGGATTCAGGGAATCCGGCGGATTCAGGTTGTTTTGTGGGAAGCCGGCGGCTTCTTAGGGAATCCGGCGGCTTGGTAGGCTGTAATCGCATTTCTTGTTTGATTGTTAACAGTAATGTGATTGATATTGGATGTATGTTAATATATGATAATGATTATGTTGTAAATCATTAGTACATGATTAGGAACTAGTAATTAAAAGATTAATTATGTTGAGTTCCTAAATGTTAAAGATTGATATAAGTTTAGTATTGATGATCATGATTTCTAACTTATATTTGATTTGTTGATTCTCAGATGTGGAAAAGGCTCAGTGATATAAGACTACTGAGTGGAGGCCTGAGGTAGTCGGTGAGTGGATCTGTAACCTCAGTGTGATTTAGTTGTAATGATTTGATTTACAACAAGTAATTATAGTATTACTTTGATAGAATGTAATTGTTGAGATATCTTGCCATGATAGTTTGACTAGTTGCTTACTTGGCTGTTTGAGCTAGTATGTAAGATTCTGAGGTCAACTTGACTTGACAGTTGGACTTAGTTGTCATTGTAGACGACAGGAGATCTTGAAACTTGAAATGTCGGTTTGGAGATCTAGGTCGTGTGTGATTGACAATAAGTTATCGGTAGTTCTGTATGGGCCAATGCAGATGATTGATAAGAGTTCCTTGAGTACCAAACCGGTATTAGGGTGTCTCAGGGACCACCGATCCTCATGAGGTTGCGTGTATGACATTGATTGGATGTCAAGTGATTGATTGATTTTCTGTTTATTGTTAATTGATGTAAACAGATTGTTATGCTAGGTCAGACTGTTGTTTATAGTTTCATTCACTTAGCTTTATGCTAACCCCACCACAATTCTTCCTGCAGGTTAAATAGATGGGACATATTGGGCAGGAGGTTGTGGGACTGGATGGAATGTTTGACAGGCTGTTACTCTGATTTGATTTTGATAATCAAAGAAATGTTTTGAATTATATAACACCAACTTTGTTGAAATATCATGTGTAATAAGTTTGAAAAAGTTTAGTGACATTTTAAGTAATGTAAAACATTGATAGTATGTTTTGAAATATACGCTTCCGAGTCGCAAATATTATATTATTGTTTATATTTAAACGAGGGGTGTATTTGATTGGTATCAGAGCAATAGTTTGGGTGAATTGGACTTGATAGAATGTTCAATCCTAAACTTTGATTGAGTTGAGTCAAACATTCCAGTGGGTGCGGGTTTAGTTGATTAGTGAATGTGTGAGAAAGTGATTAGTTGAATATGTACTAACCCTTAACAAGTTGTGAAGTTGTTGTTTGATTGCAGAGACGGAGGAACATGAGTATCTGATTGGTATATTTCATGTTTCCTCAACATTGCTGGCTTAAGATTCGTCAGGTAATCTTTGATAAGCCTTTGTTAATTTACATTAACTTGAATTGTTTACTCTGTTATGTTGAGTAAGCTTTGTTATGAAGTTACTTGAGTCAGACTGATATGATTCCCTAGTTTTGAGTCAACTAAGGATTGCTATATGTTGATATCAGGATAGAGGTATTGAATGGGATACTCATTGTAGTGGTTATTTCTGATTGAATTGAAAATGCAGAAATGTGATTAAATGAGTAGATAAAGAGTTGATTAAGGTTTAACATGATTGATGTTAGAACCTAAGGAGTGTCTTTATTGGGAGACAAGATGATTGATAATACTATATTAGTAGATTGATCACAGGCTGTGATCTAAATTCTTGTTAAGGATTTTTGTGTCATCTGATTTGAGAATGACTGCTATTTGAGGAAATATGTGTTTATGTGGCTATATGATATGTTTTGACTATAGCTAAACCTTTGAGCTAAACCAAGACTGATAGGTTTATAAGAAATATGGCTTATGATAAAGCTAAATTGATTAAGGAAGTGGTAGATCTTTCTGGTCAATTGTAAATTAAGAAATGAAATGTTTTATAGTAACATGATTGAGTAGATTTGTGGTGACATTGATGCTTGATAGTATAGCATATGTCAAAGTGATGCTAGTTAATTATGATGTGTCCTAAATTTTGTAGTAAATAGGGACATTGAATTGTGTTTAGTATTAAAATTATGATGATAGGTTATCATATGTTTGAGGTTTCAGATAAGTGATATACTGAGTGATTCAGTTGTTGAAAATTAGAACATTGTGTGTATATGAAATGGCTTGCATATGTAAGATTGAATATGTAAGTAGTAAGCTGATTTTGAGTGTGTATCAGCTGATAGAAACTACTAAATAGATGTTGATTGATTTGAAATCATGAAGTATTTAATATATATGAGATAAGAGTATATCACATTGATAATTATAATGTAGAGTGGCCTGAGGATGGATTGTGAAGAACATAATCTTGCAACGCCTGATCACCGTTGTTATATTATGTTGTGTCACATGAACTTGTTGAGGCTACTTGGTATAAAATAAATGTAATGTGATTTTGAATAAATGGAGCATGATAGTATGTTAAGTTGTTTAATAATTGTTTTGATAAGAAAACAATCAGTTGATAGAGTTATGATATTTAGACTGTAAAGATGTCAGTGTAAATGATAATTGTCATTGATAGATGTTTTAATGATAAACATAGATGACTAATATGATTTTGTTGAAAATGTAATTGTAACTGATTGTGTTAAATTGACCATAGGTGAATTTGATAGTGTTTGAGTGAGTCACTATGTTGTAGCTGGCTTGTAGGAAGCCAAAGTTGAGATAGGTTGATATTGTCTTGCTTGAAGAATTTCTAGTATTATTGAATGTAATAATTAGAAGTCAATGTTTGAAAGTAAACATACAATATGGAATGGCTTGTATGGAGCCAATACTGATGTAGGTTGACCTTGTCCTTGTGAAGGATTGATAAGATTATTGAAAGTAATAATTTAAAATATATGTTTGAAGGTGAACATATAAGATGAAATGGTTTGTTGTGAGTTAATATTGATAGTATGTTAACTTTGAAAGTCAAACCATGAATAGAGAACTGTGTATAAAATTAATTGCTTGTGATTGGTTTAAGGATAGGTCAAACTTGAGAAACAGTAGTTAGAGGATTTTATTGATTGGTTGATTGAGATCAAGGTTGACACATAGTCAACTGTTTGTGTTGAAATAGTCTAACATAGATTGAAATGTTATGATTGTGTGGAATGTGATTGAATTCCTAGATTGGTCACATTATGTTGAAACGGGTCATTGAAAATCCAAAGGAGATAGATGAATGATCTAAGTTTGTGAGACTTGAGTTATTACTTAAAGCTAGTATTAAGTAATTGAAATAGTGTTAAGTATAATTGAGTATTCAGTTAGGAAATATATGATATTTGAACTGAATATGCGTTAGAAAATTTTACAGATATGAAGTCATTGAATGATATGACAGTTGTAAATTGTTGAAAGGTGCAAATTAAGTCACATTGATTAGAATTGTGATAAGAAAATCTTACCAGTGTATGAAGCTTGTGATGATAGCTTTGATTGGATAAGAATGTGAGATAAGAAATAATTGAAAGTTATTATTAATGGTTGCCTAGATTGACTGGTACCTCATGGTGAATTACTTAGGTATGGAAAGAATTGAATGGATTCTTTTGTTATTTGTTGATAGTATACAAATGAAATAAGTGATAAAGTGATAAATTGGGATTAGATCCAAGTAAGAAAAGATATGAAGGTATATCTGGAAATGAATTATATTAAAGGTTTAGCTTAACCTTGGTTAATAATTGAGGAAATATGAATTGAATAGTTGGTCATATTTTAAGAAATCAGGTATGAAATTAAGTGTAATGATCATTATTTTGATAGTTTAAGAATAATGATTGCTTGACATTTGGGGCTGAAAACCTGATGTGTATAATTGTAAGTGTTAGAAAGTAAGAGAAACCTTGAGATTGATAGGTGATGATTGTATTCACCAAACTTTTCTCGAAAGTTTAGAATGAAATGTTTAAGTTATATACTAGTTGATAAGTATATAAGTGAAACATAGAGTTATTGATTGTTCCATGTCCTATGGTATGGATATGTGATGAATAGTAGTGTTGAGAAGGCTTGATAAAGACTTTAACAGTCTGAATGACCTAGGGGGTAAGATGAAATGGAATTGATGTGTATGTGTCCATTTTAGAAAATACCTGAAATTGTGTAGGTATGTATGTGTGGTATACATGATAATAAATGGCATGATAAGTTTTAATAGATTGAATTAAAATATGCCATAAGATATGTGGAGGTTAGTTAATTGTGATTAACTTGATGTAGATTTTGTTGGAAATGTGTTGGAAAGTAGCACATTTTGATAGTGTGATATTGTGATGCTTGACTGTAGTATCATAATATGTGGATTAAGACTGACTTAGTTGCTAGATTGACGGGATCTAGTGTTGAATGATTGGGTGGTTAAAGTTGTATAAATTCTAATTGCTTGTGATTAGTAGTTTAAAATTGTAAAATTGAATTGAAATAACTGGTTGCTAAGAGAATATTATTGATGTCTTACCAGTTTAAGTAATAAATAAGTTTTAACTTGATGGTTAGTTAGACTTTGGAGATACATAATAAGTATTGATGGGTATACTGTAGTGTATAATCATTAGTGTTGTGATTATTGGTTGTGTAAATTGTTGTTGTTGACAATTGATAGATTGTAATGAAAGGAGTTACAAACAGAAATAAGTCAATGTAGAGGTTGGTTGAATGTAGGTAATATTTGATTGTGGTACTATTGCTGATTGAGCAAAGTACTTGTTGATTGTAGTTTTACCTACTGAGTGTGACATCTGCTGTGCTTATTAAGGTGATATGAATCTGGATTACTTCTAAGTAAAGGATTTCATATGATAGTGATAATGATAAGTGAATATGATAGGTTGTTCAAAAGAGTATAGGTATGAAACTTTTGGGATGAAAAGTTGACCTAGAATTGAATTTTAAATCTTTGATAGTAGAGATTTGAAATTGTTATCTGTATATTAGGCTGATTGTAAGTTGTAAGTTGAATTTTATTTCAATGTTGCTAGGAACATTGTGGTTTGATAACCACTGTTGTGATATTGTTGCTGCTGTTTTATTGTTACCAGTGATGAACAGTGAGAATAGGTTAAAGATTTTAGCATGTTGCTAATTTCGGGTTGCATAGACCTATTAAGTAATGTTAAGTTTTACTTGTTGATTAAGTGATTGTAGGTTTCACTTGTTAAAGTAAGTGTTTGTTTATAAGATATATCTGATTGATGATATTGATTAGATGCACTGTATGTGTGCATAGGAAAAGATAGAAGCATGTACATTTGGATATGTGCATGTGGAAAGAATTCAAACAGTCTAAGTATAGTTGTAAGTTGCTATTGAGGACAAATGTATATTAAGATATATGTGATTATATCACAATATTTAGATTGATTGAGGTTAGATTTCGGGGACGAAATCTCTTTAAGGGGGGGAGAGTTGTAACATCCTCGAAATGGACCTAGTTGTGTTATATTATTTCTTGATTTAAATTAGTATTTAAATGTGTTTGGAAATAATATTGTTTGAATTAGTGAAATAATTGGAATAGGAGTCGAATATTCCAATGTGATAAGTGAATTATTAATTGTTGTAAATTAATATAGTTGACGGTACAATAAAATGTTTGGACTCGTAAATGGTTTTCGGGTTCCAGGCAATAGATTGAGATGGGGTATTAAATTATACCCGTATAATAGAAGGTCGGTTGAGGAACCGACTTAAGTTTCTATTTATATAACTTTCCTTTTTAGGAAGTTATTCATTTTTATTCCAAAAACTCACAGAAACTCTCTGAAAACCTTCAAATCAAACTAGAAATCAAATCAGGAAGTGGTGATTCTCGTGAAACTTCATTATCATCAGATTATCATCGATATGTTCTTCAATCAGTAAGTGTTCTTAAGTATTTAAGAATTTGATTTTGATTGAAATTAGGTAAATTGATGATTTGAGAGAATTAGATGTTAGAAACATGTTATAAGTGTTACATATTGATTATGTAACGTTATGTGTGGTTAAAAACTGTTAGAAGTTGAGTTTGGGCGATTTTGTTATAAATATCGCGGATCAGGTTTTGATCAGGACGAACAGGGCTGGAACGACGGGGGAATCCGACGGATTCAAGGGAATCCGGCGGATTCCGTCAGAAATGAGGGAATCCGGTCGGATTCAGGGAATCCGGCGGATTCAGGTTGTTTTGTGGGAAGCCGGCGGCTTCTTAGGGAATCCGGCGGCTTGGTAGGCTGTAATCGCATTTCTTGTTTGATTGTTAACAGTAATGTGATTGATATTGGATGTATGTTAATATATGATAATGATTATGTTGTAAATCATTAGTACATGATTAGGAACTAGTAATTAAAAGATTAATTATGTTGAGTTCCTAAATGTTAAAGATTGATATAAGTTTAGTATTGATGATCATGATTTCTAACTTATATTTGATTTGTTGATTCTCAGATGTGGAAAAGGCTCAGTGATATAAGACTACTGAGTGGAGGCCTGAGGTAGTCGGTGAGTGGATCTGTAACCTCAGTGTGATTTAGTTGTAATGATTTGATTTACAACAAGTAATTATAGTATTACTTTGATAGAATGTAATTGTTGAGATATCTTGCCATGATAGTTTGACTAGTTGCTTACTTGGCTGTTTGAGCTAGTATGTAAGATTCTGAGGTCAACTTGACTTGACAGTTGGACTTAGTTGTCATTGTAGATGACAGGAGATCTTGAAACTTGAAATGTCGGTTTGGAGATCTAGGTCGTGTGTGATTGACAATAAGTTATCGGTAGTTCTGTATGGGCCAATGCAGATGATTGATAAGAGTTCCTTGAGTACCAAACCGGTATTAGGGTGTCTCAGGGACCACCGATCCTCATGAGGTTGCGTGTATGACATTGATTGGATGTCAAGTGATTGATTGATTTTCTGTTTATTGTTAATTGATGTAAACAGATTGTTATGCTAGGTCAGACTGTTGTTTATAGTTTCATTCACTTAGCTTTATGCTAACCCCACCACAATTCTTCCTGCAGGTTAAATAGATAGGACATATTGGGCAGGAGGTTGTGGGACTGGATGGAATGTTTGACAGGCTGTTACTCTGATTTGATTTTGATAATCAAAGAAATGTTTTGAATTATATAACACCGACTTTGTTGAAATATCATGTGTAATAAGTTTGAAAAAGTTTAGTGACATTTTAAGTAATGTAAAACATTGATAGTATGTTTTGAAATATACGCTTCCGAGTCGCAAATATTATATTATTGTTTATATTTAAACGAGGGGTGTATTTGATTGGTATCAGAGCAATAGTTTGGGTGAATTGGACTTGATAGAATGTTCAATCCTAAACTTTGATTGAGTTGAGTCAAACATTCCAGTGGGTGCGGGTTTAGTTGATTAGTGAATGTGTGAGAAAGTGATTAGTTGAATATGTACTAACCCTTAACAAGTTGTGAAGTTGTTGTTTGATTGCAGAGACGGAGGAACATGAGTATCTGATTGGTATATTTCATGTTTCCTCAACATTGCTGGCTTAAGATTCGTCAGGTAATCTTTGATAAGCCTTTGTTAATTTACATTAACTTGAATTGTTTACTCTGTTATGTTGAGTAAGCTTTGTTATGAAGTTACTTGAGTCAGACTGATATGATTCCCTAGTTTTGAGTCAACTAAGGATTGCTATATGTTGATATCAGGATAGAGGTATTGAATGGGATACTCATTGTAGTGGTTATTTCTGATTGAATTGAAAATGCAGAAATGTGATTAAATGAGTAGATAAAGAGTTGATTAAGGTTTAACATGATTGATGTTAGAACCTAAGGAGTGTCTTTATTGGGAGACAAGATGATTGATAATACTATATTAGTAGGTTGATCACAGGCTGTGATCTAAATTCTTGTTAAGGATTTTTGTGTCATCTGATTTGAGAATGACTGCTATTTGAGGAAATATGTGTTTATGTGGCTATATGATATGTTTTGACTATAGCTAAACCTTTGAGCTAAACCAAGACTGATAGGTTTATAAGAAATATGGCTTATGATAAAGCTAAATTGATTAAGGAAGTGGTAGATCTTTCTGGTCAATTGTAAATTAAGAAATGAAATGTTTTATAGTAACATGATTGAGTAGATTTGTGGTGACATTGATGCTTGATAGTATAGCATATGTCAAAGTGATGCTAGTTAATTATGATGTGTCCTAAATTTTGTAGTAAATAGGGACATTGAATTGTGTTTAGTATTAAAATTATGATGATAGGTTATCATATGTTTGAGGTTTCAGATAAGTGATATACTGAGTGATTCAGTTGTTGAAAATTAGAACATTGTGTGTATATGAAATGGCTTGCATATGTAAGATTGAATATGTAAGTAGTAAGCTGATTTTGAATGTGTATCAGCTGATAGAAACTACTAAATAGATGTTGATTGATTTGAAATCATGAAGTATTTAATATATATGAGATAAGAGTATATCACATTGATAATTATAATGTAGAGTGGCCTGAGGATGGATTGTGAAGAACATAATCTTGCAACGCCTGATCACCGTTGTTATATTATGTTGTGTCACATGAACTTGTTGAGGCTACTTGGTATAAAATAAATGTAATGTGATTTTGAATAAATGGAGCATGATAGTATGTTAAGTTGTTTAATAATTGTTTTGATAAGAAAACAATCAGTTGATAGAGCTATGATATTTAGACTGTAAAGATGTCAGTGTAAATGATAATTGTCATTGATAGATGTTTTAATGATAAACATAGATGACTAATATGATTTTGTTGAAAATGTAATTGTAACTGATTGTGTTAAATTGGCCATAGGTGAATTTGATAGTGTTTGAGTGAGTCACTATGTTGTAGCTGGCTTGTAGGAAGCCAAAGTTGAGATAGGTTGATATTGTCTTGCTTGAAGAATTTCTAGTATTATTGAATGTAATAATTAGAAGTCAATGTTTGAAAGTAAACATACAATATGGAATGGCTTGTATGGAGCCAATACTGATGTAGGTTGACCTTGTCCTTGTGAAGGATTGATAAGATTATTGAAAGTAATAATTTAAAATATATGTTTGAAGGTGAACATATAAGATGAAATGGTTTGTTGTGAGTTAATATTGATAGTATGTTAACTTTGAAAGTCAAACCATGAATAGAGAACTGTGTATAAAATTAATTGCTTGTGATTGGTTTGAGGATAGGTCAAACTTGAGAAACAGCAGTTAGAGGATTTTATTGATTGGTTGATTGAGATCAAGGTTGACACATAGTCAACTGTTTGTGTTGAAATAGTCTAACATAGATTGAAATGTTATGATTGTGTGGAATGTGATTGAATTCCTAGATTGGTCACATTATGTTGAAACGGGTCATTGAAAATCCAAAGGAGATAGATGAATGATCTAAGTTTGTGAGACTTGAGTTATTACTTAAAGCTAGTATTAAGTAATTGAAATAGTGTTAAGTATAATTGAGTATTCAGTTAGGAAATATATGATATTTGAACTGAATATGCGTTAGAAAATTTTACAGATATGAAGTCATTGAATGATATGACAGTTGTAAATTGTTGAAAGGTGCAAATTAAGTCACATTGATTAGAATTGTGATAAGAAAATCTTACCAGTGTATGAAGTTTGTGATGATAGCTTTGATTGGATAAGAATGTGAGATAAGAAATAATTGAAAGTTATTATTAATGGTTGCCTAGATTGACTGGTACCTCATGGTGAATTACTTAGGTATGGAAAGAATTGAATGGATTCTTTTGTTATTTGTTGATAGTATACAAATGAAATAAGTGATAAAGTGATAAATTGGGATTAGATCCAAGTAAGAAAAGATATGAAGGTATATCTGGAAATGAATTATATTAAAGGTTTAGCTTAACCTTGGTTAATAATTGAGGAAATATGAATTGAATAGTTGGTCATATTTTAAGAAATCAGGTATGAAATTAAGTGTAATGATCATTATTTTGATAGTTTAAGAATAATGATTGCTTGACATTTGGGGCTGAAAACCTGATGTGTATAATTGTAAGTGTTAGAAAGTAAGAGAAACCTTGAGATTGATAGGTGATGATTGTATTCACCAAACTTTTCTTGAAAGTTTAGAATGAAATGTTTAAGTTATATACTAGTTGATAAGTATATAAGTGAAACATAGAGTTATTGATTGTTCCATGTCCTATGGTATGGATATGTGATGAATAGTAGTGTTGAGAAGGCTTGATAAAGACTTTAACAGTCTGAATGACCTAGGGGGTAAGATGAAATGGAATTGATGTGTATGTGTCCATTTTAGAAAATACCTGAAATTGTGTAGGTATGTATGTGTGGTATACATGATAATAAATGGCATGATAAGTTTTAATATATTGAATTAAAATATGCCATAAGATATGTGGAGGTTAGTTAATTGTAATTAACTTGATGTAGATTTTGTTGGAAATATGTTGGAAAGTAGCACATTTTGATAGTGTGATATTGTGATGCTTGACTGTAGTATCATAATATGTGGATTAAGACTGACTTAGTTGCTAGATTGACGGGATCTAGTGTTGAATGATTGGGTGGTTAAAGTTGTATAAATTCTAATTGCTTGTGATTAGTAGTTTAAAATTGTAAAATTGAATTGAAATAACTGGTTGCTAAGAGAATATTATTGATGTCTTACCAGTTTAAGTAATAAATAAGTTTTAACTTGATGGTTAGTTAGACTTTGGAGATACATAATAAGTATTGATGGGTATACTGTAGTGTATAATCATTAGTGTTGTGATTATTGGTTGTGTAAATTGTTGTTGTTGACAATTGATAGATTGTAATGAAAGGAGTTACAAATAGAAATAAGTCAATGTAGAGGTTGGTTGAATGTAGGTAATATTTGATTGTGGTACTATTGCTGATTGAGCAAAGTACTTGTTGATTGTAGTTTTACCTACTGAGTGTGACATCTGCTGTGCTTATTAAGGTGATATGAATCTGGATTACTTCTAAGTAAAGGATTTCATATGATAGTGATAATGATATGTGAATATGATAGGTTGTTCAAAAGAGTATAGGTATGAAACTTTTGGGATGAAAAGTTGACCTAGAATTGAATTTTAAATCTTTGATAGTAGAGATTTGAAATTGTTATCTGTATATTAGGCTGATTGTAAGTTGTAAGTTGAATTTTATTTCAATGTTGCTAGGAACATTGTGGTTTGATAACCACTGTTGTGATATTGTTGCTGCTGTTTTATTGTTACCAGTGATGAACAGTGAGAATAGGTTAAAGATTTTAGCATGTTGCTAATTTCGGGTTGCATAGACCTATTAAGTAATGTTAAGTTTTACTTGTTGATTAAGTGATTGTAGGTTTCACTTGTTAAAGTAAGTGTTTGTTTATAAGATATATCTGATTGATGATATTGATTAGATGCACTGTATGTGTGCATAGGAAAAGATAGAAGCATGTACATTTGGATATGTGCATGTGGAAAGAATTCAAACAGTCTAAGTATAGTTGTAAGTTGCTATTGAGGACAAATGTATATTAAGATATATGTGATTATATCACAATATTTAGATTGATTGAGGTTAGATTTCGGGGACGAAATCTCTTTAAGGGGGGGAGAGTTGTAACATCCTCGAAATGGACCTAGTTGTGTTATATTATTTCTTGATTTAAATTAGTATTTAAATGTGTTTGGAAATAATATTGTTTGAATTAGTGAAATAATTGGAATAGGAGTCGAATATTCCAATGTGATAAGTGAATTATTAATTGTTGTAAATTAATATAGTTGACGGTACAATAAAATGTTTGGACTCGTAAATGGTTTTCGGGTTCCAGGCAATAGATTGAGATGGGGTATTAAATTATACCCGTATAATAGAAGGTCGGTTGAGGAACCGACTTAAGTTTCTATTTATATAACTTTCCTTTTTAGGAAGTTATTCATTTTTATTCCAAAAACTCACAGAAACTCTCTGAAAACCTTCAAATCAAACTAGAAATCAAATCAGGAAGTGGTGATTCTCGTGAAACTTCATTATCATCAGATTATCATCGATATGTTCTTCAATCAGTAAGTGTTCTTAAGTATTTAAGAATTTGATTTTGATTGAAATTAGGTAAATTGATGATTTGAGAGAATTAGATGTTAGAAACATGTTATAAGTGTTACATATTGATTATGTAACGTTATGTGTGGTTAAAAACTGTTAGAAGTTGAGTTTGGGCGATTTTGTTATAAATATCGCGGATCAGGTTTTGATCAGGACGAACAGGGCTGGAACGACGGGGGAATCCGGCGGATTCAAGGGAATCCGGCGGATTCCGTCAGAAATGAGGGAATCCGGTCGGATTCAGGGAATCCGGCGGATTCAGGTTGTTTTGTGGGAAGCCGGCGGCTTCTTAGGGAATCCGGCGGCTTGGTAGGCTGTAATCGCATTTCTTGTTTGATTGTTAACAGTAATGTGATTGATATTGGATGTATGTTAATATATGATAATGATTATGTTGTAAATCATTAGTACATGATTAGGAACTAGTAATTAAAAGATTAATTATGTTGAGTTCCTAAATGTTAAAGATTGATATAAGTTTAGTATTGATGATCATGATTTCTAACTTATATTTGATTTGTTGATTCTCAGATGTGGAAAAGGCTCAGTGATATAAGACTACTGAGTGGAGGCCTGAGGTAGTCGGTGAGTGGATCTGTAACCTCAGTGTGATTTAGTTGTAATGATTTGATTTACAACAAGTAATTATAGTATTACTTTGATAGAATGTAATTGTTGAGATATCTTGCCATGATAGTTTGACTAGTTGCTTACTTGGCTGTTTGAGCTAGTATGTAAGATTCTGAGGTCAACTTGACTTGACAGTTGGACTTAGTTGTCATTGTAGACGACAGGAGATCTTGAAACTTGAAATGTCGGTTTGGAGATCTAGGTCGTGTGTGATTGACAATAAGTTATCGGTAGTTCTGTATGGGCCAATGCAGATGATTGATAAGAGTTCCTTGAGTACCAAACCGGTATTAGGGTGTCTCAGGGACCACCGATCCTCATGAGGTTGCGTGTATGACATTGATTGGATGTCAAGTGATTGATTGATTTTCTGTTTATTGTTAATTGATGTAAACAGATTGTTATGCTAGGTCAGACTGTTGTTTATAGTTTCATTCACTTAGCTTTATGCTAACCCCACCACAGTTCTTCCTGCAGGTTAAATAGATGGGACATATTGGGCAGGAGGTTGTGGGACTGGATGGAATGTTTGACAGGCTGTGCCATTTTTAACTGTTCACTTAGCTTTATGCTAACCCCACCACAGATCTCTATGTTCAAGAAGTGGTGGCACGTCATGGAGTACCTCTTTCAATTGTTTTTGACCGGGATAGCAGATTTACTTCCAGGTTTTGGAACAAGTTTCAAGAAGATTTGGGTACTCGTGTCAATTTAAGCACAGCTTTTCATCCGCAGACTGATGGTCAGAGTGAAAGAACTATTCAGACATTAGAAGACATGTTAAGAGCTTGTGCTATTGATTTCGGTGGTAGTTGGGATATGCATTTACCTTTGGCAGAATTTTCATACAATAATAGCTACCACGCGAGTATAGGTATGCCACCTTATGAAATGCTTTATGGAAGGAAGTGTAGAACTCCAATTTGTTGGGGCGAGATTGGTCAGCGGGAATTGGGTAGTACCGATATTGTGCAGAAAACAACTGAAAAGATTGACCAAGTCAGAGAACGGTTAAAAATGGCACAGGACCATCAAAAGTCTTATGCCGAGGTTAGAAGACGCCCAATTGAATTTCAGGTTGGGGATAGGGTGATGTTAAAAGTATCTCCATGGAAGGGCATGATACGTTTCAGAAAGCGGGGAAAGCTAAGTCCACGGTTTATTGGTCCTTTCAAGATTTTAGAAAAAGTTGGAAAAGTAGCTTATAGACTTGACCTACCGGAAGAATTAGCAGGCATCCACAGCACTTTCCACGTGTCATACTTAAGAAAGTGTCTGGTGGATGAAGCGTCTTATGTACCCTTGGATGAAATAGAAATTAATGATCAACTGAACTACGTAGAACAACCGATAATGATTCTAGAAGAGAAAGTTAAGAGATTGAGGAATAAAGAGATTAAGTTGTTCAAAGTTCAGTGGAAGCACAGGAAAGGGTCAAAGTTTACATGGGAACCAGAGCATGAAATTGTTAAGTATTATCCGGCTTTGTACCAAGAATGGATTGTGAGGACACAATCCTGAATAAGTGGGGGAGAGTTGTAACGTCCCAAATTTTTGTAAGTTTAAATTATATTATATACGTTTAATTATTTAATTCTATGTATATGATATTGTGTTATGTGGAATAAATTGTGATGTGCTAGAATAAGTTAGTGAAACTAACTTTGTAAAGAAAATAGAGTTAGAGGGTAGAAATCGTCAAATTAGCAAAGTTGAAGGATTTAATATGCAAATTGATTAATAAAACTCAGTTCCTGTAGCTTCTAGTTCAGTAGTGAAAAATTAAAACAGAAAGATACGTGAGTGACAGAGGGAAATCGTGAGAGTTGAACAAGAAGGAAGAACAAGATTCAATCAAGCTAGGGTCTATGTAAATTAAAGCTTTTAATCTTCAATTCAGTCTATACAAGTAAGAATTTTCCCTTTTATCACTTTAAATTGAAGTTAGGGTTTGAGTTCATAAACCCTAAGTTGTTAGAAATTTATAAATAAGTAAGTAATTGATTGTAATTAAGTTCCATACAAGTAGTTAAGTTAGGAAGAATGATTATATCATGTTGGTTAGGTTAAAGTCTCTATGATCATATGTAAATGGGTTAATTGATTGATTATGTGTATGTGAGATCACCAATTAATGATACTATTGGTGAGTTGTAAGAATTATGGTTAGAAAGAATGTTAATTGCCCATTTGATTATGATTATAGGATAAGTGTATGGAACTTATGTTAGAATTTTAGGTGTTATGTGATTTAGCACCTAAATCATATGTAAGAAATAAGAGTAAGTCATTTGAATGTGTAAGTGATATGTGTTTATGTGATTATGTGAATAGGTGATCAAGCGTGCAAGAAGTCAAGTGTTTAATTTAGCTAATTGCAAGGTAAGTATATGGACATGTGGAACCAAGGAATGATTTATCATTTGCTTGGTGGTATCTAAGTAATGACTTTGTCATTAGCTTAGTTTGATGTCAATTCTTCGGAATTTGGCATGTTAGACGTTATGGATCCTTAACTTGTTGCAGAATGTTATGTTTATATTCCATTACTTACTAAGCATTTATGCTTATCCGTTATGTTTAACATGTTACAGGAAGTTCAAGCAAGGTAAAAGACGAGTCAGGAAAGAAACCCATGGATAGCTAGTGGTGGAGCTCATTGCTTGGTTGGTAATGAGTTTAATCCCTTTTTGATCATGCTCACGATACAATAACACCCCCGTTTGTAAAGTTTAAGATTTTAGTCAATGTTATAAAAGTTAGTAAGTCTCACTTGTGAAAGATGTATGGTTTTGATGAAAGTTAATGTTTTGGTTAAAGTTAAATTAGTGAGACTTGAAATGTTAAAGCTTTATGTAAATATGAATGAAAAGTGGTTGTTTTGACTTTGTAAAGTCAACTGAGTAAGAATGATTATCATTGGATAGTCAAAGATTTAAATAGGTCAACTTGGTGCCCAAATGGGTCACTAAGAGCTTACGTGTCAAATTGGGTTGTGTTTGTCGAAAGTTATATAATTTTGTACCTACAAGTTCTAATACTATTGTCAAATGTGTGGTCAAAAGTTAAAAGTCAGATTGGTAAAGGTTTGGAACTTGAGGTGTTAACATTTTTGGTCAAAACGGTCGAAAACAAGTATACGGGTCAAAATGGGTAAAAATGAGAATTTCGGAAAAGTAAAAGTTGAGTTATGTACATTTGCCCATATTAAACGTGTCTGCAAAATTTGGTAATCCCAGGTGTTGTCGTTTAAAAGTTATGCGAAGTCGAAGTTCGGATTTTGTACTAAATTGTGCAGAGTTTTTGGTCTGCTGCTGGAACCATCGGAATCCGGCGGATTCTGTAGCAATCCGGCGGATTCGTCATGAATCCGACGGATTCTTCATGAATCCGGCGGATTCAAGGGACCGGATTCGTTTGTAGAGTTCTGGCTCCGGTTTGAGCTTGAAGTGAGTCGGAATCCGACGGATTCCTTTGGAATCCGGCGGATTCATCTGTTTTTCAGGAGGTTTTTAATTTAGTTGTTTGAAATAGAAATGAACAACTTATAAGTTACCAAAAGATCATAGTAATGTCAGGAACTGTACTGGGACAAAAAGTATAAAAAAAAATGGTCACGTTTTTGGGGTGTTTCATACATTCAACAATTTAATTTTTTCATCATTCACAAGGGAGGAGGAAATGATTACGGGTAGGAGATTTTCCTCATGGAGGTAAGCATACTCCAAATGGCTTGGGAGTTCTTTCAACTCAAAATCACGTGGTGGATCCTCCAATGATGTCTTGATCCTCATATTGTCATCCTTTATGAGCTCCTCAAAAGCGTCCTCACCATCGAGCTCTTTGTCGCGGTCCCAGCGGTCGGTCGGGTTTTAGAATCCGGGTCGTTGCACCGACGGCTACCGAGACGCGCGAACGGTTTGAAAGTTTTAAAAATTTATATTTGCTGGGCTCAAACTATGCAAGCTACCTACCTTGTGGGTAAGGCGGCAAGTATAACTCGAGTGTCGTCCAAAATCGGAACGAATTGAATTGAATTGGAACCTACCAAAGATAACTTGACAATAGGATGGGTTTAAAACAAGGTAGGTATGGGTTTTGGTTTTATCTAATCTAATCTAAAGACAGAAATTAAAGTGCAGGAAAGTAAACGAGAATATAAGCAGCAGGTAGAGAGTGGTTGCTGAAACTTCGACGATTAGGGTTTCGGGATGATATTATATTGATGATCGGTGATTACTCTGGTTAAGAATCTTCTACACAGTTGGTGTAAACACTAGGACCCTACGTCTAGGTGTAACCCTAAAGCATATGTCACTGAATCCTAGGTTATCCTGATTCTGGTCAGATGGGACTGTCTTCAGACCCACCTCACCATCTCTTTCGGAGACCAAGTGACCCTCTGAATGGGGTTAAGGAATAAGGCGACAGTCTACAACACTGACCTTTCTTAACACCTATGTCTATCCAATTTTAACAGAGTAATACTGGTTGTATGCTGAATAAGTTAAACTATCGGTTAAGTAGAGTTTAGGGGTTTTAAGCATCTGGGAACACAGCCGGCATCCTTGCTTTTATTTCCTAACTCATGTTTTATCTGTTTAAGTTCTTAATACTTCCGTCATGGATTAGACCCTCCTTTGCCATCGGTCGTTCATCCCTAGGTATGCGTATAGTGTATAGTGTCCTTATTTTCCACGGTACTCTAACCCTAGGTATATCTACGGTGTTTTAAAGACCTATTATTTCTTTACACAGCTTTATAACCAGAGGTAGTTTAACGGTGTACTATAACATTTTCACTGCTTAACAAGACCTAGACCCGTGTCTGGAAGTGTTGCTTCCAGGTAATCCACGGTGAGATAGGCCACCGGCATTTCCTTGGCTTCCACGTATTTGTATTCTACCAGCGGTATTTCCAACGCTATACCAAGTATTCTGACGTGTTATGGCGATCTCACAGTTTCATACAAACAGGAGATAACTGTGTATTCGTAGTTAGGGTTGATCAGATCCTATCCTAAGGCAACATTCACGTGAGAGACCAGAAAGGGTGATTAATTAAGTCTACATCCAGGATAAGTCTAAACATGTATGCAGCATAACAACTACCAATCATATATAAGATATATTAATTAAACATCATCCCTAATCCTAACATCTACATTCCAACAATCACATATTAATCTAGCTAATCAGCATGGCAACAATCATAAATCGTACTGAAATAATATGCAAAGTAAACATTATAACAGTAAGAAAGTTAGATAATATCACCAGATTAGAAGAGTAATACTGAGGATTACAACAGTCTGACTTGAATAACCTTGCTACAGCTTGATTACCCAATTACAACTTTCCTCTAGCTCTAACCGCTAACTTATATCTCTCTAGTTCTCCTCTAACTCCTAAGAGTAGTGCTAGAGAGAGAAACTAGAGAGAGAACTAACTACAAGAATAATTCTCCTCTAACTCCTAAGAGTAGTGCTAGAGAGAGAATTCTAGAGAGAGAAAGAGAAGTGTGTGAAATGAAAGGTGTAAGGTGTGTCTTTGAAATGAATGAGGAGGCTTGGTATTTATAGGAGAATGAGGTGAAGCTTGGTACAAGTCACAAAGCATGAAGAACAAGCACCAAAGCGCATACGGGGGGCACTGGACCAAGGGGCAAACGGCACCTCACAAGCCACCAGGCCCCGTATACGGCACCCCAAGGGTCGTATACGGCACCTAGGGTACCGTATACGGTACCTAGTGTAACATCCCAAATTTTGTAAGTTTAAACTATATTATATGCATCTAGTTAATTAAATTATATGTATATAATATTATGTTATGTGAAATAATTGTTATGTGTTAGAATTAGTTAGTGAAACTAACTATGTAAAGAAATTGAGTTAGAGGGTAGAAATTGTCAAATTTGCAAAATTGAAGGGTTTAATGTGAAAATGTTGTAGATAAAATCCCTGTAACATTCTATCCCTTTCCATTTCCAGAAAGTAAGAAAATACGTACATAATATTCTAGAGAGAGAGAGAGGCGATTTTAGAGAGAGAAGCAAGAAGAGAGGTGAAATCAAGTTAGGGTTTTGATTAATTGAAGTTTCTAAGCTTCAATTCAGCTTTTGTAAGGTAAAAATCAACTCCCTCTTTGTTTAATTGAGTTAGGGTTTAAGAACATAAAACCCTAAGTTAGTGAAATTGATGGGTAATTGGTTGTAATTAAGTTCCATACATGTTATTAAGTTAGAAAGAACATATAATTCATGTTAGTTGTATTGATAATCTCTAATCATGTGTTTTATGGGTAATTGAATTGTTTATGTATAGGTAAGATCACTAAGAAGTTAAGTTCTTGGTGGTTTGTGATAGTAATGATAAGAATTAGTTTCAATTACCCAAATACATGTGATTATGTAGTTATGTGTATGGAACTTATGTTAGATAATTGGAGGTTATGGGATTTAACTTCTAATTTACATGTGAGAAGTAAGAAAGAGTAGTTAAGTGTGTAATTGATAAGTGTTTATGTGATTATGTGAATAGGTGATCAAGTGTGAAAGAGTTCAAGTTATTGTTTGTGCAAGTGAAAAGGTAAGTATATGGACATGTGGAACCAAGGAGTGATTTATCATTCGCTTGGTGGTATCTAAGTAATGACTTTGTCATTAGCTTAGTTTGATGTCAATTCTTCGGAATTTGGCATGTTAGATGTTATGGATCCTTAACTTGTTGCAGATTTTGATTGTTAGAGTCCATTACTTACTAAGCATTTATGCTTATGTGTTATGTTTAACATGTTTCAGGAAGTTCAAGTAAGATAAAAGAAGAATCGGGAAAGAAGGTTATGGAAAGCTAGTGGTGGAGCTCATTGCTTGGTTGGTAATGAGTTTTATCCCTTTTGATCATGCTTACGATACAATAACACCCCCGTTTGTAAAGTTTAAGATTTTAATCAATATTTATAAAAGTTAGTAAGTCTCACTTGTGAAAGATATATGGTTTTGATGAAGCTAATGTTTTGGTTAAAGTTAGATTAGTGAGACTTGAAATGTTAGAGCTTATGTATATATATGAATGAAAAGTGGTTGTTTTGACTTTGTAAAGTCAACTGAGTAAGAATGTATGCTATTGGTTAGTCAAAGATTGAAATGGGTCAATTTGGTGCCCAAATGGGTCATCAAGTGCTTATGTGTCAAAATGGGTCAAGGTTGTTGAAAGTCAATTGTTTTGGTTCTCACAAGTTCTAAAGTTAAGTTGAAATGTGTAGTCAAAAGATGAAAGTCAGATTTGATGTATTTTAGAATTTGACATGTTAGCATTTTTGGTTTAAAATAGCCGAAAACTCGTTTACGGGTCAAATCTTGTTAAAATATAAAAATTGAAAAAGTAGAATTGAGGAAATGTTTATATGGTCATAGTGAATGTGTGTGCAAAATTTCAAGTCCTAACTCATAACGAGTAAAAAGTTATGCGCGTTTGAAGTTGGTTTAAAAAGTGAATTTTCGGCTGATTTCTGAAATACACTAAGGAACGCGATCCTGACCACTTGAGCCGGATCGCGTTCGCAAGGCAAAAATCGTCACATAATGTTTTTAACACATGAACGCGATCCCGACCACTTTCCCGGATCGCGTTTGTCAGTGAAAAATGAAAGTTTGTGTCTTAAAAAGCTTGTTTCAACTAGGGGAAGTTATTAAAGTTAAATTATACAAATGGGTTAGTTATGGGACATTAAAGAGAGTGTAAAAAAAAAAAAAAAAAAAAAAAAAAAAAGTTCTAAATTTCGGGGTGTTTCACCTAGGTGGGTACCGTATACGGTACCTAGGTGGGCAGGGGGGGGGGGGGGGGGGGGGGGGGGTTGGTGCTTGGTTTGGCCTCCGCTTGTTTCTCGGTTGCTTGGTTCGTCCGTATCTTTTTCGTTAGGGCTCCGATTTGCTTGATTCTTGCGCCGTTGGCTTCGTTTTTCTGTTACGCTTCTAATGACACTAAGTTTTCCAGATTTGGAAGTGTTTGACTTTTGCGTGTTCCGGATGACGATCGGCGGGCTTCTAGACTGCACATCTTCTTCGTTCTTCACCCGTTTCTCTTGATTCTTTCACCACCGATCTTGGATTTTCCTATTGAATCATAAAATATGCATTAAGATCTACTTTGATAGGATAATCAAGAATGGAATATTTACGGTGATAGTTTTTGCCTCAGTTTGCGTGCAAAATGGATGTTTTTACTGATTTTTGTAGCAACGCCCGAATTTAGACTACCTTGGTGATTTTTGATGATAAATGATTGTTTTGAAATGTTTTCACCAAAGAATAGTCCAAAAAGTGCGGAAATAAGTACTTATAAACATGACTTTTTGGGTCACATCAAGTATCCCACACTTAAGCGTTGCTTGTCCTCAAGCAACACTCAGTTGTGTCCCTGTGAAAACATTTTATAAATTTTAGGTGAGTTAGAGCACCTCCAAAAAGTTACCACTTTGTCATATGGGAAATTTATTTAGAGAACATAGGGAAAGCTAAGATGATCCTTTCAGAAATAAGTATTGACATTCCCAGGCATACTTTCCAAATCTCGTGATCTTGGAGTATACATGACTAGGCGATCTCACTAAAGGTGGTCACTCAATTCACTCAGAGTGTATCGGGTTTCCTGTCAATCTAGCACAATTGAAATCGCTCAAATAGTCAGTCATGCAGCACTCATCATCATAAGCTTGGTCGAGAATCGGATCTCCACCACTTAGGAAAAGGACGGCGCTAATTATCCCAAGACATTCAAGTGGGTTGTAATGTTTGTGAGGGTTAGGGGGTATGGATAGTGGTGATTTTTGGTTATAAGGGGTTGCTTATCTTGGGCATTCTAAGAATCATGAAAAACTTATTGTAGAACGGAGAAGATAGCTACTCGCATTTCATTGAATCTTTCTTTGAAAGATTGATACTCTGAAGCACTTTAGCTTTATTTTCTTTTCTTTTTCTTTTCTTTTTCTGCTTTTTATTTTCTTTTCTTTCTTCAGAACTTCTTTGCCAGAGAACTTCCAAGGATATTTTTGATTTTCTTTCTGAAATCTCTTCTTTCTTATCACGGACTTCTTCGAGTCTTTTCTTCTGGTGCCAATTTTTCGCACTCTTGATTTTCTAATTTTGGTGAACACGGAGGAGTAGATCAATTCAGAAAGAGATTCTTCAAGATGTTTTTCATAACCTTAGAAATTCCAAGATAAGTTGTTGGGAATTTGGGAAAAGTGGTTAAAGATATAGGGTTTTGAAGAAACGAAAGGTTTAGGCTCAAAGGGTTTTTCTAGGCGGATCATCGATACTAAAAATGAGTATCGGAAGGGTTTTGGGCTTGAAAAGGCATGTAAGAATGGGTTTAATCCTAAGGAATGTCGAGATCATCTAATTGCACCTATACCGCGTACGGTACTCTCCAATGTGGTCTCGAAACGTATGTCAGGAACAAGTTCTAATTTAGAGATACTAGCATCGGCACACACAAGAAATGAACAATGTAGCATTTAGAATGAATGCTTTTAAGGTTCAAAACCTCACTGCAAATTTGGGTTTGTATGTGCCTAACCATGCTCCTTAGATTGTTAATACTTATTTAAGAAATTTCTACCTTAATTTCCCTAATATTCTTGAATAACTAACTCATATTAGAAATGGTTCCTCTTTGAAAGAAATCATAACTCAAAAATAGTAGAGCTAATCGGATGATTTGGCTCATACTTTATTATTTTTGTTTAAAAAGTTTTGAAAATTTTGAAAATTTGAGGAACATTTTCTGAGTAAAGCTATTTGGACATTAAAATCTGTAAAACATTTAATTCAAGGTATTCTATACCTGCTATCCCACACTTAGAGGAACATTGTCCCTAATGTTCTCTTGAGTTGAGATTATATTTGAAAATATAATCCCACACTTAGAGTTTGAACATATAGAAAATGTTTCTCAAGTGTTTGTTTGGGCTGGAATCCCACACTTAGTGATAAGTTTAGGATAGAGTATAGATTACTTTGCATTCCTAAGCTAACAAAAATGAATCAAGGAATGAAAAACGAGGTGAAAGGTAAGAAACTCCCCAGATGACGATTAGACGTTTAGAAGCGAAAGCTGAGAATTCGAAGATCTTCATTAAGATTGATTCAGCTCCGCATGTCCTATTCTGGTGCACAGCGCTTTCTCATTCATGCATAGCCAAAAGTCGATCCATAATGTAAGTGGAAATTTTTATTAGTGAATTTCACACTTTTGCGATTTAAGATTTGGAGACGATTCTGGCTAAGATGTGGGTTGAGTTTCCACACTTAGATCTTTGAAGAGTCTGCGGTGCATGTACGAGTTTCAGAAGAAGATAGACCAAAGCTCCTCTCCTGAGATGTGTATAAGTTCCGTGGTCTGCAGTTGTGAATTCCTTGGTTGTCTGCCTTTTTGTCATCACGGTTCTTTCTTGAACGCTCGTCATCTCATATGGTCTCGTGCTCATTCATCACACATTCAATCACTTATTCTAAATAAAGAAACAAACATAATAAGTAAATACGATAAACGAAATATAATAATAAAGTATCAACCATAAAGGTTGACAAATATCCCAAAAGTTTAACCAAGTGCAAGATAGAGATCACTGTAATCAAAATAATACAAAAGTCAGTGATATGAAATATGAATCATAAGATAAGTAGTATAGAATGGAGGATCCTCTGCTGGTATGTCATCAGGCTGAGCTGGAGGTCCTGCAACTAACTGCTGTCCGCTAGATACCCTCTGCTCATCTGGAGGTAGTAGTCCTCTCTGAATCAATATCTGCCTGAGAGTCATCGCTGGAAGTGCCATCATATCATCATAACCCTGTGTGAGCATGTCCGTAGTGGTAACACCTGCCGTCTGCAACATATCAAGGTAGAGCTTCCTGAGAGTGCTCTAAGTAGGAACCTGATCTGAGAAGATGGGGCCCAAATCCAAGTAAGGGCCGATGCTACCAGTGAACAATGCATCGGTACCAATGTAGAGCAGATCTGGTCTGTATGATGTGCTAGCCTCTGGATGCTGGTCATGGGTCGGAATGGGTACAGTCGGATGAGGCAATGATGCCTGCTGACGGGTTGGTGATGGTATGTGTACTGAGTAGACTCTGGCTATATCAGATGTGGATCTGTGAGTGGGTAATGGTGCGGAGTAGGTGGTAGGTGTGTGTGGGCCCCTATATGGATGTGGTGGCTGAGTGGAGGTATGTGGATGTGGTGGAGTAAAGGTGGTGTATGGGCGAGTGGTGGTATATGGGTGAGTGGCGGTATGGGTAGTGGGTGGAGGTGATGGTCCACATCTATATAAGAAGTGATCAGGCTCAGGAGTACCATGTGTCCTAGCTGTCAGAACCTGCTGATCATGGATAACCTGTAAAGCATGTAATAGATAGAACTGAGTAAGAGGAGTGACCGGATCCGTGTGATGCACAACGGCCTGTGTAGGCAGTACTGATGTGTCTGCTCCTCGTGATGTCTCAGGTATCTCTGCTGCAACTGGTTTCTGTGGCTGGGGACCAACATCTCTATCCTCTGTAGTCACGCGCTTCCTGGTCATGAAGCATCCAGGAATGGGCTGCCGAGTCTGATACCATAAGCACTATCTCTCAGGTCCCTCATCAATGATCCTGATCAACTTACAATACTCTAGATCAAACGGCTGCGAGCTAGCGTGATGGGTGTAATCCTCACGGTGACGGTCAGTGAGAATCCCCATGCCGACTAACAATCTCGTGATAATGGCTCCCATGAATACGTGGCATCTATCCTCTCTCTTCTCCTTCCACAATCTATCCGCTATGATGTATGCGACATTCAGGTTCTGCTTCCTTATGATCGCATCCATGAACTTAAGCTCCTCTGATGTAGCAGGTCCAGCATCTCTCTTCCCAAAGATAGTACAGCACAGGAGCTTGTGAAGAATGTGATGAACTGGTCGGGTCATGAGTGAAGCTTTCACTCCACTCCTGAAGGTTGTCCCCGTCAATCCTCTCCATATCTCCTTGTGATCCCGTGATGGTAAACTGGAGATAGACTGGAAACTACTGGTGAACCAATCAGAACTGGCCTGAGACTATGTGTAAAGGCCAAGGTATACCCCGAAATCTCCAACTGTCATATGATATTTCTTCCCACGATACCGAAAAGTGATCTTCTTCTTATCAGTGATCTCCAATCTCTCTCGGAACTCGTAAGTCATCATAAACTCAGTGACGACCTCTCGGTATATAGCCTCATCAATGGAGAAAAGATGGAAAAACGCAGCATGTTCCTCGCCATCTTTATCATACTTAATCAAATCTGCCAACTCATCCCTAATACCCAAGCGTCTCATATCCTGCCATATGATGACTCTGTTTGACCCTAGGTATCGTCCCATCCATTTCTCAATATCGTCCATATTTTCGGGGGATGAAGCAAGCTTCCTCAACGAAGGGTTTGATAGATCCATCTGTTGACAAGAAAATGAGATGCATAAGTAATAACAAATTGCTAAGTTCATTTCCAAATTTTAAACAAAAATTGGAAATGTAGGCTTTAAAATATGAATAAATACGCAATTTATTTTAAACTAAACCTAGGCCTAACCAATCCTCAATCCGCAATTTTCGCAACCATAAGTGTCTAACCTATTCCAAGGGTATTAAAGCAACAATAATTCTAGCGTTTAATCTAAGTAAACTCGTCATTTCAAACAACTAGCAAATATTTTTACTTTCATTCATGGCAACTTAATCTAAGTGAGCTTAACCATGTAATTACCTCAAATATATTAAGTAAACCAAAAAGAGCATAAACTAATTTATTTATGCAAATACCATATGGTTAAAGACACGTGTTAACTTATTCGGTTAATTTTGCAAGATTTAAAGATTTTGATAAATGAATGACGGTAGCTTACGTGTGATGGTCATATTAAAATATTCAACACTTTATTAATTAAGGTGGTGAATAATTAAAATATTCAAGGACCAAAAGCTAACTAATGAATTATTGAAAATCTAAGAAACTTGCCATGATTTAATTAACTCAAGTACCATTTAAAAATTGAATATTTAAAATAAAGTATGATACTTAGTTAATTTTTAATCACAACGTGCTTACTTTAACTTTCAATAATCCTAGAGATCATTCAAAATAAACTAGCAATCATGTAAATATGTTTATCAAATCATACTAAGCATGAATTAATCAAAACAAGTCAAAACAAACTACTAGTTATCAAAAGTCAACAATTCTAGCAATTTTGACAACTTAAAGTCAACACTTGAAGATCAAAGTAACAAATTATCAAGTAATCTACTCAATCAAGCATGTAATCATGTTAAGCAACTATGCAAGAGCACTTTTGAACCATAAAACACAAGATTTCACCATGGATTTCATAGATCAAAAGTTGAAACCCTAACTTTTAAAAAGTTAATGAAATTTAAAGATTTGAGTTAGGAATTACCTTGCAAGTGATGAAATGATGTTATGTATGCAAGAGAGATGATAAAATGAAGAACTTGAAGCTTTAAATCATCAAAAATGGTGGAAAAATGAGGGTTTGGTGATGGAGAGTGAAGGCCGACGGTTTGGAGGAAGGGGAAGGAAGAAAACTTTTGACTTTTTGACTTTTTGTTTGTAGTGGATCCCTTCCTCTTGGTTTAAATACGTTTCGATTTAAAATCCGAAAGATACGATACATACGATTGGTTTTCGAAAGGTTTTAAGATTTTTAATAAAGTAACCAAAAGTAAATACGAATCTTTATAAAAAGTTTTCGCGAATTAAAATTGTATTTTAAATTGCGTGCGAAAAGTTCTTTGCGTTTAAACGTAAACGAGTTTATTTAAAAACGAAACAATATTTTTATGTACTTTAAACTTTAAAACAAATCATAATTAATTTATCAAAATTTTAAAATTAAAACTTTGTTAAATTTTTTCTGAAAAGTTCGAACTTACGCAAATTGCGCGAGTTTAAAGTTTAAAGGACGTTTTCTTGATTTTTTTAAACGAAAGCTTTAAAACGAAAAATTAATTCAAACTAAAATTAATACTAACTAATATTAATTAACCTAGATAGGCTTGGGGTGCCTCCCAAGAGAGCTTTGTTAAAGACGAAAGCTCGTCCATACCAGACTTACTGCTTTACCGGATAGTGTCCGAGATGACACTGTTGGGTACAGTTGATGCTTTGGATAGAGACAAGGTATAGCGGGAAATAAACGTACCTCGGAGAGCTAGGATGACATAGTAAACTAAATCAGCAGGATTTATGAAATACCGTTCAAATTCTGTTAAGAATTCTCGTTCTTCCTGACTGAGTTGTAACAATGCATCGACAAAAAGATTAAATTCCCGTTTCACCTTTTTTTTGATTTGAAATGCCATCCCTAAATCCTGTATCTAGATAAGACATATCATAGAGCAGTTTTGAAAGTAAATCCACAAATTCCGTTTCCTCAGAAGAATCGGGATTTCCGTAAGTAGTGTGAACTGCTTGCGAAAGTTCTTCGATATAAATCTTCTGTTGGTTAGTAAACGGGAATTTGGTTTTTTGGAATAACTGGATTAGCTGGATATGGATCTGTTTCCTTTTTGCAAAGAAAGCAGCGTCCATAGCTTCCTCAGTTGATTCGGGAAAAATAGCTCTAAGCTCATTAATTAAATAAGTAGCAGGATCAACAAAGAATGGAATATCTGCAAGAATCATGTCAGATTTGATAGGGCTTCTTTCTATCCAAAATTCAAGCTAGTCAATCAGGAACGCAACATAACGATTAATCCTAGGTTGTGAATCAGAGGGATAATCGGTGCTGGCAAGTAAATCCATTAAAAGATCTAATTCTGATTTTAACGATAGCTCGTCTTTTCTACTGTGTTTAGCACGAAGAATTCTAATTATCCTATCAATCTCAACAAAGGTCTTTCTCTGCTCAAATGTAAATGGAAAATCATATATCTTAAGATATTTCAGAAAGTTGGCATGGATATCTATCCTCATATTGGGCTTGAGAGAATTTCCTAATTGATGGTCTGTTTCTGATTCGGGTAGATGATTCCTAGATTCAGTGTTTAATCGGGTTGGTGTTTCTATCCTAAGTTCATTCTCAACCTGATATTGGAGACACTCTTCCTCAACAACACTTGAATAAAGTGTAGTGGGGTGGGCTGGCAAAATATCTGGGAGATCGTACTCAAAGTATTCATCTAAACAATGAAGACGTTCATTCAAATCCATCCAAGGCATGGGTGGATAGAAGAACACTTCGATTCCAAATGATTCATCATCAGGTAAAGTAGCAGGTCTAATATAGTGTGGATACCTATACAAGATTGACAGAATCTCAGGGTCAAGTGTGGGTTGACCACTTAAAGCAATAGTAACAGAAGCTGGAATCTTCTGCTGAGATTCATCAAAACCTAAGTCTAAGCTCGATATTTTTGGGTTCTCAACTTCATGGTTAACACAGATCTCTCTAACGTCAGAGGAGTTTGACTCATACTCTGGACAGTCAAAGAATTCCGCATCTACCAAAGCCGTCATCTCATCCGTCATCATTTGATTGAGAGGAGAGATGGGGTTTGAAGGAGAATTAGGGTTTTTCATTTTCTAATTTTTATGTATTTTCTAGGGTTTAAGAACTAAGTTATCTAACTAATAAAGCAATTAACTTCCTAAGTAATGATAATCTTAAGGAACAATCTCCTAAAGTTAATTATCTAAGGCAGAATTCAATTCTTGATGTAACATCCAAATTTCGGGTCTAGTAATATTTTAATATTTTCTGACTTTGGTGTATTATTTAATGTGTCAGAAAATAGTTTCGGTGATTTATTTGAAAATAAATGGGTAAAAGAGTCGAATAATTTATTGTGACTAATAAATTATTAATTGTTTTAATTTAAATTAGTTGACGGTAAAATAAAATGATGTTTCCCCGTAAATGGTTTTTAAGTTCCAGACAATGATAAGTACGGGGGACAAAACTAGTACACCTATTTCTAATATATGTGTAAAAGGTGTCTGAGACTTCCCCAAAATTCCAGAAAAATCGATAGAGAGCCAGAGGCTTCAAGAACCCTAAATCTAAACCTAGTTCTTCAATAATCACCCAATTCTTGTGAAATTATCTCTTCTTCTTCTTGATTTTTGGTACGGTTGAACTAAGAAACCATAGGGATGATTCTAAATTCTTGGAACAAGGTTTTTGGTGAAATTGAGGCTAGAGAATTGTGAATTAAGTTTCAAAAACGTGATTTGATCCTTCTATCATCATCATAAACAACTTGTAAGTGTTGATTTCTTGATTACTTATAAACTTGAAAATGGGTTTTTGTGGATTTGATAGAATTAAGATGATTCATGTGGAATTGAGGTTGGAAATGATGATATAGTTGTTAATTGATGCTTATTCTATGATTATAACATATTCCTTAGTTGAGAATTGAAGAAATTGACTAAGTGTTCTTGAGGGTTGTGATGATCATAATGATTTTATGAGTTTGATGAATTAAATGATGGAATTAGTATGGTTTAGTAGTGAAAACACTTGATTGATAAGTAGAAAGTAAAATTATAACTTAGTTGGTTAATTACTCATTAAACTTAATATTTGTGATTTGGTGAATTAGGGATATTGGAGGTTGATAATCTTGTTATATGATCTCATGATGTTAATTAACAAGGATTAAGGTGTACTAATATGATAAGAGGATCATGGGAATCATAAACTTGTTAAATGATTATGAATTAATGATGTTAATTGGTTATTCATAATCTAGAGATGAAGTATGTTGAATTATTGTAATAAGTAACAATTTATGTGAATTGTGATAGAAAGTTATTATCGTGATTGAATGATGGTATTATATTGGATATTAAATATGTTGTTTGATGAAGATGAATTAATATGATGTTATATATAGATTTTAAAACAAGTAACTAACTTGTTCTATTTTGTTGTAATTCCAGTTGAGCAGAAGACTCAGTGATATTAGACTACTGAGTGGATGCCTGAGGTGGTCGGTGAGTGAATCTCTAATCCTCAGCGTAACTTGGTTGTAACAAGTTTGGTTACAACAAGTAACGTGTTATTACTTTATTATTTGCATTGATGTTTATGCGGATAGTAATAATACTGTTGATATGTTGACTAGTTGAATATGTGACTTGTTGATTACGTGATCACTTGAGTTAATTGGCCTTCGGGCATCAGTTGTTAATGAGTCAACGAGTTGTTGAACTGTTGGTTGGGCTAGTTGGTTATCCAAAGTTTAACACATCTCCTGTGTTAGTTGAAGATAATCACTAGCTATCGGTCTCGTCCGTATGGCCATACGGATAGGTTGGGTAAGTGTTCTTGGGGAGCCTCCCGGGTTAATGGTTATCCCCAGAGCCGCCGATCCTCATTATGGTGTTGTTGATTAGTTGAATTGTTGCATTGTTGAACTGATGCGTTGTTGATGTGTTGTATTGGGTACTTGCTTGTTTAGTGCTAATTGTTGTACACAAAGTTGTTGCGCTAAGTTAGGTTGTTGATTAGTATCTGCTCACTTAGCGTTATGCTAATCCCCCACATTATCCCTTCTTGCAGGTTTTGGCTATTGTATTGGGTGGGCAAGAAGTTGGACTAGAAGGAATGTTTGACCTTGAGGCGTTACTCTGATAGTGGAATTGTATAAAATAATGTTTTAACATGTTTTTATATAACACCTCTGTCGAGAAGTTATGTTTTAAAAGGTTGAATTTTATATGTTGATAAAATGGTGTAAACTATTACTAGTTATTTGGACTTACGCTTCCGATTTATTATATTTAAATGAGTGAAATGAGGGGTGTTATACCTGACGAAACCGATCCCCGGCAGCGGCGCCAAAAACTTCCAACGACGGCTACCAAGACGCGCGAACGGTTTGAAAGTTTTAAAATTTTATATTTGCTGGGCTCAAACTATGCAAGCTACCTACCTTGTGGGTAAGGCGGCAAGTATAACTCGAGTGTCGTCCAAAATCGGAACGAATTGAATTGAATTGGAACCTACCAAATATAACTTGACAATAGGATGGGTTTAAAACAAGGTAGGTATGGGTTTTGGTTTTATCTAATCTAATCTAAAGACAGAAATTAAAGTGCAGGAAAGTAAACGAGAATATAAGCAGCAGGTAGAGAGTGGTTGCTGAAACTTCGACGATTAGGGTTTCGGGATGATATTATATTGATGATCGGTGATTACTCTGGTTAAGAATCTTCTACACAGTTGGTGTAAACACTAGGACCCTACGTCTAGGTGTAACCCTAAAGCATATGTCACTGAATCCTAGGTTATCCTGATTCTGGTCAGATGGGACTGTCTTCAGACCCACCTCACCGTCTCTTTCGGAGACCAAGCGACCCTCTGAATGGGGTTAAGGAATAAGGCGACAGTCCACAACACTGACCTTTCTTAACACCTATGTCTATCCAATTTTAACAGAGTAATACTGGTTGTATGCTGAATAAGTTAAACTATCGGTTAAGTAGAGTTTAGGGGTTTTAAGCATCTGGGAACACAGCCGGCATCCTTGCTTTTATTTCCTAACTCATGTTTTATCTGTTTAAGTTCTTAATACTTCCGTCATGGATTAGACCCTCCTTTGCCATCGGTCGTTCATCCCTAGGTATGCGTAAAGTGCATAGTGTCCTTATTTTCCACGGTACTCTAACCCTAGGTATATCTACGGTGGTTTAAAGACCTATTATTTCTTTACACAGCTTTATAACCAGAGGTAGTTTAACGGTGTACTATAGCATTTTCACGGCTTAACAAGACCTAGACCCGTGTCTGGAAGTGTTGCTTCCAGGTAATCCACGGTAAGATAGGCCACCGGCATTTCCTTGGCTTCCACGTATTTGTACTCTACCAGCGGTATTTCCAACGCTATACCAAGTATTCTGACGTGTTATGGCGATCTCACAGTTTCATACAAACAGGAGATAACTGTGTATTCGTAGTTAGGGTTGATCAGATCCTATCCTAAGGCAACATTCACGTGAGAGACCAGAAAGGGTGATTAATTAAGTCTACATCCAGGATAAGTCTAAACATGTATGCAGCATAACAACTACCAATCATATATAAGATATATTAATTAAACATCATCCCTAATCCTAACATCTACATTCCAACAATCACATATTAATCTAGCTAATCAGCATGGCAACAATCATAAATCGTACTGAAATAATATGCAAAGTAAACATTATAACAGTAAGAAAGTAAGATAATATCACCAGATTAGAAGAGTAATACTGAGGATTACAACAGTCTGACTTGAATAACCTTGTTACAGCTTGATTACCCAATTACAACTTTCTTCTAGCTCTAACCGCTAACTTATATCTCTCTAGTTCTCCTCTAACTCCTAAGAGTAGTGCTAGAGAGAGAAACTAGAGAGAGAACTAACTACAAGAATAATTCTCCTCTAACTCCTAAGAGTAGTGCTAGAGAGAGAATTCTAGAGAGAGAAAGAGAAGTGTGTGAAATGAAAGGTGTAAGGTGTGTCTTTGAAATGAATGAGGAGGCTTGGTATTTATAGGAGAATGAGGTGAAGCTTGGTACAAGTCACAAAGCATGAAGAACAAGCACCAAAGCGCATACGGGGGGTACTGGACCAAGGGGCAAACGGCACCTCACAAGCCACCAGGCCCCGTATACGGCACCCCAAGGGCCGTATACGGCACCTAGGGTACCGTATACGGTACCTAGGTGGGCGGGGGGGTTGGTGCTTGGTTTGGCCTCCGTTTGTTTCTCGGTTGCTTGGTTCGTCCGTATCTTCTTCGTTTGGGCTCCAATTTGCTTGATTCTTGCGCCGTTGGCTTCGTTTTTCCGTTATGCTTCTAATGACACTAAGTTTGCCAGATTTGGAAGTGTTTGACTTTTGCGTGTTCCGGATGACGATCGGCGGGCTTCTAGACTGCACATCTTCTTCGTTCTTCACCAGTTTCTCTTGATTCTTTCACCACCGATCTTGGATTTTCCTAATGAATCATAAAATATGCATTAAGATCTACTTTGATAGGATAATCAAGAATGGAATATCTAATGTGATAGTTTTTGCCTCGGTTTGCGTGCAAAATGGATGTTTTTACTGATTTTTGTAGCAACGCCCGAATTTAGACTACCTTGGTGATTTTTGATGATAAATGATTGTTTTGAAATGTTTTCACCAAAGAATAGTCCAAAAAGTGCGAAAATAAGTACTTATAAACATGACTTTTTGGGTCACATCACTCTTCTTCATCATTTATCTCTTCCATGCTCATGACCAACTCCTCGTCGGTCATTCCTACAACATTTGACTCTAGCAAGTCAACAAGCTCCGATTCCAATCCAAGCAAGCTTTCCAATTCTTCCTCCACCGCATCATCTATCACATCAATTCTAAAACACGAATCATCATTAGAATAAGGATGCTTCATGGCCTTATCGACCGTGAACGCAATCCTTTCATCCCCCACCCCCAAGGTCAATTTCTTATCTTTAACCCCAATTATGGCATCCGCAGTATGTAGGAAGGGTCGTCCTAAAATCAAGTGCACTTTACTATCCTCCTCCATTTCGAGGATAACAAAGTCAACCGGGAAGGTAAATTGCCCTACCTCTATTAGCATGTTCTCCGCAATCCCAACGGGATATTGGAAGGATCTATCGGCAAGACGGATACTCATGCGAGTGGGGGTTAGGGATCCTAGGGCCAATTTAGCGTAAAGTGAATATGGCATTAAGTTTATACTAGCACCTAGGTCCGCAAGTGCATCACAAGTAATGATTTTACCCAATGTACAAGAAATGATGAAACTCCCGGGATCTCCAAGCTTGGGTGGAATTTGGTTTTGGACAAGTGCCGAGCATTCCTCATTCAAAAACATTGCCGAAGCCTCCGACAATTTTTCTTTGTTGCTTACCAAATCCTTGATGAATTTGGCATAATTCGACATCCCGGCTAGTACATCAACCAAAGGCACATTGATTCGAATGCCATTGATCATGTCCACAAACTTCCCATATTGAGCCGCAATCTTTTCTTTCCTTAGCCTTTGGGGATAAGGAATCTTCGGCTTGTAAGCTTTTACAACCGGAGTAGGTGGCACCGGTGTGACCGTTGGTGTAGGAGCATCAACATTCTCCTCATTGTCTTCCTCCTCAATTTCCTGCACAAAAGAGTTAGAAACATTTTTGTCTTTGGCTTGAGGTGATGGAAGCTCCTTTCCGTTTCTTGTGGTTATAGCATTAACATGCTCATTTCTCGCGGGTGGTGGTTGGTAAGGTTTGGAACCGCTAGAGGATGAAGGATTTTGTCTTGGGTTTTGTTGAGTGTTGCTTGGTAAGCCACCGGTTGGCCTACTACTTTTCCCCTCGGACAACCTATCCATCTTCCTCTCTAGGTCTTGAATAGAAGCTTATTGGTTCTTTTGACCTTGCTCCACGCTTAACCTTATGTTCATCATTTGGGTCTTCAACCTTTCAATGCAAGCATCTTGTTTTGCCATGAAGTCTTTCATCATTTGCTCCATTGGCGATAGGGTTGGCTCTTGTTTTTGAACCGGTGGTGGGTTATTGTGGCTTGAAGGGTTTTGGTGTTGGTTTTGATTGTAATTTTGGTTTGGGGATTGGTTGTAATTTTGATTGGAGTTTTGGTTGTAAGGTTGATTTGGCCGAGAAAATCGGTTGTTTTGGTTGTAGCTTCCTCCTTGGTAACCTCCCGAATTTCGTTTTGATAACCACCCCGTTGGTAGTTCCCGCTTTGGTAATTACCTTGTTGGAGAAAGTTTACATCTTCCTCATCTCCCGCCATTGGCAAATCGTCTTGTACACAATTAGCCGTGGCATGATTTCCGCCACAATTACCGCAACCATCTCTAAGCTCTTTGATTTCACCTTTGATTGTCTTGAATTGTGCATCAAACTTAGAAGATAAAGCCTTGATTTCTTTCATCATGGCCGAATCATTTGAGCTTCCCCCTCCACTACTAGTACCCTCGGCAAATGCAACATGCTTTCTCACCGGCTTTCCTCCTTTGTCTTTCGCCCAATTCAAGCTTTGTGTGACTTTATCTTCCAACACCTTCCAAGCTTCATTAGGTGTCTTGTAAAGAAATAGACCTCCTCCGGAGGCATCAAGAACATTAGCCGATTCAATGCCAAGTCCATTATAAAACAATGTAATTATCTCCGCCTTCGATAGCCCATGTCCGTGACAATTTCTCAACATTTCCTTTAATCGACACCAAGCTTCTACTAAAGTTTCGCCTTCTTGTTGTTTGAAGGCTCTAATCTCATTCAACAAACGCTCGGCCAATGCCGGAGGATAAAACCGTCTCACAAAAGCTTCTCTCATCTCGTTCCATGATCTAATGGTATTTGGCTCCAATTCTTGGTACCAAATCTTAGCTTCACCACATAAGGACATCGGAAAAGTCCTTAGTCTAATAGCCTCATCCATGTTTTGACCATACTTGAAATAACTCCCTATCTCAAGAAAACTAGCAATATGTTTGTGCGGATCGGCCCGCACCCTTCCATCAAATTGGGTATCTCGGATGAGTTGCATATGATGACCCTTCAAGGAAAAATTATCATTTTCATTATCTTGAACCCGTATGGCCGACCCCGGTGTAGGCACCACGGTTCTTTCCCGTGAGAAAATAGGAGTATCATCCTCATCCGCCATCTCTTCTTCACCTTCGGAAGGTGTTGAAGGATCTTCTTCGGGTGATGGAAATTCCTCCACAAAAGTCTCTTCCACCTCAACGGTGTTTCCCGAAGATGTATCGGTATCCGTTTGACTACTAGATGATTCCGATGATCTTTGCTTTGGCTTCCTCCTTCGTTTACTCTTTTTGGTCTTCTCCGGATTGGACAAAGAACTTAGAAGCTCTTTACCCGAGCTCCTTGTGTTCATCCACTACCAAATCACACCTGAAAGTACACAAAAGATAAAACCATAAACGCACCGGCGCAATACAAACAAATGTAACTTTCCAAGAATAAATTCTAGAAAGGATTAATTAATCACACTTAAATCAAGATCACAAATCAAGGTTCCCCGGCAGCGGCGCCAAAAACTTGATGTGCTAAATCCAGTTATAAAAATTTATCGTTGATAAGTAAACCAAAAAGTACCAAGCTAGACCAAAACACAACCGGGCAGTGGACCCTGTCGAGTGGTAGTAAAGTATGGCAAGTTCGGGTTCGAACACAGGGAACTAGATTGGATGATCAATGTAAGTGTGAGCAATTTAAAGAGAGAAAGTAAAATGTGGTTGGTTTGTGTGACCGAATTGTCACGATGCTTAAAACTACAATTTATCTTTCAATGAGAACGGTGGACTCAGGAAGAGTCAAATTAGTTGTTTGGAACTTCAAATATTAAAAACAATGCTTGCTTGGATTATTTTACTAGTGATTTCGGGGTGTAGAATTATAACCGGTTAAGACATATGCTAAGGTAACATTCATCAAACATAAGCTCAACGTTCGCTAAGACCTATTATTCAACTTCAATTAACAAACCTATGATTTAATCAAGTAACGGACGTTCGCCATGGTTACAAACTTGCACAATTTAGCTAGATCATTTGACACATTCCAAAACTACATTCGCAATTTTGTTCAATCATTTATAGACAAATAATCAATAGTGATTTACTAGGTTGAAAACGTTCGCTATATCAATAAGTAGATCACCAAATGGTTAAATTCTTGGGATAAAGCACAATCAAGCAAGGTTCTCCGATTAAACATAAATTAAGATTATAAGAGTTTGCAAGTCATCCACCCAACAAACATTCGCTACAATTGCTAACTTATATGTATTTAGCTAATTGTTGTTGCAATCACCAAAAGCTTTGTTCCACAAATGATCACCAACTTATGTAGGTATTTTTTATAAGCAACAACGTTCGCTATAATCGCTTAATTAGAATGCCTAAAGTTTACTAACAACAACAAACTAACTCATACAAATCCATGGATGATTCACAAACTCAAACATAAATTAACACCAAAAGATTACACCCCTAATCAACTAGCTATTTCATCCAAACAAGCACAATCGAAACTAGCCAAACATAATCACAATCATCAAGCAAAAATCATAAACACTAGATAAATTCATAAATAACTTGAAATTAGATTAAATCGAAATTGTACCAAAGTGTTTACACAAATGTTTTCAAATGATGTTGCTTGATGTTCCCCTCACAAGCTCCAATTAAATGCTAGTAGAAATTTGAGAGTAAATGGGGTGAATTTTTAGTTGTTGAAGGGTGAATTATGGTGTGTGTATGGAGGAGTAAATGTGGGTGAAGATATGAATATCTCAGAGAGAGAGCTGGACGATGGATGATGATATCCCATTAAAAATGTGTAGCTAAAACCGGACAAAAACAACCCCCAAAAACTCCTTTTTCTTTTCTTTTTTTATTTTCTTTTAAGCTCAAAATAGGAAGAAAACGGTTGGGGGATGGTTGGCATTAAATGCCAGCCAATCAGAGATGCACAACACAGCACACAACCTCGTACCAAGCACAGATCCAAAGCATAGCCGATCGGCTTAAAGAGACTAGCCGAACGGCTTCTGAGGTCCAGCAGATCTGCTTATTCCTTAAATCTTCTCAAGCACAAACAAGGCAAGCTGCGGTAACGGAAATGAACTAGTTGAACCGATCTTATAAGTATAGCCGATCTGCTCATCATGTAAAGCCGATCGGCTTTCAGTATATAGCCGATCGACTGTGGTCTTTTTCAAGCCCAGCCAACATCTGCTCCAAACTTCACCAATTCCACACCAAATCGCATGCGATTCCAGCTTTTTATCTGAAACGGATTTTCAAACAAAATAAGTATCAAAAGTTCCGGAAATCAACTCAAATACATATGCAAAACAATGATATCGCGATAGATTTACATAGCCAAAATGAGCGATTTCAATATCCCACATGATATATACATCACACTAATATATACATACCTACCACAAGGCTTAAACCGACAAATTCTTCTTAGAGCATTCCCAATGGGCAACGTCGGTTACCGTCGGTTGAAACCGACAGAACCAACACCAATGGTACGGAGCCGTCGGTTTGGTCCGTTGGATTTGGCCAGTATTCCGACGCTCCATCGGTTGGGGTGTGGGGTCCGTGAGAGATCCGTTAAAAAAATAAAATAAAAAAACCAACGGCTTTCTAGCCTTTTTTTTTTTTTTAAACCCACTTTTTTCACTATAAATAAACACAATCTTTTACCCATTTCATACATCACAATTCTCACTACTTTAAACCTTTTCATACACTACAATTCACACAACTTTTTTCAAACACAAAAACACTATACTAAATGGATTCCGCATCTGATCTTGAACCCACTTTTTCACTATAAATAAACACTACACTAAATGGCTTCTTTCGATATTATTAACTCGATAGTCACCGATTCGGACGATGTAGACGAAACTCCGATCCGTCCACCAAAAGCACAAAAAGTTGAATGGACCGAGAATGAGGTAAAAATTTTGACCGAAGAACGGCTCGAAGCGTCCAAAAATTGTCCGATTGGAGCTTCACCATCGGAAAAAAGTTTTTGGCAAACCTTACAAAAAAACTACAACTTCAAAGTTGAGGTAAAACGTACAACAACTCAATTAATCGCCAAATGGAACGAATTAAAAAAAATGACCACTAGACTACTAGCTAGTTTACATCTAATATTTTTATTGTAGTGTATTTTTTTAATTATTGTAATGTTTTATTTTTAGTTATTAATGTGTTTTTTATTTAATTGTAATGTTTTTTATTTTTATGAAAAATGTTTTATTTTAATAATTATGTTTTAAATAGTTAATTAATTAGTTAGTAGGTCCCTGAAAAAAAAGTGACGGAACACTGATGACAGGGTCTTGTCAGTTTCTGTCAGTTTTGTGAAAAAACTGACATGGCGCAGACGTGGCACGTAGGCTTCAGTCAGTTTCACTTTTATGTTGGAATGGTCTTAGGGTTGAGCTGATGAGTTTACTTCGTTCAACTCAAATTTGATCACTTTTACGTAAATACTCGGACCATGATATTTTAATCATGGGTAGTGCAGAGTGCTTTTATGAAAATTCAAATTGTTTCATGCACCACACAGTATAACAGTTTTAGCTTACTGTACAAGTATGCAAAAGCATGTTTTTGGTGTATGAACAATTTAGATGTTTTATTTATCAGCTCCCTTTACTTATAGCACGCGTATATAATGAAGCTGTCATCAATACCTCGTGCGGAATTATGTAACATTAAATTAAAAATAAAATAAATAAAAATATATATAGTATAAGATTCTAGGATGCCAGCATGGCAATTTGACGTTGAAAAGTCACCATCTCCAAGTAGGATTAAAGAGCCAGCATGACCAGTAGCCGTCACCAGCTGGCATCTATGAGGATTGAGGACCACTACGGAATCGTACGAAGAACGCATCGTTTACAAACTTTTTATAGGAAAACATTTCATATATGGATATGGATTATAATTGGTCATATAAGACTTTTTCATTGGTAGACCGAAAGTAGAAAGTAACTCAAACCGATGCGCTACATCAACATCACGTCAACTTTTTTCAAAATTTACTGGAAGTGACAGACCCCTGCCATCTGTGACACCGTCACTTTAACTTTTGAGTTCCACATTAACCAATTTACATTTACTTTATACACACAAACGGAAAAAAAAAAAAAAAAAAAGTGATGGAGCGTCGGATATCCGACAGACCCAAACCGACGAGCCGTGCCAATGGCGTCGGCTCCGTCGGTTGGAACCGACGGTCAACCGACTAAAGCGTTGGGAAGGCTCTTAATCGTTCAATGTACTGGTGTTATTTTAGTTTTCTAATTTTTATCGTATTTATGTATATTATTATGATCTAATACATAGATTAGATCATTAGATATAGATATATATATAATGATAATATACATTGTTATAATTTTAAGATTTTATACTTTTCTTGAATCAAGTGTCAAAATTGGAAACACAATCTATATTTATATTTTGGGTGTGTTTGGCAAAACTAACTTGTAGCTGGAGCTTATATTTCAAGCTGGAAGCTGGAGCTTATTTCCGTATAAGTGTTCGGCAAAAGTAGCTGGAGCTTAAATATATGAATTTACATAAACGGACAAGAAAATATATGATAAATAATTATATAAGGGTCATTTATATAATTTCTCATTTAATAAGCTATGAGCTTATTTTTATAAGCTACTTCTAGTAGTTTTTTTTTCTAGAGCTTCTTTTTTCAATAAGCTCTTAATTTTTTGTGTACCAAACAATAAGCTTATAGAAAAAATAAGCTTAAGCCCTCGTAAGCTCCAATAAGCTAGTTTGCGAAACACACCCGTTTTGTTGTTTATTAATTAATAAACGGCATGTTTCACTGTGCTTTCTATTTTCACATATAGATACAAAGAGTATGAGTATATATATTGGATATATCATGTTAAATCGGATAATTTAAGATGATGATAATTTTAGAGAGGAAAAAAACAAATAAAAATCAAATAAGAACTCACTTATGAAGAGAGGTGATGATTTGAACTCGATTCGATCTCTTGGGACAAATGGAAGATGATGGATCTGATCTGATAATGATTATAAACAAAATCCCCATCAATTTATGGCTCCATTTGGGATAACGGTTAACGTCGTATGCAAAGGAATCTAGAGTCTTAAAAAAATTTTAACACTTTTTGGATGAATTAAAACATCGAGAAGGTAGAATTTTTTTTTTTTTTTTTTTTTTTTTGAAAGATCGAGAAGGTAGAATTTTATTTAGTTGATGCTAGAATGATTTAAAATTAGAAATAGATTTTTATACAGTTTTTATTTTACGGTTGGGATAAATGACAAATTAAAAGACGTTTGTGTCCCTAAATTTCTCATGAGAATTTATTTTGTCATGATTTTATTGTAAAGTTTTTTTTTTTTAGAAAAGGCAGACATATTATTAAAAACTTAAAAAATATATATACAACAAGTTCATGTAAGAGTGAACCTACTCAACCAGCCATGCATGATCACTCTAGATACAAAAGCATACCAACATACACCAAACTAATAACAGTAAATACAAGCTACATTGCCTGTTATTCTAATGCACAATGATCACGTATCTCTCTATGAATTACACTCTTAACCTGCTGCACCGGAACCCCCTTTCGACATCACCAACGCATTACACAGTAACATTTTTACCCATTTGGTGTCACCATATTGCCACACACAGATCCCGGATCATTTAGCCAACGAAACCACTCTATTTTCATTCCTTTCAATCTTGATTTAATCCACTCGAAACTACGAATCTGCACCTCATGAAATAATCCCGCACCCCTAAGTATTTTACCCCCGAAAATTTTCGCGTTTCTATTCTTCCAAATCAAATAGGCCGCAATCCAAACAACACTCTTCCACAGTTCTTTTCCCATTCCGTTTCCGCTGTTACTATCCACCAATTCCAATAAATCTACTATATCTAATACATTACCTCTGTCCGTCTTCCACCAATTAAAAATCTTAGACCACACTAACATGGACTCGTTACAAAACAGTAAACAATGATCGACTGTTTCGATATTCTCATCACACATAGGACATAAAACAGAATGTATATCAATACCTCTTTTGTCCAACTCCGTCCGAACCGGAAGCCGTTTTCTCCTTGCCCTCCAGGCAAAAATATTAACTTTTTTTGGCACTAGTTTGAGCAGTCTTGTTGGGTGTCCAGTCAGCCCACTCGACAGCATTATCACATCGACTCTTCTTGACATTTTGTTCACTGTATACCCATGCTCCTCATCAATCATCCATTGCCATTTATCGCATCCACCCGGATCTATAACAATTGAATTAAGCAAGTTTGTCAATTCATTTAGCTCCCCAATGGCGCGTCCCCTTGGAGAACGATTCCAATCCCACTCCCACACCCAACAATTGTCTACCCACTTGCCCCTTTCTTTTACCACCACCTCTTTATTCTTTTCCAAGATATATAATCTATTAAATTTTTCTTTTAATATTAAATCTCCCACCCATCTATCATCCCAAAATCTTATATGTGACCCATCACCAATTTTCCAACAAAAATAAGAAGAAAAACCTCCACCTTTATTATCTATTTCCCTCCCCACTTTCCGAATACCCCCCCATGTATGACCCAAACCGCTTACACTACACCCATCTATACTTAACAAACCCCCATCCCTTCCATAAACACTTTTAATAACTTTAACCCAGAAAGCATTGTTTTCCTTTTTAAAACGCCACCACCATTTGCCCATTAAAGCCCAATTTTTTGCTTTCAAAGATCCAACATTTAACCCCCCTTCCTCATAAGAGGATAATACCTCATCCCATTTAACCCACCCCATTTTGTAACCCTCCCCAAACCCACCCCAAAAGAAATTACGACGTAACGACTCAAGTTGTTTTAAGATACATTCCGGAGCACGAAAAATTGAAAAGTAGTATAGTGCCAAGCTTCCAAGAACCGACTTTATTAAAGTTAATCGCCCACCAAAAGACATCGATCTTGCCTTCCAATCCGACAAACGTTTTATTGTAAAGTTACTAAAAATACCTTATAAATAATTAAATAACATGATAAATTGGCCACTTAATTTATGAATTGATATTGAAATGTAATAATACATCTGATTGACATCTCGTATTTCTTTTTAATAGTCTTTTAGCTGTCGTTATCAATTTCCAAAAAATAATAAACATATAGTGTATAGTATTTTAAAGAATTTACATTTCCAATCTCACGAATAAAATACGAAAGTTGAATTCAGTATAAGTCAATTTGGTGTGAAAATGTTGTGGTTAAACAAAGATTTAAAGGAGATGAATCTTTGCTTTTCTTTTAAGGAGTTGAAGTTATCAATGGGATAAAGGCGTAATATTTTAATTTGTAAATTTGAATATGTTAAAAACGTGAGTTTTGTTGTTGGTTTAAAAATAAATTAATCAACTGAACAGAGATTTTATTTATTATTATTCTAAGAGTAAAAGTAAATCGAACAGCTTGCATTATTAGTTTATTACTAGTCACTAGTCACTACACGACACGTAGTCTTTTATGGAGTAAGTCAGAAAGAGTGAAATTTTCACTTTTACTCTACACTCGTAAGTCGTACTCTTCACGGATTTAATTTACAAATAGTTAAACGGATAAACAGGTAAATCTTTTACAAAGATGATGTACACAACATGGTGCATTATTAATAAATCGTTAAGAAATGTTCAAGTAGGAACACTTGTTATGGTAGGAACGGTAAAAACGAATATTTTTATTTTTAACTTTAAAATTAAATTATTTTTTTGATATAAAATTTATATCAAAATTATTAGAATTGCGCGTTCTTTAATATAAGAATTTTTTTTAAAAAAAATATGTCACAGTATCACACATAAAAGGCTGTGATACACAACTTTAATTTGTGTATCATATATATTTTTTATCTTTTCAATTGATCTAATATTAAAGAGGATAAAATTTTAATAATTTTGGCATATTTTTTATTGCAAAACGTGTACATATGTTGAATTTAAAAGCGAAAAAAATCGTTCCTACGATTCCTACAATATGAAATGATTCTACAATAACCTTCCCATATTATCGTTTCTACTATTTTTCTGACCATTTATACATATTTACCTAATGATGTTTGAACCTAATAAATTATGTTGTCGTACCACTAGACCATATTGGTGATCATTCTACAAACAGTCAAATTTATCAAAAACACATATTTTTCATAGACAAATCTAATTCCCATGGTTAAAACTTAAACCACAATAGCTATTGGAAAATTTTCTTATGTAAAACGTATTTAAAAAATAATTGATTTCACTTGAATACAACAACAACATAGAAACCTTAGCCAAAGCTGATGGTAATTTCCCGCTTATTATATCGCGTACATCTAAATAAAAATACTTGCCCTCCCTAAATATTATGGACATAAAAAAACTTCATCCGTTTACCCGTTTATCATATACTCCGTAATACTTTTATTCACACATATAACCACTTGAACAATAAAAATATCACACGTCAAAGAATATAGTGGTAAACTTGTACGTAGTAAACAAGTAATACATAAACAGCCAATATTATAAATGCAAGTGGAGTCATCGATTTCGAGGACCAATGAGATTGGGTCTAAAATATGATAATAATAAAAAATCATCATCAATCATCAACTATCTATATATATATATATATATATATATATATATATATATATATATATATATACACCTATATATCTATCTATATTTTGTTTTCTTACTTTTTTTCAATATATACGTGTAGAATGTAGACGTGTAGTTACGGTGTGCATATGTGAGGCCGTATTTTTTTATTTTTTTTTTCTTTGTAACAAAACAAATTTTAAGGACTTAAAGTCTTAAACGTGCAAAATAGTTCAATAATAATTCGAAAATGGTTAAACGACCCGTAAAACTTACTACATGTAACCTATTTAGCTTAACGGGTCAAACAAATTGGTTGATACTAAAGACATTGGCGGGTCAAACAATTTTAATATGCATTTGAAAGTTTGAAACTAAAATTTTTTTGATACGTTAATCAACAATTTTGATATATAAATTGCAAGTTAAAACATACCGAAAAGTGCATATCAAAGCCTAAAACAGAAAGCGCGATATCATTATATCAAGATCACCTAGCTCCAAAAATAAGGTATGCCAAATTAGTTTAACAAACTTATATGTGAGAAATCGATAGCGAGAAAGAGATGGTATGTGTGCAGTATATCTCATTATTTACGATTTCCGTAAAATGTTGATTGATTCACAGACTAAGTCTCTACGAAAATAAGCAAAAGACATGGTCAAGCTAACTCAGCTACCTATCAAATATTTAGAGTGTTCGACGGTTCTGCAAAATTTTGCCATTTTGATAAAGTCCTCCCTTCTGAACATGATTGATATATACTCGAGGGTTGATCAACGTTACAGTATATGTAAATGAAGTTGAATTATTTTAACATGAGATTTCTCAAGTCCCTGACCAATTCGTTACCGACTTTACCATGATCCACAATTTGAAATTCCACTTATTCGATTTTCATAGAAATAATTTATAAATTTAAACAATCAAACATGTCGACTCATTTCCCACAAATTAAACTAAACACGATATGTTTAATTAAACAACGGGTTGGTCCAGTTGATCAATTTATGTTCCAAAGCCGCTGAAATTCAGCATTAAACCATAATTTTATGTTGTGTCAACGATAATCATCCACATTTCTCTTGCGAAATTTGATATTCATTAACATCACCTAGATGTACTTCATGGCCTTCATAATTTATATCTGGTCTCTAATATGTCTTATATATTCAATGTTGTTAGTAAGATGGACGATATTGTTGCAAGTGACGCTAACAAGATACTCGCAATAAGCGACGATAGCAAATAAGAGGTAACTATTGTGGCTAACAAGGACGACACTGTGTTCTCGAGTTATTTGGAGGGTGGAAAGGAAACGAAGCGGAAGGATTGAAATTAAAATTGTGTTCTCGAGTTTTATTATGCAAAGAAAGGAAAGGAAGGGGGAGGAAGAGGTGGGGAAGTCTCAAGTGTATTTTTCTTCCAACACTTTCCTCCCATTTTTGAGATGATTAGGAGGGATCACTTTGCTTCCCTTCTTTTCCCTTCAACTTAAAAACACAATTCATTAAACTATCTTCCTTCCCCTTCCATTCTATTCTTTTCTTCATTGTTCCTTTCTCTTCTTTTCCACCGATGTTTAAACTCGAGAACACAATGTCAAGGAGGGTGGTGAACTGGTGATGGCGTAGATAGAATGATTATCATTTGTAATATGTAAACAATGTAACTAATATTACTTTCTTTTCAGTGATATCATAATCAATACTTCATATTTCAATTTCCATCAATAAATTAAGACAATTACATGTGTTATAAAATTCAAAGACATTAATAAATTCATCAACACAATACTCCGTATTTCATAACCGAAAGTCAATTTTGATCGGTTATGTTTTTACATTTATATCATGCTTTGACTTGAGTACTAAAAGAAATTTGGACTTATGATGTTTGTACAATATCATATCATATAATATATATATATTTTTTGAACAAAATATCATATAATATAATTTATCCGATAAGAATACATAAATAATAAATAAATCTTGATATATATACATAAAAATATTTGGTTACATAAAATTCTTTATGATGTTTATTTCAATCAGGCCAGTGATAAATACAACAAATATTTTAATTCATACACCAATTTTACGCATATTAATGTAGTACTATACAACTGTACAATGCATATGTTTGGTGTTTGAATCAAAATATTTGTTTTATATATCAACACCCTTTCAAAAAAAAGATATTATTTGTGATCATTGGATGATCTTTTGGGTTGAATCAATAGTTATAAGGGATGACAATTTTGTAATTACTTTAAAAAATAAAGGTATTAGTTAACAAAAAAAACATAACATTAAATTTCACCTCATACCCCTTCCACTATTTATATTTTTACATTTCAACCCCTTCACTTTATTTTCTTCCACCTCCTACATTCTTCTTCCCCCAACCTCACTTACCACCACCCCCACCACCTGCTGCCACCACCTGGCTGCCGCCGGCCACCGTCGGCCGCCGCCACCCGCCATCGTCGGTCGCCGAAATTTTTTTTTTTTTTCAAAAAAAAATAATTTTGTTTTTAAATTTTTTTTTATTATTCATAGTATTCCTTTTCCTACCGCATTTTTGAATAAAACTATAGGTTTTTTTCACTGCATTTTGTTTCTTATTGTTAATTAACTAAAACTTTTATATATTTTACCGCATATTCTATACTCGACATCAACAAAATACCGTACAAATGGATAATATATATAATATAAAATGCAGTAAAAAGAGAACAATATGTCCTAAATGAAATACATGCAAAATGCAGTAAAAACAACAATACGTAGTATACTTTAATACAAAATGCAGTACAAATAGATAATATGTATAATACAAAATGCAGTATAAATAGATAATATGTATAATACAAAATGCAGTGATTAACAAACAATATATAATAAACGAAATATATGAAAAATAGAGTAAAAATAACAAAATGCAGTACAAATAGATTATGTATAATATAAAATGCAATAAAGATAACAAAATGCAGTAAAAATAACAAAATGCAGTACAAATAGATTATGTATAATATAAAATGCAGTAAAAAGCGAACATTGTGTACTAAATAAATATATGCAAAATGCAGTAAAAACAGCAGTACGTATTATATTTACATACAAAATGCAGTAAAAATTGATCATATGTATAATATAAAATGCAGTAAAAAAATAAACAATATACAATATATGCAAAATGCAGTAATAATAATAAAATGCAGTGTAATTTTAACAAAATGCAGTACAAAATATATTATTTATAACTTAAAATGCAATAGAAAACAAACAATATATATTAGATCGAGGTGTATAAATAAAATGCAGTAAAAACATCAAAAGAATAATGTGTAAAATACAAAAATGCATTAAAAACGAACAATATCTAATAAACATATATATACAAAATGTAATAAAAATAATAAAATGCAGTACAAGTGATAATGTGTAAAAAAAATTGGAAAAAAAATTATAAATTTTTTTTTTTTAAATTTAGAAAAATAAAAATTTTGAAAAAAAAAAAATTCCAACGGTGGCGGCGGTCAGCGGCGGCGGCTGGCAACAGCTAGTGGTGGGTGGTGGAGGGAAGAGGTGGGGAAGAAGAAAGTAGGAGGGAGTAGTGTACAATATTAAAAATGTGGAGGGGGTAAAAATGAATCTTTAAAAATTCTTATCCTCTTTCTCCTCAAATGTTACATTTTTCTCTGAACCTTATCCTTTTAAAAGCATTTAATGATAATGATAATATTATTAAAGGATAGTGGGTTACTTTTTTTTTTTTAATTAATTACTTCACCTAGGTTTAAACAAACCAAAAATAATTAAATAGTCCCCTTTGTACACCTATATTAATACACACAATTATCAAAAAATAAAACAAAACATAAACACATACATTTCTTCTCTCCTTCCTTAACACTTCTCCAACCAAACGCGGATTCGTTGGTCTTCTTCATCTTCCCGCCGTCCATTTTCTCTCTCTAAAAACTTTCTAATTATATCTTCATTTTCTCTCTCTAACACACAACACCAACAAAAAGTGTGATTGTTCATCAATGGCTATTTCAAAGATTGTTAATAGTAATAAAAAGCATCCACAACAACAACATCAGTATCAAATCTCTGTATCATCTGAAATTATTAGTAGATTATCATCTACAAATTTACAATCTTTAATTGATACACCTAAAAAAACAGCTGCTGTTTCTAAGTTTGGGAATTTTTCCAATAAAGCAAGGATCTTGAAGAACCCCAAGATTTGGTTTTTATTGTTTTTTCTATGTGGGTTCTTTCTTATGTTGAAAAAGATTTGTAATTTTGACTCTTTGATGTCATACCCATGTGGGAATAGTGATAAAAATGATAACTTGAAGGTACTTGGAAATGGGGGTTTGAGTTCTGTGGTGAAAGTTGAAGAAAAATTTAAAGAAAGGAGTGATTTTTGGGAACAACCAGATGGGTTAGGGTATAGGGGTTGTTTGGATTTTAGTGAAGAATATAAGAAATCAAGTGTTGATATATTGAAAGATAGAACAAAGTATTTGGTGGTGGTGGTTTCTGGTGGTATGAACCAACAAAGGAATCAGATTGTTGATGCTGTTGTGATTGCTAGGATTCTTGGTGCTACTCTTGTTGTACCAATTTTACAAGTTAATGTTATTTGGGGAGATGAAAGGTAATGTTTTATAAAATCCTTCTTAATATATTGTTGCAATCTAATCTACTGGTTCAAATAAGTCCTAAATGAGCTTTGGCAACTTGTTTGAATTAGGATCTTTCAAGATTATTGTACTTTTAGCCTCAACTTGATCAAATTATTTTATATCATGTATAATGCAATTGCTATGAAGTATGTGTATTGATTGGATTTCTAATTTGTTGGTGCAGTGAGTTCTCTGATATATTTGATGTTGAACACTTCAAAAAAACTTTAGCTGATGATGTAAGAATAATATCATCGTTGCCATCGAATCATTTGATGTCAAGACCAGTGGAGGAAAAACACACTCCACTTCATGTTTCGCCTCAATGGATTCGATCTCGTTACCTCAAAAGGGTATGCGAAGTTACTTCCTTTTTATTGAGCTCACTTTACTTATACAAATCGATGCAACTTTGATCATTCATTCATTCCACTAATCATCCGAACATTACTATAGATTCCATTAGTCAGACTATGTTGTTTACTTAGTCAAGATACCAAAAACTGTAGTGTGATAATCCCTAAGTTTGAATTAAAAGAAAAAGGCATCATTTTTTTCTAAAAATAGCCGATTACGAGTTGAATTTTTGGGTTTGCTTAGTTAGTCAACGACATCAGATGGTTTTTAAATTCGGGTAGTTTTTGTTTGTTAATGCAGATGAGGAGAGAAGGTGTTCTGCTACTAAGAGGTCTAGATTCAAGGCTTTCTAAGGATCTTCCTTCTGATCTACAAAAGCTTCGATGCAAGGTACAATTATATCGTGTGACATTGTTTGTTACAAAGATTATATGATTAGAGTTTCCAGCATAAATCAACAAAATATTTGAACTTTTGTAGGTTGCTTTTCATGCATTGAGATTTGCCCCACCAATCTTCGAACTAGGAAACAAGCTTACAGAGAGGATGAGAAGCAAAGGGCCTTATCTTGCACTTCATCTTAGAATGGAGAAAGATGTTTGGGTGAGAACGGGATGTCTACCAGGGTTGAGCTCAAAATATGATCAAATAATTTACAATGAGAGAAAACTTCGCCCTGAGCTTTTAACTTCAAGATCAAACATGACATACCATGACCGAAAACTTGCTGGTCTATGTCCCTTAAACGCCTTGGAAGTTACACGGTAAGCGTCTTCAAATCCAAAGTTTCAATCTTTATTGTTATGTGCCTTTTATAAATGAGTATATATGATACCGAATAAATAGAATCAAATAATTAAAAGGGCTGTGGAATATAGTATTTAGTTGAAAAAAACTAGAAAATGACATTTTTATGCAAAAAAGAGAGGTTTCGTGACATCAGATTAAAAGTCCCTTAATTATGGTTAGATTGACAGATACATAAGTAATTCGTATATCCGAACATTAAAGTTGCAGAAATTGTACAATCACTTCCAAAACGCAAAAATCCAAACACCCCTTGTATTGGAACCTAAATTGATCGATTTTTTTGTATGTGATATAGGCTCTTGAAAGCTCTACGAGCTCCAAAGAATGCAAGGATCTTTTGGGCAGGAGGAGATCCATTAGGTGGTAAAGAAGCATTGCTACCATTAATAAAGGCATTTCCTAATTTCTACAACAAAGAAAACCTTGCTAAACCTGGAGAGCTAGAACCATTTGCAAAGAAAGCTTCAATTATGGCTGCCCTTGATTACATTGTTTCAGAAAACAGTGATGTTTTCATGCCTTCTCATGGCGGTAACATGGGTCATGCGATTCAAGGATACAGAGCGTATGCAGGGCATAAAAAAACAATCACGCCCAATAAACGGCAAATGTTATCTTATTTCTTGAACCCTTCACTTCCTGAAAAGGAATTCAACAAGATAATCTTTGATCTGCATCGTGATTCTATGGGCCAGCCCGTGATCAGAACTAATAAAGTGGGTCGTGATGTTACCAAGTATCCTATACCCGAATGTATGCGCAATGATACAATGAGTAACTGAGTTTTATGAGAAGGGTAATGTTCGTCTTTTTGTTCCAGAGGCCAGAAATTGGCTGGTTTTGAACTGGGATGACAGCTTGAAGGTGATGATGGCTTCTGGCCTTGTGTTGGATTAGTACAAAGTACAAATTTGCGTAATTGAGAAGAAATGAAAGAGAAGGCGTATATTTTTGGTTCTTTGATCCGAAGGTTCTTTTTCGATTGATTTATTCTTTTTCATCACACGAGTGTATCCTAGATTAGTAATATGTTATATGTACATAAGAAGTTGAAGAAATACAATCATTTATAGAAAATAAGTTGGTTCATTCTGTCTTACTACATAAGCACCATAACCAAACCTTAACGCGACCAATTAATGCTTGTATCTTTTGATTATGCAGTTAACTGAAACAATCTAGTAACCAATACGTTTCAAGTGTTGGTGAATATTAAATTTCTTCTCGATCTCTAGATGACTTAGCGCTCAAACAATTTTAGCAACGAAAAAAAGACGATTTAACCGTAGATAAAAAATAAAATAAAAACCATAACGTATCAAGTAAACATGACACTTCAAATAAAAGGTTGACATGCATGTATCATGTATCATGTATCATGTATCATGTATCATGCATGTATGTTTCTTAATCGGTCTCGGTAAACATATATGATGATGTGTAACATTATGAAGTGGAAAAGGCAGCAAGAAAGTTAAGGAATATTAGAAAACATTGTGCAGAATGATTGGCACAACTTGGGTTCTTCAATTATAAAATCTCCATGTCGGTCATTCATAAGTCAAGATTATATTGTTTCTGATCGAGTGGGTAGTTTTAAGCAAAAATGTACATGTACGTGCTTCAAATGGTTGCAACAAACTTAGGCGTTAGCAAGTAGCTGACTATTGCTAATTGCGTAATAAAAGTATAAATTCATCATTCATCTATTAGTTGACAAACGATTTCAATTTTTCTTAATGCTCTTTCTAGATTAACCAATCGTTTCTACATACATACTGATCACTTTATTAGGTACACATTTTAGCCATATATATTATTTTTCTAGCTAGCGACAAATGTTTGAATTCATTCTAAGACTTTATTCATTCATTGTTTATCACTTTATTGCAGAATGTATAGTGGGTAGGGTTCAAATGAGAATAGGAATTTGTGTGAGAATGAGGGAACCAATGATATCAAGCCATGTGTACAAAGAAAATGTTCCACATGTACAAAACCCATTTACCCCCAACATCAATTATCGCACAAACGACAAATCGAAAAATTATGAAAATTGCACCATTAAATTCGTCGTTTTCTCCTCTTCGATTTGCCGTCCCTCAAGACATACTTTCGAAAAGTTTTTTTTTTTTTTTCATTTTTTTGGTGGGTTTCACATTTACTAACACATGTGTTAAAGTGTTGCGTTTAGGGTTTAGGGTTTGGGGTTTAGGGGTTAGGGTTTAGGGTTTAGGGTTTGAGGTTTGGGGTTTCGGGGGAGAAACCCCAAACCTCAAACCCTAAACCCTAACCCCTAAACCCTAAACCCTAAACGCTTTACAAAACGCTAAACCCTAAATCTTTCTAAACCCTAAACCTTGAACCCCTTCTAAACCCTAAACCCTTATAAACCCTAAACCATAAACCCAAACCCTAAACCTAACCCTAAACCCTAACCTTAACCACAAATTAAATGTACAACTAATCACTAACACATGTGTTACTAATTTGTGAAACCCACCAAAAAATGAGAAAAAAAAAAGTTGTCAAAAGTATGCCTTGAGGGACGGCAAATCGAAGAGGAGAAAACGCTGAATTTTATGGTGCAATTTTCATGATTTTTTGACTTACCGTTTGTGAGATATTTAATTTTTAAAAATGTGGAGGAGAGAGAATAAAGTGTGGAGGAGAGAGAATAAAGTGACACATGGCAGAAATCTGTTGGTTCCCTCATTCTCACTCAAAATTGGTGTACTCATTTGAACCTTACTCAATGTATAGTATGTGATCAGTAAGGGGAAAGAAAACGGAGTATATTATTTCCCGTTTTAGACGTGGATCACCATGTCAAATGAGACCAACTTTTATTAATTCATTATGTACTTCAACTATGTGGAAGAATCTATAAAACTCAATTCATTTTAGACAAAAATAACATAAGAATAAGATTCACCTACGACCAACAAAAGGGAAAGGCCTCTTGTTCTTCTCCCTTATATATCCCTCCTTCATGTATACAAGTCAAATTGTGTGGTTTTTTCCGTATTTGTATTCGCTCGATCTAAGAATCTTTTTATGTTTGGACATGTTTATAATACGTATATGAACAAAGAGTAATCCCAAAACAATCATGGATACAGATTGTACATCCAATTAAATATCAATATATTTCCAACACACGGAAGACATCTTTTTTTACATTAAATCCTAGTTAAACCGTTAATGACAGCTAGACTTTCGGTTTTGATGATTAGCTCCTCTTCTTTCCGCAATTCAGAGCTACTGGATATTGCACAGGGTTCACGGACTCGAAAACTAGTGCTCTAACTTTGTCCATGCTTGTAGCAAGCCTTTCAAATCGTCGGTTATATGCTGGATGGAAGTTTTGTTCATCAACCATTACATTTGGCTCCTCATCATATGGAGGCTGAAAATTTTGTTCAACTGGTATATTTGGGTCCTCTTCAACATAGTCTGGCTTATCATTCCTGATATCTTGTGTAATCTCTGCTGCAACGATTCGTATCTATTCACGACCTTTTCATAACGCGCACAATATGTGTTTGTGTGTAATAAAGATAAATAACATAAAATAAAAAATAAAAAAGGATTTATAACATGCCATATTGGGTTGTTTGTTGTAATGGACGACTGCAAATTCTGCAGCTCGGGACATCTCGGCCACATGTATAAGTAAAATTGTGTGCATCACATCGGTGTTAGATACTTGCATGTGTTTTTTTATTTATTTAGTGATTATTGCATAACGGATAAAATGTCATTAGTGTGAAGAAAAATAAAATTTTTTCTGTTTCAGATCGAGATCACGATGTCAGATGAGACACGTTTTTATTAATTCATTATCTTAAAATCTAACTTCAACAAACGGAAAGGCTTTTGTTCTTCTCCCTTTTCTATTTCCCCTCTTCATGTATACCAAAAGATATATTGCTTGTGTTCTAGCCAAAATAAAACCTTATACTTGCCCAACCGTGATCATTTACATGGCTAGAATATGTATTGACCACGATATAAGGACTAAAGGCTAAAACACATCCTATACACATCAATTTATAAAACTCACGTGTATGATATGAGAAAGAAAAAATTCATAATGAACATAAGTAAACAATATTATGCATAGAAATGGGGGCCATTAGTATAGATATTGAACTCACTTTTTGCTGGTTTACACATGTCTCCTAGCGAAATCAATTGCTACTAACATCGCATAGTATTAAACTAAAAACACAATTTAAAACCCATGAGAAATCATCACCTCATTATTTTTACTGGTCGCTGAGTCTAAAACATAGTGTTCATCATTTAGCGGATGCAGTAACTAAAACTTTATTGGACCCGGAACGCGTAAAGTTCATTTGGAGGCAACAAGTGCATCAATCTTGCGTTCAATGTGTGCTTCATGATCTTGAAGGCGACCTTTAACCTCACCATTCTCCCAAAGGATTAAAGTTGGGACCCCTTTGAGCTTGAAGTTTGAGTCAACCCTCCATGGGTGATGTGGGTTCCTCCACGTGGGCCGGTCCCCAACATAAGCCCTCAGGAGTGCCACATCATCACCAGATGATTCAAGTTTCTTGTATATAACTGGTTCAGCTCGCACACAATCTGTTGAAATTAAATAGAAAAAACAAATGTGGTTATAACAATATGTCAAAATGTGAAAACAATGTAGGATAACTTGAATGTCTTGTGCATGCATCTGTGGCTTAAGGATAAGCTGAAAACGAGAGCTCAATTTTGAACGCTTTCACAATGCAATAAATTGAATTCATGGGTGGGTTGGATGGGTGTCAATTAATCTTTCACACTACAACAAACTCAATTTGATAGTTAGTATATTCTTAAGGCTCAAGCTCAAATAGCTAAAATATTACTCATAAACCACGCATAATAAAAGGTCAATTACTTAGAATATTGATGTACATCCACTTTTGTTCCAACTGAAATGGTTCATATATTACTTTTGGTTGCATCGAGTCATTGAAACATTTTTGTTTTACCTTCTTCTAATGAATCGAGGATTTTGAAAATGCTAAATTTCATAAAAGATGTTATAATGATATACAAAACGAAATATGTTGTACAAAAAATAATTGTTTTCAAAGATTTTAACCACTCAAACGGGACATAAAGCCATTTATCAATGATTCAGTGAGACATAAAATAGTATTTTGTCCCATTCCGACAAAAGTGAATAAGTGGTCCATTGGTAAGTTAGGTGATAAACCCCTGAGACTAATGACTCGTAAATCAAAACATGTGCCTAAAAGTATACATAATTCATTAATCATTTGAGACATGCCTTACGCAGTTAGGCATATTCTCTTTTCTCATCTTTACAATATGTTTTGACATGGGTCACAATCTCATTTATAGGCACACATTTTACTTTTAGTCTTGCCAATCATGTTTCAACCCTTGATATAACAAGGTCAATTCCAGATCCTGAAAATTAAAACCTCAGGCTCAACAACAAATCAAGTCAAGTTCTTCTTGTTTGTGAGTGCATATGACTTTACTGGCCTAAAGACAGGGCCGGCCCAATAGCATTAAGGGTTTAGGCCATTGCCTAAGGCCCCCAAAAATTTAGGGCCCCAAATTTTTATGATATTTTGGGCTTACCTATATCCCTCTTCTCTTCCTTTTTTTTCTTCTCTTTCTCTATTTTGGGCTTACCTATAATTCTGATTGTTGACGAGTATAATACTATTTTGGGCTTAACTAGGTTGAGAGCATTTTGGATGTTCTTCTCTTCATCTATGCATGTTCATCATTTTGGGCTTACGAGTATAATTCTGCATGTTCATCTTTTTTTTCTTCTCTTTATGATATTCAAAAGTTTAATACTTTTCCAAATACATATATTGCTTATAGACTAGGCCCCCGGATAAAGGTATCTGATTAAATTAGTTTTTTTATGCTAATGAACTAGGCCCCAAAAATGATCCCGCCTAAGGCCACCAAAAAGATTAAGCCGGCCCTGCCTAAAGATAAGGGTGTTCTTCGTTTACATTAACCTAAAAGTTAAACCCCAACACTATCAATACACTTCAAAAGCTCGTTTGCGTTCAAAAGACCAGTAAGCTATAAGCATACGCACTCCCAAACACCCTCAAAGGTCAAATTTAGGTCATTGTATGTTCCAAGCTCATTCTAAGCCGATATAAAACAACTCAATCGAGTCGAATTCTATCTTGAATTACTTGATAAATGCCCACCTTAAATGCAGCCTTACTTTTCCAATTTTCCCAATATTACTTTCACCAAAGGAAAAAGGAATGAACATCATAACAAATTTTGACTTTTGAAGTCAAACAGTCAAAAGCAAAAACCCTAGGTTCAAAATTCAAATACATATACTGTAAAGTTCAAATTCCATACTTTATTTGCAAGATCAAAAGTTAACAGTATCCACAAACGATCAAACATAGTATAAAAGCAACAAAATAATTAATCAAGAAAATAAGTAAATAACAAACAAATTGAAAGAAAATAAAGTTTACCAGGGCACCAACTGAGATTAGTGGAAGGTTCATTATCAGCTAAAAACAAAATGAGATTGCTTTTGTTGTTTGGGGCTTCACATTTGAACTTTTCAAACACAGAGTTGAAGGTTGATAAGGTTGCGTCCACCATTTTCAAAGGCATCTTTCTTTGCTTGAAATTTCCAATTATGAATTTATGATTGTTGTTGTTTATGTTTTTTCAGAATATATAGAAGATAAGAATAAAAGTTTGCCAGAAATAGCCCTTACATTTTATATAATGTGCAATAACACCCCCTGTGAATGTATGCACAGCATAATGTCATATTGGGTCAGACTAATTTTAACTGCAGGTTTTACAACCCTTGTATTAGAGAAACATTCACCATATGTGCCTACTTACGAATATACTTGAATCGTTGCTATTAATTTCCATTCCGAATAGATAATGCACTATAAAAACAGTGACAAAAAAACAATTATAATTTGATGTACTTGAACAAGTTTATGATATTTTTAACTCAGAAAACCCTGCATCAATCATGGATACAATTATACTAAAACAAAAGATCTTGCACGTCCAACTGAATATCAATATATTTGAACTTCCGACATCTTTTTGAAACAAACATTCTGATATCATACTAAAAGAAATATCTTATGTTGTATACGCATTAACGCGTATAAATCCTAGTTACAGCTTTCAATTCACTACGTATGAATCTATAAACAACATTTGGATATCTCCGGGTACAATTAAATTGAGCATGACTTGTAATCTTCACGTTTCAGCTCTAAGATAGAATTATGCCACTGTGACCTGCAATTAACCAGACGCAAGCTCCTAAGCTATTTCCCAATCAACAAAAAAGAGTGTCCATTCTATATGAGGTATATAGTGAAAAGCAGGACATAAATTAATTGTGATAAGTAATAGAATTACTTGAACAGATAAGTTGGAACGAACCTTGATGATCAATTGCATTAATTTGCGGTCCTATCATTTCTACTCCGTTGTCATTAAGCAATGTTATTCCCTGTGAAGTGACTTCAAAAGGGAATGCAAGAGGTGGCGACATTGGAGATTTTGCCACCTTTATAAATCGTTGGCCTGCAAAAAAAAAAGGCATCATAATTGCTAAAGATGCACTCACAAATGATATTATATATAATTATTGTCCAATTTCTACATTCCAATTTTGCAGGACCTATTACTACACATCTTGACCACTTCATCTGCAGTGTCAATAGCAGGTTCGGCTTTCTCTGTTCAATGGTAGGACCCATCCGAACCGTTTGACATTGAACAAAACCCAAATACCATTCGTAAATCACAAGTAAATGGGTTGGAGTTACTAACTCTAATGTGTTGCAAAAGTGTTAAATCAACCTGATCTAGATTCAAGAACAAGACGAACGGTAACAGCATGAGCCCAGTGTATTCCCAAAGCAGCAACAAGATGAGAATCAAAATTTCCAGTATTGTCTGCAGTACTCACCCTATTCTTCCCTGCATAGGATGATTATGTATAGAATTCGTTAACTTATTGCTCAAAACATATTTATTAAACTATGACTTCATAGTACATACCTTGGAATGCATACTGAGATATTTGATTAGTGCTTCGAGATCTTACTTGGTTTGTCATCACCACAGGTATTCGTGAAAATTCAGCAAGTGATCTCAAAATGTCAATTAAAAAATAGAAATCAAGTTAATAATACAATTCTTAACAGAAGTGTAGTATTACAACATGAGAAACAACAAATCTGCCAAGAATTAGTCTCACTCACTTGAGAAATGATATATGCCAACCCAATGGATGTTGCCTTTGAGGTCCTTGATCGTATTCCCTAAATTCGGCACAATGAAATTGAATGAACATTTCTTTACTAATTTCACATTGACCAAGAGTCGTGTTAACAAACTTTACTAGCCTGGAAACAAATAAACACTAGTTACCCTAGCCATACACTAACACGAAAGTACAAATTCTTATGCATGACATACTTACCTAGCCAAAGAATGAGACACCTGGCAGCTACTAATAATAATAAAAGTGAAATGCTAACTATTTAATTTTAAATCTAACCAAAATGAAATACCAGCTATTAGGTTTTTACAAAGTTAACTAACCCAGAAACAAGAGCAGCCATGCTATCAATGACTAGCAACTTCACTTGATGTTGGATGAGTGAAAGTTTGATTTTTTGCAAGCTGGAAATGGAATTGTTGTAAATCTTGAGTTTGAAGTCAATCATTTAGACAAGAACAATTAGAAGTGAAGTGAACATAAAACGCACAAAGATGGACATTATCAGACAAAAAGAGTCGATTCTTATACCTCTCAGTGAACTCAGTCAGGGAACCAGGTCTTAGAACTGTGATTCTACCTGCCATCTACACAATAACATGAAAAAATTGCGTTCACATGGGTCCTATATTGAAATGCGCCGAAAGCAAATACTCCTATAATTATGCATATTACGTGAAGTAGACATTTATCTCGACAATTTCAGGATGCCATTTTCTTCATACACTCACCATTACAATTTGGATATTTAATGAAAGGAAATGTGCCACTTTCTTTGCATAATTAGGGTACTTTGAGAGATCATCTAGTGGTCAAACACTTACCTAAGCATCTTTATGTGTATGTGTTTGATGTGTAAAGAGTGAGACATACAAAGCATACCTCTTTTAATATGCCCTCCAAGCAAAATACTTCGGGGAAACTATTAAGACCAATTTCAATTAACCTGTAGAGAACAGGAAAAAAAAAAAATCTTTTTATCCAGGAAAAGAAAAACAGATCAAAATATTTGGAACTCTAGATTTGACACAAGCTAGGAAAAACCATCTCAAAATGAGAATTAGTAACATCCCATACCGCCTTCCGCGGGTTAGGGCCCAATACCCTCTAGGACGGTGTATGGGGGAGGTTAAGATGTAGACAGCCTTACCCCTACCCTAAGTTAGAGAGGCTGCTTACATTTCTCAAAATGAGAAATGTTAAGAAAATAAAAAACCAACTCATAAATACCTTCTCGAATTAAATTTGGATTCTACATCAATATATATAACATGACCATCCAAGCCTCCATAACAAGATGGCAGTGCAGCCAAAAGAGAAATCTTTAAGCAGAACTGCAAGTTCAAGGCTTCAAGCAATAAGCAAAAGACGTGATCAAGTGTACTATGAACTAAAACATTTACTACATGACTATAGGAAGATGGTGTGAAATTACGGTACAATAAATATAGTTATAACAAAGGAAGTGAACTCCAAGAGATTTCTTGACAGTTGACATAGTTCCAGAGCCTTAAAACTCTTTTGATAGACTAGTTAGGATAAACTAATGAAGTGTAGCTTAGCATACTTGTGTTTTTCCAATTCCTGCAGGCCCAACCAACTCTGTCAAAGCACCAAAAGGTAGCCCACCAGATAATGCTGTATCGAGACCCTTTAAATTTGTGGGAAGATGACCGGTCAGATACTCGTTTTGCATGCGTTGCTCCAGCAGGGATTGAACCTAAAACCACAGCTGAAACAATTATATTACGTTTAAAATAGCTGTCACTCTGTCAGCGGCATAGCACACCACACCAGATCATACTATGAAAAAACAAAAAAGAATTCGATAAATACACATCCAAAAGTTAAACAAGAATACTACAATCAACAGTTTGTAGCCTTTAGGAACAGAAGATTTGGTGCCAAAAGATGTTGCTTTCACTTAATGGAGTAAGCTCACCGTTTGACAGGGAGGAGAAGCCATCTCACTAATGAGAGATACCGCAAATGTTACTTCTGACAAATTCACATCTAACAGTTCCATCAACTCGAATTCAGTCAATGATAGTGCATCCTAACCAAACATAATATATATAGTAAAACCGTAAATTCAGTCAACAATAATGCAATAACAAATTTGACTTGAAGTTTACTACTTTAATTAGTTCTCTTTAAGATCATATTCTCCTAAAACAAATTTTGTATAATAATTGTCCCATACAAACATTTGTGTTTACCTCCTTTTATGAACATACAGGGCCTGAACAATAAAATAAATTAATAACAACAATGATACCATACATGATTTCTGATATCATAACCTTACATCTACAAATTCTTAAATAAAGTAAAATAAATTGAATTCTAGTACCTAAAAATTGGGTACTAACAGCATTATTAACCAGCTAATTTATAAAAACAGCACAAAAACAGAATTTAACGAATGATTTAACTGCATACACAAAAACCCTAATCAAATAAATTAGGAAATATTACTAGTAATCTATTTATGAATAAGTACGTACCTTAGCGGTAATGATATTGCGAGCTGCAAATATGTTGGTAATTGATCTGGGTAGTAAACCCATTTCATTGATTAGTTTGTTTGCCATATAGAAAAAAAAAAAAAAAAAAATCCCTTCTCCCGCCAAATATAAAAATGAAATTATATTTTACAGTAGATTTGTTCTAGAGAAAGTGTTGGATCTCTTTATCTATGGAGTAAATTGCATGGATGATCCTCGCGGTTACACACATTCTGCCGTTAGGTCCTTATGTTTTATTTGTTGTATGCGCAGTTTAAAATTTCGAGATTTGTTGCACGCTCAGTCCCTCCTCTAATTAAAATGACTAAAACTCCTTCTTTTGCCGTGTAAAATGGGTATGATATCTCATATCAAGGGTATTTTAGTCATTATAGGTTGAGAAAATATTAAATGTACAATAACTTTTGAGTTTTTGAACTGTCTAAGCAACAAATAAAATATAGGAATAATAGTGAAAATGTGTGTAGACTACATTTATGCAATTTACTCATATCTAAATCTATATACTACATTATAAAACACACTAGTTACTAGTATATATTCTCATCTTGAATCTCTTAAAAATCTAACTATGAAAATCATAAATTTACAGATGTTTTTTATAAAATAATTTAGACTCATATATATATATATATATATATATATATATATATACACACACACACACACTAGTATATTATCCGCGCTTTGCGGCAGCCGGTTATAACAAAAAATTCCGGGTCCATTTATATATAACACGTACGGGCAATCATCCACATGCAGCATTATCTCATCATATGCAAATTTTTGGTTGGGATGTATGTGATAACTCTCCAAATTATGTATTAATTAAACATTAAGCATGTGCATTCTTACGCTAATTTCCTGGTTAAGTTTTAACAAAACTCTTTGAAGTGATATAAGTCTAGCCAGCCCAGTACTTTTAAACAAAAAGTAAAATGTAATACGTAAGAAATTTATAATTACGTACAAACGTATCGGAACGAACCCGACAAAAAAATAAATAACAAAAGTTTCTTGACACAAAAATAATTGATAATGAAATTATTAATTACGAGTAATTATATATCTATAACAAATAGATAAAACGGTTTAAACATACGTTTAACATAAAACGTATTATAAACGAACAGAAACAATTTTAAAACGCACATAAAAGGTCGAATCATAAAAATGCGAATTTTCTCAATCGTTTGAAAGTATTTAGAACATTACTTCAAAATATGAAATCGAAACTTGACTGAAATTTGGCGCCTAATTATCTGCGCGTAGTAAAATGTACAAATTTGTACAACAATCTAAAATAATGATAACATCATTGTTCTGATTTTAAATAACGAACCAGGAGAACACCTACAAAATAAAAATATAAAATGTTATATTTTATATTGCTAAAATTATACCCGTACCGAAATTAACGGGTTAAAACCTTACAATTTCAACCCAACTAAAATATCTGGGAGACAACCTACATACTACACCTTACTTCCTCCGTTGACATTTTTAACTCAACCCACTTTTCTTTAATCATATATGGTCTCCCACCTTCACTGTCAGATACATACATACACACGCATGCACTCCACCTACTCTAAATTATTTGAGTTTCCTGTACCACTTTCTTCTTCATTTTCGTCTTGATCATCTCGGTTAAAGCAGGAAGCAAAATAGGAGCATCAAACAAAATTATCATCACAATACTTAAACAAAAACATCATCGTGATCATCTATTTCTGCTCTTCACCATCATCTACAACATCAACAGCAAACACAGCCACCTTCATCACCACTGTAGCTTTATCATCATCCTCTCGGGCATCATCATCATCGTAATCATCATCTTAGCACCAACGCCAACACCACTGTGAGGAAAACTCTCTCCATTTCATTTCTTTCATAAAGCTTGATTATTATATTATGTAACGTACACTTGATATATACGAAAGATTGGAACTTAAAAAGCAAATTTGCATTGGAAGTCACCCGTTAATGCTTAAATAATCACTACAAGAGCTAAAGTTTATGTAAACGTACACTTTGATTAAATTGCATCGGTGCACATGGGTGTATATAAATACACACTTAGATTACTTTGTAACTAACAAGTCTTGAGAGAGAGTAATCCGAGCGTTTAATTTGTATCCACGTACAATCTAATATTACAATCGTTGATTTCCACAGCTCGTTAAATTCCATTGATGGTTCTTCGCGTCAACTACATACGTACGTACTCGTACCAATATCACTCTAGACCCGAAACGGGTCACGTTATTTTTGGCCTCCAAAACCTTACAAACTAAACGTTCATGAGTACTATACTACTATATTTCTGTACAACGAACATAACACATAACGAGTACACTATGAAAACAACCGATCGGCTAGATGGGTGAACCGATCGGGTACCCCCTCCAAACCATGAAAACTGTTGATCGTTAACGAGTATAGTAACTTACGAGTATTACCAAAACGAACAAGAGCAGGTCGGGTACAGGTAACCTATCGGGGGAAACCTTGGTGACAATCGAACAATAACTTTAAAAATATATATAGATATATAAAAGCAGATCGAGTGGAGGTTGATACATGCGAACGAGTGAGATTGGCCAAAATCCTTTTATACTCGTGAATTATAACTCGAGTTCTCATATATCATGTCCTAGTTTCTACGCATGTATGTCTGTGCAAAACCATAGATCGCTTAACAGGAAGCTTATTTTTATTGCGTGAAACACATATATTTTGTTTACATACTAATAGATATATACACATACTTGTAAGTTATAAACAAAAGCTAGGCAATAGCCTAGTGGCTGAGATGTGTAGTATGAAATAAAAGGTCAAAGGTTCAACTCCCACTTATGACCTGTTTTAATTTAATTTAATTTTTACAAACTGGTTATGAATACATATAAGCATATACTTAGTAACTATTTAAAAGAAGGTGATTGTAGATTGGTGGTTAGCGATTGTTGGATGGAAGTAGAAGGTCATAGGTTCAAGTCTAACCTATGACTTATTTTATTTCTACTTCATTTTTGTAAACTATTAATAGAACTTATATATAAATCCTTGGTAAAATATGACAAACATGGGCACATAGCCTAGTGGTAAATTGTGTGGCTTTGTTAGCTAGAGGTCACAAGTTCAATTCTTGTGATTTTTACATATATTTTCTTTTTATCTTTATCATTCTATCTTTCATAAATAATCATATATAAAATAATATATACAAATGGATTATACGTTTAATAAACGTACGACTTAATAATATACAACAAGTATATTTACATATGTATGCATATATAGAACGAGTATATGTACAAAGAGAACAAAACGACACTCAATTATGCACACGACTACATACGTGTGTATACATTTAACAAAATGTACAACTTGAGAAATAATAACAATATTTCAAAGTAACGTCACCAACGAAATCAACAACATGTACGATTAAGAACCTAACAATTTCTTCAAACAAATGAACGAACCATTAACATAAGTTGATTAAACAAATCAAATGTACTTATGATAATACATTTATTGTATATAGGTTAACACACCTTGGGCAATTATCTGTTGGCTGCTAGCATTCATACCTAGCAAACTACTGTGAGTTCACAGCCCCTACTTTACAAATGTTTTATGCTTTTAACATAGGGGTGTAAACATAGAAACTGCATGCAAACACATGCAGCAAATTATATAAATGCTTTATTGCTTTATACAACTGTTTGATATGAAATAATATTTTCACAATTGTTTTGGGAATTAGACACTGTATCCTAGTACGGACCCAGACTTGAAATGTGTGCATGAAAGACCTTATGTCATGCAGACTGTAACCATTAACTAGGTGACTCTAGCCACTGAGTATACGAATAGTACTATTGCCATGACGACCCTCCTATGGTTGGAGCGTATACTTAAATGTCCTTCAGGCAACAACATAAGTTTTGGTTGTGGTTTGGTTATAGGGTTAGGTCGCGTTACTTTAACCTGCGAGGTTTAGCTCACCTTTCAGGGGATCTTAAGTCTATGTATTCCCACATACTGTATAGGATTAACTTATCCTACAACTGTTTTATACAAGATAAACATACTGGTTATCTTTAAATTATGGTAAACAACCAGACATACCTTTTGGGTAATCCACCCACATAAAAGTATATTTTTGGGTAACAACCCTACAAATATTGTATTTTGCAAACGTGCAAACATTTATTTATTGAATGACATTTCATTACCACAAACATAAATGGTTTAACAAACCATATACTTATACAAAACCTGTGAATTCACTCAACATATTTGTTGACGACTTTATTTCTATGTTTTACAGGAAATTAGCTATGTAAGTAAGCATCGCATGCATTCAGGATGGACAACCCTGGACTACTTAGGATGCCACATATTTTGGGATAGCTTTTGAGGATTTCCTCTGTATTACTGCAGACATTGCAGTTATACTTATGAAATCTTATTATAAACATATGTATTGTAAAACTTAATGTTTTAAAACTCTACTGCTATTGTACGACTTACATAGTCGTACTACTTTTGTAACAACTGTTTTAAACTGGCATCCTTATCTATTATGATGCGCAATAGCCATATGCTCTGAGTATGTATGTGTACCGTGGATTGGATTGATTTGAACTGCTCACGCCCCGTCACGTCATTAAGGCTTCCGCATTGTTTAATTAGTATTGATCGTGATTAGCGTTTGGCGGGGTGTGACAGACTTGGTATCAGAGCCATTGGTTATAGCGAACTAGAAGTCTTTAGGTGACTGAAAACCTTAGAGACCTAGACTATAGCCTTGGCTAGAAACATTTATGCATTCACGCATACATACTTTGCATATAACTAACGTACGACTGACACGTCGCATACGATTTCTTTTGTCTCAGCATGTCAAGGCAAAACCTGATTCACGTGTACGCTTCGGACGAGGAGCCCACTGAGGATCTCGAGGGCATTGCGACTTCAGCACCGAGAGCCCGTCTATCCATGATTGGGCCACATCTGATGATACCTATGTGCCGCCGTGCACACATCCAGACATTACACCTGCTACCACACACCCTACTACCAGATCACGGTTTCATATCGGAGAATCTTCCCGCGGGTCCCGACTGGTACGGGCTCCGAGGAAGACAGTAGGGGCACTTCCCACTGGACCACTCGCGCCCCGCGACTCGTCGTCAGAGGATGAGGAGAGAGTGATCCATTGTGTTGAGCAGCCACCACTGAGAGCGCCTAGACTCGCTCACTTAGAGTGGATGACTCCCATGCTTGCACGATGGAGATCACTAAAGGGTTTTCCCTCTACCTTTGAGACTGGGGAGTCTTCACAGGCACCATCTCCACTTCCTACCACCGGTGAGCCGGTAGAGCTGACCCTCCCTACTCTGGTCTCTGTGATGCGTACTTTATTTCGCATTTCTGCTGGTAGAGGCTATCGCCTCATGGAGTTACGAGGTGATGTGGCACGCTTAGATGCAGATATGATACACCTGCATGAGACTTGTCATTTCCTGATGGGCAACATGATTGTTGCCAGAGATGTTGCTGAGACTGCACGTGCTCGTGTTAGGGCACTTGAGGGGCGTGTCAGGGCAGCAGGGATGGCTGTTGGAGTCTGTGTACTTATGGCTGTGCTGAGGACAGCCGTGGGATGGATTTTACATTATTTTCGTTAGATCCACGTATGGTGGACTGTGCCTACGTAGGATTAGGTTATATACTTTTGGTTGATGGGCATATACTAGGAGATCCATCACGCATTATGTAGAATTGTATCAGGTGGGCACGTGTATGTATTTATTAGCTTTGTACTAGGAAAACTAATGTTAGAATGGGTGTATGTATAGGAAAACCCATTGTCTTTTGTATAGCGCTAACTGTTGATGGGCGTATTAAGGATCCCATCTTGTTTGTACGAAACTATTATATCAGTGTTGTACCCTTTTGATATATTATGACTTATGTTGGTTTGTACTTCGTATTCATTTCATTTGTCTACAACCATAGTTATTTATCTATACCTATATACTTGTGATTGGAAAATAACCACTCAACAATCATTGTAATCATTACTTGCAAACTTTGAACATACCACACCTTGAACTGTTGATTTTTATCTTGAATTCCATTGAACAATGATTGTGTTAAATGATGATGAAAAGAAATATGTATTTGGCATTATATAACGACGTCTGGCCAACGTGATTATATTGTATTAAATACATACGGGCGTTTCAAAGTCGTGTGACACGCGTTATGAAATCTTGTTCTTTCATACCAATCTTACATTTAAATAATGTGAAACCTTATTCTTCAAATTCTCCATACTGTTCATTTGATAGACAATGTGAAATCTTGTTCATCACATTCATTATCTCGGTATTGATTTCTGCATTTTATTCATCGCAGAACTGAACCATGCCTCCTAAGCGACGAGTGACTAGGAATAGCCAACGAACGGCTACACCTCCTGTTCCTGAAACCATTCCACCACCCCACCCTATGGAAACCACTGAGCAAATGATTGCGAGGCGGATTGCTGAAGGTATTGCTGAATATGAGGCAAGTCGCAACCGCGATCAGGGAGTAAATAATAGTGGAACAACCCCTCCGAACAGTGAGACACCTGTGAACACTCGACGTGGGTGTTCATATAAAACCTTTCAGGCTTGTAAGCCACCTCCTTTCTGTGGCACCGAGGGTGCTATTGGTATCATACACTGGATAGAAAAGATGGATTCTGTGTTGGACATCAGTGATTGTTTACCAGACACTGCAGTGAAATATGTCGCCTGCACGCTAGCTGATAAAGCTTTGACTTGGTGGAACAGTCAAGTCCAGTCGCTTGGACGACCAGCTGCCTACTCCATGACATGGGAGACATTGAAACGTATGATGTTAGAAGAATTCTGCCCCCGAAGTGAGATGCAGAAAATTGAGACTGAGCTGTGGAACATTACCATGATTGGGGCTGATATCACTGGTTATACAACCAGGTTCCAAGAACTAGCTCGTCTTGTGCCACACATGGTAACACTTGAGTACAAGCGCATTGAGCGTTATGTGTATGGTCTGGCACCACAAATCAGGAGTTTGGTTACGTCCTCCAAACCTGACACGTTCAGGAGCGCTGTTACCTTAGCGCGGAGTTTGACTGATGAAGCAGTTAGAATGGGGACACTGACCAAGAAGACTGTGTCGGTTAAGGTTGAACCGAACAATACTGAAGCTGGTAGTTCTGGAGGAATGAAACGCAAGTGGAACGACCGTCAGGGTCAAACAAACAAAAAGGGATCTGGAAACCCGAAGTCTTATGCTGCCACCATTGTGGAACCAAAGCCATACTTAGGCAACAAACCTAAGTGTGATAAGTGTAGCAAACACCATGAGGGTGAATGCTGGTTTTGCGACAGCTGTAAAGGATGGGGTCACAAAACCCAAAACTGTAAGGTTAACCCTACCCCTAAGGAAAACACTGTACGCCAAAACCAGGGGTGTTTTGAGTGTGGCGACACGAGGCATTATCGGAACCGTTGCCCTCGACTCAACAATCAAAACCGCATTGCCAACAACGCCCACAACCGCAACAACAATGGAAACAACCGTGGAAACAACAACAACCGAGCCAACAACAATAATCGGGCTAACAACAACAACAACAACAACCAGCCAGCTCGTGGACTTGTGTTCATGCTAGGAGCACCAGAAGCACGTCAGGATCCTAACACAGTCACTGGTACGTTTCTAGTAAACAACCACTTTGCTTCTGTGTTATTTGATTCCGGTGCTGATTTAAGCTTTGTGTCCACTGAGTTTAGACCACTATTAGAAATCGAATCCCTTAAGCTAGATAACAAATACACTGTAGAGTTAGCCGATGGTAAGTTGATTGAATCAGGAGAAATAGTACCAGGATGCACCTTAACATTGGAAGGACATTCTTTCAAAATAGACTTACTACCGATAGAACTGGGGAGCTTCGATATAGTGGTTGGTATGGATTGGCTGTCACTGAACCGTGCGGAGATTATCTGTCATGAAAAGATTGTACGACTACCATTACCGTCAGGAGAGATGTTGACAATTCAAGGAGAAAAGAGTAATCGTATGGTGAAAACGATTACATGCATGAAAGCGAGTAAGTATCTACGAAAGGGGTACCAAGCGTTCTTGGTACATGTTGTGGACAAGAAAACCGAGGAGCGACACATAGACGATGTGCCAACAGTGCGTGACTACCTAGGGGTATTTCCTGACGAATTACCAGGATTACCACCCCCTAGACAGGTTGAATTCCATATCGACCTAGTGCCTGGAGCAGCACCAATTGCTCGTGCGCCTTATCGCCTAGCTCCATCAGAGATGCAAGAACTGTCTACACAATTGCAAGAACTGTTGGACTTAGGATTCATCCGACCGAGCTTTTCACCATGGGGAGCTCCGGTTTTGTTTGTCAAAAAGAAGGATGGATCAATGCGGATGTGTATCGATTATCGGGAACTGAACAAAGTGACTATCAAAAACCGATACCCATTACCACGTATCGATGATTTGTTTGACCAGCTGCAAGGGTCAAGTTACTACTCAAAGATCGACTTGCGATCTGGTTACCACCAACTGAAAGTACGGGATGAGGATATCCCTAAGACTACGTTTAGGACTCGATACGGTCATTATGAATTCCTAGTCATGCCGTTTGGACTGACAAACGCACCAGCAGTGTTCATGGATCTAATGAACAGAGTATGTAAACCCTATCTCGATAAATTCGTCATAGTGTTCATTGACGATATTTTGATATACTCGCGGACGAAGGAAGACCATGAACAACATCTGAGACTGATTCTTGAGTTACTGAAGAAAGAGAAGCTTTATGCAAAGTTCTCTAAATGCGAATTTTGGATGCGTGAAGTTCATTTCCTTGGTCACGTGATCAATAACAAAGGAATTTACGTGGACCCATCCAAAATTGAGGTGATTAAGAACTGGGAAGCCCCAAAGACTCCATCTGAGATACGGCAATTCCTTGGGCTAGCCGGTTACTACCGACGATTCATCGAGAATTTCTCGAAAATTGCTCAAGAGAATGCTTTCAAATTGTTGAAAAAGAAATTGAGCACCGCGCCTATCCTGTCACTACCAGAAGGAGTAGAAAACTTTGTTGTTTACTGTGATGCTTCACATCAAGGATTAGGTTGCGTGTTAATGCAAAATGACAAAGTTATTGCTTATGCGTCTCGTCAGTTGAAAGTTCATGAGAAGAACTATACGACGCATGACCTAGAGCTGGGAGCAGTCATTTTTGCGCTTAAGATTTGGAGACATTACTTGTATGGTACAAAGTGTACGATCTTCACCGATCACAAAAGTCTCCAACATATATTTGATCAGAAAGAACTCAACATGAGACAAAGGCGTTGGGTTGAACTATTGAATGATTACGACTGTGAAATCAAGTACCATCCAGGCAAAGCTAATGTAGTAGCGGATGCCTTGAGTCGTAAGGAAAGAGTAAAACCTCGAAGAGTTCGAGCATTGGGATTAACCATCCACTTGGATCTTATTACCCAAATTCGTGACGCTCAACAAGCGGCCTTTACTCCAGAACGCATGAAGGATGAATCCCTCAAGGGGATGGAGAAACAACTGGAGTCGAAAGACAATGGAGTATTGTATTTCATGAACCGAATTTGGATTCCTTGTGTTGATGAACTACGTAGCCTGATATTGGACAGAAGCACATAAGTCCAATTACTCGATACATCCTGGTGCAGACAAGATGTACCACGATCTAAAAGGATTTTATTGGTGGCCTGGCATGAAACGAGACATTGCCACCTACGTTAGTAGATGCTTGACTTGTGCAAAAGTCAAAACTGAATATCAAAAGCCGTCTGGGCTTTTGCAACAACCTGAGCTGCCCAAATGGAAATGGGAGCACATCACGATGGACTTCATCACGAAACTAACAAAAACATCATCTGGAATGGACACCATATGGGTGATTGTCGACCGTCTGACTAAGTCAGCTCACTTTCTAGCCATCAAAGAAACGGATAAGATGGAAAAGCTGACTAGAACTTATATAAAAGAGGTTGTTTGTAGACATGGAGTGCCATTGTCCATCATCTCTGATAGAGATGCACGTTTCACCTCTCGCTTCTGGCAAACGCTTCAACAAGCACTGGGCACTAGACTTGACATGAGTACTGCCTACCATCCACAAACTGACGGCCAAAGCGAGCGAACAATACAGACGCTCGAAGACTTGTTACGAGCCTGTGCGATTGACTTTGGGGGAAACTGGGATAACCATCTCCCTTTAGCCGAATTCTCGTACAACAATAGTTATCATACGAGCATACAGATGGCGCCTTTTGAGGCATTGTACGGACGCAAGTGCCGATCTCCACTCTGTTGGGCAGAGTTGGAAGACAGACAGCTATCAGGTCCTGAGATAGTCCAAGAGACGACGGACAAAATATCTCAAGTGCTTAATCGATTGAAAACGGCGCGTGACCGACAAAAGAGTTATGCAGACAATAGACGAAAACCTTTGGAGTTTCAAGTAGGTGACAAAGTCCTACTCAAGGTATCTCCTTGGAAAGGAGTTGTACGATTTGGAAAACGCGGTAAACTGAACCCACGATATGTTGGACCATTTGAAATCCTAGCAAGGATTGGTCATGTAGCTTATAAGCTTAAACTGCCGCAAGAACTTAGTAATATTCACGACACGTTTCACGTGAGTAACCTTATGTAACATCCTCCGAACCGGTCTGGTAGTTTTCTATTTTAAATTGAATATTTGATCATTTTAGAAATTTAATTGACATAGTTGTTAAATTGTGAAACTTGATGATTTAAGTCTCAGGACTTATTGTGAGTAATGAAATATTGCCTGTTTTAAATAGTTGTAGATGACGGTACAATAAAATAAATTTCTAGTAGTCAGTATTGTAGTACCGGACAATAGATTTAGAGCGGGTATAAAATACCCAATGTTTTAAGTCGGTTATAATTTGGACCGATCTTTTATTTGAGATTACTTTACCAATTCTCATTTCATTTCATTCCTTCCTTTTAGAACAAACAATCACAAACCCTAACTCTCCAATTCTTTAAACTAAACCAAGATCAAGTAATAAGAGATTGTGAATCAAGCTAGTTGTGTTACCCTTCTCCTATTCATCATCTCCTTTAAAGTTCAAGTAAGTTTATTTCATGAATTTAAGTGTTTTAGGTTATTAAGGAAATTGATGAATTGAGTTGTTGTTTGAGTTAATATGATGATATGATATTAGAAATGAGAGTATTCTGCATGTTTGATTAGTATTTAGTTTTGTGGTTTCATTTTCTGGGTTGTGCCATGATCGACCTGGACATCACCTGTAATTCGAAGGAAGCCGGTCGGCTTCCTCTGAAGCCGGACGGCTTGGGGCGAAGCCGGCGGCTTCATGGGTAACGGCTTCGTTATTCAAGATCGGGTTCCAGACTGGGTTTGGAAAGAAGGGGGAAGCCGGTGGCTTCCCGGGAAGCCGGACGGCTTCGGCTGTTTTCAGGGCATTTTTATTTTAAACTTTTGAAACGCATTTCGATTGTTGATGTAATTAACTAGTTGATGATTATAAGATATATTATGATAAATGATACATTGTTATGAGTTAATGACATATTAACTTGAGTTGCGATATGATGAAATTAGATTAAGAAAGATTGATGACTCGTACTCTAATATATATATATATATATATATATATATTGATAGTAAATACGTGTGAATAAATACGATTATATGTGATCACATAGATGAGGCTAAATAATCTGAAATGGATGATATCCATGTAGTGGTGTAATAGTACTCGTGGTTGAATTAATGATGCCATAGCTTGAATAATGTAAATCATAATCCAAGTTGATAAGTTATAAATGAAATTATAACTTAGCTATTATGAGATTCGATTAATGTAATCATGTGAAGTATGATTAGGGGATTGAGATGAATACTACCAATGTGATTACTATAAATGACATTGAGATTGATTATTAGTATCATAGCTTAAATTATGTTGTTGGGTACAAAAGTACTATCAGTTGAGATGCGTAACTGACTTGAGTTACATTGTTGTGTTTCAGATAAACTGAGAAGACTCGGTGACATTAGACTACCGAGTGGGACGACTGAGGTAACGGTGAGTGGGTCAATAACCTTCAGTTTGATTTGGTTGTAACAGATTTGTTACAACTGGTAATTGTATTATTACTGTTGTTTTATTGCTATGGTGTGTGCAGTTTATTGGTAATAATACTATGAGTGAACTATTGACCTGAACTGTTGATATGATGATAGTTTGTTGATATGTGATCACTAAAGTTGTTGCTGTGTGTTGATATGTTGCCTTTGGGCATCGTTGAGACGGAGGCCAGCATGGGGCTGGGCTTGGGTTCGCTATTAGTTAGGTAACACAGGGTCTTAGTACAAGTTTATTTGTCGTAGCCTGTGTTGCTTGGGTTAATAGCACCAAGTAGTCGGTTAAACCTCTGTTTTGGCCAGCAGTTGGTTTCAAAGTGTTCTTTGAGTGGGTGTTATCTCAAGAACCACCGGTCCTCTATATGTCGCCAGTTGTATGTGTGAAAATAAAGTTGTTTGTTGACTTGTTGATTAAATATGGTTATTGGTTGAAAGCAAGTTGTTATACCAAGTTGATCTGTTGTTTATTGGTCTTCTCACTTAGCGTTGTGCTAATCCCCCACATCTCCTTTCCTTGCAGATTGTAGTTGGATAGTTGACTAATCGTGAAGATGTTGACCTGGAAGGGAATGTTTGACGAGCTAGCGTTCACTCTGATATCTGATTTGACTAAATCAGTAATGCATTGTTTTGTAATTATATAACACCTTGCTCTGGTTATATTAACATTAAAATAATATTTGAACTGTTGGATACCAGGTTTTGATGGAAAAAGTTTATGTTTTTATATATTATACGATTGATTATAGTTTGGGACTTCCGCTTTCGAGTAAATTCATTATAATAATGATATTAAATGAGGGGTGTTATAAGTTGGTATCAGAGCATAGGTTTGGGTGAATTGAACATGGTAAGTGTTCAATCCCAAATCTATTTATGTGCTAGTCAAACATTCCATGATGTGGGGTTTAGCTAAGTTGAGAAGTAGTTGGTTTGTTGAGTACTAACGATTAACGAGTTGCGAGTTGTTGTTGTTGTTGTTGTTGTGTTCAGTACAGATATGGCAGGACACGAGCACCCGACCCGTACCTTCGATGGTTCCTCGAGAACGGATGCCCTTTGTTCAGAAAAGAGTTGTTCTTTTGCCACATTTATGTCTTGTAAGCCTCCGAAATATTATGGAAGCTTTGATCCAGCTGTTACACTAGAATGGTTGCGAGACATGGAGAGAAAGTTTGAGATTAGCCAATGTGAGGATAAATTTAAAGTTCCTTATGCTGTTTAGCTTTTGAAAGGCCAAGCAATGTTTTGGTGGGATTCGGTTATAGCAAACATGAAGCCACAACAGCAAGCATCTATTCAGTGGAGAGATTTCTATAATGAGGTATGTAGACAATATTGCTCTGAATTTGATGTGTCGCGTGTTAAACAGGAATTCATGGGATTAAAATTAACTGGTGGGATAACGATTGATGAATTGATTGACAAGTTTACTGAGAAATTGAGATTTGTACATCAATGGGTACCTGATGATAGAACAAAGATAGATCATTTTATTGAAACATTGCCACTAGAATACCGTACTTCAGTGAGATTGGCAAACTCTTTAGCCGATGCTTTTGCTTTAGCTCGACTAGCGGATAATGAATTAAGAGTTCAGAATAAACAGAATATAGAAATGATGTTATATCCAGTTGAAAGTAAATTGTCGTGTAAAGGTAAACAGAAAAGACAGAGCAGAAAGTCTAGGAGTCAGAGTATTGTAAATGATCCATCTCCTTGGTGTAATGATTGTAAAACTAGACATATGGGAAGATGTACTCCTCAAACGATAAGATGTATTAAATGTGGATCGATTGGACATAAAGTCAGAGATTGTGATTATCCCGAGAAAGTGTGTTGGAATTGTCAACGAGAAGGTCATCGTGCGGGGCAGTGTCCAGAAAAGATAAGTCAAGATTCGGGTTTGGTCGGTGCCTCGTCGTCTTCTGGCCATAAGCGGAAGAAACTAGAGTCCGCAGTTGGTAGATTTTCCGATGACAGTTGATGACACTGTCGAGATGGATGACGCTATTACAGGTACACTCGTATTTACCTTGTACTAGCTTTTACTTAATTGCTTTGAACTAGTTGTATCTATATGCTTAATTGTTGAAAGTTGTGTGATAAGTTGATAGTGACCCTAGTGATTTATTCTGTAGAATAAAGATTGTTGATAAAGAAATTTCTGTTACTGTGTTAGTAACTGAACTTATATAGTTGGTTGAGGGTTATTATAATTGATAAATATTGTTGTGTCAACTCTTAGTTGATATAGGATTGACTTGAATTAGATAAGTAAAATGTTAAATATTAAAAGAAATTAAAGAATATCCTTGTTGGGTGAGTTGTGTGGTTGACTCGAATGAGGCGAGAAAATAATTGTGTTGTTGAATTCGGAAATGTTTATGTGAAGAATATGTTGAACCATGTGTGTTAACCTTGGGAAAAGATTTGTTGTCGGTTGATGAAACTAACGGGTTAATGTGGTGTGATTGCTAATAATTGAATAAATTGATGAGATTGACGGTAAAATATTATTGGTTGGGAAATACCGGATTAACATGAGTTAAACTATATGTTGACTAAGTGGATATTCCATGACTACCGGTTGAATCAGTTTTGATTGTTGTAAGCTTGGTTATATGGTTGAGATTAATAAATGCTCATGAAATTTTAGTGGAATAAATAATTTTGATATGTCTACTTTGTTGAACGAGTTGAAATTGTTGGTATAATATGGTAAGATTACCATGTTTGAAATCTATTGATAAGAATTATGAGATTAACCTATTTGATTAGTAGGAAATCGGGTTGATATGATTACCTGTGTTTGAATTAAAGGGGACATATCATCGGCTATTTGTTATAGTTAATATGATTGTTCTCATGAGTTTGATTATATCAATGGAATTAAAAGAGGCTTGTGTGGTTAATGAGATTAATTATCCGAAAGTGGCAACTTCCTGGTTGACATTATAATTGTTGATTGATGACACGTTGATTATTCGATATTTAGATCGAAACATAAACCTGTGTTGGAAATGGTTTTGGAAACTTCGAAAAGTTGATTATCGTTATGATGAATTGTCGATGAGTTGAATTTGACTTGCAAAGAATAGAAAGTGTGGTGTATATATTGAAAGCAGAAATGAAGTCAGAGTTGATTGTGCGTGTTGGACCTTTGATTTTTAAAGTTAATGACTTCTGATGGGTTAACTTTGAGATGGAATGGTAACTAAATCATGGATAATTATTTCTATGTTGTTTGAAAGAGTTGGATATTTTATTTATGCCTGAGAATAAATTGTAAATGTGGAGAAATGGAATTGAGTTGTTGTTATGTTTATCGACTCAAGTTGATGAATGAGTTATTTTATTCATAATCTGAAGCTGCGATTTTGAGTGTTGTGACGAGTTCAAGGGTATTGGTATATGCCTTGAGAAGGACCTATGATATAATTTAATTATATTATGTTGTGGAAATATAATTTAATCTGTTGGGTCGATGGGTAACCGTGTAGCTTGAAAATCTCGAGGGATTTGATAATTTTCGAAGTAATGTTATGGTAAATCTCTTATGTGATAACTCGGGTTGTGTCAAGAGGAGTTAACTTATTGTAACTCGAAGGATTAAAGTTAATATTGTGTTATAAATCTAGAGGCCATGTTGGATGTTGCTCGATGGATAGTATATCTTAGTTGATTAGTGAAGTTGTCAGTATGGTACTAACATATATTGGAGATACCTAAATGTGGTTGAAAGTGTTTGTTTAACTAGTTGATATTCATGAGATGTTGCAATCGTCTTGAGATGAAATAAAAGACTTGCGGCAGAAGTTATCGTATTTGGAAATACTTCCATTAGTGGATAAAACAAAAGTTGTTTAGTTGAAATTGATGGATTGATCGGTATTGTTAATCAATGATGTAAATTGTATCCGATGAGTTGATTAGTAATGGAGTAATAAATTGTAAACGGGTTGTGAACAGTGTGTTGATAATTTATCGTGAAGAGTAATGTGTCACCGATTATGAGTTATAACGAGTATGTTTGAGTGAGCTCGTGCCTTAAGAAAGATGCATTACCGATTGGGTATGATTTGAAATTCTTAACTTGAGGAATGAGAACAGTGGATGAATGAGGGTTTGAAAGTAGAATATTGATTAACGGTTATGAATACAAATGAAATTTTGCGGTAACTTATGGTCCGATATGAATTGAGTAAAACTTGGAATCTGTAATGCGATAGATTAGTGAAATGTGAATGATGGAGTTATCTATACTTTTGCGGATTTCAGCGGTTGATGACTTTCGGAGACAGAATTGAAAATTTAATATCGAAATTAATATGTGGCATAAATATAGTATATTTTCTAAAGTTGTCGAGTAAGATTAGATTTCGAGGACGAAATCTCCTAAAGGTGGGGAGATTTGTAACATCCTCCGAACCGGTCTGGTAGTTTTCTATTTTAAATTGAATATTTGATCATTTTAGAAATTTAATTGACATAGTTGTTAAATTGTGAAACTTGATGATTTAAGTCTCAGGACTTATTGTGAGTAATGAAATATTGCCTGTTTTAAATAGTTGTAGATGACGGTACAATAAAATAAATTTCTAGTAATCAGTATTGTAGTACCGGACAATAGATTTAGAGCGGGTATAAAATACCCAATGTTTTAAGTCGGTTATAATTTGGACCGATCTTTTATTTGAGATTACTTTACCAATTCTCATTTCATTTCATTCCTTCCTTTTAGAACAAACAATCACAAACCCTAACTCTCCAATTCTTTAAACTAAACCAAGATCAAGTAATAAAAGATTGTGAATCAAGCTAGTTGTGTTACCCTTCTCCTATTCATCATCTCCTTTAAAGTTCAAGTAAGTTTATTTCATGAATTTAAGTGTTTTAGGTTATTAAGGAAATTGATGAATTGAGTTGTTGTTTGAGTTAATATGATGATATGATATTAGAAATGAGAGTATTCTGCATGTTTGATTAGTATTTAGTTTTGTGGTTTCATTTTCTGGGTTGTGCCATGATCGACCTGGACATCACCTGTAATTCGAAGGAAGCCGGTCGGCTTCCTCTGAAGCCGGACGGCTTGGGGCGAAGCCGGCGGCTTCATGGGTAACGGCTTCGTTATTCAAGATCGGGTTCCAGACTGGGTTTGGAAAGAAGGGGGAAGCCGGTGGCTTCCCGGGAAGCCGGACGGCTTCGGCTGTTTTCAGGGCATTTTTATTTTAAACTTTTGAAACGCATTTCGATTGTTGATGTAATTAACTAGTTGATGATTATAAGATATATTATGATAAATGATACATTGTTATGAGTTAATGACATATTAACTTGAGTTGCGATATGATGAAATTAGATTAAGAAAGATTGATGACTCGTACTCTAATATATATATATATATATATATATATATATATATATATATATATATATATATATATATATATATATATATATATATATATTGATAGTAAATACGTGTGAATAAATACGATTATATGTGATCACATAGATGAGGCTAAATAATCTGAAATGGATGATATCCATGTAGTGGTGTAATAGTACTCGTGGTTGAATTAATGATGCCATAGCTTGAATAATGTAAATCATAATCCAAGTTGATAAGTTATAAATGAAATTATAACTTAGCTATTATGAGATTCGATTAATGTAATCATGTGAAGTATGATTAGGGGATTGAGATGAATACTACCAATGTGATTACTATAAATGACATTGAGATTGATTATTAGTATCATAGCTTAAATTATGTTGTTGGGTACAAAAGTACTATCAGTTGAGATACGTAACTGACTTGAGTTACATTGTTGTGTTTCAGATAAACTGAGAAGACTCGGTGACATTAGACTACCGAGTGGGACGACTGAGGTAACGGTGAGTGGGTCAATAACCTTCAGTTTGATTTGGTTGTAACAGATTTGTTACAACTGGTAATTGTATTATTACTGTTGTTTTATTGCTATGGTGTGTGCAGTTTATTGGTAATAATACTATGAGTGAACTATTGACCTGAACTGTTGATATGATGATAGTTTGTTGATATGTGATCACTAAAGTTGTTGCTGTGTGTTGATATGTTGCCTTTGGGCATCGTTGAGACGGAGGCCAGCATGGGGCTGGGCTTGGGTTCGCTATTAGTTAGGTAACACAGGGTCTTAGTACAAGTTTATTTGTCGTAGCCTGTGTTGCTTGGGTTAATAGCACCAAGTAGTCGGTTAAACCTCTGTTTTGGCCAGCAGTTGGTTTCAAAGTGTTCTTTGAGTGGGTGTTATCTCAAGAACCACCGGTCCTCTATATGTCGCCAGTTGTATGTGTGAAAATAAAGTTGTTTGTTGACTTGTTGATTAAATATGGTTATTGGTTGAAAGCAAGTTGTTATACCAAGTTGATCTGTTGTTTATTGGTCTTCTCACTTAGCGTTGTGCTAATCCCCCACATCTCCTTTCCTTGCAGATTGTAGTTGGATAGTTGACTAATCGTGAAGATGTTGACCTGGAAGGGAATGTTTGACGAGCTAGCGTTCACTCTGATATCTGATTTGACTAAATCAGTAATGCATTGTTTTGTAATTATATAACACCTCGCTCTGGTTATATTAACATTAAAATAATATTTGAACTGTTGGATACCAGGTTTTGATGGAAAAAGTTTATGTTTTTATATATTATACGATTGATTATAGTTTGGGACTTCCGCTTTCGAGTAAATTCATTATAATAATGATATTAAATGAGGGGTGTTATACCTTAAAAAGTGTCTATCGGACGAGACACTAATTATCCCTCCTGACGAAGTTTTCATTGATGCAAAACTCTATTTTGTGGAGGAACCCATCGAAATAATTGATCGGAAAACACATAAACTCCGACGCAGTCAGATCGAACTAGTCAAGATTCGATGGAACTCAAAACGCGGTACAGAGTCTACCTGGGAACGTGAGGATGAAATGCGCAAGAAGTATCCTCAACTATTTGAACCGGTGACCGCGACTTACGACACGACCTAAATCTCGGGACGGGATTTCCCTAACGGGGGGAGAATGTGATAACTCTCCAAATTAGGTATTAATTAAACATTAAGCATGTGCATTCTTACGCTAATTTCCTGGTTAATTTTTAACAAAACTCTTTGAAGTGATGTAAGTCTAGCCAGCCCAGTACTTTTAAACAAAAAGTAAAATGTAATACGTAAGAAATTTATAATTACGTACAAACGTATCGGAACGAACCCGACAAAAAAATAAATAACAAAAGTTTCTTGACACAAAAATAATTGATAATGAAATTATTAATTACGAGTAATTATATATCTATAACAAATAGATAAAACGGTTTAAACATACGTTTAACATAAAACGTATTATAAACTAACAGAAACAATTTTAAAACGCACATAAAAGGTCGAATCATAAAAATGCAAATTTTCTCAATCGTTTGAAAGTATTTAGAACATTACTTCAAAATATGAAATCGAAACTTCACTGAAATTTGGCGCCTAATTAACTGCGCGCAGTAAAATGTACAAATTTGTACAACAATCTAAAATAATGATAACATCATTGTTCTGATTTTAAATAACGAACCAGGAGAACACCTACAAAATAAAAATATAAAATGTTATATTTTATATTGCTAAAATTATACCCGTACCGGAATTAACGGGTTAAAACCTTACAATTTCAACCCAACTAAAATATCTGGGAGACAACCTACATACTACACCTTACTTCCTCCGTTGACATTTTTAACTCAACCCACTTTTCTTTAATCATATATGGTCTCCCACCTTCACTGTCAGATACATACATACACACGCATGCACTCCACCTACTCTAAATTATTTGAGTTTCCTGTACCACTTTCTTCTTCATTTTCGTCTTGATCATCTCGGTTAAAGCAGGAAGCAAAATAGGAGCATCAAACAAAATTATCATCACAATACTTAAACAAAAACATCATCGTGATCATCTATTTCTGCTCTTCACCATCATCTACAACATCAACAGCAAACACAGCCACCTTCATCACCACTGTAGCTTTATCATCATCCTCTCGGGCATCATCATCATCGTAATCATCATCTTAGCACCAACGCCAACACCACTGTGAGGAAAACTCTCTCCATTTCATTTCTTTCATAAAGCTTGATTATTATATTATGTAACGTACGCTTGATATATACGAAAAATTGGAACTTAAAAAGCAAATTTGCATTGGAAGTCACCCGTTAATGCTTAAATAATCACTACAAGAGCTAAAGTTTATGTAAACGTACACTTTGATTAAATTGCATCGGTGCACATGGGTGTATATAAATACACACTTAGATTACTTTGTAACTAACAAGTCTTGAGAGAGAGTAATCCGAGCGTTTAATTTGTATCCACGTACAATCTAATATTACAATCGTTGATTTCCACAGCTCGTTAAATTCCATTGCTGGTTCTTCGCGTCAACTACATACGTACGTACTCGTACCAATATCACTCTAGACCCGAAACGGGTCACGTTATTTTTGGCCTCCAAAACCTTACAAACTAAACTTTCATGAGTACTATACTACTATACTTCTGTACAACGAACGTAACACATAACGAGTACACTATGAAAACAACCGATCGGCTAGATGGGTGAACCGATCGGGTACCCCCTCCAAACCATGAAAACTGTTGATCGTTAACGAGTATAGTAACTTACGAGTATTACCAAAACGAACAAGAGCAGGTCGGGTACAGGTAACCTATCGGGGGAAACCTTGGTGACAATCGAACGATAACTTTAAAAATATATATAGATATATAAAAGCAGATCGAGTGGAGGTTGATACATGCGAACGAGTGAGATTGGCCAAAATCCTTTTATACTCGTGAATTATAACTCGAGTTCTCATATATCATGTCCTAGTTTCTACGCATGTATGTCTGTGCAAAACCATAGATCGCTTAACAGGAAGCTTATTTTTATTGCGTGAAACACATATATTTTGTTTACATACTAATAGATATATACACATACTTGTAAGTTATAAACAAAAGCTAGGCAATAGCCTAGTGGCTGAGATGTGTAGTATGAAATAAAAGGTCAAAGGTTCAACTCCCACTTATGACATGTTTTAATTTAGTTTAATTTTTACAAACTGGTTATGAATACATATAAGCATATACTTAGTAACTATTTAAAAGAAGGTGATTGTAGATTGGTGGTTAGCGATTGTTGGATGGAAGTAGAAGGTCATAGGTTCAAGTCTAACCTATGACTTATTTTATTTCTACTTCATTTTTGTAAACTATTAATAGAACTTATATATAAATCCTTGGTAAAATATGACAAACATGGGCACATAGCCTAGTGGTAAATTGTGTGGCTTTGTTAGCTAGAGGTCACAAGTTCAATTCTTGTGATTTTTACATATATTTTCTTTTTATCTTTATCAATCTATCTTTCATAAATAATCATATATAAAATAATATATACAAATGGATTATACGTTTAATAAACGTACGACTTAATAATATACAACAAGTATATTTACATATGTACGCATATATAGAACGAGTATATGTACAAAGAGAACAAAACGACACTCAATTATGCACACGACTACATACGTGTGTATACATTTAACAAAATGTACAACTTGAGAAATAATAACAATATTTCAAAGTAACGTCACCAACGAAATCAACAACATGTACGATTAAGAACTTAACAATTTCTTCAAACAAATGAACGAACCATTAACATAAGTTGATTAAACAAATCAAATGTACTTATGATAATACATTTATTGTATATAGGTTAACACACCTTGGGCAATTATCTGTTGGCTGCTAGCATTCATACCGAGCAAACTACTGTGAGTTCACAGCCCCTACTTTACAAATGTTTTATGCTTTTAACATAGGGGTGTAAACATAGAAACTGCATGCAAACACATGCAACAAATTATATAAATGCTTTATTGCTTTATACAACTGTTTGATATGAAATAATATTTTCACAATTGTTTTGGGAATTAGACACTGTATCCTAGTACGGACCCAGACTTGAAATGTGTGCATGAAAGACCTTATGTCATGCAGACTGTAACCATTAACTAGGTGACTCTAGCCACTGAGTATACGAATAGTACTATTGCCGTGACGACCCTCCTATGGTTGGAGCGTATACTTAAATGTCCTTCAGGCAACAACATAAGTTTTGATTGTGGTTTGGTTATAGGGTTAGGTCGCGCTACTTTAACCTGCGAGGTTTAGCTCACCTTTCAGGGGATCTTAAGTCTAAGTATTCCCACATACTGTATAGGATTAACTTATCCTACAACTGTTTTATACAAGATAAACATACTGGTTATCTTTAAATTATGGTAAACAACCAGACATACTTTTTGGGTAATCCACCCACATAAAAGTATATTTTTGGGTAACAACCCTACAAATATTGTATTTTGCAAACGTGCAAACATTTATTTATTGAATGACATTTCATTACCACAAACATAAATGGTTTAACAAACCACATACTTATACAAAACCTGTGAATTCACTCAACATATTTGTTGACGACTTTATTTCTATGTTTTACAGGAAATTAGCTATGTAAGTAAGCATCGCATGCATTCAGGATGGACAACCCTGGACTACTTAGGATGCCACATATTTTGGGACAGCTTTTGAGGATTTCCTCTGTATTACTGCAGACATTGCAGTTATACTTATGAAATCTTATTATAAACATATGTATTGTAAAACTTAATGTTTTAAAACTCTACTGCTATTGTACGACTTACATAGTCGTACTACTTTTGTAACAACTGTTTTAAACTGGCATCCTTATCTATTATGATGCGCAATAGCCATATGCTCTGAGTATGTATGTGTACCGTGGATTGGATTGATTTGAACTGCTCACGCCTCGTCACGTCATTAAGGCTTCCGCATTGTTTAATTAGTATTGATCGTGATTAGCGTTTGGCGGGGTGTGACAATGTAGAATGTCTCCAGCTTGCATATAGCTTAGAGGGTAAGTTTAATTCTTATTTTTTACTTTTAATAACTCTGAAAATGAGAAAGCGTTTATATTACATCGGTTCGTAGAATGAGTTTAATAGACTTGTAATCTTCATTTAGATGATGTTTATAAGAATGACATCATTTTATTGTAAGATCGTACTTGTCATTTAGAATCAAATCAAAAGAATCCCAGTTCCGAATAATATATAAAAGCATTTCTTAAAACCAATAATTACTTAAAATAGTAATTATGAATTAGTAACTACACAAAATATAATAAAAAATAAAAGAATTTCCAAAAAACATGGTTGATAAAAAAATCAATTATTTAATGACTTTAAATTTAATTTAAAAATCAATTTAATTATTTAAATTGACACAATGTTTCTTTTAGATTTAATTTCTAACCCGACTAATTTTGTGACAGATGCTATTAGTGTAATTTTTCTTTTTTAATCATAATAATTATTTAATGACTTTTTAGTTGAAATTAAGAAAGTTATTTTTAATAAACTTTTCAAGTTAATTTGACAATTTTAATTGATTTTTCATATTTATTTTTTATTTGAAATAATCAACTTGTTTATTATTAGTTTCGAATCTGAATCCGAAATTTTGGATATCCGAAATTTTCGGATATCCGAATAACCGAAATTTTGGATATCCGAAGTTTTCGGATATCCGAATATCCGAAATTTATTACTTTTAGCTTTTAAATCGAGATTCGCTATAGATTTGGTTGCTAAGTACGTACAATTAACCAAAATACTCTACAATTCTTCCATTTAGAAAGTATTTTTAATCATTTATTGATGTTTTTGCAAATAATTTGTATATTACGATGGGCGACGGCGTAGTTACCTATTAAAATGGGAAAAAATTTAAAAAGTTTTGAAAATTTTTGGAAATCGGATATCCGAAATATTCAAAAAATTTGAAATATACTATCCGAATCTGAAAATTCGGATATCCGAAATTTTGAATATGTGAAATCGAAACTAGAATAAACAAGTTGATCATTTCAATTGTTACAAAAAAATAAATATTAAAAAATCAATTAAAATAGTTAAATTAACTTGAAAAGTTTATTAAAAACAACTTGCTTAATTTTAACTAAAAAGGCATTGAATTATTATGACTCCGATAAATAAAATTATATATTTAAAATTTAAAAAATACATAAATAGCCTCTGCCATAAAATTATTACACTCAAGATCCTTTAACGAAATAAACTAACTCCTATTTGACGGAAGGACTCCCCACGCAACTTTTTGCAAGTTTAGGGATGTCTTAGGTAAAAAAAAAAGCACAGGGATGGGGAGTGTTATTTTGGACAAACCACAGGGACGCTCCACGCAATTTTGTCATATATATATGTTAAAAACTTAAACCTAAATAATCAATAAATTGGCGTTCTATCTCCATTATTATTCATAATATTACTCTATGACAAGTATATAAATGAAATGAAAACATATGAAAAAATAAAAAAAAAATAATAACCTAATTTAATACAACCATTATTGTTACACCGATCATTATCGTAGACCATTAAATAATTTTTATTCATTATTGTCGCATTATGCACTTCTTTTACCGTGATATATTTATTAGCATTTTTTTATATCATTCACCGTAATTTTTTATCTCCTACATCCATCCATTTGAAAGAATCGAGAAGTAGAAAAAATGATTTAAAAATTCTCAAAATAAGAATAAAGGATATTTTGGTCATTTAAAGTTGTGGAGGGACCATTTATGTAAGAAAATGCCCGGTCATTCCGCATGATGCCCAAACCCAAACTATGGTACTGGATGTGCAATATGGAGTATACACACCTTGACCATTTTCCCAATTTACTCTTAAAAAATCAGCTAAAGTTTACGAGGATCGAACCGAAATGCTTTATAACATAGAAATGTAAGTATCGATTCATTTTTTTTCTTCTTTGTTGGTAATTGCGTGAAATTTTTACTCGATCTTAACATGTATCTTGTTTCATTGATGATAAACAAGTTACCTAAAGCGAACTGATCTTTTCATGGTTGACAAAGATTTGACTTTTGATAATGACATGACGTTGACGGGTATACACATTTATGATTGTTATACTAAAACGACCACAAACCTTGGCAAAGTGCATGTTGTAAACAATTAGGAGTTATTTGAATCATGATCAAACTTCGTCAATTAAAACAATGTCATATTCAAAAAGCTGAAAATGTCCACAACCCCAACCAGCAGAGATCAGAACACTTTAAACCAAAAAAGAATGTCATATTCAACTTTAAGTCTGCAACACAATTTCAAAATATAGTTTCAAAAGTATCAACAAAGCCACAACTAGAATGGAAAGCAATTTTCGACCAACTACAATCATAAGGTCCAATCATATAGACATACTGGCCATTTCTGGTTAGGTAGTTAAATAGAGAATATCTTATGAAACAAAGCATAAATCCGACAAAACATCTTGTGACATGTTTATTCACTACATTTACAATTCAAGTTACTAGTTATTAACCAAGTTAAAATAGCTCTAATAACCCAACATCCTACACACAGCAAAATTATCTACATTGTTTCCTAAAACTCAAAAAGAACACAAATTAAACAGAACAGCAAAATTTGTTGAAGACGATAACTTAGCATCAATGTAGCACCTCTTCCTCTAGTTTTCAGAGATCCTACCATTTACAAGACGATGAACACACTGCTTTTATACCAGCTGCAATTTCAAAACCAGAAATCTTCATTTAGTAAATTTTAAGAGATAAATGAAGTCCCTGGAAACAACATTTTAAAGACAAGCGTAAAATACAATTAACTTACCCAAATATTTATATGTGGATGACAGCTTTGGAGCATATCTAGTTTGAAAACTGAAGCTTTGAAAGCTTAGGTGTCACCTTCAGAGTGATATCATTGTATGGTTCATCTTGCTTTACGTCAACAAGGTCACAACTCTTCAGCACCTATACCATACACGAGAGGAAAATGTTGAAATAAACTTGACCAAAAAAGTTTCAACTTATGTGAATAATCAGGTTTTGTTATTTGAAGAAAAAAGGACATATAAACGAAAATGTGACAAACTAGATAAACCTGTATATCCATTTTTAAACATGAACAAAATAAAGTTTGGTGAGTATACTCTCTCAAATCTAAAACCAAAATAAGCACTGTCAAGTAAATTATTACATAATTATGAAATTTTTAGAGCAAAAAGACAAATACACAAGATACATGTAACAAACATAATTGGCTAAAACACTATCTGACGTATGACTTCTATTACACAGGTAGCAGAATTAAAAGTAGAGTTGAAAATATGAGGGCTCTTTGACTTCAAAAGTCAGAGGTATACCACATCAAGAAAGTTCATAGGATAGTAAAAGTTGTAACATCAATATTTTCATCTGAGGTAAGCATATAGGAGTGTTGCTTTTACCAATGTAATTGGCTTATCATTACCAATTGACCACCATTTATGACTTTTTCGAAAAAATTTATGGATAAAATCATGATATTATGGTTATTTGACTATTAAAGTCAAAGGACGAAACATAAAGTCACAAGAAAGCAAAATACAAGCAGAAACTTACCAGAGTCTCGAAGAAGAATCGTGAACATACTTTTCTTCTTTTTCCTTCTAGAATGCTCTTCATACTAACAGATCCTAAGCTTTCTGATGTAGAAGGGGTAGCTGTTGACTTTTCCATTATGTATTGTGCCACAGCCCTGCACATCCATCATCAAATACACATCAAACACAAGCCACAAACTTAAATGAAGCTACATACATCACACAGGAAAAAGAACACTACCTAGTTCTCGGTAACAACGAGCCAGCCTCTGGTGGTGGTCTATGTTGCCCAGATGAATTAGGGGTATCCCTCAAACCTGTATATTCAAAATGAGACATAAATACATCTGTACTTTTACATGTGTAGTCAAATATCTCAATTTCAAGATACATTTTGATATGTTTGGTCAATGTTCAGGCAAGAAACACACACATGTCATCAAATGATTAGAAGTAGTATAAGTTGAACATAAATGAACTTCAAAACTACAAGAAATATCATGTAAGTTTAGATTTACAAAGACAACTCCTTTTGACCTTAGAAATCAAGCGTACTTACTTTTTAAGATAAAATACGGAGACAAATGGGTGTAGCATCATACATACACTTCTTAAGCCTTCACTGATTTATCAACTTATTAGTTAACAAAAATTCAGATTTTGTCAGAAGACCCTTTTATAAAATGTCACAAGGAAAATAATACGATCAAGAGTATAACTAATGATTTTGATATTGAGTATAGTATTTCAACTTTAGTCCTTTCCATATTTGAAAGTAACATACTCCGTAGTTGTCTTCACTTTTATCATATCCAGATTTTTATATTCTAGTCCCACTGTATACAGATATAAACATCAACCAATATCCTTTACCCAAAAAAAACATCAACCAATTTCTTCAGCATATAATGAAATAACACCTTCTAGATGTTGTATTTGAAACAGCGCACAGGTAGCAATGAAAGCAAAATATAAACTCTACAATAATAAAAACTCAACGTACCAGGTGTACTCTCATCATCTTCCAAACAGGCCAGCTCCTGAAAGAGCAACGCAATAGTGAGTTTTGAATATCCGACATGAAACTATATATAAAAAAACAATTACAATATTTAAGACAACAAAGCTAAGCACAAAAAACATACCCCAGCATCATCCACCTCAGGTATATCAGATAGACCACCACTATTTTCAAAACCATGATGACTTTCAGAAAACCCAAACGGTGTTTCCATGTCAGACACAAAAGATCCCATAGATGACGTAGGGTCGGGTGTAGATCCCATACCAGTCCCTACAGTAGACTGAACCTGATACAATTTTGACCCAACGTCACTACTGACGGCAGGGGTATTTTCATCCTCTGGACGTGGAGAAGAGAACGGTCTGTTTTCTGGAGAATTAATTGGTAGCATATTGTTGTCATTGGGGTCCACAAAGTCAGCCGAACGTCCAACTTCCATAGCATCAGGATTCGGTTCTTCAGTATTAGCTTCTTCAGTGTTAATCAGATTAGGCTTAGAAGACACGTAACCTTCCTCAAACATTTGACGATGATTATTGCACAACCCTGTACATTGCCTTCAAAAGTCAGCTTTTTTGTACAAAAAATCTACAAACTAATGTCAAACACTCAAACTGTCAATGGTGAAATTATATGTAACAAATTTACAAATGCAAAAACCACTAACCAGTAATTAATGGGTCAAAAAGGACTTTTTCCTTTTTGTAAGCGTTGTTTAACTTCCAAACACCCAAAAACGATGACACCCCTTTTCTTTTCCGTTTCAAATCACTGGGATCATCTATAGATTTTTTCATGAACCTATAATAACCATAAAACATCTCAATAAGAACAGCAGACAAATAGACATTATTAACTTTATATATGAATAGAAGTCATACTCATTAGTCAAGACTGTAGCTTTATCATATTTAATTCTTCTCCGTTTTACCCGCGGCTGCTCAGCTACCAGAACTGGTTCAACTGGTGGTGGAGATGGTGCTAGCCCTGAACACCATATCAACCAGAATAATTCAGGCCACATTAATAGTGGTAACAATTTGTACCTATTTGCTTTTGAATTGCTTGATTGGGGTTATGTTTATCTCAAACGGGTTCAATAGGTTATAAAAGCAGATTAAGTGCACGTAATGCTCTGACATTCATAGTATGCAACAAACTGCTGTATGTATTTTGTTGACATATTGCTGAGACGCAAGTAAAAATACCATAAATTACATACAATAGCAATGAATAACAAATTGCATACAATGAAAATCTGAATAGTTAGTTACATATTATGAATGTCAAAACATAATTGATTACATTTCAGTGCACTTAAGCCTAAAACAGAAGAAGCTAAACTAGGAACTGGTTATATGGGTCAAACTGGATCGCCATCAGTGTACTTTTTAAATCATAAAACGTCTTAAATCATTTTAATAAGAAAATCTGATTATTACTAAAATAATAAAACTTGCAATATCTTATTCGACATGCTATAAATAATAAAAAATTGGACAACAATGTTGAAGATCAACCTCAACCTTTCAATCTGGATACAAACCTACCTGTTTTAACCAACCAACCCGACCATCCCATTTAGCCACTTTTTAGTATTTATATATCACCAAAAAAACCACTCACCGTATGAGACATGTGGGCCTGAAGTATCTTGGAGATGTTCTTGTCCAGGTTCAGAATGAGCTGATTCCTGTGGTTGGGTTTGATTAGGAGGAGAAGAAGGTCCACCATGATCCACAATCTCATCAAGATTCGAAGAATCGATATCCTTTTCTTTTGTGAGCTGCAACTCCAATTCTAGGTCTGGTTCTACCTTGTCAGGAAGAATTGGTTTAACCGGAGGAGTCATATGCAAATTACCACCATTATCAGCATCACGTTGATATTCAGGTGAAGGTAAGCTATCTTCATTATGGAAGGTGTCATTAGATTCCATTTGATGATCAAGAACAGGATCTTGAACACCTTCCATTGTTGGTGGTGGAGTATGAGGACTGCATTAAGAAGAGTGATTAAAATTTTATTCACACAAAATAAGTGACGACCATTCTAAACAAGTTTACGCACATTTAACACTTACAAGTCAAATAAAATGTGTTGACATCTCAAAACATCACAGTTGAATGGATACAAACAAATCACTGTTGTTACAAAAGATAAATGAAAAACACAAGCAATTTGAAAGCGATGATTTTATTTAAGGAAAAGCCAATAAACCCATATATTTTGAACATTTTCTCAAGAAGAGTATTGGTTTTCAATTAAAATTTCAAGATGACATCCCAAGTTTATCTTATATAATTTAAGGCTAGCAAAGATTTGAATTTAACAATTGATCACATTAGAACTAGATAGTTAAAATTAATTATGAAAGTATTTAGAAAGTAGAAAATAAAAAGAGGAAACGCACACCCATATTTTGACACCTTTTCTACTCATTCTTTCAAAATCTAATGATTGTGTAAATCATTTTTCCCAATCAATGGTTCTTTTCCGACGAATGATGGTCCAATAAGAAAACTTTAATCATGTGCCAAACAAAAACATAGAAGGGTAATATCTATAGGTGGCATACTTTTCTTCCACAGCAATCAGCCTCGGCCCTGAAATATCTCCAGAGGGAGATGGAGTGTTAGGTGCCTATCCAAAAAAAAAGAAGCAATCATTAGGATTAAACTTACACGAAAAACACCTAAATTACTCGCTTATAAGCCAAAGTAAAATAATAAAAATTAAACAATTACCTCACCAACAGTAATCCTAATATATCCTGAAGGAGTTTCATCTACTCTTTTTGAAATTCTGGCTGGACTATCATCTGACGATATGATAATATTTAGAGATCATACTTTCCAAGAAAATAAATGTACAGCTATCAAAAATAGTATTAAAGCAACGTACCTGTGAATGAGATATCTTCATTGGGTCTAAGATGGCTGTCAAGAGAACTGTTATTTATAGAACCATCGATTAAATTATGTTCTGCAGCATTAAAGTGAATAAATATACAGCTTATTTACAAATGGCAAACTTGTCATACCGATTGGGGTCGTAGTCATCAATATCCATCAAGTCAAGGGCAAAATTGTCAGGCAAGGTGATGGATTCAAATTTTGCTTGATTGGCATCTTGTGGAAGATTAATGTCTGCATATGCATAGGCCTTGCTGATGTCTATACTTAGAACATTATAGTCATGCTGCAGATACTCCACTTTTTTTGAATATATGCGAACGACACCAAGAAGAAGATGACCCGACATTCTCAATGCAATTGGTACTTGGGGATTCATTATTTGCTCTACGGACATTATATTTATGCATCAAAATAACAGTCAATATATTGTCATAAAAAAATTTATAATATAAACAAAGAGAGTCAAAGAACCATAAAATAAAATCATTATAAGCAAGAATGTACGAAATACGTTCAATCATAAACAGGTTGATGCTTTTGTTATATACAAGATTACAAGTAAATAACTTTTTCATGATGATTGATGATTCGAATCTTTTTCATACGTCTTGCCATCTGCACTTGATAATTTTAACCTTTTATGTATACTTGTAAAGTAACAATTGATTCAAGTTACAAAATTCATCACAATTAAAACCAAAAAGGCATTGTAATTTTGTAAAATAAATATTAATCACATACATACGCACATACATTATGTGGAAAAAAAAAAAAAACACATTAGATTTGCATAGTAAGTATTTACATTAAGAACTGTTTTATATCTTGAAAACCAAAAACAATCATGTCAATGGGCAAACATGCAACTTGACTTTAATTTACAAAATAAAATTAATAAAAAAAAATCTTCACCATCTAAGCATGGAGATCTTGTAACAAGATAAAACCCACATTACAATATAATTATCAAAACAGTAAATCAGAGATTCAAGACCTCTTTAAAAAATAAATAAATAAATCAAATATTCCAAATTAACAACAAGCAGTAGAAAAATATAAACTTTGTTATCTTGCTTCCAAAAAAATTCACTAATAGAAAAACAAAAAAAAAACAAATGTACCCCATATAAAAATCAAGAAACATATACAGCAATAACCCAAAAGAAAATAAAAATAAAAAAGAATACAACTTTATACCATAAAAGTGTAAAAGATCACACATTAAACAACAAAATCAGTTAAAATCAAAGAAAAAAACTAACCAACAGTTGATGGGATATTAATGGTGATATAATTGGATTTCTTGAGCCTGTTTTGAAGATGAGCGGCACACCAGACTGTACCCAATGGACCTTTTCTTGCAAGCAGATTATGTGAGTAAAACATTTTATTTTTCTAACTTTTTAGGATCGCAATTTGATTGATGAGATGATTCTTGAATGATTGATGAGTTAGGGTTAGGGTTTTGATTTTTGGGAAAAATTTTAGGGGCGCGCGGGAAGGTAATAATGGCGCCATTTAAGAGGAGAACCCGGGTATGTTTTCAAATAAGGTAATGGGCCGGGCTTTAAAGAAAAGGGTTGGGTTATTGCCTTATTGGTATGGGCTGGATGGTTATGTGGAAAACTTGTTGACCGTTTTTATTCTTTCACTTTATCTTTTTAACCAGGGTAAAGTACAGAGATCATCACTGTGGTTGTCTATTTTTGCAGAGATCATCACTAAACTTCAATATTTGCAGAGATCATCATCGAACTTGTCTAATTTGTCCCAAGTTCATCCTTACTCCGTTAAATCTAACATTTAGGTAGTTAAGTCATGTCAAATGACTACTTTACCCTTCTTCTTCAACCCCCAAAATTCACAATTTAAAATAATGTGTGTGAAGCAATAAAATAATTAGATTAAGAGCTCTGCTATATTGTAAGTTAAAACATTCAAACACATACAAACATACATAAACATATAGTCCCTACTTACATATACATATAACATACATACACATACATAACGTATACATACACTCATCCACACACAATAAAATAAATCCGGCCACTCCCATCTCCGGCGATGGAAAAAAATAAATCCGGCCACTCCCATATCTCCGGTCACTCCCATCTCCGGCGGTGGTTGGCGGAGATGCATATTCGTTTCAGATCTACGAAGCTTCTTTGCAGATCCAAGATCTACGATTTTGTTTTCATGATCCTAAAAAATCAAAAACTAAAAAATTAGATCGAGTTGAATCATTGTTAAAAGAATCAAGCAGAGACTTATCACTATTCAAATTGAAATCCGGTGGCGTTGTTACGCTCGTGCTTTTCATTGTTTTGGGATTTTTGAATAATTTGTTTGAAGGTAAAGCGGTTGCGAAATCAACGTTTGTTCCGTTACGGATCGTGCAGAAAATGAGCCATCGAGGTTTGCAAGGTGATGATATGACAGATTGTTCGATGGCGTGTTTGTACTTTTTGTGTTCGATTAGTATTAGAACGAATTTACAGAAGTTTCTAGGGTTTGCAAGGTGAATCATCGTTAAACGAATTTACAGAACGAATTTACAATTGATTGATTAGTTGATGACGATGATGAGTGAGTTGTTTTTAGATCCTGTTGTGTTTTAGTTTGATAAGTTATGATTGTGGAAATCTGGAAGTAATGTTTTTGGAAAATGTTTTGATGATATGATTTTTTATGTTTGGTGATTTGATTTTTTATCTTTGATACTGCGTATATATTTGCAGTTATTATGCTTATGTTCAAGAACAAGAACATAAAGTCAACATTAGAAATGTTGGGGGTTGAAGAAGAAGGGTAAAGTAGTCATTTGATATGACTTAACTACCTAAATGTTAGATTTAACGGAGTAAGGATGAACTTGGGACAAATTAGACAAGTTCGATGATGATCTCTGCAAATATTGAAGTTTAGTGATGATCTCTGCAAAAATGGACAACCACAGTGATGATCTCTGTAATTTACCCTTTTAACTATTAAAACTCTCTTACATAGTAACTATTGCAACTTGCAAGTTTATACATATACAATAACTTTGAATGCAAACTTTAATGTTTTTTTTTTCGATGTTCATAATTATAAGCTCCATTGGTATGAAAGGAGCTGATCAACTGGTAGATTCAAATCTCACTTGAGACAGTGTGTATATATTCGTGGTAATTGTATATAACATTTCTGTTAAAATGTATAGTTTTGTCTTTCTGAAGAAAAATAAATAACAAACTCATGATAAATTGAATTTCATAATGATAAGCTGAATGCAACTTATAAGATATAGTTTATTATTACTCGCAAACAAACCGAACGTATTCGAATGTTAATTTAAGTTATAAACATACAATAAAAATCTTATTCCAGCTTTAATATTTTTTTTAGGTTACTAAATATTTATCTATACTTAAAAATCTTATTTCAACTTTAATATTTTTGGTTTACTAAATATTTATCTATACTTCCTTATAAAATGGTTTACACATTTTTTTCACCGCTTATCATTTTCAAGATGTGAACCTATATGAATTTGCACCCCATTGAACTAAACATATGATACCGTTGATATATTAAATTAGGTAATGTCATCCCCTCTAAAATAGTACTATCATTTATACAACAAAAATTCATTGAGGTATGAGATATGTAGTCCGTACTCAATTATTTGCCGTATATTGTGTGTAAGAAATTTGTTATTTGTTCGTATTATATGTAATTTATGATAATTTTGTCGTGTGTTATATATATAAGGTGGTAAGTGACATTCTTACAAGTTAAAATGTTACGGAAATACACGTAATGACGATAAATAAAAAATTATTACACAATGTAAACCTAAATTGTTAAGTCGACACTCGACACTCAACCGCATTTATAAGTTTTACTGTATTAAAGAACTCTTAAAGATAAAATATCAGAAAACTAAAACCCTTTTTCTCTTTCCATATCTTGATGATTTTATTGATTCTTTATTTATCTCCGGCATTCCTTCACTAATAACCAAAATATTTTTCTTCTTCATCTTCATTAATTAATTAAACCCAATTATTTACTGCAGTATTAATATCTCCTCATATTCATCAAATTTCTGATTTGGGAACCATCATTATTCATTATTTCACATTAATAAATACAAATATGACGTCATTAAAATACCAGTCTTCTATACATACATGACTCTGTTTCATCCCATGTTTTCCCGTAGTTACACTTTTCCAGTTTTTGTTCATATTACCCATGAATTCATGAATCAAATCTTTATGATTAATTATTTTCATCATTTCTTTTGATTCTTATATTTTTAAATTAAAAACCCAACGGTTATTTTTTCAGATTTTAATTTATTTCCTTTTTCTCCAAATTTATAGGAAACCAGTAACAGTATTTCTTTCTCTCTAAACATATGGATACATATATGCTAATACTGTTTCTAACGCCTACATAAGCATAAATTTCATCACTTACTTCAAAACTCATTAGGGTTTTGATCAAATTTTCATTTTTTTTTCTGGGGTTCCTCTGTTTTTACTCTGTTTCTACAATGGCAAAACAAAATCAAAACCAAATTCAGAATCAACAGCAAAATCAGAATAGGAATTTGAATCCGAATTCGGGTGCGAATGAAATCGAGGAGTTTAGTTTAAGGGAAACGAGACCGAGTTTAGGTGGAGGCAGAGTTCCTGGAAATGAAAGATTTGGGACAGCTTTTGATCTTGTGGAACAAATGCATTATTTGTATATTCGAGTTGTAAAGGCTAGAAATTTATCATCAAAAAAAGGTAATTCTCCTGACCCATTTGTTGAAATTAAGCTTGGTACTTTTATTGCTTGTACTAAACATTTTGAAAAGAACCCGAATCCTGAATGGCATCAAGTTTTCGCCTTTCCTAAAGATCGAATTCAATCGTTAACTCTTGAGCTTAATGTGAAAGATAAGGATGATTCGAATGAGGATAATTCGATTGGTGGGATTTCGTTCGATATTAATGAGCTTCCTGTTAGGGTCCCACCAGATAGCCCGTTAGCGCCTCAATGGTATCGTCTAGAGAATAGAGTTAATGGTGGAGAGTTAATGGTGGTTGTTTGGATGGGTACACAAGCTGATGAATCATTTCCTGATTCTTGGCATTTAGATGCAATTTTGGTTGATGGTGATGGTGTTACAAATGTGAGATCGAAAGTGTATCTATCGCCTCGCCTTTGGTATGTTCGTGTTCATGTGATCGAGGCTCAAGAATTGCATGCTAATAATAATAGGCAGGCTGAGGTTTTTGTGAAAGGTATGGTTATGAACATGATTCTAAGGACTAAAGTTATGTCTAGACCGTTGTGGAACGAGGATTTGATGTTTGTAGTAGCTGAACCGTTTGATGAAGAGTTGGTTTTAAGCGTGGAAGAAAAACTCGGTAACAAAGAAGAAGTTGTGGGGAAGTGTTTAATTCCGCTACATAATGTGGAGAAACGGATGGATACTCAAGTTGTAAGCAGCAAATGGTATAATCTTGAAAAGCATACGAGAGGTGAAAATGGGGAGGTTAATGTGGTGGCGTTGAATAGTAAGATTCATATACGGGTTTGTTTAGATGGCGGGTATCATGTTCTTGACGAGTTGACTCAGTATAGTAGCGACCTCAGGGCGACCCATAGGTTACTCGGGTCACCTAGTATTGGTGTACTTGAATTGGGAATCTTGAATGCTAATGGTTTAATGCCTATGAAAACAAGAAATGGGCGTGGGGCGGTTGATGCTTATTGTGTAGCAAAATACGGTCATAAATGGATTCGAACAAGAACTGTGATTGATTCGTTGAACCCTAGATGGAACGAACAGTATACTTGGGAGGTTTATGATCCATGTACTGTCATCACCATCGTGGTGTTCGATAATAATCATCTACAAGGGGTTGATAACGGTGGTGGAGCTAAAGATTCAAGAATTGGGAAAGTAAGAATCAGGCTATCGACACTTGAAACTGATCGTGTTTACACTCATTCGTATCCTTTAATCGTGTTACACCCTTCGGGTGTTAAAAAAATGGGCGAAATTCAGCTTGCAGTTCGGTTTACTTGTGTTTCATTGGTAAGTTTAATGCAAATGTACTCTCAACCATTGTTGCCAAATATGCATTACATACATCCATTGAGTATTTTCCAACAAGACAGTTTGAGGCATCAAGCGACTCAGATAGTAGCCATGAGGTTAAATAGGGCCGAACCACCTTTGAGGAAAGAAGTGGTAGAGTATATGCTCGATGTGGGTTCGACCATGTGGAGTTTACGAAAGAGTAAAGCTAATTATTGTCGGCTTATTGAGGTTCTTTCGGTTTTAGTTTCACTTTGCAAATCGTTTAACCGCATTTGCAACTGGACTAACCCGTTCAACACGGTTATGGCATATGTTTCATTCTTGTTTATTGTTTTAAACCCACACATTATCATGAGCGCGATGTTAATATACTTTATGGTGAACGGGGTTTTGAAGTATCGATCGAGGTCTAGACATCCACCTCACATGGATATTAAATTATCTCATGGTGATAGACTAATTGGTGATGAATTAGATGAAGAGTTTGATACTTTCCCTAGTTCTAAAAATGGTGACATGTTAAAAATGAGGTATGACAGACTCAGAAGTGTCGGGTCTAGGATTCAAACTGTGATTGGTGACTTGGCAACACAAGGAGAACGGATTCAGAATTTGGTTACGTGGCGGGACCCACGTGCAACGGCTATGTTCTTGATGTTTTGTTTCGTATTAGCTATTGTACTTTACGTGGTCCCATTTAAACTTGTGGTGATAATTGTGGGGACGTTTGTGATGAGGCCTCCGTCACTCAGGAATCGGGTTCCTTCGGTGCCTATGAATTTTTTCAGGAGATTGCCAGCGAGAACCGATGGGTTACTGTGAGTTGTGATCGTTATCACTCAATTTTTTTAAGTTTTAGAATATTGGGATTATGAATCTGTTTAGTTTTTAGTTGGTTTTGAGTGTTCCTGATGGAACGAAGTATGACATTTTACTAGCTTGAATTATATTATTCAATCTGAATAGAAAAGGTTGATGCTTTTCTGGTGTGATTCACATTTATAGTTCTTATAATTGCAAGTACTTGCATGATCAAGATTGAAAATGGAGTGCACTGTTTGACTTATATGTGTGAAAAACAATTAATTTAAAGAAGAATTCATATCATCTAGTTAAGAATGTTACTAACTAGTCTATCAAGGTAGCATTATTATACCTTACTGAGATTAAAAAAACCCTGAATTTTTGATGCGTTTCCAGTTTTGAATTTTGAAAGTCAAAATCGGCTAAACTTGTTATTCTGAAGATAAGAATCACAACCTTGAATCCAATCTAGCATGGACATAGATCCAGAATTTAAACAAAAATTGAATGTAGTATATGAGGCTACTGCATCAAATCGATGAAACACGTCTACATATCTCTGCCCAAACTCGGTGTTAATTCTCGAATAGTAACATCAGATAATTGGATATAACAATCACCAGGTTAGGCACATTGAACAAACAGAAAATAGCAAATCATAGAAGCAAGTGACCCTAACCACAAGAACCAGTCCCCTGCCGGAGCCAGTGGCTAACCATACCTTGTTTGCTGATGATCAATCAATACTAGTGTGTCCAAGTAAAAATGCCCCGACCATGAGTGCAGTTCTCCAGCAACCCCAATCTCACTGATGTGTTCCAAGTCTGGATCATAAACAGCAAGCGCAACTGTATAACATCTACAAAGATCTCACACTTAGATAATGGGTGCACCATTATATCTGAATCCCAATCTTTAGTTATAGAGGACGCATCTGGTGGTGGTGTAATGGTATTTAGCCTTGTAAAGGAATTTGCAACACTAGGCTCCATCATCCATACTGCCCAAGAATAACACAAATCCACTAAATTGTATTCAAGGATAGCCAGAGACTCCTTTAGCTTAGAGACGGAGAAACAATATTCAGGCCGTATCGATTTGAGTAGGTATACTTGTCTATTTTGCTCACTATTAAAATAAAATGAAATAATTGTTGATTAAGTTAAACATCTAACATGATTCAATCTCATGATCAACACATAATCGCATCAAATTAAGAACACAAAAGTAAACTTACTTGAAGGAAGAATCGATTTAGTATTTATGTTTGATGAAGATGCTATGAGGGTTAGTCGATTCTGGATAAGGTTGCCTTAATCGGATGGATGGATTTCTCTAACATTATGGTGTTATATATAGTTACAGAGGGCATCCATCCTTGAAAAGTCTTAACCTTATGCTACGTTCAGACCTTGTCCATCTTCAGTATCTTCAACGACTCCACGCCAACATTGGTTTTTGAAACTAGATATCTTCGCTGCTAAAGCGCCAAATCCATCGAGCTATCATTTCATCAAAGCATTACTTGGAATGGTAGCATAATAATTAATCGATGGAATGCCATCTTCAACATCAGCAGAGTTTACCTTGCAAGTTCCAGAAAATATATAAAGTACAAAATTACTAATTTGATAATATGGCATGTTAATTTTAAGAGATTCCACAATTAATTTATACAAATTCTAATGGAATCACTGTATCAGTGTGTTATCATCTGTATTAAGAGTAGGAGCATCAAGATTAGCCGCATTCACATTACCATCGTTGTTGACATTACTTGGAACTAGAACATCTAGTGCAACCTTATTAGGTAGGCTAAAATCCAATTTAGTACCCTCAACTTGACTAACTAGGTGTGCTACTACCCTGAACTTTTAAGTAGTACCCTGAAATTGTAAACTCGAATAATATTATACCCTAGCTCACTCACGTGCGGTACACGTGACAACTTCCTTTGATTTTGTAACTGAGGAATTCACAATTATGTTCTCACTTCACACGTTCACTCTTCTTCCTTTTAACAACTTTTATCTGCTCACCAAACCAAAATCAGTTACACCCAAATAAGGGCACATGTATCACGAATAGGGGATAAAGAAAATTCTATCACCCTAATATGGCGGGGGGAAATGCTTCATTCGATAGGAGGCACTGAGATCCAGTAACATTAGATACAGGGGGATTAAATAAGTTTTTATCTATATATGACTTGTAATTTTGTTAATGGAAGAAACAGGGGTTAACTGACTGTGGAATGGATTTTGTGTATATGTTTATTGTGCTGCTTCTGGATCTTATTGAGAATACTATTCACTCTTAAAGCATGCGTTGAACGAGAAAATCAATTTACTTTCAACTTAGGGATCGTTACTTGAAGTTAAGTTTACGTTCTTTGTGCTAGCAAATGGGTGGTAATTCAACAACGGTTAATTCTCTTAAAAGACTAATCTACAAGACGGTGAAACTAATTATATTTTGTGGTATAACCATATATAGGTGTTTAGTTTTTTGACAAGGGATCGTGAGAGTACAAGAATTTTAGAAAGAATGAAAGTACCAATGCAAGGGTGACATGTGTACAAAGAGAATACAAAACTCATTTACCCCCTAACTTAAATATCTCACAAACGACAAATCGAAAAATTATGAAAATTGCACCATTAGATTCGTCGTCTTCTCCTCTTCGATTTGCCGTCTCTCAACGTATACTTTCGACGATTTTTTTTTCTTCTTTTTTGGTGGGTTTCACATTTTAATAACACATGTGTTAAAGTGTTAAAGTGTTGCGTTTAGGGTTTAGGGGTTAGGGTTTAGGGTTTGAGGTTTGGGGTTTCTCCTCCGAAACCCCAAACCTCAAACCCTAAACCCTAACCCCTAAACCCCAAACCCTAAACCCTAAACGCTTTACAAAACGCTAAACCCTAACTTTTTCTAAACCCTAAACCTTGAACCCTTCTAAACCCTAAACCTTAGTAAACCCTAAACCCTTATAAACCCTAAACCATCAAACATACTAAACTCTAAACACTAAACTCTAAATTAAATGTTCAAGTATGTAATAACACATGTGTTAGCAATTAGTAAAACCCACCAAAAAATGTGAAATTTTTTTTTTTTATCGAAAGTATGCCTTGATGGACGGCAAATCGAAAGGATCAAACGCTGAATCTAATGGTGCAATTTTCATAATTTTTCGATTTGTCGTTTGTGAGATATTGAAGTTAGGGGGTAAATGGGTTTTTAACATGTGTGTAATCTCTTTGTACACATGTCACACATGCATTGGTACTTCCATTCTTTCCAAAATCCTTGTACTCTCCTGATCTTTTCTCTTAGTTTTTTATATATCTTGCAAGATGATTAATTTAGGGGAAAAAATCCCATTGTTTTCTGTAGCAGAAATTATACAATGAGAAATCCATGTTTTTGGTTTTAATTGATGGGTTCTGTAATATTGTATTCAAACGGGCGTGTAACAATTAAGGAGAGAGATGAAAAAGAAGAATAAGAAGTGGGAAGAAGACATGAATCGCGTGAGGAAACAAAATTGTGAATTCCTCCGTCACATAATTAACAGAAGTTGTCAAGTGTATCGCACATGACTGAGTCAGGGTATTCAACCCATTTCTGCTTGGATCCTGATAACATATGCGAGGATGCCACAACCAACGGGCTACAAAGATTTTGTTGTACAATGATAAGTATAAAAATGAAAGTGAAATGTCATGTTTGGTACATAAGTAACAACACAATTATGTATTCATACTTGTCCGAGTTTCTAACTTCATTGATAGTTTTGACATAAAACTGACGATAATACTCTTTGGGATCGTTCACAACTGTGGTCGACGTGATAACTTATGGTGTCATAAGTAGTTCCAAGGAGTGAGATAAGTGGTGTTGTAAAAGGTATCTTCGATCAACCTTCTGTGGCAATATAAGTGAAATTATCCAGTGTTGATTCAAATTGGTACGTGTATGTTTATGTAACATATCATATAAGATCAACATCAAAGTAAATGACTTTCATACGCTGTCTTGTATGCATTGATCGACTGAATTATGGAATTAATAAAACTCTCGAACAAAACCAACAGTTAGACACATGTGGCTCACCTAAAATGATAAAATTCATTCGAACAAATAATGCTACGAGTATAAAAAAGTAATACTCACATGTAAGTACATGTTCGACTTACTTTTCTACTGCTTAACAATAGCCATTTGAATCATGACTAGCTATGACTGGACTACCTCACCACTAATTGGTGTGTAAAAGTGATATGCATATGTAACTCACAAAGCACAATTTAGACTCCTTCCACTGCTGATATTAATTGGAGAAATAAACTTTAAGAATAGGTAGCCAGGTAGGTAACAAACAAGATGAGGTTTCAATCTTCCAAAGTTAGACAACTTCACCACATAACTCCTCTTGCAATTCGTCCTCACAGAAAAAACTTGATCATATCTATATCTCATTTTCCAAACGGATTTGGCCTAACAAACACTATGCTCTGATTGTGTAAATTTCAAAACCACCATAAAAAATTATTTGATATGTTTCTATGAGGGCGAATTGCAAGAGGGTTTTGTGGTGGAGCTCTCTAACTTTGGAGTGAGTAACAACTCTGGCCACCATCTTCTCGTGCAACACCATAGCAAAACCAAATTTTCTTGGTCCACAAGAGTCATTCGTTGTCAACCATTTGAACATGATGTCGATGGTATATCCATCATTGGTTCTTTTTGTTGACATAAATAAATAGGATCTCAATACCGCGGTTGTTGGTAAGATAAAAACAGACATTTACTATTTAGAATAAGTGATTAATTCGTATCTATTTTTTATCAAACGTATATAACTAAATACATAAATATTACTCTAGACAGGGGCGGAGATACCTTGGTTCAAGGGGTAGCCGATGCTACATGCGAATCTAGAAAACGAAGTATAAAAAATGTCGATAATTGTTGGTTATTTAATAATGCTATTAGTTTACTTAAGTAGTGCTCCTAACCAACTAAAACAAATATCACTCTTTAGCTTGGTTGGCTAGTCATTGCACAATCAAACAAAACATCAAAAGTTCGAATCTTTGCTATTGCCGTTTACTTTCAATTTTTCTGAAGTTTTTTATTGTATCTACGGATCTGCCCATAGCATCATAGGCTTTTTTTTTACTCTTCAGTTTCATAGTTCCAAGTTTCTAGTTTGGTTTAACATTTATCAATAGACCAATAGATGGTTATTATTAGATTTCGGCTTTTAGTTTTTGATCAAACCGACTAGTTGCGAAGTGAGGCGAGCCTCAAATTATTTTTTGCTACCCGTGGTAAGAATTTCTAGCTCCGCCACTGACTCTAGATGCAGACTTAATTGGCCATTTGGTAAAGAACGACGATTTGAGAGTTACAAATGAAGATGGTAAGGACCACAACTTTATCACATTTGAACTCCAGACCTGAGGTATGATTATTCATCTTGTAACTTATTCGACTTCTTTTGTAATTTTATTCGTTTGTTAGCTACCTGGCTACCTATTTTTAAACCTTCTTCCTTCGATTTTATTAACAATGAAAGGAGTCTAAATTGTGCTTTGTGGGATAATTATGCATATCAGTTGTACACAACAATTAGTGATGATGCTTTTTATGGTTGTCCATTCATAGTCATGATCCAAATGGCTATTGTTAAGCAGTAGCAAAGTAAGTAGAACATGTACTTACATGTGAGTATTATTTCTTATACTTGCATAACATTATTTGTTTGAATAAATTTTACTTTTATGTTGATCTTACATAATATGATTATTCATGTTTTTAACTATTCATAATTTCATATTATAATTATTCACGATTAGCCTATTAGGTATGTATGCATTTGGAAATAACCACTCAAATCTAGCAGGAAACATTCTTTCTTTCGATCTCCTTCATCAGTACCTTCACCTTCAAACAGCGTTGGCCGAGTTCCCTGTTCAGAATTTTCTAATGGTTAACATCTCCATTACTTATGTTTGATATTAATCGAATTACTCATGATGTTATCACATGCGAATAAGATACAACGCAAGCTTAAAAGGTTACTGGAAACATTTCACCTGTACACTCTTAACGTGCATAATAGATGCACCTAGCTACCCAAAGTGTCTTCACAAATTCTACTGGTATACACGTAGTGCATACAGATGTAATCATGTGTTATATCCATGAATAAAAATTGTATAAGTAATTTCCTACACTAATAATGTATTGACAATGGTTTACATATCAACTTAATTAGCTAAAATGGTTGAAATTTACTCTTACCATCTCATGTTTGGATAAAGCCTCGTCATCCAACTTGTTATCCGCAACACCTTGGTCCGACAGAGTATAAAGTCCATTGGAGTACAGACACCCGTACCTGAACAATTGTCTAAAGTTCTTAAGATCGGAAATATACTCCACAATTCTCCACAAAGCCTACACAAAAGAATTCATTAATTTAGAAATTTAGTTAAAGGGGAAATATTAGCTACACGGTTTTGTAGCTTATTCGCTACACAAAACGACAACGTTTTAATTAAATATATACTTTTCTAGTTCTTCTCCTAAACCACCGCCAAGTCCAACATATATTCAATCATCATCCTTCTAATTTTCAATAAAATATTCCCCCCATTTTTTACCGCCAATCGAATCCTACCAAATAATATACACATCACCTTGAAACTGAGATATCTACTTTTTCGTCTTTTACCTATTGCTCCACTTCAAATATTCTTCAATTTCGTTTAATTCTAATTCTTCATTTTTCAATGGCTGAAGTCAACGATCATGAAATGCCATCAGGTTAGTTGATCATAAATAGCTTATTTCACTTATTGTATCGTCTCAATCTTTTGTATGTAATATGATTTAATTAAATTTTACTATGACCAGATGAAACAAATGATGAAAGTGAACATACGTTGATAGATGAAATAGACAATAATGAATATATTGTGCATGATGAAGAAGAAATGGAGCCATCACATGCGTTTGATTAATCCGTTAGGTACTCTATGATTGGAAAAACTTTTCAAAACGTAGATATTGCGTATGAGTTCTATAATCAATATGGTTTATCCAAAGGTTTTGGTATTCGAAAGCACCTAGTATCTAGGCATAAGAAAACTAACGAAATTTACAAGAAAACATTTGTGTGACTTCTAATTGGAATTATTTTCTTTTCATTTCAGATGAATGAAGCAAAAAAGAAAAATATGGTTGAGCAGCTATGAGATATCTAAGAAAGACTACTTTGTTACGGCGTATCTTAGTGGTTCTACTATATTTGTTCTTTTTTTGTTTGTCATCTAAATATCTAATAAACATCTTAGTTGTTTACAGACCATTTATTTTTTTAGTTTTTCTTATGTACTTTATACAGTATTATTTTGTCAAGAATGAAACTAGAAACTGTCTCATCACTGAGTAAAATATATACTAGCAATTTGCTGTTAGTAATAACATTCATACTTTGCCCAATTGCGATTCAAATTTTAAATAAAGAAAACAATACCAGCACATAGATGTGGGCATACAATTTTCTCAAAGAAAAAAAAAGCGAAATAAATATTAATCTTGTGAACATATGACGATTAGATTAGATTTTTAGCAGTATAAAAAATTGAACATGGGGGTTATTAACTAACAATTTAGTAGTACAAAACATAAAGATAAAAAATGAAAAACAAAAAAAAGAAGAAGCCCATAAATGTAAATGTCGCTTGAAAAGGGAGATATATTTGTTTTAAACTAAACGGCGTCGTATATCCGGAGGTTTTGTAGCTAGTTTGCTACATGGGTTTGTAGCCATCCTATCCCCTTAGTTAAATGTCCTAATTATTGTCCACCAATATATCTTTATTCATACGTTCTTGATAGTTTGATTGCTTAACGAAGTTTTGCTACCTTTAGAAATCATGCTATTAACAGGGGCTGTTAAATCGTTCTTTTTATTACTTTGGTAATGGTAATCTATTACATAGTTCAGGGGCCAAACTGCAAATAATAAAACTAAATCCATTAACGAAGTACAGAACCAGTTTTGTTTTGTTTATATCTCATCTCAAATCTCAAACACTAATAAAACCATTTACCAATTTTGTCGCAAATCTTAATCTATGAAGATGGGAAAACCCTTAATTGCCGTATACCTTTAAAACGTTTACCAATCAATCAACATTTACAACATTTCTATAAATTCTAAAGTCAAATGAAATGTATTTTTAGAATGCTGGGTGTACACATTAACTTTTACACAATCATTCCACCAACCAATATTTAAAACGTCAACCTTGTGGATCTTTTAAATAATTAAAGATTACGTTTTTGCACTACTTATTTATACTGATTTCAAATACGTTCCCCGCATTGTGCGGGTTACCCGCTAGTTTTATTTTTAATTCGCTTCGGTTAACTGTAAGTAAATTATGTAAATGTTTAAGTATAACACTTGTATTGGTCAAGAAACTGCATATTTAAGACCTGAATTTTGGATATCATCATCATCGAAAACGGAGTTGGTTTCAATAAAATATATATGAACATAAAATGATTTACAGAGACTATTAATACATTATGATGTAATATGCAAGTTGAGTTAAGATTTACCTTTGAAGATTAACACCGAATTTGGATGATCGCAGAATTCTCTGTTTTGATTTTCTCCAATATATACAGTTTTTGTTCGTGTTTTTATGTGCGTTTGTGGTTATAATAAAAAATAGTATAGAATGAATTTATATATTTGTTGCCATGAGAAGAGTTCAATTGAGACTATTTTGTGTGAAAATGGGGGAACCAACCACAATATGCCATGTGTCACTTTTTTCACTCTCATCCACGTTATTAAAAATTAAATATCTCACGAACGACAAGTCAAAAAATCATGAAAATTGCACCATATTTTTCAGCGTTTTATCCTCTTCGATTTGCCGTCTATCAAGGCATACTTCCGACGAACTTTTTTTTTCTTCATTTTTTTGGTGGGTTTTACATATTAGTAACACATGTGTTAGTGATTGATTATACATTTGATTTAGGGTTTAGGGTTAGGGTTTAGTGTTAGGGTTTAGCAGGGTTTAGTATGATTTAGGGTTTATAGTTCCCGAAACCCCAAACTCCCAACCCTAAACCCAAAACCCTAACCCCTAAACCCCAAACCCCAAACCCTAAACCCTAAACGCAACACTGTAACACACGTGTTAGTAATGTGAAACCCACTAAAAATAATGAAGAAAAAAAACTCGTCGAAAGTATGCCTTAATAGATGGCAAATCGAAGAGAATCAAACGCTGAATCTAATGGTGCAATTTTCATAATTTTTCGATTTGTCGTTTGTGAGATATTTAACTTAAGGGGTAAATGAGTTTTGTATTCTCTTTGTACACATATCACCATATCATTGGTTCCTCTATTCTCACACAAATTTTTAGTCTAATTTGAACCTTACCCTACATATATTAATCCACCGCCATATACATGTAATCGAATCGACTACAAATATATGTCAATTACATCTAAAAATCGTAAAGATATTAAATACTATATTTTATCAGAATTAGAATTAGAATTAGAATTAGAAGATAAGGGTACATCTTAATTTATTACTATACGATTTTATATTACTATATCCGGTTTTTAGTATTTGCTTCAAGGATAACGACACGATTTTATATATATGGGTTTTGCTAATGGAAGCCCTAAGGGCTTTCGTTAATACTCACCGACATGCATAAAAGATTTGTACATTTACCAAAATTAGGGGGTCAAAATAAAGTCAATTGTAGACAAAGAGTTGGTTATGATTATTGTACAAGTTTTAATGCATGTTTGAAAGTCTTAACGAAAGCCGTAGGACTTCCGTTAGCAAAATGTTATATAATTTGATTAGATATGATATTGTTGCCTTCGAATCTGTTCGGAAATTTTGTTTTTGACAAAAGAAAGTTTTTACTTTTTATTTTTTTTCCTTGAATAAAATCCATGAATGAATGTCGGAGTGGTCCTCCGATTTACAAAAATAATCGTCCTTCAACTTTTATTCGTCATTCTTTTGTTGCAAATGGTTATTCCATCACTTGAAATAACTAAAATACCCTTTTTATACGCTATTCATTACTTTTTAAAAACATAAATTATGAAAAGGCTAGGGGTTTTTAACAAATCAAAGCATAATTATCCTTAGCAATGGGCTATTAGACAATATGAATTTATGTTAATTAGTTCAAGCCCGATTGTGAGCTTAAGGTCCGTTAGTGTTTAATTTGGTTTCCGATCTGGTCTACAAATATCATACATCATACACCCTTATAAAGGGTTTAGAACTAATCTTCACAAACTTATAATTTCAAGGATTGGAAAAGAAATAAATACTCTTATCAAATGGTATGTACTACTGTCCATATATAAACATATGGAATTTTTAAAATAATACAAATAGTCAAATGTTTCCAACTAATGTTGACTAATGGAGTATTAATTAATTGGGAGTGAATTATTTCTGGGTTTTTTTTTTTTTTTTGATATAACAAATTATCTAACAGTAAATCACAATTTTTTTTGATGAATTTCATAAATTTATCCGCTGCATAGCGCGGGTGATGTCGTGTGAATAGAGTACAAAATAACAAGTTTTAAATAAATGGAAATACTAAAATAACTATCACACAAGCCAGGCAAGAATAACCCGTTCGTATAATATAGCTTTTAAGTAAGTCCGAGTCGAACACTGGGAATGGTGGTTATAAATAAAATAGAATTTATAATTCAATTAAAATATACAATATACAGATAAGGGGGTTACGTTTTAGTTCCGTATGAACGTATTTAAGAATACTAAATTATAAAAAATTCAATAGGAAACAATTAACTAAGGATAGTAAACAATTAGAGATAAATATGTATTTACTTAGATTATTTATTGTTGGCTAGTATTATTGGTGAATTACTAATGTAGAAAATCACTTAAGCTTAAGCTAATCTTCATCATAGCAACACAATCATAAGGTTACGCAAAGTATCACTAATTATTAAGATCTATCAGCAGTTTATTAGTACAATTTCATCGGTATGGCATGAATCACAATATTACTTTACATCAATGAATTATATTCTTCGTTTATCGCATAAGGTTAAGATCAAGACATAAACACAATCACTTAATTTATAAAAACTTAATATGGTCATCCTCGTTTAATATAAATCAGTTAACTATGTCAAGAACCATCATTAATATAATATAATACAGATAATTCTTGTATAATAAACATTCAATAATATAGTTCCAACAATAATTTTTATCTAAGCAAATACAATATATATTAGTTCATAATTAAGTTAAACATAATCATAATCAATATTCAATAATAAAACACATTCAAAATTAAATAAAGAATAAGATACGCAAACCAAAACCGTGAACCACGCTCCGTACGCTTGATCATAGACAAACCCTTTCGAACCCGCGACTCTAAATTGCCCCTAAAACCCCTAGAAAGTGTTTCTAGTCGAATTTGGGGTTAATAATTCGTAACCTACGAATTATTAAGGTTATTGGTATCTCCTTCGAAGCTGGAAGGTGTTTTCTATTTATAATAGCTGAAAGTCGGTCCCAACCGGCGGTTGGAAGGTAACCGGCGGTTGGGTACTTTATATCCAAGTCAAACTCTTCGTTTCCACCAGATTCTAGAATTTTCGGTTTCAACCGCCTGTTGAAAGGCTCAACCGGCGGTTGAGTTTTTCTCCAAATAGGCTGAATTTTTTATATGTTGTAGCCCTATGTGTTAGCTAAATTCTCCAAGTTGAATCAACTCATTTGGACTCCGTATGAGAGAGTTATGGTCAAAATACTAACAGCGCGCAGAAAATTCAGCATTTACACTTTTCTTCGGCTTTTGATCTAATTTCCGCTTCTTTCATCCAAGCTTCATTTAAAACACTTATTTGATGTTTATCACTCCACTTTTGAGCCATCTTCTTCATTTCTTCAAGGTTTAAGCTACATTTTTTTCGAGTCTTCATTTAATCTTCTTTTTCTTCAATCTTTGCGTTGTTTTCGTTCCTTTTCTTCAATCTCCACTTTAAAATACATTTATGCAAATATTAACAAAATAAGTATCTAAAATCATATAAATGCACTAAAATGTATATAAATATAAGGATAAAATACTATAAAATATAGTATCTATTTGATGCTATCAGCGGATCTCTACTAGTATTTATAAGAAATGTGCTCACCAAAATAACCTAAGTTGAATACACTTTCAAGTTTTCAAATCAAAACACTACCCCTTACAATGAAACATGCAGGAATATCACATTTTACAAAGGGTTCGATTTTAAAATCAAAACATATGACATTCTCTCTCTTAAAGACTTAAAACACTATATATGCACAATGTACAACTCACAAAACGCATGCACAATACAAACTTAAATGTATACTTGTTTAATTGGCTTTCTAACTTTGTAGTCAATTCATGTTTTCAGTTTCAATTTTTCAAGGTGCACGACTCATATAATTATTATTTGTTATATTTAAGACGTATCACTCGAATCAATATTTCAATAGTTAATCATTTCTATTTGACCAATTTCAAATTCATTCCCGCCGCATTGCGCGGGTTATCAGCTAGTTAACCTGTAATGCATTATAATCCATGAGGTTTAAACATTTAACACGGAAAAGATGGTAGGAACTATCTGAAAAGGTAATTCAAATCTTGTTGTTTTGGGAATATATTGGGCTCATGGAGTTGGTGTTAGTCTTGTTCTTAAATTAGATTGGTTTGAGACTTTTCCAACACATTTGAGGTACAAATGGGTCAATCGATTCCTAATTGAACACTAAGTATTGATTACATAGTTAACTTTGGCTAGACCTATAAATTACTAATATAATTAATACCCGCGCTATGCAGCGGAGTATAGTATTTTATTTTAAATAAAGACTCAATGATAATCGTACGATCCCGTGATGAAGAGTTGTTAGTGGTAATTTGCTTTTAAGTAGAGTTATGAAATTGATGTTGTGCGGCAATTCAATGAGGATGACATCTGCAAGTCAACATTGTAAATATGAAAAAGGTATATGCAAATTTACTATTTTGAAAATTATTATTACCGGCCAAAAGTAAAAGTAATATACGGTATAATTTGGTATATATACATGGAAATGTACAACAATCAAGGATGAATTTTTCTTGTGAATGGATGGTTACCATAAATGTAGATGGGGTAGTTTAGGCATTATACGGAGTAATTGTTTTGAAAATTGTAAGACTCAACATAAGAGATACTTTATAAGTAGTAGTAGTTAGTAGATAAAACTAGTTTATATTTAAAAGGCTGAACTAACAAAGCAATTTAATTTTCAATGGTGAAATATTTTTAATTATTGATTTGAATTATAAAATTATAAGGCATAGGTGTGGAATACAATAAACTAGAGTTAATCTCCATGTTGAATGATAAATTTGCGTTCTTTCGATAATTGCCTGGAGTTAAACTTTGACTATGAGAAAAAGTTTAAATATAAACACCTTGATGTTTATATCAACCAATGCACTATAATAAGTTTGAAATAAATTCAAATGTGAAAGACTTAGTATTTAATTCGGACAAACATTCCCTTTATAAAGTCAAGGAATATTTGTATCATTACAAGGCATAAATCTGAATGGCAGTGAGCAAGCTCTCTGAGTCAGTGGTTAAATGAGCAACTTTTGCTAAAGAACATAAGTTAACCACGTACTCAACGAGTTTAGGCTTAAGATAATCAAAAACAGCAATAGTTCGGTTCCCAACAGTTATGTTTCATGTCAAACGGGGGCAGATGGTTCTAAGAATGTAACAGAGAAAGAAGAACAAGAATATGCTATCAACAACGTAGATAAATTAGTCTAGATAACTGTTTGTAATATCATGATTATTTTTTTAATTTTGTTGCAAGCTAGCGATTTATAAAGGTGGAAAAAAACCTATTGGGATTGTGAAGCTTAACGAAGAAAATAATGTGTGTGTTTGACATGCATTGTTCTAAATAATGTGTATATTGAAATTTACATGTATATACTATTTTTGCGTTTAAAGCTTAAGTTATTATTATGGTAGAGCCGTACATGGCCACCAAAAAGCACGGGTCGGGCTTGGACTAAGTGCTCCTAGCTTATCTCAAGATGCTTTGGTCCTTACCTCAAGATGCTTTGGGATATGGCTATTAACGATCCGAATCGAGTTGAATATCAGGATGCTCTAGCTCGACTCAAATGCGAGTAAGTTTTAAAATTTATGTTCGAGATCGAGTTCGAATGATCTTTTGTTGTTCGAGCTCGAATTCGATACTATTTTATGAAAAGTGTTTTTATGAACCAAAATTTCAAGCGCAATTTGCGTGTTTATGAACTCGGGATTGATAAACTCATTCCATAGCTCAAAATCAACCTCGACTAAGCTCATTTATACTTGACGTCTTAGGTTTAGTTTATTAGTTACATGTTTCTAAAGTTCTAAATATACAATATTCTTATATAAACTCGACTCGAATAGCTCGTTTGACTCGGAACTAAACGAGCCGATTATAACATCAATTTTTTATACCCGACTTGTGAAGTTAATCATATAGTATTTTCCGTTCAAGCTCGACTCGTGTTCGAACTTTATCTAACTTGAATTCGAGTTAAACGAGCTCGAATTCGAGTAGCTCGTTAAATGCTCGACCTCGACTCGTTAACATTCCTATTTGGGATTGTACATTTACTGCATCAGGCATATAAAAAGCTGGCTGAATTGTAATGTACACATACATCCGGCACTAAAGTTTGGGCTGCATCTTCATTAATAGACTGTATTCTACAAATCGGCAAGACAATTGTTGTTAGAGTATACAATATAGATATATTCAAATTGTCACACAATTGCGGAAGCGAATAAACACGTGCATGTAATTAGTTAAGATAGAATTTATACCTTTTAGCAGAGCTCCAATAAACTATAATAATATAGTTAGGGTTTAAAGTAAAACCCCTCTACGATCGCACACACGACAGCAGCTTCAATAATTATGCTAGTACCCGTTCACAACGCCCACAACCCTTGTGCGTTTTCTCCTTGGTCGAACCCCAAAACCGAACCCAAAACCCTTTGGGGTTTTATCGAATTTTTAGAGAGAGAGATGAGAGGAAAAGATGTGATTTTCTAGGGTTATTTACCTCTCTATTTATAGGGTGGGGAAACTTTGGGAACAAGTTAATAAGGGTTATCTAAAACCCTTTTATGTTGGCCGGCCTCCATGGAGGTGTTTTTTAGAACATTCCGGAACATTAACTTCCCAATATTACATCTAAGTCCATCTCCTTTTAATAAACGTACAATTAACATTTTAATAAACGTTTATTAATTATTTTGTGAACGTATTAATTAATATATCTCACATTTATATCAATTAATTATATTGAGCATAAGTGTCAATTCGTGTGACCCCGTAGGCTTAAATATTTTCGGACATGCATTTATTAATTACGTGGTCATATCATAACAGCTCCCACTTGAGCATGTCATTAATAAAGGCAATAACATTGGTAAGCGTCTAGCAACACGCCAATGCCCCCGAAAATGTTTAAGTATAGTTTCTTAAAATATATTATAGTTTCACAAAGTATAATATAATTTCTTAAAGTATAATCAAGCTTCTTAAGAAAATGATTTTAGTCTTCACCATCCATTTGTTTCAGATACCTTGTTAATTATGGATATGGATCAATGTCATTCCATAAGTTAACGATTCTGTTTCTCATTCCTTTAATCAATCAAGATTACCAAATCAATTGAGACAATCTAGAATTCATTTGGGTACGGCCGTACACACATCTTAATTAATTCTAATGAGGGGCCCAGTGGTATCATACTTCAATAGCTAATTGAAGGAACAAATCCTATCTTGACTACACGTGTCAGTCATGTACTTCACTACACTTCTGAAAATAGCCCTTTATTACTACCTTATTCAGGATAGCTAGAACTATATCAAGAAGATGCAATCCATACATGCAAGACCTGCTTGCATCTCAAGTCTAAGGATAAGTAAAGCAACCATTTACAAGTTTCACTTAATGACGCCGATCCATAAAATGATAACTTGTCAGTTGAGGTAGTCCGATATGCATCTTATGAATACCATGTGAGTTTGGAGGGACCATCCATACCAATCACTCATATTTATCTTAGTTCAACTATATTCCCACATAGTTGATCGATAATGGACATTTTAGAATAATATAAGAATTACTCAAGGATTTAAACATGCAAAAATAGGATACAATTAATTATTAAATGAAAACAAACATACCAAGTATTTTAATTCATTTATTGCATAATAATTGTCTAACATCCTTTATCCAAATACTAAAACACAGAGTTACATGAAATAACTAGCAAAACGAAGTCCTATGCCCTCGGCATGTTGATTAAGCTTTCCCTTAGGTAAAGCCTTCGTAAACGGATCAGCTAGATTATCATCTGTGTGAACTTTGAGTAGATTATTTCACCTAATTCGATCTGCTCTCGAACATAGTGATATCTCCTAGGATAATGTCTGGCCCCTTTCTGAACACCGGGTTCATTAGCAATGATAATTGCTCCTGAGTTATCGCAGTATAACTCTATGGGGTTTTTATTTGTGGGTACCACGTCAAGCCCAGAAATAAATTTTCCAATCCAGACAGCTTCCATCGCAGCTTCCGAAGATGCTAAGTACTCTGATTCTGTTGCTGACATGGCAGTTGTGGATTGCTTCTTGCTCTTCCAGTCCACTGCGCCTCCATTTAAGATGAAGACGTATCCTGTCTGAGACTTCATATCGTCTCTATCGGTCTGAAATCCAGCATCACAATATCCAGTCACTTTGAGCTCTGCTTCAGGATTTCCACCATAAACTAGGAACATATCTCTAGTAGCCCTCAGGTACTTGAGAATAGTTTTCACAGCAGTCCAGTGACTTTCACCTGGATTCTGTTGAAATCGGCTGGTTATGTTCTGTGCGAACGCCACTTCAGGTCTAGTGCATCTAACCGCATACATTATAGATCCAACAGCCGAAGCATAAGGAACCCTTTGCATACGCTCCACCTCAGCAGGTGTAGAAGCACACTGTTTGCTATTCAAGTCAAGTCTTTTTTGCATCGGAACATTTCCACGCTTAGAATTTTCCATCTTAAATCTCTTTAAGATCTTATCAATATAAGCACTTTGACTTAGTCCAATTAACCGCTTTGTTCTATCTCTATAGATCTTGATTTCAAGAATAAATGTTGCTTCTCCCAAGTATTTCATAGCGAAACACTTCCCAAGGTAGGATTTTACATCTTGTAACATTGGAATGTGATTTCCTATGATCAATATATCATCAACATATAAGACAAGGAAAGTAACATTACTCCCACTAGCTTTTTGATATACACATGGCTCATCAGGGTTTTGAGTGAATCCAAACTTTTTGATTTCCTCATCAAACCTCTTATTCCAGCTTCTTGATGCTTGCTTTAGTCCATAAATGGATCTTTGAAGCTTGCACACTTTGCTGGGATGTTTTGGATCAATAAAACCTTCAGGTTGAACCATATAGACATCCTCGTCTAAGTAACCATTCAAGAAGGCAGTCTTGACATCCATTTGCCAAATATCATAGTCATAGTACGCTGCTATAGCTAAGAGAATCCTAATAGCCCTAATGTCCGCTACAGGAGAGAAGGTTTCATCATAGTCAACTCCGTAGACTTGAGTATAACCCTTCGCTACGAGACGAGCTTTATAGGTGTGTACATTTCCATCCATGTCGGTCTTCTTCTTGAAGAGCCACTTGCAGCCAACGGTTTTAGCATTGGGTGGAAGATCAACCAAGCGCCAGACTTGATTATCTTTCATGGATTTCATTTCCACATTCGCAGCTTCAAGCCATTTTTCAGATTCTGGATCTGATAATGCAGCTTTGAAATTAGGAGGTTCATTAAGATCCCCTAACACGTGTTCCTCAGATTCTACATTTAGACACAACTTCTCTGGAGCACGTATAGTCCTTGCGGACCTACGAATTGGAACAACATCGACTTGAGGTTCAACACTTTGACCACTTTCCCCCCCAAGTTGATGTTCGCTAGTGTTTGTAGAAGGTGATGCATCTTTCTCTTGAGTCTCATCAAGTTCTACTACCTTCCCACTGTTTTCTTGAGCTATGAGATTCTTTTCAAAGAACTCAGCATATCGAGCAACTTTAACAGTATTTTCAGAAGGAAGGTAGAAGTAGTAACCCATTGTTTCCTTTGGGTATCCTACAAAGATGCACTTAATAGATCTTTGCTCGAGTTTGTCAGGCATATCCCGCTTCACAAGCGCCTTACATCCCCAGACCTTTAAGTAAGACAAATTAGGGACTCTTCCATGCCACAGTTCATGTGGTGTCTTATCAACCTTCTTGGTTGGAATCATATTCAAAATATGTACAGCAGATTCAAGAGCATAATCCCAAAATGATAATGGGAGAGTTGTAAGGTTCATCATGGATCTTACCATGTCTAACAAAGTTCGATTCCTCCTCTCAGACACTCCATTATGTTGTGGTGTATATGGAGGAGTCAGCTGTTGGACAATTCCACACGCTTTTAGATAATCCTTAAACTCTTGGCTTAAGTATTCACCACCTCGATCCGAATGAAGGATCTTGATGGTCTTACCGAGTTGATTTTCTACTTCATTTTTAAACACTTTAAATGTTTCAAAGACTTCATGTTTATGTTTAAGCAAGTAAACATAACCATAACGACTGAAATCATCAGTAAAAGTGATGAAGTAGCTAGCACCTTGTCTTGACACATGTCTAAATGGACCACAAACATTCGTATGTATGATTCCAAGTAGATCATCAGCCCTTTGCGTTTTGTGCGGAAAGGGTTTCTTTGTCATCTTACCCGAAACACAAGACACGCATTTATCAAAGGATCCATTATCATTTGATTTTAAAAGCCCTTCACGTTGAAGCCTTTCAATGCGTTTCTTTCCAATGTGTGCAAGACGACAGTGCCAAAGACAGGTAGAGTCCAAGTTAGGCTTGGCTCTTTTGTTGCTAACTGAATACATAGAATTTACTTTTGAAACATGATCATGCATATCAATTTCATAAATACGATCACAAGGAATAGCATTAAAATAATGAACATTATCTTTAGAAACTGAAATACCATAATCAGTAAAAACATTGATAAATCCATTATCTTTCAAAAGTAAAACTGAAACAACACCTCTAGTAATAGTAGGTGCATAATGACAATTGTCTAATACAATGATTAAGCCCGAAGGCAAAACTAAGTCAAAACTTCCAATGGCTTCTACAGCTGCACGTAGACCATTGCCCACGTACAAGTAGAGTGCCCCATGTTTCAGTTTCTTCTTTCCTTTAAATCCCTGTAGGGTATTACAAATGTGTGTACCACAACCAGTGTCATATACCCAGGATTTTGAATTAGAGAAAGAATATAATTCTATCGTGAAGATACTTGAAGGTCTGGTCAAACCGGCTTGCTTCTTCTTCATATTCATCAACTCAGCAAGATAGGCAGGACAACTCCTCTTCCAGTGTCCCACTTCAGAACAGTGGTGACACGCCTCATTCTTAGCCAGATGCTCTTTCTTTGCTGGAGGGGTTTGCTTAGGTTTAGAGACATAAGCACCTTGCTTTCCCTTGCCCTTAGCCTTACCCTTAGCTTGCGGTTTCTTATCTTTCTGGATCTTTCCACTTCTAATCCCAAGGATTTGTGGAGTAGCCGATTTCTTTGGGAGAAGCTCTGTAATCATATCAAGTGAACTATGATTTTCAAATTGCCTTTAAAGTTCGGGAGTCATGCTGCCGAGCATCAAACAAGCAACTTCATTATGACGATCATAAAGAGCGTTCCATGCTGCTAATTCCTCAGCAGGAGCAGTAACAGCAGGAGCAGGTCCCAACGGCTTTTCAATGATGTCAGTTTTCTTCTCAACACAAAGGACAATCCTTAGTTGACGAAACCAATCATTGAAATTACTTCCAAAAAGTTTTTCTTTTATAGCATTTGCCTGAAAGCCGAATAATTCGAGTTCGGTGCAGGATTTGCCATCTACAATAGATAAAAGTTCAAGTTTAGTATTTTCGATAATAAATCCTTAAAGAAAATTAAATACCCAAATGTTTATATATATGTATAAACAATTAATTTTCTTAAGGCTAGGATCCTAATTGACATACCACCATCACATCAGTTGATCTGCTAGCAATGGTGTACTCAAAAAGGTAAGTGACGATCAATAATTGCATTACAAGTGCAATTCCTAGAATTATGGGACTTAATGTGTACTTAGTGATCAAGCAGTAAGTTTCATTAAGCATGTTTCATCCCATCGTATGCCACGGGCTTAAGGATCTCACCGCTTAACTCGCTTTAAGTCGTCCAATTAAGAACTGTAAATAGTCCACCACCGTCTCACGATGAGTGGTAATTTACCTTGGATACAATTCACCTACGTCTCACGCAGAGCAAAAAGCAAGTACAAGTGTTCTTACCAATTGGATGGCAAATGACTTAATTTAAATGGGTAATAATTTGATAATGTGTATCAAATATGTACGAAGAAGCATGCACACATCTTCGTATCATAGATTTTAATAAAAATTTTCCAGTTAATCCACTTATTAACGTGCGTCAAGATGTCTAATTTAATATTCATATTAAATTAGAGATTGCACTTTTATTAAAATTGACGATTCAACGTGTTTTAAACCTTTTCGGCCATGTACAAGAGAGGTCATGAAGAGGCCACAGGAGGGGCTAGGATCTTTACATCGTTTATCCAACCCGTCATCTTAGACACCAAGCCGAAGATACCTCTCTTATACAAGCTCCTAGTCATGGTTTAAAACAAATTATTAACTTGCAAATCTCGTCGTGGGAGAAAATTACGGTATGTGAGCCCAACCCGTGTTGACAATAAGATTTTGCAAGAAAATAATAAATCTTATTTCATAGTTATTAGTCAAGTTTATTTTTCATAAAACCATTTTGCTTTACAAGTTACAATAATCATAAGCAAAATAAATAAACGACTAATCAATTAACAATTAATTTCATGCAACATTTGGTAAAACTCTAAAACATGGCCAACTAGGGACAACTTGTCAATTAAACGATTTAAACAAATAGCACATAATCATTACTATTAACAATTAATTTTTAACTAGCATATCATGTAAAAAGTGATATCCATGACAAATTATGCATGAATTTCATGGATACCCTTTATTTGCTAATATAATAGGTACATTAATAATAACAAACAATTTTCACTAAACATGTCATTATTCTTGTTAAACATAAATTTGCATTGGGTATTTTAAAATAAAATTAACAAGTTAACCAAACAAAAATATTTATATATATTAATATCCGAAATCCCTCAAACAAGTTAACCAAAAAAAAAATATTTATATATATTAATATCCGAGATCCGTCAAACATTAAACAATGTGATCCCCAGAAAAAAAACAAACTTTATTATCATTATTTTCTCTCTTTATTCGGATCTCATACCACCAAAAAAAAAAAAAAAATTTTCCTTGTTGACTACGTTTGCATGAGACACCTAATCAAAATAATGATTTTTTTTTTCTGTCTCTACTTTTCGCTGGATCCAAACAACAATTGTTATATTATTTATTATTTTTTTTTATTTTTTTTTACTTCATTCGTCGAACAGAAACCACACAAAAACAAAACAAATTTTTTTTTTTATTGTGTTCGTCGACCAACCAAAACCCACTAAATTTATGTTTAACAAATCTAACTAATTACAAAATCACGTACGTGTGGCTCTGATACCACTGTTAGAGTATACAATATAGATATATTCAAATTGTCACACAATTGCGGAAGCGAATAAACACGTGCATGTAATTAGTTAAGATAGAATTTATACCTTTTAGCAGAGCTCCAATAAACTATAATAATATAGTTAGGGTTTAAAGTAAAACCCCTCTACGATCGCACACACGACAGCAGCTTCAATACGTATGCTAGTACCCGTTCACAACGCCCACAACCCTTGTGCGTTTTCTCCTTGGTCGAACCACAAAACCGAACCCAAAACCCTTTGGGGTTTTATCGAATATTTAGAGAGAGAGATGAGAGGAAAAGATGTGATTTTCTAGGGTTATTTACCTCTCTATTTATAGGGTGGGGAAACTTTGGGAACAAGTTAATAAGGGTTATCTAAAACCCTTTTATGTTGGCCGGCCTCCATGGAGGTGTTTTTTAGAACATTCCGGAACATTAACTTCCCAATATTACATCTAAGTCCATCTCCTTTTAATAAACGTACAATTAACATTTTAATAAACGTTTATTAATTATTTTGTGAACGTATTAATTAATATATCTCACATTTATATCAATTAATTATATTGAGCATAAGTGTCAATTCGTGTGACCCCGTAGGCTTAAATATTTTCGGACATGCATTTATTAATTACGTGGTCATATCCCAACAATTGTCAGCATTGGTCAAGTAGGAAAAAGAAATTATTTTTTAGGAAAAGACGGAACAATACATAGTACATCTTACAAGGATTCAACACAAGCTAAAGACTAAAACACCCAACTACCCAAATAGGAAAAAGAAATTATTATGTGGTTATTATATTCATTGTGTCTTCATTTGCTAATTTTAAACACTTGGATCATTCATACATCCACGGTGTCTCCTCGTTCGCATTATTCTTAGTATGTACTAGAAAGGCTTCTATAGAATTTGTAAGGCAAAAAATGGGGATCTTTTTTATTCTAAAAAATATAGACAGTTAATTCAAAGATTAGTTAAAATGTTACATTTCAACACATGGGAACCAAAGGAAAACTTATCGAATGAAATCATGGATTTAGAGATGAGTTTATGTGAATGCCTTTATTCCACACAAGAGTTACAGTGCTGTTTTCCATGTTAATGCGATAAATACTGGAGTCTTGATTAGTTAATGGAGAATGTTATGATACAAAGTATTTTTCAAGTGTAGTAGTCGTGGGTTAGTGTAGATAATGTATGTTACCGAATAGTTTCAATGTGGTGATATAATCTTGCAAAATGTTGATAACTGGCAACGTTACCGGTTCACAAGTGTAACTCCCGACAAATTAGGACTAGTAATTAGTGTCTAATCATTGTGTTAATACATGTAATTAGTTATGTATTACGCTAATTATGTGTATCATTATGTATATTGGAATAAATATACACACGTACGCGATTTATTTAAATCGTACATTATTACGGACGTTGGTGAACAAAATTATTATATAATATGAAACTATTTAATAGACTCGGTAATTACATTATATTATCTCGATAATATATAAAACGTATTTCGTATCGTTTAAAATAAACTATACGCAACGAAAACGCGCGATACGCGCCCGACAAACGAACAAAACTCAAGGTATATTTTTATAACTCAAAATAAAGTATTTTGATAAAATACTTTGGTTAAAAATATCAAAATTATACGATAACACTTATAACGTTTACAAATCGATACGCGATTAAATAAACGCAAAACGAGCGCGCAAATCGAGACCGACCCTTTGACTAAAACATTTTATAAATGTTTTCAAGTATTTTGAGAAATACTTCAATTTAAAAATGTTGAAATTAAATCGTTATTTAAAACACGTAGGTAATACATATAACGTCTAAAACAAACGTCGAAACGAACGGGGAAACGAGTACCGCACGAAGCACGAATTGAGGAACATAAATAGGTGAGCCCACTCCTCAGTGGGGCCCACCCTTGGCCGGCTCACATGGGAGAGCATGGGCTCCCATGCCCTTGTTGCTTCTTCCTTACATAATCAAACATCACCAACTCATACTAATCATTCAATCACCACCTCACTCTTCTTTCTCTCTAACCTCTCTCTTCTCCAACCCTCTCTCCCTCTCTCTAAAATCAGTCACCAAGCCGCCATCCTCACCATCACAAACCGCCATAGCTCCACCACCTCAAACTTGAAGAAAATCGAAGGTCAAAGCAAGGATCGAAGTTCATCACCTCCTCACCTTCAAACCAAGCTAGATCTTCATTTCTTTGGTAAAGAACTCATCTCTTTCTTTAATCTTACTTGGAACATGCTTGTTAACATGCTATGTTGTTCACACAACCAAGAAATGTTCAAATCTTAAGCTTAAACTCGTTTTCTAAACATATAAGTAGTAACAGTTTTCTGTCCTTCAAATCAGTCTCACGAGAAAAATCATATAAAATCGTATACAAAAAAGAAATGCATGAAACCTATGCCAAAGTCTTCGTATGTTCGTTGACTACAACTTTCGTGTTGAACACTTCCTCCAGAAACACACCGATTTTTACGGAAAATGCGAGTTATGAACATGTGTCGGTTTTGGCCGAAATCTGACCTTAGGTGCTCCTCGATTTTATTTACCTAACGAAACGACCTCCAAAATTCTCAAAAAAATTTGGTAAAATACTAGACCTATAGTATAATATGTGTGATTTTTGTTGGATTTGTTTTCGGTCTAGAACATCTCGAGAACAAGAGGCGAAACAAACCGACAAAATCGAAAACATAAAAATAGGGATTGTTTTGGTAATTCTTTAAAACGACACTTCGGGCTAACCACGAATCGAAACGATAATTTTCTAAGACTTATAAAACATGTTTAAGACTTGTGTAAAAGTCTCGGGTCAAACCGAGCACGTTTGACCACGTTCCCGTCACTTGAATAGCTGATCAGCCACTTGTGTCGCATGTGGCCCAAAGTCATTGCGACACAAGCCATTATGTCGCAAAAATTACCTATGTCGCACCTGCGACACAATAATTATGTTGCAAACGTTCTGAATGTCACATATAGTGACACAAAGCTTTATGTCGCAAAACTTATTATTGTCGCATACTGCGACACAGCACCTCTATGTCACATTAAATTACGAATGTCGCAAGGTGCGACACAAACCCTTGTGTCGAACTCATCAAATGTCGCAGAATGCGACACAAATCACAGTGTCGCAATATTCCCAAATTTAAATCTCCGCCAGGGGTTGCCACCCCTTCACCCCGCTACCAGGGGAGCTGCCCCCGGACCCCCGTCATTTAAAAGTTATAAATACTTTTCACACTAAGTGTCGAACACTTACAACAACAAAACCTTATACGATGACACTCGTACATGATGTACATATACTTTGATAAGTATATGATAAGCATCAAATAGATACTATATTGTATAGTAATTTATCCTCATATTTATATACATTTTGTGTATTTATATGAATTTAGATACTTATTTTGTTAATATTTGCATAAATGTATTTTAAAGTGGAGATTGAAGAAAATGAACGAAAACAAGGCAAAGATTGAAGAAAAGAAGATTAAATGAAGACTCGAAGAAAATGTAGCTTAAACCTTGAAGAAATGAAGAAGATGGCTCAAAAGTGGAGTGATAACATCAATTAAGTGTTTTAAATGAAGCTTGGATGAAAAGGAGCGGAATTTGGATCAAAAACCGAAGAGAAGTGTAAATGCTGAGTTTTCTGCTATGCGTTAGTAATTTGGCCATAACTCCCTCATACGGAGTTAAGATGAGTTGGTTCAAAAACCCAAATTTAGCTAACACATAGATCTACAACATATCAAAAATTCAGCCCATTTGGAGAAAAAATCAACCGCCAGTTGAGCCTTTCAACCGGCGGTTGGAACCGAAAATTCTAGAATCTGGTGGAAACGAGGAGTTGTACTTGGATATAAAGTACCCAACCGCCGGTTGGACCTTCCAACCGCCGGTTGGAACCGACTTTCAGCTATTATAAATAGAAAACACCTTCTAGCTTCGAAATAGATACCAATAACCTTAATAATTCGTAGGTTACGAATTATTAACCCCAAATTCGACTAGAAACACTTTCTAGGGGTTTTAGGAGAAATTTAGAGTCGCGGGTTCGCAAAGGTTTGTCTACGATCAAGCGTACGGAGTGTGGTTCACGGTTTTGGTTTGCGTATCTTATTCTTTATTTAATTTTGAATGTGTTTTATTATTGAATATTGATTATGATTATGTTTAACTTAATTATGAACTAATATTTATTGTATTTGCTTAGATAAAAATTATTGTTGGAACTATATTATTGAATGTTTATTATACAAGAATTATCTGTATTATATTATATTAATGATGGTTCTTGACATAGTTAACTGATTTATATTAAACGAGGATGACCATATTAAGTTTTTATAAATTAAGTGATTGTGTTTATGTCTTGATCTTAATCTTATGTGATAGACGAAGAATATAATTCATTGATGTAAAGTAATATTGTGATTCACGCCATACCGATGAAATTGTATTAATAAACTGATGATAGATTTTAATAATTAGTAATACTTTGCGTAACCTTATGATTGTGTTGCTATGATGAAAATTAGCTTAAGCCTAAGTGATTTTCTACATTAGTAATCTACTTATATTATAATAACAAAGTTTAAATGTTCAAAAATCTTTGACCAAATTTAAAATGGGTAAATCTGGACCCTTCAATGCAAAAGTCAACATGTAAATCCATCCATTAGTTTATTTGCTGACATCATAATGTTTTCATCAAAAAGACACTAATGCCCCCTACAAAATCAACGTCAATGGCCGCCAAAGGTATGATAGTCAATTTTGGGAGATGACGAGGGGATACCCTTATTAAAACTTTCACCGGCTTAATTTTTATCCCGTACTCAATTCCTTTTGTTATTTGTTTTGCGGTGATTCCATTTATATTATCCGATGATCATTGTTGACGATGTATCAATTGATCTAAACTTTGTTGTGTGTGATTGTTTGGATTAGATCATTTTTATATAATAACAAAAGGGAATTACTTTGTTGATCATCCTCCATGTAAAATCATATATCGAACAAAGTAAAGCAATTATTCAAGGCTTCAATCGATGGCTCGCGGCTAACGATATCAATGCGATGTGAATTCGGTAAGCGGTTTGGTTCGATTCGATTACGGTCTCGATTTCAGTCAGTCATATGAGAATGAAAGTTCTAACGATTATGTAAGTGATTTCGTTAGATTCGACGATTTCACAAATCAGTAATCGATCTAATGATGATGTTTGGTGATTAGCAGTTCATAAATAATTAAGGCTGAAACGAAGAAATTGTTGCCAAGGAAAACATTAGGAGCTTTAATTTTCATTTTTCTTCTTTTATTCCCTTCAATCCTAATATAATTTCTAACTGATTTCTTAAAAATATATCAAAAAATCTGTAGCGGTTTATTAGGGTTTATATCATATCTACTGACTTTGATGTATGTGCAGGCTTCAGCAATACAAAGTGGTTGAGATGAAACTTCTTGCTCAACAAAGAGAGGTTTAGGTACTATTCAGTACTATCCAATATTCCAATTAACTTTACATTCATGTGAACAAATAATGATATTAAGATGACCAATAGTAATGAACTGAGCATTGAGATTAGTGAAGTGCGTGTTAATTAGATTAGTATATCAATTTATTTGTCTTTCTGAATCAATGCAAGTGTTAAAGCAAGTCATTTTCAAGGAATGATTATTTATAACCTCAATGAAGGCCTTACCCTTTCCTCTGTGTGAGGTCAGGTTTGATTTTCAAAATTTTGAAGCATTAGTTGGAAACAAAGTTTTTTTTTTTTACTCTTGATTAATTCCATAAGCAACTCGACATTTTCTGTATCTTACATCAATATGTGGGTATGTGGAAGATGACATCGAAAGAAACCTTAAGATTTCACATTAATGTTTCGCTTCTTATACAATTTGGACCTAAAATTTGTGCTTTGTATTCTGCTTACCAGGCGAAGATTCCTGATATCGAGAACTGCTTAGATGTAGTTGCCACTTTACAAGCTACGAAGGACAGTAATGAGGTTGGTTTCCTGTTTTTTCCTTCTAGAACTGATTAGTTAATGGCTTTAAGAAATGATTATATCCCTGGCTTGTGAATAGTTTGATGTCACTTGCCAGTTTTTACATATTGTAGTTATCTGCTTGCTTGGTCAAGTAGGTTATGTTTCAAATATTGATGTTGGTTCTTGAACAAATATTTGATATTGACTCATGAAGAAGAGTTCAGATGTTTACTATTATTGGTGTATAATCCCAATCTGTTTTTGCATATAAAGATGGTTGATTTTTTTTTTATTTGGTAAAGTTTTTTTCCTTTGAAGTATGAGTTTCAATATTAGCAACGAGGTTACATAGTTTTTGGTGCAGGTAAAATAGGATCACTATCATAAGTTTTAATTCTTAATTATTCCGCTACATTTTAGGATTTTTAAATTCAAAAACATCCTTATCCAATCTGTGGTTACTCATAAATTCAAAATTTGAATTTAGCTCCTAAAATGTAGCATGAGTTTGTTATCAATTTCAATTATATATACATATCTAACCACGGCTTCTCTTCTGCAGCCATTTAGGGATTCCAATCACTTTCAACTCAGAATCAAACCAATCAATGGCAACCCATGTTGATGATTTTTACACTCCTTTGAACCTCCTTCACCGAGGCAAGGACTCTTGGAAGATTTGTGTCAAGGTGTTTCTGATGTGGAGCCAGAATTACATGAACAACCCCAAGCAAATTGCCAGCCACGAGTTGATACTCATGGATGTTGAGGTATTCGGTTGTAGACTTTATTTATTTTAATTTTTATTTTCATCTTATGCCTTTTGTGTTATGTTGTTGTTCGATCTTCGTATTCATGCTACTATATTTATGCCTTTTTCCTATGAACTCATGGATGTTGACATAAATGGTTCTAATTTTTTTTTTTGTTTACCTGTCATACCAGTTGTGTTATGTTATTGTCTGATCTTTATTATATGTCATTATCGATTAGATGTTTGATATTTATCTCTCATAACACTCTGATTGGTCAAATGGGATCATAAATCCAACAGAAATAATTCTGATCTAATTTGGTGCATTTTTAGGATCAAACAATAACATATCTAATTTGGTGCATTTTGTTTATCTGTCATACCAAATTCTGATCTAATTTGGTTATCCGTTCAATTATTATTTATTAAGAGCCCTTAACAGAATCACAATGATTTTTTTGGGTGTTTTTTTTCCCAAACTGATTATGGTTTATCAAACCCATGTTTATTTGTTGATCGAAAATAGATGTTTGACTTTGTATGACAAGCTGATGAGATTAACTGTTTGACTTTGTATGACAAGCTGATGAGATTAACTCTATTCATCCATAAGACAAGAATCCAAATTTAAATGCTTTCATTTGTAGCAACCAGTTACCGAAGATCTGCTAAGCGATTTGCGGTAATTAGGACCATCATGACATGAACTATTTTATCTTTAATCTTCATATATTTTGATATACGACATATCAATAAACTAGATCAGTTCGGTTTTGGTTGTTATGCCTATTAGCAATAATCCCTTGCCTTCATCTGATTGATGGCATGATGATTTCATTTATCGTTTTAGGGAATCATTTGATTTCATTTATCATTTTTCTTATAAAGTAATGGACAGTAAATGACAGCAATATTGTACTAACAGACTCTTGTGCAGTTTCTATCCGCTATTTGTTTTCTGCACAGGAAACAATTGTTGTAACACCCTAAACGCTCAATACTGAAAAATATTATTTGGACTGCACTGCTTTGCTACTGTTTACTTATTGGGTTTTTAGGCGCGAAATTGACTTAATTTTTTAAATGTTACACTTCATTTCAGACTTCAGTGTAAAATTGATACTGTAATGAATAGAATTGCGTAGAGGTGGTGAAATTGGCAGTCGGGTGAATTGAGTAAAAGGTCGTAATAGGCTTCACTCAAAACTGTTAATATAATGTATGGGTCAAAATGGGTCTGGTAGTGTGGGCGGTATAATTTTTTTTTTGGTGAATCTGTTCCATAAATAAGTAATATGTTACTATAGGAATATACATTATATTATTACAATAAGAATCTATTATCTTAAACAGTAAAATTGATTAATAAGGTCTTATGCATTAAAAATGCATTTTGGTTGACTTTCAAACTGAGTCCTTTGTGATGTCTTATTGGCTTTGGTGGCGATAATGTTTTAGTTTTTGACCTTTATTCCAATAGGTTTATGATTCCAGACCTTAAATGTGTGCCTGTAGCTTTTAATACTAATATTAGTTTTTGACCTTCACTTAATTTTTTCAGTTACAGTTAGATCCATTACATAGATTTCATGTAATATTGATAAATTGCAGCATATTTTTACGAGAAATTGGCGAGTAATAGATACTCAAGGTATAACCTTATATTTGTTTATTGGTCCCTTTCTTGATTTAATACTCAAGTTGATGCTTATGGCGAAGACTTGGACTAATGATGAGTTCAGAAGAGTTAATGAAGAGACTGATAGTCCAGGTTCAAAAGTCACTGATGATGCAGGTTGTGTCTAACAGGAGGGAGGGAAATCCATGATGTAGTTGTTAAAAAATACAGGATGTTGCCAAAGCATTCTCAATTTACAATGGTGAAATGTTGGTATATCATCACTTTTGAGATAATGGTGAAACAATTCCGACCCATTTACTTATTAATATTTCGAGTTGGATATATGTTTGCAAATGTATAAACTTTAGTTTCATAACCTTTTTTCGAGCTCATATGTATTGTACCATGATTACCTAAATTTACTTTAATAAGAATGAAATATGTATTAATTAAATCAAAACAATGATATAAAAGGTTTTGTATCTTTTTTGTTATGTGTCATGTAACTCTTTAATTTAAATGAGTTTCGAAAATAGTGTAAGTGTTTATGTTTAGATAGAATCCAGTTAGTACCATGTAGCATATTGTGAACTTATTTGTGTGTGTATGTTTTAAAAAGTCTGAAAGATTCTTTTGCTGCTATATAGTTTTACTAATACCAACTAATTTTGTATATTTTAGACTTTTAGTTTATCTTACAGAAATGTACGGTATCAGGATTTCTAAAGCTCACAAAAAGGTTTTACGGATGCTCTGTTGAAGTGGTTTGTCACAACAATATTAAGGTATGATCAAATTCTGTTCTGAATATTTACGCAATTTAATATGTCAGTGTATCATCTATTCACTCTTATGGTAATTTCTCCTGATCTGTTTATAAAGGGGTCGATTTGTTTTTCACTTATCTCAAATGGGTCTAATGGGCCAAAAAATCAGCTAAACGAAAACTGATCAGATGGGTCTAAAGTCCGTGAAAGTGCTTTTTAATGCTTGCAAAAGATTAGTTTGTAACATGTGTTAAACATCATTAAAAAAAAACTTTTTTCACCCAAACAGCGCATTTAGTCATGAACACTGATTATGTCTCTTGAAACTCACAAATAGTAAGGGTTGATTATGAAACTTTTCTAAACTCCCAACACTTGTGTTCATGGTTGAACATGAATAAAAATATATCATGCACCACCAGCTGTTTCAAGGTATGTTGAGCAAGCATCAATGACCCACATTGAATTGGAAGAGGGATGCTTTGAGATACCCAACTGGACACCCATCTGTTTAGGTCATGATGGTATGAAAATGAGCAGAATGTAGAAAGCCTCAGTACGGTACATCTTCTATAAACTTACATTGACATTTGCAATTTCATTAAATTTGTTACCTATCCATGATTTGATTACAGGATTATGTGCAACCAGATGGTACATGGCTCCATAATGGTGCGGAAAAATTTACTAATCTAAGGTAAAACACTTGTGAAGTTATGCTTTGAGCTAATTTGATAGTAATACTTTTGGTTCAAATGTACCAAACAAGTTTTAGCTCTAAGCCTCTAATTAGTAAAAAGTGTTACCAGGTAGAAGTCTTTGATTTTATTGATTCGACCAAATGATGGAAAAATAATATGCAAGCGTTCCCTAAGGGTTTAAGTTATTTGCAATGATGTACAGCTGCCTTGGTAGGGGTTGGCTTAAATTCTTGATTTGCTTTTACAAATGCTATGATTAACATAGGGTAAATAGGTGTTTTATGGTTTGATGACGTAGATATGGACCCACCAGATTAATTCATAAATAGACTTGACCTGAAGAAATATCTAACGTTAGGAAGCTACTTGGGGTAAAAATAAATCTGGCCAGGGACTTACTACAACTGATTTCTCTTATGCCATTGTTATCACACAGGCATGGTGACTTTTCTGGACTATTTCGTTGTTGTTTCTTTTAGCAATGCGTAATTTTGTTTTCTTGCATTTTGTAATATGATTAACAACTTCAAAATTGAATCATATAGGAAACAATTTCCCTCGAGGAAGTTAACAAAATTTTGAGATGTTCCAAAGATGTGCTAACATCTCTGGGTGCTTGGAAGAGATTAGAGATTTTGAGTCACACAAAGCTTGAATCGAAAGTGTGGGGTGTATTTTATTTACATAGAGCAATAAGTGTATTCAGGTATTGCATCATCTATATATTAGTGCTAGAAGTGGCAACGTAGCCGGGCTGGGTGCCTGGGTAAAAAGATGTGTCAAAATGGGTCACTTTTTGTACGGGCTGAGTTAGGTTGCATTTACTTGCTAACGTTTTAGTTTTTCTAAAAACTAAAAACTAATGTGTTTGTTAGGATTACAAAACAAAGTCATTGCAATTTTAATCTTATTTTGTATAAATAATTTCAGGATAAAGGTAGACTTTCGGCTTCTTACGAACAATCTGATCAGTTCCTCTTTTAGCTATATGTTATTTTACCAGTTAAGATTAAACACTACCCACTTTGAGCCATATTAAATAATTAATTAATGCAAAATTTTGGTACAGATTTCAACATCATGGGCTGCCATTTCTTTAATTGGCCAAGGTTTTCACTTAACGACGCCCAATATACGAGCTCTGGATGATTTCACATGCTTGAACGTTCCTTCAATATCACATGATAGGCAATATCAGCTGATAAAGGGTAAGCTGCTTTTGGTGATGAGCTGAGATTATTGTGATACTGATTATACTCTCTTCGTGATACCTGATATAGCCTTTTGTCTAGCAAATAGTAGTTGTTAAAATTACGATACAACACTATGTAGTACAATATCATCTTTGACTTTTATTTGTATTTTTTTAAATTCTTTATAACATTTTGCAGATACTTTGGGTACGTCAACTAACTAATCCTTACATTTATTTATTTTTCCGTGACACATAAAATTAATAATCATCAATTTTGTACTTTTTCCTTATATTACCAAAGAGGTCGTGTAATATGATGCGATTTGTTGATTTTGTGGAAAAATACAATGATGATATTGCAGCTATGAAACATGGGAACAATGGGAAGCCTTACGAACAGGGTTCCAAAATATATGCACATGTGTTTTCCTATTATGCAGGTCAAAATTATGCAATTCTACATATCTATAATTCAATAAATTTAGTAGGATTAAACAACTTGTGGTGCGTAAGGTAAATATCAATGTATGTGATTATGTCTATGAAACTTCTAGGTAAGGCAATAAGATCAATGTTTAAATTTTGTATTTATAAGACGTCCATGGTTCTTTAAATGAATTTAGATTTAGATGTATACCAGTTTCTTAAATCACATGAACCAAGACTATATGATGTAATAAGCAAAAACTAGCTAATTCTATATTCGCTTTTCATAAGTATCCATATACAGACGTATGTTCTACAATATTATACTTAGGACCACGCAGAGGAGTGGTTGGTGCTAGAAGAAATATTAAAAGAAGAAGCTAAAGAAAAGAAAGCGGTTCAACGACTTCATAAATCTCATGTTTTAGATGGTGACGTTGTCGAAGAAGACTATGAATGGGACTTCTAAATTGAAGAGCAATTATCTATGTCACACTTTATCAACAGCTTTATTAGTTTTTTTTCAAATGTTTAAAGATTAATGATTCATGCTAATATGAATCTTATACTATTTAAATAAGTTTGAACTATTGATTTACATAAGGGATTTAAACTATTCACGTGGAGTAGTCATATTAGCTACTAACGGCCTTATTGTAGTATACTATTTCTATTAGAGTAATGCTATTTCAAAGTTATCAAATTTACAGTCTGACTACATAATACCCTAAAAATAAAACCCAAACACACGTATATCTACTTACAAACAATTGAAAGTTATCAAACTTTATAAGTAGTTGTCCAAGTCATTTTAACAAACCTCAAACCCAAACACACGTATATAAACTACTTACAAACATTGTACACGCTTTATCCTTACATACCGTTTTCTTTTGGTGTTTAATCGTTCCTACATATCTACGTTATGCATGGTGCCCGTGTTAGTCACCAACTACCAACAAAATTAAAAGCTACATACGATTGAAGGAAGTTTATTTGCAGAAATTACTTTTTACAAAAAATACATTGTCTGTATCAAGTGGTCAATCCCGCAAATTTTGCGGGTTATGAAAATCGAAACTAATCATACACGTCAATGTATTCATTTACATTCCTAACTAATCATTACGTATGATTCTTACGAATATCTATTATGCATCCCGCGAAGCCGCGGGTCTTAAGCTAGTTCACCAATAATAATAACCAACAATAAATAATCTAAGTAAATACATATTTATCTCTAATTGTTTACTATCTCTAGTTAATTGTTTTTTATTGAATTGGTTATAATTTAGTATTCTTAAATACGTTCATACGGAACTAAAACATATTCCCCTTATCTGTATATTGTATATTTTAATTGAATTATAAACTCTATTTTATTTATAACCACCATTCCCTGTGTTCGACTCGAACTTACTTAAAGCTATATTATACGAACGGGTTATTCTTGTCTGGCTTGTGTGATAGTTATTTTAGTATTTCCATTTATTTAAAACTTGTTATTTTGTACTCTATTCTCACCATCAAGTTTTTGACGCCGCTGCCGGGGAGTGGTTGCGTTTATTCAATTTGGAATTTATAGTTTTTCTTTTTCAACCGTTTTCTTGGTTCTACCGGGGAATGGTGCTGTTTATTATTTAAATTGGAATTTATAGTATATTATTTTAAATTTACCCTGTAAAATTTTTTTATACATTTTTGGGTCAATCGAAATATCGGCTCACCCATTGAGAATACTGACAAAAACAAAGGTATAAGGAGAGTAAAGCCCTACCTCATTGATTTATCATATAAGAGGTAAGGTGCTTCTCGAAAGAGATAGGTTTTTAATAAGCTTCGCGCTGACCTATTTCTCCGCTTTTGTGTACAATTAATGGAGCTACCGAGATCTGTTGACTAGCTTTGTAAAAGAATTTTTATAGGAATTTTTTTCTAGTTAGTTTTTATTTTCTTTTGTTTTCTACTCTTTTTCTTTTTATTTTATTTTGGCAGGTACGTATCGGAACACGAATAATATTCCTGTAATTTATCAAAACTCGAGAAATTATTATATGAATGAAGATATTACCAACATGATGATTGAGGATGATTTGAATCAACGTCTTGATAACTTAATAACATTAGCTTCGAAGCATACTGAAGAACTGCAGAACAAAGATCCAATTGTGAAAGATATGGAAAGCGACAAGGTGGAAAATTTTGACAAACCTGAAGATGGAGGATGTAAACCTAATGTAAATTTGGAAGAGATGATAAGTCAGATGTCGACTACAACTATGCGAATGGAAAAAACCGAAGCAATTCTAGAAAGTCAAAGTGATTTCATTCAACGAATTACGAAATTGTTAAAAGAAATAGAAAGCACACTTGAGGAGAATCTTAGCAAAATCGAGATTGAAGGACACGAGACAAATGAAAAACTAAATTTCAACAATTATACGCCTTCACCTTCTTGCCCAAAAGCCTTAACGGAAGAAATTATTAAAAAGTACACACCTCCACCGCCGTATCCAGCTGCTTTGAATAGAAATTACAAGGAAATAGATGGATCAATTTTTCCAAAGCTTAATAGAAGTGCTGTTAAAAGTATATCTCCCCCAGTGATTGTGAAAGCTACACAATCTATGGAGACTTCAGGCGAAAAAGTGGAAGAAACCGAAACTATTGGCCATAGTCAAGGAAATTCTATTCAACTTGGGAAGATAAATCAAACAGATAAGTGTTCTCAATCCTCTGAATCCTTATTTTCTAACGGCATTTTTAGTGAAAGTAAACAAGAAGAAGATATGGAGGTAGATTGGTTGCCTTTTCCAAAATTTGATCACTATGATTCTGATGAGGAATCATTTTCGTTACTTAATTGTAATGAAGAGGATAACCTTGATTTAGAAAACCATAATGGGGTTATGACAGAAGAAGAATTAATAGCCATTCCATATCTAGCTATTAGTGAAACTTCATCATTACATCCGGAGGTTGATGAACAGGAAAAAAACGATCAAGCAATGGTAAGGATTGGAAATGAAACAGAAAACAGAATTTGCGGTAATCTGATATCAAACAACATATGGATTAAAACACAGTCAACAGTTGAAATCCAAACGGTGGTTGAGTTGATACAACCAACGGTTGAAGTATCTATAAGCACAAGTTCATTGTTTTACCAATATGAAGATCCTTTTTGGCAATTCGAGCGAAAAGTAAGTTTCTCACAGTTTTTGGAAAATCATGGAGCATCACGGTCTGAACAAATGCCTGCATTAAATGATAAGTATTTAATTTCATTAAATTTAAAATTTTGGATTATTTATAGATATTACCACCCATGCTTAGTTTTAAGTGCGGGGAAAGTCACTAGATTTTTAGGTAAATAAGTTTGGAGTCAAGCTAGTAACTCAAACAAAAACAAGCGCTTCTCGGGAGGCAACCCGTGCTTATATATTATATTGTAGAATTTTTAGGTAGATTTAGTTTAGTAGATTTTACTTTATTTTTAGTTTTTCTTTTTAGTTTGTTATTCAGGATAGATTTAAGAAACCATAATGTAACACCCGCCAAATTAGGACTAGTAATTAGTGCCTAATCATACGTTAATACATGTAATTAGTTCTGTGTTAGGCTAATTAATGTATCGAATTATATATATTGTTGAATATATACGAAAAAGCGATTTGGTTAAATCGTACGCAATTTAAATCGAATGTATTTCGATTCAATTTAATACGGACGTTGGTGACCAACTTTATTAAATAACGCTTTTATGTCAAAAATATTATTGTGATAATATTTCGTATTCATTCGTATCGTACAAACAGAACTCACACGATTTAAAATATTAAAACGCGCAAACTAAATAAACAAACTTACATTTTATAACTCAAATATAAATTGAATTGTAAAGTATTTAACTAAAACATCGCGTAATAAATTGTATTTTAAAACTTACCATTTAATATGAAAAAAATAGTTGTTCAAAACGTTAAATGACGGAGAAAACGAACACCGCGCGGAGCGCGGGGCGAAGCCGAAAAGTGGAGGATAACCTCCACCTTTCTTCCTCTTTTTCTCATTTCTCAACCATTTCTCTCTCTCCTCTTTTCTTTTCTCCAAAATCACCAAATCACCACAACCCACAAAAATCGCAAAATACTACTATCAAACGCACTCGTATCAACAATATTTTTAGAGATTCACGACCACCTCGCGACGATCTACATTTCTATCTTTCCGGATTTCCATTTCGGCAATTTGTAAGTTTCCGACAAAATCCCGAAATCTCTCGATTCTTAGTATTTTTCACTTGTAGTTGTTATTATAACTTGTATATGTCCTTTACTAAGTATAGAACACGATTTCATAGCTTAAAAACGGGTTTAAATCGGATTTTTGGCCGAAAAAATCATGACAGCCGGACTTTCTGGGCTGGTGTTCTTCCATGCGACACAAGCCTTGTGTCGCATGTTGTGTCGTATTTTGGCATTTGTGTCGTATAAAAGCCCCTGTGTCGCACCTTGTGTCGTACCCGATAATTAGTGTCGCAAGTCCTGCGACACAACCATTATGTCGCATACACCATACGACACAATCACTATGTCGCTGTTGAATCAGCATCTCGCATCTATGCGACACAACCATTGTGTCGCATAGACATTGTGTCGCATTCCTATGCGACACAACCCTTGTGTCGCATAACTACCTTTGTGTCGCATATTGTGTCGCAAAACACAGAAAACTCAGATTTTTACTAAGTGTCGAGACTCGAAATTTATCACTCGATTTTACCCGAATTCAGATCCCAGATGCGTTTTTCGTCAAAGCAATATAGTAGAAATAAAAATTTTCCAAGCTGACCTGGCAGCTCGACCCCAGCCAGGGGCTCTGCCCCTTGGACCCCGCCAGGGGCTGCCGCCCCTTGGACCCCGCTACCAGGGGCGCTGCCCCCGGACCCCCGTACTTAGATTCCGTAACGGCTTCTAAAACACATTTTTCAAGTAAAACGCCACGAAATCAAAATAATAATAGTTGAGATTATTATTACAAATCCGTCACCAACGGGCCGTACATGTTTTCAAACAGTTAACAAATCAACCAAATCGTAGTAATTTGGACATATATATAGTTGTGTAACAACTACAAGGGTGATCTTTTGAGATACCCAATCATGTTTATAACCATCGCGTGTCGTGGACACCCTCAGGTTACAAGTCTTTGGACTTCATACTCGGCTAATCAACTCAAGTTTATTAAGTTAAACTCACAAGACTCAGGTGAGTCTCATAGCCCCTCTTTTTACTGTTTTACTCAGGGGTGTGATATATTGCTCATTTTTAACATGTGAACGCAAGTACAAACATTTCATATACTACATGAGTTTTTCACAACTAATCATTTAAAGTCCTCCGTCAGCATAGTTGTTAATACGTTGTAGCGTGAATATTAGTATATGGTACCATATAGGATTGACCCACCTCGTCCGGGTTAGCAAGCACTAACCGGGTAAACGGACGTACTAATATTTGGGAAGACGAATGTGGATTAGGCATTCGTGGAGGCACCTCGCCCGGAATTCTCTATAGGGGACCCGGCCCTCGAGTTAAGCTCAACTATGTGCTCATGGCTGTATACACGATGACTATCATTTAATTGCTGGATGCAATTCATTATTTAATTGCTGGATGCAATTCATTATTTAAATCTTGCGGTTCATACTATATTAACTGATTTCAAACCTGTGAGCTCACCAGCTTTCTAGCTGACCTTTTAGCATATATCGCAGGTACCCAGTAGTAGGATGTTTCTGCTTCAGGACCTTAGCTCGAGTCAGCATACAGACGATTGAGATTTTCTTGCATTAGTATATTTTGTACAAGTACTTATGTACTGAAATCTCATTTTATTTAAACTCGAGCTTTGTAAAGCTTTAAATGTTGTAAACATTTCAGTTATCAATATATTTTGTTAAAACGACGCATATAGAGTCGTTTGCTATTTATCTTTGTGCCTTGTTATTGATTAGTAACACCCAAATCAAGCTTCCGCAAATCATTAAATTTGGGGGTGTTACAGATTGGTATCAGAGCCTAAGGTTATAGCGAACTAGGTTGCATTTAGTGAGCCTAGACTATGACCATTAGGCAGTATTCCTTATTAGGTATAACTGGTTCAGTGATTACATCATACGAGTTTAATTTAACATAGCCTGATCAACTATGTACAATTAAGCAAAGATGGTGTAAGATCTGAAAGTAGTTATGGCTGAACAGGGTACAATAGAAGACTCTGACCACGAGAGAACCGAGACTTAAACATGTTTATGCTAGACACTCAATAGGCTATATTATATAGGAACTATATGAATATAGGCCTCACTCTTACTAACGCTTTGTCTCAGAAATGGCAAACACACCATCAAATTCATCTTGCTCTCAATCCGGGTTGCAGAACCCAAGGGTAGCTAGGAGGAACGTCAGGTTGCCTCGAGCTGGCCCGTACCCCACTCACTTCACCTTGCCGGCCTTAGCCGCTAGGGTGAACCAACACGAGCAGCGACTTCGCACCATGGATGTCGTGTTGCAGGAAACGAACGAAAACTGGAGACTTACATCTCTCGAACGCATCGAACAAGTCACCGAGGATCACGAAACCACCGTTAACAATGTAGACGTTCTCTTCAACAAAGTGGTGGAGATAAGCGTAGAAACCGCCCTCTTGAAACACCGGCTTGAAGAATGTGAGCAACGCTCACGGGAAACGGATGAATATACCCGTGGATTGGTACAGCGACTAGCGTTGGCTGAAGATAACGCCCGACAGGCTAGCAGGCTTGCAAACACTGTGGATCGCCTCATTGAAATGATGGAACAGATTAATCTACGTTAAGACTAGTATAGTCCTTGTCTTGTAATCTATCTTGTAGTCTAATAACTATCTAAGCGTTACTCTCTAATTCGGTCGGATGTAACAATTCTCGACACCCTTTTGTAATACATCCATGAGATGTAACCTTTGAACTCATATTATCTATCAAATATTCCTTACTGTTTCAACTCATATAAATTGCCATTTTCCTTTTTCATATTGATGTTATGTATTACCGTCTTTATACATGTACATCTGAGACAAATACAATTTTCTTACAAAATCTCATGTATCTTCATTTCTTTGATTGAAGAATCTTGCCGCCAAAGTCAAGACCATACACCGATGCTCAGCTTACATCGCTCATAACCCAGGCTGTGACTGAAGCCTTGGCCCGGAATACCCCTCAAAACTCCACGAGAAACAGCGATGCCGCTGAAACCCCTACTGCTAAACCTTGTTCTTACAAGGACTTTCAAAGTTGCAAACCCTCAAGTTTCAAGGGTTCTGAAGGAGCCATCGGACTGATCAGATGGTTCGAAAAGATGGAAACTGTTTTCCGTGTCAGCAAATGCGTGGAGAACGACAAAGTAAACTTCGCTACCTGCTCTCTCGAAGATGATGCCCACTCGTGGTGGAATTCATATACCCAATCAGTGGGTGCTGACATTGCCTACCAACTAACTTGGGAGGACTTGAAAGCAAAACTCACTGCCAAATACTGCTCAATCGCCAAACTCCAAAAGCTAGACGAGGAGTTCTGGAACCTAAAGGTTCAGGGTGGTGATATCGATGGTTATACCACCAGGTTCCAACAACTTGCCGCCCTCCGCCCAGCCATGGTAAGCACCGAACCTGATAAAATCAGGAAGTACATCCTTGGCCTTCCTGAGCCTGTTCGGGGGCATGTCGCCTCTTCAAACCAAACCACCATTGACGGTGCAATCCTACTGGCCCAAGACCTGATGTCAATGAGCCAAGATTCTGAACCACCTACTTCGTCATCTCACAACAACAAACGAAAGTGATCCGACTACCACAATAACCACTCCAGCCAACAAAACAAGAAACCCGACACCATCAAAGCCTACAACACCACCACCGACATCACACGGGGCTACACTGGGAACAAACCCTATTGTTCCAAGTGCAGTCGCCACCATGAAGGCTCCTGTGGTCCCTTTTGCAACAATTGCAAGAGGTACGGCCACCTCACCAAAGATTGCAATTCTCCTGCCAACAACAATTCCAACAACACCAGACCACCCAAAGTCTGCTTTGAGTGTGGGAAACCCGGGCACTTCAGGGACACGTGCCCAAAGCTGAAGAATAACAACAACAACAACAACAACAACAACAACAACAACAACAACAACAACCGCAACAGCAACAACAACAACACCCGAAGCAGAGCCTTCGTCATAAAATCTGGGGACGCCCGCCAAGACCCGAATGTGGTCTCGGGTATGTTCCTCCTCAACAACTTACATGCTTCTGTTCTATTTGATACTGGTGCTGATAGAAGCTTTATCTCTGATGACTTTTGCCCACTACTTGACATCACTCCTGTTGCCTTAGATGTTAAGTACACTGTAGAGCTAGCAAATGGGGAACTTATAGAAACCGATAGTGTGATACCTAATTGCACTTTAAACCTAGCTGATGAAACCTTTTCAATCGATCTTGTACCCGTTGAAATCGGAAGTTTCGACGTCATCATTGGAATGGACTGGTTGTCCAAACACCGAGCAGAAATCGTTTGTTACGATAAGATTGTCCGCATTCCACTCGCTGCCGGTGGAACCTTGATCATACAGGGGGAGACCGGTGGGACGAGACTCAATATCATCTCTTGCTTAAAAACCCGAAAATTTCTGAGAAAGGGTTACCCTGCAATACTCGCACACATCACAGAGAAGAAGTCAGAGGAGAAGCGACTTGAGGATGTGCCAATTGTTAGAGACTTTCCCGAAGTCTTTCCGGAAGAACTACCTGGTTTACCTCCATCTAGACAGGTTGAGTTCTCAATCGCTCTCGTGCCGGGTGCCGCACCGGTGGCCCGCGCACCGTACCGTTTAGCCCCATCCGAACTTCAGGAGTTGTCCGCCCAGTTACAGGAACTTCTGGATAGAGGATTCATTAGACCGAGTTCTTCACCTTGGGGAGCTCCGGTCTTATTTGTTAAAAAGAAGGACGGTTCAATCAGAATGTGCATCGACTATCGAGAGTTGAACAAATTGACCGTCAAAAACCGATACCCACTTCCTCGCATTGATGATCTATTCGACCAACTTCAGGGTTCAAGTTTCTACTCAAAAATCGACCTGCGATCAGGCTATCATCAGTTACGAGTTCGCGACACCGATATTCCAAAGACTGCTTTCAGAACTCGTTACGGGCACTACGAATTCCAAGTGATGCCCTTCGGTCTAACCAATGCACCGGCTGTATTCATGGACCTCATGAATCGGGTGTGCAAACCTTACCTCGATAAGTTTGTCATCGTCTTTATTGATGACATACTCATTTACTCGCGCAACGAGCAAGAACACGCGCAACATCTCAAAACCATCCTTGAACTACTTAGACAGGAGGAGCTTTATGCCAAATTCTCTAAGTGTGACTTCTGGATACAAACTGTTCAATTCCTTGGTCACGTGATCGACAGTCAGGGAATCCACGTTGACCCTTCAAAAATCGAGGCTATCAAAGACTGGCAAGCACCCACCTCTGCAACTGAAGTACGACAATTCTTGGGTCTTGCTGGGTACTATCGGCGATTTATCGAAAACTTCTCCAAAATAGCTCAACCACTCACGGTACTGACTCAGAAGGACAAAAGGTTCGATTGGACCGATAAACAAGAGTCAGCGTTCCAACTTCTGAAACAAAAGCTTTGCAGTGCTCCAATCCTATCCTTACCCGAAGGCACCGATGACTTCGTGGTATACTGCGATGCTTCTCACCAAGGTCTCGGGTGCGTGCTGATGCAACGAGACAAAGTCATTGCCTATGCCTCACGACAGCTGAAAATTCACGAAAAGAACTACACCACCCATGATCTCGAACTTGGAGCTGTCGTTTTTGCTCTCAAGATCTGGAGACATTATCTCTACGGCACTAAGTGCACAATCTTTACCGATCATAAGAGTCTCCAACATATATTCGATCAGAAGGATCTCAATATGAGGCAACGTCGATGGGTCGAGTTGCTTACCGATTACGACTGCGAGATCAAGTACCATCCAGGGAAGGCTAATGTTGTAGCCGATGCCCTCAGCCGAAAGGAACGACCGAAACCACTTCGAGTCCGAGCTCTCAGTATGACCATTCATAACGATCTTACTATTCAAATTCATACCGCTCAGATCGAAGCCCTGAAACCTGAAAACATCAAAAATGAAGCCTTACGGGGTATTGACAAACAATTTGAAATCAAATCTAACGGGATTAGGTATTTCTCAAACCGAATCTGGTTGCCTAATTTCGGGAACCTACGAGACTTGGTGATGGACGAAGCTCACAAGTCTAAATATTCTATCCATCCAGGATGCGATAAGATGTACCACGGCATCAAGGAATTTTATTGGTGGCCAAACATGAAAGCCGAAATTGCCACTTATGTCAGCAAGTGTCTTACTTGCTCGAAAGTCAAAACCGAACATCAAAAGCCTTCCGGCTTACTCCAACAACCTGAAATCCCTGAATGGAAATGGGAACAAATTGCCATGGATTTCATAACCAAACTACCAAAGTCGTCGAGCGGTTGCGATACCATTTGGGTGATCGTCGATCGTCTCACCAAATCTGCTCATTTCCTGGCAATCAAGGAAAACGATAAAATGGAGCGCCTTGCACAAATCTACATCAAAGAAATCGTTTCTCAACACGGCGTTCCAATCTCGATCATCTCTGACAGAGATGCCCGTTTCACCTCTCACTTTTGGCAATCACTTCAAAAAGCAATGGGTACCCGTCTCGATATGAGTACCGCATACCATCCTCAAACCGATGGCCAAAGTGAACAAACCATTCAGACACTAGAAGATATGCTACGGGCCTGCGTAGTGAAAGTAAACAAGAAGAAGATATGGAGGTAGATTGGTTGCCTTTTCCAAAATTTGATCACTATGATTCTGATGAGGAATCATTTTCGTTACTTAATTGTAATGAAGAGGATAACCTTGATTTAGAAAACCATAATGGGGTTATGACAGAAGAAGAATTAATAGCCATTCCATATCTAGCTATTAGTGAAACTTCATCATTACATCCGGAGGTTGATGAACAGGAAAAAAACGATCAAGCAATGGTAAGGATTGGAAATGAAACAGAAAACAGAATTTGCGGTAATCTGATATCAAACAACATATGGATTAAAACACAGTCAACAGTTGAAATCCAAACGGTGGTTGAGTTGATACAACCAACGGTTGAAGTATCTATAAGCACAAGTTCATTGTTTTACCAATATGAAGATCCTTTTTGGCAATTCGAGCGAAAAGTAAGTTTCTCACAGTTTTTGGAAAATCATGGAGCATCACGGTCTGAACAAATGCCTGCATTAAATGATAAGTATTTAATTTCATTAAATTTAAAATTTTGGATTATTTATAGATATTACCACCCATGCTTAGTTTTAAGTGCGGGGAAAGTCACTAGATTTTTAGGTAAATAAGTTTGGAGTCAAGCTAGTAACTCAAACAAAAACAAGCGCTTCTCGGGAGGCAACCCGTGCTTATATATTATATTGTAGAATTTTTAGGTAGATTTAGTTTAGTAGATTTTACTTTATTTTTAGTTTTTCTTTTTAGTTTGTTATTCAGGATAGATTTAAGAAACCATAATGTAACACCCGCCAAATTAGGACTAGTAATTAGTGCCTAATCATACGTTAATACATGTAATTAGTTCTGTGTTAGGCTAATTAATGTATCGAATTATATATATTGTTGAATATATACGAAAAAGCGATTTGGTTAAATCGTACGCAATTTAAATCGAATGTATTTCGATTCAATTTAATACGGACGTTGGTGACCAACTTTATTAAATAACGCTTTTATGTCAAAAATATTATTGTGATAATATTTCGTATTCATTCGTATCGTACAAACAGAACTCACACGATTTAAAATATTAAAACGCGCAAACTAAATAAACAAACTTACATTTTGTAACTCAAATATAAATTGAATTGTAAAGTATTTAACTAAAACATCGCGTAATAAATTGTATTTTAAAACTTACCATTTAATATGAAAAAAATAGTTGTTCAAAACGTTAAATGACGGAGAAAACGAACACCGCGCGGAGCGCGGGGCGAAGCCGAAAAGTGGAGGATAACCTCCACCTTTCTTCCTCTTTTTCTCATTTCTCAACCATTTCTCTCTCTCCTCTTTTCTTTTCTCCAAAATCACCAAATCACCACAACCCACAAAAATCGCAAAATACTACTATCAAACGCACTCGTATCAACAATATTTTTAGAGATTCACGACCACCTCGCGACGATCTACATTTCTATCTTTCCGGATTTCCATTTCGGCAATTTGTAAGTTTCCGACAAAATCCCGAAATCTCTCGATTCTTAGTATTTTTCACTTGTAGTTGTTATTATAACTTGTATATGTCCTTTACTAAGTATAGAACACGATTTCATAGCTTAAAAACGGGTTTAAATCGGATTTTTGGCCGAAAAAATCATGACAGCCGGACTTTCTGGGCTGGTGTTCTTCCATGCGACACAAGCCTTGTGTCGCATGTTGTGTCGTATTTTGGCATTTGTGTCGTATAAAAGCCCCTGTGTCGCACCTTGTGTCGTACCCGATAATTAGTGTCGCAAGTCCTGCGACACAACCATTATGTCGCATACACCATACGACACAATCACTATGTCGCTGTTGAATCAGCATCTCGCATCTATGCGACACAACCATTGTGTCGCATAGACATTGTGTCGCATTCCTATGCGACACAACCCTTGTGTCGCATAACTACCTTTGTGTCGCATATTGTGTCGCAAAACACAGAAAACTCAGATTTTTACTAAGTGTCGAGACTCGAAATTTATCACTCGATTTTACCCGAATTCAGATCCCAGATGCGTTTTTCGTCAAAGCAATATAGTAGAAATAAAAATTTTCCAAGCTGACCTGGCAGCTCGACCCCAGCCAGGGGCTCTGCCCCTTGGACCCCGCCAGGGGCTGCCGCCCCTTGGACCCCGCTACCAGGGGCGCTGCCCCCGGACCCCCGTACTTAGATTCCGTAACGGCTTCTAAAACACATTTTTCAAGTAAAACGCCACGAAATCAAAATAATAATAGTTGAGATTATTATTACAAATCCGTCACCAACGGGCCGTACATGTTTTCAAACAGTTAACAAATCAACCAAATCGTAGTAATTTGGACATATATATAGTTGTGTAACAACTACAAGGGTGATCTTTTGAGATACCCAATCATGTTTATAACCATCGCGTGTCGTGGACACCCTCAGGTTACAAGTCTTTGGACTTCATACTCGGCTAATCAACTCAAGTTTATTAAGTTAAACTCACAAGACTCAGGTGAGTCTCATAGCCCCTCTTTTTACTGTTTTACTCAGGGGTGTGATATATTGCTCATTTTTAACATGTGAACGCAAGTACAAACATTTCATATACTACATGAGTTTTTCACAACTAATCATTTAAAGTCCTCCGTCAGCATAGTTGTTAATACGTTGTAGCGTGAATATTAGTATATGGTACCATATAGGATTGACCCACCTCGTCCGGGTTAGCAAGCACTAACCGGGTAAACGGACGTACTAATATTTGGGAAGACGAATGTGGATTAGGCATTCGTGGAGGCACCTCGCCCGGAATTCTCTATAGGGGACCCGGCCCTCGAGTTAAGCTCAACTATGTGCTCATGGCTGTATACACGATGACTATCATTTAATTGCTGGATGCAATTCATTATTTAATTGCTGGATGCAATTCATTATTTAAATCTTGCGGTTCATACTATATTAACTGATTTCAAACCTGTGAGCTCACCAGCTTTCTAGCTGACCTTTTAGCATATATCGCAGGTACCCAGCAGTAGGATGTTTCTGCTTCAGGACCTTAGCTCGAGTCAGCATACAGACGATTGAGATTTTCTTGCATTAGTATATTTTGTACAAGTACTTATGTACTGAAATCTCATTTTATTTAAACTCGAGCTTTGTAAAGCTTTAAATGTTGTAAACATTTCAGTTATCAATATATTTTGTTAAAACGACGCATATAGAGTCGTTTGCTATTTATCTTTGTGCCTTGTTATTGATTAGTTACTGTAACACCTCGTCAAAAAGTCAATTTTCGCACTGAATTTAAACTTCAAATAAACGATTTAACTTTTATTCCCAAATAGTATTTTTATAAAATACTTTCATTAGAAAACATTTTTAAATAATATAAATAAGATTTTATTTTATATTATGACTGGACAAATAAAACATGGGTATTTTGTACTGTGGTTGGAGACCACAGTCCGCGCACTGGGGATATGTGTTGGACAAAACCCAACCCTCTTCCCATTTCATCTCATTTTTCATCATCTTCTCCACCTCATTTTTCTCTCTAAAAATAATCACCACCAAACACCACCACCGTCGGCCGATCACCACCACCACCATCACCATACATTTTCGGAATCACCATCAAGAGAGGAACAACATTAACAAAGACGACACCCTCGTTTTCTTCCTCGTTTGGCCTCGATTCGCAATTGTAAGAAATTTCTAAATTTTTAGATTTAATCATTTTGGTGTAATGTTTGGGTGTAATAATGTTTACACAACTTAGTTATAACCTCAACAACAAAGAAAACATGATTTTACAGCTTGAAAATGCGTTAGATTTGCGATTTTGGCCGGAAAAAACGCGAAACCCGAAGGTTTCTGGGCTGCTGTTCTTCAGTGCGACACAATCCTTGTGTCGCATACTGTGTCGCATGAATTACTCATGCGACACAACCCTTATGTCGTATCCTTGTGTCGCAGACTCCATGCGACACAACCTGTAACACCCCCAAATTTGATGATTTGCGGAAGCTTGATTTGGGTGTTACTAATCAATAACAAAGCACAAAGATAAATAGCAAACGACTCTATATGCGTCGTTTTAACAAAATATATTGATAACTGAAATGTTTACAACATTTAAAGCTTTACATAGCTCGAGTTAAATAAAATGAGATTTCAGTACATAAGTACTTATACAAAATATACTAATGCAAGAAAATCTCAATCGTCTGTATGCTGACTCGAGCTAAATCCTGAAGCAGAAACATCCTACTGCTGGGTACCTGCGATATATGCTAAAAGGTCAGCTATAAAGCTGGTGAGCTCACAGGTTTGAAATCAAGTAATATCGTATGAACCGCAAGATTTAAAAATGAATTGCATCCAGCAATTTAATAATGAATTGCATCCAGCAATTAAATAATGAATTGCATCCAGCAATTTAATGATAATCATCGTGTATACAGCCATGAGCACATAGTTGAGCTTAACTCGAGGGCCGGGTCCCCTATAGAGAATTTCGGGCGAGGTGCCTCCACGAGTGCCTAATCAACACTCGTCTTCCCAAATATTAGTACGTCCGTTTACCCGGTTAGTGCTTGCTAACCCGAACGAGGAGGGTCAATCCTATATGGTACCATATACTAATATTCACGCTACAACGTATTAACAACTATGCTGACGGAGGACTTTAAATTGATTAGTTTCGAAAAACTCATGTAGTATATGAAAAGTTGGTACTTGCGTTCACATGTTAAAAGTTGAGCAATATATCACACCCCTGAGTAAAACAGTAAAAGAGGGGCTATGAGACTCACCTGAGTCGTTGAGTTTATGAAAATAAACTGAGAATGATTAGCCGAGAATCGAAGTCCAAAGACTTGTAACCTGAGGGTGTCCACGACACGCGATGGTTATAATATGCGAAGGTATCTAATAAGACTACCTTGTAGTTGTTCGTCCAACTATAATGTCCAAATCTCCATTATTTGGTTGATACGCTTAAGTGTTTGAAAAGTGTACGGCCCGTTGGTGACGGATTTGTAATAATAATCTCAATTATTACTATTTTGATTTCGTGGCGTTTTACTTGAAAAATGTGTTTTGATTGTGTTTTAGAAGCCGTTACGAAATCTAAGTACGGGGGTCCGGGGGCAGCGCCCCTGGTAGCGGGGTCCAAGGGGCGGCAGCCCCTGGCGGGGTCCAAGGGGCAGAGCCCCTGGCTGGGGTCGAGCTGCCAGGTCAGCTTGGAAAATTTTTATTTCTACTATATTGCTTTGACGAAAAACGCATCTGGATATGAATTTGGGTAAAATCGAGTGATAAATTTCGAGTCTCGACACTTAGTAAAAATCTGTGTTTTTGAGGTTCTGGTTTGTGCGACGTTGGGTGCGACGTCGCAGGTAGGATTGCGACGTTGAGCATGACGTCGCTAAAGGCGACGTTTCGCAATTTAATGCGACGTAGGGTGCTGCGTCGCTAATGCGACGTAGGTGATTTCTGCGACGTAGGGGCTGATGTCGCTATATGCGACGTCGCAATTTAATGCGACGTTGTAACTGACGTCGCACCATGCGACGTCACGAAGGGTTTTGCGACGTTGAAGCTGACGTCGCATAATTTCTGGGCCAACTGCGACGTAGCGGTCTGTTGGCCGGAAAATGTGTCGAAAACGAGTTTTTCGGTTTCCGTTCGGTCCAAAACTTTTACCCAACCCATATATGGACATTTTAAGTGTATACAAACAACCACAAGTCGAAAATAATGGAAATCGAAGAGTTTCGAGAATTGTCGGAAACTTACAAAGTGTCGGATGAGAAATCCGAAAAGATAGGATGATAGATCGTGTCGCGGTGGTCGTGAATCTCTAAAAATCTTGAAGATCCGAAGTCGTTTGATATGTTTATTTTGCGATTTAGTGCGTTTTTAGGAGGTGGTGTGGTTGGTGAGATTTGAGAGAAAAAGAGAGGAGAAAGAGATAGAAAGAGAAAGTGAAATGAAAGGTAAAGGTGGGAGTTGGGGGTTTAACCTCCAACTTTCAGTCCCCGCTCTCCGTGCGGTGTTCGTTTGTTCCGTCGTTTAAACGTTAAATAATTATTTTTCATATTAATTGGTACGTTTTAAATACAAATTTATTACGCGATGTTTTATTTAATTATTTTACAATTAAGTTTATATTTGAATTATAAGTGTAAGTTGGTTTATTCAGTTTGCGCGTTTTAACATTTTAAATTGTGAAACTTTCTGACTATACGATACGTATGAATACGAAATATTATTATAATAATATTTTTGACATAACAACGTTATTTAATAAAATTTGTCACCAACGTCCATATTAATTAGAATCGAAATACATTCGATTTAAATTGCGTACGATTTAATCAAATCGCATATTCGTATATATTCAACAATATATATAATTCGATACATTAATTAGCCTAACAAGGAACTAATTACATGTATTAACATATGATTAGGCACTAATTACTAGTCCTAATTTGGCGGGTGTTACACAACCCTTATGTCGCTATTGATTTAGCATCACACGCATTATGCGACACAACCACTGTGTCGCAGAACTTCTGTGTCGCACCATGCGACACAACCCTTGTGTCGCATGAACTATTTTGTATCGCATGTTATGTCGCAGAAAACAGAAATTAGCCAAATCTTTCTAAGTGTCGGAAAACGTTTTCAAAAGACAATTTAAATACGATACGACTTGTACTCCAAAACAAATATACTTTATGAAGTATACGAAAACTCAAACCTAATAATAATATGAATTATTATTACGAACCATCCATAACGAACCGCACTTACAAGCGTACGAAATCTCTCGTGTTTAGGACATTAGGAGATTTCACATGGCACGACTCGTTACGCTAGGACGCTAGCTCCTCAGGTGAGTTCATCACCCCACTCTTTCACTGTTTTCCAACTGATTTCGGGGTGGGAATGCATACTCCTGTCTTACTACTTTCAACTGTTCAAACCGTTACAAACGTTTTACTATAGTTTATGGTAACGGTGCTAGACCGCGACAGCTACGAACCATTTGACCATACTTGGGGGATATTAAGTATGACTGTGTTAGTAACACCTAAAATTATATTACATATAATATCTAGGGAATAAATGCCTCACTACATCAGTGACTTGCTAATTACTAGTAATGACTAGTGGACTTGTGAATACCAACTAGAGGCACCGACTTACTAGTTCAGTGATGACTATCTTTATGAACTAACAGATGACTTTAACTAAGTACTGAAAGTACTTCCCTACAGTTAAGTGACTTAGACGTTACACATTACTTCAGGCAAACTAGGTGACGTAGATACGTACCTACCTATTGATTACGATTATTCCTTACATCTAGGTGACGCTCCTACATTTCTTAGTATGATATACTACTGTGAATTACGTAACAACTTGAGGTACTGTTGAGTGCCTGTAACATTTTACTAGCTTTGGGGCTAAACTTACTTTCGGCATGTCGTGTACTGCCAAAACGATTACTTGCATCTCCTACGGGAGAATAACGGACGCTGTCACTATATGTGAAGCAAAACGATGCCACAGTGGGTGGTACAAACACGATACCAATGTGATTGGTATTACGGATTTACAAACGAGCTCACGATACCATGGTGGGTGGTACAACTTATTTGCGAGCTGGATTGCTCACGATACCACGGTGGGTGGTACAACCTACTTACGAGCTGGATGCTCATACTCAGCATATGGATTTATGCTTTACTTACATTCAGCAACGGACCTACGAATTTCTACGGTCGGGGTCGTTGGCTCAGCATGTGGATTCATGCTCTATCGTAGTCCTGCGGGACTGCACGGTTACTCATTCCAGCATATGGACTTATGCTTTACTTACTTCCAGCAATGGACCTACGAATTATTACGGTCGGGGTCGTTGGCTCTATAACTGGTTAATTTACTGAAAAGTGGTCCTGCGGGACATAACTTGACACTTCCCTTGGGGGATAATCATTACATCACTGTAGGTGATTACTAGATGCTTACGCGTCGGAGACTCAGGAAATTATGAGCTTTTGCTCATTTGACCGTAATTGTGAACCCATTACCATCACTGTAGGTGATTACTAGATGCTTACGAGTCGGAGACTCAGGAAATAACGAGCTTTTGCTCACTTGACTGTAATCACAAACCGTACCGATATAACACAATCACTAAACAGATAACTTGATCACGTTGCCGGGGTGCAACCTTTCATGCCAGGTGGCATCGTGACCTATTAGTAACCGTAGTACTAATACTTGAAACCGTACAAACTAACCGTACCGTATTGCCGGGGAGCAATACCGATCGCCTAAGGACTTTCTTGCTTGATTGCTTTCAGCCAGTAGCACGACAGATAGTCACCTTACGCTACTCTCGTATACATATTGCCAGGTAGCAATATCTTACCGGATAACACACAGGATGGGGATTGGTCCCCTTTATTTGACTAGAAACCTATTGATTAGGTTCACCTGTTTACCATAAATTACTTATAACTGCCTCGAGGGGCAACTATTGTTATTTAAACTGCTAAACTTGATTGATATTTCTGAATGAAACATTTATTACTCGAACTACTTGTTTCTACAAATTACTTGTGAACTCACCAGCTTTTCAGCTGACCCTTTTAGTGTGCATTCTCAGGTACACTGCTGTAGTAGGATTGGACTACAGGATTCTAGCTCGAGTCGCATGTTTTCAATACTCAGGATATTTATTGCATTTACTCGGTACTAGTAGAATGTAATATTACTTTTATGCGAACCCGCAACTTGTAAATACTTAAATTTCATAAATGTATAATTATTTTCAAACGTCTCATTTAGAGTCGTTCATTATGTATCTTATGCTGTGATATTTAATTTGGTAACACCCGACCCGATCGCTTCCGCAAACCGAAATTTGAGGGTGTGACAGTAACACCCAAATCAAGCTTCCGCAAATCATTAAATTTGGGGGTGTTACACATAATCACTAGAAAACGTTGCTACGTAAATTAAATTAAGAGGGCTAAATAAACAAAATATAAAAGTCATTATTTTCAAAAATCGCTGCTAGCAACCCACCGGTGGCTGACATAGTTAACCGGTGGTTGGGCGGATTTCTCAAATTTCAGTTTTTAAACCGAACCGATGGTTGGTAATCCAACCGACGGTTGGACACTTTTTCAATTAAAAACTAATGGCAGCAAGATTACCACACTTTTTACAAAAAACTAAGAAAACTTTGGGTATGTCTTTTTACGAAATTGTCATATTTAGTTTCTGAGAAATTTATTTTTAGGGTTCACTCTAGTAAAATAATTTCTCTTAAAATTGATTATAATATTTTCAATTCTTGTTTAGAGATTCAGATTAGGTGATAAGTGTAAAACTTTGGGGTTTAACTTAAAACTTATTAATGTTAATATGAATGGTTTATAATATATTTGATAACATAGTTTACATAATAAATTAAGATCTTCAATTTAGTTAACCCCAGTAGAAGATTTGATCTAAGTTTAAATTTTAAGATGAGAAATTGGAGCTACATTGTATCTACTTTTATCTAAGACTCCTGCCAGTTTTTGAATTAGGAAACCAACGGTTGTAGGTACCCAACTAGCGGTTGAACACTTTTTGGCATTATTTGGAGATAATATGATGAACAACAGTAGTTTCATAAGTTTTTATCACACAACTAGCCCATTAGAAATGACAACAATTAGTAGCATGTGTTTATATGTTTATGGACTATCTTTAATTTGTATTTTTTATTTTTATTTTAATTTTTATATTTGGTACGTTTAATTTGTTTGCATGTTTACTTTTAGAATACCATTGCCACTTTTCGAAGTTGGTATGGTATAGTACAACTGAACAATGCATTGAAATTTTTGGAAATTTAATAAGTTTTTCTTATTAATTATGAACTTTGTGGGTGTGTTCCCTGGAAACCCTCACGAGACTATAACTCGTCCACTTGGGATACCGAGGGGTTTAAAGGCTTATTGCATATGCTAAATGCAATCGTGATTAACTACGAAAGTGTGGATGTTGTATATTTTTGAGTAAAGATCGCGGAAACCAATACGTTGAACTACAAATAAAAAAGATGAACCATTAAGCCGAATCAGATAACGATAATCGCTTCTAAGTCAGAGGAGTTTTTCTGTTCTACTTTTTCTTTCCCTTACTCACTTTAGTTTATCATTTTTATACAATGAAGGCATTGTATACTTTAGTGTGGGGATAGGGTTCGTAAGAAAACAAATTTCTTTAATTAAACATTTAAGTTTATGTTTGTTCTTAAATTTTATCAAAATTTAAAAATTTTAAGTGAATAACTAAGTATTTATTATTTAGAATATTTTTGTTAAAAGTTTTGTTTTGTGTTTAAAAGTTTAGACTTTAATGTGGATTAACTATTTTGTACATATAACGTAAGCTACTTAATAATAAGTGATATATAGTTACATGATATGATGTACTAATAGGCAATCTATATGAGGATTTCTGAATTTTAAGAAATTAATAAAATAACTTGTATATTATATTATGGTACATAATATGATGTATGACATAAAAGTCTTAATTCTTAGATTTATCATGCGATAATTTTATATATCTTTATACTTATATGAAAACATTTGGGGGTCTACTAATTGTTTCCTCTATTGTACGAAAGTACAGACCTGGTCTATAATTAGTATTCTTAAATAAAGCAAAAAGAAAGAAAAATCTTTCAGAAATAAATAAAAATAAAAAAATCAAACTATGTCGCTTTGTTGTACGGCTGTACAGACCTGTCACCGCTGGTTTGATTTAAATAAAACTGCTTTACCTGAATCAAGTTATGTCACTCTGTTGCATGAAAATGCAGACCTGTCATCAATGTCTTGATTCTTAAAAATGGATTTCATATATTTATTTGGAATATAAAAGAAAATTGTATAATTAAGTTTAAGAGTATATCATATATGAAAATCATGAGTAATATACATACTAACAATAAATGTGTATTCAGAAGTATAAATATAGATTGTTTAAAATGGACAAATATATTAGTAATTATTCATGAGCTATATATATATTGCACAAATAATAATAATTTTTATTTGTACATTATAGTTATCCATGTTAATTAAATTGTTTAAAATTTTAAATCATGAAACAGGTTTTTAATATTAGTATTTTGATTATTAAATATTAGTTTGATGCTTATCTTAATTTTATTCAGTATTATACTTGAGGACAAGCAGAACTTAAGTGTGTGGATATTTGATAAGCATCAAATAGATACTATATTTTATAGTAATTTATCCTCATATTTATATACATTTTAGTGTATTTATATAATTTTAGATACTTATTTTGTTAATAGTTGCATAAATGTATTTTAAAGTGGAGATTGAAGAAAAGGAACGAAAACAAGGCAAAGATTGAAGAAAAGAAGATTAAATGAAGACTCGAAGAAAATGTAGCTTAAACCTTGAAGAAATGAAGAAGATGGCTCAAAAGTGGAGTGATAACATCAATTAAGTGTTTTAAATGAAGCTTGGATGAAAAGGAGCGGAATTTGGATCAAAAACCGAAAAGAAGTGTAAATGCTGAGTTTTCTGCTATGCGTTAGTAATTTGGCCATAACTCCCTCATACGGAGTCCAAATGAGTTGGTTCAAAAGCCCAAATTTAGCTAACACACAGATCTACAACATATCAAAAAATCAGCCCATTTGGAGAAAAACTCAACCGCTGGTTGAGCCTTTCAACCGGCGGTTGGAACCGAAAATTCTAGAATCTGGTGGAAACGAGGAGTTGTACTTGGATATAAAGTACCCAACCACCGGTTGGACCTTCCAACCGCCGGTTGGGACCGACTTTCAGCTATTATAAATAGAAAACACCTTCCAGCTTCGAAATAGATACCAATAACCTTAATAATTCGTAGGTTACGAATTATTAACCCCAAATTCGACTAGAAACACTTTCTAGGGGTTTTATGAGCAATTTAGAGTCGCGGGTTCGCAAGGATTTGTCTACGATCAAGCGTACGGAGCGTGGTTCACGATTTTGGTTTGCGTATCTTATTCTTTATTTAATTTTGAATGTGTTTTATTATTGAATATTGATTATGATTATGTTTAACTTAATTATGAACTAATATTTATTGTATTTGCTTAGATAAAAATTATTGTTGGAACTATATTATTGAATGTTTATTATACAAGAATTATCTGTATTATATTATATTAATGATGGTTCTTGACATAGTTAACTGATTTATATTAAACGAGGATGACCATATTAAGTTTTTATAAATTAAGTGATTGTGTTTATGTCTTGATCTTAATCTTATGCGATAGACGATGAATATAATTCATTGATGTAAAGTAATATTGTGATTCACACCATACCGATGAAATTGTATTAATAAACTGCTGATAGATCTTAATAATTAGTAATACTTTGCGTAACCTTATGATTGTGTTGCTATGATGAAAATTAGCTTAAGCCTAAGTGATTTTCTATATTAGTAATTCACCAATAATACTAACCAACAATAAATAATCTAAGTAAATACATATTTATCTCTAATTGTTTACTATCTCTAGTTAATTGTTTTCTATTGAATTGGTTATAATTTAGTATTCTTAAATACGTTCATACGGAACTAAAACATATCCCCATTATCTGTATATTGTATATTTTAATTGAATTATAAACTCTATTTTATTTATAACCACCATTCCCAGTGTTCGACTCGGACTTACTTAAAAGCTATATTATACGAACGGGTTATTCTTGTCTGGCTTGTGTGATAGTTATTCCATTTATTTAAAACTTGTTATTTTGTAATCTATTCACACGACATCAGTATACAATACAATGAAACATATAATAATAACACTTTCGGATTTATTATTACAAATCATCACCAACGGGCCGTACATGTTTTCAAAACACAAACAAACAACAAAAGTATTTGGACATAACTAGTTGAGTGAACAACTAGCATAGGTGATCTGTTGAGACATCTACTTATTTATATAACATTGCGCATTTAGGACGCCCGGCAGGTTACAGTCGTTTGACGACATCATCCCTTGTTATCACATCATTTCTTGCTTGTTGGCAAACGCATCAGACTCAGGTGAGTCTCATAGCCCCGCTTTTTACTTTTTTACCTCGGGGTGAGGATACATGCTCTATTTGTTTTACATGTGAACACAAGTACTAAACATCGCTATATTCTGCATGAGCTGTTTGCTAATCATTTTAAAAGCCCTCCACGATCATAGTTTGGTAATACTTTTGTAGCGTGAATGTTAGTGTATGGTACCGTCCGGGTTGGAAGCCCCAACTGGTCAAACGGACGCATTATCATTTATTCATACGAGTGTAGATTAGGCATTCGCAGGGAGGCACCCTCGATCGGGCACTTGATTGTGATCCCGACACCTCAGTTAAGCTCAGACTATGACCTCATGGCAGTAATATACACATTTATTTGATTGATTTCAAACATTATGATTAAATCTTGTGGTTCATACATTATGTTTATTCATACAAACCTGTGAGCTCACCAGCTTTTAGCTGACCTTTTAGCATGTATTCTCAAGTACTCAGCAGCAGTAGGTCTGCTCAAGATTAGATAGCTCGAGTCGCATACAGACACCAGGAGATTCCCCTGCATTTCTACATTTTGTAAAATTAGATATGCCTTAGAATCTCTCACATTTGGCTTACGAGCTTTTGTAACTACTACAACATTGTAAAACTTTTACTATTATCAATGTAATTTGTAAACGACGCATATAAAGTCGTTCATTATATCTTATGTGCTGTGATTACCGTATTAGTCGCGCTCCGACCCGAATCGCTTCCGCACAGTAAATTTGGGGGTGTGACAACAAGCCCCTCATCGAGGATTACGTGGAAGGCAATGCTGAGCATACGCTCCAGACTGATCCAACGGCCCCCTAAGAATAATGTTAGCCCATTTTGAAAAATAAGATCATTTTATTGCAAAGGCCTCCCCTCCGGAACCAACAGTGATATGCGTGTGAAGGCTGACTCCAAAGTTGCGGATAATGGGGACTGAACATGGGTCTCCTATGAAGATTCCCAAGCCTCCACCACTAAGCTACAACCTCGAGGTTCGATGTGGTGACACATTATTTCATGAATCAGAGTGTGTTTGGTTTTATGGTATGATAGTATTAACGGGTGCGAGTGCCAAATTTAGATATCAAACCCACAACGATGGTGGTTTCTCAAACGTGTGATGAATTTAGCATTTCATTCCCATTTCCAAATTTCCAATTCTTTACCCGGTTAAACCTATACCCAAAACAAAACCGAAGTGCAAACAAACGTACCCTGGACTTTCAAAGAAGGCCCATTAAGAGTCCAGCCCGTCTATTAGGCCCAGAAAGAACTCACATTATACCAATTCTACCCTTTCACACATTTTATCTTATAACTCCACCAATTAGGGTTTCCGCCATTTCCATCTCAACCCGCCGCGCTTCATCGGAGCAACCAAATTACCGGTAATTCACCCAACCTATCTAAGTATTCAATTTAATTTATGTTTATTCGTTGTATTTTGAACTGTTATACTATCAATCAATCGTATTGTGTACACTCATCAATACTGTGTATGTAGTGTTAGGGTTTTGATATAGTCTTACTGTAATTGAGATTCATAACATTATTATATCATTTGTAAGCTTGTTTATTCAGTGTTTTAATACTTTAATTGAGGTAATATTACTTTTAAGTTGAGATTTAGTAAGATTTGGATTAAAGAAGTTGTTTTCTATACTCTGCAGATGTAATAGATATATGTATATGCATGTATATATATTTATAGTAATTACTAGATAATACATAAGCATTGAGTATGCTAAATGATGCATCTTGTGAATTTGTGTTTGTAAAGCTTTTTCTATAAAAATGATGTAATGTTGTAAAGTCACCGTTTGCGCTAGAAATGTTGTTACGGATCGCTGTTAGAGTTGTGTTTGAGTATGGAAGTTGAAAAGCGATGTTTTGTTTTCAGAATCAGTGTAGTGAGGGTGTAGAAGCAATGGCACCAAAGACTAGCAAACCTCATGCATGTAGAAACCCTGACTTGATCAGAGGTGTGGGTAAATACTCACGATCCAAAATGTATCACAAGAGGGGTCTTTGGGCTATCAAGGCAAAGAACGGCGGTGTTTTCCCAAAACACGAGAAGAAAGCTGCTGCTGCCGCTCCAGCTGAGAAGCCACCCAAGTTTTACCCGGCTGATGATGTGAAGAAACCGCTTGTGAACAAGCGCAAAGCCAGGCCTACTAAGCTCAGGTATATGATACATTGATTTGATAATGTTTATGCTATATATATGTATCATGCGTGTTGATCTTCATGATTGTCTTGTATGTGTTTAGGGCTAGCATTACCCCAGGAACCGTGCTGATTATTTTGGCTGGGAGGTTCAAGGGAAAGAGGGTTGTTTTCTTGAAACAACTTACTTCTGGATTGTTGCTTGTTACTGGTAATCTTTTGTTCTTTTCCTCTTTACTCTGTGAAGATGAAAGACATGTTTTAATTCTTCAATGTAGCTGACCTTTTTCTGTTTGATGTTTGCAACATCTGATGTTCACTGCTTCTTTGCTATTGGCAAATGTTTTCAATTATCGTATACCATTATTATGTTATTATGATATACCATTATTATGTTATTATGATAATGATTGATACAGAGTTGAACTGTATTTCTCTCTTAATTTTTGATCATATTCATGTATATTGTAGACAGTAGTTGTTGATCTAATACGATTTGTCTATAATACTCTACTTTTTGTGGGTTATCTATTTATCTTTCTTTTTATCGTTTTCAATTTGATAGTGGGTAGAAATGAAATCATACTTAAAGTTATGTGCAATACAATAGAAAGTTAATTTCAACCTTATGATAGATTATATTTATAAATTTATGTACATGTACATATTGGTGACTTTTTCAGCAATACCTGTTACCTATTCTATAATTTACTGCAGTTGTGTTCTTCATCATATGTATGATTTTCTATAACTTCATGTATTTTTTTATAATGGAAATGTTGATTTCTATTTTTACTTTAGGACCATTCAAGATCAACGGTGTTCCATTGAGGAGGGTTAATCAGTCATATGTTATTGCCACATCAACAAAGGTAGACACCTCGAAGGTAAATGTTGAGAAGTTCGATGACAAGTACTTCGGAAAGAAGGTTGAGAAGAAGAAGAAGAAAGGAGAGGGAGAGTTTTTCGAAGCAGAGAAAGAGGTAATAACATCTTACTTGTTTCATATTTCTATGTTCTGTTATGTACATCCTTTTGTAGTTTCTGCTATATACATAATCTGATTGTTGGATCTATTTTGCATTTTAGGAAAAGAACACTCTACCACAGGACAAGAAAGACGACCAGAAAACCGTTGATGCCGCATTGATAACATGTATCGAGGCTGTTCCAGATCTGAAAAGCTATTTGGGTGCAAGATTCTCACTCAAGGCCGGCATGAAGCCACATGAGCTTGTCTTTTAAGGGAAGCAACAAGAACTATTACTAGAGTTAATTTTGTTTCTGTCAAACATAGATCTAGAGGATGATGCATTGTTGGTTTTTTATGTTAAATGACTATGGATTGCTTTTCTCTATATGCTCCCAAGTACAATGGAATTTTGCAAAGAATCTTCATTTAATTGTTATGTTATCTTAATTGCATAATAAGCCTGTGTTTACATGTCCTATTTGCTCAAATATTAACTTTCAAGGATTTTTTACTACTTCTGTTTTGGCAAAAATTAAATAAATATATGTCAACTGAAATAAAATATCGACAGTGTTGACGATGATCGAACATATTACATATTCTGAATATGTACATTGTGATCACCACATTGAGTTACAACACTTGAAGCCTTGAGTTTTTGTGAAACGGCGTTGAGGATGAAGCTTGAAGGTTGAGGATGAAGCTTGAAGCTTAAAAGATGAAAGCATGCAAACGACCAATCTCTATATAATTGGTGATTGATGAGTCACAACTACTGTAAACCTTAGATGAACTTATATGACAATTCCGTTTTAGTGTCGCTTTTGTTGTGCCGATGTAAATACCTACTGATTGAAGTTGACAACTCCGTCGACTTCTAAGTATATGGTGCCTGCTTTTGTATATGGGCTTGCACATGTTTTAGGAGATGATGCATGACAGCCAAATAATGAAATAAAGTACAATGAATTGTCCTAGTGGCTCCAAATACACTGAAATATTGAATGGTAATACTCCACCACAACTTTGCTTTCTATTTCATTTCGTTCGTCAAATGTTTTTGATGAAATTATAATTCATCAAAGGAATTGGAATGACAAGGAATGTAAATTTTATTGTGTGAAAGAAGTAGGTGACTTTCAAATCAATTCATTCATAAACCAAACATCATTGTGAAATAGAATTGAAATTCCAGTTCCATTGAATTCCTCAAACCAAACGCAACCTGAATTTATCATAAAAACACTAAATATAATCATTTCAACTATGACAAATTATCTAACTTCCCAAAATATCATTAATTAAGAACATGTATTTAAAAGAAGTTAACAACATAAATGTACCTAAATATCCGGAATTTGTTCATAGTTGCTAAAAGTTTACAAGATCTGGATGATACTCTTTATATCTTCCAGAAGCAAAGTCAAAATTTGCAGTTCATCAATTTTGACTCATTCCAACCTCACAAGTCACAACACATTCATTTGCTCAAACTTCACATATAAAACATCATAATTCGCCATAACAAATCTACAGCCACTTCTCATATCAACTCATCACAAATGTTGCTACTTCTTGTCTTCCTTTTGTCACCGTTGGTCGTGATGGCAGAGCGTTGCCACCCCGACGACAAAACCGCCATCCTCAAATTCAAAAACAGCTTCTCAAACGGTCCTCAACTCTTGCCAGGGTGGACCCAAGATCGCGATTGTTGTGACATATTCGATTGTGATGAGACAACAAATCGTGTCATAGACTTTTCCCTCACTTACTCTAACCTCGCAGGCACAATTCCTGAAGTTATTGGCAATCTAACATATCTCCAATCCCTTCGTCTTAAAAAAATGCCATTTCTCGTTGGCGAAATTCCTCAAGCCATTACAAGACTAAAACACGTCAGATTTCTTGATATAAGTTGGACCAACGTATCGGGTCAAGTTCCTTCATTTCTATCCGAGTTACAGAACATTATGATTCTCGATCTTTCATTCAATAACTTAACAGGCCCGATCACGTCATCACTAGCCACTCTCCCAAATATAATCGGGCTAGATCTTAGTCGAAACAAACTCACAGGGTCAATCCCCGAGTCATTTGGCCATTTCGTATCTCAAACCTCGATAGCAATAGTTTTATCTCACAACATGTTATCCGGCAAGATTCCTAAATCTCTTGGTAACACGAATATATATCGAATTGATGTATCAAGAAACAACTTTTCAGGAGATGCATCGATGTTATTTGGGGCATCAAAGAATACTACTTCAATCGACATCTCACGAAACAACTTTGAGTTTGATTTCACACGAGTGAACTTCATGGTTGACACATTAGTATCGTTGGATATATCACATAACAAGATATATGGCGAAATATCGTCTCAAATATTACAAGTTTTCGGGTTACAAATACTAAATGTCAGTTATAACAGATTGTGTGGAAGGATTCCTTCACCGTGGAAACTAAAGTATCGCTCTGAAGGGTTCGATAACTCGTCATTCTTACATAATCGATGTTTGTGTGGATCGCCACTCGATCAATGCAAATAGAAGACAAGACAACAAAGTCTAAATTAAGTGTTTGAACATGCGATTTGTTGAAGTGTAAAAATGCTATATGTTTAAACTTATACTTTGTGGTAAGTAAGTTACGATAATTAACATGGTTTAGCACCTAAAAATACTCTAAAAACGATTATATCAGTTTTAAACTACAATGATGAATACTGTATTAGATTCTGATTAGTAACCAAATAGCTTTTCAAAAATATAAAATAAATAAATAAAATTAGTAACCGAATCAAAAGTCATAACCAAACGTTGTTATATACTTAAAAAGGCGTTTGGGCCTAAGTTTCATACTCAATGGGAAATAGTCGATGACCTTTTTTGTTGCTAAGCTATTCACTCGAATCGAATGCAAAGAAAAACTAATCACAATAATAATAAATTCATTAAGTTATCATCAAGTATTTTAATTTTTGCACTTGAAATTCCATACCTAATGATAAAGTTCGGGTAAAGGAAATGTCCCCGGCAAATTTTATAAATAAAGAATAAGCGTTACAAGACAATGGATCGTGGAGAAAACATAAAGCTTTAACCTAATGCTAAGCATGAAAGGCTACGGACATATACACGACAGATCGCATATATAACAGCCAAGCTAACAACTACAAAACTCTAAGGTCAACAAAACTGATCCGCCTATACCAAGTTATAAGCCATTGAAAATGCATAGAAATAACAAGATAAAAAACACAATGACAATACCCAATGATGTGGGTTTCTCATGTGGTTCTATATTAAAGAAGTATGTGGGTTTCTCCAGTTGTTGAATTGTAGGAAGAGATTAGTATTCAGAATGACAATTTTATTCTCCTGAGACATTGTTTTCAAAGTCAAGTTTCAGAAATTTATCATTTCGACGCCTGAAATAGAGTTGTTACTTTCTCATCTTAGCTCAAATGTGTAACGAGTGTGAGTCTGAAAACTTCAGGTAGTACAGAAAATGCCTGAATTTTGAGGGAAGCTTACGTTTGAGTTTCCTTTGACTACAAGGTAATTTATCAGCTGGAGCAGAGGTGGACGAACAAGTGAACAACACCTCCTTCCCTTGCATTAGCGCCCACTTTTCCACATCCACTTCAAGGAGAAAGCAAGTATAAATAATAGCTTTAGGCTTTCGAGCCTTTCTTCCTAGGACGGAAGCCTTTACTTGAACTTGAGCGGGACTGATGCTACACCTTGGGGCTGCAGTCCTTAGCACGGATGTCCCTCTTCAATCCCCAGCTCCTACCATTGAAACAGCTAGGGGCTATTTAGTTCTGCCAATATCAGGGAGGAATAGCTCTCAAAGGGCTTCCTTCTTTATCTAAGCAACTAATAGGCTTGGGTGGCTAGGGCACATGCTATCGAGGTAACACGCCTGATCCCGAAAACACATCTGGCGGATGCGAACCTAGATGTAGTTGGAATTGATTATCGGTGAAAGCATAGAAGAATCACCTGCAATAGTCACAGGGAATACAACTAGAAATATGGATAGCGCACATTGATATCGCCCAACCTGACTACTTATAAATTGCTGATTTCTGCTGTCCAATTTCAACACATTACCAAATACAGCCAACCTGTGTGTTCGTCAGCAATTCTTCTAACATCCAATACAATTAACACTCGTCTTTAATATTTACAATTAAATTAAATGTTCTTAAACCAACATTTTGTGAACGCAGCAAACACTCCATTTTGAAAAGCACGCATAAATGATCACCGTAGAAAAACAAAATGTACTAAAAAAATATAAATAAACAGATTGACGGATTGGGTAGAAACAATCAGTCAAAAAGTATAGCTTTCAGTCAGTTTTGCATATTTTAGACAGTAACAATTTGAACAGAATATCCCACTTTCCGGATCACTACACCTTCATCTCAAATAGAGAACCAGCTTACAAGAGACCAACACATCACAAACATTTAATCTAAAACCAAAAACCCCCATGTAAAACAAATAAGCAGTAAAAGTAGGAAATCAAAACCACTTTCATTAAAAACCTCATATCATCAACTACACCTTGCATCCAAGACTTTTACATAGTCATACAAAATCTGTTTGGCAGTAAAACTAAGAAAAAAGTAACAAAATCCCATTACGTTTAGTCAAATAAGCTGAATCCCATATCCTGCAAAAAAAAACATTAAAGACGTATCAGAATTCACAATTCCTTTAACAGAGAGTAATTGACATCAAGCATGATATTACAAATAAATTCAAAAAGGTAAGTTGAAGAAAAAGAGCTTACATCATCGGACTCCTCTTTCTCTTCAACCTTTTCTTCTTTCTTCGACTCGGCAGCAGCTGCTGCAGGTGCAGCACCACCACCACCGGCTGCAGCAGCGACTGCAACACCACCACCACCTGATGGAACTGATGCCAACTTTTCCCTTCCAGATGCGATCAACTCAGTGATATCTTTACCCTTGACCTCAGACAAGAGCAAGTTGATTCTCTCGTCATCAGCATCGGCTCCAACTGCAGGTAATTAGTTTCTAACTCATAAATAATTATGCATAAATTTCACCACAACCCAAACGCTTTTAGCTTTATTCAATGCAATCCATTACAAACTCATGTATAAGGCCTATAAAACATAAAAAACCAGTAACATTCTATGTGTATCCCACCACATCACAACAAATAACACAAAAAACCAGCATGTAATATAGAATCTAATGCATCATCTAAACAATTCCTAAATAATGGCAGTACAAAAACTAGAACCAACCATGATTTCGGCACGGAAAATAATACACAGTTATTGATACAGTTTAGGTAAACTACTACTAATCTACACCCATAAAACTTGCAAGGCAAATAGGTAATTATACATATATCAACGTAAATGACAGAACCGGATAAAATCTCAATTATTGACATTTAATAAAATATCACACACACTAACACGTAACTAATTTAAATATCAATAAGCAACCATATCTAGCATAAAGTTTGCAGCCCATACAAACCCTTGTGTAGCTAACAATATAAACACTTAAGATCATCAACACTAAAAAATTATACCTGAACCGAGAATGCTCTTCAAATCTTCGGCGGAAGGGGTGGTGTTACCTCCCAAAAGAGCCAACAAATAAGCAGCAACAACCTTCATTCTATCAATTTAAACATGACAAATTCAATAACCAAATTCTTCACAATTCAACAAATACATTCAATCATCACATTGTGCAAATGAAATATTATATCCTTAAAACTAGTTTCCCCTAAATATTAATAAATTTAATCGAACAATAATAACATCTATAGAATGCAAACATTATATATGATACAATAATCGCACTTCAAATTATACATAAAATTGTCAATACACAAATTACATTTCAAAATCGAATCGGAATCCGTTAGAACAACAGTCAATTGCACTCAAACAATAACGTAATCAAAATTCATTTTTAAAACTAGTTTTCTATAAATATCATATAGTTAGGTGAATAACATGAAATTGAACTATAACATGGGTACGATAAGCAAACCTAATTTAGTGATTCGGAGAAGAATCAAAGTACCTGTATCTTCTAGTTACAGCCGCTGATTATCGTGATTTTGGAGTGTGTGGGCGTTAGGGTTCTGCAGGCAGCGGAAAACCCTAAACATTTTTATAAATACGGCTTCATTTGTTTACTTTAGTGGGCTTGGTTTAAACGTATTCTTAATGGGTTGGGACTTGGGAGGCCCATCTTATTGAAATGCAGTATACAATTATACATAACTTCGATTCGGGTATATTTGGCAAAAGTAACTCGTAGTAGCGGAAGTTGGTGTGTTTAGCGAAAGTAGTTGATAGCTGAATCTTATAATTTAAGCTGGAAGTTGTAACTTATAACAATATTTATATTAAAAATGTTTGGCAATGTAACATGAGCTTAAAACATTAATTGACATATAAGGAAAATAAATAAAACTAAAATGAATAAAAGACATTTAACTAGGTGGAAGTTATGTGATAGTTTCAATAAGCTCTACTTTTCTCTAGAAGCTAATTAAAGTACCGTATTTTTAGGGTGTGTTTGGTAAAACTAGCTTGGAGCCCAACTGTAAGCTTATGATTAAAAAAAAAAAAGGTGTGTACACTCACATAAATTTGTCACCCAAACACACCATACACCTAGTTTTTTGTTGTGACGGTTTAACGGGGGGTATATGAATAATTTTATTTGGCAAAAAGAAAGCAATAGAGCTTATTGAAACAAGACTCTAAGGGGCCGTTTGTTTCGCAGAATGTTTTGAAAGGAATTGGAATCTGTCAAAGGAATTAGAATGTAAAGGAATTGAAATGGGAAGGAATTGGAATGTCAAGGAAAATGTATTGCGTTTGGTTAACAAAAAATTATCAATGGAATTGGAATTTAAAAAAGTCAGGTCATGACCAAATTACCCTTTCAATATTTTATATAAAATCTAATTAACTATGGAGTTTTTTGTGTATATATCTTTATTTATTACCCTTTTTTTGTTTACAATTATTATTGTTTAATTATTAGTTATATCAATATATCAAAATCAAAATTAATTAATTAATGTAAAGACTATCATCCATCGTTCACATATGGTATCTTGAAGATACAGAACCACCACCGACCACCGACGGATACAAGTATCAACCAATAAAAAATTACCCACAACTACCATGAACTCCACCAAATCAAAGCCATATCCGCTACGTCGAACTCCCGCACTCAAATCACTATTTGTAACATCAATGATGAATCTCCAACAGATCTATACAAAAAAATTAATTTAATTGTTGAAAGTCTTCTCCCAGATCTGGCATAAACATTCGACCTGCAAGTGAATGGCCGCAGATGAAGTGCGACGGTGACGAGTGTCCGATGGTGACAAGTGAACCGTAACAGTGGTGGTTATGCTACGGTGACGGAAAAGTAGCAGCGGTTTGATGGTGGCGGTGGTGGGGCGGTGATGATCTATTGGTGCGACGGTGGTGGTCGTACGACGGTGTCAGTAGCAGTAATAGTGGTGGTTTTGAGACGGTGACAACGAGCAGTAGCGGTGGTGTTATGCAACGGTGACGGAACAGTTGTGATGGTTCGACGGTCGACGGTCGGTGGTCGGACAGTGATGATTGTGTAACTCAAGTTTTATGGTATATAGGTGGTGCCTCCTGAGAAACGGGGAAGAAGATATGAACCATTTGTTGAACATAATGATTTTTAATTTTATATTATTTTGGGGTTTTTTTTTGGTAAATATGTAAACATTCCATGGAATGTTAAATTTTCCTTCACTTAATCGATGGAATGTTGAATTCACCTAGTTAAAGGAATTTGATGGAAAGTTTTAAATTCCAATTCCATGGCTTTCTCCAACCAAACAAGAAAATGATGGAATTCAAATTCCAATTCCGGGGAATTCCAAGGAATTCCGCGAAACAAACACGCCCTAAGTGGATTGTCACTGGCTAAATGCAAATAGACTACAAGATAACAAGTCTAAATAAAGTTTCAAACATGCTATTTGTTGAAGCAGAATGCATTTTATGTTTAGGGTAAATTACAGAAAGTGTCCTTGTGGTCTTTCAATTTCTCAGAGATTATCCCTCCCAAGTTTTTGTTACACCACCCATCCCCGTCATTGTCTTTTTGTCCCAAGTTCATCCCTTCTCCCGTTAAATCTAACAGATAAACAGTTAAATCACAAAAAATAACTAAAATGTAGGGGTGAGCACAAAAACCGTTTAACCGAACCGTAACCATATTAACCGCTAAACCGATCCATATTAACCGCTTAACCATACAAACCGACGGTTCGGTTAAGTAAAATGAAATTAACCACCGGTGGTGGTTCGGTTACGGTTAATGTTCATAACCGAGCCGCCATTAACCGCCCCGCCTTAAATGTTATACTTATTTTTTTTTATTAATTTAATAAATATATTAATACATATATTATTCTTATTCCTATGTGGATTAGTGCTAAAATTTAGAAAATATATACAAGTTAATTTTTGTATTATTGATTTTGTACTTTTGTTAACTTATTATAAGTTTTTTAATGGACCAATATAATATATGAACCAATATTTGAATTTTAGTATCCATTCATATTTACTATCGCTCTTTTGGATCTAAATAGTTAAGTTGTAATTTATTTTTTATTTTCAAAACCAACATATTCGGTTAACCGCTTTAACCGTCGGGATTAATCGATCCGTCAAAATTAACCGCTTAACCGATCCGCCAATTAACCGAACCCAACGGTTATTAATATCAATTAACTGCCATATACGGTTCGATTACGGTTAATGTCCGTAACCGCCCCAAACCGAACCGTGCACACCCCTACTAAAATGCCCTTCTTCTTCTTCTTCTTCTTCTTCCACTTTGCTTTATTCATCACCCTCATCGTTCATCACCCTCGTTAGAATTGAAACACTAACCAACGAACATTTAATCCTCAATCACCCAACCACCCTCAGCCAAGCATCCAAATTAATAGGAAAATAAACAATTCATCTTTCCATTTCTGAACACACTTACAAACAAATCAAAACCCAAATATGGGTTTACACATTAATTCAAGATGCATTATCCTCATAAAATAAAGCCTAGATGTGTTCGTAACTATAAGCCACCACCATGTTCGTAACCACTGGCCGTCGTTGTCACAACCACCTGTCGTAACCGCCGGCCTTCGTGGTGGTCGTAAACACTATCCGTCGCGGTGGTCGTAAACCCCAACCGTTAAAATACACCGCTACCGGAATCCACCGCCGCTGGAATAAATTGCTGTAGAAATCCATAAACCACCACCGCAATTTCCTATCTTCTTCTCTTTCCTCGTCAATTTTCCTCATATGCATGTGGATCAAGTTCAATTTTTAGATTTGTGTTAATTTTTTTGTTTGTGTGTTGTATTATTTATGTTTTCAGTTACAACTTATATGTTTAAGGTTAGATTCACTGGTTATTTAATTTAGATAGTGAAGGATTAGACTTTTGTTGTTCGAACATGGGTGGTTGCTAAGAACGTGATGAACATTTGATATTGAAAACATATTTAATTGAAATGGGAAGAAGGACTAGATTTTTTGTGGTTTGAATTGTTTGTATTATATTGTTGTGGCATATTTGCTGAAATGATATGAGATTAACATGGTGGTATCATGTTAAATTATGACTTGAAGAGAGTTAAAGATGGGGAAGAGAGTAAAATGAGGAAGAAGGGTATTTTGGTCGCTTTTTACAAGTTAACGATTTATTCATGAGATTTAACGGGGAAGGGATGAACTTGGGACAAAAAAACAACCATGCGGATGGGCGGTGTAATAAAAACTTGAGAAGCATGATTCCTAAGAAACTCAAAGATCATAGGGACGCTTTTTGTAATTTACCCTTATGTTTAAATTAGTTTGTGGTATGTAAAAATGTGGTATGGCGCCTAAAAAACCCTAAAAGTTATCTTAATTTTGAACTACAATAAGGAATTACCAATTGTGATTAATATGCATGTAATCGAATTAAACGTTCACTGAATTATTTGACATTTGTTCATTTATGAAATGAACAAACATGGACTAAAAAATGTGTTTGTATATTTAAATGGACAAACATGAACATGCATCTCATTCGTTCATTTATGTTAGCGAACATATGCTAAAATGTCTTTTAATATTCATTTGATTATCTTCAATTTCATTTCATATACGGTAATACGGTATGTTCAATTATAGTAGCTTGCTTAAGTTCATATATATTTGTAGATGTTGGATCAGAGGAGCAACTGCATTTTAAAGGGAAAGGGGGGTAGACGATCTTAACCGTTAATTTATGTGATCAACGGCTCAGATTCGCAACACTGTATATACTATGTACACTACATTTTGCGTAAAAAGAAACAGTTGTGTTAAGATGCAGCGAATGTAGGTCGTTGATCACAGAGATCAACAGATGAGATCGTTAGCCATTAATTCTCCTCAAAATGCAGTTTACCCCTTACCCTTAACATTTATATTTTTAATAGATTTTTTTAATAAATACAAGTATACAACTACATCCGTGGTATTTAATTATTTAAATTAAATCTTATAATCTTTTTAATTAGTTTCACTCTTTCAATATATAAACCTTTAAGTTCTATATAATATGCTATTTTAATTCATTTGTGTACATACATGTCAGTTTTGACATGATCGAGGATGAACATAAACGTATACAAAGCATCTATTTTTCTTAATGAATGAACATGTACATTATTTTTGTTCGAATAATTGTTCATAAACCGTTCATTACACGATCAAGGTTAAACAATGAACATTAATAAGGCACATTTGTGTTCGTTCAATTCATTTATGATCCCTATAACTAGCCGGTAATAAAAAAAAAAAAGTCATCGCGATGGTAGCCTAGTGTTAGTAGACATTCAACATACACGCGAAGGTCACTTGTTCAATCCCTATCCCATGTCCTTTAACCACTCTTAGGGCGAATTCCCTCCCTCATGATGGGCGTGAGACTGGTCGCTTGAGGCCCGGCTACCTTTTTTTTAAACCAAAAAAAGGTCATAAGTCATAACCAATGTTGCTTTGAAACTTTGATAAGGCTCAAGTTAAAAAGCGTTTGAGCACCAATTATATAATGCAAAATTGAAAACCAAAGAAAGAAAAATAGCCCCTCAAATCATAATCTAGAAAAGTACGGAGTACAATAGTAAATAGGTACCTATATTTTCACACCAATTATGGAATTTATAGTAGTTAAAAGTTGGTTAAACAAAACCGTCACTTAGAAACAAATTAATAATGTATCTATCTCAATCTAATTATCGTTTGATGATGATTTTGATTCAACAAAGTGATATAAACGTCTGCCTTTCTTTCGTATATCAATTAAAATATTAATAATTATGGAAAAGAACGAACAACAATTAGAAGCATATTAATATTTAATCATCATCAAAGCAAATAAGTTAATGACTTTTTATTGCCACGTCATATGCAAAATTTGCGATTTATTATTTTTATTTTGACCCATGCTACACTTACAAAAATCTTACACAATACTACTGACACTGTATGTGATTATTTGTTTTCTATAATGAATTAAAGAAATTCATACATGACCAAACGTAGTTATAGAAGGTTTTATTATGTATATTTTAATGAACAAATAACCTGAAATACCCTTTAAACAAGGTTGACTAATAACTAGTGGGTTGACTTTAATATTTAATTTGGTACAAAGAAGTTGCGAAGGGACAATGTTCTAAAGTGGAAACGTTTGTAGAGATTATGCAATAACAAAAGTATACCCTAGGACTTGACATGAATTGTACAGTATAATATTGTATGTATATTTTTTCATATCCTAAATATAAATAGGGAATTGATAATGACAGTCTTTAGAGCTGTCAATATAAAGAAAATTGTACATTTATTGAAGCTATAGTTTTCTTATTAATCAAAATTATTATAATTAACACACTAAAGTTTTGTATATAATTTACTGAAACTTTCTTTTTATATGTGATGTATTAATTATAATTTTTGATAATAAAGAAAAGTTTGAGTTCAATAAATAAGTTCAAGGGATTATTATGGACAGTCCTAAGAGCTGTCAATATCATTTCCTATAAAATAAAAATATAATAAAGAAAACCATTAATGATGTCATCAATTATTCATTTAGCTAAAAATTGCTTATTTTTACCAAATTAGCAATTAGAGACATGTTAACTTCATAAATAATGATTAAAATCTAATTATATTTAATCGTTTGAGATAAACCAAAAGATTGTATCTTTCTCTAAGTGTAAAACATTTCATATATTTTTATAAATCACAATTAGAATGGAATATTATTAGTGTAAGAATTGACCTAATAACGTAACAATGTAAAACAAACCTTTTATGTTATAAACAAATATTATGTACGTTAAAAAATAATTACTAATATATTCGCCCGTGTATATATATATATATATATATATATATATATATATATATATATATATATATATATTATAGTAGAGTTCGTTAGGGTTGTTTGTTTACATTTAATAAGACTCATTTACACATCAATCGTATTTTGGTCCACAAGTTTCAATTAACTTGCAAGTTCGATTATCCCTAATAAATGATGTTATACTATTAGAACATGTAGGACATGAGGAGTCACGCTACGCCATCAGTGTGGATGAAGGACCACACTTATGCACACTACTCTATTTTCGGTGTGTCTTTAGAGTGGTAAGCTCAAAGTCGTCACTATCATTTTGAGTTGTCCAAATTTTTTTATTTTTTTTATTTACAATGTTTGTTTTCTTTGAATAATAATTTTGTTTTAAGGTACAAAATGTTTGACTGTACGCCATCGGTGAGTACACATAAAAGATTAAGTGTGATTTTCAATGTATCTATACTCCCTTATAATGCATTTGGCATTTAGCCTTAATGCTTAGAGTATGTAAGATCAGAAATTACTATTGTGCCCCTTACCTTTCATTATTAATTTATTAATTAAATAATAATAAAATTATAATATCTTAATTGCTAAATTAACTCCACATATTTATGGAATATGAAGAAATCTCTATACTTGCTACTTTTATGCCCTTAAACTTGTCAACATAAAAGTCAAATATATATTAATAAAAAGTAAGATGTGTAACGTTTATATTTTTATGGTATTAAATTTATACTATAGATATAATCATTAAATCCACTACATTTTTTGTCATTTCTATTTACAAGCTTATATTATATTGCATGGCATGAAAATTAGAATACAAACTAAAACACACACATTTGAGTCACCTTGAAAATTCAAAAATACACACTAACAAACTATAAAATAGTAAGATACGAACTAACGACATCAAATTTGACTGAAAAACTATAAAATCGTAAAATACGAATTATAAATACCCGCCGCATTGCGCGGGCACAATGCTAGTAAATAATAAATTGATATGGCGGCATGACGTTAATATGTCAAGTTTTTTACCACTCCAGTAATGGAGTTCACCCTTTTTATAACTTGCCTTTAAAGTTACAATTGAATTTTTTGTATAATGTCATTGCACATTTGTAGTGTATTTTGGATCTGCAGGTCCTATGTACCTATGTACGTAAAAGATTTGTAGGAGTATATTTGTATCATTCGTTTGTATATTCAACTAGTTTATAACCCGTGAATTCGCATTGAACTTGAGAATATGTGGTCATTTAACGAACTATATGAAACTTCTAAATGTCATTCAAAATATATATTTATATTTTTAATTAGATATTGTCGTGTATTTGTTTGGCAAAATGTTACTTATGGTGTGTTCCTTTGTAAAGTTATAAGTTTATTGTAGTCTGATGTAATATACACTGTAACGACGTGAATAATCAAAACATGACCTATTATATGACAAATTAACCTAGATACGTAGAGAAGCTGTTTAGGTTACTATAAAGTGTCAACTCATGCAAGCTTTGAACCCGTTTAGTTTTTAAGTTAACCCAAATAATTTACCTGATTGACCCATTAAAGATAAAAATCTATCTCGAATTGACCTATTAAAATTTATTCGACTAATTACTTATAGTGGTGCAAGAAGGGAAAAAGGCTTCACATAGAGTTAGATTTAGGGCTTAAGGTGCGTGAATTAAAGAAGATAGAAGCCATCGAATGATTTGAAGCAGAGAGAAAAGATTTCATTTATAAAAGTAAGGGAATATTGTTTGATATGATTGAAATAGTTTCATGTAAGTGCAATTATAAATTTGAATCATACATATTTTTTTTTCAAAAAAAATAAAATAATATTTGACCAAATATATATGTCAATAATATTAGGAAATGAATCTGATTAGAAATAAATTAATATATTTTAAATATTCAATTTTTTTATGTGATTTAATCAAATGTTTGAATTGAAATATAAATGGGACTTAGATGACCTTAAATTAGAAATAATTAGGGGTAATTAGTTAAATAAAACAAGGCTAAGGAGACTTGTCGTATAGACAATTTAGGGAGAGAAGATCAATGGTGATTAATTAGGGAGGTTAAAGAATTAAAGGGTTCGGATTAATTTTGAAAGGGTTAATTTTATTTTGTCTACATATTTAAGACTTTATTATAATTATAACTAGTTTATAATTTATAGTTTATAACCCGCGAATTCGCGGGTTAATTCATGATCATGCTTATATAATGTGTGATTTAACTGAACAATTGAGTAATTGATTATTATATAATGATTTTATTATGAGGCAATTGTAATTGCAATAATTAATATGTCTAAGAGATATAAAAATTATAAAATTTATAAATTATAAAAAATGTAGTACCAAGCAGATAGTATATAATTTTCATTGAAATAGTAACATCAAAAAATATTATTGACGTCCAATACGTGCTAAATAAGCTTGTTTAGTGATCATAGATGTAAACATACTAATTGATCTATGTATACCCTAATTGATTAATTGTATATTTGGTAGATTTGGTATCTCTTATCGATTTGATATGTAGAAATATATTACGACGTGGTATTCAACTATTGAAATCAATTCCTAAAAGTTATCATTATGACTCATTCTTAAAAGAGAATTACGTTTGGTTACTCTCTGTCGTTGAAGCCTAGCTACAAGCCATTGTTGAGGTATAATAAGGTGAAGATCTGCAATTAGCCATTAATTGATATACTCTATTGTAAAGTCATATTCGCTGCAAGGGAACACAACATTGCTTCATTCCTTTTTAAAAATTTGAATCCAATAGTTGATCAAAACATATGTCCATCATTATGCAAGTATATGTCGATCATCCGTGAAGCATGTAGACCAACACTGACACCAATATTAAATAAAAAACGTTAAGATACTATGATTATTAATCATTACTGTGACAACCGTCACCAAACCGTAATCGTAATTCAAACCGTAAAAATGCATTTTTGTGAAAAGACTCGTATTAGAGATTTATTTACATCAAAGTCTTCGTTTTTGAAAAACGAATCCAACGCAAAAAGAATCATCGCAATCCGACGTGTAATGAAAAGGATACGAAACAAAACGTAGACGTACAATAAAATAATTCGAAGTTAATTGCGAGGCTGCACCGTTCGGGTCATAAATCTCTCATCCGGACTCGGATTGAGTTGATTTAAAAGCCCAGATGACTGGAACACATAGAGCTATAACATATCTAAATTTCAGCTGGTTTGGAGAATTTTAACCCAACATCCGGCTGGACAAAGCCAACCTCCGGTTGGAATGCGTCTCAAGCCCAAAATCATATAAATGCAATCCTAAAACAAACCCTAAATGTTTTTATTTCGTCCAGCCACATTCATCATCATTATCAGTCATTTTTGGCATCATTATACTTTATTCTCAAGGGTTTTAACCTCTTGATTCATCATATCAACCGAAAACATCATTATTCGCGTTCGGTGGTAAGTTATCAATGATTATCCTTCGATTTCTCTTTAGTCTCATTCAAAAGCATGATTAGGGTTTTGATATATCATATTCTTACAGATTTGTAGAGAAAAGTCTTGTCAATCGCGCACTCTTCGGTAGATCTCTAACTCAATCTTTCGATTTAGTCGTAATTATCGATTAATTGATTTTCTATCCATTGGAATCCAGAATTTTCATTCGTAATCAGGGGTCGATTTGAGCCACCTACGTACGTTTTCAGGCTTCGGTCAAAACTAGAAAGTTATAGATTTCGATGTTTTACCTAAATTTGTGAGGTTTCGGCCTCTGAAACGCATTGTATTATTTTATAAAAATTATTTCGTAAACTGTTGCTGTGTATGACGAATTTTCAGAAAACTTTTGTAAATTTAATTCGGTTTGATTAAATTATTTTCTAATCATTATGGGATTTGTGAATGTAAGATAAAGGTTAGATATTTTCTGTAAGAAAAATGATATTTTTATATTTGTAAGTGAGTCTATTTATTAGATTTAAAAAGGGTGTGTTATTTAACGAGTATAGCTTAAGATTTCAGTTTAAGATTTTGGTATGGTTTGGGTCATGGAATTGCATGTTAGGGTTTGAGTTAGGTCATGAAAATTTTTCTGGAACCTTTTGAACATGATGAATGACTTCTATAAAAATATTGTAATTTGTGAAGGTTTGTAAGTATTTTAACTTTTGTAAAAGAGTTTTGTTTGTCGGAAATACGTTTTCTATAAGCAGTTCGTTTCGGTGAATTTTTAAAAATAGTTAAACATTGAAATAAATTTTGAGAAAATTACTGAAAGTTCTTGATTCATAAAAGGGTCTGTGGTAAAATTTTGAGGGTCTAATAATTTCATTTAGTCGTGTTTCAAAATTTGTGAAGTGGTATAAAAATTCTGGACAGAAATTGTAATTCATTTTAGAATATAAGCTACAACTATTTTATACATGAGAGCTTATACAGGACGCGATATGTGAGATATAATTGTGAAAAAATTTGAAAGGGGTGAAATGAACATTTTCATGGGATACAATGGAGGGGCGTAGCTTTGTCTAGATTGTAACCTATATGCAATTATTTGTAGATTAACGTACTGTTTGGTGGATTCGTTTGGGAACAAGATTTGCTTTGTTAGTCAAGGTGAGTTTTCGTGGCCCCATTTTCTTATTTATTTTCCTTTGGGGGAAAAGTATGCTCACATGTATTCAACTGCTTTTCATGCTGTGATTACATTCATTTTCTTTTTGGACATATGCTTGATATGTGTTACATTATGTGGAATTATGTGCATTATTTGAAAACATTGAGATCATTGAGAACATTGAGATCATTGAGGCTATTCGTCTTGCTCCTTTGGGTGTATTGACAACACGCCGGTTATTGTTATGCTATTCGTCTTACTCCGTGGGGGTAATGACAACACGCATCGTTGTTTGTTGAGAACATTGAGATCATTGAGGCTATTCGTCTTGCTCCTTTAGGGGTATTGACAACACGCCGGTTATTGTTATGCTATTCGTCTTACTCCGTGGGGGTAATGACAATACGCATCGTTGTTTGTTGAGAACATTTGGATCAATTGATATCAATTGTCATATTCTCTCGAGGATATTGACTAGATATATCAAGTATCTCGGAAACTTATTATTTACACTAAATTCACTTTTATATGTGCCTTTTCATTGCATTGTCCTAACTAGTTCATTATCACAGCAAATCTATTTTTGTTTTGTGTCATTTCTAACCTACGAAACTCACCAACATATGTGATGACGTTTTTGAGCATATCTTTTCAGGTTATACTAGCACAACAAGAGATGAGACTAGAGGAACTTAGTGGACTGCTAGGTTGCATAGACTGACTTAATTGCGTGAGATACTATTGATGAAAGGCGTGTTTAGCCTTAATCTTGTCGATGACATTTATTGATTGTAAGACATATCATCATTGTTGATTTGTAGTGTTTTGGCACGAACCATTAATCGTGTTAATGACATCACAACATATTGATCTTTAATTTCATTTAGAGTTCTATATATTGATGTGTTGTGATCCTATCATGGTTGCATTCCGTTGTTTCCGCTTTAGACGGGGTGTGACAATTACTTCTTGGTAGGTTATCATAAATCATTACTCATTAATCAACTTCTATATATCTATAATTATATAAAACATGTGCTGTTCTTTAGATAGAAATTACAATTTCATCCTTAGAATTACTTAAAGTTACATGATGAGGATTTCTGAAAAAGATGTAACTTTTGACCCGCTAATAGTTATGTTACACGCCGATTATGGATGGAAAGGTTGTGAGGAGATGAACGCGTTAGAAAACTGCCAAAGCGGTGCCAAAGTGGTTTGTCCATCTTTTGGAACTAGGAACCCGATACTCGCAACTTGCGACCTAACCATCGAGTTTGTAATGACATATTATGATATTTCTAATTTTGGGTATTTTGTAAAAGGATATTCCCATTTAAAAAAATAATATTCTTCGCGTATTGTCATATTAGTGTTTGATTTTTAAGATGATTCAGAAACATAATATTATATAACGAATGAATGTAATAATAATAAATTTTTCCCGCTAGTTGTATATCTGGGGTATTCTGATATATTTATACACGTAAATATGAGATATGTTTTTGTGTATATACATTGATTAATTGTGATAATATAACCCGCTATACTAAAAACACTTTTAAGTACAAGTAACATCAAAATTAGCATGCTAGGTACCCACCCTCGTAAAACACATGAGGCTATGGAGGAACTTGCTAGATAATGGTTCATTCCAACTCCAGACGCCCCCACTGTGCCAGGGGAGTTGCCCAGAGTCATTCTTGTGGGGTGGACAATGACTGGTGCCAAAGGTACACGGGACCAGGGTGTTCCCGCCAATTTACACATTTTGCTGGAACATCAAAATTACATTTGTATTTGAAAATAGAAAGAGATAATTAAAATTAAACAATTTAATTTACTTATGCGATTGTAAAAAAAATTACTAATGACTTTGAATAAAATGCATTGAAGAATAAATTACCCCTAAGTTACAGGACCTATATTCGTCGTAAGATTATAAGACTGCTTTTTAATTTAATTAACTTTTAATACTAATTTTAAATATGGGTAGTTATCATTAAACTCCAAGGGCATTGAAGTCTTTTGTTTTGACCCATTTGCCATTTAGGTAGTTAAGCTTGGAAAATGTGATCACTTGTGTGGATATATAAATAGTATCATTGTCTTTTACTATGTAAATTACAGAATTCATATTTTAAAAAAAAATCATTATATAATAGCATAAAATAAAAATGATAATGTAAAGTATATAATTATAAAATTTTCAATGTATCTGACGTAAAACTACAAAATTGGTTTTATATTTAAATTATTTAATATCTTATTATTAATATATTTATTAATATCTTTTAATATCAACTAGTTTACAACCCGTAAAATTTGCGGGATGACACATTGATTTACGTTTTAGGGGTTTAATAATTGTTTATGTACATAAGTATTTTTGTGCTTATGAGATGACAGTATGACACAATGTAATGTGTTTAGTGAACGTAACGTAGTTGTGTGTTTGTACCAACTATGTGTTTTTTAATTCTAATTACCATTTTCTTATTTTAAAACTGTTAATTGTTGTAGTTTATGACCTGCAATTTCTTGGAACTATTCTCTTTAGTGTCAAATTTATTTACTCATGAAATACTAAGTTATCATTTTTAATATTTAACATTATTTTTCTCATCATAATTGAATCGTCTAGCTACTCTACAACTTCTACACAGTCTTGCAAGGTCTGCAATAGAGATAAACAAATTAACCTTAATCTATTTCTTCGTAAATTTAACACGTTTTAATCAAATATAAATCGAAATGATGATTGTAAATACCCGATATATGTAATCCATACGAGCAGAAACACTTTGGAGCTTCACATCAAAGTAGTTGATGAGTGCATGATAGTGTGTTCCAATCAGATAAAGTCTTAAAGCAAACGGATTTTACAATTCTATAGCCGGAGAAACAAAACTTAACTTTAAGCTCAAAGATCACATAACTATTTCCTACATTAGATTGTTTCTAGATACATTTGTCTTATTAAAGGTAAAACACATAAACCCCACATGACTTGTTTCTACTTAGGCCAAAAATTTCCTTTTCTGATCCCACCCAATTTAAAACTTTTACATACCTAGCTTTCATAAATTTCATACAGAATAAGGTAAGAAGATTTTGTTTAATAACTTTTACAACTTTGTTGTAATATTAGATTAAAACTTTGTTGTAAAATTTAAAAGTTTTACATAATCAAGTTGTAAAAGTTTTACATACCTAGCTTAAAACTAATTTAAATTATGTTGTAAATTTATATAATCTTATCTGTAAATTTAAATCAAGTTGTAAATTTAAATTTTGTAAATCTAATTTAAAACTTTTACATACATGGCTTTCATAAAACTGTTACAACTTGATTATGTAAAATTTAATAAGATTTACAAAATCTCATTATCAACAACCATTTTTCACACACTTCACACCATATTCAGCACCATTCTTGCTTTGTAGACTAATGTGTACATAATAACCCAATTATGATTGCTATGGGTGTAAAAATACACCAGCAATCCATCATTTCATGCAGCATCAAACTATACATCAAAATACTACACAAATCATCTTATCTGGCATCGGGAAACACTAACATATAGAACTATTGCATTAAAAGAAGAATTTAGGGTTAAATACAAGAAATCACCAATACATAAAAACAAAATCGCCATCATTAATGAGATATTATATGGTAACTGATTGGTTATCGTAGTGAAACGATCTCACTGCTGGATCATGGGACCACCGCTGATTCACTGCTCCATCAGCCTTCTCCACTAGGGATCACAATCACCGGGAACTGTGGGTGTATGTATGTTATTCACAATGCCCCCTGCAATGGATGGAAACAAAATTCAGCAATTACGTATTTGTGTCTCACACAAATTCTGTTCATGTATGTAAAGATGTATAAATAACTAAGCTTTAGAAGTCGTTACGCATGGTTAACCGTTGCGGTTTATAAACCCGATTTAATATACCAACACTAATCCAGCAAAGTGGTTTTCTTTTATGCTAGACATATCAAGTCAACTAAGTTACTATATGAGGAAAGGCAAGCTCTAATGTGGGGTCAAACCGGGCCATCTCAGGTTAGGCTGACCCACAAGACCCTTTTTGTTCAACTTATATACTTCTTTCATACGAAGACTTTGGGCAACTCTCAATCCATTTCCCTAGCTAAATTTTGTAATTTGACTAATTTGAGATCAAACACAACCTAGTCAACCATTCGATACATAAGTACATGAGCAAAGACCACCACCATAAAATATATATCTTTAGTCAAACATAAAAATTGCCCAAAGTTAAAAAGGGGGTAGAAGAATGGTAGAAAATCACTTATAGATCACCTATGACTGCACCGTTGTACTTATTTGCATATGGTTCCTCACGAGTCAGAATCACCCATAACACGACCCCAAAAGAAAAAATGTCAACCTGTCACATTGCTAAAAATATATTAATAAATATATATTATATATGAAATAAGGTGCTGCATACGATACACAGACAAACTTGCAGAGGAGCATCTTTACTTTCTTATAAACTCTATTGATGCGGTCGTTTAGCACCCCTATAGCAATCAACGATAGGGTTTTCATAATTCCACTTGATAGTTGAGACCAGAGTGTTTTATTTGATTTTTGTAGTCTACAGTGAGGGGGTAAGAAGCTTAAATTCTGGAAAAACTATAGGGATACTAATTCAATGTACCTAAAGAATGATACAGGTAATAAATTCGAATTTTTGGAAAAAAGTTGTTTCAGTTGATGCAGTTTGCCAATTATACTTAAATTTTGAACCTCTATACACAGAATTTTGTTGCTCCCTACAAAAGATGTTGCATGAGGAAACAATTACATGTTTAACCAAACTAAGCTATGCTTTTGTATAGAGTAAAAATGTTCGGCCCAATTACATATGAAAAATATAGCACCAATATCTGCGTACTTACCAAACTGCCATTTGATGGGTTTCGGTCGTCATTCTAGCATCTTTCACGACTTCTGTGATAGTAGAAATTTTGTGGAGGTGAATTCTCAATATTTGAATTTTTTATCTCTAAATCTCTTGATCTATAGTATCATACATCATTTGGATAGCTTGTCCCAGAATAATTAACAAATATGAATTATAATTGAATTTTATGGGCGTCTTAATTCTCTTTAATAAGAATTCATTATAGGTGATAATGTACGTCAGAAAGGCAAGGTTACTGCCAAGTCAGCTATTCCTACATTAGTTTGACCTGCTGACCAGGTCAGCTTTCGTTCGTTCAACCAAGATCTTAAAAATTTGAAACTAACAATTAGGATACTTAAAAAGTTGAGAAAATTGAATATGATGTATTCTTCTGAAACTAACAATAAAGCAATTATGTGCAGAAAGTTGTATAACATGTAAACATAATGTAAATCAAGCTCACCATAAAGATATTGTGTTGGTGAACTTCCCAAAAAAATATATTAGGCAACGAAAAGACTTGACAACTACTTTCTGTTCAGCATGTGTACCTACGTTCATGTACCTGTCATTTGTATTGATTTAAGATAATATTTACATTGGGTCCTTGACACTTTAGAGCATAAAATATGTATGTATATATGTTTGATCCCAACATAATCTTGTAATAAATATTCTTATAACATGAAAAACAATATTAATTTAGTTAAGTGTCCTAATTTTAGTAATGAATGGTGAACTTGATGAATGTGGTGTCATCTAAGATGGGCTGAAAAATGTATCATAGGTACACAAGTAAATTTTTCTGTTATGTGCTTTCTCATATTAAAGAACATGAAATTTTATAGGAAAAAGATGTCCATTTAAGTTTGAAATTTTATAGGAAAAAGATGTCCAGTTAAGTTTAACATCTAAATCATATATAAAATGCATTTCTAAAGGGAAGGTGTAAACGTACATGCCAGTAGCCGAAACCAATCAACTTTCTTGTCACCGACGTTCTTGACTTGATGGTCACTTATGGAGTCAACTAAAAGAAAATAATGAATAAAGAAAGGAAATCATCATGGATTAAACACAAACCCAAAATCTATTTTTGACTTTTCTGTAGGACCATCTTTTTGATTGTGAAACTGAGACTGTGATCAAGAAATAACCACAACATGACCTATTAACTCTCTTTGCTTATATCATTGTTGTACTAATATACCTGCTGTAAATATCTCATTTATTAAAACTAGATAAAAAAAGTAATAAACCTTTAACAAAGTGTCATACCCTGGGTTACTAAACCCGCCCATTTTGCCACCTCAGGCTTCAGTAATAAAAACTGAAATTTGCAGAACAAAGATATCGATTATAACATAATTTTCTTACCAGGCCACATCTGTTTGTAAACGTGCAGTAGCTGCCAGCAAGAATATTACCAGGAATTGTCTGCCTGAAAACTTCCACACCAAGAACATCAGCTATCATTTCCCCCGTTTCCTAATTAAAAACACAAGAATGTTAGCATCATGCCCAGACCACCTTTTTGCAAAGTAAAATACCAATAATTATAAAATATACAGCCAACAAAAATAAAAAAACTTTTTCAAGGAAAACACAATAGCATAAAAGTTGGCATGATCCAAAACTTAAAAATTTATGGTTCACTTTTATAGTCTTTTTTCCTTCCTTTATCAAACCAGGGTAACGGATGATTCAAGAATCTGTAACTTCACTAAATGAAAAGGAGGAGCTTATAATAAAAATTCGATCAAGTTTTAGATTAGCATGATAGAAACTGAGACTAAAACCGCTGAAGTATGTACGATTGATCTTACCCTGTCAAGTTCAGTATGCGTGAGAGAAACATGGTCATTGCATGCTATGCAATTTCCAAGGGCAGATAGTCTCTCATCTATGCGCTGAACCACAACTGCATCAGGCAGACTGTTCCTCAAATGTTGAAGCTCTGAGTACACAAGCAAATGATAAACAAAAAATACGACTTTCCATTTGAAATACAGTCAACGTATGTTTTATCTTTCATCTTGTTTATCATAACTTCTAAGTAGCATTTTAATTGCCCACAAGAATAGCACATTAAATGTAACACCCGCTTTTGTGGCTTGAGGGTAATCTGGTAAATTCCCTTACTTAAATATTAATATTTGTTATATTATAAATATTGTGTTTTATGTGTCTTGAATTATATTCTAGGAATTTGGGTTATGGATTAATTGTGACTAGTGAATTATTATCCATTTTAAATAGTTATAGTTCACGGTACAATAAAATAGTTTTCCTGCGATTGATAATTAGGTTCCAGACAATAGAATTAGAACGGGTATAATATTACATTGTGATATAGAGAATAAAGATTATACAAGCCGACTTAATTTAGTTCTTTTCCAAATTCCTGCACCTCCTTTGAGTAAACTTTCCTTTCAATTTAAACAATTAAAAGGAGAAATCATAACTAAATTGAGAAGTTAATTTCTGTGATTGTGATTCTCATACAACAAATTATCATCATCTTGTTCTACTCCCCAAGATTGTAAGTATCCTTATGTGTATTGGTAAGAAAGTGTTCTATTGATAGAATTTGTTAATTGATGATATATGTGTAATTGAACTGGAATAACATATGTTTGTTGATTTCTACTGATTTTATGATGATCTTTGCTAATTTGTGTTGGTATTAAACAAGATTAATTGATGTTCTTTCAAATTGTTGAATTGTTAGGGTTTGAAATTTAATCACCAATTTGATATGAATCTTGATGATTGAAAGATGAAATAAGACGTTATAGGTTATTATATAACCTTAGTTGAAGTTGTTTGAGACATAGAAACTGAGTTAGAACAGATTTGGTATGCTAGAGATTGGTATTTGGGTGTTGAATTCGTGCAGCAACAGTAGGAAAGAAACAAGTTTGCTGGGTTTTGTACCATAGCCAATCGGCTATGCTCTAAAGCCGATCGGTTATAGCCGTTGTTGTAGCCGAACGGCTTCTTTTAGCCGAACGGTTTATTTAGTTCAAATGTGATACCGCAGCTTGCCCTTGATTGAAAGTCTAAAACCTTGTTTAAGAAGCCGATCGGTTTAGGAGAAGCCGATCGGTTATTGGAGCTTAGCCAATCGGCTAAGAAGGAAAAGCCGATCGGTTACGGATTGGAACAGGATAAATCAGTTTTTACTTTGTTTCTAAGTGTTGGCTGATGTAGTAAGTGATCTATAACAACATGAATGATGATAAACTAGTTTAGCCATGGTAACTACATGTAAACTAGTATAGTTGTATGATTTAATATGAGATGATTGTTTGTGAACAATGTGTACTTATGTTAAGTAAGTTGTAAGAGATTTGGATTGAATACTAACTCAAGTGCTTTGTTGTATTTCCAGATACGCCGAAGACTCAGTGAATTAGTCAGCTGAGTGGTTGAATTGAAGTTGACAGGTGAATTGACTTGGAACTTCAGTGTGATTTGGTTGTGACATATTGGTTACAACATATAAAATATAGTTGATTGTTGATTGTTATTGCTGAGACATATATATATATATATATATATATATATATATATATATATATATAATTGCGATGTGTTGCTTTTGAAGCATTTTGATGAAATGGGGGTCAACGATTGTTGGACTGGTTGCTACAGGTTAGTGAATGTGAGATTTATAATCATGTGTTGAGAATGGAACACATATTGACTAAATGTAGTAACCAGTTATCGGTAAATCACTGTATTGGCCTGCAGTTGATTATAAGTGTCGCTTGGTTGGGCCACTGCGGGCTAAGGGCGCCACAAGGACCACCAATCCTCTTGATGATGTAGTGCTTATGTGTTATTTGTTGTTAATCATTATTGTTGGGGCTAAGTCAAACTGTTTGTAACAGGTTTATTCACTTAGCTTCATGCTAATCCCGTTAATTACTCCTTGCAGGTTTTGAGATGATTTGGGCTGGGCAAGGAGTGACTGAAGAATGTTTTGACCAGGATTACTCTGATGTCATCTTAATACTTTGATATGTTTTGATTATAATGCCCAGATTACTGTTTGTGGTTTGTAAACTAATAGATGATAATCATAACTTGTATTATGTTTTGGTTGATGACATCATGTCATCTATGTTAATATTATGAATGGGATTTCGCTTCCGATTAAAAAAAAATGGTATCAAAAGTGGTGTGCATTATAAATTGGTATCAGAGCATAAGTTTGGGCGAATTGAGCAATGATTAGGTGTTCAATCCCAAACCTAGTGGTTTTGGTCAATGATATCGCGTAAAAAGTCACGTTTTTACTACCGATATCTCTCTCATTCTGGAACGATTCTTGGCATATTAACTCAAAAAACATTACAAATCAATAGTATTATGCCAAGATGGTCAAAACAAGGTTGCACGATAAAAATCAAGCAAAACGGATGAAAAGGGGAGATTCCACACACGTTTGAAGATTCAAGGCATCAAAACGAGATTTCAAGATAAAAGTGCCCATCACCAACATCCATCTCAACCAAGATGTTCGTTTTCAAATTACGAATCCAACAAAAGAAGAATCAACAAAAACGGACGAAGAATGAAGATTCTACGTACGCCGGAAGATCCAAACGATTCGTACGACACATCTAAAGTTCAGAGACATATTTTTGGGATATCTTTTCATCAAAGTCTTCGTTTTTGAATTACGAATCCAACAAAAAAATAATCAACTCAAACGGACGCATAACGAAGAAAACATGCACGAATCGAGAAACGAGACAAAAGGCGACGAACCGGGGCGGGGGGTGCCAGCCGTCGCCGGCCACCACCCAGCCGCCGGCCACCACTACCCCGTCCCGATTCTGCTTTTTGGTCCTTTTGCGTACCCGGTGCTAGGCATTTACTCATTTTTCCGTACCCGGGTCACCACCTTTACACCCTTTTTCGTACCCGAGGCCACTAACTTTTTCACTTTTCCACCTAATGCTAATGTGAGCCTTTGGATGCTAAAATGTACCATGAGTTCCCTATAAATAGAAGCCTTTGGCTTCATTTGAACATACACCTTCCATCCTTGGAAAACACACTTTCTTTCTATAGCTTCTAGCTTTTATTTCTTTGTTTATTTTCTTGCTTTAGAATAGTAGTAGGCTAGTAAAATAGAAGCAAGGAACGAGTTGTAATCCTTGGTGAGGAACGCAATTGTAATCTGTGGTGTACGCTTGGAGCAATCTTATTAATTCAAGTCTATTCTTTCTCGCATATTAATCTCGGTTATTTCTATCCTTATCTATCTTAATTAAACATGTTTACTTTAATTATGCTAGAGATTGTTTATACCATGATTAGCGAATAGATTACTATTATATTTGTTGTGATGTAGTTAACATATATAATCGTGGGATGACTTTAAATGTGTCATGAAATAATATGACGGCCCCTATTCGACTGTTTACTTGGTATAGTGCTGGAAATGCTTTCGAGCAAAGTATAAATGCATGGAAGCCGGTAACGACCGAAGGTAGTTGTATTATCGATTGACACTATTAAAATGGAAACTTTATGAACGGACTTATTTTACGATTTTAAACCTAAAACTCATATTCGCCTTTCGATTAACAAACGTGATTGTAACCTTGTAAAGAGGCGTCGTGAACCTTAATACTTGGTCAATAGTTATCTGTGTAAAAACTATGGTTTTAATTGTAACGTCATGCAAGCATCATAAAATGCAATGTGATTACGTGGAATTGCCATGAGTATTGTACACCTATAATCACAATGTACTTATTATGTAAACATTGCGAAGAAATTAAACCACAATGGAAACATCGGTAAACGATTAAATACATTGTGGATTACCATATCATTTTCTGACATGGTCTGGGTTTAACTTTATGCAAAAAGCCGTCAGCATTTTAATTAACGTTTTAATTAGATTAGTTAGTTTAGATTAGATTAGAGTAGGTAGGCTACAGGCTAAATAATCATTTACGAAAACCTAGGGATTTGTTAATTGTATCGAGAAAGGCAAGTTTAAAATCCATTTTAATACGATACTTTTCCTTAACCTATGAAATCTAAAGTAAGGTACGCAAGAAGCCTCAACACCTTTCTTCGCTTACCACGCTTAAACTTCATTATTTGGAATTGATTAACTAAGTCCGAACATATTTGCTAAGTTAGTTGTTTGTTGGATTTATAGTTTTATGGTATTAAGAACGGTCAGACTTGTTGTTGACTTGCTACTCTATTCCGTCGCCCACGAGCAAATGCGTTCGATAATAAGGGCCACTGACTTCCTCATAGGAGAGTGTGGAGAGTTGAGCATTGTCTGTCTGACCAAAATCATGACACCTCGGTTCCTCGTGACATATTAGTTGATAACCGACTAATAGGGAATCTACTGGTTATGCCATGGACTATCAAGCCTAGTGAACATTCCATATTTAGTAAACGTTTTCCCCAAAAGTCATCGTCCCACATTATAAGCTAAAGAACTCACAACAAATACTTCTTTTATTATCTGATTTATTATTATATTTTATTCTCTTTAAAACATTTACTAGAAAAGCAAGATTGATTGGATCACCTCCGTTTCAATTCAGTTTCTCTTTAAGAATGACTCTAGGTCATACTTACCATCTACTAACCTTTGGTTCAGTATTTGTAAGTCACACTTAGACCCCAGCAAACATAAATTTTAAAACCACCCCGTTCGTCTCGCGAGAGTCGCAACAGTCAAACATTCCAGGTTATGGGATTAGTTATGAATTGAGATTGGTTAGTATGTTATTACTAACAATTAAAGAATTGTGAGATGTGTTGTGATTTCAGATATGGCTGAGAATGAGCAATCGAACCCTACCCTTAATAACGCCTCAGAGATAGATGCACCGCCAGAGAATCAGGGTACATCTTATTCAGTTGGTGGAGAATCAGATCGTGAGTATATGATGAGATTAGAGGCCGAGGTGTTAGAGCAACGAAAACAGTTGGCTGAGTTTTCTCAACGTCATGGTTCGGGTTATCCGCATGTTGAGAGTACTGCTCCACCTATTACATCTACTTTTCGGATTCCGACATCTGTTCCATATATTCCTCAGCAGCAACCTCATGGTTATAATTTTCAGACTTCTGTACCAATTTCTACGTCTGTATCTTCTGGTTTTCAGATACCTATATTCTCACCAATCCAGCAGTCAAAGAAAGGTTGTTCTCTTAAAACATTTATGTCTTGTAATCCTTCTGTATATTCTGGGAGTTCTGATCCTACAGTTACCCTGGACTGGTTACGCGATGTTGAGAGAAAACTGGATGTTTGCCATTGTGAGGAGGAGGATAAAGTACCTTATGCAGTACAGTTGTTAAAGGGTTAGGCTATGTCGTGGTGGGATTCTATTACTGCACCATTGACCCCACAGCAGATGAGTACTATCAGATGGCCAGATTTTCATGCAGAAGTTTGTAAGCAGTTTTGTTCGGAGTATAATCTTTCGCGTATCAGACAGGAGTTCCTTGAGCTGGAAAAGACTGATCAGATGAGCATTGATGAGCTTATTAGACAGTTTTCAGAGAAATTACGATTTGTGCAGCAGTGGGTCCCGACTGATAGGACTAAAATTGATCAGTTTGTTCGAGCCTTACCTCCTGATTACCGTACCACAGTGAGATTAGCAGGTTCGCTTTCTCGGGCTTTTGATCTAGCTCGTTCTGTGGACAGTGATATTCAGGCTAAGAGATTGCAAAACAAAGAAAGGTTTCAACAGAGACCAAAAGGTGATTCTTCTGATCGAGGAAAGCAGAAAGGACAAAGTACTTAGTAGAGCAGGAGAGTTAGTTTTGGTGGTAATTCCTTTGACGGTTCTTATTGTACTAGATGTAGATCTAAGCATACTGGGCCTTGTACTCCCCAGACATTGAGATGCATCAAATGCGGAGTATTGGGACATTCAGCTAGAGATTGTACCTATCCTAATCAGGTATGCTGGAACTGTCACAAAGAAGGTCATCGGGCTGGGGATTGTCGTGAGGCTAAGAGACAGGAAATGGGTATGGGTGGTGGTTCCTCTTCTTCGAGCCAAACGCGGAAAAATCCGCCATCTGCCACTGGTCGTGCATTTCAGATGACTTTGATGAAACTGTTGTCACTCAGGACGTCATTACTGGTACTTTTCTTGTTAATTCTGTACCAGCACGTGTGCTTTTTGATTCTGGAGCGAACTGTTCATTTATATCTGTGAAATTCTGTGAACAATTAAAATTGACTCCCTCGTTGATTATAAACCCTATTGAAGTAGAAGTGGCCAATGGCAAAATGGTTCCCGTTACCACCTCGGTAACTGGAGCTAATATTACGATAGAGGGTCATGACTTTCCTGTTTCATTTCTTCTGTTGCCTATTCCAAGTTTTGATGTGGTGTTAGGCATGAATTGGCTGAGTCAAAACAAAGCTAATATTGAGTGTTACAAAAAGTTGATAAAAATCCCAATTTCTGATGAGTCATATGTAGTGGCTCGAGGAGAACGGGAAAAAGGCAGTATTCCTTTGATTTCTATGATGAAAGCTAGAAAATCTCTAGCTAAAGGGTGTGAGTTTTATTTAGCTTATGTTGTAAATACAAAGTTAGAAAAGAAAACCGTGTCTGATGTCCGGGTGGTTTCTGAATACCCAGAGGTTTTCCCCGATGAGTTGCCCGGTTTCCCCCAGTTAGGGAAGTTGAGTACCAGATTGATTTGATTCATGGTTCCTCCCCAGTAGCTAAATCTCCTTACATATTAGCACCTTCTGAAATTCGTGAAATGATGACCCAGATTCAGGAACTGTTAGATAAGGGTTTCATAAGGCCTAGTTCTTCTCCCTGGGGCGCTCCTGTTTTATTTGTGAAAAAGAAAGACGGCACTCTTCGTATGTGTATTGATTATAGGGAGCTGAATAAAAAAACTGATAAGAATAAGTATCCTTTGCCTAGAATTGATGAGTTATTTGATCATTTGCAAGGATCATCTTATTTTTCTAAAATTGACTTGAGATCAGGTTATCACCAGATGCGAGTTCAGAAGATATTCCTAAGACTGCTTTCCGCACCAGGTACGACCATTATGAGTTTTTAGTTATGCCATTTGGGTTGACTAATGCCCCTGCTGTGTTTATGGATTTAATGAATCGGGTTTGTCGACCGTTCTTTGATAAGTTTGTGATTGTATTTATTGATGATATTTTGATTTATTCGAAATCTGAGTCTGAACATGAACATCATTTGAGATTAGTTTTGGAAACTTTAAAAAGAGAACATCTTTATGCTAAGTTTTCAAAATGTGAATTTTGGTTGCGGGAGGTACAGTTCTTGGGGCATGTCATTTGTAATGATGGGATAAAAGTTGATCCGTCTAAGGTAGAGGCAGTGATGAATTGGAATACACCTAAATCTCCTTCTGAAATTAAGAGTTTTCTGGGATTGGCGGGTTATTACAGAAAGTTCATTAAAAACTTTTCTAAGATTGCGAGTCCGTTGACCAAATTGACACGTAAGAATGTTAGATTTCAGTGGGATGATCAGCAAGATACAGCTTTTCGGACTCTGAAACAGTTATTATGTCAGGCTCCAGTTTTAGCTTTGCCGGATGGTTCTGATGATTTTATAGTTTATTGTGATGCCTCTCATGTTGGGTTAGGATGTGTTTTAATGCAAAGGGATCGGGTAATAGCCTATGCTTCTCGCCAATTAAAAACCCATGAAAAGAATTACCCTACACACGATTTAGAGCTTGCTGCAGTGGTATTTGCATTAAAGATTTGGAGGCATTATTTATACGGCACTAAATGTGTGATTTGTACTGACCACAAAAGTTTACAGTATATGTTTACTCAAAAAGAATTGAATATGCGACAAAGGCGTTGGTTGGAGCTAATTAAGGATTATGACTGTGAAATCTGTTATCACCCGGGTAAAGCTAATGTGGTGGCAGACGCGCTGAGCCGAAAGTTGTCTTCTGATCGGGTATATTTTATGCGTTTAGATATTTATTCTGATTTGATTTCTCAGTTAAAAGCTGCACAGTCTGAAGCATTATTGGATGTTAATTTGAAATCTGAAATTATGTTGAAATGAAAGGATTTGTTAGTTGACGATTCTCGGGGTTTGAAAACCTTTCAGTCTCGGGTTTGGGTTCCTTTTATTGGGGGACTTCGGGATTTGATATTATCTGAGGCACATAAATCTAGATTGTCTGTTCATCCTGGAAGTACAAAGATGTATAATGACCTGAAACCTTCGTATTGGTGGCCTACAATGAAAACCGATGTTGCACATGTGGTGGAATCTTGTCATGTTTGTTTCCAGGTTAAAGCAGAGCATCAGAAACCGTATGGTTCATTGAGACAGCTTGATATTCCCGAATGGAAATGGGAGCATATTACTATGGATTTCGTTACAAAACTTCCCAGAACGCAGAAAGGTAATGATATGATTTGGGTAATTGTTGACAGACTGACAAAAAGTGCTCACTTTTTGGCTACCAGTGAGACTGCATCTTTGACCCGGTTAGCTCAGCTGTATATTCATGAGATAGTTTCGAGACACGGGATTCCACTATCAATTGTGTCAGATTGGGATTCCAGGTTTGTTTCTGGATTTTGGCAGAGTTTACCGCGTGAATTGGGTACCAGGGTAAATCTTAGTACGGCTTATCACCCGCAAACAAACGGTTAGATAGAGCGTACCATTCAGACTCTGGAAGATATGCTGCGAGCTAGTGTATTAGAATATGGTGGTTCTTGGGATTCTCATTTACCTTTGGTAGAGTTTGCTTATAATAACTCTTATCATTCTAGTATCGGCATGCCACCATATGAGATATTATATGGGCGTCGTTGTAGAACACCTACTTGCTGGTTAGAGGCTGGAGAAAAGCAATTTGCCGGTTCTGATATTTATACAGATTACAGCTGATAAAGTTGCCATAGCTCGCGAGAAACTGAAAGCTGCCAGAGATCGACAGAAACAGTATGATGACCCACGCCGTCGACCCGTTACTTTTATTGAGGGTGAACTGGTTTATCTGAAGGTTTTCCCGTGGAAAGGCGTGATCAGATTTGGAAAGCGTGAAAACTCGCCCCGAGGTATATTGGTCCTTTTAAAATCCGACAAGTGGTTAATGATCAGATAGTTGCCTTGGATCTTCCTTCTGAGTTATCTGGTATTCACGACACCTTTAATGTTTGTTACTTAAGGAAATGTAATGTGGAGGATCAATCCCAAATCCTTCCATTACAAGACCTTAGAGTTGATCACAGCCAAAAATTAGTTGAAGAGCCCATTGAGTTAGTTGATAGAAAGGTGACTAAATTACGTAGGAAAGAGATTCCTACGGTTTTGGTAAAATGGAGACATAGTTTGGGGGCAAACCTTACCTGGGAGACTGAGTCGAGCATGCGCTCACGATACCCTCATTTGTTTAAGTCTAGCGAGATTTCGGGGACGAAATCTTCCTAAGGAGGGAAGATTTGTAACACCCGCTTTTGTGGCTTGAGGGTAATCTGGTAAATTCCTTACTTAAATATTAATATTTGTTATATTATAAATATTGTGTTTTATGTGTCTTGAATTATATTCTAGGAAATTGGGTTATGGATTAATTGTGACTAGTGAATTATTATCCATTTTAAATAGTTATAGTTCACGGTACAATAAAATAGTTTTCGTGCGATTGATAATTAGGTTCCAGACAATAGAATTAGAACGGGTATAATATTACACTGTGATATAGAGAATAAAGATTATACAAGCCGACTTAATTTAGTTCTTTTCCAAATTCCTGCACCTCCTTTGAGTAAACTTTCCTTTCAACTTAAACAATTAAAAGGAGAAATCATAACTAAATTGAGGAGCTAATTTCTGTGATTGTGATTCTCATACAACAAATTATCATCATCTTGTTCTACTCCCCAAGATTGTAAGTATCCTTATGTGTATTGGTAAGAAAGTGTTCTATTGATAGAATTTGTTAATTGATGATATATGTGTAATTGAACTGGAATAACATATGTTTGTTGATTTCTACTGATTTTATGATGATCTTTGCTAAGTTGTGTTGGTATTAAACAAGATTAATTGATGTTCTTTCAAATTGTTGAATTGTTAGGGTTTGAAATTTAATCACCAATTTGATATGAATCTTGATGAATGAAAGATGAAATAAGATGTTATAGGTTATTATATAACCTTAGTTGAAGTTGTTTGAGACATAGAAACTGAGTTAGAACAGATTTGGTATGCTAGAGATTGGTATTTGGGTGTTGAATTCGTGCAGCAACAGTAGGAAAGAAACAAGTTTGCTGGGTTTTGTACCATAGCCAATCGGCTATGCTCTAAAGCCGATCGGTTATAGCCGTTGTTGTAGCCGAACGGCTTCTTTTAGCCGAACGGTTTATTTAGTTCAAATGTGATACCGCAGCTTGCCCTTGATTGAAAGTCTAAAACCTTGTTTAAGAAGCCGATCGGTTTAGGAGAAGCCGATCGGTTATTGGAGCTTAGCCGATCGGCTAAGAAGGAAAAGCCGATCGGTTACGGATTGGAACAGGATAAATCAGTTTTTACTTTGTTTCTAAGTGTTGGCTGATGTAGTAAGTGATCTATAACAACATGAATGATGATAAACTAGTTTAGCCATGGTAACTACATGTAAACTAGTATAGTTGTATGATTTAATATGAGATGATTGTTTGTGAACAATGTGTACTTATGTTAAGTAAGTTGTAAGAGATTTGGATTGAATACTAACTCAAGTGCTTTGTTGTATTTCCAGATACGCCGAAGACTCAGTGAATTAGTCAGCTGAGTGGTTGAATTGAAGTTGACAGGTGAATTGACTTGGAACTTCAGTGTGATTTGGTTGTGACATATTGGTTACAACATATAAAATATAGTTGATTGTTGATTGTTATTGCTGAGACATATATATATATATATATATATATATATATATATATATATATATATATATATATATATATATATATATATATATATAATTGCGATGTGTTGCTTTTGAAGCATTTTGATGAAATGGGGGTCAACGATTGTTGGACTGGTTGCTACAGGTTAGTCACTGTGAGATTTGTAATCATGTGTTGAGAATGGAACACATATTGACTAAAGGTAGTAACCAGTTATCGGTAAATCACTGTTTTCGCTTGCAGTTGATTATAAGTGTCGCTTGGTTAGGCCACCGCGGGCTGAGGGCGCCACAAGGACCACCAATCCTCTTGATGATGTAGTGCTTATGTGTTATTTGTTGTTAATCATTATTGTTGAGGCTAAGTCAAACTCGTTGTAACAGGTTTATTCACTTAGCTTCGTGCTAATCCCGTTAATTACTCCTTGCAGGTTTTGAGATGATTTGGGCTGGGCAAGGAGTGACTGAAGAATGTTTTGACCAGGATTACTCTGATGTCATTTTAATAGTTTGATATGTTTTGATTATAACGCCCAGATTACTGTTTGTGGTTTGTAAACTAATAGATGATAATCATAACTTGTATTATGTTTTGGTTGATGACATCATGTCATCTATATTAATATTATGAATGGGATTTCGCTTCCGATTAAAAAAAAATGGTATCAAAAGTGGTGTGCGTTATATTAAATTCTCATCGGAAGATGTTGCTCAAAAAATAATCCCGACTATGCACACATGATACAAATCACAGGCCAATCCAAAAATGTAGAAAAAGAAGTTCAAGAGTTTACCTTGATCAATAGCAGTATGAGGCAAGAGAAGCCCATTTTTGTTACCTGCAAAAAATACATAGCACAAGTGTTTAAAACCGTATGACAGGGCTGTAATGTTGATAATAAGTACATATCACTCTCCAATAATTACACAAATACCCGGGAATGTTTAGAATTCCCCTATATCCCTTGCTTAGTTTACATGTATTGTTTTTATTTAGTGTTGCTTATTTTAAAGCAGATATTTGAAAACAAGCAAGTGAAAATATACTTATTTTTTAAACAAAATACGATTTGCAAATAAGCAATCCAGTCAACCCAAAATAACTGGTATCTGTACCTTCCAAAGATTAGAGATAAAAGTCAAAAGTCGAGCAAAACTCAAAAAACTAAGAAACAAATTCCATGGCCTTGAATGCTAATTCCATTCTGGAAATTTATGATAAAAAGGAAAAAAGATTGAAAAACTTTATACAAGTGGGAATGTGTTCTCTTGAACGTATAAGCAGAGGAAATGCATACTATTATACCAAGGCTTCAAGTTGAATTAAAGGGATTCGGCAAACTGAGGAGCATTCAAGTCTAGATCTTGTTTCATGACACAATTCATGAACCACTCATTACTAAATGTTGGTGTGCCTTTCTTTATAGCTAACAATGCTTCTTCCATGTTGTCTTCACTTGCCACAAATATAGTTTTCGCTGAATCCTTTACTTTATTTAGATTGCGAGTAACTTGAATTTGCAACAGACAAGAGAACTGACACAATGTAAGGCACACCAAGATTTAGTTTTATGAAATCATTACAACCACTAATGAGAAATCGATATAAAAAGAAAAAAATAATTGACTTACATTTCCACCAGCAGACCTCACAATGGCAGATAGAGTATTGATAGGAGGCTGCACGTGAGTTGCAACACACACTTCAAACCCTTTGAGCAGGCCTCCTGGATTTGTTCTCGCTTTAAGTACTGTATCCTTTAAGTCAGTCCTGTACTTCAACTCATACTCGAGATCTTTCAAAATGTAGGGCATTTCATCTGTATATTAAGAGAAGAGCAAGAACTGGTAGGACCCATCAACATTTAAAAAGAAGATATCACCAAAAGCCTCATAACTCACCTATAAAGCGGCCTTCTCTGAAGCTTTCTTTTAGCCAAGCAGAAGATAGAACCCAAGCTATGTATACATGATTTAACTTTCAAGTTAAATAACATGGTTTGGTGGACAAGAAAAGTTGGTTTCTTGATAATTTATGAAAATAGTAGTAATAGAGAAACGATGATGAGTCTCCGCTTTATGTAGAACTCACCCTGAGCAAAGAGCTGTATAAATATTCAACGTCTTTCTCACTTTTCCAATGACAACATGTGTGCTTCCTCTTCCATCAGATGTAACAGAGCCACCAAGATCCTCGATTATCTGTCATCCACATGAACATTAAAGAAAGCAATTAAGAGTAATCTAAATCAATTGGTTAGAATACCTTGGTAAGGATTTGACTTTTTAGCATCATCCGCAATGTTCATGAACATGATTCTATAGCGATTTCTTTCTGTACAATTTTCCAAACTTTCATCTCTACGATCAGTCAGTAGTAATTCATTCTCATATGAATATTTGAAACCGAAATTGAATCAGATTCAAATTGCTTACCGATTTAAATTTGTTGATCTCGTTAACTGAATAGAGAAACCCTTGAAATCATAGGTCGAACATCGAAACCTTTGCTTCTCCGTGTTATATATGCGATGGAAGATGGAAGATGATCGTAGCTTTCTCAATGGATGAAGAATCGGTCGATGGTGCCCTAAACCCATCCCCCGTTCGCTTTTTGAGGGTGTAGATCGGTAAACACTCATAGACAAATGATTGTGTTTATGCAGATCCATTTTAACACCTATATAAACCCATGAAGCGATTATTACCCAATTGATTCAAGACGCTTCATATTTAGAACAGCAACTAATATCGTATCTTCAACCAATATCATGATCAGACTAATTTTATGAACCCTAATTTCAGGAATCAAAAGCAAACTGAAATCGCATACCTGGTTGTGAAGATGATAAAGCCGAGATAGATGGAAGCGAGGCATAATGATGGACGAGGTAGAACTAAGTCAGAGCGTATCATGTGTAGAAAGCCCTTGAAGATGAACACGTTTAGTTTTGTGTTTGAAGCGTGGAAAGGAAAACCACAGGTTTCCTTATTTTTGATTAAGGGGCAGATTAGTAATTTGAAACACAATTATTCAAGCTAATGACATCATGATTTAATCTAAAGGTGTGCTAATTAAGGGTTATCTGTTAATCGAGGGGGGGGGGGGGGGGGGGGGAGAATCGTCCACAGTTTTTCTTATATATATATATATATATATATATATATATAGATTAATATTTATATTAATACTAAGTATGGTAAAGAATGGGTAATAAAGAGTAATAAATAGGGGTATTATCGTAATTAAGGTTGCATGGAAATTGCTAATTAGGTGGACAACATTAACTTGGAAGATCAAGGGTTTTAATTTTTTGACCTTTGTGATTAAGTGGCTAAGATTAAATTAAAATCATCTATTTTAAGCATGTCTACCTATTTCAATCTTTCTTTTATATATTAATAACGAAATAACGATAATAATAATAATAATAATAATAATAATAATAATAATAATAATAATAATAAAATAATAATAATAATAAATAATAAATAAATAAATAATAATAAGAGATAGGAGATTATTTATATATCTCATTTGATATTAATTGTATTATTTATAATATGATTCGTTTGGTATGATATATGTGTTAATCTATCTAATTTGATTTGTTTGTTAGTGACGTGATTAGTTAAAGAAAATTTCATTCATATTTGTATTATCTTATATTTAATCTTTATATGAATTTAATTTAATTTAATTTTAATCCTTATAAAGGGTTTTCAACATAACTTATAGGTTAAAAAATGTGAGTTTGCCATTTTACCCATATAACAAACTAAACACTTTATGAAAACTACTAGTAATGAAAATCAATATATTGAAACAAATTAAAAGTATTACACATAAATTTTTAATTATACAAATAATGGAATCAAGAATATTGAGGAAAAATGGAGATAATGAGAAAACACTGATAAATGATATCATTGAAGATGACTCAGATGTTTAAATAAAAGGAATAATTATGGATATATGAAATATAATAGTCAATGGCGTTGGTTGTGCAATGCGGTGGTTAATGATGACGAATTATGGTTTTAAGGGAATGATCGACGATGCGATGGTCAATGATGACTGACTGATTGTGGTTTAAAGGGAATGATCGACCATACATTTATGTAACTCTTTAAAGACTCCTTGAGAAATAATAGTCAAAAAATATTTATTATATTGTGATTATTAGGTGGTGTCCTTGAAAACATACAGATTTGTTAACTAGTCATGTAGCAAGTTAAATATTATATATGTGTATTATATTAAACGATAATAACAATTTTATCAAATTGCTCTAACATGCATGTACTCCATATTGTTGGAAATTGTCACACCCCGTCTAAAGCGGAAACAACGGGGTATAACGGTGATAGGATCATAACACATCATTATAAAGAATTCTACATGAAATACAATATCCAATATGTCATGATGCCAATAACATGAATAACAGTTCATGTCATGCATACATTTCAACAATGAATTCAAAATCTTACAATCAAACGTACACTACAATGTTAAGGCAAAACATGCCTTCACAAACAACCATGATGTACCACAAGTCTTGAATAACTCTTAATGCAACCCTAAAGGTCCACTAAGTTCTCTTGTCCTCTGCCTTAAGTCCACTAGTATAACCTGAAAAGATATGCTCAAAAACGTCAACACGAATGTTGGTGAGTTTCGTAGGTTTGAAACCAGACACCAGAAAATAAACATTTTGCTGTGATAATAATAAGTTAGGACAATGCATATAGAAATGTACATATAAATGAAATTAGTGTAAATGAACAAATCTCAACCAATCAACCATGCGTGTTGTCATTACTCCCGCAGAGTAAGACGAATAGCATATAAATCGGCGTGTTGTCAATACCCCCAAGGAGTAAGACGAATAGCCTCAATGATGTCAACGTATCCAACTGGCGTGTTGTCAATACCCACAAAGGAGTAAGACGAATAGCCTCAACAATGTTTCCAAGTAATGCACATAATTCCACATAATGTAACACATTTCAAGCATATGTCCAAAATAAAAATGAGTACGTTCCACAGCATAAAACAATTGATAAAACATGTGAGCATACTTTTTCCCCAATTTGAAAATATGTGTATGAAAAAGGGGCCACGAAAACTCACCTCAAGAAATGATGTAAGTATCGCCCTTAAGTGTAATCCACTAAGCCACTCGCAATCTACAATGTCATAATGCATATGGGTTACAACCTAGACATAACTAGGTCATTGCATTGTATCCCAAGTCCAAAAAACATTCACTAAGTCTCCTCACAACTCAAACTAGTATATCATCGCAAGAACCAACCTAAAATGAAAAACTCAGATTATGTCCGGAAGTTTAGTTCCAATTTACGAATTTTTAAATATTACTTAATGAAATCATTTGACTCTACAAATTTTACCAGTGACACTTCAATGTGTTAAGAACAACATGTAATTTTTCCAGAACTTATTTCAGTAGTTTACTATTTTTAAAAATTCACTAAAACAATCTGCTCAGAAACTAAAATGACTTATGAGTATACAAAAGTTACAATTTATTTAAAATACTTAAAACTTACAAAGACTATGATATTTTTACAGAAAATTTTTGGCACTTTAAAATTACTCCAGTAAAAATTTCAAGACTCAATTCTTAGTTTAACATACGTTTCAAAAATCGACAAGTTAACTAAAACAATGAACCGAAAAACTCAGATTTGACATTCACTTTTATAAAATCATTTTGACTAACTTATACTCAACATTTAGCCATGAAACCAATGCCATTTGAAAGTAGACTCAAAGTACTTAAGTTTAGACTCCTGTTTCATCAAAAATTACCATGAAATTAACAAGTTACAAGCTTCCCAAACCGAAGACACAATCTGGTCAGATTAGGGTTTATGAACAATCAACCCTAATCGCATTTATAATTAGTCCAAACCGCAACCACAATCAAAATTCTCAATTCTACCATCTTATAAACTGATTTTATCAACATCCTAACAATTTCATTTACCCAGAACACAATGGAATCTACCGAAAATAATCGACAATAAACGATAATCGAAATCACGAAATCGAATGAGTCGAAAGAAGTTTTATACCAACAATCAAGAATCCGCACGATAGAGATCACTTAGAATCTGTAAATAAACAATATGGCATGAGGATTTATACACCATGCAACTTGAACACTAAGAAAACGAAAGCTTAGAATGTAAATCTTACCGAAATACGCGAATACACGAGTTCTCGATTGCTAGAATGATGTAGAAATGGTGTGATTGAGTTCTTAGACCATAGGGATCAAAAATATGAAGAACAAGTCACCTCAGATCATCCAAAATCGGCTGTAGGGTTTGCAAATACGTTTTGTGGGTTAAAAATTGAATTTATACTCGGCAGGCAGGATAGAGCCGCGACCGAGGTAGATCTGAGGTAGATAGAGGCGCAATTTAGTCAAATCGCGTCGCGATCTGTTCAGCTCAAATTTCGTTTACGTTTTGCTTCATAACTTCTTCGTTACACATCGGATTGAGTTGATTCTTTTTGCGTTGGATTCGTTTTTCAAAAACAAAGACTTTTATGTAAAGAAATCATTGAAATTAGTATTTTCACAAAAATGAATTTTTACGGCTCGAACAACGATAACGGTTTGGTGACGGTTATCACAGAAATAATGTCCAAGGTCATAACTAATTGGTAAGACTATTCTAAAGGTAGAGTCCTTTTTGGGTTGCCCTCGATGAACAGTAAGAGAAACAATATGAGAGAAATAGTATTAATTAGAATTAATATTGAAGTTAATTATTTGATTCGTTAATTTATCAAAGTTGATAAATTAATTAGAAGACAAAAGAAATTAACAGAAACAATAAAGAATATTTAGTTTGTTTATTAATTGAATATTAATATGAAACAAAATTGAATATCCTGGAAAGCGTATCCAACAGGCGGTTGGAGAGGCCAACCGGCGGTTGGAGGCTAGGGTTTGTAAATCGGTGTAGACGTGTCATTACTTGGGCAGGAATCAAGTCCAACCGGCGGTTGGAAGCTTCAACCGGCGGTTGGAGGAAGAATTCAGTTGTCCTGCATCAACCAAGGGATAAAACCCTGGGCTCCCTCTCCCATTATAAATAGAGGCCTAATCCAAGGTTTCCAATCATCCCAGATTCGAATAGTATTCGTTTCTTTCTCTCTTTCTCATTCCTAATCCTTGTAAGAGTCTTTACGACATAGAGTCGGGACCCTAGGATTTGGAGTTTCTCTTAGTTCACGGGTGTGAAGCATTAGAGGTATTCTATTTTGGGTACTTGCCATCCAAAGCATTGAAGGTCGAGCAAGGAGTCTGCGTGAAGGTTCTGCAAGGTGGTCTGCGCGTGAGAAATTGGTTTTCTCAAAGGTTAGTTTTTTCTCATTTATCTATTTATTTTGTTATTGTTAATAGCTTTATTAAGTAACGGTCCTTTAGGGTTTAGTTTCCTAGTTACTCTAGATTAATTGTTATTTTTCCGCTGCGTATGTTAATCTAGTTAGGGAATAGAAAACCTAACAGTGATATCAGAGCGTAGGCTTAATAAGGTTAGCAATACAAAATGTAGATAAATTATATTATTTAGAAATAAAACTGTCTTTTATTTTGTCCAAATTACTAAATTAAATATATATGTATAATAGATTTATATATGTATACAGTTAATTTATTTACTAATCAGACCTTAGTATTTTAATGGTTTAAAATATATGCTCAATTTTAAAATATTTTAAAATAGAACCCTGAACCTTAAATGGTTAAGAGAGACATTATATATAATATGATTTATATATATGTGTCATTTAAGTCTAAATACATCGTCAGTCAATTGAAAAATCGGCTCACCCATAGAGAATAAACTATAAGAGAGGTATAAGGCGGGTCGCTTTGCTCCCTAAAGAAGTAGGTTTTTAATAAGCTTTGCACCGACCTGCTTCTCCGCTTCTTTGTGCGTTCAATGGAGCTACCGAGGACTTTTGATAGGATGATGTCAAGATTAAAAGTAGACTTAAAATAGTAAAACAAAATTCCGTTTTAGCTATAGAAAATGTGAATAGTATGCTAACCCATGAAAACCGTACATTTCACGTATGAACTGTTAATGGAGCGTGTGTGGTTAACTGGCACATTAATGTGAGGACATATTAAGAGGTGATGTGAGACTCGCGATTCTCGAGCGTACTCGAGCCGGGCACCACGCGGGGTTTGCATGGTTAGTTCTCCATCTAGTTCATGATCCTCGGCATCCCAGTCATGAATGGTAGATGAGCATAACCGAGATTAACATGCCATTGACAGGTATCAATGAATCTCAAAGATCTAGGAGTTTCATAGAAATGAAATAGACAAAGGTATTTTGTTATATGATTACGGTGACCCTTTTCATAAAACTGAAAATATAGATCCTAGCCTTAATTAGAAATTGGGTAATTAATTAAGGAATAATCAGACTAACTAAAATAGTTTTATCTCAAAAATATCTGTTGAAAATGGTAATAATCCTCTCGTTCCCAATTCCGCAAATAACCTAAACTTCTCACTACTCTCAGTTCTTGGGAGGGAAAGACTTACCGGTTCAAACTGTATGGACTGGCAATGTAACCCTAGGTTCACTCTAAGGAACAAGGTGTATGTTCTCGATGAGATGTGAAGCCGTAGGTACGAGAACAAGGAGTATGTTCCCGACAAGAATAAGGAGTATATTCTCGGTAAGTAAATTCCCACTCTTAAAATGTTTCAACCCAAGAGGAGATTGAAGCACACCGGAAATATTATGATGTTGGATACTAAGTTTTGGTCAACATAATTCTGTCCGGTCAGTCAGCTGTCTACAAACAGTTTGTAACCTCATGTCAAATGGTTTTGAATGAGAAAGAGACCTGAATAATGGAACTCCAAAATTACTGAACAAAGGATCAAGAAGATTGATGTGCCTTTTTGGCTAAACATGTAACATCCTCTCCATTGATCTGGTAATTTCTAATTTTAAATTGATTATTTAATTTTGTGTTAGAAATTATTTGATAGTATGTGTTTAATTGAGAAACTTAGATAAATAAGTCCAACAATTTATTGTGGATAGTAGATTGTTGTTTGTTTTAATTTACTATAGTTGAAGGTAAAATAAAATAAGTTTCTCGCAAATGGTTTTTAGGTTCCAGACAATAGATTAGAAAAGGGATTGTTTTTAAGTGGATACGGGGTCGGATTGAGATTGGGCCGACCTATATTATTTCACTTTCCCAATTAGGAAAGTTATTTCATCCTTTGAACTTTAAACTAAAGAAAACCTAAAACTAGAAACCTAGAATCAAATTTAAGTTGTGATCTTGAGCTAATTGTATCATCATCACCACTTGGTAATCTTCTAAATTGTAAGTTGTTCATCATGTTTAGATTCCCATGTGTATATTCAATTATAAATTGATTGATTAGCTCATAAACTTGAATTGTTGATTGAAAGTTGTTGATACAAGATGTATATAAGGTTACTAGATGATATATGATGTTTGTTAGTGTATTTGAGTGAATTGGAACTGGATTTTTGATTTGGTTATAAAGAAAATCGGGTCTGGGTTTTGGCTGAACGAAGATGCTGATACAGGGGTAGGTACCCGGCGGGTAGAACCCGTACCCAGCGGGGTGTGCCAAATGAGGAAACCCGGCTGGTAAACCGGAAACCCGGCGGCTCCTCAAGGCTTCAAAATGTGAAATTGTTCTGCTATCATGAAATGGTAATTCACCCGGCTTGTTATATGGGTACCCGGCTGGTAAAGCCTAGTACCCGACAGGTACTTGGGCTACCCGGCGGGTAGTGACCCGGATTGTGTAATTTCCCTTTTTATTATGACACATGTGTTATTTATAATGTATATCAGTTAATATACTTAATTACGAATACTGAGCATGATTAGGAACTTATTATTGTTATGTGAAAATAATATCTAGTTCCTTGAATTATGTTGGATATAAGTTAAGTAATATGTAACAAATTACTAACTTATGTTGATTGTTGTTCTCAGATCCTTCAAAGATTCAGTGATATCAGGATTTGAGTTTGAGACTTCAGAGGTATCGGTGAGTGGATTTAGAACTCACCTTTTGATTTAGTTGTAACTGTTTAGTTGCAACAGGTGAACGTAGATATGTTGTTGTATTATTTAATTAATATTGTTGACTGTGACTCTACGTGCTAATTAGCCTTCGGGCATCTGTTTTTAATGAGGTCAACGAATTGAGCTGGTTGGTTGAGCTAGTTGATTATTATATGAATTACACAGGGTCTTGCTTCATTTGTTGTGTGTATAGAACCTGTGTTTGAGTATAGTAACCACTAGCTATCGGTCTCGTCACCACCCGGGTATTATGGTATTCCTCAGAGCCACCGATCCTCATTCATTGAATTGTTGATTAGTTGACATGTGTGTTTACGGTTGTTTGGTGTAAACAAGTAGTTAAGCTAAGTTAATTGGTGTGTGATGAATTCATTTACTTAGCTTCGTGCTAATCCCTCACTTTACTTCCTGCAGGTTATATTTTTGGGATGTGGGTTGCAGGATTATGGTGCTCTAGTAGCAGGGAATGTTTGATGTTGGCGACTCTGATAAAGTTTGTTATAAACCATGTTTTGTATTATATAATACCCCATTTTGTAACAAGTGAACAGTAGTTAGACTAGTTGTTAAACAGGTTGTATAAATGTTGCGAAAAGTTATACACAGTTTTAATGTATAATAATGAAATATGTATTTTAAAGTATACGCTTCCGTGATAATAATATAATATGGTTGTATCTAATGAGGGGTGTTATAAGTTGGTATCAGAGCAAAGTTTTGGGTTAATTGAGCATTGTAAGGTGTTCAATCCCAATTCTGGAGCGTGTTATGTCAAACATTCATGGGTATGGGATTTAGCATTGTGTGTGAATCGTTTAGTAGATAGGTGCTAACGATTAACAATTGTTGAGTTATTGTGATGAACATAGATATGGCAGATAACCAACAACCGACCGCCAACCCTAACAATGCCTCAAGGACTGATGCTCCTCCTCTGCATATTCATGGTGAACAACATGGTCATGATGGTACTTCAGTTCATGTTGATGAAGAATCGAATAGAAATGATTATATGCATGAATTAGAAGATGAAGTGATTAATCTCAGAGAATTTTAAAGACAAACTGAAGCTGCGTCATCTCAGCAACATTCTCAACAACAAATACCCGTGTTTGGTACTGTTCCTCCCTTTCAGTCAAATAAAACGTGTTCTTTTAAAACGTTCATGACTAGTAAACCACCCGAGTTTCATGGAAGCACAAATCCGTCTGTGACATTAAATTGGTTAAGAGACATGGAACGAAAATTTGATGTAACCCATTGTGAAGAAGAATCTAAGGTTTCATATGCAGTTCAATGTCTTAAAGATGAAGCTATGGTTTGGTGGGATTCTATCATCGGTCATTTGACTCAACAACAGAAGGAAGCTATTCGATGGCCCGACTTTCATCAAGCAGTTTGTAATCAATATTGTTCAGATTTTGACATGGCTCGAATTAGACGAGAGTTTATGAACTTACAATTGACTGATAAGATGACGATTGATGAGTTGATAGCCCATTTTTCTGAGAAGCTGCGGTTTGTTCAACAGTGGGTCCCTAATAAGAAAACTAGAATTGAACAGTTTGTGGATGCTTTACCTCTGAATTATCGTACCACTGTAAGATTAGCGAGTACTTTATCTCAGGCTTTTAACCTTGCACGTTCTGTTGATAGTGATATGAGAGTTCAGGGTTATCCAGCTAAGGATATTTCTTCTCAGAAATCTAGAAATGATTCTTCAGGAAAAGGAAAGTCGAGATGGCAGAGTAACCGACAGGGTCAAAGATCTGGTAGTAAAAGCGGTTCATCTGGAGGTTCCAACTGGTATAATTCTTGTAAGTCACGACATTCTGGTCAGTGTACTCCTCAGACGAATAAATGCCTCAAATGTGGTGAACTTGGGCATGAAATCAAGAATTGAAAGTATCCAAATTTCGTGTGTTGGACGTGTAAGAAGGAAGGACATCGGGTTGGTCAGTGTCCTGAGGCGGGGAGACAGGGTTCAGGTTCGGTCAGGAGTTCGGCATCTTCCGGGCAAAAGCAGAAAAATCCGCCGTCAGCTGCAAGTAGGGCATTTCAGATGACAGTCGATGAGGCTGTTCACACAGAGGATGTTATCACTGGTACTTTTCTTATAAACTCTGTACCAGCTCGTGTTTTATTTGACTCTGGAGCTAATTGTTCCTTCATATCTGTGTGTTTTTGTGATAAGTTGAAATTGAAACCTACTCTGATCACTAGACCTGTTGAAGTAGAAATTGTTAGTGGCAATTTAGTTCCTGTTACCACCTCGGTGACTGGGGCTAGTATTGTGATAGACGGCCAGACTTTCCCAATTTCATTTTTGTTGATGCCAATTCCTAGTTTTGATGTGATTATTGGCATGGATTGGTTAAGTCAGTGTAAAGCAGGTATAGATTGCCACAATAAGTTGATTAGAATCTCAATTTCTGAAGAGTCATGCGTTGTGGCTCGAGGAGAACGGGATAGTGGGTGTATACCCTTGATTTCTATGATGAAAGCTAGGAAGTCGTTGTCTAAAGGTTGTGAGTCTTACCTAGCCTATGTGATTGATGCCAAAGTAGAAAAGAAATCTATTTCCAATGTCCGAATAGTTTCTGAATATCCGGAAGTGTTCCCTGATGAATTACTTGGGTTACCACAGGTTAGGGAAGTTGAATATCAGATTGATCTTGTTCCTGACTTGTCGCCTGTAGCCAAAGCTCCCTATAGACTAGCTCCTTTTGAAATACGTGAAATAATGAATCAGATACAGGAGTTGTTAGACAAAGGGTTCATTAGACCTAGTTCTTCTCCTTGGGGTGCACCGGTTTTGTTTGTGAAAAAGAAGGATGGGTCTTTTCGGATGTGTATTGACTATAGGGAACTGAATAAACGAACAATAAAGAATAAATATCCTCTGCCTCGAATAAATGATTTGTTTGCTCAGTTGTAGGGATCTTCATTTTATTCTAAAATTGATTTGAGGTCGGGTTATCACCAAGTTCGCGTTCGTGAACAGGATATTCCTAAAACTGCTTTTCGTACCAGGTATGGTCATTTTGAATTCCTGGTTATTCCTTTTGGTTTAACAAATGCTCTAGCAGTTTTTATGGATTTGATGAATCGGGTTTGTCGGCCTTTTCTCGATAAATTTGTGATCGTGTTTATTGATGATATTCCGGTGTATTCGAAATCCGAATCAGAGCATGAAATGCATATGAGGTTAGTGTTGGATACTTTGAAAAGAGAACATTTATATGCAAAGTTCTCTAAATGTGAATTCGGGATTCGGGAGGTGCAATTTCTGGGTCATATTATCTGTAATGATGGTGTCAAAGTTGATCCTTCTAAAATTGAAGCTATGATGAATTGGAAAGCTCCAAAGAATGCTTCAGAGATAAAGAGTTTTATGGGCTTAGCGGGTTATTACCGGAAGTTCATTAAAGACTTTTCTAAAATTGCCGGTCCGTTGACTAAATTGACCCGTAAGGATGAGAAATTTGTGTGGACTGAACAGCAGGAGTTAGCTTTTCAGACCTTAAAATAGCTATTGGGTCAGGCACCTGTGTTGGCACTACCAGATGGGTCTGAAGATTTTGTTGTTTATTGTGATGCATCTTATGCTGGGTTGGGTGGTGTTCTTATGCAGAGAGACAAAGTTATTGCATATGCTTCTCCGCAGTTGAAACAGCATGAAAGAAATTACCCTATTCATGATTTAGAGTTGGCAGCTGTTGTGATTGCTTTAAAAATCTGGAGACATTATCTTTATGGTACAAGGTGTATTATTTGTACAGATCACAAGAGTCTTCAGTACATGTTTTCGCAGAAAGAGTTGAATATGCGTCAGAGACGATGGTTAGAATTAATCAAAGATTATGATTGTGAAATTCGTTACCATCCAAGAAAGGCTAATGTGGTTACTGATGTTTTGAGTCAAAAAGGTACCTCTGACCAAATTTATTATTTGAAAGTTGATGTTTCTTCTGACTTGGTAGATAAAATTAAAGATGCACAGTTGGAAGCCTTATTAGATCATAATCTTAAGTCAGAAATCATGTTGAAAAGGAAAGATTTGTTGATTGACAATTCTAGAGGATTGAAAACTTTTCAGTCTCGCGTGTGGATTCCTTTTATTGGTGGTATTCGGGATATGATTTTGACTGAAGCCCATAAGTCACGATTATCTGTTCATCCCGATAGTACTCGAATGTATAATGATTTGAAATCTTTATATTGGTGGCTGATGTGTGTACGTGACAACGTCTAGTTTTATTAATTATAAGTACGGGAAATATCAATTACTACTATCACACAACCAGGCAAGAATACCCGATCAGAAATAGTATAGCTCATGATAAGTCCAGGTCGAACACTAGGAAATGGATTAAAAGCAATAATAATCTTGTAAATTACAGAATAAGTGGTTACGCTTTAGTTCCGTATGAACATAAGATTTATAAAATAGTAAATCAAAATAGATAAACTAAATAAACTAAATAAAACTAAACAAAACTTAAAATAAAATAAACACTAATGTACAATATGGAAGGAACATATAGTATGTAATAATTCACCTTAGATTCATACATCCTGATACATTCACACGTTAATTATCTAGTTGTGATTTCTTTTATATAAACTTAACCCAAATTCTTCAATGAAATTAAGTTAAATGTGAACTAGCCAACGTTTCGGGTCCAACTAATTCCTATAATCTAGAGTGCTCCCTAGATTATGCATTAAGGATTCACGACCTATTATAATTATCCTGTGGTATGACTCAACAATACCTACTAATAATTACTTTTTAGTCTTGTTCATCTTAGGGATATTGATTACTAATTCTTAACCTATCAGACTCAACGTATTTAGCAATAACTATAAACCTAAGTTCATAATTATCAATGATTACTATTACCAAAGGAACTCAATCTCAATGATCCTAATAACCACGTTAAGCAAGCAATCAATACAGCACCAATAAACAAGGATTCACAGATAACATAATAGTCTTCAACTAAATAACTCAACAAAGGTGCAATTGAAATCATTCAATAATCATAATCTAAGATTTATTAAAACAAATACTACATGTAACAATTCATCAAATAAGAACAGATCATAATATTAAATACTAAATTCTTCAATAATATTTAATAAAAGATTCAAACCAAATGACGAATCACTCGAAGATTAGTTGAAATGGATCCAACCGTCACTTCTCGTGCCTCCAAAATGTACCTACGACTCAAAAATATAAAAACCTAACCCTAAAAACGAAATAAAATTCGTAAACTACATTTTTGGACTGAAAAACGTAATATGTAACACACACACAAACTGGTCTGGCCGAACTCTATTTATAATCTTCAAAAGTCGGCTCTCGACCTTCTACCAAGAAGCTTGACCGCCGGTCGAAATGACGTCCACACGCTCAAAAATCAACCAACGCGTTTTCTCTGACCGACTTCCACTTTTAATTTTTGACCGCCTGTAACACCCAGTATTTGGGTCTAGTTGTATTTAATATTTTCTGACTGTGAATTATTATTAAGTGTGTCAGAAAATAGGTGTGCTGTATTATTTGAAATAAATAGTGATAATAGTCGAATAATTTATTGTGACTAATAAATTATTGAGTGTTTTAATTTTATTTAGTTGAAGGTAAAATAAAGTAATGTTACCCCGTAAATGGTTTTTAAGTTCCAGACAATAGTAAATACGGGGAATGAAAATTAACACATAGATGATATATTCTATGGGTTTAATCGGTTTTATATTCCTCCACACACACACATACGTACGCATACATACTTACATGATGAACCCTAAATCAAAATCATGAAGAATCATCAAATTGGAGCTTCTAAACATGAATTCAAGCCTCTTTAATCGTTCTAATCAAGGTATAATCTTGTGTTCTTCATTTTCTAAACCTAGAAATTAGGGGTTTTGATGTTCTTGAGTATAATCCGAAATTAGGGTTTCAAAAGTGTAAATTGATGTTAATTAAGCTTCAATAACATGTAATAATCACTCTAACATCATCTTAATCATGTTATATGTGTTAATTTCGTGTTTGATATAACCCTAGAAATTGGGGGTTTTGAGTATTTGCTTAATTGGTAAGATTAATCATGAAATAGGGCTTGTAGTGATCATGTAATGGGTAATTAATGTTTAGTTCTTAATTAAAAGTGAAACCCTAAGTGGAAAATGAAGAATTTTGTATGAACACATGAACAAAGTGATGGGTTTAGTAGATATTCATGAATTGAAGCTAGTTGTTATGGTATAATGGTTAGTTAGTGTCTAATTCATGATTATAATATAAGTTATAAATTAGAATTGAAGAAATTAGTTAAGTGTTCATAAGGGTTATAATGATTATGATGAATTTGATAAGTTTGATTAGTTATATGATGAAATTAATATTATTTACTAATTAGAACCCTTAATAGAGCATTGATGGGTAAAGTTGCAACTTAGTTGATTAAGTGCTCATTAAACCTAAGGTTTAGATTTTGATGAATTGTTGAGGTAGGAGGTTAATAACCTGAGTTGTGGTTTTACCATGTTGATTAGTGATGATGGAAGTGGATTAATGAGATTCTATAATCATAACTTGCTAGTGATGATAAACTAATGATGTTGAAATAGTTATTTGTAATATGAATGGAATAATGAGAATTGTGGTAATCATGTTAATTCATATGAATTGAGTAAATCGGGTTTGTTGTTAATCTATTAGAATGATGTTGTATATATTTGAGACAAGTAACTAACTTGTATTATTCTATTGTATTGTCAGATGTGCAGAAGGCTCAGTGATATTAGACTACTGAGTGGATGGCTGAGGTATTCGGTGAGTGGATCTCTAATCCTCAGCGTAACTTGGTTGTAACAAGTTTGGTTACAACAAGTAACGTATTATTACTTTATCCGTTGCATTGATGATTATGTTGATAGTAATAATACTGTTGATATGTTGACTAGTTGAATATGTGACTTGTTGATTACGTGATCACTTGAGTTAATTGGCCTTCGGGCATCAGTTGTTAATGAGGCAACGAGTTGTTGAACTGTTGGTTGGGCTAGTTAGATATCCAAAGTTTAAGACACCTCCTGTGTTAGTTGAAGATAATCACTAGCTATCGGTCTCGTCCGTATGGCCATACGGATAGGTTGGGTAAGTGTTCTTGGGGAGCCTCCCGGGTTTATGGTTATCCCCAGAGCCGCCGATCCTCATTATGGTGTTGTTGATTAGTTGAATTGTTGCATTGTTGAACTGATGCATTGTTGATGTGTTGTATTGGGTACTTGCTTGTTTAGTGCTAATTGTTGTACACAAAGTTGTTGCGCTAAGTTAAGTTGTTGATTAGTATCTGCTCACTTAGCGTTATGATAATCCCCCACATTAACACTTCATGCAGGTTTCGGTTTGAATAATGGGTGTGCAAGAAGTTGGGCTAGCAGGAATGTTTGACCACGAGGCAATACTCTGATAAGGGATTTGTATAATATAATGTTTTAAAGTGTTTTATATAACACCTCGATTGAATAAATTATGTTTTGAAAATGTTGAATTTTATAAGTTGATAAAACGATGTAAATTATCACTATCTATTAGGGTTTTATATAACACCCATGTTGATAAACTGTGTTTTGAATTAAGTTGATTTTATACCTATATGAAACAATGTATCTTATAAATGTAGAAATTGGGATAACGCTTCCGGTACAATATATTTAAATGTTTTCAAAATGAGGGGTGTTATACCGCCTATCAACCAGTTTGACCGCCTACCAAACAGTTTGGCCGCCTACCAACCAGTTTGGCCGCCTACTAAACTGTAAAATCCGGGCTCCAGCCCAACAAAATGGATTTGGGCTTGGACATAGGCTTTGGACTTGTTTTGCTTTGGGCTTTAGCCACACTTTTCCTTGGATTTGATTCTTGGACTCAAACTTGGGCTAATCTTCACTTTGCAAACACAATTCCACTTGATTCTTCATAATTGCGCCATTTAACTCGATTATTTACTATTTTTCGCTCTTTTCTCCATAAAGCTTGATTTTAATACCTATTTGCAAATATGAACGAAATCAGTATCTAATCTTATTAAAATGCAATAAAATCATATAATTAATGGGGTAAAATACTATAGAAATATAGTACATTTAGGCACTTATCAAATATCCCCCACTTAGAATCCTACTTGTCCTCAAGTAGAGTATCGATCAAAACAATTAAAAACTCATATCACCACTAATATAAACAACTCAAAGGGTTTACATAAATCTTGCCCCATTTCAACTCAAATGTTTAAAGTTAAAAACCTGTTATCTCTAAAGAAAACTTATTAAGAAACTATGAAAGTGTAACAGTCTACAACTATCCTTTCCCTTATAGAGTTATATAATCCACATAAACAATCTATACATAAGCAATTGAGCTCAACTCTTATTATTCGCGTAGATATTTCCCTTAGATTTCCAATAGTTGCATACTCTTATATTCATAACGTGCTAATACATATATTCAAGAGATCTAATTAAAGCAATCATTTTTCAAATCAAGACAGCGGTGACAGGTCTGTGCCTCAACACAACAAAGCGACATAACTTGATTTTGATTTAGCAAGATATTTTAGTCAAACCATTGGTGGCAGGTCTGTACCTTAGTACAACAGAGCGACATAATTTGACTACATTTTAAGAATTATGAGTTTATTTAAACTCTTTTTGCTCTTTTCATAGTATATACTGATGGAGACCAGGTCTGTACTTTCGTACAACAAAGGAAACAACACCCAGTATATACCCCAAATGAAGTTAATTAGATTCAAAAATATTATATATCGCACGCTAATCCTATAGAAATTAAGACAAAAGTCATACACAACTAAAGTTCCTCTAAAAGTAACATCTACATTATTAATTTTTACTTAAGGGCTCAAAAACCTATATATAAACTGCTCATCAACATATTATAATATTAAGCTTAATAACACTTTTTATCTTATTTTTTTAATTTAAAAACTGTCAATTCACCTTTCATTGTTACAAAATAAATTAACCTTAGAAAAACAAAAATTTAAATTTAAAAATTCGGTTGAAAAACGGGCAATTTATAACCTTTTACTTGCGTATCTTAGTGGGATAAACAATTATCTACTCTTATTAAAGACAAGTATGTGAAACATAATTCTTTTCTCTCCCTATCCCCTACTTAAAGATGTACAATGCCCTCATTGTACTAAAACTAAAACAAAAATTGGAAAAAGAGAAAAGAATTAAAATAAGACTTCCCTGAATTTGAAGCAAGATGTCCGCGGCAAGTTGTTCGGCAGACGTTTTATTCTTAGAAAAATACAACAGCTCACACTTTCGTAGTTAATCACGATTGCATTTAGCATATGCAATAAGCCTTTAAACCCCTCGGTATCCCAAGTGGACGAGTTATAGTCTCGTGAGGGTTTCCAGGGAACACACCCACAAAGTTCAAAAATAAAACCAAGAAATAAATTACGTCCTGAAAATTAAACTAGCATAGCATAATAAGTTCAGAATAATAAAGGTTAGCATAATAATACAGTCATCCAACAAATAAAAATAAAAATAAAAATAAAATAAAAATAAAAATAAAATAGAAGTAAAAATACTAGCTAACCACATCACTCACTATCACCATCCTCCTCGTCTCTGCGAACACCGGATGGTCCTCCATACTCAGATGGTACAAATGGATCATAAGAAAGCTGATGGTAATCAAACAGCTGGTGCACCAATCTGGTGGAGTAATCAAACTGTCTCTGCTGCTCACGATAATGGTGCTGCTGCTCCTGATACCTACGATCCTGATAGCGATGCATCTGCTCAAACTGCTGCTGCTGATATGTCTGCATCTGCTGGAATTGCTGCTGCTGAAAATCATACATCCTACCAATCTCTTGCTGTAAGTGATACATATCATAGACTGGACCCTGATGAACCTGTGACTCTGGTGGAATATCATGCTCCTGATCATGTGCAATCGCAACCTGTGGCTGCCCATCCCGTCGTCTCCTTACACGTCTACCTCCTGCAAGCAATGGTGGAGTCCAAAGGTAGAAATCTCCCTCAAAAGGTCTCATAATAATCGAAATCTCCAGGAGATTGTGAGCTCCCATCCACTGCATACCAGGAATAACAGGAGTACAGGACTGATACATCTCCTGTGTAACACCAAACCACCTAGCCAATCTAGTCACATACTGACCACCACAAATAACACTCGATGCCTTCGTACCTGTAGCCCTATGTGTCATCCAGTCCGCCAATCTCCAAGGAATATTCACATTCATCCTCTGAGTAATAGAATGCAAATAAAACAAATCTATCTTATACACCTTCTCATGCCCTGTCTTCCTAGAACAGATCGAATGAGACAACATCCTATGTACCAGTTTATGTACTGGACTCCTCACTAACACATCAGAAGGACCTCGGGTACCAAACTCTCCATTGGCTATATCTACCCAACCTGTAGCCACCTCCAGATCCTCGTACCTATTGGTACGCGCAGCTCTCAGAAAATCCCTAAAATGAGGATTAGCCTCCTCATCAACAGTATACAATCCAATGGCCTGTGCAAACTGAATCAAGTCCAAATGACGTGGCTCACCACCAAGCATAAAGGTCAGAGTATGCTCCAACACATCCTCAGATGATATATCAAATCTAACAGAGCTATAAAACTCAACAACTAACTCCCTGAAAATAATCTCATGTATACCAAACAACCTCTCCCAAGCATAGGAAACAAAACCAGCACTCCCATCCTCTAAAAAATAAGTAACTGTCAATAACCGACGTAGAGCCTGAGTACCTGTCTCCTGAGTGTCAGGATCTGAAACCATATCCATAAACTCCCAATCCAACACATCTGAAGCTATGATATCCTGATCAATGTTGGCTCGAAGCCTAGTCTGAATCCTAGCTCGGTCTCCAGGCGAAATGGTATGGTGCATAAACTGAAGAATAGGGTGAGTCCGAATAATGGGGTTGGCAACAACGGCTGCTCCCCTATCAACACGCAAATCATACTCCATCTGTAACAATGAATCTATAAACATTAATAATATAAATAGAAATGAAATTAAATACAAACTTACCAAAAAGCTACCTAACAATATTATGTACAAAATTATAACTAATTATCACGAACCTTAAACAATTCAATTTAAATTACTAAAGATATATTTATACATACTTAATATAATTGTATCAAAGTTACATAACTATCTTAATAAATATTTTCATACTAATAATAATTCTATAATAATCATGAAACTTAAATTATTATATTTATACAAATATTTAAAATCAAAGTCTACAATTATAATAATTACAATATAATCCTTTTTATATAATAATCATTAAACTTTAAAAAGGTATATGTCTACTAAATTTACAAATACCAAATTTTAATATAATCATCATTTTTTTTTTTTTACAACCTATGAAAGATCATACAAGAGATAAACAATAATATTTACAAGTATACATATACAAAACTAAACGGATTGCTTTTCTGCCTAAAAACCAGTTGGCCGGCGGTCTAGGGGGTTGACCGGCGGTCTCCAGTGTTGACCGGCTACCTCCGGCGTTGACCGGCGGTCAAACGGTCTGTCTCCATGATTCCGACAAAATAACTTAATCATTCTGTTTCAATTTCATAATTCTTATACTCTCAACCAACGTAATCACACATTCTTTCATTATAAACTTAAAATAATAAACTCTTCAACTATATTATCACATAATTATTTCCAAATCCGCATAAACGAACTAACATCAACATCTAATTAAGGATTCACACCAAAAAGCATACAATAATCGGGAATTGGCTAAAAACCCTAAATGTGAAACCCTAACTCGATTTTAATGTAAAAACGAAATAAAAGCGAAAATGTAGATGAGAGTTACATACCTTATATGAAACAACAAAGTTCAATGTGAATAATCGATCGATTAGTAGGCAAATACGAAATTTTTCGAGTGAGTTTTAGAGAAAAATTGGGTTTCAAATGGGGAAGAAAAGAGCTGTGCGTTTTATTTACCCCAGGCGGTTTAGCCGCCGGCCTCAAGCTTTGACCGCCGGTCAAATTGAAAAACTGACAGGTTGACCGAATTAATTACCCCAACCGATTTTTTTACCTAATTAAATTACTTTTACTTAATCTAATTTACTTACTTAATCTAATCTAATTAATTAATTTAATCTAATTTAATTATATAACCTGATTACATTTTTATTCTACAATACCTAATTACATTACAATAAAACTTTATTAACACTAAATGATATGAACACATACTAACAAATTAATCTAAACTTAACACATACCAACAAATGTCAAAAAATACTTTACACAAATTATAATAATACAAAAAAAAAATGAAGTAATATAAAGCAAATAAGAAGGTAGTCAAATATTAGAGATTCAAAAATTGAAATAAGAAAACTTCACTATAGGCACTGTTTGAACAGTTGAGCCTGTCGACTTTGGCTACTTCAGAATTGTGGGGAGTCTTCAAACTTGCAATTTCCTTAACAACTTCCTTGACATTTTCCTTAGTATCCAATTGCTTAACTTCATTTGCTAAAAAGTCAAAATCATCTAAATACAACATTAATTTGATAACAATAGAAATATAAATATTCACAATCAACAATATACAAAGATTTACAAGATTAAAATTCCTTTTATTACCGCTTTCCCCGGCAGCGGCGCCAAAAACTTGATGTGTGTACGTGACAGCGTCTAGTTTTATTATTTATAAGTACGGGAAATATCAATTACTACTATCACACAACCAGGCAAGAATACCCGATCAGAAATAGTATAGCTCATGATAAGTCCAGGTCGAACACTAGGAAATGGATTAAAAGCAATAATAATCTTGTAAATTACAGAATAAGGGGTTACGCTTTAGTTCCGTATGAACATAAGATTTATAAAATAGTAAATCAAAATAGATAAACTAAATAAACTAAATAAAACTAAACAAAACTTAAAATAAAATAAACACTAATGTACAATATGGAAGGAACATATAGTATGTAATAATTCACCTTAGATTCATACATCCTGATACATTCACACGTTAATTATCTAGTTGTGATTTCTTTTATATCAACTTAACCCAAATTCTTCAATGAAATTAAGTTGAATGTGAACTAGCCAACGTTTCGGGTCCAACTAATTCCTATAATCTAGAGTGCTCCCTAGATTATGCATTAAGGAATCACGACCTATTATAATTATCCTGTGGTATGACTCAACAATACCTACTAATAATTATTTATTAGTCTTGTTCATCTTAGGGATATTGATTACTAATTCTTAACCTATCAGACTCAACGTATTTAGCAATAACTATAAACCTAAGTTCATAATTATCAATGATTACTATTACCAAAGGAACTCAATCTCAATGATCCTAATAACCACGTTAAGCAAGCAATCAATACAGCACCAATAAACAAGGATTCACGGATAACATAATAGTCTTCAACTAAATAACTCAACAAAGGTGCAATTGAAATCATTCAATAATCATAATCTAAGATTTATTAAAACAAATACTACATGTAACAATTCATCAAATAAGAACAGATCATAATATTAAATACTAAATTCTTCAATAATATTTAATAAAAGATTCAAACCAAATGACGAATCACTCGAAGATTAGTTGAAATGGATCCAACCGTCACTTCTCGTGCCTCCAAAATGTACCTACGACTCAAAAATATAAAAACCTAACCCTAAAAACGAAATAAAATTCGTAAACTACATTTTTGGACTGAAAAACGTAATATGTAACACACACACAAACTGGTCTGGCCGAACTCTATTTATAATCTTCAAAAGTCGGCTCTCGACCGTCTACCAAGAAGCTTGACCGCCGGTCGAAATGACGTCCACACGCTCAAAAATCAACCAACGCGTTTTCTCTGACCGACTTCCACTTTTAATTTTTGACCGCCTATCAAGCAGTTTGACCGCCTACCAAACAGTTTGGCCGCCTACCAACCAGTTTGGCCGCCTACTAAACTGTAAAATCCGGGCTCCAGCCCAACAAAATGGATTTGGGCTTGGACATAGGCTTTGGACTTGTTTTGCTTTGGGCTTTAGCCACACTTTTCCTTGGATTTGATTCTTGGACTCAAACTTGGGCTAATCTTCACTTTGCAAACACAATTCCACTTGATTCTTCATAATTGCGCCATTTAACTCGATTGATTACTATTTTTCGCTCTTTTCTCCATAAAGCTTGATTTTAATACCTATTTGCAAATATGAACGAAATCAGTATCTAATCTTATTAAAATGCAATAAAATCATATAATTAATGGGGTAAAATACTATAGAAATATAGTACATTTAGGCACTTATCAATGGCCTATGATGAAAACTGATATAGCTCAGTTTGTTGGATCTTGTCACATTTGTGTTCAAGTCAAAGCTGAACACCAGAAGCCGTATGGGTCACTGAAACAGTTAGAAATTCCAGAATGGAAGTGGGAACACTTAACTGTGGATTTTGTGACTAAACTTCCGCGTACATTTCGAGGAAATGATATGATTTGGGTTATTGTAGACAGATTGACCAAAATTGCACATTTTCTGGCTACTAGTGAAACTGCGTCTCTTAGTAAGCTTGCACAGTTGTATGTTAATGAGATTGTTTCCCGACATGGTATTCCGTTGTCTATTGTATCGGATAGGGATTCTCGGTTTATTTCTCATTTTTGGCAGAGTTTGCAACAAAAGTTGGGTACCAGAGTTAACCTCAGTACAACATATCATCCTCATACCAATGGTCAGTCAGAGCATACGATTCAGACACTTGAGGATATGTTGAGTGGTTGTGTTCTGGAATATGGAGGTTCTTTGGATTCTCATTTGCCGTTGGTTGAATTTGCATATAATAATTCTTATCATTCCAGCATTGGTATGCCACCTTATGAGATGTTGTATGGGCATCGGTGTAGAACGCCTACGTGTTGGTTAGAGGCTGGTGAGAAACAGTTTGCAGGGCCTGACATTGTTCAGATAACAACTGACAAAGTGACGATTGCCCGTGAGAAATTGAAAGCTGCACGTGACAGACAGAAGCAGTATGCAGATCCATGTAGACGGCCAGTGTCATTTTCTGAAGGTGAGCTTGTTTATCTTAAAGTTTCTCCGTGGAAAGGTGTGATCCGGTTTGGAAAACGAGGGAAACTAGCTTTTCGATATATCAGCCCATTCAGAATTTGCAAAGTTGTTAATGATCAGTCAGTTACATTGTATCTTCCTTCGGAGCTTGCTGGTATTCATAATACGTTTAATGTTTGTTATTTAAGAAAGTGTAACGTTGAAGGCCAGTCTCAGTTTCTTCCTTTGCAAGATTTGCGGGTTGATAGAAGTCAGAAGTTAGTTGAAGAACCTGTTGAACTTCTTGACAGAAAGGTTACCAAACTTAGGAAGAAACAAATCCCCATGGTGTTAGTAAAATGGAAGCATAGTTTAGGTTCAAACCTAACTTGGGAGACTAAGGAGAGTATGAGATCTAGATATCCTGGATTGTTTGATCGTGATGAGATTTCGGGGACGAAATCATTTTAAGGAGGGGAGATTTGTAACATCCTCTCCACTGGTCTGGTAATTTCTAATTTTAAATTGATTATTTAATTTTATGTTAGAAATTATTTGATATTATGTGTTTAATTGAGAAACTTAGATAAATAAGTCCAACGACTTATTGTGGATAGTAAATTGTTGTTTGTTTTAATTTACTATAGTTGAAGGTAAAATAAAATAAGTTTCTCGCAAATGGTTTTTAGATTCCAGACAATAGATTAGAAAAGGGATTGTTTTTAAGTGGATACGGGGTCGATTTGAGATTGGGCCGACCTATATTATTTCACTTTCCCAATTAGGAAAGTTATTTCATCCTTTGAACTTTAAACTAAAGAAAACCTAAAATTAGAAACCTAGAATTAAATTTAAGTTGTGATCTTGAGCTAATTGTATCATCATTACCAATTGGTAATCTTCTAAATTGCAAGTTGTTCATCATGTTTAGATTCCCATGTGTATATTCAATTATAAATTGATTAATTAGCTCATAAACTTGAATTGTTGATTAAAAGTTGTTGATACATGATGTATATAAGGTTACTAGATGATATATGATGTTTGTTAGTATATTTGAGTGAATTGGAACTGGATTTTTGATTTGGTTATAAAGAAAATCGGGTCTGGGTTTTGGCTGAACGAAGATGCTGATACAGGGTAGGTACCCGGCGGGTAGTGTGCCAAATGAGGGGACCCGACTGGTAAACCGGGAACCCGGCGGCTCCTCAAGGCTTCAAAACGTGAAATTGTTCTGTTACCATGAAATGGTAATTCACCTGGGTACCCGGCGGGTACTTGGGCTACCCGGCTGGTAAAGCCTAGTACCCGGCGGGTACTTGGGCTACCCGGCGGGTAGTGACCCGGATTGTGTAATTTCCCTTTTTATTGTGACACATGTGTTATTTATAATGTATATCAGTTAATATACTTAATTACGAATACTGAGCATGATTAGGAACTTATTATTGTTATGTGAATAATATCTAGTTCCTTGAATTATGTTGAATATAAGTTAAGTATTATGTAACAAATTACTAACTTATGTTGATTGTTGTTCTCAGATCCTTCAAAGATTTAGTGATATCAGGATTTGAGTTTGAGACTTCAGAGGTATCGGTGAATGGATTTATAACTCACCTTTTGATTTAGTTGTAACTGTTTAGTTGCAACAGGTGAACGTAGATATGTTGTTGTATTATTTAATTAATATTGTTGACTGTGACTCTACGTGCTAATTGGCCTTCGGGTATCAGTTGTTAATGAGGTCAACGAGTTGAGCTGGTTGGTTGAGCTAGTTGATTATTATGTGAATTACACAGGGTCTTGCTTCATTTGTTGTGTGTATAGAACCTGTGTTTGAGTATAGTAACCACTAGCTATCGGTCTCGTCCGTTATGGCCATACGGATATGGTTGGATAAGTGTTTTGGGGAACCACCCGGGTATTATGGTATTCCTTAGAGCCACCGATCCTCATTCATTGAATTGTTGATTAGTTGACTTGTGTGTTTACGGTTGTTTAGTGTAAACAAGTAGTTAAGCTAAGTTAATTGGTGTGTGATGAATTCATTCACTTAGCTTCGTGCTAATCCCTCATTTTACTTCCTGTAGGTTATATTTTTGGGATGTGGGTTGCAAGATTATGGTGCTCTAGTAGCGGGGAATGTTTGATGTTGACGACTCTGATAAAGTTTGTTATAAACCATGTTTTGTATTAAATAATACCCCATTTTGTAACAAGTGAACTGTAGTTAGACTAGTTGTTAAACAGTTTGTATAAATGTTGCGAAAAGTTATACACAGTTTTAATGTATAATAGTGAAATATGTATTTTAAAGTATACGCTTCCGTGATAATAATATAATATGGTTGTATCTAATGAGGGGTGTTATACAGCAGCTCTGTGACACCCCCAAATTTGATTGATTTGCGGAAGCTCGATTTGGGTGTCACTAATCAATATACAAAGCACATAAGATATAATGAACGACCACTATATGCGTCGTTTTAACTTGTATTATTAAAGTAAACGTTTACATCAAAATAATGTTACATTAGCTCGGTTCCTGAAGTTTAGAGATTACATAGCATAATTACTTTTACAAAATATAATAATGCAATCAAATCTCTAGTTGTATGTATGCTGACTCGAGCTAATAATCCCTGCTTGTGCAGCCAACCTACTGCTGGGTACCTGTGATAAATACTAAAATGGGTCAGCGAAAACGCTGGTGAGCTCACAGGTTTGTATGTCAATGTATAGTTGTCAGAACCGCAAGATTTATATTGAATTTAAAATGCAATTAAGCAAAATAAAAGTTATACAATCCATGAGCAGATAGTCTGAGCTTAACTTGATTTGTCAGGCCCAATTAAGGAAACCTAACTTGAAGTGCCTCCTACGAGTGTCTAATCCACACTCGTCTTCCCAAATGCTAATACATCCGTTTGACTGGTTAGTGCGTGCTAACCCGGATGAGGATTGTCAATCCTATATGATATCATATACTAACATTCACGCTAAAATATTAGAGACTATGCTATAGAGGACTTTAAATTGATTAGCTTGAAACTCATGTAGTATTTGAAGGTTGGCACTTGCGTTCTACTTGTAAAACAAAACAAAGCAGTATTATCACACCCCTAGTTGTAAAATAGTGAAAATGGGGCTATGAAACTCACCTGAGTCTTGAAGTGTTTAATTTAATAAACTTGAAGTAATTAGCGGTGAATTGATGTCCAAAGACTTGAAACCTGAATGTGTCCACGACACTTGAATTGTTATTAATTGTACCGGTATCTCGAAAGACTACCATTTAAATTGTTTGTTTAACTTGATGTCCAAATTACCCCGATTTGGTTGATTGTATTGTTACAAGTTACTTCGACTTGTTTGAGTAAATTGATATAAGTTACAACGACTTGTTTGATCTTTGAAATATGTTTTGAAAACGTGTACGGCCCGTTGGTGATTAATTGTAATAATAGTCTTGATGTTATCACATTGATTTCGAAGCGTTACACTTGAAAGGCAAATTTCATTACGTTTGAAAAGTTGTATCGTGCAAGCGTTTTGAAGTTGTACAAGTTTGACACTTGGTGAGAAATGTGCTTACGGAATCTAAGTACGGGGGTCCGGGGGCAGCGCCCCTGGTAGCGGGGTCCAAGGGGTGGCAGCCCCTGGCGGGGTCCAAGGGGCAGAGCCCCTGGCTGGGGTCGAGTGATAAAATTTTGATCGCGACACTTAGTAAAAAGTTGTAAATATTCTGGTTTTGGCGACACTAAGATAGTGTCGCTACGGGCTTAGGCGACACTTAGTGAGTGTCGCTATATTTCCGATTTTTGATAGTTGGGCGACACTTGAGTAGTGTTGCTATGGCGACACTTATGAATTTCGGCGTCACTAAAGGAGTGTCGCTAAGTTAAATTTGGTTAAGTAATTCAGCGACACTTAAGTAGTGTCGCTATAGGGGCGACACTTAGGCATAGCGACACTTGGCTAGTGTCGCTACTACTGTTTTTGGCACACTAGCGACACTTCCAACTGTTCGCCGGATTTTGAGCCGAAAACGTGTTTTCCGGCGACCACTGGTTCCAAAACTTTTACCCAACCCTTATATGGACATTTTGGACAATTATAAACCATAAACATGTAAAAATAATCGAAAACGGAGAGTTTCGGGTTTTTGTCAGAAACTTACAAAGTGTCGGATTGAAAATCCGAAAAGGTGAAGTTGTAGATCGTGATGTGGTGAACCTTTTATTCCAAAGCGGTTTGAAGATCCGAGGTCGTTTAGTGTGTTTATTTTATGATTTTTGATGGTGGTGATAATGGTGGTGGTGGGTGATGTTTAGAGAGAAAAAAAAAGAGAGAGAGAAGAAAGAAGAGTGAAATGAAGAAAAGAAAGAAAGTGGTGGTGGTTAAAGTCCCCACCATTTTTCAGTCCGTGCACTGCTCCCCGTGCGGTGTTCGTTTTCCCCGACTATTTACACGTTAAATATTTACTTTATACATCTAAATGTCCGTTTTAAATTATAAGTCATTACAAAATGTTTTATTGTAATATTTTACCAAATATCTATTTATGGTAATTAAAATGAAATTTGTTTTATTTGTTTGCGCGTTTGTATTTTAATTGTATGCATATTATTTATACAATACGAATTGAGTACGAAATATTATAATAAATAATATTCTGGATAAAATTGAGTTATTAAATAATATTTGTATTAGTTAATAAAATTGTTCACCGACGTCCGTATTTATTGTATCGAAGTTCATTCGATTTGAAACTCGTACGATTTAAACAAACCGCATAATTGTGTAGATATATATTCAACAATATATATATAATAACTGATACATTAATTAGCCTAACACAGAACTAATTACATGTATTAAAACTTGATTAGGCACTAAATTCTAGTCCTAAATTGACGGGTGTCACATTCTCCCCCTGTTAGAAGAATTTCGTCCCGAAATTTATGTTGAAGTCGTGTTTGATGTTGAGTCAGTGAAGAGTTGAGGATACTTGAGTCGCATTTGGTCTTCCCGTTCCCAGGTGAATTCCGGACCGCGCCGTGAATTCCACCTTACTTTGACAATGGGAATACGACTTTGTTTAAGTTGTTTGACCTCAAGGTCCATGATTTCGGCAGGTTCCTCAACAAAGTGAAGTTTCTCGTCATCTCGAATTTCATCGAGTGGAATGATAAGTGTCTCATCAGACAGACACTTCTTCAGATTTGAAACATGAAATGTGGGATGCACGCTGCTGAGTTCGGATGGCAGCTGCAATCGATATGCTACTGGACCAATTCTTTCGAGGATCTCGAATGGTCCAATGTATCTGGGATTTAACTTCCCTCGTTTTCCAAATCGGATTACGCCTTTCCAAGGCGATACTTTGAGTAGTACTCGATCCCCAACTTGGAACTCGAGTGGTTTGCGTCTCACGTCAGCATAACTTTTCTGACGATCACGCGCGGCCTTGAGCTTGTTTTGAATTTCGACGATTCTCTCGGTCGTCTCGTGAATGATTTCTGGACCTGTGAGTTGACTATCCCCAACTTCGGTCCAACAGATAGGTGACCGGCACTTACGACCGTACAGTGCCTCGAAAGGTGCAGCCTTAATGCTGGTATGATAACTGTTGTTGTACGAGAACTCGCACAATGGTAGGTGTTTTTCCCAGTTTACACCGAAGTCTACTACGCAGGCCCGTAGCATGTCTTCTAGTGTTTGAATTGTTCGTTCACTTTGGCCGTCGGTTTGAGGATGGTATGCGGTACTCATATCAAGTCGAGTACCCAGGGATTTTTGAAGTGATTGCCAAAATTGTGAAGTGAAACGACTATCTCTATCGGAGATAATTGAGATTGGAACACCGTGTTTGGTCACGATTTCCTTCAGATATATTCTGGTGAGGCGTTCCATTTTGTCGGATTCTTTAATTGCCAGGAAATGAGCAGACTTTGTGAGACGATCCACGATCACCCAAATAGTATCGCAACCGCTCGAGGACTTGGGTAGTTTGGTTATGAAGTCCATGGCAATTTGTTCCCATTTCCATTCAGGAAGACTGGGTTGTTGAAGTAAACCAGAGGGTTTTTGATATTCGATTTTGACCTTGGAGCAAGTAAGGCACTTGCTGACATAGGTGGCGATTTCAGCTTTCATGTTCGGCCACCAGTAGAAGTCCTTGATACCGTGATACATTTTATCGGATCCCGGATGGATAGAATATTTGGACTTGTGAGCTTCATCCATCACCAAGTCTCGTAGGTTCCCAAATTTAGGCAACCAGATTCGGTTTGAGAAATACCTAATCCCGTTAGGTTTGATTTCGAATTGTTTATCCATGCCTCGCAAGGCTTCATCTTTGACATTTTCGGGTTTCAAGGCTTCGAGTTGAGCAGTGAGAATTTGAACGTTTAAATTGTTGTGAATGGTCATACTGAGGGCTCGGACCCGAAGTGGTTTCACTCGCTCTTTCCGACTGAGGGCATCAGCAACAACATTTGCTTTGCCTGGATGATATTTGAGTTCGCAGTCGTAATCGGTAAGCAACTCGACCCATCGACGTTGCCTCATGTTGAGATCCTTCTGATCGAATATGTGTTGGAGACTTTTGTGGTCTGTAAAGATTGTGCACCTAGTGCCATAGAGGTAATGTCTCCAAATTTTGAGTGCAAAAACGACAGCTCCAAGTTCGAGATCATGAGTGGTGTAATTCTTTTCGTGAATTTTCAGCTGTCGTGAGGCATAGGCAATGACTTTGTCTCGTTGCATCAACACGCAACCGAGACCTTGATGAGAGGCATCGCAGTATACCACGAAGTCATCGGTGCCTTCGGGTAATGATAGAATAGGAGCACTGCAAAGCTTTTGTTTTAATAGTTGGAATGCCGACTCTTGTTTATCAGTCCAGTCAAACTTTTTGTCTTTATGGGTCAGAGTCATGAGTGGTAAGGCTATCTTGGAGAAATTTTCAATGAATCGTCGATAGTACCCAGCAAGACCCAAAAATTGACGTACTTCAGTTGCAGTGGTGGGTGCTTGCCAGTCTTTAATAGCCTCGATTTTTGATGGGTCAACGTGAATCCCCTGACTGTCAATCACGTGACCAAGAAATTGAACGGTTTGAATCCAGAACTCACACTTAGAGAATTTTGCATAGAGCTCCTCGTGTTTAAGTAGTTCAAGGATGGTTTTGAGGTGTTGCGCGTGTTCTTCTTTGTTTCGTGAATATATGAGGATGTCATCGATGAAGATAATGACAAACTTGTCAAGGTAAGGTTTACACACCCGATTCATAAGGTCCATGAATACCGCCGGTGCGTTGGTTAGGCCGAATGGCATCACTTGGAATTCATAATGCCCATAGCGGGTTCGAAAAGCGGTTTTTGGAATGTCGGCATCACGAACACGCAATTGGTGGTAACCGGATCGGAGATCAATCTTTGAATAACAACTCGATCCTTGAAGTTGGTCGAACAAATCATCGATTCGAGGAAGTGGATACCGGTTCTTGACAGTTAACTTGTTCAACTCTCGGTAGTCGATACACATTCAAAAAGAACCGTCTTTCTTCTTAACAAATAGGACCGGAGCTCCCCAAGGTGAAGAACTCGGCCTGATAAATCCTCGTTCCAGGAGTTCCTGTAATTGGGTGGACAACTCCTGAAGTTCGGATGGAGCTAAACGGTATGGTGCTCGGGCCACAGGCGCAGCACCTGGTACGAGATCGATTGAGAACTCAACCTGGTAGGTCTTAAATACAGGGTGTGGTACTCACATTTGCACTGTATTGCAAGGCCTATAGGAAAGTAGAAGTTTCAATCATGGAGAACTCAACTTAGTCATGGGAAACAAGAGTGTCATGCCCATTGGAAAGTTTGAGCTCATGCTAGAATCTGGGGTTAGGATACACTTAAATAATTGCTGTTATTCGTCACAAATGACAAGTAACATAGATTCATTTCATGCTTGTTTAAAGAGAATTATCAATTTTCATTCGTCAATGAGAATGGTGATAAAGCTTCTCCTTGCAAAGGCATATATGAAAATGTTGAATATGTCAGCAAAGTAATTTAAATGTTGGTTCGTCTAATAAGCTTGATCAATCCAAATTGTGGCAATTATCGTCTTAGGCATGTAAACAGGAAATGCATTGCCCAACTCCAAAAGGATGGAGTGTTGGAATCATTCGACCCCAAATCGGATGATGTATGTGATTCTTGTTTATTAGACAAGATGACTAAATCACCATTCACAGGATAGTGTGAAAGAGGTGAAAGATTATTGGACTTGGTACATACAGATGTATGTCGACCATTCCGATGTGCCATAAAAGATGGAAATAGCTACTATGTTGCTGATTACTTCAGTAGACGTGGACATGTTTATATGATTAACCATAAGTCGGACACTTTTGAAAGTTCAAAAGGTGTTAGGACGTAATATAGAGAACAAAATGGGCAGAAAGATAAAGGTACTCCAATCCGATAGGGGAGGAGATGTCGCACCCCCAAAACACGTGGCAGCGGAAACATGAGGTGTCACGGGGGCGTCGACCAAATCAAGTATCATCACATAAACTTACATCGAACTACCTCTAGTATGTTGTTTCCTGTGGGTAGTGCTACTGCATCTGTGAACCTGAGAATACACGCTAAAATGGGTCAACATAATGTTGGTGAGTTCATAGGTTTAATCTGTAAAGTAATAATGTAAACACATGATTTTCTTGTTGTAAAATAAAGTTCTGTAAAATAAAGTTCTGTAAAACAGAGTTTCTGTATAAATCAAGTTCTGTATACTATTGCCAATATCGTATTTGTAAATCACAAGATTTAATAGTTTGTATTGCTTTACCACAATATCGAAATGTTTGTATTGCTTTACCACAATATCGAAATGTTTGTATTGCTTTACCACAATATCGTTTTGTATTGCTTTACCGCAATATCGTTTTGTATTGCTTTACCGCAATATCGTTTTGTATTGCTTTACCGCAATATCGTTTTGTATTGCTTTACCGCAATATCGTTTTGTATTGCTTTACCGCAATATCGTTTTGTATTGCTTTACCGCAATATCGCAAGCGTAAATCAGCAGATTTAAATGGTTGTATTGGCCTTAGTGGAATAGAAAGTAACTCATGAAATATGTATAAGTGTTTTCCTAAAAACAGTTCATAAAACAGTTCACATAACAGTTCATAAAACAGTGCATGTATTCTCACCCCAAAACAGTTCAAACAAGTAAAAAGGGGCTATGAAACTCACCTGAGTTTAGCAAGCAGCTAGCAAATAATCAAATAAGCAAGCAATGAGTGTATCCAATGTGCAACCTTCTAACATACTAAACGTATAAGGTTGTATGTAAGTAGATGTCTCATAAGACCATCTTTAGCGATTGTATAAGTGGGGGTCAATGTCCACTTAAGCCAATCGTGTAGGTGGAGGGTTAATGTCCACCTAAAGCTATTTCATCAACTAGTATGTCCAAATAAGTTGTTCAAGTTCGTTTGTCAAAAGCGTGTACGACCCGTTGGTAAAAGTTTGTAATAATAATAATTCGTTTAGACATTATTATTAAGTTTGTTTCGTTATACATTATTCATTAGTATATATCGTGTGTTGCTAACAAATTATTTAGTTCGTAAAAACCTCAAACCGTAGGTCAAAGTTGGTCAACTCGTTGGTCAAAGCTGGTCAAAGTTGGTCAACCTGGTCAAAGTTGGTCAAACCTGGTCAAAGTTGGTCAAACCTGGTTAAACTAGTCAAAGCTGGTCAAAGTCATTTATTTAGTCACCCAAACCCATTTTTGTTACCACTTTCCCAAAATAGTAAGTTTGTCGATTTTTAGAAATCGAACCCCGTTTTTGTTGACTTGGTCAAACCTACTCGGTTTGACCCGAAAATTTCCCAAAACCCTTAGATATGTTCAAAAGTCCCAAAAAGTCATTCCTTCTATTTTTAGCAAGCCCGAAAGTGTCGGGTTGTTTTTTTTTAATAACAAAATCAGTCCCAAACTTAGTTTTTCAGAATTTTCAGCCACTTGTTCTAATTTTTAAAAATATCAATCCTCCAAAATCAAATACAAAAAAATTTATAGGTGCTCCCCTATGTGTTACCTAGCTCCAGTAATTTTTATAGATTTAACTAAAATGTTTTACTATTTTTAATCATTATTTCTCTCTCCTATACTCAGTTTTGGTGACATGCAAGAAGATCAAATTTCTGGGCAAAAACCTTACAGATCCAGTAAAAGTGGCCAACATAAAAGTTGTAGACAACGAAATGTTTAAACATTTGGCGTTGGTTTCAAGTCATTTATAGGTGTTTAGCTCAAGTTATGGTCAAAATACTGAGAGAAAAGTTTCTGACTTTGTATAACAGATTGTCTATGTGATTTCACAAAAAATAATAAAAATAGTAAACGAACTCATAAAAAGGTGAGGCCAGTGGAGTTTGAAAGATGACTTCTTGAACTTCATTTTAGGCTATAAAAACGTCCAATTTCATGGAGATATGATATTTCTAAAAATCGTGGAATTGAGCATAACTTTCTGGACAGGAAATGCATGAAGCATTTTCTTGAGTTTTTGAAGATGAAAAATAGTTTTTGTGAAATATATTGGACATATATCGTTGAGTAAACTTTAAATACATGTTATTAGAGTATTATAAAGGAAGAAAATGTTCTCACAATGATGTTTTTGATATTTGATGGCAGAAATGAAATGAGGAGGTCTTGAAACCTTGTTTTCTTGAATCTCCTTGCAAAAATGGTGAAGTATGAAGTGGTGGTTGTGGGTGGTTGCTTGGTGGTGATATGGTGGAAGGTGGTGGCTGTGGGAAGGTGTGTGGAGCTAATCTTGGTCGAAAATGGGGAGAGGAGGAGGAGTAGAGAGAGTTTTTGGTTGAGTGTGTGAAAGGGATTGAGTAAAATGAGAGAATACTTGGTGTTTTGTGTCAAATGAGTGAGCATGGGAATCTCTTGCACATGGGGTGTGACACCCGACCAATCAGGGCTAGAAATTTGCGCCTAATCATTTTGTAATACATGTAATTAGTTTCATGTTAGGCTAATTGTATGTATCATTACGTGTATTTTATAAATATACGCATTTACGCGATACTATTTAATCGTGCATTTTATTATATCGGCCAAATTCCGATTCATCTATATGGACGTTGGTGAACTCAAATTATTAAATAATATGAAGTTATTTAATAAACACACTTACTTCTAAATATTATGTCGATAATATCATATAAGTATTTCGTATCGTATAAAATGCTCAAAAACGACCGAAAACGCGTGAAACGCGCCCGACAATCGAATAAACGTCAAAATATATTTTATAAATTTAAAATATATTATTTTGGATGGAAATCATTTATTTAAAACATCGTGATTCAAATCGTTAACAAAAATGTATAATTTAAACGTTACGCGACTATACAACCGAAACTCGAACCCGCAAACCAATACCGACACTATAACCAATCATTTTTATAAATGCTTTCCAAGTATTATAAACAATACTTCAATTTAAAAATATCGAAATTCGAATGCCATTGTGAACACGTACGTATAATGTTTAACGTACGAATTAACGTTTAAACGACCGGGGAAACGAACACCGCACGGAGCACAAACTCGGGGAACAAAATTTGGAGACATCACCACCTTGTGGGACCCACACCCCACTGATAGTAAAGGACCTTGTTAAATCGTGATAAAATGCAGAAATGATCTAGACAACTATGAGAACATGTGTGATTTTTGGTTAGCTATGAATCGGACTAGAAGTGGTCCAAACCGAGAGATTTATCGAGTACAAAATCTGGAAAAACTAACCACGAGGACTGTTTTAGTACTTTCTAGGAAACGACACTTCGAGACATTCAAGAAACATAACGACAAGTTTTATAAACTTATTTTAACATATTATGAAGTGTGTAAAAGTTTCGGGTCAAACGGTGGTCGTTTGACCACTTTCCCGAACTCGAACCCTCGACTTTCGGACTAAACTTCCATTCGGACATATATACACAACGAATAATTTTTACGAAACCAAACCGAATTACAATTGTGGAATGTGATATCAAATTTTCACCAACGGAACTTACTTATTTACAAAACTCAAACAAGATTACACAACGAATACTTTGGACATAATCAAACTTTTACGTGTCGCGATTTATGATAAGTAACCAATCAAGGGACGTTTAGAAATTCAATAACTATAAATAATTTTCATAACGTATCATAATTATATGAACTCAAATTATTTATATTCAATACGATACATTTTTAAACAAAATTCATTTATATGAAACAAATATATTATATTATCGAAACTTAATTCCAATCAATCACCAATGTGCCGTATACATTTTTAAAACTCAAACATAATCAACAACCAAAGTATTTGGGCATAACTAGTTAAGGGAATAACTAGCATAGATGGTCTGTAAAGTCATCTAAACAATTAAACCTTGCGCGTTTAATACGCCTGGCAGGTTTCAATAATCTAATCATTTATCGAAACCTTGCGCGTCTAAGATGCCTTGCAGGTTTCAGTCGATTGAACGACCTCATTATCTTGTGAACCATCATTTGTGCTTATTAGCATCTCATTAGGCTCAGGTGAGTTTCATGGCCCCCTTTTTAAATGTTTTTACCTAGGGGTGTGATTACATTGCTCTGTTTTGTTTTACAATATGAACGCAAGTATCATCAAATCAAATACTACATGAGTTATTTTCACTAATCATTTTAAGTCCTCATCAGCATAGTTTGGTAATACTTTGTAGCGTGAATGTTAGTGTATGGATCCATATGGGACTGACCATCCCCGTCCGGGTCAGCAAGCACTGACTGGTCAAAACGGACGCATTATCATTTGTTCATACGTATGTTGATTAGGCATACGCATAGAGGCACCCTCGATCAGGATACCTTAAATGTGGACCTGACATCTCGTGTTAAGCTCAGACTATGTGCTCATGGCTGTATGACTTTTATTTTGCTTAATTGCATTTTAAATTCAATTATCATTAAATCTTGCGGTTCATACAAATATGTGTTGACATACAAACCTATGAGCTCACCAGCGTTTCGCTGACCCATTTTAGCATGTATCACAGGTACTCAGCAGTAGGTTGGACTGCCCATCAGGATACTGTAGCTCGAGTCGCATGCAAATAATATCATCAAGAGATTTAACTGCCATTTCTATATTTTGTATAAATTAGATATGTATTAGAATCTCTCAAGTAAATTATGCGAACTCACATTTTGAAAACAATTATGTAATTTCTATTACATCTATGTATTTTATCAAACGACGCATGTAGTGGTTGTTCATTATGTATCTTATGTGCTTGTGATTATTGATTAGTCGCGCCCCAAATCGACCTGTTTCCGCATCATAATTTGGGGGTGTGACAGATTGGTATCAGAGCCTAAGGTTATAGTGAACTAGGTTGCATTTAGTGGGCCTAGACTATGACCGTTAGGCAGTATTCCTTATTAGATATAACTGGTTCAGTGATTACACCATATGAGTTTAATTTAACATAGCTTAGCTAACTATGTACAATTAAATGAGTACGATGTGAAATCTGAAAGGGGTTATGTTGAACAGGAATGCGATAGTTGACTCTGACCACGAGAGAAACCGAGACTTATACTTGGTTTGTACTAGACAATTATTAGGCTATTATGTGATATAGGCGTATATACATACATAGGCCTCATTTACGTGCTACCTTATAGGCTATTATATATTGAAGATATATGATTAAGCCCCACTCGCGTATTATCTTCTAAGCTATTATATATATCGAATATATATAGATCACACACGATAATACACTCATTAACATCTTCACTACCAAAGACGATGAGTATGAATTACTATCGTCTATCCTTTTTATACGCACATAACATCTCACAACACATTCCGCTGTACAATCACATGTTCGCGAGGAATATATCATTCGTACTTCCTCCATCATTCTAATTCTTTGGAATCACAAGTGGAACCTGTTGTTAGAAGGACTATAGGTTCCCATAAGTAGTTGCTTACCCCACCTACTCGCAAACTTGCATCTAGTATGCAACTCTGTTGTTTGTCAAATGTGATTATCACTTGTGTCATTATATATTACCCCATAAATATATATATGCATATGCGATGTATCATGTTTTGGTGCAAACAACTCATCCACTCTCTTTGCTTTTGTTAGAATAATGCCGCCAAAGAGGAAAGGTTTCAGTCAAGCTGAACTCAATGCTGCGGTTACCCGAGCTGTAGCCGAAGCCATGGCTGCTCGAGACGCTCAAAGGAATGAAGAGACAGTCAATACCACTCCTACTCCTGTTATCAAACCTTGTTCCTACAAGGACTTTCTCAGCTGCAAGCCACTTTACTTTAAGGGCACGGAAGGTGCTATTGGCTTAATCCGATGGATTGAAAGAATGGAATCTGTCTTCAGTCTCTGTAACTGTGCTGAAGATAGCAAGGTCAAGTTTGCTGCTTACACCTTTCAAGAAGGTGCACTAACGTGGTGGAACACCCACGCAAACTCTATTGGCGTCGAGATCGCAAACCGACTTCCTTGGCCTGAATTGAAGAAAAAGCTAAGGGAGAAGTACTGTCGCAAGGAAGAACTACACCGACTGGAAGTAGAGTTCTGGCATCTGGCGGTACAAGGGAACGATATTGCTGGGTACACCACCAAGTTCCAGCAATTCGCTCTGTTGTGCCCAGGTTTGGTTGATACGGAAGGAAAAAGTATCAAGAAGTACATCCGTGGTCTCCCGGAGAATATCCAGGGGAATGTCGCCTCAGCTCAACCAACCACTCTGGAAAGAGCTATCGGAATTGCTCATGAACTCATGGCCATGGTTGTCAGCCGTGAGACATCTGTTTCATCTTCTGGTAACAACAACAAAAGAAAGTGGTCTGGGAACACCACTCAAAACCAATCATCATCAAAGAGGTCTGAGTCTGATAAAACCACCAGCTCTGGTTCTGGTTTCAACAAGGGCTACACTGGAAATAAGCCCTACTGTTCAAAGTGCTACCGACATCATGATGGTCCTTGCGGTACACCTTGTGGAAAATGTCAAAGGTATGGACATTTGACCAAAGACTGTAGGTCTACCACTGTCAACACCAACACCACCACTAGCCAACCAAAATCCTGCTATGAGTGTGGAGAAACTGGTCACTTTAGGAATGAGTGCCCAAAGCTGAAGAACAAGGGTAACAACACTGCGAAGGGAAGAGCTTTCGTTCTGAACTCAGGAGAGGCCCGTCAAGACCCGAATGTGGTCTCGGGTACGTTTCTTCTCAACAATCTTACTGCTTCTGTTCTGTTTGATTCTGGTGCTGATAGGAGCTTCATATCTGATGAGTTTAGTCAATTGCTTAACATTGCCCCTATTGCCTTAGATGCTAAGTACATTGTAGAATTAGCTAATGGCAAGTTAATTGAGACTGACAGTGTAATACCAAATTGCACTTTAAATCTATCTGATGAAATCTTCTCTATTGACCTTATACCCGTTGAGATTGGAAGTTTCGACGTCATTATTGGAATGGATTGGTTATCCAAGCATCGAGCTGAAATTGTCTGCTATGACAAAATCGTTCGTATTCCTCTCGTCACCGGTAGTACTTTAATCATACAAGGGGAGACCGATAGGACGAGACTGAACATCGTATCCTGCATGAAAACGCGCAAGTACCTTAGGAAAGGGTACCAGGCAATCCTCGCGCATGTCATAGAGAAAAAGTCGGAAGAGAAACGACTTGAGGATGTGCCAATTGTTAGAGATTTTCCAGAAGTCTTCCCAGAAGACTTACCTGGCCTTCCACCTTCGAGACAAGTTGAGTTCTCGATCGATCTCGTGCCCGGGGCAGCACCTGTTGCACGAGCACCGTATCGATTAGCCCCTTCAGAACTTCAGGAGTTGTCTACTCAGTTACAGGAACTCCTGGATAAGGGATTCATTAGACCGAGTTCTTCACCATGGGGAGCTCCGGTACTATTTGTGAAAAAGAAGGATGGTTCATTCAGGATGTGTATCGACTATAGAGAGTTGAACAAATTGACCGTCAAGAACCGTTATCCACTTCCTCGTATTGATGACCTGTTCGACCAACTTCAAGGGTCAAGTTTCTATTCGAAGATAGATCTAAGATCAGGTTATCATCAGTTACGAGTTCGTGACATCGACATCCCAAAGACTGCTTTCCGAACTCGCTATGGTCATTATGAGTTCCAAGTGATGCCATTTGGTTTGACAAACGCACCGGCTGTATTCATGGATCTTATGAACCGAGTGTGCAAACCATATCTTGACAAGTTTGTCATTGTCTTCATCGATGATATTCTCATCTACTCGCGCAATGAACATGAACACGCGCAACATCTCAATACCATTCTAGAACTTCTTAGACACGAAGAGTTATATGCAAAATTCTCCAAGTGCGAGTTCTGGATGCAAACTGTTCAATTCCTTGGTCATGTAATTGATAGTCAAGGAATTCACGTGGATCCCTCAAAGATTGAGGCAATCAAGTGCTGGCAAGCACCCTCGACAGCGACTGAAGTACGTCAATTTTTAGGATTGGCTGGTTATTATCGGCGCTTCATTGAAAATTTTTCCAAAATAGCTCAACCTCTCACAACACTGACTCAGAAGGAAAAGAAGTTCAATTGGACTGATAAGCAAGAGTCAGCATTTCAACTATTGAAGCAAAAGCTCTGCAGTGCACCAATACTATCATTACCCGAAGGCAACGAAGACTTCGTGGTATACTGTGATGCTTCACACCAAGGTCTTGGTTGCGTGTTGATGCAACGGGACAAGGTGATTGCCTACGCTTCTCGACAACTAAAGGTTCACGAAAAGAATTACACGACTCACGACCTCGAGCTGGGGGCCGTGGTGTTCGCACTCAAGATCTGGAGACATTACCTGTATGGCACGAGATGTACCATCTTCACCGATCATAAGAGCCTCCAGCATATATTCGATCAGAAGGATCTCAACATGAGGCAACGACGCTGGGTCGAGTTGCTCACCGATTATGACTGCGAGATCAAGTATCATCCGGGCAAAGCAAATGTAGTTGCCGATGCCCTAAGTCGAAAAGAGCGCACCCAACCACTTCTAGTTCGAGCTCTTAGTATGATCATCCATAATGATCTAATCATTCAAATCCTTGCTGCTCAACTCGAAGCATTGAAACCTGAGAACCTCAAAGATGAGGCCTTGCGCAACATGGAGAATCAATTCGAAACCAAACCCAATGGGGTCAAATACTTCGCAAACAGGATCTGGTTACCCAGGTTCGGAAATCTTCGAGACTTGGTGATGGATGAAGCTCACAAGTCCAAATATTCTATACATCCTGGATCTGACAAGATGTATCATGGCATCAAGGGATCATACTGGTGGCCAAACATGAAAGCAGAGATTGCCACGTATGTCAGCAAGTGCCTCACATGTTCAAAAGTCAAAGCTGAATATCATAAGCCCTCCGGTCTGCTACAGCAACCGGACATTCCTGAATGGAAATGGGAGCAAATTGCTATGGATTTCATCACTAAACTCCCGAGGACATCAAGCGGTTGCGATACCATTTGGGTGATCGTGGACCGACTCACCAAATCAGCTCATATTCTTGCCATCAAGGAAACTGACAGCATGGAACGTCTCATGTGAGTCTATATGAAGGAGATCGTATCAAGACATGGCGTTCCTGTCTCAATTATCTCTGACAGAGATAGTCGTTTCACTTCTCAGTTTTGGAAATCATTACATAAATCGCTAGGTACTCGTCTGGATATGAGTACTGCGTATCATCCTCAAACCGATGGCCAAAGTGAAAGGACTATTCAAACACTGGAAGATATGTTACGCGCCTGCGTAATTGATTTCGGTGCAAATTGGGAACATCACTTGCCATTGTGTGAATTCTCATACAACAACAGCTATCATACCAGCATTGGAGCTGCACCGTTCGAGGCACTGTACGGTCGTAAGTGCCGATCACCTATCTGTTGGACCGAAGTTGGAGACAGTCAACTCACTGGTCCTGAGATCATTCATGAAACCACCGAGAAGATCGTTGGTATCCAACAACGGCTGAAGGCCGCTCGTGATCGTCAGAAGAGTTATGCTGACGTGAGACGCAAGCATCTCGAATTCCAGGTTGGGGATCGAGTATTGCTCAAAGTATCACCTTGGAAAGGTGTCATCCGCTTCGGCAAGCGTGAGAAGTTGAACCCCAGATACATCGGACCTTTTGAGATCCTTGAAAGGGTTGGTCCAGTCGCATATCGATTGTAGCTACCTCCAGAGCTCAATAGCGTGCATCCTACATTTCACATTTCTAACCTAAAGAAATGCCTGTCCGACGAGACACTCATTATTCCCCTCGAGGAGATTCAGATTGACGACAAACTTCATTTTCTCGAGACACCAGTGGAGATAATGGACCGTGAGGTCAAACAGCTTAAGCAAAGTCGTATCCCAATTGTCAAAGTTCGGTGGAATTCGCGGCGTGGTCCGGAATTCACCTGGGAACGGGAAGACCAGATGCGACACAAGTATCCACATTTATTTTCAGACTCCACTCACACGCCGACTTCGAGCTGAATTTCGGGACGAAATCCTCTTAACAAGGGGAGAATGTGACACCCGACCAATCAGGGCTAGAAATTTGCGCCTAATCATTTAGTAATACATTAGGCTAATTGTATGTATCATTACGTGTATTTTATAAATATACGCATTTACGCGATACTATTTAATCGTGCATTTTATTATATCGGCCAAATTCCGATTCATCTATATGGACGTTGGTGAACTCAAATTATTAAATAATATGAAGTTATTTAATAAACACACTTACTTCTAAATATTATGTCGATAATATCATATAAGTATTTCGTATCGTATAAAATGCTCAAAAACGACCGAAAACGCGTGAAACGCGCCCGACAATCGAATAAACGTCAAAATATATTTTATAAATTTAAAATATATTATTTTGGATGGAAATCATTTATTTAAAACATCGTGATTCAAATCGTTAACAAAAATGTATAATTTAAACGTTACGCGACTATACAACCGAAACTCGAACCCGCAAACCAATACCGACACTATAACCAATCATTTTTATAAATGCTTTCCAAGTATTATAAACAATACTTCAATTTAAAAATATCGAAATTCGAATGCCATTGTGAACACGTACGTATAATGTTTAACGTACGAATTAACGTTTAAACGACCGGGGAAACGAACACCGCACGGAGCACAAACTCGGGGAACAAAATTTGGAGACATCACCACCTTGTGGGACCCACACCCCACTGATAGTAAAGGACCTTGTTAAATCGTGATAAAATGCAGAAATGATCTAGACAACTATGAGAACATGTGTGATTTTTGGTTAGCTATGAATCGGACTAGAAGTGGTCCAAACCGAGAGATTTATCGAGTACAAAATCTGGAAAAACTAACCACGAGGACTGTTTTAGTACTTTCTAGGAAACGACACTTCGAGACATTCAAGAAACATAACGACAAGTTTTATAAACTTATTTTAACATATTATGAAGTGTGTAAAAGTTTCGGGTCAAACGGTGGTCGTTTGACCACTTTCCCGAACTCGAACCCTCGACTTTCGGACTAAACTTCCATTCGGACATATATACACAACGAATAATTTTTACGAAACCAAACCGAATTACAATTGTGGAATGTGATATCAAATTTTCACCAACGGAACTTACTTATTTACAAAACTCAAACAAGATTACACAACGAATACTTTGGACATAATCAAACTTTTACGTGTCGCGATTTATGATAAGTAACCAATCAAGGGACGTTTAGAAATTCAATAACTATAAATAATTTTCATAACGTATCATAATTATATGAACTCAAATTATTTATATTCAATACGATACATTTTTAAACAAAATTCATTTATATGAAACAAATATATTATATTATCGAAACTTAATTCCAATCAATCACCAATGTGCCGTATACATTTTTAAAACTCAAACATAATCAACAACCAAAGTATTTGGGCATAACTAGTTAAGGGAATAACTAGCATAGATGGTCTGTAAAGTCATCTAAACAATTAAACCTTGCGCGTTTAATACGCCTGGCAGGTTTCAATAATCTAATCATTTATCGAAACCTTGCGCGTCTAAGATGCCTTGCAGGTTTCAGTCGATTGAACGACCTCATTATCTTGTGAACCATCATTTGTGCTTATTAGCATCTCATTAGGCTCAGGTGAGTTTCATGGCCCCCTTTTTAAATGTTTTTACCTAGGGGTGTGATTACATTGCTCTGTTTTGTTTTACAATATGAACGCAAGTATCATCAAATCAAATACTACATGAGTTATTTTCACTAATCATTTTAAGTCCTCATCAGCATAGTTTGGTAATACTTTGTAGCGTGAATGTTAGTGTATGGATCCATATGGGACTGACCATCCCCGTCCGGGTCAGCAAGCACTGACTGGTCAAAACGGACGCATTATCATTTGTTCATACGTATGTTGATTAGGCATACGCATAGAGGCACCCTCGATCAGGATACCTTAAATGTGGACCTGACATCTCGTGTTAAGCTCAGACTATGTGCTCATGGCTGTATGACTTTTATTTTGCTTAATTGCATTTTAAATTCAATTATCATTAAATCTTGCGGTTCATACAAATATGTGTTGACATACAAACCTATGAGCTCACCAGCGTTTCGCTGACCCATTTTAGCATGTATCACAGGTACTCAGCAGTAGGTTGGACTGCCCATCAGGATACTGTAGCTCGAGTCGCATGCAAATAATATCATCAAGAGATTTAACTGCCATTTCTATATTTTGTATAAATTAGATATGTATTAGAATCTCTCAAGTAAATTATGCGAACTCACATTTTGAAAACAATTATGTAATTTCTATTACATCTATGTATTTTATCAAACGACGCATGTAGTGGTTGTTCATTATGTATCTTATGTGCTTGTGATTATTGATTAGTCGCGCCCCAAATCGACCTGCTTCCGCATCATAATTTGGGGGTGTGACAGATTGGTATCAGAGCCTAAGGTTATAGTGAACTAGGTTGCATTTAGTGGGCCTAGACTATGACCGTTAGGCAGTATTCCTTATTAGATATAACTGGTTCAGTGATTACACCATATGAGTTTAATTTAACATAGCTTAGCTAACTATGTACAATTAAATGAGTACGATGTGAAATCTGAAAGGGGTTATGTTGAACAGGAATGCGATAGTTGACTCTGACCACGAGAGAAACCGAGACTTATACTTGGTTTGTACTAGACAATTATTAGGCTATTATGTGATATAGGCGTATATACATACATAGGCCTCATTTACGTGCTACCTTATAGGCTATTATATATTGAAGATATATGATTAAGCCCCACTCGCGTATTATCTTCTAAGCTATTATATATATCGAATATATATAGATCACACACGATAATACACTCATTAACATCTTCACTACCAAAGACGATGAGTATGAATTACTATCGTCTATCCTTTTTATACGCACATAACATCTCACAACACATTCCGCTGTACAATCACATGTTCGCGAGGAATATATCATTCGTACTTCCTCCATCATTCTAATTCTTTGGAATCACAAGTGGAACCTGTTGTTAGAAGGACTATAGGTTCCCATAAGTAGTTGCTTACCCCACCTACTCGCAAACTTGCATCTAGTATGCAACTCTGTTGTTTGTCAAATGTGATTATCACTTGTGTCATTATATATTACCCCATAAATATATATATGCATATGCGATGTATCATGTTTTGGTGCAAACAACTCATCCACTCTCTTTGCTTTTGTTAGAATAATGCCGCCAAAGAGGAAAGGTTTCAGTCAAGCTGAACTCAATGCTGCGGTTACCCGAGCTGTAGCCGAAGCCATGGCTGCTCGAGACGCTCAAAGGAATGAAGAGACAGTCAATACCACTCCTACTCCTGTTATCAAACCTTGTTCCTACAAGGACTTTCTCAGCTGCAAGCCACTTTACTTTAAGGGCACGGAAGGTGCTATTGGCTTAATCCGATGGATTGAAAGAATGGAATCTGTCTTCAGTCTCTGTAACTGTGCTGAAGATAGCAAGGTCAAGTTTACTGCTTACACCTTTCAAGAAGGTGCACTAATGTGGTGGAACACCCACGCAAACTCTATTGGCGTCGAGATCGCAAACCGACTTCCTTGGCCTGAATTGAAGAAAAAGCTAAGGGAGAAGTACTGTCGCGAGGAAGAACTACACCGACTGGAAGTAGAGTTCTGGCATCTGGCGGTACAAGGGAACGATATTGCTGGGTACACCACCAAGTTCCAGCAATTCGCTCTGTTGTGCCCAGGTTTGGTTGATACGGAAGGAAAAAGTATCAAGAAGTACATCCGTGGTCTCCCGGAGAATATCCAGGGGAATGTCGCCTCAGCTCAACCAACCACTCTGGAAAGAGCTATCGGAATTGCTCATGAACTCATGGCCATGGTTGTCAGCCGTGAGACATCTGTTCCATCTTCTGGTAACAACAACAAAAGAAAGTGGTCTGGGAACACCACTCAAAACCAATCATCATCAAAGAGGTCTGAGTCTGATAAAACCACCAGCTCTGGTTCTGGTTTCAACAAGGGCTACACTGGAAATAAGCCCTACTGTTCAAAGTGCTACCGACATCATGATGGTCCTTGCGGTACACCTTGTGGAAAATGTCAAAGGTATGGACATTTGACCAAAGACTGTAGGTCTACCACTGTCAACACCAACACCACCACTAGCCAACCAAAATCCTGCTATGAGTGTGGAGAAACTGGTCACTTTAGGAATGAGTGCCCAAAGCTGAAGAACAAGGGTAACAACACTGCGAAGGGAAGAGCTTTCGTTCTGAACTCAGGAGAGGCCCGTCAAGACCCGAATGTGGTCTCGGGTACGTTTCTTCTCAACAATCTTACTGCTTCTGTTCTGTTTGATTCTGGTGCTGATAGGAGCTTCATATCTGATGAGTTTAGTCAATTGCTTAACATTGCCCCTATTGCCTTAGATGCTAAGTACATTGTAGAATTAGCTAATGGCAAGTTAATTGAGACTGACAGTGTAATACCAAATTGCACTTTAAATCTATCTGATGAAATCTTCTCTATTGACCTTATACCCGTTGAGATTGGAAGTTTCGACGTCATTATTGGAATGGATTGGTTATCCAAGCATCGAGCTGAAATTGTCTGCTATGACAAAATCGTTCGTATTCCTCTCGTCACCGGTAGTACTTTAATCATACAAGGGGAGACCGATAGGACGAGACTGAACATCGTATCCTGCATGAAAACGCGCAAGTACCTTAGGAAAGGGTACCAGGCAATCCTCGCGCATGTCATAGAGAAAAAGTCGGAAGAGAAACGACTTGAGGATGTGCCAATTGTTAGAGATTTTCCAGAAGTCTTCCCAGAAGACTTACCTGGCCTTCCACCTCCGAGACAAGTTGAGTTCTCGATCGATCTCGTGCCCGGGGCAGCACCTGTTGCACGAGCACCGTATCGATTAGCCCCTTCAGAACTTCAGGAGTTGTCTACTCAGTTACAGGAACTCCTGGATAAGGGATTCATTAGACCGAGTTCTTCACCATGGGGAGCTCCGGTACTATTTGTGAAAAAGAAGGATGGTTCATTCAGGATGTGTATCGACTATAGAGAGTTGAACAAATTGACCGTCAAGAACCGTTATCCACTTCCTCGTATTGATGACCTGTTCGACCAACTTCAAGGGTCAAGTTTCTATTCGAAGATAGATCTAAGATCAGGTTATCATCAGTTACGAGTTCGTGACATCGACATCCCAAAGACTGCTTTCCGAACTCGCTATGGTCATTATGAGTTCCAAGTGATGCCATTTGGTTTGACAAACGCACCGGCTGTATTCATGGATCTTATGAACCGAGTGTGCAAACCATATCTTGACAAGTTTGTCATTGTCTTCATCGATGATATTCTCATCTACTCGCGCAATGAACAGGAACACGCGCAACATCTCAATACCATTCTAGAACTTCTTAGACACGAAGAGTTATATGCAAAATTCTCCAAGTGCGAGTTCTGGATGCAAACTGTTCAATTCCTTGGTCATGTAATTGATAGTCAAGGAATTCACGTGGATCCCTCAAAGATTGAGGCAATCAAGTGCTGGCAAGCACCCTCGACGCCGACTGAAGTACGTCAATTTTTAGGATTGGCTGGTTATGAAAAGTAAGATTCAGTCTATGTCTGACAACCAAGTTTGGAATTTGGTTGGCACTACACTAAGTCTCAAGACGGTGAGTTGTAGGTGTATTTTCAAGAGGAAGATAGACATGGATAGGAAGGTACACACTTATAAAGCTGGGATGGTAGCGAAGGGCTATACTCAAACCTTCGGGATCGAATATGAGGAAACCTTCTCACCAATAGCTGAAATAAAGTCAATTAGGATATTGCTTACAATAGCTGCATTTCATAGTTATGAAATTTGGCAGATGAATCTCAAAACCACTTTCCTTAACAGGAAACTGACAGAGGATGTGTTCAAGGCACAACCGGAAGGTTTTGAAAATGCAAAGTATCCTAATAGAGTGTGTAAGCTTCAGAAGGCCATTTATGGACTTAAACAGGCTTCTTGTAGCTGGAAACCTTTGCTTCCGTGAGAAATTCAAACAGTTTAGATTTTCTAGAAACAAAGATGAGTCCAACATATGTGTCAAAGTCAGTGGGAGCATTGTAGTCTTCCTAGTATTATTTGTGAATAATATAATACTCATAGGAAATGTAATCCCAAACATTACAAGGTGTAAAGAGTTGATTGGGAGAATATTTCGCTGTGAAAGATTTGGAAGATACAATATATTCTTGGTACAAAAATTTACAGAGATATGTTGAAAACGTCTCAAATGACTTAACCAGGACATGTACTTAGAATAAAATTTTGAAAAGTTTTAAAATGGCATAAAGATTACTAAAAGATTAGTGTCCAAAGACTGCACAAGATTGGACTAAATGAGTCGAGTCCCATAGGCTTCGGCTATAGGATCGATCATACATGCCATGAAGTATACAAGACCCGATGTCTCATTTGCTTAGAGCATAGTGAGTCGACATCAGCAGAATCCTAGTAAAGGTCATAAAACAGTTGTAAAGAATATTCTTAAGTATTTGAGAAATGCTAAAGACGGGTTCTTAGATTATGATGGAGAAGAGAAACTTAGAGTATCGGTTTATATTGATGTAAGTTTACAAAAAGATAGAGATGATAGTCGTTCACAGTCTGGTTGGGTACTCTTACTGAATGGGGGAACGATAAGTTTGAAAAGTTCAAAGCAAGATACAATAACAGATAGGAATCTGAGTATATTGAAACTTGCGAGACTTCAAAGGAAGTCATCTGGATGAGGAATTTCATTGGTGATCTTGGAGGTGTTCCAATAGAATGAATCCCAATGAAATATTATGTGACAATGGAAAGTCCAAAGCACATTAAAAGAAAATACCATTTTGTTCAAAGGAAGGTACAAAAGAGACACGTGATTGTGAAGGACACGCGATCAGTAAACATGTTTGGAGCATAGGTTTACGAGATAAAGTTTTAGTTGTTAGTTTGATTTTGAAACATTACAAACAATGATGGGAACTAGAATAGACTTGGTGATAAATGATGGAGATTTATTTATTGGAAGGAGTTCTACCATTTACTATCGTTTACCATTGTGTTTCAGTTTAGCATGTTTAGACACCACTTCCAGAGTAATCAGAATTACTCAAACCTCCTCAGTCGATCACACTATAGGAAGTATGTGGTGAATTAAGACTGTCATGGAGTGTTAGTAGATTGTGTATGGAGATTAGACATTGCATGGAGATTGCTGCAACACTCATGGGTACTTAATGGGGATTTAAGTATAGGAGAAACCCGCACTCATGGAAGTTACTTCATTGATTGAAATCATGAGTAACTCTGAGATGATAATATCTTATATTCTTAAAATGGAGATACATTGAGTTTCTAGTTTTTCAAGTCAGTTATACTTTAGTTTATTCAAACGCTGAGCGTAAATGCCAGTCATAAAGGATACGCTAGGTATGACATGATGAGTTGACTAGTGCTATGTATGCGAAATTTATTTGTTCCTTTTGCCTAAGAGGAAAAGCGATATCCATGGGCCCTCTGATGATTAAATGTTGATTCATAAAGTGCTTGGCCAAGCCAGGACTAAATTGATATGTACAATTCTGTAGTCCCATATAGTCAAAATTGATCGGAAATTAGAAAATATAATCTTGAATCTGGAGATTGATTAAAATCCATGTCCCGGTTTCATATGATATCAGAAACAAAGGAATATATGATCACTTATCTAAAGTACTGTCACTGGATATGATCAGAGTTCGGCAGATGCATTGGATGGCACTCTCTACTCAGGATAGAGACGGACCAATAGTAGTTGATGACTTATTCATGTGGGAGACTGTTGGAAATAGTGTCCAAGGTCATAATTAATTGGTAAGACTATTCTAAAGGTAGAGTCCTTTTTGGGTTACCCTCGATGAACAGTAAAAGAAACAATACGAGAGAAATAATATTAATTAGAATTAATATTGAAGTTAATTATTTGGTTTGTTAATTTATCAAAGTTGATAAATTAATTAGAAGCTAAAAGAAATTAACAGAAACAATAAAGAATATTTAGTTTGTTTATTAATTTAATATTAATATGAAACAAAATGGAATATTCTGGAAAGCGTATTCAACCGGCGGTTGAAAAAGGCCAACCGACGGTTGGAGGCAAGGGTTTGTAAGTCGGTGTAGACGTGTCATTACTTGGGCAGGAATCAAGTCCAACCAGCAGTTGGAAGCTCCAACCGACGGTTGGAGGACGAATTCAGTTGTCCCGCATCGGCCAAGGGATAAAACCCTGGGCTCCCTCTCCCTGATGGCGGCCGAAGGGTCAGGTTTTGAAGCTCTCCTTTCTCGCGAAGGGAGAATCGTCCTTGTCATCAGAGGACTTAACCGGACCAGTCAGGCCGTGTTGGCACCCGAACAGGTCGGTGTCGTTAACGATGACTATCCGGGCACCAGCAGTGGGTTTTAAATTTATAAGGCTGGGGCCTAGGGTTACTATTATTGCTAATCTAAGGGCTAGCAAGGATAAGTATGACCTAGGATCGTTCTTCAAAGCGCGACAAATTGAAACTAGGAGAACTTAGAGACTTTTATGAATTTAGCTAGGGCGGAAGAGAGTTGGTTTGGGTTTTGAGTTTTCTATTCTAAGATTAAACTAAATTAAATCAGAAATGGAGGTTACTTCGGGCGTTCAGCAGTTAAAGTGATTGTCTACTATGAAGTGGTTCAGGTGATATTAAAGCGTGAAGAGTTCTAATGAGGATAAGTCATAAGTTAATGTGAGTTATTGCTACAATCCTACTATCGGGCTAACGCGGAAGTGTCCACAATCAGGCAAATAGAATGTCACGTGGGTTGCAGAATATATTAAAACATACACCGAAAGTTCTCTCAAATGCATGTCCATATTATCTGACAGTTAATCTCGAATCCTATTCCCCAATCTCGATCATCATAGACGTCCGAATCATGGCACAGTTTGCTGAATAAACAATCTTGTAAACGGGTTTTACCCTCGTCGGAATAAGTTGGAAGAACTGGTCTAAGCGGTCAGATAAGATGTCATCACTTATTCGTATGAATTATCAACATTACTCAAGTATGCAACAAGACAGGAGTGGTTTATATTACAAATAGAAACTTAAGTAATACGTTTGTTAATTGATCCATAACACAACTACCTTCGGTCGTTCTCGACTTCCATACGTTTGTACTTTGCCATAAGCATTTCCAGTACTATATCGAAGAACAGTTGAATAGGGGCCGTCATGTTATTTCACAACAATTAAGGCTAGGTGTATTTTACTAGTACGATAATCCTAAGGCAACAATCAAACAAGAACATGCAATAAGACAATCAAGACAATAGTTAAACCTAAGCATACAAATGTATTAATAAAATCGAGGATATTCCGAAAGTTGTCTCAAAAATACCGTCTGTCCGAATTAAATCTTAATCTACCTCTATTCCCATATTCCGTGTCTCTTGGATCCTAATTTGGTCTAGAGAACGCCGGCCATGCCGAGCTCAATGATTCAATCAAACATAGTATAACTAAGTGACCTATACCCTATGAGTTAGCTACGTTCATTTTTGGATAAAGTTTTAGTCACAACATGAGTTGGGTAGATAAACGATAAAGATTCGATTCCTACATCTATTCATAATACACAACACCCGCAATCTCATAGCATACAATATAATCACATATTTACATCTCTCCTAGACGACTATCATAGCAGACAATTGAGTTATTTAACTAATCATGGCAATTCTAGCATACATATTTAAATTTATTAAAGAAAGAACGAACATAATTAAATATGGAAGATAGATTAAAACCTAATAAAGAAATACAATAACTCGTAGCTACAAATGCATCCCAGAGCACCTCCGTACAAGTCTTCCTTGACTAGTTAATTAGCTAGTCTAATTAACCAAGGAAGTATTACAATAAAGAAAGAAAAGAATGGATGGTGAGAAAGTATGAAATATGCTAGAAAGTGTGCATATGTTGGTGTGTGTTACAAATGAACCAAAGCATCCTATTTATAGGTGAGATTTGGCTCATTTTAGCATAAGTTAGCCTTGAGGTGCAAGTTAGAAAGACTAGCCAAAAGTGGTGTGTACAACACGAAAAGTAGGCGCACCGGGTACTGTACAACGCGAAAAGTAGGCGCAACGGGTACCAAAACTTGCCAAAAACGGAAACCGGGATGGGGGTAGGGTGGCCGGCGGCGGCTGGCTGGTGGCCGGCGGCGGTGGGCCCCATCCCGCCCCGTTGCGCGATCTTTTGCTTCGTTTCGCGATTCGTGCTTGTTTTCTTCGTTATACGTCCGTTTGAGTTGATTCTTTTTTTGTTGGATTAGTAATTCAAAAAAGAAGATTTCGACATAGGATATGCTTTAAAATGAGGTCCCTAGCTCCAGATATTGCGTACGGATCATTAAGATCTTCCGGCGGGCGCGAAATCTTCATTTTTCACCCGTTTTGGTTGATTCTTCTTCTGTTGGATTCGAATTTTAAAAACGAACATCTTGGAAATATTGGATGTTGATGGAGGGCACTTTAGTCTTGAAATCTCGTTTTTAAGCCCTGAATCTTCAAACGTATGTGGAATCTTCGTTTCTCGGCCGTTTTGCTCGATTTTTATCGTGCAACCTCGTTTTGACCATCTTGGCATAATGTTACTGATTTATGCTGTTTTTGAGTTAATATGCCGAGAATCGTTCCAGAATGAGAGAGATATCGGTAGTAAAAACGTGACATTTTACGCGATTTCAAGTATCCCACACTTAGAATTTTGCTTGTCCTCAAGCAAGTCTTCATCAAATCGGGAAAATGCTGGAGGGGTGTCTTCGTATTTCGGAGATCTTTGGTTCCTGCAGGGTTGGTAAAAAGATTTCGGACGAGGTTCCATCCCTTGATGTTCCCCCAAACTTTTGGTTCTAGCAAGCTTTCTTTTCAATCTTCATAAATGTAAGATATACATGACTGGGGCCCTCACAGGTGGTCACTCAATTCACTCAAGTATATCGGGTTTCCTAACTTCTAAATCACTCAGGGCCAGTCATGTAGCTCCTCCGTTGTCATAGGCTTGGTCGAGAATCAAATCTATAATATCTGAATGAGGACGGTGCACATTATCCCTAGACATTCGAAAGAGGGTGAAGATGGTGTATGGGATAAGGGTTTTGGTAGGTGGTTTAAATTGGAGTTTAATATAGCCTAAGAGTTGTCTGTGATGACTTGTCTTTGACGTTTCTAAGATAGTACCTCTTTATGAATTTTTCTCTTTGAGAGCCTCCTTTTCGTAATTCTTTCTTGTTTTGAATAAAATTTCCCTCGGCTTTAAATGATCCTTGGGTCTTTTAGCTTTTTGATTCCTTCGGCAGCTTGTTTGTGTTTTGGAGTCCTTGTAGGACTTCGTTTCTTGCAATGTTTTGCTGACAGAACAGAAACTTAGGCTATGGCCAAGAGATGTAAAGAAAGGGTTGGTTTTTTTTTGAAGTGAGTATTTGAAACGAAAAGGTTAAGGCTCAACAGGTTTTCTAAATGATCTTCAATACCAAAAATAGGCATTGGCAGGGTTAGTCTTGAAAACGGGGGGTTTTATGAGAGGGTTCTATCCTAGTGAATGTCGAGATCCTCTAATTGCACCTTTGTCACGTATGACGCTCACTTTTATAGTTTCGAATTGCATTCGTCGAGCAAGTTCTGACTCAAGAAGGCATACATCGGCACACTCACAAACGAATAAGTGAAGCATTAAAGTGAATGCTTTTTTCATGGCTCAAAATTCCTCACTTAATTTTGATGGTTTTGTGCCTGGTCATGCGATTGCTTGTTTGAAACTCAGTTTGGAAATTTATCAAAGAGTTTTACCTGTCGTAGTCGATTTGCCAAACCATTCGGATTTTTGTTGACCGAAAATGTTTATGTTGCAATACAGTAGTAAATGCTACTGCTATCCCACACTTAAAAGAACATTGTCCCTAATGTTCTCTAAGTTATTCTCTATTTGTGAGTAATAATCCCACACTTAGAGTTTTTCTTAAAATTTTTGTGTGGTTCAAGCAAAGTAAGGTTAGAAAAGATACTTCCTTGCGCTACGCACTGGATTTAAAGGACCAGGTTCAAGTGTATGTGAATTTGTTGGAGATGGACCAGGCTCATTTAGAATGAACTTGTTCCGCAAATTCTATTTTCAATTCTGCATAGTACACATCCTTCATAAGACACAAATGTTAATACGAGTTAATACTAAACATAATAATAACTAAAAGTAGCTAATCCGTGTCAGCATAGAGCGCCTCCCAGTCGGTGAAGTCATCATCCATAAAGATCGTGTTTTCCACGATCGATGTAGGAGATGCTGACTCCTCGATGGTATAGACAGGAGATGCAGTACCATCCTCTGGATCCTGGATCCAAGCTTCCAGTGTAGCAGTCTCCTCCTCTAGTGGGACCATAAAAGTGGGGTGGTCCTGCGCAGTCAAGCTCCAAGATGGGAATAAATCCCATGGTGGAATGTGCGGAGCGGGATCAGGTCCCATCTGAAAGGGGCACACAGGTGTAGAGGTAAAGCCTAAAGCAGTGTGGATCTCAGAGATGGCGGTGTGCTGGACCTCAAGGGCTCTCAGTATAGACCAAGTGACAGCAGGGTCCGCAGTAGTAACCCCATGCTTAAAGATGGGTACTCTGGAGGTCCCTGCGGTCTGTCCCGCTGGTTGGTGAGATGAAGGTAACCTGGCCTGGATGGGATATAACACCCCTCATTTAATACAACAATTGTATATTAATTACTACGGAAGCGTATTCTTTAATACATATTTCATAAAACTTTGCCATGAAATTTTCGCAAACCTTTACACAACCTGTTTAACTACTAATTCAAACATAGTTAACTTGTTTATAAACCGGGGCATTATATATTACAAAACAATATTTATAACAAACAAAATCAGAGTTGCAAGTTTCAAACATTCCCAGCATCAAAACGTCCCTTCCTGGCTACCCACATAATTAAACATAACCTGCAGGAAGTAAATTGAGGGATTAGCACGAAGCTAAGTGAATGAATAATCACTACAATTCAATTTAGCTATCAATTTGTTCACAATCAATAATGCAACAAATATCGTCAAGAGGAACGGTGGTTCCTAAGGACCCTGTTCCGGGTGGCCCCATCAGAACACTTACATCAACTGTAGGCTAAAACAGTGATTAACCGCTAACTAAATGCTAATCTCCATCAACACATGTACGCAACCCTGTGTTGACCAACATTAGCAATCAAGTCCAACTGACAATCTAGTTGACCTCTGGATTTATCAATCAAGCTCACAGGCTAATCAAACCACCAGTCAAATGGCATATCATTTCAAAGTTTACATTCTATCAATAGTAATCCTATAATTACTGATTGAAATCAAACTGACACTACCAAATCAAACTATGAGTTTCAAATCCACTCACCGATACCTCAGAAGTCGCAACACTCAGCTTCTAATCAATGAGTCTTTGGGGTATCTGAAACATTACACAACAAACAAGTTAGTAACTCGTCTCATTATCATTATCATAACATATTTATCCAAATCAGGTAAATCCCTGAAGTCTAAGCAAACAAAAGTTCAACCAGAAAATTCCCGAAATGACGTTTAAAACTGAAAAATGCCATTTTCGGCCCCTAGATGGCCCCGAATGGCCAAAAACTGACTAGGCTATAGTATATAGCTTTGATCATTGGGTCGTTTCCGAGTGACCATGCGAATTTCAACTCAATCCGAGTTAGTGAAATTCGTCACTAAACCGTGACCCTGAAAATACTTGTGCATAATTTGCAAAACCCGTCAAAATTATTCATGCAAACGCGATCCGGACTAGGGGGGCTGGATCGCGTTCGCCTTTAGAAAATATTCTGTCACCGTTTAACACTTGGCAACGCGATCCGGGAACTAGGGCTGGATCGCGTTCACAAGAAGAAAACGTTATGTAATCAATTTTCATTAGGCAACGCGATCCGGGCAAGAGTTCAGGATCGCGTTCCTACGCGTTTCAGCTCTTATTCTGACCTGCAAACACACAGCTCAAACCCAATTTCATATATCACCATCTTAAGCATATGAATCTCAGTTGTTAAGTTTCTAAACACTCTCCTACTACCATATATACATACTAAAGCATCGTTCAAGCTTCAATTCACATATGATCAACAATATGCATAATACCACTCAAACTTATTTCAAATATTCAAACACTCACCACTTCAAATAAGAACAAGATGATTATGATGATTAGGTAACTAAGATCAAGCTCAAAATCAGTTCAAGATCACCACAAAATCTTTGATTTCTCTTTGTTTTGAATATATAAGTGTTTAGGTTTCAAGAGTTTAGTTCTAGGTTTCAAGAAAGTGAAAACTTTCCTATTTGGTAAAGTTAATATAAGTCGGCTCAATATTTCCACCGATCCGTATCCACTTAAAACTAGTCCCCTTTCAATCTATAGCCTGGAACCTAAAAACCATTTGCGAGAAACTTATTTTATTCTACCGTCAACTATAGTAAATTACAACAATCAACAATTTACTAGTCACAATAAGTCCTGGGACTTATTAATCTAAGTTTCGTAATAAAACAATAATATCACATAATTTCTAATAAAATTAATTATATCAATTAAAATTAGAAATTACCGGACGCGAAGAGAGGATGTTACAAATCTCCCCCCCTTAAAGAAGATTTCGTCCCCGAAATCTCATCACGATCAAACAATCCAGGATATCTGGATCTTATACTATCCTCCGTCTCCCAAGTTAGGTTTGAACCTAAACTATGTTTCCATTTCACTAACACCATGGGAATATGTTTCTTCCTAAGTTTGGTAACTTTTCGGTCAAGAAGTTCAACTGGTTCTTCAATTAATTTCTGACTCTGATCAACTTTCAAATCTTTTAAAGGAAGAATTTGAGACTGGTCTTCAACGTTACATTTCCTCAAATAACAAATGTTAAACGTGTCATGAATACCAGCAAGTTCTGGAGGAAGCTCAAGTGTAACTGACTGATCATTTACAATCTGACGAATTCTAAACGGTCCAATATATCGAGGAGCCAATTTACCACGTTTTCCAAAACGAATTACCCCCTTCCAAGGCGAAACTTTCAAATAAACAAGTTCACCTTCAACAAAAGCAACAGGTCTACGTTTAGGATCAGCATATTGTTTCTGTCTATCACGTGCAGCTTTCAACTTTTCACGAGCCACTGCCACTTTATCAGCTGTCATTTGCACAAAATCTGGACCTGCAAATTGTTTCTCACCTGCCTCTAACCAACAAGTTGGAGTTCTACAACGGCGACCATAAAACATTTCATATGGAGGCATGCCAATACTAGAATGATAAGAATTATTATAAGCAAACTCAACCAATGGCAAATGAGAATCCCAAGAACCACCATACTCTAGAATACAAGCTCTTAACATATCCTCCAATGTCTGAATCGTACGTTCTATTGTCCATCTGTTTGAGGATGATAAGTTGTACTAAGATTCACTCTGGTGCCCAACTCGTGCTGCAAACTTTGCCAAAAATGAGATACAAACCTCGGATCTCTATCAGATACAATCGATAATGGAATACCATGCCGAGAAACAATCTCATTCACATACAACTGTGCAAGCTTACTCAAAGATGCAGTTTCACTAGTAGCTAGAAAATGAGCGCTCTTAGTTAATTGATCAACAATAACCCAAACCATATCATTTCCTCAGGCAGTTCTAGGCAACTTGATAACAAAATCCATAGTCAAATGTTCCCACTTCCATTCTGGAATTTCAAGCTGTTTCAACGACCCATACGGCTTCTGGTGTTCAGCTTTAACTTGAGAACAAATATGACAAGAACTAACAAACCTTGCTACATCCATTTTCATTGTAGGCCACCAATACAAAGGTCTCAAGTTATTATACATTTTCGTACTTCCAGGATGTACAGACAATCTGGACTTATGGGCTTCAATCAGAATAACATCTCGAAGACCACCAAACAAAGGAATCCAAACACGAGACTGAAAGGTTTTTAATCCTCTCGAATCATCCAATAGCAATTCCTTTCGATTCAACATAATTTCAAATTTCAACTTTTGATCTAACAAAGCTTCTAACTGTGCAGCTTTTATCCGAGCCACCAAATCAGAGGAAACTTCTAAACGCATAAAATAAACTCGATCAGAAGTTACCTTGCGGCTCAAAGCATCAGCAACCACATTGGCTTTTCCTGGATGGTATTTAATCTCACAATCATAATCTTTGAATAATTCTAACCATCGTCTTTGCCGCATATTCAACTCTTGCTGTGAAAATATATACTGAAGACTCTTGTGATCTGTACAAATAATACATTTGGTACCATACAAGTAATGCCTCCAGATTTTCAAAGCAAACACAACCGCTGCAAGCTCTATATCATGGGTAGGATAATTTCTTTCATGAGGTTTGAGCTGACGAGAAGCATAAGCAATCACACGATCTCGCTGCATCAAAACACATCCCAAACCAGCAATCGATGCATCACAGTAAACAACAAAATCATCGGACCCATCTGGCAATGCTAACACAGGAGCCTGACATAACAACTGTTTCAGAGTCTGAAAAGCTGTTTCTTGTTGTTCAGTCCAAACAAATTTTTCATCCTTACGGGTCAATTTAATCAATGAACCGGCAATTTTAGAAAAGTCCTTTATGAACTTCCGGTAATAACCCGCCAAACCAAGAAAACTCTTTATTTCAGAAGCAGACTTTAGAGCTTTCCAATTCATTACAGCTTCAATCTTTGAAGGATCAACTTTAACACCATCATTACATATAATATGACCCAAAAACTGTACTTCCCGAATCCAAAATTCACATTCAGAAAACTTTGCATACAAATGTTCTCTCTTTAAGGTTTCCAATACTAACCTCAAATGCATTCCAAGTTCTGATTCGGATTTAGAATATACCAAAATATCGTCGATAAATACAATCACAAATTTATCAAGAAAAGGTCGACAAACACGGTTCATCAAATCCATAAAAACTGCTGGAGCATTCGTCAAACCAAAAGGCATAACCAGGAATTCAAAATGACCATACCTGGTACAAAATGCAGTTTTAGGAATATCCCGTTCACAAACACGAACTTGATGATAACCCGACCTTAAATCAATTTTTGAATAAAACGAAGATCCCTGCAACTGATCAAACAAATCATCTATGCGAGGCAGAGGATATTTATTCTTTACTGTCCGTTTATTCAATTCCCTATAATCAATGCACATTCTAAAAGACCCATCTTTCTTTTTCACAAACAGAACTGGTGCACCCCAAGGAGAAGAACTAGGTCTAACGAACCCTTTATCCAACAACTCCTGTATCTGATTCATCATTTCATGCATTTCAGAAGGAGCTAATATATAGGGAGCTTTGGCTATAGGTGACGAGCCAATAACAAGATCAATCTGATATTCAACTTCCCTAACTGGTGGTAATCCAGGTAATTCATCAGGGAACACTTCCGGATATTCAGAAACAACCGGGACATCAGAAAGAGATTTCTTTTCTACTTTAGTATCAATCACATAAGCTAGGTACGATTCACAGCCTTTGGACAAAGATTTCCTAGCTTTTATCATACTAATCAAAGGTAGACAAACATTATCCCGTTCTCCTCGAGCCACGACATATGACTCTTCAGAGATTAGAATTCTAATCAGCTTATTGTGGCAATCTATACTTGCTTTACACTGACTTAACCAATCCATGCCAATAATCACATCGAAACTAGCAATCGGCATCAACAGAAAGGAAATTGGGAAAGTCTGGCCATCTATCATAATATTAGCTCCAATTACCGAGGTGGTAACAGGAACTGATTTGCCACTAGCTATTTCTACTTCAACAGGGTTTGTAATCACAGTAGGCATCATTTTCAACTTATCACAGAAATACACAGATACAAAAGAACAATTTGCACCTGAATCAAACAAGACACGTGCTGGTACAGAGTTTACAAGAAAAGTACCAGTAATAACGTCATTTGTGTGAACAGCTTCGTCCACTGTCATTTGAAAAGCCCTACTAACTGCAGATGGCAGATTCTTCCGCTTCTGACCGGAAGATGATGAACTAACAACCGACCCAACACTCTGTCTCTTGGCCTCAGAACACTGATTTGCACGATGACCTTCTTTGTGACAATTCCAGCATACATAAGTAGGAAAAACACAATCTTTGGCTTCATGTCCAATCACACCGCATTTCACACATCTAGTGGTTTGCACAGTACACGGCCCAAAATGTCTAGCTCTACATTTAATACACCAATTGGGACGATCAGAAGTACCACCACGACTTTCTTGTTTCTTACCCTGTTGATTTCCTTGCCACCGCTGCTTACCTTTACTAGAAGATTCACTCCTAGATTTCTGAGAAACCATTTCTTTACTTGGTGCCTCTTGAGGTCTCAAATCACTGTCAACTGACCGAGCTAACATAAAAGCTTGGGAAAGAGATCCAGCTAACCTTACTGAAGTTCGATAATGATTAGGTAAAGTACCCACAAACTGTTCGATTCGGGTCCTCTCATCAGGAACCCACTGCTGAACAAACCTAAGTTTTTCTGAAAACTGATTAATCAAATCATCCATTGACATTTTATCAGTTAATTGCAAATCCATAAACTCCTTTCGAATCCGAGCTATATCAAAGTTTGAACAATACTGCTTACAAACTTCATTATGAAAATCAGGCCATCGGATAAATGCTTTCTGAAAAGGAGATAACACAGAAGTAATCGAATCCCACCAATTCATAGCTGCTCCTTTTAAAAGTTGAGTTGCATAAGGAACCTTTAATTCTTCTTCACATTGACATACTTCAAATTTCTTTTCAATGTCCCTCAACCAATCTAAAGTTACCGAAGGATTTGTACTACCAGAGTACACAGATGGATTACTGCTCATAAAGGTTTTAAATGAACACACCTTTTGTTTTGGCGGTGAAATCGTACTAAACACAGGATGAGAAGATTCAGCCTCTTTTTGTTGTTTATACATTCCGAGTGCTTGGTTTTCCTCTTCCAATTGAAGGAGATACTCATCTCTTTCTAACTCCTCTCTAGCATGGAAAGAAGTACCAGTATGCTCAGCCCGATTATCATGAGTCTCAACAGTAACTTCCGGCCTTGAGACATTATTAGGGTTAACAGGTGGTTGTTCGTTATCCGCCATATCTGTAAACACAACAACAGCTCACAAATCGTTAATCATTAGCACCTATCCTACTAACCAATTCACATTCAGTACATAATCCCGTTCCCAAGAATGTTTGACACAACACAATCAAAGTTTAGGATTGAACATACTATCATATTCAATTCACCCAAACTATTGCTCTGATACCAACTTATAACACCCCTCATTTAATACAACAATTGTATATTAATTACTACGGAAGCGTATTCTTTAATACATATTTCATAAAACTTTGCCATGAAATTTTCGCAAACCTTTACACAACCTGTTTAACTACTAATTCAAACATAGTTAACTTGTTTATAAACCGGGGCATTATATATTACAAAACAATATTTATAACAAACAAAATCAGAGTTGCAAGTTTCAAACATTCCCAGCATCAAAACGTCCCTTCCTGGCTACCCACATAATTAAACATAACCTGCAGGAAGTAAATTGAGGGATTAGCACGAAGCTAAGTGAATGAATAATCACTACAATTCAATTTAGCTATCAATTTGTTCACAATCAATAATGCAACAAATATCGTCAAGAGGAACGGTGGTTCCTAAGGACCCTGTTCCGGGTGGCCCCATCAGAACACTTACATCAACTGTAGGCCAAAACAGTGATTAACCGCTAACTAAATGCTAATCTCCATCAACACATGTACGCAACCCTGTGTTGACCAACATTAGCAATCAAGTCCAACTGACAATCTAGTTGACCTCTGGATTTATCAATCAAGCTCACAGGCTAATCAAACCACCAGTCAAATGGCATATCATTTCAAAGTTTACATTCTATCAATAGTAATCCTATAATTACTGATTGAAATCAAACTGACACAACCAAATCAAACTATGAGTTTCAAATCCACTCACCGATACCTCAGAAGTCGCAACACTCAGCTTCTAATCACTGAGTCTTTGGGGTATCTGAAACATTACACAACAAACAAGTTAGTAACTCGTCTCATTATCATTATCATAACATATTTATCCAAATCAGGTAAATCCGTGAAGTCTAAGCAAACAAAAGTTCAATCAGAAAATTCCCGAAATGACGTTTAAAACTGAAAAATGCCATTTTTGGCCCCTAGATGGCCCCGAATGGCCAAAAACTGACTAGGCTATAGTATATAGCTTTGATCATTGGGTCGTTTCCGAGTGACCATGCGAATTTCAACTCAATCCTAGTTAGTGAAATTCGTCACTAAACCGTGACCCTGAAAATACTTATGCATAATTTGCAAAACCCGTCAAAATTATTCATGCAAACGCGATCCGGACTAGGGGGCTGGATCGCGTTCGCCTTTAGAAAATATTCTGTCACCGTTTAACACTTGGCAACGCGATCCGGGAACTAGGGCTGGATCGCGTTCACACGAAGAAAACGTTATGTAATCAATTTTCATTAGGCAACGCGATCCGGGCAAGAGTTCAGGATCGCGTTCCTACGCGTTTCAGCTCTTATTCTGGCCTGCAAACACACAGCTCAAACCCAATTTCATATATCACCATCTTAAGCATATGAATCTCAGTTGTTAAGTTTCTAAACACTCTCCTACTACCATATATACATACTAAAGCATCATTCAAGCTTCAATTCACATATGATCAACAATATGCATAATACCACTCAAACTTATTTCAAATATTCAAACACTTACCACTTCAAATAAGAACAAGATGATTATGATGATTAGGTAACTAAGATCAAGCTCAAAATCAGTTCAAGATCACCACAAAATCTTTGATTTCTCTTTGTTTTGAATATATAAGTGTTTAGGTTTCAAGAGTTTAGTTCTAGGTTTCAAGAAAGTGAAAACTTTCCTATTTGGGAAAGTTAATATAAGTCGGCTCAATATTTCCACCGACCCGTATCCACTTAAAACTAGTCCCCTTTCAATCTATAGCCTGGAACCTAAAACCATTTGCGAGAAACTTATTTTATTCTACCGTCAACTATAGTAAATTACAACAATCAACAATTTACTAGTCACAATAAGTCCTGGGACTTATTAATCTAAGTTTCGTAATAAAACAATAATATCACATAATTTCTAATAAAATTAATTATATCAATTAAAATTAGAAATTACCGGACGCGGAGAGAGGATGTTACATGGGACGTAACAGGAATGACTCCTGAACGTGCACCTCCACCAAGTCTGCCGAGATCTCATCCAAACTAGGAGGTGGTGACTGGGATCCTCTGACAGTCCTCATGCTACTACCCGATGATGAACTCCGGGAGTGGTGCATGGTATGCGAGCGTCTCTGTCTGGGGGCTCGTGCTCTGTCTGACTGCGAACTCATCCTGCAAAATATGAAAGGTTAATGGTCTAAGATCATTAGTCCTTTATGAGGTACTGCATAAAAAATTGGATTAGCTTAAACACAACAGAAAGATAAAATTAATGCTGAAAACATAAGATAGGCTTGGGGTGCCTCCCAAGAGCGCTTTGTTTATCGAGTCTCGTAGCTTGACTTTTTTTATAACCACTAATATATTAAGATGATTCGTAGTTGTAGACTTCCTCAGTTGAGGGAAAGTCTTCTACGTAGTGTTTTAATCGGTGACCGTTTACTTTGAAATTTCCATCTGGAGCCTCGAGTTCTATGGCACCAAAAGGAAATACTTTAGAGATTGTAAAAGGGCCGCTCCACCGTGTTTTAAACTTACCAGAAAACTTTTTAAATCGGGAGTTAAAGAGTAGAACTTTATCACCTGGATTGAAACGTGTGGGGCAGAGCTTGGAATCGTGGAGCAGTTTGGTTCTTTCCTTAAATTTGTAAGAACTTTCATAAGCTTGATCCCTTAACTCTGCTAGTTCATTCAGTTGCATTCTCCGGTGTGTTCCCGTAATCGTAGGATCTAAACTACAGTTCTTCAATGCCCAGTAAGCTTTGTATTCGAGTTCAATCGGGAGATGACATGCTTTACCGTACACGAGCCTATAGGGAGTTGTCCTAAGGGTGTTTTGTAGGCTGTCCGGAATGCCCATAAAGCATCATCTAGCTTATCTACCCATCTTTCCTTGTGTTGACCTACTGTTCGTTCCAAGATTCTTTTTAGTGCTCGGTTTGTAATTTCTGCTTGCCCATTCGTCTGTGGGTGGTAAGCCGTAGAGGTCTTGTGAGTAACACCATATTGTTGCAATAATTTCATAAACTGAGTATTGCAAAAGTACGTGCCTCGATCACTGATGATCGCCCGAGGTGTTCCAAACCGACAGAACAGCTGCTTTAAGAACTTGGTCACTACTCTTGAGTCATTTCTTGGAAAGGCTTGAGCTTCTGCCCATCTTGTCACGTAATCGACAGCTACTAGAATGTATTGTTTGTCCCTTACTTAGGATCTAGAACGAACCGAGTCAATCCAATCGATGGCGGAAACAACGATTAGATAATTAACTAAACACACGAACAATCAATACGCAATCAATATCAAACGAACGTAATATTATTGCTTATAGTCGATCAGATTACAGAGAATTTCGACAGATTATGTTTAGGGTTTCGTCAACCCTAAAACAGAAAACACAAATCGTATTTATACAAAAACTGGCATCTGCGACGTAGCACGCTACGTCGCAGGCCCAAGCCCATGCGACGTCTGCTACGTCGCAGGCCCAATACCTGACGTCGCACCTGCGACGTAGTGCGCTACGTCGCAGGAGTCAGGAATCCAAAACTAAATACGAACTACGAGCTAGACCAACTGACAGACACTAAACATGTACTAACAAACTCCCCCGTGTCTTCAGCTTGGTCTTCAAAAATCTTCATTAAACCCAGCCCGCAGGAAACTGGCCGTCGGCATGAATTCCATTAGCTATGCAAACAGTAACAACATTGTAAAACTGTTGTGCTAATCGTCTGTTAAATTCATTCTTCTGACCAACTCGAATCCGATTATCATAGAGTTTTCTTAAATCTTTTTCATGAAAATTAATTAAACTCATCGGATCATACAGCCTAAACGTTGCTTGCTTCAAATTCCATATACCTCCAACTTCTGGCCACGGTTCAGAATCTGGAACGAAAGTAATAACCGCTTCGCCAGTCTGTGGATCAAGTTCCCATTTCACAAGTCTTCTCAGAAAATAATAAGGAACTGATTCCAGAGGTATCTCAGTCAAACATTTAGCCGGCGAATAGTGAACTTTAACCAAAGGCTTCCTGGTGACTGGATCAATCTTTTTCTTCCACGTATACCGAGTTCCCAACGTCGGCTTCAATTTCGAATAAGTCTTCGATAATACTTCCCGACGTAGACATCTTTGAATGAACTCAGCATAGTCATTCTCGAAAGGATTAATCAACTTAAGCTGAGCTAATCGATTAATCTCTCCTTTTGGCAACGTGCTCAATCTATCAAAACGCATTCTAAAATACTGAACTCCATCTTCTCTCTTGATCATAAACAAATTCCTTTGACACTTCCAGCTTTTAATAACACCGGTATAATTCCGACTAACCCGGTACACTTGACATTTCACTGGAATAGGAACTGGATTTCGTCCCTTAGGCCACCATTTCTTGTTTCTCTCTCTCTTTTCTTCAGCAGATAACTTCTTTGCTGCTGAGTCCGGTGCCTGTGTCTCTGGAACTGGAGTTGCAGCAGAACTAGATTCTCCATGTTGCGCTTTATCAGGACTCTCGTCTTCACTTGAATCAGATTCAATAATTGGTGCATCATCATAAGTTTCCCCAGATTGTGCATCATCATACGTTTCATCTGCATCCAACTGTTCCTCTTCAATCGAGACATCCTCGTTCATCTCAAACACATTCTCAGTTTCTTCCTCAGAGCCAACTCCACTAGCCATCCTTTGAATAAACGATAAGTCCGCAAATGAATAGTCAACAGCCAGCGGTCTCGGTTGCCCTGGAATATCATCAACAGAGAAATAATCCAAAAGAGAAATGTTTTCATTAATATTTTCAATTACAGGGTTGGGATTTACAGACTCAGGTTGACTTGACTCTAAAGTGGGTATCCCAGACCCATACTCCCCCGAGGCAAGTAACCTGCCTTCCAAAATGTTAACCCTATTCTTCGTTTCCTCAAGCTCTTTGGATTGAACCTCGATCAAAGCAGCTTGTTCAGCAATCTTCTCATCCTGAGCCTCCAGCTTTTGCTTCATCAGCTGCATATCTTCCATGATCTTTTGCATGAAAGCCGGAGTCGGTTGAATCTCAAAAACATCCTGCTGCTGTGGATTGACCGGAGCGCGTGTAGATGAAGAGCGACGAACACGACGAGGCGGTCGATAAGTCTCATCAGCAGGATCATCACCGTCGCGTGTACGTTTTCCAGTATCCCTTGGAGGCACATACTTGCGTCCTTGTCTGATCCGACGCTGAATACGCAGATATCTGAATGAATCTGAAAGCCTGATACGTTCCATCTCAGAGGGATGCGGAACAGTACCATCAGAATGCTCAGGAGTCAGACCCCCATCCTGAGGACCTGCAGTGACCGGTTCTTCAGAATCAGAACTCTCAACCGTATCATGCGATGCTGGGTTGTCCGAGTCAACGTGCCCGAACTGCTCAATGTTTTCCAGAAGAGCATCCACGTTCTCCCCCGCAGCTTGAGCAGGAATGTTCTCCCCCGCAGCTTGAACTGGAATGTTCACAAACGGTTGCTGCGGTTGCTGAGGTGCTAGAACATCCATACACTGAGGATCTGGGGGCGGTACATAATTCTCATCAATAATAGCACCGAATAAAGGAACATCCGTTGCTGCCGCAACCCCTTTCTCAAAACTTGCACAAATAGTGAAAATCCGACTCATCATCGGTGAAATCTTTAATAGCTGATCGGGGTCACCCTGTGCCTGAAGAGCTGGATGATGACGATTAATGTGCAACTGAACAAAACGCGGATATAAAATCCATTTCTGATCCCCAGCGTTCGCATTATCAACCATAGCCTTGAAGATAAATCCTGAGAAGTTGAACGGCTTGTTGTATACCAACGCTAACATAGCAGAAGCCAGACTTCGGCTCATACCATCTGTTCCACCTTTCCTATTCCCCAGACAAACGATAATCACGTGCATCAGATATCTCCAAACACGCGTGAGATTCGCTTTCCTGTACTGATCAGAGGGAATTCCTGGATATCCTATTCGTTGCATAGCTCCAGTAACAAAAATATGATCAAAGCCGATAGGCATATCCGGCTGATCGTTGAGCTGTAAAAGTTCCCGAATGCTCTGTTCTGTAATAGTGATCTCCGTACCCAGAACAGTAGAGACCAATCGTCGAACGTCGTTTTCAGTAACGACAGTTGCGTTCCTCCAAAATGGGTTGATCAGATTTCCAAAAACCGCCGTGGTATCGGAAATGACGTGAGATACCCTAGAACGTCTCAAAAATGCAATCATCTGACGATACGGTGCAGCTTTATCAGAAGTATCAACCAGATAAGCAGTCGTATTGTGACGAGCTTCAAAAGTCAAAGCCATATCTGCAAAAACCGAAACATAGTGCAACTCGAAAAGGGTTAGCAAAAAATTTGACATTTTTGGAAATAGCGACGTAGCACCGTACGTCGCATGAACACTGAGCGACGTAGAACTGTACGTCGCCTAAAATCAAAATAAATTGAAAAGCGACGTAAGACCGTACGTCGCATAAAAGTCGAGCGACGTAAAGGGGGACGTCGCATTTTGCAATTTATTGTGAAATTAATCACATTAATTAAAATAGCGACGTAGAGTGCTACGTCGCATCGGACGTCGCATAAAAGGCGACGTAGGGAAGGGCGACGTAGGAATTAATTAATTGCTAATTAGAGCGACGTAGGCGACTACGTCGCATCGTACGTCGCACTGACGAACATCCATCCCCAACCCAGAAAACCTAATTGTCGAATTTAGGGGTTTTCAAAATTGATCACACAATAAGGTGCGCCCTACGATGGTGATGGCTAAAACATAGGTTATAACCATTTTAACATCCAATTGACCATCGAATTCAAACCAAAACCAAAACCCTATTAACCCGTAACATATATATAGCAATTAAACATATAATACACGGTGAAAACAGGTAAATATGGTACCTAAGTGTGCGGAATAACGAGTATATGAAAACTACGTGAGTGAATCGGAACGAAAACAGCTACAAATCACGAAAAAACTCGAAGAATTGGTACGTCGCAAATCGCCAGTTGGTACGTCGCAGGCTACGTCGCACTTGAATAGTGAATACTGTGACGAGTTACGTCGCAGTGGATACTATTTAAAGTCTAACCCTATGTGCGACGTAGGCTGGGACGTCGCAGGCGACGTAGAGCCGAACGTCGCAGGCGACGTAGAGCCGGACGTCGCATAAAACAGTTGTGATTCAATTTCGAAATTTTCAAACCGTTTACTCGTTATTTTTTGGCAAATAATTTCCAAATAACTCGTGACTTGGGAAAATAACATAGAATAAAAATAAAATAAAATGAAATAACTAAACTAAAAAATCTTTTTGATATTTTCTTTAATATTCAAAAAGTAAAAGGAAAATTACTAACACTCTATTTTTGGTGACGGAGTTGAGTTGTCTGATTAGGGATCATATCGGAATAACATGCATTTATTAGGAATAGTAAGTGTTATTTCGATCATCAGTATATTTGTCCACTTTAAATTTACTTGGCACATTTAAAACACCTTTTATAAAAATTATTTCAAGACAATTATTGGTATTGTTTGTCCACCTAAACATGTTACATCCGTATTTGTGAGCTAACCTTTATTGTTAGAATGAATATTAATTTTGTGAAACCTATTATATGATATACTGATAAACTTCAGTAAAACAAACACTGCATATTCACACAAGGTAGAGATTACAAGACCAAGTTTATCTCGGTTTTCTCGTAACATACACTTGATATTTATATTTAGGCATACATCAAACCGACTATGAAGATACTAGTGGCCCCAGATCTGTACTTAGTACAACAGAGGGTCCCTTAGTATGAACATAACAAGTTTGAGACTATTTGCATAACTAATGGATTCAGGTCTGTATGTGAGTACAACAATAGTCACCATTAGTTAGGCGAATAATCATATTATTACTATATGCCCATTTTACATTTACATAATTATGACAGTGTATGATAGTACTTCCATTTATCAATTAAGACTTATGTCATACATCATATAACATTTTTCACAAAGTAATAGACAAGTTTTATCATTACTTCTTACTCACTCACAAACCGGTGTGTAGCATGCCTACCAATACATCGTATGATGAATATAATATAGATAAAAACTGTTTTAAGTGTGTCAGATAAACCTACTGACACATCCAAGATAAACCTTAAAATTCCATTTTGTGCATGTCACCCGATGTACTATCATATCCCAAGTTGTTTACAGACACAACTTCAACGTCTATTTTAAAAATGTAGCAACCTTGCGTTTTCTTTAATACTAAAGAGCATAAAGAGTGGCTGTTGCGATTTTTTTTTTTTTTTTTTTTTTTTTTTTTTTTTTTTTTTTTTTTTTTTAAATTGAATTTAAAAATCTAAAAAAAAAATCCAAGTCACAAATCATTTCTTTGACTGAAAGAACCTTAAACCTATTAGATTGACCAGTTCAATGAAACGTGATCGCAAAAAGGCTTTTGTGAAAAGGTCCGCACACTGCTTAAGGGTCTCTATATGTACGACATCTATAAGGTGTTTCTCAAAGCAATCCCGTATAAAGTGGAACCTAAGTTCAATATGTTTGGTCTTAGAGTGCTGTACGGGATTGTGGGTGATAGATATAGCAGCTGTATTATCAATATAAATAGGAGTCATAGAGAGATTGAACCCGTAATCACGCAGTTGATGCTGAATCCAGAGAACCTGAGAACAGCAACTTGCAGCAGCAACATACTCGGCTTCAGCTGTGGAAATAGCAACCGCAGTCTGCTTTTTGCACTGCCAAGAAACTAAGCGCGATCCAAGAAACTGACATCCTCCAGTAGTTGACTTCATATCTATCTTGCAGCCACCAAGATCCGAATCCGAATAGGCAGTTAACTCAAAGTTTTTCTCGTTTGAATACCATAGACCCAGAGATGGCCTAAAAGCGAGATATCCAAAAATGCGTTTTACTGCCTTCATATGAGACACCTTCGGATTTGCTTGAAATCGTGAGCAGAGAGAAACGGCAAACACGATATCTGGTCTTGAGGCAGTCAGGTACATGAGAGAGCCTATCATTGATCGATAGTCTTTCTCCTTGCAGTCTTCATCGTCCTCATTAGGTCCAAGATTGTGTCTTGCTTCAATTGGAGTGCCGTAGTGTTTACAGTTGAGCAATTCATACCGTTTTAACATGTCAATGACATATTTTGACTGATGGATATAAATTCCATTGTCAGATTGCTCAACCTGTAGTCCCAGAAAGAACGTGAGTTCCCCCATAGCACTCATTTCAAACTCAGATTTCATCAATCTTTCAAAATCCTTGCACAACTGATCATTAGTTGATCCAAAGATTATGTCGTCCACATAGACCTGTACAAGTAACAAATCCGCTCCTTCCTTTTTGATGAAAAGCGTGCTATCAATCTGTCCTCTATCAAAACCATTCTTCAGTAAGTACGTGGCAAGTCGCTCATACCAAAGTCGAGGAGATTGATGAAGACCATACAAAGCTTTCTTCAGTTTGCAAACATGATTAGGATGCTTTGGGTCTTCAAAACCGGGAGGCTGACACACATAGATCACTGCGTCAACATCTCCATATAGAAAAGCACACTTCACGTCAAGTTGATACACTCGGAATCCTTTGAAAGAAGCATAAGCTAGAAAGATCCGAATTGATTCCAAACGAGCAACTGGAGCGAAAACTTCATCATAGTCAATACCCTCTAGTTGACTATATCCTTGAACTACCAGACGGGCTTTGTTTCGAATAACAGCCCCACGATCATCCATTTTGTTACGGAAAACCCAACGAGTACCCGTCAAGTGAGCACCCTTGGGTAGAGGAACAATTTCCCAAACATTCATCTTGTTTATTTGCTGTAGTTCCTCCTGCATAGCCTCGACCCAAGATGGATCCTTTAAGGCTTGATCAACCTTTTTAGGTTCAATTTGAGACAAATGACATGAATCAATATGAGCAATAAGTCCCAAAAGCTGCTGAGCTGAAGTCTGCTTTGTTTGCTGTCGTGTTTGAACAGATGCATGAGGATCACCAATGATATTATCAATGGGGTGATCCTTATGTATACGTGTTTCTGGTATGGCACCTGGCACAAGATCCACACCTAGATTGTTCAAATCTCCCTCAGTTTCGGGAGTAGCAGCAGACTCAGGAGTGACTATCTCTTCTTCTTCTCCTTCATCTTCATGAGAAAATAAGTGAGAGTAGTTCATTGTTTCTTCCACTTCATCTTCTTCTTGAGGTTCCTCTAAAGGAGGCATATTTGGATCATATGGAAGCTCCTTTGTATAGTTGTAAACTGTTTTAGAAGGAGCTGCCGAAGATGGTGGAGTAGGAGATGGTGTTGATGGTGGTGATTTGGTAGTTGTTTTCGGTTGTGTGGGTGTTGGTGAAGGAGTAGGTGTAGGTTGTGGAGGTGTAGGATTAGTCGGTGGAGGTGCGGGTGTTGCATTAGGAGATGGGTCGGATGGTTTATTAGTAACGGGTGTATCTTGAGAAATATCAAGCTCATGCAGTATAGAAACCAACTCTTCCGTTTCATCTTCTTCCGGAATGTTGAAAGAGTTGAAGAGGTTTCCATAATTGAAAAACCAATCCGGACCCGTTCCTTGAGGAGGTTCTGTATACCTTAAACATTTCACTTCAAAATGCTCCTCGATCTGATTCGTTGATTTGTTAAAGACTCTTTTGTTCGGAGAGTTGACTGCATATCCAAGAAAAATCCCTTCAACAGCTTTATCACCAAACTTAGAAACCTTATCTTTCGTTATCATGATCAGACATGGACACCCAAATGGTTCTAGGAACTGTAGATTTGGCTTACGGTTATTAAAAAGTTCATAACACGTTTTGTTCCTTTTCTTAACCGTGAGTACTCTGTTGAGAACATAACAGGCAGTATTAACTGCCTCAGCCCAGAATATGATTGGTAACTTGGAGTCAGCTAACATAGTCCGAGCTGTCTCGATTATTGTCCTGTTCTTCCTTTCTGCAACTCCATTCTGTTGTGGAGTCCTCGGAGCACTAAATTGATGCTCAATACCTCTTGTAGCACAAAACAATTCGAGAGTTGAGTTCTTGAACTCAGTTCCATTATCACTCCGTATCCTTTTCACCTTCAAGTTGCTCAGATTTGCCAACTTGTCCAACAAATACACCAGTATCTCAGGAGTTTCCCCTTTCGTGGTCAAAAAGTAAACCCACGAAAACCGTGAGTAGTCATCAGTAACTACCAAGCAGTAAGACCGACCACCAATGCTCTTTGTAGAAACTGGACCGAAAAGATCCATATGCAGTAGTTCCAATGGAGCATTTATGGAATTCACCTGCTTAGACTTATGGGACTTCTTACGTAACTTTCCTTTTTGGCAGGAGATACAGTCATCCTTTAGAGCAAATGACTGTTTTGGAACTCCTAGCACTAGATCATTTTTGGTTAAGAAATTCATTTTTCGGAAATGAATGTGTCCCATTCGCCTGTGCCAAAGCAGTGAATCCTTTTCAGAAGCCTTAGACAAGAGACACGTATACTCGTTCGATGTCTCAACAGTTCTCATATTCAAAATGTAGGTGTCATCCTTTCTTGGCGCTCTCAGTAACACCCATTCTTCCGGAATGACATACCCAGGCTTCAGTATCACACACTCAGTCTTTGTGAACGCAGTTGTATAATCCTTATCACAGACCTGTGAAACACTTAGCAAGTTGTGCGTAAGCTGTTCTACGTAGTTCACATTTTCGAAACTAACATTGCCGTTAGTTAACGTTCCTTTTCCAGAAATAGTTCCCCCAGAATCTCCAGCAAAGGCAACATAACCTCCTGCATGTGGTTTAATATCCACTAGAAGAGATACATCGCCCGTCATATGTCGCGAGCAGCCGCTATCCAAATACCATTCGCTATCTTTAACGCGTTCTGACTGCTGCAACACACAAACAAAGGAGATTAGTGAGAAACGGTGACCCAAGCCTTTACAGACTTAGGTCGACCGTGGTCATCAACAATAATCACGTCAGATAGAATTTTATCTTTAAACAAATTAGAATTTTTATCTGATGTGTTATTGTTGACGACTGAAGAGTCAACATCAGACTCTTTACGTTTCCAAACTTTTGAAGATTCGGAAATGGTAATAGAAGTAATGTTGGGCTTTTGAATTGGCAAAGATTTTTGCTCAACATTACTTGGTTTCGAAACAGGCTTGGGAGAGGTAGAGTAACGCCTAGGTGGAGATTTAGAAAAAGAATTTTTATAAACAGATGTCCTAGGCATCTCTCTCCCATATCGCTGATTTGACAGCTTTGGACAATCACGGATTAAATGTCCTTGTTTCTTGCAGTAGAAACAAGAACGAGTCTCAACAAACGGTTGAGGCTGAGGAATTACCACAGGAGGTGGAGAAACATTTCTAGAACATGAACATTGAGTACATGTCTTAGAAAATGTTTGTTTTGGTTGAGAGGTTGATGTTGATGGTTTATCATACGAAACATTTTCATTTACTGATTTTCTTTGCAAAATCTTTACAGGTGACTGTAAAGATTGTTGTTTCGTGTTTAAAACCTTTGCTTTTCCTTTATTTGGTTGAACCTTAATTTCAGGTTCAACCTTTGAAATCACTTTTTCAGGTTTAAATGCAACCTTCTTAACCTCCGGATACTCCTGATCCGTAATGTCCTCAATCTCAACAATCTCCTCAACACTAACAGGAGATTCATTCTTTACTTCAACATTCTCCTTAACACTAACCGGAGATTCATGCACAGACTTAACAAACTTTGGCAAGGGGTACTCTGGCCGCATGGTTTTCTCCTTTGCCGGTTTGTTATGGTTGGTCTCTTTAGCATCTTTAGCTTTTAAACCATAGAGCTTGGACCAGTCAACTGGAATCTCTTCAAAGCCTTCCTTAACAGGCAGGGGACAACAAGTAGTAGGAGGAGGAACTGAGTTGTATCCCAATCCCTCATTCTTTTTCCCTTTAGTACCATGCTTGCTAAGAATTTCATTGAAGACAACTGTTGAGGAATTTGACCCTAAGATTTTACTCTTATAATTCTCATACTCAGCTTTTAAATCTGTAAGTTCTTTATTTAAAAGTTCAATTTCAACAAGATAGCTTTTAATGGCATCTTCTTGACTAAAAACCTTAGATTTATATTTCTGAGTATCTAACCGATGAGCCTCAAGATGATTTTCATAAAGTTTCTCATTAGCTTTTAAAAAATTATTTGAGTCGGTTAGTTTTTCATTCTTTTTCCTCAATTCAGCTGTCTCTGTCTGATATGCCTTTAAAGATTCAGTTAACTTTATGCATGAAATACAATTTAACGGTTCATCATGTACCTCATTCACAATGTGAGCCATCAGACACTGTTGGTAATGCTGGGAGACAGGCGTCCAATCTTGACTTGTAGGCTCAAAAGCAATCAGGGCATTATCAGCAATCCCTCTCTTGGTAACTTCCGTTTCTTTGGCCTTTGGAGGAGTAGACGGTGTTGTAAATCCCGATGCTGGCATTTTGGGTTTCTCGCACTCCCTGGCGAAGTGACCCAAATTTTGACAATTGTAACATCGGACCTTACTCTTGTCAAATCCAAAGCCAGTCTTTCCATCACCCTCCAAGCTTTTACGCCCTGTCCTCTGCAAAAACTTCTGAATTCTGCGGGTGATCATTGCCACGTTCCAAGTCAAATCCATTTGCTCCAGATCGTCTTCATCAAGCTGAGCATAGTCCTCCTTAGTCAACTCCAAAGTTAGATTCGGTTGAGTAACCAAATCCTTGTAAGAGCTTAAGAAAGCTGTGTAGATTGCAGCTTGCTCCTGAATAGCAGGTGTGACTTGAACCTGTTGTTGATTTGAAGAAGGTCCAGTCATGAAAACAGAATGAATACCATCAGAAGAGGAAGAAGTCGATAAAGCATTTGTATTTGATACAAAGGCAACTCCTGATCCATAATTCTTTCCAGAGTTGATCTTTACACCATACACACTAGGATTCTGAACAGCAGAACCAGACCTAGTTTCTTTCTTCTTAATCTCCATCGCGTGAGCTTGAAGATCCCCTATCAACGCATCCAAAGACATGTTTGCAAGTTCTTCATCTTCCTTTAAAAATTGAACTTTAATATCCCAAGAACTTGGCAACACATCCAGCAGCTTCTTATTTACTTCAATTGAAGGAAAAGTATAACCCCCTTCAAACAACTCACCAACTAACCGTGAGTACCTAGTAAATAAAGAAGTCGTGTCTTCATCAGGAAGGATGTCAAAGATATCGTACTGTTTCTTAATCAGTTCGAGCTTTGCTTCCTTGTACTTATCATTCCCTCCACAACGAGTTTCAATAGCCTTCCACAAATCAAAGGCTGTTTCATGAGTTCTGAAAAGCCATAGCACATCCTTCGTTAAACACATTTTAATCATTGAGAAAGATTTTCTTTCAGTATCAAAATCTTTCTTTTCCTCGGGAGACATGGCTTTATAGGGCTTAGCAGGACGAATACCCCGGTATTCTCCTTCAGCTAATGGAGCTACATAACGCTCACGTAATGGTCCCCATAATTCTGGACAATGGAAATCAATATATTGCTCAACTCGGTCTCTCCAGTACACGTAATCCATGTCCGCAGTAAAAAGTGGAGGTTTATTACTTGAACCTATGTCATTGCTTTGTTTAATCATTTCCCGAAGTCCTCTAATATCCTCTTTATCAGCTGCCATTGTAAATACTTAAACGAAAAATCAAACTTCTGATCTTAGCGACGTAGAAGGGTACGTCGCACAAAGAATATGCGACGTAGATGGGTACGTCGCAAAAAGGATATGCGACGTAGATGGGTACGTCGCAAAAAGCAAATGATTCAATTAAGAATCAGAAAGTGCGACGTAGAGAGGTACGTCGCAGAATCAGGCTACGTCGCAACGCAGCGTCGCAGAAGACTAATTAAAGTCAAAATAGCGACGTAGAGAGGTACGTCGCAACGGTACGTCGCACGAACTAATTAAAGTTCAAAAACACTACGTCGCACGCGACGTCGCAGCTTACGTCGCTTTGCTACGTCGCAAAACGTGCTGAGCAGCGGCCAAAAACCCTAAAAACGAATTTTTAACCCTAAAATCAAAACCACGAATGTCGAACGACTGAAACCTTCAAGAATCCCAATAATACTGATCGAAAACCTGTAAAAACACAAAACAAACGTAATAAACACGAAAACTCACGAATATCACGTCCTTTTAAAACCCAAACTCGATCCGAATCGCCAAAAACGAGCTTCACTGCTCTGATACCAGTTGTTTGTCCCTTACTTAGGATCTAGAACGAACCGAGTCAATCCAATCGATGGCGGAAACAACGATTAGATAATTAACTAAACACACGAACAATCAATACGCAATCAATATCAAACGAACGTAATATTATTGCTTATAGTCGATCAGATTACAGAGAATTTCGACAGATTATGTTTAGGGTTTCGTCAACCCTAAAACAGAAAACACAAATCGTATTTATACAAAAACTGGCATCTGCGACGTAGCACGCTACGTCGCAGGCCCAAGCCCATGCGACGTCTGCTACGTCGCAGGCCCAATACCTGACGTCGCACCTGCGACGTAGTGCGCTACGTCGCAGGAGTCAGGAATCCAAAACTAAATACGAACTACGAGCTAGACCAACTGACAGACACTAAACATGTACTAACATGTATTCTTTTCCATAAGATTTCGGAAATGGTCCCATGAAATCTAATCCCCATATATCAAATATTTCACATGCTTGGATATTCGTTAACGGCATTTCGTTACGCGTTGTGATATTTCCAAACCTTTGGCAAATATCGCAGCGTTTCACCAAGTCTTGTGCGTCTCTGAAAATAGTTGGCCAGTAGAATCCTGAGTCGTATACTTTCTTTGCTGTCAAGTTGGCTGCGTGGTGTCCTCCGGTGGGTCCATGATGGCTTTGATGAAGAATGTGTTCGGCTTCCTTTCCGCTGACACATCTTCTTATAATCTGGTCGGGACAGACCTTAAACAAATATGGATCATCCCAAAAGTAGTGCTTGACATCGCGGAAGAACCTTTGTCTTTGTGATGACGGCATTCCTTTTCTTGTGATCCCTCCAACTACGAAATTGGCAATGTCTGCAAACCAAGGATCATTCGTAAATTGTGATCCTTGCAATTGTCCTCCTAAACTCATTAACTGCTCTTCTGGAAATCGATCTTTGATGTCCCCTTCTGCAAGTTGTTCCATTGATGGATTTTCAAGTCGACTCAGATGGTCTGCAGCGACATTCTCGGCTCCCTTTTTATCTTTTATTTCAATGTCAAATTCTTGTAGGAGTAGAATCCATCGTAACAGTCTTGGCTTTGCGTCTTGCTTCTTGAAGAGGTATTTCAGGGCTGAGTGATCCGTGTACACTATTGTCTTTGACAATATCAGGTAAGATCGAAATTTATCAAAGGCGAATACTACAGCTAGCAGCTCCTTCTCGGTGGTTGTATAATTTTCTTGAGCATCTGTGAGAGTTTTGCTAGCGTAGTAGATTGGTCGAAAGTGGTTATCCTTCCGTTGCCCGAGAACTGCTCCTACAGCGAAATCGCTTGCATCGCACATGATTTCAAATGGAAGGCCCCAGTCCGGAGCGATCATGATCGGTGCATTAGTTAGCTCTTTTTTTAGGTAGTCAAAGGCTTTCATACAACTTTCGTCGAATGCGAATTTGATGTCTTTTCCTAAAAGGTGGGTGATAGGTCGAGAGATCTTGGAGAAGTCCTTGATAAAACGACGGTAGAACCCAGCGTGACCTAGGAAACTTCGAATGGCTTTAATGTTGGTGGGTGGTGGGAGTTTCGCAATAGTTTCGACTTTGGCTTTGTCTACTTCGATCCCTGACTTTGATATTCTATGTCCTAAGACTATTCCTTCCTTTACCATAAAGTGACATTTTTCCCAATTCAAAACGAGATTCGATTCTTCACACTTGGCGAGCATCCTATCGAGGTTGGATAAACAAGATGCAAAAGTGTCTCCAAAGACAGAGAAGTCATCCATGAAGACTTCCATGCATTGTTCGATCATGTCATGGAAAATTGCAACCATGCATCTTTGGAATGTTGCAGGTGCATTGCATAATCCAAATGGCATTCGTCGATATGCGAACATTCCATACGGGCATGTAAACGTCGTCTTCTCCTGGTCTTTTGGATAGAGCGGAATTTGGAAGTAACCGGAGAATCCATCAAGGAAATAGTAGAATTCGTTTCTCGATAGCCTCTCGAGCATTTGGTCAATGAACGGAAGTGGAAAGTGATCCTTGCGAGTTGCTTCGTTTAACTTTCGGTAGTCAATACAAACCCTCCAACCGGTGACGGTCCGAGTTGGTATGAGCTCATTTTCTTCGTTTGTAATGACCGTCATTCCTCCTATCTTCGGGACGACTTGAACAGGGCTAACCCAAGGCGAGTCAGATATTGGGTATATTAGTCCAGCATCCAAGAGTTTGATAACCTCTTGTTTCACTACGTCTTGAATTTTAGGGTTTACTCGTCTCTGCCTTTGAACGGATGGTTTGAAATCGTTCTCCATCAGGATCTTATGCGTGCAATAGTTAGGACTAATCCCTTGTATGTCAGAAATTTTCCATGCGATTACTTTCTTGTGTGATTTCAACACATCAACTAGTTGGGCTTTCTCTTTTGGTTTCAACTCCTTTGAGATTATCACCGGGAGTTGGGAGGTTCCTTGGAGGTAAGCGTATTCAAGGTGAGGTGGTAATTCCTTTAATTCCAAGTTTGGTGGTTCCTCAATAGACGGCTTCATTCTAGCTATTTCGTCTCTATTCAGCTTCTCATATTCAGCTTGGAAGGGTGCCTCGTCTATCTCAGGTTCGGATGTAGAGATGGATGCTATTTCGACCCATTCGGTTTGGTTTGAGAACTCGTTCGTTTTTAGCTCATATTTGTTGATCGATGATGAGGACACTTCGTCATTTCGGGTGAGAATAATTTCTCCGTCATCGGTGAATTGGAATTCTTGAAATTGAGCGGTTGAGGATTGGGTTATGGTTAATTCAGGGTTTGGAAATGATAGAGGTTCGGGTTGGTTGATTAATTGAGATTCAAATGGTGGTGGCTCAATACTCATCCCTTTGAAGGAATCCAGGATTTCTTTAATTGAAGGAGCTGGATTCGGGGCATCGAGTGTGGATGTATCTCTTTTTAGCCAAGGTATCGGTGTACCGCATCCCAATGGGACGGCTATCGTTTTGCCATTGGTGCAAGATAGCTCCTTTTCAAACAAGGGAAATAGAAGCACTTCAGAATTTGCTGGCGAAGTGATTGCGGACTGCAGCCCAGGATCCTCGTTATATAATCTTCGAATGGTGACTACTGTGGTAGGTATCGGGTTCTGGCTGGATAGTGCCAACACTTCGTGGAGATGTTCATCAAAGATGTCCTGCATAGTATCGCACAAACCAAGGTCCTCTTCCAGGGGTTGCTTCATTAATCGATCGACACTAAAGGTGACCTCCTCTTTCCCGACTCTTAGTTTTAAAGATTTTTCGTTTACGTCGATTACGGCCTTGGCAGTATTTAAGAAAGGTCTGCCAAGGATGAGTGGGATGTGGGTGTCTTCCTCTATATCCATGATGATGAAGTCCACTGGAAAGACGAACTTATCGACCTTGACCATGACATCTTCAGCAATTCCTCGAGGGAGTTTAACTGATCTGTCTGCTAATTGAATGGTCATACGAGTAGGCAGTAGGTTATCTAATCCTAATTTCTTATAAAGGGAATAAGGCATAAGATTAACACTAGCACCTAGGTCAGCTAAAGCATTACTAATTTGGATATCTTGGAGAAAACAAGGTATTGTGGAAGACCATTTTGTACAATTAAAGAGCATTCAGCATCTAAGGGTAAACTAACTATTTGCCTAAGTTTTTCTTTGTTTGAAAGAAGTTCTTTAAAGAATTTGGCACATGTGGGCATTTCTACTAAAGCATCTAATAGTCTAACATTCAAGTGCAAGTTTTAAACATTTCCAGATATTTACCGAATTGGGCTTCTTGCTTTTCCTTTTTAAGTCTACCGGGATAAGGTATTCTCGTGCGAGGTACATTATCCGGAGTTTTGGTTGGTGATGGGTCAGGTGTTGTGACAGGGGTGTCAATGGACACCTGTTCACTTGGTGTAGGTGTGGGCGAAGAAGTGTTTTCGGGGGTGTTATCTGGTGGTGGTGGATCAACTTTGGTTATTTTTCCTCCCCTTGTGACGATTAACACATCATTGGGTTGAATGGTAGTCGCTGACGTACTTTCCTCAATAAAGTTCAAGTTTTCCAAAATAGACTCCATGTTAGAAATTAATTTGTTGGAAATTTTTATCATGGCATCAATGTTGTCTTGAAACTCGTCATTCCTTTTGTTTACAAGATTTTGTTCAAGAATAAAAAGTGGTAAAAGTTGTTTTGAGGAAGGTAAGCGTTTAATAGGTGAAGGAACAGCCAAAAGCTGGGTCCAATCAGGGTAAGGTGTTGACATGGTTGACGAAAAGTGGTTAACTAAAACTATTCTAATCCTAAACTAATCCTAAATGCAAAAAGTAACTTTTGATTGACGTTAATCTTTCAAAAGGATCGCTAAATACTAAAGTCAATAACTTCCTAAAATCGGTTGCCGACGCTTCCCCGGCAGCGGCGCCAAAAACTTGTTGGCACCCGAACAGGTCGGTGTCGTTAACGATGACTATCCGGGCACCAGCAGTGGGTTTTAAATTTATAAGGCTGGGGTCTAGGGTTACTATTATTGCTAATCTAAGGGCTAGTAAGGATAAGTATGACCTAGGATCGTTCTTCAAAGCGCGACAAATTGAAACTAGGAGAACTTAGAGACTTTTATGAATTTAGCTAGGGCGGAAGAGAGTTGGTTTGGGTTTTGAGTTTTCTATTCTAAGATTAAACTAAATTAAATCAGAAATGGAGGTTACTTCGGGCGTTCAGCAGTTAAAGCGATTGTCTACTATGAAGTGGTTCAGGTGATATTAAAGCGTGAAGAGTTCTAATGAGGATAAGTCATAAGTTAATGTGAGTTATTGCTACAATCCTACTATCGGGCTAACGCGGAAGTGTCCACAATCAGGCAAATAGAATGTCACGTGGGTTGCAGAATATATTAAAACATACACCGAAAGTTCTCTCAAATGCATGTCCATATTATCTGACAGTTAATCTCGAATCCTATTCCCCAATCTCGGTCATCATAGACGTCCGAATCATGGCACAATTTGCTGAATAAACAATCTTGTAAACGGGTTTTACCCTCGTCGGAATAAGTTGGAAGAACTGGTCTAAGCGGTCAAATAAGATGTCATCACTTATTCGTATGAATTATCAACATTACTCAAGTATGCAACAAGACAGGAGTGGTTTATATTACAAATAGAAACTTAAGTAATACGTTTGTTAATTGATCCATAACACAACTACCTTCGGTCGTTCTCGACTTCCATACGTTTGTACTTTGCCATAAGCATTTCCAGTACTATATCGAAGAACAGTTGAATAGGGGCCGTCATGTTATTTCACAACAATTAAGGCTAGGTGTATTTTACTAGTACGATAATCCTAAGGCAACAATCAAACAAGAACATGCAATAAGACAATCAAGACAATAGTTAAACCAAAGCATACAAATGTATTAATAAAATCGAGGATATTCCGAAAGTTGTCTCAAAAATACCGTCTGTCCGAATTAAATCTTAATCTACCTCTATTCCCATATTCCGTGTCTCTTGGATCCTAATTTGGTCTAGAGAACGCCGGCCATGCCGAGCTCAATGATTCAATCAAACATAGTATAACTAAGTGACCTATACCCTATGAGTTAGCTACGTTCATTTTTGGATAAGGTTTTAGTCACAACATGAGTTGGGTAGATAAACGATAAAGATTCGATTCCTACATCTATTCATAATACACAACACCCGCAATCTCATAGCATACAATATAATCACATATTTACATCTCTCCTAGACGACTATCATAGCAGACAATTGAGTTATTTAACTAATCATGGCAATTCTAGCATACATATTTAAATTTATTAAAGAAAGAACGAACATAATTAAATATGGAAGATAGATTAAAACCTGATAAAGAAATACAATAACTCGTAGCTACAAATGCGTCCCGGAGCACCTCCGTACAAGTCTTCCTTGACTAGTTAATTAGCTAGTCTAATTAACCAAGGAAGTATTACAATAAAGAAAGAAAAGAATGGATGGTGAGAAAGTATGAAATATGCTAGAAAGTGTGCATATGTTGGTGTGTGTTACAAATGAACCTAAGCATCCTATTTATAGGTGAGCTTTGGCTCATTTTAGCATAAGTTGGCCTTGAGGTGCATGTTAGAAAGACTAGCCAAAAGTGGTGTGTACAACACGAAAAGTAGGCGCACCGGGTACTGTACAAGACGAAAAGTAGGCGCACCGGGTACCAAAAATTGCCAAAAACGGAAACCGGGACGGGGGTAGGGTGGCCGGCAGTGCCAACCAGGTGGCCGGCGGCGGCTGGTGGCCGGCGGCGGTGGGCCCCATCCCGCCCCGTTGCGCTATCTTTTGCTTCGTTATTCGATTCGTGTGTGTTTTCTTCGTTATACTTCCGTTTGAGTTGATTCTTTTTTTGTTGGATTCGTAATTCAAAAACGAAGATTTTGACATAGGATATGCCTTAAAATGAGGTCCCTAGCTCCAGATATTGCGTACGGATCATTTGGATCTTCCGGCGGGCGCGAAATCTTCATTTTTCACCCGTTTTGGTTGATTCTTCTTCTGTTGGATTCGAATTTTAAAAACGAACATCTTGGAAATATTGGATGTTGATGGAGGGCACTTTAGTCTTGAAATATCGTTTTTAAGCCCTGAATCTTCAAACGTATGTGGAATCTTCGTTTCTCGGCCGTTTTGCTCGATTTTTATCGTGCAACCTCGTTTTGACCATTTTGGCATAATGTTACTGATTTGTGCTGTTTTTGAGTTAATATGCCGAGAATCGTTCCAGAATGAGAGAGATATCGGTAGTAAAAACGTGACTTTTTACGCGATATCAGGCCGGCAATCAGTGGGTTTTAAAATTTGTAAATGCGGGGCCTAAGTATACTTAAAACTATGGGAGTACAGTAGTAAGTATGACCTAGGGTCGTTCTATAAACCAGTTGTATTGTGAAACGTTGACGTTGGAGACGATTTATCTTACTAGTAATGGTTTTAACAGATTTTTGGGGGTTTGTTTTGTTTTTTTTTTTTATATACTTGGGCAGAAAATTTTAATAAAGCAATTTAAAATATGGGTAGTTAGCAGATAATCTAGAGGGGGTGTTTGCTATGACTTCAGTAGCCTTCTTAACTGGGATGATGTATGATTTATAAAATGATCTTAAAAGATTTGTATTTCGTTCACTCCAAGTATTAGTGGAGTAAGCACTAGTTCTCTACTGATAGATTTCTCGATCAGTATGTCACTGAGTAACTAGGCTATCGTGATTCTGATCGGAGTAGTTTATCCAGCCATACAACACTAACCAATGAAGGTATAGTGACCCTTAAATGGAAATGAATCCTGGGTGCATGAATAAGGCGACAAACCAATCTCGATGTCCGACCGTTCTTAACCTCACAAGAATACTTTAGTCTAAACAAAACATTTAAGTTCAAGATCAGGTTTTGTGTGTGTTGATCACTTTCTATCGATGGGTTTGTAAAGTCTAGGGATGATTAGATCATTGATGATTTACATAGCAGGGAACTGCAGCTCTTTTCCGTGGCTATACCAAGTACTTAGCTGATTTATGGTACCAACTTTGCTTGTACAGTGATCCCGTTAATCCACACAGCGAAGTAACAACGGCATTTCCGTGGTTTCACATTGTACTCCACCAATGGTGTTTCCACTGTTATACCTAGTACTTAGCCGGTACCTACGGTGCTTCACAAAGGAACCCTAGACTTTATTAACTAAGTTTGTATTTAAGTGCAGTATTTATCCATCTATGATATAAACCAGCCCTTACTTTAAAATCCCAATGAATCCCTAATTTATTAACAGTGTAATATTTACGTTCAATGAGAAAACAGTATTTCCACAGTCACTGTGTACTTTGCATTATGAAGGGAAGGCAATATTTCCAAAATTCCGGTGTACTTTGTGTTCAGTTTAGAAAACATTTTCCATAGTCACGATGTACTTTGCGTTCAATAGCGAAAGCTTGATTTCCATGATGACGATGTACTTTGCGTTCGGTTTAGAAAACAATATTTACACTATTTATAAATCAGATGATGTCGCTTATGAAAACGCGTCTTGTTTTACAATTTATAAATAGAAATACCTAATAAATACTTTCAAGCAACCAGGCAAGAATACCCGATCAATTGTAAATATAGATTTGGTAAGTCAGATTCGAACACAGGGAAAATGGTGGAATATTTAAAATAGAAATTAACAATTAACTAGAAAGCAGTAAATATGGGGGCGTTTTAGTTCCGTACGAACATTTTAGAAAACATTTAATTTAAAATAAACAAACTTAAATAAAACTTTTACATTAAAATAATAAATAAATAATAACAATAAATCCTAATTGGAAGGAATAAGTAATTGTATAGTTAATGTCACTTAGATTCATATTTCCCGATTTATTACGTATTGATTATCTAATTGTGATTCTTTTAGATCAACTTAATACCAAATTCTTCAATGAATACTAAGTCGAATATGAACTAGCCAACTTTTCGGGTCCAACTAATTCCTATAATCTAGGGTCCAACATAAAACACTGGTTCCAATGTCACAAGATGATCAGTCAATTGTGTGTCTTTCCCTAAATTATGCATTAAACATTCACAACTCATTATAATTACTCTAATGGTATGACTCAACAATACCCAATAATTAATTTATTGTCTTGCTCATTTTAAAGTAGATAATTATTGTATACTCGACCTATCAGACTCAACGTATTTAGTGATAGTCCAAAACCCTAAGGTAGTACTAGCAATAATCAATAATCTTAAAGGAACTCAATCTCATTAAAATTATTAATCACGTGAAGCAACAATAATAACTAGTTACCAATAAACAAGTGTCCACGAGCAATATAACCGTTTTCAATTAAATAACTTATTCAATACGCAATTATAATCGTTCAATAATCATAATCTAAGTTAAATTAACTACACAATCACTTTAGATATTCAACACATCATCAAAATAGAAATAATCAGATTATTCAATAACAAATTCTTCAATGAAATCGAATAAAAGAATTATACCGAATCGAAAACGATGAACTACGAAAGATTAGAGCGAATTATCCTCGATCTTCACCCTTCGTACCTCCAAAATACCCCTAATATACGAATTACAAACCCTCAGGTCGTCTGGAAATAAGAAAATACGAAAAACTATATAAAACTATCGAATTAGGGTTATTTTCGCGTTTTTATACTTCCTGTGATTTTGATCCATACGGCGTATGGATTTCCATACGGCGTATGGATTGAATTCAAGCCCAGCCCATGTCCGCGTAACCTGGGCCTCCACTGCAGCAATCCATACGGCGTATGGATTTCCATACGGCGTATGGATGAGATTTTCAGCCGAATTTTTGATTTTTCTTCTTTTATTCTTTTCTTCGACTTCGGCTTTACTTATTTCTTCAAATATGTATCATTTAGCTTGACTATTGACTGTTTTCCGTTTCTTTCTTCATAAACGCTCCATTTCCACATCTAATTACAAATATGAATGAAATCAATATCTATTCTAAACAAAATGCAATAAAAACATTCAAGAATAGGGGTAAAATACTACTGAAATATAGTACTTTTGAGCGATTATCATCAGACCATGTTTTAAACATAGATAATTAAGTACCTTTGGATAGGGTTCGCGACGTCCTATCATTAAGGCCGTAATCATGTTTACTGGTTGAAAGGCGTTAAGTTTAATTGAGGTTTAAAATCATAGATAGAGAGTGGATCAACACACTATAGTTTAACATTAATCAACAACGGATTGTGTCCACGACTTTCATAGCTTCCACGTTTCGTACTCCACACATTCGTGATGTTTCCGGCGCTATACAAATGAAAGCCGTATAACGTTACCTCCGTTGTTTTCATAATGACATCATCCCAATTAATATGACTAATTACGTCATAGCAAACACGCAATAATACTACTCGCTAATCATGGCAAACAATCCTAAATCTAGCATGATAACAGTAATAACAATCATCATAATTAAAATAGATAAAGGATAGATATAACCAGAATAACAGCGTAGCTGAATACAACGTGAATGAATACAAGCGGAACTCCGAGTATCCTCCAAGCAATATTACAATATTACCCCTCTACTCGTCTGGTTAATATCGTGACTAACTAGCCGCTAACTACGAAAACTGAAAATAAAAACCTAATCTAAAACGAGAGAACAAGTGTAGAGTGTGTGTTGAATGGAATGTTGAATATATGTTGAAATGAGGTGAATTAGCTCCATATATATACTAGTTGCTCAGCCGTATTCCTACCTTCAAAATCTCAGCCGTATTTCCCAACCGTATTAAGATCCTACCTTGTACGGGCAAAACATAGAATACGGGAGAGATTGGCCGTATACGGGAGGGACCAGGCCGTATACGGGTGAGATTGGCCGTATACGGATGGACCTTGGCTGTATACGGTTGGGACAGGCCGTATATGGTCTGGTCTTCGCCGTATACGGCTAGGCTTGGCCGTATACGGCTTGGCTCTCCCGTATCGTTGGTCTTCGGTTGCCTTGATTCTTCGTTTGGGCGTAACTTCTTCGTTGGTTGTCCGTTTTGAGCATTCTTTATATCCACGGGTTCGTAATTTCCTAAGGAAGAAAATGACATAGGTTAGAGGTCATAATTCCAAGCGGAACTTAAAAAGTGCTAAAACACATGAACGAGAATGCTTAAGATCGTTTGTGCTCTATTTTATTCGTTTTTAGGCCTTTTTGATTGATTCTTGAAGCATCGTCTATATTTTAGCCTTCATTATGAAATTTAGTATAAAGATGTATATTTCAAATGTTTTCATCCATAATCGGGCTAAAAAGGTGAGATAATAACGCACAAAAACTTGACTTTTTGCGTGTTATCACTCCCCTTATAAATAGAGGCCTAATCCAAGGTTTCCAATCATCCGAGATTCGAATAGTATTCATTTCTTTCTCTCTTTCTCATTCCTAATCCTTGTAAGAGTCTTTACGACGTAGAGTCGGGACCCTAGGATTTGGAGTTTCTCTTAGTTCACGGGTGTGAAGCATTAGAGGTATTCTATTTTGGGTACTTGCCATCCAAAGCATTGAAGGTCGAGCAAGGAGTCTGCGTGAAGGTTCTGCAAGGTGGTCTGCGCGTGATAAATTGGTTTTCTCAAAGGTTAGTTTTTTCTCATTTATCTATTTATTTTGTTATTGTTAATAGCTTTATTAAGTAACGGTCCTTTAGGGTTTAGTTGTGACACCCGACGATTTAGGGTTACTGATAATCCTACTTGAAACCCTAATTACGTGTGTTTAGTTTAGTATTAGGCTAAATACTTGTAATTACTTGTAACTATTTGTATATTTGTGTGAATATACACTCCCGTAATTGATATATATTACGCTTACGTAATTAGTTGTAATTACGCTTACGCAATTTGGTGAAATTGTGCAAAACGACCGGACGGAGTCCGACACAGTATAAATACGGACGTTGGTGAAAAACTTTCTATAAATAACTATAATCTATTTTTAGAAGTTATTTATCATTATTTATTATTTTGCTAAAATAATACTCGAAAAACCTAGACGTTTCGGTTAAAACGTCTCAAACGCAACGATAACGCGCGAATTTATTTCGACGACCAAACGTACGTCAATAATTAAATTGACAACCTAAATTAAGTATTTTAAATAATACTTCAATGGAAATTTATCCAAATTATATCGTTAATCTAAACGACTCAAAATAACGTTACGCGATTAAACCGCCGTAGAACGTGCACGCAAATCGAGGCCAATAATTTAACGAAACATTTTTCTAAGTGTTTCCAAGTACTATATTAAATATTTCAAGTAGAAATATCGAAACTCAAATCGTTAAATAAAAACGTCAACTAAACATTTAACGTACGAATAAACGTTTAAACAATCGGGTAAACGAACGAAAAACGCAACGATTTAAGCTAGAAATGGAAAGTGACCAAAATACCCCTGGTGGGCCCCCCCTTGGCCGGCCCCCTTGCTGCCCCCCCCCCCCCCCCCCATGTGCACCATGTGCCACCTCTCTTGAGAACAAATGAGAAATCATGCAAAAACTATGATGATATTCTTCACTACTTACACACTTCACTTATTTTCTTTTTACTAACACACTCAAACCCTTCAATACTCTCTCAAACCTCTCATTTGCTGGAGAAAACTCAGCCTCTCACCACCACCTAAAACCACCACAACCACCACCATTAATCAAGATCAAAGAAGGAGCATAGCACAAGATCATCACCACCTCCACTTCCTTTTGTTCTCCATCATTTGCTTGGTATAAATCATCAAACCTTTTACTTATTTTACTTTTAATCTACTGATTATGATGTTATAATGTTCATCTAACATGAATATGTCCAAGATTGTTGTTAAAAATCGTTTTTATAACACATACAAGAACATGCATGAAATCTGCCTAAAAATCGACAGTTTACAAAAATATTCGTATAAAATCAAATACTGAGAGTTAGAAGATGCATTTTTTTTTAAAATTTGCGTATCGAACAGATCTACAACTTTCGTGTTTTGTACTTTTTCCAGAAACGTACTCGTTTTTCTATACGAATCAATTTATAAGACTGACCAGGAAGTTTTTCGATAAAATGTGTTCGGTTGTTACGCGGCTTTATTTAACTATGTTAATGGACTTGTTAGAAGCTGAAAATTTGATATGTTAGTCAAGAAACTTAGTGAATCAGTTGGTAAAAATTTGGAAGTTTGATTTGGACTATAGATAGGTGAAATCAGTTGGCGTAATGACCCGACATAAACCGAAAACATGCAAAATGTGACAGAATCTGTCTCCAGAAAATCAGTCCACAAAATCGGCCATAACTCGAGCTCTGTTAAGGGTTAGACAACGAATTTTTTTTTAAAAGTTGCGTATTGAAAAGAGCTACAACTTTCATGTTTTGCACTTTTTCCAGATCCGTACTTATTTTTGTATATAATCTGATCTTTGCGACTGCCTGATATTTGTCGAAAACCGAGTACGGTTCTTTCGTAAAATTTATTATCTATCTAAATGGACATTATAGATCTTGGAAAAATCAGGTTATAAACTAGACACACTCATGAACATCTAGTAAAAATTTTGGAATCAAATTCAGACTAGAACATGTTAAAATCGAGTGCCGAAGTAAACCGACAAAAACCGAAAACATGAAAATCTTAAGTTTTGACATGCGTATTAAAATCCGACATCTCGAAACGACCACAACATGAAACAATAACTTTTATAAACTTTATTTACTGAAATATGACTTGGGTAAAAAGTTCGGGTCAAACCGTCATAGTTGACCACGTTTTTGACTTAGCAAAATCCAAACAGACTTAAGTGACGCATGACCCCAGGATTTATAGCGTCACTCGATAAGTGACGCCTTTGTTATAAAAACTTTATTAATACCGACACTACCTAAGTGACGCCTGAAGCGACTGAACTATTATATTAGCGGCACTTACCCTTAGTGCCGCCATGCCTTAGTGACGCCCGTACCCGACACTTCTTAAGTGACGCTATTTAAATCTGAAAACGCATTTTATGCGGCACTTCCTAAGTGCCGCCCCTAACTAGCAAGTGACGCATGAAGTGTCGCATGAAACAGAATCTTTAAAAACTAGTTTTCTCACTAAGTGTTAAACTTCAAGTAACGTTAATACTTAAACAATGCAACGTTATAACTCATGAAACATACTATACATATGAAAGTATAACATCATCCTAATAATAATGTCTTAACGAATTATTATTACAAACTTTCACCAACGGGTCGTACACGTTTTTGATAAACAAACTTGCACAACTTATTTGGACATACTAGTTGATGAACTAGCTCTAGGTGGACATTAACCCTCCACCTACACGATTGGCTTAAGTGGACATTGACCCCCACTTATACAATCACTCTAGATGGTCTTATGAGACATCTACTTACACAACCTTATACGCTTAGGACGTTAGAAGGTTGCGCTTTGGACTTGGCTTGCTATTTGATTATTGCTTGCTACCTGCTTAACTCTGGTGAGTTTCATAGCCCCTTTTTACTGTTTTTCAACTGGGGTGAGAATACATACAACTGTTTTATACAACTGCTTATATGATCACAAGTAACTTGAAACATTTTTCGTACGGATTGCATGAGACCTGAATAATCCACTAAAGTCCTCTACCCATCATAGTCATTAAAATATGTGCGTGAGTATTATTGGATAGATCTATCAGGGTTTGACAAACCTCGTCCGGGCTAGTCGCTCTAGCCAACCCACGGGCGCAGTATTACTTGTGATTTAGAAGTGTATCGGATTAGTACACTTACCGGAGGCAAACAACGTTAAGCTTGACTATGAGACTCATGTAAATGGTATACTTATATTGCATTATGCAATACTTTTACTTATCGTTGAATAACGATACTTTTAACTGTCATTTTTGAATGATACAACTTGAAATCTTGTGGATCATAACTAAACGATTGTTTACAAACCTATGAACTCACCAACTTTATGTTGACCTTTTAGTATGTATTTCTCAGGTAACCCGCCGCAGTAGGAAGCTATGGATAGCTTAACTCGAGTCGCATATTTTTCAACATCTCAGGATCTAGATTGCATTTTACTATATTTAGTAACTTTGTAATTCAACTTATATTATGCGAACTCCAAATGTTTTGTACAACTATTGTAAACAAATTTGAATTATGGAATGTAATATTTTCAAACGTCTCATGTAGAGGTCGTTTGCTTTAATCTTTGTGTAATGATATTTGATTTGGTCGGCGCCCCCATGACACCTCATGTTTCCGCTGCCACGTGTTTTGGGGGTGCGACATTAGTTTCCTAGTTACTCTAGATTAATTGTTATTTTTCCGTTGCGTATGTTAATATAGTTAGGGAATAGAAAACTGTAACACCCTCAAATTTCGGTTTGCGGAAGCTGTCGGGTCGGGTGTCACTAAATCAAATATCACAGCATAAGATACATAATGAACGACTCTAAATGAGACGTTTGAAAATAATTATACATTTCCAAAATAGAACGTTTACAACGTTATAAGTTTAACAGTGATTTCCAAGTACAAAATTTGAAAATGCTAAAGTAGATGCAGAGCAGTCCCAATGGTTTGAAAATATGCGACTCGGGCTAATTAAGCCTTGAAGCAATCCTAATCCTGCTGGGCAACCTGAGAACACATGCTAAAACAGGTCAGCTATAAAGCTGGTGAGTTCATAGGAAGGTTAGTTGAAAGCATAAAGTAATAAAACAATTTATGTTTTGTAAAGTTGTTTCCAAAATCAGTGATTTTTGATATGTAATACGTTGAAGTTTATAACACCAATGTGTAAAAGTCTAACTTAATGTCCAAAATACCCCGATTTTGGTTGATTGCACTGTTACAAGTTACTTAGACTTGTTTGTCTTAAATTGATACAAGTTACAACAACTTGTTTGATTGAATTTATACAAGTTACAACGACTTGTTTGATTGAAGTTATACAAGTTACAACGACTTGTTTGATTGAAGTTATACAAGTTACAACGACTTGTTTGATTGAATACTGATACAAGTTACAACGACTTGTTTGATTGAAGTTGTGCCCACTGCAATACCGTGGCATCGTTTTGTACCCACTTTACCGTGGTATCGTTTTGTGCCCGCTGCAATACCGCGGCATCGTTTATGAAGTGCTCGAGAGCATAGTTGAAATGTAGAGCCAGCAGTACAACGACATACTAGCTATTGCAAATAAGAGCCGACCGTACAATGACGCGTCAGGCTTGAATGTGTGTATGATTGTATGTATACTAATATACATAAATACTATTGAAGTTAGCACCAAGTGCTAATGATAATATCTAAACATGTAGATATATATATATATATATAAATATATATATATATATATATGTTTGTCGAATGAGCAAACGTAAGTAACAATCATGACACGCATGAAAATAATTTATTTTATCTAAATACGTATAAGTAAATATTTAGATATTAAATAGTACGTTGGTCCTAGGTATGAATGCTCATTACCTAGTTGAATTGTATTAGTATGAAGAATCTATACTAACATATTATGTTATCGTATACTTCTAGCCTAAAGCCTAGCAAGTATATTGAGGTTCCTGAATTGTATTGAAAATATTATTTCCTAAAAGAGCAACTAATCCTGTAATTGTATCTATATCATCTAGTGTAGGTAGAACTAACTAGTTCTAATGTATTGGATAATATTGTCCCGCGACAATATGGCAAATGAATAGTACTAACTATATCAAGTTATGTCTAGGTAATTGTTTTCCAACAATCTGATAGTGTACGATTGTGACCTATCTAGATTAGGTCTTGATATTGTTCCAAAACGACGTGTTGGGTGTAATTCCTAAGTATTACACATTTGTATTACATACAGTAATATAATTGATTGTGAATTATAAAAGATTATTAATATAATTCGAAAACAGTTGTTGTGCATGTGTTTCACCCCAAAAACAGTAAAACAGTTGAAAGAGTGGGGCTATGAAACTCACCTGTGAGTTGTTAGCGATACGATGATACGCGCGACGTCCGAATGGTAACCTTCTAGTGTCCTAAACACGTGAGGTTATATAAGTATGAGACAAATCAGTTTGTCTAAGCGAGTTGTTCATGTATGCATTTGTTGTTGAAGTCTGGGAATGGTGTACGGGGGTCCGGGGGCAGCGCCCCTGGTTAGCGGGGTCCAAGGGGCGGCAGCCCCTGGCGGGGTCCAAGGGGCAGAGCCCCTGGCTGGGGTCGAGCTGCCAGGTCAGCTTGGAAAATTTTTATTTCTACTATATTGCTTTAAGGAAAAGCGCATCTGGACTTGAAATTGGGTGAAATCAAGTGATAAAATTTAGGGTCTCGACACTTAGTGGAAATGTGAGTTTTTAAACTTTCTGTTTTCTGCGACATAACATGCGACACAAAAACGTGTCATGCGACACAAGGGTTGTGTCGCATGGAGTGCGACATAAGAGCTCTGCGACACAGTGGTTGTGTCGCAAAAGCTTGCGATGCTAAATCAATAGCGACATAAGGGTTGTGTCGTATGGAAATACGACACAAGGTGCGACATAGAGTACGACACAAGCGTTGTGTCGCATGGGTAGTTTATGCGACATAAGATACGACACAAATGGAATTATGCGACACAACATGCGACACAAGCGTTGTGTCGCATGGATGAACACCAGCCCAGAAACTCGCGGCTGTCGCGTTTTTCCGATCAAAATCGCAAATCTAACGTATTTTCAAGCTGTAAAATCATGTTTTCTTTGTTGTTTAGGTTATAACTAAGTTGTGTAAGCATTATTACACCCAAACATTACACCAAAATGATTAGATCTAAAGGTTTAGAAATTTCTTACAATTGCGAATCGAGGCCAAACGAGGAAGAAAACGAAGGTGTGGCCTTTGTTAATGTTGCTCCTCTCTTGTTGATGATTCCGAAAATGTAAATTTCGTGTGTCGATTTGTAGTTCCGAAAATTTGTGGTAATTGGGTGGAGAGTGTTTGTGTGTGAAAAGAAAATGAGATAGAAAGAAATGAAATGAAATGGGAGGGGTTTGGGGGGTTTGGTGGCTGATCCAAAGGGGTGGGGAGGAGTTTTCCCCCACTTCGTTCCTATTTTGCAGTGTAAAATACCCGTATTTTGTACCCGAATAATATATATAAATTTAATATTTTTAGATTTATATTTCCGTTCTTTCGATTAGTAATTAATTAAATTAAAAATAGTTTTATTCAATTTAAAATCTAATGTGACTTCAAATGGTTTTATTTGTGATTATTACATAATCACTATTCATTATATAAAATGTAAAGTTTTCGCTCGCTGAGTTATAATTGTATATAATAATACAATTATAAAAAGTTTAAATTAGACGCGCAAGTTGACTTTTTGACCAGGTGTTACATTCTCCCCCTGTTAAGAAAATTTCGTCCCGAAATTTAAAATGAGGTCGGGGTCGCGCGTGGTCTGGGGAGCAATGCACGTACGAGGTATTTGTCGAAAAGATTGCAGACATATCATGCCTTATAATGGAGTTGAATGGCAGTCAATCCCTTACTGAGTCGCGGTTTATCGTTGTAGTCATATTCTGACCATATTGTTTGTCGGGTGTATGATTATTTTGTGATTGCTAGATAACCGTTTACGTCGTAGTCCATTCGGGACTAGATATTTGTCACATAGTGACCGTTTAGTGAATAGTCCTATCAGGACTAAGTAGTTGGTGAATGTTCAGTCGGTTAGTCTGCTGAAAGCAAACTCTTAAGTTTTACTTGGGTCTAGGTCACTAGCCCTATGATGTAATCGACATTAAGTCAATAAAATGATATCGGGGATAATAAGTACGTGTTGAACGGACCTATAATTGAAGAGCCATGTTTTCGAGGAGAGATTGTACTTACATTATTGTTGGAGATTTATTTGATTTACTCGGAGTCGATAAGGTGAATTTTGCGTCTTTTTGGGCAGTCCTTCTTGTAATGACCAGGTTCCTTACATTTGAAGCATATCCTTCGAGAGTCGGGATTGGCGGGAACTCTGCAGTCCCGGATTACATGTCCATATCGTTGGCATCTTTCGCAGGGTAATCTGCAAATTCCGTCATGATGACGTTTGCAGCCGTGACAAAATGGTTTGTTACCCGCATAGCCTTGTCGGTCGTTGGGTTCAGCAGCGTAGGACCTCAAGGGTTCAGGTTGATTCGTTGGATTTTGGCTAGAGCTGGAACTTCCATTCCCTTTTTCTTGATTGTTTTCCGTTGCAGGTGGCCCGCGTCGAACCACCTGTGCCATGAGTCTGTGGGCCATGCGAATAACCTCTTCAATAGTAGTGGGTTTAGAGGCGGTGACCATTCCCTCAATTAGCAACGGGAGTCCACCAATGTACCTCCCGATTCGTTTGTTTTCAGGGTTTACTATGTTTGGACAAAGGGATGCTAGTTGTTGGAAATGATTGGTATATGTTTCGATGTCGTTGTCTTTTACGGTGAGAAACCAAAGTTCGTCCTCGAGTTTGTGAAGTACTTCGACGGGGCAATACTTGTCCTTCATGATTTGTTTCAGGTCTTCCCACGAAAGTTCGTGAGCAGTGTCGATTCCTACAGTTCGGGCGTGAAAATTCCACCAGGTAGAGGCATCATCCTGGAGGGTATATGTGGCGTACAAGACTTTGCAGTCGTCGGGGCAGTTGCACATGTGGAAAATAGATTCCATTCTCTCGAACCATCGAATTAATCCGACAGCTCCTTCAGTCCCGACGAAGTTTGGGGGTTCGCACCTCAGGAAATCCCTAAAAGTGCAAGGCTTTACTTGGTTCTGAGCAGCTAGGGTCGCAGTCACTGCTTGATTAATGATTTGATCTTGCTCAGCTCGAGTGAAAGTTGGTCGTTTAGGAGGCATGATTCTTGAACAAGAATGAAATGACAAAGTGTGAGATCTTTAATCAAAGATGATGATTATTACAATGACATAAGTAGCTAACTTGAGTTGGAATTTATGATACACGGGATCCTACGATCCTTGACGTTGAAGTTTTTGATATTGTAGGTGGCAGGCGCATCACTGCCCTTTTGTATTGTTGGTACAACAGTTTAAGTAACCGTTGTTTAGTTTTCTTTAGTTAAGTTATCATGAATCTCATGTTTTTCGAGTGTTGTGACCAGTTGAGTTGTAGTTTCTAGTTGCGGTCGTACCATGATCGAATTGTGTTTTCTATGTAGTCAATCCAAGATTATGTTGTTGTGAGTAGTCCAATGGACTATATCGTAGTACTAGAATATCGTACGGCCATTCATGCCTGTGTATGTGACAACTACAGTGTCCTCGGTGGTGTTGAAGCAGGGTCCACCAACACAACCCATGTGTGTGGTGACATCATTGTGTATTTATTGATTAAAGCATTACATGCTTAATTGGTCGTATATACATATATGGTGTACACGTAACTATACCAGTATACGTTCATAATAAAAGTCAGGTGTGGCACCTCGTGCCCAGTTAAGTAAGTGTATATGTATATATGTAAGTCGTACATGCAACTATAACAAGTCTACATGTATAATTGAAGTAGCACCTAGTGCTATAATGCAGTGCTATCAGCACAGTAATTGAGATACTAGTGTTTTGTAATTGTAGTACCAAAGTACCATGAAACGCAGCACCACGTGCTGTAATGAAGTGCCCGCGGCATTGAAATTGTAGTACCCATGTACTATGAGTGTAGCATCAACATGCTATAATTTGTAGTATCGACATACTATGAGGATTGCACTAACGTGCCCAAATGGCGGTATCAACATACCGTGTGATTGCAGCACCACGTGCCGTGTGTTGTTTGATTGTAGCCCTAAGGCCAAATGTGTGTTGAAGTTATGTGTTTTCCCAAATGTAGCACAGAGGCTAGAATGTGAGTGCCCAACGCACTGAGGTGTTGAATCAATTGATCTAAATGATCAAGTAATGATTGAAATAATTAATTTATCGTGGACTTAGTCAACACTAATCCAATTGCAATCCATACGGTTATGGTTGAAAAGTTTTAAATCTGTTTTAAGTTTCGTGGACGTTTAGCATGTGTGGGTTTCCATTCCCATTAAATACGGTTGTACCTCCTTCCCGAGGTTCAGTGATATATGTGATATCCTCCTATGCGTACATAAGGAGAAAGTGTCGAGTCGTAATAGTTAGGAAGACGGCGATGTGCCTCTTCACGAGTAAATGATAGTACAGCGGAATTGAGTCGTATATACCCAGTATATATTTGATACGTAGAAGTAGTATACATGTAAGGCCTATTAATATATACCTATAGTACATATAATAGCCTAGGATATCTAGCACAAAACAATCAGAGTCAACTAGTGCATTCCCAACTCAGTATAACCCCTTTCAAATCTTACATCATCTTTGCTTAATTGTACATAGTTAGCTACGCTATGTTAAATTAAGTTCGTATGATGTAATCCATGAACTAGTTATACCTAATAAGGAATACTGCCTAACGGTCATAGTCTAGGCCCACTAAATGCAACCTAGTTCACTATAACCTTAGGCTCTGATACCAATCTGTAACACCCTCAAATTTCGGTTTGCGGAAGCTGTCGGGTCGGGTGTCACTAAATCAAATATCACAGCATAAGATACATAATGAACGACTCTAAATGAGACGTTTGAAAATAATTATACATTTCCAAAATAGAACGTTTACAACGTTATAAGTTTAACAGTGATTTCCAAGTACAAAATTTGAAAATGCTAAAGTAGATGCAGAGCAGTCCCAATGGTTTGAAAATATGCGACTCGGGCTAATTAAGCCTTGAAGCAATCCTAATCCTGCTGGGCAACCTGAGAACACATGCTAAAACAGGTCAGCTATAAAGCTGGTGAGTTCATAGGAAGGTTAGTTGAAAGCATAAAGTAATAAAACAATTTATGTTTTGTAAAGTTGTTTCCAAAATCAGTGATTTTTGATATGTAATACGTTGAAGTTTATAACACCAATGTGTAAAAGTCTAACTTAATGTCCAAAATACCCCGATTTTGGTTGATTGCACTGTTACAAGTTACTTAGACTTGTTTGTCTTAAATTGATACAAGTTACAACAACTTGTTTGATTGAATTTATACAAGTTACAACGACTTGTTTGATTGAAGTTATACAAGTTACAACGACTTGTTTGATTGAAGTTATACAAGTTACAACGACTTGTTTGATTGAATACTGATACAAGTTACAACGACTTGTTTGATTGAAGTTGTGCCCACTGCAATACCGTGGCATCGTTTTGTACCCACTTTACCGTGGTATCGTTTTGTGCCCGCTGCAATACCGCGGCATCGTTTATGAAGTGCTCGAGAGCATAGTTGAAATGTAGAGCCAGCAGTACAACGACATACTAGCTATTGCAAATAAGAGCCGACCGTACAATGACGCGTCAGGCTTGAATGTGTGTATGATTGTATGTATACTAATATACATAAATACTATTGAAGTTAGCACCAAGTGCTAATGATAATATCTAAACATGTAGATATATATATATATATATATAAATATATATATATATATATATGTTTGTCCAATGAGCAAACGTAAGTAACAATCATGACACGCATGAAAATAATTTATTTTATCTAAATACGTATAAGTAAATATTTAGATATTAAATAGTACGTTGGTCCTAGGTATGAATGCTCATTACCTAGTTGAATTGTATTAGTATGAAGAATCTATACTAACATATTATGTTATCGTATACTTCTAGCCTAAAGCCTAGCAAGTATATTGAGGTTCCTGAATTGTATTGAAAATATTATTTCCTAAAAGAGCAACTAATCCTGTAATTGTATCTATATCATCTAGTGTAGGTAGAACTAACTAGTTCTAATGTATTGGATAATATTGTCCCGCGACAATATGGCAAATGAATAGTACTAACTATATCAAGTTATGTCTAGGTAATTGTTTTCCAACAATCTGATAGTGTACGATTGTGACCTATCTAGATTAGGTCTTGATATTGTTCCAAAACGACGTGTTGGGTGTAATTCCTAAGTATTACACATTTGTATTACATACAGTAATATAATTGATTGTGAATTATAAAAGATTATTAATATAATTCGAAAACAGTTGTTGTGCATGTGTTTCACCCCAAAAACAGTAAAACAGTTGAAAGAGTGGGGCTATGAAACTCACCTGTGAGTTGTTAGCGATACGATGATACGCGCGACGTCCGAATGGTAACCTTCTAGTGTCCTAAACACGTGAGGTTATATAAGTATGAGACAAATCAGTTTGTCTAAGCGAGTTGTTCATGTATGCATTTGTTGTTGAAGTCTGGGAATGGTGTACGGGGGTCCGGGGGCAGCGCCCCTGGTTAGCGGGGTCCAAGGGGCGGCAGCCCCTGGCGGGGTCCAAGGGGCAGAGCCCCTGGCTGGGGTCGAGCTGCCAGGTCAGCTTGGAAAATTTTTATTTCTACTATATTGCTTTAAGGAAAAGCGCATCTGGACTTGAAATTGGGTGAAATCAAGTGATAAAATTTAGGGTCTCGACACTTAGTGGAAATGTGAGTTTTTAAACTTTCTGTTTTCTGCGACATAACATGCGACACAAAAACGTGTCATGCGACACAAGGGTTGTGTCGCATGGAGTGCGACATAAGAGCTCTGCGACACAGTGGTTGTGTCGCAAAAGCTTGCGATGCTAAATCAATAGCGACATAAGGGTTGTGTCGTATGGAAATACGACACAAGGTGCGACATAGAGTACGACACAAGCGTTGTGTCGCATGGGTAGTTTATGCGACATAAGATACGACACAAATGGAATTATGCGACACAACATGCGACACAAGCGTTGTGTCGCATGGATGAACACCAGCCCAGAAACTCGCGGCTGTCGCGTTTTTCCGATCAAAATCGCAAATCTAACGTATTTTCAAGCTGTAAAATCATGTTTTCTTTGTTGTTTAGGTTATAACTAAGTTGTGTAAGCATTATTACACCCAAACATTACACCAAAATGATTAGATCTAAAGGTTTAGAAATTTCTTACAATTGCGAATCGAGGCCAAACGAGGAAGAAAACGAAGGTGTGGCCTTTGTTAATGTTGCTCCTCTCTTGTTGATGATTCCGAAAATGTAAATTTCGTGTGTCGATTTGTAGTTCCGAAAATTTGTGGTAATTGGGTGGAGAGTGTTTGTGTGTGAAAAGAAAATGAGATAGAAAGAAATGAAATGAAATGGGAGGGGTTTGGGGGGTTTGGTGGCTGATCCAAAGGGGTGGGGAGGAGTTTTCCCCCACTTCGTTCCTATTTTGCAGTGTAAAATACCCGTATTTTGTACCCGAATAATATATATAAATTTAATATTTTTAGATTTATATTTCCGTTCTTTCGATTAGTAATTAATTAAATTAAAAATAGTTTTATTCAATTTAAAATCTAATGTGACTTCAAATGGTTTTATTTGTGATTATTACATAATCACTATTCATTATATAAAATGTAAAGTTTTCGCTCGCTGAGTTATAATTGTATATAATAATACAATTATAAAAAGTTTAAATTAGACGCGCAAGTTGACTTTTTGACCAGGTGTTACAAAAACCCAACACATATTACATAGGGATGTAACAATTTTTTGTATCTAAATTTAAAATATAAAATATTTTAAAATAATTAGTAGCCCATCCATCTGTTATTACATAGAATCATATTATATTTTGTAATTTAATGATAAGTGAATATAAAATATTAATTACAATGTGCCGCTAAGCTATAAATAATTACTACAGTACAAAGAAATAAATCTTAATATATACATTAGTAAATCAATAAGGTAATTACAACTACTCATGATTAACCCGACCCACATGTAAAAACAACCAAACCCCAAGTAACCCGAGTGCATGACCTTGTTGAATTTGTTAGTCAACTTGTTGAATCTTTAAAACACTTTAGTATTAATCAAAAGTGAATTGGTTTCGATTGTTCACTCGGTTTTCTCGCAAACATTATCTTATCTCAACAACAAAATACTCCAAGAGCAAGCTAACGATATTATCCAAGCATCCTTAACCTATATTAGTACATATAGGAATTTAACATACAGTACTACAACAATCATGACAAGACTCGCACACATACTTACTGAATTTTGACCAACTTTCAACCATTTCCGATCCCATTCAACCCAACCCTTGGTTTAGTATTCTACAAAAATAAAATATGTGTTAGCTACCGATTTAGAACCATCAACATTAAGTTGTGACCCTTTAGTGATCCATATCTCTAACAGGTGATTAAATTTAGGGTGGATAATTGTCTAAACTATCCCCGACTATATTTTTCAAAATTAATGCACAATGAATTACATACCCGAACACATTTATCCTATACACCTACTATACCAATATAATCCATAACAATGTATTCAAAGTTTGTATTAGGAACATAAAATTTGAAGGTTTTTACTTCCTCTATTGTCATACCATTTAATGAACATACCACTATCACCCACATTATATTAAAATAAAAGGTAAATACATTTTGTTGGTCATGTACCCTCCTAGTTTATTCCGAGGTTAGCAACCTACCCATTAAAATACTAATGTATACATAAAACCGATAAAATTAGAGTCAAGGTCGGCTATATTGTAATCGGTAACCGAAAGAACCCGTAATAGTGCTTACATGGTTTTTTTTTCTTACGTGGCATTATATTCAGTATCCTCTCTTGTCCTAAGTGGCTTTTTTATAATAGTTAATTGCTCAATTTTTTTTCCACAACTTTATCTTCTTCCCCTGTATTTTCAATTCCTGATTCTCAAAATTTTCTTTACTCCGTATTTGCTAATGAAGACCTGATGTTACATAAAGCTTGAATCTTAGAAACACTGTTAACAATCAACATCTCGTTAATAATGTTAAATTAAAGCTTTACACAGCTTCGTTAACAATCTAAATCTCGTTAACAGTGTTCAAATCTTAGTGAAACTTCTCCAAGTAGCTTCAATCACCGATGATTCATGTAAAAAACTTGAATATTTACAACACCCACATTGAAAAACGATACCCATTTGCTCAAAATGGTAAAAAACGATCTAAGTTTCAGTCTTGAAAAGTTTCTTAAACTCCGACTGCAGGTGGTGGCGGTTGTGGTGGTATACTAGTATCGACGATCATTTTTTTTCCTAGATTTCTCGACGCCGCCTGTTTGAAACTAAAGTCCAACGGTTGTTGATCTAACACCAGATCTACCGTTGTCACAAGATCTTGCCGAATTTTAATTTTTGCTTAGTGGCTTCGATTCTTTCATGATGGCAGCAGATCTGGTTTCCCAACGCTTGCAGCAGCAGCGGAAGTAGCTGATGGAGGTGGTTCTTATTGCAAATAGTGTCCCAGGTCATAACTAATTGGTAAGACTATTGCTAAAGTAGAGTCCTTTTTGGGTTGCCCTCGATGAACAGTAAAAGAAACTAATTGAGAGAACATATTAATCAGAATTAATATTATAGTTAATCAATTAGTTTGTTAATTTATTATAGTTAATAAATTAATTAGAAGCTAAAAGAAATTAACAGAAACTATAAAATGTATTTAGTTAGTTTATTAATTGAATATTAATTAGAAACTAAAAGGAATATTCTGGAAAGTAAATTTAACCGGCGGCTAAAGGTTTTAGCCGGCGGCTAAAATGGATTAGGGCTTGAGGCGGTGCGACGCGTGTTTGACTTGGGGAACAATTCAGTTCAACCACCAGCTAAAGGCTTTAGCCGGCGGCTAAAGGTCGTCAGATGTTATCCCACATCGGCCAAGACACCAAACCCAAAGGCTTCCTCTCCCCTATAAATAGAGGTCATCCCTAAGCTTTCATGGTATCCCAGATCCGAATTCAATTTGGTTTTTTCTCTCTTTCTCATTCCTAATCCTTGTAAGAGTTTACACGACTTAGAGTCGGGACCCTAGGATTTGGAGTTTCTCTTGGTTCGCGGGTGTGAAGTATTAGAGGTATTCTATTTTGGGTACTTGTCATCCAAAGCATGGAAGGTCGAGCAAGGAGTCTGCGTGAAGGTTCTGCAAGGTGGTCTGCGCGTGAGAAATTGGTTTTCTTAAAGGTTAGTATTTTTTTCATTTATCTATTTATTATGTATTATCGCTTTCGTTTATTAAGTCAAGGTCCTTAGGGTTTAGTTTCCTAGTTGCTCTAGATTAATTTATTATTTTCCGCTGCATATGTTAATCTAGTTAGGGAATAGAAAACCCGACAGTGGTATCAGAGTCATAGCTTAATAATGTTAGCAATACAAAATGTAAATAATATGAATTTGGAAATAAAATTTTTTTATTCTGCCCAAATAGTTAAATTAAGTATATATGTATAATATATTTATATATGTATACATTTACTAATCAGACCTCCATATTTTATTGGTTTAAAATATATGCTCAATTTTAAAATGTTTTAAAATATAACTCGAACCATAGAAATTAGAGAGAGAGTCTATATATAATATGATTTATATATATGTATCATTAAGTCTAAGTACATCGTCAGTCAATTGATAAATCGCCTCACCCATAGTGAACAAACTTTAAGAGAGGTATAAGGCGGGTCGCTTTGCTTCCCTAAAGAAGTAGGTTTTTAATAAGCTTCGCGCTGACCTGCTTCTCCGCTTCTTTGTGCGTTCAATGGAGCTACCGAGGATTTTTGATAGGATGATGTCAAAATTAAAAGTAGACTTAAAATAGTAAAACAAAATCCCGTTTTAGCTATAGAAAAATGAGAAAAGTATGCTAACCCATGAAAACCGCACATTTCTCGTATGGACTGTTAATGGAGCGTGTGTGGTTAACCGGCACATTAATATGAGGACATAAGTGAGAGGTGATGTGAGACTCGCGATTCTCGAGCGTACTCAAGCCGGGCATCACGCGGGGTTTGCATGGTTAGTTCACCATCTATTTCATAATCCTCGGCATCCCAGTCATGAATAGTAGATGAGCATAACTGAGATTAACATGACATTGATAGGTATCAATGAATCTCAAAGATCTAAGAGTTTCATAGAAATGAAATAGACAAAAGTATTTTCTTATATGATTACGGCGACCCTTTTCATAAAACTGAAAATATAGATCCTAGCCTTAATTAGAAATTGGGTAATTAATTAAGGAATAGTCAAACTAACTAAATTAGTTTTATCTCAAAAATATCTGTTGAAAATGGTAATAATCATATCATTCCCAATTCCGCAAATAACCTAAACTTCTCACAACTCTCAGTTCTTGGGAGGGAAAGACTTACCAGTTCAAACTGTATGAACGGGTGATGTAACCCTAGGTTCACTCTAAGGAACAAAGAGTATGTTCTCGATGAGATGTGAAACCGTAGGTACGAGAACAAGGAATATGTTCCCGACGAGAATAAGGAGTATATTCTCGATAAGTAAATTCCCACTATTGATAACGATTCAGCCCAAGAAGAGAATAAAGCTCACCGGAAATATTATGATACCAAGTCTTGGTCAACAGTCCGGTCAGTCAGCTGTCTACAAACAGTTTGTAACCTCATGTCAAAAGGTTTTGAATGAGAAAGAGACCTGAATAATGGAACTCCAAAATGACTGAGCAAAGGATCAAGAAGATTGATGTGCCTTTTCGCTCAGCAACTCCTGTGTTGTCAATTGGTCATGATGCAAAAGAAAGGAAGAGATCTGGAATAGCTACGAATGGAAAGTCCAATCGTAGGGCTAAGAGAAAGATTGAATCTGAAATTGTACCAGCAAATGATCCAAAGGAAGCAGTATGATTTACTGCAACACAGAAGGGCACTAGAAGCGTTGCAGCCCAAAATATCTGAAGGACCATATAGACAGTTAGGTCAAAAAGGATTCAGGTATATAAATAATCGAACTCCACGATACTACGACTTCTAATTCGTAGGTATTGAATACAGGGTGTTGTACTCACATTTGCGTTGTATTGCAAAGCCTAAAGGAAAGTAGAAGTTTTGAAGCATTGAGAGCTCAACTTAGTCATGGGAAACAAGAGAGTCATGCCCATTGGAAAGTTTGAGCTCATGCTAAAATATCCGGAGTTAGGATACATTTAAATAAATGTTGTTATTCGTCAGAAATGACAAACAACATAGTTTCATTTTATGCTTGTTTAAGGATAATTATCAGTTTTCATTTGATAATGAGAATGGTGATAAAAGCTTCCCCTTACAAAGGCATATATGAAAATGTTGAATATGTCAGCAAAGTAATTTAAATGTTGGTTCGTCTAATGAGCTTGATAAATCCAAATTGTGACAATTATCGTCTTAGGCACGTAAACATGAAATGCATCGCCCAAACTCCAAAAGTATGGAGTGTTAGAATCATTCGACCTTAAATCGGATGATGTATGCAAATCTTGTTTATTGAGCAAGATGACTAAATCACTATTCACATGTTATATGAAAGAAGTGATGGATTGTTCGACTTGGTATACATTGATGTATGTTGACCATTCCGATGCGCCATAAAAGATGGAAATCGCTACTATGGTACTGATAACTTCAGTAGACATGGATATATTTATCTAATTAAACATAAGTCAGACACTTTTGAAAGTTCAAAAGGTGTTAGGACGTAATATAGAGAACCAAATGGGCAGAAAGATAAAGGTACTCCGATCCGATAGGGGAAGAGAAAACCTTAGTATCGAGTTTCTTGATCATCATAGACATTGTGGAATAGTTTCACAAATTGACTCCTCCTAGAACACCATAGCTGAATGGGGTAGCTGAGAGGAGAAGTAGAATCCTGTTAGACAAGGTTCAATCAATGATGAGTCGAGCAACACTTCTAATAAACTTATGGGGTTATGCATTATAGACAGTCGCACATATCTTAAATCTAGTATTCACCAAGAAAGTTTCAAAGATGACTTATGGGATGTGGAAGAAAAAATGTTTTTCTCTTAGGCACATCCAGATCTGAGGTTGTGAAGTTATCGTTAGATGAGAAACTTAGCACAAACTAGAAGTCAAATCTGAAAAGTATCTTTTCATCAGTAATCCACAGAAGTCATTTAGATATTTGTTGCTCAAAAGGGAGTGTTTCTTGAGAGAAATAATATCTAAAGAAGACAGTGGGAGTACAATTGATCTTGAAAAGATTCAAGGATCGGCCGATGACGAAACTATGGTAAACACTGACACTCAACAAGAGGTGGTAACACCTGTTGAACTTGATGACATATCCTTTCCCGCTCGCAGTTGTAGAATTAGCAAACCTCCTCGGTTCTATTATGGTTTCCATAAAGAAGAACAGGATAAGATTAGTGACAATACACTAATTGAATTAGATGAGCCTGGTAACTACAAGGAAGCGATGGCAGCCCTAAGGCTGCTAAGTGGAAGGAAGCTATGAAAAGAAAGATTCAGTCTATGTCTGACAACCAAGTTTGGAATTTAGTTGGAACTACACTCAGTCTCAAGATGGTGAGTTGTAAGTGTATCTTCAAGAGGAAGACAGACATGGATGGGAAAGTACACACTTATAAAGCCGGGTTGGTAACGAAGGGCTATACTCAAACTCTCGGGATTGATTATGAGGAAACCTTTTCACCAGTAGCTAAGAGTAAGTTAATTAGGATGAGGCTCACGAAAGCTGCATTTCATGGTTATGAAATTTGGCAGATAGATGTCAAAACCACTTTCCTTAATGGGAAACTAATAGAGGATGTGTTCATTGCACAACCGGAAGGTTTTGAAAATGCAAAGTATCCTAATAGAGTGTTTAAGCTTCAGAAGGCCATTTATGGACTTAAACAGGCTTCTTGTAGCTGGAATCTCTGCTTCCATGAGAAAGTCAAACAGTTTAGATTTTTTAGAAGCAAAGATGAGTCCATCATATGTGTCAAAGTCAATGGGAACATTGTAGTCTTCCTGGAATTATATGTGAATGATGTAATACTCATAGGAAATGTAATCCCAACATTACAAGGTGTAAAGAGATGATTGGGAGAATATTTCGCTATTAAAGATTTGGAAGATACAATATATTCTTGGTACAAAGATTTACAGAGATATGTTGAAAACGTCTCAAAGGACTTAACCAGGACATGTACTTAGAATGAAATTTTGAAAAGTTTTAAAATGGGGAATTCTAAGAAAGTGAATTTACCCTTATATCATGGCATAAAGATTTCTAAAAGATTAGTGTCTAAAGACTGCACAAGATTGGACTAATTGAGTCGAGTCCCATAGTCTTCGGCTATGGGATCGATCATACATGCCATGAAGTATAAAAGACCCGATGTCTCATTTGCTTAGAGCATGGTGAGTCGACATCAGCAGAATCCTGGTAAAGGTCATAAAACAGCTGTAAAGAATATTCTTAAGTATCTGAGAAATACTAAAGACAGGTTCTTAGATTATGGTGGAGAAGAGAAACTTAGAGTAACGGTTTATGTTGATGTAAGTTTACAAACAGATAGAGATGATAGTCGTTCACAGTCTGGTTGGGTACTCTTACTAAATAAGGGAACGATAAGTTTGAAAAGTTAAAAGCAAGATACAATAACAGATAGGAATCTGAATATATTGAAACTTGCAAAGACCTTATACGAAGTCATAAGGATGAGAAATTTCATTGGTGATCTTGGAGGTGTTCCAATAGAACGAATCCCAATGAAATATTATGTGATAACGGAAAGTCCCAAAGCATATTGAAATGAAATACCATTTTATTTGAAGGAAGGTAGAAAAGGGATACATGATTGTGATGGACACACGATCAGTAAACATGCTAGGAGCATAGGTTTACGAGATAAAGTTTCAGTTGTAAGTTTGATTTTGAAACATTACAAACAATGATGGGAACTAGAATAGACTTGGTGATAAATGATGTAGATTTATTTATTGGAAGGAGTTCTACCAATTACTATCGTTTATCATTGTGTTTCAGTTTAGCATGTTTAGACACCACTTCCAGAGTAATTAGATTCACTCAAACCTCCTTAGTCGATCACACTATAGGAAGTATATGGTGACTTAAGACTGTCATGGAGTGTTAGTAGATTGTCTATAGAGATTAGACATTGCATGGAGATTGCTGCAATACTCATGGGTACTTAATGGGGATTTAAGTATAGGAGAAACCCGTACTCATGGAAGTTACTTCATGGATTGAAATCACAAGTAACTATGAGATGATAATATCTTATATTCTTAAAATGGAGATACATTGAGTTTCTAGTTTTTCAAGTCTGTTATACTTTAGTTTATTCAAACGCTGTGCGTAAATGTCAGTCATAAAGGATACGCTAGGTATGACATGATGAGTTGACTAGTGCTATGTATGCAAAATTTATTTGTTCCTTTTGCCTAAGAGGAAAAGCGATATCCATGGGCCCTCTGATGATTAAATGTTGACTCATAAAGTGCTTGGTCAAGTCAGTACTAAATTGATATGTACAATTCAGTAGTCCCATATAGTCAAAATTGATCGGAGATCAGAAAACATAATATTGAATCTGGAGATTGAGAAAATTCATGGCCCAGTTTCATACGATATCTGAAACAAAGGAATATATGATCACTTATCTAAATGACTATCACTGGATATGATCAGAGTTCGACAGATGCATTGGATGACACTCTATACTTAGGATAGAGACGGACCAATAGTAGTTGATGACTTGTCCAAGTGGGAGACTGTTGGAAATAGTGTCCAGGGTCATAACTAATTGGTAAGACTATTGTTAAAGTAGAGTCCTTTTTGGGTTGCCCTTGATGAACAGTAAGAGAAACTGATTGAGAGAATATTAATCATAATTAATATTATAGTTAATTAATTAGTTTGTTAATTTATCATAGTTGATAAATTAATTAGAAGCTAAAAGAAATTAACAGAAACTATAAAATGTATTTAGTTAGTTTATTAATTGAATATTAGTTAGAAACTAAAAGGAATATTCTGGAAAGTAAATTTAACCGGCGGCTAAAGGTTTTAGCCGGCGGCTAAAATGGATTAGGGTTTGAGGCGGTGCGACGCGTGTTGACTTGGGGAACAATTCAGTTCAACCGCCAGCTAAAGGCTTTAGCCGGTGGCTGAAGGTTGTCAGATGTTATCCCACATCGGCCAAGACACCAAACCCAAGGGCTTCCTCTCCCCTATAAATAGAGGCCATCCCTAAGCTTTCATGGTATCCCAGATCCGAATTCAATTTGGTTCTTTCTCTCTTTCTCATTCCTAATCCTTGTAAGAGTTTACACGACTTAGAGTTGGGACCCTAGGATTTGGAGTTTCTCTTGGTTCGCGGGTGTGAAGCATTAGAGGTATTCTATTTTGGGTACTTGCCATCCAAAGCATGGAAGGTTGATCAAAGAGTCTGCGTGAAGGTTCTGCAAGGTCGTCTACGCGTGAGAAATTGGTTTTCTTAAAGGTTAGTATTTTCTCATTTATCTATTTATTTTGTATTATCGCTTTCGTTTATTAAGTCAAGGTCCTTAGGGTTTAGTTTCTTAGTTGCTCTAGATTAATTTGTTATTTTCCGCTGCATATGTTAATCTAGTTAGGGAATAGAAAACCCAACAGTTCTATGATGGTGATGGGTAATATAACTCGTGAACAAGAATAGTGACGGGTCATTTGTTTATTTTTTTTCAAAATGAATTGTACTCTAAGCATTATATGTCGTACCATGTGCACAAGTGGCAAAGAAGGACTAGGTGGCGTATGATGTGGTTGCTTTGTCAACATTTTAAAGTTTTGTAGGTAAAAATGTGGTTTGTAAATATGTTAGCACAAAACCCCGGTTACATAGCATACATTAGTATTTTAAGGGGTAAGTTGGTGATCTTAGGACAAACTACTAAGGTATATAGCCTACAAAATGCATTTACCCTAAAATAAATTTTAGATTTCGTTGCATTGTGCGGGTTATCTAATGATTATTATTGTTTATTTTCACTAGGCATTTGGCTTAACCACAACTTATTTCTCCCGCGATAGGTAACCAGATAGGCGTGATATAAAATAAGTGAAGAGTGTTTAGGATTTGAGACTGTTTAAAGGAGGTATTTCAAGATGAAGTTAATGTTAACATATATACACATTGTATAAGTGTGACATTCCATCTCTTTAGTGATGCGGTGTTACAAGTAATCAATGATACATGCATATTCATAAAATTATTACACTTGTAGGACAGCAGTACTAACATTGCAGACAAGTGAAGAAACGGTACCGTTCATAAAGTTAAAACAAAACTATATATTTAAATCAAACCACGATGGTCTTGTCAATGGTCAATCATATCACATATGCTTAACTATTTTCAATATTTGTATGAGAAATAGGTAGGTAAACAATTATGACCTGTATAAATAGGATTTGTAAGCGGCTACAACATTCGAGTAAGTATTCCACAAACTAATCTCGACTTTTGAAAGAACTCTTAGTATCCATACTTGCTTTCAAAAACTTTAATTTGATTTAGTTGAAGAAAATTACAGGTCAATGTGTTAGGATGAGATTTGTGTTAGAGAAACGCTTGTCGATAACCTGATTTAACAGTGTTATGTATAATGAGTCTCTTAGTATAATGAGTATGTGTCAGAGATCATTATTATCGCACCCCCAAATTTACTGTGCGGAAGCGATTCAGGTCGGAGCACGACTAATCCGGTAATCACAGCACAAAGATATAATGAATGACATCTACATGTGTCGTTTACAAAAATACATTGATTAATGTAAAAGTTTACAAACGTTATAATATTACAAAAGCTTGCATTTCAATATGAGAGATTCTAAAGCATAACTACTTTTACAAAATATAGTAATGCATGACAATCTCCTGATGTTTGCATGTGACTCGAGCTAGGCTATCCTGAGTGAGCAGACCTACTACTGCTGAGAACCTGAGAATACATGCTAAAAGGTCAGCTAAAAGCTGGCGAGCTCACATGTTTAATGATAAAGTATAATGTATGAACCACAAGATTTAATATGTTTGAAATCAATCAAATAAGTGTGTATATTACTGCCATGAGCCCATAGTTTGAGCTTAACTAAGGTGTCAGGATCACAATCAAGTGCCTGATCGAGGGTGCCTCCCTGCGAGTGCCTAATCTACACTCGTATGAACAAATGATAATGCGTCCGTTTAACCAGTTAGTGCTTGCTAACCCGGACGGGGATTGTCAATCCCATATAGTACCATACACTAACATTCACGCTAAATCCATATAAACAAACTATGTGGTGGAGGGCTTTTATGATTAGTAAAACAACTCATGCAGTCAATATATCAAGTTTTGTACTTGTGTTCACATGTAAATAAAAACTGAGCATGTATTCCCACCCCGGGAGTAAAAACAGTAAAATGCGGGGCTGTGAGACTCACCTGAGTCTGATGCGTTGCTAAAAGCAAGTAATGGTGTGATGTCAGCAGACTGTAACCTGCTGGCGTCCTAAACGCGCAAGGTTATAAATATAAGTAGATGTCTCAACAGACCATCTATGCTAGTTGTTCATTCAACTAGTTATGGCTAAATGATTTGTTTGTTGTTTATGTTTTGAAAACATGTACGGCCCGTTGGTGAGATTTTGTAATAATAATTCCAAAGTATTATTATTATATGTTTTGTTGTTGTAAGTGTTCGATACTATTTTCAAGATTTTGAATGACGGGGGTTCGGGGCCAGCGCCCCTAGTAGCGGGGTCCAAGGGGTGGCAACCCCTGGCGGGGTCCAAGGGGCAGAGCCCCTGGCTGGGGTCGAGCTGCCAGGTCAGCTTGAAATTTTTTTATTTATACTTATATTGCTTTAATAAAAGTGCATCGAAATTCAAGATTATGTGAATTGCGACACTGGGTGCGACACTGGTTTGCGACACTAGAGTTGTGTCGCATAAATCAGAAATCATATTTATGCAACATATGGATTTATGTCGCTATATGTGACGTTCAGTTCAGTGCGACACAAGTGTTTGCGTCGCTTAGTGCGACATTCGAAATCATTGCGACATAAGTGTTGGTGTCGCACCATGCGACATCGGAATTCATTTGCGACATAAAAGTTGCGTCGCTGGTTGCGACATAAGTGATTGTTGCGACATAAGACTTTGTGTCGCAGTCGGGTTGGCCCCGATGTGACACAAGAGGCTGTGATGATTTTCATGTTCGGGTTTATGGTCAAACGTGCTTGGTTTGACCCGAGACTTTTACCCAACCCTTAGATATGCTTATAGAGTTCATGAAAATTATCGGTTCGTTTCGTGGTTAGCCTGAAGTGTGGGTTTTTAAAAATGTACACCAAAACACTAATGTACCATGTTTTCCAGATTTTTATCCCGATTCAACCCCCGTTTTCGACCACTTTTACACAGGAATAAAATCCAACAAAAATCACACATATTCTCCTATATCTCTAGTATTTTTCTGAATTTTCCCATGATTTATGGGGACCATTTAGTTAGCTAAATAAAAATCGAGAAGTGTCGAGTCCATTTTCGGCCAAAAACATACCTTTGCTCACAAACCGAATTTTCTGGAAAAATAGGTGAATTTCTAGAAGATATGTTCTAAATGAAAGTTGTAGACAACAAAAATATCAAACTTTTCCAATTGGTTTCATAGAGTTATCTTGTGTTTTCGATTTTATATGATTTTTCTACTAACACGAATTTTTTGGACTATAAATGATATACATATATATATATATGTGTGTAAAAACGTATTTAAGCTTGTGTTTTGGACATTTCATAGTTGGTTGAGCAACATAGCATGTAAACACACATAATATAGGTCTTTTTTAAAGGTGACGAGATCTTACAAGTGTCGGATGAAGAAACCAAAAAGATAGAAACGTTTCTTGCTTCGTGGTGATCGTTTTTGCTTCAAACCGTATTGCAAATGGATAGGTTTTTGGGGTGGCTTTTCTTGGTGAAGGATGGCGGTTTAGGGTGGTGGTGGAGGCCGATTTAGAGAGAGAGAGGGAGAGAGGTGGAGTGTGTTGAAAGTGAAAATAATGGTGGTGATTGAAATGTGTAAGGGTGTGTTTGTGTGTGGTAATGAACAAAGAGGGCATGGAGGCCATGCCTCTTTGTTTGGCCGTTTTTGTGGGGCCCACTAGAGGTGTGGGCTTCACAATTTTTGTTCCCTAAGTTTGTGTCCCGTGCGGTGTTCGTTTACCCGATCGTTTAAACGTATTTTAATCTTTATACGTTTTAATAAGTGTGTTTCGTTAACGATTTAAATCGTGATATTTTTAATGAAAGTATTTTTCTAAATACTTCATTTTAAGTTATTAGAATGTTGTCAGGTCTCGAATTTCGCGTTTGTTTTGCGTTTATATTAATCGTGTAACGTTTTTAAACGTTATAATTGTTATCGTATATACGCGATATTTTTAACCAAGGTATTTAATCAAAATACTTAATATTGAGTTATAAAAATATAACTTGAGTTTTGTTCTTTTGTCGGGCGCGTTTCGCGCGTTTTCGTAGCGTACGGTTCGTTTTACACGATACGAAATACATTTTGTATCTTATTAAAATAATTTATAGAAATTAATGTTTATTAAATAATTTCGTATTATTTAGTAATTGCTTCACCAACGTCCGTATTTGAGGTGTTGGATTCCATCCGATATGAAAATGCACGATTTAATTTAATCGCGTATGTGTGTATATATTCCAATATACATAATTATACACATAATTAGCCTAAAATATAACTAATTACATGTATTAATACATTGATTAGGTACTAATTTCTAGCCCTAATTTGTCGGGTGTCACAATTATTCTCGAGATAAGTCTTACTTTTAATGGGAAAAAAAAACATGAAGTTCGGACAAGTACTATGCACCGCTATAAATTATATCCTAGACAAAGCATTAGACGGAAAGGAACACAAGGATGTATAATACTTAACATACCACTATCACCGACCAACATTATATTGAAATAAATTTCAGATTCCGTCGCATTGCGTTGGTAATCTAATGGTTATCATTGTTTATTTTCACTACGCATTTGGCTTAACCGCAACGTATTTCTACCGTGGCAGGTAACCAGATAGGCATGATAATAAATGCTTTAAGACTGTTTATAAGAAGTATTTGAAGATCGAGTTAATGTTAGCATATATACACCTTGTATAAGTGTGACATTCCATCTCTTGAGTGATGTGGTGTTACAATTAGTCAACGATACATGTGTATTCATACAATTATATTACACTTGTAGGGCACCATAACTAACACCGTGGACAAATGAAGCAACGGTACGGTTCATAGAGTTAAAACAAAGCTTCATATTTAAATCAAACCACCCCGATTTTGTGTTAGGATGAGATTAGTGTTGAATAAACGCTTGTCGATAATCCGATTTTAGGTATGTTATGTATAATGAGTTTGTGCTAGATATCATAGATAAGTCTCACTTTCAACGGGAAAAACAACATGATGTTTAGACAAATACTCCGTATTATGCATCGCTATTGATAAAATCCTAGAGAAAAGCATTAAATGGAAAGGAAAACGTGGATGTCAAACATAAAAAGTCTTCTAGATATGGAATCCATTTTCGCGTCTAGCAGGAAATGCTTCACATTACAAACTTGGCATTCGATGCTATGAAGGAGAAGATCTCTACATTGAAGAAAACGTTGACGAAGCCATTAAAGGTAATCCCTATTTATTGTGATAAAAGTTAAAACAAGAAAAATAAATTCGTTTTGATACACCACCCGAAAAGGAACTCAAATTTATAGCTAGCTCATGTCTTAACTAAAAGAGTCAATTTGACACATGAAAGATCGCGAAAAGGAAGAACGACATGTCATTGGCTTGAGAAATATTGCCGCATGTTAAACAAAGTAAGTCTATGTGAACCAAAAAGTTTGTTCAAAACTCGTAAGTTAACATTACAATTACAATGTATAATACTGGATGGAATGACATGTTGCTATGATTGTCGGTGACCGATTGATATGTAGATTAATTTGGTAATTATTCTTCATTTACTTATTACACATATGCATATTGTCAATGTGACAAAATAATTTTTACTCCTTCCGTCCCGATTCTATTGTCCAGTATTCCTTTTTGGGATGTCCCAATTTAATTGTCCACTTCCATAAATAGATAGGAATAATGAGATAAAGTTCATTTTTGCCCCTAATTTATATATGTAAGACAAAAAGGTAGGTAAAAAGTAAAGGGTAAAACTGTCTTTTTATCAAGAAGTAAGAGAGATGGTGATGTTTTCTTAAACTGCGTGTTTTTTGTCTGGGGACAATAAAATTGGGACGGAGGGAGTATGATTTATGACACACATAAAATCGCACCTTTATTTGCATATTATTACATAGAATATATCATGTGGTTAAATTTTATTTTCTCATGCTCATGTACCATTGTAACAAGTTATAATGTCAAAAACAATCAATTACCTTTTTATAACACAAAAGTTGTGTACTTTTATAGAAAACCTAAACTACATTTTGTAAACAAGCATGTGAAAAATGACCTAAAAGTTAGCAAATTGATCAAATTGCCACCAAAGATTATATTAATAAATTTCTTTTCACCCAAGATTTTAAAATGAAAAATAGAAGTTTCAAACTATACAATAAAAGCCCTCTTTCTTTCTACATTTTTTCTGTCAGTACCCACAAAACACACACACACTCGCTCTCTTTCGGCCGCCACACCCCTCCATCCATCTTCTCTTTCTCAATTCACTCCTCTCTAAAACCCTTTGATAACAATACCCAAATATATACACATACACACACATATCTTTTTTTTTTAATCTTAATTTCCCTGTATTTTATCTACCGATTTCAATCGGTGATAGTCAAATACAGGTGGGTTTTTCATTAAAGCTTTAATTTTTGTAGATTTTTATGTACCTATAAACATTTATTCATCAGGGTTTTGCTTGATTTTTACTGGGTGTTAATCTTTTTATAGCTTTGTATTCATATCTCTATGGTTGTAGTTCCTAAGTATATATATATGTGTATGTATGTGATGTGAGTATTGTTTATGTCAATTTTGTGAATTGTTTTCATTAGATTTATCCCTTCTGTTGTTGGTTTGTGAAGTTATGAATATGTGGATTATTGTTTTTGATTCTTGTATAGATAGTATTTTTGTGTTTATATTGATTATGATAAAGGTTTATTTTATTGTTTGTGTTTGGGGTTTAGGTGATTAGGAAGTAGAAGATATGGCTGGGAAATCAAGCAGGGGGAGGAATAAGAAAGGGTCGAATAACGCGTCTGCTGCTGCTACGAATAACGCCGCTACTGCTACCGCCACAAATGCTACAAGTGAACAAGTCATTGTACAGAATGGTCATTCGAAAGAAAAGCTGAATTCCGTTGAAGAGCAGAAGGTAGAGGCTAATGGAATCGCACCTCCCGCTGAGGTACAACCGGAGGTTAAGGAGTCGGAAATTGCAAACGCTGAGAATCAGGCTAAGCAAGGTGAAACCATTTATAGCAATTGTTTTTTTAATCACATCGTTTATTACTTTAATGTTGCACATTCGTATTAATGAATAACTGTGTAATATAGTAGGTGTTGATTTGTAGCTTTGATGTTAGAAGTGTTCCAGTTTTCTGTTATATTTGCTTATTGAATCTAGAGCCATTAAGCTGTATCATTGAGTGAAGATAATGGGGAAACAGCAGTATGGTTCTAACTATGAATGCAGGGTAATTTATGATATATACTAAGCTGTGGTTTGCTTACATTTATATTTGTGTGTAGGTATCGTGCTTGTATGCATGTACTCTATAAATCTGCACGTGCTTATTGTTTACTTAATTGACTTGTACTAGAAGTGTATGCATAAATAGAAATATTATTAAGAATAATATCCCTTAAATAATAATCACGAGTTTCTTATTTCTCTAGAAAGGCAATAAATGCATATTATAGGTTTTTGCTTACCATAATGCTTGTTAAATTATTAATGTTCAAAAGCTTTGGTTTCACTTACCCTAGTGTGAATGATGTGTTCTCACTTCTCTGACACAGGTGACATTCATCTTTTTCCTGTTCCCGTCAAAACACAATTTGGTGAAAAGCTCGAGTTGCAAGTATGTTATTCTTGACTCATTTTATTTTAGATAATTCATGGTTTTAGCTTTAGATTACAATGGTTGACATATATCAAATTGGCAGCTGAGTCCAAGTGACTCTGTTATGGACGTGAGACAATTCCTTCTTGATGCTCCTGAGACGTGTTTTTTTACTTGCTATGATTTATTACTGCACGCTAAGGATGGGTCGACCCATCATTTAGAAGATTACCATGAAATTTCTGAAGTTGCTGACATCACTTCTGGAGATTGTTCTTTAGAGATGATTGCAGGTATATTACATTCTTTTACTTTCTTGCCTTTTGGAGCAATCCCTCACTACAGAGGTGGGCTGGTGGCATGTTTGACCCATTTAATCAAGAATCGGTTGATTCTGATTTTGTTTATTTCTAACGGGTCAAATTAGTAAAGTCTATGAAGTTGCCTAAAAAGAAAGGGTCTAACCGATAGTGAAGAATTTAATCCCTGAATGTCTTCAATTATTTGTTAAGAAATAATTTTTTTGTATTGAATTACATAATATTTGTGTACATATTTGGCATAGTAGTGATCTAGAGTATTTATATTATTGAAAATGTACTCTTTGTGACCATGTTTTGCCACACTGTAACCTTGTACCTCGAATTGATAACTGTAATATTGTTCCTGACTTAATATATGACACTTTTGCAGCTCTTTATGATGATAGATCAATCAGGGCGCATGTCCACCGTACCAGAGAGTTGCTTTCTTTATCGACACTGCACTCTTCTTTATCAACATCCCTTGCATTGCAACATGAGATGGGGCAGAATGCAACTGCAAATTCAGGAGGTACGTTGGGCTGGAAATTTGCATTTAATAATTCATTTCACGATGTAGTTTTCTCACTGATTATTTTGAAAAAATCAAAATAGACCTCCCAAGAGCCGAGGTCTCGGAGCTTGAAAATTTGGGTTTCATGGAAGACGTCTCGGGTTCACTTTCAAGTTTGTTATCATCTCCTTCCAAAGAGATCAAATGCGTAGAAAGTATTGTGTTTTCCTCTTTTAACCCTCCTCCAAGCTACAGAAGGTTTGTATCCTATGTCTTTTACGAGGAAACTTATGAAGTGAATTAATAGTGGTTAAATGGGCTGGAAATGGATCACGGTCACGTGTAAACTTATGAAGTGACCTAAAACACTTTCTGTTCAAATGTTGTAGTATTTTTTTATATATTATACTAGTACAACGTATCAACAACGATTACAAGATTTTATTAGTTTTTTATGCATTTATTCAGGGGGTTATATGTATCAAAAGTACACTTCTGGCAAAATTTTATCAGTTCTCTTTAGCAAATTTATATTTTTTTGTTTTCCAGTTTACACATTTGACTCCTTAGATATAAAAGCATAAACTGAATTTACCCATCAGTTAGTAAATGGGCCGAAACATACCTCAAAAGTGAATACGATCTATCCTTTAAGTATAAGGTATTTTACATTCAGGCTTGTTGGGGACCTAATTTATCTGGATGTGGTGACACTGGAAGGCAGCAAGTATTGTATAACTGGAACCACAACCACGTTTTATGTTAACTCGAGTTCCGGAAATACCCTTGACCCAAAACCAACTAAAGCTGCTTCTGAAGCAACTACCCTTATTGGAGTTTTGCAGAAGATTAGCTCCAAATTTAAGAAAGGTGAATAATAATGTTTTGCTTATCTTTTTCATTCCTTTTTTTTACTGATAGCAATTTTAATGTATTTTTTTTCTTCATATATTTGATATGATTCCTTCTTTGAAATGTGTAGCTTTTCGTGAAATGTTGGAGCGTAAGGCTTCTGCTCATCCATTTGAAAACATCCAGTCATTGTTGCCCCCAAATTCGTGGCTGGGATTGCACCCCGTTCCTGGTAATTTATTTGTTTTTTCTATGTTAAACGCTAATGGTTTTCTTTCTACCATTACTAAGTATCTTTTGATTGTATCTTGTAGATCATAGGCGCGATGCAGCTAGAGCAGAAAATTCACTTACTCTCTCCTTTGGGAGTGAGTTGATAGGCATGCAAAGAGACTGGAACGAGGAACTACAATCTTGTAGAGAGTTTCCTCATGCAAGCCCTCAAGAAAGGTTTAAAAGTTAAAACTGTGTATTTTTTTAGAGGTTACAGAGGGAGGTCCGGTAACAGTTCGAAGGCTCATTCTTTTACACTGCTCAAAACTGGTGGGGTTAGAATGATCCGAAACACTTTGTCCCAATTTCTTTTTTTTAGAATAAAAAATAAATAAACAGTTTGAACTGCTAACAAATATTATCTTGTTGCTATCATATCCTTTGAAAACGCAATCTGGACAATTTTCGACTCATTTCTTTTTAAATCTAACCAATTAGATATATTAAATATAGTCACTCGTCAGATTTTCACAAATAAAATTTGAGTTGGTGTATATTTGCAATATACTTTTTTTTGGCGTGGATCTGTCAGTTTCTTATTAAGTGGTTGTTTTGTATAGGATTTTGAGAGATAGAGCTCTGTATAAGGTATCTTCTGATTTCGTTGATGCTGCAATAAGTGGTGCTATTGGAGTCATCAGTAGATGCATACCACCAATTAATCCAACCGATCCTGAGTGCTTTCACATGTAAGTAGGGTGACGTACAGTTATGCAGATATTGTTCATAATTGGTTTTGCATGTATATAAGGGTGTTCGGATTTGCGTCTTGGAATCAGTATATGATTAGTGTGACATGAATTAAAAATAACTAGGCCTTAATATTGTTGGCTCAACGGATTTTGCTTTTGATTATTTGATTTCAAAATGGTCAAACAGTCGGTTTTGGATAATCAGTTTCATACCAGTTACAACAGAATTGATATACAAGGTATAAAACAATGCTTTACCAGTTTTTATAAAATCCAAGTGGAAAGATGTTATATGCTGCACTTCACAGACCATTTCAATACTGTTTTTTCCTTGTTTAAAACGTCAATTTTGGACATTTATTCTAATTCATACCATTTCAATATTTTGCACTTCACAAACCATTTTAATACCGTGTGAAGTTGAAATAATCAGAAAGTAATCAACTTGTGTCTGGTTTTAGGTACGTTCACAACAACATATTCTTCAGCTTTGCTGTTGATGCGGATCTCGAGCAGTTGTCTAGGAAGCAGTCGTCAGATTCAAACTTAAATTCTTCTGAAAAGGTGTTGACCAAATTGTCTACCAAGGTCAATGGGGACAAGTCTAGTGAGAATCATAATTTAAATGGTGCTGTGGAATCAGCTTCTGATGCACCGTCAGAGGCACAACTGGCAGAGAGTGAACAAGCCACATATGCATCTTCTAACAATGATTTAAAAGGCACGAAAGCATACCAAGAAGCTGATGTTCCAGGGTTGTATAATCTTGCGATGGCTATTGTTGACTACAGAGGTCATAGAGTAGTAGCACAGGTGCATATACTTTCAGTCACTTTTACTAACTTAACACGGTCAGTAGAGGTGGCTAGATGGGTGGGTTGGGTAACGGGTCAAAATGAGTTCATGTTGAAATAGATCATTTTAGTATGGGTTGAAATGGGCAAGTCGAAAAACGTGTTATTTAATTTTCAATTTGTTTTTTGGAGTAATAAATGCGTATGTTATGATTACATTACACTTCTATTTTGAAAACAATTATAGTATCTGAATATAGAGTGATATAGGAGGTCGAATATAGGTATGCCATAAACATACTTTGGGCAGCATGCAACCCGATTGACCTGGTTTTATTCTTTTAAAACTTTTTAGTCAACTCATCTTACCAGTTTGAGATAAAAGACAGCCCAAATGGGCGTTCATAAATAGATGGGTTGAGTTTTAATTTTGTCACCTCTAATGGCCATATTTGATAACTTATATTTATAAGATTACATATGTGTGTGAAAGTGTGATGTTCGTTTTTCCTTTTTAACTTAAATATCAATCTTATGTATCCCTATTTTCTCCCAGAGTGTTCTACCAGGAATTTTACAAGGTGATAAATCTGATTCGCTTCTGTATGGTTCTGTTGACAATGGCAAGAAGATTTGCTGGAATCAAGATTTTCATGCCAAGGTCTGCAGTTTTTTCTTTCTGCCATTTGTTGTTTTTCTTGTTTTCTGTTTCTGCTATATGTAATTTGACCAATAAAACCTTTTCTGTCAATCTGCATTAAGGAAGTGAATTTTTTTGAGCAGTATTAGATTCTCATTTGTTCATGTATACCTTTTCCTTACATGTGCTACACCAAATCGAACATTAGGTTCTGGAAGCTTCAAAACGCCTCCGGGTGAAGGAGCACACGGTTCTTGATGGGTCAGGAAATGTTTTCCAAATAGCTGCACCAGTTGAATGCAAGGGCATTGTTGGAAGTGATGATAGGTGATTTTTTGTTAATTATTAAATGAGTATATCTTGATATGTGTTTTGAATTTGCAAATAATATTGGTGTATTATTGTTGTATCCAGGCATTATCTCTTGGACCTGATGAGAGTGACTCCCCGTGATGCAAACTATACAGGAGCAAACTCCAAATTCTGTATATTGAGACCTGAATTAATTACTGCCTTTTGCCAGGTACATTTTTTGTTACGCTCTGTTGAAAATTTTACAGTATTATATTTAAATATTATGGCACCCTTGTAAAGTTATAATTTATGTGTTGTGTAATTGAAGGCTGAAGTAGCCAAACGTTCCAAAGCCAAGATTGAGCCGCAGGAAACACCTGCATCTACAGATGCTATAAAGGTTGACGATAATGCTGACCAAGAAAGTCAAATCAATACTGCGAAAACAGCAGAAACCTCTGATGCTAAGCAGGTGAAGATCTCTCCGTCATACTCATTAAAATGTTTATTATTGATTTGAATAGGGACTGAAATTTGAATTGTAAAAGTGCTTGCAATAATGAGTATTTGCTATGCAGCATGAGTCAGAAGATGATAAAAAGGCTGTTGAGGAAGCTGGTGCTAAGACTGACGAGGTGGTCGATAAATCTGATTGTATACGTTTTAATCCTAATGTATTTACAGAATTCAAGTTGGCTGGCACTCCTGAGGTAACTCTTCACGATGATGTACTTATTTTTTTGTAACACACATTCATTGAGATGTCTCTAACATGCTTATATACTGTAATTAACAGGAGATTGCTGCTGATGAGGAAAGTGTGCGGAAGGTCAGTTTGTATCTAAAGGATACCGTGCTTCCAAAATTCATACAAGATCTTTGCACACTTGAAGTTTCACCAATGGATGGCCAGACACTCACTGAAGCGCTCCATGCCCATGGAATTAATGTTCGATATATTGGCAAAGTAAGATCAGTTAGCAAACTGAAAGTCTAATCTCATTGATATAATATGAATTGATTGACGAATGGCCAATTTTTTATTAATTCTCAGGTAGCTGATGGTACGAAGCACTTGCCTCATTTATGGGATCTTTGTTCCAATGAGATCATTGTTAGATGTGCAAAACACATCCTCAAGGTTAACAAAATGATATATATGTTTATTAACTGATAAAAACCGGAATATATATTATCGGTTTTAGGTATGTAATTATTTCCTCTTTTGTTACACAGGATGTGTTGAGAGATACAGCAGATCATGATATTGGACATGCGGTTGCACATTTTTTCAATTGTTTATTTGGGGATTGCCAGTCAGCGTCGGGGAAAGGTGTTGGTAATAATGCGCAGTCCAAAAATCAGAAGAAGGTCAACAAATACTCCCTACATTTTTAAAAACTCATTATAGTATTCTTATAACATTTATTAGTTTTCTTTTCATTTTAATCTTCTTTTCTCAATGTATGATATAAAATGAAGGTAAATTTAACAAATTTTATAGGCTTACTGAGGTAACAAAATGTGTAACAGGATGCTGTGGGCCATCAAGCTTCAGGAAAATCAACGAAGGGGCACTCTAGGTCAAAAGTTGGAGGTGTTGCTACTAAAAAGCAAGCTTCTAGCATGAGTCTCAGTTCTGAAAGTTTGTGGTCTGATATCCATGAATTTTCAAAAGCTAAATACCAGGTAACTTAATTGTTGCCGTTGATACCTCCCTCCTTAATTTAACTACTTATAATATCAAGACTTCTTAATCTTCATCTTATATGAATCCATTTAAACCCATTTTGAATTTTGCTCATCACATCATCTTGTAAAGTTTATAGTCTCAGTTCCTTTAATTCCTCCCTCCCTCCTTCCCTCCCTCCCTCCCTCCCTCCCTCCCTCTCTCCCTCTCTCTCTCTCTCTGTTTTTTGTTTTGTAGATCATTATTAATTTCATTGTTACTAATAATTGTTCTCGTGTCGCAGCTTGAGTTGCCAGAGGATGCAAGGTCACGTGTGAAGAAGATTTCAGTTATCCGTAACCTTTGCTTGAAGGTATTTACTATACTTTCTCCATTATATTATTAACTAAATCTTCCTTTTTATTATGATGAAACTGATTGTTTAAGGTGATGATAACAGGTGGGAGTAACCGTAGCTGCCAAGAAGTATGATCTTAGTGCAGGAACACCTTTCCAAACATCAGATATATTGAATCTTCAACCTGTAGTGAAGCATTCAATACCTGTATGTCAAGAAGCAAAGGAGCTGGTCGAAACAGGAAAAGTCCAGTTGGCTGAGGTTCGTAACATCTATTATATCTGATGGGTTCTAGTCAAAACGGGTTGAGACGGCCCAATACACTTTTTAGTCCATTTTTAATTTCTTGTAATTATAAGTTCTTTAACCAAAGGGCCTACGGCCTAGCGGTATGTGGAGAATCTTTCAACCTAATGGTTGTGGGTTCAAGTCTCGTGGGTGGCAATTTGTAAATATTCGTGGTTGTATTCAATAATCGTGGATGGGTAGTTTAGGTTTGCCTTTCTAATATATATATATATAGTTCTATAAAATATGAGCACATAAAAATGATTTAAAAAACCTATCTAATTTTTCAAATGACACAAGTTTTGAGTTTGTATGCATCATAAATGCAGATGTATAAATGGCTGTCTTGTAGAAGTATAAAAGAACAAACTATCAGATTGATTATCTTTTTATATTTTAAAAATCTGCTGTCACATTTTTTTTTGCAGGGAATGCTTAATGAAGCATACACTTTATTTACGGAAGCTTTTACAATACTTCAGCAGGTGTGTGATCTAATTCCTTTTAATCTGTCTCATGGTGGGTGTAGTTGAGAATCATTTTTATGCCCATTTAGTTGACTTTGTTTTTTATTTATGTAATTATGAAATACAGGTCACAGGTCCAATGCATCGTGAGGTTGCTAACTGCTGCCGGTATGTATTTTACTCAAAAGTTGAAAGATATCTTGATTGAGTTTTCAGTATAAGTGCCATTTTCACTTCGTTACTTATGAATAGCTAATCTGGGTTATATATTATTTGTAACGGGTAGAATTGGTTAATCATAAAGTTAATTAGGTAATACGGAAACTGGTGAAATGGTTCGGCAAGTCACCCAATGTGTATTTTTTATACATACCATCCTTTAAACTGCTTACTATAAAAAATTAGATTATGTTTGGGATTGCTTAATTTACCTGCTTGTCTGTTTATTGCTTATTTACACAGCACATAAGCAGAAACAAACACTCTTCGTAAAACTGATTACCTGCTTATTTCTTAAGGAATAAGTACTTAAAAATAAGTATGGAGACACTTGCTTATTTTTTAAGCTAAAAAGTGCTTACTAATAAGCAATCCCAAACACCAAGTGACTAAATTTAGACTCTTAGTTTTCTATAAAAAAATGTCCTTTTACATTTCGACCAAAAAGTGTTTGCAAGTCGATCCAACCTGAAGGGTACAGCAATGGCCCTATTTGACCGAACCTGTTTGACTTTTTACCCGACCGATCCATTTTGCCACCTCTAATATTTCAAAATCGTTTCCATTTTCAATGATATTTCTGAAAGACTTGTTGATATCTAATGAATGACCAATTTAGTTGTTCAACTGAAGATTTACTATTAACTATGTGTTTCGTTTTTCTCCCTTTGTGTAGTTACCTAGCCATGGTTCTTTACCATGCCGGAGACATGGCTGCAGCCATTATGCAACAGCACAAGGAACTTATTATAAACGAACGGTGCCTTGGTCTTGACCACCCAGACACAGCTCACAGGTGCCAAATCTGCACACACAAAAAATTCAACCTTCAATACATCAAATAATGTCATGTGATTACAGTTTTACTTTTGCAATTTATTTGCAGTTACGGGAACATGGCCTTATTTTATCACGGGCTCAACCAATCAGAACTTGCATTGCGACATATGTCACGTGCATTGCTCTTATTAAGCTTGTCATCTGGCCCAGATCATCCTGATGTTGCTGCAACTTACATTAACGTTGCAATGATGTATCAAGATATAGGAAAAATGAATACGGCTCTTCGTTATTTGCAAGAAGCGTTAAAAAAGAACGAGAGGCTTTTGGGTGAAGAACATATCCAAACTGCCGTCTGCTATCATGCACTTGCAATCGCATTTAACTGTGTTGGTGCCTACAAGCTTTCTCATCAGGCATGTTGATTTATATACCTATAAAAGTTAATTTGTATCCTATAGGTATATTATTTGTTTAACATCGTGAATAATAATATTTTTTCTAACAGCATGAAAAGAAGACGTACGATATACTTGTGAAGCAACTTGGAGAGGATGACTCGAGGACTCGTGACTCACAGAACTGGATGAAAACTTTTAAAGCACGAGAGGCGCAGGTAGAATGCATTTGTCATTTTGTTTACTGCTTTAAAAATTTAGTTATTTATTTATTTCTTTTTATTAATTTTAATTGATAATATGATACAGATGACTGCACAAAAGCAGAAAGGACAAGCTGTAAATGCAGTTTCTGCTCAAGCAGCAATTGATCTTTTAAAGGTATATACCAGACCCCATCATTAAATGTGTGCTAAGATTTTGAGTTTTAATAAATGGTCTACTAAGCTCGGGGAAGTTACGTGTTACCATCACTTTATAGTTTCAACGCATGAAAGAAAAATTGCACCCTTAAATTCAGCATACGATATTGTGAATAAGGACGTATTCTCAAAAATGGTATAAAACATGTAAAAGTTCAACAATTGGAATAAGGAGGGCAAATTTCATCCGAACAGTTTGATTTTTCAAAAAAATTCAGCATTATAAAAAAGTTGGGAAAATTGGAAGAATATGTCGAAATTTTACAAATAAAACTCTACATTTTGGAAAAAAGGTCAAACTCGCAAGGAAAAAGTTGAACCCCACAAAAAATGGTTAATTTCACATAAAAATAAGCAATGCTACAGTTACAAAAGAAAATACACAAACAAAGCCTACAAGTTGTATTACTCAAAATGATTTGCCAAATTTAGTGTTATTTTGTTTAAAGAAAGATCTTGGATGTTTATTTTGTTGTACTATCTTTTTAAAGTTTGTAAAGTAATTTTTCCATGGTGTTTTTTGTTCATAAAACTATTGGTGTACCAAAGGGTCATTGGCCTAGCGGTATTGAGGTGACCCTACAACCAAGTGGTTGGGGGTTCAAGTCCAGGGGTGGACAAATGTATATATTCGTGGGAAAAATTGTAAATATTCGTGGTGGGTGTGAGTTATTGCCGTTCTAAAAAAAATAAAACTATTGGTGATATACTATGTTTTTTGTTCATAAGAATGTATTACTCAAAATGATTTTTTCCAAATTTAGTGTTATTTTGCTAAAAAAAAAATATTTTGGATGTTATTTTGGTATTCAATCTTTTTAAAGTTTGTGAAGTAATTTTCCGTGGTGTTTTTTGTTCATAAAACTATTGGTGTTGTTTGTACAGGCTCATCCTGATTTGATACAAGCGTTCCAAGCAGCATCTGGCGGTGGAGCTTCAGGTAGTAGTGGCAATAATACCGGAGAAAATGTTCCTCGAAGTGGTAGGGGCGTCGACGAAAGATCCGCTCGTGCTGTAGCTGAAGCAAGGAAGAAAGCTGCTGCTAGAGGTCTACTAATCCGGCCACATGGCGTCCCGGTACAAGCGCTTCCACCGCTAACGCAACTTCTCAACATAATAAATTCCGGCATGACCCCCGAAAACGCAACCACTGATGACACCAACGGACCACCCGCTTCTGAGGAGTCAACCAAGCAACCCGAACAAGGTCAAGCACCAGTTGGGTTGGGTGCAGGGTTAGGTGCATTGGACCCCAAGAAACAGAAACAAAACCAGAACCCAAACACAAAGTAAGTCTGTTGGGTTTAGATTATTTCCTAACGTTTTACTAAACTTGATGAGTGGCACTGGGGTTTTTGGTCCTGGGAGTATGAGGATATTGTGTTGGATTACATCTGCGTTGATGGGGATTTCAAAAAGGATTCGAGAGAACTTCATTCTTTTTTCAATAATTGTTGGCCATGAAACTATAGCTTGCGTACGTGCGGTGTTTAGTATTATAGAAAGCGAGGTTTTTTCGCTCTCTATAGTTGTATTTTTGACGCATGTAAACTTCACAAAATTTTAGTATCGAACGATGTTTTTAATCTAGCATCGTAACTGAAGTCGATTATAAACTGATAAATTCTTGGCAGCTGTTACTTTTTTCATTTACTCTTCGACAGTCCTTAATTGGATTAACGTATTGACTTGTACTTTAACTTTATAATAATCATTAAATAAGTAAGTTATGATTTTGTTAGCAAGCTAACAAACATTTTGTATAAACAATTAGTAACCCATTGCTAACAGGCTAACATTACAAGTTTACAACTTCCCTCACTATTTTAATTTTTAGTTTTCATGCTATTGTCTTGCATGTTAATTGTTAAGTGTTACAGAAAATTTCATAAATCATACATGTGGTTTATATAGATTTTCAGAAGTCATACTCAAACTTTTTTTCTTCTTCAGGTTATCGATACAATAAATTTTTTGCTTTGTTCGTAAATAGTACGTCTGTTATAATATGTTAATTTTTCTCGTTAAGTTCTATTACGTAATATGCACGTGAGGTCAAATCTGTCTTTTTCCCCTTCTCCCATCTCTTTTCTCTTATTTGCTATTTATAAACACCCCATCCGTTCATTTCTTAACATCTTCAAAATTGAAATCGAGTAAAACAAAAGCGAGTCATGGTGAATTGTGATGATTCGCATATCGTGTACCTCCGTGAATCTAGGTTGGTAATTCTTTAGATGGGGAAAAAGGAAAAAGACGGATATGACCTTAACGGGAAAAATTAACGGATTGTGACGGAGGTACTATTTAGGAGCAATATGGAAACTTATTGTATTGATAACCTAAAAAAAAAGTTTAGGTATGACTTGTGAAAATCTGTGTAAACCGTGATTTTTGGAATTTTCTTACTGTTATTAGCAAATGTGCAAAACCTTTTCTAGTCATAACTTACATTTTTTATTATTTTTGTTTACTTACATTGTTATAATGGTAAAAGAAATTTTTTATTATTATTTTTGTTTACTTACATTGTTATAATGGTAAAAGAAAATGAGAAGGGGAAACTAAACACCTCAAAAATTGATCACATTTATGAACTTCTTAAGGTTAAATTAGCGGTAGACTGATAATAATTCCTTTCTCTCAAAATAAGTATCTTCTAAAAATAAGTATCTTCTAGAGAAGTGGCATATATTTTTTGTATAGAGTGAGGTTCAAATGAGAATGTAATTTTTTGTAAGAATGGAGGAATTAATAAGAATGCGTCACGTGTCACAAAATTAATTTTTCCTCACGTTTTTAAAAATCAAATATCTCACAAACGGTAAGTCGAAAAATTATAAATATTGCACCATAAAAATCAACATTTTTTTCTCTTTGATTTGCCATCTCACAAATTATACTTTCGACGACTTTTTTTTTTTTGGTTTTACAAATTGTACAAAATTAGTAACACATGTGTTACTCGCTGGTATCACATGTGTTACTCGCTGGTATCACATGGGTATACATGTGTTAGTTGTTTTCAAAACCCACCGAAAAACGAAGAAAAAAAGTTCGTCGAAAGTAAACCTTGTCACATCTTTAATCGAAGTGAATAAAACGTTGATTTTTATGGTGCAATTTTTGTGATTTTTCGATTTACTGTTTGGGAGATATTTAAATTTTAAAAACGTGAAAAAAATGAGTTTAGTGACACATGACGCATTCTTATCCTCATTCTACAAAAAATTGTTATACTCATTTGAACCTTACTCTTTCTGTAAAATATAAGTATTTTCACCTCCATATAGTTAATTACTTAATTATTTGTTTCACCCTTTATATTTGCTTAGGTTATCGTGAAAATGCACAAGTAAGGGTGTAACTTATACGGAGTATCTATTTTTGGAAGTTAATATTAAAAACCCTTGCAATATTAGCATCTACATGAAAAAAAAACCCTGGTAAATATCATAGCTTAAGTACCACGTGGCTAATTACTATTCGCTAAAATACGTCACACGGATTGCCATCTGCATCGATCCAACATCTCATCTCCACCGTTCATTTCAACCAATCCATCTACGGATCAAAATCATTCCCAGAAATTCCCAATTTTTTCAAATAACGCGCGCTCTCACACAAACGCAGATCATACATGGGTAGTGATATTTCCACCAAACAATTTGATAAATACACCGCACTTATGCAATCACAACTTGTACTGTACAAATCAGTATTGCACAATTATGGTGGATTTATCAAAATCAAAATCCTCGGTGGATTTATCATCACCCATCATATATACACACTCCTATGTACAACATCATTCACACATCTCAAATTCTGCAAATTTTTTACTTCCAAAAAGTTTTAATCAAAGAGAAGATTAATGGCGCGAACCAAGCAAACTGCTCGTAAATCAACCGGAGGAAAGGCTCCACGTAAGCAACTAGCGACAAAAGCCGCTCGGAAATCAGCGCCGGCGACCGGCGGAGTGAAGAAACCGCATAGATTCCGTCCAGGTACGGTTGCGCTCCGTGAGATCCGGAAGTATCAGAAGAGTACGGAGCTTTTGATCAGGAAACTTCCGTTTCAGAGACTCGTTCGTGAAATCGCGCAGGATTTCAAGACGGATTTAAGGTTTCAAAGCAGTGCGGTTGCGGCGCTTCAGGAAGCTGCGGAAGCGTATTTAGTAGGTCTGTTTGAGGATACGAATTTATGCGCGATTCACGCGAAAAGAGTTACGATTATGCCGAAAGATATCCAGCTTGCGAGAAGGATCCGTGGTGAGAGAGCTTGAGATTTAGATGATGATTGAATTTGTAATTGAATTGATGTTATGATGATGAATTAAATGATTGATTTTGAAATATTGTTGTTTTGATTATAAGGTCATGAGTTTTTGTACGTTTAAGACTTGAATTGTTATGGAATCAAAAAATTTGAACTCACTCTAAATTCTTATGCAAGCTCGAGATTGTTCTAAGAAATGAATTTACCGAACTCGAGTTCGTGAATGACCAATTTAAGCTTGGAAAACTAGTTTGTAAAATAATTTTTTGAATAATTAAGTGAGTATCAAATTAAGCCTGAATAATAGCAAATCATTTGAACTTGAGTTTGATTACAGTTATTGTTCGGGTTCGGGTTCAAGTTTAGTTCCGACTGAGTGATTTTTAAAAAAGTGAAGAGACTGAATTTTCCGAAACTTAACTTGCTCGGATCTTTAGAACCCGTTTAGGATTGATATGGTTCCCAGTTTGCAGTTTTCTAATGACTTATGCATAGGGGTGGCAATTAAGCGGATTGAGATCGTTTAAACAGAAAATTCAAACCGAATTGATTTCAAATTTGGTTTTTGGACCGGTTTTAATATCAATAAATGGTTTAAGGTTTGATCAATGGTGTTAAAAAATAAATTGATTCATTTTAACCGAAGATTGAATTCAAAGATCAAATATTTTTTATTTTTAATATATAAAATAAGAAATCTTACATTTAGTATTATACCTGTTAAAAACCCTTGAGACTATCAAAAGACCATATACCTTACAGGCTTACAATGATTCTAAACAACCTTATAACATTTTAACCCTAACTTTGCAACTTGAAATGATTTTTGTTGTCAAAATTTTGCAATTCGGTTTTTAGTTTCAAACTGAAACCAAACCATATTCAAATCCGATATTCAGTTTAGTTATATACACTTGAATTTGATTTTCGGTTCGAGTTACTTCTCAAAAAATTCAAAACTTAGAAAACCGAATCAAATTTATAGTTTTATACTGTAAATCGTATACCGTACCGACGAACACCCCACCGTAGGGATATTCTTACGGTGGCAGAATATAATGTTACTAGAGTAAATTAATAGTCTTGCTGTTTATATTCCCTTATAAAATAAAAAAAAGATCACCGTGGGGGGATGGCTTAAACAACTCCTTCACGTTTGTCCAACGATAACTTGTACGAGATTTTATTAAAACCAACCTTAAATTGGTGATTCAAATCATCTTATCTTTTAAAGTTGTCATTATTTTATTCCAAATTTATTCCTCATCATTTTTTTTTTCCTTTTATCTAATTTAGTAGTGGTATAAGATAAGTATTGATCTACATCCAAAATTATGTACCAATTTTCCAAATTAACTTGTCATAAATACTACATCCATCTCACATGATTTACGTTACTATTTTGAGTTATTCCATAATAATTGTTCACTTTCATATTTTAAACAATTAAAAAAGACGTTAGTAAGCACCGGTAATATTTGATCGATGAAAAGTTTTGTTATTGAACATTAACAAAATTATGTGCATAGTCAAAGTGAACATTTTAATTGTGTCGGAAATACATTTCATAAATAACATTGCATCAATTGTAATTTTGTCACTAAAACAGGTAAAACTTACACCAAAGTTTCTAAAAATTTGATATATTTTACAAGTTAAATATATTACTAAAACCACTTTATACTAATACTAAAAATAATACAGTACAAACAAAAATACAGAATACACACGTGGTGTACAAATCGCTACATCTAAAAACTTACCAAGTCAAAACACTGCTTGATACTAAATTGCGCCGGTACGCAACAGATGCCGTGAAAAATAAATTCTCCCGCCATCACTCAATAAACACACACACACACATTCTCTTGGATCTCGAGCTTTTTTCATCTCATTTTTTAATTTTTCTCAAAAATAAAAAAAGAAAATTAAACTAAAATTCGATCATCGAAGTCAACGAAATGGAGTTACCAGTGATCGATCTGGAACCGTATTTAGATATAATCTCCGGCAAGTACACCGGCGATGAAGTCATAAATCCTGAACTGAAAACCGTCTGTTCTGAAGTCAGTAAAACCCTAAGTGAAACCGGAGCTCTGTTAGTTAAAGATCCGCGTTGTTCAGCTCAAGATAACGATCGATTTATTGATATGATGGAGATGTATTTTCAGCAACCTGATGATGTTAAACGTCTACAAGAACGTCCTAATTTACATTATCAGGCAAGTGTCTTTACATACATATGTATGTTTATATGTATATATATATTGTGAATTATTTTACCTAATTTATATAATTGACGGTGTGTGATGAAATTATATTGTGCGTTTATTAGGTTTGTTGATGAATTGGATAAAGTATATGTGAATTTAAGTTTTTATGTTAGCTGAAATGCAATATTTGTGTAATTGTTAATTATTGATAATTATCTAACCTAATGTATAAAATTGAGTGTGTGTCTGTGTTTGTGTGTGATGAAATTTCATTGTGCGCTTATTGTGTTTATCAATGAATTGGATAAAGTATGTGTGAATTTAAGTTATATGTTAGCTGAAATGCAAGATTAATGTGATTGTTGTGTATGTATATCTGTACATATTCATTAGTAATTAATTGCTGATAATTTATATGATTGACTATGTATGATGAAATTGCATTGTGTGTTTATTAGGTTTGTTGAAGAATTGGATAAAGTATATGTGAATTTTAGTTATATGTTAACCCTATGGTGGTGTCGAAACCATGGCTAATTTTTGTTTTAAAATGTAAACTATATATTAGCTGAAATGCAAAATTTATGTTATTGTCGTGTGATGAAATGATAGGTTGGTGTGACACCTGAAGGAATTGAGGTTCCACGTAGTTTGGTTGATGAGGAAATGCAAAAGAAGTTGAGATTGTTGCCGAAAGAATCCCAACCGTTGACTCCGACAGGTCCAGATCCTAAGTGGCGGTATATGTGGAGAGTTGGACCTCGACCATCAACGACGCGGTTTCAGGTTTCGTGTGGTGTTTGGATTGTTTAAATGTAGGTTTATTTAATGAATTTTGGTTGATGTGGATTTGTTGTGTAGGAGTTGAACTCGGAGCCAGTTATACCTGAAGGTTTTCCTGAATGGAAAGACACTATGGATTCATGGGGTTCTAAAATGATAGCTGCTATTGAGGTTTGTCGTTGTGGCTGGTTTAGTTGTACTGCTATGATGATTCTTGTGTTGTATAATTTAAAACTTTCATGTGCAGGCTGTTGCCGAAATGGCTGCAATTGGGTTTGGCCTACCAAAAGATGCATTTACTGGTCTAATGAAGCAGGTGAGTGTTTGTGTATGTTTTCTTTTTTGGTGCCTTCCTGTAGCCGAAACCAGAAACTGAAGAATTTATTAGTTTGTTTGGACGTTGTTGGTTATATGAACTTGCAAAACCCTTACTTCCAATGCCTTCTCTAATAACTAATTAAATGAGTAGCTTTGGAGTATGTATATTATTTTGGATGAAAGATGTAACAGAAGAATCCATTTGTATATAATTGCATTTGGGATGCATCAAGTTGAAATTTGGATATATTAATCTCATTACTTTAGCTTGATCATTTGCAAACTAGGGGGTGCGGTCAAATTTGGGGTTTAAAAAGTGATTTTGCTTATAATGCGGGACACTTGCGTTTGTCACATCTATAAGGATTCTTAAAATTGATAAAATCTATTCACAAGTACACTGTGGTTTTTGAATTGCAGGGTCCTCATCTTCTTGCTCCAACAGGAAGTAACCTTCAGCGACATGGCAGAGAGGGTACGGTGTTTGCAGGATACCATTACGACCTTAACTTTTTAACAATTCATGGTAGAAGTAGATTCCCTGGTCTAAGTATATGGCTAAGGAATGGGAAGAAAGTAGAGGTGAAGGTCCCAGTTGGGTGTCTACTTATTCAGACTGGGAAGCAGGTAATGTCAGTGATCTCGGTGTAACTGTTGTAAGCTAACTCTAGGTTATGTTACATTAGCTTTTCCCCCCACATGGATAAAGCATTGATTCCAAACCAAAAAGTATGGTGGATGTGACATGAATCTGCTTTTGGTCACTTTGAGAATCTAAATCAGATGTTTGTCTCCATTTTTATGCATGAAATCCAAGTCGACTCCCTGCAGTTAGCATCTGCTGATCTAATTTTATAGTTTATGGTTTTGAATGTTAATATAATCTCTGCAGCCTCTCATAATGGAAATTTTTTGTTAAAACTGAGTTTTATGTAGGACATTGTTTCCATTTGCAGATAGAATGGTTGACTGCTGGAGAGTGTATAGCTGGTATGCATGAAGTTGTGGTAACTAAACGAACAATTGATGCAATTAAAACGGCATCACAAGAAAATCGAAGCCTCTGGAGGGTATCCTCAACAGTGAGTGCACCAATAATTAGGCCCCATTTACTTATCACTTCTTATGTCATATCAGAGGTGACAACAGCAAAAATGGGTGCATCTGGCGGGTTGGGTCTTTCGTGTATTTCTTTTGTACTGGTAAACACGGTTTAGGTTTACCCATAACACTTTCTTTCTAAATTTTTACATATAAAGATAGTATGTCAAATAGAAGTACATGACTTTATTTGTACATAAAGTTGGGGGAAAATGGATTAGTTTACCAAACAACATTATGGATCATATATCTTTCCTAATATTGAGATAGATAGATTGACCATCACATCAGTGTGGTCCAGTGATCTTTGATCTTGGCGGTATCCACATATGGCCATGTTGTATGTTCAATTTTGAATAACAATCTAATATTTTGATCAAAATCATTTCGGAGGTTTCTCCTCCTTTTAACAAATTATGTCATCCAAGAAAGTTGACAGATTTTTTTATAGCTCTAAGGTCCTTTTGACCTATTTGACCACATTCTTCTAAGTTAGTTTTGTACCTGTATGACCCGTTGGAGATCAAACATTATCTAATTTGATCCATTCATTAGTAAATTGGTCGAAATTGCCACCTCTGTCATATTTACTGAATTTAGCAACTTCCATTTTGGTCGTGAAACTTCAAGAAATTACTGTTTGGACTTATAAGTCAAATATTACTTTATAAACTTTGGTATGGTTGAGTGAATTTTATGCTGAAACTTGTCTCAACTTTTTCTTGTGTTTTGGTAGTTATTTTCTCATATTGCTTCGGATGCTGTGCTGAAGCCTCTAGGCCAGTTTGCCCAATCGCCTCTTGCTGACAAGTATCCTCCTATTTGTGCTGGAGAATATGTAGAACAAGAGCTTTCCGCGATTAATCTTAAAGGTAACGGAGGAGTGCTTTAAAAAGTCTCTTGCGGAAGAAAGGTACAACTGTGACGAGAAGGAAGAAATTGACGCTTAGTTATGTTCATTTATTTAAAATCACGATGTTCATTTGACAACTTTGTACTCTATTTATATATGTAGTCTGTACGAATGATGAAGAGGAAGGCTATTGTCGTTCTCCTTTACAAAAAATAAATAATTACACTTCAAAGTTTTAACTCATGTTATATGAGTTTCACAACTGTTTTCTTAAGCATGCCACAACACTGAGTTGTAATGTGGTTTAGGAATGACATGTACCCCATGTGATACAGGATTAGGACTCATGCACCAGATGGCATGCATTGAACTAACACACACTGACACAGACAATCACATCTATAAATGTGCACCAACAGGTTTTGGAAAAATGCAGCCACTTAAATTCTATCTGAATAATGGAAAGCAAAGGAAATAGAATGATGGTGCTATTGGTGGTTGTGGTGTTTGGAATGATGGTGCAGGGAAGCATGGGGTTCCCCTGTGGGAGCACATTCTTCTCGGCATTGGTCCAACTGATTCCTTGTAGGGCTGCGGTTGCACCCTTTAGCCCCATTCCTCCAAATGATGCTTGTTGCACTGCCATCAGGGTCTTGGGTCAACCATGTTTGTGTGTACTGGTCAATGGGCCACCTATCTCTGGTGTTGACCGCAGCATGGCTATGCAACTTCCCGAGAAATGCAACCTCAATTTTGGACCATGTATGTCCTTTCATCCTTCCCCTTCTTTTTCCACATTGCAGAGATATAACTGAAACTAAGCAAATGAGCAATTCAGGTGGGTTGGGTTACGGGTTGAAACTGGTTTGGGTAAAAAATGGGCTACATAATACGGGTCAAAATAGGCTGGATTGGCAATTCGGCATGACCTAAAACCTTTTGTTCATTATTGAATCTTATAAATAATTAATGCATAAAATTTGTAAAAATATACACCATTTCAAACCCATTTATGAGGAAATGGGTCAAAATTGTCACATTTATTGAGCATCAAATTGTTTATGGTCCAGGTGAACTGATGAAGGAGGAAGATAGGACATAACGGGCTGTTGGTTCTACACTTCTATTAGAATTGAACAGAATAAAGACATTAAATATGTTGTTTGAGGTCTTAAATAAACCAAGGGTAATGCATCTAATTTAATTATTTAGGTTTTAAATTTGGTTTATTTCTACTACTCCAATTGTATTAAGATCTTTTAATGGAATTGTTATAGTTCTACTACTGATTTAAAAGAAAATCATATTAAAGACTTGGGAAAGAAGCCTTGTTAGAGAGATTGTACCATGTGCATTAATGTTTCGGTATTCTTCAAGGGAGAATTACATATAAAAAGGTGTATTTATCACCGCCCTTCGTATTGGGGAAAAAGTGAAGCCAAAAGAAAGGAATTCGGCATCACAACTTGGATTCGTTTTAAGTTGGTCATGAGTTTTTTAATGTCCCGCGCAGATGGCTAAAAATATTTTTAATAAATTTGTAAACAATTAATACACTATTTTCTAGGGATTTGAAGAGTAAAAAAACTTTCAAATAACAACTTCATCATGATGGTGTTTTCACGCGTTTCTTGAAGCAAAAAACATATTGTCATATTCAAGTTCGACTAAATAATATGCTGTCAAATTGCATATACAAATTCAATAGTATCCACACATAATATTAATTCAACTTTGAATCAATTTTCTATGGAACGGTAGACACAAGCTATTAAACTTATGAGCTAAATTGAACATTTTAATAAACAAAAGTGCAATAAAGGCAAAGAATAAGAAATAGGTCATCTTCTCCAACCCCAATGAAAACTCCAACTCAAATTTCCGCAAAAGGTGTAAATTGGCAGGAACACCCTGGTCCCGTGTGCTTTTGGCACCAGTCATTGTCCACCCCACAAGGATGACTCCGGGCAACTCCCCTGACACAGTGGGGGCGTCTGGAGTTGGAATGAACAATTATCCGCAAGTTCCCTCAGGGTCCTATGTGTATTATGGGTGTGGGTACCTATCATGTTAAATGTTTACTTAGAGCAGGATTGAACCCTGACCTCTAGGAAGCCAAGAGCCCAACCTACCACTGGGCCATTTAGTGAAGTGGTAACTCCAACTCAAATTTCTTTTTCTTTTGTGCTATCAAACGATTAAATATCAACTACATCGGTTGTATCTTCTACATTGTAAAAAATTTCCTAAGGAGCTAATTGTTCGGAAATCAATATATATATTTGAAATCTATAACGTGGCTTCTTTGTTTGATGCCCTGGTATAGAATTATTTAAAGAATAAGCACAAGATGTAATTTGTGGAAGTACAAGGGTGTAAACTGTAACTTATGTTTAAACATAGATCAGGCGCTAAAAGTAGTTACAGGTAGTTAAGCACGTTTTAGTTAGTTAGCTTTCTGATTAAGCTTTGTATATAATAGTTGTAATGTGTTTTCATTTTCTCAATTAATGAAATCAATTTCATAATCAAATGCTTCCGTTTGTTATGGTATTAGAGCACATAGTGCTTCGATTCTAAATATGCGTCAATTTCGTGCCCTAATTTTCTGTACGATCATCGTTTTACCGATAGATCGTTGAAATCACAAATCGATTACTCAGTCGTTGATCTTGTGGTTTTCTCTATCTAGGGTTTCAATTTCAAAGAAATGGCGATTCCTGATCCTAATTTGGTGTCTAATCCTGGTAATGATACGCATGCTCAGAATACGGTGAATGATCCTCTTCATCTGGCTAGTTCAGATCATCTTGGAATGATGCTCACTAATACACCGTTTAATGGTGGTAATTTTCTCGGCTAGAGCCACACAATTAAAATGGCACTTGGAGCTAAGTTGAAATTAGCATTTATTGATAGAACTCTTGCTAAACTTGTCATTACCGATCAAAATTTTCAACGAAGGACAAGATGTGATTTTATGGTAACCTGTTGGATCTTCAACTCAATGATTGCCGAACTCTCAGATTCATTCTTATATGCACAGTCTGCTTGTGGTTTGTGGAAGGAACTTGAAGAAAGGTATGGACAGAGTAATGGTCCACTTATCTATCAAGTTGGGAGAAAATTGAGTCACAAGGTAGTGTATCTATGTTGCATACTATAACAAATTGAAAAGGTACTGGGATGAATTGCATAGTGTCAATGGTATTCCTATGTGTAGTTGTGAAAAAATGAGAGAATGCTCACGTGGAATTACAGAGAAGTTTCTTGAAATTGTAAGTAGGTCTAGACTCATGCAGTTCTTGATGAAATTAAATGATGAATTTGAATATGTTAGGAATCGAGTCTTATCCATGGATCCATTGCCAAATATTAATAAAGCTTAATACATAGTGCAGTAAGTTGAGAAACAAAAATATGTCACACATCAGGTACCTGATCCTACTGCTTTCTTTGCTAATTACAATAGTAAAGGCAATGCTGGAAATACTGGATTTAAAAAGCAGAATAAGGATATCAAAGATGATAAGAAGTGTACATTTGTAATCAAGAGGGGCATGTCTATGAACAATGTTTTGAGAGGATTGGTTATCCAGACTGGTATAAAAGAAAGAAATGAAAGAAAGGGGGTAATTTGGCAGCACATGCATCTTCTGATTTTAGTCCTTTTATGCAGAAGGATACACCTTATAACATGGAATATGAAAATGAACTTAATGATGGCAGAGTTGATTTGGATAAAAAATTAGTAAATGCAATGTGTCAAGAGATGATGAAGATGTTCTAGGGTAAATCTATGGATCATGCTGAAGGGTTTTTACTAGAATTATACATTATAAAAGTTTAATCTTTATTAACAATTTAATACAATTAATATGCGGAAGCTTTATAAAAACTTTTAATCACATTAAATTAAACCCTTAGCCAAGATCTATAATTTTCGTAATAAAACTTGTATAATATTTAATTACATATAATTAAATAGTTAAGAAGAAACGTTCTTACATCGAGTGCTCGGCAAGAACTCTAAACTTCAACTCGTTGCCAAAGTACGAGTGGACTTATCTTGAACTTCTTTCTTCTTCTTGAAATCGACTAGCTACAGGATATGTTAGGTATCCACCTTTGATTCACAGTTGAACGGTTGGTAGAAACCTAAGTGTGTATACTAAAACCTCTCGCGAAATCAAGCTAGTTGCGATCGAATCACGAACTCGAAACCCCTTTGGGGTTTGGCCGATTTCGGCAAGAGAGGGAGAGAGAGATCGTTTGGGAGAGGGAGGGAGAAAGAGTTAGGGTTTTGATCACCAAATAATGAACCATTAGGCCTCTATTTATAGTTGTGATCCAACTTGTCCAACAAGTTAATAATTACTCTTTTAATCCCTCTAGTTTAATAATTAATTAAACTTAACCCAAACTTATTAATTTACAATTAAAACCTTGTAGTTTAATAATAATTAAACTAGTTAATTTATTTACAAAACAAATTATAAATAAATTCTTTTTATTAAATAAATAATTACACTAATTATTTATATTAATAAATGTCTCAATTGTATTTGACCAACTCTATCATAGTATCACACTACTTGTTCGGTTGTGCTCATCGGTGTGACCCTACGGTGTTCAAGTGAAGCTGGATTTGATATTTAATTAGATTAATATTAAGCACATAATCTTTCAGACTCCCACTTGTGCGAAATATTAGCATCGGTAAAATATCATGTACCTAAGGCGGTCCCTACCAGGACACTTAGGTTAACCAGATCAATGAAGCAATCACTCCTCGTAGCTTAACAGCTTAGCTGAAATAAAATATAAACAGTGAGGATGTGGCTATTATCCTTTTGCACTTTCTTAAGATATTTTAGAGTATAAGGCATGGACCGTATCAACCTTCCAATACTCAATTCCTATTTTCAATTACAGATTTGCCGACTAAGTAAGTGACTTATCACTCGAGTATGGCCATACATTTCTTCAGTCCAAATCATCGACGGCCTAGGATATATCTCTCTTGATTTCATACAAGAGTTGCAAAGTCCCATCTTGCGAGTTAAACTAGAAATCACAACATGTGTTCTTGGTCAGCCAACGAATAACCGTTATGGATGCTCATTTACGAACACCGTTAGATCTCATTAGAAACCAACTAGGTTCACATGCGAAAATCTAGCCTGCTCAGGTCAGAGGATAGTGCGCCACAATTGAGAATACCCATGACAATGGTCCACGAAGTATTCACTCAATATGTGGGTCAATCCAACATTTAATCGCATTAAGTGCTAGTGATCAGGCATCACAAATTAACAGTGACTGTACCTTATCTGCAGGACAAGTTGCTACTTAAAGCTGTAACATACCATCTTTCACTATAACCGATCGCCCTATTGTAGTTCCCACGACAATAAGCGGTTATAGATATGTGTCTCATACACTTTAGAATAAACTTGCATTTGTTCATGGATACTAAAATATACTAAATATGAACAACATGAAGGCCTCGTCATATCTAAATGAGTCATCCAACCTTAACATGCTACAGTTCATGGTTTGGAATCAGGTTGTCGTATATGAATATAATCATAACTAATTTTAATCAATTCATATTAACTATATTTATTAAGATGCATTTCTCCAAACATATCTTAACAAATATCTACCCACTAATCTAATAAATATAAAAATTTTAGACTTTATTTGTTATAGCTATAATTCGAATCTTTGTTAATGTTATTCAATGATCATTTAATATGCACACCGAAGTAAAACATATTAGATCATAATATCATTTATACAAAGCATTCACTATGACTAATCATTAATTCAACTTAATGAAATTGACTTCACAATGAATTTGATGTTTCCAAATACTTGGATTTTAAAATTTCTTTTAAACAATCATTAAACATTTTAAATCAATCCAACAATAAATGTTATTTATTCAACAACAATATTAACGAATTAATGTTCTTGTGAAATATTAAAATTTCCATTTCAACGCTCCCACTAAATCTAACAATACTTATGAATCCCATTTCTACAAAACAGATCTCATGATTCATTTTAGAAATAATTCATTTTATGCATTAATTTAATAAACTAATGTTTTTAGTTTCTTGATGTGTTTATAGAAAACACATTATCAATTTATTTCTCATAGACAAGAATAAATCAAACCACAACAAGTTTATTTTAATCTATCATGATTAATTGACAATTCAATTAATTGTATCTAATAAGTTTAGCCAACTTATTCAGACATCTTTATGCATATAATCGATTCAATAATCTTGAAGTATTATTATTTAGTGCTAAGTTCTATATAAATCAAACATTTATACTATTTGGCAACTTTCGTATTCAATAATTCACAATTATATAGATATCAATAAATAACATGTATTACTCATGAACTCGTATCTTATAAAGATAAGTTCTAAATGAGTCATATATTAAGATTGTTTACATGTGGATCATATTTTGGGAATTAAACACAAGTTTTAGATAATGAACGTTTCAAAAACTTTTAAACACATTTCAAACATTATTTCACAAACCAAACTTTAATATTAAATAACCAAAATATTTAAATATTCAAAAATAAATATCCAAGCTCAAAACGAGCAAACCATAATGTGAAAAATAATGTATGAAATAATATCTCAAAATTTAAAATGAAATAATGTGCCCATATCACTTATTCTTCCACATCCAAGCTTCTTGAATCAACAACGCCATCTCTTATAGCTCCACTTCAAGTGCTCCATCACTTCTTGACCCCTACAATAAAAATTGTACACATTAGATCAACCATCTAATATAGTCATGTGAAGTAAATAAACAATCCTTTATAGGATATCAATACTAACCAGAACTCTCGGCACCATTCCTTTTATCAGCAAGATAATCGGGACAGTTCCTCCTCCAATGTCCAAGCTTATTACAATGAAAGCAGTGATGCTCAGCTTTGGACACTTTGGCTTTAGGTGCTTGCTTTGAAGTTGAATCACCATTCTTCTTCTTTCCCTTGTTGCCACGGAACTTACGCTTCTTCTTGACACCCCCATCATGAATCATTAACACATCTTTATGCTTGACAGGCTCCATATCCCTTTCCGCAATGTTCAACATTTGATGCAGTTCGTGGATAGTTCTTTCCGTGTTGTTCATATTGTAATTGAGCACAAATTGCTTGTACTCCTTACTCAATGAAGCAAGAATTATATCAATAGCTAATTCTCGTGGAAAGGCATGTCCAAGTCTTTCAAGACGATTAAGATACCCAATCATTTTTACAACATGGGCACTCACATCAGATCCCTCGGCCATCTTGCAACTATTTAAATCCTTAGTGGCGTCGAACCTTTCGGTTCTAGCAGTGGATTGAAATGTCTCTCTCAATCGGCGAATCAAATCATACGCCGAAGTCTCCATGTAATTAACTTGGAGTTCGGGAGACATAGTAGCAAGCATCAAACATTGCACATCAAGAAGATCGTTCTCATGCTTGGTATTAGCATTTCTAACATTCTCAACAGCATCGTTTGGTGGCGCAGGACCGATAGGTGTCTCGAGCACATACCACTTTCGTTCATGGCGAAGAACAATTTGAAGGTTCCTTTCCCAATTACGAAAGTTAGGCCCGGTCAACTTATCCTTCTCAAGGATAGAACGAAGTGACAAGTTCATCATATTATTTGCGTTAATGTTGTAATTAGCCATCTACTAAAAAACAAACAAACTTAGTTATTACGTTTTAAACTCTTAATAATTCATAAACCCTAATAGAACTATTAAGCTAGAATCCGACATTCACACTAAAGTGTGCCCTCAACGAAGGCTACAATGACACACGATAGCTTTTTTAGGTAGATCACATATCAATTGCATCACATATACAACTTCTAGACTCTTGAGACTCTAAATTTTAATGTTTAGATATATTTAATCTCAACTTACACCTTGGGCCAAGTCTCACTTGGAATCACCAATAGACCAAACCATTTGCTAACTGTGGGGAACCGGCCATCTTCTCAAGTGGATATCGTGGCCCTTTCACTTCACCCTAATCGAGGGCAACCATGCCCACCCGCGGAGGCGGCAAAGGACACTGAGTCGGGTTCGGTATGAATGTCCACAAATGGAGGGTGCTTACGGTCCTAAATTAAATATGGTTTTAGGTTTTAATTCTCTAATTAAACCTACTTCGGTATTTTTCTTAAACTAATTTCAAAAATTACTTTTAAATATATATATAAACTATGCATGAGTTTATATATGTGACACCCGCTAAATTAGGACGTCATTACTGTGCCTAATTGTGTGCTTATTACGTGTATTTATGTAACACCCCCAAATTTACAGTTAGCGGAAACATACCTTGGGGTGCTACTAATCAATAATCAAAGCACACAAGATATAGCAAACGACTCTATATGCGTCGTTTTAACAAAATGTATTGATATAATAATTGTTTACAACATTTGAAGCTATACATAGCTCGTGTTCTGAAAATGAGAGATTCCAATACATAAATACTTTTACAAAATATATTAATGCAAGGAAATCTCTAATGTCTGCATGCTGACTCGAGCTATAGTGATCCTGAGGGCAGTCCAATCCTACTGCTGAGTACCTGTGATACATGCTAAAATGGGTCAGCGAAACGCTGGTGAGCTAACAGGTTTGTATATCAAATATTTTCGTATGAACTGCAAGATTTAAATACTGATTTGCAACCAAGCAAATAATGATGTATACAGCCATGAGCACATAGTCTGAGCTTAACTCGAGGAGTCAGGATCCATATTCAAGGACCTGATCTAGGTGCCTCCCATGAGTGCCTAATCTACACTCGTCTGAACAAATATTAGTACATCAGTTTACCCAGTTAGTGCTTGCTAACCACGACGAGGAGGGTCAACCCTATATGGTACCGTATACTAATATTCACGCTACAACGTATTACCAAACTATGCTGATGGAGCTTTAAAATGATTAGTGAAAATAACTCATGTAGTATATGAAAAGTTTGTACTTGCGTTCATATTGTAAAACAAGACGAGCAGTATATCACACCCCTGAGAAAACAGTAAAAGAGGGGCCATGAGACTCCCCTGAGTCTTGATGCGTTTAACTTAATAAACTTGATTTGATTAGCTGAGTAGTGATGTCCGAAGACTTGTAACCTGAGGGTGTCCACGACACGCGATGGTTATAAACGTGAGTAGGTATCTATAAAGACTACCTTTGTAGTTGTTCCTCCAACTAGAATGTCCAAATGACTACGATTTGGTTGATTGATTTGAGTTTTGAAAAACGTGTACGGCCCGTTGGTGATTTGTTTGTAATACAATTCCAAAGTATTACTGTCTTGGTGTTTGAGTGTTATACTTATAAAATATTTACCGACTTTAGGTGACAAGGGTCCGGGGGCAGCGCCCCTGGTTAGCGGTGTCCCAGGGGTGGCAACCCCTGGCGGGGTCCAAGGGGCAGAGCCCCTGGCTGGGGTCGAGGTGCCAGGTCAGCTCGAAATTTTTTTTTTCTACTATATTGCTTTGGTGAAAAACGCATCTGAAACTTGAATTTGGATGAAATCAAGTGATAAAATTTTAGGTCTCGACACTTCGTAAAATCTGTGTTTTCTTGGTTCTGTTTCATGCGACACTTATAGCGACACTTTAAGTGTTTAGGCGACACTTAGGAAGTGTAAAAAAAAATGGAATATTCTGTAATAAGGGCGTCACTTAGAGAAGTGACGCATAATAAGGCGTCACTAAGGTAGTGTCGGGCTTAAGTGTCGGATATCGGGTTGGAGCGTCACTAGGATCAAATGTTGGATGAAATCGGAATTTAATTATAGGCGACACTTAGACAAGTGTCGCTGGGAGTGTCGTTCTGAAGTGTCGGGCATTGAATTTGCGACACTTAGGCAAGTGTCGGGAAAAAGGGGTTTTATGCGGCACTAGGGTAAGTGACGCAAAATTAGGGCTTTTAGCGACACTTAGTGCGACACTTAAGTGACGCATTAAGTGACGCTACACTGCTTTGGCCTATGCGACACTTAAGTTCGATGGCCGGAATTTGAGTCGAAAACGTGTTTTCCGGTTTCCGTTTAACCCGAAACTTTTACTGAACCCATATTTGGACATTTCAAGCTTAAATAAACAACTTTCAAGTAAAATAAATGAAACTTAAGAGTTTTCAGGATTTGTCGGGAATCTTAGAAGTTAACGCCGGGAGAATTCGAAAAGATAGGAATGTAGATCGTGATGTTGTGGTTCTTTTTCTCCAAAGGAGTCTCGAGATTTAAGGTCGTTTGAGGGTGTTATTTTGTGGTTAAATGAGGTGGTGGAGTGGTGGTGAGTTTTGAAAGAGAATGAGGATAGAGAGAGAGATGGTGGGGTGGGAAATGAGGAGAAGAAAAGGGGAGGTGGGGTTTTGATGAAAGCCCCACTTTTTCAGTCCCTGCAATTGTGCTCCATGCGGTGTTCGTTTTCCCGATCGTTTAAACGTTCAAATAATTTAATACGCGTTTAAATGTAAGTTTTAAAATACGAATAATTATTCGATATTTTTGTTGGAGTATTTAATCAAATACTTATTATTTAAATTATAAAATATAACTTAAATTTATTTGATTGTTTATGCGTTTAATATTTTAAATTGCGTCGTCATTGATTGTACGATGCGAATTGTGTACGAAATATTATTAAAATAATATTTTAAATACAATAGTGTTATTAAATAATGTTATATCATTTAATAAAATTGTTCACCAACGTCAGTATTAATTGAACCGAATTACATTCGATTTGAGATGCGTACGATTTAATCAAATCGCATAATTGTATATATTCATCAATATATATATTTCGATACATTAATTAGCCTAACACAGAACTAATTACATGTATTAACAGTTGATTAGGCACTAAACACTAGTCCTAATTTGACGGGTGTCACAATTTAGTATGAAATAGGACTAAGTACAGTAATTACTCACATATATATAATGATTATATATATACACACGTATACGATTCGTCCAAATCGTACATTTTCGTGTCAGATAAATATCTGACAACACTAATACGGACGTTGGTGAAACATTTATTAAATAATATGAAATCATTTAATAACATCGATTATTACTTTATATTATGTTTATAATATAACAAAACACATACGTTTTGCTTAAAACGTAACCGAACGCGACGAAAACGCACAAAACGCGCCCGACAGACGAAATAAATCAAGGTTATATTTTATAACTCAAAACTACGTATTTTGATAAAATACTTCAAGTAAGAATAACACGATTACACACGTACAATTATAACGTTTAGAAACGTTACACGACTCAAACAAATGTACGATTCGCAACCGACGACCAAACGAAAACCCAAACATTATTTTGGTAACTAAAAATAATACATTTTTAGTGAAACTATCAATTAAACATATCGAGTTTTAAAACGATATCGAAACGTATTATATATAACATTTAACGTTTAAACGAACGACGAAACGACCGGGAAAACGAACACCGCACGGAGCGCAAACTCGGGGAAGAATATTTGGGAGACCCACACCCTTGGTGGGCCCCCTCCCTAACTGATTTTTTTCCAGCCCCAACACCTTCCACAAATGGTGGATCTTGTTTATTTCTTTTTGACTAACTAAACCAAACATATCCATTCTTGTTCCTCATTCATCACCATCCTTTTATCTCTCTAATCTCTCACTAAAAGAACTCTCTCCCTTCTTCTCTCTACTCCTTCACGATTTCATCATCAACACCATCAATATCTTGAAGAAAATTGAAGAGGAAAGCAAAGAAAAGAAGAAGAAGCACAAACCGAGCTCGTCTCTCCCATCTACGACTTTAGATCATCAAAAGCTTGGTATGAATCCACTTTCTCTCACTAGATTTCCTTGGGATACACTTATTTACATGTTAGTAGGTTCATCCAACTTAAAAATGTTCAAGAACAAAGCTTAAAAATCGTTTTACATATACATACACTTAAACAGTTTTCTGTCCAGGAAAGTGTCCTCACTTCAACGAATTATTTAAAAATTATTTATCCATGAAATTATGCGTTTCTTGAGTCTAAAATGAAATACAAGAAGTAAGCTTTCTAACAAAATTTGTTTCGTAATGATTCGTGTCCGTTATTACCCGAGAATAATTTTCTCCGGCGACATATACTTTGTGTCTTCTGGAGACAGAAAGTTGCACCTCCTTCTCGGAGCCATAACTTGAGTTCTAGACCAAATAAATGCAAGAAACTAACGGTGAAAGTTTGGTATTTGAGTCATCTACAACTTTCGTTTAGAACACTTCTCTTAGAAATACAGCGATTTTCTCAGAAAATTCGGATTAGGAGCGCATGTCTGTTTTAGTCCGAATTTAGACCTTTGATGTTTTGTGAATTTTTTTAAAATATCAAACGACTTCTAAAAGTCATGAAAAAAATACAGGAAGTACTTAAGAGATGTGGGAATATTGTATAAAAATTCGGAACTTTTTGATAACGTTTGCTTAGTCAAATAAAAATCACAAAATGGGACTGATTTTTACTCCGAAGTTTGACTTTCGGATTACATGGTTGACTTTCGGATTTTTGGTGCTAAATTCAGATTTTGACTCCAAAAGTCAACTTTCGGAGTTGACTTTCGTTGACTTTTGGATAAATAATGTTTTTGGCCCAAAACTTTGAATATTTACACTTTCGGACTCACTAACTAATAGACTTAAACATTTATACACTTTCGGATAAGTATACTTTCGGACATATATAGATATATACTTTCGGACACATATATATGTATACTTTCGAATATATATATGTAGATATACTTTCGGATAAAAAAATACATATACTTCAATAAGTATACACGAACTAATATACGATACAACAAACGAACTTTACTCGACACTACTTATACATGAAAACACATATACTTTGGGAAGTATACACTACCACTTGAATACGTATGAGCTTACATTCACTCTAATACGAGTCTACACTCGCACAACAGACATATGAGTTTACACTCACACTAATACGAGTTTACACTCGCACAACAGACATATGAGATTACACTCGAACTACTACGAGCTTATACTCGCACACATTGACTAAATATACGAGCTTACACTCCCACGAGTTTACACTCGCTCGAACTTACATTCGAACAACACTTTCACGTCGCGATACAAATGACAGACATACGAATATACTTTACAAGTATACAACGCAATGAACTAAATAATAATAATATTTGAATTATTATTACACGCCGTCACCAACGGGCCGTACACACATTTACAAACTACAGACGTAAACGATTACAAATACAGACGATTACAAACATACAAACAAACTTTGGACATTAACTAGTTGAGTGGACAACTAGCATGGATAATCTTTAAGATATCCAATTACTTACTTAACCTTATGCGTTTAGGACGCTAGAGGTCACTGGTTCGTAGAACCACATTGTTGGATTACTGCTATTACACTGCTAGACTCACGTGAGTCTCACATCCCCATTTTTACTGTTTTTACTCTGGGGTGAGATGCATTACTTGTTTTTCTTGAACACATGTACAGACTTACTGATTTACTGAATTACTGGCTTACCGACTTACTGGCTTACTGATATACTGATTGCATGGGTTACGTATTAATTCACTGAAGTCCTCTGAATCATAGTTGTTAGTTATCGACTTAAGCGCGAGTTTTAGTAAATGGATCCATTAGGGACTGACAATCCCCGCCCGGGGTAGTATAACACCCCATATATATATATATATATATATATATATATATATATATATATATATATATATATATATTTATTTATTTATTTATTTAAAACCTGGAAGCGCTGAACAAAACATACAGATTATATTATCGAAATTCTGTATAATTCATCATGTTATAACTTAATACATATTTAACTGCACATGATACTAAAAGACATAGATTTGGGTGTCATATAAAAACAACTTCATCATTAATTCATATCAGAAGATCAGAGTAACAGGTTGCCAAACATTCTTCAAAGTCCCAACTTCTTGATTTAAGCATCATATATCTAACAACCTGCAAGAAGTTTAAGCGGTGGGATTAGCACGAAGCTAAGTGAACAGACTTATAACTAACAATCTAACTTAGCAACAACAATTCTGTTTACAACAAATAATATGGTAAACACAATAACAGAGAGGATCGGTGGTTCTTGAGGTAACCCTCAAGCCGCGGTGGCCCTCAAGAACGCTTATAACTAACTGTATTTGGCCGATACAGGAAACCGATAAGCTAGTGTACTATTTACTCACACAACACAGTTTCCATAACAACACATGTGCAAGAACCTGTGTTGGCCAATCAATAGCAGCCTTAAGCCCAAAACATATTGACCTCTCCATAATCACATATATGCACATGGCAATATAACATAGAATCAATAATATCTTAGCATCATGACAGATCACAGTATAATACAGTAAATCACTATTACCATTGTAACCTTAATCGTTACAACCAAATTATACTGAGAGTATAAATCCACTCACCTGTCTGTCAAAAGCTCCAACTCAAAAGTCTTATATTATTGAGCCCTTGGATTATCTGGAAATACCACAGAATAATACGAATCAGTAATTTATTTCAAATGTTCACATTTGATGTAAAAGTGTATCACTTATTTAGCTATAACAATTGAATCGAATATACATTGACATATACACATATATCATTTCCTAACATCATTTGTTATCATATCTGTTGAAACATAGTTTGTGACAACAGATCTAGCTTGAAATAGGACTGGTGTAATTGTTATCATGTTTGTACAATTGGTTTAGATTTGTAATTGAATATTTGTTTTGTTGTTAATATTCGTTAAATATATTAAATATGTTAAAGTGTTAGACGAATATCGAAAATGAAATAAATAAATAAGTATTGGCGAGTCGAGATCTCAAGTCGTGAGCTTGGCGAGTCGAGATCTCAAGTCGTGAGCTTGGCGAAGCGAGATGAGATCTGAACACGCAATGGTCTTGGCGAGCCGAAGCTAAGCTGGGCTTGGGCTTACGGAACGAGTCGAGTCAACTCGCAGGCCCAACGGCTGCAAGTTGAGACGAAATATATAATGTTTTTCAAACCGTGAAAAATATAACTTTGAGATAACTTTTGGCTATTCATTATGATCTGCGAATTCGGTAATCCAGAGAAAACAAAAACCTAACGGCTAGGCTTTGACGATTTATCGTTATAGCAAAGATATTAGATATTAAAACGCGAACTTATTCGTTGTTAGTAAGATAACATCGTATTAAGGAATTTCTGCACCTTAATACTATAGATAACGAAGTTATCGATCCTAAGAACTAGGGACTTACATATGGTATCAGAGCTTTCGGGCTAAATACGAGTGAGTTCGAGGTTTTCGGGTTATTTTCGCGTTTGATTTCGGATTGTTTTTACCTGCATAAGTACATATTAACGATCAAAATCACTCTCTGGACAATTTAGGGTTTGTTTACGGTCGAAATTTCAAGTTTGAAATTTCAAGTTTTTACGTGCATAAGTACATATTAACGATCAAAATCACTCTCTGGACAATTTAGGGTTTGTTTACGGTCGAAATTTCAAGTTTGAAATTTCAAATTTTAATCATAAAAATACCAAAAATTTTCGTTTTCGGGTTTTTCAGCCGTTTCGCGAGTTGAGATTAGGGTTTCAGCTACGTCTGCGAACCGAGTTGAACTTGCGAGTTGAACTGAGTTTCGCGAGTTGACTTTAGCTGCGAATCGAGATCTCTTGCGAATTAAAATCACTTGCGAATCGAGATCTGTCGCGATCCTAACTGAGATTGGCGAACTGAAGTTTGCGAATCGAGCTGAGATTGCGAGTTGAATTGAGTTCCTGCGAATCGAGTTTTCTGAATTCGCGAAGACAGTTTGACTTTTAAATTTACGATGTCGGACCTAAGTAAAATGATCGAGATGGAACACGAGGTTGGAAAATCTAATGTTCCACCTAAATTGTTGAGGATTGAAGATTACTATAACTGGAAGGATAGATTTGAATCTTACTGCAGATTTCATGATCTGTCAATCTGGATGTGTATCAAGAATGGATACACGGCACCTACTCAAACGGTTAATAATGCAATTGTTACTCTCGCTTAATACCGGATGAGTGAACAACAAAAGAAGGACTATAAGTTGGAGAATAAATCCCATTCTGCAATCAAGATGAGTTTACCTAAGGAGATAAACCATCAACTCAAGTCTTTTCAAACTGCTAGAACGCTCTGGGAAGCGTTAGAGAAAAGATGTGAGGGAAGTCCTCAAGTGAAGGCAAGCATGAAGAATCTTCTCAAGAAACAGTTTACTGTTATTAAAGCTTTGAAGGGAGAAGATCTTGATGCTTATATCACTAGATTCTACCACTTGTTAAGTGAGCTTGACAACCATGAGATTGTTACTACTGAGACTGAAAGAACTGACAAGTTTATTGAGGGTTTACCGTCTAAGTGGGAAATGTATGGTGTGATGCTCAAGAACAATGATGAAAGGTATGCAACCATGACCTTAGAGCATGTCATTGACAAGCTAAAAGGTTATGATTTCACTAAGAAATCGAGAGAAACAGATTCTGATCAGGTTCAGAATCCTGGGCTATATCTTGGAAAATCAAATCTCTCAAATACTTCATCTAGTTCGACCACGGCACTGTTAGTTGGTAATACTGATGAAAATGGTAAAATGATAACAGATGATTTGTGCCTACTTACCTCATCAGGTAATGAAACTAAAAGTACAACTGCTGAGAAGTCAGCTCAAGGGCATCAAAAGATGCCGATGAGTGTGAAATCTGCTGAGCAACAGTTATCTGTTCTTGCATCCTTTGTTGCTTCCTATGAAAACTACATTCAGGGTAAAATCAATGATCCGATTATGTTTGATGAAGACTATGATCAGATAGACCCTGATTATCTTGAGGAAATAGATCTCCAGGATCAACTTGCAATGTTATCTAGGAGAGTTAAAAATTTCTTAAAGAGAACTGGTAGAAAAGTGGTGGGAAATCGATCAGGGTTTGATAAAACCAAGATCAAGTGTTTTAACTGTCAAGATTATGGACACTTTGCTCGTGAGTGTCAAAGACCTAAGGTTGAAACTGGCAATAGCAAACAAGGCTCGGGAAGTACTCTAGCTTCCAAAGCCTTAGTTGTAAAACAGTTAGATGGATCTTATGATTGGCAAGCTCAGTCTGAGGAAGCACTTATGGCTGAGATTGACGATCAAGAGATAGCTGCTGAGTCCACAAGCTATATGCCTACTGATGTTGAGGTAAAGGTGCCGGAGATTCAAGAGAAAGTAAGTGATGACGACGTGCTGTACATGGATTCAACTGCTGATATAAGTCCAGATGATTTTGTAGCACGCATGGCTGAAGTACAAACTGACAAGAAAAGGGTATGTTTGGATATTCTTACTCTTGCTGATGTTTGTTATCTAGTTACTGATTTACAATCTCAAGTAAGTGTCTTAACTGTGTCTAATCAGAATCTGTCATCCCAAGTTAGCATTTTTAATGATTCTAATAAGACTATAATATCTGAACTTGAACAAGCTAAAAGTGATGTCCTTAGGTTAAGTACAGATAAGGTAGATCTTAAGAATAAGATTAAGTCTGATGAATCTGATAAGATTGCACTTAGAGATACCATCAATGAAAACGCTATAATCATAGATGGTCTCTATATGAACATTAATGACTTGAATCAAATAATAGCTTATAGGGATATAGAGCTAGCTGAGCTTAAGCAGAAGTTAGTTGAGCAAAATCGTAAGATTGAGTCTTATATAACTTTAGAAATGGATAAAATGCTAGATGCTCAATATAGTGTAAAGGACAAGACTGGGATAGGATACAATGATGTACCTCATCCTTTTAATGCCAATTACACTAGTACTCCTGAAGATTCTGAGATGACAGATGCTAATCCTGAGAAAGTAGTAACTAACAAGCCTGAACAGTCAGAGGCACAGAAGATTTCTGTTAAGAATATGTCATCTGATAATAGTAAGATATCACATCACACCAAAATACAGTTCGTATCGGGTGGAGTGATTAATGATACTAAGACTGATGATAAGATTAATAAAGAGAAAACATCTGATCCTTTAGTGCCTAAGACTCCGAATGAAAAAGCAAAAGTTAGTAAATAACGTAAACAGATGTCTTGCTTCAAATGTCACCAAAAGGGACATGTAGCTTCGTGTTGTCCAAACAAAAAGCCGGAAGCATCTCATAAGTTAGTGATTAATGAACAGACACAGACCAATTCTAGTTCAGTTATGGACAGGTTAGGTACCAAACCGGGATTAGGTAGTAAACCTGTAAATATTCTGAAAAGAGATGGTAATCATAGTGTCTCTCCACCTAAAGCTAAACGGACTTATTCTCAATCTGATAATGTTTTAAATAAATCTAGAGATAAGACATCGTCGAGATTTAGGACCCCTAGTAGAAACCACAGTTAGTTTGAGAGTGGTTCTACTTCACGTGCACAAGGACAAAGTTATGTGCCTAGGAGGTTTTCTACTCACTCTCCTCATAGGCAAAAGACTTCTGATCATCAACAGCCTCAAACTCCTGTGAAAGTAACCAAGACTCCTGATGAGAACAGTTATGGTTATTTCAAGGAAGTTCGGATTGTTGATGATAAGGGACAAACCAAGACCGTAATGGCATGGGTCCCTCTTGAAAACTAATTGTGTACAACTTGTTATGTGCAGGAGAAGACTGTGAACAAAGACAGCTGGTGGTATGTAGACAGTGGATGTTCAAGGCACATGACAGGAGAGAGAAGTCTACTGAAGGACTTCAAAGAGAGTCTGAAGCAAAGAGTTAACTTTGCTGGAGACAAAGGAGGAGTAATTACGGGAAAAGGAAAAGTTTCAAATGGAACTTTGACTCTGGAGGATGTGAACTATGTTGAAGAACTAACTCACAACCTAGTGAGTGTTTCCCAAGTCTGTGATAAAGGTCATCCAGTTTATTTTAATGAAAAGGAAGCCTTAGTTCTGAAGCAAGGATTCACAATTCCTGATGAATGGATATTGATGAGGGCATCAAGGAAAAAGGACATCTATGCTATCAACATGGGTGTTCCTAGTTCTTCAATGGTGTCTACATGTTAATTATCCAAGGCTTCAGAAGCAGACGCTTTATTATGGCATAGGAGAATGGCACACCTGAACTGGAGAAAGATGAACTACATAACCAAGAATGGATTAGTTCTGGGTGTACCACAAAAACGTTTCGAGTCTGAAGATAAGTGTGTTCCTTGCATGAAAGGAAAGCATCACAAGAAACCACACAGATCTAAGATTGAAAACTCTATCTCCTCACCATTTGAGTTGCTACACATGGACCTCTTCGGCCCTATAAGCAAGAGAAGTCTAGGTGACAAATGGTACTGTTTGGTTGTCACAGATGATTATTCTAGATTCTCGTGGGTATTCTTTTTGGGATCTAAGGATGAAACTCCAGGAATTCTAATTGAGTTCTTTGATCTGGTAGAGAATGTCTATAAAAAGAGAGTGAAGCGTATTCGTAGTGACAACGAAACAGAATTCAAAAATTCAACGTTGAATATCTATTGCTTAAGCAAAGGGATAATACATCAATTCAGTGCACCTTATGAACCTCAACAGAATGGTGTAGCTGAAAGGAAAAATAGAACGTTGATTGAAGCTGCTAGAACAATGCTTGCTGATTCAAAGCTTCCGGTTATCTTTTGGGCAGAAGCAGCGAACACAGCATGTTATGTTCTAAATAGAGTTCTTACAGTTAAAAAGCAGAACAAGACTTGTTATGAGCTTTTGAACAATAAGAAACCAAACTTAAAAGGGTTTGAACCCTTTGGAGTTTCATGCACAATATTAAAGACCGGACATCAAACTAAATTTGGTGAAAAGGCTGACGAAGGATTTTTCCTAGGTTATATGCTCAATTCTCCAAACAAGAGAGTCTTTAATAAAGTCACGGGACATTTGGAAGTAGTTTATAACATTGAAGTTACGAGCTACTCACCTGATGTTCATAAGGGCTTAGATTGGCAATTTGATTATTCTGATCTTTTTGCATCATTTAAAGTTCCTATTAGTGACTATGTTAGTGATTCAGAGATAGCTGAGCATATATTGTCTGAAGATGTGGATACTGGCCATACTTCAACATCGAGTGTTCCGAATTCTGGAATCAAGACAAATGTTGATCCAAATCAACCATCTACTAGTGGATCTCAAAAATCTAAAGTAGATACACCTCTAAATGAAGAAGAGCTGATTGAAAAATTAGTGGATGATATCCTCACTCCACTGAGAGAGTTAAAAATATCTATGGGTATTGATAACTCACAGCTATCTAGAGAGGGAGTACCGGATTTGGAAGACACTACTGAACAACATAGTATCTATGAGGAAATTGGTACTAACTTAGGAGATGAGATTCCAGTTTAGCCTGTTGCATCAACTAGAACGAGTAAGAATCATCCCGTTGAAAACATCATCGGTGATATTAATACTCCGGTTCAAACAAGGACTCAATCAAAAGCTAGTACGTTTGAAAGTTTAGAATACCAAAGCTTGTATACTGCATTGAAAGAGACAGGGATTCCTAATCAATGTCTACATTCATGCTTTATCTCACAAGTTGAGCCGAAAAATGTTCAAATGGCTCTAAAAGAAAGCTCGTGGGTAGAAGCAATGCAAGAGGAACTATCTCAGTTCACAAAATTACAAGTATGGGAGTTGGTTGACCAACCAAAGGGAGAATATCCAATTGGAACTAGATGGGTATTTAAGTGCAAGAGATATGATAAGGGAATCGTTACTCACAATAAAGCTCGTCTAGTGGTTCAAGGTTTTAATCAACAAGAGGGTATAGATTACAATGAAGTGTTTGCACCAGTTGCTAGGCTCGAAGCAATTAGAGTGTTCTTAGCATTCACATCATTTTATGGTATAAAGGTTTATCAGTTGGATGTTAAGAGTGCCTTCTTGTATGGCAAAGTGGAAGAATTGGTGTATGTTTCACAACCGCCAGGGTTTGCTGATCCTGAGTATCCAGATAGAGTATATCGACTGAATAAGGCTCTATATCGATTACATCAAGCACCAAGGATGTGGTATGGAACACTATCAACGTATCTACTTGAGAATGGATTTACAAGAGGATCAATTGATAGTACACTTTTTGTAAAGTGAAAGAAAAAAAACTTTCTTCTCGTGCAAGTTTATGTTGATGACATTATCTTTGGATCGTCTGATGAAAAGATGTGTCAAGAATTTGAGAAAGTCATGAGAAAAAGGTTTGAAATGTCTGCAATGGGAGAGTTGAATTTCTTCTTAGGGTTACAAGTTGATCAAAAGAAGGATGGATTCTTTATTCATCAATCTAAATATACATATGAGCTGTTGGAACGCTTTAAGATGGATGGAAAGTAAGGTCTACAATACTTCTATTCCAGTCAATCATGGACTAGGTCCAGACACATCGAGTGATAGCGATGTGGATCCAACTCTTTATAGAGCCATGATCGGATCACTAATGTATTTAACTGCCTCTAGGCCTGACATAATGTTTGCTGTTTGTCTATGCACAAGATATTATGCTAATCCGAAAGAGTCACACATGCAAGCTGTTAAACGAATCTTTTGTTACCTCAAAGGGAAACCGAAGCTGGGACTTTGGTATCCGACTGATGGAGACTTAGATCTCGTAGCTTATACTGATTCGGATTATGGAGGATGCAATCAGAATAGGAAATCTACAACCGGAGGATGTCAATTCCTAGGAGGTAGATTGGTATCCTGGCAGTGCAAGAAACAAACCTCGGTAGCCATTTCTACATGTGAAGCTGAGTACGTTGCAGATGGCAGCTGTTGCTCTCAAGTGCTTTGGATTCAACAGCAACTGCGGGATTACGGGTTAAATATAACCAATACTCCTATGATGATTGATAATGAATCAACTATGTCGATCACCAATAATCCAGTGAAGCACAGTAAAACTAAGCATATTGATATTCGACATCATTTTATTAGAGACTGTGCTGAGAAGAAGTTTATAAAGTTAGTTAAGGTTCCATCATTGGATAACTTAGCAGACTTATACACAAAGGCCTTCGACAGAGCAAGATTTGAGACGTTGGTTCAACTGAACGGAATGAGAAATCCAGAGTGATTAGTCTTCCAAGGGTATTTTTGTAATAGTTAGTACTTTTATGTATTATTAAAAAAAAAAAAACGTGGGGGCGTATGGCATTCATTTGCTTGTTACCTAAGGGGAATCGCCTTCATTAAAGAATATAAATATAATATTCTTTAAAAAATTTTAAGTTTTTATTTGCAAAAACTAAGAGAAATGATAGTACATTAGGAGAATAAGCTTCACAATAATAAGCTTAAGTCCTAAGTATGATGTGTTAGTAGGTTCAACTAAAGCTACATTAAAACTGCAGCTGTTTTATCAGGTATGTATTTATATTTATTTGATTATACACCTCTTTCCACAAGTTATAATTTGTCTGTTTTAAATGTCTAGACAGATTCATCATATGATGTACTGGTAGGCAAGTTATACAATCATTTCTAAGTTTTAAGAAGTAATAATTTATATGATTATTATTTAGTGTATCTATTATATGGTGTATGACCTAAGTCTTAAATTGTTGAATGACAGTATTCACGTACACTGTGATTATAAAGCTATAAAAAAGGACAAATAGTTAAAATAATGGGTATTAACTTAACTAAAGGTAACTTTGTTGTACTATGTACAGACCTGGAGCCATTAGTTAAGATAATATTCTCAAGTATATTTTGTTTATACTAAGGGTTTCTTTGTTGTACTATGTACAGATCTGCGACCACTAGTATCTTCAAGGTATGTTTGATATTTGTCTAAACTAAAATTCAAGTGTATGTTACATTATGTAATCACTACCTTGTCTTAAAAATCAGTGTTATGTGTTTTACTAGAATTCTTCAGTATATCATATCTTAGAGATCACTTGATAATATTCATACTAACAATAAATGTGTTGCTTAGAAATGTGAGTATAATTTGTTTATGTGGATCATAATACAGGTAATCGTCTTGAACTGTCTCTACTAAAATATTTTCACTTTAAGTGAATAATGTATTTTTCAATTATGCTATGTGGATAAAGGTATCTAAGATATAATTTTATAAATATAAGTAGATTAATGATAAAATAAGTTGGGATTTTATTGTAATTTATTTGAATTTCATGAGGTATATATACTAACAATCTACTTTTGCCAGTTAATAATACTAAATAGCTTGTTCTTTCTAATATGATCCCTAAACAGATAAATTCTTTTTCAGTTTATTATATATTTTCTTCTTTGTTTTATTCAAGTGATTAATAAAATGGTACTTGATACCAATGTTTATAAAATTGTGTTTTTATCTTATTTTATTTTTAGCTTTATGTTTTAATAAAGTTTTTGTGTTTATTAGATTTTACCCTTTGAAATTAAATTATACTGAATAATTTCTATTTTGTGTTGAGCAATCGTAACAAATACAAGTGAAAAATAATTTTATTTTAGACTTGTACAAATGATGGGTTTTTAATTTATACTTACTATTTAATTCGCGTTTTTATTTCGTTCTGCGAGTTTGACCAGTCAAACCAGCGAATCGACTTAAATCTCGCGAATCGAGTCAAACGTATAAAGAGACTGCGGATCGACCAGTCAACCCACCGTACCCACTTCATTCGCGAGTTCACTTCCATTCTACGAATCCACTTGGCGATTAAAGCAATTTTTACTTTTCGCTTGATTTAGTCTTTACGTATACGGGAACGAGTTTTTCACTCCGTGGGTGTAACACCTCGCAAATTTAAACACGATTAATTAAGTTAATCACTTGCATTATTAGACTAATTCCCTACTTGAGTGAATTCACAACACATTCTAGAGGTAAGTCTAGCATAGCCCAACTAGATAATACGCGTAGTATTACGTATTCGTAATTAGTTGTAATTACGTACTGAACAATTTGAAAACAAACGCGATAAAAACATAAGACTGTTGGTGAACAAAATTATTTAATAAAACGAAATTATTAAATAACGTAGTAACGAATAAATATTTTGTCAAAAATATTTACAAATCATTCTATAACGCAAAATGTTTAATTCGTACAATTTAAATAAAACAAAGTTCGAGATTTATAAAATTTATTAATTGGGTTTCATAAAAGATCCTAATTAAAAATAATGAAAATGTAATTAAAAACATAATAGTTAAAATAAAATAACATTTAACGGTCGGGTAAACGAACACGGAGACAGAAAGTGGAATAAAACCACCTCCCACCTCCATTTTCTTTCATTTTCTATCTATCTCATTCTCTCTCTTCCTTCTCTTTTCTCTTCCTTCTCTCTAAACTCTCTCAAAAATCACACAAAAACCTCAAATACTACCACAAAAACGCGCCGAATCACCATACATCTTTGGAATAAAACGACCACGGCACCCCGATCTACACTTCTACCTTTTCGGATTTCAAATCCGGCACTCGTAAGTTTCCGACAAATCCTGCAAATCTTTAGATTTCAAAGTTATAATTGCTATTTCTTGTTTAACATACTTAGAATAACATGTTTTAGTGTTTTATACAACCGAAAACGTTCCAAATCAACCAAAAATCCGACTTTTTCTCGCTGTTCGTCGAACAGGCGACTACGTCGCATTGGGACCGAAAACAGTACTGCGACGTAGGCCTTTACGTCGCATTACCCTTCCTTACGTCGCACATAGCGACGCAACCCACTACGTCGCATTAAATTACGAACGTCGCCTATGCGACGCAACCCATGACGTCGCAAAACCTGAATGCGACGTAGACCCGTACGTCGCACCCTACGTCGCATAACAACCCAGCGTCGCACCTTACGTCGCTAAAAACAGGAAGTTTAAAAACTTGTTTTCACTAAGTGTCGAACTAACCGGAAATGCATATCTTTAAACGATACGATTCACGAGCTTTACAAACAATACAAACACTCTTATTTTACCGAAATTTGGATTTCAAACTATCACCAACGAGTCGTATACATTTTCACAAACAACAAAATACAACGTAAACGGTTAATACTTGGGACATAACTTGGTTGTACGAACACTAGCATGGATGATCAGTTTAGACATCCACATACTTATTAATCTCGTACGTTTAGGACGTTAGGAGATTCCAGACTGTACTTGGGCTTAGGTTTGCTAGCACTCGCACAACTACTTAACTCAACAGGTGAGTTCACAGCCCCTACTTTTACTGTTTGTAACTACTTTTGGGGTGGAAAACATAGTCAACTGCTTTACTGATTACTGATTGCCATAACTGCTTTTACTATATGATTATTTATCATACTACTTACTCGAACAATTAGAGTATTTGAACTGTTAAACTGCTATACAAACTATCACATAACTGCCTTTGGCACACTCATACAAACAACTTATAACTGTGGACAACTACTACAACTGTCCGTACGACATGGCATTCCAAACAAAAGCTATTATCACTATGTGAAACTAAATTGGTATCTTACCGGAGAACGACCGGTACATATTGGTAACTTGTCGGAGAACGACCGACACTAACAGTGCATCTTACCGGAGAACGACCGGTACTAACAGTGTATCTTACTGGAGAACGACCAGTACTAACAATGTATCTCACCGGAGAACGACCGGTGCTAACTTGGTATCTTACCGGAGAACGACCGGTACATTTGGTAACTAGTCGGAGAACGACCGACTCAAACTTTAAAACTACTGGAGAACGACCAGCAACATGTTTTCAAACATACATTTTGGGTAACGTCCCACACAACTATTTATGGGCAACATCCCACATAAACTTAACCCTTTGGGCGAACAACCCACTAAACTTATACTTTGGATGACGTTCCACTAAACATTACTCGACTATTTTGGCAATTACTATTTACGAACGTATTTGGTCCAACAACTGTGACTACAAAACTTGAAACAACAATATACAACATAAAACCTGTGGATTCACTCAACCTAGTTGTTGACTTTTACTATGTTTTTCAGGGAATTAGCTGCGCATATAAGATCGCCAACACACATGGAGAATTAGGCGACCCTTGAAGCTTAGGATGCCAACTTTTGGAAACATATGGATTTCTTTAGTATAACTGAAATGTTTTAGTCATATTTTCGAAATCTACTTTTGTAAACTTACTACTTTTAACTTATACGATTCGATGAATCGTAAACTTTGTAATTTACTCTTTTGGCATCTTAATATTTATTGTTCTGTTGTAATCATAAGCTCTGATACGTATGCATGCTTCATTATTGTGACACCCCAGTACTTAAACCAAACGCTTCCGCTAAACAAATTTGGGGGTGTTACAGATTGGTATCAGAGCCATTGGTTATAGCGAACTAGGAAACTTTAGGTGACTTAGAAACCTAGAGACCTAGACTATAGCCTTGGCTAGAACGCACATGCATACATACAATTGCATACATCTAAACTATCGCTACGATACTTCGATACGCGTGAACTGTTCACCACATCCGACTCGTTCATTGTACTCTGATCTCATATGAACCTGATCGTGATTAAACGGTTGATGAAAAGAAGTATGTATTTGGCATCATATAATGACGCCTGGCCAACGTGATTATATTATACTAAGTACATATGGGTGTTTCATAGTCGTAAGATACGTGATGGGGATTCGACAATTTTTCTTGATACTTTAAAACTAGAAATATGTGAAAATTCATTTCTCACATATTTTTCTTTGGCATTGACTTCTGCATCTTTTCATCGCAGAACGTCAGCATGCCGCCTAAACAAAGAAAGACTCGAAACAGTCGACGAAATTCTCCACCTGTACCTCCAGAAACAACCGAACAAATTATCGAACGCCGCGTGGCTGAGGCTATTGCTCAGTACGAGGCTAGCAGGAATCGTGAAAACCCAACCAACAATAGTGGAGCCACCCCAGTTAACAGCGAGACCCCAACCAATAACCCACAGGGGTGTTCCTACAAAACATTCCAAGCCTGCAAACCGAGTACCTTTACCGGGACTGAAGGGGCCGTTGGCCTAGTCCACTGGATCGAGAAAACAGAGTCAGTGATCGACATCAGTGATTGTGCTGCTGACAAAATCGTGAAATACGCCACCTGCACTCTAGCCGACAAAGCGCTAACATGGTGGAACGCTCAGGTACAAATCATGGGACGCCCAGCTGCTTACTCCATCTCATGGGAGACACTGAAACGAATGCTGATGGAGGAATTTTGCCCTCCCAACGAGATGCAAAAACTTGAAACCGAATTCTGGAACATCCAAATGATCGGCGCTGACATTTCCGGTTACACAACTAGATTCCAGGAGCTTGCACGCCTGGTGCCTCACATGGTAACCCCCGAGAGCAAACGCATTGAGCGTTATAACAGGGGTTTGGCACCACAAATCCGAGGCATGGTTATGTCCTCCAAACCAGCCACTTTTAGGAGCGCAGTTGATCTGGCTCAAAGCTTAACCGACGACGCCGTCGAGATTGGAACCCTGAAAGTTATCACGGGGAAAACTGAACTTACCCGTACTGATGCGGGCGACTCTGGAACCCACAAACGCAAATGGAACAACGACGGTAACGACCGTCAGGGTCAACAAAACAGAAATCCGGGAAACACCCGAGCCTTCGCTGCAATCACCAACCCTGGACCCAAAACCTACCTTGGCAACAAACCGAGGTGCGACAAGTGCGGTAGACACCACGATGGTGATTGTACATTTTGTCAAAACTGCAGACGTCCCGGTCACTTAGCACAGAACTGTAGGACAAACCTACCACCTCCAGCCGCCTCCGAGGTACAAAACACCGGCTGCTTTAGGTGTGGTGATCCTGGACATCACCGAAACCAATGCCAAAACCCGAACAACAACCGCAACAATCAAAACGACAACAACCGCACCGTTAACAAAGGCTACACTCCAAGCCGCGCATACATCCTCCGTGCACCAGAAACGGTTGCAGACCTCAACTAGCACGGTACGTTTTAACGACTATTGCTACGATTTAACATACGTTTCATTCGAATGTCTATTCAACATTAACACTTGGTAAACTTCGATTATTATAGAACGCATAACTATTTAAACTATACCGCGAGTATACTAAACCGTTACAACTTTCTGGCAACAATTGAACGCCACGCAAAATATTACAATTGTTAACAACATGACCCATCGGAGAACATACGCCGCGGGCGATCCAATTTGGTTTTAAATCTCGGGACGAGATTTCTCTAACGAGGGGAGAATGTAACACCTCGCAAATTTAAACACGATTAATTAAGTTAATCACTTGCATTATTAGACTAATTCCCTACTTGAGTGAATTCACAACACATTCTAGAGGTAAGTCTAGCATAGCCCAACTAGATAATACGCGTAGTATTACGTATTCGTAATTAGTTGTAATTACGTACTGAACAATTTGAAAACAAACGCGATAAAAACATAAGACTGTTGGTGAACAAAATTATTTAATAAAACGAAATTATTAAATAACGTAGTAACGAATAAATATTTTGTCAAAAATATTTACAAATCATTCTATAACGCAAAATGTTTAATTCGTACAATTTAAATAAAACAAAGTTCGAGATATATAAAATTTATTAATTGGGTTTCATAAAAGATCCTAATTAAAAATAATGAAAATGTAATTAATAACATAATAGTTAAAATAAAATAACATTTAACGGTCGGGTAAACGAACACGGAGACAGAAAGTGGAATAAAACCACCTCCCACCTCCATTTTCTTTCATTTTCTATCTATCTCATTCTCTCTCTTCCTTCTCTTTTCTCTTCCTTCTCTCTAAACTCTCTCAAAAATCACACAAAAACCTCAAATACTACCACAAAAACGCGCCGAATCACCATATATCTTTGGAATAAAACGACCACGGCACCCCGATCTACACTTCTACCTTTTCGGATTTCAAATCCGGCACTCGTAAGTTTCCGACAAATCCCGCAAATCTTTAGATTTCAAAGTTATAATTGCTATTTCTTGTTTAACATACTTAGAATAACATGTTTTAGTGTTTTATACAACCGAAAACGTTCCAAATCAACCAAAAATCCGACTTTTTCTCGCTGTTCGTCGAACAGGCGACTACGTCGCATACCGAAAACAGTACTGCGACGTAGGCCTTTACGTCGCATTACCCTTCCTTACGTCGCACATAGCGACGCAACCCACTACGTCGCATTAAATTGCGAACGTCGCCTATGCGACGCAACCCATGACGTCGCAAAACCTGAATGCGACGTAGACCCGTACGTCGCACCCTACGTCGCATAACAACCCAGCGTCGCACCTTACGTCGCTAAAAACAGGAAGTTTAAAAACTTGTTTTCACTAAGTGTCGAACTAACCGGAAATGCATATCTTTAAACGATACGATTCACGAGCTTTACAAACAATACAAACACTCTTATTTTACCGAAATTTGGATTTCAAACTATCACCAACGAGTCGTATACATTTTCACAAACAACAAAATACAACGTAAACGGTTAATACTTGGGACATAACTTGGTTGTACGAACACTAGCATGGATGATCAGTTTAGACATCCACATACTTATTAATCTCGTACGTTTAGGACGTTAGGAGATTCCAGACTATACTTGGGCTTAGGTTTGCTAGCACTCGCACAACTACTTAACTCAACAGGTGAGTTCACAGCCCCTACTTTTACTGTTTGTAACTAATTTTGGGGTGGAAAACATAGTCAACTGCTTTACTGATTACTGATTGCCATAACTGCTTTTACTATATGATTATTTATCATACTACTTACTCGAACAATTAGAGTATTTGAACTGTTAAACTGCTATACAAACTATCACATAACTGCCTTTGGCACACTCATACAAACAACTTATAACTGTGGACAACTACTACAACTGTCCGTACGACATGGCATTCCAAACAAAAGCTATTATCACTATGTGAAACTAAATTGGTATCTTACCGGAGAACGACCGGTACATATTGGTAACTTGTCGGAGAACGACCGACACTAACAGTGTATCTTACCGGAGAACGACCGGTACTAACAGTGTATCTTACTGGAGAACGACCAGTACTAACAATGTATCTCACCGGAGAACGACCGGTGCTAACTTGGTATCTTACCGGAGAACGACCGGTACATTTGGTAACTAGTCGGAGAACGACCGACTCAAACTTTAAAACTACTGGAGAACGACCAGCAACATGTTTTCAAACATACATTTTGGGTAACGTCCCACACAACTATTTATGGGCAACATCCCACATAAACTTAACCCTTTGGGCGAACAACCCACTAAACTTATACTTTGGATGACGTTCCACTAAACATTACTCGACTATTTTGGCAATTACTATTTACGAACGTATTTGGTCCAACAACTGTGACTACAAAACTTGAAACAACAATATATAACATAAAACCTGTGGATTCACTCAACCTAGTTGTTGACTTTTACTATGTTTTTCAGGGAATTAGCTGCGCATATAAGATCGCCAACACACATGGAGAATTAGGCGACCCTTGAAGCTTAGGATGCCAACTTTTGGAAACATATGGATTTCTTTAGTATAACTGAAATGTTTTAGTCATATTTTCGAAATCTACTTTTGTAAACTTACTACTTTTAACTTATACGATTCGATGAATCGTAAACTTTGTAATTTACTCTTTTGGCATCTTAATATTTATTGTTCTGTTGTAATCATAAGCTCTGATACGTATGCATGCTTCATTATTGTGACACCCCAGTACTTAAACCAAACGCTTCCGCTAAACAAATTTGGGGGTGTTACAGTGGGTTTTATACTTCTTCATTTTGCGAACATTTTGAGGTATAATACAATGGATTTCACCGTGTAATTAACGAGAAATCGAAAGTTTTATAAACTTAGGGTTTTGGTTTGAAGTTTGAACGATTCATATAGATTTATGGTGTTATTGGACTTGAATCCTTAGGGTTAATGTTAAATAACCTTAAATGAATGTGAATGTATCGATTGATCGTGTTAAAATTAACAAAATCATTGATTTTAAGATTAAACTCGCGACAGCAGTTTATCAAGCGAGTTGAGTTCCAGTTTGAACTCGCAGCGAGTTGAGTTTGAACTGTAGCGGATCGAGTTGATTAGCGGATCGACTAGCGAGTTGATCTGCGGATTGACTTGATTAGCGAGTTCAATAGGCTGCGGATTCAGTTGCGAGTTGACTGGCGAATCGAGTATTACTCAATTCGCATGTCATTCCTTGCGAGTCCAGGACTTAGAAAATTTTTGTTTTAAAAGTTAATATATAAATGTTAAGACTTTTTGAGTAATAACTGGTATATATTGGACTTGTATTAAAATATATTTATATCGAAAGTCTACCGATTCAAAAAGTAATCGAGTGGCATGTCCTAATTTTATGTTAGCGGTATAATATATATTTTTGTTTTATAAAACGTTAATGACTTGAGAATTTTATATTTACAAGTAACTAACGAAAATTAAATATTGAACTTATGATCCTTTTTGGTATAAGTTATATATGTGTTTAATATGTTAAGAACTACGATGTTAGATGATCGTTTTTGATTCATAAACATTATAGTTTATAATTTACTAACGTGCATTAATTGTTTTTGTCATTTGTGTTTCTTTTACAGATATGGCGAGGCAATTTGATAAAATTCACAATGTTCTTGTGGATCTGGATATATCGGCACGTGGAGCCAACCGGGTAGTTCAAGTGCTGACATTTTTTGCACGTTCTCGTGTGAGATATGCACTTACAGAGTCTCCACCTATTTCTCAGACGATACTGAACGACTTCTGGACTGATATTCAGTATGATGAATCAGTTAGTCCACCGGTTATACGCACATCGGTGAATCAACAACCGATAGTATTTACTGCTTCTGACCTTCGTCAGATTTTGCATTTGGGTATAGTTGACCAAGAAGATGGTCCGACTGAGTACTCAAGTGATTTTATTAAGGGTGCGTTAGGTAGGATGGGCTATACGGGTGAGAGGAGAGGACGTCAATTCCTCAAGGCCCTGATAATTGGCCAATGGAGATTCTTGTGGCATGTTATAATCACAGTTTTTGGACCGAAGAATGGCGGTTTTGATGAGTTGAGCCCTGCTCTTGTATCGGCGGTACTGTCACTGGTTTACAATAAACCATACAGTTTTTGTGATTTTATTTTTGGCGAGATGGTTAGGCAGATTTCGGGTTCTGTCAGATCACGCTTTATGATCTACCTGAGGTTCTGTATGTGGATTATCCGTGCTCATCTTCCGGATATTGTTATCCCTGAGCCGCACTTACGTGTAGATACTATCGCACTCAGAGGATACAACGCGATGTTTCAACAGACTATTCGAAGGGAGGAATATGTCAAGCTGGAGATCCGTGATCTTTTTGGCTATCTTATTGATCCTGCTTACATTACGCCACCGAACAATGGTTGGCTTGATGTTGCTGCTACTGATGTTGCTGTACCTGAGCCTGCTGCTGCTGTTGATGCTGTGGTTCCACAACCTGAGCCACAGGCACTGCTTGAAGATGTTTTGATACAGGAAGATCAGCCAGGTCAACAGGTTGATGCTGAGATTGCTGCACAAGTAGTCTAAGAGGTGCTCGTTCAGAATGACGATGCACAAGATCCCGATCTGAGGGAAATTGATCAGTTCTTTGATGTTGCACCTGAACAGGTATTATATCAATTATATAATAATATAGATATTTAGATGTTCGATGTAACTGAATATTATAGTATAATATTATTATATAAAGATAATGTTATAGATATTTAGTTGATTGGATAATATTTCTGATTATAAAATATAAATATCATTATACAGAAAGGAAGCTGAAGCTGAGGCTGTGAACCCAGAGGTTGCAATACCTGAGGGTGAGCAGAGACAGCAAGATGTATCAGTTATTGTACCGGTTAAGGTATTATATCTGATTAATCTTAAATATATAGAACTTGTATGATAGAGTTTTACACTAATCATAAATGTTTAATATATTCAAAATTTAGGATCCTGTTGGTTCATCTGGAGGTTGTAACACCCCCAAATTAATGATTTGCAGAAGCATACTTGGGTGTTACTAATCAATATACAAAGCACAAGATATACAGCAAACGGCCTCTAAATGAGACGTTGTAAAACGATTTCATATGAAATAAATGTTTGAAAACTCAATGTTTTCGTATACAAAATGTAGTTCCCTAGAGTCCACGCGTGTAGTGGGAGATTCTATTACATAATCAAAATGTACAAAAGATAATGCTGAGAATCTCCGTTAATGCAATTTAGTTGAAATCATGCGACTCTAGCTATGTCCTGGAGTAATCCTACTCCGTCTGGGTACCTGAGAATACATGCTAAAAGGTCAACACGAATGTTGGTGAATCTCACAGGTTTGTAAGTAATATCAGTTTTTGAACACAAGATTTTTATCAGTAGTGCCCGTAGGCATAAATCAAGTATTTGCAATCCTGCAAATGTAAAATAAGTAAGTTATACCATTGCCATGAGGCTCATAATCGAAGCTTAACCCGTAAGTAATAATTTGCTCCCGTGACATGCTCGTAACTGAGCAAGCATAAGTAACGAATAATAGTCGCCCGTTTATACAGAACGGTTCGTGGTAGCACTACTACCCCGGACGGGGAGGGTCATTTCCCTAATGGATCCATTAACTAGTGTTCGCGCTTAAGTCCATAACTAACGATATATGATGGAGAGACTTCAATGAAAAGTAAGTAACTCATGCAATCTCGTATAGTAAAATGTATAGTTCGTACTTGTGTTCAAGAAAAGTAAGCAATGTATCTCACCCCGTATGTAAAACAGTAAAGGTGGGGCTGTAAGACTCACCTGAGCCTAGCAAGTAATGTATGAGAAGTCAACCAAGTAACGCGGATGTAAGTCCGTAAGTATGTTGGTTCTCAGAACCCTGCAACCTTCTGGCGTCCGAAACGCACAGGGTTGTAAGTAAATAAGTAAATAAGTAAATAAGTTGGTGTCTTAAAAGATCACCCTTGTAGTTGTTCGTCCAACTAGAATGTCCAAATGGTTTCGATTTGGTTGATTTGTTAAGTGTTTGAAAACGTGTACGGCCCGTTGGTGATTAGTTGTAATAATAATCTCAACTATTATTATTTAAATTTTGTAGTGTTATACGAGTTTGACACTTGGTGTGAAATGTAATTACAAACTCTAAGTGACGGGGGTCCGGGGGCAGCGCCCCTGGTAGCAGGGTCCAAGGGGCGGCAGCCCCTGGCAAGGTCAAAGGGGCAGAGCCCCTGGTTGGGGTCGGGCTGCCAAGTCAGCTTGGAAAATTTTTATTCCTACTACTTTCCTTTAGTGAAAACGTATCCGAAATTTGAATTTGGAGTAAAATTAGGTGGTAAAATCTTGGTTCCGACACTTAGTAAAAATATGAGTTTTCAGGGTTCTGTTTTATGCGATGTAGCATGCGACGTAAGGTGCGACGTGGGCATGTACGTCGCATTATGCGACCTTCGCAATTCAATGCGACGTGGGTTCGGTTTGCGACGTTAAGGCTGATGTCGCTATATGCGACGTCGCAATTTAATGCGACGTTGAGGCTAATGTCGCACCTGCGAGATCGTGAAGGGTTTCGCGACGTTGTAGCTGACGTCGCATAAATCTGAGTCCAAAAGCGACGTTACGGTCTGATGGCCGGAATTTGAGGCCAAAACGAGTTTTCCGGCCACAGTTCGGTCCAAATCCCAACCCATTTTTGGACATTTCAAGTTATTAAAAACAACAAACAAGTAAAAATAGTAAGAATCGAGAGGTTTCGACTTTTGTCGGAAAACTTACAAAGTGTCGAATCGAAAATCCGAAAAGGTAGGAAGGTAGATCGTGTCGCGGTGGTGCTTTTCTTCTAAACGAGGGGTATGATCCGAGTGCGTCTTGTGGTGTTATTTAGTGAATTAGTGTGCTGGTGGTGGATGGAGTTTTTAGAGAGAAAAGGAAAGAGAGAGAGAGACGAGATGGTGGAAATGAAAAAGGAAAAGAGAGGAGGTGGGGGTGTAGGTGGAGCCTGTAACAACCGCCAAATTAGGACTAGTATTTAGTACCTAATTCTATGATTTATACATGTAATTAGTTCTGTGTTAGGCTAATTAATGTATCAAAATATATATATTGATGAATATATACGAATACGCAATTGGATTAGATCGTACACAGTTTTCAATCGAATGTAATTCGATTCAGTTAAATATGGACGTTGGTGAAACATTTTGTTCAATAACGCGATCATTTCCCAAGTATTATTATGACAATATCTCAAGTGTGTATTATATCGTACAAATAAACGTCTACACAATTAAAATAGTTAACGCGCAATTCAAAAACAAAAATAAACAAATTTATTTAAAGATTTGACAAAATAATTCAACTAAATTATTAAACAAAGATTCGTAAATTAATATGAATAATTAACGCGTAAAATAAATATGTAACGCTTAAATGACAGAGAAAACGAACACCGCACGGAGTACGGAACGGAGACTGAAAATGGGAGGCTTAACCTCCCACTTCCCTCCTTCTTTCCTCATTTCTCCACCTCACACTCTCTCTCTTACTCTCTTTTCTCTCTTTCTTTCTCTCAAAATTTCCATCACCACCATCATCCAAAAACACCAAAAAGCACCACGAAACAACATCAAATCACCAAGCTCATTTGGGGAAAAAGATTCACCTCGTCACGATCTACATTTCCATCTTTTCGGATTCTCCTGGCGTTAACTTTGTAAGTTCCGAAAAATTCTCGAAACCTCTCGGTTTTACTTATTTTCAGCTTATGGTTGTTTATTTACACTTGTAATGCCCATTGGAGGGTTGGGTAAAAGAATCGGACCAAACGGAAACCCGAAAACATGTTTTTGGCTCAAAATCCGTCGATCAGACGTAAGTGACGCACTGACAAACCCAGATATGCGTCACTTCGTGCGACACTGACTAAGTGTCGCATAAGCCCCTTTACCGACACTACATGCGCCACTTGCTTAAGTGACGCCTACCATCGTACCGACACTTGCTTAAGTGCCGCGGCCACTTTACCCGACACTTCTTAAGTGTCGCATTTAATTAATTTCAGATTGCTATACGACACTTGTTAAGTGACGCCTTGATATTTTACCGACACTTCCCTAGTGTCGCACGACCACGTTACCCGACACTTTACCCGACACTTCTTAAGTGTCGCATGACCACCCTAAGTGACGCCATGAAGTGTCGCATAAAACAGAATTCTTAAGAGATTTTCACTAAAAACAAGGTAGTAAATATGAATTTTTCCTTCCGAGCTGACTCGGTAGCTCGACCCCGACCAGGGGCTCTGCCCCTTGGAACCCCGCAACCAGGGGCGCTGCCCCCGGACCCCCGTCGTTCCTTTACAAAATGTTTCAAACACAATTATCATACTTTGAAATTACAAATATCAACCGTCACCAACGGACCAAACATGTTTTCTAAAAACAAACGATTACGCCCACTTAAACAAACATCGGGCATACTAGTTGTGTACAACAATTCTAGGTGGTCTTGCGAGACATCTACTTACATGACCTTATGTGTTTAGGCATTTGAAGGATTTCGGGTTCGGAGAACCTACGGATTGATATTACTTACTCGTTTATTGTATAAACGTAACTTGCAAAGGCTCAGGTGAGTCTTACAGCCCCACTTTTACTGTTTTACATACGGGGTGAGATACATTGCTTACTTTTTTTGAACACAAGTACGAACTATACATTTTACTATACGAGATTGCACGAGTTACTTACTTTTCACTGAAGTCTCTCCATCATATATCGTTAGTTATGGACTTAAGCGCGAACACTAGTTAATGGATCCATTAGGGAAATGACCCTCCCCGCCCGGGGTAGTAGCGCTACCACGAACCGTTATGTATAAGCGGGCGACTATTATTCGTTACTTATGCTTGCTCAGTTACGAGCATGTCACGGGAGCAATTTATTACTTACGGGTTAAGCTTCGATTATGAGCCTCATGGCAACGGTATAACGTATTTACTTTACATTTGCTGGATTTGCAAATAATTGATTTACGCCTGCGGGCACTACTGATGAAATCTTGTGTTCAAAACTGATATTACTTACAAACCTGTGAGATTCACCAACATTCGTGTTGACCCTTTTAGCATGTATTCTCAGGTACACAGACGGAGTAGGATTACTTCAGGACATAGCTAGAGTCGCATGATTTCAACTAAACTGCATTAACGGAGATTCTCAGCATTATCTTTTGTACATGTTGATTATGTAATAGAATCTCTCGCCCTACGCGTGGACTCTAAGAAACTACATTTTGTATACGAAAACATTAAGTTTTCAAACATTTATTTCTATGAAATTGTTTTACAACGTCTCATTTAGAGGTCGTTTACTGTATATCTTGTGCTTTATATATTGATTAGTAACACCCAAGTATGCTTCCGCAAATCATTAAATTTGGGGGTGTTACAGATTGGTATCAGAGCCTAAGGTTATAGTGAACTAGGTTACATTTAGTGGGCCTAGACTATGACCGTTAGGCAGAATTTCCTTATTAGGCATGACTGGTTCAGGAATTACAGCATACAACTTTAATTTAACATAGCCTGATCAACTATGTACAATTAAGGAAAGATGATGTAAGGTCTGAAACGATTATGTTGAACGGGGATACGTTAGTTGACTCTGACCACGAGAGAACCAGACCATTACTTGATACGTGCTAGACACTAGGCTGGATATTATGTACTTACCTATATATTAGCCTCGTCTTACTTACACTCTGCCACAGGAATGGCAAACACACCACCCAATTCGTCACGCTCTCATCCGCAAGGATCTCAAAACCCGCGAATAGCCAGGAGGACCACTAGGTCACCTCAAACCAGCCCCTATCCTGTTCATAACTCTCAGAACTCGGCACACCCCACGGTGCCAGTGTTGGCTACCCAACTCCGCCGTCAGGAGCAAAGGCTCGAGAATCTCGAACGGGAACAACACCCAATGACCTACCTGCTCCGCCAAGCACTTGATCATTTATCACAACTCCAGCGAGAACAAGAAGATACCAGCCTCTCTGTAAACATAATTCAGGATTCAATGACCGTTGAATTAGGTGCAGATGAACTCATAAGAGACCGACTACAGGAATGTGAACAGCGTTCACAGGAGGCTGAGGAGTACTCTCGAGCACTGGTACAACGACTGGCCTTGGTTGAAGACAACGCCAGGCAAGCCAACAGACTTGCAGACAAGGTGGATCGCCTTGTTGCGCTAATGGAGCAAGTCAACTTACGTCAAGACTAGAGTAGTCTTCACCTTGTAACCAATTATCTGCCAAAATAGGACTTATGTAATTCGACCGGATTCAATAATTCCCGGCACTTTTGTACTACTATTACTCTGTAATCTTTTGGAAAACTCGTACCTTGTATCCAACTTGATTATCTAAATGGAATATGATTATCACTTCGTACTGTTATCGTGTATCTCATCATATACACTTGTGATATATCATAATTTCATGCAAATATCTTATTCCTCTTTCCTTGTTCTTTTCTTGTTCAACATCATGCCACCTCGCCGACAAGTCACCCTCAGTGAAGCCGAAATTGCGGGTCTGATTGCCCGTAGCGTGGCACAAGCCTTGGCCACCCGAACACCAACTCCTAGTAGCGAAGATGCAGCTACTAATGGGCCACAACCCAGACCCTGCTCTTACAAGGACTTTCAGAACTGCAAACCCTTGAGCTTTGCGGGTACCGAAGGAGCAATCGGTCTGGTACGCTGGATCGAGAAAATCGAATCTATATTCCTTATCTGCAACTGCACGGAGGAAGACAAGGTAAAGTTCTCCGTCAGTACTTTCTCTGACACCGCTCTCACCTGGTGGAACACCTATACCCAGACTGTGTGTATTGCTAATGCTTACAAACTCTCGTGGGAGGAGTTGAAGAAGATGCTGAGGGCCGAGTACTACCCCAGAGACGAATTGAAACAACTGGAAGTGGAATTCTGGAACCACAAAATGCAGGGTGATGACATCACGGGGTACACCAACCGCTTTCACCAACTGGCACTTCTGTGCCCAACCATGGTCGATCCTGAGTACAAGAGGATCGAGAAATATGTCGATGGACTTCCTGACAGACTTCAAGACCTGGTGACTTCATCCAAACCGGGTACTATTCAGAGCGCCATCCGTATGGCCCATGAACTGACGGCAAACTCTGTCCGTCGTGGCACAACATCAACCCCATCTGCAAACAACAAACACAAATGGGAAGGAAACCTCAACTCATCCAACCAAACCACCAACAAAAAGCCTGAGCATGTTAAGGCTTATTCCTCGGGGACTACGGAAAAGAAAGGGTACATCGGGAACAAACCCTACTGTCCCAAATGCAATCGTCATCATGACGGTTCCTGCCCTTGCACCAACTGCAAATGGTTCGGGCACCTAGCCAAGGATTGCCGAGCCAACATTCCTAACACCAACACCCATGCACCAAAGACCTGCTTTGGGTGCGGAAATTCTGGGCATTTCAAGAGCAACTGCCCCAAGCTGAAGAACAACAACAACAAACACAACAACAACAACAACAACAACAACAACAACAACAACAACAACAACAACAACAACAACAACAACAACAACAACAACAACAACAACAACCGCAACAACAACGCCCGGAGCAGAGCCTTCGTGATCAGCTCAGGGTACGCCCGTCAAGACCCGAATGTGGTCTCGGGTATGTTCCTCCTCAACAACTTATCTGCTTCTATTCTATTTGATACTGGTGCCGATAGGAGCTTTATTTCTGATGAGTTTTGCCCACTACTTGATATCACCCCCGCGGCCTTAGATGTTAAGTACACCGTAGAACTTGCAAATGGTAAACTCATAGAAACCGATAGTGTGATACCTAATTGCACTTTAAACCTTGCCAATGAAATCTTCTCAATCGATCTTATGCCTGTTGAACTAGGAAGTTTCGACGTCATTGTGGGTATGGACTGGTTATCCAAACATCGGGCCAAAATTGTTTGCTATGATAAGATCGTCCGTATCCCTCTCGCCGTCGGTAGAACCCGATCATACAGGGGGAGACAGGTGGGTCGAGACTAAACTTAATCTCCTATTTAAAAACCCGAAAATTTCTGAGAAAAGGTTACCCAGCAATTCTCGCGCACATCACGGAGAAAAAGTCGGAGGAGAAGCGACTTGAAGATGTGCCAATCGTTAGAGATTTTCCCGAAGTCTTTCCGGAAGAACTACCTAGTCTACCTTCGCCTAGACAGGTTAAGTTCTCGATTGATCTCGTGCCGGGTGCCGCACTGGTGGCCCGAGCACCGTACCGACTAGCCCCATCCGAACGTCAGGAGCTGTCCACTCAGTTACAGGAACTTCTGGATAGAGGATTCATCAGACCGAGTTCTTCACCTTGGGGAGCTCCGGTCTTGTTTGTCAAAAAGAAAGACGGTTCATTTCGAATGTGTATTGACTACCGAGAGTTAAACAAACTAACCGTCAAGAACCGATACCCACTTCCTCGAATCGATGATCTTTTCGATCAACTCCAAGGATTAAGCTTTCATTAAAAAATTGATCTTCGATCAGGTTATCATCAATTGCATGTTCGCGATGCCGACATCCCAAAAACCACATTCAGAACCTGTTACGGGCACTACGAATTCCAAGTGATACCATTTGGTCTAACCAACGCACCGGCTGTATTCATGGACCTTATGAATGGGTGTGCAAACCTTATCTCGACAAGTTTGTCATTGTCTTCATCGATGACATCCTTATATACTCACGAAACGAACAAGAAAACGCACAACACCTCAGAACCATCATAGAACTACTTAGACACGAGGAGCTTTACGCCAAATTCTCTAAATGTGAGTTCTGGATAAAAACCGTTCAATTCCTCGGACACGTGATTGACAGTCGGGGAATTCATGTAGACCCATCAAAAATCGAGGCCATCAAGAACTTGCAAGCGCCAACCACTCCAACCGAGGTACGCCAATTCTTGGGATTGGCCGGTTATTACCGCCGGTTCATTGAAAACTTCTCAAAAATAGCTTAACCACTCACGACACTGACTCAGAAGGAAAAAAAGTTCGATTGGACTGATAAACAAGAGTCAGCATTTCAACTGTTGAAACTCAAGCTCTGCAGTGCACCTATTCTGTCCTTACCCGAAGGCACCGATGACTTCGTGGTATACTGCGATGCTTCTCACCAAGGTCTCGGTTGCGTGCTGATGCAACGTGACAAGGTCATTGCTTACGCCTCCCGACAACTTAAAGTTCACGAGAAGAACTACACAACTCACGACCTCGAGTTAGGAGCCGTGGTATTCGCTCTCAAAATCTGGAGACATTACCTTTATGGTACCCGAAGTACTGTATTCACCGACCACAAAAGTCTCCAACACATCTTCGACCAAAAAGATCTTAACATGAGGCAATGTAGATGGGTTGAATTACTCACCGATTACGACTGTGAGATCAAATATCATCCGGGCAAGGCAAACGTGGTTGCCGATGCTCTCAGTCGTAAGGAACGAACAAAACCACTTCGAGTCCGAGCCCCGGTATGACCATTCACAACGATTTGAATATTCAGATTCTCACCGCTCAACTCGAAGCTCTCAGAACCTGATAATGTCAAAAACGAGGCCTTACGAGGCATGGACAAACAATTCGAAATTAAACCAAATGGAGTTAGGTACTTCGCCAACCGAATCTGGTTGCCTAATTTCGGGAATCTGCGGGACTTGGTGATGGATGAAGCTCACAAGTCCAAATATTCTATCCACCCGGGATCCGACAAAATGTATCACGGCATCAAAGAGCTTTATTGGTGGCCGAACATGAAAGCTGAAATTGCCACTTACGTTAGTAAGTGTTTTACTTGTTCGAAAGTCAAAGCCGAATACCAGAAACCTTCCGGCTTACTCCAACAACCCGACATTCCTGAATGGAAATGGGAACAGATTGCCAAGGATTTCATAACCAAACTCCCTAAGTCGTAGAGCGGTTGCGATACCATTTGGGTGATCGTCGATCGTCTCAGCAAATCAGCTCATATCTTGGCAATCAGAGAAACCGATAAAATGGAACGCCTCACACAGATCTACATCAAGGAAATTGTTTGCTGACACGGTGTCCCTATCTCGATTATCTCTGACAGGGATGCTCGTTTCACTTCTCGTTTCTGGAAATCACTCCAAAAATCACTGGGTACCCGTCTCGATATGAGTACCCGCGTACCACCCTCAGACCGATGGCCAGAGCGAACGAACTATTCAGACACTGGAAGATATGCTACGAGCCTGCGTAGTTGATTTCGGTACAAATTGGGAAAGACATCTACCATTGTGCGAGTTTTCGTACAATAATAGCTATCACGCCAGCATCAAAGTTGCACCTTTTGAGGCACTGTACGGTCGTAAGTGCTGATCTCCGATCTGTTGGACTGAAGTGGGAGATAGTTAACTCACTGGTCCTGAACTCATACACGAAACCACCGAGAAAATTGTTGAAATCCAAAACCGACACAAAGCCACACGTGATCGTCAGAAAAGTTACGCTGACGTGAGACGCAAACCATTCGAGTTTCAAGTTGGGGATCGAGTACTCTTGAAAGTATCGCCTTGGAAAGGCATAATCCGGTTCGGTAAACACGGAAAATTAAATCCCAGGTACATTGGGCCTTTTGAGATCCTCGAACGGATTGGCCCCGTGGCATATCGACTGCAGCTGCCATCCGAACTCAGCAGCGTGCACCCTACCTTTCACATTTCTAACTTAAAGAAATGTCAGTCTGACGAGACACTTATCATACCACTTGACGAGATTCGCATCGATAACAAACTTCACTTCGTTGAGGAACCCGCTGAAATTATGGACCGTGAGGTCAAACAACTAAAGCAAAGTCGTATTCCCATCGTCAAAGTCAGGTGGAATTCGCGGCGTGGTCCGGAATTCACTTGGGAATGGGAGGACCAAATGCGACACAAGTATCCTCACTTATTCACCGACTCTACATCGAACGCGACTTCGACTTAAATTTCGGGACGAAATTCTCTTAACAGGGGGAGAATGTAACAACCGCCAAATTAGGACTAGTATTTAGTACCTAATTCTATGATTTATACATGTAATTAGTTCTGTGTTAGGCTAATTAATGTATCAAAATATATATTGATGAATATATACGAATACGCAATTGGATTAGATCGTACACAGTTTTCAATCGAATGTAATTCGATTTAGTTAAATACGGACGTTGGTGAAACATTTTGTTCAATAACGCGATCATTTCCCAAGTATTATTATGACAATATCTCAAGTGTGTATTATATCGTACAAATAAACGTCTACACAATTAAAATAGTTAACGCGCAATTTAAAAACAAAAATAAACAAACTTATTTAAAGATTTGAAAAAATAATTCAACTAAATTATTAAACAAAGATTCGTAAATTAATATGAATAATTAACGCGTAAAATAAATATGCAACGCTTAAATGACAGAGAAAACGAACACCGCACGGAGTACGGAACGGAGACTGAAAATGGGAGGCTTAACCTCCCACTTCCCTCCTTCTTTCCTCATTTATCCACCTCACACTCTCTCTCTTACTCTCTTTTCTCTCTTTCTTTCTCTCAAAATTTCCATCACCACCATCATCCTAAAACGCCAAAAAGCACCACGAAACGACATCAAATCACCAAGCTCATTTGGGGAAAAAGATTCACCTCGTCACGATCTACATTTCCATCTTTTCGGATTCTCCCGGCGTTAACTTTGTAAGTTCCGACAAATTCTCGAAACCTCTCGGTTTTACTTATTTTCAGCTTATGGTTGTTTATTTACACTTGTAATGCCCATTGGAGGGTTGGGTAAAAGAATCGGACCAAACGGAAACCCGAAAACATGTTTTTGGCTCAAAATCCGTCGATCAGACGTAAGTGACGCACTGACGAACCCAGATATGCGTCACTTCGTGCGACACTGACTAAGTGTCGCATAAGCCCCTTTACCGACACTACATGCGCCACTTGCTTAAGTGACGCCTACCATCGTACCGAGACTTGCTTAAGTGTCGCGACCACTTTACCCGACACTTCTTAAGTGTCGCATTTAATTAATTTCAGATTGCTATACGACACTTGTTAAGTGACGCCTTGATATTTTACCGACACTTCCCTAGTGTCGCACGACCACGTTACCCGACACTTTACCCGACACTTCTTAAGTGTCGCATGACCACCCTAAGTGACGCCATGAAGTGTCGCATAAAACAGAATTCTTAAGAGATTTTCACTAAAAACAAGGTAGTAAATATGAATTTTTCCTTCCGAGCTGACTCGGTAGCTCGACCCCGACCAGGGGCTCTGCCCCTTGGAACCCCGCAACCAGGGGCACTGCCCCCGGACCCCCGTCGTTCCTTTACAAAATGTTTCAAACACAATTATCATACTTTGAAATTACAAATATCAACCGTCACCAACGGACCAAACATGTTTTCTAAAAACAAACGATTACGCCCACTTAAACAAACATCGGGCATACTAGTTGTGTACAACAATTCTAGGTGGTCTTGCGAGACATCTACTTACATGACCTTATGTGTTTAGGCATTTGAAGGATTTCGGGTTCGGAGAACCTACGGATTGATATTACTAGTTTATTGTATAAACGTAACTTGCAAAGGCTCAGGTGAGTCTTACAGCCCCACTTTTACTGTTTTACATACGGGGTGAGATACATTGCCTACTTTTTTTGAACACAAGTACGAACTATACATTTTACTATACGAGATTGCATTAGTTACTTACTTTTCACTGAAGTCTCTCCATCATATATCGTTAGTTATGGACTTAAGCGCGAACACTAGTTAATGGATCCATTAGGGAAATGACCCTCCCCGCCCGGGGTAGTAGCGCTACCACGAACCGTTATATATAAACGGGCGACTATTATTCGTTACTTATGCTTGCTCAGTTACGAGCATGTCACGGGAGCAATTTATTACTTACGGGTTAAGCTTCGATTATGAGCCTCATGGCAACGGTATAACGTATTTACTTTACATTTGCTGGATTTGCAAATAATTGATTTACGCCTGCGGGCACTACTGATGAAATCTTGTGTTCAAAACTGATATTACTTACAAACCTGTGAGATTCACCAACATTCGTGTTGACCCTTTTAGCATGTATTCTCAGGTACACAGACGGAGTAGGATTACTTCAGGACATAGCTAGAGTCGCATGATTTCAACTAAACTGCATTAACGGAGATTCTCAGCATTATCTTTTGTACATGTTGATTATGTAATAGAATCTCTCGCCCTACGCGTGGACTCTAGGAAACTACATTTTGTATACGAAAACATTAAGTTTTCAAACATTTATTTCTATGAAATCGTTTTACAACGTCTCATTTAGAGGTCGTTTACTGTATTTCTTGTGCTTTGTATATTGATTAGTAACACCCAAGTATGCTTCCGCAAATCATTAAATTTGGGGGTGTTACAGAGCCTCCACCTCGCAGTCCCCGCTCCGCTGCTCCGTGCGGTGTTCGTTTTCTCCGTCATTTAAGCGTTAAATATTTATTTTAAAATACGAATTTTTGTTAAATAATTCAATTACTTAATATTTTAAGTTTTATAATGTAATTTAGATAAACTCGCGTATTTTGTTTTTAATTACGTAAGTTTTAATTGTACGAGACGGGACAACTTTGGAAATATTGTTTTAAACATCAGTTCGGGTTTGGTAACGTTTTTAATTAATGTTTCGAGCTTTAATATAAAATGTTTCACCAACGTCCGTATTTACTGAATCGAATTACATTCGATTTAAACTTGTACGATTTAATCAAATCGTATAATTTGTATATATTCATCAATATATTTTGATACATTAATTAGCCTAACACAGAACTAATTACATGCATTAACATAGGATTAGGCACTAATTACTTGTCCTAATTTGGCGGGTGTTACATTCTCCCCCTGTTAGAAGAATTTCGTCCCGAATTTTAGCTCGAGGTCGCGTTTGATGAAGAATCGGGGAATAACTGAGGATACTTGAGTCGCATTTGGTCTTCCCGTTCCCAAGTAAATTCCGGACCACGCCGCGAATTCCACCTGACCTTAACGATGGGAATACGACTTTGTTTGAGTTGTTTGACCTCACGGTCTACGATTTCAGCGGGTTCCTCAACAAAATGAAGTTTGTCATCGACGTGAATCTCGTCTAGTGGTATGATATGTGTCTCATCGGACAGGCATTTCTTTAAGTTAGAAATGTGAAAGGTGGGGTGCACGCTGCTGAGTTCGGATGGCAGCTACAGCCGATATGTCATGGGGCCAATCCTTTCAATGATCTCAAAAGGCCCAATGTACCTGGGATTTAACTTCCCGCGTTTACCGAATCGAATTACGCCTTTCCAAGGCGATACTTTCAGGAGTATACGATCCCCAACCTGGAACTCGAGTGGTTTGCGTCTCACGTCAGCGTAACTTTTCTGACGATCATGTGCGGCTTTGAGTCGGTTTTGGATTTCAACAGTTTTCTCGGTGGTTTCGTGTATGAGTTCAGGATCAGTGAGTTGGCTGTCTCCCACTTTGGTCCAACAGATCGGTAATTGGCACTTACGACCGTACAGTGCCTAAAAGGGTGCAGCCTTAATGATGGCATGGTAGCTGTTATTGTAGGAAAATTCGCACAACGGTAGATGTCTTTCCCAGTTTGTACCGAAATCAACTACGCAGGCTCGTAGCATGTCTTCCAGTGTCTGAATAGTTCGTTCACTTTGGCCATCGGTTTGAGGGTGGTACGCGGTACTCATATCGAGACGGGTACCCAATGATTTCTGAAGCGATTGCCAAAAGTGAGAGGTGAAACGGGCATCTCTATCGGAGATAATCGAGGTAGGAACACCGTGTCGAGAAACAATTTCTTTGATGTAGATTTGTGCGAGGCGTTCCATTTTATCTGTTTCCTTGATTGCCAGGAAGTGAGCAGATTTTGTGAGACGATCGACGATCACCCAAATGGTATCGCAACCGCTCGACGACTTGGGTAGTTTGGTTATGAAATCCATGGCGATTTGTTCCCATTTCCATTCAGGGATGTCGGGCTATTGAAGTAAACCAGAAGGTTTTTGATTTTCGGTTTTGACTTTCGAGAAAGTAAGACACTTGCTGACGTAAGTGGCGATTTCAGCTTTCATGTTCGGCCACCAATAAAACTCTTTGATGTCGTGATACATTTTATCGGACCCCGGGTGGATTGAATATTTGGACTTGTGAGCTTCATCCATTACCAAGTCTCGTAGGTTCCCAAAACTAGGCAACCAGATTCGGTTTGAGAGATACCTAATCCCGTTAGGTTTGGTTTCGAATTGCTTATCCATGCCCCGCAAGGCTTTGCTTTTGATGTTATCAGGTTTCAAGGCTTCGAGTTGAGTGGCGAGGATCTGAATGTTTAGATCGTTATGAATAGTCATACTGAGGGCTCGGACTCGAAGTGGTTTCGGTCGTTCCTTTCGGCTGAGAGCATCGGCAACAACATTTGCCTTGCCCGGATGGTACTTGATTTCACAATCATAATCGGTAAGCAACTCGACCCATCGACGTTGCCTCATGTTGAGATCCTTTTGATCGAATATGTGTTGGAGACTTTTTTGATCAGTGAAAATAGTACACTTGGTACCGTACAAGTAGTGTCTCCAGATTTTGAGTGCAAACACTACGGCTCCCAGTTCAAGATCATGGGTTGTATAATTCTTTTCGTGTATTTTCAGCTGTCGGGAGGCGTAAGCGATAACTTTATCCCGTTGCATTAGTACGCAACCGAGACCTTGGTGAGAAGCGTCACAGTATACCATGAAGTCATCGTTGCCTTCGGGTAACGATAGTATCGGTGCACTGCAAAGTTTTTGTTTGAGCAGTTGGAAGGCTGACTCCTGTACATCAGTCCAGTCGAACTTCTGTTCTTTTTGAGTCAGGGCAGTGAGGGGTTTGGCAATTTTTGAAAAATTCTCAATGAACCGCCTGTAGTATCCGGCGAGCCCCAAGAATTGTCGTACTTCAGTAGGTGAGGTAGGTGCTTGCCAGCACTTGATGGCTTCAATCTTTGAGGGATCGACATGAATTCCCTGATTGTCAATAACGTGTCCAATGAATTGTACAGTCCGTATCCAGAACTCGCACTTGGAAAATTTGGCATACAACTCATCGTGATTGAGTAGTCCTAGGATAGTCTTCAAGTGTTGCGCGTGTTCTTTTGCGTTGCACGAGTATATCAGGATGTCATCAATGAAGACAATAACGAACTTGTCAAGGTAAGGCTTACACACCCGATTCATAAGGTCCATGAATACTGCCGGTGCGTTGGTTAAGCCAAATGGCATTACTTGGAACTCGTAATGCCCATACCGAGTTCGAAAGGCTGTTTTGGGGATGTCTTCGTCACGAACCCGGAGTTGGTGATAACCGGATTGTAGATCGATTTTTGAATAGACGCTCGACCCTTGAAGTTGGTCGAACAAGTCATCGATGCGAGGTAAGGGGTAACGCTTCTTGACTGTTAGCTTGTTGAGTTCGCGGTAGTCAATGCACATACGGAAAGAACCGTCCTTCTTTTTCACAAACAAGACCGGAGCTCCCCAGGGCGAGGAACTTGGTCTAATGAAACCCTTGTCCAGGAGCTCTTGTAATTGTGAAGACAACTCCTGAAGTTCGGATGGAGCTAAATGGTATGGGGCTCGTGCTACCGGCGCCGCACCGGGCATGAGGTCAATAGAAAATTCGACTTGTCGGGGTGGCGGAAAGCCGGGCAAGTCTTCAGGAAAGACTTCTGGAAAATCTCGGACAATAGGCACATCCTCGAGTCGCCTCTCCTCCGACTTTTTCTCCGTAACGTGTGCGAGGATTGCCGGATACCCTTTTCTCAAGTATTTTCGGGTTTTCATGCAGGATACGATATTTAGTCTCATCCCACCGGTCTCCCCTTTTATGATCAAGGTTCTGTCGGTGGCGAGAGTAATGCGGATGATTTTCTCAGAGCAGATAATTTCGGCACGGCGCTTGGATAGCCAATCCATATCGATAATGACATCGAAGCTGCCGATCTCGACAGGTATAAGGTCAATGGAGAATAGTTCGTCGGCTAGTTTCAGCGTACAATTGGGTACTATGCTATCAGTCTCAATAAGTTTACCGTTTGCCAGTTCCACTGTATACTTAGACTCTAAGGCAATAGGTGTAATGTCAAGTAACGGGCTAAACTCATCAGATATGAAATTTCTATCAGCACCGGTATCAAATAATACGGAAGCAGTAAGATTGTTGAGAAGGAATGTACCCGTTACAACATTCGGGTCTTGTCTGGCTTCCCCAGCTTTGATGATGTATGCTCTGCCGCGAGCAGGGTTGTTGTTCCGGTTGTTGTTGTTGTTGTTTTTCTGCTTAAGGCAATCATTCTTGAAATGCCCAGGATTTTCGCACCCAAAGCAGGTCTTTGGGGCGTTGACGTTGGCGGTAGGAATGTTGGCTCGACAATCCTTGGCTAGGTGCCCAAAACGTTTGCAATTTGTGCAAGGGCAAGAACCGTCATGATGGCGGTTGCATTTGGAACAGTAGGGTTTGTTCCCAATATACCCTTTCCTCTCTACAGATCCCGAGGAATAAGCCTTAACAGACTCAGGCTTCTTGTTGGAGGTTTGGTTGGATGAATTGGGATTTACTTCCCATTTGCGTTTGTTGTTTGCAGATGGGGTTGAAGTTGTGCCACGGCGGACAGAGTTGGCCATCAATTCATGGGCCATATGGATGGCGCTCTGAATAGTACCCGGTTTGGATGAAGTCACCAGGTCTTGGAGTCTGTTGGGAAGTCCATTAATGTATTTCTCGATCCTCTTATACTCAGGATCGACCATGGATGGGCACAGAAGTGCCAGTTGGTGGAAATGGTTGGTGTAACCGGTGATGTCATTACCCTGCATCTTGTGGTTCCAAAACTCCACTTCCAGCTGTTTCAATTCGTCTCTGGGGCAGTACTCGCCCCTCAGCATCTTCTTCAACTCCTCCCATGGGAGTTTGTAAGCAGTGGCAATACCCACGGTCTGGGAATAGGTGTTCCACCAGGTGAGAGCGGTGTCAGAGAAAGTACTGGCGGAGAACTTGACTTTGTCCTCTTCCGTGCAGTTGCAGATCAGGAATACAGATTCGATTTTCTCGATCCAGCGTACTAGACCGATTGCTCCCTCAGTACCCGCAAAACTCAATGGTTTGCAATTCTGGAAGTCCATGTAAGAGCAGGGTTTGGGTTGTGGCCCGTTAGTAGCTGAATCCTCGCTACTAGAAGTCGGCGTTCGGGTAGCCAAGGCTTGTGCCACACTGCGGGCAATCAGACCCGCAATTTCGGCTTCACTGAGGGTGACTTGTCGGCGAGGTGGCATGATGCTGAACAAGAAAAGAACAAGGAAAAGAAATAAGATAATTGCATGAAATTTATGATATATCACAAGTGTATATGATGAGATACACGATAACAGTACGAATTGATAATCATATTCCATTTAGATAATCGAGTTGGATACACGGTACAAGTTTTTCCATAAGGTTACAGAACAGTAGTAGTACAAAACTGCCGGGAATTGTTACATCCGGTCGAATAACATAGGTCCTAATTAAGTAGTTAACTGGTTACAAGTTACAGACTGATCTAATCTTGATGCAGATTAATCCACTCCATCAGCGCGACAAGGCGGTCCACGGTTTCTGCAAGTCTGTTAGCTTGCCTGGCATTGTCTTCAACCAAGGCCAGTCGTTGTACCAGTGCTCGAGAGTACTCCTCAGCCTCTTGTGAACGCTGTTCACATTCCTCTAGTCGGTCTCTTATGAGTTCATCCGCACCTACTTCAGCGGTCATTGAATCCTGAATTATGCTTACAGAGAGGTTGGTATCTTCTTGTTCTCCATGGAGTTGTGATATATGATCAAGAGCTTAGCGGAGCAGGTAGGTCATTCGGTGTTGTTCCCGTTCGAGATTCTCGAGCCTTTGCTCTTGATGATGGAGTCGGGCAGCTAACACTGGTACTGCGAGGTGTGTCATGTCCTGGACGTTAGGAGCTGGGTATGGACTGGCTCGAGGCGATCTGGTGGTCCTCCTGTCTACCCTCTGAGTTCGGGGTCCGCTGGAATAAGAGCGCGATGAATTGGGCAGAGAGTTTGTCATTTCTGGGACAAAGCGAAAGTAAGACGAGGCCAATATATATATAACTTTATAATATCCAGCCTAGTGTCTAGCACATATCAAGTAATGGTCTGTTCTCTCGTGGTCAGAGTCTACTAACATATCCCTATTCAAGCATAACTGTTTCAAATCTTTTATCATCTTTATTTAATTGTACATAGTTGATCAGGCTATGTTAAATTAAACTCGTATGATGAAATCCCTGAACCAATCATATTTAATAAGGAGATACTGCCAAATGGTCATAGTCTAGGCCCACTAAATGCAACCTAGTTCGCAATAACCTTAGGCTCTGATACCAATCTGTAACACCCCCAAATTAATGATTTGCGGAAGCATACTTGGGTGTTACTAATCAATATACAAAGCACAAGATATACAGCAAACGACCTCTAAATGAGACGTTGTAAAATGATTTCATATGAAATAAATGTTTGAAAACTCAATGTTTTCGTATACAAAATGTAGTTCCCTAGAGTCCACGCGTGTAGCGCGAGATTCTATTACACAATCAAAATGTACAAAAGATAATGCTGAGAATCTCCGTTAATGCAATTTAGTTGAAATCATGCGACTCTAGCTATGTCCTGGAGTAATCCTACTCCGTCTGGGTACCTGAGAATACATGCTAAAAGGTCAACACGAATGTTGGTGAATCTCACAGGTTTGTAAGTAATATCAGTTTTTGAACACAAGATTTTTATCAGTAGTGCCCGTAGGCATAAATCAAGTATTTGCAATCATGCAAATGTAAAATAAGTAAGTTATACCGTTGCCATGAGGCTCATAATCGAAGCTTAACCTGTAAGTAATAAGTTGCTCCCATGACATGCTCGTAACTGAGCAAGCATAAGTAACGAATAATAGTCGCCCGTTTATACAGAACGGTTCGTGGTAGCGCTACTACCCCGGGCGGGGAGGGTCATTTCCCTAATGGATCCATTAACTAGTGTTCGCGCTTAAGTCCATAACTAACGATATATGATGGAGAGACTTCAGTGAAAAGTAAGTAACTCATGCAATCCCGTATAGTAAAATGTATAGTTCGTACTTGTGTTCAAGAAAAGTAAGCAATGTATCTCACCCCGTATGTAAAACAGTAAAGGTGGGGCTGTAAGACTCACCTGAGCCTAGCAAGTAATGTATGAGAAGTCAACCAAGTAACGCGGATGTAAGTCCGTAAGTATGTCGGTTCTCAGAACCCTGCAACCTTCTGGCGTCCGAAACGCACAGGGTTGTAAGTAAATAAGTTGGTGTCTTAAAAGATCACCCTTGTAGTTGTTCGTCCAACTAGAATGTCCAAATGGTTTCGATTTGGTTGATTTGTTAAGTGTTTGAAAACGTGTACGGCCCGTTGGTGATTAGTTGTAATAATAATCTCAACTATTATTATTTAAATTTTGTAGTGTTATACGAGTTTGACACTTGGTGTGAAATGTAATTACAAACTCTAAGTGACGGGGGTCCGGGGGCAGCGCCCCTGGTAGCGGGGTCCAAGGGGCAGAGCCCCTGGTTGGGGTCGAGCTGCCAAGTCAGCTTGGAAAATTTTTATTCCTACTACTTTCCTTTAGTGAAAACGTATCCGAAATTTTAATTTGGAGTAAAATTAGGTGGTAAAATCTTGGTTCCGACACTTAGTAAAAATCTGAGTTTTCAGGGTTCTGTTTTATGCGACGTAGCATGCGACGTAAGGTGCGACGTGGGCATGTACGTCGCATTATGCGACCTTCGTAATTCAATGCGACGTAGGGTGCTGCGTCGATAATGCGACGTGGGTTCGGTTTGCGACGTTAAGGCTGATGTCGCTATATGCGACGTCGCAATTTAATGCGACGTTGAGGCTAATGTCGCACCTGCGACATCGTGAAGGGTTTCGAGACGTTGTAGCTGACGTCGCATAAATCTGAGTCCAAAAGCGACGTTACGGTCTGATGGCCGGAATTTGAGGCGAAAACGAGTTTTCCGGCCACCGTTCGGTCCAAATCCCAACCCATTTTTGGACATTTCAAGTTATTAAAAACAACAAACAAGTAAAAATAGTAAGAATCGAGAGGTTTCGACTTTTGTCGGAAAACTTACAAAGTGTCGAATCGAAAATCCGAAAAGGTAGGAAGGTAGATCGTGTCGCGGTGGTGCTTTTCTTCCAAACAAGGGGTATGATCCGAGTGCGTCTTGTGGTGTTATTTTGTGAATTAGTGTGGTGGTGGTGGATGGAGTTTTTAGAGAGAAAAGGAAAGAGAGAGAGAGAGAGAGAGAGATGAGATGGTGGAAATGAAAAAGGAAAAGAGAGGAGGTGGGGGTGTAGGTGGAGCCTCCACCTCGCAGTCCCCGCTCCGCTGCTCCATGCAGTGTTCGTTTTCTCCGTCATTTAAGCGTTAAATATTTATTTTAAAATACGAATTTTTGTTAAATAATTCAATTACTTAATATTTTAAGTTTTATAATGTAATTTAGATAAACTCGCGTATTTTGTTTTTAATTACGTAAGTTTTAATTGTACGAGATGGGACAACTTTGGAAATATTGTTTTAAACATCAGTTCAGGTTTGGTAACGTTTTTAATTCATGTTTCGAGCTTTAATATAAAATGTTTCACCAACGTCCGTATTTACTGAATCGAATTACATTCGATTTAAACTTGTACGATTTAATCAAATCGTGTAATTTGTATATATTCATCAATATATTTTGATACATTAATTAGCCTAACACAGAACTAATTACATGTATTAACATAGGATTAGGCACTAATTACTAGTCCTAATTTGGCGGGTGTTATAGAGGTCGTGATGGTGAGACGGCTTCAGATGATGATTCTGAAAATACACCTTCTCCTCCTCCGTCTATTTTTCTTTCTGAAAAGAAGAGGAATGGTAAGAGTATCTTGGAGGAAGGTCCTAAGGAGGTTGAAACTCCTTTGAGGAAACGGTCGAGGGCCTTGACCATAAGAGAAGGTTAGTATTATATAAAGTTAGATAATCTTAACTTGTTGTTTATCAGGAGTTAAACTGAGACAGTTAATTCTGTGACAGTTGCTCAGGATACACCGCAGGTCGAGACGGTGATATCGGTAGAGTCTGAACCGTTGTCTGTACCTACTGAGGTAAGAGATATATGTTTAGTACTACAAGTATTACAAAATTAATTAGAGATTGAGACAGAGTAATCTGTAACAATTACTTATTTAATTTTTGTCTAATGTTTTTAGGAGATTGTTGACTTAGTCAGTTCGGAGCCGATTCCGACTACTACAGCAAGCACATTTACAGCTGATCTTCTTACGATAGCTTTGACTCAGTCACTTCCACCGCGTACATTTGAGTCACATGTTGCTTCGCTGACACCACCTGGTCCGACGATCATTCCTATTACTCCTATGACTGATGCTGAAAGGATTACATCCTTAGAGTCGAAAGTGAGGGAGTTAGAGAAGGTTGTATCGAGGGTTCCAGAGTTGGTTGTGAACAATCTTATTTTTGAACAGCAAGTGCTTCAACAGAGTCAAGCTTACAAGACACTGCTGCAGACTCACAATACGTTACTTGATGATTTCAATACCCAGCGACTGAAGCTTGATAACTTAGAACGATTGGTGTTGAGAGTTAATTCAGGACAGTCTGCTCAGGAGGAGATATTGGTATACTTGGAGTCGTGCAAGCAGGATGAGCTGAGATAGAAGAAAGACTCTGACAAGGACGATGATCCCAATGCACCGAGTGGTGAGCAGACCGGTCCTTCGATCACTGGTGAGCAAGCTACAACTCAGGGGGAGTCTGGTGCTGAAGCGAGTGGTTCTGGAGCTGGAACAAGTACAGATAAGACCGTACCGGTTGATACTGAAGCTGGTAAGATAGCTTAGTATTAGCATAGTACTGTAATATTTGTAATAATTTGTACGGAACAGATGTAAACTTAATTTTATTGTGTAAATATATTCGGCTTAAGATTATTATTATTTTAAGTAAAATATATTTTATGTAATTTAAGTTTATATAATTATATGTTAAGATAAAATAGTGATTGAAAGACTTCTGACTCATTGAGTAGTCGAGCGGCGTGTTCCGATTAATATCGGCGGTCAAAATTTTTATATAACATATGCATTTTAGACTTGAGATTTTGTATAACTGACAAGTTAAAAATGTGATAACTAGGTAAATGATATATAATTTAAAAGATATAATTGAAAGTTAAGCTTTTGGAAAATATAACAGTTCAATTAAGTCTTGGAAATTATATAAGTTAATTAATGGTAAACTTGAATGTTTGGTGATATTGATTGTTCACAAGACATTAGAGTTTAAATTTAATTAATATTTACTAAGTGTTTGAGATAAGACTTTAGAAATCTTAGTTTGATTCAGGGTAACCAATAAAAGATTTAAAAGGTTATATAGAATGCGTTTATATTATTAGGTTTAATAATACAAAAGGATTAGTAAAGAAATTCTTAGATTGGTTCAGGGAATTCAATGAAGAATTAGAATTATTAATATATTTGTATTTGTGTTTTTCTCTAGGATTGGAAATGCTTGATCTATCAGATTCAGAAGATGATCTTTTGAATGAGATAGATGAAAATATTGATTATGATATTGAAGAAGGAGAGTTTAAACTTCCTGAAGATTGGACTGCGGTATTTGAATCTGTGATAGATGAAGGTGTTGATCTGGATGCAAATGTAGATGAACATGTTGTAATCCGTCAACGACTGAATTTGTTTTTGTGAATGAACAAGGAGAATCAGTTATTGATTTAGAAGCCTTTGAGAATGCTTCTGAAGATTCAGATACTGAAGTTGAAGAAATTGAAGATTAATACAAACATTTGATTGGTAATCCTTTGTTTATCCAAGAAATGCTTAAGAAGAAAAAGGAAAAGAAGCCACGCATTTTGAAAGAAGTTGATATTACTGGAAAGCGTATACTCAAAACTGGCATTATTGGATGGTATTATGACTCTGACCTGAAGCTCTTCGCGATCAAAAGGTTTGACGGGGTTCAATATTTTGAGAAGAAGCTTGCAGTGTTTAGTTCGTTGCCTCGATATGAGATTCGAGACTTGGCTAGATTAGATATGATGAATCCAAGTAATGATGACTATGCTAAGTATGTTGAGCGTATCATTAAGACTGAGGGATTATCTATGAAGTTTTCAAAGATTAAGCCAATGAAAGGAAAAACAATAAAATTGAACGAACTTAGTCAGAGGGCTGGAAGAAGAAGAAGAAAGAAGGTATATCCAGCGGTCAAGTGTATTAAGAAAATACCTATGAAGACCATGCCTCAGAATATTTTAGGAAAACTTAAATATTGGGGGGTAGATGCTGCGACAGGAGAAACCATTATGATTGAAGCTGACGATGATTATCCTAATGGAGAAAAGGAGATTCTTCGTGTTTATGATCACCGACACCTGATGAATTTGTCAAAGGCAGATCTGATTATGTTATACAAGAACAAGATCATATCTACAATTGCTTGGGGTGATTTAGCACGAGATTATCACAGGATGGTTAAAACATGCATTAAGCTTAAGATTTTTGCAGGAAGTAAGATTTACTCTTGAAGACCAAAGACAATTTGAAGATAAAGACGCTAGAGCTATTATCAAGGGGGAGTCTGTTGAAACATAGTTTGTGACAACAGATCTAGCTTGAAATAGGACTGGTGTAATTGTTATCATGTTTGTACAATTGGTTTAGATTTGTAATTGAATATTTGTTTTGTTGTTAATATTCGTTAAATATATTAAATATGTTAAAGTGTTAGACGAATATCGAAAATGAAATAAATAAGTATTGGCGAGTCGAGATCTCAAGTCGTGAGCTTGGCGAAGCGAGATGAGATCTGAACTCGCAATGGTCTTGGCGAGCCGAAGCTAAGCTGGGCTTGGGCTTACGGAACGAGTCGAGTCAACTCGCAGGCCCAACGGCTGCAAGTTGAGACGAAATATATAATGTTTTTCAAACCGTGAAAAATATAACTTTGAGATAACTTTTGGCTATTCATTCTGATCTGCGAATTCGGTAATCTAGAGAAAACAAAAACCTAACGGCTAGGCTTTGACGATTTATCGTTATAGCAAAGATATTATATATTAAAACGCGAACTTATTCGTTGTTAGTAAGATAACATCGTATTAAGGAATTCCGCACCTTAATACTATTGATAACGAAGTTATCGATCCTAAGAAGTAGGGACTTACAATATCATACCATATTACTAATTCATTAATCAAATAAATATGTAATAGAGTAATAAAAACTGAGTTTAAGATCAAAAATCTGATTTTGCTGTGAATGTCAATGTACCCGCCGGCTGGGGTCTTCTACCCGCCGGGTCACATCTTTTAGCAGCCGGGTCGGGCTTAAGAGCCGCTGGGTACAAGCAAATTTTCACACCAGAAATAAGTCTCATTTTAAAGGTTAAATAAGCCGCCGTATTGGTCAGTGGAGCAGCCGGATTGGGTTAGAACCCACCGGCTGGGTGCAATGACCCGCCGGGTCCTCTACAATTACACAGAACCTGCCGGCTGGGATTGATGACCTGCCGGCTTGTTCATTAGTTCAGCAACAGCAGATCAGCAACCCAACTACGAACTTTTGACACTTAAAACTACTAACTAAGGTTACAACTTCTATTTTTAACCATCGAAACAAACCATAAACATATAGTGATATCAACTAACACCAAACCCACACTTTTTATGCTCTAATTCTTATCAAATTACTAATTCACATATTAGAACCCTAACTCTAGCTCAAGAACATAAATTCCATCTTTCTAAATTAAACTTGAAGATTCAACAAACAATTCAGCATATAAGCATCAAGAAATCACTAATCAATCATTACTATCTAATTTTCATGTATACTTAATCTTCACAAAATTTTCTTTCATGAACAAAATAAGAAATTAACACTTACAAGTGGAGAAGAAGAAACTTATGATGATGAAGATGAACTAATCCAAAACACAAGAACACATTGATTAATTCTCCTAATTTGAAGCTTTTTGATGACAAGTTTTTCAAAGAACAAAGAAGAAATGAAATTTGGGAAAGTGAGAAATGGAGGTCGGCTCCTCCTTTTAAAAAAAATCCCGACCCTATCTCTTATTTACAGTGTAATATAATACCACTTCTTAATCTATTGTCTGGATCCTAAATACCAAATCGAGAAACTTATTTTAGTTTACCGTCATCTACAACTATTTAAAACAAATAATAATTTACTATTCACAATTTGTCAATTGACTAAATTCTCTAAGTTTTACACAAAACATATAAATACACATAATTTCTTATACATATTAAATAATAAAATAAAGTAAAAGAAATTACCAGAATACCCCTAAGCCCAAGGAGTGGATGTTACAAATCTCTCCTCCTTAAGGAGATTTCGTCCCCGAAATCTCGCCATGCCCAAAAAGAGTCGGATAACGAGCTCTCATACTATCCTCCATTTCCCAAGTAAGATTAGAGCCAAGACTATGCTTCCATTCGACCAAAACCATAGGAATTTGTTTCTTTCTAAGTTTGGTCTCCTTTCTATCTAATAATTTGACAGGCTCTTCTACTAACTTCTTATTTTGGTCAACTCTTAAGTCTTGCAAAGGAAGGATTTGGGATTGATCCTCCACATTACATTTCCTTAAGTAACAAATGTTGAAAGTATCATGGATACCAAATAATTCAGGAGGAAGATCTAAGGTAACTGTTTGATCATTAACAATTCGTTTAACTTTAAATGGGCCAATAAATCTAGAGGCAAGTTTTCCTCATTTTTCGAAACGAATAACACCCTTCCATGGTGAAACTTTCAAGTATACCATTTCACCTTCAAGAAAAGATACCAGTCGACGACGAGGGTCAGCATACTGCTTTTGTCTATCTCGGGCAGCTTTTAGTTTGTCACGAGCAATAGCAACTTTATCGGAGGTAATTTGAACAATGTCAGGACCGGAAAACTGTTTCTCTCCAGCTTCAAGCCAACAAGTAGGAGTTCGACAACGTCTCCCATATAACATTTCATAGGGTGGCATGCCAATACTGGAATGAAAAGAGTTGTTGTATGCAAATTCCACTAATGGCAGGTGAGAATCCCAAGAACCGCCATATTCAAGAATACAAGCACGCAACATATCCTCAAGTGTTTGAATTGTTCTTTCTGATTGACCATCTGTCTGAGGATGATAAGCAGTACTTAAATTCACACGAGTTCTCAATTCATGCTGAAGACTTTGCCAGAAATGAGAAATAAAACGAGAATCACGATCAGAGACAATCGATAAAGGAATACCGTGGCGAGAGACAATCTCATTAATATATAATTGGGCCAACTTAGATAAAGATGTCGTCTCACTGGTAGCAAGAAAATGAGCACTTTTTGTCAACCTGTCGACGATAACCCAGACCATATCATTACCACGTAGCGTTCTAGGAAGCTTGGTAACAAAATCCATTGTCAAATTCTCCCATTTCCATTCAGGAATCTCCAATTGTTGCAAAGAACCATAAGTGTAACACCTCGTCAAAAAGTCAAATTTCGCGCCAAACTTTAATTTTAAATAATTGTATTATTATATGCAATTGTAACCAAGTAATCAAAATTTTGTAAATAATGATTAATCATAAAGATTTAACATTTAACATCTGGAAAAAAATATTAATCATTCGAAAATATAAGTCGTTTTAATTTAAAACGCATCTTAATTACACGTGACCGCCAAAAAACAAAACAATTAAAACTTTGATTTAAAATAGTATTTTTATAAAATACTTTCACTAATAAACATTTCAAGATAATATAAATAAATTTTAGAATTTAAAATATTATTTTAAAATTACATCGGACAAATTAAACACGGATATTTTGTACTGTGGTTGGAGACCACAGTCCACGCAAAGGGGATTTGAGTTTGACAAAACCCAAATCCCCTCCCCATTTCATCTCATTTTCATCATCTTCTCCACCTCATTTTCTCTCTAAAAATAATCACCACCAATCACCACCACCACCGCCGGCCGACCACCGCCACCACCATCACCAACATTTTCGGAACCACCATCAAGAGAGGAACAACATTAACAAAGGCAACACCCTCATTTTCTTCCTCGTTTGGCCTCGATTCGCAATTGTAAGAAATTTCTAAAATTTTAGATTTAATCATTTTGGTGTAATGTTTTGGTGTAATAATGTTTACACAACTTAGTTATAACCTAAACAACCAGGAAAACATGATTTTACAGCTTAGAAATGCGTTTGATTTGTGATTTTGATCGGAAAAACGCGACAGTCGCTGGTTTCTAGGCTGGTGTTCATCTTTGCGACACAACGCTTGTGTCGCATGTTGTGTCGCATAACTCCATTTGTGTCGTATCTTATGCCGTACGCTGTGTCGCATATTGTGTCGTAAACCTTATACGACACAACCCTTATGTCGCTATTGATTTAGCATCACAAGCTTTTGCGACACAACCACTGTGTCGCAGAGCTCTTGTGTCGCACTCTATGCGACACAACCCTTGTGTCGCATGACCAAATTTTGTGTCGCGTGTTATGTCGCAGAAAACAGAAAATAGCCACATTTTTCTAAGTGTCGGGAAACATTTTCAAATGACAATTTAAATATGATACGACTTGTACTCAAAACAAAAATACTTTATAAAGTATACGAAAGCTCAAACCTAATAATAATATGAATTATTATTACGAATCATCAATAACAAACCGCACTTACAAACATACGAAATCTCTCGTGTTTAGGACACTAGGAGATTATACTTGGCACGACTCGTTACACTAGGACGCTAGCTTCTCAGGTGAGTTTCATAGCCCCACTCTTTCAATCGTTTTATTGTTTTCGGGGTGAAGCACATGCTCAATTACTGTTTTCGAATTATATTAATAATCGTTTATATTTCACAACTATTTATATTACTGTATGTAATACGAAATGTGTAATACTTAGGAATTACACCCTTAATATTGTTTTAGAACAATATCAATACTTAACCTAGATAGGTTGCAATCGTACCCTGTTAGGTTGTTGAAAAACAATTACCAACACATAACTTGATTTAGTTATCACAATCCTTTGGCCATATTGTCGCGGGACAATATCATTGAATACATTAGAACTAGTTAGTTCTACCTACACTGGACAACATCTATACTGTTACAAGTTTAGTTATACTCTAGGAACTAAAACTGTCGACACTCTTCATTGTCACTAGAACGGGAACTGGACTTAAGTGAACATTTTCCCCGAGACTCCGATATCTATACTTGCTAGGCTTTAGGCTAGGAGTATACAGTATTATCACACGTTAGTATAGATTCCTTATACTAATACAACTCAACTAGGTGATGAGTATCCATACCTAGGTTCAACGTGCTAATTAATATCTAAGTAATTGTTCATACATAATTAGATACAATCAACTATTTTCATGCGTAGCATGATTGTTTCATATGTTTGCTGTTTCGACAGATACATATATATATATATATATATCTATATACTGATACATCATCTCGAGCACACGGTGCTACCTACAATTTACATATGTATATTAGTATACATACAATTATACGATCTACTTAGTCAGGCATGTCGAGTACTGCTGGCTCTCAAACAACTTAGTCGGGCATGTCGTTGTACTGCCGGCTCAATCACACATTGCTTGCGAGCAATCCAAAAATGATGCCGCGGTAAAGTGGGCACAAAACGAAACCACGGTATTGCAGTGGGCACAATTTCAACACAATCAATGGATCAGCGAGTTATACTCGGGGTTCACAATAAGTTAACGGGTCGGTGGAGTTCCCACGCGAGGCCGTTAGCTCAAACATGTTCGGGTTAGCTCATGCTAGCCGGGTAAACGAACATACAACAATGATCCGTGGGATTACAATTTCGTTGCTGGATGCAACACGCTATCAAATATTACTCAACATCATATGACGTGGTCATACATTTACTTGATTTCAAACTTAGGCAGGTATTGCCCTACTCTGTTAAATTTACGAATACCAGAAAGGTATTCAGGCTCGAATAGCCTCAATTATCAGGTACTTAGGTACATATCTCTATTGCTTAGGTATTAGATACCTCGTCCATCGTATACACATTTGTATTACAAAACTCCAACATAATACAAGTCAGAATCGTGGATTCTGAGCTACTTTTCAAAACATACTGGATTTATACTTTACGATTTCAACTAACTATCCTATGAACTCACCAGCTTTATAGCTGACCTGTTTTAGCTTGTGTTCTCAGGTGCCCAACAGGATTAGGATTACTACAAGATTATGCTAGCTCGAGTCGCATGATTTCAAACATTTGGGACAACTCTGCATTTACTTTTGTATTTTCAAATTATGTATTTAAAATTTCTATTAAACTCGCCACGTTGTAAACGTTCTATTTGGTGAATGTATAATTATTTTCAAACGTGTCATTTAGAGTCGTTCATTATGTATCTTATGCTGTGATATTTAATTTGGTAACACCCGACCCGACCACTTCCGCAAACCCCAAATTTGAGGGTGTTACAGATGCAGCTCAATTGGTGATACTAAGTTGAAAGATTTAGTATTAAAGGGATTCAAGTTCGAATCCAACAACCTACCTTGTGGATATTACTAAATCCACAGGTGATGGGTTGGGGTGCATTGGGCTGCAGACCTAGCCCAGTGGGCCTCAATAGTAACACTGCCCGCACGTGGTCCAGGTACGGGTCTTATGAGGGTGTTACATAAAAAGTGCATGATATCGCGTAAAAAGTCACGTTTTTACTACCGATATCTCTCTCATTCTGGAACGATTCTTGGCATTTTAATTCAAATATAGCACAAATCAGTAACATTATGCCAAGATGGTCAAAACGAGGTTGCACGATAAAAATCAAGTAAAACGGATGTGAAACGAAGATTCCACACACGTTTGAAGATTCAAGGTATAAAAATGAGATTTCAAGACCAAAATGCCCTTCACCAACATCCATCATTTCCAAGATGTTCGTTTTCAAAATTCGGATCCAACAGAAGAAGAATCAACTGAAACGGGTAAAAAATGAAGATTTCGCGCCCGCCGGAAGATCCAAATGATCCATACGCAATATCTGGAGCTATGGACCTCATCTCAGGGCCTATCCTATGTCAAAATCTTCGTTTTTGAATTACGAATCCAAAAAAAAAAGAATCAACTCAAACGGACGTATAACGAATAAAACACGCACGAATCAAGAAACGAAGCAACAAACAACGCAACGGGGCAGGGGTGGGCCCACCGCCGCCGGCAGCACCACCGCCGCCCCCGTCCCGGTTTCCATTTTTGGTAACTTTTGGTACCTGGTGCGGCCACTTTTCGTGTTGTATGGTACCCGGTTCGCCTACTTTTCGTATGGTACATACCACTTTTGGCAAGCTTTCTAACATGCACCTCAAGGCCAACTTGTGCTAATGTGAGCCAAAGCTCACCTATAAATAGGAGGCTCTTGGTTCATTTGTAACACACCCTCACATATCACATATGCACTAGTTACTTTCTCACTTTCTCATTCTACTTTCTTTAAAATTAGCATTAGGTTAGTTTAGCATCTTGTTTAGAGTAGAAAGAAAGCTAGGAACGTGTTGTAATCTTTGGTGTACGCTTGGAGTTACGCTCATTAATTCAAGTCTATTCCTTCTCGCATATTAATCTCGGTTATCTCTATCCTTATCTATCTTAATTAAACATGTTTGCTTTAATTATGTTTGCGATCGTTATTACCATGATTAGCGAGTAGATTACTATTGTATTTGTTGTGATGTAGTTAGTATATAATTGTGGGATGACTTTGAATACGTCGTGAGATAATATGACGGCCCCTATTCGACTGATTACTCGGTATAGTATTGGAAACGCTTTTGAGCATAGTACAAATATATGGAAGCCAGTAACGACCGAAGGTAGTTGTATTATTGATCGACGTTATAAAATGGGAAACTTTGTGAACGGACTTATCTTGTGATTTTAAACCTAAAACTTATATTCGTCTTTCGATTAACAAACGTGATTGTAACCTTGTAAAGAGGAGTCGCGAACCTCAATACTCGGTCAATAGTTATCTGTGTAAAAACTATGTTTTTAATTGTAACGTCATGCAAGCATTATAAAATGCAATGTGATTACGTGGACTTGCCATGAGTATTGTACACTTCCAATCACAATGTACTTATCATGTAAACATCGCGAAGCAATTAAACTCACAACGGAAACATTGGTGAACAATTCAATACGTTGTGAGCCACCATAGTATTTTTCGACATGGTCTGGGTTTGACTTTACGTAAAAAGCCGTCAGCATTTTAATTAGTTGTTTTACTTTAGATTAGATTAGATTAGGTAGGCTAAATGCTAAATGACCATTTACGAAAACCTAGGGATTTGTTAATTATATTGAGAAAGGCAAGTTTAAAGTCCAACTTAACTCGATACTTTATATTAAAACCATGAAACCTAAAGTACGATACGCAAGAAACCTAGATGCTTTCCCTCGTCTATCATGCTTAAGTTTTATTGGTAGAAATTGATTAAATAAGTCCGGACACAAATTCTAAGTTAGTTGTTTAATGGATTCATAATCATTGTGGTATTAAGAACGGCTAGACATGTTATGGACTTGCTACTCTGTTCCTTCGCCCACGAGCGAATACGTTCAATAATATGGGCCACTGATTCCCTCACAGGAGAGTGTGGAGAGTTGAGCATTGTCTGTCTGGTCAGAATCATGATACCCTAGTTCCTCGTGACATATTAGTTGATAACCGACTAATAAGGAATCTTTTGGTTATACCACAAGTTAATGAATCTCATAAGCAACCCAATTTAGTTAATCGTTTTCCCGTAAAAAGTTATCATCCCATAATTATTAACTAACAAACTCACAACAAATACTACTTTGCATATCTGATATCCTATTACATTTTATCCGCTTAATTTAGTTTAATTAGCTAACTGAACCAAAACCCCCCAACGCACTCTTTTAAAACATTTACTAGAAAAGAAAGATTGATTGGATCACCTCCGTTTCAATTCAGTTTCTCTTTAAGAACGACTCTAGGTCCAACTTACCGCCTACTAACCTTTTGGTTCAGTACTAGTAAGTCACACTTAGACCCCAGCAATTATAAATTTAAAACCACCCGTTGTTTTCAGCAGCAACAAGTTTTTGGCGCCGCTGCCGGGGAGACTAACTGTCCGATCCAGAGGCCCAACCAATCCCAATTCTAGTAAACCCTTAGGATAAAACCTTCTAAAAAAAAACAACACAAAAACATTACCTTTATTGTCTATTTTCTTTTATTGTCTTTTCTTTTAGTTTATGACCTGTTCCCCTAGATTTGCACCACTGTTTAACTTTCCTGATCCAGAACTTATAATACGCACTATTTGACGAGAAAAGAAGCAATCTGCACTTAAGCAAGAAATGGCTGAATGCATCACTCTCGCTGATAACATTAAACCCTCTATCGAAGGAAGAGGAGGACCAATTCTCTACCCTGAAACCCCTGGTCAATCTTTCGAGCTTAAACACCACATCATCCTACTAATCTAAAACCACTGTCAATTCCACGGATTGCCCAGTGATGACCTAAACTCTCACCTCGACAAGTTCATCTCTCTCTCAAACTCCTACAAGCAAAACGGAATTGGCCAAGATACAATCCGTTTATACCTTTTCGCTTATTAACTCACCCATCATGCGCAAACATGGTTTGAAGGTTTAGAGACCGGCTCTATCCCTTCATGGACTGTGATGGCAACAAAGTTCCTAACCAAGTACTTTCCGCCCTCTAAACAAACAAAACTCCGAAATGACATCATGAACTTTCGACAAGCCTTCGATGAGTCATTATATACCGCATGGGAACGATTCAAAGGAGCCTTGAAGAAATGCCCTAATCACCGACTCGATAAGTCTGTGCAATTGTGCACTTTCTACAATGGTTTAGATCCTAACCACCGAACCACCCTCGATGCTGCTGCACAAGGAAGCTTCATGGCAAAAACCGACGAAGAAGGATGGAACCTTATCGAAAACATGACTATGCACCACCACGATTGGAATTCTGGAGATCACTCAACATCTTCCAAACCTATCGCTGCTGCAAACCCGATTCCAGTCGAAGCAATTAAGACACTGACAGAGAAAATGGACTCGCTCGTCAAACAGTTTGGAGAACTTAAGAAACAACAGCACCAAGTACACCAAGTGCAAGTCTGTCAACACTGCGCCAACCCACAAATATCTGGAGAATACCAAGTTGAATATGAAGAAGCAGATGGCACCGTCTACTATGCTCAATTTCCAGCTCGACCACCTGGTTTCAACCAAAACAACAACCAACCTAGAGGACCTCCCTTTCCGCCGAGAAACAACCAACAACCATACCAACCCCGATACCCACCTAGATATCCACCCTACCAACAACAATCACAACTTCCTTACAATCAACCCCTTGCACTTCCTGCACCCACTTCCGACACAAACCAAACCACTGAACAAACCACCAAGACAAATGCCCCAGCTTCAAGTTCAGACGACGCCTTCACTCAATTCATGCAAGGTCAACACCTGCTCAACCAAAAGACATCCGCTAGACAAGATCAAGCCGACCTCTTCATGAGAAATCAATTGGCTGTGCTAAAGAATTTGGAAGCTCAAATTGGACAATTGGCACAACGTCTTGAGAATAGACCCCGAGGAAGTTTGCCCAGCAACAGGGTTCAAAATCCGCATACTGAGGAAGCAAAGCAACTTACAACACCAAAGGAAGCAGCCACTACTCCGCCTGCTGCTGTTCCAGTAAAGGAAGAACCAAAGGTCAAGATACCAGCTGTGGAAACCACTCAAACCATGAACAAAGAGGTTAGAATCCCTTACCCCGCTAGACTTAAAGTTCAACCTAAGAAACTGTCGTCCTTTAAGTTAGATGGAAAATTCCTTGATACCATGTCTAGAGTTCTTGGTCGTAATAAGTATATTAGAAAGTTACTATCCACCAAAGACAAATTGCCTGAAGTGAACAACATTCCCCTTAGTTCTGAAACCTCAGCCCTACTTAAAAATAGCCTTCCCGAAAAATTAGGAGATACTGGTAGATTTACACTCCCTTGTTCTATCTACAATTCCGGAAATATGAGCGTTTTAGCCGACTTAGGAGCCAGCATTAACCTTATGCCCTACTCCCTGTTTAAAAGGCTAGAACTTGAAAACTTGAAACCCACTAAGATGACCGTCCAGCTAGCCGACCAATCTGTTAGATACCCCAAGGGAATAGCTGAGAATGTCCTTGTTCAAGTTGACAAATTTTTCTTTCCAACGGATTTCGTGGTAATGGATATCCACGAGGACATAAACATCCCAATTATCCTTGGAAGACCATTCATGAACACAGCTAGAGCAGTGATTGATGTGTATAACCACACGATTGTTTTAAGATCGCATGGCGAAAGCATCACTTACAAGATCGACCAACCGGAATGCACCACAGAAGAGGAAGAATGTTGTGCTATATCCATAGGAAAAGTCTGTTCCGATGATGAATCGGAACCAGAGGAGGAACCGCAATTCACTTGATCAGCAGTTCTCATTTCTGACACTGAATACGACCCAGAAGAGGAAGAATACGAGGAAGCAGATGAAGAAATTGAATCTGACCCTGAAGAGGAAGAAGAAGAGGAAGAGGAAGAAATGGAAGAAGATGAAGATCAAACTGATTCGCCACAAATGGCCGAAGTTAAGAGGATACAAAACTGTGATGACTACTCTTCATCAGAAGAATCAGTTGACTACTGAGTCATCCGTCAAGAACTCAGATCCTCTCATCTTAAAAGAATGGGAAACATCCTGAATTCCTATCTCGATCCATCAAAACCCTTTACCAGAACTCGACTTCGAGACATAGAAATCTTTGAAGAAGGACTCCGATCATCACCACACCCAGACCAGTATGCCAAACTACTACAGAGAATTTCGGCATATAAGGCACGTCAACCAGGAAGCTTTGCCGAAGAGAACATTCATGACATTACAAACGAAGTCCGAACCATTGAAATCGATAGTTCTCGACCCTTCAACAATGCGCCCTCAGACGAAGAACTCCACCAATTTCCCGATTCACGTGATAAGGACTCCGACTGCAACAGTGAATGTGATGACGACTACGTCAACATCACTCTCGATGAACGCTCTATTCCACAATCTCCTCTTGCTCCCCCTAATTCCCCTGCTGTCGCAACAGAGAGACTAGAAATTCCTCTGATAGATACTCATCAGGATATGATCGAGATGATTGACGAATACGACGATGTCCAAATCATCGTAGAAGCTATCAAAGAGTCAACTAACGACTACAACACCGCACAGAGACACATGATAAGGGCAATCATACGAGACTACGATTCATACCTCGCCAATTATGGAGAACCAGAACCTAGCACTCTTCGGAGAAACATTCGAGCATTCTCTGACCTGCTTCAAGAACAACTTACCAGAGAAGCTCGACAGCGAGAAAGACCCAACTACCCAATGGGAGAAATCGAATTCTACGGAAACCAAAGGCGAATATACCAAAAAGTATATTGTGCCTTAGCCGGGTCAGCTTTTCCGTACTCATCAAGCCAAAAAGCTATTCTTGCGTCAATGAGAACCAATCTGGAAAGAGCCACAGGGAACCCAAGAAGTTATGCCGACATCAGAATGGTGGGAGATCTTAGAACTCTTCTAGATCTCATCAAAACTGGAGAACACCTCACAGCATCAGAGAACTGCAGAATCGTCATTCAATCCACCATTGGGCACCACATTGAACTAATAATTGATGAGCTGAATGAGCCAGCCTATGAAGAAGAAACTCGTGAGGTACCGAGATTCATCCCGCACATGTCGCAAATCAATTTAGCCACTTATGTGACTACCCGACTGCGCGAAATGTACCAAGAAGAAGACGTAGAACTCGACGTCTACCGAAACGGATATCACGAGATATTCAGCAAGTTAATTTGCATCTTCACCGACTCGGATTTTCCCTTCAACCGCGAGCAACATCAACTAATCAGACAAGTGTGCCAAGCAACCAGATCCTTCGGAGGAGACCCTTGGGCTAATGATTTTGAAGAAGTGAAAACCGAAATCATGGCTTTAATCGCCTCGATAGGAGGAAACCATCCACAGCGTGAAATCGTTCGAACTTACACCTGCACTCGCATTGACCCTAACGGACCAGTTACAAGGGCAGTTCGATACATCTGCTATGGAATGGCAATCCTCGACCGACTCGCCACCGATCACTTCAAAAGCTTCAGAATGCTATCCACCAACCCACCAACTCTCATTGCTGACATGATAGAGCAATTCCTACAATACTATCCACCACGATACTCTCTACCAAGGAACCACAGTGACCACGCCACCACTACTGATGCATCAAGCATCATCTGAAGAAGAAAAGGACTAAGTCGAGCTCTCGACTTTAAAAGAGCGCTTCTCGGGAGGCAACCCGTGTTTTTATTTCTGCTATTTTACTTTCCAAGAAGTGATGACATCTCCGACCATCTTTCACACTCGGATCTTGCAAAGAATGCTCCAGCCTGCAAGGAAGCATAAAACCCTGAAGAATCGCAAATCCGACGTGTTCACACTTACGAGACTAATCACAAGAGGACTTGATCAAGAAGCACCAAAGAAGACAAAGACCGACAGATGCAACCAAAAGAACACTACAATCACCGGGGAGTATTTCTAAAACCGTTTCTTTCATTCGTTTTAAATATACAATATCCATTATCACTAAGTGTGGGATTCAAACCCAACACACACACTGGAAGAATGAGTCTTAGATGTTTAAAACCCTAAGTGTGGGATTTTACCCCATTCAGAGCTTAGTATAACATCGAGGACGATGTTCCTTTAAGTGTGGGATAGCAGTAGTTGCACTACTGTTAAATGGATACTGATATATTCTTGATTCTAAATCGTTGCTCTTTATCAGACCTTGCTTCTCCATAAAAGTAAACAAAATTTTTCAAAACTAAGTTAAAAATATGAAGAAAATGAAAAAAAATTTTAAAGAATGATTTACTTTGGGGAAGAAAGAAAAATAAAATATAAGTTCTTTTGAAAAACAAGTTTGACAATCCCATAAAGAGCATCGCATGACTAAGCACACAACAACCCAACTTTCGATTCGTGAGGTATCTTGAGCCATATGAAAAGCATTCATTTTTAATGCTTCACTTTTTCGATTCTTGAGTGTGCCGATGTATGCGTTTAGAATCAGAACTTGCTCTTGTTATGCATTTCGAATCCGAACTCGTGAGTCAAAAAGGAGATCGAATCACATCATTCTTGAACCCATCCATACACCCAAAAATAAGTACGTTATCCCCTGCCTACTCAAAAACATCCCTCAAACTTCCTACAAGTTCCAAAGATGAAAAAAGAGAAAAATCAAGGATATGACGTCAAAAGGATAGAAAAAGTCCCAAGGAAATTCGAAGTAAAGAAAGTTAAACGGAGAAAGAAGACTCCGCCCAAAATAGAAAGAAGGCGTCAATCCTCCCCAAAAATCCAAAAAAAATTTCAACTTTCGGCTTCACCAAAAAGAAAACCCAACAAAACCCCTCTCACACCATCGACATTCCACCACAAAAAAAAAACCCTACATCACTTAGAATGATTGTGGCTAGATCGACTTCGCGCTCACCAAAAAGGTAACGATTTGATACTCGATCAAGCCTATGACGATAAACAATACATGACTGGCGTTCTGAGCGATTGATATAATAGAATAGGAAACCCTAAACACTTTGAGTGATTGGAGTGACCACCTTGAGAGGATCGCCTAGTCATGTATCAACGATCAATGATCAAAAGCATGCTCCTAAAGATTACAACCCTGCTTTCTAAAATATCAAATATCTTTATTTTTCCGAAACCCCCTTAGTAAAAAGTTCCCGTCTTAAAATAATTTCATTATCTGCTTATCTTTAACCATGTTGAACGTTAGTTTGCTTGAGGACAAGCAAAGTTCTAAGTGTGGGATACTTGATATCGCGTAAAAAGTCACATTTTTACTACCGATATCTCTCTCATTCTGGAACGATTCTTGGCATTTTAATTCAAATATAGCACAAATCAGTAACATTATGCCAAGATGGTCAAAACGAGGTTGCACGATGAAAATCAAGTAAAACGGATGTGAAACGAAGATTCCACACACGTTTGAAGATTCAAGGCATAAAAACGAGATTTCAAGACCAAAATGCCCTTCACCAACATCCATCATTTCCAAGATGTTCGTTTTCAAAATTCGGATCCAACAGAAGAAGAATCAACTGAAACGGGTAAAAAATGAAGATTTCGCGCCCGCCAGAAGATCCAAATGATCCGTACGCAATATCTGGAGCTATGGACCTCATCTCAGGGCCTATCCTATGTCAAAATCTTCATTTTTGAATTACGAATCCAAAAAAAAAAGAATCAACTCAAACGGACGTATAACGAAGAAAACACGCACGAATCAAGAAACGAAGCAACAAACAACGCAACGGGGCGGGGGTGGGCCCACCGCCGCCGGCAGCACCACCACCGCCGCCGGCCACACCAAGGGCGGCGCCGGACACCCTGCCCCCATCCCGGTTTCCATTTTTGGTAACTTTTGGTACCTGGTGCGGCCACTTTTCGTGTTGTACGGTACCCGGTTCGCCTACTTTTCGTATGGTACATACCACTTTTGGCAAGCTTTCTAACATGCACCTCAAGGCCAACTTGTGCTAATGTGAGCCAAAGCTCACCTGTAAATAGGAGGCTCTTGGTTCATTTGTAACACACCCTCACATATCACATATGCACTAGTTACTTTCTCACTTTCTCATTCTACTTTCTTTAAAATTAGCATTAGGTTAGTTTAGCATCTTGTTTAGAGTAGAAAGAAAGCTAGGAACGTGTTGTAATCTTTGGTGTACGCTTGGAGTTACGCTCATTAATTCAAGTCTATTCCTTCTCGCATATTAATCTCGGTTATCTCTATCCTTATCTATCTTAATTAAACATGTTTGCTTTAATTATGTTTGCGATCGTTATTACCATGATTAGCGAGTAGATTACTATTGTATTTGTTGTGATGTAGTTAGTATATAATTGTGGGATGACTTTGAATACGTCGTGAGATAATATGACGGCCCCTATTCGACTGATTACTCGGTATAGTATTGGAAATGCTTTTGAGCATAGTACAAATATATGGAAGCCAGTAACGACCGAAGGTAGTTGTATTATTGATCGACGTTATAAAATGGGAAACTTTGTGAACGGACTTATCTTGTGATTTTAAACCTAAAACTTATATTCGCCTTTCGATTAACAAACGTGATTGTAACCTTGTAAAGAGGAGTCGCGAACCTCAATACTCGGTCAATAGTTATCTGTGTAAAAACTATGTTTTTAATTGTAACGTCATGCAAGCATTATAAAATGCAATGTGATTACGTGGACTTGCCATGAGTATTGTACACTTCCAATCACAATGTACTTATCATGTAAACATCGCGAAGCAATTAAACTCACAACGGAAACATTGGTGAACAATTCAATACGTTGTGAGCCACCATAGTATTTTCCGACATGGTCTGGGTTTGACTTTACGTAAAAAGCCGTCAGCATTTTAATTAGTTGTTTTACTTTAGATTAGATTAGATTAGGTAGGTTAAAGGCTAAATGACCATTTACGAAAACCTAGGGATTTGTTAATTATATTGAGAAAGGCAAGTTTAAAGTCCAACGTAACCCGATACTTTTTATTAAAACCATGAAACCTAAAGTACGGTACGCAAGAAACCTAGATGTTTTCCCTCGTTTATCATGCTTAAGTTTCATTGGTAGAAATTGATTAAATAAGTCCGGACACAAATTCTAAGTTAGTTGTTTAATGGATTCATAATCATTGTGGTATTAAGAACGGCTAGACATGTTATGGACTTGCTACTCTGTTCCTTCGCCCACGAGCGAATACGTTCAATAATATGGGCCACTGACTCCCTCACAGGAGAGTGTGGAGAGTTGAGCATTGTCTGTCTGGTCAGAATCATGATACCCTAGTTCCTCGTGACATATTAGTTGATAACCGACTAATAATGAATCTTTTGGTTATACCACAAGTTAATGAATCTCATAAGCAACCCAATTTAGTTAATCGTTTTCCCGTAAAAAGTTATCATCCCATAATTATTATCATCCCATAATTATTAACTAACGAACTCACAACAAATACTACTTTGCATATCTGATATCCTATTACATTTTATCCGCTTAATTTAGTTTAATTAGTTAACTGAACCAAAACCCCCAACGCACTCTTTTAAAACATTTACTAGAAAAGAAAGATTGATTGGATCACCTCTGTTTCAATTCAGTTTCTCTTTAAGAACGACTCTAGGTCCAACTTACCGCCTACTAACCTTTTGGTTCAGTACTAGTAAGTCACACTTAGACCCCAGCAATTATAAATTTAAAACCACCCGTTGTTTTCAGCAGCAACAAGTTTTTGGCGCCGCTGCCGGGGAGACTAACTGTCCGATCCAGAGGCCCAACCAATCCCAATTCTAGTAAACCCTTAGGATAAAACCTTCTAAAAAAAAACAACACAAAAACATTACCTTTATTGTCTATTTTCTTTTATTGTCTTTTCTTTTAGTTTATGACCTGTTCCCCTAGATTTGCACCACTGTTTAACTTTCCTGATCCAGAACTTATAATACGCACCATTCGACGAGAAAAGAAGCAATCTGCACTTAAGCAAGAAATGGCTGAACGCATCACTCTCGCTGATAGCTCGAGTCGCATGATTTCAAACATTTGGGACAACTCTGCATTTACTTTTGTATTTTCAAATTATGTATTTAAAATTTCTATTAAACTCGCCACGTTGTAAACGTTCTATTTGGTGAATGTATAATTATTTTCAAACGTGTCATTTAGAGTCGTTCATTATGTATCTTATACTGTGATATTTAATTTGGTAACACCCGACCCGACCGCTTCCGCAAACTCTAAATTTGAGGGTGTTACAACTGCAGCTCAATTGGTGATACTAAGTTGAAAGACTTAGTATTAAAGGGATTCAAGTTCGAATCCAACAACCTACCTGGTGAATATTACTAAATCTACAGGTGATGGGTTGGGGTGCATTGGGCTGCAGACCTAGCCCAGTGGGCCTCAATAGTAACACTGCCCTCACGTGGTCCAGGTACGGGTCTTATGGGGGTGTTACAATAAGGCTTCTGGTGTTCAGCTTTGACTTGTGAACAAATATGACAGGATTCAATAATTCGAGCCACGTCAGTTTTCATTGTTGGCCACCAATACAAAGGTTTCAAATCTTGGTACATCTTTGTGCTTCCTGGGTGAATCGATAACCGAGACTTATGAGCTTCATTTAAAATCAATTATCGAAGACCACCCAATAATGGAACCCATACACGAGATTGAAAAGTCTTCAAACCTCGGGAATCATCAATCAATAAATCTTTTCTCTTTAACATAATCTCAAATTTTAAATTACGATTGGATAATGCTTCTAACTGTGCAGCCTTTAACCGATTCACCAAATCAGAGGAAATTTCTAAACGCATAAAACCAATTCTTTCAAAAGTACCTTTTCGGCTCAGTGCATCCACAACTACATTAGCTTTACCCGGATGATATTGGATTTCGCAATCATAATCTTTAATTAATTCTAACCAACGGCGCTGTCTCATATTCAATTCCTTTTGAGTAAACACATACTGCAAGCTTTTATGATCGGTACAAATTACACACTTAGTGCCATATAAGTAGTGTCTCCATATCTTCAGGGCAAATACGACAGCTGTCAATTCTAAATCATGTGTAGGATAGTTTATCTCATGCGTTTTCAATTGCCGTGAAGCATAAGCAATCACTCGATCTCGTTGCATTAAAACTGCACCTAATCCAGCATAGGAAGCGTCACAGTAAACGACAAAATCTTCAGAACCATCAAGTAACGCCAAAACTGGAGCTTGACATAGTAATTGCTTTAATGTCTGAAAAGCTGATTCTTGCTGATCACTCCACTGAAATTTAACATCCTTGCGAGTTAACCTTGTAAAGGGACCCGCAATTTTAGAAAAATCTTTGATAAACTTTCGATAATACCCAACAAGACCGAGAAAACTCTTAATTTCAGAAGGATTCTTGGGATCATTCCAATGCATTACTGCTTCAAATTTAGATGGATTCACTTTTACTCCATCTTTGCAAATAATGTGACCCAGAAACTGAACTTCTCGAAGCCAGAACTCGCATTTGGAAAACTTTCCATAGAGATGTTCTCTTTTCAAGGTTTCAAGAACTAATCGCAAATGCATAGCATGTTCCGATTCAGACTTGGAATAGATTAAAATATCATCGATAAAAACGATTACAAACTTATCCAAAAATGGCCAACAAACCCGATTAATCAAATCCATGAAAACTGCTGGTGCATTAGTCAATCCAAAAGGCATAACCAGAAATTCATAATGGCCGTACCTTGTACGAAAAGCTGTCTTTGGAATATCTTCATCACGTACCCGTACTTGATGATAACCTGATCTTAAGTCAATTTTAGAGAAATACGATGCTCCTTGTAACTGATCAAATAGTTCATCAATTCAAGGCAAGGGATATTTATACTTTACAGTTCCTTTATTCAACTCCCGATAATCAATACACATACGAAGGGTACCGTCTTTCTTTTTAACAAACAAAACAGGAGCACCCCAGGGAGAAGAACTTGGTCTGATAAAACCTTTATCTAATAAATCATGTATCTGATTCATCATTTCTCTAATTTTAGAGGGAGCTAATCTATAGGGAGACTTAGCGACAAGATTCGAACCAGGAATTAAATCAATGTGGTATTCTACATCTCTTACAGGAGGTAACCCGGTTAATTCGTCAGGAAACACCTCCGGGTATTCAGAAACCACCCGAATATTAGAGATAGATTTATTTTCTATTTTAACATCTACCACATAAGTCAAATAAGATTCACAGCCCTTCGCCAGAGATTTTCTAGCTTTCATTAATGAAATTAAAGGGATATGGATGCCTTCCCGTTCGCTTCGAGCCACAATATATGACTCATTGGAAATTGGGATTTTTACGAGTTTCTTATGAAAATCTATGTTTGCCTTATTATAGCTTAACCAATCCATTCCCAAAACTGCATCAAAGCCAGGTATTGGCATTAACAAGAAGGAGATTGGAAAAGTATGACTCTCTATCAAAATATTTTCCCCAGTTACCGAGGTGGTAACAGGAACCATTTTACCACTAGCAACCTCTACTTCAATAGGATTGGTAATCACAGAGGGAATCAGATTCAGTTTATCACAGAAACCAACATAAATAAATGAGCAATTAGCTCCAGAATCGAATAACACACATGCTGGTACTGAGTTTATAAGAAATGTACTAGTGATCACATCATCAGTGTGAATGGCCTCATCCACCGTCATCTGAAAAGCACGACTAGTTGCAGGAGGCAAATTCTTTCATTTCTGCCCAGATGATGACGACCCACCAACCACTCCTGATCCCCCAGTCTTTGCTTCAGGGCATTGACCAACACGGTGCCCCTCTTTATGACAATTCCAGCACACGTGTCTCGGGAAAACACAATTTTGGATGTCATGACCGAAACCTCCACATTTAACACATCGTTTAGTCTGGGGAGTGCACAGTCCATGATGTCTAGCCCTACAGTTATTACACCAATTCGGACGATTTCCAGAACCACTTTCAACACTCTTTCCTTGGCCTTGTTGTCGACCTTACCAATTGTGCTTCCCTTTTCCAGAATTACCACCCTTTGAGTGTTAAGAGAACCTTTCCTTATTTTGTTGTGCCCGAGCTCTTATATCACTATCAGCCGCACGAGCCAAGGTAAAAGCCTGTGGGAGAGTACCAGCAAGTCTTACAGTGGTTCGGTAATGTGGTGGCAGAGTTCCTACAAAATGCTGAATCTTTGTTCTTTCATCGGGAACCCACTGATCTACAAACCTTAATTTCTCCGAGAATTGGTTAATTAAGTCATCCATTGACATTTTCTCCGTTAATTGTAGATTTATAAACTCCTTTCGAATTCTAGTCATATCAAATTCAGAACAAAACTGCTTACAAATTTCATTATGAAAGTCTATCCATCGGATTGAAGCTTTTTGTTGTGGAGTCAAGGTAGCAGTAACAGAATCCCACCAAGACATGGCTAATCCTTTTAACAACTGAATAGCATAAGGGACTTTGAGCTCTTCTTCACATTGAACTACCTCAAATTTTCGTTCAACATCTCTAAGCTAATCCAAAGTAATAGCTGGATTAGAACTCCCGAAATATTCCGATGGTTTGCTTGACATAAATGTCTTAAACGAACAACCCTTTTTGTGAGGAGATGGGGTCTGTGAAACAAGAGGTGAAGATCTAAACTGTTGCTCCTGCAAATATTGTTGTCTCAAAGCTCTAAGTCCGATCACTTCGTCCTCTAGTTTATGCATATACTCATTTTGATCAACATTACTTTTAGGCGGAAGAGAAGTACCAGCTTGACCATGATTTCCTGGAGGTACCTCAGTCCCTGTAGTATGGTTATGAGTGGTGGTTGGTTGTACATTATCTGCCATCTGTATTCAAAACAACAAACTCACAGTTCGTTAATTGTTAGTACCTAACATACTAACAAATGACTAATCCGTAACTTATCCCCACACCTTAGAATGTTTGGCTTATACCAATAGGTTTAGGATTGCACACCTTACCAATGTACAATTCGCCCAAACCTAGGCTCTGATACCAATTTATAACACCCCATATTTTTTAATTTTTTTTAAAACCTGGAAGCGCTGAACAAAACATACATATTATATTATCGAAATTCTGTATAATTCATCATGTTATAACTTAATACATATTTAACTGCACATGATACTAAAAGACATAGGTTCGGGTGTCATATGAAAACAACTTCATCATTAATTCATATCAGAAGATCAGAGTAACAGGTTGCCAAACATTCTTCAAAGTCCCAACTTCTTGATTTAAGCATCATAAATCTAACAACCTGCAAGAAGTTTAAGCGGTGGGATTAGCACGAAGCTAAGTGAACAGACTTATAACTAACAATCTAACTTAGCAACAACAATTCTGTTTACAACAAATAATATGGTAAACACAATAACAGAGAGGATCGGTGGTTCTTGAGGTAACCCTCAAGCCGCGGTGACCCTCAAGAACGCTTATAACCAACTGTATTTGGCCGATACAGGAAATCGATAAGCTAGTGTACTATTTACTCACACAACACAGTTTCCATAACAACACATGTGCAAGAACCTGTGTTGGCCAATCAATAGCAGCCTTAAGCCCAAAACATATTGACCTCTCCATAATCACATATATGCACATGGCAATATAGCATAGAATCAATAATATCTTAGCATCATGACAGATCACAGTATAATACAGTAAATCACTATTACCATTGTAACCTTAATCGTTACAACTAAATTATACTGAGAGTATAAATCCACTCACCTGTCTGTCAAAAGCTCAAACTCAAAAGTCTTATATTATTGAGCCCTTGGATTATCTGGAAATACCACAGAATAATATGAATCAGTAATTTATTTCAAATGTTCACATTTGATGTAAAAGTGTATCACTTATTTAGCTATAACAATTGAATCGAATATACATTGACATATACACATATATCATTTCCTAACATCATTTGTTATCATATCATACCATATTACTAATTCATTAATCAAATAAATATGTAATAGAGTAATAAAAACTGAGTTGAAGATCAAAAATCTGATTTTGCTGTGAAAGTCAATGTACCCGCCGGCTGGGGTCTTCTACCCGCCGAGTCACCACTTTTAGCAGTTGGGTCGGGCTTAAGAGCCGTCGGGTATAAGCAAATTTTCACACCAGAAATAAGTCTCGTCTTAAAGGTTAAATAAGCTGCCGTATTGGTCAGTAGAGCAGCCGGATTGGGTTAGAACCCGCCGGCTGGGTGCAATGACCCGCCGGGTCCTCTACAATTACACAGAACCCGCCGGCTGGGATTGATGACCCGCCGGCTTGTTCATTAGTTCAGCAACAGCAGATCAGCAACCCAACTACGAACTTTTGACACTTAAAACTACTAACTAAGGTTACAACTTCGATTTTTAACCATCAAAACGAACCATAAACATATAGTGATATCAACTAACACCAAACCCACACTTTTTATGCTCTAATTCTTATCAAATTACTAATTCACATATTAGAACCCTAACTCTAGCTCAAGAACATAAATTCCATCTTTCCAAATTAAACTTGAAGATTCAACAAACAATTCAGCATATAAGCATCAAGAAATCACTAATCAATCATTACTATCTAATTTTCATGTATACTTAATCTTCACAAAATTTTCTTTCATGAACAAAATAAGAAATTAACACTTACAAGTGGAGAAGAAGAAACTTATGATGATGAAGATGAACTAATCCAAAACACAAGAACACATTGATTAATTCTCCTAATTTGAAGCTTTTTGATGACAAGTTTTTCAAAGAACAGAGAAGAAAGGAAATTTGGGAAAGTGAGAAATGGAGGTCGGCTCCTCCTTTAAAAAAAAACCCCGACTCTATCTCTTATTTACAGTGTAATATAATACCACTTCTTAATCTATTGTCTGGAACCTAAATACCAAATTGCGAGAAACTTATTTTATTTTACCGTCATCTACAACTATTTAAAACAAATAATAATTTACTATTCACAATTTGTCAATTGAATAAATTCTCTTACACAAAACATATAAATACACATAATTTCTTATACATATTAAATAATAAAATAAAGTAAAAGAAATTACCAGAATACCCCTAGGCCCAAGGAGTGGATGTTACAGGTAGCACGCACTACCACGAACCATACTCGTATAAACGGGCGTTTCTTACTCCTTACACATGAGTGTTTTTGGATTAGCACTCACGGGGGCACATTACCTGGTACTTGGTTGTACCTTACAGACTTGTTAAGCTTCGACTATGATGCTCATGGCAATGTATATCAACACTATTGCATTCGTGCAATCATTATTTACTACATTATTGCGATTATGCAATCTCTTTTACTACATGATGTGTTCAACAGATTATTTATTACAAACCTGTGAGATTCACCAACCTTTTAGTTGACGCTTTTAGTGATGCATTCTCAGGTTAAAACACATTACCTTATGTTTTATTTACTATGTCCTAATTAATTATCTGATAATTTTACACATTATTTCATTCAATCAACTAAATAAATAAGGACATAAACAAAAACATACAATATGGTGCCATAGCCTTGCCATAATCTATGTTTGGTTTCCATGAGCCAACACGGAAACCAAGGGTCAACCTAAGAGACAAACATGACACATGGTTGGCAATCTTGATCTTTATGCTCCCACTAGCTTCAACGACACCTCGTGACACCATGGAACGCAAAGACGTCTTTTTGGTTGCTCCTCTTCTTTTGGACTCCATCTTTTTTTGTATTACATTTTACTAACAGAATTTGAAAAATACATTTTACATAAAACTAAAACTACATTTTACTTAAAATAAAATTACAAAATAAATAGGGTTGTAAGTGACACGCAGGTCTCCCCTTAAACCAAAAGAAAATTACAGTACAACCAAAATAAACACAACCACGCTGTTCATATATTAGGTCAAATTTTGGCTCGGCTATGGTCACAACACATACAACATTTATAATCATAAATATAAAATTATAATGGAATCTTAAACTATAGTTTGCTTAGGGCGTACTATTGGATACATGCATTATCTAATAAACGCACCTATTCAAGACATACAAACTACGAGTTCCATTATATCTATATTATCTTTGTATCAAATACAACAATTAATAATTGTCCATTTACAATTCTAATGAATTATAAACTAACAATTACCTAACAACTAGTTTCTTGATTTATTGTTTCTCTGACTCAACTTTTAAATAAAATTAACACGTTTGGCCAAAAATTACATTTTCTTTTAAACAAACCTTTTAAACAATTTTTAATTTAAAAACATGTCAATCTTACTTAAACCTTTTTAAAACATTACTTTAGTGATTTCAAAAATTACTAACTCGTTTTAATGACATTAGTTTTAATTATGTTTACTTAAAACATTAATTTATACAAAACTAGGATTTCACATAAAACCTAATTTGTATAATCAAAACGTCCAAGTAACATAAAGTTTTATAAACCCTAGATTTTAATTAGACGCATGTTTTACGGACCTTATCTCAATTCTTCTAACAATTCCTTTGTTATTCCAAAATCAATATTCTTGGGTTAAATAACCTCGGTCTCAATTCTTGCTAAAAAACCCTAGATTGACTTTTGTTAAAGGTCACATACCTTTAGCAAAAATCAATTTTCACATAGAGTTTCATAAACTCTAGTTGATCAAATCGATGGATTAAGAAATTGATTTTCTTGGGTTTATAAAACCCTTATAAAAATCGGCCAACACTAGGGTTTTATTCAAACCCTTGTATCGAATTCTTGCTTGCTAAGTTAATACCAATTATATTAGATTTAGTTAGGATATCAAATACCTAACCCTTTGCCCAAGTCGATTTTCCTAGGGGTTTTGGGTAAACCCTAAAATCGATTTTAGCATAGGTCAAATTAATACAGTCAATTTTAACTAAAAACAAGAAATATTAATCGTTAGTTTTCGGGTTAAATTATTTAAACCATTGATCAACAAAACACGACATGTTTTCGGTTATGGTGTTGAACACCATATACCAAATATCAATCAACAAGGTTTCGCATAAACCTTGGAGCAATATTGGTACAACCAAAACACATCAATATTGGATCAATCGCGAAAAACCAATTTATTCGCGTTGTTTAAATAGTTAACAAACTACACGATTTTAACCGATTAGAAAGAAAGGTAGAAGAAGAGATTACAATAATTAAAACTTAATTGAAAGAAGCACACAAGAAAACTAATTAACAGTTTTATTAGAAAATTACATGGCTCTGATACCACTGAAGGGTTTTTAGTAGAATTATACATTATAAAAGTTTAATCTTTATTAACAATTTAATACAATTAATATGCGGAAGCTTTATAAAAACATTTAATCACATTAAATTAAAACCTTAGCCAAGATCTATAATTTTTGTAATAAAACTTGTATAATATTTAATTACATATAATTAAATAGTTAAGAAGAAACGTTCTTACATCGAGTGCTCGGCAAGAACTCTAAACTTCAACTCATTGCCAAAGTACGAGTGGACTTATCTTGAACTTCTTTATTCTTTTTGAAATCGACTAGCTATGGGATACGTTAGGTATCCACCTTTGATTCACAGTTGAACGGTTGGTAGAAACCTAAGTGTGTATACTAAAACCTCTCGCGAAATCAAGCTAGTTGCGATCGAATCACGAACTCAAAACCCCTTTGGGGTTTGGCCGATTTCGGCAAGAGAGGGAGAGAGATCGATTGGGAGAGGGAGGGAGAAAGAGTTAGGGTTTTAATCACCAAATAATGAACCCTTAGGCCTCTATTTATAGTTGTGATCCAACTTGTCCAACAAGTTAATAATTACTCTTTTAATCCCTCTAGTTTAATAATTAATTAAACTTAACCCAAACTTATTAATTTACAATTAAAACTTTGTAGTTTAATAATAATTAAACTAGTTAATTTATTTACAAAACAAATTATATATAAATTCTTTTTATTAAATAAATAATTACACTAATTATTTATATTAATAAATGTCTTAATTGTATTTGACCAACTCTATCATAGTATCACACTACTTGTTCGGTTGTGCTCATCGTTGTGCTCATCGGTGTGACCCTGCGGTGTTCATGTGAAGCTGGATTTGATATTTAGTTAGATTAATATTAAGCACATAATCTTTCACATGCTAGTGATGGCTGTGCTAGCACTTCTGGTGTTAAACCTCATGCATGTATAACTTTTTATGCATCTAAATCTCATACTAGCATGTCATTCCAAGCTTCCTTGAAAATGTTGACCCCTACTTATAGTGATTTCAATATTGAAAAGGATTGGAATGTTGACACTGGAGCATCAGATCATATGTTTCCATATATTCATACTTTTCAGTCCATTGAAGTCCTTAAAAGACCAATAAAAGTCAAGTTACCAGATGGTACAAGTAAATGGTTCAATAAAGTAGGACAAATTCAAATCAATTCCAAGTTGATTCTTTCTGATGTTTTCTGTCTTCCAGATTTTAAAATAAATCTTTTATCAGTGGGAATATTACTCAAATCTCAGTTTCTTATAGCTATTTTTTTCCATACATGATTTGTGTTTTAGGACCCTTCAATTAGCCAAGTAATAGTTGTTGGAGAATGGTTCAACAACCTTTACATTTGCAAACCATCTACATCAATTCCCAAAAATACTTCTTTTCTAGCTCTGTATTCTTTTGTTAATACTGTTGTCTATTGTAATTCTGCTGATGTATCACTAGACTTGTTTCATTCTACACTTGGTCATACATCAGCTTCAAAGCTTCTTCATGTTACTGATTGTAAACATGTAAATGTTACTTAATTTTTCTGTGATACTTGTATGGTTGCAAAAACACACAGATTACCTTTTCCAATTAGTAATACTTGATCAACTATTCCGTTTGATTTGATTATGAAATTGATTTCATTAATTGAGAAAATGAAAACACATTACAACTATTATATACAAAGCTTAATCAGAAAGCTAACTAACTAAAACGTACTTAACTACCTGTAACTACTTTTAGCGCCTAATCTATGTTTAAATATTAGTTACAGTTTATGCTTATTCTTTCAAATAATTCTACATACACACATACCTAGAGTTGGCCACCAACAAACAAAACATTAGTAGACAAAAATGAATACTATGAAATATGTCACATGTGTATAATAATATTTTGGCCAAAATGCATTTTGATACCTGAACTTCACTAACTAGGTGCTATGGTACCCTTCTATTAAAGGTGGTGAATGGTACCCTCAACTTGTAAACTCGGTAAAATTAATACCTTCACTTAAAATTTACGGAGCCTGCAAACTCTCCCAGGTCAATAAAAGACAAAATGGAAAAACGTTCAATTTCACAATCAAGACATTATGATTTATCTCTCCGGCAAGATTTTGATTTTTGAGATGCTTTCGGAATAAAATTCCCAGTCACATATATGATTTTCATTGTCTCTGTTACTTTGGTGTTTCACCATCTTAATCCAAAATCGGTTGACTTTTGTTTTGATCTAGATTTATTTTAGTTTTAAACATATGATATGATATGATTCTCGAATATAAAGATTTTTTTAAATAGCAATCCCATTCTAATCGTATTAATTAGACTTCTCCCAACCCTAAAACAAACTGACTGAGACTGACAGAGCCACCTCAGTGCCACGTCAGTTTTTTCAAAAACTGACTGACCACTCCCATCCCTGTTCCGTCACTTTAATTTTTAGGTCCCACATTTACCAATTTACCTTTCATTTTATACACATAAAAGAAAAAGAAAAAAAAGAAAACCAAACCGACCAACGTCGGAAATCCGATGAGGATCAAACCGATGGCCAAGTGACAAAGGTGGTGCCATCCCCATCACTTTGTCACTCTTTGTCACTTGCCAACCGATGCAAACCGACGGAGTGGGTTGGGAGGGACCTTAAAAGTGTACAAAAAACAGTACAAATTATTAAAGTGGAGAATGTGAAAGAAAATAATGGTTTGGGACCTCCCTAGGAGGACCAGGGAGATAGAGACAGGCAATTAAAACGTGGGGGAAGTAAGAAGATATTATACGTATGAAGATATTATACGTATGAAGACATTATTACTAAAATGTGGATCTTGAAGATATTATACGTATGAAGCAGGGGCGGATGTGTATGTATTTAAGGGTATGCACTTGCATACCCTTGAGTTCTTATGTGTAGTGCAAAAAAATATTTTTTTTATATGTTTTTACTAGAGTTTTTTGAAAATGCATACCCTAAATAAAGGAGGTGAACACCCTATACTTTATTTTAAATCATCCTTCAAAAAGACATTGTTATTATATACCAAGTGACAACAACTAAACTATGGCTATTTACTATAACTAGTTTGTTATTACTCTCTCCGTTCCACTTATATTGTTCACTAACTTTTTTTGTTATATTATACTTTTATATTCGATACAAATTTGACTGAAATTATTTAAAAAAAAAAAATGAATGAGAGTATTAAATTAACGTAGAATAGAGAAATTACTGCTTTTTTATTTTTTATAGTTATTTTTTGTAAGTGAGCAATCTTTTTGAGATAAACAAAAATAGTAAGGTGTACGATATAAATGGGACAGAGAGGAATAATTAATCCATATCCAAGTGTACAATGTTACAATTTTGATACTATTTGTATTAGCCGGACTTTGAATATCTATATTGGACGTATTTAAGTTTTGTAACCATATTTTTATATGTTTTTGGTTGTGTTTCCTACATATAACTTTTTCTTTTTTAGATTTATACGTACAATATTTTGTTGAATGTTTACAATAAAGTTTTTAGAACTTAATAAATATAATTGAAATTTTAAAATATCGTCTCATAATATAGTAAAATGTGTAAAGTTTGATAGATTTTGAAACGATAAATGTTCAATTTTTATACTAATTTATCGTATAATTAATAGTCTTCAAAAATTAGGACTGCGAATTTAGATTTGTATTATAAATCTGGAAGTTGTAGCTAAAACCAATTCGATACTAGGTGCTTGGTTCTTATAAAGCGATTAATTTTGATTAACTAGCTTAAAAATTTATAACCGAAAACTTTAATCGAAGAATCGAAACTCGATCCGGTAAACACCTCTAACTTTTCGGAAGAAAAAAAAACCTAAAAAATCCATCCATTTTAGCTAGTTCTTTTATGCATACCCAACCCTATATTCCTAGATCCGCCACTGGTATGAAGATATTTTAAAGGAAATGACGGTAAAACTAGTAGTTTTAAAGTGGAAATAGGGGATGATAATGGATGAATTATGAGGTAGACGATGACACCAAAAGAAAGAAAATACTCTATCCTACTCCATCTAAGTGTCTCGGTTACTATTTTATATTCTTCTATATAAATATGCATTTTCATGTTACAACCAATAGAAAGAAATTTTAGTGAGTAAATATATTATTTGATTGAGTAAATTGCATGAATGGTCCCCGTGGTTTACACACATTTTCACCGTTAGTGCTCATACTTTGTTTGTTGCATGTACAGTCCAAAAATTCAAAAGTTGTTGCATGCTTAGTCCCTCCTCTACCTAAAATGACCAAAATACCCTCCTCAAACCAAGCAAAATATATAGCTTCACCAAGGGTATTTTGGTCATTTTAAGTAGAGGAGGGACTAAGCATGCAACAACTTTTGAGTTTTTGGACTGTCCATGCAACAAACAAAGTACAGGGACTAACGGTGAGAATGCGTGTAAACCACAGGGACCATTCATGCAATTTACTCGATTTGATTGATGAAGAGTGTAGTTAATGAAGATTCATAAAACTGTGTATATAAATTAAGTGGACGCAGAGAAAGTAGTTAAAGAAATGTGAAATCATTGCCATTGAAACAAACCGATTACGATTATAAAGTGGGTTTATAGTTTCGTTATGTATTATTCTTTACACTTTTTACCATTGTATGAAACATACTTTCATTTGTTATATTATTTGTATTGAATTTGTACGTAGATATTGTCTATTGTACGTAAATTTTCTTTTTAGGTAAGACCAAAAAATGAAACATCCCTATTTTGGCATTACCAAAAAAAATAAATAATAAATACTACCTCCGTCTCAAAAATATAGTCCACGTTTCCTTTTTCGGACGTCTCAAATTAATTGTCCACATCCAAATATGGAAAGGAAATTTTGATCGTGATTACCAAATTACCCTTACTTCAAATTGTTATTACAAACTTTATAGAATGTGGTAATTAATTGCTTGAGGGTAAAACTGTCATTCTGCAAAAAGTAAGAAAGAGAAAGCAGTAATGATTGTACTTTTATTAAACTGTGTGTTTTTGGTCGGTGGACAATTATTTTGGGACGGAGGGAGTAACATACAATAGACGACATTTACATGTTCAATACATATAATAGAAGTTTTCAAAATTCATCTCATACAATAATAAAAAGGTTAAAGTTTAATACATAACGAAACATTAAACCCTTATAAATTCAATAAAATGTACATTTAGACAAAGTCTAAAAAAATATTGATTATTGTTCCTACTTATTGATACCCTCAACCAAACACCCTCTCTACTTTCCTGGGTAATGTCGTTACTAATATAGCATTAAGAAGACATATTTCCACACGTAAACTAATTAATCAAAGATACATTTTACTTTTGTTATTTCAATTTTAAGTAGGGATAATATGATAAACTTAATAAAAATTTCCTTTTTATATTAGATAGGGAACAATTTATTTGGGACAATTCGAAAACAAAATATAGATAAGCAAATTGTGACTAACAAGGCTTGCACTATCTTTTCGCACTTAGACGCATCGGGTGCCATTGGTAATGGAAGGAGCAATAGTTTTAATTTAGAAGGTTACGTCGTTTCTATGCCACACATACTTAAAACAGACAAAGCTATCTACACGAGTCAAGTGACATCCTTCACAAATATTTACATGTGATATTATAAATGCATACAAAAAAAACTTTGATCTTAGTGATTTCAACATCTCAACGTACATTATAAGCAGTGGCGGATCCAGAAATTAAAGTGACCGGTAGCAAGATTTCTTTTATAGTATTAAATAAATAATTTTCTTTTATGAATACGTATGATTTCATAAGAAAAATAATCTAATTAGTAGTTTTTAGATAAATGACATATAAAATGAGTTAATCATTTGTTGAAATGGTAGCACAATAAACGGTGAACCCCTAGCAACGCTTATAAAATCAACTATTTTTATAAAATTTACACTTCGCATATCAAACGGACCCGTAGTGAGTGCTACCCCTTACTTGTACGTGGCTCCACCCCTGATTATAAGGTGCCCATAGATTCAAATCTCTGCCGACAGAAAAGTTTAAATATATGTCGGTATAAACAGGGCCGTCTCTGAGTTTTCGAAGACCCTGAACAAAAATATAAGTGATCGTCAAAATGAGGCCCTAAATCGAACTATAAATTATTTTTCTTATTTTCTTAATGTTGTGGCTCAATCAAATTTGTAACATCTAAAACATATTTTTCATATTACAATTGACAAACAACTTATAGGTATATGTATATACACACGTACATATACACAAGCAAACATATATACAAATACATAAAGTTTGAGGCCTTATAATTCGAAGGCTCTGGGCGGTCGACCACCTCCCCCATTCTCGAAGACGGCCCTGAGTATAAAATATATAAAACGGGTCAGTTTGCCATGAGAAGTTCATAATTTATCAAAGAACCAAAATGGTAAAAGGAACTAGTTTCTGTAATGTGACGTATGTAATAGAAGTACGGGTAATAACATGGTATAACAATGTGAGTCGTTAGATTTATCTAAAAACTGTTTCCTAAGTTATAGGATCAGTTAAAGGAGGTCACAACAATATAGCTAGACTGGCTTAGTATAAAGGGTGACTAATCAGTTTATGCCCAAAACGACCACTCACTCAGTATATGATCAAAATGACCCGCAAGAACGTTGCCCTCTCACTTCTTCACCCCCCCCCCCCCCCCCCCCCCCCCCCCCCCCCCCGAATACCTGACGGGATTAAAAGTAAACAACTAGAATCATATTGTCAAACAATACATGCAGCGGAAAAACAGGATCACATAGGAATAATTAAATCGGATAAGATGTACCTTATAGCCTTAGATTATTAGCAAGAAAACCTTGGGATCTAAGAGTAAGATCTTCCTTTGTTCACGTACACGACACCGTCTTTATCGATATGCTTGTATGCTAGTACTTGCCTGTTCACAAAACCACACAACTTTTTGTGCCTCTTTGTTTGTCGTACAACATAAAATCAACAAAAATCCTTTTTGGGGTTTTGGTTTTGACGTAAACCAAAGTCAAAGGAAAAGTGATGAATTTTGTGAATTAATTAGTTAGGGATTAACCCTAACCCTAATCTATAAAGGTGTATTTATAGATAGGTAAAACTTGGTCCCCAAGTTTATAATTTACACAATATCCCTCTAGTTACTTAATTATTAATTTTAACATTTATCTTTAATAATTAATAACTTTAGGCATATTTAGCAATATCTCAATGTCGATGTGTGCGTTCCTAAAGGCTCACACATTTACGGACACATATTTGATAAAATCATTCAAATACCAACACCTCCCACTTTTGAATAATTTTCAAACAAATATGATAACATTGATTAATGTCTAGCAACATATCAATGCTCTCATAAATGCACGAGTGAAGTTTCACCAAAGTCACTGTGAGTCTATGTTCAGTTTATATCCTTTTGTTACAGATACTCTAGTTAAAACTTGGAGATGGATCAAAGTCATTCCATTTTAACTTTTGTTTCTCATTTTGCGAATCACTTAAGATTACCAAATACAGTCGAGACAGTTATGGACTTATTAGGGTCTGGCCAGACAAACATCTTAAGTATTCATGAGTGGCCCAGTAAGTATCTAACTTCAGTTTTTCACTGAAGGAACAAATCCTTTATTGAATACAACTGGTAGTCATCGTATTTCGCAACATTACCAAAAATAGCCTTTTTGCCACCCTTATCCAGGAGTAGTATTGATGTAGCGTGAAATAAAATAACCAAATTAATCTTGTTGATTCTAAGAATACCCAAGAATAATTCTTCCAACAAGCGTTGATTCACAAAGAATACCGCGGTTAGGCAACAAATTCAACTCAATAATTTGAGAGAAAATTTGATTTTCATAAACATAAACTTATCATCTTCTTTTTTTTCTATTACATTTGGAAGCCTTTAAATAGGTTGCAAGATAAAGAAGTGAAAAGTCTCACAAAATATGAAAGGTCTAAGGCTAATCAAAAGTCTAGGACTAATGAAGAGTTACAAACAATTAATAAAACATTAAACATAATAATGGTACTAATTAACATAAAACTTTATTATTATTATTATTATTATTATTATTATTATTATTATTATTATTATTATTATTATTATTATTATTATTATTATTATTATTATTATTTCCGCATCATTCTCCCCGGGTTAATAGCGACTCGTCCTCGAGTCTTGGCTGAAGTTTTTCTTCAACATTTGGAGATAGATTAGTAGCATCAACAATATAGAAACTAACCCTGCCGTTGCATGATTTGGAGGTTTCCAGATTCTAAAGAAACCCAATATGTGATCAATCCTATAGGCCGTGAAATAATTTGCAATCTGTGATAAACGAGCACCCCACCATGCATAGTTGTCTTTAGACATTTCCTCCCAATTGTAAGTGGGAATACCCCAATTCTGCCCATTTTTATCAAAATAATCTGGTGGGGCTAAATCCTTCTCCAAATAAAAAATCTTCTTGGCAATTGAAAGCTTTGTGGCCATTGTAGCTTCATAATTTATGTCTTCGTCAATAATGGCATCATAATTGTCATTTTTGTTGTTACAACTCGAATGGAATACGTCTTCCATATCTTCATAACTAGAAAACTCAAAGTTGCCATCGAGAATTTTGTTTATAAACAAAATCTCACGTTCATCGGGTTTCTCTAGCTCCTCATAGACATCGTAGATTACCATTTCAAACAGGAACTTCGGCTTTGATACCAACTGATGTAGCGTGAAATAAGATAACCAAATTAATCTTGTTGATTCTAAGAATACCCAAGAATAATTCTTCCAACAAGCGTTGATTCACAAAGAATACCGCGGTTAGGCAACAAATTCAACTCAACAATTTGAGAGAAAATTGGATTTTCATAAACATAAACTTATCATCTTCTTTTTTTTTCTATTACATTTGGAAGCCTTTAAATAGGTTGCAAGATAAAGAAGTGAAAAGTCTCACAAAATATGAAAGGTCTAAGGCTAATCAAAAGTCTAGGACTAATGAAGAGTTACAAACAATTAATAAAATATTAAACATAATAATGGTACTAATTAACATAAAACTTTATTATTATTATTATTATTATTATTATTATTATTATTATTATTATTGATATTATTATTATTATTATTATTATTATTATTATTATTATTATTATTATTATTATTTCCGCATCAAGTATTGACTATGATCAAATAATGCACTACATACATGAGTAGCAACTTGCATCTCAAGTCTAAGGACAACAAACTTTATGAATTATACTTAATGACACAGATCCATAAGTAATAATTCATGTGGGATAATCCAATATGCATCAAAATGAATATCATGTGAGTTAGTAAGCCAAGCTGACTGAGCACTCAGATATTGTCTTAATTCAATCATATTCCCATATGATCAACTGACAACGGATATTTAGAATAATATTACACAACATTATTCAAGGATAAAACATGAAAAATAGGATTTATGAAAATAAAATTTCACAATAAAAATTTCATTAATAAATAAAATTGTTTATTACATCCATATATCCAAAAACTAAATCCACGGATTTACATGTGATTACTAGACAAACGAAGTCCTATGCCCTCAATTAAGTGAGTTAGCTTCGTCTTTGGCAGAGCCTTCGTAAAGGGATCTGCTAAGTTATCATCTGTGTGAACTTTGAGTACTTGAATTTCACCTTGATTGACTTGCTCACGAACATAGTGAAATTTCCTCTGAAAGTGTCTAGCTCCTTTCTGAACACCAGGTTCATTGGCTATGATAATTGCACCAGTGTTGTCACAATACATATCCATAGGAGACTTGGCTGTGGGAACAACACCAAGTCCAGAAATAAATTTCCGGATCCAAACAGCTTCCATTGCAGCTTCAGCAGCTGCTATGTAATCTAATTCTGTCGCAGACATGGCTGTAGTGGATTGCTTCTTGCTTTTCCAAACTACTGCTCCTCCATTCATGGTGAACACATATCCAGTTTGAGATTTGGTGTCATCATGGTCAGTTTGAAATCCGGCATCACAATAACTAGTAACTTTTAGTTCAGCCTCAGAATTTCCACCATACACTAGAACCATATCTTTAGTAGCCCTAAGGTACTTCAGTATGTTCTTTACAGCAATCCAGTGTCTTTCGCCTGGATTCTGTTGAAACCTGCTAACAACGTTTTGAGCAAAAGCAACATCAGGTCTTGTGCATCTTACCGCATACATAATAGACCCTATTGCCGAAGCATAAGGTATCCTTTGCATACGTTCCACCTCTTGAGGTGTAGAAGCACAGTCCTTGATGCTAAGTTTAAGTCCATCTTGCATTGGTAAATACCCACGCTTAGAATTTTCCATACTAAAACGCTTCAGTATTTTATCAATGTAAGCATTCTGACTTAACTCTATCAACCGCTTAGATCTATCTCTCGAGATCTTGATTCCTAAAATAAATGTTGCCTCTCCTAAGTCTTTCATGGCAAAACATTTTCCAAGATAAGATTTTACATCTTCAAGCATTGGAATGTTGTTTCCCATCAGCAATATGTCATCTACATATAAGACTAGGAAAGTAACATTACTCCCACTGGCTTTTTGATATACACATGACTCATCAAGATTCTGAACGAAACCAAATTTTTTTATTTCTTCATCAAATCTTTTATTCCAACTCCGTGATGCTTGCTTAAGTCCATAAATGGATTTTTTAAGCTTGCACACTTTGTTGGGATGTAATGGATCAATAAAACCTTCTGGCTGATTCATATAGACGTCTTCGTCTAGATAACCATTCAGAAAAGCTGTCTTGACATCCATTTGCCATATCTCATAGTCATAGAACGCCGCTATGGCTAAGAGAATTCTAATAGCCCTAATGTCTGCCACTGGGGAAAAGGTTTCTTCATAGTCTATACCCTAAACTTGGGTAAATCCTTTTGCCACGAGACGAGCTTTATAGATGTGTATGTTGCCATCCATGTCGGTCTTTATTTTAAAGAGCCATTTGCAATCGACAGTTTTAGCATTTTGGGGTTTATCCACCAAATCCCAAACTTCGTTGTCTTTCATGGATTGCATCTCCATATTCGCAGCTTGAAGCCATTTTTCAGCATTAGGACCTGATAATGCAGCTTTCAAGGTTCGAGGTTCATCAAGAATCCCGGATACGCCATCCTCCTCTAGATTAACATTTAAGTTCAATCTATTAGGTGCACGTACCGTCCTTTCGGACCTACGAATTGGAACATCAGCAATTTGAGCTTGAGACTGAGGCATATCATGAGGCTCAATCGCAACTTGAGGATCAGATTGAGGCATGATTTTAGGCTCAATTCGATCCCCCCCCCCCCCCCCCTAATTGTTGATTGCCAGTATGAGTAGAAGGTGATGTATCTTCCTCTTGAACCTCATCAAGTTCCACAACCCTCCCACTGTTTCCATCACTGATAAGCCTGGTTTCGAAAAACTCAGCATACCGAGCAATTTTCACAGTAATTTCAGAAGGATTATAGAAGTAGTAACCCATCGTTTCCTTTGGATATCCTACGAAAATAGACTTAATAGATCTTTGTTCGAGTTTGTCAGGCGCATCGCGTTTAACGAGTGCCTCACATCCCCAGACCTTTAAGTAAGACAGATTAGGGGCTTTCCCATGCCATATTTCATATGGTGTCTTATCTACCTTCTTAGTGGGAACCATGTTGAGAATGCGTACAGCAGTCTCTAATGCATAATCCCAAAAAGATAATGGTAAAGTTGTAAGGTTTATCATAGATCGTACCATGTCAAGCAAGGTTTGATTTCTCCTTTCCGATACACCATTATGTTGTGGTGTATAGGGAGGAGTAAGCTGTTGGACAATATCACGCGCTTTTAGATGATCCTTAAACTCTAGGCTTAAGTATTCACCACCTCGATCCGATCGGAGAATCTTGATGGTTTTTCCGAGTTGATTTTCTACCTCATTTTGAAACACTTTGAATGTTTCAAACACCTCATGTTTATGTTTAAGTAAATAAACATAACCATAACGGCTGAAATCATCCGTAAATGTTACGAAGTAGTAAGCTCCTTTTCTAGACATATGCCTAAAGGGACCACATACATCACTATGTATGATTCCTAGTAGATCGGTTGCCCTTTGATTCTCATGAGAGAAGGGTTTCCTCGCCATTTTGCCCGATACACAAGACTCACACTTATCAAATGAATCATCACTTGATTTCAAAAGCCCTTCACGTTGAAGCCTTTCGATACGGTGTTTGCCTATGTATGCAAGACGACAATGCCATAGGTAGGATGAGTCCAAGTTGCACTTGGCTCGTTTAGTGCTTATATTATACATTGAATTATTAGTATATGAAAGACGATCATGCAAATCAATTTCAAAAATTCCATTAATAGCAATACTATTAAAATAATGAACATTATTCTTTGAAACTGAAATACCAAAATCTGTAAATGTATTCTTAAAACCACAATCTTTCAATACTGAAACTGAAACAATTCCCCTAACAATAGAAGGAACATAATGACAATTGTCTAATACAAGAATTATGCCCGAGGGTAAATGTAAGTCATAAATTCCAATGGCTTCCACTGCTACACGTATGCCGTTGCCGACGTACACATACAAGGATCCATTCTTCAGCTTCTTCTTTGCTCTAAACCCCTGCAAGGTATTACAAATATGAGTACCACAGCCAGTGTCATATACCCAAGTATTTGTTTTAGAGAAAGAAAATAATTCGATTAGTCAAGATACCTGAAGATCCGGCATTGCCGACTCTCTTCTTCTCTTGCACCTCGGATAAATACTTAAGACAATTCCTCTTCCAGTGTCCAATCTGACCACAATGGTGACACCCATCATCTTTAGAGACCTGCACCTTTTTAGCTAGAGGGTTTTGCTTAGGCTTGGAATAATAAACAACAGCTTGCTTATTTTTACTAGTCTTTGCAATCTTGCCCTTAGCTTGTAACGGTTGCTTTTTCTTCTTTTTCTGGGCCTGATCCCACCAATCGCAAGGATTTGGTTGTCTTTCACCTTATTCTTGGAAATGCTTTTTTCGAATTCCACTAGCATAGCATGGAGTTCGTTAATTGACTTTTTCATACCCTGCATATTAGAGCTGCGTGTAAACTCATCAAACTCCGGTGAAAGAGAATTGAGGACAATGCTTACAGCCACAGGGTCATGATATGAGTATTGCATTCTATCCAAGCGATCAAACAAGCTTTTCATGAATAGAACATGAGTCCCCACTGGTGTTCCAGATACATGTTTACATGCATGTACATCTCGAATCAAGTCATTTAGCTCAAGGTCGGCTTGTTTCTCATACAATGCACTCAGCTCAGTGATCATCTGATCGGGCCATTTATTCTCGAATTGCTTACATAACTCAGGAGTCATACTGCTTAGCATGAGACAAGCAACTTCATTGTGAACCTTATAAGTTGCCTTATACTGATCACGCTCTGCTTGAGAAGCAGTGGCATTTGGCTCAGCGATCATAGGTGTAGTAACGATATCAAGTCTCTCCATCACTCTTAGAACAATTCTCAGTGATCGATACCAATCGTTAAAGTTTGGTCCAGAAAGCTTATTGCTTCTTAACGCTGTTTTGGTTTCATTTAAAATCTCATCGGTAGTAGATTTTTGTGCCATTTCTACAAAACAGAAAGAAAGTTCTTGTTAGTACTTTCGACATAAAATTTCTTAACAGAAATGTAAAACCCATGGTTTACTTTCCGTTAAGTCTAGGATCCAAATGACATATCACCGTTCCATCAGTTGATCTGCTAGGAACTAAATGATACTCAAAAGGTAAGTGACGTTCAGTAATTGCATTTACCAATGCAATTCCTAGAATATGGGACTTAATGTCATAGCTCGATCAAGCATCAAAAAATGGTGATCGTGACATTAATCATGTTTCGTCGCATCTTATTGCCATCGGCGTTTACAGTCTCACTGCATAACCCGATTTAAGTCGTCCAACTGAAGACTGCAGATAGTCCACCACCGTCTCACGATGAGTGGTAATCCACCTTGGATACCCTTCACTCACGTCTCACGCAGAATGACGAGCAAGTACAAGTTGTCTAAGCAATATGGATAGCAATATGACTTAATTCCATGGGTGACAAAATATTTATGTACGAAGAGGCATGCATACAACTTCGTTACATAATTTTGGTGTTTTAAAAACAAAACGTTTTTATTACTGGTTTTTAAACGTGTTTCTATGATTGCCTAATTCCTATACACCAAGTGTATATAATAATCAAATGTACCATCGTCATCATAAAACCCTTTCGGTAGCTCTACAAAAGGTACGACCAGGAAAGTATGTGAGGGTAGGGGATGACAAAACATCTCTTAAAACCTGACCTCATTTGGAGTAGAATACATCCGCATAACTTTCCTAGACATCGTCCTTTATGTAGGTGAGCCTAGTTGGGAATTATACACTGAGGATGTGCATTTAATTATGAATTACCAATCACACGTTTTATAAAATCCGTTACATAATTCTTTAGTCACATTAAAATTTATTTCTTTCAAAACTTTTTGACAAAAAATAATAACATGAAATAAAAAATTAATCTACGCAACAAATTGGGTGAGCCCTAAAACAAAAAGTCTCTATGGTCATTGTTCACATATTGAATAACTCTCGTTTCTAAGAAAACGGACCACATACATCCGTTCAAATAAACAAGTTTGGATTGCGTAAGCTATCAATATGTGAACAATTCATATATCAAATAAACCACACATAACTTTTTTATTCATCCAATAGCATTAGGTGTCGCACATAATCAATTAACAATTAATATTATGTCAATAATTCAATTTTAATTTTCTTAACAATATCAAAATATCTATTTATGTCCATAAAGTTATGCATGTAACTTTACAAACATAATTTACATAAAATTAAATATGGCAAAAAGGTAACAATTATAAACATCAAATATTGCAAGGTAAATTGGTTTCAAATTATAAACTTCTTTCCGAGTAGTCGACTTGGATACTTGAAACAAAAAAAAAAAAAAAAAAAAAAAAATTCGTTGTTGCTGTTTGTCGATTACTACCTTAAACCAAAAGAAACAAATTTTTTTTCTTGTTCCTTAGCTAAAGCTAGATTTCCATAACTAACAAAAAGTTATTTTTTTATTTAACCTTCTGTTTGTCGCTGGATCCTTCCATACCAAACAAAATTGTTTTGTTTTTTTTTTTTTTTTCTTGTTTGTTCTACGACTATCAACCCCACAACCAAAACAATTTTTTTTTCCTTTGTGTTTAGCCGAAACAAACATACCCCCCACAATTTTTGATGTTTTGAATCCAAAATAAAAATTAACCTATGGTTGCTCTGATACCACTAAAGGTAAACAACTAGAATCATATTGTCAAACAATACATGCAGCAGAAAAACAGGATCACATAGGAATAATTAAATCGGATAAGATGTACCTTATAGCCTTAGATTATTAGCAAGAAAACCTTAAGATCTAAGAGTAAGATCTTCCTTTGTTCACGTACACGACACCGTCTTTATCGATATGCTTGTATGCTAGTACTTGCCTGTTCACAAAACCACACAACTTTTTGTGCCTCTTTGTTTGTCGTACAACATAAAATCAACAAAAATCCTTTTTGGGGTTTTGGTTTTGACGTAAACCAAAGTCAAAGGAAAAGTGAGGAATTTTGTGAATTAATTAGTTAGGGATTAACCCTAACCCTAATCTATAAAGGTGTATTTATAGATAGGTAAAACTTGGTCCCCAAGTTTATAATTTACACAATAATCCCTCTAGTTACTTAATTATTAATTTTAACATTTTTCTTTAATAATTAATAACTTTAGGCATATTTAGCAATATCTCAATGTCGATGTGTGCGTTCTCAAAGACTCACACACTTACGGACACATATTTGATAAAATCATTCAAATACCAACAGGGATCACCACCACGGGCTTTGCTTCTTGGACCATGTAATTAGGGGGAGCAACTCTCTTAACCCTCACTATTTGTTTAGGCCCAGAATATACTAATTTAGTTGATTAGGCACTCCGCACCTCCTAACCCGTGTCCATTAATCCACTATAACACTAAAGTGTATAACGCTCTGACAGGTAAACGGATAAGGATTTTTACTTTTTATTTGCTCAAGCTAATTGGTGAGGGCTAGTCTTTTATTAACTAATACATACATGGTCTAACCAGGGTGTCCCGTTACTGTTTTCGATCCTTTCCCTGACCAACCCTCAAGATGTTTACATAAGGAGGTTAGAACCTAAGACATCGCGAGGACATCACAACGCGCTACCACTGATGGTTATGTGAAACATGGACTGCTAATCCAATTTAGTCTTTATATAAAACTCATGAAGAAAACAGGATGCAGGGGAAAAATACTGTTTACATGTCTATGATATTTTCTTCACAGTCGAATAATACGTACGTAACATTCAGATATTTATACGTAGTTTAATGTTGATACATCTTAAAAAAATAATAAATGAAGAAAGACAAGAGCAAATAAATAATGTGTGGTCTCCAAGAACAATAATTCCAAAAAAATCTCCATGCACTTGTGCACCACCATAAATATACACAAATTGATCATAGTTGCATATCAAGCATTGCTTCTTTATCTCTCTCTACAGAAAGAGCTAGCCAGCGAAAAGAAGTAGGAAATGGATATACCGGTGATTGATCTTACTCCGTATGTGGACGCAACATCTGGCCAATTTTGCTTAGATGGCATCTTGAGTCCTGAATTGGAGAAAGTATGTTTGGAGGTTAGTCGGATTTTAAGAGAGACTGGAGCATTACTAGTGAAGGATCCACGATGTCGTGCTGAAGATGATGATCGATTTATTAGTATGATGGAGAAGTATTTTGAAATGCCTGATGAATTTAAGCTTCTTCAAGCACGTCCTCATCTTCATTATCAGGTTAATTAACTTATGCACGGGTCTCTTTTTATTTTAAGTATATGAATCAACTGATAACCTGTTTGAGAGTGTTTGGTAGTGTTTTATTGATTATTTTTTGTTGAAATTAACCGTCTTAACTGAAGCGGTTTCAAACTGCTTATTTCAAAAAGCAGTTTAAACTGCTTATTTAAAACGTTTTACGTATACACAACAAGTTTCAATATTCTAATTCATAACCATTATTAATTCTTACTTTGGGATGACATTGGATTTGAAAGTAAGATCATAAACTTTCCTTTTTTTAATTCTTTTAAAGTAAAAATTAAAAAACTTGTGGAACACACACACAAAGCTGTCTATTTCTAGCAAAAGTTGACAACATTAAAGACAAATTAATTTAATTTGAACATTTACTAAAGAAGAAAACTGAATTTCATTTACAATTTTATTTTTAATAAAATAACAGAATGGTGCAACGCCAGGAGGACTTGAAGTTCCTCGTAGTTTGGCTGTCCCTGATATGCTAAAGAAGGCAAGTGAATTACCAAAAGAGCACCAGCCTTTGATTCCAACGGGTGCAGATCTTAAGTGGCGTTACATGTGGAGAATTGGCCCTAGACCATCAACTACTCAGTTTCAGGTTTAATATATTTGACCCGTTTACTTATAAATTGGTAACGTGTTAAGTAAATAGTATAAACAAGTCAAATGAGCCAAAAGTCATCAAGACTGTATTTTTAATACATTAAACATCCTAAATAACTGTATTATATATGGAAAATGTTTTTAACTCATTCTGTACACTTATCTTGGACAAAACTTTAAGGCAAGAATATTTAACCCAACCCAACCCGAACCAACCGGTACCAAAGAACCATTTTGACCCATTACTACTTTGCTTGATGTTTATTGATGATGTGATTGTGTACTTCTCATTCAGGACCTCAATGCTGATCATATAATTCCTGAAGGTTTCCCTGAGTGGGAAGAAACTATGGATTCATGGGGTTATAAACTGATGTCTGCTGTAGAGGTGTGTATATCATTTGCAGTGGCTTCCTACTTACCTTTTTTTTTTTAGCAACCTATAGTCGTATGTTCATTTCTCGAATTTCTCATAGCTTAACTCGATGTGATCAGGCTGTTGCAGAAATGGCAGCAATTGGATTTGGCCTTCCAAAGGATGCATTCACTAGTCTCTTAAAGAATGTGAGTCAATTCACTTATAATTCTTTCTATATAGAATATTGCATTACATTTGTCTATTTTTGATTATTATTCTGGAACATAAACCACAATAGAAGCATATATTTATATTTGCAGGGTCCACATCTTCTTTCTCCAACAGGGGGTGACTTAGGGAGCCATGGCAAAGAGGGTACTGTTTTTGCAGGATATCATTATGATCTTAACTTTTTAACCATTCATTACAGAAGTAAATTCCCCGGTCTTTACATTTGGCTAAGGAATGGGGAGAAAGTCGAAGTGAAGGTTCCAGAAGGGTGTCTCCTTATTCAGACCGGAAAGCAGGTATAGAGAAGGCAAATTTATTCCATTTATATGAATGTCATACGAGTAGTATTTGTTTTGCAACGTGTAAATATTATAAAGCAGTTAAATTTGAAACAGATCAAATGAGGCGAACGAGTTAGTATTAAATATATAACTTTTTAAATCCTATCTAGTACATTTTTTAAAAATATATTAGAAAAAGGAGTGAAGTGCTGATGGGTCTGCATAGCCTGACTCGTTTTGACCCGTTACATGTCCCACTCTGCCCACTATCTTTGCTACCTCAAGTATCAAGTTTTCTATGCAAAGATGTTGTAAACTATCTCAAAATTATGTTTTTTTTTCAGAAGCAGCAATTTTTGTTAAAACAACATCCAAGATAGGTGTGAGCATAAAATAAAGGCAGAGGTTTTCTCTTATGTGGCTACCAAATAGGTACTCTAAATTGGATGTTAATTGGTCTAATTGGATTCACTCTCCTTACCTCAAAATTATGTTACTTTACCTTTACAAATATCATGGGCCGAGCTAGGATATAATCAATTGGGGAGGCAATTTGTATTTTTTTTCCCTTCATGTAGAGGGGTCAAAAATTATAAAATGTCATTTAAACTCTTAAAAAAATTACTTCTTTATATAATTTGAAAAGTCTTGAGGGGGGCAAGTGCCCCCTTGCTGGCCTGCCCCTCAACATAAATATGCTTTTACTTTTGGTCAATTGAAAATGCTCATTATTTCCCATTATATATGCATTCTTCGGCTCAATTTATGATTTATAGTTATCAGATGTAGATAAATTTTAAGCAAAGAATGTCGATACTGAGTTCGGTCGTGGATATTTCTCTTATTTGCAGTTAGAATGGGTTACTACAGGAGACTGTATGGCTGGTTTGCATGAAGTTGTGGTGACTGAAAAAACAATTGAAGCAATTAAAAAAGCAAAACGAGAAAATAGAAGCTTATGGAGGGTCTCCTCAACCGTGAGTACATCAATATTTAGCCGAACATTTTACCAAGAAAATATAATTAAATGATTAACCTCAAGTTTACTTTTTTGTGTGTTTTGGTAGTTGTTTTCTGCAGTTGCATCCGATGCTGTAATGAAGCCATTGGGTCATTATGCACAATCGCCTCTTGCTGATAAGTACCCACCCGTTTACGCTGGAGAATATTTTCAAAGAGAGCTTAAGGTGATTAAGCTTAATGAAAATGGGAAAGAGCAGTAATTAAGAAGTGTTTTGATGAAGAAAGGTATATTTGTTGTTGATTGTATGATGTCACGGTGAGTAAACAAAGGAATTGAAAATGAATCATGTATCTAGGTTTTTATTTATGTCGTTGGGGTGATATTTGATTGATGTATGTTGTTTTCTTTCTAGTGTATGTACATGATCGATGTTTATGTGATAATGTCATACTACCTCGTCCCAAAAATATAGTCCACGATTTCTTTTTTTGGACGTTCCAAATTAATTGTCCACTTCTAAATATAGAAAGGAAATTTTGGTCATGATTACCATATTACCCTTATTAAAAATTATTATAACAAACTTTAAAGAAAACATTAATTAATTGCTTAAGGGAAAAACTGTCATTATGCAAAAATTAGAAAGAGAAAGCAGTAATAATTATGTTTTTATTAAACGGCGTATTTTTTGTCGGTGAACAATTATTTTGGAACGGAGCGAGTATGAGTTTAGCGATCGTTTACTCGAACATGCCAAACTTTTAATAGTGTTGGGTTAGCGTGATGAGACTTACTTTTAAAAAAAAAACAAACTATTTAATTGAAGGATTGTTTCAAAAACCAACTAATCTTATTGTTTTCTGGAGGTCTCAAGTTTAATTCCCGTCGCTTTCAAATCTTTTGATGGTTTTAATTTTCCACAATGAGAAAAAATATCGTTTAAAAATGTATATCGTTATATTTATAAAGAGGTTTAAATTCTTAAATCTTAAATCTTAAATATTATAAATGTTGAGTCTTGGAAGTTTTGAGTATTGTCATTTTCCATACAAAATGTTGATAACAAACAACACTGATCAGTTCACACAACAGTGTTCACATTCACATTGTCTTTTGTTGGTTCTATAACTTTTACTTTTAAGAAACACAATTTAGCAAGACAGATTGAAAAAGATTTATAAGACCACTCTCAATAATGATTGAAGCCCGACCGTTCAGTTGTGCCATATCAGCACCACGACAGTTTTTCTTAAAACTGGTTGAAACTGACCAACAACTGACTGACCCTGCCATTAGTGACTGGTCACTTGGGACCCACTGATTATTTAATTATATATTTAAAACAAAATAATTAAAATAAAACACATTTTATTAAAATAAAAATATTACAATGAAATAAAAAAACATTACAATAATAATAATATAAACATTACATTTATTGAAAAAAATGATTACAGTAATTAACGTTGACGAAAATTTGGTGGCAGTTGCGAAACTTGTTCGATTAGAGCATTGCGAAGTTGATGATGCACCTCCTGATCACGTAATCCTTGTCCATACGTAATTGAGTTTCAACCCTTTCTTGCCACGAACGTGTCGGTCTATTTGTCGGTTCTGTTGTATATCTCTAGTTGACACATATTTCGTCCGTTATCCTCGGTTATCATGTTGTGTAAAATCACACAACAATATATGATTCCTTTTATTTTGTTGGTGCTATATGGTCTTTCCGAGTTCTTGATGATTTGCCAATGGGCTTGAAGCACACTGAATGCTCGATCCACATCTTTTCTTGCAGATTCTTGATATCTCTTGAAGCGCATTTCTTGTTGTGTTAGTGGATGCTTAAACGATTTTACAATGGTGGCCCATTCCAGATAAATCCCATCGGCAAGATAATAGCCTTTGGTGAATTCAGTGCTGGCAATGTTGAAATTTACTTGGGGAGCTCTATCTAGCAGTAAATAGGTGAATAAATTCGATTGATTAAGGACGTTGATGTCGTTGCTTGAATTCGCTGGACCAAAGAAAGCGTGCTAAATCCACATGTCGTAAGAGACAACCGTTTCGAGCATGATCGTTGGACAACCTTGATCACCTCGGGTGTATTGACTTTGCCTTGCTACTGGGTAAATTTTCCTAGGCCAGTGCATAAAATCGATGCTTCCGAACATACCCAGAAAACCATGCAACTCGGCATGACGCTGATGTAAATGCACATTTTGCGGTGTTGGTTTTCTTAAATACTCGGTAGAGAATAGATGAAAAATACATTTACAAAAGTTATCCAAACACTTATATGCTGTTTGTGCACCCATATGTAAGTATTCATCAAACGCATCGGCGGCACAACCGTACGCCAATTAGCGTACAACAGAAGTGCACTTTTGGTAAACGTTAAAACTAAGTTTACCGGTTGGGCGTTGATGAAGATATGAAAAGTAGCGAGGTACCGAAAGTTGGGAATACGGTATAATACTTTAACATATACGGAGAAATAAAGACTTGCTCATCCAATAACGCCGTCGAAAGATATCCGCCTAAAATGTTGGATTCTCGGCAAAGTAGTCTAGAAACACACGTTCGCCAATTGCTTCACAATCTATACTAAAGTATCGCCTTTGTGCTCTTGGTTTTGGGATCGGAATTTTATCTTCGTCGTCTGAATCAGAGTATATCGAATTAATGATATCGATTGCAGCGATCAGATAAAAAATAGCTGTGAGCGCTTGCAAATCTTCAACGTCACAATCGGAATCCATATATGATTTGATAAAGTGTTGGTGAAGTTATATAGATGATAATAATTGTATATAAAATGTAGTAGAAAGATAGTTAAAAAGTGTTTGAATTTGAGATTTAGTTGTATGTGTATTTATTGTGTGTATGGGATAGTGAATAAAGGTTAAAAAATAAAATAAAAATTCATTTTTTAAATAAAAAATGGCTATATTATATATATCAGTGGCGGACTTACACCTAAGGTAGGGTATGCACTTGCATACCCTATATATCCTCCATGTAGTGTTAAAAATTATTTTCAAGATAGATTGGTGATTTAATTTACATAGATTGCATACCCTAAAAAAAGAGGGTGCATACCCAGTTTTATTTTGGAGAATCTAAAGGGTGAAGATGATGATAGAGAGAGAAAAAAGCCATGACTTGCTCAAAATTAATCGGTCACTGTGACCTACTTTATTCTTGTAAGTTGTAACTTTCCACTTGTCAGGTCCTAAATTCATCATAGATATAGATATTTATATTTAAATAGTAATAATTGGAATTTGCATATTTAAAGCTGAATTCCAGTTTTGTGATTTGTACCCTCTCGTGGTCATACTTCTACTCCCTATAATACTTCCTACATTAGATGGTTCATTTAGGAGTTTATTAAACAATTGCTATAGTTTTAACCAACCACTTTAACGATATTTTGTTTGTATTTACATTTAAATATGTTGATATTAGAATTAATTACTATTGATTCAACTATTAAATAATAACTTATTTGTATTTTGTATTGTGTCATTCTCTTAATATGAAACTTGATTTTTGTGTTCTATTTTAGCTTATTAATCTTATTTTTGTTTTTAATAATCCGATTATGTAAGATTGTATTAGTTGTTATATGTATTTGTCATATTTATCGATAATGGATTGTGTTGTTATATATAGTTGATTATTAATATATGATTAATTTTAGTATCTACTGATTATATATAATTTGATATTTTGTTGATTAAAGAAACAAACTCCTAATCTAAAGTTCTAATCGAATTAGCACTAAGACGGGATTAATGTTACACGACCCTAAACCAAAAGTCAAAGCGATCTTCAATAGTTGGAACTTAATACATCCATGTATATAACCCGAATCGAAAACCCGAATATTTGTTTGAGAATCGTAAGAAAAAATTTCTACCATATAGTGCATATCCTAGTCGAGATTCCTAGATCCGCCACTGATATATATATATTAGTTTTTTTTTCCAACGTTTAGTTTTAGAAAAAAAATAACATTTTAAATGTCACCAGGTTCCACACGAAACAACGGATGGAGCATCAGAAAACCGAAGGAGGAAACGACGCACTGAACCGACAGCTTCGTGGTATTGGTATCGGTTCTGTCGGTTTTGACTGACGATTCACCGAAAGTGCCGTTGGAATGCACCAAACTGGAAAGTGAAAGGTTAAAGACAATATTTATGTGGTGTGGTTGTTAGATGTCATACCGATGCCGTTGGGAATGCTCCAAACTGGAAAGTGAAATGTTAAAGACAATATTTATGTGGTGTGGTAGTTAGATGTCATACCTAATATTTATGTCCAAACCGTCTTGTGGGGTGGCATGTGTTTTTTTATGTACTATATAAAAGAAAAATAAATAAATTAATAAATAAATAAATAAATAAATAAATAAATAAATTGATCTAAAAACTTTATTTCTTATTTTTTATAAAGTCAATTAGAACCAGCATAAATACCCATGAATATTACATTTGTCCCATCTATATATCTATTTCATCTTATAATTTAAACTTCAAACCTTTAAATTGAAATATCACCTCGATAATACTAGGCCAATGACCATAGTTTGAGCGAAATCAACTATGATCATTCTTATGAAAATATTTTATAACACCCGTCTCGAAATACAAGGACATTTTTTTTTTTTTAAACATATCGGAAGCGCATGATTAATAAAAATCAGTAGATTGCATACATACATTTCAAATAGCAATCTACTTATATACAAACCTTTAAAACTAGATTATCCTAATCATTACACACATTAAATTTAGGTGTTATAGAAATCCAAACATATTGTTAAATCATTAAAGTATTATCCATTTCAGAGTGAGCTTGTCAAACATTCCATTCCATATGTACTTCTTGCCCACCCACGTACAGAAGTAAACCTGCAAGAAGTAATGAGGGGTTAGCACGAAGCTAAGTGAATAGATCACAAGCTATCAATCTAACTCAGCTTAACACATGCCTATAACCAAGCAATGCACAAGCAACATAGAAGGATCGGTGGTCCTTGAGGTACCCTCATGCCGCGGATGGTTCCCCAAGTAACACTTAAAACCAACTGACGGCCAAATCAGAGGTCAAACCGATAGTTTGGTACTATTACTACACACGACGCAATTTCAGTGTCCAACACATGTACAAGGCACTTGCGAAGTCCTAGTAATAGTATCCAAATCCAACACATTAGTTGACCCTCACCAAATCAAATAGTCCACAACTATCATAGCACAATGGACGCCAATAATCAATTAAGGTTTAGCCAACATGCCAATATAATATTAAAGCAATCATTGCAATAAACCAAGTTTACCCGTTGTAACCATGTTGTTACAACTAACTTAGACTGAAAGTCCAAGATCCACTCACCGACAATCATAGTCGTCCACTCAGTAGTCTAATGTCACTGAGTCTTCTCCACATCTGAGAATACAATAACACAACACAAGTTAGTCATTTGGCACTTGCCTCAATATTTATATAATATCATACTATTGTAATTACATCAACAACTTATCACTAACTTGTATTAATTCAACGTTCATCATTTCAAGGTTATGAATAATCTTATTAACATCAAAATTCCGTAATCATTAAGATCACATCATCATGTTAAGCTACTTTAATTATCATAAATCAACTTTACGACTATTATGTTCACCTAATCACCGTCATCCATCATAATCATTGTTAACCAATATAATAAAATCATTAACAAGATTAATACCCTTCAACATCAATTATCCATCAAAACATCAATATTTGATCCTATGAATACTTAACCAACTAATTTCACACCATCCTCTTTAATAACCAATTAAGTGTTCTAATTAGTAATCATACTACTTTCTTCATATAGACCATCAAATTCATCATGATCATCAAAATTCTCATGAACACTTAACCAATTTCACAACCCTTAGCATAATCAATGTAAATCATCATCTTTAATCAACACTTATCAATCATACATCATTATTCTAAACATAGAAGCTCCAATTCTTGAATTATCAACTAAACACATAACCTTTATTAGTGATCATATATCATTTTCTTCATTTCAAGGTTAGGCTTAGATTTTAATCATCATTTAAACATCAACTAACAATTTTATCATCATTCCAAGCTTCTATTTCATGAACATCCTACCAATTAAGCAATTACTCAAAACCCCCAATTTCTAGGGTTATCTCAAACACGAAATTAACACATATAACATGATTAAGATGATGCTAGAATGATTAGTACTTGTTATTGAAGCTTAACTAACATCAATTTACACTTTTGAAACCCTAAATTCGGATTTTGCTCAAGAACACTAAAACCCCTAATTTCTAGGTTTTAGAAAATGAAGAACACAAGATTATACCTTGATCTTGATGATTATAGAAGCTTGAATTCATGCTTGGAAGCTCCAATTGATGATTTCTTCATGTTTTTGATTAAGGTTTAGATGTGTGTGTGTGTATATGTAAATCGTATGTATGTATGCATATGTGGGAGGTAAAACCGACCCTCCCATATAATATACCATATAATGCTAATTTTCATTCCCCGTATTTATTATTGTTTGGAACTTAAAAACCATTTGCGGGGAAATACAATTTTATTTTACCGTCAACTAAATAAATTTAAAACAGTTAATGATTTACTATTCACAAAAAGTCATATAACTGTTTGACCTATTATTTTCAATTATCACAATACATATAACAAATTAAATCGCATTTAAATTTACAGGAATACCTATTACTCCTAGGCCCAATTTGAGGATGTTACAAATCTCTCCCCCTTAAAGAGATTTCCTCCTCGAAATCTAATCATCCTTAATTAATCTAGGGAATTTAATCACATCATATCTCGTGTGAAGTTTGGTTCACACTTTATTTCCAATTCCCTAACTACATAATTATTCATCACTATATGCACATAAGATAGGTGTACAATTTAAATTACTTATGTATATCATCTCTATGCATATCTTAATCATTAACCACACATACACAAAATATGTATACATTTAAATCCATTTATATAGATATACGTTTTCAACCTATTACACATGCACATATCCAAATGTACATGCTTCAATTACTCATTTCAGCGCATATAATGTACCTAATCTTATCTTCATATACACCATGGTCACTTTAAACAAGTTATCACTTAACTAAGTATAGTAATATACTCTCATAACCAGAATCTAGCGACGTGCTAGGTCTTTAAAATTAATATATGAATTGTATCCTTTTCAATAACAAAACAATGGTTATGGAAACCACAATACACATATCATCAATGAAATTCAATTTTCCATTATAATTAGCATCCACGCTAATATCCACATATCACCGAGGTACATGAAACCCATTTTTATTAAAATATCTCGGAATCATGTAACACTAACCACGTATTGATAGGCAAAGTAGAGGTCAAATCCTATGGTTACTACCATAATCATATAATTACACAATCACTTAGCACCAAATCATATTGGATACATGCTAAGTCTCGTTCAATGGGTACTTTGCTATACTAGCACACGTACCACATTAACAAAATGTGCTAATCATCAACACATTTTTCAACAATATTCACATATTTAATCCAATTTAGCCGACCTCTACTTAACTTTTCTCATCACATAACTTTTCAAATTACAATTTACTACTTTATCTAGTCATTAGATAAGCAAAAATACGAAAGATTATACGTAATTCGCACATAATTATAATAAGATTATCAATCCAACAAGTAAACTCTTATTTTCCTGACTATTTTACTTTTTCCCTACAATAGGCTATCCAACCATGGTAGTCTTTACCAAGCTTTAATTATCATCACCGAATAACCACTCATACGTTTTAACAAGTACTAGAAACAGTTCAAAATTCTTCCTTTATAATGATATCACATTAATCAATGGTTTTAGTAGTTTACTACTACCTCAATTTTTGTCAATCAATAACTATTTCATAACCGCAGATCAACCTATATCATCCGTTATTTTAAAATTATTTAGCTTCATTGGGTACTTAATAACCTCAACAACTCCATGTGAAATGGCATAATACAAATACGTTGGCCAGACGTCGTCATATTATGTCATTCACACTTCATTCTCAGGTCACTTCATACCGTTAATCTTCAAAGTGATTAATCTTTAATTTCATATATATCATTAACAATGATATCACTTTAACAAGAAGTACAAAATCAGATATTAACTTGTTACCTATTCCACATATTCCTTGGAATGTAAGACTAATCATATAGTCAGGTGGATATAATCAACACAGACATTTAACACCATTTTTTTTTTCACCATCTCATTAACACAGGTGTAATGTCTAACACAACCACCTCCATCAATACTTTTAGTACATAGCACAATTTCAAGCACTAGTATAGCAATTAATACTAATAGTGCATTCATAAGGTTTAATACTAACTATATTATCACTATTATGTGAAATTCTTAACATATTGTCATCAATCTATACTTCTTCAGTTTAGTTACAATTGTGCATTTCCTGTTCGATTATCATATAGATACAAGCTCATGTACTTAACTCACAATTCTTAAAATGCTCACTTCAATCAATTTCTAATATTTCACATGATTCATTTACTTTATTGTATTTCAAATAATTCATATAACATGATTCACATAATCAATATCTATTTACCCTAACAAGGAACAAGCAACCATACCCTTACTGGTATACTATGCAGTTAAATAAACTGTCTACAAACAACTCCTACACAAAGAACCATATAGGCCTCTTAAAACAACTTTTAATATTGCATATAGTCACAGGAATGATCCCTGGGCTCAAAGAAACAAAAGCCCACAACAAATCATAAGCTAAAAGTCCGAAATAATGTCCGAAAAACACTAAAACGCGATTTTCGGGCCCCAAACGACCCCGAAGTGCCGAAAACTGACAGGGCTCATAGCAAAGCGATGAGCTTTGACCGTTGACCCGTTTTTGAGTGGACATGTAAATTTCATCTTAATCGGACACCGAAATTTCATAACGGAAATTCTACGACCAACGTTACGTCGAACGTCGAAATTTACGAATTTTCATATTAAACTCACTTAATATAACACATAACACAAGAAATGTCTCAATAAGAGGGGAATCCGCCGGATTCTGGGGAATCCGCCCGGATTGAAGGGAATACGCCCGGATTCCGGGGAATCCGCCGTATTCAAGGCCAAGTTTTGGGACAGAACCATTTTTAAGGAATCCGGTCAAGGAATCCGTCCGGATTCATGGGAATCCGTCCGGATTCAAGGGAATCCGTCCGGATTCAACCTGCAGTAACAAGTCTGCAATTTTAGTGCAAAAATACGAAACTCAAACGCGCATATCTCCTAAACCGTAAAGAGTTAGACTCTGAAATTTCGCAGGCACCCTCATATAATCAAAATGCAACTTTCCATTTTTCCACTTTTTCAAATTACACGTTTTACGAGAAAACGGACATATAACCAATTTTGGACCATTTTGGTTGACACGCTATATTCCAAACGGCATACATTCAGGGTTCCACCCTTTGCCAACATGTTTCTACATATATTTGTGACGTGTGGGCACTTTCAACACCCTCATATACTTGTCCTATCATGTTTTAACTCATTGACCCGTTTAGGGGTTCAAATGGGCAAATTTTACCAAACAACCACATTAACTATCCAAAACACTTTCACGCACTTTGTTACTATACTTATGACTTAAAGTCACTTTAACATTCATTATTTTCGAACCGACATGCATTTTAACCATTTGACCAATAACCGACCCATTTGGGTACTTTAACAACCCATTTGGGTTTCAACCCATATAACCACTATTCAAACAGTCAATTCACACTTTCTTGACTATTCCAAGTCAAACAAAACCATTTTCAATATTGGTATTATGCTATAACTCTAAAACACCAATTCACATTAAAATCATCATTTTTAAATCAATTTCAACAAATTTTCCAAATTCATAATCACTTTAACTTTTCACAACTTGTCAACACACATTTGGACTCGTTGACCACTTTGATTTTCTATCTTAACACTTTCAATACAAAGATCATAATTCAACCCAATTATGATCAATGCTAAACACATCAAAATATAGTCACATTCAACTTCACTTTACCAAGTCAAAACACATATTCTAACAACTAGACTCTTTCTAATTCACATAACAACACGACTCGAAACCTATTAATGGAGAATACCAACATCCCATTAATTTCATCATATCAAGTCACATCAATTCAGTTTATCATTTATCAAATAATTCCCTGGCAAGGATCTATAATCACACCTTGCATTTATCAACTTATTAACAAGCGATATTCACCAATAATTTAATTTACTCTACTAACAATCATATCATAGTAAAGCAAACAGTCAAAGCTTATTAAAATTCTTCAAGCTTATCAGAAATTACCTGGCACATCTAGGCCCACGAGTATTGAGGAATCATTGAGAATACCAGACGGTTCCTCATGTTCCTCCGTCTCTGCATCCAAAACAACACTCTTGGAACTTGTTATAGGTTAGTACATATTCAATAACCACATTTTCATACAATTACTAAACCCCATCCCTGGAATGTTTGACTTGACACATCATATAGATTTGGGATTGAACATAACCAATGTCCAATTCACCCAAACCTATGCTCTGATACCAATTTATAACACCCGTCTCGAAATACAAGGACATTTTTTTTTTAAACATATCGGAAGCGCATGATTAATAAAAATCAGTAGATTGCATACATACATTTCAAATAGCAATCTACTTACATACAAACCTTTAAAACTAGATTATCCTAATCATTACACACATTAAGTTTAGGTGTTATAGAAATCCAAACATATTGTTAAATCATTAAAGTATTATCCATTTCAGAGTGAGCTTGTCAAACATTCCATTCCATATGTACTTCTTACCCACCCACGTACAGAAGTAAACCTGCAAGAAGTAATGAGGGGTTAGCACGAAGCTAAGTGAATAGATCCCAAGCTATCAATCTAACTCAGCTTAACACATGCCTATAACCAAGCAATGCACAAGCAACATAGAAGGATCGGTGGTCCTTGAGGTACCCTCATGCCGCGGATGGTTCCCCAAGTAACACTTAAAACCACCTGACGGCCAAATCAGAGGTCAAACCGATAGTTTGGTACTATTACTACACACGACGCAATTTCAGTGTCCAACACATGTACAAGGCACTTGCGAAGTCCTAGTAATAGTATCCAAACCCAACACATTAGTTGACCCTCACCAAATCAAATAGTCCACAACTATCATAGCACAATGGACGCCAATAATCAATTAAGGTTTAGCCAACATGCCAATATAATATTAAAGCAATCATTGCAATAAACCAAGTTTACCCGTTGTAACCATGTTGTTACAACTAACTTAGACTGAAAGTCCAAGATCCACTCACCGACAATCATAGTCGTCCACTCAGTAGTCTAATGTCACTGAGTCTTCTCCACATCTGAGAATACAATAACACAACACAAGTTAGTCATTTGGCACTTGCCTCAATATTTATATAATATCATACTATTGTAATTACATCAACAACTTATCACTAACTTGTATTAATTCAACGTTCATCATTTCAAGGTTATGAATAATCTTATTAACATCAAAATTCCGTAATCATTAAGATCACATCATCATGTTAAGCTACTTTAATTATCATAAATCAACTTTACGACTATTATGTTCACCTAATCACCGTCATCCATCATAATCATTGTTAACCAATATAATAAAATCATTAACAAGATTAATACCCTTCAACATCAATTATCCATCAAAACATCAATATTTGATCCTATGAATACTTAACCAACTAATTTCACACCATCCTCTTTAATAACCAATTAAGTGTTCTAATTAGTAATCATACTACTTTCTTCATATAGACCATCAAACTCATCATGATCATCAAAATTCTCATGAACACTTAACCAATTTCACAACCCTTAGCATAATCAATGTAAATCATCATCTTTAATCAACACTTATCAATCATACATCATTATTCTAAACATAGAAGCTCCAATTCTTGAATTTTCAACTAAACACATAACCTTTATTAGTGATCATATATCATTTTCTTCATTTCAAGGTTAGGCTTAGATTTTAATCATCATTTAAACATCAACTAACAATTTTATCATCATTCCAAGCTTCTATTTCATGAACATCCTACCAATTAAGCAATTACTCAAAACCCCCAATTTCTAGGGTTATCTCAAACACGAAATTAACACATATAACATGATTAAGATGATGCTAGAATGATTAGTACTTGTTATTGAAGCTTAACTAACATCAATTTACACTTTTGAAACCCTAAATTCGGATTTTGCTCAAGAACACTAAAACCCCTAATTTCTAGGTTTTAGAAAATGAAGAACACAAGATTATACCTTGATCTTGATGATTATAGAAGCTTGAATTCATGCTTGGAAGCTCCAATTGATGATTTCTTCATGTTTTTGATTAAGGTTTAGATGTGTGTGTGTGTATATGTAAATCGTATGTATGTATGCATATGTGGGAGGTAAAACCGACCCTCCCATATAATATACCATATAATGCTAATTTTCATTCCCCGTATTTATTATTGTTTGGAACTTAAAAACCATTTGCGGGGAAATACAATTTTATTTTACCGTCAACTAAATAAATTTAAAACAGTTAATGATTTACTATTCACAAAAAGTCATATAACTGTTTGACCTATTATTTTCAATTATCACAATACATATAACAAATTAAATCGCATTTAAATTTACAGGAATACCTATTACTCCTTGGCCCAATTTGAGGATGTTACATATTTTATATGTGATATAATGAGTATTTGAAGTCAAAAAGTACTCATTCTAAAGAAATAAAGTGTAAGAAGCAAAATAAGTATACTAATAGATTTTTAGTCATATAACCGAGTTGAAGATTTATTTATAGTGGTGCCATTGTGAAAGAAACAACAAAAAGGATGATGATAATAATTAATATTAATTAATAATCACATTTAAAAGAATATATAATACTAGATTTTTAGACCCGAGCGATGCACAATTTTGAAATTTACAAATTCAATCTCTATAGGACTTGATCAGACGACCATGTAGAAACAACGTTCATTGAAGAGCATACTTCAAGTTTCTTGTACATTATAAAATTCTTTGTGCATCAAATATCACAGTGAAACCATATACAATTTATTAATGATATCAATCTTAATTATTGCTAGATGTGGATTCTGAGTTGGAAAGAAAAAAAAAAAAGAAATTTACATATTTCGTGTTCCCGAGTTGGAGAGAAATGGAAGGAAGTGACATTTTATAACTAGTTAAACATTCCATCCTTCCAAATCTTTCCAATATCGAAGAGAAAGTTTGGAGAGAAAATAAGATCCAATTCTCCTCCCACTTCTCTTCTCTTCTGTCTATCAGAAAAACTCAGGAACACAAAATATTTTTTCTTCTTTCCGATTCCTTTATTTTCTCTCAAAAAATTAACTCGGGAGCAGGGCCTATGGATTAACCTATTAGTTTGGTTGTCTTGTATAGAAATTTGTGAAAGATAAGATGCAAATATGTATTTTGGGAATGCGTATTGTAACATTTGTTCCATCTTTTTTCAATGAAGTTGAAAAATGTATATACTATCTATCTGATACACAGTGTTGTCAAAATATATTACATTTCAAGTGTTTTTTTTTATAACTAACGAATTTATATATTACTAATTTAACCTTGTTATCGATCCACTAGAACGGGACCACATCCATGAACACAATAGAATGTCTTAAATATCAATACCAAATACTCTAAAAGCACGTCAAAATCATCCTTACTAAAATGAAGCAATAATTGAAAATAGCTTTACCATTTGCATGCTTGAAGGATCCCCACAGCTAACAAAAAATCTTCTAATCAAAAGACCACATAATGCATCGTATGAATCATGTGGAAATGGAAACTGGAGTATTTATATACAACAAATACTGTTAAAAATCTAATACTACTTGTGTGTTTATGAAGAATACAAAAAGTTAAGCAATTATAAACAATTAATTAATACTTTCAAGTTTCAAGTTAATTTGCCATTTAAAAATGGATACATTGAGAATGCAATTCGACGACTTTTAGAATTTCTCATATATGTTTAGACTTTAGAGAAATGAAGGGTTGAATTAAAGATTAATTTACTGTTTTTATTGAAAGTATTGATTCATATCACAACTCATTTAGTACAATGGTTAATCATATATTTTATCTTCTTACTATCATTAATTATAGTAGGTAATTGATCATAAATACTCTAAGTACTGTACTCGACCTTTATAGTATTGTAGATGTTATAGACTTCGGTAAGATTGTTTAGATGGGCCATTCTATGTGATCATAATACAAGTATTGGACATATGATCCAAGGCCCATTTCAATTCTAATCCTAAATTTAGTTATAGGAAAATAAAGTTTGGTTTGAAAATAGAAATCGCTATAAGTATGAGATTGACTGAAGATCGGTGTGAAAATGTGAATAAATTATAAAAGAACCCACCTCCAAGGATGTGTATCGATCTTTGGGTTTGATTTCCTGTTCCCAATCCTCTGAACACTCAAAACAAACACACTTACACAGTTACACCCCCTCAATTTTTTTTTCTTAAATGCCCCATGTTCACAACTGCTTAGTTGCGAACTCTAAGACCGGGTTATAAGCTCCTGATAGGTGTGTGGTTTGACCTTCATTGACTTTTGTTTTTCGTATTTTTATGTGTCCTATCAATTTAATACATACATAGTTACATACTATATTATGAGCATTTTAACCATTTAAATCTTTTTATAAACGGAGGTGGGTCTTTCCCTTTATCCAGGTTACTTCATGGGGTGAATATTTTTTGACTAAGATGTATGCATTTTAATCGGGATAGGCCCGTAAAACTGTACCATTTTTCGTATTTTTTATGTGTCATATAATTTTAATACATATCATTAGGGGTGTGCGCGGTTCGGTTTGGGGCGGTTATGGGCTCTAACCGCAACCGAACCGTATATGGCGGTTAATTGATATTAATAACCGTTGGTTTCGGTTAATTGGCGGTTCGGTTAACGGTTAATTTTTGACGGTTCGGTTAATCCATGCGGTTAAAGCGGTTAAACATTATATTTTTTAGCAAATGCAGAAAATTACCATTAAAACAAAAACAACATGAATACAAAGAGTAACTACAAACCAGATTAAACCCACAAAGCAAAGACCACACCTAAACAAACACATCAATAAAATCTATGACCTGTGACCTGACATCGCACTAACATCCCATGAAGACCAAAAAGAGAAAAGATAAGCATAAACATCCAGCAGACCTAAAAATGGCGTACGACTTTACCTTTTAAACTTTTAGTCCAAAAGCCCAAAAGGCAAAAGTGAATGTGAATTGTGAAATATGGATCATCAAATTAAAAGTCCATTAGCGAATATGGTTCATTCTTATGCCAGTCCAAAACATCAAAATCCAAATCAATATCATCAGTATTTAGTCATCACAAGTCGTTGGACACTAATAGTCTAATTTGATAATTAGCTTTTTTTAACATTATATAAAAATAAGAATTATATATATTAATATATTTAATTATAAATTAATTATTTAAGGCGGGGCGGTTAATGGTGGATCGGTTATGGACGTTAACCGTAACCGAACCGTCAAAGGCGGTTAATTCCATTTTATATAACCGAACCGGCGGTTTGTATGGTGGAGCGGTTAAAATGGATCGGTTTAGCGGTTAATGGATCGGTTTGGCGGTTAAACGGTTATTATGCTCACCCCTACATATCATATTATGAATATTTCATACCATTTAAATCCTTCATAAATAGATGCAGGTCTTTCCCTGTGTCTAGGTTACTTCATGGTGTGAATAATTTTTCGACTCAGATGTACGTTCTTTAATCGGGATTGCCCCGTAAATGTTTCTGAACTGTACACTTTCAGACTCGAGACCAACTATTATTGGAAATTAAGATGCCTTATAATCATACCACTTGGTGATGTTAAGGAATACGTCAAAGGATTATTAAATATAACAAAATTTGTAATTAGAGAACGTCCAACATAATTCATTTCTATTTTGAACGATTTACCTATAAAATCATTAACATATTTTTATAAACGTACCAATTAATACAACGTAAACATCTTTAAGGATACCCTTGTTGGGTGTTAAAATTGAAACGAGAAAAAGAAAAATGTGAGTTTCGGTTGCGATCCTGATGGGATCATGATGATCCCATTGGGATAATTATGTATGTTTGTGTACAAAGAGTTGGATCCCGATGGGATGGAAATTGATCCAGGTGGGATCGTGTGCATTTTGAGGAGATCCCGGTAGGATCACAAGGTCGGCCAGAAAAAGTGTTTTGCAAGACTTTCCTTTTATCGTTTGCACTATATAATGTAACCCCTACTCTTGTAAACCCCGGACTACGAATTTAAGAAAGAAAAATCTCTAGGTTTGGCCCAGTGGACTAAACCAATCTTCATGTTGGAGATTGGACATAACCACGTTAAATCCTTGTGTCGTTTACATTCTCGTATCGCGTTTATTTATCTTGCTTGCTTATTTAATTGCTTTGTTAGCAATTGGTTATTCGTTTATTGTTGTGGGTGCAATTGTGTGCGTTGTTTGGATCCTAAATTCCTAACAACTGGTATCAGAGTTGTAGGTTGAGCGATTGGGAACAGTGGCGGATGAAAGCACGATCAAGAGGGATTGTTGATGGTTAGGGTTTTATTGGAAGATGAAGAGCTGGGGTTATTGTGGCCAAATAATCAAAGTGTATCTAGATTCGGTTGAAGATAATCATCGGGGGGGGGGGGGGGGGGGGGGGGGGGGGGGGGGAACGGTTGGAATGACACACTTAGGACTTGACTGCAACATGTTATCAAGATCGTCTGACTCGTTTTTTTTTGTTGGATCGCGAAGAAATCGGCAAGCAAAGTTTATGTGCTCGTCGAGTTGATTTTCTTGATTAAAGAGGTTAGGGTTTTTTCTGGTGGGTTGTGACGTGGACGACACGGCGGGATGCCGATCACGTTGTGATGGTGATTGTTTCGCGTAGGCGGTAATGGAGTCGATGACTAGGTTCGATTGTTGGTTTGTTGCGGAGAGATTTTTTTGAGATCCGGGGTTTAGATTCGGGTTTATCATTCATTGCGATCCCGTGCAAAAGAATATATGAACGTTATCAAACTTATGGTTTGATGTTGCGAGTATAGAGATGGATGACTCGGGAACTTTATTGATACGGACTAGATTATTCAAAGATGTGAGGCTTGTTACGGTGCTTGATCGGACGTAAAAAGTCACGTTTTTGCGTACACAATTCCACCTTTTTAGCCCCAAAATGGATGAAATAATTCAATATCAATACTTTTTCACCATAATTCATTACTAAGGCTAAAAATAAGGCATTGCTTTAAAAATCAAGTAAAATGGCCAAATAACGTACAAAACAAAGCATAAACGATACAGTCGCGTTCTACGAACACTTTTTGAGCATAATACCTTGAAATTATACTTAGATTATCTCATTATGATCTTCAGGTAATTACGATCCCGTGGATATAAAGAACGCTGAAAATGGAGCTAGAATGAAGAAGTTATGGCCAAACGAAGTACGACTAGGCGGCCAAGACTTACGATCCAGTGCACAAGGCAACGACCAAGACCACACCACACCATAGGGGCTGTATACACCCCCTTAGGGGCCGTATACCCCCCTTATGGGGCCGTATACCCCCTTTTGGGGTGGTATACCCCCTTGTAGGGGTGGTATACCCCCTCTATGGTGCCGGATACGCCTCTTTTCATGCTGGATACGCCCTATTCGCTACCGAATACGCCCTATTTGCTACCGAATACGCCCCATTTGGTATCGAATACGCCCCTTTTGGTGTCGAATTTCATAGCTTGGGGGTGTATTCCAGTGTTAAATTGGGAGCAGGGGTGTTGAGTGTAAATTGGTGTCTTGAAAGCCTATAAATACAAGGCCTAACCTTCTCATTCCAACACACTCAATCCATTCAACACCTTCACATTTCACACACAAATTCTCTCTAGTCTCTCTCTCTCTAACTTCTCTCTCTAGCTTTCTCTCTCTAGGTTAGTTCTAGGTTAGCAGTCTAGTTAGTTCTTGGTTAATACTTAATCAAGACTAACGGAGGGGTAATATTTTAATATTGTTGAAGATACTTGGAGGGGTTATTATTGTAATATTGTAAAAGATATTCGGAAGTTCCGCTCGTTGTAATCTCTCAGCATATATTCAAACTACGCATTATCTACGGTTATCTCGTTCCTTATCTATTATAATAATGATTGCTATGGTTATTATGCTAGATTTAGGATTGCTTGCCATGATTAGTGAGTAGTTATATTGTGTGTTTGTTGTGATGTAGTTAGTCGTTAATTGGGATGATGTCATTATGAAACAATGGAGGTAACGTTAAACGGCTTTCATTTGTATAGCGCTGGAAACATCACGAATGTGTGGAGTACGGAACGTGGAAGCTATGAAAGTCGTGGGCACAATCCGTTGTGGAATAATGTTTCAAACTATTATATAAATGAAAACTCGGTGCTTTGATTACATGTTTCATCTATGAATTTAAACCGCATTTTCAAACTAATGCCTTTCCGCCAATAAACGTGGTTAAAACCTTTTTGATAAGACGTCATATCAGGGGTAATTAATTATCTGTGTTCAATTAACATTGTTTGGTTTTAAGCTGTGGAACTACTAACTAAGTATTGTACACCGTGATTAAACTACAACTTAATCATATATGTTAAATGGCATGGTCTGGTTTCGAAGCCGTGGAATTACTAAACAAGTATTGTACACTGTGAATAAACTATGGATTTATTGGTTAATTTTAAGTGAGGGCTAGTTTAAATCATAAATGGAGAATCTTTGATCTAAAATACGAAATTAGTTTATAAAATCCAGGACGGAATTCGAGGAATCATCTAGTACTCCAAATTCGTCTATCACCCCTGGATTCCAAAACCATTGATGGAACGTAATCAAACACCAACCAAGCCTTAAACCTTAATGATTTATTCAATTAAGTATCACTGTGGTGTTAAGAAAGGTCGGACATTTAGTGGGTCTGTTACTCTATTCATGCACCCAGGAATCTTCATATTCCAAGAAGGGTCACTGTTCCGTAACAGGGCAGTGTTGAGAGTTGAGCAGCCTCCTCCGATCAGAATCACGATAGCCTAGTTACTCAGTGACATACTGATTGAGCAATCAATCAGTAGGGTACTAGTGCTTACACCACAAATACTTGAAACAAATAAATTACAAATCTTTAGAAAGACGTTTTCATAACTTAAACTAAAACATCATCCCAATGTAAGGCTAATGAAGTCCACCTGATTATACTCAAACCTCTCCTCCTCGACCCAGACCAAACCAATTCCTATCAAACCAACCACCCAACCAATTCCAATACCCAACCTACCCACAACAACCTCAACTCAGCTACAACCAACCACCCTTACTTATGGAACCTACACCTCAGATAGCCCAACCTTATGAACCTACCAAGTCAATTACTAGTCAAGACGACACCCTCATACAAATCATCCAAACGATCACGGCTAGACAAGACCAGGTTGATCTCTTTTTAAGAGAACAACTAACCTTACTAAATACTCTTGTGACCCAAGTAGGTAGACTAGCAGAACGTATCGACACTAGACCACAGTGTAGTCTACCTAGTAATACCTACCATAACCTACATACCGAAGAAGCCAACCAAGTAACCAACCAAGACTCAAAGGTGGCACCGAGCCGACCTTCAGTTCTTTCTCCGGTGAAAGAATGATCTCCTGTCACATAGACAGTTGAGAAAAAGTCTTCTCCAAACCCTAAGAAGGTAAGCATACCATTTCCAGGACGTCTCAAGCAGCGACCTGATGAGACCAAAGCCTTCAAGTATACCAAATATGTTAGGAGACTTATGTAAAACAAAGATAAGGTACCCGAAGTACCTAATGTCCCGCTAACCGCTGAATGTTCAGCTGTCCTTCAAAATAGTCTGCCGGAAAAACTAGGAGATACCGGACGTTTTACAATTCCTTGTTTCATCAACCAATCAGGTAATATCCGCTCTCTGGCCGATCTAGGAGCGAGTATCAACCTAATGCCACATTCATTATTCAAAAGACTAGAATTAGGAGACCGAAAATCCACCAAAATGAGTGTTCAGCTAGTTGACCAATCCATTAGATACCCTAAGGGAATAGCTTCGAACATCATGGTTAAAGTCGACAAGTTCTTTTTCCCAACTGACTTTGTGGTAATGGATATTCAGGAAGATATAAACATCCCTATAATCCTAGGTAGACTTTTATGAACACAGCCAGAGCACTCATCGACGTACACTCTCAGACGATCAGCTTACGCGCTCATGGAGAAAGCATCACATTCGAGATCGATAAGGCATACTGTGCTTCGATGGAGAATGTTGAGCTATATACTGTCTCCGTTTGCAAAGTTACATCGGATGATGAGACCTCTGAACCAGCAGCTAAGAAGGAAGAAGAGATGAAAGAAGAAGAGGAGCCTCTTGCAGACGATGTTTTTTCTTGTACTCTTGAAGGAATGATTAATCCTTTCTTGGATCCAACAAGGCCAATCACCTGCCCTCGACTCTGCAATCTAGAAGACATCGAACGAACTCTCATACGCAATCTGAAGAAGATCTCGGATTTCAGAGCAAGCAGACTAACAAGTCTGCAACCACCTATACCTCCTCAAGGGATTCAAACCCTTGTTTCATCTGAACCTCAAACACAGTTTGAGACAGGAGGTATATCTGGGTCCGGTTATTTCGATTCACGTGACAAGAGAGACACTCCAAGGCTATCTTCTTGTTTAATATCCTAGGTCACTAACGAATCTCAGTCACAACCCAACATAGTTGAGCTCCCTGATCTACATAAGCTTAATATTCCTCCTATGGATGGTGACTCGGGAAATGTACCTGTGGATATTCATCCTCTTGATTCTCCAGAACTGTCTGATTCACAAGCATTATCTCAAGAAATCATTTGCATCCCAATGGTCTCTACTCACGAGCAAATGATTTCCATGATAGACACATATGATGGCGATCCTCACATCATAATAGCTGCTATTAGAAATTCCACCAATGATTACTCTATACATCAAAGATGGCTAATAGCAGTTATTGAGGCAGCATCCACTATCCATCTCACAAGCAAAGGAACCCAAGATCCGATCATCCTTAGATATTGCATCAGAGTATTCGCCGATGCACTCAAATCTCATCTCAAAGAAGAAAGGAAAAACGCGAAGGATCTATATTTCTATATTGAACAGAGACAAATATAGCGCAAGGTATATGACGCTCTCATGGGTTCAGCATTTCCTTATTCCTCAAAACAAAGGGAAATTTTGTGTGCTATCAGAAGACTTACCGAAGAAGCTACTGGAAATCCCAGTAACTATGCTGACATCATGGTAATGGGCAATCTTCGGGCATTCCTTGACTTACTAGCTGCAAAAGATTACCTGAGTACCAAAGAAAGCAATCGATTTGTCATAAAGTCTATTTTAGAACATCATATCAAATTGATAATCGAAGAGCTTAGGTACATCACTTGGGACGAAAGGAGGCGTAATCACTCCATCAGTGTTAAAGATATGTCACCGCTCGATGTCGTCACTTATGTGATAACTCGATTACATGATATATTGAATGAAGAAGACGCTGAGAAAACAGAGTTTATCTTTCACGCTGGATATCGTGAGATATTCAATAAGTTGATTCATATCTTCACAAAATCTGGTTTTCCTTTTAACCTTCATCAGCACCAGCTAATCGAAAGCTTGTGCCAATCTGTAGTAGTATTTGGAGGAGATCCTCACACTGAAGAATTTGAAGATCTGAAGTTGAAGTTACTGGCATTTATGGACTCTTTCAAACTTAGGTGTCCAATTAGGGAATTGATCGAGACAAGAAAAACCACGCTGATTGATCCCAACGGACCAGTCACTAAGGCGGTTGATTACATCACCCAAGGACTACTAGGTCTCTCCAGAGCTGCCTCAAAACAATTTCAAAACTTCAAAATGGATACTATGGAACTACCAGATATAATCTCAACCATGGCCTGCCATTTTCAAAGGATCTATCCTCCGCGCTACACATTCCCACAACCCAGGTCACCTAATGTCACTCTCCCTGGGAGCTCCTTCCCCAACACCTAGTATCAGAGGAGTAAAGTCGAGCTCTCGACTCTAAAAGCAGCACTTCTCGGGAGGCAACCCGTGTAATAAAACGTGTTGATGGTTGTGTGTTAATAAGTGAAGAAAATCTCTGAATATCCTTCACACTTGGATATACCCAAAAATATTTTCAAAATATTTCATTGCCATAACTTACTTTTTGCAAAATCACTTGTCTCGGAACATTAGGAAAAGTTTTTAGAAAATTAGTTCATGTGTTTCGAGCATTTGAGGTACTTGCATACTACTTTTATGCATTATGCTCGAACTCGTTTAAAAACATATGTTCTACCAAATGATTTGTAGTAGAAAACATCTTTTCATTCTAAGACAGTGATTCCTTTTCATTGCATCAATTTGAAGTTGATTTAAAAATGTATATCCAACGTGTTCACACTTAAGAGATTATTTCACAAATGTGTTTGTTGAAATAGAAGGCGAGGCCCGTATTTAGAAGCAAGCCCCTAAAGCTAGATAATCCTCATGGAGCTGCCAGAAAACAAAGATTTCAAGTTCAAGAATTCTTCTCTTTCGGCACAAATTCAGATCTTCAGCTTTAACTATTTGGGGAGTTTCTTCATCCTTTCTCTGTTTTTATCTTTTTGCTTTACTTAGTACTGTTAATCAATAAAAAGTAATCTATACCATATCATAAGCTTATCACTAAGTGTGGGATTCCAGCCCAAAACAAACACTTGAGAAATATTTTCTTACATGTTCAAACTCTAACTGTGGGATTTTACTTCCAGTAAAATCTCCACTAAAGAGAACATTAGGGACAATGTTCCTCTAAGTGTGGGATAGCGGTATAGAATACCTTAGATAGATTTTTATGTCCAAATAGCAACTCAGAAAATGTTCCTCACTTTAAAAATTGATCAAATTTTTCAAAATTTTTGCTTTAAACAAAGAAAAGCATGAGCTTAACTTCGACAGTAGATGGCTACTCATTCAGTTAGCTCTGCTATTTTTGAATTTTAATGTTTCTAAGAGGAGCTATTTTAAATATGAGAAAGTTATTTTGGAAAATAGTGTAAATAAGGTAGGAATTTCTCAAATTAAGAAATGATAATCTTAGGGGCAGCGCATGACTAAGCACATACAACCCATATTTATTGCAGTGAGGTATCTTGAGCCTATATAAGCATTCATTTTAAATGCTTCACTATTCATTTGTTGTGTGTGCCGATGTATGCATTTCTGAATTAGAACTTGCTCCTGGTATGCATTTCGAGACCACATTGGTGAGTACCGTACGCGGTATAGATGCAATTAGATGATCTTGACATTCCCTAGGAAATAAACCCATTTTTTCATATCTCTTTAAGCCTAACCCTGCCGATACTCATTTTTAGTGTCGATGATCCACCTAGTAAACCCTGTTGAGCCTTAGCCTTTTCGTTTCTTGAAAACCCAAGTTTTAAACCCACTCACTTCCATACCCACCAAAACCTTATTTTGGAATTTTTAAATTTACGAAAAATGCTATTTAGATATTTTTTTTGCTTTCACTCTAAAAATCACAAATTTCGTGTTTTACTCAAAACTTCTCGTGTGCGTTTCCATGATCAAACTCCCAAAAAGATCGAGAATCTTGTGGTGTGAAAAATTGGCACCAAGTGAAATTCGAAATATCAAAAGATTGAAAAATGAAAGCAAGAAAGGATCCCAAAAAAAAGGGGAAGTAAGAAAAATAAAAAAATTCCTTAGAAATTCCTTGGCAAAGAAATTCTAAGCCAAAAATATGTCATAGAAATAAAGCTAAGTGCTTCAAATCTCTCGAAAAACTCCGATCTCAAAAAGATACAATCTTCCATGAGTTTTGAAAAAAAAGATAGAAGTCAAAATAGCTATCTTCCTCCCTTACCGTTATCCGTTTTCATTAAAAAGCATATCTAAATAAATTTTTTCATGAGTTTAAAAGTTCTAAGATAAGCATAACTCTTTTAACCTAAAAACATCCCACTATCCATACCCTTTAACCCTCACCTCACACAAAACCCCGATGAATGTCTTGGGATAATTAGCACCGTCCTCACCTAAGTGGTGGAGATTTGATTCTCGATCAAGCTTATGACGATGAATGCTGCATGACTGGCTATTGAGCGATTTCGTTTGTTTAGAATGATGGAAAATCCGATACACTTTTAAGTGAATTGAGTGACCACCTGGTGAGATTGCCTAAGTCATGTGTATGCCAAAGATCATGAGAATCAGAAGCATGCCCAAAGATATTCATTTCTTATTTCTGGAACAAATATCTTATTTGTCTCGATTTTCTGAAACAAGTTACTTGTATGGAGAATGGTTGTTTTTAGAAATATTTTAAATTCGCAAAAATCGGACCTAAAAACATGTTTTTAAGTGAGGATATTTGAAGTATTGCCTGAGGACAAGCAATGTCTAAGTGTGGGTTATTTGATCGGACGTAAAAAGTCACGTTTTTGCGTACATAATTCCCACCTTTTTAGCCCCAAAATGGATGAAATAATTCAATATCAATACTTTTTCACCATAATTCATTACTAAGGCTAAAAATAAGGCATTGCTTCAAAAATCAAGTAAAATGGCCAAATAACGTACAAAACAAAGCATAAACGATACAGTCGCGTTCTACGAACACTTTTTGAGCATAATACCTTGAAATTATACTTAGATTATCTCATTATGATCTTCAGGTAATTACGATCTCGTGGATATAAAGAACGCTGAAAACGGAGCTAGAATGAAGAAGTTATGGCCAAACGAAGTACGACTAGGCGACCAAGACTTACGATCCAGTGCACAAGGCAACGACCAAGACCACACCACACCATAGGGGCCGTATACACCCCCTTAGGGGCCGTATACCCCCCTTATGGGGCCGTATACCCCCCTTTTGGGGTGGTATACCCCCTTGTAGGGGTGGTATACCCCCTCTATGGTGCCGGATACGCCTCTTTTCATGCTGGATACGCCCTATTTGCTACCGAATACGCCCCATTTGTTATCGAATATGCCCCTTTTGGTGTCGAATTTCATAGCTTGGGGGTGTATTCCAGTGTTAAATTGGGAGCATGGGTGTTGAGTGTAAATTGGTGTCTTGAAAGCCTATAAATACAAGGCCTAACCTCCTCATTCTAACACACTCAATCCATTCAACACCTTCACATTTCACACACAAATTCTCTCTAGTCTCTCTCTCTCTCTCTCTCTAACTTCTCTCTCTATCTTTCTCTCTCTAGGTTAGTTCTAGGTTAGCAGTCAGTTAGTTCTTGGTTAATACTTAACCAAGACTAACGGAGTGGTAATATTGTAATATTGTTGAAGATACTTGGAGGGGTTACTATTGTAATATTGTAAAAGATATTCGGAAGTTCTGCTCGTTGTAATCTCTCAGCATATATTCAAACTACGCATTATCTACGCTTATCTCTTTCCTTATCTATTATAATAATGATTGCTATGGTTATTATGCTAGATTTAGGATTGCTTGCCATGATTAGTGAGTAGTTATATTGTATGTTTGTTGTGATGTAGTTAGTCGTTAATTAGGATGATATCATTATGAAACAATGGAGGTAACGTTAAACGGCTTTCATTTGTATAGCGCCGGAAACATCACGAATTTGTGGAGTACAGAACGTGGAACCTATGAAAGTCGTGGGCAGAATCCGTTGTGGAATAATGTTTCAAACTATTATATAAATGAAAACTCGGTGCTTTGATTACATGTTTGATGGCCAGCCGAACGGTCGGACTTTAGGAATCGCTTCCTGTCGTTGCGAGCCTCCCGCTTGGCTGGGTCACCAGAGGGTTTTAAAATTTGTATTTGTGGGGCCTAAGTATACCTAGTTACTATTGGTGTATAGTAGCAAGGATGACCTAGGGTCGTTCTCTGAGTCAGTGTATTGTGGATCGTGGACGAAACAGGCGTACTTATCGATCTAGCAGGTTTTAAAAGATTTGATTGGTGGTTTGTTTTTGGTTTTTTATACTTAGGCAGAAAATTTAAATTAAAGCAGATAAAATAAATGTAGATAGTAGATAATTTAGAGAGGGTGTTTGCTATGATTTCGGTAGCCTTATTGATTGGAATGATGTATAATGTATGAAAACGTTTTCTAAAGGTTTGTATTTTATTTATTTCAGGTATCTGTGGAGTAAGCACTAGCCCCCTACTGATAGAGTTCTCGATCAGTATGTCACTGGGCGACTAGGCTATCCTGATTCTGATCGGAGTAGTTTATCCAGCCCACAACACTAACCGGTGAAGGTATAGTGACCCTTATCTGGGATGAAACCCTGGGTGCATGAATAAGGCGACAAACCAACTGGATGTCTGACCTTTCTTAACCCCACAATAATACCTTATCTAAATAAAACATTTAAGACCAAGTTTATAGAGTGTGCTTGATTACTTTCTATCGATGGTTTAGTGAGTCTGGGTGTTGAGTCATGACTCGTGATTCACATAGACCGATAACAACGACTCTTTCCGTGATTACTACACTGTACTCCACCGAAGGTGTTTCCATTGATGAACCAAGGACCTAGTCGGTACCAGCTATGCTAATCACAGAGTTACCGTTATTCCACAAGGCTTAGTAACTGCGGCTTTTTCTCGGCTTCCACGTATTAACTACACCGGAGGTGTTGTTGACGCTATACAGAGTAATCAGCCGACTTACGGTACCTTACATTGCTTCATAAAGGCTAACCCAGACTACTTAACTAAGTTTGTATTTAAGCATAATATTATCCATCAATGATATAAACCAGCCCTTACTTTTAAGTCCCAATAAATCCCTAACTTGTCAATAGTGTAATATTCACGTTCAGTTAGAAAACCATATTTCCACGGGTACAGTGTACTTTGCGTTCAGAATAGAAAGCAGTATTTCCATGGCTTCAGTGTACTTAGTGTTCAGTTTGAAAACCATATTTCCATAATCACAGTGTACTTTGCGTTCAGATTAGAAAGCAGTATTTCCACGATGACGATGTACTTAGCGTTCATTTAGAAAGCGATGTTTACACGATTAGCAAATCAGACCATGTTCACGTTTGACACAGATAACTAAGTACCTTTGATGGGGTTCGCCACGTCCCATCATTAAGGCCGTAATCACGTTTACTGGTTGAAAGGCGATTAGTTTAATAGGTTTAAAATCATAAACAAAAAGTGAATCAAAGCACCAATTTTCATAGCATCATTCTAACCAATTTACGACTAACTACATCATAGCAAACACGCAATATCACTACTCGCTAATCATGGCAACCAATCCTAAATCTAGCATGATAACAGTAATAACAATCATCATAATGAAATAGATAAAGGATAGATATAACCGTAATAAGAGCGTAGCTGAATACAACTTGAACGTTACACGAGCAGAACTTCTAGTACGCGCTAAGCGATATTACAATATTGCCCCTCTAACTAACCGCTAATCTACTACTAATTACAAACTAATCTAGAGAGAGAGTAGTGAGAGAAAGTGTGTGTAGTTTTGGTGGATTGATGAAAATGATGAAATGAGGCTTTGTATATATAGGCAACGCACAACCGTATCCGTAGACCGTATCCAAAACTTCAAATGCACAACCGTATCGCAAACCCAAATAAAAATCAGATTTTTATCGCCTAAACGCACGATACGGTTGAGCTAGGGCAAATATGGGAGAGCTAGGGCGAATACGGGAGAGCATAGGCCGTATAGGCTGAACTAGACCGTATACGGTTGAGCTTAGGCCGTATACGGTCTAGCTAGGCCGTATATGGTCTAGGTTTGTCCGTATACTGTCACACAGTGGTTTGCGGAAGCTTAGTGACGTGGCGGGGGTGCGAGCAGTAAAACAACCAACAGATACATACATACTCAGAGCATATGGTTATCGCAGAACGAAATCGATTAAGATGCCATTAGTTAAAGTTTTACACAAGGTTACCACTTGAAAAGTAGTAACAGTAATAGTAGTGGTTGAAATCAGTATTTCATAAAATACATAATATCAAAAGTAGATTTCATAGGTATGACTGCAGTAGTTGCAGTTATACAGAGGAAATCCAAGTGTCCCAAAAGTAGTGGCATCCTAACAAGTTCAGTGTAGTCCGTCCTGATATGCATGCAGATCTTACTTACGCTGCTAATTCCCTGAAAAACATAGAGTAAATCGTCAACAAAATTGTTGAGTGAATTCACAAGTTTGTTTGTTATGTAGGAAACACAAGTTAATCATTTAAGAATAACATTTCCAAATAAGTGTTGTTTGTCAAGTAGGAAACACAAGTTATTAACAAATAACATTTCCCAAAATCAGTTATCAGTAGGAAACACAGGTTAACCTAAATCAAGATTAACATTTCCAATATAGTATATGTAGGAAATCACTTCCTAAACAGTAGTTTTGTGGGAATATTTAGACGGTGATCCCTTGAAAGGTGAGCTAAACCTGTCAAGTAAGGTAACCCGATCTAACATTCTAACCCTATAACCAAACCACAACCCTAATCTGTTGTTATTTGCCATGCTGGACAATTAAGTATACGCTCCTAAATCCATACGAGGGTCGTCACGGCGATAGTACTATCCGTATACTCAGTGGCTAGAGTCACCTAGCTAATGGTTATAGTCTGTAGCCATAAGGTCTTTTATGCACTACATCGTTCAGCCTAGATCTGTACCAAGATTCGTTGCCTAAATTCCCAAAATAGTTATGAAAACATTTCGTAAAACACAGTTCAAATAGTTGTGTGAAATACCCTTTCACAAACAGTTCAAGTATGAAGTACCCCTTCATAAACAATTTCAGCAAATACATACAGTATTTAATCAATCACAGCATGAAATCGCATTTCATCAATAGTTTAAGTAAATACTTCAAGTATTTAAACAGTTGTCGCATGCAATTATACATACGATTTCTATGTTTTCCACCCCGAGATTTTAAAACATTAAAACATTGAAAAGGGGTTTGTGAACTCACTGTCAGTGCTCGGATGTGAATGCTAGCGAGATAAGATAACGAAGCCCAAACGTAGTCAACCTATACACAACAATGTATTAACTATAAGTACTTTGTTTACTTATGTTAATAGTTTTTCGTTTGAAGAAATTATCAATTTCTTAGGTTTGTGTATTTCGTTGATGATTGTTGTTGGAAATATATAATATTATCCAAGTATTGTTCGTTTGTCTCGTTCACATACATATACTTATATCATATATATAAATAGTTTGTAGTTTAGGTTTCCAAACACAAGTCTCACTTGTTACAATGTAATTTCCGTTTTGTCTCAATGTATATGTCATACCCTTTTCATAAGTCCGTATACATATATAAATCGTTACCTTTCATTAGTCGTATTTATTTCCGTTCATAAAATAAATATCGTCAAGTTTCCAAAATAATTGTATACGTTTAATTAAATCATTGTTAATGATTTCGAATCGAGTTTTAACGATTATAATAACCGTATAAAGTTTTGTCGTATATATATATATATATATATATATATATATATATATATATATATATATATATATATATATATATAAACGTTTGTAAACCATGTTAAACATATATATTTATCGTACTCGTTCCAATACTCATTGTGTTTTATGGTTAATCCGAAAATGTCGTTTTGTATATATATATATATAATGTTAATGTTTTCAGATTTAGCTATGTTGTACCGTTTTGGCCATAACTCTCTCATACGGACTCGGATTTGGGCGATCAAGCTGGCGAAACGACCGCGACTCAGAGGGCTACAACAAGAAGTAGTACGTGCCGTGTTCTTTAGTACGCGCCGCGTACTATTAATTTTACAAAGAACGCACCGCGTCCATAAGGACGCACCGTGTACAATATATATGCAAAGTACGCACCGCGTACTATTTATACGCGCCGTGTACAATATATATGCAAAGTACGCACCGCGTACTATTTATACGCGCCGTGTACAATATATATGTAAAGTACGCACCGCGTACTACCTATACGCGCCGTGTACTATGAGTTTGCGATGTACACGCCGCGTAGTTCATGGACACACCGCGTGGATCATAAATTTGCAAAGGACGCGCCGCGTAGTCCTAGGACACGCCGCGTCCTCGTGTTCCAGTCAGACCATTTTCAACCAAACGCGAGTTTTTGGGTTTCAATCCTTATAATCTTGCTCCCAAACGTTTATAACAAGTGTACACAACCTTTTTACAGTCTCATTACGCATTTCACTTGTCAAATTTCGGATTTTAAAGTTTGGTTTTTATAAAACCCATTTCTAAAGATAATCATCAATCTTTTACATATTCAAGTTATATGTATGGATTTTGTTATACAAACATGTTTGGTAGTGAAATCGAAGTAAAGAAATCAAAGAGTGAAAGTTTTCCTTACAATGAGAAATGTGGGTGAAGATGATGATGAAGTAAACGATGATGTGATGATGATGAAGTGGTTGTTGTTCCACTGCTACTACTTCCTGCTGCCTTACTCCTGATCTTGTTAAGTTTTTGGTGAAAAGGAAAATGGAGAGTGTTGTGTGTGTTGTTGATCAGACGAAGGGAAGGAGGGAGTAAATAATTCAAACGAGTATGGGTTGCTGTAACCTCAATTATTTGAGGTTGGTAGCCCATTTTTGGTACCTCTACTTCGAGTACGGGTATAATTATAGCAATATAAAAATAAACTTTTTATATTTTTATTTTGTAGGTGATCTCCTGGTTCGTAATATGTTTTTAGAATAATGATGTTATCATTATTTTTGATAGTTGTACATTTTACTGCGCGCGTCCAATTGAGCGCCAGATTTTAGTTGAATTTCGAATTCATATTTTGAGGTAATGTTCTAAATACTTTAAAACGTACTAGAAAAATAACACTTTTCAGATTTTGGCCTTTTAGGTATGTTTTAGAATTGTTTCTGTTCGTTATATAATACGTTTTATGTTAAACGTATAATTGAACTATTTTATCTATATGTTATAGATATATAAATACTCGTAATTAATAATCGAATTATTAATTATTTCATGTTACCAAATCTGGTTAATTATTTTTGTCGGCTTCGTTCCGATACGTTCGTACGTAATTTATAAATAACTACGTATCATGTAATACTTTTTGTATTATTGTTTTGGGCTCGCTAGACTGACATCACATCATAAGTTTAGTTTAAAACAATCGCAGGGAATCAGCGTAAGAAATGCATGTAATTAAGTATCATTATATACCTAATTTGGAGGAGTGTCACATATACGGTCTAGACCAGGCCGTATACGGTCTGGTTCTCCCGTATGCTGGTTCCTCGGTTCTTCGTTTCTTCGTTCGGGCGTAACTTCTTCGTCGTTTATCCATTTTGAGTGATTCTCGCGCTCACGGTTTTGTAATGTCCTAACGAAGAAAATGACATAAGTTAGAGGCCATAATTCCAAGTATAGGTTAAATTGTGCTTAAATGCGTGAACGGAAGATTCGTTGATCGTTTGTGCTCTGTTTTACTCATTTTTAGGTTGTTTTTGCTGATTCTTGAAACATCGTATATATTTTAGCCCTTATGATGAAATGTGATGTTTAAGTTCATATTTAAGTGTTTTCATTAATAATTGGGCCAAAATGGTGAGAAAATGGCACACAGAAACATGACTTTTTGCGTGTCATCAAATATCCCACACTTAGACTTTGCTTGTCCTCAAGCAAAACTCAAAATTCTCACTTGCTTTTTAAGAAAAACATTTTGAAAACACGAGTTTATTTTTGGGGTGAGTCAAAATATATCAAAAACAACCATCTCCATATACAAGTAACATATCCTGGAAATAAGAGAAAGTAAGGTATTTCTTTCAGAGGCATAAACTGATTCTCTTAGGCATGCTTTCAATTCTCGCGATCTTGGAATATACATGACTAGGCGATCTCACTAGGTGGTCACTCAATTCACTCAAAGTGTTTCGGGTTACCTATCAATCTAATCAAACGAAATCGCTCATAAGCCAGTCATGCAACATCCATCGTCATAGGCTTGCTCGAGAATCATATCTCCACCACTTAGGTGAGGACGGTGCTAGCTATCCCAGGACATTCAGAGTGGGTTGTAATGGCAGGTGAGGGTTACGGGGTATGGATAAGTGGGAATTTTTAGTTGTTGTAAAGGGTTTTGCTTATCTTAGGACTTCTAAACTTTTGAAAAACATTATTTAAACAACCTTTTTAATGAAAATGGAAACGGATAACAGTACGGGAAGAAGATAGCTATTTTGACTTCTATCTTTTGAAAATACACGAGGGAATTCATGTCTTTTATAAGAGCGGGAATTTTCGAGAGATTCGAAGCACTTAGCTTTATTCTATTTTCTTTTCTTTTTCTTTTGTTTCTATTTTTGGGCTTTTCTAGGGATTTTATTTGTGTTTCTTTCTTTTGCCCTTTTGAAATCCTTTTCTCTCTTTCATCTTTTTCATCCTTTTGATGATTTGCATTTACTTGGTGTCAATTTTTCACACCGTAAACTCTCAACTTTTGATTTTTTTTTTTGTCAAGGGAACGCACGCGAGAGAATTAACACTAGTATATGTGATTTGGAGTGAAAGCAAAAAGGACATTTAAATGACATTTTCCACAAGTTTAAAATTTCTAAGATAAGATTTTTGGTGGGTGTGGAATAAGTGGGTTAAGATTTAAAGGGTTTTGAAAGAAACGAACAGGCTAAGGCTCAACAGGGTTATCTAAGCGGATCATCAACACTAAAGATGAGTGTTGGAAGGGTTTTGGGCTTGAAGAGATATGATAAAAATGGGTTAAATCCTAAGGAATGTCAAGGTCATCTAACTGCACATATACCGCGTACGGTACTCTACCAATGTGGTCTCGAAGTGCATACCAGGAGCAAGTTCTAATTCCGGATGCATGCATCGGCACACTCAAACAAACGAATAGTGAAACATTAAAGATGAATGCTTATATTGGCTCAAGATACCTCACTGCAAGTTTTTGGGTTTGTTTGTGCCTAGCCATGCGATGCCCCTTTTAGATTATCATTTTAGACCTAAGAAATTCCTATCTTATTTACTCTTAATTTCCAAAATACCCTACTCATATATGAAAATGCTCCTTCTTAAGACATTTTGACTCAAAAAATTTTGAAATTTTTTAGCAAAAGTGAGTTTTTAAACAAATTGAGGAACATTTTCCGAGTTTGCTTTTGGAAACAAGAATCAAACAAGCAAACCTAAGGTATTCTATACCGCTATCCCACACTTAGAGGAACATTGTCCCTAATGTTCTCTTGAGTTGGGATTTGAGAAAAATCCCACACTTAGAGTTTGAACATATCGGAAAATGTTACTCAAGTGTTTGTTTTGGGCTGGAATCCCACACTTAGTGATAAGCTGGGGATATGGCATAGACTACTTTAATGAGAATTTAAAGCTAACAATCATATCAAAAACGAGAGTGAGAACGAGAGAACTCCCCTATCGAAGCGAAGGCGGAAGGATGGAATTCTGGAAGATGCGCTGAAGAGGAGATCTTGACAAGAATTCTTCTTTAGCGGTGGCTCCATGTAGATCTTTCGGTTTTAGCGTGCGCAGCTCACAAATAACAGCATTGTCCTCCATCTGTACACTTCTTTCACTCTCTTGTGAAGATATCTCGTAAGTGTGAACACATTGGGTATATTTTTACCGACTTCTTATTATAGCTTTTTACCGAAAGTGCCTAAATCCAGAATGCGAAAAGATGTTTGCTAATTCAAAACGAGTTTTAAGTCATATGTTTTTAAACGAGTTCGAGCATAATGCGTGAAAGTAGCATGCAAGTACCTCAAATGCTCGAAACACTTGTCTTGTTAAAGTTTAATTCCTATTTAGGTGGTAAAAGCTGAAGTGGTGTTTTGAAAGCATTTGGTATACCCAAGTGTGAAAGATAGTTAGAGATATATCACTTCTTGGAATTTAAAAACTAATACTATTAATACTAATACTGAGGATACTTATTGCACGGGTTGCCTCCCGAGAAGCGCTTCTATTTAGAGTCGAGGGCTCGACTTTTCCTCTTGGATCAGCCAGAAGAGGATCTCCCAGGACTTGGGATGCGGAATGGAAGTGTCCTGGGGTTTGGTGGGTAGAATCTCATAAAATGTCGTGTGACGACTTCTGTGATGTTCGGGATTCTTGCCACATGAAGAGGATAGGTATGGAAATGCTCCTCAGCAGTCCTTTGCAAGTATAAAAGATCCATTATAGCATCTTGGACTGCCTTGGAGATTGGTCCATTAGTGTCCACAAGGGTGGCTCCATCGTGCTAAAGCGTCTCACGCACCGGTCGATCTGTCCGTAGGGTGTCCATAAATCCGAAGAAACGTAGGTGGATGTCCTCATGAGTGGCATTGCTGATGTCCTGCCCTAGTTCCTCAATGGATCTGAATATGCCTTGGATCAGCTGTTTCTGATGGTCGGTATACGTGAGCTCTGGTTTCAGGAAGATGTTAATCATCCTGTTGTAAACCTCACGTAACCCATTGTGAAATAGCTGTCTGGGCTGCTCCCATAGGATAGAACCGAAAATGTCTTTAAGTCGTTCAGAGACGAAATATGCAACGTTAACCGTCAAACCTTCTGGAACAGAAGGGATGGCACGTGCTCTCTCGTCTGAACTGACGTGTTCTAATTTTTCGACGATTATCTGGGCGTGATGCTCGATAGTGCAGCTGATGAAAAACCTGTGTGGTGAGGACTCGTCAATGTGATCATTATCGGCCATAGAATCTAGAAGTCCCTTGAGATCCGCCATTAGCTGAACATCTGCTTCGTTTTCAGGGTTCCCAGTAGCATAATCCATGTTGTGTCTGTAATTTTGGAGAAACTCCATCTGTTTGCACGAATATGGAAATGCGGACCTGATAAATGCTTGATACACCTGGCCATACGTGGTCTTCTGTGTTTCATAGAATTCCTCTTCATCGGGGAAAGGCTCATCATTGTCTGATGATTCTCCTGCGAGGTCGTTGGCGAAGGCGTTGATGCGACTAACTAGATGTTGCGGACTCAGGTAGGAGTTGGCTCGATAAACCTCATATTCAGTCTCAATATCCTCAATAATATCCCTCTGACGTTGTGTGTATTCAATAGTAGAATCTCGTATTATCGCAATTAGAGTTCGGAAATCCTCCCCGTGTTCTTCAATAGCACTAAGAATTTCTTCTGGTTCAGACACGATCGGGATTTCGGTATTTCCTATAGTAGGAGGAGGTATAATGACTGGAGGGGGAATGGTTGGAGTGAGGTGAAGGCGAATGGAGCGGGTATCGATCGGGACATCAATGAGAACGATATCGTCCTCATCACTCTCGGTTGCTGAAGTGTCTGTAAATTCAACAGCGTCGGTGAGTGGCTAAGACTCGTCGGTGATCTGTGATACCGGCTAGGAAGAGTCCATCTTGATATCCCTTTCGTCCTGGGAATCAGAATCATCGCTTGATCTAAATGTACCTCCAAGCTCAAAATGTGATCGAGGCTCGGATGAGTCAAGGGGTGGAATCCATCGAGGAGGTATATGTGGCTTGAGTAGAGACTCATCATCCAGGGAGTGGTCAATCGAAGGTTCCTCTGAGTCGCTCTCCAGCATAGGGATGAAGTTCAAAGCATAGTCTATCTGCATGATCTCTGCGGTCGGAGGTTGTGTCTCAGGAATGTGTGGCGGTGTAGCTTCCTCTGGCTCTTCCTCTTCTTCTTCTTCTTCTTCTATCTCCTCTTCTTCCTCCTCAGTCTCCTCTTCTATCTCTTCTTCCTCAGTGTCGGAAGTAATCGTGATGGGCTCGTCAGACATAGGGGTGTCTGGTTCAGAATCATCATCCGTGGTAACTCTTCCTGTCGAAAATGCACATATCTCCGCATGCTCTGTGATAGACTGATCAGCTTGATCAATCTTGAAGGTGATAGTCTCTCCATGAGATCTAAGACTGATAGTCTGAGAGTAAACATCTATGATAGTGCGTGCGGTGTTCAAGAATGGTCTTCCTAAGATGATAGGGATATGGACATCCTCCTGAATGTCCATCACTACAAAGTCTGTGGGAAATAGGAACTTATCAACTTGAACCATGATGTTCTCAGCTATTCCCTTAGGGTGTCTAATGGATTGGTCAGCTAGCTGGACACTCATTTTGGTTGGTTTAAGGGGTCCTAATTCCAATGGGCATCAGGTTGATACTGGCTCCTAGGTCGGCTAGAGAGTGTATCATGCCCGAGTGATAGATCGAACAGGGAAGGGTAAAGCGTCCAGTATCTCCTAATTTCTCAGGGATAGAGTTCTTTATAAGAGCTGAACATTCCGCGTTCAGTGGGACATTGGGTACTTCGGGTACCTTATCCTTGGTCGACAAGAGTTTTAGGCTGTATTTTGAACTGGAAGGGGTTCGGGACACGGTATCTACGAACTTTCCATCGAGACGGAAGTCGTTAACCTTATAGGCTTTCTTAAGACTGCCGGGAAACGGGATGCGTACTTCCCTTTGTGATGTAGGGACAGACGGGGACTCAACTGTCGGCGGGACAGGAGTATCTTCCTTCACCGGAGAAGGAGTGGGAGGTTGGCTCGGTGCCACCTTCTTGTCTGTAGTACTCATCTGTTTGGCCTCTTCTACGTGTGGGTTCTGTACCGTGTTACTAGGGAGATTACCCTGGGGCCTAGAGTCAAGACGTTGGGCTAGCTGTCCTATCTGGGTCTCAAGATTTTTGAGAACGGCCAGTTGGCTCCTAATGAATAGGTCGGTTTGGTCCTGCCTAGCGCTAGTCTTTTGGTTAATTTGGTGCTGGCCTTGGATGAACTTAGTGAAGGTATCATCCGTACTAGTAATGGGCACTATGGTTTTAGAGGGTTCGGTCGATTGAGCTGCGTCGGGTGCAGTCAATGATAGTGGTTGGTTATAGGTGAGTTGGGGTTGTTGTTGGTATGACGGGTATCTAGGTTGGTAGTTGGGCTGAAAGGGTGGTTGGTTCCTAGGTGGGTATTGGGTGCCTCTAGTCCTAGGCGGAGAGGTTCGAGCGAAGCCAGGTGGATTTTGTTGGCGAGCTGGAAATTGAGCATAGTAAACCGTTCCGTCAGCAGGATCCTCGTATTCAACCTGATAACTTTCTGTTGGGAGGTTGGCACAGTTCTGGCATGCCTGAACTTGATGAGCGTGCTGGGATGGTTTCTTCATTTCGCCGATCTGCTTCGTTAGGTGCTCGATCTTCTCTGTTAGAGACTTGATAGCTTCGGTTTGGAATGGATTGGGTGCAGCAATCGGTGCTGATGATGAGGAATGCTCACCAGAGTTCCAGTCGTGATGGTGCATCGTCATATTCTCGATCAAGTTCCAAGCTTCCTCATCGGTGAGTTGCATGAAGTTGCCCTGAGCAGCGGCGTCAAGGGTAGTGCGATGGTTTGGAGCGAGACCGTTGTAAAACGTGCACAGATGGCTGGTTTTCTCTATAAGGTGGTTAGGGCATTTGTTCAACAGACTCTTGTATCTTTCCCATGCTGTGTAGATAGACTCATCATGAGCTTGGTGGAAGTTCATAATGTCATTCTTGTACTTGGTTTGCTTAGCCGGAGGAAAGTACTTAGTAAGGAATTTTGTAGCCATATCCGTCCAGGAGGTGATAGAGCCGGTCTCTAATCCCTCAAACCAAGTTAAAGCGTGGTGAGTAAGCGAATAGGGGAATAGGTATAGACGGACTATATCCTGATCAACCCCGTTCTGCTTGTACGAGTTGGTAGTCTGAATGAATCGGTTGATGTGGGCGTTAGGATCGTCATGGGGTAAACCATGGAATTGGCAGAATTCCTTGATAAGCTGAACGATATGATGTTTAAGCTCGAAGGACGCGCCGTCGATGACCGGATAGCTGATGGGTCCACCTCGACCTTCAATTGATGGTTTGGTGCTGTCGGCAAGCGTGACACGTGCAGCCATCGGTTGTCGGTTGCGGATGCGTTTCTCCTTGCGGATCGTTCGGATGATCGTCTCAGGATCGGGTACGAAAGTGAGAGATTCGAATCCGGATGATCGGGTCAAATATCGTTGTGTGTTGTGGGAAGGAATTTTTGAATGGAACAAGGAAAAAGGAAAAAATCTAAATTAAACTACGGGGTACTAGAAAGAAAAATTCGTCTGGAACGTCTTCAGATCTTACGGCTGACTCCCCGGCAGCGGCGCCAAAAACTTGACGGCCAGCCGAACGGTCGGACTTTAGGAATCGCTTCCTGTCGTTGCGAGCCTCCCGCTTGGCTGGGTCACCAGAGGGTTTTAAAATTTGTATTTGCGGGGCCTAAGTATTCCTAGTTACTATTGGTGTATAGCAGCAAGGATGACCTAGGGTCGTTCTCTGAGTCAGTGTATTGTGGATCGTGGACGAAACAGTCGTACTTATCGATCTAGCAGGTTTTAAAAGATTTGATTGGTGGTTTGTTTTTGGTTTTTTATACTTAAGCAGAAAATTTAAATTAAAGCAGATAAAAGAAATGTAGATAGCAGATAATTTAGAGAGGGTGTTTGCTATGATTTCGGTAGCCTTATTGATTGGAATGATGTATAATGTATGAAAACGTTTTCTAAAGGTTTGTATTTTATTTATTTCAGGTATCTGTGGAGTAAGCACTAGCCCCCTACTGATAGAGTTCTCTATCAGTATGTCACTGGGCGACTAGGCTATCCTGATTCTGATCGGAGTAGTTTATCCAGCCCACAACACTAACCGGTGAAGGTATAGTGACCCTTATCTGGGATGAAACCCTGGGTGCATGAATAAGGCGACAAACCAACTCGATGTCCGACCTTTCTTAACCCCACAATAATACCTTATCTAAATAAAAAATTCAAGACCAAGTTTATAGAGTGTGCTTGATTACTTTCTATCGATGGTTTAGTGAATCTGGGTGTTGAGTCATGACTCGTGATTCACATAGACCGATAACAACGACTCTTTCCGTGATTAATACACTGTACTCCACCGAAGGTGTTTCCATTGATGAACCAAGGACCTTGTCGGTACCAGCTCTGCTAATCACAGAGTTACCGTTATTCCACAAGGCTTAGTAACTGCGGCTTTTTCTCGGCTTCCACGTATTAACTACACCGGAGGTGTTGTTGACGCTATACAGAGTAATCAGCCGACTTATGGTACCTTACTGTTGGGTCAAAACTGTTTCAGGTCTGAGTTGAAATTTTGATGAGAAGACAGATTACAAGTGATTAAAACTGTTTGTTTTGAAGGTTAAAACTGTCTTTACGAAGTTACAACTGATAGAAGAAAACTGAAGAGAAGACAAGTGTTACAACTGATTGAAGATAGATTACAACTGATAGTTATGTGTCTGTAAGTAGTTAAAACTGCTTATGTATTTGTAACTGTTAGTTATATATGAAACAGTTAACACTGATTATATATTTGTACTTAGTCTTTGTTACAATTGAAGCAGTTACCACTGAATGTGTAACAGTTACAACTGTTTACTTCAGAATGGTAGTTACAACTGTTTATGATTTTGTGATTAGTATGAGTCGGTTATGGAAGTTAGTTTATTCCATATTAGTAGGAGATTGTATAGGACTCTATGTGTTATAAATAGAGATCCTTTAGACCTAGATAGGTTAACGTATTGTGCAGCTTCAAGGTTTTCTGTAACCCTAATACATCAAGTGTATTCGTCTTATATCATTAATAAGATTGAAGCTTTCGGTATATTATTGTGTTCATCATATTAATTGATATTCGTTGATCTTCTTAATATTATTGAGTGTGATTCCGCAACTTCTCAATAATATATTCAAGGCTTATTACATACGATTGTTTATTAAGTTAAACAGGGACTAACAAAGTGGTATCAGAGCTTGTGAAGCCTTGAAGACAGGAAGATCTGGGATTATTAGTATTAGTATTTGAGTTTTAGTTCATATATTAAGTTTTGATTTCAATGGCGACTGAAGGTAATGAAGGAATTCAAGCAACAAAGATTCCAATGCTTAAACCTGATGAGTTTGACCTGTGGAAGGTCAGAATCAGGCAATATATGCTTCTCACGGATTATCAGATGTGGGAAGTTGTTGTTAATGGTATTCCAGTAACGCTTGATGGTGATGGAGTAAAGCAACCAAGAGCACCACCAACATCTGAAGCAGAGAGGAAAATCAGATCTACTGAGTACAAGGCACTTAGTACTCTGTTGCTATCCATTCCGAATGAGCATCAGAGCAGATTTGATACTTGTGAAGATCCCAAGGTACTAATGGAGGCGATTGAGAAGAGGTTTGGTGGTAATGATAACACCAAAAAGAATAAAAGATCTCTGTTAAAGCAACAATTTGAAAATTTTAGCCATGTGAAAACTGAAACTCTAACTCAAACCTTTGATAGGTTTACTAAATTAGTTGGAGAATTGGAAAATCACAAGGTTAAGATTGACAAAGAAGATCTTAATAGAAAGTTCTTAAGATCATTAGGTGATGAATGGACAATCTATACTGTTGGTTTGAGGCAGAGTTCAGACATTGAAGTTAAGGAACTAGAAGATATATACAATGATCTGAGGAACTTTGAGTCTGAGGAAGAAAGTAAGAAGCAAGCAACTGGGTATAGTCATAATGCTGCTTTTATGTCTATGGCGGGAACAAAGGTAGAATCAAGTCAAATGGGTTCTACTTATGTTTCAGGAGGAGCAGGATCATCATCAAATAGTTCTAATGATCAGATATTAGAATCTTTCTTTGCAAGTAATGTGAATTCTTCACTTACTAATGAAGATCTGGAACAATTTGATGGTGATGATTTAGAGGAGATGGACATTAAGTGGCAAATTGCATTGATTACTCAGAGAGCAAAAAGGTTCATGCAGAGGACTGGTAGAAACAATTTTGCATACAAGAGGAATGATGCAAATTGGTTTGATAAGAGCAAGATTGAGTGTTTCAACTGTCACAAGATGGGACACTTTGCTAGAGAATGCAGAAACCCTAGGCAAGAGCAGAATGGTAATGGTCAGAGAGCTGGAAACAATGGAACTTAAACCAGAAACATTCCAATTCAGGGTGCTTCAGCAAATGCATTGGTGTCTATGGATGGATGTGGATGGGACTGGAGTGATCAAGAAGAACATGTAGTGAAGAATCAATGTCTCATGGCCATTGCAGAATCTGACAAAAAGTCAGAAGTTCCTACTGAGGTACAAAATAAATTGTGTTCTGCTGTTTGTAAACAAACTGTTAAACATTACAGGGATCATAATATAAAAGTGTGTGAGGAACTAAAACAATGGGAAATCAAAAGTAAACATACCATAGCAGTCATTGAAAATCTGGAAAATCAAATAAAGGCATATGAAGTCAATGCAACACAGTTTAAATATGACATTGAATATGCTAGGTGGGAGAGAGACACTTTCAAAGATAAAGTCGAGTTGTTATCTAAGAAACTTACTGAGGTCACATGTGAAAGAGATAACATAAGACTTGATGTAAATAAATTAGAATATGCTTCTAAGAGTGTCAATAAACTTATTGATTCACAGATCCATGATAAAATTAAGACTGGATTAGGGTACAATAATGTACCTCCACCTTATAATCACACCTACTTTCCTCCTAAAAGTGAAATTGATATCAATTCACTTAAAAGAGGAATGACAGATGAGGTTAAAAAGGCTGATCCAATTAAAATTTTATCAGATAATGAGCTGTTTGTAGAAGGTGAGATTAGTGATTGGACTGAGGAAGATGATCAGAGTGATAGGATGATCAGAGTGATAGGACATCTGATAGTGAGAAGAGTGTAAAATCTGAATCATCTAAGTCTGAGTCAACATGTGAAAATGTGAGGAGAGTAATTACTGATCTAGTTTCTAATCTTAAAACTGATAAACTAGAAGAGGGTAAGAAAATGTTTAAGGAAAAGGCTAAACTGGACTTAGAGAATGTGAGCATGAATACTAACAAATCTAAACATGGGTTAGGATATGTTAGTAATACAATTGATTCAGTTACTAAACCTGTTGTTAAATCTGTTGTGAATAACTGTGTTAATTGTAAATGTAAAGCAAGTACTTCTTCTTCACAGAATTTTCAAAATCAGAAACCCAGAGGTAATCAAAGAAATTGGAATCAAATGGTTTCACAAAAACTGGGCAATAATGTTACTGTGATTAAAGATATGTCTTGCTTTATATGTGGAAAAATGGGTCATCTTCAATATGACTGCTATCATAATCCTGAGAATGTTCAAAGGATTAGAAAACAGTCATGGACAAAAGCAAATATGATTAACAAACAAAATTTTCAATCAATAGTTAATCGTACTGCCAGAGTTCAGAAGATAAACTCAAAGGCTAACATGTTAAGCACTGCTATAGGTAAATCTACTGCAGCAGTAATAACAAAATTAGCCAAAAGTTTAAAGACTAAAACAGTGGTAAACAAATACAAAAATAGTGTTAACAAAATTAACACTGACTCTTCAATTGGTAAAACAGTTAAAACTGTTAAGCCAAAGAACACTGTTAAGTCTAAAATAAGTTGGATTTGGACACCTATTAAGACTGATAAATTAACAGATCCAAATTCCAACAGTGCATCACAATCAATAATCATCAAGAAAGTTGAATATGTGAATGCACATGGGAAACCCAAAGCCAAATTGGTTTGGGTTCCCAAGAGAAATTAATTCTCTTTTTTGACTGTTTGTGCAGGGCAAGCCAAAAAGCTTATGGCACATCGATAGTGGTTGCTCAAGGCACATGACTGGAGACAAAGGAAAGCTACAGGATTTCAAGTCTTTTGATGGAGGATATGTAGCTTTTGGAAGCAATCCAAAAGGAGGAAGGATCACAAGGAAAGGAACAGTTCAGAGTGAAAAGCTAAGTTTTGATAATGTTTATTTTGTGGAACAACTGAGGTATAATTTACTAAGTGTGAGTCAAATCACAGATAAAAAGAACCCAGTTCATTTTACTGACACTGAATGCCTTATCTTATCCAAGGAATTCAAAATACCTGAAAACATGATTTTAATGAGAATTCCAAGGCAAGATAATGTATATAAGTGTGACTTAGTAAATATGACACCTCAACCTGATTTAAACTGCCTTATTACTAAAGCAAGTGTGAATGAATCTGAATTGTGGCATAGGAGGATGTGTCACATGAATTTCAAAACTATTAATAAACTTGTCAAAAACAAGCTTGTTAGAGGTTTGCCTGAAAAGGTCTATTCATGTGATGATCATTGTGTTTCTTGTCAAAAGGGAAAGCAACACAAATCTTCATTTAAGTCCAAATTTGTGAACACAAATAGCACGCCCTTACACTTATTGCATATGGACTTATTTGGACCAACCAGTATAAGTAGTATGGGGAAAAAGTCTTACTGCCTTGTGATTATTGATGATTACACTAGATTTACATGGGTTTTCTTTCTTAGGACAAAGGATGAGACAGGTGAAATACTTAGATCATTTATAACTAAGATGGAAAATCAATTGGATAAAAGAGTAAAGATCATCAGAAGTGATAATGGAACAGAATTTAAAAATCATGAGATGGATAAATTCTGTGAAGTTAAAGGTATTAAGAGAGAATTTAGTGCACCTAGAACTCCTCAACAAAATGGAGTAGCTGAAAGGAGGAATAGGACACTGATTGAGGCTGCTAGAACCATGCTATCTGATGCAAAGCTACCTATGTCCTTTTGGGCAAAAGCAGTTAGCACAGCTTGCTATGTTCAAAATAGAGTATTAGTTGTTAAGCCTCATAACAAGACACCATATGAACTGTTATTTAAGAGAAAGCCTTTGGTTAGTTTCTTAAAATCTTTTGGGTGTCCTTGTACTATCTTAAATACCAAAGATCACTTAGGTAAGTTTCAAAGTAAGGCAGATGAGGGGATATTTGTTGGTTACTCTATTCAAAGTAAATCATATAGAGCATTCAATCAAAGAACCAGGATCATAGAAGAATCAATGCACATCACTTTTAATGAAAACACTGTTAATCCTGAAGGAAAAGGTCCTGAATCACTGTTTGATATTGATGCACTTAATACTGCTTTTAGATATACAAATGTGGATACTAGTGCAGGTACAAGTGCAGGTACAAATACAGGAACAGGTGATGGAGAAGGTAGATCAGACTCAGGAATATCAGTTGGAATGAAGAAGGATCCATTGGAATACATATTATTTCCAATTTGGTCTCCTGATCCCCCAGAAGTGTTTGAAACTGATCAACCAAAGACATCACAGAATTTGGAAACAGGAAAATCTGATGAAACATCATTTTCTCATGTTGATGATTCTGATAGACCTGTTATGGAAGACAGTACAGAAGACAGTGATATGAGTCCAGTACAGAAGAATACAGAGGCAGGTGTGGATGTTGATCAAACACCAACAAAGCATCTTGACACGGAGCAGGAACAATTGAATTATCTACATTTGATGAGCTCTACTCCTGTGTCAAAGAGAATTGCAAGAGAAGTGTCAAGTAGTGAGTCTGGGCAAGAAGGAAATTTTACCAACTTGGAGGTGGGGATTCAAGAAACAGCAGCATCTAAATACATTACTCATAAAGATCATCCACTTGAGAATGTAATAGGAGATATTGAATCTGCTGTTAAAACAAGAAATCAAAGTCAGGTGTTTGAAGCTTCAGCAAATGAGGATGAAGTAAATCTTGATACAGAAGCTGTTAATACTTCTTTATGTGCCTGTTTTCTTTCTCAAACAGAACCAAAGAAGGTTACTGAAGCTTTGAGAGATCCTAGTTGGATTGAAGCTATGCAAGAGGAGTTGCTTCAGTTTAAGATTCAAAAAGTCTGGACATTGGTTGATTTGCCTAAAGGGAAGAGGGCAATTGGTACTAAATGGATTTTCAAAAACAAGAAGGATGAAAGAGGTATAGTGATCAAAAACAAGGCTAGATTGGTTGCACAGGGGTATTCACAAGAAGAGGAGATTGATTATGATGAGGTTTTTGCACCTGTTGCAAGAATAGAGGCAATTAGATTGTTTTTGGCTTATGCTTCATTCAAGGGATTCATTGTGTATCAGATGGATGTTAAGAGTGCTTTTCTGTATGGCACTATACAGGAAGAGGTTTATGTATGTCAACCACCAGGGTTTGAAGATTCTAAGTTTCCTGATAAAGTTTTCAAACTTGAAAAAGCTCTTTATGGATTACACCAAGCACCTAGAGCTTGGTATGATACTTTTTCAGATTATCTGTTGCAGAATGGGTTCAAAAGGGGTGCAATAGATAAAACTTTGTTTACTAAAAGAATTAAGAATGATATACTACTGGTTCAAGTCTATCTAGATGATATCATTTTTGGTTCAACAAAGGATAGTCTTTGCAAGGAGTTTGAATCATTGATGCATGAAAAGTTCAAGATGAGCTCCATGGGAGAATTAACATTTTTCTTGGGGCTGCAAGTGAAGCAACAGAAAGAAGGAATCTTTATTAATCAAAGTAAGTATGTTAATGATATACTGGATCGGTTTGGGTACAAAGATGCTAAAGTTGCAAGCACACCAGTTGAGACAAACAAGAAATTACATGCAGATCTTGAGGGGGAGAGTGTGGATGAACATCTTTACAGATCAATGATCGGGTCTCTTATGTATCTCACTTCATCAAGACCTGACATCATGTTTGCAGTGTGCTTATGTGCAAGATTTCAAGCTAATCCAAAGCTGTCACATCTTCTTGCAGTCAAAAGAATATTTAGATATTTGAAGGGTCAACCAAAATTGGGCCTTTGGTATCCAAAGTTTACTTCTTTTGATCTGCTAGCTTACACAGATAGTGATTATGGAGGAGCTAATCTGGACAGGAAATCTACATCAGGAGGTTGTCAATTTTTGGGAGATAGATTGGTTTCATGGCAATGCAAGAAACAAACCACTGTATCTACATCTACAGCAGAGGCAGAATATGTAGCAGCTGCAAGTTGCTGTGCTCAAGTGCTATGGATTCAGAATCAGATGTTAGATTATGGTTTTACCTTTCTTAATACTCCTATTTTTATTGATAATAGTTCTGCAATCAGTATTATAAATAACCCAGTTAAACATTCTAAAACAAAGCACATTGAAATCAGATATCATTTCATTAGAGATTGTAATGAGAAAAGACTTATTCAAATTTTGAAAGTTCATACTGATAATCAGTTTGCTGATCTGTTTACAAAAGCTTTTGATGTAGGCAGATTCACATTCTTGGTTACTAGTATTGGAATGATCAATTTGTCATAAGTTATTTTTCTTATTACTGCTCTCTGTGAATAATATCTACTGTGTTTTTCATTTGGGTTAATACTGATTTGTTAATTAAACACTGATTGTGTGTCCTGTGTATCGTTATCACTGTTTACTACTTTTAGTATAAACAGTGGTAATAATCACTTCACCACTGTTAGTGTATAGTTAACATTGTATTCTTGTATTTTTGTTTGCATTAACACTGCAGGTTATATTGCTATGCTTTGGAGTTTAACTGCTTGTGGAGTTTAGTTTCGGTAAAAAAAAAAAAAAAATCAAAAAAATCAACCACTGCTTTGTTTATATGGTTTTGCTAGATCTGAAGTACTACTTGTATTAAGTTAGCACTGCCTTGGTCGGTTGGTACTGCTTGTACAAGTGAGCACTGCTAGCTTTATTATGTAAATGATGCATTTGAGAAACCAAGTGTTGATTACCACTGATGGTTATTTTCACGATTATCACTGAACGTGTTATTTTACTTAATTAACACTGTTTTAGTTATAATTGGGGATCTGATCAAATTAGGGTTTACAACTGATTTAGTTTCAGTACTTAACTCTCAACACTTAGGGTTTTTCATTACGCTTTCAAAATTACACACACAAACCACTGCGCTAAGTCTAATCGATTCTCAATTCTGTAACATCATTTTCGATTCTTCTCGTTTACTTGATTTCTTATCATGGCATCGACTTCGTCTACTGTTCAACTACCGATTGGAAAAGATCATAATATGATCGCATTCTTAATGAAACCTGCTGAGGCAAACGAGTATGTGGAAATCATTGATTTCCTTCGTGCTTCACATATTCGTCATGCTCTCACTGTAGCACCCAGGATATCTCACGATCATATCAACAATTTCTGGGTGAATGCATCAATAGAAGAGGAACAGGGGATTAAAAGAATCATTTCAGAAGTTATGGATACACGTGTTGTAGTTACAGAAGCTACTGTTCGAGCTTCATTACAACTAGATGATGAGGCAGGTATAACTTCTTTAGATGATACTGTTATGTATAATACTTTACGATTGATGGGTTATGAGGGTTCTTTTGAAGTTTTTACTTTTCAGAAAACCTTATTTTCTCATCAGTGGAGGTTTTTAATACATACGATTTTACACTGCTTATCATCTAAGAGATCATCTTTTGAGCAGTTTGGAAGCAACATTGCTTATGCAATTGCTTGTCTTGCAACTGGTCAAAGGTTTAATTTTTCAAATCTGATATTTTCTGGTATGCTTAGAAACATTGAGCAGCCAAAGATTAAATTTTTGATGTATCCACGTTTTGTGCAGTTGTTCTTAAATGAACAAATTCCTAATATAACTACACTTGAGAAAGTTATTGGTATTGTCTCTTTTAAACCAAAAGTTTTTGTAAATATGAAGAGAGATACTAAATTTTCTGGGAAGGTTACAGCATTATTTTCTACAATGCTTCTTGCACCTTCCACCACAGCATCAGTACCACCAACTGAAGCTGAACCAACTACTGAGAGAATGGTTTCACCCACCACTTCTCAACCCACAGTAGTTGGGGGTAATAAAAGAAAACAAGGGACCACAACAGCTAAATCTACTAAAGCCAAAAAGGCTAGAAAACAGGCATCTGAGGATGCTGCTGCTCAGGTGTCTCAGTCAAATGATTCATCACAGCAGATGATCATTGAGGAGGAGGCTGATCATTCTGAGAGGGCTGCTTCTACTGCTTTTAGCCCACTGGCAGAGCAGGACAGAAGTAACATTAATAAGACCCCATCAGAGGCAACACATGGAAATGATTCTACACCTGTAGATGATCCTAGTGGTCCCAGTACCAAGAACCAAGGGGACTTTGATGATCATGCTAGGCATGAGTCAGAGTTTGATGATGTCAATGATTCACCAAAGGATTCACATCCTGAAGGTGTTGAGGCTAGAACTAACTTGGAATTGACGAAAATGGTTGATTATGTATGGGCCATATTTTTAAAGGAGAGGAAGAAGAATAAGGCTAAGGATGAAATTATCACTCAGTTACAGAGGAGAGTGCAGCAGTTAGAATGGATTGTTATTACATGTTTAAAGAAAGGGAGGAAGTATGTGGTTCATGATACTTCTGAACCTGAGGATACTTATAAATTTCCACAAAATGCTTTCAAAAAGGGGGAGAAGGTCTGGACAAATTTGGGTGATAAGAAGAATAAGAGTGACAAGGTGGTGGATGATGATGAGAAGGTTGATGAAGAAATGGAGATGGAACAACTAGAGGATGATGAGTTTGTGCATACACCTCCAACACCACCAACGGAGCCAGAAATAAATGAGTCAGTGTATGAGACAGTGGAAACAGAGATGAATGACCCAGTGGCAGATGATAATATATCTGAACATACTGAGGTTATTGGGTCAGTGGAGCAAACTGCAGAGGTTAATATGGGTGAAAAGACTGAGGAGTTAAAAATTGATGGTGATGATGGTGATGAGGTTAATAAACCTGAGATAGCAGTGGAAAAAGAAGAAGAAAAGACTGATGCTCAAACTGATGCTCAACAAGTTGAAAAGACTAGGAAAAAGAGCATTCCAGTTAAAACTGCTAAGATGACAGGAACAGGAAAGAAGGTTGAAACTCCAAAGAAGACATCTACACAACAACCATCTTTGCCTGAATTTCAGATTAGAGAACCTGTTGTTGCTCCTGTTCAACAGAAGAAAGATTTGCCAAAGATTGATCCAAAAGATAAGGGCAAAGGAAAACTGGTAGAAGAACCAAAGAAGAAAAAGCAAAAACCAGTGCCACCAGAAGTAACTGCTCATGATATTGAATATGCACAAAGGTTACAGGCTGAGCTAAATGCAGAGGATTTGATTGATGTTGAGATTGAGGAAGGAAAGTTTGTAAAAATGACAAAAGAGCAAGTGGCAGAATGGGATGAATATTTGCTGAAAGAGCAGAGACAGGATGATATTGAATATCTTGTTGATCAGATTAAGAAAAAGAAAGCAGAAGAAGCAAGAAAGAAAAAGGCAGCAAAACCACCAACAAAAGCTCAGATGAAGAAGAACTTAATTGCAAAGCTGAAAGGTGGGTATATTCCTTTGAATGCATTGAAACAGATGAGTTTAGAGAGATTGCAGGAGTTATGGGATAAAGATGATATGAATCCTGATGTGATTGAGAAGAAAGAAAAAGAAAAGAAAGAAGCTGAAAAGAAAAAGAAGGAAGTTGAAAAAGAAAGAAAAAAGGCTGAAAAAGAAAGGAAATTGAAGGAAAAAGAAGAAAAAGAAAAAAGAGAAAAGATAGAAGCTGAGAAGAGGAAGAAAGATGAAATTGAAAGAAAGAAAAGAGAGTTAGATGAAATTCCTGATAGAGAAAGGAATGTTGATGAATTGAAGGAGTTTATTCTGTTACAACCAATGGAATCTGAGGTAATTAATGTTGAATTACCTGGTATCATTGATTGGTCTATTTAGCAATTTGTCAATCCTGTTAAGATTCACAAGATTAAAATTGAAAGAGCAGATGGAAATATATCTTGGTGGAGATCTTTTAGGGATTTGATAAAGAGGATTAGTAGGACTGATTTGGTGAGAATGTATGAGATTGGGATGGAAAAGGATTTAGATTTGAAAAGGTTTGATAATCTGGTTGAGAAAGTTACATGGCATTGGATTAAGGCTATGTTTGAGCCAGAAGAGTTTCCATTTCAGTTTGCTACTTTTAGCAAGGTCAGAAATTGGATATATCATGCCAAACCTGGAGTATATCAGATAGTTATGGATGATGCAGTATTTATGTGGTTATTGACAGATAGATTTTATGATATAAATCTGAGATTTTTGATGGGCTTGAGAAATGCAAGATTGCAAGCTGCAGTTTTAGATGATGTAGCTCTGGAATTGGTATATATGGTGCTGAATCAGATTCATAAGAAGGAGGAGATAGATAGAAGAAAGAAAAGAAATGACTAACAGTTTTGAAAGAATTTTGTGAAGCTCATAATGGAGGATTAGAAGAAACTTAATGCTGTGAAGGACAGATTAAGTTTAGGGGGAGATTGTTGGGTCAAAACTGTTTCAGGTCTGAGTTGAAATTTTGATGAGAAGACAGATTACAAGTGATTAAAAGTGTTTGTTTTGAAGGTTAAAACTGTCTTTACGAAGTTACAACTGATAGAAGAAAACTGAAGAGAAGACAAGTGTTACAACTGATTGAAGATAGATTACAACTGATAGTTATGTGTCTGCAAGTAGTTAAAACTGCTTATGTATTTGTAACTGTTAGTTATATATGAAACAGTTAACACTGATTATATATTTGTACTTAGTCTTTTTTACAATTGAAGCAGTTACCACTGAATGTGTAACAGTTACAACTGTTTACTTCAGAATGGTAGTTACAACTGTTTATGATTTTGTGATAAGTATGAGTCGGTTATGGAAGTTAGTTTATTCCATATTAGTAGGAGATTGTATAGGACTCTATGTGTTATAAATAGAGATCCTTTAGACCTAGATAGGTTAACGTATTGCGCAGCTTCAAGGTTTTCTGTAACCCTAATACATCAAGTGTATTCGTCTTATATCATTAATAAGATTGAAGCTTTCGGTATATTATTGTGTTCATCATATTAATTGATATTCGTTGATCTTCTTAATATTATTGAGTGTGATTCCGCAACTTCTCAATAATATATTCAAGGCTTATTACATACGATTGTTTATTAAGTTAAACAGGGACTAACACTTACATTGCTTCATAAAGGCTATCCCTGACTACTTAACTAAGTTTGTATTTAAGCATAATATTATCCATCTATGATATAAACCAGCCCTTACTTTTAAGTCCCAATAAATCCCTAACTTGTCAACAGTGTAATATTCACGTTCAGTTAGAAAACCATATTTCCACGTGTACAGTGTACTTTGCTTTCAGAATAGAAAGCAGTATTTCCACTGCTCCAGTGTACTTAGTGTTCAGTTTGAAAACCATATTTCCATAATCACAGTGTACTTTGCGTTCAGATTAGAAAGCAGTATTTCCACGATGACGATGTACTTAGCGTTCATTTAGAAAGCGATGTTTACACGATTAGCAAATCAGACCATGTTCACGTTTGACACAGATAACTAAGTACCTTTGATGGGGTTCGCGACGTCCCATCATTAAGGCCGTAATCACGTTTACTGGTTGAAAGGCGATTAGTTTAATAGGTTTAAAATCATAAACATAAAGTAAATCAAAGCACCAATTTTCATAGCATCATTCCAACCAATTTACGACTAACTACATCATAGCAAACACACAATATCACTACTCGCTAATCATGGCAACCAATCCTAAATCTAGCATGATAACATTAATAACAATCATCATAATGAAATAGATAAAGGATAGATATAACCGTAATAAGAGCGTAGCTGAATACAACTTGAACGTTACGTGAGCAGAACTTCTAGTACGCGCCAAGCGATATTACAATATTGCCCCTCTAACTAACCGCTAATCTACTACTAATTACAACCTAATCTAGAGAGAGAGTAGTGAGAGAAAGTGTGTGTAGTTTTGGTGGATTGATGGATGATGAAAATGATGAAATGAGGCTTTGTATATATAGGCAACGCACAACCGTATCCGTAGACCGTATCCAAAACTTCAAATGCACAACCGTATCGCAAACCCGAATAAAAATCAGATTTTTATCGCCTAAACGCACGATACGGTTGAGCTAGGGCAAATATGGGAGAGCTAGGGCGAATACGGGAGAGCATAGGCCGTATACGGCTGAACTAGACCGTATACGGTTGAGCTTAGGCCGTATACGGTCTAGGTAGGCCGTATACGGTCTAGGTTTAGCCGTATAAGGTCTAGACCAGGCCGTATACGATCTGGTTCTCCCGTATGCTGGTTCCTCGGTTCTTCGTTTCTTCGTTCGGGCGTAACTTCTTCGTCGTTTATCCGTATTGAGTGATTCTCACACTCACGGTTTTGTAATTTCCTAGCGAAGAAAATGACATAAGTTAGAGGCCATAATTCCAAGTATAGGTTAAATTGTGCTTAAATGCGTGAACGGAAGATTCGTTGATCGTTTGTGCTTTGTTTTACTCATTTTTAGGTTGTTTTTGCTGATTCTTGAAACATCGTCTATATTTTAGCCCTTATGATGAAATGTGATGTTTAAATTCATATTTAAGTGTTTTCATTAATAATTGGGCCAAAATGGTGAGAAAATGGCACACAGAAACATGACTTTTTGCGTGTCATCAATGTTTCATCTATGAATTTAAACCGCATTTTCAAACTAATGCCTTTCCGCCAATAAACGTGGTTAAAAACTTTTTGATAAGACGTCATATTAGGGGTAATTAATTATCTGTGTTCAATTAACATTGTTTGGTTTTAAGCTGTGGAACTACTAAGTAAGTATTGTACACCGTGATTAAACTACAACTTAATCATATATGTTAAATGGCATGGTCTGGTTTCGAAGCCGTGGAATTACTAAACAAGTATTGTACACTGTGAATAAACTAGGGATTTATTGGTTAAATTTAAGTGAGGGCTGGTTTAAATCATAAATGGAGAATCTTTGATCTAAAATACAAACTTAGTTTATAAAATCCAGAAAGGAATTCGAGGAATCATCTAGTACTCCAAATTCGTCTATCACCCCTGGATTCCAAAACCATTGATGGAACGTAATCAAACACCAACCAAGTCTTAAACCTTAATGATTTATTCAATTAAGTATCACTGTGGTGTTAAGAAAGGTCGGACATTTAGTGGGTCTGTTACTCTATTTATGAACCCAGTAATCTTCATATTCCAAGAAGGGTCACTGTTCCGTAACAGGGCAGTGTTGAGAGTTGTGCAGCCTCCTCCGATCAGAATCACGATAGCCTAGTTACTCAGTGACATACTGATTGAGCAATCAATCAGTAGGGTACTAGTGCTTACACCACAAATACTTGAAACAAATAAAATACAAATCTTTAGAAAGACGTTTTCTTAACTTAAACTAAAATATCAACCCAATGTAAGGCTAATGAAGTCACAACAAACACCCCCTCTATCCTGACTGCTATCCCTTATTTTATTTTATTGCTTAGTATTAATTAGCAGTATAATTTAGAAAACAAAACAAAAACAAACTCCCAACCATTTAAAAAAAAACTAGATCACTAACTAGAAACGAACATCCTGATTTCTCTGTTTCACAATACTATTGATTTTAAAGAACGACCCTAGGTCATACTTGCTGCTATACACCTCTAGGTCACGTAGCACTAGTAAACTTAGGCCCTAGCTCTATAAATATAAAACCACCCCTCCGATCGCCGGTCTCGACGGGAAGGTCCGCAACGACAAGGAAACGATTCCTTAACCGACCGTCCGGACTTGATCAGTGCTCAAGAGGATGGTTTTCTCGGTTAGGTAGATGGGTAATAAACGGAACCACATCCGTTTTGGTAATCGAGAGTGATGTGTGTCAGAGGGAGTTTTGTTATTGCTCTCGGGTTGCAACGTGTAACAACCGGTCAAAAAGTCAAAATCCTCATACAATTTAAACTTTTTATAATCGTATTATTATTTACAATTATAACCCAGCGAACGAAAATTTTACATTTTTATATAACGAACGGTGATTATTTTAAATAATCACAAATAAATCCATTTGAAGTCACATTATATTTTTAAATTGAGTAAAACAATTTTTGATTTAGTTAATTACTAACCGAAAGAACGGAAATAAAAAAATTAAAAATATTAAATTTATATATATTATTCGGGTACAAAATATGGGTATTTTACACTGCGAAATAGGAACGAAGTGGGGGGGAACCCCCACCCCTCCTTTTTGGATCAGCCACACCCAAACACCCCTTCCCTCATTCTTCTTCATTTTCATTTTCTTCATCATTTTTATCTCATCACTTTCTCTCTAAAATAATCACCACCAATCACCACCACTGCCGGCCGACCACCTCCACCACCAACACCAACATTTTCGGAATCACCATCACGAGTGGAACAACATTAACAAAGGCAATTCCATCGTTTTCTTCCTCGTTTGGCCTCGATTCGCAATTGTAAGAAATTTCTAAATCTTTAGATTTAATCATTTTGGTGTAATGTTTGGGTGTAATAATGTTTACACAACTTAGTTATAACCTAAACATCAAAGAAAACATGATTTTACAGCTCAAAAATACGTTTGATTTGCGATTTTGGCCGGAAAAACTCGACAGCCGCGAGTTTCTGGGCTGGTGCTCATCCATGCGACACAACGCTTGTGTCGCATGTTGTGTCGCATAATTCCGTTTGTGTCGTATCTTATGTCGTACTCTGTGTCGCACCTTGTGTCGCAGACTCCATGCGACACAAACCTTATGTCGCTGTTGAATCAGCATCGCAAACCTTGCGACACAACCACTGTGTCGCAGAGCTCTTGTGTCGCACTCCATGCGACACAACCCTTGTGTCGCATGACACCTTTTTGTGTCGCATGTTATGTCGCAGAAAACAGAAAACAGCCAATTCTTTCTAAGTGTCGGAAAACGTTTCCAAATGACAATTTAAATATGATACGACTTGTACTCAAAACAAATATACTTTATAAAGTATACGAAAGTTCAAACCTAATAATAATATGAATTATTATTACGAAACATCAATAACGAACCGCACTTACAAACATACGAAATCTCTCGTGTTTAGGACACTAGGAGATTATACTTGGCACGACTCGTTACACTAGGACACTAACTTCTCAGGTGAGTTTCATAGCCCCACTCTTTCAACTGTTTTACTATTTCGGGGTGAAACACATGCTCAATTACTGTTTTCGAATTATTAATAATCGTTTTTAATTCACAACCATTATATTACTGTATGTAATACGAAATGTGTAATACTTAGGAATTACACCCTAAATATTGTTTTAGAACAATATCAGTACTTAACCTAGATAGGTTGCAATCGTACTCTGTTAGATTGCTGGAAAAACGATTACCAACACATAACTTGATTTAGTTATCAAAATCTTTTGGCCATATTGTCACGGGACAATATCATTGAATACATTAGAACTAGATAGTTCTACCTACACTAGATGTGACACCCCCAAATTTAATGCTTTGCGGAAGCGAGTTTTGGGTGTCACTAATCTAATATCAAAACACCAAAGTACAAGCAAACGACTCTAAATGAGACGTTGTAGAAAATATATTACATTACATAAGTTTTCAAAAGTAATACAAAGCTTAAGTCATAAGTTTGAAACATAGTAGTGAGTTCGCAAAATGATTTCAGAAGATTTTAATACATAACCATTATACAAAATATAATGCAAGAAAATCTTCATGTCTAAATGGATGCATGCGACTCGTGATAGCTAGCTTATCCTGTAGGCCATTCCTACTATTGCTGAGTACCTGAGAATACATCACTAAAAGGTCAACCAAAATGGTTGGTGAATCTCACAGGTTTATAGTATACAGTAATAAGCAGTTGAGTAAATCAGTAAGTAAAACGTTTACAATCAGTAAAACAGTAAAGTATAATTGTACAACAGTAGTAATTTAGTAAAGTAGTATTTCACAAACATAGTAAAGTCGGTGTAGTCGGTCAATTTATTGCCATGTCATGAGCCATTATAGTCGAAGCTTAACACGTCTGTAGTTTTTGCCCCCGTGAGTACTAATCCAAAAATACTCATATCAAACGAATAAGAAACGCCTGTTTATACTAGTGCGGTTCGTGGTGGAGCTACCACCCCAGGCGGGGATTGTCTGTCCCATATGGATCCATATACTAAAATTCGCGCTTATCTTATAACTGACGACTATAATCAGAGGACTTCATTGGATTAAATAGAAACTCATGCAGTTCAGTAAGGCAATACGTCGGTAATTAATACATTGTATTTGGATTAAAGTCGGTAAAATAATACATTTTGTACTTGTATTATAGTTTGTAAAATAATACCTTTTGTACTGGTATTAAAGTCGGTAAAACAATACATTTTGTACTTGTATTCACATCAATAAAATAATACATTTTGTACTAGTATTATAGTTTGTAAAATAATACATTTTGTATTAGTATTAAAGTCGGTAAAACAATACATTTTGTACTTGTATTCACATCAGTAAAATAATACATTTTGTACTAGTATTATAGTTTGTAAAATAATACATTTTGTATTAGTATTAAAGTCGGTAAAACAATACATTTTGTACTTGTATTCAAATCAGTAAAATAATACATTTTGTACTTGTATTATAGTTTGTAAAATAATACCTTTTGTATTAGTATTAAAGTCGGTTAAAACAATACATTTTGTACTTGTATTCAAATCAGTAAAATAATACATTTTGTACTTGTATTATAGTTTGTAAAATAATACCTTTTGTATTAGTATTAAAGTCGGTTAAAATAATACATTTTGTACTTGTATTCAAATCAGTAAAATAATACATTTTTGTAAAACAATACATTTGTAAATGTATTTAGTAATTCAAGTAATCTTAGTAAACAATCACTTTCAGTAAGCAAGTACATACAGTAAACAAGTATATTCAGTAACAATACATTTAGTAAACAAGTGATGCATCTCCCCCAAAGTAAAACAGTAAAAAGGGGTAGTGAGACTCACCTGTTGAGCAAGAAATCCTAATGTGCGCGCGTGTACCAATCGTAACCTCCTAATGCCCTAAACACGCGAGATTACATATTTGTAAGTGTACGCCTAGTAGTTCATTCGTATATTTGTTTACTTAATTGATTGTATTCAACGTATTTGTCTAAGGTTTACGTTTACGCGTTTGTAATCAAATTAAGTTTGTAGTTTGAAAAATGTGTAAGACCCGTTGGTGTCGGGTTACAATTATATTTGAAAAATATAATTACAAATGTTCCAAGGAAATATACTTTGTATAATTGTATTTCGTATATTTTATTATTGTATTGTTTACAATTTATAGTGAGTTTGTACGAGTCGATACTTAGTTTATAAAACGAAAATTTGTTTGACTGTGAGTTGGATCCGCCGGATCCTTAGACAATCCGCTGGATCAGTGTCCAAAGAGGGGAATCCGCCGGATTGGTTTGAATCCGCCGGATTTAATGATCTCGAAGGGAATCCGCCGGATTCACCCGAATCCGCCGGATTCATTGAGTTTGAAAAGGATCCGCCGGATCAATATTAGGATCCGCCGGATAGTTCAAGTTTCTGGGCGGGAATCCGCCGGATTCACCTTGAATCCGCCAGATTCAAAGGTCTGGTTCGACTCTGTTCGAGCAGAACACATTCAAACCCAGTTTTTAATCCGCAAACAACCAACAAGGATCTATCCTAACATTAATACATGATTATATACGTTATTTAATCATGAAATTTTAAAGAACAAGTTAGTGATTCCTTACAATTTTTGAAACGAAACGGATGTTGATGATGATGAAGATCACGATGATGATGATGATGAAGTAGCTAGATGATGATGATTATGTTACTGATCTTTGTTGTTGTTGTTTGTTATTGTTGTTGTTGATGAAATTAAAGCCGAGAGAGGGAGAGAGCAAGAGACCGAGAGAGATCAAAATGTGTGCGTATGTGTTTTGAATTATTGAGGTCGGGTGTATATACCGACCTCAATTATTGAAGGTTGGTAGTATTTTTCGACCCGTGTTCGCGTACCCGATCGTAAAATAGTAAAATCTTTTAAAATGATAATTTTCTAAAAATGTAATCGTATACGTTTTCAATCAAAGTATTTTATAAAAATACTTTTAAAGAGATATAAAAATATATCTTTGTTTTTGTCCGGATTGACGGATAGTTTTCTGTATCTAAAATGTATTTAAATTTCAAACAGAGTACGTGGTTATTATTCTCAATAATAATACTTTGTTTAAAAATGTTTCTCACCAACTTTTATTTTGGGTTTCTACGTTTTGTTTGATTCGTGTATTTGCGATTATTCAATTAATCGTTTCGGTTTATATATATAAATATATATAATACTTGTGTACTTGAGTACTGACACGTATGTAATTACGTGTTTTAAAAGTTTAAATTAGGAGCTAATTTTGGGTTATTTTGACCGGGTGTCACATTCTCCCCTTGTTAAGAGAATTTCGTCCCGAAATTTGTGCTTAGTAATTGTCTGTGTATTTTCTAAGAAAGTGTGTGAGTCTACTGTGAGTGCTATAACCTCATTCTAATAATACCTTCCTCCCCTTGTTAAGCTAACGCCCTACTGGCTATTAAAGGAGTAGAGGAAGTGTGTTGTAAAGTAGTTGACCATTTTGTCGGTAGGACAAGGTCAGTCAGTCAATAAGATGTAGCTACACTTTGTACTAGTAGCCTAAAGTAAATAGTATCTTTCACTATGTTCCCACAATACTAGACCCTATCAGTCTCCTACAGAAACTATATGGTTCAGCCTACATTTGTTTCAGGTGGGATGTTACCCATCGTATATAAAAATAACTTTTAACCGGCATGTTTTCCCGGTATACAACAGAGTAGGATATGTTATTCCTATATATCTGCAAGCTAAACATTGTCTCTTAAAGAAACTATAGAATCTAAATTGTCTCCTTTCCCTAATCCTTTCATGTACTTAGAATCTAGAGAAACATAATAGTATTTAAGCAACAAGTAAGCTCTACCAAAGTAATTTGTATGTAGGCAGTCGGTAATGGTCAGTGTCGTCATAGTATAAGTTAAATTCTATTAGTTTCGTATAGAATTAAGTTGTTACGTGGAAGCGTACCCTTAGTTGTTGTTTGGATTAAACTTAGTCTCACTGACATTTCTTGCCAGGATTTCTTCACTCTCATCAGTTAGTAGTGGGCAGTTAATTTTGTAGTGTCCAGCAGTTCCACACTTGAAGCAGACCTTCAAAGATTTAGAATTAGTGCCCTTAGGAGGTAATTTGCAATCCTCAACTTGGTGTCCAAACATTTTGCATTGGCTGCAGGGCGCGATACAAGATCCTTTGTGGTGTCGGTTGCATAGGGAGCAGAAGGGTAGATTTCCTTTGTAAATACTAACAGTTTTTACTTTCTTTGCTTCAGGTACAGCAGGATTGGAGATGGAAATTTCTTCCAATTTCCTCTTACCGATTGCCACTCTTGGCTCAGTATTCTCCTCAACAGGATCATCATATCGAGTTAATTGTGAGGTCGGGCTATCAGCTGCGACATTCGCCTCTTGAATGATTGGTTGAGACGACCTCAGCTGTCGTAGGTTGTCTTCCATTGTTAGCATGCGTAGTTCGCATTTGTGAGCGCGCATTTCACTCTGATAAGCAATTTGTTGTAGTTCGATGATGTCTCCCCTGGCTTCAGTCAGCTGACTTCGGAACAAGTCTAGAGTTTCCTTAAGGAAGTGAACAACTTCAGTGCCTATGTTACTAGGAGTGGGTGTATCAAGCAGAGCAGTAGTAGCGGTGTTATTGATGGTGGGGTTAAGAACAGAGTTTTGTTGAGCTGTCCTAGTAGTTCCTTCGATGAAAGTCAATGCAGATTCTGTTGCTGATTCAATCAGTTGTTTCTCAGTTTCCTTCACCGACATCATTTCCTCTGACACCTCCTCAGTTTCTAGCCTCAACTCGCTATCCAAAGTGAGGAGGTAAGGAAACATCACATGCTCCTCACTGAGCTGATCGTCATCCGACGTGTAGTTGTTAGCAGCGTGATTAGTCATTTCCTACAGTTTGATGTTTTTGTGTTAAGGTGATATTTTGGGTAGTTATTCTCAATCACCACTAAAGCACATAGTATTTCATATCACACAATCAGGTCATATTCATCACAACCTAACACAATTCAAGTAAGTAAGAATTGTACACTCCTAGGAATGGATGATTGCACTAATGACCTAGAGTAGTTTATCAATTCCTATTTCTATCTTGTACTTAGAATCTAGGAAATACACAGGAATAGTTAAGCAGTATATAAGATTTTCCAAAGTAAGTATGGAGATAGTAGAGTCATTTATAAACGAATGTACCATCATTGAGCAGGTCAGCAAGCGTCGGGTTTGGGTCTTCCCTAGCACGGAGTACATAGGCTCTTCCTCGAGCAGGGTTGTTTTTGTTTTTCAGTTGAGGGCAATCCTTCCTAAAATGCCCAGTACCATTGCACTCATAACAAGTCTTAGGTGCAGAAGTGTTGGTACCAGTTGCGGCTGTCTTGCAATCCTTGGCCACGTGCCCGAATCTCTTGCATTTGGTGCATGGACACGCACCATCATGATGAAGATTGCATTTTGAGCAAAAGGGTTTGCTTCCCTTATACTCCTTCTTGTCGCCTGAGCCAGTTGGGTAGGTTTTAACAGCATCAACCTTTTTATTGGAGGTGGTGGGGTTTCCTTCCCACTTACGCTTGCCAGAGTTTCCAGTAGGTGTTACAGGTGTCTCGCGCCTAACAACTTACGCCATAAGCTCATGTGCCATACGAATAGCACTCTGAATAGTTCCAGGTTTTGACGAAGTAACATTCCCTTGAATATCCTTCGGGAGTCCACGGATGTACCTCTCAATCCGCTTACGTTCAGGATCTACCATAGATGGGCAGAGAAGAGCGAGCTGCTGAAATCGGGTTGTATAGCCGATGATGTCGTTTCCCTGAACTGTCAAATGCCAGAACTCATCTTCCAGCCTCTGGAGTTCCTCATTGGGACAGTACTCATCCCTTAGCATCCTTTTCAGTTCTTCCCATGGGATTCCATATGCAGCATCAATTCTTACAGACTGAATATACGAGTTCCACCATGTCAGAGCACTTTCCAGAAATGTACAGGTGGCATACTTAACTTGGCAGTCTTCCGAACAGTTACTGATCCTAAAGACCGACTCCATCCTTTCAATCCACCTGACCAATCCAATGGCACCTTCTGTGCCCTTGAAGTTCAGAGGTTTGCACTTGAGAAAGTCATTGTAGCTGCAGGGTTTAGCAACTGGAGCATCGTTCACAGACGGTGATGATCGAGTAGCTAGAGCTTCGGCCACTCCTTGAGAAACAAATCGTGCGAGTTCAGCCGCGCTGAAAGTTTGTCTTTTCGGTGGCATGTTCCTTCAATAACAGCCAGGAAAAATGTGAGTTTTTGTGTAAGAGTATGATCATCATAGTTGTATATATAACAGTAATATATTACAACACAAGTGAAAATCACCGGTATAGAATAATGAAGATTGTAATCATTTAACATGCGAGTTCAAAAGATTACAAGATTTTGAGTATTACAAGAGCTGTCGGGGATATTACGTCCGAACAGAAATCAGAAGTTATGCGGAATGTGATAGGGATGTAAGAAAAATTTGTGTACTTATAGAAAGTTGGAATTCGGATGTTAAATATGATAAGTGTAACAACCCGCTTACCATGACACAATATTGTCCGCTTTGCCCGCAGGCTCACGGCTTTGCTCTTGGCGACCACATACTTTCCAGGATGGTCACCCATCCTGAAACTGCCCTCGCTCGAGCACGCTTAACTGCCGTGCTCTTGCGACAATCTGCCACCTGTTGTCCCAAAACGCGTTGTGTCATTTAAGCGCCTTGTTACCCTTATAAGCCCCGGATCCCTCATGTCCATGGGCGATGTGGGATCAGCCTAGGGTGTTACAACTCACCCCCCTTAGGGACTCATCGTCCTCGATGAGGTTTGCCCCACCATCCCGACGGAACATGAGTTGCTCTGATACCATAACTGTAACAACCCGCTTACCATGACACAATATTGTCCGCTTTGCCCGCAGGCTCACGGCTTTGCTCTTGGCGACCACATACTTCCCAGGATGGTCACCCATCCTGAAACTGCCCTCGCTCGAGCACGCTTAACTGCCGTGCTCTTGCGACAATCTGCCACCTGTGGTCCCAAAACGCGTTGTGTCATTTAAGCGCCTTGTTACCCTTATAAGCCCCGGATCCCTCATGTCCATGGGCGATGTGGGATCAGCCTAGGGTGTTACAATAAGTGAGTGAGGGACGGTCCTCTGATGACCAGATCGTGTAGAATAAAGTATTGAAGTTCTTAATCTATACCTAGGTAAGTCTATTTCGAAGAGATGACCCTCTCTGTCAGGGCACATCCCGGTACTATTTTCCTGACTCGATCAACTTACCACAGGCCTCTTCTAAAGTGTGTTTGTACAGTGAGTGTGTTACTAAATATCGGAGGATCTTAATAAGCCTAATCATATAGGTGTAACCTATATATACTTATTATCCACCTAGTTGTGTCTATCACAGAACAAGTACAAGTCACGGTTCTCTCGTTGTCAGAGTCAACTAGTGCATTCCTGTTTAACATAACCCCTTTCAGATCTTACATCATCTTTATTTAATTGTACATAGTTGATCAGGCTATGTTAAATTAAACTCGTATGATGAAATCCCTGAACCAGTTATATCTAATGAGGAATACTGCCTAACGGTCATAGTCTAGGCCCACTAAATGCAACCTAGTTCGCTATAACCTTAGGCTGTGATACCAATCTGTGACACCCCCAAATTTAATGCTTTGCGGAAGCGAGTTTTGGGTGTCACTAATCTAATATCAAAACACCAAAGTACAAGCAAACGACTCTAAATGAGACGTTGTAGAAAATATATTACATTACATAAGTTTTCAAAAGTAATACAAAGCTTAAGTCATAAGTTTGAAACATAGTAGTGAGTTCGCAAAATGATTTCAGAAGATTTTAATACATAACCATTATACAAAATATAATGCAAGAAAATCTTCATGTCTAAATGGATGCATGCGACTCATGATAGCTAGCTTATCCTGTAGGCCATTCCTACTATTGCTGAGTACCTGAGAATACATCACTAAAAGGTCAACCAAAATGGTTGGTGAATCTCACAGGTTTATAGTATACAGTAATAAGCAGTTGAGTAAATCAGTAAGTAAAACGTTTACAATCAGTAAAACAGTAAAGTATAATTGTACAACAGTAGTAATTTAGTAAAATAGTATTTCACAAACATAGTAAAGTCGGTGTAGTCGGTCAATTTATTGCCATGTCATGAGCCATTATAGTCGAAGCTTAACACGTCTGTAGTTTTTGCCCCCGTGAGTACTAATCCAAAAATACTCATATCAAACGAATAAGAAACGCCTGTTTATACTAGTGCGGTTCGTGGTGGAGCTACCACCCCAGGCGGGGATTGTCTGTCCCATATGGATCCATATACTAAAATTCGCGCTTATCTTATAACTGACGACTATAATCAGAGAACTTCATTGGATTAAATAGAAACTCATGCAGTTCAGTAAGGCAATACGTCGGTAATTAATACATTGTATTTGGATTAAAGTCGGTAAAATAATACATTTTGTACTTGTATTATAGTTTGTAAAATAATACCTTTTGTACTGGTATTAAAGTCGGTAAAACAATACATTTTGTACTTGTATTCACATCAATAAAATAATACATTTTGTACTAGTATTATAGTTTGTAAAATAATACATTTTGTATTAGTATTAAAGTCGGTAAAACAATACATTTTGTACTTGTATTCACATCAGTAAAATAATACATTTTGTACTAGTATTATAGTTTGTAAAATAATACATTTTGTATTAGTATTAAAGTCGGTAAAACAATACATTTTGTACTTGTATTCAAATCAGTAAAATAATACATTTTGTACTTGTATTATAGTTTGTAAAATAATACCTTTTGTATTAGTATTAAAGTCGGTTAAAACAATACATTTTGTACTTGTATTCAAATCAGTAAAATAATACATTTTGTACTTGTATTATAGTTTGTAAAATAATACCTTTTGTATTAGTATTAAAGTCGGTTAAAACAATACATTTTGTACTTGTATTCAAATCAGTAAAATAATACATTTTTGTAAAACAATACATTTGTAAATGTATTTAGTAATTCAAGTAATCTTAGTAAACAATCACTTTCAGTAAGCAAGTACATATAGTAAACAAGTATATTCAGTAACAATACATTTAGTAAACAAGTGATGCATCTCCCCCAAAGTAAAACAGTAAAAAGGGGTAGTGAGACTCACCTGTTGAGCAAGAAATCCTAATGTGCGCGCGTGTACCAATCGTAACCTCCTAATGCCCTAAACACGCGAGATTACATATTTGTAAGTGTACGCCTAGTAGTTCATTCGTATATTTGTTTACTTAATTGATTGTATTCAACGTATTTGTCTAAGGTTTACGTTTACGCGTTTGTAATCAAATTAAGTTTGTAGTTTGAAAAATGTGTAAGACCCGTTGGTGTCGGGTTACAATTATATTTGAAAAATATAATTACAAATGTTCCAAGGAAATATACTTTGTATAATTGTATTTCGTATATTTTATTATTGTATTGTTTACAATTTATAGTGAGTTTGTACGAGTCGATACTTAGTTTATAAAACGAAAATTTGTTTGACTGTGAGTTGGATCCGCCGGATCCTTAGACAATCCGCCGGATCAGTGTCCAAAGAGGGGAATCCGCCGGATTGGTTTGAATCCGCCGGATTTAATGATCTCGAAGGGAATCCGCCGGATTCACCCGAATCCGCCGGATTCATTGAGTTTGAAGAGGATCCGCCGGATCAATATTAGGATCCGCCGGATAGTTCAAGTTTCTGGGCGGGAATCCGCCGGATTCACCTTGAATTCGCCGGATTCAAAGGTCTGGTTCGACTCTGTTCGAGCAGAACACATTCAAACCCAGTTTTTAATCCGCAAACAACCAACAAGGATCTATCCTAACATTAATACATGATTATATACGTTATTTAATCACGAAATTTTAAAGAACAAGTTAGTGATTCCTTACAATTTTTGAAACGAAACGGATGTTGATGATGATGAAGATCACGATGATGATGATGATGATGATGAAGTAGCTAGATGATGATGATTATGTTACTGATCTTTGTTGTTGTTTGTTTGTTATTGTTGTTGTTGATGAAATTAAAGCCGAGAGAGGGAGAGAGCAAGAGACCGAGAGAGATCAAAATGTGTGCGTATGTGTTTTGAATTATTGAGGTCGGGTGTATATACCGACCTCAATTATTGAAGGTTGGTAGTATTTTTCGACCCGTGTTCGCGTACCCGATCGTAAAATAGTAAAATCTTTTAAAATGATAATTTTCTAAAAATGTAATCGTATACGTTTTCAATCAAAGTATTTTATAAAAATACTTTTAAAGAGATATAAAAATATATCTTTGTTTTTGTCCCGATTGACGGATAGTTTTCTGTATCTAAAATGTATTTAAATTTCAAACAGAGTACGTGGTTATTATTCTCAATAATAATACTTTGTTTAAAAATGTTTCTCACCAACTTTTATTTTGGGTTTCTACGTTTTGTTTGATTCGTGTATTTGCGATTATTCAATTAATCGTTTCGGTTTATATATATAAATATATATAATACTTGTGTACTTGAGTACTGACACGTATGTAATTACGTGTTTTAAAAGTTTAAATTAGGAGCTAATTTTGGGTTATTTTGACCGGGTGTCACACTAGACAACATCTATACTGTTACAAGTTTAGTTATACTCTAAGAACTAAAACTGTCGACACTCTTCAGTATCTCTAGAACGGGAATTGGACTTAAGTGACACTTTTCCGAGACTCCGATATATATACTTGCTAGGCTTTAGACTAGGAGTATACAATAGCATCACATGTTAGTACAGACTTCTTATATCAATACAACTCAACTGGTGACGACTCTGGCTCAGGATGTAATCCAACCAGGGATGGGCCCCCGGCCCAGGATGTAATCCAACCGTGGGGGTGTCACCTGATGAATATCCATACCTAGGTTCAACGTGAAATTTGACATCTAAGTATTCGTTAATACAATTATATGATCTACTTAGTCAGGCATGTCGAGTACTGCTGGCTCACAAACAACTTAGTCGGGCATGTCGTTGTACTGCCGGCTCAATCACAAATTGCTGCGAGCAATTCCAACAACGATGCCGCGGTATTGCAGCGGGCACCAGACGATGCCACGGTAAAGTGGGCACAAAACGAAACCACGATATTGCAGTGGACAAAATTTCAATGAAATCAATGGATCAGCGAGTGATACTCGGGATTCACAATAAGTTAACGGATCGGTGGTGCTGCCACGCGAGGCCGTTAGCTCAATTCAAGTCCGGGTTAGCTTATGCTAATCGGGTAAACGGACACGCTAAACGTTTCAAACATAGATCTGCGGATCTACACTCACTTGTTGTTGGATGCAACACATCATATATTAAATCATAGTTCTGCGGAACTACAATTACTTGTTATCATATGACGCGGTCATACAGTCAATTAATAGTTATAGGCATGTATTGCCTTACGTTTATCGACACAACTACCTGTTAGGTATCAAGGCGTGGAATGCCACACTTATATGTATGTACTTAGGTACTCGACTCGAACACTTAGGTATAAGATACCTCGATTAGACGTATACACATTGGTGTTACAAACTTCAATATAATACTTATCAAAATGGCTGAATTTGAAACGACTCTTCAAAACATACAGGGTTTTATTACATCATGATTTCAACTAACAATCCTATGAACTCACCAGCTTTATAGCTGACCTATTTTAGCATGTGTTCTCAGGTGCCCAGCAGGATTAGGAATTACTACAAGATTATGCTAGCTCGAGTCGCATGATTTCAAACAATTGGGACTACTATGCATTTACTTTTGTATTTTCAAATTATGTATTTGAAATTTCTATTAAACTTGCCACGTTGTAAACGTTCTATTTGGTAAATGTATAATTATTTTCAAACGTCTCATTTAGAGTCGTTCATTATGTATCTTATGCTGTGATATTTAATTTCGTAACACCCGACCCGACAGCTTCCGCAAATCGAAATTTGAGGCTGTTACAGATTGGTATCAGAGCCTAAGGTTATAGTGAACTAGGTTGCATTTAGTGGGCCTAGACTATGACCGTTAGGCAGTATTCCTCATTAGGTATGACTGGTTCAGGGATTTCATCATACGAGTTTAATTTAACATAGCGTAGCTAACTATGTACAATTAAATGAAGATGATGCGATATCTGAAAGGGGTTATACTGAGTTAGGAATGCAATAGTTGACTCTGATTGTTTTGTGCTAGACATCCTAGGCTATTATATGTACTGTAGGTATATATTAATAGGCCTTACATGTATACTACTTCTACGTATCAAATATATACTGGGTATATACAACTAAAATTCCGCTGTACTATCATTTACACGTGAAGAGGCACATCGCCGTCTTCCTAACTATCACGACTCGACACTTTCTCTTTATGTACTCATAGGAGAATATCACATTCATCACTGAACCTCGGGAAGGAGGTACAAACGTATTCAATGGGAATGGAAACCCACACATGCTAAAAGTCTACGAAATTTAAAACAAACTGACAACTTTTCAATCTTGACAATAAGGGTCACCATTGGATTAGCAATGACTAAGTCCACAAAAATTATCAAAATAACAACTTGATCATTTTGATCATCACAAAACAATACCTCGGTGTTAGCCTTCGTGCTACAATTTGTAAATTTCAAAACATCAACGCAATCGATGGCCTTAGGGCTACACTCAAACAACTCACAGCACGTGGTGCTGCGTCGCATGGTATGTTGATACCACAATATTGGCACGTTAGTGCAAACCTCATAGTATGTCAATACTACAAATCGTAGCATGTTGATGCTACATTCACAGTACATGAGTACTGCAATTACAGTGCCGCGGGCACTTCATTACGGCACGTGGTGCTGCATTTCATAGTACTTCGGTACTACAATCACAATACATTGGTATTTCAATTTCTGTGCTGATAGCACTGCATTATAGTACGTTGTTACTACACTCCAGTGCTTTAGGCACTGCATTTCAGCACTAGGTGCTACACTCAATATGCATGTAGGCTTGTTATAGTTACATGTACAATTTATATATACATATACACTTACTTAACGGGGCACGAGGTGCCACATCTGACTTTTATTACGCACGTATACTTGTATAGTTACGTGTACACCATATATGTATATAGGACTACTCTACTGGACACGAGGTGTTCCACTCGATTACTTTGCGTACGAACACTCGCTATAGACACTTATACACTTATACGCATACGCGATTACCTTACTGGGCACGAAGTGCCACACCACGACTACTAAGGCATGTGATGCCTCATTCGATGAATACACTCTAATTTATTGGGATTACGTCTATAGTACTTTAGTACTACATTATAGTCTGATAGGCTACGACAATACCATTAGTTCTGGTCGAACTACATATAATACACAACTAGGTCGTTAGTACGACTACACATTTAAAATTCCAAAGTCCGAGGACTTTCATATGGATACCTTAAGTGGTTTCTGGATAACTTTCACTTTTACATCCGAGTATACAACTATAAAAGTCAAAATCTTTGAATAAAGATCTCACACTTTGTCGTTTCATTCTTGTTCAAGAATCATGCCTCCTAAACGACAAACTGAGCACGATCAAATCATTAATCAAGCAGTGACTGCGACCCTAGCTGCTCAGAACCAAGTAAAGCCGTGCACTTTTAGGGATTTCCTGAGGTGCGAACCACCAAACTTCGTTGGTACTGAAGGAGCTGTCGGATTAATTCGATGGTTCGAGAAAATGGAATCTATATTTCGCGTTTGCAACTGCCCCGACGACTGCAAAGTCTTGTACGCCACATACACCCTCCAGGATGATGCCTCTACCTGGTGGAATTTTCACGCCCGAACTGTAGGAATCGACACTGCTCACGAACTTCCGTGGGAAGACCTGAAACGAATCATGAAGGACAAGTATTGTCCCATCGAAGTACTTCACAAACTTGAGAACGAACTTTGGCACCTCACCGTAAAAGACAACGACATCGAAACATATACCAATCGTTTCCAACAACTAGCACACTTGTGCCCAACCATAGTAAACCCTGAAAGTCAATGAATCGCAAGGTACACCGGTGGACTCCCGCTACTAATTGAGGGAATGGTCACCGCCTCTAAACCCGCTACTATTGAAGAGGCCATTCGTATGGCCCACAGACTTATGGCACAGAGGGAACGACGCGAAACCACTGCAACTGAAAACAACCTAACAAAATGGAATGGGGATTCCAGCACTAATCACAATCCAACCAATCAACCTGAACCCTTGAGGTACTATGCTGTCGAACCCAACGAAAGACAAGGCTATGCGGGTAACAAACCATTTTGTCACGGCTGTAAACGTCATCATGACAGATTATGCGGATTACCCTGCGAAAGATGCCAACGATACGGACACGTAATCCGGGACTGCTGAGTTCCCGCCAATCCCGACTCTCGAAGGATATGCTTCAAATGTAAGGAACCCGGTCATTACAAGAAGGACTGCCTAAAAAGACGCAAAATTCACTTAATCGACTCCGAGTAAATCAAATAAATCTCCAACGATAATGTAAGCACAATTTCTCCTCGAAAACGTAACTCTTCAATTATAGATTCGCTAAACGTGTACTCATTATCCCCGATATCATTTTATCAAACTAATATTGATTACATCTTAGGGCTAGCTGACCTAGGCCCACATAAAACTCAATGTTTGCTTTCAGCAGACTGATCTACTGCACGTTCACCAAACATCTAGTCCTAATAGGACTATTTACAAAACGATCACTATGTGACAACCATCTAGTCCCGAATGGGCTACGACGTAAACGGTTACCTAGCAAACACAAAATAATCATACACCAAACAAACAATACGGTCAGAATGTGACTACAACGATAAATTGCGAAACAGTCATGGATTGACTGCCCTTCAACCTAGTTATAAGACATGATATGTCTAATACCTACTCGATAAATTTCCTCATACGTACATTGATCCCCAGACCCCACACGACCACGACATCACTTTAAATTTCGGGATGAAATTTTCTTAACAGGGGGAGAATGTAACAACCGGTCAAAAAGTCAAAATCCTCATACAATTTAAACTTTTTATAATCGTATTATTATTTACAATTATAACCCAGCGAACAAAAATTTTACATTTTTATATAACGAACGGTGATTATTTTAAATAATCACAAATAAATCCATTTGAAGTCACATTATATTTTTAAATTGAGTAAAACAATTTTTGATTTAGTTAATTACTAACCGAAAGAACGGAAATAAAAAATTAAAAATATTAAATTTATATATATTATTCGGGTACAAAATACGGGTATTTTACACTGCGAAATAGGAACGAAGTGGGGGGGAACCCTCACCCCTCCTTTTTGGATCAGCCACACCCAAACACCCCTTCCCCCATTCTTCTTCATTTTCATTTTCTTCATCATTTTTATCTCATCACTTTCTCTCTAAAATAATCACCACCAATCACCACCACCGCCGGCCGACCACCGCCACCACCAACACCAACATTTTCGGAATCACCATCACGAGTGGAACAACATTAACAAAGGCAATTCCATCGTTTTCTTCCTCGTTTGGCCTCGATTCGCAATTGTAAGAAATTTCTAAATCTTTAGATTTAATCATTTTGGTGTAATGTTTGGGTGTAATAATGTTTACACAACTTAGTTATAACCTAAACATCAAAGAAAACATGATTTTACAGCTCAAAAATACGTTTGATTTGCGATTTTGGCCGGAAAAACTAGACAGCCGCGAGTTTCTGGGCTGGTGTTCATCCATGCGACACAACGCTTGTGTCGCGTGTTGTGTCGCATAATTCCGTTTGTGTCGTATCTTATGTCGTACTCTGTGTCGCACCTTGTGTCGCAGACTCCATGCGACACAAACCTTATGTCGCTGTTGAATCAGCATCGCAAACCTTGCGACACAACCACTGTGTCGCAGAGCTCTTGTGTCGCACTCCATGCGACACAACCCTTGTGTCGCATGACACCTTTTTGTGTCGCATGTTATGTTGCAGAAAACAGAAAACAGCCAATTCTTTCTAAGTGTCGGAAAACGTTTCCAAATGACAATTTAAATATGATACGACTTGTACTCAAAACAAATATACTTTTTAAAGTATACGAAAGTTCAAACCTAATAATAATATGAATTATTATTACGAAACATCAATAACGAACCGCACTTACAAACATACGAAATCTCTCGTGTTTAGGACACTAGGAGATTATACTTGGCACGACTCGTTACACTAGGACGCTAACTTCTCAGGTGAGTTTCATAGCCCCACTCTTTCAACTGTTTTACTATTTCGGGGTGAAACACATGCTCAATTACTATTTTCGAATTATTAATAATCGTTTTTAATTCACAACCATTATATTACTGTATGTAATACGAAATGTGTAATACTTAGGAATTACACCCTTAATATTGTTTTAGAACAATATCAGTACTTAACCTAGATAGGTTGCAATCGTACTCTGTTAGATTGCTGGAAAAACGATTACCAACACATAACTTGATTTAGTTATCAAAATCTTTTGGCCATATTGTCACGGGACAATATCATTGAATACATTAGAACTAGATAGTTCTACCTACACTAGACAACATCTATACTGTTACAAGTTTAGTTATACTCTAAGAACTAAAACTGTCGACACTCTTCAGTTTCTCTAGAAAGGGAATTGGACTTAAGTGACACTTTTCCGAGACTCCGATATATATACTTGCTAGGCTTTAGACTAGGAGTATACAATAGAATCACATGTTAGAACAGACTTCTTATATCAATACAACTCAACTGGTGACGACTCTGGCTCAGGATGTAATCCAACCAGGGATGGGCCCCTGGCCCAGGATGTAATCCAACCGTGGGGGTGTCACCTGATGAATATCCATACCTAGGTTCAACGTGAAATTTGACATCTAAGTATTCATTAATACAATTATATGATCTACTTAGTCAGGCATGTCGAGTACTGCTGGCTCACAAACAACTTAGTCGGGCATGTCGTTGTACAGCCGGCTCAATCACAAATTGCTGCGAGCAATTCCAATAACGATGCCGCGGTATTGCAGCGGGCACCAGACGATGCCACGGTAAAGTGGGCACAAAACGAAACCACGGTATTGCAGTGAACGAAATTTCAATGAAATCAATGGATCAGCGAGTGATACTCGGGATTCACAATAAGTTAACGGATCGGTGGTGCTGCCACGCGAGGCCGTTAGCTCAATTCAAGTCCGGGTTAGCTTATGCTAATCGGGTAAACGGACACGCTAAACGTTTCAAACATAGATATGCGGATCTACAATCACTTGTTGTTGGATGCAACACATCATATATTAAATCATAGTTCTGCGGAACTACAATTACTTGTTATCATATGACGCGGTCATACAGTCAATTAATAGTTATAGGCATGTATTGCCTTACGTTTATCGACACAACTACCTGTTAGGTATCAAGGCGTGGAATGCCACACTTATATGTATGTACTTAGGTACTCGACTCGAACACTTAGGTATAAGATACCTCGATTAGACGTATACACATTGGTGTTACAAACTTCAATATAATACTTATCAAAATAGCTGAATTTGAAACGACTCTTCAAAACATACAGGGTTTTATTACATCATGATTTCAACTAACAATCCTATGAACTCACCAGCTTTATAGCTGACCTGTTTTAGCATGTGTTCTCAGGTGCCCAGCAGGATTAGGAATTACTACAAGATTATGCTAGCTCGAGTCACATGATTTCAAACAATTGGGACTACTATGCATTTACTTTTGTATTTTCAAATTATGTATTTGAAATTTCTATTAAACTTGCCACGTTGTAAACGTTCTATTTGGTAAATGTATAATTATTTTCAAACGTCTCATTTAGAGTCGTTCATTATGTATCTTATGCTGTGATATTTAATTTCGTAACACCCGACCCGACAGCTTCCGCAAATCGAAATTTGAAGGTGTTACACAACGGGAGACCATAATTTTGGTCGAGTATTCCATGTTCTTGGAATGATTATGCACATTAGAGCTCATACACTTGAAGATATTGGTTATAGAAGATGTCGGATATAATGCGTTCTACTGGGCTACGTTATTGGTTGATGTTTGGTTTAACAATAGAGCGATTCTTCTAGAGGAATCAATTGGGAATTTTTCAAGTGAGTTAGATGCGGATAACTGTGTAAGTCCCAATGTTTGAGCTTTCGGATATTGTTGAGAGTGTCGGGAACATTTGGGACTTTGTTAACCAAAGGAAGTATCGAAGCTAGTGGGAGCTTTGAAGATTGGCATGCAACTATTAGGTCTCAGTTTCTACGGGTTTAGTGTGCGGATTTCGGATAACACTAGAGCATTCAGATCTTCGAATTTTTTACTTTCCAATGGCTAAGAAACTTTCGATTGACCGTGGATTATGAATCAGAGTCTTTTCAGATAGCCGCGGTTGTTCTTTTAATTCGTACAGTGGGAGCGGGCAGAGTGGGAGAAGGTGTGCTCATAGAAATTATAGCTATATATTTGGCTCGGTGTACCAGCGGGAAAGCGAAAGTTGGTAATGTAGGTTTTCAAGGTTGTGACTGCATTCTCACGGGTGAACCTTGATGATGATCTACAGGATTGTTCTGTCGGCGATTTTCTGATTGTTGGGAAGGAAAATCGAACTGACGAAATTCTGTACGGGTTGGTTGATAACATGTTAGTGGCAGGATCCGATGTGGCTGTAATTAACGAATTGAAGAGGCAGTTGTCTTCTTGATAGAATCATGTTTTTGAAGTCGTTGCACCCTTCAACGCATCAACTTGTGGTAGAATATGGTGGTGCGGATAACCGGAGATTTTGGTCCCTGTTTAGTAGTGGTGTTCAGTTAGCTTTGTATATCGAAAGTCTTTCGATTCTGTGAGATCTAGCTAGCATGTCCCAGATGGTTTTCGGTGGTATTGGTTGAGCTAAGAACGAGTGTTGCTAAAGGGGCGTTAGCATTGATGTTAATGGCGTTGAAGAGTTAAGAGTTTAGGTGCGGTTAAATCTTCAAGTGGAAGATTGTTGGGTGTGAAGATTGAACAGGGAAAAGAAAAACATGAGTTTCGGTGGCGATCCTGGTAGGATCATATAACACCCCATCATTTAGTACCATTTTTTTTATACAACACATCGGAAGCGTAGATCAAATCATTACATTATATTTTAAACATATAAAGTTATACTATTTCAAATCCCAGCAAATCAAATCAAATCGGGTGTTATATAATTCCAAAACACAACTTTAAGTTATCAAAGCAATATCAGAGTAAACATCCAGTTGTCAAACAATCCATCCAGTCAACAGCTTCTTGCCCAACCCATTACATAATCATAACCTGCAAGAAGTAGTAGGGTGGTGGGGTTAGCATATCGCTAAGTGAGTGAATAAATAATCAACAGTCCAACTTAGCATAACAAATCTGTTTATAGCAAAGCATCGTAAACACATAATCCCCTGTTTACCACAACAGGCTCATTATCACATCATCATCACATAATCGCAATGAGGATTGGCGGTTCCTGATATGGATCTCATGCCCTCATGGTGGGCAGGAACCCTTCGGATTCACTGCAGGCCAATACAGTGAATCACCGATAACTTAATGCTATTCTCATCCAACTAAGGTTCCTATGAACGATATGTACAAGGAACCCTCCATCGTCAGCAATAGCAAATAAGTCCAGCATCATACTGACCTCATTCATAGTGCCCAAGGCCATGTATCAGACAATCACATAGGCCATAATATTAATGGCTTCATATCAGACCAAGTAGTCTATTAAACAACAATTACATCATAGCATACTAAACAATATATCAAAGCAGTAAACTACGTTTACTCGTTGTAACCAAAATTGTTACAACCAAATCACACTGAGGGTTACAGATCCACTCACCGTTACTTCAGCTGCAAGCTCAAAAGTCTAATATTACTGAGCCTTCTCCATATCTGAGAACACAATTAAATAATGAATTAGTAACTTATTTTATAATCGTATAACATATTTCAATACATAGTATCGAAATGACAAACAATTACCAAGTTGTAATTATCAGTTATAACCACTTTGCCCCTATCAACTTTAGTCAAATTATAACAATTTCATTTATATAATTATTTACTCATTCATCTAGTTCCAAATCATTATCATAGCATATTTATCCAAGCAGGTAATCCCTGAGGTCTAAGGAATCAAAAATTCAATTCGGAACATAATCAAAAAGTCCCGAAACAAGGTTTAAAAACTGAAAAATGTCATTTTAGGCCCCTAAACGACCCCGAACGGCCTAAAACTGCCTAGGCTCTTTGAATAGAGCTTTGATCATTGGACCGTTTTCGAGTGACCATGCGAATTTCAACCTAATCCGAGCGCACTTTTAAAATTTGCAAACTCAAAAATGGAAAACATAATTCTGATCAGCTTGAAATCGCGTCGCAACCATAGAGAATCGCATCGCGATTCATACTCTTTCGCGTCACGATCTTATACCATCGCGTCGCGACCTGGTTCGTTCACAGACCCTGTACCTGCTGTTTAAACATGGCAGCTCGAGTTTTATAACAAAATATCAAACTCAGTTTTCTAAATCGATCAAACACAGAAACTACTATTCTCTAACATCATATAACATCACATATCAACTTCAATTCCATAACACATCAACAGCTCAATCAATTTTAATCAAATCAAGCTTGAAATTTAAAGAAACAATAATGAACACTTACAAATCAAGAAGAAAGAAACAAGGTGATGAAGATGATATAATCAGACGTTGAATCAAAGAATTCACATGATTGTGGTTTTCTTTGTTACTGTGTGTTTAGTTTGTAGAAAATGAAAATAGGAGAGTTGGGGGAAAATAAATAAGTCGGCTCCTCCTTAACCGACTCTGTTCCCATTTTAAAATTTAGTCCCCTTCTAAACTATTGTTCGGAACCTAAAAATCATTTACGATTCCAACAACTTTATTTTACCGTCAACTATATAAAGTTAAAACAATCAATATTTTACTAGTCACAATAAGTCGTTCGACTTTTTGACTAATTATTCACAATAAACTTAACACAATAAACAAATTAATTTCCTAATACATTAAACAATTATTTAAATTTAGGAAATTACCCAATTATTACTAGGCCAATAAAATAGGTGTTACAGATCATGATGATCCCAATGGGATAATTATGTTAGTTTGTGATCAAAGACTTGGATCCCGGTGGGATGGCAATTGATTTGTGTGGGATCGTATGCATTTTGAGGAGATCCCAGTGGGATTACAAGGTCGGCCAGAAAAAGTGTTTTGCAAGACTTTCTTTTTGTTGTTTGCACTATATAATGTAACCCTAATCTTGTAAACCATGGACTACGAATTTACGTAAGAAAAATCTCTCGGTTTGGCCCCGTGGACTAAAGTAATCTCCAAGTTGGATATTGGACATAACCACGTTAAATCCTTGTGTCGTTTACATTCTCATATTGCTTTTATTTATCTTTCTTGCTTGTTTAATTGCTTTGTTAGCAATTGGTTATTCGTTTATTGTTGTGGGTGCAATTGTGTTCATATGTCTACGTTGTTTGAGTCCTAAATTCCTAACAACCCCGCGTTTGGTTAGCAGATTTCTACATGATTCGATGGTATTGAAATCTCAATTTCATTCCATAAGTTTATTTGGTTTATGAAATGTTGAAAGTCACATAATTCTATCACCCAAGAGAATTCACATTATTTAATTCTAATTCCTTACATGAACTTAAATTCCATCAAAAATATATCGCGAACCAAATATGTCGCACCCCAAATTCGTTATGCGGAAGCGGTTCGGGTCGGGGCGCGACTAATCAAGTAATCATGGTACAAAGATATAGCAAACGACCTCTAAATGAGACGTTTTGAAAATAATACATTAATACCAAATGCATTGTACATAACATGCGAGTTCGCGAATTAATTCTGGAGATTTTTAATACATAACAAATGTTACAAAAATAGTGCAAGGAAAATCTCCGTGGTATGTATAATATGCATGCGACTCGAGCTATCTGTCATGTGTGTGTGCAGTCCTACAGCTGCAGTAAACCTAAGAATACATGCTAAAACGGGTCAACATAATTGTTGGTGAGTTCATAGGTTTTGATAGTTGAAATCATTAAAATCATAATATCGACATTGTAATTCACAATATTTAAAGTATTGCTCCCCCACAATACTGTGTAAGTAAGTCGCAAGATATAGATAGTGGTATTGCTCTGTAGCAACATTGTATATGGAATCACGAAGTATAAACGGTTGCATTGCTATACCGATATATGTAAAGGTGAGTCACAAGACTCGTATGTTTGTATTTCATTACTACAATTATCATGTTTGTATTGCCTTAACGCAATAGGGTTGTTGTACTGCTTTACCGCAGTATCGTTGTTGTACTGCTTTACCACAGTATCGTTGTTGTACTGCTTTACCACAGTATCGTTGTTGTATTGCTTTACTGCAATATCGTTGTTGTACTGCTTTACCACAGTATCGTTGTTCATTGGATGTGGCACCACGTGTCCAGGTTGTTATCATGTGTACATATGTGTAATCAGAAGTAGCACCAAGTGCCCGGAAGTAGCACAACATGCTCAGTGTAGTGCCACGCGCTCGAAAATAGCACAACGTGCTCGGTGTAGCGCCACGCGCTCAGGAGTAGCACAACGTGCTCGGTGTAGCGCCATGCGCTCAGGAGTAGCACAACGTGCTCAATCAGCGTGTATAGTAGTCAAGTAGCACAAATGCCGTTACCGTGTGACACAAACGTCATTATCGTGGTGGCACGAATGCCGTTATAGTTGTGGCACGAATGCCATTGTGTATATTACCAATACGAGTTCATAGTTCAAGGTTTATCTATAGTTCTAGCATCTATCAGTGCATATCCTGTACATTCACAGACATAAACTAGTAGTTGTTAGACAACAACGTAAGAGGCCTTTAATGCCTAGTAAGTTGTACATACAATTTGCCGAAGTGTTTTTCAGTTCATGTATATTAGAACTTATTCGGGAGTACGTTTATGAAACTTGTTAGTGCCTAAGTCGATCACGTTTTTTATGAGCAACAGTTAAACATTTTCTGCATTTGTATTCATAAAATAAATGAAAATAAAGCATGCATTCTCACCCCAAAGTAAAAAGCAGTAAAAAGTGGGGCTATGAACTCACCTGAGTCTAGTAAGCAAGCTACGTTTACAATCAAACGAGTATCTGAAAGTAAATCAACTAGTAGGCTCTCCGAACCCGCAACCTTCTAATGCCCTAAGCATATAAGGTTGTATGTAAGCGAATGTCTTAAAGACCATACATGCTAGTTGTCCACTCAACTAGTATTGTCCAATAGTTTATTGTTTTTGAAAACGCGTGCGGCTCGTTGGTGAAGTTTGGTAATAATAATAATAATCCCGAAGTTATCGTTATGTTGTGTTTTCTTGTATACATATAAAAGTATATATATCGCGTGTACGAGTGATATCGTATATGGTTGAATAGTTGTTGCGCGAGATTGAGACTTAGTGAAAATAACCATTTTATTCTGTGATTGGCGACACTTAAGTTAGTGTCGCTATCGGCAACACTTGATTATGTATGGCGACACTAGGGCAAGTGTCACTAGTTTTGGTCTCACAACATTTGGCGACACTCGAGTAGTGTCGCTAGAAGTGATATTCGGATAAGTAGCGACACTCGGTAAGTGCCGCTAGTAGGGATTCCGTGAAAGGTAGCGACACTCAAGGTTAGTGTCGCTAATTGTGATAAATCGATGAGTAGCGACACTTAAATTAGTGTCGCTAGTGTGTAGATGGCGACACTCTATCGAGTGTCGCTATGTCGCGGCTGTTAGTGTTTTGTGTTTGTGGGTTTGGTCAAAAATGCTCGGTTTGACCCGAAACTTTTACACTAGCTCTGAATATGTTTCTAAGTCAATAAAAAGTAGTTTTTACGTCTTGTGAATATTTCGAAAGTGTCGTTTAACGTTTGTTACAAAAACAGCCCTTAGGATTAGTTTCTCAGAATTTCGGTCTCGTTTGTGGCTCGTTTTAACTATGTTTTCATCCGAAATACAATCCAATAAAATTACACATTATTCTCCTATGTCTTAGCCTTCCAAATCATATTTTTGCATCAATTTTAGCCAAACATAACTCGAGATAAAAATTCATGAACGCACTAAGGTCCATTCAGCCCGTTTTTGTACCTTTGTTCACTAATCGTTTTGTAAATCAAATTGTGGCCATTTACAGAAAATGTGGTTTAAATTAAAGTTGGAGAGGACAAAATTTGTGAAGTTTTCCAAGTGGTCTCAACATCTAAAGCCTCATAGTTTTTGAGATATGCTCAAATTAGTTTGACCAAAATTCTAGTCAGAAATATCAGATCTGACCTGTACTTTTATTTGATTTATTTAAAATAGAAAGCTGCCTCAATAATTCGTGGGGCTTACATATTTGCAAACTAGACACGAAGAGCTTCACTCTAGGCTCAAGAAACACTAGATTTCACTGAGTTATGGTCGAGATATGTTGGATCTAAGTCGGGTTTTCTTTTGTCCAGTGGGTAATAACAATATCCAAGGGTTAACCGCAACTACGAACGATTTTTAGCAAGGTTTTTGGACAATATAACGTATGAGTAGTGTTCTAGCATGTATATACATGTCATCCATGAAGCTCTAAAGGAAGATTTTGTGGATCTTACCCCAAAGAAGTTGATCTAAACCGAAAAGAATGAAAAAGGTGCTGCTGTGGTTTCTCCCGACTTCTCTTTGCTAAATCGATTTGAAAGGAGGTAGTGGCTTGCTAGATCTTGCACAAATCTTCAGTATTCTTGTTCAAGAGAGAGGTTAGGTCGTTTCTAGAGAGAGAGGGCAGAAAATTTCAGTTTTTGTATGTGTTTTTATGAGTTAAAAATGAAAGAGTAGCAAAGGGGATGTAGTATAAATATGATGGGTTATGTTGGGGCTGTTTTTGGGCTGATTAGAGGGGTTCTTGGGCCGAGACCTGGGCCTGGCCCATGGTGGGTTGGGCTTGAGTCTTGGTCCTTGAATTTGCATTACGTTTGTTAGTCGTTTAAACGTTAATCGCGTACATTTTAAGTTGAATTTTGACGTTTGATTTTCGTGTCATTAATTTCGATATGTAAAGGTTCTTCGCAAGGCCAAAGTATTTTTAAATACTTTATTTAGAGTTACCAAAATATATTTTGGGTTTCGTTCTGGTGTCGGGCTCGAATCGCTCGTTTTCTCTACGTTTTACTTAAAACGTGATAGTTTTTCATTAATATTATTATAAAATAATATTTCCTGGTAAATAATGACTATTTTAACTATTTTAATATAAAAATAGATTTATGTTACTTATGGACTGTTTCACCAACGGCCGGGTGTGTCGGAATCCATCCGATGAGTTTGCGTAATTATAACTAATTATATACGCGTATATATATAATATACGAAATGTCACATTTATTTAGCTTAATATGAAACTAAATAAAAGAATTAGCGTTACCGACTTAGGGTAATAACTACCCTTAAGTACGAATTGTCACAAAATACACCCTAAATTTCTTTTCGAAGGCAAGTGTACACTTTGACAATCTCAATTGTTTTTGATAATCTCAATTCTTTTTTTACCCTCCTAATTTTAGAGTTTTTAATAGTAGATCGAAACACATTTTATGAGATCGTATGATCTCTTATTCTAAGCCTCAAACATTATAGCATTCTAATCCATTATATTTCTTTATGAATAATTTAGAAAAAATCACCATTTTTGAGACAATAGGTGGACAATAACATTCCTCACATGTAGCTTGACATTCACCGATACCAACGTAAAAAAAAAAGAAAAAAAAAGAGAATTTTTAATAAATTTTAATCAAAACTCATACTATACTATGAACGCTAAACTTCTTTGATAAATCTTAATCTTTAGGTTATAACATTATTCGATAAATATTAGATCAAAACTCGTTAACACACATCTTCATTTATGAAAAGGGTACACTTGCCTTCGAAAAGTAATTTAGGGTGTGTTTGGTTCGCGATATATTTTTTATGGAATTTAAGTTCGTCTATATATTGGAATTTAAGTTCGTCTAAGGAATTAGAATTTAAGTTCGACTAACATTTACTAGTATTAAAAGTATAAAAATTGATGAATGTTAAGTGATAAACTCAGTGACATAACATGACGTTCGTTCGATGAATATTAATGACTTCAACAGTTTAACCTTCATTAAAGAATATTTATTAATTTATTATTTATTAATAAGATTATAAGAACAATTTTTTTTTTGACATTTGAATATGTGAATGTTAGGTACGTATGATAATATTATATGGGTGATGATATTTCCACCAAGCTTTTTGATAAATCCACCATACTTGTATATTAAACACTTGTATTGTACAAACAGTAGTTGCACAGTTATGGTGGATTTATCAAAAACTTTGGTGAAAATATTACCACCCATATTATATTGTTCCATGTTTCTTGAAAATAATGCTTTCCTTTTGATTATCCCGTACCGTCAATCCGTCACTAACACTAATATATGTTAAAACTTTCAAAAGATAAGTAACACATGCTTAAAACAAGTATTTGGACTAATATATTAGAGATTAAACTTTTCATGTCATTAGTTGAGAAGTCACGTCTCGTATACTTTAAAAATCTTTTGATTATTTATTTATTTCTTTTCCTTTTTCTTAGTTTATTGATCAAGAACGTGGATAAACGTTGGCCTATCGATTTTGCATACAAAGACCATTCTCCAGTCACAAGTGAACACTTTTAATCCACCTTAATTATAATTAATGGTTAATATAACTTTTACCAAATATTCATAGATAGATTAATTTAGTTGGGTGATTGTTAACTTTTCATTCTATATATATGAAGTTGCATGTCATTATTGATTAGTTAGGGTTTAGTGCGCGTAAATTTATCATAGTATAGCTCAAGGGCGTATCTAGCTTGTTATCACGTGGGTCACTTAACCTACTTTGAATTTCAAAATTATTTAGAGAAAATTAGATATATATATATATATGTGTATGAACTAGGTTGGAAAAATAATAAGACTCACCTTGAATTTTCTTCTTACAACTTTATCAAGTCAATCCGATATACATTTACAAGTTGGGCTATTTTTAAGAGTTAAACCCCATCAAGTAGAAAGTTGTCTTAAATTTTAGCACATGAATCTTAACCCATATATTCTTTTAAGTTTTTGGCCAAAAATAACAAACAAAATACCAAAAAAAAAAAAAAAATAACAAACAAAATACTGTTAAGACCTCCAATATTTTCCTTCAAGCTTGCTGACGTCTCACTATGTTGACTCAGCTCCCACTCACCAACTCTCTCACCTTATGCTTAATGGTCTGTCTAGAATAATTAAATTAATGTTAATTGTGTAAAACACTCGAATTTTGATAGATTATTATTATTTTTTTTAAAGGCACTATTGGGTTCAGTGGCATTGCCTCTTCATATACCCATCACCAATTCCAAGGGAAACCCGAATATTTCGAGAGAAAACCCCTGTCTCCATCCCGAAGAGCATTTTGCTCACATCCGGGTTCGAACCCATGACCTTGAGGTCATGGTGAAACACCTTGTGCCACTTGAGCCGGATGATTTTACCGTTTTGATTATGCTATTGTTTACCCCATAATTTTGATTGTATGTTCATAAATTGTTGATTTGTGTTTTAGGTACGTAGTAATTTTGATTATGTATTCATAAATTGTTGATTGTCTTCTTTAATTGTTAATTATCTTAATCTTATTATTGTCTTTATGACTTAAAAGTTAATGTTTTTACATAAGAGAGAATGTACCTGGTTCATCTCCAAATAAACATCGAATAACAAATGTGTTAGAAAGTGACTTAAACTATAGTGTTTGTTTGGTGAATTTGTTATGATATTTGAGTCGATTTAGAATTTGTTAGATTAGGATTAATATTTTGTGTTTCTCTCGAATTAGGATTAGTGTTAGGTTAGTCTATAAATAGACATTAATAGCTTTGGATTTATTTGTACCTTCGAATTTGAATTTGTTAGTTTCTTTGGTACATTTGAATTTGATTTGTTTGGTTTGTTTGATTTGCAATTTGATATTCGCTTCCGCTTCGTATTTGTCTTTAGTTTGTTCATTGTATTCATTCGATATATCTCTAACAAAATGTATGATAGTTTACAGATTCTACTAATAATGAGTCACTTATTAATGATTTTCAGGGTACGAAACCTCATCGAGAACAACTGTAACAAGTTTCATTCTTTGATATTATTAATGTATTTATGTTTAACGTTTCGTGTCAATGACCCGACCCGTTTAATTTTTCACCACTATTTTGTCGACTCACCCAAGTCATTGATTTAAGGTATCAATGAACCATGTGAGTTTACCTCCTAGATCCGCCACTGGTATTGCTAGATATCCATTGTATGTAGAGAATTGTTCAAATTTACATTGCATGTAATAAACTTAATATTTCTGTACATTCTATGTAATTTCTACTCCCTCCATCCCAAAATAAGTATCCACCATAAGTGTCTACTTTCAAAAATAGTATATTAATTTTACCATCTTACCCTGAATATACATTTTCTTAAAACTGATACATGAGAGTCTGTGCAAAAAGTATGGGTATAGTGTCATCTTCACTACTAGACAATGTAATTTCTTAAACTCCGTGAAAACTGAAACATGACACTTACTTTAGGACGGATGGGGTTATTATTATTTAGCGCGTCAACTATATAAGTTGCTACGTATTTACCAAAATACATACATTGTAAAAAAAAAAAAAAAAATACTAAGTGCATTACATACAATATAAATTCGAATAGTTCGTTACATACAATGGATGTCAAACTTTAATTTTATACATTTTCGTATACTTAACCCTGTTAATTAATCATACGTGTTGCATGTTATTATTATTATTATTAGTAATATATGTCACCATAGTGTTGGCATTTGTTAATCTGACACGTGTTAATGATGTTATTTTATTAATGGGTTAATGTTACAAGAGTGGATTAAAGTTTATACTTTTTATACTTTTGTATGTATTTAATTCTAATGTATGTATAAAAGTTTCTAAAAACGATCTATTTTGTATATCAAAATTGACGTAGATAGACATACATTAAAAAAAATATTAAATTTAGGAAAAATTATATATATACCAATGAGAAAAGTTCAAAAAAGAATGATAAAAAAATGAAGAAGGGAGAACCAATTGGATTGCTCCATTTTAAAAACTCATTTCTACTTTTTTTAAAAACTAAATATCTCACAAACCGTATGTCTATAAATTATAAAATTACATATTCGGAATCAACGTCTTTTTCTCTTCGATTATAGATCCCTCAAGCTATACTTTCGACAAAGTTTTTTTTCTTCATCTTTATTGGGTTTTAAAAATTTGTAATTTGAAATCACATGTGATTTAATACTAGAAATAATCAAACACGTGTATATCTCCAATTAAACTTTAAATTCAAATCATTGATGATTCAAAAAGATTTAAACATGAAAAACTAAGTTTTAATCAGTGGCGTAGCCAGGAATTGTACCTTGGACGGGCCAAAACAAATACTAAAAATGCTCGATAAAATTAAGATCAAGAGTAAAAATCTTATTAAAAATAATCAACAGAAATTTTTAGCGACACATTTACAGTCTCTTACGTCGTAAAATATCTAAAATATAATCTAAATTAAAAGCCTCGATAATTTCTCAATATATAGAACTAGTAGAACTAGATTATTAAAAAGAAAGTCATCTTCTATTCCCAATAACATTTAAACCACCATAGATACCCATACCCTATGATATCATCTAATGATTTTAACCTAAAAATAAGAATACTAGATTTTAAAACAGTAATTCAATCGAACAAACTCGAAAGTTATACTAATTGAAACTATAAAGAAGAAGAATAAGTTTATTACTTAATGCGTACAAAGTTAAAATACTAGAAATCAACAACTATAATAAATGGGGAGTGATAAATACAACAAAATAATTGTTGCATATAACAAACATATGCTTTATAGTGCTTGTACAGTGAGCTTTATTTACTGTACAGTTTGGTGTATGCAGTAATTAATTTGTTGTATCTATCAACTCCCATATTAAATTGGTAAGAATGATACAGGAGCAATGGAAAAATAAAGTCTACAACTTTCGCATAATCTTTTGCATTTTCCTTTCCTTTTGGAAAATGCTAACAATAGCCCTAAGGGCTATACTTAACAACTATAATTCAAATACATTTATTACATAATATTACATGGATAAAGTTCATTGGTTGTGTGAGAGATTAAGTAGGAAGTTGTTAGTTCAAAGTTATTATTCATTGGTTGTGTGAGAGAATAATTAGGAAGCGGTTAATATTTTGTCCTAAAACTATCATTTTTTTAAGACAAACACTAGGAAGTTAGTTGTTAAGTATAGCCCTTAGGGCTATTGTTAGCATTTTCCTTTTCGTTTTACGGGTTGAAAAGTTAATAAATTTCATATTTAAATGTATTAAACTTTGTTTTAGATTGATAACAGATATCGTATATAATTCATAAAATATGATGTGCCAATCTTTTTTGAATCCTAAGAGTTAGGATGGGCCAAAAGACTTTTTAAATTTAAAATTTAGGGTGGGCCAATTATGTTATACTCCGTATTAGAAAAACTATTACTAAACTTTATATAATTAGTAGTAAAACATAAGACGTAGGGTGGGCCTTGGCTCTGCTTGTGGACTATGTGGCTGCGTTACTGGTTGTAATTGTTGGAATAGTGTCCAATATCATAACTAATTGGTGAGACTATCATTAATTGTAAAGTCCTTTTTAGGTTGCCCTCAATAAACGGTCAAGAGAAAAATGAAGGATAATATTAATTGTATTAATATTATAATTGTTTGGTTAATTAATAAATAGTTTATTAATTAGAAAATCAAAAGTAAATTAAGTTTGGCGGAAGATTCCAGAAACTAAATCCAACCGCCGGTTGGAAGGACCAACCGCCGGTTGGGATTAGGGTTTCATAGGCGGTGCAAGTCGCAGACTTGGAGTACAAGACTGACAGCTCCAACCGCCGGTTGGAAGGTCCAACCGCCGGTTGGGAATCGAATTCAGCAAACCGAAGGGTTTCTTCCACAACTATAAATAGGGGCATCCTATACCTTCATAACATACGAATTAGATATGAATTTTCAAGGGTTTTCGAATATTCGACTTTCTATTGGGTTTTTGGGTGTGAAGCGTTAGAGGTATTCTACTTTGGGTACTTGCCTCCAAGTAACGAAGCTCTGCTCGTTGATCTGTGCGCGAGAAATAGGTTTTCTCTAAGGTTAGTGTTTTCCTTATTTTCTTTATCCAATTTGTTTATGTTGTTAAAGTTAAAGATCCCTTAGGGTTTTAGTTTCCTAATTGCCTTAGATTATTTAAAGTTTTGTTATTCCGCTGCGTGTATAATAATCTAGTTAGGGAATAGAAAACCCAATAGTAATCACATGCGATTGAATATCAAAGTATAAATCATATGTGATTAAAGAGTAATCAAATACGGATTTTCAAATCATTGACTATAATTATACAATTAAGTAAAAATCAAGTTGAAATCATACATGAATTATCATATATCGGTTAATTGCTCATCAAATATCAATTTTTAAATGAAAATCATATGTGATTATATACAAAATCATATGTGATTATATAACAAATCACATGTGATTAAATGTACAACTAGGAATCACATGTAATTTTTAATGAAAACGAATGCAATTTTTATAATTATCTCTATAATTATTAATGTATATGAATATTAAGATGTAATCACATGTTAATTAACATATACCATAAATAAATTATCGTGAACAAATTTTAACATTTTATCATATATTACATACGATTATATTGTAAAATTCGGCAAAAAAGAGAAAAAAAAGTTCATCGAAAGTATAACTTGTGAGATCTCTAATCGAAGAGCAAAAGACGTTGATTCCGAATATGTAATTTTTATAATTTATGAACATACATTTTGTGAGATATGTAATTTTAGGAGTAAAAGTAGAAGTGAGTTTTGTAAAGAAATTGAGCAATTCTATTGGTTCTCCAATTCTCTACTTTTTTAGCATTCTTATTCGAACTCACCTCTATACCCAATTTAGGTTGAATAATATCATATTTACCTAAAATACAAGTATTCAATGCATGATGTATAATACTTTATAAGCATGTTTGAAGAAATATGTAATTATCCAATTTAACTTGTGTATATGATGACGACCAAGTGTTATGGATCGGGCCCTTGTATTTCTAGAGGCCCATAACCGTGTATTAAAAGGAGCCTCACGAAAAAGGCCATAACTTGGGCTACAGGACTCCGTTTCAGACCCATGAGCTGGCGATTCGAAGCTTGGAACGATGCCCATCTATTGTGGTACCCAACTTTCAGGCCCAAAAAGGTCTCCTAGAAGAAGTTACGGCCCATTTTCTTTTAGTTATTATTGGACTATTGTTTTGGGCTTTCTGACCGGCCCGTTATATTATTTCGGCCCATTTCAAATTCTGCTCCCCTTTTAGGGTTTATGGATGTAATAGAATATTCAGTTTTTTGATTTCAATAAATTTGATTTTCTTCTCAATTTTGTGAGTCGAATTATTCCCATCCACGACATTCTTTTGAATCAACGTGTGTTTGGAAGAGATTTTTTCTGATATTCTGTGGAATTAACAGGTTTAATCTTGTTATCTTATTTGCAATCTACATCAGTATATATGTAATTATCCCTTAAATTTAAATGAATTTAGATGTTGAAAAATAAAAAAAGTACATGGATGGTCCTTGTGGTTCATAAAATTACACTTGTTATCCCTTATTTCACTAAAAATGATTATTGTACCCTCACATGAATGACACAATGAAAAGTTTAACGGACTTGAGTCATGGTCGTTAGGGAAAGGGGGTTTATAAAATTACACTTGCTATCCCTTAATTCACTAAAAATGATCATTGTACCCTCACATGAATGACACATGCTAAAGTTTAACGGATTTGAGTCACGGTCATAAGGGAAAGTGACTATCTATACTTGCAAGATCTTGCAACCACATGGATGACCAATCTAGAAAAAAGTTGTAGGGATGATATTGTATTTTGAGACAAACTACATGGATAGCCCTTTTTTTTTACAACATTTTGTATCTTGGAAATTGATAAAGCATTAGTTAGCTTGAGTGCGGGTTGGGTTGGACTGATTCGTTACACTCCAGATGACGTGGCTAACCCCAAAGACCCGTATAGAACGAGATGAAGGGTGGTAAGAATCGGTGTTTTTACCATCTAAAGAGATGGGTTTTGGTGGTGAGCAAAGCTTATCATGATGAAGATGATGGATAGGAAGGGAGCAAGGGAGGGTGCCCTCACCTGTGTTGTGTGTTGTCTGTGATGTTCCATGTATGGTTTGCAACTAGGGTTTTTGATGATCCCAGCTAGAGATCTTAGTATGTATTACTTTGATTGATTATTAATAAGCTTGCGGAATAGTTTATTAATAACTTGAAGAACAAACTTGAATATAACAGAATATCTAACCAAAAGCTTCAATATTATTAATAATAATACGAACACACAATTGTGTTAGGGTTTACAACCTTGAAGCTAATAACTAGAATGAATCGTATCCATCTAGGTTTTACAGGATCTCTATTTATAACATATAGAGTCCTTTACAGAATCAAACTATTATGGAATCATATCTATTCCATAATTCTCTCTAACAGACTATATCTAACCAACAGTGGTTATCTATATTACTAACAGGGGTAGTACTCGTATATTACCAGTGGTTGAGTACTTGATACAAAATACAAATTACACATTAACAGTGGCACTGTTAGACTAAAACTAGTTGACAGTGGCAACTACTAACTAGCAGTGACAACTACTAACAGTGGTAAACTTCATTCTAGCAGCGGCACAACACTTATATTCTGAGCAGATCTAGCAGTGGCTCAGGTCTCAACAATCTCCCCCTAAACTTGATCATTCTCAGTAATGAATCAAGTTTCTTCATCTTTCTTTTCATCTTTCTGAGTTTGATTCTATTTTCTTCTTCTCTCCTCCTCCTTCATTCTTTCCAATTCCATTCTTTTATGGAACTGATTAAGCACCATATATAAAGCATTGAATGCTCCTTCAGAAATCACTGTAGTTTTCAATTGAGATGCAAGCACATTTCTTAGAATCTGAGTTCCCAGAACATATCTTCTTTCATCAAGCATGAAGATTGACATTCCACTTCTAAATAAAATCATATGAACTCCAGCTCTAACAAAATGTCTCCAAGTATTCACAGCATCAATACAATGTAAGAACAAATTGATAAATGGCTCAGGCTCAAACAGCATATTCAGACATCTTCCCAATTCTCTTTCCATAATCACCAATGAAGCCTGTCTATCTCCTTGACTGTTTAGCTCAAACAGATCTAGAATGTCCAATCTATTCACATTCTTAAGCACATCAGCAACAGATGACAAATATTGCTTATCACCATTCTCTCTAACAATCTTGATCTGTTCTTTATCACCATCAGCAACCTTTGATTTAATTCCTTCCCATTCAACTATCCTTGAAGATCTATCATGATTAATGTGAATATTTTCTTTATAATCCTTCACTTCTTTGATATATTTCTTCAGCTCTTCTGCATCTCTTTCCAAATCAGAAACTATATTATCAGAAGCAAGTACTCCATTCCATCTGTTCTGCATATTTTGATCAGAAAGCCTTTTGATTTCTCTTTCCTTGGCTTCTATTTCCTCTTGCTCTTTCTTTTCAATCCTCTCTTGCTCTTCTCTTCTCACTTGCTCTGCAATCTTCTTTCTATCTTCAGCCAACTTTTGCTTAATGAATTTATCTTTCTGAATCCTTTTCTCAAAATCTTCCTTCTCCTCATTTTGATATTTTCCATATGCCCTTTCCAATTTCTGTACATCCCAACCTTCAAGCACACTTCTTGGTGCATACCTATCACCAAGAATTTTGAGCAAGTCCTTCTTTCTTTGAGCAGCATTTGGTGGTTTGTTCCTTTTCTTTTCAAGCTCAGCTTGTCTTTTCAATCTTTCATTTTCTTCATTAGCTTGTTTAAGCTTTGCAAACCCTGGATCCAAACCATCTTTATCATCCTTTCTGTTAATCATACCATGTATCTGTTGAGCAGACAAACCTTGACCTCTTGCAGCCATATCATTCAACATCTGTGCAGCTTTTTGAGACAAAGTTACCACACTAGAATCTTCCAGAATAACATCAACATCAGGACCTTCCTTTCTTTTAGACTCAACTGCCATTCTCAACATTCTTTCATCATGTTCATCCTGAGCTCTTCTAGCCTCATCCAAATTAATTGGAGGCTCTACAACCTTCTTAATCTTTTTCTCTTCTTTTAATTTTCCCTTACCTTTGTCCTTTGAATCAATCTTTGGCAAATCAGACTTAGGTTTGGTTGGTTGTGTAGGCTCTCTAATTGTAACAGGCACTTCTAGAGTCCTAGCAGTGATCATTGCTGTAGCAGTGGTGTAAACTGGAGTAACAGTAGGTGTACCAACAGTTGTAGGAATGTGTAAAGTGCCAACAGAGGTTGATACAACAGTGGTTGGTTTTGTGCTAACAGGGGTAAATGTTGTAGTAACAGAGGTTGTTATGACAGGGGTTGAAATTGTAGTAGCAGGGGTTGCTGTTAAAGTACCAACAGTGGTAGATACCTCAACAGGGGTAGATACCAAACTACTAGCAGAGGTAGAAACACTACTAGCAGTGGTCAACAATTGAGTTTCAACAGGGGTTTGTACCTTAGCAGAGGTAGACTTTCTCTTTGGAATTGATTTCTTTCTGTTGTAAATCTTCACTCTATCTTCCTCTTTAGCTTCAGGTGTTGACTCTATCAACTCCCCCTTACCCTCTACATCATCAGATTCCATCTTCTCACTTTCAACAGATCTATCATCACTATACACCAACCTATCACTAAAACTTACTCTTTTGCACATATCTAGATTAGCTCCCATAATATCCCAGATATACAGATTAGCCACAGCTTTAAAAGGTAAATCTTTGTTAAATGGAAAAACATTTAAAGCTGGACCACTCTGTGTACTATCATCTGCAACACTATCACCTGTTTGAACATTTTCTCCCACATACACCACCATTCTCCTATCATTCTCAGCATCCACCATCTGTTCATCCATGTCTTCATTGACCACATAATCTGAGACATTTAATTCATCTTCAAAAACTTTATCACTCATCTCTACATCAGCAGGTATATCCATGAAACTGAAATCATCTGCACCTCCAGTATCACCATCATTATTATCATTCTGCTCATGACCATTATTATCTTCAGGCATATCATTTTTATCTTCAGGCATATCATTCTGCTCATGATCATCATCTTTATTCTCCCCCTTGCCTGAAGATTCCCTAGCAGGCAACAAAACTTTATCAACTGCATCTTCATCAATTGACAACCTGGTTTGTAAATCAAAAATTTCATCCCTCTGCTTCTTTATCAACTCACCCAGAGCAACCAACAGAACCTGTTGCTCTCTTCTCAAAGCTCTTTCCTTCTCAAACTTATTCCAAATCAGATTGACATCATGTACCAAATCAGCAATAGTCAATTCCCTAGTTTTATTACTAGCCTCATCAACATTGGAGTGTGACCTCCTAGATGAATCATCGACCACATCTGCCACTGCAGATGTCCCTTGGTTATTGGTACTGGGACCTACATTTGAATCATCACCCATAGGTTCATCAAATATAGTTGCCTCTGGTTGGGTCTGATTGATGTTACCACTATCCTGCCCTGCCAGTGGGCTAGAAACAGTAGTGGCAGCCCTTCCAGAATGAACATTTTCAGCAAGTATGTTCACCTGTTGTGGTGGAATATTTGACTGAGACTGTGAAGAAACAGGAATCTCCACAGCCTGTTTAGCCTTCTTGGATTTCTTGGCTTTACTTTGGGTAGACTTTTGGTTCCCTTGTTTTCTTTTTGTGCCACCTCCTGATGTGTGTTCAGAACCAACTTGTGTTGTTGGTCTGTCATCATTTGGTCCAGGTGGTGTTGGTAATACACCACCAGTGGCAGAAGGAGCAACTGACATTGTAGAAAATAATGCAGTTTCCTTCTTTGAAAAAGTATTCTGATACTGATTCATAGCTTTAATAGTTCTCAAAGATAGAGTAGAACTAACTATTACACTATCCTCTGCTGGCAAATTTGACAATTGATTATTCAATAAAAGTTGAACAAATCTAGGGTACATAATGAATGTATCACCCTTCACATTCCTAATCATGTTATTTAAGATAAACCTAGACATATTAAATTTGATACCCTGTGCCAAGCAGATAATAGGATATGCAATACTAGAACTAAATTCATTAAAACTAGTTCTCTTTGGAGACAAACATACCAGAAAAGTATGAATGTAGAACTTCCATTGAGGACAGAACCATGATTTCAAGAAAGTATATTCTGATCTTGCTTTTCCAGAACCTTCATACCCCATATCCATTATGCCGTTGAACAAATCATCTCTTGATAATTCCAGAATACCTCCTTCATCATCAAACTGCAGAAGTTCCCTAAGAACAATCTCAGTCACCATTACCTTCTTACCCTTGACAGTGGAATGAATGTGAGTAATACCATTAACATTCCCTTCCTTTGCATTCTGCCAGAATTCTTGAATATGCGATCGAATCAATCGTGGAGCGACAGTAAGGGCATAAGTAACTGGACAATTACTCAAGAAATCGATGATATGGTGAAAATACTCATCGGCAAGTTCTTTATTCAAGAAAGCCCTCATGTTGTGTTCAGAATGAACACTTAGCATAGAAGTACTAGAATCAGACGAAGATGACGATGCCATTGAAGAAATTGATGAACGAACGAAGAGCGATTTACAATAAACAAATCAAAACGAGAGCAATTATTGAAGGGTTTTGAAAATTTTGAAAGCGTAATTGAAAAAGTGAAGTATTTGAGTATTTATATGATGACAGTGCCAAGCCCTAAAAATAGAACTAACAGTGGCACTGCTGGTTATACCCAGCAGGGGCACAACTTATAAATAAGCCCAACAGAGGTACCTCACTTGGTCAATTATAGTCAACCCTTTTTAAACATCTAACAAAGCTAACAGCGGCTGATAGTCTAGCAGGGGCATCCGACTAGGGAAACTCCAACTTAGAACTAACAGGGGCTTAAACTTAGCTTTATTAGAAAACGAAATTTTTTTTGAGACCTGAGCCACTGCTAGATCTGCTAAGAATATAAGTGTTGTGCTGCTGCTAGAATGAAGTTTACCACTGTTAGTAGTTGTCACTGCTAGTTAGTAGTTGCCACTGTCAACTAGTTTTAGTCTAACAGTGCCACTGTTAATGTGTAATTTGTATTTTGTATCAAGTACTCAACCACTGGTAATATACGAGTACTACCCCTGTTAGTAATATAGATAACCACTGTTGGTTAGATATAGTCTGTTAGAGAGAATTATGGAATAGATATGATTCCATAATAGTTTGATTCTGTAAAGGACTCTATATGTTATAAATAGAGATCCTGTAAAACCTAGATGGATACGATTCATTCTAGTTATTAGCTTCAAGGTTGTAAACCCTAACACAATTGTGTGTTCGTATTATTATTAATAATATTGAAGCTTTTGGTTAGATATTCTGTTATATTCAAGTTTGTTCTTCAAGTTATTAATAAACTATTCCGCAAGCTTATTAATAATCAATCAAAGTAATACATACTAAGATCTCTAGCTGGGATCATCAAGTGGTATCAGAGCTTGATATTACTTTGATCTTGAAGAAGGTAATTGAATTTTGCAGCTTTTTCAAATAACAACATGTCTACTAAAACGATGGAAGGTATTCAAGCTACAAAGATCCCCATGCTCAAACCCGATGAGTTTGAGCTATGGCAGACTAGGATTAGGCAATACATGTTGCTGACGGATTATATGATGTGGGAGGTAGTTACTAATGGACTAGTCTATACTAAGGATGCAGATGGTAAAAAGGAAGAAAGACCACCACCAAAGACTGATGCAGAGAGGAAAGAAAGAGCAACATAGTGGAAGGCATTAAGTACTCTACTTTTGTCTATTCCTAATGAGTATCAAAGAAAATTTGAGAACTGTGAAGATGCTCAGGTTCTCATGGAAGCAATTGTTAAGAGATTTGGTGGTAATGACAACACCAAGAAGAATAAGAGATCTCTTATAAAACAACAATTTGAAAACTTTGCAGGTGTAAAGTCTGAAACTTTGACTCAGACTTTTGATAGATTTCAAAAACTTGTGGGTGATCTTGAAAATCACAATGTTAAGATTGATAAGGATGATTTGAATAGAAAGTTTTTAAGATCATTAGGCACAGATTGGAATATGTACACTGTGGGACTTAGACAAAGTGCAGATCTTGAAGAAAAGGAGATTGAAGATCTATACAATGATCTGAGGAACTTTGAGCCTGAGGTGATGGCTCTGAAACAGTCCAATGGTAGTTCTAACAATGCTGCTTTTGTGTCTGTTGGTGAATCTGGTAGTTGTAGCACATCTGGTGCTAATGATAATGTCTTGGAAGCTTTCTTTGCAAGTCATGTGAATTCATCCTTAACAACAGAAGATTTGGAACAGGTTAATGAAGAGGATCTTGAAGAGATGGATTTGAGATGGCAGATGGCTATGATAACTATAAGGGCAAAAAGGTTTATGCAGAGGTCAGGGAACAGAAACTTTATTTACAAGAGAGATGGTGTAGCTGGATTTGACAAGAGCAAGGTGGAGTGTTTCAACTGTCACAAGATGGGACACTTTGCTAGAGAATGCAAGAGCACACAGGCTGGAGGATCTCATAATGGTATTGTAAGAAACAGTTCTGCTCCACAAAGAAGATTGGTACCTGTTCAGAACACCACTTCAGATTTATTGGTTGCACAAGATGGGATGGGAGGATTTGACTGGAGTGACCAGGAAGAGCTTGTAGTCAAAAATCAAGCTTTGATGGCTGTCACAGAAGAACCAGAGCCTTCAGACGTTCCATATGAGGTACAATCTAAATTATGTTCTCCTGCATGTAAGAAAATGGTTAAATTTTATAGGGATCATAATATGGTTGTGTGTAATGAGTTAAAAGCTTGTGTAGAAAAGAGTCAACATTCAACTTTAGCTATTGAAAACTTAGAAAGACAGATAAAAGCTTTTGAAAAGAATGAATCACAATTTCACTTAGATATTAAATATCTGAATTGGGAAAAGAAAGCTTTACAAACAAAAGTTGATATGCTAAGTGCAAAGTTGGCTGAGGCAATTTCTGATAAAGAGTCAATAAAGTTGAAAGTTGATGAATTGGAAAATGCTTCAAAAGGTGTTCAAAACTTAATCAAGTCTCAAATTCATGATAAATTAAAAACTGGATTAGGTTACAACCTTAATGCTGTACCCCCACCTTATAATCATACTTACTTCCCATCTAAAATTGAGTTTGACTTAGAAAAACTTAAGGTAGATATGTCTGAGGAGGTTAAAAAGGTAGATCCAGTAGTTAATTGTGCTAATAATGTGAATTTTGATAAAGTGGAAGTATCTGATTGGACTGAGGAAGATGAGAGTGATAGTGATAGCTCATCTAGTGGTAATTCTGTGGATGATTGTGTTAAGCCTATTACTGGTCTAGTTTCTAAACTAAATAGTACTAAACTAGAAGAGGGTAAAAAGATGTTTGTTGAAAAAGCAAAGGCACAGATAGATCAAGTGAGAAAATCAAATAAATCTAGATCTGGTCTAGGTTATGTGCTTAAGAGAGTCAATCCTGTATCAAAAGATAAGTCAAAAGATAAATCTGAGTGTGATAAATGTTCATGTAAATCAAACAGGTCTGATTTAAATACTTCAAATAATGTAAATAAATTCATTCCCAGGGGTAATCAGAGAAATTGGAACCAATTGGTTTCATAAAGGCTGGGTAATGTGTTTGAATGTGTGAAAAGAAAATCATGTTATATTTGTGGTAGGTATAATCATCTTCAACAGAACTGTTACTACAATCCTAAAAATAATAGGAACAGTGGTACAGTACAAATGTTGAGAAATAAGCCAAACAGAGGCAAAGCTGCAGCCCCTGTTAATGCTGCAGCAGAGCCACTGTCAAAGGCTAACAGAGGCAAGACAAGAACAGGGGAGGGTTTGACCACTGTCAGGCATGGTACCTCTGCTGGTATTAAACATTTCAAAAGAATGTTTATACCAAGTAAAGCTACCACTGCTAGGGTAATAAATACTAATTTGAAGGTGACCACTGTCAGACCATTAACCTCTGTCAGGTCTAAAACAGATTGTTTTTGGAAACATAAGAATGCATCTACATCAAATGTATCCAAAATCAATAGAGCATTGAGATCAATCACCTTTAAGAGGGTTGATGTCAAGAATGCTCATGGGAAACCCAAAGCCAAATTGGTTTGGGTTCCCAAGAGAAACTCGGGCAAGCCAAAGAGCTTATGGCACATTGATTCTGGCTGCTCAAGGCACATGACTGGAGATAGGGAAAAGCTACAGGACTTCAAATCATTTAATGGAGGGGATGTAGCATTTGGCAGCAATCCTAAAGGAGGTAAGATCACTGGAAAAGGTAAGGTAAAAAGCAGTAAGCTCACTTTCAATGATGTGTACTATGTTGAGCAATTGAGATATAATTTGCTTAGTGTGAGTCAAATCACAGATAAGTAAAATCCTGTTTATTTCACTGACACAGAATGCCTTATACTTTCTAAAAAACTCAAAATACCTGAAGATAAAATTTTAATGAGAGTTCCAAGAAAGGATAATGTATACTGTAGTGATTTAAACAAGATGAAATCTCAAAATGTTAACTGTCTTATTTCCAAAGCTACTGTTTCTGAATCTGAACTATGGCATAGGAGGATGTGTCACTTGAATTACAAGACCATGAATAAACTTGTTAGGAATAAGCTAGTGAGAGGCTTACCTGAAAAGTTATTTGAATGTAGTGATCACTGTGTATCTTGTCTCAAAGGCAAGCAACACAAGACTTCTTATAAGTCCAAGCTTGTGAATACCAATACCACTCCCTTACACCTGTTACATATGGACTTGTTTGGACCTACCAATGTAGCTAGTCAAGGGAAGAAATCTTACTGTTTGGTGATAACTGATGATTATTCTAGAATGAGTTGGGTATTCTTTCTTAGGACCAAGGATGAGACAGGTGAAATACTTAGATCATTCATAACTAGGATTGAGAATTCAACTAATCAAAAGGTTAAGATCATCAGGTGTGATAATGGGACAGAATTTAAGAATCATGAGATGAATAAGTTCTGTGAGGATAAAGGTATAGAAAGACAGTTTAGTGCACCTAGGACTCCACAACAAAATGGAGTAGCTGAAAGGAGGAATAGGACACTAATTGAGGCTGCTAGAAGCATGCTAGCAGATGCTAAACTTCCAATGTCCTTTTGGGCAGTGGCAGTCAGCACTGCTTGTTATGTTTTGAATAGGATTTTGATCATTAAACCTCATAACAAGACACCCTATGAGTTATTCTTTAAGAGAAAACCTTTGGTTCGCTTTTTGAAACCATTTGGATGTCCTTGTACAGTCTTAAATACCAGAGATCATCTTGGTAAGTTTCAGAGTAAGGTAGATGAGGGTGTATTTGTTGGATACTCTATTCAAAGCAAGGCTTATAGAGTATTTAATAAAAGGACTAGGATCATAGATGAGACCATGGATGTGACCTTTAATGAAAATACATCAAATGTAGAAGGAAAAGGTCTAGAAGTATTGTTTGATATTGATGCACTAACCCATGCTTTTAGATATCCAGATTTGTCTACTAGTGCAGGTACAGATGCAGGTAATGATGCAGGTAATGATGGGACTTCAATTTCAAGTCAGACTAAAAAGGATAACTTGCAGTATGTATTGTTTCCTATTTGGTATCCAGATCCACCAGCAGTATTCCAATCAGAGCAAGATGAACCTTCAGATGATACAAGTGGGTCATGTGGCAAAAATGGTTCAAACAAGGATGAAGATGGTTCAATTCCAACAGATCATCAACCATTTACTTCAAAGGGTTCTCATACAGTTTCAGAGCATGATTCAGAAGGAGAGTATGAATCTCCAAAGCATTTTGAACAAAGTCCTCCATTTCAAGTTGTGGAAAGGACTTCTTTGTCAGATTCTGAAGCAACTCCAAAGCCTTCAAAAGAAAGAGAAGAAAGAGATTCTTATTCAGAATCTGAGATGGATAATCTTTTAGGTCCTAATTTGGAAAGAGAACTGCTTGATACATCCACATCTAAGTATCTGGTTCACAAAGATCATTCCTTGGATTTGGTTATTGGTGATATTGATTCATCTGTTCTGACCAGACAGCAGTCAAAGGTAAGAGAAGAAGATTTACATACTTCACTATATGTTTGTTTTCTTTCTTAGATGGAACCAAAGAAGGCAGTGGAAGCTCTCAAAGATCCAAGTTGGATAGAGTCAATGCAAGAAGAATTGTTGCAGTTCAAACTGCAAGATGTATGGGATTTGGTTGATCTACCAATTGGAAAGAAAGCTATAGGCACAAGGTGGATTTTCAAGAACAAGAGAGATGAAAGAGGTATAGTGATAAAGAATAAAGCAAGGTTGGTAGCACAGGGGTATACACAGGAAGAAGGCATAGATTATGATGATGTCTTTGCTCCTGTTGCTAGAATAGAAGCTATTAGGTTATTTTTAGCTTATGCATCTTATCAGGATTTCAAAGTTTATCAAATGGATGTGAAGAGTGCTTTTCTTCATGGTCTAATTGATGATGAGGTGTATGTATGCCAACCACCAGGGTTTGAAGATCCAACATATCCAGATTGTGACACCCGTCAAATTAGGACTAGTTTTTAGCTCCTAATCATTTAGAAATACGTGTAATTAGTTCTATGTATTAGGCTAATTGTATGTATCAAAATATATATTGTTGAATATATATCAATACTCGATTAGATTTAATCGTGCAATTATCAAATCGGCCAAATTTCCGATTCATATATATATGGCGTTGGTGAAAAACAATATTAAATAATATAAGAATTATTATTTAATAACTCATTATTTATTATATATTATTTTGATAATATATAAAGTATTCGTATCGTACAAAATCAAATCATTCGTGACAACCTTTATAAATAATGTATTATTATTGGAGATAGTAATTATTATTTACATTAGATAAAATGAAACATATTTCGTTTTATAACATTTTACTCAAACACGACGAAAACATTCAAATCGTATCCGTCTCTAAAACGTAAAACAAAGATATATTATTATATCTCACTAAAGGTATTTTTATAAAATACTTCCAATAAAAGTATAAACGAATTCATTTTTAGAAATTTATCAAATTAAAACATTTTACTATTTTTCGATCGGGTACAAAAACACGGGTATTTTGTACCACAAAATGGAGCCACCCAACTCCAATTATTGGAGTTGGGCATAAACCAAACGAACACACCCTTTGTTTCATTTCATTCTCAATCTCACTCTCAATCTCTCTCGGTCTCTTTCATTTTCAAAAACAACAACAACAATAACAATTAACAACAACAATATTATCATCATCATCATCGTGATCATCATCATCTTCATCATCTTCATCGTTCATCATCACCATCATCCGTTCATCATTTTGATTGTAAGGAATCGTTTACGTTTTTGTTAATTTTACATGTTTATATTACGTATATTAGCATGCTAGGATGTTCTACAAACTAATTATGCCCCCAAATCAAACACAAGTTTTTGAATTTAATCTGCTGTTCGTCACAGACCTGCACACGCAGACAAACCACGCGATCGCGTGATTTGTCCAGCCGATCGCGTCAAACTATAACCCACGCGATCGCGTGATCATTCAAACCGATCGCGTCATTTTAATTTCAAACCGATCGCGTGACATTTTAAACCGATCGCGTCGTTTCAATTTCAAACCGATCGCGTGATCTGGTCCCTGGATCGCGTGAATTTTCATAAACTTTGTGTGCAAATTTCAAAAGTGCATTAGTGTTTAGTAGCCCTTTTTCCCACGGAAAATATAACAAATTTTCAATTAACTCGAATTAAGCTCAAATTCGCACGGTCATTCGAAAACAGCCCAATGATCAAAGCTAAGTACCTTAGCCTTGTCAGTTTTAGGCCATTCGGGGTCATCTAGGGGTCGAAAATGGCATATTTTAGTTTTCGGACCTCCATTTTTCCATAAACTTAAAACTAAAGGTTTACACTAAGTGTCGGGCATCGAGACGTATTTCATTCTTATACGATACAACATTTAAACACTTCAAATATGCTTTTATAAGTTCACAACAAATGAAAGTAGTAATAATAATTGAAGAATTATTATTTCAATCAATCACCAATGGGCCATATACATTTTCACAACTCAAATATAATCATTTACCAAAGTATTTGGTCATAACTAGTTAAGGGGATAACTAGCATAGATGGTCCGTAGAGTCATCTAATCAATTAAACCTTGCGCGTTTAATACGCCCGGCAAGTTTCAAATATCTAATCAATCAAAACCTTGCGCGTCAAAGACGCCCTGCAGGTTCGGTCGTTGTAACGACATCAAATCATTGTGAATCATTATAATTGTTGGCTAACAATTCATTAGGCTCAGGTGAGTCTCATAGCCCCTTTTTAAATACTTTTACCTAGGGGTGTGATTTCATTGCTCTGTTTTGTTTTACAATATGAACGCAAGTACCATCAAATCAAATACTACATGAGTTATTTTCACTAATCATTTTAAAGTCCTCCATCAGCATAGTTTGGTAATACGTAGTAGCGTGAATATTAGTATATGGTACCATATAGGTCTGACCAGCCTCATCCGGGTTAGCACGCACTAACTAGTAAAACGGATGTATTAATATTTGTGAAGACGAGTGTTGATTAGGCACTCGTAGGAGGCACCTCGGTCAGGATACCTTAAATGTGGACCTGACATCTCGAGTTAAGCTCAGACTATGTGCTCATGGCTGTATAACTTTTATTTTGCTTAATTGCATTTTAAATTCAATTATCATTAAATCTTGCGGTTCATACAAATATGTGTTGACATACAAACCTGTGAGCTCACCAGCGTTTTCGCTGACCCATTTTAGCATGTATCACAGGTGATCAGCAGCAGTAGGTCTGCCACTCAAGATGCCCATTAGCTCGAGTCACATTCAGACATCAAGAGATTGTCATGCATTACTATATTTTGTATAATTTAGTTATGCCATAGAATCTCTATCAATCGAACTAAGGAGCTTTTGTAAACTATGTTATAACAGTGTAAAACTTTTATAATATCAATGTATTTGTAAACGACGCATGTAGTGGTCGTTCATTATGTAATCTTGTGTGCTTTGTATATTGATTAGTCGCGCCCCGAACCGACCCGCTTCCGCATCATAATTTGGGGGTGCGACACAGATAGAGTGTGCAGATTGAAGAAAGCTTTGTATGGGTTACATCAAGCACCAAGAGCTTGGTATGATACTCTATCTGAGTATCTTCTCAAGAATGGATTCAAGAGAGGTACTATTGACAAAACTTTGTTTACCAAGAGGGTTCAGAGAGATATATTGTTGGTACAAGTTTATGTTGATGATATTATTTTTGGTTCAACTAGGGATTCATTGTGCAAAGAGTTTGAGGGTTTAATGCATAAGAAATTCAAGATGAGTTCAATGGGTGAACTCACTTTCTTTTTAGGATTGCAGGTTAAACAGAAGTCAGATGGAATCTTTATTAACCAAGGAAAGTATGTGCATGATATTTTGAATAAGTTTGGTTATAAAGATGTAAAGATAGCTAGAACTCCTATGGAGGCACACAAACATCTTAATTCTGATCCTGATGGAGAGGAAGTAGATGTGCACTTGTACAGGTCAATGATTGGTTCTTTGATGTATTTAACTTCATCTAGGCCTGATATTATGTTTGCAGTATGTCTTTGTGCTAGGTACCAAACCAATCTAAAGCAGTCACACATGTATGCTGTAAAAAGGATCTTTAGATACTTGAAAGGTCAACCAGATTTGGGACTTCGGTAAAAAAAAAAAAATAAAATAAAATAAAAAAAATTTCGTTTTCTAATAAAGCTAAGTTTAAGCCCCTGTTAGTTCTAAGTTGGAGTTTCCCTGGTCGGATGCCCCTGCTAGACTATCAGCCGCTGTTAGCTTTGTTAGATGTTTAAAAAGGGTTGACTATAATTGACCAAGTGAGGTACCTCTGTTGGGCTTATTTATAAGTTGTGCCCCTGCTGGGTATAACCAGCAGTGCCACTGTTAGTTCTATTTTTAGGGCTTGGCACTGTCATCATATAAATACTCAAATACTTCACTTTTTCAATTACGCTTTCAAAATTTTCAAAACCCTTCAATAATTGCTCTCGTTTTGATTTGTTTATTGTAAATCGCTCTTCGTTCGTTCATCAATTTCTTCAATGGCATCGTCATCTTCGTCTGATTCTGGTACTTCTACGCTAAGTGTTCATTCTGAACACAACATGAGGGCTTTCTTGAATAAAGAACTTGCCGATGAGTATTTTCACCCTATCATCGATTTCTTGAGTAATTGTCCAGTTACTTATGCCCTTACTGTCGCTCCACGATTGATTCGATCGCATATTCAAGAATTCTGGCAGAATGCAAAGGAAGGGAATGTTAATGGTATTACTCACATTCATTCCACTGTCAAGGGTAAGAAGGTAATGGTGACTGAGATTGTTCTTAGGGAACTTCTGCAGTTTGATGATGAAGGAGGTATTATGGAATTATCAAGAGATGATTTGTTCAACGGCATAATGGATATTGTAACAACCCCAAAATTAGGACCAATTTAAAATTTTCCTAATTACGTGATTATTACTTGTATATAATATGAAATAGGATTATATACGTTATTTACTTATTATATATATATATATATGGATGGAATATATGTATATATACGCTTATATGATTCGTACAAATCGTATAAAACAACAAGTGTACAAACTTGCGGACATTGGTAAAACGATTATTAAATAATGTGAAATTATTTAATTTCTTTGATGACTACTTTATATTATGTTTATAATATAACGGAAAACGTACGTTTTAATTAAAACATTACCGAACTCTCCGAAAACTCGACCAACCGACAAAACAAAACTAAGTTATGTTTTATAACTTGAAAACTAGTATTTTGATGAAATACTTCAACTTAATAATCGGATATTATTTCGTATTTTCAAACGTATATTTAATCGCGTATAAAATTAGTTTTACGTTTAAACGACCGGGGAAACGAACACCGCACGGAACGCGTACGCGAGGGAACAAAAATTGGTGAGATCCACACTTGGTGGACCCCACCAAAACCGGCCAAGGTGAGGGGATCTCACACCCTCACCTCTTTCTCCACTTACACACACAAAACACAAACCATACCCCATCATTTCTCTCCCTCTCTCTCTCCCAATCGGCTCTCTCACACTCTCTCTCTAAAACCGACACTAAACCACCCTAAAAACACCATTAAAACACCTCGGAGGTCCATACCCATTTGGAGAAAAGCGATCACGAGAACGAGGGCTACAATCGTATCTTTTCGGATTTTCGTTTCGACAACTTGGTAAGTTTTCCGGCGACCCGAAACTTTTCCGATTACTTTTATTTTGCTAGACTATTGTTTCCCTAACTTAGTAATGTCCGAATATATAATCTAAACTCGTTTTTGAACACTTTTACGAAAATGTCGGTTTTGGTCATTTTAAAGAAAACGACACCACAAACATTAAAAACGACTAACAATAGTTATTATGGACTTATTACAACATATTAAAGCTAGTATAAAAGTTCTAGACCCAACGGAAACCGGAAAATACGTTTTCGGAAACTAAATTTCCGAACAGACCTCTTGTGTCGCATCGGACCGAAATTTCATGCGACACAACACTATGTCGCATGTTATGTCGCACGTTATGTCGCAATGTATGCGACACAACGCTTATGTCGCATTATATGTCGTACCATCTACGACACAAAGTTTACCTATCGCTTGATTGCGACACAACGACTATGTCGTATCGTTGTGTCGTACCCTTGTCTGCGACACAACCATTGTGTCGCATAAACACTAAATCAGAAACAAATCCATACGACACAGACCTTATGTCACATACGGTCTGCGACACAAGCCTTGTGTCGCAGAAAGCCCAGATCAGAAAACAAAATATATTCTAAGTGTTTGAATCACTTTTCAACTACTAAATCAAATACGATGCTACTTATACCTGAAAATACTATACTTTTGAAAGTATACAACAACACTTGAATACGTACAAGACTGTACAAAACTAAACGTGAGATTTCACTCACACACGCGTACGAGTTTACACTCGAAATACTTAGGAGATTACACTCCAACGAACATACACTTGAACAACTACACGGGATTACATCCGATACGAACTCACAAGTTCACTCACTAGTTACATGCTGGATTACACGTTAACTGATACGAACATACACTCGAATACTTACGAGGTTTCACTCGTACCCTTTGGGGTTTAAGCCCATTGGAACTTACGCAAACGATACATGTTGTAATACAAACAAACGATTTTACGAGTATACTTTACAACTGTACAACTACTATGAATACATAATACTAATGGATGAAATTATTATTATACACTGATTAACAAGCAGACCGTACAACTTTTATACAAACTACGATTTACAAACGAATACAAACGTACAAACAAACTAACGGACATTAACTAGTTTGGGAACAACTAGCATGGATACTTTACAAGTATTCCATTTACTTACTAAACCTTGTGCGTATTAGGACGCTAAGGGTGCTAGTACGGGAATACTACTTGCTTACTTACTGCATTGACTGCCAGACTCAGGTGAGTCTCACAGCCCCTACTTTACTGTTTTATACTCAGGGGTGGGATGCATTACTGTTTTACATGAACATACAAAACTTACTTGCTGCCATGATTTACTTACTGTATGAGATTACGAATACGCCAACTGCATGAGTTTATGACTAATCCAATGAAATCCTCCTGAACCATAGTTGTTAGTTATGTGATAAGCGCGAGTTTTAGTATATGGATCCATATGGGACTGACAATCCCCGCCCGGGGTAGCAAGCACTACCACGAACAGTTCCTGTAGAAACGGGCATTTCTTACTCGTTCCGTATGAATGTTTTGGATTACATTCATGAGGGGGTACCTATATTTACTGTACGTTAAGCTTCAACTATGGTGGCTCATGGCAATTGTATCAAACGGTTAGCATAACCTGCAACCACCACTTATTAAACATAAGTTAACGATGAGCATAACCTGTGATCGTTACTTACTGGCTGGCTATGATTTACAAATACTACTTGTGTGTTCAAACTGTTTACTTACTTACAAACCTGTGAGATTCACCAACCTTTTTGGTTGACCATTTTAGTAATGCTTCTCAGGTACACAGCATCAGTAGGGATGCCCAGCAGGATAAGCTTACTTAGCTCGAGTCGCATGCATTTACAAGCTTGGAGATTTTATTACATTACTTTTGTACTAGTTGTTATGTATTAGAATCTCTAGGAATTTACTTGAACTCGAGCTTGTATTTTGAAACTACTTATGTATTAATGTAATAACTTTTCGAACGTCTCATTTAGAGTCGTTCACTGTATCCTTTGTGCTTGTGATTATTGATTAGTAACACCCAAAAACGTCGCTTCCGCAAACTGTTAAATTTGGGAGTGTTACAGATTGGTATCAGAGCCTAAGGTTATAGTGAACTAGGTTGCATTTAGTGGGCCTAGACTATGACCGTTAGGTAGTATTCCTCATTAAGTATAACTGGTTCAGGAATTACAGCATACAAGTTTAATTTAACATAGCCTGATCAACTATGTACAATTAAATGAAGATGATGTGAGTTCTGAAAGGGGTTATGTTGAACCGGAATGCATTAGCTGACTCTGACCTCGAGAGAACCGGGACTTTTACGTGATTGTGCTAGACACGAACTAGGCGGTTATGTGATATATATATATATATATATATATACATAGGCCTCTTTCCCCGATACGATACTCTCTTGACTACTACGAAATTAATATCCCTTAACATTTCATCGAACAAACGACGACTCGATTCTCGTCATTCTGTCTTTATTTAACTTTTATGAATTCACGACTACCGGCTTACGTCCGAAGACTTCCACACCGTTATAACCGACAACCATAGTTACTCGAACATCCTTCGATATGAAGATCGAGACCTTGTTTTCATTTGCTATTCCTATCTAATTCGACGTTTATACCATTCTACAACGTACCCCACCGTACCGTTATATGTATCCCAATAAAATCATTTTCAACTCAAGTCTCCGTCAGACTTCAAATTATACAACCGATTTTTAACATCAAAATTTTATAACAAATGCATTTTTGTCAAACATGTTACAAAATTTCTTACAAAATGTTTTATAAAATTTTCAAAAATTTCGAAACTGTATAAACTTATTTATAACCCACAAACTTTGAACCAATTTCAACCGTTGACGAAATTTCTCTTAAACGTACTAAATCATCACCGCCATAATTCTTATTCAAATCCTCACATGTTCTTTATTATTGTTTCAAGGAACATGCCTCCTCGACGTCAAATCATGCTTACTGAAGCCGAAGTAGCGGGTATAATTGCCCGTAGCGTGGCTCAAGCCCTAGCTACCCGAACATCAACCCTTGGTAGCGAAGATACCGCTAACACTGGACCACAACCCAAAACCTGCACCTACAAGGATTTCCATAACTGCAAGCCGCTGAACTTTGCAGGAACTGAAGGAGCAATCGGTCTGATTCGATGGACCGAGAAAATCGAATCAGTGTTCCTCATCTGCAACTGCAAGGAAGAGGATAAAGTTAAATTCGCCGCCAGCACCTTTTCTGACACCGCCCTTACTTGGTGGAACACTTATGCGCAAACGGTGAGCATTGCCGATGCTTACAAACTACAGTGGGATGAACTAAAGAATATGCTGAGGGGCGAGTACTGCCCAAGAGATGAGCTGAAGCAACTAGAGTTAGAATTCTGGAATCACAAGATGCAGGGTGATGACATCACCGGCTACACCAACCGTTTTCACCAGCTGGCACTCTTGTGCCCATCCATGGTTGATCCTGAGTACAAAAGGATCGAAAAGTACGTTGATGGACTTCCCGAGCGACTACAAGATTTAGTAACTTCGTCCAAACCGGGAACTATTCAGAGCGCCATTCGTATGGCTCATGAGTTAACGGCTAATTCTGTCCGCCGTAGCTCGACTTCAACCCCACCCGCGAATAACAAACGCAAATGGGAAGTAACCTCCCACTCATCCAACACTACCTCCGACAAAAAGCCTGCAACAGTCAATGCCAATGACTCAAGGGCTTACAAGGGGAGCAAGCCTTACTGCTCCAACTGTAGTCGTCATCATAACGGCTCCTGTCCCTGCACTAAGTGCAAGAAATTCGGGCACCTGGCCCAAGACTGCCGAACCAACCCCACTGGTACTGATATTTCCGCACCCAAAACCTGCTATGAGTGTAACGGTACCGGGCACTTCAGGAAGGATTGCCCTAAACTGAAACCCCGAACCAACAATACAAGGAGTAGAGCTTATGTAATCAATGCTAGGAAGGATGACCCAAACCCGAGACTCTGTGATTTACTCAACCCGGGTACGCTTATTCTTTGACTACCCGAATCTGTTTTCTCATAAATCTCTCGCTTAATGACTTATGTATAACTGTACTTTATTCTGTGTGTTTTCTTTGATCCTAAGTACACAATAGGATTAGGAAACGACCGACTACTTAAATCCCGACAACACAATTTGCCTTACACTTTAGATACAGTAACCCAAACTCCCTTCCCAATTATCTCACACTGGTTGAGACCGGGAACTCGTATGCTATTCGTTACTTTAAACAGATAAATTAATATAACTTCACTTACTTGAGGCAAATTCTTAAATAGAACACTTATTTCGTAGGAAATGACAACTCACTCCGTCAACAACCCTACCTTGGATGATAAACTGCTCAGTGAGGAACCAAAGATGTTTCCTTACCTCCTCGAACTCGAGTGTGATACAGAACACTCCGCTGAATCAGCAGCAGCACCTGCCCCTCCTGCTGCTCTAACTGCTGCAAAAGCATCAGTTGATGAAACCTTGACTGCTGAATCAGTCAGCCACCTTAACCAAACTATTGATTCGCTGCGAAAACAACTTACTGAAGCACGGGAAGACATTGATGACCTACGACGAATTGCTTTCCAAAATGACATACGTATGCGTGAGTACGAGCTACGTTTGATAACCTTAGAAAACCCTACTTCACCACCAACTTCACAAAGTACTCCTACTGAAGAGGATACCGACACTGACTGTACGTCACCCCCAGCAAAAAGGGTGAAGATTACTCCCTCCAACTCTTCAGGAAATTACTTGGGAAAGAAACCCTTCTGTTCCCGATGCACTCGGCATCATGAAGGACCGTGTACCATACCCACCGGTCGATGCAAATCCTACCCTAAAAGTACGAATCCTCCTAAGGTGAAACTCTGCTTCAACTGTGGGAGTGCTGGTCATCTCAAGGCCCAATGCCCACTACCATCAGGCAACAAAATTTAGGGTACGTTACCACCTGACAATTTCTTGATTTCAAACACAGTAGGACCTACCCTACTACCGTAGGCTGCTAGTACGTATTGTAGCTACCTGACGAATATCAAACTACCGATTACTACTTCGAACAAATTTCGGGACGAAATTTTATTAACAAGGGGAGAATGTAACAACCCCAAAATTAGGACCAATTTAAAATTTTCCTAATTACGTGATTATTACTTGTATATAATATGAAATAGGATTATATACGTTATTTACTTATTATATATATATATGGATGGAATATATGTATATATACGCTTATATGATTCGTACAAATCGTATAAAACAACAAGTGTACAAACTTGCGGACATTGGTAAAACGATTATTAAATAATGTGAAATTATTTAATTTCTTTGATGACTACTTTATATTATGTTTATAATATAACGGAAAACGTACGTTTTAATTAAAACATTACCGAACTCTCCGAAAACTCGACCAACCGACAAAACAAAACTAAGTTATGTTTTATAACTTGAAAACTAGTATTTTGATGAAATACTTCAACTTAATAATCGGATATTATTTCGTATTTTCAAACGTATATTTAATCGCGTATAAAATTAGTTTTACGTTTAAACGACCGGGGAAACGAACATCGCACGGAAAGCGTACGCGAGGGAACAAAAATTGGTGAGATCCACACTTGGTGGACCCCACCAAAACCGGCCAAGGTGAGGGGATCTCACACCCTCACCTCTTTCTCCACTTACACACACAAAACACAAACCATACCCCATCATTTCTCTCCCTCTCTCTCTCCCAATCGGCTCTCTCACTCTCTCTCTCTAAAACCGACACTAAACCACCCTAAAAACACCATTAAAACACCTCGGAGGTCCATACCCATTTGGAGAAAAGCGATCACGAGAACGAGGGCTACAATCGTATCTTTTCGGATTTTCGTTTCGACAACTTGGTAAGTTTTCCGGCGACCCGAAACTTTTCCGATTACTTTTATTTTGCTAGACTATTGTTTCCCTAACTTAGTAATGTCCGAATATATAATATAAACTCGTTTTTGAACACTTTTACGAAAATGTCGGTTTTGGTCATTTTAAAGAAAACGACACCACAAACATTAAAAACGACTAACAATAGTTATTATGGACTTATTACAACATATTAAAGCTAGTATAAAAGTTCTAGACCCAACGGAAACCGGAAAATACGTTTTCGGAAACTAAATTTCCGAACAGACCTCTTGTGTCGCATCGGACCGAAATTTCATGCGACACAACACTATGTCGCATGTTATGTCGCACGTTATGTCGCAATGTATGCGACACAACGCTTATGTCGCATTATATGTCGTACCATCTACGACACAAAGTTTACCTATCGCTTGATTGCGACACAACGACTATGTCGTATCATTGTGTCGTACCCTTGTCTGCGACACAACCATTGTGTCGCATAAACACTAAATCAGAAACAAATCCATACGACACAGACCTTATGTCGCATACGGTCTGCGACACAAGCCTTGTGTCGCAGAAAGCCCAGATCAGAAAACAAAATATATTCTAAGTGTTTGAATCACTTTTCAACTACTAAATCAAATACGATGCTACTTATACCTGAAAATACTATACTTTTGAAAGTATACAACAACACTTGAATACGTACAAGACTGTACAAAACTAAACGTGAGATTTCACTCACACACGCGTACGAGTTTACACTCGAAATACTTAGGAGATTACACTCCAACGAACATACACTTGAACAACTACACGGGATTACATCCGATACGAACTCACAAGTTCACTCACTAGTTACGTGCTGGATTACACTGTAACACCCCCCGAAATTCACTGTTTTGCGGAAGCATAGTTTGGGGTGTTACTAATCAAATATCACAGCACAAAGATAAAGCAAACGACCTCTAAATGAGACGTTTTGTAAATTAGTTACATTTCATAGATATAATGTTTGAAAACTTAGTGTTTTCGTATACAAAATGTAGTTTCCCCTAGAGTCCACGCGTATAGCGGGAGATTCTATTACATAATCGTAATCTACAAAAGATAATGCTAAGAATCTCCGTTAATGCAATTGTGTTGAAATCATGCGACTCTAGCTAAAATCCTGGAGTAATCCTACTCCATCCGGGTACCTGAGAAAACATGCTAAAAAGTGTCAACCAAAAAGGTTGGTGAATCTCACAGGTTTGTAAATAATATCGGCTTTGAACACGAGATTTCATTAGTAGTGCCCGTAGGCGTAAAATCAGCCATTGCAATCCAGCAATCGTAAAATCAGTATTTGCAATCCAGCAAATGTAAATAAATAAGTTATACCGTTGCCATGAGGCTCATAATCGAAGCTTAACCCGTAAATAATATGGTTGCTCCCGTGACATGCTCGTAAGTGAGCAAGCATCCGTAACGAATAAGTTGTCACCCGTTTATACGTGTAAATCGGTACGTGGCAGCGCTACTGCCCCGGGTGGGGAGGGTCATTTCCCTAATGGATCCATTAACTACTGTTCGCGCTTAAGTCCATAACTAACGATATATGATGGAGAGACTTCTGTAAATAGTAAGTAACTCATGCAATTCCGTTTGGTATAGAAATCAGTTTAGTACTTGTGTTCAGGAAAAATCAGTAGCATGTATCTCCCCCAATAAGATAAAACAGTAAAAAGTGGGGCCGTAAGACTCACCTGAGTCTTTGCAAGTACGTTTATATCAATAAACGAGTAAGTAATATCAACCGTAGGTTCTCCGAACCCGTAACCTTCAAATGCCTAAACATATAAGGTTAAGTAAGTAGATGTCTCGCAAGACCACCTAGGCTAGTTGTTTACACAACTCATTATGTCCAAGTGTTTGTTTAGTAATCCGTTTATAGTTTGAAAACAAATATGGCCCGTTGGTGACGGTTTGTAATAATGATTCAAAACGTTATCATTTATAACGCAATTTAGTGTATTTGTAATAGAAAGTATGTTCTATGACGTTTGTTCAGTCGTATGACATAAGTATTTGAAGTTGGGTAAGTTCGACACTTAGAAAAAATCTGACTTTTCAAGGTTCTGGTTTGTGCGACGTAGCATGCGACGTAGCATGCGACGTAGGGTGCGACGTAGGGAGGTACGTCGCATGATGCGACCTTCGCAAATCAATGCGACGTAGGAGGCGACGTCGCTAATGCGACGTCGGTTCGGTTTGCGACGTAAAAGTCTACGTCGCTATGTGCGACGTCCGCAAGTTAATGCGACGTAAAAGGCTGCGTCGCTAGTGCGACGTTGGGATATCTGTGCGACGTAGGCCGTGACGTCGCTAAATGCGACGTTGGCCACAAAATGCGACGTTTTGAGCTACGTCGCAGAAAGTCCAGCGTCTCTGCGACGTAGCGGTCTGATCGGAGTTTGGTGGCCGGAAAATCGGTCGAAAAGCTTCCGTTCGGTCCAAATCTTTTACCCAACCCATTTTTGGACATTTTAAGCATATATAAACCATAAAAACGTAAAAATGAGTAAAAACGGAGAGTTTCGGGTTTTGTCGGAAACTTACGAAATGCCGAAATGAAAATCCGGAAAGATAGGAATGTAGATCGTGATGCGGTGGTGTTTTTCTTCCAAACGGAGGGTATAATCCGAGTGCTCCTTGAGGTGTTATTTGGCGTTTTTGAGTGATGGTGGTGGTGGATCCTTTTGAGAGAAAATGGAGAGAAGAAAGAGAAAAGGAAAGAAAGAAATAAGGAAGAGAAGGAGGAGGGAGGTGGGGTGTAGGTGAAAGCCTCACCTCACAGTCCCCATTCCGTGCTCCGCGCAGTGTTCGTTTCCTCCGTCGTTTAAACGCTATATCAAGCAGTTATATTTTTAAAAGGTGACGGGAATGTTTTAATGAAATACCTTGAAATTAATTATAAAAACATTTGTCGAAGTATTAAAATTCTTAACTCGCGTTTAATACGTATTCGTTAAATTATTTAAAATGTCGTCGCGATATTATAAATAATGTTTGTTCGCTGTGTATTTTATATAATAAAATATGTTCTCATTATTTCGGTAAGTTTCTGTCACCAACGACCAAGTAACTGTGTCGGACTCCGTCCGGTTAATTCGTACGATTAATCCAAATCGCGTATGTACACACATATATATATATAATTTACCTTATATATATATACAAATAGAGTCTGCAATTAGTCCTATTACATACTAATTACAACTAGTTACAATCAATTAGGCATAAATAATTATCCTAATTTAGCAGGTGTTACATTCTCCCCTTGTTAAAGAAATTTCGTCCCGAAATTAGCTTGAGTGCACGGACGGTGCGTTGTCTGGGAAGAGATGTGGGTATTTCTGTCGCATTTGGTCTTCCCGTTCCCAGGTGAACTCAGGGCCGCGCCTAGAATTCCACCTGACTTTTACTATGGGAATACGACTCTGTTTCAATTGCTTGACCTCACGGTCCATGATTTCCATAGGTTTCTCGACAAAATGAAGTTTATTATCGATTTGAACTTCGTCGAGCGGTATAATCAGCGTCTCGTCAGACAGACATTTCTTCAAGTTAGAAATGTGGAATGTGTTGTGTACGCTGCTAAGTTCAGCAGGAAGTTGCAGGCGATAGGCCACTGGACCAATCCTTTCAAGGATTTCGAATGGTCCGATGTATCTAGGATTTAGTTTGCCTCGTTTCCCGAATCGAATAACACCTTTCCACGGTGCCACTTTGAGAAGTACCTTGTCTCCTACCTGGAACTCAAGGTGTTTGCGTCTCACGTCAGCATAGCTTTTCTGACGATCACGTGCGGCTTTCAGCCGGTTTTGAATACCAACGATTTTCTCAGTAGTTTCTTGAATGATTTCTGGACCCGTGAGTTGGGAATCTCCTAACTCAGTCCAACAGATGGGTGATCGGCACTTACGCCCGTAAAGTGCCTCAAAGGGTGCAGCCTTTATGCTGGTATGATAACTGTTGTTGTACGAGAACTCGCACAACGGTAAGTGATTTTCCCAAGAAGTACCGAAGTCAACTACGCAGGCTCGTAGCATATCCTCCAGTGTTTGAATAGTTCGCTCGCTTTGGCCATCGGTTTGCGGGTGATAAGCAGTACTCATATCCAGACGAGTACCAAGAGATTTCTGTAGCGATTGCCAAAAGTTAGAAGTAAAACGGCTGTCCCTATCCGAGATGATCGAGGTAGGTACACCGTGTCGCGAGATGATTTCTTTGACATAGATGCGAGTCAGACGCTCCATCTTGTCGGTTTCCTTGATGGCCAAAAAGTGAGCAGATTTCGTGAGACGGTCCACGATCACCCAAATGGTATCGCAACCACTCGAAGTTTTCGGTAGTTTGGTAATGAAGTCCATGGAAATCTGTTCCCATTTCCATTGAGGAATTTCAGGTTGTTGAAGCAACCCAGAGGGTCTTTGGTGTTCGGTCTTTACTTTGGAACAGGTTAGGCATTTACTGACGTACAAGGCGATGTCAGCTTTCATGTTAGGCCACCAATACAACCCTTTGACGTCATGATACATCTTGTCAGATCCAGGATGTATAGAGTATCGAGATTTGTGAGCTTCAGCCATCACCAAATCTCGCAAGTTTCCGAATTTGGGTAACCACACCCGGTTAGAGAAGTATCGAGTTCCATCGGGTTTGATTTCGAATTGTTTATCCAAGCCTCGCAAGGCTTCATTTTTCAAGTTTTCATCGTTGAGTGCTTCAAGTTGAGCGGTAAGGATTTGAGCAGGAAGCTCGTTGCGAATTGTCATAGAAAGTGCTCGGACTCGAAGGGGTTTCACTCGTTCTTTCCGGCTTAAGGCATCAGCAACTACGTTAGCCTTGCCCGGATGGTATTTGATTTCGCAGTCGTAGTCACTAAGTAACTCAACCCAGCGACGTTGTCTCATGTTTAGATCTTTCTGATCGAATATGTGTTGGAGACTTTTGTGATCGGTAAAGATAGTGCTTTTCGTACCGTAGAGATAATGTCTCCAGATTTTCAATGCGAAGACCACAGCACCTAACTCGAGGTCGTGGGTCGTATAGTTTTTCTCGTGAATTTTCAGTTGTCGTGAGGCATAGGCAATGACTTTCTCCCGTTGCATCAACACACAACCAAGTCCTTGGTGTGAGGCGTCGCAGTAAACTACGAAATCGTCGGTGCCCTCGGGTAAGGACAAGATTGGTGCACTGCAAAGTTTGTTTTTCAATAGCTGGAAGGCTGACTCTTGTTTATCAGTCCAATCGAACTTCTTATCCTTCTGAGTCAGTGTGGTTAATGGAACAGCTATTCTTGAAAAGTTTTCGATGAATCGGCGATAATAACCAGCAAGACCTAAGAATTGTCTCACTTCGGTTGGAGTGGTCGGTGACTCCCAGCCCTTGATTGCTTCAATCTTGGCGGGATCAACATGAATTCCTTGGCTGTCAATCACGTGCCCGAGGAATTGAACGGTTCGAATCCAGAACTCACACTTAGAGAATTTGGCATATAACTCTTCGTGTTTAAGAAGTCCTAGAATGGTTTTCAGATGTTGAGCATGTTCCTGCTCGTTGCGAGAGTAAATCAGAATATCATCGATGAACACAATGACGAATTTGTCAAGATATGGTTTGCACACCCGATTCATAAGGTCCATGAATACGGCCGGTGCGTTGGTCAACCCGAATGGCATCACTTGGAATTCGTAATGCCCATAACGAGTTCGGAAAGCTGTCTTTGGGATATCATTGTCACGGACTCGGAGTTGATGATAACCCGACCGTAGATCAATCTTTGAGTAAACACTCGATCCCTGGAGTTGGTCAAATAGATCATCGATTCTGGGAAGTGGATACCGATTCTTTATGGTTAGCTTATTCAGCTCTCGGTAATCGATACACATGCGGAAAGATCCATCTTTCTTTTTCACGAATAAGACCGGAGCTCCCCAAGGCGAGGAACTTGGTCGAATGAATCCTCTGTCCAGGAGTTCCTGTAGTTGGTTAGACAACTCCTGCATTTCGGATGGTGCTAAACGGTAAGGGGCTCGTGCCACGGGTGCAGCTCCGGGCACAAGTTCGATTTGAAATTCAACTTGTCTAGGTGGCGGAAGTCCGGGCAAGTCTTCAGGAAAGACTTCCGGGAAATCCCGCACGATCGGAACATCCTCAAGTCGCTTCTCCTCCGACTTCTTCTCCGTTACATGTGCGAGGATGGCTTGATACCCTTTTCATAGATATTTTCTAGTTTTCAGACAAGATACGATATTTAGATTCCGTCTGCCGGTCTCCCCTTGTAGGACTAAGGTTCCACCGGAGACAAGAGGTATACGAACGAGTTTGTCATGACAGATGATTTCAGCTCGGTGCTTGGATAACCAATCCATACCGACAATAATATCGAAGCTGCCGATCTCGACAGGGATTAAATCAATGGAAAACGTTTCGTTCGTGAGGTTAAGTGTACAGTTGTGTATGATGCTATCAGTCTCAATCAGTTTGCCGTTAGCTAATTCTACAATGTATTTAGCATCTAAGGCAGTGGGAGTAATATCAAGTAAAGGGCTAAATTTCTCAGATATGAAGCTTCTATCGGCACCGGTATCAAATAACACAGAAGCAGTAAGGTCGTTGAGAAGGAACGTACCCGTCACGACGTTCGGGTCTTGTCTGGCTTCCCCAGCCTTGATAACGAATGATCTGCCGCGAGCAGGGTTGTTGTTGTTTTTCAGTTTTGGGCAATCTTTCTTGAAATGCCCTGAATTTCCGCACCCAAAGCAGGCCTTTGGTGCATTAGTGTTGGGGGTGGGAATGTTGGTTCGACAATCCTTGACTAGATGCCCGAACCGCTTGCAGTTGGAGCAAGGGCAAGAACCGTCATGGTGGCGGTTGCATTTGGGACAGTAGGGTCTGCTCCCGCTGTACCCTTTCTTCTCCGAAGTTCCAGATGAATAAGCCTTAATGTACTCAGGCTTTTTGTTGGAGGTTTGGTTGGATGAGTTGGGGTTACCTTCCCACTTGCGTTTGTTGTTTGTAGATGGGGTTGAAGTTGTACCACGGCGGACAGAATTTGCCGTTAGTTCATGGGCCATACGGATGGCGCTCTGAATAGTACCCGGTTTGGAAGAAGTTACCAGATCTTGGAGTCTCTCAGGAAGACCATCAACAAATTTCTCGATCCTCTTGTACTCAGGATCGACCATGGTTGGGCACAGAAGTGCCAGTTGGTGGAAACGGTTGGTGTAGCCGGTGATATCATTACCCAGCATCTTGTGGTTCCAGAATTCCACTTCTAGTTGTTTCAATTCATCCCTGGGGCAATACTCACCCCTCAACATCTTCTTCAACTCCTCCCACGGGAGTTGGTAAGCAGTAGCAACACTCACAGTCTGGGCATAAGTGTTCCACCAGGTGAGTGCGGTGTCAGTAAAAGTACTAACGGAGAACTTAACCTTATCTCCCTCCGCACAGTTGCAGATAAGAAATACAGACTCAACTTTCTCGATCCAGCGTACCAGACCGATAGCTCCCTCGGTACCTGCAAAGTTTAGAGGTTTGCAGTTCTGGAAGTCCTTGTAAGAACAAGGTTTAGCAGTAGTGGTTTCAGCGGCATCGCTGTTTCTCGAAGAATTTGGTGGAGTATTCCGAGCCAAGGCTTCAGTAACAGCCTGGGTTATAAGGGAGGTGATCTGGGCATCGGTGTACGGTCGTGTCTTTGGCGGCATGATTCTTCAATAAAAGAAATGAAGATACATGAGATTTTGTATGAGCTGGTAATTGTCACAGATGTACATGTATAAAAGCAGTAATACATAACATCAACATGGAAAATGACAATTAATGTGAGTTGAGATAACAAAGGATATCTGATGGATAAAGTGAGTTCAAAAGTTACATCTTACAGAGATATTACAAAAGGTGTCGGGAATGGTTACATCCGACTAGTTTATAGAGTAGTGCTAGATAGTCCCTAGATTACGAGGTAGATTACAAGATAAAAACTACACTATTCATAATGTAGATTAATTTGTTCCATAGCGTGCCAAGGCGGTCCACAGTTTCTGCTAGTCGGTTGGTTCATTCTTAGTTAAGGTTCCTGGCTTTCGGATTCGTCTTCCGATTCCAGGTTCAGGTCGTGTGGGTGGTAGCGTGCCTCAAGCATGTCCCTGTATCTTTGAGTCGTGGAGCGGTACCTAGTCTCCTCCGTTGATTTCCTGCCCAAACGTTTGATCCATGTGTTGGTCCTACGGGTTAGGTTGGTGGCCACTTTCTTCCAGTAACGGATCTTATCTTTGATTCGTGTAGGGACAGATCGGTTTGAGATTCTCAATCTTTGTTCATAGTCTATGCACTTACGCTTAAGTGCCCAATTTCGGCCGTCTAGTCCCACAGCCTGATCTCGCACTCTCTCATATTCTTCAATATCGATGCCAGTCATTCCGAAATCCTGATTTTCGTTTCCCTCCAGCATGATTTCTTCTTCTGGTACGATGTCCTCATCGAGATACGTGTACTGGATTTGTTCCCCGTGGACTTGGTCACTATCAGACAGGTAGTCGTCCATTTGGGAATTCGTGTCTTTGAGTTCTATAGAAATGACAGAGAGAGGATTTTAGTCCTTGGAAGTACGTTGTTTCAGGGGGTTAGATGTGATTTTCGTAAAATCATTAGAGTGCGCCACAAGGTGGTGTGACTGAAATCAAGTCGGTCATGGTCGGTGCAAACCGCTGAGAGGAATTCGTAAGTGTCACCAGAGAAACGTCGGCTATCTCTATAGCGAGTGTGTTTACGTGCGTGGCCTATTCATATATATATTCAATATATAATAGCCTAGTGTATGTCTAGCACATAACAAGTAAGAGTCTCGGTTCTCTCGTGGTCAGAGTCAACTAACGCATTCCTGTTCGACATAGCCATTTCAGACCTCACATCATCTTCCCTTAATTGTACATAGTTGATCAAGCTATGTTAAATTAAAGTCGTATGATGAAATTCCTGAACCAATCATGCCTAATAAGGAAATACTGCCTAATGGTCATAGTCTAGGCCCACTAAATGCAACCTAGTTCACTATAACCTTAGGCTCTGATACCAATCTGTAACACCCCCCGAAATTCACTGTTTTGCGGAAGCATAGTTTGGGGTGTTACTAATCAAATATCACAGCACAAAGATAAAGCAAACGACCTCTAAATGAGACGTTTTGTAAATTAGTTACATTTCATAGATATAATGTTTGAAAACTTAGTGTTTTCGTATACAAAATGTAGTTTCCCCTAGAGTCCACGCGTATAGCGGGAGATTCTATTACATAATCGTAATCTACAAAAGATAATGCTAAGAATCTCCGTTAATGCAATTGTGTTGAAATCATGCGACTCTAGCTAAAATCCTGGAGTAATCCTACTCCATCCGGGTACCTGAGAAAACATGCTAAAAAGTGTCAACCAAAAAGGTTGGTGAATCTCACAGGTTTGTAAATAATATCGGCTTTGAACACGAGATTTCATTAGTAGTGCCCGTAGGTGTAAAATCAGCCATTGCAATCCAGCAATCGTAAAATCAGTATTTGCAATCCAGCAAATGTAAATAAATAAGTTATACCGTTGCCATGAGGCTCATAATCGAAGCTTAACCCGTAAATAATATGGTTGCTCCCGTGACATGCTCGTAAGTGAGCAAGCATCCGTAACGAATAAGTTGTCACCCGTTTATACGTGTAAATCGGTACGTGGCAGCGCTACTGCCCCGGGTGGGGAGGGTCATTTCCCTAATGGATCCATTAACTACTGTTCGCGCTTAAGTCCATAACTAACGATATATGATGGAGAGACTTCTGTAAATAGTAAGTAACTCATGCAATTCCGTTTGGTATAGAAATCAGTTTAGTACTTGTGTTCAGGAAAAATCAGTAGCATGTATCTCCCCCAATAAGATAAAACAGTAAAAAGTGGGGCCGTAAGACTCACCTGAGTCTTTGCAAGTACGTTTATATCAATAAACGAGTAAGTAATATCAACCGTAGGTTCTCCGAACCCGTAACCTTCAAATGCCTAAACATATAAGGTTAAGTAAGTAGATGTCTCGCAAGACCACCTAGGCTAGTTGTTTACACAACTCATTATGTCCAAGTGTTTGTTTAGTAATCCGTTTATAGTTTGAAAACAAATATGGCCCGTTGGTGACGGTTTGTAATAATGATTCAAAACGTTATCATTTATAACGCAATTTAGTGTATTTGTAATAGAAAGTATGTTCTATGACGTTTGTTCAGTCGTATGACATAAGTATTTGAAGTTGGGTAAGTTCGACACTTAGAAAAAATCTGACTTTTCAAGGTTCTGGTTTGTGCGACGTAGCATGCGACGTAGCATGCGACGTAGGGTGCGACGTAGGGAGGTACGTCGCATGATGCGACCTTCGCAAATCAATGCGACGTAGGAGGCGACGTCGCTAATGCGACGTCGGTTCGGTTTGCGACGTAAAAGTCTACGTCGCTATGTGCGACGTCCGCAAGTTAATGCGACGTAAAAGGCTGCGTCGCTAGTGCGACGTTGGGATATCTGTGCGACGTAGGCCGTGACGTCGCTAAATGCGACGTTGGCCACAAAATGCGACGTTTTGAGCTACGTCGCAGAAAGTCCAGCGTCTCTGCGACGTAGCGGTCTGATCGGAGTTTGGTGGCCGGAAAATCGGTCGAAAAGCTTCCGTTCGGTCCAAATCTTTTACCCAACCCATTTTTGGACATTTTAAGCATATATAAACCATAAAAACGTAAAAATGAGTAAAAACGGAGAGTTTCGGGTTTTGTCGGAAACTTACGAAATGCCGAAATGAAAATCCGGAAAGATAGGAATGTAGATCGTGATGCGGTGGTGTTTTTCTTCCAAACGGAGGGTATAATCCGAGTGCTCCTTGAGGTGTTATTTGGCGTTTTTGAGTGATGGTGGTGGTGGATCCTTTTGAGAGAAAATGGAGAGAAGAAAGAGAAAAGGAAAGAAAGAAATAAGGAAGAGAAGGAGGAGGGAGGTGGGGTGTAGGTGAAAGCCTCACCTCACAGTCCCCATTCCGTGCTCCGCGCAGTGTTCGTTTCCTCCGTCGTTTAAACGCTATATCAAGCAGTTATATTTTTAAAAGGTGACGGGAATGTTTTAATGAAATACCTTGAAATTAATTATAAAAACATTTGTCGAAGTATTAAAATTCTTAACTCGCGTTTAATACGTATTCGTTAAATTATTTAAAATGTCGTCGCGATATTATAAATAATGTTTGTTCGCTGTGTATTTTATATAATAAAATATGTTCTCATTATTTCGGTAAGTTTCTGTCACCAACGACCAAGTAACTGTGTCGGACTCCGTCCGGTTAATTCGTACGATTAATCCAAATCGCGTATGTACACACATATATATATATAATTTACCTTATATATATATACAAATAGAGTCTGCAATTAGTCCTATTACATACTAATTACAACTAGTTACAATCAATTAGGCATAAATAATTATCCTAATTTAGCAGGTGTTACATACACGTTAACTGATACGAACATACACTCGAATACTTACGAGGTTTCACTCGTACCCTTTGGGGTTTAAGCCCATTGGAACTTACGCAAACGATACATGTTGTAATACAAACAAACGATTTTACGAGTATACTTTACAACTGTACAACTACTATGAATACATAATACTAATGGATGAAATTATTATTATACACTGATTAACAAGCAGACCGTACAACTTTTATACAAACTACGATTTACAAACGAATACAAACGTACAAACAAACTAACGGACATTAACTAGTTTGGGAACAACTAGCATGGATACTTTACAAGTATTCCATTTACTTACTAAACCTTGTGCGTATTAGGACGCTAAGGGTGCTAGTACGGGAATACTACTTGCTTACTTACTGCATTGACTGCCAGACTCAGGTGAGTCTCACAGCCCCTACTTTACTGTTTTATACTCAGGGGTGAGATGCATTACTGTTTTACATGAACATACAAAACTTACTTGCTGCCATGATTTACTTACTGTATGAGATTACGAATACGCCAACTGCATGAGTTTACGACTAATCCAATGAAATCCTCCTGAACCATAGTTGTTAGTTATGTGATAAGCGCGAGAATTAGTATATGGATCCATATGGGACTGACAATCCCCGCCCGGGGTAGCAAGCACTACCACGAACCGTTCCTGTAGAAACGGGCGTTTCTTACTCATTCCGTATGAATGTTTTGGATTACATTCATGAGGGGGTACCTATATTTACTGTACATTAAGCTTCAACTTTGGTGGCTCATGGCAATTGTATCAAACGGTTAGCATAACCTGCAACCACCACTTATTAAACATAAGTTAACGATGATCATAACCTGTGATCGTTACTTACTGGCTGGCTATGATTTACAAATACTACTTGTGTGTTCAAACTTTTTACTTACTTACAAACCTGTGAGATTCACCAACCTTTTTGGTTGACCGTTTTAGTAATGCTTCTCAGGTGCACAGCATCAGTAGGGATGCCCAGCAGGATAAGCTTACTTAGCTCGAGTCGCATGCATTTACAAGCTTGGAGATTTTATTACATTACTTTTGTACTAGTTGTTATGTATTAGAATCTCTAGGAATTTACTTGAACTCGAGCTTGTATTTTGAAACTACTTATGTATTAATGTAATAACTTTTCGAACGTCTCATTTAGAGTCGTTCACTGTATCCTTTGTGCTTGTGATTATTGATTAGTAACACCCAAAAACGTCGCTTCCGCAAACTGTTAAATTTAGGGGTGTTACAGATATGGGGTATGAAGGTTCTGGAAAAGCAAGATCAGAATATACTTTCTTGAAATCATGGTTCTGTCCTCAATGGAAGTTCTACATTCATACTTTTCTGGTATGTTTGTCTCCAAAGAGAACTAGTTTTAATGAATTTAGTTCTAGTATTGCATATCCTATTATCTGCTTGGCACAGGGTATCAAATTTAATATGTCTAGGTTTATCTTAGATAACATGATTAGGAATGTGATGGGTGATACATTCATTATGTACCCTAGATTTGTTCAACTTTTATTGAATAATCAATTGTCAAATTTGCCAGCAGAGGATAGTGTAATAGTTAGTTCTACTCTATCTTTGAGAACTATTAAAGCTATGAATCAGTATCAGAATACTTTTTCAAAGAAGGAAACTGCATTATTTTCTACAATGTCAGTTGCTCCTTCTGCCACTGGTGGTGTATTACCAACACCACCTGGACCAAATGATGACAGACCAACAACACAAGTTGGTTCTGAACACACATCAGGAGGTGGCACAAAAAGAAAACAAGGGAACCAAAAGCCTACCCAAAGTAAAGCCAAGAAATCCAAGAAGGCTAAACAGGCTGTGGAGATTCCTGTTTCTTCACAGTCTCAGTCAAATATTCCACCACAACAGGTGAACATACTTGCTGAAAATGTTCATTCTGGAAGGGCTGCCACTACTGTTTCTAGCCCACTGGCAGGGCAGGATAGTGGTAACATCAATCAGACCCAACCAGAGGCAACTATATTTGATGAACCTATGGGTGATGATTCAAATGTAGGTCCCAGTACCAATAACCAAGGGACATCTGCAGTGGCAGATGTGGTCGATGATTCATCTAGGAGGTCACACTCCAATGTTGATGAGGCTAGTAATAAAACTAGGGAATTGACTATTGCTGATTTGGTACATGATGTCAATCTGATTTGGAATAAGTTTGAGAAGGAAAGAGCTTTGAGAAGAGAGCAACAGGTTCTGTTGGTTGCTCAGGGTGAGTTGATAAAGAAGCAGAGGGATGAAATTTTTGATTTACAAACCAGGTTGTCAATTGTTGAAGATGCAGTTGATAAAGTTTTGTTGCCTGCTAGGGAATCTTCAGGCAAGGGGGAGAATAAAGATGATGATCATGAGCAGAATGATATGCCTGAAGATAAAAATGATATGCCTGAAGATAATAATGGTCATGAGTAGAATGATAATAATGATGGTGATACTGGAGGTGAGATGATTTCAGTTTCATGGATATACCTGCTGATGTAGAGATGAGTGATAAAGTTTTTGAAGATGAATTAAATGTCTCAGATTATGTGGTCAATGAAGACATGGATGAACAGATGGTGGATGCTGAGAATGATAGGAGAATGGTGGTGTATGTGGGAGAAAATGTTCAAACAAGTGATAGTGTTACAGATGATAGTACACAGAGTGGTCCAGCTTTAAATGTTTTTCCATTTAACAAAGATTTACCTTTTAAAGCTGTGGCTAATCTGTATATCTGGGATATTATGGGAGCTAATCTAGATATGTGCAAAAGAGTAAGTTTTAGTAATAGGTTGGTGTATAGTGATGATAGATCTGTTGAAAGTGAGAAGATGGAATCTGATGATGTAGAGGGTAAGGGGGAGTTGATAGAGTCAACACCTGAAGCTAAAGAGGAAGATAGAGTGAAGATTTACAACAGAAAGAAATCAATTCCAAAGAGAAAGTCTACATCTGCTAAGGTACAAACCCCTGTTGAAACTCAGTTGTTGACCACTGCTAGTAGTGTTTCTACCTCTGCTAGTAGTTTGGTATCTACCCCTGTTGAGGTATCTACCACTGTTGGTACTTTAACAGCAACCCCTGCTACTACAATTTCAACCCCTGTCATAACAACCTCTGTTACTACAACATTTACCCCTATTAGCACAAAACCAACCACTGTTGTATCAACCTCTGTTGGCACTTTACACATTCCTACAACTGTTGGTACACCTACTGTTACTCCAGTTTACACCACTGCTACAGCAATGATCACTGCTAGGACTCTAGAAGTGCCTGTTACAATTAGAGAGCCTACACAACCAACCAAACCTAAGTCTGATTTGCCAAAGATTGATTCAAAGGACAAAGGTAAGGGAAAATTAAAAGAAGAGAAAAAGATTAAGAAGGTTGTAGAGCCTCCAATTAATTTGGATGAGGCTAGAAGAGCTCAGGAGGAACATGATGAAAGAATGTTGAGAATGGTAGTTGAGTCTAAAAGAAAGGAAGGTCCTGATGTTGATGTTATTCTGGACGATTCTAGTGTGGTAACTTTGTCTCAAAAAGCTGCACAGATGTTGAATGATATGGCTGCAAGAGGTCAAGGTTTGTCTGCTCAACAGATACATGGTATGATTAACAGAAAGGATGATAAAGATGGTTTGGATCCAGGGTTTGCAAAGCTTAAACAAGCTAATGAAGAAAAGGAAAGATTGAAAAGACAAGCTGAGCTTGAAAAGAAAAGGAACAAACCACCAACTGCTGCTCAAAGAAAGAAGGACTTGCTCAAAATTCTTGGTGATAGGTATGCACCAAGAAGTGTGCTTGAAGGTTGGGATGTACAGAAATTGGAAAGGGCATATGAAAAATATCAAAATGAGGAGAAGGAAGATTTTGAGAAAAGGATTCAGAAAGATAAATTCATTAAGCAAAAGTTGGCTGAAGATAGAAAGAAGATTGCAGAGCAAGTGAGAAGAGAAGAGCAAGAGAGGATTGAAAAGAAAGAGCAAGAGGAAATAGAAGCCAAGGAAAGAGAAATCAAAAGGCTTTCTGATCAAAATATGCAGAACTGATGGAATGGAGTACTTGCTTCTGATAATATAGTTTCTGATTTGGAAAGAGATGCAGAAGAGCTGAAGAAATATATCAAAGAAGTGAAGGATTATAAAGAAAATATTCACATTAATCATGATAGATCTTCAAGGATAGTTGAATGGGAAGGAATTAAATCAAAGGTTGCTGATGGTGATAAAGAACAGATCAAGATTGTTAGAGAGAATGGTGATAAGCAATATTTGTCATCTGTTGCTGATGTGCTTAAGAATGTGAATAGATTGGACATTCTAGATCTGTTTGAGCTAAACAGTCAAGGAGATAGACAGGCTTCATTGGTGATTATGGAAAGAGAATTGGGAAGATGTCTGAATATGCTGTTTGAGCCTGAGCCATTTATCAATTTGTTCTTACATTGTATTGATGCTGTGAATACTTGGAGACATTTTGTTAGAGCTGGAGTTCATATGATTTTATTTAGAAGTGGAATGTCAATCTTCATGCTTGATGAAAGAAGATATGTTCTGGGAACTCAGATTCTAAGAAATGTGCTTGCATCTCAATTGAAAACTACAGTGATTTCTGAAGGAGCATTCAATGCTTTATATATGGTGCTTAATCAGTTCCTTAAAAGAATGGTGTTGGAAAGAATGAAGGAGGAGGAGAGAAGAAGAAAACAGAATCAAACTCAGAAAGATGAAAAGAAAGATGAAGAAACTTGATTCATTACTGAGAATGATCAAGTTTAGGGGGAGATTGTTGAGACCTGAGCCACTGCTAGATCTGCTCAGAATATAAGTGTTGTGCCGCTGCTAGAATGAAGTTTACCACTGTTAGTAGTTGTCACTGCTAGTTAGTAGTTGCCACTGTCAACTAGTTTTAGTCTAACAGTGCCACTGTTAATGTGTAATTTGTATTTTGTATCAAGTACTCAACCACTGGTAATATACGAGTACTACCCCTGTTAGTAATATAGATAACCACTGTTGGTTAGATATAGTCTGTTCGAGAGAATTATGGAATAGATATGATTCCATAATAGTTTGATTCTGTAAAGGACTCTATATGTTATAAATAGAGATCCTGTAAAACCTAGATGGATACGATTCATTCTAGTTATTAGCTTCAAGGTTGTAAACCCTAACACAATTGTGTGTTCGTATTATTATTAATAATATTGAAGCTTTTGGTTAGATATTCTGTTATATTCAAGTTTGTTCTTCAAGTTATTAATAAACTATTCCTCAAGCTTATTAATAATCAATCAAAGTAATACATACTAAGATCTCTAGCTGGGATCATCATACTTTATATTTGTTATGAGGCTCTGATACCAATTGTGAAAACTCAATAACGATCTAGCTCAGATTGTTTAGATCTTGACCTAGGATCAATGATAACAAAGACAATAATTTGCAGCGGAATAAGAACAAATTGATGTTATCACTTCAAGCCTCAATTTTATTCGATCACAATAAAACAGTTATACAACTATAACAGGATCAAGAAACCTTGATCTTGAGGCTAAACAAAAACTCTAGACGTCTACATTATGTGTGCACACAATTTCCTATTCAAAACATAACAAGCAGTGCTGACTGCCTCTGCCCAAAAGGACATTGGAAGTTTAGCATCTGCTAGCATGCTTCTAGCAGTCTCAATTAGTGTCCTATTCCTCCTTTCAGCTACTCCATTTTGTTGTGGAGTCCTAGGTGCACTAAACTGTCTTTCTATACCTTTATCCTCACAGAACTTATTCATCTCATGATTCTTAAATTTTGTCCCATTATCACACCTGATGATCTTAACCTTTTGATTAGTTGAATTCTCAATCCTAGTTATGAATGATCTAAGTATTTCAACTGTCTCATCCTTGGTCCTAAGAAAGAATACCCAACTCATTCTAGAATAATCATCAGTTATCACCAAACAGTAAGATTTCTTCCCTTGACTAGCTACATTGGTAGGTCCAAACAAGTCCATATGTAACAGGTGTAAGGGAGTGGTATTGGTATTCACAAGCTTGGACTTATAAGAGGTCTTGTGTTGCTTGCCTTTGAGACAAGATACACAGTGATCACTACATTCAAATAACTTTTTAGGTAAGCCTCTCACTAGCTTATTCCTAACAAGTTTATTCATGGTCTTGTAATTCAAGTGACACATCCTCCTATGCCATAGTTCAGATTCAGAAACAGTAGCTTTGGAAATAAGACAGTTAACATTTTGAGATTTCATCTTGTTTAAATCACTACAGTATACATTATCCTTTCTTGGAACTCTCATTAAAATTTTATCTTCAGGTATTTTGAGTTTTTCAGAAAGTATAAGGCATTCTGTGTCAGTGAAATAAACAGGATTTTGCTTATCTGTGATTTGACTCACACTAAGCAAATTATATCTCAATTGCTCAACATAGTACACATCATTGAAAGTGAGCTTACTGCTTTTTACCTTACCTTTTCCAGTGATCTTACCTCCTTTAGGATTGCTGCCAAATGCTACATCCCCTCCATTAAATGATTTGAAGTCCTGTAGCTTTTCCCTATCTCCAGTCATGTGCCTTGAGCAGCCAGAATCAATGTGCCATAAGCTCTTTGGCTTGCCCTGCACATATAAAAAGAGAACATATTAGTTTCTCTTGGGAACCCAAACCAATTTAGCTTTGGGTTTCCCATGAGCATTCTTGACATCAACCCTCTTAAAGGTGATTGATCTCAATGCTCTATTGATTTTGGATACATTTGATGTAGATGCATTCTTATGTTTCCAAAAACAATCTGTTTTAGACCTGACAGAGGTTAATGGTCTGACAGTGGTCACCTTCAAATTAGTATTTATTACCCTAGCAGTGGTAGCTTTACATGGTATAAACATTCTTTTGAAATGTTTAATACCAGCAGAGGTACCATGCCTGACAGTGGTCAAACCCTCCCCTGTTCTTGTCTTGCCTCTGTTAGCCTTTGACAGTGGCTCTGCTGCAGCATTAACAGGGGCTGCAGCTTTGCCTCTGTTTGGCTTATTTCTCAACATTTGTACTGTACCACTGTTCCTATTATTTTTAGGATTGTAGTAACAGTTCTGTTGAAGATGATTATACCTACCACAAATATAACATGATTTTCTTTTCACACATTCAAACACATTACCCAGCCTTTGTGAAACCAATTGGTTCCAATTTCTCTGATTACCCCTGGGAATGAATTTATTTACATTATTTGAAGTATTTAAATCAGACCTGTTTGATTTACATGCACATTTATCACACTCAGATTTATCTTTTGACTTATCTTTTGATACAGGATTGACTCTCTTATGCACATAACCTAGACCAGATCTAGATTTATTTGATTTTCTCACTTGATCTATCTGTGCCTTTGCTTTTTCAACAAACATCTTTTTACCCTCTTCTAGTTTAGTACTATTTAGTTCAGAAACTAGACCAGTAATAGGCTTAACATAATCATCCACAGAATTACCACTAGATGAGCTATCACTATCACTCTCATCTTCCTCAGTCCAATCAGATACTTCCACTTTATCAAAATTCACATTATTAGCACAATTAACTACTGGATCTACCTTTTTAACCTCCTCAGACACATCTACCTTAAGTTTTTCTAAGTCAAACTCAATTTTAGATGGGAAGTAAGTATGATTATAAGGTGGGGGTACAGCATTAAGGTTGTAACCTAATCCAGTTTTTAATTTATCATGAATTTGAGACTTGATTAAGTTTTGAACACCTTTTGAAGCATTTTCCAATTCATCAACTTTCAACTTTATTGACTCTTTATCAGAAATTGCCTCAGCCAACTTTGCACTTAGCATATCAACTTTTGTTTGTAAAGCTTTCTTTTCCCAATTCAGATATTTAATATCTAAGTGAAATTGTGATTCATTCTTTTCAAAAGCTTTTATCTGTCTTTCTAAGTTTTCAATAGCTAAAGTTGAATGTTGACTCTTTTCTACACAAGCTTTTAACTCATTACACACAACCATATTATGATCCCTATAAAATTTAACCATTTTCTTACATGCAGGAGAACATAATTTAGATTGTACCTCATATGGAACGTCTGAAGGCTCTGGTTCTTCTGTGACAGCCATCAAAGCTTGATTTTTGACTACAAGCTCTTCCTGGTCACTCCAGTCAAATCCTCCCATCCCATCTTGTGCAACCAATGAATCTGAAGTGGTGTTCTGAACAGGTACCAATCTTCTTTGTGGAGCAGAACTGTTTCTTACAATACCATTCTGAGATCCTCCAGCCTGTGTGCTCTTGCATTCTCTAGCAAAGTGTCCCATCTTGTGACAGTTGAAACACTCCACCTTGCTCTTGTCAAATCCAGCTACAACATCTCTCTTGTAAGTAAAGTTTCTGTTCCCTGACCTCTGCATAAACCTTTTTGCCCTTATAGTTATCATAGCCATCTGCCATCTCAAATCCATCTCTTCAAGATCCTCTTCATTAACCTGTTCCAAATCCTCTGTTGTTAAGGATGAATTCACATGACTTGCAAAGAAAGCTTCCAAGACATTATCATTAGCACCAGATGTGCTACAACTACCAGATTCACCAACAGACACAAAAGCAGCATTGTTAGAACTACCATTGGACTGTTTCAGAGCCATCACCTCAGGCTCAAAGTTCCTCAGATCATTGTATAGATCTTCAATCTCCTTTTCTTCAAGATCTGCACTTTGTCTAAGTCCCACAGTGTACATATTCCAATCTGTGCCTAATGATCTTAAAAACTTTCTATTCAAATCATCCTTATCAATCTTAACATTGTGATTTTCAAGATCACCCACAAGTTTTTGAAATCTATCAAAAGTCTGAGTCAAAGTTTCAGACTTTACACCTGCAAAGTTTTCAAATTGTTGTTTTAGAAGAGATCTCTTATTCTTCTTGGTGTTGTCATTACCACCAAATCTCTTAACAATTGCTTCCATGAGAACCTGAGCATCTTCACAGTTCTCAAATTTTCTTTGATACTCATTAGGAATAGACAAAAGTAGAGTACTTAATGCCTTCCACTCTGTTGCTCTTTCTTTCCTCTCTGCATCAGTCTTTGGTGGTGGTCTTTCTTCCTTTTTACCATCTGCATCCTTAGTATAGACTGGTCCATTAGTAACTACCTCCCACATATTATAATCCGTCAGCAACATGTATTGCCTAATCCTAGTCTGCCATAGCTCAAACTCATCGGGTTTGAGCATGGGGATCTTTGTAGCTTGAATACCTTCCATCGTTTCAGTAGACATGTTGTTATTTGAAAAAGCTGCAAAATTCAATTACCTTCTTCAAGATCAAAGTAATATCAAGCTCTGATACCACTTGATGATCCCAGCTAGAGATCTTAGTATGTATTACTTTGATTGATTATTAATAAGCTTGCGGAATAGTTTATTAATAACTTGAAGAACAAACTTGAATATAACAGAATATCTAACCAAAAGCTTCAATATTATTAATAATAATACGAACACACAATTGTGTTAGGGTTTACAACCTTGAAGCTAATAACTAGAATGAATCGTATCCATCTAGGTTTTACAGGATCTCTATTTATAACATATAGAGTCCTTTACAGAATCAAACTATTATGGAATCATATCTATTCCATAATTCTCTCTAACAGACTATATCTAACCAACAGTGGTTATCTATATTACTAACAGGGGTAGTACTCGTATATTACCAGTGGTTGAGTACTTGATACAAAATACAAATTACACATTAACAGTGGCACTGTTAGACTAAAACTAGTTGACAGTGGCAACTACTAACTAGCAGTGACAACTACTAACAGTGGTAAACTTCATTCTAGCAGCGGCACAACACTTATATTCTGAGCAGATCTAGCAGTGGCTCAGGTCTCAACAGTTTCCCCCTTATAAATAGGGAGGGGGCCGGCCCAATATTGGAGCCCATAGGCCAAGCAATCTTGGGAGCCCAAAGCATGGAGTACACCATCAAGTCCCTCTAGTTCGGTGCGGCAAGTTTCATAAATGTTGTATCGAACTAAGAATGTGGTAATAGCAAGTAAACGGAAAAGATGGGTGCCCAAAGCTTAATGAACATGCAAACGGGACAACATGCCCAAGTTCGGGAGTTGGGCTCCGTCCAAAGAATAGCCAATAAGGGTGGGAAGACTTTGGCACTCTGGCATTGACAACCATACGTCTGGAGGTGCACTCTTCAAGTGGAATGTCGAGAGGTGATCGCACGCTTATGCTATGTCAGCATACTTTTAACCATTTTAATTTTAAAAGGAAATCCCTCGCACATCATCGCACTTGGATGTTGCATTGTGAAAGACGGACCCTAGGGATATCCTGGATGGTGGTAATGTAACACCCCAAAACTTAAGGTATTATTTTATGAGTTTAGAATAATTTATTATAGCAGATTTAATAAATCGTACGAAATATTAATAATAGTACGTATTTGTGTGATGAATATAGATAAGTTTCTAGACAAATAGTAGAGGGGTTGATAGTGTAAATACCAATTTAATTAATCAAAATAAATCATTTAACCATCTTTATCTATATCTATCGATTTTACATACATATACTATACAAAAAATAAAATCTGGAAGGAAGTAGAAGCTGGAGAAATCGCAGACAAGAAAAAGGAAGAACCAAACTCACCCTAAGTCATTAAATTAAACTCACAAAAGTTCAGATTATCATCTCTTGATGATACCTAACACTAGGTGAGTGCTCTTCTTCCATCTCTTAACCTATAATTTTATTTTTTTGGGGTTTTGAGTGAGGGTTTATGTTAAAAACAAAAATTAGGGCTGATTATGCTCAATTAATGATTGTTGAGCTATTGTGTTGTAATTTCTAGCTTCAATTCAACTTATAAGATAAATATATGATTAGGGTTCATGATAGGTTGTATTGAATGTTAGTGTATATGTGATGATTAACCTAATTGTTAGTTGAAAGAGATGATTAGATGTAATATGATGTTGTTTGATGATATTTAGATGATTATTATTGAATTGATGGAAATTTTGATAAGTGTGCTTCAAGAACACAAAGTGGAAATATGTTAAAAATTGATGAACTAGCTATAATTAATTGAATTGTAGTTGAATGAGTAATTATGTTCCTATTACAATGTTTAGAGCATAATCAGAATGTGCACAAAAAGATGGAAGCCATAAAGTTGTAGTTTAATTGGCAAAAAAGTGAAATAAGTGTTTTTGACCAACTTTGAGGAGCTATAACTTTCTGTGTGTAAGGTTGTGGAGAAATAGGAAAGTAGAAAATGAAAGTATGTTCAAAGACCTTTAATTCGATATAAAGTTTGCTGAAAATGGACGTGTCTAGGTGGGTCAAAAGTGTGTGGCGAAACAGCCCGTTGGTGCTGTTTGCTGAGATTTCAGCATGTACAAATGACTTTTTGTCGTTTTTAGGTGGCTATAACTTCACATGTGTTGCGTTTTATAAAAAGGTGAAAATTATACATTGAAGTGTGTTGTATTACCTTCGTAACGATATTAAATATGTTTATTTTATAGAGGTTTAGAAGGTCTAAAAGTGGAGCCCAAAACAGCTAGTTGAAACTAATAACACTCGTTTGGACAGCATGTGTGCAGAAAATGGTCGTTTTAAAATGATCATAAAAGATAAACCGCAACTCCATTTTTGATGTACCTTATATCGTTGGAAAGGTGGAAGAGTATACTTTCTATTGGTTATGACCTTAGTGTCTAAATCTGTTCTGAAGTTAGGCAGAAAGTGGGTCATATAGCTGCTGTCCAGCTTTTATAAAAGCTATTAAAAATGTTGAAAAATGTTTATTTAATGTGGTAAGGTGCATAAATGGGAGTTAATTGATAATCATGAATTGAGAAGAGTAATTTTCTAGATAAAGTGGTGACTTAGATAATCATGATAAGGTTGAATCAAATTGATAAAGTTGTAGCTAATTTAAATTTGAAAGTCAAACGGATCGAATCATACTAAATGGGTAAATTAATAAGGATGAGCTGTATGTATATTATTTGATTCTAATATGTTATTTTCTCATATATTTATATATGTTGATTTCTAGGTTGCTAAAGAAGTGATGAATTCTCATTGGCGGATTGATTATATTCTAAATTGCCAAGGTGAGTATTATGGGGGTTAAATGGGTAATGGTTGTATGTTCCGGATTGCTTACGAGCAAGAGGTTCATACAATCAAATAGATTATACTTGTTTCTTATACTTGTTTCTTATGATTGTTTCTTATGCTTGTATCGTATGCTCATATCTTAAGTTGAGATGTATTATTCAACATTATTGTTAATTGTTGCTAGTTGTTCAGTTATGTGGAACTTATGTGGAATTATGTGACTTGCGTGGATTGAGCAATAGTGTAAAGATTTGATTGTTACGAAATTAATGATTGTTATGAAATAAGTGATTAGCACTAATTGGTATCTATTGAGCTTGGCATCCATTTCGATATGATTGGGTGCCTTGCGTGCTTGTATCTATTGGACCGCGGATCCGTATGGAATATAGGGAAATCTCTACATTTGCTCAGTGATTAATGGTTTGAAAAGATAAGTGGAATATTTTTATTTGTTATGTGTTATGTGACTTTGTGAATTATCCATTTGACTGCCTAGATGCTCACTAAGCTTTAAGCTTATTCCTTTAGTTGTTTCCTGTTGTAGGTGGAAATTTTGGTGAAATCGAAAGGTGCAATTTGGATAACTGAAGTATGCTAGACGGTTACGTGGATTGAAGCTTGCATCATAGGTAGACAAGTTTCTATTCTTTTAGATTATCGATATGATGACTCTTGTATAAATCGCCCACAGAAATATGATTTGTTATAAGATGTTGTTTAAAAGAAAGTTTTTACTAAACTGTAATTTATTGTATGTAATTGAATTGAAACAGTCAAGTGTCGGTATAAATTATTGTTGATTGTTATATGGGACCAAATGTGAACGAAATATATTTGTACTCATTATTATGATATTATAAAAAATAAAAAATAAAAATTTAGGGCGTTCCGGGTAATACCTGGTAGGTCAACGCACTTGGACATTGCGCTACGGAAGACCTCACCCTAGTGATATCCTGATGGTGGTAACACCATTAACCTGCAAGATGGTCAACCAAACACACTTGCAATAATTGGTCTTTGCCCAACAATTCATTGGCGTTAGGTAATACTATACTATCACTCCTCTAAGTTCAGGATGGTAACTTTGTCAAGTACCATGTTGAACTTATTATGGGTCTCTTGGTGTGAGAGATTTCAGTTATGGAGCCTCAATTAGGAAAGGATCAGATTATTACTCTACAGTTGTTGTTATAACCCTAACTTAGTCAAGTTGTGTTGGTGCATGTTAGTGTGTCTGTCAGTTGGTCTAGCTCGTATTTTGAATTGTAATTAGGATTGCTGACTTGTGCGACGTTGTCTGTAATGTCGCACATATGACGTCAGTTAGCTGGGCATGCGACATTGTCTATGTCACATGGGCCTGGGCCTGCGACGTTGTGTGTAACATCGCATGATTCAGTGTTTAGTATATAAACACGTTTTGTAATCAGTTTTAGCGTTGACGAATAACCCTAAACGCAATTTGTCAAAAATCTCTATAACCTAGTCGGCCAATATCAATAAACAAGTGTTTGAATACGTTAATCTTATGTTTGTTTGATTGATCCGTTTGTGTTGATATTCAATTGTTGATTCCGCCATCAATTGATTAGTGTAACTCGATCAAGATCGCCGTAAAGGGACTTTCAACTGGTATCAGAGCCTCGGGGGCTCGTTTTTGGAGCATCGGATCGAGTTTTTGATTTTACTAACGATTAATCATATTGTTTTTGTGTGGTTTTTTCGTGTTTTTCAGTGTTTACAGGTTGAAGATTGCGTTTTCTGAGAAATATTTAAGGGTTTGTTCGTTTGGAATTCGTGGAAATCGATTAGGGTTTGTTTTTTCGCGAATTAGGGTTTTTGGCCGCAGCTGTTTGCGACTTTGTGATATTAGCTGCGACATTAACAGCGACGTCGACTGCGACATCATTTATCTGACCTAATTTTGGTCTTTGCGACATTGAGTTGCGATGTTGTTTTTGACTTCGCTACTTTGACCTTAATTGGTTACTGCGACATTGCATTGCGACATCTCATTGCGACGTTGTGTTCATCTGCGACATTGAGTTGCGACGTTATAGTTTACGTCGCATTTTTCGGATTCTTAATTGAATCATCGGCTTTCTGCGACATCCTCTGCGACGTTGTTGATTTTTCAGCGACATTAGCTTCATTGTCGCTAGTTTCAGATTGTTTGTAATTTTGTTCAAGGATACTACAATGTCGGAAAAGGATACTCTTCTGAGCATTAAGGAAATGATTAAACAGAATAATGATGTAGGAAGCAATAGTAAACCTCCCGTTTTTACTGCTGATTTGGACTATACATACTGGAGATCACGTTTTGAGCAGTATGTTGACTTCCATTGTCCGGAATTATGGGGTCCACTTACTGAACGATATGAAAGACCATTAGCTGAGGGAAATTATCGTGGCGTTCCTCCACCTAAGACTTATAAGGCTATGACTCCTGAGGAACGTAAGGAGTATGATACTGAACGCAAATGTCTTTCAGCAATAAAGATGGCCTTAACTCCAGATGTTTTGCGTATGTTTAAACAACATGATATTGTGGTGCAGTTTTTCTTAGCAATCAAATGGCTCAAATACTAAGGATGAATCAAAGACTAAAACTTGAACCCAAAGGCTCTAAGAACACATGTTCTTTAATCAAAACAAATCAACTAACTATGAAAAATAAAAACCTAATACTTATATAGATGTTTTCTTGATAAGAAAGACATCTTATTTTCCTAATTTATAGAATCCTAATTTAATTAGGATACAAACTAATTATTAAATATAATCCCTAAAAATAAAGATAAACTTGGAATATTAAATCATAGATAATAATCCCAGATTGCCTGCATCATTCTCCCCTTCTTTAAAAAAAACTCGTCCTCGAGTTTTCCGCAAGCTTGGGAACACGAATCCGAACCACAGCCACCTGGGTCGTAGGGAACATCACCACATCGTTAGCTGTCGATTTAGCCACCCGATCACAGATCTTAACCACCGCTGCACCACCGGAAGCCACCGCGTCACCATTTGCAACCAACGGAACTAGATCATTAACGCCACCGATCTCGGTCTTTTCACCCATCACGAAATCGTTCAAAATACCAGCGGATACCTTCGCACACTCGAGACTACCTCCAGGAATCTCTTCTAGAACGGTACCCCCCTCTTGAACGACAACCATGTTCAAGGCTCGTGTAACCCACCAATAATCTTCATTACTCACCTCTTCGTCTCCATAACAATCGAAACAAGGAAGTGATGAATATAGGGTGCTACAACTCCCAGGATACTCCTCCTCCCCTTACTTTTCATCCCGGATGAAAGCCTCTGAGTCGGTTTCCTGAAACTTGTAACCATCGCCTTCTTCAGGATGCTCCTCTTTCCCAACGATCTCATCCCAGATGACATCCTTTAGGTCAGTTTCCTGGATCATACGATCTTGCGAATCAAACATGATTTTATCGCTGCCTCGATCGGCGATTCGGCGAGTAAAAAGGTAGTTCTCATCACGCAGAGCCATCTGAATTAACCAAAGCTCTGATACCACCTGATTCAGTTTTTCTTAGCAATCAAATGGCTCAAACACTAAGGATTAATCAAAGACTAAAACTTGAACCCAAAGGCTCTAAGAACACATGTTCTTTAATCAAAATAAATCAACCAATTTTTACAATAACCAAAACCCTTATAAATAGATCCTACAACCACTAAAATAGGTAACAAAATAAACGGATAAAAGGAAACCAAATAAAGTACCACTAAAAATAAAGATAAACTTGGAATATTAAATCATAGATAATAATCACAGATTGCCTGCATCATATTGCCTATGATCTTTGGAAGGTAATTGAGCTTTGGTGCGGTGGTAATGAGAAATAAAAAGAGGCAAGGTTAGAATTGATAAAAAAACAATATGATCTCTTTGATATTATGCCTAATGAGACCGCAACTGGTTTATTCACAAGATACACCCAGTTGGTTGGTGAGTTGCTTGAAGGCGGTTATACCTTTACGGAACTTGAAATTAATAAAAAGCTTTTGGATGCACTACCTAAAGCTTGGGATGTCAAGGTTCAGATGTTAAAGGAAAATCAAGAGTTGGCTACGTGGAAATTGAACGAATTGGTTGGGATACTCCAAGCACATGCTATGGAGTTAAAGAAGAAAGAATGTAAGAATGGGGGGTTTTGTACAAAATCCATCTTTGTATGGTGGTAAAGTAAATTTTGGAAATACCCCCGGTGGATTGGCGTTTGTGTCAGATATCACTTCTCAACCAAGCTCTACTGGTGGTTACTCATCAGTCTATTCTGCTGGCACTTCTCAAGGTGCACAGACTCCTATTTCCCCAGCCATTGAAGAGCAAGCTGCCATCTATACAGCTTTCCTGAGCTCTTACAAGGATTTGGTTTCACAACCAAACACCACTCTGGAATTGACAAAGGAGGACTATGGCCAGCTGGATGATGATGATCTTGAACAGATGGATCTGAATTGGAATATTGCCATGATCACGAGAAGGGTACATAAATTCTTGCAGAGAACGGGACACAAGGGTTTGGAAGGAGCTGGTAAATCTGGTTTTGGATTTGATAAGAGCAAGGTTCGTTGCTACAACTGCCAGAACTTGGGACACTTTCCCCGAGAATGTGAGAAACCAAAGATGCCACCATCAGGTCTCACTAAACCATCTCCTCCAAAGACTCCTGAGAAGGATGTACCTAAGACTGGAGCTTCTGATGCTCTGGTTGTGTTCGAGCCTACTAGTCTTGACTGGAGTGCTCAAGCTCAGCAGTATCAACAATGTCTAATGGCTCACATCACACCTGAGGTACATAATGAACCCGAGGAACCGATAAACTGTGTTTCTTGTATTACTCTAACTGCTTCTGTAAAGATCTGTCAAATAGAAAATGAAAACTTGAGAGAAAAGGTCGATAAACTTACTGAGTCAAACAAGTTTCTAAAAGCTAATGAAAGACTTTATGATAAGAAAATTGAGGCTTATAAGTTAGACACACAGACTTTTAAAGCAAAAGTTTTTAGTCAACAAGATGCTATTAAAAGTTATTCAACTGAAATTGATTTGTTGAATAAAGAACTTTCTGAATTAAAGTTTCAGTCTGTGAATTTCAATCGAAAAATCTCAAGCTTTTCAAACTCTCTTGACGTCTTCGATGAAATCGTTAACAAGCAGAGGACGGATACGAGTAGTAAGGCAGGACTGGGGTATAACTCAGTCCCACCCCCTACTAACCACTATCCTCTGTCTGTTAAGGAAGGCACCGAAGAACTTGTAGCTGACAACTCATCATGGCCAGCTACAAAATCCAAAGAAGCTAAATCTAATCCCAAAAGGCAGGCAAAGGAGAAAACTAAACGGCCAGAGTATCCCTTGCCTACTTTTGTTAAGTCTGAGAATACACCTCCAGTTAGTGTAAATGAGGTTGTTGAGATTAAGGATATTACCAAACAGGAGTATCCTAAGGTTAAAAAGGTTGAAGTTAAAACTGAAATTTTGCAAACTGAACCGGTTAAGGTTCAAAAAGGAAAAGAAAAGGTAAATAATGAGAACACTCAAACTTTACAGACACCTGTAAAGATTTTGAAACGAAGTTTATATGTTAATAATGATAAAGTTTCTCATAACAAACCTTCTTCTTCAACCAATCAACTTGAGAAAGCACCACTTAAAACATGTACACATTGTGCATGTTCAAGAAATGCTTTTCCACCTCCTCCGATAAATCCTCAGCCTCAACCATTTGTTGAGATACGTTCCTGTTTCTATTGCAAGAAACAGGGACATTTAATCCGTGATTGTCCCAAGCTTTCTAACCAACGCTTTGGGAGAGATATGCCTAGAACTTCTTTTTATGGAAATTCGTTTTCACAATCCCCACCTAGGCATTATTCCAACTCTCCCAAGCCAGTTGAGAAGCAAAGTAATGTTGGGAAAAAACCTTTGCCAAAACAAAAGTCCGAGATTACTCCCAAACCAATTTCCGAACCATCTAAGGTTTGGAAAAGAAAAGAGTCTGCTGTTGACTCTAATGTCGTCAACAATAACCCATCAGATGAAAATTCTGATTTGCTTAAAAATAAAATTCTGTCTGATGTGATTATTGTTGATGACTCCGGTGTACCTAAGTCTGTAAAGGCTTGAGTCACCGTTTCTCACTAATCTCCTTACTTTTGTGTGTTGCAGCAGTCTGAACGTGTGAGAGATAGTAAATGGTATTTGGACAGTGGCTGCTCGCGACACATGACTGGCGATGTGTCTCTTCTTGTGGATATTAAACCATACGCAGGAGGATATGTTGCCTTTGCTGGAGATACAGGAGGAACAATTTCAGGTCGTGGAACGCTAACAAATGGGAACGTTAGCTTTGAGAATGTGAATTATGTGGCACAACTCAATCACAACTTGCTGAGCGTTTCACAAGTTTGTGATAAGGATTACACCACTGCATTCACAAAGACTGAATGCGTTATACTGAAGCCAGGTTTTGTCATTCCTGAGGAATGGGTGCTAATGCGAGCACCAAGGAAAGATGACACCTACATACTGAATATGCGAACTGTTGAGACAACCAGCGAGTATACTTGTCTCCTTTCAAAGGCTTCTGAAAAAGAATCACTTCTTTGGCACAGACGGATAGGACATATTCATTTCCGCAAAATGAATTTTCTAATAAAGAATGATTTGGTAAATGGAGTTCCAAAACAGTCATTTTCTTTAAAGGATGACTGTATTTCTTGCCACAAGGGCAAACTCCATAAAAACTCCCATAAGTCTAAGATAGTGAATTCTATTGCTGCACCACTGGAACTCTTACATATGGATCTTTTTGGTCCCATTTCTACAAAGAGCATTGGTGGCAGATCTTACTGCTTGGTAGTTACGGATGACTACTCAAGATTTTCGTGGGTTTACTTTCTAGCTTCAAAGGGGGAGACTGCTGATATTTTGGTATATCTTTTGGATAAGTTGGCAAATTTGTGCAACTTGAGGGTGAAGAGACTGCGGAGTTATAATGGAACCGAGTTCAAGAATTCTACTCTCGAATTATATTGTGCTGCAAAAGGCATTGAACATCAATTCAGTGCTCCAAGAACTCCTCAACAGAATGGAGTTGCAGTACGTAAGAATAGGACTATCATCGAGACAGCTCGGACTATGCTAGCGGATTCAAAATTACCTATCATCTTCTAGGCTGAGGCAGTTAACACTGCTTGTTATGTTTTGAATCGGGTTCTCACGGTTAAGAAGAAGAACAAAACATGTTATGAACTCTTTAATAACCGTAAGCCAAATCTGAAGTTTCTAGAACCATTTGGGTGTCCTTGTTTGATTATGATTACTAAAGATAAACTCTCAAAGTTTGATGATAAAGCAGTTGAAGGGATTTTTCTTAGTTATTCGGTGAATTCTCTGAATAAGAGAGTTTATAACAAATCAACAAGTCAGATAGAGGAGCACTTTGAGGTTAAATGTTTGCGTTATACGGATCCTCCTCAAGGAACGGGTCCGGATTGGTTTTTCAATTATGAGGGTGTCTTTAACTCTTTCAACATACCTGAAGTAGATCAAGAGTAAGAGTTGGTCACCCTACTTCATGGAATCGGTCTTTCTCAAGAAACACCCGATTCTCCTCACAAACCATCTAACCCAAACCCTGAATCAGAATCCAATCAAACATCCACCTCAGAACCTACTCCATCACCTACTCCCGCACCCACCACAACACCTAGTCCAACAACAGCATCCACATCTACCTCTTCACCTACATCCACAACCAAACAACCTCCCACTACACCATCGTCAGATGCTCCTTCTACTTCCAAAACAATCTATACCAAGGAACTTCCTTTTGATCCATACATGCCTTCGTTAGAGGAAGAGGGAGAGGAAGAGGAAGCAGAAAAGATAAATTATTCTCACTTCTATACTCATGACGATGAAGATGATGAAGCATCACGGAATCTTTCTTTAACCGAAACTGCTATTATTTTAGAGAAAGAAGATGCTCCTGCGACTGAGGGAGATTTGAACAACTTGGAATTGAGTCTTGTGCCAGATACAATTCCAGTAACTCGTATACATAAGGATCATCCCATTGACAATATTGTTGGTGATCCTCATGCTCCAGTTCAAACGCGACATCAAGTGAATCAGACTTCAACTCAGCAACTTTTAGGTCTTGTTGCTAACCTCAATTCGTGTCATCTATCTCAGATTGAACCAAAGAAGGTTGAAGAGGCCTTAAAAGATCCATCATGGGTCGAGGCCATGCATGAGGAACTACAACAATTCAAGAAGTTGCAAGTTTGGGAAATAGTTCCGTTACCCAAGGGTGCCCACCTGACTAGTACTCGCTGGGTATATCGTAATAAGATGGATGATAGGGGCATTGTGATTCGTAACAAAGCACGGTTAGTAGTTCAAGGCTTCAGTCAAATTGAAGGTTTGGATTATGATGAAGTATTTGCCCCTGTTGCTCGATTGGAGTCCATTCGCATTTTCTTAGCATTCGCGTCCTATGAAGGATTTCGGGTCAATCAACTTGATGTTAAAAGTGCGTTTCTGTATAGACAAGTAGATACTGATGTGTATGTTAAGCAGCCTCCTGGTTTTGAAGACCCTGCTCATTCGGAATACGTCTGCAAGTTGAACAAGGCGTTTTATGGTCTTCACCAAGCTCCAAGGCTTTGGTATGAGAGGCTTATTACACATCTGATAAAGCATGGTTTTGTGAGGGGTATCATCGATAGCACGCTATTCATTCTTCGAGAACAATCTGGGGATTTGGAAGATATGTTACTTGTGCAGGTTTACGTAGATGACATCATCTTCGGTTCTATAAATGAGGCAATGTGCAAGAACTTCGAGAAGATCATGAAGTCTGAGTTTGAGATGAGCGCAATGGGGGAGCTCACATTCTTTTTAGGTGTACAAGTTGAGCAACTTGCGAAAGGTATCTATATACATCAGTCAAAATATGTCAATGACATGTTGACTCGGTATGACTTGCTCAATTGTAAAACCTATGGGACTACTATTGAGCTTAATCACAATATCAGACCTGCTGAGGACGAAGAAGATTGCAAAGAAAAGGACTATCATTCTATGATAGGTTCTCTCATGTATCTGACCGCCTCTAGGCCGGACATTGTGTTTGCCGTGTCAATCTGCTCCCGCTATCAGGCTAAGCCCAAGGTGTCTCATATGAAGGCGGTGAAGCGAATTTTCGGTTATCTCAGAGCTAGACCTACTCTTGGTCTATGGTATTCTAATGAGAAATCATTCGCTCTTACTGCCTATTCTAATTCGTATCATGGAGGTTGCAGCATAGATAAGAAGTCAACTACAGGGGGATGTCAATTTCTGGGATCGCGTTTGGTCTCTTGGCAGAGCAAGAACCAGACTACGGTTTCTCTTTCTATAGCAGAGGCTGAGTATGTTGCTGCTGCGAGCTGCTGTGCCCAAGTTCTTTGGATTCAGCACCAACTACGCGATTACGAGTTACTTCTTACTATGACTCCTATTCACATAGATAACACTGCTGCAATATCTATCACACGCAATCCCGTACAGCACTCTAAGACTAAACATATAGAACTTAGGTTCCACTTTATACGGGATTGCTATGAAAAACACCTGATAGACCTGGTCCATATAGACACCATTAAGCAAAATGCCGACCTATTCACCAAAGCTTTTTCTCGCGCTCGATTTGATGAACTGATCAACATGATTGGTTTAAGGTTTTTCGTACCTAAAAAGTGATTTGTGACTTGGAAATTTAATTTTCGTACATTTAATTGTTTTTATATGTGTAAAAAAAAAATGGCGATAGCCACTCTTTATACTCTTTAGTATAAAAGAAATGCACGGTTGCTACACTTTTAAAATAGACGTTGAGTTGTGTCTGTAAACAACTTGGGATATGATAGTACATCGGGTGACATGCACAAAATGGAATTTTAAGTTTTATCTTGGATGTGTCAGTAGGTTTATCTGACATATCTAAAACAGTTTTTATAAAATTTAGCTTCATCATACGATGTATTGGTAGGCATGATACACACCGGTTTGTGAGTGAGTAAGAAGTAATATTAAAACTTGTCTATTACTTTGTGAAAATTGTTATATGATGTATGAAATAAGTCTTAATTGATGAATGAAGGTACTACCATACGCTGTCATAATTATTATGTAAATGCAAAATTGGCATATAGTAATAATATGATTATTAGCCTAACTAATGGTGACTATTGTTGTACTCACGTACAGACCTGAATCCATTAGTTATGCAAATGGTCTCAAACTTGTTTTGTTCATACTAAGGGACCCTCTGTTGTACTAAGTACAGATCTAGGGCCACTAGTATCTTCATAATAGGTTTGATGTATGCCTAAATTTAAAATATCAAGTGTATGTTACAAGAAAGCCGAGATAAACTTGGTCTTGTAATCCCTACCTTGTGTGTAGAATATGCAGCGTTATGAGTTTTAATAAAATTTATCAGTTGATCATATAATAAGTTTCACATAATTAATATTCATACTAACAATAAAGGTTAGCTCACAGATTCGGATATATAATGTTTAGGTGGACAAACAATACCAATAATCGTCTTGAAATAATTTTTATAAAAGGGTTTTAAATGTGCCAAGTAAATTTAAAGTGGACAAACAAAAAAAATACTGATGATCGAAATAACACTTACTATTCCTAATAATTGCATGTTATTCCGATATGATCTTTAACCGGACTTAATCAACTCTGTCACCAAAAAGACTGTGTTAATTGTAGTTTTGTAATTTTTGCATTAATTTCTTGTATTTTTGAAGTTTTATTTTATGTTATCCCCTGTAACACCCTCAAATTTCGGTTTGCGGAAGCTGTCGGGTCGGGTGTTACTAAATCAAATATCACAGCATAAGATACATAATGAACGACTCTAAATGAGACGATTGAAAATAATTATACATTTCTCAAAATAGAACGTTTACAACGTTATGAGTTTGACAGTGAATTCCAAATACATAATTTGATAATACAAAAGTAAATGCAGAGTTGTCCCAAACGTTTGAAATCATGCGACTCGAGCTAGCATAATCTTGAAGTAATCCTAATACTGCTGGGCACCTGAGAACACATGCTAAAACAGGTCAGCTATAAAGCTGGTGAGTTCATAGGATTGTAAGTTAAAATCATGATGTAAGAAAACCTCGTATGTTTTGAAAAGTAGTTTCAAATTCTGTCATTTTGATGCGTTTTATATTTAAGTTTTGCAACACCAAATGTGTACACGTCAGATCGAGGTATCTCATACCTAAGGGTTCGGGTCATGTACCTAAGTACATATATACATGTATGACAATTCATGCCTTGATACCTAACAGGTAGTAGTTGTGTCTAAAAACATGAGGCAATACATGCCCATAACCATTGAGTAGTAGTATGACCGCGTCATATGATAACAATTAACTGTAGTTCCGCAGAACTATATAGATTATGTGAAATATGGTGCATACAGCAACCATCTGATTGTAAACCCGCAGATCTATGATTAAAATTGTTTTGAGTGTCCGTTTACCCAGTTAGTATACGCTAACCCGGACATGTTGTATCGAGCTAACGGCCTCGCGTGGAAACTCCACCGACCCGTTCTTCTTGTGAACCCCGAGTATAACTCGCTGATCCATTGATTGTATGTAAGTGCGGATCACGGCGCATAAGCCCGTGTCACATCGAGTGTATCGCTTTACCGCGATATCGTACTTGTGCCCACTTTACCGTGGCATCGTTTTGTGCCCACTTTACCGTGGCATCGTCATGATAGCTAGTCATGAGTGAAAATGTGAGAGTGCCATTCTGGCGTTGTTCTTGCAAATAATATTTAAGTCAGCAGTACTACGACTGCCCGACTGAGTAGATCGTATAATTGTATGTAGATATTCATCAGGTGACACCCCCACACGGTTGGATTACATCCTGAGCCGGGGGACCATCCCTGGTTGGATTACATCCTGAGCCAGAGTCGTCACCGGTTGAGTTATATTGATATGAGGAATCTGTACCAATGTGTGATAATATTGTATACTCCTAGCCTAAAGCCTAGCAAGTATATATATCGGAGTCTCAGAGGAAATGTTCACTTAAGTCCAGTTCCCGTTCTAGTGATAACGAAGAGTATCGACAGTTTTAGTTCCTAAAGAATAACTAAAACTAATAACAGTATAGATGTTGTCTAGTGTAAGTAGAACTAACTAGTTCTAAGGTATTCAATAATATTGTCCCGTGACAATATAGCGAAAAGATTATGATAACTACATCAGTTATGTGTTGGTATTCATTTTCCAATAATCTAACAGGGTACGATTGCAACCTATCTAGGTTGAGTACTGACATTGTTCTAAAACAATGTTAAGGGTGTAATTCCTAAGTATTACACATTTCGTATTACATGCAGTAATATAAATAGTTGTGAATTATAAAAGATTCTTAATGAAATTCGAAAACAATGATTGAGCATGTGTTTCACCCCGAAAACAGTAAAACAGTTGAAAGAGTGGGGCTATGAAACTCACCTGAGGAACTAGCGTCCTAATGTAACGAGTCGTGTTCAAGTATGATCCCCTAGTGTCCTAAACACGAGAGATTTCGTATGTTTGTAAGTATGGTTCGTGATTGGTGAATCGTAATAATAATTCATATTATTATTGGGTTCGAGTTTTCGTATACTTTATAAAGTATATTTGTTTTGAATGTAAGTCGTATCATATTTAAATTGTCATTTGAAAACGTCTTCCGATACTTAGAAAAATTTGGCTATTTTCTGTTTTCTGCGACATAACATGCGACACAAAAATGGTTCATGCGACACAAGGGTTGTGTCGCATAGTGCAACACAGAAGCTCTGCGACACAGTGGTTGTGTCGCATAATGCGTGTGATGCTAAATCAATAGCGACATAAGGGTTGTGTCGCATGGAGTCTGCGACACAAGGTACGACACAAGAATACGACATAAGGGTTGTGTCGCATGAGTAATTCATGCGACACAGTATGCGACACAAGGCTTGTGTCGCACTGAAGAACAGCAGCCCAGAAACCTTCGGGTTTCGCGTTTTTCCGGCCAAAATCGCAAATCAAACGCATTTTCAAGCTGTAAAATCATGGTTTCTTGGTTGTTTAGTTTATAAGTAAGTTATGTAATCATTATTACACTAAAACATTACTCCAAAATGACTAAATCTAAGAATTTGAGAATTTCTTACAAATGCGAATCGAGGCCAAACGAGGAAGAAAACGAGGGTGTCGCCTTTGTAAATGTTGTTCCTCTCTTGATGGTGATTCCGAAAATGTAAAATTTCGTGGGTCGATTTGAAGATCCGAAATCGGTAAGAATTTTTAGAGAGAGTTTTGGGTGAGGTGTGTGTGAAATGAAATGAAAGAAATGAAAGAATGAGGGGGGTTTGGGGGGTTGGGTGGCTGATCCAAAGAGGTGGGGAGGAGTTTTCCCCCACTTCGTTCCTATTTTGCAGTGTAAAATACCCGTATTTTGTACCCGAATAATATATATAAATTTAATATTTTTAGATTTATATTTCTGTTCTTTCGATTAGTAATTAATTAAATTACAAATAGTTTTACTCAATTTAAAATCTAATGTGACTTCAAATGGTTTTATTTGTGATTATTACATAATCACTATTCATTATATAAAATGTAAAGTTTTCGCTCGCTGAGTTATAATTGTATATAATAATACGATTATAAAAAGTTTAAATTGGATGAGGATTTTGACTTTTTGACCGGGTGTTACATCCCCAAAGTCACATATTACTTCTCAAATCGTGCGTCGAAATCTAAGAATCGGATTCGAATTGAAAATGGTTCTGTTCTGCGACGTCGTCCAGAAAGTCGCACACTACGTCGCATATGACATCGCAATTAGGTTACACTATATATAGTTTTTACCCGCGACGTACTCGTTACACTATTCACACTTTATTTGCGACCTCACATGCGACCTCAGCTGCGGCGACTGCGACGTAGCGACTACCGACGATTTTCAACTTCGATCCTTGATTTTTAGAGGCTTTCGTTCCGATTCATTCACGACTTTCTGTTCTCTACTTGTTACTCGACATTTAGGTACTAATTTTACCCGCTTTCACCGTGTAAATCATGTTTATTTGTCGATTATAGTTACGGGTTTTGGAGGGTACGGTTTTTGGGATAATTAGACTCACAAACGTTGGCTTTACATGAAATAATACATGTTTTCTTGCTCTTGGATATAAGCCGCATCGTTTGGTATATGTAGATTTGAAAACCCCCAAAATTGTTACTTACGGTTTTATGGGTTTGGAATGGTGTTCGTCGTTGCGACGTCGGCTGCGACGTAGCAGCCAACGTCGCATTATTTAGTAATTTTACACCTTCTGTGACATCACAAGCTACGTCGCCTTATCTGCGACCTCATATACTATGTTGCATTATCTGCGACCTCATGAGCGACAACGTATACTACGTCGCAATGTTTTATTTTTGTGATTAAATTCACATTTAATTGCAATATGCGGCATCCCCTTTAACGTCGCTCATCATTTGTGCGACATTATAGTTGATGTCGCCATTGATTTTGTGCAAATATTCTGCGACGTACTGTCTACTTCGCTCTTAGTTATGCGACGTTACCCTTGTTGTCGCACATATCAGTCATGTTTCTACGTTTCTAAGTCTAACTGTCAAATTTTCATCCAGCAATGGCAGGCGATTTCTTTCAGTCACTAACTGAATAAGAAAGACTGTGTTCACTGCTTCTGCCCAAAATGCTGTTCAGCAATGCCAATCTGCGGCTAGAAGGTTTACCTTCCGGTCGTTGATCCTTTTGTGCTTTCTGGTGTCTTGCGAGTGTTCTTACTCGATAAAATGCCTTAAAGCTTCTGTCTGATAATTGGGCCATATTCCCAGTTATTTATCTGTAGACGTGGTCTGGTGGGATACCATCCTTGTCTTGAATCTTAGCTTGACCTTGTCTTGGATTTTGGCTGTATCTGTTTCCCTGGGATCCTAGGTCTAGGTATAGGTTTAGGGTTTAGGATTTGATATGTATATTCGTAACTTTGTAATTATTTAACATATCAATGAAATCCTTCTTTTGTTACAACTTTGGTATAATATATTATGTTCATTCTAACATCTTTCGAGTATATATTATGTACTATTTTTCAGATATGGCATTAGCTTATGAGGTTCGTCACAATACCATGGCATACTTATATGATACTCACAAGAATGCACCTCCGTTTCGCCAAATGATTGCTTTTCCACGTCGTTCTCGCATTTTTCATGCTATTACAGATGACACTATTGTTTACAAGAATCTGGTTGGACCTTTCTGGCGAAACGCTTTGATCGTAACTGAGAACAATGTGCCTCGCATTGTGTCTGAAGTTTTGAATACACAGATTGTCTTGACAGAACTGGGAATTCGTGAGCTACTACAGCTTAATGATCAGCCTGATATGCCTGTGCTTTTCGATACCTCATTCATTACAGGTGGCATGCAAAGGATGGGTTATCCGGGGGTTCCAACAGATCAGTATCGTAAGGCGAATCTCACGCGGGCCTGGAGATATCTTATGCATATCTTTATTGTTTGCTTAGGAAACAGGAAGGCTGGTACAGACGGTATGAGTTATCGTCTAGCTTCTGCTATGCTCGCCTTGGTCTACAACAAGCCCTACAATTACTCTGGATTTATTTTCAAGGCTATGGTAGATAACGTCAACGGTGGGGTTAATAAATGGGGATTGTATCCGCGTTTTGTACAGCTTTTTATCAATCGCCATCACCCAGCACTTCAACAACATGGTGATGTGGATAATACATTGAAGATCACGCCAATGATGAGCATGATCTTCGCTGTATGCACTTCTCAGGAAAAGGGGGTTTAGGCACCACCGGATACTCCTTTATTCGGTGCTATTCTCGATGAGCATTACGTACCGCCACCTGATCCTCAGTATATGGATGCCCCAGCACCACAGTAACCACTTGTGAATATACCTGTTCACGCTGCGGGGGAGAATGTTGAGGATGATTTGGTCGACATTGAACAATTTGGCCATGTTGAGGACACAGGGTCTCATGACACGACTGAGGGATCTGATTATGATGATTCTGCTATTGTGAAAACATAGGATGGAGGTGAAACTCCTTCGGATTCTAATGGTGCCGTGCCACATCCTTCTCAAATGAAAACCATTCGACGTCAAAATCCAGAAAGATATAAAAGAATCAATCGTCGATTGAAAGAGGGGAGACGTTATGTTCCACGGGATACTGGAAAGCGTATTCTCGATGGTGATGATCCCGATGATGAAGATTTTCAACCTCTTCATAGCCGTTCTCGTAAATCTTCTTCTTCTAAAAAGTAAGTCTTAGCCGTTGAACCTACTCCTGCGTTTCTGCAAAAGATGATGGATGATATGCAGAAGATGTAGCGGATGATGGAAGAACAAGCTAAGAAGAATGCTTCTCAATCGGATATCATTGAAGTTCAGTCAAAGCAGATTGCTGAATTGCAGACTCGGGTGAATGTTCTGGAGGCTAGGTCTAGTGCCTCGGGGGAGATTGGGTCTGGGGATCCAAATGTAGAGTCACTAGGACCAAAAAATGTAACCCCAACTCCTGTAATTGAAAATGTTTCTAATGAAAACTTACCTCGTTTAGATTATTTTTCTGTTGATGATATTCCAGGACAGCCGAGACCACTGGCCGTTGATTACTCGTTTGCAGATTTATCTTTTATTCAAAGAATGGTCAATGAAGCTGAGACGGATTCAGGATATGTTTTTGATATGGATGATGAGGTATCAGTTGAAGATGAGCATCTGGGTAATGATGAACATTATGATGATGCTCCGTTTATCGAGACAGACTCAAGTGAAGATGAAGAGGGTCCTGCAAAAGCTACTCATGGAAAATCAAGTACTTCTCAACCAGAGCCTGCTCAGGAAACTACCTCAGTTACTCCAGCTCAAGAGGCACCAGCCACAGAAACTGCTAAAGAAAAAGCTGCTAGACATGGTCAATGGTGGCCTCGTGGAAGAAATGCTAAACCTGTACCTGTAACGTGCAAATCTTACAAGAGAACCTTGCGTCAAGAGGTTAGAACCAAAAGGTACAATAAATTGAAGCCGACGTTTGGTACTAAGTATACATTCAAGAAGAAGCTGGATCCGAAGACAGGTCAACCAATAGTCAAAGTTCACTATCCGCCGGCTGACTGTCTGACTGTCTGACTGAAATACCTCTGGAGAAAGTTCCTTACGATTTTCTTCGCATATTTGTACATTGGGAACTTGATTCACATACGGGTGAAGCTGTGATTATATTTGTCCCTGATTCAGAACCACAGCTAGAACATGGAGGTATTTGGAACTTGAGACAAGCTGCATTTCGAGTATTCAATCCTATGAGTTTGATGAATCTTCACAAAAAGGATTTGAGAAAACTTTTCGATAATAGGATTCGGGTTAACACTAACAATGAGTTCAACAAGAAGCTTGCCGATCAATTTCAGAAAGTTGTTGAAGTTTTCATTACTTATGGTATACATGCAGATGGGAAGTTTCCTGCGAGCTGGGTTTGATTGAAGAAATCTTTGAAGACCAAGCTAAAGACACGGGGGAGTTTGTTGGTGCATGTTAGTGTGTTTGTCAGTTGGTCTAGCTCGTATTTTGAATTGTAATTAGGATTGCTGACTTGTGCCACGTTGTCTGTAATGTCGCACATGCGACGTCAGTTAGCTGGGCATGTGACATTGTCTATGTCGCATGGGCCAGGGCCTGCGACGTTGTGTGTAACATCGCAGGATTCAGTGTTTAGTATATAAACACGTTTTGTATTCAGTTTTAGGGTTGACGAATAACCCTAAACGCAATTTGTCGAAAATCTCTGTAACCTAGTCGGCCAATATCAATAAACAAGTGTTTGAATACGTTAATCTTATGTTTGTTTGATTGATCCATTTGTGTTGATATTCAATTGTTGATTCCGCAATCAATTGATTAGTGTAACTCGATCAAGATCGCCGTAAAGGGACTTTCAAGTTGGGTGGTAAAATCCGATATAGTTTTCCGATTAAAAGTGAAATATTTTTATGGAAAGTGAATGCATGTTCCAAAGAATGTCTAGTGTAACAAATACAATTTCTCTCTATGTCAGTCATGTGCTGAATGGGTAACCCTCGTTAGGTCAGCATTTTGGGTTATCATGCTATGGATGACCTGGTCCAAGGGTTATGCTCAGAAGTACATCCCTCATGAAAGCATGTTTGGGGTTCGCATAGCGGAGGAGCTGTCCCTAGGGAAGGAAACTTTTGATCCTTCCGCATTAACTTGGTTTATATGCGCATTTTTACGTTATTTTATTGTCATGACTCGGCAAGTCTAGATTACTTTGTTGATGGGTTGACTTCTTGCCAATAGTGGATATCTTGATCTACACTAGGCACGGGGCAACTTTTCCAGATCAACCCCTACGAGATTTAGAACTGTGGGGGATCTCTACTAGAGGTAGCGTAAGAAGGCACCTCCCGCTGAGGTAGGACTATTCTATCAGTTTGTTCTGGCTAGCCTGAGGCATGAGACGCAGATACAGGATGAGATAGCGTGAGCCGATGTATGTAGCTTGGCAAGTGTAGATTGCCTTTTTGATAGGTTGACATCTTGCTACTAGTGGATATCTTGATCTATACTAGGCACGGGGTAACTATTCTGATCAACCCCTACGAGACTTAGAACTTTGGGGGATCTCTACCAGGGGTAGGGCTAGAAAGCACCTCCCGCTAGGGTAGGACTATCTTATTAGTCTGTTATGGCTAGCCTGAGGCATGAGATGCAGATACGGGACATGATACCGTGAGCCGATGTACATGGCTTGGCAACATATAATATCATGAAGGGGGGATGATCAGACCCGCCCCTGCTGTATACAAGTTGTCTTTAAGCATAATATTCCTTGAGGTTTGTAACATGCCATATACGTGGCAGAGGTGTACCATTTATATAAGTTGTTAAATCGTAAGAGCCGTTACCATTACTTACAGGTAGCACTTTTGGTTTATTCAATACAAAATGGTTTTATTTATACTAGCGTCAACCCGCGCAATGCAGCGGGACAATGAGAGTACTTATGAGAGATGTCGCTAGTAATCATGATTTTAAAGATAATGTAAGAATTATCGAGTGTGCTTGTTTGTGGGGAGTTGATAGATACAACACATAAAATGATCCATACAACACTATTATGCTATTATATACTTGTACTGTGTATTCAAATGTTGTACAGTTTGGTTTATACAACAATTTGTTTGTTGTATATATCAACTCCCTTGTTTGTGTCTCTACCTATTTTGTTTTTGTTTTTTATGTGATACATATATTGTTTGGTCATAGAGATATTTTGAATTATCTACCAAAGCTAGCAACGATGTTTTGTGTAACTTTATATTACATTTGACTATACATATTTGTTTTCCGGAATAAAGTAATGCTTTAATAGAATTTATTGTCTAAAAAAATTTATCTCGGACTTATTTGTTATTTCTAAATTTGTATATGTTTATTCATGGATCATATTTAAAATGTTGTTAAATTTATAGATTTTATTCGAAAATCATGAATCATTTCCACAATTACAAATGATGTTTAATTTAGTTATAGGTAGTTTTGTCTTTTATATCTAGCTAAGTGTAGTTTTGTCATTTCCGATCTTTAAATTGGTAAGGCTCTAAAGAAATGGGGTAAACAAATTATAATGGAGTATAGATGTGTATATATATAGAATATAGATCTATAGAGAAGGAAAAATTGGGAGAGAAAGGAGAGAAGACATCTAGGCCTTTAATTATTTTGATCAAAGGTTCAAAATTAAGGAAGATATATTTTTAAATTTTGACAATATTAACTCCAGATTATTTAAAGTTAGAGGGCAAAATTGTACATTACCATAAGCTTCCTTTTGAAACCGTCAACTCAATATTCAAATCATGAACCGCCAGACTATTTCCTAGGAATTTGGAATTAAAAAAAAAAGAATTCGAAAAAATTTTCCAACAATTAATGAGTCCTTTAATTGAAATATGGTGATGAAACAAATTATTGAAATTATATGTATCAATTTTCTAACTTTGTGAACTAGAAAAAATGATAGTAAATTAAAAATTGAAATTTAGTAATTTAAAATTGTAAAAGTAGTCTTGTTTATTGAATCATATAAAAAAAGTGAATCATACTTATAAGAGTTTGTTGAATCAAATAAATAATATAAATCAATTATTTAATTATCTATTGAATTGGAAAAACGATAATTCATACCATCTTTAACGATATTCTATAAAATATTTGAAGTTTTTAACAAGTTTAGTTTTGTGAAATAATGTTATCATGAATCATAAAATTGAATTTCACTTAGAATACACGTTAAGATTATTCTATGAATCAAATCTTGAATTTTCTGAATCATTGTTTTTTATCACGGAATCAAAGCTATCATTTTATGAATCAATATATACTCCGTATTATTCATAGAATTAATTAATCGTCGTTAACCTTAGACTATAATAACTGAAGTAGCGAATCAAATTGATAGTTATAAAAACATTGCAAATCAAACATATAGATTGAATGCTTAAGGCTGAAGCATGTGATACAAATAATTAATATCTGAAGGTGGTCTCGTACAGAGAGCAATTGATATATTACAAATAAATAAATGGTAGTAATATGTAGGATTGTCTTGTAACATGGTAAAGCAAATCAATTGAGATATTTGTTGTTTTATTATGTAAAATTCGAAAATAAAAAGTTGCAGACGATGATTAACAAGAAATAGTAGAGGACAAAATTCATATGAAAAAAAATTGATCCACAATTTATGTAATATGTATAACTGACGTACATATTTAAATTTATTAGATAATTATTTAATTAAATGATTAGATGGTAATTACCCATTATACCCTTGAAATTGATTTTGAAATGATGGGTCAATATTGCTTCTCCATCTTCTCTCCATAAATTTCATTCTTTTTTCATCCCCCTACTATATATATATATATATATATGAGGCTAACATATATTGTTGGAGATTTTACAAGGAAAATTTCGGGCAGGTTGGTGCACTTGGACGTTGCGCTATAGAATACCTGGTCTTAGGGATATCCTGATGGTGATAACACCTTGAACCTGCAAGAATAGTTAGTCTTTGGATAACAATATATTGATGTTGGGTAATACTTTGTTATCACTCCCCCAGGTCAGCGCACTCATACGTTACGCTATTGAAGACTTGGCCCTACGAATATCCTGATGGTGGTAACACCATTAACCTGCAAGTGTAATTAGTCTTTGCACAACAATTCATTGGGGCCTAGTAATACTACATTATCACTCCCCCAGGTCAGCGCACTCGTACATTGCGCTATAGAAGACCTATCCCTAGGAATATCCTGATGCTGGTAACACCATTTACCTGCAAGAATATATAGTCTTTGCACAACAATTTATTTGGGCCAAGTAATAACACAATCACTCCCCTAAGTTCAGGATGGTAACCTTATCAAGTACCATGTTGAACTTACAATAGGGTAATCCCTGAAGGTCAGCGTACTTGGGCATTACTGTTGGAATAGTGTCCAAATTCATAACTAATTGGTAAGAATATCATTAAAAGTAGAGTCCTTTTGTGACACCCTGCGATTTCGACGTAATTGTAAACGTAATTAGCACGCATTTCTAGGTTAATTCCCTACTTGAGTGAATTCACAACACATTTTAGAGATAAGTCTAGCAAAGCCCAACTAGTTAATACACGTAGTATTACATATCGTAATTAGTTGTAATTACGTACGAAACAATTTGGAACAAACGCGACAAAAATATACGACTGTTGGTGAACGAATTTATTTAATGAAACGAAATTTTGTTAAATAACAGTAACGTTTATTAAATATTATGTTGATAATATTTACAAGTTTTTCGTAACGAATAACATTTATTTCGTACAACTGAAACAAAATAAAGTTTAAAATTTCATAACTCAACTAAATTAATTTTATAAACATCTCGGTTAAAAATATAATTGAATGCGTATCTAAAAATTAATTATTTAAAATATTGAAACATTTAACGATCAGGTAAACAAACATGGATAAAATACCACAAAAATGGGGACACAAAAACTACACCAAAACCCACCTCCCCACCTCCCCACCTCCTCTTTCGTTCATTTCCATCTTTCACACTCTCTCTCTATCCTTCCTTCTCTCTCAATCCTCTCTCTAAAAAGTAAACAAAAACCACACAAATCACACAAAAACTACCACGAAAACTCATCGAATCATCTAGCTCATTTGGAATAAAACGATCACGGGATCACGATTTACACTTCTACCTTTCCGGATTTTCTTCGCGTTAACTTTGTAAGATCCCGACATTTAGTAAACTTTTAGATTTCGAAGTTTCATTTGATATTTCATGTTTAGTATACTTAGATCATCATTTTTTAGTGTTTTATACAACTGAAAATGTCCAAAATCGAACCAAAAACCCGTTTTTGTGAGCTGTTCGTCGAACAGTTGTAAGTGTCGCATAAGGCCCCAAAACAGTATACCGACACTTCCTAAGTGTCGCATTAAGTGACGCATAAAACCCTAACTTACCGTCACTTGCTTAAGTGACGCTACAAACCCTAATTTCCCGACACTTCGTTAAGTGTCGGTAACCCTTACCCGACACTCTCATGCGTCACTAACCTAAGTGACGCCTAAATCCGATTTTACTTTTAACCGACACTAATCACAAGTGACACATAGATTGTCGAACATTGATAGCGACACTTACCCAAGGGCCGCCTACTAGTCTAAGCGACACTTCATCCGACACTAGCCTAGTGTCGCTACCCCAAGGCAAGTGACGCCTCAAGTGTCGCATAAAACATAAGGTTTACAAACTACTTTTTCACTAAGTGTCGAACTTAACCGAGAACGAATACTTACATTCGATACTATACGTGAACTTTAAAACATTACAAACACACTTATTTTATTGAAATTGTGATTTCAAACTATCACCAACAAGTCGTATACATTTTCACAACAGCGAAATACAAACTTAAAGGTTTAACAAACACTTTGGACATAACTTGGTTGTACGAACACTAGCATGGATGGTCGACTTAGACATCCACATACTTATTAAATCTCATACGTTTAGGGCGTTAGGAAATTCCGAACTATACTTGGGCTTTAGGCTTTGCTAGCACTCAAACATATTCAACTCAACAGGTGAGTTCACAGCCCCACTTTTAACTGTTTTACTGCTTTCAACTTGGGGTGAGAAACATAGTCAACTGCTTTATTGATTGCCATAACTGCTTTTACATACATGATTGTATACTTGTTTTGCTCGAACGATTAGAGTACTTTAAACTGTTGAACTCTTACACGAAACTGGTATTTATGAAACAACATTTTCATAAACTTGTTAAACTTTGTTTGGTAAACCGGAGAACGACCGGTACTTTTTATATAAACGCTGGAGAACGACCAACCATGTATTTTAGTGCCAGAGAACGACTGGCCAAGTGGACGGGAGAACGACCCGTACGTCTTTAGACCGGAGAACGACTGGTACTGTGTTTCGCTGGAGAACGACCAGCAGTGTTTATTGCTAGAGAACGACTGGCCGAGTTGGACGGGAGAACGACCCGTGCGTCTTTAGACCGGAGAACGACCGGTACTATTTTGGAAACGCTGGAGAACGACCAACAACATATTTTAAACTGTACTTTGGATAACATCTCACGTAAACTGTATTTGGGCAACATCACAACCGAACTACATTTGGATAACAATCCACAAAACGATTACTCAACTATTATGGCAATAACTGTTACGAACGTATTTGGTTAAACAAACTGTAGTTGCAAACTTAAAACCTGTGAATTCACTCAACCTCGTTGTTGACTTTTACTATGTTTTTCAGGGAATTAGTTGCACGTAAGACCGCCTGCACACATGGAAATCTAGGCGACCCGCAAAGCTTTAGGATGTCAACTTTTGAAACATATGGATTTCTTTTGTATAACTAATCTGTTTTTAGTCATATTTACGAAATCTACTTTTGTAAACTTATCAACTTTTACAAATGTACGATTTGATGAATAGTAAACTTGTAACTATTACTTTTGGCATCTTAATATATATGTTCAATTGTAATCATATGCTCTGATACGTATGCATGTACAATGTTGGTGTCATTACCCCCATACTTAACTAAATGCTTCCGCTAAACAAAATCAATGAATTTGGGGGTGTGACAGATTGGTATCAGAGCCATTGGTTATAGTGAACTAGATTTCTTAGGTGACTTAGAGACCTAGACTATAGCCTTGGCTAGAACGCACATGCATACACACCTTTGCATAACGTCTAACTATCGTTACGACACATCGATACGCGCAATCCATTATTTGAACTGTACTGCGTCCGACTTCATTCATACACACTCTGATCTCATGCGAACCTGATCGTATTGAACGGTTGATGAAAAGAAGTATGTATTTAGCATCATATGATGATGCCTGGCCAACGTGATTATATTATACTAAGTACATATGGGTGTTTCATAGTCGTAAGATACGTGATGGGGATCTTGTCATTTCTTCTTAAATACTCGATAACTGAATTATGTGAAACTTCATCCTTCACACCTCTTTCATTGGCATTGACTTCTGCATTTCCTTCCTCGCAGAACGTCAGTATGCCGCCTAAACAAAGAAAAACCCGCAACAGTCGCCAAACGAATACACCTCCTGTCGTCGAAGCCACCGAACAAATTATCGAGCGACGTGTAGCTGAAGCTATCGCTCAATACGAGCCAGCCGCAACCGTGAAAATGTGGTAAACAACAGTGGAGCCACACCTGTCAACAAAGAAACCCTAGCAAATACCCAACAAGGGTGTTCATACAAAACCTTCCAAGCTTGCAAACCCAACACCTTCATCGGGACTGAAGGGGCCATTGGCCTGGTCCACTGGATTGAGAAGATGGAATCGGTGATCGACATCAGCGACTGCGCAACCGATAAGATAGTGAAGTATGCCACGTGTACCTTGGCAGACAAAGCGTTAACTTGGTGGAACGCTCAGATTCAGATCCTTGGCCGTACAACCGCATACTCCATCTCGTGGGAGACTTTGAAACAGATGATGGTGAAAGAGTTTTGCTCCCAGAGTGAGCAACAGAAACTCGAAACCGAGCTTTGGAACATACAAATGATCGGTGATGATATTACTGGATACACAACCCGGTTTCAAGAACTGGCACGCCTCGTACCCCACATGGTGACGCCCGAGAGCAAACGCATTGAGCGTTACAACAAGGGCTTGGCACCCCAGATCATAGGCATGGTTATGTCCTCCAAACCGACTACCTTTAGGAGTGCAGTTGACCTGGCTCAAAGTCTGACCGATGACGCAGTCCTAATTGGAACCCTGAAAGTTGCAACGGGGAAAAGCGAACCAGCCCGTACTGAAATTGTTGGTTACGGAGGTGACAAACGTAAATGGAACAGTGAGGGAAACGACCACCAGAACCAACCAAGTAGGAAACCCTCAGGAAACTCTAGGGCTTACGTTGCCACCGCCCCAACTGGACCCAAACCCTATCTTGGCAACAAACCTAAATGTGACAAGTGCAGAAAGCACCATGCAGGCGAATGTGCTTTCTGTCAGGACTGCAAAAGCTGGGGCCACTTAGCCCAAAACTGTAAAACCAACCCTCCCACTCGAACAAACAATGGGTTCTTTGAGTGTGGCAAACCCGGACACTACCGAAACCAATGCCCACAACTCAACAACAACCGGAACAACAACAATCAGAACAACAACCGCGCCGTCAACACCGAAAATGCTCGCGGACGTGCATACATCCTTCGCGCCAGCGGACCTCTAAACTAGTACGGTACGTCTTAGCAACTATCGCTACGAGTTAACATTTCCTTATTCGAATATTGATTCCAACCTGATACTTGTTAAACATTGATTATTTTTTGAACGTACCACTTATCAAACTATAACGCGAGTATACATCTATTGTTAGAACTTTTATGGCTACATTCGAATGCCACGTAAACTACTACTATTGTTGACAACACGTTCTTTCGGAAAACATACGCGACGAGCGTTCTGACTTGATTTCAAATCTCGGGACGAGATTTCTCTAACAGGGGGAGAATGTGACACCCCGCAATTTCGACGTAATTATAAACGTAATTAGCACGCATTTCTAGGATAATTCCCTACTTGAGTGAATTCACAACACATTTTAGAGATAAGTCTAGCAAAGCCCAACTAGTTAATACGCTTAGGATTATATATCGTAATTAGTTGTAATTACGTATGAAACAATTTGGAACAAACGCGACAAAAATATATGACTGTTGGTGAACGAATTTATTTAATGAAACGAAATTTTGTTAAATAACAGTAACGTTTATTAAATATTATGTTGATAATATTTACAAGTTTTTCGTAACGAATAACATTTATTTCGTACAACTGAAACAAAATAAAGTTTAAAATTTCATAACTCAACTAAATTAATTTTATAAACATCTCGGTTAAAAATATAATTGAATGCGTATCTAAAAATTAATTATTTAAAATATTGAAACATTTAACGATCGGGTAAACAAACACAGATAAAATACCACAAAAATGGGGACACAAAAACTACACCAAAACCCACCTCCCAACCTCCTCTTTCTTTCATTTTTATCTTTCACACTCTCTCTCTATCCTTCCTTCTCTCTCAATCATCTCTCTAAAAACTAAACAAAAACCACACAAATCACACAAAAACTACCACGAAAACTCATCGAATCATCTAGCTCATTTGGAATAAAACGATCACGAGATCACGATCTACACTTCTACCTTTATGGATTTTCTTCGCATTAACTTTGTAAGATCCCGACATATCGTAAACTTTTGGATTTCGAAGTTTCATTTGTTATTTCATGTTTAGTATACTTAGATCATCATGTTTTAGTGTTTTATACAACTAAAAATGTCCAAAATCGAACCAAAAACCCGTTTTTGTGAGCTGTTCGTCGAACAGTTGTAAGTGTCACATAAGGCCCCAAAACAGTATACCGACACTTCCTAAGTGTCACATTAAGTGATGCATAAAACCCTAACTTACCGTCACTTGCTTAAGTGACGCTACAAACCCTAATTTCCCGACACTTCGTTAAGTGTCAGTAACCCTTACCCGACACTCTCATGCGTCACTAACCTAAGTGACGCCTAAATCCGATTTTACTTTTAACCGACACTAATAACAAGTGACGCATAGATTGTCGAACATTGATAGCGACACTTACCCAAGTGCCGTCCACTAGTCTAAGCGACACTTCATCCGACAATAGCCTAGTGTCGCTACCCCAAGGCAAGTGACGCCTCAAGTGTCGCATAAAACAGAAGGTTTACAAACTACTTTCTCACTTAGTGTCGAACTTAACAGAGAACGAATACTTACATACGATACTATACGTGAACTTTACAAACATTACAAACACACTTATTTTATTGAAATTGTGATTTCAAACTATCACCAACGAGTCGTATACATTTTCACAACAACGAAATACAAACTTAAACGTTTAACAAACACTTTGGACATAACTTGGTTATACGAACACTAGCATGGATGGTCGACTTAGACATCCACATACTTATTAAATCTCATACGTTTAGGGCGTTAGGAGATTCCGAACTATACTTGGGCTTTAGGCTTTGCTAGCACTCAAACATATTCAACTCAACAGGTGAGTTCACAGCCCCACTTTTAACTGTTTTACTACTTTCAACTTGGGGTGAGAAACATAGTCAACTGCTTTATTGATTGCCATAACTGCTTTTACATACATGATTGTATACTTGTTTTGCTCGAACGATTAGAGTACTTTAAACTGTTGAACTCTTACACGAAACTGGCATTTATGAAACAACATTTTCATAAACTTGTTAAACTTTGTTTGGTAAACCGGAGAACGACCGGTACTTTTTATATAAACGCTGGAGAACAACCAGCCACGTGTTTTAGTGCCAGAGAACGACTGGCCAAGTGGACGGGAGAACGACCCGTACGTCTTTAGACCGGAGAACGACCGGTACTGTGTTTCGCTGGAGAACGACCAGCAATGTTTATTGCTAGAGAACGACTGGCCGAGTTGGACGGGAGAACGACCCGTGCGTCTTTAGACCGGCGAACGACCGGTACATTTTGGAAACGCTGGAGAACGACCAACAACATATTTTAAACTGTACTTTGGGTAACATCCCACGTAAACTGTATTTGGGCAACATCCCAACCGAACTACATTTGGATAACAATCCACAAAACGATTACTCAACTATTATGGCAATAACTGTTACGAACGTATTTGGTTTAACAAACTGTACTTGCAAACTTAAAACCTGTGAATTCACTCAACCTCGTTGTTGACTTTTACTATGTTTTTCAGGGAATTAGCTGCACGTAAGACCGCCTGCACATATGGAAATCTAGGCGACCCGCAAAGCTTTAGGATGCCAACTTTTGAAACATATGGATTTCTTTTGTATAACTAATCTGTTTTTAGTCATATTTACGAAATCTACTTTTGTAAACTTATCAACTTTTACACATGTACGATTTGATGAATCGTAAACTTTGTAACTATTACTTTTGGCATCTTAATACATATGTTCTATTGTAATCATATGCTCTGATACGTATGCATGTACAATGTTGGTGTCATTACCACCATACTTAACTAACGGCTTCCGCTAAATAAAATCAATGAATTTGAGGGTGTGACACCTTTTTGGGTTGCCCTCAATGAACAGTAAAGAGAAATGAATAAGGAATAATATTGACTGGTATTAATATTATATTTAATTAATTGGTTTATTAATTTATCTTAAATTAATTAGAAATCAAAAGAAATTAAAATGGCGGAAGATTCCGGAAAACCAATTCAACCGCAGGTTGGAAGGTCCGACCGCCGGTTGGGATTAGGGTTTTGAAGTCGGTGGAGCACGCGGGTCAGAATCCAGGTGCTTGGGCAGAAAGTTAACCCAACCGCCGGTTGGAAGGTTCAACCGGCGGTTGGATGTCGAAATTTGCAAACTGTGGGGTTTTTCTCTCCTATATAAATAGGGGTCTAGCCTATACCTTAGGACATACGAATTTATACGAATTTTTGGTTCAAAGTCAAAAATTATTCTTTCTCTGGGGTTCCTGGGTGTAAAGCATTAGAGGTATTCTAGTTTGGGTACTCGTCTCCAACTAAGGAAGTTCTGCTAGATGGTCTGCGTGGGAGAAATTCGATTTTCTTCAAGGTTAGTATTTTCCTTATTTATCTATTTTGTTATTACTTTATTTATTAAATTTAAGATCCTTTAGGGTTTTAGTTTCCTTTTGCCCTAGATTAATTATTGAATTTCCGCTGCGTATACTAATCTAGTTAGGGTATTATGGAATAGAAAACCCATCAGTGGTATCAGAGCCATAACTTAATAAATAGTAGCATTCAATTATTTGCAATAGTATGTAGGTGAATGATAAACTGGAAAAGGAATAATCTAAATAGGTAATATAAATTTACAATTTAGATACTTATATTTTGAATTGTCTAAAATAGACCCCTCAATTAAGAAATAATCTAAATAAGTAATATGAATTTACAATTTAGATACTTATATTTTGAATTGTTTAAAATAGACCCCTCAATTTTAAATGTTTAAAATAGAACCCTAAACCTCAAGAGTTTAAGAAGGAACTTTATATGTATAATATGAACTATATATATGTATAATTAATGTCTAAACACATCGTCAGCCAATTGATAAATCGGCTCACCCATATGAACAAACTATAAGAGAGGTATAAGGCGGGTCGCTTTGCTTCCCTAAAGAACATGTTTTTAATATGCTTCACGCTGACCTGATTCTCCGCTTCTTTGTGCGTTCAATGGAGCTACCGAAGACTTTTGATATGATGATGTCAAAATTAAAAGTAGACTTAAAGTACTAAAACAAAATTCCTTTTTAGCTATAGGAAATGTGAATAGTATGCCACTGATGCGTGTGAAAGCGTCTAGTTTATTAATTTATAAAATGGAAATACCTTATATATACTTCTCACACAACCAGGCAAGAATACCCGATCGAATGTTAGTATAGACTTGGTAAGTCCGAGTCGAACACGAGGAACGGATGTCAATATTAAATAAATTGGAAATTAATACAAATAATGAAAACAATGAATATTGGGGGGCGTCTTAGTTCCGATCGAACAATTGACTAACAATTATGTAATATAGTTTTAAATTAAAACTGAAATGAAATAAATAATAATTAAGAAAACAATTAATCAAATATAGATACTTGATTCAAATGGTAAGAAAGATGCATTCGCTTGGACTACTTTCCTTAGAATCCGATTATTACTTTATTGAATTGCTAACATACGGATTTTATTGTGATATGACAGTTGTACCAACCCTCCTTACAAGATAAGTTGATTAAACCCAATTAAGAAAGACATAAAGTTGTTTTCAACACGCTAACAGTTCAATTTAATGTTGCCCACCAAATTATGTTCTAAATTAAACCTACACCGTTTATGTGATCTATTCTTATAACTTGAATCAATAAAGTTTATAACTAATAATAGTTATCTTGTTCATTAATGATTATTACCAATTATTAACCCTAACCTATCAAACTCAATATATTCAGCAATAATCGCCAATCAAAATCAACAATTATCAATAATCTCTTAACCAAATGGAACTCAATCACAATCAATTAAGAAACCACGCTAGGTAATCAACAATAATCAATCAATAACTAAGGACATCAAATAAACACATAAACATTCATAAAATCCGATATAATCCGCAATTCAATAATCAAATCATCATCTAAGTATCATCATCCAAGCAAATACAATAAAGATTTAGCTACTCATAATGTTCCAGAAAATCAGAAACGAAAACATAACCGAAATCATAATCAAATGAAAAGGGTTAAAGTATTCGAACCGAGAAATTGAAAGAATGATTGAACAATCGAAAGGGCTTCAAATCTTCTTGCTTTCTACCTTCAAAATGCTCCCGAAATGGGGGAAAACCCCCTTTGGTCGCTTCTGGTCGTCTTAGGGTTTGTGGTGTGAAATTATGGCTTGAAAACCCTAAAATCGGACTTAAATGGTTGAAAAAGTCATCCATACGGCGTATGGAATTCCATATTGCGTATGGATGTAAAAGCCCATAAATCCAGCCCGCGATAACGGGTTTCAGCCCAGTTTTCAATCCATACGGCGTATGGAATTCCATACACCGTATGGATGCATTTTCAGAAAAAATGGTAAAAACGAAAGTTGTAGCTCTCTGTGTTAGCTAAATTCTCCAAGTTGAATCACCTCAATCGGAGTTCGTATGAGAAAGTTATGGCCAAAATACTAACAGCTGTCTGAAAACTCAGCTTTTACATTCTTCCTCCATTTTCAGCTCATCTTTCATTCTTTTTCCGATTCGAGCTTCATTTACACTTCAATCCAACCCTCTCATGTCCAATTCTTTATTCAACTTTTCTTCGAAATAAGCTCGTTTTCCGTTCCTTTTCGATCCAAGCTCCAATTTAACTCCTAAATGCAAATATGAACGAAATAAGTATTTTATTCATACAAAATGCATTAGAAACCTATTGAATAAAGGGGTAATTAGCACTATAAAATAGCACATTTTGGCGTTCATCAAACATCCCCCACTTGAATCCTACTTGTCCTCAAGTAGACTATCAGTTAAAGTCATGAACAGGCAAAATATCAGAACATAGGGACTTACAAACTAGCCAGCATTTCACAACCCAAATTTTACTCTTAAAACTAATTTTTCATTAAATCTAGCAATCAAGAAACTCTATCAGGAAACCAAATTCTTCACTAATTATTATTCGGCATAAAAGATAAATCACACGGATTACCGATATTGTTGTCCACCTAAATAATCTATATTACAGCCATTGAGCTTAACTCTTATTATTCTAGCAGGCTTTACCTTCGAATCCCAATAGCAAGATATCCTCATACAACTAACGCACCACAACTTTCCTCAATAAAGAAAATCTAAATTAAATCAATCATTTTTCAGGTCAAGACATTGGTGACAGGTCTGTACCGTACAACAAAGCGACTTAACTTGGCCTTGGTTTATTCATTTATTCATTTTTTATTTTATTTATTTTATTTTTTATTTATTTTTTATTTTTTTTTTCAAATAAATATACTAACGGAAACCAGGTCTGTACTTTCGTACAACAGAGGAGACAACACCCGGTATATTCCCAAATGATGACCATTAAGATTTCAGAATTGAGGGCTATAACACACTACCCTATAAGAATTAAGGCAACAACCATACCTTACTAAAGATCCTCTCAGGCAAACCTACTTACTACATTAATTTATTCAATGGCTCAATAACTTTCATATAGATTGCTTATCGATACATCACATTATGAACTATCTCATATTTGCAATTTAAGATTTATTCATTCATTTGAATTCCCCAATTTTGTTACAAAATTAGCTAAACTTAAGAAAAATTAAAATTTTAAAAGTTAAATTTAGACTGAAAAATGACTAATACAGAATGCCCTTGAAAATGATATCTACCATTAAATGCAATTTGATAACTTAGGACAAGTGAACTTCTTTTCCCCATCCCCCACTTTAAAATATGCAATGTCCTCATTGCAAAAATAAACATAAACATAGGGAATAGAAAAGAAGTGAACAGAAATACTCCCCTGATCTGGAAGAAACATCCATGAATGAACTGGTTATGAAATAAAATACAACAGCACACTTCCGTAGGCATCACGGTTGCATTTAGTGTCTGCAACAAGCCTTTAAACCCCTCAGTATCTTGAGTGGACGAGTTGTAGTCTCGTGAGGGTTTCCAGGGAACACACCCACAAAGTTCAAACCTGCAAACAAAAACAACAAAACCAAATAACAAAATGACAAAATAACGGGTTGTCTCCCGAAAGCGCTTTTGTTTATCACGTCGGTAAGCTCGACATCTTGCTCCACAACTTAACTCAATTTCATCTCCAAATCACGCTTGGAGTCCCTTGCATCACCATCGTATCTCTTCAAACGACTTCCATTAACCTTGAAAGTTTTTCCAGAATGACCTTGCAGATTAACAGCACCAAAAGGATAAACCTTTTCAACTATAAAAGGTCCTGTCCAACGAGTCTTCAACTTTCCAGGGAATAAATGCAGACGAGAACTGTATAGGAGAACCTTATCACCTTTTTCAAATAAACAATTTGATTTAAAGCGTGAATCATGCCATTTCTTGGTGCGCTCCATATATAGTCGAGCGTTAACATAAGCATTCATCCCTAACACTTTCTCCAATTGTGCATTCGTAAAATGTGTTTCACTGTCACTGATTAAAACCTTCGGCATTCCAAATCGTGAAAACAATCGCTTACGGAACTTCACCACATCCCGTGCATCTTTTATAGGTAATGCCTTCGCCTTCAACATCTTTTGTGACGTGTAATTAGGTCCCTTATGCCCTCTAGTAGGACCATTGTGACAATGACTTAGAATTCGCGTCTCCGTTTTGATCGAGATTCCATTTGTCAAGATTGACTCTTTACTCTCCTTTAGCTTGACGCCCTCATTCTCCAACTCCTCATCGCAAGTTGTCTCTATCTCCTCGATCAATTTATTGAATTCTTCGATGTCACGGATTTCTTCGAGGCTTCCCGTCCATCCTTCAAGAATCATTGGGTCTAAATCTTCGTCATCCTTCAAACTTTGCAAATTCTCATCAACCTTAGATAATTCTCTCATGCTAGCAAAGTAACAAGTCTCATCCACTGATTCCGGATATTTCATAGATTCATTCACATTGAATACAACCTTCTCATCCCCTAATCTCATGGTTATTTTCCTATCAAAAACATCGATCAACGCTCTGGAAGTGACTAGGAAGGGTCTACCTAGAATAATAGGCACCTTAGGATCCTCTACCATGTCAAGAATCACAAAGTCACAGGGAAACACAAACTTATCAACCTTGACTAAAACGTTCTCAACCATCCCTCTGGGGTATTGAACAGAGTGATCAGCCAACTCGATGCACATTCGGATGGATTTAGGTTCTCCTAGCCCAAGTCTAGCGTACATAGTATAAGGCATAATAGATATGCTAGCCCCAAGATCTGCTAGTGCATTCGCAATGTCCAAATTACCAATTTGACAAGGTATAGTGATACTCCCTGGATCCTTCATTTTTTATGGCAACTTGTTTTGCATCATAGCTGAGCATCGCTCATTCATCATTACTGTGGTTGCTTCTGCCCACTTGCTCTTATTAGTTAAGAGCTCCTTCAAGTGTTTCACATACTTAGGCATTTGGGCAATGGCTTCCACAAACGGAATGTTGATATGAAGCTGCTTTAGATTCTCTAGAAATTGATGATAATGAGCTTCAAATTTTCCTCTCCTCAAAGCTGCTGGGTAAGGTGGGGGGTGGTGCATGATCCTTCGCATATTGTTTATCCTTAGCAATTTGATAATCTCTTGTGTCCACCCTTGAATTTTTGGCAACCTCAGCTTCCTTCTCCTTTTCAGGCAAAAGCTTCGACACATAATTCTTTTGAAACTTAAGGTTTTCATGAACCTTTCCACTTCTGGTAGTCACTACCTTTGCATGATCTCATGGGTTGGTTTCGGTGCATCCTGGTAAAGTTCCCGGGGGTCTCTCTTGGAGAACTTTAGCTATGCTGAAAATGGTTCCCTCAATTTGCTTGATCGCCGCTCCTTTATTCCGAACTAATGCTTCAATGGTGTCCATCCGCTGTCCAGACCTAGCAATAAATTTCTCATTAGCGATCAAAAACTTCCCCATCATTTCTTCCAAATTGGGTTTCTTGTTAGGGAAGGTTGCCGAGGGTTGTTCCCTAGTGAAAAACTCTGGCTGAGCCTGGCTGAACTGGCGACCTCCTTCCTGGTATGATCTTAGGAAAAATTCCCCACTGCCTTGGCAGTAGGTTCCGTGAGTTTCCACACATTTAACTTCCTCTCTCACTTCTCCAGAATTCATTTCGGGACAATCCTTGACTAAATGCGTTCCTCCACAGTTGTCACACCCTACTTGGATTGCATGGACAGTTTCGGTCACCCTTATTATGTCTCTTTCCATGCTGTCCAACTTGGCAGTTATGGCAGCGAGTCCATCGTCATTGCTAATTGACCTCTTTCTCCTATAGGAACCATCATCCCATAACTGAGAATGCTTTGCTTGGTCGCGTATAGCAGCTAAGGCGTCCCTAGGAATCTTCTTCGGGATAGGTCCTTGAGCATCTAATTGCTGTCTTGTAGCACGATCCACTCCCCTGTAGAATACCATTATAATTTGCTGGTCGTTTAGGTCGTGCAGAGGACATTTATGCATCAAGTCCTGATACCTTTCCCACGCTTGGTGCAATGACTCATCAATGTCTTGCTTGAAGCTTCGAATCTCGTTGATCATCTTCGACGTTTTGGATGGCGGGCAGTACATCTTGAGAAACTTCGTGCGGAGATCTTCCCACGTGGTGATGGATCCAGCTGGTTCATTAGTAATCCATCTTTTCGCGGCTCCCTTGAGTGTTCTTGGGAACACTCGGAGCATGACTTGATCGCATGTAATGTTAGGGATGCTGAACATATCGGCGATCTCCACGATTCTCTCCACGTGCTCGTTAGCATTGTCATTCTCCTCGCCTCGAAACGGGTTTTCCCTAAGCTCCTTTAGGAATTGTCCCTTTATCTCGAACTCAACGTTTTCTGCAATCACGGGCCTCACTACTCCAGGGTCAAGGTCGCTACGCCTTCTGCTCGAATATTCCTCGAGAGTCATGTTGGCGATGTCGTCTGCCATTTCTAAATCAGGTTCCGATTGATCGATGGGTGGTTCAAAGAGAGGTCGTAAATATTCTTTAAAAATCGTCCTCCAAATATGAATGGTAGAACAAGACTATTAAATACAAACAACTAAACAATTAATCCCTAAACACAAAATAATTCAAATAGACAGGTAAATAAAATTAAATTAAAATTAATAATTTACAGAAAACAAATTCCAATTTATCAAATTGAATCAAACCGTTCCCCGGCAGCGGCGCCAAAAACTTGATGCGTGTGAAAGCGTCTAGTTTATTAATTTATAAAATGGAAATACCTTATATATACTTCTCACACAACCAGGCAAGAATACCCGATCGAATGTTAGTATAGACTTGGTAAGTCCGAGTCGAACACGAGGAACGGATGTCAATATTAAATAAATTGGAAATTAATACAAATAATGAAATCAATGAATATTGGGGGGCGTCTTAGTTCCGATCGAACAATTGACTAACAATTATGTAATATAGTTTTAGATTAAAACTGAAATGAAATAAATACTACCTCCGTCTCAAAAATATAGTCCACGTTTCCTTTTTCGGACGTCTCAAATTAATTGTCCACATCCAAATATGGAAAGGAAATTTTGATCGTGATTACCAAATTACCCTTACTTCAAATTGTTATTACAAACTTTATAGAATGTGGTAATTAATTGCTTGAGGGTAAAACTGTCATTCTGCAAAAAGTAAGAAAGAGAAAGCAGTAATGATTGTACTTTTATTAAACTTTGTGTTTTTGGTCGGTGGACAATTATTTTGGGACGGAGGGAGTAATAATTAAGAAAACAATTAATCAAATATATATACTTGATTCAAATGGTAAGAAAGATGCATTCGCTTAGACTACTTTCCTTAGAATCCGATTATCACTTTATTGAATTGCTAACATACGGATTTTATTGTGATATGACAGTTGTACCAACCCTCCTTACAAGATAAGTTGATTAAACCCAATTAAGAAAGACATAAAGTTGTTTTCAACACGCTAACAGTTCAATTTAACGTTGCCCACCAAATTGTGTTCTAAATTAAACCTACACCGTTTATGTGATCTATTCTTATAACTTGAATCAACAAAGTTTATAACTAATAATAGTTATCTTGTTCATTAATGATTATTACCAATAATTAACCCTAACCTGTCAAACTCAATATATTCAGCAATAATCGCCAATCAAAATCAACAATTATCAATAATCTCTTAACCAAATGGAACTCAATCACAATCAATCAAGAAACCACGCTAGGTAATCAATCAATAACTAAGGACCATCAAATAAACACATAAACATTCATAAAATCCGATATAATCCGCAATTCAATAATCAAATCATCACTAACCCATGAAAACCCCACATCTCTCGTATAGACTGTTAATGGAGCGTGTGTGGTTTACCAGTGTTGTGACAAGGGGACCACAGGTCGTCAACTGCAACCCTGCAACACATCGGTGAGGTTTTAAAGGAATTCCATAGCTTATATTTGAACCTTGGTGTACTAACGGTGCATCGAGCATTTCCACATCTTGTATTTGAACCTTGGTTTAACGGTGTACGATGCATCGAGCATTTTCACAGCTTTATTGTTCCTAGACCCATATTCTAGAAGGGTAGCTTCTAGGTATTCCATGATGAGATAGACCTACGGCAGTTCCTTAGCTTCCATGTATTTGTACTCCACACGAGGTGTTTCCAATGCTATACGAAGTACTGTGCCATTTTACGGAATATTCATAGCTTCGTACTGTAATATGAGATAACTATATCTACATAGTATTAGGGTTGATCAAATCCTATCCTAAGGGCAATAGTCACGTGAAAGACTGGAAAGGGTGGAAACTTGATTAAGTCTATATTCATATAAAACTTAACCAGATACACAACAATACAATTACCAATCACAGCATGTTAAATATGAATTAAACATCATCCCTAATCCTAATATTTAAATTTCAACAATCACAGTATCAAACTACGTAAATAGCATGGCAATATTCGTAGCACAAACAAAGATATCATGCAAACAAGACATAATAACTGTAAGTAAAGGAATAAGTAAGAACCAGTATTTATGCAGCGTAACAATGAGTAGTACAAGCCAGAATCTTGAAAACTTCATTACAATAAAATTCCCAAGCCACAGCTATCTTCCCCACTCGAACCGTTGCCTACGTCTCTCTAGTTCTCTAGAGAGAGAAACTAACCTAATCTAATCTAGAGAGAGAGAGAGTGAGAAATGTGTGAGAGATGTGAAGGTGTAGAAATGGTGTGTAGAGGTGTGTGAAATGAGGTAGAGGAAGTCTCTATTTATAGGGAAGGCTTGAGATTGCACGTACAAGCACCACAACACCAAAATACAAGCAAACGAAACAAGAGGAGACCACATGACCTTGTGCCAGGCCATGTACGGCCCTATACAGGCCGTGTACGGCTTATATAGGCCATGTATGGCTCTGTATAGGCCGTGTACGGTCCTGGCCATGGCCGTGTGTTTTTCTTCGGCTTTTCGCATTGCTTCGGATGGCCGTATCTCCTTCGTTTCTTGCCCGATTGACTTGATTCTTTCGCCTACGATCTCATAATTCCGTTACGATTCCAATGATGCCAATATGGTAGAAATTGGAGGTGTGTAGCCCAGACATGTCCAGAATACATCTCGTAGTCTTCGGTTGTGTTGTTTGTTGCGTATCTTTCTCATCCTTGATCCAATTTGAGCTTTCTTTATATCCACGCTCTCGTAATCTCCATGGCTACAAAATAAGACTATTGTGAGGCCCTGATATGGAGTTTATAGTGGAATTAGGGTTTGGCTCAATTTAATGCCTATTTAGGTCAGTTTTCTGACCTTTTTGTATGATTTTCAAAAGACCGACAAGTTTGTACCTTTCTAACAAAAGTTTGTTAATAATGATGATTTTAAGATGTATTTGTTAGAAAAGAGCTAAATATGGGACAGATAATGCATGTAAAAACGTGACTTTTTACGACACATCAACCGGCACATTAATTTGAGGACATAAGTGAGAGGTGATGTGAGACTCGCAATTCTCGAGCATACTCGAGCCGGGGATCATGCAGGGTTTGCATGGTTAATTCACCATCTTGTTCACGATCCTCAGCATCCCAGTCATGAATGGTAGATGAGCATAAACGAGATTAACATGCCATTGAAAGACTATCAATGAATCTCAAAAGAACTAGGAATTTTATAGAGAATAAAATTGACAAGAGCATTGTCTACCTAAGATAAATTCGCGATATGATTACGGTAACTCTCCTCATAAAACGAATCTAAAATATGGATCCTAGCCTTAATTTTAAAATGGGTAATTAATTAAGGAATATTCAAGCTAACTAAAACTGTTTTATATCATAGATGGCTAATGTAAATGGTGCAAATCCTCCCGTTCCCAATCCCGCAAATAATTCGAACTTCTCACTACTCTCAGTTCTTTGGAGGGAAAGACTTACCAGTCCAAACTATATGGACTGGATGCGAAACCGTAGGTTCACTCTAAGGTACGAGAACAAGGAGTATGTTCTCGATGAACAAATTCCCATAATTGATGAGGATTCAACCTAAGAGGAGATTGAAGCACACCGGAAACATTATGATGATGTGAATAAAGTATCATGTGTCATGACATCTTCCATGAGCCCAGACTTGCAAAAGACCTTTGAGAATACTTGGGCTTATGAAATGAACTAACAGCTAAAGGAAATGTTTCAGGCCAAGGCAAGCAAAGAATGCCTTGATGTGGTCAAGTCCCTCATGGCTTGCAAACCTAAACCTGGAGCTTCTATCTGTGCTTTCGTCTTGGAGATGAAAGGGTACTTTGATAGGTTGGAATCATTGAATATGATGTTTGATACAAAATTTTCCATTGTCATAATTCTATCCAGTCTGCCAGCTGTCTACAATCAGTTTGTAATCTCATATCAGATGAATATGAATGAGAGAGAAGGCTCAATAATGGAACTCCACAGTTTGCTGCAAACTGCTGAGCAAGGAATCAAGAAGGATGATGTGTCATCTAGCTCAGTAGCTCCTGTGTTGGCAATTGTTCAAAATGCAAAGAAATGGAAGAGGTCAAATTCCAATTGGAAAGGGAAGACTGCGAATGGAAAGTCCAGTCGTGGGTCTAAGAGAAAGACTTATTCTGAAATTGCTTTTGAGACATAGATTGTGACAACAGATCTAGCTTGAAATAGGACTGGTGTAATTGTTATCATGTTTGTACAATTGGTTTAGATTTGTAAATGAATATTTGTTTTGTTATTAATATTCGTTAAATATATTAAATGTGTTAAAGTGTTAGACGAATATCGAAAACGAAATGAATATATAAATTGTGCGAGTCGAGATCTCAAGTTGCAAGACTTGGCGATGCGAGATGAGATCTGAAGTCGTAAAGGGTCTTGGCGAGCCGAAGTCAAACTGGGCTTGGGCTTGTTCACGATTCGAGTCAACTCGTAGGCCCAGGGGCTGCGAGTTGAGACGAAATATATATATGTTTTTCAACCGTGAAAAACATAACTTTGGCATAATAACTTTTGGCGATCAGACCTTCTACGAACTCAGAATCCAGAGAAAAACCTAACGACTAACGGTTAGGCATTGATTATTAGATTAAAGCAAAGCATATTAGTTAACCTAAACGCGAACTTATTCGTTATAGTAAGATAACACCGTATTGAGGGATTGCGCACCTTAATACTATAGATAACGAAGTTATCGATCCTAAGAACTAGGGACTTACAATTGCACCTATTAGTGACCCAAAGGAAGCAGTGTGTTTTTACTGCAACACAAAGAGGCACTAGAAGTGTAGCTGCCCAAAGTACCTGAAGGACCATGAAGACGGAAAGGTCGAAAAGAGTAGTCACTCAGGTATGTTTAAGATCGAACTCCATAATACTACAACTTCTAATTCGTGGGTTCTAGATACAAGATGTGGTACTCACATTTGCACTGTATTGCAGGGACTAAAGGAAAGTAGAAGTTTGAAGCATGGAGAGCTCAACTTAGTCATGGGAAACAGAGAAATCACATCCGTGACAAAGATTGGAAAGTATGAGCTTGTGCTGAAGTCTGGAGTTAGGATAGATTTAAATAATTGTTGTTATTCGTCAGAAATGACTAGAAACATTATTTCTTTTTATGCTTTGTTTAAGGATGGTTATCAATTTTCATTTGACAATGAGAATGGATATATTTTGGTTCATTTAAATGGTTGTTTTATTTTTAAAGCTTCTCCTTGCAATGGCATATATTAAAATGTTGAATGTGTAAGCAATATGATTTTAAATGTTGGTTCAACTAATGAGCTTGATAAATCTAAATTGTGGCATTGTCATCTTGGGCACGTAAACAAGAAGCGCATCTCCCAACTCCAAAAGGATGGAGTGTTGGAGTCATTCGACGTCAAATTAGATGATGTATGCGAATCTTGCTTATTGGGCAAGAGGACTAAATCACCATTCACGGGATCGTGTGAAAGAGGTGAAGGACTAATGGACTTGGTACATACAGATATATGTGGACCATTCCGATGCGCCACAAAAGATGGAAATCGCTACTATGTTACATTTACTGATGACTTCAGTAGATATGGATATGTTTATTTGATTAAACATAAGTCAGATACATTTGAAATTTTCAAAAGGTATCAACGTGAAGTAGAGAACCAACTAGGCAGAAAGATAAAGCTACTCCGATCCGATAGGGGAGAAGAATACCTTAGTATCGAGTTTCTCGATCATCTTAGAGACTGTGGAATAGTTTCACAATTGACTCCTCCTAGAACACCACAGCTTAATGGTGTTGCTGAGAGGAGAAATTGAACCCTGTTAGACATGGTTCGATCTATGATGAGTCGGGCCACACTTCCAATAAGCTTCCGGAGTTATACATTAGAGACAGCCGCCCATATCTTAAATCTAGTACCCACTAAGAAAGTTTCAAAGACACCATATGAGATGTGGAAGGGAAAACGTCATTCTGTTGGTCATATCAAGATCTGGGGTTGTGAAGTTTTCGTTAGACGAGAAACTCAGGACAAACTAGATGCCAAATCTGAAAAGTCTCTCTTCGTTGGTTACCCACAAGAGTCATTTGGATATTTGTTCTACCGACCCAAGGATAATGTGGTCTTTGTAGCTCGAAGAGGAGTGTTCCTTGAGAGAGAAATGATATCTAAAGAGGACAGTGGGAGTAAAATTGATGTTGAAGAAATTCAAGAGTCTACCGACGAAGAACCTCCAAATACTAATATTCAACAAGAGGTGGAGACACCTATTGAACCTGAAGACATATCCTTACCTGTTCGCAAATCTAGTAGAGCTAGCAAGCCTCCTGAGTTCTATTATGGTTTCCATATTGAAGAACATGACACAATTAGTGATAGTACACTAAATGAATTAGATGAGCCTACTAACTACAAGGAAGCGATGGCAGGCCCTGAGGCTGCTAAGTGGAAGGAAGCTATGAAAAGTGAAATTCAGTCTATGTATGACAACCAAGTTTGAAATTTGGTTGACACGACACCCAGTTTAAAGACGGTGGGTTGTAAGTGGATCTTCAAGAAGAAGACAGACATGGATGGGAAAGTACACACTCATAAAGCTAGGTTGGTAGCGAAGGGCTATACTCAAACTCATGGGATTGATTATGAGGAAACATTCTCACCAGTAGCTAAGATTTAGTCAAATAGGATAATGCTTGCGATAACTTCGTTTCATGATTATGAAATTTGGCAGATGGATGTCAAAAGTGTAACACCTGGTCAAAAAGTCAACTTGCGCGTCTAATTTAAACTTTTTATAATCGTATTATTATATACAATTATAACTCAGCGAGCGAAAACTTTACATTTTATATAATGAATAGTGATTATGTAATAATCACAAATAAAACCATTTGAAGTCACATTAGATTTTAAATTGAGTAAAACTATTTTTAATTTAATTAATTACTAATCGAAAGAGCGGAAATATAAATCTAAAAATATTAAATTTATATATATTATTCGGGTACAAAATACGGGTATTTTACACTGCAAAATAGGAACGAAGTGGGGGAAAACTCCTCCCCACCTCTTTGGATAAGCCACCCAACCCCCCAAACCCCCCTCATTCTTTCATTTCTTTCATTTCATTTCACACACACCTCACCCAAAACTCTCTCTAAAAATTCTTACCCGATTTCGGATCTTCAAATCGACCCACGAAATTTTACATTTTCGGAATCACCATCAAGAGAGGAACAACATTAACAAAGGCGACACCCTCGTTTTCTTCCTCGTTTGGCCTCGATTCGCATTTGTAAGAAATTCTCAAATTCTTAGATTTAATCATTTTGGAGTAATGTTTTAGTGTAAAAATGTTTACATAAGTTGCTTATAACCTAAACAACCAAGAAACCACGATTTTACAGCTTGAAAATGAGTTTGATTTGCGATTTTGGCCGGAAAAAACGCGAAACCCGAAAGTTTCTGGGCTGCTGTTCTTGAGTGCGACACAAGCCTTGTGTCGCATACTGTGTCGCATGGATTACTCATGCGACACAACCCTTATGTCGTACCTTGTGTCGCAGACTCCATGTGACACAACCCTTATGTCGCTATTGATTTAGCATCACACGCATTATGCGACACAACCACTGTGTCGCAGAGCTACTGTGTCGCACTATGCGACACAATGGTATGCGACACAACCATTGTGTCGCATGAACTATTTTTGTGTCGCATGTTATGTCGCAGAAAACAGAAAATAGCCAAATTTTTCTAAGTTTCGGAAGACGTTTTCAAATGACAATTTAAATATGATACGACTTACATTCAAAACAAATATACTTTATGAAGTATACGAAAACTCGAACCCAATAATAATATGAATTATTATTACGATTCACCAATCACGAACCATACTTACAAACATACGAAATCTCTCATGTTTAGGACACTAGGGGATCATACTTGAACACGACTCGTTACATTAGGACGCTAGCTCCTCAGGTGAGTTTCATAGCCCCACTCTTTCAACTATTTTACTGTGTTTGGGGTGAAACACATGCTCAATCATTGTTTTAGAATTACATTAAGAATCTTTTATAATTCACAACTATTTATATTACTGCATGTAATACGAAATGTGTAATACTTAGGAATTACACCCTTAACATTGTTTTAGAACAATGTCAGTACTCAACCTAGATAGGTTGCAATCGTACCCTGTTAGATTATTGGAAAACGAATACCAACACATAACTGATGTAGTTATCATAATCTTTTCGCTATATTGTCACGGGACAATATTATTGAATACCTTAGAACTAGTTAGTTCTACTTACACTAGACAACATCTATACTGTTATTAGTTTTAGTTATTCTTTAGGAACTAAAACTGTCGATACTCTTCGTTATCACTAGAACGGGAACTGGACTTAAGTGAACATTTCCTCTGAGACTCCGATATATATACTTGCTAGGCTTTAGGCTAGGAGTATACAATATTATCACACATTGGTACAGATTCCTCATATCAATATAACTCAACCGGTGACGACTCTGGCTCAGGATGTAATCCAACCAGGGATGGTCCCCCGGCTCAGGATGTAATCCAACCGTGTGGGGGTGTCACCTGATGAATATCTACATACAATTATACAATCTACTCAGTCGGGCAGTCGTAGTACTGCTGACTTAAATATTATTTGCAAGAACAACGCCAGAATGGCACTCTCACATTTTCACTCATGACTAGCTATCATGACGATGCCACGGTAAAGTGGGCACAAAACGATGCCACGGTAAAGTGGGCACAAGTACGATATCACGGTAAAGCGATACACTCGATGTGGTACGGGCTTATGCGCCGTGATCCGCACTTACATACAATCAATGGATCAACGAGTTATACTCGGGATTCACAAGAAGAACGGGTCGGTGGAGTTTCCACGCGAGGCCGTTAGCTCGATACAACACGTCCGGGTTAGCGTATACTAACTGGGTAAACGGACACTCAAAACAATTTTAATCATAGATCTGCGGGTCTACAATCAGATGGTTGCTGTATGCACCATATTTCACATAATCTATATAGTTCTGCGGAACTACAGTTAATTGTTATCATATGACGCGGTCATACTACTACTCAATGGTTATAGGCATGTATTGCCTCATGTTTTTAGACACAACTACTACCTGTTAGGTATCAAGGCATGAATTGCCATACATGTATATATGTACTTAGGTACATGACCCGAACCCTTAGGTATGAGATACCTCGATTTGACGTGTACACATTTGGTGTTGCAAAACTTCAATATAAAACGCATCAAAATGACAGAATTTGAAACTACTTTTCAAAACATACGAGGTTTTATTACATCATGATTTTAACTTACAATCCTATGAACTCACCAGCTTTATAGCTGACCTGTTTTAGCATGTGTTCTCAGGTGCCCAGCAGGATTAGGATTACTTCAAGATTATGCTAGCTCGAGTCGCATGATTTCAAACGTTTGGGACAACTCTGCATTTACTTTTGTATTATCAAATTATGTATTTGGAATTCACTGTCAAACTCATAACGTTGTAAACGTTCTATTTTGAGAAATGTATAATTATTTTCAATCGTCTCATTTAGAGTCGTTCATTATGTATCTTATGCTGTGATATTTGATTTAGTAACACCCGACCCGACAGCTTCCGCAAACCGAATCATGAGGGTGTTACAAAAACCACTTTCCTTAACGGGAAACTGACAGAGGATGTGTTCATGGCACAACCGGAAGGTTTTGAAAATGCAAAGTATCCTAATAGAGTGTGTAAGTTTGAAAAATCCATTTATGGACTTAAACAAGCCTCTCGTAGCTGGAATCTTTGCTTCCATGAGAAAGTCACAGAGTTTGGATTTTCTAGAAGTGAAGATGAGTCCTATATATATGTCAAGTTCAGTGGGAGTATTGTAGTATTCTTAGTGTTATATGTGGATGATATACTGCTCATAGGAAATGATATCCCAACATTACAAGGTGTAAAAGACTGGTTGGGAAAATGTTTCACTATGAAAGATCTGGGAGATGCAGCATATATTCTTGGTATAAAGATTTATAGAGATAGGTCAAAACATCTCATAGGACTTAGCCAGGATACGTACTTAGATAAAACTTTGAAAAGATTCAAAATGGAGAATTCTAAGAAAGAAAATCTACCCTTACATTATGGCAAAAAGATCAGTAAGGATCTATGTCCAAAGTCTGAGCAAGAATTGGACAGAATGAGTCGAATCCCATATGCTTCGGCTATAGGATCGATCATGTATGCCATGACATGTACAAGGCCTGATGTCTCATTTGCTTTGAGCTTAGTGAGTCGACATCAGTAGAATCCTAGTGAAGGTCATTGGACAGCTGTAAAGAACATTCTCAAGTATTTGAGAAAATACTAAAGACAGGTTTTTAGTTTATGGTGGAGCAGAAGAACTTAGAGTAACGGGTTATAGTGACGCTAGTTTCCAAACAGAAAGAGATGATAGTCGTTCACAGTCTGGTTAGGTATTCTTACTGAATGGGGGAGCAGTGATATGGAAAAGTTCCAAGCAAGATACATTGGCAGACTCCACAAGTGAGTTTGAGTATATTGTAGCTAGTGAGGCTGCAAAGGAAGCTATTTGGATGAAGAATTTCATTGGAGATCTTGGAGTTGTTCCAACAGTACAAGATCCTATTACTATATTCCGTGATAATGAACTTGCAGTCGCCTTAAGTAAAGAACCCAAGGATCACGGAAAGTCAAAGCACATTGAAATGAAATACCATTTTGTTCGAAGAAAGGTAGAAGAAGGACACGTGATTGTGAAGAGTATATGATCAGAGGATAATCCGGCTGATCCGTTCAAAAAGCCACTGGAAAAGTCCTAACACGATGAACATGCTGTGAGCATAGGTTTAAGAGATAATATAAGGTTTTAGTTGTTAGTTTGATTTTGAAACATTGTAAACAATGATGGAAATTGTGTTTGAAGGAGTTCTACCATTTACTATTGTTTGTCATTGTGTTTCATTTTTGCATGTTTAGAAACCACTTCCCGAGTAATTAGCTTTACTCAAATCTCCTCAGTCGTTCATATTTCAGGAAGTAAGTAATGATTTAAGACTGTCATAGAGTGTTAGTAGATTGTCTATGGAGATTAGACATAGCATAGAGAATGTTGCAACACTCATGGGTACTTGATAGGGATATAAGTATAGGAGAAACCCCTACTTAAAGAGATCACTTCATTAATTAAATCACAAGTGATTTTAAGATGATAATATCCTCTATTTTTAAAATGGAGATACATTGAGTTTCTAGTTTTTCGAATCTGTTATACTTTAGTTTATTCAAACGCTGTGCGTAAATGCCAGTTATAAAGGGTATGCTAGGTATAACATGATGAGTTGACTAGTGCTATGTAGTCAAAATTTATTTGTTCCTTTTGCCTAAATGAAAAAGCGGTATCTATGGGCCCTCTGATGATAAAAGTTTGATTCTAAAGTGCTAGGCCTTGCCGGGACTAAGTTGATATGCGCTAAATCAGTATTCTCATATAGTCAATATAATCGGAAATCAGAAAACATAATTATGAATCTTGAGATTGATTAAATTCCATGTCTCGATTCATACGATATCATGAGAACAAAGGAATAGTTGATCACTTATCTAAAGGGCTAACTCTAAGATATGATTCAGAGTTTGGCAGTTGCGTTGGATGGCACTCTCTGCTTAGTTAATGGATAGACTTAGACCAATAATAGTTGATGACTTGTCCAAGTGGGAGACTGTTGGAATAGTGTCCAAGTTCATAACTAATTGGTAAGAATATCATTAAAAGTAGAGTCCTTTTTAGGTTGCCTTCAATGAACAGTAAAGAGAAATGAATAAGGAATAATATTGATTGGTATTAATATTATATTTAATTAATTGGTTTATTAATTTATCTTAAATTAATTAGAAATCAAAAGAAATTAAAATGGCGGAAGATTCTGGAAAACCAATTCAACCGCTGGTTGGAAGGTCCAACCGCCGGTTGAGATTAGGGTTTTGAAGTCGGTGGAGCACGCGGGTCAAAATCCGGGTGCTTGGGCAGAAAGTTAGCCCAACCGCCGGTTGGAAGGTTCAACCGGCGGTTGGATGTCGAAATCTGCAAACCGTGGAGTTTTTCTCTTCTATATAAATAGGGGTCTAGCCTATACCTTAAGACATACGAATTTATACAGATTTTCGGTTCAAAGTCAAAAGTTATTCTTTCTCTGGGGTTTTTTGATGTGAAGCATAAGAGGTATTCTGGTTTGGGTACTCACCTCCAACTAAGGAAATTCTGCTAGGTGGTCTGTGTAAGAGAAATTCGATTTTCTCCAAGGTTAGTGTTTTCCTTATTTATCTATTTTGTTATTGCTTTATTTATTAAAGTTAAGATCCTTTAGAGTTTTAGTTTCCTTTTGCCCTGGATTAATTATTGAATTTCCACTGCATATACTTATCTAGTTATGGTATTAGGAAATAGAAAACCCATCAATTATGCTATAGAAGACCTGGATGTAATACCTGGGGCAGGTATGCACATTTGTATGTTACGCTATTATGGGCCTACCCTCTAAGATCTGGATGGAATACATGAGAGGTGATTACACTCGAAAAGGCATAGCCTAAGAGCTTAGTGATGGAGAGTTCAATGATGGAGGGCTCGAAGATGACGAGCCTAATGTATGGGAGCTCAATGATGGAGAGCTTCATGCTGGAAAGCAAGGATCATTAGCTCAAAGCTGGATGACACAGCTAGAAAGCTCAATGCATAGCCAAATGCTGGAAAACATATCTGGATAGCCCAAAACTGAATGGCATAGTTGGGGATCAATGTAGAGCTCGATAGTGAAGGACTCAAACATGTCCTAGTTGGTTGGTTGGAATTATCAGGCACGCCTTATGGGTATTCATCCAAGTCCGGAGTATTGTATGCCATTGGATGGCACAAGTCTAGATTAATTTCATTAGATGATAATATGTGATAGGAGGTTCGAAACCAACTCAGACGTTGTTGACTACGGAAAAACCAATCAAGGACGTCATCGTAGTGGAGAGAATTTCATAGCATGGGGGATTAAAAATCAACTCGGATGAAATGCTGACTATAGTGGGACAAATCTAGGCCAACATCACAATATGATGGATATCACCTTCGCGGAGGATTACGATCAGGGAAATGACACCAGATTAGACCTGCTGCAAACGGCCGTTGTGAATTAAGGATGGGGTCACGTTTGGTTCCGCAGCGGGACTGGGGTCAATCACGATTCAGACCCGAGTGAGATCACGAGAGACCTGCACTTAGGTCACAGCAGACTTGTAGCCGGGTCAACATAGCAAAAGTGTCACTATATATGAACGAGTTCAGGCCCACGGGTAGACCCACAGGTCAGCGGAGTCAGGCCAATCGGATAAGCAACATCACGGGATGATAAACCAAATTAAACGTGTAGAGACGTACAAATGACTTCATCATTGTACCATGATAACCCATTTCAATGCTAGGAAATTATTTAGCAGTATTGAAATGAAGCTCAAAGCTGGAAAAATCGACAGCAGAAAGTTCAATTCTGGAAAGCAGTGCCAAAGAGATTCAATGATGAGAATCAAAGTCAAAGAGTTCTGGTCCACCTAGTTGGTTAGCTGGCTTCACTAGGATGTGAGTATTGTAAGCCTATATATAGGCGATAATTATGGTATGACATTGGATGATACTACTTCATTTTAAATGCGCTAGGATGCAATTAGGATCCTATAGTTAATTTGAAATAATGCTGACCATGGATATGAAAAGCAACACCACGCTGCTCAGGTTTGCCGTGGAAGGCCAAAGGCTGAGGTCAGGGACATAAACTCTATGGTCTACGACGGAAAGTCATGGTGCATAAAACACACAGGAATCCAGGGACGGAAAACCTGGAGGTATGACCAAGAGTTAGGTTAAGTGATGGCTTGTCAAAAATTGACCATGAATGAGCAGGCGAGCTGATCAGCGTCGGGTAGGGCATCATATTAGTGATGGAAAACGTACAGGACAACGGGATCAACATGCTTAGATCAGCCCAGCGGTAGGGTTAGCTACGGAGGGCCAAAGGCCAGGATCTGTAATGGAAGACCTAGGGGACAAAACTAAGGTCCGCGATGAGGCGCTAAATCCTGATGGTGGTAACACCATTAACCTGCAAGAGTAATTAGTCTTTGTATAACAATTCATTGGGGTATGGTAATACTACATTATCACTGCCCCAGGTCAGCGTACTCGTACGTTGCGCTATGGAAGACCTATCCCTAGGAATATCCTGATGCTGGTAACACCATTAACCTGCAAGAACTATTAGTCTTTGCACAAAAATTTATTGGGGCCTAGTAATACTACACAATCACTCCCCCAAGTTCAAGATGGTAACTTTATCAAGTACCATTTTGAATTTACTATAGGGTAATCCTTAGAGGGTCAGCATACTTGGGCATTACACTATAGAAGACCTGGATGGAATACCTGGGGCATGTTTGCGCATTTGTATGTTACACAATTATAGGCCTACCCTCAAAGATCCGGATGGAATACATGGGAGGTAATTACAGCCGAAAAGGCAGACCCTAAGAGCTTAGTGGTGGAGAGTTCAATGATGGAGGGCTCGAAGATGACGAGCCTGACGTATGGGAGCTCAATGATGGAGAGCTAAATGCTGGAAAGCAAGGATCTTTAGCTCAAAGCTGGATGACACAGCTAGAAAACTCAATGCGTAGCCAAATGCTGGAAAGCATATGTGGATAGCCCAAAACTAAATGGCATAGTTGGGGCTGTCGCGTTCCTAGCGGTCGGTCGGATTTTTAGTCCGGTCATTGTTCCGGCACAACCAGGACTCGCGATAGAGTGAGCTTTAAATTTATAAGAGTTGGGGCTCAAACTATAAGTACTACCTACCTTGGAAGCAAGCAGTATGTATAACTCGAGGTCGTTCTTAAATCGGAGCAAATTAAAACGAAGCGGATTCACCAAAGATTATTTTCACTAATAGGATAAGGGTAGGTAGATTAAATTTTGACAGGTTTTGTTTTATAATTATCCTAAATGCAGAAAAGTAAATAACTGAAAATAAAGCTAGGGTTTAAGCAGACAGGTAGAGATGTGATTGCTGAAACTTCGATAATTAGGGTTTCGGGATGATGTTCATTATAGATTAGATTAGAGACTTGCCAGACAAAAGACAGACAAATTTTCAATGTAAAGACTAGGACCCTACATCTCTGGATTAAAACCCTAAAAGCATATATCACTGGAATCCTAGGTTATCATGATTCAGATCAGATCCGGCTGCTTTCAAACCCCCTTGAACTAGTCTTGGGTAAGACCTCAGTAACCCTAAAGTATCTAGGGATCAGGCAAGAGGCAACAGACCGCAATTGTATTCATTGACCTTTCTTAACACCTAATCATCTATTTGGTTTCATCATGGCAGGTACTGATTGTATCCTATGTGTGTTAAACTATCGGTCTTAGTAGAGTTAAGCAGTATGATGGAGTATTAGACTCTCTTGGCAAAACTCTATATTAATTCTATTTAAGTGTTTATTCTACCGTCATAATTATAGACCCTCCTTTACATTCAGGCGTTCATCCCTAGGAATAATCACGGTGTACAGGGCGAATTTGGCATTTCCACAGTGTTCCTGACTCAAGGAATACTCACGGTGTACAGTGCATTGGCATATCGACAGTGTTCCAGACTCAAGGCATACTTGCGGTGTACAGTACATTAAGTAGTTCCACAACTTATATTTTAACCTTGATGTACTAACGGTGTACGGTGCATCGAGTAGTTCCACAGTTGTATTTAAACCTTGGTGTACTAACGGTGTACAGGGCAGCGAAGCATTTCCACAGTTTTGATTCCTAGACCCGAGTTCTAGAAGGGTCACTTCTAGGTATTCCACGATGAAACAGTCCCACGGCATTTCCTTAGCTTCCACGTATTTGTACTCCAACAGTGGTGTTTCCAATGCTATACGAAGTACTGTGCCATTAAATGGAAAGTTCATAGTTTCATACTGTAACTGGAGATGACTGTATCTATGTAGTATTAGGGTTGATCAGATCCTATCCTAAGGGCAACAGTCACGTGAAAGTATGGAAAGGGTGTCGAGAAACTAGATCTATAATCAGGATAAGTTTAACCTAAACACACAGCATAACAATCTCCAATCATGTAAATAAGATATTAATATAACATCACCCCTATTCCTAAAATCTACATTTCAACAATCACAATATTAAACTACTCATGGCAATAAACAAAGTACAAACTGAAATAACATAAAGTGCAAGCATTATAACAGTAAGTAAAAGTTTAGATATCACCTGGAATACAGCAGTGTAATACTGAGGATTACAAATAGTCTGACTTGAAAAACTCGTTACAACAAGATTACCAAGCTAAACCTTCCTCTAGACTCGAACCGTAAGCTCAACCCTAACCTTTCTCCTCTAGAACTCTAGAGAGAGACTAGAGAGAGAAAGTAAAGAGAGAGAGAAAATGAGAAAAATGTGAAAGTGAGGAAAGGAGTGGAATGAAGAATGGTGTATGAGAATGGGGAGTTGATGACCCCTATTTATAGGCAAAGCTCAAAATCACACGTACAACTCGCGAAACATCACGTACAAGCAAACGAAGCAAGATACGGGGTCAGGGGGCCTTATACGAGGGGCCGTATACGGTGTGTATAAGGCTGTATACGGTCTCTGTAGGTCCGTATATGGTCCCTGAGGCCGTATACGGGCTCCGTTTGATTTCGTTCGTTGCTTAAAACGCACGTATCTCCTTCTTTATGTGTCAGTTTGACTTGATTCTTTCACTCATGGTTTCATAATTCCGTTACACTTCTAATGATTCCAACTTCATGGTAATTGGATGTATAGAGCTCAGGCGTAGCCGGAATGACTTTATAGGTGTCCGAAATCATCGTGTCTTCTCCGTTCTTTATCCTTTTGGCATGATTCTTGATTCTTCGGTCTCGTTTTTTCCTGTATTATCATATGATGAGGTTAGAATATGTGCCTTATTAGATAGATGAGTCCAGAGGAATCTGTGTACGTATATTTGTCCTGATTTGCTCGTTATTTGGACGTTTTTAGTGATTTTTATAGCAACGTCTATATTTGGACCACTTTAGTGATTTTTAGTAAATAATGATCATTTTGGAATGTTTTCACTAAACATGTGTCCAAAAAGTGGGGAATATTGCCCTTAAAAATATGACTTTTTGAGTCACATCAAGTTATCCCACACTTAGACGTTGCTTGTCCTCAAGCAATACTCAGTTTGAAAGAGAAGACATTTTAAAATCTGGTTTTTAAGGGTGAGTTAAAATAATTTCAAAAGATACCACTTCTAATACAACTAAGATTATTAAAAAATATGAGGAAGGATAAGATGATCCTTTCAGAAGCAAGAAGCAATTATCCTCAGGCATACTTCCAATCCTCGTGATCTTGGAGTACATATGACTAGGCGATCTCACTAAAGGTGGTCACTCAATTCACTCAAAGTGTATCGGGTTTCCTATCAATCTAGAACAAACAAAATCGCTCAAATAAGCCAGTCATGCAGCACTCATCGTCATAGGCTTGGTCGAGAATCAGATCTCCACCACTTAGGTGAGGACGGTGCTAATTATCCCAAGACATTCAACGGGTTGTGGTGTTAGGTGAGGATTTAAGGGTATGGATAGTGGTATGTTTTTGGGTTGTAGTGGGTTGACTCATCTTAAAACTCTAAGATAGTGAAAAACTTTATTTGAGAACGGAACGGAGGATTCTGTAGTTGCTCGTCTTCTATCGAATTTTTCTTGAGAAGGTGATACTTTGAAGCACTTAGCTTTATTTGATGGAACTATTTTGTAACACCCCCAAATTTAATGATTTGCGGAAGCTTGATTTGGGTGTTACTAATCAATAACAAAGCACAAAGATATATAGTAAACGACTCTATATGCGTCGTTTTAACAAAATATATTGATAATGGAAATGTTTACAACATTTAAAGCTTTACATAGCTCGAGTTTAAATAAAAAGGATATTTCAATACATAAGTACTTGTACAAAATATACTAATGCAAGAAAATCTCTATCGTCTGTAAGCTGACTCGAGCTAAAGTCCTGAAGCAGAAACACCCTACTGCTTGGTACCTGCGATATATGCAAAAAGGTCAGCTATAAAGCTGGTGAGCTCACAGGTTTGAAATCAGTTAATATAGTATGAACCGCAAGATTTAAATAATGAATTGCATCCAGCAATTTAATGATAGTAATCGTGTATACAGCCATGAGTACATAGTTGAGCTTAACTCGAGGGCCGGGTTGTAACACCCCCAAATTTAATGATTTGCGGAAGCTTGATTTGGGTGTTACTAATCAATAACAAAGCACAAAGATATATAGTAAACGACTCTATATGCGTCGTTTTAACAAAATATATTGATAACTGAAATGTTTACAACATATAAAGCTTTACATAGCTTGAGTTTAATTTAAAATGAGATTTCAGTTCATAAGTACTTGTACAAAATATACTAATGCAAGAAAATATCAATCGTCTGTATGCTGACTCGAGCTAAAGTCCTGAAGCAGAAACATCCTACTGCTTGGTACCTGCGATATATGCTAAAAGGTCAGCTAAAAGCTGGTGAGCTCACAGGTTTGAAATAAGTTAATATAGTATGAACCGCAAGATTTAAATAATGAATTGCATTCAGCAATTAAATGATAGTCATCGTGTTTACAGCCATGAGCACATAGTTGAGCTTAACTCGAGGGCCGGGTCCCCTATAGAGAATTCCGGGCGAGGTGCCTCCAAGAATGCCTAATCCACATTCGTCTTCCCAAATATTAGTACGTCCGTTTACCCGGTTAGTGCTTGCTAACCCAAACGAGGAGGGTCAATCCTATATGGTACCATATACTAATATTCACGCTACAACGTATTAACAACTATGCTGAAGGAGGACTTTAAAATGATTAGTTTCGAAAAACTCATGTAGTATATGAAAAGTTGGTACTTGCGTTCACATGTTAAAAGTTGAGCAGTATATCACACCCCTGAGTAAAACAGTAAAAGAGGGGCTATGAGACTCACCTGAGTCTGAAAGCGTTTAAATAAACGTAAGTTGATTAGCCGAGTATGAAGTCCAAAGACTTGTAACCTGAGGGTGTCCATGACACGCGATGGTTAACATCATGATTGGGTATCTCAAAAGATCACCCTTGTAGTTGTTCATCCAACTATAATGTCCAAATGTCCACTATTTGGTTGATTCATTTAAGTATTTGAAAAGTGTACGGCCCGTTGGTGACGGATTTGTAATAATAATCTCAACTATTATTATTTTGATTTCGTGGCGTTTTACTTGAAAAATGTGTTTTGATTGTGTTTTAGAAGCCGTTACGGAATCTAAGTACGGGGGTCCGGGGGCAGCGCCCCTGGTAGCGGGGTCCAAGGGGCGGCAGCCCCTGGCGGGGTCCAAGGGGCAGAGCCCCTGGCTGGGGTCGAGCTACCAGGTCAGCTTGGAAAATTTTTATTTCTACTATATTGCTTTGACGAAAAACGCATCTGGAACCGAATTTGGGTAAAATCAGGTGTTAAAATTTTAGGTCTCGACACTTAGTAAAAATATGTGTTTTCTGGTTTTTGCGACGTTGGGTGCGACGTTGGGTGCGACGTTGCAGGTCCTGACTGCGACGTTGATCATGGCGTCGCTATGTGCGACTTTCGCAATTTAATGCGACGTTGTGCGTGGCATCGCTATATGCGACGTTGTTAATTTCTGCGACGTAAGGGCTTGCGTCGCTATACGCGACGTCGGCAACTTAATGCGACGTTAATGACGATGTCGCTATATGCGACGTGGGGACTGGTATTGCGACGTTGCAACTGACGTCGCAATTGGGCCAACCCAGATGCGACGTCGGAGTCTGTTCAGATTCCGGTGGCCGGAAAATCGGTCGAAAGGCTTCCGTTCGGTCCAAATCTTTTACCCAACCCATATTTGGACATTATAAGTCGATACAAACCGCAAACAAGTAAAAACACTTAAAAACGAGAGGTGTCGGGATTTGTCGGGAAACTTACAAAGTGTCGGATGAAAAATCCGAAAAGATAGGATGATAGATCGTGATGCGGTGGTCGTTGTTTTCCAAAGCGCCGAGGTGATTCGAGTGAGTTTCGGGGTGTTATTTAGTGATTTTCGATGGTGATGATAATGGTGGTGGTGTTGGTGAGTTGAGAGAAAAGGAGAGGGAGAGAGAGAAAAAGAAAGAGAGAAATGAGAATGAGAGGTGGGGAATGGGAGGTTAAACTCCCATTTTTCGCCCCGCGTTCCCGCTCCGTGTGGTGTTCGTTTGTTCCGTCGTTTAAACATTAAATAATTATTTTACATATTAATTGGTACGTTTTAAAATACAAATTATTACGCGATATTTTATTTAAATATTTTACAAATCCATTTATTTTGAGTTATAAAAGGTAAGTTTGTTTATTAAATTTGCGCGTTTTAATATTTTAAATTGTGTAAGATTTGTTTGTACGATCCGAATGAATACGAAATATTATCATAATAATATTTTTGATATAAAACGTTATTTAATAAAATTGGTCACCAACGTCCGTAATAAAATTGAATCGAAATACATTCGATTTAAATTGCGTACGATTTAACCAAACCGCATTTTCGTATATATTCAACAATATATAATTCGATACATTAATTAGCCTAACACAGAACTAATTACATGTATTAACATATGATTAGGCACTAATTACTAGTCCTAATTTGGCGGGTGTTACATTCTCCCCCTGTTAGAAGAATTTCGTCCCGAAATTTAGTTCGAAGTCGTGATTGATGTAGAATCAGTGAATAGTTGAGGATATTTGAGTCGCATTTGGTCTTCCCGTTCCCAGGTGAATTCCGGACCACGCCGCGAATTCCATCTGACCTTGACGATGGGAATACGACTTTGTTTCAGTTGTTTGACCTCACGGTCCATGATTTCAGCGGGTTCCTCAACGAAGTGAAGTTTATCGTCAACACGAATTTCATCTAGTGGAATAATGAGTGTCTCATCAGACAGACACTTCTTCAAATTTGAGATATGAAAAGTGGGGTGCACGCTGCTGAGTTCGGATGGCAGCTGCAATCGATAAGCTACGGGGCCAATCCGTTCGAGGATCTCAAAAGGCCCGATGTACCTGGGATTTAACTTCCCGCGTTTGCCAAAACGGATGACGCCTTTCCAAGGCAATACTTTTAAGAGTACTCGATCCCCAACTTGGAACTCGAGTGGTTTACGTCTCACGTCAGCATAACTTTTCTGACGATCACGTGCGGCTTTGAGTCGGTTTTGGATTTCCACAATTTTCTCAGTGGTGGCGTGTATGAGTTCAGGACCAGTGAGTTGACTATCTCCCACTTCGGTCCAACAAATCGGTGATCGGCACTTACGACCGTACAGTGCCTCAAAAGGTGCAGCCTTAATGCTGGCGTGATAGCTGTTATTGTACGAGAATTCGCACAACGGTAGATGTCTTTCCCAGTTTGTACCGAAATCAACTACGCAGGCGTGTAGCATATCTTCCAGTGTCTGAATGGTTCGTTCACTTTGGCCATCGGTTTGAGGATGGTACGCGGTACTCATATCGAGACGGGTACCCATTGCTTTTTGAAGTGACTGCCAAAAGTGAGAGGTGAAACGGGCATCTCTGTCAGAGATGATCGAGATTGGAACGCCGTGATGAGAAACGATTTCCTTGATGTAGATTTGTGTAAGGCGTTCCATTTTATCGTTTTCTTTGATTGCCAGGAAATGAGCAGATTTGGTGAGACGATCGACGATCACCCAAATGGTATCACAACCGCTCGCCGACTTGGGTAGTTTGGTTATGAAATCCATGGCAATTTGTTCCCATTTCCATTCAGGGATTTCAGGTTGTTGAAGTAAACCAGGAGGTTTCTGATGTTCGGTTTTGACTTTCGAGCAAGTAAGACACTTGCTGACATAAGTGGCGATTTCGGCTTTCATGTTTGGCCACCAATAAAATTCCTTGATTCCGTGGTACATCTTATCGGATCCCGGGTGGATAGAATATTTAGACTTGTGAGCTTCATCCATCACCAAGTCTCGTAGGTTCCCGAAATTAGGCAACCAGATTCGGTTTGAGAAATACCTAATCCCGTTAGATTTGATTTCAAATTGTTTGTCAATACCCCGTAAGGCTTCATTTTTGATGTTTTCAGGTTTCAGGGCTTCGATCTGAGCGGTATGAATCTGTAAGTCCCCTAGTTTTAGGATCGATAACTTCGTTATCTGTAGTATTAAGGTGCGGAATCCCTTAATACGGTGTTATCTTACTAACAACGAATATGTTCGTATTGCATTTAATAAGACTTAGCTTTAAACGATAAATAGTCAAAGCCTAGTCGTTAGGATTAAGTTTTCTCTGAGTTTGTCGAATTCGCAGATCAGAAATATGGCAAAAGTTATGTTTTTCACGGAGTAAAAAACATTATATACTATGGTCTCGGCTCGGCTCGCATGGGCCTGCGAGTTCGGTCCAACTCGCAGCCCAAGCCCAATAAAGGACTCGGCTCGCCAGACTCAACCTACACGAGTTCAGATCTCACCTCACAGCTCGACTCGCTGCGACCTGAGATCTCGACTCGCTACGCATCAAACGTTTATTATTTATTTTGTATTTAATTATTCGTCTAACTTAACAAAACAATATGTTTAACGAATATCACTAACAAAACAAATATTCTTTTACAAATCCAAACCAATATACAAACATAATAATAATTACACTAGTCCTATTTCAAGCTAGATCTATTGTCACACTCTATGTCCCAACAGACTCCCCCTTGACAATAGCTCTAGCGTCTTTATCTTCACGCTTGTCTTTGGTCTTCATTTGTAAATTTTACTGCCTGCGTAAATCTTCATCTTGATACACGTCTTAACCATCATCTGATAATCTCGTCCTAAATCACCCCATGCGTCTGTCGTCAAGATTCTATTTTCATTCAACTTAATCAAATCTTTCTTCGACATGTTCATTAGGTGTCGATGGTCATAGACTCTGAAGATTTCTCTTTCACCACCGTCAACCTCATCATCAGCTTCAACCATAACAGCTTCTCTAGTTCCTGAATCTACATGCCATCTCTTCATATTACCCAGAATATCTTGTGGCATTGTCTTCAGTGGAATCTGCTGTATGCATCTAACAGCTGGATATATCTTCTTCCTTCTTCTTCTTCCTGTTCTTTGACTTCTCTCTTGTAATTTCACAGTTTTTCCCTTTCTTGGCTTAATCTGAACAAACTTATTCGTACCAACATCATGTCTAATGATTCTTTCAACACGATCAGCATAATCATCACGACTTGGATTGTTAATCTCTAATCTAGCCAAATCACGTATTTCATAACGTGGTAGAGAACTAAAAACTGCAAGCTTTCTTTCAAAATATTGAACTCCGTCAAACCTTTTGATCGCAAAAAGCTTTAGTTCTGAGTCAAAGTACCAACCAATAATCCCTTTACGTGGTACACGCTTTTTCGTAACATCAACTTCAGAAATTCCAATCTTCTTCTTCTTCTTTGGAAGTTTCCTAAGTACAACAGCAGGATTTTTGGTTTGAACAAGAACTTCTTCTTCTTCATCAGAGGTTGAATCATCAATATCTTCATCTATATCGACAATTGTTGGACCTTGTTCATTTTCAATAACAACTTCTGTCCTAGATGGGCTCACATGGTGTTCATCAATGTTTGCATCTAGATCTACACCCATGTCTTGCACATTCTCAGGTACAGCAGTCCAATCTGTAGGTGGTTGGAATTCTCCATCCTCAAGATCATAATCAATATCTTCATCTATCTCATCAAAAATATCATCTTCCGAATCAGATAGATCAAGCATCTCTAATCCTAAGAGAAAACCACAAATACAAATAAATATTAATAATTAAAATTCTCTTATCAATTTCCCTGAATCAACCTAAGAATTTCTTTATTAATTCTTTTGTATATTTTAACCTAAAATATAAACGCAATTTACATATAACTTATAAAAACTTTTATTGATTACCCTGAATCAATCCAAAATTTCTTAAGTCTACTTAACAAATATTAATTAATTTTAAATTCTAATGCATTGTGAATAATCACCAAACATTTAAATTTACTATTAATTAACTTATATAATTTCCAAGTGTTAATTGATCTAATTTATTATCAATTTAACTTTTAAATTATATATCATTTGTCTAGTTAATACGAATACATTTTTAACTTGTTAATTACTTATATACCTTACGGTCTTAAGTCCATAATCAAATCTAAAATGCATATGTTATCATAAAATTTTGACCGCCGAAATTAATCGGAACACGCCGCTCGACTACTCAATGAGTCGGAAGTCTTTCGATCACTATTGTATCTTAACATAATTATATAAACTTAAATTACCCAACATATTTTACTTAAAATAATAATAACCCTAAGCCAAATATATTTACACAATAATTAAGTTTACATTTGTTCACTACAAACTATTACAAATATTACAGTACTATGATAATACTAAGCTATCTTACCAGCTTTAGTATCACCCGGTACAGTCTTATCTGCACTTGTATCCACTCCAGAACCACTAGCACCAGCACCAGACTCCCCCTGAATAGTAGCTTGCTCACCAGTCTTTGAAGGACCAGTCTGCTCACCACTCGGTGCATTGGGATCATCGTCCTTGTCTTGATCTCTCTTCCTCTTCAACTCATTTTCTCTGCAAGACTCCAGATATACCAATATCTCCCCCTGAGTAGACTGTCCTGAATGCGATCTCAAGACCAGACTCTCTAAAGAAGATAACTTCAGTCTCTGTACGTTGAAGTCCGCAAGCAAAGTCTCATGAGTCTTCATCAACAGATTGTACGATTCACTCTGCTTGAGAATCTGCTGTGAAAGAAGAAGATTGCTCGACACCAGCTCTGGAATCTGAGAAGTAAGCTTCTCTAAATCCTTTACCCTCGACTCTAAGGATGTAATCCTTTCAGCATCAGTCGTCGGAGTAACAGGTATCGTTCTTGGTCCAGGCGTTGTAAGAGACTCAATATGCCAGTCTCTGGTAAGCGGTGTATGAGGTTGAGACAAAGCTTGCGTAAGCAAACTTGTCGCAAATCTAGCTGTTTTGTTCGTTGGAAAATTAGCTCCACGAACTAGATCAGCAACCTCATGCTGTAAAGTTAAACAAATTAAAATCAGTTATTGTTACAGATTACTCTGTCTCAAACTCTAATTAATTGCATAACACTCATAGTTATAGAACTTATATCTCATACCTGAAGCGGTAAAGATATCGATTCAGTAACCACCGGTGCATCCATCTCCACCTGTGGTGTATCCTGAGCAACTGTATACAGAATTAACTATCTCAGTTTAACTCCTGATAAACAACAAGTTAAGATTATTTAACTTTTATAATCAATACTAACCTTCTCGAATAGTAAGCGTTCTCGGACGCTTCATCAAAGGAATCTCAACTTCCTCAGTACCTTCCTCCAGAATACTCTTACCTTTTCTCTTCCTTTCAGAAGCAGATGGAGAAAGAGAAGGTGTATTCTCAGAATCTTCATCTGAAGCCGTCTCACCATCACGACCTCCAGATGATCTAACAGGATCCTAAAGTTTAAATATATTAAACATTTATGATTAGCGTAAGCTCGATCATACAAGTTCTATATATTTAAGATTAATCAGATATAATACCTCAGTCGGTACTTCAACTGATCTATCAAGCTGTATCTGCTCATCCTCAAGTAATATAACTTCGGGATTTGCAGCCTCAGCTTCAGCTTCCTGTTCGGTTAATGATATTTATATTTTAAAATCAGAAATAATATCCAATTTACTAAATATCTAATATCCATATAATAATATTATACATCTATGATTAATAAAAACAATCTATCAACTAAGCATCTATATTATTACATAAATAAAAGATTACCTCAGGTGGTGCTAAATAACTCTCAATATCTTGAAGCAAAGGATTGGTCGCATCGTCATTCTGCTCCAAAACCTCTTGCACAACCTGTGCAGCAACCTCTTGGTTCACTTGCTGATCAACCTGACCAACCTGAATAAGAACATCCTCAAGGAGCCCTTGTGGATCTTCAGGTTGAGCTTCCTCAGCTGCAGGTTCTGGTACAACATCAGCAATAGCAGCAACAGCAGGAACAACGTCCAACCACCCATGATTTGGCGGTGCAACGTAGTTGGGATCAACAATATATCCGAAAAGTGGTCTAACTTCAGGTTTCACCACTCCCTCCTTCCTGACCGTCTGCATGAACATGGAGTTATACCCACGATGGTCAATCGTATTAACCACTAGATGTGGTTCATGTAACACCCCCAAATTTAATGATTTGCGGAAGCTTGATTTGGGTGTTACTAATCAATAACAAAGCACAAAGATATATAGTAAACGACTCTATATGCGTCGTTTTAACAAAATATATTGATAATAGAAATGTTTACAACATTTAAAGCTTTACATAGCTCGAGTTTAAATCAAATGAGATTTCAGTACATAAGTACTTGTACAAAATATACTAATGCAAGAAAATCTCAATCTTCTGTATGCTGACTCGAGCTAAAATCCTGAAGCAGAAACATCCTACCGCTTGGTACCTGCGATATATGCTAAAAGGTCAGCTAAAAGCTGGTGAGCTCATAGGTTTGAAATCAGTTAATATAGTATGAACCGCAAGATTTAAATAATGAATTGCATCCAGCAATTAAATAATGAATTGCATCCAGCAATTAAATGATAGTCATCGTGTATACAGCCATGAGCACATAGTTGAGCTTAACTCGAGGGCCGGGTCCCCTATAGAGAATTCCGGGCGAGGTTGCCTCCACGAATGCCTAATCCACATTCGTCTTCCCAAATATTAGTACGTCCGTTTACCCGGTTAGTGCTTGCTAACCCGGACGAGGTGGGTCAATCCTATATGGTACCATATACTAATATTCACGCTACAACGTATTAACAACTATGCTAACGGAGGACTTTAAAATGATTAGTTTCGAAAAACTCATGTAGTATATGAAATGTTTGTACTTGCATTCACATGTTAAAAGTTGAGCAATATATCACACCCCTGAGTAAAACAGTAAAAGAGGGGCTATGAGACTCACCTGAGTCTGAAAGCGTTTAAACAAACGTGAGTTGATTAGCCGAGTATGAAGTCCAAAGACTTGTAACCTGAGGGTGTCCACGACACGCGATGGTTAACATCATGATTGGGTATCTCAAAAGATCACCCTTGTAGTTGTTCATCCAACTATAATGTCCAAATCTCCACTATTTGGTTGATACGTTTAAGTGTTTGAAGAGTGTACGGCCCGTTGGTGACAGATTTGTAATAATAATCTCAACTATTATTATTTTGATTTCGTGGCGTTTTACTTGAAAAATGTGTTTTGATTGTGTTTTAGAAGCCGTTACGGAATCTAAGTACGGGGGTCCGGGGGCAGCGCCCCTGGTAGCGGGGTCCAAGGGGCAGAGCCCCTGGCTGGGGTCGAGCTGCCAGGTCAGCTTGGAAAATTTTTATTTCTACCATATTGCTTTGACGAAAAACGCATCTGGAACCGAATTTGGGTAAAATCGAGTGATAAATTTCGAGTCTCGATACTTAGTAAAAATCTATGTTTTTGAGGTTCTGATTTGTGCGACGTTGGGTGCGACGTCGCAGGTAGGATTGCGACGTTGAGCATGACGTCGCTAAAGGCGACGTTTCGCAATTTAATGCGACGTTGTACGTGGCGTCGCTATATGCGACGTTGTTGATTTCTGCGACGTAGGGGCTTGCGTCGCTAAGTGCGACGTGGTGAGGTATTGGCGACGTTAAGGCTGATGTCGCTATATGCGACGTCGCAAATTAATGCGACGTTGTGACTGACGTCGCACCATGCGACGTCACGAGGGGTTTTGCGACGTTGAAGCTGACGTCGCATAAATTCTGGGCCAACTGCGACGTAGCGGTCTGTTGACCGGAAAATGTGTCGAAAACGAGTTTTTCGGTTTCCGTTCGGTCCAAAACTTTTACCCAACCCTTATATGGACATTACAAGGTTATACAAACAACTAGCAAGTGATAATACTTAGAAACGAGAGTTTTCGGAGTTGTGTCGGAAACTTACAAATCGCCGAAATGAAATTTCGGAAAGATAGAAAGATAGATCGTTGCGTGGTGGTCGTGAATCTCTAAAAATCTTGAAGATCCGAAGTCGTTTGATGCTAGTTTTTGGCGATTTAGTGTGATGTTGGTGGTGATTTGTTTGAGAGAAAAAGAAAGAGAGGAGAGAGAGGAAAAAGAGAAAGTGAGAAGAAAGTGGGAGGGGAGTGGGGTTTTGGAGCCCCATTTTCGTCCCGCGTTCGTGTTCCGTGCTGTGTTCGTTTACTCCGTCGTTTAAACGTTAATTAATTATTTTACATATTAAGTGGTAAGTTTTAAAATACAATTTATTACGCGATACTTTATTTAAATACTTTACAAATCAATTTATATTTGAGTTATAAAATGTAAGTTTGTTTATTTAGTTTGCGCGTTTTAATATTTTAAATTGTGTAAGTTCTGTTTGTACGATACGAATGAATACGAAATATTATCATAATAATATTTTTGACATAAAAGCGTTATTTAATAAAATTGGTCACCAACGTCCGTATTAAATTGAATCGAAATACATTCGATTTAAGTTGCGTACGATTTAACCAAATCGCATTTTCGTATATATTCAACAATATATATAATTCGATACATTAATTAGTCTAACACGGAACTAATTACATGTATTAACGTATGATTATGCACTAATTACTAGTCCTAATTTGGCGGGTGTTACATTCTCCCCCTGTTAGAAGAATTTCGTCCCGAAATTTAGTTCGAAGTCGTGATTGATGTAGAATCAGTGAATAGTTGAGGATATTTGAGTCGCATTTGGTCTTCCCGTTCCCAGGTGAATTCCGGACCACGCCGCGAATTCCATCTGACCTTGACGATGGGAATACGACTTTGTTTCAGTTGTTTGACCTCACGGTCCATGATTTCAGCGGGTTCCTCAACGAAGTGAAGTTTATCGTCAACACGAATTTCATCTAGTGGAATAATGAGTGTCTCATCAGACAGACACTTCTTCAAATTTGAGATATGAAAAGTGGGGTGCACGCTGCTGAGTTCGGATGGCAGCTGCAATCGATAAGCTACGGGGCCAATCCGTTCGAGGATCTCAAAAGGCCCGATGTACCTGGGATTTAACTTCCCGCGTTTGCCAAAACGGATGACGCCTTTCCAAGGCGATACTTTTAAGAGTACTCGATCCCCAACTTGGAACTCGAGTGGTTTGCGTCTTACGTCAGCAAAACTTTTCTGACGATCACGTGCGGCTTTGAGTCGATTTTGGATTTCCACAATTTTCTCAGTGGTGGCGTGTATGAGTTCAGGACCAGTGAGTTGACTATCTCCCACTTCAGTCCAACAGATCGGTGATCGGCACTTACGACCATACAGTGCCTCAAAAGGTGCAGCCTTAATGCTGGCGTGATAGCTGTTATTGTACGAGAATTCGCACAACGGTAGATGTCTTTCCCAGTTTGTACCGAAATCAACTACGCAGGCGCGTAGCATATCTTCCAGTGTCTGAATGGTTCGTTCACTTTGGCCATCGGTTTGAGGATGGTACGCGGTGCTCATATCGAGACGAGTACCCAATGCATTTTGAAGTGATTGCCAAAAGTGAGAGGTAAAGCGGGCATCTCTGTCAGAGATGATTGAGATTGGAACGCCGTGATGAGAAACGATTTTTTTGATGTAGATTTGTGCAAGGCGTTCCATTTTATCGTTTTCTTTGATTGCCAGGAAATGAGCAGATTTGGTGAGACGATCGACGATCACCCAAATGGTATCGCAACCGCTCGCCGACTTGGGTAGTTTGGTTATGAAATCCATGGCAATTTGTTCCCATTTCCATTCAGGGATTTCAGGTTGTTGGAGTAAACCAGAAGGTTTCTGATGTTCGGTTTTGACTTTCGAGCAAGTAAGACACCTGCTGACATAAGTGGCGATTTCGGCCTTCATGTTTGGCCACCAATAAAATTCCTTGATTCCGTGGTACATCTTATCGGATCCCGGGTGGATAGAATATTTAGACTTGTGAGCTTCATCCATCACCAAGTCTCGTAGGTTCCCGAAATTAGGCAACCAGATTCGGTTTGAGAAATAACTAATCCCGTTAGATTTGACTTCAAATTGTTTGTCAATACCCCGCAAGGCTTCATTTTTGATGTTTTCAGGGTTTCAGGGCTTCGATCTGAGCGGTATGAATTTGAACGGTAAGGTCGTTGTGAATGGTCATACTGAGGGCTTGGACTCGAAGTGGTTTTGGTCGTTCCTTTCGACTGAGGGCGTCGGCTACAACATTAGCCTTCCCTGGATGGTACTTGATCTCGCAATCGTAATCGGTAAGCAACTCGACCCATCGACGTTGCCTCATATTGAGATCCTTCTGATCGAATATATGTTGGAGACTTTTATGATCGGTAAAGATGGTGCACTTAGTGCCGTAGAGATAATGTCTCCAGATTTTGAGAGCAAAAACGACAGCTCCAAGTTCGAGATCATGAGTGGTGTAGTTCTTTTCGTGAATTTTCAGCTGTCGCGAAGCATATGCAATGACTTTGTCTCGTTGCATCAGCACGCAACCGAGACCTTGGTGAGAAGCATCGCAGTATACCACGAAGTCATCGGTGCCTTCGGGTAGTGATAGAATTGGAGCACTGCAAAGCTTTTGTTTCATAAGTTGGAACGCTGACTCTTGTTTATCGGTCCAATCAAACCTTTTTCCTTCTGAGTCAGTACCGTGAGTGGTTGAGCTATTTTAGAGAAGTTTTCGATAAATCGCCGATAGTACCCAGCAAGACCCAAGAATTGTCGTACTTCTGTTGCAGAGGTGGGTGCTTGCCAGTCTTTGATAGCCTCGATTTTTGTTGGGTCAACGTGAATTCCCTGACTGTCGATCACGTGACCAAGGAATTGGACGGTTTGTATCCAGAACTCACACTTAGAGAATTTGGCATAAAGCTCCTCGTGTCTAAGTAGTTCAAGGATGGTTTTGAGGTGTTGCGCATGTTCCTGCTCGTTGCGCGAGTAAATGAGTATGTCATCGATAAATACAATGACAAACTTATCGAGGTAAGGTTTGCACACCCTATTCATAAGGTCCATGAATACAGCCGGTGCGTTGGTTAGACCAAAGGGCATCACTTGGAATTCGTAGTGCCCGTAACGAGTTCTAAAAGCAGTTTTTGGAATATCGGTGTCGCGAACTCGTAACTGGTGATAACCTGATCGCAAGTCAATTTTTGAGTAGAAACTTGAACCCTGAAGTTGGTCGAATAGATCATCAATGCGAGGAAGTGGATAACGGTTCTTGACGGTCAATTTGTTCAACTCTCGATAGTCGATGCACATTCTGAATGACCCGTCCTTCTTTTTAACAAATAAGACCGGAGCTCCCCAAGGTGAAGAACTCGGTCTAATGAATCCTCTATCCAGAAGTTCCTGTAACTGGGCAGACAACTCCTGAAGTTCGGATGGGGCTAAACGGTACGGTGCACGGGCCACCGGTACGGCACCCGGCACGAGATCAATTGAGAACTCAACCTGTCTAGATGGAGGTAAACCAGGTAGTTCTTCCGGAAAGACTTCGGGAAAGTCTCTAACAATCGGCACATCCTCAAGTCGCTTCTCCTCCGACTTCTTCTCTGTGATGTGTGCGAGTATTGCAGGGTAACCCTTTCTCAGAAATTTTCGGGTTTTTAAGCAAGAGATGATATTGAGTCCCGTCCCACCGGTCTCCCCTGTATGATCAAGGTTCCACCGGCAGCGAGTGGAATGCGGACGATCTTATCGTAACAAACGATTTCAGCTCGGTGTTTGGACAACCAGTCCATTCCAATGATGACGTCGAAACTTCCGATTCAACGGGTACAAGATCGATTGGAAAGGTTTCGTCAGCTAGGTTTAAAGTGCAATTAGGTATCACACTATCGGTTTCTATAAGTTCACCATTTGCTAGTTCTACAGTGTACTTAACATCTAAGGCAACAGGATTGATGTCAAGTAGTGGGCAAAAGTCATCAGAGATAAAGCTTCTATCAGCACCAGTATCAAATAGAACAGAAGCATTTAAGTTGTTGAGGAGGAACATACCCGAGACCACATTCGGGTCTTGGCGGGCGTCCCCAGATTTGATGACGAAGGCTCTGCTTCGGGTGTTGTTGTTGTTGTTGCTGTTGCGGTTGTTGTTGTTGTTGTTATTCTTTAGCTTGGGGTACGTGTCCCTGAAGTGCCCGGGTTTCCCACACTCAAAGCAGACTTTGGGTGGTCTGGTGTTGTTGTTGGAATTGTTGTTGGCAGGAGAATTGCAGTCTTTGGTGAGGTGGACGTACCTCTTGCAGTTGTTGCAAAAGGGACCACAGGAACCTTCATGGTGACGACTGCACTTGGAACAATAGGGTTTGTTCCCAGTGTAGCCCCGTGTGATGTCTGTGGTGGTGTTGTAGGCTTTGATGGTGTCGGGTTTCTTGTTTTGTTGGCTGGAGTGGTTATTGTGGTAGTCCGACCACTTTCGTTTGTTGTTTTGGGAGGATGAAGTGGGTGGTTCAGAATCTTGGCTCATGGACATCAGGTCTTGGGCCAACAGGATTGCACCGTCAATGGTGGTTTGGTTGGAAGAGGCAACATGCCCCCGAACAGGCTCAGGAAGGCCAAGGATGTACTTCCTGATTTTATCAGGTTCGGTGCTCACCATGGCTGGGCGAAGGGCGGCAAGTTGTTGAAATCTGGTGGTATAACCATCGATGTCACCACCCTGAACCTTTAGGTTCCAGAACTCCTCGTCTAGCTTTTGGAGTTTGGCGATTGAGCAGTATTTGGCAGTGAGTTTTGCTTTCAATTCCTCCCAAGTTAGTTGGTAGGCAATGTCAGCACCCACTGATTGGGTATATGAATTCCACCAAGAGTGGGTATCATCTTCGAGAGAGCAGGTGGCGAAGTTTACTTTGTCGTTCTCCGCGCATTTGCTGACACGGAAAATAGTTTCCATCTTCTCGAACCATCTGATAAGTCCGATGGCTCCTTCAGAACCCTTGAAGCTGGAGGGTTTGCAGCTTTGAAAGTCCTTGTAAGAACAAGGTTTAGCAGTAGTGGTTTCAGCGGCATCGCTGTTTCTGGTGGAGTTTTGTGGGGTATTCCGAGCCAAGGCTTCAGTAACAGCCTGGGTTATAAGCGATGTAAGCTGAGCATCGGTGTATGGTCTTGACTTTGGCGGCATGATTCTTCAATAAAAGAAATGAAGATACATGAGATTTCGTAGGAAAGTTGTATTTGTTATAGATGTACATGTATAAAAGCAGTAATACATGACATCAACATGGAAAAATGACAATTAATATGAGTTGAACAACAAGGAATATTTGATAGCTAATATGAGTTCAAAGGTTACATCCTACAGAGTTATTACAAAAGGTGTCGGGAATTGTTACATCCGACCGAATTTTAGAGTAGCGCGTAGATAGTTACTAGATTACAGGATAGATTACAAGACAAAGACTACACTAGTCTTAACGTAGATTAATTTGTTCCATCATCGTGACAAGACGGTCCACAGTGTTTGCAAGTCTGCTAGCTTGACGGGCGTTATCTTCTGCTAGTGCCAGTCGTTGTGTTAGTCCACGGGCATACTCTTCTGCTTCATGTGAATGCTGTTCACGTTCTTCCATCCTTTGACGCAGGAGGGCATTTTCCACGCTTATCGTTATTACTTGGTTGCGAAGGACATCCATGTTGTTGTTTGTGGTTTCATGGTCGTCGGAGACTTGTTCGATGCGTTCAAGGGATGTACGTCTCCAGTTCTCGTTGGTTTCCTGCAGCACGACATCCATGGTGCGAAGTCGCTGCTCGTGTTGGTTCACCCTAGCGGCTAAGGCCGGCAAGGTGAAGTGAGTGGGGTACGGGCCAGCTCGAGGCAACCTGGCGTTCCTCCTAGCTACCCTTGGGTTCTGCGACCCGGATTGAGAGCGAGATGAACTTGATGGTGTGTTTGCCATTTCTGAGACAAAACGTTAGTAAGATTGAGGCCTATATTCATATAGCTCCTATATAATATAGCCTATTGAGTGTCTAACATAAACATGTTTAAGTCTCGGTTCTCTCGAGGTCAGAGTCTTCTATTGTACCCTGTTCAGCCATAACTACTTTCTGATCTTACATCATCCTTGCTTAATTGTACATAGTTGATCAGGCTATGTTAAATTAAACTCGTATGATGTAATCACTGAACCAGTTATACCTAATAAGGAATACCGCCTAATGGTCATAGTCTAGGCTCACTAAATGCAACCTAGTTCACTATAACCTTAGGCTCTGATACCAATCTGTAACACCCCCAAATTTAATGATTTGCGGATGCTTGATTTGGGTGTTACTAATCAATAACAAAGCACAAAGATATATAGTAAACGACTCAATATGCGTCGTTTTAACAAAATATATTGATAATAGAAATGTTTACAACATTTAAAACTTTACATAGCTCGAGTTTAAATCAAATGAGATTTCAGTATATAAGTACTTGTACAAAATATACTAATGCAAGAAAATCTCAATCTTCTGTATGCTGACTCGAGCTAAAATCCTGAAGCAGAAACATCCTACTGCTTGGTACCTGCGATATATGCTAAAAGGTCAGCTAAAAGCTGGTGAGCTCACAGGTTTGAAATCAGTTAATATAGTGTGAACCGCAAGATTTAAATAATGAATTGCATCCAGCAATTAAATAATGAATTGCATCCAGCAATTAAATGATAGTCATCGTGTATACAGCCATGAGCACATAGTTGAGCTTAACTCGAGGGCCGGGTCCCCTATAGAGAATTCCGGGCGAGGTTGCCTCCACGAATGCCTAATCCACATTCGTCTTCCCAAATATTAGTACGTCCGTTTACCCGGTTAGTGCTTGCTAACCCGGACGAGGTGGGTCAATCCTATATGGTACCATATACTAATATTCACGCTACAACGTATTAACAACTATGCTAACGGAGGACTTTAAAATGATTAGTTTCGAAAAACTCATGTAGTATATGAAATGTTTGTACTTGCATTCACATGTTAAAAGTTGAGCAATATATCACACCCCTGAGTAAAACAGTAAAAGAGGGGCTATGAGACTCACCTGAGTCTGAAAGCGTTTAAACAAACGTGAGTTGATTAGCCGAGTATGAAGTCCAAAGACTTGTAACCTGAGGGTGTCCACGACACGCGATGGTTAACATCATGATTGGGTATCTCAAAAGATCACCCTTGTAGTTGTTCATCCAACTATAATGTCCAAATCTCCACTATTTGGTTGATACGTTTAAGTGTTTGAAGAGTGTACGGCCCGTTGGTGACAGATTTGTAATAATAATCTCAACTATTATTATTTTGATTTCGTGGCGTTTTACTTGAAAAATGTGTTTTGATTGTGTTTTAGAAGCCGTTACGGAATCTAAGTACGGGGGTCCGGGGGCAGCGCCCCTGGTAGCGGGGTCCAAGAGGCAGAGCCCCTGGCTGGGGTCGAGCTGACAGGTCAGCTTGGAAAATTTTTATTTGTACTATATTGCTTTGACGAAAAACGCATCTGGAACCGAATTTGGGTAAAATCGAGTGATAAATTTCGAGTCTCGATACTTAGTAAAAATCTATGTTTTTGAGGTTCTGATTTGTGCGACGTTGGGTGCGACGTCGCAGGTAGGATTGCGACGTTGAGCATAACGTCGCTAAAGGTGACGTTTCGCAATTTAATGCGACGTTGTACGTGGCGTCGCTATATGCGACGTTGTTGATTTCTGCGACGTAGGGGCTTGCGTCGCTAAGTGCGACGTGGTGAGGTATTGGCGACGTTAAGGCTGATGTCGCTATATGCGACGTCGCAAATTAATGCGACGTTGTGACTGACGTCGCACCATGCGACGTCACGAGGGGTTTTGCGACGTTGAAGCTGACGTCGCATAAATTCTGGGCCAACTGCGACGTAGCGGTCTGTTGGCCGGAAAATGTGTCGAAAACGAGTTTTTCGGTTTCCGTTCGGTCCAAAACTTTTACCCAACCCTTATATGGACATTACAAGGTTATACAAACAACTAGCAAGTGATAATACTTAGAAACGAGAGTTTTCGGAGTTGTGTCGGAAACTTACAAATCGCCGAAATGAAATTTCGGAAAGATAGAAAGATAGATCGTTGCGTGGTGGTCGTGAATCTCTAAAAATCTTGAAGATCCGAAGTCGTTTGATGCTAGTTTTTGGCGATTTAGTGTGATGTTGGTGGTGATTTGTTTGAGAGAAAAAGAAAGAGAGGAGAGAGAGGAAAAAGAGAAAGTGAGAAGAAAGTGGGAGGGGAGTGGGGTTTTGGAGCCCCATTTTCGTCCCGCGTTCGTGTTCCGTGCTGTGTTCGTTTACTCCGTCGTTTAAACGTTAATTAATTATTTTACATATTAAGTGGTAAGTTTTAAAATACAATTTATTACGCGATACTTTATTTAAATACTTTACAAATCAATTTATATTTGAGTTATAAAATGTAAGTTTGTTTATTTAGTTTGCGCGTTTTAATATTTTAAATTGTGTAAGTTCTGTTTGTACGATACGAATGAATACGAAATATTATCATAATAATATTTTTGACATAAAAGCGTTATTTAATAAAATTGGTCACCAACGTCCGTATTAAATTGAATCGAAATACATTCGATTTAAGTTGCGTACGATTTAACCAAATCGCATTTTCGTATATATTCAACAATATATATAATTCGATACATTAATTAGTCTAACACGGAACTAATTACATGTATTAACGTATGATTAGGCACTAATTACTAGTCCTAATTTGGCGGGTGTTACAGTTCAGGTATAGCCAAATCCGGTAGACGCGCACGGATAATCAGCATGCAAAATCGCGGGTAAACCAAAAATCTTGATCTAACAGACCCCGATATCTGTTTCGCAATCTCACCAAAAAGATAATCACAAAAACTGTATGGTTTATTATAAACCAGTGACAGTGCAGCCGATAGAATCGCAGGGCTCAACTCATCAAAGCCACCTTTCTTCGCTGCGAAAACTATATTCATCACGTGCCAAAGAAACCTCCACTGACCAATGACCAGAGGCTTCTGGAACTGACGTCCACGTCTGTCTCCTGTATATCCCATACGACCTATCGCACCCTCAATAAAATCCATAGGATACTCAATATCCCCATTTTCCTGTTCGACTGTACCAAGCTGCAAAATCTCACGGAGATTACCAGCCGAAAAGGTAACAGGTTGTCCACCAACCGTTGCTCGAATCTCAGGTGGGGTGACAGATTCGTCATATACTATATCTGTCCAAAAATCATTCAGAATAGCCTGAGAGATAGGAGGATTGGCCGTAATGGCGTATCTAATCCTTGATCGTGCTAGAAAACGTAGAATATCAGCAACCCTGTCAGCCCGCTTGGCCTCAAGGTTCAGATCAACCAAAATGTTGTGACCCTTATCAAATGCTCTAGCCATATCTGTAAAACAAACACAAACAACAGATATAATTTAATGCACGATTAAAAATATTTAAACTATTACGTATTATGAATCGAGATTCATCACACATCTTAGTTTAAAATTGAAATTATATATAACTTGTTACAAAAATAGTCTCAAGTCGTATATAAAAATTTAACTTATAACTAAAAAGTCTTAAGTCTAATTTAAATTAATTAAATAAAAGTTATTACAAAAAAATTAAAATGTTTGTAAATTCCGGACTCGCATAAACTGGCCTAACGAGTTGAGGTCAACTCGTTTTGCTTATCAACTCGCTTTACTCATCAACTCGCTACATTGATCAACTCGCTAAACATATCAAGCAGCTATTGAAGTGAACTCGCTAATCTCATGGATTCGCTAGTCAACTCGCTGCGAGTTGAATCAAAATGTCAACTCGTTCGATGAACTGCCGTCGCGAATTTACACTTAAAATCGATTCATCCGTTGATATTAACATGATCTATCGATTTATTTACGTTTATTAATGTTCGTTTAACATAAACCCTAAAGATCTATGTCCAATAACATCGTAATCGACTCAAATCGATTAAACTTTAAAACCGAAACCCTAAGTTTATAAAAACTTTCGATTTCGTGCAATTTAAACGGTGAAATCCGTTGATATATACCTCAAAATGTTCGTAATTTGAAGGTGTATAAAGTCTACGGATTGAAAAACTCGTTCCCGTACTCTAAAATTCGAAATCAAACAAAAAGTGAAAATCGCCTCGTTTCGCCTTTTGACGGATTCGCAAAGTGTAGTGAACTCACGAGGTTTGTGTGGGTTCGGTGGGTTGGTTTGACTCGTTTGACCCCCTTTATACTATATATCCGATTCGCGAGATTTAAGTGGACTCGCAAGTTGATGCCAACTCGCAGAAACAATTAAAAACGCAAATGTAATGCTAAGTATAAATAAAAACCCGATATTTTACAAGTCTAAATTATAATTAATTTTCACTTGTATTTGTCACATTGTTCAACTCAAAAATATACAGTATAATTGAATTCCGAAGGGTCAAAACCTAATAAACACAAAAATTAAAAAAATTAAAAATAAAAATAAGATAAAACAAAATTACATAACCATAGGTATCAAGTACCATTTTATTAATCACTTGATCAAAATAAAATACATAAACAAAATAAATAAGAATTTATCTACTTAGAGATCATATTAGAAAGAATAAGCAATTAATTATACATTTAAAAGTCTAAACAGATTAGTAGTATACATACCTCATGAAATTCAAATAAATTACTGTAAAATTACAACTAAATTTATCATTTATACATTTATATTTATAAAACTATATCTTAGGTACCTTTATCCACATAGCATAATTAATAAATGCATTACTCACATAAAGTGAATATTTTAATTATAGGTAGTTCAAGACGATTACCAGTATTATGATCCACATAAACAAATTAGACTCAATTTTCTAAGCAAACTCTTTATTGTTAGAATGAGTATTATCAAGTGCTTCCTATTATATGACATACTGAAGAATTCAAGTAAAACACATAACACTGCATCATTAAATTTTCAAGGTAGCGGTTACTAAATGATGTATCTTTTCGAAACATATAACATACACTTGAATTTTTTAAGGTTAGACAAATATCAAACATACTTTGAATATGCTATGTTATCTAAGTCTGTACGTAGTACAACAGAAGATCCCTTCTAGCATAATTCAAAATATATTCGAGAATATTAATTTAATTAAAGGTTTCAGTTCTGTACTTAGTACAACAAAGTTACCAGTAATTAAGTTAATACCCATATTGCTACTATTTGTCAATTCAAATTAATATGTATGATAACAGTGTATGGCAATACCATCATTCAACAATTAAGACTTAATGTCATACATCATAGAATAGTAACACAAAATAATAAACAAGTAGTTAATTAACTTCTTAAGGCTTAGAAAATTTCATATAATTTGCCTACCAGTATATCATATGATGAAGCCATCTAAAGTTTTAATAGAAATAAACAAATTATAACTTGTGGATATAGGTGTATAATCAAATAAATATAAACACATACCTGATAGAACCGCTGTAGTTCTAAAGCAACTTTATTTGAACCTACTACCATATCATACTTAGGACTTAAGCTTATTATTGTGAAGCTTATTCTCCTAATGTACTATCATTTCCCTTAGTTTTTGCAAATAAAAACTTAAATGAAGGCGATTCCCCTTAGGTAACAAGCAAATGAATGCCATACGCCTTTTTTTTTTTTTTTTTTAATGAACACAGAAATACTAACTATTACAAAAATACCCTTGGAAGACTAATCACTCTGGATTTCTCATTCCGTTTAGTTGAACCAACGTTTCAAATCTTGCTCTGTCGAACGCCTTTGTGTATAAGTCTGCTAAGTTATCCAATGATGGAACCTTAACTAACTTTATCAATTTCTTCTCAGCACAATCTCTAATAAAATGATGTCGAATATCAATATGCTTAGTTTTACTGTGCTTCACCGGATTATTGGTGATCGACATAGTAGATTCGTTATCAATCATCATAGGAGTATTGGTTATATTTAACCCGTAATCCCGCAGTTACTGTTGAATCCAAAGTACTTGTGAGCAACAGCTGCCAGCTGCAACATACTCAGCTTCACTTGTAGAAATGGCTACCGAGGTTTGCTTCTTGCACTGCCAGGATACTAATCTACCTCCTAGGAATTGACATCCTCCGGTCGTAGATTTCCTATTCTGATTGCATCCTCCATAATCCGAATCAGTATAAGCTACGAGATCTAAGTCTCCATCAATCGGATACCAAAGACCCAGCTTAGGTTTCCCTTTGAGGTAACGAAAGATCCGTTTAACAGCTTGCATGTGTGACTCTTTCGGATTAGCCTGATATCTTGCACATAAACAAACAGCAAACATTATGTCAGGCCTAGAGGCTGTAAGATACATTAGTGATCCGATCATGGCTCTATAAAGAGTTGGATCCACATCGATATCACTAGATGTATCTGGACCTAGTCCATGATTGACTGGAATTGGAGTATTGTAGACCTTACTTTCATCCATCTTGAAGCGTTCTAATAGCTCATATGTATATTTAGATTGATGAATAAAGAATCCATCCTTCTTTTGATCAACTTGTAATCCTAAGAAGAAATTCAACTCTCCCATTGCAGACATTTTGAACCTTTTTCTCATGACTTTCTCAAATTCTTGACACATCTTTTCATCAGAAGATCCGAAGATAATATCATCAACATACACTTGCACTAGAAGAAAGTCTTTCTTTTTCCACTTCACAAACAGTGTACTATCAATTGATCCTCTTGTAAATCCATTCTCAAGTAGATACGTTGATAGTGTTCCATACCACATCCTTGGTGCTTGATGTAATCCATATAGAGCCTTATTCAAACGATATACTCTATCTGGATACTCAGGATCAGCAAACCCTGGCGGTTGTGAAACATACACCAATTCTTCCACTTTGCCATACAAAAAGGCACTCTTAACATCCAACTGATAAACCTTTATACCATAATATGATGCGAATGCTAAGAATACTCTAATTGCTTCTAGCCTAGCAACTGGTGCAAGCACTTCATTGTAATCTATACCTTCTTGTTGATTAAAACCTTGAACTACCAGACGAGCTTTATTGCGAGTAACGATTCCTTTATCATATCTCTTGCACTTAAATACCCATCTAGTTCCAATTGGATATTCTCCCTTTGGTAGGTCAACCAACTCCCATACTTGTAATTTAGAGAACTGAGATAGTTCTTCTTGCATTGCTTCTACCCACGAACTTTCTTTTAAAGCCATTTGAACATTTTTAGGCTCGACTTGTGAGATAAAGCATGAATATAGACATTGATTAGGAATCCCTGTCTCTTTCATTGCAGTATACAAGCTTTGGTATTCAGAATTCTCAGACGTACTAGTTCTGGATTGATGCCTAGTTTGAACCGGAGTATTAATATCACCGATGATATTTTCAACGGGATGATTCTTACTCGTTCTAGTTGTAGTAACTGGTTCAACTGGTATATCATCTTCTAAATTAGTACCAATCTCTTCCAATTCAGGTACATCTTCCGTATGTGCTGAAGATATCCTTAAATGTTTCAAAGGAGTAAGTATATCATCAAACTTTGTAGAAAGATCATCAGGATCTTCTGTTTCTTGAGACTTATATATCCTCTGAAGGTTGTTGTGACTCACTTGTGGAAGCTTTATCTGAGTCAACATTAGTCTTAATTCCAGACTGCTTAACACTTGATGTTGAAGCGGGACCAATATTCTCATCTTCAAACAATAAATGTTCAGCTATCTCTGAATCACTGACATAGTCACTAATAGGAACTTTAAATGATGCAAAAAGATCAGAATAATCAAATTGCCAATCTAAGCCCTTATGAACATCAGGTGAGTAGCTCGTAACCTCAATATTATAAACTACCTCCAAACGTTCTGTGACTTTATTAAAGACTCTCTTGTTTGGCGAATTGGGCATATATCCTAGGAAAAATCCTTCGTCAGCCTTCTCACCAAATTTTGCTTGATGTCCAGTCTTTAATATGGTGCATGAAACTCCAAAGGGTTCAAACCCTTTTAAGTTAGGTTTCTTATTGTTCAAAAGCTCATAACAAGTCTTGTTATGTCTCTTAACCGTAAGAACTCTATTAAGAACATAACATGCTGTATTAACTGCTTCTGCCCAAAAGATGACCGGAAGCTTTGAATCAGCAAGCATTGTTCTAGCAGCTTCAATCAACGTTCTATTTTTCCTTTCAGCAACACCATTCTGTTGAGGTTCATAAGGTGTACTGAATTGATGTAATATCCCTTTGCTTAAGCAATAGATATTCAACGTTGAATTCTTGAATTCTGTTCCATTGTCACTACGAATACGCTTAACTCTCTTTTTATAGACATTCTCTACTAGATCAAAGAACTCAATTAGAATTCCAGGAGTCTCATCCTTTGATCCCAAAAAGAATACCCATGAGAATCTAGAATAATCATCTGTGACAACCAAACAGTACCATTTGCCACCTATACTTCTCTTGCTTATAGGGCCGAAGAGATCCATATGTAGCAATTCAAATGGCGAAGAGATAGAGTTTTCAGTCTTAGGTCTGTGTGGTTTCTTGTGCTGCTTTCCTTTCATGCAAGGAACACACTTATCCTCAGACTCGAAACGTTTTTGTGGTACACCTAGAACCAAACCATTTTTGGTTATATAATTCATCTTTCTCCAGTTCAGATGTGCCATTCTCCTATGCCATAACAATGCGTCTGTTTCCGAAGCCTTGGATAATAAACATGTAGACACCATTGATGAGTTAGGAACACCCATGTTGATAGCATATATGTCCTTCTTCCTTGGCGCCCTCATCAATATCCATTCATCAGGAATTTTAAAACCTGGCTTCAGGACTAAGGCCTCATTTTCATTAAAATAAACTGGGTGACCTTTATCACAGACTTGGGAAACACTCACTAGGTTGTGAGTAAGTTCTTCAACATAGTTCACATCCTCAAGAGTCAAAGTTCCATTTGAAACTTTTCCTTTTCCCGAAATTACTCCTCCTTTATATCCTGCAAAATTGACTTTTTGCTTGAGACTCTCCTTGAAGTCCTTCAGTAGACTTCGTTCTCCTGTCATGTGTCTTGAACATCCACTGTCTACATACCACCAGCTGTCCTTGTTCACAGCATGCTCCTGCACATAACACAAGATACGATCAGTTATCAAGAGGGACCCAAGCCATTACGGTCTTGGTTTGTCCCTTATCATCAACAAACTTAAGCTCTTTAAAATAACCATCCTTCCCATCAGGAGCTTTGGTCACTTTCGAAGTAGCTTGAGTTTGTGGACGATCAGCCTTAAGAGGTGAATTTGAGGAGAACCTCTTAGGCACATAATTATGAGCTCTATTATGATAATTATAATTAAACTCATGTGATCGTGAAGTAGTACCATTCTCATAATGATTATGGCCTCTACTTGTAGTTCTAAACCTCGACGGTGTCACATCCCTAGACTTATAGACAGAATTATCACTTTGAGTATATGGCCGTTTAGGTTTAGGTGGGGAGACACTATGCTTTCCATCTCTTTTAAGAATGTTAACAGGTTTATTACCTAACTTAGGTTTGGTATCTAACCCGTCTACAGTCATACTAGAGTCGGTCTGTGTCTTTTCATCCATCACAAGCTTATGTGGTGTTTCAGGCTTTTTGTTAGGACAACACGAAGCCACGTGTCCCTTTTGATGACACTTGAAACATGACATCTGCTTGCGTGATTTACTCACTTTTGCTTTCTCATCCGGAGTCTTAGGCACTAAAGGTTTAAACTGTTCCTTATCAACTTTATCATTAATCTTAGCATCGTTAATCACTCCACCCGATACAAACTGTATTTTGGTGAACTGAGAAGCCTTGCCATTATCTAATGATACGTCCTTAATAACATCTTTCTGTGCCTCTGACTGTTCAGGTTTATCAGCTACTGAAATCTCAGGATTAACTTCAGTCATCTCAGAATCTTCAGGAATAGGAGTGTAATTGGCATTAAAAGTCGGGGATACATCATTGTAACCTAACCCAGTCTTGTCCTTTACACTTCTTTGAGCATCTAACATTTTATCCATTTGAGATGTTCTATAGTTCTCAAGTTTACGGTTTTGCTCAATTAACCTTAAGTTAAGGTTCACTATTTCCTGATCCTTACTAGCAATCGTCTCATTTAAGTCTTTGATATTCATATAGAGACCATCTATGACAACAGATTTTTCACTTATGGTATCTCTAAGTTTTGTTCTATCCGACGCATCAGACTTAATTTTATCCTTTAAGACCTGTTTATCATCACTTAATCTACGAATATCCATAATAGCTTGATCAAGTTCAGATCTAACGGTCTTATAGGATTCCTTATCCATATTTAATTGTGATGACAAATTACTATTTGACACAGTTAAGACACTATTCTGAGATTGTAAATCAGTAACTAAGTAACAAACATCAGCAAGATTAAGAATATCTAAACATACCTTCTTCTTGTCAGTTTGTAATTCAGCCATGCGTGCCACGAATTCCTCAGGACTCATATCTGGAGTTGAATCCATATATAGCACGTCATCATCACTTGCCCTCACTTCAGACTTAGGCACCTCTACTCTCTGTTCCATATCAGTGGGCATGTAGGAAACTGATCCAGCAGTTGTTTCTTCGATCTCTGCCATCAAGGCTTCCTCAGAATGAGCTTGCCAATCATAAGAGCCATCCAACTGCTTTACCATTAAGGCTTTGGAAGCAAGAGTACTTCCCGAACCTTGTTTTCCTTGTGCTTCTACTTTAGGTCTTTGGCATTCTCTAGCAAAATGACCAATACCCTGACAGTTAAAGCATCTGACCTTGGTTTTATCAAACCCTGATCTATTGCCCAACACCTTTCTACCAGTTCTCTTGAGGAAATTCTTCACCTTTCTAGAAATCAACGCAAGTTGATCTTGAAGCTCCAATTCCTCAAGATAATCAGAATCTATCTGCTCATAATCCTCATCAAACAGAATAGGATCATTGATCTTTCCCTCTATGTAGTTCTCATATGATGCCACAAAGGAGGCAAGAACAGACAGTTGCTGTTCAGCAGACTTCACACTCATCGGCATCTTCTGATGCTCTTGAGGTGACTTCTCAGAATTCTTTCCCTTTGTCTCATCACCAGAGGAGGAAATAAAGCACAGATCTTCAGAAATCAGTTCTCCATTTTCACTAGTATCACCAACTAACAGTGCAGTGGTCGAACTAGATGACGCAGTCGAAAGACTTGACTTTCCATGATATAACCCAGGGTTCTGAACCTGATCAGAATCACTATCTCTTGACTTCTTGGAGAAATCATAACCTTTCAGCTTGTCAATGACTTGCTCTAGGGTCATAGTAGAATACCTAGTTTCGTTATCCTTAATCATAACACCATACATTTCCTATTTAGAAGGCAAACCCTCAAGAAACTTGTCGGTTTTAGATACTTCTTCTTCAACAATCTCATGGTATTCTAATTCACTTAGCAGATGGTAGAAACGCGTGACATAGGCATCAAGATCTTCTCCTTTTAAAGCTTTAAACATAGTAAACTGCTTTTTAAGAAGACTCCTCTTGCCAGCTCTCACCTGTGGACTTCCTTCACCTCTTTTCTCTAGAGCTTCCTAGAGCGTTCTAGCAGTATGAAAAGATTTCAGTTGATGAGCAATCTCTTTAGGAAGACACATCTTTATGCAAGAATGTGATTTATTTTCATTTCTGTAAGCTTCCTTCTCTTGATCACTCATGTTCGCATAGGTAAGAACCACAGTAGCATTTTGAACAGTTTGAGTAGGTGGGGTGTATCCACTCTTGATACACATCCAGATTGACAGGTCATGGAATCTACAGTAAGATTCAAATATGTCCTTCCAATTGTAGTAATCCTCGATTCTTAACAACTTAGGTGGAACGTTTGACTTTCCCACCTCGTGGTCCATTTCGATCATTCTACTTAAGTCAGACATCTTAAAAACGTAAAATTAAACTGTTTCAGCGAATTCAGAAAACTCAACTCGCAAGACTCAGCTCAACTCGCAATCTCAGCTCGACTCGCAGAATTCGTCGATTCGCAAGCCTCAGTTCGGATTGCTAAAAGATGTCGATTCGCAAGTGATGTCGATTCGCGAGGGATCTTGGTTCGACTCGCAAGCCTCAGTTCAACTCGCTAGTTCAACTCGGTTCGCAGGCGACGCTGGAACCCTAATCTCGACTCGCGAAACGGCTGTTAAACCCGAAAAATGAATTTTTAAGGTATTTTTACGACTGAAACTTAAAATTTCGACCGTAAACAAACCCTAAAATGTCCAGAGAATGATTTTGATCGTTAGTATTGCAAGAATGCACGTAAAAACGACCCGAATCAAAAATGCAATAACACTAAAACTTATGAACACACTCGTATTTAGCCCGAAAGCTCTGATACCAGATGTAAGTCCCCTAGTTTTAGGATCGATAACTTCGTTATCTGTAGTATTAAGGTGCGGAATCCCTTAATACGGTGTTATCTTACTAACAACGAATATGTTCGTATTGCGTTTAATAAGACTTAGCTTTAAACGATAAATCATCAAAGCCTAGTCGTTAGGATTAAGTTTTCTCTGAGTTTGTCGAATTCGCAGATCAGAAATATGGCAAAAGTTATGTTTTTCACGGAGTAAAAAACATTATATACTATGGTCTCGGCTCGGCTCGCATGGGCCTGCGAGTTCGGTCCAACTCGCAGCCCAAGCCCAATAAAGGACTCGGCTCTCCAGACTCAACCTACACGAGTTCAGATCTCACCTCACAGCTCGACTCGCTGCGACCTGAGATCTCGACTCGCTACGCATCAAACGTCTATTATTTATTTTGTATTTAATTATTCGTCTAACTTAACAAAACAATATGTTTAACGAATATCACTAACAAAACAAATATTCTTTTACAAATCCAAACCAATATACAAACATAATAATAATTACACTAGTCCTATTTCAAGCTAGATCTGTTGTCACACTCTATGTCCCAACAGAATCTGAATAGTAAGATCGTTGTGAATGGTCATACTAAGGGCTCGGACTCAAAGTGGTTTTGGTCGCTCCTTTCGACTGAGGGCATCGGCTACAACATTAGCCTTCCCTGGATGGTACTTGATCTCGCAGTCGTAATCGGTAAGCAACTCGACCCATCGACGTTGCCTCATATTGAGATCCTTCTGATCGAATATATGTTGGAGACTTTTATGATCGGTAAAGATTATGCACTTAGTGCCGTAGAGATAATGTCTCCAGATTTTGAGAGCAAAAACGACAGCTCCAAGTTCGAGATCATGAGTGGTGTAGTTCTTTTCGTGAATTTTCAGCTGTCGTGAAGCATAGGCAATGACTTTGTCTCGTTGCATCAGCACACAACCGAGACCTTGGTGAGAAGCATCACAGTATACCACGAAGTCATCGGTGCCTTCGGGTAAGGATAGAATTGGAGCACTGCAAAGCTTTTGTTTTAGAAGTTGGAACGCTGACTCTTGTTTATCGGTCCAATCGAACCTTTTGTCCTTCTGAGTCAGTACCGTGAGTGGTTGAGCTATTTTGGAGAAATTTTCGATAAATCGCCGATAGTACCCAGCAAGACCCAAGAATTGTCGTACTTCAGTTGCAGAGGTGGGTGCTTGCCAGTCTTTGATAGCCTCGATTTTTGATGGGTCAACGTGAATTCCCTGACTGTCGATCACGTGACCAAGGAATTGAACAGTTTGTATCCAGAACTCACACTTAGAGAATTTGGCATAAAGCTCCTCGTGTCTGAGTAGTTCAAGGATGGTTTTGAGGTGTTGCGCATGTTCTTGTTCGTTGCGCGAGTAAATGAGTATGTCATCGATGAAGACAATGACAAACTTGTCGAGGTAAGGTTTGCACACCCGGTTCATGAGGTCCATAAATACAGCCGGTGCGTTGGTTAGACCGAAGGGCATCACTTGAAATTCATAGTGCCCGTAACGAGTTCTGAAAGCAGTTTTTGGAATATCGGTGTCGCGAACTCGTAACTGGTGATAGCCTGATCGCAGGTCGATTTTTGAGTAGAAACTTGAACCCTGAAGTTGGTCGAATAAATCATCAACGCGAGGAAGTGGATAACGGTTCTTGACGGTCAATTTGTTCAATTCTCGGTAGTCGATGCACATTCTGAATGAACCGTCCTTCTTTTTAACAAATAAGACCGGAGCTCCCCAAGGCGAAGAACTCGGCCTAATGAATCCTCTATCCAGAAGTTCCTGTAACTGAGAGGACAACTCCTGAAGTTCGGATGGGGCTAAACGGTACGGTGCACGGGCCACCGGTGCGGCACCCGGCACGAGAACAATTGAGAACTCAACCTATCTAGGTGGAGGTAAACCAGGTAGTTCTTCCGGAAAGACTTCGGGAAAGTCTCTAACAATCGGCACATCCTCAAGTCGCTTCTCCTCCGACTTCTTCTCTATGATGTGTGCGAGTATTGCAGGGTAACCCTTTCTCAGAAATTTTCGGGTTTTTAAGCAAGAGATGATATTGAGTCTCGTCCCACCGGTCTCCCCCTGTATGATCAAGGTTCCCCCGGCAGCAAGTGGAATGCGGACGATCTTATCGTAACAAACGATTTCAGCTCGGTGTTTGGACAACCAGTCCATTCCAATGATGACGTCGAAACTTCCGATTTCAACGGGTACAAGATCAATTGAAAAGGTTTCGTCAGCTAGGTTTAAAGTGCAATTAGGTATCACACTATCGGTTTCTATAAGTTTCCCATTTGCTAGCTCTACAGTGTACTTAACATCTAAGGCAACAGGGGTGATGTCAAGTAATGGGTAAAAGTCATCGGAGATAAAGCTTCTATCAGCACCAGTATCAAATACAACAGAAGCAGTTAAGTTGTTGAGGAGGAACATACCCGAGACCACATTCGGGTCTTGGCGGGCGTCCCCGGATTTGATGATGAAGGCTCTGCTTCGGGTGTTGTTGTTGTTGTTGCTGTTGCGGTTGTTGTTGTTGTTATTCTTCAGCTTTGGGCACGTGTCCCTGAAGTGCCCTGGTTTCCCACACTCAAAGCAGACTTTGGGTGGTCTGGTGTTGTTGTTGGAATTGTTGTTGGCGGGAGAATTGCAATCTTTGGTGAGGTGGCCGTACCTCTTGCAATTATTGCAAAAGGGGCCACAGGAGCCTTCATGGTGGCGACTGCACTTGGAACAATAGGGTTTGTTCCCAGTGTAGCCCCGTGTGATGTCTGTGGTGGTGTTGTAGGCTTTGATAGTGTCGGGTTTCTTGTTTTGTTGGTTGGAGTGGTTGTTGTGGTAGTCAGACCACTTCCGTTTGTTGTTTTGGGAGGATGAAGTGGGTGGTTTAGAATCTTGGCTCATAGACATCAGGTTTTGGGCCAGTAGGATTGCACCGTCAATGGTGGTTTGGTTGGAAGAGGCAACATGTCCCCGAACAGGCTCAGGAAGGCCAAGGATGTAGTTCCTGATTTTATTAGGTTCAGTGCTCACCATAGCTGGGCGGAGGGCGGCAAGTTGTTGGAATCTGGTGGTATAACCATCGATATCACCACCCTGAACCTTTAGGTTCCAGAACTCCTCGTCTAGCTTTTGGAGTTTGGCGATTGAGCAGTATTTGGCAGTGAGTTTTGCTTTCAATTCCTCCCAAGTTAGTTGGTAGGCAATGTCAGCACCCACTGATTGGGTATATGAATTCCACCAAGAGTGGGCATTATCTTCGAGAGAGCAGGTGGCGAAGTTTACTTTGTCGTTCTCCGCGCATTTGCTGACACGGAAAACAGTTTCCATTTTCTCGAACCATCTGATAAGTCCGATGGCTCCTTCAAAACCTTTGAAGCTGGAGGGTTTGCAGCTTTGAAAGTCCTTGTAAGAACAAGGTTTAGCAGTAGTGGTTTCAGCGGCATCGCTGTTTCTGGTGGAGTTTTGTGGGGTATTCCGAGCCAAGGCTTCAGTAACATCCTGGGTTATAAGCGATGTAAGCTGAGCATCGGTGTATGGTCTTGACTTTGGCGGCATGATTCTTCAATAAAAGAAATGAATATACATGAGATTTCGTAGGAAAGTTGTATTTGTTATAGATGTACATGTATAAAAGCAGTAATACATGACATCAACATGGAAAAATGACAATTAATATGAGTTGAAACAACAAGGAATATTTGATAGCTAATATGAGTTCAAAGGTTACATCCTATGGATGTATTACAAAAGGCGTCGGGAATTGTTACATCCGACTAATTTATAGAGTAGTGCTAGATAGTCATTATATTACAGAATAGATTACAAGGCAAAGACTACACTAGTCTTGACGTAGATTAATTTGTTCCATCATCGTGACAAGACGGTCCACAGTGTTTGCAAGTCTGCTAGCTTGACGGGCGTTATCTTCTGCTAGTGCCAGTCGTTGTGTTAGTCCACGGGCATACTCTTCTGCTTCATGTGAACGCTGTTCACATTCTTCCATCCTTTGACGTAGAAGGGCATTTTCCACGCTTATTTCTATTACTTGGTTGCGAAGGACATCCATGTTGTTGTTTGTGGTTTCAAGGTCGTCGGAGACTTGTTCGATGCGTTCAAGGGATTTAAGTCTCCAGTTTTCGTTCGTTTCCTGCAGCACGACATCCATGGTGCGAAGTCGCTGCTCGTGTTGGTTCACCCTAGCGGCTAAGGCCGGCAAGGTGAAGTGAGTGGGGTACGGGCCAGCTCGAGGCAACCTGTTGTTCCTCCTTGCTACCCTTGGGTTCTGCAACCCGGATTGAGAGCGCGATGAATTGGGTGGGATGTTTGCCATTTCTGAGATAAAGCGTTAATAAGATTGAGGCCTATATTCATATAATCCCTATATAATATAGCCTATTAAGTGTCTAGCATAAACATGTTTAAGTCTCGGTTCTCTCGAGGTCAGAGTCTTCTATTGTACCCTGTTCGGCCATAACTACTTTCAGATCTTACATCATCTTTGCTTAATTGTACATAGTTGATCAGGCTATGTTAAATTAAACTCGTATGATGTAATCACCGAACCAGTTATACCTAATAAGGAATACCGCCTAATGGTCATAGTCTAGGCTCACTAAATGCAACCTAGTTCACTATAACCTTAGGCTCTGATACCAATCTGTAACACTCCCAAATTTAATGATTTGCGGAAGCTTGATTTGGGTGTTACTAATCAATAACAAAGCACAAAGATATATAGTAAACGACTCTATATGCGTCGTTTTAACAAAATATATTGATAACTGAAATGTTTACAACATATAAAGCTTTACATAGCTCGAGTTTAATTTAAAATGAGATTTCAGTTCATAAGTACTTGTACAAAATATACTAATGCAAGAAAATCTCAATCGTCTGTTTGCTGACTCGAGCTAAAGTCCTGAAGCAGAAACATCATACTGCTTGGTACCTGCGATATATGCTAAAAGGTCAGCTAAAAGCTGGTGAGCTCACATGTTTGAAATCAGTTAATATAGTATGAACCGCAAGATTTAAATAATGAATTGCATTCAGCAATTAAATGATAGTCATCATGTATACAGCCATGAGCACATAGTTGAGCTTAACTCGAGGGCCGGGTCCCCTATAGAGAATTCCGGGTGAGGTGCCTCCACGAATGCCTAATCCACATTCGTCTTCCCAAATATTAGTACGTCCGTTTACCCGGTTAGTGCTTGCTAACCCAAACGAGGAGGGTCAATCCTATATGGTACCATATACTAATATTCACGCTACAACGTATTAACAACTATGCTGACGGAGGACTTTAAAATGATTAGTTTCGAAAAACTCATGTAGTATATGAAAAGTTGGTACTTGCGTTCACATGTTAAAAGTTGAGCAGTATATCACACCCCTGAGTAAAACAGTAAAAGAGGGGCAATGAGACTCACCTGAGTCTGAAAGCGTTTAAACAAACGTAAGTTGATTAGCCGAGTATGAAGTCCAAAGACTTGTAACCTGAGGGTGTCCACGACACGCGATGGTTATAATCATGATTGGGTATCTCAAAAGATCACCCTTGTAGTTGTTCATTCAACTATAATGTCCAAATCTCCACTATTTGGTTGATACATTTAAGTATTTGAAAAGTGTACGGCCCGTTGGTGACGGATTTGTAATAATAATCTCAACTATTATTATTTTGATTTCGTGGCGTTTTACTTGAAAAATGTGTTTTGATTGTGTTTTAGAAGCCGTTACGGAATCTAAGTACGGGGGTCCGGGGGCAGCGCCCCTGGTTGCGGGGTCCAAGGGGCGGCAGCCCCTGGCGGGGTCCAAGGGGCAGAGCCCCTGGCTGGGGTCGAGCTACCAGGTCAGCTTGGAAAATTTTTATTTCTACTATATTGCTTTGACGAAAAACGCATCTGGAACCGAATTTGGGTAAAATCAGGTGTTAAAATTTTCGGTCTCGACACTTAGTAAAAATCTGTGTTTTCTGGTTTTTGCGACGTTGGGTGCGACGTTGCAGGTCCTGACTGCGACGTTGATCATGGCGTCGCTATGTGCGACTTTCGCAATTTAATGCGACGTTGTTAATTTCTGCGACGTAAGGGCTTGCGTCGCTATACGCGACGTCGGCAACTTAATGCGACGTTAATGACGATGTCGCTATATGCAACGTGGGGACTGGTATTGCGATGTTGCAACTGACGTCGCAATTGGGCCAACCCAGATGCGACGTCGGAGTCTGTTCAGATTCCGGTGGCCGGAAAATCGGTCGAAAGGCTTCCGTTCGGTCCAAATCTTTTACCCAACCCATATTTGGACATTATAAGTCGATACAAACCGCAAACAAGTAAAAACACTTAAAAACGAGAGGTGTCGGGATTTGTCGGGAAACTTACAAAGTGTCGGATGAAAAATCCGAAAAGATAGGATGATAGATCGTGATGCGGTGGTCGTTGTTTTCCAAAGCGCCGAGGTGATTCGAGTGAGTTTCGGGGTGTTATTTAGTGATTTTCGATGGTGATGATAATGGTGGTGGTGTTGGTGAGTTAAGAGAAAAGGAGAGGGAGAGAGAGAAAAAGAAAGAGAGAAATGAGAATGAGAGGTGGGGAATGGGAGGTTAAACTCCCATTTTTCGCCCCGCGTTCCCGCTTCGTGTGGTGTTCGTTTGTTCCGTCGTTTAAACGTTAAATAATTATTTTACATATTAATTGGTACGTTTTAAAATACAAATTATTACGCGATATTTTATTTAAATATTTTACAAATCCATTTATTTTGAGTTATAAAAGGTAAGTTTGTTTATTAAATTTGCGCGTTTTAATATTTTAAATTGTGTAAGATTTGTTTGTACGATCCGAATGAATACGAAATATTATCATAATAATATTTTTGATATAAAACGTTATTTAATAAAATTGGTCACCAACGTCCGTAATAAAATTGAATCGAAATACATTCGATTTAAATTGCGTACGATTTAACCAAACCGCATTTTCGTATATATTCAACAATATATAATTCGATACATTAATTAGCCTAACACAGAACTAATTACATGTATTAACATATGATTAGGCACTAATTACTTGTCCTAATTTGGCGGGTGTTACATTCTCCCCCTGTTAGAAGAATTTCGTCCCGAAATTTAGTTCGAAGTCGTGTTTGATGTAGAGTCAGTGAAAAGTTGAGGATATTTGAGTCGCATTTGGTCTTCCCGTTCCCAGGTGAATTCCGGACCGTGCCGCGAATTCCATCTGACCTTGACGATGGGAATACGACTTTGTTTTAATTGTTTGACCTCACGGTCCATGATTTCAGCAGGCTCCTCAACAAAATGAAGTTTGTCGTCAACACGAATTTCATCTAGTGGAATGATAAGTGTCTCATCAGACAGACACTTCTTCAAATTTGAAATATGAAAAGTGGGGTGCACGCTGCTGAGTTCGGATGGCAGCTGCAATCGATAAGCTACGGGGCCAATCCGTTCGAGGATCTCAAAAGGCCCGATGTACCTGGGATTCAACTTCCCGCGTTTGCCAAAACGGATGACGCCTTTCTAAGGCGATACTTTTAAGAGTACTCGATCCCCAACTTGGAACTCGAGTGGTTTGCGTCTCACGTCAGCATAACTTTTCTGACGATCACGTGCGGCTTTGAGTCGGTTTTGGATTTCCACAATTTTCTCAGTGGTGGCGTGTATGAGTTCAGGACCAGTGAGTTGACTATCTCCCACTTCGGTCCAACAAATCGGTGATCGGCACTTACGACTGTACAGTGCCTCAAAAGGTGCAGCCTTAATGCTGGCGTGATAGCTGTTATTGTACGAGAATTCGCACAACGGTAGATGTCTTTCCCAGTTTGTACCGAAATCAACTACGCAGGCGCGTAGCATATCTTCCAGTGTCTGAATGGTTCGTTCACTTTGGCCATCGGTTTGAGGATGGTACGCGGTACTCATATCGAGACGGGTACCCATTGCTTTTTGAAGTGACTGCCAAAAGTGAGAGGTGAAACGGGCATCTCTGTCAGAGATGATCGAGATTGGAACGCCGTGATGAGAAACGATTTCCTTGATGTAGATTTGTGTAAGGCGTTCCATTTTATCGTTTTCTTTGATTGCCAGGAAATGAGCAGATTTGGTGAGACGATCGACGATCACCCAAATGGTATCGCAACCGCTCGCCGACTTGGGTAGTTTGGTTATGAAATCCATGGCAATTTGTTCCCATTTCCATTCAGGGATTTCAGGTTGTTGAAGTAAACCAGGAGGTTTCTGATGTTCGGTTTTGACTTTCGAGCAAGTAAGACACTTGCTGACATAAGTGGCGATTTCGGCTTTCATGTTTGGCCACCAATAAAATTCCTTGATTCCGTGGTACATCTTATCGGATCCCGGGTGGATAGAATATTTAGACTTGTGAGCTTCATCCATCACCAAGTCTCGTAGGTTCCCGAAATTAGGCAACCAGATTCGGTTTGAGAAATACCTAATCCCGTTAGATTTGATTTCAAATTGTTTGTCAATACCCCGTAAGGCTTCATTTTTGATGTTTTCAGGTTTCAGGGCTTCGATCTGAGCGGTATGAATCTGTAAGTCCCCTAGTTTTAGGATCGATAACTTCGTTATCTGTAGTATTAAGGTGCGGAATCCCTTAATACGGTGTTATCTTACTAACAACGAATATGTTCGTATTGCGTTTAATAAGACTTAGCTTTAAACGATAAATTGTCAAAGCCTAGTCGTTAGGATTAAGTTTTCTCTGAGTTTGTCGAATTCGCAGATCAGAAATATGGCAAAAGTTATGTTTTTCACGGAGTAAAAAACATTATATACTATGGTCTCGGCTCGGCTCGCATGGGCCTGCGAGTTCGGTCCAACTCGCAGCCCAAGCCCAATAAAGGACTCGTCTCGCCAGACTCAACCTACACGAGTTCAGATCTCACCTCACAGCTCGACTCGCTGCGACCTGAGATCTCGACTCGCTACGCATCAAACGTCTATTATTTATTTTGTATTTAATTATTCGTCTAACTTAACAAAACAATATGTTTAACGAATATCACTAACAAAACAAATATTCTTTTACAAATCCAAACCAATAGACAAACATAATAATAATTACACTAGTCCTATTTCAAGCTAGATCTGTTGTCACACTCTATGTCCCAACAGACTCCCCCTTGACAATAGCTCTAGCGTCTTTATCTTCACGCTTGTCTTTGGTCTTCATTTGTAAATTTTACTGCCTGCATAAATCTTCATCTTGATACACGTCTTAACCATCATCTGATAATCTCGTCCTAAATCACCCCATGCGTCTGTCGTCAAGATTCTATTTTCATTCAACTTAATCAAATCTTTCTTCGACATGTTCATTAGGTGTCGATGGTCATAGACTCTGAAGATTTCTCTTTCACCACCGTCAACCTCATCATCAGCTTCAACCATAACAGCTTCTCCAGTTCCTGAATCTACATGCCATCTCTTCATATTACCCAGAATATCTTGTGGCATTGTCTTAAGTGGAATCTGGTGTATGCATCTAACAGCTGGATATATCTTCTTCCTTCTTCTTCTTCCTGTTCTTTGACTTCTCTCTTGTAATTTCACAGTTTTTCCCTTTCTTGGCTTAATCTGAACAAACTTATTCGTACCAACATCATGTCTAATGATTCTTTCAACACGATCAGCATAATCATCACGACTTGGATTGTTAATCTCTAATCTAGCCAAATCACGTATTTCATAACGTGGTAGAGAACTAAAAAATGCAAGCTTTCTTTCAAAATATTGAACTCCGTCAAACCTTTTGATCGCAAAAAGCTTTAGTTCTGAGTCAAAGTACCAACCAATAATCCTTTACGTGGTACACGCTTTTTCGTAACATCAACTTCAGAAATTCCAATCTTCTTCTTCTTCTTTGGAAGTTTCCTAAGTACAACAGCAGGATTTTTGGTTTGAACAAGAACTTCTTCTTCTTCATCAGAGGTTGAATCATCAATATCTTCATCTATATCGACAATTGTTGGACCTTGTTCATTTTCAATAACAACTTCTGTCCTAGATGGGCTCACATGGTGTTCATCAATGTTTGCATCTAGATCTACACCCATGTCTTGCACATTCTCAGGTACAGCAGTCCAATCTGTAGGTGGTTGGAATTCTCCATCCTCAAGATCATAATCAATATCTTCATCTATCTCATCAAAAATATCATCTTCCGAATCAGATAGATCAAGCATCTCTAATCCTAAGAGAAAACCACAAATACAAATAAATATTAATAATTAAAATTCTCTTATCAATTTCCCTGAATCAACCTAAGAATTTCTTTATTAATTCTTTTGTATATTTTAACCTAAAATATAAACGCAATTTACATATAACTTATAAAATCTTTTATTGATTACCCTGAATCAATCCAAAATTTCTTAAGTCTACTTAACAAATATTAATTAATTTTAAATTCTAATGCATTGTGAATAATCACCAAACATTTAAATTTACTATTAATTAACTTATATAATTTCCAAGTGTTAATTGATCTAATTCATTATCAATTTAACTTTTAAATCATATATCGTTTGTCTAGTTAATACGAATACATTTTTAACTTGTTAATTACGTATATACCTTACGGTCTTAAGTCCATAATCAAATCTAAAATGCATATGTTATTATAAAATTTTGACCGCCGAAATTAATCGGAACACGCTGCTCGACTACTCAATGAGTCGGAAGTCTTTCGATCACTATTGTATCTTAACATAATTATATAAACTTAAATTACCCAACATATTTTACTTAAAATAATAATAACCCTAAGCCAAATATATTTACACAATAATTAAGTTTACATTTGTTCACTACAAACTATTACAAATATTACAGTACTATGATAATACTAAGCTATCTTACCAGCTTCAGTATCACCCGGTACAGTCTTATCTGCACTTGTATCCACTCCAGAACCACTAGCACCAGCACCAGACTCCCCCTGAATAGTAGCTTGCTCACCAGTCTTTGAAGGACCAGTCTGCTCACCACTCGGTGCATTGGGATCATCGTCCTTGTCTTGATCTCTCTTCCTCTTCAACTCATTTTCTCTGCAAGACTCCAGATATACCAATATCTCCCCCTGAGTAGACTGTCCTGAATGCGATCTCAAGACCAGACTCTCTAAAGAAGATAACTTCAGTCTCTGTACGTTGAAGTCCGCAAGCAAAGTCTCATGAGTCTTCATCAACAGATTGTACGATTCACTCTGCTTGAGAATCTGCTGTGAAAGAAGAAGATTGCTCGACACCAGCTCGGGAATCTGAAAAGTAAGCTTCTCTAAATCCTTTACCCTCGACTCTAAGGATGTAATCCTTTCAGCATCAGTCGTCGGAGTAACAGGTATCGTTCTTGGTCCAGGCGGTGTAAGAGACTCAATATGCCAGTCTCTGGTAAGCGGTGTATGAGGTTGAGACAAAGCTTGCGTAAGCAAACTTGTCGCAAATCTAGCTGTTTTGTTCGTTGGAAAATTAGCTCCACGAACTAGATCAGCAACCTCACACTGTAAAGTTAAACACAATTAAAATCAGTTATTGTTACAGATTACTCTGTCTCAAACTCTAATTAATTGCATAACACGCATAGTTATAGAACTTATATCTCATACCTGAAGCGGTAAAGATATCGATTCAGTAACCACCGGTGCATCCATCTCCACCTGTGGTGTATCCTGAGCAACTGTATACAGAATTAACTGTCTCAGTTTAACTCCTGATAAACAACAAGTTAAGATTATTTAACTTTTATAATCAATACTAACCTTCTCGAATAGTAAGCGTTCTCGGACGCTTCATCAAAGGAATCTCAACTTCCTCAGTACCTTCCTCCAGAATACTCTTACCTTTTCTCTTCCTTTCAGAAGCAGATGGAGAAGGAGAAGGTGTATTCTCAGAATCTTCATCTGAAGCCGTCTCACCATCACGACCTCCAGATGATCTAACAGGATCCTAAAGTTTAAATATATTAAACATTTATGATTAGCGTAAGCTCGATCATACAAGTTCTATATATTTAAGATTAATCAGATATAATACCTCAGTCGGTACTTCAACTGATCTATCAAGCTGTATCTGCTCATCCTCAAGTAATATAACTTCGGGATTTGCAGCCTCAGCTTCAGCTTCCTGTTCGGTTAATGATATTTATATTTTAAAATCAGAAATAATATCCAATTTACTAAATATCTAATATCCATATAATAATATTATACATCTATGATTAATAAAAACAATCTATCAACTAAGCATCTATATTATTACATAAATAAAAGATTACCTCAGGTGGTGCTAAATAACTCTTAATATCTTGAAGCAAAGGATTGGTCGCATCGTCATTCTGCTCCAAAACCTCTTGCACAACCTGTGCAGCAACCTCTTGGTTCACTTGCTGATCAACCTGACCAACCTGAATAAGAACATCCTCAAGGAGCCCTTGTGGATCTTCAGGTTGAGCTTCCTCAGCTGCAGGTTCTGGTACAACATCAGCAATAGCAGCAACAGCAGGAACAACGTCCAACCACCCATGATTTGGCGGTGCAACGTAGTTGGGATCAACAATATATCCGAAAAGTGGTCTAACTTCAGGATTCACCACTCCCTCCTTCCTGACCGTCTGCATGAACATGGCGTTATACCCACGATGGTCAATCGTATTAACCACTAGATGTGGTTCAGGTATAGCCAAATCCGGTAGACGCGCACGGATAATCAGCATGCAAAATCGCGGGTAAACCAAAAATCTTGATCTAACAGACCCCGATATCTGTTTCGCAATCTCACCAAAAAGATAATCACAAAAACTGTATGGTTTATTATAAACCAGTGACAGTGCAGCCGATAGAATCGCAGGGCTCAACTCATCAAAGCCACCTTTCTTCGCTGCGAAAACTATATTCATCACGTGCCAAAGAAACCTCCACTGACCAATGACCAGAGGCTTCTGGAACTGACGTCCACGTCTGTCTCCTGTATATCCCATACGACCTATCGCACCCTCAATAAAATCCATAGGATACTCAATATCCCCATTTTCCTGTTCGACTGTACCAAGCTGCAAAATCTCATGGAGATTACCAGCCGAAAAGGTAACAGGTTGTCCACCAACCGTTGCTCGAATCTCAGGTGGGGTGACAGATTCGTCATATACTATATCTGTCCAAAAATCATTCAGAATAGCCTGAGAGATAGGAGGATTGGCCGTAATGGCGTATCTAATCCTTGATCGTGCTAGAAAACGTAGAATATCAGCAACCCTATCAGCCCGCTTGGCCTCAAGGTTCAGATCAACCAAAATGTTGTGACCCTTATCAAATGCTCTAGCCATATCTGTAAAATAAACACAAACAACAGATATAATTTAATGCACGATTAAAAATATTTAAACTATTACGTATTATGAATCGAGATTCATCAAACATCTTAGTTTAAAATTGAAATTATATATAACTTGTTACAAAAATAGTCTCAAGTCGTATATAAAAATTTAACTTATAACTAAAAAGTCTTAAGTCTAATTTAAATTAATTAAATAAAAGTTATTACAAAAAAATTAAAATGTTTGTAAATTCCGGACTCGCATAAACTGGCCTAACGAGTTGAGGTCAACTCGTTTTGCTTATCAACTCGCTTTACTCATCAACTCGCTACATTGATCAACTCGCTAAACTTATCAAGCAGCTATTGAAGTGAACTCGCTAATCTCATGGATTCGCTAGTCAACTCGCTGCGAGTTGAATCAAAATGTCAACTCGTTCGATGAACTGCCGTCGCGAATTTACACTTAAAATCGATTCATCTGTTGATATTAACATGATCTATCGATTGATTTACGTTTATTAATGTTCGTTTAACATAAACCCTAAAGATCTATGTCCAATAACATCGTAATCGACTCAAATCGATTAAACTTTAAAACCGAAACCCTAAGTTTATAAAAACTTTCGATTTCGTGAAATTTAAACGGTGAAATCCGTTGATATATACCTCAAAATGTTCGTAATTTGAAGGTGTATAAAGTCTACGGATTGAAAAACTCGTTCCCGTACTCTAAAATTCGAAATCAAACGAAAAGTGAAAATCGCCTCGTTTCGCCTTTTGACGGATTCGCAAAGTGTAGTGAACTCGCGAGGTTTGTGTGGGTTCGGTGGGTTGGTTTGACTCGTTTGACCCCCTTTATACTATATATCCGATTCGCGAGATTTAAGTGGACTCGCAAGTTGATGCCAACTCGCAGAAACAATTAAAAACGCAAATGTAATGCTAAGTATAAATAAAAACCCGATATTTTACAAGTCTAAATTATAATTAATTTTCACTTGTATTTGTCACATTGTTCAACTCAAAAATATACAGTATAATTGAATTCCGAAGGGTAAAACCTAATAAACACAAAAATTAAAAAAAATAAAAAATAAAAATAAGATAAAACAAAATTACATAACCATAGGTATCAAGTACCATTTTATTAATCACTTGATCAAAATAAAATACATAAACAAAATAAATAAGAATTTATCTACTTAGGGATCATATTAGAAAGAATAAGCAATTAATTATACATTTAAAAGTCTAAACAGATTAGTAGTATACATACCTCATGAAATTCAAATAAATTACTGTAAAATTACAACTAAATTTATCATTTATACATTTATATTTATAAAACTATATCTTAGGTACCTTTATCCACATAGCATAATTAATAAATGCATTACTCACATAAAGTGAATATTTTAATTATAGATAGTTCAAGACGATTACCAGTATTATGATCCACATAAACAAATTAGACTCAATTTTCTAAGCAAACTCTTTATTGTTAGAATGAGTATTATCAAGTGCTTCCTATTATATGACATACTGAAGAATTCAAGTAAAACACATAACACTGCATCATTAAATTTTCAAGGTAGCGGTTACTAAATGATGTATCTTTTCGAAACATATAACATACACTTGAATTTTTTAAGGTTAGACAAATATCAAACATACTTTGAATATGCTATGTTATCTAAGTCTGTACGTAGTACAATAGAAGATCCCTTCTAGCATAATTCAAAATATATTCGAGAATATTAATTTAATTAAAGGTTTCAGTTTTGTACTTAGTACAACAAAGTTACCAGTAATTAAGTTAATACCCATATTGCTACTATTTGTCAATTCAAATTAATATGTATGATAACAGTGTATGGCAATACCATCATTCAACAATTAAGACTTAATGTCATACATAATAGAATAGTAACACAAAATAATAAACAAGTAGTTAATTAACTTCTTAAGGCTTAGAAAATTTCATATAATTTGCCTACCAGTATATCATATGATGAAGCCATCTAAAGTTTTAATAGAAATAAACAAATTATAACTTGTGGATATAGGTGTATAATCAAATAAATATAAACACATACCTGATAGAACCGCTGTAGTTCTAAAGCAACTTTATTTGAACCTACTACCATATCATACTTAGGACTTAAGCTTATTATTGTGAAGCTTATTCTCCTAATGTACTATCATTTCCCTTAGTTTTTGCAAATAAAAACTTAAATGAAGGCGATTCCCCTTAGGTAACAAGCAAATGAATGCCATACGCCTTTTTTTTTTTTTAATGAACACAGAAATACTAACTCTTACAAAAATACCCTTGGAAGACTAATCACTCTGGATTTCTCATTCCGTTTAGTTGAACCAACGTTTCAAATCTTGCTCTGTCGAACGCCTTTATGTATAAGTCTGCTAAGTTATCCAATGATGGAACCTTAACTAACTTTATCAATTTCTTCTCAGCACAATCTCTAATAAAATGATGTCGAATATCAATATGCTTAGTTTTACTGTGCTTCACCGGATTATTGGTGATCGACATAGTAGATTCGTTATCAATCATCATAGGAGTATTGGTTATATTTAACCCGTAATCCCGCAGTTGCTGTTGAATCCAAAGTACTTGTGAGCAACAGCTGCCAGCTGCAACATACTCAGCTTCACATGTAGAAATGGCTACCGAGGTTTGCTTCTTGCACTGCCAGGATACTAATCTACCTCCTAGGAATTGACATCCTCCGGTCGTAGATTTCCTATTCTGATTGCATCCTCCATAATCCGAATCAGTATAAGCTACGAGATCTAAGTCTCCATCAATCGGATACCAAAGACCCAGCTTAGGTTTCCCTTTGAGGTAACAAAAGATCCGTTTAACAGCTTGCATGTGTGACTCTTTCGGATTAGCCTGATATCTTGCACATAAACAAACAGCAAACATTATGTCAGGCCTAGAGGCTGTAAGATACATTAGTGATCCGATCATGGCTCTATAAAGAGTTGGATCCACATCGCTATCACTCGATGTATCTGGACCTAGTCCATGATTGATTGGAATTGGAGTATTGTAGACCTTACTTTCATCCATCTTGAAGCGTTCTAATAGCTCATATGTATATTTAGATTGATGAATAAAGAATCCATCCTTCTTTTGATCAACTTGTAATCCTAAGAAGAAATTCAACTCTCCCATTGCAGACATTTTGAACCTTTTTCTCATGACTTTCTCAAATTCTTGACACATCTTTTCATCAGAAGATCCGAAGATAATATAATCAACATACACTTGCACTAGAAGAAAGTCTTTCTTTTTCCACTTCACAAACAGTGTACTATCAATTGATCCTCTTGTAAATCCATTCTCAAGTAGATACGTTGATAGTGTTCCATACCACATCCTTGGTGCTTGATGTAATCCATATAGAGCCTTATTCAAACGATATACTCTATCTGGATACTCAGGATCAGCAAACCCTGGCGGTTGTGAAACATACACCAATTCTTCCACTTTGCCATACAAAAAGGCACTCTTAACATCCAACATATAAACCTTTATACCATAATATGATGCGAATGCTAAGAATACTCTAATTGCTTCTAGCCTAGCAACTGGTGCAAACACTTCATTGTAATCTATACCTTCTTGTTGATTAAAACCTTGAACTACCAGACGAGCTTTATTGCGAGTAACGATTCCTTTATCATCTCTCTTGCACTTAATTACCCATCTAGTTCCAATTGGATATTCTCCCTTTGGTAGGTCAACCAACTCCCATACTTGTAATTTAGAGAACTGAGATAGTTCTTCTTGCATTGCTTCTACCCACGAACTTTCTTTTAAAGCCATTTAAACATTTTTAGGCTCGACTTGTGAGATAAAGCATGAATATAGACATTGATTAGGAATCCCTGTCTCTTTCATTGCAGTATACAAGCTTTGGTATTCAGAATTCTCAGACGTACTAGTTCTGGATTGATGCCTAGTTTGAACCGGAGTATTAATATCACCGATGATGTTTTCAACGGGATGATTCTTACTCGTTCTAGTTGTAGTAACTGGTTCAACTGGTATATCATCTTCTAAATTAGTACCAATCTCTTCCAATTCAGGTACATCTTCCGTACGTGCTGAAGATATCCTTAAATGTTTCAAAGGAGTAAGTATATCATCAAACTTTGTAGAAAGATCATCAGGATCTTCTGTTTCTTGAGACTTATCCTCTGAAGGTTGTTGTGACTCACTTGTGGAAGCTTTATCTGAGTCAACATTAGTCTTAATTCCAGACTGCTTAACACTTGATGTTGAAGCGGGACCAATATTCTCATCTTCAAACAATAAATGTTCAGCTATCTCTGAATCACTGACATAGTCACTAATAGGAACTTTAAATGATGCAAAAAGATCAGAATAATCAAATTGCCAATCTAAGCCCTTATGAACATCAGGTGAGTAGCTCGTAACCTCAATATTATAAACTACCTCCAAACGTCCTGTGACTTTATTAAAGACTCTCTTGTTTGGCGAATTGGGCATATATCCTAGGAAAAATCCTTCGTCAGCCTTCTCACCAAATTTTGCTTGATGTCCAGTCTTTAATATGGTGCATGAAACTCCAAAGGGTTCAAACCCTTTTAAGTTAGGTTTCTTATTGTTCAAAAGCTCATTACAAGTCTTGTTATGTCTCTTAACCGTAAGAACTCTATTAAGAACATAACTTGCTGTATTAACTGCTTCTGCCCAAAAGATGACCAGAAGCTTTGAATCAGCAAGCATTGTTCTAGCAGCTTCAATCAACGTTCTATTTTTCCTTTCAGCAACACCATTCTGTTGAGGTTCATAAGGTGTACTGAATTGATGTAATATCCCTTTGCTTAAGCAATAGATATTCAACGTTGAATTCTTGAATTATGTTCCATTGTCACTACGAATACGCTTAACTCTCTTTTTATAGACATTCTCTACTAGATCAAAGAACTCAATTAGAATTCCAGGAGTCTCATCCTTTGATCCCAAAAAGAATACCCATGAGAATCTAGAATAATCATCTGTGACAACCAAACAGTACCATTTGCCACCTATACTTCTCTTGCTTATAGGGCCGAAGAGATCCATATGTAGCAATTCAAATGGCGAAGAGATAGAGTTTTCAGTCTTAGGTCTGTGTGGTTTCTTGTGCTGCTTTCCTTTCATGCAAGGAACACACTTATCCTCAGACTCGAAACGTTTTTGTGGTACACCTAGAACGAAACCATTTTTGGTTATATAATTCATCTTTCTCCAGTTCAGATGTGCCATTCTCCTATGCCATAACAATGCGTCTGTTTCCGAAGCCTTGGAAAATAAACATGTAGACACCATTGAAGAGTTAGGAACACCCATGTTGATAGCATAGATGTCCTTCTTCCTTGGCGCCCTCATCAATATCCATTCATCAGGAATTTTAAAACCTGGCTTCAGGACTAAGGCCTCATTTTCATTAAAATAAACTGGGTGACCTTTATCACAGACTTGGGAAACACTCACTAGGTTGTGAGTAAGTTCTTCAACATAGTTCACATCCTCAAGAGTCAAAGTTCCATTTGAAACTTTTCCTTTTCCCGAAATTACTCCTCCTTTATCTCCTGCAAAATTGACTTTTTGCTTGAGACTCTCCTTGAAGTCCTTCAGTAGACTTCGTTCTCCTGTCATGTGTCTTGAACATCCACTGTCTACATACCACCAGCTGTCCTTGTTCACAACATGCTCCTGCACATAACACAAGATACGATCAGTTATCAAGAGGGACCCAAGCCATTACGGTCTTAGTTTGTCCCTTATCATCAACAAACTTAAGCTCTTTAAAATAACCATCCTTCCCATCAGGAGCTTTGGTCACTTTCGAAGTAGCTTGAATTTGTGGACGATCAGCCTTAAGAGGTGAATTTGAGGAGAACCTCTTAGGCACATAATTATGAGCTCTATTATGATAATTATAATTAAACTCATGTGATCGTGAAGTAGTACCATTCTCATAATGATTATGGCCTCTACTTGTAGTTCTAAACCTCGACGGTGTCACATCCCTAGACTTATAGACAGAATTATCACTTTGAGTATATGGCCGTTTAGGTTTAGGTGGGGAGACACTATGTTTTCCATCTCTTTTAAGAATGTTAACAGGTTTATTACCTAACTTAGGTTTGGTATCTAACCCGTCTACAGTCATACTAGAGTCGGTCTGTGTCTTTTCATCCATCACAAGCTTATGTGGTGTTTCAGGCTTTTTGTTAGGACAACACGAAGCCACGTGTCCCTTTTGATGACACTTGAAACATGACATCTGCTTGCGTGATTTACTCACTTTTGCTTTCTCATCCGGAGTCTTAGGCACTAAAGGTTTAAACTGTTCCTTATCAACTTTATCATTAATCTTAGCATCGTTAATCACTCCACCCGATACAAACTGTATTTTGGTGAACTGAGAAGCCTTGCCATTATCTAATGATACGTCCTTAATAACATCTTTCTGTGCCTCTGACTGTTCAGGTTTATCAGCTACTGAAATCTCAGGATTAACTTCAGTCATCTCAGAATCTTCAGGAATAGGAGTGTAATTGGCATTAAAAGGTGGGGATACATCATTGTAACCTAACCCAGTCTTGTCCTTTACACTTCTTTGAGCATCTAACATTTTATCCATTTGAGATGTTCTATAGTTCTCAAGTTTACGGTTTTGCTCAATTAACCTTAAGTTAAGGTTCACTATTTCCTGATCCTTACTAGCAATCGTCTCATTTAAGTCTTTGATATTCATATAGAGACCATCTATGACAACAGATTTTTCACTTATGGTATCTCTAAGTTTTGTTCTATCCGACGCATCAGACTTAATTTTATCTTTTAAGACCTGTTTATCATCACTTAATCTACGAATATCCATAATAGCTTGATCAAGTTCAGATCTAACAGTCTTATAGGATTCCTTATCCATATTTAATTGTGATGACAAATTACTATTTGACACAGTTAAGACACTATTCTGAGATTGTAAATCAGTAACTAAGTAACAAACATCAGCAAGATTAAGAATATCTAAACATACCTTCTTCTTGTCAGTTTGTAATTCAGCCATGCGTGCCACGAATTCCTCAGGACTCATATCTGGAGTTGAATCCATATATAGCACGTCATCATCACTTGCCCTCACTTCAGACTTAGGCACCTCTACTCTCTGTTCCATATCAGTGGGCATGTAGGAAACTGATCCAGCAGTTGTTTCTTCGATCTCTGCCATCAAGGCTTCCTCAGAATGAGCTTGCCAATCATAAGAGCCATCTAACTGCTTTACCACTAAGGCTTTGGAAGCAAGAGTACTTCCCGAACCTTGTTTTCCTTGTGCTTCTACTTTAGGTCTTTGGCATTCTCTAGCAAAATGACCAATACCCTGACAGTTAAAGCATCTGACCTTGGTTTTATCAAACCCTGATCTATTGCCCAACACCTTTCTACCAGTTCTCTTGAGGAAATTCTTCACCTTTCTAGAAATCAACGCAAGTTGATCTTGAAGCTCCAATTCCTCAAGATAATCAGAATCTATCTGCTCATAATCCTCATCAAACAGAATAGGATCATTGATCTTTCCCTCTATGTAGTTCTCATATGATGCCACAAAGGAGGCAAGAACAGACAGTTGCTGTTCAACAGACTTCACACTCATCGGCATCTTCTGATGCTCTTGAGGTGACTTCTCAGAATTCTTTCCCTTTGTCTCATCACCAGAGGAGGAAATAAAGCACAGATCTTCAGAAATCAGTTCTCCATTTTCACTAGTATCACCAACTAACAGTGTAGTGGTCGAACTAGATGACGCAGTCGAAAGACTTGACTTTCCATGATACAACCCAGGGTTCTGAACCTGATCAGAATCACTATCTCTTGACTTCTTGGAGAAATCATAACCTTTCAGCTTGTCAATGACTTGCTCTAGGGTCATAGTAGAATACCTAGTTTTGTTATCCTTAATCATAACACCATATATTTCCCATTTAGAAGGCAAACCCTCAAGAAACTTGTCGGTTTTAGATACTTCTTCTTCAACAATCTCATGGTATTCTAATTCACTTAGCAGATGGTAGAAACGCGTGACATAGGCATCAAGATCTTCTCCTTTTAAAGCTTTAAACATAGTAAACTGCTTTTTAAGAAGACTCCTCTTGCCAGCTCTCACCTGTGGACTTCCTTCACCTCTTTTCTCTAGAGCTTCCCAGAGCGTTCTAGCAGTATGAAAAGATTTCAGTTGAAGAGCAATCTCTTTAGGAAGACACATCTTTATGCAAGAATGTGATTTATTTTCATTTCTGTAAGCTTCCTTCTCTTGATCACTCATGTTCGCATAGGTAAGAACCACAGTAGCATTTTGAACAGTTTGAGTAGGTGGGGTGTATCCACTCTTGATACACATCCAGATTGACAGGTCATGGAATCTACAGTAAGATTCAAATATGTCCTTCCAATTGTAGTAATCCTCGATTCTTAACAACTTAGGTGGAACGTTTGACTTTCCCACCTCGTGGTCCTTTTCGATCAATCTACTTAAGTCAGACATCTTAAAAACGTAAAATTAAACTGTTTCAGCAAATTCAGAAAACTCAACTCGCAAGACTCAGCTCAAATCGCAATCTCAGCTCGACTCGCAGAATTCGTCGATTCGCAAGCCTCAGTTCGGATTGCTAAAAGATGTCAATTCGCAAGTGATGTCGATTCACGAGGGATCTTGGTTCGACTCGCAAGCCTCAGTTCGACTCGCTAGTTCAACTCGGTTCGCAGGCGACGCTGGAACCCTAATCTCGACTCGCGAAACGGCTGTTAAACCTGAAAAATGAATTTTTAAGGTATTTTTACGACTGAAACTTAAAATTTCGACCGTAAACAAACCCTAAAATGTCCAGAGAATGAATTTGATCGTTAGTATTGCAAGAATGCACGTAAAAACGACCCGAATCAAAAACGCAATAACACTAAAACTTATGAACACACTCGTATTTAGCCCGAAAGCTCTGATACCAGATGTAAGTCCCCTAGTTTTAGGATCGATAACTTCGTTATCTGTAGTATTAAGGTGCGAAATCCCTTAATACGGTGTTATCTTACTAACAACGAATATGTTCGTATTGCGTTTAATAAGACTTAGCTTTAAACGATAAATCATCAAAGCCTAGTCGTTAGGATTAAGTTTTCTATGAGTTTGTCGAATTCGTAGATCAGAAATATGGCAAAAGTTATGTTTTTCACGGAGTAAAAAACATTATATACTATGGTCTCGGCTCGGCTCGCATGGGCCTGCGAGTTCGGTCCAACTCGCAGCCCAAGCCCAATAAAGGACTCGGCTCGCCAGACTCAACCTACACGAGTTCAGATCTCACCTCACAGCTCGACTCGCTGCGACCTGAGATCTCGACTCGCTACGCATCAAACGTCTATTATTTATTTTGTATTTAATTATTCGTCTAACTTAACAAAACAATATGTTTAACGAATATCACTAACAAAACAAATATTCTTTTACAAATCCAAACCAATATACAAACATAATAATAATTACACTAGTCCTATTTCAAGCTAGATCTGTTGTCACACTCTATGTCCCAACAGAATCTGAATAGTAAGATCGTTGTGAATGGTCATACTAAGGGCTCGGACTCGAAGTGGTTTTGGTCGCTCCTTTCGACTGAGGGCATCGGCTACAACATTAGCCTTCCCTGGATGGTACTTGATCTTGCAGTCGTAATCGGTAAGCAACTCGACCCATCGACGTTGCCTCATATTGAGATCCTTCTGGTCGAATATATGTTGGAGACTTTTATGATCGGTAAAGATTGTGCACTTAGTGCCGTAGAGATAATGTCTCCAGATTTTGAGAGCAAAAACGACAGCTCCAAGTTCGAGATCATGAGTGGTGTAGTTCTTTTCGTGAATTTTCAGCTGTCGTGAAGCATAGGCAATGACTTTGTCTCGTTGCATCAGCACGCAACCGAGACCTTGGTGAGAAGCATCACAGTATACCACGAAGTCATCGGTGCCTTCGGGTAAGGATAGAATTGGAGCACTGCAAAGCTTTTGTTTTAGAAGTTGGAACGCTGACTCTTGTTTATCGGTCCAATCGAACCTTTTGTCCTTCTGAGTCAGTACCATGAGTGGTTGAGCTATTTTGGAGAAATTTTCAATAAATCGCCGATAGTACCCAGCAAGACCCAAGAATTGTCGTACTTCAGTTGCAGAGGTGGGTGCTTACCAGTCTTTGATAGCCTCGATTTTTGATGGGTCAACGTGAATTCCCTGACTGTCGATCACGTGACCAAGGAATTGAACAGTTTGTATCCAGAACTCACACTTAGAGAATTTGGCATAAAGCTCCTCGTGTCTGAGTAGTTCAAGGATGGTTTTGAGGTGTTGCGCATGTTCTTGTTCGTTGCGCGAGTAAATGAGTATGTCATCGATGAAGACAATGACAAACTTGTCGAGGTAAGGTTTGCACACCCGGTTCATGAGGTCCATAAATACAGCCGGTGCGTTGGTTAGACCGAAGGGCATCACTTGAAATTCGTAGTGCCCGTAACGAGTTCTGAAAGCAGTTTTTGGAATATTGGTGTCGCGAACTCGTAACTGGTGATAGCCTGATCGCAGGTCAATTTTTGAGTAGAAAATTGAACCCTGAAGTTGGTCGAATAAATCATCAATGCGAGGAAGTGGATAACGGTTCTTGACGGTCAATTTGTTCAATTCTCGGTAGTCGATGCACATTCTGAATGAACCGTCCTTCTTTTTAACAAATAAGACCGGAGCTCCCCAAGGCGAAGAACTCGGCCTAATGAATCCTCTATCCAGAAGTTCCTGTAACTGAGAGGACAACTCCTGAAGTTCGGATGGGGCTAAACGGTACGGTGCACGGGCCACCGGTGCGGCACCCGGCACGAGATCAATTGAGAACTCAACCTATCTAGGTGGAGGTAAACCAGGTAGTTCTTCCGGAAAGACTTCGGGAAAGTCTCTAACAATCGGCACATCCTCAAGTCGCTTCTCCTCCGACTTCTTCTCTGTGATGTGTGCGAGTATTGCAGGGTAACCCTTTCTCAGAAATTTTCGGGTTTTTAAGCAAGAGATGATATTGAGTCTCGTCCCACCGGTCTCCCCCTGTATGATCAAGGTTCCCCCGGCAGCGAGTGGAATGCGGACGATCTTATCGTAACAAACGATTTCAGCTCGGTGTTTGGACAACCAGTCCATTCCAATGATGACGTCGAAACTTCCGATTTCAACGGGTACAAGATCAATTGAAAAGGTTTCGTCAGCTAGGTTTAAAGTGCAATTAGGTATCACACTATCGGTTTCTATAAGTTTCCCATTTGCTAGCTCTACAGTGTACTTAACATCTAAGGCAACAGGGGTGATGTCAAGTAATGTGTAAAAGTCATCAGAGATAAAGCTTCTATCAGCACCAGTATCAAATAGAACAGAAGCAGTTAAGTTGTTGAGGAGGAACATACCCGAGACCACATTCGGGTCTTGGCGGGCGTCCCCGGATTTGATGACGAAGACTCTGCTTCGGGTGTTGTTGTTGTTGTTGCTGTTGCGGTTGTTGTTGTTGTTATTCTTCAGCTTTGGGCACGTGTCCCTGAAGTGCCCTGGTTTCCCACACTCAAAGCAGACATTGGGTGGTCTGGTGTTGTTGTTGGAATTGTTGTTGGCGGGAGAATTGCAATCTTTGGTGAGGTGGCCGTACCTCTTGCAATTATTGCAAAAGGGGCCATAGGAGCCTTCATGGTGGCGACTGCACTTGGAACAATAGGGTTTGTTCCCAGTGTAGCCCCGTGTGATGTCTGTGGTGGTGTTGTAGGCTTTGATAGTGTCGGGTTTCTTGTTTTGTTGGTTGGAGTGGTTGTTGTGGTAGTCAGACCACTTACGTTTGTTGTTTTGGGAGGATGAAGTGGGTGGTTTAGAATCTTGGCTCATAGACATCAGGTCTTGGGCCAGTAGGATTGCACCGTCAATGGTGGTTTGGTTGGAAGAGGCAACATGTCCCCGAACAGGCTCAGGAAGGCCAAGGATGTACTTCCTGATTTTATTAGGTTCAGTGCTCACCATAGCTGGGCGGAGGGCGGCAAGTTGTTGGAATCTGGTGGTATAACCATCGATATCACCACCCTGAACCTTTAGGTTCTAGAACTCCTCGTCTAGCTTTTGGAGTTTGGCGATTGAGCAGTATTTGGCAGTGAGTTTTGCTTTCAATTCCTCCCAAGTTAGTTGGTAGGCAATGTCAGCACCCACTGATTGGGTATATGAATTCCACCAAGAGTGGGCATCATCTTCGAGAGAGCAGGTGGCGAAGTTTACTTTGTCGTTCTCCGCGCATTTGCTGACACGGAAAACAGTTTCCATTTTCTCGAACCATCTGATAAGTCCGATGGCTCCTTCAGAACCTTTGAAGCTGGAGGGTTTGCAGCTTTGAAAGTCCTTGTAAGAACAAGGTTTAGCGGTAGTGGTTTCAGCGGCATCGCTGTTTCTGGTGGAGTTTTGTGGGGTATTCCGAGCCAAGGCTTCAGTAACAGCCTGGGTTATAAGCGATGTAAGCTGAGCATCGGTGTATGGTCTTGACTTTGGCGGCATGATTCTTCAATAAAAGAAATGAATATACATGAGATTTCGTAGGAAAGTTGTATTTGTTATAGATGTACATGTATAAAAGCAGTAATACATGACATCAACATGGAAAAATGACAATTAATATGAGTTGAAACAACAAGGAATATTTGATAGCTAATATGAGTTCAAAGGTTACATCCTATGGATGTATTACAAAAGGCGTCGGGAATTGTTACATCCGACTAATTTATAGAGTAGTGCTAGATAGTCATTATATTACAGAATAGATTACAAGGCAAAGACTACACTAGTCTTGACGTAGATTAATTTGTTCCATCATCGTGACAAGACGGTCCACAGTGTTTGCAAGTCTGCTAGCTTGACGGGCGTTATCTTCTGCTAGTGCCAGTCGTTGTGTTAGTCCACGGGCATACTCTTCTGCTTCATGTGAACGCTGTTCACATTCTTCCATCCTTTGACGTAGAAGGGCATTTTCCATGCTTATTTCTATTACTTGGTTGCGAAGGACATCCATGTTGTTGTTTGTGGTTTCAAGGTCGTCGGAGACTTGTTCGATGCGTTCAAGGGATGTAAGTCTCCAGTTTTCGTTCGTTTCCTGCAGCACGACATCCATGGTGCGAAGTCGCTGCTCGTGTTGGTTCACCCTAGCGGCTAAGGCCGGCAAGGTGAAGTGAGTGGGGTACGGGCCAGCTCGAGGCAACCTGTTGTTCCTCCTTGCTACCCTTGGGTTCTGCAACCCGGATTGAGAGCGCGATGAATTGGGTGGGATGTTTGCCATTTCTGAGATAAAGCGTTAATAAGATTGAGGCCTATATTCATATAATCCCTATATAATATAGCCTATTAAGTGTCTAGCATAAACATGCTTAAGTCTCGGTTCTCTCGAGGTCAGAGTCTTCTATTGTACCCTGTTCGGCCATAACTACTTTCAGATCTTACATCATCTTTGCTTAATTGTACATAGTTGATCAGGCTATGTTAAATTAAACTCGTATGATGTAATCACCGAACCAGTTATACCTAATAAGGAATACCGCCTAATGGTCATAGTCTAGGCTCACTAAATGCAACCTAGTTCACTATAACCTTAGGCTCTGATACCAATCTGTAACACCCCCAAATTTAATGATTTGCGGAAGCTTGATTTGGGTGTTACTAATCAATAACAAAGCACAAAGATATATAGTAAACGACTCTATATGCGTCGTTTTAACAAAATATATTGATAACTGAAATGTTTACAACATATAAAGCATTACATAGCTCGAGTTTAATTTAAAATGAGATTTCAGTTCATAAGTACTTGTACAAAATATACTAATGCAAGAAAATCTCAATCGTCTGTATGCTGACTCGAGCTAAAGTCCTGAAGCAGAAACATCCTACTGCTTGGTACCTGCGATATATGCTAAAAGGTCAGCTAAAAGCTGGTGAGCTCACATGTTTGAAATCAGTTAATATAGTATGAACCGCAAGATTTAAATAATGAATTGCATTCAGCAATTAAATGATAGTCATCGTGTATACAGCCATGAGCACATAGTTGAGCTTAACTCGAGGGCCGGGTCCCCTATAGAGAATTCCGGGTGAGGTGCCTCCACGAATGCCTAATCCACATTCGTCTTCCCAAATATTAGTACGTCCGTTTACCCGGTTAGTGCTTGCTAACCCAAACGAGGAGGGTCAATCCTATATGGTACCATATACTAATATTCACGCTACAACGTATTAACAACTATGCTGACGGAGGACTTTAAAATGATTAGTTTCGAAAAACTCATGTAGTATATGAAAAGTTGGTACTTGCGTTCACATGTTAAAAGTTGAGCAGTATATCACACCCCTGAGTAAAACAGTAAAAGAGGGGCTATGAGACTCACCTGAGTCTGAAAGCGTTTAAACAAACGTAAGTTGATTAGCCGAGTATGAAGTCCAAAGACTTGTAACCTGAGGGTGTCCACGACACGCGATGGTTATAATCATGATTGGGTATCTCAAAAGATCACCCTTGTAGTTGTTCATTCAACTATAATGTCCAAATCTCCACTATTTGGTTGATACATTTAAGTATTTGAAAAGTGTACGGCCCGTTGGTGACGGATTTGTAATAATAATCTCAACTATTATTATTTTGATTTCGTGGCGTTTTACTTGAAAAATGTGTTTTGATTGTGTTTTAGAAGCCGTTACGGAATCTAAGTACGGGGGTCCGGGGGCAGCGCCCCTGGTAGCGGGGTCCAAAGGGCGGCAGCCCCTGGCGGGGTCCAAGGGGCAGAGCCCCTGGCTGGGGTCGAGCTACCAGGTCAGCTTGGAAAATTTTTATTTCTACTATATTGCTTTGACGAAAAACGCATCTGGAACCGAATTTGGGTAAAATCAGGTGTTAAAATTTTAGGTCTCGACACTTAGTAAAAATATGTGTTTTCTGGTTTTTGCGACGTTGGGTGCGACGTTGCAGGTCCTGACTGCGACGTTGATCATGGCGTCGCTATGTGCGACTTTCGCAATTTAATGCGACGTTGTGCGTGGCGTCGCTATATGCGACGTTGTTAATTTCTGCGACGTAAGGGCTTGCGTCGCTATACGCGACGTCAGCAACTTAATGCGACGTTAATGACGATGTCGCTATATGCGACGTGGGGACTGGTATTGCGACGTTGCAACTAACGTTGCAATTGGGCCAACCCAGATGCGACGTCGGAGTCTGTTCAGATTCCGGTGGCCGGAAAATCGGTCGAAAGGCTTCCGTTCGGTCCAAATCTTTTACCCAACCCATATTTGGACATTATAAGTCGATACAAACCGCAAACAAGTAAAAACACTTAAAAACGAGAGGTGTCGGGATTTGTCGGGAAACTTACAAAGTGTCGGATGAAAAATCTGAAAAGATAGGATGATAGATCGTGATGCGGTGGTCGTTGTTTTCCAAAGCGCCGAGGTGATTCGAGTGAGTTTCGGGGTATTATTTAGTGATTTTCGATGGTGATGATAATGGTGGTGGTGTTGGTGAGTTGAGAGAAAAGGAAAGGGAGAGAGAGAAAAAGAAAGAGAGAAATGAGAATGAGAGGTGGGGAATGGGAGGTTAAACTCCCATTTTTCGCCCCGCGTTCCCGCTCCGTGTGGTGTTCGTTTGTTCCGTCGTTTAAACGTTAAATAATTATTTTACATATTAATTGGTACGTTTTAAAATACAAATTATTACGCGATATTTTATTTAAATATTTTACAAATCCATTTATTTTGAGTTATAAAAGGTAAGTTTGTTTATTAAATTTGCGCGTTTTAATATTTTAAATTGTGTAAGATTTGTTTGTACGATCCGAATGAATACGAAATATTATCATAATAATATTTTTGATATAAAACGTTATTTAATAAAATTGGTCACCAACGTCCGTAATAAAATTGAATCGAAATACATTCGATTTAAATTGCGTACGATTTAACCAAACCGCATTTTCGTATATATTCAACAATATATAATTCGATACATTAATTAGCCTAACACAGAACTAATTACATGTATTAACATATGATTAGGCACTAATTACTAGTCCTAATTTGGCGGGTGTTACATTCTCCCTCTGTTAGAAGAATTTCGTCCCGAAATTTAGTTCGAAGTCGTGTTTGATGTAGAGTCAGTGAAAAGTTGAGGATATTTGAGTCGCATTTGGTCTTCCCGTTCCCAGGTGAATTCCGGACCGCGCCGCGAATTCCATCTGACCTTGACGATGGGAATACGACTTTGTTTTAATTGTTTGACCTCACGGTCCATGATTTCAGCAGGCTCCTCAACAAAATGAAGTTTGTCGTCAACACGAATTTCATCTAGTGGAATGATAAGTGTCTTATCAGACAGACACTTCTTCAAATTTGAAATATGAAAAGTGGGGTGCACGCTGCTGAGTTCGGATGGCAGCTGCAATCGATAAGCTACGGGGCCAATCCGTTCGAGGATCTCAAAAGGCCCGATGTACCTGGGATTCAACTTCCCGCGTTTGCCAAAACGGATGACGCCTTTCTAAGGCGATACTTTTAAGAGTACTCGATCCCCAACTTGGAACTCGAGTGGTTTGCGTCTCACGTCAGCATAACTTTTCTGACGATCACGTGCGGCTTTGAGTCGGTTTTGGATTTCCACAATTTTCTCAGTGGTGGCATGTATGAGTTCAGGACCAGTGAGTTGACTATCTCCCACTTCGGTCCAACAAATCGGTGATCGGCACTTACGACCGTACAGTGCCTCAAAAGGTGCAGCCTTAATGCTGGCGTGATAGCTGTTATTGTACGAGAATTCGCACAACGGTAGATGTCTTTCCCAGTTTGTACCGAAATCAACTACGCAGGCGCGTAGCATATCTTCCAGTGTCTGAATGGTTCGTTCACTTTGGCCATCGGTTTGAGGATGGTACGCGGTACTCATATCGAGACGGGTACCCATTGCTTTTTGAAGTGACTGCCAAAAGTGAGAGGTGAAACGGGCATCTCTGTCAGAGATGATCGAGATTGGAACGCCGTGATGAGAAACGATTTCCTTGATGTAGATTTATGTAAGGCGTTCCATTTTATCGTTTTCTTTGATTGCCAGGAAATGAGCAGATTTGGTGAGACGATCGACGATCACCCAAATGGTATCGCAACCGCTCGCCGACTTGGGTAGTTTGGTTATGAAATCCATGGCAATTATTTCCCATTTCCATTCAGGGATTTCAGGTTGTTGAAGTAAACCAGGAGGTTTCTGATGTTCGGTTTTGACTTTCGAGCAAGTAAGACACTTGCTGACATAAGTGGCGATTTCGTCTTTCATGTTCGGCCACCAATAAAATTCCTTGATGCCGTGGTACATCTTATCGTATCCCGGATGGATAGAATATTTGGACTTGTGAGCTTCATCCATCACCAAGTCTCGTAGGTTTCCGAAATTAGGCAACCAGATTCGGTTTGAGAAATACCTAATCCCGTTAGATTTGATTTCAAATTGTTTGTCAATACCCCGTAAGGCTTCATTTTTGATGTTTTCAGGTTTCAGGGCTTCGATCTGAGCGGTATGAATCTGTAAGTCCCCTAGTTTTAGGATCGATAACTTCGTTATCTGTAGTATTAAGGTGCGGAATCCCTTAATACGGTGTTATCTTACTAACAACGAATATGTTCGTATTGCGTTTAATAAGACTTAGCTTTAAACGATAAATCGTCAAAGCCTAGTCGTTAGGATTAAGTTTTCTCTGAGTTTGTCGAATTCGCAGATCAGAAATATGGCAAAAGTTATGTTTTTCACGGAGTAAAAAACATTATATACTATGGTCTCGGCTCGGCTCGCATGGGCCTGCGAGTTCGGTCCAACTCGCAGCCCAAGCCCAATAAAGGACTCGGCTCGCCAGACTCAACCTACACGAGTTCAGATCTCACCTCACAGCTCGACTCGCTGCGACCTGAGATCTCGACTCGCTACGCATCAAACGTCTATTATTTATTTTGTATTTAATTACTCGTCTAACTTAACAAAACAATATGTTTAACGAATATCACTAACAAAACAAATATTATTTTACAAATCCAAACCAATATACAAACATAATAATAATTACACTAGTCCTATTTCAAGCTAGATCTGTTGTCACACTCTATGTCCCAACAGACTCCCCCTTGACAATAGCTCTAGCGTCTTTATCTTCACGCTTGTCTTTGGTCTTCATTTGTAAATTTTACTGCCTGCGTAAATCTTCATCTTGATACACGTCTTAACCATCATCTGATAATCTCGTCCTAAATCACCCCATGCGTCTGTCGTCAAGATTCTATTTTCATTCAACTTAATCAAATCTTTCTTCGACATGTTCATTAGGTGTCGATGGTCATAGACTCTGAAGATTTCTCTTTCACCACCGTCAACCTCATCATCAGCTTCAACCATAACAGCTTCTCCAGTTCCTGAATCTACATGCCATCTCTTCATATTACCCAGAATATCTTGTGGCATTGTCTTCAGTGGAATCTGCTGTATGCATCTAACAGCTGGATATATCTTCTTCCTTCTTCTTCTTCCTGTTCTTTGACTTCTCTCTTGTAATTTCACAGTTTTTCCCTTTCTTGGCTTAATCTGAACAAACTTATTCGTACCAACATCATGTCTAATGATTCTTTCAACACGATCAGCATAATCCTCACGACTTGGATTGTTAATCTCTAATCTAGCCAAATCACGTATTTCATAACGTGGTAGAGAACTAAAAAATGTAAGCTTTCTTTCAAAATATTGAACTCCGTCAAACCTTTTGATCGCAAAAAGCTTTAGTTCTGAGTCAAAGTACCAACCAATAATCCTTTACGTGGTACACGCTTTTTCGTAACATCAACTTCAGAAATTCCAATCTTCTTCTTCTTCTTTGGAAGTTTCCTAAGTACAACAGCAGGATTTTTGGTTTGAACAAGAACTTCTTCTTCTTCATCAGAGGTTGAATCATTAATATCTTCATCTATATCGACAATTGTTGGACCTTGTTCATTTTCAATAACAACTTCTGTCCTAGATGGGCTCACATGGTGTTCATCAATGTTTGCATCTAGATCTACACCCATGTCTTGCACATTCTCAGGTACAGCAGTCCAATCTGTAGGTGGTTGGAATTCTCCATCCTCAAGATCATAATCAATATCTTCATCTATCTCATCAAAAATATCATCTTCCGAATCAGATAGATCAAGCATCTCTAATCCTAAGAGAAAACCACAAATACAAATAAATATTAATAATTAAAATTCTCTTATCAATTTCCCTGAATCAACCTAAGAATTTCTTTATTAATTCTTTTGTATATTTTAACCTAAAATATAAACGCAATTTACATATAACTTATAAAATCTTTTATTGATTACCCTGAATCAATCCAAAATTTCTTAAGTCTACTTAACAAATATTAATTAATTTTAAATTCTAATGCATTGTGAATAATCACCAAACATTTAAATTTACTATTAATTAACTTATATAATTTCCAAGTGTTAATTGATCTAATTCATTATCAATTTAACTTTTAAATTATATATCATTTGTCTAGTTAATACGAATACATTTTTAACTTGTTAATTACTTATATACCTTACGGTCTTAAGTCCATAATCAAATCTAAAATGCATATGTTATTATAAAATTTTGACCGCCGAAATTAATCGGAACACGCTGCTCGACTACTCAATGAGTCGGAAGTCTTTCGATCACTATTTTATCTTAACATAATTATATAAACTTAAATTACCCAACATATTTTACTTAAAATAATAATAACCCTAAGCCAAATATATTTACACAATAATTAAGTTTACATTTGTTCACTACAAACTATTACAAATATTACAGTACTATGATAATACTAAGCTATCTTACCAGCTTCAGTATCACCCGGTACAGTCTTATCTGCACTTGTATCCACTCCAGAACCACTAGCACCAGCACCAGACTCCCCCTGAATAGTAGCTTGCTCACCAGTCTTTGAAGGACCAGTCTGCTCACCACTCGGTGCATTGGGATCATCGTCCTTGTCTTGATCTCTCTTCCTCTTCAACTCATTTTCTCTGCAAGACTCCAGATATACCAATATCTCCCCCTGAGTAGACTGTCCTGAATGCGATCTCAAGACCAGACTCTCTAAAGAAGATAACTTCAGTCTCTGTACGTTGAAGTCCGCAAGCAAAGTCTCATGAGTCTTCATCAACAGATTGTACGATTCACTCTGCTTGAGAATCTGCTGTGAAAGAAGAAGATTGCTCGACACCAGCTCGGGAATCTGAAAAGTAAGCTTCTCTAAATCCTTTACCCTCGACTCTAAGGATGTAATCCTTTCAGCATCAGTCGTCGGAGTAACAGGTATCGTTCTTGGTCCAGGCGGTGTAAGAGACTCAATATGCCAGTCTCTGGTAAGCGGTGTATGAGGTTGAGACAAAGCTTGCGTAAGCAAACTTGTCGCAAATCTAGCTGTTTTGTTCGTTGGAAAATTAGCTCCACGAACTAGATCAGCAACCTCATGCTGTAAAGTTAAACACAATTAAAATCAGTTATTGTTACAGATTACTCTGTCTCAAACTCTAATTAATTGCATAACACTCATAGTTATAGAACTTATATCTCATACCTGAAGCGGTAAAGATATCGATTCAGTAACCACCGGTGCATCCATCTCCACCTGTGGTGTATCCTGAGCAACTGTATACAGAATTAACTGTCTCAGTTTAACTCCTGATAAACAACAAGTTAAGATTATTTAACTTTTATAATCAATACTAACCTTCTCGAATAGTAAGCGTTCTCGGACGCTTCATCAAAGGAATCTCAACTTCCTCAGTACCTTCCTCCAGAATACTCTTACCTTTTCTCTTCCTTTCAGAAGCAGATGGAGAAGGAAAAGGTGTATTCTCAGAATCTTCATCTGAAGCCGTCTCACCATCACGACCTCCAGATGATCTAACAGGATCCTAAAGTTTAAATATATTAAACATTTATGATTAGCGTAAGCTCGATCATACAAGTTCTATATATTTAAGATTAATCAGATATAAAACCTCAGTCGGTACTTCAACTGATCTATCAAGCTGTATCTGCTCATCCTCAAGTAATATAACTTCGGGATTTGCAGCCTCAGCTTCAGCTTCCTGTTCGGTTAATGATATTTATATTTTAAAATCAGAAATAATATCCAATTTACTAAATATCTAATATCCATATAATAATATTATACATCTATGATTAATAAAAACAATCTATCAACTAAGCATCTATATTATTACATAAATAAAAGATTACCTCAGGTGGTGCTAAATAACTCTCAATATCTTGAAGCAAAGGATTGGTCGCATCGTCATTCTGCTCCAAAACCTCTTGCACAACCTGTGCAGCAACCTCTTGGTTCACTTGCTGATCAACCTGACCAACCTGAATAAGAACATCCTCAAGGAGCCCTTGTGGATCTTCAGGTTGAGCTTCCTCAGCTGCAGGTTCTGGTACAACATCAGTAATAGCAGCAACAGCAGGAACAACGTCCAACCACCCATGATTTGGCGGTGCAACGTAGTTGGGATCAACAATATATCCGAAAAGTGGTCTAACTTCAGGTTTCACCACTCCCTCCTTCCTGACCGTCTGCATGAACATGGCGTTATACCCACGATGGTCAATCGTATTAACCACTAGATGTGGTTCAGGTATAGCCAAATCCGGTAGACGCGCACGGATAATCAGCATGAAAAATCGCGGGTAAACCAAAAATCTTGATCTAACAGACCCCGATATCTGTTTCGCAATCTCACCAAAAAGATAATCACAAAAACTGTATGGTTTATTATAAACCAGTGACAGTGCAGCCGATAGAATCGCAGGGCTCAACTCATCAAAGCCACCTTTCTTCGCTGCGAAAACTATATTCATCACGTGCCAAAGAAACCTCCACTGACCAATGACCAGAGGCTTCTGGAACTGACGTCCACGTCTGTCTCCTGTATATCCCATACGACCTATCACACCCTCAATAAAATCCATAGGATACTCAATATCCCCATTTTCCTGTTCGACTGTACCAAGCTGCAAAATCTCACGGAGATTACCAGCCGAAAAGGTAACAGGTTGTCCACCAACCGTTGCTCGAATCTCAGGTGGGGTGACAGATTCGTCATATACTATATCTGTCCAAAAATCATTCAGAATAGCCTGAGAGATAGGAGGATTGGCCGTAATGGCGTATCTAATCCTTGATCGTGCTAGAAAACGTAGAATATCAGCAACCCTATCAGCCCGCTTGGCCTCAAGGTTCAGATCAACCAAAATGTTGTGACCCTTATCAAATGCTCTAGCCATATCTGTAAAATAAACACAAACAACAGATATAATTTAATGCACGATTAAAAATATTTAAACTATTACGTATTATGAATCGAGATTCATCAAACATCTTAGTTTAAAATTGAAATTATATATAACTTGTTACAAAAATAGTCTCAAGTCGTATATAAAAATTTAACTTATAACTAAAAAGTCTTAAGTCTAATTTAAATTAATTAAATAAAAGTTATTACAAAAAAATTAAAATGTTTGTAAATTCCGGACTCGCATAAACTGGCCTAACGAGTTGAGGTCAACTCGTTTTGCTTATCAACTCGCTTTACTCATCAACTCGCTACATTGATCAACTCGCTAAACTTATCAAGCAGCTATTGAAGTGAACTCGCTAATCTCATGGATTCGCTAGTCAACTCGCTGCGAGTTGAATCAAAATGTCAACTCGTTCGATGAACTGCCGTCGCGAATTTACACTTAAAATCGATTCATCTGTTGATATTAACATGATCTATCGATTGATTTACGTTTATTAATGTTCGTTTAACATAAACCCTAAAGGTCTATGTCCAATAACATCGTAATCGACTCAAATCGATTAAACTTTAAAACCGAAACCCTAAGTTTATAAAAACTTTCGATTTCGTGCAATTTAAACGGTGAAATCCGTTGATATATACCTCAAAATGTTCGTAATTTGAAGGTGTATAAAGTCTACGGATTGAAAAACTCGTTCCCGTACTCTAAAATTCGAAATCAAACGAAAAGTGAAAATCGCCTCGTTTCGCCTTTTGACGGATTCGCAAAGTGTAGTGAACTCGCGAGGTTCGTGTGGGTTCGGTGGGTTGGTTTGACTCGTTTGACCCCCTTTATACTATATATCCGATTCGCGAGATTTAAGTGGACTCGCAAGTTGATGCCAACTCGCAGAAACAATTAAAAATGCAAATGTAATGCTAAGTATAAATAAAAACCCGATATTTTACAAGTCTAAATTATAATTAATTTTCACTTGTATTTGTCACATTGTTCAACTCAAAAATATACAGTATAATTGAATTCCGAAGGGTAAAACCTAATAAACACAAAAATTAAAAAAAATTAAAAATAAAAATAAGATAAAACAAAATTACATAACCATAGGTATCAAGTACCATTTTATTAATCACTTGATCAAAATAAAATACATAAACAAAATAAATAAAAATTTATCTACTTAGGGATCATATTAGAAAGAATAAGCAATTAATTATACATTTAAAAGTCTAAACAGATTAGTAGTATACATACCTCATGAAATTCAAATAAATTACTGTAAAATTACAACTAAATTTATCATTTATACATTTATATTTATAAAACTATATCTTAGGTACCTTTATCCACATAGCATAATTAATAAATGCATTACTCACATAAAGTGAATATTTTAATTATAGATAGTTCAAGACAATTACCAATATTATGATCCACATAAACAAATTAGACTCAATTTTCTAAGCAAACTATTTATTGTTAGAATGAGTATTATCAAGTGCTTCCTATTATATGACATACTGAAGAATTCAAGTAAAACACATAACACTGCATCATTAAATTTTCAAGGTAGCGGTTACTAAATGATGTATCTTTTCGAAACATATAACATACACTTGAATTTTTTAAGGTTAGACAAATATCAAACATACTTTGAATATGCTATGTTATCTAAGTCTGTACGTAGTACAACAGAAGATCCCTTCTAGCATAATTCAAAATATATTCGAGAATATTAATTTAATTAAAGGTTTCAGTTCTGTACTTAGTACAACAAAGTTACCAGTAATTAAGTTAATACCCATATTGCTACTATTTGTCAATTCAAATTAATATGTATGATAACAGTGTATGGCAATACCATCATTCAACAATTAAGACTTAATGTCATACATCATAGAATAGTAACACAAAATAATAAACAAGTAGTTAATTAACTTCTTAAGGCTTAGAAAATTTCATATAATTTGCCTACCAGTATATCATATGATGAAGCCATCTAAAGTTTTAATAGAAATAAACAAATTATAACTTGTGGATATAGGTGTATAATCAAATAAATATAAACACATACCTGATAGAACCGCTGTAGTTCTAAAGCAACTTTATTTGAACCTACTACCATATCATACTTAGGACTTAAGCTTATTCTCCTAATGTACTATCATTTCCCTTAGTTTTTGCAAATAAAAACTTAAATTAAGGCGATTCCCCTTAGGTAACAAGCAAATGAATGCCATACGCCTTTTTTTTTTTTTTTTTTTTTTAATGAACACAGAAATACTAACTATTACAAAAATACCCTTGGAAGACTAATCACTCTGGATTTCTCATTCCGTTTAGTTGAACCAACGTTTCAAATCTTGCTCTGTCGAACGCCTTTGTGTATAAGTCTGCTAAGTTATCCAATGATGGAACCTTAACTAACTTTATCAATTTCTTCTCAGCACAATCTCTAATAAAATGATGTCGAATATCAATATGCTTAGTTTTACTGTGCTTCACCGGATTATTGGTGATCGACATAGTAGATTCGTTATCAATCATCATAGGAGTATTGGTTATATTTAACCCGTAATCCCGCAGTTGCTGTTGAATCCAAAGTACTTGTGAGCAACAGCTGCCAGCTGCAACATACTCAGCTTCACATGTAGAAATGGCTACCGAGGTTTGCTTCTTGCACTGCCAGGATACTAATCTACCTCCTAGGAATTGACATCCTCCGGTCGTAGATTTCCTATTCTGATTGCATCCTCCATAATCCGAATCAGTATAAGCTACGAGATCTAAGTCTCCATCAATCGGATACCAAAGACCCAGCTTAGGTTTCCCTTTGAGGTAACGAAAGATCCGTTTAACAGCTTGCATGTGTGACTCTTTCGGATTAGCCTGATATCTTGCACATAAACAAACAGCAAACATTATGTCAGGCCTAGAGGCTGTAAGATACATTAGTGATCCGATCATGGCTCTATAAAGAGTTGGATCCACATCGCTATCACTCGATGTATCTGGACCTAGTCCATGATTGACTGGAATTGGAGTATTGTAGACCTTACTTTCATCCATCTTGAAGCGTTCTAATAGCTCATATGTATATTTAGATTGATGAATAAAGAATCCATCCTTCTTTTGATCAACTTGTAATCCTAAGAAGAAATTCAACTCTCCCATTGCAGACATTTTGAACGTTTTTCTCATGACTTTCTCAAATTCTTGACACATCTTTTCATCAGAAGATCCGAAGATAATATCATCAACATACACTTGCACTAGAAGAAAGTCTTTCTTTTTCCACTTCACAAACAGTGTACTATCAATTGATCCTCTTGTAAATCCATTCTCAAGTAGATACGTTGATAGTGTTCCATACCACATCCTTGGTGCTTGATGTAATCCATATAGAGCCTTATTCAAACGATATACTCTATTTGGATACTCAGGATCAGCAAACCCTGGCGGTTGTGAAACATACACCAATTCTTCCACTTTGCCATACAAAAAGGCACTCTTAACATCCAACTGATAAACCTTTATACCATAATATGGTGCGAATGCTAAGAATACTCTAATTGCTTCTAGCCTAGCAACTGGTGCAAACACTTCATTGTAATCTATACCTTCTTGTTGATTAAAACCTTGAACTACCAGACGAGCTTTATTGCGAGTAACGATTCCTTTATCATCTCTCTTGCACTTAAATACCCATCTAGTTCCAATTGGATATTCTCCCTTTGGTAGGTCAACCAACTCCCATACTTGTAATTTAGAGAACTGAGATAGTTCTTCTTGCATTGCTTCTACCCACGAACTTTCTTTTAAAGCCATTTAAACATTTTTAGGCTCGACTTGTGAGATAAAGCATGAATATAGACATTGATTAGGAATCCCCGTCTCTTTCATTGCAGTATACAAGCTTTGGTATTCAGAATTCTCAGACGTACTAGTTCTGGATTGATGCCTAGTTTGAACCGGAGTATTAATATCACCGATGATGTTTTCAACGGGATGATTCTTACTCGTTCTAGTTGTAGTAACTGGTTCAACTGGTATATCATCTTCTAAATTAGTACCAATCTCTTCCAATTCAGGTACATCTTCACTACGTGCTGAAGATATCCTTAAATGTTTCAAAGGAGTAAGTATATCATCAAACTTTGTAGAAAGATCATCAGGATCTTCTGTTTCTTGAGACTTATCCTCTGAAGGTTGTTGTGACTCACTTGTGGAAGCTTTATCTGAGTCAACATTAGTCTTAATTCCAGACTGCTTAACACTTGATGTTGAAGCGGGACCAATATTCTCATCTTCAAACAATAAATGTTCAGCTATCTCTGAATCACTGACATAGTCACTAATAGGAACTTTAAATGATGCAAAAAGATCAGAATAATCAAATTGCCAATCTAAGCCCTTATGAACATCAGGTGAGTAGCTCGTAACCTCAATATTATAAACTACCTCCAAACGTCCTGTGACTTTATTAAAGACTCTCTTGTTTGGCGAATTGGGCATATATCCTAGGAAAAATCCTTCGTCAGCCTTCTCACCAAATTTTGCTTGATGTCCAGTCTTTAATATGGTGCATGAAACTCCAAAGGGTTCAAACCCTTTTAAGTTAGGTTTCTTATTGTTCAAAAGCTCATTACAAGTCTTGTTATGTCTCTTAACCGTAAGAACTCTATTAAGAACATAACATGCTGTATTAACTGCTTCTGCCCAAAAGATGACCAGAAGCTTTGAATCAGCAAGCATTGTTCTAGCAGCTTCAATCAACGTTCTATTTTTCCTTTCAGCAACACCATTCTGTTGAGGTTCATAAGGTGTACTGAATTGATGTAATATCCCTTTGCTTAAGCAATAGATATTCAACGTTGAATTCTTGAATTATGTTCCATTGTCACTACGAATACGCTTAACTCTCTTTTTATAGACATTCTCTACTAGATCAAAGAACTCAATTAGAATTCCAGGAGTCTCATCCTTTGATCCCAAAAAGAATACCCATGAGAATCTAGAATAATCATCTGTGACAACCAAACAGTACCATTTGCCACCTATACTTCTCTTGCTTATAGGGCCGAAGAGATCCATATGTAGCAATTCAAATGGCGAAGAGATAGAGTTTTCAGTCTTAGGTCTGTGTGGTTTCTTGTGCTGCTTTCCTTTCATGCAAGGAACACACTTATCCTCAGACTCGAAACGTTTTTGTGGTACACCTAGAACGAAACCATTTTTGGTTATATAATTCATCTTTCTCCAGTTCAGATGTGCCATTCTCCTATGCCATAACAATGCGTCTGTTTCCGAAGCCTTGGATAATAAACATGTAGACACCATTGAAGAGTTAGGAACACCCATGTTGATAGCATAGATGTCCTTCTTCCTTGGCGCCCTCATCAATATCCATTCATCAGGAATTTTAAAACCTGGCTTCAGGACTAAGGCCTCATTTTCATTAAAATAAACTGGGTGACCTTTATCACAGACTTGGGAAACACTCACTAGGTTGTGAGTAAGTTCTTCAACATAGTTCACATCCTCAAGAGTCAAAGTTCCATTTGAAACTTTTCCTTTTCCCGAAATTACTCCTCCTTTATCTCCTGCAAAATTGACTTTTTGCTTGAGACTCTCCTTGAAGTCCTTCAGTAGACTTCGTTCTCCTGTCATGTGTCTTGAACATCCACTGTCTACATACCACCAGCTGTCCTTGTTCACAACATGCTCCTGCACATAACACAAGATACGATCAGTTATCAAGAGGGACCCAAGCCATTACGGTCTTAGTTTGTCCCTTATCATCAACAAACTTAAGCTCTTTAAAATAACCATCCTTCCCATCAGGAGCTTTGGTCACTTTCGAAGTAGCTTGAATTTGTGGACGATCAGCCTTAAGAGGTGAATTTGAGGAGAACCTCTTAGGCACATAATTATGAGCTCTATTATGATAATTATAATTAAACTCATGTGATCGTGAAGTAGTACCATTCTCATAATGATTATGGCCTCTACTTGTAGTTCTAAACCTCGACGGTGTCACATCCCTAGACTTATAGACAGAATTATCACTTTGAGTATATGGCCGTTTAGGTTTAGGTGGGGAGACACTATGTTTTCCATCTCTTTTAAGAATGTTAACAGGTTTATTACCTAACTTAGGTTTGGTATCTAACCCGTCTACAGTCATACTAGAGTCGGTCTGTGTCTTTTCATCCATCACAAGCTTATGTGGTGTTTCAGGCTTTTTGTTAGGACAACACGAAGCCACGTGTCCCTTTTGATGACACTTGAAACATGACATCTGCTTGCGTGATTTACTCACTTTTGCTTTCTCATCCGGAGTCTTAGGCACTAAAGGTTTAAACTGTTCCTTATCAACTTTATCATTAATCTTAGCATCGTTAATCACTCCACCCGATACAAACTGTATTTTGGTGAACTGAGAAGCCTTGCCATTATCTAATGATACGTCCTTAATAACATCTTTCTGTGCCTCTGACTGTTCAGGTTTATCAGCTACTGAAATCTCAGGATTAACTTCAGTCATCTCAGAATCTTCAGGAATAGGAGTGTAATTGGCATTAAAAGGCGGGGATACATCATTGTAACCTAACCCAGTCTTGTCCTTTACACTTCTTTGAGCATCTAACATTTTATCCATTTGAGATGTTCTATAGTTCTCAAGTTTACGGTTTTGCTCAATTAACCTTAAGTTAAGGTTCACTATTTCCTGATCCTTACTAGCAATCGTCTCATTTAAGTCTTTGATATTCATATAGAGACCATCTATGACAACAGATTTTTCACTTATGGTATCTCTAAGTTTTGTTCTATCCGACGCATCAGACTTAATTTTATCTTTTAAGACCTGTTTATCATCACTTAATCTACGAATATCCATAATAGCTTGATCAAGTTCAGATCTAACAGTCTTATAGGATTCCTTATCCATATTTAATTGTGATGACAAATTACTATTTGACACAGTTAAGACACTATTCTGAGATTGTAAATCAGTAACTAAGTAACAAACATCAGCAAGATTAAGAATATCTAAACATACCTTCTTCTTGTCAGTTTGTAATTCAGCCATGCGTGCCACGAATTCCTCAGGACTCATATCTGGAGTTGAATCCATATATAGCACGTCATCATCACTTGCCCTCACTTCAGACTTAGGCACCTCTACTCTCTGTTCCATATCAGTGGGCATGTAGGAAACTGATCCAGCAGTTGTTTCTTCGATCTCTGCCATCAAGGCTTCCTCAGAATGAGCTTGCCAATCATAAGAGCCATCTAACTGCTTTACCACTAAGGCTTTGGAAGCAAGAGTACTTCCCGAACCTTGTTTTCCTTGTGCTTCTACTTTAGGTCTTTGGCATTCTCTAGCAAAATGACCAATACCCTGACAGTTAAAGCATCTGACCTTGGTTTTATCAAACCCTGATCTATTGCCCAACACCTTTCTACCAGTTCTCTTGAGGAAATTCTTCACCTTTCTAGAAATCAACGCAAGTTGATCTTGAAGCTCCAATTCCTCAAGATAATCAGAATCTATCTGCTCATAATCCTCATCAAACAGAATAGGATCATTGATCTTTCCCTCTATGTAGTTCTCATATGATGCCACAAAGGAGGCAAGAACAGACAGTTGCTGTTCAACAGACTTCACACTCATCGGCATCTTCTGATGCTCTTGAGGTGACTTCTCAGAATTCTTTCCCTTTGTCTCATCACCAGAGGAGGAAATAAAGCACAGATCTTCAGAAATCAGTTCTCCATTTTCACTAGTATCACCAACTAACAGTGTAGTGGTCGAACTTGATGACGCAGTCGAAAGACTTGACTTTCCATGATACAACCCAGGGTTCTGAACCTGATCAGAATCACTATCTCTTGACTTCTTGGAGAAATCATAACCTTTCAGCTTGTCAATGACTTGCTCTAGGGTCATAGTAGAATACCTAGTTTCGTTATCCTTAATCATAACACCATATATTTCCCATTTAGAAGGCAAACCCTCAAGAAACTTGTCGGTTTTAGATACTTCTTCTTCAACAATCTCATGGTATTCTAATTCACTTAGCCAATGGTAGAAACGCGTGACATAGGCATCAAGATCTTCTCCTTTTAAAGTTTTAAACATAGTAAACTGCTTTTTAAGAAGACTCCTCTTGCCAGCTCTCACCTGTGGACTTCCTTCACCTCTTTTCTCTAGAGCTTCCCAGAGCGTTCTAGCAGTATGAAAAGATTTCAGTTGAAGAGCAATCTCTTTAGGAAGACACATCTTTATGCAAGAATGTGATTTATTTTCATTTCTGTAAGCTTCCTTCTCTTGATCACTCATGTTCGTATAGGTAAGAACCACAGTAGCATTTTGAACAGTTTGAGTAGGTGGGGTGTATCCACTCTTGATACACATCCAGATTGACAGGTCATGGAATCTACAGTAAGATTCAAATATGTCCTTCCAATTGTAGTAATCCTCGATTCTTAACAACTTAGGTGGAACGTTTGACTTTCCCACCTCGTGGTCCATTTCGATCATTCTACTTAAGTCAGACATCTTAAAAACGTAAAATTAAACTGTTTCAGCAAATTCAGAAAACTCAACTCGCAAGACTCAGCTCAACTCGCAATCTCAGCTCGACTCGCAGAATTCGTCGATTCGCAAGCCTCAGTTCGGATTGCTAAAAGATGTCGATTCGCAAGTGATGTCGATTCACGAGGGATCTTGGTTTGACTCGCAAGCCTCAGTTCGACTCGCTAGTTCAACTCGGTTCGCAGGCGACGCTGGAACCCTAATCTCGACTCGCGAAACGGCTGTTAAACCCGAAAAAACGAATTTTTAAGGTATTTTTACGACTGAAACTTAAAATTTCGACCGTAAACAAACCCTAAAATGTCCAGAGAATGAATTTGATCGTTAGTATTGCAAGAATGCACGTAAAAACGACCCGAATCAAAAACGCAATAACACTAAAACTTATGAACACACTCGTATTTAGCCTGAAAGCTCTGATACCAGATGTAAGTCCCCTAGTTTTAGGATCGATAACTTCGTTATCTGTAGTATTAAGGTGCGGAATCCCTTAATACGGTGTTATCTTACTAACAACGAATATGTTCGTATTGCGTTTAATAAGACTTAGCTTTAAACGATAAATCATCAAAGCCTAGTCGTTAGGATTAAGTTTTCTCTGAGTTTGTTGAATTCGCAGATCAGAAATATGGCAAAAGTTATGTTTTTCACGGAGTAAAAAACATTATATACTATGGTCTCGGCTCGGCTCGCATGGGCCTGCGAGTTCGGTCCAACTCGCAGCCCAAGCCCAATAAAGGACTCGGCTCGCCAGACTCAACCTACACGAGTTCAGATCTCACCTCACAGCTCGACTCGCTGCGACCTGAGATCTCGACTCGCTACGCATCAAACGTCTATTATTTATTTTGTATTTAATTATTCGTCTAACTTAACAAAACAATATGTTTAACGAATATCATTAACAAAACAAATATTCTTTTACAAATCCAAACCAATATACAATCATAATAATAATTACACTAGTCCTATTTCAAGCTAGATCTGTTGTCACACTCTATGTCCCAACAGAATCTGAATAGTAAGATCGTTGTGAATGGTCATACTAAGGGCTCGGACTCGAAGTGGTTTTGGTCGCTCCTTTCGACTGAGGGCATCGGCTACAACATTAGCCTTCCCTGGATGGTACTTGATCTCGCAGTCGTAATCGGTAAGCAACTCGACCCATCGACGTTGCCTCATATTGAGATCCTTCTGATCGAATATATGTTGGAGACTTTTATGATCGGTAAAGATTGTGCACTTAGTGCCGTAGAGATAATGTCTCCAGATTTTGAGAGCAAAAACGACAGCTCCAAGTTCGAGATCATGAGTGGTGTAGTTCTTTTCGTGAATTTTCAGCTGTCGTGAAGCATAGGCAATGACTTTGTCTCGTTGCATCAGCACGCAACCGAGACCTTGGTGAGAAGCATCACAGTATACCACGAAGTCATCGGTGCCTTCGGGTAAGGATAGAATTGGAGCACTGCAAAGCTTTTGTTTTAGAAGTTGGAACGCTGACTCTTGTTTATCGGTCCAATCGAACCTTTTGTCCTTCTGAGTCAGTACCATGAGTGGTTGAGCTATTTTGGAGAAATTTTCAATAAATCGCCGATAGTACCCAGCAAGACCCAAGAATTGTCGTACTTCAGTTGCAGAGGTGGGTGTTTGCCAGTCTTTGATAGCCTCGATTTTTGATGGGTCAACGTGAATTCCCTGACTGTCGATCACATGACCAAGGAATTGAACAGTTTGTATCCAGAACTCACACTTAGAGAATTTGGCATAAAGCTCCTCGTGTCTGAGTAGTTCAAGGATGGTTTTGAGGTGTTGCGCATGTTCTTGTTCGTTGCGCGAGTAAATGAGTATGTCATCGATGAAGACAATGACAAACTTGTCGAGGTAAGGTTTGCACACCCGGTGCGTTGGTTAGACCGAAGGGCATCACTTGAAATTCGTAGTGCCCGTAACGAGTTCTGAAAGCAGTTTTTGGAATATCGGTGTCGCGAACTCGTAACTGGTGATAGCCTGATCGCGGGTCGATTTTTGAGTAGAAACTTGAACCCTGAAGTTGGTCGAATAAATCATCAATGCGAGGAAGTGGATAACGGTTCTTGACGGTCAATTTGTTCAATTCTCGGTAGTCGATGCACATTCTGAATGAACCGTCCTTCTTTTTAACAAATAAGACCGGAGCTCCCCAAGGCGAAGAACTCGGCCTAATGAATCCTCTATCCAGAAGTTCCTGTAACTGAGAGGACAACTCCTGAAGTTCGGATGGGGCTAAACGGTACGGTGCACGGGCCACCGGTGCGGCACCCGGCACGAGATCAATTGAGAACTCAACCTATCTAGGTGGAGGTAAACCAGGTAGTTCTTCCGGAAAGACTTCGGGAAAGTCTCTAACAATCGGCACATCCTCAAGTCGCTTCTCCTCCGACTTCTTCTCTGTGATGTGTGCGAGTATTGCAGGGTAACCCTTTCTCAGAAATTTTCGGGTTTTTAAGCAAGAGATGATATTGAGTCTCGTCCCACCGGTCTCCCCCTGTATGATCAAGGTTCCCCCGGCAGTGAGTGGAATGCGGACGATCTTATCGTAACAAACGATTTCAGCTCGGTGTTTGGACAACCAGTCCATTCCAATGATGACGTCGAAACTTCCGATTTCAACGGGTACAAGATCAATTGAAAAGGTTTCGTCAGCTAGGTTTAAAGTGCAATTAGGTATCACACTATCGGTTTCTATAAGTTTCCCATTTGCTAGCTCTACAGTGTACTTAACATCTAAGGCAACAGGGGTGATGTCAAGTAATGGGTAAAAGTCATCGGAGATAAAGCTTCTATCAGCACCAGTATCAAATAGAACGGAAGCAGTTAAGTTGTTGAGGAGGAACATACCCGAGACCACATTCGGGTCTTGGCGGGCGTCCCCGGATTTGATGACGAAGGCTCTGCTTCGGGTGTTGTTGTTGTTGTTGCTGTTGCGGTTGTTGTTGTTGTTATTCTTCAGCTTTGGGCACGTGTCCCTGAAGTGCCCTGGTTTCCCACACTCAAAGCAGACTTTGGGTGGTCTGGTGTTGTTGTTGGAATTGTTGTTGGCGGGAGAATTGCAATCTTTGGTGAGGTGGCCGTACCTCTTGCAATTATTGCAAAAGGGGCCACAGGAGCCTTCATGGGGGCGATTGCACTTGGAACAATAGGGTTTGTTCCCAGTGTAGCCCCGTGTGATGTCTGTGGTGGTGTTGTAGGCTTTGATGGTGTCGGGTTTCTTGTTTTGTTGGTTGGAGTGGTTGTTGTGGTAGTCAGACCACTTCCGTTTGTTGTTTTGGGAGGATGAAGTGGGTGGTTCAGAATCTTTGCTCATAGACATCAGGTCTTGGGCCAGTAGGATTGCACCGTCAATGGTGGTTTGGTTGGAAGAGGCAACATGTCTCCGAACAGGCTCAGGAAGGCCAAGGATGTACTTCCTGATTTTATCAGGTTAAGTGCTCACCATAGCTGGGCGGAGGGCGGCAAGTTGTTAGAATCTGGTAGTATAACCATCGATATCACCACCCTGAACCTTTAGGTTCCAGAACTCCTCGTCTAGCTTTTGGAGTTTGGCGATTGAGCAGTATTTGGCAGTGAGTTTTGCTTTCAATTCCTCCCAAGTTAGTTGGTAGGCAATGTCAGCTCCCACTGATTGGGTATATGAATTCCACCAAGAGTGGGCATCATCTTTGAGAGAGCAGGTGGCGAAGTTTACTTTGTCGTTCTCCGCGCATTTGCTGACACGGAAAACAGTTTCCATTTTCTCGAACCATCTGATAAGTCCGATGGCTCCTTCAGAACCTTTGAAGCTGGAGGGTTTGCAGCTTTGAAAGTCCTTGTAAGAAAAAGGTTTAGCAGTAGTGGTTTCAGCGGCATCGCTGTTTCTGGTGGAGTTTTGTGGGGTATTCCGAGCCAAGGCTTCAGTAACAGCCTGGGTTATAAGCGATGTAAGCTGAGCATCGGTGTATGGTCTTGACTTTGGCGGCATGATTCTTCAATAAAAGAAATGAAGATACATGAGATTTCGTAGGAAAGTTGTATTTGTTATAGATGTACATGTATAAAAGCAGTAATACATGACATCAACATGGAAAAATGACAATTAATATGAGTTGAAACAACAAGGAATATTTGATAGCTAATATGAGTTCAAAGGTTACATCCTATGGATGTATTACAAAAGGCGTCGGGAATTGTTACATCCGACTAATTTATAGAGTAGTGCTAGATAGTCATTATATTACAGAATAGATTACAAAGCAAAGACTACACTAGTCTTGACTACAAAAGGCCGGCAAGGTGAAGTGAGTGGGGTACGGGCCAGCTCGAGGCAACCTGTTGTTCCTCCTTGCTACCCTTGGGTTCTGCAACCCGGATTGAGAGCGCGATGAATTGGGTGGGATGTTTGCCATTTCTGAGATAAAGCGTTAGTAAGATTGAGGCCTATATTCATATAATCCCTATATAATATAGCCTATTGAGTGTCTAGCATAAACATGTTTAAGTCTCGGTTCTCTCGAGGTCAGAGTCTTCTATTGTACCCTGTTCGGCCATAACTACTTTCAGATCTTACATCATCTTTGCTTAATTGTACATAGTTGATCAGGCTATGTTAAATTAAACTCGTATGATGTAATCACCGAACCAGTTATACCTAATAAGGAATACCGCCTAATGGTCATAGTCTAGGCTCACTAAATGCAACCTAGTTCACTATAACCTTAGGCTCTGATACCAATCTGTAACACCCCCAAATTTAATGATTTGCGGAAGCTTGATTTGGGTGTTACTAATCAATAACAAAGCACAAAGATATATAGTAAACGACTCTATATGCGTCGTTTTAACAAAATATATTGATAACTGAAATGTTTACAACATATAAAGCTTTACATAGCTCGAGTTTAATTTAAAATGATATTTCAGTTCATAAGTACTTGTACAAAATATACTAATGCAAGAAAATCTCAATCGTCTGTATGCTGACTCGAGCTAAAGTCCTGAAGCAGAAACATCCTACTGCTTGGTACCTGCGATATATGCTAAAAGGTCAGCTAAAAGCTGGTGAGCTCACAGGTTTGAAATCAGTTAATATAGTATGAACCGCAAGATTTAAATAATGAATTGCATTCAGCAATTAAATGATAGTCATCGTGTATACAGCCATGAGCACATAGTTGAGCTTAACTCGAGGGCCGGGTCCCCTATAGAGAATTCCGGGCGAGGTGCCTCCACGAATGCCTAATCCACATTCGTCTTCCCAAATATTAGTACGTCCGTTTACCCGGTTAGTGCTTGCTAACCCAAACGAGGAGGGTCAATCCTATATGGTACCATATACTAATATTCACGCTACAACGTATTAACAACTATGCTGACGGAGGACTTTAAAATGATTAGTTTCGAAAAACTCATGTAGTATATGAAAAGTTGGTACTTGCGTTCACATGTTAAAAGTTGAGCAGTATATCACACCCCTGAGTAAAACAGTAAAAGAGGGGCTATGAGACTCACCTGAGTCTGAAAGCGTTTAAACAAACGTAAGTTGATTAGCCGAGTATGAAGTCCAAAGACTTGTAACCTAAGGGTGTCCACGACACGCGATGGTTATAATCATGATTGGGTATCTCAAAAGATCACCCTTGTAGTTGTTCATTCAACTATAATGTCCAAATCTCCACTATTTGGTTGATACATTTAAGTATTTGAAAAGTGTACGGCCCGTTGGTGACGGATTTGTAATAATAATCTCAACTATTATTATTTTGATTTCGTGGCGTTTTACTTGAAAAATGTGTTTTGATTGTGTTTTAGAAGCCGTTACGGAATCTAAGTACGGGGGTCCGGGGGCAGCGCCCCTGGTAGCGGGGTCCAAGGGGCGGCAGCCCCTGGCGGGGTCCAAGGGGCAGAGCCCCTGGCTGGGGTCGAGCTACCAGGTCAGCTTGGAAAATTTTTATTTCTACTATATTTCTTTGACGAAAAACGCATCTGGAACCGAATTTGGGTAAAATCAGGGGTTAAAATTTTAGGTCTCGACACTTAGTAAAAATCTGTGTTTTCTGGTTTTTGCGACGTTGGGTGCGACGTCGCAGGTCCTGACTGCGACTTTGATCATGGCGTCGCTATGTGCGACTTTCGCAATTTAATGCGACGTTGTGCGTGGCGTCGCTATATGCGACGTTGTTAATTTCTGCGACGTAAGGGCTTGCGTCGCTATACGCGACGTCGGCAACTTAATGCGACGTTAATGACGATGTCGCTATATGCGACGTGGGGACTGGTATTGCGACGTTGCAACTGACGTCTCAATTGGGCCAACCCAGATGCGACGTCGGAGTCTGTTCAGATTCCGGTGGCCGGAAAATCGGTCGAAAGGCTTCCGTTCGGTCCAAATCTTTTACCCAACCCATATTTGGACATTATAAGTCGATACAAACCGCAAGCAAGTAAAAACACTTAAAAACGAGAGGTGTCGGGATTTGTCGGGAAACTTACAAAGTGTCGGATGAAAAATCCGAAAAGATAGGATGATAGATCGTGATGCGGTGGTCGTTGTTTTCCAAAGCGCCGAGGTGATTCGAGTGAGTTTCGGGGTGTTATTTAGTGATTTTCGATGGTGATGATAATGGTGGTGGTGTTGGTGAGTTGAGAGAAAAGGAGAGGGAGAGAGAGAAAAAGAAAGAGAGAAATGAGAATGAGAGGTGGGGAATGGGAGGTTAAACTCCCATTTTTCGCCCCGCGTTCCCGCTCCGTGTGGTGTTCGTTTGTTCCGTCGTTTAAACGTTAAATAATTATTTTACATATTAATTGGTACGTTTTAAAATACAAATTATTACGCGATATTTTATTTAAATATTTTACAAATCCATTTATTTTGAGTTATAAAAGGTAAGTTTGTTTATTAAATTTGCGCGTTTTAATATTTTAAATTGTGTAAGATTTGTTTGTACGATCCGAATGAATACGAAATATTATCATAATAATATTTTTGATATAAAACGTTATTTAATAAAATTGGTCACCAACGTCCGTAATAAAATTGAATCGAAATACATTCGATTTAAATTGCGTACGATTTAACCAAACCGCATTTTCGTATATATTCAACAATATATAATTCGATACATTAATTAGCCTAACACAGAACTAATTACATGTATTAACATATGATTAGGCACTAATTACTAGTCCTAATTTGGCGGGTGTTACACGGGTCCCCTATAGAGAATTCCGGGCGAGGTGCCTCCACGAATGCCTAATCCACATTCGTCTTCCCAAATATTAGTACGTCTGTTTACCCGGTTAGTGCTTGCTAACCCGAACGAGGTGGGTCAATCCTATATGGTACCATATACTAATATTCACGCTACAACGTATTAACAACTATGCTGACGGAGGACTTTAAATGATTAGTTTCGAAAAACTCATGTAGTATATGAAATGTTTGTACTTGCGTTCACATGTTAAAAGTTGAGCAATATATCACACCCCTGAGTAAAACAGTAAAAGAGGGGCTATGAGACTCACCTGAGTCTGAAAGCGTTTAAACAAACGTAAGTTGATTAGCCGAGTATGAAGTCCAAAGACTTGTAACCTGAGGGTGTCCACGACACGCGATGGTTATAATCATGATTGGGTATCTCAAAAGATCACCCTTGTAGTTGTTACACAACTATATATATGTCCAAATTACTACGATTTGGTTGATTTGTTAAGTGTTTGAAAACATGTACGGCCCGTTGGTGACGGATTTGTAATAATAATCTCAACTATTATTATTTTGATTTCGTGGCGTTTTACTTGAAAAATGTGTTTTAGAAGCCGTTACGAAATCTAAGTACGGGGGTCCGGGGGCAGAGCCCCTGGCCGGGGTCGAGCTGCCAGGTCAGCTTGGAAAATTTTTATTTCTACTATATTGCTTTGACGAAAAACGCATCTGGGATCTGAATTCGAGTAAAATCAAGTGATAAATTTCGAGTCTCGACACTTAGTAAAAATCTGAGTTTTCTGTGTTTTGCGACACAATATGCGACACAATAGTTGATATGCGACACAAGGGTTGTGTCGCATAGAAATGCGACACAATATCTATACGACACAAGGGTTGTGTCGCATAGATGCGAGATGCTGATTCAACAGCGACATAGTGATAGTGTCGCATAGTATTTGCGACACAAGGTACGACACAATATTGTGTCGCATAGGGTACGACATACTGGGAAATACGACATAACGTGCGACACAAAGGGTAAAATACGACACAACATGCGACACAAGGCTTGTGTCGCATGGAAGAACACCAGCCCAGAAAGTCCGGCTGTTACGATTTTTCCGGCCAAAAATCCGTTTTAAACCCATTTTCAAGCTATAAATTCGTGTTCTTTATATTGTAATGGACATATATAGTTATATAAACATCTAACAAGTGAAAAATACTAAGAATCGAAAGATTTCGGGATTTTGTCAGAAACTTACAATTTGCCGAAATGGAAATCCGGAAAGATAGAAATGTAGATCGTTGCGAGGTGGTCGTGAATCTCTAAAAATATTGATGATCCGGTTGCGTTTCGTGGTGTTATTTGCGATTTTTAGTGGATTGGTGGTTTTTGGAGAATGAAAGAAAATAGAGTAAGAGAGAGGGAGTGAGTGGGTGAAATGAGGAAGGAAAAGGAAAGTTGGGAGGTTTAACCTCCAACTTTCCAGTCACCGCAATCGCGGTCCGTGCGGTGTTCGTTTGCTCCGTCGTTTAAACATTAAATAATTATTTACATTTTAATTATAAGTTTTAAAATACAAATTATTACGCGATATTTTATTTAAATATTTTACAAAACAATTTATATTTGAGTTATAAAAAGTAAGTTTGTTTAGTTAGTTTGCGCGTTTTAGTATTTTTAGATCGTATAGGTTTTGTTTGTATGGTACGAATGAATACGAAATATTATCATAATAATATTTTTGATATAAAAGCATTATTTAATAAAATTGGTCACCAACGTCCGTATTTGATTGAATCGAAATACATTCGATTTAAGTCGCGTACGATTTAATCAAATCGCATTTTCATATATATTCAACAATATATATAATTCGATACATTAATTAGCCTAACACAGAACTAATTACATGTATTAACATATGATTAGGCACTAATTACTAGTCCTAATTTGGCGGGTGTTACATTCTCCCCCTGTTAAGAGAATTTTGTCCCGAAATTTAGTTCGAAGTCGTGTTTGATGTAGAATCAGTGAAAAGTTGAGGATATTTGAGTCGCATTTGGTCTTCCCGTTCCCAGGTGAATTCCGGACCACGCCGCGAATTCCATCTGACCTTGACGATGGGAATACGACTTTGTTTCAGTTGTTTGACCTCACGGTCCATAATTTCAGCGGGTTCCTCAATGAAGTGAAGTGTATTGTCAACACGAATTTCATCTAGTGGGATAATAAGTGTCTCATCAGACAGACACTTCTTCAAATTTGAAATATGAAAGGTCGGATGCACGCTGCTGAGTTCGGATGGCAGCTGCAATCGATAAGCTATGGAGCCAATCCGTTCGAGGATCTCAAAAGGCCCGATGTACCTGGGATTTAACTTCCCGCGTTTGCCAAAACGGATGACGCCTTTCCAAGGCGATACTTTTAAGAGTACTCGATCCCCAACTTGGAACTCGAGTGGTTTGCGTCTCACGTCAGCATAACTTTTCTGACGATCCCGTGCGGCTTTGAGTCTGTTTTGGATTTCCACAATTTTCTCAGTGGTTGCGTGTATGAGTTCAGGACTAGTGACTTGACTGTCTCCCACTTCAGTCCAACAGATCGGTGACTGACACTTACGACCGTACAGTGCCTCAAAAGGTGCAGCCTTAATGCTGGCGTGATAGCTGTTATTGTACGAGAATTCGCACAACGGTAGATGTCTTTCCCAGTTTGTACCGAAATCAACTACGCAGGCTCGTAGCATGTCTTCCAGTGTTTGGATGGTTCGTTCACTTTGGCCATCGGTTTGAGGATGGTACGCGGTACTCATATCAAGACGGGTACCCATTGCTTTTTGAAGGGATTGCCAAAAGTGAGAGGTGAAACAGGCATCTCTGTCAGAGATGATCGAGATTGGAACACCGTGTTGAGAAACGATTTCTTTGATGTAGATTTGTGCAAGGCGCTCCGTTTTATCGTTTTCCTTGATTGCCAGGAAATGAGCAGATTTGGTGAGACGATCGACGATCACCCAAATGGTATCGCAACCGCTCGACGACTTGGGTAGTTTGGTTATGAAATCCATGGCAATTTGTTCCCATTTCCATTCAGGAATTTCAGGTTGTTGGAGTAAACCAGGTGGTTTCTGATGTTCGGTTTTGACTTTCGAGCAAGTAAGGCACTTGCTGACATAAGTGGCGATTTCGTCTTTCATGTTCGGCCACCAATAAAATTCCTTGATGCCGTGGTACATCTTATCGTATCCCGGATGGATAGAATATTTGGACTTGTGAGCTTCATCCATCACCAAGTCTCGTAGGTTTCCGAAATTAGGCAACCAGATTCGGTTTGAGAAATACCTAATCCCGTTAGGTTTGGCTTCAAATTGTTTGTCTATACCCCGTAAGGCTTCGTTTTTGATGTTTTCAGGTTTCAGGGCTTCGATCTGAGCGGTATGAATTTGAATGGTAAGATCGTTGTGAATGGTCATACTGAGGGCTCGGACTCGAAGTGGTTTTGGTCGTTCCTTTCGGCTAAGGGCATCGGCTACAACATTAGCCTTCCCTGGATGGTACTTGATCTCGCAATCGTAATCGGTAAGCAACTCGACCCATCGACGTTGCCTCATATTGAGATCCTTCTGATCGAATATATGTTGGAGACTTTTGTGATCGGTAAAGATTGTGCACTTAGTGCCGTAGAGATAATGTCTCCAGATTTTGAGAGCAAAAACGACAGCTCCAAGTTCGAGATCATGAGTGGTGTAGTACTTTTCGTGAATTTTTAGCTGTCGTGAGGCATAAGCAATGACTTTATCTCGTTGCATCAGTACGCAACCGAGACCTTGGTGAGAAGCATCGCAGTATACCACGAAGTCATCGGTGCCTTCGGGTAAGGATAGAATTGGAGCACTGCAAAGCTTTTGTTTCAGAAGTTGGAATGCTGACTCTTGTTTATCGGTCCAATCGAACCTTTTGTCCTTCTGAGTCAGTACCGTGAGTGGTTGAGCTATTTTGGAGAAATTTTCGATAAATCGCCCATAGTACCCAGCAAGACCCAAGAATTGTCGTACTTCACTTGCAGAGGTGGGTGCTTGCCAGTCTTTGATAGCCTCGATCTTTGATGGGTCAACGTGAATTCCCTGACTGTCGATCACGTGACCAATGAATTGAACTGTTTGTATCCAGAACTCACACTTAGAGAATTTGGCATAAAGCTCCTCGTGTCTAAGTAGTTCAAGGATGGTTTTGAGATGTTGCGCGTGTTCTTGCTCGTTGCGTGAGTAAATGAGTATGTCATCGATAAAGACGATGACAAACTTATCGAGGTAAGGTTTGCATACCCGATTCATGAGGTCCATGAATACGGCCGGTGCGTTGGTTAGACCTAATGGCATCACTTGGAATTCGTAGTGCCCGTAACGAGTTCGGAAAGCAGTTTTCGGAATATCGGTGTCGCGAACTCGTAACTGATGATACCCTGATCGCAGGTCGATTTTTGAGTAGAAACATGAACCCTGAAGTTGGTCGAATAGATCATCAATGCGAGGAAGTGGATAACGGTTCTTGACGGTCAATTTGTTCAACTCTCGATAGTCGATGCACATTCGGAAGGAACCGTCCTTCTTTTTAACAAATAAGACCGGAGCTACCCAAGGTGAAGAACTCGGTCTAATGAATCCTCTATCTAGAAGTTCCTGTAACTGGGCAGACAACTCCTGAAGTTCGGATGGGGCTAAACGGTACGGTGCGCGGGCCACCGGTGCGGCACCCGGCAAGAGATCAATTGAGAACTCAACCTGTCTAGGTGGAGGTAAACCAGGTAGTTCTTCCGGAAAGACTTCGGGAAAGTCTCTAACAATTGGCACATCCTCAAGTCGCTTCTCCTCCGACTTCTTCTCTGTGATGTGTGCGAGTATTGTAGGGTAACCCTTTCTCAGAAATTTTCGGGTTTTTAAGCAAGAGATAATATTGAGTCCCGTCCCACCGGTCTCCCCCTGTATGATCAAGGTTCCACCGGCAGCGAGTGGAATGCGGACGATCTTATCGTAACAAATGATTTCGGCTCGGTGTTTGGACAACCAGTCCATTCCAATGATAACGTCGAAACTCCCGATTTCAATGGGTACAAGGTCGATGGAAAAGGTTTCGTCAGCAAGGTTTAAAGTGCAATTAGGTATCACACTATTGCTTTCTATAAGTTTCCCATTTGCTAGCTCTACAGTGTACTTAACATCTAAGGCAACAGGAGTGATGTCAAGTAGTGGGCAAAAGTCATCAGAGATAAAGCTTCTATTAGCACCAGTATCAAATAGAACAGAAGCATTTAAGTTGTTGAGGAGGAAAATACCCGAGACCACATTCGGGTCTTGGCGGGCGTCCCCAGATTTGATGACGAAGGCTCTGCTTCGGGTGTTGTTGTTGTTGTTGCTGTTGCGGTTGTTGTTGTTGTTGTTATTATTCTTCAGCTTTGGGCACGTATCCCTGAAGTGCCCTGGTTTCCCACACTCAAAACAGACTTTGGGTGGTCTGGTGTTGTTGTTGGAATTGTTGTTGGCAGGAGAATTGCAATCTTTGGTGAGGTGGCCGTACCTCTTGCAGTTGTTGCAAAAGGGACCACAGGAACCTTCATGGTGACCACTGCACTTGGAACAATAGGGTTTGTTCCCAGTGTAGCCCCGTGTGATGTCTGTGGTGGTGTTGTAGGCTTTGATGGTGTCGGGTTTCTTGTTTTGTTGGCTGGAGTGGTTATTGTGGTAGTCCGACCACTTTCGTTTGTTGTTTTGGGAGGATGAAGTGGGTGGTTCAGAATCTTGGCTCATGGACATCAGGTCTTGGGCCAACAGGATTGCACCGTCAATGGTGGTTTGGTTGGAAGAGGCAACATGCCCCCGAACAGGCTCAGGAAGGCCAAGGATGTACTTCCTGATTTTATCAGGTTCGGTGCTCACCATGGCTGGGCGAAGGGTGGCAAGTTGTTGAAATCTGGTGGTATAACCATCGATGTCACCACCCTGAACCTTTAGGTTCCAGAACTCCTCGTCCAGCTTTTGGAGTTTAGCGATTGAGCAGTATTTGGCAGTGAGTTTTGCTTTCAAGTCCTCCCAAGTTAGTTGGTAGGCAATGTCAGCACCCACTGATTGGGTATATGAATTCCACCAAGAGTGGGCATCATCTTCGAGAGAGCAGGTGGCGAAGTTTACTTTGTCGTTCTCCGCGCATTTGCTGACACGGAAAACAGTTTCCATCTTTTCGAACCATCTGATCAGTCCGATGGCTCCTTCAGAACCCTTGAAGCTTGAGGGTTTGCAACTTTGAAAGTCCTTGTAAGAACAAGGTTTAGCAGCAGGGGTTTCAGCGGCATCGCTGTTTCTCGTGGAGTTTTGTGGAGTATTCCGAGCCAAGGCTTCAGTAACAGCCTGGGTTATAAGGGAGGTAAGCTGAGCATCGGTGTATGGTCTTGTCTTTGGCGGCATGATTCTTCAATAAAAGAAATGAAGATACATGAGATTTCGTAGGAAAGTTGTATTTGTTATAGATGTACATGTATAAAAGCAGTAATACATGACATCAACATGGAAAAATGACAATTAATACGAGTTGAAACAACAAGGAAATATTTGATAGCTAATATGAGTTCAAAGGTTACATCCTATGGATGTATTACAAAAGGCGTCGGGAATTGTTACATCCGACCGAATTATAGAGTAGCGCTTAGATAGTTACTAAATTACAGAATAGATTACAAGGCAAAGACTACACTAGTCTTAACGTAGATTAATTTGTTCCATCATCGTGACAAGACGGTCCACAGTGTTTGCAAGTCTGCTAGCTTGACGGGCGTTATCTTCTGCTAGTGCCAGTCGTTGTGTTAGTCCACGGGCATACTCTTCTGCTTCATGTGAACGTTGTTCACATTCTTCCATCCTTCGACGCAGGAGGGCATTTTCCACGCTTATCTCTATTACTTGGTTGCGAAGGACATCCATGTTGTTGTTTGTGGTTTCTAGGTCGTCGGAGACTTGTTCGATGCGTTCAAGAGATGTAAGTCGTCAGTTTTCGTTGGTTTCTTGCAACACGACATCCATGGTGCGAAGTCGCTGCTCGTGTTGGTTCACCCTAGCAGCTAAGGCCGGCAAGGTGAAGTGAGTGGGGTACGGGCCAGCTCGAGGCAACCTGGCGTTCCTCCTAGCTACCCTAGGGTTCTGCGACCCGGATTGAGAGCGAGATGAATTCGATGGTGTGTTTGCCATTTCTAAGACAAAGCGTTAGTAAGATTGAGGCCTATATTCATATAGTTCCTATATAACATAGCCTATTGAGTGTCTAGCATAAACATGTTTAAGTCTCGGTTCTCTCGAGGTCAGAGTCTTCTATTGTACCCTGTTCAGCCATAACTACTTTCAGATCTTACATCATCTTTGCTTAATTGTACATAGTTGATCAGGCTATGTTAAATTAAACTCGTAGGATGTAATCACTGAACCAGTCATACCTAATAAGGAATGCTGCCTAATGGTCATAGTCTAGGCTCACTAAATGCAACCTAGTTCACTATAACCTTAGGCTCTGATACCAATCTGTAACACCCCCAAATTTAATGATTTGCGGAAGCTTGATTTGGGTGTTACTAATCAATAACAAAGCACAAAGATATATAGTAAACGACTCTATATGCGTCGATTTAACAAAATATATTGATAATGGAAATGTTTACAACATTTAAAGCTTTACATAGCTCGAGTTTAAATAAAAAGGAGATTTCAATACATAAGTACTTGTACAAAATATACTAATGCAAGAAAATCTCTATCGTCTGTATGCTGACTCGAGCTAAAGTCCTGAAGCAGAAACACCCTACTATTTGGTACCTGCGATATATGCAAAAAGGTCAGCTATAAAGCAGGTGAGCTCACAGGTTTGAAATCAGTTAATATAGTATGAACCGCAAGATTTAAATAATGAATTGCATCCAGCAATTTAATGATAGTAATCGTGTATACAGCCATGAGCACATAGTTGAGCTTAACTCGAGGGCCGGGTCCCCTATAGAGAATTCCGGGCGAGGTGCCTCCACGAATGCCTAATCCACATTCGTCTTCCCAAATATTAGTACGTCCGTTTACCCGGTTAGTGCTTGCTAACCCGAACGAGGTGGGTCAATCCTATATGGTACCATATACTAATATTCACGCTACAACGTATTAACAACTATGCTGACGGAGGACTTTAAATGATTAGTTTCGAAAAACTCATGTAGTATATGAAATGTTTGTACTTGCGTTCACATGTTAAAAGTTGAGCAATATATCACACCCCTGAGTAAAATAGTAAAAGAGGGGCTTTGAGACTCACCTGAGTCTGAAAGCGTTTAAACAAACGTAAGTTGATTAGCCGAGTATGAAGTCCAAAGACTTGTAACCTGAGGGTGTCCACGACACGCGATGGTTATAATCATGATTGGGTATCTCAAAAGATCACCCTTGTAGTTGTTACACAACTATATATATGTCCAAATTACTACGATTTGGTTGATTTGTTAAGTGTTTGAAAACATGTACGGCCCGTTGGTGACGGATTTGTAATAATAATCTCAACTATTATTATTTTGATTTCGTGGCGTTTTACTTGAAAAATGTGTTTTAGAAGCCGTTACGGAATCTAAGTACGGGGGTCCGGGGGCAGAGCCCCTGGCTGGGGTCGAGCTGCCAGGTCAGCTTGGAAAATTTTTATTTCTACTATATTGCTTTGACGAAAAACGCATCTGGGATCTGAATTCGAGTAAAATCAAGTGATAAATTTCGAGTCTCGACACTTAGTAAAAATCTGAGTTTTCTGTGTTTTGCGACACAATATGCGACACAATAGTTGATATGCGACACAAGGGTTGTGTCGCATAGAAATGCGACACAATATATATACGACACAAGGGTTGTGTCGCATAGATGCGAGATGCTGATTCAACAGCGACATAGTGATAGTGTCGCATAGTATTTGCGACACAAGGTACGACACAATATTGTGTCACATAGGGTACGACATACTGGGAAATACGACATAACGTGCGACACAAAGGGTAAAATACGACACAACATGCGACACAAGGCTTGTGTCGCATGGAAGAACACCAGCCCAGAAAGTCTGGCTGTTACGATTTTTCCGGCCAAAAATCCGTTTTAAACCCGTTTTCAAGCTATAAATTCATGTTCTTTACATTGTAATGGACATATATAGTTATATAAACATCCAACAAGTGAAAAATACTAAGAATCGAAAGATTTCGGGATTTTGTCGGAAACTTACAATTTGCCGAAATGGAAATCCGGAAAGATAGAAATGTAGATCGTTGCGAGGTGGTCGTGAATCTCTAAAAATATTGATGATTCGGTTGCGTTTCGTGGTGTTATTTGCGATTTTTAGTGGATTGGTGGTTTTTGGAGAATGAAAGAAAATAGAGTAAGAGAGAGGGAGTGAGTGGGTGAAATGAGGAAGGAAAAGGAAAGTTGGGAGGTTTAACCTCCAACTTTCCAGTCACCGCAATCGCGGTCCATGCGGTGTTCGTTTGCTCCGTCGTTTAAACGTTAAATAATTATTTACATTTTAATTATAAGTTTTAAAATACAAATTATTACGCGATATTTTATTTAAATATTTTACAAATCAATTTATATTTGAGTTATAAAAAGTAAGTTTGTTTAGTTAGTTTGCGCGTTTTAGTATTTTTAAATCGTATAGGTTTTGTTTGTATGGTACGAATGAATACGAAATATTATCATAATAATATTTTTGATTTAAAAGCGTTATTTAATAAAATTGGTCACCAACGTCCGTATTTGATTGAATCGAAATACATTCGATTTAAGTCGCGTACGATTTAATCAAATCGCATTTTCGTATATATTCAACAATATATATAATTCGATACATTAATTAGCCTAACACAGAACTAATTACATGTATTAACATATGATTACGCACTAATTACTAGTCCTAATTTGGCGGGTGTTACATATTTCTTTTTCTTTTCTTGATTTTCTATTTTTATTTTGTTTTCTTCTTCAGAATTTCTCTGCCAGAGAATTTCTAAGGATATTTTTGTTTTGTTTCTTCTAGAAATCCGTTTTTGGAACTATGATCTTTGATCTTGAACTTCGAATCTTTTTGAGGTGCCAATTTTTGGACCTTGTTGAGATTTGACTTTTTAGAGAACACGGAAGAGGAAGACTTGAGAGCATAATTTCGAAGAGGATGTTCTAAAGCATGTTCTTCACGACCTTAGAAATTCTAAGATAAGCTTTTGGGAATTTTAGGTGAGTAGGGTTTGCATTAGGGTTTTTATAGAAACGAAAGGTTTAGGCTCAACAGGGTTTACTAGGCGGATCATCGATACTGAAAATAAGTATCGGAAGGGTTTTGGGCTTGAAGAGATATGTAAGAATTGGGTTTAAATCCTAGGGAATGTCAAGGTCATTTAATTGCACCTATACCGCATACGGTACACACCAATGTGGTCTCGAAACGTATGTCTGGAGCAAGTTCTAATTCAGAGATGCAAGCATCAGCACACACAAGAATTGAAGAGTGAAGCATTAAAGATGAATGCTTTTAGGCTCGAGATACCTCACTGCAAAAATAGGGTTGTATGTGCCTAGCCATGCTCCTTCTAGATTATTGTTTCTTGCTCGAGAAATTTCTACCTTACTTTCCCTATATTCCAAAATAACTTACTCATTTAAGAAAATAACTTCCTTCGAAAGTTTTTAAAGTTTAAACTCAAAAACTTAGAGTTAATCTTACGATTTAGCTCATACATTTAAAAATTTTGAAAATTTTATTTGAAAAAGTTCGGTTTGGAGAAACATTTTCTGAGTTATGCTATTTTGGACATAAAAATTGCCTAAAATTATCCAAGGTATTCTATACCTGCTATCCCACACTTAGAGGAACATTGTCCCTAATGTTCTCTTGAGTTGAGATTTACTGGAGGTAAATCCCATACTTAGAGTTTGAACATGTAAGAAAATGTTTCTCAAGTGTTAAATTAGGTTTGAATCCCATACTTAGTGATAAGCTTAGGATAGGGTATAGATTGTAACAAACTAATCAAGACAAAATATATTTAATCATGAAATGGATAAAAGGTTAAGAAACTCCCCAGATAACGTTTGTGAAGCTTATGATAGGTTGCAAGAAGAAAGGAGTCGATATGAGTCTTCTTCCGCATTCTTCATGAAGGTCGGTCAGCTTCAAACGAGTTATCAGGTGCATTGTATCCAAAGTTATTGGAAATTCGTTCCAATTCTTTAAGTAGGGATTCTTGTGGTGTCGAATCCCATAAGATGTTGGAATGGTTTCGATAAGTATTTATAGTGTGGGGAAGTGATCCCACACTTAGTTCTTTGAAGCGCTTGGATACAAGGAAGTTTCCTGAAGAACGCGATCCCTCCACGAGATGTTTGAATGTTCCGTTGTCTGCAAATATGGAAGGCTGGTTCGGGTTTGCCTTTTGACTTCGGATTTTCTTGAATGCGGGTCATCTCGTCTATTTCCACGATCATTCATCACAACATTCTCACTTATTTCACTTATTCAAAATGAAAGAAAATAAACTTAATAAGTAGTAGCATAGCATAAATAATAAAGATAGAGATAGAGCGATCAACCAACTAGTAATTGATACAAATAAGTTCCAAAAAGTAAAGTACTGCAGTAGCCAAACAAACACAGGATAATAGTAATAATAATGTCTGAAACCAAAGTCAAATGATGTAAATGGAGCTGGTCTATGAGGCTGGTGATCCCTGGTCAGGTGCATCAGTATGCTAAGTAGGAGCTGGTGCTGCAGATGGTCCTACGATGGATTGCTGGCCACTTGATACTCTCTGTCCTTGTTCTTCAGCATCGATCAGTTTGAACTGAACCAATATGTCTCTGAGGGTAGCAGTTGGCAATTTCATCGGATCAGTGTAACCCCACTCTAGCAGGATAGTCGAAGTAATCCCTGCTTGCTCAAGCAGTGTCATGTAAGCCTGACGCAGCATGCTCTCTGTAGGCACATCTGAGGAAAAGATCGGTCCTAAGTTCAGTAACATCCTAGAAGTGTCAAATGATAAAGCATCCGTGCCCAAGTAAACTATGTCAGCGCGGTATGATCTGCTGGCAACTGGCTGGGCAGCAGAAGGATGAGAAATCACAGGTGCAGAAATCACCGACTGAACTGCCGGTATCTCGGTCTCAACTGACTGGACCTGCTCTGGTACTGGTGTGGTCTGGGCAGTGGGTGATGGTGGATAAGTGGTATGTGATGGGATGGGTGTATGTGGTGGTGCTATGGCTGGTGGTGGTGAACCGCATCGGTACATATAAGGCTCACGGTCAGGAATACCAAGTCTCCTGGAAATCAGTAGCTGGTGAGAACGGCTAACCTGAAGAGCATGCAAAAGATAGTACTATGTCAGCGACGTCACTGGATCTATGTAGTGAACAATAGCCTGAGCTGGTGGCTTGGCTGTCTCAGCTCCTCTATGTGAGACACTAGTATGTGCTCGGGCTCTATCAGATGGACCATTCTCAGTATCTGTAACAGGTGAAGATCCTCTAACTCACTTCCTTGGGAGATGACATCCTGGAATGATCTGCTTGGTGTTCTTCCATAGACACTGCTTTTGCTTATCTACCTCAACAAGATGGATCAACTTACAGTACTCCAGGTTGAACGGCAAAGAACTAGAACAAACAGTGAACTCCTCAGTGTGAGCATCGGTCAACAATCTCATACCATATAACAATCTGGTGATAATCGACCCCATGAATATGTTCCTATCCAAGTCTGTCTCCATCCAAAGTCTCTCAGCGATCAAGAAAGCAACTTTCAGATTCTTTCCTCCTATGATTGTTTTCATGAACTTCAACTCCTCGGCACTCACAGCCCCACCTTCCTTCTTCCCAAATATAGCACATGCTAGCAACTTGTGAAGGATGTGATGAACTGGCTTGATGAAAGTGGATGACTAATTAACACATCTCCTGAAGTTTGATCCTGCTAAATCCATCCATATATCCTTGTGGTTCCTGTTTGGTAGGCTGGAGATGTCTTTAACACTATTTCTGAACCATGCAGAAGTGACCTGAGACTCTGTGTATAGACCAAGATACACTCCCAAGTCGGCGACTGAAATATGATGAATCTGTTCCAGAAACCTAAATGAAAGCTTTCTTTTGTCGAAGATGCTCATTTTTGGGTTCAATTGGTATGTCATCATGAACTCGGTCACTACTTCTCGGTATGCATCCTCATCTATATCAAAAAGATGGAGAAGGGCATTGTTCATTTGACCCTCGGACTCATAAATTAGCAAATTGTTCAACTCATCCCTGATTCCAAGCTTAATCATATCCTCCCAAACCACAAAATGATTACTGCCTATCGGTCGCTGCAACCACTGGCGAATGAGTGACCTATTTTTCGAAGATTTGGCCAAGTAGCTGAGTGAAGGCGGGCAATTATCCATCTGTAACAAAAGACAAGAAAAGATTAAACTATAATAGTGGTGCATTAATGGATATGCTAAAGTACTTCCAAATTTTCAGAAAAAAATTGGAAATGTAGGCTTAAGAAATGGGCATATCCAGAAATTTTATATCACTAAACCTAACCGCAACCAATCACAAATCCACAATTCTTATCAACTTATGTCTAAATAAGGGAAAGTGGCACAAAGCTTCATGTTTCTAGCATAATTAAAGTGAGCATTTTAGTACCCAATTTAAATATTCCAAGCACTAAAAACTTAAATACTTTGCGTTTGTGGTTAACTAATTCAAATGAGCCCAATACTTTGAATAAATCCAAGGTCATATAATTACCTTAAGTAAATCAATTAATCGCAAAAATGACATATTACCAAGTTAATATGCAATCCAACTTTCTGCAATTTTCAAAAGACATAGAGATAAATATATAGTTTCAAGCAAAGAATGGAAGTAAACTTAATTGACAAAAATGGTAATTAGAAGAATGGCGTTCTTGTCGGTTCCATTTCAAAGTGTCATACACTTTATTAATTAAAGTGCCGAATCTTAGAAATGATCAAATGAACCAAAGCTTGTTTTGGTAATCTTGTAAGCTTTTTAAATTTAGAAAAGTCATAAACATGGTTTTTAATAAAAAGTTTAAGGTAAAAATAGGTGTTTATGAAGGTTTTACAAAAAGTTGCTTACTTTAATTACCAAAAACTAGCCTAACCATTTTCTAATTGCAAATGATCAAACAAAGCATGTTAACCTGTCACATTTAAGCACAATTCAATCCATAGAAGTTAACATAAGCAATTAATCAACCAAAAAGTCAACTAAATCAAAGTTCATCCAAAAAGTCAACACTTTAATCTTCAAACTTGCAATTCAACCAACAAATCACTAGATTATGTTTGTAATCATGTTAAGCATCAAGATAAGCATGGAATAACACTAAAGATCGTAATTTTTAACCATGAAATCTATGAAAACAAGTTACATGCCCTAGTTTTAAAAGTTTCATGAAAATCACTAAATTAGGTCAAGAATTACCTTAATCTTGATGTTTTAATGTTGTGGATGCAAAAAAGATCATAAAGTGATGGATTTTAAGCTTGGAATCATGCAAAATGGTCAAAAAATGAAGGTTTGAGGGTTTGGTGATGGTGGCCGACGGTGTGGGGAGGAGAAGGAGGAAGAAGATGAAATTTTTATGTTCTTGTCCTTATGTGGTGGCTATTGGTCCCTTTTATACCCTTTCAAATGCGCGCGATTAAAATTTTGTGAAAGATACGAAACATATAAGTAAAATTTTAAAGTTTTAAGATTTTTAATAAAATAATTTTAAAAAGTATGTTCGCATTTTTCTGAATTGTTACGCGCAGTCTGAAACTGTATTGCGAACTGTACGTGAAATCGTATACGTTTTTATTTAAAACAAAATAGTCTTTTTGTGTTCTTTAAAATTTAAGACAAGTTCAAAATTTATTTTCCAAAATTTAAAAATAAACTTTTTCAAACTTTTTGAAAATGTCTGAAATTCGTTACTGAGTTACGCGAATTTGAATTTTAAAAGAACATTTTCTTATATTTTAATGATAAAGCTTTTAAATAGAATAATTAACCACTAATATTACCTAACCTAAATACTTAAAATAAAACTAAACTAACCGAAGTTTGGGTTGCCTCCCAAAAAGCGCTTGGTTAAAGTTGGTAGCTCGACTTTTGGACAAATTTATTGAACATTGCCCAAGAGCAATTGTTTGAGTGAATTTAGTGCTCTTGGTTGAGGGAAAGTGTAGCGAGGAATAAAATCACAAGTGAGAATCTTAATGACAGAATCAACTAGGTCTGCGGGATGTAACGAGAATCGTTCGTGTTCAGTGAGAAACATACGTTCCTTTTTGCCTAAATCTAGAAGATTGTCAATAAACTTGTTAAATTCCTTTCTAACTTTCTTAGGGTTTGAAATTCCGTTTCGTGATCCGTTATCTATATGGTTGAGGTCATGAAGAAGCATTCCTAGGGTTTGTTGAAATTTCCATTCTTCTCTTAAATCAGGATCTCCGGTGGTAGTGTGAACTGACTCAGTGATTTCTTCAATTAAAGATGTTTGTGAAACAGTGAAAGGAAATTTTGACTGACGAATAATGAAGTGAGTGAAACGTTGATATTCTTTCTTCCAGCAAAGAAAGCAGCTTCCAGATTATCGTCAGTGGCTCCAGGGAATATTTCCAACAACTTATTGATCATGTAGGTAGCGGGGTCAATGAAGAATGGAATTTTATTAGAAATGACGAGAGATATAGCAGGATCTTTGCTGATCCAGAACTCAAGCTCATAAATCATTGCAGCAACATAATGATTAATTAGGGTTTGAGAAACCAGTTGATAATCGGTGCTGGCGAATAGGTCCATTAGTAGGTCTATTTCTGATTTAAGCTTTAGTTCTTTCTCTCGATAGTGTGTGAAGATACCTTCCTCCTTTTGATTTGGAAGAAGGTGGAGAATACCAACCTGTTTCTTTATCTTACGAGTGACTTTTCTCTGTTCGACTGAAAAAGGAAAGTGTGACAACCGTCAATTTAGGACTAGAATTTAGTGCCTAATCAAGTTTTAATACATGTAATTAGTTCTGTGTTAGGCTAATTAATATATCAATTATTATATATATTGTTGAATATATATCTACACAACTATGCGGTTTGTTTAAATCGTACGAGTTTCAAATCGAATGTATTTCGATTCAATAAATACGGACGTTGGTGAACAATTTTTATTAAGTAATACAAGGATTATTAATAACGTTATCGTACTTGAAAATATTATGTCAATAATATTTTGCATCCAAGTTTTATCACACAATTACTATAAACGCGAATAAAATGTAATTGCGCAAACAAAACGAGACAAATCACCATTTATAATGTAATTATTAAATAGTTAGTAAAATACTTCAACAAAAATACTGAATAATTATTCGTATTTTAAATTGTATATTAAAACATATAAAATAAATGTTTAACGTTTAAACAATCGGGGAAAACGAACATCGCACGGAGCGCGGTGCACGGACTGAAAAATGGTGGGGACTTTAACCACCACCACTTCCCTCTTTCTTTTCATTTCTTTCTTTCTTCCCTTTCTTTCCTTCTTTTTCCTCTCCACTCACCCACCACCACCATTCTTATCATCACCATCAAAATCGCCAAAAAGGGACACGAAAAGACCTTGGATCACCATACTCGTTTGGAGAAAAACGTTCCTCTCATCACGATCTACTCTTCCATCTTTTCAGATTTTTGTTTCAACGCCGCGTAAGTTTCTGACAAAAACCCGAAACTCTCCGTTTTTGATTATTTTTACATGTTTATGGTTTATAATTGTCCAAAATGTCCATATAAGGGTTGGGTAAAAGTTTTGGAACCAGTGGTCGCCGGAAAACACATTTTCGGCTCAAAATCCGGCGAACAGTTGGAAGTGTCGCTAGTGTGCCAAAAACAGTAGTAGCGACACTAGCCAAGTGTCGCTATGCCTAAGTGTCGCCCCTATAGCGACACTACTTAAGTGTCGCTAAATTACTTAACCAGATTTAACTTAGCGACACTCCCTTAGTGACGCCGAAGTTCATAAGTGTCGCCATAGCGACACTACTCAAGTGTCGCCCAACTATCAAAAATCAGAAATATAGCGACACTTACTAAGTGTCGCCTAAGCCCGTAGCGACACTAGATTAGTGTCGCCAAAAACATAAAATTTACAACTCATTTTTACTAAGTGTCGAGACCAGAATTTTATCACTTGATTTCACCCAATTTCAAGTCCAGATGCGTTTTTCCTTAAAGCAATATAATAGAAATAAAAATTTTCCAAGCTGACCTGGCAGCTCGACCCCAGCCAGGGGCTCTGCCCCTTGGACCCCGCCAGGGACTGCCGCCCCTTGGACCCCGCTACCAGGGGCGCTGCCCCCGGACCCCTTTACCTAGATTCCGTAAGCACATTTCTCACCAAGTGTTAAACTTGTACAACTTCAAAACGCTTACACGATACAACTTTTCAAACGTAATGAAATTTTCCTTTCAAGTGTAACGCTTCGAAATCAATGTGATAACATCAAGACTATTGTTACAATTAATCACCAACGGGCCGTACGCGTTTTCAAAACATACTTCAAAGATCAATCAAGTCGTTGTAACTTGTATCAATTTAATCAAACAAGTCGAAGTAACTTGTAACAATACAATCAACCAAATCGGGGTAATTTGGACATCAAGTTAAACAAACAATTTAAATGGTAGTCTTTCGAGATACCGGTACAATTAATAACAATTCAAGTGTCGTGGACACATTCAGGTTTCAAGTCTTTGGACATCAATTCACCGCTAATTACTTCAAGTTTATTAAATTAAACACTTCAAGACTCAGGTGAGTTTCATGGCCCCATTTTCACTATTTTACAACTAGGGGTGTGATATTACTTCTTTGTTTTGTTTTACAAGTAGAACGCAAGTGCCAACTTTCAAATACTACATGAGTTTCAAGCTAATCAATTTAAAGTCCTCTATAGCATAGTCTGTTATTATTTTAGCGTGAATGTTAGTATATGATATCATATGGGATTGACAATCCTCATCCGGGTTAGCACGCACTAACCGGTCAAACGGATGTATTAGCATTTGGGAAGACGAGTGTGGATTAGACACTCGTAGGAGGCATTTCAAGTTAGGTTTCCTTAATTGGGCTTGACAAATCAAGTTAAGCTCAGACTATGTGCTCATGGATTGTATAACTTTTATTTTGCTTAATTGCATTTTAAATTCAATATAAATCTTGCGGTTCTGACATCTATACATTAACATACAAACCTGTGAGCTCACCAGCGTTTTTGCTGACCCATTTTAGTATTTATCACAGGTACCCAGCAGTAGGTTGGCTGCACAAGCAGGGATTATTAGCTCGAGTCAGCATACATACAACTAGAGATTTGATTGCATTATTATATTTTGTAAAAGTAATTATGCTATGTAATCTCTAAACTTCAGGAACCGAGCTAATGTAACATTATTTTGATGTAAACGTTTACTTTATTAATACAAGTTAAAACGACGCATATAGTGGTCGTTCATTATATCTTATGTGCTTTGTATATTGATTAGTGACACCCAAATCGAGCTTCCGCAAATCAATCAAATTTGGGGGTGTCACATATTGGTATCAGAGCCTAAGGTTATAGTGAACTAGGTTACATTTAGTGGGCCTAGACTATGACCGTTAGGCAGTATTCCCTATTAGGTATAACTAGTTCAGAGATTTCAGCATACGAATTTAATTTAACATAGCTTGATCAACTATGTACAATTAAATAAAGATGATGTAAGATCTGAAGGAAGTTATGGCTGAATAGGATACACTAGTTGACTCTGACCTCGAGAGAACCGGGACTCAAAACATGTCTGTGCTAGACACTCAATAGGTTATTATGTGATATACATGTATATATACATAAATAGACCTCACTTACAATCTTAGGCTATATTATATTATATGAATATAGGCCTCATTCTTTCTAACACACTGTCTCAGAATGGCAAAAACACCACCCAACTCATCTCGATCTCATCCGTACGAATCACAAAGTTCAAGGGTAGCTAGGAGGAACCCCAGGTTGCCTCGAGCGGGCCCATACCCCAATCAATTCACACTAACGGACTTGGCCGCTAGGCTACACCGTCACGAGCAACAACTTCGTGACATGGACATCGAGCTGCAAGAGACCCGTGAAAACTGGACACTCACCCTAATGGGGCAAGTTGCTCAGGTCTCTGAGGACCACGTAAACGCTATCAACAATATGGGCGTTCTCGAAAATCGAGTGGGTGAAACCATCGAGACCATGGAGATCGTCCACAATCAAGTGACTGACAACCAAAATGAAATCACTGTCCTGCGAGCAAGGTTGACTCAGTGTGAAACACGCCTGAGGGAAACCGAGGAGGCACTCAGAATGGTTAGCCGACTTGCAGAGTCCGTTGACCGTCTCACTGCCTTAATGCCACAACTCAATATTCGTCAGAATTAGCTTGGGCTGAATCTGCACTCGATAATGCTTTCGTAGGATTAATGTAATTTGACCGGAAGAAGCAATTCCCGGAACTTTTGGCACAATATATAAGTCTGTAACTTTTGAATTCAACAAACTCGAAATTGTCTGTAATCGTTTAACAACGTAATATCAATTGACAATTTCTTTCGATTTAAATCTATATTATGGAACTATTACACTTGTGATGTGTATATTGTCGCTTTAATACATACATCTACCACAATTATCATTCTGGTACAATTTCTTACGTACCTATTGTTTCTTTTCTTGAAGAACCATGCCGCCGAAGAAAAAGAGTTACAGTGAAGCTGAACTCGCTGCTGCCGTTACTCGGGCCGTAGCCGATGCCTTGGCTCCTCGGGATTCAACCCGAACGACTGAGGAAACAGTCAGTACCACCACCACTCCTGCTGTCAAGCCTTGTTCCTACAAGGATTTTCTCAGCTGTAAACCACTGTATTTCAAGGGCACGGAAGGTGCCATTGGCTTGATCCGTTGGATTGAGCGTATGGAATCTGTTTTCAGTCTCCGCGACTGCACTGAGAACAACAAGGTCAAATTCACTGCTTACACCTTTCAGGAAGGTGCACTCACGTGGTGGAAAACCCACGCAAACTCTGTAGGCCTTGAGGTTGCAAATCGGCTTCCTTTGGCCGAACTGAAGAAGAAGCTGACAGAAAAATACTGTCCTGAAGAAGAGCTGCATAGACTGGAGGAAGAATTCTGGCACCTGGCGGTGCAGGGAAATGATGTCGCTGAATATACCACCAAATTTCAGCAGTTTGCCTTACTATGCCCAAGTTTGGTTGAACCGGAAAGTAAGGGTATCAAGAGATACATCCGCGGACTCCCTGAGAGCATCCAGGGAAATGTCGCCTCATCCAAACCAACCACCACTGAAAGTGCCATTCGATTGGCCCAAGAACTCATGGCCCTAGTTGCTAGCCGTGGGGTTTCCAACACCTCATCCTCTAACAACAACAAACGCAAATCCACTGAACACCACCACAACTCAAACAAGAAAAACAACACCATCCAAGTCTACACCACCAACTCTGAATCCAACCGCAGCTACACCGGGGACAGGCCTTATTGTCCCAAGTGTAACTATCACCACTTTGGTCAGTGCAATACCCCTTGCAACAACTGCAGGAGGTACGAGCATTCAACTAAGGATTGCCGAGCCCCCAGATCCAACAACAACCCCTCTGACAAAAATGCCCGACAACCAAAGTCCTGCTATGAATGTGGGAATCCAGGACACTTTAGGGATACGTGCCCAAAATTGAAGAATAAGGGTAACAACAACAACAGCCGCAACAACAACAACGTCAAAAGTAGCGCCTTCGTGATCAACTCAGGGGACGCCCGTCAGGACCCGAATGTGGTCACGGGTATGTTCCTCCTCAACAATTTAACTGCTTCTATTCTGTTTGATACTGGTGCCGATAGAAGTTTTATTTTCGATGAATTTTGCCCTCTACTTGACATCACACCTGTTGCTTTAGACGTTAAGTACAACGTAGAGCTAGCAAATGGCAAATTGATAGAAACCAATAGTGTGATACCTAATTGCACTTTAAATCTAGCTGACGAAATCTTCTCCATAGATCTTATGCCTATTGAGATAGGAAGTTTCGATGTCATCGTAGGCATGGACTAGTTATCCAAACATCGCGCCGAAATCATTTGCTATGACAAAATTGTTCGCATACCTCTCGCCGTCGGTAGAACCTTGGTCATACAGGGGGAGACCGGTGGGACGAGGCTTAACATCATATCTTGCCTAAAAACCCGAAAATTTTTTAGAAAGGGTTATCCAGCAATCCTCGCGCATATCATGGAGAAAAAGTCGGAGGAGAAACGACTTGAGGATGTTCCAATTGTTCGAGACTTTCCAGAAGTCTTTCCCGAAGAACTACCTGGTCTACCACCACCAAGACAGGTTGAGTTCTCAATCGATCTTGTACCAGGTGCTGCGCCTGTGGCCCGAGCACCATACCGTTTAGCTCCATCCGAACTTCAGGAGTTGTCCACCCAATTATAGGAACTCCTGGAACGAGGATTTATCAGGCCGAGTTCTTCACCTTGGGGAGCTCCGGTCCTATTTGTTAAGAAGAAAGACGGTTCTTTTCGAATGTGTATCGACTACCGAGAGTTGAACAAGTTAACTGTCAAGAACCGGTATCCACTTCCTCGAATCGATGATTTGTTCGACCAACTTCAAGGATCGAGTTGTTATTCAAAGATTGATCTCCGATCCGGTTACCACCAATTGCGTGTTCGCGATGCCGACATTCCAAAAACCGCTTTCCGAACCCGCTATGGGCATTATGAATTCCAAGTGATGCCATTCGGCCTAACCAACGCACCGGCGGTATTCATGGACCTTATGAATCGGGTGTGTAAACCTTACCTTGACAAGTTTGTCATTGTCTTCATCGATGACATCCTCATATATTCACGAAACAAAGAAGAACACGCGCAACACCTCAAAACCATCCTTGAACTACTTAAACACGAGGAGCTCTATGCAAAATTCTCTAATGTGAGTTCTGGATTCAAACCGTTCAATTTCTTGGTCACGTGATTGACAGTCAGGGGATTCACGTTGACCCATCAAAAATCGAGGCTAATAAAGACTAGCAATCACCCACCACTGCAACTGAAGTACGTCAATTTTTGGGTCTTGCTGGGTACTATCGGCGATTCATTGAAAATTTCTCCAAAATAGCTCAACCACTCATGGTACTGACTCAAAAGGACAAAAGGTTCGATTGGACCGATAAACAAGAATCAGCATTTCAACTTCTGAAACAAAAACTTTGCAGTGCTCCAATTCTATCCTTACCCGAAGGCACCGATGACTTCGTGGTATATTGCGACGCTTCTCATCAAGGTCTCGGTTGCGTGCTTATGCAACGAGACAAAGTCATAGCTTATGCTTCCCGACAGCTCAAGATTCATGAAAAGAATTACACCACCCACGACCTCGAGTTAGGAGCCGTCGTTTTCGCTCTCAAAATCTGGAGACATTATCTCTATGGCACCAGGTGCACAATCTTTACAGACCACAAAAGTCTCCAACACATATTCGATCAGAAGGATCTCAACATGAGGCAACGTCGATGGGTCGAGTTGCTTACCGATTACGACTGCGAACTCAAATATCATCCAGGCAAAGCAAATGTTGTTGCTGATGCCCTCAGTCGGAAAGAGCGAGTGAAACCACTTCGGGTTCGAGCCCTCAGTATGACCATTCACAACAATTTAAACATTCAAATTCTCACTACTCAACTCGAAGCCTTAAAACCCGAAAATGTCAAGGATGAAGCCTTGCGGGGCATGGATAAACAATTCGAAGTCAAACCTAACGGGATTAGGTATTTCTCAAACCGAATCTGGTTGCCTAAATTTGGGAACCTACGAGACTTGGTGATGGATGAAGCTCACAAGTCAAAATATTCTATCCATCCGGGATCCGATAAAATGTACCACGGTATCAAGGACTTCTACTGGTGGCCGAACATGAAAGCTGAAATCGCCACCTATGTCAGCAGGTGCCTTACTTGCTCCAAAGTCAAAATCGAATATCAAAAACCTTCTGGTTTACTTCAACAACCCGATCTTCCTGAATGGAAATGGGAACAAATTGCCATGGATTTCATAACCAAACTACCCAAGTCCTCGAGCGGTTGCGATACTATTTGGGTGATCGTGGATCGTCTCACAAAGTCTGCTCACTTCCTAGCAATTAAAGAATCCGACAAAATGGAACGCCTCACCAGAATTTATTTGAAGGAAATCGTGACCAAACATGGTGTTCCAATCTCAATTATCTCCGATAGAGATAGTCGTTTCACTTCACAATTTTGGCAATCACTTCAAAAATCTCTGGGTACTCGACTTGATATGAGTACCGCATACCATCATCAAACCAACGGCCAAAGTGAACGAACAATTCAAACACTAGAAGACATGCTACGGGCCTGCGTAGTAGACTTCGATGTAAACTGGGAAAAACACCTACCATTGTGCGAGTTCTCGTACAACAACAGTTATCATACCAGCATTAAGGCTGCACCTTTCGAGGCACTGTACGGTCGTAAGTGCCGGTCACCTATCTGTTGGACCGAAGTTGGGGATAGCCAACTCACAGGTCCAGAAATCATTCACGAGACGACCGAAAGAATCGTCGAAATTCAAAACAAGCTCAAGGCCGCGTGTGATCGTCAGAAAAGTTATGCTGACGTGAGACGCAAACCACTCGAGTTCCAAGTTAGGGATCGAGTACTACTCAAAGTATCGCCTTGGAAAGGCGTAATCCGTTTTGGCAAACGAGGGAAGTTAAATCCCAGATACATTGGACCATTCGAGATCCTCGAAAGGATTGGTCCAGTGGCATATCGATGGCAGCTACCATCTGAACTCAGCAGCGTGCATCCCACTTTTCATGTTTCAAATCTGAAGAAGTGTCTGTCTGATGAGACAATTATCATTCCACACGATGAAATTCGAGTTGACGAGAAACTTCACTTTGTTGAGGAACCTGCCGAAATCATGGACCGTGAGGTCAAACAACTTAAACAAAGTCGTATTCCCATTGTCAAAGTAAGGTGGAATTCGCGGCGCGGTCCGGAATTCACCTGGGAACGGGAAGACCAGATGCGACTCAAGTATCCTCAACTCTTCACTAACTCAACATCAAACACGACTTCAACATAAATTTCGGGACGAAATTCTTCTAACAGGGGGAGAATGTGACAACCGTCAATTTAGGACTAGAATTTAGTGCCTAATCAAGTTTTAATACATGTAATTAGTTCTGTGTTAGGCTAATTAATGTATCAATTATTGTATATATTGTTGAATATATATCTACACAACTATGCGGTTTGTTTAAATCGTACGAGTTTCAAATCGAATGTATTTCGATTCAATAAATACGGACGTTGGTGAACAATTTTTATTAAGTAATACAAGGATTATTAATAACGTTATCGTACTTGAAAATATTATGTCAATAATATTTCGCATCCAAGTTTTATCACACAATTACTATAAACGCGAATAAAATGTAATTGCGCAAACAAAACGAGACAAATCACCATTTATAATGTAATTATTAAATAGTTAGTAAAATACTTCAACAAAAATACTGAATAATTATTCGTATTTTAAATTGTATATTAAAACATATAAAATAAATGTTTAACGTTTAAACAATCGGGGAAAACGAACATCGCACGGAGCGCGGTGCACGGACTGAAAAATGGTGGGGACTTTAACCACCACCACTTCCCTCTTTCTTTTCATTTCTTTCTTTCTTCCCTTTCTTTCCTTCTTTTTCCTCTCCACTCACCCACCACCACCATTCTTATCATCACCATCAAAATCGCCAAAAAGGGACACGAAACGACCTTGGATCACCATACTCGTTTGGAGAAAAACGTTCCTCTCATCACGATCTACACTTCCATCTTTTCAGATTTTTGTTTCAACGCCGCGTAAGTTTCCGACAAAAACCCGAAACTCTCCGTTTTTGATTATTTTTACATGTTTATGGTTTATAATTGTCCAAAATGTCCATATAAGGGTTGGGTAAAAGTTTTGGAACCAGTGGTCGCCGGAAAACACGTTTTCGGCTCAAAATCCGGCGAACAGTTGGAAGTGTCGCTAGTGTGCCAAAAACAGTAGTAGCGACACTAGCCAAGTGTCGCTATGCCTAAGTGTCGCCCCTATAGCGACACTACTTAAGTGTCGCTAAATTACTTAACCAGATTTAACTTAGCGACACTCCCTTAGTGACGCCGAAGTTCATAAGTGTCGCCATAGCGACACTACTCAAGTGTAGCCCAACTATCAAAAATCAGAAATATAGCGACACTTACTAAGTGTCGCCTAAGCCCGTAGCGACACTAGATTAGTGTCGCCAAAAACAGAAAATTTACAACTCATTTTTACTAAGTGTCGAGACCAGAATTTTATCACTTGATTTCACCCAATTTCAAGTCCAGATGCGTTTTTCCTTAAAGCAATATAGTAGAAATAAAAATTTTCCAAGCTGACCTGGCAGCTCGACCCCAGCCAGGGGCTCTGCCCCTTGGACCCCGCCAGGGGCTGCCGCCCCTTGAACCCCGCTACCAGGGGCGCTGCCCCCGGACCCCTTTACTTAGATTCCGTAAGCACATTTCTCACCAAGTGTTAAACTTGTACAACTTCAAAACGCTTACACGATACAACTTTTCAAACGTAATGAAATTTTCCTTTCAAGTGTAACGCTTCGAAATCAATGTGATAACATCAAGACTATTGTTACAATTAATCACCAACGGGCCGTACGCGTTTTCAAAACATACTTCAAAGATCAAACAAGTCGTTGTAACTTGTATCAATTTAATCAAACAAGTCGAAGTAACTTGTAGCAATACAATCAACCAAATCGGGGTAATTTGGACATCAAGTTAAACAAACAATTTAAATGGTAGTCTTTCGAGATACCGGTACAATTAATAACAATTCAAGTGTCGTGGACACATTCAGGTTTCAAGTCTTTGGACATCAATTCACCGCTAATTACTTCAAGTTTATTAAATTAAACACTTCAAGACTCAGGTGAGTTTCATGGCCCCATTTTCACTATTTTACAACTAGGGGTGTGATATTACTTCTATGTTTTGTTTTACAAGTAGAACGCAAGTGCCAACTTTCAAATACTACATGAGTTTCAAGCTAATCAATTTAAAGTCCTCTATAGCATAGTCTGTTAATATTTTAGCGTGAATGTTAGTATATGATATCATATGGGATTGACAATCCTCATCCGGGTTAGCATGCACTAACCGGTCAAACGGATGTATTAGCATTTGGGAAGACGAGTGTGGATTAGACACTCGTAGGAGGCATTTCAAGTTAGGTTTCCTTAATTGGGCCTGACAAATCAAGTTAAGCTCAGACTATGTGCTCATGGATTGTATAACTTTTATTTTGCTTAATTGCATTTTAAATTCAATATAAATCTTGCGGTTCTGACATCTATACATTAACATACAAACCTGTGAGCTCACCAGCGTTTTCGCTGACCCATTTTAGTATTTATCACAGGTACCCAGCAGTAGGTTGGCTGCACAAGCAGGGATTATTAGCTCGAGTCAGCATACATACAACTAGAGATTTGATTGCATTATTATATTTTGTAAAAGTAATTATGCTATGTAATCTCTAAACTTCAGGAACCGAGCTAATGTAACATTATTTTGATGTAAACGTTTACTTTATTAATACAAGTTAAAACGACGCATATAGTGGTCGTTCATTATATCTTATGTGCTTTGTATATTGATTAGTGACACCCAAATCGAGCTTCCGCAAATCAATCAAATTTGGGGGTGTCACAGAAAGTCAGATGTTTTGAGGTGTCTAGCAATAACACGATAGATGGTGTACTCAAGTTCTGGTACGAGATTCAAAAAGATAGGTGATTTTGGAGGGTACTCATAAACTTCTTCATCCCATAGTGGAAGACGTTCCTCAATAGGTGGGAAACGAAAGGGTTGAAGGTTTTCAGAGTTACTCTCGACAAAATCGGATGAAGTAGGGAATTGCGAGATATTTTTTAAGGAGTATGAAATCTCAGGTGCAGGTATAACCTGATAGCTTGGAATGCTAGAGACAGAAGTTGAAATCTTCTGGTGAGATTCAATAATTCCTAAGTCAAGATCTAAGAATTGCCCTAAGGTTCTAGATTCGTCATCAGAGTCGGCGAAGATTTCTTCGGAAGCGGATAAGGATGAAGAGTGGAAGTCGGATCCCAACTCTTGTGAAAAGCAGTCGAAGAACTCGGCGTCATCCATGGTCATCATCTCTTCAGGTGTCATATGTGGCAATGGAGAAATGGGAGACGGTGGTGAATCGTAGAATGATATTTTTGGGTTTTTCATTTTTTTATTAACTAAGGTGATCTATCTAAATTATCCTAAAATAAGCAAATAACTTCCAAACAAGTCAAGGAAAACTTAATTGGAAAGGATCTCCTAAAAGCTATTTTATCTAAGGCGGCTTCAAATCGTAACGCTCTAAAATCCCCGGCAGTGGCGCCAAAAAAGCTTGTCGCGTTCCTAGCGGTCGGTCGGATTTTTAGTCCGGTCGTTGTTCCGGCACAACCAGGACTCGCGGCAGAGTGAGATTTAAATTTATAAGAGCTGGGGCTCAAACTATAAGTACTACCTACCTTGGAAGCAAGCAGTAAGTATAACTCGAGGTCGTTCTTAAATCGGAGAAAATTGAAACGAAGCGGATTCACCAAAGATTATTTTCACTAATAGGATAAGGGTAGGTAGATTGAATTTTGGTAGGTTTTGTTTTATAATTATCCTAAATGCAGAAAAGTAAATAACAGGAAATAAAGCTAGGGTTTAAGCAGACAGGTAGAGATGTGATTGCTGAAACTTCGATAATTAGGGTTTCGGGATGATGTTCATTATTGATTAGATTAGAGACTTGCCAGACAAAAGACAGAAAAATTTTCGGTGTAAACACTAGGACCCTACGTCTCAGGATTAAAACCCTAAAAGCATATATCACTGGAATCCTAGGTTATCATGATTTTGATCAGATCGGGCTGCTTTCAAACCCCCCCTGAACTAGTCTTGGGTAAGACCTCAGTAACCCTAAAGTATCTAGGGATCAGGCAAGAGGCAACAGACCGCAATTGTATTCACTGGCCTTTCTTAACACCTAATCATCTATTTGGTTTCATCATGGCAGGTACTGATTGTATCCTATGTGTGTTAAACTATCGGTCTTAGTAGAGTTAAGCAGTATGATGGAGTATTAGACTCTCTTGACAAAACTCTATATTAATTCTATTTAAGTGTTTATTCTACCGTCACAATTATAGACCCTCCTTTACATTTAGGCGTTCATCCCTAGGAATAATCACGGTGTACAGGGCGAATTTGGCATTTCCACAGTGTTCCTGAATCAAAGAATACTCACGGTGTACAGTGCATTGGCATATCCACAGTGTTCTAGACTCAAGGCATACTTGCAGTGTACAGTACATTAAGTAGTTCCACAGCTTGTATTTAGACCTTGGTGTACTAACGGTGTACGGTGCATCGAGAAGTTCCACAGCTGTATTTAAACCTTGGTGTACTAACGGTGTACAGGGCAGCGAAGCATTTCCACAGTTTTGATTCCTAGACCCGATTTCTAGAAGGGTCACTTCTAGGTATTCCACGATGAAACAGTCCCACGGCATTTCCTTAGCTTCCACGTATTTGTACTCCACCAGTGGTGTTTCCAACGCTATACGAAGTATTGTGCCGTTTTATGGAAAGTTCATAGTTTCATACTGTAACTGGAGATGACTGTATCTATGTTGTATTAGGGTTGATCAGATCCTATCCTAAGGGCAACAGTCACGAAAAAGTATGGAAAGGGTGTCGAGAAACTAGATCTATAATCAGGATAAGTTTAACCTAAACACACAGCATAACAAATTCCGATCATGTAAATAAGATATTAATATAACATCACCCCTATTCCTAATATCTACATTTCAACAATCACAATATTAAACTACTCATGGCAATAAACAACGTACAAACTGAAATAACATTAAGTGCAAGCATTATAACAGTAAGTAAAAGTTTAGATATCACCGGGAATATAGCAGTGTAATACTGAGGATTACAAAGAGTATGACTTGAAAAACTCGTTACCACAAGATTACCAAGCTAAACCTTCCTCTAGACTCGACCCGTAAGCTCAACCCTAACCTTTCTCCTCTAGAACTCTAGAGAGAGACTAGAGAGAGAAAGTAGAGAGAGAAAATGAGAAAAATGTGAAAGTGAGGAAAGGAGTGGAATGAAGAATGGTGTATGAGAATGGGGAGGTGATGACCCCTATTTATAGGCAAAGCTCAAAATCACACGTACAACTCGCGAAACAGCACATATAAGCAAACGAAGCAAGATACGGGGTCAGGGGACCATATACGGCCTTAGAGGGGCCATATATGGTGTGTATAAGGCCGTATACTGTCTCTGTAGGGCTGTATACGGTCCCTGAGGCCGTATACGAGCTCCGTCTGATTTTGTTCGTTGCTTAAAATGCGCGTCTCTCCTTCGTTATTCGTCCGTTTGACTTGATTCTTTCGCCCATGGTTTCGTAATTCCGTTACGCTTTTAATGATTCCAACTTCATGGTAATTGGATGTATAGAGCTCAGGCGTATCCGGAATGACTTTATAGGTGTCTGAAATCGTCGTGTCTTCTCCGTTCTTTATCCTTTTGGCATGATTCTTGATTTTTCGGTCTCGTTTTTACCTGTATTATCATATGATGAGGTTAGAATATGTGCCTCATAAGATAGATGAGTCCGGAGGAATCTGTGCACGTATATTTGTCTTGATTTGCTCGTTATTTGGACGTTTTTGGTGATTTTTGCAGCAACGCCTATATTTGGACCACTTTAGTGATTTTTAGTAAATAATGATTATTTTGGAATGTTTTCACTAAAGATGTGCCCAAAAAGTGTGGAATATTGCCCTTAAAAACATGACTTTCTGAGTCACATCAGGGGCTCAATGTAGAGCTCGATGGTGAAGGGCTCACACATGTCCTAGTTGCTTGGTTGGAATTATCAGGCACGCCTTATGGGTATTCATCCAAGATCGGAGTATTGTATGCCGTTGGATGGCACAAGTCTAAATTAATTTTATTAGCTGATAATATATGATTGGAGGTTCGAAACCAACTCGGACGTCGTTGACTACGAAAGAACCAATCAAGGATGTCATCGTAGTGGAGGGAATTTTATAGCATGGGGGATTAAAAATCAATTCGGATGAAATGCTGACTATAGTGGGACCAATCTAGGCCAACATATTGATATGATGGATATCACCTTCGTAGAGGATTGCGATCATGAAAATTTCACCAGATGAGACCTGCTGCAAACGGCCGTTGTGAATCAGGGATGGGGTCATGTTTGGTTCCGTAGTGGTACTAAGGTCAATCACGATTCAGTCCTGAGTGGGATCACGAGAGACCCGCACTTAGGTCACAACAGACTTGTAGCCGGGTCAACATAGCAAAAGTGTCACTATTATATGAACGAGTTCTGGCCCACGGGCAGACACACAGGTCAACAGAGTCAGGCCAATCAGATAAGCAACATCACGGGATGTTAAACCAAATTAAACAAGTGGAGACTTACGAATAGACTTCATCATCGTACCATGATAGCCCCCATTTAAATGCTACAAAATTATTTAGCGGTATTGAAATCAAACTCAAAGCTGAAAAAATCGATAGCAGAAAATTTAACTCTGGAAAGCAGTGCCAAAGAGCTTCAAAGATGAGAATAAAAGTTAAAGAGCTCCGGTCCACCTAATTGGTTAGCTAGCTTCACTAGGTAGTGAGTAATGTAAGCCTATATATAGGCGATAATTATGGTATGACATTGGATACACCTGCTTCATTTTAAATGCATTAGGATGTAATTAGGAGGCCTATAGTTAATTTGAAATAATGTTGACCATGGATATGAAAAGTGACACCACGCTGCTCAGGTTTGCCGCGGAAGGCCAAAGGCCAGGTCAGTGACAGAAACTCTAGGGTCTACGACGGAAAGTCTTGGTGTATAACACACACATAAATCCAGGACGGAAAACCTGGAGGGATGACCAAGAGTTAGGTTAAGTGACGGCATGTCAAAAATTGACCATAAATAGGCACGCGAACTGATTAGCAGCAGGTAGGGGATCATATTAGTGATGGAAAACCTACAGGACAGCGGGATTAGCATGCTTGGATCAGGCCAGCGTTAGGGTCAGCTACGATGGGCCAGAGGCCAGGGTCAGCAATGGAAGACCTATGGGACAAAACTAAGGTCCGCGATGAGGCGCTAAATGGGGCTGCAAAGGTCTTTGTATACGCCAAAAGGGCTAAGGGTCCGCCAATAGGGACATGGAGGTCTACCAAAAGAGGCAGAGATACGGAGGTTCGCTAAAAGAGGCAAAGTCATGGAGGCATGTCGAATAAGGAAAAGGCATGAAGGCCAACAAAAGAAGAATGGGCATGGAGCCAAAAGAACCATGAGATGGAGGTCCACCGACAGGGATATGTAGGTCGGCTGAAAAAGGAAAATACGTGGTAGTCAGCCAATCGAGGTATGGGCCTGGAGCCGAAAAAGCCAAGGGTTGGAGGTCCATCGACAGGGGTATGTAGGCCGACCAAAAGAGGCAAATATGTGGAAGTTGGCCAATCGAGGCATGGGCATTGAGCCGAAAGAGCCAAGGGCACGAATCACGGTATCTGCCAATAGAGAGAGGATGAGGCGAGAGCCCGCCGAGAGAGGTCGGGGCCAGAGCTTGGCAAAAGAGGCTTCGGATAGGGCCTGCCTGCCATGGATCGCCGATAGAGGCTGGGGTCACGGATTGCCGAGAGAGGCTGCAGCCAGGGGTTGCCGAGAGAGGCTACGACCAGGAATTGCCAAGAGAGGCTGCAGCCAGAGATTTCCAAGAGAGGCTGCGGCCAAGCATTGCCATGGTGAAACGCCCCAAAACTTTAGAAATTTTTTTTATACACTCAAACATGTTTAATTCTGTCCTATTAGTTTGCTACTGAGTAATTTAAAAACAATACGTAATACAAACGACTCAATTGTACGATCACAACAAAAATCTTCTACATGCATTTAATTAGATCAGCTTTTGTTCCTAGTCATAATCATAATAGTCAGAGACCATGTTCTATTAAATCATTTGCATTTCTTTTCTTTAGATTATTTTATCAAAACCATCCACCTAACCATATTATATATATATATATATATATAGTAACGGGATTGATGTGACTCAAATAGTCATGTTTTTAAGGGCAATATTCCGCACTTTTTGGACGTAACTTTAGTGAAAACATTCCAAAATGATCATTATTTACTAAAATTCACTAAAGTGGTCTAAACATAGGCGTTGCTGCAAAAATCACCTAAAACGTCCAAATAACAAGCAAATCAGGACGAATAAACGTGCACAAAATCCTCCGGCCTCATTTACCTTATATAAATCACATTCTAACTTCATCATATGATAAAACAGGTAAAATCGAGACGGGAAAATCAAGAATCATGCAAATCGGATAAAGAACGGAGAAGACTGAGCAGTATCAGACCCTATAAAGTCATTTCGGCTATGCTTGAGCTATACACATCCAATTTCAGTGAAGTTGGCATCATTAGAAGTGTAATGGAATTACGAAGACACAGGCGAAAGAATAAGGTCAAACGGACGCATAACGAAGGAGATACGCGCGTTTTAAGCAACGAACGAAATCAGACAGACACCGTATACGGCCTTGGCAACCGTATACGGCCTACCTAAGACCGTATACGACCTACCTAACACCGTATACGGCCCTACCAAGGCCGTATACGGCCCCCTTGCCCCCGTATGCTGCTTCGTTTGCTTGTACGTGCTGTTTCGCGAGTTGTACGACTGATTTTTGAGCTTTGCCTATAAATAGGGGATCACCCCTCCTCATTTTACACACCTCAACACATTCACACACTTTCACATTTCTCTAATTTTCATTTCTCTCATTTTCTTTCACTTTCTCTCTCTAGCATTACTCTTAGGAGTTAGAGGAGAAAGGTTAGGGTTGAGCTTACGGTTCGAGTCTAGAGAAAGTTTTAGCTTGGTAATCTTGTTGTAACGAGTTTTTCAAGTTCAGACTATTTGTAATCCTCAGTATTATGCTGCTGTATTCCCGGTGATATCTAAACTTTACTTACTGTTATAATGCTTGTGCTTTATGTTATTTCAGTTTGTATTCTGCATATTGCCATGTTTATAGAGTAGTTTAATATTGTGATTGTTGAAATTTAGATATTAGGAGTAGGGATGATGTTAAATTAATGTTTCATTTATACGATTGGAAATTGTTATGCTGTGTATCTGGTTAAGCTTATCCTGAATATAGATCTAGTCTCTCATCACCCTTTCCAGACTTTCACGTGACTGTTCCCTAGGATAGGATCTGATCAACCCTAATACTATGAATATATAGTTATCTCCAGTTACAGTATGAAACTATGAACTTTCCTTTAAAAGGCACGGTACTTCGTATAGCGTTGGAAACACCTCGTGTGGAGTACAAATACGTGGAAGCTAAGGAAATGCCATGGACTGTTTCATCGTGAATTACCTAGAAGTGATCCTTCTAGAACTGTAGTCTAGGAATCAAAGCTGTGGAAATGTTTGTTGCACTGTACACCGTTAGTACACCTAAGATCTGGAACACTGTGGAAATGCTTAAATGCCCAGTACAGCGTCAGTACATCTAGGGTTTGAAACACTGTGGAAATGCCTAATTGCCCTGTACACCGTGATTATTCCTCGGGATGAACGCCTGACTGTAAAGGAGGGTCTATATTTACGATGGTTAAGTAGGTGCTTCAATAGAAACAATACAGGGTAGTGTCAATCATAGACCTAGACATGCAAAACCCTAATCATACCAATAGTTTAACATACACAGGATACAATCAGTATTTGCTATAATAAAAGTAAATAGACGATTAGGTGTTAAGAAAGGTCAGTAAATACAATTGCGGTCTGTTGCCTTATGCCTGATCCCTAGAACATTTAGGGTGACTTTGTCTTAGTTAAGCAAAGGCTCAGGAGGGTTTGAAAACAGCCTGATCTGATCAGAATCATGATAACCTAGGATTCCAGTGACATATGTTTCTAGGGTTTCACCTGAACATAGGGTCCTAGTGTTTACACCGAAAGTATGTCTACTCTTTATCTGGTAAATCTCCAATCAATTTTATAATGAACATTATCCCGAAACCCTAGTATCCAAGTTTCAGCAATCACATCTCTACCTGTCTGCTTAAACCCTAATTTCATTTCTCGTTATTTACTTTTCTGCATTTAGGATAATTAGAAAACCAAATCAATCCAAAATCTATCTACCTACCCCCATCCTAATTGCGACCATAATCTTTGGTGACCCGCTTTATTTCAATTCGCTCCTGATTTAAGAACGACCTCGAGTTATACTTACTGCTTGCTCCCGAGGTAGGTAGTACTTATAGTTTGAGCCCCAGCTCATATAAATTTAAAACTCACTGTCCGCCGCTTCTGTTGCTGTTGGAACAACGACCGGAGTCAAATCCGTCCGACCGATAGAGGCCGCCACAGAGATCAAAAAAGAAGAAAAATTAGGTGAAGAAGAGGGAGAAGCAATATGATTCAGTATTTCTATTACTATGATTCATTTTTTATTATTATAATTTAAGTAATAAAGAGTTGAATCATAATAATAAATATACTAAATCATATTGCTTCTCCCTCTTCTCCACCTAAATTTCCTTCTCCCTTGATCCTAATCCTATACACACACACACACACACACACACACACACACACACACACACACACACATATATATATATATATATATATATATATATATATATATTTGAATACCCCACCACTTACACCTAATAAGACAAATGATTGGGTCATGCTTTTAAAACGAAATCACCAATTTCGGCCAGGTACCCGCCGGGTAATCCGGGTACTCGCCGGGTAGAAGCATGGTATCCAACTCCCTACTTTGTTGTAACTATTTGTAAAGGACCTATCCGTTTAATGTCATGTATCAGAAGGGTAAACCCACCCGGATTAGAAGTATCCGCCGGGTAAATTCCCTTACCCGCCGGGTATGGCAGTAATACAGCAACAACTCAGATTTTAAGTGCGAATTTTCGATGCGCATAACTTTTAACTCGATTAGAGTTACGACCTAAAATTTTTCACACACATTCACTATAACAATATAAAAGTTTCCCTTTTGACACTTTTTCAAATTTCACAAAAACGACAAATCTGGACGTATCACCAAATTATGACCATTTTTGGTGACGACGCAACTCACAATCTAAACATGTTGAGGTCTGGACTTTTTGTCCACTTTATCAACATACTAAAACAAGTTTAAGGCCTATGATATAAGTACTATAACGCTAACTCATTTCAACATAGCATGTAAGCGTTTTAGTTACCCAAATGGACACTTTTGACCCGTTTGCCACACGAGCCATATTCTAGCCAAAACACTACCCAATTCCACATATGTTTGACTATTTCAATATGGTTGACTACATGTAAACTTCAATTTCAACCAGTCACTCAAATTTGACCCTTTACTATATTTCATAAATTTAAACCCAACAAAACTCTCTATATTCACATTAACTTTAAAGTTTTCCAGCAACATATATGTATACGACTTTACATCATAGTTGACTTTCAAAGTCAACATACCATAAAACCAAAATGACCCATGTTGTATTTGACTTCCAAAACATAAACCTTTGGGCGTATTACACAAGTTATTATCAAACGATAATCAAAAGAGAAGAAACTTGCAACTCACTAATAGCAAGCAATCCACACTACTCTTTCTTAATCGCTTTGCCCTCTCTTTACCCAATATCACCTGAAATAAGAAACACTTGAAAGAATAAGAAATAATGCTTAGTGAGTATATATGCAATTAATCAAGTAATCCACAACATTATACAACAATCATTATAAATACACAATAAACAACATATAATCTTACACAAATAACTACTGGAACAATATGTAGAGACCAAACACTATGCGGATCCACGGCCAATAGAAACGAGTACACTTAGCACCATATCACGTCGATATGCATACCAAGCTCAACAACACTATGCTAGCAAAGCTAGCTAATCTCTACAATATTGTCCATTCCACATACTTCGTTGTAGGATCCCTGATACGGAACTAATCAAATCCTAACTTCAATCGAACGTGCAGAATCCAAACGATTGAATATAAAACGTTAAACGATTAAACGAATCAAACGCAAAAGTATATGAATACTTAAACAATACCGATCATATTATATTGAATTAAACAAATACAATAAGCCCTCTGATCTCACAAATTTTTCAACCCTTACAAATGAGCCGAACTCATCAATTTATACTCGAAACCTAAACTGACCCTTGCGACACAAGTTGTGTAGCCAGACCGACTCACGCGACACAAGATGTGTCACCAAGTTGACTCTTGCGACACAAGCCTTATGTCGCAACTGCGACACTGACTGTGTCGCATCTACGAATATGTAATTACTTATATAAATATAAAACATCATAATTACATAACAAACACATTACAGATTGAGTCCAACTGACAGACAAACTAAGATGCATCAACAAACTCCCTCGTATCTTCAGCTTGGTCTTTGAAAATATCTTCAATCAAACCCAGCCTGCGGGAAACTTGCTACTAGCATGGATCCATGTGTAACACATATTTCCACGATCCTCTGGAACTGAAGCGCCAGCTTTGAATTGAAGGGATTTTGTTCATTGTATCGAATCCGATTATTGAATAGTTTTCTCAAATCCTTCTCAGATAGATTGATCAAACTCATTGGATCGAATACCCTGAACTCGGCTTTCTTCAAGCCCCACAAACCTCCAAACTCTGGCTCTGGCTCTGACTCAGATACATATACGAAAATAGCTTCGCCAGTATGAGGATCAAGTTCCCAATAGGGAAATCTACGTAGAAAGTTGTAGGGAACCGTCTCCAGAGGAATCTTTGTCAAACAATCAACAGGCGGATAATGAACTCTAACGATCGGCTGCCTGGTTGTCGGATCCAATTTCTTTTTGAATGTATACTTTGTACCCAGCCTCGGTTTGATAAATTGATATCTCTTGGTTCTCACCTCTTTACGTAACGTTGACTGGATGTACTCAGCATTATCATCGTTGTACGGATTGATCAACTTTAATTGAGCTAAGCGGTTGATTTCCCCTTTCGGTAGAGTGCTCAATTTGTTAAATGATCTCTTAAAGTATTGAACGCCGTCGATTCTCTTGATCATAAATTTGGCTTTTTGTACTTTCCATCTTTTAATAACTCCGGTGTAATCTCCACGAACCTTGTATGTTTTGCAAGTAACAGGTAAGGGTTTGGGAGTTCTACCATGAGTCCACCGGTAAGCATATCTCGCAACTTTTTCTTCAGCTGTTTCAGTAACTGGTGTCTCTGGATCTAGAATAAACTCTGAATGTTCAGTTTCTTGTGCAGGCCCTGCTTGAGAAGTTGTCGGTTGACTTTGAGAAGTACTAGCAGGCTCTGCCTCATCCTCAGAAGAATTAGTCTCAATAACGGGAGAATCGTCATAAAATTCATCCGAATTCAGCTCCTCCTCTTCAACTGATACATCATCATTTGCTTCAAAATCAAAATCAGATTCAGCTGCCGAACCTTCCTCATTAACCATACGCTGGATAAATGATAGATCTGTGTGAGAGTAATCCACAGCTAAAGGTCTTGGCTGACCTGGAATATCAATAACAGAGAAATCATCCAAACGTAAAGTTTCATTAATATCATAAAAAGGTACATCATTAGTTACATTTTATTGTTTGTGTCCCGGCGGAAGTCCTAGATGTTGTTTCAATGGCACGCAAGCCTGACTCCCCTGAAAAACAGTTAGGGATTCTAATTCTAAAACACTAGATTGTAACTCCGGAACCAAAGCTGCCGTCGTTTCCAAATCCTTGATTTGCGCAGCTTGAGCTTCCAAGACAGATGCTTGAGAATCCAGAGTATGCTGCATGGTATCCAATCTTTTCAAAAGATCGTCAAGAACCGAATGGTGAGGTTGAATAGGAACTTCAACATGTGGGACCTCAACCCTTGGCCAGGAAACAGAAGATGAAGCAGCAGCAGTTGAAGAAGATGAAGTACGACGAACAGTCTGGGGAGGAACCCAATCTTCGTCAAGAGGGTCATCATCTCTAACCCTTTTCCCAGTCTCTGGGCGAACGTATAGCATACCCTGGCGCATACGCCTCTGAATACGCTTAAAGCGTCGAGGGTGATGGCGCTGAATGTTTGGCAGTTCAGCATCACGCGAGACGATGCCCAGAGACTGCACAGGTATATCGATAAAACCCTGCTCCGGTTGTTGAATCGGCGCGGCCGGAGCATCCAAAAACCCGTCATTTGGCGGAGGAACATAGTTCTCGTCGATAATATGGCCAAACAATGAAAAATCATCATCCGCGTGCTCACCCTGAGCACAGACCGTCTAGATTCGGACGTTCATTGGCGTCTTGCGGAGATGATGCTGCATATTGTCGGGGATACCGGGAAGAAGATGATCGATGAGCAACTGAATGAAGCGTGGATATAGATTCCAACGCTTGTCCTCGGTGGTGACGTTGTCAATCATATGCCTGAAAATATGGCCGAAGAAGTTGTACGGCTTGTTGTAGACGAGCGCAAGTAAAGCCGAAGCTGTAGAGTAACTCAAAACCGGCCTTTCGCTGAAAGATGCAAACGATCATAACGTGCATCAAGAATCTCTAGACCTTACGTAGATTCGCCTTCCAGTACTAATCTCTGACGACCCCTAGATAACCGATACGGTTCATGCCGCCAGAGATAAAAGCATTGCCAAACTGAACTGGTATATCAGGATTATACTGAAACTGAAAGAAGTCACGAACGATCTGCTCCAATAAAATAATCTGTCGATCAGCGACCGTCAAGATAATATGCGTATATGGAAAATCGGAGTTAATCCTCGCATTATCCCAAAATGAACTAACTTGATCCTTGTAAATCACCGTGTTGGCGGTGATTGCCGTGAAAATACGAGATCGGCACAGAAAGGCAACCATCGGACGATATGGTGCCGCCGATTCCTTTGAATCGTCTAAATTAGCCAAGACATTGTGACGTGCTTCCCAAAAGCGTGCATTCACATCAATTGCTGCCATAACTGTAATAAGATTGGACAATAAAGCTCGAACACGGTTAGTGTTAGCAACATAAATTAAACAAATAGAAACCAATTTAACATTCTGTTTTTGGCGACACAGGGAGTTGTGTCGCATAAGCATGCGACATAAAACATGTGTCGCGGACAGATTGAAAATTGATTTGAAAACTAATGCGACATAGAGGATTGTGTCACAGGTCAATTAAGCGACGGACAGAGTTGTGTCACATTTCGTAATTTATTCGAATTTAATCGAAATAATTTGAAATCTGCGACATAAATATTGTGTCGCGTACTATGTGTCACATAATCTAGCGACATAAGGGTTGTAACGAAAACAATAGCAACGTAAATAATATGTCGCAAAATCTAGCGACATAAATTAATTTCCAGAATCCTGCGACATAAAAGCTTATGTCGCAGGTTATGTCGCAAAGACGAACAGCAACCCAACCCAGAAACCCTCAAAGCAAAAATTTGGGGTTTTCAAAAACTAGCCATACCCTCGGGTGCGGCATGTAACCACGAACACGAAAACATAAGTTATAACATTTAAATCACTCGTTTTCGCGTCCAATTAACTCAAAAACCAAACCACAAACCCACCGAAACTTTGATCAATGATTAAACTTAAAATACACGATGGAATGTGATGAAAATAGTACCTAAAGATCGAGAATATGATGAGGAACAAGAATCGAGTGGTCGATTGCAGTGCAAACACACAGAATCCCGAAATCAAATCGAAAAATCAATTCCGAGAGCTGTGTCGCGGAACGAGTGAGTTATGTCGCAGGCTTTGGTTTTGTGTCGCAGAAACAGTGTAGCGACTTAGGATGTAGGGTCAGGTATTTATACCATAACCCTAATCCACGACATAACAAGTGACATAGGCCTCGGAAGGTGCTGCGACATAAGTTATGTCGCAGGACCCAAAATTTAAATTTTTGATTTTAATTTCAAGTTATTAACCGGTAACCCGATTCGATGGTAACCTAAGGACTTGTTTAAACAGGTATAAACAAATGAAATAACTATACAATTAAGGAAGTAAATTCGTTAATTCAATTTTACAATCGACGTGAAATAAAATTAAATATTTTTGGTGATGCAGTTGTTGTGGTCTGCTAAGGGATCAAAATATTTTTGAAATCTCAGGAGCAGGTATAACCTGATAGCTTAGAATGCTAAATGCAGAAGTTGAGATCTTCTGATGAGAATCATGGGTTCCTAAGTCAAGGTCTAAGAATTGCCCTAAAGTTCTAGATTCATCATCTGAATTAGCGGAGATATCTTCGGAAAAGGATAAAGATGAAGAGTAGATGTCAGATTCCAACTCTCGTTCTAAGCAGGCGAAGAACTCGGCGTCATCCAGGGCCATCATTTCTTCGGACGTCTTGAGGGCGAGTGGAGAAATGGGGCTAGACGGAAATGAATCATAGAAAGATGTTTTTGTATTTTTCATTTTTAATTAAACTAAATTAAACTATCTAAATTATTCTAAAGAAAGCAAATAACTACCAACTAAGTTTGAGAAAACCTAATTGGAAAGGATCTCCTAAAAGCTAGAATATCTAAGGCGGCTTCAAATCGTAACGCTCTACGATCCCCGGCAGCGGCGCCAAAAACTTGTGGCGGCCTCTATCGGTCGGACGGATTTGACTCCGGTCGTTGTTCCAACAGCAACAGAAGCGGCAGACAGTGAGTTTTAAATTTATATGAGCTGGGGCTCAAACTATAAGTACTACCTACCTCGGGAGCAAGCAGTAAGTATAACTCGAGGTCGTTCTTAAATCGGAGCGAATTGAAATAAAGCGGGTCACCAAAGATTATGGTCGCAATTAGGATGGGGGTAGGTAGATAGATTTTGGATTGATTTGGTTTTCTAATTATCCTAAATGCAGAAAAGTAAATAACGAGAAATGAAATTAGGGTTTAAGCAGACAGGTAGAGATGTGATTGCTGAAACTTGGATACTAGGGTTTCGGGATGATGTTCATTATAAAATTGATTGGAGATTTACCAGATAAATAGTAGACATACTTTCGGTGTAAACACTAGGACCCTATGTTCAGGTGAAACCCTAGAAACATATGTCACTGGAATCCTAGGTTATCATGATTCTGATCAGATCAGGCTGTTTTCAAACCCTCCTGAGCCTTTGCTTAACTAAGACAAAGTCACCCTAAATGTTCTAGGGATCAGGCATAAGGCAACAGACCGCAATTGTATTTACTGACCTTTCTTAACACCTAATCGTCTATTTACTTTTATTATAGCAAATACTGATTGTATCCTGTGTATGTTAAACTATTGGTATGATTAGGGTTTTGCATGTCTAGGTCTATGATTGACACTACCCTGTATTGTTTCTATTGAAGCACCTACTTAACCATCGTAAATATAGACCCTCCTTTACAGTCAGGCGTTCATCCCTAGGAATAATCACGGTGTACAGGGCAATTAGGCATTTCCACAGTGTTTCAAACCCTAGATGTACTGACGGTGTACTGGGCATTTAAGCAATTCCACAGTGTTCCAGATCTTAGGTGTACTAACGGTGTACAGTGCAACAAGCATTTCCACAGCTTTGATTCCTAGACCACAGTTCTAGAAGGATCACTTCTAGGTAATTCACGATGAAACAGTCCATGGCATTTCCTTAGCTTCCACGTATTTGTACTCCACACGAGGTGTTTCCAACGCTATACGAAGTACCGTGCCTTTTAAAGGAAAGTTCATAGTTTCATACTGTAACTGGAGATAACTGTATATTCATAGTATTAGGGTTGATCAGATCCTATCCTAGGGCAACAGTCTCGTGAAAGTCTGGAAAGGGTGATGAGAGACTAGATCTATATTCAGGATAAGCTTAACCAGATACACAGCATAACAATTTCCAATCGTATAAATGAAACATTAATTTAACATCATCCCTACTCCTAATATCTACATTTCAACAATCACAATATTAAACTACTCTATAAACATGGCAATATGCAGAATACAAACTGAAATAACATAAAGCACAAGCATTATAACAGTAAGTAAAGTTTAGATATCACCGGGAATACAGCAGCGTAATACTGAGGATTACAAATAGTCTGAACTTGAAAAACTCGTTACAACAAGATTACCAAGCTTAAACTTCCTCTAGACTCGAACCGTAAGCTCAACCCTAACCTTTCTCCTCTAACTTCTAAGAGTAGTGCTAGAGAGAGAAAGTTAGAGAGAGAAAGTGAAAGAAAATGAGAGAAATGAAAATGAGAGAAATGTGAAAGTGTGTGAATGTGTTGAGGTGTGTAAAATGAGGAGGGGTGATCCCCTATTTATAGGCAAAGCTCAAAAATCAGCCGTACAACTCGCGAAACAGCACGTACAAGCAAACGAAGCAGCATACGGGGGCAAGGGGGCCGTATACGGCCTTGGTAGGGCCGTATACGGTGTTAGGTAGGCCGTATATGGTCTTAGGTAGGCCGTATATGGTTGCCAAGGCCGTATACGGTGTCTGTCTGATTTCGTTCGTTGCTTAAAACGCGCGTATCTCCTTCGTTATGCGTCCGTTTGACCTGATTCTTTCGCCTGTGTCTTCGTAATTCCGTTACGCTTCTAATGATGCCAACTTCACTGAAATTGGATGTGTATAGCTCAAGCACAGCCGAAATGACTTTATAGGGTCTGATACTGCTAAGTCTTCTCCGTTCTTTATCCGATTTGCATGATTCTTGATTTTCCCGTCTCGATTTTACCTGTTTTATCATATGATGAAGTTAGAATGTGATTTATATAAGGTAAATGAGGCCGGAGGATTTTGTGCACATTTATTCTTCCTGATTTGCTTGTTATTTGGACGTTTTAGGTGATTTTTGCAGCAACGCCTATATTTAGACCACTTTAGTGAATTTTAGTAAATAATGATAATTTTGGAATGTGTTCACTAAAGTTACGTCCAAAAAGTGCAGAATATTGCCCTTAAAAACATGACTATTTGAGTCACATCAAGTTATCCCACACTTAGGCGTTGCTTGTCCTCAAGCAACACTTAGTTAGAAAGACATTTAAAATTTGGTTTTTAAGTGCCGAGTCAAAATAATTTCAAAATGATACCACTTCTAATATGATTAAGATTGTTTAAGAATAAGGGAAAGGATAAGATGATCCTTTCAGAAGCAAGAAGCAATTATAATCAAGCATATTACCAATTCTCGTGATCTTGGATTACACATGACCGGGCGATCACACTAAAGGTGGTCACTCAATTCACTCAAGGTGTATCGGGTTTCCTAACAATCTAGAACAAATGAAATCGCTCAAATAAGCCAGTCATGCAGCACTCATCGTCATAAGCTTGGTCGAGAATCGGATCTCCACCACTTAGGTTAGGAAGGTGCTAACTATCCAAAGACATTCAACGGGTTGTAGTGTTTGGTGAGGTTTTAGGTGTATGGGTAGTGGTATATGTTTTGTTGTAGGGTTTTGACTCATCTTAAAACTCAAAGATAGTGAAAAACTTTATTTCAGAACGGAACGGAGGATTTTGTAGATGCTCGTCTTCTATCGAATTTTCCTTGAGAAGGTGATACTTGAAGCACTCAGCTTTATTTGATGGAACTATTTCTTTTTCTTTTCTTGATTTTTCTACTTTTTATTTTTCTTTTCTTCTTCAGAACTTCTTTGCCAGAGAATTTCTAAGGATATTTTATGTTGATCCTTTCAGAAATCCTTTTCGGAACTATGATCTTTGATCTTGAACTTCAATTTTTGTCGTGCCAATTTTTCGTACTTTTGACTTTTTAGAGTACATAGAAGAGGAAGACTTTAGAGCATAATTGAAGAGGATGTTCAAAAAGATGTTTTTCACGACCTTAGAAATTCTAAGATAAGGTTTTGGGAATTTTGGTTGAGCAGGGGTTTAGTACGAGGGTTTTTTTTTCGAAATGAAATGTTTAGGCTCAACAGGGTTTACTAGGCGGATCATCGATACTGAAAATAAGCATCGGAAGGGTTTTGGGCTTGAAGAGATATGTAAGAATTGGGTTTAAATCCTAAGGAATGTCAAGGTCATCCAGCTGCACCTATACCGCGTACGGTACACACCAATGTGGTCTTGAAACGTATGTCTGGAGCAAGTTCTAATTCAGAGATGCAAGCATCGGCACACACAAGAAATGAAAGTGAAGCATTAAAGATGAATGCTTTTAGGCTCAAGATACCTCACTACAAAATAGGGTTGTATGTGCCTAGCCATGCTCCTTTCAGATTATTGTTTCTTGCTCGAGAAATTTCTACCTTATTTTCCCTATATTCCAAAATACCTTACTCATATTTCGAGAATGATTCTTTTCGAAAGTATTTAACTCAAAAACTTAGAGTTTAGTTTCATAATTTAACTCATAATTTTAATTTTTTGAAAAATCTTTGAAAAAATTTGTTTGAAAAAGTTTGTTTTGGGAAAACATTTTCTGAGTAATGCTATTTTGGACATAAAAATCGCCTAAAATTATCCAAGGTATTCTATACCTTGCTATCCCACACTTAGAGGAACATTGTCCCTAATGTTCTCTTGAGTTGAGTTTTTACTGGAGGTAAAATCCCACACTTAGAGTTTGAACATGTAAGAAAATGTTTCTTAAGTGTTAAATTTGGGTTTGAATCCCACACTTAGTGATAAGCTCAGGATAGGGTATAGAATATAACAAGCTATCAAGACAGAATATATGTGATCATGAAATGGATAGAAGGTTAAGAAAATCCCCAGATAACGTTTTGAAGCATGTGAAATTTTGCAGGAGAGAGAGAGTCGAAGCGAGCTTTCTTCTGCATTCTTCTTGAAGGACAGCAAGCTTCATACGGGGTTATCCGGTGTCATGTATCCAACGTTATCAGAAATCAACTTCAATTCTTTTAAGTGGGGATCCTTATGGTGTAGAATCCCATACTTTAGGTTTTGAAGAAGTTGGAGTGATTTCGATAAGTGTTTGTGGTGTGGGGAGTGATCCCACACTTAGTTCTTTGAAGTGCTTAGATACAGGGAAGTTTTGAGAAGAATGAGGCCCCTCCATGAGATGTTGAATGTTCCGCAGTCTGCAAATATTGAAAGCTGGTTCGGGTTGCCTTTTGACTTCACGGATTTTCTTCTTGAAAGTGCGTCATCTCGCCTTTTTCCACGTTCATACATCACAACATTTCTACTTATTTAACAAAAAGAAAATAAAACATAATAAGTAATAGCATAATGTAAATACGGATAGAGTGGTCAACCATCTAGTGGCTGATACAAATAAGTTCCAAAAGTAAGGTTCAACAGTAGCCAAACAAACACAAGATAATAATAGTAATAATGTCTGAAACCAAAGTCAAATGATGCAAATGGGGTAGAACTATGAGGCTGGGGATCCCTGGTCAGGTGCATCAGTATGCTGAGTAGGAGCTGGTGCTGCAGATGGTCCTGCGACTGACTGCTGGCCACTAGATACTCTCTGTCCCTGTTCTTCAGCATTGATCAGTTTGAGCTGAATCAATATGTCTATGAGGGTAGCTACTGGCAGTCTCATCGGATCAGTGTAGCCCCACTCTAGCAAAATAGCCGAAGTAACCCCTGCCTGCTTTAGTAAGGTCATGTAAGCCTGACGTAGCATGCTCTCTGTCGGTACAGCTGAGGAAGAGATCGGTCCCAAGTTTAATAGCATCCCGGAAGTGTCAAAAGATACAGCATCCGTGCCCAAGTAGACTGTGTCAGCACGGTAAGATCCACCGGCGACTGGCTGGGCAGGATGAGGAATCACAGGTGCAGAAATCACTGGCTGGACTACTGGTATCTCGGTCTCAACTGACTGGACCTGCTCTGGTACTGGTGTGGTCCGGATAGCGGGTGATGGTGTATGGGTGGTATGTGATGGGATGGATGTATGTGGTGGTGCTATGGCTGGTGGTGGTGGACCGCATCGGTACATGTAAGGCTCTGGGTCAGGAATACCAAATTTCCTGGAAATCAACAGCTGATGGGAACGGCTAACCTGAAGAGCATGCAAAAGATAATACTGTGTCAGCGAGGTCACTGGTTCTGTGTAGTGAACAGTAGCCTGAGCTGGTGGCTTGGCTGTCTCAGCTCCTCTATGCGGGACACTAGCATGAGTAGTAGGTGCTCGGGCTCTATCAGATGGGCCATCCTCAGTATCTGCAACAGGTGAGGATCCTCTAACACGCTTCCCAGGGAGACGACATCCTGGAATGATCTGTTTGGTTTTCTTCCATAGGCACTGTCTCTGCTCATCTACCTCAACAAGATGGATCAACTTGCAGTAGTCCAAGTTGAATGGCAAAGAACGAGAACAAACAGTGAACTCCTCAGTGTGGGCCTCAGTCAACAATCCCATACTATACAGCAATCTAGTAATAATCGACCCCATGAACATGTGCCTATCCATGTCTGTCTCAGCATCAAGTCTCTCAGCGATCAAGAAAGCAACATTTAGATTCTTTCCTCCTATGATTGCTTCCATGAACTTCAACTCTTCGGCACTCACAGCACCACCCTCCTTCTTTCCAAATATAGAACATGCTAGCAACTTGTGAAGGATGTGATGAACCGGCTTGATGAAAGTGGATGACTTAACACAGCTCCTAAAGTTTGATCCTGCTAAATTCATCCAAATATCCTTGTGGTTCCTATTTGGTAGGCTGGAGATGTCTTGAACACTGTTTCTGAACCATGCAGAGTTGACCTGAGACTCTGTATATAAACCAAGATACACTCCCAAGTCGGCAACTGAGATATGATGAATCTGTTCCTGAAACCTGAATGAAATCTTTCTTTTGTCGGATACGCTCATTTTTGGATTCAGCTGGTAAGTCATCATGAACTCTGTCACTACTTCTCGGTATCCATACTCATCTATATCGAAGAGACGGAGAAAGGCATTGTTCACTTGACCATCGGTCTCATACATCAACAAACTCTTCAACTCATCCCTGATTCCTAGCTTAATCATGTCTTTCCATACCACATATCGATTACTGCCTATCGGTCGCTACAACCACTGGCGAATGAGTGACCTATTCTTTGAAGATTTGGCCAAGTAGCTGAGTGAAGGTGGGCAATTATCCATCTGTGACAAAAGACAAGAAAAGATTAGACCATAACCGTGATATATTAATGGATATGCTAAAGTACTTCCAAATTTTCAGAAAAAATTGGAAATGTAGGCTTTAGAAATGGGCATATCCAGAAATTTTAAAATTGCTAAACCTAACCGCAACCAATCACAAATCCAAAAACTTTTATCAGCTTATGTCTAACTAAGGGGAAGTGGCACAAAGCTTCAAGTTTTTAGCATAATCAAAGCAAGTCAACAAGGTACCTAACTTAATTATCCCAAGCACTAAAAACTTAAATACTTCATGTTTATGGTTAATCAATCTAAATGAGCTTAATACTTTGGTTAATCGAGCGGTTGCGATACCATTTGGGTGATCGTCGATCGTCTCACCAAATCGGCTCATTTCTTGGCAATCAGAGAAACCGACAAAATGGAACGCCTTACACAAATTTACATCAAAGAAATCGTTTGCCAACATGGTGTCCCTCTCTCGATTATCTCTGACAGGGATGCCCGTTTCACATCTCGCTTCTGGCAATCACTCCAAAAATCACTGGGTACCCGTCTCGATATGAGTACCGCGTACCATCCTCAGACCGATGGCCAGAGCGAACGAACTATTCAGACACTGGAAGACATGCTACGAGCCTGCGTAGTGGATTCCGGCACAAATTGGGAAAGACACCTACCGTTGTGCGAGTTCTCGTACAACAACAGCTATCACACCAGCATTAAAGCTGCACCTTTTGAGGCACTGTACGGTCGTAAGTGCCGATCACCGATCTGTTGGACTGAAGTGGGAGAGAGTCAACTCACTGGTCCTGAACTCATACATGAAACCACAGATAAAATCGTTGAAATCCAAAACCGACTCAAAGCCGCGCGTGATCATCAGAAGAGCAATGCTGACGTGAGATGCAAACCACTCGAGTTCCAAGTTGGGGATCGAGTACTCTTAAAAGTATCGCCTTGGAAAGGCGTAATCCGATTCGGCAAACGCGGAAAATTAAACCCCAGGTACATTGGACCTTTTGAGATCCTCGAGAAGATAGGTCCAGTGGCATACCGATTGCAGCTGCCCTCTGAACTCAGCAGCGTGCACCCTACCTTTCACATTTCTAACTTAAAGAAATGTTTGTCTGACGAGACACTTATTATCCCCCTTGACGAGATTCGCATAGATGACAAACTACATTTCGTTGAGGAACCTGTCGAAATTATGGACCGTGAGGTCAAACAACTGAAACAAAGTCGTATTCCAATCGTCAAAGTCAGGTGGAATTCGCGGCGCGGTCCGGAATTCACTTGGGAACGGGAAGACCAAATACGACTCAAGTATCCCCACTTATTCACCGATTCTGCCCCTAACGCGACTTCGACTTAAATTTCGGGACGAAATTCTTTTAACAGGGGGAGAATGTAACAACCGGCAAATTAGGACTAGAATTAGTGCCTAATTCTTCGTTAATACATGTAATTAGTTCTGTGTTAGGCTAATTTATGTATCGAATTATATATATTGTTAAATATATATGAAAATGCGATTTGGTTAAATCGTACGCACTCTAAATCGAAAGTATTTCGATTCAATTTAATACGGACGTTGGTGACCAATTTTATTAAATAACATTGTTATGTCAAAAATAATATTATGATAATATTTCGTATTCATTTATATCGTACAAACAAAACGTACACAAGTTTAGATATTAAAACGCGCAAATTAAATAAACAAACTTACCTTTTTATGATTCAAATATAAAGTGATTAGAAAAATATTTAAATAAAATATCGCAAATAATTTGTATTTTAGAACGTACCATTTAATATTTAAAATAATTATTTAACGTTTAAACGACGGGGTAAACGAACACTGCGCGAGGCGCAGTGCACAGACTGAAAATGGTGGAGGATTTAACCTCCCACCATTTCTTTTTCTTTCTTCATTTCTAAATTCCATTCTCTCTCTCTCTCTTTCTTTTACTTTCAATCACCAACCCACATTCATCACCAAAATCGTAAAATAACACCACAAAACATCGCCGAATCATACCACTCGTTTGCAGAAAAGTGACCACGACAACACGATCTACATCCCTATCTTCTCGGATTTTTCACTTGACATTTTGTAAGTTTCCGACAAATCCCGACATCTCTCGTTTTTGACCATTTTTACTAGTTTATGGTTTAAATAGGCTTATTATGTTCATATAAGGGTTGGGTAAAAGATTTGGACCGAACGGAAACCGGAAAACTCATTTTCGGCACATTTTCCGGCTAACAGACCGCTACGTCGCACCTGGCCAGGGGCCTCTGCGACGTCGCGACCTACGTTGCACAAAAACCTCAACGTCGCACTAGCGACGCAGCCTATTATGTCGCATTAACTTGCGGACGTCGCACGTAGCGACGTAGACTTTAACGTCGCAAACCGAACCAACGTCGCATTAGCGACGTCGCCCCCTACGTCGCATTGATTTGCGAAGGTCGCATCATGCGACGTACCTGCCTGCGTCGCACCTTACGTCGCTTGCAACGTCGCATGCTACGTCGCACAAACCAGAACCTTGAAAACTCACATTTTCACTAAGTGTCGAACTTTTACAACCTTAAATCCTTATACGATACGACCTAACAATCATAATAAAACATACTTTCCTATTACAATTACTTTAATTTGCGTATTGAATGATAAACTTTAATTATAACAAATCACCAACGGGCCGTATACTTTGTTACGAACGCGAACAAAACAACATTTAAACACAACGGGTTGTATGAACAACTAGCCTAGATGGTCTTGCGAGACATCTACTTACTTAACCTTACGTGTTTAGGCACTAGAAGGTCACGGGTTCGGAGAACCTACTTGCTTTACTACTACTTGCTATTTACCACTGCTTGACTCAGGTGAGTCTTACGGCCCCACTTTTACTGTTTTAACTTATTGGGGGAGATACATGCTACTGATTTTTCTTGAACACAAGTACTAAACTGTTTACCATACCAAACGGAATTGCATGAGTTACTTACTATTTACTGAAGTCTCTCCATCATATATCATTAGTTATGTACTTAAGCGCGAACAGTAGTTAATGGATCCATTAGGGAAATGACCCTCCCCGCCCGGGGTAGTAGCGCTACCACGAACCGTTACGTATAAACGGGCGACTATTATTTCGTTTACTTATGCTTGCTCAATTTCGAGCATGTCACGGGAGCAACTGATTATTTACGGGTTAAGCTTCGATTATGAGCCTCATGGCAACGATATAACTTGATTTCTTTACTTTTGCGAGATTTGCAAATACTTGATATACGCCTACGGGCACTACTGATGAAATCTTGTGTTCAAACTGATTATTTACTGATAAACCTGTGAGATTCACCAACCTTTTGGTTGACCCTTTTAGCATGTATTCTCAGGTACACTTACGGAGTAGGATCACTCCAGGATTACTAGCTAGAGTCGCATGATTTCCAAACTGCATTTAACGGAGATTCTTTGGCATTATCTTTTGTAACTATGGTTATGTAATAGAATCTCCCGCCACATACGCAGACTCTAGGCTTACATATTTTTGTAAAGAAAACTATATGTTTTCAAACGATTTAATTATGAAATGAAATTATTTTACAAAACGTCTCATTTAGAGGTCGTTTGCAGTATATCTTGTGCTTTGTATATTGATTAGTAACACCCAAGTATGCTTCCGCAAATCATTAAATTTGGGGGTGTTACAGATTGGTATCAGAGCCTAAGGTTATAGTGAACTAGGTTGCATTTAGTGGACCTAGACTATGACCATTAGGCAGTATTCCCTTACTAGGCATAATTGGTTCAGGAATCACATCATACGACTTTAATTTAACATAGCCTGATCAACTATGTACAATTAAGGAAAGATGATGTGCGGTCTGAAATGGTTGTGTCGAACAGGAATGCGTTAGTTGACTCTGACCACGAGAGAACCGGACCATTACTTGATACGTGCTAGACACTAGGCTGGATATTATATATTTATACATATTAGCCTCGTCTTACTTACACTCTGCCACAGGAATGGCAAACACCCCACCTAATCCGACACACTCTCACTCACATGGGTCACGGAACCCACGAGTAGCCAGGAGGAACACAAGGTCACCTCGAACCAGCCCTTATCCTGTACATAACTCTCAGAACTCGGCACATCTCACGTTACCAGTATTGGCTACCCAATTCCGCCGTCAGGAGCAAAGACTCGAAAACCTAGAACTGGAACAACACCGAATGGCTTACCTGCTTCGTCAAGCTCTCGACCGCATATCACAACTACAGCTAGAGCAAGAGGATACCAACCTCTCTGTAAGCATAATTCAGGATTCCATGACCGCCGAATTAGGTGCGGATGAACTTGTAAGAAACCGATTAGAAGAATGTAAACAGCGTTCACAGGAGACTGCGGATCACTCTCGAACAATAGCACAACGACTGGCCTTGGTGGAAGACAACGCCAGGCAAACCAACCGACTAGCAGAAACCGTGGACCGCCTTGTCGCGCTGATGGAACAAATTAATCTACATTAAGATTAGTGTAGTTTTTGTCTTGTAATCTATCTCGTAATCTAGGGACTATCTAGCACTACTCTATAAACTAGTCGGATGTAACCATTCCCGACACCTTTTGTAATACCTCTGTAGGATGTAACTTTTGAACTCACTTTATCTATCAGATATCCTTTGTTATCTCAACTCACATTAATTGTCATTTTCCATGTTGATGTTATGTATTACTGCTTTTATACATGTAAATCTGTGACAATTACCAGCTCATACAAAATCTCATGCATCTTCATTTCTTTTATTGAAGAACCATGCCGCCAAAGACACGACCATACACCGATGCCCAGATTACCTCCCTTATAACCCTGGCTGTTACTGAAGCCTTGGCTCGGAATACTCCACCAAATTCCTCGAGAAACAGCGATGCCGCTGAAACCACTGCTGCTAAACCTTGTTCTTACAAGGACTTCCAGAACTGCAAACCTCTAAACTTTGCAGGTACCGAGGGAGCTATCGGTCTAATACGCTGGATCGAGAAAGTTGAATCGGTATTTCTTATCTGCAACTGTGCGGAGGGGGACAAAGTTAAGTTCTCTGTTAGTACTTTTACCGACACCGCACTCACGTGGTGGAACACCTATGCCCAAACTGTGGGCGTTGCCAATGCTTACAAACTTCCGTGGGAGGAGTTGAAGGAGATGTTAAGGGGTGAGTATTGCCCCAGGGATGAACTGAAACAACTGGAGCTGGAATTCTGGAACCATAAGATGCAAGGTAATGATATCACCGGTTACACCAACCGTTTCCACCAGCTGGCACTTCTGTGCCCAACCATGGTCGATCCTGAGTACAAGAGGATCGAGAAATACGTTGATGGACTGCCCGAAAAACTTCAGGACCTGGTGACTTCATCCAAACCAGGTACTATCCAGAACGCCATCCGTATGGCCCATGAACTCACGGCAAACGCTGTCCGCCGTAACACAACCTCAGCCCCACCTGCAAACAACAAACGAAAGTGGGAAGGAAACCCCAACTCATCCAACCAAATCACCAACCGAAAGCCTGAGCCCCTTAGGGCTTATTCATCTGGCACTTCTGAAAGGAAAGGGTACGTTGGAAGCAGGCCCTACTGTCCCAAATGCAATCGTCACCACGACGGTTCCTGCCCTTGCACAAACTGCAAACGCCTTGGGCATCTGGCCAAGGATTGTTGAAACACCAGTGCCCCGAAGACTTGTTATGGGTGCGGAAGTCCTGGGCATTTTCAGAATAATTGCCCTAAGCAGAAAAACAACAACAACAACAACAACAACAACAACAACAACAAGCGGAACAACAACTCTGCTCGCAGCAGAGCATTTGTCATCAAAGCTGGGGAAGCTAGGGAAGACCCGAATGTTGTAACGGGTACGTTTCTTCTCAACGATCTTACTGCTTCAGTATTATTTGATACCGGTGCTGATAAAAGTTTCATATCTGATGAGTTTTGTCCACTACTTGATATCACCCCCGCGGCCTTAGATGTTAAGTACACAGTAGAACTTGCAAATGGTAAACTTATAGAAACCGATAGTGTGATACCTAATTGCACTTTAAACTTAGCCGACGAAATCTTTTCAATCGATCTAATGCCTGTTGAACTGGGAAGTTTCGATGTCATCGTGGGTATGGACTGGTTGTCCAAGCACCGGGCCGAAATTGTGTGCCATGATAAAATCGTCCGAATTCCTCTCGCCGCCGGTAGTACCTTGGTCATACAGGGGGAGACCGGTGGGTCGAGACTAAACTTAATCTCCTGTTTAAAAACCCGAAAATTCCTGAGAAAGGGTTACCCAGCAATACTCGCGCACATCACGGAGAAAAAGTCGGAGGAGAAGCGACTTGAAGATGTGCCAATCGTTAGAGACTTTCCCGAAGTCTTTCCAGAAGAACTACCTGGTTTACCTCCACCTAGACAGGTCGAGTTCTCGATTGACCTCGTGCCGGGTGCCGCACCGGTGGCCCGAGCACCGTACCGCCTAGCTCCATCTGAACTTCAGGAGTTGTCCACGCAGTTACAGGAACTCCTGGATAGAGGATTCATCAGACCGAGTTCTTCACCTTGGGGAGCTCCGGTCTTGTTTGTTAAAAAGAAAGACGGTTCATTTCGAATGTGTATTGACTACCGAGAGTTGAACAAGCTAACCGTCAAGAACCGATACCCACTTCCTCGAATCGATGATCTGTTCGATCAACTCCAAGGATCAAGCTGTTATTCAAAAATTGATCTTCGATCAGGTTATCATCAGTTGCGTGTTCGCGATGCTGACATCCCAAAAACCGCATTCAGAACCCGTTACGGGCACTACGAATTTCAAGTAATGCCCTTTGGCCTAACCAACGCACCGGCTGTATTCATGGACCTTATGAATCGGGTGTGCAAACCATACCTCGACAAGTTTGTCATTGTTTTTATCGATGACATCCTTATCTATTCGCGAAACGAACATGAACACGCACAACACCTCAGAACCATCCTAGAACTACTTAGACACGAGGAGCTCTACGCCAAATTTTCTAAGTGTGAGTTCTGGATACACACCGTTCAATTCCTTGGACACGTTATCGACAGTCGGGGAATTAATGTAGACCCGTCAAAAATCGAGGCAATCAAGAACTGGAAAGCACCAACCACTCCAACCGAGGTACGCCAATTCTTGGGATTGGCCGGTTACTACCGTCGTTTCATCGAAAACTTCTCAAAAATTGCCAAACCCCTCACAGTGCTGACTCAGAAGGAAAAGAAATTTGATTGGACCGATAAACAAGAGTCGGCATTTCAACTCTTGAAATCCAAGCTTTGCAGTGCACCCATTCTATCTCTACCCGAAGGCACCGATGACTTCGTGGTATACTGCGATGCTTCTCACCAAGGTCCCGGTTGCGTGCTGATGCAACGAGACAAGGTCATTGCTTACGCCTCCAGACAACTTAAAGTTCACGAGAAAAACTACACAACTCATGACCTCGAGCTAGGGGCCGTGGTGTTCGCTTTAAAAATCTGGAGACATTATCTTTATGGTACCCGCAGCACTGTATTCACCGACCACAAAAGCCTCCAACACATTTTCAACCAGAAGGATCTTAACATGAGGCAACGTAGATGGGTTGAATTACTCACCGATTACGACTGTGAGATCAAATATCATCCGGGCAAAGCAAACGTGGTTGCTGATGCTCTCAGTCGTAAGGAACGAACAAAACCACTCCGAGTCCGGGCACTCAGTATTACCATTCATAACGACCTCACCACCCAAATACACCTTGCCCAACTCGAAGCCCTGAAACCCGATAACTTCAAGAACGAGGCCTTGCGAGGCATGGACAGACAATTCGAGATCAGACCCAACGGAGTTAAGTATTTCTCTAACCGAATCTGGTTGCCTAATTTCGGGAACCTTCGGGACTTGGTGATGGATGAAGCTCACAAGTCCAAATATTCTATCCACCCGGGATCTGACAAAATGTATCACGGCATCAAGGAGTTTTACTGGTGGCCGAATATGAAAGCTGACATTGCTTTGTACGTCAGCAAATGTTTAACTTGTTCCAAGGTCAAGGCCGAGCACCAAAGACCTTCTGGATTGCTCCAACAACCTGAAATTCCTCAATGGAAATGGGAGCAAATTACCATGGATTTCATAACCAAACTACCTAAATCGGCGAGCGGTTGCGATACCATTTGGGTGATCGTCGATCGTCTCACCAAATCGGCTCATTTCTTGGCAATCAGAGAAACCAACAAAATGGAACGCCTTACACAAATTTACATCAAAGAAATCGTTTGCCAACATGGTGTCCCTCTCTCGATTATCTCTGACAGGGATGCCCGTTTCACATCTCGCTTCTGGCAATCACTCCAAAAATCACTGGGTACCCGTCTCGATATGAGTACCGTGTACCATCCTCAGACCGATGGCCAGAGCGAACGAACTATTCAGACACTGGAAGACATGCTACGAGCCTGCGTAGTGGATTCCGGCACAAATTGGGAAAGACACCTACCGTTGTGCGAGTTCCCGTACAACAACAGCTATCACACCAGCATTAAAGCTGCACCTTTTGAGGCACTGTACGGTCGTAAGTGCCGATCACCGATCTGTTGGACTGAAGTGGGAGAGAGTCAACTCACTGGTCCTGAACTCATACATGAAACCACAGAGAAAATCGTTGAAATCCAAAACCGACTCAAAGCCGCGCGTGATCATCAGAAGAGCTATGCTGACGTGAGACGCAAACCACTCGAGTTCCAAGTTGGGAATCGAGTACTCTTAAAAGTATCGCCTTGGAAAGGCGTAATCCGATTCGGCAAACGCGGAAAATTAAACCCCAGGTACATTGGACCTTTTGAGATCCTCGAGAAGATAGGTCCAGTGGCATACCGATTGCAGCTGCCCTCTGAACTCAGCAGCGTGCACCCTACCTTTCACATTTCTAACTTAAAGAAATGTTTGTCTGAGTAGACACTTATTATCCCCCTTGACGAGATTCACATAGATGACAAACTACATTTCGTTGAGGAACCTGTCGAAATTATGGACCGTGAGGTCAAACAACTGAAACAAAGTCGTATTCCAATCGTCAAAGTCAGGTGGAATTCGCGGCGCGGTCCGGAATTCACTTGGGAACGGGAAGACCAAATACGACTCAAGTATCCCCACTTATTCACCGATTCTGCCCCTAACGCGACTTCGACTTAAATTTCGGGACGAAATTCTTTTAACAGGGGGAGAATGTAACAACCGGCAAATTAGGACTAGAATTAGTGCCTAATTCTTCGTTAATACATGTAATTAGTTCTGTGTTAGGCTAATTTATGTATCGAATTATATATATTGTTAAATATATATGAAAATGCGATTTGGTTAAATCGTACGCACTCTAAATCGAAAGTATTTCGATTCAATTTAATACGGACGTTGGTGACCAATTTTATTAAATAACATTGTTATGTCAAAAATAATATTATGATAATATTTCGTATTCATTTATATCGTACAAACAAAACGTACACAAGTTTAGATATTAAAACGCGCAAATTAAATAAACAAACTTACCTTTTTATGATTCAAATATAAAGTGATTAGAAAAATATTTAAATAAAATATCGCAAATAATTTGTATTTTAGAACGTACCATTTAATATTTAAAATAATTATTTAACGTTTAAACGACGGGGTAAACGAACACTGCGCGAGGCGCAGTGCGCAGACTGAAAATGGTGGAGGATTTAACCTCCCACCATTTCCTTTTCTTTCTTCATTTCTAAATTCCATTCTCTCTCTCTCTCTTTCTTTTACTTTCAATCACCAACCCACATTCATCACCAAAATCGTAAAATAACACCACAAAACATCGCCGAATCATACCACTCGTTTGGAGAAAAGTGACCACGAGAACACGATCTACATCCCTATCTTCTCGGATTTTTCATCCGACATTTTGTAAGTTTCCGACAAATCCCGACATCTCTCGTTTTTGACCATTTTTACTAGTTTATGGTTTAAATAGGCTTATTATGTTCATATAAGGGTTGGGTAAAAGATTTGGACCGAACGGAAACCGGAAAACTCATTTTCGGCACATTTTCCGGCCAACAGACCGCTACGTCGCACCTGGCCAGGGGCCTCTGCGACGTCGCGACCTACGTCGCACAAAAACCTCAACGTCGCACTAGCGACGCAGCCTATTACGTCGCATTAACTTGCGGACGTCGCACGTAGCGACGTAGACTTTAACGTCGCAAACCGAACCAACGTCGCATTAGCGACGTCGCCCCCTACGTCGCATTGATTTGCGAAGGTCGCATCATGCGACGTACCTGCCTGCGTCGCACCTTACGTCGCTTGCAACGTCGCATGCTACGTCGCACAAACCAGAACCTTGAAAACTCACATTTTCACTAAGTGTCGAACTTTTACAACCTTAAATCCTTATACGATACGACCTAACAATCATAATAAAACATACTTTCCTATTACAATTACTTTAATTTGCGTATTGAATGATAAACTTTAATTATAACAAATCACCAACGGGCCGTATACTTTGTTACGAACGCGAACAAAACAACATTTAAACACAACGGGTTGTATGAACAACTAGCCTAGATGGTCTTGCGAGACATCTACTTACTTAACCTTACGTGTTTAGGCACTAGAAGGTCACGGGTTCGGAGAACCTACTTGCTTTACTACTACTTGCTATTTACCACTGCTTGACTCAGGTGAGTCTTACGGCCCCACTTTTACTGTTTTAACTTATTGGGGGAGATACATGCTACTGATTTTTCTTGAACACAAGTACTAAACTGTTTACCATACCAAACGGAATTGCATGAGTTACTTACTATTTACTGAAGTCTCTCCATCATATATCGTTAGTTATGTACTTAAGCGCGAACAGTAGTTAATGGATCCATTAGGGAAATGACCCTCCCCGCCCGGGGTAGTAGCGCTACCACGAACCGTTACGTATAAACGGGCGACTATTATTTCGTTTACTTATGCTTGCTCAATTTCGAGCATGTCACGGGAGCAACTGATTATTTACGGGTTAAGCTTCGATTATGAGCCTCATGGCAACGGTATAACTTGATTTCTTTACTTTTGCGAGATTTGCAAATACTTGATATACGCCTACGGGCACTACTGATGAAATCTTGTGTTCAAACTGATTATTTACTGATAAACCTGTGAGATTCACCAACCTTTTGGTTGACCCTTTTAGCATGTATTCTCAGGTACACTTACGGAGTAGGATCACTCCAGGATTACTAGCTAGAGTCGCATGATTTCCAAACTGCATTTAACGGAGATTCTTTGGCATTATCTTTTGTAACTATGGTTATGTAATAGAATCTCCCGCCACATACGCGGACTCTAGGCTTACATATTTTTGTAAAGAAAACTATATGTTTTCAAACGATTTAATTATGAAATGAAATTATTTTACAAAACGTCTCATTTAGAGGTCGTTTGCTGTATATCTTGTGCTTTGTATATTGATTAGTAACACCCAAGTATGCTTCCGCAAATCATTAAATTTGGGGGTGTTACAATTTATTTACTAATCAGACCTTAGTATTTTAATGGTTTAAAATAAATGCTCAATTTTAAAATGTTTTAAAATAGAACCCTGAACCTTAAATGTTTAAGAGAGACCTTATATATAATATGATTTATATATATGTATCATTTAAGTCTAAATACATCGTCAGTCAATTGATAAATCGGCTCACCCATAGAGAACAAACTATAAGAGTAATATAAGGCGGGTCACTCTGATTCCCTAAAGAAGTAGGTTTTTAATAAGCTTCGCGCTGACCTGCTTCTCCGCTTCTTTGTGCGTTCAATGGAGCTATCGAGGACTTTTGATATGATGATGTCAAGATTAAAAGTAGGCTTAAAATAGTAAAACAAAATCACGTTTTAGCTATAGAAAAATGTAAAAAGTATGCTAACCCATGAGAACCGCACATCTCTCGTATGGACTGTTAATGGAGCGTGTGTGATTAACCGGCATATTAATGTGAGGACATATTGAGAGGTGATGTGGGACTCGAGATTCTCGAGCGTACTCGAGCTGGGCACCACACGGGGTTTGCATAGTTGGTTCACCATCTAGTTCATGATCTTCGGCATACCAGTCATGAATGGTAGATGAGCATAACCGAGATTAAGATGCCATTGATAGGTATCAATGAATCTCAAAGATCTAGGAGTTTCATAGAAATGAAATAGACAAAAGTATTTTGTTATATGATTACGGCGACCCTTTTCATAAAACTGCAAATATAGATCCTAGCCTTAATTAGAAATTGGGTAATTAATTAAGGAATAGTCAGACTAACTAAAATAGTTTTTATCTCAAAAATATCTGTTGAAAATGGTAATAATCCTCTCGTTCCCAATTCCGCAAATAACCTAAACTTCTCACAACTCTCAGTTCTTGGGAGGGAAAGACTTACCAGTTTAATCTGTATGGACGGGTGATGTAACCCTAGGTTCACTCTAAGGAACAAGAGTATGTTCTCGATGAGCTGTGAAACCGTAGTACGAGAACAAGGAATGTGGTCCCGACAAGAATAAGGAGTATATTCTCAATATAAGTAAATTCCCACTAATGATAATGATTCAACCCAAGAGGAGATTGAAGCTCACCGGAAATATTATGTTGTTTGATACTAAGTTTTGCTCAACATAATTCTATCCGGTCAGGCAGCTGTCTACAAATAGTTTGTAACCTCATGTCAAATGGTTTTGAATGAAAAAGAGAACTGAATAATGGAACTCCAAAATTACTAAGCAAGGGATCAATAAGATTGATGTGCCCTCTAGATCAGCAGCTCCTGCGTTTTCAATTGGTCATGATGCAAAGGAAATGACGAGATCTGGAATAGCTACGAATGGAAAGTCCAATCGTAGGGCTAAGAGATAGACTGATTCTGAAATTGCACCAGCAATGATCCAAAGGAATCAGTGTGTTATACTGCAACACAGAGAAGCACTAGAAGCGTTGCTGCCCAAAATATCTGAAGGACCTTAAAGACAGTAAGGTTGAAAAGGATCCAGGTATATATATAATCGAACTCCACGATACTACGACTTCTACTTCGTGGGTCTTGAGTACAGGGTGTGGTACTCACATTTGCACTGTATTGCAAAGCCTAAAGGAAAGAAGAAGTTTAAAGCATGGGGAGCTCAACTTAGTCATGGGAGACAAGAGAGTCACTCCCATTGGAAAGTTTGAGCTCATGCTAGAATCGGGGGTTAGGATGCATTTAAATAATTACTGTTATTCGTCAGAAATGACAAGTAACATAGATTCATTTAACGCTTGTTTGAAGAGAATTATCAGTTTTCATTTGGAAATGAAAATGGTGATAAAGCGTCTACTTGCAAAGGCATATATGAAAATGTTTAATATGTCAGCAAAGAAATTTAAATGTTGGTTCGTCTAAAGAGCTTGATCCAAATTGTGGCAATATCGTCTAAGGCACGTAAACAAGAAAAAATATCGCCCAAACTCCAAAAGTATGGAGTGTTGGAATCATTCGACCTTAAATCGGATGATGTGTGCAAATTTGTTTATTGAACAAGATGACTAAATCACTATTCACATGTTATATGAAAGAAGTGATGGATTGTTCGACTTGGTATACATGAATGTATGTCGACCATTCCGATGCACCATAAAAGATGGAAATAGCTACTATGTTGCTGATTACTTCAGTAGACATGGATATGTTTATCTGATTAAACATAAGTTAGACACTTTTGAAAGTTCAAAAGGTGTTAGGACGAAATAGAGAACCAAACGGGCAGAAAGATAAAGGTACTCCGATCCGAAAGGGAGGAGAAGACCTTAGTATCGAGTTTCTTGATCATCATAGACATTGTGGAATAGTTTCACAAATTGACTCCTCCTAGAACATCATAGTTTTAATGGAGTTACTAAGAGGAAGGATAGAATCATGTTGGACATGGTTCAATCAATGATGAGTCAGGTAACACTTCTAATAAGCTTATGGGGTTAGGCATTATAGACAGTCGCACATATCTTAAAGCTAATACACCAAGAAAGTTCAAAGATGACTTATGCGATGTGGAAGAGAAAAGGTTCTTCTCTTGGGCACATCCAGATCTAAGGTTGTGAAGTTATCGTTGGACGAGAAACTTAGCACAAACTAGAAGCTAGATCTAAAAGGTATCTTTTCATCGTTATCCACAAAAGTCGTTTAGATATTTGTTGCTCAAAAGGGAGTGTTTCTTGAGAGAGAAATAATATCAAAAGAGGACAGTGGGAGTACAATTGATCTTGAAAAGATTCAAGGATCGACCGATGATAAAACTATGGTAAAACACTGACACTCAACAAGAGATGGTAACACCTGTTGAACTTGATGGCATATTATTTCCCGCTCGCAGTTGTAGAAATTAGCAAACCTCCTTGGTTCTATTATGATTTCCATAAAGAAGAGCATGATAAGATTAGTGACAGTACACTAATTGAATTAGATGAGTCAGCTAACTACAAGGAAGCAATGGCAGGCCCTAAGGCTGCTAAGTGGAAGGAAGCTGTGAAAAGCAACATTCAGTCTATGTCTAAACAACCAAGTTTAGAATTTAGTTGGTACTACACTCGGTCTCAAGACGGGGAGTTGTAAGTGTATCTTCAAGAGGAAGATAGACATGGATGGGAAGTACACTTATACAGCTAGGATGGTAGTGAAGGGCTATACTCAAACCTTCGGGATTGATTGTGGAAACCTTCTCACCAATAGCTGAAATAAAGTCAAATAGGATATTTCTTACAATAGCTGCATTTCATGGTTATGAAATTTGGCAGATGAATATCAAAACCACTTTCCTTAAAAGGAAACTAACAGAGGATGTGTTCAAGGCACAACCGGATGGTTTTGAAAATGCAAAGTATCCTAATAGAATGTGTAGACTTCATGGATTAGATAGGCTTCTTATAGCTGGAATCTCTGCTTCCATGAGAAAATCAAACAGTTTAGATTTTCTAGAAGCAAAGATGAGTCCAGCAGATGTGTCAAAGTCAGTGGGAGCATTGTAGTCTTCCTGGTATTATACGAAAGATATAATACTCATAGGAAATGTAATCCCAACATTACAAGGTGTAAAGAGTTGATTGGGAGAATATTTCACTGTGAAAGACTTGGAAGATACAATATATTCTTGGTACAAAGATTTACAGAGATATGTTGAAAACGTCTCAAAGGACTTAACCAGGACATGTACTTAGAATGAAATTTTTGAAAAGTTTTTAAAATGGAGAATTCTAAGAAAGGGAATCTACCCTTACATCATGGCATAAAGATTACTAAAAGATTAGTGTCCAAAGACTGCACTAGATTGGACTAAATGAGTCGAGTCCCATAGGCTTCAGCTATACGATCGATCATACATGCCATGAAGTATACAAGACCCGATGTCTCATTTGCTTGGAGCATAGTGAGTCGACATCAGCAGAATCCTGGTAAAGGTCATAAAACAGTTGTAAAGAATATTCTTGAGTATTTGAGAAATACTAAAGACAGGTTCTTAGATTATGGTGGAGAAGAGAAACTTAGAGTAACGGGTTATAGTAACGTAAGTTTACAAACAGATAGAGATGATAGTCGTTCAAAGTCTGGTTGGGTATTCTTGCTGAATGGAGAAACAATAACTTTGAAAGGTTCAAAGCAAGATACAATAACAGATGGGAATCTGAGTATATTGAAACTTGCGAGACTTAAAAGAAGTCATAAGGATGAGGAATTTCATTGGTGATCTTGGAGGTGTTCCAATAGAACGAATCCCAATGAAATGTTATGTGATAATGTAGAGTCCAAAGCACATTGAAGTAAAATACCATTTTGTTCAAAGTAAGGTAAGGGACACATGATTGTGATGGACACACGATAAACGTGCTAGGAGCATAGGTTTACGAGATAAAGTTTTAGTTGTTTGATTTTGAAACATTACAAACAATGATGGGAACTAGAATAGACTTGGTGATAAGTAATGGAGATTATTTATGGGAAGGAGTTCTACCATTTACTATCGTTTATCATTGTGTTTCAGTTTAGCATGTTTAGACACCACTTCCAGAGTAATTAGATTCACTCAAACCTCCTCAGTCGATCACACTATAGGAAGTATGTGGTGAATTAAGACTGTCATGGTGTGTTAGTAGATTGTCTATGGAGATTAGACATTGCATGGAGATTGTTGCAACACTCATGGGTACTTAATGGGGATTTAAGTATAGGAGAAACCCGCACTCATGGAAGTTACTTCATGGATTGAAATCACGAGTAACTCTGAGATGATAATATCTTATATTCTTAAAATGGAGATACATGAGTTTCTAGTTTTCAAGTCTGTTATACTTTAGTTTATTTAAACGATGTGTGTAAATGCCAGTTATAAAGGATACGCTAGGTATGACATGATGAGTTGACTAGTACTATGTATGCGAAATTTATTTGTTCCTTTTGCCTAAATGGAAAAGCGATATCCTGGGCCCTCTGATGATTAAATGTTGACTCATAAAGTGCTTGGCCAAGCCAGGACTAAATTTAATATGTACAATTCAGTAGTCCCATATAGTCAAATTGATCGGAAATCAGAAAACATAATCTTGAATCTGGAGATTGATTAAATCTATGTCCCAGTTTCATACGATATCAGAAACAAAGGAATATATGATCACTTATCTAAAAGGACTGTCACTGGATATGATCAGAGTTCGGCAGATGCATTGGATGGCACCTCTACTTAGGATAGAGACGGAACAATAGTAGTTGATGACTTGTCCAAGTGGGAGACTATTGGAAATAGTGTCCAAGGTCATAACTAATTGGTAAAACTATTCTAAAGGTAGAGTCCTTTTTGGGTTACCCTCGATGAACAGTAAGAGAAATAATAAGAAAGATAATATTAATTGGAATTAATATTATAGTTAATTAATTGGTTTGTTAATTTATCAATGTTGATAAATTAATTAGAAGCTAAAAGTAATTAACATAAACAATAAAGAATATTTAGTTGTTTATTAATTGAATATTAATATGAAACAAAAGGAATATTCTGGAAAGTGATTCCAACCGGCGGTTGGAAGGTTCAACCGGCGGTTGGAGGATTAGGGTTTGTAAGGCGGTGACGCGTGTTTGACTTAGAACAGGATTCAATTCCAACCGGCGGTTGGAGGCCGAATTCAGTTATCCCACATCGGCCAGAGTATAAACCTCAAGGCATTCTCTTCCCCTATAAATAGAGGCCTAATCCATGGTTTCCAATCATCCCAGATCCGAATTTAATTTGGTTCTTTCTCTCTTTCTCATTCTGAATCCTTGTGAGAGTTTACACGACGTAGAGTCGGGACCCTAGGATTTGGAGTTTCTCTTAGTTCACGGGTGTGAAGCATTAGAGGTGTTCTACTTTGGGCACTTGCCATCCAAAGCATGGAGAAGGTCGAGCAAGGAGTCTGTGTGAAGGTTCTGCGAGGTGGTCTGCGTGTGAGAAATTGGTTTTCTCAAAGGTTAGTTGATGTGACGCAAAAAGTCATGTTTTTAAGTACAATATTCCACACTTTTTGGGCTCATCTTTAGTGAAAACATTCCAAAACAATCATTATTTACTAAAATTCACTAAAGTGCTCCAAATATAGGCGTTGCCGCAAAAATCACTAAAAACGTCCAAATAACGAGCAAAACAGAGCGAATAAACAACAACCAATTCTCACACCCTCATTTACCTTATGATAAACATATTCTAACCTTATGGTATGATGTAATAGGTAAAAACGAGACGGGAGAATCAAGAATCATGCAAATTGGATAAAGAACGGAAGAGATACGGCTTCTACAGATCGTTAAAAGTCATTCCGGATATGCCTGAGATATACACATCCAATTTCTGTGAAATTAACACCATTAGAAGCGTAACGGAATTACGAGATCGTGGGCGAAAGAATCAGGTCAAACGGACGTGTAACGAAGGAGATACGGGCGTTTTAAGCAACGAACGAAATCAGACGGAGACCGTATACGGCCCTGGACACCGTATACGGCCCTACCAAGACCGTATACGGCCCTTGCAAGACCGTATACGGCCCCTACAAGGCCGTATACGGCCCTCCCTACCCCAATTGGTGCTCGTTTGTGCTTCGTTTGCTTGTACGTTGGTGCTTCGCGACTTGTACGGCTGATTTGGGACTTTGCCTATAAATAGGAGTCACCTCCTCCACATTTTCACACACCATTCTTCATTCCACTCATTTCCTCACTCTCACTTTCTCTCTCACACACCCTCTCTCTCTACTCTCTCTCTCTTCTTTTTCTCTCTCTAGAATTAGGGTTAGCATCAGTTAGTTCTCAGTTAATATTTAACTGGGACTAACGGAGGGACTACTTTTGTAATAGCGTAGGGAATAGTTCAGGGGCTTATTTGTAATATTGTCGAAGATATTGCGGAGATTCTGCTTGTACTCTCTCTCTAACGTTTATTCAATCTACGCTTTATTAACGGTTACTTCTTTCCTTATCTATTATAATGATGATTGCTGTTGTTATTATGCTAGATTTAGAATCTGTTATTATGCGTAGTGAGTAGTTATATTGTGTGTTTGTTGTGATGTAGTTAGTCGTTAATTCAGATGATGTCATTATGAAACAACGGAAGTAACGTTATACGGCTTTCATTTGTATAGCGCCGGAAACATCACTAATGTGTGGAGTACGGAACGTGGAAGCTATGAAAGTCGTGGGCACAATCTGTTGTGGATTAATGTTCCCAACTATTATATTATAAATGAAAACTCGGTGCTTTGATTACGCGTTCCATCTATGATTTTAAACCGCATATTCAACTAACGCCTTTCCACCAATAAACGTGGTTAAAACCTTTTGATAAGACGTCATATCGGGGGTAATTAATTATCTGTGTTTTGGTTTTGGATCTGTGGAAATACTTTATACGTACTGTACACCGGGAATAAACTTCTGATTAAATATCTGTGTTCAAATAACATGGTCTGGTTTTGAAGCCGTGGAAATGCTGTTTTAAACAAGTATTGTACACTGTGAATAAACTAGGGATTTATTGGTTAAATACAAGTGAGGGCTGGTTTAAATCATAAATGGGGAATCTCTAATCTAAAATACAAACTCAGTTTATGAATCCAGAAAGGAAGACGAGGAATCATCTAGTATTCCAAATTTGTCTATCACCCCTGGATTCTACAAAACCATTGATGGAAAGTAATCAAACACCAACCAAGTCTTAAACCTAAATGTTTTATTCAATTGAGTATCACTGTGGTGTTAAGAACGGTCGGACCGTTAGTGGGTCTGTTACTTTATGCATGCGCCCAGGAATCTTTGTATTCCAGAAAAGGGTCACTGTTCCGTAACAGGGCAGTGTTGAGAGTTGAACAGCCTCCTCCGATCAGAATCACGATAGCCTAGTTACTCAGTGACATACTGATTGAGAAATCAATCAGTAGGGTGCTAGTGCTTACACCATAAATACTTAAGACAAATAAAATACAAATCTTTAGAAAGACGTTTTCATAACTTAAACCAAAACATCATCCCAATGCAAGGCTAATGAAGTCACAACAAACACCTCCTCTATCCTGACTGCTATCCCTTTATTTTATTTTATTGCTTAGTTTAATTAGTAGTATAATTTAGAAAACAAACAAAACAAACCTCCAACTGCTTTTAAAACAACCTTCACTAGCTAGATTCGGACATCTTGATTTCTCTGTTTCACAATACCGTTGGTTTTAAAGAACGACCCTAGGTCATACTTGCTGCTATACACCTTTAGCACTGGTAAACTTAGGCCCCATCATTTACAAATTTTAAAACTCCAATGACACGTCGCCAGTAGTCGGTGCAACGACAGGTTAATTCCTAACCGACCGCTGGTGGCGCGTCAAGTTTTTGGCGCCGCTGCCGGGGAATCAACAGTAAGACTCAGAGACGTCATGATGAACTTTCTTTCTAGTGATCCTTTAGGATGGTTCTCTCTTCTTAAACCCCTAAAAATTCTTTCAACCCTTCCTTTCCCGTATCCCGAAGACGACATCCTACCCATCCGGCAAGAAAAGCGTTCATCTTCCCACAATCCTACAACCACCGCACGCATCACTCTCGCTGATAGCAACAAACCCTCGATAGAAGTTCGAGGTGGACCCATACGCTACCCGGAGACTAAAGGAGCATCATTCGAACTCAAGCACAATGTAGTGCAGCTAATCCTGAATCGCTGCCAATTCAATGGACAACCGAACGATGACCCCTACTCCCACCTCAACAAATTTTTCACCCTGTCCGACTCTTTCAAGCAAAAAGGGGTTTAGCAAAATACAATCCGCTTATATCTGTTCCCCTACTCTCTTTCTCATCACGCACAGACTTGGTTCGAGGAATTAGAGACCAACTCTATCTCCTCATGGGCGGAAATGGAAGATAAGTTCTTAACAAAGTACTTTCCCCCATCCAAATTAATTAAGTTAAAGAAAGACATCTTGAACTTCCAACAGTTTCATGATGAATCAATCTACAGTGCGTGGGAAAGATTTAAGAGGTTGCTTAGAAGATGTCCTAACCACCAAATCGAACGATCAACTCAGTTGTGCACGTTTTACAATGGTCTCGCACCGCACCACAAGCCAATGCTCGATGCCGCTGCTCGAGGAAACTTCACGCGTTGCACGGATGACGAAGCCTGGAATCTGATTGAGAGAATGACCATGAATCACAACGATTGGAACACTGATGAGCATTCCTCATCATCGGCACCGCTTGCCCTTCCCAATCCCGTGCAAACTGAGGCGATCAAATCTCTGACGGAACACATCGGAACGCTGACCGAGGAAATAGGAAAGCTGAAGAAACCTCCTCAACAGGTTTACCATATTCAGTCCTGTCAGAACTGTACCAATCTACAAGCTACGAACCCTGTTGATGACACAGCCTACTATGACCAGTTCCGAACTCACCCACGTCCGCCTGATTATACTCAAACCTCTCCTCCTCGAGCCAACCAATACCTACCAATTCCACCACCCAACCAATTCCAATACCCAACCTTCGCACAACAACCTCAACTTAGTTATAACCAACCACCATTGCTTCCCGGAACCACATCTGAGATGGCCCAATCTTCTGAACCCACTAGGCCAATTACTAGTCGAGACGACACCCTCATACAAATCATCCAAACGATAACGGCTAGACAAGACCAGGTTGATCTCTTCCTAAGAGACCAACTAACTTTACTAAACACTCTTGTAACCCAAGTAAGTCTACTAGCAGAACGTATCGACACTAGACCACAGGGTAGTCTGCCTAGTAATACCTTTCATAACCCACATACTATGGAAGCCAACCAAGTAACCAACCAAGACTCCAAGGTGGCACCGAGCCAACCTTCAGTTCTTTCTCCGGTGAAAGAACAATCTCCTGTCACACAGACAGTTGAGAAAAAGTCTTCTCCAAACCCTAAAAAGGAAAGCTTACCATTTCCAGGACGTCTCAAGCAACAACCTAATGAAGTCAAAGCTTTCAAGTATGCTAAATATGTTAGGAGACTTATCTCAAACAAAGACAAGGTACCCGAAGTACCTAATGTCCCGCTAACTGCTGAATGTTCAGCTATCCTTCAAAATCGTCTGCCGGAAAAACTAGGAGATACCGGACGTTTTACCCTTCCCTGCTCTATCAACCAATCTGGTGATACTCGCTCTCTGGCCGATCTAGGAGCAAGTATTAACCTAATGCCACATTCATTATTTAAAAGACTAGAATTAGGAGACCTTAAACCCACTAAAATGAGTGTCCAGCTAGCTGACCAATCTATTAGATATCCTAAGGGAATAGCTGCGAACATCATGGTTAAAGTCGACAAGTTCTTTTTCCCAACTGACTTTGTGGTAATGGATATTCAGGAAGATATAAACATTCCAATAATCCTAGGTAGACCTTTTATGAACACCGCCAAAGCAGTTATCGATGTGCACTCTCAGACGATCAGCTTGCGCGCTCACGGAAAAAGCATCACATTCAAGACCGATAAGAACGATTGTGTTCCGATGGAGAATAGTGAGCTATATACGGTCTCTATTAGCCAAGACACATCAGATGACGAGATCTCTGAACCAGCAGCCAAGCAGGAAGAAGAGATGAAAGAAGAAAAGAAGCCTCTTGCCAAAGTGGATATTCATCTTCTTGATTCTCTAGAACTGCCTGATTCACAAGCACTATCTCAAGAAATCATCTGCATCCCAATCGTCTCTACTCATGAGCAAATGATTTCAGTGATAGACAAATATGATGGTGACCCTCACATCATAATAGCAGCTATTAGAAATTCTACCAATGATTACTCTATGCATCAAAGATGGCTAATAGCGGTTATTGAGGCAGCATCCACTATCTATCTCATTAGCAAAGGAACCCAAGATCCGCTCTACATTAAGCATTGCATCAGAGTATTTGCAGATGCACTCAAATCTCAGCTCAAGAAAGAAAGGAACAACGCGAATGAACTACTCTTCTACATTGAACGGAGACAAATATACCGCAAGGTGTATGATGTTCTCATGGGCTCTGCGTTTCCTTATTCATCAAAACAGAGGGAGAAGTTGGGTGCTATCAGAAGAAATATTGAAGATGCTACTGACTTCATGGCGATGAGGAATCTACAGGAATTACTTGACTTACTAGCTGAGAAAGATCACTTGAGTACAAAAGAAAGCAATCGATTTATCATCAAGTCTACTCTAGAACATCATATTAAATTGATAATTGAGGAGCTTAGGTACATCATAAGGGACGAAAGCAGGCGTTATCACCCCCTCATTGTTAAAAATATGTCTCTACTCGATGTTGTCACTTTTGTAATAACTCGATTACATGAGATATTGAATGTAGAAGACGCCGAGAAAGCAGAGTATATCCTCCAGGCTGGATATCGCGAGATATTCAACAAACTGATTCATATTTTCAAAAACTCTGGCTTTCCTTTCACCCTTCATCAGCACCAGCTAATCAAAAGCTTGTGCAAGTCTACAGCTGTATTCGAAGGAGATCCTCATAGTGAAGAATTTGAAGATCTGAAGATGAAGTTACTAGAATTTATGGACTCCTTCGGACTTAGGTATCCGAGTAGGGAAGTGATCAAGACAAGAAACACAACGCAGATTGATCCTAATGGGCCAGTCACTAAGGCAGTTGATTACATCACGCAAGGATTACTAGGTCTTTCTAGAGCAGCCTCAGAACAACTTCGAAACTTCAAAGTGGATACCATGGAACCGCTAGATCTAATCTCAAACATGGCCTGCCACTTCCAAAGGATCTATCCTCCGCGATACTCTTTCCCACAACCCAGGGCTCATAATGGCACCATCACTCGCCCTGGGAGCTCCTTCCCGGACACCTAATCTCAGAGGTGTAAAGTCTAGCTCTCGACTCTAACAGCAGCGCTTCTCGGGAGGCAACCCGTGGAATAAGATGTGTAGAGAGAAACGTGTCAATAAGTGAAGAAGATCTCCGACTATCCTTCACACTTGGTCGTACCTAAATGATTTATAAAAACCTTTTGATATTACAACTCATTTGCAAATAAACCACTCGTCTCAGAAAACAGGAAATCACTTTGAAAAACTGATAATTCATGTGTTTCGAGCATTTGAGGTACTTGCATACTACTTTCATGCATTATGCTCGAACTCGTTTAAAAACACATGTTTTATAAAATTGATTTGTAGTAGAAAACATCTTTTCAAATTCTGAGACAGTGATTTCTGTTGATGCAAAATCAACATGGTTTGTCAATATCTTGTATAGAATATTTAGCTTGAATTTGTAATTGAAATTATACGTGTTTGGGCCTGCGACACTGTCAATGTCCCAATGGGCTTGGGCCTGCGACATTGAGCCCAATGTCGCAGGGTCCAATGGTCCAACGTATAAATAGTCAATTAGGGCTTCATTTGTAAGGGTTCGTTCATTGTGTGTGTGTGTGAGACGAATTAGAGAGAGAGCCGAATGTGTAAGAGCAGAGAGGAGAGAAACGAAAGTTTGTATTGGTGATTGTAATCTTTATTATTCAATTGTGAATATATACAAAAGATTATAGAGAAAACGTGTGTTTCGGTTTGTTTGGATTCCGCACTAACAATCAATTGAACGATCCGATCAGATCCCACGTGTACGGGACTATCAACTGGTATCAGAGCCGTAGAATCAAGGATTCGTCGGTTTTGGATCGTATTTTGAACGTTTTTTGGTTTGATTCGCGAAGGTTTAATTGATTAATCTTCGTTTCTGAGTTTGTTTGCTTGAAGAAATCGATTTCTGGAAGTGTTTTTGGGTTAGATCGACGTTTGGTTTTCGAAATTTCGTTAGGGTTTCGAAAATTTTCGATTTTTTGGGGGTTTTGGTCGCTGCAGCCCGATTGTGCGACGTCACCTGCGACGTCGCTAAGTTGCGACGTTACCTGCGACGTCGTTATTTTGACCTTAAGTGGTTATTGCGACGTAGGCTGCGACGTCGCTAGCCTCTGCGACGTTGGACTGCGACGTAGGACGCTACGTCGCATTTTCGATTCTTAATTGAGTCATCGGACTTCTGCGACGTACCGTTGCGACGTTGCGATTTTTCTCCGACATTAACCTCGTTCTAGATTCGTAAAAAAAAAAAAAAAAAAAAAAAAAAAAGAGTTTTTTGGCGGGAAACTCCGAAAAATTTGTGTGTTTTCAAATTTTTTCCATAGTCTTAAAAGTGTTCAATTTTAGGCTAGAAAAAGTTTCATTTTACCCGGCCATTTTTTGACGTTTTCGGACCAAATTTTGGCGGGAAAAACGCGAAAATTTTTGTAATTTCAAATTTTGTTTTTAGGCTTAGAATAGCTTTATTTTAGTGTCGGAAAAGTTTCGCTACACTCTGTCGGTTTTTGACATTTTCGAATCCGATTTTGGAGGGAAAATTCGTAAATGGCTTTTGGTAACAGAGTGCCTCCTTCTACATCTTTGTTTTATAGTGATTTTGCGAGTTGGAAGATTCAGTTATGCAATTTCATTGATTACAAAGATCCAAATCTGTTCAATTGGTTTAACACCATTGATCGATATGAGCAACCAAGACTCGATGGGGTGCTTAAATCAAGAGCTCAAATGTCAGTCAAGGAACGAGCAGAGTTTGATAAAGACAATAGACTGTATGAGATGATTACCAAGTGCTTGCCAGAAGTTGTGATTAATAAATTTAAAGATCAAGCAACTTCTATAGGATTATGGGATGCTCTTATAGTGGCTTACGATCAAAAGGAAAAGAAGTCAGAGGCTAATATTCAAGTTCCTAGTCTAAATGATACTTCCAAATCTACTTCCAACTCAGCAGCATCTACTTCTACTGGCACTTCCTATACTTCTCATACAGCTCATACCGCTCCTTCAAAGTCTACTGAGGAACATGCTAAAATCTTTACAGCTTTCCTCAATTCTTATGAGAACTTTCTTTCCAAGAAGGCTAGTACTTTGCAGCTCACTGAGGAAGACTTTGAACAGATCGATTCTGATGATTTGGAGTATATGGACATCAAATGGAGCATGGCCATGATAACCCAAAGGACAAAGAAATTTCTTCAGAGAACGGGTAGAAAAGACCTGGATGATGATGGTGATACAGGTCTTGGTTTTAATAAAAGCAAAGTGAAATGCAAGAACTGTCAGATTCATGGGCACTTTGCTAAGGAGTGTGAGAAAGTAAAATATCCTTCATCTGGATTCACTACTCCTTCAGCTCCCAAGACTCCAGAGAATAGCACAACATCACAGGAGACGGTGGTGTTTAATCAAGGATTGTTTGATTTTAGTGCACTTCAAGGAGAGGTTCAACACAGTGCGCTTTTGGCAAAGATACATGCAGTACATGATGAACCTAAGGTACCCATAAACTGTGTTTCTTGTTTAACATTGACTGAATCTCTTAAGAATTATCAATATGACAATTTAGAGTTGCGAGAAAAAGTTGTTAAACTCACCGAGTCAAACAAGTTTTTGAAAGCTAATGAATTTCTTTATGAAAAACAAATTGAGGCTTATAAGTTAGACACTGAAAAATACAAGTCTAAAGTTTTTAGCCAACAGGATGCTATTAATAGCTATCTTAAAGAAATGGAACTTTTGAATAAAGAACTTTCTGAGCTAAAGTCTGAGTCTGACAATTTTAAAAAGGGAATCACGAATTTCTCAAATTCTCATAAACTCTTCGATGAAATGGTTGACAAGATGAGGACAGATAAAAGTAAAGCGGGACTTGGGTATCCACCTCCCACTAACTATTATCCTAAGCCTGTTAAGGAAGGCACCGAAGAACTTGTGGCTGACTACTCATCATGGTCAGCTACAAAGTCTAAAGAAGCTACATCCAATCCCAAAAGGCAGGCAAAGGAGAAAACTAAACGGACAGAGTATCCCTTGCCTACTTTTGTTAAGTCTGATAGTACACCTCCAGTTCGTGTTGAGGAGGTCGTTGAGGTAGAAGATATACCTGAAGAGTCTACCATTAAGGTTGAGAAAATAAATGTCAAACCTGAAAATTTCATCATTACAACTGAAAATGATGATTGTTTTACATGCAAAGGCAAAGCTAAGGTTGACAATGAATCCTCAAAAGTTGAAGTTGATAAATCTGAAAAGAATAAACCTTCAAAATCAACTAACTCAACCTCAGGAACATCTACTTCAACATGTTCTCCTAAGAGTGCATGTTCAACAAATGTTCCTGGTCATAGACCTTCTGTGTATTGTCCTCCACCGAAACGATTTGAGGGAACTCATTGGAATCAATCTTATGTTGAGAAACGTTCTTGTTTTCGTTGTGGTCAACAGGGCCATATTATTAGGGATTGTCGGTTGTTATCCCTAGATAGGTTTGGTAGAGAGATGCCAAGAACTTCCTCTTTCAGGAATTCTTTTTCAAAATCTTTTTCAAGGCGTCGTTCGTATTCGCCTGTATCTAGTTGTGCATCAAACTCTCCAAAACCTATGGCAAGAGTAAACAAAGTTGTGCCCAGTAGACCTCAAGTTCAACAGCACAACATTGTTGAAAACAAATCATCTGAACCTACAAAGGTTTGGAAACCCAAATCCACAAACAACACATCAATGAAATCTTCCGAATTTTTAAAATATCATAAACTCATTGATGTGATGGTTATGGATGACCATGGACAACCCAAGTCTATCAAGGCTTGGGTATCCCATAAGTACTAACGTTTAATTGTTTGTGGTGGTGCAGTCGGATTTTTACTAGCTAACATTTTTAGTGACTGCAAGGATGTGGATATTGTTGGAAGAATGCGATGATGATTTGTGATTTGGATGAGAATTTCGATGTTATGAGGTGGTAAAAGTGCTAAAGGCATTTGACTTGACTTGATATGTGATTTTGATACTTTTCTTTAAATTTTTGTTTAATGCAACAGCCATTCTTTATACTTTTTAGTATTAAAGAAATGCAATGTTGCGAAATTTATTCAATTAAAAAATACAAAAATATGTTTAATGTTTAAGGGGAGTATTTTTTGGATTGGATATAAGACTTTGCTGTTCAGGGGGAGTAATTCTGAATATTCAAAATTCTGATTATTTAATTCAGAAATGTGAACAGCAAGATTCTTAAGTCTTGAAAAGATGATGGGTTGTGTCTGTAAACAACTTGGGATATGATAGTACATCGGGTGACATGCATAAAAATGGAAATTTTAAGGTTTATGTTTGATGTGTCAGTAGGTTTATCTGGTATATTTAACACATCTTTTATAAACATTAGCTTCATCATATGATGTATTGGTAGGCATGGTACACACCGGTTTGTGAGTGAGTAAGAAGTAATAATAAAACTTGTCTATTACTTTGTGAAAAATGTTATATGATGTATGGCATAAGTCTTAATTGATAAATGGAAGTACTATCATACACTGTCATAATTATGTAAATGTAAAATGGGCATATAGTGATAATATGATTATTCGCCTAACTAATGGTGACTATTGTTGTACTCACGTACAGACCTGAATCCATTAGTTATGCAAATAGTCTCAAACTTGTTATGTTCATACTAAGGGACCCTCTGTTGTACTTTGTACAGATCTGGGGCCACTAGTATCTTCATAGTCGGTTTGATGTATGCCTAAATATAAATATCAAGTGTATGTTACGAGAAAACCGCGATAAACTTGGTCTTGTAATCTCTACCTTGTGTGAATGTGCAGTGTTCGTTTTACTGAAGTTTATCAGTATATCATATAATAGGTTTCTCAAAATTAATATTCATACTAACAATAAAGGTTAGTTCACAGATACGGATGTAACATGTTTAAGTGGACAAACAATACCGATGATCGTCTTGAACTAATTTTTATAAAAGGTGCTTTAAATATGTCAAGTAAATTTAAAGTGGACAAATATACTGATGATCGAAATAACACTTACTATTTGCTAATAATTGCATGTTGACCTGATATGATTCCTAAGCAGACTTACAACAATCCTTTCCCCAATTTATTTTAATCTTTGTTATTTGTTTTTCCTTTATAAAGAAAATACAAAAAGATTTTATTTCTATGTTATTTTCTTCAAACATCACATATCTTGTTAAAGTCAAATATTGAAGATGCAAAGGATGTCAGCTATTCTCCAAAGTTTGTGAAGATAATTCTATCGGAGAAGCTGCTGATGATTGAGAGATGGTCACTGAGTTTGAAGATCTTATTGTATGATAAATTTGTGTCAGTCACATGAATTTGGACATCAAGATTTCTTGGAAGACCATGCTATCTCAAAGGGGGAGCTTGTGATTGTTGAAGACATGAAAGAGTTTGTTGATGAAGACTAATTGAAGACTTATTTGACCAAGCTGATGACAAGGGGGAGTTTGTTGGTGCATTTTGTGTGTCAGTCAGTTGGTCAAACTATTGTAATTGTCAAAGTCAATTAGTCTACGAATGAGAAGTTGTTGATCAGAGAGAGGATAAGTGCTAGCAGATACTCAAGCTAAAGTTGAAGATTTGAAGACATATCCAAGCTATTGCCAAGGGGAAGTTTGTTGATGCAAAATCAACATGGTTTGTCAATATCTTGTATAGAATATTTAGCTTGAATTTGTAATTGAAATTATACGTGTTTGGGCCTGCGACACTGTCAATGTCCCAATGGGCTTGGGCCTGCGACATTGAGCCCAATGTCGCAGGGTCCAATGGTCCAACGTATAAATAGTCAATTAGGGCTTCATTTGTAAGGGTTCGTTCATTGTGTGTGTGTGTGAGACGAATTAGAGAGAGAGAGAGCCGAATGTGTAAGAGCAGAGAGGAGAGAAACGAAAGTTTGTATTGGTGATTGTAATCTTTATTATTCAATTGTGAATATATACAAAAGATTATAGAGAAAACGTGTGTTTCGGTTTGTTTGGATTCCGCACTAACAATCAATTGAACGATCCGATCAGATCCCACGTGTACGGGACTATCAATTTCTCTTTTCATTTGCAAAAATATTGAGTTTGTAAAAAGGGTACGACCAACGTGTTCACACTTACGAGATTAATTCACAAGAGAATGATGAATGAATGAAACCAATGGCAAGACGCTTGAAGCCGGGCCGATCTTCATGGATGCAGAAAAGGATCCTGGCAACATCTCTTTTCATAAAATTCAGACTCTCAGCTTCAGTGCAGCTCGCTATCTGGGGAGTGTCTTAACCCTTTACCCTCTTTTGATTATAATTCTGTATATTATTTGCTTTGTTAAGTTTGTTATGTAATCTATACTCTATCCTAAGCTTATCACTAAGTGTGGGATTCCAGCCCAAAACAAACACTTGAGAAACATTTTCTTACATGTTCAAACTCTAAGTGTGGGATTTTACTTCCAGTAAATCTCAACTCAAGAGAACATTAGGGACAATGTTCCTCTAAGTGTGGGATAGGAGGTATAGAATACCTTGGTTAGTTTTTATGATTTTTAATGTCCGAAGTAGCAAATTCAGAAAATGTTCCTCAAATTTTTTAAAATTTTTTCAAGAAAATTAAAAAGAATGAGCCTAATCACCTGATTAACTCTGCTAATTTTGAGTCATAATATATTTTGAGAGGAGCTATTTTCAAATATGAGTAATATATTTCGGAATCTAGGGAAAATAAGGTAGAAATTTCTTAAGCATTAAATGATAATCTAATAGGAAGCATGACAAAGCACATACAACCCTATTTGCAGTGAGGTATCTTGAGCCTAAAAGAATTCATCTTTAATGCTTCACTATTCATTTCTTGTGTGTGCCGATGCATGTATCTCTGAATTAGAACTTGCTCTTGACATACGCTTCGAGACCACATTGGTGTGTACCGTACGCGGTATAGGTGCAATTAGATGACCTTGATATTCCCTAGGATTTAAACCCCTTTTCTCATATCTCTTGAAGCCAAAAACCCTTCCGATACTCATTTTTAGTATCGATGATCCGCCTAGTAAACCCTGTTGAGCCTAAACCTTTCATTTCATAAAACCCTCATCATTAAACCCTACTTCCCAAATATCTCCAAACTTATCTTAGAATTTCTGAGGTTGTGAAAACATCTTTTAGGACATCCGCTTCAATTATGCTCCCAAGTCTTCCTCTTTCGTGTTCTCTAAAAGATATATATCTCTAAAAGGTGCGAAAAATTGGCACCGCAAAAGGACTCGAAGTTCAAGATCAAAGATCATACTTCTGAAAAGGATTTCTGAAAGAATCAAAAGAAAATATCCTTGGAAATTCTCTGGCAAAGAAGTTCTGGAAAAAAAAAATGCAGAAAAAGAAATAGAAAAAGAAGAAAAAGAAGAAAAGAAAAGAAAAATAAGTTCCGCAAGAATAAAGATACAAAGTCCTTCGAAGTATCATCCTCACGTTAAAAATCCGATAGAAGACGAATAGCTATCTCCTTTCCGTTTTAAAATAAAGTTTTTCAAGATCTCAGTTGTTTTAAGATAAGCAACCCTTACAACCCAAATCTACCACTTTCCATACCCTTCAACCTTTACCAAACACTACAACCCTCATGAATGTCTTGGGATAATTAGCACCGTCCTCACCTAAGTGGTGGAGATCCGATTCTCGATCAAGCCTATGACGATGAGTGCTGCATGACTGGCTATTTGAGCGATTTCATTTGTTCTAGATTGATAGGAAACCCGATACACTTTGAGTGAATTGAGTGACCACCTTTAGTGAGATCGCCTAGTCATGTGTACTCCAAGATCATGAGATTTGGAAGTATGCCTAAGAGAATCTTTTCTTGTTTATGAAAGGATCATCTTATCTTTCCCTATATTCTGACATTATCTTACTTACATCTGGGAGTGGTAACTCTTAAAACATGTTGTGACTCGCTCTAAAATGTTTTAAAATGTTTTCAAAAACTGAGTGTTGCTTGAGGACAAGCAACGTCTAAGTGTGGGATAACTTGATGTGACGCAAAAAGTCATGTTTTTAAGTACGATATTCCACACTTTTTGGGCACATCTTTAGTGAAAACATTCCAAAACAATCATTATTTACTAAAATTCACTAAAGTGCTCCAAATATAGGCGTTGCTGCAAAAATCACAAAAAACGTCCAAATAACGAGCAAAACAGAGCGAATAAACAACAACCAATTCTCACACCCTCATTTACCTTATGATAAACATATTCTAACCTTATGGTATGATGTAATAGGTAAAAACGAGACGGGAGAATCAAGAATCATGCAAATTGGATAAAGAACGGAAGAGATACGGCTTCTACAGATCGTTAAAAGTCATTCCGGATATGCCTGAGATATACACATCCAATTTCTGTGAAATTAACACCATTAGAAGCGTAACGGAATTACGAGATCGTGGGCGAAAGAATCAGGTCAAACGGACGTGTAACGAAGGAGATACGGGCGTTTTAAGCAACGAACGAAATCAGACGGAGACCGTATACGGCCCTGGACACCGTATACGGCCCTACCAAGACCGTATACGGCCCTTGCAAGACCGTATACGGCCCCTGCAAGGCCGTATACGGCCCTCCCTACCCCAATTGGTGCTCGTTTGTGCTTCGTTTGCTTGTACGTTGGTGCTTCGTGACTTGTACGGCTGATTTGGGACTTTGCCTATAAATAGGAGTCACCTCCTCCACATTTTCACACACCATTCTTCATTCCACTCATTTCCTCACTCTCACTTTCTCTCTCACACACCCTCTCTCTCTACTCTCTCTCTCTCTTCTTTTTCTCTCTCTAGAATTAGGGTTAGCATCAGTTAGTTCTCAGTTAATATTTAACTGGGACTAACGGAGGGACTACTTTTGTAATAGCATAGGGAATAGTTCAGGGGCTTATTTGTAATATTGTCGAAGATATTGCGGAGATTCTGCTTGTACTCTCTCTCTAACGTTTATTCAATCTACACTTTATTAACGGTTACTTCTTTCCTTATCTATTATAATGATGATTGCTGTTGTTATTATGCTAGATTTAGAATCTATTATTATGAGTAGTGAGTAGTTATATTGTGTGTTTGTTGTGATGTAGTTAGTCGTTAATTCAGATGATGTCATTATGAAACAACGGAAGTAACGTTATACGGCTTTCATTTGTATAGCGCCGGAAACATCACTAATGTGTGGAGTACGGAACGTGGAAGCTATGAAAGTCGTGGGCACAATCTGTTGTGGATTAATGTTCCCAACTATTATATTATAAATGAAAACTCGGTGCTTTGATTACGCGTTCCATCTATGATTTTAAACCGCATATTCAACTAACGCCTTTCCACCAATAAACGTGGTTAAAACCTTTTGATAAGACGTCATATCGGGGGTAATTAATTATCTGTGTTTTGGTTTTGGATCTGTGGAAATACTTTATACGTACTGTACACCGGGAATAAACTTCTGATTAAATATCTGTGTTCAAATAACATGGTCTGGTTTTGAAGCCGTGGAAATGCTGTTTTAAACAAGTATTGTACACTGTGAATAAACTAGGGATTTATTGGTTAAATACAAGTGAGGGCTGGTTTAAATCATAAATGGGGAATCTCTAATCTAAAATACAAACTCAGTTTATGAATCCAGAAAGGAAGACGAGGAATCATCTAGTATTCCAAATTTGTCTATCACCCCTGGATTCTACAAAACCATTGATGGAAAGTAATCAAACACCAACCAAGTCTTAAACCTAAATGTTTTATTCAATTGAGTATCACTGTGGTGTTAAGAACGGTCGGACCGTTAGTGGGTCTGTTACTTTATGCATGCGCCCAGGAATCTTTGTATTCCAGAAAAGGGTCACTGTTCCGTAACAGGGCAGTGTTGAGAGTTGAACAGCCTCCTCCGATCAGAATCACGATAGCCTAGTTACTCAGTGACATACTGATTGAGAAATCAATCAGTAGGGTGCTAGTGCTTACACCATAAATACTTAAGACAAATAAAATACAAATCTTTAGAAAGACGTTTTCATAACTTAAACCAAAACATCATCCCAATGCAAGGCTAATGAAGTCACAACAAACACCCCCTCTATCCTGACTGCTATCCCTTTATTTTATTTTATTGCTTAGTTTAATTAGTAGTATAATTTAGAAAACAAACAAAACAAACCTCCAACTGCTTTTAAAACAACCTTCACTAGCTAGATTCGGACATCTTGATTTCTCTGTTTCACAATACCGTTGGTTTTAAAGAACGACCCTAGGTCATACTTGCTGCTATACACCTTTAGCACTGGTAAACTTAGGCCCCAGCATTTACAAATTTTAAAACTCCACTGACACGTCGCCAGTAGTCGGTGCAACGACAGGTTAATTCCTAACCGACCGCTGGTGGCGCGTCATTAGTATTTTCTCATTTATCTATTTATTTTGTTATTGTTAATAGCTCTATTAAGTAGCGGTCCTTTAGGGTTTAGTTTCCTAGTTGATCTAGATTAATTGTTATTTTCCGCTGCATATGTTAATCTAGTTAGGGAATAGAAAACCCAACATTTTCAAATTCAGAAAGAATATAAGATAATCATTTTTAAGAATCAAGCCAGCGGTGACAGGTCTGTACAGACGTACAGTAGAGCAACATAATCTTGATTCAGGTTTAAGCAAAACCAATCGCAGTCAAACCAAATTTTGTGGCGACCTTGTTTGGTATCTTAGAATTTAAGACTTTGAAAGTGCATTGAGTCACGTTTGCTTAGTTTTGAGTTTACACTGACGGAGACCAGGTCTGCACTTACGCACAACAGAGGAAACCATCAGCATAAACCTCCAAATGATTTCAGATAAAAATTCCAAAGATAGAAGTATGTCAAGCTACGTTAAGGAATTAAGACGTTGAGTCGTACATCACAAGGTGTATACCACGAGATTATAGACACGTATTAGATTTATTTCTTAATAGCCCAGAGACCGGTGTGTATCATGCCTACCAATACATCGTATGATGAATCTAGTTTTTATAAAAACTGTAGCAAGTATGCTAGATAAACCTACTGATACATCAAGGATAAACCTTAAAATTTTCATTTTGTGCATGTTCCCTAATGTACTATCATTTCCCTAGTTGTTTACAGACACGACTGAACGTCTATTTTTTTTAATGTAGCAACTTTGCGTTTTCTTTAATACTAACAAGTATAAAGAGTGGCTGTTGCGAGGTTTTTTTTTTTTTAAACATAGAAACAAACCAAGTCCAAAAGTTATTTTTTAGATTGAAAGAACCTTAAACCAATCATGTTGACCAGTTCATCAAATCGGGCACGCGAAAAGGCTTTGGTGAACAGGTCGGCATTTTTCTTAAGGGTGCCTATGTGGACAAGGTCTATAAGGTGTTTCTCGTAGCAATCCCGTATGAAGTTTAACCTAAGTTCTATGTGCTTAGTCTTAGAGTGTTGTACGGGATTGCGTGTAATAGATATAGCAGTTGTGTTATCGATATGAATAGGAGTCATAGTAAGAAGTAACCCTTAATCACGTAGTTGATGTTGAATCCAAAGAACCTGGGAACATCAACTAGTAGCAGCAACATACTCGGCCTCCGCTGTAGAAGTAGAAACCGTAGTTTGTTTCTTATACTGCCAAGAAACCAAACGTGATCCAAGAAACTGACATCCACTAGTTGTTGACTTCTTATCAATATTGCAGCCGCCATGATCAGAATCTGAATAGGCAGTAAGAGCGAACTTTTTCTCATTTGAATACCATAGACCAAGAGTTGGTCTATGTTTGAGATATCCAAAAATTCTCTTCACCGCCTTCATATGAGAAACCTTGGGCTTAGCTTGATATCTTGAGCAGATTGACACAGCGAATACAATGTCCGGCCTAGAGGAAGTCAAGTACATGAGAGATCCTATCATAGAGCGACAGTCCTTTTCTTTGCAGTCTTCTTCACTCTCATTAGGTCCAAGATTGTGGTTAAGCTCGATGGGAGTGCCATAGGTTTTACAATTAAGCAAGTCATACCTGGTCAACATATCAGTAACATATTTTGACTGATGAATGTAAATACGTTTGGTAGACTGCTCAACTTGCACTCCTAGAAAGAATGTAAGCTCCCCCATTGCACTCATCTCAAACTCAGATTTCATAATTCTCTCGAAGTCCTTGCACAATGCCTCGTTAGTTGAACCGAAGATGATATCATCTACATAAACCTGCACAAGTAACAAATCATTTCCCTCTCTTTTTGTGAAGAGAGTGCTATCAATGTTGCCACTTTCGAAACCATTTTTCAGCAGATAATTAGCAAGCCTCTCATACCACAGCCGCTGAGCCTGGTGAAGACCATACAATGCCTTGTCTAATTTGCAGACATAATTTGGATGCACAGACTCTTCAAAACCCGGAGGCTGCTTCACATAAATCTCAGTATCAACCTGTCCATACAAAAATTCGATTTTGACATCGAGTTGATAAACTCGGAATCCTTTGAAAGACGCATATGCCAAGAAGATGCGTATTGACTCCAATCTTGCAACTGGAGCAAACACCTCATCATAGTCCAAACCCTCAACTTGAGTAAAGCCTTGAACTACCAAACGCACTTTATTCCTGATCAAAACTCCTCGATCATCTTTCTTTATACGATATACCCAACGAGTTCTAGTCAGACGGACAACCCTGGGTAATGGTACCAAACTCCAAACTTGCAGTTTTTTGAATTGCTGCAATTCCTCTTACATAGCTTCGACCCAGTGTGAGTCTTTCAAAGCTTCTTCAGTCTTTTTAGGCTCCACTTGAGATAGAAAGCATTCTCTGACTTCAGCAGCAAGACATGCAAGAGTAACAGGCTCAGTGGGTTCAGACGTTGATGCAGTATTCTCAGTAGCAGCAACTTGACTTCTAGTCTGAATCCCTTTATCCATTGCACCAATGATATTTTCCACCGGATGATCCTTATTTATTCGAGAACTTGAAATCTCGTCAGGCACAATGACAGAATCCAAATTTGTGGAATCAAACTCCTGTCCATAATCATATGCAACATAATCAGATTCCTGCTCCTCTTCATTAACCGGAACAGTTTCAACAATAGGAGGTGGTGGAGTCGTAGGTGCAGAAGTTGTAGGAGTTGCAGCTGAATCAGGAGTAACAGGAGCTGTAGCTGGTACAGTAGTTGGTGAAGCAGTTGGAGGTGTTGAAGTAGATGGCTTAGATACATCAGAAAACAGATCAAGCCCATTTAACAATGTCACTACCCGTTCGACTTCATCCTCTTTTTCTTGAGGAAGATTAAATGAATCAAATAATGCTTCATAATTAAACAAATGTTCGGGTCCCTTTCCTTGAGGATTTTCGGTGTAACGGAAGCAGGTTACCTCAAAATGTTCCTCGATACGTTTAGTTGCCAGATTATATACACGCCTGTTTGGAGAGTTGTTTGAAAACCCCAAAAACAATCCTTCACTGGATATTGCACCAAATTTTGCAACCTTCTCCTTTGTGTACATAATCGTGCAGGGACATCCGAACGGCTAAAGAAACTGTAAAGATGGCTTATGGTTATTAATCAGTTCATAAGAAGTTTTGTTATGCTTCTTAACCGTAGTGACCCTATTAAGAACATAGCAAGATGTATTGACCGCTTCTGCCCAGAAGGTGATAGGCAGTTTAGAGTCTGCCAACATGGTCCTTGCAGCTTCAATGAGTGTCCTGTTTTTGCGCTCAGCAACTCCATTCTGTTGAGGAGTTCGCGCTGCACTGAATTGATGATCAATGTCTTTCCTTAAACAGTACAATTCAACGGTTGAGTTCTTAAATTCAGTCCCATTGTCAGACCGCAGTTTCTTGATCGACAGATTGCACAGGTTTTCTAGCTTATCAAATAGGTAAGTAAGAATCTCAGGTACTTCATCCTTAGTGGACAGGAAATAAACAAAAGAAAAAATGAGAGTAGTCATCAGTAACTACCAGACAGTACTTAGATCCTCCCATACTTTTCTTACTCACTGGTCCAAATAAATCCATGTGCAGTAGCTCCAAAGGACTTGCAACAGAGTTCACTAATTTAGACTTATGGGATTTTTTATGCTGTTTCCCTTTCTGACAGGAAACACAATGATCGTTTATTCCAAAGGATTGCTTCGGAACTCCTCGCACAAGATCATTCTTTACCAAATAATTCATTTTACGGAAGTGCAAATGACCCATACGTTTGTGCCAAAGTAGTGACTCTTTTTCTGGAGCTTTAGATAACAGACACGTATGTTGAGTTGTTTCAACAGTTCTCATATCCAAGATATACGTGTCCTTTTGTCTTGGTGCTCTCAGTAGCACCCATTCCTCGGGAATAACAAATCCCAGCTTCAGAATATAGCACTCAGTGTCGGTAAACACAGTAGTGTACTTTTTGTCGCACACTTGAGAGACACTGAGCAGATTGTGGTTGAGCTGTTCCACAAAGTTCAGTTTTTCAAAACTCATTATCCCATTAGTGAGTGTACCCTGACCAGTAATAATACCTCCCTTATCACCGGCAAAAGCAACATATCCCCCATCGTAATCATGAAATTCAGATAGCAGAGATATATCGCCAGTCATATGTCGCGAGCAACAACTATTGATGTACCACTTGCTATTTTTACTTGCTTCAGGTTGCTGCGACATCACAAACAAAGAAATTAATTAGTAAGGGAGACCCAAGCCTTTACAGACTTGGGTAACCCAGTAGCATCATCTACAATGACTACATCAGTCAAGATTTTATTTTTGAGCAAATCTGAGGTGTTGACTGATGTATCATTGTCAGATGAAGAATCAGTACGTGACTCTTTGATCTTCCAAACCTTTTGAGATTTGAGTTGTTACTTGTTAACAACTTTGAGCTTATCATCAGTTACTTTTGTGGGCTCAATGTTGTTAATCTTAGAAGCAGATGGTGGAGATGCAGAACCTCTCATAGAAACATATTTATGAGAAAGATTTCGAAATTTAGAGGTTCTTGAAACACCTTTACCAAACTGCTTCTTTGCAAGCAACGGACATACATTTATCAGATGACCTTGTTTTTTGCAGTAGAAACAAGATCTGTTCTCAAAAAATTCTTGAGATTGAGGAATAAATCTCTGAGGACGGCCAAAGGAAGCATTTGCTAAGCATGCGCACTTGTGTGAGCATGTGGTGGTAGATGCTTGGGAAGATGATTTAGAAGATTTTGTATTATTTTTAACATTTTCATTTGATTTCAAAATCGTCTTTTTAGGCTCAGCTTTTGCTTTTGCTTTTCCTTTTGGTTTTGAAGAGTCATCATCCTCATTTGAGAGGATGTGGTTTTCAGATTTGACCAATTTCTCCCCCTTTGGTCCGTATTCCTCATCTGTTATGTCCTCAATTTCAATTTCCTCCTTAAAACTAGCTGGAGGATTAGACTTAGCCTTACTAGATTTAGGCTTGTCTTCAACACTAGGCTTAAATGGCTCAGCCTTAACATCAAGAGTCTTGGTAGACTCAATCTTTTCAACCTTTTGAGACTTCAAAGTTTCAGGCTCACTAGTCGATGCCTTAACTGGCTCAGGCATACTAGTTTCAGGTTTCTCAGACACATTCTTCACATTTTCAGCCTTAACTTGCTTAGGCTTACTTATCTTTATACTAATTGCAGGTTTAACAGGTTTTATGTCTACCTTGGGAAAGGTAGGCACAAAGTCATTTATGACTTCCTTTTCAGGCTTTGGGAGATAATCTTTTGGAGGTGGGACATGGTGATAACCAAGCCCTACCTTACTTTTAGTATCACTCCTTTATTTCTGAAGGATTTCATCAAAAACCAGAGAGGATGTTGAAAAATTTGACAGTTTACGATTTAAATTAAGAACTTCAGCCTGAGAATCAGCAAGTTCTTTCTTTACAGAAGTTAACACATCGACATAACTTCCTATTTCATCTTGCTGTTCAAAAATTTTAGCCTTTAGTTCTTTCTTTTCTTCTAAAACTGCATTTAACTTCTTTTCAAATGCCTTATAGCTTTCTCTTAACATTTCATTACTTTCAGTTAATTGAGTTATATTAGCATTAAGGCGTTCATTATCCTCTCTATATCTGTTAACCTGGTTAGTCAATTTAATACAAGAGATACAAGAAAGAGGCTCATCATCTACCTCATGAACTTCAGCCATGAGAGCAGTTTCTTCCGTATCTTTCTCCTCAGCATCATCTGTCCAGCTGTTATCCCAAGGAGTATCTGTCAGCATCAAGGCAGCTGAAACCATTGCCTTTTCTTCAGCCTTACTTGGAGAAGGTTTGGTTAACCCAGAAGATGGATTCTTGTGTTTTTCACATTCACGAGCAAAGTGTCCCTAATTTTGACACTTGTAGCATTTAACCTTGCTCTTATTGAATCCCAAACCCTTTTCACCTGGATCTGTCACTTATTTTCTCCCCGAATTTTTCAAGAAGTTCTTTACACGTCTTGAGAGCATAGCCATGCTTCACTTCAAGTCCATTCGTTCTAATTCTTATTGATCAATTTGCCCAAAGTCTTCATCGGACATATCACGGCGGGAATGGGAGATTACCGGTAAGCCAGATGCTTCGCGAAATTCTCTCATGTCTTTATTTGATTGGTTTGAATCCCGACCAAATTCTTCCGAGACCGTCTACTCGAGCAGTAAGAGTACGATACCTTCTCATCTCCTTCGATTGCAGTCTCTTACAGAAATGCTGCAAAAGTGGATGCATATTCTTCATCAATAGCCGGCGAAGTTCCTTGACCACGGACATAATAACCACCAGAAGATGTAGTACTTGCTGAACCATATCCACTAGTCCTGCCAGCCATAAACACAGTACCAGTAGATTGACTTGTGGATACAGAAACATCCACACCATAAAGCTTGGGATTTTGGACGAAAGCAGTAGCTTTGGTCTCCTTTCTTTGCATGTCAAGAAGATCTGCCTCAATCTGTCCAATCAAGTCATCAAATTCGATATCCTTAATGTCCTCGTCCTTTTCCATCAGTAGAACCCGAGTGTTCCACTTCTTAGGCAGAGAACCCAGAAGCTTCTTGTTGACATCAGTTTTGTCCAACGTGACACCACCTTCAATCAACTCACTAACCAACTCTGAGTATCTGTTACAAATATCTTCCAATGACTCGTTAGGCAACATGTCAAACACCTCATACTGTTTCTTGATGAGATCGAGCTTATTCTTCTTATACTGTTCACTACCTCCACATTTCTTCTCAAATGCGGTCCATAAATCATAAGCAATCTTATGATGTCTCATTTGCCTCAAGATTTGTTGAGGTAATGCCATAGAATTGGCAGAGTAGGTTTTCCTTTCCATATCAAATGCCTTTCGCTCTTCAGGAGTCATTGATTTCATTGACTTCTCAGGAGCGGGTCCATTGAAAATCCCAGAACGTACGGGGCGTTCGTATCTCTCCTCCAGATATAATTGCATCTCAGGATCATGAAAAGCGACGAATGATTCAAACCTTTGTCGCCAGTCAAGATAGCTCATTCCTGGAGTATACATGGGAGGTTGGTTGGTAGATCCAACCTCATTGTTCTGCCTCAACATTGCCCCCACTTGCTGAATAGATGAGGTAGACGAAGAAGCTGATGTAGACATATTAGATTAACCTGCAAAAGAAACAAGCAAACAAATACAAACTGTTATGCGACACAAAGTTATGTCGCAAAATCAAGTAGCGACACTAAGGTTATGTCGCAGAAAGCCTTTAATCCAAAATCAATTAGCGACACAGAGGTTGTGTCACAATCCAGTAGCGACGGAAGAAAACCGTGTCTTATGTCGCAGATTACAAGCTTGTGTCGCAAGCTTGTGTCGCAAGCTTATGTCGCCTACTTAAAGGCTTATGTCGCAAAAACTCAAAAGCGACAGAAGGATGTGTCGCAGTAACCCTAATCACGACACAAAATTTATGTCGCAGCTTGTGTCGCACAAACGGTTGGAGCAGCGGCCAAGAAACCCTAAAATCGAAAATTTTCGTAACCCTAACGAAAATTCACGAATGGGGGATGAAAAATAACTCAAAGATCTTCCAGAAAGTGCAGCAATCGATCCAATAACACCTTTGATGAAGATCTAACACCAAAAACAAGTCGTTTTAACCCGAAAAACGTATCAAATAGATTCAATAACGCCAAATCCGAAGATTATGGCTCTAATACCAATTGTAGGATCCCTGATGCGGACCTAATTAAATCCTAACTTCAATCGAACGTGCGGAATCCAAACGATTGAATATAAATACGTTAAACGATTAAACGAATCAAACGCAAAAGTATATGAATACTTAAACAATACCGATCAGATTATATTGAATAGAATAAATACAATAAGCCCTCTGATCTCACAAATTCGTCAACCCTTACAAATGAGCCGAACTCGTCAATTTATACTCGAAACCTAAACTAACCCTTGCGACACAAGCTGTGTCGCCAGACCGACTCACGCGACACAAGATGTGTCGCCAAGTTGACTCTTGCGACACAAGCCTTATGTCGCAACTGCGACACTGACTGTGTCGCATCTGCGACACTGGCTGTGTCACCTAAACATAATATGTAATCTCTTATATAAATACACAATGTCATAATTACAGAACAAACTCATTACAGACTGAGACCAGCTGACAGACACACTAAGATGCATCAACATTCGTCCATGATAATCCACCACTTGAAACAAGCTAAGATACAAGTAAACTACCACTTGATTGTGCAAACCTCTTGCTCGGAAGCAATCTAGTAATACACAATCATCCACATAATTTAACAACAATGATTCTCAATTAGAAAGCAAAATGAGTTACAAACAACTACCACATGATTGTGCAAACCTCTTGCTCGGAAGCAATCCGGTAATACACAATCATTACTTAATTAATCCCTATAATACTCACATTTGCCTTTAATTGGTGATTTACAATATGTAACCAATGATGATATTTCCAAATCTTTAGCACCTAAACATATAGCACATAACAACATATTTAAATTCTAGTAATCATCAAATTAAACTAATAATCACATATAACCTCTCCCCCAACTTTGATTAGTTTAGTTAAACCATTAACTAACTAACCAAAGTTAAACCTTCAATATTCATAATTACTTCCATTATCAATTTACTAACATTCTACACTGGAATTCTTGTTCTATCATTATTTTCATGCTCAATTAACATTATTAATCACACTTTTTGTTGATTTACATCAACCTACAAAGAGTTAGCAAAACCCTTATAATTACTCAAGAACACTAATGATAAATTCATCACTTTTAGATTGTATTATGGTTGCCAATTATCTCATTTACACTAACTAACATCAAACTATGCAATTACTAACCTAAATTTCGGATTAAAATTGCTAGTTATACAAAACCCACCAAAAACCCAAAACCTAGGTTAAAAGCATGGAAGAATCAACTTACAAATGATTAAAGATGATAAAGGAGATGATGAATTTGAGTTATTGAAGCTTGAATCAAGAATTGAAATGGAAAATTTGACTCTAATTGATGTTTCTGCGATTTTCTTTTGTGTCTGGAACGTTTTGGAAGGAAAGGAGATAAACATAAAGCTGAAAAAGTACGTACATATATATTTCTTTTTAATTTTATTCCCTTTACACCCTATTGTCTGGAACTAAGAAACTATTCACGTTTTCTATTATTTTGTATCATTTTAAATAATAATACTTTAAATACTTACATTTCGCGTACTAAAATAATAACTTGAAATTTGGGGTGTTACACATGGGGAGCTACAACCAGGCATTGCCATGAGAGGCTGCAGCCAGGAATTGCCGAAATAGGCTGCGGTCAGGCATTGCCGAGAGAGGCTACCGCCGGGGATTTCGAAGAATGGCTGCAATCAGGCATTGCCATGGGAGGCTACGGCCGGGCATTGCCTTGAGAGGCTAGGGACAAGGACAGCCGAGAGAGGCTAGGTTGGGCCAGACAAGAGAGGCTGGGGTCGGGCAAGAAACAAGTGAAACTTGAACGAAAGTTGCAAATATGGCTATTGCTCGATTTAAGTTGTTTTTTTAATATGAAATTACCACAGCCCTCTTTTACTAATAAAATAGAGTAATCCCAGCAAAAAAGGGCGTTGTACAATATGCATAAATACATGTACAACTGGTTGAGTCATTTTATCAAACACTTGGTGTGCACAAAAAATTTGTTAGAATTTAACAACATTCATACACAAAGAAATCATTTTATTTTAGCAAAAAATGAAACATGAAAATTAGTGTTGTACTCGTGCTTTGGGTACTTGTACCCTCATTCCTGCTTTGTTTTTGGTAAACAAATGACAAATAAAAATGGGGAGGTGATATATACAACAAAAAAATTTATTCATACACCATACTATATCACAGTTAAAGCTCACAGTACAAGTATAGCATAATACAAGTTTGGTGTTTGAAATAATTTGTTTGTTGTATTGCTCGATTTAAGTTGTTTTTTTAATATGAAATTACCAAAGCCCTCTTTTACTAATAAAATAGAGTAATCCCAGCAAAAAAGGGCGTTGTACAATATGCATAAATACATGTACAACTGGTTGAGTCATTTTATCAAACACTTGGTGTGTACAAAAAATTTGTTAGAATTTAACAACATTCATACACAAAGAAATCATTTTATTTTAGCAAAAAATGAAACATGAAAATTAGTGTTGTACTCGTGCTTTGGGTACTTGTACCCTCATTCCTGCTTTGTTTTTGGTAAACAAATGACAAATAAAAATGGGGAGGTGATATATACAACAAAAAAATTTATTCATACACCATACTATATCACAGTTAAAGCTCACAGTACAAGTATAGCATAATACAAGTTTGGTGTTTGAAATAATTTGTTTGTTGTATTGCTCGATTTAAGTTGTTTTTTTAATATGAAATTACCACAGCCCTCTTTTACTAATAAAATAGAGTAATCCCAGCAAAAAAGGGCGTTGTACAATATGCATAAATACATGTACAACTGGTTGAGTCATTTTATCAAACACTTGGTGTGCACACAAAATTTGTTAGAATTTAACAACATTCATACACAAAGAAATCATTTTATTTTAGCAAAAAATGAAACATGAAAATTAGTGTTGTACTCGTGCTTTGGGTACTTGTACCCTCATTCCTGCTTTGTTTTTGGTAAACAAATGACAAATAAAAATGGGGAGGTGATATATACAACAAAAAAATTTATTCATACACCATACTATATCACAGTTAAAGCTCACAGTACAAGTATAGCATAATACAAGTTTGGTGTTTGAAATAATTTGTTTGTTGTATTTATCAACTCCCTAAAAATGAGCAAAATGTTTAGAGAGTTGCATCTTTATGGTTGTACTCTGTGCATTGAATGATATATATCTAGCTTCAAAAGCATTAACCACTTCACAAACTTTGTACATCTCAGACCATCAACGGTAAAATGATTAATTAATTGATTTATTTAGTATAAGCTCATGAATATCTCGATCTTGTAAAACCAAAACACCAGACTGTGGTTATGTTCTCAACACATTTTGAAAGCAATTATTTGATGGAAATAAATCCAAAACTTATTATTCTATGCTAGATTTTGAGCCCACAACATATTTCATACGTTGATGTCTTTTTTTGTAGAGATTTTAGGATGAGAAAAGTTTTAAGGAAGCTTACAAACGGATCTGACCATTATTTCGTTTGATGATTAGAACGTGTGGCATATTGTTGCATGTCCCACGGATGATGCCATTTGATCAAGCATTAGTTAGCTTGAGTGCGAGTTGAGTTGGTCGGATTCGTTACACTCCGGATAACGTAGGTAAGCCCAAAGACTAGGGATGGCAATGGATCGGATATGGATCGCATATCCACATCCATATCCATTTAAATATTTTCATCCATATCCGTATCCATATCCATTTAATTTCAATTCATCCATCCATATCCATATCCAATGGATTAAGCGGGTTAATGGATGTCCATTGGATATTCAAAAAATGTTAGAAAAAATTTCCTAATATGAAATGAATCTGACAAATATTGTAAAAAAATAAATATAACGTCACATTCAAAAATCTATTCACAAAAGTGTTCAAACATTGTCAATCAACGAAACATAATTTATTACACTTACAAGTAAACATATATTTAGACAAATGTAAATGTACGTGTTCTCATTGTTTATAGGTTAATCACACGTGTTTTAATTGTTATATATCGTGGATTGTGACTTCAATATATGGTTGTAAGCAGAACTCCGCTCAGCACGATATATTCATGCATTAAGATTTGCTATATAAATCAAAATACAAAATAAAACCCCTCAAATATACATTAGATATTTAAAATTTACGACTTTATATATTCAATAACACCTTAATTGTTTATGGTTTATATGTTTAATAACACCAAAATAATTGTTTATGGTTTATATGTGGATATGTAAATTTACATGTGTATATATATATGTATTATTAAGGAGTGTAAATATATGTATATGTATTTCGGGTGAAATGGATAAATCCATGGATGATAAATTTTCATCAATATCCGATCCACTATTCATCCACATCCATATCCATATCCACTATTCATCCATTTAGATCGTCCATATCCACCATTTAGTGGATGGATCGGATGAATATCCATCGGATCGGGTGACCATTGCCATCCCTACCAAAGACCCGTGTAGAACGAGATGAAGGGTGGTAAGAATTGGTGTTTGTACCATCTAAAGAGATGGGTTTTTGTGGTGAGCAAAACTCATCATGATGAAGATGATGGAGAGGATGGGATCAGGGAGGCTACCCTCACTTGTGTTTTGTGTTGTGTGTTGTCTGTGATGTTCCATGTGTGGTTTGCAGCTAGGGTTTCCCCTTTATAAAGGGGAAGGGGCCCGGCCCAACATTGGTGCCCATGGACCAATGATATCGTTCATTTTGTATATATAAATCTTTCGCGATATCGTTGTTTTGCATTTGTATTTGAGTCAATTTCAGGAAATTTCGATACTTATTTGAATTGGAAATTGATCTCAGGTGAAACTCATGGAAAAGCATGCGAAATGATGAAGTATAGATAAATTTTGGAGCTGAAGTTTGGAATGGCCTGAAAATGGACCTACCTGATCGGGTAGAAAAGCACACCTGTCCGGATGAAGGAGTTGACCCGATCGGGTAGATTTACCGGACCGCGTGTTTTAGTTCAAAACATTTACAGCGGCTCGCCCAAGCTCACTCTCATCCGATCTCTATAATACCCGTTCGCGTGTGAGAAGTGACCCGATCGGGTATGCCAACACACCCAATCGCGTATGGGAACTCACCCGATCGGGTAAGTTGGCGGGCACTATTTATCTCTCAGACTCGCTGGATAAAGGTCGCTGCATCTGATGGTTTTTAATTACGTGTGAAGATTTCAGTGGAGAGCATTTATTGCTCCAACCATCTTTTGGTCCAACATTCTCTCCCGCTCAAGAATTATCCAGGGGATGAAGATGATTTGTGTGATCTCAGTTAAAAACCCTAACATTACCTTATCTTAGATATCTCATCTTACCTAACCATCCACACCACTGCTACTCACACACCCACGACAAAAACTCTTGAATTCCATTGAATTTTCTCTGGAAAAATTTGTGGAGAAAAAGCGAAGCAACATTATTTCATCAAACAATTATTTGAAGTTGTGTAATCATTTGGGTAACAATTTCATTATCTTTGATTTAAGTTATTTATGATTTCACTAATTATTTGTAATTGCTTTATGATTGTTGTGATGATGAATGGCTAAATCATTTATATACTTGTTTGGATGAATTAACTAGTGATTAAGGGTGAATTATTTTGGTGTTTGATTATGCTTGGGTGTATAGTTCATCCTTATGTTTGTATGTGTTTAGCTCAACAAATTTGTAGAACTAATTGGTGTTTTAACCAAGTAACTTTAGCGAATGTTTGTTGCTAAGTTAAGATACCTTCATTTGTATATCTGTGTATGGGTGAACCTTTGTTCATAATTATGAAAATTGGAATAAGTTAAACAATTGAGCTAAACACATATAAGTAGTGAATATGGCGAACGTCTTTCATTTGGATGAATTTTAAACTCACTAACTTGAACTCTATGTTTAATCGAGAACCTTGTGTGTTTGAGCTTGATTTTAATAATTTAACTTGTTTGATGATTTACTAATAGATATAGCGAACGTTTTCTACTTGGTAAATTATTATCGATTATTTGTCTAAAAATGATTGAACAAACATTGCGGATGTAGTTTTATAATAGGTTAGACACTTTAAGCTCAAATGTGCAAGTTGGTAACCATGACGAACGTCCGTTGCTAGATTAAATCATAGGTTTGTAAATTGAAGTTGAACATTAGGTGATGACGAATGTTAAGCCTAAGTTTCGTGGGAATTTACTTTTGCATAATTTAAACCGGTTATAACCCTTCACCCCGAAATCACTAGTGACATAGTCCAAGCAAGTATTGTTTTTAACATTCGAAGTTTTCTACAAATCTAATTTGACTCTTTCGGAGTCCACTTGCCTAGTTTTAGTTTTAAAAGTAGTTTTGAGCAACGTGACAATTCGGTCACAAAACCCCCACCTTTATTTTATTGTACAAATTACTTGCACTTAAATTGAACATCTTAAACTATAATTCCCTGTGTTCGAATCCGAACTTACCCGACTATACTACTACACGATAGGGTCCACTGCCCGGTTGTATATTGGTCTTAGCACGGTAGTTTCTAGTTCACTTTTCAACGATAAATTTTAAGACTCAATCTTTCACATCAGCCAAGCAATATTGAGAGCTCAAAGTATGGGGTACACCATCAAGTTTCCCTAGTTCGGTGCAACAAGTTTCATAAATGTCGTATCGAACTAAGAATGTTTCATATATTAACCCATAATATCATAAGTAACTTCAAAAAAATATGAACTTTTGTTTTATCAAAGTTGTAGTACAAATCAATTTCATATTTTGATCCATACAAAGTTATGAATCTATTTTGTGTGAAACCAAACATTACACAAATAAGCATTTTCTCGAAATCATAATCACATAAAACTTTCTCAATACGAAAACTAAATCTTATGTACAGAAATAAACTCAACACAAATCATTATTTGTTTAGAAAAATCTTTCTTAAACAAATATTTATAAGGTGAGGTTTAAATGAGAATGGAATTTTTGGTGAGAATTGAGGAACCAACTAGAATGTGCCACGTGTCACAAAACCCACTTTCTCCCATGTTTTTTAAACGTAAATATCTCCCAAACGGTAAGTCGGAAAATTATAAAAATTGCACCATAAAAATCAGCATTTTTTTCTCTTCGATTTGCCATCTTATAAGGTATACTTTCGACAACTTTTTTTTTGGGTTTTACAAAATTAGTAACGCATGTGTTACTCGCTGCTAACACATGTGTTACACGCTGGTAACACATGTGTTATTAGCCTGTAACACATGTGTTACCAGCGTATAACACATGTATTAGCAGCGAGTAACACATGTGTTACCAGCTTCTAACACATGTGTTACTCGATTTCAAAACCCACAAAAAAAAAAAGTTCGTCAAAAGTATACCTTGTCATATCTCTAATCGAAGAGAATAAAACGCTGATTTTTATGGTGTAATTTTTATAATTTTTCGACCTACCGTTTGAGAGATATTTAATTTTTAAAAATTTGGAGGAGAGAGTAAAGTGACACGTAACTCATTCCTATTGGTTTCCTTATTCTCACCAAAAGTTGTTATACTCGTTTGAACCTTACTCAATAATTATATTGTTTCCTTTTAATTTAAACCGACATACTTTTTAGATTATAAACCTACATTTTTGGTATCCTACCTAGGCACGTGGACCACCAAAACCAATATATATGCACGATATCCAAATCACCATACACGTATATAACTTCTTTTAAGTTTGTAAATATTGTGTTTCCAAATAAATAAAATGCTTAATTAAAAGCTATGAATAATATTTCACATTCAAAGAAACTGGAGGCAGAGACATACCACATACGTCAACTTAACCAAAATATAGTGTTATCGATAAATATGGAATTTATTAAATAGAGTTCATATTGTATTATGTAAGGGCAACCCATGATTTCCTAGAGGTCATGGGTTCGAATCCTGCTACGGGTTTTCTTTATCATAAAGGTACCTACCACCAATGAAGCGCTTGACCTACAACGTTAATGCTTAGTCGGTGCGAGTTTCGGCTCGGACGTTGTGGTATATGTGATGGAGGTGATTTACCTGGCGATGTTGGACCTTGTGGGGGGTTCGGTCGTGCTCCATTGAAATATGGAACGACTCCAGTCGGTGGCCCAAATACCCAAAAGATTGATTAGTTATAAAATAAGTAAAACATCCGTCAACTTAACTTGATTTTACAAAGGAAGCTATAAATATTACAACTCTGACATATAAACACTATTAAAGCTATGCACTTTCGATTTCTTGAAATCTCATTAAAGACTTATCTTCTAATTATTTACTTGAATAACTTTATATGAGTAAAATCTGAAAATGTACGTTATGCGTAAGCATAAACTGCTTAGCGAGCTCCTGTGTTTACGTATAAAAATACTGCACGCAACATGAATATGCTGAATTATGAATATCAAAGTAATAATAATATTGGGATCTCGATTACTGTGTTAGGACCGTACAATCACATTATTGACTAGGACCGTACGATCACATTATTGACCACTTATGAGTCATGATGTACCATGAAATGAAACGGCTATACCGAACCCCTGAATTTGTAGTCCATAACACAATAACCTTCACTTAGTAAAATCATGACACATGAATCATGAATGCAATATGCTTCTAAGTAAGAGTATATGATACGGATCACCAACGTAATTACTTTTTGTCCCGAGATCACCAATGAACCAGTTTTATTACCAAGGTCACCAACGTACTTAAATAGAAAAAGGTTTGTTTGTAAATTTTGTTGGCGATCTCAACACATAACTACCAAGTATGTTGGCGACCTCAACCCATATGTAAAAGTACGTTGGTGACGTCAACACATAAACTAACAAGTAAGTTGGTAACCTTAGTAATAAAACCGGTTCGTTGGTGATCTCCGGACAAAAAGGAGAGTACATTGGTGATCTTTACCACAAACCCTCTAAGTAACATAGAACTTCACGTAATCACAATATAAATATCGTACTATACACAACACTCAGTTTATTAAAAACACGAGAAACTCACCGTAACTTTTTGGTATTCAATATGCAACCGTCATTTCTAATATCCATAACCGTGATTTGAATTTTATTATAGTTGAGAATGGTGATGTCTTATCTCTTGATCAACTTACAAGAGATTATTAACTCATCTCTTTAATTAGGTAAAGTCATGAAATTGAGAAAAAGAGGAAATGAAAGGAAAAGCTTCACCAAGTTGTACTATAAAATTGGCACAAGTACAACCTCCTAAAGCATCTCATATACGTAAGTAGTAGTTGTACTTCAAGCTTCATAACTTGTTTTCTTTTAATATGTGGTACGTACATTACGCATTAAACATTTCCATATTAGTTTTCACATAACGCTATTTTATCGTTATCATTTTCCTATTTTATATACTTTTGTTTTCACATCAAATTCAACACATTTAACTAAAAATTTATAATAACGAGATATTAAATGCGCGCAACGACATTATATAGTTGCTAAAGATATAAATGTGATTCTAATTCTAACTAATAAGCGTATGAATTCATATAAAAATCGTCTTTGCTCTACACAATATAAATTATATGACAATATAAAAAATAATATATATGTGACAACTGATTGTCTTATTTTTTGTTAGAGATATGCTACACTCACTAAAATTTGACAAAATAATATCCACAAAATGATGTGGCATTAGGTTTCATCCAATCAAATCAATTTATTTTTTCTCTCTCTTATTTCTCACTCAATGATTTCATTGGTCCATGTCATTTTGTAAAGAAACTTTTGTAAAAATTAAGTTAACAAATCATTTCTCTTTTTGTTATGTTTTTCTTTTAACTTATTGTACATGATAATTTTCATATTTATAGATAGATATATAAATTAGAAATTTAATTTCTTTACTTTTTTAAATACATATTAGTATGAATTATATTCATTAATTATTGAACTTTTTAAAATTATAGGTTCCTATTTTCTTTTATTGATTATTACACATGACATGATTCTACTTTGATAACCTTTTGAAAAAGTGTCGTCTCTCCATTTTCAGTTGCCTAATAATTAGGAATAATATTTATAAAAATGTATATTCGAAAAGATAGGTGATATTTTCTTATCAAATTTAGAATAGAAAATACTTAAAGAAAGAGGTAACTAAAAAAGAAGTTAATGACAAAGTGGAATAGTTTAGGGACAAAGACATTAATGGTACCCTTTAGTATCTCATGAGAAATTCTAAAATCAATTTTCTATGACTAGTAGATGACCCGCGCTATGCGGCGGAAATGATTTTTGAAAAATTGATCTTTATGATTAATCATTTTATAGTTGATACAAATAATGTCATAGATCAAGTAAATAATATAATAAATTTGGTATGATATCTATGAAGTAGTGTGATCATAAAAGTTAGAATTCGTTTATTGAAAGATAATGTATTTTTGTTTTCTTTTTATTTTATTGTCATATCTTTTTATTTATTTTAAATACTTCTAGACTTTTTAAACCGTGTAATAATAGAAAGTAATTGTTTAAGAAAAATATAGATGTTGATTTATATAATTGGTTAAAAAAAATTATTTCCAAAATGAAAAATATTAAATGTGTGAAATTTTGACCCTTCAAAAATACATTACTGTTGACACTTCGAGGGGTATAGTTGGTATTTACGATAAGACAAATAGTAAGTTTTAAGCAAATACCTGTTTGGGGTTAAATTTTATAGTCAGGATATAGGATCCTGAAGTCCGTTGTTACTGTTTAAAATTATACCCAGGATCTTAGATAGGCTCAGAATCACAGATATACTCAGGATCTGTGACACCCGGTCAAAAATGACCCAAATTACCGTCCTAATTTGAACTTTAATTACAAAGTATTATATAACCCGAAACGATTATATAATAATCACACGTACACAAATCTGGTAGAACGTAGAAACCCAAATTAAGATTTGGCGAAAAACATTTTTTTGAACAAAGTATTATTATTGAGAATAATAATTACGTACTCTGAAAATTATTTAAATACATTTTAGATACAGAAAACTATCCGTGTATTTCGAGTTAAACTAAGATATATTTTTATATCTCATTGGAAGTATTTTTATAAAATACTTTGTTTATAAACATATACGAAATAATATTTGGAAAATTACCATATTTAAATATTACACTATATAACGATCGGGTACGCGAACACGGGTCGGGAATTACCTATCTACCTCAATTATTGAGGCCGGTTATATCAACCGACCTCAATAATGCAAACACACACTCGCACAATTAGTATCCATTCAAACTCTCTATCGGCTCTATTCTTTTTGGATTTTCGGATCATCAAACACAACAACAACAACAATCATCAGTATCATCATCATCTAGCTCATCAACATCATCATCACCATCATTTTGGGTCCAAAAATATACATTGTAAGAACACTAATCGTTACTCTATAATTTCGTGTTTTAAATACTTAATACATCGTATATTAGTGTTCTAGTAGTTATTGTATGCGGAAATATGAGTTTAAAACTGGTTTATATGATGATCGGACGAAACAACCTGGACCAGACCTCGAAATCCGGTCGGATTCAAGGGAATCCGGCGGATTCCCGCCCAGATTTATGATCCACCCGGCGCGTCCCTTGATCACCCGGCGCGTTCTTTAAAAATCCAACCATACCCGGCGGGTACCCATAGTACCCGGCGGGCACCCCTTGAAAATCCTTGAATCCGGCGTATTGGATTGAATCCGGCGTATTTCCCAAACTTTGAGCCCAATCCGGCGGATTCGGGTGAATCCGGCGGATTCCCCTCGAAACCCATTGAATCCGGCGTATTGATTTAAATCCGGCGGATTCCTTTCTCAGCATCATTACCCGGCGGGTACCTCGCCTACCCGGCGGGTACCTAGCCCACACCAGCTATTTAATTTCAAAATTTAATAAAAAGAATACAAACATTTATATGGATACGATATACGTTTAAAAAAACATTTTTACACGAAACAAACTTAATTATATTTTTGAAATATAATTGTAACCGAACAATGGGTCGTACATTTTTACAAACTAAGTAATTAACTTTATACGTTTTCAAATCAATGATAAACGACACGATATACAAATGTACGAAAGGAGTTTATACAAAACAAACATTATTATATTTTAAAAATATGATCCCGAACCACCACCAAAGGGCCGCGTATTTTATGAAACTTCAAATATAATACAAGTCGAATACATTGAACATAATCAACTATATGAACAACTAAACAAACGAATTACTACGCGTACACTTACAAACATACAATCTTGCGTGTTTAGGACGTTAGGAGATTACTGTTGGAATACGTACGTGCATTAGGATTGCTCGCTCTACAGGTGAGTCTCATGGCCCCTTTTTACTGCTTTACTTTGGGGGAGATGCATTACTTGTTTTACTCGAACACATGTATTTACTTACTTGATTTCAAACTGATTTACTGGTATATCGATTGCATGAGATTACTTAATCCAATGAAGTCCCTTTAATCATAGTCGTCAGTTATGGTCTTAAGCGCGAGTACTAGTAAATGGATCCATTAGGACTGACAATCCTCACCCAGGGTAGCACGCACTACCCCGAACATTCAGTATAAATGGGTGTTTCTTACTCGTTACATATGAATGTTCTGGATTAGCATTCACGAGGGCAAAATCAATGATTGTTAAGCTTCGACTATGGTGCTCATGGCAATATATACGGAAACTATTGATACTGTGCAATATTTACTCAATGATTTTACAAGCTAATGTGTTCAAACTGTTACTTACTATAAACCTGTGAGATTCACCAACCTTTTGGTTGACCTGTTTTAGTAATGCATTCTCAGGTACACAGCAACAGTAGGGTTGATCTGTACGGATGGCCCAGCAGGATATGCTTTAGTAGCTCGAGTCGCATGCAATTACACATATGAAGATTTTACTTGCATTATCTTTTGTATAATGATTATGTACTTAAAATCTAACAAAACAAGTTGCGAACTCATCAATAATGTATTACTTTTGAAAACTTATGTATTAATGTAACATCTTCCACAACGTCTCATTTAGAGTCGTTTGCTTGTACTTTGGGTTTGATTATTGATTAGTGGCACCCAAAACTCGCTTCCGCAAAGCATTAAATTTGGGGGTGTCACAGATTGGTATCAGAGCCTAAGGTTATAGCGAACTAGGTTGCATGTAGTGGGCCTAGACTATAACTGTTAGGCAGTATTCCTCATTAGATATAACTGGTTCAGGGATTTCAGCATACGAGTTTAATTTAACATAGCCTGATCAACTATGTACAATTAAATGAGGATGATGTAAGATCTGAAAGGAGTTATGTTGAACAGGAATGCACTAGTTGACTCTGACCACGAGAGAACCGTGACTTGTACTTGTTCTGTGATAGACACAACTAGGTGGATAATAAGTGTATATAGGTTACACCTATATGATTAGGCTTATTAAGATCCTCCGATATTTAGTAACACACACACTGTACGAACTCATTTTAGAATAGGCCTATGGTAAGTTGATCGAGTCAAGAAAATAGTACCGGGATGTGCCCTGACAGAGAGGGTCATCTCTTCGAAATAGACTTACCCTAGGTAGAGATTAAGAACTTCTACGCCTTACTCTGCACAAACTGGTCATCAGAGGACCATTCTTCACTCACCCATCAGTTTAAACGTTCGAATCCAGTATTCTCTAAGTACAAATCTTTTCTACTTTCCTTATCACATTCCGCAAAACTACTGATACATGTACGGATGTAATATCCCCTTCACTTTTGTAAACCTCAATACTCGTAATCATTTGAACTTGCAAGTTAAGTGATTGCAACCACTATTATTCTACACAATTGATTGTCACTTGTGTTGTGATATATTACTGTTATATATGCAACTACGATGATCATATTCTTGTACGAAACTCTGACATGTCCCTTATCTTCATTGAAGGAACATGCCTCCACGACAAAAGTTCACTCAAGCTCAGGTTGATCGATTGGTTGCTGACGCAGTACTTGCCGAGCGACAACGATCTGAAAGTGCTGAAACACCACCAAATGCCCCTGTAGTGAAACCCTGCACCTACAAAGACTTCCTTAACTGCAATCCTTTGAGCTTCAAAGGCACAGAAGGTGCCATTGGGTTGTTGCGATGGATGGAGAAGACAGAGGCAGTCTTTCGCATCTGTAGTTGCCCTGAGAACTGTAAGATCAAGTTCTCCACCTACACTTTCATGGACGATGCTCTGACATGGTGGAACACTTATGCTGACTCCATAGGCCAAGACATTGCTCTGGAAACTCCCTGGGATGAGCTGAAGAAAATGCTCAAGGATGAGTATTGTCCTAGGGATGAAATTCAACAGCTTGAGGCGGAATTCTGGAATCTCTCCACTCAAGGGAACGACATTGCCAGCTACACCTCTCGATTCAATCAGTTGGCACACCTTTGCCCGTCAATGGTCGATACAGAATCCAAGCGAATTGAGCGCTATCTTTGGGGACTTCCTCCACAAATTCAGGGAATGGTTACTTCGTCAAACTCTCCCACATTTCATGGTACAGTGCGTATGGCACACAAGCTGATGGCACAAATGGTTCGTCAAGGAACCGCTGGTGCCAAAACTACTGGAAACAGCTCGGGAGATAACAAGAGGAAAGCTGATGGAAGCTCTGGAAATCAGAGCCAAGCAAACAAGAAGCCTGCAACTGCTCAGGCCAACACTTCTGAAACTGATGACAAGAAAGAGTATAAGGGAAGAAAGCCCTATTGCTCTAAGTGCAAGCTTCATCATGATGGTCTATGTCCTTGCACCAAATGCAAGCGATTTGGACATCTGACCAAGGACTGTAAAGAAACCACCACTGGTACCGACACCTCTGCACCCAAAACCTGCTATGAGTGCAATGGTACTGGGCATTTCAAGAGAGACTGTCCAAAGCTGAAGGACAAAAACAACAACGCTGCTAAGGGCAGGTTTAATGCTGAAGGTAAACACAAAAACCCTAGACTTATTGACTTACTCAACTCGGGTACGTTCACTCCCGAATAACCAAAACTGCATCTGTATTACTTACTTGAATAGGTTCCATTATTGCTTAGTACTTTATGTGTTTCCTTAGATTCTAAGTACAAATAGAATAAGGAAATGGGCGAACTATTTCAGGTAAACAGTATGAAACCGATGGAATCGGTGATACATACAAGTATGATTAGGCTATTATGGGATATTGGTATATATACATACATAGGCCTAGACTACGTACTACTCACTAGGCTATTATATACTGGATGTATAGGAATAGGCCTTTACTCGATGATATCTTTGAGACCGTCTACACCACTACCACAAACAAACATACTTATTTCAACGTCCTTTGATAAGAAGATCGAGACTCTATTTTAAACTGCTACTGTCTACAAAATTTTTATGTTTACAACGTACTCCGTCTTACTGTTAGGCGAACCCTAGGAAAACCATTTTCAACAATTTCAACATGGTTTTACCCCGAACTTTTCTTAAATTTTATTTTTGAATAGAATTTTGTTAAACAAGATTTCAAAACTTTGTTACTGACAAGAATTTCAACCAAACTGTTTATTGACTAAAGTTTTCGACAAACTTCAAAGTTTTTCAATCGACTTTCACTGTCAAAATTTTCTGGCAAATGTGCTTTAACAAACATGTTGCAAAATTTCTTATGAAATGTTTTATAGAAATTTCAAGACTTCAACACCGCGCAAAACTTGCTTACTGTACACAACTTTATACAAAATTTCAAACTTTGAATGGACAACAAAATTACACAGTACACAATGACTTCCTTGCTGTTATAGGAACAAAACATACCAGAATCTGAATAGGGATGCGATTATGGTAACTCGCTAGCAACCTATCTGCTTTCATACTACTTACTTGATAAACTTTACTTGCTACTTGATACTTGTTAGGTTTTCCCTAGATTCTAAGTACACTAAAGAGTTAGGGGAAAATAACAATTTAGATCTATAGTCTCTATATATGAAACTAGTTTTAGCACAAAGGTATAGGAATAACATATCCTACGATGTTGTACACCGAAAAACAAACCGGTTGACTTTTATATACTGGGTAACGTCCCGAGTAAAATAAATTTTTGGGTGACGACTCACATAAAACCGTATTTTGGGTAACATCCCACATAGACCTGAAATGTGCTAAACCACTTCGTTTCTGTATAAGATTGATAGAGTCTAAGGTGGACTACTAGTGCAAAAGTAGTTGTACTCTAGCAATTGGCTGAATGATTAACTTTGTCCTACCGACAAAACCCTCAAGGATTTACTGAATTACTTTAGGCTACTAGTACACATTGTAGCTACTCCCTAGTGATCGACTGGACTGATCATGTAGGCATAATAGTCAAAACATCTCGAAACTTCATTTCGAATTCCTTAGTAGCCGGAAGGGCACTAGTTCAACAAGGGGAGATAGACAACTCTAGATAGGTGTTGTCAGACTTATGTAGATAACACGCGAACTATAACTTGAATACAACGATAAATACTACGAACAAATTTCGGGACGAAATTCTCCTAACAAGGGGAGAATGTGACACCCGGTCAAAAATGACCCAAATTACCGTCCTAATTTGAACTTTAATTACAAAGTATTATATAACCCGAAACGATTATATAATAATCACACGTACACAAATCTGGTAGAACGTAGAAACCCAAATTAAGATTTGGCGAAAAACATTTTTTTGAACAAAGTATTATTATTGAGAATAATAATTACGTACTCTGAAAATTATTTAAATACATTTTAGATACAGAAAACTATCCGTGTATTTCGAGTTAAACTAAGATATATTTTTATATCTCATTGGAAGTATTTTTATAAAATACTTTGTTTATAAACATATACGAAATAATATTTGGAAAATTACCATATTTAAATATTATACTATATAACGATCGGGTACGCGAACACGGGTCGGGAATTACCTATCTACCTCAATTATTGAGGCCGGTTATATCAACCGACCTCAATAATGCAAACACACACTCGCACAATTAGTATCCATTCAAACTCTCTCTCGGCTCTATTCTTTTTGGATTTTCGGATCATCAAACACAACAACAACAACAATCATCAATATCATCATCATCTAGCTCATCAACATCATCATCACCATCATTTTGGGTCCAAAAATATACATTGTAAGAACACTAATCGTTACTCTATAATTTCGTGTTTTAAATACTTAATACATCGTATATTAGTGTTCTAGTAGTTATTGTATGCGGAAATATGAGTTTAAAACTGGTTTATATGATGATCGGACGAAACAACCTGGACCAGACCTCGGAATCCGGTCGGATTCAAGGGAATCCGGCGGATTCCCGCCCAGATTTATGATCCACCCGGCGCGTCCCTTGATCACCAGGCGCGTTCTTTAAAAATCCAACCATACCCGGCGGGTACCCATAGTACCCGGCGGGCACCCCTTGAAAATCCTTGAATCCGGCGTATTGGATTGAATCCGGCGTATTCCCCAAACTTTGAGCCCAATCCGGCGGATTCGGGTGAATCCGGCGGATTCCCCTCGAAACCCATTGAATCCGGCGTATTGATTTAAATCCGACGGATTCCTTTCTCAGCATCATTACCCAGCGGGTACCTCGCCTACCCGGCGGGTACCTAGCCCACACCAGCTATTTAATTTCAAAATTTAATAAAAAGAATACAAACATTTATATGGATACGATATACGTTTAAATAAACATTTTTACACGAAACAAACTTAATTATATTTTTGAAATATAATTGTAACCGAACAATGGGTCGTACATTTTTACAAACTAAGTAATTAACTTTATACGTTTTCAAATCAATGATAAACGACACGATATACAAATGTACGAAAGGAGTTTATACAAAACAAACATTATTATATTTTAAAAATATGATCCCGAACCACCACCAAAGGGCCGCGTATTTTATGAAACTTCAAATATAATACAAGTCGAATACATTGAACATAATCAACTATATGAACAACTAAACAAACGAATTACTACGCGTACACTTACAAACATACAATCTTGCGTGTTTAGGACGTTAGGAGATTACTGTTGGAATACGTACGTGCATTAGGATTGCTCGCTCTACAGGTGAGTCTCATGGCCCCTTTTTACTGCTTTACTTTGGGGGAGATGCATTACTTGTTTTACTCGAACACATGTATTTACTTACTTGATTTCAAACTGATTTACTGGTATATCGATTGCATGAGATTACTTAATCCAATGAAGTCCCTTTAATCATAGTCGTCAGTTATGGTCTTAAGCGCGAGTACTAGTAAATGGATCCATTAGGACTGACAATCCTCACCCAGGGTAGCACGCACTACCCCGAACATTCAGTATAAATGGGTGTTTCTTACTCGTTACATATGAATGTTCTGGATTAGCATTCACGAGGGCAAAATCAATGATTGTTAAGCTTCGACTATGGTGCTCATGGCAATATATACGGAAACTATTGATACTGTGCAATATTTACTCAATGATTTTACAAGCTAATGTGTTCAAACTGTTACTTACTATAAACCTGTGAGATTCACCAACCTTTTGGTTGACCTGTTTTAGTAATGCATTCTTAGGTACACAGCAACAGTAGGGTTGATCTGTACGGATGGCCCAGCAGGATATGCTTTAGTAGCTCGAGGGCATGCAATTACACATATGAAGATTTTACTTGCATTATCTTTTGTATAATGATTATGTACTTAAAATCTAACAAAACAAGTTGCGAACTCATCAATAATGTATTACTTTTGAAAACTTATGTATTAATGTAACATCTTCCACAACGTCTCATTTAGAGTCGTTTGCTTGTACTTTGGGTTTGATTATTGATTAGTGGCACCCAAAACTCGCTTCCGCAAAGCATTAAATTTGGGGGTGTCACAGGATCTTACATATGTTTAGGATCTCGAATGGTCAGGATCCTGGATATGTTAAGTGTCTCTGGATCAGGTGTTACTAATGTTTATTTCTCAGTTTATGTTCAGGATCTTGGATATTCAGGATCCTGGGTGATCAGGATCCAGGATATATTCGGTATCCCAAGTGAAACGCCACTAATCTGTATTTGATCGTTGTGTATATTGACCAAGTCTACTAGGAGTTAAATGTGGGTCAATCATGCATATATTTTTAAGGAGTAAGGCTTATTCAATTCAAGAAGAAGTCAAGAAAGACGTGTAAAAGGCTGGGTCAATATGGAAGACTGGAGGATCCCGAGAATCTCGGAGGATCCCTGATTTTTAGGAATTATTTGTTATTCAGCCTTAGTATAAATATGAGGCGAAGGTGATCATTTTAGGCTTTCTTCTGCACATTTTCCACACCCAATTACACCCATACTCTGCTCAAATACGTTCATACACTAACACTTAACCATTTCATCATCGAATCACATACAAATTCACTTAGTTTGATCATCTTCGTGCTCTTTAGTTTGTAATCAATGATTTTTACTTAATAAGATCAACAAAGGCTAGGATCTGTTGATCCTTCCCGAGGTTTTATGCCGGCGATCAACTTTGATCAAGGGCTTTCCTCATACATTCTTGTGTCGGTTGCATTTATTTTACATTTTCGTTGTTTAATTTGCATTTCATTGATCTTTTGATCATAAATTCTGTATTATCCTGATTTTATCTTACATTTATCATAAATATACGTATTTATCTTGCTTATAATCATCTTTTTATCATAAAATCTGCATTTACTTCGTATATGCACGGTTAAATCTGCATTACATCAACTTTTTATCATTAAATCAGCATTATCCCGAAACTACATTGCATTTTACTTAAACTTTTGCAATAATCTTGTTTACAAACACTTGTTTCTCACAAAATTCGTATTCTTTAAACTCATAGTTACATTCTTAGCAAGGATTAACATTTATATTATCAAAGGCCACCTTTTGATCTAAAATTATTATTTACTCATATAGATAATCGTGTTTCTACGTAATTATCTAGAAAGTAACTTCAAGTACTATACCCCACTTTACGGATTCGATCACAAAATTATACTTGTTAATTTTTGACCGAAACAATACCCTAAACCAATTATAAGGGTTTAAGATAAAATGGTGATAACTCCTTTAATTTATCATGATAAAATGAAGAAATAGTCCAGTAATTGAATATAAGTAGTATTCCATCCGTCCCAAAATTATAGTCCATCTTTCTTTTTACGGACGTCCCAAATTAATTGTCCACTTTTAAAAATAGATGGAGAAATTTGATCATGATTACCATATTACCCTTAAATGAAATTATTATTACAAACTTTTAAAGAAGCGGTAATTAATTGGTTAATGGTAAAACTGTCATTCTGCAAAATGTAAAAAGGAGAAAGGAGTAATAATGCTTTTATTATATGCGTGTTTTTTGTCGGGTAACAATTATTTTGGGACGGAGGAAGTAATATGTAACAGTTAATGAATGAAAGTAAGTTACATTAAGTTATGTTATCTTATAACTATAAATATGATGAGATGAATAATACAATTTTAATTCTGTCTTATGTGTATTTTTTATTATTTTGTTTATTAATTTTATAATTAGATATTTTTTTCAATAAATTTTTACAAGATATTATTATTTGTACGTGGACGTAAATATATGGTTCAAAATCACCATCGACATATTTCCGACCACACTTTAGTCCAAACGTTTGTCATCATCCCATACGATACTTTAAGCCATCCAATGAGTTAACCCCAACTGTCCTCTACATTAAACAACCCACGTGTCTCCTGTTACACCTTTTTTATTTTATATTTTAATTTAATATTATATTAATTCACTTTATCTATAATTATGTCACGTTTATATTATTTATGTACAAGGTTATTCATGTTTTGGTTAAGCGATCGTCATATTCCATCTTGAGTGCAATTATGTTAGTGTTTACTAGTGATTAACTTTTCATACTTTAATTAAGACCATTCACCGCAGGTAACTGAAATTGACTAGTCAGTTGGTGTCAACTCAATGCCATATCAACTTTTCTCAAAAGTGACTGAAACCAACTAACAACTGAAACTGCTATCGATGACACTGTCACTTCAATTTAGGAGCCCCTCATTTACCAATATACCTTTATTTCTATACACAAAAAAAAAAATTAAAAGAAAAACTGGCGGAACGTCAAATGTCTGACCGGTGCAACCGATGGCTCCAAACCGACGATCCATGCCATTGGCGTCGGTTCCGTCAGTTGGAACCGACAGTGAACCGACTTCACCATTGGGACTGCCCTTACATTCAAATCCGGTTTGAGATTAACTCAGCAGAGGATCGCAAAGATTAACCCTTGAAGATATCAAGGGATATTTGAAGTGTAAATAGGTTGCTCGGTTGAATTGAGGGTGACCACTAGTAAAATTCCTATCAGGGTGATTAGAATGTTGTCACTTACATGTCCATATCCACATTGAACTATCATGTTAGCCGACCAAGATCGGTGGTCGTATGTTCTCTAAAGTCAGTCCGGTTTGGTGATACTAAACCGGCTCAATCGGTTCAGATGTGATATTTGGCTCATTATTATTATCTGTAAAGTATAGTTTTCTTTTATCTCATGTGTGTGCGACCTAACCGTGTGATATATACATATGATCGATCATTTCGACTCTTTCCATTACCATCCCAAGATATTTATATTTATAGAATCGAACCCGAGAGTCTGAAACGTCTTATAAGTGTATCAGAATGTTATACCACTATATCCGTTGGGCTATTTCGGTAATTTATGCATGTACAATCCTATACTATCTTACTTGAAGTGAAACGTGTGGTCATACTAGGCAATGGAGTTCCCCACCACCATTAAAAAAGAAAAAAAAAAATCTTTTTTCACACACATAAATTGTATTTTTCACCACCATAAATGTGGGTACATTGTGTTCGATTTTTATCACTCATTTTTCAAAATCTCTCTAGTGTTTGTAAAAATGGAGATACCGGTGATAGATTTAGCGCCTTATGTGGATGTAGTGTCGGGCAAATTTAGTTGCGACGAGCTTTTGCATCCCGAAGTAAAATCGGTGTGTAAGGAAGTTAGTAGGATCCTTAGAGAAACAGGGGCCTTACTTGTTAGGGATCCAAGATGCTCAACTGAAGATAATGATCGGTTTATTGGTATGATGGAGAAGTATTTCGAACAACCTGATGAAGTTAAGCGTGTTCAAGAGCGTCCTCATCAACATTATCAGGTCATATTCGATTTTAATTCACGATTTAACGTACTATAGTATATTATAATGTTTGTGTTAATTGTGTGAATTTATGCAGGTAAATGAACGTACTAGCTCCCTTGAATTGGTTCAATCATAATGGAAGAAAATTACTATGAACATGCATGATCATACGTAGACATGATCATATCCAAAATGATCATCTTTAATGGGCTAGATTGGGCTGGGTCAAGTCAAGTGATCCGACTGGGCGGAAGCCTTCATGACTAAAGGGGAATGATCCGTACACCACCAAATATTATCCGTACACAACTAAATATGTTTTGTGATGTTATACAATACAACACTGTAAAGCAGAGTTAGCAGTGTATGGATAATTTGTGGTGATGTACGAATCATCACCCATGACTAAAACAACAGTTAATTAAGTACAAAAACAAAAACACAAAATAATTTGCTTACTTAGTACTTTTAGCATGGAAAAATTTTTATTTTATATCCTATGGAGGTAAATAATTTTTACTTTGATTCTCACAAAATTAAATAAAGTTAGAAAATGGTAAAAGGAGATTCTGTTATGCACAATAAAAATGTGTACAACCCATTTCTCCTAGCATAAATCATAAAATACAACAATTTAATATAATTAATTTCTCTAAAGATTAAAAGTTCATCTTAGATGAAAAGGTGGATCATTCTTACATTAATAATTAATTAAAACCATGTATATTTACGGTTTTAATGACATATCAACAACCACTATAATATAGTCTTATTTGACAAAGCCAACAAATAACTAAGAGGGGTGCCAACGGTGGATATTATCTCCAACCGGTTGCCAACCGGTTGGTTAAGACAATGCCAACCCAAATCACTTTCAAACCGGTTTGGGGTGAAAGTGGTTACAACCGGTTAACTGATTCAAATCACTTTCAAACCAGTTTAAAAATCGTGGGTCCCATGCAATAAAATATCCTTTTAAGGTTTAATGGAGTTGTACATGATGCATTAATAATTGTAATTGTTTTGTATTAAATAATTAAATGAAAATAAAGTGGTTTGGAAGTGGTTAAACTGTTGGCATTGATGAATCAGTTTTGAATCAGTTGGTGGAAAGCTGATGTGGCGCTGATGTGTCAGAAGTGGTTTGGAAGTGGTTCAACCACGGTTGGCACTGCTCTAATTGATCTGTTCGTCTAATAACTCATCTAGCCAACTGTGTTAGATCTGATAATCTAAATTAGATCCATCGAAAAATCGCGCGGTGAAAAAGCTGGTTTGATCATATAAAGATTTTGTTATAACAATAGTACGTTTTGGGTCTTCCAAATTAAAAGTTTATGGGTTGGTCTAATGATCTTATACTACGAAAAATAAGTAAGAAGGATTTGATACTAGCTAACACATTTAAGTTTAACATAATAGTCATCATATAAATAGTTGTATTAATATCACCAAGTTTGAGTTAAGCTGATATTTATTTATTATGTAACAGGTTGGTTCGACACCGGGAGGAGTCGAAATACCACGTAGCATGGTGGATCTTGAAATGCAAAAGAAGCTAAGAGCGTTGCCTAAAGATCGGCAGCCCACCATTCCAACTGGCCCTGATCTTAAATCTCGATACATGTGGAGGGTTGGACCTCGACCATCCAACACTCGGTTCAAGGTTACGTATAAATGTTCCCTTTTCAGATCATCACTCTACTCGATGATTGTTGTTAATGTTCATTTGTTTATGTAGGAATTGAACTCCGAGCCAGTCATACCTGACGAATTTCCAGAATGGAAAAAAATCATGGATTCATGGGGTTTCAAAATGATATCGACTGTAGAGGTACCTTATACGTACCAATTTCGTGCATAGCGTTACATTTTTTTATTTTTATATCACTACATCAAGCATACATAAATAGATTCATTTTTATAACCTTTTTCATTCTTATAACTGTGTATAAATTGTAAGCATCTGCTTAAGATACATAACAATCCAAGAAAACTAAACACATATAGTTCTAGATTTTTTTCTTTTTTGTTTCGCACGCACTTTAGGTGTGAAGAAGTATAAATTTCACCAAAGGGCGCCTTTTAATTTGGCTTATCTGTATCGAGGTAACTGGTTAATCAACTGGTGATTGGTTCAAGTGTCATCGGTGACAAAATGCGTAAACGATGTATGGACTGTGCAAATAAGTTGTGGGTTATAGGGTGTGTGTATGTTTCAAAGAAATAAAAATGATTAAATTGTAAATTTCTCGTGCATGTGTACAATTGACTAATTTTTGTAAATGCCCTGTATCTTAAACCGAATTTTCTCAGGCTGTTGCTGAAATGGCTGCAATTGGTTTTGATCTTCCAAAGGACTCATTCACTAATCTAATGAAGCTGGTGAGTTAGTATATTCATTTTTGTTGACAGTCTTTATGCTTTTAAGCATACGAGCTAATTATTACTCGTATATTACATACGTTTTTTGTTTGATTTAACATTTGAAATGCAGGGTCCACATCTACTTGCACCAACAGGAAGCGATCTTGGAAGCCACGGTGAAGAGGGAACTGTGTTTGCAGGATATCATTACGACATTAACTTTTTAACCATTCACTACAAAAGCAAGTTCCCCGGTTTAAGTATTTGGCTAAGGAATGGGGAGAAAGTTGAAGTCAAAGTTCCTGAAAAGTGCCTACTTATTCAGGCTGGAAAGCAGGTAACCAAAGTTATATATTTATATATGAAGCGATTATAGGCCAAAATGTTGTGCTAACTTAAAGTTGTGTTGGTGATCACTTGATGTAGATTTATCGTGTTTTATGTTTTGCAGTTAGAATGGATGACTGCTGGTGACTGTAAGGCTGGTATGCATGAAGTTGTGGTAACTAGTAGTACACTTGATGCAATCAAAGCTGCGAAACAAGAAAATCGAAGCCTCTGGAGGGTATCATCAACGGTAAGCGGATCAACTTTTAACATAAATGATCTCACTAATGAAGCATTTTAATCTTAATTTCTTTGTTTGTTGTTTTGTTAGCTGTTTTCGAATGTTGCATCTGATGCTGTGCTGAAGCCTTTGGGCCATTTTGCAAAATCGTCTCTTGCTGATAATTATCCGGCCATGTTTGCTGGGGATTATTTTGAGAAAGAGCTTTCTGAGATTAAACTTAAAGGACAGAACGAGGTGCATTAGAACGTCTTGAAGTGAAGGAAGATAAGCCCGTTGTCGCTTGTAATACGTCGTGAAGTATAAATAAGGCATTGGAGGTGATTTGTGTGTGGTCATTTAGACACTTTACTATGTATTTGTGTATTTAAGGAATGTAAGTGTATGTGGTTTAATTTCCTTCATGGCATATGTAAACCATGTTTGGTAAACGTACAAGTACTCATGAGTGAAAATATTGAATATTATGTTAAGATTGCGACGCAAATCGAAGGTAATCAAACACAAACAGCATAAAACATACAATGAAACCGCTTAACTTAATGACAATACCGATTCACGCGATCTGAAGTTAACAAAAAATCAAATAAAAGCACATAAATCATACATGTTGTTAGCTCTCTGTACATTTTTCCACGTTAAGAGAAAATTAAAAATATTAACTGCAAAAATATGGTCCATGAAACTAGGGCTGTTCAAAGTTCGGATAAAACCGGATTATCCAATTGGATAATTCGGATCGGACCATATGGTTTGGATAATTGGATAATTGGATCGGCTCGGATCAAAACCAAACTTATTATTTTGGATCATGGATTGGTTTTGGTTTGTAAATTACAAACCGGATTATCAAAAAAAACCAAATAACAAATAAATATACATTTTTCAAACATTATATATATAGATGAACATACAAAATAGTTTACAAAATTATTAATATTCTATAAATATCCAAATAAAATAGGTAGTTTATAGGTTACAAAATTGTTTACTTATATATGTAGGTAATTTATAATTTCGTTTTGCATTTTATTATTATATTACACACACGTATATGTACTGAGAGGGACAAATGAAAACATTCTATTTTATATAATTTTATTATAATATCTAACATATTTATAGTAGATATTGATTTGGATATCCAAAAATCAAACCGATCCATCCAAATAATAATTCGGATGGATTGGTTAGGTTTTTGAATTTGTTTGGACGGATCGGATTCATATTTTCGAAACCATAATTCATTGGATTCATGTATACGGATCGATGTTGAACCGATCCATCCATTTGAACACCCCTACATGAAACAACCTCCCATCTTTTAATGGGCTTTCCCTAATCTAAGATACCCCATTAATCCTAAAGTGATAATAAGTTAGTACTTTATTTTTTTTTCAATTATAATTATTTTCGGTAAGATTACGAGGGTCAATTGTATTTCGAAAGGAGAGATGTGTAGATGATCTTAGCAGTTGATTATCAGGATCAATGATCCAGATTCGCTTACATCTTAACAAAACTATATTTTATGTAAAATGCAATGTTGCTAAGATTCAATAAATTTGAACCGTTCGATAAAAAAATCAACGGATGGAATCATCTGCCACGCGCTACTTCCCATTATCCCGCATTTTTTTTCTCTACTCATTTAATCAAGTACACACATCGAATGTGGGGCACTGACGGGGCACTAAATGTGGAGTAGGTGAATTCATAAAGGAAAAAAAAATAAAAATAATACGTCCATTCTATTATTGCATTTCTATAACTTCAACGTTTTAATAAGTTGTTTCACATGATTTAATGTTTGGTCCAATAATTATTGTCGATGTAACATCGAACCTTTATAAAAGGCAACCATCTACCAAAAACAATTAAATGAATGGAGGATAAATTAATACATATGGTGGAATACAATAAATAATAGGAAGAGTATCCTAATATCAAAGACATAAATAAAAGGGTTGAATGTTTTTAATGCTACTTAACATCATCATCATCACTTTATGCATCATGAATTAATCTATCATTGTAAAATTATCAATTAATATTAGATCTGCTATGTCTACAATTTCTTTCACATACTTTAACGTTTGGTACGATATTTAATTTGAGTAACAGGTACACATATATTATGGTTACGGGACGGAACCGGTACCAAACCGCTTGGTACCGGTTATATTTTTTGCCCTAAAGTGAGTATCGAATACCGGACTGTTTAAAGCGGGATGGTTCTGGTACTGGTACGGGTAAAAGTGATACTATACCGCTTTGGTACCACAAAAATAGTAGAATAATAAGTTTACATATCTACGTATTTTGTACTCGATAAAATTTAAAGAAAATAAATATCAATGAATCTCAAATAAAAAAAATCATCATTAAGTGACATAGATGGATATTGACGAAGAAAAACAAACATATACAACAACGTTAGTGTACCGTGTTAAGTGATTTAGTAATGACACAATTCACGATCCTTACCTTTATATTAACAAACAATATGTTTGGAATTCGATTTAACCAGGGCGCTACAAACATGATTGTGTGGCAAAGAGTACTAGATAGACTTCTATAAAATTACAATTATATACATATGTGAGGGTCTAACTCTATTTTTATACTTCTTAATTACCCAAAAAATATCATTTATGCATTCATACAAATATTATATAATCATAGAAACGAGGTTTTAATTAAATCTTTTAAAAATATAGAAAGAACCTACCTACCTATAATGAAGAAAAATATGTATATTTCGGATATGGTACCAAAGCGGGAAAAGTGGGAAAATACCGATACCGAACCGGTTGGTACCGGTTATCTTTTTGGCCCTAGAGTGAGTACCGAATACCGGACCGTTAGAAGTCGATTGGTACTGATTCGGTACGGTACCGGTATGGAATGAGTACGGAATCGAAATTTCGGGTTCGAATACTCACCCCTAATTATAATATATGACATTGGACAGTAATAACCTGACTTGTTTGACCCACATGCTCAAATGATTTTCTATAAGAAAAAAAAATATGATTTTGTATCAAAAACGTTTTTTCAAACCATTTTTATAAAGAAAAAACTTAAATGACGTTTTTAATAAATATTGTTTTTAAATGACATTTTATTTTATAAAATCGTTGTACTTTTGCGGCAAACTAGTTATTTATCATTTATATATAATAAATACTATTAAGTAATAAAAATGACAAAAATATAACTGACTGAAAAATAAATAATAATATACAAAAAATATGTTGAAAAGAAAAAAAACATAAAAAGTGTAATAACTAGTAGAGTAGAGAGAAAATTACATAATTCGTCTTTATGGTTTGGTCCAAATTTCACACTGTCAGTTCTTTAATTAATTTAATTACACAGATCATCCTTTATTTTGAAACTTATTACGTAAATAGTCTTTTAGACTAACGATTGTTAACTCTTCTTTAAAAAGGATCACATGTGATATCTTTTTTATTCTTTTAAATTTTTTGAGTGAATTTTAATTAAAAAAATCTGAAGTATCCATAGATTCATTATTAAGTGCATAGAACATTATTTTCATTTCCCCCATTTTATTTATCATCAAATTCGATCATACTCTCCAATAAAACATCAAATTTTATAGTCTACCACTCAAATCCACCACTAGCTTTTACCACCCAATTAACATACATTTGCTGCTCAAAGATTACGAGTCACATATTTAACATTGAAGCTAGGGTCATCGTTTAAGATGTTTTTTGAGTAAGGAATAGATGCAAAAGAGAAGAGATGGTGACCACTAACGTTGTGACAAGATAAGATAAATTGGTGATGGAGGGTCAATGGGTGGTGAAAGATGATTGTGAACTATAAAATTTGATGTATAAATAAATAAGACAATCGAATTTGATGATAAATCTGCTAAGTAAATGTGGAAATGACTATAATATTTTGTGCACCTAATAACGTGTCTATATATCTTTTAGATTTTATATTTTAAGTTTTACTCAAAAAATTTAAGAGAACCAAAAAGGATATCACATGTGGTCCTTTTTAACGGAGAGTTAACAATTGTTAGTCTAAAAACTATTGACGTAACAAGTTTCAAAATAAAGGATGATCAATGTAATTAAATTAGTTAAAGGACTGTCACTGAAATTTGGACAAAACCATAAGGACATTTTATGTAAAAAAATTCCTAGAGCAGATGATAAGTAATAAATAAAAGCTACATATACATCATTATTTAATGATTAGACAAGTTTTTTTGGGTAAAGAATAATTAGACAAGTTGAATTTGGTAGAGTGAGTTAAAATGGGTAATGATAAAAATGTTTGTATTTTCGTATTCCATTACTTAAAAACATTACAACTATAAATAGAAGAGAAAACACTAAAACCCTAAGCCCAACTTCTTAGCGGACTGACACGGGCCATGCTTACTATGCTATACTATACAATGCATATTTTATTATGCCCCCGCAGTTGAAGCGGGAGATAGATGAACACTCAAACTGGATCTAAAATCATTGAACAATATAGAAGGAAGTCCTTTGGTGAAGATATCTGCATATTGAGAACTCGATGGCACATGAAGAACACGAACTTGGCCCGTAGCTACCTTTTCTCGAACAAAGTGAATATCAATCTCTATATGTTTGGTTCGCTGATGTTGAACCGGGTTCGTGGAAAGGTAAACAGCATTAACATTATCACAATAAATGATGAACGCGTATAAGTACTATATTTCAGTATTATTTTACCCCTATTCTTGAATGTTATTATTGCAATTAATTAAGTTTTGGTACTTATTTCGTTCATATTTGCAATTAGGAGTGGAAATTAAGCTTATTGGAGAAAAGGACGGAAAACAGTCAATAAATGCGTTAAATGATGCAATATTTGAAGAATTGAATAAAGCTGAAGGATTTAAAGAAGAAAATTATGAAGATCGGCTGGAATTTCCACTAGTACAAAAACGGGTATATATGGCGGTGAAAAAGGCCATCTGAAGCGGTGAACAGCCCGCCCCTGATGCCGGCGTCACGAAAAGTGGAAACTTGTTTAAAGCGGTCAAACGACCACTATAAATTGTACCACTAGGAGCGGGTAAAAGAACATATGAAGCGGTTAAAAAGTAACAAAATTGGCGGAAATAATAGATATTTGAAGCGGTTTAGTGATTTCTATTGAGGCGGTAAATAGAGATACATATGGAGCGGTTCTAGTGAAAAGAAATAAAAAATTGTGTAATTGGAGTGGCGGTTTTTTAATTGAAATATTAAAAATATTGTAATTTAAAAAAAATAACAATAATAAATTTCTTGTGGCGGTTTTCATCATTACATTTGTGGCGGTTTTTTAATTGAAATATTAAAAAAAAATATATTTTTGGAGCGGTGCTTTCGCTTAGAATTTGGAGCGGATATGGGGGTTATTCGGTTATATATTCCATTGTTGAATTGCTTGATTTCCTATTCAAAATAGTAGACTACATTTATGCCAAAACCAGCAGAATTCAATAACCAAATGACAAATAATTTAAAACAAAATCTAACCTAAACATATAAAACATGCTAAAATATAACCTAAATATAATGTACAACTATAAAATAACCTAAATATAATGCTTAAAATGTGTTTATTTATTTGTTCTGATCGTCAAGAATGTACTATACCTCTTTGCAAATTCAATTGTGCCCTCAATTACCAACTTGTCCAAATCATTTGGTGAATAAGGTGACAAGTCGCTCCAAGCCTATAATAGATTCAAATTAAAACATAAAAAATAGATCGAGGTTAATGCATTACAGAGATTATTACGTACTATGGACTTTCATTTTGTGGGAAATATGGTTGCATACTCATAAAGAATTGTTGCATATGCATCATTACGTAATACCCACATTCCCAACTGTCTCGTTGTTGAGGACACTGATTTGAAGCACAAAGTTAGTTTAACACATAATTTATGATCAATTTGCATATATCATGTTTTTCACAGTATATTAATTATATGCTTACCAACACTATCTTCCATTGCCAATTCTCGCCTTCTCTCCTGAAAATTCAGTAGTGTGAAGTTAACTACAAGTTATAAGAAACAATTTGTTGGGTAAGAATGAATAGTGATGGAGAATGAAAATTATTCTAAGTGTGTTAGTACTGCTGGAGCTATCAATTTCAAGTACTGCTGGAGATATCAATTTCAAGTTAAAATCCGATCAAAAACCACTGACAATTTGTTAGCTTATCTGCTCGAAACACAAGGAGCAGAGGATTTTTATGGAATAATTGATTTCTTAAAGGGAAGTAACTTGAAAGAAGCCTTTGTGATTTTTTGTAACACCCTCAAATTTCGGTTTGCGGAAGCTGTCGGGTCGGGTGTTACTAAATCAAATATCACAGCATAAGATACATAATGAACGACTCTAAATGAGACGTTTGAAAATAATTATACATTTCCCAAAATAGAACGTTTACAACGTTATGAGTTTGACAGTAAATTCCAAATACATAATTTGAAAATACAAAAGTACATGCAGTGTAGTCCCAATGGTTGGAAAATATGCGACTCGAGCTACCAAGATCTTGTAGAAATTCTTAATCCTGCTGGGTACCTGAGAACACATGCTAAAACAGGTCAGCTATAAAGCTGGTGAGTTCATAGGATTTGTAGTTGAAATCATAATGTATAAAACCCTGTATGTTTTGGAGAGTTGTTTCCTTATTCATCATTTTGATGTGTATTATGTTGAAATTTGCAATACCAATGTGTATACGATTGTCGAGGTTTCTAACCCCTAAGTAATGCTGATTTGTACTTAAGTACATCATAACTGAGGCTTTCAAAGCCTGAATACCTTTCAGGTATTAAGTAAATTTAACAGGATGAGGCAATACATACCTAAGTTTGTAATATAACCGACAGTACAACAATAACACCAAATTGTGCCTGACTAGGTAAATGAGAAATGATTGTACAACGGTGACATCCCCACATGGTTGGATTACATCCTGAGCCGGGGGACCATCCCTGGTTGGATTACATCCTGAGCCAGAGTCGTCAACAGCTGACAAGAGCCAGCAGCACCAAATTGTGCCTGACTGAGTGAATGAGAAACGATTGTACAACGGTGACAACCCCACACGGTTGGATTACATCCTGAGCCGGGGGACCATCCCTGGTTGGATTACATCCTGAACCAGAGTTGTCAACGGTTGACAAGAGCCAGCAGCACCAAATTGTGCCTGACTGAGTGAATGAGAAACGATTGTACAACGGTGACACCCCCACACGGTTGGATTACATCCTGAGCCGGGGGACCATCCCTGGTTGGATTACATCCTGAGCCAGAGTCGTCAACGGTTGACAAGAGCCAGCAGCACCAAATTGTGCCTGACTGAGTGAATGAGAAACGATTGTACAACGGTGACACCCCCACATGGTTGGATTACATCCTGAGCCGGGGGACCATCCCTGGTTGGATTACATCCTGAGCCAGAGTCGTTAACGGTTGACAAGAGCCAGCAGCACCAAATTGTGCCTGACTGAGTGAATGAGAAACGATTGTACAACGGTGACACCCCCACACGGTTGGATTACATCCTGAGCCGGGGGACCATCCCTGGTTGGATTACATCCTGAGCCAGAGTCGTCAACGGTTGACAAGAGCCAGCAGCACCAAATTGTGCCTGACTGAGTGAATGAGAGCCGACCGTACAACGACGCGTCCGACTAAGGAAGTGGTGTTTGCATAAACGGATGTATACTAATATACATAAGTAGTCTTGAAGTTAGCACCAGGTGCTCCAGGTAATATACTAGCATGTGGATATGTATATATAGTATTTAACTATTTGTTGTGTCACTATATGCCCAGGTAAGACTAATCATCACCTAGTTGTTTCGTATGTTACTAACGTATGCCATTAGCCTTAAGCCTAGCAAGTATGTCCAGATCGGGTAACAGTCTGGTCGTCGTTTAATGTAAGCTGGACTAACAAGTCCCAGAGTGTTTGATAGTATTGTCCCGCGACAATATGGTCAATGTATAATGATAACCTAATCAGGTTATGAAATGGTAATTGTTTCCCAACAATCTAGTAGTGTATGAGTGTAACCTTTCTAGGTTAAATATTGATGTTGTCTCAAAACAGTATGACGGGTGTAATTCCTAAGTATTACACATTTGTATTACATACAGTAACATAAGCAAGTGTGAATTATAAAATATATCAATATAATTCGAAAGCAGTTATTGAGCATGTGTTTCACCCCAAAAAACAGTAAAACAGTTGAAAGAGTGGGGCTATGAAACTCACCTGTGAGTTGTTAGCGATACGATGATACGCGCGTCGTCCGAATGGTAACCTTCTAGTGTCCTAAACACGTGAGGTTATATAAGTATGAGACAAATCAGTTTGTCTAAGCGAGTTGTTCATGTAAGCATTTGTTGTTGAAGTCTGGGAATGGTGTACGGGGGTCCGGGGGCAGCGCCCCTGGTAGCGGGGTCCAAGGGGTGGCAACCCCTGGCGGGGTCCAAGGGGCAGAGCCCCTGGCTGGGGTCGAGCTGCCAGGTCAGCTTGGAAAATTTTTATTTCTACTACATTGCTTTAATGAAAACGCTTTCGAAATCCAAATTCGGGTAAAATCGAGTGGTAAAATTTTGTTGTCAATACTTAGTGAAAAACATAGGTTTTTAAGGTTCTGCGACGTCAGATGCGACGTCAGAGGCGACGTAGGGTCTTGCGTCGCTATGTGCGACATTCGCAATCTAATGCGACGTTGTGTCCTGCGTCGCACTGTACGACGTAGAATTTGATGGCGACGTAGGGGCTTACGTCGCATTATGCGACATTGGGATGTTTTGCGACGTTGGCTGCGACGTTGGATGCGACGTCGCAGCACTGTTTTTGGTCCCTGCGACGTAGCGGACTGTTCGCCGGAGTTTGAGTCGGAAACGAGTTTCCCGGCCTCCGTTGAGTCCGATTCTTTTACCCAACCCATAATTAAGTATTTTAAGCTTATCTAAACCGCAAACAAGCAAAATAACAAAGTTTTGAGAGATTTCGAGAATTGTCGGAAACTTACAAATCCGCGCGAGGAGAATCCGAAAAGATAGGATTGTAGATCGTTGCGTGGTGATCGTTTTTCCCTAAAGGAGCTTCGAGATTGGAGGTCGTTTAGTGGTGTTAAATGGCGGATTTAGGTGGCGGTGGTGTGGTGTTAGAGAGAGAGAGATGAGAGAAAATTTAGAGAAGAGAGAGAAAGTGAGAGGATGAGAATGGGGTGGAAATGAGGAGGGATTTGGGTTTTTATTTGAACTCAGATCCCTGACTCGTGTACTGTGGTCTCCAACCACAGTACAAAATGTCCGTGATTTTATACCTGATTAAAATGTAGATTTATTACTTTAAATCTATAATTTTTGTTTAAGTTGTTTTGTAAATATTTTTAATAAAAATATTTCACTTGAACTATAAAATGTAATTATTCAAAGTTTAAAATCGGCGCGAAATTTGACTTTTTGACCGGGTGTTACATTTTTGGACTTAGCGTTTGAGAGATATTTAATTTTTAAAAATGCGGAGGAAAGAGAATGTAGTGACACGTGGTGCATTCCTAGCGGTTCCTTCATTCTCACAGAAAATTGGTGTACTCATGTGAACCTAGCTTACTCAAGATTGGTAAAGGCAGGGAGAGCTCGGGTTGTCTCATCTTCTAGCTCAAGCTCAAACAGTGATGATGATCAAGAGAAGGATGATCAATATATGTTCACTGGAGCTAGTGGGTCTGGTAGTCATGCTCCAAAGGGAATGACTAAGGAAGAGTCAAATAGGTTGTTAGCAGAGGGAGTGCAAAGGGAGCAGCTTGTTGTTCATATTATTGTTCACTGGCTACAAGTAATTATCTTCCTTGTTAACAAGTGTGTTTCCGCCACTTCTTGTTAATCATTCAAAGCTAGTGTGTTTAAGTTGTAATTTTGGTTAAGATCCAGGTCGATCTTGACACAATTGTCTAATTAGCATTGTCATTCAAGTAAACATATATACTTACCCATGAACATGCTCCGCGAATTTATAAGACGTCAAAGTCTTTGTCATCTTCATCGAATCCAATATGTATCTGCGATGCTCGACATTGTCGAGAATGATAAGCACCCAATGTTTACTACCCAAAAGTTTCAACATTTCAGATTTAAATAATAATTAAGGCAACGTAAGTAGCAAAGATATAAAGATATAATACATACCTTGTGAAATAGGGAGCAAGGAAAAAACGCTTATCACTGTGAGCAGTGAACACATCAGTGGCGTGCTTCATGACAACGGAGTCAGAAACTGTTTCCTGGATTAGATGAGGATTAAGGAACGCGCAGTTGCAGGGAAAGCACAGCTTCGGTCTGCAAAGATACAAGTACCTAAATAAAGACCAAAAAATTTATAGGATAGAATTAGAATCTAATACACAAAGTCGTGTTGTGACATAACGGGACCAACCTAACAAAATGATAGAACAATTATGCTGATAAAACATTACGAAGTACAATATAATACCAAATGGATCTACGCATAGACGTATACAAATACCTCCATCAAGGTCCAACATCCCCAGGTAAAACACCTCCATCACATATACCACAACGTCCAAGCCGAAACTCGCACCGACTAAGCATTAACATTGTGAGCCATGCGCTTCATTGGTGGTAGGTACCTTTATTTTAAATAATACCCATGGCAGGATTCGAACCCATGACCTCAAGGAAGTCATGGGCTACGTTAAGCGTTCACTATTAAAATGATCATAATGATCACAAATTCACAATGATCATAGTTAACAAATATATATATATATATATATATATATATATATATATATATATATATATATATATATATATATATATATATATATATATATATATATATATATCTTAAGTTAACAAATTTATATATTTGCAAAGAGAAGGCAATTACCTCATCATCGTCATCAGGCCGGTATGGTGATTCACGAGTTGTAGAAAGGTGTATGTGTTCATCATCCAGATTACCGACGTCTGTCTCTATCTTAACAATTGCTTTCAACTTTTGACCCTTCCGAGTTCCAAGGGCCTTTTTTGATCCCCACCACACTGGACACCGCCCCTGTCCGCCCTTCCGAGTTCCTATTGTCTCCAGTAGGTTCTCCTTGGGCGTTGAACTCAATGTGATGGTCTGGATCGGGAGTGTAGTCATTTTCCTTTGCCTTCCCTAGTCTACCTTTTTCGGCCATGTCGTTTATATTTGATGTCCTATAAAGAACATGTGCAATATAAATGATATTAACAAGTACGCTAAACACTGGCTAACAATTAAAATGATAAATGAGCAATTAACTACGGACATTATAATTTATTAAGAGTATAGGGAGCCGTTGAGGCTGTGCATAGCAAAGCCCACCGTTGCTGATGTCCATTTTCTTGTGTTTTTAGCAATTTAGCCCTACAATACAATTAGACGACGAACCTTACGGTTTGAGATAATGTTTTATAAACTTAAAAAGCTCGTGCTATTCTACCATGAGTGGGGTTCAAAACTTTCATGGCATTAACAGAACACTCAAAGTCCTTCGTACACATAATCTACACATTCAAAACTTTCCTGCAGCACAAACAGACGCGCCTCAATCAAAGTAATATTCACCGCATATGGTAAACTCCACATAACTTTCAACATGTACATTGATGCTTTTAAAAAGAAATGAAGCTTAATAAACACCATCATTAGATCCAGTTACTCATGTGCACTAATCACAAGTATTATACAGGTCAGACAAACACAAGTCCACTAATTTGTAGTAAATTTCTGAGTGGCAAAACATCAAACACTTGATGTGAAAAGATGAAATCCAAATAAACGAAAGCTTCAACCAACCAAAAACTCCCACAATGAATCCCAACACATGCTCTTAGGTAACAACATTTTATATGGAAACATACCTGCTAATAATTCCTGGGTAGATATTCTACTAAGAGCTATTTATTCAGGAATTGAAATTGGTGTCCATGAAGAACCTGAAGGATACAAAGACAATATAAACATCCACACACAACATTTTACTGAATAATCTCTAAAAACGTCAGAGAAGAGAAACCCAGCAAAAGTGAAAATCAACTAAGATAAGGTGAGGCAGAATTTAAACTTACAAATTTGAAGTCGGCCCCTGTATACAGCAGTCTTCATTACGAATGTTGAGTCCCTGTTTAGTGAAAGAACTTGAAATTCTAAAATTAACTTGCATAAATGAGAAATAGAGAAATTCTAGAATGAATGTATGGAAAATTAATAGCTGATTTTTTATCTAAAAATAGAGAAGTTAGGAAGGAGGAGAGCAAGGATGGAAAGGTGGGCACGCAAATGGGGATGACCTTGTAGGAAAAAAGAAGTCATGAACATGCTGGTTGCAGATGGGGAAGGAAAAGGTGAACAGTTTGAGACTATTTTGTGCTGATATGTAAATGTTTGAGTTGTCCACAGTATTTTATGCTTTCTCTTCATGTCGTTTATATTTGATGTCCTATAAAGAACATGTGCAATATAAATGATATTAACACGTACGCTAAACACTGGCTAACAATTAAAATGATAAATGAGCAATTAACTACGGACATTATAATTTATTAAGAGTATAAGGAGCCTTTAAGGCTGTGCATAGCAAAGCCCACCGTTGCTGATGCCCATTTTCTTGTGTTTTTAGCAATTTAGCCCTACAATACAATTAGACGACGAACCATACGGTTTGAGATAATGTTTTATAAACTTAAAAAGCTCGTGCTATTCTACCATGAGTGGGGTTCAAAACTTTCATGGCATTAACATAACACTCAAAGTCCTTCGTACACATAATCTACACATTCAAAACTTTCCTGCAGCACAAACAGACGCGCCTCAATCAAAGTAATATTCACCGCATATGGTAAACTCCACATAACTTTCAACATGTACATTGATGCTTTTAAAAAGAAATGAAGCTTAATAAACACCATCATTAGATCCAGTTACTCATGTGCACTAATCACAAGTATTATACAGGTCAGACAAAACAAGTCCATTAATTTGTAGTAAATTTCTGAGTGGCAAAACATCAAACACTTGATGTGAAAAGATGAAATCCAAATAAACGAAAGCTTCAACCAACCAAAAACTCCCACAATGAATCCCAACACATGCTCTTAGGTAACAACATTTTATATGGAAACATACCTGCTAATAATTCCTGGGTAGATATTCTACTAAGAGCTATTTATTCAGGAATTGAAATTGGTGTCCATGAAGAACCTGAAGGATACAAAGACAATATAAACATCCACACACAACATTTTACTGAATAATCTCTAAAAACGTCAGAGAAGAGAAACCCAGCAAAAGTGAAAATCAACTAAGATAAGGTGAGGCAGAATTTAAACTTACAAATTTGAAGTCGGCCCCTGTATACAGCAGTCTTCATTACGAATGTTGAGTCCCTGTTTAGTGAAAGAACTTGAAATTCTAAAATTAACTTGCATAAATGAGAAATAGAGAAATTCTAGAATGAATGTATGGAAAATTAATAGCTGATTTTTTATCTAAAAATAGAGAAGTTAGGAAGGAGGAGAGCAAGGATGGAAAGGTGGGCACGCAAATGGGGATGACCTTGTAGGAAAAAAGAAGTCATGAACATGCTGGTTGCAGATGGGGAAGGAAAAGGTGAACAGTTTGAGACTATTTTGTGCTGATATGTAAATGTTTGAGTTGTCCACAGTATTTTATGCTTTCTTTTTATATTATTGGTAGATAATATGTAAGAGCAACTCGAAGGGTTTATGTAAAGCTTTTTTGTGCAAAAAAGTGGTTGATAAAGCTTTTGATCATTGGAGCAAAAGCTTTTTTGATTAAAAGGTTGAGATTTATCAACCTTTGGAGGTAAAGCTTTTTAGCTCAAATATTTATACATTTAACCCTTCATTGTGGTTTAAAAAAGCTATTGGAAAGATTTTTACATTGGAGCAAAAGCTTTTGTATAAAGCTTTTGGAATGACTTTATCATTGGAGATGCTCTAACACACACTACGCAAAACGGATAGCAAACATTACACACGTGCAAATAAGAAACTGATCGAATTGTCATACATATATATTTCCCTTTATTAGAACCAGCTACAGACCAGGAGAACACATGGATAAATAATACATAAGACAGTGATGGATGCACTTTCTCAAGTATTGAATAGGGTCTTTGCTGGCATATCTTAGAGTGTTCTCACAGGTTCAGGATTGGAGAATCAACAACTACGGGACCACATCTTTACATAAATATCATCAAGATCAGTATTGAATTCAATATCTATTAATTTTGGCATATATAACGAGCTGAGGGTGGGGACCAAAAAAAGCGTTGTTTCATAAAGAACATTCCCTTTTGTATGTACTCACAACAATCAATAACATATGGGTGGTGATTTGTACACCACCAACCTTTAGCCATACACTACTAATTATGCATTAAACTGTTGTACAGAACAACAGACTGATGCACATTAGTGGTGTATGCCTGTATGGTTAAAAATTTATATATAAATTATATATTTACCTAAAAAATTATGTACAAATATATCAATATATGTTTCAATCCGGCATACACTAAAAGAAAAATTTTACATAGAAAAATACAATTAATTTACAATATTTAACAAACTACCACCAATAATGGATGAATCGGAGTTACATGACAACAGTTCAAAAGCCGATCAAGATTGGAAAACCTAGCAATTAATGCAACCGTTTGGATATGAGCTGCGGCAAAATTATACCGTTATACAATTACCAAAGTGCAATGGGTTTACAATAACAAACTTTAACCTAGATTTACCAGTGTATATTTGGGGATACGGTGGTGGCAGAAGTAGAACGAAGCCGAAGACGATGAAGCAGAAAATCGCGATCAAAAGTGTATTATGTCTCTATGTAGACCAAAAAGTGCTTTTTCACCAATAAAACCTTAGTTCATTTGAAGCGGTTAAAAACAATACCCACTTCAAATCACAAAGACAACCGCCACGCCATAAACAAACCGCTTCAATTTACTAGTGAAACTTTTTGATTTTTTAGCCCACGTTTGGCGGGGAACCAAAAAATTTGAAATTTGGTGCTTTAGTTTTTATCAAATGCATATATATTATATATAGTAATTATATATAGTATAGATATAGATCTATATATCTATTATCTATATATATATATATATATATATATATATATATATATATATTTGTAAAGCATATTGCTATTTTATTGTTGCAAAGTTTAAGAAGTACGGAGTAAGACTCAATAATTCATTTTATATAACTATATATAAGTTGTGTAATTTTTCAATATTTTGTTTTAATTAATATATTTAATAATATTTAATTTGGGGTTAAATTTAAATTTAATACTTAAAATGGTAAGTGTAATTATTTAATTAAATCTAAATCGTCGGATCACCTTGTAAATTTTCATTGAAAGATCCAGATTGCTCAATAGGATTTTGGTTTATTTATATTAATAATAATATTATTATTGTTATTATATTCTAAACATTATTATTATTATTATTATTATTATTATTATTATTATTATTATTATTATTATTATTATTATTATTATTATTATTATTATTATTATATACATACATACATACATGTAAGATATAGTGCAAGTGTTTTTGAAAACTAACTAAAATAAAGAATAAAATAGATTATGTTTTCTTAATTGATGTGCATGCTTAAGATGTAATGCCCCCAAAGTCGAAAGCAGCGACTAACCGGATATTTTCAACTTTCAACGAAAAACCATAGTGGAAGGTAACTATTAGACACAACTTTAGACTAATAAAGAGCTCCAATTTGTTATCAGTTTTCGATGTGGGACGGTTAATTACAGAGATCGAGGGACTCATGTGCCATTCAGGAAGATATATATTAATGAAAAACTCATGGAAGACGATGTGTCTCAATGGGGTTATGACTTGTGGGCATTTAGCTTATCCCACATTAGTTGGTGACGATTTGAAAATAATTGTGGTCAACATGCATTAGCTGGCAACCTCTTATTTCCATTGTCCATTTTTCGATATTTTAAGGTTTATGATGACAAGTTGAATCTAAAAATTCCCTGAGGATTTTTGGGGACATGAGAGGTACGTGTTGGGTGTATAAGGTAAATGTAACACCCCCAAATTTACTATTGAGCGGAAGCACGATTTGGGTGTTACTAATCAATATACAAAGCACATAAGATATAATGAACGACCACTATATGCGTCGTTTTACATTGTATTGATAAAACAAAAGTTTACATCAAAATATTGTTTAACATTAGCTCGGTTTGAAGTTGAGAGATTTAAGTACATAATTAATCTATACAAAATATAATAATGCAGCTAAATCTCTAATTGTGTGAATGCTGACTCGAGCTAATGATTCCTGCTTGGGCAGTCCAACCTACTGCTGTGTACCTGTGATACATGCTAAAATGGGTTAGCGAAACGCTGGTGAGCTCACAGGTTGTATGTCAACACATATTTGTACGAACCGCAAGATTTATAATTGAATTTAAAATGCAATTAAGCAAAATAAAAGTTATACAGCCATGAGCACATAGTCTGAGCTTAACTTGAGTTGTCAGGTCCAATTAAGGAAACCTAACTTGAATGCCTCCTACGAGTGCCTAATCTACACTCGTCTTCCCAAATGCTAATACATCCATTTGACCAGTTAGTGCGTGCTAACCCGGATGAGGATTGTCAATCCTATATGATATCATATACTAACATTCACGCTACTACGTATTACCAGACTATGCTATGGAGGGCTTTAAATTGATTAGCTTGAAACTCATGTAGTATTTGATTTGGTTTGTACTTGCGTTCAACTTGTAAAACAAAACGGGCAATAATATCACACCCCTGATTGAAAAGCAGTAAAATAGGGGCCATGAGACTCACCTGAGCCTTGAGTGTTTATCTAAATAAACTTGAATTGATTAGCCTTGAATTGATGTCCGAAGACTTGCAACCTGAAGGTGTCCATGACACGCGATGGTTATTAATTGATTAGGTATCTCGAAAGACTACCTTTGTAGTTGTTTGTCCAAATTACCCCGATTTGGTTGATTGACTTGTCCAAATTACTAAGATTTGGTTGATTGAATTGAGTATTTGAAAACGTGTACGGCCCGTTGGTGATTAGTTGTAATAATAACATTGATGTTATCACATTGATTGCGAAGTGTTATACTTGAAAAGTATATTCCATTTTGTTTGCAAAGTCGTGTCGTATAAGCATTTGAAGTTGTACAAGTTTTACACTTGGTGTGAAATATGCTTACGGAATCTAAGTACGGGGGTCCGGGGGCAGCGCCCCTGGTAGCGGGGTCCAAGGGGTGGCAGCCCCTGGCGGGGTCCAAGGGGCAAAGCCCCTGGTTGGGGTCGAGCTGCATGACTTGTGGGCATTTAGCTTGTGGGCATTTAACTTATCCCACATTAGTTGGTGACGATTTGAAAATAATTGTGGTCAACATGCATTAGCTGGCAACCTCCTATTTCCATTGTCTGTTTTTCGATATTTTAAGGTTTATAATGACAAGTTTAATCTAAAAATTCCCTGAGGATTTTTGGGGACACGAGAGGTACGTGTTGGGTGTATAAGGTAAACTCCTGTTACAAATCACAAACGCTCTTATTGTGGCTAAAAAGGTCATTGGACGCGTGAGAACTATAAAGTTAAACGTTTAGTGGAAGTACATTGATCAGCTATTTGGAAGTTCTCGTGTGGTCCTGCAAATTTTTCGTGCGCTAAAACTTATATGTCCGAATTTCATAAGCAAGCAACACCATCTTGACTGTTTATAAATTCAAACGTATACATTCACTACTTCGATTCACTATGACAAAAACGCCATATTAATATCACCACAAAATTAAACACATGGTGACTTCCTACAACACTAGCGTCCAACATTATAACCATAAAGCACAAGCATTTGACTTCCTTAATTACCCCACTACTATCATCCTACTCGTCGCACCACCAACATCTAACATTACGGTAACATCCCGCCTTACCACGACACAATATTGTCCGATTTGCCCGCAGGCGCACGACTTTTCCTTGGCGACCACACTACTATCCGGCCATGAGGTCACCCATCCTGGAACTACCACGCTCGAGCACGCTTAACTGTAGTTTTCTCACGGGATCTACTACCCTTACGGTCCCAAAATGTGTTGTGTCATGTAAGGATGATATTATCCTTATAAGCCCCAATGTAACTGCCCTTTACCATGGCACAATATTGTCCGCTTTGCCTGCAGGCGCACGGCTTTGTTCTTGGCGACCACCACTTCCACTTCCCAGGAGGCACTCATCCTGGACGCTTCCCCCACACGAGCACGCTTAGCCACGACGTTCTCGTGCAATCTACTTCCACTGTGTGCCGAAAACGCGTTGTGTCGTATAAGGATGACATTTTCCCTTATAAGTCTTCAGATCTCTCATGTCCATGGCCGATGTGGGATTTGCCTAGAGTGTTACACCCAAATCCCTCATGTTCATGGCCATATTATTTCCATTAATATGTAGATCACTATAGTTAAATCATATTTGTTTCTATTACATTTCACATGGATAAATAATACATAACACAAGCATTATACAATAAATTTTCAATATATTTACATTTACGTTTTTATTTTAAAATCGTTACTCGCACCTCCATCCTCCGTCACCAATTTTACCGCGGGTGTAATGCTAGCTAGTACAGTAGTACTCAAAAATGAACGATACATGTTGTAGGAGCGATATGATATATCGGTTTTAAGTTAAAGTCATTCTATTATCCAATAAGTAAGAACAATTAAGAACAATATGAATAAAGAACAAATACACAAAATTGAAAATTAACTATCCGCTAAACTAGGCAGTTCATCATTAATCCACTTTTCTTTCTGTTCGATCATTCGATCTAGTGTCTCCACCATCTTTTCGCAGTTCTCGAGTAACTTTCTTTCTTCGGCAATAGATCCACGTAGACATTCCATATATGAAGATTCAATTATATGAATCATCATATTCCGTCGCTCAATATGCTGAATCTTTTGCCTTTCAAAAAAAATATGCTGAATCTTTTGTTGTTTATCATAAATTGAATGATTTAGTTTATCAATCGTCTTTACTACTTCTTCTTTTTGTTTTTTATCCTCATCTAGCATTTCTTTCACACAATTGGTGTACAATTCGGAATACACTCGGAATCGATGCGTCGCTGTATTCCCTCTTTTAGAGGGTGGTTCTGTAGACCCAGAAGATTCTTCCATTAAACTATACCTGTTTTAATTTATTGTGGAAACTGGCCGGCCGGAGAGTTTTGCCAAAATATTTTTATTTGTTCGAATTTATACAAATGTTGTCAAACGTACAATTACCACACCGATATATGTAGCCAGAAGCGGTTTTGCATAATATTGTAAACATCTTCCCCCAAAAAAAGTAAATGGCCAGACCGCTCCAATTAACATTCTAAATATCTAGAATATTTTTTATACTACACGTATAAATTCTAAATATATATCCTCCCCCCAAAAAAGTAAATGACCTACACTTAAAGGAAACTTATAGGCCGGCCTACTACAAGTCAACAACATATGAGAAATTAAATTAAATGGACTCTTAAATGCCCAACCACCAAATCAAATCCCACTTTTAACCACGCGGTTTTGTGTTAAATACACCGCTTCATATTACACTAGAATACTTATACACGAATTAATTAAGCATTAATATTTTATTAAAATACTCCGCTTCATTTACGTCATATATAACCGCTCCAACATAATTTTTTAATAAAAAACGTACTTTAAACTGGCGGAATTTGATTCTCATAAATTAATACTCCGTATTTGTTATCAATATATATATATATATATATATATATATATATATATATATATTCATGATAATATATTGATGAATAATAATACTAATAGAATAATACTAGATCGATGAAATGATAACACGGTGGATCGGAGTAACATATATTTTAAACAATAAGAGAAGCAGATTCATAAAAGAAAGAAAAACTTGCTAATTCATTTGATATACATGTAGATTACACATGATTACAACAAGTCATTAAAAACTTCATTTTGTTCCACATTTTGGTTGAACCGAACAATTTGTGCTTCAATCCTTTCCTTCTGATTCACGTAAAACCTAAGATTATAGTCAAGTTGCTCCTTATAGTCAACCTCATCAGTGGAAGGCTCTTTAATTTTGCGGGTCTTTTGAAGTTCTTTCATGATCTTTTTTATCGTGCTTGTAATCTTGGTAATTTGATATTGCAATTCTTCGATCATTTCATATCAACATCTATCAAAGTATACACCTTTGAGCGGATACGATGACGTTCCTGTTCGCTGACATTCATGGTGCTAGTGACCTCATCTCCGGAAGAAGCCATATATTGCATGTTAATAATGTTAACAAATGTTACGGAATAATTTTTTTAGATAGGTTTTGATCGAGAAACTGATGTCACTTTTTTTGGGTCTTTCTACGGTTAATATATTTACTTTTTTCTGGAGCGGTTTTTATTTAAACCGCCTCACCTTCGAAACTTTATAATAATACGGAAATAATAATAATAATAATAATAATAATAATAATAATAATAATAATAATAATAATAATAATAATAATAATAATAATAATAATAATAATAATAATAATAATAATAATAATAATAATAATAATAATACAACAGAAATTATTGTCTTCTAATTTTAAACACAATTAATAATAAAAAACTCCAGAACACTGTTCAAAACACTGAGAATTCAGTTTCACCATACCACAAAATCCTCACTTTCAACATTCTCCAGAACACTATCCCAAAGGCCAAAACACCGATACCACACCCTTGAGTTAACAAAATATAAATTAATTGATTTTTATCAGATAAAAGGTTAAAAGGTTTTTTCAATTAATCAATTATTACTACAAGTAAAACTATTCAATTATTAAACTAAAATAGTTTATCACGCGGAAATCTATATCTTTAATAACAAATATAGTAATATAAGTCGTTATGATAAGAGGTCTCAGGTTCAAACCTCACTAGAAGCAAAAAGATCTTGGGGTGGCCACGAGAAGGTTCGGAAACAGCCATGGTAATAGTTAGGCCGCGTACATCACAAGCAAAAGCTTGGCCAACCTGAGGGGGCCTGTTAAAAACGGGAATACCCTTTAAAAAGAGGGGAAAAATGAAGAATTCAAACATATAATATCAACATAATAACCTCAAAATGGGAAACACGACGTCCTATTTGTGTGAATGTAAAAAAAACAACTTTGATCGATCCACATTCGTATACGTAAAAGTATTAATGTAAAAAAACAACTAACGTTGACCTATCTAACAGACTTATGACTTGTGACAATGTTTGATGAATTATAATAATAAAAAAATGAATCATAGTATGTAAACTATTGTATTATATTGTTTCTCCCTCTTATCCACCTAATTTTTCTTCTTTTTTGATCCCGTTATATATATATGAGGTGAATTCTTTTAAGAATGCTAAAAAGGTAGAGAATGGGAGAACCAATAGGATTCTTCAATTTCTTTACAAAACCCACTTCTATTTTTTACCCCCTTGGTTAATTATATATATATATATATATATATATATATATATATATATATATATATATATATATATATATATATATATTATCATTTGAACCTCCCACCATAGTTGTTAACTCGTGACTCGACTCATGATTTAGAATGTTATTTTTTAACTCGTGACTCGTGACTTGTGACTCGGCTCGACTCGTAAGAGTCATAATTTTACACTAAATACATATATTTATATCTATATGTATATTATTGTTTAGATTTCTATCCTAAATTGAAATAAAATATGATGAAAGTCATTAGATAACACAAATGTGTAATTTATAATGGATTATTAGTCATTTTCTATTATATTTTGTCATTTTATGTTTTTTTATTAGATTACATTAAACGTGTGTCCGGTTTCTGACTCGTAAGAGTCGCCCACGACTCGGAAGAGCCAATAAATGACTCGTAAGGGTCAAAGTCATTTAAGAGTCAGGGTCTGAACCACCTCGTTTTTTTAATTTCCGAGTCGAGTGAATCGTAAGAGTTTAACAACTATGCCTCCCACTATATATATATATATATATATATATATATATTATCATTTTGTGCTTGTAATTTTATTAATTTATTGCATATATAATAAATAATAGTAATAGTAATAATAATAATAATAATAATAATAAATAATAGTAATAATACTCAGTGAATTAAAGAACTTCATGTCAATTTCAGTAATGAAATAACTAAAGGATAAAATTACATTATCAAATGAAAAATTACAAACGTATCAGATCGATCCAATCCCTAAGGTTTCGATCATACATCTCGAAACGAAATAGTATGTTTTCTGCATTTTTTTTCTCGGAGGTGTAGTATTGAAAATCATCTTCAAGTTTCTTGAGAAATTTGAGCTCGGATGCAGAGGGTTGAACTCCAAATTCGTCAAATTTATCATTGAGGTCGTTGATCCATTTGCAAATCTTCCCAATTGCCGTATTAAACTTTTCGACGTTTTCTTTTTGTAATTTGATCATTTGTTGGTCTATCTCCTTTAAAACGCCTGCTTTCTCTCCTACAACATACTTCTCTTCTTCGGTTGCCATTTTTTCAGTTTAACAAAACAACTGAACAATCTCTTACAATCTACGAAATATCTTTCTATTTTATATAGTTACAGTATTGAAAGCGGTTTACTGAACACCGCCACAAAAGTGTGTAGCTTCCTTGTTACGCTACTACTCGTACGGCCATAGCTAATGAATTCATCTGTCCATATCCATTCCAATATTCCATAACATATACTAGCTGCTAACCCGCGCGATGAGACGGGAATAAATTTGAAATCAATAAAAAAAAAGAACTGATTAACTATTAAAATATTGATTCGAGTGATGTCTTGCAAAAAATGAAACTGAATATAAAATTTAGTAATTGACTACAAAAGTATAAAAGGCCGCCACATTTCAATTTTAGCCGCTTCAATCTGGAGATGCTCTAGAAGACTGAAATAAAGTCAAATGTTTGTCAGTGAAGGGGGCTGGGGAAGTGGGGAGGGGGTGGTGCGGTCTGACTCTGGATTATGGCTAGGTATAGGAGTATGGTGGTCTGGTCAAATAGATTTTTTGATGAGATATGCTGTATATCCAGTAGCTATAGTAAATATTACTACGTATGCTTCTTTCATTTTGATAATCAAGTTTAATACTAGTAGTTTAGTCTAAAATTTTATTCTTTTACTGCACCAATGGGGTGGCCACCTAGTCAACCGATATTGCAACCAAATCATTTGTCCATCAGTTTTGTAGACACAATAATCAAAATGATTTCAGTTGTTAAATTAAACCGATTAATAAAACATTTGAAATATACCAGTAAATAAATAAATTAATAACTACAGAAAAGCACCATATATAATTAAGAACATAATATTAATTAATCTATTATTAATATTAATATTAATTAATAATATTGAAATTATTAATTAGCCGATTGAAATATATATAGTATAGAACGAGTAGTACAGAAAAGGGGGAAAAGCACCATATATATATATATGAGGGTGTTTGGCATAGCTTATTTTTGTGCTTATGCTTGCTTATGCTTATAAGCATAAGCAGATAAGCATCAACCCACTTGCTTATTGCAAACTGCTTATTTCAGCCTAAAATAATCAAATAAGCATGAACAATTTTACTTTCCCAAACACTCCAAACTACTTAACTGCTTAAAAAAAAAGCAATAAGCACATAAGCAGAAAAAATAAGCTATGCCAAACACCATATATATATATATAAATATATATATATATGTATATATATATATATATATATAATATAACATTAATTAATCTATTATTAATATTAATATTAACATAAGAGTCCGTAATAATAACATTTTCTCTACTACATTTTATCAATTAATAAAACATTTGAAAAATGTCAACGATATGAAGGTTTGGATGAAAAATGGTCTTCCGTTATCTTTTTTCCTCACAGTCCGTGATCTTGCTTTCTTTCGCAATCTGGACAAGTAATTCACATTCATTAATCATCATTCATTACACTCCATAGATCGAATTCGTAGGAAATACCCTTTTTCTTGGACGACGATTATGCTTTTGATGCTGTTGGCGGGCCTGTACTCCATGCTCTCTTGGATGAGGAAGAGGATGACATTATATATATATATGAGGTCAATGTTTGGACATGACTTTTTCCGTGCTCATTCCCTAACAAGGCCAGGAGGCAGGAGTATCGATGCGTAAACAGATCGAAGAGCAGAAACACAAAAAGAGAGCTGATTCAACGATACTACGGCCAAGCTCTGTGATTCAACGATACTAAACACAAAAATGCCAACCAACAATCGGAAGCGGCGTGGGAAAGAAATTATTTTTATAAAGCGGAACAAGGCTTTCTTTCAAACGGTCTTGACTGTTGGCCAGCAGCACGTTTGGAGTACCAGAACCATTCGTTACTTAATTAAGGCGGTTTTACAAACCACCGCCTTACATTGATGTATTAAAAACCGCTTTAAGTTTTTCATTTTTATATGCGCGATTGCAATTGTCAAAAACCGGAAAACGTCAGCTAATTGTACGCTTCATGGTTTTTTATTTTTTTTATAATACTCCGAGACATTGGTTTAATTACGACAAGAAAGCACAACATGAGAAAAGGAATGTAATATTCACGAAGCACAACATGGCCGGGAAGGGAGGAAACGAAGAGAACAAATTTTGTATATCCCATTCCTGTTCATTACCGGTTTTGTTGTGATAAACCAGTGCCCGGAGATCTTAAACAGAGAAATGGCGGTCGTGAAGGAAATATTGTTTACTTTTTGTAGTGGATATCGACATGATCACAAATATAGACTGATTCACACTGTTGGTGTTTGGAGATGACATTAATTTTGTGTTAATTATCTTTTGATAACAACTAAAGCAATGAACAAGTTGATGGATGACAAAGTGACCATTGTGTGTGTGTGTGTGTATATATGTCTATATATATTTTATATATGGGAAGTGATCCTTACACCACCAATAATTATCCATACATTTACCAAAGTAAATGTGAATAGGTTATGAATAGTATTTTTAATATTATTTTATATTTTGTTTTACCAATCAAAGATTTTCACCTTGTTAGTTTGTATTTTTCCTTTATAAAGTAAATGCTTATTTTGTTATACTAATCAAAGCTTTTTTTATTTTGCACTGATAATTATTGGTGGTGTATGGATCATCACCCTCGGGAAACATTCATTTCATTAACCGATTAATTCTCAACACCAAACTACTGTAATTACCAACCGGAAATTTCTAATAATTCCCTCCTATTTGAAATGTCCACATTATTAAAGAACTAAAAGGTAATTTTTATGTAAAACTAAAGAAAGCGGTCTGACGTAAACCGCCATATATTTTGTTAACAGTCAATTAACCAAATATTTTTGGTATGGGAAAATGAAAAGAAAAGGCGGTTTTGCGTTAATCCGCCACAACTAATTGGTTGTTTAATTTGTTAAATTAATAACCTTAAATTTTCCAATGGGCGGGAGGTGAAAAGTTTATTGCGCCACAGTACGTGATGGGTTTCCAGCTAGTATAAATAGAGACCCTTGTCTACAGTTGAAATACACACAACGTGATATCGAACTCCTCATCTCTCAATACTTAATCCGAGAAGTTCAGGCAATTAAATAGTATGGCAACTAAAGAAGAACAATATGTGATCGGCAAGAAATTTGACGTATTAAACAAGATTAACAATAATGTCATCCACTCGCTTGAAGAAAGTATCCAAAACATCAATGACGCAATGAAGAAGTTGAGCAAGTGGATTGTTGACCTGAAAGACAAACGTGACAAATTTGGGTGTGAACTTTCCCAGCCCGAGATCGAATTTCTCGAAAAATGTGAGCATTATGATCTAACATACTACACGCCTGAGAAAGCATCATTTGAAGCATTGTTACCACGTTTCAAGAAGTATAATCAAAATCATATAGAATGGAAAGAGATTATGTTAAGAGGAGATGAGGATTAGTTTTTTTTTTTTTTCCTCTCTGTAATTTTTATTTATGTAAAACTTTAATTTTCGCGTCTCCTATTTTAGTTACCAATTATGATTTTCATATGTTACCACAACATTTCTTTCTCATTGAACAAATTAAAAAGACATTTATACTTGAACTATTAAAATTAACATACATAATTGAAATTAATAGTGCCAGAAGACAATTTTTGAATCTCTTAACTAATTATGAAATTCATATCGATTCATCCTTCTTTATAATAATTAATTAATATCTACTAATTATCAGTCGTAAACGCAAAACTTTTCGATGCCCCCATTCCCTCAACAACCAAATCTATTTTATCGTGAACTTTTAATACTTAAATAATTAGTAACCATTTTGTTAAAATAGAATCAACTATCTTGAAGCGGTTAAAAACATTATTTAACCGCTCCAAAATATATAAAACCGCCACAATTTCTTTATTGAAATAAAAATAGTAAAGGAAAGTCAAGAATACAATATTGATTATATTTTGTATTATCTTATATCAGGGAAAGGGGCTGGGGAGGAGGTGGTGGTGCAGACTGCAGAGTGATATTATCATAGACTTGACTAAGGCTAGGATAGGAGGCTAGGAGCATTGTGTGGTCTTGTCAACCGGATTAAATATTGATTCTTTTATTTTTTTTTGGCAAAATAGTTATTTTTTTAAAGCATTAGTTATTTTTATAATACAGTAATAAATCATCATCATCGTCGTAGAAATATAAAAATCAAATTGATACGAGAGTTTGATCGGAATGAATAATTATCCATCATCAAATATACAAATAAAATCAAATGAATGGAAAATCAACATTTACAGTCTTATAAGGATACAATATCTCCTTTTATGATTAAAATCCAAGTTCCAACAAGCATAAAGAAATAACATAAATTATATATTTTCATAAATTTATAAGATAATATAATAATATCTTTTGAACTCCTTTGAAGCCCGCCTCTTCGCCTTGTGTATTATCTTTTGAACTCTTTTGAAGTCCGCCTCTTCGTTTTGTGTATTGACGATCATCAGTATTATCATATAAAATCATATATACCCGGCTGACAATGAGATCATCCGTCACCGTCAACGAGATCATCAGCGATTGTTAGCCTCCCTATTTTGGACCGAACACCAGGAACTAAGTGGTCGAGGATGTGTGTAGTCTTTGCAATCAAACACAAAGCTCCTATGGTGGATTGCCCAATTAGGGTTTCAATTAAAACCGACTCCGAGACGGATTTCGTCTACGGAGATGGAGCATTTAAACAGAGAAATAGCGGCCGTGAAATTATTATGAAAATGAACATCAAGACGATGATCATGATCATGTAAAAGAGATCTGACAATAAAAAGAGCGAAGAGAGACTGCTGCATATATATTGATCGTTCTTTCATTTTATTCTGATTGAAATATGTCATGTCATGAATAAATGAATGGGTTTATTGCTGTTTGGTTATGCGCTCAACTTTATACTAGTTATATTGAAGGCGCTGTATTGAAGCGGTTATAAGAACAGATGTGTAGCTTTTTGTATTTTGGATCGGTTTAATAAATTTTTCCCCCTTCAAGATATGTTGGTTCATTTAAGAAAAAAATAAAAAATGATTAATGAAATCGATAATTGGTTGTTGGGGGATCGACTTGGACACTTGGTCATGAAAAGTTTGCATTTACGTCTGAATATCTGATGATAAAAAAACTTATTAACTAAGTACTTATTTTTTGTATCACTGAAACTACTGTTCATTTCTGAACGGGAGATGATTTTTACAAGAAATATTTTACGGAGTACTTCCTACAGGTAAATGAAAGGTTCCTTGTGAATATTAAAGTCATATTTCCTTGTAACAAGTAAAAAATTCCTTGTAAAAATTTTGCTCCCATTCTGAACAACGGGAGGTGAAAAATACCCCACATAATTTTGATTCCAACACCACAAGTATGCTAATGAGTTGTACTGCGAGCTGTGACTGCTGTACAGTGTGTTGTCCTAATCATTTTTGGTGTTGTATCTATCAACCTGATCAACATTAATTAATTAAACTTAAAAATGTGTGGGAAACCGGATTAAATATTGATTATTCCACCTGTATAATACGAGTAATTAAAAGTCAGTCGTAAATGCAAAACTTTTCGATGCCCCCATGGCCCCATTCCCCCAACAACCAAATCGATTTTATCGTCGACTTTTAATACTTACTTAATTAATTAAAAACCATTTCGTTAAAATAGAATCAACATATTTTGAAGCGGTTAAAGGCATACTGAACCGATCCAACATATATAAGACCGACACGTTTCCTTTTAATAGAAATATAGAATTGAATGCAATTGATAAATACGTACAACATAGAATTTGTTTTCTACACACAGTTTATGCTAACAGTACAAGTATATAATAACATAATTTTGGTGCATGAATCATAATAGGTGGTGTATTACTCCGTACTATTTAATATTTATCAGTTATCACCTCCCGAAATAAAGATATTACGGAGTAAAAGAAAGTCAAATATATGTCAGGGAAGGGGGCTAGGGAGGGAGGGAGCTGAGAGTGATATTATCATAGACTTGACTAAGGCTAGAGATATGAGCATTGTGTGGTCTTGTCAACCGGATTAAATATTGATTCTTCCACCCGTCAAAGTTTAATTATCATCAGACGTAAATGCAAACTTTTCATGACCAAAAGTTGATCAACCTAAAAGAAGTATTACTCTCGAGCATTTTAAAATGCACATATTTATAAGATAATACAATAATATCTTTTGAACTCTTTAGTAGCCCGCCTCTTCGGGAATTTTGTATATCGACGATCATCACTATTATCATATAAAATCATATATATGATAATGGTGATGACACAAAACGAAGAGGCGGGTCTAAGGACTTCAAAACATATATTGTATTATATTATAATTTTTTTTATGAAAATATAGACTTGATATCGTTATTTCTTTATATTTTGACAAGTTTTGAGAAGGGATATATATCATATATGTAATTTTCCCTTTTTTAAATTAGAATATTAACATACCTTGAGGCGGTCAAAAACTAAATTCAAACTGATCCAAATTATAGAAAGCCGTCACATTACTTTTATAACCGCTTCATATGTTGATATAAAAATACCGATTGTTCAAAAGATTTGATTCGAACACATGACCATCTTTTCGAAAATTATGTATATAACCAACTTTGTTGAACAACCGGTAATTTTTTCGGTGAAACATAATTAATTTATATTATAAAATGTTATAAACACAAAAAGACAACATTTCTATCAACCCTACGTGGACCGATAGTTGAAGCAAACACTATTTTTGGTAAAACATACATTAATCATATTAGCTTAGATTTGGTTAGGTATTGTTAGGTGTTGAAATTGAATTCATTCATTAATGTTACGTATCCTCATTATCGTATAAATATTTTTGGTAAAACATACATTGATTTGGTTAGGACTGTTAGGTGTTGGAATTGAATTCATGTTCATCCTCATCATATTATAAATATATGTTCACACATAAGCTGTTTTTTAGTATACTACACACACCCTATTTAATAACAATATGATCATCAAGTTTCCCAAAATGATCTTCCGATCCATCTCCAGTTTCGCAATCGTCCTTTTTCACAAGATAATTTACAATATAATACTGTCTCACGACTGCGATTTCCCTGTTTAAATATTCTGACGGACCTTGGCAGCGAGACCATTTACAGTCACGTCGACGAAGTATGATTAGTACACCAATTCGGGGTTTGCCACAACAAGTGTATCATTCCTTACTATTGGTCAAAACATCTATCAGCGCGTGAAATATCAGATCTCGTCGAAAACAGTTTCAGTGCGGGATTTCTGTAGAAACTGTAACGAGATTTTTTGTTCGTATACAAGGTTTTGTTGTGTCTCAACTGTGTATTTGGGACTCAAATATCGCCTTCTGCTTTGTAATAACTTGAAGATGTGTCTCAACTGTGTATTTGGGACTCAAACGTCGCCTTCTGCTTTGTAATAACTTGAAGATGAGGATGACTATGGAACCAGTGAAGAGGAAAAGGCTAGGGTAAATTGTCATTAACTCATGTACATCAATACTATGTTATTTTAATTTAGTGTTTGTAATTTAAATTTTCAATCGTATGAATTAACTTGAAGATGAGAATAAACTCAAGGAATAGTGGAACCATTCAATCGTATGAGTTACCATTTTAATTACTTACTCTAGTTTTGATACCGGAACGTAAAAAACAGACAGAAAACACAAATACAGTTGTTTGGTATCGGAATTATATTCATTCATTAATGGTATCTATACTCGGCATCGAGTAATTAAGTAACAACTTAACCTCACCAATAAGATTGTATCAAATGCAGATTTTTAATTAAGTGCTAACTGCTAACAAGTAATTAACAACCATGCACATCAATAATATCGTCGACCTAAATAATTTATTAAATAATCAAAAACTTATCCAAAGTATAACCGCCTTACTTTTTATATTCCAGCTTTATGATTTAAATATTATCTTTTGGGCCGATCCATGTACATCATCGCATGGGCCAAACAAATGAACCATACCCGAAGAATTAAAAGGATCGTATTAATTACGGCTTTTTGGGCCGAAAGCCTGAAGGCTAGCTAGATTCCTGCACAAGGAGGATCGTCACTCGATATCAGAAGGTTAGATCAAATGCTCGAACATATCTTACCCGCTAGTGAGTCTGATATGACATTAATCGCCAATCAATCTTCCATTAAAAGAAACACCCAATAATTTAATATAGCCTCTTTCAATTCGAGATCATCCGTTATCATGTAAGTTACCACCCATTTCACAAATCCGGCCACCTTGATTTTCAACCACATCAGCAGCTGTAGCTGGCTCGGGAACGTAGTGTGTGACAACGAGAGACATTGTGTTGCCACAATTATACAATAGAGAATCTACCAACACTCAAACTTCACGGAAATTAGTAGATTCGTGATGCTGAAAAATTTAAACAGAGAAATCTCGGTTGAAGAAAAATTAATATTTTACTTTCATTTTGAGAGATCATATCTGATCACGAAAAGTGAATTTGATATACATCGAAGAAATTAGATGAGAGAAGAGACGGAGAAGATCAGTCTCTGAAAATTCTGATAATTGATGATCATAAAGGGTTTGGATGAAAAAGTGACCTAATGTACGTGTTATTTATACTACAAGAATGAAAGAAACAACCACAAAAAAATAATAATTAACATCATATCCAAAAAAAGATCATTCTTAAATATCTTTATCAACATATTTACAACTCTAGTGACTGATATGACTATACGAATTTTTAGTGCTCTGCAATTGCAATGAAACCTACCACCAACATCTATTTGCTTCTTTTCTCGCGAGTAGCAAACAGCCTAAAGAGAAGGGAACAACCAAACCTACAATGATAATGATACAAAGAACAACCAATTCTTAAATATCTTTATCAACATATTTACAACTCTATCTGCAACTGCAATGAAACCTACCACCAACATCTATTTACTTCTTTTCTCGCGAGTAGCAAATATCTTTATCAACCTACAATGATAATGATACAAAGAACAACCAATTCTTAAATATCTTTATCAACATATTTACAACTCTATCTGCAACTGCAATGAAACCTACCACCAACATCTATTTACTTCTTTTCTCGCGAGTAGCAAATATCTTTATCAACATATTTACAACTCTACTCTGCAACTGCAATGAAACCTACCACCAACATCTATTTACTTCTTTTCTCGCGAGTAGCAAAGAGCCTAAAGAGAAGAGAACAACCAAACCTATAATGATAATGATACAAAGAAATGACCTTTAAGTAAGGAACATCAAAAAACGTAAATAAACCAACACACCTTTTCAATTATTTCCGATGTGGGATACAACTCATACAAGTTTGTTTTATATAGGTAAGAAAAATGGATAAGATATGTCTATATATATACACTTGTGTTTAACTATTAATGAATTCATTGAATGCTAAACCGACTGTAACCGCCACTAAGGCATTTCAATTGGGGCGGTGTTTAACTAACCCGCTACTAATTGTATCTCACAATTGAAGCGTGATAGTTTTACCCGCTTCGAAATGAATTTTCTCATGACGGTTTAAAATTAACCGCTATAAATTGGTTACCCCTATTGTAGCGGGTTATTTTACCCACCATAAATGTTATTACTTGAGGCGGTTTAACCTTAACCGCTATATTTGTGTAGTTGGGACCCCACCTTTTGACTGCTAAACCGCTACAATTTAGATAATTGGACCCACTTTATATTCAATATAGCGGTTTTCACTTATAACCGCTATAATGCTGCGCTCTTTTTACTCGTTTTTGTACTAGTGTTCATTCCATACGCCGTATGGAATATCCATACGCCGTATGGAATGAGGCGGTGGAAGCCCAGTGTACGCGGAGTTGGGCCAGGCTTTTAATCAATCCATACGCCGTATGGAAAATCCATACGCCGTATGGATCAATTTTCCAGAATAGTATAAAACGCGAAAATTAACCCTAAAATAGAGAATCGGCTAGGGTTATTTGTTTTCGATTCCAGAGGCTTAGTTACGAATATTAGGGTTATTTTGGAGGCACGAGAGATCAAGTTTGAAGCATAATCATTCTTGTTTCGAGTGGTTCGTCTTTTGATTTGGTATTACTTTCGTTTATTCTATATCATTGATGATTTTGGTATTTGATAATCTGAGTTTTACATATTAATTGATGAATTGAATAATTTAAGTAGTTGTGTAATTGATTAAGCTTGGATAATGATTATTGAACGATTATAATTGTATATTGAATCAAGTATTTGATTGAAGATTATTATATTACTCGTTGAACCTTAATTATTGGTGATTGTTAGTTAATATTTCTTAACGTGGTTAATAGTATTGATGAGATTGAGTTCTTTGGATATTATTGATTATTGATGGTTCTTAAATCTAGGTTGTTGACCATTGCTTAATATATTGAGTTTGAGAGGTTAAGAAATTAAGTACTAGACAATCTAAAATGATTAAGACAATAAGAAATTATTGGGTATTGTTGATTCATACCATTAGGGTTAATTGTAAATAATCGTGAATAATTAATGCATTATTTAGAGCAAAACACACAATAGAGCACCATCCTTGTGACATCGGATCGATGTTTAATGTGGAACCCTAAATTATAGTAATTAGTTAGACCCGAACCGTTGGCTAATTTTCATTCAATTTAGAATCTTTGATTAGTAACTAAGTTGATATAAAAGAAATCACAATTAAATAATCAATATGTGATGAATTTGGATATATGAATCTGAGTGAAGTTAATTATACAATTACTATTCCTTCCTATTATTTCCTATCTGTCATTTAATTTTAGTACTTTTATTATTTTATTTGTTTTAATTATTAATTCATCTAAAATGTTCGCACGGAACTAAAACGTCCCTCAGTTTATTATTTTCTAGTTAATTAGTATTTCTTATTTTTATAAATAACTACCGTTCCCTGTGATCGACTCGGACTTACCAAGTCTGTACTTACATTCGATCAGGTATTCTTGCCTGGTTGTGTGATAGTATTTATTAGGTATTTCCATTTATTAAATTATAAAACGAGAAGCTTTCACTCGCATCAAGTTTTTGGCGCCGCTGCCAGGGACGGTTGCGTTGTTTATTTAAATAGGAATCGGTAATTGTAAAATTTCGTACTTTAATTTTTTTTTTTTGTTAAATAAATTTTTGTAAAGTTGTTAAATTAGTTTACTTAATTGTAATACTAAGCTATTGCTGATAAATAGGTTGAAACAATTTACCTTTTATTAGGTTTATCCTTTGGGGAATTAGTTTCAACCGGCGGTTAGAAATACTAACCGCCGGTTAGACATTTGTAGTTGATTTTTGTATACGTTAGTTTATTTTGTATAATTTTATTAATTGTTATTTTTTGTCTAACTTGTTTTTCGTTAGTTGTGTTTTGTATTTCAGATTTAACTATTATTTAGGTTTTTATCCGATGGCGAGAAGTTACGAAAGTGATGCGAATGATAATAACATGGTTAAGAGAGATGATTCTACTAGTTCGGGACCGAGTTCCACCGAGATTGTTCCTTCTACTACATACTTGGGCGTAGGCTAGTTCCTGTTATTTCATCTTGTCCAGGGCTGATGAATGCCATGGAAGAATTTAAGGGAGATATACCGTTTACGACTTAGATATTGAGGAAATCAACAGTTGATTTTACTGACAATCAACGGGTATTGATAAATGATGTGTTGGAAGCAGCTGAGATAGAGAGTAAGTATGGATTTGATCGACAATTCTATGTTGCATTAACTGTGTTAGGGGATTCTTTGGATTCAAGGATTGAAGAGGAAAAGACATTTTTCTTTCAGTAGAAGATGCGTTACACGGAGATTTATGAGATACTGAGACATTCATCTTTTCCATACTCGGCTAAACAGGCCGACTGTCTTTATCGCATGTTGACAGCAGTGTATGTAGTTACTGGCCATCCTAATTCTGAAGCAGACAAGGAGTTTGTGTCTGGGATGAGAGATTTGGTCCGATTGTTGCATTCGGACGACCATCTTAGAGATCCAACACCTCATCGAGTAATAGTGACTGAAACCATCCATTTTTACCTTCAAAGGATGGTAACTCAGTTGGATCGTTTGGCTAAGGAGGAAGCAGAAAGACTTCACCCTGATTTCATTCACCCACATTGCGAGATTGACTATGCTAGTTACTTGGTGGTGAATTTGGATGCTATGATTGATAGAGGTAGAGTTTTAACCCCAATGGAGTTTTAATCAAGTTTTAATACATGTAATTAGTTCTGTGTTAGGCTAATTAATGTATCAAATTATATATATATATTGTTGAATATATATACAAGTATTATGCGATTTGATTAAATCGTACAAGTTTCAAATCGAATGTAATTCGGTTCAATTAAATACGGACGTTGGTGAACAATTTAATTAAATAACATAAAGCTTATTTAATGAAACTATTATATCTCGATAATATTATTTTTATAATATTTCGTATTCATTCCATATCGTACAAGCGAGAACAACGCGATTAAATGTAAACGCGCAAACAAACAAAACGAGATAATGTTATATTTTTATAACGCAACTATTAAGTATTTTATGAAATACTTCAACAAAAATGTCGAATAAATATTCGTATTTTTAAAACGTATATTTAGACGTATTAAAATAATTAATTAACGTTTAAACGATCGGAAAAATGAACATCGCACGGAGCGCGACAGCACGGAGCAAAATTTGGTGAAGCCCACACTTGGTGGACCCCACCAAAACCGGCCCTAGGGTGAGGTCACCACCTCCTCACCCTCACTTTCTCATTCTCACACTCTTTCTCTTTTCTCTCCATCTCTTTTCTCTCTCAAAAATACTACATCAAACCACCACCTAAATCATCAAATAAACATACAAAACGACCTCAAATCGGCAAAATAATTACGGAAAAGGAACCACCTCGACGCGATCTACATTCTCATCTTTCCGGAATTTCATTTCGGCACTTTGTAAGTTTCCGACAAAATCCCGAAACCTCTCGTTTTAGCTTATTTTTACATGTGTACGGGTTATTTGGGTTTATATATGTCCATTACAAAGTGTAGAACACGATTTTATAGCTTAAAAACGAGTTTGAATTGGGTTTTGGCCGGAAAAATCTCGGCAGTCGAAACTTTCTGGGCTGGTGTTCTTCAATGCGACACAAGCCTTGTGTCGCATGATTGTGTCGTATAAAATCCTCTATGTCGTATTTTGTGTCGTATGAAGCCAATTATATCGTATCTTATGCGACACAATATTGTGTCGTACCTTATGTCGCAAATACCATGCGACACAACCTCTATGTCGCTGTTGAATCAGCATCTCGAATCTATGCGACACAACCATTGTGTCGTATAGATATTGTGTCGCATTCCTATGCGACACAACCCTTGTGTCGCATGACAAACTTTTGTGTCGCATATTGTGTCGCAAAACACAGAAAACTCATATTTTTACTAAGTGTCGAGACTCGAAATTTATCACTTGATTTTACCCGAATTCAGATCCCAGATACGTTTTTCACCAAAGCAACATAGTAAAAATAAAAATTTTTCGAGCTGACCTGGCATCTCGACCCCAGCCAGGGGCCAGCCCCTTGGACCCCGCCAGGGGCGCTGCCCCCGGACCCCCGTACTTAGATTCTGTAAGCACATTTCTCACCAAGTGTCAAACTTTTATAACTTCAAAACGCTTATGCGTTACAACTTTTCAAACATAATGGAAATTGCTTTTCAAGTATAACGTTTCAAAATCAATGTGATAATATCAAAACTATTATTACAATTAATCACCAACGGGCCGTACACGTTTTCAAACATACAATTCAATCAACCAAATCATAGTAATTTGGACAAGTCAATCAACCAAATCGGGGTAATTTGGACAAACAACTACAAAGGTAGTCTTTCGAGATGCCTAAACAATTAATAACCATCGCGTGTCATGGACACCTTCAGGTTACAAGTCTTCGGACCACACTTCAAGGCAAATCAATCCAAGTTATTAATTCAAACTTTCAAGACTCAGGTGAGTCTCATGGCCCCTATTTTACTGCTTCTCATAAGGGGTGTGATATTATTGCTCATTTTGTTTTACAAGTTGAACGCAAGTACAAAACAAATCAAATACTACATGAGTTTCAAGCTAATCAATTTAAAGCCCTCCATAGCATAGTCTGGTAATACGTAGTAGCGTGAATGTTAGTATATGATATCATATAGGATTGACAATCCTCGTCCGGGTTAGCACGCACTAACTGGTCAAACGGACGTATTAGCATTTGGGATGACGAGTGTGGATTAGGCACTCGTAGGAGGCATTTCAAGTTAGGTTTCCTTATGTGGGCCTGACAACTCAAGTTAAGCTCAGACTATGTGCTCATGGCTGTATAACTTTTATCTTGCTTAATTGCATTTTAAATTCAATTATTAAATCTTGCGGTTCATACAAACATATGTGTTGACATACAAACCTGTGAGCTCACCAGCGTTTCGCTGACCAATTTTAGCATGTATCACAGGTGACCAGCAATAGGTTGGACTGCTCAAGTAAGGATCAATTAGCTCGAGTCATCATGCAAACAATCAGAGATTTAGCTGCATTATTATAATTTGTATAGATTAATTATGTATTTAAATCTCTCAATTTCAAGCTGAGCTAATGTAAACAATATTTTTGATGTAAACTTTTGTTTCTATCAATACAAGTCCAAAACGACGCATATAGTGGTCGTTCATTATATACCTTTGTGCTGTGATTATTGATTCGTAACACCCCAAAACGTGCTTCCGCTAAACAATAAATTTGGGGGTGTTACAAATTGGTATCAGAGCATAAGGTTATAGTGAACTAGGTTGCATTTAGTGGACCTAGACTATGACCGTTAGGCAGTATTTCCTTACTAGGCATGATTGGTTCAGGAATTTCAGCATACAACTTTAATTTAACTTAGCCTGATCAACTATGTACAATTAAGGAAAGATGATGTAAGGTCTGAAATGGTTATGTTGAACAGGAATACACTAGTTGACTCTGACCTCGAGAGAACCGGGACTCAAACATGTCTGTGTTAGACACCCAATAGGCTATTATGTGATACTAAGTATACATAGATAGGCCTCGTTACAATCCTAGGCTATATTATATATGTATTATATGAATATAGGCCTCATTCCTTCTAACGCTTTGTCTCAAAATGGCAAACACACCACCAAGTTCATCACGCTCTTACCCACATGAATCACGAAACTCAAGGGTAGCTAGGAGGGACACCAGGTTGCCTCGAGCTAGTCCATATCCAATTCACACCACTCTACCGGGCTTAACCGCTAGAGTACATCACCACGAACAACGACTTAACGCTATGGATATCGAACTCCAAGAAACTCGTGAAATCTGGAGACTCACAGCTATGGAACGAATCGAACAAGTCTCCGAAGATCACGAGCACACTGTCAACACCATGAACACTCTTCAAAATCAAGTGGAAGAAACAATCGAAACCATGGAGGTTGTCCACAACCAAGTGATTGGCAACCGAAATGAAATCACTGTTTTACAATCAAGGCTGCATCAGTGCGAGACACGTCTAAGGGAAACCGAAGACGCCCTCCGAACTGCCAACAGACTTGCAGAGTCTGTGAATCATCTCACTGCACTGCTGCCACAACTCAACTTACATCAGAATTAGCTTAGGCTGAATCTGTACCCTAATATGCTTTCGTATGACCTATGTAATTCAACCGGAAGTAACAATTCCCGGTACTTTTGTAAAACATCTAATCCTGTTACTTTTGGAACTTGTAATTTGGAATTATCTATCATCTTTTGAACTCGTAATATCAATTGACAATTCCCCTCGATTATTCTATATTATTGATTTTACATTGTGATGTCGTATGTTACCGCTTTTACATATATGCATCTATTGTAATTTTCATTATGGTACAATTTCTTATGTACCTTTTGTTCCTTTCTTTCTTGAAGAATCATGCCGCCCAAGAAGAAAAGTTACAGTGATGCAGAAATCAATGCTATCGTTTCTCGAGCTGTGGCCGATGCCTTGGCTGCTTGGGACTCGCCTCGAAACTCCCGAAATACTGGTGAAGCTCCCAATAATACCCTTGTCATCAAGCCTTGTTCTTACAAGGACTTTCTCAGCTGCAAACCATTATACTTCAAGGGCACGGAAGGTGCCATTGGGCTGATCCGTTGGATAGAACGGATGGAATCCGTTTTCAACCTCTGCAACTGTACAGAGGAAAACAAGGTCAAATTCTCTGCTTACACCTTTCAAGAAGGTGCACTTACGTGGTGGAATACCCACGCCAACTCTGTAGGCATCGAAATAGCAAACCAACTCCCCTGGGCTGAATTGAAGAAAAAGCTAAGTGAAAAGTACTGTCCCGAAGAAGAACTGCACCGTCTAGAGGAAGAGTTCTGGCATTTGACGGTGCAGGGAACTGACATTGCTGGGTATACCACCAAATTCCAACAGTTTGCGTTGTTATGCCCGGGTTTAGTTGATCCGGAGGAGAAGAGCATCAAAAGATATATCCGCGGCCTCCCTGAGAGCATTCAGGGGAACGTCGCTTCATCTAAGCCAACCACTACTGAAAGTGCTATCCGGCTAGCACACGAGCTTATGGCTCTAGTTGTCAGCCGTGGAACACCAAACACCTCCTCCAACAACAAACGTAAATCCTCCGAACACTACGACAACCACCAGAACAAGAAAACCAACACCATCCAAGTCTACAACACCAATACTGAAATCAAACGTAGCTACACTGGAGACAGACCATACTGTTCCAAGTGTAATTATCATCATGATGGCCCATGCAGTACTCCCTGCAACAACTGCAGGAGGTATGGGCATTTGACCAAAGACTGCCGAGCACCCAATTCCAACAACAACACCTCCAACAACAATACCCAACAACCCAAATCCTGCTATGGATGCGGAGAGACGGGACATTTCAGAGATGCATGTCCCAAACGAAAGAACAAGGGCAACAACAACAACAACAACAATGCCAAGGGAAGAGCATTCGTTCTCAACTCCAGGGATGCCCGTCAGGACCCGAATGTGGTCACGGGTATGTTCCTCCTCAACAACTTAACTGCTTCTATTCTTTTTGATACTGGTGCTGATAGAAGCTTTATATCTGATGAGTTTTGCCCACTACTTGACATCACTCCCGTTGCCTTAGATGTTAAGTATAACGTAGAACTTGCAAATGGTAAACTCATAGAAACCGATAGTGTGATACCTAATTGCACTTTAAACCTAGCCGAGGAAACCTTCTCAATCGATCTTATGCCTGTTGAAATAGGAAGTTTCGACGTCATCATTGGTATGGACTGGTTGTCCAAACATCGTGCTGAAATCGTTTGCTACGACAAGGTCGTTCGAATCCCTCTCGCCGCAGGTAGAACTTTGGTCATACAGTAGGAGACCGGTGGGACGGGACTAAACATCATCTCTTGTTTGAAAACCCGAAAATTTCTAAGAAAGGGTTATCCAGCAATCCTCGCGCACATCATGGAGAAAAAGTCGGAGGAGAAGCGACTTGAGGATGTGCCAATTGTTCGAAACTTTCCAGAAGTCTTTCCCGAAGAACTACCTGGTCTGCCACCACTAAGACAGGTTGAGTTCTCAATCGATCTCGTGCCAGGTGCTGCACCTGTGGCCCGAGCACCATACCGTTTAGCACCATCTGAACTTCAGGAGTTGTCCACCCAATTACAGGAACTCCTGGAAAGGGGATTCATTAGGCCGAGTTCCTCACCTTGGGGTGCTCCGGTCCTATTCGTCAAAAAGAAAGATGGTTCTTTCAGAATGTGCATCGACTACCGAGAGTTGAACAAGTTGACCATCAAGAACCGTTATCCTCTTCCACGAATCGATGACCTGTTCGATCAACTTCAAGGGTCGAGCTTCTACTCAAAGATCGATCTTCGATCGGGTTATCATCAATTACGTGTTCGCGATACTGATATCCCAAAGACCGCATTCAGAACCCGTTATGGGCATTACGAATTTCAGGTGATGCCATTCGGTCTAACCAATGCACCGGCTGTATTCATGGACCTTATGAATCGGGTGTGCAAGCCTTATCTCGACAAGTTCGTCATTGTCTTCATTGACGACATCCTCATATACTCGCAAAACGAACAAGATCACGCACAACATCTTCAAACCATCCTTGAACTACTTAAGCACGAGGAGCTGTACGCCAAATTCTCTAAGTGTGAGTTCTGGATGCAAACCGTTCAATTCCTTGGGCACGTTATCGATAATCAAGGAATTCATGTTGATCCATCGAAAATCGAGGCTATCAAAGACTGGCAATTGCCAACTACTCCAACCGAGATACGTCAATTCTTGGGATTGGCGGGGTATTATCGTCGGTTCATCGAAAACTTCTCAAAAATAGCCTTACCACTCACGACACTGACTCAGAAAGACAAAAAGTTCGACTAGACTGAAAAACAAGAGTCAGCATTTCAACTTCTGAAACAAAAGCTTTGCAGTGCTCTAATCTTATCATTACCCGAAGGCACCGATGACTTCGTGGTATACTGCGATGCTTCACATCAAGGTCTCGGTTGTGTGTTGATGCAACGAGACAAGGTCATTGCTTACGCCTCACGACAACTCAAAATCCACGAAAAGAACTACACTACGCATGACCTGGAACTTGGAGCAGTTGTTGTTGCTCTCAAAATCTGGAGACATTATCTTTACGGCACTAAGTGCACAATCTTCACCGACCACAAAAGTCTCCAACACATATTCGATCAAAAGGATCTTAACATGAGGCAACGTCGCTGGGTCGAGTTGCTTACCGATTACGACTGCGAAATCAAATACCATCCAGGGAAGGCAAATGTTGTTGCCGATGCCCTCAGTAGAAAGGAACGATCGAAACCACTTCGAGTCCGAGCCCTCAGTATGACTATTCACAATGATCTAAACCTTCAGATCCTCGCTGTTCAACTCGAAGCCTTGAAAACCGATAACATCAAAAACGAAACCTTGCGAGGCATGGAGAAACAATTCGAAATCAAGCCTAATGGAATTAGGTATTTCTCAAATCGAATCTGGTTGCCTAGTTTTGGGAACCTGCGAGACTTGGTGATGGATGAAGCTCACAAGTCAAAATACTCTATTCATCCGGGATCCGATAAAATGTATCACGGCATCAAGGATTTCTATTGGTGGCCGAACATGAAAGCTGAGATCGCTATCTATGTTAGCAAGTGCCTTACTTGCTCAAAAGTCAAAGCCGAATATCAAAAACCTTCTGGTTTACTTCAACAGCCCGACATTCCTGAATGGAAATGGGAACAAATCGCCATGGATTTCATAACCAAGCTACCGAAGTCATCGAGCGGTTGCGATACCATTTGGGTGATCGTCGACCGTCTCACCAAGTCTGCTCACTTCCTGGCGATCAAAGAAACCGACAAAATGGAACGCCTTACCTGAATTTATCTGAAGGAAATTGTAACCCGACACGGTGTTCCAATCTCGATTATTTCCGACAGGGTCGTTTCACATCTCAATTTTGGCAGTCACTTCAAAAATCATTGGGTACCCGTCTCGATATGAGTACCGCATACCCTCCTCAAACCGACGGCCAAAGTGAACGAACGATTCAAACACTTGAAGACATGCTACGTGCCTGCGTAGTTGACTTCGGTGTAAACTGGGAACAACATCTACCGTTGTGCGAGTTTTCGTACAGCAACAGTTATCACTCCAGCATCAAGGCTGCACCATTCGAGGCACTGTACGGTCGTAAGTGCCGGTCACCTATCTGTTGGACCGAAGTTGGGGATAGCCAACTCACGGGTCCGGAAGTCATTCACGAAACAACCGAGAAAATCTTCGAAATCCAAAACAAACTCAAAGCCGCACGTGATCGTCAGAAAAGTTATGCTGACGTGAGACGCAAGCCACTCGAGTTCCAGGTTGGGGACCGAGTACTACTCAAAGTATCGCCTTGGAAAGGCGTAATTCGATTTGGCAAATGAGGGAAGTTAAATCCCAGATACATTGGACCATTCGAGATCCTCGAGAGGTTTGGTCCAGTAGCATATCGATTGCAGCTGCCATCCGAGCTCAGCAGCGTGCACCCCACTTTTCATATTTCGAATTTGAAGAAGTGTCTATCTGATGAGACACTTATCATCCCACTCGATGAAATTCGAGTTGACGACAAGCTTCACTTCGTTGAAGAACCCGCCGAAATTATGGACCGTGAGGTCAAACAACTCAAACAAAGTCGTATTCCCATTGTCAAAGTCAGGTGGAATTCGCGGTGTGGTCCGGAATTCGCCTGGGAACGGGAAGATCAAATGAAACTCAAGTATCCTCAGTTGTTCGCAGACGCAACTCCAAACATGACTTCGACTTAAATTTCGGGACGAAATTCTTCTAACAGGGGGAGAATGTGACACCCGTGAAATTAGGACTAGAAATTTGTGCCTAATCAAGTTTTAATACATGTAATTAGTTCTGTGTTAGGCTAATTAATGTATCAAATTATATATATATTGATTGTTGAATATATATACAAGTATTATGCGATTTGATTAAATCGTACAAGTTTCAAATCGAATGTAATTCGGTTCAATTAAATACGAACGTTGGTGCACAATTTAATTAAATAACATAAAGCTTATTTAATGAAACTATTATATCTCGATAATATTATTTTTATAATATTTCGTATTCATTCCATATCGTACAAGCGAGAACAACGCGATTAAATGTAAACGCGCAAACAAACAAAACGAGATAATGTTATATTTTTATAACGCAACTATTAAGTATTTTATGAAATACTTCAACAAAAATGTCGAATAAATATTCGTATTTTTAAAACGTATATTTAGACGTATTAAAATAATTAATTAACGTTTAAACGATCGGGAAAACGAACATCGCACGGAGCGCGACAGCACGGAGCAAAATTTGGTGAAGCCCACACTTGGTGGACCCCACCAAAACCGGCCCTAGGGTGAGGTCACCACCTCCTCACCCTCACTTTCTCATTCTCACACTCTTTCTCTTTTCTCTCCATCTCTTTTCTCTCTCAAAAATACTACATCAAACCACCACCTAAATCATCAAATAAACATACAAAACGACCTCAAATCGGCAAAATAATTACGGAAAAGGAACCACCTCGACGCGATCTACATTCTCATCTTTCCGGAATTTCATTTCGGCACTTTGTAAGTTTCCGACAAAATCCCGAAACCTCTCGTTTTAGCTTATTTTTACATGTGTACGGGTTATTTGGGTTTATATGTGTCCATTACAAAGTGTAGAACACGATTTTATAGCTTAAAAACGAGTTTGAATTGGGTTTTGGCCGGAAAAATCTCGGCAGTCGAAACTTTCTGGGCTGGTGTTCTTCAATGCGACACAAGCCTTGTGTCGCATGATTGTGTCGTATAAAATCCTCTATGTCGTATTTTGTGTCGTATGAAGCCAGTTATGTCGTATCTTATGCGACACAATATTGTGTCGTACCTTATGTCGCAAATACCATGCGACACAACCTCTATGTCGCTGTTGAATCAGCATCTCGAATCTATGCGACACAACCATTGTGTCGTATAGATATTGTGTCGCATTCCTATGCGACACAACCCTTGTGTCGCATGACAAACTTTTGTGTCGCATATTGTGTCGCAAAACACAGAAAACTCATATTTTTACTAAGTGTCGAGACTCGAAATTTATCACTTGATTTTACCCGAATTCAGATCCCAGATGCGTTTTTCACCAAAGCAACATAGTAAAAATAAAAAATTTTCGAGCTGACCTGGCATCTCGACCCCAGCCAGGGGCCAGCCCCTTGGACCCCGCCAGGGGCGCTGCCCCCGGACCCCCGTACTTAGATTCTGTAAGCACATTTCTCACCAAGTGTCAAACTTGTACAACTTCAAAACGCTTATACGATACAACTTTTCAAACATAATGGAAATTGCTTTTCAAGTATAACGTTTCAAAATCAATGTGATAATATCAAAACTATTATTACAATTAATCACCAACGGGCCGTACACGTTTTCAAACATACAATTCTATCAACCAAATCATAGTAATTTGGACAAGTCAATCAACCAAATCGGGGTAATTTGGACAAACAACTACAAAGGTAGTCTTTCGAGATGCCTAAACAATTAATAACCATCGCGTGTCATGAACACCTTCAGGTTACAAGTCTTCGGACCACACTTCAAGGAAAATCAATCCAAGTTATTAATTCAAACTTTCAAGACTCAGGTGAGTCTCATGGCCCCTATTTTACTGCTTTTCATAAGGGGTGTGATATTATTGCTCATTTTGTTTTACAAGTTGAACGCAAGTACAAAACAAATCAAATACTACATGAGTTTCAAGCTAATCAATTTAAAGCCCTCCATAGCATAGTCTGGTAATACGTAGTAGCGTGAGTGTTAGTATATGATATCATATAAGATTGACAATCCTCGTCCGGGTTAGCACGCCCTAACTGGTCAAACGGACGTATTAGCATTTGGGAAGACGAGTGTGGATTAGGCACTCGTAGGAGGCATTTCAAGTTAGGTTTCCTTATGTGGGCCTGACAACTCAAGTTAAGCTCAGACTATGTGCTCATGGCTGTATAACTTTTATCTTGCTTAATTGCATTTTAAATTCAATTATTAAATCTTGCGGTTCATACAAACATATGTGTTGACGTACAAACCTGTGAGCTCACCAGCGTTTCGCTGACCAATTTTAGCATGTATCACAGGTGACCAGCAATAGGTTGGACTGCTCAAGTAAGGATCAATTAGCTCGAGTCATCATGCAAACAATCAGAGATTTAGCTGCATTATTATAATTTGTATAGATTAATTATGTATTTAAATCTCTCAATTTCAAGCTGAGCTAATGTAAACAATATTTTTGATGTAAACTTTTGTTTCTATCAATACAAGTCCAAAACGACGCATATAGTGGTCGTTCATTATATACCTTTGTGCTGTGATTATTGATTCGTAACACCCCAAAACGTGCTTCCGCTAAACAATAAATTTGGGGGTGTTACACATTTCCACAATGGAATGGTGGAGCTTTACACTAGGTTCGTGGAAATATTCAAGAACTCAGGTTTGGAGTTTAGTAATGTTCAGGAGATAGTCATCCAAAAGATAGAGAGAAGGGTGAGGGATTTGAAGAGAAATCCGCAAGTAGGAAGGCATCAGGGGATAGTAGAGACTTGTTTGGAGTTCATGAGCGAGCTGGAAGAGAATAACCCTGATCGTGAAGTTAAGTTAGATGACGATAAGGTAGTTTGGGCTGAGGAAGGACCGGTTAATAAGATCGTAAGGGAAATAGCTTGGAATTTGGTTTATCTTCAACTGGTGGCTAATGAGCATTTGTCTAACTTCCCGTGTTTTGGGCATGGTGTGATTAATGTGATAACACAAATCATGGTGCGATTCCTTGCCCTTTACCCATTGCATTGAGCCTCAATTCTTTTATAACTTTTATCTATTGGATTATTGTCATTTTGTTTCTTTAGACTTTGTTTATTTGTTTGCATGATTGAATGATTGAACTTTATTTAATTAATGTGTGAATGTTAAATTTTTATTGTGTGGTTTGATTTAAGTTTGGAATTAAATTTTGTACTGTTTATGTGTTTAGTTTGGAATTTAGAAGCTTTGAAGTCATTGTGATCCTTCGGGTATGTGTTTAGTTGTAAAATTTGGTGTCGAGCTAGTGGCATGGGGTGGAAATCGATTTTCAAAAAGTTTCTGTTTTTCAATCCATACGCCGTATGGAACATCCATACGCCGTATGGATTGAAGTTGGGCTGCCGGGCCGTTGACTGGGCTCAAAATGGTTTTGACCTGGGCTTGTTTAATCCATACGCCGTATGGAAATTCCATACGCCGTATGGATCAAAAATGCATAAACCGTTTGCAGATCCCTTCTTCTCCATTTTTGAAACCAAAAATAAAACCACCACCCCCACTGCTGCTGCTGCCACTCTCTGACCACCACCATTCCGGCCACGCTTCACTAGTATTTTTGCATATTCTTCATTCTCGCAACTCCTTCTACAAAGTAATGGCTAGCAGGAGAACTAGAGGTGGTCAGGCATTGGGCAATCCATTGATCAGAACCCACAGATATCTTACTTTTCATAATTCTTACTCGGAGACTACAAGATATCAGTTTAGAGAACGTTTGGCTACGAATATTGACCAGCCAATTGAGGTTTTTCATTATGTGGATTAGAATGCTCTTGAGCATGTAGTTGAGAGAGACGGATTTGCTACAGGACACGAGAGGATTAGGAATTTACTTGCTATTCCGTATAGACTCGAGGATGGTAACTGGATTTGTTTCTTATGCCTGGTATTGGATGTTTAGCATTCGGGAGTATATATATATAGAGCTTGTGGTGGAGTTTTATAGCACATTTCGTTTCGATCACAGGTCGACAGACTGGACTGCAGAGACTATATCCTTTCAGCTTGGGGGTCAGCCAAGACAGATGTCTCTTGTTGAGTTTGCTCTTGGAATTGGATTGTATGAGCCAAACGAGATTCATAACCCACATTTTATGGCTCATATTTCAGCTGGTACAGTGACAAAGCTTACAGACTTGGAGATTGAGCAGGAGTGGCAGTTTATTGCTCAGGGTAGCTATGGGTATACAACCCCTTCATACCGAGCTATTCGAGATCCCCGTCACCATCTCATTCACCGGTTATTGACATTCACCATTGTTGGCCGACGAGAGGGACCTGAAAAGGTTTCCAAACCGGATTTATTTTACCTTAGTTCTATTGTTAGGAAGAGGCTGGTGAATGTACCTTGGATATTGGCTAGGTGGATGTCTAAGAGGGCCACTGGTACTAGGAATTCGAGTAGTTTATGTGGTGGACATTTTGTTACTAGATTGGTTAGACATTTTGGGTTGGAGACTCCGGATGAGATAGGGACGTGCACTGTTGTTCAGCCTGGTATGGAGTGGTTGATAGTACGGAGGTTAGAGGCCCTGGATCTTATTGAGTCATGTAGTATTTATGGTGGTGATGCTGAGTTGTATTATTGGGTTGCTACTACTCCTTTGGGACAGGTTTTACAGCCTAGGCAGGATAGAGTTGCTGCAGCTAGAGGAGATGCAGTAGGTAGAGGAGCGGCACGAGGCCGAAACAGAGGATATGCTGCAGAGTTCGATCAGTTACAGCAGCAGTTGTCACGGATGGATATTCGTCATACTTAGAGGTTTGACGCTATTGAGCTGATGCAGAGGCATCACTTTCACCAGATGAGTGCTCATATGGATTATTAGGATAGTCTGTTTGAGCAGTTGTTTTGTCCAGCTCATCTTCCCTACCAGCCTTTTCAGTATCATATGCCACAGGAGTTTATGTGACCACCACCACCACAGCCAGATCAGGCCGGACCATCCTACACATATCAGCAGCCAAGACCATCTTACGATCAGGGAGCATCATTTCATCCGTATAGGAGCATGGATGATGATGCAGAGGACAGTGATTAGGATGATGTGCATCCTATTTGGTTATTGATTCCAGACATTTTTATTATTATTGTTATCTTTATTTGTAGTTCAGATATTATCGTATTTTGCATTAGGTTTAGTTGTGTTTGTTTTTAATTAGGATGTTTTAATTTGGTATTGTTTAATTTTGTTTGTTGATGATTCCTCAGAATTTTGTTGTGTGCATGTGCTATGCTGGCAGTAAGTTCAGCGAAAATGAATCAAGGAATTGTGATGCATATCCTTTCGGCTTTGTTTATCAATAACTCACACATTATTCCAGGGGAGTTTTCTGTTCTTAATCTTTTCTCTTTTTCCCGTTTTGAGTATTACAACTTTTGTACAATGAGGACATTGTACATTTTTAAGTGGGGGATGGGAGAGAAAAGAGTTAAGTTTCCACATACTTGTCCAAATTGGAGTAAGTAGATAATGTTGTAATGGATTAACTTTTATCTTATTAAATTATGTAACTAGGAGGTGATAAGTTGCCCAATTTTCAAACAAATTTTTAAATTTAAAATTTCTGTTTTCTAAGGATGATTTATTTTGCAATAATGTAGGTTGAATTAAAAATTTTCTACACTTTTAATAATTGTAAATAATGAAAGATGTTATTTAGCTTCATTATATGATGTATTGATAGGCAATTTGTATGAGAATTTTTGAGCTTTTAAGAAATGACAATAAGGGAGTAGATGATACTTTTAGATGAACTTTAGTTATGTATGACGTATGTCTTAATTTTCATATGAGTAGTGTGCGATATGTAATATTTTTGGGAATTCAATTAATATCATTTGGGGATATACTGGGTGTTGTTTCCTCTATTGTACGAAAGTACAGACCTGGTCTCCGTCAGTATATCTAATGAAAAAGAGCAAGAAGAGTTTAAATAAACTCGTGATATAAAAAGTGTAGTCAAACTATGTCACTTTGTTGTACTAAGGTACAGACCTGTCACCAATGGTTTGATTAACAATTATTTTTGCTAAACTAAAATCAAGTTATGTCGCTTTGTTGTGTTGAGGCACAGACCTGTCACCTATGTTTTGATTTGAAAAATGGTTAATTAAGTTGAATTTCCATAATATGTAATATTGGTATGCTATGAGTATGAGAGTATATAACTATTGGAAACTTGAGGGGACATCTACATAATAATAACAGATTAAGCTCGGTTATTTGAATATAGATTGTTTAAGTGGATAATAATATCAATAATCATTATGAACTAGTTAATGTTTTAAGAATAATAAGTTCATGTGTAGAATATTTTTGCAACCTCATAATTTCTTAATATTTGTATTTTGAATTAACAGGATTTTAAACATAAGAATTTGAGTTGAAGGTGGGTGATGATGTATAATTCCTTTGTTAGTTATTTAGTTTAATGGAGATGACTGTTTTCTATTTAAATTTGATTTTTGAATCAATAGTCTACTTGAGGACAAGTAGGATTCAAGTGGGGGATGTTTGATGAACGCGTATAAGTACTATATTTCAGTAGTATTTTACCCCTATTCTTGAATGTTATTATTGCAATTAATTAAGTTTTGGTACTTATTTCGTTCATATTTGCAATTAGGAGTGGAAATTAAGCTTATTGGAGAAAAGGATGGAAAACAGTCAATAAATGCGTTAAATGATGCAATATTTGAAGAATTGAATAAAGCTGAAGGATTTAAAGAAGAAAATTATGAAGATCGGCTGGAATTTCATTCCATACGCCGTATGGAATATCCATACACCGTATGGAATGAGGCGGTGGAAGCCCAGTGTACGCGGAGTTGGGCCGGGCTTTTAATCAATCCATACGCCGTATGAAAATCCATACGCCGTATGGATCAATTTTCCAGAATAGTATAAAACGCGAAAATTAACCCTAAAACAGAGAATCGGCTAGGGTTATTTGTTTTCGATTCCAGAGGCTTAGTTACGAATATTAGGGTTATTTTGGAGGCACGAGAGATCAAGTTTGAAGCATAATCATTCTTGTTTCGAGTGGTTTGTCTTTTGATTTGGTATTACTTTCGTTTATTCTATATCATTGATGATTTTGGTATTTGATAATCTGAGTTTTACATATTAAATGATTTTGGTATTTGATAATCTGGTATTTGATAAGTAGTTGTGTAATTGATTAAACTTGGATAATGATTATTGAACGATTATAATTGCATATTGAATCAAGTATTTGATTGAAGATTATTATATTACTCGTTGAACCTTAATTATTGGTGATTGTTAGTTAATATTTCTTAACGTGGTTAATAGTATTGATGAGATTGAGTTCCTTGGATATTATTGATTATTGATGGTTCTTAAATTTAGGTTGTTGACCATTGCTTAATATATTGAGTTTGAGAGGTTAAGAAATTAAGTACTAGACAATCTAAAATGATTAAGACAATAAGAAATTATTGGATATTGTTGATTCATACCATTAGGGTTAATTGTAATTAATCGTGAATACTTAATGCATTATTTAGGGCAAAACACACAATAGAGCACCATCCTTGTGACATCGGATCGATGTTTAATGTGGAACCCTAAATTATAGTAATTAGTTAGACCCGAACCGTTGGCTAATTTACATTCAATTTAGAATCTTTGATTAGTAACTAAGTTGATATAAAAGAAATCACAATTAAATAATTAATATGTGATGAATCTGGATATATGAATCTGAGTGAAGTTAATTATACAATTACTATTCCTTCCTATTGTTTCCTATCTGTCATTTAATTTTAGTACTTTTATTATTTTATTTTTTTTTAATTATTAATTCATCTAAAATGTTCGCACGGAACTAAAATGTCCCTCAGTTTATTATTTTCTAGTTAATTAGTATTTCTTATTTTTATAAATAACTACCGTTCCCCGTGATCGACTCGGACTTACCAAGTCTGTACTTACATTCGATCAGGTATTCTTGCCTGGTTGTGAGATAGTATTTATTAGGTATTTCCATTTATTAAATTATAAAACGAGAAGCTTTCACACGCATCAATAAACAATAGTTGCCCGATTGTGAGGACAATGGAGCTCAAGGAGAAGGTTGCGAAGCCAACTCGTCTCAGCCATTGCGTTGGCAACACCGCGACTTTTGGCTTCGGCACTCGACCAAGAAATAGTATTCTGGCGTTTGGAGGACCAAGAGACCAGATTGTCCCCTAAGAACACACAATATCCGGATGTAGGTCGACGAGTATCCAGACATCCACCCCAGTCAGCATCGGAATAAGCGGTAAGACCCAGGGTTGGAGAAGCATATAACTGCAAGCCGTAATCTAATGGGCCTCGCAGATAGCGAATGATGCGCTTAAGAGCGTTAAAGTGAGGCTCTCAAGGGTCATGCATATACAAACAAGCTTGTTGTACTGCATAAGAAATATCAGGTCGGGTGAAGGTGAGGTACTGTAAAGCCCCAACGAGACTGCAGTATAAAGAAGGATCTTCAATTGGTGGACCTGTCGAGCTAAGCTTACAGTTAGTGTCAACAGGAGTACTGCAAGGTTTGCAATTAGTCATATGAGCACGATCAAGAATCTCACGGGCATACTTTTGCTGAGATAGAAACATGTAACACCCCCAAATTTAATGATTTGCGGAAGCATATTTGGGTGTTACTAATCAATATACAAAGCACAAGATATACAGTAAACGACCTCTAAATGAGACGTTGTAAAACGATTTCATAGAAATATATGTTTGAAAACTTAATGTTTTCGTATACAAAAATAGTTCCCTAGAGTCCACGCGTATGGCGGGAGATTCTATTACATAATCAACATGTACAAAAGATAATGCTGAGAATCTCCGTTAAATGCAGTTTAGTTGAATTCATGTGACTCTGGCTATGTCTTGGGGGAATCCTACTCCATATGAGTACCTGAGAATACATGCTAAAAGGTCAACACGAATGTTGGTGAATCTCACAGGTTTGTAAGTAATATCAGTTTTGAACACAAGATTTCATCAATAGTGCCCGCAGGCGTAAATCAAGTATTTGCAAATCCAGCAAATGTAAAGTAAATAAGTTATACCGTTGCCATGAGGCTCATAATCGAAGCTTAACCCGTAAGTAATAAGTTGCTCCCGTGACATGCTCGTAACTGAGCAAGCATAAGTAACGAATAATAGTCGCCCGTTTATACAGAACGGTTCGTGGTAACGCTACTACCCCGGGCGGGGAGGGTCATTTCCCTAATGGATCCATTAACTAGTGTTCGCGCTTAAGTCCATAACTAACGATATATGATGGAGAGACTTCTGTAAATAGTAAATAACTCATGCAATTCCGTTTGGTATAGTAAGCAGTTTTAGTACTTGTGTTCAAGAAAAGTAAGCAATGTATCTCACCCCGTATGTAAAACAGTAAAAGTGGGGCTGTAAGACTCACCTGAGTCGAGTAATAAGTAGTAGCAAATGGTAGGTAGTATGTAGGTTCTCCGAACCCGTAACCTTTAAATGCCTAAACATATAAAGTTAAGTAAGTAGATGTCTCGCAAGACCATCAAGGCTAGTTGTCTACACAACTCGTTATGTCCAAGTGTTTGTTTAGTAATCCGTTTGTAGTTTGAAAACAAGAATGGCCCGTTGGTGACGGTTTGTAATAATGATTCAAAGTGTTATCATTATATGTATCGTTGAATCAGGTTTCGTTATTTGTAAGTGTTCGACACTTAGTGTGAAAAGTATTTACAACATCTAATGACGGGGGTCCGGGGGCAGCGCCCGTGGTAGCGGGGTCCAAGGGGCGGCAGCCCCTGGCGGGGTCCAAGGGGCAGAGCCCCTGGTTGGGGTCGAGCTGCCAAGTCAGCTTGGAAAATTTTTATTCCTACTACTTTCCTTTAGTGAAAACGCATCCGAAATCTGGATTTGGAGTAAAATTAGGTGGTAAAATCTTGGTTCCGACACTTACTAAAAATCTGTGTTTTCAAGGTTCTGGTTTGTGCGACGTCAGGTGCGACGTCATACATGATGACCGCGACGTTGGGAATGACGTCGCTAAATATAGTATTCGCAATTTAATGCGACGTTGCGTATTATGTCGCTATATGCGACATTAGTTCGGTCTACAACGTTAAGGCCTGCGTCGCTATATGCGACGTTCGCAAGCCAATGCGACGTTGGGGTGACGTCGCTATATGCGACGTTGTGAGGGTATTGCGACGTTTTTGACTACGTCGCAGATAGCCCAGCGTCTCTGCGATGTTACGGTCTGATCGGAGGTTGGTGGCCGGAAAATCGGTCGGAAAGCTTCCGTTTGGTCCAAATCTTTTACCCAACCCATTTTTGGACATTTTAAGCATATATAAACTATAAAAACGTAAAAATGAGTAAAAACGGAGAGTTTCGGGTTTTGTCGGAAACTTACAAAATGCCGAAATGAAATTCCGGAAAGATAGCGTTGTAGATCGTGAAGTGGTGAACGTTTTTCTCCAAAGGGGTGGTATGATTCGAACGCGTCTTGAGGTGTTATTTTGTGAATTTAATGAGGTGATGGTGGTGTTTAATTTGAAAGAGAAAGAAGAGAGAAGAAAAGGAAGAGAGAGAGAGTGGAGATGGTGAATGAGGGAAAAAAAGAAATGGGAGGTGGGTTTTGATGAAAACCCTCCTTTTTCAGTCTCCGCTCCGCGCTCCGCGTGGTGTTCGTTTCCTCCGTCATTTAGCGTTATATATTTATTTTTCGCGTTAATCACTTATTTAAAAATATGAATCTTTGTTAAATAATTTAATTAAACTATTTTGTCAACTCTTTAATAAATTTAAGTATTTTATTTTTAAATCGCGAAATTTTAATTGTACGAAATGAGACAATTTAAGAGTATTATTAAAAGGCGATTCCGACTGTCATAGTGTCTTTAAATAATGGTTCATGTTTATATTAAAATGTTTCACCAACGTCCGTATTTTCTGAATCGAATTACATTCGATTTTAAAACTGTGTACGATCAAATCAAATCGCGTAACCGTATATATTCACCAATATATAATTTGTTACATTAATTAGCCTAACACAGAACTAATTACATGTATTTACAGAGAATTAGGCACTAATTACTAGTCCTAATTTGGCGGTTGTTACAAAACATGCCCGTTTTGGTGCGATGAACTGAGATACCTAAGAAGTAGTGAAGAGACCCACAATCTGTCATAGCAAATACAGAACTCAAAGAGGTGACGATACGGCGAACTAGACTATCAGAAGATCCGGTGAGAACAATGTCATCAACATAAAGTAATAAATAAGCCAAATCGGATCCATGACAATAAACAAACAAAGATGAGTCACACTTGCTTTGACGGAAACCTAAAGTAGAGGCATATGATGCAAACGGGTGATACTAAGCCCGAGGTGCCTGTTTTAGGCCATAAAGAGTTTTCTGCAGATGGCAGACATAATCCGGATGATGAGGATCTACAAATCACGGAGGCTGATGCATGTAAACCGTTTCCTGTAATGAACCATGAAGAAAAGCATTATGAAAATCCAACTGGTGAATAGGCCAAGGCTTAGGACTGTCCGGATGGTGGCCGGTTTGACAACCGGACTAAAATTCTCATCACAATCAATGCCAGGTTGTTGGCTCTTCCCATTTGCTACCAACCGAGCTTTGTAGCGATCAAGAGAGCCATCAGCACGCAATTTGCGTTTATATAACCACATCGAACGGACCACATTAACCCCTGATGGTCGAGGAACAAGTACCCAAGTCCCATTTTTAATAAGAGCACTATATTCAGTCTGCATAGCTGCGTGCCCGTATGGATTCTGAAGGGCTTAGGTGTAAGAGTGAGGTATGGTAGGGATAGGGATGGCAATGGATCGGATATGGATCGGGTGGAGCTATATCCATATCCATATCCATTTATTTCTCTTCATCCATATCCATATCCATATCCATATCCATATCCACTAAATTTACAAATCATCCGTCCACATCCATATCCGTTGGATGTAGCGGGTTTATGGATATCCATTGGATATCAAAAGAATTGTTAAACATCGTGATATTCTTGACACAAATTGTTACAAATACATATAATATATAGTTTTTACAAAACTCAAAACACTTATTTGTTGTTTCTTGGTTTGATAGACACATTTTGATGGTTGGTTTGTGACTTTCAATTGTATAGTGGAATCAAAAATTATATATACGGTGTTTTATTTGGATAGGGGTGTAGGAATTTCGATTTATTGAAATTATATGATGAAAATGACGAGTGAAAAATAAATATTTGTTATAAATTTTGATGTACAAGAATGATCCGCTTAAATATATAGAGTTAATATGTTTATAGTGTATATGTATGTATTTGCATATATGGATTTCGGGTGTAGTGGGTGAATCCATGGATGATAAATTATCATCCACATCCGATCCACTAATCATCCACATCCATATCTATATCCGGAATACATCCATTTAGATCACCCATATCCATTTTAAATGGTTGGATCGGATAGATGTCCACCGGGTTAGATGTCGATTGCCATCCCTAGGTAGGGATGATGGCGGTGTGAAGATTGAGACGTTGAATGGGTTTATGAATACCATTTTATGAACACCATTTTGTTTGTATCTAAACGACCCAAAATAGTATAAAAAGGAATTTAGCTAATCCAATGTTTTTAATGTCAGAGCTTATCATTGATAGACATTCTGATTGCTGAGTCAATCATACTAATTAATTGGTTAATTTTTGGGAAAAAATAATTGAAAAACTTCCATCAAATTTTTATTTATTTATTTTTATCTGGAAAACAAAAAAGAAAATCACTCCCTTTTGTCCCAAAAAAGAATGTCTTGGATTTATGATATTCAAGGCAAGTTGAAAATATTTAAGTATTTTATGAGTAATAAATTAAGATAAATTTAAAAATTTAATAACATTTTATAATTATTTTTTAAAGGTTGACAATCTTTTTGAGATAAACGGAAAGAGTATCAATCGCAAATGTCTACTTAGGCAATTAACATTAACATTAACATTTCCTCCTAAAAGATAATTATTGTTGCCTTTGTCATCTTACCCCAACTTAATCCTTTTATTGAATTTATCTTAAATCTTAATTTCTAGATGGGCAATTTTTTATCTTAAAAGTTAAATATTAGTCAACTTTTGTTTAACCGATACTCCGTAAAAAGCTAAAAAATATTTATTAAAAAGTGTAAAATTCACACTACAATTTTGGTGTCTTAACAAACCTTCCTTAAATTCCTTATAAACAACTCTCTCTTTCCCTGCAACATCATACAACTCTCATGGCTTTCTTGCATTTATCTCTTCTCCTTCTACTCTCTTCCTTCTGTAATCTCCTTTTATTTCAATGAGAATTTCATGTTATATTACATCCGGTTTTCATCATATCAACGTTTATATTTCTTTTTGGTTTTTTCACAGGTGTTGACGCAGCGGTTTTCACGCTGCAAAACAAATGTACGAGCACGATATGGCCAGGGATCCTGGGTGGTGGTGGCCATCCGTTGTTAGGTCAAGGTGGTCTAGAGCTTAAACCACAGGATTCGATAAAGCTGACCGCCCCAACAGGGTGGTCCGGCCGTTTCTGGGCTCGATCAGGATGCACATTTGACAATTCCGGCAAGGGAAGCTGCACCACCGGGGACTGTGGAAACGTGCTCCAGTGTAACGGTGCAGGTGGTGTACCGCCAGTTTCCCTAGCGGAGTTTACTCTCGATAGCCCCATGGATTTCTATGACGTCAGCCTAGTAGACGGCTACAATATTCCTGTATCGATCGTTCCACAGGGTGGATTGGGTAACTGTTCTAGGGTTATGTGCGTGTCAGATTTGAACCTAAAGTGTCCAGGAAGTTTGCAGGTGAAAGGGGATGGCGGTAAGGTGGTTGCTTGCAAGAGTGCCTGCACAGCTTTTCAGAAGCCGGAGTATTGTTGCAGTGGGGCGTTTAATGATCCAAAGATATGCAAGCCAACAAGCTACTCACAAATTTTTAAGGAGGCATGCCCTACTTCCTATAGTTACCCTTATGATGATGCAACAAGCACTTTTACTTGCAAAGAAGCTAATTACTTAATTTCATTCTGCTAACTATGCTAGTGTGGAATCTTATTCTGATTCAAGAATTGATTTTTTGAAGTGAATGTCAGAAATACTGAACCTGGGGTGTGAAATCTACGATTATTTTTTCTAATAAAAAAACACTATTTTTTCTATTTGGCTTTAAGGTAGATGCTTAATGAAGCTAATAGATATATGATCTATATTCCAATGTCTTCAGCTGGGTGTGACTTTGTGATATTCTAACAAAGTCAATGGGATTCATGGCTAGTTGCGTGTATAATCTAATTCAACATTATTACCTGTAATATACTTCTAATATATCGGTGCATGAATGATTACCAATACTGTACATGGGCATGACAACAGAGACCAATCAGTATGCCACAAGCATCCTTTTATTATGTACAACACTTTAGAGATCTACAGCCACAACCATACTTGATACTCGGCTAGTATTTCACTCGAATGCTACTTTATATATACATATGTTCGATCCAAACAAATTTCAACTTTCTTGGACAGAACTAAAGACCAGCATATCGAAAAATCAACAAGCTAAGTATCACCAGTTGACAAGCAACTATAAATTTCCCTACACATGGAACATGATTTACTCCCAAGAAAGTGGCATGCAACTATGGCCTATTAACCTAGTGGACACTGGTTCTAAGAGTGTAATCTTTTTTATCCAATGCTACAAAATCTTTTAAAATTTTGAATGTAGAAATATTTGTACACAAGCACTTTGAATAGAATATAATATCCACATATAAAATCCTGTACCTTCTGAGAATCCCAGAGATGTAATATTCGAGTATCATGGAAGTAGTAATTATCAAAACAAAAGCTTAAGCCGGAGCTAGTCAAAATCAAACTCGCATCAAGTCCATCAACCACAAAAGGATGTTGTTTGTATGTGGAATATGTATTCAACTGACCATTTCCTGAAACAGTGTATATAAAAAAAGGTATAAGAATAAACATAGTCATGCTAAGAACGTGACCTTCAAGTCACATCAACAATTTCAAATGTGGAATGGATATGGATTTTGTCACACTTACTACTATTAAACATGAATTTTTATGCAATCCATACCTTCCTTAGAAAGTAATAACATTGAACTCAAAAACAAACAAATTTTCAGACACGAGGGTTACCTTGGATTGAGAAACAAAAGTAGGTCTGTGGCATAAAAGTGTTCTATGAAGATGCGCAACAACCGAACTTGCTTCCTCCGGATACAGGCTCCTGACCAACAACAATATTGGTCCCTTTGAGAAGGGCTGAACTCCCCTCAGCTTCCTCATTTGCAACAAGAGATTTCTTACTAACTGTTCTATAAATCTCTGTAAGGATTGTAAGAAACGAAGGTTCTACATTAGTGGCCTCAAGGGCAGAAGTTTCCATGAAAAACAAGCCTTCTCTTTCAGCAAACTCTTTCGCGTCCTCAGTAGAGACATCACGTTGGGAATCCAAATCAGATTTGTTTCCTATGAGCATGATCACGATGTTATTATCCGCATGACCCCGTAATTCCTCTAACCACCTGGCTATGTGATCAAATGATTGACGCTTGGTTATGTCATAGACCAGCATTGCTCCCACAGCTCCTCTGTAGTAGGCACTAGTCACAGCTCGGTATCTGTAGTAATTGAGCATACACATACATAATAAATGACAACTTAAAATATACATGTGGTAATTGTAGTTCTGATATATTATATTCAACATTTTTGAACATTAGAGGTGTTTCATCATATCAGCTTCTAGTCCTCCATTTAGTTACTCCTTCACTGCAATGACACAATTTTTTAATAATATGCTCAATCTTATCGTAAGACACTCTATTGTACTTGGTTACATACAAACGAGCCAGTATTATTACAGAATGCATCGCAAATAGAAGAAGCAGCAACGTAACCAATATATACATAATTACCCGACATGAAATCTTAATTTAATATCAGGTGAGCTTATGTCCTGGAAAACTTGAGGGGAGAAATCAAACTAACATATGCTAAAATAGGTTCTCTAGATAATAACAGTACTTAGTTCCTAAGGATTTCTGAAACGTTGTGCTTATAGTAAATATGAAGTATACATGTGGGAGGAGTTTAGCAATCGAGTAAAATAGAAGTTTCTAAAGGATGACGATTTTCATTATCTAAAAAATTGAAGAATAAAACAAAGTGACGGCCATGAATTCCACAAAAAGATCAACATAACAAGCAATGACAATAAGATACACATCATATATGCAAAGATTTAATCATATAAACAGACATACCAACAAAGATAGGGATAAAAAACAGAGTATATACTAATAGCTTTGGTATAGCCCCAATTACCACAAAAATCCTTGAAGATCATTTCCCCTTTTCATACAAAACTTACAACATAAACTAATCCAAAAGAGCCTTACCTATTTTCCTGATTATACTTAAAGCACGTCACAAACCTATGTTATTTATATGAAGTGACTGAACTTGAACATAGTATTGGGTGCCGACATGAAGCTCTTTAACTTAGATAGGGCCAAACCGTTTTTCCATCTTCAGATATTCTCTGATTTATATATATCACAACACCATAGATATGAAAACACCGAAAAATTGTGAATGCCATGATACGAACCTAGCCCATACTAGGCCCATATTGAGCCAATAAGACCAAGTGTAGAACTCACTCCCAAAAGCTAGCTTGAACGAGGAGGGGACACTTAGACTTATAAGCTACCAACCATTCCCATACATGGCCAATGTGGGATCATAACATGCCAATGACCACAAACAATATCACAATAACCACAAAAGAGACCGCCTTAACTTAGTTCTAACTACACAATTGCACATACAAACCTATTACCGATGTTCGGTAACTATACACACCAATTTTCAAGTTAATCATAATATCAATACAACCACCACAACATTACATTACAGTACATATACTATATAAACAATTATACATCATCATCATCAAGATAGTTAACTAAATTCTACAATTATCACTACAGAAAATCATCAATTAAGAGAATAAAACATAAACAGAGAACAGAAACCCTAATAATCACCTTTCTTGACCAGCAGTATCCCAAATCTGAGCCTTGATGTTTTTATGATCAATTACCATAGTTTTCGTTTGAAACTCAACTCCAATCGTCGCTTTCGAATCCAAACTGAATTCATTTCTGGAAAACCTAGCCAGCAACTGTGATTTCCCCACCGCTGAATCACCGATCAGAACGATCTTAAACACATAATCAATTTTCTGATTAAAATCGCCGTGGTAATTCGCCATCTCTCATCAAAATCAGATAACAGCAACTGAAAATTTAGGTTTTAAAAGTAAAATCAAACGATTAGTAACAGAATTGTGATTGCACGCAGAAAGTGTGAGGGTTTTGGTGCGGAAGGCGACGAAGACGAGAAGAAGAAGAAAAAAGAAGACTGTTTGCCAGCTAACGGCTTGTTTTAATTGCTCTCACTAAGGTACAAGTTTTTAATGCATTGACTAACGAAGTTGCTTTTATGGTACAAGTCGTTACTGCATATTTTGTTGACTTCAGATTTTATGAGTTATGAACTTGTGATTTCATATTAACGGTACCTACCTTTTACACTAAGGAAGATTGATTTATAAAAAGAAATGGTGATGATTAATACATTTTTATTTTTCATCTATATATAGCTAATCATGCTTTATGATGTTGTAAAGTACACGAGATAAAACATGTTTAATGATGTAAAGTGAAAAATAGATGATGTACGGTTCATAGCCAAACCCTGAAAGAAATCGTGCTTGGTTAAGCAAGCCCTAAATTTATAAGTTCGTTGTTTGTCAACTTGAATGAAGTAGCATTCAAACTTCAGCTTCCTGATGAATTTTCTATTGTGTTGCTTATATTAGATCTCTCATATTAAGTGTCCACTATTAGTTTGTACATCGTTTAAGAAAGTAGGGAACATCTCACTATGAATCAATAAATTTAATTTTAATTTTTTTTTATTTGTTAAAGGTTTGAAATGCACACTTATTTTAGTACAAATTAAAATAGAAAGGTGAACATTTAATTTGAGACGGAGAAAATATATTTTAAAAAGGCCTAAAATAAAAGAAATTTGGAAAAAAAAATTAAGAAAAGAAAATAAATTTTTTGAAGTTATAGAAAAACTTTGGTCAGTATAAGATAGTAAGATACCTCATCCATCTCAATATAATTGTCCATGTTTTCTTATCGGTTGTCCCTTATTAATTGTCAACTATTAGAAATAGATAAAAAAGTTTGATCGATATTTCCATATTACCCTTATTTAAAATTATTATTACAAACTTTAAGAAAACAATAATTAATTACTTAAAGGTAAAACTGATATTCGGTTAAAAGTAAGAAATAGAAAACGGTAATAATTATGTTTTTGTTAAATGGTGTTTTTTTTGTCATTTTTGTTAGATAACAATAATTTTGAGAAGGAGAAAGTGATAGATTTGTATATTCCTCCCAAAATCAAATCAATATCAAACATACAATATATAGACTAACTAAAGCTTGTTTACCAATTAATTGGGCTAACTAATGGAATTATACTTAACTAATCAATTTTTGTTACATAATACTTTTAGGTACCAACTTTTCTTGGGCCAAAACCACGTTGGACCAGACCCAAAAACGAAAGTTGTAGAGAATGAGAACCGTGGACTAGACCATGCAAGTACACACTTGTTGTCACACCCCGCCAAACGGTAATTACAATTACGTAGAGTGGTTTGCGGAAGCTTAGTGACGTGGCGGGGGTGCGAGCAGTAAAACAACCAACAGTTACATACATACTCAGAGCATATGATTATCGCAGAACGAAATAGATTAAGATGCCATTAGTTAAAGTTTTACAGATGATTACCACTTGAGAAGTGATAACAGTAATAGTAGTAGTTGAAATCAGTATTTCATAAAATACATAATATCAAAAGTAGATTTCATAGGTATGACTGCAATAATTGCAGTTATACAGAGGAAATCCAAGTGTCCCAAAAGTAGTGGCATCCTAACAAGTCCAGGGTAGTCCGTCCTGATAATGCATGCAGATCTTACTTACGCTGCTAATTCCCTGAAAAACATAGAGTAAAACGTCAACAAAATTGTTGAGTGAATTCACAAGTTTGTTTGTTATGTAGGAAACACAAGTTAATCATTTAAGAATAACATTTCCAAATAGTGTTGTTTGTCAAGTAGGAAACACAAGTTATTAACAAATAACATTTCCCCAAATCAGTTGTAGTGGTAGTAGGAAACACAAGTTATTAACAAATAACATTTCCCAAATCAGTTATCAGTAGGAAACACAAGTTAATCTAAATAAAGATTAACATTTCCAAATCAGTGTACGTAGGAAATCCTTTCCTAATCATTAGTTTAGTGGGAATATTTAGACGGTGATCCCTTGAAAGGTGAGCTAAACCTGCCAAGTAAGGTAACCCGATCTAACCCTATAACCAAACCACAACCCTAATCTGTTGTTGTTTGCCATGCTGGACAATTAAGTATACGCTCCCAAATCCATAGGAGGGTCGTCACGGCGATAGTACTATCCGTATACTCAGTGGCTAGAGTCACCTAGCTAATGGTTATAGTCTGTAGCCATAAGGTCTTTTATGCACTACATCGTTCAGCCTAGATCTGTACCAAGATTCGTTGTCTAAATTCCCAAAATAGTATGAAAACATTTCATAAATCATAGTTCAAGTAGTTGTGTGAAATACCCTTTCACAAACAGTCACATATGAAATACCCTTTCATAAACAATCAAGTATGAAGTACCCCTTCATAAACAGTTCAAGCAAATACATACAGTATTTAAAGCAGTTGTCGCATGTGATTATACATACGATTTCTATGTTTTCCACCCCGAGTTTTAAAACATTAAAACATTGAAAAGGGGTTTGTGAACTCACTGTAGGTGCTCGGATGTGAATGCTAGCGAGATAAGATAGCGTAGCCCAAACGTAGTCAACCTATACACAATAATGTATTAACTATAAGTACTTTATTTACTTACGTTAATAATTTGTTTGTTTAAAGAAATTATCAATTTCTTAAGTTTGTGTATGTCGTTGATGATTGTTGTTTGAAAATAAATAATATTTTCCCAAGTTATGTTTGTTTGTCGAATCGTCAAAAATGTGTAAGCATATATACATATATACTTATATAGTTGCATATATATATTCTCGCATATATATATTATTGTTCGTACGCATTAAATAAGTCCAATGTCCGTAATCATAGTTTGTCTCGTTTTATAGTGTCATTCAACAATTTATCATGTCTCGTATATGTCTTGTACAATTGTAGTCGTTAACGGAATTGCTTTGTGTTTTAAGTTAAAAGTCAAGTTGTTGACCAGACACGGGAATCCGCCGGATTTAAAAGAATCCGCCGGATTTAAGTCAAAAATCGGAATACGCCGGATTCGAGTGAATCCGCCGTATTCAATCAAGTTCGGGGGAATCCGCCGGATTGAATCGAATACGCCGGATTCGTGTGTGTTCATCAGATAGTTCGTGTGAAGCTTTGGAATACGCCGGATTCATTTGAATCCTCCGTATTCACCCGTGTCTTTTACTCGTTCATCGTTTTAGCCGAAGGTTTGTGTGCGGTCAGAGGTGGGAATACGCCGTATTCGAAGGAATACGCCGTATTCGACTGGTTTAGTAATGGGAATCCGCCGTATTCCCGTGAATACGCCGGATTCATCTGAGCTTCGGCTGGGAATCCGCCGGATTCGCTTGAATCCGCCGGATTCAAAGGTTTTGCAGGTTCTGGTTCGTGCAGAGCAATAATAAGCTCGAATGTTTTGGGTTTCAAATCATTTGTACATCAAACCCAAACGTTTATACTATCAATATTTAGCATTTTAACAACTTATTACATCATTATAACATGTTTTCATGCATCGATTTTGCATTTGAAGTTTTGGGTTTTAAAACCATTTTCAAGAATCACTCATCAATCTTCGAGTTTGTGATGTTATGTAGCTAGATTATGATGTATAAACAAGTTGTATAACGAAATTTTAGCAAAGAAATCAAGGAAATGAAAGTTTCCTTACAATGAGAAATGTGAAGGTGGTGATGATCGATGATGATGATGATGATGCTTCTGGCCTTGTGTTCTACTACTTCTGCTGCCTTTGATCTTGTTAAAATTTTTGAGAGAAAGAAAAATGAATGATGGTTGTGTGTTTTGCAGAATGATCGAAGTGAGGGAGGGAGTATGGTTTAAATGAATCGGTCTCCTCAATTATTGACGGTAGGTGCCAAATTTTGGCACCTCAATTTCGAGTACGGGTATAATTATAGCAATATAAAATTTAACATTTTATATTTTTATTTTGTAGATGCTCTCCTGGTTCGTAATATGTTTTCAGAATAATGAGGTTATCATTATTTTTGATAGTTGTACATTTTTGTACATTTTACTGCGCGTATTCAATTGAGCGCCAATTTTCAGTAAATTTAGGATTTCATATTTTGAAGTAATGTTCTAACTTCTTCCAAACGAACGAGAAAATTTGTATTTTTATGATTCGACGTCGTATGCGCGTTTTAGAATTGTTTCTGTTCGTGTTATAATACGTTTTATGTTAAACGTATATTTGAACCACTTTATCTATATGTTATAGATATATAAATACTCGTAATTACTAATCGAATTATTAATTATATATTTTGTCACCGACTTTTGTTATTTATTTTGTCGCATTCATTCGGACGCGTATTCGGTAACTTTTCAGCTAAAAATCGCGTAATTTTATAAATTACAATTTATGTAATACTTCATGTATTATTGTTTTGGGCTCGCTAGACTCACATCACATCAAAAGTTTATGTTAACACAATCGTAGGGAATTAGCGTAAGAAATGCATGTAATTAAGTATAATTATATACCTAATTTGGAGGAGTGTCACATTCTCCCCCCGTTAGTGAAATCTCGTCCCGAGATTTAAGTCGAGCCGTGAGTCTCGGTCACGCTCTCAAATAGGTTAGGGTATTTCTTTCGCATTTCATCCTCTCGTTCCCAGGTAAACTCTGGGCCATGTTTCGAGTTCCAACGAACTTTAACCAGTTTGATTCGTTTGTGTCGAAGTTTCTGAGTTTTAGAATCCATAACTTCAACAGGTTCCTCCACAAAGTTAAGTTTTGAGTCAATGAAGACTTCTTCAGGAGGAAGAATAAGTGTTTCGTCAGAAAGACACTTTTTGAGGTTGCTAACGTGGAAAGTATCGTGTATGCTACTAAGCTCTTGTGGTAGTTTGAGCTTATAAGCGACAGGACCAACCCTAGCAAGGATTTCAAACGGTCCGATGTATCGTGGGTTCAGCTTTCCTCGTTTACCAAATCGTGCTACCCCATTCCAGGGCGATACTTTGAGTAGGACCTTGTCCCTTACTTGAAACTCAAGAGGTTTACGGCGGTTATCAGCGTAACTCTTTTGTCGATCTCGTGCCGCTTTCAGTCGACTCAATACTTGAGTTATTTTGTCAGTGGTTTCCTGGACAAGTTCGGGTCCAGATAGTTGTCTGTCGTCCAACTCTGCCCAACAGAGTGGTGATCGGCACTTGCGTCCATATAACGCCTCAAATGGTGCCATCTGTATACTCGTGTGATAACTATTGTTGTAAGAGAATTCAGCTAGAGGTAGGTGAGTATCCCAGTTACCTCCAAAGTCTATCACACATGCTCGCAACAAGTCTTCGAGCGTCTGTATAGTTCGCTCACTTTGGCCGTCAGTCTGCGGGTGATAGGCAGTACTCATATCAAGTCGAGTACCCATTGCCTGTTGTAATGTTTGCCAAAAGCGAGAAGTGAATCGTGCATCTCTATCAGAGATGATGGATAGTGGCACACCATGCCGAGAAACAATCTCTTTAATATAGATTTTAGCTAGTTTCTCCATTCCATCCGTTTCCTTAATAGCGAGGAAGTGGGCTGATTTCGTCAATTGATCGACAATCACCCATATGGCATTTGCTCCCGATGCCGTTCTAGGTAACTTCGTAATGAAGTCCATTGTTATTTGCTCCCATTTCCATTTGGGCAACTCAGGCTGTTGCAAAAGCCCAGACGGCTTTTGGTATTCCACCTTTACCTTCGAGCAAGTTAAGCATTTGCTAACGTAGGTGGCAATATCACGTTTCATTCCAGGCCACCAGTAGAAGCCTTTCAAGTCCTGGTACATCTTGTCCGCACCAGGATGTATCGAGTAATTGGACTTGTGCGCCTCATCCAAAATCAGCTTGCGTAACTCATCTACGCATGGTACCCAAATTCGGTTCATGAAGTATAACACTCCGTTGTCCTTTTTCTCGAGTTGTTTTTCCATCCCTTTCAAGGATTCATCCTTAAGGCGTTCGGATGTGAAAGCAAGTTCTTGTGCCTCGCGAATTTGAGTAATGAGGTTCGAGTGGATCGTTAATCCCAAGGCTCGAACTCTTCGAGGTTTGATTCGTTCCTTACGACTCAGGGCATCTGCTACTACGTTAGCTTTACCCGGGTGATACTTTATTTCACAGTCGTAATCGTTAAGTAATTCGACCCAACGTCTTTGTCTCATGTTAAGTTCCTTCTGGTCGAATATATGTTGTAAGCTTTTATGATCGGTGAAGATCGTACACTTTGTACCGTATAGGTAGTGTCTCCAGATCTTTAGTGCAAAAACAACGGCTCCCAATTCCAAATCATGAGTCGTATAGTTTTTCTCATGCACTTTTAGTTGTCGTGATGCATAAGCAATGACCTTTTCATTTTGCATCAGTACGCATCCCAATCCCTGATGCGAAGCATCACAGTAAACAACAAAGTTGTCCACTCCTTCAGGTAGGGATAGTATGGGTGCGCTGCTCAGTTTCTGTTTCAATATCTGGAATGCCTTCTCTTGTTTCTCATTCCACTCAAATTTCTTGTCTTTTTGAGTTAATGTGGTAAGTGGCTGAGCTATCTTTGAAAAGTTTGCGATGAATCGCCTGTAATAGCCAGCTAGACCCAGAAATTGTCGTACTTCCGTTGGGGTTTTCGGTGCTTCCCAGTTGTTGATTGCCTCAATTTTGGATGGGTCTACGTGAATTCCTTTGTCATTTATCACATGACCAAGGAATTGGACCTCTCGTATCCAAAATTCGCATTTAGAGAACTTTGCATAAAGCTTCTCTTTTTGTAGTAGTTCGAGAACAAGCTTCAGATGTTGCTCGTGATCCTCTTTCGATCGTGAGTATACCAAGATGTCGTCAATAAACACAATGACGAATTTATCCAAATAGGGTTTGCACACTCTGTTCATCAAATCCATGAATACTGCTGGTGCGTTGATCAGCCCAAAAGGCATGACTAGAAACTCGTAGTGACCGTAACGAGTCCTAAAAGCAGTTTTCGGTACATCCTCTTCTCGTACCTTAAGTTGATGGTAGCCAGATCGTAGGTCAATTTTTGAATAATAACTTGACCCTTGCAATTGATCAAACAGATCGTCAATGCGTGGTAACGGGTATCTGTTCTTGATAGTTACCTTGTTCAGTTCTCGATAATCGATGCACATCCGCATAGATCCATCCTTTTTCTTGACAAATAGAACCGGATCTCCCCAAGGTGAAAAGCTCGGACGGATGAATCCCAAATCTAGAAGTTCCTGCAGTTGTGTTGATAACTCCTGCATTTCCGAGGGAGCTAGACGATAAGGTGCACGTGCGATAGGTGCGGCTCCTGGCACCAGGTCTATGTGAAACTCAACTTGCCGTGGGGGTGGTAATCCCGGCAACTCATCAGGGAACACTCCTGGATAGTCGCGTACAATGGGTACATCGTCTATACGTCGCTCCTCAGTTTTCTTTTCTACAATGTGTGCCAAAAATGCTTGGTACCCCTTTCGGAGATACTTACTGGCCTTCAAGCATGAAATCATTTTTGTAGCACTTTTTCGTTTCTCACCTTGAACCACAAGTGTTTCTCCTGTCGGTAACGGTAAGCGAACCATCTTATCATGACATATGATCTCAGCGCGGTTCTTAGATAACCAATCCATACCGATTACAACGTCAAAACTTCCCAACTTAACCGGTAGTAAGTCTATTTCGAAGAGATGACCTTCTAACTCCAAGGTACATCCCGGTACTATTTCTCCTGATTCGATTAACTCACCATCGGCTAATTCTATGGTATACTTGTTGTCTAACTTACGGGATTCAAGTTCTAATAGTGGTCTAAATTCAGTAGACACAAAACTTAAATCAGCACCCGAATCAATTAACACAGAGGCATAATGATTGTTTACAAGAAACGTACCAGTGACGGTGTTAGGGTCCTGGCGTGCCTCTTGTGCCCCGATCACGAATGCCCTTCCTTGAGCCGGTTGGTTGTTGATGTTGTTGGCTCGGTTATTGTTGTTACCGCGGTTGTTGTTGTTGAGCTTAGGGCATCGGTTACGGTAGTGTCCTTGCTCACCACATTCAAAACATCCCTGGTTTTGACGCTCAGTGTTTGCCCGTGGGGGAGGGTTAGTTTTGCATTCTCGGGTTCTATGTCCCCATGCCCTACAGTTTCCACAATACCCACACCCACCTTCGTGGTGTCGGTTACACTTACCACATTTGGGTTTGTTACCCATGTATGGTTTCGATTCGGTGGTAGTGGCAACATATGCTTTCGCATTTCCAGAAGATTTCTTGTTCTGCTGACCCTGACGGTCAGTACCACTACCGTTCCACTTTCGCTTTGCACCACCAGAACTACTAACTTCAGTACTGTTCGGTTCACCTTTTCCCGACACAGCTTTCTTAGTCAGATTTCCCATCCTGACTGCCTCCTCGGTCAAACTTTGTGCTAGAGTAACAGCACTCCTGAATGAGTCCGGTTTAGATGATGTTACCAGACTGCGGATTTACGGTACCAGACCGTATATGTAGCGCTCGATACGCTTATACTCAGGTGTCACCATGTGTGGCACTAGACGTGCAAGTTCTTGAAACTTAGTGGTGTACCCAGCAATATCAGCACCAATCATGGTGATGTTCCACAACTCTGTTTCTATTTTCTGCATCTCACTGCGAGGGCAGAATTCCTCCAACATCAGATTCTTAAATGTTCCCCATGACATTGAATAAGCAGCTGGTCGTCCAAGTGATTGGATCTGACTGTTCCACCAAGTGAGCGCTTTGTCAGCCAAAGTGCAAGCAGCATACTTTACCATACAGTCAGGTGAACAGTCACTAATTTCCAATACTGATTCAGTTTTCTCTATCCAATGAATCATACCAATGGCACCCTCGGTGCCACGTAAAGAAATCGGCTTACAAGCCTGAAATGTTTTGTATGAACACCCTCGGCCAGCATTCACGGTTGTCTCAGTATTAACAGGGGTAGATCCACTGTTGTTAACTACGGGTTCGCGATTACGGCTTGCCTCATATTCAGCAATACCTTCAGCTATTCTTCGTGCGATCATTTGTTCGGTGGTTTCAGTGGGTGGTGGTGGTGGAGGCGTAGTCGTCTTTTGACTGTTTCTAGTGACTCGTCGTTTGGGAGGCATGATTCAGCTCTGCGATGAATAAAATGCAGAGTGTTAATGTTGAGATATTGAATGTGAATAGATCAAAGATTCACATTTGATAGAAATGAATGACATGAAAAGATGAATGAATAGAATTTTACAACACGTGCCATACAACTTTGAAACACCCACATGTATCTAGCATAATATAATCACGTTGGCCAGGCGCCATTATATAATGTCCAATACATATTTCTTTTCATTGTCGTTTAACACTGTAAATTTCAGAGGTTCTCAAGAATAATCGATCATCAAGCTGTAAAATGTTTCAGGGTTTACAAGAGTTGGTCACAAAGTGTCGATAGAGTATAAGTTTAATCACAAGTCGACAGTTGTAAGAGGAAATAACATGGTTGATAATAAGCATAATGGATACAAGACGTAAACCAAGCATACATTATATATTAAAGATCAAAACGCTGTTACATGAGTTTAGTACAAAATGAGATGGGATTTCTAATATACCCATCGATGGTTAGCGTTATACAAAAGATGATGGGTTTCCTATACATATACCCATTTTACTAACAAAGTTTCATCCAACATACAGCTAGTCCACAACGAATACATACATATATTTCCCCAAAAGTAATAGTCTAATATGGTGTAGGCACAACCGCCATACACAGACCTAACGGAACCATGGGAAATACATCCTAACCGCAACCATCACTGCTGCAGTCATCACACACATACTAGCTACAATCTCTGACACCCTAGCACGCCTCTCTAAAGCTGCAACGCGTGCGCGGGTGGATGCTAGACTCTGCCAGTCTGTCAGACGGTGAGTCTCCACAAAATCCATCCTCTGATGGAGCATAGCCATATCCATATCAGTACGGGAGGCATCGCTCAGTAGCTCCATCACATCTCTGCTCCTGCTAGAGGATATCCTAAACATGGTGTGGACCACAGCCACAAGGGTAGGCACAGTGAGCTCCAGAGGCTCACCAGTGAGATATGCAGATGGTGGTGAGTGGGAGGACTCTCCAATCTCAAAGGTCGAGGGAATACCCTCTAGTGATCTCCACTCTCTCAATACTCGAGGCATCCAGTCCAGATGAGAAGGTCGGAGCCTCTTCTGTGGCGGCTCGACAACTGGAACCTCAGACTCAGTCACTGGCGCCCTATCGCGCGGCGCGAGTGGTCCTCTGGGAAAATCCCGAACACAGATCCTAGCTATCATCCGATGTACAGGCACACGGGAGGTACTCGCAACAGGTGGTGTAGGGGTAGGAGTGACCACAGGTGCGGTCGGAGGTGGTACTAAGTAAGCATCACTAGTGTCATCAGACATAGCTCTCACATGAACTGATGACTCATCCCCTACTGTAATCGCGGGACCCTCAAAAGTAGCCTCGGTCGGCTCTTCATCCGAAGCGTAAACATGGTAATGTGATTGACTAGACATACTGTGACAAAAGAAATTGAGGGTGGCGTGTCAGTCGTATGTTAGTTGTATGCAAAGTATGTATGCATGAATGCACAAATGTTCTAGCCAAGGCTATAGTCTAGGTCTCTAAGGTTTTCAGTCACCTAAAGACTTCTAGTTCGCTATAACCAATGGCTCTGATACCAAGTCTGTCACACCCCGCCAAACGGTAATTACAATTACGTAGAGTGGTTTGCGGAAGCTTAGTGACGTGGCGGGGGTGCGAGCAGTAAAACAACCAACAGTTACATACATACTCAGAGCATATGATTATCGCAGAACGAAATAGATTAAGATGCCATTAGTTAAAGTTTTACAGATGATTACCACTTGAGAAGTGATAACAGTAATAGTAGTAGTTGAAATCAGTATTTCATAAAATACATAATATCAAAAGTAGATTTCATAGGTATGACTGCAATAATTGCAGTTATACAGAGGAAATCCAAGTGTCCCAAAAGTAGTGGCATCCTAACAAGTCCAGGGTAGTCCGTCCTGATAATGCATGCAGATCTTACTTACGCTGCTAATTCCCTGAAAAACATAGAGTAAAACGTCAACAAAATTGTTGAGTGAATTCACAAGTTTGTTTGTTATGTAGGAAACACAAGTTAATCATTTAAGAATAACATTTCCAAATAGTGTTGTTTGTCAAGTAGGAAACACAAGTTATTAACAAATAACATTTCCCCAAATCAGTTGTAGTGGTAGTAGGAAACACAAGTTATTAACAAATAACATTTCCCAAATCAGTTATCAGTAGGAAACACAAGTTAATCTAAATAAAGATTAACATTTCCAAATCAGTGTACGTAGGAAATCCTTTCCTAATCATTAGTTTAGTGGGAATATTTAGACGGTGATCCCTTGAAAGGTGAGCTAAACCTGCCAAGTAAGGTAACCCGATCTAACCCTATAACCAAACCACAACCCTAATCTGTTGTTGTTTGCCATGCTGGACAATTAAGTATACGCTCCCAAATCCGTAGGAGGGTCGTCACGGCGATAGTACTATCCGTATACTCAGTGGCTAGAGTCACCTAGCTAATGGTTATAGTCTGTAGCCATAAGGTCTTTTATGCACTACATCGTTCAGCCTAGATCTGTACCAAGATTCGTTGTCTAAATTCCCAAAATAGTATGAAAACATTTCATAAATCATAGTTCAAGTAGTTGTGTGAAATACCCTTTTCACAAACAGTCACATATGAAATACCCTTTCATAAACAATCAAGTATGAAGTACCCCTTCATAAACAGTTCAAGCAAATACATACAGTATTTAAAGCAGTTGTCGCATGTGATTATACATACGATTTCTATGTTTTCCACCCCGAGTTTTAAAACATTAAAACATTGAAAAGGGGTTTGTGAACTCACTGTAGGTGCTCGGATGTGAATGCTAGCGAGATAAGATAGCGTAGCCCAAACGTAGTCAACCTATACACAATAATGTATTAACTATAAGTACTTTATTTACTTACGTTAATAATTTGTTTGTTTAAAGAAATTATCAATTTCTTAAGTTTGTGTATGTCGTTGATGATTGTTGTTTGAAAATAAATAATATTTTCCCAAGTTATGTTTGTTTGTCGAATCGTCCAAAATGTGTAAGCATATATACATATATACTTATATAGTTGCATATATATATTCTCGCATATATATATTATTGTTCGTACGCATTAAATAAGTCCAATGTCCGTAATCATAGTTTGTCTCGTTTTATAGTGTCATTCAACAATTTATCATGTCTCGTATATGTCTTGTACAATTGTAGTCGTTAACGGAATTGCTTTGTGTTTTAAGTTAAAAGTCAAGTTGTTGACCAGACACGGGAATCCACCGGATTTAAAAGAATCCGCCGGATTTAAGTCAAAAATCGGAATACGCCGGATTCGAGTGAATCCGCCGTATTCAATCAAGTTCGGGGGAATCCGCCGGATTGAATCGAATACGCCGGATTCGTGTGTGTTCATCAGATAGTTCGTGTGAAGCTTTGGAATACGCCGGATTCATTTGAATCCTCCGTATTCACCCGTGTCTTTTACTCGTTCATCGTTTTAGCCGAAGGTTTGTGTGCGGTCAGAGGTGGGAATACGCCGTATTCGAAGGAATACGCCGTATTCGACTGGTTTAGTAATGGGAATCCGCCGTATTCCCGTGAATACGCCGGATTCATCTGAGCTTCGTCTGGGAATCCGCCGGATTCGCTTGAATCCGCCGGATTCAAAGGTTTTTGCAGGTTCTGGTTCGTGCAGAGCAATAATAAGCTCGAATGTTTTGGGTTTCAAATCATTTGTACATCAAACCCAAACGTTTATACTATCAATATTTAGCATTTTAACAACTTATTACATCATTATAACATGTTTTCATGCATCGATTTTGCATTTGAAGTTTTGGGTTTTAAAACCATTTTCAAGAATCACTCATCAATCTTCGAGTTTGTGATGTTATGTAGCTAGATTATGATGTATAAACAAGTTGTATAACGAAATTTTAGCAAAGAAATCAAGGAAATGAAAGTTTCCTTACAATGAGAAATGTGAAGGTGGTGATGATCGATGATGATGATGATGATGATGATGATGATGCTTCTGGCCTTGTGTTCTACTACTTCTGCTGCCTTTGATCTTGTTAAAATTTTTGAGAGAAAGAAAAATGAATGATGGTTGTGTGTTTTGCAGAATGATCGAAGTGAGGGAGGGAGTATGGTTTAAATGAATCGGTCTCCTCAATTATTGACGGTAGGTGCCAAATTTTAGCACCTCAATTTCGAGTACGGGTATAATTATAGCAATATAAAATTTAACATTTTATATTTTTATTTTGTAGATGCTCTCCTGGTTCGTAATATGTTTTCAGAATAATGAGGTTATCATTATTTTTGATAGTTGTACATTTTTGTACATTTTACTGCGCGTATTCAATTGAGCGCCAATTTTCAGTAAATTTAGGATTTCATATTTTGAAGTAATGTTCTAACTTCTTCCAAACGAACGAGAAAATTTGTATTTTTATGATTCGACGTCGTATGCGCGTTTTAGAATTGTTTCTGTTCGTGTTATAATACGTTTTATGTTAAACGTATATTTGAACCACTTTATCTATATGTTATAGATATATAAATACTCGTAATTACTAATCGAATTATTAATTATATATTTTGTCACCGACTTTTGTTATTTATTTTGTCGCATTCATTCGGACGCGTATTCGGTAACTTTTCAGCTAAAAATCGCGTAATTTTATAAATTACAATTTATGTAATACTTCATGTATTATTGTTTTGGGCTCGCTAGACTCACATCACATCAAAAGTTTATGTTAACACAATCGTAGAGAATTAGCGTAAGAAATGCATGTAATTAAGTATAATTATATACCTAATTTGGAGGAGTGTCACACTTGTTCAGTCCCAAACTGGACATGGGAACAAGTCTTAAAACTTAGCATTGCAAAAACATCTACAATTATAGCTCACGACATCTTCGCTGATGAACTTTTCACAAACCGCTAGTCCAAAAGGCTTTTGGTTACATATATTACTGTATATTCTAATTAACATAATCCAGAGATCAGAAAATCCATGTATACTTCATGAACTCATTAAGTGCCTTAAATAAACGTTTGTTACATGAGACATTAAAGGATCCAGTCCAATTCTGTCATAATTGCAGAGGCAAATAGCGAAGCGTGTCATATGGTAGCATAAAGTAACAATGTATATACTAATTTGTATAGGTTACTATGTACAAGGCCTCATAAGCATTTGGCCTTGCGGCATCAACGTGTGATAGACCGATGGGTATGTAAGTCTTTGTTATTCCAAAATGAACAAGAGATTCAAATGAAATCCTTTTCTTAATTAGCTTAAAGATTAGTTTAAAAGAGTTATCAACATATATACGCATACGTGCACCCCAATATGTTCAACAACAGGTTACAAAAAATCATGCCTTCATGAGTTTCGTACAATAATAATCACATTGGTCCAGTCTTGGTAGAATGGTTGATCTAATGAACCTAAACTACATGTTCTACAAAAGTTCTGACCCAAATCATATACAATTTTCACCTCATATTATATGAGTCCCTTCTTAAATTCCCTCCCAGATAGGACCCAGAATTGCATTATCAGACAACAGATAACAGAATGAAAAATCTTGAATATAAATTGACATAAACATTGATGCTTAAACTAGTGTGTGAATATACAGACTGTTGCTTCACAATGGCTTGTGGATCTGTTTTTCGTGTCTTCAATTCTTCTACTGCAAGACTTATAATAAAAAAGCAAGATATGGGGTCGAATGTGTCGTCTATTATTGCTTACTTGAACATCTGCACTTTGCTTTAGCGTCATTGAGAGTCTACATGCCCAACAAAAGAAAGTTTGTAAGATTAAATACAGCAGAATTAATGATTATGAGTACTGCTAGCAGCTATATCACACATTAAAACTTGTCATTTTTCCCCATGACTAAATAAATATAACTGTATAGATATACCTGCAAGTCTTTCTTTAGATTTTTAATGTATTGAACAGCCAAATCTAACATGTCTGCAGTGCTTGTTTGCTGCAAATCGTAATTAAATGTCAGTTCTCACTGTCACTATCAAGTCTAAAATAATGCCTGATGCAGTATTTATGTATTGAAGACAATCCACGAAGCATATTAAACTAACAAATTTAGAGTTAAGTGCACCGAAACGTATATATACAATCATATTCAGATTTTTGGCTCGACTTTTACTGTATGTATCCAATAGTCACATATTAACCAGTAATTTTGCTGATGTGGCAACCAAATTAGTTGACACGTCATCAAAATTGGTGCCACAAAACCGATTTACAAGTTATTAGAGGTCAGATACATACAATAACGAAAATTAAGAATTTGATACCCATAATATAAGTCGATAAGATTGGAAACACAATGGAAATCCGACTATAGGTGTATACATTTCAATGCACTTAATCCCAAAGTAAACTAAAGTTGAATTTTTGAGGTCCAAACATTTTATTTACCTTGTCCATATCAGGGAAAAGCTCTTGTAACTTCTTCATTCTATCACTTATTCGGGTTCTTCTCACCTGCAAATTGCACAAGCATGCCAATATTAAGTGACAATGAAAACAAGCTAGCTAGTTAGTATATTACATTAAGATCCTGTTCGATTCGAGACACTAAAATATTTTCAATTTCTGTCCATTATGGACGAATGTGATGCTTAATAGTAAGAGACATGATAAACAATGATTTTAACTTGTGAAGTTAAAAATATTCTTACCCTTTCTGCAATGCTTCGTGGGTGTGTGGCACATCCTCTTTTCGCACGTATCTTGCAAGTAATTGAGTCTTGTTCAAATCGCAAGAACTTTTCTGCTGTTGCCATTTCGGACGAAGTTTTTGGCAAGCTCATATGGTGAATTAAACTAGGAGTATAATGTCCAGATATCCCATTCTGAAAGCAACAAAAATCGTAGCACGATAAGCAATAGTATGTAATCACTTGAGGGCATTATTTATTAGAATCAAGATATCTGTAGCAAAACCTGTTCTTCTAATGTTATTGAATCACCATCTCTAGTCCTTTTCAAGCTCCTATTTGTGGAATCATTCATCTCATTCCTATTTTCGGGAACTTGAGGCAAAAACATCGAAGAAGAAGATGGTCCGGACGAGAAATTTATATGATTATTCAACCTACTTGATGAAATGGTTTTCTCCCCATCTCTCATACCTGCGAAACCTGATATCAAAATCGAGTGTAAATCAATCTTACAATGTTAAGAAACATGTTATATCATGTTTTTGCAGCAAGAAATATTAACTATTCAAGCATCTGATTCAATTTATTCAAAACTTTAGCAAATACAAACTCCTTTCTTGTGCCCAATTTGACAAGATTTCAGTTTAATTACCGTTTTAAAGCGTATGGAAATTTATATGTTTTAATTTGTTATTATATGTAAGTTTGAAAACTGTCTAATATATATATATATATATATATATATATATATATATATATATATATATATATATATATATATATAACTTACAAATAAAATGCCTATTTATGTAACCAAAAACATACAACTATTACCAAATTGGTCAATAATCCAGCACAAACTCCTTTAGGGGATTGCATTAGTCACCAGATCTTAATTAGCTTAGCATAAGTAAATGTATAATTAGATTTTTGAGTAAATTACATTTTCCATCCTTATCGTATGTTAGCTGTTTCACTTCCGGTGTTTGGGTCGGTTATTTTGCGAGTTCAGTCCCTTGACCCGAATTTCATTTCAAATCCAATCCCTCAAAGGGTAAAAAATTAAAGTCTTAGAATTTTAAGGGTATTTTACTCATTTAATTAGTTATGAGGGACTAAGAACGAAATGAAAAATTGAATCAAAGGATACCTCGCAGAAAATCCAACTAAGGGACTGAGATTGAAATGGATAATATACCGTATAGACAGAGAATGTAATATTTTTAATTATATTTTAAATTTAAATATTTGTAATAAGCTAGGGAGAATCCATAAAAAAAATGCAATTGTTGCATTAACAAGCATGTGCATTCCCACTTCCCAGGTCGCACTAACGTATTTGATATCTATTCAAGATCCAATTTTTATACAACTTACAATAATATAGTGCCTATATATATCAATAATAAAAATAATAATATACGTCCAAAAGTTGTCAACGAGAAGAAATATATACAAGCATTTCATTTTTATCTAAAAAGAATTTGTTAGGAATTGTACGTTTTCCATAACAAAATTGAATTCATAATATTTTCTAATATTATAGATTAGAACGAATACTTTATTGGGTAAGGTTCAAAGGGCGGCTCCATTTTGAAGAGAAGAATGGACGAACGATCTTAAACGTTGATTTCTATGATCAACGGCTCAAATTCGCGACGTAAAAGGTAATGTTGTTAAGATATTGCGAATCTGAACTGTTGATAATAGATTTTAACGGCTGAGATCGTTTGCCCCTCATTACCCTCTAAATGTACATGTCTCTTTAATCTCACTACTAATTTAGTCAAAGAATGAATTTAGCGTAAGATGTCCATTAACAACTTAGTATTTTAATTTGATCTTTGTAGTCTCCAAAAGGCAAAGTTAACAACATTTAATCGAGATTTCACAAACTTAGTTATAATTTAGGGTCAATAAGCTACTTAATTATTAATTTAATTTGCAATTAATCACTTTCAACAATTAATTAATTCAAAATGTTCTCTTATTTGCTACCCATCAATGTCTTCAACTAAATTAAAATAGTATTTTTTTTTTTTCCATTATATCATCCCTCCAAATTCCAACCAATAATGCATTTGTAAGATTTTTATTAACCTTTTTCATTAAAAGAAATAGTATTAAATTGAAAAAGAAAAAGTTGGACCAAGCATTAAAATATTATTTGTAAATGCATCGATTTCATTGGATATGTAGACTTCTAGAGTAGAAATTATTAATCTTTTCATTGGATTGTAAATTACCATTTTCAGCATTCAGTGAGGACAAAAATCCAGCTGGAGAGCTACTCTGTCGGATGAGACTTGAACTTGTTGAATTCATCGATCTAAATGTCGATGTAGTATTCTCTAAATTGTTATAATCACGATGATGATTATAACTACCGTTGTTGTTGTTGTTGTTAGCGGTTAAATGAGTCCCAACTTGTGGCGAACTACCACGAAGACTGCCCGTAGACGCGGGTGAAGAGCGATCTCGCTTTTCAGTCCCCGCGTCTTTTGGTTCTTGTTTCATGGGTGTTGATGACGTGGCATATTGTAAAAATTCATATGAATCGGATGGAAATTGTAGTTGTTGATGTTGCTTGTGGGAAAATCTTTCTTCTGGCTCGATATTCAAGGTATCTACGGGACCGAGAAAATCGCTCTCATCGAGTAAATTCGCGAAGAATGAGCTAGGCGCAGAGCGATAACGCGTTAACGAGGATCCTGTGTGTCCTACATCGTGGTTTTGGTTTTGATTTTGATTTTGATTCTGATTATAATTGTGACTCGGATCCTGATAGTGATTGTGAGTGTGCTCGTGATGATTGTAGTTAGAATACGAATCGGACGAGATCAACTCCTTGATTTTCGCAAACTCGCCATCCGAACCATGCTTAAACGTAGACGAATGTAGCAACGAATTCATATCTCTAGCAATCGTATCCGACGAACCATTATGATCACCGTACATTATCAAACTCGTAAAAATCTAACAACTATCGTTATAACTTATAATAGAGAGTAACTTCAAGTGACAAATTTACATGAAGTTTAGGATTTTTATATTTTGTGGGAAAATGAGGGTCTTTAGGCATGGGAAAAAAAAGTTGGAAAAATTGACGCAGAGAAAGTGGGAGAGTGGACTTTGGATAAATAGAGCATGAGATTCTGGTGAATATGTTGATTTTATGAAAATACCCTTGGATATTGGAGAAAGATTACAAGGGTTTGTGCAACGAACCTAGAGATAAGTGTCAGAATCCGACGTGGAAGTAGAGTGTTAGGTGACACCTGATCGAGTGGATTCAAGTAAGGCGGCGCTGGTTTTTAATGCCGACGTGGATGAACTTTCCTAATATTTTCCATTTTAATTTGAAAATTTTTTTTTTTCTGAAAAACTCAAAAGTAATATTGCAAGGGTCGAAAAGATCCACTTGAGTTACATATTGATGGAATGCAAATTGCAAACCCGTGTACAACAATTGAATAAAACGACCCTAACCTAGTTGAACTAAAATAAAACTAACTTGAACTAAACAAACATAATACAAACCCTCGTATCCTAACACTAAGACCTAATTCATCATTTGTAATGCCGGACTTGCAATTGCGGCTGAAACTTGATACAGTTGATGAAACACACGAAGATAACCTTCAACACCCCAAGTTACAAAATCTGCTCAATAAACTCACCAAACACTTAACCACAAATATGGGCGAACACCTAGCGGAGAAACATGGAAACAACCATAATATTGAAACCCAAACCTCCAAACCTCCAATGGTCAAAACAAAGCGAATATGCCACGACAAAATCCATGACTGCCGGAAAACCTCAAGAGGTTGATACAACCTCGAGGATAAAATAGGTTACCAAAGTTTTGAGGTCGACGTGAAGAAACAACCAAATCAACCAACAAAAGGACACTTACCAAGAGTAAAAACATGAATCAAGGCCGAGTGTCAGATGTAGCCGAAACCGTTGACGACGACGCAAACCTAACTAGGTGGTGGATCGGCGAGATATGAGATCATCTTGCAGATATATAACCTTTGGTAGGATAAGTAAGATCGTGCGATGTCCGTGAAAGAAGAAGACGTATTTTTTTGGAAAGCGAATATAACACCCCTCATTTCTTTAAACAATTATAATAATAATTATGACTCGGAATCGTATATTTTAAACATGCCTTCATGCTTTACATTATTCTATAATGTAGATAAACTTTTTCAAACTAAATACATGACATTTCAACAACTAGGTGTTATATAATTTAAAACATGTCTTTGGTTATTTAACCAACATCAGAGTAATCCTTCTGTCAAACATTCCATCATTTCCAAGAACTTCCTGCCTAACCCAATGTGTCCCATCTATTATAACCTGCAAGAAGGACTGTAGTGGGGTTAGCATAACGCTAAGTGAGTGAAACTATAATCGACAGTCCAACTTAGCACAACAATCTGTTTACATCAAATAACAATAAACAATCAATCATCATAAGGATCGGTGGTTCTTGAGATACCCTTATACCGGTATGATACTCAAGGAACACTTATCAATCATCTGTATTGGCCTATACAGAATTACCGATGACTTGTTGTTAACCACATACGACCTAGATCTTTAAACATCATTTCAAGTTTCTAGATCTCCTGTCGTCTATAACAACAACCAAGTCCAACCATCCATTCAAGTTGACCTCAGACTCTTACATACTAGCTCAAACAGCCAAGTAAGCAAACAACCAAACTAACATGGTAAGTTATCTCAAACGAAAACATTCTATCAAAGTAAAACTACAATTACTTGTTGTAACCAAATCGTTACAACTAAATCACACTGAGGTTACAGATCCACTCACCAAATACCTCAGTCATCCACTCAGTAGTCTAATATCACTGAGCCTTTCTCCACATCTGAGAATACAATGGAATAACACAAGTTAGTTACTTGTCTCAAATCTGTATAACATCACTCCAATAGATTTACATCCACAATTCCAAACTACTCAAATCATATGAATTAGCACAATCATATTTAGTAACTACAACATGATATTTGACTCAATCATCTAATTCTTTAAATATCATTTAATCATGATTACTTATCATAATGATCACCTTTCAACTTCAAATCAAGTGAGTTATTACTTACTTAAATTCATTTAACACAATTTTCTTCCAAGGTTATGATCATTATTATCACCACATTACTTTAACCAACTTTAATTATCACTCAGTAACATAGTTAGACCATTACCAAAATTATTAATCTCTAACATCAATAATTCACCAAACACCTCATACTTATCATAATCAACTTGAACATCTAATCAATTCACACATTTTATCTTGAATGATATTAATCATCATCATTAATCAATTCTAATATGATCATTAACAATAATTATCAATTATATACTAATAACATCAACTTAAAACATTGATTCTTCCAAAATCAATTAAACCCACCAACTTTATTAATGATCATACATGAATTTCATATTTCTAAGCTAGGGTTTTGATTATAATCATCATATAATCATCAACTAATAATTATACAAACATTACAACCTTCAATTTCAAGTTAATCATACTAATTCAATCAAATACCCAAAAACCCATTTCTAGGTTTATATGAAATCACAAAATCTATACTTACATAGTGTTTATGATGATGATGGAATGATCAAATCACGTTTTTGAAGCTTAAATCATAGTTCTAAAGCTTCAATTTAATCTCACAGCTCGTTTTAGGAATTACAAATCGTCCCTGTGCGTGGTTATATTCGACCAGACCAAGAACAGGGAAGTAGAAGATGATTTCAAGAGAATTTGATGATTAGGGTTTGTGTTTAGGGTTCCTGAGTTTTAATCTCGCAAGAAATCGAAGTCTGTAGAATATTTATGAAGTTCCATACGTATTACACATATATATCAGAAATATGTGTACTAGTTTTGTCCCCCGTACTTATCATTGTCTGGAACTTAAAAACCATTCGCGAGAAAAAACTTTTTTATTTTACCGTCAACTGAATTAATTTAAAACAATCAATAATTTATTAGTCACAATAAATTATTCGACTCTTTACCTCATTTATTTTTAAATAACACAACACACTTATTTTCCGACACATTCAATAATAGTTCACTATCAGAAAATATTAAAATACTATTAGACCCGAAGACTGGTTGTTACAAATCTCTCCTCCTTACAGAGATTTCGTCATCAGAATCTAATTACCTTAATCAATCAAGTGAAATAGAATCACACATTACATTTCACTAATACTATACTTTTCATACACTTCTAACCACATAATTATTCATTACTATTTGCACACAAGATGTGGTTATAATTTACTTCACTTATGCATATCATCCTTATGCATAACTTTAGTCACACAACACCAAATGTACCTACATATATTTAACCACTCATACACTAAATGTGTATATATATATCTCATCAACTTACACACCACCAGTGTGTACCTCAATTAAATTCACACAAATACATAAGTTATGCTTTGTACTCAATTTAATTTGCTAACACAAGATGCAATATTCATCATAAATTGTAGCATCTTCAACTATTTAATCACAAATACACACATCAAACGTTACTCCCGTGAGCAACTTATAAATATAGATACACGTTTTCAATTCTTTCCACATTCACATATCCAAATATACATGTTTCTATCCTTTCCCCCTGCACAAATACTATGCATATATCCTATCTCTAATAAGTTTAAATAACCACTTACATGACCATTCATACTTAGCCATGTCAACTATTTAAACATACAATACAATTTCATCTTTATCACAACAATAACAACAACAACAACAAGTGGTACTGAATACCACAACATGTATCTTAGCCATAAAGGTTTAACTTACTTCACCACTAGCAATTTAGCTAACAACTTGCTAGAATTTCCAACGTTACAACTGGTTTATCATCACTTTACTTAGGTTATATGAAATTCTTTTCTCTAAAGGAATCCAATTCATATAACCATCAACACATAAGAATAACCATTAAGCTTTATGTAGAGGTCAAATTCTATGGTAATACCATTATCACAGAATCAATTAGCATCCTTTCACATTAACTCGGATGCTAAATCAACACCTGTTAATACCATGCGCCATCAACATAGGTATTTTAACAACACAAGGTGCTGTCACTAGTCATCTATTCAACAATATCAACACAATATTATTCGCAATCAACTGACCTCTACTTTGCTTAAATCATCTTTTAACTATCACTAGTTGTAATTCATCACACATACATATCACTTGTACCATAGGTACCACATTAACAACAATTTATGGTGTACTACTCTTTCATTTCAGTCAATCATTCATTGACTATTTCTCAATTACAGATCAACATATCTTACCTGTTATTTTAAATCACATTAACTTTATCTGGTACTTAGTAACCTCAACAACTCCATGTGAAATGGCATAATATAAATACGTTGGCCAGACGTCGTCATATTATGTCAGTCACACTTTATTCTCAGGACACTTCATACCATCCTTCTTCAAAGTTATTACTCTTTTACTCTCACATGTCTCACAATTGTGATATTCAAATTTACACACATATACAACATCTTAACCACAGGCATACAACCAAGTATTAACTTGCTACTATTTTCAACTTATCACGTTGAATGAAAACTACTCACATAATCAGGTAATTATAATTCTTTTCACTATATCATTAGCACAGATGTAATGTCCAACACAATTACATCAATCAACACTTTTATTACCTGATTCAATATCAATTACTAGTTACATTTCTTTAACATCGATGTAATATCCAACAACTACATCCATCAACATCATTTAACACTTATAGTACATTTAGTACTAAGCACTTCATCAAAACTATGTGTAATACTCAACACATATTCATCAATTTATACACCTTTAGTTGATTTACAATTGAGCATTTCATGTTCAATTATCATATAACATGATCCACATAATCCTATAATCAATGTTTACTAATTCTGGTTAACAACAGTCAATTATACCAGTTACTACCCGATTTTGCATTTAATTTAACTACTTGAAAACAACACATACACAATAACATATGTGAGCCTCTTAAAACAAGTTTTAATATTGCACATATACACAGGAATACTCTTTGGGTTCAAAGAAACAAAAGCCCAATACAGAACTTAAGTCAAAAGTCCGAAATAAGGTCCGAAAAACAGTAAAATGCCATTTTCGGGCCCCAAACGACCCCGAAGTGCCAAAAACTGACAGGGCTCATGGCAAAGCAATGAGCTTTGACCGTTGGGCCATTTTTTTAGTAGACTTGTAAATTTCGTCTTATTCTGACACTGAAATTTCATAGCGGAAATTTCTACGTCAAGTTTACGTCAAACGTCGAAATTTACGAATTTTCATTACAGATTTACATAATGCAACACTTAATACAAGAAATGGCTGAAGGACAAGGGAATCCGCCGGATTCTGAGGGAATCCACCGGATTGAAGGAATCCGCCGGATTCTCTTCAATTTTTTCATGAACTCGTGGGACAGAACCATTTTAACGAATCCGGTCAAGGAATCCGCCGGATTCAGCTTGAATCCGCCGGATTCTGCTCGAATCCGCCGGATTCTGCTCGAATCCGCCGGGTTCTAACTAAATCCGCCGGATTTAATCTGCTGCACAGGTCTGCAAATTTTTAGTGCAAAAACATGAAATTCAAACGCGCATATCTCACAAACCGTAAAGAGTTAGAGTCTGAAATTTTGCAGGCACCTTTATATAGTCAAAATGCAACTTTCCATTTTTCCACTTTTTCAAATTTCACGTTTATCAAGAAAACGGACGTATAACTCATTTTTGAGTATTTTTGCTCATTTTGGTGACACGTCAAATTTCAAATGGCTTGGTTTCTGACTTCCATCATTTGCCAACATGTTTCTACATACATTTATGACGTGTGGGCATATTCATCATCCTCATATACCCATTCTCTCATATTTTGACTCGTTGACCCGTTTGAGGGTCCAATTGGACACTTTCACCAATTTCAACCATTTTGACTACCACAACACTTTCAACACACTTTGCTACTATATTTATGACTTAAAGTCACTTTAACATTCGTTATATACAAACTGTGACACCCGTCAAATTAGGACTAGTTTTTAGCTCCTAATCATTTAGAAATACGTGTAATTAGTTCTATGTATTAGGCTAATTGTATGTATCAAAATATATATTGTTGAATATATATCAATACGCGATTATATTTAATCGTTCATTTTCAAATCGGCCAAATTTCCGATTCATTTATACGGCATTGGTGAAAATCAAATATTAAGTAATACCGAATGATTATTTAATATCCACATATTTATTATATATTATTTTGATAATATATAAAGTATTCGTATCGTACTAATGTAAAACATTCGCGACAAACATATAAATAATGTATTATTATTGGAGATAGTAATTATTATTTACATTAGATAAAATAAAACATATTTCGTTTTATACCTTTTTACTCAAACGCGACGAAATCAATTAAATCGTGTCCGTCTCAGAAAGATAAAGCAAAGATATATTTTTATATCTCATTAAAAGTATTTTTATTAAAATACTTCGATTAAAATACGTACGATATCAATTATAGGAATTTATCGAATTAAAACATTTTACTACTTTTCGATCGGGTACGAAAACACGGGTATTTTGTACCACAAAATATCACCAACCGACTCCAATAATTGGAGCCGGTCTCCTTTCCTCAGAAGCTAACCAAACCACACCCTTACTCTCATTTTCCATTTCATTTTCTTCAATCTCTCTCAATCTCTCTCTCGGCTCACACCTCAAACCACCATCATCATCATCTTTTCGGAATCATCATCAAAGAAGGAAGCATAAGGGATTAACCATCATCACCATAGTCATCATCTTCTTCACCATCACCACCTAGCTCCATTTCGGTTCCAATTTCAATTAGTAAGAATCATCACCTCTCTTTCGTTAAATTCATGTTTATATAGCTTAGATTATCATATAGTAACGTTAGGATTGATGATTGCTAGTTAAATTGCGGATTAGATTGGGTTTGGGTATGATTTTGAAACTACAGACTTGAATCGGCCCCAAACGACCCCGAAGTGCCAAAAACTGACAGGGCTCATGGCGAAGCGATGAGCTTTGACCGTTGGGCCGTTTTTTGAGTGGACTTGTAAATTTCGTCTTATTCTGACACTGAAATTTCATAGCGGAAATTTCTACGTCAAGTTTTACGTTAAACGTCGAAATTTACGAATTTTCATTACAGATTTACATAATGCAACACTTAATACAAGAAATGGCTGAAGGACAAGGGAATCCGCCGGATTCTGAGGGAATCCACCGGATTGAAGGGAATCCGCCGGATTCTTTTCAATTTTTTCATGAACTCGTGGGACAGAACCATTTTAACTAATCCGGTCAAGGAATCCGCCTGATTCTGCTCGAATCCGCCGGATTTAATCTGCTGCACAGGTCTGCAAATTTTTAGTGCAAAAACATGAAATTCAAACGCGCATATCTCACAAACCGTAAAGAGTTAGAGTCTGAAATTTTGCAGGCACCTTTATATAGTCAAAATGCAACTTTCCATTTTTCCACTTTTTCAAATTTCACGTTTATCAAGAAAACGGACGTATAACTCATTTTTGAGTATTTTTGCTCATTTTGGTGACACGTCAAATTTCAAATGGCTTGGTTTCTAACTTCCATCCTTTGCCAACATGTTTCCATATACATTTATGACGTGTGGGCATATTCATCATCCTCATATACCCATTCTCTCATATTTTGACTCGTTGACCCGTTTGAGGGTCCAATTGGACACTTTCATCAATTTCAACCATTTTGACTACCACAACACTTTCAACACACTTTGCTACCATATTTATGACTTAAAGTCACTTTAACATTCGTTATATACAAACCACCACTCGTTTTAACCATTTATCAAATAAGTGACCCATTTGGGCACTTTAACAACCCATTTGGGTTTCAACCCATATAAATACCATTTCATCACCCATTTCACATTACGTTGACTATTATAAGTCAAACTAACCCACTTTCACTATTGGTGTCCTATTCTACCCTCATAACACCAATTTCACATTAGAGTCATCATATTTAGGCCAATTACAACAAATTTTCAACCTTGACCTTTCACAAACTTGTCAACGCATATAAAGACTCGTTGACCACTTTGACTTTCAATTTTACCACTTTTAACACCTAGATCATAATTCAACCACAATCATGATCAATGTTAAACACATAAACATCTAGCCACATTTATCACTTTATAACATAGTAGTTATCAAGTTTGACACGACCACATTCAACTTTGACTTTTCCAAGTCAAATGCACACTTTCCAATCAATGGACCCTTTCTAATTTAAACAACAACACAACTCCAAATCACATCTATTGAGATATACCAACATCTCATTAATTTCACTACTTGGAGTCATATCAACTTTGTTTATCAAGATTTACTATTACACTCAATCATATTGCTCCCTAAATCATTATTTCACAAGAGCAAGTAATTTCACATACACGATTCATACAACCGATTTCATACTTTAATTTTATATTGTAGACACACTTAAATTCACATAACACAACTATTACACCTTATTCAACAATGTGTCTACACAATTCAATTATTCCAAGTTTACTCAAAATTACTCATTAATATCCTATCATCATATTAACAAGTAATAATCATCAACGACTCACAATTGGGGATTCATATCAGTCTGACTCGATTTACTTTACTATTACTCATATCATAGCAAAGTAAACAATTCAAGCTTATTGAAATTCACCAAGCTTCTCGAAAAGTACCTGATACACTTAGGCCCACGAGTATTGAGGAATTATTGAGAATACTCTTAAGTTCCTCAATTTCCTCCGTCTCTACAACCAAAACAACAATCTTGCAACTTGTTATAGGTTAGTACATATTCAATAACCAATTTCTCATACAACCACTAAACCCACACCCTGGAATGTTTGACACAACACAATCAAAGTTTAGGATTGAACATCCTATCATGTCTAATTCGCCCAAACTATTGCTCTGATACCAACTTATAACACCCCTCATTTCTTTAAACAATTATAATAATAATTATGACTCGGAAGCGTATATTTCAAACATGCCTTCATGCTTTACATTATTCTATAATATAGATAAACTTTTTCAAACTAAATACATGACATTTCAACAACTAGGTGTTATATAATTTAAAACATGTCTTCGGTTATTAAACCAAGATCAGAGTAATCCTTCTGTCAAACATTCCATCATTTCTAAGAACTTCCTGCCCAACCCAATGTGTCCCATCTATTATAACCTGCAGGAAGGACTGTAGTGGGGTTAGCATAACGCTAAGTGAGTGAAACTATAATCGACAGTCCAACTTAGCACAACAATCTGTTTACATCAAATAACAATAAACAATCAATCATCATAAGGATCGGTGGTTCTTGAGATACCCTTATACCGGTATGATACTCAAGGAACACTTATCAATCATCTGTATTGGCCTATACAGAATTACCGATGACTTGTTGTTAACAACATACGACCTAGATCTTTAAACTATCATTTCAAGTTTCTAGATCTCCTGTCGTCTATAACAAGAACCAAGTCCAACCATCCATTCAAGTTGACCTCAGACTCTTACTTACTACCTCAAACGGCCAAGTAAGCAAACAACCAAACTAACATGGTAAGTTATCTCAAACGAAAACATTCTATCAAAGTAATACTACAATTACTTGTTGTAACCAAATCGTTACAACAAAATCACACTGAGGTTACAGATCCACTCACCAAATACCTCAGTCATCCACTCAGTAGTCTAATATCACTGAGCCTTTCTCCACATCTGAGAATACAATGGAATAACACAAGTTAGTTACTTGTCTCAAATCTATATAACATCACTCCAATAGATTTACATCTACAATTCCAAACTACTCAATTCATATGAATTAACACAATCATATTTAGTAACTACAACATGATACTACAACATGATATTTGACTCAATCATCCAATTCTTTAAATATCATTTAATCATGATTACTTATCATAATGATCACCTTTCAACTTCAAATCAAGTGAGTTATTACTTACTTAAATTCATTTAACACAATTTTCTTCCAAGGTTATGATCATTATTATCACCACATTACTTAAACCAACTTTGATTATCACTAAGTAACATAGTTAGACCATTACCAAAATTATTAATCTCTAACATCAATAATTCACCAAACACCTCATACTTATCATAATCAACTTGAACATCTAATCAATTCACACATTTTATCTTGAATGATATTAATCATCATCATTAATCAATTCTAATATGATCATTAACAACAATTATCAATTATATACTAATAACATCAACTTAAAACATTGATTCTTCCAAAATCAATTAAACCCACCAACTTTATTAATGATCATACATGAATTTCATATTTCTAAGCTAGGGTTTTGATTATAATCATCATATAATCATCAACTAACAATTATACAAACATTACAACCTTCAATTTCAAGTTAATCATACTAATTCAATCAAATACTCAAAAACCCATTTCTAGGTTTATATGAAATCACAAAATCAATACTTACATAGTGTTTATGATGATGATGGAATGATCAAATCACGTTTTTGAAGCTTAAATCATAGTTCTAAAGCTTCAATTTAATCTCACAGCTCGTTTTAGGAATTACAAATCGTCCCTGTGCGTGGTTATATTCGACCAGACCAAGAACAGGGAAGTAGAAGATGATTTCAAGAGAATTTGATGATTAGGGTTTGTGTTTAGGGTTCCTGAGTTTTAATCTCGCAAGAAATCAAAGTCTGTAGAATATTTATGAAGTTCCATACGTATTACACATATATATCAGAAATATGTGTACTAGTTTAGTCCCCCGTACTTATCATTGTCTTGAACTTAAAAACCATTCGCGAGAAAAAACTTTTTTATTTTACCGTCAACTGAATTAATTTAAAACAATCAATAATTTATTAGTCACAATAAATTATTCGACTCTTTACCTCTTTTATTTTCAAATAACACAACACACTTATTTTCCGACACATTCAATAATAGTTCACTATCAGAAAATATTAAAATACTACTAGACCCGAAGACTGGTTGTTACAGCGAAAACCTTGACTGCGATTGGAAGAAGCTAGGGTCATGGGGAGCCCTCTGAACCTACGGCGTACAGCCCGCGGCTGGCGGCCGAAGGCCGGATGCGGCAACAGCAAAGTTTTTAGATCTAGGGTTTGGAGAAGAAAAAGGGGGGAGCGGGTATAACACCCCTCTTTCTTGCACATAATATTCTATTATTTTACTCGGAAGCGTATGAATTTAAAACATATTTATTTACTGTACATTAATATAATGTACATAAACAGTTACATGTGCCAAACATACCAAATTAAAACTGTTTAGAAACTACACAAGCCGGGGTATTATATTTTACAAAACAAGGTTTATAACAAAACCATATCAGAGTTTACAAGCTGTCAAACTTTCCCTGCAAAAGCAACCAGCTCCTGATCACCCACATATCAAACATAATCTGCAGGAAGTTAAAATGAGGGATTAGCACGAAGCTAAGTGAATGAATTTATCACACACAATTCAACTTTGCATAACAATCTGTTTACAGCAATTAAACGTAAACACATTTCTATTTCAATTTCAATGAGGATCGGTGGCTCTGGAGACATCATAATACCCGGGGATTCTCCAAGAACACTTATATTCAATCTGTATGGCCATTACAGAATAGACTGATAACTGTTGGTTATTAAACTCATACACAGGTCTCAAACACAACATATGAATCAAAACCTGTGTAATTCACATAATAACCAAAAAGTCCAACTATACATTGACCTCAAAAATCTGATACACATAGAATCACATATCACGTAGATTCATAATCAATATCACAGACTAAACAGTCTAATAATCAATTCACTTTTACTTGCTGCAACCATACATTTACAACTAAATCGAAAGGTGAGTTCTAAATCCACTCACCGATACCTTAGTCTTCACAAACTCAGATTCCAAGTATCACTTATCTTTTGGAGGATCTGAGAACAACAATCAATATAAGTTGGTAATCAGGATCATCGATACTGAACTTATATCCAACATAATTCAAGGAACTAAACATTATTTACATAACGATAATAAGTTCCTAATCATATTCATGGTTCATAATAAAGCATATCCACACATACTTATCAACATTTTACTTTGTAATGACTTAAAGTCAAAAGCTACTAAATGAGTTACTACCCGCCGGGTAGCCCAAGTACCCGCCGGGTACTAGGCTTTACCAGTCGGGTACTCGATGAAACAACCAGGTGAATTAAGATTTCATGGTAACAGAACTTTTTCACGTTTTAAAGCCTATACGAGCCGCCGGGTTCCCGGTTTACCAGCCGGGTTCCTGGTCTTGATGAACTACCCGTCGGGTTCGGGTATTACCCGCTGGGTTCATACCCTGAACCAGCGATCATCGCCCAGCAAAACCCCAAAACCCGAATTTAAACACCAAACTCACAAAATCAGTTTCCAACTCATGAAATACAATCGCAGACCTCATATATCATCATATAGGTATACTATAACATGTTTGGTACTTAAATTTAACACCAAATCATACAAAAACTTCTACTAATTATGATCATGAATTTAAACATGAAAACTACTTACAATTAGATGATGATGATGATGGTGATGATGGATTCAAAACCACAGCTCAATCAATCTCAATTTGTTTGATGTTTTCTTATTTAGATTTTGGTTTCTAATTGATTTAAGTCTTAGGGTTTTAGTTTAAAAAGGAAGTGATAAAACTTTCCTAAAAAGGAAAGGTTATAAGTCGGCCTAAACTTTTACACCGACCCGTATCCACTTAAAACTAATCCCCTTTCAATCTATTGTCTGGAACCTAAAATCATTTTGCGAGAAATTTATTTTATTTTACCGTTAACTAAGGTAATTTAAAACGACTAATATTTCACTAGTCACAATAAGTTCTGGGACTTATTTAACTAAGTTTCTCAATTTAACAAATAATACCAGGTAATTTCTAAAACAATTAAATACGCGATTAAAATAATAGAAATTACCATACCGGTACGGAGGATGTTACAAATCTCCCCTCCGTAAGAAGATTTCGTCCCCGAAATCTCATCACGGTCAAATAATCCAGGATATCTGGATCTCATAGACTCCTCGGTCTCCCAGGTTAAATTAGAACCTAAACTATGTCTCCATTTCACTAAAACCATAGGAATCTGTTTCTTCCTAAGTTTAGTAATCTTTCGATCAACAATTTCAATAGGTTCTTCAACTAATTTCTGGTTCTGGTCGACTTTCAAGTCTTTCAAAGGGAGAATCTGCGACTGATCTTCAACGTTACATTTTCTCAAATAACAAATATTGAACGTGCTATGAATACCAGCAAGTTCAGGAGGAAGATCAAGCATAACCGACTGATCGTTAACAACTTGACTGATTCTGAACGGTCCAATGTATCGTGGAGCCAATTTACCTCGTTTCCCAAATCTGATAACACCTTTCCACGGCGATACTTTAAGATAAACTAACTCACCTACAGAGAACGTCACTGGTCGTCTACGTGGATCTGCATACTGTTTCTGTGTGTCACGTGCAGCTTTTAACTTTTCTCGTGCAACTGCCACTTTCTCAGCCGTTATCTGAACAATGTCTGGACCAGCAAATTGTTTCTCACCAGCTTCTAACCAACACGTAGGCGTTCTGCAACGTCTACCATATAACATTTCATAAGGAGGCATACCGATACTGGAATGATAAGAATTGTTATATGCAAACTCAACCAACGGTAAATGAAAATCCCAAGAACCGCCATATTCCAAAACACAAGCTCTTAACATATCCTCAAATGTCTGAATCGTACGTTCTGACTGACCGTCGGTCTGAGGATGATAAGCAGTACTGAGATTAACTCGGGTACCCAACTCGTGCTGTAAACTCTGCCAGAAACGAGAAATAAACCGAGAATCCCTATCCGATACAATCGACAACGGAATACAATGCCGGGAAATTATTTCATTCACATACAACTGTGCAAGCTTACTGAGAGATGCAGTTTCACTGGTAGCTAGAAAATGAGCACTTTTGGTCAACCGATCAACAATGACCCAAATCATATCATTACCTCGAGATGTACGTGGAAGTTTAGTCACAAAATCCATAGTGATATGTTCCCACTTCCATTCTGGAATTTCTAACTGTTTCAATGACCCATACGGTTTCTGGTGTTCAGCTTTAACCTGAGCACAAATATGACACGAACTAACAAACTGTGCAATATCGGTTTTCATCGTGGGCCACCAATACAAAGGTTTCAAGTCATTATACATTCGGGTACTACCGGGATGAACAGATAAACGTGACTTATGGGCTTCAGTCAAAATCATATCCCGAATACCACCAATCAGAGGAATTCAAACACGAGACTGGAAAGTCTTTAATCCTCTAGAATCATCAACTAATAAATCTTTTCTTTTCAACATGATCTCTGACTTTAGATTAGGATCTAATAAAGCTTCTAACTGTGCATCTTTAATTCTATCCACTAAGTCAGAAGAAACATCAACTTTCAAATAATAAATGCGGTCAGAAGTACCATTTCGGCTTAACGCATCAGCAACCACGTTTGCCTATCCTGGATGGTAACGAATTTCACAATCATAATCTTTGATTAGTTCTAACCACCGTCTCTGACGCATATTCAGTTCTTTATGAGAAAACATGTACTGAAGACTCTTGTGATCTGTACAGATTATACACTTTGTACCATAAAGATAATGTTTCTAGATTTTCAGTGCAAACACAACAGCTGTGTGACACCCCCAAATTTAACGATTTGCGGAAGCTTGATTTGGGTGTCACTAATCAATATACAAAGCACATAAGATATAATGAACGACCACTATATGCGTCGTTTTAAACTTGTATAAATAAAGCAAATGTTTACATCAAAATATAGTTACATTAGCTCGGTTCCTGAAATTGAGAGATTACATAGCATAATTACTTTTACAAAATATAATAATGCAGTCCAATCTCTAGTTGTATGTATGCTGACTCGAGCTAAAAAATCCTGCTTGTGCAGCCAAACTACTGTTGGGTACCTGTGATAAATACTAAAATGGGTCAGCGAAAACGCTGGTGAGCTCACAGGTTTGTATGTCAATGTATAGTTGTAAGAACCGCAAGATTTATATTGAATTTAAAATGCAATTAAGCAAGATAAAAGTTATACTGTCCATGAGCACATAGTCTGAGCTTAACTTGATTTGTCAGGCCCACTTAAGGAAACCTAACTTGAAATGCCTCCTACGAGTGCCTAATCAACACTCGTCTTCCCAAATGCTAATACATCCGTTTGACCGGTTAGTGCGTGCTAACCCGGATGAGGATTGTCAATCCCATATGATATCATATACTAACATTCACGCTATAAATACTAGAGACTATGCTTATGGAGGACTTTAAATTGATTAGCTTGAAACTCATGTAGTATTTGAAGTTTGGCACTTGCGTTCTACTTGTAAAACAAAATCGAGTAGTAATATCACACCCCTAGTTGTAAAGCAGTGAAAATGGGGCTATGAAACTCACCTGGTTCTTGAAGTGTTTAACTTAATAAACTTGAAGCAATTAGCTGTGAGTTGGTGTCTAAAGGCTTGAAACCTGAATGTGTCCACGACACTTAAATTGTCATTAATTGTATTGGTATCCCGAAAGACTACCATTTGAATTGTTTGTCTAACTTAATGTCCAAATTACCCCGATTTGGTTGATTGTTTTATTACGAGTTACTACGACTTGTTTGAATAAGTTGATACAAGTTACAACGACTTGTTTGAATAAGTTGGTACAAGTTACAACGACTTGTTTGAATAAGTTGGTACAAGTTACAACGACTTGTTTGATTAAATTGTCTAAGTTACTATGACTTAGTTGATTTAATTGTGTATTTGAAAATGTGTACGGCCCGTTGGTGACGGTTGTAACGATAGTTCTAAAATGTTATTATATTGTTGCTACAGTGAATTGCTACAGTGAATTGCTACAGTAAAATTTGACTTTGAAATTTTTGATGTTTGAAGATTCTGTTTTGTGCGACGTAGCCTGCGACGTTGGGTGCGACGTCGCAGATCCGGACTGCGACGTTGGGCACGGCGTCGCTATTTGCGACTTTCGCAATTTAATGCGACGTTGTACGTGTCGTCGCTATAGGCGACGTAGTTGATTTCTGCGACGTACGGGTCTGCGTCGCTAAGTGCGACGTTCGCAAGTCAATGCGACGTAATGGGTTGCGTCGCTATATGCGACGTTGGGGATATAGTGCGACGTAGGTCGCTGCGTCGCTATATGCGACGTTGGGGATATAGTGCGACGTAGGTCGCTGCGTCGCTATATGCGACGTTGGGGATATAGTGCGACATAGGTCGCTGCGTCGCTATATGCGACGTTGGGGATATAGTGAGACGTAGGTCGCTGCGTCGCTATATGCGACGTTGGGGATATAGTGCGACGTAGGTCGCTGCGTCGCATTTGCTCCAGGCCAAATGCGACGTACTGGGTCTGATCGGAATTTCAACTTCAAAAACGCATTTTCCGGCCATCGATCGGCCTAATATTTTTACCCAACCCATTTTAGGACATTACAAGGTTATACAAACAACTAGCAAGTTATAAAACTTAAAAACGAGAGTTTTCGGAGTTGTGTCGGAAACTTACAAATCGCCGTGCGGTGTTCGTTTACTCCGTCGTTTAAACGTTAAATATTTGTTTTCTTTGTTTTAATATACGTTTTAAAATATGAATAATTACTCAGTATTTTTGTTAAAGTCTTTGACTAGACATTTAATAATTACATTATAAATGGTGAATTGTCTCGTTTTGTTTGTGTAATTACGTTTTATTCGCGTTTATATAAATTGTGTGATAAAACTTGGATACAAAATATTATTGACATAATATTTTTAAGTACAAAAACACTATTAAAATCCTTGTATTACTTAAATCAATTGTTCACCAACGTCCTTATTTATTGTATCGAAATTCATTCGATTTGAAGCTCGTACGATTTAAACAAACCGCCTAATTGTAGATATATATTCAACAATATATATAATAGTTGATACATTAATTAGCCTAACACAGAACTAATTACATGTATTACACTTGATTAGGCACTAAACTATAGTCCTAAATTGACGGGTGTCACATTCTCCCCCTGTTAGAAGAATTTCGTCCCGAAATTTATGCTGAAGTCGCGTTTGACGTTGAATCAGTGAAGAGTTGAGGATACTTGAGTCGCATTTGGTCTTCTCGTTCCCAGGTGAAATCCGGACCGCGCCGCGAATTCCACCTAACTTTGACGATGGGAATACGACTTTGTTTAAGTTGTTTGACCTCACGGTCCATGATTTCGGCGGGTTCCTCAACAAAGTGAAGTTTCTCGTCAACTCGAATTTCATCGAGTAGAATGATAAGTGTCTCATTAGACAGACACTTCTTCAGATTTGAAACATGAAATGTGGGATGCACGCTGCTGAGTTCAGATGGCAGCTGCAATCGATAAGCCACTGGACCAATCCTTTCGAGGATCTCGAATGGTCCAATGTATCTGGGATTCAACTTCCCTCGTTTGCCAAATCGGATTACACCTTTCCAAGGCGATACTTTGAGTAGAACTCGATCCCCAACTTGGAACTCGAGTGGTTTGCGTCTCACGTCAGCATAACTTTTCTGACGATCACGCGCGGCCTTAAGCTTGTTTTGGATTTCAACGATTCTCTCGGTCGTTAATGATTTCTGGACCTGTGAGTTGGCTATCCCCAACTTCGGTCCAACAGATAGGTGACCGGCACTTACGACCGTACAGTGCCTCGAAGGGTGCAGCTTTGATGCTGGTATGATAGCTGTTGTTGTACGAGAACTCGCACAATGGTAGATGTTTTTCCCAGTTTACTCCGAAGTCTACTACGCAGGCCCGTAGAATGTCTTCTAGTGTTTGAATTGTTCGTTCACTTTGGCCGTCGGTTTGAGGATGATATGCGGTACTCATATCAAGTCGAGTACCCAGGGATTTTTGAAGTGATTGCCAAAATTGTGAAGTGAAACGACTATCCCTATCTGAGATAATTGAGATTGGAACATCGTGTTTGGTCACGATTTCCTTCAAATAGATTCTGGTGAGGCGTTCCATTTTGTCGGATTCCTTGATTGCCAGGAAGTGAGCAGACTTTGTGAGACGATCCACGATCACCCAAATGGTATCGCAACCGCTCGGCGATTTGGGTAGTTTGGTTATGAAGTCCATGGCAATTTGTTCCCATTTCCATTCAGGAAGACTGGGTTGTTGAAGTAAACCAGAAGGTTTTTGATATTCGATTTTGACTTTGGAGCAAGTAAGGCATTTGCTGACATAGGTGGCGATTTCAGATTTCATGTTCGGCCACCAGTAGAAGTCCTTGATACCGTGGTACATTTTATCGGATCCCGGATGGATAGAATATTTGGACTTGTGAGCTTCATCCATCACCAAGTCTCGTAGGTTCCCAAATTTAGGCAACCAGATTCGGTTTGAGAAATACCTAATCCCGTTAGGTCTGATTTCGAATAGTTTATCCATGCCCCGCAAGGCTTAATCTTTGACATTTTCGGGTTTTAAGGCTTCGAGTTGAGCAGTGAGGATTTGAATGTTTAAATTGTTGTGAATGGTCATACTGAGGGCTCGAACCCGAAGTGGTTTCACTCGCTCTTTTCGACTGAGGGCGTCAGCAACAACATTTGCTTTGCCTGGATGATATTTGAGTTCGTAGTCGTAATCGGTAAGCAACTCGACCCATCGACGTTGCCTCATGTTGAGATCCTTCTGATCGAATATGTGTTGAAGGCTTTTATGGTCGGTAAAGATTGTACATCTGGTACCGTAAAGGTAATGTCTCCAGATTTTGAGGGCAAAAACGACAGCTCCTAGGTCGAGGTCGTGGGTGGTGTAATTCTTTTCATGAATCTTGAGCTGTCGGGAAGCATAAGCTATGACTTTGTCTCGTTGCATGAGCACACAACCGAGACCTTGATGTGAAGCATCGCAGTATACCACGAAGTCATCGGTGCCTTCGGGTAATGAGAGGATAGGAGCACTGCAAAGCTTTTGTTTTAAGAGTTGGAATGCCGACTCTTGTTGATCAGTCCAGTCAAACTTTTTATCTTTCTGGGTCAGAGTCGTAAGTGGTATGGCTATCTTGGAGAAATTTTCAATGAATCGTCGATAGTATCCGGCCAGTCCTAGAAACTGCTGTACTTCGGTCGGAGTGGTTGGCGATTGCCAGTCTTTGATAGCCTCGATTTTTGACGGGTCGACGTGAATCCCCTGACTGTCAATCACGTGACCAAGGAATTGAACGGTTTTGATCCAGAACTCACACTTAGAGAACTTGGCATAGAGCTCCTCGTGTTTAAGTAGTTCAAGGATGGTTTTGAGGTGTTGCGCGTGTTCTTCTTGGCTTCGTGAATATATGAGGATGTCATCGATGAAGACAATGACAAACTTATCAAGGTAAGGTTTACACACCCGATTCATAAGGTCCATGAATACAGCCGGTGCATTGGTTAGGCCGAATGGCATCACTTGGAATTCGTAATGCCCGTAACGAGTTCTGAAAGCGGTTTTTGGAATATCGGCATCGCGAACACGCAATTGGTGATAACCGGATCGGAGATCAATCTTTGAATAACAACTCGACCCTTGAAGTTGGTCGAACAAATCATCGATTCGAGGAAGTGGATACCGGTTCTTGACAGTTAACTTGTTCAACTCTCGATAGTCGATACACATTCGAAAAGAACCATCTTTCTTTTTAACAAATAGGACCGGAGCTCCCCAAGGTGAAGAACTCGGCCTGATAAACCCTCGTTCCAGGAGTTCCTGTAACTGGGTGGACAACTCCTGAAGTTCGGATGGAGCTAAACGGTATGGTGCTCGGGCCACAGGGGCAGCACCCGGTACAAGATCGATTGAGAACTCAACCTGTCTTGGTGGTGGTAGACCAGGCAGTTCCTCAGGAAAGACTTCTGGAAAGTCTCGAACAATTGGAACATCCTCAAGTCGCTTCTCCTCCGACTTTTTCTCCATGATGTGCGCGAGGATTGATGGATAACCCTTTCTCAGAAATTTCCGGGTTTTAAGACAAGAGATGATGTTAAGCCTCGTCCCACCGGTCTCCCCCTGTATGATCAGGGTTCTACCGACGGCGAGAGGTATGCGAACAATTTTGTCATGGCAAATGATTTCGGCGCGATGTTTGGATAACCAGTCCATGCCTATGATGACATCGAAACTTCCTATCTCAACAGGCATAAGATCTATGGAGAAGGTTTCGTCGGCTAGATTTAAGGTGCAATTAGGTATCACACTATTGGTTTCTATCAATTTGCCATTTGCTAGCTCTACGGTGTACTTAACGTCTAAAGCAACAGGTGTAATGTCAAGTAGAGGGCAAAATTCATCGGAAATAAAACTCCTATCGGCACCAGTATCAAACAGTATGGAAGCAGTTAAATTATTGAGGAGGAACATACCCGTGACCACATTCGGGTCCTGACGGGCGTCCCCTGAGTTGATCACGAAGGCGCTACTTTTGGTGTTGTTGTTGTTACGGTGGTTGTTGTTGTTGCCCTTGTTCTTCAATTTTGGGCAAGAATCCCTAAAGTGTCCTGGGTTTCCACATTCGTAGCAGGACTTAGGTTGTCTGGCATTTTTGTCAGAAGGGTTGTTGTTGGATTTAGGGGCTCTACAATCCTTAGTCAAATGCCCGTACCTCCTGCAGTTGTTGCAAGGGGGGTTGCACTGACCAAAGTGGTGGTAGTTGCACTTGGGACAATAAGGTCTGTCCCCGGTGTAGCTGCGGTTGGATTCAGAGTTGGTGTTGTAGACTTGGATGGCGTTGTTTTTCTTGTTTGAGTTGTGGTGGTGTTCAATGGATTTGCGTTTGTTGTTGTTAGAGGATGAGGTGTTGGAGGTCTCACGGCTGACAACTAGAGCCATGAGTTCGTGGGCCAATCGAATGGCACTCTCAGTAGTGGTTGGTTTGGATGAGGCGACGTTTCCCTTGATGTTCTCGGGGAGTCCACGGATGTATTTCTTAATGCCCTTACTTTCTGGTTCGACCAAACTCGGGCATAATAAAGCAAACTGCTGAAATTTGGTGGTATATTCAGCAACATCATTTCCCTGCACCTCCAGATGCCAGAATTCTTCTTCCAGCCTGTGCAATTCCTCTTCAGGACAGTATTTTTCTGTCAGTTTCTTTTTCAGTTCGGCCCAAGGAAGTCGGTTTGCAATCTCGAGGCCTACAGAGTTTGCTTGGGTTTTCCACCACGTGAGTGCACCTTCCTGAAAGGTATAAGCAGCGAATTTGACCTTGTTGTTCTCAGTGCAGTCGCAGAGACTGAAAACAGATTCCATACGCTCAATCCAACGGATTAAGCCGATGGCACCTTCCGTGCCCTTGAAATATAGCGGTTTACAGCTAAGAAAGTCCTTATAGGAGCAAGGCTTGGGTGGTGGAGTATTGGTTGCTGTGTCCTCGCTACCGGGTGGTGTTCGGGTAGCCAAGGCTTCGGTCACACTGCGGGCAATGATTCCCACGATCTCAGCTTCGCTAAGGGTAATTTGACGACGAGGAGGCATGATGCTGAGTAAGAAAGAACAAGGAAATGAAATAAGATGCTAGTCCGAGTATGATGAACTAGTGGTGTGTTTGTCATTTCGAGACAAAGCGTTAGAGAGAAAGAGGCCTATATTCATATAATATAATATAGCCTAAAGTGATAATGAGGTCTACTTATGTAAGTATATATGTATATCACATAATAACCTATTGAGTGTCTAGCACAGACGTGTTTTGAGTCCCGTTTCTCTCGAGGTCAGAGTCAACTAATGTATCCTGTTCAGCCATAACTTCCTTCAGATCTTACATCATCTTTATTTAATTGTACATAGTTGATCAGGCTATGTTAAATTAAATTCGTATGCTGTAATCTCTGAACTGGTTATACCTAATAGGGAATACTGCCTAACGGTCATAGTCTAGGTCCACTAAATGCAACCTAGTTCACTATAACCTTAGGCTCTGATACCAATCTGTGACACCCCCAAATTTAACGATTTGCGGAAGCTTGATTTGGGTGTCACTAATCAATATACAAAGCACATAAGATATAATGAACGACCACTATATGCGTCGTTTTAAACTTGTATAAATAAAGCAAATGTTTACATCAAAATATAGTTACATTAGCTCGGTTCCTGAAATTGAGAGATTACATAGCATAATTACTTTTACAAAATATAATAATGCAGTCCAATCTCTAGTTGTATGTATGCTGACTCGAGCTAAAAAATCCTGCTTGTGCAGCCAAACTACTGTTGGGTACCTGTGATAAATACTAAAATGGGTCAGCGAAAACGCTGGTGAGCTCACAGGTTTGTATGTCAATGTATAGTTGTAAGAACCGCAAGATTTATATTGAATTTAAAATGCAATTAAGCAAGATAAAAGTTATACTGTCCATGAGCACATAGTCTGAGCTTAACTTGATTTGTCAGGCCCACTTAAGGAAACCTAACTTGAAATGCCTCCTACGAGTGCCTAATCAACACTCGTCTTCCCAAATGCTAATACATCCGTTTGACCGGTTAGTGCGTGCTAACCCGGATGAGGATTGTCAATCCCATATGATATCATATACTAACATTCACGCTATAAATACTAGAGACTATGCTTATGGAGGACTTTAAATTGATTAGCTTGAAACTCATGTAGTATTTGAAGTTTGGCACTTGCGTTCTACTTGTAAAACAAAATCGAGTAGTAATATCACACCCCTAGTTGTAAAGCAGTGAAAATGGGGCTATGAAACTCACCTGGTTCTTGAAGTGTTTAACTTAATAAACTTGAAGTAATTAGCTGTGATTTGGTGTCCAAAGGCTTGAAACCTGAATGTGTCCACGACACTTAAATTGTCATTAATTGTATTGGTATCCCGAAAGACTACCATTTGAATTGTTTGTCTAACTTAATGTCCAAATTACCCCGATTTGGTTGATTGTTTTATTACGAGTTACTACGACTTGTTTGAATAAGTTGATACAAGTTACAACGACTTGTTTGAATAAGTTGGTACAAGTTACAACGACTTGTTTGAATAAGTTGGTACAAGTTACAACGACTTGTTTGATTAAATTGTCTAAGTTACTATGACTTAGTTGATTTAATTGTGTATTTGAAAATGTGTACGGCCCGTTGGTGACGGTTGTAACGATAGTTCTAAAATGTTATTATATTGTTGCTACAGTGAATTGCTACAGTGAATTGCTACAGTAAAATTTGACTTTGAAAATTTTGATGTTTGAAGATTCTGTTTTGTGCGACGTAGCTTGCGACGTTGGGTGCGACGTCGCAGATCCGGACTGCGACGTTGGGCACGGCGTCGCTATGTGCGACTTTCGCAATTTAATGCGACGTTGTACGTGGCGTCGCTATAGGCGACGTAGTTGATTTCTGCGACGTACGGGTCTGCGTCGCTAAGTGCGACGTTCGCAAGTCAATGCGACGTAATGGGTTGCGTCGCTATATGCGACGTTGGGGATATAGTGCGACGTAGGTCGCTGCGTCGCTATATGCGACGTTGGGGATATAGTGCGACGTAGGTCGCTACGTCGCTATATGCGACGTTGGGGATATAGTGCGACGTAGGTCGCTGCGTCGCTATATGCGACGTTGGGGATATAGTGCGACGTAGGTCGCTGCGTCGCTATATGCGACGTTGGGGATATAGTGCGACGTAGGTCGCTGCGTCGCATTTGCTCCAGGCCAAATGCGACGTACGGGGTCTGATCGGAATTTCAACTTCAAAAACGCATTTTCCGGCCATCGATCGGCCTAATATTTTTACCCAACCCATTTTAGGACATTACAAGGTTATACAAACAACTAGCAAGTTATAAAACTTAAAAACGAGAGTTTTCGGAGTTGTGTCGGAAACTTACAAATCGCCGAAATGAAATTCCGGAAAGGTGAAAGTGTAGATCGTGAAGTGGTGAACGTTTTATTCCAAAAGGGCTTGAAGATCCGAGGTCGTTTAGCGTGTTTATTTGTTGATTTTGTGTGGTTTTGTGGTGATGAAACTTGAGAGAAATTTGAGAGGAGAGAGAGAGAGGAAAAGAGAAATGAAAGAAAAAGAAGTGGTGGGGAGGTGGTTAAGGGATCACCTCCCATTTTCAGTCCGCGCACTGCGCTCCGTGCGGTGTTCGTTTACTCCGTCGTTTAAACGTTAAATATTTGTTTTCTTTGTTTTAATATACGTTTTAAAATATGAATAATTACTCAGTATTTTTGTTAAAGTCTTTGACTAGACATTTAATAATTACATTATAAATGGTGAATTGTCTCGTTTTGTTTGTGTAATTACGTTTTATTCGCGTTTATATAAATTGTGTGATAAAACTTGGATACAAAATATTATTGACATAATATTTTTAAGTACAAAAACACTATTAAAATCCTTGTATTACTTAAATCAATTGTTCACCAACGTCCTTATTTATTGTATCGAAATTCATTCGATTTGAAGCTCGTACGATTTAAACAAACCGCCTAATTGTAGATATATATTCAACAATATATATAATAGTTGATACATTAATTAGCCTAACACAGAACTAATTACATGTATTACACTTGATTAGGCACTAAACTATAGTCCTAAATTGACGGGTGTCACAAGCTGCCAGTTCTAAATCATGGGTAGGGTAATTTCTTTCATGCTGTTTCAATTGTCGAGAAGCATAAGCAATAACTCTGTCTCTCTGCATAAGAACACCACCCAAACCAGCATAGGACGCATCACAATAAACAATAAAATCATCTGAGCCATCTGGCAAAGCTAACACAGGTGCCTGACACAATAACAAATTTATCGAGAAAAGGCCGACAAACACGGTTCATCAAATCCATAAAAACTGCTGGAGCATTAGTCAAACCAAAAAGCATAACCAGGAATTCAAAATGACCATACCTGGTTCGAAAAGCAGTTTTAGGAATATCCTGTTCACGAACACGAACTTGATGATAACCTGATCTCAAGTCAATTTTAGAATAGAATGAAGATCCCTGCAACTGATCAAACAAATCGTCTTTCCAGGCAGTGGATATTTATTCTTTACTGTTCTTTTGTTCAGTTCCCTATAATCAATACACATTCTAAAAGACCCATCATTCTTTTTCACAAACAAAACTGGTGCACCCCAAGGGGAAGAACTAGGTCTAATGAATCCTTTATCCAATAACTCCTGTATCTGATTCATCATTTTGCGTATTTCAGAAGGAGCTAATATATAGGGAGCTTTAGCTACAGGCGACGAGCCAGGAACAAGATCAATCTGATATTCAACTTCCCTAACCGGTGGTAAACCAGGCAGTTCATCGGGAAACACTTCCGGATATTCAGAAACAACCGGAACATCAGAAATGGATTTATTTTCTAATTTCACATCAATCACATAAGCCAGGTAAGACTCACAGCCTTTAGACAACGACTTCCTAGCTTTCATCATAGAAATCAGAGGTATACACTCACCATCCCTTTCTCCTCGAGCCACAACATATGACTCTTCAGAAATTGGGATTCTAATCAACTTATGGTGGCAATCTATACTAGCTTTAAACTGACTCAACCAATCCATGCCAACAATCACATCAAAACTTGGAATCGGCATTAACAGAAACGAAATTGGAAAAGTCTGACCATCTATCACAATATTAGCTCCAGTCACCGAGGTGGTAACAGGAACTAAGTTGCCACTAACAATCTTTACTTCTAAGGGCTTAGTTATCACAGTAGGAATCAGTTTCAACTTATCACAGAAACACACAGATATAAAAGAGCAATTTGCTCCAGAATCAAACAACACACGAGCTGGTACAGAGTTTATAAGAAAAGTACCAGTGATAACATCCTCTGTGTGAACAACCTTATCGACTGTCATTTGAAAGTCCCTACTTGCAGCTGACGGCGGATTTTTCCGCTTTTTCCCGGAAGATGACGAACTCCCGACCGAAACCGAACCCTGTTTCCACGCCTCTGGACAATGACCAACACGATGCCCTTCTTTCTTACAATGCCAGCACACATAATTAGGAAACTTGCAATTCTTAAACTCATGACCAAGCTCACCACATTTAACACATTTATTTGTCTGAGGTGTACACGGCCCAGTATGCTTAGACCTGCAAGTACTACACCAGTTGGAACTACCAGAAGAAACACTTTTACTACCACTTTTCTGGCCCTGTCGGTTACCCTGCCACCTTTGTTTCCCTTTCCCTGAAGATTCATTTCTGGATTTCTGATCGGATCTATCCTTAGATGGAAAAACTGAACCTCTCATATCACTATCAACTGAACGTGCAAGATTAAAAGCTTGTGATAAAGTACCTGCTAATCTCATCGTAGTACGATAATTTGAAGGTAAAGCATCAACAAACTGTTCAATTTTTGTTTTCTCATCAGGAACCCACTGCTGAACAAACCGTAACTTCTCGGTAAACTAGGTTATTAACTCATCCATTGTCATTTTATCAGTTAATTGAAGATTTACAAACTCCCGTCTGATCCGAGCCATTTCAAAATCTGAACAATACTGATTTCGAACCGCTTGATGAAATTCAGACCACTGAATAGTTTCTTTTTGTTGTTGGGTCAAATGGCCGGTAATAGAATCCCACCAGACCATTGCTTCATCCTTAAGACACTATACTGCATATGGAACTTTAAACTTTTCCTCATAACAAGTCACTTCAAACTTTCTTTCAATGTTTCTCAACCAATTTAAGGTAACAGTCGGATTAGGACTACCAGAGTATTCAGGAGGTTTACTAGCCATAAAAGTCTTCGAAGAACATGTCTTATTAGTCTGAGATGAGGGAATAGTACCAAATGGATAGATAGGTTGTTGAAACCGTTGCTGAGATGACGCAGCTTCAGTTTGTCTTTTGAATTGTCTAAGGGAAATCAATTCATCTTCCATTTCATGCATATAGTCATCTTGATTTGATTCTTCACCAACACGAGCAGAAGTACCATCATGAGACGGTGGTTCACTCTGTATGTGCAAAGGAGGAGCATCGGTTCTTGAGGCATTATTAGGGTTGGCGGTCGTTTGCTCGTTATCTGCCATATCTGTTTTCATCACAATAACTCAACAATTGTTAATCGTTAGCACCTAACTACTAACAATTCATAACCAATGCTAAATCCCATACCAGGAATGTTTGACAAAACATGCTTCAGAATTGGGATTGAACACTTTACAATGCTCAATTAGCCCAAAACTATGCTCTGATACCAACTTATAACACCCCTCTTTCTTGCACATAATATTCTGTTATTTTACTCGGAAGCGTATGAATTTAAAACATATTTATTTACTGTACATTAATATAATGTACATAAACAGTTACATGTTCCAAACATACCAAATTAAAACTGTTTAGAAACTACACAAGCCGGGGTATTATATTTTACAAAACAAGGTTTATAACAAAACCATATCAGAGTTTACAAGCTGTCAAACTTTCCCTGCAAAAGCAACCACCTCCTGATCACCCACATATCAAACATAATCTGCAGGAAGTTAAAATGAGGGATTAGCACGAAGCTAAGTGAATGAATTTATCACACACAATTCAGCTTAGCATAACAATCTGTTTACAGCAATTAAACGTAAACACATTTCTATTTCAATTTCAATGAGGATCGGTGGCTCTGTAGACATCATAATACCCGGGGATTCTCCAAGAACACTTAACGTCAATCTGTATGGCCATTATAGAATAGACCGATAACTATTGGTTATTAAACTCATACACAGGTTTTAAACACAACATATGAATCAAAACCTGTGTAATTCACATAATAACCAAAAAGTCCAACTATACGTTGACCTCAATAATCTGATACACATAGAATCACATATCACGTAGATTTATAATCAATATCATAGACTAAACAGTCTAATAATCAATTCACTTTTACTTGTTGCAACCATACAGTTACAACTAAATCGAAAGGTGAGTTCTAAATCCACTCACCGATACCTTGGTCTTCACAAACTCAGATTCCAAGTATCACTTATCTTTTGGAGGATCTGAGAACAACAATCAATATAAGTTGGTAATCAGGATCATCAATACTGAACTTATATCCAACATAATTCAAGGAACTAAACATTATTTACATAACGATAATAAGTTCCTAATCATATTCATGGTTCATAATAAAGCATATCCACACATACTTATCAACATTTTACTTTGTAATGACTTAAAATCAAAAGCTACTAAACGGGTTACTACCCGCCGGGTAGCCCAAGTACCCGCCGGGTACTAGGCTTTACCAGTCGGGTACTCGATGAAACAACCAGGTGAATTAAGATTTCATGGTAACAGAACTTTTTCACGTTTTAAAGCCTATACGAGCCGCTTGGTTCCCGGTTTACCAGCCGGGTTCCTGGTCTTGATGAACTACCCGTCGGGTTCGGGTATTACCCGCCGGGTTCATACCCTGAACCAGCAATCATCGCCCAGCAAAACCCCAAAACCCGAATTTTAACACCAAACTCACAAAATCAGTTTCCAACTCATGAAATACAATCGCAGACCTCATATATCATCATATAGGTATACTATAACATGTTTGGTACTTAAATTTAACACCAAATCATACAAAAACTTCTACTAATTATGATCATGAATTTAAACATGAAAACTACTTACAATTAGATGATGATGATGATGATGGTGATGATGGATTCAAAACCACAGCTCAATCAATCTCAATTTGTTTGATGTTTTCTTGTTTAGATTTTGGTTTCTAATTGATTTAAGTCTTAGGGTTTTAGTTTAAAAAGGAAGTGATAAAACTTTCCTAAAAAGGAAAGGTTATAAGTCGGCCTAAACTTTTACACCGACCCGTATCCACTTAAAACTAATCCCCTTTCAATCTATTGTCTGGAACCTAAAATCATTTTGCGAGAAACTTACTTTATTTTACCGTTAACTAAGGTAATTTAAAACGACTAATATTTCACTAGTCACAATAAGTTCTGGGACTTATTTAACTAAGTTTCTCAATTTAACAAATAATACCAGGTAATTTCTAAAACAATTAAATACGCGATTAAAATAATAGAAATTACCAGACCGGTATGGAGGATGTTACAGCCGGAGAGAGAGACTATATTTAATCTCGTCGAACATGAGGTAAGTGTCGTTAATTTGAATTTTGTTAACGAAGATACAAACAACTATATTTAATCTCGTCGAACACGAGGTAAATAATGACGTAGACAGTCATACCGTTTCTAGAAAGATCTCGCAGACGCGTATGCTTTTGTTAACAACACGTCAGCGCTTATATTTAACTATGGACCACATTATCAAGATTGAGACCTTATATCCCATTAAATCTTAGGGTGCGTTTGGTTCGCATAATGTTTTTTGTTGGAATTGGAATTCTTCAAAGGAATTGAAATTTGATGAATTGGAATGAATTGAAATCAGTGTGTGTTTGATTGACCGAACAGAATGGAACTCACTTTCCTAACTTTTACCTTGGTTTGTATAGATTGGGATGTCAATTGCATAAAATGACAAAATCACCATTATTGTATTACTCCGTATATAAATATACTTTTAATTTTAATTCCTACAACATGAAACTGCCATCTACCTCATATCAGTCGTGAACCATAACCCACCATCACGAACTACAAATAAAAAATTAATCGATCAAATCAAACATATAGAACTCAAATTGAAGAAAAACAAAATCTTAAACAAATAAAATAATCACAGATATGTGAGTGCTAGTGGTGACTTAGAAGAATAAAATTGGTGACGAAACCTTAGGAAGAAGATGGCGGTGGTCAGGATACGTCCATGACGGAGGTGTGACGGTGGTTGCGAGGAAGAAGGTGGACATATGCAGGTTACCGATGGTGGACCAGTGGTCAACACTCAACAATGTAGATGTACCGGATATTATATATAACCATGCAGATGAATATAAAAAAACAAGATGCAATAAAAGTAAATTATTATTGTGTTCACCAACATAACTATGATACACTGATTTTCTCCGAATATGATGCATTGAGTGTTAAATATCATGCATCGACGTTCAAAATATACTATAAAATATCGTTATTGAATTAAAAAGTGGTGTGTTATAGTTATAAAACATGGTGCATCAAAGTGATAAAATATGGTGAATCATAGTTATAAAATATGACGCTCCGACTTTTAGATATACGATAAACATCATAAGTGTATAAATCTTTGTGCATCATAGTTATATAATATTGTGCATCACAATTTTAATTTTATGGTGCTTTGAAGTTATAATTTTATTATACTAAATTCAATTTATTCAAGGTATAAATATGGTGCATCACATAAATGTTTTTTTTGTAATACTTCGTATAAAATTAATGTAATAACGTGAGGTGAAACAACATAAAAAGGTTGAAAACGCGAAAAAAATAAAAATAAATGATAAACAAGTCGTGAAAAAAGCTAAATAAAATGGTTGAAAAGCGGAAAAAAAATTCGATGATAAGAAATTTAAAAAAACGCAACCAAAAAATATAAAATAAAAAAAAAAGAAAAATTTATAAAAATTATTAATATAAAAATAACAGTAATAGTAATAATAACAAAAAATAAAATAGGGAAAAAAAATTTTAGAGTAGGGATCCAGAGAGATCACCACCTATGGAGAGCTATGAAGAGCTCCTTTTCAGCCAACCACATACTGCCATCTGTCGCATATATCAGTCTTGGACAAAGGACAAAAAGGTAAATTCAGTCTCAAATTTAACCCCACACCCCTTCCACTATTTAGATTTTACATTTTAACGCATCCACTTTATTTTCTTCCCCCTCCTACCTTCTTCTTCCCCCAACCCCACCTACCACCTGCTTCCACCACTGGCTGCCGCCAGCCACCGTCGGCCGCCGCCAACCGCCGTCGGAATTTTTTTTTTAATATATTTTTTTAAAAAATTATTTTTTCAAAATTTTTTTCCCATGAATTTTTTATTATATATAGTATTCCTTTTCTTACTGCATTTTGAATAAAACTTTATGTTTTTTTCACTGCATTTTGTATATACAAAACCTCATTTTTTGTTTAACTAAACAGGCAACCTATTGCCTTTTTTCACAAAACCCTATTTTGTTTAAACTGCATAATAACAGGTTCTTCAGAATTCGACCTCAGCTTGGTCTTAATTGAAATTCCTCCCATTGGAAAACCAACAACATCATGAATCAACTGCTTAGTCACCTTGATTAATCTCCCATCACGAAGCTTAAACTTACAAGTACGAGGATTGAACATTTTTACAACAAAAAGGACCAACTTCGTTGGCAGTGTTTTAAAGTCAAACCAATCATTAAGCAATGATCTAAAACCGAATTCTGTAATCAATTCCCTCTGCTGTTTAGTTAAACTTTTAACAATTATAGTTAACCACCTTGGAGATGATATAGACTCACGCCTAAACAACTCTGCATCATCATCACCACATTGTTTCCTCTTCTTGCCCACTTTCTTCTTCTTAACTTCCAGTTTGAGTGAATGCGTTTTTGTTGACTTCTTCGGTGCATTACCCTTGATTGTTCTACCTGCATATTGAAGTAAAACATGAAAATTCTATAAAAACATACATAAAAGTAATATAAAGATAAAGATCAAAAATTAAAACAAAAAAATGAAACACACAGTATCCTTAAAAAGCAGAGTAAAAAGAACCAGCACAAGCACACAACAAAAAACACATACATTAAGTAGTTAAAAAAATAAAAATAAGGAACACACCTAAAATGCAGTACTAACTCAATATAAGCCAAAAATTAATACGTAATAAAGATACAGTACAAAAAACAAAAAACACACCTAAAATGCAGTACTAACTCAATATAACCAAAAAATAATACCAAATAAAGATACAGTACTAAAAACAAAAAATACACCTAAATTGCAGTACTAAAAAAATGCAGGACAACACAAAAACATATCTATAACTAAAATGCAGTAATACAAACTTAAAATGCAGTTACAAAAAAAAGAAAAAAAAAGAAAAAAAAAGAAAAGAAGATGCAGTACTAACAACAAACACTCCTAATAATGCAGTCAAAACTGAACTTAAAAAAGAAAAAACATTCCTAAAATGCATTACAAGTAAAACACATCTAAAATGCAGTTAACAAAAACATATAAACAGCAGAATATAAACTTAAAATGCAGTTACAAAAACTCCAAAAAAAAAAAAAAAACACTACCAAAAAATGATGCAGTACTGACAACAAACACTCCTAAACTGCAGTCACACTTAAAATGTTTTAAAAAACATCAAAAATGCAGTGGTAACAAGAAACAAAACCTAAAATGCAGTAACAACTATATTTAAAAAATACCTAAAAATGCAGTACTAACAAAAAATACTTGAAAAATGCAGTAATAAAGCATCTTTTTACTTAAAATGCAGTAAAAAAATACCTTAAAAATGCAGTTACAAAAACCACAGCTATCAACACATGCCTAACATGCAGTACTAAAAACATTTGTTTACTTAAAATGCAGTGTAATCAATTAAAATGCAATAACAACTACACTTAAAATAAAATAAAATAAAAACCTAAAATGCACTGGAAACAAAAACATGCCTAAAAAATGCACTAATAAAGTATCATTTTACTTAAAAATGCAGTAAACTCACTTAAAATGCAGTTACAAAAACAAAAATCACAAATATCAATACATGCCTAACATGTAGTACTACATCATCTTTTACTCGACACATGCTTAACATGCAGTACTAAAAACATCTGTTTACTTAAAATGCAGTATAATCACTTAAAAATGCAATAACAACTACACTTAAATTAAAAAACCTAAAATGCACTACAAAAAAATGTCTAAAAATGCACTAATAAAACATCCTTTTACTTAAAAATGCAGTAAATTCACTTAAAAATGCAGTTACAAAAACAAAAATCACAAATATCAACACATACCTAACATGAACATCTTTTTACTTAAAATGCAGTAAAATCACTTAAAATGCAGTACTAACAACAAAACACATCTAAAATGCTGTCACATTTAAAATGTTAAAAAAACATCGAAAATGCAGTAAAAAAATACATTTAAAAAACCTAAAAATAAAAAAATGACCTAAAATGCAGTACAAATAAAAACATACCTTAAAATACCGTTACAAAAACAAAAATCACAATTATCAACACATGCCTAACATGCAGTGCTAAAAACATCTTTTTACTTAAAATGCAGTTCCAATAAAAAAAACTTATAATACAGTTTAACAAAAAAAAAACACTTAACATCATCTAGATCTAGAATACACAGCAACTTATCATCTCATTCAACAAAAACGATTCAAAAACAAAATACATCTCAAATAAAAAATGTAAAAAAATGAGAAATATACCTCTCATTACACTTTCAACTTCGTTATCATCACCACCATCCGATTGACAAAGATCTATAGCTATATCATCTTTACTCTGCATCGCACGAACTTGATACCTCGTCGTCCTTTGACTCCGACGAGCCGCTGTAAAAACGAAACAAAAAAGCGTTAAAAAGACGGAACAACGACGACTATTTCAAAATGAAATTCCTATTTAACAAAAACTTACGAGATATAATTCCTTTCTCTTTTTTTTTCCGAGCAACGATTTTCGAACCTTCATCAATGGAATCCTGAGAATCCTTAACATTTTTGACATATTTCTACCTAAAAATCGACGATTAAAACCGTATTTTAGTGTGAGAGTTTAATGGAAAATTGATGAGTAAATGTGGTGAAGAGCGTGATGAAGAAATTGTGGGGAAGTGTGAGAGAAAATGGTGAAGTTACTTGATTGAGTGAAGAAATATGTCAAATACACACTGACCGAGAGCATCATGAGATAAGTATGTAACATGTCAAATGACTTAGTTGCCCCTGATTTGATGCCAAAAAGTTACAAATACAGTCCCTCCATTTTGCAAGTAAAACAAAACACCTCCCGCCTCATACTCAATCCACTTGAGCCGTTTATCACTCTATTTGACGGTCCAGATTTGGAGCTCTCGGATCCTTCTTAATTGGAGGTGCTCTCTTGATCCTACATCGTTTTTTTAAACAAAGTGTAGAAATAAAAGGGTGGAGAAATGAAGAAGGTGGAGAAATGTGGGAGGACATTTGTCACTTTCTCATTTTGCTTCTCTCCCTTTTCTCTCCTAAAACTCCTTCCTCACATGAAACACTACCGTGAAAGTAATATTTTCAAATTATTTGTTTAACAAAGTATTTTGATGCCTTATTATATGGATTAATAAAATTTTTAATTGGATAAGACAAAGGCTTTTAAAAATCTTCTCAAAGAAACTAATCATGACCAAAAGATTATGTAATATTCGGATCGATTTTAATGTTAAAATTAGTTGGTGGAGAACCAATAATCACACCTTACAGGTGCAACATGAAACCAGCTAGGGGGCTCGGCTCCCTAGACTCCCGCAAGGGGTGCAACTCCTTTCATCTCTGCTATTTAGTTGTAGTCGAAACTTATTTGAACAAGTGTGAACCCCACACTTATGGACTAATTGTATAAGTTAACTTGTAATACTCTTTGGTTCGAGTATATCTCAATTACATTAAAATTTTCAACATATTTAACGTATGTTAAAAATAATATAGGAAACTCTTGATGAATTTAATCAACCAATAAAATTATTCAATTTTGTTTAATTGACTTGATATAAGATTTAGTGACATCATTAATAATTAATTATTTCTAAAATAATCATATAAAAAATTAATATTAGATAGTACCCTTATAAAAAAGGATCACTTTATCTTGGAATAATAATCATATCCTAATACTTTTATTATATGTTATACACTTAACATAAACTAGTACAAAAATGACTATTTAGAGCGCAGTGTTATAGCGGTTTTATTATATGTTATACACTTAACATACACTAGTACCATAAGTTCATGAAATCAACTTAGATGATATATAATTAGGGTGGATATTGCCACTAAAAATGTGTATAAAATAAGCAATATCTTCCTAACTTCTCTTCCGCTCTGATCTTGAATCTAATATACATCATAAATTACGTGATTAAGAGGTGAAATATTGTACTCCATATTTTAGGTTAGGATATTGATGATGCCATTAATTAAATATATATATATATATATATATATATATATATATATATATATATATATATATATATATATATATATATATATATATATATATATATATATATATATATATATATATATATATATATATATTATAATTTAATAAAATATATTTAATTTATAAGTAACTACATTTTAATGATGGTAAGGGATCATAGAGGCAAGGGAATAATGAGGAGCAGAGAGGGCAGCTCCATCCTCACCCCATTTTATGATCCAACGGTCCGTATGATTCCATGTCACTCGGGATTGTGTTTTGCAAACACTTTTGGGCGGAGGGACCTAAATGCAATTTTCATTAAATGAGGTGAAGAGGGTAAAACTTTGGCAGCCTTTTTTGATCAGATTCATTCCTCACTCTCTTCACAAAAAACAAACACAACACACAAACACTCTCTTTACACACACTAAATTCACACACTCACACACACACACACACACACACACACACACACACACACACACACACACACACACACACGCGCATACACACACACACTCACCACCACCTTACACCACCACCACCATCTTTCACCGCCGCCACCACCTTCACCGCCACCACCACCTATACGGTCCACTTTCACCGCCACCGCCACCACCACCACCTTCACCGTCCACCTTCACCGTTACCGTTCACCTTCACTGTCACCACCACCACCACCACCACCACCACCACCTTCACCTTCACCTTCACCTTCACCTTCACCTTCACCTTCACATTCACATTCACCTTCGCCATCACCGTCCACTACCACCTTCACCGTCTACCACCACCGTCACCGTACACTGCCACCGTCACCGTCCAATCACCATCTTTTCCGATCTAGATCTTCATTTTCATATTTAAATCTAAAAATGTAGATTTGGAAAAAAATTACTGCATTTTGCGTTTCATCGAGTTTTCTGATCTACTTTTTAGATATGAAAAAACTTACTTAATTTTACGTTTCTTCTATTACATTTTACGTTTCATCTACTGCATTTTACGTTTTTTCTAGCAATTTACTTTGATTACTGCATTTTATGTTTTTTGACCGCATTTTACGTTTTTTCAACATTTTTGTGCATTTTACTTCTATTTACTGCATTTTATGTTTTTTCACTGCATTCTACATTTTTTCTGCATTTTTATGCATTTTACTTTGTTTGCAACATTTTATTTTCTTTTCACCGCGTTTTATTTTTTTTACGGAATCTTGCATATTATCAAGTTTTATCAATAGATTTTTTTTTTCAATTTTTTTAATATTTTTTCGGGTAGGTCCCTAACTTTTTAAAAATTGCAAAATAGTCCCTGGTGGCCTGACAGGTGGAGACCGCATCTGACACTTCTTAGTCTTTTGTTGGTCAAAATGTTGCTCTCCCTACCCCTCATAAAGCCTTGCTCCTCTTAACCCCACCCTTGAGTAATCTTATTATATATATAATAGGTTTCTCTTTAACTTATAAAAACATTCGAACTTTGTATATTATCATCAAATACACCGTGTATAGTATTGTACTTTATAACATTAACTAATTATATGATGTAACATCCTCAAATTGGGCCTAGGAGTAATAGGTATTCCTGTAAATTTAAATGCGATTTAAATTTGTTATATGTGTTTGATTGTAAATTTAATAGGTCAATAAGCCTCAGGAAATATTGTGGTTAGTGAAATATTGTTTGTTTTAAATTTATTTAGTTGACGGTAAAATAAAATTGTATTTCCCCGCAAATGGTTTTTAAGTTTCAGACAATAATAAATACGGGGAATGAAAAACTAACACTTATATGGTATATTATATGGATTGGGTCGGTTTTATTTCCACACACATACATACATACGTACGTATGAAAAACACACACACATATAATTCTAAAACAAAAACATGAAGAAATCATCAAAATTGGAGCTTCATAATTCGGATTCAAGCTTCTAGTGTGAAGATTATCATCTTCTAATCCTTCCTTTCATCTTGTAAGTCTCAAATCTTTGAGTTATAAACCCTAGAAATTGGGGGTTTTAGTGTTCTTGATTTAAATCTGAAATTAGGGTTTCAAAAGTGTAAATTTATGTTAATCAAGCTTCAATAACATGTAATAATCATTCTAGCATCATCATAATCATGTTATATGTGTTAATTTCATGTTTGATATAATCCTAGAAATTGGGGTTTTGGGTATTTGTTTAATTGGTAGGATTAATCTTGAAATAAACCTTGTAGTCATGTTAGAAGGGTTAGTTAGTGCTTAATTTGTGATTATAACCTAAGCCCTAACTTGGAAATTAAGAATTCGATTACGTGTTCATAATGTGTTCTTGGAGAAAAATGGATGATTGTGATGAACTTGATATTGTAGTGGTTATGAATGCTTAATTAGTAATCAAAGAGTAAAGTTGGCATTCATGGGAATAAGAATTCATAAAACCTAGCCTTGAGGTTTTGATGAATTTGTGATAATTTAGGTTAATGACCTTGTAATGATTTAATCATGCTACTTAGTGATAAGTAAATAGATTAAAGAGATGTTGTGATCATAATGATCATGAATTGAGAAGTGACTGTGAATTTATAAGGATAATGCGATTATTCGTAAGCTTGAAATGATTAGTGAAAGGTTGATGATCATAAGTAATTAACTATGAAGTTGTAGTTACTAAATGTGTGACATATTGATAATGAGTTTGAAATAAAGGCCTATAATGATTAGAGTAATAACTCACTGAAATTGAGTTTATGAATCAAGTTGCACTACTTTAACATGAGTTGATTGTTATGGACGAGTTACTAACTTGTTATTTAATTGAATTCTCAGATATGGAGAAGACTCAGTGACATTAGACTACTGAGTGGACGACGATGATTGTCGGTGAGTGGATCTTGGACTTTCAGTCTAAGTTAGTTGTAACAACATGGTTACAACGGGTAAACTTGGTTTATTGCAATGATTGCATTAATATTAAATTGCCATGATGGCTAACCTTTGATTGATTATTGGCATCCATTGTGCTATGATAGTTGTGGACTATTTGAATTGGTGGGGGTCAACTAATGTGTTGGGTTTGGATACTATTACTAGGACTTCGCAAGTGCCTTGTACATGTGTTGGACACTGAAATTGCGTCGTGTGTAGTAATAGTACCAAACTATCGGTTTAACCTCTGATTTGGCCGTCAGTTGGTTTTAAGTGTTACTTGGGGAACCATCCGCGGCATGAGGGTACCTCAAGGACCACCAATCCTTCTATGTTGCTTGTGCATTGCTTGGTTATAGGCATGTGTTAAGCTGAGTTAGATTGATAGCTTGGGATCTACTCACTTAGCTTCGTGCTAACCCCTCATTACTTCTTGCAGGTTTACTTTTGTTTGTGGGTGGGCAAGAAGTACATATGGAATGGAATGTTTGACAAGCTCACTCTGAAATGGAAAATACGTTAATGATTTAACAACATATTTGGATTTCTATAACACCTAAACTTAATGTGTAATGATTAGAATAATCTAGTTTTAAAGGTTTGTATGTAAGTGGATTGCTATGAAATGTATGTATGCAATCTACTGATTTCTATTAATCATGCGCTTCCGATATGTTTAAAAAAAAAAAATGTCCTTGTATTTCGAGACGGGTGTTATATATGACATTATCATAAAATATTTGAAGTTCATTTTGTAACGTCCAAGAATTTCTATGAATATAATAATTAATGATTTACATAATTATTATATTGGACACGGTAAAATATACAGTGACTAAGTTGTGGGACTTATTTATGGTTAGCTTGGATGAAAAATGTGAAGAAATAGCCTACTTGGAGCTAAAATACAAAGTTATAAAAGTTGCTTAATTAATAGGAAACTTGCTTAATTAATCTTAATAAATATAATATAGGAAGCGGACATCCAATTTCAAAATTGAAATCCAATTAACCAATCAGGATTAAGTATTAATTATTTTATTATTATTTGATTTTATATATATATTTAATATCCTACAAATATAAATCCTTCATCGTTTACAACAAATTCTACTATTTTCCTTATACAATACAAATTTATTATTTTATTATTATTTGAATTAATTTATTTTTAATTTACTTAATTTAATATAAACAAATAAAATGAATTCAACGAATTCAAAATCTTAATAGTTTACAACAACTAATTCTAGACAACAATTCTAAAGTTTCACTTATGTAAATTTATTTCATGAATAAAATGTTTTGATTATCCTAAGTTTTTTGAAAAAATATATATTTAAATAAATGAAGAATAAAAGTAAAATAAGATTTTTCAAGTTTTGTGCCCACATAATAATAATAATAATAATAATAATAGAATGAAACATTTAAAATTTGGTGTAAAGTTTGGTGTTGCACCAAACGATATAAAATCTTCAAAAATTTGGTGTACATAAAAAAATACACAAATTTGACGAGTTAGATCGAGAAGAATTTTTATACTATACTAATTTGTAACACCCCAAAATTTAAAGTATTGCTAGAATTATTATTTTAAGCTATTATTATTTTAGGTGGAATAAAATAATAATAACCGTGAATGGTTTTTAAGTTCCAGACAATGATAAGTACGGGGTGTAAATTAATACATTTGTAGAAGTCGGTTTAGGTTACATACTTATCTATGTGATACACAGTACGTATGTATGAATGAAAAACATTACAGAAACAAGAAAGAAAAGAAAGAAAGTTCAGGAAGAAAAGAAAGAAAGAAGAAATCAAAGTATATACATGAATTGAAGCTAGAAGTATGAAATCAATCATCCCTTGATTCTATCTAACATCAAGTAAGTAAGATTCCTCAATTTCTATAACCTAGAAATGGGTTTTCATAAGTTTCAAGTAATTAGTAAGTTTAAATCCGAATTAGGGTTTGTGTATGATGAATTGATGTTAGATAAGTTCAATGATTATGATTCTTAGCTTAATATCGAGTTAGAAGTAAAGAACCCTAATTGGGTTAAGTGTTCTTGAGGTGCTTGATGATCATGGTAAGTTGTAAAATGAATTAGATGTTAAATTAGTGTCAATAAAACTTGTTTGTAATTGTATTAACACTAATACAAGTTAAAGGTTATGAAATTGATTAAGAGTTCATTAAACCGGTTTTAATGGATTCTTGGTAAGTGATGTTAATTGACCTTGTTAATGGTCTAGACATATTGATTTTTTTTATGATTAAGGCGATTTAAGTATTGTGGTGATTATATGGATCGTAATTTAAAAGATAGAAATGGTAAGAATTTGATTAGTTAACTTTAAAGGTTAACTAGTTCAATTGATGTTTAAAATGGTTAGAAGGTAAGTTTAATGTTAAGTTAAAGATGATCATGTAAAAGTAAAGTTATGTTTAGTGATTAAAGATCAATTTGTGAGAGTAAAGAGATGATAATGATGATTAGATGATTTGATTACCAATTGATGCTAAATGTGTTATTATGTGGTTATGTTATATAATAGGTGATCAAATGATATGGAAGCCCCAAAGAAAGAGCTAAATGGCTTAAATCGTCTATAATGCTAAGGTGAGTATATGGGGGTTAAATGGGTAAGGGTTGTATGTCCTAAGTTGATAGCAAGCAAGAAGCACATACAACCAAAGAAAGTAATGTTAAATGTTGAATGTTAAAGTTTACAATAATTGATTAGTTATGTTTTGCTAAAGTATATGATATGATCAATGGTAAAGTGGTAAAGGTTAAATGAACATGTTAAAAAGGGTGAATATTATGTTGTGTAGATTCCATTACTTATGTAAGATAAGTAGATGGATATGCTATGTGTATATATGCAAGGATCCTTGGCCAATGAATAATGTTTAGTATGCATACCATCTAGAGGTATGATACTAGTAGATGATGTTTTAGCATGCTTACCACTTAGAGGTATGATGCTAATTGGAATAATGTTTACATTTACTTAATGGTTATGTTGTAAAGAAAGAAATGTTATATGTTTAATGATTATGCAATTATTTATTTAATTGCTCATGTACTCACTAAGCTTAATGTTTACCCCGTAAGATGTTTAATGTTGTAGGTGCTTGGTTTGGTTGAACCAATTGGCTAAAGTGAGTAAAAGATGGATGCAAGAGATAAGCGTGGAATGGAGCTTGCTTTACGGTTAGATAGGCTCCCTTTCTTTGAATGATCGTTATGAATGTCCAATTGTGTAAATCGCCCAAAGAAATATTTGAAATGTAAAGTTATAAATGGTCATGATATGTATCTTTGACTTTGAAAAGTCAATTGAGAAAGAGTCTAGAATAAGGTCTATGTATGTAATTAATAAGGTTAAAGAATGGTAAAAGAGGTCAAATGTAGAAAATGAGGTCAATGGTTGAAATGAGTAGTGACATGTAGTCAACTACTTTGAATAAGTCAAATGTATGTGAAAGATGTTAGTGTAATGTTCAAAGTATGGTTGAAATGAGAAACGGGTCAAAAAGGGTCTAAATGGGTCAATTGTGGTTCAAGGTGTCAAAATGGGTTATAGTCATGGTATGAAAGTTATGAGAATTGCTTTAAGTCCCAATTTGATGGTCAAAGTCTGTGCCAAAAGTTGAAAGTCAGATTATGTGTGGTTTGTTAATTGGGTTGTTCACTAAAAGTGGTCAAGACGGCCCTAAATTGGTCATAGGGCTAAAATGGTCATTTTTTTGAAAATGTAAAAAGTGTAAAAAGGGAAACCTTCTTTTTGGTTTAGTGAAGGTGTGTGCAAAATTTCATGTCCTAACTCTTAACGAGTAAAAAGTTACGCGTGTTTGAAATTGGTTAAAAAGTTGACTTTTGCTGACTTCCAAAATGGGCATAGCTACGCGATCCCAGAAATATTTTCTGGATCGCTGATGTATCGCAAAAAGTCACGTTTTTACATGCATTAATTGTCCCATATTTAGCTCTTTTGTAACAAATACATCTTAAAATCATAATTATTCATTAACTTTTGTTAGAAAGGTATAAACTTGTCGGTCTTTTGAAAATCAAGCAAAAAGGGCAGAAAACTGACCTAAATAGGCACTATTCTGAGCCCAACCCTAATTCTACTATAAACTTCATACCAGAACCTCATAATAGTCTTATTTTGTAGCTATGAAGATTACGAGAACGTGGATATAAGGATTGCTCAGAACGGATCAAGGACGAGAAAGTTATGCAAGTTACAGCGCAGCCGAAAGCTACAAAACGTATTCTGAACACGCCCGGGCCCCACACATCCAATTTCTACCAAATTGGCATCATTAGAAGCGTAACGGAATTACGAAGCTGTAGGCGAAAGAATCAAGTCAATCGGACGCGAAACGAAGAAGATACGGCCTTCCGAAGATGCGAGAAAAGTCAGAAAAATCACACGGCCTAGCACACGGCCACCACCAGGCCGTACACGGCCTTGCTATAGCCGTACATGGCCATAAACAAGCCGTACACGGCCCTGTTTAGGCCGTACACGGCCTCTGTTGGTCTCACACGGCCTCTTCCTTGCTTCTTTGGCTTGTACGTGTGCTTGTGGACTTGTACTCTTGGATCCAAGGCTTGCCTATAAATAGAGAGCTCATTCACCTCATTTCACACACCATTCTTCATAGAATTTTCTCACTTTCTCTCTCACACACATTCTCTCTCTAGCACTATTCTTAGGAGTTAGAGGAGAATTAGATTAGGTTAGCTTCTCTCTCTAGTTTCTCTCTCTAGAGAACTAGAGAGATGTAGGCACGGTTCGAGTGGGGAAGATAGCTGTAGCTTGGGAATTTTATTGTATTGAAGTTTTCAAGATTCTAGCTTGTACTACTCAGTGTTACGCTGCTTAAATACTGGTTATTACTTATTCCTTTACTTACGGTTATTATGTTTTGTTTGCATGATATCTTTGTTTGTGTTGCGAATATTGCCATGCTATTTACGTAGTTTAATACTGTGATTGTTGAAATGTAGATATTAGGATTATGGATGATATTTAATTCAGTGGGATAAACATTATGAAATAACGAAAGTAACGTTATACGGCTTTCATTTGTATAGCGCCAGAATCATCACGAATGTGTGTAGTACGGAACGTGGAAGCTATGAAAGTCGTGGGCACAATCCGTTATGGAATAATGTCCCCAGTATTATAATTGGTGATTGTTTTGCTGTGTATCTGGTTGAGTTTTACATGAATATAGACTTAATTCAGTGTCCACCCTTTCTAGTCTTTCACGTGACTATTGCCTTAGGATAGGATCTGATCAACCCTAATACTACGTAGATATAGTTATCTCATATTACAGTATGAAGCTATGAATATTCCGTAAAACGGCACAGTACTTCGTATAACGTTTAAATACGTGGGAAAAGCTAAGGAACTGCCGTAGGTTTATTTCATCGTGGAATACCTAGAAGTCACCCTTTTAGAATATGGGTCTAGGAACAATAAAGCTGTGGAAATGCTCGTTGCACCGTACACCGTTAGTACACCAAGGTTAAAATACAACTGTGGAAATGCTCGCTGCACCGTACACCGTTAGTATACCAAGGTTAACATACAGCTGTGGAACTACTTTAACGTACAGTACACCGTTAGTATGCCTTGAGTCTGGAACACTGTGGATATGCCAAATGCACTGTACACCGTGAGTATACCTTGAGTCCGGAACACTGTGGATATGCCAAATGCACTATACACCGTGAGTATTCCTAGGGATGAATGCCTGATAGCAAAGGAGGGTCTAATTCATGACGGAGTTAATTATGCTTAAACCAGTAATAAATGATTTTTGAAAAGAAAGAAAGTATTCGGCTGTAATACAAGATGCTTAAACCGCTTAACTCAACATAACCGACAGCTCAACGTATACAGCATACAATTAGTACTTACCTAGATAAACTCAGATAGATTTAGGTGTTAAGAAAGGTCAGATAGAAAATTGCAGTTTGTTACCTTATGCCTACACCCAGGATATATCATCCGTAGAGGTCGCTTAGTCTTACAAGGCAAGTGAGGAGGGTTAGAACAACCTGTTTCTGATCAGCATCAGGATAACCTAGGATTCAGTGACATATGCTTTTAGGCTTTTAGACTAAAACGTAGGGTCCTAGTGTTTACATCGACTGTCCGTCTGATGATTTGCCCAAGGTAGTCTCCAATCATCTGTCTAATGAATATCATCCAGAAACCCTAATTATCGAAGTTTCAGCAATCACGCTCTACCTGTTGCCTACTCTCTGTTTAATTTACTTGTTTTGTTTAGTATTAGCTTAGATAACCAACCAAAACCTACCTACTTTTATAAACCCATCCTATCAGAAAGCTCATTTACGGTAAGTCCCTTTAAGTTCCATTCGCTCCGATTTTAAGAACGACACTCGAGTTATACTTACTGCTTACTCCCCAAAAGTAGGTAGTACTTATAGTTTGAGCCCCAGCTCATATAAATTTAAAACCTAACACGTTCACGCGTTGTTGCGTCGTTGCCTGCAGGACCGCCGTGCCAGCACCCCCCTTGGAAAACGACCGCGGTTGTGTCAGCACTCTGACGGCGCAACAGGTTTTTTGCGCCGCTGCCGGGGATCGGTTGAGCGTAGTGAACTTTAAGATTACCGTAGATAGTTGACTTTTAGGAGACCCTTCCTTAAGATTTTCATTACTTAGGAAGTTATTTGCTTTAGTAGCTAATTAATTTAGAGAAAATACAAAAAAAAAAAAAAATTTAGAAAACCATAAAAACCCTAATTCTCCTTCCAATCTTATTTCTCCCATGGATGAGATAACGATCATGGACGATGCGGAATTCTTTGTGTCTTCCCACAAAGAGGTTTGTGTTAACCAGGAAGTTGAGATTGACAAATATTCATCCTTAGACCTAGGTTTTGATATATCTCAGCAGAAGATTCCACCTTCTGTCACTGTTGAATTAAGTGGTCAACCCACACTTGACCCTGAGATTTTATCAATCTTATCTAGATATCCACATTACCTTAGACCTGCCACCCTACCAGAAGACGTTCCTTTCGGTATTGAAGTTTTCTTCTATCCACCAATGCCTTGGATGGATTTAAATGAGCGACTTCATTGCTTAGATGAATACTTCAGGTATGATCTTCCAGATATATTGCGAGCCTACCCCACTACTCTTTTCCAAAGTGTAGAAGTGGATGAGCGTCTCCAGTGTCCGGAGGATCCTGAACTAGAACCACCAACCTTGCCCAACACTGAACCAAGTAATAACCCACCAGAATCAAGTAATGAACATCACTTAGGAAACTTTCACAAGCCCAGTAGGAGAATAGATATCTGTGCTGAATTTCTTAGAAACCTTAAGATATCCGATTTCCCTTTTTCAACTGAGCAGAGGAAGACCTTTGTAGTGATTGATAGGATAATAACATGTCTACGTGCTAATTACGATAAAAAAGACGAGTTATCACTGAAATCAGAGTTAGACCTACTAATGGATCTAATAGCTAGCACCGAGTATCCATCTGTTTCACAGATTAAGATTAATCGTTATGTTGCTGCCCTGATTGACGAGCTCGAATTTTGGATTGAAAGAGCCCCTATCACTTATACTTTGATTCCATGCGTTAAACTGTTCTTTGTTGATCCTGCCACTTATCTGATTAATGAACTGAGATCAATTTTCCCTGATTCTACTGAGGAAGCCATGGATTATGCTTTCTTCCAAAAGAGGAAGAAAATCCATGTTAAGCTTACTCAGTTATTACTAACATCTAAATTCCCTTTTACTGAGCAACAAAGGATTTACATCAGAAAGATTTCACGAGTAGTTCACTCTACTACTGGAAACCCTGATTCAGAAGAAGAAAAGGAATTTCAGCATGTCATCGGAGAATTGCTCTTTGATCTATGTTTTATAGACACAGGATTCAGGGATGGTATTTCGAATCCGAGGAAGGTAAGACGAGCATTTAACCAATTCATTGATGCGTTACTAGCATTAGGTCAAGAAGAAAAAGAATTCTTACGAGAATTTGAGCGTTATTATATAAATCCCGCTGACCTAATCCATAGTATCATTAAAGCGCTTCAAGGTACGTTCGTTCTTCGCCACACTTTCTCGCATGTTTCAGGATTATCTGAAAGTGCCATCACAAGCACTGACAGATAAATGGTGATGGTCTAATGTAAATAAGGTTTGAATATCTCGTTAATTAGGACAAAAATAATTTTAATTAGATTTTCTTTTAATTTACTTTTATAAAAACGAAGAAAAACTTTCTTTAGAGTTTAAACGCGTAAGTTTTTAAACGAATTTTCGCGAACAGTCCAAACGTTTCAGAAATTTGACAAAGTTTTTAATTTGAATTTTGGAAAATTTTATTTGGATTGGTTTTGAATTTTAAAGAACACAAAAAGATTTAATAAAACGTATTTAAAAACGAAAATGTTTTCGCACGCGAATTAATGTTACGTTTTTAATATACGGATTTAAATACGAAAGTTTCGTGCGTATCTTGGTTGATTTTCAAAAATAAAATGTTTCAACTTTAAAAACCCAAGTATACGTTTCGTTTCGTTCGCATTTAAGTTGAAATTGCATATTAAAAATGCAATTTAAAAATACATAAAGCAAAGGAAGCTTCCACCACTTTTTACAAAAAGTAAAAAGCAACTTCTTCTTCCTCTTTTCTTCTCCAAAACCATCACCCACCATCACCATCTCCATTTCTCCATTTTTCCATCATTTTTCTTCAAATCAAGCTTCAAATCTTCCATATCTTCATCTCTTTTGCATCTAGAACATCTTTACATCAAGGTTGAGGTATGATTCTAACCTAAAATCATGATTTTGAATACTTTTATAAAGTTAGGGTTTATGCTTAGATCTTGAGTTTTGATCATCAAGTTCCATGCTTTTTGCTTGCAAAATGCTAAATGCTTGATTTTTAAACATGTTTGCGGAAGTAATTTGAGGTTTCCATGGCTAGATTTGACGTTTTGATTTTGAGAGTTGACTTTATGTTAGGGTTTTAGCTATTTTGACTTTCTTGAATGGTTATTTGCTTATGATTGACTTTTCGGTGATTAATTTGTGCTTAAAATGATTAGTTTACATAAGTAAGTAATTATTAAAGTTGAGAGGATTGATTTAATTGCATGCTTATGAATTAAAGTAAGGCTTTTTATACAAAACTATTTAAAAACCATTACATTAATTAAAATCATTATCTTTTAAATGGTATTTATTTTAAACTTTGTATAATTTGCTTCATGAAAATGCAATTAAATATATTTGGAGTAGCGCTACTTTAATTAATAAAGTTAGTGAGATTTCAAATTAATTATCCTCTAATTAAAAGTCTTATGCTTAACCAAAATGATGGATGGAAAATAAAATCGCTTTGCTTGCTTATCTTAATCATAGTAAGGTAATTATATGATTTATGATCATGATGCTTGCTTGATTATTTGATTACTTAGCATGTTTAGAAATATTCATCTTTAAGTAATCTTAGAAAAATAGGAAAGCTGCGGTTTTGTTTATTTGGATAAATTGCGGATTGATGATTGCGGTTTTTAGGGTATTCATAAAAATAATAATGGGATAATTGCAAAATCTAAAGCCTACATTTCGAATTTTTTCTGAAAATTTGGAATAAATATTATATTGTCCAATTATTGTTATATGATTTGTTTCCTTGTTTTTCTTAAACAGATGGACCCGATTCCACCTACTCTAGCTTATTTGGCCAAAACTACACAAGAAAAGACTTTGATTCGGAAATGGCTAAAGAGGACATTTGGAAGTAATCGGTACATAGTTTGGGAAGACATGGGGAAACTTGGAATTGAGGACAGGTTGAGGAATTTGATAGGATATGAGGTTCAGGAACATAAGTTCGACTCGTGGATCCAGCTTTTTAGCATTCGTGAGCCCATATACCCCGAGGTTGTCACTGAGTTTCTGATGACATTTGAGCTTAACCCAGAGTTAGGGATTGGAGATGACAAGAAGATAGCATTCAGATACCGAGGGAAGAGCCAGAGTGTTTCTATTTCGGGCTTAGCTAAACATTTGGGATTATATTCAGCGGATCAGATTAGCTCAGATTGGTTCTTACGTAGTCATCAGACGATTCCTCATCATCCCGAGAGGAGCCATAGAGTCATTTGGAGTGAGCTGACAGGCACACATTACACTTGTGGTGCCAAGTCCTCGGCCTTGATTCTACCTCAGCTACGTCTCCTACACAAGCTGATTGTTACATCTATTATGGGAAAGAAGGAGACCGGGCCAATAAATGGGGATGAGCTGTATATCATTGATGCTATCATGAGCCGCCAGAATATCAATGTGGCTTGCATTATTGCTGAGAGGATGGCGAAGGAGAAGAATTTGGACCTGACGAAGCATGTTTTTATGGGAGCTTTCATCACCAGATTATTGAGAGGGATGCGACTCTTGAAAAAGAGTCACGAGGCCTAGTATAGGGTGTCTTCCACTTCATTACCATGTGACTTGGACTACTGCAAGCAGATCCATTTGATCACTGAGGGTTCTGAGAGGCAGTGTTACTGGAAGGACACTGATGAGCTTATCCCTGGATGTTTCATGACCAGGAAGAGGGTCAGAGAGGAGGATGTTGAGACTCCGGTTTTTTGATAGAGTAGATAGAGTACCGGCTGTGCCTAGGAGTACCAGGACACCAGTCAGGGATGCTGGGGTTGGGACATCAGGTCCCCGAGCTCAGATACGATATACAGATCCAGTCACTCCCTTGACTCAGTACTTCATATTGCACGCGTTGGCTGCCAACAACGCGCATCAGGCACTTATAGCTAGGGCTTTAGGTATTCCAGCTCCCGAGCCGCTCCTGTACGAGTGTGTGCCACTACCACCAGTTCCACCATCCACTACCATTCCACCATCTACTACTATTCCACCACCTACTACCATACCACCATACTACCCACATACCACCTACCACTACCATTCCACCCACACAGTCAGTCGAGCACTGTTTATCGGTTGATGCTGCATTCCCACATCCTACTGTGTCAGCCCGTAGAGCCCGTTCTTCTCAGCAGTCCGCAGGAGGAGAGGCTGTTGGTTCCTACCGACCAGATGTTGTTCATTTGGGCACTGATCCATTCACCTTATCAGAGTTTCAGGGATTGTTGGCATTAGACCCTATACCTTTGATCAGCTTCCTACAGAGGAGATACTTAGGCACATCTACAGATCCAAAATGGAGCGTGAGGGGATGACTTTTGAGGATTTCAGACAGTTGGCATTAGATGATCCGATGAAGTTACCTGCTTGCTCCCTTAGTGATGTATTGATGCAGTATAGGCAGGTGAGGTCAGAGGAGCAGAGAGTCTCCAGTGGTCAGTAGTCAGTTGCCGGACCATCCTCAGTTCCTCCACCGGTTCAGCCTTCTGTTCAGGACTCTGATCAGGGTTCTCCAGCACCCTAGATCTGTGCACCCATATCTACATACTTACTATTTCCTCTATTCCATACTTTTGACTTATTGCGTGGTTGTGGAACTTTACATTGTTATATTTTTGGAAAATGAACTATCAGACACAGTCTGTTTAGTTTCTTTATCTTTTAGTATTTAAGTTATCAGTTATTTAGTTTACTTATTATGTTCTTATTTCTGTTTTTCTTCTTAGTTAGAATAAGTGAATTGTGTTTGTGCAAATGAGAATTGAGGAAAGGAGATGCCGATCATTCACGAAGAAACCGCTTTCTGCATGGATTCAACCAAGGAATTTCAATCACCTGCAGACCACCGCTTCTTTCTTAAAACCATCTCCACGTCTCTATCGTAGGGAAGTTCCTTTCTTTTTGTCATAATTTTCACCATTACCACATATCCAAATATGCCTAAATTCTAAGTGTGGGATTCCATCCCACCAAATTTTTCAAAACACTTAAAAATTGTTCCACTATTTCAAAACCTAAGTGTGGGATTTTTCCCGAAGAAAATCCTACGTCTTAGCAATGAACATTGAGGACAATGTTGTTTTAAGTGTGGGATACACGGTATATATATACCGCAAGTTTATATTTGCCTGTCCAAAGTAATACCTCCGTTTTCATTCAAACTTTTTTCAAAATTTTTTCGCAAAACCAACCCAAAAGGTTGAGATTTTTAATCACCAAAACATTCGAAAACCCAACCTCGACGATGTTCGACATCCATTCGGTTGATTTCGAATATTTTCAAAAGATTTTAGTCTTAGAATATTCTTTTAGGAGATAAACCTTCTGTCAAAATAAATAATTTGCTTTGGAAAGTAAGATAAAGCAAAGATAAGAACGTATCTTAAACTGAAAATTGAGAAATCCTCTAGGCATCGCATGACTTGGTGCATATAACCCTTTGATTGTGAGGTACTTGAGCCTTTAATAAGCATTCACTTTTAATGCTTCACATTCATTTCTGAGTGTGCGCCGATGCATGTGTCTTTGAATTAGAACTTGCTCCTGAATGCGTTTCGAGACCATACCAATGAGTGCCGTACGCGGTATAGGTGCAATTAGATGATCTTGGCATTTATTAGGATTAACCCATTTCTTTCATATCTTTTCAAGCCAACCCTTCCAACTTTCTTTCTAAGATTGTTGATGATCCAATTAGAAAACCCTTTTGCGCCTTAGCCATTTCATTTTTCTAAACACTTCCCCACAACACAAACACTTTCCCACCAAACACCATTCCAGCTCGTGAAACTTCATAGATCATAAGTGAGGGCTGCTTGAGGTATCTTTCTATTGGTGTCTCATCTTCAAACATCTCTCCGTACCTATCAAGAGTTTAAAGAAAGAAATCCAAAGTGAAGATACGGTATAAAAGCGAAGTTATTACTCATCACAAAGATATTATCCGCTAAAGACAGTACGAATAATTGGTACTTGTCAAATGAGAAGACAAAGATGTCTCACTATACGAAGGATCTCCAAGGTCATAAAAATAAGAAAAAGAAAAAGAAAAAGAAAAGAAAAAGAGAAAAGAAAAGAAAAGCAGACCTTGGAGAGCTCCTAGAAGAAGAAGACTACTCTCCAAAGAAGAAAAATCTATCAGAACTCAAAAGAAACATCAAGAGAAGAGATTATTCCTCTAGGAGATGAGTCTACTCTAGAAGTTATCTCAAGTGAAACTTGCTTTGATCTTTGAAAGCTCCGGGTCTGAAGTTCAAAAGCCCTAAAACCATTGACCAAACTACCCCTATCCTTACCTACCTTACCCTTACTCACACAACCCACTGAAATGCCTTGGGATAATTAGCACCGTTCTTAAAGGAGTGGTGGAGATTCGATTCTCGACCAAGCCTATGACGATAAGCACTGCATGACTGGCAATGAGCGATTTCGTTTCTATAGATTATAGGTAACCCGATACACTTTGAGTGAATTGAGTGACCCACTTGTGAGAATCGCCCAGTCATGTACATCTACGTCTCGAGAGTTGCAAAGCATGCCAAAAAGGGTTGAACAATTTTATGTTTAAGTATAGTTAATTTTGTTGATGCTTATTTTCCGAAAAGATTTATCTACTTTGAAGAAAGTGACTTTCTACGGAAGATACTCTAAGCATTCAAAAATATTTTTTCAAAAAACTATTTTCCAAATGAGGTTTGCTTGAGGACAAGCAAAAGCTTAAGTGTGGGATATTTGATGTATCGCAAAAAGTCACGTTTTTACATGCATTAATTGTCCCATATTTAGCTCTTTTCTAACAAATACATCTTAAAATCATAATTATTCATTAACTTTTGTTAGAAAGGTATAAACTTGTCGGTCTTTTGAAAATCAAGCAAAAAGGGTAGAAAACTGACCTAAATAGGCACTATTCTGAGCCCAACCCTAATTCTACTGTAAACTTCATACCAGAACCTCATAATAGTCTTATTTTGTAGCTATGAAGATTACGAGAATGTGGATATAAGGATTGCTCAGAACGGATCAAGGACGAGAAAGTTATGCAAGTTACAGCGCAGCCGAAAGCTACAAAACGTATTCTGAACACGCCCGGGCCCCACACATCCAATTTCTACCAAATTGGCATCATTAGAAGCATAACGGAATTACGAAGCCGTAGGCGAAAGAATCAAGTCAATCGGACGCGAAACGAAGAAGATACGGCCTTCCGAAGATGCGAGAAAAGTCGGAAAAATCACACGGCCACCACCAGGCCGTACACGGCCTTGCTATAGCCGTACACGGCCATAAACAAGCCGTACATGGCCCTGTTTAGGCCGTACATGGCCTCTGTTGGTCTCACACGGCCTCTTCCTTGCTTCTTTGGCTTGTACGTGTGCTTGTGGACTTGTACTCTTGGATCCAAGGCTTGCCTATAAATAGAGAGCTCATTCACCTCATTTCACACACCATTCTTCATAGAATTTTCTCACTTTCTCTCTCACACACATTCTCTCTCTAGCACTACTCTTAGGAGTTAGAGGAGAATTAGATTAGGTTAGCTTCTCTCTCTAGTTTCTCTCTCTAGAGAACTAGAGAGATGTAGGCACGGTTCGAGTGGGGAAGATAGCTGTAGCTTGGGAATTTTATTGTATTGAAGTTTTCAAGATTCTAGCTTGTACTACTCAGTGTTACGGTGCTTAAATACTGGTTATTACTTATTCCTTTACTTACGGTTATTATGTTTTGTTTGCATGATATCTTTGTTTGTGTTGCGAATATTGCCATGCTATTTACGTAGTTTAATACTGTGATTGTTGAAATGTAGATATTAGGATTATGGATGATATTTAATTCAGTGGGATAAACATTATGAAATAACGGAAGTAACGTTATACGGCTTTCATTTGTATAGCGCCGGAATCATCACGAATGTGTGTAGTACGGAACGTGGAAGCTATGAAAGTCGTGGGCACAATCCGTTATGGAATAATGTCCCCAGTATTATGATTGGTGATTGTTTTGCTGTGTATCTGGTTGAGTTTTACATGAATATAGACTTAATTCAGTGTCCACCCTTTCCAGTCTTTCACGTGACTATTGCCTTAGGATAGGATCTGATCAACCCTAATACTACGTAGATATAGTTATCTCATATTACAGTATGAAGCTATGAATATTCCGTAAAACGGCACAGTACTTCGTATAACGTTTAAATACGTGGGAAAAGCTAAGGAACTGCCCGTAGGTTTATTTCATCATGGAATACCTAGAAGTCACCCTTTTAGAATATGGGTCTAGGAACAATAAAGCTGTGGAAATGCTCGTTGCACCGTACACCGTTAGTACACCAAGGTTAAAATACAACTGTGGAAATGCTCGCTGCACCGTACACCGTTAGTATACCAAGGTTAACATACAGCTGTGGAACTACTTTAACGTACAGTACACCGTTAGTATGCCTTGAGTCTGGAACACTGTGGATATGCCAAATGCACTGTACACCGTGAGTATACCTTGAGTCCGGAACACTGTGGATATGCCAAATGCACTGTACACCGTGAGTATTCCTAGGGATGAATGCCTGATAGCAAAGGAGGGTCTAATTCATGACGGAGTTAATTATGCTTAAACCAGTAATAAATGATTTTTGAAAAGAAAGCAAGTATTCGGCTGTAATACAAGATGCTTAAACCGCTTAACTCAACATAACCGACAGCTCAACGTATACAGCATACAATTAGTACTTACCTAGATAAACTCAGATAGATTTAGGTGTTAAGAAAGGTCAGATAGAAAATTGCAGTTTGTTACCTTATGCCTACACCCAGGATATATCATCCGTAGAGGTCGCTTAGTCTTACAAGGCAAGTGAGGAGGGTTAGAACAACCTGTTTCTGATCAGCATCAGGATAACCTAGGATTCAGTGACATATGCTTTTAGGCTTTTAGACTAAAACGTAGGGTCCTAGTGTTTACATCAACTGTCCGTCTGATGATTTGCCCAAGGTAGTCTCCAATCATCTGTCTAATGAATATCATCCAGAAACCCTAATTATCGAAGTTTCAGCAATCACGCTCTACCTGTTGCCTACTCTCTGTTTAATTTACTTGTTTTGTTTAGTATTAGCTTAGATAACCAACCAAAACCTACCTACTTTTATAAACCCATCCTATCAGAAAGCTCATTTACGGTAAGTCCCTTTAAGTTCCATTCGCTCCGATTTTAAGAACGACACTCGAGTTATACTTACTGCTTACTCCCCAAAAGTAGGTAGTACTTATAGTTTGAGCCCCAGCTCATATAAATTTAAAACCTAACACGTTCACGCGTTGTTGCGTCGTTGCCTGCAGGACCGCCGTGCCAGCACCCCCCTTGGAAAACGACCGCGGTTGTGTCAGCACTCTGACGGCGCAACAATCGCGTATGTTAGTGTATTTTTGTATCAGAAGGTTTTTCAAATGCTTACGCGATCCCACTTCTTTCCGGGATCGCATATCATAGTGGAAAATGAATATTTTTGTTTTTAAAAGTCCATTTTAGCTATGGAACTTTATTATAGATCAAATATATAAATGGAGTAGTTGTGGGACATTGTCAAAAGCGTTAAAAAAATGGTCACGTTTCCGGGGCGTTTCAAGTTGGTATCAGAGCGATGGTTTAAGTGAATTAGGTAATCCACGTTAGGATTGCCCAACCTTAAACCAATATGTTATGTTTAATGTGTTATGATGATTAAGTTTAGAAGTAAGATTTCGGTTAAAGAACTGATATGAATCCCTAGTAAGAATTGTTTAAGTTGCTATGATAACTATGTGCATTATTATGTTAAAGTAAGCTGAAATGATATAATGCACTGTTATGAGTCAGGTAAAGAATTACTACTTGTTAGACTAGTAGCTGAGATGTTATATGATATGTTAAGTGTTTTGAATAGTTTGATTAAACTTTAAAACACTTGTAAATGTCAAGAAAAAGTACAGAACAGTAATGAGAAGTTAAGAATAGTTACAGACTTAGAAATGTGAATGTAGTAAAGAAATTGCAAGGTGTGATAAAATTCCTTGCAAATGTTATGTGATATTTGATTAGAAATGATATGACTCATGAGGGAAATTATGTTATGAACGGGGTAAAGTGAGTAAATGAAAGAAAGATATGTGCAAAGATAGCAGATACGTGTTAAGATCGTAAATGTGATATGATGACAGGATTAGTATAATCTGTTATCATTAAATGATAAGTTATTATGTGAACAGAAATGTATATGTTTAACTGAATAGATGTTAAAAGATTATGTGGAATTTCTTGCTTAAGTAAAGTAAAGTAAAGTAATTGAGTAGTTTTACACTGTGATATGAAGTAAATGAAGTAGCAAGTAAATTCCTAAACATGTATATGATGTTAAGGTGTTATGGAATGTGTTTAAATGTTCTGTTGTGTACAAAAAGGTTAGACGTTCAGATAAGCTAATCTATACTAGCTTAATGGTTAGAAGTACAGATAAGTTAACTCACATTGATGCTATGTTAAGAAGTTCAGATAAGCTAACTTATGTTAGTTGTATGTTTAAATGTTCAGATAAAATGAAATGTAACAGTAAACAGTATGTGTTTAAAGTTAAAGATAATGTGAGTTATATGTAATTGGGGATTGTAGAGATCAGTTGTATGATGTTGACGGCTATGGCAAAAAGAAAGATAAAGGCATGCCTTGCAAATGGTTATGTATGTTTCCATTACTAATGTTATTGAGTAGATGGATATGATAAGGTTTCCATTACTCATGCCATGGGGTAGATGGATATGATGCAGATGGGCAGTGATCATGACACTAGCTGGATAATGTGAAGAAGGTTAAGGATCCTTAACGGTACAGAAATGTTTTAGTACTCGTACCACCGAGAGGTATGATACTAAATGGAAAGGTTCAGAATGATATCTAAAATTGCCTAAAGTAATATGAATTAAGTAAGAAAGTGATAATCAAAGTTATGTGTTTAGTTGGAATCTTTAAGATTCACTAATGTGTAAAGTAAAGTGTTATGTTGTACAGATTGTATGAAATCAAGTATGATCACACTTGGACCAGTATATAATTGACGATAATGAATGGAAGTGTGAAACTGATGTAATAAAATGATGCCTGGCCAACGTGGTTTTATTATATTAAGACGCACGGGTGATTCATGGTTGTTAAGTATATTAGGGAACTAGTGATGGTTAGCCTTAATTGGGGGTGGAAAGAGAAACAGTAAGTGAGTAAGACTGTGAGAAGTTGATAGTTTAAATATTATGATAAAACTTACTGTCGTTATGTGAAAAGATATATCTATTGTTAGATAATTGTAGGCATAGTAATTGATAAGAAATTTGACACTTAAATTGCAAGAAAGATAGGTGTCAGTTAATGTGAAACAGTATAAAACCGCTAAAATGTTGTTTTCGTGTGGTTAAATGGTAAGAAAGTGGTAGAATGAACCTAAGTGGGGGAGAAAAATCGTAATTTGAGACAGAAAAATGATGTCAATTCATGAAATATGAGATGGTGACAGAAAAGTAATTGGTTATAATATAACCTAGTGTGAGTAAATGATTATAATTTACGATTATAAAAGATAAATGAGGGTTCTGAAGACCCAAAGTTACCTAGTTTAAAGAAATAAGTTGTAAGATGTGCTAATAAGGAAAGAAAGTTTTAAGAATATAAGCAATTGAGAATGTAAGAATGTTAATTATATTGCCAGTAAAAGAAATGTAAGTGTAAAATACTTGTATGTTATACTATAATGGCAATATAAAGTAATAAAGATGCAACTAGTAAGAGTTAAAACGTGATATGAAACAGAAAGTAACACATTTTGTGTTAAAGAGAAAGAAAATTCACTATGTAAGTGAAACCGAATGAATAAAGGTTATGTGATTTTGAAGTTATACAGATGTAAATGATTTCACATAACCAAGATTATGTTATAAATACAGTTTGTAAATCTGTGATAAATTAGTTGCAAGGATAAAGAAGTCTAGTGTAGTGTTAGTCAAGGTTGTTATGTAAGTACTAGCTCTTCTGCTAGTTATGAATGAGATTGAAAGTTTATTGTTGGCATGCGCGAGGTAACCTTCAATGTTACTTTCATGGTTAATGTTAAAGTAGAAGTAATAGTTATAAAGTAAAGATTCTAGCATGTTGCTGGTTCCAGATTGTAAAAGTCGTTTTAAATGATTATGTGTATTAAGATGTTATGAGGTGGTTAAGTTTAAATGACCTCTATATGTGGTATGTTAATGTGAAAAGATGAGAAACGTTTATAGCCCTAGGGGCAGGTGGAAGCAAAAGAAATGCATATTTTATATGTGCACATGGAAATAATTGAAAGAATGTATCTATGTGTATAAGTTATCATAATGGCATAGCTAGTGTTATGCGTATCACTTGCTGAACAGAAAGTTAGTTCCGTGTAAAGGAACAAATGTTAATGTTGTACCTTGTACTGAAAATTGCACTCTGTACTAATGAGAAGTAAGATGTAAAGATTATGTGTTTATGTGATAAAGTTAAAGGTAAAGGTTACGTGTTTACGTGATAAGGATAAAGGCAAGCTGCATGAGTACAAGTGAATGTAAAAGTAAGAATATTTATATGATTATATTAGTAAGATTATATGTATGAGTTGTTTAACTCGTGTTAAAAGTAATGTGTACAGGTAATGAAACAGTATGCACAGTTTATGTGCTTATGTTGAAATTGTTATGTTTAAAGTTAATTAACTCATGTGTCAAAAGTTACGCACACTAGTTGATCAAATGTTATGTGATATAAGTTGCTAAGAAGTAAGTGCATTTCTTTAAATGCATAAAGTTAAGAAAGTTGAATAGATGTTCATGTTATAAGAGTTATGTGAAATGTATATAAGGCTAATGTGATAAGTTAATGTGTTAAAGAGATATGTATGTAGTTGAGATGAATGTAAGATGTTTAAGCCAGAATGGTTTATGTTTATGTCTGGAACAAGAAAGTAATTAGATATGTTGTAACACCCCCAAATTTAATGATTAGCGGAAGCAAGTTTTGGGTGTTACTAATCAATAATCAAGCATTAAAGTAAAGTAAACGACATCTATATGCAACGTCGTACAATAGTCCAAAAGTATTACATTTTTAAATCCTAGTACAAGCTCCGAGTTCGAAAGTAGTTCCTAGAGATTCTATTACATAATAATCATAATCAAAAATAATGCGACAGAATCTCCAAAGTAGTATGCATGTGACTCGAGCTATCAGTCCCCTTAGGGTGTGTAGTCCTACTGCTGTAATGTACCTGAGATAAATGCTAAAAAGTGTCAACCAAAAAGGTTGGTGAATCTCACAGGTTTAGTATAGTAATCAGTTATGAACCACAAGTAAAGTACCAGTAATGCCCTCGAGCATAGTAAGTAAATCAGTAGGCCAATCACAATTACCATGAACTCACAAGTTGAAGCTTAACATTGTAGTGTGAATGGTACATTTAAGTACAGCATCACGTACCCCCGTGAGTGCTATCCGGACACTCATATGTAACAAATACTAATATGCCTGTTTCTACGGTGTAATCCGTGATGGCGCTACCACCCCAGGCAGGGATTGTCAGTCCCAAATGGATCCATCTACTAGTAATCGCGCTTAAGTACCATAACTAACAACTTATGATTCGGAGGATTTCAGTGGATAAAAAGTAACTCATGTAATGTACGTGAAAGTAGTGTAAGCAGTTCAGTACTTGTGTTCATACGTAAAACAGTAGCAAATATCTCACCCCAAGTAAAACAGTAAAAGTGGGGCTGTAAGACTCACCTGAGTCTAGCAAATGTGTTTGTGTAAGTAAACAAGTATGTCGGATGTAAGTCCGTAAGTATTGGGTGTAATCCCGTAAGTTGGTTCTTCGAACCCTGCAACCTTCTGGCGTCCGAAACGCACAAGGTCGTAAGTAAGTAAATAAGTATGTTGGTGTCCCGAAGGATCACCCATGCTAGTTGTCCACTCAACTAGGAAATGTCCAAATATTCGTTTGTACGTTTGTAGTTGTTTGTAATTAAATGTGGCCCGTTGGTGACGGAGGTGTAATAATGATCCAAGTATTATTATTATTATTATTACGTAATTCATCGTATTTGTATATCTTGTAAAACATAACATCAGTTGATTATTTGTATCGTGTCATGTAAACGTTGTTCGGATGTAAGTCCGTGTGAATGTAAAATCATGCGAGTGTAAGCTCGTTTATGTAGTCAAGTGGTGTTATATAATTTCCAAAGTATATGTCCGAGAGTATATATGTATATGTATGTATATTTGTCCGAAAGTATTTTTATCCGAGAGTGTCATTAAGTCCGACACTGTGTGTGTCCGACACTATCAAGTCCGAGACTACCAAGTCCGAAACTATCAAGTCCGAAACTATCGAGTCCGACAGTCAACAAAAGTCAATTTTTACTGTTCATCCGTCACTAGAATTCACGGAGTACTGTTCATCCGTCAATAGGAGTCGCGGAGTACTGTTCATCCGTCAGTAGGAATTTTATTTAAAATAGTAAACTTTATCGAATCGTTCTGTAATTTTTACACAATGTTCCACTATGTCTTGGGTACCTTCAGTAATTTTTTCACGAATATTGGAGGTCGTTTAGTATTTTTCAAAAATCGAGAAGTGTGACTGTGTACTGTTTATCCGACAGTAGAGGTGTTCTCATGTTTCGGATTTTCTGGAAAAATGCATGCGTTTTCAGTCGAAGCTAAAGAAGAACTTTTTAAAGTTGACAAAATTTGTGATATTTTGGCACTGGTCTCATACATTTTAGTGGTCTACAACTCGAGATATTGTCTCGAGAAGTAGGCTGTTTCTACAGCTCGTCGGGACAGCAAGCCTATGTCGTCGGAGAAAAATGTTTTCGAGTAGTAAACGGAGTCGAAAAGTCACGAGACTAATTTTATTGGAAATATTACTTCTTGTACTAAATTTTAGGCTTAAGAAACATCCATTTTCGTGTTGTAATGATTTTTATAAAATTCGTGGAAGTGGGTACAAAGTCTGGACAAGAAGGTTAACTTCCTGTTTTCGAGTTTTAGCATGCAATTCGATTTGTGTTTCGGACATTTTCTAGTTAAATAAGCAAGCTAACATGTAATTAAGTAAGTTAACATATTATAGGTAAAATACATGAGTTTGAGGCCCTTACAAAGTGTATGAAGATTCCGAAAAGATAGGAAGGTAGAGCTCGTGACCGTGATCGTTTTCTTCCAAATGCTCCTAGTAATCCAAGGTCATTTGGTGGTGTTTTTATGGTGTTTGATGGTGGTATTGGGGCTGTGAAATACAGCAGAAATAGAGAGAGAGAAGGGGTAGAGAGATGAAGTGAAATGATGAATGAAATGGTATGGTTGTTTGAGTATGTAAGTAGCAAAGGGGAAAAGAAGTCAAGGGTATGGGGTGGGTTCTTGGGGCAGATTTTCTACAAATATTTCATGGGTCCCACCCCCAAGTAGTTGCTTAAATCATTTCCCCAAAGTTACGTTATGCTCGGTGTTCATTTACCCGTTCGTTTTACGTTTTAATTAATCGTATAACGTTTTATATAATACGTTTTGTTAACGATTTAAAATCCGATATTTTAGATAAAAGTTTTACTCAAATAACATATTTTAAGTTACTAAAATAATATTCGAGATTTCGTTTGGTCACCGATCGCGAATCGTGCGTTTATTCGAATTATGTAACGTTTCTAAACGTTTTAACTGTATGCGTGTAATCGCGATATTTTACTTGAAGTATTTTATCAAAATACTTATTATGAAGTTATAAAAATATAACTTAAGTGTATTTCATGTGTCGGGCGCGTATCGCGTTTTTTTGTCCAGTAAGGTTACGTTTTACCCAAAACGTATAACGTGTAATATATTATCGTAATATATTAAAGTAAATAATGTTTGTTTGGATAACTCCACATTATTTTAAAAGTTTGTCACCAACGTCCATAGTAAATAGTGTCGGACCTCGTCCGGTTCATAAATGTATGATTTAAACAAATCGTAGAAGCGTGTATGTAATTACACAAAAGGTCACGTATATTTAGATTAATATAATACTGAATACACGTAATTACAAGTAATTAGGCGCTAATCATAGTCCTAAATCAGTGGGTGTCACATTCTCCCCCCGTTAGGAGAATTTCGTCCCTAAATTAGCTCGAAGTCACGGTGCGAGTAGAATCTGTGAACAGGTGTGGATATTTCAGTCGCATTTGGTCTTCCCGTTCCCAAGTGAATTCAGGACAACGCCTTGAATTCCACCTGACCTTAACGATAGGAATACGACTCTGTTTCAAATGTTTGACCTCACGGTCCATAATTTCCACGGGTTCCTCGACAAAGTGTAGTTTGTCGTCAAGGTGAATCTCATCAAGAGGTATAATCAGTGTCTCATCAGACAGACATTTCTTCAAGTTAAAAATGTGGAAAGTAGGGTGCACGCTACTGAGTTCAGGAGGTAGCTGCAGTCTGTATGCAACTGGACCAATCCTTTCAAAGATTTCGAACGGTCCAATGTATCTGGGATTCAGTTTCCCACGTTTGCTAAAACGGATAACGCCTTTCCAAGGCGAGACTTTCAGAAGTACTCGGTCCCCAACCTGGAACTCGAGATGTTTGCATCTCACGTCAGCATAGCTTTTCTGACGATCACGCGCAGCTTTCAGTCGGTTTTGTATGCCGACGATCTTTTCAGTTGTTTCGTGAAGGATTTCCGGACCGGTGAGTTGTGTATCCCCCACCTCAGTCCAACAGATAGGTGACCGGCACTTACGACCGTACAGTGCCTCGAATGGTGCAGCCTTAATGCTGGTATGGTAGCTGTTGTTGTATGAAAACTCACACAACGGCAAGTGATGTTCCCTGTTTGTTCCGAGTCAACTACGCAGGCTCGTAGCATATCCTCCAGTGTTTGTATATGTAACACCCCCAAATTTGATGATTTGCGGAAGCTTGATTTGGGTGTTACTAATCAATAACAAAGCACAAAGATAAATAGCAAACGACTCTATATGCGTCGTTTTAACAAAATATATTGCTAACTGAAATGTTTACAACATTTAAAAGCTTTACATAGCTCGAGTTTAATAAAATGAGATTTCAGTACATAAGTACTTGTACAAAATATACTAATGCAAGAAAATCTCAATCGTCTGTATGCTGACTCGAGCTAAATCCTGAAGCAGAAACATCCTACTGCTGGGTACCTGCGATATATGCTAAAAGGTCAGCTATAAAGCGGGTGAGCTCACAGGTTTAAAATCAAGTAATATCGTATGAACCGCAAGATTTAAATAATGAATTGCATCCAGCAATTAAATAGTGAATTGCATCCAGCAATTAAATGATAATCATCGTGTATACAGCCATGAGCACATAGTTGAGCTTAACTCGAGGGCCGGGTCCCCTATAGAGAATTCCGGGCGAGGTGCCTCCACGAATGCCTAATCCACATTCGTCTTCCCAAATATTAGTACGTCCGTTTACCCGGTTAGTGCTTGCTAACCCGAACGAGGAGGGTCAATCCTATATGGTACCATATACTAATATTCACGCTACAACGTATTAACAACTATGCTGACGGAGGACTTTTAAATGATTAGTTTCGAAAAACTCATGTAGTATATGAAATGTTTGTACTTGCGTTCACATGTTAAAAGTTTGAGCAGTATATCACACCCCTGAGCAAAACAGTAAAAAGAGGGGCTATGAGACTCACCTGAGTCTGAATGCGTTTAAACAAACGTAAGTTGATTAGCCGAAATGAAGTCCAAAGACTTGTAACCTGAGGGTGTCCACGACACGCGATGGTTATAAATATGATTGGGTATCTCAAAAGATCACCCCAGTAGTTGTTCATCCAACTATAATGTCCCAATCTCCACTATTTGGTTGATACGTTTAAGTGTTTGAAAAGTGTACGGCCCGTTGGTGACGAATTTGTAATAATAATCTCAATTATTACTATTTTGATTTCGTGGCGTTTTATTTGAAAAATGTGTTTTGATTGTGTTTTAGAAGCCGTTACGAAATCTAAGTACGGGGGTCCGGGGGCAGCGCCCCTGGTAGCGGGGTCCAAGGGGCGGCAGCCCCTGGCGGGGTCCAAGGGGCAGAGCCCCTGGCTAGGGTCGAGCTGCCAGGTCAGCTTGGAAAATTTTTATTTCTACTATATTGCTTTAAGGAAAAACGCATCTGGATCTGAATTTGGGTAAAATCGAGTGATAAATTTCGAGTTTCGACACTTAGTAAAAATCTGTGTTTTTGAGGTTCTGGTTTGTACGACGTTGGGTGCGACGTCGCAGGTAGGACTGCGACGTTGAGTATGACGTCGCTAAAGGCGACGTTTCGCAATTTAATGCGACGTAGGGTGCTGCGTCGCTAATGCGACGTAGGTGATTTCTGCGACGTAGGGGCTTGCGTCGCTAAGTGCGACGTGGCGAGGTATTGGCGACGTTAAGGCTGACGTCGCTATATGCGACGTCGCAATTTAATGCGACGTTGTGACTGACGTCGCACTATGCGACGTCACGAGGGGTTTTGCGACGTAGAAGCTGACGTCGCATAAATTCTGGGTCAAATGCGACGTAGCGGTCTGTTGGCCGGAAAATGTGTCGAAAACGAGTTTTTCGGTTTCCGTTCGGTCCCAAACTTTTACCCAACCCTTATAGGGACATTATAAGTTGTTACAAACTACTAGAAAGTGAAAACACTTAAAAACGAGAGATTTCGGGATTTGTCGGAAACTTACAAATTGTCGGATGAGAAATCCGAAAAGATAGGATGATAGATCGTGTCGCGGTGGTCGTTTTCTTCCAAAGTGATAATGAGATCCAAGGTCGTTTGATGTTGCTATTTGCGATTTTTAGTGAGTTTTGGTGATGAAAGTTTGAGAGAAAAAGATGAAGGAGAGAGAGAGGAAAGGAAATAAATGAAAGAAAAGAGGAGGTGGAGGTGGGGTTATCCCCATTTCCAGTTTTTCGCCCCGCGTTCCGTGTGGTGTTCGTTTGCTCCGTTGTTTAGACGTTAAATAATTATTTTACGTTTTAATTATAAGTTTTAGATTACGAATTTTTACGCGATAGTTTGTTTAATTATTTTACTAATCACTTTATTTTGAGTTATAAGTTGTAATTTATTTTATTTGGTTTGCGCGTTTTACGTTTTAAATTATGTAATTCCTGATTGTACGATACGAAATATTATAATAATAATATTTTTGATATAAACCGTTATTTAATAAAATTTTGTCACCAACGTCCATATAAAATAGAATCGAAATACATCCGATTTAAATTGCGTACGATTTAATCAAATCGCATTTTCGTATATATTCAACAATATATATAATTCGATACATTAATTAGCCTAACAAGGAACTAATTACATGTATTAACATATGATTATGCACTAATTACTAGTCCTAATTTGGCGGGTGTTACATTCTCCCCCTGTTAGAAGAATTTCGTCCCGAAATTTAGCTCGAGGTCGTGTTCGATGTAGAATCAGTGAAAAGTTGAGGATATTTGAGTCGCATTTGGTCTTCCCGTTCCCAGGTGAATTCCGGACCACGCCGCGAATTCCATCTGACCTTGACGATGGGAATACGACTTTGTTTCAGTTGTTTGACCTCACGGTCCATAATTTCAGCGGGTTCCTCAACGAAATGAAGTTTATCGTCAACACGAATTTCATCTAATGGAATAATAAGTGTCTCATCAGACAGACACTTCTTCAGATTTGAAATATGAAAAGTAGGGTGCACGCTGCTAAGTTCGGATGGCAGCTGCAATCGATAAGCTACGGGGCCAATCCTTTCGAGGATCTCAAACGGCCCGATGTATCTGGGATTCAACTTCCCGCGTTTGCCAAAACGGATGACGCCTTTCCAGGGCGATACTTTTAAGAGTACTCGATCCCCAACTTGGAACTCGAGTGGTTTGCGTCTCACGTCAGCATAACTTTTCTGACGATCACGTGCGGCTTTGAGTCTGTTCTGGATTTCCACAATTCTCTCAGTGGTGGCGTGAATGAGTTCAGGACCAGTGAGTTGACTATCTCCCACTTCAGTCCAACAGATCGGTGATCGGCACTTACGACCGTACAGTGCCTCAAATGGTGCAGCCTTAATGCTGGCATGATAACTGTTATTGTACGAAAATTCGCACAACGGTAGATGTTTTTCCCAGTTTGTACCGAAATCAACTACGCAAGCGCGTAGCATATCTTCCAAGGTTTGAATGGTTCGTTCACTTTGGCCGTCTGTTTGAGGATGGTACGCGGTACTCATATCGAGACGGGTACCCAATGCTTTTTGAAGTGATTGCCAAAAGTGAGAAGTGAAACAGGCATCTCTGTCAGAGATGATCGAGATTGGAACACCATGATGAGAAATGATTTCCTTGATGTAAATTTGTGTAAGGCGTTCCATTTTATCGTTTTCTTTGATTGCCAGGAAATGAGCAGATTTGGTGAGACGATCAACGATCACCCAAATGGTATCGCAACCGTTCGATGACTTGGGTAGTTTGGTTATGAAATCCATGGCAATTTGATCCCATTTCCATTCAGGGATTTCAGGCTGTTGGAGTAAACCAGGAGGTTTCTGATGTTCGGTTTTGACTTTCGAGCAAGTAAGACACTTGCTGACATAAGTGGCGATTTCGGCTTTCATGTTTGGCCACCAATAAAATTCCTTGATACCGTGGTACATCTTATCGGATCCCGGATGAATAGAATATTTAGACTTGTGAGCCTCGTCCATCACCAAGTCTCTTAGGTTCCCAAAACTAGGCAACCAGATTCGGTTTGTGAAATACCTAATCCCGTTAGGTCTGATTTCGAATTGTTTGTCAATGCCCTGCAAGGCTTCATTTTTGATGTTTTCAGGTTTCAGGGCTTCGATCTGAGCGGCATGAATTTGAATGGTAAGATCGTTATGAATGGTCATACTGAGGGCTCGGACTCGAAGTGGTTTTGATCGTTCCTTTCGACTGAGGGCATCGGCTACAACATTAGCCTTCTCTGGATGGTACTTGATCTCGCAATCATAATCTGTAAGCAACTCGACCCATCGACGTTGCCTCATATTGAGATCCTTCTGATCGAAGATATGTTGGAGACTTTTGTGATCGGTAAAGATGGTGCACTTAGTGCCGTAGAGATAATGTCTCCAGATTTTGAGAGCAAAAACGACAGCTCCAAGTTCGAGATCGTGAGTGGTGTAGTTCTTTTCATGAATTTTCAGCTGTCGTGAGGCATAGGAAATAACTTTGTCTCGTTGCATCAATACACAACCGAGACCTTGGTGAGAAGCATCGCAGTATACCACGAAGTCATCGGTGCCTTCGGGTAGGGATAGAATTGGAGCACTGCAAAGCTTTTGTTTCAAAAGTTGGAATGCTGACTCTTGTTTCTCGGTCCAATCGAACCTTTTGTCCTTCTGAGTCAGTACCGTGAGTGGTTGAGCTATTTTGGAGAAATTCTCGATAAATCGTCGATAATACCCAGCAAGACCCAAGAATTGTCGTACTTCAGTTGCAGAGGTGGGTGCTTGCCAGTCTTTGATAGCCTCGATTTTTGATGGGTCCACGTGAATTCCCTGACTGTCGATCACGTGACCAAGAAATTGTACGGTTTGGATCCAGAACTCACACTTAGAGAATTTAGCATAAAGCTCCTCGTGTCTAAGTAGTTCAAGGATGGTTCTGAGGTGTTGCGCATGTTCTTGCTCGTTGCGCGAGTAAATGAGTATGTCATCGATAAAGACAATGACAAACTTATCGAGGTAAGGTTTGCACACCCGGTTCATGAGGTCCATGAATACAGCCGGTGCGTTGGTTAGACCAAAGGGCATCACTTGGAATTCGTAGTGCCCGTAACGAGTTCTGAAAGCAGTTTTTGGAATATCGGTGTCGCGAACTCGTAACTGATGATAACCTGATCGCAGATCGATTTTTGAGTAGAAACTTGAACCCTGAAGTTGGTCGAATAGATCATCAATGCGAGGAAGTGGATAACGGTTCTTGATGGTCAATTTATTCAATTCTCGGTAGTCGATGCACATTCGGAAAGAACCGTCCTTCTTCTTAACAAATAAGACCGGAGCTCCCCAAGGTGAAGAACTCGGTTTAATGAATCCTCTATCCAGAAGTTCCTGTAACTGAGAGGACAACTCCTGAAGTTCGGATGGGGCTAAACGGTATGGTGCGCGGGCCACCGGTGCGGCACCCGGCACGAGATCGATTGAGAACTCAACCTGTCTAGGCGGAGGTAGACCAGGTAGTTCTTCCGGAAAGACTTCGGGAAAGTCTCTAACAATCGGCACATCCTCAAGTCGCTTCTCCTCCGACTTCTTCTCGGTAATGTGTGCGAGTATGGCAGGGTAACCCTTTCTCAGAAATTTTCGGGTTTTTAAGCAGGAGATTATATTGAGTCCCGTCCCACCGGTCTCCCCCTGTATGATCAATGTTCCACCAACGGCGAGTGGAATACGGACAATTTTATCGTGACAAACGATTTCAGCTCGATGTTTGGACAACCAGTCCATTCCAATAATGACGTCGAAACTGCCGATTTCAATGGGTATAAGATCGATCGAAAAGGTTTCGTCAGCTAAGTTTAAAGTGCAATTAGGTATCACACTGGTGGTTTCTACAAGTTTTCCATTGGCAAGCTCTACAGTGTACTTAACATCTAAGGTAACAGGAGTGATGTCAAGTAATGGGCAAAAATCATCGGAGATAAAGCTTCTATCAGCACCAGTATCAAATAGAACAGAAGCAGTTAAGTTGTTGAGGAGGAACAAACCCGAGACCTCATTCGGGTCTTGGCGGGCGTCCCCAGATTTGATGACGAAAGCTCTGCTGCGGGTATTGTTGTTGTTGTTGCGGTTGTTGTTGTTGTTCTTCAGTTTTGGGCACGAGTCCCTGAAATGCCCCGGTTTCCCACACTCAAAGCATACCTTGGGTGGTCTGGTGTTGTTGTTGGAGTTGTTGTTGGTGGGTGAGCGGCAGTCTTTGGTGAGGTGGCCGTACCTCTTGCAGTTGTTGCAAAAGGGACCACAGGAACCCTCATGGTGGCGACTGCACTTGGAACAGTAGGGTTTGTTCCCAGTGTAGCCTCGTACGATGTCAGTGGTGGTGTTGTAAGATTTGATGGTGTCGGGTTTCTTGTTTTGTTGGTTGGAGTGGTTGTTGTGGTAGTCAGACCACTTGCGTTTGTTGTTTTGGGAGGATGAAGTGGGTGGTTCCGAATCTTGGCTCATAGACATCAGGTCTTGGGCCAATGAGATCGCACCGTCAATGGTGGTTGGTTTTGAAGAGATGACGTGTCCCCGAACAAAATCAGGGAGACCAAGGGCGTACTTCCTGATTTTATCAGGTTCAGTGCTTACCATAGCTGGGCGGAGAGCAGCTAGTTGTTGAAACCTGGTGGTATAACCATCGATATCACCACCCTGAACCTTTAGGTTCCAGAACTCCTCATCTAGCTTTTGGAGTTTGGCGATAGAGCAGTATTTGGCAGTGAGTTTTGCCTTTAATTCCTCCCAAGTGAGTTGGTAGGCAATGTCAGCACCCACTGATTGGGTATATGAATTCCACCAAGAGTGGGCATCATCTTCAAGGGAGCAGGTGGCGAAGTTTACTTTGTCGTTCTCCGCGCATTTACTAACACGGAAAACAGTTTCCATTTTCTCGAACCATCTGATCAGTCCGATGGCTCCTTCAGAACCCTTGAAGCTCGAGGGTTTGCAGCTCTGAAAGTCCTTGTAAGAACAAGGTTTGGTGGTAGAGGTTCCAGCGGTATCGCTGTTTCTTGTGGAGTTTGGCGGGGTATTCCGGGCTAAGGCTTCAGTAACAGCCTGGGTGATGAGTGACGTAATCTGAGCATCAGTGTAAGGTCTGGTCTTTGGCGGCATGATTCTTCAATAAAAGAAATGAAGATACATGAGATTTTGCAAGCAAGTTGTATTTATCTCAGATGTACATGTATAAAAGCAGTAATACATAACATCAACAGGGATAATGGCAATTAATATGAGTCGAAAACAGCAAGAATACTTGATAAATGATACGAGTTCAAAGGTTACATCCTACAGATGTATTACAAAAGATGTCGGGAATTGTTACATCCGACCGAATTATAGAATAGCGCGTAGATAGTTACTAGATTACAGGGTAGATTACAAGACAAAGACTACACTAGTCTTAACGTAGATTAATTTGTTCCATCATCGTGACAAGACGGTCCACAGTGTTTGCAAGCCTGCTAGCTTGTCGGGCGTTGTCTTCTGCTAGTGCAAGTCGTTGTGTTAGTCCACGCGCATATTCTTCTGCCTCAAGTGAGCGTTGCACACATTCATCCATCCTTTGTTGCAGAAGGGCATTTTCCACCCTTATTTCTATTATTTGATTACGAAGGATATCCATGTTGTTGTTAGTGGTTTCAAGATCGTCGGAGACTTGTTCTATGCGTTCGAGGGATGTAAGTCTCCAATTTTCGTTCGTTTCCTGCAGCACGACATCCATGGTGCGAAGTCGCTGCTCGTGTTGGTTTACCCTAGCGGCTAAAGCCGGTAAGGCGATGTGAGTGGGATACGGGCCAGCTCGAGGCAACCTGTTGTTCCTCCTTGCTACCCTTGGGTTCTGCGACCCGGATTGAGAGCGAGATGAATTTGATGGGATGTTTGCCATTTCTGAGACAAAGCGTTAGTAAGATTGAGGCCTATATTCATATAGTTCCTATATAATATAGCCTATTGAGTGTCTAGCATAAACATGTTTAAGTCTCGGTTCTCTCGAGGTCAGAGTCTTCTATTGTACCCTGTTCAGCCATAACTACTTTCAGATCTTACATCATCTTTGCTTAATTGTACATAGTTGATCAGGCTATGTTAAATTAAACTCGTATGACGTAATCACTGAACCAGTTATACCTAATAAGGAATACCGCCTAATGGTCATAGTCTAGGCCCACTAAATGCAACCTAGTTCACTATAACCTTAGGCTCTGATACCAATCTGTAACACCCCCAAATTTGATGATTTGCGGAAGCTTGATTTGGGTGTTACTAATCAATAACAAAGCACAAAGATAAATAGCAAACGACTCTATATGCGTCGTTTTAACAAAATATATTGCTAACTGAAATGTTTACAACATTTAAAAGCTTTACATAGCTCGAGTTTAATAAAATGAGATTTCAGTACATAAGTACTTGTACAAAATATACTAACGCAAGAAAATCTCAATCGTCTGTATGCTGACTCGAGCTAAATCCTGAAGCAGAAACATCCTACTGCTGGGTACCTGCGATATATGCTAAAAGGTCAGCTATAAAGCTGGTGAGCTCACAGGTTTAAAATCAAGTAATATCGTATGAACCGCAAGATTTAAATAATGAATTGCATCCAGCAATTAAATAGTGAATTGCATCCAGCAATTAAATGATAATCATCGTGTATACAGCCATGAGCACATAGTTGAGCTTAACTCGAGGGCCGGGTCCCCTATAGAGAATTCCGGGCGAGGTGCCTCCACGAATGCCTAATCCACATTCGTCTTCCCAAATATTAGTATGTCCGTTTACCCGGTTAGTGCTTGCTAACCCGAACGAGGAGGGTCAATCCTATATGGTACCATATACTAATATTCACGCTACAACGTATTAACAATTATTCCGTTCTGAGGACTTTTAAATGATTAGTTTCGAAAAACTCATGTAGTATATGAAATGTTTGTACTTGCGTTCACATGTTAAAAGTTTGAGCAGTATATCACACCCCTGAGCAAAACAGTAAAAAGAGGGGCTATGAGACTCACCTGAGTCTGAATGCGTTTAAACAAACGTAAGTTGATTAGCCGAAATGAAGTCCAAAGACTTGTAACCTGAGGGTGTCCACGACACGCGATGGTTATAAATATGATTGGGTATCTCAAAAGATCACCCCAGTAGTTGTTCATCCAACTATAATGTCCCAATCTCCACTATTTGGTTGATACGTTTAAGTGTTTGAAAAGTGTACGGCCCGTTGGTGACGGATTTGTAATAATAATCTCAATTATTACTATTTTGATTTCGTGGCGTTTTATTTGAAAAATGTGTTTTGATTGTGTTTTAGAAGCCGTTACGAAATCTAAGTACGGGGGTCCGGGGGCAGCGCCCCTGGTAGCGGGGTCCAAGGGGCGGCAGCCCCTGGCGGGGTCCAAGGGGCAGAGCCCCTGGCTAGGGTCGAGCTGCCAGGTCAGCTTGGAAAATTTTTATTTCTACTATATTGCTTTAAGGAAAAACGCATCTGGATCTGAATTTGGGTAAAATCGAGTGATAAATTTCGAGTTTCGACACTTAGTAAAAATCTGTGTTTTTGAGGTTCTGGTTTGTACGACGTTGGGTGCGACGTCGCAGGTAGGACTGCGACGTTGAGTATGACGTCGCTAAAGGCGACGTTTCGCAATTTAATGCGACGTAGGGTGCTGCGTCGCTAATGCGACGTAGGTGATTTCTGCGACGTAGGGGCTTGCGTCGCTAAGTGCGACGTGGCGAGGTATTGGCGACGTTAAGGCTGACGTCGCTATATGCGACGTCGCAATTTAATGCGACGTTGTGACTGACGTCGCACTATGCGACGTCACGAGGGGTTTTGCGACGTAGAAGCTGACGTCGCATAAATTCTGGGTCAAATGCGACGTAGCGGTCTGTTGGCCGGAAAATGTGTCGAAAACGAGTTTTTCGGTTTCCGTTCGGTCCAAAACTTTTACCCAACCCTTATAGGGACATTATAAGTTGTTACAAACTACTAGAAAGTGAAAACACTTAAAAACGAGAGATTTCGGGATTTGTCGGAAACTTACAAATTGTCGGATGAGAAATCCGAAAAGATAGGATGATAGATCGTGTCGCGGTGGTCGTTTTCTTCCAAAGTGATAATGAGATCCAAGGTCGTTTGATGTTGCTATTTGCGATTTTTAGTGAGTTTTGGTGATGAAAGTTTGAGAGAAAAAGATGAAGGAGAGAGAGAGGAAAGGAAATAAATGAAAGAAAAGAGGAGGTGGAGGTGGGGTTATCCCCATTTCCAGTTTTTCGCCCCGCGTTCCGTGTGGTGTTCGTTTGCTCCGTTGTTTAGACGTTAAATAATTATTTTACGTTTTAATTATAAGTTTTAGATTACGAATTTTTACGCGATAGTTTGTTTAATTATTTTACTAATCACTTTATTTTGAGTTATAAGTTGTAATTTATTTTATTTGGTTTGCGCATTTTACGTTTTAAATTATGTAATTCCTGATTGTACGATACGAAATATTATAATAATAATATTTTTGACATAAACCGTTATTTAATAAAATTTTGTCACCAACGTCCATATAAAATAGAATCGAAATACATCCGATTTAAATTGCGTACGATTTAATCAAATCGCATTTTCGTATATATTCAACAATATATATAATTCGATACATTAATTAGCCTAACAAGGAACTAATTACATGTATTAACATATGATTAGGCACTAATTACTAGTCCTAATTTGGCGGGTGTTACAGTATAGTTCGTTCGCTCTGACCGTCAGTTTGAGGATGGTAAGCTGTACTCATATCCAGACGAGTACCAAGAGATTTTTGCAGTGATTGCCAGAAGCGAGAAGTAAATCGAGCATCTCGGTCAGAGATAATAGAGATGGGCACGCCGTGTCTTGACACGATCTCTTTCAGGTAGATCCGTGTCAAACGTTCCATCTTGTCAGTTTCCTTGAGGGCTAGGAAATGAGCAGATTTAGTGAGTCGGTCTACGATCACCCAAATGGTATCGCAACCGCTAGAAGTTTTCGGGAGTTTAGTAATGAAATCCATGGTGATCTGCTCCCATTTCCATTCAGGAATTTCCGGTTGGTGTAGCAAACCGGAAGGTTTCTGGTGTTCGGCTTTAACCTTAGAGCAAGTAAGACACTTGCTAACGTAGGTAGCAATGTCGGCTTTCATGTTGGGCCACCAGTACAACTCTTTGATGCCATGGTACATTTTGTCGGCACCAGGGTGTATAGATATAACACCCAACAACTTAAGACACAAATTTTTTTTTTTTTTTTTTTTTTTTTTATTCAGAAGCGTAAATCCCATATATAATATATACATAGATGCCACGATATCACCAACCCAAAACATTACATATGTTCTAAAATTTAGATATAGTTACAAACGATAATTATCAACTGGGTGTTATTTAACAAAACAAAGTAATAACAAAACGATCAGAGTTCAGCTTGGCAAACATTTCTTCAAACCATCAACACGTCCCAAACAACCCAAAAGTTAACCTGCAAAAGTATTGTGGGGAATTAGCACGAAGCTAAGTGAGTAAACTAAGTCTAACAATCAAACTTAGTATAACAATCAATTCACAACAATCATCTAAATAAACAATCAAACAGAGGATCGGTGGTTCTTGAGATACCCTCAGTCCGCGGTGGCACTCCAAGAACACTTAATAATCAACTGCAGGCCAATACAGAGATTTTTACCGATAGTTTATTGCTATCTTTAACCAATATGGGTTAATTCACAACGAATGTTCATCCGACCCATAAGGATTAACCTATAGCAACTAAACCCAAAATTGACCTCTATCATTCCAACCTATCATGGAATTATTCACAAGAAATCAATCCATCCATCAAACCACAAGTTTAATCAATAATCCTATCATTAATGCAACGATAAATCAGTCATTACAAGCAACTTAAAATTGATGCAACTAAATGTTAACACCAAGATTAAATTGTGAGAAGCAGTCCACTCACCTGTCAGTCTCAGTCTCCAACTCAAAAGTCTTATTTTATTGAGTCTTCGGTGTCTCTGTAAACACAATTAGAACACAAGTTAATAACTCGTTTCATAATTTAATTATGACTATACTCAATTATATACATTGATAATCAAGGAATATCAATAACTAAACAATATAAGTGTTAGATTCACATAAGTTCACAAAATATCAATTTCTTCAAAATTACAAAGGCAAACGCGATCCGGACAATGGAGGTTGGGATCGCGTTCCTCTTAAGAAAATATTCTGTAACCATTTTACACTTGCAAACGCGATCCGGGTGTATGAGCTGGATCGCGTTTTGAAGAAGGAATCAGGATTGAGACAAAACAACACATAGCAACGCGATCCGGGCTATCTAGCCGGATCGCGTTTGTCACGTTTCCAGCAACAAAAACCCAGATCAGCAAGAACACCAGCACGAACCAAAAGTCTAAATTCACTAAATTCGGATACCATATATGTTTTTAACCCAAAAAGAACCTTAACTAACATCCTATAACATGTTATAACAACAAATCATCATCATCAAACTCCTAATTTCACTCATGCATCCACATTTAACCTAGTTCCAACCAAAAACTCAAATTATACATAAAAATGGAAAATGTACTTACAAGGAAGATGATAACAAGAAGGAGGTGTTGTAACTCAGATTATTGCACCAAAATCACAGCTTCAAAATGAATTGTTTGGGGTTTTCCTTTGATTTTATGTGAAGTGTGTGTGTGTGTTCTTGAAGTGTGAAAGAAAAATGAAAATGTTAGGTCGACCTACACACTTTTATTCAAGACATATGCAGTATAAAATTATGCCCCTTCTAAATCTATTGTCTGGAACCTGGATTTCTAACGCGAGAATATTATTTTATTTTATCGTCATCTAAGTTTATTTAAAACAATTAATATTTCACTAATCACAATATTTCCTGAGGCTCACTTACATATTAAATTTAAAATCGAACACAGGTAAAAATTTTAAATCGCATAAATAATTTAAAGAAAATACCTTTTTCTTCTAGGCCCGATTTGGGGATGTTACAAATCACCCCTCCTTAGAAAGATTTCGTCCCGAAATCTAACTAGACCCAAATAGATTAGGGTGTCTAATCCGCATACTCTCCTCCGTTTCCCAAGTGAGATCCGCACCCAAACTATGTTTCCACTTAACCAAAACCATAGGAATTTCTTTTCTACGTAATTTGGTCACTTTCCTATCTAAAAGCTCGACAGGTTCTTCTACCAATTTCTTACTTGGGTCAACCCGAAGATCTTGCAAAGGAAGGATTTGGGATTGATCCTCCACATTGCACTTTCTTAAATAGCAAACATTAAATGTATCGTGAATACCAGCTAATTCAGGCGGAAGATCTAAAGAAACCGATTGTTCATTAATCACCTGACGGATTCTAAATGGGCCAATAAATCGGGGAGCTAACTTCCCCCGTTTACCAAATCTAATAACACCCTTCCACGGAGAAACCTTTAAATAAACTAATTCACCTTCAACAAATACAACAGGTTGCCTACGTGGGTCAGCATACTGTTTCTGTCTATCACGTGCCGCTTTCAGTTTCTCACGAGCAATCTTAACTTTGTCAGCTGTAATTTGAACTAAATCGGGACCCGCAAACTGTTTTTCTCCCGCTTCTAACCAACATGTAGGTGTTCGACAACGGCGCCCATACAACATCTCATATGGCGGCATACCAATGCTAGAATGATAAGAATTATTATAAGCAAAATCTATCAATGGTAAGTGTGAATCCCAAGAACCGCCATACTCAAGTACACAAGCTCTCAACATATCCTCGAGTGTCTGAATAGTACGCTCTGACTGCCCGTCTGTCTGAGGATGATACGCTGTGCTAAGATTAACTCTGGTACCTAATTCACGTTGCAAACTCTGCCAAAAACCAGAAACAAACCTAGAATCTCTATCGGAAACAATGGAAAAAGGAATACCATGTCTAACAACAATCTCATGAATGTACAATTGAGCAAGTCGAGTCAATGATGCCATCTCACTGGTGGCTAGAAAATGTGCACTCTTGGTTAATCTATCAACTATCACCCATATCATATCATTACCTTTCTGAGTGCGGGGAAACTTGGTAACGAAATCCATAGTAATGTGCTCCCATTTCCATTCCGGAATATCTAACTGTTTCAATGAACCATAGGGCTTCTGATGTTCTGCTTTAACCTGGGAACATATATGACAAGTCTCCACCATTCGAGCAACATCGGTTTTCATAGTTGGCCACCAATACAATGGTTTCAAATCGTTGTACATTTTCGTACTCCCTGGATGAACAGATAACCTCGATTTATGTGCCTCAGACAATATCAAATCCCGAAGTCCCCCAATCAATGGAACCTAAACCCGTGACTGGAAAGTTTTCAATCCTCGAGAATCATCAATCAATAAATCCTTCCGTTTCAACAAAATCTCATATTTTAAATTTTGATCCATCAACGCTTCTAACTGTGCAGCTTTCAACTGAGAAATCAAATCAGAAGATATTTCTAAATGCATAAAATAAATTCGATCGGAAGGTACATTTCGGCTTAAAGCATCGGCAACCACATTAGCTTTACCCGGGTGATATCGGATTTCACAGTCATAATCCTTAATCAATTCCAACCATCGGCGCTGTCTCATATTAAGTTCTTTCTGAGTAAACATATACCGGAGGCTTTTGTGATCTGTACATACAACACAACTAGTACCGTATAAATAGTGTCTCCAGATTTTCAACGCAAATACCACAGCTGCAAGCTCTAAATCGTGTGTGGGGTAATTTCTTTCATGAGTTTTAAGCTGACGAGAAGCGTAAGCAATAACACGATCATGTTGCATCAAGACAGCACCCAAACCAGCATGAGAAGCATCACAATAAACCACAAAACCCTCGGAACCATCAGGTAATGCTAACACTGGCGCCTGACATAACAACTGTTTAAGAGTCTGAAAAGATGTTTCTTGTTGATCTCCCCACTGAAATTTAGTATCCTTTCTAGTTAGCTTGGTTAACGGGCCAGCAATTTTGGAGAAATCCTTGATAAATTTTCGATAATATCCCGCTAAACCAAGGAAACTTTTGATCTCAGAAGGTGATTTAGGAGCATTCCAATTCATAACGGCGTCCACTTTGGAAGGATCCACTTTGACACCATCCTTACAAATAATATGCCCAAGAAACTGTACCTCTCGGAGCCAAAATTCGCATTTGGAAAATTTAGCAAAAAGATGCTCTCTTTTCAAAATCTCAAGAATTAATCTTAAATGATGTTCATGTTCAGCCTCAGACTTAGAATAAATCAAGATATCGTCAATAAATACAATCACAAACTTGTCTAGAAAAGGTCGACATACACGATTCATTAAGTCCATAAAAATAGCAGGAGCATTAGTCAATCTAAAAGGCATAACTAAGAACTCGTAATGACCATACCGGGTACGAACAGCAGTCTTAGGAACATCTTCCTCACGAACTCGTACCTGATGATAACCGGATCTCAAATCGATCTTAGAAAAATAGGATGATCCCTGTAACTGATCAAATAACTCATCAATTCTGGGCAATGGATACTTGTTTTTCACTGTTCTTTTATTGAGCTCTCTATAATCAATACACATTTGAAGAGTACCATCCTTTTTCTTAACAAACAATACCGGAGCACCCCACGGGGAAGAACTCGGTCGAATAAACCCTTTATCTAACAGTTCCTGAATTTGACCCATCATCTCACGGATTTCAGAAGGAGCTAATCTATAAGGAGACTTAGCTACAGGAGTCGAACCAGGAATCAAATCAATCTGAAATTCTACATCTCTTACAGGGGGTAAACCAGGCAATTCATCCGGAAAAACTTCCGGGTATTCAGAAACCACCGGAAAATTTGTCAAAGATTTCTTTTCTAACTTGCTATCTATCACATATGCCAAATAAGAATCACATCCCTTAGATAGAGATTTCCTAGCTTTCAACAAGGAAATCAATGGTAGACTACCCTTTACTCATTCTCCTCGAGCCATGACGTATGACCCATCAGAAATGGGAATTCTTATAATCTTTTTATGACAATCAATTTTGGCCTTATTCAAACTTAACCAATCCATACCAATAACTACATCGAAACTAGGAATTGGCATTAACAAAAAGGAGACTAAGAAATTATGACCCTCAATAAGTATACTAGCTCCAGCTACCGATGTGGTAACAGGAACTAATTTACCGTCAGCAATTTCAACTTCTAAAGGCTTAACAATCAAAGAGGGGATCAATTTCAGTCTATCACAAAAGTTCACAGATATAAACGAACAATTGGCACCAGAATCAAACAATACACGAGCTGGTATAGAATTTATGAGAAATGTACCAGTGATGACATCTTCAGTGGCGACAGCATCATCAACTGTCATTCGGAAAGCTCGGCTAGCAGCTACTGGTGGATTTTTCCTCTTTTGACCAGATGATGGCGAACCTTTACCCGTACCCATACTCTGTCTCTTCGCCTCAGGACAATCCCCTGCACGATGCCCTTCTTTATGGCAATTCCAACACACGCTATTTGGGTAGGTACAATCCTTTGCAGCGTGACCAAAAATTCCACACTTAACACATCTAGATGTCTGGGGAGTACAAGGACCATTATGTCTAGCTCGACATCTATTACAATAGTTACTATCCGTTGGAATACTAGAATTCGATCTCCTGTTTTGTTGACTACCTTGTCCTTTCTGTTTACTCGAAGAATCTCCTTTGTTTTTCTGTGAATACCTTTCTTTATTCAACACTCTTTTAGCCATAATATCCCCATCGACCGAACGAGCTAAATCATAAGCTTGAGGAAGTGAACCTGCTAGTCTCACTGTGGTACGGTAATCAGGAGGTAATGTTTTCACAAAGTGCTCAATTTTGGTCCGGTCAGTTGGAACCCACTGTTGCCCAAACCGTAATTTATCTGAAAACTGTTTAATTAATTCATCAATCGTCATTTGATCAGTCTTTTGTAAGTCAAGAAACTCTTGTCTAATCCGTGAAAGATTATACTCCGAGCAAAATTGCTTACAAATTTCAGCATGAAAATCTGGCCATCTTATATCATTCAACTGTTGTGGAGATAATGGTGCAGTAATCGAATCCCACCATGACATGGCTTGACCCTTTAATAACTGAACCGCATAAGGTACCTTATTCTACTCCTCACAATGACATACATTTAGTTTTCTCTCTACATCTCGAAGCCAGTCAAGAGTGACCGTAGGATCGGTACTTCCAGAATAAGTTGAAGGATTGCAAGACATAAAGGTTTTAAGAGAACAACCTTTCTTCAACTGTTGAAAAGGTGGAATAGGTATTTGATAAGTAGTATAACCAGACGAAGGAAAAGGACCCGAGGCCTGATAAGTATAACCCTGTTGCTGCTGTTGTGAAATAAAAGGATTAGATACCGGAATCCGTGTAGAAGATACAATAGGTGGTACAGTAGTCACAATGTGGGGACGAGTAGAAACTGGATGTTGAGAAGATCCAGCTCGTTCTCTCTGAAGTTTCAACACTCTATTCTCCAATCTCATAATATACTCCTGATCAGTTTCAGTTTCTCCACCGGCTAAATTAGATGTACCATTATGACCCTGGTTCTCTGGTGGTGCATCTGTCCGCGTAGTATCATTGAGAGTATGGGAAGGTGGCTCATTATCCGCCATACCTGTCATCACATCACATCTCAACATTCGTTAATTGTTAGTACTAGCAACTAACCAAATCAACTATCGTAACTAATCCCCACCACAAGAAATGTTTGACCAACATGACTAAGTTTAGGATTGAACACTTTAAATATTCAATTCACCTAAACTTACGCTCTGATACCAACTTATAACACCCCACAACTTAAGACACAAATTTTTTTTTTTTTTTTTATTCGGAAGCGTAAATCCCATATATAATATATACATAGATGCCACGATATCACCAACCCAAAACATTACATATGTTCTAAAATTTAGATATAGTTACAAACGATAATTATCAACTGGGTGTTATTTAACAAAACAAAGTAATAACAAAACGATCAGAGTTCAGCTTGGCAAACATTTCTTCAAACCATCAACACATCCCAAACAACCCAAAAGTTAACCTGCAAAAGTATTGTGGGGAATTAGCACGAAGCTAAGTGAGTAAACTAAGTCTAACAATCAAACTTAGTATAACAATCAATTCACAACAATCATCTAAATAAACAATCAAACAGAGGATCGGTGGTTCTTGAGATACCCTCAGTCCGCGGTGGCACTCCAAGAACACTTAATAATCAACTGCAGGCCAATACAGAGATTTTTACCGATAGTTTATTGCTATCTTTAACCAATATGGGTTAATTCACAACGAATGTTCATCCGACCCATAAGGATTAACCTATAGCAACTAAACCCAAAATTGACCTCTATCATTCCAACCTATCATGGAATTATTCACAAGAAATCAATCCATCCATCAAACCACAAGTTTAATCAATAATCCTATCATTAATGCAACGATAAATCAGTCATTACAAGCAACTTAAAATTGATGCAACTAAATGTTAACACCAAGATTAAATTGTGAGAAGCAGTCCACTCACCTGTCAGTCTCAGTCTCCAACTCAAAAGTCTTATTTTATTGAGTCTTCGGTGTCTCTGTAAACACAATTAGAACACAAGTTAATAACTCGTTTCATAATTTAATTATGACTATACTCAATTATATACATTGATAATCAAGGAATATCAATAACTAAACAATATAAGTGTTAGATTCACATAAGTTCACAAAATATCAATTTCTTCAAAATTACAAAGGCAAACGCGATCCGGACAATGGAGGTTGGGATCGCGTTCCTCTTAAGAAAATATTCTGTAACCATTTTACACTTGCAAACGCGATCCGGGTGTATGAGCTGGATCGCGTTTTGAAGAAGGAATCAGGATTGAGACAAAACAACACATAGCAACGTGATCCGGGCTATCTAGCCGGATCGCGTTTGTCACGTTTCCAGCAACAAAAACCCAGATCAGCAAGAACACCAGCACGAACCAAAAGTCTAAATTCACTAAATTCGGATACCATATATGTTTTTAACCCAAAAAGAACCTTAACTAACATCCTATAACATGTTATAACAACAAATCATCATCATCAAACTCCTAATTTCACTCATGCATCCACATTTAACCTAGTTCCAACCAAAAACTCAAATTATACATAAAAATGGAAAATGTACTTACAAGGAAGATGATAACAAGAAGGAGGTGTTGTAACTCAGATTATTGCACCAAAATCACAGCTTCAAAATGAATTGTTTGGGGTTTTCCTTTGATTTTATGTGAAGTGTGTGTGTGTGTTCTTGAAGTGTGAAAGAAAAATGAAAATGTTAGGTCGACCTACACACTTTTATTCAAGACATATGCAGTATAAAATTATGCCCCTTCTAAATCTATTGTCTGGAACCTGGATTTCTAACGCGAGAATATTATTTTATTTTATCGTCATTTAAGTTTATTTAAAACAATTAATATTTCACTAATCACAATATTTCCTGAGGCTCACTTACATATTAAATTTAAAATCGAACACAGGTAAAAATTTTAAATCGCATAAATAATTTATAGAAAATACCTTTTTCTTCTAGGCCCGATTTGGGGATGTTACAATAGAGTATTTAGACTTGTGTGCCTCGTCCATCACCAAGTCTCGTAAGTTCCCGTAGCTGGGCAACCAGAGTCGGTTAGAGAAATACTTGGCCCTGTTTGGTTTAGTTTCAAACTGTTTGTCCATGCCTCGCAAGGCCTCGTGTTTGACATTTTCAGGTTTGAGTGCTTCGAGTTGAGCGGTAATAATCTGAATAATCAGGTCATTGTGTATAGTCATGACAAGTGCTCGGACTCGAAGGGGTTTCACTCGTTCTTTACGACTTAAGGCGTCGGCAACAACGTTTGCCTTACCTGGATGGTAACGTATTTCACAGTCGTAATCAGTAAGCAACTCGACCCATCGACGTTGCCGCATGTTAAGATCCTTCTGATCGAAGATGTGTTGGAGACTTTTGTGGTCGGTGAAAATTGTACACTTGGAACCGTACAAGTAGTGTCTCCAGATTTTTAGAGCAAATACAACTGCCCCCAACTCTAGGTCATGAGTTGTGTAATTCTTTTCGTGGACCTTGAGTTGTCGAGAGGCGTAAGCAATAACTTTGTCTCGTTGCATCAGCATGCAACCGAGACCTTGGTGTGAAGCATCACAGTATACCACGAAGTCATCGTTGCCTTCGGGTAAGGATAAGATAGGTGCACTGCAGAGTTTCTGTTTGAGTAGCTGGAAAGCTGACTCTTGTTTGTCAGTCCAATCGAATTTCCTTTCTTTTTGAGTCAGTGCAGTGAGAGGTTGTGCTATTTTTGAAAAATTCTCAATGAATCGCCTGTAGTATCCGGCGAGTCCTAAGAATTGGCGTACTTCAGTAGGTGTAGTAGGTGCTTGCCATCCATTGATAGCCTCAATTTTTGAAGGATCAACATGAATTCCTTGACTGTCAATCACGTGTCCAAGGAATTGTACAGTTTGCATCCAGAACTCACACTTGGAGAATTTGGCATATAACTCCTCGTGTTTGAGTAGTTCTAGGATGGTTCTCAGGTGTTGCGCGTGTTCTTGTTCATTGCGCGAGTAAATCAGAATGTCGTCAATGAAAACAATGATAAACTTGTCGAGGTAAGGCTTACACACCCGATTCATAAGATCCGTGAATACTGCCGGTGCGTTGGTCAAGCCGAATGGCATCACTTGGAATTCGTAATGCCCGTAACGAGTTCGAAAAGCTGTTTTAGGAATATCTTCGTCACGAACTCGGAGTTGGTGATAACCAGACCGTAGATCGATTTTCGAATAAAAACTCGACCCCTGAAGTTGGTCAAACAGGTCATCAATGCGAGGTAGTGGGTAACGGTTCTTAATAGTTAACTTGTTGAGTTCACGATAGTCAATGCACATGCAGAAAGAACCGTCTTTCTTTTTCACAAAGAGGACCGGGGCTCCCCAAGGTGAGGAACTCGGTCGAATGAATTCCTTATCCAGGAGTTCTTGTAGTTGTGTAGACAACTCCTGAAGTTCGGATGGTGCTAAACGATAAGGTGCTCGTGCCACGGGTGCCGAGCCGGGCACAAGGTCAATAGAAAATTCGACTTGTCTATGTGGCGGAAGGCCAGGCAAGTCTTCAGGAAAGACTTCTGGAAAGTCTCGAACAATAGGCACATCCTCAAGTCGCTTCTCCTCCGACTGTTTCTCCATAATGTGTGCGAGGATTGCCTGATACCCTTTTCTCAAGTATTTTTGGGTTTTCATACATGAAATAATGTTGAGTCTCGTCCCACCGGTCTCCCCTTGTACGATTAAAGTTCCACCGGTGACGAGAGGAATACGGACAATTTTATCATAACAGATAATCTCGGCGCGGTGTTTGGATAACCAATCCATACCTACAATTATGTCGAAGCTGCCGATCTCGACAGGTATAAGGTCGATAGAGAATAGCTCATCAGCTAAGTTTAACGTGCAGTTAGGTATCAAACTATCAGCCTCAATGAATTTACCGTTTGCCAATTCTACTGTGTACTTAGAACCTAAGGCAATGGGCGTAATGTCAAGTAGTGGGCAAAACTCATCGGATACAAAGCTTCTATCAGCACCAGTATCGAATAACACAGAAGCAGTCAAATTGTTGAGAAAGAACGTACCCGTGACCACATTCGGGTCCTGGCGGGCATCATTAGCATTGATCACAAATGCTCTGGCTCGAGCATTGTTGTTGTTGTTTCCTTTCTTGTTCTTTAACTTGGGGCAATCATTCCTAAAATGCCCAGCAACACCACATTCGTAACAGGTCCTGGGTGCATTGGGTTTGGTGTTGGTGTTGGTAGTATTGGCTCTGCAGTCCCTAGCAAAGTGCCCGAATCGTTTGCACTTGCTACAGGGGCAAGAACCATCATGATGTAGTTGGCACTTAGGGCAGTAGGGCTTGTCCCCCTTGTACTTCTTCCGGTCGTCGGAACTAGAGGTGTAAGCCTTGATGGTTTCAGGCTTCTTGGACGGTTGCTGGGTGTTAGAATTCCCAGACCATTTCCTCTTGTTGTTGCCAGAGGATGAGGCGGGTGTTTCACGGCTAACAACCATTGCCATGAGCTCGTGTGCAAATCGGACAGCACTTTGAATGGTAGTTGGCTTGGATGATGCGACATTCCCTTGGATGTTTTCCGGAAGGCCGCGGATGTACTTTTTGATGCGTTTTTCGGTTGTGTCCACCAAACCTGGACATAGAAGAGCGAGTTGCTAGAATTTGGTGGTATAACTATCATTGCCCTGAACGGTTAGGTGCCAGAACTCTTCCTCCAACCTGTGGAGTTCCTCGGTGGGGCAATACTCGTCCCTTAGCATTTTCTTTAGATCCGCCCAAGGGAGTTGGTTTGCTACATCAATGCCCACAAAATTAGCATGAGTATTCCACCATGTGAGTGCACCTTCTTGAAAGGTGTATGCAGCAAATTTGACTTTATTGTCTTCCGTGCAGTTGCACAAACTGAAGATTGATTCGATTCTTTCGATCCACCTGATTAGACCAATGGCACCTTCCGTGCCCTTGAAGTTCAACGGTTTGTAACTAAGGAAATCCTTGTAAGAACAAGGCTTGACGGCAGGAGTAGTCTCAGCAGTATCATTACTCCTCCTGGAGTTTCGTGGCGATTCTCGGGCAGCCAAAGCTTCGTCCACGGCTCGGGAGACAATAGTATTGATCTCGGCATCGCTGTAACTTTTCTTTTTCGGTGGCATGATTCTTCATGAAAAGAAATAATAGGTACATTAGAATTTGTACTAGTATGATGATTACAATGGTTGTATAGATAATGCAGTAACGGTAAAATATCACAGCATAATAATAGAAGTAGGTTCTGATTGATAATATAAGTTCCAAAAGGTTACAACCATAGATGTTTTACAAAAGATGCTGGGTATGATACATCCAGCCAAATTACAAGAGTTCTACGATAGCATAATAGACTACAATAGACATTATACTAATTCGGGCGTAGGTTTAGTCGTGATATCGCAGTGGTAAGACGGGTAACAGTTTCAGCAAGTCTGCCGGCTTGTCGAGTGCCGTCCTCGGTCAAAGTCAACCGTTGTTCCAGTACACGAGTGTGCTCTTCAGCTTCCTGTGAACGCTGTTCACATTCCTCTAACCTTGCTTGCAAGAGATCAGACGCACCTCTGTCGTCGATCACATGTTGGTGTACCATGTCCAAAGTGTGGTTTGTTTCTTCCAGTTCCCGTTGTAATTGTGCCACGCGATCGTGGGCTTGACGTAACAAGTAGGTTGTCATCATGTGTTGCTCCCGCTCGAGGTCCTCGAGCCTTTGCTCATGACGGTGGAGGCGAGCAGCCAACACGGGTGTAGTGTGATGTATCGGTTCCTGAGTATACGGGGAGGTGTCCATGGAGTCAGCAGGAATTTGAATCTCTTCCTCAGACCTCCATGTGTTTAGTGTTGTGGGTAACCAGTCCCACCTGCGGGCAAGTGGAGTACAAAACATCCTGGTAGTAGGGTTGCCTGTGTAGTTGGAGTAAGGGTCAGCTCGGGACGATCCAACACCCCTACGGCGAGTCCGGATCACTTGAGCTTCTCCAGATGAGTAAAACAGTGGTTCGGGAACATCCCGCTTTGGAGAGACGGAAGGAACAGTTGTCCTCTCTTGAGTTTGTGGTTCTTGGACTTCATTGTCCAAAACAGTGAGTGTTACCGGAGAGTTGTCAGTCATTTCTGTGACAAAGCGTTAAGAAGTATGAGGCCTATATTCATATATCTACAATATAAAATATAGCCTGAAGCGTAGTATGTAAGCGAGGCCTATCCATGTATATAATCACATATATCACATAATAGCCTAGTGTGTATAACACAAGTAAGTAGTAGTCCCGTTTCTCTCGTAGTCAGAGTCAACTAGCGTATTCCTGTTCAACATAACCCATTTCAGATTTCACATCATCTTCATTTAATTGTACATAGTTGATCAGGCTATGTTAAATTAAAGTCGTATGATGTAATCCCTGAACCAGTCATACCTAATAAGGAAATACAGCCTAACGGTCATAGTCTAGGCCCACTAATGCAACCTAGTTTGCTATAACCTTAGGCTCTGATACCAATCTGTAACACCCCCAAATTTAATGATTAGCGGAAGCAAGTTTTGGGTGTTACTAATCAATAATCAAGCACCAAAGTAAAGCAAACGACATCTATATGCAACGTCGTACAATAGTACAAAAGTATTACATTTTTAAATCCTAGTACAAGCTCCGAGTTCGAAAGTAGTTCCTAGAGATTCTATTACATAATAATCATAATCAAAAATAATGCGACAAAATCTCCAAAGTAGTATGCATGTGACTCGAGCTATCAGTCCCCTTAGGGTGTGCAGTCCTACTGCTGTAATGTACCTGAGATAAATGCTAAAAAGTGTCAACCAAAAAGGTTGGTGAATCTCACAGGTTTAGTATAGTAATCAGTTATGAACCACAAGTAAAGTACCAGTAATGCCCTCGAGCATAGTAAGTAAATCAGTAACTCAGTAAATCAGTAGGCCAATCACAATTACCATGAGCTCACAAGTTGAAGCTTAACAGTGTAGTGTGAATGGTACATTTAAGTACAGCATCACGTACCCCCGTGAGTACTATCCGTACACTCATATGTAACAAATACTAATATGCCTGTTTCTACGGTGTAATCCGTGATGGCGCTACCACCCCAGGCAGGGATTGTCAGTCCCAAATGGATCCATCTACTATTAATCGCGCTTAAGTACCATAACTAACAACTTATGATTCGGAGGATTTCAGTGGATAAAAAGTAACTCATGTAATGTACGTGAAAGTAGTGTAAGCAGTTCAGTACTTGTGTTCATACGTAAAACAGTAGCAAATATCTCACCCCAAGTTAAACAGTAAAAGTGGGGCTGTAAGACTCACCTGAGTCTAGCAAATGTGTTTGTGTAAGTAAACAAGTATGTCGGATGTAAGTCCGTAAGTATCGGGTGTAATCCCGTAAGTTGGTTCTTCGAACCCTGCAACCTTCTGGCGTCCGAAACGCACAAGGTCGTAAGTAAGTAAATAAGTATGTTGGTGTCCCGAAGGATCACCCATGCTAGTTGTCCACTCAACTAGGAAATGTCCAAATATTCGTTTGTACGTTTGTAGTTGTTTGTAATTAAATGTGGCCCGTTGGTGACGGAGGTGTAATAATGATCCAAGTATTATTATTATTATTATTACGTAATTCATCGTATTTGTATATCTTGTAAAACATATACATCAGTTGATTATTTGTATCGTGTCATGTAAACGTTGTTCGGATGTAAGTCCGTGTGAATGTAAAATCATGCGAGTGTAAGCTCGTTTATGTAGTCAAGTGGCGTTATATAATTTCCAAAGTATATGTCCGAGAGTATATATATATATGTATGTATATTTGTCCGAAAGTATTTTTATCCGAGAGTGTCATTAAGTCCGACACTGTGTGTGTCCGACACTATCAAGTCCGAGACTACCAAGTCCGAAACTATCAAGTCCGAAACTATCGAGTCCGACAGTCAACAAAAGTCAATTTTTACTGTTCATCCGTCACTAGAATTCACGGAGTACTGTTCATCCATCAATAGGAGTCGCGGAGTACTGTTCATCCGTCAGTAGGAATTTTATTTAAAATAGTAAAGTTTATCGAATCGTTCTGTAATTTTTACACAATGTTCCCCTATGTCTTGGGTACCTTCAGTAATTTTTTCACGAATATTGGAGGTCGTTTAGTATTTTTCAAAAATCTAGAAGTGTGACTGTGTACTGTTTATCCGACAGTAGAGGTGTTCTCATGTTTCGGATTTTCTGGAAAAATGCATGCGTTTTCAGTCGAAGCTAAAGAAGAACTTTTTAAAGTTGACAAAATTTGTGATATTTTGGCACTGGTCTCATACATTTTAGTGGTCTACAACTCGAGATATGGTCTCGAGAAGTAGGCTGTTTCTACAGCTCGTCGGGACAGCAAGCCTATGTCGTCGGAGAAAAATGTTTTCGAGTAGTAAACGGAGTCGAAAAGTCACGAGACTAATTTTATTGGAAAGATTACTTCTTGTACTAAATTTTAGGCTTAAGAAACGTCCATTTTCGTGTTGTAATGATTTTTATAAAATTCGTGGAAGTGGGTACAAAGTCTGGACAGGAAGGTTAACTTCCTGTTTTCGAGTTTTAGCATGCAATTCGATTTGTGTTTCGGACATTTTCTAGTTAAATAAGCAAGCTAACATGTAATTAAGTAAGTTAACATATTATAGGTAAAATACATGAGTTTGAGGCCCTTACAAAGTGTATGAAGATTCCGAAAAGATAGGAAGGTAGAGCTCGTGACCGTGATCGTTTTCTTCCAAATGCTCCTAGTAATCCAAGGTCATTTGGTGGTGTTTTTATGGAGTTTGATGGTGGTATTGGGGCTGTGAAATACAGCAGAAATAGAGAGAGAGAAGGGGTAGAGAGATGAAGTGAAATGATGAATGAAATGGTATGGTTGTTTGAGTATGTAAGTAGCAAAGGGGAAAAGAAGTCAAGGGTATGGGGTGGGTTCTTGGGGCAGATTTTCTACAAAAATTTTGTGGGTCCCACCCCCAAGTAGTTGCTTAAATAATTTCCCCAAAGTTACGTTATGCTCGGTGTTCGTTTACCCGTTCGTTTTACGTTTTAATTAATCGTATAACGTTTTATATAATACGTTTTGTTAACGATTTAAAATCCGATATTTTAAATAAAAGTTTTACTCAAATAACATATTTTAAGTTACTAAAATAATATTCGAGATTTCGTTTGGTCACCGATCGCGAATCGTGCGTTTATTCGAATTATGTAACGTTTCTAAACGTGTTAACTGTACGCGTGTAATCGCGATATTTTACTTGAAGTATTTTATCAAAATACTTATTATGAAGTTATAAAAATATAACTTAAGTGTATTTCATGTGTCGGGCGCGTATCGCGCGTTTTTGTACTGTAAGGTTACGTTTTACCCAAAACGTATAACGTGTAATATATTATCGTAATATATTAAAGTAAATAATGTTTGTTTGGATAACTCCACATTATTTTAAAAGTTTGTCACCAACGTCCATAGTAAATAGTGCCGGACCTCGTCCGGTTCATAAATGTACGATTTAAACAAATCGTAGAAACGTGTATGTAATTACACAAAAGGTCACGTATATTTAGATTAATATAATACTGAATACACGTAATTACAAGTAATTAGGCGCTAATCATAGTCCTAAATCAGTGGGTGTCACATATGTTAAGATAAGTGAACGCTTCAGCATAAGTAGAGAAATGGTTAAGATTGAACAGGTACCAAAGACATTCGTGAGGACACGAATGAGACAAGTGGGGGAGAGTTGTAACACCCCAAAATTTAAAGTATTGCTAGAATTATTATTTTAAGCTATTATTATTTTAGGTGGAATAAAATAATAATAACCGTGAATGGTTTTTAAGTTCCAGACAATGATAAGTACGGGGTGTAAATTAATACATTTGTAGAAGTCGGTTTAGGTTCCATACTTATCTATGTGATACACAGTACGTATGTATGAATGAAAAACATTACAGAAACAAGAAAGAAAAGAAAGAAAGTTCAGGAAGAAAAGAAAGAAAGAAGAAATCAAAGTATATACATGAATTGAAGCTAGAAGTATGAAATCAATCATCCCTTGATTCTATCTAACATCAAGTAAGTAAGATTCTTCAATTTCTATAACCTAGAAATGGGTTTTCATAAGTTTCAAGTAATTAGTAAGTTTAAATCCGAATTAGGGTTTGTGTATGATGAATTGATGTTAGATAAGTTCAATGATTATGATTCTTACCTTAATATCGAGTTAGAAGTAAAGAACCCTAATTGGGTTAAGTGTTCTTGAGGTGCTTGATGATCATGGTAAGTTGTAAAATGAATTAGATGTTAAATTAGTGTCAATAAAGCTTGTTTGTAATTGTATTAACACTAATACAAGTTAAAGGTTATGAAATTGATTAAGAGTTCATTAAACCGGTTTTAATGGATTCTTGGTAAGTGATGTTAATTGACCTTGTTAATGGTCTAGACATATTGATTTTTGTAATGATTAAGGATATTTAAGTATTGTGGTGATTATATGGATCATAATTTAAAAGATAGAAATGGTAAGAATTGGATTAGTTAACTTTAAAGGTTTAACTAGTTCAATTGATGTTTAAAATGGTTAGAAGGTAAGTTTAATGTTAAGTTAAAGATGATCATGTAAAAGTAAAGTTATGTTTAGTGATTAAATATCAATTTGTGAGAGTAAAGAGATGATAATGATGATTAGATGATTTGATTACCAATTGATGATAAATGTGTTATTATGTGGTTATGTTATATAATAGGTGATCAAATGAATGGAAGCCCCAAAGAAAGAGCTAAATGACTTAAATCGTCTATAATGCTAAGGTGAGTTATATGGGGGTTAAATGGGTAAGGGTTGTATGTCCTAAGTTGATAGTAAGCAAAAAGCACATACAACCAAAGAAAGTAATGTTAAATGTTGAATGTTAAAGTTTACAATAATTGATTAGCAGGGCCGGTCCTGAGTTATCTGATGCCCAGGGCGACTCAACCGAAAAATGCCCCCTACCAAATTTTGTATACAAAATCACATTATCTTTTATGTGTTTAATTTGGTACCTACTAAAGTTAGGTAGTTGATCCTCAAGCTGATTTTTATCAAGTATTAATATTTAACTTTAACTACTCTGTGTTACAATACAAAAAGATGAACTCTAAAGGACAAGTTCAACGTAGATGGTAGCGATGTCTCCATGTGTTTGTTCGAGAATAATATCAATTACATTCTATACTAAAAATTGTTAACTTGTTAAACGTCTGTTGACTCACTGTACTATGAATATAAGACTTCCATAAGTATATTTTTGAAAAACATTATGTGAAATATACATCAACAATATCCAATCCCGTATTTACGGAGTATGAGGGAGGTAAGATGTAGACAGTTTTTCCTCTACACAAGGTAAAGAGAGTCGTTCCTCCACCCGAGGGTAACAAAAAGATCATCCCTTATCCGAGGGTAAAGAGACTGTGTGACCATGTATTCATTATATTACTTTTCTATATCCAACATTAAATGGGTTTTGAATTTTTCTATGAGTTTTTATATTTACAATAAAGATTCAAATTTCTATTAACTTTTTAAAAAAATGCTCTTATAATATTCTCTTGGAAACATTTTTTCCTTCAAAATTTGGATAACAACCTACAATTATATTTACATGATTGAACATATATTTTTTAACGCATCGTTTGTTTTAAAATCATGACTGTACTTGTAAAATCATGACTATCTTAATTAATTACTCCTATAAAGCATAGGGTTTAAAATGAAATTTCAACCAACAATAGGGGTTGTATTTGTAAAGTTTTAATAGCTGCACAAAGTCAGCGGACTATATCGTCTTCCCCAAAAGTTCCCCCAATTCATATTTCCACCATCAACAAAAACCAGCAAGCTTCTTTATTTTTATATTTTTCAATTGTGATTTCAATCTTTTTCAAAATATATAATATTAAATACGTTCAGTTTATCTTTAATCACCGTTAATTGCATATAAACTTGAATTAAATGAAACTACTTCAATGTAACATAGACCTATCCTCTGATGCCCCCAAAATCGTGATGCCCTGGGCCGTCGCCCGGTTAGCCCGGTGCCAGGGCCGGCCCTATAATGATTAGTTATGTTTTGCTAAAATATATGATATGATCAATGGTAAAGTGGTAAAGGTTAAATGAACATGTTAAAAAGGGTGAATATTATGTTGTGTGGATTCCATTACTTATGTAAGATAAGTAGATGGATATGCTATGTGTATATGTGCAAGGATCCTTGGCCAATGAATAATGTTTAGTATGCATACCATCTAGAGGTATGATACTAGTAGATGATGTTTTAGCATGCTTACCACTTTGAGGTATGATGCTAATTGGAATAATGTTTACATTTACTTAATGGTTATGTTGTAAAGAAAGAAATGTTATATGTTTAATGATTATGCAATTATTTATTTAATTGCTCATGTACTCACTAAGCTTAATGTTTACCCCGTAAGATGTTTAATGTTGTAGGTGCTTGGTTTGGTTGAACCAATTGGCTAAAGTGAGTAAAAGATGGATGCAAGAGATAAGCGTGGAATGGAGCTTGCTTTACGGTTAGATAAGTTCCCTTTCCTTGAATGATCGTTATGAATGTCCAATTGTGTAAATCGCCCAAGGAAATATTTGAAATGTAAAGTTATAAATGGTCATGATATGTATCTTTGACTTTGAAAAGTCAATTGAGAAAGAGTCTAGAATAAGGTCCATGTATGTAATTAATAAGGTTAAAGAATGGTAAAAGAGGTCAAATGTTGAAAATGAGGTCAATGGTTGAAATGAGTAGTGACATGTAGTCAACTACTTTGAATAAGTCAAATGTATGTGAAAGATGTTAGTGTAATGGTCAAAGTATGGTTGAAATGAGAAACGGGTCAAAAAGGGTCCAAATGGGTCAATTGTGGTTCAAGTGTCAAAATGGGTTATTGTCATGGTATGAAAGTTATGAGAATTGCTTTAAGTCCCAATTCGATGGTCAAAGTCTGTGCCAAAAGTTGAAAGTCAGATTATGTGTGGTTTGTTAATTGAGTTGTTCACTAAAAGTGTTCAAGACGGCCCTAAATTGGTCATAGGGCTAAACTGGTCATTTTTATGAAAATGTAAAAAGTGTAAAAAGGGAAACCTTCATTTTGGTTTAGTGAAGGTGTGTGCAAAATTTCAGGACCTAACTCTTAACGAGTAAAAAGTTATACGTGTTTGAAATTGGTTAAAAAGTTGACTTTTGCTGACTTCCAAAATGGGCATAGCTACGCGATCCCAGAAATATTTTCTGGATCGCGTATGTTAGTGTATTTTTATATCAGAAGGTTTTTCAAATGCTTATGCGATCCCACTTCTTTCCGGGACCGCGTATCATAGTGGAAAATGAATATTTTGGTTTTTAAAAGCCCATTTTAGCTATGGAACTTTATTATATATCAAATATATAAATGGAGTAGTTGTGGGACATTGGCAAAAGTGTTAAAAAAAATGGTCATGTTTCCGGGGCGTTTCATAATTCTATTTAATTTGTTACTCAACAATCCAAGACACTCCGAAGAGAAAGATATCGTTACATATAACAACCCAACAAACAACTCGTATGTACTGAATGAATACGCCAATGATCCTCTAACAAATACTTATTTTAACCATAATCTATGTAGTATAACCAATCTACCTGAGGTTTCAGTAAGTTTAACAGATCACATTCAACTAACAAGTACTCACAAAATAAATAAATAAATAAATCGGTAGTTTGGAACAATTTACATGATCCACTACAAGAAAAATGGTCTATTGCAACGACAAATGTCGTCTCAATAAGACCGAATGTCGTTGCAAATAACTTTGTGCAACGATATGTCGTTGCAAAAGGGTCGTGTCAATGTCCTCGTCCTTCAAAACCTTTTGGGACGACTGTTTGCAACGACAACCCGGGCCCACTCTTTAATTTCCGTACATCTTAAGTAATTCAATAATAAATACCTTTAGGAACGACAAGTGTCGTCGCAAAAGGTATTAATTTACAAAATAAAAAAAACGAAAATTAAATACATGTAGCAACGACAATTGTCGTCACAGAAAGTGTGAAAGATTAAAATATATATTGACCTTTTGCAATGACATATGTCGTCCCAAAAAGTTTTTGTCGTTGCAAAAGGTTACTATAATCTGGACAGCTTTTTGCATTTTTTCGATTTTACCTTGGAGCGCGCCTGTTTCAGATCTGCAGATTTCCTGCAATGTTACAACATATATTTTGCAGTTTTCGCATCCAAAACACACCAAACAAACAATTTTAATATCCGGATAAACTATCAATTGTTCAAACAATACGCAAAAGGTTCAAACGTTCAACAAATTTAAAACCAAATAGTTTAAACACTTCAAAGAGTTTTGACAAACATTGTTCCGACATACTAATAAATGACTAACACTGAAGAACGAATTTAACTTGATCCAACACTTGTCCATGTGATTGGACACTTGAATTTGAACTTGATTCAACACTTGTAACCTTTCTACCGCGTCCTGTATAATGCCCACGACTATCCCCCAAGACTTTTTTCAATTAACTCTATGTCATCCACCTGCACATATTGCTAGCACCCTCTTGTCCATCTCCTACCACTTCCCTATAAAATCACAAGACAAAACTTCATCTCTTAAAAGTATATTAACAAGTAAATGATAATTGCCTTAATGAAACAAAAAAAATAGTAGTGTAATCTCATCTGTTGTTACGTAACTATGACACCCCTAAAAATATGTAAGACAAGTTGACGTACAAAAGATTGCTATTCTACTCGAGAGATGCATATCAGAAGATTCATCTGATTAGGCAAAGTGTGTAGCACCCCCATGTTGGCACTAAGATATTCAACTTTAATCAATTGAAAAGTACTCACGTAATAGTAGCTATCTCTATTGATCATACATATAAATGAATAAAATGTACCAAAACATGTCATGTATGCCGATGTCATCATTTTCAAAACTACACTAGCAACATTTACCTAATGTGATATCAATATAATAGCTCGGCTGTACCAAACATATAAAAGATGTATGACATATTAACGATACCCAATCTCAATTATGAATTTATGACTGGGGGTTAGTCTCTGGGAATGCACCCAACTTGGACTCGAAGTCTATAGTGTGTATCCTACTTACGGGTTGGTTTTTTAATTGTCTCAACCTGTTGAAATAGGGGTATGGATGCATTTTTTAACCTGCTTAGCCCTTAGCAAGTTAACACTTTGAATTTTTCAAAAGAACACGTCTATGTGGCATGCCATGTCATAATTCAACTGCCACATCATCATCATCTTCTCCATTGAAGAACCCGATGTGCATAACTGCAACTCCGACAAAGATTCCGGCCACACCCTCCTTTTCCCACCTGAGCTGTCACCCACCACCACCACCCACTACTTCGGCAACAACAATATGTAACACCTGCATAATTAGGATAATTAATTATGCCTAATTGTTTGTAACTAGTTGTAATTAGTATGTAATAGGACTAATTACAGACTCTATTTGTATATATATATAAGGTGATTTATATATATGTGTGTGTACTTACGCGATTTGGATAAATCGTACGAATTAACCGGACGGAGTCCGACACAGTTTACTTGGACGTTGGTGACAAAAATTTACTTAAATAATGAGAACGTATTTTGTTATATAAAATACGCAACCGAACGAGCATTATTTATACATCATCGCGACGACATTTTAACTAACGCAACAAAACGTAATAAACGCGACTTAATAATTAAAATATTGCGACAAATGTTTTTATTATTAATTTCAATGTATTTTTATTTAAATACTCCAGTTACATTTTAAAAATATAACTGTTTGGTTAAATACTAAAAACAAACGATTAATCGATTAGGACACGGAGTAAATACCGTGTTTTGAGGGATATTTTCCCCTCCCTTGTCTCTTGGATCAGCCAACACCCTTCCCACTCCTCATTTCTTCTTTCATTTTTATTACTTCCAAAATACACACACACATAAACTCTCTCAACCTCAAAATACTATCAAATTTTCGGAATCAAAACTCGACCACGAAAATTACATATTCGGAATCACCATCACGAGTGGAGCAAGAATATCAAGACCGTTTTCATCATCTCATCCTCCATCTAGCTCGATTTGCAAAAGTAAGAATTTTCTAAAATCTTAGATCTATTCAATTTGGTGTAATGTTTTGATGTTTTGATGTGTACACAACTTAGATATAACCTAATACATGAAGAATACACGATTTTATAGCTCAAAAATGGGTTAGATTTGCGTTTTTGGTCGAAAATTCTTGAAACCCGAAAGTTTCTGTGCTGGTGTTCATACATGCGACACAAGCCTTGTGTCGCATGCTATGTCGCATAAACCATTTAGTGTCGTATTTTGTGTCGTACGTTATGTCGCACTTTTATGCGACACAACCCTTATGTCGCTATTAAATTAGCATCGCAAGCTTTTGCGACACAACCACTGTGTCGCAGAGCTCTTGTGTCGCACTTTATGCGACACAACCACTGTGTCGCATACCAAACTTTAGTGTCGCAGATTGTGTCGCAAAAACACAGAAAACCAGAATTTTAAAGTCAAAGTTACTGTACAAAAAAGTCAAATTTTACTGTAGCAGTACTGTAGCAAATCTACTGTAGCAAAGTCAACAATTTAGAATTATTTTGATGAACCGTCACCAATGGGCCAAAACTGTTTTCTCAAAACAAACGACTACGAACATACAAACGAACATTGGACTTAACTAGTTGTGTACAACTAAACGGAACGTCTTGCGAGACACGTACTTACATAACCTCATGTGCTAGGCATTTGAAGGTTACGGGTTCGGAGAACCTACTTGCTATATTTACCACTTGCTATTTGCTACGGCTTATTTCAAGACTCAGGTGAGTCTTACGGCCCCACTTTTACTGTTTTATCTTATTGGGGGAGATACATGCTACTGATTTTCTTGAACACAAGTACTAAACTGTTTACTATACCAAACGAAATTGCATGAGTTTACTTACAATCAGAAGTCTCTCCATCATATATCGTTAGTTATGGACTTAAGCGCGAACACTAGTTAATGGATCCATTAGGGAAATGACCCTCCCCACCCGGGGCAGTAGCGCTGCCACGTACTGATTTACATGTAGAAACGGGTGACTAATTATTCGTTACTGATGCTTGCTCAATTACGAGCATGTCACGGGAGCAAACTTATTACTTACGGGTTAAGCTTCGATTATGAGCCTCATGGCAACGGTATAAACTTACTTACTTACATTTGCGGGATTGCAAATACTGGTTTACGATTTCTAGATTGAAATTGCTGATTTTACGCCTGCGGGCATTGCTGATGAAATCTCGTGTTCAAAGCTGATATTACTTACAAACCTGTGAGATTCACCAACCTTTTGGTTGACACTTTTTAGCATGTTTTCTCAGGTACTCGGATGGAGTAGGATTACTCCAGGATTTTTAGCTAGAGTCGCATGATTTCAACACAACTGCATTAACGGAGATTCTTAGCATTATCTTTTGTATATTTTGATTATGTAATAGAATCTCCCGCTACACGCGCAGACTCTAGGGAAACTACATTTTTGTATATGAAAACACTAAGTTTTCAAACAATATATCTATGGAATGTAACTAATTTACAAACGTTGCATATAGATGTCGTTTACTTTATCTTTGTGCTGTGATATTTGATTAGTAACACCCCAAACTATGCTTCCACAAAACAGTGAATTTCGGGGGTGTTACAGATTGGTATCAGAGCCTAAGGTTATAGTGAACTAGGTTGCATTTAGTGGGCCTAGACTATGACCGTTAGGCAGTATTTCCTTACTAGGCATGATTGGTTCAGGAATTACATCATATGACTTTAATTTAACATAGCCTGATCAACTATGTACAATTAAGGAAAGATGATGCAAGGTCTGAAATGGTTATGTTGAACAGGAATGCGTTAGTTGACTCTGACCACGAGAGAACCGGACCATTACTTGATACGTGCTAGACACTAGGCTGGATATGATATATGTATATATATATTAGCCTCGTCTTACTTACACACTGCCACAGGAATGGCAAACATACCACCTAATCCGTCACACTCTCACTCACATGGGTCACGGAACCCACGAGTAGCCAGGAGGAACACAAGGTCGCCTCGAAACAGCCCCTATCCTGTTCATAACTCTCAGGACTCGGCACATCTCACGTTGCCAGTGTTGGCTACCCAATTCCGCCGTCAGGAGCAAAGACTCGAAAATCTTGAACTGGAACAACACCGAATGACCTACCTGCTTCGTCAAGCTCTTGACCACATATCACAACTCCAGCGAGAAAAAGAAGATACCGGCCTCTCTGTAAGCATAATCCAGGATTCAATGACCGCCGAATTAGGTGCGGATGAACTTGTAAGAAACCGACTAGAGGAATGTGAACAACGTTCACAGGAGACTGAGGATCACTCTCGTGTACTAGCACAACGACTGGCCTTAGTTGAAGACAATGCCAGGCAAACCAACAGGCTGGCAGAAACCGTGGACCGCCTTGTCGCGCTGATGGAACATATTAATCTACATTAAGACTAGTGTAGTCTTTGTCTCGTAATCTAATGACTATCTAGCGCTATTCTATAAACTAGTCGGATGTAACAATTCCCGACACCTTTTGTAATATCTCTGTAGGATGTAACCTTTGAACTCGCATTATCCATCAAATATTCCTTGATATTTCAACTCATAATAATTGTCATTTTTCCATGTTGATGTTATGTATTACTGCTTTTATACATGTACATCTGTGACAATTACAAGTTCCTATAAAATCTCATGTATCTTCATTTCTTTTATTGAAGAATCATGCAGCCAAAGACAAGACCATACACCGATGCCCAGATTACCTCCCTTATAACCCAGGCTGTTACTGAAGCCTTGGCTCGGAATACTCCACCAAATTCCTCGAGGAACAGCGATGCCGCTGAAACCACTACTGCTAAACCCTGTTCATACAAAGACTTTCAGAACTGCAAACCTCTAAACTTTGCAGGTACTGAGGGAGCTATCGGTCTAGTACGCTGGATCGAGAAAGTCGAATCCGTATTTCTGATCTGCAACTGTGCGGAAGGAGACAAAGTTAAGTTCTCCGTTAGTACTTTTACTGACACCGCACTAACCTGGTGGAACACTTATGCCCAGACTGTGAGTGTTGCTACTGCTTACCAAATCCCGTGGGAGGAGTTGAAAGAAATGTTGAGGGGCGAGTACTGCCCCAGGGATGAATTGAAACAACTGGAAATGGAATTTTGGAACCACAAGATGCAGGGTGATGACATCACCGGATACACAAACCGTTTCCACCAACTGGCACTTCTGTGCCCAACCATGGTCGATCCTGAGTATAAGAGGATCGAGAAATTTGTTGATGGTCTTCCTGAGAGACTCCAAGACCTGGTAACTTCTTCCAAACCGGGTACTATTCAGAGCGCCATCCGTATGGCCCATGAGTTAACGGCAAATTCTGTTAGCCGCGGCACAACCTCAACCCCATCTGCAAACAACAAACGCAAGTGGGAAGGAAACCCCAACTCATCCAACCAAACCTCCAACAAAAAGCCTGAGTACATTAAGGCTTATTCAGCGGGGACTTCGGAAAAGAAAGGGTACAGCGGGAACAAGCCCTACTGTTCCAAATGCAGCCGCCATCATGACGGTTCTTGCCCTTGCTCCAACTGCAAACGGTTCGGGCATCTAGCCAAGGATTGCCGAATCAACATTTCTACCCCCAACACTAATGCACCAAAGGCCTGCTTTGGGTGCGGAAATACAGGGCATTTCAAGAAAGATTGCCCAAAGCTGAAAAACAACAACAACCCTGCTCGTGGCAGATCATTCGTTATCAAGGCTGGGGAAGCCAGACAAGACCCGAACGTCGTGACGGGTACGTTCCTTCTCAACGACCTTACTGCTTCTGTGTTATTTGATACTGGTGCCGATAGAAGCTTCATTTCTGAGAAATTTAGCCCTTTACTTGATATTACTCCCACTGCCTTAGATGCTAAATACATTGTAGAATTAGCTAACGGCAAACTGATTGAGACTGATAGCATCATACACAACTGTACACTTAACCTCACGAACGAAACGTTTTCCATTGATTTAATACCTGTCGAGATCGGCAGCTTCGATATTATTGTCGGTATGGATTGGTTATCCAAGCACCGAGCTGAAATCATCTGTCATGACAAACTCGTTCGCATACCTCTTGTCTCCGGTGGAACCTTAGTCCTACAAGGGGAGACCGGCAGACGGAATCTAAATATCGTATCTTGTCTGAAAACTAGAAAATATCTACGAAAAGGGTATCAAGCCATCCTCGCACATGTAACGGAGAAGAAGTCGGAGGAGAAGCGACTTGAGGATGTTCCGATCGTGCGGGATTTCCCGGTAGTCTTTCCTGAAGACTTGCCCGGACTTCCGCCACCTAGACAAGTTGAATTTCAAATCGAACTTGTGCCTGGAGCTGCACCCGTGGCACGAGCCCCTTACCGTTTAGCACCATCCGAAATGCAGGAGTTGTCTAACCAACTACAGGAACTCCTGGACAGAGGATTCATTCGACCAAGTTCCTCGCCTTGGGGAGCTCCGGTCTTATTCGTGAAAAAGAAAGATGGATCTTTCCGCATGTGTATCGACTACCGAGAGCTGAATAAGCTAACCATAAAGAATCGGTACCCACTTCCTAGAATCGATGACCTGTTTGACCAACTCCAGGGATCGAGTGTTTACTCAAAGATTGATCTACGGTCGGGTTATCATCAACTCCGAGTCCGTGACAATGATATCCCAAAGACAGCTTTCCGAACTCGTTATGAGCATTACGAATTCCAAGTGATGCCATTCGGGTTGACCAACGCACCGGCCGTATTCATGGACCTTATGAATCGGGTGTGCAAACCATATCTTGACAAATTCGTCATTGTGTTCATCGATGATATCCTGATTTACTCTCGCAACGAGCAGGAACATGCTCAACATCTGAAAACCATTCTAGGACTTCTGAAACACGAAGAGTTATATGCCAAATTCTCTAAGTGTGAGTTCTGGATTCGAACCGTTCAATTCCTCGGGCACGTGATTGACAGCCAGGGAATTCATGTTGATCCCGCCAAGATTGAAGCAATCAAGGGCTGGGAGTCACCGACCACTCCAACCGAAGTGAGACAATTCTTAGGTCTTGCTGGTTATTACCGCCGATTCATCGAAAACTTTTCAAGAATAGCTGTTCCCCTAACCACACTGACTCAGAAAGATAAGAAGTTCGATTGGACTGATAAACAAGAGTCAGCTTTCCAACTATTGAAAAACAAACTTTGCAGTGCACCGATCTTGTCCTTACCCGAGGGCACCGACGATTTCGTAGTTTACTGCGACGCCTCCCACCAAGGACTTGGTTGTGTGTTGATGCAACGGGAAAAAGTCATTGCCTATGCCTCACGACAACTAAAAATCCACGAGAAAAACTATACGACCCACGACCTCGAGTTAGGTGCTGTGGTATTCGCATTGAAAATCTGGAGACATTATCTCTACGGTACGAAAAGCACTATCTTCACTGATCACAAAAGTCTCCAACACATATTCGATCAGAAGGATCTAAACATGAGGCAACGTCGCTGGGTTGAGTTACTTAGTGACTACGACTGCGAGATCAAATACCATCCGGGCAAGGCTAACGTAGTTGCCGATGCCTTAAGCCGAAAAGAGCGAGTGAAACCCCTTCGAGTCCGAGCACTTTCTATGACAATTCATAACGAGCTTCCTGCTCAAATCCTTACCGCTCAACTTGAAGCACTCAACGATGAAAACTTGAAAAATGAAGCCTTGCGAGGCTTGGATAAACAATTCGAAATCAAACCCGATGGAACTCGATACTTCTCTAACCGGGTGTGGTTACCCAAATTCGGAAACTTGCGAGATTTGGTGATGGCTGAAGCTCACAAATCTCGATACTCTATACATCCTGGTTCTGATAAGATGTATCATGACGTCAAAGGGTTGTATTGGTGGCCTAACATGAAGGCTGACATTGCCTTGTACGTCAGTAAATGCCTAACCTGTTCCAAAGTCAAGGCCGAACACCAAAGACCCTCGGGGTTGCTCCAACAACCTGAAATTCCTCAATGGAAATGGGAACAGATTTCCATGGACTTCATCACCAAACTACCGAAAACTTCGAGTGGTTGCGATACCATTTGGGTGATCGTGGACCGTCTCACGAAATCTGCTCATTTTCTGGCCATCAAGGAAACCGACAAGATGGAGCGTCTGACTCGCATCTACATCAAAGAAATCATCTCGCGACACGGTGTACCTATCTCGATCATCTCGGATAGGGACAGCCGTTTTACTTCTAACTTTTGGCAATCATTACAGAAATCTCTTGGTACTCGTCTGGATATGAGTACTGCTTATCACCCGCAAACCGATGACCAAAGCGAGCGAACTATTCAAACACTGGAGGATATGCTACGAGCCTGCGTAGTTGACTTCGGTACTTCTTGGGAAAATCACTTACCGTTGTGCGAGTTTTCGTACAACAACAGTTACCATACCAGCATAAAGGCTGCACCCTTCGAGGCACTTTACGGGCGTAAATGCCGATCACCTGTCTGTTGGACTGAGTTAGGAGATTCCCAACTCACGGGTCCAGATATCATTCAAGAAACTACTGAGAAAATCGTTGGTATTCAAAACCGGTTGAAAGCCGCACGTGATCGTCAGAAAAGCTATGCTGACATGAGACGCAAACACCTTGAGTTCCAGGTAGGGGACAAGGTACTTCTCAAAGTGGCACCGTGGAAGGGTGTCATTCGATTCGGAAAGCGAGGCAAACTAAATCCTAGATACATCAGACCATTCGAAATCCTGGAAAGGATTGGTCCAGTGGCATACCGCCTGCAACTTCCTGCTGAACTTAGCAGCGTACACAACACATTCCACATTTCTAACTTGAAGAAATGTCTGTCTGACGAGACACTGATTATACCGCTCGACGAAATTCAAATCGATGATAAACTTCATTTTGTCGAGGAACCTATGGAAATCATGGACCGTGAGGTCAAACGATTGAAACAAAGTCGTATTCCCATCGTAAAGGTCAGGTGGAATTCTAGGCGCGGCCCTGAATTCACCTGGGAACGGGAAGACCAAATACGACAGAAATACCCACATCTCTTCCCAGATAATGCACCGTCCATGCACCCAAGCTAATTTCGGGACGAAATTTCTTTAACAAGGGGAGAATGTAACACCTGCATAATTAGGATAATTAATTATGCCTAATTGTTTGTAACTAGTTGTAATTAGTATGTAATAGGACTAATTACAGACTCTATTTGTATATATATATAAGGTGATTTATATATATGTGTGTGTACTTACGCGATTTGGATAAATCGTACGAATTAACCGGACGGAGTCCGACACAGTTTACTTGGACGTTGGTGACAAAAATTTACTTAAATAATGAGAACGTATTTTGTTATATAAAATACGCAACCGAACGAGCATTATTTATACATCATCGCGACGACATTTTAACTAACGCAACAAAACGTAATAAACGCGACTTAATAATTAAAATATTGCGACAAATGTTTTTATTATTAATTTCAATGTATTTTTATTTAAATACTCCAGTTACATTTTAAAAATATAACTGTTTGGTTAAATACTAAAAACAAACGATTAATCGATTAGGACACGGAGTAAATACCGTGTTTTGAGGGATGTTTTCCCCTCCCTTGTCTCTTGGATCAGCCAACACCCTTCCCACTCCTCATTTCTTCTTTCATTTTTATTACTTCCAAAATACACACACACATAAACTCTCTCAACCTCAAAATACTATCAAATTTTCGGAATCAAAACTCGACCACGAAAATTACATATTCGGAATCACCATCACGAGTGGAGCAAGAATATCAAGACCGTTTTCATCATCTCATCCTCCATCTAGCTCGATTTGCAAAAGTAAGAATTTTCTAAAATCTTAGATCTATTCAATTTGGTGTAATGTTTTGATGTTTTGATGTGTACACAACTTAGATATAACCTAATACATGAAGAATACACGATTTTATAGCTCAAAAATGGGTTAGATTTGCGTTTTTGGTCGAAAATTCTTGAAACCCGAAAGTTTCTGGGCTGGTGTTCATACATGCGACACAAGCCTTGTGTCGCATGCTATGTCGCATAAACCATTTAGTGTCGTATTTTGTGTCGTACGTTATGTCGCACTATTGTGTCGCACTTTTATGCGACACAACCCTTATGTCGCTATTAAATTAGCATCGCAAGCTTTTGCGACACAACCACTGTGTCGCAGAGCTCTTGTGTCGCACTTTATGCGACACAACCACTGTGTCGCATACCAAACTTTAGTGTCGCAGATTGTGTCGCAAAAACACAGAAAACCAGAATTTTAAAGTCAAAGTTACTGTACAAACATTGGACTTAACTAGTTGTGTACAACTAAACGGAACGTCTTGCGAGACACGTACTTACATAACCTCATGTGCTAGGCATTTGAAGGTTACGGGTTCGGAGAACCTACTTGCTATATTTACCACTTGCTATTTGCTACGGCTTATTTCAAGACTCAGGTGAGTCTTACGGCCCCACTTTTACTGTTTTATCTTATTGGGGGAGATACATGCTACTGATTTTCTTGAACACAAGTACTAAACTGTTTACTATACCAAACGAAATTGCATGAGTTTACTTACAATCAGAAGTCTCTCCATCATATATCGTTAGTTATGGACTTAAGCGCGAACACTAGTTAATGGATCCATTAGGGAAATGACCCTCCCCACCCGGGGCAGTAGCGCTGCCACGTACTGATTTACATGTAGAAACGGGTGACTAATTATTCGTTACTGATGCTTGCTCAATTACGAGCATGTCACGGGAGCAAACTTATTACTTACGGGTTAAGCTTCGATTATGAGCCTCATGGCAACGGTATAAACTTACTTACTTACATTTGCGGGATTGCAAATACTGGTTTACGATTTCTAGATTGAAATTGCTGATTTTACGCCTGCGGGCATTGCTGATGAAATCTCGTGTTCAAAGCTGATATTACTTACAAACCTGTGAGATTCACCAACCTTTTGGTTGACACTTTTTAGCATGTTTTCTCAGGTACTCGGATGGAGTAGGATTACTCCAGGATTTTTAGCTAGAGTCGCATGATTTCAACACAACTGCATTAACGGAGATTCTTAGCATTATCTTTTGTATATTTTGATTATGTAATAGAATCTCCCGCTACACGCGCAGACTCTAGGGAAACTACATTTTTGTATATGAAAACACTAAGTTTTCAAACAATATATCTATGGAATGTAACTAATTTACAAACGTTGCATATAGATGTCGTTTACTTTATCTTTGTGCTGTGATATTTGATTAGTAACACCCCAAACTATGCTTCCGCAAAACAGTGAATTTCGGGGGTGTTACACAATACCTGGACATCATGACATTCCCGCAGACAAACATGTATTCCGGCCAAACAAACAAATCTTTATTCTTATCAAAAGTGTTTCTTTAAAACTTATTTGGATTTAATTCAAATGTGTGCGCATAAGTTGAAAACGAAATATATAAATTTTGACATCATGAAAGACATCTCCTTTTTGCACGTACTTAACAAAACATTGGATCGGCCCACCGGCTTCCACCGCCTCTGGACCCAATTCTCCGGCGCGTTCCTCAGTCTTACAACCGCCGCCCTTGATTGCATTTTCCGGTCCATTCACTCATTCCAATTATACGTAAAAGACTTGAAAGGTATTATTTGTTTACAAGGTCGTTAAAGAGGTGATCTATATTACATCAAATAAAAAATGACGTGGCAGATGATTTGGCATATGATGTGGCATATAATTAATCCACCAATTTTGCAACCGGTGCCACGTAGGTGAAGTGCATCGATAGATTCATATTAACGGGTTTTATGCATTAAAAAACCAACCCGTAAGTAGGATACACACTCTAGACTTCGAGTCCAAGTTGGGTGCATTGCCAGAGACTAATCCCTTTATGACTGGATACAACATATGACATTTAGTATGAAACAAAGGGATCAAACATGCACACCCACTTACTTGTAATTTGAGCTACTAATATCCCACTCCCAACATGATTAAGCAGGGCGATAAAATAGACAGTATAATCTATTGATTAACTGAATTAATAAGATTTACTCCCTTCATCCCACCCTAAGTGTCCACATTATTATATTGAGTTGTATCAAATAAGTGTCCACCTTAAGTGGTATAACTATCACTATAGATGATAAGAGTAGTCACCGAAGCTGATCAAGATCAAGCTTCAGGCACTTGGCACAAGCTTGTAGCGGGGGACGACGATCAACTAAAGATCAGTGGCAACGAGACATCAAGTTACAAACTATTACAAACTTTCATTTGAATGACGAATAATTATATTTAAAGTGTTAATTTTTCTCCTAACCATGTTGATGGATGGCAATGGATGCTCGGTAACTCTGGTTTTTTCACAGTCAATAAGCTATTGTCTCTTCTTGATGATGCTTTATATGGTATCAACTCAGATATTGCTTCAGTTAAATGATCCTTTGATTATCTCCTTACTAGAACAAAGCTTGTTGATCGTGGTGTGGATATGTGGACTCAGTTCTTTGTCTCATGTGTGGTTCTTGGTTTGATATGGAAGTGGCGTAATAAGGTCATCAATGCTCTCCCGACTAAACGCTTGAGCATTCTTAATAAGGATGTTGTAGTTCAGGTGGTAAGCATATCCCGTCTTTGGATTACAGATAGATGTTCAAAGGTGTCGACCTCTTGGTATTCATGGAAGTCTAATCAGTTTTGTGTGAAGAAAGACACGTGTTTCATATGACTCATTTGTTAAGATGTGATCAACCTTACGATGATGTATAGCAACAAGAAAACCATGTTTGATCAACATCTCACCATCACCGTTTCTTTTTTCAATATCAACTAATTACTTGATGTTACCCGTTCTATTTGTCAAATTCTAATATGTGTGACATTTGTTTTATTTTTTGTGATCAATAATGACATTCGCAGAATGAAGGTTCATTAAAGAAACCGATATATTTTACGACAAAGCACATCACCGAGTATGCCTATTTCAACTTCTATACGATTTGACTCGGCACAACCTAACGATACATCCAATACCAATGACATGTGCTTAAATTAAAAGCTCATCAATATACTTACAAACACCTCCGTCAAAATAAAGCCATTACTTTTGAAAGACAACTGCTGATAACTAAGTTGTTTCGCAACTAACACAAATCGTATAAATATTTAATATATTACAGTTAATTTTTCCAATCTAATAAAAAATGTAACTAAACTTAACTTTAAATTTACACTTTAACTTAATATTTATTTCACAAGCTAAAAGTGACCCGGGAAATATTCTTTTTTTCTTTTTGGAGAAAAAAAAGTCAAAATAAAAATTAAAACTTTTAGGCACGACACCGTCGTTGCAAAAAGTAGTCCGGAAATATTTTTTGTGTTGGAGCTAAAACAAAAAAATCAAAAATCAAAATAAAACTTTTAGCCACGACACTGTCGTTGCAAAAAGTAGCCTGGGAAATATTTTTCATGTTGGCGCCAAAACTAAAAATCAAAAATAAAAATAAACCTTTTTGCAACGACATTGTCGTCTCAAAAGGTAGCCCGGGAAATATTTTTTTTTTAGCCAAAAAAAATAATAGAAAAGAAAATAAAAATATCTTTAGGGACGACATGTATCGTCCCTAAAAGTTAAGTCAACAAAGAATACAAGTCAAAGTCAAAAAGGGAGAAATTTTTGTCGTTTAGCGACTTTTAGGGACGACATCTTGTAGTTGCTAAAAGCCTTCGTTGCAATAGGTCATTTTTCTTGTAGTGTGATACATGTAATTCTCAAAATCATACCGTACATGCATACATTCCTTTACTTATTAATACTTTAATAATTACGTGTAACACCCCCAAATTTACTGTTGAGCGGAAGAATACTTTGGGGTGCTACTAATCGATAAACAATACACATAAAATACATAATGAACGACTCTATATGTGTCGTTTACAATACATTTATATTATAAAAGTCTTACACTGTTATAATCGTTTACAAAAGCTCGAGATTTAATGAAAGAGATTCTATGGCATAACTAATTATACAAAATATAGTAATGCATGACAATCTCCTGATGTTTGCATGAGACTCGAGCTAATGGACATCCTGAGTGAGCAGACCTACTGTTGCTGCGAACCAGAGAATACACGCTAAATGGTCAGCTAAAATGTAAGTCCCTAGTTCTTAGGATCGATAACTTCGTTATCCGTAGTATTAAGGTGCGGAATCCCTTAATACGGGGTTATCTTACTAACAACGAATAAGTTCTCGTTTATATAATTAATAACTAATATGCTTTGCTTTAAACGATTAAACGATCAAAGCCTAGCCGTTAGTCGTTAGGTTTGTCTCTGAAAACTGAAATCACAGAAGGTCTATAAGCAAAAGTTCTCCAAAAGTTGTTATCTTTTTCACGGATTCAAAACATATATATATATATATATATATATATATCGTCTCAACTTGCAGCCGCTGGGCCTGCGAGTTGACTCGACTCGTTCCGTAAGCCCAAGCCCAGTATGGCTTCGGCTCGCCGTGACCATTGCGAGTTCAGATCTCATCTCGCCTCGCCAAGCTCGCGACTTGAGATCTCGACTCGCCAATACTTATTTATTTCATTTTCGATATTCGTCTAACACTTTAACACATTTAATATATTTAACGAATATTAATAACAAAACAAATATTCAATTACAAATCTAAACCAATTGTACAAACATGATAACAATTACACCAGTCCTATCTCAAGCTAGATCTGTTGTCACAAACTATGTTTCAACAGACTCCCCCTTGACAATAGCTCTAGCGTCTTTATCTTCATATTGTCCTTGGTTTTCAAGAGTAAATCTTACTTCCTGCAAAAATCTTAAGCTTGATGCATGTTTTAACCATCCTATGATAATCTCGTGCTAAATCACCCCATTCAAAAGTAGATACGATCTTGTTCTTGTATAACATAATCAGATCTGCCTTTGACAAATTCATCAGGTGTCTGTGATCATAAACACGAAGAATCTCCTGTTCTCCATCAGGATAATCATCATTAGCTTCAATCATAAAGGCTTCACCTGTCGTAGCATCTACCCCTCAATATTTCAAATTTCCTAAAATATTCTGAGGCATGGTCTTCATAGGTATTTGCTTAATACATTTGACCGCTGGATAAACCTTCTTCCTTCTTCTTCTTCTTCCTCTTCCAGTTCTCTGACTTTTCTCGTTCAGTTTAATCGTTTTTCCTTTCCTTGGCTTGATCTTTAAAAAATTCATAGATAATCCCTTAGTCCTAATGATACGATCAACATACTTAGCATAGTCATCATTACTTGGATTTATCATATCTAATCTAGCCAAGTCTCGAATCTCATATCGAGGCAATGAACTAAACACTGCAAGCTTCTTCTCAAAATATTGAACTCCGTCAAACCTTTTGATAGCAAAAAGCTTCATCTCTGAGTCAAAGTACCATCCAATAATCCCTTTACGTGCTTCACGTTTTCCCGTAATGTCTACTTCTGAAACTCCAATCTTCTTCTTCTTTTGTTTTGGAAGTTTCCTAAGAAAAACAGCTGGATCCTTGGTAGGAATCAGAACGTCATCTTCTGAATCAGTTGAGTCATCGATCTCTTCATTTACATCGACAACAGTTGGACCTTCATCATTTTCAATAATAACTTCTGTCCTAGATGGGCTCACATGGTGTTCATCTATATTTGCATCTGGATCTACACCCATGTCTTGCACAATCTCAGGTACAGCAGTCCAATCAGTAGGTGGTTGAAACTCTCATTCTTCAAGATCAAAATCAATTTCTTCATCTATCTCATCCAAAATATCATCTTCTGAATCTGATAGATCTAGCATTTCCAATCCTAGAGAAAAACATAAATACAAATTAATAATTCAAATTCTTCATTGATTTCCCTGAATCAATCTAAGAATTTCTTTATTAATCCTTTTGTATTATTAAACCGTAATATAAACGCATTCTATATAACCTTTAAATCTTTTATTGATTACCCTGAATCAAACTAAGATTTCCAAAGTCTTATCTCAAACACTTAGTAAATATTAATTAAATTTAAACTCTAATGTCTTGTGAATAATCAATATCACCAAACATTCAAGTTTACCATAATTAACTTATATAATTTCCAAGACTTAATTGAACTGTTATATTATCCAAAAACTTAACTTTCAATTATATCTTTAAATTATATATCATTTACCTAGTTATCACACTTTTTAACTTGTCAGTTATACTAACTCTCAAGTCTAAAATTCATATGTTATATAAAAATTTTGACCGCCGATATTAATCGGAACACGCCGCTCGACTATTCAATGAGTCGGAAGTCTTTCGCTCACTATTTTATCTTAACATATATCAAATTATATAAATTTAAATTACATAAAACATATTTTACTTAAAATAATAATAAACTTAAGCCGAATATATTTACACAATAATATTAAGTTTACATTTGTTCAGTACAAATTATTACAAATACTACAATACTATGCTAATACGAAGTTATCTTACCAGCTTCAGTATCAACCGGTACGGTCTTATCCGCATTTGTACTAGCTCCAAAACCACTCGCTTCAGCACCAGACTCCCCCTGAATTGTAGCTTGCTTACCAGTCTTTAAAGGACCGGTCTGCTCACCACTCGGTGCATTGGGATCATCGTCCTTGTCAGAGTCTTTCTTCTTTCTCAGCTCATCCTGCTTGCACGACTCCAAATATACCAATATCTCCCCCTGAGCAGACTGTCCTGAATTAACTCGTAGCACCAACCGTTCCAAGTTATCAAGCTTCAGTCGCTGGGTGTTGAAATCATCAAGCAATGTATTATGAGTCTGCAGCAGTGTCTTGTAAGCTTGACTCTGTTGAAGCACTTGCTGGTCAAGAGTAAGATTGTTCACAACCAACTCTGGAACCCTCGCAACAACCTTCTCTAACTCCGTCACTTTCGACTCTAAGGATGTAATCCGTTCAGCATCAGTCATAGGAGTAATAGGGATGATCGTCGGACCAGGTGGTGTCAGCGAAGCAACATGTGACTCAAAAGTACGCGGTGGAAGTTGTTGAGTCAAAGCTGTTGTAAGTAGATCAGCTGTAAATGTGCTTGCTGTAGTAGTCAGAATCGGCTCCGAACGTACTAAGTCAACAATCTCCTATAAATATTAGTGTCGCGCTTCTATCGGTCGGTCGGATTTGAATCCGGTCGTTGTTCCAACATCAACAGAGGTGGCGGACAGTGAGTTTTAAATTTATATGAGATGGGGCTCAAACTATAAGTACTACCTACCTTGGGAGCAAGCAGTAAGTATAACTCGAGGTCGTTCTTAAATCGGAGCGAATTGAAATGAAGCGAGTCACCAAAGATTATGGTCGCTAATAGGATGGGGGTAGGTAGATAGATTTTTGATAGGTTTGTTTTTCTAATTTTCCTAAGTGCAGTAAAGTAAATAACAGAGATAAGAGATAGGGAATAAGCAGACATGTAGAGATGTGATTGCTGAAACTTGGATAATTAGGGTTTAGGGATGATGTTCATTATAAAATTGATTGGAGATTTACCAGATAAAAAGCAGACATACTTTCGGTGTAAACACTAGGACCCTACGTTCAGGTAAAACCCTAGAAACATATGTCACTGGAATCCTAGGTTATCATGATTCTGATCAGATCAGGCTGTTTTCAAACCCCCCTGAACTTTTGCTTGAATAAGACAAAGTCACCCTTGATTTATCTAGGGAGCAGGCATAAGGCAACAGACCGCAATTGTATTTACTGACCTTTCTTAACACCTAATCGTCTATTTATTTTTATCATGGCAAATACTGATTGTATCCTATGTATGTTAAACAATTGGTCTGATTAGGGTTTTGCATGTCTGGGTATTATAATTGACACTTACCCTGCATTGTATCTATTGAAGCACATACTTAACCATCGTAAATATAGACCCTCCTTTACAGTCAGGCGTTCATCCCTAGGAATAATCACGGTGTACAGGGCAATTAGGCATTTCCACAGTGTTACAAACCCTAGATGTACTAACGGTGTACTGGGCATTTAAGCATTTCCACAGTGTTCCAGATTTTAGGTGTACTGACGGTGTACAGTGCAACAAGCATTTCCACAACTTTGATTCCTAGACCACAGTTCTAGAAGGGTCACTTCTAGGTAATCCACGATGAAACAATCCATGGCATTTCCTTAGCTTCCACGTATTTGTACTCCACAAGAGGTGTTTCCAACGCTATACGAAGTACCGTGCCTTTTTAAAGGAAAGTTCATAGTTTCATACTGTAACTGGAGATAACTGTATATTCATAGTATTATGGTTGATCAGATCCTATCCTAGGGCAACAGTCACGTGAAAGTCTGGAAAGGGTGATAAGAGACTAGATCTATATTCAGGATAAGCTTAACCAGATACACAGCATAACAATTTCCAATCGTATAAATGAAATATTAATTTAACATCATCCCTACTCCTAATATCTACATTTCAACAATCACAATATTAAACTACTCTATAAACATGGCAATATGTAGAATACAAACTGAAATAACATAAAGCACAAGCATTATAACAGTAAGTAAAGTTTAGATATCACCGGGAATACAGCAGTGTAATACTGAGGATTACAAATAGTCTGAACTTGAAAAACTCGTTACAACAAGATTACCAAGCTAAACCTTCCTCTAGACTCGAACCGTAAGCTCAACCCTAACCTTTCTCCTCTAACTCCTAAGAGTAGTGCTAGAGAGAGAAAGTTAGAGAGAGAAAGTGAAAGAAAGAGAGAAATGAGAAAAGTGTGAGAATGTGAAAGTGTGTTGAGGTGTGTAAAATGAGGAGGTTGGTATCCCTATTTATAGGCAAAGCTCAAAATCACACGTACAACTCGCGAAACAGCACGTACAAGCAAACGAAGCAGCAGATGGGGTGCAAGGGGCCGTATATGGCCTTGGTAGGGCCGTATACGGTGTATACATGGCCGTATATGGTCTCTGTGGGGCCGTATACGGTTCCTGAGGCCGTATACGGTGTCCATCTAATTTCGTTCGTTGCTTAAAATACGCGTATCTCCTTCGTTATGCGTCCGTTTGACCTGATTCTTTCGCCTGTGTCTTCGTAATTCCGTTACGCTTCTAATGATGCCAACTTCACTGAATTTGGATGTGTATAGCTTAAGCATAGCCGAAATGACTTTATATGGTCTGATACCGCTCAGTCTTCTCCGTTCTTTATCCGATTTGCATGATTCTTGATTTTCCCGTCTCGATTTTACCTGTTTTATCATATGATGAAGTTAGAATGTGATCTGTATAAGGTAAATGAGGCCGGAGGATTTTGTGCATGTTTATTCGCCCTGATTTGCTTGTTATTTGGACGTTTTAGGTGATTTTTGCAACAACGCCCATATTTAGACCACTTTAGTGAATTTTAGTAAATAATGATCATTTTGGAATGTTTTCACTAAAGATACGTCCAAAAAGTGTGGAATATTGCCCTTAAAAACATGACTATTTGAGTCACATCAAGTTATCCCACACTTAGACGTTGCTTGTCCTCAAGCAACGCTCAGTTTAAAAAAAACATTTAAATTTTGGTTTTTTAGGGTGAGTCAAAATAATTTCAAAAGATACCACTTCTAATATGACTAAGACTGTTTAAGAATAAGGGAAAGGATAAGATGATCCTTTCAGAAGCAAGAAGCAATCATCATCAAGCATGCTACCAATCCTCGTGATCTTGGAGTACACATGACTAGGCGATCTCACTAAAGGTGGTCACTCAATTCACTCAAAGTGTATCGGGTTTCCTATCATTCTAGAACAAATGAAATCGCTCAAATAAGCCAGTCATGCAGCACTCATCGTCATAAGCTTGGTCGAGAATCGGATCTCTACCACTTAGGTGAGGACGGTGCTAACTATCCCAAGACATTCAACGGGTGGTAGTGTTTGGTGAGGTTTAAGGGTACGGGTAGTGGTATATGTTTGGTTGTAAGGGTTTGACTTATCTTAAAACTCAAAGATAGAGAAAAACTTTATTTCAGAACGGAACGGAGGATTTTGTAGCTGCTTGTCTTCTATCGAATTTTCCTTGAGAAGGTGATACTTGAAGCACTCAGCTTTATTTGATGGAACTATTTCTTTTTCTTTTCTTGATTTTCTACTTTTTATTTTTCTTTTCTACTTCAGAATTTCTTTGCCAGAGAATTTCTAAGGATATTTTGAGTTGATTCCTTCAGAAATCCTTTTCGGAATTATGATCTTTGATCTTGAACTTCAATTTCTTTCATCGTGCCAATTTTTCGCACTTTTGACTTTTAGAGTACACAGAAGAGGAAGACTTTGGGCATAATTGAAGAGGATGTTCCAAAAGATGTTTTTCACGACCTTAGAAATTCCAAGATAAGGTTTTGGGAATTTTGGGTGAGTAGGGGTTTAGTACGAGGGTTTTTTATGAAATGAAAGGTTTAGGCTCAACAGGGTTTACTAGGCGGATCATCGATACTGAAAATAAGTATCGGAAGGGTTTTGGGCTTGAAGATATATGTAAGAATTGGGTTTAAATCCTAAGGAATGTCAAGGTCATCTAGCCGCACCTATACCGCGTACGGTACACACCAATGTGGTCTTGAAACGTATGTCTGGAGCAAGTTCTAATTCTAAGATGCAAGCATCGCACACACAAGAAATGAAAGTGAAGCATTAAGGATGAATGCTTTTAGGCTCAAGATACCTCACTACAAAATAGGGTTGTATGTGCCTAGCCATGCTCCTTTTAGATTATTGTTTCTTGCTAGAGAAATTTATACCTTATTTTCCATATATTCCAAAATACCTTACTCATATTTTGAAAATGATTCTTTTCGAAAGTATTTAACTCAAAAACTTAGAGTTAGTTTCACAGTCTAACTCATAATTTGAAAAATTTTTTGAAAAAATTTATTTGAAAAAGTTCGTTTTTAGGGAAACGTTTTCTGAGTAATGCTATTTTGGACATAAAAATCGCCTAAAATTATCCAAGGTATTCTATCCAAGGTATTCTATACCTAGCTATCCCACACTTAGAGGAACATTGTCCCTAATGTTCTCTTGAGTTGAGTTTTTACTGGAGGTAAAATCCCACACTTAGAGTTTGAACATGTAAGAAAATGTTTCTTAAATGTTAAATTTGGGTTTGAATCCCACACTTAGTGATAAGCTCAGGATAGGGTATAGATTATAACAAGCTAACAAGACAGAATATATGTGATCATGAAATGGATAGAGGGTTAAGAAACAACCCAGATAACGTTTGAACGTTTTGAAGCTTGTGAAATTTTGCAGGAAAGAGAGAGTCGAAGCGAGCTTTCTTCTACATTCTTCTTGAAGGTCAGTAAGCTTCAATTGGGTTATCCGGTGTCATGTATCCAATGTTATCAGAAATCAACTTCAATTCTTTTAAGTAGGGATCCTTATGGTGTAGAATCCCATACTTTAGGTTTTGAAGAAGCTGTAGTGATTTCGATATGTGTTTGTGGTGTGGGGTGTGATCCCACACTTAGTTCTTTGAGGTGCTTGGATACAAGGAAGTTTTGAGAAGAACGAGATCCCTCCATGAGATGTTGAATGTTCCGCATTCTGCAAATATTGAAAGCTGGTTCGGGTTGCCTTTTGACTTCACGGATTTTCTTCTTGAAAGTGCGCCATCTCGCCTATTTTCACGATCATTCATCACAACATTTCTACTTATTTGACAGAAAGAAAATAAAACATAATAAGTAATAGCATAATGTAAATAAGGATATAGTGATCAACCAACTAGTGGCTGATACAAATAAGTTCCAAAAGTAAGGTCCAATAGTAGCCAAAACAACACAAGATAATAATGATAATAATGTCTGAAACCAAAGTCAATTGATGCAAATGGGGCAGGTCTATGAAGCTGGGGATCCCTGATCAGGTATGTCATCATACTGAGTAGGGGCTGGTGCTGTGGATGGTCCTACGACTGACTGCTGGCCACTCGACACTCTCTGTCCTTCTTCAGCAGTGATAAGCTTGAGCTGAATCAAAATATCTCTGAGTGTAGCTGCCGGCAGCTTCATCGGATCTGTAATACCCCACTGTAGCAGAATATCTGATGTGATCTTGGCATCCTCAAGTAGTTTCATATAGGCCTGATGAAGCATGGTCTCGGTGGGCACATCTGAAGAAGAGATCGGTCCAAGGTTTAGTAACATCCTGGAAGTGTCAAAAGATAGAGCATCCGTGCCCAAGTAGACTGTGTCAGCACGGTAAGATCCACTGGCGACTGGCTGGGCAGGATGAGAACAGAAATCACTGGCTGAACTACCGGTATCTCGGTCTCAACTGACTGGACCTGCTCTGGTACTGGTGTAGTCCGGATAGCGGGTGATGGTGTATGGGTGGTATGTGATGGGATGGATGTATGTGGTGGTGCTATGGCTGGTGGTGGTGGACCACATCGGTACATGTAAGGCTCCGGGTCAGGAATACCAAGTCTCCTGGAAATCAACAGTTGATGGGAACGGCTAACCTGAAGAGCATGCAAAAGATAATACTGTGTCAGCGAGGTCACTGGATCTGTGTAGTGAACAGTAGCCTGAGCTGGTGGCTCGGCTGTCTCAGCTCCTCCATGCGGGACACTAGCATGAGTAGTAGGTGCTCGGGCTCTATCAGATGGGCCATCCTTAGTATCTGCAACAGGTGAAGTTCCTCTAACTGGCTTCCCAGGGAGACGACATCCTGGAATGATCTGTTTGGTGTTCTTCCATAGGCACTGCTTCTGCTTATCTACCTCAACAAGATGGATCAACTTGCAGTATTCCAAGTTGAATGGCAAAGAATGAGAACAAACAGTAAACTCCTCAGTGTGGGCCTCAGTCAACAATTTCATACCATACAGCAATGTAGTAATAATCGACCCCATGAACATGTGCTTATCCAAGTCTGTCTCATCCCAAAGTCTCTCAGCGATCAAGAAAGGAACATTCAGATTCTTTCCTCCTATGATTGCTTCCATGAACTTCAACTCTTCGGCACTCACATCTCCACCTTCCTTCTTCCCAAATATAGAACATGCTAGCAACTTGTGAAGGATGTGATGAACCGGCTTGATGAAAGTGGATGACTTAACACAGCTCCTAAAGTTTGATCCTGCTAAATCCATCCACACATATCCTTATGGTTCCTGTTTGGTAAGCTGGAGATGTCTTGAACACTGTTTATGAACCATGCAGAGTTGACCTGAGACTCTGTATATAAACCAAGATACACTCCCAAGTCGGCAACTGAGATATGATGAATCTGTTCCTGAAACCTGAATGAAATCTTTCTTTTGTCGGATACGCTCATTTTTGGATTCAGCTGGTAAGTCATCATGAACTCTGTCACTACTTCTCTGTATGCATACTCATCTATATCGAAGAGACGGAGAAGGGCATTGTTCGCTTGACCCTCGGTCTCATACATCAACAAACTTTTCAACTCATCCCTGATTCTAAGCTTAATCATATCTTTCCATATCACATAACGATTACTGCCGACCGGTCGCTGCAACCACTGGCGAATGAGTGACCTATTCTTTGAAGATTTGGCCAAGTAGCTGAGTGTAAGCGGGCAAGTATCCATCTGAGACAAAAAAAAAAGAAAAGATTAAACCAGAATAGTGGTATATTAATGGATATGCTAAAGTGTTTCCAGATTTCTAGAAAAAATTGGAAATGTAAGCTTTAGAAATGGGCATATCCAGAAATTTTAAAATTGCTAAACCTAACCGCAACCAATCACAAATCAACAATTTCTTATTAGCCTATGTCTAATCAAGGGAAAGTGGGACAAAACTCCAAATTTCTAGCATAATCAAAGTAAGTATATAAGTACCTAAGTCAATTATCCCAAGGACTAAAAACTTAAACATTTATGCTTATGGCTAACTAATTCAAATGAGCTTAATGCTTTGAATGAATCCAAGGTCATATAATTACCTCAAGTGAATCAATTAATCATAAAATGACATATTACCAATTTAATATGCAATCCAACTTTCCGCAATTTCCAAAAGACATAAAGCTCAATTACATGGTTCCGAGCAAAGAATGGAAGTAATCTCATTTGACAAAATGGTAGTTTTTTTAGAAAATGGCGTTTTTGTTGATTCCATTTCAAAGTGTCATACACATTATTAATTAAAGTGCCAAACCTTGGAAATGATTAAATGAACCGAAGCTTGTTTTGACAATCTTGTAAGCTTTTAAGTTTAGAAAAGTTATAAACATGGTTTAAAAATAAAAGTTTTAAGTGAAAATGATGTTTATGATGGTTTTATCAAAAATGAGCTTACTGTAATTACCAAAAACTAGCTTAACCATTTTATAATTGAAAACGATCAATCAAAGCATGTTAACCTATCATATTTAAGCATAATTCAATCAACAAAGGTCAACATAAGCAATTAATCAACCAAAAAGTCAAACTAGCCATAGTTCATCAAAAAGTCAACACTTTAATTTTCAAACTTGCAATTAAGCCAACAAATCACTAGATTATGTTTGTAATCATGTTAAGCATCAAGATAAGCATGGAATAACACTAAAGATTGTAACTTTTAACCATGAAATCTATGAAAATGAGTTACAAGCCCTAATTTTTAAAGTTTCATGAAAATCACAAAATTAGGTCAAGGATTACCTTAAACTTGATGTAGTGATGTTGTGGATGCAAGAAAGATCATAAAATGATGAATTTTGAGCTTGGAATCATACAAAATGGTGAAATAATGAAGATTTGGTGATGGTGGGGGTGAGGCCGACGGTGGGGAGGAGAAAAGGGGGAAGAAGATGAAGTTTTTTATGTTTTGTCTTATGTGTGTGGCCAAAAGTTCCTTTTATACCCTTTCAAACGCGTGCGATTTAAAATTTGCGAAAGATACGAAACATACAAGTAAAATTTTAAAGTTTAAAATTTTTTAATAAAATAATTTTAAAAAGTATGTTCGTAATTTTCTGAATCTTTACGCGCAGTCTGAAAAGATATTGCGAGTCGTATGCGAAATCGTATACGTTTTTATTTAAAACAAGACAATATTTTTGTGTTCTTTAAAATCCAAGACAAATTCAAAATTAATTTTTCAAAATTTAAAAATAAATTTTTTTGAACTTTCTGAAAATGTCTGAAATTCGTTACTGTGTTGCGCGAATTTGAATTTTAAAAGAACGTTTTCTTGTGTTTTTAAATGCAAGCTTTTAAATTTAATAATTAACCACTAATATTACTTATCCTAAATACTTAAAATAAAACTAAATTAACTAAAGTTTGGGTTGCCTCCCAAAAAGCACTTGGTTAAAGTCGGTAGCTCGACTTTTGGACAAATTTATTGAGTATTGCCCAAAAGCAATTGTTTAAGTGAATTTGGTGCTCTTGGTTGAGGGAAAGTGTAGCGAGGAATAAAGTCACAAGTGAGAATCTTAATGACAGAATCAACTAGGTCTGCGGGATGTAATGAGAATCGTTCGTGCTCAGTGAGAAACATACGTTCCTTTTTGCCTAAATCTAGAAGATTGTCAATAAACTTGTTAAATTCCTTTCTAACTTTCTTAGGGTTTGAAATTCCGTTTCGTGATCCGTCATCTATATTGTTCAAGTCATGAAGAAGCATTCCTAGGGTTTGTTGAAATTCCCATTCTTATCTCGAATCGGGATCTCCGGTGGTAGTGTGAACTAACTCCGTGATTTCTTCGATTAAAGATGTTTGTGAAATAGTGAAAGGAAATTTTGACTGAGCGAATAACAAAGTAAGTGAGACGTTAATATCATTCCTTCCAGCAAAGAAAGTAGCTTCCATGTTATCGTCAGTGGCTCCAGGGAATATCTCTAACAACTTGTCGATCATGTAAGTAGCGGGGTCAACGAAGAATGGAATTTTATCAGAAATGACGAGAGATATAGCGGGGTCTTTGCTGATCCAGAACTCAAGCTCATAAATCATAGCTGCAACATAATGATTAATTAGGGTTTGGGAAACCGGTTGATAATCGGTGCAGGCGAATAGGTCCATTAGTAGGTCTATTTCTGATTTAAGCTTTAGTTCTTGCTCTCGATAATGTGTGAAGATACCTTCCTCCTTTTGATTTGGAAGATGGTGGAGAATACCAACCTGTTTCTTTATCCTACGAGTGACTTCTCTTTGTTCAACCGAAAAAGGAAAGTCAGAAGTTTTGAGTTGTCTAGCAAATGCCCGACAAACATCCAATCTCCTATCAGGATCAAAAGAGTTACCTACGTAGCGGATATTTTCTTCAGGTTTGATTGGTAGAGTCCTATCAACAACACGATAGATGGTGTACTCAGGTTCGGGTACAAGGTTCAAAAAGATAGGTGATTTTGGAGGGTATTCGTAAACTTCTTCATTCCATGGTGGAAGACGTTCTTCAATGGGTGGAAAACGAAAGGGTTGAAGATGTTCAGAGTTACTCTCGACAAAACCAGATGAAGTAGGGAATTGAAAGAAGTTTTCTAAGGAATATGAAATCTCAGGAGCAGGTATAACCTGATAGCTTAGAATGCTAGATGCAGAAGTTGAGATCTTCTGATGAGAATCATGGGTTCCTAAGTCAAGGTCTAAGAATTGCCCTAAAGTTCTAGATTCATCGTCTGAATTAGCGGAGATATCTTCGCAAGAGGATAAAGATGAAGAGTAGATGTCAGATTCCAACTCTCGTTCTAAGCAGGTGAAGAACTCAGCTTCATCCATGGCCATCATTTCTTCGGACGTCTTAAGGGCGAGTGGAGAAATGGTGCTAGACGGAAATGAATCATAGAAAGATGTTTTTGTATTTTTCATTTTTAATTTAACTAAATTAAACTATCTGAATTTCTAAAGAAAGCAAATAACTACCAACTAAGTTTGAGAGTACCTAATTGGAAAGGATCTCCTAAAAGCTAGAATATCTAAGGCGGCTTCAAATCGTAACGCTCTACGATCCCCGGCAGCGGCGCCAAAGAAACTTGTCGCGCTTCTATCGGTCGGTCGGATTTGAATCCGGTCGTTGTTCCAACATCAACAGAGGCGGCGGACAGTGAGTTTTAAATTTATATGAGCTGGGGCTCAAACTATAACTACTACCTACCTTGGGAGCAAGCAGTAAGTATAACTCGAGGTCGTTCTTAAATCGGAGCGAATTGAAATGAAGCGAGTCACCAAAGATTATGGTCGCTAATAGGATGGGGGTAGGTAGATAGATTTTTGATTGGTTTGTTTTTCTAATTTTCCTAAGTGCAGTAAAGTAAATAACAGAGATAAGAGATAGGGAATAAGCAGACAGGTAGAGATGTGATTGCTGAAACTAGGATAATTAGGGTTTCGGGATGATGTTCATTATAAAATTGATTGGAGATTTACCAGATAAAAAGCAGACATACTTTCGGTGTAAACACTAGGACCCTACGTTCAGGTAAAACCCTAGAAACATATGTCACTGGAATCCTAGGTTATCATGATTCTGATCAGATCAGGCTGTTTTCAAACCCCCCTGAACTTTTGCTTGAATAAGACAAAGTCACCCTTGATTTATCTAGGGAGCAGGCATAAGGCAACAGACCGCAATTGTATTTACTGACCTTTCTTAACACCTAATCATCTATTTACTTTTATCATGGCAAATACTGATTGTATCCTATGTATGTTAAACTATTGGTCTGATTAGGGGTTTTGCATGTCTGGGTATTATAATTGACACTTACCCTGTATTGTATCTGTTGAAGCACATACTTAACCATCGTAAATATAGACCCTCCTTTACAGTCAGGCGTTCATCCCTAGGAATAATCACGGTGTACAGGGCAATTAGGCATTTCCACAGTGTTCCAAACCCTAGATGTACTAACGGTGTACTGGGCATTTAAGCATTTCCACAGTGTTCCAGATTTTAGGTGTAATGACGGTGTACAGTGCAACAAGCATTTCCACAGCTTTGATTCCTAGACCACAGTTCTAGAAGGGTCACTTCTAGGTAATCCACGATGAAACAATCCATGACATTTCCTTAGCTTCCACGTATTTGTACTCCACACGGGGTGTTTCCAACGCTATACGAAGTACCGTGCCTTTTTAAAGGAAAGTTCATAGTTTCATACTGTAACTGGAGATAACTGTATATTCATAGTATTAGGGTTGATCAGATCCTATCCTAGGGCAACAGTCACGTGAAAGTCTGGAAAGGGTGATGAGAGGTTAGATCTATATTCAGGATAAGCTTAACCAGATACACAGCATAACAATTTCCAATCGTATAAATGAAATATTAATTTAACATCATCCCTACTCCTAATATCTACATTTCAACAATCACAATATTAAACTACTCTATAAACATGGCAATATGTAGAATACAAACTGAAATAACATAAAGCACAAACATTATAACAGTAAGTAAAGTTTAGATATCACCGGGAATACAGCAGTGTAATACTGAGGATTACAAATAGTCTGAACTTGAAAAACTCGTTACAACAAGATTACCAAGCTAAACCTTCCTCTAGACTCGAACCGTAAGCTCAACCCTAACCTTTCTCCTCTAACTCCTAAGAGTAGTGCTAGAGAGAGAAAGTTAGAGAGAGAAAGTGAAAGAAAGAGAGAAATGAGAAAAGTGTGAGAATGTGAAAGTGTGTTGAGGTGTGTAAAATGAGGAGGTTGGTATCCCTATTTATAGGAAAAGCTCAAAATCACACGTACAACTCGCGAAACAGCACGTACAAGCAAACGAAGAAGCAGATGGGGTGCAGGGGGCCGTATACGGCCTTGGTAGAGCCATATACGGTGTATACATGGCTGTATACGGTCTCTGTGGGGCCATATACGGTTCCTGAGGCCGTATATGGTGTCCGTCTGATTTCGTTCGTTGCTTAAAACGCGCGTATCTCCTTCGTTATGCGTCCGTTTGACCTGATTCTTTCTCCTGTGTCTTCGTAATTCCGTTACGCTTCTAATGATGCCAACTTCACTGCAATTGGATGTGTATAGCTTAAGCATAGCCGGAATGACTTTATAGGGTCTGATACCGCTCAGTCTTCTCCGTTCTTTATCCGATTTGCATGATTCTTGATTTTCCCGTCTCGATTTTACCTGTTTTATCATATGACAAAGTTAGAATGTGATCTATATAAGGTAAATGAGGCCGGAGGATTTTGTGCATGTTTATTCGCTCTGATTTGCTTGTTATTTGGACGTTTTAGGTGATTTTTGCAACAACGCCCATATTTAGACCACTTTAGTGAATTTTAGTAAATAATGATCATCTTGGAATGTTTTCACTAAAGATACGTCCAAAAAGTGTGGAATATTGCCCTTAAAAATATGACTATTTGAGTCAGATCAATTAGACAAAAATTAAATAAGTAATTGTTACAGATTACTCTGTCGCAATCTCTAATCAATTTTGTAATATTTGTAGTACTAAACGTATATCTCTTACCTTAGCAGGTACAGACATCGGTTCAGACTCTACCGATATCACCATCTCGACCTGCGGTGTATCCTGAGTAACTGTCACAGAATTAACTGTCTCAGTTTAACTCCTGATAAACAACATGTTAAGATTATCTAACTTTATATAATACTAACCTTCTCTTATGGTCAAGGTTCTCTACCGTTTCAACAAAGGAATTTCAATTTCCTCCGGACCTTCCTCCAGAATACTCTTACCCTTCCTCTTCTTTTCAGAAATAGACGGAGGAGGAGAAGGTGTATTTTCAGAATCATCATCTGAAGCCGTCTCACCATCACGACCTCCAGATGATCCAACAGGATCCTAAATGTTAAATATATTAAACATTTATGATTAGCGTGAAGCTCTATCATACAAGTTATATATATTTAAGATTAATCAGATATAATATATTAACAGGTACAACAACTGATACATCTTGCTGTCTCTGCTCTCCCTCAGGTCTTGCAACCTCCGGGTTCACAACCTCAGCTTCAGCTTCCTGTTCATATAATGATATTTATATTTTATAATCAGAAATATTATCCAATCAACTAAATATCTATTGCATCAAACTCTTTATATAATAATATTATATTTTAATATTTAATAATTACATCGAACATCTAAATATCTATATTATTATATAAGTGATATAATACCTATGCAGGTGCAATAGCAAAGAAGTGATCGATTTCCCTCAGTTCGGGATCTTGTGCATCGTCATTTTGACTTAGCACCTCCTGCACCACTTGTGCAGCAACCTCAGCATCAAACTGTTGACTTGGTTGATCAGCCTATATCAACACATCCTCAAGCAGTGCCTGTGGCTCAGGTTGTGGAACCACATCAGCAGCAGCAGCAGCAGGCTCAGGTACAACAGCAGCAGCAACATCTAGCCAACCATTGTTCGGTGGCGTAATGTAAGCGGGATCAATAAGATAGCCAAAAAGATCACGGATCTCCGGCTTGACATATTCCTCCCGACGAATAGTCTGCTGGAACATCGCGTTGTATCCTCTGAGCGCGATAGTATCTACACGTAAGTGCGGCTCAGGGATAACAACATCCGGAAGATGAGCACGGATAATCAGCGTACAGAACCTCGGGTAGATCATAAAACGTGATTTGACAGAACTCGAAATCTGCCTAGCTAACTCGCCAAAAATCAAATCACAAAAACTGTATGGTTAATTGTAAACCAGTGACAGTACCGCCGATACAAGAGCAGGGCTTAGCTCATCAAAACCGCCCTTCTTCGGTCCAAAAACAGTGACAATAATGTGCCACAAGAATCTCTACTGGCCGATAACCAGAGCCTTAAGGAACTGTCGTCCTCTACGCTCACCCGTATAGCCCATACGGCTTAGTGCACCCTCAATAAAATCACTTGAGTACTCAGTCGGAGCATCTTATTGGTCAACTGTACCAAAATGCAAAATCTGACGAAGGTCAGAAGCTGTAAATGCAATCGGTTGCTGATTAACCGTTGCTCGAATGACCGGTAGATTGACCGTCTTGTCAAACTGAATATCCCTCCAAAAATCGTTCAGTATCGACAGAGAGATCGGTGGACACTCTGTAATCGCATATTTAATGCATGGACGTGCGAAAAATGTAAGAACTTGAGCTACTTGTCTAGCTCCCTTGGCTGTAAGATCTAGATCAACCAAAACGTTGTGTGTTTTCTCAAACTGTCTTGTCCTATCTGCATAATAACACAAATAACAATAACAGTTAATGCACGTTAACTACAATAAATAAATTTAAACTATTATGAATATATGAATTAAAATTCATCAAACATCTTAGTTCTAAATTAGAATATATAACTTGTTACATAATTGTCTCAAGTCGTATACATAAATATCTATCATATATAACTTATAACTAATAAGTCGTAAGTTCAATATGTAAATTTTCATTAATTACTTGTAAATTTAAAATTCTCAAGTCGTTAAAAAAAATATATATTATACCGCTAACATAAAATTAGGACACGCCACTCGATTACTTTTGAATCGGTAGACTTTCGATATAAACATATACATTTTAATACAAGTCCAATATATACAAGTTATTACTTAAAAAGTCTTAACATTTATATATTAACTTTAAAAAAAAAAAAAAAAATTTCTAAGTTCTGGACTCGCAGAGAAGTGACATGCGAATTGAGTAATACTCGATTCGCTAGTCAACTCGCAACTGAATCCGCAGCCTATTGAACTCGCTAATCAAGTCAATCCGCAGCTCAACTCGCTAGTCGATCCGCTAATCAACTCGATCCGCTACAGTTCAAAACTCAATTCGCTGCGAGTTCAATCTTGAACTCAACTCGCTGCACAAACTGCCGTCGCGAGTTTAAACTTAAAATCAATGATTTTGTTAATTTTAACACGATCAATCGATACATTCACATTCATTTAGGTTCGTTTAACATTAATCCTAAGGATTCATGTCTGATAACACCGTAAATCGATATGAATCGTTCAAAATTCAAACCGAAACCCTAAGTTTTTAAAACTTTCAATTTCGAGCAAATTAAAAGGTGAAATCTGTTGGTTTATACCTTAAAATGATCGCAATGTAAAGATGTATAAAAACTACAGATCAAAAACTCGTTCCTCTATCATGTAAAATCGAAATCAAGCGAAAAGAGAAAATCGCTTTAATCGCCAACTGGATCCGCAGGAGTGAAGTGAACTCGCGAATGTGGTGGGTTCGGTAGTGTGACTGGTCGATCCGCAGTCTCTTTATACTTTTGACTCGATTCGCGAGATTTAAGTCGATTCGCATGTTTGACTGGTTAAACTCGCAGAATGAAATAAAATTGCGAATTAAATGCTAAGTATAAATTAAAACCCATCATTTGTACAAGTCTAAAATAAAATTATTTTTCACTTGTATTTGTTACGATTGTTCAACATAAAATAGAAATTATTCAGTATAATTTAATTCCAAAGGGTAAATTCTAATAAACACAAAAACTTTATTTAAACATAAAGCTAAAAATAAAATAAAATAAAAACACAATTATATAAACATTGGTATCAAGTACCATTTTATTAATCACTTGAACAAAACAAAGAAGAAAATATATAAAATAACTGAAAAAGAATTTATCTGCTTAGGGATCATATTAGAAAGAACAAGCTATTTAGATTTATTAAAAAGTATAAGCAGAATGTTAGTATACATACCCCATGAAATTCAAATAAATTACAATAAAATCACAACTTATTTTATCATTAATCCATTTATATTTATAAAATTATATCTTAGATACCTTTATCCACATATCATAATTGAAAAACACATTATTCACTGAAAGTGAAAATATTTTAATATAGACGGTTTAAGACGATTACCGGTATTATGATCCACATAAACAAATTATACTCACATTTCTAAGCAACACCTTTATTGTTAGTATGAATATTATCAAGTGGTCTCTAATATATGATATACTGAAGAATTCTAGTAAAGCACATAGCACTGATCTTTTAAGACAAGGTAATGTTTACCTAACGTAACATACACTTGAATTTAGAGTTTAGACAAATATCAAACATACCTTGAAAATACTAGTAGTCGCAGATATGTGCATAGTACAACAAAGAATCCCTTAGTATAAACAAGATATACTTGAGAATATTATCTTAACTAATGGCTCCAGGTCTGTACTTAGTACAACAAAGTTACCTTTAGTTAAGCTAATACCCATATTATAATTATTTTTCCTTTTTATAGCTTTATAATCACAGTGTACGTGAATACTGTCATTCAACAATTTAAGACTTAGGTCATACACCATATAATATATACACTAAATAATAAACATATAAATTATTACTTCTTAAAACTTAGAAATGATTGTATAAGTTGCCTACCAGTACATCATATGATGAATCTGTCTAAACATTTAAAACAGACAAATTATAACTTTGTGGAAATAGGTGTATAATCAAATAAATATAAATACATACCTGATAAGACAGCTGCAGTTTTAATGTAGCTTTAGTTGAACCTACTAACACATCATACTTAGGACTTAAGCTTATTATTGTGAAGCTTATTCTCCTAATGTACTATCATTTCCCTTAGTTTTTGCAGATAAAAATTTAAAAATTTTTAAAGAATATTATATTTATATTCTTTAATGAAGGCGATTCTCCTTAGGTAACAAGCAAATGAATGCCATACGCCCCCACGTTTTTTTTTAAACAGTCATAAAAGTACTAACTATTACAAAATACCCTTGGAAGACTAATCACTCTGGATTTCTCATTCCGTTCAGTTGAACCAACGTCTCAAATCTTGCTCTGTCGAACGCCTTTGTGTATAAGTCTGCTAAGTTATCCAATGATGGAACCTTAACTAACTTTATCAACTTCTTCTCAGCACAATCTCTAATAAAATGATGTCGAATATCAATGTGCTTAGTTTTACTGTGCTTTACTGGATTATTGGTGATCGACATAGTTGATTCATTATCAATCATCATAGGAGTATTGGTTATATTTAACCCGTAATCTCGCAGTTGCTGTTGAATCCAAAGCACTTGAGAGCAACAGCTGCCAGCTGCAACGTACTCAGCTTCACATGTAGAAATGGCTACCGAGGTTTGCTTCTTGCACTGCCAGGACACTAATCTACCTCCTAGGAATTGACATCCTCCGGTTGTAGATTTCCTATTCTGATTGCATCCTCCATAATCCGAATCAGTATAAGCTATGAGATCTAAGTCTCCATCAGTCGGATACCAAAGTCCCAGCTTAGGTTTCCCTTTAAGGTAACGAAAGATTCGTTTAACAGCTTGCATATGTGACTCTTTTGGATTAGCCTGATATCTTGCGCATAAACAAACAGCAAACATTATGTCAGGTCTAGAGGTTGTTAGATACATTAGTGACCCGATCATGGCTCTATAAAGAGTTGGATCCACATCGCTATCACTCGATGTATCTGGACTTAGTCCATGATTGACTGGAATTTGAGTATTGTAGACCTTACTTTCATCCATCTTAAAGCGTTCCAATAGCTCATGTGTATATTTAGATTGATGAATAAAGAATACATCCTTCTTTTGATCAACTTGTAATCCGAAGAAGAAATTCAACTCTCCCATTGCAGACATTTCAAACTTTTTTCTCATGACTTTCTCGAATTCTTGACACATCTTTTCATCAGACGATCTAAAGATAATGTCATCAACATAAACTTGCACGAGAATAAAGTCTTTCTTATTCCATTTTACAAAAAGTGTACTATCAATTGATCCTCTTGTAAACCCATTCTCAAGTAGATACGTTGATAGTGTTCCATACCACATCCTTGGTGCTTGATGTAATCCATATAGAGCCTTATTCAGTTGATATACTCTATCTGGATACTCAGGATCAGCAAACCCTGGCGGTTGTGAAACATACACCAATTCTTCCACTTTGCCATACAAGAAGGCACTCTTAACATCCAACTGATAAACCTTTATACCATAAAATGATGTGAATGCTAAGAACACCCTAATTGCTTCTAGCCTAGGAACTGGTGCAAACACTTCATTGTAATCAATACCCTCTTGTTGATTAAAACCTTGAACTACTAGACGAGTGATATCGCGTAAAAAGTCATGTTTTTACTACCGATATCTTTCTCATTCTGGAAAGATTCTTGGCATATTAACTCAAAAACATTACAAATCAATAGTATTATGCCAAGATGGTCAAAACAAGGTTGCACGATGAAAATCAAGCAAAATGGGTAGAAAACAAAGATTCCACATACATTTGAAGATTCAAGGCATCAAAATGAGATTTCAAGACAAAAGTGCCCATCACCAACATCCATCTTAACCAAGATGTTCGTTTTCAAATTACAAATCCAACAGAAGAAGAATCAACAAAAACGGACGAAGAATGAAGATTCTACGTACGCCGGAAGATCCAAACAATTCGTACGACACATCTAAAGTTCAGAGACATATTTTTGGGATATCTTTACATCAAAGTCTTCGTTTTTGAATTACGAATCCAACAAAAAAAAGAATCGACGCAAACGGACGCATAACGAAAAAGATACGCGCGAAACGAGCAACGAGGCAACGGGCGACGAACCGGGACGGGTGGCAGCCAGACGCCGCCGGCTAGCCACCAGGCCGCCGGCTGCTGCCATCCCCCCGTCCGGTTCCCGCTTTTTGGTCCTTGCGTGTACCCGGAGCTAGACCTTTACGCAACTTTACGTACCTCGTGCTAGACCTTTACGCAACTTTACGTACCTCGTGCCACCATATGCGCGTACCCGGTGCCACTACCTTTTCCACCTATTGCTATCGTGAGCTTCTACTTGCTAACATGCACCAAAACTCTCCTATAAATAGGAGGCATGAGGCTCATTTTCAAGACACACTCACATTCTCAAATTCACACTCATACACATACTCTCACTCATCCATTTTCACTTTCTCACTCTAAAAATTCTCTCATATTTTAGTCTAGGATTATTGTAATTAATCTTCGGATTAACGTAGAGGCTAGAGCGAACGTTAGGATTTTGGATATTCATCTTTGTACGTATGAACGAGTTGTCAATTATAATAATACGCTGCTACGCATTTATTTCCGGGTGATATCTCAACCTTTATCATACTTGCTTTATTTCATATTATAATTATGTATTATTGCCTTGTATGTGATTTGTCTATTGCCATGAATTGCGAGTAGTCTATTATTGTGATTGTTGAAGATGTAGATAATTATAAGTAAGGATGACATTATATGATTAGTGTACGACAATCGTAATGTGATGTGACGGCCCCTATTCGATTGTTTATTTGATATAGTACTGGAAACGCCTCAAGCGGAGTACAAATGTATGGAAGTCAATAAATGACCGAAGGTAGTTACATCACTGGAATCAGCTCTGGTTTACAGTTGGAATTCCGAAAGGATAATACAACTTCATAACTAACTGGTATATCCTACGAAAGTCAATGCACAATAAAATGATGTTCGTAAAACACGTTCAAATAAAATAGGAATTAATGACCCTTGTATCGTTGAGACTTTATGAACTTGAGTTTAATTTATAGAGTTCCCTTTCTGGTTATCCACGTGACTGCAACCTAGTAATTAGGACCTGATCAACCTTAATTATGGTAAGTAGTTATCTATGCCCATGACATGCAACAAGTAAGACACAGTGAACCCACTCGTTGTACATATTAGGTTTACATTTCTGCATTGCTTTACATTTAGTTAGTTTAAAGTGCCACTTTCACCGTCAATTACTCTTGACCGCATGTTTGATGTAAGAAGCAGTGGAACTATCATGTAAGGTACACTGTCCGATTACTGAAAGGCATGGTCTGCATATGAAACACGTTTTTATAAACTGCGAATAATCCAGGGATGTATAACTGTTTGAAAAGGAGAACTCAAGTCATAAGTTGAAGTAACCAAACATTAATGCATGAAACAAGACTTAGGAATAAGAGTAAAGTCCTAGCGACCTAGAATCCTTAAAACACTAAGTCTTACACAATCAACGGTCTAAACATACGAAGTCATTAATCTGCATGCTAATGGAATAATAAACTATTTTAGGGGTTAAGAACGGTCGGACCTATGAGACGATACGCTACTGATTCATGCACCTCGGTAACAAGCCAAGATAGGTTGCTCATCTTTCAACTAGATGAGTATTGGAAGTTTGCGTATTGCTCCGATCAGAATCACGATAACCTATTTCCTAGTGACATGCCAATGGGAAACTTAATTGGTAGGGTTCTAGAGTTTACATCTAATAGTTTATTCATAACATTAAGTATTGTCCCTATTTAATCTGTCATCCTGAAACATTAATTATCAAAGTCTCAGCAATCACATACTTATCTTTATCTGCTTTTCTGCACTTTAATTTACCGCAATTAATTTTTCTGCATTTTAATTACCTGTCTTTAATTTAAAAACCCCCAAACCTACCTACTTTGTTCCATCCTAAATATTCCCCTACCGAAAGCACCAGCTTTAATCACTCACACGTTTGGATTCATAGAACAATCTTAGGTCATACTTACCGCTTGCTAACCAGAGTAGGTAGTACGTATAATTTAAGCCCAGCAATATATAAATTTTAAAAACCCCTGTTGGTGCCCGATTAGTTACCATCAACGACACCGACGCTTTCGGGTGCCATCAAGTTTTTGGCGCCGCTGCCGGAGAATCACAAACGTACGATTCAAAGCCGCCTTAAGTAGTAATATTTAGGAGATCCTTCCGACTGAAATCTTCTCAGATATCTTTCGAAAGTTAATTTAAGTAATTTAGTATTAATTTATTGTTAATTTAGTATTAGGATAATATTAGTTTAAACATGACATCTCAAAAACCCACTTCTTTGGAAGAATTGTATGCTACCCTAGAAGAATTTAGGATTCCACTTTCCATCCCAAAACATTGCCTGGACCTTGATGACACAGATCAGTTACCTGACCTTGCATCATCTTCAGAAGATCACTCTCTAACTTTACACTCACCTAATTTACCAAATTATGTCCACTTCAATTATTTTCCTGAAGATAATCTTGAAGAAAAACCTCCAAAATTTCGTGATTCAATCACCCTCATTCCTGAGACAATAGTATATTCCCAAATCCTGTCCGATTCTCATAATGACGGCATCCTTCCATTCTTGTCCCAAGAAGCCAAATACACCATTTATCGAGTGGTGGATAAGGTTCCATCAGTCAAGTCAGGACAACCTTGTTTTGAAGAACGCCACCTCGGTGCTTCTTTCGACCCTTCCCGTAGGGTAGACGTCTATAAGGCATTCGTCAGGCAATTAACCTATGCCGACCTCCCATTTTCCTACAAACAACGAGAAACGATCGCCGAATTAGAGAAACAAGTAGAATTCCTGCTTCGCCTGATGAGTCAAGGATACGAAAAGCCTTCCACGAATTTCAGAGACCAAGAACTAAAGTTTGTAGCAGATTTAGATATACTCTTTAAATCATTTGCCGACATGGATTATCTCCCAATATCTATGATATTAATCAGTCATAATGTCACCGCAATGATCAACAAACTTGAATTCTGGGTAGAACAAGATCCGATGATTTCCATCGTCGTTCCTGGTAAAATTCCTTTCTTTGTTGACCCCGCCTCTTACTTGATCTTCAAATTACGAGACGTTTTTCCTGATTCCACCAAGGAAAGAATCGACACAGCCTTCTTCGCAAAAAGAAAAGACCTTCACATCAAGCTCACTCGAATCTTTGCCTTTACCAAATACCCCTTTACTTCCACGCAAAAAGCCAGAATCAGTGAACTCTGTAAGGCAGTTAAGTCTACAACCGGAGAACTTGATTCACAGGAAGAGAATGCGTTTGTCGAAGCCATGAATGAACTCACTCACGATCTGAATTACAAAGACCAAGGAATACGCGACGGTTTGTCAAATCCCAAGAAGATAAGGAAAGCGTATAATAAGCTGATTGATGATCTCGTCAATTTAGGGTACGAGGAACGAGAAATCCTAGGGGGATTAGAGAATCGTCATTATTTAATTTACAATGTCATTCGGGAACTTTCAAAACATTTTGTACTTAAAAACGTTCGCTTAAGGGAGCTAATCTCGACCCTTTCCCTATGGACGGATCGGAACGAATCTTAAAACAATTCCTTCCGAGAAAGGTCAAGGCTCGCGACTTTAAATGAGAAAATTTTAGTATAAACATAATAATATAATAAAATTTTGAAAGTTTCCCTTAAAAAGAAAAACGTTTTTAAAATTTTTGCCTGAATACGCGTGCGCGTCGGAAAGAACGTACAATGTTAAGCGTTTTGCTAAAACATGTACATTCAACAAGTCCACGTCAGACAAATAAGTTTTAAACACCAAAAAATAATTTAAGTTTAATATTTTAGGATTGATTTTAATTGTTCCACAAAAATTTACGCGCTTCTTAAATTGTTTATAACATAACGAAAAACTAACAAGTAACTAGTTACAATAAATACATTTAGGATTCGTAATCACTATTAGTAGGACATTATAAATTAACCTAGAACATTAGGCTTAGTACTAATTAAGTACTCTAGGGACCATATGTAAGGAATAAAGTACATAGGAGTATGACAAATATTCCCATGGACCACAAACCTTCCATATGATCTTCTAATTCAAAAACAAAAGAAAAAAAAATTTCTTCTCCTTTCTCCATCCTAAAAACCGGCCACCCTTACCCCCACCATGAACCACCATTAAAACTCCACAAAAACATGTGATCTTATGTCCTTTTGAGCTCCTTGTTGCATCTTCTTTACGGTTGTATAATCATTTCAAGTTTTCTTCACTTAAACTAAGGTATGATCATAAGAAACTCACTTTGAACTTAAAGTATCTTATTTTATGAAGTTAGCTAAGTTAGTAACTAGGAAATAGAACTTTTCTTGGTTAGATGCTTAGGAACTACATGTTACTACCACTTACCCATGCTAATTCACACTTGTTAGACTTTCTCGAAAGGACGTACTTTAACATATTGATTAAGTCTAGAATTTTGCTTGATTAAGTGTTAGTTGTTAAACATTGAAGTAATTGTGGTGTTTTGAATGATTGCTCTATGTTAATTGCATAATGCGGATAAATTAAGATTAGCAAGTTTGACTTTTTTGAAAGTCAACAAAAAGTTAACTAGCATGCATGATTAGGATAGTAAATGAACTTTACTTGACAACTTTTGCCTACTAGGATGCTTGCACTTGCTTGACTAGTCAAAAATATGCAATATAACTAGAATAGCATTATTGTGAAAACAAAAAAAAAAAGTCTTGAATAAAACCAAACACATGGGTGACATAACTCTTTATGCATGACCTAGCTTGTTCACCAATTAGGAAATGTCTAAAATAGTTTAGGTCATATTTACATGAATAGGTTATAATTTTGGCATGCGGACACTTAAAATTATCGTTTGAAGTATGCTTTGACCTAAAATGTCAACTTAAAGTATTGCATTTTTAAAACAAATCAATCGCAATTTTTATTCAAAAACCTTACTTCAAATTGGACTGTTAAAAGTCAAAAGTTACTGGCAACTGTAAATTGTGAAATAATGACATTTCAAACTTGGCTAAACACCAAACTTTGTAAACAACATTATTTCACAATAAGTTCACCGCCATTCCATGACTATATACTTTCACATATTAATGATTGCCTTAGTATTGTTAAAACTGATTATTAATCACTTTGGGACATTTGATATTTACTGTAATCTTTGGAGTGTTAAGAATTTAAAGCCCTCATTTCGAATTTTCCATTTAGAAATTTCGGGAAACGCTTTAAATTTCCCTTCCTTAAGACCTATTACTTTAAATCTCTAATGTTCTCAGGTACTATGCCGCCAAAGAAGAAGAAGCTAAACTCAGCACGTCCACTTACAGGATCTCTTGCATACCTTAGTGCCACACCAGCATACGACCAGATGGCACGGATATGGAGAGACAAGAAATTTGGTCGTTTTCGATATGTAGACTGGGACAAGCTGCAGACATTGGGACTCAGGCGGAGATTAGAGAGTCTACTCAGCTACTCGGTAGAGGGTCAGCAGTTTGAGTCTTTCAAGAGACTTTTCAGCATTGATGAGCCGGTGTATATGGAGATGATCACCGAGTTTATGACCACCTATACGTTTCAGCCACGGAGTAGAGTTAGAGATGGGGTAATCTCATTTAGGTACATGGGGAGCCAATTCACCTTATCATTGGCCCGGTTTGCACGACTCCTAGGTCTCTACACTCCAGAAGAGATCGATTCACCTCTGTTTACTAGTGGAGCCACCACTGTTTCCCTCATGACTACTACAGCAGAGGCATGGAGCCATTTGTCACCAAAGCCGTACTTCTCGGGTATTAAAGCTACCCTGCTTACAGACCCAGTTATGCAGATTTTGCACAAGCTACTGGCTTGTTCGCTTGATGGGAAGCACACGTCTAATGGTAAAGTCTCTGAGTTTGATGTTATGATGATGACATGTATCCTCGAGAGGAGGAACATCCAGGTTGCCCATCTAGTTGCACAGCGGATTTTAGAAGAAAAAGAGTTTGGTGCAAGAAAATCATTCATGGGCCCAGTGATTACCAGGTTGATTCGAAATATGGGGTTGATTAGGACGACAGAGATAGAAAAATTCAAGAGCCTGCCAGAATGGAGCGCCCAGCCGATAGACTACAATTTTCTGAGGAGCATGGATATACTTCGGATTCAGAGGGATTGCACCGTTTACATCAGGGCTCGAGCATCAGACCCTGAGAGTGTTGATACATTGGTAGCAGGTCTAATCCTACCTATGGAAGGGAGAAAGAGGAAACAACTAAGAGAGCCCCGCAGTTCAGACTCCGATTCAGATGAAGATGAGGATGCAGATGATTTTGATGATCCAGTTGCACCACCACAGCCTACTAGGCCAGGACCTTCTGTCCCAGCTCCTAGAGCTCAGATGACACAGATGCCTGCCTACATATACCATTATGGGACGCCTCCTGGGCCAGACTATTGGTATTGGATGATGCAGATGCAGATCAGAAGTTACAGAGCTATGAGGCAGCAAATCGCAGAGATTCCAGTGACCCCACTGCCAGATATACTGTGCGGGATGGGCCGAGCGCCACCACACTTATATACCCCTGCTGCTCCTACTCCAGCACCTCACCGGCATCCAGTTCATGACCATGGCCATGGTTTACCACCTCGCACAGCTCCACCAAGACCACGAGTACCACCAGTACGAGTTCCTCCCACAAGATAGCATGTTCCATCAGTAGTTGATTCAGTCAAAGGGCAGACTTCGAGGAACAGCAGGATATCCAGAGTCTCCACAAGGGCCACCATTGTTCAGAGTCAGAGGATTCTCAGGAGTGTCAGCCCTTTAGCTGCACCGATTGATCCAGTATCCTCTCATAGACAGACTGATTTATTCAGAGGAGACTCTCATCCGAGGACACCCGAGATTCCACTAGACAGCTTTGACATGCCCGCAGGGGAATTCATTGATAATTTGATACAGCATGGAGTATTCACTACAGGTACATCAGATGCAGAGGCTGATCGAGATGGATCAGACGAAGGCACCCACTATCAGCACGATGATTCTTCATCAGATGAGACATCTCCTGGACTTATAGTATCTTCAGCAGCAGTATCACCACCAGCCAAGCACTAGATTGCTCCGCTTTCTGACTTCTTTCTATTTTCTAGCAAGACTTTATTATTATTGTATCTGATGTACTGTGGATGCATAGACATCAACTCTATCCATGTACTGCTTTATTATGTTATCATTTTATTTTTTTCTTACTAGCAGCTATTATTTAATTGTTGAGTGGCATTTTTGTATAATTCAAACACTATAGAAGATCAAAAGCAAAGGAAACTGTGGACCTCGCCATGAAGAACGCTAGGAGACGTAAGCTACAAACCATGAGCCAGCAGACTTCTAACGAGTAGCGGACAAAGCGCGCAACAAAATCGGTACACCGTTCCAAAACCCTCTACCCATTTAATGCGCTGATTATCTCATCCGATATTCCAAAAACTAAGTGTGGGATATTAAAAACCACACTACACTTAAGAAATAATCCAAAAATAAGTAGAATCTCTAAGTGTGGGATACTTCAACAAGAGGTACTCAACAGATAGATTCGAACATTAGGGACAATGTTCCTCTAAGTGTGGGATATACGGCCTTCAACCACAAGTTTTACCTCTTGTCCGTAAGTCAAAAAAAATTTCTATTAAAAGGCTAAAAATGGAAAAAATTTCAAAAATTTCGGATTCAAAAACATTATTCTTTAGGAATCCTATCTTTCAAGACTATAAATTACAGTAAGAAACGAGTCTTAACAATGATACAAAACCATTTTAGAATAAGATACGGACGAAAAGGGCAACACATGGCTAGGCACACATTGACCAAAACCTTCGATTCGTGAGGATTGAGCCCATAATAAGCATTCACTTTTAATGCTTTACTTTTCGTTTCATGTGTGCGCCGATGTATGCATTTGAATTAGAACTTGCTCTTGTAATACATTTCGAGATCACATCGATGAGTGCCATACGTGGCATAGATACAACCTATCTTGATGACTTATAAGGAATCCAAACACCCTTACACCACCAAACATCCACCCACTCAACATCCACTCTTCACTCCCAATCAAAATCTCCTACTATTCATCCCGAACTTACAGAAGTTTCATCTTCTAACAAACATTCAGAGACACTCTCAGTTTCCCAAGACTTTGGCAAGAAAAGCCATCACAAACCAATACCATTGAAAAACCTTCAAGGCCAGAAAATATATAGAAGTCGGCATAGTAGAAGAAAAGAAGCCAAAAAGAAACAAAAATAAAAGAATTATGCCGGCACGACCAAGAAAAAGGCCAAAAAGAAAAATCCAACGGAAAAGGCTACAAGTCTCTCCAAAAATCTGAGAAATTCCAAAAGAAACTCTCTCAAGAAAAGCACCCTAGTTTCGAGAAAATACACAAACCCATCACACCCCTTATCACGCACCTCCTCCAAAACCAAGCAACCGATTCCTTTCCAAGATATCTCGAGAGGTTAGTATCGTCCTCATCAAAAGTGATGGAGATTTGATTCTTGATCAAGCCTATGACGAGAATGCTGCATGACTGGCTATCTGAGTGATTGACACTAGTAAGTAGGAAACCCTAAACACCTGAGTGATTTGAGTGACCCACTTGTGAGGATTGCCTAGTCATGACCATCGTATGAGTTGCTCGAAGAAAGTATCAAATTCTATAGACCCTTAGTTTCCAGTAAAAACTCTTTCATAACTGCAATTCATATTCTTTGGAAATAGTATCTCTAAGGGCTAATACGATTAGAATCTTTCCAGAAACTTTTTATGAATGAGTTTGCTTGAGGACAAGCAAAGTTCTAAGTGTGGGATACTTGATATCGCGTAAAAAGTCACGTTTTTACTACCGATATCTTTCTCATTCTGGAACGATTCTTGGCATATTAACTCAAAAACGTTACAAATCAATAGTATTATGCCAAGATGGTCAAAACAAGGTTGCACGATCAAAATCAAGCAAAACGGGTAGAAAACGAAGATTCCACATACGTTTGAAGATTCAAGGCATCAAAACGAGATTTCAAGACAAAAGTGCCCATCACCAACATCCATCTTAACCAAGATGTTCGTTTTCAAATTACGAATCCAACAGAAGAAGAATCAACAAAAATGGACGAAGAATGAAGATTCTACGTACGCCGGAAGATCCAAACGATTCGTATGACACATCTAAAGTTCAGAGACATATTTTTGGGATATCTTTACATCAAAGTCTTCGTTTTTGAATTACGAGTCCAACAAAAAAAGAATCGACGCAAACGGACGCATAACGAAGAAGATACGTGCGAAACGAGCAACGAGGCAACGGGTGGCAGCCAGCCTCCGCCGGCCAGCCACCAGGCCGCCGGCTGCTACCATCCCCCCGTCCGGTTCCCACTTTTTGGTCCTTCCTTGTACCCGGTGCTAGACCTTTACGCAACTTTACGTACCTCGTGCCACCATATGCGCGTACCCGGTGCCACTACCTTTTCCACCTCTTGCTATCGTGAGCTTCTACTTGCTAACATGCACCAAAACTCTCCTATAAATAGGAGGCATGAGGCTCATTTTCAAGACACACTCTGTCGCACCCCCAAATTATGATGCGGAAGCGGGTCGGTTCGGGGCGCGACTAATCAATACACAAAGCACCATATTACAACATGAACGACCACTACATGCGTCGTTTTACAAAATACATTGATATTATAAAAGTTTTACACTATTATAACATAATTTACAAAAGCTCCTGAGTTCGAATAATAGAGATTCTATGGCATAACTAAATTATACAAAATATAGTAATGCATGACAATCTCTTGATGTCTGAATGTGACTCGAGCTAATGGGCATCTTGAGTGGCAGACCTACTGCTGCTGATTACCTGTGATACATGCTAAAATGGGTCAGCGAAAACGCTGGTGAGCTCACAGGTTTGTATGTCAACACATATTTGTATGAACCGCAAGATTTAATGATAATTGAATTTAAAATGCAATTAAGCAAAATAAAAGTTATACAGCCATGAGCACATAGTTTGAGCTTAACACGAGATGTCAGGTCCACATTTAGGGTATCCTGATCGAGTTGCCTCCTACGAGTGTCTAATCATCACTCGTCTTCCCAAATATTAATACATCCGTTTGACAGGTTAGTGCGTGCTAACCCGGATGAGGCTGGTCAGACCTATATGATATCATATACTAATATTCACGCTACTAGGTATTACCAAACTATGCTGATGGAGGGCTTTAAAATGATTAGAGAAAATAACTCATGTAGTATTTGATTTAATGATACTTGCGTTCATATTGTAAAACAAAACAAGCAATGGATCACACCCCTGAGAAAACATATTTAAAAAGGGGCTATGAGACTCACCTGAGCCTATGAGATGCTACTAAGCACAATTTATGATTCACAATGATTTGATGTCGTTACAACGACTGAACCTGCAGGGCGTCTTAGACGCGCAAGGTTTTGATAAATGATTAGATTCTTAAAACCTGTCGGGCGTATCAAACGCGCAAGGTTTAATTGATTTGATGACACTCCGGACCATCTTTGCTAGCTATTCCCTTAACTAGTTTTGACCAAATACTTTGGTTAATGATTATGTTTTGAGTTTGTGAAAATGGATACGGCGTATTGGTGATTGATTGAAATAATAATTCTTCAATTATTATTACTACTTTCATTTGTTGTGAACTTATAAAAGCATATTTGAAGTGTTTAAATTGTTGTATCGTATAAGTATGAAATATGTCGCGATGTCTGACACTCAGTGTAAACCTTTAGTTTTAAGTTTATGGAAAAACGGGGGTCCGAATACTAAAATATACCATTTTCGACCCCTAGATGACTCCGGATGGCTTAAAACTGACTAGGCTAAGGTACTTAGCCTTGACCATTGGGTTGTTTTCGAGTGACCTTGCGAATTTGAGCTCAATCCGTTACAATAAATTTTTCATCGAGAAGCTACCATGTTTTACGTTGTTAAATCGTCGACGTTTTCGAAAATTTACATGTTCTGTTTTAGCTAGAATTCGCAGGGCTAGTTTATTGGTCCGTTGGATCGTGAAATATATAGGGGGAATCCGCCGTATTCATTTGAATACGCCGTATTGGTGGCTTTTGTGGGGAATACGCCGTATTCATGAAAAATAGAGGGAATACGCCGTATTCCCTTGAATACGCCGTGTTCATGTTTTCTGGGCGGGAATACGCCGTATTCCCTTGAATACGCCGTATTCCGAGGTCTGGTCATGGTCTGTTCGTTCCAAAAATCACCCAAACCCATTTTAATCCGCAAACTAACCAACAATCATCTATTATAACGCTAATATATCATAATATACACGTTTGTAACATAATTTTGAGTATAAAAGTTTGATTGTTCCTTACAATGATTTTTGAACGAGATGATGGTGATGATCGGATGATGGTGATGAACGATAAAGATGATGATGATTTCCAGCTGATGATGATGATCTTGTTATAAATTATTGTTGTTGTTTTTGTTTTTGAAGAGAGAAAGAACCGAGAGAGAGATTGAGATAGATAGATAGAAAATGAAATGAAATGAGGGAGTAAGGGTGCGTTTGGTGTTCATCCGGCTCCAATAATTGGAGTCGGTTGGGCTCCTATTCGTGGTACAAAATACCCGTGTTTTTGTACCCGATCGAAAAGTAGTATAATATTTTAAAACGATAATTTTCTAAAAATAATATCGTACGTATTTTCATTCGAAGTATTTTATAAAAATACATTTAACGAGATATAAAATATATCTTTGTTTTATGTTTGAGAGACGAATAGGATTTAATTGGCTTCGTCGCGTTTGATTAAAATGGTATAAAACGAAATATGTTTTATTTTATCTGATGCAAATAATAACTATTAATTTCAATAATAATTCATTATTTATATATAGTTTTGTCGTGGACGTTTGATTTGTACGATACGAGATACTTGATATATTATCAAAATAATATATAATAAATATGTAGATATTAAATAATCATTCGGTATTACTTAATATTTGATTTTCACCAATGCCGTATAAATGAATCGGAAATTTGACCGATTTGAAAATGAACGATTAAATATAATCGCGTATTGATATATATTCAACAATATATATTTTGATACATACAATTAGCCTAATAGATAGAACTAATTACACGTATTTCTAAATGATTAGGAACTAAAAACTAGTCCTAATTTGACGGGTGTCACATTCTCCCCTTGTTAAGAGAATTTCGTCCCGAAATTCAGCTTTGAGTTGATGCGTGAGTGGAGTCTGAAAATAGATGTGGATATTTGAGTCGCATCTGATCTTCCCGTTCCCAGGTGAATTCCGGACCACGCCGCGAATTCCATCGAACTTTGACTATAGGGATACGACTTTGTTTAAGCTGTTTGACCTCACGGTCCATGACCTCCACTGGTGTCTCGACAAAATGAAGTTTGTCGTTGATTTGAATTTCCTCGAGCGGGATAATGAGTGTCTCATCAGACATGCATTTCTTCAGGTTAGAAATGTGAATTGTGGGATGCACGCTACTGAGCTCTGGAGGTAGCTGCAATCGATAAGCGACTGGACCAATCCTTTCAAGGATCTCAAAAGGTCCGATGTATTTAGGGTTTAACTTCCCACGTTTACCAAAACGGATGACACCTTTCCAAGGTGATACTTTGAGCAATACTCGATCCCCAACCTGGAACTCGAGATGCTTTCGTCTCACGTCAGCATAACTCTTCTGACGATCACGTGCGGCCTTCAGCCGTTGTTGGATACCAACGATCTTCTCGGTGGTTTCATGAATGATTTCAGGACCAGTGAGTTGACTATCTCCAACTTCGGTCCAACAGATAGGCGACCGGCACTTATGACCGTACAGTGCCTCGAAAGGTGCAGCCTTGATGCTGGTGTGGTAACTGTTGTTGTATGAGAATTCGCACAATGGCAAATGATGTTCCCAATTTGCACCGAAATCAATTACGCAGGCGCATAACATATCTTCCAGTGTTTGAATAGTCCTATCACTTTGGCCATCGGTTTGTGGATGATAGGCTGTACTCATATCTAAGCGAGTACCCAATGACTTTTGCAATGATTGCCAAAAGTTAGATGTGAATCGGCTGTCTCTATCGGAGATAATTGAGATTGGAACGCCGTGCCTTGTTACGATCTCCTTCAAATAGATTCGCGTGAGACGTTCCATTTTGTCGGTTTCCTTCATGGCAAGGAAGTGAGCAGATTTGGTTAAACGATCAACTATTACCCATATAGTATCGCAACCACTTGATGTTTTCGGGAGTTTAGTGATGAAATCCATAGAAATTTGCTCCCATTTCCATTCTGGAATGTCCGGTTGCTGTAGCAAACCGGTGGGCTTCTGATATTCAGCTTTAACTTTTGAACATGTGAGGCACTTGCTGACATATGTGGCAATCTCTGCTTTCATGTTTGGCCACCAGTATGATCCCTTGATGCCATGATACATCTTGTCAGATCCAGGATGTATAGAATACTTAGACTTATGAGCTTCATCCATCACTAAGTCTCGAAGATTCCCAAACTTGGGTAACCAGATTCGGTTTACGAAGTATTTGACCCCATTGGGTTTGGTTTCCAATTGATTCTCCATATTTCGCAAGGCCTCTTCCTTGATGTTTTCAGGTTTCAATGCTTCGAGTTGAGCAGTGAGAATTTGAATGATGAGATCATTATGGATGGTTATGCTAAGGGCTCGGACTCGAAGTGGTTTTGTGCGTTCTTTGCGACTTAGGGCATCGGCAACTACATTAGCCTTCCCTGGATGATACTTAATTTTACAATCATAGTCGGTGAGTAACTCGACCCAGCGACGTTGCCTCATATTTAGATCCTTCTGATCGAATATATGCTGGAGGCTTTTGTGATCGGTGAAGATGGTACATTTTGTGCCATACAGATAGTGTCTCCAGATCTTGAGTGCGAACACTACGGCTCCTAATTCGAGATCATGAGTTGTGTAGTTCTTCTCGTGAACTTTGAGTTGTCGGGAGGCGTAGGCAATAACCTTGTCTCGTTGCATCAACACGCAACCAAGACCTTGGTGTGAGGCATCGCAGTATACCACGAAGTATTCATTGCCTTCGGGTAATGATAGAATTGGTGCACTGCAAAGCTTTTGCTTCAATAGCTGAAATGTCTCTTGTTTATCAGTCCAATCGAACTTCTTTTCCTTCTGAGTCAGTATTGTGAGAGGTTAAGCTATTTTGGAGAAATCCTCAATGAAACGCCGATAATAACCTGCCAGTCCTAAGAATTGGCGTACTTCGGTCGGCGTCGTCGGTGCTTGCCAGCACTTGATAGCCTCAATCTTTGATGGATCTACGTGAATTCCTTGACTATCAATCACATGACCAAGGAATTGAACGGGTTGCATCCAGAACTCACACTTGGAGAATTTAGCATATAACTCTTCGTGTCTAAGAAGTTCTAGAATAACTTTGAGATGTTGCGCGTGTTCTTGCTCATTGCGCGAGTAAATGAGAATATCATCGATGAAGACAATGACAAACTTGTCAAGATATGGTTTGCACACTCGGTTCATAAGATCCATGAATACTGCCGGTGCGTTAGTTAAACCAAAGGGCATCACTTGGAACTCATAATGTCCATAGCGAGTTCGGAAAGCAGTCTTTGGGATGTCAATGTCACGAACTCGTAACTGATGATAACCTGATCTTAGATCTATCTTCGAATAGATACTTGACCCTTGAAGTTGGTCGAATAGGTCATCAATACGAGGTAGCGGGTAACGGTTCTTGACGGTCAATTTGTTTAACTCTCTATAGTCGATACACATTCTGAATGAACCGTCCTTCTTTTTCACAAACAGAACCGGAGCTCCCCATGTTGAAGAACTCGGTCTAATAAATCCCTTATCCAGGAGTTCCTGCAACTGAGTAGACAACTCCTGAAGTTCTGAAGGGGCTAAACGATATGGTGCTCGTGCAACAGGTGCTGCCCCCGGCACGAGATCGATCGAGAACTCAACTTGTCTCGGTGGTGGAAGGCCAGGTAAGTCTTCGGGAAAGACTTCTGGATAATCTCTAACAATGGGCACATCCTCAAGTCGTTTCTCTTCCGACTTTTTCTCCAAGACATGTGCGAGGATCGCCTGGTACCCTTTCCTAAGGTACTTACGAGTTTTCATGTAGGATATGATATTCAGTTTCGTCCTACCGGTCTCCCCTTGTATGATTAGGGTACTACCGGTGACAAGAGGAATGCGGACGACTTTGTCATAGCAGACAATTTCAACTTGGTGCTTGGATAACCAATCCATGCCAACAATGACGTCGAAACTTCCAATCTCAACCGTTATAAGGTCAATAGAGAAGATCTCATCGGATAGATTTAAAGTGCAATTATGTATCACACTATTGGTCTCTATTAACTTGCCATTAGCTAATTCTACAATGTACTTATCATCAGGGACCACATTCGGTCTTGAGGGCTTCTCATGAGTTTAGAATAAATGCTCTTCCTTTAGCAGTGTTGTTGTTGAATCTCATTCCGAGGACAATACTCATCCTTGAGCATCTTCTTCAGTTCAGTACATGGAGTTTTGAGAGCAATGTCTATGCCCACGGATTGGGCATAATTCACTACAACAAAATGGAGCTTTTGGGACCTTTTTTTGAGAGACTTTTTGACTGGCGTCCTAAAAACACATCTAATAGGACACTTCAGTTTTTGATACATAATTTTTATAATATCTAATAGGACACCTTATTTTTAGTCCTATTACATTAAGCTTATACGACATTGATTTGAGCATAGTCCTAAAAAATGTCTAATAGGACTCTTTAGTTGTTGAGTCCTAATATTGCATAGCCTAATAGAGCACTTAATATAAACGTCCTATAAAGTTAAGTTTTATAGGACACTTATATGATTAGGACACTTGATATGTAACTCCTATTAAATTGAGTTTAACTTTTATAGTTCGTCTATTTGATGGATGTAAGATAAGTGAACACTTGATGTGTAGAGGTTGACTCGAAACATTTACATACCATCGGTCTCTGCTATTCATTTTTTTGACTGAATATTTCTTCATGATATATTATTTAAGTTGCGTCATTTTTTCGAAATTGCTTTGTAGCCGCTTGTTAACTCAAAATTGTGATGTGTGCGGCAGGTTGCAAGTTCAACTCTTGTGCTATTTTTTCAATATCAATTTAATTTTAATAAGTGTAACACTATAAATTAGGATTGTAGGGATAATACTCACAATTATCTTCTTTTTTAATAAGTCATAATTAGGCAACTTATTATTAAAAAATCTATAATTAAATTAAATACTTGCGCACGTTGATTTGGTTTCAAAATATAGCAACACTATAGTTTTCGAGTTTGATTGTATGATTCTGAAAAGAGGGAAGTTTAGGTACACTTATTATAGTGGAAATGGTAGGAACGAAATTTTTTATTTTTAGCTTTAAGCTTAAATTATATTTTTGATAATAAACTTATATCAAAATTGTTAGATATTTATGCTCTTTAATATACGCTAAATTTTTTAAAAAATATATGATACACATCATAAAAAATTTAGTATTTATCACAGTATCACACATAAAAGTTGTGATACACAACTTTGATTTGTGTATCATATATTTTTATTATTTTTTATCGATCTAATATTAAAGAGGATAAAATTTTAGTAATTCTGGCTTCTTCTTTTTTTCTTCAAAAAGTGTAACTATGTTAAAATTAAAAGTGAAAAAAGTCATTTTTATGATTACTACCATAAGGCATGATTCTACAATAACCCTCTCCTTTATTAATTAACTATTAATACTTAAGTTAATTTCATTGCAACAAAATATAGAAATATTTGCACATTTCTATTTTAATTTTCTTATTAGATAACTTCAAACTTATAAGGGTGCGTTTAGTTGTAAAAAAAAGGAGAGTTTTCCAGAAATGTTTTTCAAGAAAAGTGAAAAATTGGAAAACGCGTTCAAAATGAAGTTTTTTGAGAAAATTTTCCAAGAAAATGGAAAATCCACTTTTCCAAAATATAACTTGGAGGTGGAAAACAACTCCCTCCCACTTTTCCAAATTTTCCTTTATTAACTTCCCCCATCTTTTCCAAATTTTCCAAGATATTACTAGTTTTTCAAAATACACTTTTCCAACATTTTGAACGCGTTTTTTAAATTTTCAACACTTTTCTAGAAAACTATTTTCTTTAGAAAATTGGAAATGGAAAATTGTGGAAAATTTTCCGCAACTAAACACACCCTAAACATTTGTTTCAAGAAATAATAAAGGTCAACATATATTATATATTATTATTAAAATTAATGCAGCAAACAAAATATGAAATATATATCATATAATATATAAGCTAATAAGTATTTATAACTAAGAGTAATAATTTTATAAAAACAACAAAGTTATACACATCTATAATATTTATACCATCTTTACTATCTTGTTTCACGTGAATCTTCAATCTAAATACTTATCGACTTACGACTATTGACTAACGATGACAATGGATTAAATATGAATTAGATTAAGCTATAACTACATCAAATTCATAGTTATTTAATTTATACTTTATTATTCATATATATAAACTAGCACAATACCCGCGCAATGCGGTGAAAGTGGTGTCGAGTGGTGATTGACGATTTTAAAATGAAAATAAATGTAAATATTTTGAATATTCATTGAATTATGTTTGTGCTGTGTATTATTTTATCTATATGATAAATATAACAGAAAGAAATATGATTTGTTTATAGTAATCAACATATAAATGGAAATGATTTGGTCATATATTATATGCATTAATTAACAGGTATAAATATGATAGGGGTATTTTAGGAACTTCAATTAGTTTAAGTATTCTAAGATTTAACATTGGACACGCTTTATAAGTAGTAATCGATAATCGATAATAGATATATTCATCGGATAAAAAGGATTAAATCATCCATTAGACGTCAACAATTTTTTTTAGAGAGGCAAGTAGACACACCCCACACCTTAAATATTTACATTAATCCATATATATATACAATTGTCACATCCCCAGGACTCGAACCTCAAACATCTTACTTGGAAGAGTCACCACGATACCACTAGACCAGAGGCCTTTTGATAGACATCAACAATTTTTTAGCAACTTAACTTTTAATCGTAGTTATTACAAAAATGAACATAATGTTAGTAGTAATCGATGTTTATATTGAATGAAACAAAGAGTTACAAGATGTTTATATTGAATGAAACCAGAGTTATTTTTTAAGTTTAGATTTAGATAATTATATAATAGACAATGTTTAAATAAATCTCAAATGATAGAATTAAGTTTAAACACCCTTATTTTAAAATGATAGCCTCACAAAGCCAATGTTGATAAATAATTTAGGTTTGCTAGCATGCACGGGGGGATTAGAAAAATATTTTCAAGGAATATAAGTTTTGAAGAGGGGGACGGCCTACATTGCTCCGGTCCTATTTTCACCTATAGGTATGTACGTTCAATATAAATGAAGTGATTATTATAGCTAAAAAAAATGTAAGTTGTAAATATTTAATTAACTACGAAATGATATAATAAAAATGAAGATGATTACAAAGATATGGAATATATTTTTATATAAGTGTCATAACCATTTGCATTATCATACTTTTCTACAAATTGAATTTTAATGGATTTACAATATTCATACACGTAAAAATTATTCTTATCATAATTCAAATTTAGAATCTTATTAATTTATTATCATCATCTAAAGTTTTAGGGAGTTTTTTTAGTTGCATACAACTAGATGAGAAAAATAATACGGAGTAATAAAGTTTTAATATGCATTACAGGTATAATTTATAAAATTAATTTTCTCTTTATTTGTAAGTAAAACTTTTAACATTTGGCTCCAACTAAAATTGGGCGCACAAATTAAGCGGCCTCTGAAATTTTAATTTCCTCGAAATAATTTTTCTCTCTCGCCATCCGTTTCCACCCCACATATGCAATCGCCTGTGTAGGTCCTTCATCAATTCTCAACTCTCAACTCTCGAACTCAAATCTCAGGAAGCAAAACTGATCATTTGAATAAGAATCCCGATCAACTCGACATTCGACGCGCTCAGAAGAAAATCACTCTAAATGATCCATTTTTCTTTACGAATTCCGGCGTTGACGTTCATTCTCGCAAGTATGAACCCTAACTTCACCTTAATTTTATCATGCTTCCTTTTATTTATGATTCGTTTGATTTGAAATTGATGTTACATTAGTTAGTTTAGTTAGGGTTTATGATGCCCCAATTCATGAAATGTTTGATTGATACTGATATACTAAGTTACTATCCAATTAGTATTTATGTATACCATTTCTATAATTTTGGAATCTTATTAACTCGTTATTTTCTAATAATGGTTAGGGCATTTATCATGTCTATTTTAATCATATGGGTAGGAACTTAGCCATGGTATAGTCATGCCTCATTGTTTTTATAAGTTTGATTTGGCTTTTGCCTAACAATTTTTTGTTTTTGTTTTTTAATTATATTGAGAATTTGTTTAGCTGTTTTAGCATTGTTTGTTTAGTTGTTTTAGAATAACAGTCAGTTATGTTGCTCATATTAACATGGTTAAACTTGCGAAACTTGCAATTATCTAATTATAGAATTATTCGTATCTTGCGATTTGGAGATTGAACCCAATGATTATGGAGTCTAAAGGATGTGTACCGACAATGAGACAATCTTGGACTGATAAAGTCGTTAGAAGAATGTAGTTTGGAAGTCAAATTGAAGTCTAATATAAAGAAAGGTGAGTTGGTATGAGAACTCAATAATGCGTATGAGATTAATTTAGGCGAAGTTTGAGCCAAAATGTATTTACACTAATCTGTTCTTTGGTTGTTCTGCTGAAATTTGTAATGTGATATGTGTTGCCAGGTTTTGATGTTAAAGCACAAAAGGCGTGTTCAGGTTCTCCAACTTTGTTATTATAAGTTTATAACTATTATTCAGCTTTAATTATATATATCGTCATCAAAACATTCAGCATATACATTAATCAAGTGAAAGTGTATATACAGGCGCACTTGATCGGGAGTGTTCAACGAAAAAGTGTCAGGCTTGATGAGATACGCTAAATGATTTCGAATTTAGCTAGCTCGATGGAGAAAGAGAAGCAAGTTTTTTTATACCTCCACCTTATAGTTTTGGTAAAATTATTACTTAGTTAAGTTGATGATTTTACCCTTTGAAAAGGGAGCAAAAACAAGTTTGAATCAAATTCAGAGTTTGACTTTTTGGTACTTCACATTTTGTGATGAATTGTTTCTTTGATTATGTTTGCCGAGCTAATTTTTTTTTTTTTTACTTCTTACTGATAACAATGACAAAGAAGTGAACGGAAAACTTCACGAGTTATTGAAACCTTACATGAGAGTGCCCATATTGCAGGAGTTTGTAAAATATGATGGAACCAAGTTAGGAATCAATAGCCTATCTACTTTGGGGGAAGTCTTTTACTTCTAAGGTAAAGTCATTTAGATATATGTAATCAATACTAGTAAAATTTGTGCATGTTGAATAGTTTGATTGTAATTGGCTATTGCAAGTTTAGTTTAGTTTAGTTTTGTGGACTTGAACTAATTTTGATGGCTAGTGGGATCTTTGTATTCGTTTACTTGAGTCGATAAGTAACGATTGACCCATTGTTCGAAGCTTTTCATGGGCATGGAAAAACTAAAGAGGTGTTACAAGCTTCCATTATACTAGAGTAGTCTTCTTCATTATTTTGTTCTCATTATATGTGCATTATGATTAGGTATAAGACTTCAATTGTGGTTAGTTTACTTTTACTAGTTGTTAGGGACATATATGTATTTGCTTTGTGTTTGTCTAATTGAATCATATTTATGCAGATATGACCAGCCACTTCTCATGTTTGTACGAGTAATCAAAGTCAGTCTTCTTCATATCCAAGGTAAAGTTATGTAGGCACAAACTATTATATTTGTTTATGTTATTCATAAGACGTAGCAGAAGGTACAATTGTTTTCAACAATCTTGTTTTTTGCAAGCCCCAACATCAGTATTACTAAGAGATCTACAAAGATTGTCTATTGTGGTAATCTTGCACCATTTCAAGATTTAGTTTGGTTAGCCTGTTATCATACTTATCTAACTTGTCCATGTTTTCAAATTCTAAGCCTAAGGACATGAATGACCAAAAAGGAGTAGCAAAAATAATGAGATGTGTAACTTCATTAGTATTATTATGATACTCATATCGAGTGTTACACTTGAGCTTAGCTCGTGAGTAACACCACGATAACTTAATTAAGTTTTAATTTTTTTTCACAGGCAATGAGAAACAAAGACGGATTGAAGAGCAAGATACCCAACTAATTTATTTAAGTTTAGTAAATAAATTAGTTTAATTGGTAGTATAGTACATTTTGTATTATCATATTTAATTTGTATTGGATGATCAACGAATCTTTTCCGAATAATAGATTATATGTCTTCTTATTTTTTTTCATGCATTTGTTTCTAATAGTACACAAAATTGTAGTCATATGTTTAAGGAGCTTATTAGGACCTTTTAATCCATTTTACAAAACCAAATGTTTCGCATGTTAATATGCTAAAAATTGGTCCTAAAAACCCTGATATAATAGGACGCTTTTTAATGTCCTCATACTAGTATTTAAGCGACATCATTTTATATTGTTACACTTTTTAGGACGTTTATTCGGGTCTCAATACATGATAATAGGTAACTAAATCTCATGATATAAAACACCAAAAAGCATCCTATTATGTACTTTGTTAGGACGCCACCAATGTCGTATTAGATATCTTATGGGACCGACAAAAGTGTCTTATTAAGTCTATTGGGACGCCAGTACTTATTACAACGCCTTTATATGAGACGCTTGAATTTTGGTCCTATTAGATAAAATGTCCCATTAAGTAACATTTTAGGACACTTATGAGCGTCCTATAAGACCATTTTTGTTGTAGTGATTGTTCCATAGTGTTAGAGTATCATCCCTAAAGTGTAGGTGGAGAACTGGATCTTGTAGTCCTCAGGGTAGTTACAATTTCGAAAGACTAGCTCCATCTTTTCCAACCAGTGTAATAAACCAATAGCACCTTCAGTGCCTTTGAAGTTTAAAGTGACTTGCAACTGAGAAAGTCCTTGTAGGAATAAGGCTTGATGACAGGAGGAGGAGTGGTATTGACTGTATCTTCATTCCTTTGAGCGTCTCGAGCAGCCATGGCTTCGGCTACAGCTTGGGTGTAACACCCGCCAAATTAGGACTAGTAATTAGTGCCTAATCATATGTTAATACATGTAATTAGTTCCTTGTTAGGCTAATTAATGTGTCGAATTATATATATTGTTGAATATATACGAATATGCGATTTGATTAAATCGTACGCAATTTAAATCGGATGTATTTCGATTCAATATTATACGGACGTTGGTGACCACTTTTATTAAATAACGCTTTTATATCCAAAAATATTATTTTGATAATATTTCGTATTCATTCGTATCGTACAAACCGAACTTACACAATTCAAAATAGTAAAACGCGCAAACGAAATAAACTAACTTACGTTTTATAACACGAATATAAAATGATTTGTAAAATATTTAAATAATATATCGCGTAATAAATCGTAATTTAAAACTTATAATTCAAATGTAAATAATTATTTAACGTTTAAACGACGGAGCAAACGAACACCACACGGGACGCGGGGCGAAAACTGGAATGTGGGGATAACCCCCACCTCCCACTTACTTTCCTTCATTTCATTCTCTTTCTCATCTCTCTCTCCTATTTTCTCTCTAATAATCAAAATCACCACCATCCACCTAAATCGCACAATACTACTATCAAACGCAACCGGATCATAAATATTTTTAGAGATTCACGACCACCTCGCGACGATCTACAACGCTATCTCTCCGAATTTTCATTTCGGCAAATTGTAAGTTTCCGACAAAATCCCGAAATCTCTCGATTCTTAGTATTTTTTCATTTGTGGTTGTTATTATCACTTGTATATGTCCATTACAATGTATAGAACACGATTTTATAACCTGAAAACGAGTTTAAAATGGATTTTTGGCCGGAAAAACCTTGACAGCCGGACTTTCTGGGCTGATGTTCATCCATGCGACACAAGCCTTGTGTCGCATGTTGTGTCGTATTTTGCCACTTGTGTCGTATAAAACCTCCTGTGTCGTACCTTGTGTCGTACCAGATAATTAGTGTCGCAAGTCTTGCGACACAACCACTATGTCGCATACACCATACGACACAATCACTATGTCGCTGTTGAATCAGCATCTCGTATCTATGCGACACAACCCTTGTGTCGTATAGACATTGTGTCGCATTCCTATGCGACACAACCCTTGTGTCGCATAACTACCCTTGTGTCGCATATTGTGTCGCAAAACACAGAAAACTCAGATTTTTACTAAGTGTCGAGACTCGAAATTTATCACTCGATTTTGCCCGAATTCAGATCCCAGATGCGTTTTTCGTCAAAGCAATATAGTAGAAATAAAAATTTTCCAAGCTGACCTGGCAGCTCGACCCCAGTCAGGGGCTCTGCCCCTTGGACCCCGCCAGGGGCTGCCGCCCCTTGGACCCCGCTACCAGGGGCGCTGCCCCCGGACCCCCGTACTTAGATTCCGTAACGGCTTCTAAAACACAATCGAAACACATTTTTTCAAAGTAAAACGCCACGAAATCACAATAATAATAGTTGAGATTATTATTACAAATCCGTCACCAACGGGCCGTACATGTTTTCAAACACTTAACAAATCAACCAAATCGTAGTAATTTGGACATATATATAGTTGTGTAACAACTACATGGGTGATCTTTTGAGATACCCAATCATGATTATAACCATCGCGTGTCGTGGACACCCTCAGGTTACAAGTCGTTGGACTTCATTACTCGCTAATCAACTTACGTTTGTTTAAACGCATTCAGACTCAGGTGAGTCTCATAGCCCCTCTTTTACTGTTTTACTTAGGGGTTTGATATATTGCTCAATTTTAACATGTGAACGCAAGTACCAACTTTTCATATACTACATGAGTTTTTCGAAACTAATCATTTTAAAGTCCTCCGTCAGCATAGTTGTTAATACGTTGTAGCGTGAATATTAGTATATGGTACCATATAGGATTGACCCTCCTCGTTCGGGTTAGCAAGCACTAACCGGGTAAACGGACGTACTAATATTTGGGAAGACGAATGTTGATTAGGCATTCGTGGAGGCACCTCGCCCGGATTTCTCTATAGGGGACCCGGCCCTCGAGTTAAGCTCAACTATGTGCTCATGGCTGTATACACGATGATTATCATTTAATTGCTGGATGCAATTCATCATTTAATTGCTGGATGCAATTCATTATTTAATTGCTGGATGCAATTCATTATTTAATTGCTGGATGCAATTCATTATTTAAATCTTGCGGTTCATACGATATTACTTGATTTCAAACCTGTGAGCTCACCAGCTTTATAGCTGACCTTTTAGCATATATCGCAGGTACCCAGCAGTAGGATGTTTCTGCTTCAGGATTTAGCTCGAGTCAGCATACAGACGATTGAGATTTTCTTGCATTAGTATATTGTGTACAAGTACTTATGTACTGAAATCTCATTTTATTTAACTCGAGCTATGTAAAGCTTTAAATGTTGTAAACATTTCAGTTATCAATATATTTTGTTAAAACGACGCATATAGAGTCGTTTGCTATTTATCTTTGTGCTTTGTTATTGATTAGTAACACCCAAATCAAGCTTCCGCAAATCATTAAATTTGGGGGTGTTACAGATTGGTATCAGAGCCTAAGGTTATAGTGAACTAGGTTGCATTTAGTGAGCCTAGACTATGACCATTAGGCAGTATTCCTTATTAGGTATGACTGGTTCAGGGATTACAGCATACGAGTTTAATTTAACATAGCCTGATCAACTATGTACAATTAAGCAAAGATGATGTAAGATCTGAAAGTAGTTATGGCTGAACAGGGTACAATAGAAGACTCTGACCTCGAGAGAACCGAGACTTAAACATGTTTATGCTAGACACTCAATAGGCTATGTTATATAGGAGCTATATGAATATAGGCCTCAATCTTACTAACGCTTTGTCTCAGAAATGGCAAACATTCCATCAAATTCATCTCGTTCTCAATCCGGGTCGCAGAACCCAAGGGTAGCAAGGAGGAACAACAGGTTGCCTCGAGCTGGCCCGTATCCCACTCACATCGCCTTACCGGCTTTAACTGCTAGGGTAAATCAACACGAGCAGCGACTTCGCACCATGGATGTCGTGTTGCAGGAAACAAATGAAAACAGGCGAATTACGTCTCTTGAACGCATAGAACAGGTCTCCGACGACCTTGAAACCACAAACAACAACATGGATGTCCTTCGCAACCAAATTATAGAAATAAGGGTGGAAAATGCCCTTCTACAACAAAGGATGGAAGAATGTGAGCAACGCTCACGTGAAGCAGAAGAGTATGCGCGCGGAATAACAAAACGACTTGCGCTAGCAGAAGACAACGCCCGACAAGCTAGCAGGCTTGCAAACACTGTGGACCGTCTTGTCACGATGATGGAACAAATTAATCTACGTCAAGACTAGTGTAGTCTTTGTCTTGTAATCTATCCTGTAATCTAGTAACTATCTACGCGCTACTCTATAATTCAGTCGGATGTAACAATTCCCGACATCTTTTGTAATACATCTGTAGGATGTAACCTTTGAACTCGTATTAGCTATCAAATCTTTCTTGTTGTTCAACTCATATTAATTGCCATAATTCTTTTCATATTGATGTTATGTATTACCACCTTTATACATGTACATCTGAAATAAATACAATTTTCTTACAAAATCTCATGTATCTTCATTTCTTTTATTGAAGAATCATGCCGCCAAAGACACGACCTTACACAGATGCTCAGATCACGTCACTCATAACCCAGGCTGTTACTGAAGCCTTGGCTCGGAATACCCCACCCAACTCCACAAGAAACAGCGATACCGCTGGAACCTCTGCCGTCAAACCTTGTTCTTACAAGGACTTCCAAAGCTGCAAACCCTCGAGCTTCAAGGGTTCTGAAGGAGCCATCGGACTGATCAGATGGTTCGAGAAAATGGAAACTGTTTTCCGTGTTAGTAAATGCGCGGAGAACGACAAAGTAAACTTCGCCACCTGCTCTCTTGAAGATGATGCCCACTCTTGGTGGAATTCATATACCCAATCAGTGGGTGCTGACATTGCCTACCAACTCACTTGGGAGGAATTGAAGGCAAAACTCACTGCCAAATACTGCTCTATCGCCAAACTCCAAAAGCTAGATGAGGAGTTCTGGAACTTAAAGGTTCTGGGTGGTGATATCGATGGTTATACCACCAGGTTTCAACAACTAGCTGCCCTCCGCCCAGCTATGGTTAGCACTGAACCTGATAAAATCAGGAAGTACACCCTTGGTCTCCCTGATCCTGTTCGGGGACATGTCATCTCTTCAAAACCAACCACCATTGACGGTGCGATCCTATTGGCCCAAGACCTAATGTCCATGAGCCAAGATTCTGAACCACCCACTTCATCCTCCCATAACAACAAACACAAGTGGTCTGACTACCACAACAACCCCTCCAACCAACAAAACAAGAAACCCGACACCATCAAAGCTTACAACACCACCACTGACATCATCCGGGGCTACACTGGGAGCAAACCTTATTGTTCCAAGTGCATTCGCCACCATGAAGGTTCCTGTGGTCCCTTTTGCAACAACTGCAAGAGGTACGGCCACCTCACAAAAGATTGCCGCTCTCCTACCAACAACAATTCCAACAACAACACCAGACCACCCAAAGTATGCTTTGAGTGTGGGAAACCTGGGCATTTCAGGGACTCGTGCCCAAAACTGAAGAACAACAACAACAACAACAACCGCAACAACAACAACAACAACAACCGCAACAACAGCAACAACAACAACACTCGCAGCAGAGCTTTTGTCATCAAATCTGGGGACGCCCGCCAAGACCCGAATGTGGTCTCGGGTATGTTCCTCCTCAACAACTTAACTGCTTCCGTTCTATTTGATACTGGTGCTGATAGAAGCTTTATCTCCGATGATTTTTGCCCATTACTTGACATCACTCCTGTTGCCTTAGATGTTAAGTACACTGTAGAGCTAGCAAATGGAAAACTTGTAGAGACCACCAGTGTGATACCTAATTGCACTTTAAACCTAGCTGACGAAACCTTTTCGATTGACCTTATACCCATTGAAATCGGAAGTTTCGACGTCATTATCGGAATGGACTGGTTGTCCAAGCATCGAGCTGAAATCGTTTGTCATGATAAAATCGTCCGTATCCCACTCGCCGTTGGTGGAACCTTGATCATACAGGGGGAGACCGGTGGGACGGGACTCAATATAATCTCCTGCTTAAAGACCCGAAAATTTCTGAGAAAGGGTTACCCCGCAATACTTGCACACATCACAGAGAAGAAGTCGGAGGAGAAGCGACTTGAGGATGTGCCAATTGTTAGAGACTTTCCCGAAGTCTTTCAAGAAGAATTACCTGGTCTACCTCCGCTTAGACAAGTTGAGTTCTCGATTGATCTCGTGCCGGGTGCCGCACCGGTGGCCCGCGCACCGTACCGTTTGGCCCCATCTGAACTTCAGGAGTTGTCCTCTCAGTTACAGGAACTTCTGGATCGAGGATTCATTAGACCGAGTTCTTCACCTTGGGGAGCTCCGGTCTTATTTGTCAAAAAGAAGGACGGTTCTTTCCGAATGTGCATCGACTACCGAGAATTGAACAAATTGACCGTCAAGAACCGTTATCCACTTCCTGGCATTGATGATCTATTCGACCAACTTCAGGGTTCAAGTTTCTACTCAAAAATCGATCTGCGATCAGGTTATCATCAGTTACGAGTTCGCGACGCCGATATTCCAAAAACTGCTTTCAGAACTCGTTACGGGCACTACGAATTCCAAGTGATGCCCTTTGGTCTAACCAACGCACCGGCTGTATTCATGGACCTCATGAACCGGGTGTGCAAACCTTACCTCGACAAGTTTGTCATTGTCTTTATCGATGACATACTCATTTACTCGCGCAACGAGCAGGAACATGCGCAACACCTTAAGACCATCCTTGAACTACTTAGACACGAGGAGCTTTACGCTAAATTCTCTAAGTGTGAGTTCTGGATTCAAACCGTTCAATTTCTTGGTCACGTGATCGACAGTTAGGGAATTCACGTGGACCCATCAAAGATCGAGGCAATCAAAGACTGGCAAGCACCCACCTCTGCAACTGAAGTACGTCAATTCTTGGGTCTTGCTGGGTATTATCGACGATTTATCGAAAATTTCTCTAAAATAGCTCAACCACTTACGGTACTGACTCAGAAGGACAAAAGGTTCGATTGGACCGAAAAACAGGAGTCAGCGTTCCAACTCTTGAAACAAAAGCTTTGCAGTGCTCCAATTCTATCCTTACCCGAAGGCACCGATGACTTCGTGGTATACTGCGATGCTTCCCACCAAGGTCTCGGTTGTGTGCTTATGCAACGAGACAAGGTCATTGCTTATGCTTCACGACAGCTGAAAATTCACGAAAAGAACTACACAACTCATGATCTCGAACTTGGAGCTGTCGTTTTTGCTCTCAAAATATGGAGACATTATCTCTACGGCACTAAGTGCACAATCTTTACTGATCATAAAAGTCTCCAACATATCTTCGATCAGAAGGATCTCAATATGAGGCAACGTCGATGGGTCGAGTTGCTTACCGATTACGATTGTGAGATCAAGTACCATCCAGGGAAGGCTAATGTTGTGGCCGATGCCCTCAGTCGAAAGGAACGATCAAAACCACTTCGAGTCCGAGCCCTCAGTATGACCATTCATAACGATCTTACCATTCAAATTCATACCGCTCAGATCGAAGCCCTGAAATCTGAAAACATCAAAGATGAAGCCTTGCGGAGTATTGACAAACAATTCGAAATCAGACCTAACGGGATTAGGTATTTCTCAAACCGAATCTGGTTGCCTAGTTTTGGGAACTTAAGAGACTTGGTGATGGACGAGGCTCACAAGTCTAAATATTCTATTCATCCGGGATCCGATACGATGTACCACGGTATCAAGGAATTTTATTGGTGGCCAAACATGAAAGCCGAAATCGCCACTTATGTCAGCAAGTGTCTTACTTGCTCGAAAGTCAAAACCGAACATCAGAAACCACCTGGTTTACTCCAACAACCTGAAATCCCTGAATGGAAATGGGAACAAATTGCCATGGATTTCATAACCAAACTACCCAAGTCGGCGAGCGGTTGCGATACCATTTGGGTGATCGTCGATCGTCTCACCAAATCTGCTCATTTCCTTGGCAATCAAAGAAAACGATAAAATGGAACGCCTTACACAAATCTACATCAAGGAAATCATTTCTCATCACGGTGTTCCAGTCTCAATCATCTCTGACAGAGATGCCCGTTTCACTTCTCACTTTTGGCAATCACTTCAAAAAGCTATGGGTACCCGTCTCGATATGAGTACCGCGTACCATCCTCAAACCGATGGCCAAAGTGAACGAACCATTCAAACACTGGAAGACATGCTACGAGCCTGTGTAGTTGATTTCGGTACAAACTGGGAAAAACATCTACCGTTGTGCGAATTTTCATACAATAACAGTTATCACGCCAGCATTAAGGCTGCACCTTTTGAGGCACTGTACGGTCGTAAGTGCCCATCACCGATCTGTTGGACTGAGGTGGGAGATAGTCAACTCACTGGTCCTGAACTCATACACGCCACCACTAAGAAAATTGTGGAAATCCAAAACAGACTCAAAGCCGCACGTGATCGTCAGAAAAGTTATGCTGACGTGAGACGCAAACCACTCGAGTTCTAAGTTGGGGATCGAGTTCTCTTAAAAGTATCGCCTTGGAAAGGTGTCATCCGTTTTGGCAAACGCGGGAAGTTAAACCCCAGATACATAGGGCCTTTTGAGATCCTTGAACGGATTGGCCCCGTAGCTTATCGATTGCAGCTGCCATCCGAACTCAGCAGCGTGCACCCTACTTTTCATATCTCAAATTTGAAGAAGTGTCTGTCTGATGAGACACTTATTATTCCATTAGATGAAATTCGTGTTGACGATAAACTTCATTTCGTTGAGGAACCCGCTGAAATTATGGACCGTGAGGTCAAACAACTGAAACAAAGTCGTATTCCCATCGTCAAGGTCAGATGGAATTCGCGGCGTGGTCCGGAATTCACCTGGGAACGGGAAGACCAAATGCGACTCAAATATCCTCAACTCTTCACTGATTCTACATCAAACACGACTTCGAACTAAATTTCGGGACGAAATTCTTCTAACAGGGGGAGAATGTAACACCCGCCAAATTAGGACTAGTAATTAGTGCCTAATCATATGTTAATACATGTAATTAGTTCCTTGTTAGGCTAATTAATGTGTCGAATTATATATATTGTTGAATATATACGAATATGCGATTTGATTAAATCGTACGCAATTTAAATCGGATGTATTTTGATTCAATATTATACGGACGTTGGTGACCACTTTTATTAAATAACGCTTTTATATCCAAAAATATTATTTTGATAATATTTCGTATTCATTCGTATCGTACAAACCGAACTTACACAATTCAAAATAGTAAAACGCGCAAACGAAATAAACTAACTTACGTTTTATAACACGAATATAAAATGATTTGTAAAATATTTAAATAATATATCGCGTAATAAATCGTAATTTAAAACTTATAATTCAAATGTAAATAATTATTTAACGTTTAAACGACGGAGCAAACGAACACCATACGGGACGCGGGGCGAAAACTGGAATGTGGGGATAACCCCCACCTCCCACTTACTTTCCTTCATTTCATTCTCTTTCTCATCTCTCTCTCCTATTTTCTCTCTAATAATCAAAATCACCACCATCCACCTAAATCGCACAATACTACTATCAAACGCAACCGGATCATAAATATTTTTAGAGATTCACGACCACCTCGCGACGATCTACAACGCTATCTCTCCGAATTTTCATTTCGGCAAATTGTAAGTTTCCGACAAAATCCCGAAATCTCTCGATTCTTAGTATTTTTTCATTTGTGGTTGTTATTATCACTTGTATATGTCCATTACAATGTATAGAACACGATTTTATAACCTGAAAACGAGTTTAAAACGGATTTTTGGCCGGAAAAACCTTGACAGCCGGACTTTCTGGGCTGATGTTCATCCATGCGACACAAGCCTTGTGTCGCATGTTGTGTCGTATTTTGCCACTTGTGTCGTATAAAACATCCTGTGTCGTACCTTGTGTCGTACCAGATAATTAGTGTCGCAAGTCTTGCGACACAACCACTATGTCGCATACACCATACGACACAATCACTATGTCGCTGTTGAATCAGCATCTCGTATCTATGCGACACAACCCTTGTGTCGTATAGACATTGTGTCGCATTCCTATGCGACACAACCCTTGTGTCGCATAACTACCCTTGTGTCGCATATTGTGTCGCAAAACACAGAAAACTCAGATTTTTACTAAGTGTCGAGACTCGAAATTTATCACTCGATTTTGCCCGAATTCAGATCCCAGATGCGTTTTTCGTCAAAGCAATATAGTAGAAATAAAAATTTTCCAAGCTGACCTGGCAGCTCGACCCCAGTCAGGGGCTCTGCCCCTTGGACCCCGCCAGGGGCTGCCGCCCCTTGGACCCCGCTACCAGGGGCGCTGCCCCCGGACCCCCGTACTTAGATTCCGTAACGGCTTCTAAAACACAATCGAAACACATTTTTTCAAAGTAAAACGCCACGAAATCACAATAATAATAGTTGAGATTATTATTACAAATCCGTCACCAACGGGCCGTACATGTTTTCAAACACTTAACAAATCAACCAAATCGTAGTAATTTGGACATATATATAGTTGTGTAACAACTACATGGGTGATCTTTTGAGATACCCAATCATGATTATAACCATCGCGTGTCGTGGACACCCTCAGGTTACAAGTCGTTGGACTTCATTACTCGCTAATCAACTTACGTTTGTTTAAACGCATTCAGACTCAGGTGAGTCTCATAGCCCCTCTTTTACTGTTTTACTTAGGGGTTTGATATATTGCTCAATTTTAACATGTGAACGCAAGTACCAACTTTTCATATACTACATGAGTTTTTCGAAACTAATCATTTTAAAGTCCTCCGTCAGCATAGTTGTTAATACGTTGTAGCGTGAATATTAGTATATGGTACCATATAGGATTGACCCTCCTCGTTCGGGTTAGCAAGCACTAACCGGGTAAACGGACGTACTAATATTTGGGAAGACGAATGTTGATTAGGCATTCGTGGAGGCACCTCGCCCGGATTTCTCTATAGGGGACCCGGCCCTCGAGTTAAGCTCAACTATGTGCTCATGGCTGTATACACGATGATTATCATTTAATTGCTGGATGCAATTCATCATTTAATTGCTGGATGCAATTCATCATTTAATTGCTGGATGCAATTCATTATTTAATTGCTGGATGCAATTCATTATTTAATTGCTGGATGCAATTCATTATTTAAATCTTGCGGTTCATACGATATTACTTGATTTCAAACCTGTGAGCTCACCAGCTTTATAGCTGACCTTTTAGCATATATCGCAGGTACCCAGCAGTAGGATGTTTCTGCTTCAGGATTTAGCTCGAGTCAGCATACAGACGATTGAGATTTTCTTGCATTAGTATATTGTGTACAAGTACTTATGTACTGAAATCTCATTTTATTTAACTCGAGCTATGTAAAGCTTTAAATGTTGTAAACATTTCAGTTATCAATATATTTTGTTAAAACGACGCATATAGAGTCGTTTGCTATTTATCTTTGTGCTTTGTTATTGATTAGTAACACCCAAATCAAGCTTCCGCAAATCATTAAATTTGGGGGTGTTACATTGGGTAACCGCAGCATTAACTTCAGCTGGACTGAAACCTTTCCTCTTTGGTGGCATGATTTAGATGCGAGTTTGCGAGTAGGTGGGGTATGGTTTTACGTATGGAGCCTATAATCCTTCAAACAATAAGTTCCATTTGTGATTCTAAGGAAATAGAATGATGGAGGAAATACGAAATGATATACTCCTCGCGAGCATACGATTGTTAGGACCGATACTTTAGCCCAACAACATGTCCAACATATAAGCCCACTGAGGTTCCACTCTAAAACCAATTGGTGATAGAGGGAGTAGCCCATGAACTTATATGCAGACATTACTTTCTTTTATTTTCCGATGTGGGATTGGGTTTGCACCCAACAATCCTCCCCTCAAACCCAAGTCCATCTGGGCCTCCCCTCCAACGATAGTCCCGATCCAACCTTATTCAGTACCGCCGCAAACTCGGCACTCGACCTGACTGGGTCCACATCAGGGAGACTTTCGGTACAAGGCTCCAGGATCAACTCATCGTTCGCTGAGGTCAACCGAGGGGGCATGCGCCACTACGTGCCGCACATCACGCTGCGCCATCCACATCCGGGCTACAACCGTAGCTCTGATACCACTTGTTAGGATCATACTTTAAACTCCCAACTGCCGATGCATACGGAACTTTAGCCATCTCTTCCTTGTCTTCATCCGTCTTTGGTGATTGATCTTTAGATAACTTTAGGATGCTACCCAAAGGCGTATTACGTGTCTTGGCATCTTTCATGCTGAATTTCTCTAACACTTTTTCAACGTACTTTTCTTGAGACAATTTTAGAGAACCTTCAACTCTATCTCTGACGATACTCATACCAAGAATTTGCCTTGCAGCTCCTAATTCTTTCATCTCGAATTCCTTAGACAGTTGTCTCTTTAACCTGTTGATCTCCGCCATGTCAGAACCTGCAAGTAACATGTCATCAACATAAAGTAACAATATGATATAGGAGGACTTGAATTTCTTCAAGTAGCAGCAATGATCCATGTCACATCTCATGTATCCACTCCTCTTCATAAAGTCATCAAACTTCAAGTACCATTGTCGTGGCGCTTGTTTCAACCCATACAGACTTTTCTTTAATTTGCAAACCATCTTCTCTTTACCCACTACCTCAAAGCCCTCAGGTTGAGCCATATAAATGTCTTCATCAAGATCCCCATGTAAGAACGCAGTCTTCACATCTAGCTGCTCTAGATGTAAGTCTTCAGCAGTGACAATACTAAGCACCAATCTAATAGTAGTCATCTTCACAACCGGCGAGAAGATCTCATTATAGTCAACTCCCTCTTTCTGTTGGAAACCCTTGACCACTAACCTTGCTTTGTATCTCCTTTTACCATCAAGTTCTTCTTTGATCCTGTACACCCATTTATTATGCAAAACCTTTTTATCACGAGGTAGATTTACTAACGACCAGGTCTTGTTCTTCTCAAGTGAACTCATCTATTCTTTCATAGCAAGCTCCCACTGTATGGATTCTTTCAATCGCATTGCTTCAGAATAATTTTCCGGTTCACCATTTTCTGTTAAAAGTAGATAGTTTGCTGATGGAGAGAACCTTACGAGACCGGATATTGCTCATGCAGTGGGAGTTGTTAGCAGGTTTATGTCTAATCCGGGTAGAGAGCATTGGGAAGCGGTCAAGTGGCTTTTACGTTACTTGAAAGGTACTTCTAGTATGGCATTATGTTTCACTAAGAAGAATGTCATTTTGAGAGGTTATGCGGATGCTAATTTGGGTGGTTGTGATGATTCGGGTAAGAGCACTACGGGGTATGTGTTCACAGTTGGTAAAACGGCAGTTAGTTGGATGTCTAGACTTCAGAAAAGTGTAGCTTTATCAACCACAGAAGCAGAGTATATGGCTGTAGCGGAAGCTAGTAAAGAGCTTATTTGGTTGAAGAATTTTCTAGAAGAGTTGGGCAAGAAACAGGATGATTACGTTTTATACTGTGATAATCAGAGTGCTGTACATCTCGGAAAGAATCCGGTGTTTCATAGTCGTACGAAACACATTAATTTGAGGTATCATTTTATTCGTGATCTTGTGAATGATGGTACACTGTTGTTGAGTAAAATCCTTGGTTCGAAGAATCCTGCGGATATGTTTACTAAGGTGGTCACAACAGAAAAGTTGAAGCTTTGCATAGCTTCAACTGGCCTTCTGATGAACTGATGACAGAAGGTGTCGACTAGAGAGTTACAGGGTTTTATTTGGTTCCTGGATTTCAATAGGTGTAGTTGAAGGGCCTTTTATCGAAAGTCTATCTGATTCGTGTTTAATCAGTGTGCGTGTCCCAATTGGTATTGGCGGTATGGAGAGGCGGATTCGACTTGATTGAAAGGGAATATTTGAGGGTTTAATAATATTTGGTTTGTCCGATCTTCAAGTGGGAGATTGTTGAGAAATGTGAATATCGTACAAAGGAATTGAAAAATTGAGATTGGAGCTGAGATCCCAATGGGATCATGATGATCCCGGTGGGAGAATTAAGAGGTTCTGGTAACAGAAGATATGATCCCGGTGGGATGGCAAAGGATCCAAGTGGGATCGTGTGCGTTGTGAGTAGATCCCGGTGGGATCTCAAGGGATCCCGGTGGGATCGCAAGGTCGGCCAGAAAACTTGATTTTCAAGACTTTCCTTTTATCGTTTGCACTATATATTGTAACCCCTACTCTTGTAAACCCCAAGCTACGAAATTAATGCAAAAAACTCCCTAGTTGGCCGTGGAGTAAAGCGATCACCCCGATCGCATATAACCACGTTATTTCCTCGTGTCAATTTATTTTTTCCGTATTACTTTATCCGTTTGTTGATTTGTGTGGTTACAATTGTTCAATTGTTTGTGTTGTTTGGGCTCGTAATACTTAACAACTGGTATCAGAGCTTCAAGGTTTGAAGTTTTGGGATCAATGGCGGACGAAGGTAAGTTTAAAATTGACAGATTTGATGGGAAGGATTTTGGTTTTTGGAAGATGCAAATAGAGGATTATTTGTATCAGAAGAAACTACATCAACCCTTGTTAGAGCATAAACCAGAAAGTGTCAAAGCTGAGGATTGGGCACTTTTAGATCGTCAAGCTTTAGGTGTGATTCGATTATCACTCGCGAAGAATGTTGCATACAATGTTGTGAATGAGAAGACAACTTTTAATTGTCTTAAGGCTCTTTCTAACATGTATGAGAAACCTAATGCTGCAAATAAGGTTTATTTGATTCGTCAATTAGTTAATACGAAGATGAAGGAAGGGGCAGATGCAACTGATCATATTAATGAGTTCAACAATACTTTGTCGAGACTGGTTTCGGTAAATATTGAGTTTGAGGATGAGGTGCAAGCACTTCTACTGTTATCTTCATTGCCTGAAAGTTGGTCGGGTACAGTTACAGCAGTTAGTAGTTCATCTGGGACTACTGCACTCACGTTTGATGGGATTCGAGACTTGATTCTTGGGGAGGATATCCGGAGGCGGAATTCTGGTGAATCGTCGAGTTCTTTATTGAGTACAGACAACCGGGGCAGGAAAACTGAAAGAGGGTCGAATCAGAAGGGTAGATCAAGATCCAAGAAGAGGAATAACTCTAAGAATAGGAAGAATGTCACTTGTTGGAATTGTAATCAGAAGGGTCACTATCAATCTCAGTGTAAGAACCCTTCTGTTGAGAAGGCTAAGGATGTAAATTTGGCTACTGATGAGACGGATGACGCATTAGTTTGTTCTGTTGAGAATGCGGCTGAGTCTTGGATTATGGATTCAGGAGCTTCATTTCATGCCAACCCATACAAGGATACGATGAAGAATTTCAGGTCGTATCGTGGTAAGGTCCGATTAGCTGATGACAAGAGACTAGATATTAGAGGCATTGGAGATGTGGTATTAAGGACTTCCCTTGGTACTAACTGGACTTTGAAGGATGTGAGATATATTCCGGATCTTAGACGGAAGCTTATCTCTATTGGTCAGTTAGATGAAGAAGGTAGTGATGTTACCTTTGGAAATCGCCAATGGCGTGTGGTTAAGGGAAATCGTGTGATAGCTCGTGGACATAAGAGGGGAACACTTTATATGGTTGAGGAACAACCTAATGATGAGAATGGGGTACATGCTACAGTTGATGTAGGGGCTGAATCTACTCTATGGCACCGACGGCTCGGGCATATGAGTGAGAAAGGTATGAAGATGCTTGTTTCTAGTGGGAGGATTCCGGATTTGAAAAGAGTTGAAGTTGGCTTTTGCGAACCATGTGTCTATGGTAAGCAAAAGAAGGTTGCTTTTGGTAAATTGGGATCTACACCGAAGATGGAGAAGCTTGAGCTAGTTCATACGGATGTTTATGGACCTACATCAGTTGAGTCTATTGGTGGTTCTCGGTATTATGTCACTTTCATTGATGATTCCACTAGAAAGGTATGGGTTTATTTTCTTAAATATAAATCTGATGTTTTTACTACCTTTAAGAAGTGGAAAGCTGCTGTTGAGAATGAAACTAACTTGAAGGTTAAACCTCAGTGGGCTTATATGTTGGACATGTTGTTGGGCTAAAGTATCGGTCCTAACAACGATGGTACAGCGGAATTGTGTTGTGAGATGTTATGTGCGTATTAAAGGGATAGACGATAGTAATTCATACACATCGTCTTTGGTAGTGAAGATGTTAACAAGTGTATTATCGTGTGTGATATATATATATTCGATATATATAATAGCTTAGAAGATAATACGCTGGTGAGGCCTATCCATATATCTTCAATATATAATAGCCTATAGAGTAGGACGTAAATGAGGCCTATGTATGTATATACGCCTATATCACATAATAGCCTAATGTGTGTCTAACACTAATCAAGTATTAGTAACGGTTTCTCTCGTGGTCAGAGTCAACTAATACATTCCTGTTCAACATAACCCCTTTCAGATTTCACATCATCTTCATTTAATTGTACATAGTTAGCTAAGCTATGTTAAATTAAACTCATATGGTGTAATCACTGAACCAGTTATATCTAATAAAGAATACTGCCTAACGGTCATAGTCTAGGCCCACTAAATGCAACCTAGTTCACTATAACCTTAGGCTCTGATACCAATCTGTCGCACCCCCAACTTATGATGCGGAAGCGGGTCCGTTCGGGGCGCGACTAATCAATACACAAAGCACCAGATTACAACATGAACGACCACTACATGCGTCGTTTTACAAAATACATTGATATTATAAAAGTTTTACACTATTATAACATAATTTACAAAAGCTCCTGAGTTCGAATAATAGAGATTCTATGGCATAACTAAATTATACAAAATATAGTAATGCATGACAATCTCTTGATGTCTGAATGTGACTCGAGCTAATGGGCATCTTGAGTGGCAGACCTACTGCTGCTGATTACCTGTGATACATGCTAAAATGGGTCAGCGAAAACGCTGGTGAGCTCACAGGTTTGTATGTCAACACATATTTGTATGAACCGCAAGATTTAATGATAATTGAATTTAAAATGCAATTAAGCAAAATAAAAGTTATACAGCCATGAGCACATAGTTTGAGCTTAACACGAGATGTCAGGTCCACATTTAAGGTATCCTGACCGAGTTGCCTCCTACGAGTGTCTAATCATCACTCGTCTTCCCAAATATTAATACATCCGTTTGACAGGTTAGTGCGTGCTAACCCGGATGAGGCTGGTCAGACCTATATGATATCATATACTAATATTCACGCTACTAGGTATTACCAAACTATGCTGATGGAGGGCTTTAAAATGATTAGAGAAAATAACTCATGTAGTATTTGATTTAATGATACTTGCGTTCATATTGTAAAACAAAACAAGCAATGGATCACACCCCTGAGAAAACATATTTAAAAAGGGGCTATGAGACTCACCTGAGCCTATGAGATGCTACTAAGCACAATTTATGATTCACAATGATTTGATGTCGTTACAACGACTGAACCTGCAGGGCGTCTTAGACGCGCAAGGTTTTGATAAATGATTAGATTCTTAAAACCTGCCGGGCGTATCAAACGCGCAAGGTTTAATTGATTTGATGACACTCCGGACCATCTTTGCTAGCTATTCCCTTAACTAGTTTTGACCAAATACTTTGGTTAATGATTATGTTTTGAGTTTGTGAAAATGGATACGGCGTATTGGTGATTGATTGAAATAATAATTCTTCAATTATTATTACTACTTTCATTTGTTGTGAACTTATAAAAGCATATTTGAAGTGTTTAAATTGTTGTATCGTATAAGTATGAAATATGTCGCGATGTCTGACACTAAGTGTAAACCTTTAGTTTTAAGTTTATGGAAAAACGGGGGTCCGAATACTAAAATATACCATTTTCGACCCCTAGATGACTCCGGATGGCTTAAAACTGACTAGGCTAAGGTACTTAGCCTTGACCATTGGGTTGTTTTCGAGTGACCTTGCGAATTTGAGCTCAATCCGTTACAATAAATTTTTTATCGAGAAGCTACCCTGTTTTACGTTGTTAAATCGTCGACGTTTTCGAAAATTTACATGTTCTGTTTTAGCTAGAATTCGCAGGGCTAGTTTATTGGTCCGTTGGATCGTGAAATATATAGGGGGAATCCGCCGTATTCATTTGAATACGCCGTATTGGTGGCTTTTGTGGGGAATACGCCGTATTCATTTGAATACGACCGTATTCATGAAAAATAGAGGGAATACGCCGTATTCCCTTGAATACGCCGTGTTCATGTTTTCTGGGCGGGAATACGCCGTATTCCCTTGAATACGCCGTATTCCGAGGTCTGGTCATGGTCTGTTCGTTCCAAAAATCACCCAAACCCATTTTAATCCGCAAACTAACCAACAATCATCTATTATAACGCTAATATATCATAATATACACGTTTGTAACATAATTTTGAGTATAAAAGTTTGATTGTTCCTTACAATGATTTTTGAACGAGATGATGGTGATGATCGGATGATGGTGATGAACGATAAAGATGATGATGATTTCCAGCTGATGATGATGATCTTGTTATAAATTATTGTTGTTGTTTTTGTTTTTGAAGAGAGAAAGAACCGAGAGAGAGATTGAGATAGATAGATAGAAAATGAAATGAAATGAGGGAGTAAGGGTGCGTTTGGTGTTCATCCGGCTCCAATAATTGGAGTCGGTTGGGCTCCTATTCGTGGTACAAAATACCCGTGTTTTTGTACCCGATCGAAAAGTAGTATAATATTTTAAAACGATAATTTTCTAAAAATAATATCGTACGTATTTTCATTCGAAGTATTTTATAAAAATACATTTAACGAGATATAAAATATATCTTTGTTTTATGTTTGAGAGACGAATAGGATTTAATTGGCTTCGTCGCGTTTGATTAAAATGGTATAAAACGAAATATGTTTTATTTTATCTGATGCAAATAATAACTATTAATTTCAATAATAATTCATTATTTATATATAGTTTTGTCGTGGACGTTTGATTTGTACGATACGAGATACTTGATATATTATCAAAATAATATATAATAAATATGTAGATATTAAATAATCATTCGGTATTACTTAATATTTGATTTTCACCAATGCCGTATAAATGAATCGGAATTTTGACCGATTTGAAAATGAACGATTAAATATAATCGCGTATTGATATATATTCAACAATATATATTTTGATACATACAATGTGACACCCGGTCAAAAAGGCCAATTTTCACGCCTATTTTAAACTTTAAACAATCGTATTTAGTACGTATTACTTTTAGATAATGTGTTATTATTTTAATAAACGTTATTTACACGGGAAATATTAAAATATTTTAGAACATAAATCGTTTTGTTTAAAACGTAATTTAGCTAGACGAAACTTAAATACTTTCGTATCATCTAAAAATGATATATTAGAAAACTAAAACGACTCGTACGACTTAAACTTAAACATTTTATTTTTATAAAATGTTCCAACTCGAAACCATTATTAATTATACGAATAAATATTACGAAATTTAAAAACATTATTTATTTTACAAACGGGTAACGAAACACGGGTATTTGACACTGTGGTTGGAGACCACAGTCCGCGAAGCGGGATCTGGAATTGGGTAAAACCCACCTCCACCCCACCTCACTCTCCCATTCCCTTTCATTTTACACACACAAACACTCTCCACCCAATTACCACAAATTTTCGGAACTACAAATCGACCCACGAATTTTACATTTTCGGAATCACCAACAAGAGAGGAACAACATTTACAAAGGCAACATCACCATCTTCTTCCTCGTTTGACCTCGATTCGCAATTGTAAGAAATTCCTAAATTTTTATATTTAATCATTTTGGTGTAATGTTTGAGTGTAATAATGTTTACACAACTTAGTTATAACCTAAACAACCAAGAAACCACGATTTTTCAGCTTGAAAATGAGTTTGATTTGCGATTTTGGCCGGAAAAACGCGAAACCCGAAAGTTTCTGGGCTGCTGTTCTTGAGTGCGACACAAGCCTTGTGTCGCATACTGTGTCGCATGAATTACTCATGCGACATAACCCTTATGTCGTATCCTTGTGTCGTACCTTGTGTCGCAGACTCCATGCGACACAACCCTTATGTCGCTATTGATTTAGCATCACACGTATTATGCGACACAACCCTTGTGTCGCATGAACCATTTTTGTGTCGCATGTTATGTCGCAGAAAACAGAAAATAGCCAAATTTTTCTAAGTATCGGAAGACGTTCTCAAATGACAATTTAAATACGATACGACTCACATTCAAAACAAATATACTTTATAAAGTATACGAAAACTCGAACCTAATAATAATATGAATTATTATTACAATTTCACCAATCACGAACCATACTTACAAACATACGAAATCTCTCGTGTTTAGGACACTAGGAGATCATATTTGGACACGACTCGTTACATTAGGACGCTAGCTCCTCAGGTGAGTTCATAGCCCCTCCTTTTTACTGTTTTCACTGATTTCGGGGGAGATACATACTCATGATTTACTTACTTTTCATTGGTAAATGAATTTACAACTGCTTTACAAATGTTTGTAAATGACATATTAGATTCCAACACCCTCGAGACAACGGTACATCATATGCAAGCTAAGTGTGCCTTAGCAAGACAACAACTAGAATTATACAAGGAACAACATTTAAACACTTCGTCACATCGACGATTCAGTATTACTAGATTTGGCTAGTTTACTCGTGAAATACAACCTAGAGACCACACTTACTAATCAAGTCACAATTTATAGAACCGACTGATAGTATCCATCATTTAAGTGCTGCAGGTACTTTTCGACAACTAAGTGATATAATGACACACTTAGGCATTATGTACTAATCCGAATAGCTAGGTGACATTTATACGCATCTAGACATGACATGCTACGCCCATCATCTAGGTGGTGATTAGTCACACTTAGATGCATTGTGAACACTAAACTTTACTCATAGGTGTAGATTGTTAGATTACACCTTCAACATTACCGTAGGGTAATAAACGCACATAAATTGAGTGTAGTGTTTATCTGTAGATAGCTTACACTAATTTATGTATACATAAACTGTTAAGCACGTAGTGCTTCATTAACGATTAAACAAGCATGTAATGCTTCATCTGATTACACAGTAGGCATGTTATGCTACTGCCGAGCCTGTAGGGCCATCACTGGGCGCGTTGCGCTACTTCCGGGCACGTTGTGCTACTTCCGGGTTCGTTGAACCACTACTTGGCACGTGGTGCTACTTACGATTACATGTACATGATGATGTACACACGCTTACACTAACAAGCACGCGGTGCTTCGCTTATATATATATATATACATGTACACACCCTATTTACACCATTAAGCACGTAGTGCTTCATTAACGTTAAACAAGCATGTAATGCTTCATATGATCACACAGTAGGCATGCTATGCTACTGTCGAGCCTGTAGGGCCATCACTGGGCGCGTTGCGCTACTTCCGGGCACGTTGTGCTACTTCCGGGTTCGCTGAACCACTACTTGGCACGTTGTGCTACTTCCGGGTTCGCTGAACCACTACTTTGCACGTGGTGCTACTACTGATTACCTATACATGTTGATGTATACATTACTACATTGCTAAGCACGTGGTGCTTCATACATATGCATACCTATTACGCATCTCAGGTACGGAGTGCCTCGCTACATTTGACCTTAAGCACGTGGTGCTTCATTGTTTATCCAGTTTAAGCACGTGCTGCACTTGAACATAAAGTATGCACGTAGTGCTACTTTCATAACTATATACTTGCGGGATAATCCGTTGGATTATTGGGACTCGGGATACTTATTAACTAATCAACATATGTTGTGGTTCCTACATGGGTAGGTGACTTACTTCTAGGAACCCGTACTTCTAAGTAAAGATTAATAGCCGATACATACTAAACTCCACTATCTAGTAAATCATATGGTTAGGGTAACCTACACCCCGATATATAACTTTTGTAATGTCCTTGCAAACTCATTAAATCTAAACACACGGTGTATAACCGCTTTTATAATACGGATGGTATTATCACACGATTTCATATTAAATACTCTGTGAACTCACCAGCTTTATAGCTGACCTGTTTTAGTATGTATTCTCAGGTGGCCAGCAGGATTAGGACCACTACAAGATATGCTAGCTCGAGTCGCATGTTTTCAAACTTTGGGACAACACTGCATTTACTTTTGTATTTCAATTTATGTAATTGAAAACCACTATTAACTTTGTAAACGTTTTATTTGGTAAATGTATAACTATTTTCAACGTCTCATTTAGAGTCGTTCATTATATATCTTTGTGCTTGTGATATTTGATTTAGCAACACCCGACCCGACTGCTTCCGCGACCCGAAATTTGAGGGTGTTACATACAATTAGCCTAATAGATAGAACTAATTACACGTATTTCTAAATGATTAGGAACTAAAAACTAGTCCTAATTTGACGGGTGTCACACACTCACATTCTCAAATTCACACTCATACACATACTCTCACTCATCCATTTTCACTTTCTCACTCTAAAAATTCTCTCATATTTTAGTCTAGGATTATTGTAATTAATCTTCGGATTAAATTAGAGGCTAGTGCGAACGTTAGGAGTTTGGAGATTCATCTTTGTACGTGTGAACGAGTTTTCAATTATATTAATACGCTGCTACGCATTTATTTCCGGGTGATATCTCAACCTTTATCATACTTGCTTTATTTCATATTATAATTATGTATTATTGCCTTGTATGTGATTTGTCTATTGCCATGAATTGCGAGTAGTCTATTATTGTGATTGTTGAAGATGTAGATAATTATAAGTAAGGATGACATTATATGATTAGTGTACGACAATCGTAATGTTATGTGACGGCCCCTATTCGACTGTTTATTTGATATAGTACTGGAAACGCCTCAAGCGGAGTACAAATGTATGGAAGTCAATAAACGACCGAAGGTAGTTACATCACTGGAATCAGCTCTGGTTTACAGTTGGAATTCTGAAAGGATAATACAACTTCATAACTAAATGGTATATCCTACAAAAGTCAATGCACAATAAAATGATGTTCGTAAAACACGTTCAGATAAAATAGGAATTAATGACCCTTATATCGTTGAGACTTTATGAACTTGAGTTTAATTTATGGAGTACCCTTTCTGGTTATCCACGTGACTGTAACCTAGTAATTAGGACCTGATCAACCTTAATTATGGTAAGTAGTTATCTGTGCCCATGACATGCAACAAGTAAGACACAGTGAGCCCACTCGTTGTACATATTAGGTTTACAATTCTGCATTGCTTTACATTTAGTTAGTTTAAAGTGCCACTTTCACCGTCAATTACTCTTGACCGCATGTTTGATGTAAGAAGCAGTGGAACTATCATGTAAGGTACACTGTCCGATTACTGAAAGGCATGGTCTGCATATGAAACACGTTTTTATAAACTGCGAATAATCCAGGGATGTATAATTGTTTGAAAAGGAGAACTCAAGTCATAAGTTGAAGTAACCAAACCTTAATGCATGAAACAAGACTTAGGAATAAGAGTAAAGTCCTAGCGACCTAGAATCCTTAAAACACTAAGTCTTACACAATCAACGGTCTAAACATACGAAGTCATTAATCTGCATGCTAATGGAATAATAAACTATTTTAGTGGTTAAGAACGGTCGGACCTATGAGACGATACGCTACTGATTCATGCACCTCGGTAACAAGCCAAGATAGGTTGCTCATCTTTCAACTAGATGAGTATTGGAAGTTTGCGTATTGCTCCGATCAGAATCACGATAACCTAGTTCCTAGTGACATGCCAATGGGAAACTTAATTGGTAGGGTTCTAGAGTTTACACCAAATAGTTTATTCATAACATTAAGTATTGTCCCTGTTTAATCTGTCATCCTGAAACATTAATTATCAAAGTCTCAGCAATCACATACTTATCTTTATCTGCTTTCCTGCACTTTAATTTACGGCAATTTACTTTTCTGCATTTTAATTACCTGTCTTTAATTTAAAAACCCCCAAACCTACCTACTTTGTTCCATCCTTAATATTCCCCTACCGAAAGCACCAGCTTTAATCACTCACACGTTTGGATTCATAGAACGATCTTAGATCATACTTACCGCTTGCTAACCAGAGTAGGTAGTACGTATAATTTAAGCCCAGTAATATATAAATTTTAAAAACCCCTGTTGGCGCCCGATTAGTTACCATCAACGACACCGATGCTTTCGGGTGCCATCAATGAGCTTTATTGCGAGTAACGATTCCCTTATCATCTCTCTTGTACTTAAATACCCATTTAGTTCCAATTAGATATTCTGTAACACCCGCCAAATTAGGACTAGTAATTAGTGCCTAATCATATGTTAATACATGTAATTAGTTCTGTGTTAGGCTAATTAATGTATCGAATTATATATATTGTTGAATATATACGAAAATGCGATTTGATTAAATCGTACGCGACTTAAATCGAATGTATTTCGATTCAATCAAATACGGACGTTGGTGACCAATTTTATTAAATAACGCTTTTATATCAAAAATATTATTATGATAATATTTCGTATTCACTCGTATCGTACAAACCAAACTTGCCCAATTTAAAATATTAAAACGCGCAAACTAAATAAACCAACTTACATTTTATAACACAAATATAAATTAAATTGTGAAATATTTAAATAAAACATCGCGTAATAAATTGTATTTTAAAACGTATAATTAAAATGTAAATAGTTATTTAACGTTTAAACGACGGAGCAAACGAACACCACGCGGAACACGGGGCGGGAAAACTGGAAAAGTGGGGATAACCCCCACCTCCCACTCAATCTTTCTCATTTCTCTTCTCTTTCTATCTCTCATCTCTTTCTTTTCTTCCTTTTCACCAAAACACCACAAATCACAAAAATCGCAAAATAACATCACGAAACGCAACCGAATCATCAATATTTTTAGAGATTCACGACCACCTTGCGACGATCTACAACGCTACCTTTCCGGATTTTCATTCCGGCAAATTGTAAGTTTCCGACAAAATCCCGAAATCTCTCGATTCTTAGTATTTTTCACTTGTGATTGTTTATATAACATATATATGTCCCTTACTAAGTATATAACACGATTTCATAGCTTAAAAACGAGTTTAAAACGGATTTTTGGTCGGAATTATCGTGACAGCCGGATTTCTGGGCTGGTGTTCATCCATGCGACACAAGCCTTGTGTCGCATGTTGTGTCGTATTTTGGCCTTTGTGTCGCATAAACTCCCTTGTGTCGTATTTTGTGTCGTACCCGAGAATTAGTGTCGCAAGTCCTACGACACAACCACTATGTCGCATACCCCATACGACACAATCACTATGTCGCTGTTGAATCAGCATCTCGCATCTATGCGACACAACCATTGTGTCGCATAGACATTGTGTCCCATTCCTATGCGACACAACCCTTGTGTCGCATAAACACTTTTGTGTCGCATATTGTGTCGCAAAACACAGAAAACTCAGATTTTTACTAAGTGTCGAGACTCGAAAATTATCACTCGATTTTACCCGAATTCAGATCCCAGATGCGTTTTTCGTCAAAGCAATATAGTAGAAATAAAAATTTTCCAAGCTGACCTGGCAGCTCGACCCCAGCCAGGGGCTCTGCCCCTTGGACCCCGCCAGGGGCTGCCGCCCCTTGGACCCCGCTACCAGGGGCGCTGCCCCCGGACCCCCGTACTTAGATTCCGTAACGGCTTCTAAAACACAATCAAAACACATTTTTCAAGTAAAACGCCACGAAATCAAAATAATAATAGTTGAGATTATTATTACAAATCCGTCACCAACGGGCCGTACATGTTTTCAAACACTTAACAAATCAACCAAATCGTAGTAATTTGGACATATATATAGTTGTGTAACAACTACAAGGGTGATCTTTTGAGATACCCAATCATGATTATAACCATCGCGTGTCGTGGACACCCTCAGGTTACAAGTCTTTGGACTTCATATTCGGCTAATCAACTTACGTTTGTGTAAACGCATTCAGACTCAGGTGAGTCTCATAGCCCCTCTTTTTACTGTTTTACTCAGGGGTGTGATATATTGCTCAACTTTTACATATGAACGCAAGTACAAACCTTTCATATACTACATGAGTTTTTCGAAACTAATCATTTTAAAGTCCTCCGTCAGCATAGTTGTTAATACGTTGTAGCGTGAATATTAGTATATGGTACCATATAGGATTGACCCACCTCGTCCGGGTTAGCAAGCACTAACCGGGTAAACGGACGTACTAATATTTGGGAAGACGAATGTGGATTAGGCATTCGTGGAGGCACCTCGCCCGGAATTCTCTATAGGGGACCCGGCCCTCGAGTTAAGCTCAACTATGTGCTCATGGCTGTATACACGATGACTATCATTTAATTGCTGGATGCAATTCATTATTTAATTGCTGGATGCAATTCATTATTTTAAATCTTGCGGTTCATACTATATTAACTGGTTTCAAACCTGTGAGCTCACCAGCTTTATAGCTGACCTTTTAGCATATATCGCAGGTACCAAGCAGTAGGATGTTTCTGCTTCAGGACTTTTAGCTCGAGTCAGCATACAGACGACTGAGATTTTCTTGCATTAGTATATTTTGTACAAGTACTTATGTACTGAAATTTCATTTTATTTAAACTCGAGCTATGTAAAGTTTAAATGTTGTAAACATTTCCATTATCAATATATTTTGTTAAAACGACGCATATAGAGTCGTTTACTATATATCTTTGTGCTTTGTTATTGATTAGTAACACCCAAATCAAGCTTCCGCAAATCATTAAATTTGGGGGTGTTACAGATTCTCCCTTTGGTAGGTCAACCAACTCCCATACTTATAATTTTGTGAACTGAGATAGTTCCTCTTGCATTGCTTCTACCCACGAGCTTTCTTTTAGAGCCATTTAAACATTTTTAGGCTCAACTTGTGAGATAAAACATGAATGTAGACATTGCTTAGGAATTCCTGTCTCTTTCAATGCAATATACAAGCTTTGGTATTTTAAATTTTCAGATGTACTAGCTTTTGATTGAGTCCTTGTTTGAGCAGGAGTATTAATATCACCGATGATGTTTTCAACGGGATGATTCTTACTCGTTCTAGTTGAAGCAACAAGCTCAACTGGAATCTCATCTCCTAAGTTAGTACCAATTTCCTCATAGACACTATGTTGTTCAGTGGTGTCTTCCAAATCTGGTACACCCTCCCTAGATAGCTGTGAGTTATCAATACCCATAGATATTCTTAACTCTCTCAGTGGAGTGAGAATTTCATCCACTAATTTTTCAGTCAGCTCTTCTTCATTTAGAGGTGTATCTACTTTGGATTTTTGAGATCCACTAGTAGATGGTTGATTTGGATCAACGTTTGTCTTGATTCCAGAATTCGGAACACTCGATGTTGAAGTATGGCCAGTATCCACATCTTCAGACAATAAATGTCCAGCTATCTCTGAATCATTGACATAGTCACTAATAGGAACTTTAAATGATGCAAAAAGATCATAATAATCAAATTGCCAATCTAAGCCCTTATGAACATCTGGTGTGTAGCTCGTAACTTCAATGTTATAAACTACCTCCAAACGTCCTGCGACTTTATTAAAGACTCTTTTGTTTGGCGAATTGGGCATATAACCTAGGAAAAATCCTTCGTCAGTCTTTTCACCAAATTTAGCTTGATGTCCGGTCTTTAATATGGTGCATGAAACTCCAAAGGGTTCAAACCCTTTCAAGTTAGGTTTCTTATTGTTCAAAAGCTCATAACAAGTCTTGTTCTGCTTTTTAACTGTAAGAACTCTATTTAGAACGTAACATGCTGTGTTCACTGCTTCTGCCCAAAAGATAACCGGAAGCTTTGAATCAGCAAGCATTTTTCTAGCAGCTTCAATCAACGTTCTATTCTTCCTTTCAGCTACACCATTCTGTTGAGGTTCATAAGGTGCACTGAATTGATGAATTATCCCTTTGCTTAAGCAATAGATATTCAACGTTGAATTTTTGAATTCTGTTCCGTTGTCACTACGAATACGCTTCACTCTCTTTTTATAGACATTCTCTACCAGATCAAAGAATTCAATTAGAATTCCTGGAGTTTCATCCTTAGATCCCAAAAAGAATACCCACGGGAATCTAGAATAATCATCTGTGACAACCAAACAGTACCATTTGCCACCTAGACTTCTCTTGCTTATAGGGCCGAAGAGGTCCATGTGTAGCAACTCAAATGGTGAGGAGATAGAGTTTTCAGTCTTAGATCTGTGTGGTTTCTTGTGCTGCTTTCCTTTCATGCAAGGAAAACACTTATCTTCAGACTAGAAACGTTTTTGTGGTACACCCAGAACTAATCCATTCTTGGTTATGTAGTTCATTTTTCTCCAGTTCAGGTGTGCCATTCCCCTGTGGCATAATTAAGCGTCTGCTTCTGAAGCCTTGGATAATAAACATGTAGACACCATTGAAGAACTAGGAACACCCATGTTGATAGCATAGATGTCCTTCTTCCTTGATGCCCTCATCAATATCCATTCTTCAGGAATTGTGAAGCCTGGCTTCGGAACTAAAGCCTCCTTTTCATTAAAATAAACTGGATGACCTTTATCGCAGACTTGGGAAACACTCACTAGGTTGTGTGTTAGCTCTTCAACATAGTTCACATCCTCCAGAGTCAAAGTTCCATTTGAAACTTTTCCTTTTCCCGTAATTACTCCTCCTTTGTCTCCAGCAAAATTAACTCTTTGCTTCAGACTCTCTTTGAAGTCCTTCAGTAGACTTCTCTCTCCTGTCATGTGCCTTGAACATCCACTTTCGACATACCACCAGCTGTCTTTGTTCACAGTCTGCTCCTGCACATAACAAGTTGTATACAATTAGTTTTCAAGAGGGACCCAAGCCATTATGGTCTTGGTTTGTCCCTTATCATCAACAATCTGAACTTCCTTGAAATAACAATAACTATTCTCATCAGGAGTCTTGGTTACTTTCACAGGAGTTTGAGGATGTTGATGATCAGAAGTCTTTTGCCTATGAGGAGAGTGAGTAGAAAACGTCCTAGGCACATAACTTTGTCCTTGTGCATGTGAAGTAGAACCACTCTCAAACTGACTGTGGTTTCTACTAGGGGTCCTAAATCTCGAATGTGTCTTATCTCTAGATTTATTTAAAACATTATCAGATTGAGAATAAGTCCGTTTAGGTTTAGGTGGAGAGACACTATGATTACCATTTCTTTTCAGAATATTTACAGGTTTACTACCTAATCCCGGTTTGGTACCTAACCTGTCCATAACTGAACTAGAATTGGTCTGTGTCTGTTCATTAATCACTAACTTATGTGATGCTTCCGGCTTTTTGTTTGGACAACACGAAGCTACATGTCCCTTTTGGTGACATTTGAAGCAAGACATCTGTTTACGTGATTTACTAACTTTTGCTTTCTCATTTGGAGTCTTAGGCACTAAAGGATCAGATGTTTTCTCCTTATTAACCTTATCATCAGTCTTAGTATCATTAATCACTCCACCCGATACGAACTGTATTTTGGTGTGATGTGATATCTTACTATTATCAGATGACAGATTCTTAACAGAAACCTTCTGTGCCTCTGACTGTTCAGGTTTATTAGTTACTACTTTCTCAGGATTAGCATCTGTCATCTCAGAATCTTCAGGAGTACTAGTATAATTGGCATTAAAAGGATGAGGTACATCATTGTATCCTATCCCAGTCTTGTCCTTTACATTACGTTGAGCATCTAGCATTTTATCCATTTCTGAAGTTCTATAAGACTCAATCTTACGATTTTGCTCAACTAACTTATGCTTAAGCTCAGCTAGCTCTCTATCCCTATCAACTATGGTTTGATTTAAGTCATCAATGTTCATATAGAGACCATCTATGATTATAGCCTTTTCATTTATGGTATCTCTAAGTGCAATCTTATCAGAACCATTAGACTTAATCTTATTCTTAAGATCTACCTTATCTGTACTTAACCTAAGGACATCACTTTTAGCTTGTTCAAGTTCAGATATTAAAGTCTTATTAGAATCATTAAAAGTGCTAACTTGGGATGACAAATTCTGATTAGACACAGTTAAGACACTTACTTGAGATTGTAAATCAGTAACTAGATAACAAACATCAGCAAGAGTAAGAATATCTAAACATACCCTTTTCTTGTCAGTTTGTACTTCAGCCATGCGTGCCACAAAGTCATCTGGACTCATATCAGCAGTTGAATCCATGTACAGCACGTCGTCATCACTTACTTTCTCTTGAATCTCTGGCACCTTTACTTCAACATCAGTAGGCATATAGCTTGTGGACTCAGCAGCTATCTCTTGATCTTCAATCTCAGCCATGAGAGCTTCCTCAGACTGAGCTTGCCAATCATAAGATCCATCTAACTGTTTCACAACTAAGGCTTTGGAAGCTAGAGTACTTCCCGAGCTTTGTTTGCTATTGCCAGTTTCAACCTTAGATTTTTGACACTCACGAGCAAAGTGTCCATAACCTTGACAGTTAAAACACTTGATCTTGGTTTTATCAAACCCTGATCGATTTCCCACCACTTTTCTACCTGTTCTCTTTAAGAAATTTTTAACTCTCCTAGATAACATTGCAAGTTGATCCTGGAGATCTATTTCCTCAAGATAATCAGGATCTATCTGATCATAGTCTTCATCAAACATACTCGGATCATTGATTTTACCCTGAATGTAGTTTTCATAGGAAGCAACAAAGGATGCAAGAATAGATAACTGTTGCTCAGCAGATTTCACACTCATTGGCATCTTTTGATGTCCTTGAGTTGACTTCTCAGCAGGTGTACCTTTAGTTTCATTACCTGATGAGGTAAGAAGGCACAAGTCATCTGTTATCATTTCACCATTTTCATCAGTATTACCAACTAATAGTGCAGTGGTCGAACTAGATGAAGTAGTTGAGAGATTTGATTTCCCATGATATAGCCCAGGATTTTTAACCTGATCAGAATCGGTTTCTCTCGATTTCTTAGTGAAATCATAACCTTTTAGCTTGTCAATGACCTATTCTAAGGTCATGGTTGCATACCTTTCATCATTGTCCTTGAGCATCACACCATACATTTCCCACTTAGACGGTAAACCCTCAATAAACTTGTCGGTTCTTTCAGTCTCAGTAGTAACAATCTCATGGTTGTCAAGCTCACTTAACAAGTGGTAGAATCTAGTGATATAAGCATCAAGATCTTCTCCCTTCAAAGCTTTGATAACAGTAAACTGTTTCTTGAGAAGATTCTTCCTGCTTGCCTTCACTTGAGGACTTCCCTCACATCTTTTCTCTAACGCTTCCCAGAGCGTTCTAGCAGTTTGAAAAGACTTGAGTTGATGGTTTATCTCCTTAGGTAAACTCATCTTGATTGCAGAATGAGATTTATTCTCCAATTTATATTCCTCTTTTTGTTGATCACTCGTCCGGGCATAAGTAAGAGTAACAATTGCATTATTAACCGTTTGAGTAGGTGCCGTGTATCCATTCTTGATACACATCCAGATTGACAGATCATGAAATCTACAGTAAGATTCAAATCTATCCTTCCAGTTATAGTAATCTTCAATCCTCAACAATTTAGGCGGAACATTAGATTTTCCAACCTCGTGTTCCATCTCGATCATTTTACTTAGGTCTGACATCGTAATTTTAAAAGTCAAACTGTCTTCGCAAATTCAGAAAACTCGATTCGCAAGAACTCAATTCAACTCGCAATCTCAGCTCGATTCGAAAACTTCAGTTCGCCAATCTCAGTTCGGATCGCGACAGATGTCGATTCGCAAGTGATTTTAATTCGCAAGAGATCTCGATTCGCAGCTGAAGTCAACTCGCGAAACTCAGTTCAACTCGCAAGTTCAACTCGGTTCGCAAACGTAGCTGAAACCCTAATCTCAACTCGCGAAAAGGCTGAAAAACCCGAAAATGAAAAGTTTTGGTATTTTTACGATTGAAACTTGAAATTTTGACCGTAAACAAACCCTAAATCGTCCAGAGAATGATTTTGATCATTAATATGTACTTATGCACATAAAAACAATCCGAAATCAAACGCGATATTACCCGAAAACCTCGAACTTAATCGTATTTAGCCCGAAAGCTCTGATACCAGATGTAAGTCCCTAGTTCTTAGGATCGATAACTTCGTTATCTGTAGTATTAAGGTGCGGAATCCCTTAATACGGGGTCATCTTACCAACAACGAATAAGTTCGCGTTTATATAATTAATAACTAATATGCTTTGCTTTAAACGATTAAACAATCAAAGCCTATCCGTTAGTCGTTAGGTTTGTCTCTGAAAACTGAAATCGCAGAAGGTCTATAAGCAAAAGTTCTCCAAAAGTTGTTATCTTTTTCACGGATTCAAAACATATATATATATATATATATATATATATATATATATATATATATATATATATCGTCTCAACTCGCAGCCGCTGGGCCTGCGAGTTGACTCGACTCGTTCCGTAAGCCCAAGCCCAGTATGGCTTCGGCTCGCCGTGACCATTGCGAGTTCAGATCTCATCTCGTCTCACCAAGCTCGCGACTTGAGATCTCAACTCGCCAATACTTATTTATTTCATTTTCGATATTCGTCTAACACTTTAACACATTTAATATATTTAACGAATATTAATAACAAAACAAATATTCATTTACAAATCTAAACCAATTGTACAAACATGATAACAATTACACATGTCCTATCTCAAGCTAGATCTGTTGTCACAAACTATGTTTCAACATAAAAGCTGGTGAGCTCACGGATTTAATGATAAAGTATAATGTATGATCCGCAAGACTTAAGTATGATGATTTGCAATTAAGCAAATAAGTAGAAGATAAATGATGTATATAACTGCCATGAGCACATAGTCTGAGCTTAACTGAGGTGTCAGGATCACAATTAAGTGCCTGAGCGAGGGTGCCTCTATGCGTGTGCCTAATCAACACACGTATGAACAAATGATAATGCATCCGTTTGACCAGTTAGTGCTGACGGGGATTGTCAGTCCCATATGGTAGCATACACTAACATTCACGCTACAAAGTATTACCAAACTATGCTTGGAGGACTTAAATGATTAGATGATAAACTCATGCAGAATATAGCGATATTTGATGTGACACCCGGCAATTTAGGTTAACTTTTAAACTTAACCGAAACCCTAATTACATGTATTTAGATGTGATTTAGGCTAAATACTTGTAATTACTTGTAACTATTTGTATATTATTGTGAATATACACCTACTTAATTGTTTTATATTACGCTTACGTAATTAGTTGTAATTACGCGAAACAACCGGACGGAGTCCGAAAAACTATACGACGTTGGTGAAAACCTTTCTATAAATAACTTAAATCTATTTTTTTAGAAGTTATTTATCATATATTATTATTTGAAATAATAATACACGAAAAATCTAGACGTTTAGTTTAAAAAGTAACAAATGCGGTTAAAACGCACAACTGAGCCCGACAACCAAACGAAACCCTAAATAATATTTCTATAACTTAAAATAAAGTATTTTAATAATACTTCAATGGGAAAAATGTCTCAAATAAATCGTTAACTAAAACTACATGAATAAACGTTTAATGGTTAGCCAAATAACGAAACGAACGAGGAAATGAACACAGAACGCAACACAGCCTGGAAACTAATTTGGAAAGACATTTCAAGCCCTAATGGGGCCCCCAAAAATCTGTCACCCCACCACCTCTCCCCTCCCCTAATCATGTCTCACGCAAAACCCTCTATCCTTACACCTCCATTTGAATCACATGCATTCTCATCACACTTCACTTTCACCTCCACTTTCCTTTCTATCTTTTCTCTCTTTCTCTCAAGAAAAACTGAAAGAAATCAGTCCTAAACACCACCATCTCAGCCCCAAACCACCACCATAAACCACCATAGCACCACCAACAAACAACTTAACTTTTTGTAATAATAACAATCTCAAGATCATCACTTCCTTCTCCTCATCGATTTCTTTGTAAAAACCCAAAATAAACTTTCATCTATGTTTATTTACATTTTATATTGTTCATCTAACTTGAATATTTCTAAAACTCATGACAAAAATCGTTTTTATAATGAATACATAAACATGCATAATCTGTCTTCAAAAACACAGTTTAGTAAAATGGCTATATCTCGAGTTCTAGGAGGATTTAGACAACGAATTTTTTTAAAAAAGTTTCGTATTGAAAAGAGCTACAACTTTCGTGTTTTACACTCTTTCCATATCTGTATGTATTTTCGTGTATTAACTGATCTTTGAGACTGACCTTAGAGTTTTCGATAAATATGTTCGGTTGTTACGCGGAATTATTTAAATATCTAGATGGACCCGATAATTACCGGAAAAATTATGTTATGAAGTAGACACTTAGAAGATCAATTGGTAAATATTGTGAGGTTTGATTTGGACCATAAGTAGGAAAAATCTAGTGGCGAACTAAACCGACAAAAGTCGAAACTATAAAAATTTGAAGTTTTAAGTTGCGTAATAAAAATCGAAACTTCGAAATAACTCCGACACGAACCGACAAATTATTTGAACTCTATTAACTGAAATATGGGTAGGGTAAAAGTTTCGGGTCAAACCGAGTAGGTTTGACCAAGTCAACAAAAACGGGGCTCGATTTCTAAAAACCGAAAAACTTACCATTTTTTGAAAGTGGTAACAAAAATGGGTTTGGGTGACTAAATAAATGACTTTGACCAGCTTTGACTCAGTTTGACCAAGGTTGACCAGCTTTGACCAGTTTGACCAACTTTGACCTGGTTGACCAACTTTGACCTGGTTGACCAACTTTGACCATCTTTGACCAGCTTTGACCAAGTTTGACCAGGTTTGATCAACTTTGACCAGGTTGACCAACTTTGACCAGCTTTGACTAGTTTGACCAGCTTTGACCAACGAGTTGACCAACTTTGACCTACGGTTTGATGTTTTTACGAACTAAATAATTTGTTAGCAACACACGATATATACTAATGAATAATGTACAACGAAACAAACTTAATAATAATGTCTAAACGAATTATTATTACAAACTTTTACCAACGGATCGTACACGCTTTTTACAAACGAACTTGAACAACTTATTTGGACATACTAGTTGATGAACTAGCTTTAGGTGGACATTAACCCTCCACCTACACGATTGGCTTAAGTGGACATTGACCCCCACTTATACAATCGCTATAGATGGTCTTATGAGATATCTACTTACATACAACCTTATACGTTTAGGATGTTATAAGGTTGCACGTTGGATACACTCATTGCTTGCTTATTTGATTATTTGCTAGCTGCTTGCTAAACTCATGTGAGTTTCATAGCCCCCCCTTTTTTTTTACTTGTTTGAACTGTTTTGGGGTGAGAATACATGCACTATTTTATGAACTGTGATGTGAACTGTTTTATGAACTGTTGTTAGGAAAACACTTATACGTATTGCATGAGTTACTTTCTTTTCCACTAAGGCCAATACAATTATATAAATCTGTTGATTTACGCTTGTGATATTGCGGTAAAGCAATACAAAACGATATTGCGGTAAAGCAATACAAAAGGATATTGCAGTAAAGCAATACAAAACGATATTGTGGTAAAGCAATACAAACATTTTGATATTGTGGTAAAGCAATACAAACTATTAAATCTTGTGATTTACAAATACGATATTGGCAATAGTATACAGAACTTGATTTATACAGAAACTCTATTTTACAGAACATTATTTTATAGAACTTTATTTTACAACAAGAAAATCATGTGTTTACATTATTACTTTACAGATTAAACCTATGAACTCACCAACATTATGTTGACCCATTTTAGCGTGTATTCTCAGGTTCACAGATGCAGTAGGACTACCCACAGGAAACAACATACTAGAGGTTGTTCGATGTAACTTTATGTGATGATACTTGATTTGGTCGGCGCCCCCGTGACACCTCCTACTTCCGCTGCCACGTGTTTTGGGGGTGCGACATTTGATACCTGCGTTCACATGTAAAACAAAACAAGCATGTAGTCTCACCCCTAGTGTAAAAACAGTAAAATAGGGGCTATGAGACTCACCTGAGTCTGATGAGATGTTATCAAGCACTAATGATGGTATATAAGAGAAATGATGTCGTCTCCAACGACTGAAACCTGCTGAGCGTCCTAGATGTGCAAGGTTTTAATGATTAGATGTCTCAACAGACTATCTATGCTAGTTGTTTCCCTCAACTAGTTATGTCCAAATACTTTGGTTTGATTGATTGTGTTTTGAAAATGTGTACGGCCCATTGGTGACGGTTGTAATAATAATCTTGACGTATTATTATTATTAGGTTGTTATGTTACACTTGTAAGGTATGTTTCAGTGTTGTATCGTATATAAGTATTGATGTTACACAAGTTCGACACTTAGTGTGCAAAAATGTATCTTCAAGAATTTGAATGACGGTGGTCCGGGGGCAGCGCCCCTGGTAGCAGGGTCCAAGGGGTGGCAACCCCTGGCGGGGTCCAAGGGGTAGAGCCCCTGGCTGGGGTCGAGCTGCCAGGTCAGCTTGGAACATTTTTATTTCTACTATATTGCTTTAGTAAAAACACATTTGAAATTCTAATTCGGAGTAAAATCAGGTGTCAAAATCTTAGTTCCAACAATTAGTAAAACACTGGTAACAGCTCATATGCGATCGGGTAAAAAGGTCATACGCGATCGGGTGAAGGTGTATACCCGTTCGGGTGGGGATGCATACCCGTTTGGGTGGGGATGCATACCCGTTTGGGTACCATGGTAAAAGGGTTGATATGCGATCGGGTGAGGATGTATACCTGATCGGGTGGGATCTGATACGCGATCGGGTGAGGTTAGCCACCCGATCGGGTGAGGTGCATTTTTCAGGTCTGTTCTTGCGATTTTTAGTATAACCAAGTTTTGATTCGGTTTTTCGGACATAATAAGTTGATAGAACACTAGCACATGATGATATAAGTATTTCTAACACGGAATTAAAGAAAAAGAGAGGGTTCCTTACGGATTAAAATAAAGAGCCGAGGGTGATGATGATGATGAACACGATGATGATGATGATGATGAAGATGGTGAAGGTGGTGATGATTTGTTGCTTCTGCTGCTGCCGATTGTTGTTGTTGTTGTTGATGATATTGTTGTTGTTGTTGTTTGATTGAAAGTGAGACCGAGAGAGAGATAGATTGAAAAGAGATGAAGAATAATGAAATGAGAAGGAAGGGTGTGTTTGGTCTGCTTATGGTCACGGGGCAAGATCCACAATTTGTGGATCTTGTCCAGTTCAATAATACAAAAGGGGTAGTATTAAACCCGTGTTCGTGTACCCAGTCGTAATAAAATGAAATACTTTTAATTCTAAAAATTAATAATTGTATTTTCGAACTATCTTTGAGTCAAAGTATTTTATAAAAATACTATTTTAGAGATATAAAAATATATCTTTGTTTTAATTTTGGTTGACGGATACGGTTCGGATGGTTTCATCGCGTTGAGTACGAATTGAGTAAAACGAACATGTTTTATTTTTGTCCAAGTAAATAATAATTATTATTTTCAATAATAATACATTATCTATAAGTTTTGTCGTGAATGTTGTGATTTGTAAGATACAAAATACTTTATATATTATCAAAATAATATATAATAAATAATGAATGAATTAAATAATAATTCCATATTACTTAATACTTGTGCTCACCAACGCCCGTATAAATGAATCGGAATTTGGCTGATTTTGATAATGCACGATTTAATTTAATCGCGTACTGATATATATAACAATATTCATATTGATACATGAAATTAGCCTAATACATAGCACTAATTACATGTATTACTAGATGATTAGGAACTAATAACTAGTCCTAATTTGACGGGTGTCACATTACGATCATCAGATAGTTTCACGAAGTTCAAATAAATACATAAACAATTTATGAAGATTTAGTAATGAAAAAAGGTAACATTTACATCATATTAATTTACTGTACGACAATTTATATAGTGGTTTAAATAAAAGTGCAACTTCATATGTACTAATGTAGCAGGAAACATGCAACAAAAGAATGAAACAACAAAGGAGGAAAAGAAGTTTGTATAAAAAGCTATAATATGTTTACTTTATTCTGCATGAATGGAAAGGTTGAGCTATCAAAACTAAATAATCCTCCACATACGTTCTCAAATATGTATAATTAATGGTAGGAGTAAAGAAGAAAAAATCATTAAATATATCAAGACAATTAAATTCTATGATGTTTAGATTTACATCCATGGGAGGGAAAATCGCAATCGTTACAACAAAGATTGTGGTCACATAATAAGTGGGCAAAACTCTCATGCAATAGATAGTTGAGTTTATCATTTCAAAACGTATTAAACTTTACACCTTTTACTATGATATGTGACGAACTTTGGAAGTTTCTATAGTATGTATTGATGTTCTAAAAACGTCTAATATTGTATGTAACTTGACTTTTTTTGCTTAAAAAGAAATATGTTTCTCTTAAGTTTTATAAATACAATAATAAGGCCAAGTACCAAAGTTCCTACAACTCTACATATATGCATGTTAATGTTCCGTTTTACAAATTATTTCACTTTTATGATTGCTACTTGTAATACCTCAAAATCCAAAAGTTTTATTTTGGAAAAAGTAAAAAATAATTGTTTTAAGTTATTATTATTTTAAGTGGTATAAAATAATAATAACTGTGAATGATTTTTAAGTTCCAGACAATGATAATTACGGGGAGTAAAATTTAGAGAAACACATATATATGTACGTACGCTTACATACATATCCATATTTCATTCCAAACACTTCCAGTAAGCTACATAAAGAAAGAGAACACGCAGGAACCAAAAACCCTTATTCAAAATCAGTCCAAAACATCATATTGAAGCTAGAGAGCTCGAATTCATCATCGATTAATCATTCTAAACTTGAGGTAATTATGATTCTTGTTTAATTTTAACTTAGAACATTGATTTTCATGGAGTTTTAAGGGATTTGAGTGATTGATCAACTTTAAAATGAAATTAAGCTTAGTTGTGATTGAATTGAAGTGTGAAAATGTAGAAATCAATGTTAGTAACACTAATTCAATCTAAAAGTGAATAATTCAATTTGTGTGTTTAATGATTAAGGTGGGTTTGGTTTAAATGATGATGAATTGTTGTTAATTCATCTTAATTACTAGTTAGAGATATTGTTAGAGTGTTATTAGTGAAAATTGAGCAAGTGAATCAAGTAGTTAAATACTTGAGCTAGAGGTGAGCATGAGAATGATCATGGTTTTGTTGATAAAGTGATGAATATAATGAGTTGATATGAATTAGTGATAACTTATTTGAATTGTAGTTGAAAAGAGGCTATTATGATATTTAATCATAATCATAGTGGTAATATAAGTGAGGTTATATATATAGTTTGACTAAAAGTCAAGCTTAATCAATCCAAAGGGTGGCGGATTGATGATTATGATGATTGTTAGTTGCTAAATATGTTGATGTATTGATGTGTTACATGTTAGGTGATTAAAAGACATGGATTAATAATCAAGTGTGAAATCGCATTATTTGTCTAAAAAGAAAAGGTGAGTGATATGGGGGTTAAATGGGTAATGATTGTGTGATTCCGGATTGCTTCCGAGCAAGAGGTTCATACAATCAAGTGGAGTATTATCTTGTTTCTAATCGTTGATTGTTTTTCTTGTTGTTATGGCATGATATGTTGAATACGTGCTAAGATGATTAGTGTTGACAGAGTTTGTTGATATGTGAAAGATTATGTGGAATTATATGGAATGAGCCTTTGTAGAGATTTGTTGTTGATCATATCGCTAACTGAGGTTAGTATAGAGTTGTTTCAAAGTACGTGCTTGCACATGATGTTGTTGTAGTATGCATATTATTGGCCATGGAACTGCATAGAGTTGTGGACTTGGTACTCATATCGACGTGATATGGTACTAAGGTGCTTGTTTCTGACTTGGTATTCATATCGACGTGATATGGTACTGAGGTGCTTATTTCTATTGGCCGCAGATCCGCATAGAGAAAAGAGTGATCTCTTCAATTGCTCAGTAGTTATCTGCTTAAGCAAATATGTGTTGATAATATTTGCTATATGTTTTTATTTTGTGCATTATTCATTTAATTGCTCGTATACTCACTAAGCGTTTTGCTTACCCCTTCAGTTGTTTTATGTTTTAGGTGCATGGTTCGATTGAACCACATGAATAAATTGAGTAGATTGTGGTTGTAAGGGGGTGGCTTGGATTGGAGCTTGCTTTATGGTTAAACAAGCTCTTCTTTCTTTTGAATTTTCGTTGTGAATTGCCATTTGTGTAAATTGCCCAAAATGATACTTTAATAACATGTATTGATTAAGATGTAAAGCATCTAGTGAAATGTGAAGTATGCCTTTGACTTGGCAAAGTCAAAGTGGAGAGTGGTCAAAGTCAAACTTGAATGTTGTAGTGTCAAATTGGGTAAAGATTACATTGTAAAGTTGTAAGTTTTGTTAGATGTTAAAGTTGTGATATTGGTCATATTTTGGTTGGAAATGTGATCAAAGTGTCAAAAGTGAAATTTGGTTGATTTGTGTGGTAATGAATCGTTGGTCATAATTAGATGTAAAAAGGAAGGGAAATCTGATGTTAAATGATAAATATGTTGTTAGTTTTGTTAAAATTGTCAAAATGGGCTTAAAATGGGTCAACGAGCTAGAATGAACCAAGATAGAAGTATGATACTTTTAGTTGGTTTATGACTCAATATCGATAGTGGAATATGTTGGTAAAAGGTCAAAATCTGAAACCAAGTGGTTTGGAAACTTGGTTAATCTAAAAAATGGTCCAAAATGACCATAATTTGGATTAACGTCCGTTTTCTTCGTTAACGTGAAATTTGAAAAAGTACAAAAAGGAAAACCTTTATTTTGGTATAGTGGAGGTGCCTGCAATATTTCAGGTCCTAACTCTTAACGAGTAAAAAGTTATGTGCGTCCAAAGTTCGTGTTAAAAACTGGTATGTGCAGGGTAGGATCACGACGCGATCCGTAGTGGTCGCCACGCGATTACCAAGATCGTGGCGCGATCAAGGGGGGTCGCTACGTGATTATTTGGAGTCAAATTTTAAGTCCTTTACAAAAGTGATTTAGAGTTGCGATGAAATATGGTGGCAGTGCGAAGTATAGTTCGCGGCGCGACGGATAAAGATCGCTGCGCGATCTACTCGATCGCGGCGCGATCCTAGGAGATCTCTGCGCGATCCTGTTTGCAGATTTTATTTTGAGTTCAAGTTTGATCGTTTGAGTTACGTATGGACCCAATACGCATACGAATGAGTTGTGGGACATTGTCAAGTGTGTTTAATATATATAAAAAAAAATATAGGAGCGTTTCACTACTTCTATTTTTTTCCCATTAAGATTGTGATTTCGTGATATATAATTAGATTCCTTTATGATTCAATGTTATTTTATCTTAAATGTTATCGGATAGAACCTATTTTCTACTCACTCAAATTAGTATATAAAAACTCACATTATTATGACTCCTACAAGATGCTTTATATGCATACTCCCTAAATTCATTTAATTTGCAACCTGCAAATCTTTTTAACTAACATGATACGATAAACTTTATCATATACATAATGTGCAAACTTATAAAGATCGTGAGTCGTGTGTATACATGTGTGTATACACGGGTGAATCTTTTAATAATTTTACGATTATTATTAAGTTAAATTTATATTATCATTATTATTATTATTGTTGTTGTTGTTGTTGTTGTTGTTGTTGTTGTTGTTGTTGTTGTTGTTGTTGTTGTTGTTGTTGTTATTATTATTATTATTATTATTATTATTATAATTATTATTATAATTTTTTATTATTATTATTATTATTATTATTATTATTATTATTATTATTATTATTATTATTATTTTTATTATTATTATTATTATTATTATACTAATAAGTATGGATCAAGAATTCCAACCATTACGAGTAGAACATTATTATATACATTACGTACTTAAAAAATCAAATATAATTCAATAACCCATGTGTATACACGGGTTTAAAAACTAGTTAAAATATAATTGAATCATAATAAAACCTAATTTCCCTTAGAAATTCTGGAGAAACCGATTAGAAGAGGGAGAAGGGAGGTTGGGTGATTTCTAGGGTTTACAAAAGAACGAGAATCATTATCCGGTTACAAAACAAAAGTTGTAGAGAATCGCAAGGTGATTAACATACTAAAAGATGCCTATCAAAAGATGAAAACTTGGTGATCAATGTAAGTTAATTATCTCTGTAAATTAGTTTTTATGGTTTATATTCATTTAACGATGAATTAAACAAATTGTTAGTCGATTAGACGATTTGGTGATGTTCCATAATTTAGTCTTGTTTAAAATATCATATTAAATCGAAAACTGGTTCAATTAACTTGAAATTTGGTTTCTCGCTTTAACTTGATGTTTTCTACAACTTTGAAGTTTTAAATTTTTGCTAATTCGGATTCTAAATGGGTCAAATGTGCCGTTTTATAAATCTGGACAGATTGGTGACGAATCTATCATATGGTTAGGAATAAATTCATATTTAATTGAGTTTAACTCTAAAAGATTTGATTTTCTAGTACAGGTTAGTTTGATGTGTTTTTAAGTGACATGTAAAATATTGTAAAATATAAATGAGTAGTGACGAGTCAAATTGTTCGACAGTTGGAGATGTGCAAAACTGAATTATTAACTCAATGTTGTTGGTTGTTGTCGAAGAATGATAAAATGATCCAATAATAAAAGAAGTAATTTTGATGATCCAATATCAGTAGCTAATACTATTTTAGCATTAGAGAAGATTAAATTAATGTTTGGATTTGAATGGAGTTGAACATGGTTGAAAATTGACCAAAATTCCATAGGCATGTTTACAAGTCTTGTTCTAATTGCTCTAGTATTGTATGCTTAAGTTCCTATATGTGCTAACATAGGTTAAGGAGGCTTGATTAATGTGGTTAGCTTGCTTTTGGAGTAACTGTTGTTGAGGTAAGATAATGTTTACGAAAACCGAGTGCACAATCAAAACCTATAGACTTTTGATTTATACTCAATTGTTTTCGAAGTGATGAATTAATTAACAATTTCAACCAAGTCAATGCACTCAGGCTACTTGAGATTTGTTTACTATTTCATGTGGGTCGGGTTGACTATGGGTAGTTAGTTAAAACCACGTTATTGTTCGTAGTTGCATGATTTGGGGACGAGTTCATGTATGACGGTTTGTTGATGTTGATATTGTTGTTGCCATGTTGATTATGTGTTATCTTAAAGTTAGTACACTAGTACCTTTGCATGATGCTTAGGACACACGCACAACGTAGGGGCCCTAAATGTGACGATTATGATGAGAGAAAGATGAATTAATTTAATAAGTTAAATTACATGAGTTCGTAGAGATATCTCGAATAATGGCCCGAAAGGGCCACGCAAGCAACGACGATGGACGAATGATAAATTCTAGACACATTCATTTGCCAGTGACGGTTAGGGTGATGTAGGGAGACTTAGTTACTCCTACCCACCAGAGGAGTGATACACGGAGGTTAGCTACCTACGTATAGAATCGACTCGCGGAATGTGGTATCTATAGAATCGACTAGTAGGTTTCCCCCCACTTAATCCTCAGAGAATCCAGGTTCACCCCTTTAGTTCTTGATCGATTATGGACTAACCCTACACTAATTGACAGAAATGAAGATAAGACGATGAGACGATAAGATGATAAGATGATTACTGTTGAATGATGAGTTCGTAGGCACGGCTTTAGGACTTTTACTTGAGTTCTTGCCATGCTATATATTCGTATTATTGATCAGTTAGTTACTAATGACGTAATGTTTCCATGTGTGTACACTGATGATTTGTCTTGAATTGTTGATTATTATTAACATGTGATGATAGTATTATAGTAATATTTTAGTTAATGATGTTTTACATGCATTATATTGTTATAAATGCATGACTAGTGTTGAATAATTGAGATAAATACATTTTGATGATTAAGGGTTTTAATTGGTGTTATATGTACTAACCCATTATGCTTACTCGGCTTTAAAAGCTGACACTTGTTTTCTACTTGTGGATTGCGCATCCGCAAGTTAGGAAACTATGAGTTGATGACGAGCGTGGTAGGTAGTTGGGCTAATTCTGATATAAGACTTAGCTCATTAATGAAACGTTTAATAGTTTGATTCTGTTAGACATTATATATATGAGCTTCATTTATTACTGTGCTTGATGTGACTTACGTAACACCGTAGACATTTTAAACTAAACATTGTTCGGTTCATTTTAATATTGTTGGGACGTTTTCCGCATTACTCTGTTATTTAAATAAAAGTTTTTGAAAACCTATATTTTTAAATTCAGGGTATTACACATTTATCATATTATAGTGCAATATCAATTATATGTTGAACATTGAAAAAACTAACATATATTAAACATATTATTCATGATTGTCCATTTATTCAAAAATGGATATTTGGGTTATCCACTGTAGCCACTCCATATTTCAATGGAGCACGACTGAACCTGTCACAAGCCAACATCTTCAGGAATATCACCTACATCATATATACCACAACGTTTGAGCCGAAAATCGCACGAATTAAGCTTAAACGTTGTGGGTCATGCGCTTCATTGGTGATACGTACCTTTATGATAAAAAAAAAATACCCATGATAGGTTTCAAACCCATGACCTGAAGTAAGTCATGGGCTGCCCTTACCGTTAGGTTAATTAGTCATTGGTTTGTACATTTATTCAACTATAATAACTTTGGTTTATTAGGTCTACGTAGCATTATTTTCATCTTAACATTCCAGTTAGCAAAACTTATCACGTACCAAATACAGTTTTGTTCGATATACACTAAAACATCAAATTTTATTGTTCACCACCTAAACATACATTTGTGGCTTAAAGTTTACGAGTCACATATTTGGTTTACCGTTTTTCATGCTATTCTACTTTAAAGATAGGGTTTTTTGTTTGAGATATTTTTGAAGTAAGGAATTGATGCAAAAGAGAAGAGGAGGATGACTATAAAACTTGATGTTTCAGTGGAGATAGGAACCGAATTTGGTGGTTAATTTGTCATGTGAAATGGGGAAAATAAAAATGATGTTTTGTGCATCTAATAATGTATCTATACGTATTTTAGATTTAGTAATTATATTAACTCATAGCAAAACTAATTAATTTCATTAAATAAAGCACACATGATTCTTTTTAACGAAATAGTTAACGATCTTTAGTATAAAGGACTACTATTGGTATAACAAGTTTCAAAATAAAGGATGATTGATGTAATTAAAGTTCGTAAATGACTGCCAGTGAAATTTGGAGCAAACTTAAATGATGATTTATGTAATTTCTCTTAACTCTTTGCATTGATTGTTGGTCAACTACTTAATTATCGACTCTCTCTATGTTTCTTCTCTCTTGAGACCACTCCCAACAGTGATGCCACATCAGCACTTCTCTAAACTGACCCAAAACTAATGCATTACTGCCAACAGTGACACATCACTCAGTTTTTCTGGACCCCACACATTATTTATTTTATATATTAAAAATACAAAATTAAATAAAACATCTTCATTAAATTTAAAAACATTACAATAACTAAAAATATAACATTACAATAAATAAATAAAAAACGCACTACAATAGAAATAATAAACGTAAAATAATAGTCTAGTGCTCGTCTCTTTTTATATTGTTCCATTTGACAATTACTTGATTTGTAGTACGTTTCACCACAACTTTAGCGTTGTAGTTTTTTTTTGTGCACCATTTCCCAAAAACTTTTGAACGTGTGCGATCGAATTTCCCGTCGGACCATTGATGGAAACTTCGACCCACTCATCGCGCAATATTTCTCACTCATTCTCGGACCATCTAACTTTTTCTTTGACAACGAATGGTGTTTAGATGTTTTAGAGATGATTTTAGGAAGAATTATTAGACATTTTTTGTGAGGCATGTAAAAATAATTGTTGTGGTGTGTGTATATATGAAAAGTGTATGGATTTGAGTTAAGTCGTATGTGTACATATAGTGTGTTTGACATGAAAAAGTGGTAAAAATAAAAAATAAAGTCTTTTTTTATGCAAACGACTATATTTCCGTTTTATTTTATTTTATTTTCATTTTTACTTTTTTTTGTGATAAATCATCCAATGGTACGAAAACGAAAAAAAAGGCTTATATTTACTAGCGGGTCCCACGGTTTCCTTCTTCACCGTGTCGGATATCTGACGCGCAACGGAAGGCCCGGTGCCAACAGTGTCAGCCAGCCGACGCCAACCATTATCAGTCGAAGCCAACCATTGTCAGAGGTCTAATTAAGAACCAAAATCTTAAACAATAATATAAATATGTGTTTGTTGTAAAATAGTGACTATTACGAGTTGAGTCGAATCACAAGTGAAACGCCCTAAACTTTTTTTTTTTTTTTTTAACTTTTACTATTACTTTCTTTTACATTTGGTCCCATATAAAATATACCACAATCTATTCCATTTGAAATCCACATTTGATTTTACAAATTCAAATGAATACAATGATGACACATTACACTGAATTATAATCTTTTGGACGATTTATACAATGGCAACTCAAAACGACAATTCAAAAGAACGAGAAGCTTGTCTAACCACATTGCAAGCTCCAATCCACACTACTTCCTCGTAATCACATTTCATCCAATTGGTTCAACCGAACCAAACACCTACAACTTAAAACCACTAAAACGGATAAGCATAAAGCTTAGTGAGCATACGAGCAATTAAATGAATAATCCACAACACAACAACATATTTCGTTTATCAATAATCCACTTATCTGATTTCACAAATAACTAACAAGCAATTGTAGAGACTAAGTAACCAAGGCACCAAATCACATCAAAATGGATACCAAGCTTAAGATACAAGTAGTGTTAAGCACTTATTTCATAATCAATGATTATTCTGTAATGATACAATCTCTACAAATTGCTCATTCCACAAAATCCATGTAATCATCATATTATTCCACCTACTAACAACTTGATTAACAGCCAAACATCTCAACACGAAAATACACAGCATGTCACAACCACAACATGAATAATCAACAGCATAATAACCATAATTAGAAACAAGATACGATACAAGAAACTACCACTTGATTGTTTGAACCTCTTGCTCGTAAGCAATCCAGAACATACAATCATTACCCATTCAATCCCCATATTACTCACATTTGCTTTTTAGGCAAAACATGATTTCACACTTGAACATAGATGGCACCCAATCTTGATCACCTATCACATAGGATATCAATATAACAATACAATCAACAACTAATAATCATCATAATCAACTAATTATCATTATCATCAATCCATCACCTCTTTGGGATTGATTAAGTTTAACTTTAATCAAACTATACATACATATATATATATATATATATATATATATATATATATATATATATATATATATATATATATATTCTTTTACATGATTATCTTTATTTCATTATTTAACCCTCATTAGTCATCTCCATAACCTTTTAAACATATTATTACTTTGATTATTACTTCATTTTATTCCTTTATCAACTTAGCCATAATCCTTATCATGACCATACTTAACCCAAGTGTTTAACTACTTAATTCCATACTTCAATTTTCACTAATAAAGCTCCAACAACACTTCTAACCATCAATTTAAATGAATTAACACCAATTCATCACTTTTTATACAAAATCCACTTTGATTACCAATCATATAATTCAAATTATCAAGTTCTAGGACGAGTTAATGTTAATCACCATCACCTATACACTTATATACCACTAAATCATCATTATAAACCCTAATTTCGGATTGAAACTATAAATCAACCAAAACCCACATATAAACCCATTTCTAGATTAAGAAAATTAAAGAACAAAGATTACCTCATGTTAGGAATGATCAATCATTAATGAATTTGGATTCTCTAGCTTAATTTCATGTTAGAATTCGATTTTGGTTTAGGGTTTAATGTTCCTGCGTGTTTTTCTTCCTTCGCGATGCTTCTGGGTGTAAGGAATGGATATATGATACGTACAGACACTTATGAGTAGATATATATGTGTTTTAATTTTATTCCCCGTGATTATCATTGTCTGGAACTTTAAAACCATTCACAGTTATTATCATTTTATTTCACCTAAAGTAATAATAATTTAAAACAACTACTATTACTTTATTCACAATAGTACTTTTGGATTTTGGGGTGCTACAACAAGTCCCAAGTTAATACATGAGATTACTGTTCATAGGTCGAATCACGTGTTAACAACTATAAATTGGGGTTGTTTGAATTATTTCAAGTTGGTCCTTCTGGTTTGTTAAATAACTGAAATACCACTAAGACCACCTGGGTGGTTTCATCATTCGGGCTCCTGGTGACCGAGCACGGGACCACAACCTTTTGTGGTGGAGGTGATTTCCTGGTGCTGGTGACGTGTGAGGACGAAAATTCGTTGGTCCTACCTTTTTTTTTTTTTCGTTTCCAGGTTTTGTTATTAGGGATGATGCAAAGACTACAACTCCATAATAAACTCTACACACGAGATCTCTTCGCATATGCAATTTTTTTGTGGTGCAAAGAAATCACATTTGTAGAATTGATCTATATACATTTAAAAGTGTGTAGAAAATACAATTTATACGCACTTATATGAGTGAACATTATTTTTTACAATTTTAAGTGTGAAAATCATTGTCATTTACATACTTATTATTGTAGAGAGTTTGTACACGATTATTTTTGGGTACAATGAGTTTTTTTCACCCGCACGTTGCGTCGAGAAGTTAGAATATGTATTTATTTACGAGTAAGTTATACGCACGTATTAACATAATAATCAACATATTAATATCCATTATACGCACGTAAAAAAGTAAAATCTTAATATTTTTAAAAAACTTGCTTCAAGAGCTCCAATATTTAAAAATATATGAATGTGATAACTATAAAAATTTAGAGTTATTTAAAAGCAAACTATGTTGGATTCAATTTATTTATTTTTCACCGAATTGCTTATATATTTAATAATTTTGTATGAAAAGATCCATTGTCAAACAATTATATATATATATATATGTGTGTGTGTGTGTGTGTGTGTGTGTGTGTGTGTGTGTGTGTGTGTGTGTGTGTGTTGTGCTCACACCGTGTCGTTGTTTTTCAAATGATGATGCGAGCGCAGCAGGGGTTCTAAATTTATATTTTGTGGGGCTTAAATTAACCGTACTACCTACTTGATTAGTAAGCGGTAAGTATAACCTAAGATCGTTCTATGAATCCAAACGTGTGGGCGATTAAAGTTGACACTTTCAGTAGAGAAGTATTTAGGATGGTATAAAGTAGGTAGGTTTGGGATTTAAAGACAGATAATTAAAATGCAAGAAAGTAAATTGTAGGAAATTAAAATGCAGGAAAGCAGATAAAGATAAATATGTGATTGCTGAGATTTCGATAATTAATATTTCAGGATGACAGAACAAATAGGGTTGATACTAAATGTGGCGGTTAAACTACTAGGTGTAAACTCTAGAACCCTACCAACTCAGTTTCCCATTGGCGTGTCACTTGGAACTAGGTTATCGTGATTCTGATCGGAGCAATACGCAAACTTCCAATACTCATCTAGTTGAAAGATGAGCAACCTATTTTGGTGTTATGCCGAGGTGCATGAATCAGTAGCGTATCGTCTCATAGGTCCGACCGTTCTTAACCCCTAAGGTAGTTTACTACTTTATTAGCACGAAGATTAATAGCTTTGTATGTTTAGACCGCCGATTATGTAAGACTTAGTGTTTTATGAACTCTAGGTAACTAAGACTTTGTTCTTATCCCTAAGTCTCGTCTTTGTTTAATTAAGTTCTAATTACTTCGACTTATGACTTAAGTTCTCCTTTTCAAACAGTTATACATCTCCAGATTATCCGCAGTTTGATAAAACGTGTTTCATATGAGGACCATGCCTTTCAATAATAGACAGTGTACTTTACATGAGATTTCCACTGCTTCTTATATCCAACACGCGGTCAAGAGTAATTGATAGTGAAAGTGACACTCTAACTAATTAAATGTAAAGCAGTGCAGAAAAGTAAACCTAATATATACAACGAATGATTTCACTGTGTCTTACTTATTGCGTGTCATGGGCACAGATAACTACTTACCATAATTAAGGTTGATCAGGTCCTAATTACTAGGTTGCAGTCACGTGGATAACTGGAAAGGGTGCTCCATAAACTAAACTTAAATTCATAAAGTCCTAACGGTACAAAGATTATTATCTCCTATTTTATCTGAACGTGTTTTACGAAGATTATTTTATAATGCATTGATTCTCGTAGGATACACCAGTTAGTTGTGTAGTTGTATTATCCTTCAGGAGTTCCAACTTTTAAACCAGAGCTGATTCCAATGATATAACTACCTTCGGTCGTTTACCGGCTTCCGTACGTTTGTACTTTGCATAACGCATTTCCAGCACTATACCGAATAAACAGTTGAATAGGGGCCGTTATGTCATTTTACGATTATCGTGCACTGACTGTGTAATGACATCATTACTTATAATTATCTACATCATTAGCAATCACAATAATAAACTACTCGCAATTCATGGCAACAAATAAATCACATACCAGGCAATAATACATATTTAAAATATGAAATGAGACAAGTATAATAAAAGTTTAGATATCACCCGGAATTAAATGCGTAGCAGTGTATTATTATAATTGACAAACTCTTTCACACGTACAAAGATTGATCTCCAAATCTCTAGCGTTCGCCCTAGCTCCTACGTTAGTCCGTGGACTAATTACAATATTCCTAGAATGAGAAAGACTAAAAGACTACGAAAGATTTTCTAGTGAGAAAGAAAGAGTGAAATATGCTAGAATGTGTGCGTATGTGGTGTGTGTTTCAAATGAACCTAAGCCTCCTATTTATAGGTGAGCTTTGGGTCACATTAGCACCAAGAGGTGCATGTTAGTAAAAGGTGGCCAAAAGGGTGCACCAGGTACCGTACAACACGAAAAGTAGGCGCACCGGGTACTGTACAACACGAAAAGTAGGCGCACCAGGTACCAAAAGTTACTAAAAACGGAAACCGAGGCGGGGCAAGGGTGGCCGGCGGCGGCCCAAGGGTGTCACTAATCAATATACAAAGCACATAAGATAATAATGAACTACCACTATATGCGTCGTTTTAAACTTGCATTAATAAAGTAAATGTTTACATCAAAATAATGTTACATTAGCTCGGTTCCTGAAATTGAGAGATTACATAGCATAATTACTTTTACAAAATATAATAATGCGATCAAATCTCTAATTGTATGTATGCTGACTCGAGCTAATGATTCCCTGCTTGTGCAGCCAACCTACTGCTGGGTACCTGTGATATGTACTAAAATGGGTCAGCGAAAACGCTGGTGAGCTCACAGGTTTGTATGTCAATGTATAGTTGTAAGAACGGCAAGATTTATATTGAATTTAAGATGCAATTAAGCAAAATAAAAGTTATACAATCCATGAGCACATAGTCTGAGCTTAACTTGAGCGCTAGGTCCAATTAAGGAAACCTAACTTGAAATGCCTCCTACGAGTGTCTAATCCACACTCGTCTTCCCAAATGCTAATACATCCGTTTGACCGGTTAGTGCGTGCTAACCCGGATGAGGATTGTCAATCCCATATGATATCATATACTAACATTCACGCTAAAATATTAGAGACTATGCTATAGAGGACTTTAAATTGATTAGCTTGAAACTCATGTAGTATTTGAAGGTTGGCACTTGCGTTCTACTTGTAAAACAAAATGAAGTAGTAATATCACACCCCTGGTAAAAGTAGTGAAAAATGGGGCCATGAAACTCACCTGAGTCTTGAAGTGTTTAATTTAATAAACTTGAAGTAATTAGCAGTGAATTGGTGTCCAAAGTCTTGAAACCTGAATGTGTCCACGACACTTGAATTGTTATTAATTGTACCGGTATCTAGAAAGACTACCATTGAAATTGTTTGTTTAACTTGATGTCCAAATTACCCCGATTTGGTTGATTGTATTGTTACAAGTTACTACGACTTGTTTGATTTAATTGATACAAGTTACAACGACTTATTTGATTTTGAATTATGTTTTGAAAAACGCGTGCGGGCCGTTGGTGATTATTGGAAATTAAAGATTTCAATGATCTTATTATGATTCGAAGTGTTATCCTTGAAAAGTATGTTCCAATGTATTTGAGAAGTCATATCGTATAGTAGTTTGAAGTTCTATAAGTTCGACACTTGGTGAAAAATGTGCTTACGGAATCTAAGTACGGGGGTCCGGGGGCAGCGCCCCTGGTTAGCGGGGTCCAAGGGGCGGCAGCCCCTGGCGGGGTCCAAGGGGCAGAGCCCCTGGCTGGGGTCGAGCTGCCAGGTCAGCTTGGAAAATTTTTATTTCTACTGTATTGCTTTAAGGAAAAACGCATCTGGACTTGAATTTGGGTGAAATCAAGTGATAAAATTTAGAGTCTCGACACTTAGTAAAAATATGTGTTTTCCAGTTTCTGTTTTGTGCGACGTTGGGTGCGACGTCGCAGGCCCTGACTGCGACGTTGAGCATGGCGTCGCTATGTGCGACTTTCGAAATTTAATGCGACGTTGTACGTGGCGTCGCTATAGGCGACATTATTGATTTTTGCGACGTAAGGGTTTGCGTCGCTAAGTGCGACGTTCGCCAGTTAAGGCGACGTTAGGGATGATGTTGCTATATGCGACGTGGTGATGGTTTATGCGACATCGTAACTGATGTCGCAAAATGTCTGGGCCAAAAGCGACGTTACGGTCTGATCGGAGCTAGGTGGCCGGAAAATCGGCCGAAAGGCCTCCGTTTGGTCCAAATCTTTTACCCAACCCATTTTTGGACATTTTAAGCATGTATAAACCATAAATACGTAAAAATGAGTAAGAACGGAGAGTTTCGGGTTTTGTCGGAAACTTACGAATCGACGCCGTGAAAATCCGAAAAGATGGTGACGTAGATCGTGATGTCGTGGTTCTTTTATTCCAAAGGAGTATGACGATTCGGGTTCGTTTGATGTTAGTTTTTAAGGGATTTAAGTGGGTGGTGGTTTTGGTGTTTGAAAGAGAAAAGAAAGAAGAGAGATAGAAGGGGGTGAAAAATGTGGAGAAAAGGGGTGGGGATCCCCCTTTTTGGCTGATTCGGTGGGGGCCCACCGAGGTGTGGGTCTCCACTTTTACTCCCGTGCAGTCGCGCTCCGTGTGGTGTTCGTTTTCCCGATTGTTTAACGTTAAATATTTATTTTATACGTTTAAATACATGTTTTAAAATACAATTGATTACCCAAAAATTTTGTTGAAGTATTTTACTAAATACTTAGTAATTACATCATAAAAAGTAATTTGTTTCGTTTTGTTTGCGCGTTTACATTTTAATCGCTTATATATTAATTATGTAGTGAGACTTGGATACGAAATATTATTGATATAATATTTTTAAACATGACAACGTTATTAAATAATATTTGTATTACTTAATAAAAATCGTTCACCAACGTCCGTATTAATTGTGTCGAAATTCATTCGATTTGAAACGCATACGATTTAAACAAACCGCATAATTGTGTAGATATATATTCAACAATATATATAATAATTGATACATTAATTAGCCTAACACAGAACTAATTACATGTATTAAAACTTGATTAGGCACTAAATTCTAGTCCTAATTTGACGGGTGTCACAAAGGATGGAACCTTATCGAAAACATGACTATGCACCACCACGATTGGAATTCTGGAGATCACTCAACATCTTCCAAACCTATCGCTGCTGCAAACCCGATTCCAGTCGAAGCAATTAAGACACTAACAGAGAAAATGGACTCGCTTGTCAAACAGTTTGGAGAACTTAAGAAACAACAGCACCAAGTACACCAAGTGCAAGTCTGTCAACACTGCACCAACCCGCAACCATCTGGCGAATACCAAGTTGAATACGAAGAAGCAGATGGCACCGTCTACTATGCTCAGTTTCCAGCTCGACCACCCGGTTTCAACCAGAACAACAACCAACCTAGAGGACCTCCCTTTCCACCGAGAAACAACCAACAACCATACCAACCCCGATATCCACCTAGATATCCACCCTACCAGCAACAGTCACAACTTCCTTACAATCAACCCCTTGCACTTCCTGCACCCACTTCCGACACAAACCAAACCACTGAACAAACCACCAAGACAAATGCCCCAGCTTCAAGTTCAGACGACGCCTTCACTCAACTCATGCAAGGTCAACACCTGCTCAACCAAAAGACGTCCGCTAGACAAGATCAAGCCGACCTCTTCATGAGAAATCAATTGGCTGTGCTAAAGAATTTGGAAGCCCAAATTGGACAATTGGCACAACGTCTTGAGAATAGACCCCGAGGAAGTTTGCCCAGCAACACGGTTCAAAATCCGCATATTGAGGAAGCAAAGCAACTTACAACACCAAAGGAAGCAGCCACTACTCCACCTACTGCTGTTCCAGTAAAGGAAGAACCAAAGGTCAAGATACCAGCTGTGGAGACCACTCAAACCATGAACAAAGAGGTTAGAATCCCTTACCCCGCTAGACTTAAAGTTCAACCTAAGAAACTGTCGTCCTTTAAGTTAGACGGAAAATTCCTTGATACCATGTCTAGAGTTCCTGGTCGTAATAAGTATATTAGAAAATTGCTATCCACCAAAGATAAATTGCCTGAAGTGAACAACATTCCCCTTAGTTCTGAAACCTCAGCCCTACTTAAAAATAGTCTTCTCGAAAAATTAGGAGATACTGGTAGATTTACACTCCCTTGTTCTATCTACAATTCCGAAAATATGAGCGCTTTAGCCGACTTAGGAGCCAGCATTAACCTTATGCCCTACTCCCTATTTAAAAGGCTAGAACTTGAAAACTTGAAACCCACTAAGATGACTGTCCAGCTAGCCGACCAATCTGTTAGATACCCCAAGGGAATAGCTGAGAATGTCCTTGTTCAAGTTGACAAATTTTTCTTTCCAACGGATTTCGTGGTAATGGATATCCACGAGGACATAAACATACCAATTATCCTCGGAAGACCATTCATGAATACGGCTAGAGCAGTGATTGATGTGTATAACCACACGATTGTTTTACAATCGCATGGTGAAAGCATCACTTACAAGATCGACCAACCGGAATGCACCCCAGAAGAGGAAGAATGTTGTGCTATATCTACAGGAAAAGTCTGTTCCGATGATGAATCAGAACCAGAGGAGGAACCGCAATTCACCCGATCATCAGTTCTCATTTCTGACACTGAATACGACCCAGAAGAGGAAGAATACGAGGAAGCAGATGAAGAAATTGAATCTGACCCTGAGGAGGAAGAAGAAGAACCAGAAGAGGAAGAAATGGAAGAAGATGAAGATCACACTGATTCGCCACAAATGGCCGAAGTTAAAAGGATACAAAACTGTGATGACTGCTCTGCATCAGAAGAATAAGTTGATTACGGAGTCATCCGCCAAGAACTCAGATCCTCTCATCTTAAAAGAATGGGAAACATCCTGAATTCCTATCTCGATCCATCAAAACCCTTTACCAGAACCCGACTCCGAGACATAGAAATCTTTGAAGAAGGACTCCGATCATCACCACACCCAGACCAGTATGCCAAACTACTACAGAGAATTTCAGCATATAAGGCACGTCAACCAGGAAGCTTTGCCGAAGAGAACATTCATGACATAACAACCGAAGTCCGAACCATCGAAATCGATAGTTCTCGACCCTTCAACAACGCGCCCTCAGACGAAGAACTTCACCAATTTCCCGATTCACGTGATAAGGACTCCGACTGCAACAGTGAATGTGATGACGATTACGTCAACATCACTCTCGACGAACGCTCTATTCCACAACCTCCTCTTGCTCCCCCTAATTCCCCTGCTGTCGCAACTGAGAGACTAGAAATTCCTCTGATAGATACTCATCAAGACATGATCGAGATGATTGACGAATACGACGATGTCCGAATCATCGTAGAAGCTATCAAAGAGTCAACCAATGACTACAACACCGCACAGAGACACATGATAAGGGCAATCATACGAGACTACGATTCATACCTCGCCAATTATGGAGAACCAGAGCCTAGCACTCTTCGGAGAAACATTCGAACATTCTCTGACCTGCTTCAAGAACAACTTACCAGAGAAGCTCGACAGCGAGAAAGACCCAACTACCCAATGGGAGAAATCGAATTCTACGGAAACCAAAGGCGAATATACCAAAAAGTATATTGTGCCTTAGCCGGATCAGCTTTTCCATACTCATCAAGTCAAAAAGCTATTCTTGCATCAATGAGAACCAATCTGGAAAGAGCCACAGGGAACCCAAGAAGTTATGCCGACATCAGAATGGTGGGAGATCTTAGAACTCTTCTAGATCTCATCGAAACTGGAGAGACCTCATAGCATCAGAGAACTGCATGATCGTCATTCAATCCACCATTGGGCACCACATTGAACTAATAATTGATGAGCTGAACGAGCCAGCCTATGAAGAGGAAACCCGTGAGGTACCGAGATTCATCCCGCACATGTCGCAAATCAATTTAGCCACTTATGTGACTACCCGACTGCGCGAAATGTACCAAGAAGAAGACGTAGAACTTGACGTCTACCGAAACGGATATCGCGAGATATTCAGCAAGTTAATTTGCATCTTCACCGACTCGGATTTTCCCTTCAACCGCGAGCAACATCAACTAATCAGACAAGTGTGCCAAGCAACCAGATCCTTTGGAGGAGACCCTTGGGCTAATGATTTTGAAGAAGTGAAAACCGAATTCATGGCTTTAATTGCCTCAATAGGAAGAAACCACCCACAGCGTGAAATAGTTCGAACTTACACCTGCACTCGAATTGACCCTAACGGACCAGTTACAAGGGCAGTTCGATACATCTGCTATGGAATGGCAATTCTCGACCGACTCGCCACTGATCACTTCAAAAGCTTCAGAATGCTATCCACCAACCCACCAACTCTCATTGCTGACATGATAGAGCAATTCCTGCAATACTATCCACCACGATACTCTCTACCAAGGAACCACAGTGACCACGCCACCACTACTGATGCATCAAGCATCATCTGAAGAAGAAAAGGACTAAGTCGAGCTCTCGACTTTAAAAGAGCGCTTCTCGGGAGGCAACCCGTGTTTGTTTTATTTCTGCTATTTTACTTTCCAAGAAGTGATGACATCTCCGACCATTTTTCACACTCGGATCTTGCAAAGAATGCTCCAACCTGCAAGGAAGCATAAAACCCTGAAGAATCGCAAATCCGATGTGTTCACACTTACGAGACAGATCACAAGAAGACTTGACCAAGAGCGCACCAAAGAAGACAAAGACCGGCAGATGCAACCAAAAGAACACTGCAACTATCGGGGAGTACTTCTATGCCATCTCTTTCATTCGTTTTAAATATGCCATATCCATTATGCTTATCACTAAGTGTGGGATTCAAACCCAGCACACACACTGAAAGAATGAGTCTTAGATGTTTAAAACCCTAAGTGTTGGATTTTACCCCATTCAGAGCTTAGTATAACATCGAGGACGATGTTCCTTTAAGTGTGGGATAGCAGTAGTTGCACTACTGTTAAATGGACATTGGCATATTCTTGATTCTAAATCGTTGCTCTTTATTAGACCTTGCTTCTCCGTAAAAGTAAACAAAATTTTTCAAAACGAAGTTAAAAATATGAAGAAAATGAAAAATTTTAAAAGAACGATTTACTTTGGGGAAGAAAGAAAAATAAAATGTAAGTTCTTTTGAAAAACAAATTTGACAATCCCATAAAGAGCATCGCATGACTAAGCACATAACAAACCAACTTTCGATTCGTGAGGTACCTTGAGCCATATGAAAAAGCATTCACTTTTAATGCTTCACTTTTTCGATTCTTGAGTGTGCCGATGTATGCGTTTAGAATCAGAACTTGCTCTTGTTATGCATTTCGAATCCGAACTTGTGAGTCAAAAAGGAGATCAAATCACATCATTCTTGAACCCATCCATACACCCAAAAATAAGTACGTTATCCCTTACCTACTCAAAAACATCCCTCAAACTTCCTACAAAAAAAAAAAAAAAAAAAAAAAAAAAAAAAAGAAAAATCAAGGATATGACGTCAGAAGGAAAGAAAAAGTCCCAAGAAAATTCGAAGTAAAGAAAGTCAAATGGAGGAAGAAGACTCCGACCAAAATAGAAAGAAGGCGTCAATCCTCCCCAAAAATTCAAAAATTTTCAGCTTCACCAAAAACAAAACCCAACAAAACCCTTCTCACACCACCAACATTCCATTCCAAAAACCCTACATCACTTCCCTTAGAATGATTGTGGCTAGATCGACTTCGCGCTCACCAAAAAGGTAACGATTTGATACTCGATCAAGCCTATGACGATAAACAATACATGACTGGCGTTCTGAGCGATTGATATAATAGAATAGGAAACCCTAAAAACTTTGAGTGATTGGAGTGACCACCTTGAGAGGATCGCCTAGTCATGTATCAACGATCAATGATCAAAAGCATGCTCCTAAAGATTACAACCTTGCTTTCTAAAATATCAAATATCTTTATTTTTCCAAAACCCCCTTAGTAAAAAGTTCCCGTCTTAAAATAATTTCATTATCTGCTTATCTTTAACCATGTTGAACGTTAGTTTACTTGAGGACAAGCAAAGTTCTAAGTGTGGGATACTTGATATCGCGTAAAAAGTCACGTTTTTACTACCGATATCTCTCTCATTCTGGAACAATTCTTGGCATATTAACTCAAATATAGCACAAATCAGTAACATTATGCCAAGAAGGTCAAAACGAGGTTGCACAATAAAAATCAAGTAAAACGGATGTGAAACGAAGATTCCACACACGTTTAAAGATTCAAGGCATAAAAACGAGATTTCAAGACCAAAGTGCCCTTCACTAACATCCATTATTTCTAAGATGTTCGTTTTCAAAATTCGGATCCAACATAAGAAGAATCAACTGAAACGGGTAAAAATGAAGATTTCGCGCCCGCTGGAAGATCCAAATGATCCGTACGCAATATCTGGAGCTAGGGACCTCATCTCATGTCCTATCCTATGTCAAAATCTTCGTTTTTGAATTACGAATCCAACAAAAAAAGAATCAACTCAAACGGACGTATAACGAAGAAAACACACACGAATCAAGAAACGAAGCAACAAACAACGCAACGGGGCGGGGGTGGGCCCACCGCCGCCGGCAGCACCACCACCGCCGCCGGCCAAACCAAGGGCGGCGCCGGCCACCCTGCCCCCATCCCGGTTTCCATTTTTGGTAACTTTTGGTACCTGGTGCGGCCATTTTTCGTGTTGTACGGTACCCGGTTCGCCTACTTTTCGTATGGTACATACCACTTTTGGCAAGCTTTCTAACATGCACCTCAAGGCCAACTTGTGCTAATGTGAGCCAAAGCTCACCTATAAATAGGAGGCTTTTGGTTCATTTGTAACACACACCTTCACATATCACATATGCACTAGTTACTTTCTCACTTTCTCATTCTACTTTCTTTAAATTAGCATTAGGTTAGTTTAGCATTTTGTTTAGAGTAGAAAGAAAGCTAGGAACGTGTTGTAATCTTTGGTGTACGCTTGGAGTTACGCTCAATAATTCAAGTCTAGTCCTTCGCGCATATTAATCTCGGTTATCTCTATCCTTATCTATCTTAATTAAACATGTTTGCTTTAATTATGTTTGCGATCGTTATTTCCATAATTAGCGAGTAGATTACTATTGTATTTGTTGTGATGTAGTTAGTATATAATTATGGGATAACTTTGAATACGTCGTGAGATAATATGACGGCCCCTATTCGACTGATTACTCGGTATAGTATTGGAAATGCTTTTAAGCATAGTACAAATATATGGAAGCCAGTAACGACCGAAGGTAGTTGTATTATTGATCGACGTTATAAAATGGGAAACTTTGAGAACGGACTTATCTTGTGATTTTAAACCTAAAACTTATATTCGCCTTTCGATTAACAAACGTGATTGTAACCTTGTAAAGAGGAGTCGCGAACCTCAATACTCGGTCAATAGTTATCTGTGTAAAAACTATGTTTTTAATTGTAACGTCATGCAAGCATTATAAAACGCAATGTGATTACGTGGACTTGCCATGAGTATTGTACACTTCCAATCACAATGTACTTATCATGTAAACATCGCGAAGCAATTAAACTCACAACGGAAACATTGGTAAACAATTCGATACGTTGTGAGCTACTATAGTATTTTCCGACATGGTCTGGGTTTAACTTTCTGTAAAAAGCCGTCAGCATTTTAATTAGTTGTTTTAGTTTAAATTAGATTAGATTAGGTAGGCTAAAGGCTAAATGACCATTTACGAAAACCTAGGGATTTGTTAATTGTATTGAGAAAGGCAAGTTTAAAATCCAACTTAACTCGATACTTTTTATTAAAACCATGAAACCTAAAGTACGGTACGCAAGAAACCTAAATGCTTTCCCTCGTTTATCACGCTTAAGTTTCATTGGCAGAAATTGATTAAATAAGTCCGGACACAAGTTCTAAGTTAGTTGTTTAATGGATTCATAATCATTGTGGTATTAAGAACAGCTAGACATGTTATGGACTTGCTACTCTATTCCTTCGCCCACGAGCGAATACGTTCAATAATATGGGCCACTGACTCCGTCACAGGAGAGTGTGGAGAGTTGAGCATTGTCTGTCTGGTCAGAATCACGACACCTTAGTTCCTCGTGACATATTAGTTGATAACCGACTAATAAGGAATCTATTGGTTATACCATAAGTTAATGAATCTCATAAGCAATCCAATTTAGTTAATCGTTTTCCCGTAAGAGTCATCATCCCATAATTATTAACTAACGAACTCACAACAAATACTACTTTGCATATCTGATATCCTGTTACATTTTATCCGCTTTATTTAGTTTATTTAGTTAACTGAACCAAAACCCCCAACGCACTCTTTTAAAACATTTACTAGAAAAGAAAGATTGATTGGATCACCTCCGTTTCAATTCAGTTTCTCTTTAAGAACGACTCTAGGTCCAACTTACCGCCTACTAACCTTTTGGTTCAGTACTAGTAAGTCACACTTAGACCCCAGCAATTATAAATTTAAAACCACCCGTTGTTTTCACCAGCAACACTTATGGCTCCAGAATTCTCCACCGTGGGGGTCTATTGCTTCCTTTGATCCGGTCTTCGATAAATAGTCGTTTGATCAAACAAACAATCCATTCAACAATCAAATAATAGCTGCTAATAAGAAAAATAAAGTGAAAGCATAATAAAATAGTAAATAGATAGATGTGATGTCGAAGCATCAATCGTACATCAATACAGACAATAATAAAATAGTAAATAGAGTTTTGGTAGAAAGTAGAGAGAAGTCAGAAAGTGGAGCAATCCATTGCTCTGCTGATGATCATGCTGCTGCAGTAGATGTGGTAGGTCCAGGAGAAGTCTCGTCTAATGAAGAGTCATCATGCTGATCGTTGGTGCCTTCGTTTGATGCATCATGGATAGCTTCTTCGTCCGGCATACCGATTGGAAAAGCTCCTTGATCTACTAGCTGATCGATTAGTGGCCCGGATGGTATTTCGAAGCTGTCGAATGGGAACATGGCTGATCCTTGGTGTGTGTTGTCTTGGAAGAGATCTGTCTGTTTGTGAGATGAGACCGGCACAGGTATAGTAGCTGAAGGGATGGTATGTCTGCCAGTCCCGAGGCTCTGAATTGTGACAGTCCGTGCAGATACTCTAGATGTCCTGCTGCCTCTCGATGTGTGTACTCTAAATGACCCAACAACCTGACGGAATAGTTTGTCATGTGACTGGGACCTGCACTGGAGGTGGCTGTGGTCTAGGAATGATGATCCGAGGTGGTATAACATGCCCACGGCCTGGCGGTGGTCGAGTTGCTGGAGTAGGGACTACAGGTGGATATATGTGTGGTGGTGCTCGGCCCATCCCACATGGTAAGTGTGGTAGTGGAGTCATGGGCATCCCAGATGCCTGCTGTCTCATGGCTGTATAGATCCTAATCTGCATCTGCATAGACCAATACCAATAATCTGGACCTGGAGGTGCCCCGTAGTGGTAGATGTATGCGGGCACTCGCGGTCTTGGGGCAGGAGTAGAAGGTCCTGTCCTAGTATGTGGTGGCACCACTGGTGGTGGTGGTGGGATGTCATCATCATCATCATCCTTATCATCATCATTGTAACACCCGCCAAATTAGGACTAGTAATTAGTGCCTAATCAGATGTTAATACATGTAATTAGTTCTGTGTTAGGCTAATTAATGTATCGAATTGTATATATTGTTGAATATATACGAAAATGCGATTTGATTAAATCGTACGCAACTTAAATCGAATGTATTTCGATTCAATTTAATACGGACGTTGGTGACCAATTTTATTAAATAACACTTTATGTCAAAAATATTATTATGATAATATTTCGTATTCAATCGTATCGTACAAACAGAACGTACACAATTTAAAATGTTTAAAACGCACAAACTAAATAAACAAACTTACATTTTATAACTCAAATATATATCGAATTGTAAAATATTTAAACAATATATCGCGTAATAAATCGTATTTTAAAACTTATAATTAAAATGTAAATAATTGTTTAACGTTAAACGACGGAGCAAACGAACACCACACGGAACGCGGGGCGAAAACTGGAAAAGTGGGGATAAACCCCACCTCCCACTTTTCTTTCTTCATTTCATCCATTCCTTCACTCTCTCTCTTTTCTTTTCTCTCTAAAAAGAAAAACCACCAAACTCGTTAAAATCGCAAAATAAACATACTAAACTCGCTTGGATCATCTCGGCTCTTTGGAACAAAACGACCACGACATCTCGATCTATCATCCTATCTTTCTGGATTTTCATTTCGGCAATTTGTAAGTTTCCGACAAAATCCCGAAATCTCTCGATTCTTAGTATTTTTCATTTGTGGTTGTTATTATCACTTGTATATGTCCATTACAATGTATAGAACACGATTTTATAACCTGAAAACGAGTTTAAAACGGATTTTTGGCCGGAAAAACCTTGACAGCCGGACTTTCTGGGCTGATGTTCATCCATGCGACACAAGCCTTGTGTCGCATGTTGTGTCGTATTTTGCCACTTGTGTCGTATAAAACCTCCTGTGTCGTACCAGATAATTAGTGTCGCAAGTCTTGCGACACAACCACTATGTCGCATACACCATACGACACAATCACTATGTCGCTGTTGAATCAGCATCTCGCATCTATGCGACACAACCCTTGTGTCGTATAGACATTGTGTCGCATTCCTATGCGACACAACCCTTGTGTCGCATGACAAACTTTTATGTCGCATATTGTGTCGCAAAACACAGAAAACTCAGATTTTTACTAAGTGTCGAGACCTAAAATTTTAACACCTGATTTTACCCAAATTCGGATCCAGATGCGTTTTTCGTCAAAGCAATATAGTAGAAATAAAAATTTTCCAAGCTGACCTGGCAGCTCGACCCCAGCCAGGGGCTCTGCCCCTTGGACCCCGCCAGGGGCTGCCGCCCCTTGGACCCCGCTACCAGGGGCGCTGCCCCCGGACCCCCGTACTTAGATTCCGTAACGGCTTCTAAAACACAATCGAAACACATTTTTCAAAGTAAAACGCCACGAAATCACAATAATAATAGTTGAGATTATTATTACAAATCCGTCACCAACGGGCCGTACATGTTTTCAAACACTTAACAAATCAACCAAATCGTAGTAATTTGGACATATATATAGTTGTGTAACAACTACAAGGGTGATCTTTTGAGATACCCAATCATGATTATAACCATCGCGTGTCGTGGACACCCTCAGGTTACAAGTCGTTGGACTTCATTATTCGCTAATCAACTTACGTTTGTTTAAACGCTCTCAGACTCAGGTGAGTCTCATAGCCCCTCTTTTTACTGTTTTACTCAGGGGTGTGATATACTGCTCAACTTTTAACATGTGAACGCAAGTACCAACTTTTCATATACTACATGAGTTTTTCGAAACTAATCATTTTAAAGTCCTCCGTCAGCATAGTTGTTAATACGTTTTAGCGTGAATATTAGTATATGGTACCATATAGGATTGACCCTCCTCGTTCGGGTTAGCAAGCACTAACCGGGTAAACGGACGTACTAATATTTGGGAAGACGAATGTTGATTAGGCATTCGTGGAGGCACCTCGCCCGGAATTCTCTATAGGGGACCCGGCCCTCGAGTTAAGCTCAACTATGTGCTCATGGCTGTATACACGATGATTATCATTTAATTGCTGGATGCAATTCATTATTTAATTGCTGGATGCAATTCATTATTTAATTGCTGGATGCAATTCATTATTTAAATCTTGCGGTTCATACGATATTACTTGATTTCAAACCTGTGAGCTCACCAGCTTTATAGCTGACCTTTTAGCATATATCGCAGGTACCCAGCAGTAGGATGTTTCTGCTTCAGGATTTAGCTCGAGTCAGCATACAGACGATTGAGATTTTCTTGCATTAGTATATTTTGTACAAGTACTTATGTACTGAAATCTCATTTTATTAAACTCGAGCTATGTAAAGCTTTAAATGTTGTAACATTATCAATATATTTTGTTAAAACGACGCATATAGAGTCGTTTGCTATTTATCTTTGTGCTTTGTTATTGATTAGTAACACCCAAATCAAGCTTCCGCAAATCATCAAATTTGGGGGTGTTACAGATTGGTATCAGAGCCTAAGGTTATAGTGAACTAGGTTGCATTTAGTGAGCCTAGACTATGACCATTAGGCAGTATTCCTTTTTAGGTATGACTGGTTCAGGGATTACAGCATACGAGTTTAATTTAACATAGCCTGATCAACTATGTACAATTAAGCAAAGATGATGTAAGATCTGAAAGTAGTTATGGCTGAACAGGATACAATAGAAGACTCTGACCTCGAGAGAACCGAGACTCAAACATGTTTATGCTAGACACTCAATAGGCTATATTATATAGGAGCTATATGAATATAGGCCTCAATCTTACTAACGCTTTGTCTCAGAAATGGCAAACATCCCATCAAATTCATCTCGTTCTCCATCCGGGTCGCAGAACCCAAGGGTAGCAAGGAGGAACAACAGGTTGCCTCGAGCTGGCCCGTATCCCACTCACATCGCCTTACCGGCTTTAACTGCTAGGGTAAATCAACACGAGCAGCGACTTCGCACCATGGATGTCGTGTTGCAGGAAACAAATGAAAACTGGCGACTTACGTCTCTTGAACGCATAGAACAGGTCTCCGACGACCTTGAAACTACAAACAACAACATGGATGTCCTTCGCAACCAAATTATAGAAATAAGGGTGGAAAATGCCCTTCTACAACAAAGGATGGAAGAATGTGAGCAACGCTCACGTGAAGCAGAAGAGTATGCGCTCGGAATAACACAACGACTTGCGCTAGCAGAAGACAACGCCCGACAAGCTAGCAGGCTTGCAAACACTGTGGACCGTCTTGTCACGATGATGGAACAAATTAATCTACGTCAAGACTAGTGTAGTCTTTGTCTTGTAATCTATCCTGTAATCTAGTAACTATCTACGCGCTACTCTATAATTCAGTCGGATGTAACAATTCCCGACATCTTTTGTAATACATCTGTAGGATGTAACCTTTGAACTCGTATTAGCTATCAAATATTTCTTGTCGTTCAACTCATATTAATTTCCATAATTCTTTTTCATATTGATGTTATGTATTACCACCTTTATACATGTAAATCTGAAATAAATACAATTTTCTTACAAAATCTCATGTATCTTCATTTCTTTTATTGAAGAATCATGCCGCCAAAGACACGACCTTACACAGATGCTCAGATCACGTCACTCATAACCCAGGCTGTTACTGAAGCCTTGGCTCGGAATACCCCACCCAACTCCACAAGAAACAGCGATACCGCTGGAACCTCTGCCGTCAAACCTTGTTCTTACAAGGACTTCCAAAGCTGCAAACCCTCGAGCTTCAAGGGTTCTGAAGGAGCCATCGGACTGATCAGATGGTTCGAGAAAATGGAAACTGTTTTCCGTGTTAGTAAATGCGCGGAGAACGACAAAGTAAACTTCGCCACCTGCTCTCTTGAAGATGATGCCCACTCTTGGTGGAATTCATATACCCAATCAGTGGGTGCTGACATTGCCTACCAACTCACTTGGGAGGAATTGAAGGCAAAACTCACTGCCAAATACTGCTCTATCGCCAAACTCCAAAAGCTAGATGAGGAGTTCTGGAACTTAAAGGTTCAGGGTAGTGATATCGATGGCTATACCACCAGGTTTCAACAACTAGCTGCCCTCCGCCCAGCTATGGTTAGCACTGAACCTGATAAAATCAGGAAGTACACCCTTGGTCTCCCTGATCCTGTTCGGGGACATGTCATCTCTTCAAAACCAACCACCATTGACGGTGCGATCCTATTGGCCCAAGACCTAATGTCCATGAGCCAAGATTCTGAACCACCCACTTCATCCTCCCATAACAACAAACGCAAGTGGTCTGACTACCACAACAACCCCTCCAACCAACAAAACAAGAAACCCGACACCATCAAAGCTTACAACACCACCACTGACATCATCCGGGGCTACACTGGGAGCAAACCTTATTGTTCCAAGTGCAGTCGCCACCATGAAGGTTCCTGTGGTCCCTTTTGCAACAACTGCAAGAGGTACGGCCACCTCACAAAAGATTGCCGCTCTCCTACCAACAACAATTCCAACAACAACACCAGACCACCCAAAGTATGCTTTGAGTGTGGGAAACCTGGGCATTTCAGGGACTCGTGCCCAAAACTGAAGAACAACAACAACAACAACAACCGCAACAACAGCAACAACAACAACACTCGCAACAGAGCTTTTGTCATCAAATCTGGGGACGCCCGCCAAGACCCGAATGTGGTCTCGGGTATGTTCCTCCTCAACAACTTAACTGCTTCCGTTCTATTTGATACTGGTGCTGATAGAAGCTTTATCTCCGATGATTTTTGCCCATTACTTGACATCACTCCTGTTGCCTTAGATGTTAAGTACACTGTAGAGCTAGCAAATGGAAAACTTGTAGAAACCACCAGTGTGATACCTAATTGCACTTTAAACCTAGCTGACGAAACCTTTTCGATCGACCTTATACCCATTGAAATCGGAAGTTTCGACGTCATTATCGGAATGGACTGGTTATCCAAGCATCGAGCTGAAATCGTTTGTCATGATAAAATCGTCCGTATCCCACTCGCCGTTGGTGGAACCTTGATCATACAGGGGGAGACCGGTGGGACGGGACTCAATATAATCTCCTGCTTAAAAACCCGAAAATTTCTGAGAAAGGGTTACCGCGCAATACTTGCACACATCACAGAGAAGAAGTCGGAGGAGAAGCAACTTGAGGATGTGCCAATTGTTAGAGACTTTCCCGAGGTCTTTCCGGAAGAATTACCTGGTCTACCTCCGCTTAGACAGGTTGAGTTCTCGATTGATCTCGTGCCGGGTGCCGCACCGGTGGCCCGCGCACCATACCGTTTAGCCCCATCCGAACTTCAGGAGTTGTCCTCTCAGTTACAGGAACTTCTGGATCGAGGATTCATTAGACCGAGTTCTTCACCTTGGGGAGCTCCGGTCTTATTTGTCAAAAAGAAGGACGGTTCATTCCGAATGTGCATCGACTACCGAGAATTGAACAAATTGACCGTCAAAAACCGATACCCACTTCCTCGCATTGATGATCTATTCGACCAACTTCAGGGTTCAAGTTTTTACTCAAAAATCGATCTGCGATCAGGTTATCATCAATTACGAGTTTGCGACACCGATATTCCAAAAACTGCTTTCAGAACTCGTTACGGGCACTACGAATTCCAAGTGATGCCCTTTGGTCTAACCAACGCACCGGCTGTATTCATGGACCTCATGAACCGGGTGTGCAAACCTTACCTCGACAAGTTTGTCATTGTCTTTATCGATGACATACTCATTTACTCGCGCAACGAGCAAGAACATGCGCAACACCTCAAAACCATCCTTGAACTACTTAGACACGAGGAGCTTTATGCTAAATTCTCTAAGTGTGAGTTCTGGATCCAAACTGTTCAATTTCTTGGTCACGTGATCGACAGTCAGGGAATTCACGTTGACCCATCAAAGATCGAGGCTATCAAAGACTGGCAAGCACCCACCTCTGCAACTGAAGTACGACAATTCTTGGGTCTTGCTGGGTATTATCGACGATTTATCGAAAATTTCTCTAAAATAGCTCAACCACTTACGGTACTGACTCAGAAGGACAAAAGGTTCGATTGGACCGAAAAACAAGAGTCAGCGTTCCAACTTTTGAAACAAAAGCTTTGCAGTGCTCCAATTCTATCCTTACCCGAAGGCACCGATGACTTCGTGGTATACTGCGATGCTTCTCACCAAGGTCTTGGTTGCGTGATTATGCAACGAGACAAGGTCATTGCTTATGCCTCACGACAGCTGAAAATTCATGAAAAGAACTACACCACTCACAATCTCGAACTTGGAGCTGTCATTTTTGCTCTAAAAATCTGGAGACATTATCTCTACGGCACTAAGTGCACCATCTTTACCGATCACAAAAGTCTCCAACATATCTTCGATCAGAAGGATCTCAATATGAGGCAACGTCGATGGGTCGAGTTGCTTACCGATTACTATTGCGAGATCAAGTACCATCCAGGGAAGGCTAACGTTGTAGCCGATGCCCTCAGTCGAAAGGAACGATCAAAACCACTTCGAGTCCGAGCCCTCAGTATGACCATTCATAACGATCTTACCATTCAAATTCATACCGCTCAGATCGAAGCCCTGAAATCTGAAAACATCAAAGATGAAGCCTTGCGGGGTATTGACAAACAATTCGAAATCAGACCTAACGGGATTAGGTATTTCTCAAACCGAATCTGGTTGCCTAATTTTGGGAACTTAAGAGACTTGGTGATGGACGAGGCTCACAAGTCTAAATATTCTATTCATCCGAGATCCGATAAGATGTACCACGGTATCAAGGAATTTTATTGGTGGCCAAACATGAAAGCCGAAATCGCCACTTATGTCAGCAAGTGTCTTACTTGCTCGAAAGTCAAAACCGAACATCAGAAACCACCTGGTTTACTCCAACAACCTGAAATCCCTGAATGGAAATGGGAAAAAATTGCCATGGATTTCATAACCAAACTACCCAAGTCGACGAGCGGTTGCGATACCATTTGGGTGATCGTCGATCCTCTCACCAAATCTGCTCACTTCCTGGCAATCAAAGAAAACGATAAAATGGAACGCCTTGCACAAATCTACATCAAGGAAATCGTTTCTCATCACGGCGTTCCAATCTCGGTCATCTCTGATAGGGATGCCCGTTTCACCTCTCACTTTTGGCAGTCACTTCAAAAAGCAATGGGTACCCGTCTCGATATGAGTACCGCGTACCATCCTCAAACCGATGGCCAAAGTGAACGAACCATCCAAACCCTGGAAGATATGCTACGCGCCTGCGTAGTTGATTTCGGTACAAACTGGGAAAGACATCTACCGTTGTGCGAATTCTCGTACAATAACAGCTATCACGCCAGCATTAAGGCTGCACCTTTTGAGGCACTGTACTGTCGTAAGTGCCGATCACCGATCTGTTGGACTGAAGTGGGAGATAGTCAACTCACTGGTCCTGAACTCATTCACGCCACCACTGAGAAAATAGTGGAAATCCAAAACCGACTCAAAGCCGCACGTGATCGTCAGAAAAGTTATGCTGACGTGAGACGCAAACCACTCGAGTTCCAAGTTGGGGATCGAGTACTCTTAAAAGTATCGCCTTGGAAAGGCGTCATCCGTTTTGGCAAACGCGGGAAGTTAAATCCCAGGTACATCGGGACTTTTGAGATCCTCGAACGGATTGGCCCCGTAGCTTATCGATTGCAGCTGCCATCCGAACTCAGCAGCGTGCACCCTACTTTTCATATTTCAAATTTGAAGAAGTGTCTATCTGATGAGACACTTATTATTCCACTAGATGAAATTCGTGTTGACGATAAACTTCACTTCGTTGAGGAACCCGCTGAAATTATGGACCGTGAGGTCAAACAACTGAAACAAAGTCGTATTCCCATCGTCAAGGTCAGATGGAATTCGCGGCGTGGTCCGGAATTCACCTGGGAACGGGAAGACCAAATGCGACTCAATTATCCGCAACAATTCACTGATTCTACATCAAACACGACTTCGAGCTAAATTTCGGGACGAAATTCTCTTAACAGGGGGAGAATGTAACACCCGCCAAATTAGGACTAGTAATTAGTGCCTAATCAGATGTTAATACATGTAATTAGTTCTGTGTTAGGCTAATTAATGTATCGAATTGTATATATTGTTGAATATATACGAAAATGCGATTTGATTAAATCGTACGCAACTTAAATCGAATGTATTTCGATTCAATTTAATACGGACGTTGGTGACCAATTTTATTAAATAACACTTTATGTCAAAAATATTATTATGATAATATTTCGTATTCAATCGTATCGTACAAACAGAACGTACACAATTTAAAATGTTTAAAACGCACAAACTAAATAAACAAACTTACATTTTATAACTCAAATATATATCGAATTGTAAAATATTTAAACAATATATCGCGTAATAAATCGTATTTTAAAACTTATAATTAAAATGTAAATAATTGTTTAACGTTAAACGACGGAGCAAACGAACACCACACGGAACGCGGGGCGAAAACTGGAAAAGTGGGGATAAACCCCACCTCCCACTTTTCTTTCTTCATTTCATCCTTTCTTTCACTCTCTCTCTTTTCTTTTCTCTCTAAAAAGAAAAACCACCAAACTCGTTAAAATCGCAAAATAAACATACTAAACTCGCTTGGATCATCTCGGCTCTTTGGAACAAAACGACCACGACATCTCGATCTATCATCCTATCTTTCTGGATTTTCATTTCGGCAATTTGTAAGTTTCCGACAAAATCCCGAAATCTCTCGATTCTTAGTATTTTTCATTTGTGGTTGTTATTATCACTTGTATATGTCCATTACAATGTATAGAACACGATTTTATAACCTGAAAACGAGTTTAAAATGGATTTTTGGCCGGAAAAACCTTGACAGCCGGACTTTCTGGGCTGATGTTCATCCATGCGACACAAGCCTTGTGTCGCATGTTGTGTCGTATTTTGCCACTTGTGTCGTATAAAACCTCCTGTGTCGTACCAGATAATTAGTGTCGCAAGTCTTGCGACACAACCACTATGTCGCATACACCATACGACACAATCACTATGTCGCTGTTGAATCAGCATCTCGCATCTATGCGACACAACCCTTGTGTCGTATAGACATTGTGTCGCATTCCTATGCGACACAACCCTTGTGTCGCATGACAAACTTTTATGTCGCATATTGTGTCGCAAAACACAGAAAACTCAGATTTTTACTAAGTGTCGAGACCTAAAATTTTAACACCTGATTTTACCCAAATTCGGATCCAGATGCGTTTTTCGTCAAAGCAATATAGTAGAAATAAAAATTTTCCAAGCTGACCTGGCAGCTCGACCCCAGCCAGGGGCTCTGCCCCTTGGACCCCGCCAGGGGCTGCCGCCCCTTGGACCCCGCTACCAGGGGCGCTGCCCCCGGACCCCCGTACTTAGATTCCGTAACGGCTTCTAAAACACAATCGAAACACATTTTTCAAAGTAAAACGCCACGAAATCACAATAATAATAGTTGAGATTATTATTACAAATCCGTCACCAACGGGCCGTACATGTTTTCAAACACTTAACAAATCAACCAAATCGTAGTAATTTGGACATATATATAGTTGTGTAACAACTACAAGGGTGATCTTTTGAGATACCCAATCATGATTATAACCATCGCGTGTCGTGGACACCCTCAGGTTACAAGTCGTTGGACTTCATTATTCGCTAATCAACTTACGTTTGTTTAAACGCTCTCAGACTCAGGTGAGTCTCATAGCCCCTCTTTTTACTGTTTTACTCAGGGGTGTGATATACTGCTCAACTTTTAACATGTGAACGCAAGTACCAACTTTTCATATACTACATGAGTTTTTCGAAACTAATCATTTTAAAGTCCTCCGTCAGCATAGTTGTTAATACGTTTTAGCGTGAATATTAGTATATGGTACCATATAGGATTGACCCTCCTCGTTCGGGTTAGCAAGCACTAACCGGGTAAACGGACGTACTAATATTTGGGAAGACGAATGTTGATTAGGCATTCGTGGAGGCACCTCGCCCGGAATTCTCTATAGGGGACCCGGCCCTCGAGTTAAGCTCAACTATGTGCTCATGGCTGTATACACGATGATTATCATTTAATTGCTGGATGCAATTCATTATTTAATTGCTGGATGCAATTCATTATTTAATTGCTGGATGCAATTCATTATTTAAATCTTGCGGTTCATACGATATTACTTGATTTCAAACCTGTGAGCTCACCAGCTTTATAGCTGACCTTTTAGCATATATCGCAGGTACCCAGCAGTAGGATGTTTCTGCTTCAGGATTTAGCTCGAGTCAGCATACAGACGATTGAGATTTTCTTGCATTAGTATATTTTGTACAAGTACTTATGTACTGAAATCTCATTTTATTAAACTCGAGCTATGTAAAGCTTTAAATGTTGTAACATTATCAATATATTTTGTTAAAACGACGCATATAGAGTCGTTTGCTATTTATCTTTGTGCTTTGTTATTGATTAGTAACACCCAAATCAAGCTTCCGCAAATCATCAAATTTGGGGGTGTTACAATCATCCTCGTCATCATTATCATCGTCATCTGTATCTGAATCACTAGGTCCTTGCTGGCGTTTCCTTTTCTTTGTTTCCTTTGGCAGAACCAAGTCTGGTATCAATGTGTCAACACTGTCAGGATCCGCTGGCCGTGCTTTGATGTAAACAGCACCATCTTTCGTGACCCAGAGTATTTCCATACTCCTAATAAAATGGTAGTCGAGTGGCTTAGAGCTCCATCCTGATTTAAATCCCTCGAAATCTGTTGTCCGAAGTAATCCCATCTTTCGTATCAATCTGGTGATTACTGAGCCCAAGTACGATCTTTTCTTTCCAAAGCCTTTTTCTTCTAAAAGTCGCTGAGCAACTAAATAAGCAACCTGCATGTTTCTCTTGTCGAGAATACATGCCATAAGAGCGACATCAAATCCAGAAAATCGACCGCTAGTCGTATGCTTCCCGTCAAATGAACAAGCTATGAGCTTGTGTAGGATCTGTAGGACTGGGTCTCTGAGTCGGGTTGCCTTAATACCCGAGAAGTATGGTGTAGGTGACCATCGACTCCATGCTTCAGCGTGTGTTGTCGCGATGGAAACAGAGGTGGCTCCAGTGATGAACAGAGGTGATTGTATGTGTACAAATCTAGGTGGAGCGAGAACTGGGCGAGTGATAAAGTGTGCGGGCTGCCCATGTACTGAAATGAGATCGAACATTCTTCAATTCTCTGCTTCTTCTGAAATTTGAAGGTGGCCATAAATTCAGTAACCATCTCCACATATACCGGCTCATCGATACTGAATAATCTCTTGAATGATTCAAACTGCTGCCCATCAACTGTATAAGTAAGTATGCTTTTGAGTCTTTGCTTAAATCCTAATGCTTGCATAATATTCCATTCAATGTGCCTGAGACACCCAAACTTCTTGTCTCTCCAGATACGTGCCATCTTGTCGTAAGCTGGTGTGGCACTCATGTATGCCAAGGATCCTGCAAGGGGTCGTGCTGGGTTTAATTTCTGCTTTCGTGTCATTGTACCTGAGAACATTTAAAGTAATTGATCCTTTGAGAAAGAGAAATTTTAAGCACGCTTCAAAGAATTTCGAAGTGAGGGCTTTAATTTCTAGGCAATCTAAAGATTACATTGAACATATAATGTTCTCAAGCAACGGACAATTAAATTTTAACAAGGTAATATCATCATTCAGAAAAATATAGTCATGAAATGGCAACTGCTTTATTGTGAAGTATTGCAAAGCTTGGCGTTAACCAAGTTTGAAATGCCAAGAATTCACAATTTATGCTAACATCATTACTGAAAGGGGTTTGACTTTGGGAGTACAAGTTGAAGTAAGGTTTTTGAATAAAATGTTTTGTCTTAAAATTTCAATACTTCAAGTTGAATTTTTAGGTCAAACTTCTCTTCAAATGATATATTCAAATATCCGCATGCCATGATTGTAACCTATACATGATCTAACTTATTTCAAGCATTCCCTAATTGGTAAACAAACTAGGTTGTGCACAAAAAGTTATCATGCCCATGTATTTGGTGTGGTCCAAGACTTCATATTCAAAGATGATGGTTCTCCAGTTAAATTGCCTAGTTTGACTAGTCAAGTAAGTACAAGTGTGGTCATGCAATTTTCAACCTATCATATTGTTCATGCAAGCTAGCCAACTTGTTGATGACTTTCAAAAGTCAGACTTACTAACCCTAATTGGTTCACATAGAGCAATTAACATAGAGTGATTATGCAAAACACCATAATTACTAAGATACTTAGCATACTAACACTTAATTAAGCAAAGTTCTAAGCTAAATCAATGGGTCAAAGTTATTCCTATTGAAAAAGTCAAACATATGGCTAAGTGGTAGGAACATGTAGTAACTAAGTATTTAATCAAGAAAAACTATATTTCCTAGTTACTAACCTAGCTATCTTCAAGAAACAAGCTTTTTCAAGTTCAAAGTGGGTTTTGTGATCATACCTTGCTTTTAGTGAATGAAATGCAAAAACGAAAGTACAACCGCGAAGTATATGCAACAAGGAGCTCGAAAGGACAAGAGATTATGTAATTTGATGGAGTTTTGACGGTGGATTCATGGTGGTCATGGCATGGCCGATTTTTAGAGGGAGGAGGGAGGAAGATGAAGTTTGTTAGATGATTTGAATTATGGGGAGTTAAGGAGGTTCATAGTGGTCCTTTAGGGTACATGTACTCACCCTAAGTACTATGGTACTCATATGGTCCCTAAGGTAAATTGAATGTCAAGTATTAATGTCTTGGATTAATTTCCAATGTCCCACTAATAATGATGAGGAATCTTAAATGTATTACTTGCAACTAGTTAGTGTTGTAAATAATTTAAGAAACGTGCAAATTTTTGCGGAACAATCAAAATCAACTTTAAACATTAAACTCACGCTATTTTTGGTGTTTAAAAATCTTTGTCTGACGCGGGTTTATAGAATGTACTACTGTCGGCAGAATGCTAAAAAGGTGTACGTTCTTTTTGAAGTGCGTGCGTTTTCAGACAATAATTAAAAAACGTTTTCTATTAAAGGGAATTTTCAAAAATTTAATATATGTATTAAAATATGCTCATTTAAAGTCGCGAGCCTTGACCGTTTTGGGAAGGAATTGCTTTAAGATTCGTTCCGCTCCCTCCATAGGGAAAGGGTCGAAATTTGCTCCCTTAATTGAACATTTTTCGGTACAAAACATTTCAATAGCTCCCAGATGACATTGTAAACTAGAAAATGACGATCCTCTAAACCTCCTAGGATCTCTCGTTCCTCATACCCTAAATTGACAAGATCATCAATCAACTTATTATACGCCTTCCTTATCTTCTTGGGATTTGATAGACCGTCGCGTTCTCCTTTGTTTTTGTAGTTCAGATTGTGAGTAAGTTTATTCACAGCTTCCATAAACGCATTCTCTTCCGGTGAATCAGGTTCTCTGGTTGTAAGTTTAACTAGCTTACAGAGTTCACTAATTTCGGCTTTTTGTGTGGAAGTGAAGGGGTATTTGGTGAAGGTGAAGATTCGAACAAGCTTGACGTGAAGGTCTTTTCTTTTTTCAAAGAAGCTTGTGTCGATTCTTTCCTTTGTGGAATTAGGAAAAACTTCTCGCAATTTTGAGATTAGGTAAGAAGCGGGGTCAACAAAGAACGGAATTTTACCAAGAAATGTGATAGGAATCATCGGGTTTTGTTCTATCCAGAACTCAAGTTTGTTGATCATTGTGACGACATTGTGATTTATTAATATCATAGATATTGGAAGGTAATCCATGTCGGCAAATGATTCGAAGAGAAGATCTAAATCTTCTACAAACTTCAGTTCTTGGTCCTTGAAATTTGTGGAGGGGCTTTCGCATTCTTGATTTGACAGACGAAGAAGAAGGTTTACTTGTTTTTCTAATCCAGCAATCGTTTCTCGTTGGTTGAAGGAAAACGGGAGATTGGCATAGGTCAATTGCATGACGAATGCTTTATAGACGTCCGCCCTTCGGGAAGGATCGAAAGAAGCACCAAGGTGGCATTCTTTAAAACAAGGTTGTTCTATTTCGACGGATGGAACCTTATCCCACCACTCGGTATATGGTGTATTTAGGTTCGTATGAAGAGAATGGGCAGATACCGTCATTGTGAGGATCGGATGTAGTTTGGGCATATATCGATATCTCAGGAATGAGGGTAATTTGGTCACACGTTTTCGGAGGCTTTACTTCATGATTTTCTTCGGGAAGATAATCGAAGTGGACAGAATTTGACACTTTAGGCATTTGCAAAGTTGGAGAGTGATCTTCCGGAGATGATGCCAGGTCAGGTAGTTGATCCGTGACATCAAAGTCCAGGAAATGGTTTGGAATGGAATGTGGGATCCTAAATTCTTCTAGGGAAGCATATAATTTATCCTTTGAAGTACTAATAGAAGTGGGTTTTTTAGATGTCATGTTTAAACTAATATTATCCTAATTAACACTAAATTAACAGCGAATTAAATTAAAACTGCTTAAAGTAACTTTCGAGAGGTTTCTAAGAAGGTGTCAATCGGAAGGATCTCCTAAATACTACTACTTAAGGTGGCTGGAATCTACGTTTGTGATTCCCCGGCAGCGGTGCCAAAAACTTGTTGTGCTCACACCGTGTCGTTGTTTTTCAAATGATGATGCGAGCGCAGCAGGGGTTTTAAATTTATATTTTGCGGGGCTTAAATTAACCGTACTACCTACTTGATTAGTAAGCGGTAAGTATAACCTAAGATCGTTCTATGAATCCAAACGTGTGGGCGATTAAAGTTGACACTTTCAGCAGAGAAGTATTTAGGATGGCATAAAGTAGGTAGGTTTGGGATTTAAAGACAGATAATTAAAATGTAAGAAAGTAAATTGCATGAAATTAAAATGCAGGAAAGCAGATAAAGATAAAGATGTGATTGCTGAGATTTCGATAATTAATATTTCAGGATGACAGAACAAATAGGGTTGATACTAAATGTGGTGGTTAAACTACTAGGTGTAAACTCTAGAACCCTACCAACTCAGTTTCCCATTGGCGTGTCACTTGGAACTAGGTTATCGTGATTCTGATCGGAGCAATACGCAAACTTCCAATACTCATCTAGTTGAAAGATGAGCAACCTATTTTGGTGTTATGCCGAGGTGCATGAATCAGTAGCGTATCGTCTCATAGGTCCGACCGTTCTTAACCCCTAAGGTAGTTTACTACTTTATTAGCACGAAGATTAATAGCTTTGTATGTTTAGACCGCCGGTTATGTAAGACTTAGTGTTTTATGAACTCTAGGTAACTAAGACTTTGTTCTTATCCCTAAGTCTCGTCTTTGTTTAATTAAGTTCTAATTACTTCGACTTATGACTTAAGTTCTCCTTTTCAAAGAGTTATACATCTCCAGATTATCCGTAGTTTGATAAAACGTGTTTCATATGAGGACCATGCCTTTCAATAATAGACAGTGTACTTTACATGAGATTTCCACTGCTTCTTATATCCAACACGCGGTCAAGAGTAATTGACAGTGAAGTGACACTCTAACTAATTAAATGTAAAGCAGTGCAGAAAAGTAAACCTAATATATACAACGAATGATTTCACTGTGTCTTACTTATTGCGTGTCATGGGCACAGATAACTACTTACCATAATTAAGGTTGATCAGGTCCTAATTACTAGGTTGCAGTCACGTGGATAACTGAAAAGGGTGCTCCATAAACTAAACTTAAATTCATAAAGTCCTAACGGTACAAAGATTATTATCTCCTATTTTATCTGAACGTGTTTTACGAACATTATTTTATAATGCATTGATTCTCGTAGGATACACCAGTTAGTTGTGTAGTTGTATTATCCTTCAGGAGTTCCAACTTTTAAACCAGAGCTAATTCCAATGATATAACTACCTTCGGTCGTTTACCGGCTTCCGTACGTTTGTACTTTGCATAACGCATTTCTAACACTATACCGAATAAACAGTTGAATAGGGGCCGTTATGTCATTTTACGATTATCGTGCACTGACTGTGTAATAACATCCTTACTTATAATTATCTACATCATTAGCAATCACAATAATAAACTACTCGCAATTCATGGCAACAAATAAATCACATACCAGGCAATAATACATATTCAAAATATGAAATGAGACAAGTATAATAAAAGTTTAGATATCACCCGGAATTAAATGCGTAGCAGCGTATTATTATAATTGACAAACTCTTTCACACGTACAAAGATTGATCTCCGAATCTCTAGCGTTCGCCCTAGCTCCTACGTTAGTCCGTGGACTAATTACAATATTCCTAGAATGAGAAAGACTAAAAGACTACGAAAGATTTTCTAGTGAGAAAGAAAGAGTGAAATATGCTAGAATGTGTGCATATGTGGTGTGTGTTTCAAATGAACCTAAGCCTCATATTTATAGGTGATCTTTGGCTCACATTAGCACCAAGAGGTGCATGTTAGTAAAAGGTGGCCAAAAGGGTGCACCAGGTACCGTACAACACGAAAAGTAGGCGCACCGGGTACTGTACAACACGAAAAGTAGGCGCACTAGGTACCAAAAAAGTTACCAAAAACGGAAACCGAGGAGGGGAAAGGGTGGCCGGCGGCGGTGGTGTGGTGGCCGGCGGCGGCTGGCCCACCCCCGCCCCGTTTCGCCGTCTTTTGCTTCGTTTCTTGATTCGTGCGTATTTTCTTCGTTATGCGTCCGTTTGCGTCGATTCTTTTTTTGTTGGATTCGTAATTCAAAAACGAAGATTTGGACATAAGATAGGCCCTGAGATGAGGTCCCTACTCCAGATATTGTATACGAATCATTTGGATCTTCCAGCGGGCGTACAATCTTCATTCTTTATCCGTTTTAGTTGATTCTTATTCTGTTGGATTCGTATTTTGAAAACGAATATCTTGGATAGAATGGATGTTGGTGAAGGGCATTTTAGTCTTGAGATCTCGTTTTGATGCCTTGAATCTTCAAACGTGTGTGGAATCTTCGTTTCTCATCCGTTTTGCTTGATTTTTATCGTGCAACCTTATTTTGACCATCTTGGCATAATGTTATTGATTTGTACTGTATTTGAATTAAAATGCCAAGAATCATTCTAGAATGAGAGAGATATCGGTAGTAAAAACATGACTTTTTACGCGATATTATTGTGTGTGTGTGTGTGTGTGTGTGTGTGTGTGTGTGTGTGTGTAAAACTTGTGGACCTCATTGGTTATGATATTGATCTTACGGGGGGAACGAAATCAAAGAATATATAGACTGACTTGTAGAGACCCTCTATGTAGTTGTCTATCTAGGGTGATCGATCTACATCTTTCCTCATAGCCCTGGGGCTGTGTCTTGATCTCCTATGTGCGAAATCTAAGGGACTTGTTCCTGTGGAGATGCCCCTTGGTCTAATTCCACGCCTTATGACGAAAGGGGAGTCAACGTGGCGTAAAGTGAAGATTGGGGGGAGTAGAGAAAAATTCCCTTATGGGGTATTCCGAAGATGTAACCTAGGCAATATAAAAGGGGCCCGATACTTCAACTAGAGGAGCGACCTGTTGGTTCACCAAACCCCGACTCAGCGTCACTCGTTCTCCAGGTCCAAAGGGATCCAGTGCCCAACTACCGACTCCTCTCGGAATTGCGTTATCGGAGCCGAGCCAGGAATAGCCGTTAGTGGACACCCACCTCGGTTAGAGAGGCCCTCTTTAATATATTAAGAAAAGATGTTCACAGGGGCCAGAAAGACTCGGTCATAGGAACTTAGACCTTATATATATATATATATATATATATATATATATATAAATACTTAATAGTAATTTTTAAAATAAATCCATATTATAAATCTTACTATTATGACCATATATCATACACAATACATAATCTTGACCATCCCTATCCCAATCCCTATAAGGTTATATAATATAGAATACATTTTTAGTTAGTGAGTTGCATGCAATAGTGATTTTTGAGTCAAAATAGATTAGGAATAGTTAAATTTACCTTTTATAAATGTAGTAGTTTAAATGGGTAAAATTTAAACACTATTTAAAAAGTACGTAAAACAAAGTACGTATAAATATAATATTTCTTGTACTGCGATAAAATAATTCAAATTCAAAGAATTAAAGAAATGTTGAGTGGTAGAATTATATTTATAACCAAGTTACATTGTATATTTATATACTAGTGACAAAATATATATATTAAAAACAAAAATCCACATCAATACATTATATTAGGAAACAGTATCATATCTTATTTACGTAGTATCTATCCTTAAGATCTAAAAAATTAAAGTTTAAACCTTCACATTCCATATATTAAAACTTGAATCCCAAGTAACATTCCCTTAATTACTTCTTTATTGAAACCTATATAAATGCTACTACTATCACTGCAACTCTAATTAAACCCTACAACTAATTCACAAAGCACTGATCAGAATTACCCTTAATTACTTCTTTATTACGTTCGTGTGTTTTCTTGGAGAAAAACGATGGAGAGATACATAAGAATGGAGGAACTCGGACGTGGTTCATATGGCGTGGTGTCGAAAGCGCGGAATCGCCAAACTGGCGAACTTGTTGCAGTCAAGAAACTCAAGCAGAAATATCACACGTTCGAAGAATGCAGAAACCTAATAGAAGTCAAGTCCTTATTTACGATGAAAGTTCATCCAAATATCGTGAAACTTAATGAAATCGTCAATGAAGATGATACTTTGTTTTTAGTATTCGAATACATGGAATGCACTCTCTTCAAACGTATGAACGACCGAACGAGACATTTCTCAGAAGCCGAGATTAAAAGCTTTTGCTTTCAACTCTTTCAAGGTCTTGCACACATCCATCAAAACGGTTACATTCATCGCGACATCAAACCGCAAAACATTCTTGTCTCTAAAGATGTTTTAAAGATTAGTGATTTTGGTCAAGCCCGCGAAACTAATGGTCAACTACCATATACTGATTATGTCACGACTCGTTGGTATCGTGCTCCAGAGGTTCTTCTTTGTGATGATGTTTATGACTACGCGGTTGATATGTGGGCCATGGGTGCAATCATGGCTGAATTGTTTCAGTTCGAACCAGTTTTTCGCGGTTCGTGTTGGGCAGAAGTACTGAATAAAATTTGTAAGGTGTTAGGAACTCCATCAGAAAGTACATGGAGCGCGGGTATAAAGCTTGCAAGAGGCCTCAATTATCAGTTTCCAGAGTTTTATGGTGAGCAATTTTCGACTTTGTTACCGTATGCAAGCCCGGATGCAGTTAATCTGGTGGCGGCATTGCTTTCTTGGAATCCAAGCATGAGGCCGACGGCGACTGAGGCGCTGCAACATCCGTTTTTTGATAGTTGTTACCATGTTCCACGAGCTGTACGCCATGAACCTTTTGGTGCTGCTTCACTAATCAGGGGAGATATCGTGTTTAAGTTGGCGACAGAACGAGAGATGATGAAGAAGGAACGATTAATGAAAGGCTGCAAAGATGATCTGGCGGAAAGAGCGGACTCGATAGAAGAAGTTATCCGAATGCTCCCAGAAAGTTTATTCGATTTCTGAGATCGTACGTATTAAGAAAATGTAATTTGATTCATGGTTTATATGTCAAAGCTAGCTAGTATGATTAACTTGTTACATGAAAATCTGTTTGAACTAAAAAGTTGAAATATTTTGGAATTTGATATGATGGGTTTATATATGTGTAAGGTTTTATATTAATTATTAATCGTCATCTACACGTACAATGCATTGTCATTAACATTGTTGTGCCTATTCTTCGTATCAGCAGTTGGTGGGTGTACGTGTTAAGGAATGCATATATTTAACTAGACTCTATACCCGTGTATTACACGGGGTTGGACGAAAACAAATAGATTTTAAAAGTTGTTGATATGAAGAATTAAATCTCATCAACGCATCATCAAATGTCGTAGAATAAACATTATGAAAGCCAAATTAACGTCGGCAATCTGATCAAAACAGATCAAAGTTGCAAAGACTAATGATCCTGTCAACTAGATATTACATAGGGAAATAATTCGAATAAACTTGAAAAACGGACTCAAATACAAAGATCCGAATTCCGGAAAAGCCAACTAAAAAAAAAAAAAAAAAATTGGATGTAATCCTGTTTTCTTTTATTTGGTTGAGGGTTCAAAACTTGAGATAAAAAAAAATGTATATTTTCGTTGAAAATTTTATATATTCATGATATGGAGTATGTGAGCAGTGAGCTAGTGGTATTTGTCTCTTTATTTAAAAAAAAAAATGAACCGTACCTGAATCACAAAATAGCCTTTATCATTACATTATCGCAAATGAATGTATTCAGCTTTTTTTGTATCAATTCCGGTCACGATGTAATTGAATACATCTAAGTTGACAAAACGACATAAGTTTTACAAATTAAAATATTACGATTACGAATCATATTTTAATTACGCGAATTAAAATATGTATATGATATTTTAATTACAAATTAAAATATTTTAATTTTTGCGAAGAAAATTGATCCTATCAACTAGACATCATACCCGTGTATACACACGGGCCATCGAATGTGTATTTGATTTTTATAATTACGCGAATTATGTATATGATAAAATTATATCATTATTAAGAGTTAAAAAATATATGTAATAAAGTTCGAAAGTCCCTACGAAAGTAGTATAATAAATTGATCGCGTATATTAATTAATAATTGTAATAAAATACAAAGTATTAAGATTAAGATTAATATTATATTTTATTTATTACCTTACTTATTTGCAATTAAAATCATCCTTGTGCTCCTAATGAATTTAGGAACCTAAAATAATAATAATTATATTGATAAATTAATACATAAATATATTTCAATATAAAATATGTATTTATGACATCATCTCATCCTAAATTTTAGCTAATTGGACAAAATTAACAAATTTAATTGGCTAATTGGGATTCTGTTGATGTCATCACCCACCTCCTATATATAATTTATATATAAGATTATATCAAGTATACTCTACGTTTTAATATATTTTAGATCTTAAACCCATGTATACACATGGGTGTTGATTCTTTACATAAATAGAGGTTATAATTTTTAATTTAATTAAAATAGTGGGAACTAATTGATTAATCTGATTTTGATAGATAATGTAAAACTAAATAAATAGAGGGGTCTAATTGAGTAATTAAATTTAATTTAAATGATGATGTTACAAAAGTGAATCTTATATTATATTTAAGATTTAAAGGTTAAGACAGGTATTTCACATCCAAAATATGACTCATGATGCTTTAATTTGTTAACGTTAGCAATTTTTTTTTTTGTTAACATACAAATTTTCGATACGTTTTTTTGTCAGAATTGGTTAAATGAAGAATAAATGCACACTTCGGTTATAATGTAATTTGAGCATGTCTTAAAAGCACTACTACAAAAATGCACATTTACAACGGTGAAAAAGTCCATTCACGGCGGTGACCCGTCCGCCATATATGTGAGCGATGTTTAATATGGAAATATATTTAGAGGCGGTGAAAACACCGCCTTTCATCTAATAGAGCGGTTTTATATAATTAGAGGCGGTGTATTCTCTGTGATTCACACGTGTTTGGTTGTCATTTTAGGGCGGGGTTTTTATCTACATTAAAGCGATGTAATTTAATCGTTAATTAATGTCTTGCTGGAGGGCTACATGAGGTATGTATGACATTTTCAATTACTCAACGTTCCAAATAGGATAATAGTATAACTGTCCATATGAAGGGGTCGCGGGGCGGGTAACCACAAAATATATGAGGTTTGTATGTACATCCTGTAGTAGTTTCTTGTGGCCTATTAGCTTGCACATTCAACCCCTAGACTCGTGTATACAACTAAAATTGACATTATATGCATGGATTTAGTAATTTGTTTTTTGTATTTTTTTTCGCATGGTTAGTTCAAGTACACCTCCCGTCGAGTGTTATGCTACAGAATTTAAAAGCTTACTTGATCCGGCTCTGTTGTTTAAATATTCAACTTTATGGTGATCTTGGTACCTATTTGGAGAAAAAATTCTTTTTTGACAAGTTAAAATAAATGATCCACTTAGTAAAGTGGGAATGTTTCAAAATTAGAAAGATTAGTGGTAAATCTCACTCACAATCTTCATGGTTCAGGCAAACAATCAAAAATTCTGAAACTTGCCACCTCTATGGAAGACCGTAAACACGAATTCATTGGGAATGGGCAGAGCTCATTTCAAACATGGAGTATTTCTAAGCACGTTTCTCGGGTAGGAGTTCAATGAAACAGTCCAAGAATATATACTATAACTTGTGTCTCAAGATCTAAGGGTACACATTTGGCGTATAGACACGAATCTTATATCGTTTGTAATTTCGTACATGTTGTTATGAACACTTCCCATCTCGGTAGCTTACATTCAGTTTGTTTTTTTATGACATTCAAGTGTATTATTTATTTATTATTTTTCTGTCCTTGCTATTGCTAACAACACAACCAAATTAAAAATATCCAAGAATCAAAAATGTTGTTTCCAAAGTACGTAAATATGAATGCATATATGATGGTTAATTGTTTGATGTTCAACTTATACGTATACGATTTAAATAATTATGTTCCCGGGTATAACACGAGTTGGTATGGTTGTTGAAAGTTCAAGGACTTTCTTATTAAAGTCAAAGAAAAGAGTGCAACTCACATATATAAAAGTTTAGTGGCCAATATGTAAGAATAGAAACTTTTGGGTTAAACATGAAAATCAATACCCAACATGTTGCGACGTCGTCTGTAACGATTTAACGAGTGAAGAAGAAGGAGACTTTCAAAAATTGAATATTATCTTATTGTTTCTGTATATTCGTGATTCAGAAACGATGGACAAAGTAATGGGTTTACGGGATTAAACTTTTTCCACATTCTATCTTTATATGCAACCTTGTAGTTAGTATGTATCTTCTGCATCATCGTTTTGTTGCTTACATTTTCTGTTTCCTCCTCTGCTCAGTTCCCTTCTCTACTTCTTACCAGTTTATATGTTCAGAATGCAGGATTATTAATCACTTGCTTTTCAAAATTTACCTCTGCTCTTTATGCACGCCAAGTGTTTGATAAAATTCCCCTACAAGAACATTACAAATTACTACTCCATCATAAATTATTTACCTACTAGAAGCTGAATTTATTGTTACGTGTTGGGGTTTCTCTTGGTCAATTAGCATTTCTACAAATACCTCTCATTCTTCTGATATTAATGGCAAAGCAACTTATCATCAAACCAATTTATACAACCAACATCACCGAATCATTCAAAAATCTCCACTACCTAGCCTCACATGTACGATTAATGACAACAAGCAAACGAGTTCAAGACCGAAGCCAACAGAAACGAGTCCACGCTCTGGAAGTGGCTGTTGAAAAGCACAAAATTGCCTCGAAAATATTGTTTTTGTTGGAATTGTTAAAGCATGAACCTGAGCAAATCATACCAATAAGGTCTCTTGATCAACACAGGCGTCCACTAAACTTGCCAAAACCTCACAAGATATCAGACTTTATTCGGAAGTCACCGAAGTTGTTTGAGTTGTATAAGGATCAAAGAGGTACAACGTGGGTTGGCTTAACGAAAAAAGGTGAAGAATTGATTGAAGAAGAAGAGAGATTAATAGCAGGGAATGAAGAAAAGGCCTTGGAGCATGTAACAAGGTTGTAAATGATGTCAGTGGAGAAGGTTCTACCTTTGGATAAAATCGCGCATTTTAGGAGGGATTTGGGGCTGCCATATGATTTTAGGAAAAATTGGGTGCATAAATATCCAGACATATTTCGGGTTTTTACAAATGAAGATGAGGTTGAGTTCTTGAAGCTTGTTTCATGGAACCCATCTTGGTCTGTTACTGAAGTGGAAAAAAAGGTGTTGGGTATCACAAAAGAAGCCAATCATGTTCCCGGTATGCTTGCGTTGCCATTTCCTATGAAATTCCCTCCTGATTATAAGAAAGTGTATAGATACAGAGGGCAGATTGAAAATTTTCAAAAAAGGGAATATCTTTCTCCTTATGCGGATGCTAAGTATCTTAAGGCGGGATCGGTAGAGTTTAATAAGCGAGCAATTGCGGTTTTGCATGAGGTTTTAAGCTTTATGAACGAGAAACGATTGGTTACCGATCATTTAACTCACTTTAGGAGGGAATTTGTGTTGCCTCAAAAGCTGATGAGGATATTTTTGAAGCATTTCGGGATTTTTTATGTTTCTGAAAGAGGGAAGAGATTTAGTGTTTTCTTGACAGAAGCTTATGAAGGTTGTGAGTTGATTGAGAAATGTCCGTTGGTCGTTTGGAAGGAGAAAGTTGTGAGCCTTACTGGTTATAGAGGAAGGAAGAAAAAGATTGAAACTTTTAATGATCCGCCTGATTTGCATGACGATGATTTATTTGAAAGTGATTCTGATGATGAAAACAGTATTCGGATCGATCGGTGTTTTGAAGAAGAGGACATTATGAGTGATGTTGAAGATGAATTGATTCCACAATACTCTGAAATGGAGATCGGACAGGTTCAGAAAGCTTATAAGGATACATAAACATTTTGAAGGGTAGAATCTTGTGTTTTTTGGAACCTTTAGTTATCTGTTATTCATCGTAGTTTTAGCATACCTCTTGAATAATATTAAGTTCACATCATCACATGCTACATTTTATTCTATTTCTAGGTAGTTCTTCGTTACTATTATCCATTTTAAATGATTAGAAGTTACATTCTGATGGTGACACATAGTTATTTTGTAACTGTTTAAGACCATGTGAATAACAGATGGAAAAATTTGTTGTCATCTTTGTTGCAGATCATTAAGTTGTTGCAATTGTTATGGAATTGAAGAAAAACTTTATAAATTCTTGTAAGCTTCGATGCATCAAGTTACATACACCTTCTGCTCTCTTTGTCTAGTCCTACTTTGGCTTGCCTATCAAAAAACTAATATGATTTCATATAGAAATCTGGGTTAAGTACTCTGAAATGTAATTATTTATGGTCCGACATTCATAGTATGCAATAAAGTACTCGGACTTCCATTGTGTGTAATAAACTTTCAATTTGTTCCAATTGTATGTATTTTGGTGACGTGACAACTTGTAATGATGCCACATGGTACCTCATACAACTCCCACGGATGTTAAAGTACCAAAATTGCATACAATATCATTGAATAACAAGTTTATTACACACAACGGAAGTCCAAATACTTTGTTGCATACTATGAATGTCAGACCATAAATAATTACCTAACCCTAGAAATCTAAATGATTTTGACAATTGAGTCAAGAGTGCAGATAATAAAGAAGGGAGTACAGTACATTAATACAAGGCTTGAAGGTGTAGAGCTTATTTTCCAGGATTTTATCTATTTAATTCAATTTTTAATATAATGCAGGCTACTATTCCATCTCTATGTATTTGTCTTTACATAAAAAAATATATTACTGATAAAGTCAAACACCTAACTTATATCCTGATAGATGCTACAAGAACTACAAACGATGTGGGGTCTAATAGTTTCTTGGTTGGCATTTATATTTCTACAGTCTTGGATAATTTCACAGGAAAGATATTACTTTGCAACAGAGAAACAAATAATCATATTTGTAATTATAAATTTATAAATAAATTATTTATTGAATAACTTTTCAAACCTTCATACTTGGCTTTCTGTGACATACAAACAAAATTCTAGCATAAATAGAAACAAAAAGGATTTCTAGTTGTAAAAAGGAACTCTAGGTTTTGTCACTGTCTCAGTTTATCAACTTCTAGAATCCCTCCTGTCCCCTATTTCTCCCCCTGTATTCAACGTATGAGCATGCTTCAGTTTTCACATAATATGGATTTCTTCTCTGTCTTCTTCACCTCTTTTGCCACAATTCTGATGCTAATCACCATAGCTTTTTCAATCCTCTTGCTAAAAATCTATGTTGGAAAGTCAATCAGAAACTCGAAATACTCCCCGGTTGTTGGAACTGTGTTCGGTCAACTCTTCCACTTCAACACACTCCATGACTACCAACATGATATTGCCCGGAAACACCATACTTACAGGATCCTTACCCCTGATCAAAGTGAACTATATACTACCGATGTTGGAAATATTGAATATATACTTAAAACCAACTTTGAGAACTACACGAAAGGTGAGTACAATAAAGACATAATTGAAGACTTGTTTGGCCATGGGATCTTTGCTGTCGATGGCGTTAAGTGGAAGCATCAGAGAAAGCTTGCAAGTTTTGAATTCTCGACTCGAGTTTTGAGAGACTTCAGCTGTGGAGTTTTCAGAACAAACGCAGCAAAACTGGTTGGAATTGTTTCTCAGTTTGCCCAGATCAACGAAGTCTTTGATGTACAAGTAAGTGAACTACAAAGTCTGGTTTCTGGGTATATGGGTGGTTGGTTTATTCTTTATAGCCTTAAAATCCAAATTAAAATCCCAAAACTTTTTGTGGCTGTCTTGTTTTCTGGAAGTTCTGATATTAAAAATACGTTTAGCTGTTATATCATTGCATATAACTTGCTTGTATTGATTTGGTTTTACAACGGTTCCTCTATAATGTCTTGATAAAAGGGTATCATATCATGGGTATTTGTCAAATATGACAAGGTTTTTAGAAATAAGAGTATATCTTATCACGTTTTTTTGACAATGTTAAGATCTGTTCGCTTTAACTATAAAAAAGTAGATGTTTAAAACTATCTAATGTAGACTTTATTGTTAAATTGATTTTTATAGAATGTGTCGAGAGGATGAAGATAAATCTAGAGAATGTTGTTGCTTTATTGGATTTATAACTGATTTTGTCAACTCACAGAATCTGCTAATGAGAGCTGGCTTGGATTCAATATTCAAAGTCGGATTTGGAGTAGATCTAAATTGTCTAGAAGGATCTAATGAAGAAGGAAACTCATTTATTAAAGCATTCGATGATTCAAATGCCTTGACATTCTGGCGGTACGTAGATCCCTTATGGAAACTCAAACGCTTTCTTAACATTGGCTGTGAAGCTTCTCTGTTGAAGAATATCAAATTTATCAACGATTTTATAATGAAATTGATAAGCAAAAGAAGAGAACAGTTAGAAAAACAACAACATAATGTAAGTGTTACTGCTTGATATTGTATTCAGATTGTTGGCAAGTTAGCATTGAAAGTCTTAACTGTCTCTGTGACATGTTATTGTTTTGAAGAATGATAAGGAGGATATCCTTTCAAGATTTTTGGTAGAAAGCAAGAAGAGTTCAGAGATGAACGATCGATATCTCATGGATATAATCCTAAATTTCATCCTAGCTGGAAAAGATACTAGCGCAAACACACTTTCTTGGTTCTTCTACATACTGTGCAAGAATCCAGCAGTACAAGATAAAGTTGTATCAGAAATAGAAGAACATATCGGTTATCAAGGAATTGGGGAAACAGTTGAAGACTTTGTTGGATCGATCAGTGATGAAGTGCTTGAGAGAATGCATTACCTTCATGCAGCCTTGTCTGAAACCTTGAGGCTGTTCCCTGCCGTTCCCATGGTAAGAATCTTCGCCCTTCATCTCATTGAATTATTACTTACTTTTTTGGAAAAGAATTATTTTGACTGACTCTTGAATTTGAAATAAAATTAAAAGTCTGAAGTTAGAACCAATAGTATTTGTGGAAGGATATATCACCAATAGCGAAACAATACATTAGTTGGCTTCTAGGTTTCAATATAAATGTAAAATGCTAGTACTGTTTATGTTGGGCTTGTTCCGAAATACTTCATCATTCTTTTTGACAACATTTTATTTTAGGTATTACTTATACCCTTATAGGTGGTCGAAAGAATTAGTCATATATTACTCCGTAGTTGTTAACAGATTAGAAGACATTGACCCTTTAATAAAAATAAGCACCTTTGTTTTGGTCTTAGCAAATGGATAATCCGCATAATATAAATTTTTATATACATATCCAGTGCTCGCAGTTTTGATCTGAACTACTAAAGCTTCTTAAATGTGTGTGTGTGTGTTTCTAAGGATGGAAGAGTTGCAGAAACTGATGACATTCTTCCTGATGGTTATAAGTTAAAAAAAGGCGATGGTGTATACTATTTATCTTATGCTATGGGAAGAATGCCTTACATTTGGGGAGATGATGCTGAAGATTTCAAACCTGAAAGATGGCTTAATGATAACGGAGTTTTCAAACCGGAATCTCCTTTCAAATTCATTGCATTTCATGTAAGTAAACCTCCTTAACTACTTCTCCTTTACCTAAGTCTACTTTCGCTGCTATTCATCTGCTTACTCTGTTCTGAAAAGGAGGAAAGGACTTGTGCTATGTGTCTTGTGGTATATAAATCTGTATTTCTTCCATTTATATTGAAGTGTTGATATCATGTTGCTAACTGCTTGATGGTTGCTCTGGGGCTATTTTAGACATATCTACATTCTTATCTATGCGCGTCCCAATAATGGGATGCAAGAGGGATAACAGATGTACTTGAAGTTCTATACAAGAAATTTGTTTAAATAATGATGGTAATTAAAGATATCTGTTTGCTTGGTCATATTTTCAGGCTGGTCCAAGGATATGTTTGGGGAGAGATTTCTCCTACCGTCAGATGAAAATAATGTCGATCGCACTGCTTCACTTCTTTCGTTTTGAGTTGGCCTATAAAACAAGAAAGGTGACTTACAAAACAATGTTTACATTGCACATTGATGGAGGCCTTCCTCTCCATGCAATTCCAAGGACATAATGGTAAGTATTTGTTATTATGCAGTCTTTCAGAAACAATCTGACATTGTATTGCATTATTCACTTTCAAAACTATCAAAATTTTCTTTTGAGTACAAGTTAATGTTTGTATATAGTGTAAGAAAAGCACTACTTGTAGGACTTGTGAACAGTTTTGGATAATTTGTAAGTATACGGATGTAACTAGTTATCGTACTTATACTTTTGTCAAAAACAATTCAATCTTCCCGAGATTGTGTTCCTTTATGTCGTTTGGTAAAATAATGGTTTGTATGCAAATGAGAGACCAAGTCCAAGGATTTGAAAGTCAGTTGCTCATTCTGAAATTGCTTCTGCTTCTAGTGTTGGTCTTTGAAATCATGTCTTATTCTTGTACATTTAACACATTTATCGTACATTCAACGAAGTTTACACACTCTCATAGATATTGGATTAAAGATAGCTTCATTCCTTGCTAACTAAAGTTACCTTAAAAGCATCTTTTAATAATTTTCCAGACCAAGTTCGACTTTATGTTGATGGAACTCTTTTGCTGTTGACAGTATGATTACGTAATTTGCATTCCGTGGTATTCTAGTCTCTAATTCTAGCTATTGATGAATAAAACTCTAGACATCACAATGAACCTGCACACGAGGTTCATATTTATGGTTATAACAGTTAACATAGTCAAACTCAGTTTAAACAATTAAAACAACAAACTTCTGTTGAATTATGAGGAGTATGTTTTATAAAGTACATCTCTAGTCCCACAAAGAATCCGTCTTGTAACCAAAGTACAAACCGATGATAGTTGTGGATTCAAAATTGATAACTTTGTTGCACGCCCTCAGCCTGAAGGATGATCATGTGAGAATCTTGAATAGCGGCGTACAAGCTTCACTGATGTGCTGATATTGCCTCGCAACTAGGCTTTATATGTTGTGAAGTTGTTTTAGCTCGATCTAGTAACCCTCATATCCAATGAAGCAGCAGCATAAGTATTAGAATATGAAACCAAGAAAGCATAAAAAACTGGATAATCGCATGGAAATCATGATTTGTACGAGTTGTTTGGGCATTATATATGACATGTCTATGTAGTTAATGATTCAAGGGAATGAGAAAAAAAAAGTACAACAAAATAACGATGTTCAGCATGTGCTATTATGGAAATTGTATAATGTTTGAAGATTAGTGAACTTCTGATATAAGAAATGATAAACTCACACAATCTTTACAAAATTATATCCACAAACTTAGGTGGACCAATGAAATAAGGAGAGAGAAGCATGAGAGAGAATATTAGATTTGTTGTGATTGGTCCACGTCACTTGCCACATCATTTTGTATAACTTTATTTGTAAAAATTTGGTAAGTGTAGCATTTCTCAACTTTCAATAATGAAAAATATTAGAGAACTATGTGGATGTAACTAGAATCAACTATGTTACAAAAAAATAAAAATAAAAATGGACAAATAGGTAAATGCAGATAATAAAGACAAAGAAGTGAATATAAGACCCGTGATAGTGGTCTCTTCGGTTGGGCAACTGACGAAGGCCGACGAATCGAAGTCATTGGCACCGTTTCGTCGGTTGCTTCTCCGGTTGGACTTCTTCGGTTTAGCGACGAAAGGAGACGAGGTGTGGGGCTCATTTGCTTATTTTTTTTCTTTTATCCATTAAAAATAAAAACAAATAAATCCAACGGCTATATGTCCCATTTTTCAAAAAAAAAAATTATTTTTTTAAACATTAATCATACCCCAATTTACATTATAAGAGCACAAGGAGTGCAAGACACTGTTTCAGTGTTTTCGTCAGTGTTTTCGAGAACGCTGAACGAGAACACCGAAACAGAAAAGTGGGGTAGTGGTTAACATTGAGTTTCAGTGTTTTCGTCAGTGTTTTCGTAATTATTTTATTATTATTATTTTAGTTAAAAAAATTAAATACATAAAATAGAAAATAATAACAATAAGTAAAAAACAAATAACATTTAATTAAAACACACTTCATTAATAATAATTAAGGTTCCTAAAAATACATAATAGAAATAGATACTTAAAAATAAAAGTCCTAAATGCAATAATATTAAAAACGATACAATAACATTGAACTAAAACTAAACCATCTAGTCTTCATCCGATTCCGACCCATCAACATCTTCCGACTCACCACCCGAACCGAAGCCGTGACCCGAACCCGAACCGCCCTCACTCGGTTTGTTCCACCCTAGTCTTTCCCGAATCTTCTCTTTCTCCATGTTCAAGAACCAAGCATCACTTTCCGACAAACCATCCGTATTCATCTTCAAAACCCGCATTGCTTCCATGAGTTCCCGGGTCCGATACGCACTCGCCTTGGCTTGAGTCAAATGTTGAAAGTTTTGAGTGATCGACTCATCAAACGAAGGCGTGCTACTTTTGGTAGAAGTGTCGGATGATGTTTTGGCACTTTTAGCCCGCCTTGACTTTCCTTTTGGCCGCGGGTGTGGATCATCACCAAAAAGGGCGGCGTTCAGGTTTACTTCATCCGACCCATCATCATCCCCCAAATCCACGGCTATGTTCTCCAAGTCAACCGTCTCCCTCCGCTTGTTCCTACGGCCGACTACAACCGGGTCGGGCACCAACCACTTTTGTTTATCTTTCAAAAAATTCCACGCGAGCTCGTGGCCAAAAGTCGATTTCGCCTCATACCGGAAAGTCTCCAAACACCGCAACCGAAAATCTTCGTCTTTCTCACCACTATGCTTTTCTCTACCCAACCTATACCAAATACCTTGAAACTTTTGACAACGGTTGTTCAAATACGTCCACTTAGACGACAATGCGTCTTTTCCCCGTTCAACCACTTTTTCCATATCCGCACGCTTGTTGTACTCGTCCATAACCAAGTACCAAAAAGAGTCGTTTTTAATGTCGATGCCCCGGTTTGAGTCTTCCGAAATAGCAATCCAACATTGAGCTAAAAGTAGCTCTTCTTTGGATGACCAAAAGTTGCGAACGGGATATGTTTTCTTTTTTTTTGGCGAGTCCACCACTTTGGATTTTGTTTTTTTTGGACGAGAAGGCGTCGGTGTTTCGCCCTCAACCGAATGCTCCAAAGGTGCTTGTTCTTGACTTTGCTTCCATAATAAAAATTCTTGATAACTTTCGGGTGTGATTTGTGGTATTTGGGTCGATGGTGTTTGTGGTGGCGGGTTGTAAGTTTGTGGTGGATACGGGTTATGTGAAGATGATTGTGGTGTTTGTGAGTTGTAGTTTTGCGGGTTGTAGCTTTGTGTAAACGGGCTCCAAGTAGAATGAAGATTGTATGGGTTGTTTAGGTCGTTCGGGTTATCTGTAACACCCCCAAATTTGATGATTTGCGGAAGCTTGATTTGGGTGTTACTAATCAATAACAAAGCACAAAGATATACAGTAAACTACTCTATATGCGTTGTTTTAACAAAAATATATTGATAATCGAATGTTTACAACATTTAAAGCTTTACATAGCTCGAGTTTAAATAAAAGGAGATTTCAGTACATAAGTACTTGTACAAAATATACTAATGCAAGAAAATCTCAATCTTTTGTATGCTGACTCGAGCTAAAGTCCTGAAGCAGAAACATCCTACTGCTTGGTACCTGCGATATATGCTAAAAGGTCAGCTAAAAGCTGGTGAGCTCACAGGTTTGAAATCAGTTAATATAGTATGAACCGCAAGATTTAAATAATGAATTGCATCCAGCAATTAAATGATAGTCATCGTGTATACAGCCATGAGCACATAGTTGAGCTTAACTCGAGGGCCGGGTCCCCTATAGAGAATTCCGGGCGAGGTGCCTCCACGAATGCCTAATCAACATTCGTCTTCCCAAATATTAGTACGTCCGTTTACCCGGTTAGTGCTTGCTAACCCGAACGAGGAGGGCCAATCCTATATGGTACCATATACTAATATTCACGCTACAACGTATTAACAACTATGCTGACGGAGGACTTTAAATGATTAGTTGTGAAAAACTCATGTAGTATATGAAATGTTTGTACTTGCGTTCACATGTTAAAAATGAGCAATATATCACACCCTTGAGTAAAACAGTAAAAAGAGGGGCCATGAGACTCACCTGAGTCGTTGAGTTTATGAATATAGACTGAGAATGATTATCCGAGAATCGAAGTCCAAAGACTTGTAACCTGAGGGTGTCCACGACACGCGATGGTTATAATATGCGAAGGTATCTAATAAGACTACCTTGTAGTTGTTCGTCCAACTATAATGTCCAAATTACATTTGGTTGATTGATTCGAATGTTTGAAAATATGTACGGCCCGTTGGTGACGGATTTGTAATAATAATCTCAACTATTATTATTTTGATTTCGTGGCGTTTTACTTGAAAAATGTGTTTTAGAAGCCGTTACGGAATCTAAGTACGGGGGTCCGGGGGCAGCGCCCCTGGTAGCGGGGTCCAAGGGGCGGCAGCCCCTGGCGGGGTCCAAGGGGCAGAACCCCTGGCTAGGGTCGAGCTGCCAGGTCAGCTTGGAAAATTTTTATTTCTGCTATATTGCTTTGACGAAAAACGCATCTGGATCCGAATTTGGGTAAAATCAGGTGTTAAAATTTAGGGTCTCGACACTTAGTGAAAATCTGTGTTTTCTGGTTTGTGCGACGTTGGGTGCGACGTCGCAAGTCCTGACTGCGACGTTGAGCATGGCGTCGCTATGTGCGACTTTCGCAATTTAATGCGACGTTGTGCGTGGCGTCGCTATTTGCGACGTTGTTGATTTCTGCGACGTAAGGGCCTGCGTCGCTATACGCGACGTCGGCAACTTAATGCGACGTTAATGACGATGTCGCTATATGCGACGTGGTGACTGGTATTGCGACGTTGCAACTGACGTCGCAATTGGGCCAACCCAGATGCGACGTCGGAGTCTGTTCAGATTCCGGTGGCCGGAAAATCGGTCGAAAGGTTTCCGTTCGGTCCAAATCTTTTACCCAACCCATATTTGGACATTTTAAGTTGATACAAACCGCAAACAAGTAAAAACACTTAAAAACGAGAGGTGTCGGGATTTGTCGGAAACTTACAACGTGTCGGATGAAAAATCCGAAAAGATAGGATGATAGATCGTGATGCGGTGAGTCTTTTATTCCAAAGAGCCGATGAAATCCGAGTGCGTTTAGTGGTAGTATTTGTTGAATTTCGATGGTGATGATAATGGTGGTGGTTGTGGTAAGTTGAGAGAAAAAGAGAGGGAGAGAGAGAAAAAGAAAGAGAGAAATGAGAATGAGGGGTGGGGAATGGGAGGTTAAACTCCCATTTTTCGCCCCGCGTTCCCGCTCCGTGTGGTGTTCGTTTGCTCCGTCGTTTAAACGTTAAATAATTATTTTACATATTAATTGGTACGTTTTAAAATACAAGTTATTACGTGATATTTTATTTAAATATTTTACAAATCCATTTATTTTGAGTTATAAAAGGTAAGTTTGTTTATTAAATTTGCGCGTTTTAATATTTTAAATTGTGTAGGTTCTGTTTGCACGATACGAATGAATACGAAATATTATCATAATAATATTTTTGATATAACAACATTATTTAATAAAATTGGTCACCAACGTCCGTATTAAATTGAATCGAAATACATTCGATTTAAATTACGTACGATTTAACCAAATCGCATTTTCGTATATATTCAACAATATATAAATCGATACATTAATTAGCCTAACACAGAACTAATTACATGTATTAACATCTGATTAGGCACTAATTACTAGTCCTAATTTGGCGGGTGTTACATTCTCCCCCCCGTTAGAAGAATTTCGTGTCGAAATTTAGTTCGAAGTCGTGTTCGAGGTAGAGTCAGTGAAAAGTTGAGGATATTTGAGTCGCATTTGGTCTTTCCGTTCCCAGGTGAATTCCGGACCGCGCCGCGAATTCCATCTGACCTTGACGATGGGAATACGACTTTGTTTTAATTGTTTGACCTCACGGTCCATGATTTCGGCGGGTTCCTCAACGAAGTGAAGTTTATCGTCAACACGAATTTCATCAAGTGGGATAATAAGTGTCTCATCGGACAGACATTTCTTCAAGTTAGAAATGTGAAAGGTAGGGTGCACGCTGCTGAGTTCGGATGGCAGCTGCAATCGATAAGCTACGGGGCCAATCCGTTCGAGGATCTCAAAAGGCCCGATGTACCTGGGATTTAACTTCCCGCGTTTGCCAAAACGGATGACGCCTTTCCAAGGCGATACTTTTAAGAGTACTCGATCCCCAACTTGGAACTCGAGCGGTTTGCGTCTCACGTCAGCGTAACTTTTCTGACGATCACGTGCGGCTTTGAGTCGGTTTTGGATTTCCACAATTTTCTCAGTGGTGGCGTGTATGAGTTCAGGACCAGTGAGTTGACTGTCACCCACTTCAGTCCAACAGATCGGTGATCGGCACTTACGACCGTACAGTGCCTCAAAAGGTGCAGCCTTAATGCTGGCGTGATAGCTGTTATTGTACGAGAATTCGCACAACGGTAGATGTCTTTCCCAGTTTGTACCGAAATCAACTACGCAGGCTCGTAGCATGTCTTCCAGTGTTTGGATGGTTCGTTCACTTTGGCCATCGGTTTGAGGATGGTACGCGGTACTCATATCGAGACGAGTACCCAAAGCTTTTTGAAGTGACTGCCAAAAGTGAGAGGTGAAACGGGCATCCCTGTCAGAGATGATCGAGATTGGAACGCCGTGATGAGAAACGATTTCTTTAATGTAGATTTGTGCAAGGCGTTCCATTTTATCGTTTTCTTTGATTGCTAGGAAATGAGCAGATTTGGTGAGATGATCGACGATCACCCAAATGGTATCGCAACCTCTCGACGACTTGGGTAGTTTGGTTATGAAATCCATGGCAATTTGTTCCCATTTCCATTCAGGGATTTCAGGTTGTTGGAGTAAACCAGGAGGTTTCTGATGTTCGGTTTTGACTTTCGAGCAAGTAAGACACTTGCTGACATAAGTGGCGATTTCGGCTTTCATGTTCGGCCACCAATAAAACTCCTTGATACCATGGTACATTTTGTCGGATCCCGGGTGGATTGAATATTTGGACTTGTGAGCCTCATCCATCACCAAGTCTCGTAGGCTCCCGAAATTAGGCAACCAGATTCGGTTCAAGAAATACCTAATCCCGTTAGGCCTGATCTCGAATTGTTTGTCAATACCCCGTAAGGCTTCGGTTTTAACGTTTTCAGGTTTCAGGGCTTCGATCTGAGCGGTATGAATCTGAACGGTAAGATCGTTGTGAATGGTCATACTGAGGGCTCGGACTCGAAGTGGTTTCGGTCGTTCCTTTCGACTGAGGGCATCGGCTACAACATTTGCCTTCCCTGGATGGTACTTGATCTCGCAATCGTAATCGGTAAGCAACTCGACCCATCGACGTTGCCTCATATTGAGATCCTTCTGATCGAATATATGTTGGAGACTTTTGTGGTCGGTAAATATGGTGCACTTAGTGCCGTAGAGATAATGTCTCCAGATTTTGAGAGCAAAAACGACAGCCCCAAGTTCGAGATCATGAGTGGTGTAGTTCTTTTCGTGAATTTTCAGCTGTCGTGAGGCATAGGCAATGACTTTGTCTCGTTGCATCAGCACGCAACCGAGACCTTGGTGAGAAGCATCGCAGTATACCACGAAGTCATCGGTGCCTTCGGGTAAGGATAGAATTGGAGCACTGCAAAGCTTTCGTTTCAGAAGTTGAAACGCTGACTCTTGTTTATCGGTCCAATCGAACCTTTTGTCCTTCTGAGTCAGTACCGTGAGTGGTTGAGCTATTTTGGAGAAATTTTCGATAAATCGCCGATAGTACCCAGCAAGACCCAAGAATTGTCGTACTTCAGTTGCAGAGGTGGGTGCTTGCCAGTCTTTGATAGCCTCGATTTTTGATGGGTCAACGTGAATTCCCTGACTGTCGATCACGTGACCAAGGAATTGAATGGTTTGTATCCAGAACTCACACTTAGAGAATTTGGCATAAAGCTCCTCGTATCTGAGTAGTTCTAGAATAGTTCGGAGGTGTTGTGCATGTTCTTGCTCGTTGCGCGAGTAAATGAGAATGTCATCGATAAAAACAATGACAAACTTGTCGAGGTAAGGTTTGCACACCCGATTCATAAGGTCCATGAATACAGCCGGTGCGTTGGTTAGACCAAAGGGCATCACTTGGAATTCGTAGTGCCCGTAACGAGTTCTGAAAGCAGTTTTTGGAATATCGGTGTCGCGAACTCGTAACTGATGATAGCCTGATCGCAGGTCGATTTTTGAGTAGAAACTTGAACCCTGAAGTTGGTCGAATAAATCATCAATGCGAGGAAGTGGATAACGGTTCTTGACGGTCAATTTGTTCAACTCTCGGTAGTCGATGCACATTCGGAATGAACCGTCCTTCTTTTTAACAAATAAGACCGAAGCTCCCCAAGGTGAAGAACTCGGCCTAATGAATCCTCTATCCATAAGTTCCTGTAACTGAGCGGACAGCTCCTGAAGTTCGGATGGGGCTAAACGGTACGGTGCGCGGGCCACCGGTGCGGCACCCGGCACGAGATCAATTGAGAACTCAACCTGTCTAGACGGAGGTAAACCAGGTAGTTCTTCCGGAAAGACTTCGGGAAAGTCTCTAACAATTGGCACATCTTCAAGTCGCTTCTCTTCCGACTTCTTCTCTGTGATGTGTGCGAGTATTGCAGGGTAACCCTTTCTCAGAAATTTTCGGGTTTTTAAGCAAGAGATGATATTGAGTCCCGTCCCACCGGTCTCCCCCTGTATAATCAAGGTTCCACCGGCAGCGAGTGGAATGCGGACGATCTTATCGTAACAAATGATTTCAGCTCGGTGTTTGGACAACCAGTCCATTCCAATGATGACGTTGAAACTTCTGATTTCAACGGGTACAAGATCGATTGAAAAGGTTTCGTCAGCTAGGTTTAAAGTGCAATTAGGTATCACACTATCGGTTTTTATAAGTTCGCCATTTGCTAGTTCTACAGTGTACTTAATATCTAAGGCAACAGGATTGATGTCAAGTAGTGGGCAAAAGTCATCAGAGATAAAGCTTCTATCAGCACCAGTATCAAATAGAACAGAAGCATTTAAGTTGTTGAGGAGGAACATACCCGAGACCACATTCGGGTCTTGGCGGGCGTCCCCAGATTTGATGACGAAGGCTCTGCTTCGGGTGTTGTTGTTGTTGTTGTTGCTGTTGCGGTTGTTGTTGTTGTTGTTATTCTTCAGCTTTGGGCATGTGTCCCTGAAATGCCCGGGTTTCCCACACTCAAAACAGACTTTGGGTGGTCTGGTGTTGTTGTTGGAATTGTTGTTGGTAGGAGAATTGCAATCTTTGGTGAGGTGGCCGTACCTCTTGCAGTTGTTGCAAAAGGGACCACAGGAACCTTCATGGTGACGACTGCACTTGGAACAATAGGGTTTGTTTCCAGTGTAGCCCCGTGTGATGTCTGTGGTGGTGTTGTAGGCTTTGATGGTGTCGGGTTTCTTGTTTTGTTGGCTGGAGTGGTTATTGTGGTAGTCCGACCACTTTCGTTTGTTGTTTTGGGAGGATGAAGTGGGTGGTTCAGAATCTTGGCTCATGGACATCAGGTCTTGGGCCAACAGGATTGCACCGTCAATGGTGGTTTGGTTGGAAGAGGCAACATGCCCCCGAACAGGCTCAGGAAGGCCAAGGATGTACTTCCTGATTTTATCAGGTTCGGTGCTCACCATGGCTAGGCGAAGGGCGGCAAGTTGTTGAAATCTGGTGGTATAACCATCGATGTCACCACCCTGAACCTTTAGGTTCCAGAACTCCTCGTCCAGCTTTTGGAGTTTAGCGATTGAGCAGTATTTGGCAGTGAGTTTTGCTTTCAAGTCCTCCCAAGTTAGTTGGTAGGCAATGTCAGCACCCACTGATTGGGTATATGAATTCCACCAAGAGTGGACATCATCTTCGAGAGAGCAGGTGGCGAAGTTTACTTTGTCGTTCTCCGCGCATTTGCTGACACGGAAAACAGTTTCCATCTTTTTGAACCATCTGATCAGTCCGATGGCTCCTTCAGAACCCTTGAAGCTTGAGGGTTTGCAACTTTGAAAGTCCTTGTAAGAACAAGGTTTAGCAGCAGGGGTTTCAGCGGCATCGCTGTTTCTCGTGGAGTTTTGAGGAGTATTTCGAGCCAAGGCTTCAGTAACAGCTTGGGTTATAAGGGATGTAAGCTGAGCATCGGTGTATGGTCTTGTCTTTGGCGGCATGATTCTTCAATAAAAGAAATGAAGATACATGAGATTTTGTAGGAAAGTTGCATTTGTAATAGATGTACATGTATAAAAGCAGTAATACATGACATCAATATGAAAAGAATTATGGTAATTAATATGAGTTAAAACAGCAAGGAATATTTGATAGATAGTACAAGTTCAAAGGTTACATTCTACGGATGTATTACAAAAGGCGTCGGGAATTGTTACATCCGACTAATTTATAGAGTAGCGCTAGATAGTCATTATATTACGAGCTAGTTTACAAAACAAAGACTACACTAGTCTTAACGTAGATTAATTTGTTCCATCATCGTGACAAGACGGTCCACAGTGTTTGCAAGTCTGCTAGCTTGTCGGGCGTCATCTTCTGCTAGTGCTAGTCGTTGTGTAAGTCCACGGGCATACTCTTCTGCTTCATATGAGCGCTGTTCACATTCTTCCATCCTTTGTCGCAGAAGGGCATTTTCCACGCTTATTTCTATTACTTGGTTGCGAAGAACATCCATGTTGTTGTTTGTGGTTTCAAGGTCGTCGGAGACTTGTTCGATACGTTCAAGGGATGTAAGTCTCCAGTTTTCGTTCGTTTCCTGCAGCACGACATCCATGGTGTGAAGTCGCTGCTCGTGTTGGTTCACCCTAGCGGCTAAGGCCGGCAAGGTGAAGTGAGTGGGGTACGGGCCAGCTCGAGGCAACCTGGCGTTCCTCCTAGCTACCCTTGGGTTCTGCGACCCGGATTGAGAGCGAGATGAATTTGATGGTGTGTTTGCCATTTCTGAGACAAAACGTTAGTAAGATTGAGGCCTATATTCATATAGCTCCTATATAATATAGTCTATTGAGTGTCTAGCACAAACATGTTTCAGTCTCGGTCCTCTCGAGGTCAGAGTCTTCTAGTGTACCCTGTTCAGCCATAACTACTTTCAGATCTTACATCATCTTTTCTTAATTGTACATAGTTGATCAGGCTATGTTAAATTAAACTCGTATGATGTAATCACTGAACCGGTTATACCTAATAAGGAATACTACCTAATGGTCATAGTCTAGGCTCACTAAATGCAACCTAGTTCACTATAACCTTAGGCTCTGATACCAATCTGTAACACCCCCAAATTTGATGATTTGCGGAAGCTTGATTTGGGTGTTACTAATAAATAACAAAGCACAAAGATATATAGTAAACGACTCTATATGCGTTGTTTTAACAAAAATATATTGATAATCGAATGTTTACAACATTTAAAGCTTTACATAGCTCGAGTTTAAATAAAAGGAGATTTCAGTACATAAGTACTTGTACAAAATATACTAATGCAAGAAAATCTCAATCTTCTGTATGCTGACTCGAGCTAAAGTCCTGAAGCAGAAACATCCTACTGCTTGGTACCTACGATATATGCTAAAAGGTCAGCTAAAAGCTGGTGAGCTCACAGGTTTGAAATCAGTCAATATAGTATGAACCGCAAGATTTAAATAATGAATTGCATCCAGCAATTAAATGATAGTCATCGTGTATACAGCCATGAGCACATAGTTGAGCTTAACTCGAGGGCCGGGTCCCCTATAGAGAATTCCGGGCGAGGTGCCTCCACGAATGCCTAATCAACATTCGTCTTCCCAAATATTAGTACGTCCGTTTACCCGGTTAGTGCTTGCTAACCCGAACGAGGAGGGTCAATCCTATATGGTACCATATACTAATATTCACGCTACAACGTATTAACAACTATGCTGACGGAGGACTTTAAATGATTAGTTGTGAAAAACTCATGTAGTATATGAAATGTTTGTACTTGCGTTCACATGTTAAAAATGAGCAATATATCACACCCGTGAGTAAAACAGTAAAAAGAGGGGCCATGAGACTCACCTGAGTCGTTGAGTTTATGAAAATAGACTTTGATTGATTAGCGGAGTAATGAAGTCCAAAGACTTGTAACCTGAGGGTGTCCACGACACGCGATGGTTATAATATGCGAAGGTATCTAATAAGACTACCTTGTAGTTGTTCGTCTAACTATAATGTCCAAATTACATTTGGTTGATTGATTCGAATGTTTGAAAATATGTACGGCCCGTTGGTGACGGATTTGTAATAATAATCTCAACTATTATTATTTTGATTTCGTGGCGTTTTACTTGAAAAATGTCTTTTAGAAGCCGTTACGGAATCTAAGTACGGGGGTCCGGGGGCAGTGCCCCTGGTAGCTGGGTCCAAGGGGCGGCAGCCCCTGGCGGGGTCCATATAACGCCCCTCATTTAATACAACAATATAATATTAAGTCTGGCGGAAGCGACTACTTGAAATACATATTCTATTAAAACCTGCTAGAAATTTTCGCAACCCTTTGTACAATATGTTTAACTATTAAACAACCATAATTAACATGTTTACAAACCCGGGGCATTATATACTATAAAATATTATTTATTACAAACTGGATCAGAGTTGCAAGTTTCAAACATTCCCAGCATCAAAACATCCTTCCTGACTACCCACATAATATACATCACCTGCAGGAAGTAAATTGAGGGATTAGCACGAAGCTAAGTGAATGAATAATCAACTACAATTCAATTTAGCTAGCAATCTATTCACAATCAATAATGCAACAAATATCGTCAAGAGGAACGGTGGTTCCTAAGGACCCTGTGCCGGGTGGCCCCATCAGAACACTTACATCAACTGTAGGCCAAAACAGTGATTAACCGCTAACTAAATGCTAATCTCCATCAACACATGTACGCAACCCTGTGTTGACCAACATTAGCAATCAAGTCCAACCAACAATCTAGTTGACCTCTGGATTATACATTTCAATTCAATGTTCAACAAACAACCAATCAAATGGCATATCATTTCAAGGTTAACATACTATCAATAGTAATCCTATAATTACTGATTGAAATCAAACTGACACAACCAAATCAAACTGTGAGTTTCAAATCCACTCACCTGATTATCTCGTTTCACTTACTCAGCTGTCTTATCTCGCTGAGCTCTTTGTTTATCTGAGAATCAACAATCAGGTAGAAGTTAGAAATCAAGATCGTAACACTTGAATCACGTCAATTTAAATCATTAGGAACTTAACTCAATTAACATTACAAATATCATAAGTTCCTAAATACAACAACTATCATGTATTATTATGCTAATAAGTACAATTTACATTGCAAACAACAAGTTAGAACAAGTCTTAAAAGTTAAACAAAACATTTGCTGAAACACACCCCAAGCCGCCGGCTTCACTAGGGAAGCCGCCGGCTTCCACCTACAACCCGCCGGCTCACATTCTCCAGCCACCGGGTGAATTAAATTGGGTGGTAACAGAACTTAATTGCGTTTTAAAGCTTCTATTGGCCGCCGGATAACCAATCAACCCGCCGGCTATGGCTTTCAAGCCGCCGGCTTGGGTAGTTCACCCGCCGGTTTCCTTTCTACACAACGAAGCCGCCGGCTTCAGGGTACCAGCCGCCGGGTTCAACCGACGTACAGGGGATACCCAGTTCAGCTATGGCAGAAACTCAGCAAACAAATCACAACATATAAACCACAAACTCGATTTCAGTAGCATATATTCACTCATATAGCATCATTTAAACATGTTATAACATACCATAACATCAAGATCATCAAACACATGTATTCACTCAAAGTATAGATTAACAAAAATCAAAACTTACCACTTAGAACTAAAAACAAGTTGGTGGTGATGATTTACTAGCTAAAATCAAGATCAATCAGCTCAAAATCACTTGTTCCAAAGCTTGTTTGCAAAGATTTTAAAGGTTTTGAAGTTTTAGGGTTTTGTTTCTAAAAATGGAAAGTAAAGAAACTTTCCTAAAAAGGAAACTATATAAGTCGGCTCACATTTTACACCGACCCGCATCCACTTAAAACTAGTCCCTTTTCAATCTATTGCTTGGAACCTAAAAATCATTTGCGAGAAACTTCTTTTATTGCACCGTCAACTATAGTAAATCAAAACAATCAATAATTTACTAAGCACAATAAGTCATGAGGCTTATTTAACTAAGTTTCGCAAATAAACAAATAATATCAAATAATTTCCAATACAATAAAATATATTAATTTAAAATTAGAAATTACCAGACCAGAAGAGAGGATGTTACAACTCTCCTCCCCTTAAGAAGATTTCGTCCCCGAAATCTCACCACGAGCAAACAATCCAGGATATCTGGATCTCATACTATCCTCAGTTTCCCACGTTAGGTTTTCACCTAAACTATGTTTTCATTTTACTAACACCATGGGAATCTGTTTCTTCCTAAGTTTGGTCACTTTTCGGTCAAGAAGTTCTACTGGTTCTTCAACTAACTTCTGACTCTGATCAACTTTCAAATCTTTCAAAGGAAGAATCTGAGACTGGTCTTCAACGTTACATTTCCTCAAATAACAAATGTTAAACGTGTCATGAATACCAGTAAGCTCTGGAGGAAGATCCAATGCAACAGACTGATCATTAACAATCTGACGAATTCTAAACGGTCCAATATATCGAGGAGCCAATTTACCACGTTTACCAAACCGAATTACCCCTTTCCAAGGCGAAACTTTCAAATAAACAAGTTCACCTTCAACAAAAGTAACTGGTCGACGTTTAGGATCAGCATATTGTTTCTGTCTATCACGTGCAGCTTTCAACTTTTCACGAGCCACTGCAACTTTATCAGCTGTCATCTGAACAATGTCTGGACCTGCAAACTGTTTCTCACCTGCCTCTAGCCAACAAGTTGGAGTTCTACAACGGCGTCCATAAAGCATTTCATATGGAGGCATGCCAATACTAGAATGATATGAGTTATTATAAGCAAACTCAACCAATGGCAAATGAGAATCCCAAGAACCACCATACTCTAGAATACAAGCTCTTAACATATCCTCAAGTGTCTGAATCATGCGTTCTGACTGACCATCGGTTTGAGGATGATAAGCTGTACTAAGATTCACACGTGTACCCAATTCATGCTGCAAACTCTGCCAGAAATGAGATACAAACCTTGGATCTCTATCAGATACAATCGATAATGGAATACCATGCCGAGTAACAATCTCATTCATATACAACTGTGCAAGCTTACTCAGAGATGCAGTATCACTAGTAGCTAGAAAGTGAGCACTCTTGGTCAATCGATCAACAATGACCCAAACCATGTCATTTCCTCGGACAGTTCTAGGCAACTTGGTAACAAAATCCATAGTCAAATGTTCCCACTTCCATTCAGGAATCTCAAGCTGTTTCAACGACCCATACGGCTTCTGGTGTTCAGCTTTCACTTGAGAACAAATATGACAAGAACTAACAAACCTTGCTACATCCATCTTCATTGTAGGCCACCAATACAAAGGTTTCAAGTCATTATACATTTTAGTACTTCCCGGATGTACAGACAATCTGGACTTGTGGGCTTCATTCAGAATAACATCCCGAAGACCCCCAAACAAAGGAATCCAAACACGAGACTGAAAGGTTTTTAATCCCCTCGAATCATCCAATAACAATTCTTTTCGATTCAGCATAATTTCAGACTTCAAATTATGATCTAACAAAGCTTCTAACTGTGCAGTTTTTATCTGAGCCACCAAATCAGAAGAAACTTCTAAACGCATAACATAAACTCGATCAGAAGTTACCTTGCGACTTAAAGCATCAGCAACCACATTGGCTTTCCCTGGATGGTATTTAATTTCACAATCATAATCTTTGATTAATTCTAACCATCGCCTCTGCCGCATATTCAACTCTTGCTGTGAAAATATATACTGAAGACTTTTGTGATCTGTACAAATAACACATTTGGTACCGTACAAGTAATGCCTCCAGATTTTTAAAGCAAACACAACTGCTGCAAGTTCTAAATCATGGGTAGGATAATTTCTTTCATGAGGTTTGAGCTGACGAGAAGCATAAGCAATCACACGATCTCGCTGCATTAAAACACAACCCAAACCAGCAATCGATGCATCACAATAAACAATAAAATCATCGGACCCATCTGGCAATGCTAACACAGGAGCCTGACATAACAACTGTTTCAGAGTCTGAAAAGCAGCTTCCTGTTGTTCAGTCCATACAAATTTTTCATCCTTACGGGTCAATTTAGTCAACGAACCGGCAATTTTAGAAAAATCTTTAATAAACTTCCGGTAATAACCCGCCAAACCAAGAAAACTCTTTATTTCTGAAGCAGACTTTGGAGCTTTCCAATTCATTACAGCTTCAACTTTCGAAGGATCAACTTTAACACCATCATTACAAATAATATGACCCAAAAACTGTACTTCTCGAATCTAAAATTCACATTTCGAAAACTTTGCATACAAATGTTCTCTCTTTAAGGTTTCCAATACTAACCTCAAATGCATTCCATGTTCTGATTCGGATTTAGAATATACCAAAATGTCATCGATAAATACAATCACAAATTTATCAAGAAAAGGTCGACAAACACGGTTCATCAAATCCATAAAAACTGCTGGAGCATTCGTTAAACCAAAAGGCATAACCAGAAATTCAAAATGACCATATCTGGTTCTAAATGCAGTTTTAGGAATATCACAATCCCTAACACGAACTTGATGATAACCTGATCTCAAATCAATCTTTGAATAAAATGAAGATCCCTGCAACTGATCAAATAAATCATCTATGCGAGGCAGAGGATATTTATTCTTTACTGTCCGTTTATTCAATTCCCTATAATCAATGCACATTCTAAAAGACCCATCTTTCTTTTTCACAAACAGAACAGGTGCACCCCAGGGAGAAGAACTAGGCCGAATAAACCCTTTATCCAACAACTCCTGTATCTGATTCATCATTTCACGTATCTCAGATGGAGCTAATCTATAAGGGGCTTTGGCTATAGGTGAAGAGCCAGGAACAAGATCAATCTGGTATTCAACTTCCCTAACCGGTGGTAAACCAGGTAATTCATCAGGGAATACTTCCGGATACTCAGAAACAACCGGTACATCAGAAAGGGACTTCTTTTCTAACTTAGCATCAATCACATAAGCTAGATACGATTCACAGCCCTTAGACAAAGATTTCCTAGCTTTCATCATACTAATCAAAGGTATACAAACATTATCCCGTTCTCCTCGAGCCACGACATATGACTTTTCAGAGATTGGAATTCTAATCAGCTTATTGTGGCAATCTATGCTTGCTTTATACTGACTTAACCAATCCATACCAATAATCACATCAAAACTAGCAATTGGCATCAACAGAAAGGAAATTGGAAAAGTCTGGCTATCTATCATAATACTAGCTCCAATTACCGAGGTGGTAACAGGAACCGATTTGCCACTAGCTATTTCTACCTCAACTGGGTTTGTTATCACAGTAGGCATCATTTTCAACTTATCACAGAAGTACACAGATACAAACGAACAATTTGCACCAGAATCAAACAAAACACGAGCTGGTACAGAATTTACAAGAAAAGTACCCGTGATTACGTCATCTGTATGAACAGCTTCATCAACTGTCATTTGAAAAGCCCTACTAACTGCAGATGGCGGAGTCTTCCGCTTCTGACCAGAAGAAGCTGATGAACCAACAACTGTCCCCGAACCCTGTCTCTTAGCCTCAGAACACTGATTTGCACGATGACCTTCCTTATGGCAATTCCAGCACACATAAGTAGGAAAAACACAATCTTTGGCTTCATGCCCAATCACACCACATTTCACACATCTAGTGGTTTGCACAGTACACGGCCCAAAATGTCTAGCTCTACACTTAATACACCAATTGGGACGATCAGAAGTACCACCACGACTTTCTTGTTTCTTACCCTGCTGATTTCCTTGCCACCGTTGTTTACCTTTACCAGAAGGTTCACTTTTAGGTTTCTGAGAAGTCACCTCTTTCCTTGGCATCTCTTGAGGTCTCAAATCGCTATCAACAGATCGAGCTAACATGAAAGCATGAGGAAGTGAATTAGCTAACCTCACTGTAGTTCGATAATGATTTGGTAAAGTACCCACAAACTGGTCTATTTGAGTTCTCTCATCGGGAACCCACTGCTGAACAAACCTGAGTTTCTCTGTGAACTGATTTATCAAATCATCCATTGACATGTTATCAATTAACTGCAAATCCATAAACTCTTTTCTAATCCGAGCCATATCAAAGTTGGAACAATACTGTTTACAAACTTCATTACGAAAATCTGACCATCGGATAGATGCTTTCTGAAAAGAAGATAAAACAGAAGTAATCGAATCCCACCAATTCATAGCTGCTCCTTTCAAAAGTTGAGATGCATAAGGAACTTTCAATTCCTCTTCACATTGACAAACTTCAAATTTCTTCTCAACATCTCTTAGCCAATCCATAGTTACAGAAGGATTTGTACTACCCGAATACACAGACGGATTACTGCTCATAAAGGTTTTAAAAGAACACACCTTTTGCTTTGGCGGTGAAATCGTACCAAACACAGCATGAGATGATTCAGCCTCTTTTTGTTGTTTATACATTCTAAGCACTTGGTTTTCCTCTTCCAAATGAAGCAAATACTGGTCCCTTTCTACCTCCTCTCTAGCATGGAAAGAAGTACCAGCATTCTCATTCCGGTCATCATGAGTCTCAGCAGCAACTTCAGGCCTTGAGGCATTATTAGGGTTAACAGGTAGTTGCTCGTTATCCGCCATATCTGTAAACACCACAACAGCTTACAAATCATTAGTCGTTAGCACCTATTCTACTAACCGATTCACATTCAGTACATAATCCCTTTCCCAAGAATGTTTGACACAACACAATCAAAGTTTAGGATTGAACATACAATCATATTCAATTGCCCCAAACTATTGCTCTGATACCAACTTATAACGCCCCTCATTTAATACAACAATATAATATTAAGTCTGGCGGAAGCGACTACTTGAAATACATATTCTATTAAAACCTGCTAGAAATTTTCGCAACCCTTTGTACAATATGTTTAACTATTAAACAACCATAATTAACATGTTTACAAACCCGGGGCATTATATACTATAAAACATTATTTATTACAAACTGGATCAGAGTTGCAAGTTTCAAACATTCCCAGCATCAAAACATCCTTCCTGACTACCCACATAATATACATCACCTGCAGGAAGTAAATTGAGGGATTAGCACGAAGCTAAGTGAATGAATAATCAACTACAATTCAATTTAGCTAGCAATCTGTTCACAATCAATAATGCAACAAATATCGTCAAGAGGAACGGTGGTTCCTAAGGACCCTGTGCCGGGTGGCCCCATCAGAACACTTACATCAACTGTAGGCCAAAACAGTGATTAACCGCTAACTAAATGCTAATCTCCATCAACACATGTACGCAACCCTGTGTTGACCAACATTAGCAATCAAGTCCAACCAACAATCTAGTTGACCTCTGGATTATACATTTCAATTCAATGTTCAACAAACAACCAATCAAATGGCATATCATTTCAAGGTTAACATACTATCAATAGTAATCCTATAATTACTGATTGAAATCAAACTGACACAACCAAATCAAACTGTGAGTTTCAAATCCACTCACCTGATTATCTCGTTTCACTTACTCAGCTGTCTTATCTCGCTGAGCTCTTTGTTTATCTGAGAATCAACAATCAGGTAGAAGTTAGAAATCAAGATCGTAACACTTGAATCACGTCAATTTAAATCATTAGGAACTTAACTCAATTAACATTACAAATATCATAAGTTCCTAAATACAACAACTATCATGTATTATTATGCTAATAAGTACAATTTACATTGCAAACAACAAGTTAGAACAAGTCTTAAAAGTTAAACAAAACATTTGCTGAAACACACCCCAAGCCGCCGGCTTCACTAGGGAAGCCGCCGGCTTCCACCTACAACCCGCCGGCTCACATTCTCCAGCCACCGGGTGAATTAAATTGGGTGGTAACAGAACTTAATTGCGTTTTAAAGCTTCTATTGGCCGCCGGATAACCAATCAACCCGCCGGCTATGGCTTTCAAGCCGCCGGCTTGGGTAGTTCACCCGCCGGTTTCCTTTCTACACAACGAAGCCGCCGGCTTCAGGGTACCAGCCGCCGGGTTCAACCGACGTACAGGGGATACCCAGTTCAGCTATGGCAGAAACTCAGCAAACAAATCACAACATATAAACCACAAACTCGATTTCAGTAGCATATATTCACTCATATAGCATCATTTAAACATGTTATAACATACCATAACATCAAGATCATCAAACACATGTATTCACTCAAAGTATAGATTAACAAAAATCAAAACTTACCACTTAGAACTAAAAACAAGTTGGTGGTGATGATTTACTAGCTAAAATCAAGATCAATCAGCTCAAAATCACTTGTTCCAAAGCTTGTTTGCAAAGATTTTAAAGGTTTTGAAGTTTTAGGGTTTTGTTTCTAAAAATGGAAAGTAAAGAAACTTTCCTAAAAAGGAAACTATATAAGTCGGCTCACATTTTACACCGACCCGCATCCACTTAAAACTAGTCCCTTTTCAATCTATTGCTTGGAACCTAAAAATCATTTGCGAGAAACTTCTTTTATTGCACCGTCAACTATAGTAAATCAAAACAATCAATAATTTACTAAGCACAATAAGTCATGAGGCTTATTTAACTAAGTTTCGCAAATAAACAAATAATATCAAATAATTTCCAATACAATAAAATATATTAATTTAAAATTAGAAATTACCAGACCAGAAGAGAGGATGTTACAGTCCAAGGGGCAGAGCCCCTGGCTAGGGTCGAGCTGCCAGGTCAGCTTGGAAAATTTTTATTTCTGCTATATTGCTTTGACGAAAAACGCATCTGGATCCGAATTTGGGTAAAATCAGGTGTTAAAATTTAGGGTCTCGACACTTAGTGAAAATCTGTGTTTTCTGGTTTGTGCGACGTTGGGTGCGACGTCGCAAGTCCTGACTGCGACGTTGAGCATGGCGTCGCTATGTGCGACTTTCGCAATTTAATGCGACGTTGTGCGTGGCGTCGCTATTTGCGACGTTGTTGATTTCTGCGACGTAAGGGCCTGCGTCGCTATACGCGACGTCGGCAACTTAATGCGACGTTAATGACGATGTCGCTATATGCGACGTGGTGACTGGTATTGCGACGTTGCAACTGACGTCGCAATTGGGCCAACCCAGATGCGACGTCGGAGTCTGTTCAGATTCCGGTGGCCGGAAAATCGGTCGAAAGGCTTCCGTTCGGTCCAAATCTTTTACCCAACCCATATTTGGACATTTTAAGTTGATACAAACCGCAAACAAGTAAAAACACTTAAAAACGAGAGGTGTCGGGATTCATCGGAAACTTACAACGTGTCGGATGAAAAATCCGAAAAGATAGGATGATAGATCGTGATGCGGTGAGTCTTTTATTCCAAAGAGCCGAGGAAATCCGAGTGCGTTTAGTGGTAGTATTTGTTGAATTTCGATGGTGATGATAATGGTGGTGGTTGTGGTAAGTTGAGAGAAAAAGAGAGGGAGAGAGAGAAAAAGAAAGAGAGAAATGAGAATGAGGGGTGGGGAATGGGAGGTTAAACTCCCATTTTTCGCCCCGCGTTCCCGCTCCGTGTGGTGTTCGTTTGCTCCGTCGTTTAAAATTAAATAATTATTTTACATATTAATTGGTACGTTTAAAATACAAGTTATTACGCGATATTTTATTTAAATATTTTACAAATCCATTTATTTTGAGTTATAAAAGGTAAGTTTGTTTATTAAATTTGCGCGTTTTAATATTTTAAATTGTGTAGGTTCTGTTTGCACGATACGAATGAATACGAAATATTATCATAATAATATTTTTGATATAACAACATTATTTAATAAAATTGGTCACCAACATCCGTATTAAATTGAATGGAAATACATTCGATTTAAATTGCGTACGATTTAACCAAATCGCATTTTCGTATATATTCAACAATATATAATTCGATACATTAATTAGCCTAACACAGAACTAATTACATGTATTAACATCTGATTAGGCACTAATTACTAGTCCTAATTTGACGGGTGTTACAGGTTTGGGTTTTGAGACATTTTGAATTTGTTTAACAATTGTATGTAGATAGAAAAAGATGAAGAAGAAGTGAGTTTTGGTGTGAAAAAATGGTGGAAGTAATAGGTGTATTTATAGTGTGAAAAAAAAACATTTTAAAAAAAAAAAGTCAAAAAAGTCAACCCAAACGCTCCTCAAACGGCTACATTTTTTAAATTTTTCAAAACTTTTTTTTTTTGTTTTTTGCAAAGTATCCGTTGGCCACAAAAAAAAAAAAAAAAAAAAAAGAAAACGGCTCGATCACCACCGTTTTAACCAAAACACCGGACGAAAACGCCGAGCCGGAACGTCGGCCGGGAGCGCTGAACGCCGGGCTCCGGCGTTCTCGATGGGAAAACGGCGCAGGAACGAGAGGCACTCCGTGTGCTCTAAATATACACACAACTCTCACAATTTTTTACACACAACAACTACAATCTTTCACACAATTAACACACAAAATTGTCACAACATCCCTACAATTCTTCCCAAAATCATTCCAAACACCACCATCCGTGCCATGGACCGATAACGAGGTCAACATCTTGATCGAAGAGTGGGAGAACGCTTCCCAAAACGATATTATTGGAACTTCACGAACGCAAAAAAGTTTTTGGCAAACCATACAACAAAACTACAACTCCAGAATTGAGGTGAAACGTACTACAAATCAACTAATCGCCAAATGGAACAAAATAAAAAATTAGTTTATCTAATGTTCGTGTTCGCAATCGTAATGTGTTATTTTCATTATCGTAATGTTTTTTTTTTAATTATTGTAATGTTTTTTATATAGTTAGTGTAATGTTTTATTTATTAATGTAATGGTTTTTAATTGGGTTTTTTGCCAAAAAATGAGTCATAATTCTCATTTTTGTATTTTGGGTATCAAATATTCGTAAGTTTTTAAAATGAACTAACTTATCTGAATACTCAGGTACATTCTCCAATTTTGTGTTTTGTGTTTTGGGGGTATGATGACAAGTTTTTAAGTTTTGGTCCCTCGGATTACTGACAAAAAAAACCAATGCTCAGGTACAGTCTCCATACAACTGTACCAGCTCGTCTACGTTCTTCCATAATCGTCTCTCAACCCACCTCCCGGAGCTACCCGACTTGACCCGACCCGAATTAATCGACCGCATTTGCCGTCTTCTTATCCTCCGTCGCTTCGATGCCATAGCCACCCTACCAATCCCCTTCTCCGATGACCTCTTAAACCAAGTCTTAATTAAATTAAAATTAAACCCAAATGCGTGTTTACATTTCTTCAGTTTCGCTTCAAAGCAGCAACATTTTAGGCCACGTGTTAAATCGTATTGTAAATTAGTTCACATTCTGTCAAGGGGTAGAATGTTCGATGAAACCAGAGATAATCTGAGGATTTTAGTTGGGTTTTGTGAGGGAGATGGTCGGTTGGGTCTGCGTGTTTGGAGTGAATTAGTTAAGGTTTATCGTGAATTCGGGTTTTCCCCGACTGTGTTTGATATGATATTGAGGCTCTATGCCGAAAATGGGTTGGTTAAGAATGCACTCCAGGTGTTTGATGAAATGTGTAAGTGGGGGAGAATTCCTAGTTTGCAGTCTTGTAATGGGTTGTTGAGCGGGTTGGTAAGGAATGGTGAGTTATATTCGGTTTCTGTTGTGTATGATCAGATGAATATGATTGGGATTGTGCCTGATGTGTATAGTTGTAGTATTGTTGTGAATGCGTATTGTAAAGACGGAAAAGTAGACAAAGCTGTAGAGTTAATGAGAGAGATGGAGGAGGATGTTGGGTTGGAACCGAATATGGTGACATACAATAGTTTGATTAACGGGTATGTTAGTATGGGTGATATGATGAATGCAAAAGGAGTGTTGAAAGTAATGAAAGATAGAGGTGTGTCGATGAATGTGATTACGTATACTTTGTTAGTTAAGGGGTATTGTAAATTGGGGAAGGTGGATGAAGCTGAGAAGGTGCTTACAGATATGAAAGAGGAGAATCCGTCATTGATTTTAGATGAGCGAGCTTATGGTGTTTTGATAGATGGGTTTTGTCGAATAGGAAAGATGGATTGTGCTGTTCAAATTCGTAATGAGATGTTGAAAGCTGGATTGAAGGTAAATATATATATGTGCAATTCGATGATTAATGGGTACTGCAAAGTTGGTCAAGTTGATGAAGCTGCAAGGGTGGTAACGAGTATGAACAAATGGAATTTAAGGCCAGATTCTTACAGTTACAACACTTTGGTGGACGGGTATTGTAGGGAAGGTTGTACGGTTAAGGCTTACGAACTTTGTAAAAATATGGTCCATGATGGTTACAGTGTAAATATTGTAACTTATACTACACTGTTGAAAGGTTTTTGTACAACCAACAACATTGACAAAGCGTTGAAACTTTGGCGTCTCATGTTAAAAAGAGGCGTGATGCCTAACGAGGTTGGATATGGTATTCTGCTTAATGGGTTCTTTAAAGTGGGTGATTTTGAACGGGCTGGAATGCTGTGGAAACAGTTTTTAGCTAGGGGATTTGTTAAACCTGTTATAGGGTTTAATACAATGCTTAGTGGATTATGTAAAATGGGAAAAATGGCTGAAGCAGAGCAGGTTATTGTTAAGATGAACGAATTAGGTTGTCCACCAGACTGAATTACGTATAATACACTTGCTGATGGTTATTGTAAAATTGGGAACATGGACGTGGCTCTTAAAATTAAGGATACCATGGAAAAGAAAGCCATCCCTTTGTCCATTGAAATGTATAACTCACTTATTACTGGATATTTTAGATCTAAAAAGTTAAGTAAAGTTGTAGAAGTACTCAAACAGATGCAAAAGAGGGTAATAATCCCCAATATCATAACGTATGGGGCTCTTATTTCTGGTTGGTGCAAAGAGGGGATGCTGGATAAAGCCTTTAATGCATATTTTGAGATGAAAGACAGGGGTTTAGTTCCTAATGTTAAATGTTGTCATATGTAGCACTATGGTCAGTGCACTCTATAGGTTTGGGATGAATGATGAAGCAAACATGCTATTGCAGAAGATAATGGATTTTGATATTTTACCTGGAGACAAAAGTTTTGAGAAATTTTTCGAGTGGGACGCGAGGAAGTTAAATGTCCAGAAAGTTTCAAATATAGTTGATGGAATAGTGGAAGCTACTCGTATTCCCAACAATGTTGTGTACAATGTAGCTGTTGCAGGGCTATGCAAACTTGGAAAAGTTGATGATGCAAAAAGATTCATTTCTGGATTGTTACAAAAAGGGTTTAGTCCTGATAATTTCACTTATTGTACCCTAATTCATGCTTTATCATCTGCCGGTGAAGTTAATGAAGCATTTAAGCTACGTGATGAGATGTTCAACAAGGGTCTTATTCCTGACATTGCCACATATAATGCACTAATAAATGGTTTATGTAAATCAGGGAACCTTGATAGAGCAGTGCGACTCTTTTACAAGCTTTCGTCGAAAGGTGTTCCTCCGAATGTCATTACTTACAATACATTGATAAAAGGATGTAACAAGACTGGAAAAACTTCGAGGCCCTAAAACTAAAAGACAAAATGATGCAAGAACGAGTTGCCCCTTTAGCTGTCACGTGTTCTGGTTTGATTAATCGTGACCATAAGAACACCGAAGTGATAGCAGCTGCTATGTGAAAGATCTGTGAATCATTAAGAGATTTAAGAAGTAAAATAGAACAGATGATATTGTACAATGAACTTGATGACACTAATTTACGATGGATATAGGTATGCCCACCAACTCAGTGAACGATCCTTGGTTTAAACTAGGAATGTATGATTTATATACATTTCTGTATACCTCTCCATATCTAATAAATATTCAGTTAATAAAGCATTGTATGTATATGATTTTGTAGATTTGCCAATACCTGGTCCTTATATCTAGAGAGAGGATCACCACACGAATAAGCTGACCAATGTTGTAGAGGCAAGTTATGAACATGAGGTAAATTAAATTTTTAAAAAGGTTTCTGTAATAAATTGTATAGTATGTACTTTGTCATCGCAATGAGGCTATTCTATACTCGAGAATTTGTTGATTTTGCGGCAATTATCAAACAAGATTTATAATTTGCTATCTTGAGATAATTGTGTACTGTCATTTCATGAATATCACATTCTATGTTTAGAAAAAAACAAATCTAGTAACCCACCTCATACGTTAGCATCTGAACTTAGACAGGATTAAGTTGCAGCTGACATAGGAACACCACCTACTATACAACTTATCAATTGAATGTCTGAACTAGATATATACAGAAAAGACTTATCTGAAACTATATATTGTTCATGTTTCTTACTTATAATGCTCTTGTATGTAGGAAGGATAGCGCAGATAAAGTTAAAGATATACAGAGATGGACTGTGCTGCGTTCCTTATCATACTATCCTTTTTGACAATATTCTATGTCATTTCCACTAAGTTGGGCAGGTGGAAGTCGGGTAACGTTTTCCGATTCCCGCCTGGGCCCTACCCTATTCCAATAATCGGAAATATCTTTGAACTCGGGAAAAAACCCCATCTCTCACTTACTTCCCTCTCCAAAACCTATGGTCCACTGATGTCGCTAAAATTGGGTAGCACCATGACCATAGTTGTATCATCACCGGAACTTGTCAAACAAATCCTTTTTGAACATGACCAATCCTTCTCGAGCAGATCAGTTCCTGACACTGCACGGGTGGTCAACCACCATCTATTCTCCATGGTTTGGTTGCCAGTTAGTGATCGATGGCGAAGGCTAAGAAGAACAACCAAAGAACACTTGTTCACCGCACAACAACTTGATGCTGGCAAGCTCCTACGTAGGATCCAGATACGAAAACTTGTTGACTATGTCCATCAATGCTCTATCAGCAGCAAACCGGTAAATATCGGAAGAGCTGCATTCACAACATCTTACAACGTTCTCTCCAATTTCATTTTCTCCACTGATATGGCTTATTATGATTCTCTTGAATCTCAAGAATTCAAGGATGCAGTATCTTCTCTGGCTGATATTGCTGGAAAAGCTAATTTAGCAGACTTCTTCCCTCTACTTAAACCATTTGATCCACAAGGTTTGCTTCGGAAGGGCAATGTTTATGCTGAAAAATTAATGGCTATATTGAATAAGATGGTAGATCAACGGGTGCAAGTGAGAGGAAAGTCCTTCGCTGGTGCGTCTTCTACAAGCCAAGACGTCTTAGATTTGCTGCTGGACCTCAGTCAGAAAGATGAATCTGAGTTTAGCCGAAATGACATGCTGCACATGCTTTTGGTAGTTAATTATGCTTTTTTTATTCCATCATGATGCATTGATGAATTGGTAATTAGAGCAGAATATGCATGACTTAGAGGTGTCAATTCGGGCGTCTTGGGTAGTGGGTACGTCAAATCAGGTTGGGTCATTTCTTTTATGTGTCGACATGGCCCCTGATTGGGGTGAGCCCTTGAAACATTTGTGTCCATGTTTATTTTTATAAAAGGTTGTGATAACTTTCTGTGTTAATAATGGTTTACTTTCTGTGATAACTTGCTGTGTTAATAATGGTTTACTTTCTTTTTATAATGGCTATATTTGATAAAGGTTGTGATAACTTTCTGTGACAATATCAAAATTATTGCTTAAATCACTTCAGTCTCTAAATAAAAATGATTCCAGAGTTTGTATGCAATAAAAATAGTCTTTGGACGACTCTTATCTTGTTCGACCCATTTGACACGTTTCTCTTTTATATAGTTCTTTGATTTGACATCTGTCCCCAGAGTGATGTATTATTAAGAAAGGGTTTTGAAATCCACAATGGTGTCCGTACACCAAGTCCATAGCCTAGGTGGAGATGACATAGCCTAGGTGGAGATGACATGGAGTCCATGCATATTGACATGCATTGTAGGAGGATGTCCATATGCAAAGTCCATAGAATTTTTTTAGATGTCCATGTGCATGGACTTGTATGGACTTGAGAAAGAAGGCAATTATGGAACCCATATGGACTTGGTAAAGTTTATAGGACTAGAGGGGAAGGTTTATAGGATTGGTAGCTTATGAAAAACTTTTTGAATTTACAGTATTTCATATAACACCTGATCTAATTCATTTCACAATATTTTGTCTAGGACTTATTCGCTGCTGCAACTGACACAACGACAAGCACCTTGGAATGGGCGATGGCTGAGTTACTACACAACCAAGAAAAAATGGTGAAAGCTCGGTCTGAGCTCGTGGAAATAACTGGGAAGGACAACATGATTATCGAGGAATCAGACATCTGTAAGCTCCCATACCTAGCAGCGGTTGTCAAAGAAACCCTTCGGCTACACCCTCCAGTTCCATTTTTACTCCCTCACAAAGCTTTGTGTGATGTAGAAGTCAATGGCTTCATGGTACCTAAAGATGCACGAATCCTATGTAATGTTTGGGCTATTGGTCGAGACCCATCCATATGGTCTGAGCCTCTGAAGTTCATGCCTGAGAGGTTCTTTGTAACACCCGTCAAATTATGACTAGTGATTTAGTGCCTAATCATATGTTAATACATGTAATTAGTTCCTTGTTAGGCTAATTAATGTATCGAATTATATATATTGTTGAATATATACGAAAATGCGATTTGATTAAATCGTACGCAATTTAAATCGGATGTATTTCGATTCAATTTAATACGGACGTTGGTGATCAACTTTATTAAATAACGCTTTTATGTCAAAAATATTATTTTGATAATATTTCGTATTCATTCGTATCGTACAAACCAAACTTACACGATTTAAAACATTAAACCGCGCAAACTAAATAAACAAACTTATATTTCATAACTACAATATAAATTAAATTGTATTTTGAACTTATAATTAAAATGTAAATAATTATTTAACGATTAAATGACGGAGCAAACGAACACCACACGGGACGCGGGGCGAAAAACTGGAAAAGTTGGGATAAACCCCCACCTCCCATCTTTTTCTTCATTTCATCTTTCCTTCTATCTCTCTCTCTTCTTTTTCTCTCTAAAAAGAAACAAACCACCAAACTCATAAAACCGCAAAATACTACCACGAAACGCGACCGGATCACAAATATTTTTAGAGATTCACGACCACCTCGCGACGATCTACAACGCTACCTTTCCGGATTTTCATTTCGGCAAATTGTAAGTTTCCGACAAAATCCCGAAATCACTCGATTCTTAGTATTTTTCGTTTGTGGTTGTTTATATAACATGTATATGTCCCTTACTAAGCATATAACACGATTTCATAGCTTAAAAACGAGTTTAAAACGGATTTTTGGTCGGAATTAACGTTGACAGCCGGATTTCTGGGCTGGTGTTCATCCATGCGACACAAGCATTGTGTCGCATGTTGTGTCGTATTTTAGCCTTTGTGTCGCATAAATTTCCTTGTGTCGTACCTTATGTCGTACCAGATAATTAATGTCGCAAGTCCTGCGACACAACTACTATGTCGCATACCCCATACGACACAATCACTATGTCGCTGTTGAATCAGCATTTCGCATCCATGCGACACAACCCTAGTGTCGTATGGATATTGTGTCGCACTCCTATGCGACACAACCCTTGTGTCGCATAACCCATTTAATGTCGCATGATTGTGTCGCATAAAACAGCAGGTTTTCAAATCTCAATTTCACTAAGTGTCGGAACTATATAACCTCAAACACTTATACGATACGACTTATAAAACACATTGGGACACACTTTTAAGTGCAAAACGCCAATTACAAAATAATAATACTTAAAGTTTATTATTCCAAACCCATCACCAACGGGCCGTACATGTTTTCAAACACTTAACAAATCAACCAAATCGTAGTAATTTGGACATATATATAGTTGTGTAACAACTACAAGGGTGATCTTTTGAGATACCCAATTATGATTATAACCATCGCGTGTCGTGGACACCCTCAGGTTACAAGTCGTTGGACTTCATTATTCGCTAATCAACTTACGTTTGTTTAAACGCTCTCAGACTCAGGTGAGTCTCATAGCCCCTCTTTTTACTGTTTTACTCAGGGGTGTGATATATTGCTCAACTTTTAACATGTGAACGCAAGTACCAACTTTTCATATACTACATGAGTTTTTCGAAACTAATCATTTTAAAGTCCTCCGTCAGCATAGTTGTTAATACGTTGTAGCGTGAATATTAGTATATGGTACCATATAGGATTGACCCACCTCGTCCGGGTTAGCAAGCACTAACCGGGTAAACGGACGTACTAATATTTGGGAAGACGAATGTGGATTAGGCATTCGTGGAGGCACCTCGCCCGGAATTCTCTATAGGGGACCCGGCCCTCGAGTTAAGCTCAACTATGTGCTCATGGCTGTATACACGATGATTATCATTTAATTGCTGGATGCAATTCATTATTTAATTGCTGGATGCAATTCATTATTTAATTGCTGGATGCAATTCATTATTTAAATCTTGCGGTTCATACGATATTACTTGATTTCAAACCTGTGAGCTCACCAGCTTTATAGCTGACCTTTTAGCATATATCGCAGGTACCCAGCAGTAGGATGTTTCTGCTTCAGGATTTAGCTCGAGTCAGCATACAGACGATTGAGATTTTCTTGCATTAGTATATTTTGTACAAGTACTTATGTACTGAAATCTCATTTTATTAAACTCGAGCTATGTAAAGCTTTAAATGTTGTAACATTTCAATTATCAATATATTTTGTTAAAACGACGCATATAGAGTCGTTTGCTATTTATCTTTGTGCTTTGTTATTGGTTAGTAACACCCAAATCAAGCTTCCGCAAATCATCAAATTTGGGGGTGTTACAGATTGGTATCAGAGCCTAAGGTTATAGTGAACTAGGTTGCATTAGTGAGCCTAGACTATGACCATTAGGCAGTATTCCTTATTAGGTATGACTGGTTCAGGGATTACAGCATACGAGTTTAATTTAACATAGCCTGATCAACTATGTACAATTAAGCAAAGATGATGTAAGATCTGAAAGTAGTTATGGCTGAACAGGGTACAATAGAAGACTCTGACCTCGAGAGAACCGAGACTTAAACATGTTTATGCTAGACACTCAATAGGCTATGTTATATAGGAGCTATATGAATATAGGCCTCAATCTTACTAACGCTTTGTCTCAGAAATGGCAAACATTCCATCAAATTCATCTCGTTCTCAATCCGGGTCGCAGAACCCAAGGGTAGCAAGGAGGAACAGCAGGTTGCCTCGAGCTGGCCCGTATCCCACTCACATCGCCTTACCGGCTTTAGCCGCTAGAGTAAACCAACACGAGCAGCGACTTCGCACCATGGATGTCGTGTTGCAGGAAACCAACGAAAACTGGCGACTTACATCTCTAGAACGCATTGAACAGGTCTCCGACGACCTTGAAACCACAAACAACAACATGGATGTCCTTCGCAACCAAATAATAGAAATAAGGGTGGAAAATGCCCTTCTACAACAAAGGATGGAAGAATGTGAACATCGCTCACATGAAGCAGAAGAGTATGTGCGTGGACTAACACAACGACTTGCACTAGCAGAAGACAACGCCCGACAAGCTAGCAGGCTTGCAACCACTATGGACCGTCTTGTCACGATGATGGAACAAATTAATCTACGTCAAGACTAGTGTAGTCTTTGTCTTGTAATCTATCCTGTAATCTAGTAACTATCTACGCGCTACTCTATAATTCAGTCGGATGTAACAATTCCCGACATCTTTTGTAATACATATGTAGGATGTAACCTTTGAACTCGTATTAGCTATCAAATATTTTTTGTCGTTCAACTCATATTAATTGCCATAATTCTTTTTCATATTGATGTTATGTATTACCACCTTTATACATGTACATCTGAAATAAATACAATTTTCTTACAAAATCTCATGTATCTTCATTTCTTTTATTGAAGAATCATGCCGCCAAAGACACGACCTTACACAGATGCTCAGATCACGTCACTCATAACCCAGGCTGTTACTGAAGCCTTGGCTCGGAATACCCCACCCAACTCCACAAGAAACAGCGATACCGCTGGAACCTCTGCCGTCAAACCTTGTTCTTACAAGGACTTCCAAAGCTGCAAACCCTCGAGCTTCAAGGGTTCTGAAGGAGCCATCGGACTGATCAGATGGTTCGAGAAAATGGAAACTGTTTTCCGTGTTAGTAAATGCGCGGAGAACGACAAAGTAAACTTCGCCACCTGCTCTCTTGAAGATGATGCCCACTCTTGGTGGAATTCATATACCCAATCAGTGGGTGCTGACATTGCCTACCAACTCACTTGGGAGGAATTGAAGGCAAAACTCACTGCCAAATACTGCTCTATCGCCAAACTCCAAAAGCACGATGAGGAGTTCTGGAACTTAAAGGTTCAGGGTGGTGATATCGATGGTTATACCACCAGGTTTCAACAACTAGCTGCCCTCCGCCCAGCTATGGTTAGCACTGAACCTGATAAAATCAGGAAGTACACCCTTGGTCTCCCTGATCCTGTTCGGGGACATGTCATCTCTTCAAAACCAACCACCATTGACGGTGCAATCCTATTGGCCCAAGACTTGATGTCAATGAGCCAAGATTCTGAACCACCCACTTCATCCTCTCACAACAACAAACGCAAGTGGTCTGACTACCACAACAACCCCTCCAACCAACAAAACAAGAAAACCGACACCATCAAAGCTTACAACACCACCACTGACATCATCAGGGGTTACACTGGGAGCAAACCATACTGTTCCAAGTGCAGCCGTCACCATGAAGGTTCCTGTGGTCCCTTTTGCAACAACTGCAAGAGGTACGGCCACCTTACCAAAGATTGCCGCTCTCCTACCAACAACAACCCCAACAACACCAGACCACCCAAAGTATGCTTTGAGTGTGGGAAACCTGGGCATTTCAGGGACTCGTGCCCAAAACTGAAGAACAACAACAACAACAACCGCAACAGCAACAACAACAACACCCGAAGCAGAGCTTTCGTCATCAAATCTGGGGACGCCCGCCAGGACCCGAATGTGGTCTCGGGTATGTTCCTCCTCAACAACTTAAATGCTTCTGTTCTATTTGATACTGGTGCTGATATAAGCTTTATCTCCGATGATTTTTGCCCATTACTTGACATCACTCCTGTTGCCTTAGATGTTAAGTACACTGTAGAGCTAGCCAATGGAAAACTTGTAGAAACCACCAGTGTGATACCTAATTGCACTTTAAACCTAGCTGACGAAACCTTTTCGATCGACCTTATACCCATTGAAATCGGGAGTTTCGACGTCATTATTGGAATGGACTGGTTGTCCAAATATCGAGCTGAAATCGTTTGTCACGATAAAATCGTCCGTATCCCATTCGCCGTTGGTGGAACCTTGATCATACAGGGGGAGACCGGTGGGACGGGACTCAATATAATCTCCTGCTTAAAAACCCGAAAATTTATGAGAAAGGGTTACCCTGCCATACTCGCACACATCATGGAGAAGAAGTCGGAAGAGAAGCGACTTGAGGATGTGCCGATTGTTAGAGACTTTCCCGAAGTCTTTCCGGAAGAACTACCTGGTCTACCTCCGCCTAGACAGGTTGAGTTCTTGATTGATCTTGTGACGGGTGCCGCACCGGTGGCCCGCGCACCGTACCGTTTAGCCCCATCTGAACTTCAGGAGTTGTCATCTCAGTTACAGGAACTTCTGGATCGAGGATTCATTAGACCGAGTTCTTCACCTTGGGGAGCTCCGGTCTTATTTGTCAAAAAGAAGGACGGTTCATTCCGAATGTGCATCGACTACCGAGAATTGAACAAATTGACCGTCAAGAACCGTTATCCACTTCCCCGCATTGATGATTTATTTGACCAACTTCAGGGTTCAAGTTTCTACTCTAAAATCGACCTGCGATCAGGTTATCATCAGTTACGAATTCGCGACACCGATATTCCAAAAACTGCTTTCAGAACTCGTTACGGGCACTACGAATTCCAAGTGATGTCCTTCGGTCTAACCAACGTACCGGCTGTATTTATGGACCTCATGAACCGGGTGTGCAAACCTTACCTCGACAAGTTTGTCATTGTCTTTATCGATGACATACTCATTTACTCGCGCAATGAGCAAGAACATGCGCAACACCTTAAGACCATCCTTGAACTACTTAGACACGAGGAGCTTTACTCTAAATTCTCTAAGTGTGAGTTCTGGATTCAAACCGTTCAATTCCTTGGTCACGTGATCGACAGTCGGGGAATTCACGTGGACCCATCAAAGATCGAGGCTATCAAAGACTGGCAAGCACCCACCTCTGCAACTGAAGTACGACAATTCTTGGGTCTTGCTGGGTACTATCGACGATTTATCGAAAATTTCTCCAAAATAGCTCAACCACTCACGGTACTGACTCAGAAGGACAAAAGGTTCGATTGGACCGAGAAACAAGAGTCAGCGTTCCAACTCCTGAAACAAAAGCTTTGCAGTGCTCCGATTCTATCCCTACCCGAAGGCACTGATGACTTCGTGGTATATTGCGATGCTTCTCATCAAGGTCTTGGTTGCGTGCTGATGCAACGAGACAAAGTTATTGCCTATGCCTCACGACAGCTGAAAATTCACGAAAAGAACTACACCACTCATTACCTCGAACTCGGAGCTGTCGTTTTTGCTCTCAAAATCTGGAGACATTATCTCTACGGCACTAAGTGCACCATCTTTACCGATCATAAAAGTCTCCAACATATCTTCGATCAGAAGGATCTCAATATGAGGCAACGTCGATGGGTCGAGTTGCTTACCGATTACGATTGCGAGATCAAGTACCATCCAGGGAAGGCTAATGTTGTAGCCGATGCCCTCAGTCGAAAGGAACGACCAAAACCCCTTCGAGTCCGAGCCCTCAGTATGACCATTCATAACGATCTTACCATTCAAATTCATACCGCTCAGATCGAAGCCCTGAAATCTGAAAACATCAAAAATGAAGCCTTGCGGGGCATTGACAAACAATTCGAAATCAGACCTAATGGGATTAGGTATTTTTCAAACCGAATCTGGTTGCCCAGTTTTGGGAACCTAAGAGACTTGGTGATGGACGAAGCTCACAAGTCTAAATATTCTATCCATCCGGGATCCGATAAGATGTACCACGATATCAAGGAATTTTATTGGTGGCCAAACATGAAAGCCGAAATCGCCACTTATGTCAGCAAGTGTCTTACTTGCTCGAAAGTCAAAACCGAACATCAGAAACCTCCTGGTTTACTCCAACAACCTGAAATCCCTGAATGGAAATGGGATCAAATTGGCATGGATTTCATAACCAAACTACCCAAGTCGTCGAGCGGTTGCGATACCATTTGGGTGATCGTCGATCGTCTCACCAAATCTGCTCATTTCCTGGCAATCAAAGAAAACGATAAAATGGAACGCCTTACACAAATCTACATCAAGGAAATCGTTTCTCATCACGGTGTTCCAGTCTCAATCATCTCTGACAGAGATGCCCGTTTCACTTCTCACTTTTGGCAATCACTGCAGAAAGCATTGGGTACCCGTCTCGATATGAGTACCGCGTACCATCCTCAAACCGATGGCCAAAGTGAACGAACCATTCAAACACTAGAAGACATGCTACGAGCCTGCGTAGTTGATTTCGGTACAAACTGGGAAAGACATTTACCGTTGTGCGAATTTTCGTACAATAACGGTTATCACGCCAGCATTAAGGCTGCACCTTTTGAGGCACTGTACAGTCGTAAGTGCCGATCACCGATCTGTTGGACTGAGGTGGGAGATAGTCAACTCACTGGTCCTGAACTCATACACGCCACCACTGAGAAAATTGTGGAAATCCAAAACAGACTCAAAGCCGCACGTGATCGTCAGAAAAGTTATGCTGACGTGAGACGCAAACCACTCGAGTTCCAAGTTGGGGATCGAGTTCTCTTAAAAGTATCGCCTTGGAAAGGCGTCATCCGTTTTGGCAAACGCGGGAAGTTAAATCCCAGGTACATCGGGCCTTTTGAGATCCTCGAAAGGATTGGCCCTGTAGCTTATCGATTGCAGCTGCCATCCGAACTCAGCAGCGTGCACCCTACTTTTCATATCTCAAATCTGAAGAAGTGTCTGTCTGATGAGACACTTATTATTCCATTAGATGAAATTCGTGTTGACGATAAACTTCATTTCGTTGAGGAACCCGCTGAAATTATGGACCGTGAGGTCAAACAACTGAAACAAAGTCGTATTCCCATCGTCAAGGTCAGATGGAATTCGCGGCGTGGTCCGGAATTCACCTGGGAACGGGAAGACCAAATGCGACTCAAATATCCTCAACTCTTCACTGATTCCACATCAAACACGACCTCGAGCTAAATTTCGGGACGAAATTCTTCTAACAGGGGGAGAATGTAACACCCGCCAAATTAGGACTAGTGATTTAGTGCCTAATCATATGTTAATACATGTAATTAGTTCCTTGTTAGGCTAATTAATGTATCGAATTATATATATTGTTGAATATATAAGAAAATGCGATTTGATTAAATCGTACGCAATTTAAATCGGATGTATTTCGATTCAATTTAATACGGACGTTGGTGATCAACTTTATTAAATAACGCTTTTATGTCAAAAATATTATTTTGATAATATTTCGTATTCATTCGTATCGTACAAACCAAACTTACACGATTTAAAACATTAAACCGCGCAAACTAAATAAACAAACTTATATTTCATAACTACAATATAAATTAAATTGTATTTTGAACTTATAATTAAAATGTAAATAATTATTTAACGATTAAATGACGGAGCAAACGAACACCACACGGGACGCGGGGCGAAAAACTGGAAAAGTGGGGATAAACCCCCACCTCCCATCTTTTTCTTCATTTCATCTTTCCTTCTATCTCTCTCTCTTCTTTTTCTCTCTAAAAAGAAACAAACCACCAAACTCATAAAACCGCAAAATACTACCACGAAACGCGACCGGATCACAAATATTTTTAGAGATTCACGACCACCTCGCGACGATCTACAACGCTACCTTTCCGGATTTTCATTTCGGCAAATTGTAAGTTTCCGACAAAATCCCGAAATCACTCGATTCTTAGTATTTTTCGTTTGTGGTTGTTTATATAACATGTATATGTCCCTTACTAAGCATATAACACGATTTCATAGCTTAAAAACGAGTTTAAAACGGATTTTTGGTCGGAATTAACGTTGACAGCCGGATTTCTGGGCTGGTGTTCATCCATGCGACACAAGCATTGTGTCGCATGTTGTGTCGTATTTTAGCCTTTGTGTCGCATAAATTCCCTTGTGTCGTACCTTATGTCGTACCAGATAATTAATGTCGCAAGTCCTGCGACACAACTACTATGTCGCATACCCCATATGACACAATCACTATGTCGCTGTTGAATCAGCATTTCGCATCCATGCGACACAACCCTAGTGTCGTATGGATATTGTGTCGCACTCCTATGCGACACAACCCTTGTGTCGCATAACCCATTTAATGTCGCATGATTGTGTCGCATAAAACAGCAGGTTTTCAAATCTCAATTTCACTAAGTGTCGGAACTATATAACCTCAAACACTTATACGATACGACTTATAAAACACATTGGGACACACTTTTAAGTGCAAAACGCCAATTACAAAATAATAATACTTAAAGTTTATTATTCCAAACCCATCACCAACGGGCCGTACATGTTTTCAAACACTTAACAAATCAACCAAATCGTAGTAATTTGGACATATATATAGTTGTGTAACAACTACAAGGGTGATCTTTTGAGATACCCAATTATGATTATAACCATCGCGTGTCGTGGACACCCTCAGGTTACAAGTCGTTGGACTTCATTATTCGCTAATCAACTTACGTTTGTTTAAACGCTCTCAGACTCAGGTGAGTCTCATAGCCCCTCTTTTTACTGTTTTACTCAGGGGTGTGATATATTGCTCAACTTTTAACATGTGAACGCAAGTACCAACTTTTCATATACTACATGAGTTTTTCGAAACTAATCATTTTAAAGTCCTCCGTCAGCATAGTTGTTAATACGTTGTAGCGTGAATATTAGTATATGGTACCATATAGGATTGACCCACCTCGTCCGGGTTAGCAAGCACTAACCGGGTAAACGGACGTACTAATATTTGGGAAGACGAATGTGGATTAGGCATTCGTGGAGGCACCTCGCCCGGAATTCTCTATAGGGGACCCGGCCCTTGAGTTAAGCTCAACTATGTGCTCATGGCTGTATACACGATGATTATCATTTAATTGCTGGATGCAATTCATTATTTAATTGCTGGATGCAATTCATTATTTAATTGCTGGATGCAATTCATTATTTAAATCTTGCGGTTCATACGATATTACTTGATTTCAAACCTGTGAGCTCACCAGCTTTATAGCTGACCTTTTAGCATATATCGCAGGTACCCAGCAGTAGGATGTTTCTGCTTCAGGATTTAGCTCGAGTCAGCATACAGATGATTGAGATTTTCTTGCATTAGTATATTTTGTACAAGTACTTATGTACTGAAATCTCATTTTATTAAACTCGAGCTATGTAAAGCTTTAAATGTTGTAACATTTCAATTATCAATATATTTTGTTAAAACGACGCATATATAGTCGTTTGCTATTTATCTTTGTGCTTTGTTATTGGTTAGTAACACCCAAATCAAGCTTCCGCAAATCATCAAATTTGGGGGTGTTACATTCTTATACATCAATACTGATTATAAAGGTCGAGACTTTGAGCTTATTCCATTTGGTTCTGGACGGAGAATCTGTCCTGGATTGCCTCTTGCACATAGAATGTTGCATCTCATGTTAGGCTCCCTAATTTGCAAGTTTGATTGGAAGCTTGATGGAGATATTAGTCCCAAGGATATGGATATGAATGAGAAATTTGGAATTACGTTGCACAAGAACGTTCCTCTTATCGCCATTCCAGTCAAGATCTGATACCATCATATACCAAAGTCATCTGACATCAGCAGTAATGTTATGTGTTAACGCTATGAAACATGAGTCATAATCACAGTTTTAAGCATATGAGACTACCTTGTTTTCTAGTTATCTTATACCTAGCTCTCACGACAAGTACAGGTGTTCGTAGGTTTTGTGTTGTCGGTTCATCGTCATCGGTGTCTATTGTATGTGTATGTATATATGTGTGCGTACGTATAAAATATATAGCGTAATGCTTGCTTTCTCGTTATGCTCTTATTACCAGACAAGTAACGTGAACCTTTAATATTGTGATTAGTTAGGATAAATGATATGTTGGCATAATTTTGAAGACCTAAATTTAGACCTACAAGTGTGATTGGTAGTTATACAAAATTGATTGGATGAGATTAAGAAAGAAAAAATATTCAACCAATCAGAATATTAGGTCCACATAAGTAGTCCTGTGTAGCATTAGTAGTTAGTTAGAGCTTGAATGCTTGAGTGACTTAACGACAATTCGTTAAGTGAGAATTTATAGCCGTTACTCTTTCTGCCTAAGCATGCATTTAGTACCAAGCTGATTTCTCAATTGTCAACTGTTAATAGTATTTGAAAACGACTCGATTGCCAAGCTAGGTTTAAATAGCTTTTGGATTAGTTTTTACCGTTTGGTCAAAGAAAAAGATTAGTTTTTACTGTGAAAGACCACTTTCTGTATAAAAATAACGTAGAAAAATAGTTTAAGTTTATAACGAAAATCAAACGTGCTTTTTTCTTCCGAGTTCTATTTACTATATTATGCTTTTGTATCGTGTTTATAATATGGTACTGTATGAAATTAGAGAAAATGATAAATCTTACCATTAAAAAATAACGAATCTCAGCCTTTGATTTTCAAGATGTACAGTTCAGATTCACTGCATTATAACGACACTGCATCTTATCATTTAAAAATTTGATGCATCTTAACCGAACCCTTATATTTTACATTAATCATAATGTACTTTTTATATATATTATTAACTTTTGAAGTTCAAATGAGACTGAAAAATTTGGTGAGAATGGAGGAACCAGTAAGAATGTGTCACGTGTCATAAAACTAATTTTCTCAAACGTTTTTAAAAATCAAATATCTCACAAACGGTAAGTCAAAAAATTATAAAAATTACACCATAAAAATTAGCATTTTTTCCTCTTCAATTTGCCATCTCATAAGGTTTACTTTCGACGACTTTTTTTGGATTTTACAAATTGTACAAAATTAGTAACACATGTGTTACACGCTGGTATCACACTATCACATGTGTTACTAGCTAGTATCACATGTCTTACTCGCTGGTAACACATGTATTAGTTGTTTTCAAAACCCACCGAAAAATGGAAAAAAAAAAGTGTAACACCCACTATTTGGGCCTAGTAGTTTATGATATTTCCTGACTTTAAATGATTATTTAATGTGTTAGGAAATAGTATTGTTTGTTTTACCTGAAAATAATAGGTAAAAGAGTCTAAAGACTTATTGTGACTAGTGAAATATTAATTGTTTTAAATTAATAAAGCTGTCGGAACAATAAAATATTTGGAATCGCAAATGGTTTTCGCGTTCCAGACAATATATTTAGAAGGTGAATAAAATTATACCAATTTAATTGGGGTCGGTTGGATGAAGCCGACTTATATTTCTTGATATCATTCATTTTCATTTTCTTCGAGAACTAAACACATACAAATTAGAGACATAAATTAAATCAAGGGATTAAGGTTGTGATTGTGGTTTCAATCTTAACATCATCATCTTAGCTTCCTTCTTGATTGTACAAATCTTTCAAACATGATTTAATTGAATTTAAATAAATTCATGATATATGGATGAAATTAAGACTTGAAAGTTGTTAGTAGATGCTATGTGATGTTCACTAATGTTAGTTGAAACATTAAATTGAGATAGAATCTGTGTTTGTATGCATTTTGAGTTTAAATTAGGTTTTGGGGTTTTGAGCAGAGCTGAATTTGCTGGGACGAAGGGAGTACCCGGCGGGAACTTCCCTTACCCGGCGAGTAGTAATGGTTTGGGTTAACCCGGCGGGTAATGACCCGATCCGGCGGGTAGTGTGGTTTGAGGGAGAACCCAGCTGCTAATTGGTAAACCCGGCTGATTCTTTAGCCTTTAAAACGAGAAATGGTTCTGTTACCACATTTGGAAATTTACCCGGTTGTTTTGCTTGTGACCCGGCTGCTTGAATGCACTACCCGGCGGGTAGTAGAGGTACCCGGCGGGTACTCTCGGATTTCAGCAGTTTTATTGTAAATTAAATACATATGATTGATGTTTATAAACCAGTTATGGTTGTTAATTAATGATATGATTCTGAGATAAGTTGTGTATTATAAAATGAGTAGTTATAATTAATATTATGACTTGGTAATTATGTAGTTGAATATTATGTACTGAAATATGTTATATGATTATAACATAAGTCATTGATATTAATGAGTTACTGACTTGTTAATCTGTTTTATTCTCAGATTGTGAGCAGACTCAGTGACATTAGACTACTGAGTGGACGACTGAGGTATTGGTGAGTGGATCTGTACCCTCAGTATGATTTGGTTGTAACGGGTTTGGTTACAATGGGTAACCGTAGATGTTACTGTTGATAGACTGTTAATCTGATATGATTCCATGATAATTATGGATTATGTGTTCCATGGCCTTTGAGGCATATATGTGATGAGAAAGAGGTCAACATGAGTTGAGCTTGGTTGCTATTGATTAGTCGATGGGGGTTCCTTGTACACATCGTTAATGGGAACCTATGTCGGTTGAGCGAATAGCAATAGGCTATTGGTAAACCGTTGTATTGGCTTGCAGCTCAGTGGGGTTTACAAGTGTTGCTTGAGGGCCACCCGGGCATTGAGGTTCCTCAAGGACCACTGATCCTCTTTGATATGTGTGTGTTTACGATTATTTGTTGTAAACTGATTTGTTATGCTATGTTGTGCTGATGGCTATAGTTTCATTCACTTAGCTTTCTGTTAATCCCCCACATTACTTCTTGTAGATTATGATTAGATAACTGGCTGGGCAAGAAGCGGTTGATTGGAATGGAATGTTTGACGACCAGGCGTTTACTCTGATATCTGATTTGTATAATCAGTGTTGTATGTTTTGAAATTATATAGCACCTAATTTGTGATAATATGTTTTGAAACGGTTTGACTTTATATATAATATGAAATTGTAAGTTTTGGACATACGCTTCCGATGTAAAATATATTTAACTAATGTTAGAATTGAAGGGGTTTTAAGTTAGTATCAGAGTATAGGTTTGGGCGAATTGAACGTGGTAAGTGTTCAGTCCCAAATCTATTTTGTGTTTAGTCAAACATTCCAGAGTGTGGGGATTTGGTATTGCATGAGAATTGGTTAGTATTTATGTACTAACGATTAACCAGTTGTGAGTTGTTGTTTGAGTACAGATATGATAGATAATGGACACCCGACTAATACTCTTGATAATGCCTCTCGGATGGATGCTTCTCCTCTGAAAGCACAGAATGATAGACATGGGCAAATTGGTACTTCATTTTTAGCTCATGAGAATTATAGACTGACTGGATCTTCTCAGCAGAAGGTTTGTTCTTTTAAAACATTCATGGCTAGTAAACCTTCAGAATTTTATGGAAGTTCAAATCCTTCAGTTACTTTAGATTGGTTACGCGATACTGAGAAAAAATTTGAGATTTGTCAATGTGAGGATGAATTAAAGGTTCCTTATGCTGTGCAATTATTGAAAGGATAGGAAATGACTTGGTGGGATTCGATTTTTGCTATTTTGACTCCACAACAGAAAGCATCTATTAGATGGTCAGATTTTTATAATGAGATGTGTAAACAATTTTGTTCTGATTTTGATATATCTCGTATTAGACAAGAGTTTATGAAACTTCACCTGATTGATCAGATGACTATTGATGAGTTGATTAATCAGTTTACAGAGAAATTGAGATTTGTACAGCAGTGGGTTCCAAATGATAGGACCAAAATTGATCATTTTGTTGGAACATTTCCACCCAATTATCGGACAACTGTGAGATTAGCATATTCGCTTTCTCAAGCTTTTGCCTTAGCTCGTTCAGTGGATAGTGACTTACGGGCTCAGGATGTACAGAATAGAGAAAGGGCTTTGCAGCAATCTGAAAGTGATCCTTCTGGTAAGGGTAAATGGAAATGGCAAGGTAACCATGATGGTTCAGCTGATAAACCCAAGTGGTGTTATAAATGTAAATCTAGACATATGAGGCAGTGTACTTCTCAGACTGCTAGATGTATGAAATGTGGTGTGTTTGGACACGATGCTAAGGATTGTACTTATCCTAATCATGTTTGTTGGAAATGTCACAAGGAGAGTCATCGAGCGAATCTGTGTCCAGAGGCTAAGGGATAGGAGTTGGGATTGGTCGTGGGGTTGTCATCTTCTAGCTATAAGTGAAGAATCTGCCATCAGTTGCTGACAGAGTTCTTCGGATGACAGTTGATGAAATTGTCGAGACGACTGACATCATTTCAGGTACTTTTGTATAAACCCTGTGCTAGCATATATTTTATATGATTATAGAACTGATTGTTTATTGATATGGTTTATTGTACGATAAACTGAAATTGACCTCACAGTGATAGTTAATTCTTTTAAATTAGAATTAATTGATAATAAGATAATGCATGTTATCACGTAGGTGACTGAAGTTAGTATTTGATAGTAGGTCATATGTTGAGTTAAATTTTGTTAGTATAAATCTTTATCTTATAAGATTTTGACATGTATTGAGTGAGATATGTGATACGATATTGAAAATTGATGATTAATTTTTATTTCGGATAAGTCTTGTGACTTGGCCTGAGGGATATGAGAAATGATTATTTCATTGGATTAACTGTGAATTGAACAGCAGGGAATTGTCTTTTGACATTGAAACAGCTGTTGTTTCAGACTTTTGATTTAGTATTGCTTGATGGATTTAATGATTCTATAATGTATTGTAATACATTTGGCGAGTTTAGATCGAACTTTGATGCAATGAGATTGGAATTATTGTTTATGCTTCGTGATGGCCTAAACTATATGAGAGGAATTATCTTATCTAGGATTTGGAGTTTGAAATTGTTGCTCTACGTAGAGACATTGTAAAGATCTAATTATGGAAATTGATATTATCTGGAAAGGATAATGTTGTTGCAGACTTATGACAGGAATTACCTTATGTGTTTGAAATTCTCTTCAGACTTAGTGGATTAACTGAAATGCTGTTCAGTTTGAGATTGTTATTGAACAATTATAGAGGATTAGAGATTGTTTAATCTCGTGTTGAATTCAATTGATTTGAGATTTAAGGATGTGAGTTTAACTGAAACTCCTAAGTTTTGATGGTTTGATCATCCGAGGATTATTAAATTGCAATGATTTGATTTCATTATCTTGATGGATTACCAAAGGAACGGATGTGACATGGATTGTAAATCCTTGATATATGTATGATTTCAAGTTTAAAACGAGTAATTGAGAATTATATGAATTATTGAGATGTATTGATGGGATTTGAATTTAAATTTCGTGGATATCGTGAGAAATGATATGATATGGTATTGTAGAAATGGAAACGAAAATTAGGATTAATGTCTATATGAGATAAGTGGATTATATGCGATTAATATATTTTGGAAATTGAGTGTGATTAGATTTCGAGAACGAAATCTCTTTAAGGGGGAGAGATTTGTAACACCCACTATTTGGGCCTAGTAGTTTATGATATTTCCTGACTTTAAATGATTATTTAATGTGTTAGGAAATAGTATTATTTATTTTACCTAAAAATAATAGGTAAAAGAGTCTACAGACTTATTGTGACTAGTGAAATATTAATTGTTTTAAATTAATAAAGTTGTCGGAACAATAAAATATTTGGAATCGCAAATGGTTTTCGCGTTCCAGACAATAGATTTAGAAGGGGAATAAAATTATACCAATTTAATTGGGTCGGTTGGATGAAGCCGACTTATATTTCTTGATATTATTCATTTTCATTTTCTTCGAGAACTAAACACATACAAATTAGAGACATAAATTGAATCAAGGGATTAAGGTTGTGATTGTGGTTTCAATCTTAACATCATCATCTTAGCTTCCTTCTTGATTGTACAAATCTTTCAAACATGATTTAATTGAATTTAAATAAATTCATGATATATGGATGAAATTAAGACTTGAAAGTTGTTAGTAGATGCTATGTGATGTTCACTAATGTTAGTTGAAACATTAAATTGAGATAGAATCTGTGTTTGTATGGATTTTGAGTTTAAATTCGGTTTTGGGTTTTGAGCAGAGCTGAATTTGCTGGGACGAAGGGATTACCCGGCGGGTACTTCCCTTACCCGGCGGGTAGTAATGGTTTGGGTTAACCCGGCGGGTAATGACCCGATCCGGCGGGTAGTGTGGTTTGAGGGAGAACCCGGCTGCTAATTGGTAAACCCGGCTGATTCTTTAGCCTTTAAAACGAGAAATGGTTCTGTTACCACATTTGGTAATTTACCCGGTTGTTTTGCTTGTGACCCGGCTGCTTGAATGCACTACCCGGCGAGTAGTAGAGGTACCTAGCAGGTACTCTCGGATTTCAGCAGTTTTGTTGTAAATTAAATACATATGATTGATGTCTATAAACCAGTTATGGTTGTTAATTAATGATATGATTCTGAGATAAGTTGTGTATTATAAAATGAGTAGTTATAATTAATATTATGACTTGGTAATTATGTAGTTGAATATTATGTACTGAAATATGTTATATGATTATAACATAAGTCATTGATATTAATGAGTTACTGACTTGTTAATATGTTTTATTCTCAGATTGTGAGCAGACTCAGTGACATTAGACTACTGAGTGGACGACTGAGGTATTGGTGAGCGGATCTGTACCCTCAGTATGATTTGCTTGTAACGGGTTTGGTTACAACGGGTAACCGTAGATGTTACTGTTGATAGACTGTTAATCTGATATGATTCCATGATAATTATGGATTATGTGTTCCATGGCCTTTGTGGCATATATGTGATGAGAAAGAGGTCAACATGAGTTGAGCTTGGTTGCTATTGATTAGTCGATGGGGGTTCCTTATACGCATCGTTAAGGGGAACCTATGTCGGTTGAGCGAATAGCAATAGGCTATCGGTAAACCGTTGTATTGGCCTGCAGCTCAGTGGGGTTTACAAGTGTTGCTTGAGGACCACCCGGGCATTAAGGGTTCCTCAAGGACCACCGATCCTCTTTGATATGTGTGTGTTTACGATTATTTGTTGTAAACTGATTTGTTATGCTAAGTTGTGCTGATGGCTATAGTTTCATTCACTTAGCTTTGTGCTAATCCCCCACATTACTTCTTGCAGATTATGATTAGATAACTGGCTGGGTAAGAAGCGGTTGATTGGAATGGAATGTTTGACGACCAGGCGTTTACTCCGATATCTCATTTGTATAATCAGTGTTGTATGTTTTGGAATTATATAGCACCCAATTTGTGATAATATGTCTTGAAACGGTTTGACTTTATATATAATATGAAATTGTAAGTTTTGGACGTACGCTTCCGATGTAAAATATATTTAACTAATGTTAGAATTGAAGGGGTGTTTTAAAAAGTTCGTCGAAAGTGTGCCTTGTCACATCTCTAATCGAAGAGAATAAAACTCTGATTTTTATGGTGCAATTTTAGTAATTTTTTGAGGTACCGTTTGGGAGATATTAAATTTTAAAAAACGTGGGGGAAAGAGGGTTTAATGACACGTGGCACATTCCTATTGGTTTCCTCATTCTCACAACAAGTTGCTGTAATCATCTGAACCTTACTCTACAGTAAATATTAAAAAAAAATTATTTTACTTTTTTCCTTTCTTTTCACTTTCTCCCAACTTGAGAACACAAGTTGAAACAGGAATGAGCGTGGTACAAAATTGGTACCGTACCGTACCAAACCGGTTGGTACCATTTTTCTTTTTGGTCATAATGTGAGTACCGAATACCGTACCAAATGAAGTGGTATGGTATCGGTACGGTACGGGTATTGGTACGGTAAAAAGTGGGACTATACCTGCTTGGTACCGAAAATATTTAAATACAAAAGTGAACAATGTTCAGCTGTAAAAAGTTGTACAACACAAAAAAATAACACCACCTCAATAACAAACTGGACTAAGTATGATAACTTAAACAAAAAGACGGCAAAGAATCAACATGCTTATGTTTTCGAAATAAAGTTATCAAACACGAAATTATCAACAACATTGACCATAATATAACATAAATAAAGTTGAGTGTGATCCTTAGTAATTGATGATGATTAGGATTTAAGTTTTGTGAATGTTTTAAAACACATCAGTTGCATATATATATATATATATATATATATATATATATATATATATATATATATAACACGTGTTAGCAACAACCATTCTTATTTTGTAATAAACAATATTATCGTATAAATCATATAATGGCAAAAATATAGGACTTTATATACCGAGACCGGGTACTAAACCGGGAAAATACCGGTACTATACCGAAAGTTTCGCATACAAAAAAAAATTTTATACAAGTACCGAATACCGTACCATTTGAAGTGGATGGTACCGGTACGGATACGGGAGCGGTACGGTACGAGTACGGTATCGGGATTTCGGTAATCATGTTCATCACTAGATTGAAAAGTAGCTTTCCATTCTCGTCCTCTCACTCATCTTCACTTCCTTTCACTTCTATTCTTTTCTTCAACAAAATCAACTCGAGAACAAAGTGGTTTTGATCAGTAGACAAAATCACAGAGGGGTTTATTTTCAAGGTCTGGAAAATAATCACGGTACGATTTTGTTTTTCACGGCACAATTGCGAAGTCAACCAGAATCTATCTATTATTATAAACCCTCCTTGAGCCACAAACTCAATATAGTATCTTTGATTTGGCCGTGTGGACTAAACCAATCTCTGCGATCCAATATCGGATATAACGTACCATGTAATATCTTGTGTTTGTATTGTCGTACGTTTATTATCTTAATGTGTGTATTGTTTGTGTTCATTTATAAATTTATTGTTTGTGGGTGTAATGGCAATTACACGTTGCCTTTTTTTGGGTTGGTTGAATCATAACAACAGGTATTAGAGTGATTAACTGATCGGTAGTTGGAGTTCTAGTCTTCCCTACAAGAAGATGAAGCATACCTTCACGGTCCAATTCTTATCCACAAAAAGATTTGAAGACTTCAAATCACAGTGGATGATGGATGGGACACAACGATGAAGATAATTCATGCCTCTTGCCTATCGAAGAGCAAATAATAGTATGAAGACAAATAAATTATCTCACCATATAAATCATGTTACATTCATTAATAAAATGGTACTTACTATGTCCATGGCCAAATGAACACGATGTCTGCGATCTATTCTAGATGTATTTCTGTAACACCCCCAAATTCGTTGAATTAGTTTAGCGGAAGCATTTGTTTAAGTATGGGGAGTGCCACAATACACGGTACATGCATACGTATCAGAGCATATGATTACAACAAAACATCAATATATTAAGATGCCAAAGTTAATAGTTTACAAAAGTTGACGACTCATCGAATCGTATAAAAGTAGTAATGTTATACAAAAGTGGATTTCTGGAATATGACTAAAAACCGATTAGTTATACAAAAGAAATCCATTGTCAAAAGTTGGCATCCTATTTGCATCGCGGGTCGCCTAAATTCCATATGTGCAGGCGGTTCTTACTTGCGCAGCTAATTCCATGAAAAACATAGTAAAAGTCAACAACGAGGTTGAGTGAATTCACAGGTTTTATGTTTACAAGTTCAGTTTTGATAAACCACGGTTGTTTATAATGTATCGTTGGGATGTCACCCAAAAGTACAGTGTTGTTGGGATGTCACCCAAAAGTGTAGTTCGTAAAACCAAATACGTTTCCAAATAGTTGTTTGTAGGAAAGTTCGTATCCCAGTAGTTGTAGGAAAGCAGTATCCTATTTTCAAGTATGTTTTGTAGGAATATACGTATCCTAATCGTAGATATGTTTCGTTGGGATGTTGCCCAAAAGTATAGTTCAAGTTATAGTAGGAATGTAAGTATCCTATTAGTTGATCGTAGGAATATCAGTATCCTAATAGTTGTGTCTCGTAGGAATATCAGTATCCTAATCGTTTGGTGGGTCCATGTCAGTAGGAACCCAGTGCCCATGTCAGTAGGGACTTTTCAATAGTTTGTGCCCATGTCAGTAGGGACTTTTTAATAGTTTGTGCCCATGTCAGTAGGGACTTTTCAACAGTTACTGCCCATGTTAGTAGGGACTTTTCAACAGTTAGTGCCCATGTCAGTAGGGACTTTTCAATAGTTTGTGCCCATGTCAGTAGGGACTTTTTAATAGTTTGTGCCCATGTCAGTAGGGACTTTTCAACAGTTAGTGCCCATGTCAGTAGGGACTTTTCAATAGTTTGTGCCCATGTCAGTAGGGACTTTTCAATAGTTTGTGCCCATGTCAGTAGGGACTTTTCAGTTGCTTGTGCCCATGTCAGTAGGGACTTTTTAATAGTTCAATCAGTTAAGTAAATAGTGTTGCTGGTCGTTCTCCAGCGTTTTCAAAACAGTACCGGTCGTTCTCCGGTTTATCAAGTATAGTTTATCCCGTTTGTAATGGTTTGTCGTATGAAAACGTTATTTCATAAACATTAGTTGTGTAACAGTTTAACAGTTTCAATGTACTCTAATCGTTCGAGTAAAACCAGTATACAATCATGTATGTAAAAGCGTTTGACTATGTTTTCCACCCCTGTTCAAAGCAGTTAAAACAGTAAATGTAGGGGCTGTGAACTCACCTGTTGAGTTAAGTACGTTTGAGCGCTAGCAAAGCCTAAAGCCCAAGTCTAGTCCGAAATCTCCTAACGCCCTAAACGTATGAGATTTAATAAATATGTGGATGTCTAAGTCGACCAACCATGCTAGTGTTCGTACAACCAAGTTATGTCCATATGTTTGTTTATACCTTTTTGTTTTGGAAAACATGTACGGCTCGTTGGTGAGTTTTCATAATAATAATTCAAAGTATTATTATTATATTTATCGTATTGTATACTACCCAAAGTATATGTGTTTCATGTGCGAGTTCTATCATAAAGGTTTGATTCTTGAAGATGTTTAATGATTAGCGTGAAAGTATCCTTAAATTTATAGTTATTTTATCCGAAAGTATATATATATATATATATATGTACATTTGTCCGAATGTGTCAAAATTCATCCTTTAGGATCAAAAATGCACTTTTTCAAAAAGTCAACTCGCAGTCAAAAAGTCAACTCGCAAGTGGACCCGCAAGTCAAGTGGACCCGCAAGTCAAGTCAACCCGTAAGTCAAGTGGACCCGCAAGGCAAGTCGACCCGCAAGTCAAGTCGACCCGCAAGTCCAAATCTCAACTCGCGAAACTCGTCAGATTTGGATCTCAGCTCGCGAAATTGGCTGTTCAGCGATTTTTATGCAAATTTCGACTTTTAAAGCGTTTTTAATGATGTTTTTGGATATAATAAGTTGATAGAACGCTAAAACATGATGTATTAAGCATATTAAACAAGAAATATCATAGGAAAAACCGAAATCTAAGAGTTTCGAGAATTGTCGGGATCTTACAAAGTTAACACCGTGAAAATCCGGAAAGATAGTTGTGTAGATCTCGACTCCGTGATCGTTTTTCACTAAAGGAGTTCGGTGATTTAACGCGTTTTTGATGTAGTTTTTATGTGTTTTGTGAGGTTTTTTTTTAGAGAGAGGTTTGAGAGAGTTGTGAGGTAGAGAGAGAGAAAGAGAAGTGAAAATGGTGGGGTGGTGGGGGTGTTTGGCTGACTTTGTTCCAAAAAGGAGGAGACTCAGTCCCAAGTTTGTAGTATTTGACCCGTGTTCGTTTACCCGATCGTTAAGTGTTTATATAATTTTAATTGGTAACTTTTTAAATACGTATTCGATTATATTTTTAGTTGAGATATTTATAGATATAATTTAGTTGAATTATAAAATTATAACTTTGTTTTGTTTTAATTGTCTGCGCGTTTAATATTTTAAATCGTTTGAACTTTGTTCGTACCATACGAAATACTTGTAAATATTATCAACATAATATTTAGTAAACGTTAATGTTATTTAATAATTTCATATTATCAAATAATTTTGTTCACCAACAGTCGTATATTTTTGTCGCGTTTGTTCCAATTGTTTTTGCGCGCAATTATAATTATTACGAAACGTGTAATACTACGTGTATTACCTAGTTGGGCTTTGCTAGACTTACCTCGAAAATGTGTTGTGAATTCACTCAAGTAGGGAATTAGCCTAATAATGCATGAGTTTAACGTTTAAAATTGCGTTTAAATTTGCGGAGTGTCACATTCTCCCCATGTAAGAGAAATCTCGTCCCGAGATTTAAAACCAAGTCGGAACGCCCGTCGCGTATGTTTTTCGAAAAGGCGTGTCGTCAACGACGATAATAGTTTACGTGGCGTCCTATGTTGCCATAAAAGTTCTAACGTTTTGGTATACTCGCGGTATAGTTGGATAAATCGTGCGTTCGAAAAGTAGTCAATGTTTACCAAGTGTTAAGTTCGAATCGACATTCGAATAATTGTAATGTTAAAGCGAAATTGTTTGCTAAAACGTACCAATGTTAGCGTAGGGATCCTGTTGTGTATCCTTTGTTCTGAGGATGTACGTGCGTCCGGGCGCGTAAATGTTGCGGTTGTAGTTCGAAATGATAAACAGTTGTCAAAACAGTTGATGATTCGAAATGTTCAAGTTGTGGTCAAATCATGACAAAACGTTTGTTTGAAAACAGTTGATAATATTTACTGCAATTCATTCGTTTATAAACAGTTATGTGTAAATCGTTGACATTCGGTCAAAATAGTGATCAATTCGTGATCAAGAAATAAATTTATGTCAGGTATAAACGGTTGGACCTCGTCCATCATGAATCGTTTGAGAAATTCCTCGTTAGGTATTTCGTTAGAAAAACTCTGTCAAGAGTCTGATGTGTCATTTGTTGTAATTCATCAATTCGTGTTCGTTTAGAAAAATCATTCTGGTAAATAATTAGTAGGAAAATCTTCCAGTATAGTTGTTTGTGAAATGAACATTTCAAAATATAGTTCATAGGTTTTTGTTTCGATAAAGTTTGCTACTCGTGTTTCGTTTCGCAAGGTTAGGTCCTATCACCCAAGTGATTGTGTGAGATTCCATCTCAATTATCGTGGTAGCACACTACCGTGTTTCGTTCGCGTGGTGGTTATAAAGTTCCAGATCTCCAATACGTATAAGATCCTCGTTTGTTCTCTCTGTCCTTTCGATGGGTGAGTCGTCGGTTTCATTCGTTACACGTTTAGTACAAGTTCGTTCGATCCGTTTAAGAGTAAGAGTTTGTTCGCACAGTGGTCAACACGACCGAATAGTTGTCAAACATGACTGAGTAGTAGTTTGAATAGTAGCCAACGCCAAAGTGATGTTTCGCATAAATATGTTATCAAACAACGAGAAGAATTCCCATCACATATCTTACGACTATGAAACACCCATATGTACATAGTATAATATAATCACGTTGGCCAGGCATCATTATATGATGCTAAATACATACTTCTTTTCATCAACCGTTTAATACGATCAGGTTCGTACGAGATCAGAATGAAAGTGAACAGTTCAGACGCAGTACGGTTCAACGAATGAATCACGTGTATCGATATGTCGTAACGATAGTTAGACGTATGCAAATGTGTGTATGCATGTGCGTTCTAGCCAAGGCTATAGTCTAGGTCTCTAAGGTCTCTAAGTCACCTAAGAAATCTAGTTCGCTATAACCAATGGCTCTGATACCAATCTGTAACACCCCCAAATTCGTTGAATTAGTTTAGCGGAAGCATTTGTTTAAGTATGGGGAGTGCCACAATACACGGTACATGCATACGTATCAGAGCATATGATTACAACAAAACATCAATATATTAAGATGCCAAAGTTAATAGTTTACAAAAGTTGACGATTCATCGAATCGTATAAAAGTAGTAATGTTATACAAAAGTGGATTTCTGGAATATGACTAAAAACCGATTAGTTATACAAAAGAAATCCAGTGTCAAAAGTTGGCATCCTATTTGCATCGCGGGTCGCCTAAATTCCATATGTGCAGGCGGTTCTTACATGCGCAGCTAATTCCATGAAAAACATAGTAAAAGTCAACAACGAGGTTGAGTGAATTCACAGGTTTTATGTTTACAAGTTCAGTTTTGATAAACCACGGTTGTTTATAATGTATCGTTGGGATGTCACCCAAAAGTACATTGTTGTTGGGATGTCACCCAAAAGTGTAGTTCGTAAAACCAAATACGTTTCCAAATAGTTGTTTGTAGGAAAGTTCGTATCCTAGTAGTTGTAGGAAAGCAGTATCCTATTTTCAAGTATGTTTTGTAGGAATATACGTATCCTAATCGTAGATATGTTTCGTTGGGATGTTGCCCAAAAGTATAGTTCAAGTTATAGTAGGAATGTAGGTATCCTATTAGTTGATCGTAGGAATATCAGTATCCTAATAGTTGTGTCTCGTAGGAATATCAGTATCCTAATCGTTTGGTGGGTCCATGTCAGTAGGAACCCAGTGCCCATGTCAGTAGGGACTTTTCAATAGTTTGTGCCCATGTCAGTAGGGACTTTTTAATAGTTTTTGCCCATGTCAGTAGGGACTTTTCAACAGTTAGTGCCCATGTCAGTAGGGACTTTTCAACAGTTAGTGCCCATGTGTAACACCCCCAAATTTGATTGGTTTGCGGAAGCACTATTTGGGAGTTACTAATTAATAACAAAGCACAAAGATATATAGTAAACTACTCTATATGTGTCGTTTTAACAAAATATATTGATATTGAAATGTTTACAACATTTATAGCTTTACATAGCTCGAGTTTAAATAAAAGGAGATTTCAGTACATAAGTACTTGTACAAAATATACTAATGTAAGAAAATCTCAAACGTCTGTATGCTGACTCGAGCTAAAAGTCCTGAAGCCGAAGCAACCTACTGCTTGATACCTGCGATACATGCTAAATGGGTCATCTAAAGCTGGTGAGCTCACAGGTTTGAAATCAAGTAATAAAGTATGAACCGCAAGATTTAATAATGATTTGCATCCAGCAAATGAAATGATAGTAATCGTGTATACAACCATGAGCACATAGTTGAGCTTAACTCGAGGGCCGGGTCCCCTATAGAGAATTCCAGGCGAGGTGCCTCCACGAATGCCTAATCAACATTCGTCTTCCCAAATATTAGTACGTCCGTTTACCCGGTTAGTGCTTGCTAACCCGAAATAGGAGGGTCAATCCTATATGGTACCATATACTAATATTCACGCTACAACGTATTAACAACTATGCTGACGGAGGACTTTAAATGATTAGTTGTGAAAAACTCATGTAGTATATGAAATGTTTGTACTTGCGTTCACATGTTAAAATAAGCAATGTATCACACCCCTGAGTAAAACAGTAAAAAGAGGGGCTATGAGACTCACCTGAGTCTGAAAGCGTTTAAATAAACGTAAGTTGATTAGCCGAGTGATGAAGTCCAAAGACTTGTAACCTGAGAGTGTCCACGACACGTGATGGTTATAAATATGATTGGGTATCTCAAAAGGTCACCGTTGTAGTTGTTACACAACTATATATATGTCCAAATTACTGCGATTTGGTTGATTTGTTAAGTGTTTGAAAACGTGTACGGCCCGTTGGTGACGGATTTGAAATAATAACTTTAAGTATTATTATCATGTTATTGGTGTTTTGCACTTACAAGTGTGTTCCAATGTGTTTTATAAGTCGTATCGTATAAGTGTTTGAGGTTATATAGGTTTGACACTTAGTGAAATTTTAGTTTGAAAACCTGCTGTTTTATGCGACACAATCATGCGACACAAAAGTTTGTCATGCTACACAAGGGTTGTGTCGCATAGAAATGCGACACAATACCTATACGACACAAGGGTAGTGTCGTATAGATTTGAGATGCTGATTCAACAGCGACTTAGTGATTGTGTCGTATGAAAATACGACATAAGATGCGACACAACGTTGTGTCGTAAAGGGTACGACACAAAAGGATTTATACGACACTAGGTGCGACATAACAGGCAAAATACGACACTACATGCGACACAAGGCTTGTGTCGCATTGAAGAACACCAGCCCAGAAAGTCCGACTGTCGAGATTTTTTCGGCAAAAAACCCAATTCAAACCCGTTTTTAAGCTATAAAATCGTCTTTTACACTTTGTAATGGACATATATAAGTTATATAAACAACTAACAAGTGAAAAATACTTAGAATCGAAAGTTTTCGGGATTTTGTCGGAAACTTACAAAGTGTCGGATTGAAAATCCGAAAAGATGAAAGTGTAGATCGTGATGAGAGGAACGTTTTTCTCCAAACGAGTATGGTGATCCGAGTACGTTTCGTGTTCCTTTTTGGCGATTTTAATGGGTTGGTGGTGGTTTGGTGTTTTTGTAGAAATGAGAGAAAAGAGAGTAAGAGAGAGAAAGATAAGAAATAAATGAGGAAAGAAGAGAAGGGAGGTGGAGGTTATCCTCCACTTTTCAGTTTTCGCCCAGCGCTCCGCGTGGTGTTCGTTTTCTCCGTCATTTGACGTTTTAATAAATATTTCGCGCGTTAATTATCCATTTTAAAATACGAATTTTGTTTAATAATTTAATTAAATTGTTTTACCAATTATCTAATAATTTAAAGATTTAAAATGTGATTTAAATAATTTACGTATTTTGTTGTTAATTAGGTAAGTTTCAATTGTACAAAGCGAGACAACTTTGGGAATAAAATTTAAACAGTAGTTTGGACCCAGTAATGTTTTCAGATAATGTTTTATACTTAAATATAAATTGTGTCACCAACGTCCATATTTATGGAACCGAAATACATTCGATTTAAATTGCGTACGATTTAATCAAATCGCATTTTCGTATATATTCAACAATATATATATTTTGATACATAAATTAGCCTAACACAGAACTAATTACATGTATTAACATATGATTAGGCACTAATTACTAGTCCTAATTTGGCGGGTGTTACATTCTCCCCCTGTTAGAAGAATTTCGTCCCGAAATTTAACTCGAGGTCGTGGTTGATGTAGAATCGGTGAATAGCTGAGGATACTTGAGTCGCATTTGATCCTCACGTTCCCAAGTGAATTCCGGACCACGCCTCGAATTCCATCTAACTTTGACGATGGGAATACGACTTTGTTTTAGTTGTTTGACCTCATGGTCCATGATTTCAGCAGGTTCCTCATCGAAATGAAGTTTGTTATCGACGCGAATCTCGTCGAGTGGTATAATGAGCGTCTCATCTGACAGGCATTTCTTCAAATTAGAAATGTGAAAAGTAGGGTGCACGCTGCTGAGTTCGGATGGTAGCTGCAATCGGTAAGCTACGGGGCCAATCCGTTCCAGGATCTCAAAAGGCCCGATGTACCTGGGATTTAATTTCCCGCGTTTGCCAAAACGGATGACGCCTTTCCAAGGTGATACTTTTAAGAGTACTCGATCCCCAACTTGGAACTCGAGTGGTTTGCGTCTCACGTTAGCGTAACTTTTCTGACGATCACGTGCGGCTTTGAGTCGGTTTTGGATTTCCACAATTTTCACAGTGGTGGCGTGTATGAGCTCAGGACCAGTGAGTTGACTATCTCCCACTTCAGTCCAACAGATCGGTGATCGGCACTTACGACCGTACAGTGCCTCAAAAGGTGCAGCCTTAATGCTGGCGTGATAGCTATTATTGTATGAGAATTCGCACAACGGTAGATGTCTTTCCCAGTTTGTAACGAAATCCACTACGCAGGCGCGTAGCATATCTTCCAGTGTCTGAATGGTTCGTTCACTTTAGCCATCGGTTTGAGGATGGTACGCGGTGCTCATATCAAGACGAGTACCCAATGCTTTTTGAAGTGACTGCCAAAAGTGAGAGGTGAAACGGGCATCTCTGTCGGAGATGATTGAGATTGGAACGCCGTGTTGAGAAACGATTTCTTTGATGTAGATTTGTGCAAGGCGCTCCATTTTATCGTTTTCCTTGATTGCCAGGAAATGAGCAGATTTGGTGAGACGATCGACGATCACCCAAATGGTACCGCAACCGCTCGACGACTTGGGTAGTTTGGTTATGAAATCCATGGCAATTTGTTCCCATTTCCATTCAGGGATTTCAGGTTGTTGGAGTAAACCAGGAGGTTTCTGATGCTCGGTTTTGACTTTCGAGCAAGTAAGACACTTGCTGACATAAGTGGCGATTTCGGCTTTCATATTTGGCCACCAATAAAATTCCTTGATGCCGTGGTACATCTTATCGGATCCTGGATGGATAGAATATTTGGACTTGTGAGCTTTATCCATCACCAAGTCTCGTAGGTTCCCGAAATTAGGCAACCAGATTCGGTTTGAGAAATACCTAATCCCGTTAGATTTGGTTTCAAATTGTTTGTCAATACCCCGTAAGGCTTCGTTTTTGATGTTTTCAGGTTCCAGGGCTTCGATCTGAGCGGTATGAATCTGAATGGTAAGATCGTTGTGAATGGTCATACTGAGGGCTCGGACTCGAAGTGGTTTTGGTCATTCCTATCGACTGAGGGCATCGGCTACAACATTAGCCTTCCCTGGATGGTACTTGATCTCGCAGTCGTAATCGGTAAGCAACTCGACCCATCGACGTTGCCTCATGTTAAGATCTTTTTGGTCGAAGATGTGTTGGAGACTTTTGTGGTCGGTAAAGATTGTGCACTTAGTGCCGTAGAGATAATGTCTCCAGATTTTGAGAGCAAAAACGACAGCTCCAAGTTCGAGATCATGAGTGGTGTAGTTCTTTTCGTGAATTGTCAGTTGTCGTGAGGCATAGGCTATGACTTTGTCTCGTTGCATCAGCACACAACTGAGACCTTGGTGGGAAGCATCGCAGTATACCACGAAGTCATCGGTGCCTTCGGGTAGTGATAGAATTGGAGCACTGCAAAGCTTTTGTTTCAGAAGTTGGAACGCTGACTCTTGTTTATCGATCCAATCGAACCTTTTGTCCTTCTGAGTCAGTACCGTGAGTGGTTGAGCTATTTTGGAGAAATTTTCGATAAATCGCCGATAGTACCCAGCAAGACCTAAGAATTGACGTACTTCAGTTGCAGAGGTGGGTGCTTGCCAGTCTTTGATAGCCTCGATTTTTGATGGGTCAACGTGAATTCCCTGACTGTCGATCACGTGACCAAGGAATTGAACGGTTTTTATCCAGAACTCACACTTAGAGAATTTGGCATAAAGCTCCTCGTGTCTAAGTAGTTCTAGGATGGTTTTGAGGTGTTGCACATGTTCTTGCTCGTTGCACGAGTAAATGAGTATGTCATCGATAAATACAATGACAAACTTGTCGAGGTAAGGTTTACACACCCGGTTCATGAGGTCCATGAATACAGCCGGTGCGTTGGTTAGACCGAAGGGCATCACTTGGAATTCGTAGTGCCCGTAACGAGTTCTGAAAGCAGTTTTTGGAATATCGGTGTCGCGAACCCGTAACTGATGATATCCTGATCGCAGATCGATTTTTGAGTAGAAACTTGAACCCTGAAGTTGGTCGAATAGATCATCAATGCGAGGAAGTGGGTATCGGTTTTTGACGGTCAATTTGTTCAATTCTCGATAGTCGATGCACATTCGGAATGAACCGTCATTCTTTTTAACAAATAAGACCGGAGCTCCCCAAGGTGAAGAACTCGGTCTAATGAATCCTCTATCCAGGAGTTCTTGTAACTGGGTGGACAACTCCTGAAGTTCAGATGGGGCTAAACGGTACGGTGCACGGGCCACCGGTGCGGCACCCGGCACGAGATCAATTGTGAACTCAACCTGTCTAGGTGGAGGTAGACCAGGTAGTTCTTCCGGAAAGACTTCGGGAAAGTCTCTGACAATTGGCACATCCTCAAGTCGCTTCTCCTCCGACTTCTTCTCTGTGATGTGTGCGAGTATTGCAGGGTAACCCTTTCTCAGAAATTTTCGGGTTTTTAAGCAAGAGATGATATTGAGTCTCGTCCCACCGGTTTCCCCCTGTATAATCAAGGTTCTACCGACGGCGAGTGGGATACGGAAGATCTTATCGTAACAAACGATTTCGGCTCGGTGTTTGGACAACCAGTCCATTCCAACAATGACGTCGAAACTTCCGATTTCAACGGGTACAAGATCGATTGAAAAGGTTTCGTCAGCTAGGTTTAAAGTGCAATTAGGTATCACACTGTTGGTTTCTATAAGTTTCTCATTTGCTAGTTCTACAGTGTACTTAACATCTAAGGCAACAGGAGTGATGTCAAGTAATGGGCAAAAGTCATCAGAGATAAAGCTTCTATCAGCACCAGTATCAAATAGAACAGAAGCAGTTAAGTTGTTGAGGAGGAACATACCCGAGACCACATTCGGGTCTTGGCAGGCGTCCCCGGAGTTGACGATGAAGGCTCTACTTCGGGTGTTGTTGTTGTTGCTGTTGCGGTTGTTGTTGTTGTTGTTGTTGTTATTCTTCAGCTTTGGGCACGTGTCTCTGAAGTGTCCGGGGTTCCCACACTCAAAACAGACCTTGGGTGGCCTAGTGTTGTTAGGGTTGTTGTGGTTAGGAGAGTGGCAATCTTTGGTGAGGTGTCCGTACCTCTTGCAATTGTTGCAAAAGGGACCACATGAACCTTCATGGTGACGGCTGCACTTGGAACAATAGGGTTTGCTCCCAGGGTAGCCCCGTTTGATGTCTGTGGTGGTGTTGTAGGCCTTGATGGTGTCGGATTTCTTGTTTTGTTGGTTTGGGTGGTTGTTGTGGTAGTCGGACCATTTCCTTTTGTTGTTGTGGGAGGACGAAGTGGGTGGTTCAGAATTTTGGCTCATTGACATCAGGTCTTGGGCCAGTAGGATTGCACCGTCAATGGTGGTTTGGTTTGAAGAGGCAACGTGCCCCCGAACAGGCTCAGGAAGACCAAGGATGTACTTCATGATTTTATCAGTTTCAATGCTTACCATGGCTGGGCGGAGGGCAGCGAGTTGTTGAAATCTGGTGGTATAACCATCGATATCACCACCCTGAACCTTTAGGTTCCAGAACTCCTCGTCCAGCTTTTGGAGTTTGTCGATCGAACAGTATTTGGCGGTGAGTTTTGCTTTCAAGTCCTCCCAAGAGAGTTGGTAGGCAGTGTCAGCACCCACTGATTGGGAGTAGGAGTTCCACCAAGAGTGGGCATCATCTTCGAGGGAGCAGGTGGCGAAATTAGCTTTGTCGCCTTCCGCGCATTTGCTGACGCGGAAAACAGTTTCCATTTTCTCGAACCATCTGATCAGTCCGATGGCTCCCTCAGTACCCTTGAAACTTGAGGGTTTGCAGCTGTTGAAGTCCTTGTAAGAACAAGGTTTAGAAGCGGGGGTTTCAGCGGCCTCGCTGTTTCTCGCGGAATTCTGTGGAGTATTCCGAGCCAAGGCTTCAGTCACAGCCTGGGTTATGAGTGACGTAAGCTGAGCATCGGTGTATGGCCTTGTCTTTGGCGGCATGATTCTTCAATAAAAGAAATGAAGATACATGAGATTTTGTAAGAAAATTGTATTTGTCTCAGATGTACATGTATAAAGGCGGTAATACATAACATCAATATGAAAAAGAAAAATGGCAATCAGTATAAGTAGAATCAGCAAGGAATATTTGATAGATAATACGAGTTCAAAGGTTACATCCTACGGAGGTATTACAAAAGGTGTCGGGAATTGTTACATCCGACTAATTTATAGAGTAGCGCTAGATAGTCATTAGATTACGAGATAGTTTACAAAACAAAGACTACACTAGTCTTAACGTAGATTAATCTGCTCCATCATTTCAATGAGACGATCCAAAGTATTGGCAAGTCTGCTGGCCTGTCGGGCATTGTCTTCAGCCAATGCTAGTCATTGTACCAATCCACGGGCATATTCTTCCGTTTCCCGTGAGCGTTGCTCACACTCTTCAAGCCAGTGTTTCAAAAGGGCGGTTTCTACGCTTATCTCCACCACTTTGTTGAAAAGAATATCTACATTGTTAACGGTGGTTTCGTGATCCTCGGAGACTTGTTCGATGCGTTCGAGGGATGTAAGTCTCCAGTTTTCGTTCGTTTTCTGCAACACGACGTCCAAGGTGCGAAGTCGTTGCTCGTGTTGGTTCACCCTTGCGGCTAAGGTTTGCAAGGTGAAGTGAGTGGGGTATGGGCCAGCTCGAGGCAACCTGGTGTTCCTCCTAGCTACCCTTGGGTTCTGCGACCCGGATTCAGAGTGCGATGAATTGGGCAGTGTGTTTGCCATTTCTGAGACAAAGCGTTAGAGAAAGTGAGGCCTATGATCATATAGTTCCTATATAATATAGCCTATTGAGTGTCTAGCACAAACATGTTTAAGTCTCGCTCCTCTCGAGGTCAGAGTCTTCTAGTGTACCCTGTTCAGCCATAACTACTTTTAGATCTTACATCATCTTTGCTTAATTGTACATAGTTGATCAGGCTATGTTAAATTAAACTCGTATGACGTAATCACTGAACCAGTTATACCTAATAAGGAATACTGCCTAATGGTCATAGTCTAGGCCCACTAAATGCAACCTAGTTCACTATAACCTTAGGCTCTGATACCAATCTGTAACACCCCCAAATTTGATTGGTTTGCGGAAGCACGATTTGGGTGTTACTAATCAATAACAAAGCACAAAGATATAGAGTAAACGACTCTATATGCGTCGTTTTAACAAAATATATTGATATTGAAATGTTTACAACATTTATAGCTTTACATAGCTCGAGTTTAAATAAAAGGAGATTTCAGTACATAAGTACTTGTACAAAATATACTAATGCAAGAAAATCTCAAACGTCTGTATGCTGACTCGAGCTAAAAGTCCTGAAGCCGAAGCAACCTACTGCTTGATACCTGCGATACATGCTAAATGGGTCAGCTAAAGCTGGTGAGCTCACAGGTTTGAAATCAAGTAATAAAGTATGAACCGCAAGATTTAATAATGATTTGCATCCAGCAAATGAAATGATAGTAATCGTGTATACAACCATGAGCACATAGTTGAGCTTAACTCGAGGGCCGGGTCCCCTATAGAGAATTCCGGGCGAGGTGCCTCCACGAATGCCTAATCAACATTCGTCTTCCCAAATATTAGTACGTCCGTTTACCCGGTTAGTGCTTGCTAACCCGAACGAGGAGGGTCAATCCTATATGGTACCATATACTAATATTCACGCTACAACGTATTAACAACTATGCTGACGGAGGACTTTAAATGATTAGTTGTGAAAAACTCATGCAGTATATGAAATGTCGTGGACACCCTCTTTTTACTGTTTTACTCAGGGGTGTGATATACTGCTCAACTTTTAACATGTGAACGCAAGTACCAACTTTTCATATACTACATGAGTTTTTCGAAACTAATCATTTTAAAGTCCTCCGTCAGCATAGTTGTTAATACGTTGTAGCGTGAATATTAGTATATGGTACCATATAGTATTGACCCTCCTCGTTCGGGTTAGCAAGCACTAACCGGGTAAACGGACGTACTAATATTTGGGAAGACGAATGTGGATTAGGCATTCGTGGAGGCACCTCGCCCGGAATTCTCTATAGGGGACCCGGCCCTCGAGTTAAGCTCAACTATGTGCTCATGGCTGTATACACGATGATTATCATTAAATTGCTGGATGCAATTCACTATTTAATTGCTGGATGCAATTCATTATTAAATTGCTGGATGCAATTCATTATTTAAATCTTGCGGTTCACGCTATATTAACTGATTTCAAACCTGTGAGCTCACCAGCTTTATAGCTGACCTTTTAGCATATATCGCAGGTACCCAGCAGTAGGATGTTTCTGCTTCAGGATTTAGCTCGAGTCAGCATACAGACGATTGAGATTTTCTTGCATTAGTATATTTTGTATAAGTACTTATGTACTGAAATCTCATTTTATTTAACTCGAGCTATGTAAAGCTTTAAACGTTGTAAACATTTCAGTTATCAATATATTTTGTTAAAACGACGCATATAGAGTCGTTTGCTATTTATCTTTGTGCTTTGTTATTGATTAGTAACACCCAAATCAAGCTTCCGCAAATCATCAAATTTGGGGGTGTTACATACAACACTACATGCGACACAAGGCTTGTGTCGTATTGAAGAACACCAGCCCAGAAAGTCCGACTGTCGAGATTTTTCCGGCCAAAAACCCAATTTAAACCCATTTTTAAGCTATAAAATCGTGTTTTACACTTTGTAATGGACATATGTAAGTTATATAAACAACTAACAAGTGAAAAATACTAAGAATCGAAAGTTTTCGGGATTTTGTCGGAAACTTACAAAGTGTCGGATTGAAAATCCGAAAAGATGAAAGTGTAGATCGTGATGAGAGGAACGTTTTTCTCCAAACGAGTATGGTGATCCGAGTGCGTTTCGTGTTCCTTTTTGGCGATTTTAATGGGTTGGTGGTGGTTTGGTGTTTTTGTAGAAATGAGAGAAAAAGAGAGTAAGAGAGAGAAAGATAAGAAATAAATGAGGAAAGAGGAGAAGGGAGGTGGAGGTTATCCTCCACTTTTCAGTTTTCGCCCCGCGCTCTGCGTGGTGTTCGTTTTCTCCATCATTTAACGTTTTAATAAATATTTCGCGCGTTAATTACCCATTTTAAAATACGAATTTTGTTTAATAATTTAATTAAATTGTTTTACCAATTATCTAATAATTTAAAGATTTAAAATGTGATTTAAATAATTTGCGTATTTTGTTGTTAATTAGGTAAGTTTCAATTGTACAAAGCGGGACAACTTTGGGAATAAAATTTAAACAGTAGTTTGGACCCAGTAATGTTTTCAGATAATGTTTTATACTTAAATATAAATTGTGTCACCAACGTCCATATTTATGGAACCGAAATACATTCGATTTAATTTGCGTACGATTTAATCAAATCGCATTTTCGTATATATTCAACAATATATATATTTCGATACATAAATTAGCCTAACACAGAACTAATTACATGTATTAACATATGATTAGGCACTAATTACTAGTCCTAATTTGGCGGGTGTTACACCATGTCAGTAGGGACTTTTCAATAGTTTGTGCCCATGTCAGTAGGGACTTTTTAATAGTTTGTGCCCATGTCAGTAGGGACTTTTCAACAGTTAGTGCCCATGTCAGTAGGGACTTTTCAACAGTTTGTGCCCATGTCAGTAGGGACTTTTCAGTTGCTTGTGCCCATGTCAGTAGGGACTTTTTAATAGTTCAATCAGTTAAGTAAATAGTGTTGCTGGTCGTTCTCCAGCGTTTTCAAAACAGTACCGGTCGTTCTCCGGTTTATCAAGTATAGTTTATCCCGTTTGTAATGGTTTGTCGTATGAAAACGTTATTTCATAAACATTAGTTGTGTAACAGTTTAACAGTTTCAATGTACTCTAATCGTTCGAGTAAAACCAGTATACAATCATGTATGTAAAAGCGTTTGACTATGTTTTCCACCCCTGTTCAAAGCAGTTAAAACAATAAATGTAGGGGCTGTGAACTCACCTGTTGAGTTAAGTACGTTTGAGCGCTAGCAAAGCCTAAAGCCCAAGTCTAGTCCGAAATCTCCTAACGCCCTAAACGTATGAGATTTAATAAATATGTGGATGTCTAAGTCGACCATCCATGCTAGTGTTCGTACAACCAAGTTATGTCCATATGTTTGTTTATACCTTTGTGTTTTGGAAAACATGTACGGCTCGTTGGTGAGTTTTCATAATAATAATTCAAAGTATTATTATTATATTTATCGTATTGTATACTACCCAAAGTATATGTGTTTCATGTGCGAGTTCTATCATAAAGGTTTGATTCTTGAAGATGTTTAATGATTAGCGTGAAAGTATCCTTAAATTTATAGTTATTTTATCCGAAAGTATATATATATATATGTACATATGTCCGAATGTGTCAAAATTCATCCTTTAGGATCAAAAATGCACTTTTTCAAAAAGTCAACTCGCAGTCAAAAAGTCAACTCGCAAGTGGACCCGCAAGTCAAGTGGACCCGTAAGTCAAGTGGACCCGCAAGTCAAGTGGACCCGTAAGTCAAGTGGACCCGCAAGTCAAGTCAACCTGCAAGTCAAGTCGACCCGCAAGTCCAAATCTCGACTCGCGAAACTCGTCAGATTTGGATCTCAGCTAGCGAAATTGGCTGTTCAGCGATTTTTATGCAAATTTCGACTTTTAAAGCGTTTTTAATGATGTTTTTGGATATAATAAGTTGATAGAACGCTAAAACATGATGTATTAAGCATATTAAAAAAGAAATATCAAAGGAAAAACCGAAATCTAAGAGTTTTGAGAATTGTCGGGATCTTACAAAGTTAACGCCGTGAAAATCCGGAAAGATGGTTGTGTAGATCTCGACTCCGTGATCGTTTTTCACTAAAGGAGTTCGGTGATTTAACGCGTTTTTGATGTAGTTTTTATGTGTTTTGTGAGGTTTTTTTTTAGAGAGAGGTTTGAGAGAGTTGTGAGGTAGAGAGAGAGAAATAGAAGTGAAAATGGTGGGGTGGTGGGGGTGTTTGGCTGACTTTGTTCCAAAAAGGAGGAGACTCAGTCCCAAGTTTGTAGTATTTGACCCGTGTTCGTTTACCCGATCGTTAAGTGTTTATATAATTTTAATTGGTAACTTTTTAAATACGTATTCGATTATATTTTTAGTTGAGATATTTATAGATATAATTTAGTTGAATTATAAAATTATAACTTTGTTTTGTTTTAATTGTCTGCGCGTTTAATATTTTAAATAGTTTGAACTTTGTTCGTACCATACGAAATACTTGTAAATATTATCAACATAATATTTAGTAAACGTTAATGTTATTTAATAATTTCATATTATCAAATAATGTTGTTCACCAACAGTCGTATATTTTTGTCGCGTTTGTTCCAATTGTTTTTGCGCGCAATTATAATTATTACGAAACGTGCAATACTACGTGTATTACCTAGTTGGGCTTTGCTAGACTTACCTCGAAAATGTGTTGTGAATTCACTCAAGTAGGGAATTAGCCTAATAATGCATGAGTTTAACGTTTAAAATTGCGTTTAAATTTGCGGGGTGTCACATTCTCCCCATGTTAGAGAAATCTCGTCCCGAGATTTAAAACCAAGTCGGAACGCCCGTCGCGTATGTTTTTCGAAAAGGCGTGTCGTCAACGACGATAATAGTTTACGTGGCGTTCTATGTTGCCATAAAAGTTCTAACGTTTTGGTATACTCGAGGTATAGTTGGATAAATCGTGCGTTCGAAAAGTAGTCAATGTTTACCAAGTGTTAAGTTCGAATCGACATTCGAATAATTGTAATGTTAAAGCGAAATTGTTTGCTAAAATATACCAATGTTAGCGTAGGGATCCTGTTGTGTATCCTTTGTTCTGAGGATGTACGTGCGTCCGGGCGCGTAAATGTTGCGGTTGTAGTTCGAAATGATAAACAGTTGTCAAAACAGTTGATGATTCGAAATGTTCAAGTTGTGGTCAAATCATGACAAAACGTTTGTTTGAAAACAGTTGATAATATTTACTGCAATTCATTCGTTTATAAACAGTTATGTGTAAATCGTTGACATTCGGTCAAAATAGTGATCAATTCGTGATCAAGAAATAAATTTATGTCAGGTATAAATTGTTGGACCTCGTCCATTATGAATCGTTTGAGAAATTCCTCGTTAGGTATTTCGTTAGAAAAACTCTGTCAAGAGTCTGATGTGTCATTTGTTGTAATTCATCAATTCGTGTTCGTTTAGAAAAATCATTCTGGTAAATAATTAGTAGGAAAATCTTCCAGTATAGTTGTTTTTGAAATGAACATTTCAAAATATAGTTCATAGGTTTTTGTTTCGATAAAGTTTGCTACTCGTGTTTCGTTTCGCAAGGTTAGGTCCGATCACCCAAGTGATTGTGTGAGATTCCGTCTCAATTATCGTGTAGTAGCACACTACCGTGTTTCGTTCGCGTGGTGGTTATAAAGTTCCAGATCTCCAATACGTATAAGATCCTCGTTTGTTCTCTCTGTCCTTTCGATGGGTGAGTCGTCGGTTTCATTCGTTACACGTTTAGTACAAGTTCGTTCGATCCGTTTAAGAGTAAGAGTTTGTTCGCACAGTGGTCAACACGACCGAATAGTTGTCAAACATGACTGAGTAGTAGTTCGAATAGTAGCCAACGCCAAAGTGATGTTTCGCATAAATATGTTATCAAACAATGAGAAGAATTCCCATCACGTATCTTACGACTATGAAACACCCATATGTACTTAGTATAATATAATCATGTTGGCCAGGCGTCATTATATGATGCTAAATACATACTTCTTTTCATCAACCGTTTAATACGATCAGGTTCGTATGAGATCAGAATGAAAGTGAACAGTTCAGACGCAGTACGGTTCGACGAATGAATCACGTGTATCGATATGTCGTAACGATAGTTAGACGTATGCAAATGTGTGTATGCATGTGCGTTCTAGCCAAGGCTATAGTCTAGGTCTCTAAGGTCTCTAAGTCACCTAAGAAATCTAGTTCGCTCTAACCAATGGCTCTGATACCAATCTGTAACACCCCCAAATTCGTTGAATTAGTTTAGCGGAAGCATTTGTTTAAGTATGGGGAGTGCCACAATACACGGTACATGCATACGTATCAGAGCATATGATTACAACAAAACATCAATATATTAAGATGCCAAAGTTAATAGTTTACAAAAGTTGACGATTCATCGAATCGTATAAAAGTAGTAATGTTATACAAAAGTGGATTTCTGGAATATGACTAAAAACCGATTAGTTATACAAAAGAAATCCAGTGTCAAAAGTTGGCATCCTATTTGCATCGCGGGTCGCCTAAATTCCATATGTGCAGGCGGTTCTTACGTGCGCAGCTAATTCCCTGAAAAACATAGTAAAAGTCAACAACGAGGTTGAGTGAATTCACAGGTTTTATGTTTACAAGTTCAGTTTTGATAAACCACGGTTGTTTATAATGTATCGTTGGGATGTCACCCAAAAGTACAGTGTTGTTGGGATGTCACCCAAAAGTGTAGTTCGTAAAACCAAATACGTTTCCAAATAGTTGTTTGTAGGAAAGTTCGTATCCTAGTAGTTGTAGGAAAGCAGTATCCTATTTTCAAGTATGTTTTGTAGGAATATACGTATCCTAATCGTAGATATGTTTCGTTGGGATGTTGCCCAAAAGTATAGTTCAAGTTATAGTAGGAATGTAGGTATCCTATTAGTTGATCGTAGGAATATCAGTATCCTAATAGTTGTGTCTCGTAGGAATATCAGTATCCTAATCGTTTGGTGGGTCCATGTCAGTAGGAACCCAGTGCCCATGTCAGTAGGGACTTTTCAATAGTTTGTGCCCATGTCAGTAGGGACTTTTTAATAGTTTGTGCCCATGTCAGTAGGGACTTTTCAACTGTTAGTGCCCATGTCAGTAGGGACTTTTCAACAGTTAGTGCCCATGTCAGTAGGGACTTTTCAATAGTTTGAGCCCATGTCAGTAGGGACTTTTTAGTAGTTTGTGCCCATGTCAGTAGGGACTTTTCAACAGTTTGTGCCCATGTCAGTAGGGACTTTTCAACAGTTAGTGCCCATGTCAGTAGGGACTTTTCAATAGTTTGTGCCCATGTCAGTAGGGACTTTTCAGTTGCTTGTGCCCATGTCAGTAGGGACTTTTTAATAGTTCAATCAGTTAAGTAAATAGTGTTGCTGGTCGTTCTCCAGCGTTTTCAAAACAGTACCGGTCGTTCTCCGGTTTATCAAGTATAGTTTATCCCGTTTGTAATGGTTTGTCGTATGAAAACGTTATTTCATAAACATTAGTTGTGTAACAGTTTAACAGTTTCAATGTACTCTAATCGTTCGAGTAAAACCAGTATACAATCATGTATGTAAAAGCGTTTGACTATGTTTTCCACCCCTGTTCAAAGCAGTTAAAACAGTAAATGTAGGGGCTGTGAACTCACCTGTTGAGTTAAGTACGTTTGAGCGCTAGCAAAGCCTAAAGCCCAAGTCTAGTCCGAAATCTCCTAACGCCCTAAACGTATGAGATTTAATAAATATGTGGATGTCTAAGTCGACCAACCATGCTAGTGTTCGTACAACCAAGTTATGTCCATATGTTTGTTTATACGTTTGTGTTTTGTAAAACATGTACGGCTCGTTGGTGAGTTTTCATAATAATAATTCAAAGTATTATTATTATATTTATCGTATTGTATACTACCCAAAGTATATGTGTTTCATGTGCGAGTTCTATCATAAAGGTTTGATTCTTGAAGATGTTTAATGATTAGCGTGAAAGTATCCTTAAATTTATAGTTATTTTATCCGAAAGTATATATATATATATATGTACATATGTCCGAATGTGTCAAAATTCATCCTTTAGGATCAAAAATGCACTTTTTCAAAAAGTCAACTCGCAGTCAAAAAGTCAACTCGCAAGTCAAGTGGACCCACTAGTCAAGTAGACCCGCAAGTCAAGTCGACCCGCAAGTCAAGTGGACCCGCAAGTCAAGTCGACCCGCAAGTCAAGTCGACCCGTGATTTGTAAAATCTAGTCTTAAAATTTATCGTTGAAAGTGAACAAAAGAAGTACCGCAATTAGACTAAAACACAACCGGGCAGTGGACCCTGTCGAGTAGTAGTATAGTTTTGGTAAGTCTAGGGTTCGAACACAGGGAATGTGGTTAAGAATTAAATCTAAGTGCAATTAATTTGTACAGAAAAGTAAATGTGGGTTTGGTGTGACCGAATTGTCACGATGCTTAACAACTACTTTTTATCTAACAACTAATGGCAATTGGGCTTTTAAGAGCCGGATTTAATATTTGTGTGTTTTCAAGAATACAAAGAAATACTTGCTTGGACTAATAAACTAAAGACTTCGGGGTGTTATTAAAACCGGTTCATAACATGCAAGGTAAATTTACATTAAAACATAAGATTAACGTTCGCTATATCCTATATTATTAACTTCAATTTACCAACATATGATTTAATCTTAGTAACATACGTTGGCATCATTACCATCTTGCACATTTGAGCCTAAAGGGTATAACATATTCCAAAGCTACATTGGCAAACATTGTTCAAAACAAATTGATAGCAAATAACTTAATGAAATACGTTGGCATCTTCACTAGTTATCTACCAAATAAGTTATAATCTTTTGCAAGCTCAAATACACAAGGGGTTTTGATTAAACATAAATTCAATTTTAATAATTTACAATTCATCCTAATGAAATACATAGACATATTCACCAACTTATACATTTGAGTTCATTTGTTTAACTTATATCCAAAGCTACATTGGCAAACATTGGGTCATTTGCACATAGACATGCATTTGATAAGTAAGTTAATCCTAGCAACAAACATTGGCTTAAATTACTAGTTTTATTACCAATAAGTCTCACAAATTACACATCATTTATACAAGTCTACGGATGAACATAAATTAGTTTGCAGTAAGCTCAAAATATAAACACCCCTAACCAATAGTTAATTCATCCAAGCAAGTAAATAAAACTAGCCACTAACAATCATACTCAAACTATCACAAATAATAAGTGAAATCAAAGGAAACATAATTATATCGAATAAAAATGCAAACCGAGTGATTACAATGTTTGGATGATGATTCTTCGTGTCCAAATGAGTTAGGATGATGAGAGACTTTTAAGAGGATGAAAAATGACTCAAAAACCCTAAAAATCGCCCATGGGGGCTGCTGGTTCGAGTCTATGAAGTTATGTGAGAGATGAGGAAGAAAAGGTGTTTTAAGGGCTGAAAGTTGACTTTTTCGGAGCCTGAATCCGGTCGGATTCATGGGAATCCGGACTGATTCCCACCAAATGCATCAAAAATGAAGTCTGGCATGAATCCGGGCGTATTTAGGTGAATCCGGTCGGATTCCCGTGGCGGATTCCCAAAGCATTCGTCTGACATTAATGAAGAAAAGCTGGGTCTTGAAATTCGGGGAATCCGGTCGGATTCCCTTGAATCCGGTCGGATTCAACCTATTTTGCAGCTGACATATTTTGGAAAGTTTTAGAGCTCTGAGTTAGCTTCGTTTGGCTGCCTGAATCACCTCAATCCGAGTTCGTATGAGGGAGATATGGCCAAAACGGTGCAGCATAGAAAAATCAGCAAAATCCTCATCTTTTCATCCATTCTTTCTCAATCTTCAACCTAAACACATGAAATCAATTTCCAACTAAATAAGTACCGAAAGTTCATGAAATTGACAAGAAACCAGTACAAAAACAATGATATCGCGAGAGATAAACATGTATAAAATGAGCGATATCAAATATCCCCACACTTGAACTTTGCTTGTCCTCAAGCAAACTATGATTTTCATTCCAAAACACATACCTCTTGCATTTAGAAATTAAGAACAAGGTTTCACAAAATATAACTAACCACAATTGCAAAAGTAATCATGTTAGTCGCATGAATACAAACATAGAAAACCTTAAATAAATTTGTCAAGCTTGAATGAACAAATTAGCACCTCTCAATAGGAAATGTGTTTCAATCACTCAACTCTCAATTTGATCAAGATTGGGAATGGAATAGATAAACACTCAATAAGCCAAGTCGTGATGTGTTATTACCATAAGCTTGCCAAAAGATCAAATCTCCACCGATTAGGCGTGAGCACCAATCAAAGTATCAAAAGAGGTATTCTAACAATGTGTTGTAATTATATAAGTGAGGGTGAAATTGTGATATGGTAGACACATATATGAATTGTTGAAAATAGTAGTCAAAATCTTTTGTATGAAGTGTTACCTTGAAACTAAAATGTAAATGTGATCTCAATAAACCTTAGACTTCAACTTCATTCTTCTAATCATATCTCTTCAATTCTTGCCTCCTTAGTTCAATTTCATCAACTTTTATTCATGTCTTCAATTTATTTCTTATTTGCTCAAAAAGTTTCTTGAATTTCAACTTGGTTTTGCTTTCCTTGAATCAATACTCTTCATATAATAACTCCAAAAGGTTGTTTTTGAAATCACATTTTAATAAATGATTCTCAAGTTTGCAAGGCAACTTTTAAAAATTTTGACTACTCAAAATAAGGCTCAAGATGTGATGGTGATTATGGAAGTGTATGTGGAAGTTTTCTATGGGTTTCTTAGCACTAAAAATGAGTGCTAACGACCTGGGTGAACTTGATAATAATTGGTTTAAAACAAAAACTAAAAATCTAAATCCTAAAGAATACCAATTCATCGTCTACTTTGCTTATATCACACGAATGTGATCCCACAATGGTCTCAAAATGCATCATTAAGGCAAGTTCTAGAATAAACTACAAACACCGGCACACTCATAGCAAATGATATATAAACACTAAAGATAAGTGTTTTTCAATAAGGCTCAAAATTACTCACAATTTTCAGTGGGGCTATAAATGTGCTAGTTATGCAATTCACCCAACGAGGTTGCTCTATGACAAATTTATCATGCAAGAGGTAAGATTTAGTTTACTTAAAACAGATATTATCTATTACATTTCAAAGCAACTAATCTTATGAGGACAAACTAATTCAAGTGAATAACAACCTCCCCACACTTAACATTTGCATTGTCCTCAATGCAACAAAATAAAACACATGAAAAGATCATAAGTGTGAAAGGTAAAAGGGAACGAGTACTTCCCCGGGGGTTTTTGCATGTTCGTATTCTTTATAAATCTTCAAATCATCCATTCCTTTCGGGTACATTCTCATTATAGCACAAGGTTGGCTTCATCAATCATCACTTCAACTACAAACAAACTAAAACAAACACAATTCCAAACACACTATATATACATGCAAAATAAAATCCTAATTCATTTTCGTAGAAATCACGATTGCATTTAGCGTATGCAATAAGCCTTTAAACCCCTCGGTATCCCAAGTGGACGAGTTATAGTCTCGTGAGGGTTTCCAAGGAACACACCCACAAAGTTCAAACTAAATAAAAATTCATAAACAAATAAATTCTAAAACTTAATAAAATAACCTAAACAAATAAAAGTATGTACTATCAATAAAAAGTCTAAAAGTTTTTTTTTTTTTTTTTTTTTTTTTTTTTTTAATAAAAACTCAAATTACTAACTATAATGGTAATAATAATAATAATAATAATAATATTAACAATAATAATAACAAAAAGTAAAAGGATACGGGTTCACATTCCGTGAGGTGCTTGGTTTATTACCGAGTCCCGAGCTAGACTCATCCCTTCATCTATCAAGGCGGATCCGTCAATACAATACCAACGCCTTTCCAATCGTACTCAGTTGGGAGAAAATTATCTTTTGTTTTTCTTTTGAAATAAAATTTTTCCCAAACCACAATATCACCAGAACAATATTCTTCATGTAATATGTTCTTTAACCAAATGACCATACACTTTTCAAGTGTATATTCCTCAATTTCCACATTTAAAAACACATTACCAGGTACCTCCATATTTCCAAAATCAATCAAAAGATTATAATTTACCAAATTTTTATGAAACACAAGGCTCTGACTTAATTCATTTTTGCTTCCAATACCTCGTTCCATATCAATTTTGGGTTCATTAAAATCTTTTTCTAACAGCAACTCCTGCAAATCTGAAATAAATGGGTCGGGCGGTTTTGGCTCTTTAACAAGCACAAAGTCACACCCACATGAAAAGGTATTAGCATCAAAATCTGTTAGAGGTACCTCAAGTGAACTCTTGATGAATAGCATTTCGTCTTTCTTTGATTTTTCAAATTCTTCTTTCAAAGAGTTCTCAACTTTTGGCTCCATCATCTCTAACAACTCAGCTTCAGTCATCATACCATCATTCCCTAACTCATGAAGATCCCCATTATCTAATCCAAGCAATGCATATAATTCTTCATCTATATCCAGAAAATCAAGCTTTTGAGGGACTTGATTTTCCAGCACATCATCATGCTTGTCATTTTGCAGCTTTATGGGGTCTTTCTCGAGCTTCCTCTCGATGCATTCCATCTCATTTTCCAGCTCCTCATTCACCACATTCGATTCGAACGACACACTAACAGTTTCAAGGATAGGCTTGATAGAAACTTCCATAATTTCTTCCCCCAGAATTTCTTCTTCAATCTCCAACTCTTCATCCGAGTCTTCAAATTCAGAATCTTCAAATTCTGCACATTCTTTCAATTTGGGTTCAAAATCATGTGATACCTGCAAAACAACTTGTGAAGTTTCTTGAGGGTAGTTAGTATAATCATAGTTTTCTTCCCCCTCATCCTCACTATCCTCATAAACAAATGTAAAAGATCTAGAAACATAATCGTTAGAATAATTATCATTATATTCAATGTCCTCATCATCCTCCAAATCTGAGTTTTCAATCAAATTAGGCTCAATCATGCTGGAATCCTGCAAAACAAAATGTGAAACTTCATGATGGTAATAAGTAACTTCATTATCTTCCTCATCATCATCCGTTTCTTCATTAACCACGAAATATGGACAATTGCAAACTTCTTGCTCCAAGTAATCAGAAATTATGATTGGAATATCATCCCAATCACAATCTTGATACTCCTCCAAAAATTTCAGCACTATTATTGGAATATCCTCCTTGTTGCAACTTCCATATTTAGCCAAAAATCGTAATCTAACATTGTGTACATCCATTGGCATGTCGTTTCATCTGCTTCAGACAAACAAAGGAAATAAAATCTGCTAAAACAAAAACAATAAAAACATAAAATGCACCGATTCTACAAAACTAAAAACAGAACGTAACTTTCCAAGAATAAACCACGGAAAGGATTAATCAATTACACTTAAATTAAACTCTTAAAATATCACATTCCCCGGCAGCGGCGCCAAAAACTTGATTTGTAAAATCTAGTCTTAAAATTTATCGTTGAAAGTGAACAAAAGAAGTACCGCAATTAGACTAAAACACAACCGGGCAGTGGACCCTGTCGAGTAGTAGTATAGTTTTGGTAAGTCTAGGGTTCGAACACAGGGAATGTGGTTAAGAATTAAATCTAAGTGCAATTAATTTGTACAGAAAAGTAAATGTGGGTTTGGTGTGACCGAATTGTCACGATGCTTAACAACTACTTTTTATCTAACAACTAATGGCAATTGGGCTTTTAAGAGCCGGATTTAATATTTGTGTGTTTTCAAGAATACAAAGAAATACTTGCTTGGACTAATAAACTAAAGACTTCGGGGTGTTATTAAAACCGGTTCATAACATGCAAGGTAAATTTACATTAAAACATAAGATTAACGTTCGCTATATCCTATATTATTAACTTCAATTTACCAACATATGATTTAATCTTAGTAACATACGTTGGCATCATTACCATCTTGCACATTTGAGCCTAAAGGGTATAACATATTCCAAAGCTACATTGGCAAACATTGTTCAAAACAAATTGATAGCAAATAACTTAATGAAATACGTTGGCATCTTCACTAGTTATCTACCAAATAAGTTATAATCTTTTGCAAGCTCAAATACACAAGGGGTTTTGATTAAACATAAATTCAATTTTAATAATTTACAATTCATCCTAATGAAATACATAGACATATTCACCAACTTATACATTTGAGTTCATTTGTTTAACTTATATCCAAAGCTACATTGGCAAACATTGGGTCATTTGCACATAGACATGCATTTGATAAGTAAGTTAATCCTAGCAACAAACATTGGCTTAAATTACTAGTTTTATTACCAATAAGTCTCACAAATTACACATCATTTATACAAGTCTACGGATGAACATAAATTAGTTTGCAGTAAGCTCAAAATATAAACACCCCTAACCAATAGTTAATTCATCCAAGCAAGTAAATAAAACTAGCCACTAACAATCATACTCAAACTATCACAAATAATAAGTGAAATCAAAGGAAACATAATTATATCGAATAAAAATGCAAACCGAGTGATTACAATGTTTGGATGATGATTCTTCGTGTCCAAATGAGTTAGGATGATGAGAGACTTTTAAGAGGATGAAAAATGACTCAAAAACCCTAAAAATCGCCCATGGGGGCTGCTGGTTCGGGTCTATGAAGTTATGTGAGAGATGAGGAAGAAAAGGTGTTTTAAGGGCTGAAAGTTGACTTTTTCGGAGCCTGAATCCGGTCGGATTCATGGGAATCCGGACTGATTCCCACCAAATGCATCAAAAATGAAGTCTGGCATGAATCCGGGCGTATTTAGGTGAATCCGGTCGGATTCCCGTGGCGGATTCCCAAAGCATTCGTCTGACATTAATGAAGAAAAGCTGGGTCTTGAAATTCGGGGAATCCGGTCGGATTCCCTTGAATCCGGTCGGATTCAACCTATTTTGCAGCTGACATATTTTGGAAAGTTGTAGAGCTCTGAGTTAGCTTCGTTTGGCCGCCTGAATCACCTCAATCCGAGTTCGTATGAGGGAGATATGGCCAAAACGGTGCAGCATAGAAAAATCAGCAAAATCCTCATCTTTTCATCCATTCTTTCTCAATCTTCAACCTAAACACATGAAATCAATTTCCAACTAAATAAGTACCGAAAGTTCATGAAATTGACAAGAAACCAGTACAAAAACAATGATATCGCGAGAGATAAACATGTATAAAATGAGCGATATCAACCCGCAAGTCAAGTGGACCCGCAAGTCAATTCGACCCGCAAGTCCAAATCTCGACTCGCGAAACTCGTCAGATTTGGATCTCAGCTCGCGAAATTGGCTGTTCAGCGATTTTTATGCAAATTTCGACTTTTAAAGTGTTTTTAATGATGTTTTTGGACATAATAAGTTGATAGAACGCTAAAACATGATGTATTAAGCATATTAAACAAGAAATATCAAAGGAAAAACCGAAATCTAAGAGTTTCGAGAATTGTCGGGATCTTACAAAGTTAACGCCGTGAAAATCCGGAAAGATGGTTGTGTAGATCTCGACTCCGTGATCGTTTTTCACTAAAGGAGTTCGGTGATTTAACGCGTTTTTGATGTAGTTTTTATGTGTTTTGTGAGGTTTTTTTTTAGAGAGAGGTTTGAGAGAGTTGTGAGGTAGAGAGAGAGAAATAGAAGTGAAAATGGTGGGGTGGTGGGGGTGTTTGGCTGACTTTGTTCCAAAAAGGAGGAGACTGAGTCCCAAGTTTGTAGTATTTGACCCGTATTCGTTTAGCCGATCGTTAAGTGTTTATATAATTTTAATTGGTAACTTTTTAAATACGTATTCGATTATATTTTTAGTTGAGATATTTATAGATATAATTTAGTTGAATTATAAAATTATAACTTTGTTTTGTTTTAATTGTCTGCGCGTTTAATATTTTAAATCGTTTGAACTTTGTTCGTACCATACGAAATACTTGTAAATATTATCAACATAATATTTAGTAAACGTTAATGTTATTTAATAATTTCATATTATCAAATAATTTTGTTCACCAACAGTCGTATATTTTTGTCGCGTTTGTTCCAATTGTTTTTGCGCGCAATTATAATTATTACGAAACGTGTAATACTACGTGTATTACCTAGTTGGGCTTTGCTAGACTTACCTCGAAAATGTGTTGTGAATTCACTCAAGTAGGGAATTAGCCTAATAATGCATGAGTTTATCGTTTAAAATTGCGTTTAAATTTGCGGGGTGTCACATTCTCCCCATGTTAGAGAAATCTCGTCCTGAGATTTAAAACCAAGTCGGAACGCCCGTCGCGTATGTTTTTCGAAAAGGCGTGTCGTCAACGACGATAATAGTTTACGTGGCGTTCTATGTTGCCATAAAAGTTCTAACGTTTTGGTATACTCGCGGTATAGTTGGATAAATCGTGCGTTCGAAAAGTAGTCAATGTTTACCAAGTGTTAAGTTCGAATCGACATTCGAATAATTGTAATGTTAAAGCGAAATTGTTTGCTAAAACATAACAATGTTAGCGTAGGGATCCTGTTGTGTATCCTTTGTTCTGAGGATGTACGTGCGTCCGGGCGCGTAAATGTTGCGGTTGTAGTTCGAAATGATAAACAGTTGTCAAAACAGTTGATGATTCGAAATGTTCAAGTTGTGGTCAAATCATGACAAAACGTTTGTTTGAAAACAGTTGATAATATTTACTGCAATTCATTCGTTTATAAACAGTTATGTGTAAATCGTTGACATTCGGTCAAAATAGTGATCAATTCGTGATCAAGAAATAAATTTATGTCAGGTATAAACGGTTGGACCTCGTCCGTCATGAATCGTTTGTGAAATTCCTCGTTAGGTATTTCGTTAGAAAAACTCTGTCAAGAGTCTGATGTGTCATTTGTTGTAATTCATCAATTCGTGTTCGTTTAGAAAAATCATTCTGGTAAATAATTAGTAGGAAAATCTTCCAGTATAGTTGTTTGTGAAATGAACATTTCAAAATATAGTTCATAGGTTTTTGTTTCGATAAAGTTTGCTACTCGTGTTTCGTTTCGCAAGGTTAGGTCCGATCACCCAAGTGATTGTGTGAGATTCCGTCTCAATTATCGTGTAGTAGCACACTACCGTGTTTCGTTCGCGTGGTGGTTATAAAGTTCCAGATCTCCAATACGTATAAGATCCTCGTTTGTTCTCTCTGTCCTTTCGATGGGTGAGTCGTCGGTTTCATTCGTTACACGTTTAGTACAAGTTCGTTCGATCCGTTTAAGAGTAAGAGTTTGTTCGCACAGTGGTCAACACGACCGAATAGTTGTCAAACATGACTGAGTAGTAGTTCGAATAGTAGCCAACGCCAAAGTGATGTTTCGCATAAATATGTTATCAAACAACGAGAAGAATTCCCATCACGTATCTTACGACTATGAAACACCCATATGTACTTAGTATAATATAATCACGTTGGCCAGGCGTCATTATATGATGCTAAATACATACTTCTTTTCATCAACCGTTTAATACGATCAGGTTCGTACGAGATCAGAATGAAAGTGAACAGTTCAGACGCAGTACGGTTCGACGAATGAATCACGTGTATCGATATGTCGTAACGATAGTTAGACGTATGCAAATGTGTGTATGCATGTGCGTTCTAGCCAAGGCTATAGTCTAGGTCTCTAAGGTCTCTAAGTCACCTAAGAAATCTAGTTCGCTATAACCAATGGCTCTTATACCAATCTGTAACACCCCCAAATTCGTTGAATTAGTTTAGCGGAAGTATTTGTTTAAGTATGGGGAGTGCCACAATACACGGTACATGCATACGTATCAGAGCATATGATTACAACAAAACATCAATATATTAAGATGCCAAAGTTAATAGTTTACAAAAGTTGACGATTCACCGAATCGTATAAAAGTAGTAATGTTATACAAAAGTGGATTTCTGGAATATGACTAAAAACGATTAGTTATACAAAAGAAATCCAGTGTCAAAAGTTGGCATCCTATTTGCATCGCGGGTCGCCTAAATTCCATATGTGCAGGCGGTTCTTACGTGCGCAGCTAATTCCCTGAAAAACATAGTAAAAGTCAACAACGAGGTTGAGTGAATTTACAGGTTTTATGTTTACAAGTTCAGTTTTGATAAACCACGGTTGTTTATAAGTATCGTTGTGATGTCACCCAAAAGTACAGTGTTGTTGGGATGTCACCCAAAAGTGTAGTTCGTAAAACCAAATACGTTTCCAAATAGTTGTTTGTAGGAAAGTTCGTATCCTAGTAGTTGTAGGAAAGTAGTATCCTATTTTTCAAGTATGTTTTGTAGGAATATACATATCCTAAACGTAGATATGTTTCGTTGGGATGTTGCCCAAAAGTATAGTTCAAGTTATAGTAGGAATGTAGGTATCCTATTAGTTGATCGTAGGAATATCAGTATCCTAATAGTTGTGTCTCGCAGGAATATCAGTATCCTAATCGTTTGGTGGGTCCATGTCAGTAGGAACCCAGTGCCCATGTCAGTAGGGACTTTTCAATAGTTTGTGCCCATGTCAGTAGGGACTTTTTAATAGTTTGTGCCCATGTCAGTAGGGACTTTTCAACAGTTAGTGCCCATGTCAGTAGGGACTTTTCAATAGTTTGAGCCCATGTCAGTAGGGACTTTTTAGTAGTTTGTGCCCATGTCAGTAGGGACTTTTCAACAGTTTGTGCCCATGTCAGTAGGGACTTTTCAACAGTTAGTGCCCATGTCAGTAGGGACTTTTCAATAGTTTGTGCCCATGTCAGTAGGGACTTTTCAGTTGCTTGTGCCCATCTCAGTAGGGACTTTTTAATAGTTCAATCAGTTAAGTAAATAGTGTTGCTGGTCGTTCTCCAGTGTTTTCAAAACAGTACCGGTCGTTCTCCGGTTTATCAAGTATAGTTTATCCCGTTTGTAATGGTTTGTCGTATGAAAACGTTATTTCATAAACATTAGTTGTGTAACAGTTTAACAGTTTCAATGTACTCTAATCGTTCGAGTAAAACCAGTATACAATCATGTATGTAAAAGCGTTTGACTATGTTTTCCACCCCTGTTCAAAGCAGTTAAAACAGTAAATGTAGGGGCTGTGAACTCACCTGTTGAGTTAAGTACGTTTGAGCGCTAGCAAAGCCTAAAGCCCAAGTCTAGTCCGAAATCTCCTAACGCCCTAAACGTATGAGATTTAATAAATATGTGGATGTCTAAGTCGACCATCCATGCTAGTGTTCGTACAACCAAGTTATGTCCATATGTTTGTTTATACGTTTGTGTTTTGGAAAACATGTACTCGTTGGTGAGTTTTCATAATAATAATTCAAAGTATTATTATTATATTTATCGTATTGTATACTACCCAAAGTATATGTGTTTCATGTGCGAGTTCTATCATAAAGGTTTGATTCTTGAAGATGTTTAATGATTAGCGTGAAAGTATCCTTAAATTTATAGTTATTTTATCCGAAAGTATATATATATATATATATATGTACATATGTCCGAATGTGTCAAAATTCATCCTTTAGGATCAAAAATGCACTTTTTCAAAAAGTCAACTCGCAGTCAAAAAGTCAACTCGCAAGTGGACCCGCAAGTCAAGTGGACCCGCAAGTCAAGTGGACCCGCAAGTCAAGTGGACCCGCAAGTCAAGTGGACCCGCAAATCAAGTGGACCCGTAAGTCAAGTGGACCCGCAAGTCAAGTCGACCAGCAAGTCAAGTCGACCCGCAAGTCCAAATCTCGACTCGTGAAACTCGTCAGATTTGGATCTCAGCTCGCGAAATTGGCTGTTCAGTGATTTTTATGCAAATTTCGACTTTTAAAGCGTTTTTAATGATGTTTTTGGACATAATAAGTTGATAGAACGCTAAAACATGATGTATTAAGCATATTAAACAAGAAATATCAAAGGAAAAACCCAAATCTAAGAGTTTCGAGAATTGTCGGGATCTTACAAAGTTAACGCCGTGAAAATCCGAAAAGATGGTTGTGTAGATCTCGACTCCGTGATCGTTTTTCACTAAAGGAGTTCGGTGATTTAACGCGTTTTTGATGTAGTTTTTATGTGTTTTGTGAGGTTTTTTTTTAGAGAGAGGTTTGAGAGAGTTGTGAGGTAGAGAGAGAGAAATAGAAGTGAAAATGGTGGGGTGGTGGGGGTGTTTGGCTGACTTTGTTCCAAAAAGGAGGAGACTCAGTCCCAAGTTTGTAGTATTTGACCCGTGTTCGTTTACCCGATCGTTAAGTGTTTATATAATTTTAATTGGTAACTTTTTAAATACGTATTCGATTATATTTTTAGTTGAGATATTTATAGATATAATTTAGTTGAATTATAAAATTATAACTTTGTTTTGTTTTAATTGTCTGCGCGTTTAATATTTTAAATCGTTTGAACTTTGTTCGTACCATACGAAATACTTGTAAATATTATCAACATAATATTTAGTAAACGTTAATGTTATTTAATAATTTCATATTATCAAATAATTTTGTTCACCAACAGTCGTATATTTTTGTCGCGTTTGTTCCAATTGTTTTTGCGCGCAATTATAATTATTACGAAACGTGTAATACTACGTGTATTACCTAGTTGGGCTCTGCTAGACTTACCTCGAAAATGTGTTGTGAATTCACTCAAGTAGGAAATTAGCCTAATAATGCATGAGTTTAACGTTTAAATTTGCGGGGTGTCACAATTTCCGTGAAGTAACTGGAATAAACTACCACTACAAATGTTGAAAAATACCATGAAGGTCATCAAAATTAATATGCACTTGCATAAGATTGAATTAAAACTGCTATTTCTCTATATACGAAAAGTGGTTTGAATGACTAACCGATGAACGAACTAGCTAACAATGCATCGGCAGCGAGGCGAAACAACTGTACCCATGAACAACAGAATATTTGGATGCCGAAGGCTTTTAATGAAAGATACCTACGAAAAAAGTACTAAATCAAACTTATACACACTGATTATTCCAGGTTTAACTGATGCATAGAAGATGTAGTTGATTACCTCCTGATTAAATAAATATATTAAGTCAGTCGAATATTTTTGTGTGGAAAACAATTTGAGAGCAACGTCCTGCATAGTATGGACAAAAACGACAGAAACATACTGATCCATTCCACATAGCATGATATATTGTCCCACGCGAACCTGCCAAAATTTGTGTAAACCTTCAGTAAAAAGTAGATATAAGTAATCAGATGTAACGTTGTAATTATACCTCTTCCAATCTGTTTTTTAATTATCAAGTCCTCCCACTTAATTTCACGACTAGAATAGGTGTTTATCCATGGTTGACTTTCTAATTTTCCAATAATACTAGACCTCATTTGTTCGGTTTTTGCAGATATCATCTCCTTGATCCCGGGTCTCTTTTCAATCATACAGTCAGAGTTCACGTGACACCCGTCAAATTAGTACTAGCTATTAGTTCCTAATCATCTAGTAATACATGTAATTAGTGCTATGTAATAGGCTAATTGTATGTATCAATATATATATATATATATATATATATATATATATATATATTGTTATATATATTGTTATATATATATCAGTACGCGATTAAATTTAATCGTACATTATCAAAATCGGCCAAATTCATATTCATTTATACGGGCGTTGGTGAACACAAGTATTAAGTGATATGAAATTATTATTTAATACACTCATTATTTATTATATATTATTTTGATAATATATAAAATATTTTGTATCGTACAAATCAAAACAATCACGACAAAACTATATAAATAATGTATTATTATTGAAAATAATAATAATTATTTACTTGGATAAAAATAAAACATATCTTGTTTAATTCAAATTTACTTAAACGCGACGAAACCATTCAAACCATATCCGTCAATCAAACCTAAAACAAAGATATATTTTATATCCCAAAAATAGTATTTATAAAATACTTCGATTAAAAATACATACGATTTCATTTTTAGAAAATGATCATTTGACAATATTATACTACTTAACGATCGGGTACAAAAACATGGGTATTTTTTACTGCGAATAGGAGTCAACCAACTCCAATAATTGGAGCCGGTCGACTATACCAAACGCACCCTTCCCATTTTCATTTTCATTCTTCATTCTTCATCATTCTCTATCTCTTTCTCTTCTCTCGGCATTTATCTAAACACCAACAACAATCAAGAACAACAACAGTAGCAGGAGCCTATGATCATCATCACCATCTTCATCTTCATCGTCTTCTTCGTTTTCATCATCACCATCGCCATTCGGTATCCATTTTTATACGTAAGGAATCATTCACTTTCTATTTAAATTACATGTTTAAATGTACATATAACATCATATATTAATATCTACCAACTGATTATGTCCAAAGAATTGGGTTAGAACTTGTTTATTTGAAAGCCTGCATGAACAGACACTGAAATCGCATCATGATCCGGCGGATCATTCATTGGATCCAGCGGATCGTCCATTTAATCTTCGGATCCGTATAAAAACATCTTGATCCAGCGGATCACTACATTGATCCGGCGGATCACCACATTGATCCGGCGGATCCTCTCAAAACGACATGATCCGGCGGATCATATATCGGATCCGGCGGATCTCTACCAAGAACCACATTATCCGGCGGATTGGGTCTTGGATCCGGCGGATCCACCCTATAATCTGACACAAATTTTATTAAGTATCGGGACTACGAATTTGTCACTTGATTTTACTCCGAATACAAATTTCGAATGCGTTTTCACTAAAGCAATGTACTAGAAATAAAAAAATTTCGAGCTAACCTGGAATCTCAACCCCAGCCAGGGGCCAGCCCCTTGGACCCCGCCAGGGGTTGCCACCCCTGGGACCCCCGCTAACCAGGGGCGCTGCTGTAACACCCCCAAATTTATTGTTTAGCGGAAGCACGATTTGGGTGTTACGAATCAATAATCACAGCACAAAGATATATAATGAACGACCACTATATGCTTCGTTTTGGACTTGTATTGATAAAACCAAAAGTTTACATCAAAATATTGTTTACATTAGCTCAGCTTGAAATTGAGAGATTTAAGTACATAATTAATCTATACAAAATATAATAATGCAGCTAAATCTCTGATTGTTTGCATGATGACTCGAGCTAATTGATCCTTACTTGAGCAGTCCAACCTACTGCAGGTCACCTGTGATACATGCTAAAATTGGTCAGCGAAACGCTGGTGAGCTCACAGGTTTGTATGTCAACACATATGTTTGTATGAACCGCAAGATTTAATAATTGAATTTAAAATGCAATTAAGCAAAATAAAAGTTATACAGCCATGAGCACATAGTCTGAGCTTAACTTGAGTTGTCAGGCCCACTTAAGGAAACCTAACTTGAAATGCCTCCTACGAGTGCCTAATCTACACTCGTCTTCCCAAATGCAAATACGTCCGTTTGACCAGTTAGTGCGTGCTAACCTGGACGAGGATTGTCAATCCTATATGATATCATATACTAACATTCACGCTACTACGTATTACCAGACTATGCTATGGAGGGCTTTAATTTGATTAGCTTGAAACTCATGTAGTATTTGATTTGATTTGTACTTGCGTTCAACTTGTAAAACAAAACGAGCAATAATATCACACCCCTGATTGAAAAGCAGTAAAATAGGGGCCATGAGACTCACCCGAGTCTTGAAAGTTTGAATTAATAACTTGGATTGATTTGCCTTGAAGTGTGGTCCGAAGACTTGTAACCTGAAGGTGTCCATGACACGCAATGGTTATTAATTGTTTAGGCATCTCGAAAGACTACCTTTGTAGTTGTTTGTCCAAATTACCCCGATTTGGTTGATTGACTTGTCCAAATTACTATGATTTGGTTGATTGAATTGTATGTTTGAAAACGTGTACGGCCCGTTGGTGATTAATTGTAATAATAGTTTTGATGTTATCACATTGATTTCGAAGCGTTATACTTGAAAAGCAAATTCCATTATGTTTGAAAAGTTGTATCGTATAAGCGTTTTGAAGTTGTACAAGTTTGACACTTGGTGAGAAATGTGTTTACGGAATCTAGGTACGGGGGTCCGGGGCAGCGCCCCTGGTTAGCGGGGTTCCAGGGGTGGCAACCCCTGGCGGGGTCCAAGGGCTGGCCCCTGGCTGGGGTCGAGATGCCTGGTCAGCTCGAAAATTTTTTATTTCTATTAATTTGCTTTGGTGAAAAATGCATCTGGACTTGGATTTGGGTGAAATCAAGTGATAAAATTTTGGTCTCGACACTTAGTAAAAAGTTGTAAATATTCTGTTTTATGCGACACAATATGCGACATAATAATTTGTTATGCGACACAAGGGTTGTGTCGCATAGAAGTGCGACACAAGAGCTTAGCGACACAAGGGTTGTGTCGCATAAGCGTACAATGCTGATTCAACAGCGACATAGCGATTATGTCGCATGGTATTTGCGACATAAGGTACGACACAATATTGTGTCGCAAAAGGTCCGACATTACTGAGTTTTTACGACACAAGGTCTTTTATGCGACACAACCTGCGACACAAGGCTTGTGTCGCAAAGATGAACACCAAAACAGAACCCCGCGACTGATGACGTTTTCCAACCCACAACTCAAATTTAACCCGTTTTTAAGCTGTAAATTCGTGTTTCACTTGTTTAATAGGCATATATATACTTGAATAACCCAATAATATGTAAAAATAAGCTAAAACGAGAGGTTTCGGGATTTTGTCGGAAACTTACAAAGTGCCGAAATTCCGGAAAGATGAGGATGTAGATCGCGTCGAGGTGGTTCCTTTTCCGTAATTATTTTGCCGATTTGGTTGCGTTTTGTGGTAGTTTATAATGGATTTAGGTGGTGGTGTGGTATGGTGATTGTAGAGAGAAAAGAGAGGAGGAGAGATGTGAGAATGATGATTATGGAAGAAATGGGGAAGAGATCCCCACTTTTGGGGCAGATTTTCGGTGGGGTCCACGGTGTGGGCTTCACCAAATTTTGCTCCGTGTAGTCGCGCTCCGTACTGTGTTCGTTTTCCCGATCGTTTAAACGTTAAATAATTATATTATACGTTTAATATACATTTTAAAAATACGAATATTTATTCGATATTTTTGTTGAAGTATTTCATAAAATACTTAATAGTTGTGTTATAAAAATATAACGTTATCTCGTTTTGTCTGTTTGTGTGCTTTAACATTTTAATCGCGTAATCATCGATTGTATGTTAGGAATTGTGTACGAAATATTATAAAATAATATTGTGGATTTAAGTGTATCTTTAAATAACATTGTATTATTTAAATTAATTTGTTCACCAACGTCCGTATTTAATTGATCGAAACACGTTCGGTTTGAGACTTGTACGATTTAATTAAATCGTATTCTTGTATATATATTCAACAACATATATATTGATACATTAATTAGCCTAACACAGAACTAATTACATGTATTACAACTTGATTAGGCACTAATTACTAGTCCAAATTTGTCGGGTGTCACAGCTGCCCCCGGACCCCCGTCTTTCACAAACTTGAAACTAATTTTTACTTCGAAACCCACGTAACCTCTATATTTACACGATAGGACTTTCAAACACTTGAACATACTTATAAGTATAACATTATCACATACCAATAATAATTCCTTGAGATTATTATTACAAAAACTCACCAACGGGCCGTACATGTTTCAAAACACAACTTCAAACATAGACATTAACCAAACGATTTGGACATAACTAGTTGAGGGAACAACTAGCATAGATGGTCTGTTGAGACATCTAATCATTAAAACCTTGCGCGTTTAATACGCCCAGCAGGTTTCGACATCTAATCATAATTAAAACCTTGCGCGTTTAGGACGCTCAGCAGGTTTCAGTCATTGGAGACGACATCATTTCTCTTATATACCATCATTAGTGCTTGATAGCATCTCATCAGACTCAGGTGAGTCTCATAGCCCCTATTTTACTGTTTTTACTCTAGGGGTGAGAATACATGCTTGTTTTGTTTTACATGTGAACGCAAGTATCAAAATATCGCTATATACTGTATGAGTTGTTTTCTTTAATCAATTTAAGTCCTCTAGCATAGTTTGGTAATACTTCTGTAGCGTGAATGTTAGTGTATGGTACCATATGGGATTGACAATCCCTGTCCGGGTTGGAAGCCCCAACTGGTCAAACGGACGCATTATCATTTGTTCATACGTGTGTTGATTAGGCACACGCATAGAGGCACCCTCGCTCAGGCACTTAATTGTGATCCTGACACCTCAGTTAAGCTCAGACTATGTGCTCATGGCAGTTATATACATCATTTATCCTTTACTTATTTGCTTAATTGCAAATTGTAACACCCCCAAATTTGATGATTTGCGGAAGCTTGATTTGGGTGTTACTAATCAATAACAAAGCACAAAGATATATAGTAAATGACTCTATATGTGTCGTTTTAACAAAATATATTGATAATTGAAATGTTTACAACATTTAAAGCTTTACATAGCTCGAGTTTAAATAAAAGGAGATTTCAGTACATAAGTACTTGTACAAAATATACTAATGCAAGAAAATCTCAATCGTCTGTATGCTGACTCGAGCTAACGTCCTGAAGCAGAAACATCCTACTGCTTGGTACCTGCGATATATGCTAAAAGGTCAGCTAAAAGCTGGTGAGCTCATAGGTTTGAAATCAATTAATATAGTATGAACCGCAAGATTTAAATAATGAATTGCATCCAGCAATTAAATGATAGTCATCGTGTATACAGCCATGAGCACATAGTTGAGCTTAACTCGAGGGCCGGGTCCCCTATAGAGAATTCTGGGCGAGGTGCCTCCACGAATGCCTAATCCACATTCATCTTCCCAAATATTAGTACGTCCGTTTACCCGGTTAGTGCTTGCTAACCCGGACGAGGTGGGTCAATCCTATATGGTACCATATACTAATCACGCTACAACGTATTAACAACTATGATGACGGAGGACTTTAAATGATTAGTTTCGAAAAACTCATGTAGTATATGAAATGTTTGTACTTGCGTTCACATGTTAAAAGTTGAGCAATATATCACACCCCTGAGTAAAACAGTAAAAGAGGGGCTATGAGACTCACCTGAGTCTAGCGAGTTTAACTTAATAAACTTTGATTGATTAGCCGAGAAATGAAGTCCAAAGACTTGTAACCTGAGGGTGTCCACGACACGCGATGGTTATAATATGCGAAGGTATCTAATAAGACTACCTTGTAGTTGTTCGTCCAACTATAATGTCCAAATGTTCCCTATTCGGTGGATAGTTTAAGTGTTTGAAAACGCGTACGGCCAGTTGGTGACGGATTTGTAATAATAATCTCAACTATTATTATTTTGATTTCGTGGCGTTTTACTTGAAAAATGTGTTTTGATTGTGCCGTTACGGAATCTAAGTACGGGGGTCCGAGGGCAGCGCCCCTGGTAGTGGGGTCCAAGGGGCGGCAGCCCCTGGCGGGGTCCAAGGGGCAGAGCCCCTGGCTGGGGTCGAGCTGCCAGGTGTTAAAATTTTAGGTCTCGACACTTGGTAAAAATCCGAGTTTTTAAGTCCTGGTTTGTGCGACGTTAGGTGTGACGTCGCAGGTAAGGAGCCATCGGACTGATCAGATGGTTAGAAAAGATGGAAACTGTTTTCCGTGTCAGCAAATGCGCTGAGAACGACAAAGTAAACTTTGCCACCTGCTCTCTCGAAGATGATGCTCACTCTTGGTGGAATTCATATACCCAATCAGTGGGTGCTGACATTGCCTACCAACTAACTTGGGAGGACTTGAAAGCAAAACTCACTGCCAAATACTGCTCAATCGCCAAACTCCAAAAGCTAGACGAGGAGTTCTGGAACCTAAAGGTTCAGGGTGGTGATATCGATGGTTATACCACCAAGTTTCAACAACTCGCCGCCCTCCGCCCAGCTATGGTGAGCACCGAACCTGACAAAATCAGGAAGTACATCCTTGGCCTTCCTGAGCCTGTTCGGGGGCATGTCGCCTCTTCCAACCAAACCACCATTGACGGTGCAATCCTATTGGCCCAAGACCTGATGTCAATGAGCCAAGATTCTGAACCACCTACTTCATCCTCCCACAACAACAAGCGAAAGTGGTCCGACTACCACAATAACCACTCCAGCCAACAAAACAAGAAACCCGACACCATCAAAGCCTACAACACCACCACAGACATCACACGGGGCCACACTGGGAACAAACCCTATTGTTCCAAGTGCAGTCGTCACCATGAAGGTTCATGTGGTCCCTTTTGCAACAGTTGCAAGAGGTACGGCCACCTCACCAAAGATTGCAATTCTCCTGCCAACAACAATTCCAACAACAACACCAGACCACCCAAAGTCTGCTTTGAGTGTGGGAAACCCGGGCACTTCAGGGACACGTGCCCAAAGCTGAAGAATAACAACAACAACAACCACAACCGCAACAGCCACAACAACAACACCCGAAGCAGAGCCTTCGTCATCAAATATGGGGACGCCCGCCAAGACCCGAATGTGGTCTCGGGTATGTTCCTCCTCAACAACTTAACTGCTTCTGTTCTATTTGATACTGGTGCTGATAGAAGCTTTATCTCTGATGACTTTTGCCCATTACTTGACATCACTCCTGTTGCCTTAGATGTTAAGTACACTATAGAGCTAGCAAATGGAAAACTTATAGAAACCAATAGTGTGATACCTAATTGCACTTTAAACCTAGCTGACGAAACCTTTTCCATCGACCTTGTACCCATTGAAATCGGGAGTTTCGACGTCATCATTGGAATGGACTGGTTGTCCAAACACAGAGCAGAAATCGTCTGTTACGATAAGATAGTCCGCATTCCACTCGCTGCCGGTGGAACCTTGATCATACAGGGGGAGACCGGTGGGACGAGACTCAACATCATCTCTTGCTTAAAAACCCGAAAATTCCTGAGAAAGGGTTACCCTGCAATACTCGCACACATCACCGAGAAGAAGTCGGAGGAGAAGCGACTTGAGGATGTGCCAATTGTTAGAGACTTTCCTGAAGTCTTCCCGGAAGAACTACCTGGTTTACCTCCACCTAGACAGGTTGAGTTCTCAATTGATCTTGTGCCGGGTGCCGCACCGGTGGCCCGCGCACCGTACCGTTTAGCCCCATCCAAACTTCAGGAGTTGTCCGCTCAGTTACAGGAACTTCTGGATAGAGGATTCATTAGACCGAGTTCTTCACCTTGGGGAGCTCCGGTCTTATTCGTTAAAAAGAAGGACGGTTCATTCCGAATGTGCATCGACTATCGAGAGTTGAACAAATTAACCGTCAAAAACCGATACCCACTTCCTCGCATTGATGATCTATTCGACCAACTTCAGGGTTCAAGTTTCTACTCAAAAATCGACCTGCGATCAGGCTATCACCAGTTACGAGTTCGCGACACCGATATTTCGAAAACTGCTTTCAGAACACGTTACGGGCACTACGAATTCCAAGTGATGCCCTTTGGTCTAACCAACGCACCGGCTGTATTCATGGACCTTATGAATCGGGTGTGCAAACCTTACCTCGACAAGTTTGTCATTGTTTTTATCGATGACATCCTCATCTATTCGCGCAACGAGCAAGAGCACGCGGAACATCTCAAAACAATTCTAGAACTACTTAGACACGAGGAGCTTTACGCCAAATTCTCTAAGTGTGAGTTCTGGATACAAACCGTTCAATTCCTTGGTCACATGATCGACAGTCAGAGAATTCACGTTGACCCATCAAAAATCGAGGCTATCAAAGACTGGCAAGCACCCACCTCTGCAACTGAAGTACGACAATTCTTGGGTCTTGCTGGGTACTATCGGCGATTTATCGAAAACTTCTCCAAAATAGCTCAACCACTCACGGCACTGACTCAGAAGGACAAAAGGTTCGATTGGACCGATAAACAAGAGTCAGCGTTCCAACTTCTGAAACAAAGGCTTTGCAGTGCTCCAATTCTATCCTTACCCGAAGGCACCGATGACTTCGTGGTATACTGCGATGCTTCTCACCAAGGTCTCGGTTGCGTGCTGATGCAACGAGACAAAGTCATTGCCTATGCCTCACGACAGCTGAAAATCCACGAAAAGAGCTACACCACTCATGATCTCGAACTTGGAGCTGTAGTTTTCGCTCTCAAAATCCGGAGACATTATCTCTACGGCACTAAGTGCACAATCTTTACCGATCATAAAAGTCTCCAACATATATTCGACCAGAAGGATCTCAATATGAGGCAACGTCGATGGGTCGAGTTGCTTACCGATTACGATTGCGAGATCAAGTACCATCCAGGGAAGGCTAATGTGGTAGCCGATGCCCTCAGTCGAAAGGAACGACCGAAACCACTTCGAGTCCGAGCCCTCAGTATGACCATTCACAACGATCTTACCGTTCAAATTCATACCGCTCAGATCGAAGCCCTGAAACCTGAAAACATCAAAAACGAAGCCTTACGGGGTATTGACAAACAATTTGAAACCAAATCTAACGGGATTAGGTATTTCTAAAACCGAATCTGGTTGCCTAATTTCGGGAACCTACGAGACTTGGTGATGGATGAGGCTCACAAGTCCAAATATTCTATCCATCCAGGATCCGATAAGATGTACCACGGAATCAAGGAATTTTATTGGTGGCCAAACATGAAAGCCGAAATCGCCACTTATGTCAGCAAGTGTCTTACTTGCTCGAAAGTCAAAACCGAACATCAGAAACCTCCTGGTTTACTCCAACAACCTGAAATCCCTGAATGGAAATGGGAACAAATTGCCATGGATTTCATAACCAAACTACCCAAGTCGTCGAACGGTTGCGATACCATTTGGGTGATCGTCGATCGTCTCACCAAATCTGTTCATTTCCTGGCAATCAAGGAAAACGATAAAATGGAACGCCTTGCACAAATCTACATCAAGGAAATCGTTTCTCAACACGGTGTTCCAATCTCAATCATCTCTGACAGAGATGCCCGTTTCACCTCTCACTTTTGGCAATCACTCCAAAAAGCAATGGGTACCCGTCTCGATATGAGTACCGCGTACCATCCTCAAACCGATGGCCAAAGTGAACGAACCATTCAGACACTGGAAGATATGCTACGCGCCTGCGTAGTTGATTTCGGTACAAACTGGGAGAGACATCTACCGTTGTGCGAATTCTCGTACAATAACAGCTATCACGCCAGCATTAAGGTTGCACCTTTTGAGGCACTGTACGGTCGTAAGTGCCGATCACCGATCTGTTGGACTGAAGTGGGAGATAGTCAACTCACTGGTCCTGAACTCATACACGCCACCACTGAGAAAATCGTGGAAATCCAAAACCGACTCAAATCCGCACGTGATCGTCAGAAAAGTTATGCTGACGTGAGACGCAAACCACTCGAGTTCCAAGTTGGGGATCGAGTACTCTTAAAAGTATCGCCTTGGAAAGGCGTCATCCGTTTTGGCAAACGCGGGAAGTTAAATCCCCGGTACATTGGGCCATTCGAGATACTCGAGAGGATTGGTCCAGTAGCTTATCGATTGCAACTGCCATCCGAACTCAGCAGCGTGCACCCTACTTTTCACATTTCTAACTTGAAGAAATGTCTGTCTGATGAGACGCTAATTATCCCACTCAATGAAATTCGTGTTGACGACAAACTTCATTTTGTTGAGGAACCTGCCGAAATCATGGACCGTGAGGTCAAACAACTAAAACAAAGTCGTATTCCCATCGTCAAAGTCAGATGGAATTCGCGGCGAGGTCCGGAATTCACTTGGGAACGGGAGGACCAAATGCGACTCAAATATCCTCAACTCTTCACTGATTCTACCTCAAACGCGACCTCGAGCTAAATTTCGGGACGAAATTCTTCTAACAGGGGGAGAATGTAACACCCGCCAAATTAGGACTATTACTTAGTACCTAATCATATGTTAATACATGTAATTAGTTCTGTGTTAGGCTAATTAATGTATCGAATTATATATATATTGTAGAATATATACGAAAATGCGATTTGATAAAATCGTACGCAATTTAAATCGGATGTATTTCGGTTCCATAAATACGGACGTTGGTGACCAATTTTATTAAGTAACACTATTATGTTAAAAACATTATTTTAATAATGTTCAAATTACAATTCATATCGTACAAACTAACTTACATGTTATAGCTCAAATATAAATTGATTAGTATTTAAATAAAATATCGCGTAATAAATTGTATTTTAAAACTTATAATTAAAACGTAAAATAAATATTTAGGACGTTAAAAGACGGAGAAAATGAACACCGCACGGAGCACATTGCATGGACTGGAAATGGTGGGGCTTCCACCAAAATCACCTCCATCTTTCTTTTCTCTTCATTTCTTACTTCTCTTCCCTCTCTCTTCCTTCTCTTTTCTCTCTAAAAAGCTAAACACCACCACCTCCATTAAACCGCAAAATACTACCACTAAACGCACGCGAAACATACTACTCTGGTGGAAAAGAACGACCACGACATCCCGATCTATCATCCTATCTTTTCGGATTTTTGATCCGAAACTTTGTAAGTTTCCGACAAATCCCGACACCTCTCGTTTTCTATTGTTTTCGACTTATAATTGTTTGTTTAAGCTTATAATGTCCATATTTGGGTTGGGTAAAAATATTGGACCGAACGGTGGCCGGGAAACTCGTTTTCGACACAAAATCCGGCCAACAGCCCGTAACGTCGCATCTGGCCTGGAGCCTTTGCGACGTCGCGTATAACGTCGCACAGAAATCAATAACGTCGCCTTAGCGACGTCGCACATAACGTCGCATTGAATTGCGAAGTCGCACATAGCGACGTCGCCTACAACGTCGCTAGAATCAACAACGTCGCGTATAGCGACATCATCCTTAACGTCGCATTAAATTGCGAAACGTCGCCTTTAGCGACGTCATGCTCAACGTCGCAATCCTTACCTGCGACGTCACACCTAACGTCGCACAAACCAGGACTTAAAAACTCAGATTTTTACCAAGTGTCGAGACCTAAAATTTTAACACCTGATTTTACCCAAATTCGGATCCAGATGCGTTTTTCGTCAAAGCAATATAGTAGAAATAAAAATTTTCCAAGCTGACCTGGCAGCTCGACCCCAGCCAGGGGCTCTGCCCCTTGGACCCCGCCAGGGGCTGCCGCCCCTTGGACCCCGCTACCAGGGGCGCTGCCCCCGGACCCCCGTACTTAGATTCCGTAACGGCACAATCAAAACACATTTTTCAAGTAAAACGCCACGAAATCAAAATAATAATAGTTGAGATTATTATTACAAATCCGTCACCAACGGGCCGTACGCGTTTTCAAACACTTAAACTATCCACCGAATTGGGAACATTTGGACATTATAGTTGGACGAACAACTACAAGGTAGTCTTATTAGATACCTTCGCATATTATAACCATCGCGTGTCGTGGACACCCTCAGGTTACAAGTCTTTGGACTTCATTTCTCGGCTAATCAATCAAAGTTTATTAAGTTAAACTCGCTAGACTCAGGTGAGTCTCATAGCCCCTCTTTTACTGTTTTACTCAGGGGTGTGATATATTGCTCAACTTTTAACATGTGAATGCAAGTACAAACATTTCATATACTACATGAGTTTTTCGAAACTAATCATTTTAAAGTCCTCCGTCAGCATAGTTGTTAATACGTTGTAGGGTGAATATTAGTATATGGTACCATATAGGATTGACCCACCTTGTCCGGGTTAGCAAGCATTAACCGGGTAAACGGACGTACTAATATTTGGGAAGACGAATGTGGATTAGGCATTCGTGGAGGCACCTCGCCCGGAATTCTCTATAGGGGACCCGGCCCTCGAGTTAAGCTCAACTATGTGCTCATGGCTGTATACACGATGACTATCATTTAATTGCTGGATGCAATTCATTATTTAAATCTTGCGGTTCATACTATATTAATTGATTTCAAACCTGTGAGCTCACCAGCTTTTAGCTGACCTTTTAGCATATATCGCAGGTACCAAGCAGTAGGATGTTTCTGCTTCAGGACGTTAGCTCGAGTCAGCATACAGACGATTGAGATTTTCTTGCATTAGTATATTTTGTACAAGTACTTATGTACTGAAATCTTCTTTTATTTAAACTCGAGCTATGTAAAGCTTTAAATGTTGTAAACATTTCAATTATCAATATATTTTGTTAAAACGACGCATATAGAGTCGTTTACTATATATCTTTGTGCTTTGTTATTGATTAGTAACACCTAAATCAAGCTTCCGCAAATCATCAAATTTGGGGGTGTTACACAAATCATCATACTTAAATCTTGCGGTTCATACGTTATACTTGATCACTAAACCTGTGAGCTCACCAGCTTTTAGCTGACCATTTTAGCATGTATTCTCAGTGTAACATCCTCTCTTCTGGTCCGGTAATTTCTAATTTTAAATTGATGTATTTAATTGTATTAGAAATTATTTGATAAATATGTTTAAATTTCGAAACTTAGTTAAATAAGCCCCAGGACTTATTGTGCTTAGTAAATTATTGTTTGTTTTAATTTACTATAGTTGACGGTGCAATAAAAGAAGTTTCTCGCAAATGGGTTTTTAGGTTCCAGGCAATAGATTAAAAAGGGACTAGTTTTAAGTGGATACGGGTCGGTGTAAAATCTTAACCGCCTTAAATATTTCCTTTTTAGGAAAGTTGGTAACTTTCCCTTTTTGGAAACCTTAAACCCTAAAGCTAAAACTCTCAAAAACCTTAAAACCCTTGCAAATCATAATTGAAAACTTGTGAAATTGGAGCTGTGATCTTGTGTTATCATAATCATCATCATCTCCTAGTTGTGATTCCTTGATTGTAAGTTATTTTGTAAGTTCAAGTTCATGGTTATGATCATTTGAAGTTTTGGTATGAATTGATTGTGATTTGAAGCTTTAAACATGTTGTGGTATGTATATATGATGATTTGTGAGCTGAAAATTGTTGCTGTACTTGAAGTATGAATAGTTTGTATAATTTTCGGAATTTGGGTTTGAGCTGTGTGTTTGCAGGTCTGCACCTGAACTAAAACGCGTAGGAACGCGATCCTGAAGTCTTGCCCGGATCGCGTTGCCTAATGAAAATTGATTCCATAACATTTTCTTCTTGTGAACGCGATCCAGCCCTAGTTCCCGGATCGCGTTGCCAAGTGTAAAACGGTGACAGAACTTTTTGCAAAGGGTGAACGCGATCCCACCACCCTTGCCTGGATCGCGTTTGCATGAATAAAATTGATGATCATTTTAGTTTGTGAACTTAAATAAATACTATATATAAATAGTATTGATGTATGTTGGAATTGATTAATGATGTGATTATTTATGTAATGTGTTTAATTACATAAGTACCATTAGTTGAAAACAAATTACTAACTTATGATTGATTTTATGTTCTCAGATAATCCAAGGGCTCAGCGAGATAAGACTGCTGAGTAAGTAACTGAGACGAATCAGGTGAGTGGATTTGAGACTCACAGTTTGATTTGGTTGTGTCAGTTTGATTTCAATCAGTAATTATAGGATTACTATTGATAGTATGCTAACCTTGAAATGATATGCCATTTGATTGGTTGTTTGACGAACATTGAATTGAAATGTATAATCCAGAGGTCAACTCGATTGTCAGTTGGACTTGATTGCTAATGTTGGTCAACACAGGGTTGCGTACATGTGTTGATGGAGATTAGCATTTAGTTAGCGGTTAATCACTGTTTTGGCCTACAGTTGATTTAAGTGTTCTGATGGGGCCACCCGGAACAGGGTCCCTAGGAACCACCGTTCCTCTTGACGATATTTGTTGCATTATTGATTGTGAACAGATTGCTAGCTAAATTGAATTGTAGTTGATTATTCATTCACTTAGCTTCGTGCTAATCCCTCAATTTACTTCCTGCGGGTGATGTATATTATGTGGGTAGTCAGGAAGGATGTTTTGATGCTGGGAATGTTTGAAACTTGCAACTCTGATCCAGTTTGTAATAAATTATGTTTTATAGTATATAATGCCCCGGGTTTGTAAACATGTTAATTATGGTTGTTTAGTAGTTAAACATGTTGTATAAAGGGTTGCGAAAATTTCTAGCAGGTTTAAATAGAATATGTATTTCGAGTAGTCGCTTCCGCCAGTTTTAATATTATATTGTTGTATTAAATGAGGGGCGTTATAAGTTGGTATCAGAGCAAGAGTTTGGGGCAATTGAATATGATTGTATGTTCAATCCTAAACTTTGATTGTGTTGTGTCAAACATTCTTGGGAAAGGGATTATGTACTGAATGTGAATTGGTTAGTAGAATAGGTGCTAACGACTAATGATTTGTAAGCTGTTGTGGTGTTTACAGATATGGCGGATAACGAGCAACTACCTGTGAACCCTAATAATGCCTCAAGGCCTGAAGTTGCTGCTGAGACTCATGATGACCGGAATGAGAATGCTGGTACTTCTTTCCATGCTAGAGAGGAGGCAGAAAGGGATCAGTATCTGCTTCAATTGGAAGAGGAAAACCAAGCACTTAGAATGTACAAACAACAAAAAGAGGCTGAATCATCTCATCCTGTGTTTGGTACGATTTCCCCGCCAAAGCAAAAGGTGTGTTCATTTAAAACCTTTATGAGCAGTAATCCGTCTGTGTATTCGGGTAGTACGAATCCTTCTGTAACTCTAGATTGGTTGAGAGATGTTGAAAAGAAATTTGAAGTCTGTCAATGTGAGGAAGAACTAAAAGTTCCTTATGCAACTCAACTTTTAAAAGGAGCAGCAATGAATTGGTGGGATTCGATTACTTCGGTATTAACTTCTTTTCAGAAAGCATCTATCCGATGGTCTGATTTTCGTAATGAAGTTTGTAAGCAGTATTGTTCAAACTATGATATAGCTCGGATTAGAAAAGAGTTTATGGATTTGCAATTAACTGATAACATGTCAATGGATGATTTGATAAATCAGTTTACAGAGAAACTCAGGTTTGTTCAGCAGTGGGTTCCTGATGAGAGAACTCAAATAGAACAGTTTGTGGGTACTTTACCTAATCATTATCGAACTTCAGTGAGATTAGCGAGCTCTCTTCCTCAAGCTTTTATGTTAGCTCGATCTGTTGACAGTGATTTGAAACCTCAACAAGTACCAAGTAAAGAAGTAGTTTCTCATAAATCTAGGAGTGAATCTTCTGGTAAAGGTAAGCAACGGTGGCAAGGAAATCAGCAGGGCAAGAAACAAGAAAGTCGTGGTGGTACTTCTGATCGTCCCAATTGGTGTATTAAGTGTAGAGCTAGACATTTTGGGCCGTGTACTGTGCAAACTACTAGATGTGTGAAATGTGGTGTGATTGGGCATGAAGCCAAAGATTGTGTTTTTCCCACTTATGTGTGTTGGAATTGCCATAAGGAAGGTCATCGTGCAAATCAGTGTTCTGAGGCTAAGAGACAGGGTTCGGGGACAGTTGTTGGTTCATCAGCTTCTTCCGGTCAGAAGCGGAAGACTCTGCCATCTGCAGTTAGTAGGGCTTTTCAAATGACAGTTGATGAAGCTGTCCATACAGATGACGTGATCACGGGTACTTTTCTTGTAAATTCTGTACCAGCTCGTGTTTTGTTTGATTCTGGTGCAAATTGTTCGTTTGTATCTGTGTACTTCTGTGATAAGTTGAAAATGATGCCTACTGTGATAACAAACCCAGTTGAAGTAGAAATAGCTAGTGGCAAATCGGTTCCTGTTACCACCTCGGTAATTGGAGCTAGTATTATAATAGATAGCCAGACTTTCCCAATTTCCTTTCTGTTGATGCCAATTGCTAGTTTTGATGTGATTATTGGTATGGATTGGTTAAGTCAGTATAAAGCAAGCATAGATTGCCACAATAAGCTGATTAGAATTCCAATCTCTGAAAAGTCATATGTCGTGGCTCGAGGAGAACGGGTAATGTTTGTATACCTTTGATTAGTATGATGAAAGCTAGAAAATCTTTGTCCAAGGGCTGTGAATCGTATCTAGCTTATGTGATTGATGCTAAGTTAGAAAAGAAGTCTCTTTCTGATGTACCGGTTGTTTCTGAGTATCCAGAAGTATTCCCTGATGAATTACCTGGTTTACCACCGGTTAGGGAAGTTGAATACCAGATTGATCTTGTTCCTGGCTCTTCACCTATAGCCAAAGCCCCTTATAGATTAGCTCCGTCTGAGATACGTGAAATGATGAATCAGATACAGGAGTTGTTGGATAAAGGGTTTATTAGACCTAGTTCTTCTCCCTGGGGTGCACCAGTTCTGTTTGAGAAAAAGAAAGATGGGTCTTTTAGAATGTGCATTGACTATAGGGAATTAAATAAAAGGAAAGTAAAGAATAAATATCCTCTGCCTCGGATAGATGATTTATTTGATCAGTTGCAGGGATCTTCATTTTATTCAAAGATTGATTTGAGATCAGGTTATCATCAAGTTCGTGTTAGGGATTGTGATATTCCTAAAACTGCATTTAGAACCAGATATGGTCATTTTGAATTTCTGGTTATGCCTTTTGGTTTGACGAATGCTCCCGCAGTTTTTATGGATTTGATGAACCGTGTTTGTCGACCTTTTCTTGATAAATTTGTGATTGTGTTTATCGATGACATTTTGGTATATTCTAAATCCGAATCAGAGCATGGAATGCATTTGAGGTTGGTATTGGAAACCTTAAAGAGAGAACATTTGTATGCAAAGTTTTCTAAATGTGAATTTTGGATTCGGGAAGTACAGTTTTTGGGTCATATCATTTGTAATGAGGGTGTTAAAGTTGATCCTTCGAAAATTGAAGCTGTAATGAATTGGAAAGCTCCAAAGTCTGCTTCAGAAATAAAAAGTTTTCTTGGTTTGGCGGGTTATTACCGGAAGTTTATTAAAGATTTTTCTAAAATTGCCGGTTCATTGACTAAACTGACCCGTAAGGATGAAAAATTTGTATGGACTGAACAACAGGAAGCTGCTTTTCAGACTCTGAAACAGTTGTTATGTCAGACTCCTGTGTTAGCATTGCCAGATGGGTCCGAAGATTTTATTGTTTATTGTGATGCATCGATTGCTGGTTTGGGTTGTGTTTTGATGCAGCGAGATCGTGTGATTGCTTATGCTTCTCGTCAGCTTAAACCTCATGAAAGAAATTATCCTACCCATGATTTAGAGCTTGCAGCGGTTGTGTTTGCTTTGAAAATCTGGAGGCATTACTTGTATGGTACCAAATGTGTTATTTGTACAGATCACAAGAGTCTTCAGTATATATTTTCGCAACAAGAGTTGAATATGCGTCAGAGACGATGGTTAGAGCTAATCAAAGACTATGATTGTGAGATTAAATACCATCCAGGGAAAGCCAATGTGGTTGCTGATGCTTTAAGCCGCAAGGTAACTTCTGATCGAGTTTATGTTATGCGTTTAGAAGTTTCTTCTGATTTGGTGGCTCAGATAAAAGCTGCACAGTTAAAGGCTTTGTTAGATCATAATTTGAAATCTGAAATTATGTTGAATCGAAAGGAATTGTTATTGGATGATTCGAGAGGATTAAAAACCTTTCAGTCTCGTGTTTGGATACCTTTGTTTGGTGGTCTTCGGGATATTATTCTGAATGAAGCCCATAAGTCCAGATTGTCTGTACATCCAGGAAGCACTAAAATGTATAATGACTTGAAACCTTTGTATTGGTGGCCTACAATGAAGATGGATGTAGCAAGGTTTGTTAGTTCTTGTCATATTTGTTCTCAAGTTAAAGCTGAACATCAGAAGCCGTATGGATCATTGAAACAGCTTGAGATTCCTGAATGGAAGTGGGAACATTTGACTATGGATTTTGTAACCAAGTTGCCTCGAACTGCCCGAGGAAATGACATGGTTTGGGTCATTGTTGATCGATTGACCAAGAGTGCTCATTTTCTAGCTACTAGTGATACTGCATCTCTGAGTAAGCTTGCACAAATGTATATGAATGAGATTGTTACTCGGCATGGTATTCCATTATCGATTGTATCTGATAGAGATCCAAGGTTTGTATCTCATTTCTGGCAGAGTTTGCAGCATGAATTGGGTACACGTGTGAATCTTAGTACAGCTTATCATCCTCAAACCGATGGTCAGTCAGAACGCACGATTCAGACGCTTGAGGATATGTTAAGAGCTTGTATTCTAGAGTATGGTGGTTCTTGGGATTCTCATTTGCCATTGGTTGAGTTTGCTTATAATAACTCATATCATTCTAGTATTGGCATGCCTCCATATGAAATGCTTTATGGACGCCGTTGTAGAACTCCAACTTGTTGGCTAGAGGCAGGTGAGAAGCAGTTTGCAGGTCCAGACATTGTTCAGATGACAGCTGATAAAGTAGCAGTGGCTCGTGAAAAGTTGAAAGCTGCACGTGATAGACAGAAACAATATGCAGATCCTAAACGTCGACCTGTTATTTTTGTTGAAGGTGAACTTGTTTATCTGAAAGTTTCGCCTTGGAAAGGGGTAATACGGTTTGGGAAACGTGGCAAATTGGCTCCTCGATATATTGGACCGTTTAGAATTCGTCAGATTGTTAATGATCAGTCTGTTGCATTGGATCTTCCTCCAGAGCTTGCTGGTATTCATGATACGTTTAACATTTGTTATTTGAGGAAATGTAACGTTGAAGACCAGTCTCAGATTCTTCCTTTGAAAGATTTGAAAGTTGATCAGAGTCAGAAGTTAGTTGAAGAACCAGTAGAACTTCTTGATAGAAAAGTGACCAAACTTAGGAAGAAACAGATTCCCATGGTGTTAGTGAAATGGAAACATAGTTTAGGTGAAAACCTAACTTGGGAAACTGAGGAAAGTATGAGATCCAGATATCCTGGATTATTTGATCGTGATGAGATTTCGGGGACGAAATCTTTCTAAGGGGGGGAGAATTGTAACATCCTCTCTTCTGGTCCGGTAATTTCTAATTTTAAATTGATGTATTTAATTGTATTAGAAATTATTTGATAAATATGTTTAAATTTCGAAACTTAGTTAAATAAGCCCCAGGACTTATTGTGCTTAGTAAATTATTGTTTGTTTTAATTTACTATAGTTGACGGTGCAATAAAAGAAGTTTCTCGCAAATGGGTTTTTAGGTTCCAGGCAATAGATTAAAAAGGGACTAGTTTTAAGTGGATACGGGTCGGTGTAAAATCTTAACCGCCTTAAATATTTCCTTTTTAGGAAAGTTGGTAACTTTCCCTTTTTGGAAACCTTAAACCCTAAAGCTAAAACTCTCAAAAACCTTAAAACCCTTGCAAATCATAATTGAAAACTTGTGAAATTGGAGCTGTGATCTTGTGTTATCATAATCATCATCATCTCCTAGTTGTGATTCCTTGATTGTAAGTTATTTTGTAAGTTCAAGTTCATGGTTATGATCATTTGAAGTTTTGGTATGAATTGATTGTGATTTGAAGCTTTAAACATGTTGTGGTATGTATATATGATGATTTGTGAGCTGAAAATTGTTGCTGTACTTGAAGTATGAATAGTTTGTATAATTTTCGAAATTTGGGTTTGAGCTGTGTGTTTGCAGGTCTGCACCTAAACTAAAACGCGTAGGAACGCGATCCTGAAGTCTTGCCCGGATCGCGTTGCCTAATGAAAATTGATTCCATAACGTTTTCTTCTTGTGAACGCGATCCAGCCCTAGTTCCCGGATCGCGTTGCCAAGTGTAAAACGGTGACAGAACTTTTTGCAAAGGGTGAACGCGATCCCACCACCCTTGCCTGGATCGCGTTTGCATGAATAAAATTGATGATCATTTTAGTTTGTGAACTTAAATAAATACTATATATAAATAGTATTGATGTATGTTGGAATTGATTAATGATGTGATTATTTATGTAATGTGTTTAATTACATAAGTACCATTAGTTGAAAACAAATTACTAACTTATGATTGATTTTATGTTCTCAGATAATCCAAGGGCTCAGCGAGATAAGACTGCTGAGTAAGTAACTGAGACGAATCAGGTGAGTGGATTTGAGACTCACAGTTTGATTTGGTTGTGTCAGTTTGATTTCAATCAGTAATTATAGGATTACTATTGATAGTATGCTAACCTTGAAATGATATGCCATTTGATTGGTTGTTTGACGAACATTGAATTGAAATGTATAATCCAGAGGTCAACTCGATTGTCAGTTGGACTTGATTGCTAATGTTGGTCAACACAGGGTTGCGTACATGTGTTGATGGAGATTAGCATTTAGTTAGCGGTTAATCACTGTTTTGGCCTACAGTTGATTTAAGTGTTCTGATGGGGCCACCCGGAACAGGGTCCCTAGGAACCACCGTTCCTCTTGACGATATTTGTTGCATTATTGATTGTGAACAGATTGCTAGCTAAATTGAATTGTAGTTGATTATTCATTCACTTAGCTTCGTGCTAATCCCTCAATTTACTTCCTGCGGGTGATGTATATTATGTGGGTAGTCAGGAAGGATGTTTTGATGCTGGGAATGTTTGAAACTTGCAACTCTGATCCAGTTTGTAATAAATTATGTTTTATAGTATATAATGCCCCGGGTTTGTAAACATGTTAATTATGGTTGTTTAGTAGTTAAACATGTTGTATAAAGGGTTGCGAAAATTTCTAGCAGGTTTAAATAGAATATGTATTTCGAGTAGTCGCTTCCGCCAGTTTTAATATTATATTGTTGTATTAAATGAGGGGCGTTATAAGTTGGTATCAGAGCAAGAGTTTGGGGCAATTGAATATGATTGTATGTTCAATCCTAAACTTTGATTGTGTTGTGTCAAACATTCTTGGGAAAGGGATTATGTACTGAATGTGAATTGGTTAGTAGAATAGGTGCTAACGACTAATGATTTGTAAGCTGTTGTGGTGTTTACAGATATGGCGGATAACGAGCAACTACCTGTGAACCCTAATAATGCCTCAAGGCCTGAAGTTGCTGCTGAGACTCATGATGACCGGAATGAGAATGCTGGTACTTCTTTCCATGCTAGAGAGGAGGCAGAAAGGGATCAGTATCTGCTTCAATTGGAAGAGGAAAACCAAGCACTTAGAATGTACAAACAACAAAAAGAGGCTGAATCATCTCATCCTGTGTTTGGTACGATTTCCCCGCCAAAGCAAAAGGTGTGTTCATTTAAAACCTTTATGAGCAGTAATCCGTCTGTGTATTCGGGTAGTACGAATCCTTCTGTAACTCTAGATTGGTTGAGAGATGTTGAAAAGAAATTTGAAGTCTGTCAATGTGAGGAAGAACTGAAAGTTCCTTATGCAACTCAACTTTTAAAAGGAGCAGCAATGAATTGGTGGGATTCGATTACTTCGGTATTAACTTCTTTTCAGAAAGCATCTATCCGATGGTCTGATTTTCGTAATGAAGTTTGTAAGCAGTATTGTTCAAACTATGATATAGCTCGGATTAGAAAAGAGTTTATGGATTTGCAATTAACTGATAACATGTCAATGGATGATTTGATAAATCAGTTTACAGAGAAACTCAGGTTTGTTCAGCAGTGGGTTCCTGATGAGAGAACTCAAATAGAACAGTTTGTGGGTACTTTACCTAATCATTATCGAACTTCAGTGAGATTAGCGAGCTCTCTTCCTCAAGCTTTTATGTTAGCTCGATCTGTTGACAGTGATTTGAAACCTCAACAAGTACCAAGTAAAGAAGTAGTTTCTCATAAATCTAGGAGTGAATCTTCTGGTAAAGGTAAGCAACGGTGGCAAGGAAATCAGCAGGGCAAGAAACAAGAAAGTCGTGGTGGTACTTCTGATCGTCCCAATTGGTGTATTAAGTGTAGAGCTAGACATTTTGGGCCGTGTACTGTGCAAACTACTAGATGTGTGAAATGTGGTGTGATTGGGCATGAAGCCAAAGATTGTGTTTTTCCCACTTATGTGTGTTGGAATTGCCATAAGGAAGGTCATCGTGCAAATCAGTGTTCTGAGGCTAAGAGACAGGGTTCGGGGACAGTTGTTGGTTCATCAGCTTCTTCCGGTCAGAAGCGGAAGACTCCGCCATCTGCAGTTAGTAGGGCTTTTCAAATGACAGTTGATGAAGCTGTCCATACAGATGACGTGATCACGGGTACTTTTCTTGTAAATTCTGTACCAGCTCGTGTTTTGTTTGATTCTGGTGCAAATTGTTCGTTTGTATCTGTGTACTTGTGTGATAAGTTGAAAATGATGCCTACTGTGATAACAAACCCAGTTGAAGTAGAAATAGCTAGTGGCAAATCGGTTCCTGTTACCACCTCGGTAATTGGAGCTAGTATTATAATAGATAGCCAGACTTTCCCAATTTTCTTTCTGTTGATGCCAATTGCTAGTTTTGATGTGATTATTGGTATGGATTGGTTAAGTCAGTATAAAGCAAGCATAGATTGCCACAATAAGCTGATTAGAATTCCAATCTCTGAAAAGTCATATGTCGTGGCTCGAGGAGAACGGGATAATGTTTGTATACCTTTGATTAGTATGATGAAAGCTAGAAAATCTTTGTCCAAGGGCTGTGAATCGTATCTAGCTTATGTGATTGATGCTAAGTTAGAAAAGAAGTCTCTTTCTGATGTACCGGTTGTTTCTGAGTATCCAGAAGTATTCCCTGATGAATTACCTGGTTTACCACCGGTTAGGGAAGTTGAATACCAGATTGATCTTGTTCCTGGCTCTTCACCTATAGCCAAAGCCCCTTATAGATTAGCTCCGTCTGAGATACGTGAAATGATGAATCAGATACAGGAGTTGTTGGATAAAGGGTTTATTAGACCTAGTTCTTCTCCCTAGGGTGCACCAGTTCTGTTTGTGAAAAAGAAAGATGGGTCTTTTAGAATGTGCATTGACTATAGGGAATTAAATAAAAGGAAAGTAAAGAATAAATATCCTCTGCCTCGGATAGATGATTTATTTGATCAGTTGCAGGGATCTTCATTTTATTCAAAGATTGATTTGAGATCAGGTTATCATCAAGTTCGTGTTAGGGATTGTGATATTCCTAAAACTGCATTTAGAACCAGATATGGTCATTTTGAATTTCTGGTTATGCCTTTTGGTTTGACGAATGCTCCCGCAGTTTTTATGGATTTGATGAACCGTGTTTGTCGACCTTTTCTTGATAAATTTGTGATTGTGTTTATCGATGACATTTTGGTATATTCTAAATCCGAATCAGAGCATGGAATGCATTTGAGGTTGGTATTGGAAACCTTAAAGAGAGAACATTTGTATGCAAAGTTTTCTAAATGTGAATTTTGGATTCGGGAAGTACAGTTTTTGGGTCATATCATTTGTAATGAGGGTGTTAAAGTTGATCCTTCGAAAATTGAAGCTGTAATGAATTGGAAAGCTCCAAAGTCTGCTTCAGAAATAAAAAGTTTTCTTGGTTTGGCGGGTTATTACCGGAAGTTTATTAAAGATTTTTCTAAAATTGCCGGTTCATTGACTAAACTGACCCGTAAGGATGAAAAATTTGTATGGACTGAACAACAGGAAGCTGCTTTTCAGACTCTGAAATAGTTGTTATGTCAGACTCCTGTGTTAGCATTGCCAGATGGGTCCGATGATTTTATTGTTTATTGTGATGCATCGATTGCTGGTTTGGGTTGTGTTTTGATGCAGCGAGATCGTGTGATTGCTTATGCTTCTCGTCAGCTTAAACCTCATGAAAGAAATTATCCTACCCATGATTTAGAGCTTGCAGCGGTTGTGTTTGCTTTGAAAATCTGGAGGCATTACTTGTATGGTACCAAATGTGTTATTTGTACAGATCACAAGAGTCTTCAGTATATATTTTCGCAACAAGAGTTGAATATGCGTCAGAGATGATGGTTAGAGCTAATCAAAGACTATGATTGTGAGATTAAATACCATCCAGGGAAAGCCAATGTGGTTGCTGATGCTTTAAGCCGCAAGGTAACTTCTGATCGAGTTTATGTTATGCGTTTAGAAGTTTCTTCTGATTTGTGACAATAGATCTAGCTTGAAATAGATTGTGACATAGATTGACACAACAGATCTAGCTTGAAATAGATTGTGACAACAGATCTAGCTTGAAATAGGACTGGTGTAATTATTATTATGTTTGTACATTGGTTTAGATTTGTAACTAAATAATTGTTTTGTTAGTAATATTCGTTAAACATATTATTGTGCTAAGTTAGACGAATGTTAAATACGAAATAAATATATAGACGTTTCATGCAAAGCGAGTCGAGATCTCAAGTCGCAGCGAGTTGAGCTGTGAGGTGAGACCTGAACTCGCATGGCATTAGTCTGGCGAGCCGAGTCCTATACTGGGCTTGGGCTGCGAGTTGGGCTGAACTCGCAAGCCCATGCGAGCCGAGACGAACTGAACATATATAATGTTTTTCATTCGGTGAAAAACATAACTTTTGGCATTTGATACTCTCAATCTACGAACTCAGTAAAACCCAGAGAAAACTAAACCTACGGCTAGACTTTGACGTATTATTCGTTTAAAGTTAAGCTTTATATACGCAATTACGAACCTATTCGTTGTTAGTAAGATAACACCGTATTGAGGGATTCCGCACCTTAATACTACAGATAACGAAGTTATCGATCCTAGAACTAGGGACTTACATCTGGTATCAGAGCTTTCGGGCTAAATACGAGTGTGTTCGTGAGTTTTAGTGATATTGCGTATTTGATTCGGGTCGTTTTTATGTGCTTTCTTGCAATACTAACGATCAAAATCACTCTCTGGACGTTTAAGGGTTTGTTTACGGTCGAAATTTTCTGTTTCAATCGTAAAAATACCTTAAACATTCGTTTTCGGGTTTAACAGCAGTTTCGCGAGTCGAGATTAGGGTTCCAGCTTCGCCTGCGAACCGAGTTGAACTAGCGAGTCGAACTGAGACTTGCGAGTCGAACCGAGATCCCTCGCGAATCCAAATCACTTGCGAATCGACATCTTTAGCGATCCGAACTGAGGCTTGCGAATTGACATATTCTGCGAGTCGACCTGATATTGCAAGTTGAACTGAGTCCTGCGAGTTGAGTTTTCTGAATTCGCTGAAACAGTTTTACCTTACGTTTTTTAAGATGTCTGACTTAAGTAGAATGATCGAAATGAACCACGAGGTGGGAAAATCAAATGTTCCACCTAAGTTGTTGAGGATCGAGGATTACTACAATTGGAAGGACAGATTTGAATCTTATTTTAGATTCCATGACCTGTCAATCTAAATGTGTATCAAGAGTGGATACACCGCACCTACTCAAACTGTTCAAAATGCCACTGTGGTTCTTACCTATCCGAACATGAGTGATTAACAGAAGGAAGCTTACAGAAATGAAAATAAAGCACATTCATGCATAAAGATGTGTCTTCCTAAAGAGATCGCTCATCAACTGAAGTCTTTTCATACTGCTAGAACGCTCTGGGAAACTCTAGAGAAAAGAGGTGAGGGAAGTCCACAAGTGAGAGCTGGCAAGAGGAGTCTTCTCAAAAAGCAGTTTAGTATGTTTAAAGCTTTAAAAGGAGAAGATCTTGATGCCTATGTCACACGTTTCTACCATCTGCTAAGTGAACTGGAATACCATGAGATTGTTGAAGAAGAAGCAGCTAAAACCGACAAGTTTCTTGAGGGTTTGCCTTCTAAATGGGAAATGTATGGCGTTATGATCAAGGATAACGAAACCAGGTATTCTACTATGACCTTAGAGCAAGTCATTGACAAGCTGAAAGGTTATGATTTCTCCAGAAAGTCAAGAGATAGTGATTCTGATCAGGTTCAGAACCCTGGGTTATATCATGGAAAGACAAATCTTTTAACTGCGTCCTCTAATTCGACAACTGCATTGTTAGTTGGTGATACTGGTGAAAATGGAGAAATGATTTCTGAAGATCTGTGCTTTATTTCCTCTTCTAGTGATGAGACAAAGGGAAAGAATTCCGAGAAGTCACCTCAAGAGCATTAGAAGATGCCGATGAGTGTGAAATCTGCTGAACAGCAACTGTCTGTTCTTGCTTCCTTTGTGGCATCATATGAGAATTATATAGAGGGAAAGATCAATGATCCTGTTCTATTTGACGAGGATTATGAACAGATAGATCCGGATTATGTTGAGGAATTGGAACTTCAAGAGATGTTAGCATTAGTTTCAAGAAAAGTTAAAAATTTCCTCAAGAGAACTGGTAGAAAGGTGTTGGGCAATAGATCAGGGTTTGATAAAACCAAGGTCAGATGCTTTAACTATCAGGGTATTGGTCATTTTGCTAGAGAATGCCAAAGACCTAAAGTAGAAGCACAAGGAAAACAAGGTTCAGGAAGTACTCTTGCTTCTAAAGCCTTAGTGGTAAAGCAGTTGGATGGCTCTTATGATTGGCAAGCTCATTCTGAGGAAGCCTTGATGGCCGAGATTGAAGAGACAGCTGCTGGATCAGTGTCCTACATGCCCACTGATATGGAACAGAGAGTAGAGGTGTCTGAGTCTGAAATGAAGGCAAGTGATGATGACGTGCTATATATGGATTCAACTCCTGATATGAGTCCTGAAGAATTCGTGGCACGCATGGCTGAAGTACAAACTGACAAGAAGAAGGTATGTTTAGATATTCTTAATCTTGCTGATGTTTGTTACTTGGTTACTGATTTACAATCTCAGAATAGTGTTTTAACTGTGTCAAATAGCAATTTGTCATCACAATTGAATGTGGATAAGGAATCCTATAAGACTGTTAGATCTGAACTTGATCAAGCCATTATCGATATTCGTAGATTAAGTGATGATAAACAGGCCTTAAAAGATAAAATTAAGTCTGAAGCTTCAGATAGAACAAAACTTAGAGATACCATAAGTGAAAAATCTGTTATTATAGATGGTCTCTATATGAACATTGATGACTTAAATCGAACAATAGCTGATCGGGATAGAGAGTTAGCTGAGCTGAAGCATAAGTTAGTAGAACAAAATCGTAAGATTGAGTCCTACAGAACTTTAGAAATGGATAAAATGCTAGATGCTCAACGCAGTGTAAAGGACAAGACTGGGATAGGATACAATGATGTACCTCATCCTTTTAATGCCAATTACACTAGTAACTCGATAGATTCTGAAATGACATATGCTAATTCTGAGATTTCAGTAACTAATAACCAGGAAAAGTTAGAGGTGCAGAAGGAGGTAGTTAAGAACGTATCATTAGATAATAGCAAGGCGTCTCATTTCACCAAAATACAGTTTGTATCGGGTGGAGTGATTAACGATGCTAAGACTGATGATAAGGTTAATAAGGAACAAATACCTGAACCTTTAGTGCCTAAAACTCCGAGTAGTAATGCAAAAGTTCCTAAATCACGCAAGCAGATGTCATGTTTCAAGTGTCGCCAAAAGGGACACCTGGCTTCGTGTTGTCCTAACAAAAAGCCTGAAACACCACATAAGTTTGTGATTGATGAAAAGACACAGATCGACTCTAGTATGACTGTAGATAGGTTAGATACCAAACCTAAGTTAGGTAATAAACCTGTTAACATTATTAAAAGAGATGGTAAACATAGTGTCTCCCCACCTAAACCTAAACGGCCATATACTCAAAGTGATAATTCTGTCTATAAGTCTAGGGATTTGACACCGTCGAGGTTTAGAACTCCAAGTAGAGGCCATAGTCATTATGAGAGTGGTACTACTTCACGATCACATGAGTTTAATTATAATTATCATAATAGAGCTCATAATTATGTGCCTAGGAGGTTATCCTCAAATTCACCTCTTAAGGCTGATTGTCCACAAACTCAAACTACTTTGAAAGTAACCAAAGCTCCTGATGGGAAGGATGGTTATTTTAAAGAGCTTAAGTTTGTTGATGATAAGGGACAAACCAAGACCGTAATGGCTTGGGTCCCTCTTGATAACTGATCGTGTTTTGTGTTATGTGCAGGAGCATGCTGTGAACAAGGACAGCTGGTGGAATGTAGACAGTGGATGCTCGAGACACATGACCGGAGAAAGAAGTCTACTGAAGGACTTCAAGGAGAGTCTCAAGCAAAAAGTAAATTTTGCAGGAGATAAAGGAGGAGTAATTTCGGGAAAAGGAAAAGTTTCAAATGGAACTTTGACTCTTGAGGATGTGAACTATGTTGAAGAACTAACTCACAACCTAGTGAGTGTTTCCCAAGTCTGTGATAAAGGTCATCCAGTTTATTTTAATGAAAAAGAGGCCTTAGTCCTGAAGCCAGGTTTCAAAATTCCTGATAAATGGATATTGATGAGGGCGCCAAGGAAGAAGGACATCTATGCTATCAAAATGGGTGTTCCTAATTCTTCAATGGTGTCTACATGTTTATTATCCAAGGCTTCGGAAACAGACGCATTATTATGGCATAGGAGAATGGCAAACCTAAACTGGAGAAAGATGAATTATATAACCAAAAATGGTTTGGTTCTAGGTGTACCACAAAAACGTTTCGAGTCTGAGGATAAGTGTGTTCCTTGCATGAAAGGAAAGCAGCACAAGAAACCACACAGACCTAAGACTGAAAACTCTATCTCCTCGCCATTTGAATTGCTACATATGGATCTCTTTGGCCCTATAAGCAAGAGAAGTCTAGGTGGCAAATGGTACTGTTTGGTTGTCACAGATGATTATTTTAGATTCTCATGGGTATTCTTTTTGGGATCAAAGGATGAAACTCCTGGAATTCTAATTGAGTTCTTTGATCTGGTAGAGAATGTCTATAAAAAGAGAGTAAAGCGTATTCGTAGTGACAACGGGATAGAATTCAAGAATTCAACGTTGAATATCTATTGCTTAAGCAAAGGGATATTACATCAATTTAGTGCACCTTATGAACCTCAACAGAATGGTGTTGCTGAAAGGAAAAATAGGACGTTGATTGAAGCTGCCAGAACAATGCTTACTGATTCAAAGCTTCCGGTCATCTTTTGGGCAGAAGCAGTGAATACAGCATGTTATGTTCTTAATAGAGTTCTTACGGTTAAGAGACATAACAAGACTTGTTATGAGCTTTTGAACAATAAGAAACCTAACTTAAAGGGATTTGAACCCTTTGGAGTTTCATGCACCATATTAAAGACTGGATATCAAGCAAAATTTGGTGAGAAGGCTGACGAAGGATTTTTCCTAGGTTATATGCCCAATTCGCCAAACAAGAGAGTCTTTAATAAAGTCACAGGATGTTTGGAGGTAGTTTATAATATTGAGGTTACGAGCTACTCACCTGATGTTCATAAGGGCTTAGATTGGCAATTTGATTATTCTGATCTTTTTGCATCATTTAAAGTTCCTATTAGTGACTATGTCAGTGATTCAGAGATAGCTGAACATTTAGTGTCTGAAGATGTTGATACTGGTCATGCTTCAACATCAAGTGTTAAACAGTCTGGAATTAAGACTACTGTTGACTCAGATAAAGCTTCTACAAGTGAGTCACAACAACCTTCAGAGGATAAGTCTCAAGAAACAGAAGATCTTGATGATCTTCCGACAAAGTTTGATGATATACTTACTCCTTTGAAACATTTAAGGATCTCTTCTGCTCGTACGGAAGATGTACCTTCATTGGAAGAGATTGGTACTAACTTAGAAGATGAGATTCCGGTTGAGCATGTTGCTTCAACTAGAACGAGTAAGAATCATCCAGTTGAAAACATCATTGGTGATATTAATACTCCGGTTCAAACTAGGCATCAATCCAGAGCTAGTACGTCTGAGAATTTAGAATACCAAAGCTTGTATACTGCAATGAAAGAGGCAGGGATTTCTAATCAATGTCTATATTCATGCTTTATCTCACAAGTCGAGCCTAAAAATGTTCAGATGGCTTTAAAAGAAAGCTCGTGGGTAGAAGCAATGCAAGAGGTACTATCATAGTTCACAAAATTACAAGTATGTGAGTTGGTTGACCTACCAAAGGGAGAATATCCAATTGGAATTAGATGGGTATTTAAGTGCAAGAGAGATAATAAAGGAATCGTTACTCGCAATAAAGCTCGTCTAGTAGTTCAAGGTTTTAATCAACAAGAAGGTATTGACTACAATGAAGTGTTTGCACCAGTTGCTAGGCTAGAAGCAATTAGAGTATTCTTAGCATTTGCATCATATTTTGGTATAAAAGTGTATCAGTTGGATGTTAAGAGTGCCTTTTTGTATGGCAAAGTGGAAGAATTGGTGTATGTTTCACAACCGCCAGGGTTTGCTGATCCTGAGTATCCAGATAGAGTATATCGTTTGAATAAGGCTCTATATGGATTACATCAAGCACCTAGGGCATGGTATGGAACACTATCAACGTATCTACTTGAGAATGGATTTACAAGAGGGTCGATTGATAGTACACTGTTTGTGAAGTGGAAAAAGAAAGACTTTCTTCTCGTACAAGTTTATGTTGATGACATTATCTTTGGATCGTCTGATGAAAATATGTGTCAAGAATTTGAGAAAGTCATGAGAAAAAGATTTGAAATGTCTGCAATGGGAGAGTTGAATTTCTTCTTAGGATTACAAGTTGATCAAAAGAAGGATGGATTCTTTATTCATCAATCTAAATATACATATGAGCTATTAGAACGCTTTAAGATGGATGAAAGTAAGGTCTACAATACTCCAATTCCAGTCAATCATGGACTAGGTCCAGATACATCGAGTGATAGCGATGTGGATCCAACTCTTTATAGAGCCATGATCGGATCACTAATGTATCTCACAGCCTCTAGGCCTGACATAATGTTTGCTGTCTGTTTATGCGCAAGATATCAGGCTAATCCGAAAGAGTCACATATGCAAGCTGTTAAACGAATCTTTCGTTACCTCAAAGGGAAACCTAAGCTGGGTCTTTGGTATCCGATTGATGGAGACTTAGATCTCGTAGCTTATACTGATTCGGATTATGGAGGATGCAATCAGAATATGAAATCTACAACCGGAGGATGTCAATTCCTAGGAGGTAGATTAGTATCCTGGCAGTGCAAGAAGCAAACCTCGGTAGCCATTTCTACATGTGAAGCTGAGTATGTTGCAGCTGGCAGCAGTTGCTCGCACGTACTTTGGATTCAACAGCAACTGCGGGATTACGGGTTAAATATAACCAATACTCCTATGATGATTGATAATGAATCTACTATGTCGATCACCAATAATCCGGTGAAGCACAGTAAAACTAAGCATATTTATATTCGACGTCATTTTATTAGAGATTGTGCTAAGAATAAGTTGATAAAGTTAGTTAAGGTTCCATCATTGGATAACTTAGCAGACTTATACACAAAGGCGTTCGACAGAGCAAGATTTGAGACGTTAGTTCAACTAAACGGAATGAGAAATCCAGAGTGATTAGTCTTCCAAGGGTATTTTTGTAATAGTTAGTATTTCTATGTTCATTAAAAAAAAAAAATAGGCGTATGGCATTCATTTGCTTGTTACCTAAGGGGAATCGCCTTCATTTAAGTTTTTATTTGCAAAAACTAAGGGAAATGATAGTACATTAGGAGAATAAGCTTCACAATAATAAGCTTAAGTCCTAAGTATGATATGGTAGTAGGTTCAAATAAAGTTGCTTTAGAACTACAGCGGTTCTATCAGGTATGTGTTTATATTTATTTGATTATACACCTATATCCACGAGTTATAATTTGTCTATTTTTAGTGAAAACTTTAGATGGCTTCATCATATGATGTACTGGTAGGCAAATTATATGAAATTTTCTAAGCCTTAAGAAGTTAATTAACTACTTGTTTATTATCTTGTGTTACTATTCTATGATGTATGACATTAAGTCTTAATTGTTGAATGATGGTATTGCCATACACTGTTATCATGCATCTTTTAATTGACAAATAGTAGCAATATGGGTATTAACTTAATTACTGGTAACTTTGTTGTACTAAGTACAGAGCTGAAACCTTTAATTAAATTAATATTCTCAAATTTATTTTGAATTATGCTAGAAGGGATTCTCTGTTGTACTATGTACAGACTTGGATAACATAGCATATTCAAAGTATGTCTGATATTTGTCTAACATTAAAAATTCAAGTGTATGTTATATGTTTCGAAAAGATACATCATTTAGTAACCGCTACCTTGAAACTTAATGATGCAGTGTTATGAGTTTTACTTGAAATTCTTCAGTATGTCATATAATAGGAAGCACTTGATAATATTCATACTAACAATAAAGTGCTTGCTTAGAAAATTGAGTATAATTTGTTTATGTGGATCATAATACTGGTAATCGTCTTGAACTGTCTATATTTAAAATATTCACTTTATGTGAGTAATGCATTTATTAATTATGCTTTGTGAATAAAGGTTTCTAAGATATAGTTTTCTAAATATAAATGTATCAATGATGAATTTAGTTGTGATTCTATTGTAATTTATTTGAATTTCATGAGGTATGTATACTAACAATCTACTTAGACTTTTTAATATATACTTAATTGCTTATTCTTTCTAATATGATTCCTAAGCAGATAAATTCTTATTCATTTTTTTTGTATTTTGTTTTGTTCAAGTGTTTAATAAACTGGTAATTGATACCAAAGTTTATATAATTGTGTTTTTATCTTATTTTAATTTATGTTTAATTTAAGTTTTTGTGATTATTAGGTTTTACCCTTCGGAATTTAATTACACTGAATACTTTTGAGTTGAACAAACGTAACAAATACAAGTGAAAATTAATTGTAATTTAGACTTGTGAAATATATGGGTTTTTAATTTATATTAAGTATTTAATTCGCGTTTTTATTCCTGCGAGTCGACTTAGTCAACTTGCGAATCCACTTGGAATCTCGTGAATCGGATACAAGGTATAAAGGGGGTCAAACGAGTCAAGCCAACCCACCGAACCCACAGACTTCGCGAGTTCACTTAAACTTGGCGAATCCGCTTACAGGCGAAACGAGGCGAAACTTATTTTTCATTTGATTTTGATTTAGCGAGTAAGGAAACTAGTTTTTGAATCCGTAGATTATATTCAAGACTTCTTTGCAAACATTTTGAGGTATAATACAACGGATTTCACCGTGTAATTAACTCGAAATCGACGATTCTAAAAACTTAGGGTTTCGGTTTGAAGTTTAAACGATTCACATAGATTTAAGATGTTATTGGACATGGATCATTATGGTTTATGTTAAACGAACATCAATGAACGTAAAACAATCGTTAGATCACGTTAAAATCAACGGATTAATTGATTTTGAAAATAAACTCGCGACGGCTGTTCGTCGAACGAGTTGACACTTCGACTCAACTCGCAGCGAGTTGACTAGCGGATCGAATTGATCTGCGGATAGACAAGATTAGCGAGTTCACTTCAATAGCGAGTTGATAAGTGAAGCGAGTTGATAAGCGAAACGAGTTGACCTCGATTCGCAAGGCCAGTTTATGCGAGTCCAGTACTTAGATAAATTTTATTTTTAAGTAGTTTTATAAATGTTAAGATTTTTTAAGTAATAACTTTTATATAATGGATTTAAATTAGACTTAAGACTTATTAGTTATAAGTTAAATTTTTATATACTACTTGAGACTATTTTGTAACAAGTTATATATAATTTCAATTTTAAACTAAGATGTTTGATGAATTCTGATTCATAATACGTTATAGTTTAAAGTCTTTTAATCGTGCATTAAAATTATATCTGTTGTTTGTTTTACAGATATGGCGAGAGCATTTGACAAGGGCCACAAAATTTTGGTGGATCTGAACCTTGAAGCCAAGAGGGCTGATAGGTTGCTGATATTCTTAGATTTCTTGCACGATCACGTATTCGATACGCCATTACGGAAAATCCACCGATTTCTCAAGCGGTTCTGAACGATTTCTGGACGGATATTGCATATGACGAATCTGTCAACCCTCCAGAGATTAGGACAACGGTTAATGGACAACCGGTTGTATTTACTGCTGGATATCTACGTGAGGTATTGCAGCTAGGGATAGTAGAACAAGAGAATGGGGATACCGAGTATCCTATGGATTTTATTGAGGGTGCTATAGACCGTATGGGTTATACAGGTGATAGGCACGGACGTCAGTTCCAGAAACCTCTGGTTATTGGTCAGTGGAGGTTTCTATGGCACGTGATGAATATAGTTTTTGCACCGAAGAAGGGTGGCTTTGATGAGTTAAGCCCTGCTATTCTATCGGCTGCACTGTCACTGGTTTATAATAAACCATACAGTTTCTGTGATTATCTTTTAGGTGAGATTGCGAAACAGATATCGGGTTCTGTTAGATCACGGTTTTTGGTTTACCCGAGGTTTTGTATGTTGATTATCCGTGTGCGTCTACCGGATTTGGCTATACCTGAACCACATCTAGTGGTTAATACGATTGATCATCGTGGGTATAACGCCATGTTTATGCAGACAGTGAGGAAAGAGGGAGTGGTAAAACCTGAGATAAGACCACTCTTTGGATATATTATTGATCCAAACTACGTTGCACCGCCAAATCATGGTTGGTTGGATGTGGTTGCTCCTGCTGCTGCTGTTCCAGATCCTGCTGTTGCTGCTGATGTTGTACCTGATCCTGCAGCTGAGGAGGTTCAACCTGAAGATCCACAAGGGCTCCTTGAGGATGTTTTTATTCAGGTTGGTCAGGTTGATCAGCAAGTGAACCAAGAGGTTGCTGTACAAGTTGTGCAAGAGGTTTTGGTTCAAAATGATGATGCTACTGATCCCTTGCTACGGGATATTGATAGTTATTTTGCACCACCTGAGGTAATATTATTTTATTTATATAATGTTATAGATACTTAGTTGATAGATTATCTTGTTTAATCATGAAGTATAATATTATTATATAACTATACTGATATCAGATATTTAGTTAATTGGATATTATTTCTGATTTTAAAATATAAATATCATTAAACGAACAGGAAGCTGAAGCTGAGGCTGCAAACCCAGAGGTTGCAATACCTGAGGGGGAGCAGATACAGCTAGATAGATCAGTTGTTGTACCGGCTGAGGTATTATATCTGATTAATCTTAAATATATAGAACTTGTATGATAGAGCTTTATGCTAATCATAAATGTTTAATATATTCAACATTTAGGATCCTGTTAGATCATCTGGAGGTCGTGATGGTGAGACGGCTTCAGATGAGGATTCTGAGAATACACCTTCTCCTCCTCCGTCTATTTCAGAAAAGAAGAGAAAATGTAAGGGTATTCTGGAGGAAGGTCCTGAGGAGGTAGAAACTCCTTTGAGGAAGAGGTCGAGGAATTTGACCATTAGAGAAGGTTAGTATTATACAACGTTAGATAATTTTAACTTGTTGCTTATCAGGAGTTAAACTGAGACAGTTAATTCTGTGACAGTTGCTCAAGATACACCGCAGGTCGAGACGGTGATATTGATAGAGTCTGAACAGATGTCTGTACCTGCTAAGGTATTAGATTTAAGTTTAGTACTACAAGTATTACAAAATTAATTATAGATTGAGACAGAGTAATCTGTAACAATTACTTATTTAATTTTTGTCTAATATTTTAGGAGATTGTTGACTTAGTACGTTCGGAGCCTATTCCAACTACTACAGCAAGCACATTTACAGCTGATCTTCTGAAGACAGCTTTGACTCAGCCACTTTCACCGCGTACATTTGAGTCACATGTTGCTTCGCTGACACCACCTGGATCGACGATCATTCCTATTACTCCTGTGACTGATGCTGAAAGGATTACATCCTTGGAGTCGAAAGTGAAGGAGTTAGAGAAGGTTGTTGCTAGGATTCCAGAGTTGGTTGTGAACAATCTTACTCTTGGCCAGCAAGTGCTTGAACAGAGTCAAGCTTACAATACACTGCTGAAGACTCACAATACGTTACTTGATGATTTCAATACCCAGCGACTGAAGCTTGATAACTTAGAACGTTTGGTGTTAAGAGTTAATTCAGGACAGTCTGCTCAGGGGGAGGTATTGGTATATCTGGAGTCGTGTAAGCAGGATGAGCTGAGAAGGAAAAGAGACTCTAACAAAGACGATGATCCCAATGCACCAGAAGGTGGTGAGCAGACTGGTCCTTCAAAGATTGGTGAGCAAACTACGATTCAGGGGGAGTCTGGTGGTCATGCTGGTGCAAGCGGTTCGGGAGCTGGTACAAATGCTGATAAGACTGCACAGGTTGATACAGAAGCTGGTAAGATAGCTTAGTATTAGCATAGTGTAGTAATTATTGGTGTTAATTTGTACAGAATAATTGTAACTTAATATTTTGGTAATATATTCGGCTTGAGATTGTAATTACAAGTTAAATGTATCAGATATTATTAAGTTATTTGATCTTATATATGTTAAGATAAAATTGTGATCGAAAGACTTCCGACTCATTGAGTAGTCGAGAGGCGTGTTCCGAATAATATCGGCGGTCAAAATTTTATAATAACATATGCATTTTAGACTTGAGAGTTTGTATACAGACAAGTTAAAAATGTATTAGTTCAACTAGACAAATGATATATAATTTAAAAGTTAAATTGATAATGAATGAGATCAATTAACACTTGGAAATTATATAAGGTAATTAATAGTAAATTTAAATGTTTGGTGATTATTCACAATGCATTAGAATTTAAAATTAATTATTATTTGTTAAGTGGTTTAATAAGACTTAAGAGATTTTGGATTGATTCAGGGTAATCAATAAAAGATTTTATAAGTTATATGTAAATTGCGTTTATATTTTAGGTTTAATAATACAAAATGATTAATAAAGAAATTCTTAGATTGGTTCAGGGAAATCAATGAAGAATTTGAATTATTAATATATTTGTATTTATGTTTTTCTCTAGGAATGGAAATGCATGATCTATCTGATTCGGAAGATGATATTTTTGATGAGATAGATGAAGATATTGATTTTGATCTTGAGGATGGAGAATTTCTACCACCTACTGATTGGACTGCTGTACCTGAGATTGTGCAAGACATTGGTGTAGATCCAGATGCAAATATTGATGAACACCATGTGAGCCCATCTAGGACAGAAGTTATTATTGAAAATGAACAAGGTCCAATGGTTGTCGATGTAGATGAAGAAATCGATGACTCAACCGATTCAGAAGATGATGAAACTTTTATTCCTACCAAGAATCCTGATGTTTTTCTTAGGAAACTTCCAAAACAGAAAAAGAAGGTTGGAGTTTCAGAAGTTGATATTACGGGAAAACGTGTACCTCATAAAGGGATTGTTGGATGGTACTTTGACTCTGAACTGAAGCTTTTTGCTATTAAAAGGTTTGATGGAGTTCAATATTTTGAGCGAAAGCTTGCAGTATTTAGTTCCTTACCACATTATGAGATACGTGACTTGGCTAGATTGGAGATAAATAATCCAAGTAATGATGATTATGCTAATCGTGTTGAACGAATAATCAGAACTGAAGTAGGTACAAATAAGTTTGTACAGATTAAGCCAAGAAAAGGAAAGACTGTGAAACTACAAGAGAAAAGTCAAAGAACTGGAAGAAGAAGAAGAAGGAAAAAGATATATCCAGCTGTTAGATGCATACAGCAGATTCCACTGAAGACAATGCCACAGGATATTTTGGGAAATTTGAAGAGTTGGCACGTGGATTCAGGAACTGGAGAAGCTGTTATGGTTTAAGCTGATGATGAGGTTGAAGGTGGTGAGAGAGAAATCTTCAGAGTTTATGATCATCGACACCTGATGAATATGTCGAGAAAGGATCTGTTAAAGTTAAACGATAACAGAATTTTGACGACTATTGAATGGGCTGATTTAGCAAGAGATTATCAGTTGATGGTTAAAAATTGTATCAAGATGAAGATTTACGCAGGTAGTAAGATTTACAAATGAAGACCAAAGACAGGCGTGAAGATAAAGACGCTATAGCTATTGTCAAGGGGGAGTCTGTTGAGACATAGATTGTGACAACAGATCTAGCTTGAAATAGGACTGGTGTAATTATTATTATGTTTGTACATTGGTTTAGATTTGTAAATAAATAATTGTTTTGTTAGTAATATTCGTTAAACATATTATTGTGCTAAGTTAGACGAATGTTAAATACGAAATAAATATATAGACGTTTCATGCAAAGCGAGTCGAGATCTCAAGTCGCAGCGAGTTGAGCTGTGAGGTGAGACCTGAACTCGCATGGCATTAGTCTGGCGAGCTAAGTCCTATACTGGGCTTGGGCTGCGAGTTGGGCTGAACTCGCAGGCCCATGCGAGCCGAGACGAACTGAACGTATATAATGTTTTTCATTCGGTGAAAAACATAACTTTTGGCATTTAATACTCTCAATCTGCGAACTCAGTAAAACCCAGAGAAAACTAAACCTACGGCTAGACTTTGACGTATTATTCGTTTAAAGTTAAGCTTTATATAAGCAATTACGAACCTATTCGTTGTTAGTAAGATAACACCGTATTGAGGGATTCCGCACCTTAATACTACAGATAATGAAGTTATCGATCCTAGAACTAGGGACTTACATCGAGTCGCATACAGACATCAGGAGATTCCCATGCATTTCTATATTTTGTATAATTAGATATGCCTTAGAATCTCTATCACTTGGCTTACGAGCTTTTGTAAACTATTATAACAGTGTAAGACTTTTATAATATCAATGTATTTGTAAACGACGCATGTAGAGTCGTTCGTTATATATCTTATGTGCTTTGTTTATTGATTAGTAGCACCCCAAAGTATGATTTCGCTCAACAGTAAATTTGGGGGTGTTACAGTTCATCACCAGCTTTCTACTAAAAGAAGAAAATTCTCCAAATGGTGCTTCATCTCCATGAAATAGTTGCGTCTCTCATTTCCTCATCTTTGATTTAACCTTGGTAGCCTGTAAAAGTGTTTATAATAATCAAATACATTCTATAAAGACAGTATACCTTCTGTTTATACTCATGGGTCAATAATGGTTTAATCCCTGAACTTTCAATTTGTTTTCGTTTTAACCACTCAACTTTGTTTTAAACGTTTTAACCACTCAACTTATGAGTTGACCATACTTTAACCACTAAAGTTCATTTACCCATTTAAAAAACCCTTTCGTTAACTTATAATGAAAGTTTAGATCGGGATATATAAACTTTGAACTGATTTTTTTATCGGCTAAGGTTGTCAAGAAAGAGATCTTACCTAGAATCGTTTTTGTATTCACAAGATCGAAATCGTAAGATCAAATCGGGATCGTAAGATCCTACTCATACATAATGATCTCATAAATGTGTATTATAATGCATATAAAAGATTAATTGCATGACAAATAATAAACCTATTAACCTTTTATTGGACAAAAATTAACTGATTTATTTTTTCTTAACTTATATTCATGTTAAGTACGATCGGATCGGATCGACATCGTAAGATCCTATGCTCAAATCGAAATCCTAAGATCTTACGATCCCGATTTGATCTTACGATTTCGATCTTGTGAAGACAAAAACGATCCTAGGTAAGATCTCTCTCTTGACAACCTTGGTTGATAAAAAATCAGTTCAAAGTTTATATATCCCGATCTAAACTTTCATTATAAGTTAACGAAAGGGTTTTTTTAAATGGTTAAATGAACTTTAGTGGTTAAAGTATGGTCAACTCATAAGTTGAGTGGTTAAAACGTTTAAAACAAAGTTGAGTGGTAAAAACGAAAACAAATTAAAATTTCAGGGATTAAACCATTATTGACCCTAAGTTGAGTGGTTAAAACATTCAAAAAAAGTTGAGTGGTTAAAACGGAAAAAAGTAAAACTTTAGGGATTAAACCATTATTAACCCTATACTCATTAAGCAAAGATATTAACCAAATCTGAAATCTTTGATGCAAGTACTAATTGTGAAGGTTGGTTGAGGATCAATCAGCGGACGGAAATGAGCTGTTATACATAGAATCCTGATAATCTTTCCATTTTCATCATTAAGTGGTTTACAAGAACTGAAAGAAATAAACCTTTCTCCTTTCTTGTTCCTAACAGGAAACTCCCCTGTCCAACTCTCTCCGGTTAATTTACGTTTTAATAAATCATTAACTATCAAGATAATCCTCATCAGGAACCTCCTGTTGACAATGAACCTGAGCCGGCTCAACCTCAACCGGCGAATCCTTATGATCCAGACGCTCCGATCATCTATTCAGACTCTTCAGAAGACGAGACTGAACCTCCAAATACTCAGGAACAAACGTTTGCAGAATCTGTTCCTGAATCTTCTATGTCTCAACCATCCGTATCAGTGACACCAACTCCTGAAAAGCCTCATTGGAGTTATCGTCGTATTGAACCTGAGTTAAAAAGGTGCAAAACTTACAAGGTTCGAGGAGATTTGACTGGTTTGATAAGAAGCTGGAAGTACGATGAAGAAAATTTTCTTATCTTGGTCAAACGTAGCGATGGTGTTCAGTACTTTAGGACGAGATTTAATTGTATAAGTTCGCTACCCAAAGTTGAACTTAATCGTCTCGCACAGTTGAATATGGTGAATCATTCTGAAGATACTCGAGGAGTTGTCTTTCAGAAGATTTTGAGAAGAGAAATCTACAGCAAGAAGTATATGTGGATTCGATCAGAGCTGGGAGTGCGATATTCTTACAAGAAGAAACTTGATCCGAGCACTCAGGAACCGATCGTGAAATATCATTCTCCACCAGCTGCTAGTCTTAAGAAAGTTCCCTTACAAGAGCTACCACTGGATTTTCTACGAGGTTTAAAATATTTGTGGTTTGATCCTGTCACCCAAGAAGCAGTGATTGAATATTCTTCTTCGAAACCTGCAGTGGTACAAACACAGGGTGAATGGCGAGCATGGCCGAGTAAGGGATCCTTGGGAAAGTCCATTCGAGTCTTCGATCTGATCAGCCTGATAAATCTGACAAAGAAATATTTGAAAGCTCTCCACAAGAACAAACTTCAGTATGACCGGTTTAATCAAGAGGAAGCTTCAAAGTTTCAAAAGGTGGTCGAGATTTGCTTAAAAGTGAGAATTTACGCAGGTGGAAGATTCCCGGAAGGATGGACTTGATAGAAGATTTTTGAAGACCAAGCTGCTGACATAGGGGAGTTTGTTGGTACATGTTATGTGTCAGTCAGTTGATCTATCGAGTTGTACATGTCGTTATTTGAATTATATACAAAAAGTATTATTAGCGACACTTGATGTTTTGGTTTTGGGCGACACTCGTTAAGTGTCACCAAGAATGAGTTTAGAATTGTAATGTTTGCGACACTTGGCTAAGTGTCGGTCAGTTTGAGTATAAATAGAACCATACGGGTTCTAAGCAAGGATTGATGAAACCCTAGCACCATTTGTCGACAAAGCAAGTCTGTAATCAATCTAATACGTTACGTTTATCAATATACAAGTTCTTATTCGTTTGATTAATGATTTTGGTTTGAGTTTACATGTTATTAGTTTGATTGTTTGATTCCGCCAAGCAATCATTTGTTTCAATAAGTTAGATCCAAGGCATAAGGGACTATCAGAGCCCATGTCTAATTTGAATTTTACATATCAGACACGAAACTAGTCAAATATCGAGCTCAAGTTCAAGCTCTATGAATTAAAATATCACAAATTTTTTCATCTCTTCAAATTTGTATTCCCAAACGAACTTCACTGAAATTAAAAAGTATAGAAATATACTACTATAGATAGGTGAGGGACCAAATATGGTAAACCACAATAGTTGAACCACTTGAATTAAAATATCCATTTCTAAAGAACAGCAGAAAGAGATTACAGAGCTCTTAAAAAAATGGAGACAATGGGATGTCTTCTTAATCTTAATAATAATTATAAAACCCTAGATTTTATGACGACGCCGTTTTACTTACGAGCAGCAGCTCCATTTCGTCTTCAACAATCTTTCCTGCTTCAATTCAACAAGAAATTACACTCATCTCCCCTTTGTTCCCTGTGTATATATAACTATTTAGTTCTTATTGGTAACAAATTTTGATGAATTGAAACTTACAAATGTAATTGTTGTGTGTATTTTGCAGCTGAAAGCTCGGAAGGTAAGAACTGTGTGGTGAATAATGGAAGAATTGGTGTGGCGGGAAGCAAAGTGTCTGAGGCTAAACTTCTTCAAGTAGTTTTGGTTTCTCCTCAGGTTAAATTTTATTTTAATTTAATATATTATCACTGTTATTATTATTTTACTATATATGTTGCTTCAATTGCAGTTGGAACATTATTGGAAATTTAGACAGTTTTTCCTGAGAATTGACATTTTAGAGTCAGGAAAAATGTTATGATTGTATGTTGTAGACTCGTAGGTGCGGTTAGGCTAAATGGAGGAACTGACTGTGCGAGTATTAAAGCCTTTGAGGACTAAAATTGTGAACCAATAGAAGGTGGTGTAGTAGTAAGGTGTATTGATGTCCTCACAATAGGTCTGGGGTTCAAACCTCCCCAGGTAAACATTTTGAGGGTGGCGAAAGGGTCGAAAACGGTTACGGGGATACCCTGGTTAGGTGGTGTACATCTGAGTAAAAAAAATCCGTCCTCCCCTAGTAACCTGAATAGGGAAATCCGCCTCTGTTTACCTGTTTATAAAAACACACAGTTAACTGCACGTATGTTATCAGGAGTCTTGATATATTGTTCAATGACTTTGATCGTATAATGGTGGTCTTAGCGTTAGTGGATCGATATGAATATTGTAAATTTAAGTTTATATTATAATGCATATGCATTTTAATTGGTTTTCTGAAATTATTACATCTACAGATTCCCGGAAACACTGGTTGCATTGCTAGAAGTTGTGCAGCATCCGGTGTTGGGTTGCACCTTGTTGAGGTAATTACTGCTTGTCTGCTTATGTAAATGTTTAACGGTCATGTTTTAATTTAGCATTTCACTTTAGATTAGACAGTATATTTATCTGTTTTAAAACATGGATCTATTTATGTCTCATGCTAATTAATCTTAACTTTTTTTTTCTTTCAGCCACTGGGATTCGAGGTAGACGATACAAAACTAAAGCGAGCTGGACTTGATTACTGGCCGTATCCTTATTAGAAGATAGACTAATGGAATTAACTATTCTGTACTTTACATATATTTTAGGTCACCACCACTCATTTATGTTATAGTATCAGTACACTTGTTAAGTTCACTTCTTGATCTTTACATCAGATATGTAGTTGTTAAAGTGCACAGCTCATGGGCAGATTTTCGTGACTATTTCAAGCAACAGGTAGTTTAAAAAATTTGATCTTCTGTTCAGCTATACTCTTCCATTATTTGCTCTTTTTCACTTCAATTATTTGTGATGTACAGAATGGGGAGAAAAGGCTGTTGGCATTTACCAAAAGAGGGACAAACATTCATTCTGTAAGTCACCGAAACCCCTTACCTTTATCTAAACATTATTGTAGTGATATAGTTTCTACAATCCTTTTATTACACTGAGGAACTTAAAGCTAGAAAGAAATATGTTCCGGGTCAAGTTGACCCATTTCAACTATTTTCACAACACTTACTTCTGTAGACCTTTTACCAGACCCGTCCATTATGCCACCTCTAGACTTATGTGGGCCTTTATTGGGCTTGGACATTATATAAAACTTGTGTTGGATGCATCAGGACTTCTCATACAGAAGAGGGGATTGGCTCGTGTTTGGGTCAGAGACGACTGGGCTACCACCAGAGGCTTTGGACGACTGCAAAAACGAACCACTCGGTGGTGGTACACTTAAAATTCCAATGGTTGAAACTTATGTAAGATGTCTGAATCTATCTGTTAGTGTTGGCATTGGTTTGTATGAAGCTTCAAGACAACTGAACTATGAGCAGTTGCAATCCAATACCGATCTCTGTAATGATACTCAACAATTATCTTTTGTTGAAGATGCTTTTGCCTAAATTCATAATTTGAAGACATTTAGATTATTCGCTAGTATGTATCCATGTTTGTCTCTCTGTTTGCCTTACTCATTTACTCATGTGTTTCTGAATGTGGCCACACATGAAAACCTTGGGGGTGTTTGGTTGACGGGCTTAGGAATTGATGGAGGCCCAAGTATTGAAGATCGGGCCCACATGTTTCTGGAGGCCCACGAGCGTGTCACAAAAAGGGCTACACGGAAAAGGGCGTAACTTGGGCTACAGGGCTCCGTTTCAGGCCCATGAGCAGGCGAATCGAAGCTCGGTTCGAGGCCCACCAAGCCGCTAACAGCCATAGGCGGTTAGGCCCATGCTCAAAGCCCAAAAACGGCTCCGTTTGGAAGATACGGCCCATTCTATGTTTTTTTCTGTTCATTTTGGACTTTTGTTTTGGATTGTATGTTCGGCCCGTTATGTTTTGTCGGCCCATTTAAATTTCTGCTTGCTATTTAGGGTTCATGTAACATTGTTTGAGACTCAGTTTTCAATTTCAAGATTTTGGATTTCACTCTCAATTTTGTGAATCAAAGTTACCCATTCACGGCATTCTTGTGAATCAACGTGTTTTGGAAGAATTATTCCTGGCTATTCCTTGAATCAACAGGATTAATTTGTTTATCTTATTTTCTCACTGCATCAGGAATGAAAGAAGATGTGCATGGTTGATGTGTTGGAGTTAAACATGATTTTATGTGAGCCAGAAAGTTATACTCCCTCCGTCTCAAATAAGTGTTCACTTTGAAAATTCACAAAGTTGTAGGGATGTTTACTAACTACACTCTTCGCCGATAAAGTATCATCTCTACTTGCAAAAGTCATTTTTGATTGGTTGAAGTATGAAATGTACACTTTACTTTAGGATATCAAGAGATAGATAGAAATGTGGATACTTACTTTGGGACAGCGGGAGTAGTTGGTTTGTATTGTTTATGTTATCTTATGGATTAGAGTTTGTTCACCTAGGTCACAGCTCGTAGTTTATTTTTGGGATTTCATTGCCAGCTGCTCATGATCTTTGTGTATAATCAAGACATATTTTATGACCTCTAACATCGTAAGCATTCTTTAGTTTAGATAGTATTGTTTCCAGTTATAGTAAGCAATCACGAGCTTTGGTAAGGAGATGCCTGCCGGCATATTTAGTAAAAACTTTGGTTTTATTGTGTGTTAGAAATGTTCCGGATTAAAATGGAGGTTCTCCTTGACCAGTATTGTCCCTTGAAGGTTGAACCATGGGGCCATGGGGGTGCTCAATGCCTCATTGGATTCAAGATTGTACTGCCCCGGTGAAAACTACAAACTAAAAAAATAAATATAATGAAATGCTTGCTCATAATGTTGCTGCTTTGAGCAGTGCATCTATGATATAACAATTCAAGCCTTGTGTTGCTGCAGGTTAGGGGTACCTAAGGATGAGTACGTATTGGTGTGTATCGTAGTTGGTCAGTTTGCTATTTGTATCATAATGGAGTCCTCCAACTTCTCTCTCGTTCAATTGGTTAGGTTCGAGTCTATAGTGTGGGTTGAACTTGTGTCTTTAGTTTTAGTGTCTATCAAAAATCTAAACTAAATTTGCAGATACTTTTAGAGTCTTTAACTGGTCAACTAGGCGTGAACAAAACCGGGTTTTGGCTAACCCGACCCGGAACCGACCCGGTTTTGGGTGGGGGAAAACCTAACCCTATCCTAACCGGTTGGTACCGGGTAGGAACCGGTTCGGGTCTAATACCCGGTTCCAAACCGGGTACGGTGTACCCGTCGGGTATATATGGTTCCAGCCGGGTAGACTGTGTTCCCGCCGGGTATCTATTGTTCTCGCCGGGTACATTGGCTTGATCCATTTCTGTCCACATTTTCCAAACACTACCCGCCGGGTACAAAAGTACAGGCCGGGTACTAAAGGCTTGATCCAGCATAACTAACCATTTCCCGCTGTAATTTCACCTAATTTCAAATAGAAAAGTGTTTATGGATGTCGTTCTACAAAAATGTATCCAAAGGCCATCCACAGTCAAGCATTCCAAAATAACCAAACATAAAATTAAAAGTACTCAAATAAACCGTAATCAAATTGTCAAGAAAAGTGTCTGAATCATACGAGGCACGCAAGCACTCAAAATGGGGAATAGTCATAGGGGAATCCACGCTCCTCTTGCTCTCTCTCTTGCTGCCTTCGATACTCTTCCTGCAGCTCTGCCAAGGCGGCACCCTCGTCATAAACCGGTGGTGGATAGCTTGCTCCAGACTGACCCCACATGGGTGGGTAGTGGTAGGCTGTAGGTCAGTAGTTGGGCACCACTTCAGAAAGTCTTTGTGTGTTGTGTGCCGACCAAGCGTTGTGGTAACGCTGTGCTCCATGCTCGTACCTGACTTCCTGCGAAAAATTATCATGGCTAACCTGAAGGCCCTGAATACCATGCATAACATCCAGCATGGATGGCAGTGCTGCGCCTAGCAGCTGGAAACCTCCCTGCTCATATGCAGCTTCTTCCTGTTGATGTTGTTCTTGTTCCACCTGCTGTTGTCTTCTTCTTCTTCTCGATGGTTGAGCCGCTTGCTCCTCTGGTGGTGGTTCCTGGTAGGGCACGAACCGGTTATTGACAACTAAGACAGCCTGTGCCCCCTGAAACTGAACTAGCCCTACTGTTTTTGGCCTAGTCGTCACTCGCTCTAAATTGTCAAAACTGATGTTGAAGGACTTGGCAATCCTAGTCACAAATTGTCCCCCACAGATAGGGGATGCCCCTCTAATCCCGCTAGCATTATGATGTAAATACCAGGCAACAGCGTATGGAACATTGATATTCTCCTCCGCTACAAACTTCCTCATATACCATAAGTCGGCGAAATCGACTCTCTCTGTGTTCTCCCTTCTATGAGAAATGGTATGCGCAAGACATCGTTGGATAACCCGTAACTGCATGTCCTCTATATCTTTGTATGAATTTCCACCTCTAACGTAAGGTATTTGTGAAAATTCGTGCCACACATCCTTGGGAAAAAACTCCGTCTAGATCATCTCACTAGCCATCAAATAATCCTCAAAATGAGTTGCATCCAGCTGCTCTCGAGAATAAATGCCCAAACAGGCAGCAAGTTCCACCATACTCATTTTCCTTGGTTGACCTCCCAGTCGGAAAGTCATGAAATTTTTATCAGTCGCCGACTCAACATCCTCTTTCATTTCATATGTGCTGTGGAATTCCACGCATAGCTCTTTGTATACCTGCTCATTAATCTTGAATATGCCTTCCCATTCTTCATATTCGAATGGTATGTGATCCACGAAATAACGTTGCCTAATCAATTCCTTAATTCCGGCGGCTACCCCTGCTTGTTCTAGTGGTTCCCAATCGACCACCCGAGATAAATCACATTCTTTCACCCTCAATAAGTTCAGTTTCTGACAGTATATATTGTACTTTGTTAACCTGTTACTAAATCTAAGCCAAGGGTGAATTGTCTCGGGAATAAGTTGAGCATCAATGCTCATCGGCTGAGGGCGGTCACCCTCTTCATCGTTAGCAGTACCAGAGGTGCTGCCTTTTTGTTTCTTTCTTCTTCCCTGCAAAACACAACTAAAATGAGAGAATTGCCTTGACCAATTCATCCATGACCTAAGGTAATTGCACAATTATTCCCACATTTTATTTACAAAGCTCAAACTCATCCTCTTTCACAAATGCCCTAATATCAAGCTAAACTCGAATTAAGCAATTAAACACATAATGTGATTCAAGTGAGCATTATAATCGTGAGTATTATGTAAATGGATTACAATTCTAAGCATATCATTTAACAGAATTAATTTTCCCCAAATTTTGTTACAAGAACCCTAAATTCATATTTTTGATAATCATATGTGACTTAAACACGAATTCACGAAATAAGAAGGTGAGAGTACATATAACTCACAATATAATCATAAATAAAAACAACTAAAACTTCCCCACATTCAATTTCAAGAAAACCTAAATCTAAAAACTTCAATCAATCCATGAAAACTAAATGTTTTGAATTAAAAAGTTGATAATCATACCTTAAACATGCTGTAGAAGAGTTTTGCCGGTTTAATTCGTGAGTTTTTGCTTCAAAAATGGTTAAGTGAGGGGTTTGGTGGTGTTGCTGCCGTTTTTTGGAGAGAAAATTGGTTATTCTAGTTGTGTGGAAAGCGTGGGTCTGCTCCAGGAATAACCAGAAAAGCGAGAATACCCGGCGGGTACAACTTATACCCGGCGGGTAATAATGTTTTGTACCCGGAAAAAGATGAACTACCCGGAGTGAATATGAACGGGTAAATACATAGTACCCGACGGGTACTACTTGTACGCAGCGGGTACTCAAGGCTAGCTAAATTCTGTTATGAAATTAACCTTTGTACCCGGCGGGTACTACTTGTACGCACCGGGTAATGTTTGGTATGCAGAATTTTTAGAAGCGAAATTCCGACGCGCATAAATTTTTACTCGAAAATACTTAGAAGCTGAAATTTTGCAGACACCTCCACTATAACAAAATAAAACTTTCCATTTTTACACTTTTTCAAATTTCACGTTAACGAAGAATTCGGACGTGTGACCAATTTTTGGTCATTTCGAACACTTTTGGTGACCATACCAAATCACAAACGACTCACATTCAGAATTTCATTTTTTACCAACACATTTTAACATACATTTAACACCTAAAGCAATTGCAAGCCGCTACATAATTACACCATCGCTCGTTTTGACATAACCACACTTTCATGAACCATTTGGACACCTTTTGACCCGTTTACCATAACAACAACACTTTGACCATAACAACAACACTTGATCATTGCATAATCTTCATAAAACATATACACAATTATTTCACAAAATCTTCAAGTTTTATTAATCTTCAAGTCTTCTAACATCTTCAAATGCGTAGTCTTCATTGTTCAAAGGTCGTAATCTTCATCGGTGTTAGCCTCTCGCGAAGCTTCATCAATAGCAATTTCTTCATCGGAGAGTGATATTGCCATACCCGATTGCACCTCGATATCGTGTATATCTCCTTCATATTCCATTTCACCTTCAAGACTAGAAATGTGTTGTATACGTTCCGCGGCGTCTAAGTGATCCTTTAAGCAAATGCACATCTCTAATGAGGCCGGTGTGTAACACCCCCGAAATTCACTGTTTTGCGGAAGCATACATGGGTGTTACTAATCAATATACAAAGCACAAGATATAGCAAACGACCTCTAAATGAGACGTTTTGAGAATTTGTTACATTCCATAGATATAATGTTTGAAAACTTAGTGTTTTCGTATACAAAATGTAGTTTCCCCTAGAGTCCACGCGTATAGCGGGAGATTCTATTACATAATCAAAATATACAAAAGATAATGCTAAGAATCTCCGTTAATGCAGTTGTGTTGAAATCATGCGACTCTAGCTAAAATCCTGGAGTAATCCTACTCCATCCGGGTACCTGAGAAAACATGCTAAAAAGTGTCAACCAAAAGGTTGGTGAATCTCACAGGTTTGTAAATAATATCGGCTTTGAACACGAGATTTCATTAGTAGTGCCCGTAGGCGTAAAATCAGCCATTGCAATCCAGCAATCGTGAAATCAGTATTTGCAATCCAGCAATTGTAAATAAATAAGTTTATACCGTTGCCATGAGGCTCATAATCGAAGCTTAACCCGTAATAATATGTTTGCTCCCGTGACATGCTCGTAAGTGAGCAAGCATCAGTAACGAATAAGTTGTCACCCGTTTATACGTGTAAATCGGTACGTGGCAGCGCTACTGCCCCGGGTGGGGAGGGTCATTTCCCTAATGGATCCATTAACTACTGTTCGCGCTTAAGTCCATAACTAACGATATATGATGGAGAGACTTCTGTAGATAGTAACAACTCATGCAATTCCGTTTGGTATAGTAAACAGTTTAGTACTTGTGTTCAAGAAAAGTAGTAGCATGTGTCTCCCCCAATAAGATAAAACAGTAAAAGTGGGGCCGTAAGACTCACCTGAGTCTTTGCAAGTACGTTTATATCAATAAACGAGTAATTAATATCAACCGTAGGTTCTCCGAACCCGTAACCTTCAAATGCCTAAACATATAAGGTTAAGTAAGTAGATGTCCCGCAAGACCATCTAGGCTAGTTGTTTACACAACTCATTATGTCCAAGTGTTTGTTTAGTAATCCGTTTGTAGTTTGAAAACAAATATGGCCCGTTGGTGACGGTTTGTAATAATGATTCAAAGTGTTATCATTTATAACGCAATTTAGTGTGATTGTAATAGAAAGTATGTTCTATGACGTTTGTTCAGTCGTATGACATAAGTATTTGAAGTTGTGTAAGTTCGACACTTAGTAAAATCTGACTTTTCAAGGTTCTGGTTTGTGCGACGTAGCATGCGACGTAGCATGCGACGTAGAGTGCGACGTAGGGAGGTACGTCGCATGATGCGACCTTCGCAAATCAATGCGACGTAGGTTCGGTTTGCGACGTAAAAGTCTACGTCGCTATGTGCGACGTCCGCAAGTTAATGCGACGTAATAAGCTGCGTCGCTAGTGCGACGTTGGGATTTTTGTGCGACGTAGGCCGCGACGTCGCTAAATGCGACGTTGGCCACAAAATGCGACGTATTGAGCTACGTCGCAGATAGTCCAGCGTCTCTGCGACGTAGCGGTCTGATCGGAATTTGGTGGCCGGAAAATCGGTCGAAAAGCTTCCGTTCGGTCCAAATCTTTTACCCAACCCATTTTTGGACATTTTAAGCATATATAAACCATAAAAACGTAAAAATGAGCAAAAACGGAGAGTTTCGAGTTTTGTCGGAAACTTACAATTTGCCGAAATGAAATTCCGGAAAGATAGGATTGTAGATCGCGAAGTGGTGAACGTTTTTCCCTAAAGAGGTGGTATGATCCGGCGTCGTTTAGTATGTTTATTTTGCGGTTTTGTAGGATTTTTGGTGATGAAATTTGAGAGAAAAGAGAAGAGAGGAGAGAGAGGGAAAATGAAATAAAGAAAAGAAAAGGGTGGGGAAATGGGAGGTTATCCTCCCATTTTCCGGTCCCCGCTCCCCGTGCGGTGTTCGTTTCCCCCGTCGTTTAAACGTTATATTTTTAAAAGGTGACGGGAATATTTTAATGAAATACCTTGAAATTAATTATAAAAACATTTGTCGAAGTGTTAAAATTTTTAACTCGCGTTTAATACGTATTCGCTAATTTATTTAAAATGTCGTCGCGATATTATATTAAATGTTTGTTCGCTGTGTATTTTTATATAATAAAATACGTTCTCATTATTTAGGTAAGTTTCTGTCACCAACGTCAAAATAATTGTGTCGGACTCCGTCCGGTTAATTCGTACGATTAATCCAAATCGCGTAAATACACACATATATATATAATTCACCTTATATATATATAAATAGAGTCTGCAATTAGTCCTATTACATACTAATTACAACTAGTTACAAGCAATTAGGCATAATTAATTATCCTAATTTAGCAGGTGTTACATTCTCCCCTTGTTAAAGAAATTTCGTCCCGAAATTATCTTGAGTGCACGGACGGTGCGTTGTCTGGGAAGAGATGTGGATATTTCTGTCGCATTTGGTCTTCCCGTTCCCAGGTGAACTCAGGGCCGCGCCCAGAATTCCACCTGACTTTTACTATGGGAATACGACTCTGTTTCAATTGCTTGACCTCTCGGTCCATGATTTCCGTAGGTTTCTCGACGAAATGAAGTTTATCATCGATTTGAATTTCCTCGAGCGGTATAATCAGCGTCTCGTCAGACAGACATTTCTTCAAGTTAGAAATGTGGAATGTGTTGTGTACGCTGCTAAGTTCAGCAGGAAGTTGCAGGCGATATGCCACTGGACCAATCCTTTCAAGGATTTCGAATGGTCCGATGTATCTAGGATTTAGTTTGCCTCGTTTCCCGAATCGAATAACACCTTTCCACGGTGCCACTTTGAGAAGTACCTTGTCTCCTACCTGGAACTCAAGGTGTTTGCGTCTCACGTCAGCATAGCTTTTCTGACGATCACGTGCGGCTTTCAGCCGGTTTTGAATACCAACGATTTTCTCAGTAGTTTCTTGAATGATTTCTGGACCCGTGAGTTGGGAATCTCCTAACTCAGTCCAACAGATGGGTGATCGGCACTTACGCCCGTAAAGTGCCTCAAAGGGTGCAGCCTTTATGCTGGTATGATAACTGTTGTTGTACGAGAACTCGCACAACGGTAAATGATTTTCCCAAGAAGTACCGAAGTCGACTACGCAGGCTCGTAGCATATCCTCTAGTGTTTGAATAGTTCGCTCGCTTTGGCCATCGGTTTGCGGGTGATAAGCAGTACTCATATCCAGACGAGTACCAAGAGATTTCTGTAGCGATTGCCAAAAGTTAGAAGTAAAACGGCTGTCCCTATCTGAGATGATCGAGATAGGTACACCGTGTCGCGAGATGATTTCCTTGACATAGATGCGAGTCAGACGCTCCATCTTGTCGGTTTCCTTGATGGCCAGAAAATGAGCAGATTTCGTGAGACGGTCCACGATCACCCAAATGGTATCGCAACCACTCGAAGTTTTCGGTAGTTTGGTAATGAAGTCCATGGAAATCTGTTCCCATTTCCATTGAGGAATTTCAGGTTGTTGAAGCAACCCAGAGGGTCTTTGGTGTTCGGTCTTAACTTTGGAACAGGTTAGGCATTTACTGACGTACAAGGCGATGTCAGCTTTCATGTTAGGCCACCAATACAACCCTTTGACGTCATGATACATCTTGTCAGATCCAGGATGTATAGAGTATCGAGATTTGTGAGCTTCAGCCATCACCAAATCTCGCAAGTTTCCGAATTTGGGTAACCACACCCGGTTAGAGAAGTATCGAGTTCCATCGGGTTTGATTTCGAATTGTTTATCCAAGCCTCGCAAGGCTTCATTTTTCAAGTTTTCATCATTGAGGGCTTCAAGTTGAGCGGTAAGGATTTGAGCAGGAAGCTCGTTATGAATTGTCATAGAAAGTGCTCGAACTCGAAGGGGTTTCACTCGTTCTTTTCGGCTTAAGGCATCGGCAACTACGTTAGCCTTGCCCGGATGGTATTTGATCTCGCAGTCGTAGTCACTAAGTAACTCAACCCAGCGACGTTGTCTCATGTTTAGATCTTTCTGATCGAATATGTGTTGGAGACTTTTGTGATCGGTAAAGATAGTGCTTTTCGTACCGTAGAGATAATGTCTCCAGATTTTCAATGCGAAGATCACAGCACCTAACTCGAGGTCGTGGGTCGTATAGTTTTTCTCGTGAATTTTTAGTTGTCGTGAGGCATAGGCAATGACTTTTTCCCGTTGCATCAACACACAACCAAGTCCTTGGTGTGAGGCGTCGCAGTAAACTACGAAATCGTCGGTGCCCTCGGGTAAGGACAAGATTGGTGCACTGCAAAGTTTGTTTTTCAATAGCTGGAAGGCTGACTCTTGTTTACCAGTCCAATCGAACTTCTTATCTTTCTGAGTCAGTGTGGTTAGTGGAACAGCTATTCTTGAAAAGTTTTCGATGAATCGGCGGTAATAACCAGCAAGACCTAAGAATTGTCTCACTTCGGTTGGAGTGGTCGGTGACTCCCAGCCCTTGATTGCTTCAATCTTGGCGGGATCAACATGAATTCCTTGGCTGTCAATCACGTGCCCGAGGAATTGAACGGTTCGAATCCAGAACTCACACTTAGAGAATTTGGCATATAACTCTTCGTGTTTCAGAAGTCCTAGAATAGTTTTCAGATGTTGAGCATGTTCCTGCTCATTGCGAGAGTAAATCAGGATATCATCGATGAACACAATGACGAATTTGTCAAGATATGGTTTGCACACCCGATTCATAAGGTCCATGAATACGGCCGGTGCGTTGGTTAACCCGAATGGCATCACTTGGAATTCATAATGCCCATAACGAGTTCGGAAAGCTGTCTTTGGGATATCATTGTCACGGACTCGGAGTTGATGATAACCCGACCGTAGGTCAATCTTCGAGTAAACACTCGATCCCTGGAGTTGGTCGAACAGGTCATCGATTCTAGGAAGTGGGTACCGATTCTTTATGGTTAGCTTATTCAGCTCTCGGTAGTCGATACACATGCGGAAAGACCCATCTTTCTTTTTCACGAATAAGACCGGAGCTCCCCAAGGTGAGGAACTTGGTCGAATGAATCCTCTGTCCAGGAGTTCCTGTAGTTGGTTAGACAACTCCTGCATTTCGGATGGTGCTAAACGGTAAGGGGCTCGTGCCACGGGTGCAGCTCCGGGCACAAGTTCGATTTGGAATTCAACTTGTCTAGGTGGCGGAAGTCCGGGCAAGTCTTCAGGAAAGACTTCCGGGAAATCCCGCACGATCGGAACATCCTCAAGTCGCTTCTCCTCCGACTTCTTCTCCGTTACATGTGCGAGGATGGCTTGATACCCTTTTCGTAGATATTTTCTAGTTTTCAGACAGGAGACAATGTTCAGATTCCGTCTGCCGGTCTCCCCTTGTAGGACTAAGGTTCCACCGGAGACAAGAGGTATGCGAACGAGTTTGTCATGACAGATGATTTCAGCTCGGTGCTTGGATAACCAATCCATACCGACAATAATATCGAAGCTGCCGATCTCGACAGGGATTAAATCAATGGAAAACGTTTCGTTCGTGAGGTTAAGTGTACAGTTGTGTATGATACTATCAGTCTCAATCAGTTTGCCGTTAGCTAATTCTACAATGTATTTAGCATCTAAGGCAGTGGGAGTAACATCAAGTAAAGGGCTAAATTTTGCAGATATGAAGCTTCTATCGGCACCGGTATCAAATAACACAGAAGCAGTAAGGTCGTTGAGAAGGAACGTACCCGTCACGACGTTCGGGTCTTGTCTGGCTTCCCCAGCCTTGATAACGAATGATCTGCCGCGAGCAGGGTTGTTGTTGTTTTTCAGCTTTGGGCAATCTTTCTTGAAATGCCCTGTATTTCCGCACCCAAAGCAGGCCTTTGGTGCATTAGTGTTGGGGGTGGGAATGTTGGTTCGACAATCCTTGGCTAGATGCCCGAACCGTTTGCAGTTGGAGCAAGGGCAAGAACCGTCATGATGGCGGTTGCATTTGGAACAGTAAGGCTTGTTCCCGCTGTACCCTTTCTTTTCCGAAGTTCCAGATGTATAAGCCTTAATGTACTCAGGCTTTTTGTTGGAGGTTTGGTTGGATGAGTTGGGGTTACTTTCCCACTTGCGTTTGTTGTTTGCAGGTGGGGTTGAAGTTGTACCACGGCGGACAGAATTTGCCGTTAGTTCATGGGCCATACGGATGGCGCTCTGAATAGTACCCGGTTTGGAAGAAGTTACCAGGTCTTGGAGTCTCTCAGGAAGACCATCAACAAATTTCTCGATCCTCTTGTACTCAGGATCGACCATGGTTGGGCACAGAAGTGCCAGTTGGTGGAAACGGTTGGTGTATCCGGTGATGTCATCACCCTGCATCTTGTGGTTCCAGAATTCCACTTCTAGTTGTTTCAATTCATCCCTGGGGCAATACTCACCCCTCAACATCTTCTTCAACTCCTCCCACGGGAGTTGATAAGCAGTAGCAACACTCACAGTCTGGGCATAAGTGTTCCACCAGGTGAGTGCGGTGTCAGTAAAAGTACTAACGGAGAACTTAACCTTATCTCCCTCCGCACAGTTGCAGATAAGAAATACTGACTCAACTTTCTCGATCCAGCGTACTAGACCGATAGCTCCCTCGGTACCTGCAAAGTTTAGAGGTTTGCAGTTCTGGAAGTCCTTGTAAGAACAAGGTTTAGCAGTAGTGGTTTCAACGGCATCGCTGTTTCTCGAGGAATTTGGTGGAGTATTCCGAGCCAAGGCTTCAGTAACAGCCTGGGTTATAAGGGAGGTGATCTGGGCATCGGTGTACGGTCGTGTCTTTGGCGGCATGATTCTTCAATAAAAGAAATGAAGATACATGAGATTTTGTATGAGCTGGTAATTGTCACAGGTGTACATGCATAAAAGCAGTAATACATAACATCAACATGGAAAATGACAATTAATGTGAGTTGAGATAACAAAGGATATCTGATAGATAAAGTGAGTTCAAAAGTTACATCTTACAGAGATATTACAAAAGGTGTCGGGAATGGTTACATCCGACTAGTTTATAGAGTAGTGCAAGATTGTCCCTAGATTACGAGATAGATTACAGACAAAAACTACACTAATCTTAATGTAGATTGATTGGTTCCATTAGCGTGACAAGGCGGTCCACAGTTTGCTAGTCGATTGGTTCCTTCTCAGTTAGGGTTCCTGGCCTTCGGATTCGTCTTCCGATTCCAGGTTCAGGTCGTGTGGGTGGTAGCGTGCCTCAAGCATGTCCCTTTATCTTTGAGTCGTGGAGCGGTACCTAGTCTCCTCCTTTGACTTCCTGCCCAAACGTTTGATCCATGTTTTGGTCCTACGGGTTAGGTTGGTGGCCACTTTCTTCCAGTAACGGATCTTATCTTTGATTCGTGTAGGGACAGATCGGTTTGAGATTCTCAATCTTTGTTCATAGTCTATGCACTTACGCTTAAGTGCCCAATTTCGGCCGTCTAGTCCCACGGCCTGATCTCGCACTCTTTCATATTCTTCTATGTCGATGCCAGTCATTTCGAAATTCTGATTTTCGTTTCCCTCCAGCATGATTTCTTCTTCTGGTACGATGTCCTCATCGAGATACGTGTACTGGATTTGTTCCTCGTGGACTTGGTCACTATCAGACATGTGGTCGTCCATTTGGGAATTCGCGTCTTTGAGTTCTATAGAAATGACAGAGAGAGGATTTTAGTCCTTGGAAGTACGTTGCTTCCGGATGTTAGATGTGATTTTCATAAAATCATTAGAGTGCGCCACAAGGTGGTGTGACGGTAATCAAGTCTGTCATGGTCGGTGCAAACCGCTGAGAGAAATTCGTAAGTGTCACCAGAGAAACGTCGGCTATCTCTATAGCGAGTGTATTTACGTGCGAGGCCTATTCATATATATTCAATATATAATAGCTTAGTAGCATAGTCAGTGAGCGAGGCCTATGTATGTATATACTCGTATATCACATAATAGCCTAGCGTATGTCTAGCACATAACAAGTAAGAGTCTCGGTTCTCTCGTGGTCAGAGTCTACTAACGCATTCCTGTTTGACATAACCATTTCAGACCTCACATCATCTTTCCTTAATTGTACATAGTTGATCAGGCTATGTTAAATTAAAGTCGTATGATGTAATTCCTGAACCAATCATGCCTAATGAGGAAATACTGCCTAATGGTCATAGTCTAGGCCCACTAAATGCAACCTAGTTCACTATAACCTTAGGCTCTGATACCAATCTGTAACACCCCCGAAATTCACTGTTTTGCGGAAGCATACATGGGTGTTACTAATCAATATACAAAGCACAAGATATAGCAAACGACCTCTAAATGAGACGTTTTGAGAATTTGTTACATTCCATAGATATAATGTTTGAAAACTTAGTGTTTTCGTATACAAAATGTAGTTTCCCCTAGAGTCCACGCGTATAGCGGGAGATTCTATTACATAATCAAAATATACAAAAGATAATGCTAAGAATCTCCGTTAATGCAGTTGTGTTGAAATCATGCGACTCTAGCTAAAATCCTGGAGTAATCCTACTCCATCCGGGTACCTGAGAAAACATGCTAAAAAGTGTCAACCAAAAGGTTGGTGAATCTCACAGGTTTGTAAATAATATCGGCTTTGAACACGAGATTTCATTAGTAGTGCCCGTAGGCGTAAAATCAGCCATTGCAATCCAGCAATCGTGAAATCAGTATTTGCAATCCAGCAATTGTAAATAAATAAGTTTATACCGTTGCCATGAGGCTCATAATCGAAGCTTAACCCGTAATAATATGTTTGCTCCCGTGACATGCTCGTAAGTGAGCAAGCATCAGTAACGAATAAGTTGTCACCCGTTTATACGTGTAAATCGGTACGTGGCAGCGCTACTGCCCCGGGTGGGGAGGGTCATTTCCCTAATGGATCCATTAACTACTGTTCGCGCTTAAGTCCATAACTAACGATATATGATGGAGAGACTTCTGTAGATAGTAACAACTCATGCAATTCCGTTTGGTATAGTAAACAGTTTAGTACTTGTGTTCAAGAAAAGTAGTAGCATGTGTCTCCCCCAATAAGATAAAACAGTAAAAGTGGGGCCGTAAGACTCACCTGAGTCTTTGCAAGTACGTTTATATCAATAAACGAGTAATTAATATCAACCGTAGGTTCTCCGAACCCGTAACCTTCAAATGCCTAAACATATAAGGTTAAGTAAGTAGATGTCCCGCAAGACCATCTAGGCTAGTTGTTTACACAACTCATTATGTCCAAGTGTTTGTTTAGTAATCCGTTTGTAGTTTGAAAACAAATATGGCCCGTTGGTGACGGTTTGTAATAATGATTCAAAGTGTTATCATTTATAACGCAATTTAGTGTGATTGTAATAGAAAGTATGTTCTATGACGTTTGTTCAGTCGTATGACATAAGTATTTGAAGTTGTGTAAGTTCGACACTTAGTAAAATCTGACTTTTCAAGGTTCTGGTTTGTGCGACGTAGCATGCGACGTAGCATGCGACGTAGAGTGCGACGTAGGGAGGTACGTCGCATGATGCGACCTTCGCAAATCAATGCGACGTAGGTTCGGTTTGCGACGTAAAAGTCTACGTCGCTATGTGCGACGTCCGCAAGTTAATGCGACGTAATAAGCTGCGTCGCTAGTGCGACGTTGGGATTTTTGTGCGACGTAGGCCGCGACGTCGCTAAATGCGACGTTGGCCACAAAATGCGACGTATTGAGCTACGTCGCAGATAGTCCAGCGTCTCTGCGACGTAGCGGTCTGATCGGAATTTGGTGGCCGGAAAATCGGTCGAAAAGCTTCCGTTCGGTCCAAATCTTTTACCCAACCCATTTTTGGACATTTTAAGCATATATAAACCATAAAAACGTAAAAATGAGCAAAAACGGAGAGTTTCGAGTTTTGTCGGAAACTTACAATTTGCCGAAATGAAATTCCGGAAAGATAGGATTGTAGATCGCGAAGTGGTGAACGTTTTTCCCTAAAGAGGTGGTATGATCCGGCGTCGTTTAGTATGTTTATTTTGCGGTTTTGTAGGATTTTTGGTGATGAAATTTGAGAGAAAAGAGAAGAGAGGAGAGAGAGGGAAAATGAAATAAAGAAAAGAAAAGGGTGGGGAAATGGGAGGTTATCCTCCCATTTTCCGGTCCCCGCTCCCCGTGCGGTGTTCGTTTCCCCCGTCGTTTAAACGTTATATTTTTAAAAGGTGACGGGAATATTTTAATGAAATACCTTGAAATTAATTATAAAAACATTTGTCGAAGTGTTAAAATTTTTAACTCGCGTTTAATACGTATTCGCTAATTTATTTAAAATGTCGTCGCGATATTATATTAAATGTTTGTTCGCTGTGTATTTTTATATAATAAAATACGTTCTCATTATTTAGGTAAGTTTCTGTCACCAACGTCAAAATAATTGTGTCGGACTCCGTCCGGTTAATTCGTACGATTAATCCAAATCGCGTAAATACACACATATATATATAATTCACCTTATATATATATAAATAGAGTCTGCAATTAGTCCTATTACATACTAATTACAACTAGTTACAAGCAATTAGGCATAATTAATTATCCTAATTTAGCAGGTGTTACACGGTGTGAGTCTTGTTCTTCGTATAGATAGTACCCTGCCACTAAGAGAAAAAGCGGATTCTGAAGCTACCGTAGAAGCTTGGACGGTTAGTAAATCTCGGGCCATGATGGTTAGAACGGGAAATTGAGATTCCCTCCCTTTCCACCAAGCCAAAATATCAAATTGTGCGAATTCATCGGGTTGTATAGTGTTTAAAAAATCGGTTCCGGTATACCTCCCATATTCGCTAGTGTTCGTTTGATTACCTTCACCCCTTGCCCGTTTATGGTTTTCTTGTCTTAAACTATTATATAAGTTAAGCATTGGATCGCGCGAGGAAGATGAACCAAACATTGTGGAAGCCGAACTAGAAGAAGGATTTGTTGAACCATATAATTGAAAATAATGAGTAAATAAATCTTGAAAGCATTTGTTAAAATGTTTTTTTGTATTTTGTGAAAAAAATGGGTCCTCGTCATTCAATTCCAAATCGTTACAAATGTTATCGATAAGCAATTCCACCCCGGAAACGTTTAAGCATGGGTTTATTGCAGCGGCACAACTAATTATCGGTGGCATTTCTTTAAAATATTTTCTTAGTTTTTCTTTCATGGGAGCCACCATTTGTGCGTATAAAGTATCAATAAATTCGTATTCGCTTAGTTTTGAACACATTAAAAAATTTTGCTTAAGTACCAAGTTAATCGTGGGATAATAAACACCCGATAACAAAGTAGTTGCGGTTTTAAAAAGTTTGAGCAATTCGGTTATCTTTTCAATAACATCCCAAGATCTGCTTGGAAATTCGTTTATAGCATAACCCCTTTGGACAAGTTGAAAATGAAAAGCTTGTAAAGTCTCACGTTGGCGTAAACCACATACAAACATGTTGTATGTCGAATTCCATCTTACGGGCATGTCCCAATTAGGGGTTAAAAAAATGTTCTCCGTATCCTTACACAATTTCATATAAAGTTTGTATCTAGCCTTACCCTTACAAAATATATCTTGCAACATGTTTTTATACGCGTCTTTTACTTCACTTATTTGTAGAACCGCTAACCCGTCTTGCACAACCAAGTTAATTATGTGTGCAACACATCTACTATGGTAGAAAATGCCTTTCAAAGGTGGGTTGTATTTTAGTATTAATTTTTGAACGGCGTTTGTGTTATTACTCGCATTATCAAACGAGATAGAAAAAAACTTTTGTTCTAATTTAAACATTTTCATTACATCCCGTAACATGCAAAATAAATTTTGACCCGTGTGAGGATACTCAAAGTCTTCAAAAGCAATGGTACGTTTCATCATTTGCCAAGTTGAGGGATCAACCCAATGTGCGGTAACACAAAGGTACGAACCGGGCAAACCATGAGGAGCCGACCAAACATCGGTTGTTAGTGATACACTTGTAGTTAAGTTTTCAAAACCGGTTATTAGTTGAATTTTAGCATTTTTCCACAATTTAAGTGCATCACGTCTAAGAGTAAGACGTGATACATGATTATATCGGGGTTGAAGAGTATTTTGAATAACCTTAGTAAGCCGAGGGTTGTCGAAGTGGTTGAACGGCAAAGCTTCTTGAATCACAAAGCCGGCAAATGCTTCTCGACAACGATCCGCTTGGTATGTGAAAATACCTCCATCCCGTGACATGGTTGCTTGACCCTCCTCCGGATTAGTTTTGTTTGCATTACAATACTTTAAAGTATGTTTGCTCAACGTTGAGTTGGAGTCGGCTTTTAAAAAACTCCCACATCGTTTACAATGTGCTTTAGTCGAACCATCCGACAACAAAACTTTGTCAAAGTTACACCAAATCTCCGGATTACGTTTTGTTGTAAAGACTTGAACAATGGTTGGTGCATTTGACGCATTTGACGAACCAACAAAATCGTTAGTTGAGGAACTTTGAGTTGCCATTATGAGAGCGTTTTGAGAGGATGAGAGTAATGTTTTGAGAGTTTCGTATGTAAATCGTAAGCGTTTTGAGTGTTTTTTCACTAGAATGAGTGAGTTTGAGTGTTGTAACTAACCCCAACCCAATGTATCTATTTATACTAGTTTTAGGATGGCAAAATGGTAAAAAAAATGCAAAAAAAAACGGATATAAAACGGCTAGGAGCTCAAACACAACAGCTAGTGTAAAAACCGGGTACAAACCGGGTATTAAAACCGGTTTTTGGAACCGGTTCGGGTACAACCCGGGTCCAACCCGATTGGAAACGTATGGGGCCGTACCCGGTTTGGTACCCGCCGGGTACTAGTAAAACCCGAACCGGGTATTCAAAAACCGGTTCCAAATCGGTTCCGGTTTCGGTTTTTAAATCGGGTTCGGTTCCGGTTTCAGGTTTTTTTTTTCACCCCTATGGTCAACAAAGAAACCAGGCCAAACCCAACCCATTACCACACCAACAATAAGGCCTGGTTTAGACTTTGTTAGGCCCCTGAAGTCTATTGCATGTTATGTTTCGTTGGTCTGAATTTTATTTAATATATATCTTTAAAAAATTTAAAATATGTATCAATAACATTTTCTTTTGACCTGTAACATTGGCATGTAGCTTCATCCCTTCACTAATGAGAACTCATGACATTTAGTTAGATACCTAATTACCTCTAAATATACCCTGCTAAATAATGAAACCTCCGTCGGTTATTGAGTATTATTAATCAACTATATAGAGATACAATGTTACGTAAGAAACCCTTATCAACCTATTGGGCTTCTGCCAACTATATATAATAAACACTAATACAAATCTAACCTAAACATGTATTCTAATAAACACTAATATAAACCTCTTTTCTCAACCTTCCAAACACCTTGTGGTTCCATGAAGGCAAACCTAGTTCACTTTGAGGGGGAATTGGTAACAAAAGACTAGCATTATTATTAAAATCAAATTAGTAGTGGTAGACTGGTAGTGACAGTTATCACTGACCCTACCAGATTAAACATGATTTTATTAATATTATTATTATTATTATTATTATTATTATTATTATTATTATTATTATTATTATTATTATTATTATTATTATTATTATTAATTTTTGATATAATTGAAACAAAAACTTAATCCATTTCAATAATTTTAGTAATAATGGCATGCAACTCATAATTGTGTCCCATCATATGCATTGTACCTTTTTATATATGATCTTTTTTTTTTCTTTCCACAAACATATAGGATTGATAATTCATTAAATAATGTAACATTTGAATTTTGAATTGAATGCAACACAATTGGGTATGCCAATTATCAATTCCCCTTCATTATGGTTATGATCAGATCTAAAATAAACATTTATTTTGTTGGTTTTTGTTGAATACATTGTTCTTTGTAAATGGCATAAGGTATAAATGAAACATGACATTCTTGATAAAAAGTCATTGGCATAACGATATTATAATATCTTAACATTCAAATTTGATGAGGAATGTTAAGTAATGCAGAATGTTTAGTTGCATAATATACGATTGATTATATATAGGCTTACGACTATCCTTAGGGCCGTCATAATTACATTTGGGCATGTATAAGTAATTGTACTTCAACCAAATATCCAGGGGACATGAACTTTGTTACGGTTATTATACAACCAATGATGCACATCGTTACGTCTTAATGACAGTTTTAATGGCTATTGTTATACTTTTCTTATATATAACATGTGGTTAAGGTAAAATATACTCGTAATTAAAGTTCATGTCCAACCTAAGTACATAGCTAATATAGGCATGATCTAAACCCAAATAACATATATGGTGGTTTTGAAAATTCTTTGAGATATAAATTAGAAAGTCATACTCATAATCATTACCCATTTCAAACCAAACACCCCCTAAAATCACATGCTAAGTTTCAAACAATTTAGCCTTTATTCACACCATTTTACCCATCAATAATCATCATCATCATCATCTGGATATAGTAATGACCAAATGGGTGTAAGAACGAAGCGTGTATAAATAAAATAAAAGAAATAAAAATAAAAGCTAAAAAAGAAATGCGATTCCCGTTAGATGGGCGGATGTTCGTTTTTTTACTTAAACTTGTGTCGGTCTGTATTTAGTTGGCCCACGTGTCATGTTTCGATTCGTTTAACCTGTTTTGTCCTACCACTTCAATGTGCCCATGTGTTGTTTGTCACTCTGTCCACAATTTTCACTCTTGAAGTCTGAACTTTACTATTTTAATACTCCAATTTTTTTAAAAAACAAAAAACAACAGTCAAATTATATACTTTTATTTAAATTCAAATATGATAATATAATCTGCATTATATTTTAATATACTAATCCACTCTGCCTTTTAATATGAACAATGTTATACTTACAAACAAATTATATAAAAAAAAAAGTTACAAATTGACGTGTCATGATTTCATAGATTAATTTTTTCTCAATCCTCTTTCTCTATTTGTATTTGATTGGAGCCATTCATTTTGTATTGGCTAATGATCCTTACATCACCACATTTTGACCATACACCACTAAATGTGCTTTATAGAGTTGTACAGTACAACACTGTAAAGCATATATAGTGGTGTATGGTCAAAATGTGGTGGTTGAGGGATCATCTTCCTTTTGTATTCTAACTTTTATAAATTTTTTATATCCAAATCATTTCTCTTTTAATATACTTTTAAGACCCCAATTTAATTGTCTTACTACGAATTTGTACACAAAAAAATATCAATAATTACCTTGTTGACTAATAATAAACTTCACCATTCTCCATTTAAGGACTTTTTGAATAATTAAAATTGAAAGTTTATTAGTCATATATATTTCTATAAAGTTTAGTGATCAAACGTATTGATATTTTTACTTTTGACCGACTCAATTTACTTTCTCTTTTCCAATAAATCCTTTTTGTTTGAGATTGGAATCTCATGTTCACGTTGTTTCCAACCTAACTTCTTTTGCCACATCATAATTACCTATTCAATCGTTGTCTACTGTTTTAATATATACACCTCGTTTTGTAAGTAATAAAACCATCAATCATTATGCAAATGCAATAAATGTTACATATCCGTCCCAGTCAATACGTCCACTTTAACTATAAACACAATTTTAATAATATTCACTAACTACACTTTTCATCAATCAATTAAAGTTTCTACCTTTGATTGGTCGCTACATGTAAGTGTACATTTATTGACACCCTAAAATAGTAATCAAGACACTTGACATGGATCGGAGGGACTATAAAACTGTTTGTAAATCACTACCGTACTCATCTTGCCTAGATAAGACCAATATTTATCTCCCTTTTCATGTAAATCAAAACCTTTGTCGAATACAACTAAACTCGGATACAAAGTATGCATAGGCCCATCTCGTTTTCGATATCGTTTAATCTTACTTTCGGCCAACCATCCGAAAGGCCATGTTATCATTGAGGACCATCCATGTGCCTCTAACTACACCCGAAGACTTCTTCCGAGCTCGATATTATTTTGTACGTTCACTTGAAACAAATGCACGTCCATAAACAGAAACTACTGATAACGACTTCACGATTCACACAACTTTTACGATATGATCCATCCATGGTCCCCGTATGGCCGTATTCTTCCTAAAATAACTAAACTATTCTTTCTTAAACCTTAACAATTTAATCACACCATATATACAACAAGAAAACATGTATAGTATTAATTAAGTGATAACTAAATCATATAAGACCTGAATTATTATTCTAAACTGATAACAGGACCAATGTTTTCTTAATTTGGATCAGCTCAATCCAGCTAAGATGTCACATTTTAATGTTGTAAACACATTATTCAGTTGGCACGTGCTTCTCACACCCCACGACAATAAATGACAAATCAACTGTCCTTTACGTTAGTTTCCCTTTTCGTAATTAAACTAACTTTTAGGGGCATTCTTTTTTACTCCATGTATATATCTTTCCATACTCAAAAATTAAACACACACTACAAACAAAAAACAAAAGCTAAAAAGATGAAAGTTTCCGGCGTATACCTAGCGGTGGTAGTCGTCATCGTCGCCGTCACGTCTACCGTGGTCCACTCATGCCCACCGTCAGACCGGGACGCATTGTTAGCATTCAAGGCCGGTTTAACTGAACCGTATTTAGGCCTTTTAAAAACATGGACCGGAACCGACTGTTGCAGTAACTGGTACGGTATTAGTTGTGACCCGACTGATAATCGGGTTAACGATATTATCCTACGTGGCGAATCCGAAGATAAAATTATCGAAACTGCCGGTCGGCCCGGTTACATGACCGGTTCACTATCACCTTCAATCTGCTCACTCGACCGTCTCACAACGCTAGTAGTCGCCGACTGGAAAGCGATTTCCGGCGAGATACCGGCGTGTCTCACTACCTTACCTCACCTACGTATCCTCGACCTCGTCGGAAACCAAATCACCGGAGAATTACCTTCCGATATCGGAAAGTTAACAAAACTCACTGTTCTTAACGTCGCCGACAACAAAATCAGCGGCAGCATACCGCCGTCGATCGTAAACCTCGCGAGTTTAATGCATTTAGATCTCAGCAACAATCAACTCACCGGTGAACTTCCGTCAGACCTCGGTAAACTATCGATGATGAGCAGAGCTCTTATCAGCAAAAATCAACTCTCCGGTTCAATTCCGTCGTCAATCGCCGGAATCTACCGGTTGGCAGACCTAGATCTGTCAATGAACATGTTATCCGGTTCAATTCCAGCTAAATTCGGTTCAATGCCGGTTCTGTCAACGTTAAACCTAGACAGTAACCAGTTATCCGGTGAAATTCCGGCGAGTTTGTTAAGTAACTCCGGTTTTAACATTTTGAATTTGAGCCGGAACGCTCTAGAAGGTTTCTTACCGGACGTTTTTACTGAGAAAACGTATTTTACCGTACTTGATTTATCGTTTAATCGATTGAAAGGTGCGATTCCAAAATCGTTATCGGCGGCGAGGTTTGTCGGACATTTGGATCTGAGTAATAACCATTTGTGTGGTTCGATTCCGGTAGGATTTCCGTTTGATCACCTTGATGCGTCGTCGTTTAAAAATAACGACTGTTTGTGTGGTTTGCCGTTAATGCGCGTTTGTTAGTAGTGCTTACACGACGTCGTCTTGTACTTTTGTGTAGTAAATTTATTGCGATTTACCGTTACTTAACGGTGCACTAATGTTTGTGCGCTTTTTTTCTTAATTATTCAAATACTCCGTATAATATATATATATACTGGACTTGTAACCCGTGTATATACACGGGTCATTGATTTTTAATATAAAATTTCGTATTGAGTATCTTGTTTCTAATAATAAAGTGTGTAAGTTAATATGTATATTAAGCATTTAGGTTGATATAATTTCCTTTATGTAAATGGATTTTTATAAGTAAAGATTAAAAAATTAAAATTTTTTAAACCAAGTTATTGAAAAAATTAATTATTTTAAGTCTATATAAACATTTTCATGTAATTTAATTCCTGCTCGGTGAATTAATAATAGAAATATTACAGATCGATTTGGATTATATTTCAATTAATGAATGTAATTTCTTTTATGTAATGGAGTAATTTATTAAAAAAAAGTTTCTTATTAAAATGTTAGGGATGTTATTTAAAATTTACTAAATTAAAAGGATTTAATTGACAATTAAAACTTAATTAGGATGATGACATCATAATGGTATTTTCTATATATAATTTAAGATTTAAAAAGTATTCGATTGAAGAATTGTTTATAATTTTCGAGATGCACGTGAAGATGTGCTACACTGCTTTGCTTTGTTACGCCATTCCCATCGGTATAACCGGTTGCAAACCGGTTGGCTAAATGGTGCCATCGGTTGCACCGGTTGCAAACCAAAATGGTTAACTGATTTGTAATCGGTTGAAAATTGTTGGACCACGTGTTTTTTTCTTCTTCTTTAGTGTATAGAAATGATGGTATATTGGTAAATGTGCGTCTGAAAAATGAAGTGATTAATCATTGATGGCAGTGGGTAATCGGTTGTGAATCAGTTTTGATCAGTTGTGAAAATCTGAGGTAGCAGAAGTGGTTTGGAAGTGGTTCAACCACGGATATGAATGCCCTTAGATTCTTGATTCTGTATATGCATTTTAAGGGTTATAATGGTAATTTTGTATTTATCAGGGTGAATCTACTTTTATTTGAGAGTGAATTTTATAAATAGTTCGGTCGATTTGGTTTACACCGACTTATAAAAATAGTCCTTTTAACCCTCTCTAATTAAGTTTATAATAAATCTTTATATATAATTAAAAGAGGATACCATTAAGAAGCTTGAGCCCTTGATTAAACTCCCTAATTAAAAATCAATGGTCTAAATTAATTTGAATTAATTACGTTTAGCACCCCTATTAAAAACCATAAAGAGGCCGTATTATTTAAACCCTATTACAAAACTAAAATAAAATCACAGAAAAAAAAACATTGGCGGCGATGATAGCGTGTTCGTCCCCTTCCGTTTCTACGTGATTAAATTGGGGATCACTTATGGCTCAAAAGGTTGATTTTAGTTCATTATAGGTAAGGTGTCAAAGGAATTGTCAAATTATTTATTATCCTCAAGGTTAATTTTTTTTTTCTCATTTATGTTGTGTCCGATCATGATTTCATGATAGGTGTTCGATCCATGAATGGTTTTCAACGCATGGTGGCCAAGGTACATGCTTTATTATTTTTGTTTATTGTGTAATACGAGTATATATTTTTGTCATATTTCATTCTAAATAATTTAGGAAAAAAGGATACATGCATCTAATAGTATTTGTTATAATAAAGAGGAGGAAAACGTTATAAAGCAGCCATTTTACTTCGTTCATCTGGTATGATTTGGTATGTTATAAAGCAGCCGCTTAAGTTCGTTCATCTGGTATGATTTGGTGATTTTTCGCCACTGTGATGTAGATTATTGTTTATAAGTTGATGTATATGGATTTGGGTTTTTATCATATATTCTACACTGAATTTTGTGTTTTTGTACAGGATGTTCCATGTATGACAAAAGAAGTTGGTGTAACGTAATCGGTTAGAAATCAAAGGTTTGTATAGATTTTTGCCTATATAAACGAGTTTGTTTTAATTCATTATGAATTTTTTTAGATTTCTTGGTGATCACATTTTATTGCCCAAGTTATTCAAAGGTGCATGCTCAGCTTTTAAAAGAATATTGGTATTTTTAGTGGAATTGTTGGCACATCAGTGTTGTTTTCATTTTGAATAAATGAAGCGGCTGTATAAGGTGCATCCCCATCTGTTATTCATTATTTTAACATAAGTTTAGTTATATTTAATTTTGTAAATAATATGTGCATCTATTACTCTATGAGTCCGTTTTGTGTTAATTGTTGAAGGTTGCAGCAGCCAACAAGCATGTAAGTAATTTGAGCATCTATTAGTCTGCTTGGGAGACTAATTATGTCCAATTGGCTGATAGGATTGTCCATGAGATTCTATGTTAATTTTTTTAATCACTTGGGGTTTATGTTTGTTCAACCAACTGTGTTTATAAATGGTTTTCCTTGTGATACTAATAGTAGTGATGTGATTCAGTGTTTTTTAAAGATGATCAACCATTTTTTATAATAAATGAAGCACTTCGAGTTGCTTTCATTGATGAGTTTGAGACTTTTGACTGCTGCCAAAATGAACAAAGAGTTCTTCTCTAAACCTGTGAAGGGTGATATTAATAAGAAAGCCAAAGTGATTTTTTTTTTTTTAATTGTGTGTTGTATATTTGTCATTGGTAGGCCTGTTTACTTTATTATATATCGCGAATCCCAAAGTGGGTGAGGAAACCTGAAAATAGAAATGATATGATTGCCTTTACTCGTGAAATTGTTGTTTAGACCATTAACATCAATCGGGTACTAATTCATATACATTGAATTTAGCACATCGACTGGCCAACTTAGTCTTTTTCCATAATATAAAAGTTTTTCTATTTCATTTCCTATCGGTTTATTTCTCTTTATTCTGTGCAGATCCTCGCAAACTTAAAAAGATTGGGGTAGTCGAGCAAAGGAGACTGTGGTTCTTGCAAATGAGGTTTTTAATATGTTTGTGTCATCCAGTAGTTGAAAACAAGTCGTGCTTAAAGGATGGCTTAGAGCAAAGGAGAAGGTGGTTCTTGCAAATCTCAGGCCAAAACAAAAGCAAAGGAGAATTAAAATTGTATTTGTGCATATTGTCGTACATCATTGCCAATTAGTAAGTATGATGCTTTATTCAAAGAAAATGTCATTTTAACCTTTTCTCCCACTTTATAAGATACATGTAAATTCAATAATTAAAATTATTGTTTGGTTGCACTGTTTATACTGATTATGAAGATCCTATTGTATCTGCAAGAATGTTGTACATGAATTTGATAAACGAAAACACTACATCAAGAATGTGATACATGTCAAAGATGTCCTGTTTGCCTAATGTATATAAACCCGTAGATATTATGTAAAGACATCATATGACATTGACCATTTGTATCCTACATTTAAATTATGGGCTAATTGTTTGTGCTGTTTTTGTGTTGTTGACTGATAAGATACAAATGAAATATTTAAATGTTACATTTTCAGTCCATCAACTTTCTCAAATTTACATATTTATCCCCTGAAATAAAGTTAAACTGCACATTTACAATTGTGCAGCTTTGGTCCACAAATTATTTCCTCTTAAATTATACATTTAACACAACAAATAAATAACTTTTTAATTTAAAAAATTAAATTATACAAACTCAAATTTCATAGCCCGCGTTGTCGCGGGTCATTCACCTAGTAATAATTTACTCGAAAATAATTCCCGTACAGCAAAAATGACTAAAATTTATATAACGATGAACTTAAACCCGCCGTGAATTAAGAAGATGACACACCTACAAGAAATATAGGAAACAAAATGTAGCATGTTTACTTGTTTAGTGACGCAACCACAATCAAAATTATCAAAGAAACTGATTATGAATAAAGGATGTAAATATTGCATGACTTTGACTTTGACTTTGACTTTGACCAGTGTCAATGTGTTCTTGATACCAACTTTGGGGGTTATTAATTTATTATGGGGTAATAATAAATAAATTAATGAATGAATGAATTATTAGGTGTAGACATGATAGAATATAGAAATTAAAGAAATAGTGAAAGCTAAATTAATGTCACGGTACGTGGTTGGAGAGCAATCCAGGTTTCCATGTGAAGTTGTCTATCTCTTTAATCTTTATATCAAAAATACGTACGAACAAAATAATTAAAGATTTTTGGTTTATTTATTTCTATGACACTTTGGTACTTACCACTACGTTCAATTCATCTAATTGTTTTTTTTTTTTTTTTTTTTTAAATATGAGTTGACATGCATGGTACAATTAATCAGAGTTGATAAGACTTTAGGAGTTTGGGTAGTTGGGCAACATTTACATTTGGGATTTTAGTCATAGTAACAGCAAATGGTGTAAATAAGTTCGAGTTTGTCGATTTCGACTAGTTAGAAGTTTGATTTGAGTTGAGCTTAAATAAGTTGTGTTCAAGCTTCTAAAATATCAGATGATTCAAGCTCGAACTTACACACTAGGCTCAAAATGAGCCGAGTTCGAATTCGAGTTCGAGCTCTATGAATATTTAACGAGCCGAACCCGAGTATAACTCGGCTCGAGCTCGGATCGACTTGTTACACCCCTAATAATGGCAAAAAAGCTTGATCAGTATGACGAACTTACAAGCCATACTCATAAGGTCCTGCAACGATCTGATCATTCTAGAATTTACACTGTGAAATCTCATTAATCAGCGTTTTGATGCATACATCAAATATGAACCAGATTCAATGTAATCAAGTTAGATATCTAAAGATGTTATTGTACGTTCACAAATATTTAGTGTATACATTAGAGATGCTATGTTCATCTAAACATACTCTTTAGAAATGGCTTGTGTTACTTAACCAACATACTCCAAACCTAGCTATCATCAGACTTGGTAGCCATTTCGAGATTTTGATGTTAAATAATCGCCTTCGAATTGCTGCCACCAGTTCGACCTTATACATGGCCAACTAACAATGTGGATGGATAAATCATTTTCAAGAGCAAACGTTCGATAGCTTGCCAATGTGCATTTTTTCTCTTTCACATAGTTGTAATGATGAAAGATGGTCGTTGTGACAACATTCTCTACCTGCCTATATATCCAAAAGGTTAATGTGAAGTTAGAGATTAGAAAAGATAACACTTAGAAGGATTTTAGCATGTTGGCTAAAAAAGAGGAGAGGTTATAATAGGGGTGGAATATACCCCGTAAACGAGGAATAGGACATGAAACAATAAAGATGAAAGAACTATAAAGAGAACCACTGGATGCAGACTTAGCTACAATGTATATGAGCTAAACAGTTACCTTTTCTGCAGTTACAACTTAAAAAAAAAAAAAAAAAAATTTGAAACAAGGAACACTCAAAATATCCTAAATCATAGTTACATGGAAGTAACAAATTAATTAATATCCATAATGGACTTTTGAATGAACCAACAATGTGTGTAGCTAAACACAAATTCTAAGTTTTATCAATTAACTAATCTCATCATCTTTAGGTACAATATCAACTAATCTAAGTAACCAAAATAAAGTTTGTGGGTCAGCCAGAGTGCCAGACCCACCCATTTTGGCAGCACATAAGACATAGATTTTTCAGCTGCAAGACCCGACCATAGTGCCACATCTACAAACAAGGTTTACATGAGTTCATTATTTCATTAGTATATGATAAACCAGAGAGTCCAAACTCCTGGAAGGTTGAAAACTGAGTACAATCAAACATGTCTGATAAAACAAAGTTAGAAAAATATAATACTTGTAAAGATCCAGAACACAAGAATACACATTAAAGTAACAACGTGTTAGCATTATCGAAAAATGAAGTCAAAGGTATCACTCAAATAGCCTCAAGAGCATCACCAAGGACTAGAACCTACCAATAATCACCCTAGCTACCGCAACTTATCATAAGAGGATTCACGTGGAGTAACATCAGGGACCTTCAAGTTCTAAGGACAAAATTAACCTTTATATTCCAAACCAGATAGAGCCTATCAAAAATGTGACAAAAACTGAGAGCGTTACAATTCCCTATTGCGATAAGTGTATATTATCAACCTTCATAAAAGTAGTCTAAATTGGTAAAAGAGCATTTGTTTAACCATGCAACAGAACATCCCAGTTTTAACTGGCGTGTGTGACATGCGAATTCTTAGTATATTTCCTTCACGTAATTCTTCAGCATACTCTTCATCCAAGGTAAAATCTAAGTTGACTAGGACACATCTAACAACGAAAACTTTGACAAAGCCACCTCTTTATCGATTTTTATAGACCGAATGGCTTTTTCCTGGTTTTTTCAAAGCTCCATGTATAAAATCTTTTACAGCAAAATTGAAAAAAAGCTATAAAAAAACTCACCGTTGGAGATGCCCTTAAAACCAAATAAGAAAACAACAAAAGAAGAGAACGTCAAACAACTTCATCATTGAGTTAGCACCGGCTAAGTTTATGAGAAGAGATTCTTCACAATTTGCCAACAATTAGACTTTTACAGCAATAAACATCCTTACACTCTGAATAAGAATCACTCAGAAGTAACAAATTTATATGCATTTGAAGCTCTGATTTTATATGAGAGGAAAAAAACACAATGCCCACAGAGAAAATAAAACATTAAACAACTTCACCATCAAATAAAGCACCATAATCATGTGAGGGTAACAAATTTCTGAATGCCTTCAATCAAGTAACCTACGCTCCTTCCGATCAATTAATATCCATATTAATTGGACCTTTAACTGTACAAACACTGTGTGTAGTGAAACACAAATTCAAATTTCAGAGTGCAATAAATCAATTAATCTCATCATCATTTGGACCAGAATCAACTAAGCATAAATTCAATATAACAAAAAAATTGTGTTATGGGTCAACCAATCGCCCCGTCTGGGTAGCACACATAAAGTGATAAAGTACAGTTTTCAACATGGCATATCATCACATCTACAAGCAAGGTTTACAATAGCTAATAATTAATTATATGATAAACCAGACTCATAGATGGTTGAATATTGAGCACAATCAAACACACTTGATAAACCAAAGTTAAAGACATGTAAAAACAAATTAAAGATTCGGAACACAATAATACATATTAGAGTAACAACTGGTTATCATTAACAAGATAGGAAGTCAAATGGAATCATTCAAATATAATCATCACCAGTGGCGGATCTAGGAATGCGAGGATGGGTATGCACTAAATAGCATGGGCGAAATTTTTTGTTACATGAGAGGTGTATTTCGAGTCGGTTTAAGTTTTTTTTTTTACCGGGTAAACGAACTATCATTTTTATATTGAACTAAACCAATCAAAAATTGACTCCGATGTAGTTGCAACTTAAACCTTAAAAGTTTTATTTGAGTTCGCAGTCCTAGTTTTGACAAATATTACGTGATATATTTGTATAAAACTATAGTTATATATTAAGGGTTCTTTGAAAAGATGTAATTAAAACTCGTTCCTAAATAACTCAACATTTTTTAAGATGTAAAACTCATACTTAAATATCATCTTTGTTGATATCAAGTTACAATAATTAATGTGAAAAATTACTCATTTATAACCTGATACGTGTAAATCACCATCTTCTTTTTGGAAAAAAAAAAAAAAAAAAAAAAAAAAAAAAAAAAAAAAAAAAAAAAAAAAAAAAAAACAGAGAGCTCAACTCATTTCTTCTTTCTTAGTTAAACATTAACTTTTATATAGTAATTACTTTTATTTCTTAGAGATAGTTTGTTGATACCTTCTTTATTTTACATTTTAATGATTGCATCATTTGAAAATATTGAAATAAAAATAATGTGTAGGGTGTTCACCATCTTTTTATAGGGTGTGCATTCTTTAAACACTTAACTAAAAACACCTAAAAAATAATTATTTTTACATTGCTTGTAGGACTCCAAGGGTATGCAAGTGCATACCCTTATTTAGTAATACGTCCGCCCCTGATCATCACCTTTGGGAGCATCACCAAGTAATAGCACCTACCAATAACCACCACCAAATCAATCACTTAGCTCCTCCGAATCACAATTAGATGATTCTTCAGATGTAACACAATTAGATAATTCTTCAGATGTTACAGATGGAGTAACATCAGAAACCTTCAAGTTGGATGGACGAACGAAACCTTTGGCTTCCAAACGAGAGAGAACCTATAAAAAATGATAAAAATTGAGAACATTACACATCGGTGCATATTACCTACCTTCAAGTCTTTTATGATAATTTTAATTTTTCAATTACAATTACAATTAGAATAATCAATTAAAGTAGTAGTAAAGCTAATGATCAATAGGTAGCAAAAGAAAATGTATTTTACCCGAAGACATCTCATCGCAATGTTAACCTCTGTGACATGGCGAAGACTTAGTAAAATTCCTTGGAGCATTGCTTCCCCAAGTTCAGGGTTATAGGCTCTCAAGTAATAATCTAGATAAACTTTGAGTAAAGAAGACACATCTAGCAACGAAAGGTTTGACAAATCGTACTCGTGACAGATTCTTAGAGACAAAATATTAGGAACATTGATTTCAAGAGCATCCAGAAGATCTAAACTGTTGTATCCAACGATCACCAAGTTCTTAACACTCTCGGAACTAATATCAATCTGTGTATAACCACTACAATTTGACAAATTCAAAGTTTCCAGTACGGGGCACCCGGATGATATATTTTGAATCAACTCATCATGTAACTTCATACAAGAAATACGCAAGCTCTTAAGTTTCGTCCAACTAATCGCACCAGTGGGATTCAATACGCATATAGACAGTTGCAATTGAGCAATACAAGAGTTCTCCCAAAAAAAGTGATCAAATGTAAGATATTGAGAACAACTAGGCCATAAATTTATATCAAGGTATTCCACATTGCAGTTAATAACATATCGAATGAATTTGTTTACCAGCGAGTGAAACCGAGGCTCGTAACGGGTACTATGAAGTGTGAATTTTATGATTTTTGATTGGCCACGTCGACTTAAGGTCCCATCGACATTGGAAAAGAAACTGGAAACTGGAGGATGGCCTCTGGTTAGATCATCATAGTCAAAAGTGAGATTAGGAACAAGAGTCCAAACATACCTCTTTTGTGGAGTCTAATTTACACAGGATATCAACTAATAATGAATCTGGTAACGCACTTACTCCATCTTTTTCTTCAGAGATTTGAATCTAAGTTTGACTTTTTTCATCTTCTTTTTCCATGCCAGAAATGGTGAGTATGTTTTATGAATATTTTTGGTATTCTTATAGAAGATACTTTGGTAAATGTCCAGACCACTCCAACCAGGGGAGAATCTACCTTAAGATTGGGTGGGGGGTGGGTACCTCAGATCTTATGTTGGGTGGAATTGTGGACTAAGGGTTTGACAGATTTCAGAGTTTTTGGGCTGTTAAGTTTATTACCTTTCAGTCTTGTTTTTAATCCATTTCCATTATGGGAGTATAGTAATATTTTTATGGCATCTCCAACATTCGTACTATCGGTACATTTTTGCACTAAAATTGTGTAAAAGACTAGCTCCAATGTTAGCACTAATATAGTATACTAATATTATTATGCCTTATATTAGTAGTCCTGTATTAAATGATTTTACTTAATTAATTAGCTAAAATAATTAGGGTGTGGTTGAGAATGGGTAAAAATGAGGAAAGGGAGAGAAGTAAATGAGAAGGTGACAAACGTCTCCTCATTTCTTCATTTTTTTATTCATTTCCCCACATTTTTTAGGGTGGTGATATATGCAACACCCAATTTGATGCATACAACACAACTATGCAATGATATACTTGTACGATCTGCTTAATACTTGCACAGTGTGGTGTGGATATCACTTTTTGTGTTGTAAATATCAACTCCCCATTTTTATCCGATTCTCCCCCTTTCTTTATTTCTCCACCTTTTTTTTTCAGTTTCCCTTTTTTCTTAATTTGTTTTGTTGAAAACTTTTACTATAAAAAAACATTTTCCTCTTAAAAAAATGTTAATTTTTTTGAGTGTGGTTCTAGGAAGAATGGGTAAAAATGAAGGAAGGGAGAGAAGCTAATGAAGAGGTGGCAAGTGTCTCATCATTTCTCCACTTTTACAAAATACAGGTAAAATAGTCATGTATTATTTTTTCAAAAATAAAGTGTTATTCCCGTAGCGAAACACGGGCCACGTTAAAACTCGTTTATATCAAAAATACGTACGAACAAAATAATTAAAAATGGTTTATTTATTTCTTTGGCACTTTGGTACTTACTAGTACGTTCAATTCATGTAAATGTTTTTTTTTATAAATATGAGTTAACATACATAGTACAATTAATCTGAGTTGATAAGACTTTGGGTAGTTGGCCAACATTTACATTTGGGATTTTAGTCATAGTAATAGCAAATGGTGTAAATGAGTTGAGTTACTCAATTTCGACTCGTTAAAAGTTTGATTTGAGTTGAGCATACATAAGTTGTGTTCAAGCTCAATATCAAATGATTCAAGCTCGAACTTACATACTAGGCTTGAAATGAGCCGAGTTCGAGCTTGAGCTCTATGAATATTTAACGAGCTCGGCTTGACTTGTCACACCCCTAATAATGGCAAAAAAGTTTGATCAGTATGACGAACTTACAAGCCATACTCATAAGGTCCTGCATCGATTTGATCATTCTAGAATTTCCAGTGTGAAATCTCATTAATAGGCGTTTTGATGCATACATCAAATATGAACCAGATTTAATGTGATCAAGTTAGATCTCTAAAGATTTTATTGTACATTCACAAATATTTAGTGTATATACCGGAGATGCTATGTTCATCTAAACATACTCTTTAGAAATGGTTTGTGTTACTTAACCAACTACTATATTGATTTATCATCATATTTCTATTCATTCCATACTCCTACTTAAACACAGCCTCTATTGGTTGTAAGTAACTCACAAACATAGCTAGCGCCTAACGGGTGGTGCAACATAGGAAAGTGCAACAAAAGCACATGTAACATAAATACCCTACATAGTAAAGTAGCCCAAATAGGCCATTATCATGAGTGCAACTTCAGAAACCAAACCTAGCTATCATCAGACTTGGTAGCCATTTCGAGATTTTGATGTTAGATAATTGCCTTCGAATTGCTGCCACCAGCTCGACCTTATACATGGCCAACTAACAATGTGAAAACTGAGTACAATTAAACATGCCCGATAACCAAAGTTCAAAAAATATAATAAAATTAAAAGATCGAGAACACAAGAATACACATTAAGTAACAAACTGTTAGAATTAACACAAAATGAAGTCAAAAGGTATCACTCAAGATCTCAAATAGCCTCAAGAGCATCACCAAGGAATAGCACCTACCAATAATCAGCGTAGCTACCGAGAATTATCAAGAGGATTCAGGTGAAGTAAAATCAGGAACCTTCAAGTTCTAAGGACAAATCAAAGCTCTACCTTCTAAATGAGAGAGAGCCTATAAAAAAAGCGACAAATATTGAGAACGTTACAATGCCCTATTGAGATAGGTGTATATTATCTACCTTCAGCTCTTTTTTAATAAATTGAATTCTTCAATTACAGTAATTATTAAAGTAGTACAAATGGGCAAAAGAGCATTTGTTTAACCATGTAACAGAACATCCCAGTTTTAACCGACCGGTGTGACATGGCGAATTCTTAGTAGGGTATTTCCTTCACCTAATTCTTCAATATACTCTTCATCCAAGGTAATATCGAAGTTGACTTTGAGTAAAAAGGACACATCTAACAACGAAAATTTTGACAAAGCCACCTCTTTATCGATTTCTAGAGACTAAAATGGCTTTTTCTTGGTTTTTTCATAGCTCCATGTATAAAAAATTTTACCCAAAAATTGAACAGAAGCTATACAAAAACTCACCTTTGGAGATGCACTTAAAACCAAATAAGAAAACAACCAAAGAAGAAAACTTCAAACGACTTCATCATTGAGTTAGTATCGCCTAAGCTTATGAGAAGAGATTCTTCACAGTTTGCCGACAACTAGACTTTTACTGCAGTTAGAATAAACATCCTTATAATCTGTGAAATAAGAATAACTCAGAAGTAACATATTTATATGCGTTTAAACCTCTGAATTTATAATAGAGGAAAAAAAACACAATGCCCACAGAAAAAACAAAACATAAAACAACTTCACCATTGAATGAAGAACCATATAATAGATAGAGATTTAGGACCACTATTTGGTAAGTTTATTAGCCAAACCCAAAAGAATTAATACAATTTCCAAACAGTTAGCATTTAGCTTTCTGCAGTTTAGTAGTTATAACAAGCTTTATTCAAAATCTGCTCGATCATAATAATGTGAGGGTAACAAATTTCTGAACACCTTCAATCAAGTAACCTTTGTTCCTTCCGATCAATTAATATCCATATTGTACCTTTAATTGTACAAACACTATATGTAGTGAAACACAAACAAATTTCAGAGTGCCATAAAGCAATTAATCTCATCATCATTAGGACCACAATCAACTAAACATAAATTCAAAGTAACAAAAAAAAAGGTTTGTGGGTCAACCAATCGCCCCGTCTGGGCAGCACACATAGATGGTTGACTATTGAGCACAATCAAATACACAAGATAAACCAAATTTAAAGAAACTTAAAAACAAATTAAAGATTCGGAACACAATAATACATATTAGAGTAACAACTGATTATCACCACCGTTAGGAGCATCGCCAAGCAATAGCACCTACCAACTCTTTTGTGCCATTCTTTTGATTTATCATCATAATTCCATTTATCCCATACTCCTACTTTAACACAGCGTCAGTTGGTTGTAAGTAACTCACAAACATAGCTAGTGCCTAACGGGTGCAGCATATGAAAGTGCAACAAAAGCACATGTAACATAAATACCCTACATAGTAAAGTAGTGCAAATAGGCCATTATCATGAGTGCAACTTTAGAAACCAAACCTAGCTATCATCAGACTCTAAAGCCATTTCAAGATTTTGATGTTAGATAATTGCCTTCGAATTGCAGCCACCAGTTCAACCTTATACATGGCCAACTAACAATGTGGATGGATAAATCATTTTCAAGAGCAAACGTTCGATAGCTTGCCAATGTGCATATTTTCTCTTTCACATAGTTGTAATGATGAAAGATGGTCGTTGTGACAACATTCTCTACCTGCCTAAATATCCAAAAGGTTAATGTGAAGTTAGAGATTAGAGAAGATAACACTTAGAAGGATTTTAGCATGTTGGCTAAAAAAGAGAAGAGGTTATAATAGGGGTGGAATATACCCCGTAAACGAGGAAGAGGGCATGAAACAATAAAGATGAAAGAACTTTAAAGAGAACCACTGGATGCAGACTTAGCTACAATGTATATGAGCTAAACAGTTACCTTTTCTGCAGTTACAACTTGAAACAAGGAACTCTGATAAAAAAAAAAAAAAATTGAAACAAGGAACACTCAAAATATCCTAAATCATAGTTACATGGAAGTAACAAATAATTTAATATCCATAATGGACTTTTGAATGAACCAACAATGTGTGTAGCTAAACACAAATTCTAAGTTTCATCAATTAATTAATCTCATCATCTTTAGGTACATTATCAACTAATCTAAGTAACCAAAACAAAGTTTGTGGTTCAGCCAGAGTGCCAGACCCACCCATTTTGGCAGCAGATAAGACGTAGATTTTTCAGCTGCAAGACCCGACCATAGTGCCACATCTACAAACAAGGTTTACATGAATTCATTATGTCACACCCCCAAATTATGATGCGGAAGCGGGTCAATTCGGGGCGCGACTAATCAATAATCACAAGCACATAAGATACATAATGAACGACCACTATATGCGTCGTTTATAAATACATTGATATTATAAAGATTTTACACTGTTATAATATAGTTTACAAAAGCTCCTGAGCCAAAATGATAGAGATTCTGTGGCATAACTAAATTATACAAAATATAGTAATGCATGACAATCTCTTGATGTCTGAATGCGACTCGAGCTAATGGGAATCCTGAATGGCAGACCTACTACTGCTGAGAACCTGAGAATACACGCTAAAATGGTCAGCTAAAATCTGGTGAGCTCACAGGTTTAATGATAAAGTGTAATGTATGAACCGCAAGATTTAAGTATGAATATTTGTAATTAAACAAATAAGTATATGATAAATGATGTATATAACTGTCATGAGCACATAGTCTGAGCTTAACTGAGGTGTCAGGATCACAATTAAGTGCCTGAGTGAGGGTGCCTCTATGCGTGTGCCTAATCAACACACGTATGAACAAATGATAATGCGTCCGTTTTGACCAGTCAGTGCTTGCTGACCCGGACGGGGATTGTCAGTCCCATATGGTACCATACACTAACATTCACGCTACAAAGTATTACCAAACTATGCTATTGAGGACTTATGATGATTAGATGAATAACTCATACAGAATATAGCGATATTTGATACTTGCGTTCACATGTAAAACAAAACAGCAATGTATTCTCACCCCTAGGTAAAAGCATTTAAAAGGGGCTATGAGACTCACCTGAGCCTAATGAGTTGCTAACAAGCAATAATGATGTTGTTCAAGAGTAATGATGTCGTCTCCTACGACTGAAACCTGCTGGGCGTCCTAAACGCGCAAGGTTTAATGATTATATGTGGAAACCTGCCGGGCGTATTAAACGCGCAAGGTTTTAATGATTCAGATGTCTCAACAGACCATCTATGCTAGTTGTTCCTCCAACTAGTTATGTCTAAATCGATTGGTTACTGTTTATGTTTGAAATCCAATTAAGTTTGTAGTTTGTAAAAATGTACGGCCCGTTGGTGACGGAATTGAAATCATATTTAAAAATACAATTTTTGTACTTGTTTCTAGTTGATTTCATGAACTTTAGATACTTATTTAGATTGAAATTGATCTCATATGTTAAGGTTAAAGTTTGAGGAAGAAAATATGAAAAGATGGTGCATTTTGCTGATTTGACTATGTTGCACCGTTTTGGCCATAACTCCTTCATACGAACTCGGATTTAGGCGATCAAGCTGCCCAAACGACCGTGACTCAGAGGACTACAAAATCCAAGTGACCCGTCCAGGTGAATATGCATACCCATCCGGGTGTGGAGACATACCCGTCCGGGTGAAAGATCATACCCGTCCGGGTGGACTTTCGTACCCGTTCGGGTGAGGCTGTTTTTCCAGGTCTGTTCGAACAGGCGATTCACAAACAACAATTTGGGTTCTAATTTGGGACATAATCATTTTGTAGAACAATCAAGCATCAATATATATGTATTTTAAACACGAAAACTTAAAGAAAAAGGGGACGATTTCTTACGTACAAAAATGGAGCCGGATGTTGATGATGATGATGAAGATGATCACGATGATGAAGATGAAGATGGTGATGATGATTGATTTGTTGTTGTTAATTGTTGTTGTTTTTTTTTTTTTGAAAGAGACCGAGAGAGAGAGAGAGCCGAGAGATAGAGATGATGAAGAAATGAGAAAGAGTGAGGATGTTTTTAAATACCCGTGTTTGTTTACCCGATTGTAAAAGTAGTATAATGTTTTTAAATAATAAATTTATAAAAATGATATCGTATTTACTTTTATTTGAAGTATTTTATAAAAATACTTTTAGTGAGATATAAAAATATATCTTTGTTTTATGTTTGAGAGACGGATACGGTTTGAGTGGTTTCGTCGCGTTTGAGTAAAATGAAATAAAACGAAATATATTTTATTTTAATCAAAGTGATTAGTAACTATTATTTCCAATAATAATACATTGCTTATGAGTTATGTCATGACCATTTGATTTGTACGATACGAAATACTTTATATATTATATAAATAATATAAAATAAATAATGAGTTATTAAATAATAGTTTCCATATTACTTAATATTTGTTTTTCACCAACGCCGTATAAATGAATCGGAATTTGGCCGATTTGAAAATGCACGATTAAATATAATCGCGTACTGATATATATTCAACAATATATACATTGATACATACAATTAGCCTAATACATAGCACTAATTACATGTATTTCTAAATGATTAGGAACTAAAAACTAGTCCTAATTTGACGGGTGTCACACATTATTTCATTAGTATATGATAAACCCGAGAGTCCATACTCCTGGAAGGTTAAAAACTGAGTACAATCAAACATGCCTGATAAAACAAAGTTAGAAAAATATAATAAATGTAAAGATCCAGAACACAAGAATACACATTAAAGAAACGTCGTGTTAGCATTATCAAAATATGAAGTCAAAGGTATCACTCAAATAGCCTCAAGATAATAGCACCTACCAATAATCACCCTAGCTACCGCAACTTATCATAAGAGGATTCAGGTGGAGTAACATCAGGAACCTTCAAGTTCTAAGGTCAAATCAAACCTCTATATTCCAAACGAGATAGAGCCTATAAAAAATGTGACAAAAACTGAGAGCGTTACAATGCCCTATTGCGATAAGTGTATATTATCAACCTTCATAAAGTAGTCTAAATTGGAAAAAGAACATTTGTTTAACCATGTAACAGAACATCCCATTTTTAACTGGCGTGTGTGACATGCGAATTCTTCATATATTTCCTTCACATAATTCTTCAGCATACTCTTCATCCAAGGTAAAATCTAAGTTGACTAGGACACATCTAACAGCGAAAACTTTGACAAAGCCACCTCTTTATCGATTTTTATAGACGGAATGGCTTTTCCTAGTTTTTTCAAAGCTCCATGTATAAAATCTCTTACAGCAAAATTGAAAAAAAAAGCTATAAAAAAACTCACCGTTGGAGATGCCCTTAATACCAAATAAGAAAACAACCAAAGAAGAGAATGTCAAACAACTTCATCATTGAGTTAGCACCGGATGAGAACAGATTCTTCACAATTTGCCAACAATTAGACTTTTACAGCAATAAACATCCTTATACTCTGAATAAGAATCACTCAGAAGTAACAAATTTATATGCATTTGAACCTCTGATTTTATATGAGAGGAAAAAAAAACAATGCCCACAGAGAAAATAAAACATCAAACAACTTCACCATCAAATGAAGCACCATAATCATGTGAGGGTAACAAATTTCTGAATGCCTTCAATCAAGTAACCTACGTTCCTTCCGATCAATTAATATCCATATTAATTGGACCTTTAACTGTACAAACACTGTGTGTAGTGAAACACAAATTCAAATTTCAGAGTGCAATAAATCAATTAATCTCACCATCATTTGGACCAGAATCAACTAAACATAAATTCAATATAACAAAAAAATTGTGTGATGGGTCAACCAATCGTCCCGTCTGGGCAGCACACATAAAGTGATAATGTATAGTTTTCAACATGGCATATCACCACCACATCTACAAGCAAGGTTTACAATAGCTAATAATTAATTATATGATAAACCAGACTCATAGATGGTTGAATATCGAGCACAATCAAACACACTTGATAAACCAAAGTTAAAGACATGTAAAAGCAAATTAAAGATTCGGAACACAATAATACATATTAGAGTAACAACTGGTTATCATTAACAAGATAGGAAGTCAAATGGAATCATTCAAATATAATCATCACCGTTAGGAGCATCACCAAGTAATAGCACCTACCAATAATCACCACCAAATCAATCACTTAGCTCCTCCGAATCACAATTAGATGATTCTTCAGATGTAACAGATGGAGCAACATCAGAAACCTTCAAGTTGGATGGACGAATGAAACCTTTGGCTTCCAAACGAGAGAGAACCTATAAAAATGATAAAAAAAATGAGAACATTACACATGGGTTCATATTTTCTACCTTCGAGTCTTGTTTGAGGATATTAATTCTTCAATTACAATAATTAAATAAAGTAGTAGTAAAGCCATGTAATGATCAATAGGTATATAGAAAAGCACAAATTGGCAAAAGAGAATATAGTTTACCCGAAAACATAAATTCCCAATGTCAACTTCTGGGACATGGCGAAGACTTAGTACAATTCCTTGGAGCATTGCTTCCCCAAGTTCAGGGTTATAGTCTCTCAAGTAATAATCTAGATAAACATTGAGTAAAGAAGACACATCTAGCAACGAAAGGTTTGATAAAACGTACTCGTGATAGATTCTTAGAGACAAAATATTAGGAGCATTGATTTCAAGAGTATCCAGAAGACCTAAACGACAGTATCCAACGATCACCAAGTTCTTAACACTCTTTGAACTAATATTTATCCGTGTATAACCACGACAAATGGACAATTCCAAAGTTTCCAGCACGGGGCACCCGGATAATATATTTTGAATCAACACATCATCTAACTTCATACACGAAAGACGCAAAGTCTTAAGTTTCGTCCAACTAATGGCACCGGTGGGATTCAATACGCATGAAGACAATTTCAATTGAGCAATACAAGAGTTCACCCAAAAAAAGTGATCAAATATAAAAGAATGAGAGCAATTAGGCCATAAATTTAAATCAAGGTATTCCACATTGCAGTTAATAACATAACGAATGAATCTGTTTACCAGTGACTGAAACCGAGGCTCGTAACGGGTACTATGAAGTTTGAATGTTATGATTTTTGATTGGCCACGTCGACTTAAGATCCCATCGACTTTGTAAAAGAAACTGGAAACTGGAGGATGGCCTCTGGTTAGATCATCATAGTCAAAAGTGAGATTAGGAACAAGAGTCCAAACATACCTCCATCGTTTGGAAAGTTTACGTGTTCTGATTACTTCTCTTGTGGAGGCTAATCGACACAGGATATCAACTAATAATGAATCTGGTAACGCACTTACTCCATCTCTTTCTTCAGTGATTTGAATCTGAGTTTGACTTTTTTCATCTTCTTTTACCCTGACAGCGTATATATGATTTTTCTACCGTGATTTGGACCTCATATTTGAAACTAATTCACAGTGTATATAGAATTTTTGACCTCTTGGACCAATTTTAGCTTTGGATTTGATAGAGATTTGTTAAATTTTGGTAATGGCTGTCTGCTTGCCCTAATGAAAATGAAGGCTTTGAGTTTAACAGATTTTAGAGTTTTTAGGCTGTTAAGTTTATAACTTTCAGTCATGTTTTTAATCCATTTCCATTACGGGAGTACACTAATAATACCCGGATTCCAATTTATTTGTCCATCTTTCCACTTTTATATATATTCCAAAATAATTATCATCTTTCAAAATCAACCAATCAAAATGCTTGAAAATGATAAAAATGAAATTCTATTGATAGTCAACAGTAATAAATACAATGTAAGTCCCTAGTTCTTAGGATCGATAACGAGGTTATTTTTAGGTATTAAGGCGTGGAATTCCTCAATACTTGGTTCACGGATTGTGAACGAATTGTTTCGCAAGATAATAGCGAATTGATTAATGTTTTGCTTTGTATTGATTATAACAAATGTTAATCTATCAATACCTAGCCTAACAATGCTTAGAATCACGAAATTATGCTCTGGAAATCGAAATTGCAAAAGTTCTTATGTTTAAACCCTAAATTTTGTATTTATATGAAATCAGCCGACTCGACTCGCAGCCCGATGGGCTCTGCGAGTCGATTGACTTCGCAGCCCTAAATCAAGCCCATTATGATCTCGGTTCGTTGCCACCTCTACGAGCCCAGATCTCGATTCGCAGAACTCAATCCTGCGACTTGAGATCTCATCTCGCAGACAGACTTTAGTTTGCATTTTCATTCTCGACATTCGTCTAACACTTTATCTTACTAATATATTTAACGAATATTAACAACAAACTAATATCATATCAATTATTACAATTCAAAATCAATTGTACACACTTGATTACCATAGTCACTAGTACCATTACAAGCTAGATCTGTTGTCACAAATACATGTCCCAACAGACTCCCCCTTGACAATAGCTCTAGCGTCTATGCTATAATGTCTTCAAGTTGTCTTTGATCTTCATTTGTAAATTTTACTTCCAGCAAAAATCTTCAATTTGATACAAGTCTTAACCATCATTTGATAATCACGTGCTAAATCACCCCATGCTTCTGTCGTCAAGATTCTATTTTCATTCAACTTTATCAAATCTTTCTTCGACATGTTCATTAGGTGTCGATGGTCATAAACTCTGAAGATTTCTCTTTCACCACCTTCAACCTCATCATCAGCTTCAACCATGACAGCTTCTCCATTCTCTGTATCCACATGCCATCTCTTCATATTACCCAGAATATCTTGTGGCATTGTCTTCAGTGGAATCTGCTGAACACACCTGACAGCTGGATAAACTTTCTTTCTCCTTTTCCTTCCAGTCCTTTGACTTCTCTCTTGTAGTTTCACAGTTTTCCCTTTTCTTGGCTTAATCTGTACGAACTTATTTATAACCAACTTCAGTTCTAATTATTCGTTCAACACGTTTAGCATAATCATCATTACTCGATTATTTATCTCCAATCTAGCCAAGTCACGTATCTCATAACGTGGTAAGGAACTAAATACTGCAAGCTTTCGCTCAAAATATTGAACTCCATCAAACCTTTTAATAGCAAAAAGCTTCAGCTCAGAGTCAAAGTACCATCCTATAGTCCCTTTAGGAGGAACACATTTTCCCGTAATATCAACTTCTGAAACTCCAATCTTCTTCTTCTGTTTTGGAAGTTTCCTAAGAAAAACAGCAGGATTCTTGGTAGGAATCAAAGTTTCATCATTTTCAGAATCGGTTGAGTCATCGATTTCTTCATCTACATCGACAACTGTTGGACCTTGATCATTTTCAATAATAACTTCTGTCCTAGAAGGGCTCACATGGTGTTCAACAATATTTGCATCTGGATCTACACCGAAGTCTTGCACAATCTCAGGTACAACAGTCCAATCTTCAGGTAGTAAAAATTCTCCTTCTTCAAGATCATAGTCGATATCTTCATCAACTTCATCAAGAATATCACTTCCAGAGTCACTCAATTCTAGCATTTCCATACCTACACAAATCAAATTAATAATATAAATTCTTTCATTGATTTCCCTAAATCAATCTAAGAATCTCTTTATTTATCTCAATTGTGTGATATAACCACATTATATAACTTATAAAATTTTATTGATTACCCTGAATCAACCAAAAATTTCTTAAGTCTTATTAAAATACTTAACAAATATTAATTAAATTTAAATTCTAATGCATTTGTGAATAATCACCAAGCATTTAAATTTACTATAATTATCTTATATAATTTCTAAGATTTAATTGAACTATCAATCTAACTTTTAAATTATATATCATTTCTCTAGTAAAAATATTACATATTTAACTTGTCAGTTATAAAAACTCTCAAGTCTAAAATGTCTAAGTTAAAATAAATTTTGACCGCTGATATAAATCAGAACACGCCGCACGACTACTCAATGAGTCGGAAGACTTTCGATCACTAATTTATTTAACTTTTCAAAATCAACTAACTTAAATAATTTCTAATATATTTAACTTGTAATAATAATCTCAAGCCGAATATATTACCAAAAATATTAAGTTACAATTATTCAGTTACAATTATAATATACAATCATAATTCGACTAAATTCTAAGTACAAATAACTACTTAAGTCTAAGCTGTCTTACCAGTTTCACTTTTACCAGTAGCACTCGTACCAACACCATCACCGGCAGACTTAGACTCCCCCTGAGTAGTAGCTCGCTCACTAGTCTTTGAAGGACCAGTCGGCTCACTCTCTTTCTGTGCACTGGGATCATCATCTTCATCTCGTCTCTGCTTCTTCCTTAGCTCATCTTCTCTGCAGGCCTCATGATATGCCAGAATCTCCCCCTGAGACGGCTTGTCCTTCGTCAACTCTAGCACTAAGCGCTCAAGTCGATCAAGCTTTATCCGGTTATCCTCAGCATCTACAAGTAACATCTTATGTGCCTTCAGCAGAGTAGTGTAAGCCAAACCTTGCTCAGTAAATTCCTTCGCAAGAATAACATTTTGAGCTTCAAGAGTCTGAACTCGAGACTCCAAGCTAGAAATCTGTTCAGAAGCTTTTACTGGCGGTGGCATTTGTTGTGCAGTTTGAGCAGCAGTAGATTGTCCTACTTGATGGACCATCTTATCAAACGCATCACTCAACATGCCAGCTGCAATACGAGCAGCCTTGTTCGTCGTAAACCGACCAGTCATACCAGATACCTATATACAACTTAAATTAGTAACAGTAACAGAATTAATTGTCGCAATCTCTAATTAAGTTCTACTGCAATAACAATACTCATATCTTTAACCTGCTCTGAGGTTTCAGATATACGAGCAGTCGGTCGTTGCATCGTAGGATTTGACCTAGCAGGCTGTCGTTCCCTAGCAACTGTTATAGAAAAGATCTATCTCAGTCTGTATGTCACAACTTACAACCTACTATTAATAGCAAAATAAATAACCTGGCATGTTTCCAATCGAAAGCTCAGGTGTAGATGTCCTAACACGCTTACGACGTGTAGTCCTGAGAGGTTGAACCTCTACATCATCATCCTCATCTACAAGCTTTCGCTTTCCACGCTCAGTCGGTTCTAAAACCTTCAGCGCATCATCATCAGTGGTTTCCTCAGAATCTGAATCAGATGCTGTATCACCATCTTTCCTAAAAGGAACGGATGGACCAGCACCACTCTGACCTTGTAAACCCTCAGGTTGAAAAACCTCTAGGTTAACAACTTCAGTATCCTATTCATGAGTAAGCACATATAATGATAAGAAAGATAATAAACTTTAACAATTGAATTATTATATATAACAAATATTACCTTAAACTGTTCAATTGCAACCAAAACTGGATCATGAGCGTCATCGTTCTGTACTAAGACGTCATGTAAAACCTCAGCAGCTAGCTCATGAATAATCTGCTCCCCTTGTTGTGCAGCCTGATGTATCACATCTTCAATGAGCTCTTGTTGCTCAGCTGCTTCTGGAGCTGGAGCTGGAGGTTGTTGTTGAGCTTGCTGTTGCTGTTGAGCTTGAGCTTGAGGTTGAGCTCCGGCATCCATCCAACCATTGTTTGGTGGAGCAACATAATCAGCATCTAGAAGATGCCCAAAAAGATCAGCAGCCTCCGGTTTGATGTCATCTTTACGCTTGGATAAAAGAAAACAAGCGTTGTAACCTCTTAAACCTATTGTCTCAACATGAAAATCAGCTTGATAAGCAGGTAGGTTTGGAACTTGATTTCGGATCAGAAGCATGCAAAATCGGGGATAAAGAATAAACTGTGTTCGCACAGTTCCAGTAATCTGTCCAATGAAAGAATTGAAGATGTAAGAAGAGAAACTGTATGGTTTATTGTAAACCAGTGACAGTACAGCAGACATAAGCTCCGGACTGAGCTCATCTAATCCTGACTTCTTGTTCCCAAAGCCAGAAACAATAACCGTAAACAGGAATCTCCACTGTCCTAGAACAAACGCCTTGACAAACTGGCTTCCTCTCCTGGGTCCAGAATATCCAGTACGACCCAAAGCACCCTCAATGAAATCAGCAGAATAAGGATGAATACCTGCATCTTGTTCTTATGTCCCTAAACGTAAAAGCTGTCTAAGATTAGCTGCAGTAAAAGAAATAGGATGCTGATTCACCGTTGTACGAGTCGTTGGAGGATTCGCAGCAGCATCGTATGTAATGTTTCTCCAAAACTGAGTAAGTAAATCTCTGTTCAGTGGAGGTGACTCTGTAATAGCAAATCTAATTCTCGATCTTGCTAGATAAGTCAGAATCTGCTCAAAGCGCTCAGCACCGCGCTCATTCGGATCTAGGTTCACAAGAATGTTGTGACCCTTCTCGAAAGATCTGTTCGCCATATCTGTAATACAAAATTACACAAATAGCAAGAAGATTAACTAAACAAACATCAATCGATTTAAACTTTTACGTATTACGATCAAAAGATCATCAAACGTCTAAGTCTACTATTAACTAAACTTAATTCACTGAATCTTAATTGAACTATTAATAGTTATTAATTTTTCAATTATATTCTATAAATTATATATAAAGTTTGTTTGTTAAATCACAATTTAAGTTATCATACCGCCGACACATATCGGAACACGCTATTCAACTACTTTATGAATTGAAAGACTTTCGATATGAAATATCTGAAATTGTTCACGTTAACACAATTTTAACTTATAAACACATGTTCGTAATTCCAAAAGTGTAAAAACAAGTAACTTGTTAATTATTTGTAATCAAATGATTCGCAAATCGAAAACAAGTTATTATAGAGAAATTATAAAATTTACTTAATTATACAAAGTCAACTGAAATAAACTACGTTAATTCAGTTCTCAAAGTCAAACAAAGTAAATAATATAAATCATTCAACTCGATTCGCAGAATTTCCACGAGTTGAATTCAAGTCGCTCAGGTCAAACGAAATCAAACAAAATGAGTTTGTTTCACTTCGGTCAACAAAAGTCAATAAAATAAGTCGACTCGGTTCAGTCAACTTAAGTCAAACGAATCAAGTTCGTTTCGTTTCAGTCAACTAAAGTCAACCAACAAGTCGGTTCGGTTCGTTAAACTGAAACCACTTGACTCAGTTCGTTGGAGTGGGCTACGAAGCGACATTAGATCTCGGGTCGTATAGGACGAACGGTTTAACGAGATCAATCTTTAAAACGACAATTAAACATGTTTCGTAGCAATTAAACACTGAATACATGTTCCATTATCATCGATTAATCATTAGAAACATTGTTTAGGTTTTCTAAATCACTAATTTGTATAAAATCCGTGAAAAACTAAACCGAAACATTCGAAAACTTAAACCGATTAATATCTCACTAATTACACGGTGAAATCGTTTGAAACTTACGTCAAAAGATGCGTAATACAAAGATGAATAAGTTCCACGGATCGAAAATTCCCTCCTCGTTCTAAAAAATCGAAAATCAACCGAAAATATCGTTCGGTTCGTTTCGCCCGCAGTCGAGTCGCAGAGGATCTAGGTTCGGTTCGTGAGAAATGTGGAAAATGTGAGTCGGTTCGTTGAGTTATCTCCTTTTATACCCCTTTTTTAATTTCGCACATGTAAACTCATTTCGCAAAATTGACTGGTCAAACGTGCAATCTAAATTTAAAACTACGAAATAAAAATCAAGTATAAAATAAAACTCATTTATTTTTACAAGTCTAAAATAAGATTATTTTTCACTTGTAATTGTAATGATTGTTCAACAACAATAAATAGAAACAATTATCCAGCATAATTTAATTCCAAATGGTAATATTTAAAAATAAAAATAAAAATAAAATAAAATACAAAACAACATAAAAACTAACAGTGGTATCAAGTACCATTTTATTAATTACTTAAAAATACATAAACAAAATGAATAAGAATTTATCTGCTTAGGGATCATATTAGGAAAAAATAAGCAATTAATTATATATTTAAAAGTCTAAGCAGATTGGTAGTATACATACCTCATGAAATTCAAGTAAATTACTATAAAATTACAACTAAGTTTATCATTTATACATCTATATTTATAAAACTATATCTTAGGTACCTTTATCCACATAGCATAATTAATAAATGCATTACTCACATAAAGTGAATATTTTAATTATAGACAGTACAAAACGATTACCGATATTATGATCCACATAAACAAATTATACTCAAATTTCTAAGCAAACACTTTATTGTTAGTATGAATATTATCAAGTGCTTCCTATTATATGACATACTGAAGAATTTCAAGTAAAACGCATAACACTGCATCATTAAATTTCAAGGTAGCGGTTACTAAATGATGTATCTCTTCGAAACATATAACATACACTTGAATTTTAAGGTTAGACAAATATCAGACATACCTTGAATATGCTATGTTATCCAAGTCTGTACGTAGTACAACAGAGGATCCCTTCTAGCATAATTCAAAATATATTTGAGAATATTAATTTAATTAAAGGTTTCAGTTCTGTACTTAGTACAACAAAGTTACCAGTAATTAAGTTAATACCCATATTGCTATTATTTGTCAATTAAAATTAAAATGCATGATAACAGTGTATGCAATACCATCATTCAACAATTAAGACTAATGTCATACATCATAGAATAGTAACACAAGATAATAAACAAGTAGTTAATTAACTTTTTGAGGCTTAGAAAATTTCATATAATTTGCCTACCAGTACATCATATGATGAAGCCATCTAAAGTTTTCACTAAAATAGACAAATTATAACTTGTGGATATAGGTGTATAATCAAATAAATATAAACACATACCTGATAGAACCGCTGTAGTTCTAAAGCAACTTTATTTAAACCTACTACCATATCATACTTAGGACTTAAGCTCATTATTCTGAAGCTTATTCTCCTAATGTACTATCATTTCCCTTGTTTTTGCAGATAAAAACTTAAAAAGTTTTAAGCGTTAATAAAGGTGATTCCCCTTAGGTAACAAGTAAATGAATGTCATACGCCTTTTTTTTTTAACACATAGAAATACTAACTATTACAAAAATACCCTTGGAAGACTAATCACTCTGGATTTCTCATTCCGTTTAGTTGAACCAACGTCTCAAATCTTGCTCTGTCGAACGCCTTTGTGTAGAGGTCTGCTAAGTTATCCGCAGTCGGAACCTTAACTAACCTTATCATTTTCTTTTCAGCACAATCTCTAATAAAATGATGTCGAATATCAATATGCTTAGTTTTACTGTGCTTCACCGGATTATTGGTGATCGACATAGTAGATTCGTTATCAATCGTCATAGGAGTATTGGTTATATTTAACCCGTAATCCCGCAGTTACTGTTGAATCTAAAGTACTTGAGAGCAACAGCTGCCAGCTGCAACATACTCAGCTTCACATGTAGAAATGGCTACCGAGGTTTGCTTCTTGCACTGCCAGGATACTAATCTACCTCCTAGGAATTGACATCCTCCGGTCGTAGATTTCCTATTCTGATTGCATCCTCCATAATCTGAATCAGTATAAGCTACGAGATCTAAGTCTCCATCAATAGGATACCAAAGACCCAGCTTAGGTTTCCCTTTGAGGTAATGAAAGATTCGTTTAACAGCTTGCATGTGTGACTCTTTCGGATTAGCCTGATATCTTGCACATAAACAAACAGCAAACATTATGTCAGGCCTAGAGGCTGTGAGATACATTAGTGATCCGATCATGGCTCTATAAAGAGTTGGATCCACATCGCTATCACTCGATGTATCTGGACCTAGTCCATGATTGACTGGAATTGTAGTATTGTAGACCTTACTTTCATCCATCTTAAAGCGTTCTAATAACTCATATGTATATTTAGATTGATGAATAAAGAATCCATCCTTCTTTTGATCAACTTGTAATCCTAAGAAGAAATTCAACTCTCCCATTGCAGACATTTCAAACCTTTTTCTCATAACTAGTTCGAATTCTTGACACATCTTTTCATCAGATGATCCAAAGATAATGTCATCAACATAAACTTGCACGAGAAGAAAGTCTTTCTTTTTCCACTTCACAAGTAGTGTACTATCAATCGATCCTCTTGTAAATCCATTCTCAAGTAGATACGTTGATAGTATTCCATACCATGCCCTAGGTGCTTGATGTAATCCATATAGAGCCTTATTCAAACGATATACTCTATCTGGATACTCAGGATCAGCAAACCCTGGCGGTTGTGAAACATACACCAATTCTTCCACTTTGCCATACAAAAAGGCACTCTTAACATCCAACTGATAAACTTTTATACCAAAATATGATGCGAATGCTAAGAATTCTCTAATTGCTTCTAGCCTAGCAACTGGTGCAAACACTTCATTGTAATCTATACCTTCTTGTTAATTAAAACCTTGAACCACTAGACGAGCTTTATTGCGAGTAACGATTTCCTTATCATCTCTCTTGCACTTAAATACCCATCTAGTTCCAATTGGATATTCTCCTTTTAGTAGGTCAACCAACTCCCATACTTGTAATTTAGAGAACTGAGATAGTTCTTCTTGCATTGCTTCTACCCACGAGCTTTCTTTTAAAGCCATTTGAACATTTTTAGGCTCGACTTGTGATATAAAGCATGAATATAGACATTGATTAGGAATCCCTGTCTCTTTCATTGCAGTATACAAGCTTTGGTATTCTAAATTTTCAGACATACTAGCTTTTGATTGAGTCCTTGTTTGAACCGGAGTATTAATATCACCGATGATATTTTCAACAGGATGATTCTTACTCGTTCTAGTTGAAGCAACAGGCTCAACCGGAATCTCATCTTCTAAGTTAGTACCGATTTCTTCAAGAACACTGTGTTGTTCAAGAATGTCTTCCAAATCTGGTACACCCTCTCTAGATAGCTGTGAGTTATCAATACCCATAGATATTCTTAACTCTCTCAGTGGTGTGAGAATTTCGTCCACTAATTTGTCAGTCAGCTCTTCTTCATTTAGAGGTGTATTTACTTTGGATTTTTGAGATCCACTAGTAGATGTTTGATTTGGATCAACATTTGTCTTGATTCCAGAATTCGGAACACTCGATGTTGAAGTATGGCCAGTACCCACATCTTCAGACAATAAATGTTCAGCTATCTCTGAATCACTGACATAGTCACTAATAGGAACTTTAAATGATGCAAAAAGATCAGAATAATCAAATTGCCAATCTAATCCCTTATGAACATCAGGTGAGTAGCTCGTAACCTCAATATTATAAACTACTTCCAAACGTCCTGTGACTTTATTAAAGACTCTCTTGTTTGGAGAATTGGGCATATAACCTAGGAAAAATCCTTCGTCAGCCTTCTCACCAAATTTTTCTTGATGTCCAGTCTTTAATATGGTGCATGAAACTCCAAAGGGTTCAAACCCCTTTAAGTTAGGTTTCTTATTGTTCAAAAGCTCATAACAAGTCTTGTTATGTCTCTTAACCGTAAGAACTCTATTAAGAACATAACATGTTGTATTCACTGCTTCTGCCCAAAAGATGACCGGAAGCTTTGAATCAGCAAGCATTGTTCTGGCAGCTTCAATCAACGTCCTATTTTTCCTTTCAGCAACACCATTCTGTTGAGGTTCATAAGGTGCGCTGAATTGATGTAATATCCCTTTGCTTAAGCAATAGATATTCAACGTTGAATTCTTAAATTCTGTTCCATTGTCACTACGAATACGCTTCACTCTCTTTTTATAGACATTCTCTACTAGATCAAAGAACTCAATTAGAATTCCTGGAGTTTCATCCTTTGATCCCAAAAAGAATACCCACGAGAATCTAGAATAATCATCTGTGACAACCAAACAGTACCATTTGCCACCTATACTTCTCTTGCTTATAGGGCCGAAGAGATCCATATGTAGCAATTCAAATGGCGAGGAGATTGAGTTTTCAGTCTTAGATCTGTGTGGTTTCTTATGCTGCTTTCCTTTCATGCAAGGAACACACTTATCTTCAGACTCGAAACGTTTTTGTGGTACACCTAGAACCAAACCATTTTTGGTTAAGTAATTCATCTTTCTCCAGTTCAGGTGTGCCATTCTCCTATGCCATAACAAAGCATCTGTTTCCGAAGCCTTGGATAATAAATAAGTAGACACCATTGAAGAGTTAGGTACACCCATGTTGATAGCATAGATGTCCTTCTTCCTTGGTGCCCTCATTAATATCCATTCATCAGGAATTTTGAAACCTGGCTTCAAGACTAAGGCCTCCTTTTCATTAAAATAAACTGGATGACCTTTATCACAGACTTGGGAAACACTCACTAGGTTGTGAGTTAGTTCTTCAACATAGTTCACATCCTCAAGAGTTAAAGTTCCATTTGAAACTTTTCCTTTTCCCGAAATTACTCCTCCTTTATCTCCTGCAAAATTTACTTTTTGCTTGAGACTCTCCTTGAAGTCCTTCAGTAGACTTCGTTCTCCTGTCATGTGTCTTGAGCATCCACTGTCAACATACCACCAGCTGTCCTTGTTCACAGCATGCTCCTGCACATAACACAAAACACGATCAGTTATCAAGAGGGACCCAAGCCATTACGGTCTTGGTTTGTCCCTTATCATCAACAAACTTAAGCTCTTTAAAATAACCATCCTTCCCATCAGGAGCTTTGGTTACTTTCGAAGTAGCTTGAGTTTGTGGACGATCAGCCTTAAGAGGTGAATTTGAGGAAAACCTCCTAGGTGCTGAATTCTGAGCTCTATTATGTGTATTATAATTAAGCCCATGTGATCGCGAAGTAGAACCATTCTCAAAATGACTATGGCTTCTACCTTGAGTTCTAAACCTTGACGGTGTCATATCCCTAGGTTTATTGAAAGAATTATTGCTTAATGGATATGGTCGCTTAGGCTTAGGTGGGGAGACACTATGATTACCTTCTCTTTTAAGAATGTTAACAGGTTTATTACCTAACTTAGGTTTGGTATCTAACCTATCTACAGTCGTACTAGAGTTAGTAGGTGTCTTTTCATCAATCACTAACTTATGTGATGCTTCTGGCTTCTTGTTTGGACAACACGAAGCAACATGTCCCTTTTGGCGACATTTAAAGCAAGACATCTGTTTTCGTGATTTACTAACTTTTGCTTTCTCATCCGGAGTGTTAGGCACTAAAGGTTTAGATTTTTGTTCCTTATTAACCTTATCATCAGTCTTAGTATCATTAATCACTCCACCCGATACAAACTGTATTTTGGTGAAATGAGCATCCTTACTATTATCTGGTGATAGGTTCTTAACAACATCCTTCTGTGCCTCTAACTTTTCAGGGTCATTAGTTACCAAAATCTCAGGATTAGCATCTGTCATTTCAGAATCTATCGAGTTACTAGCGTAATTGGCATTAAAAGGATTAGGTACATCATTGTATCCTATCCCAGTCTTGTCCTTTACACTACGTTGAGCATCTAGCATTTTATCCATTTCTAAAGTTCTGTAGGACTCAATCTTACGATTTTGATCTACTAACTTATGCTTAAGCTCAACTAACTCTCTATCCCTATCAGCTATTGTTCGATTTAAGTCATCAATGTTCATATAGAGACCATCTATGATTATAGCCTTTTCATTTATGGTATCTCTCAATGCAACCTTATCAGAACTATCAGACTTAATCTTATTCTTAAGATCTACCTTATCTGTACTTAACCTAAGGACATCACTTTTAGCTTGTTCAAGTTCAGATATTATAGTCTTATTAGAATCATTAAAAGTGCTAACTTGGGATGACAAATTCTGATTCGATACAGTTAAGACACTTAATTGAGATTGTAAATCAGTAACTAGATAACAAACATCAGCAAGAGTAAGAATATCCAAACATACCCTTTTCTTGTCAGTTTGTACTTCAGCCATGCGTGCTACAAAGTCATCTGGACTCATATCAGCAGTTGAATCCATATACAGCACGTCATCATCACTTGCTTTCTCATGAATCTCTGGCACCTTTATTTCAACATCAATAGGCATATAGCTATTGGACTCAGCAGCTATCTCTTGATCTTCAATCTCAGCCATGAGAGCTTCCTCAGACTGAGCTTGCCAATCATAAGATCCATCCAACTGTTTCACAACTAAGGCTTTGGAAGCTAAGGTACTTCCCGAACCTTGTTTGCTATTGCCAGTTTCAACCTTAGGTCTTTGACACTCACTTGCAAAGTGTCCATAACCTTGACAGTTGAAACACTTGATCTTGGTTTTATCAAACCCTGATCGATTTCCCACCACTTTTCTACCAGTTCTCTTCAAGAAATTTTTAACTCTCCTTGATAACAATGCAAGTTGATCCTGGAGATCTATTTCCTCAAGATAATCAGGGTCTATCTGATCATAGTCTTCATCAAACATAATCGGATCATTGATTTTACCCTGAATGTAGTTTTCATAAGAAGCAACAAAGGATGCAAGGACAGATAACTGTTGCTCAGCAGATTTCACACTCATTGGCATCTTTTGATGTCCTTGAGTTGACTTCTCAGCAGGTGTACCTTTAGTTTCATTACCTGATGAGGTAAGAAGGCACATGTCATCTGTTATCATTTCACCATTTTCATCAGTATTACCAACTAAAAGAGCAGTGGTCGAACTAGATGAAGAAGTTGAGAGATTTGTTTTCCCATGATATAGCCCAGGATTCTGAACCTGATCAGAATCAGTTTCTCTCGATTTCTTAGTGAAATCATAACCTTTTAGCTTGTCAATGACCTGCTCTAAGGTCACGGTTGCATACCTTTCATCGTTATCTTTGAGCATTACACCATACATTTCCCACTTAGACGGCAAACCCTCAATAAACTTGTCGGTTCTTTCAGTCTCAGTAGTAACAATATCATGGTTATCAAGCTCACTTAACAAGTGGTAGAATCTAGTGATATAAGCATCTAGATCTTCTCCTTTTAAAGCTTTTATAACAGTAAACTGTTTCTTAAGAAGATTCTTCCTGCTTGCCTTTACTTGAGGACTTCCCTCACATCTTTTCTCGAACACTTCCCAGAGCGTTCTAGCAGTTTGAAAAGACTTGAGTTGATGGTTTATCTCCTTTGGTAAACTCATCTTAATTGCAGAATGAGATTTATTCTCCAATTCATAATCCTTCTTCTGTTGATCGCTCATCCGGTTATAAGCAAGAGTAACAGTTGCATTATTAACCGTTTGAGTAGGTGCAGTGTATCCATTCTTGATACACATCCAGATCGACAGATCATGGAATCTACAGTAAGATTCAAATCTGTCCTTCCAGTTATAGTAATCTTCGATCTTTAACAACTTAGGTGGAACATTTGATTTTCCCACCTCATGTTCCATCTCGATCATTCTACTAAGATCAGACATCTTATTGTTTCAAAAATTAAAAATCTCACGAAAATCAGTAAGTTGAGTTCGTAGGAACTCGACTCGCAAAACAGAAACTCAGTTTGCAGAACGGAACTCGGTTCGTAGGGTCAAACTCGGTTCGTGAAATTAAACTCAATTCATGAAACCGAACTCGGTTCGTAGGATTGAACTCAGTTCGTTGGATTTGAACTCGGTTCGTAGGATTTGAACTCGGTTCGTAGGATCGGCTGAAAACCCCAAAAACGAAAATTTTAGGTTTTTGATCGACTAAACCCTAAGATTTCGGTCGAATTCGAACCTAAACACTTCCAGAGACTGATTTTGATCGTTTTTACGCACTATTGCACGTACCAACAATCCTAAATCAACCGTTATTATCCAAAAACCTCAAACTTAATCGTATTTAGCCCGAAAGCTCTGATACCAATTGTAAGTCCCTAGTTCTTAGGATCGATAACGAGGTTATCTTTAGGTATTAAGGTGCGGAATTCCTCAATACTTGGTTCACGGATTGTGAACGAATTGTTTCGCAAGATAATAGCGAATTGATTAATGTTTTGCTTTGTATTGATTATAACAAATGTTAATCTATCAATACGTAGCCTAACAATGCTTAGAATCACGAAATTATGCTCTGGAAATCGAAATTGCAAAAGTTCTTATGTTTAAACCCTAAATTTTGTATTTATATGAAATCCGCCGACTCGACTCGCAGCCCGATGGGCTCTGCGAGTCGATTGACTTCGCAGCCCTAAATCAAGCCCATTATGATCTCGGTTCGTTGCCACCTCTACGAGCCCAGATCTCGATTCGCAGAACTCAATCCTGCGACTTGAGATCTCATCTCGCAGACAGACTTTAGTTTGCATTTTCATTCTCGACATTCGTCTAACACTTTATCTTACTAATATATTTAACGAATATTAACAACAAACTAATATCATATCAATTATTACAATTCAAAATCAATTGTACACACTTGATTACCATAGTCACTAGTACCATTACAAGTTAGATCTGTTGTCACAAATACATGTCCCAACATACAATTTTCTTAAACTGTATGTTTCTTGTCTGCTAACAAATAATTTGAGACTGAAGGATTATGCCTTAGGGAAAAGTACAATAAAAGGTATTATACTTTTCACATATTCCTATTTAAGGTACACAACTTTAAATTTTTTAATTTAAGGTATCGAACTTTCAATTTGCAATCAGGTTAGGAACGCGAATTATACAAATGACGAGTTGTCACCGATTTTCTTTTTTATAAGTAACATATCTATTTAATCGATTAATATTCCTCGATCGATTTAAAAAAAAAAGAAATTAACAAAAACTCATTACCACTTTCAACTTTAATATCTCCCATTATACCGAATATTTTTTGAAAATGATCGAGAAATATCAATCGATTAAATAGATATGTTACTTATAAAAAAGAAATTCGGTGCTCGTCATTTGTATAATTCGCGTCCCTAACTTGATTGCAAATTGAAAGTTCGATACCTTAAATTAAAAGATTTAAAGTTGTGTACCTTAAATATGAATAAGTGATAAGTACAGTATCTTTTATTGTACCTTGCCCTATGCCTCATAGTAGTCCATATTACATGATTTTACTTAGTTATTATAATTATTAAACCCATTCATATCAGAAGGGCAAAACACCAGTACGCGCGTGATCTTTTGATTTTAATTAATCTAAATCAAATTTAATAAAAACATTTCAAGAATGAGATAATTTTGTGGATCTAAAAAAAATTGTAAGTTGAATTAATGCTTATTAAAAGATTGACAGGTAAGAAAAATCATCTCATCTCATAGATACAAGTAATACTAGCATAATACCCGCGTTATGCAGTGGAATTCGATGTTTTATTATATATAGTTAGTCAACTATTGGTGTTCACGCATCATCCATAATGGTGACTCAATAACGATAGTTTACTCGTATGTAGAGTTGATGATTCGAGATACGGATATGAAACTATTAGTATTGAATGAAAAGTTACATAAGTTATATTTAGATATGTTGATTCTTATTTTTTAAGAATTTCTATATATAAAACACTAATATACTTTATATATTAGTATAGATATATTGGGGTGTTGTACTATATTTTTGTAGGATTTAGATTATTTATGTGATCGATCTGATAAAGTTAATACGTTATTACTTGTTTTTATGAATTTTTTTATGTCTAAGTGAATGATTATAAAGTTGTAACTTGTAAGTAGATAAACTAGTAAGAAAATGTCAGGTATAACATCCATCGACCCGACCTGTTACCTAATCTATCTCGTTTGATTTCCTAGCCTAAAAAAATTGGACACGCGTTACATTGTATCCTAGAATCGCCACTGCTCCCAACCCTCCTTTCTTCACTTGTTTCTTCAGTTATACAGTTCAGCGCCACGTCAGCACATCCACCACTGATGAAAGACTGACAGAACACTACCAACATTCCTTTCTTCACTTCAATTTTTGGGCCTCACATATATCTATATACCTACATTTACGTATACTAAATAAAAATAACATTACATTAAATATAAGTTGGACCCCACATTTACCTCATCTCCCTTCTTTGCTTAACCGAAGAGTGTGAACCGAAGAAGCAACAGAAGAGCTCGTGAGCTCGTGCTAACCCTGTCAGTTGGCGAAGCTTTCTTCGGTTGAAATCTAAGAAGTGCATTGGTAGTGGTCTAAGAGGTTTTTTTTTTATTTAACCCCTAAACTTTTGATCAACTGCTCTTAAACTAGAATTCACCTTGCTCAAAAATAGATTAATCAAATAAATTATCACCATTGCGTATTCCAAAAAGTCAAAAATGGGTCAAACTCTTGTCACTGTACAAATACTTTTTTATTCCCTTTCCTTTTGTTATTTTCTTTTGAGAAAATTACCGAAATGGACGGTCAATGGTACCAATTTCACTAAATGAACCATGTCAGAATTTTTTTTTGAAAATAGACGACCTTTTCGTCGAAATAGACAAATTATTTAGGCGATTAGGCGAAATCTTTACAACCCAATAAATTATCGCCACGTGTCCCCAAAAATTCTCCGGCCAACCAACAATTCGCCGAAATACAAATTTGCCTAGTGCTTAAAAAAATCGCTGAAATTGAATAATATTTAGGCAATAGGTAGCACATCAAATATCTGTCACCAATTGATAGTGTTTGGCAAAAATAGACGTTGTATGTAATCTTACTAGATGATTCCACACTCCCTTAGCAATCTCATACTTTGCCAACTGAGCACAAATGGATTGTATCTTCGAATTATCAGACTCCCATGTTTCTAATAACGTAGCATAATTACCTGGCTTGACGTAAGTTGGTTTGCGTTTAGTATGTGTAACATAACCCCACATAGTCTTTCCGAGCAGAAAATTCTTCATGACATAACTCCATTATGAATAATTTTTACCATCCTCCACTAAAGCGAATATACCCTTACGAGTAGATCGACATAGTAACAAAAAAGAACAACCAAATAACCGATAACAAGCATATTTAAGAAAAAGAAAACAAACCCGACGATGAATACGAGAATACGAACCGAACAATGATGCTACCAAAAAACGATTAAAACCCCCTTCAAATTCGATCACAATCCCTAAACACTTAAAACTCTAAATCGCCTAATTTTTTTGAATAATTCAAGAATAAAAAAAAGTACTACTAACAATCAAAACCCTAAATCTGCATGATAGGATTGACGGTATCAACAAACCAGCTTTAATATTATGAAACAACTAACAATCAGTAAACTTAATAATTTGATAATCAAAAAATAGCATACATGAGGGTTTATAACCAAGCTAACTCAATTATGGACTTAAGGACTAAACTAACAATATAATGGGCTATGCTGACAAAGAAAACACATCTAACAACGAAAACTTCGACAAAGCCACCTCTTTTTCGATTTCTAGAGACGGAACAACTTTGTCTTGGTTTGTCAAAGCTCCATGTATAAAAATCTCTTACACAATAACTGAAAAAACTCTGTACAAAACTCATCAATGGCTAAGCTTATGAGAAGATATATTACACAATTTGCCGACAATTAGACTTTTCCTGCACTTAAAATATACATCCTTATAATCTGTGAAATCAGAATCGCTCAGAAGTATCATATTTATATGCATTTGAACCTCTGAATTTTTATTAAAAAGAAAAAACACAATGCCCTCGGAGAAAATAAAACATCAAATAACTCACCATTGATCAATTGATCCGTCAAATTAAACTCACCCTATCTTTGCAGCACATAGAGTAGACTTTTACACGAGCTAATTATATATTACTTCATCCGTCCCAAAATAAATGTTCACGTAACTTTACTATTTCTATATGTTTTAAAATAATTTTACACTTACAATAAATAACTAGTCAAAATCATAAACTTCTCATTTATTACTGTCTCAAACAAATTCAGTCAAAGTTTCCTTGAATATAAGACCAAAACTGACATGTACCTAACATATCATAATTCCCACCAAAATTGTCCGGGACAATACAATGTTGTCGACGGATGACTCATAAATGGTTAGTTATTGAGCACAATCAAAGACACTTGATAAACCGAAGTTAAAGATACCTAAAAACAAATTAAAGATTCTGAACACAATAATACATATTAGAGTAACAAGGGGTATCATTAACATAACATGAAGAGAAATGAAAATCATTCAAATATACTCATCACCCTTAAATAACAGCACCTACAAGCAGTAATCATAAACCTTTAAGTTGGATGGACGAATGAAACCTTTTGCTTCCAAACGAAAGAAAACCTATCAAAAAAATAATAAAAATTGAGAACGTTACACATCAGTGCATATTATCTACCTTCAAGTCTCGTATGATAATTTTAATCCTTCAATTGCAATAATCAATTAAATTAGTACTTAAGTTAATGATCAATCATCGATAGTTATATAGAAAAACACAAATTTGCAAAAGAGAATATACTTTACAAGAAAACATATATTCCCAATGTCAACTTCTGGGACATGGCAAACCAGTTTTGTGTCCAGACCCTGTCAAACCGGTTTTGTGTCCGGTTGAACCACCCATATTGTACTATGTGAATCGAACTGGTTTTATGTCCGAATCCGGTCCGACCAGTTGAATCGGACCAGTTCAACCGGTTTTCAAAACATTGTCTAGAATCGACACCTCTAATATGTATTGCAATTTTATTTTGAAAATGCATATATATATATATATATATATATATATATATATATATATATATATATATATATATATATATATATATATATATATATATATATATATATATATTAAAAATTAAAAAGTTTACAAAGGACACCACCTTCTATAACGCCCCTCATTTACAATCATTTAATATAATACATCGGAAGCGTCAGTCCAAATTTCATTATTTATACTTATAATATTGACATCTTAAAACATGATATTTCAAAACCTGTTTCAAACTAGTTTTATGAAATACAACCAAAGTGCATTAAACTGGGTGTTATATGAAAACAAAAGATAACATTGCTTTATACACTCAAATATCAGAGTAAACGCTAGTTGTCAAACATTCCTTCCAGTCAAACAAGCTTCTTGCCCGCCCATTGTATTAACACAATAACATGCAAGAAGTGGAGTGGTGGGGTTAGCATAACGCTAAGTGAGTGAATAGTAATCAACAGCCCAACTTAGTATAACAACTTTGTTTACAATAAATAATCGTAAACAAAACATCACAGTAAATCAATGGTTCTTGGGGAAACCTTCAGCCAAGAACACACAACCAATATCACATAATATCAATGAGATAACATCTCAATAATACAACATATCAATGAGGATCGGTGGCTCCTGAGATATCATAATATCCGGGGATTCACCAAGAGCACTTACCACAATCTGTAAGGCCAATACAGAATAGACCGATAGTTTGGTACTAATCTCATACGACCTAATTTCCTATTAACGATAAGTACAAGGAAATTCCTGTCGTTTTACAATAGTAAACAAACCCAACTAACATGTTGACCTCAATACACTGATGCCCGAAGGCCAAATATCAAGTGATCACATATTCACATATTCAACCAGATCAATATATCGGACTAAACAGTCTATCAACAGTATTATTACTATTAAACCAAAATCATCATAGCAAACCAAAAGTAGTAATAATACGTTTACTCGTTGTAACCAAACCTGTTACAACTAAATTACACTGAGGATTAAGATCCACTCACCAACACCTCAGTCGTCTACTCAGTAGTCTAATGTTACTGAGTATTCTCCATATCTGAGAATTCAATTAAACAAAATGAGTTAGTAACTCATTCATAATCATCAACTCGTGTTAATTATTATATCACATGTTTCATAATCCAAATCTCAATGAGTTATCACTCTAATCATTATATCATATCAGTGTCTCTGTTTCAAACTCATTATCAATATTCAACACATTTAGTAACTATAAACTTCATAGTGAACCAATCACGATCATTTATCAAGTTATGATTATTAGGATCACAACATCACTTTAATCACTTTACTTATCACCAAGTAGCATGATTAAACCATTACAAGATCATAAACTTCAAATATCACTAATTAATTAACACTTATCAATCATACATCATTATTCTAAGCTTAGAAGCTTCAATTCTTGAATTATCAACTAAACCCATAAACTTTTCTCATGATCATACACTAATTCTTTCATTTCTAAGTTAGGGTTTAGATTATAATCCTTGTTTAAGCATCAACTAACAACTATATCATCATTTCAAGCTTCAATTTCACTTTAATCATGCTAATTAAATCAAATACACAAAACCCATTTTCTAGGGTTTATGTTGTGACACCCGACGATTTAGGGTTACTGATAATCCTGCTAGAAACCCTAATTACGTGTGTTTAGTTTAGTATTAGGCTAAATACTTGTAATTACTTGTAACTATTTGTATATTTATGTGAATATATACTCCCGTAATTGATTCATATTACGCTTACGTAATTAGTTGTAATTACGCTTACGCAATTTGGTGAAATTGTGCAAAACAACCGGACGGAGTCCGACACAGTATAAATACGGACGTTGGTGAAAAACTTTCTATAGATAACTTAAATCTATTTTTAGAAGTTATTTATCATTATTTATTATTTTACTAGATTAAGACCCGCGGGATTCGCGGCTTTTAACAAAAAAAAATATGTCAATTGAAATTTAAATGAACACAGATAGAAAAAAATATTGTGATGTGTACTGCAAAATTCTATTTCGGGATTGGAAAGTGCTATTATAACTTTAGTAGGTACTATAAAATAAATATATGCCAGAACATCTGGAAGAACTAATTCTGGTGGCGAGCAACCCAAAGTGTGCTAAGCGCAAGTAATCGAGAGAAGTAGTTATGTATTGCAATGATGGCATGTGCACATTCTGTAGTCGTAATGCAACGATTTGCTGGATATTGGAGCATTTAAAAACATTCCAAAGTTAAAATTTCAAATACGCGTATAAACAACGACTTTTTAAAAATAAAAAAAAACTGTAAATATATATTTTTTAAATTACTTCTAAAGTTAGTGTTTGATTACTGCTGTTATTACCCTTAATACTTCGATTAACATAATTACATACATATTCAAACACACTAACGTAATTAATTAAATAAAAATTAGTCAATATACCTCGGATGCTTTCAATCCTCTTTTTAATGCTCCAAAATAAGGGGTTTCCGATAGAATTGAACATTGTTGTAAACGCCATGGGGTTCGAAGATGAATCGCCATTTACGGCCTTCTTGAAGATTCTAACGTTGATGATGTGTTATGGTTAAAGCGGGTGAACACATTGACGTGAGCATTGTCTGGAAATGGTTCAGAAGGGTTTTTTTTTTAATTTGGGCCTAATCTCACACATGTATCACAATAGTTAGGGTTTTATTTAATGATTGACTTAAGCCCATGTATCATCATAGTTGAGCTTTATTTAAATGTTTGCATTAAGCCCATTACAACTAAAAGGCCCAATTCCTTTTTAATATATGGATTAACGTATTAGATTTCTTGTAGTATGTATGTATTAGTATGCTAGTATGTATGTATCTGCATTAAGCCATTAAATATCTCCATTAAATGTTTGGTCGTTTCCTTAATCAAAGAACTTCAAGACTTATGATGTCATTAACTTTGTTAATGGTGAGATTATCAATTTGCTAATTAATCCAAGGGCCATCTCAAATTCAAAGTTTTTCTTTTAAATTATAAGATAGATTAAAATAATATACGAAAAACCTAGGCGTTTTGGCTAAAACGTCTCAAACGCAACAAAAACGCGCGGAACGCGCCCGACAATCGAACGAAAACCAAAATATATTTTAAGAATTTAAAATATATCATTTAGAGTAAAACTTTCATTTAAAATATCTCATTTGATGTTAATAATGAAAAACGTCTAAGAAAAACGTTACGCGATTAAACCTCCGTAAAACGTGCACGCAAACCGAGGCCAACGAATTAACGGAACATTTTTATAAATGTTTTTAAGTATTTTAATAAATACTTCAATCAAAAATATCGAAATTTAAGTCGTCACTTAAAAACACGTATAAAACGTTTAACGTATAAATAAACGTCTAAACAATCGGGTAAACGAACGAGAAACGTAACCAATTAAAAGGAAAATGTGAAATGACCAAAATACCCCTTGTGGGACCACATGGGGGCTGGCCACCCCATTTGCCACCACCCCCCATGCCCTCTCTTTTTACATGCATTTCCATGATTGCATTTTCTTACAACTCCATACACTTCTCATGCATACTTTCATTTTCATTTGAACACTCTTCTCTAAAATTCTCTATCACATTTCTCTCTCCAAAATCTGGAGAAACTCAGCCCTTACACCACCACAATCACAACCATAAACCACCAAGAACCACCACTCAAATACTTAGCCATTTTTCAAGATTTTCAAGGAAGATTCAAGCACACAAGTATCTCATCATCTTTCCATCAAACTCATTGTAAGGAAACTCTTTCTTACTCTCACATAACTCATATACATGTTATTAAGCTCTATCAACAAGATTATGTCCAAAATATGTGTTAAAATACGTTTTTGTTATTTATTCCTAAAAGATGTATAATCTGTCAACAAAAACACAGCCTATTAAAACGGCTATATCTTGAGTTGTAGGAAGAATTTGACAACGAATTTTTTTTTAAAAGTTGCGTATTGAAAAGGGCTACAACTTTCGTGTTTTACACTTTTTCCAGAAACGTATTCATTTTTCTCTACGATCCGATTTATAAGACTGACCTGTTAGTTTTCGATAAATCTGTTCGGAACTTTCGCGAAATTAATTACCTATGTTAATGGACATATTGGAAGCTGGAAATTTGACATGTTAGTCTAGACACTTAGTAGATCAGTTGGTAAAAGTTTTGAGGTTTGATTTGGACTAGAGATAGGCGAAATCAGTTGGCGTAATGACCCGACATAAACCGAAAACGTTGAATCTTGAAATTTTAAGATGCGAATTTAAAACCAGCAACTCGAAATAATCCCGACATGAACCGACATATTTTATAGGCTTATTTAACTGAAATGTGGGTTGGGTAAAAGTTCGGGTCAAACCGGGTAGGTTTGACCAAGTCAACAAAAACGGCTCGGTTTCTAAAAACGACAAAACTTACTATTTTTGGAAAGTGGTAACAAAAATGGGTTTGGATGACTTAGTTAGTAACTTGGACCAAAAACTAAACTTAGAAAGTTTCCCGAATTAGAAACCGACACTTAGAACATTTTCTGAAAATATCCTAAGTCTCAAGTAGAGACACTAACCTAGTGATGCTACATTTTGCTAGTGATGCCACATTTTACTAGTGATGCTACATTTTGCTAGTGATGCTACATTTTCTGAAAATATCCTAAGTCTCAAGTAGAGATACTAACCTAGTGATGCTACATTTTGCTAGTGATGCTAAGTTTGACCAACCTTGACCAGTTTGACCGGTTTGACCAGGTTTGACCAGGTTTGACCAAGTTTGACCAGGTTTGACAGGTTTGACCAGGTTTGACCAGTTTGACCAGGTTTGACCAGTTTGACCAGGTTTGACCAGTTTGACCAGGTTTGACCAGTTTGACCAGTCTTGACCAACTTTGACCTACGGTTTAAGGCTTATACAAACTGAAATAATCTGTTCGCAAAACACGATATGTACTAATAAATATTATACAACAAAACAATCTTAATAATAATGTCTAAATGAATTATTATTATAAACTTTCACCAACGGGTCGTACACGTTTTTAATAAACGAATTTGAACAACTTATTTGGACATACTAGTTGATGAACTAGCTCTATGTGGACAATAACCCTCCACCTACACGATTGGCTTAAGTGGACATTAACCCCCACTTATACAATCGCTATAGATGGTCTTATGAGACATCTACTTACACAACCTTATACGTTTAGGGCGTTAGAAGGTTGCACATTGGATCACACTTTGCTTGCTATTTGATATTGCTTGCTTACTATTTGCTAGAACTCAGGTGAGTTTTATAGCCCCCTTTTTACTTGTTTTTGAACTGTTTTGGGGTGAGAATACATACACAGAAACTTTTGCAGATTTTTACTTATGATTGCTAGAAACAGAAACAAAAACAGAACATATACTTATTGCATGAGTAGCAGAACTAATCCACCAATAAGACCTCAATTTCATGGTTCGTTAATTTCATAAAGCGCGAATAATTGTGAATAGTACTATTTGGGATTGACAATCCCGTCCGAGCTGGTCGCTCCAGCTAACCCACGGGCGCATAATTATTTGATTCAGGATGTGTCCCGGATTAGACACATAGAGGCAGCAGAATTTGTTAAGCTTCGAATACATGAGCTCATGGCAATAGTAAACAGGACTATAGTATACAATACTATAGTATACAGAATCTTTATTATACAGAAACTTTGTTATGCAGAATTTGATTTCACACAGAAACTCTGTTATACAGAACTGGATCCATGCAGAACTTGATTTACTCAGAAACTCTATTTTTACAGAACTGGATCCATGCAGAACTTGATTTACTCAGAAACTCTATTTTTACAGAACTCTGTTTTACAGAACTTACTTATGCAAGATCATTATGATACATAACTTATTTTACAAACAGAAAACATGGTGTTCACATGAATACTTTACAGAACAAACCTATGAACTCACCAACTTTATGTTGACCCTTTTAGTATGTATTCTCAGGTTTACAGACGCAGTAGGACTACCCACAGGAAACAGGACAGTAGGATGCTTTTGGAAAGCATAGCTCGAGTCGCATATTTTCAAACAGGAGATTTAAATTGCATTATGACATTTTGTATCAACGATTATGTATTATAAATCTCTAGACTATGTTTGCGTACTTTAGAATCTTATGTAAGCTTTTATTTATGGAATGTAACGTTTTCAAACGTCTCATTTACAGGTCGTTTGCTTTAATCTTTGTGTTGTGATATTTGATTTGGTCGTAGCACCCGTGACACCTCATGTTTCCGCTGCCACGTGTTTCGGGGGTGCGACAGATTGGTATCAGAGCCTAAGGTTATAGCGAACTAGGATTGCATTAGTGACCTAGACTATAACCGTTAGGTTAGTATTCCTTGTTTGGTATGACCGGTTCAGCGATTGCATCAATTGAATTTAATTTAACATAGCCTGATCAACTATGTACAATTAAAGGAGATTCGATGTAAGACCTGAAATGGTTGTAGTGAACGAGAATACAGTAGCAGACATAGACCGAGGATAGAACGGGACCAACCTTTATACGTGATTATGTGCTAGGATTTTATGTGTATATATATATATGTATATATATGTATAACCTTACGTACACTAAACTTATTTGCCACCCTTCACGGCAACCACTCCCACAGCTACGTCACCCAACTCTGAAAATGAGACTCAACCCTTATTTACCACTAAGGAGAATTCCACGGTACCACTTGCCCAACCGCATAGGGTAACTACATAATCGAATAGGACTCACTTGAGAAGAATCTACCTAAGGATTCGCCACCCAACCGAGTGACTCCTACTTCACCCTCTTCCTCCCACTATGATCCTAATCATTCGGAAACACGTATAGAACTTAAATCTACGATACTTCGTCACTTAGACGAACTATACCTACTTTCGCCACTTCACTTTCTCCACCCGCTCTCGACCTAGACATATGAATCTTTTGTGTTTTACACCACTAGAAGGAGTGACTGATAGACCTCCTCGGACTAGACCTTATCCGATTCATACTATTTCTATTTGATCATGTTTGGTCACTATTTCGACACGTGTGTTAAACGATTTACCCATAACTTGATTCGCGACTTTGAATGCTCCGAACACCTTTATCAAGCATTCGTTCATTTCGAAACAATAACATAGTCATGATTGACTATTTCAAGAATACTACTCGGTCATTGTCATGACTACTTTTTGAAACTACGATTTGGCTATTTACAACTTTTGAGACGCGGAGAATCTTCCGACATGAATACCCCTCCATACGCATAGGAACCCGCTCATCATGCCGTTCTGGTACTAGCTGTTAGGCTACGCCGCCACGAGAATAGAATAGATGATATGGATTTTTCACAGACGTAAACTTTCAACCGATATTTGACAAAACGAAATTTTCAACACCTTTCAATAACCAGAGCTTTCAACGAATTTTTGTTAAACAGAGTCATTCAACGTGCTGACAAGAGTTTCCAACGTATTTTGGTTGACATTAAGTTTTCAACATATATTATGATGACATTTTTAACAAATAAAAACCGTATCTATAAACAAACATTTGATTTTCACTTAATTTATCCCAAAGATCTATGTTTTCTAATGAACGATAACGACTTATACTTTGAAACACCTGCGGGTCTTCTAACGATTTACATATTGGAAATGCATTTACAACGATTTATATTGGATGTGATCCAACAAATTACTCATAACTTGCGAATTGTTTACAAACTGGTTTATTGACAGTTTTAACAAACTATTTATTGGAATCCAATTACTACTTTCATTTTTCTATTATCAAGATTTGATCACTACTTTGTCTCCGTTTTATGAACTACTTTATCTCTGTTTTGTGAGCTACTCTGAAGCTGTTTTAAGAACTGTTGGCGAACTATTTAATGCTCGTTTTCTATGACTTACTATGAACCATTTGAACTCTGTTTTAGGAACTATTTGAATTCTGATTTATGAACTATTTGAACTTTGATTTACCAACTACTTGAACTCTGTTTATGAACGATTTTGTACTATACTGTGAACTATTTTTGTGAAATTACTTTTACGTATTGTATAATACGACTATGAAACAACTACGATAGCAACTACGAGCCCCACTACGATAATAACTACGATTACATCTGTGATTAAACTTTGGAAACTTTGACAACTTTGAAAACTTAAGACTTGTACTCCGATTCTAGAACTATGCTTTGAACTATGATCTCAACTGTGACATTTTCTTTGATTTCAACTACGATTCCTACTACGAACCACATAGGAATGTTTTCCTACTACAAACCTTATAGTAAATGACCTTACTACGACCGACTAATTAGGAATATTTGTCCTACTTATAGTACACGGGGATAATTTTCCAAACGTATACGAACGGATGTGTTTACATCATGAAATAACAACCAGAACAACAACGCTCGACAGATTCCATAACATTGTTACGGGTAAGTTACCTCTCAATAACTTGACTATTTTCAATCTTAGTCGGTACTAAATAACACAATCACGCCCCCATCGACTTAGAAGCTGAGAATAACGCAGAAATAACAAATTGATTTTAGCCATGAAATCGTAATTCAGAACCTCATTTCGAACTTAGCAGACAAAACTTTTCTCCCTAGACATAATAAACCATCGGAATTTCCATTCTCTTTCCTTTCTCGATGCCATCTAAAATCCCATCCGAATTTTTTTTGCCATGAGAAACCTATTGTATTCTTACTGTTACTAGTAGAACATCGATCTAACGTGGGGAGAAAAGTTAAACAAGAATTCTTTCATTAAGAAACCTACAGAAACCTTACAACAGAAAACCAAGAACTTAGACCCTGATGGCTTACCCATCATCAAGGCCAGGTGAATCTCAAGACGAGGTCTGAATTCACTAGAACCACCCACTTACTCTCTCACTGACCCCACACAGACCGTGACTGAAAACAAATTTCGGGACGAAATTCTCCTAACATGGAGAGAATGTGACACCCGACGATTTAGGGTTACTAATAATCCTGCTAGAAACCCTAATTACGTGTGTTTAGTTTAGTATTAGGCTAAATACTTGTAATTACTTGTAACTATTTGTATATTTATGTGAATATATACTCCCGTAATTGATTCATATTACGCTTACGTAATTAGTTGTAATTACGCTTACGCAATTTGGTGAAATTGTGCAAAACAACCGGACGGAGTCCGACACAGTATAAATACGGACGTTGGTGAAAAACTTTCTATAGATAACTTAAATCTATTTTTAGAAATTATTTATCATTATTTATTATTTTATTAAAATAATATACGAAAAACCTAGGCGTTTTGGCTAAAACGTCTCAAACGCAACAGAAACGCCCGGAACGCGCCCGACAATCGAACGAAAACCAAAATATATTTTAAGAATTTAAAATATATCATTTAGAGTAAAACTTTCATTTAAAATATCTCATTTGATGTTAATAATGAAAAACGTCTAATAAAAACGTTACGCGATTAAACCTCCGTAAAACGTGCACGCAAACCGAGGCCAACGAATTAACGGAACATTTTTATAAATGTTTTTAAGTATTTTAATAAATACTTCAATCAAAAATATCGAAATTTAAGTCGTCACTTAAAAACACGTATAAAACGTTTAACGTATAAATAAACGTCTAAACAATCGGGTAAACGAACGAGAAACGTAACCAATTAAAAGGAAAATGTGAAATGACCAAAATACCCCTTGTGGGACCACATGGGGGCTGGCCACCCCATGTGCCACCACCCCCCATGCCCTCTCTTTTTACATGCATTTCCATGATTGCATTTTCTTACAACTCCATACACTTCTCATGCATACTTTCATTTTCATTTGAACACTCTTCTCTAAAATTCTCTATCACATTTCTCTCTCCAAAATCTGGAGAAACTCAGCCCTTACACCACCACAATCACAATCATAAACCACCAAGAACCACCACTCAAATACTTAGCCATTTTTCAAGATTTTCAAGGAAGATTCAAGCACACAAGTATCTCATCATCTTTCCATCAAACTCATTGTAAGGAAACTCTTTCTTACTCTCACATAACTCATATACATATCATCATTTCAAGCTTCAATTTCACTTTAATCATGCTAATTAAATCAAATACACAAAATCTATTTTCTAGGGTTTATGTAAATCAAGAAATCTTCACTTACAATGAGTTAAGATGATGAAGAGATGATTAATTCACGTTTTGGAAGCTTGAATCAAAGTTCTATAAGCTTAATTTGATTTTAGACCTTGTTTTACAAAGCTTGAAATCGTCCCTGTGGTTTAATATGTACGGCCAGACCAAGAACAGGAGGAAGAAGGTTTTGATTTGTCAAGAACTTTGATGATTGATGATGCTTTAGGTGAAAATTAGGGTTTCAGGTTAAATTCTTGCTCCTGATCGAATTTTGTGGAACATACTGAAAGTTCAAACGTATTTTACACATATAACATACAATATGTGTACTAGTTTTGTCCTCTTCTAAATCTATTGCCTGGAACTTAAAAACCATTCGCGAGGAAAAACTATTTTATTTTGCCGTCAACTATGTTAATTTAAAACAATTAACAATTTACTTGTCACAATAAATTATGTGACTCTTTTCCCAATTATTTTCAAATAAACTTCACCTAAATATTTCCTAACACATTAAATAATAATTTAAAGTCAGGAAAATATTATAAAACTACTAGACCCGAGAACTGGGTGTTACACCTTCTACATGAGGTAGTGAATGGGAGCATAACTAACAAAAAGTTGAGCATAACAAACTATTGAGGCATATATTTAGTATAATAAAGACCAATAGTTCATGCTTCCACGGGCTATCAACTCCCCACTTCCGAATTTGAACACCAAACTTGCCATGATTACTAAATCATTTCATAGATAGTAGAGTTTGTATACTAAGATACTGTAAAATCCTCTCTACGGGTCTGGTAATTTCTTATTTTAAATTGGTTATTTAAATGTTTTAGAAATTACTTGATATTAATTATTTTATTGTGAAACTTAGATAAATAAGTCAATTGACTTATTGTGAATAGTGAAATATTACTTGTTTTAAACTGTTATAGATGACGGTAAAATAAAATATAGTTCTCGCAAATGGTTTTTAGGTTTCAGACAATAGGTTAGAAGGGGACTGTGTTTAAGTGGATACGGGGTCGGTTGGAAACCTTGGTCAGCCTATTTAGGCAACTTTCCTAAATTGGAAAGTCACCTCCTTTCTTTGAACTACAAACTACAAACTCAAGAAAAACCTAAAGAACTAGAACTCAAACTTGAAAACCTAAAGGTGAAGCAGTGATCTTGAAATCAATTTCATCATCACCACCACTTTGTAATCTTCTAATTGTAAGTGGTTCATCATGTTTAGATTTTCATGTTTATATTCAATCATAAATGGATTGATTAGCTCATAAACTTGAATTGTCGATTGAAAGTTGTTAATACATGATGTATATGATGTTACTAGATGATATATGAGGTTTGTGGTTGAATTTGATGAATTTGAGCTGGATTTTGATTTAGTTATAAGGAAAATCGGGTCTGGGTTTTAGCTGAATGAAGGTTGCTGGTGCAGGACCAGAACCCGGCTGATTAAATGTCAAGCCGGCGGGTTCTTGTGATTTTCATAGAACCCGGCTGCTAATATCAAAACCCGGCTGCTCCTCCAGGGTTTAAAACGTGAAATGGTTTTGTTACCATGAAATGGTAATTCACTCGGCTGGTAGGCATTTGAGCCGGCTGTTTGTGTAGGGGACCCGGCGAGTTCTCATTGAACCCAGCTGATTCTCATGCAGTTCTCATGTTTTGAATTTTAAGTTTAAATTTCATACAAATGTTAATATATAAGTAATAATATGTATGTTTATGAATAATGGGACTTAATTATGAACTTATTAATGTTATGTATATAATACTTAGTTTTTAAAGTATGTATGGATATAAGTTAAGTGTTTATGTAACGAATTACTAACTTATATTGATTTTATTCTCAGATCAGCAGAAGACTCAGTGAGATAAGACAGCTGAGTAAGTGAACTGAGATTGACAGGTGAGTGGATCTGGAACTCACAATTTGATTTAGTTGTGGCTGTTTAGTTACAACAAGTAAACGTAGATGTGAATATTAGACTGTTTAGTCTGAATTGTTAATTATGAATCTACGTGCTAATTGGCCTTAGGGCATCAGTATTATTGAGGTCAACGAGTTAGTTGGGCTAGTTTGTAATTATGTGAATTACACAAGGACTTGGTACATGTGTTGTTTGTAGAACCTGTGTTTGATTATGATAACGATTAGCTATCGGTCTATTCTGTATTGGCCTTACAGATTGATGGTAAGTGTTCTTGGAGAGCCACCCGGGTTTTATGGTTTCTCCAGAGCCACAGATCCTCATTGATTAATTAATGTGTATTTACGGTTATTGCTGTAAATAGATATGCTAAGTTGGATGGTGTGTGACTTATTCATTCACTTAGCTTCGTGCTAATCCCTCATTTTACTTCCTGCAGGGTATGTTTACAATGTGGGCGGTCAGGAAGTTGATGCTTATGCAGGGCATGTTTGACCAACAAGAACTCTGATATGTTTTGTGATAAACAAAAGTTTGTTAGATATATATAACACCTCGAATACTGTTTTATGTTTTAATAGTTTTAAGCCATCCAGTACTATGTTTTGAACAGGATGGACATGTTGTGTATTGTATAGTAAAGAATTATGTTTTAAAATTCTACGCTTCGGAGTTAAATCATATACTATTGTTATTCAGAATGATGGGTGTTATAGATACCTCTTTGGACATTAATTATCGTTACAAAATATGTGTACTTGTCTGGCATCAACTTTAGTCCACAAAATTCTTGTGTTGTAGATCTGCAACTAAGAAACTCGGGCTGCACTCGAACACTAAACGTTAAAGCGTATGCATGCTTGGACACTGCATTTATTTTTGGTTTGTGTCAGTTTTTTAATTTCATACGAGTTTAACTTGTTAGACCTCTTGCAATTGTGGCGTTGTGGAGCCGAGAACGCCCCAGATGCCGGTAATGGGGTGTTCTGGGCGTGCATCAGGCGGGCGTGCTGCACGAAAGCACGGGGAAAGGTTTGGGCGTTGAGGTGGTCCCACTTGATTTCTTTATTCCTTTTCCGTATTTCGTTTTTCTTTTTATTTTTTCTTTGCTTTTGGTTTTCATAAAGGAATTGAAGAAAGAAAGAAAAAAATAAGGAAAAGAGGAGTTGCAGGTGATGGGGAAGAAGAAGAAGAGAGTGAGATTTAGGTTTTTTAATTGGTTTTGGGCTTTGTAAGTGTTAATTTTTTTTAAAATGTTTGTGGGTCTTTAAATAACTCGTCCAACGTCTTTTTTGTTAGTTAAAATTTATGTATTTATTATTACAAAAAAACTGTATTGTATATTAATAATTAATACTTTTAATTCTATTAACTTCATTTTATTTAATCATTTTGTATTTTAATTAACTAATGAAAATTATTATTTTTTTGTTAAAATAAATGGAAATTAAATTAAAATGGTGGGGTCTAGGAGGTAAAACTGGGCGTTCTGGGCATTCTGGATTTACCACTACAAGCGCTTATGTGGTGTTGACGCTGATGTGGCGCCAAGAATGCCCCAGAATACCCCGCACCACTGCAAGTGATCTTAATACTCTTTACTTAAGAAACTTCTGATGAATTTATTCACATGGCTCTCATACTTGGGAGACTATAAGGATACTATCTACACTGAATTTCGGATGTATTTATCAATTATTTGCTTTCATAACTCCAAGGTCATGCTGTTTTGAAATTTTTATACAAGTTTATCAATTTAATTGACTTGATATTATATTAGCGATGAGTAATACTATACAAGCCTAATTAAGTAGACCTAAAAAAATATAATTATCTTGCTGGTTGAATTTTTCCACTCTCCTAATCTCTCTTTTATTAACCTACACATTTAGGCCTCCTAATCATTTTCCATTAATGATTATTACTTGGGTTCTGTAGTTCACCTGCATCTGTATATTGGTTGCATTTATTCTTTTGAGGGGAATTAGGTAGTTGAAGCATAACAGGTGTTTGATGAAATGCTCCACAGAATAACAGCACGAGTTCTTTGATTTCTTGTGCTGAAATTTATGCTTATTTTTTGTATTGTGATAAAGATTGGTCTTCTAGAGGACCTACCTCTTGCTACTATCTATTTTGCATTGGATTATCACTAACAATTTCTAATGGTGGTTTGGTTCATGCTTCATAATATCTTCGTAAATCGTATTCAGTTGACTTTGATGATCCATTTTTGCAGTTATTTGGTACGTAGTATATTTTAAGACTCTAGGTATCTTATTTTATGTACCAACAAGGCAAAGGATTCAATCTTTGATGCAATTGTTTGATAAATACTTTTGTATTAACCTTCGATGCATTTGTTTGATTTAAACTTGTGTTCCAATCTCTCACAGTATTATGACAGCTTTTTAATACAATTGGGGATTGTTGCAGATTGGACTTGGCATTCTTTCTTCCTCTGGAGCCACCAGCTCAAATGAGAATGGGCAGACAAAAGGTGTCTTGTGGGATGAGTGATTTTGGTCAGCCCTGATGCATGTTCACTCGGGTGGATAACTTGATGGTAGTTGTTGGTCCTATCAGGTTAGAGATATACATTTTCACCACTGAAGTTTGTATTCCTAATTAATAGTGCAAGGAACGTCACTCAGTCATTATGACAACATGTACTGCTATGATGGTTAAGAGGACAAGACGGGTTGTTATCTAGACAAGTTAAAATTTGGGTACGGTTAGGTTGCTCAATATTAATTTTTGTATAAAAAGTTCAGCGTTTCTTACAGACAATCAATATGCCAAATATGATTACAAACGTTCTATTTTCTTGTTAAAATGAGTAAGGAGGTTTCGTGTATTATCGATACATGTTGATGACCTTTGTCCTGTTCAACCCATATTCTTAAGCTATTTGTTTACCTTAGCCAGCTAGATATATATTTTGAACAGATCGGCCAATTCATTGTTTTTGTTGTTTGTTACGATTTTCATTTTATGTAAAGTAAATATATCTAGGTCTGTATATGTTTACCAAACACACAATACTTTATAAATTGCATTATAAATATATATATTGTACTTTCATAAGTACATATAAATTATTATAAATATATGGTGTATAGCAAAAATATACTTGTCACTTTGATTTTAGGAATTAGAACATCCAGGTTTCTTTTTGGTTTGCCGATGCTAAACAAATACCACTTCAAACATCTGATGTATTGATGTGTAATTGCAAATAAACCATTGTTGGTAACATCTGACATTTAGGATGGTGGCAAGATGGTTTTCATTTGTACTCATGGGCTACTAACCATTTTTTGTTTATAAGAGTTAAGATTGAATGAAAGTTGGGCAGCTTCAATTTTGATTTCTGAGTTGTAACTTTGAATTTGGGCTACTCTTTTTTACTTGGATCTTTTAATATCGAAAATCGCACAAAGAAACACTTTGCCCCTTGAGATAAACTTAAATACAAATAAACTTTTGTGTACCCAAGAAATAGCTCGCCTGGGGACTGCTCGGGTAGTACACTAGTTCATTCATTGACGAGTCTTGGTAATTTACTACCTGATGTGGAGCAGATTAATGAGTTGGTTGTTTATCAAAAATACATATATAAGTTGATTTGGTTTTTGAATAATAAAATTGGGACCATTTGATGCCAACTTTATTTTATTAGAAAGGCAAACATGATGCTAACCTATTTCACAAACAGATTTCTTCGATGTACCCTTTGAAAGTCAACCGTTAATATGTCAACTGGCATCAACATGCTCATTATATATTATATGTATAATATACAAAATAGACTACTTTTCAGTTGTCACCAAACCTATTGTAAACTTTCACTGTATGGTAATGGCATCATCAAGCACTTCTGCTGCAGGCTTTCAGCCACACTCAATTGTTAATGAAGCAGGGTCGAAATAATACCCGTACCCTTGTCACGTGAATACAGCCAACTTTCTTTCGTTTAACTTGCGTGATGGATCCAATTATGGTCCATGGAAGGAGCAGATGTTATGCCTTTTAGAGAGCCATGGTATGTTGGGCTTTATTGATGGCTCATTAGAAATCCCCATGTTGAATGGGGATGCTAAAATGAAAACATTTGAGTCTATTATAGAGGCCAACTATCTAGAATGGAGAAGATCAGATACTCTGGTCAAAGGATGGATTTTTGGTTCCGTGTGTGAAGAAGTTATGGGTACAATCGTCGGCCTTCAAACTGCCAACGAAGTATGGACGAGGCTAAGGAGTGTTTATGGTCCTCCATCAATGGCCACTCCAACAGCTCCCGACAACTTGTCTAATGGTACATATTCATTGTTCATTCATACCTATTTTCCTCTTTTCTTAGTCTTACCGTGAACTTCTTTTGTTGTGGCTTTAGATTTGGTAAAGTACATCCCACTGTGTATAGCTTTAAAGAGAAGTGACTGGAATGCTGTTGAAGAACTTCTCAATAGTGACAAAATTGCGTTGACAACGAAATTGAATAATTTTGGCCAGACAGCACTTCATGTTGCAGTTGAAACTGTTGAAAACCTACCATTTGTTGAGAATCTCTTGAAGAAAATAAACCCGAAATTACTTCCATTTTTAGTTGAAAATCATGGGTACAACCCAGCACACACTGCTGCGCTGGTTGGCAACACTGCAGCTGCAAGCCTGCAAAGATGTTGGTGAAGGAAAACCCACGTGTGTTATTTGTTGCCAACAAAAGAGGAAGATTACCTATCAATGTAGCTACATACGTTGCTCGCAAGAGCACTTTCCTTTATTTACTTAAGGTCTCCAAACGAGATATTGACTTCTCTCTAGAAGAAGGATATCACAATCCCTTTGAGGGCAGAAGTGGCTCTGTGTTTCTTCATGATGTTATCCGTAGCGGATTTATCGGCAAGCTTTCAAATCCATATTTTTTACTTGTAGAGTTGACACTGGTTCAAGACCTCAAATTGCATATCTGTTAGATATCGAAAGGTTTGTTAAAATAGTGTCCATGTTGGATGTTTATATCTCTCCACTTATACCTTTTATTATTTACAGATGCAGCGTATGATTTTCTCAAAATACAACCGCACATGGCTAGAGCAAGTTACCAGGATATCCTATATCCATTGGCTAATGTGGCAGGAAAGCTGGACTTGTATTATAGTGGAACACAATACAACTTCTACCAAAAACTAGTTTATTCTTGTTTGTTTCTTCATTTACTCTAAATGTTTTTTGAGTCATAATTTCCATAAATCAGATGAATGAATCATGGTGTATTTAGGTTCAACAGGTTGTTGGATTTCGAAGAAATCATTATCCAGCTTTTTTAAGAATCAACCTAGTTTCTTCTGCTTAACCCCAACAACTAGACACCTAATTAGGAATGCAATTATAATTGTTTCATACATCTATTTGAATAAATTTACAAATTTCATGATAAACACAATCTTAAGATTATAACCAAATAATATTTTTTTTTCTTTCATGCTAATATTCTTCCCTTTTCCTTTTCTGTTTTTAATGTATTAGGATACTGATAAAACTAACGCTTGTAATTTCTTGTAGCTGTGCCGGTTAATAACAGCAATCTTGATAATGTCCAAGATATTGAGAACCAAGACGCATATGCTGATAGTGTTCACATCAAGTGCACGAGGAGCTGCTTCCTTTCTGGTTTGTAAATAATGTCGTGATAGTCTAATTTTCATATTGTTGATTTACCAGAAAGATTTTCTTTAACGTGGGTCTAACTTCAAATGGACTGTTTTCTAAACCCAATGATGAACTGAGATGAGTTTGAAATATATTTAAGTGACTTGTACATAAATATAAATGCATATTCAAAGCTTTGTACTTACAGTTGATGTCTAAGTGTGATTCAAGTTCTAGCTAGCGATTTTTAAACTAAAAGGATAAACTTGGCTTATTTAGGCTCTATATCCATGTATTCCGATTATTTGGAGCCTAACCATTGCTTCAGTTAGAAACACAATATTTCACTTATCTGCATTCTCAAATTGAGATTTTCGCTTCACACTCACATAAAATCATTATTAATTCCTATATCACCACGCCCCATAAGGGTTATTCTATGGCTGTTCTTACAAATCGACTCTCTCTTGTTGTGTAGTCATCCGAGGGGTTTATGCCAAATTTTGGAATGTCACACTATTGCATGGTAAGTAAACGTTTCAATTATTTCTTTTTCCGATTGAAGGTACAATAGTTTTTCGAGGAAGATCCACAAGTTTTTCTGCAGGAATTAATCCAAAACGATAGTATTACACACTACTGTTAATAAAAATTCTACTGTAGTATACAAGAGTCATGTAAATATGTCATCACTCATCAGTAGTCTTGTTGATATTACGTTGAAATTAAAAAGTCGTTGGTTTTAAATGAAGAAATTCTACATGCTTCTGACAGGTACCAACTCTTGACATTATTGTAGACTTGCTACTAACTTAATGGTTCCATTAGTCTTGATCATACTACATTGAAACTAACTTAAAGTCATTGGTTTTTATGTCAATCATACTGCAGTCAAGCACGTCAATAGCCTTAAGGAAGATAAACTGAAGCACACTAAAGCTCGTATGCTACTCAAGTGTATATGTGAAGAAGTTTTTAAACCAAGTAGAATTGGTGACTTTATGGGCCAGGCAATCTACGCAATGGATCTGGCAGCGACTAATGATACTCCTGAGGCAATTGAAGAGATTGCTAGGCATAATCCAGATGCAGTTTGGATAACCATTAACGGTTCTACCGTCATTCAAATCGCAATAATAAAGCGCAATGAAAAGGTTTACAATATGATTGTACATCAGCTGAGTATTAACAAAAATCTAATTAGAGAATTTAGAGACAAAGATTGGAATAATCTGTTGCACTCGGCTGGACAGTTGGCACCTATACACAAACTCAACGTGGTTTCTGGTGCAGCTTTACAAATGCAAAGGGAGTTACAGTGGTTTCAGGTAAATTATCATAAATAAATTACAGCTAGAGACTGTTCTTATCTTATGACGGTAGACTGTTGGTTTTGGTTCAAGTAAAACAAAGTTTAGGGTAAGATAAGGAAAGACTAGGGAAGGGATGCATGAGAATTTGTTTATCGATTCACAGCATTGTGCGTCAACAACTATTGTTATTTGTTGCCTTCTCATTCTCTCTTTTTTTCACCATTTTGTTTTGATATCAATTAAATTAGATTAAAATGCAGGAAGTGAAGAAATTTGTCCCACCAGATTACAGAGAAGCAAAGAACAATAAAGGAGAGACACCAATGATGGTTTTCAGAAGAGAACACAAAGAATTGCGAAAAGAAGGAGAAGAGTGGATGAAAAAGACAGCAGATTCATACACGATCACAGCTGCACTTATCGTTACAATAGTTTTTGCAGCCGCCATCACTGTACCTGGTGGAAACAATGGTGAAACTGGGAAAGCATTTTTTGAAAAAAAGCCAAGTTTCATCATATTTGCGGTCTCAGACGCAATCTCATTGTTTGCATCCACTACTACTTTGTTGTTGTTTCAATCCATTCTCACAGCTCGTTATCGTGATGAGGATTTTCTCTACCGGTTACCAAAGAGATTAATACTTGGCCTGGTGATGCTATTTTTATCTGTGACATTTCTGATGGTAGCCTTTAGTGCGACATTGTATGTTATGTTTGGGCAGGAAAGGGCATGGATCATATATCCCATAGCTATACTAACATGTGTGCCTATTGCTTCCTTCGTGGCATTACAGTTTCCGTTGCTTTTTGAGCTCATTTCTTCAACCTATGGCAGTGGAATGTTCGGAAAAAAAAACTAAACGAAGACATTAAAGCTCGCAATATTACAAGCCTGTTTCTATTTGCCTTACAGGTAAGTTTCTTTTGTATGCCAAGTTATGTGACAATTGGATTATGATTCATGACTTAATGTGCTTGACTGAATGTATCCTCGGGTTCAACTATAGTTCATATCAAACATTTCATAATTTTACTTCACCATTTCCAATATTGTTTTCGCAACTTCCTTGCAGAGCAATACCTAAGAACGTACATCGTCCAGACACCTAAGCTATATATAAAGCATAGTGAATACACAACTTTTAATTCTGTAAATAGCATAACATATCAAGATTGGTTTGAAGCCATCACATACAGTGATCACCCTTCCTAAATATAGTGCATGCAACCTAATCCACTATTGTGAAATCGGACTAGTCCGAGGCTCCGAGCTATGGATCCAGACTCGGTAACAACTCGAATTATTTTACCTACAAATTCTTAACTTTCTTTTGGCTTTCACAATACATGAGTAATTCAAACGAAGGGAACTGCTGTAAAAAGCACATGACCAAACAAAATTATTGCTCAATGTTCCCAATGTGATTGTAGATAACTTACAGAAAGAAGCAACATTATCGACAGACCCAAAAAAGATGCTACACCTCATCAAGTAAGCATTTTGCTAAGCTTATCAGTTTTAAGTGACATTTATAACATGACAGATGAGATTTGGGTTGAAGTTTCGCCTTTCTTGTAAGCAAGAAGTTTTTGTTGTTTTGAAAGTCTTAATAATTAGGACCAAACTGTCTTATGCCATCTTACAGAGCATTTCATGAATCACTTCATCTTGGAAATTATTTCTGTTTTTTTCCTGATAATGACATTTTTAGTTTTCTGGATCTTATAAAATAGTTGTGTTGTTATTTCTCAAGTGGATAAGAATCAGGACTTGTGTATCAAAAGTCTCCAGATTACATAAGAATATAGATCCACCATCAACTAATAGTTTCATTTGAAAGAGGATCTGTACAAAGGAATTGAACTTTCTATCTAGAAATAACAAAACAAATATGTTGACAATTGCTAAATTTACCTGTTAAGATTGACTAACCAAAAGACAGTTGGTTGATTTGCCCAAATTTGATTGCACAACGGAAACCTGCTTCGATAGTCCAATTAAAATGTTTGATCTTGATTATAAAGATGTTAGCCTAGCAAGAATGTTTATAACTGAAAATGGGGCCTCTACAAGCTAGATATATAGCCATAAGAAGCACAGTTTTTCGAGTTACCAAGACTGCAAAAAATACTACATGCCCATGTTTCAATCCAGTGTGATGATCAAAGAAATAAATGTGGCATGATCCAAAGTGTAACACCCCGCAAATTTAAACACTATTATTAACGTTAATCAATTGTATATTAGGCTAATTCCCTACTTGAGTGAATTCACAACACATTTTAGAAGTAAGTCTAGTAAAGCCCAACTAGTTAATCCGTGTAGTATTACTTATTTGTAATTAGATGTAATTACATACGAAAAGAATTGAGCAAACGCGACAAAAATATACGACTGTTGGTGAACAAAATTATTTAATAAAACGAAATAATTAAATAACGATATTAACAATTAAATATTATGCCGATAATATTTACATATCATTTTATAACGTAAAACGTAAATTTGTATAATTAAAATAAAACAAAGTCTAAAATTTTACAACTAAATTAAATTGTGTCATAAATTATCCTAACTAAAAATGTAATAAAATATGTAATTAAAAACGTATCAATTAAAATAAATCTAGTAAATAACGATCGGGTAGACAAACACGGAACGTAAACGCAGAAAATGAAAAGTTGAACAAAACCACCTTCCACCTCCATTTTCCTTCATTTCTTTCTTTTTCCCTCTCTCTCTCTTCACTCTTTTTCCTCTCATCTCTCTCTCTCTAAACTTAACCAAAAACCACACTAATTACACCAAAATTACATCAAAAACGCGCCGAATCACCGAACCATTTAGAGAAAAACGATCACGAGTTCACGATCTACACAACCACCCTTTCGGATTTCAAATCCGACCACTCGTAAGTTTCCGACAAATCCCGTAAATCTTTAGATTTTGAAGTTTTCATTCATATTAGTGTTTAATATACTTAGTATTAACCTATACAACAAAGAAAACACGATTTTATAGCTTAGAAATACGTTAGATTTAGGTTTTTAATCGGAAAAACGCGACAGCCGCTGGGTTCTGTCTGGGTGTTCATCTTTGCGACACAACGCTTGTGTCGCAGGCTTGTGTCGCATAAACGATGTTGTGTCGAATAAACCGTATTATGTCGTATTTTGTGTCGTATCTTATGTCGCACCATTGTGTCGCAGACTCTCTGCGACACAACCCTTATGTCGCTATTGATTTAGCACCGATAGCTTATGCGACACAACCCTTATGTCGCTATTGATTTAGCACCGATAGCTTATGCGACACAACCCTTGTGTCGCACTCTCATGCGACACAACCCTTGTGTCGCATATTGTGTCGCAGAAAACAGAAACTTTACAAATTATTTTTACACTAAGTGTCGAACTTAACCGATAACGAATACTTACATACAATGTGTGACACCCGTCAAATTAGGACTAGTTTTTAGTTCCTAATCATTTAGAAATACGTGTAATTAGTTCTATGTATTAGGCTAATTGTATGTATCAAAATATATATTGTTGAATATATATCAATACGCGATTATATTTAATCGTTCATTTTCAAAATCGGCCAAATTTCCGATTCATATATATATGGCGTTGGTGAAAAACAATATTAAATAGTATAAGAATTATTATTTAATATAACTCATTATTTATTATATATTATTTTGATAATATATAAAGTATTCGTATCGTACAAATCAAAATGTTCGCGACAAAACTCATAAACAATGAATTATTATTTGAAATAATAATTACTAGTTACTTTGGTTGAAATAAAACACATTTTGTTTTATAACATTTTACTCAAACGCGACGAAACCACTCGAATAGTATCCGTCTCAATAACGTAAAACAAAGATATATTATTATATCTCACTAAAGGTATTTTTATAAAATACTTCCAATAAAAGTATAAACGAATTCATTTTTAGAAATTTATCGAATTAAAACATTTTACTACTTTTCGATCGGGTACAAAAACACGGGTATTTTGTACTTCGCTTTTGAGCCACCCAACTCCAATAATTGGAGCTGGGTATAACCCAACCGAACACACCCTTTTTGGTTTCATTTCATTCTCAATCTCCCTCTCTAACTCTCTCTCTCTCTCTCTAAACAACCAAAATCGCCACCTTAAACCACCAAGAACTACCATCAAAACACCTCTATTTGCAAAACGGCTAGGAGCTAAACGAGCACCACGCGATCCTCTACGACTCTATCTTTTCGGTTTTCAAAACCGACACTTGTAAGTTAACGACACCTTAAAACTACTTTAATACATTTATTTACTTGTTTTGTAGCTCATCAAACTATAAAATGTCCAAATCAAAACTTGAAACTCGTTTTACAAACTCAAAAATGGAAACAGTTTCTGTCTTCGGAAACTATAACCTTCGGCAGAAACCATAACCTTCGGCATAAACCATAACCTTCGGCATAAACCATAACCTTCGGCATAAACCATAACCTTCGGCATAAACCATAACCTTCGGCATAAACCATAACCTTCGGCATAAACCATAACCTTCGGCAGAAACCATAACCTTCGGCATAAACTATAACCTTCGGCATAAACTATAACCTTCGGCAGAAACCTTAACCTTCGGTAGAAACTATTCGGCAGAAACCATAACTTTCAGCAGAAACCTATAACTAGCAGTTTTAACTATAACAATTTATATACGATACAACAATCAAAGTATAATAATAATAGTTGAGATTATTATTACCAAAAACTCACCAACGGGCCGTACACATCTTTCAAAAACTCAAATCTAATCAGTTAAACCAAATCATTTGGACAGTACTAGTTGGATGAACAACTAGCATAGATGATATGATAAGACATCTAATCATTTCAAAACCTTGCGCGTCTAAGACGCCCTGCAGGTTCAGTCGTTGTAACGACATCAAATCATTGTGAATCATTGTAATTGTTGGCTAACAATTCATTAGGCTCAGGTGAGTCTCATAGCCCCTTTTTAAATACTTTTACCTAGGGGTGTGATTGCATTGCTCTGTTTTGTTTTACAATATGAACGCAAGTACCATCAAATCAAATACTACATGAGTTATTTTCACTAATCAATTTAGAGCCCTCCATCAGCATAGTTTGGTAATACGTAGTAGCGTGAATATTAGTATATGGTACCATATAGGTCTGACCAGCCTCATCCGGGTTAGCACGCACTAACCTGTCAAACGGATGTATTAATATTTGTGTAGACGAGTGTTGATTAGGCACTCGTAGGAGGCACCTCGATCAGGATACCTTAAATGTGGACCTGACATCTCGAGTTAAGCTCAGACTATGTGCTCATGGCTGTATAACTTTTATTTTGCTTAATTGCATTTTAAATTCAATTATCATTAAATCTTGCGGTTCATACAAATATGTGTTGACATACAAACCTGTGAGCTCACCAGCGTTTTCGCTGACCCATTTTAGCATGTATCACAGGTGATCAGCAGCAGTAGGTCTGCCACTCAAGATGCCCATTAGCTCGAGTCACATTCAGACATCAAGAGATTGTCATGCATTACTATATTTTGTATAATTTAGTTATGCCATAGAATCTCTATCAATCGAACTCAGGAGCTTTTGTAAACTATGTTATAACAGTGTAAAACTTTTATAATATCAATGTATTTTGTAAACGACGCATGTAGTGGTCGTTCATTATGTAATCTTTTGTGCTTTGTATTTTGATTAGTCGCGCCCCGAACCGACCCGCTTCCGCATCATAATTTGGGGGTGCGACAGATTGGTATCAGAGCCTAAGGTTATAGTGAACTAGGTTGCATTTAGTGGGCCTAGACTATGACCGTTAGGCAGTATTTCTTATTAGATATAACTGGTTCAGTGATTACATCATATGAGTTTAATTTAACATAGCTTAGCTAACTATGTACAATTAAATGAATACGATGTGAAAGCTGAAAGGGGTTATGTTGAATAGGAATGCATTAGTTGACTCTGACCACGAGAGAAACCGTGACTAATACTTGATTAGTGTTAGACACACATTAGGCTATTATGTGATATAGGCGTATATACATACATAGGCCTCATTTATGTGCTACCTTATAGGCTATTATATATTGAAGATATATGATTAAGCCCCACTCGCGTATTATCTTCTAAGCTATTATATATATATCGAATATATATAGATCACACACGATAATACACTCGTTGACATCTTCACTACCAAAGACGATGCGTATGAATTACTATCGTCTATCCTTTTATACGCACATAACATCTCACAACACAATTCCGCTGTACAATCACATATTCGCGAGGAATATATCATTTCGTATTTCCTCTATCATTCTATTTCTTTAGAATCACAAATGGAACTTATTGTTTGAAGGACTATAGGCTCCATACGTAAAACCATACCCCACATACTCGCAAACTCGCATCTAGTATGCAACTCTGTTGTTTGTCAAATGTGATTATCACTTGTGTAATTGTATATTACCCCATAAATATATATATATGCATATGTGATGTATCATGTTTTGGTGCAAACAACTCATCCACTCTCTTTGCTTTTATCAGAATCATGCCGCCAAAGAAGACTGGTTTCAGTCAAGCTGAACTCAATGCTGCGGTTACCCGAGCTGTAGCCGAAGCCATGGCTGCTCAAGAAGCTCTAAGGAATGCAGAGACAGTCAATGCTACTCCTACTCCTGTTATCAAACCTTGTTCCTACAAGGATTTTCTTAGCTGCAAACCATTGTATTTCAAGGGCACAGAAGGTGCCATTGGCTTAATTCGATGGATTGAAAGAATGGAATCTGTCTTCAGTCTCTGTAACTGTACTGAAGATAGTAAGGTCAAGTTTGCTGCTTACACCTTTCAAGAAGGTGCACTAACGTGGTGGAACACCCATGCTAATTCTATTGGCGTCGAGATCGCAAACCGACTTCCTTGGCCTGAATTGAAGAAAAAGCTAAGGGAGAAGTACTGTCGCGAGGAAGAACTACACCGACTGGAAGTCGAGTTCTGGCATCTGGCGGTACAAGGGAACGATATTGCTGGGTACACCACCAAGTTCCAGCAATTTGCTCTGTTGTGCCCAGGTTTGGTTGATACGGAAGGAAAAAGTATCAAGAAGTACATCCGCGGACTTCCAGAGAATATCCAGGGAAATGTCGCCTCAGCGCAACCAACCACCCTTGATAAAGCTATAGAAATTGCTCATGAACTCATGGCCATGATTGTCAGCCGTGAGACATCTGCTCCATCTTCTGGTAACAACAACAAGAGAAAGTGGTCTGGAAACACCACTCAAAACCAATCATCATCAAAGAGGTCTGAGTCTGATAAGACCCTCAACACTGGTTCTGGTTTCAACAAGGGTTACACTGGAAATAAACCCTACTGTTCAAAGTGTCGCCGTCATCACGATGGTCCTTGCAGCACACCTTGTGGAAAATGTCAAAGGTATGGACATTTGACCAAAGACTGTAGGTCTACCACTGCCAACACCACCACCAGCCAACCAAAGTCCTGCTATGAGTGTGGAGAAACTGGGCACTTTAGGAATGATTGCCCAAAGCTGAAGAACAAGGGTAACAACACTGCGAAGGGAAGAGCTTTCGTTCTGAACTCAGGAGAGGCCCGTCAAGACCCGAATGTGGTCTCGGGTACGTTTCTTCTCAACAATTTTACTGCTTCTGTTCTGTTTGATTCTGGTGCTGATAGGAGCTTCATATCTGATGAGTTTAGTCAACTGCTTAACATTGCCCCTATTGCCTTAGATGCTAAGTACATTGTAGAATTAGCTAATGGCAAGTTAATTGAGGCTGACAGTGTAATACCAAATTGCACTTTAGATCTATCTGATGAAATCTTCTCTATTGACCTTATACCTGTTGAAATTGGAAGTTTCGACGTCATTATTGGAATGGATTGGTTATCCAAGCACCGAGCTGAAATTGTCTGCTATGACAAAATCGTCCGTATTCCTCTTGTCACCGGTAGTACTTTAATCATACAAGGGGAGACCGGTAGGACGAGACTGAATATCATATCCTGCATGAAAACTCGCAAGCACCTTAGGAAAGGGTACCAGGCGATTCTCGCACATGTCTTGGAGAAAAAGTCAGAAGAGAAACGACTTGAGGATGTGCCCATTGTTAGAGATTATCCAGAAGTCTTTCTCGAAGACTTACCTGGCCTTCCACCACCGAGACAAGTTGAGTTCTCGATCGATCTCGTGCCGGGGGCAGCACCTGTTGCACGAGCACTATATCGTTTAGCCCCTTCAGAACTTCAGGAGTTGTCTACTCAGTTGCAGGAACTCCTGGATAAGGGATTCATTAGACCGAGTTCTTCACCATGGGGAGCTCCGGTTCTGTTTGTGAAAAAGAAATACGGTTCATTCAGAATGTGTATCGACTATAGAGAGTTGAACAAATTGACCGTCAAGAACCGTTACCCACTTCCTCGTATTGATGACCTATTCGACCAACTTCAGGGGTCAAGTCTCTATTCCAAGATAGATCTAAGATCAGGTTATCATCAGTTACGAGTTCGTGACATCGACATCCCAAAGACTGCCTTCCGAACTCGCTATGGACATTATGAGTTTCAAGTGATGCCCTTTGGTTTGACTAACGCACCGGCAGTATTCATGGACCTTATGAACCGAGTGTGCAAACCATATCTAGACAAGTTTGTCATTGTCTTCATTGATGACATTCTCATCTACTCGCGCAATGAACAGGAACACGCGCAACATCTCAAAGTCATTCTAGAACTTCTTAGACACGAAGAGTTATATGCAAAATTCTCCAAGTGTGAGTTCTGGATGCAAACTGTTCAATTCCTTGGTCATGTAATTGATAGTCAAGGAATTCACGTAGATCCATCAAAGATTGAGGCTATCAAGTGCTAGCAAGCACCGACGACGCCGACCGAAGTACGCCAATTCTTAGGACTGGCAGGTTATTATCGGCGTTTTATTGAGAATTTCTCCAAAATAGCTCAACCTCTCACAATACTGACTCAGAAGGAAAAGAAGTTCGATTAGACTGATAAACAAGAGTCAGCATTTCAGCTATTGAAGCAAAAGCTTTGCAGTGCACCAATTCTATCATTACCCGAAGGCAATGAAGACTTCGTGGTATACTGCGATGCCTCACACCAAGGTCTTGGTTGCGTGTTGATGCAACGAGACAAGGTTATTGCCTACGCCTCCCGACAACTCAAAGTTCACGAGAAGAACTACACAACTCATGATCTCGAATTAGGAGCCGTAGTGTTCGCACTCAAGATCTGGAGACACTATCTGTATGGCACAAAATGTACCATCTTCACCGATCACAAAAGCCTCCAGCATATATTCGATCAGAAGGATCTAAATATGAGGCAACGTCGCTGGGTCGAGTTACTCACCGACTATGATTGTGAAATCAAGTATCATCCAGGGAAAGCAAATGTGGTTGCCGATGCCCTAAGTCGCAAAGAACGCACAAAACCACTTCGAGTCCGAGCCCTTAGCATAACCATCCATAATGATTTAATCATTCAAATTCTCACTGCTCAACTCGAAGCATGGAAACCTGAAAACATCAAGGAAGAGGCCTTGCGAAATATGGAGAATCAATTTGAAACCAAACCCAATGGGGTCAAATACTTCGCAAACCGAATTTGGTTACCCAAGTTTGGAAATCTTCGAGACTTGGTGATGAATGAAGCTCACAAGTCCAAATATTCTATACATCCTGGATCTGACAAGATGTATCATGGCATCAAGGGATCATACTGGTGGCCAAACATGAAAGCAGAGATTGCCACGTATGTCAGCAAGTGCCTCACATGTTCAAAAGTTAAAGCCGAATATCAGAAGCCCACCGGTTTGCTACAGCAACCGGATATTCCAGAATGGAAATGGGAGCAAATCGCTATGGATTTTATCACTAAACTCCCGAAAACATCAAGTGGTTGCGATACTATATGGGTAATAGTTGATCGTCTAACCAAATCTGCTCACTTCCTTGCCATGAAGGAAACCGACAAAATGGAACGTCTCACGCGAATCTATTTGAAGGAGATCGTAACAAGGCACGGCGTTCCAATCTCAATTATCTCTGATAGAGACAGCCGATTCACCTCTAACTTTTGGCAATCATTGCAAAAGTCATTGGGTACTCGTTTAGATATGAGTACAGCCTATCATCCACAAACCGATGGACAAAGTGAAAGGACTATTCAAACACTGGAAGATATGTTACGCGCATGCGTAATTGATTTCGGTGCAAATTGGGAGCATCATTTGCCATTGTGTGAATTCTCATACAACAACAGCTATCATACCATCATTGGAGTTGCACCGTTCGAGGCACTGTACGGTCGTAAGTGCCGATCACCTATTTGTTGGACCGAAGTTGGAGATAGTCAACTCACTGGTCCTGAAATCATTCATGAAACCACCGAGAAGATCGTTGGTATCCAACAACGGCTGAAGGCCGCACGTGATCGTCAGAAGAGTTATGCTGACGTGAGACGTAAGCATCTCGAGTTCCAGGTTGGGGATCGAGTATTGCTCAAAGTATCACCTTGGAAAGGTGTCATCCGTTTTGGTAAACGTGGGAAGTTAAACCCTAGATACATCGGACCTTTTGAGATCCTTGAAAGGATTGGTCCAGTCGCTTATCGATTGCAGCTACCTCCAGAGCTTAGTAGCGTGCATCCCACATTTCACATTTCTAACCTGAAGAAATGCCTGTCCGACGAGACACTCATCATTCCGCTCGAAGAAATTCAAATCGACGACAAACTTCATTTTGTCGAGACACCAGTGGAGGTCATGGACCGTGAGGTCAAACAGCTTAAGCAAAGTCGTATCCCTATAGTCAAAGTTCGGTGAAATTCGCGGCGTGGTCCGGAATTCACCTGGGAACGGGAAGACCAGATGCGACTCAAATATCCACATCTATTTTCAGACTCCACTAACGCATCAAATCAAAGTTAAATTTCGGGACGAAATTCTCTTAACAAGGGGAGAATGTGACACCCGTCAAATTAGGACTAGTTTTTAGTTCCTAATCATTTAGAAATACGTGTAATTAGTTCTATGTATTAGGCTAATTGTATGTATCAAAATATATATTGTTGAATATATATCAATACGCGATTATATTTAATCGTTCATTTTCAAAATCGGCCAAATTTCCGATTCATATATATATGGCGTTGGTGAAAAACAATATTAAATAGTATAAGAATTATTATTTAATATAACTCATTATTTATTATATATTATTTTGATAATATATAAAGTATTCGTATCGTACAAATCAAAATGTTCGCGACAAAACTCATAAACAATGAATTATTATTTGAAATAATAATTACTAGTTACTTTGGTTGAAATAAAACACATTTTGTTTTATAACATTTTACTCAAACGCGACGAAACCACTCGAATAGTATCCGTCTCAATAACGTAAAACAAAGATATATTATTATATCTCACTAAAGGTATTTTTATAAAATACTTCCAATAAAAGTATAAACGAATTCATTTTTAGAAATTTATCGAATTAAAACATTTTACTACTTTTCGATCGGGTACAAAAACACGGGTATTTTGTACTTCGCTTTTGAGCCACCCAACTCCAATAATTGGAGCTGGGTATAACCCAACCGAACACACCCTTTTTGGTTTCATTTCATTCTCAATCTCCCTCTCTAACTCTCTCTCTCTCTCTCTAAACAACCAAAATCGCCACCTTAAACCACCAAGAACTACCATCAAAACACCTCTATTTGCAAAACGGCTAGGAGCTAAACGAGCACCACGCGATCCTCTACGACTCTATCTTTTCGGTTTTCAAAACCGACACTTGTAAGTTAACGACACCTTAAAACTACTTTAATACATTTATTTACTTGTTTTGTAGCTCATCAAACTATAAAATGTCCAAATCAAAACTTGAAACTCGTTTTACAAACTCAAAAATGGTAACAGTTTCTGTCTTCGGAAACTATAACCTTCGGCAGAAACCATAACCTTCGGCATAAACCATAACCTTCGGCATAAACCATAACCTTCGGCATAAACCATAACCTTCGGCATAAACCATAACCTTCGGCATAAACCATAACCTTCGGCATAAACTATAACCTTCGGCAGAAACCTTAACCTTCGGTAGAAACTATTCGGCAGAAACCATAACTTTCAGCAGAAACCTATAACTAGCAGTTTTAACTATAACAATTTATATACGATACAACAATCAAAGTATAATAATAATAGTTGAGATTATTATTACCAAAAACTCACCAACGGGCCGTACACATCTTTCAAAAACTCAAATCTAATCAGTTAAACCAAATCATTTGGACAGTACTAGTTGGATGAACAACTAGCATAGATGATATGATAAGACATCTAATCATTTCAAAACCTTGCGCGTCTAAGACGCCCTGCAGGTTCAGTCGTTGTAACGACATCAAATCATTGTGAATCATTGTAATTGTTGGCTAACAATTCATTAGGCTCAGGTGAGTCTCATAGCCCCTTTTTAAATACTTTTACCTAGGGGTGTGATTGCATTGCTCTGTTTTGTTTTACAATATGAACGCAAGTACCATCAAATCAAATACTACATGAGTTATTTTCACTAATCAATTTAGAGCCCTCCATCAGCATAGTTTGGTAATACGTAGTAGCGTGAATATTAGTATATGGTACCATATAGGTCTGACCAGCCTCATCCGGGTTAGCACGCACTAACCTGTCAAACGGATGTATTAATATTTGTGTAGACGAGTGTTGATTAGGCACTCGTAGGAGGCACCTCGATCAGGATACCTTAAATGTGGACCTGACATCTCGAGTTAAGCTCAGACTATGTGCTCATGGCTGTATAACTTTTATTTTGCTTAATTGCATTTTAAATTCAATTATCATTAAATCTTGCGGTTCATACAAATATGTGTTGACATACAAACCTGTGAGCTCACCAGCGTTTTCGCTGACCCATTTTAGCATGTATCACAGGTGATCAGCAGCAGTAGGTCTGCCACTCAAGATGCCCATTAGCTCGAGTCACATTCAGACATCAAGAGATTGTCATGCATTACTATATTTTGTATAATTTAGTTATGCCATAGAATCTCTATCAATCGAACTCAGGAGCTTTTGTAAACTATGTTATAACAGTGTAAAACTTTTATAATATCAATGTATTTTGTAAACGACGCATGTAGTGGTCGTTCATTATGTAATCTTGTGTGCTTTGTATATTGATTAGTCGCGCCCCGAACCGACCCGCTTCCGCATCATAATTTGGGGGTGCGACACAATGCTATATGTGAACTTTACAAACATTACAAACACGCTATTTTATTGAAATTATGATTTCAAACTATCACCAACGAGTCGTATACCTTTTCACAAACAACGAAATACAAATGTAAACGTTTAACAAACACTTGGAATATAACTTGGTGGTACGAACGCTAGCATGGATGATTAGTTTAGACATCCACATACTTATTAAATCTCGTACGTTTAGGACGTTAGGAGATCTCGGACTGTACTTGGGCTTAGGTTTGCTAGCACTCGCACAACTACTTAACTCAACAGGTGAGTTCACAGCCCCTACTTTTACTGTTTTAACTGCTTTGAACAGGGGTGAAAAACATAGTCAAACACTTTTATACAAACATGGTTGTATACTATTTTACTCAAACAAGTGGAGTACACTGAACTGGTAAAATGATACACAAACTGACGATTACAACATAATATTTTCATACTACCAACGCTGTAAACACATAAACATGTTTTGAGAACGCAGGAGGATAATCAGCAACACTTTATGTAACGGACTGGGTAACTAAAAGTCCCTACTGACATGGGCACTAGATCCCACTAACACGGATCTACTATCGTTATTACACTATTGAAAAGTCCCTACTGACATGGGCAACATTACTGAAAAGTCCCTACTAACATGGGCACAAACAATTGAAAAGTCCCTACTGACATGGGCATCGACTGTTGAAAAGTCCCTTCTGACATGGGTCCTAGATCCTGCGAACATGGGTCTACTATTGTTATTAAACTGATGAAAAGCCTCCACTGACATGAGCACTGGGTTCCTACTGACATGGTCCCACCAAACGATTAGGATACTGACATTTCTACGAGACACAACTATTAGGATACTGACATTCCTACGATTATCTAATAGGATACTTACATTCCTACTATAACTTGAACTATACTTTTGGGCAATATCCCAACGAAACATACCAAACGATTAGGATACGTATAATCCTACAGAACATACTTGAAAATAGGATACTGCTTTCCTACAACTACTAGGATACGAACTTTCCTACAAACAACCATTTGGAAACGTATTTGGTTTTACGAATTACACTTTTGGGTGACATCCCAACGATACTGTATAAACAACAAGTGGGTTATCAACTGTACAATGAAACTTAAAACCTGTGAATTCACTCAACCTAGTTGTTGACTTTTACTATGTTTTTCAGGGAATTAGCTGCGCATGTAAGAATCGCCAACACACATGGAGAATTAGGCGACCCGTGAAGTTTAGGATGCCAACTTTTGGAAACATATGGATTTCTCTAGTATAACTGAAACTGTTTTAGTCATATTCCAGAAATCTACTTTTGTAAACTTATTACTTTTAACTGGTACGATTCGATGAATCGTAAACTTTGTAATTAATACTTTTGGCATCTTAATATATTATGTTCTGTTGTAATCATATGCTCTGATACGTATGCATGCCTTATTATTGTGGCACCCCCGTACTCAAACTAAATGCTTCCGCTAATCTAAATCAACGAATTTGGGAGTGTTACACAAAGTGTTTCCACCATTGAATAGTTATACCTATAAACAAAAGACTAATGCACAATGTAGCAGCAGATGCTCAATGGATTCAACCTAATAATTAAGCAAAATGTTACATGAGTTAACAAACTAGCAATAGCTTTTATGCCTTGTAGGTATACAAGTCATCCGGCTGCTTGTTAGCTTACGTAATATTGCCGTTTCATAAAGATGTCCTTTACTTAGATAAGTCCTCTCTGGATCACTGGATGCACGAGCGAAGATCATCATATCATCCACAAATTTGATTGGTTGATGTGATTCTTTCCGAGTGAGACCACAGCCTTTTTTTTTATTGCATGTATCCCAAGCATGTGTGGAATAGCTTGAAACCTCTTGCTAACATAAATACAATCTCAGAAAATTGGATGGAAGTGACTGAGTATCTACAACCACGGTCTAAAGGAAACTCCATTTGGAGCGTCATAAGACGGTTAGTGTTTGCAGCGAGCATGTATTTTATTTGGCAAGAGCGAAATAATCGGGTGTTTAATAAATGCCCTCGATCTCCTGGTGAACTAAAACAAGACATATTTGAGGTGGTAAGCTTAAAATTGATTAGTCTCACGATGAAGCCCTCATGAAATGTGGCCAAAGCAGCGATCGTTTGGAAGTTACCCGTGCAAAGTGATTTAGCAAAGTGACACGTCTTTCCCTTGCGAATGGACTTTGTACTGGACTTGTTTTTTTATGAAGGGGTAATTTTCAAGCCACAAGGTCATTGACAAGTTGATAGCATATGTAAGTTTAAACGTAATACCTATAATACAAGGTCGCAACCCGTGATATATATTATGATTGATATATTAACATGAAATGTAACCGTTTGATTAAATAGGCACAACATTCATGCTATTGAAAGCATATATAAAGGTTTTGTGATATTGCATATACATTTGTCCACTCCTCCACTTGAACCCTCAACCTATTAGTTGAAGGGTCACCTCGATACCGCTAAACCAATAGCCTTTTGGTACACATACATAAATAACCTTTCATTTATAACTAAGAGCATGAAACCATCTAATAAAACCGTCTATTCCAGTTTGTTGCACATAATTTTTTTTCCATACGGTTATTAGCATAAATAATGTGCATTTTATTTTATTTTGCGAATAATAAATGAATTAATAATGGTTTAATCCTCAAAGTTTTTTTTTTTCGTTTTAACCACTTAAATTTTTTTATAATGATTTAATCCTTTAAGTTTAAATTGACTTTCTGGTTTAACCCTTCAAAGGATTAAACTTCCTCCAATTTCTTATAAAAGATATTCAGTCCGTCAGAATAGAAGTGAAAGAGGGTATTTTTGCTCGTCGTGTCCTTTATATGGATATCAGAGGCCAGGGAGCCATTCCATTGACTCGTACTGATGAGAATTTTACGCCACGGGAAAATTATCAGTAGTACAAAAGTAGTGTGGGACTACCACAGTGGCAATCCTAGCTCTAAGATACCCTCCGACAACTTCCAATGTTAAAGTTACGATAACCAAAACACACATTTAAATAACTTACGTAAGTTTTACTAGTCATCATCATCTGATCACAAAGTATCTTTAGCTATAATAATAGAGTTAAGTATTACGACTTACGAGTACCAAGTATCTTTAACTTTATCGGAGAACATATTTTATGTCTTTCAAGAAGTGTTCTTTAATGTCTTTGGTGTTACTTGGAAGCTTACCAAGTATCGTTCTTTAAACTTTCAAGTAGTTATGAACTACACATATTGTTATTTTACACACACACACACAAAATTGTTATTTATTTAGAATTCTGCTAAAGGCTATTGATAACAACTAAAATATCATCGATAGTTGATAGTTTACGGTTAAAAAACTAACTATGTTGGCTATTTAACTAGATGGATTGGCGATTTCATGACGGTTTAAGAAAGTTGGTGGTTTTAAATAAAAGAAACTCATGTGGGCTACAAATAATATTTCTCATTATTTTTATCAAAAAAATTTGTTTTACTACGGGCCCCTCTGTTCTAACCTGGAAATTATAAACAAGTAATGACAAAAGATGAGTCAGAAAGGTACGGGTACAATCAAGTCCCCACCACAAACAAGGACACCCTACGAACCGAACCGAACCGGTGTGCTGACTTACGAGCCTGTGTGCTAACCAGGGTCCGTTTCGATGTGCTAACCTACCTACCCGGCTACCCCTATCTCTCAACCTAGTCAGTCTCTCACAAACTTCCATACACGCAACCTATCAACCATTAACACCATCTTAATCATTCAACATAAATTATTTTATTAAATTAAATTCATTCTTTGATCAATCGATTACATAATTAAATTAAACTAATAATTAATTGATTTTAAACATCATCAGATTCAGATGAATAATTATACCGCAAGAATAACAAAACCTAACAAATTAAATTTGAATATTTAATTCTAACAATCAAACGGAATAATTTAATTCAATAATAATTTCCACAAACTTCTTCCATCAGAAAAATCAAATTTCGCAACATATTATGTAGAAAATAATAAAAGCGAACAACATTTTTTTTTAAATTTAATTTAAATTCTAACAATTTTTGCGGCTTTAACCACCGGATTCTCCCTCGCGATCATTTCACGGCCAGCAGATTTATAATCATAGCTACAATCATGACGATCGGAGTACCTATGTTCAGCGCAAAACAGATCACCGCACCGGCACCGGAATCCGGTCAAACCTACGCGTTTCCGGCAACCGGAGCAGCGACTTACAACCTTCGCTTTCGCCGTCGTCGATTCTTCATCAATCGTCACAACCGTCCGATCTACAATCAGATCAACGGTTACGTCCGGCGTTGACCTCGTCGGAGACCGCAACGATCCAGATCTACGCGTACGTTGCGACGACGTCGACGTTGTGGATGCGTTAAAGCATTTTTGACACATATTATTCGTGGCTTGATTTCCGACGACGCCGCAGTTGTTGATGCAGAGAGTTAGGGCTTCCGGTACGGTTTTGAATTCCGTTTCTTCCTTTTCTGTTCGTTGCGCCATCTGTAGATTATTAAAAACTTCTAAAATCTGAAAATTCACCCGAAATTGAACGATAAAAGTAATTTCCGGTGATGAATTGTGATTTTCCGGCGACAGATAAGAATTTTCCGGCGAGAAGGGATTGAATTATTGTTCGGTATGAGAAGAGAAATGGAAGGGAAGGGAAGGCTTATTAAGGGAAGGGATGTCGCTAGGGACGCGTAATTATCATCATCATGCAAATTGTGATGTGTAAAATTACCATTTTGTCCTTTTAGACTTTTTTTTTAATATTATATTATTTTATTTTATGGAATTTAGGAATGTGGGGTTATGGGTAAAGATTAGTACGTCTGACGTGTTTATTACTCGTCTGTGGTCATATCGCCCGTGACAAATAAATTTGAAAAAATAAATAGTTTCTATATAAAAGTCATTTTTGTATTTTGAATTAATTAAAAATGAATATGTATGTTTAGATTATACTGTAGTGATTTTAGTATAGGTTGTAATTTATACACCATCAAACATTAGTCGTATAACACATCGTTTTTATGCATCATTATATTTTACTGTACAATAGTTTGAAGCATATTTAATGACGTATGACTAATTTTTTATGATGTATAAATCGCCACCCAATATAGGTGTTAGGTAGTTAATTTAAAATTATTGCAATGTATGTAGATCCTTCATTTAATAAAATCATAATACTCCATAATTTTAAACAAGTAGATTGTAATCATAAATTGTAGTAAATATAATTTTACTAGGACATAAATTTCGAAAATTTTACAGTTCAATATCTATGTAAGTTACTATATCATCACATAAAATTAATTGTTTTACTGTGTAATTAGACACTAGTAATAAAAAAATTTGATTTAATCGATCATTTTTTCATTTGATTTTGCTTTGTATTTAAGTTTTCGTTTCTAAAGAATTAATTTGTATTGCCTTGCATAACACGAAGGATGTAAGCGGAATATGTTCAAAAATTAGTCTCATACTCTATGAGTTACTCGTTTAACTATTCCTTATTGGTCGTGAGATAGGTCGTTAAAGACAAGTAAAAGTTTGGTTACGCTCACAATAGAAAATTTCTAGTGTTCGAAAACTGTATAGTATATGTTATTTTCTCAAACTTCTGAACGAGCTAAACAAGAATACTATCCTAATCAACTATTCATCTCACCATAATAGCTAATTAGTTGAAAAGAATGGGAAATTGAGAATTATCACCATCACCGGTTCACAATTTTAATAAAATTCTAGCTTTTTATTACATTTAGCAGTTATTTTGCTTAATAGGTATATTTATCAAAATTCCATATCTATATAGTTATACTTATATTATACGGAGTAGTATTCAATTCACAAACTATATCATGAGAGTTTAAGGAAATTATCATATTTTTTCATTGATAATTGAGATATAATTTGATCATGAGATGCACGATATAATCATGCGATAGTGGACATAATCCATAGTTAAATTGTGTCCTAATCTGTATACTTATACTCAAATTATTAAACAAATAGATGTATAATTAACTAGATATTATCAATCGAAGGAAAATTAAAACCTTTATATGTGGTGGTTAGGGGAATCCAAAGTCATCTTTTGTTTGTCCATCTTAAAACTACCACTAGCATGCTCATGGACTAAACAATCATACATCTCCCATCACCATTTCGTTTTATATATGGTTTATTATTATTATTATTATTATTATTATTATTATTATTATTATTATTATTATTATTATTTATTATTATTATTATTGCGTTACTGGTGTATGGTTGTGAGTTACTTAACATAAAATAAATATTTATACTCTTTTCGTCTCGGAATAAGTATGCACACATTATTTATTTTTTTCAAAGTAATTGTCCACTTCTAAAAAAACTACATCCGTCTCATATAATCAATTTTTACAAAGTTTAAGAAATTACATTGTCTGATAGTGAAGATGACATTATTATCCTTATTTCTTGCATAGACTTTCACGTATCAATTTTAGAAAGGAAAAATATATATATATATAATTTTTGAAGGTAGACACTTATTTTGAAACAAACTCAAATGGAAAAGTTAACACTTATTTTGTGTTGGAGTGAGTAATATATTAACTTTATCAATTTACACATAATTTGTGTTTCACAATACCGATTTATAAATGACACTATTAAGACGGTCATTTTTCTTTTACATAATTTATAATTATAATTATGTTTTTTTCTCAATTTTATATAAATTGATTGTGGACACTGAGACTGAGACGGAGGAAGTTGTAATATATTTATAATTTTTTTAAAATAATATTTTATCATGATAAAAAATATAGGGAAATGAAAGGAAAATTAGAGTAACATGTGGTGGGGGGGTAAAAGTGGAAAGAGAGGTGAGGGAAGATAAACGAGTCCAGCTAGCAATCGATAGATAAAAAGGAAAGAAAGAGAGGATTGAGTTGGCCGCCGTGTCTGACCGTCACAATCGGCAACTAAAAGCGGGCTTTTTTGATCCTGTAAAACCCAACCCATCGAACCGTGAGCTACACGTGTATTTCCACGCGTCACCTTATTCATCGTTAGTTCGTTACATACTTGCAAAAAGTGGATCACCATTCAAATCAACAAACCAGTATCCTAAAACCACCGGATCAACCTCACACATTGTTTTTATGAGTTTAATATTTCTATAAATGAAAGTAGGGTTTGACCTACGTTAATGTGTATTTAATGAAACTGTAATTTCTTTAAATAATACGGAGTAGAATTTGTAATTAATATATGCATATAAAAGGTAAATATTGGATTGAACTAATGAGTAGTAAATGCAACTTTTGTTATTTTAAGGAAATTACGAGTTCATTATATGCACTTTAACGTGTACCTCGTGACACACGTTAGCAAAATCCATGAAAGTATTCCTTATAAATTTTAAATAATATTTGCATTTTAGTTTAGTGTCAAGTTTCAAAAATAGAAAATCAAATTTACCCTAAATATCTTTATTTACATTTTCTCACAAAAGTCTATAACTAAAATAAAGGTTAAAAGTGACGTTTGACTCTTAAAAAGTAATCTTTGTACTTTACCTAAGGTTGTGTGTCAAATACGGATGACATACTTATTTTGAAACCGATGGAGTATTAGAAGAAGGAACGAAGAAAAATGAAAAAAAATTGTATGCCTCTAAATGGCACTTATAAAGATGTGTCTAAAATTATACTCCGTAGTATTATGTAACCAATTGTTGTAATAACAATTAAATATGCTTTATGATATTTATCAATTTTGTTAACTCTACTCAATTAACCTTCCGATTCTAAGATTAAATTGATATATAATCACTAAGATTAAATAATGTCCATTTCATATCTAGCAACTAGCAAGTGCTTCCAAGAAGTGGTATTTGTCTAGTTGGATGGTGTGACACCCGTCAATTTAGGACTAGAATTTAGTGCCTAATCAAGTTTTAATACATGTAATTAGTTCTGTGTTAGGCTAATTAATGTATCAATTATTATATATATTGTTGAATATATATCTACACAATTTTGCGGTTTGTTTAAATCGTACGAGTTTCAAATCGAATGAATTTCGATACAATAAATACGGACGTTGGTGAACAATTTAATTAAATAACATAACGTTATTTAATGGAACTATTATATCTCAAGAATATTATGTTGTAATATTTCAGTTTAAACAGTATCGTATAAATAACAATTTACTTAGTTAAATTATAAACACGCGCGACAAAACAAAACGAGTTTAAGTTATAATTTATAACTACAACCTAAAGTACTTTAATAAAAATACTTCAACCAAACCATCGGGAATTTATTCGCATTTTAAAACGTATATCTAAAAGTAATTAATATTAACTAAACGTTTTAAATAATTCGGGAGAACGAACACCGCACGGAGCACATTGCGTGGACTGAAAAAGGGAAACTTCCATCAAAACCACCTCCAACTTTCTTCTTTCCTCATTTCTTTTCTCTCTCTTTCTCTTCTTTCTCTCCAAACACACCAAAACACCACCACCACCATAATCATCAAAATAAGAACACGAAACGACCTCGGATTATCAAAATAATTACGGAAAAGGAACCACCTCGACGCGATCTACATTTCTATCTTTTCGGATTTTCAATCCGACACCGCGTAAGTTTCCGACAAATTCCCGAAACTTCTCGTTTTAGTTTGTTTTTACATATTTATGAGTTATATAACATGTATATGTCCAAATATATGAAGAAAACACGATTTTATAGCTTAAAAACGGGTTTAAATTGGGTTTTTGGCCGGAAAAATCTCGACAGTCGGACTTTCTGGGCTGGTGTTCTTCAATGCGACACAAGCCTTGTGTCGCATGTAGTGTCGTATTTTGCTTGTTATGTCGCATAAAATCCGTTATGTCGCATCTTGTGTCGTACCAAACCTTTAGTGTCGTAACTCATGCGACACAATATTGTGTCGTACTCTATGTCGCATACTTTGTCGTATTTCTATACGACACGAGCACTATGTCGCTGTTGAATCAGCATCTCGAATCTATGCGACACAACCCTTGTGTCGTATAGATATTGTGTCGCACTTTTATGCGACACAACCCTTGTGTCGCATGATGTGTCCTTGTGTCGCATATAGTGTCGCAAAACACAGCAGACTTACCATTTAATTCCATACTAAGTGTTAGACATTCGGGGCTTCAAACAATTAAACAATATAACTTCTAAGGGACATTGAAATATGTTTAATTCCATACTAAGTGTTAGACATTCGGGGCTTCAAACAATTAAACAATATAACTTCTAAGGGACATTGAAATATGTTTTTCAAGCATAACACTTCAAACAAATATAGATATGTCGAGATTATTATTTCAACTAAACCACCAACGGGCTGTACGCATTTTCAAAACATACTTCAAAATCAAACAAGTCGTTGTAACTTGTATCAATTCAATCAAACAAGTCGTGGTAACTTGTATCAATTCAATCAAACAAGTCGTGGTAACTTGTATCAATTCAATCAAACAAGTCGTAGTAACTTGTAACAATACCATCAAAAAGATCGTAGTAATTTGGACATATATAGTTGTATAACAACTACAAGGGTAGTCTTTCGAGATACCGGTACAATTAATAACAATCAAGTGTCGTGAACACATTCAGGTTTCAAGTCCTTGGACATCAATTCACAGCTAATTACTTCAAGTTTATTAAATTAAACACTTCAAGACTCAGGTGAGTTTCATGGCCCCATTTTCACTATTTTACAACTAGGGGTGTGATATTACTGCTCTATTTTGTTTTACAAGTAGAACGCAAGTACCAACCTTCAAATACTACATGAGTTTCAAGCTAATCAATTTAAAGTCCTCTATAGCATAGTCTCTAATATTTTAGCGTGAATGTTAGTATATGATATCATATGGGATTGACAATCCTCATCCGGGTTAGCACGCACTAACCGGTCAAACGGATGTATTAGCATTTGGGAAGACGAGTGTGGATTAGACACTCGTAGGAGGCAAATCAGTTAGGTTTCCTTAATTGGACCTAGCGCTCAAGTTAAGCTCAGACTATGTGCTCATGGATTGTATAACTTTTATTTTGCTTAATTGCATTTTAAATTCAATATAAATCTTGCGGTTCTTACAACTATACATTGACATACAAACCTGTGAGCTCACCAGCGTTTTCGCTGACCCATTTTAGTATGTATCACAGGTACCCAGCAGTAGGTTGGCTGCACAGGCAGGGACTATTAGCTCGAGTCAGCATACATACAACTAGAGATTTGATTGCATTATTATATTTTGTAAAAGTAATTATGCTATGTAATCTCTCAATTTTCAGGAACCGAGCTAATGTAACATTATTTTGATGTAAACATTTACTTTATTAATACAAGTTTAAAACGACGCATATAGTGGTCGTTCATTATATATCTTATGCGCTTTGTATATTGATTAGTGACACCCAAATCGAGCTTCCGCAAATCATTAAATTTGAGGGTGTCACAGATGGTTATATGCAATGTATTGTGTAGTTTGACGTAATATTAATTTTTCAACTCTCTTTTAGCTACCTTCAAAACCTTAAAAAACCTTATAGTGCGTTTAGTTACGAAATTTTTTTCTCATTTTTCTTCCTGTTTTTTAGGAAATTAGAAGTGTTTCATTTATCTAGAAAAACATTGAAAACTTTGAAAATTCGTTTAAATGTGAGGGATGCAGTTTTCCATTTCCAAAAAAAAAAAAAGAGAAATAAAAACTTGAAAAACCATCAAAAGTAGTTTATAAATTTTTATTTATAAAAGGGAAAATAGGGATTTTCCTTTTCTTAGAAAAGGTTGTTTGGAAAATTCAGATTTGAACACGTTTTCTATTTTTCTAGTTTTCATAGAAAATTTTCTAGAAAAGTGGGAGTTTTTCGTAACTAAACGCACCCTATCCTTTTGTTTTCATACTCCTTGGCCACTTGTGTAAAATAAATGAGTCCTTTAAAAAAAATCTTGTAAAAATAACAATAAATTTGTCAAAATAATAGGTTATCATTCTAATTCATCATTTTGATATTAATCCAAATAATAAACTTGTGATATCACATACTCAGAGTCAGATTTAGAAAGAATAGGATGGCTCCCTTTTAGAAATCTAAAATTTACCCAAAATGGATAATTATCTGAGGCTCTTAGGCCTCTCCCAACCGTGACACGAACTGACGCGTCAGTTGCCTGCCAGCTCAGCGCCACGTCAGACTGACACAAACTGACACACAACTGACACACCCCTGCCAACAGCAACATCACTTCCCTTATTTTCAGGGTCCCACACACTATTTAATCTATTTATTTAATACAAAAACTTAAATAACACATTTAAATTAAAACTAAAAACATTACATTAATAAAAAATTAAAACATTATATTAATTAAAAATACCAAAGTAAAAATAATTAAAAATTTTACAAAAAAACACATTAATTTGAAATATTAAGTCATACATTTAAAAAAGGTCCACTACAAATTTTTTAGCCCATTACAAATTCTTTAGCCCATTTTTTATTTTAAAACCCAAACCCAAATTATATTTAACCTACACACTATTTATTCCTTCCCTTCATCTTCAACCCCCCCCCTTCATCCTTCCCTTCCCAGCTCCCCTGCAACTTCATACGTACAACAACAAAAACAAAAAGAAGAAGAAAAAACGAAAAAATAAATAAAAAGGAAAGCTCTGGCCCCACCTCCCTCGCCGACGCTCTCTCTCTCTCCCTTCGGTTTCCCTACGTGCCCAACCGACGGCCACTAACCGACGGCCGCTGCCAATGGCGTCAGTCCGTCGGTTGGTACCGACGGTGGCACCGACGCACCCGTTGGCACCCGTCTTAGTGGTAGTGGTAGGTGAGTTGACAGATACAACAAATAATATGATTCATGTATTAAAACTATGCTATTATATTCATGTATTAAAACTATGCTATTATATGTTTGTACTGTGAGTTTTAAATATTGTACAGTTTAGTGTAAGAAACAACTTAGGTGTTGTATTTATCACCTCCCTATGAGTTTTACCCCACAAAACGGAAAAAAAAAAAGAAAAAAGGATGAATCTCGTGTAGAATATTTTAGCTCCTTGTATTTTATTTTTTAATGTATACTCCTATTTTCATAGAATACAACCAACTTGGAAAGTAGAAACCGATAACGTATTCGGTTGTCACTGCATGCGCAACATAGATGCGTGTTTACATTTATCCCGAACATTAATATTAATATTAATATTTTAAGTACATAACATATATTATTAGCTTTTTAAGGCACGTTCTAAAAGACATTTGACCCATCATTTTGACTCCCTTATTTCCCACACGCTTTAAAACCAAGTCAAACTTTAATTCACATCAACACTTATTTCTTCAAGTCAACAAATCTTCTTGGTCAAACCTTATATCTATAACACCGTATTTTTTTCCTAATGTTTAATGTTACTGATGCGTACGTGTTTATTGCTACATATGACTAAAAAAAGCGAGTATTACACTAGGCATTTGAACCGAGGGACGAGCCTCGTTGAAAGTAAGGATAACAGTCGTTATGGATGCATGCGCAATACACAATATAAAGTTTTTATAAACTTGCATTTTTTACTGCATTTCTTGTTTATGTTAGGGGTTTACAAAAATTGAAATGCCCTGTTATCCTTTCTATTAGTATTTGATTCATGAATTTATGTCCCAAAATAATTGTCCAGTTTTGACTTTTTGAAGTCTTTCTTTTATAACTTTGACATTAAATATTTTTGTTTGTGTTATATAATACTTGATGTAAAATATATGAATGAATTGAATTTTAAATGTATTTTCATTGGTATAATTTTCATCAAATTGTACAACACAAATAAAAATTAAGGTCAAAGTTTAATTATTTTGAAAAAGAATTATTAAAAATTAAAAAATTGCAACAAGCCAAGAATAATGAATGTTATGATTCCGAAACAGAAATGTGATGGACACGTCATCATCCATCACATTCAACGCATCCACGTGTCATTGTCCCTTTCGCATTTATGCATAGGACCTTGGCCAACGAAAACCTTGCTGTTTCTCCCTGCCCACCCCACCATCTTGTCTCTTTGTATTACTAGTAATTTACGAATTCTACAAAACAATTTTATTGATAATTGTTGATCCAAGGCGTTTATTTAATAACTATCGGTTTATCTACGTAATGCGGCGGAATGATATTTATTTAATTTAATGTAAATTGATCTAAAGTATTATTCTGTATGGAATGTACAATTAAGAAATGCAAGAATTCATATGTGATTAATTGTTGGAATGTTAATACTTACGGTACCCGGTGTATATGTCATATAAATTAACGGAGTAGTTGACATTAATTACTTTATATTTGACTTTTATCATTTCTATCTCACTTTAAAAAGTTTGATGGTACCTTTATTTCCTTTTTAGTTTTTTCTTTCTGTAATTAAAGAGTTGAAAATGTAAGTGATTATGGATGAGCATTTTAATAATTTCCTTCGTTTGAGTCCAAATTAAGATTATTGCGAAGATGCATTGTGGATTTGTGGATGTGTTTAGCAACCACTTTTTAAAAGATTCCAGGAGTTTGAGATTCTAATTTTAAGAATCTCAATCTTTTATAATTTCACAATCCTTGTTTGGCATCAAAAATCCAATATGGTTTCTTTGAAAAAGAATCTTCTCATTTGGAAGCTCTTCAAAGTAGATTATTCAAAGAATCTGCATCCCTTAATTATGAAATTACAATATTACCCTTCTTTTAATTATTAAAATTAAGAGTTGTATAATATCATGTACTTTTATATCATTTGACATTAATAACCTTCAGCTCAAGCTCCAGCCTCAAATAAAAGCTCCAGCTCCAACTTCTAACCTACATCTCCAACTTCATCTCCATCTCCAGCTAATTTTCCCAAACACACCCTATATGTAAAAAAAAAAAAATATAAGAATAATTATTGTATTATATCCTTAAAAAGTAATTATTCACATAAGAAAAGGTTTGATCAAATTAATTAAGTATATAATATGAGACACTTCAATGATACAATATAAACAACAATTCTATGGGATGATATTTCAATTATGCACCAAAAATAAAACTAAATAATCACAACATACAAAGTTTGAGAAATTTTATCCGTAGAGTACAATATTAAATACTCCGTATTAATTTAATTTCTTTTGTACTTACACAAAAAAAAAAAAAAAACCATTGGTTTCAATCTATTTGAAAAAAAATAACTATTAAAGATCATTAAACTTCTTAATTAGCCTTCATTTAATAATTTCAATTAGTTATTTTACAAAAATATTAAGTCAAATTTGCTTTGAATATAAGAGCAAAAGTGACATTCATTTAACTAATCTTAAAAAATTTTAGGTGACAATAAAAGTGGAACGAAGGAAGTAGTACAATTTTAAATACTCCGTATATGTTTAAGGTTGTGTTAAATTTTTGTGAAATGTAGTGTATTCACGAATGTTAACGATTTTTTATCATTAAACATAAAACAAAGAAAAACAAGAAATCTTAAATGGAAACTTTCGTTCTTATGCTTTTTAAACTCATTTGATGCTAGTAGATAAGTTCTTAGTATCAAAGTGTTTTATTTTACTTTTATTATAATTCAATAATCACATTTTATATTGACCCATCCTTTAATTTCTTTTTTTTTTCTTTTTAATCTATCTATGCTTATAAAACAAAGTTTTTTCTTTGCTTTTTAGCTATGCCACATAATCTTCTTTCCCTTTACTAGACACTTCCTAATTATACCACATCATCAAATTAATTTTTTCTTTAAAAATTTTATAATTTTTTCTTAAAACTTTTTATAATCCTAACACTCTCATCCTAAGAGTTTTAGCCCTAACAAAATAATATCTAAGAGTCATAATTCAACTAGTACATAACCCGGGCGTTGCCCAGCTAAATGTCTACCATAAAAAAAAACACTATTATCGCAAAGTTTATGCATTTTCCGTAAGATAATAGTAGTATTATATATATATATATATATATATATATATATATATATATATATATATATATATATATATATATAACAATAAGATACATAAGCAAGACACGGACATATCAGTCATGTATATCTAATTATACAAAGTTTATTTGTAAAGTTATATTCTTGATGAAACAAATATAAGATTCTTACATATAAAGAAGTACCAGATAGAATAACACATAAATGGTTAACTGTTGACATATTTATCTGTATATGAGAATTGAGAATGAGATATATAATTGAACATATAAGAAAATTACTTATACAGATTGACATCAAGAAAAAGTAGCAAATCATATGGTGCACTTCACAAATTTTAACGGAAGTATTTGTCCATCCACTCGCTGCCCGCTTACAATTAATCAAAAAATGGTCTCATTTCAATATCTTCTTGACATCATAGACATAAGATCAAGTCTAAATCTATACCCATTTGATTTAGAGTTATCCTAACTGGAATTCTCCCTTGTCTTACACGCCACACAGACACGTTTACTTTGTCAAGGATGTTTTACCTTGTAAATACTGATATTTTAGTGGTCTCTACATGATTAATATTTCACTATCACAATGATGTAGAATCACCTACAACACAATGTTCAAAATGATAAATAATTTAGATGATAAACAAATTTCACAAAAAAATGTATAATATATAGACTAAATCATCCCTAAATATACTGAAGTTATGAGTACTTTATATCATTGGGTTACAAAAACGTGATACATCAAACGTTTAACATACTAAAACAAATGTCCCTATCGTAAAGTTCATGTACGTAAATTTGGCTTACCCAGTATATATGTAGTTAGATTAATATCATACTCATCCGTTGTCAGGTCAACTGGTTTACCATATAAAACTATACAACTAAATTGAACAAACCCTAATATAATACATTTAAACTTAAATTAAATTATTCATAATATCATATATGCAAACAATAGTGCTATTCTTAGGTATTGGCCAGTTATATAATTCTTCAAATCATGTAGACACTTTTGAAATATCTAGAATTATACAATTTTTATGTCTTCATATATACATATATATATACATATATATATACATATACATATATACATATACATATATATACATATATATATATATATACATATATATATATATATACATATATATATATATATATATATATATATATAGGTGAGTTCTTTTTAGAATGCAAAAAAGTAGAGAATGAGAGAACCAATATAATTGCTCCATTTGTCTACAAAACCCAATTATATTTTTACCCCCATGGTTAATTATCTCACAAACCGTAAGTCCATAAATTATAAAAATTATATATTTGGAACCGGCATCTTTTTTCTCTTCGATTAGAGATGTCATAAGCTATATACTGTGACACCCCCAAATTTAATGATTTGCGGAAGCTTGATTTGGGTGTCACTAATCAATATACAAAGCACATAAGATATAATGAACGACCACTATATGCGTCGTTTTAAACTTGTATAGATAAAGTAAATGTTTACATCAAAATATAGTTACATTAGCTCGATTCCTGAAATTGAGAGATTACATAGCATAATTACTTTTACAAAATATAATAATGCAGTCCAATCTCTAGTTGTATGTATGCTGACTCGAGCTAATAATTCCTGCTTGTGCAGCCAAACTACTGCTGGGTACCTGTGATAAATACTAAAATGGGTCAGCGAAAACGCTGGTGAGCTCACAGGTTTGTATGTCAATGTATAGTTGTCAGAACCGCAAGATTTATATTGAATTTAAAATGCAATTAAGCAAAATAAAAGTTATACTGTCCATGAGCACATAGTCTGAGCTTAACTTGATTTGTCAGGCCCACTTAAGGAAACCTAACTTGAAATGCCTCCTACGAGTGCCTAATCAACACTCGTCTTCCCAAATGCTAATACATCCGTTTGACCGGTTAGTGCGTGCTAACCCGGATGAGGATTGTCAATCCCATATGATATCATATACTAACATTCATGCTAAAATATTAGAGACTATGCTTATGGAGGACTTTAAATTGATTAGCTTGAAACTCATGTAGTATTTGAAGTTTGGCACTTGCGTTCTACTTGTAAAACAAAATGAAGTAGTAATATCACACCCCTAGTAAAAGTAGTGAAAATGGGGCCATGAAACTCACCTGAGTCTTGGAGTGTTTAAGTTAATAAACTTGAAGTAATTAGCTGTGAGTTGATGTCCAAAGACTTGAAACCTGAATGTGTCCACGACACTTGATTGTTATTAATTGTACCGGTATCTCGAAAGACTACCTTTGTAATTGTTATTTAATTATATATGTCCAAATTACTACGATTTGGTTGATTAATTGTTTTGTTTCAAGTTACTACGACTTGATTGACTAAATTATCCAAGTTACTACGACTTGGTTGATTGAATAATCTGTTTTGTAAGTTTTGAAGATGTGTACGGCCCGTTGGTGACGGTTTGTAATAATAATAATTCTAAAATGTTGACTTTGCTACAGTACTGCTACAGTAAATTTGACTTTTTTGAACAGTAACTTTGACTTCAAAATTCTGGTTTTTCTGTGTTTTGCGACACAATATGCGACATAAAAATTTGTCATGCGACACAAGGGTTGTGTCGCAGACGTCATGCGACACAAGGATACGACACAAGGATTGTGTCGCATCAGATACGAAATGCTAATTTAATAGCGACATAGTGGTTGTGTCGTATAGAAATACGACATAATATGCGACATAGAGTGCGACACAATATTGTGTCGCATGAGTTACGACACTAAAGATTTGGTACGACACAAGGTGCGACATAACAGGTTTTATGCGACACAGTATGCGACACAAGGCTTGTGTCGCACTGAAGAACACCAGCCCAGAAACATCGGCTGTTCGTGATTTTTCCGGCCAAAACTCAAATCAAACTCATTTTTAGACTATAAAACCTTGTTATCTTCCTAGTATTGGACATATATAAGTTGTGTAAACATCAAAACATCCAAAGATTACATCAAAATAAACAAATCTAAGTTTTTAGAATTTTTCTTACAAATGCAAATCGAAGACGATGGAGGCCGAAAATGATGGTAGAGCTTTTGTAATTCTTGTTCCCCTTGAAATGGTGATTCCGAAAATATGGTTTTTGTTGTCGGTTTTGCGAGATCCGAAAATTTGGTGATTTTTGGTTGAGAGGTTTTTGGGTGTAAGTGTGTGTTTTATGGAAAATGGAAATGAAAGAAAGAGGAAAGGAGAGGTGGGGTGTAGGTGAAAGCCTCACCTCGCAGTCTCCGTCCCGTGCTCCGCGTGGTGTTCGTTTTCTCAGTCATTTAACGTTAAATATTTATTTTATTCGTTTAAATTTTCCATTTTAAATTATAAATTATTATAAAATATTTTATTGTAAAATTTTACCAGTTATCTATTTATGATATTTAAAAGGGAAATTCGTTTTATTTGTTTGCGCGTTTGTATTTTTAATCTCGTATACATTAATTGTGTAATAAAACTTGGATACGAAATATTACAATAAATGAGATTTTGAATAAAATTGAGTTATTAGATAATATTTGTATTCCTTAATAAAATTATTCACCAACGTCCGTATTTATTGTATCGAAATTCATTCGATTTGAAACTCGTACGATTTAAATAAACCGCATAATTGTGTAGATATATATTCAACAATATATATGATAATTGATACATTAATTAGCCTAACACATAACTAATTACATGTATTAAAACTTGATTAGGCACTAAATTCTAGTCCTAAATTGACGGTTGTCACATATACTTTCGAAGAATTTTTTTTTCTTCGTTTTTTACCCAATTCTACAATATAATCACATGTGATTTATGATGAAAAATAAAAAATTTGTTCACTATTATTTATTCATGGTATATGTTATTTAACACGTGATTACAACTTAATATTCATCCATATTAATAGTTATAAATAAAAAATTAAAAATTGCATTAGTTTTCATTAAAAATCACATGTGATTGAAATTTATACATTTAATCACAAGTGATTTGTTATATAATCACATATGATTTTGTATATAATCACATATGATTTTCATCTAAAAACTTATATTTGATGAGAAATTTACCGATATATGATAATTCATGTATGATTTCAACTTGATTTTTACTTAATTATATAACTATAGTCAATGATTTGTAAATTCGTATTTTATTACTCTTTAATCATATGTGATTGATACTTTGACATTTCATCGCATGTGATTACAACTTAGTTTTGCATGTTTTAATCTATTTAAATCATCAACGATTTGAGTTTAAAGTTTAATCGGAGATATAAGCGGGTGTGATTTTTTTTAGTGTTAAATCACATGTGATTTAACATTAAAACCCAATAAAAATGAAAAAAAAAACTTTGTCGAAAGCATATCTTGTTGGATCTAGAATCGAAGAGAAAAAGACGCTGATTCCGAATATTTAATTTTTATAATTTATAGACATACGGTTTGTGAGATATTTAACTTTGAAAAAAAAAAAGGGAAAATGGGTTTTTGAAATGGAGCAATCCTATTGGTTCCTCCATTCTTAATTTTTTTACCATTCTTTTTTGAACTTTCCTCATATATATATATATATATATATATATATATATATATATATATATATATATATATATATATATATAGCAAAGTACCCGCGCAATGCAGCGGAAAACAAAATATATTAAAAGTGGTGAATCGTGTTAGTACTGTGTCAAATCTTGTTTTTTCCAACGTGCATAACAACCATCGGTAGTCCGTTTGATTCCCGATATTAGTATTGTGTCAAATTTTAAATAAATGAAATTTAATGATGGAGAAAGTAAATTTATAATGTATTGAATTATTAATACTAGACACTTTCTAACAATTAATGTCGAGTCTTAAAATTGTTGTTCTTAAAAGTTTTTAAAATAAAAGCATGAAATGCTTTATATAGTATATAGATAAACTGATAAATTACAACAAAATAATTAAAGGAAAAAAAAAAGAAGGTAGCATTTGTAGTTGTGTAATGGTGAGCGTATGTAGATAAGTATATAGAATAAATGGATAAAATAAGAAGATGTAAATAGGGGGTGGCGGTTTCATAATCTTAGCACCAATGTATAAAACATTTTTTAAAAAACTTGATACAGTAAATAATTAGCCTACTTTCGAACATTTCTATGAAACCTTATTTTGAATAGATTTAACTTCTTAAGTGATCAGTTATCTAACTCGACAAATGTAAGAAGATACGCTTAGGATGTAAAAAAGAAGAATATGAATTTTAATTACAAATAAAATAGAATCAAAATCAAAATGTTTTGTGGTAATAAATTAAAAAACATAGCAAACATGTTAAAAGGTTGTCTTAGATAATATGGCAATGAAGTAAATGTTTAAAGAAAATATAAACATCTTGATTAACCAAAAAAAAAAGAGAAGTAAACCTGAGAACCTACATTTAGGACCTAATCCTAAACAACCAGCTTTACATGGAATTCAATATTTCTCACAAACGCCCTTGGTCTCAAAGAACAACCAGAAAATGGATGTAACAGAAGTTTGAAACATATTCCAATCCCTTGCAGTTGATAAGATCCAGAAATGGAAAATTCTTGTAACTCATAGAGCTAATGAAGGTTGCCATTTGATGTTACCTTTAAGGATGGTGAGTAGGTACAATGCTTTGTATCAAAAGACACAACACTTCAGACATGTTATAATCCATAATAAGCAACATCCAATTACAGCTCCACCCATCTAATGATCTTGTGATCAAAGGATCTTGTGATAAACAGCTTGGTCATGTTACTTGACCACTTCAAAGGGGTACTTGATGCCTACCACTTTATTACCTAGTATGTGTTTTCCAAACATGAGAGCTTCTCGGCAAAACTACATACATAAATCAAGAAAAAGTAAGCGAAATATCTCATTAATGATTTAATAAGTACTCGTAGTAAAGTACCAATATAGTACCAGTGGTTATGATAGGTTGAACTATGTACATAAAAAAGAATAGATCTTCGAGCATACTTTATATAGTTATGCGATCGATAGGTTCCATAATAGGGCCCTCCTCGACGAAGAAAAAGATCTAATTGTTCGGGCTACAACCCTCTGTGCGGGCGGCCATAACATGTGAAAATGGCCCAAGTCACCATGGGTGTCCAAAAGAGGAGGTAGTGTCTGTTGCACATTTGAAGTGTACCAAAACATCCTTTTTTGAACCATCAAGACTTTATCAAACTAAAAAAGATAGCATACGAGGTAGTTGCACAGACCCACAAAATGGCAGCTCAACCAAGCCTACTCTATCTTGACCCATAGTATAATGACATGTCAAACTCGATCTATTTTGAGAGGCTGTGCACCCCAGATATCAAGTCAATGTAAATGTCTTACATACTTCAGATTTTTGAGGCACCGGACCATGCTCGATGCACTAATGAATTAAGACAATAAAAACTTTATAGCTAAAATTATTTCAGTTTTTAATTTTTCCAATTTGACCCATTATATACAACTAACTTTTAAGATACAGAATTTGACCTCTTTGACACTTTAAAGAAATGCACTTGCCCCATTGGGTCGACCCGTATGACGAGACCCATGACCCTTGTTTTCCTTTGAACACATTTAACACAAATCCATTGTGGCATGCCAACCTGAAAAGAAACGTAGCACGTTTATTAGTTGTTGCAATCATGTTGGATGAAGCACTAAAGATATCAAGATAAACTTCTTAAAAAGGTTTAGCATGGGTGAAAACGGTAGAGGCTTAAATGATTCATTTTTAGTACGTGTCAAGATACACCTGGCCGTCTTAACCAACAAACACAGGCCGTGTATTATCTAATACAAAAATACCACACTTTTGTAGGCTCTTACAACCAATCACGTTTGTCTCATTTTCCATCATATGTTGAAGTGATCATAAGGTCACTATCTTTTTTGATTCGTAATCCTGCGCAAACATTATGCTGCCAATGGTAAGTAAATATTTAACAGATTAAATATGTTAGGTGTGTTTATATAGTCGTACTATATAGTTTTGAACTACATTCACTAATTTATTTATTTTATACAATAAAAACTTGAACCAACATGTATAGGTAAGTTGACCTGGCCCAATTTGACCCTCACTATTATATAGTCACTGATCCAATTCACTATTTGAAACGTGTATATAGTTTAGATTAATGGAAGCATTTGGTATTTGGGAAGGGAAAGATCTTCAGTTGTTACACTTGATGTCATAAACAGACAGAGAAGCCTATGATATTGGTAGTCAGGTATGCACTTATGTACTTCCTATCGCTTGTCATTTTACTTCCCATTAAAACTAAAACCTATGAGAAAATTGTGTCAAGTATGCAACTGATGTCAGATCTTGTAGCTTGTATTAATTTCCCCTAAAACAAAAGCAAGCAGCACTTCAGTAGATGCAAAAACGCAAATGAAATTATTGAGAGAGTGAATGAATAGATGTTCAAACAACGATAAACGTATAGCAAACATAGATACAAAGGTTAAATATGATAACCAAAATGATATTCCTGAAATAAACAATAAAACTTTTCCTTTAAGAGATTTATGAGGGTTTCTCCTTTGCTGCAGTATACATAAGTTTTATGAGCACAATGATGACAAAAGCTGCATATATTATTGGATTTTCTTAATAAAATTTCTGGAGGTAGAAATTTGTGATGAAAAGCGGTTTATGAATAAAGGACGGTTACAGGAGTTTGACGGTTGAATACAACGCAGGAAAAATGTCCAACTCGGTACACTGTTTGGGGACATTTAATGCTTCAGATCGAAAGTCAAACTATTTGGACGGTCAAGATCATAAGTCAACATAAAAATGGTTGACTTGGCTCCAACAATGTATAAAAAGTATATATATGATAAAAGTTTTCTTGTTACTATAATAATCTAAATATGAAGTAAAATGATTTTAAAATGTTTTAAGCATTGTTAAAAGTCAATACACAATGGGGAGCGTTGACCCGTTTGAACCCCATATTCTGAGATTTAGTACATGTGGATACATTTAGGTGACTTTCGGCCCGTTTCTATTTTGGGTAAACATTTAGAATTACCTATTTGCCCCGTTAGAAATAAAGTAAACCGAAATTGACCCATTTATCAGAAATGGATTAGAGCAGCAACCTTTACAGTATTCCAGTGAAGTATGCTAAAGAGATGAAACGAAAATTCATTAAGGAACAACTTGTGTATAGAGTATAGACACACCTCTATCTTTGAAAAGATTGCTGATAAGTTCTTGAAGCCCCTCGCCCAATGTGTCTTTAAGTATGTAGACGTAGATTCAACCCGAGTTACCTTTCCAATCTTGGTCCTGTGCATTATAATTGAGAATTCAAAACAAAGCATTTGCATACAAAAGTTTATAAAGTGGAGATTATTTTAGATAATCACATAGGTATTTTGACGTGCATTGTGATGGTAAATCATCCCTAAAGATATAGCATTTACGAAAGCAGGATCAACGGATTGAAAGTAACCCAATGAGTACTTTATTTGCGTAAACCTCCTATTTTATTTGAGAACTACATTTTCATTGAACTGATAAAAATGTAAATATAACCAACGATACCAGTTAGTTTAACAAAAAATAAAGAATATAATTTTCACGTGTTCAAGATCAACCCAATTGGAAGTGTGTTGACCTGTGCCCAAAACTTACAGCTATTGACATGTTTCCTAGCCTATCTGACCCGTCCATTTTGCCAGATCTTCAGATGGTGAATTCTGCAGCAATTACTGTCACAACAAATAGTTAAGAATATTACCTTTGGAAGATCAAGTGCTGGTAGGGTTTTGCGGGTCAATAGTTGGACCTCGTGACCTTTAAAACCTCCACAACTCGATCGGTTTGCTGACACCTTGAAGCTCTTTAATATCTCAACTTCCTAGAGGCACACATCCTGAAGCTCTTTGTTATCTCGACTTCCTTGAGGCACACATCCTGCCAACACAAGTGGTTTTTTTGCACTTATACATTTTGATAGCAATGTGTCCATGGCTTACTGAATTGGAGAGTTGGAAACTATATTGTGCAGCTGTAATGAAATAGATTAATCAAGAAAGACAAGATAAACCATAATATATTGTCAAGCCCTGCAAAAGTGTTCAATCGTTTTGACAGGTTAGACGACGACACAACCTGCCCATTATGCCCCTTCATCTTTAACAAATTATGTGTCTGGAAACAAAAGTACTTGAACTTGCCATTGTTAAGTAGTAGCTCAATAAGGCATCTCTTGATTATGAATTTAGATGGTGAGCGATCTTGTGGAAAACTACATAGTACAATTTAAAATTAAAGAAAAGAAGACAATAAGATGTTATTAGGTCGACACAACTGCGTTTTGACCCGCTACCCAACCCACTCAATTAACCTATTTTGCTACTTCCTCGAGTCTACACTCTATAGAGTGGAGTCCAGGATAGGTTAAAAGGTTAAACCTTTCCTTATTATCATGGAAGTTTATCTTAATGCTCACTTGATTGAACCCTAGATTAAGAAAAGTGATTAACAATTAGAAGAAAATGGGATACACTGAAGCTTTTGATGGAGATATAAACCTGAATGAAATACCTCTCTAGAAATTGATGATTATTTTCATGACTTCATAAGTTTGAAACTTTCTCCTGCACAATACAAACACAATAGTATCTATTTAGTACCCTATAACATAATAGTACTTCCTTACTATCCCAAAGGCTAACAACTGATCATAATTGTAATACTTAATTCTTGGACTATTGCAAGTGACAGTTGATCTCATAATCTCATAATAAATACCAGAAATTAACTATAAAATGAATATTCATATTCCTATTTAGTTTTAACTTGGATGACAGTTTCTGCTATTGCTCTTTTGATTTGAAGTGAGCTGCACTTCTTCAAAAAATATGCATATATTCGGTTCTCGAACAACTGTAGGAAAAAAAAAGATGAGAAATGAGGTGGTTAATTAAACTCAAATCGGACCTTAGATGTAATAATGTCAGCTATTTACTAATGAGTTTTTTTATTTGGTTATGTTCCGTATATTTTGTATTACCATACAACGAAAAAGGGTCAAGACGCCGAAAATTGATCCAAAGTGTATTAAGACCTACTAAATCGTTGTACTAATAAAATAAGATTATTATCGAAGTTCTATTCAAAAACACATCAACATCTGTTTCAAACTTTCTAAAGATACTTATATCATAAATGTGAATCTAATAACAATCGGTGATTTTAGAATTCCATAGCATACCAGTTTCACTATATATCTTAATGTACATGTATAACCTTAGGGAGGTTGGCCACATTCCACACCTCTGCATTCACTTGGGAATACCGATTTCCTACACACCATTTAAAAAACAATGTTGCTTGTCATTCTATTTAATAACTGTTTTTTAAGTAATCTAAACATTTGATGCAAGAGACATAACATGTGACACCCGACGAATTAGGACTTGTATTAGTGCCTAATCACTTCGGTAATACATGTAATTAGTTTTATGTTAGGATAATTGTGTATCATTATATATATTTGGTGAAATATATACACGTACGCGATTTGTTTAAATCGTGCATTTTTATATCGAATGGATTTCGATACACTTCTTACGGACGTTGGTGAAAGTTTTAATAAATAACATAAATCTATCTAATATTTAAATAGTAGTCATTTACATTATATTATTATGTATTAATAATATACGAAACAATGTACGTTTTGTTTAAAACGTAACTGACACGAATTAAACGCGCGAAACGCGCCCGAGAAACGAATAAAGTTCAAGTTATATTTTATAACTCAAAATAAAGTATTTTGATTAAACACTTCGGTTAAATATATTGCGAATATACAACAACAATTTTATCGTTTAAAAACGTTACGCGATTAGTTAAAATGCAAAACGAACGCGCAAATCGAGAACGACAACGTAACGAAACATTTTATAAATTGTTTACTAAGTATTTTAAATAATACTTCAATCGAAAAATATACAAAATTATATCGTTCACAAAACGCGAATAATAAACGTCTAACGTCTAATTAAACAACGAAACGATCGGGTAAACGAGCACCGCGCGTAACGTAGCTTTGGGAAATGAATTAAACACCCACATGAGGGTGGGACCCACTGAAAATCTGCTGGAAACCAGCCCCATGCCCATCCCTCTTCTCCTTGATGATTACTTCACTCCACCACACCATACCTCATTCACCATCTCCTCACTCTTTGATTTCTCTCCTCCTTCTCTCTATTCTCTCTCTCTAAAACGACTTGGAGGCTGTCACCAGCCACCACCACAATCCCCCATCATCACCAAACATCCACCATACAACCGCCATAGAGCCACCATCGGCCGCCACTCAAAAATCAAGAAAACAGCTCTCGGCTTAGTTTCTTCGTCTCTTTATCATTTTCTTTGTAAGGAACTTCATCACTCATTAGTTTTACTTTCTTAACATATATATACATGTTAGTATGCTCACTCAACCATAAAATGTCCAAATAATAAACCGAAACGCGATTTAAAACTCGAAAACTGGATCTTAATCTTCCTATTCAGATTCTGTTCAAACTTCAACGATTTTTATAAAATTTATTTTAACATGAAAATAGATGTTTCTTAAGCCTAAAATGTAGTACAAGAAGTAAGGTTTCTAACAAAATTTGTTTCGTAATATTTCGACTTTGTTTGCTATTTTAAAATAATTTTCTACGGTGACATAGAATTACTGTTCCGGCGGACATAAACTTTCAGTAACTTCTGGAGGCCATATCTCGAGTTCTAGACCTCAAAAACGTGTGAGACCACTTGAAAAATCTTGGTAATTTTGTCTTCTACAAAAAGTTCTTATATGGCCTGACTTGAAAACCCACAGATATAAGTGTAAAAATAGGATCTTTGGACTGAACTCACTTCCGAATCAAATCTGACCACTCCTCATATTTATTTTTGTTAAAAATAGTAAACGAAGATATAAAATTACCATAAAGTGCAGAAATAAACTCGACACCTAGAAGAATATGTGTGATTTTTGGTTAGGCTTGATTCGGGATAGAAGATGGTTAAATCGAGTGATTTATCGAGTCAAAAATCTGAAAATATAAAGATTAGGGGCTGTTTTAGTCATAATACAAAACCGACACTTCGGGTCAACCATAAAACGTAACGACAATTTTCTAAAGCTTATTTAACATATTTAAGACTTCCCTAAAAGTTTCGGATCAAATCGAACACGTTTGACCTAGTCAACGAAAACGAACACTTAAACGAAATCGGAAATCACGCCTGCGATAATACCCCATTGTCGCATGAACAGTGTCCGAGAATACCCCATTGTCGCATGAACAGTGTCCGAGAATACCCCATTGTCGCATGAACAGTGTCCGAGAATACCCCATTGTCGCATACCTTATTGTCGGAATCGATTATCGGATAATTGATTATTTTCACGATTGTCGCATGAAACCACATTGTCGTAATAACTATTGTTGTATTAAACCCGATTGTCACAGCATCATTGTCGCAAAAACTAATACTTTCAGATTTGAAACCGTCTCAAAATCGCTATTGTCTCATGAATAGTGATCGCTATTGTCTCATGAATAGTAAATCCCGACAATCTTATTGTCTCATGAATAGTAAATCCCGACAATCTTATTGTCTCATGAATAGTGATCGCTATTTTCTCATGAATAGTAATTCAACACTAACTTTGCATAACCGACTTTTCAACAGACAATATCACGATATACTTGATTTAACGTCAATACAATATTTGGAATAACTCGGAAACATATGACACATATACTTTTGTAAGTATACAACGAGACCAACATAATAATAATGCTTTTAATAATCATTATTACAAAACAACAAACGGGCCGTACATGTTTGTAAAATACAAACAAATAACCAAATCCTTTGGACATTACTAGTTGAATGAACAACTAGCATAGAAGGTCTGTTGAGACGTCTACACATATTTATAACCTTGCGCGTTTTGAACGCCCGGCAGGTTACATGTCACACCCCGCCAAACGGTAATTACAGTTAACAAGAGTGGTTTGCGGAAGCTTAGTGACGTGGCGGGGGTGCGAGCAGTAAAACAACCAACAGATACATACATACTCAGAGCATATGATTATCGCAGAACGAAATAGATTAAGATGCCATTTGTTAAAGTTTTACAAAAGATTACCACTTGAAAAGTAGTAACAGTAATAGTAGTAGTTGAAATCAGTATTTCACAAAATACATAATATCAAAAGTAGATTTCATAGGTATGACTGCAATAGTTGCAGTTATACAGAGGAAATCCAAGTGTCCCAAAAGTAGTGGCATCCTAACGAGTCCAGGGTAGTCCGTCCTGATAATGCATGCAGATCTTACTTACGCTGCTAATTCCCTGAAAAACATAGAGTAAATCGTCAACAAAATTGTTGAGTGAATTCACAAGTTTGTTTGTTATGTAGGAAACACAAGTTATTAACAAATAACATTTCCCCAAATCAGTTATCAGTAGGAAACACAGGTTAACCTAAATCAAGATTAACATTTCCAATATAGTATACGTAGGAAATCACTTCCTAAACAGTAGTTTTGTGTGTGGAAATATTTAGACGGTGATCCCTCGAAAGGTGAGCTAAACCTGACGAGTAAGGTAACCCGATCTAACCCTATAACCAAACCACGACCCTAATCTGTTGTTGTTGTGCCAAGTAGGACATTTAAGTATACGCTCCCAAATCCGTAGGAGGGTCGTCACGGCGATAGTACTATCCGTATACTCAGTGGCTAGGGTCACCTAGCTAATGGTTATAGTCTGTAGCCATAAGGTCTTTTATGCACTACATCGTTCAGCCTAGATCTGTACCAAGATTCGTTGTCTAAATTTCCAAAATAGTATGAAAACATTTCATAAATCATAGTTCAAATAGTTGTGTGAAATACCCTTCCACAAATAGTCACGTATGAAATATCCTTTCATAAATAATCATGTAATCGTATGAAATACCCTTTCATAAACCAATCAAGTAAATACATGCAGTATTTAAATCAGTTATCGCATGCAGTTATACATACGATTTCTATGTTTTCCACCCCGAGTTTTAAAAGCATTAAAACAGTGAAAAGGGGTTTGTGAACTCACTTAGTAGTAGAGTAGATGTGATAGCTAGCGGTGAAGAGTAGCGTCGCCCAACGAAAGTCAACCTATACAATATAATGTATTAACCATAAGTACGTTTGATTTGTTAAATCGCTTATGTTAATGATTCATTTGGTGACAGTGTTTTGTTATTAGCGCACGTACATATATTGATTCTATATATGTATACTTATGTGAATATACGTATTGTATATTTTAAGTCATTTGTCATATTTATTTCCGTTAAATAAATATCATCAAAGTTTTCAAAATAGTTGTATATATTAAATTAAATCATTATCAATGATTTTGAATCAAGTTTTAATGATTATAGTAAACGTATAATGTTCGTCTCGTTCCACATGTGCATATATACCAATAGGTTCGTTCTACATTTGTAGGTATATATATACACTTTTCATAAATTCGTATACTTATATAAGTCGTTTAGGTCCCCAAGTCACTAGTTTCCAATTAGTTGTATACGTTTAATTAAGTCATTATTAATGACTTCAAATCGAGTTTTAACGAAAATGTTAAACGTATAAAGTTCATCGTTTGCTTAATTGATTCTCGTTCCGTTAAATAATTCGGTTCACATTTTATGTTTGGAATGTTTTGGAGGTTTATTGGGCTTGGCCCAATTACTCGGCCCAATAGCGATGGATTTAATTTCATGACCCGAGAGGCCCGATCAAATAGTTTTGGTCCATCCTATTAACCCATTTACACACTTGGCCCAGTTTGATGACTCGGTCCAACTCAGCCCATGGCCCATTCAAAAGTCCACAGCTCGAGGCCCAACAGAACAGCCCAGCCCAGCCGGCCCAGCCCACAACCCATTTAAAGCCGATCGGCTTGGGTCAGCTGTTCGGCTTGGCCAGCCGTTCGGCTATGGCCCAAGCCGTTCGGCTATAAGCCTCAGGCCCAAATGTTTTGCACTCGGCCCAATTATATCCGATCCAGCATGTGACCCGGCCCAGCAAACAGCCCAAGCCAGACCAGCCAGCCGTTCGGTTTGGACTAGCCAGCCGTTCGGCTCGGCTCCTCGACCCAGCCCCTGTTCGGTTTTTAACTCTGCAACATTTAATTCGAGGTATGTTTTTGCTATGGTTCTAATGGATTTTGAGTTTATATGCTTTATATCATCCATATATTATGTTATATCATATTTATAACAACTTTTATATATGAAATTCTTGATTTCATGTTTTTGGTTCAAAAACCATCTTCCAAATCAAAGTCCCAAATCTTCAAATTTGTGTGTTATACACATAGATTATGACATATATACTTGTTATACTATGAATTATAAGCATAGAATTTCAAAACGATGAGTTTTCTTACAATGTAAAAAAATTTGAGGAGGTTGATGATGATGGCGATGAGATGATGAGGATGAAGATGATCTTGTTGTTCCACTTCCACCACCACAATCTGCTGCTGTTGGTTGCTTATGCTGATTTTGATCTTGTTTGTATATTGAGAGAGAAAGGAGATAGATAGATTGTGATGAAAATGAAAATGGTGTTGTGAGGTATGATGATATCAAAAGATCAGGAAATAAGAGTGATACGGAGTGTAGATTTTTAAACAGAGTTTTGCCTCCTGCATTATTGGCGTTTGGTAGCTTATTTTTGCACTGAAATTCCGCGTACGGGTATAATTATAGCAATATAAAATTTAACATTTTATATTTTTATTTTGTAGATGCTCTCCTGTTTCGTAGTACATTTTCAGAATAATGAGATTATCATTATTTTTAGTTGTTGTACATTTTTGTACATTTTACTGCGCGCATTTAATTGAGCGCCAATTTTCAGTAAATTTAGGATTTCATATTTTGAAGTAATGTTCTAACTTCTTCCAAATGAACGAGAAAATTTGCATTTTTATGATTTGACGTCGTATGCGCGTTTTAGAATTGTTTATGTTCTTGTTATAATACGTTTTATGTTAAACGTATATTTAAACCCTTTTGTCTATACGTTATAGATATATAAGTACTCGTAATTAATAATTTCATTATTAATTATTTTTGTGTCCCGAAACTTTTGTTATTTATTTTTGTCGGCTTCGTTCCGATACGTTCGTACGTAATTTATAAATAACTACGTATCATGTGATACTTTTTGTATTATTGTTTTGAGCTCGCTAGGCTGACATCACATCCTAAGATTAGTTTAAAACAATCGCAGGGAATTAGCGTAAGAAATGCATGTAATTAAGTATAATTATTTACCTAATTTGGAGAAATGTCACATTCTCCCCCCGTTAATGAAATCTCGTCCCGAGATTTAAGTCGAGCCGTGGGTCTCGGTCACTCTCTCAAATAGGTTAGGGTATTTCTTTCGTATTTCATCCTCTCGTTCCCAGGTAAACTCTGGGCCATGTTTCGAGTTCCAACAAACTTTAACCAGTTTGATTCGTTTGTGTCGAAGTTTCTGCGTTTTCGAGTCCATAACTTCAACAGGTTTCTCCACAAAGTTTAGTTTTGAGTCAATGAAGACCTCATCAGAAGGAATGATAAGTGTTTCGTCGGAAAGACACTTTTTGAGGTTGCTGACATGGAAAGTATCGTGTATGCTACAAAGCTCTTGCGGTAGTTTGAGTTTGTAAGCGACAGGACCAACCCTAGCAAGGATTTCAAATGGTCCGATGTATCGTGGGTTCAGCTTTCCGCGTTTGCCAAATCGTGCTACTCCTTTCCAGGGAGATACTTTGAGTAGGACCTTGTCTCCTACTTGAAACTCAAGAGGTTTACGGCGGTTATCAGCGTAGCTCTTTTGTCGATCTCGTGCCGCTTTCAGTCGACTCAATACTTGGGTTATTTTGTCGGTGGTTTCCTGGACAAGTTCGGGTCCAGATAGTTGTCTGTCGTCCACTCTGCCCAACAGAGTGGTGATCGGCACTTGCGTCCATATAACGCCTCAAAAGGTGCCATCTGTATACTCGTGTGATAACTATTGTTGTAAGAAAATTCAGCTAGAGGTAGGTGGGTATCCCAGTTACCTCCAAAGTCTATCACACATGCTCGCAACAAGTCTTCGAGCGTCTGTATAGTTCGCTCACTTTGGCCGTCGGTTTGCGGGTGGTAGGCAGTACTCATATCAAGCCGAGTACCCAGTGCATGTTGTAGCGTTTGCCAAAAGCGAGAAGTGAATCGTGCATCTCTATCAGAGATGATGGATAGTGGCACTCCATGCCGAGAAACAATCTCTTTAATAAAGATTTTAGCTAGTTTCTCCATTCCATCTGTTTCCTTAATAGAAAGAAAGTGGGCTGATTTCGTCAATCGATCGACAATCACCCATATGGCATTTGCTCCAGATGCCGTTCTAGGTAACTTCGTAATGAAGTCCATTGTTATTTGCTCCCATTTCCATTTGGGCAACTCAGGCTGTTGCAAAAGCCCAGACGGCTTTTGGTATTCAACCTTTACCTTCGAGCAAGTTAAGCATTTGCTAACGTAGGTGGCAATGTCACGTTTCATTCCAGGCCACCAGTAGAAGCCTTTCAAGTCATGGTACATCTTGTCTGCACCAGGATGTATCGAATAGTTGGATTTATGTGCCTCATCCAAAATCAGCTTGCGTAACTCATCTACGCATGGTACCCAAATTCGGTTCATGAAGTACAACACTCCGTTGTCCTTTTTCTCGAGTTGTTTTTCCATTCCCTTCAAGGATTCATCCTTAAGACGTTCGGGAGTGAAAGCAAGTTCTTGGGCTTCACGAATTTGAGTAATGAGATTCGAGTGGATTGTCAATCCCAAAGCTCGAACTCTTCGAGGTTTGATTCGCTCCTTACGACTCAGGGCATCTGCTACCACATTAGCTTTACCCGGGTGATACTTTATTTCACAGTCGTAATCGTTAAGTAATTCGACCCAACGTCGTTGTCTCATGTTAAGTTCTTTCTGGTCGAATATATGTTGTAGGCTTTTATGATCAGTGAAGATCGTGCACTTTGTACCGTATAGGTAGTGTCTCCAGATCTTCAGTGCAAAAACAACGGCTCCCAATTCCAAATCATGAGTCGTATAGTTTTTCTCATGCACTTTTAGTTGTCGTGATGCATAAGCAATGACCTTTTCGTTTTGCATCAGTACGCAACCCAATCCCTGATGCGATGCATCACAGTATACAACAAAGTTATCTACCCCTTCGGGTAGTGAGAGTATAGGTGCGCTGCTCAGTTTCTGTTTCAATAGTTGGAATGCATTCTCTTGCTTCTCATTCCACTCAAATTTCTTGTCTTTTTGAGTTAATGTGGTAAGTGGCTGGGCTATCTTCGAAAAGTTTGCGATGAATCGCCTGTAATAGCAAGCTAGACCAAGAAATTGTCGTACTTCAGTTGGGGTTTTCGGTGCTTCCCAGTTGTTGATTGCCTCGATTTTGGATGGGTCTACGTGAATTCCCTTGTCATTTATCACATGACCAAGGAATTGAACCTCTCGTATCCAAAATTCGCACTTAGAGAACTTTGCATAAAGCTTCTCTTTTTGTAGTAGTTCGAGGACAAGCTTCAGATGTTGCTCGTGATCCTCTTTCGTTCGTGAGTATACCAAGATGTCGTCAATGAACACAATGACGAATTTATCCAGATAGGGTTTGCATACTCTATTCATCAAGTCCATGAATACTGCTGGTGCATTGGTCAGTCCAAAAGGCATAACTAGGAACTCGTAATGACCGTATCGAGTCTTAAACGCGGTTTTCGGTACATCTTCTTCTCGTACCTTAAGTTGATGGTACCCAGATCGTAGGTCAATTTTTGAATAATAACTTGACCCTTGCAGTTGATCAAACAGATCGTCAATGCGTGGTAACGGGTATCGGTTCTTGATAGTTACCTTGTTCAACTCACGGTAGTCGATGCACATTCGCATAGATCCATCATTTTTCTTAACAAACAAAACCGGAGCTCCCCAAGGTGAAAAGCTCGGACGGATGAATCCCAAGTCTAGAAGTTCTTGCAATTGTGTGGATAGCTCTTGCATTTCCGAGGGAGCTAGACGATAAGGTGCACGTGCGATAGGTGCGGCTCCTGGCACCAGGTCAATGTGAAACTCAACTTGTCGTGGGGGTGGCAATCCCGGCAACTCATCAGGGAACACTTCTGAATAGTTGCGTACAATAGGTACCTCGTCTATACGTCTTTCCTCGGATTTCTTTTCTACAATGTGTGCCAGAAATGCTTGGTACCCCTTTCGGAGATATTTACTGGCCTTCAAGCACGAAATCATTTTTGTGGCACATTTTCGTTTCTCACCTTGAATCACTAAAGTTTCTCCTGTCGGTAACGGTAAGCGAACCATCTTATAATGACATATGATCTCGGCGCGGTTCTTAGATAACCAATCCATACCGACTACAATGTCAAAACTTCCCAACTTAACCGGTAGCAAGTCTATTTCGAAGAGATGACCTTCTAACTCCAAGGTACATCCCGGTACTATTTCTCCTGATTCGATCAACTCACCATCGGCTAACTCTATTGTATACTTGTTGTCTAATTTACGGGATTCAAGTTCTAATAGTGGTCTAAACTCAGTAGACACAAAACTTAAATCAGCACCCGAATCAATTAACACAGAGGCATAATGGTTGTTTACGAGAAACGTACCAGTGACGGTGTTTGGGTCCTGGCGTGCCTCTTGTGCTCCAATTACAAATGCCCTTCCTTGAGCCGGTTGATTGTTGATGTTGTTGGCTCGGTTATTGTTGTTACCGCGGTTGTTATTGTTGTTGCGGTTATAATTGTTGTTGTTGAGCTTAGGGCATCGGTTGCGGTAGTGTCCTTGCTCACCACATTCAAAACATCCCTGGTTTTGACGCTCAGTGTTTGCCCGTGGGGGAGGGTTAGTTTTGCAGTCTCGGGTTCTGTGTCCCCATGCCTTACAATTTCCACAATATCCACACCCACCTTCGTGGTGTCGGTTGCACTTATCACATTTGGGTTTGTTACCCAGATATGGTTTCGATTCAGTAGTGGTGGCAACATACGCTTTCGCATTCCCAGAATGTTTCTTGTTTTGCTGACCCTGACGGTCAGAACCACTACCATTCCACTTCCGCTTTGCACCACCAAAAGTACTAACATCAGTACTGTTCGGTTCACTTTTTCCCGACAAAGCTTTCTTAGTCATTGTCCCCATCCTGACCGCCTCATCGGTCAGACTCTGTGCTAATGTAACAGCACTCCTGAAAGTGTCCGGTTTAGATGACGTCACCAGACTGCGGATTTGTGGTACTAGACCGTATATGTAGCGCTCAATACGCTTATACTCGGGTGTCACCATATGTGGCACTAGACGTGCAAGCTCCTGAAACTTAGTGGTGTACCCAGTAATATCAGCACCAATCATGGTGATGTTCCACAACTCTGTTTCTATTTTCTGCATCTCACTGCGAGGGCAGAATTCCTCCAACATCAAATTCTTAAACGTTCCCCATGACATTGAATAAGCAGCTGGTCGACCAAGTGATTGGATCTGACTGTTCCACCAAGTGAGCACTTTGTCAGCCAAAGTGCAAGTAGCATACTTCACCATACAGTCAGGTGGACAGTCACTAATGTCCAATACCGATTCAGTTTTCTCTATCCAATGAATCATACCAATTGCACCCTCGGTGCCACGGAAAGAAATCGGCTTACAAGCCTGAAATGTTTTTTATGAACACCCTCGGCTAGCATTCACGGGCGTCTCAGTATTAGCAGGAGTAGATCCACTGTTGTTAACTCCATGTTCGCGACTACGGCTTGCCTCATATTCAGCAATACCTTCAGCTATTCTTCGTGCAATCATCTGTTCGGTGGTTTTAGTGGGTGGTGGTGGAGGCGTAGTCGTCTTTTGACTTTTTCTAGTGACTCGTCGTTTGGGAGGCATGATTCAGCTCTGCGATGAATAAAATGCAGCGTGTTAATGTTGAGATATTGAATGTGAATAGATCAAAGATTCACATTTGATAGAAATGAATGATATGAAAAGATGAATGAACAGGGTTTTACAACACGTGCCTTACAACTTTGAAACACCCACATGTACCTAGCATAATATAACCACGTTGGCCATGCGTCATTATATAATGTCCAATACATATTTATTTTCATTGTCGTTTAGCACCGTTAATTTCAGAGGTTCTCAAGAATAATCGATCACCAAGATGCAATATGTTTCAGGGTTTACAAGAATTGATTACAAAGTTATCGATAAAGTATAGTTTTAATCACAAGTCGACAGTTGTAAGAGGAAATAATATGGTTAATAATAGGTATAACGAACACGCGATGTACACCAAACATACAATATATATAAAAAGGTCATAACGCTGTTACATTAGTTTAGTACAAAATGAGATGGGATTTCTAATATACCCATCGATGGTTAGCGTTATACAAAAGGTAAAAGGGGTTTTCTATACATGAACCCATTCTACTAACAAAGTTCCATCCAACATACAGCTAGTACACACCTAGTACATACATACGTGTACATCAAAAGTAGTAGTATAATCTAGTGTAGGCACAAACCGCCATACACAGGCCTAACGGAATCATGGTAAATACATCCTAACCGCAACCATCACTGCTGCAGTCATCACACACACACTAGCTACAATCTCTGACACCCTAGCACGCCTCTCTAAAGCTGCAACGCGTGCACGGGTGGATGCTAGACTCTGCCAGTCTGTCTGACGGTGAGTCTCCACAAAATCCATCCTCTGATGGAGCATAGCCATATCCATGTCAGTGCGGGAGGCATCGCTCAGTAGCTCCATCACATCTCTGCTCCTACTAGAGGATATCCTAAACATGGTGTGGACCACAGCCACAAGGGTAGGCACAGTGAGCTCCAGAGGCTCACCAGTGAGAGATGCAGATGGTGGTGAGTGGGAGGATTCTCCAATCTCAAAGGTCGAGGGAATACCCTCTAGTGATCTCCACTCTCTCAATACTCGAGGCATCCAGTCCAGATGAGAAGGTCGGAGCCTCTTCTGTGGCGGCTCGACAACTGGAACCTCAGGCTCAGTCACTGGCGCCTTATCGCGCGGCGCGAGTGGTCCCCTGGGAAAATCCCGAACACAGATCCTAGCTGTCATCCTAGGTACAGGCACACGAGAGGTACTCGCAACAGGTGGTGTAGGGGTAGGAGTGACCACAGGTGCGGTCGGAGGTGGTACTAAGTAAGCATCACTAGTGTCAACAGACATGGCTCTCAAATGAACGGATGACTCATCCTCTACAGTGATCGCGGGACCCTCAAAAGTAGCCTCGGTCGGCTCTTCATCCGAAGCATAAATATGGTAAAGTGATTGACTAGACATACTGTGACAAAAGAAATTGGGTGTGGCGTGTCAGTCGTATGTTAGATGTATGCAAAAGTAAGTATGTATGAATGCATGAATGTTCTAGCCAAGGCTATAGTCTAGGTCTCTAAGGTTTTCAGTCACCTAAAGACTTCTAGTTCGCTATAACCAATGGCTCTGATACCAAGTCTGTCACACCCCGCCAAACGGTAATTACAGTTAACAAGAGTGGTTTGCGGAAGCTTAGTGACGTGGCGGGGGTGCGAGCAGTAAAACAACCAACAGATACATACATACTCAGAGCATATGATTATCGCAGAACGAAATAGATTAAGATGCCATTTGTTAAAGTTTTACAAAAGATTACCACTTGAAAAGTAGTAACAGTAATAGTAGTAGTTGAAATCAGTATTTCACAAAATACATAATATCAAAAGTAGATTTCATAGGTATGACTGCAATAGTTGCAGTTATACAGAGGAAATCCAAGTGTCCCAAAAGTAGTGGCATCCTAACGAGTCCAGGGTAGTCCGTCCTGATAATGCATGCAGATCTTACTTACGCTGCTAATTCCCTAAAAAACATAGAGTAAATCGTCAACAAAATTGTTGAGTGAATTCACAAGTTTGTTTGTTATGTAGGAAACACAAGTTATTAACAAATAACATTTCCCCAAATCAGTTATCAGTAGGAAACACAGGTTAACCTAAATCAAGATTAACATTTCCAATATAGTATACGTAGGAAATCACTTCCTAAACAGTAGTTTTGTGTGAGGAAATATTTAGACGGTGATCCCTCAAAAGGTGAGCTAAACCTGACGAGTAAGGTAACCCGATCTAACCCTATAACCAAACCACGACCCTAATCTGTTGTTGTTGTGCCAAGTAGGACATTTAAGTATACGCTCCCAAATCCGTAGGAGGGTCGTCACGGCGATAGTACTATCCGTATACTCAGTGGCTAGGGTCACCTAGCTAATGGTTATAGTCTGTAGCCATAAGGTCTTTTATGCACTACATCGTTCAGCCTAGATCTGTACCAAGATTCGTTGTCTAAATTCCCAAAATAGTATAAAAACATTTCATAAATCATAGTTCAAATAGTTGTGTGAAATACCCTTCCACAAATAGTCACGTATGAAATATCCTTTCATAAATAATCATGTAATCGTATGAAATACCCTTTCATAAACCAATCAAGTAAATACATGCAGTATTTAAATCAGTTATCGCATGCAGTTATACATACGATTTCTATGTTTTCCACCCCGAGTTTTAAAAGCATTAAAACAGTGAAAAGGGGTTTGTGAACTCACTTAGTAGTAGAGTAGATGTGATAGCTAGCGGTGAAGAGTAGCGTCGCCCAACGAAAGTCAACCTATACAATATAATGTATTAACCATAAGTACGTTTGATTTGTTAAATCGCTTATGTTAATGATTCATTTGGTGACAGTGTTTCGTTATTAGCGCACGTACATATATTGATTCTATATATGTATACTTATGTGAATATACGTATTGTATATTTTAAGTCATTTGTCATATTTATTTCCGTTAAATAAATATCATCAAAGTTTTCAAAATAGTTGTATATATTTAATTAAATCATTATCAATGATTTTGAATCAAGTTTTAATGATTATAGTAAACGTATAATGTTCGTCTCGTTCCACATGTGCATATATACCAATAGGTTCGTTCTACATTTGTAGGTATATATATACACTTTTCATAAATTCGTATACTTATATAAGTCGTTTAGGTCCCCAAGTCACTAGTTTCCAATTAGTTGTATACGTTTAATTAAGTCATTATTAATGACTTCAAATCGAGTTTTAACGAAAATGTTAAACGTATAAAGTTCATTGTTTGCTTAATTGATTCTCGTTCTGTTAAATAATTCGGTTCACATTTTATGTTTGGAATGTTTTGGAGGTTTATTTTGCTTGGCCCAATTACTCGGCCCAATAGCGATGGATTTAATTTCATGACCCGAGAGGCCCGATCAAATAGTTTTGGTCCATCCTATTAACCCATTTACACACTTGGCCCAGTTTGATGACTCGGTCCAACTCAGCCCATGGCCCATTCAAAAGTCCACAGCTCGAGGCCCAACAGAACAGCCCAGCCCAGCCGGCCCAGCCCACAACCCATTTAAAGCCGATCGGCTTGGGTCAGCTGTTCGGCTTGGCCAGCCGTTCGGCTATGGCCCAAGCCGTTCGGCTATAAGCCTCAGGCCCAAATGTTTTGCACTCGGCCCAATTATATCCGATCCAGCATGTGACCCGGCCCAGCAAACAGCCCAAGCCAGACCAGCCAGCCGTTCGGTTTGGACTAGCCAGCCGTTCGGCTCGGCTCCTCGACCCAGCCCCTGTTCGGTTTTTAACTCTGCAACATTTAATTCGAGGTATGTTTTTGCTATGGTTCTAATGGATTTTGAGTTTATATGCTTTATATCATCCATATATTATGTTATATCATATTTATAACAACTTTTATATATGAAATTCTTGATTTCATGTTTTTGGTTCAAAAACCATCTTCCAAATCAAAGTCCCAAATCTTCAAATTTGTGTGTTATACACATAGATTATGACATATATACTTGTTATACTATGAATTATAAGCATAGAATTTCAAAACGATGAGTTTTCTTACAATGTAAAAAAATTTGAGGAGGTTGATGATGATGGCGATGAGATGATGAGGATGAAGATGATCTTGTTGTTCCACTTCCACCACCACAATCTGCTGCTGTTGGTTGCTTATGCTGATTTTGATCTTGTTTGTATATTGAGAGAGAAAGGAGATAGATAGATTGTGATGAAAATGAAAATGGTGTTGTGAGGTATGATGATATCAAAAGATCAGGAAATAAGAGTGATACGGAGTGTAGATTTTTAAACAGAGTTTTGCCTCCTGCATTATTGGCGTTTGGTAGCTTATTTTTGCACTGAAATTCCGCGTACGGGTATAATTATAGCAATATAAAATTTAACAATTTATATTTTTATTTTGTAGATGCTCTCCTGTTTCGTAGTACATTTTCAGAATAATGAGATTATCATTATTTTTAGTTGTTGTACATTTTTGTACATTTTACTGCGCGCATTTAATTGAGCGCCAATTTTCAGTAAATTTAGGATTTCATATTTTGAAGTAATGTTCTAACTTCTTCCAAATGAACGAGAAAATTTGCATTTTTATGATTTGACGTCGTATGCGCGTTTTAGAATTGTTTCTGTTCGTGTTATAATACGTTTTATGTTAAACGTATATTTAAACCCTTTTGTCTATACGTTATAGATATATAAGTACTCGTAATTAATAATTTCATTATTAATTATTTTTGTGTCCCGAAACTTTTGTTATTTATTTTTGTCGGCTTCGTTCCGATACGTTCGTACGTAATTTATAAATAACTACGTATCATGTGATACTTTTTGTATTATTGTTTTGAGCTCGCTAGGCTGACATCACATCCTAAGTTTAGTTTTAAACAATCGCAGGGAATTAGCGTAAGAAATGCATGTAATTAAGTATAATTATATACCTAATTTGGAGAAATGTCACATTACAGTCTTTGGATACCACTACTTATACTACTTCATACTTGCTTCGTTGCAACATATCAGACTCAGGTGAGTCTCATAGCCCCGACTTTTACTGTTTTTACTCCCGGGGTGGGAATACATGCTCAGATTTGTTTTACATATGAACACAAGTACAAAACTCAATATATTGACTGCATGAGTTTGTTTTCACTAATCATGAAGTCCTCCACCACATGGTTTGTTAATATGGATTTAGCGTGAATGTTAGTGTATGGTACCATATGGGATTGACAATCCCTGTCCGGGGTAGTCGCACTACCATGACTGTGATGTCAAACGGGCACATTATCATTTGTTCACACGTGTGTTGATTAGGCACATGCAGGAGGCACCTCGCTCAGGTCCTTGAATGTGGATCCTGACACCCTCAGTTAAGCTCGAACTATGGGCTCATGGCAGTAATATACATATTTATTTGATTGATTTCAAATCATTATACTAAATCTTGTGGTTCATACATGATTGTTTCATTAGTACACCTGTGAGCTCACCAGCGTTAGCTGACCCTTTTAGCATGTATTCTCAGGTACTCAGCAGTAGTAGATCTGCTCAGGATTATTAGCTCGAGTCGCATACAGACATCAGGAGATTCCCTTGCATCTCTACATTTTGTACAATTAGATATGCCCTTGAATCTCTAACATTGGATACACGAGCTTTTGTGACTACTACAACAATGTAACACTTTTACATTATATTAATGTAATTTGTAAACGACGCATATAGAGTCGTTCATTATATCTTATGTGCTTTGAGTATTGATTAGTCGCGCCCCGATCCGATTCGCTTCCGCAACCCGAATTTGGGGGTGCGACATAACAGGCCAAGATATTTGATGCATTACTGGTGTGATTTGTTCTAGAACACATTTCGACAAAATTCACTTCTTTAACTTCTCATAAATCCAACCTGAGTATGTATTACTGGTGTGATTTGTTCTAGAACAGTTTTTTACCAGATTCACTTCTTAACCTTTTCATAAATCCAACCTGAGGTATCAAAAAAGAAAATCTCAGTTTTTAGAAACATTATAAATAACATATTGGAGTATTATACTTGAAAAAAATTTTAAGCTTCTGCACATGATTTTACCAATAGAAATGGGTTATTTGCTTTGCAAATGCAGTCATTTTGAAGAATAAAGTTGAAGTTTGTCACCAAATCGAAGCCTTGGATATCTATCTATATATGTATAATAGGAAGATGAACTAAATTGCAAATTTTCAAATATTTGTTATGAGCATACAGTAATAACTATACCAAGTAGATCAACATGCAAGTTCTAAACACATAAAGATGCCCTGCTATTACCGTATCTCGATCATAGCTGGCTTCTTCAGCAGCTTTAACCCCTAAAATCACTTCGATCAGCATATTTTGCACCAAAAAATTGAGGAAGATATGCTTCTATATTATGGCTACGATACCTTAATTGACTAATAACACACTAAAATAAAAGAGAAACGCATACCAATGTTGTAATCCTTGAGGTCCCTTAACTACATGAATAGATGCACCAATGACCAACCTCTAGAAAAAATAAAAATTGAACCGTGTTGAATCCCCTACGCAGCCATTTTGAAGAATAAAGTTGAAGTTTGTCACCAAACCGAAGCCTTGGATATCTATATATGTATAATAGGAAGATGAACTAAATTGCAGATTTTCAAATATTTGTTATGAGCATAAAGAAATAACTATACCAAGTAGATCAACATGCAAGTTCTAAACGCATAAAGATGCCCTGCTATTACGTTATCTCGATCATAGCTGGCTTCTTCAGCAGCTTTAACCCCTAAAATCACTTCGATCAGCATATTTTGCACCAAAAAATTGAGGAAGATATGCTTCTATATTATGGCTACGATACCTTAATTGACTAATAACACACTAAAATAAAAGAGAAACGCTTACCAATGTTGTAATCCTTGAGGTCCCTTAACTACATGAATAGATGCACCAATGACCAACTTCTAGAAAAAAATAAAAATTGAACCGTGTTGAATCCCATACCCAAAACAATAATAAGTCATAAATCAATGTCCAAGAAGCAATAAACATGCCTTCCCATAAGTCTTATGTGCCGATATACGAAATTTGCCAGCAAATTCTAAATCCTTCTCGACAAGCATCTTTTGATGCATACTTAACTGATTGATAATCGAAAAGCTAAAAACAATCAACAGCTTAGTAAAGCATCAAAATAAAGAAGTTTAAATAAAGGAATCATCCCATGTAAGTACACCTTTCTCGGTCATTTCATCGAGCACCTTTCTACCACTCACGGAATTACAACGTACTGTATGTAATTTAAATTAGTTTAGAAATATATGATCATTAACATCTTCTATACACACACACACACACACACACACACACACACACACACACACACACACATTGAACAAAAGTACACAATCATAACATATACACTACATCTGGCTTTCTACATCCGAACAATTCATGAATCATTTCTTTGTACCTGAATATCCATCCATCAAGGACTACTAAGGATTGAAATTATTGTACTCCCAAGTAAATGATATCACTGCATACAACAGTAAGTAATTCTTTCTCTCAATATATTGGAAAGCATCATAAAATTGTAGGCATATAATGTGAAACAAAGTGTTTCTAATTGACAGAGATAACAAACGAGAATGAAGAATTAGAAATAAAGTTAAAGTTAGACTTTGACTTGAATGAATGCATAAGATCATACCTGCTATATTCCAATTTGAAATCAGATTCCCTGCAACTTTGAATTGAGACCTTACAAATACATGTTACAATAATCGAATATTAGGTAATTAATAAGTATAGATGCAAAAAGCAACAACAAAAATATACAACTTGAGAAAACCCACTTCATCATCAACGCATCATGGAGAAGACGACTCAAGTTTGATTCCCGATTTCAAAATCCTTTACCCAAATCACTGCTTTGTGATGTACGATCAGAGAAGAAGAATATAAAACTAAAAAATTAGCATAAAATCAAAAATTGTGGATAAAATTTCAAAATTTAGCGTAAAAGAAACATTTCGCGGAAAACAGATAATTGATGGAATAGAAACCAAATGGTTTTAATGTACATGGATTTGATTTTAAGCGCTTAATATTACAAAGAATTTGAATTTTGGTTTACCAAAATCAACTGCCAGGAGCGTGAGTTTGATTTTGCATTGACGTGGTGGAATTAGGGTTTTGGAAACTTATTGAGAGACGATGAGCATATGGACGGTTGTTTGTCACCGGCTCGGACATTGATCGGAGATTGATGAATTGTGGACGAAATAACTATTACAATTGAATGAATATGATACCTCTTTAAACAATAGCTTCCTGGAGAAGAGGGGAAGATAGACGTGGGAGCGGTTGAGACCCGGTGAAGAAAACCACCTTTTGGAGCAAAATAACTGAAACTCTAGAATAAAGGACGGTGGTGATCTAAAGTCAACGTGATCTAAAGGTCCAGGTTACAAGTCAATGATAAAAATAACCTCCAAGGTAGTTACACTCTCCTTGGGCCATAGATAAGGAGAATTTTATTATACTTATTATAATAGCTTTTTAAAATTAATACATTATATCTAATAGGTAATAATTTTTTTCCTATACAAAAAGTTAATTCATTTTCGTACTAATATGTCATACATTGCAATCATCTAATATTATGATTATTAACTATCATGTTTTAGTTAAATTAGTTTTAAAAAAATATATATGAAATCGATTATTTTCTGTGTATTTTGGTATATGTTACTATTGAGTTTCAATAATAAATTTTCAACTTTTAACAATAGTAATACAATGAAAACTTAAATATAACATATGATTAATTTTTATTATTTTAATTACCATGCATTTTAATCACCATGTATCGCAAGTGCTCAACAAAAAGCCTCCTAATTATGCCACATCATCAAATTAGTTTTTCCTTAAAAAATTTCATAATTCCTAACACTCTCATCTTAAAACTTTTTAAAATCTTAAATTTCTAAAAAAGTAATGTCTTATATTATGTGAAGAGTCTCAATTCAATTTTACATTATTATAATAGCTTTTAATTTTATACATTACACTTAATCGATAATAATGTTGTACCCACATAAAAAAGTAATTCATATACTTACTGATGTCTCATAAATTGCAATAATCTAATATTATCATCATCAACTACTATGTTTTAATTATTGAAATTAGTTTTACTAAAATATATATATATGAAATTTATTACTTTCTATGTATTCAGGCAAATGTTACTATTGAGTTTCACGAATAAATTTTCAACTTTTAACAATAGTAATACAATTGAAACTTATAAAAACATATGATTAATTTAATTTTTTTAATTACCATGCATCACAAGGGTTCAACACATGTATTAAGAGTTAACATAATTTTGCTAATAATGGTTGTTACTTTTGTCATTCATACAGTTACAAGATCGGTGAAACTGTGAGAAGTGGACATAGACTTAAATTTTAACCACTCTTAACGAATGGAGGAGGTTACATCAAATTTAAGTATCAACTGCTGAAAACATAAACACAAGTCCATCTATTATAGTTTCATTATCAATGATAATTGCATCTTTTAATTAATAACATAAACACAAGTCCATCTATTATAGTTTCATTATCAATGATAATTACATCTTTTAATTAATAACATTAAGCTTACAAATTAATATAATTGAATCTTATAAACGTCCGTGCATCGCACGGGCTCAAGACCTAGTTTTTAATAAGAGATACTCCGTAGTATTTTGATATTGTTTTGTTTCAATCGGATCGCATTATTTATATATTTTATTAAATATAAATAAAATAAATGTCTACTTAATTATTTTAAGCTTCTTTCTCTAACTACCAAAAATGAGAAATGGGCCAACGGCGTCCACCAGCCGCTCTGACGCCCAATAACAATTCAAACATGTGCTTATTATAAATTTATAATCAAGGTGATGATCAACTTAAACCCAAATACAAGATTGACAAAATTCAGTTGATTATAAATTTTTACTAGATCTAAGACCCGCGAAATTCGCGGGCTATATCATTAAAATGTTACAACAAAATTTATCATAATATGAAGTAGTGGACATTGAATACACAATAAAAAATGTATATTTTGGTGAAATTGACTTGTTCCCGCTAAATACAATATTTTCGATGACAGTATATGTGTTGATATATTGACATACATTGATACTAAGTTTGCACAATAATTGAGTATAATTTCAACAAATTCAAGAACTTAATAACATATATGAGACGTACGAAAATCTTCATGTAAAAAACGTGAAAACAATTTAGTATCATATCTGTTTATCTTAATTATGGACATATTGGGGATTTTTAAAGTATTTGTAAAGTAAAAATTAAGGATTTATTATAATGGATGTAGCATTAATAGTGTAGCATGTACACCAAGTTAAACCTTAGTTAGACCTTCGTGTCTTATTGCATCGAATAAAAAAATAAAGGCTCTCGTAAGACCGTAGCAAAATATAGTAATTCATATATTAATTATTATTATTATTATTATAATTATTAATATTATTATTATTATAGAATTTACAACTTTCTCGTACATACAATGAACCGTATTATAGATTAATTTTCTTTTAGCTTTGTGCATATGGGCTTGATTGTTTATTTGGCGATTATCATGAACGTGCTTGAAGATCTATATTATCTTAATCGATCTTAATATTGAAAGAATTGGTCTAAACATTAAAAATAGTTTAAGAAGTTTAATACCAGGGGGCTACTAACCATACCCCCGGCCCACCTTTTTTTTTTTACTTTCTGCTCTTACCTCCTCTTTTTTTAAATTTCTACCTCCTGTTTAGTCTAAAACTGAAAGTGATTCTGTACTGAACTTGACCAAACTTAAATAAAACTAGACTGAAAAGGTGGGTCAGGGGGTAGGAGCAGACTTTTGGAGGTGGCAATAGAAAATCCCTTAATACCATCTTAATCATGTTTAAAGACATTTTAAATGAACTCTAAGTACAATGCATAGGTGTTTATTAAGATTCCTATACATGAAAAGCTTTACATATCGGGTGGGTGAGGTTTCTCAAATAAGCTCCTTTTTAGGACACAATTGTAGGAAGTTATTCACAGTTCTATTCTATAATTAAACGATATAAAACACGACTAAATAATAATTAAAACAAAAACACTCATCACCTTCTTTTCCAACCTAGTTCAGACCACTACCTGGTGGTTGAGCAATGGTGCTCGACGATGGTCGACCGGAATTGACCACTAAGTTTTTCGTATCATTGAACCATAGACTATAATGACTTGAGTGCTTCATCATTTAACTTATTACCAAATAATATTTGACATTGGTGTCTCTAGCTCGACAACCATCTTAATTAGTTTATACACAAACTAGCAAGTCAATGTTAATTGTTTCACATTATACACATATATTATTATTATTGACAACATCAATTCAATACCTATTTTCAGTGTTGCTCGTAAAAAGATTAAATAGTCATTTTCATGTGTTATCATGCGTAGTCATGTTCGATATTGATTGTTGACTTTTGAAACTAAAATGTTATTATCCTGCATAGCCGCGGGTCAATAAACTAGTTTCTATTATAAAGGTAGAGGGAAATTTTCCGAATCTAAGTAAGAGTGAAAGTTTTGATCTAAATAGAGGAGGACCCGTGTCAACAAATTAGTGACATCTCTCAATTCTATCCTAAACGATCTTTCTACCTACATGAACCAATCCCTTTGAATACCCCATGCACACTATTTTATGATAACGTACAATAATGATTATACATATTTTGGGATATATCATATTTTGAAGTTTAGGAGTTGTATATTTGAAATTCACCTAAAGTATAACACCCCTCGTTTCAACATAAACAATAATATAATAATTGCGACTCGGAAGCGTATATTTAAAACATACTACCAATGTACTCAAAATGTTAATAAACTTTTTCAAACTTATTACATGACATTTCAACAAACTCGGTGTTATATAATTCAAAACATCTCTTTAGTTATCAAAATAACATCAGAGTAAAAGCCTGTCAAACATTCCATCAATTCCAAACACTTCCTGCCCTGCCCAATATGTCCCCTCTATTTTAACCTGCAGGAAGAACTGTGGTGGGGTTAGCATAAAGCTAAGTGAATGAAACTATAAGCAACAGTACAACCTAGCATAACAATCTGTTTACATCAAATAACAATAAACAGAAAATCAATCATTCACTCGACATCCAATCAATGTCAAGCTACACCAATCAAACATTATAAATCGTCATGAGGACCGGTGGCTCCTGAGATACCCTAATACCGGTTTGGTAATCAAGGAACTCTTATCAATCATCTGTATTGGCCTATACAGAATTACCGGTAACCAGTTGTTAATCACACACGACCTAGATCTCCAAACCAACATTTCAAGTTTCAAGATCTCCTGTCGTCTACAATAACAACCAAGTCCAACTGTCAAGTCAAGTTGACCTCAGAATCTTACATACTAGCTCAAACAGCCAAGTAAGCAACTAGTCAAACTATCATGGCAAGATATCTCAACAATTACATTCTATCAAAGTAAGACTATAATTACTTGTTGTAAATCAAATCATTACAACTAAATCACACTGAGGTTACAGATCCACTCACCGACTACCTCAGACCTCCACTCAGTAGTCTAATATCACTGAGCCTTCTCCACATCTGAGAATCAACCAATCAAATATAAGTTAGTAATCAAATCATAAATACTGAACTTATATCAATCTTTAACATTAGGAACTTAACATAATCTACATCAAGATTACTAGTTCCTAACTATCCACTAATGATTTATAATATAATCATTATCATCTATTAACATATATCAATTAGCAATCATATTACTTATTTACAAACAAACAAGAAATGTTGTACCTGCCCTTCAAGCCGCCGGCTTCCTCCTAGAAGCCGTCGGCTTCCTAACCTCACCCGCCGGCTTCACTTCAACAACCGCCGGGTAATTTACCAAATGTGGTAACAGAACTAAAACCCGTTTTAAAGCTTATACCAACCGCCGGGTCGGGTTTATACCCGCCGGTTTCCTACAAAACATCACAAGCCGCCGGCTTGGCTTATGAAGCCGCCGGCTTCGGCTAACAAGAACAAGCCGCCGGCTTGGCCAAAGAAGCCGCCGGCTTCTGGCCTCGTCCCAGCCCAGCACGAACAGCAGAAACCCTAACTCGCGGGTTTAATCCCCAAAACACCAAAAACTCGTTTTTAAACGGTTATAAACCTCAAATATCATCACATAATCAATATGTAACACTTATAACCTGTTTCTAACATCCAAATCTCTCAAATCATCAATTTACCCAAATTCAATCAAAATCAAATTCTTAAATACACAAGAATACTTACTGATTGAAGAGCATAATGATGATAATCTGATCATGATGAAATTTCACGAGAATCACAACTTCCTGATTTGATTTCTAGTTTGATTTGGAGGTTTTCAGAGAGTTTCTGTGAGTTTCAGAATAAAATGAATAACTTTCCTAAATAGGAAAGGATATATATAAGTCGGCTCATCCAACCGCCTTCAATATACGGGTATAATTTAATACCCCATCTCAATCTATTGTCTGGAACCCGAAAACCATTTGCGAGTCCAAACATTTTAATGTACCGTCAACTATATTAATTTACAACAATTAATAATTCACTTATCACATTGGAATATTCGACTCCTATTCCAATTATTTCAAATATTTCAAACAATATTATTTCCAAACACATTTAAATCAAGAAATAATATATAAACAACTAGGTCCATGTAACACCCCCAAATATGATGATTTGCGGAAGCTTGATTTGGGTGTTACTAATCAATAACAAAGCACAAAGATAAATAGCAAACGACTCTATATGCGTCGTTTTAACAAAATATATTGATAACTGAAATGTTTACAACATTTAAAGCTTTACATAGCTCGAGTTAAATATAATGAGATTTCAGTACATAAGTACTTATACAAAATATACTAATGCAAGAAAATCTCAATCGTCTGTATGCTGACTCGAGCTAAATCCTGAAACAGAAACATCCTACTGCTGGGTACCTGCGATATATGCTAAAAGGTCAGCTATAAAGCCGGTGAGCTCACAGGTTTGAAATCAAGTAATATCGTATGAACCGCAAGATTTAAATAATGAATTGCATCCAGCAATTAAATAATGAATTGCATCCAGCAATTTGAATAATGAATTGCATCCAGCAATTTAGTGATAATCATCGTGTATACAGCCATGAGCACATAGTTGAGCTTAACTCGAGGGCCGGGTCCCCTATAGAGAATTCCGGGCGAGGTGCCTCCACGAATGCCTAATCAACATTCGTCTTCCCAAATATTAGTACGTTCGTTTACCCGGTTAGTGCTTGCTAACCCGAACGAGGAGGGTCAATCCTATATGGTACCATATACTAATATTCACGCTACAACGTATTAACAACTATGCTGACGGAGGACTTTAAAATGATTAGTTTCGAAAAACTCATGTAGTATATGAAAAGTTGGTACTTGCGTTCACAGGTTAAAAGTTGAGCAGTATATCACACCCCTGAGTAAAACAGTAAAAGAGGGGATATGAGACTCACCTGAGTCTTATGAGTTTAACTTAATAAACTTGAGTTGATTAGCCGAGTATGAAGTCCAAAGACTTGTAACCTGAGGGTGTCCACGACACGCGATGGTTATAATCATGATTGGGTATCTCAAAAGATCACCCTTGTAGTTGTTCATTCAACTATAATGTCCAAATTTCCACTATTTGGTTGATAAGTTTGAGTATTTGAAAAGTGTACGGCCCATTGGTGACGGATTTGTAATAATAATCTCAACTATTATTATTTTGATTTCGTGTCGTTATACTTGAAAAATGTGTTTTGATTGTGTTTTAGAAGCCGTTACGAAATCTAAGTACGGGGGTCCGGGGGCAGCGCCCCTGGCTGGGGTCGAGCTGCCAGGTCAGCTTGGAAAATTTTTATTTCTACTATATTGCTTTGACGAAAAACGCATCTGGAACCGAATTTGGGTAAAATCGAGTGATAAATTTCGAGTCTCGACACTTAGTAAAAATCTGTGTTTTTGAGGTTCTGGTTTGTGCGACGTTGGGTGCGACGTCGCAGGTAGGATTGCGACGTTAAGCATGACGTCGCTAAAGGCGACGTTTCGCAATTTAATGCGACGTAGGGTGCTGCGTCGCTAATGCGACGTTGGTGATTTCTGCGACGTAGGGGCTTGCGTCGCTAAGAGCGACGTGGTGAGGTATTTGCGACGTTAAGGCTGACGTCGCTATATGCGACGTCGCAATTTAATGCGACGTTGTGACTGACGTCGCACTATGCGACGTCACGAGGGGTTTTGCGACGTAGACGCTGACGTCGCATAAATTCGGGGTCAACTGCGACGTAGCGGTCTGTTGGCCGGAAAATGTGTCGAAAACGAGTTTTTCGGTTTCCGTTCGGTCCAAAACTTTTACCCAACCCGTATAGGGACATTATAAGTGTATACAAACAACCACAAGTCGAAAATAATGGAAATCGAAGAGTTTCGAGAATTGTCGGAAACTTACAAAGTGTCGGATGAGAAATCCGAAAAGATAGGATGATAGATCGTGAAGCGGTGGTCGTTTTCTTCCAAAAGAGTAGTATGATCCAAGTGCGTTTAGTATGTTTATTTGTCGATTTTGTGAAGTTGGGGGTATTTGGTTGGTTGGTGGATTAGAGAGAAAAGAAAAGGAGAAAGAAAAAGAGAATGAAAAAGTGAGAGAAAAGAGTGGGAAATGGGAGGTTATCCTCCCATTTTTCGCCCCGCGTTCCCGCTCCGTGCGGTGTTCGTTTGCTCCGTCGTTTAAACGTTAAATAATTATTTTTCATATTAAATGGTAGATTTTAAATACAAATTATTACGCGATATTTTATTTAATTATTTTACAAATAAGTTTACGTTTGAGTTATAAATGTAAGTTGGTTTATTTAGTTTGTGCGTTTTACATTTTAAATTGTGTAACTTTCTGATTGTACGATACGAATAAATACGAAATATTATTATAATAATATTTTTTTTTGACATAACAACGTTATTTAATAAAATTGGTCACCAACGTCCGTATTAAATTGAATCGAAATACATTCGATTTAATTGCGTACGATTTAACCAAATCGCATTTTCGTATATATTCAACAATATATATAATTCGATACATTAATTAGCCTAACTAGGAACTAATTACATGTATTAACATATGATTAGGCACTAATTACTAGTCCTAATTTCGCGGGTGTTACATTCTCCCCCTGTTAGAAGAATTTCGTCCCGAAATTTAGCTCGAAGTCGTGTTTGATGTGGAATCAGTAAAGAGTTGAGGATATTTGAGTCGCATTTGGTCTTCCCGTTCCCAGGTGAATTCCGGACCACGCCGCGAATTCCATCTGACCTTGACGATGGGAATACGACTTTGTTTCAGTTGTTTGACCTCACGGTCCATAATTTCAGCGGGTTCCTCAACGAAGTGAAGTTTATCGTCAACACGAATTTCATCTAGTGGAATAATAAGTGTCTCATCAGACAGACACTTCTTCATATTTGAAATGTGAAAAGTGGGGTGCACGCTGCTGAGTTCGGATGGCAGCTGCAATCGATAAGCTACGGGGCCAATCCGTTCGAGGATCTCAAAAGGCCCGATGTACCTGGGATTCAACTTCCCGCGTTTGCCAAAACGGATGACGCCTTTCCAAGGCGATACTTTTAAGAGTACTCGGTCCCCAACTTGGAACTCGAGCGGTTTGCGTCTCACGTCAGCGTAACTTTTCTGACGATCACGTGCGGCTTTGAGTCTGTTTTGGATTTCCACAATTTTCTCAGTGGTGGCGTGTATGAGTTCAGGACCAGTGAGTTGACTATCTCCCACTTCAGTCCAACAGATCGGTGATCGGCACTTACGACCGTACAGTGCCTCAAACGGTGCAGCCTTAATGCTGGCATGATAGCTGTTATTGTACGAGAATTCGCACAACGGTAGATGTTTTTCCCAGTTTGTACCGAAATCAACTACGCAGGCGCGTAGCATATCTTCCAAGGTTTGAATGGTTCGTTCACTTTGGCCATCGGTTTGAGGATAGTACGCGGTACTCATATCGAGACGGGTACCCAATGCTTTTTGAAGTGATTGCCAAAAGTGAGAGGTGAAACGGGCATCTCTGTCAGAGATGATTGAGATTGGAACACCGTGATGAGAAACGATTTCCTTGATGTATATCTGTGTAAGGCGTTCCATTTTATCGCTTTCCTTGATTGCCAGGAAATGAGCAGATTTGGTGAGGCGGTCAACGATCACCCAAATGGTATCGCAACCGTTCGACGACTTGGGTAGTTTGGTTATGAAATCCATGGCAATTTGATCCCATTTCCATTCAGGGATTTCAGGTTGTTGGAGTAAACCAGGAGGTTTCTGATGTTCGGTTTTGACCTTCGAGCAAGTAAGACACTTGCTGACATAAGTGGCGATTTCGGCTTTCATGTTCGGCCACCAGTAAAATTCCTTGATGCCGTGGTACATCTTATCGGATCCCGGATGAATAGAATATTTAGACTTGTGAGCCTCGTCCATCACCAAGTCTCGGAGGTTCCCAAAACTAGGCAACCAGATTCGGTTTGAGAAGCACCTAATCCCGTTAGGTCTGATTTCGAATTGTTTGTCAATACCCCGTAAGGCTTCATTTTTGATGTGTTCAGATTTCAGGGCTTCGATCTGAGCGGTATGAATTTGAATAGTAAGATCGTTATGGATGGTCATACTGAGGGCTCGGACTCGAAGTGGTTTTGGTCGTTCCTTTCGGCTGAGGGCATCGGCTACAACATTAGCCTTCCCTGGATGGTACTTGATCTCGCAATCGTAATCGGTAAGCAACTCGACCCATCGACGTTGCCTCATATTGAGATCCTTCTGATCGAATATATGTTGGAGACTTTTGTGGTCGGTAAAGATGGTGCACTTAGTGCCGTAGAGATAATGTCTCCAGATTTTGAGAGCAAAAACGACAGCTCCAAGCTCGAGATCATGAGTGGTGTAGTTCTTTTCGTGAATTTTCAGCTGTCGTGAGGCGTAAGCAATGACTTTATCTCGTTGCATTAACACGCAACCGAGACCTTGGTGAGAAGCATCGCAGTATACCACGAAGTCATCGGTGCCTTCGGGTAAGGATAGAATTGGAGCACTGCAAAGCTTTTGTTTCAAAAGTTGGAACGCTGACTCTTGTTTTTCGGTCCAATCGAACCTTTTGTCCTTCTGAGTCAGTACCGTAAGTGGTTGAGCTATTTTAGAGAAATTTTCGATAAATCGTCGATAATACCCAGCAAGACCCAAGAATTGTCGTACTTCAGTTGCAGAGGTGGGTGCTTGCCAGTCTTTGATAGCCTCGATCTTTGATGGGTCCACGTGAATTCCCCGACTGTCGATCACGTGACCAAGGAATTGAACGGTTTGAATCCAGAACTCACACTTAGAGAATTTGGCATAAAGCTCCTCGTGTCTGAGTAGTTCAAGGATGGTCTTAAGGTGTTGCGCATGTTCTTGCTCGTTGCGCGAGTAAATGAGTATGTCATCGATAAAGACAATGACAAACTTATCGAGGTAAGGTTTGCACACCCGGTTCATGAGATCCATGAATACAGCCGGTGCATTGGTTAGACCGAAGGGCATCACTTGGAATTCGTAGTGCCCGTAACGAGTTCTGAAAGCAGTTTTCGGAATATCGGTGTCGCGAACTCGTAACTGATGATAGCCTGATCGCAAGTCGATTTTTGAGTAGAAACTTGAACCCTGAAGTTGGTCGAATAAATCATCAATGCGAGGAAGTGGATAACGGTTCTTGACGGTCAATTTGTTCAACTCTCGGTAGTCGATGCACATTCGAAATGAACCGTCCTTCTTTTTAACAAATAAGACCGGAGCTCCCCAAGGCGAAGAACTCGGCCTAATGAATCCTCTATCCAGAAGTTCCTGTAACTGAGAGGACAACTCCTGAAGTTCGGATGGGGCTAAACGGTGCGGTGCGCGGGCCACCGGTGAGGCACCCGGCACGAGATCAATTGAGAACTCAACCTGTCTAGGTGGAGGTAAACCAGGTAGTTCTTCCGGAAAGACTTCGGGAAAGTCTCTAACAATTGGCACATCCTCAAGTCGCTTCTCTTCCGACTTCTTCTCGGTGATGTGTGCGAGTATGGCAGGGTAACCCTTTCTCAGAAATTTTCGGGTTTTTAAGCAGGAGATTATATTGAGTCCCGTCCCACCGGTCTCCCCCTGTATGATTAAGGTTCCACCAACGGCGAGTGGGATACGGACGATTTTATCGTGACAAACGATTTCAGCGCGATGTTTGGACAACCAGTCCATTCCAATAATGACATCGAAACTTCCGATTTCAATGGGTATAAGATCGATCGAAAAGGTTTCGTCAGCTAGGTTTAAAGTGCAATTAGGTATCACACTGGTGGTTTCTACAAGTTTTCCATTGGCTAGCTCTACAGTGTACTTAACATCTAAGGCAACAGGAGTGATGTCAAGTCATGGGCAAAAATCATCGGAGATAAAGCTTCTATCAGCACCAGTATCAAATAGAACAGAAGCATTTAAGTTGTTGAGGAGGAACATACCCGAGACCACATTCGGGTCTTGGCGGGCGTCCCCAGATTTGATGACGAAAGCTCTGCTTCGGGTGTTGTTGTTGTTGTTGCTGTTGTTGCGGTTGTTGTTGTTGTTCTTCAGTTTTGGGCACGAGTCTCTGAAATGCCCAGGTTTCCCACACTCAAAGCATACTTTGGGTGGTCTGATGTTGTTGTTGGAATTGTTGTTGGCAGGAGAGCGGCAATCTTTGGTGAGGTGGCCGTACCTCTTGCAATTGTTGCAAAAGGGACCACAGGAACCTTCGTGGTGGCGACTGCACTTGGGACAATAGGGTTTGCTCCCAGTGTAGCCCCGTGTGATGTCAGTGGTGGTGCTGTAGGCTTTGATGGTGTCGGGTTTCTTGTTTTGTTGGTTGGAGTGGTTGTTGTGGTAGTCAGACCACTTTCGTTTGTTGTTTTGGGATGATGAAGTGGGTTGTTCAGAATCTTGGCTCATAGACATCAGGTCTTGGGCCAATGAGATTGCACCGTCAATGGTGGTTGGTTTGGAAGAGATGACGTGTCCCCGAACAAAATCAGGAAGACCAAGGGCGTACTTCCTGATTTTATCAGGTTCAGTGCTTACCATAGCTGGGCGGAGGGCAGCTAGTTGTTGAAACCTGGTGGTATAACCATCGATGTCACCACCCTGAACCTTCAAATTCCAAAACTCCTCATCTAGCTTTTGGAGTTTGGCGATCGAGCAGTATTTGGCAGTGAGTTTTGCCTTCAATTCCTCCCAAGTGAGTTGGTAGGCAATGTCAGCACCCACTGATTGGGTATATGAATTCCACCAAGAGTGGGCATCATCTTCAAGAGAGCAGGTGGCGAAGTTTACTTTGTCGTTCTCCGCGCATTTACTAACACGGAAAACAGTTTCCATTTTCTCGAACCATCTGATCAGTCCGATGGCTCCTTCAGAACCCTTGAAGCTCGAGGGTTTGCAGCTTTGGAAGTCCTTGTAAGAACAAGGTTTGACGGCAGAGGTTCCAGCGGTATCGCTGTTTCTGGTGGAGTTTGGTGGGGTATTCCGAGCTAAGGCTTCAGTAACAGCCTGGGTTATGAGTGAGGTAATCTGTGCATCGGTGTAAGGTCTGGTCTTTGGCGGCATGATTCTTCAATAAAAGAAATGAAGATACATGAGATTTTGCAAGAAAGTTGTATTTATCTCAGATGTGCATGTATAAAAGTAGTAATACATAACATCAACAGGAATAATGGCAATTAATATGAGTCGAAAACAGCAAGGAATATTTAATAGATAGTACGAGTTCAAAGGTTACATCCTACAGATGTATTACAAAAGATGTCGGGAATTGTTACATCCGACTGAATTATAGAGTAGATTACAAGGCAAAGACTACACTAGTCTTAACGTAGATTAATTTGTTCCATCATCGTGACAAGACGGTCCACAGTGTTTGCAAGCCTGCTAGCTTGTCGGGCGTTGTCTTCTGCTAGTGCAAGTCGTTGTGTTAGTCCACGCGCATATTCTTCTGCCTCAAGTGAGCGTTGCACACATTCATCCATCCTTTGTTGCAGAAGGGCATTTTCCACCCTTATTTCTATAATTTGGTTGCGAAGGACATCCATGTTGTTGTTTGTGGTTTCAAGGTCGTCGGAGACTTGTTCGATGCGTTCAAGAGATGTAAGTCTCCAGTTTTCGTTGGTTTCCTGCAACACGACATCCATGGTGCGAAGTCGCTGCTCGTGTTGGTTCACCCTAGCGGCTAAGGCTGGTAAGGCGATGTGAGTGGGGTACGGGCCAGCTCGAGGCAACCTGGAGTTCCTCCTTGCTACCCTTGGGTTCTGCGACCCGAATTGAGAACAAGATGAATTTGATGGTGTGTTTGCCATTTCTGAGACAAAGCGTTAGTAAGATTGAGGCCTATATTCATATAGCTCCTATATAATATAGCCTATTGAGTGTCTAGCATAAACATGTTTAAGTCTCGGTTCTCTCGAGGTCAGAGTCTTCTATTGTATCCTGTTCAGCCATAACTACTTTCAGATCTTACATCATCTTTGCTTAATTGTACATAGTTGATCAGGCTATGTTAAATTAAACTCGTATGCTGTAATCTCTGAACCAGTCATACCTAATAAGGAATACGGCCTAATGGTCATAGTCTAGGCTCACTAAATGCAACCTAGTTCACTATAACCTTAGGCTCTGATACCAATCTGTAACACCCCCAAATATGATGATTTGCGGAAGCTTGATTTGGGTGTTACTAATCAATAACAAAGCACAAAGATAAATAGCAAACGACTCTATATGCGTCGTTTTAACAAAATATATTGATAACTGAAATGTTTACAACATTTAAAGCTTTACATAGCTCGAGTTAAATATAATGAGATTTCAGTACATAAGTACTTATACAAAATATACTAATGCAAGAAAATCTCAATCGTCTGTATGCTGACTCGAGCTAAATCCTGAAACAGAAACATCCTACTGCTGGGTACCTGCGATATATGCTAAAAGGTCAGCTATAAAGCCGGTGAGCTCACAGGTTTGAAATCAAGTAATATCGTATGAACCGCAAGATTTAAATAATGAATTGCATCCAGCAATTAAATAATGAATTGCATCCAGCAATTTGAATAATGAATTGCATCCAGCAATTTAGTGATAATCATCGTGTATACAGCCATGAGCACATAGTTGAGCTTAACTCGAGGGCCGGGTCCCCTATAGAGAATTCCGGGCGAGGTGCCTCCACGAATGCCTAATCAACATTCGTCTTCCCAAATATTAGTACGTTCGTTTACCCGGTTAGTGCTTGCTAACCCGAACGAGGAGGGTCAATCCTATATAGTACCATATACTAATATTCACGCTACAACGTATTAACAACTATGCTGACGGAGGACTTTAAAATGATTAGTTTCGAAAAACTCATGTAGTATATGAAAAGTTGGTACTTGCGTTCACAGGTTAAAAGTTGAGCAGTATATCACACCCCTGAGTAAAACAGTAAAAGAGGGGCTATGAGACTCACCTGAGTCTTATGAGTTTAACTTAATAAACTTGAGTTGATTAGCCGAGTATGAAGTCCAAAGACTTGTAACCTGAGGGTGTCCACGACACGCGATGGTTATAATCATGATTGGGTATCTCAAAAGATCACCCTTGTAGTTGTTCATTCAACTATAATGTCCAAATTTCCACTATTTGGTTGATAAGTTTGAGTATTTGAAAAGTGTACGGCCCATTGGTGACGGATTTGTAATAATAATCTCAACTATTATTATTTTGATTTCGTGTCGTTATACTTGAAAAATGTGTTTTGATTGTGTTTTAGAAGCCGTTACGAAATCTAAGTACGGGGGTCCGGGGGCAGCGCCCCTGGCTGGGGTCGAGCTGCCAGGTCAGCTTGGAAAATTTTTATTTCTACTATATTGCTTTGACGAAAAACGCATCTGGAACCGAATTTGGGTAAAATCGAGTGATAAATTTCGAGTCTCGACACTTAGTAAAAATCTGTGTTTTTGAGGTTCTGGTTTGTGCGACGTTGGGTGCGACGTCGCAGGTAGGATTGCGACGTTAAGCATGACGTCGCTAAAGGCGACGTTTCGCAATTTAATGCGACGTAGGGTGCTGCGTCGCTAATGCGACGTTGGTGATTTCTGCGACGTAGGGGCTTGCGTCGCTAAGAGCGACGTGGTGAGGTATTTGCGACGTTAAGGCTGACGTCGCTATATGCGACGTCGCAATTTAATGCGACGTTGTGACTGACGTCGCACTATGCGACGTCACGAGGGGTTGTGCGACGTAGACGCTGACGTCGCATAAATTCGGGGTCAACTGCGACGTAGCGGTCTGTTGGCCGGAAAATGTGTCGAAAACGAGTTTTTCGGTTTCCGTTCGGTCCAAAACTTTTACCCAATCCGTATAGGGACATTATAAGTGTATACAAACAACCACAAGTCGAAAATAATGGAAATCGAAGAGTTTCGAGAATTGTCGGAAACTTACAAAGTGTCGGATGAGAAATCCGAAAAGATAGGATGATAGATCGTGAAGCGGTGGTCGTTTTCTTCCAAAAGAGTAGTATGATCCAAGTGCGTTTAGTATGTTTATTTGTCGATTTTGTGAAGTTGGGGGTATTTGGTTGGTTGGTGGATTAGAGAGAAAAGAAAAGGAGAAAGAAAAAGAGAATGAAAAAGTGAGAGAAAAGAGTGGGAAATGGGAGGTTATCCTCCCATTTTTCGCCCCGCGTTCCCGCTCCGTGCGGTGTTCGTTTGCTCCGTCGTTTAAACGTTAAATAATTATTTTTCATATTAAATGGTAGATTTTAAATACAAATTATTACGCGATATTTTATTTAATTATTTTACAAATAAGTTTACGTTTGAGTTATAAATGTAAGTTGGTTTATTTAGTTTGCGCGTTTTACATTTTAAATTGTGTAACTTTCTGATTGTACGATACGAATAAATACGAAATATTATTATAATAATATTTTTTTTTGACATAACAACGTTATTTAATAAAATTGGTCACCAACGTCCGTATTAAATTGAATCGAAATACATTCGATTTAATTGCGTACGATTTAACCAAATCGCATTTTCGTATATATTCAACAATATATATAATTCGATACATTAATTAGCCTAACTAGGAACTAATTACATGTATTAACATATGATTAGGCACTAATTACTAGTCCTAATTTCGCGGGTGTTACAGTCCATTTCGAGGATGTTACATAAAGTATTGTTGAAATTCATATATTAATTTCGCTCATAAGCCCTAAATATTATATTCCACATGTACTATATTAATGCATAAGATACAATAACTTTTATGGATATTTGAACATATATGATATTTTGAAATATATGAATGGCATCTATAAAATTCACATCACTCTTAAACCGAGTAACTTCAATAACAAAGTGACACAATCCTCTTCCTACAACCAATAAAAACGGAATAAGTGTAGCTGAAACAGTTAGAGATTGAAAGGTTTTGGGATGATGTGGAAAGATTTATGCTATTACAAAACCCATCATCCAATTCATCAACTTTTGTAATGGTGAAGGTCTCAAAATGGAAGAAATCTATGAAAATATGGATACAATGCTCGGTGAAATCAAAGATGTCATGAAGGAAAGTTAATTTTCTGAAAGATATCATAAAGGAAGATAAATTTTCTAATTCTTATCTGGAAATTATTTTAGCTACTTAGGAAAAAAAACGACAATCCCTTTGCATATTTTGGGATTTGCATTAAGTCCAAGGTTTTATGATCCACGTTATCTTGAAACCTTAGTTTCGGGTGGTATTGCAAGAAAGACTCCAAATAATGATAAAGAAGTAGTTGTTAGTGTGATGGAAGCGTTTGAGAGAATTGTTGAAGATCTTGAAGAGCAAAAGTTGTTACGAACTCAATTTGTAATTTGTAATGTTTCATATGAGAAAAGGGATGTACGATATGCCACCAGCTCAAATGTAATCAACCATGAAACATATTACGAATTTACGATCATTGCGAAGTTAAATATATAATTATATGATATCTTTCGTAAACGCTTTTGATAAAATCTTGTGTATGATATATGTGATCAACCAATGCCTATTACATTGGTATGTACGTAACACTTTATAGTTATTTCATAAACCATAAAAAATAAAACTTATATAATTACCTCAATTGTTACTTCTCTTACATAAATATTATAGCAGATAGTGTATAGCATAGTAATAATGTATATTGTTTAATTGTCAAGATTATAATTTCATGTTAGTCACAAAAACTTTACATATCGATCTATTAGTTCTTGTCATGTAATATTAAAATTCATTAAAATTTTAAGCTAAAACCTTTATGTCATATACACATTTTGATGTTTATCAAATTTGTAGTATTTATTTAGAGTAAGGTTCAAATGAGTACACCAATAGATTTATGCCATGTGTCACTTTATTCTCTCTCATCCACATTTTTAAAAATTAAATATCTCACAAACAGTAAGTCGAAAAATCATGAAAATTGCACCATAAAATTCAGCGTTTTCTCCTCTACGATTTGCCGTCCCTCAAGGCATACTTTCGACAACTTTTTGTTCTACCATTTTTTGATGGGTTTTACAAATTAGTAATACATATGTTAGTGATTGGTTATACATTTAATTTGTGGTTAAGGTTAGGGTTTAGTATGGTTTAGGGTTTATTAGGGTTTAGGGTTTAGTAAGGTTTAAGGTTTAGGGTTTAGTATGATTTAGGGTTTAGAGTTTTGTAAAGCGTTTAGGGTTTGGGTTTAGGGTTTGGGGTTTTGGGGAGAAACCCCAAACCTCAAACCCTAAACCCTAAACCCTAAACCCTAAACCCCAACCCTCTAAACCCTAAACGCAACACTGTAACACATGTGTTAGTAAATGTGAAATCCACCAAAAAAATGAAAAAATTTTTTTTGTCGAAAGTATGCCTTGAGGGACTTCAAATCGAAGAGGAGAAAACGCTGAATTTAATGGTGCAATTTTCATAATTTTTGGATTTGTCGTTTGTGAGATAATTGATGTTGGGGGTAAATGGGTTTTGTACATGTGAAACATTTTCTTTGTACACATGGCTTGATATCATTGGTTCCCTCATTCTCACGCAAATTCCTATTCTCATTTGAACCCTACCCTATTTATTTAATGTTGCTGTATGAATCGGATGATTTTTTCTACACATAAGAAACTTGTTAGTACGTTGGTACTAACTACTAATAAGAACACGAATATAATTTCTAATCTTTTTTATTGTTATTATTATTATTATATTATACTCCCTCCGTCCCAAATTAAGTGTCCTGTATCAGATTTGGAAGTCTTTCCTTTTCAACTTTGACCTTAAATATTTTTGTTTGTGTTATATATTACTTTATGAAAATTATACCAATGAAAATATATTTAAAATCCAATCCATAAATATATTTTCCATTAAGTATTATATAATACAAACAAAAATATTTAAGGTCAAAGTTGAAAATGGAAGACTTAAAAAGTCAATACAGGACACTTAATTTGGGACGGAGGAAGTATATTATAAGTCAAAGGGCTCGTTCATATTTCCAACATTTATGGTTTTTTAACATTTTTTTTTTTGAAGGCTAAGTATATTATAAATTGTCTAATAGCAATGCGCTAATTAGACCCTAATATGTACAAAACACCAGAAGACATACATTGAACCCAGATCCGAACTAAGAGGATACCAAAAGGGATGAAAAAAAACCTGAAAATGCTTCAGGAAAAAATCCCCGATAATAGGGGCCGAGCCACCGGTTTTCACCCTATATCGTTTTTGATGGCATCCCGTGAGGATTAGGTCAACATAATATCTATTAGGATAAATGACAAAAATCGGCTACGAACTGCCATAAATTATTCCATGTATGCAATCTACCCATTTTATTGTTTAAGTACGCAACAAACTGGAAGATTTTGTACTGATATCAGCAATATGGTAACCAGTTACCTGCTAAACCGGTAAATCTGATTATTTGGATTTTCTTTTTTAAATGTAAATGCTTACGTGGCTTTTTTATTATAATTTTTAATATAAAAAAATAACTAAACTAAAATTTTAATACAACTAGGAAATGATGTGTAATATATTAAAAAAATAATAAAAAAAAACAAAAATAAAGGAGTGATTGGGACCCTGCAACTAATCACCCAAACTCGTCGGAGATATATAACTCCGGTCATCTTGTCTAATAACTACAAACATCAAAACCCACCAAATATATGCATATCAAATTTGCAATTTATAACAACTTCTTCAGCAACCATTTTGCATTAACGAAATCAACCCAAGCAAAATCGTTAAGGAAACATCGCAGTTGTTGGATCTGACTATCTGAGCTACTACAACGGAGACGGCAGTACGGTAGGCCGGAGGTTATTTCATCTTCAAAACACCTCAACGAATCCAGATTCAACATAACCGATTGGAGATAAACTCCGACCTTGCCTTTTCAGGTTTCCGGCAAGCACGTAATATGAGCTTTTACAGGTTCCGACGAGCGATCAGAGATAGTGTCGGAGTCAATGGCTGCACATCCGGCAATAAATGTGTGGCGATCCCAAAAATGAAATCCCCAAACTAAAACCCCAGATCAGAAAGAAAAAATGTTCGAACTAGTAATCACACCTTAAAATCATTAATTAAGAGTGTGCGTAACTAATGTTTGGCCGTGGATGTGGACCTAGTGGAGTTTTATTCCGATGGAGTTTTCACTTTGTTGAGTTGGTTCAAATATGTTTATATCCATAATCCATCCATGAATATATTATACTCCGTAATATAATTATAATTATTTAACATCATAGTTCTATACTTGTGTTTTAGATTTGGGTTCTGGATTTGGTTTGTTGTTGTCTAAATAATATTGCCGGAAGTTTATCATGTTGCCGTAAATAAATGGCATGAACACTTGAAGAATTGGATGACACATGTATGTATGACGTGGCAAAAGTTTTTCATGTATATGAAGATGTGTATATAGATCTGACGTGGATGACACATGTTGTGACAACCGTCAATTTAGGACTAGAATTTAGTGCCTAATCAAGTTTTAATACATGTAATTAGTTATGTGTTAGGCTAATTAATGTATCAATTATCATATATATTGTTGAATATATATCTACACAATTATGCGGTTTATTTAAATCGTACGAGTTTCAAATCGAATGAATTTCGATACAATAAATACGGACGTTGGTGAATAATTTTATTAAGAAATACAAATATTATCTAATAACTCAATTTTATTCAGAATCTCATTTATTGTAATATTTCGTATCCAAGTTTTATTACACAATTAATGTATACGAGATTAAAAATACAAATGCGCAAACAAATAAAACGAATTTCCCTTTTAAATATCATAAATAGATAACTGGTAAAATTTTACAATAAAATATTTTATAATAATTTATAATTTAAAATGGAAAATTTAAACGAATAAAATAAATATTTAACGTTAAATGACTGAGAAAACGAACACCACGCGGAGCACGGGACGGAGACTGCGAGGTGAGGCTTTCACCTACACCCCACCTCTCCTTCATTCTTTCTTTCATTTTCATTCTCCAAAAACACACACACACCAAAAACACTCTCACCAAATTCATACAAAATTTCGGAATCATCAAATCCGACAACAAAACTTACATTTTCGGAACCACCATCAAGTGAGGAACAAGATTAACAAAAGCTCTAACATCGTTTTCGGCCTCCATCTTCTTCGATTTGCATTTGTAAGGAAATTTCTAAAAACTTAGATTTGTTTAGTTTTATGTAATATTTTGATGTTTTGATGTTTACACAACTTATATATGTCCATTACAAAGATTAGAACACAGTTTTATAGCTTAAAAACGAGTTTAAATTGAGTTTTGGCCGGAAAAATCGCGAACAGCCGGACTTTCTGGGCTGGTGTTCATCCATGCGACACAAGCCTTGTGTCGCATGTTGTGTCGTATTTTGCCCTTTATGTCGCACCTTGTGTCGTATAAATCCTTTAGTGTCGTAACTCATGCGACACAATATTGTGTCGCACTCTATGTCGCAAACTATGTCGTACTTCTATACGACACAACCACTATGTCGCTATTAAATTAGCATTTCGTATTCGATGCGACACAGTCCCTGTGTCGTATCCTTGTGTCGCATGACGTCTGCGACACAACCATTGTGTCGCATGTCAAATCTTTGTGTCGCATGTTGTGTCGCAAAACACAGAAAAACCAGAATTTTAAAGTCAAAGTTACTGTTCAAAAAAAGTCAAATTTACTGTAGCAGTACTGTAGCAAAGTCAACATTTTAGAATTTTTATTATTTCAACTAAATCACCAACGGGCCGTACACGTTTTCAAAACATACTTCAGAATCAAACAAGTCGTTGTAACTTGTATAAATTCACTCAAACAAGTCGTTGTAACTTGTATCAATTAAATCAAACAAGTCGTTGTAACTTGTATCAATTAAATCAAACAAGTCGTTGTAACTTGTATCAATTCAGTCAACCAAATCGTAGTAATTTGGACATATATATATATATATATAGTTGTATAACAACTACAAAGGTAGTCTTTCGGGATACCGGTACAATTAATAACAATCAAGTGTCGTGAACACATTCAGGTTTCAAGTCTTTGGACATCAATTCACCGCTAATTATTTCGAGTTTATTAAATTAAACACTTCAAGACTCAGGTGAGTTTCATAGCCCCATTTTCACTGCTTTACAACTAGGGGTGTGATATTACTACTCGATTTTGTTTTACAAGTAGAACGCAAGTGCCAAACTTCAAATACTACATGAGTTTCAAGCTAATCAATTTAAAGTCCTCCATAAGCATAGTCTCTAGTATTTTATAGCGTGAATGTTAGTATATGATATCATATGGGATTGACAATCCTCATCCGGGTTAGCACGCACTAACCGGTCAAACGGATGTATTAACATTTGGGAAGACGAGTGTTGATTAGGCACTCGTAGGAGGCACTCCAAGTTAGGTTTCCTTAATTGGGCCTGACAAATCAAGTTAAGCTCAGACTATGTGCTCATGGACAGTATAACTTTTATCTTGCTTAATTGCATTTTAAATTCAATATAAATCTTGCGGTTCTTACAACTATATATTGACATGCAAACCTGTGAGCTCACCAGCGTTTTCGCTGACCCATTTTAGTATTTATCACAGGTACCCAGCAGTAGTTTGGCTGCACAAGCAGGAATTATTAGCTCGAGTCAGCATACATACAACTAGAGATTGGACTGAATTATTATATTTTGTAAAAGTAATTATGCTATGTAATCTCTCAATTTCAGGAACCGAGCTAATGTAACTATATTTTGATGTAAACATTTACTTTATCTATACAAGTTTAAAACGACGCATATAGTGGTCGTTCATTATATCTTATGTGCTTTGTATATTGATTAGTGACACCCAAATCAAGCTTCCGCAAATCATTAAATTTGGGGGTGTCACACATGTACATATGACGTGGCAAAAGTATCGTTGTGGCAGCTGATGTGCAAGCCTAGTCAGCTTTGGGAAACTTCAAAAGGTAATAATGCACTTTTCAAAATCTTAATACGAAACCTTCCTGTTGGTTGCATACTTGAACAATTTATTGGGTAGATTGCATACTTGGAATTTTTTGTGACAGTACATAGCTGATTTTTGTCATTTATCCTTTAAATCCTATCTATTATACACTAAGTAACCAACTAACTCAACTATACATATGAAGGTTACAATCCGTTACATCATCATCCTATACTAATCCAATGTTTGAGCTCCTGTGTAGTGCCCTGATCATCATATCCGAATGCCCTGCAATTTCCTCCAATGCATAATTCAGAGTCTGCCATTAATCAATCTTGAACTCTATCCAGTGTCTCTCTTCTAAACGCCATCTATTGAATCGGTTTTGTATCCTTAAGTAGCTCATAGACTTCACCTCCTTCAACATATTAGAAGTATTTGTCTTTACCCCATTAAACATCATATTATTTCTAGACTTCCAAATTACCCAACATGTCACCAAAATTATCGCTTGAATGATTTCTTTCCTACTCTTAGATCCTTTGATAAATTTATGGTAAAATATCATATCCTTAGCTGAGAATAGAATCATCGGATCTATATTAAACCAATCCTCTAAGTCTTTCCAAAGCTCCTTTGATAGTACGTATCCAGTCATAAGATGATCCAGCGATTCGGCCTGTTCCCCGCTTAATATACAATCTGGGTCGCTTATGTTTAACCCCCTTCGAATCAAAGAGTCTTTAGATGGAAGTCTATTCAACAATAGACGCCATCCAAAAACATTTATCTTTTTTGGAAGCAACTTAGTCCATGGGAATATTAACCTGTTAGGATCCTTCTTTCCCGAGTTCAGTAGGCATCGAACTGTCTTGACCGAGAATACTTTTGAGTTACCCGAGCTCCATTCCCATACATCATGCTCATGATTGAATTCTGCACAGATGTTCATATTGGGCATGTTTATTAACTCATTGATTGCATTTTGCGACCACTCCATTGATTTCCACTTCCATTTATAACCACCTCCATCTGAAACCCGATTCATAACATTAACATTCTTCGATGATTCCAATTTAAACAGTTCCGGGAATTTCTTACACAATTGTCCGTAACCTGACCAATTGTCCAACCAGAACCTTAACACTTTCCCATCACCAATCTTCCCATGAAAATAAGTATTAATATCTATTCCTTTATTGACAAAGGAATTAACAATGGCGCATATTATTCACGTGTGGAACATTTGACATAGAATTTAAATACCATGTAAATTATTAATGTAATTTTAGTTGTCACAGTTTTTTACCATTAATGGATTTAGACCGGCCCATATAAAAGGTCATCAGATACAAAGGCCAAGAGCCCAATATCGATTCTAATACCATTACCCATACCCACTGCGGTTCTACTCTGTGAAACAGAAAGAAGACGGCGACCTGAACCTCTGCCGTCGATTCTTCATCGGAGTTTTGTATTCTATCCGGTAATAATCGTTGTTCACCATATCATTATTTATATTCCTTTATATATATCTATATATACGCGTGTATATATACTTTATCATTACTCTATTGATATGGAAAAAACCTAGGGTTTCTGCGTATCATTTTTTTCTAAATTCGTGTTGTTAGCTGTTCATTTGCAGTAAAATCACTGTGTTAAGTGTTAAATTAATGAGGAAATGTGTGCTTTAGAAATTAGGGTTTCTTAATTCATCGTGATCTCTGCTAGTACGTAATTGATATGAACTTTTACACTTCAGTAGATAGCACATGAGGTGCACATGTTGGTTAATTAGTTTGTGTAGCTGAGTATTGCGTAGTGTTTGATTGTATTGAGGTTAGTTAGTTGATAAATGAAAACAGATTTTTACCTATTAGTATATCTTTAAAACACATACAAGCACACACACTAGTTTGTTTGATCAAATTACTTTACTTATTGTTTTTGTTCTTTGGTAGCTTGATTCCTCTCTTCAATTCTTTCTTAGGAAATCTGGAAAGGGTCGTAGCAGCATTGTTTGTTTTTTTAGTAGGCTGGCAGTGTTATCAAATGTCAATTTATGTTGTACTTCCATTTGTGTTATATATGTTTATTCACTAGTTTTTGTTGTTTATGCAGGTGCTGAGTTACGAGTATATGTTGAATTTGTTCAGTTTGAAAGAGTCAATTAAGTAGGGATAGCTGATAGTTTAGGGGTTGAGAAGTGGTTTATTCGGAAGGATCTGGAACGTAAAGGAGTTGATGGATAGTGCTGATGATTTGACTTTCAGGATCATTTTTTCTGGGGATGGAGCTGGAAAGTTGCGGGATCGAGTGAAGGAAAAGCTGAAGGAGTTTATGGGGGACTATACAGATGACACTCTGGTGGTATGTTTCGTATATGAATACATTTATGGTGATTATATATTAAAATTCATAGAAATGCTTGTATATGATCTATTAAGAAATAAATATTGTTTAGTTTGTACCATGTCTCATTAGGTTGGGCTCCAAATTGTGTGAGCCTGAAGTTTCCGGTGAATTGTGACTTATATTCTATGTTTTATATTTTTATTTGTTATTTTATAACACATGTTATACTGGTGAAAAATCAATTTCAATGGTTAACAATTAAGCTAGTTGGAAATACTATGTGGTGTGAATAGAAAGTTATTAGAGGTTAGAAGCTTATGGTAGAAGTATCGGTAAAATGATAAATTTAACATCTATTTGTCATCTCCCTTGCTTAAATCTGTAAAGGCCTTTATCAAAGTTTATCATGTAGTGGTAAAGTGAACTAGACATAGATGGGCGTATCTATATGCTCTAATTGTATCTAGGTTCTAGTGGCTCACGTCAATACTGGTTCAATAGCTTTTATTGAGGAGAATCAAGTGCAGCAACATGTAAAAGAAACCTGTTTAAATTGCAACTAAAGCGAATTGTTTTATATACCCAATGAAATGGGTGATTTCATAAGTAGATTTAACTCTACAAAGCACATGCTATATCCATGCTATATTATAGTTAGGTGCCTTTAGAGTAAGTGACTATCACAAATGTTAGCTCTTACGCTACCATCATTACATATTTTCTGTTCATTTTGGAATCATGGTTTGTGTGGTGGTATTGGTATAAAACATAGGTTTGGTCTTGCGTATATTGAAGCTCATACTAGCATGAACAGCCCAAAGTCAAAGATGGTGTTGTTACCGCTAGGTTCAGTTCATATTGTGAATAAGTACCACCCTTACTTTTAAGCACTTAACTTTTGTCAATTTTAACTCAGCATGTCTGACACTATCGCAATGCTGTGATTTATGATACTGATATGGTTGTTCTTTTTTGTTTGCTTCGTATCTCTACTTATAAGATGCCAATTCGAGCACGGAATATTCATGTTCTTATTTCTTGTCTTCGTTTCAGAGTTTATAAACTCAACGTCCTTTAGTTATGTTGCATCATGTCTCTATGGTTGTACTTGTGTGATGCCATATTGTGCAGTTTGCAACCATATGTTTTATGTCATGATTGGACAAATTTTCTTAGAACTGTCATGGAGATTGCACTTGATATTAGAATAAGTCTACATCAGCTCTTTTAACGGCCTGTATTCGATACACAGACTTCCGTTAAAGATATTTATGTTTGTCAGAGGGTGTTCATATATTTTCGTAAAACAAGTTAGTGAATTTGTGATTTATTATGATAAAATGATAAAAGTGATTGGTGTCGGTCATGCTTTTTTCTGGCCTGGGACTAAACCTGCTAGCTGTTGGGAATCTGGTATGTGCACAAGTTAAGTGATAGTATGAAGACTAGTAATCATTGAAGAAGATTTGATGATCGGTGGGAGTGAAAATTATGCAGTCACAAATATTGGTCTGTTGGTATGGCAACGGCTGTGATGCTTTTGTACTTCTGCCTTATTTGGAAATTGTGAAAGCACAAGACTAGTAGTGCTGGTCTGTCTGTGAGACTGTGATGTGTTATGTGCGATTGAACGACTCCTGAAAATGCTGTAATTAAGCAAGATTTGGTATTGGCAATGTTTGCTAGCAGATGAGATATATAAATTGTACTGTATTTTGTAATGATAGTGTTTTCACAGACTGCGTTTATTTATCTTTTACAAATTCTATATTTGGATGATAGTTTGTAATGGTAGTGTTTCCGCGGACTGCATTTATTTGTTTCTACTATATTTTTATTTTTTCATTTAGTTGAAATGGTCAAATAGTTTATACGCTGTTGTCTTAAAGCGACTTGAACTCGCACCTACGGTCATAGAGATGTATCGGAACCATTAAGACCAATACCTCTTCTTTTGAGGGTAAACAAGATAAAACTCATATCTAGCTTGTACTCTTCCGTGAATGTGTGTTCGCAGAAACATGTAGATTTGGTATATTTTTTATGGTTTGATAATATTATACATTTATTTTGTGGTGACGACGCATATAACAAACATATTCACAAGTTACTGTACTTTCGTATGATAGTGAGCGTGTCTGGTCTATGAATCAGCTCGAACTATCAGTTTGGGTAGTTTAATCAATGAGGTTGTTTCAGGGAGGCTTTGTTACCAATTTTTGTTCAATTTTGGCTGTTGAATATGAAGTGTTACTCATTGCTAGTTATTACTTTTATTTTATCTAAAGTGCTATTTATATGGAGTTGATGAAAAAACCTCTGCTTTTGTGTCTTGTTCATGGAACTCATCGCTATTCTGAACTTTCGATTTTACTTGGTCAAATATTTTGCTTCTGCAGGAGTATGTGATCGTTCTGCTTAAAAATGGCCGGCGCAAAGCAGAAGCAAGGAATGAGTTGAATGTCTTTTTGGGTGATGACAGTGACTCTTTTGTATCTTGGTAATGCATTTGCACTGGATTTAGTTTTTTTATTAAAAAGCCGTTGTGTGCCTAGGCTTTTCTGATATCACCTGTTTGTCTTTCTCTCTGCAGGCTGTGGGATCATTTGAGATCAAATCTTGACCTATATGCACAACCAAAAGAATCTCGTCCTGATGAATTAGGGAAACAGAAACTGCAGTCTGCAAAGGAGGATGGAAGGTCTGAATCTGAGGGCTTGAAAATTGATAAATTATCAAGGAGTCGAAGAAGCAAAGATTGGAGAGGAGTTATAAGAGACCCGGAGGAGCCACCCCCACTTCGCAGTGCAGTGATCACTAACATTCATGCAGATGGTGAAAGCCATATGAAACGATCACCTTCACCCGAACCTCTAGTTCAGAGAAAAAGAGGACGTAGTGGTGAAACAAGTCAGATTGATGAAAGGTCACAAGTCAAGGTCTGGGCCCTCTTTTTATTATTTTCTTATATCTGTTATATAAGTTTGCTCATTTTAAACTGTATCTCACCACTTGTTAACTTGTTTACTTTCAGAGAGAAACGGTGTCTAAACCGACCCTAGGTGCTTCCCGAAGACTACTGCAATTTGCAGTGCGAGATGCAGTTGCCACTTCGAGGCCCACTGGTTCAACTTCAGAGCCATCAAATAAGCGCTTACGTTCTGTGGTTTCTACACCCACCGAGGACTCTCTTCTTGAAGAACGGCGTCCCAAAATTCGCTCAGTTGCAAGAGTGCCAAAAGCCATGGCTATTGCCATTAAAGCTGTGGCTGATGCTGCTAAAGATGTTGTAAAAGTCAAACCCTCTGGAAATGTATTTGACCGGCTTGGCCGTAGTATGGATATACCAGATACCATTGACCGGTTCCCAGAAGATGATAAAGAACACGAGGATTTAACTCAAATTACTGAGATTACTGCTCCAACTTATTCTGGGCAATACATTGCTGATGTTCCTATGTTGGAACACAATGCCGGAATAGCTTCTGAGTTTGTGTATATTAATGAGGGGCATAAAAGCATGAATGCTCAGATTGGTAAATCAGGTGGACATTTGAGTGATGATTCTGTGATGTTGCATTACAATGCAGCAAAGGTTGTGCATGGGAATTCTAAAAAACCACACAGAGATCAGAAGACTCCTGTTTCTATGGTCAATTCCTCTCGTAAAATAGTAAATAATTCTTCGAATGTAAATACCTGGAAACCAAGTGGGGTCTCAGACATGGACAATTCGAAACTTTTACAGGAGACTGAGTTGGGTGCTGGCAATTATAGCAATTATGTAACTGTTAGCAATGGAAATGTAAGATTATACTCAACTCAGTCTTTACTCAAATGGTGTTTATTATTTATCTTCTAGAAATAAGTTAGACTTGGATTGTTTCTCATTTGTTTTTCTACTCAGGGAGTACCCACTATTCATGCTCAATCAGAGATTCAGAAGACACTGTCATCAACTGGTAAGTGCTGTGTCTGATTATATCTTGTTGTTCTTTGTTACTGTTTATTGCATTTCTTTGCATCAAATATCCCATTATTACTGCTCCTTGAATATATATGCATCATGATTGAGGAGTATATCTAGGAGAGCTGAATTGGTTCAGTGAGTTAAGTTACACTGTATTTAGTTGTTTATTTTTGTCTGCAGATGTTAATCCCACTGGTCGACCTACTGAAGATGTGGATTCTCGCACCATTTACGTTAGCAATGTAATGATCCAAGTTTCTTGTATAATGTCATTAGTTCTATCCATGTGATTGTATCTCTCTGTTATAAATTTGTTGAATTTATACAGGTCCATTTTGCTGCCACTAAGGATAGTCTGTCTCGGCACTTTAACAAGTTTGGGGATGTGCTCAAAGTGGTCATAGTATCTGACACAGCTACCGGACAGCCAAAAGGGTTTGACATTGTTCTCCTTGTTTAGATTTTTGCTGTTTTTGCATGTGTGAATTGTGTTCGTCTCATTGCTATATAAAGAATTTATTTATCTTGATATGCAACGAGCCCCATATGGGTTTTATTTTTGGCCTGCTTCGAATAGTTTGGGATAAACAGTATAGTGAGTCTGTCTTGTTGTAGAAGATACAACTCTTTTCTTTTCTGATAAAAATAGTGCTTCTTATGCAGATCAGCTTATGTGGAGTTCATGAGAAAAGAGGCAGCAGAAAATGCTTTGTCTCTAGATGGTACATCCTTTATGTCACGTATTCTTAAGGTACCTACTGTATTTCTCTATCATTGCCTGTTGAATCACAATAGTTTTGTAAATTAATCCGTCCATTATATTCCATATTTATTCTAGTTTAAGGAACTTTTCTATCTTAGTTTGGAAGCTTGTTATTGTTCAAGTAGTTTTATCTCACCTACCACTATAATAGTTAGGCGAGAGAAAGGTATCTGTATAGTGTATACTAAATAACATGGATTTAGTTAAATCATTTCGGTAAATTAAGGTAGTAATTCAGATATCCTATGGTGTATCTAGGATGGAAAATGAACAAACTACAATATTGCTTGAAATAAACCACAAAGAAGGAATTTATTTCACTGATTAATGAAGATTACACAGTCATTTAATCGGCTTGGACAAATGTAGTGACCAAGTAAAATCTATCGACTATTATTATCTAAATAAAGCCCATAAGATAAGGACAGGGAACCTTGTGCAACTTTGATGCTAACTGCGATGTCCAGAATGTAAGAGCTAAGTTTGATGATAAGTATACCGAGTCCGGAGGTCGTATGTCGTTGAAGTTGGTTGTCAACTAAACTCCACGCTGAATAGTTGCATTTGGTTTGGCCATGTATTCTTTTTCGCTTATATATTTCTTCTTTTTCTCCTGTTTCCCCCCTCTTTTATCTCGTATTCTTCCTTTTTATGGTTGGGGTTAAGTGGCATGTGGGTATCGTGTCTGAACAAAACGGTGGTACGACAGCATTAGCCACTGAAGTTTTTTAGGTGTTTTTTTACCCGAATTGTTTCATTACTGATGGTAGTGGTGTGGTGCGTGGATTTGGTGTCTAGAGGACTGGATTTGGATATAATGGATTTCATCTGCAGTGGTCTGTGCTTAAGTATGTTGGTAATTGTGGTGGTATTTTTTTGGGGGTTGACATCAACAGCACATTCTTTGACTGTATGGAAGGCTAGGTTTTGTGGTTCGACCGAAAAAACAATTGTATCAACACTATTTAAACTGAAAATAAAATGAACAGGATCCCCTCTGGATCGCCATTGTTAGTCAACCAACGGCGGCTGACCGTTTATTGGTCGGTTTGTGTATAGAGCTCTTAGTCTAGGACCGTAATAAACCGCAGAGGTTACTGGTTTAATTTAGTAATGGAGATTCGTAGATACGTAGAGCCATATTGATAGGCTTAGATTATTTCAGTGACCAAGTAAAAATAACCTAATTCTATCATGTAACTAGCTAATGGTAACTAATATCTACGTATACCTTAAGATAATCGCTAACAAATCACAACAATCATGTAAATAGAAAATGGAATAGCTATGTCAAAACACGTTCAGATTCGATATTATGATAAAAAAATCAGAGCGAGAATGTTGCCGAATGAAGGCTTAGTTTTTACCTGGATACAAGACGTGCATGTTTTTTTTTTTATATGTACAGACTGATAAGTATATCCCTGCTTTGTGCCACTATATTTGGTTGTCTAGAATATAGACTGGATATTTTGATGCCATGTGAGCATTAGAGCTAATTTTTGATAAAGTGTTTGCACGTGTTGAATTTGAATAGTTTGAAAAATGCCCAAAAGATGTACGGTTATCTGATTTCTTTTTTGAAATTGGTTTGTATTTTAACATTTGTTTGAGTCACCCTCAGTTGTTATGCTTATTGTTTAATGGTAATGGTAAAACCCTATAATTGAATTGCAACATACGTTTAATCAATGATATTTCTTCTCAAAATAGTGCAGTTCATGCTTTCTGTTTGAAAGGATGCTAGTCGTGATATTTGTACATGTCTTGAGCCACCATCTCTTCCCCGCCCCAAAAAAAGGAAGTATCTTAGAATGTGCTTAATTTTGATGCATGCAGGTTGTAAGGAAAAGTTCCGCGCAACCTGAAGCTGCACCTGTTACAACATGGCCTCGTGTCTCCCGTGCTTCTCCATTTGCTGCATCTAGATTTGGTAGAGTTCCTTTCCCGAGAGGCATCCCTAATCTATACCGGTCCCGCCTCCCGATCAAAACTGGTGCTAGGAGCTTGCAGTGGAAACGTGATGCACAAAACTCACCATCTGATAGCATCCCGAGTCCTGCTGCCATCCTGTCTCCCACCACCCGCAGTCTCACTTATGTCCGAACAGAGGCCAAGACAGATGGAAATTCTAACAATGCCTAAACTTAGTCATTTAATTTCTTCATCGAGGTACGACAGTCCAATCATTCACACGGTCCTGGACCTGTTGGGGAAAGTGGTAAATAACGGCTTCTTTTCTAGTTGAGCAACAAGCACGAAATGGGTAGGGAATGGATATGATGAGTTTTTAGGGTTAGTGGTTATCTATGGGTGGGTTTTTTGTGGTATTCTTTTGGGTCCAATTGGTTTTTATGGTCAACAACACAGATGTATTCGGCTGGTTGCGTTATATATTAGAAGTATTTTGAGTTGATGTAATAAGATACTGCCTGCCAGGCCATATTTGTACCTGAACAGAGATCCACCCCTCCCCATATTTAAAAAGGCATAGTCCACCAGAAAGAAAAAAAAAAGAAGGAAAAAGGAATTGAAAAAGAAAAAAAGAAAAAAAACCAAGAAAATGTGAAACGTTATATTTTGCTCCATTTCTTTTGGTTATTGGTACGTTACTACATTTGATGGTTATAATGCTATATATATAGTAGTGCAATTTGATGGTTTTGTTGGTAAAGGGCGAAATGAAATTGAATGTTAAAACAGGTGATGTGTGTTTGTTCTTGGATTAGTTAAGGTTGCAAGTGACATTAAATGCGTGCACTGTCGCTATATTTTGATCCAATCGATATTGTTTAAATTATGTTATACTGGCAGATTTTTCAGAGCGTCCTACAACTAAGTTTGGGAGAATCAAAATTAGACCAAATGTATCTACAATCATACTTGTTTTAGTAAGTGAAAACCCATATGGTCATATATGTCTCTGCAGGTTCCCTTCATTTTTAAAGATTCAACTCTTGTTATTATTCTTTATTGCATGCTTCACTTAAAGATAATCAATTGTACATCTGGGACATTTGTAATTTACCTCTAGACAAAATTCCGAACTTCATCAACACTATAATAAAATCCTGGTAAATCTGACACACTGGATCGGAATGAAGTTTAACAGATGGGAACTAATAGTTTATGTTAGTAATTTGCAGTAGTTTCTGGATAACGTTCCCTCAGGAAATCAAGTTGTTTCGTGGATCAGACGGGATCAGGATTCTTTGGTTTGATACCTGGATCCCTGTAATCCTTAGGTTGACAATCAGTGGCGGACTTACATAGAAATTAGGGTATGCACTTGCATACCCTATGGGGGTGATTAGCAGTGTAAAAAATCTATATACAGAGGCAAAAATTAGACTTAATACTAAAAGTGCATACCCTCTCTTAAATGGATGCATACCCCTCTTTTGAAATCCAGTAAAATACAAGCAATATAATCCTCTATGAATCGAAAGATGAAAAGAACGACCATCAGCACCGAATAACTTTTAAACTTCCGTCTTTATTTGTTTCTGATTTCTGATTTTGCTCCTCAGTCTTGATATTCGATTTAATGGGGGAACTGGGAGATAAATAATGGGGTAGTGGACTAGTGGATAAGTCTCATTATAATTATTTATTATTATTATTATTATTATTATTATTATTTAATTTTATTATCTTCATCTTCATTAGTTTATTTTTTTCTATCTTGATTTTACACCTAATTCATTTTCAGGGTAAAATAGTGATATTGTTTGAAAATATCTAGCTGTCTAGCTGGCAGGTAAAGTACTGTGATGTAAATTTGATTTTATAACTTTGATTTTTAAATCCTTTTACTAATTTCCTGATATAATCTTAATTGGGGTTTTGCTTATATATTTTATATACTTTTTTAAAATCCAATTGTGAACTATATAATCTTCTTTGGCCTAGTTGTCATATGCGAGATACCGGTCAACTAAGAGACATCGAAAGAAGCAAAAAAAAATTGTGAAACAAAAGAACGAAAGAAGCAAAAAAAAAAAAAAAAAACCCTTGAATAATACGACCCGAATATCAAATTGGTTTAATCTGACCCGCAAATATTTCTACTAGATAGTGCATACCTTATGGTGAAATCCTAGATCCGCCACTGTTGACAATCACTAGACCTGTCAACCTCATTGTAGTTGCTACCATAAATAAACAATAAACTTGTTTTTAATCAGCCATGGTCAGCTCATTTGTGTTGAGCTTGACATAATCCTAATACAGAGGTTCACGTGCTTGTCATCCAATACACATGGCGGAGAAAACGTTTACATTGCAGAGTCTACCCAAATTTGAGAGCAAGTATAAAGAATATTTTCCTAAATCGTAATTTACATGTGCAATGTTTTCACAACTTAATTGAGTTACCACTTCACTGTTTGCTTTTAAAAATGCTTGTTTCCAGATATCATCATGCATTTGTTCTCTCTCGTCTACGTTACTACGGAGTAGTTACTAGTATAGGTCTACTATTGTTCTTGCACTGACATACACGTATAACACTACGCTTTATCCAGAAAAGCCAAATCCCAACTCTAGGTAACCTTAGTTCTAATCATTATTGTCATTACCTTCTAAATCTTGGTTTACTAAATCCTTGAATAGTTTTGCTTGCGACTTAAAAATGGGAAAGAAACCAACATATTTCATACACACAACATGCTTTGTCAATTTTGTAAGCAAGTATAAAGAATGTAACAATACCCAGCAATAATAAGCCGAACAAAATTCCCATATCATGATCATTGTCTCGAACACATATAACAAAATTCGGAATCAAATTTATTATCGAAACTATGTCATTTGAACTCAATTGCAGTGTACTAACAATATATGATTCATCTATGAAACACTATCAATAAAGAGCAATAACAAGTAATCCAAGAGAAGCAACACCGATACACAAATACGAAACAACATTCAACCTCACAAAAAACACGTTCAAATTTTTAGCAACTTGAAGTGTCAGTGTAAGAATCTGCAACCTACCTTGTTCCTCCATTTTCCTAAAAAAAGTCATTGGCTTCAACGATCTTCGCAGCATAAACGACAACGAAAATGGCAAACCGAATGCCAAACAGCTCTGCACAGACACTTCTGGGATGGGACTAGACTTAGTAACATATGAAATCCAAGCCCCTAAACTCAACTGAAACAAACCCAAAAGAGCTAAACTTTTACTAACTGTATAAACTGTCTTGAACATTTCATCGAGCACTTGGCGGGTCTCATTAGCAAGTGCAGAAACATCACGTTCAACAGTTGGTCCAGTGATCTCTTGATGCTTAAAATCATCAAGGGTTTTGTTTGAATTCTCATTTGGTTTCTGGGTTTCTTCAGAATCAGGTTGAGGAGTAGAGGTTGATAAGAATTTGGGGGTTTGATAAAGATTAGGGTTTAAAGATTGGATTTTGAAATTAGGGTGGAAACTGGTATTTGATCTGATCGAAGTGTGATTAGGGTTGAATGGGTGATTAGAAGTAGTGAAATTGGGAGTGGCGTTTGAGAAAGATCGATGCGAATAATTAGGGTTTAGATGGTGTAAAGTGGGGTAAAGTGAAAATAGAGCAGATGATGAATTAGGGTTTAAAATCTTGGATGCAAGTCTGCGAGAGATTGTGGAAGCCATCGTTGTGTTGTATTGTAATGTGTGTGTCAACTGCGGTGGTTAAGTATGCAACTTTGCTAATTCTTGAAGAGAGGTGACTTATTAGAGGCAGGGAAAGGAGGAGTAGCAAAGTGTGTTTGGCGGACTAAATTCACTGGGTGTTCGTTTGGAAAGATCGGATGGGATCCAATTCCGATTCAATTACTATTCATTTGGATTTTGATTCTTACAATATGAATTCGATTCATTCAAACTAAAATTGTATCCGAATCGAACCGAACCAAACTACTATATAGATGGACTGGTTTTAACCATTCGGTTTCTTCGTTGAATTCACATAGGTATCGTTTTGGCTCGTAAAGGTGTAATGTCACGAGGGGTATCAATGGCTACCTGTTTTCGTGTTGCGTTTATGGTTTATCAAAATGTGATTAGTTTACAAATTCAAAGTTAGATTTTAAATTAATATACAATGATACTAGACCTCAAACCCGTGTATACACACACGGGTCTTTGAATATATAATTGGTTTTTAAAAGTACCACGAACATCTTAATTATTAAATATAATATACGATTCACCATTCTGACGTCATCATTCCAAAATCAAAGATCAATTAACCAATCACGTACCATTATTTACTCCGTCCTTTTCTTCTGAATAGATTTAAAATATAAACAATTGAAGAAACTGAGAAAAAAAAATTTCACAATCGATTAGCTAACACAGGGCATAATGAGAGAACATCCACAATCGATCATTGTTGATGATTAATGCACCGACGACCAGCACCATAACCCAACGTCAAGTTTTGATAAGCTTGAGATTTTCAATTATAAGGTACCTACTTCTTCCCCGAACCTTAACTTCTTTACTCTCAACCAACAAACGTGAACTTATTTGATTAAATTTGATTTCATATTACTAATTATAATTTTGTTGAGGTGTCTGCTTATATTTGATCAGAACTCAGAATTTGTTAATTGATATCTCTTTGAAGTAATTTGATACACCAATGTTTTATGCATACCAAGTATTCGATAAAATTCCTCTTAAAGAATTTGAATTTTATTATACTACTCTGCATATATGATCTAACTACAGCTTTATAGATTAACAACACATGTTTTCAAGTATAAGTAATAATTAATTATCGTACACCACAGTTTCAATGGTGTGAGATACTGATCGAGCTTAACTGAACCCCTAATTGCGTTTAATTTCAGAGTTAAGATTTGATTTGGCATCTAGCATTCGCTATGAACCTGAAAATTTACAATATAATCCATACATATGTCCATAAATACTCTTTGCTGCAATTTTATTTGTTAATTAAATGGGAATAGTTTTCGTACCTCGAATTTTAGAAGTGAGTGATTTATTTATTTCATATTAGTACATCATGGGGGACATGACTGATCATTGGCCCAGCTTTGGGAGGTTACCTTGCGCAGGTTTATATCTTCACTTATATCTTGATAAGCTATACATGCTCCCCATATATATGAGGTGTAGATAACATTGAAAAATTAAGATCCATATTTAGTGAGAAGAATAGAGATATACCGATTGACTGGTTCATTGAGCCAACTTTTATGGCCAATCAGATTCTCAAATATTATATCTGAAAGTTGAAATTTGATTTAGTTTGTAATATTCAATTATACCCATGAATGATTTTAAATCTTAAACTACCAAATAACAATGATGATATAATTTTTTGACATTCATACGTTTTTGGATAGTTGCACAGAAATCAGAAACAGATCATGGTATCGAAGGTGACGACATTTTCATGGCTGATATGAGCACTTTCACGATTGATGTAAAGGATATACCTTTGGACAGGGTATAGATTTCGTTTGAATTAATTATTCACCTCTAGCATTTCACTTAGATATTAATGATTAGCCTCTCAGATTTTTTAATTTCGTTACAGAGATTAGAGTACCTGAACATAGCAAGCATGAGCAGCCTCATGTTCAACATTATTCATAAATCATGATTCTTTAAAGGGTATGCATTCATGGTACACAAATTGTTGTCATGGCATTGTTGTTTCACCTGATACATCATCAAATCGACATGCCATCATTGCAAATAGCTAAGCACATTGGCATGATTCGTTTCTATCAGAATATGCCAAATCTCTCATTGTGAGTATTTTCGCTAATATTATCATTTGCAATTTTAAAAATATGGGCAGGTACTCAATATCCAAGATCCTGTAAGCAAGATTTTGGAGAGTTTTAATAATCGATCGAGTTCAGATTTGCAAGTTTCTGATTGTAATTGTGCCGTTGAATATTATATAATAATTTAGGATGTTTAATCTCTTTCGGTATATGTTGCAATCAATATGTTAATTTTTTTAATTGCAAAAGTACCAATCTATATCTTGATTGACTAATATAATTTCGCAATGGAGGCTACGATTACTATCACAACTTGAACTTGAAATTGAAATTGTACTACTCGCTAATACCCATTAATAAAGAATATATATAATGGTTCATACTGGTAGTTGTCAACTTCTTAAGCTAGAGTTGCGATCTTGGGATATGGTTCAATCATATAATAAGGTCTAGGCGCAGCTAGCTTGCTTCAAGCACATAACATATCTGCAACAGTAACAGTTGCCGATGCTTGGTTTTGCAAACCATTGGATGCATATTTAATCAATATATTAGCTTACGAGCATGAAGTCTTACTTACTGTAGAGGAAGGGTCAATTGTGGATTTGGATCATGTATTTGGACGTATAGATCTTCAGCTGATTGCATCAGCTACCCAGAGTCCAGACTATGATATATAGACCAACTGAAAGGGTAAAAATGATTCCAAGATTACAATTTAATATTTTATTATGGATGGCCCTTTTAATCCTATCATTAAGCAATTATAATCAGCTAATTTTCTGGTCAACGGTGCATTGTTGACTTATTGACTATATTTTGCTTGCTTTCAACCAATCCTCATGTAGTTTTGTTCTGAATCTGCAGCAATTGTTCATGGAAGCAATTCAAGGTGGAACAATGGAATGATTCTTTACGTTGATCTCTTACTTTCAGAAAATCCAAACCTACATATTGTGGATTAGCTATGTTAGCCTCGGTTTTGAATGCACTTTCTGTTGATACATAAAGAAAATTAAATGTACATTATATCCTTGATAATAATGCAATACGTACATATATCCTTTTGATAATAATGCTAATATAAATTGATTCTGGTCTTGGCATATGTATTATGGTTCAAACGCTTCTTTTAGCAAGCTTTTACCAATTTATTGGTATCTGTGGATTCATTTTCTGATATTAGTAACAATATCAAATACCTTTTCACTCATATACACACTTTTGAATTTATCATATCCATTGAATATTGATACTAAACAATTACAACTTCAAGGGGCCGTGTGAATACACGGGTTTAAGGTCTAGTTTTATATATGATAAAGTATGTGGGATCGTTTTATATGTGATAATAAAATTATGCATGTTGCGAATTAATTTATTTTAAATAGTATGTATACAAAGGCTATTGGTGGTTTCAATTTGAGTATGTAGAGAGTAGGTTTGGTTATGATAGCATTCATGATAAGTCAAAGAACATTAAGTCGTAAAGAAATCTTCTTATAAATAACGAAATCGAAAGTATACACGACAAATTAGAAGTTAACAATCTTAAAGGTTATGTGTCCCTGAGATGAACTCAATATCCTATACAGTAATGTTATTGAAAAAGTAAGGGTGTAGTGGATGTGGAGTTTATAGTATTATGAGAATTAATTATTTATTTATGAAATAATTGTGTGTGAGGGGAAAAATAAAAATATAAGGTGGTGGAGGACACTATTAAACAGCGTTCTAGTATAATTTTTTTGGTGAGTACGTTGTAAAGCATCCCTACACCCTTTATACTTAGAAAGCTACAAGCATACAATAAAATTTTTGAAAACTTAGATATATACAATAAATATAAAAAGTATAAAAGTTAATACATTCAAAAAGACATTAATCCTAAACTAAAAGTATTTACATGTGCATACATGCTTAATTTTTGAGTCTAAACGATAGAGGAGACATGCTTAATTTTCGAATCTAAACGGTAGAGGAGACATTATAATTGGCCTAATATAAATACTCCGTATTTCAATTTTAGGTAACATGATATTAGTTTGAAACTCTCGAAAAAATAATTACTCCATATGTCTCAATTTAATTGTCCGCCATTAAAATGTACACAATTTTAGAAAGCATATCTATTATTGTGTCAACCAATATATAATTTAATATATCCCAATAAAATACTTTCTAATTGGTTGAAATCAAAAGTAGACAATACATTTGACACATCCTAAAATGAAATGCTGGATTTTTTTTTCCCAACAATGAATTAATCAAGAGTAAATATATCAGTAGGTATTTGCTTTTTTAGATAATTTTTTTCCCAACAATCAACGATGAATTGATTAAAAGTTTAAAACTAAAAGTAGATATATTACAATTTGAATAATGTTTAAGTACTGAAGTTAAAAGTTCTTCCAGAAATCATTTAAGAGACATAAAAACATAAACATAAACTACGATGTTGACTAATTTTTTATTTTAAAATTACTTTGGATAAATTATTAAAATTTTAAAATTGTGATTAAAGTGAGACATATATATTATAAAATTAAAATTGTAATTCAACGTGAGATGAGATATCAAAGATCATAGATTATTATATTATTATATTATATTAGGATAAGATTAGGATTATGATTATTAAGATTTATCATGATGTCATCGTGTCCTAAATTTTAGCCGATTTGATAAAATCAAGCAATCCTATTGGCTAAATAAATTTTTGATGACATCATGAGATGTTTCTTATATATAATTTAAGATAAGATATGAGCATTATGGCATTACTTATTATCTAATAACCTTTCATATTTGAAAAATAATCAAATTAATGTTTAACATTTATTTCGATAAATAAACAAAAGTATTAAAATACTGTTAATAAGTAATTGAGTTACTTGGACTATCCGCTTCTAATCATAGAAGCCAAGCCCAAAACCAATCGGAAAAACCAATATATTAATTCGGTTTTATACAATGTTCAAATTTAAAAATCTAATCCGAATAGTTTATTTGGGCTCCACTAAATCACATTACCCATCCATGTGGTATTTCGTCCATTTCAGTACTCCCAATTCCTGGGTTAGGCTTTTTGTGAGTTCAGTCTATTGACTCGAATTTTTGTTTTAATTTCAGTCCCTCACCCTCATGAAATGACTAAAATACCCTTAAAATTAAAGACTTTTTACCCTCTAAGGGACTGATCAAGGGACTAAACCCGCAAAAAATCCATCATGGGAACCGGGAGTGAAGCTGATAACATACCACGTGAACGGGGAACGTAACTCTTTGGATTATTCGATTATATCCAAGTATTGAACACTAATCTTATACCAGTTTACTTTGAGTAAGTATTGTTTGAAAGTATTAATTATATATAGACTTCATGATGTAAAACCGTAAGGACAATATATGGGGATAAGATATATTTCGGATAAAAGATGTATAAAAGTAATTAGACCATGTTCAAGTAAGTTTTGTATTGTGCTCTGCTCTACTGCCGAGTCATTAGTATTTTATTATGTGACTTTAGACTCTGACTTCCTATTTCACCATTTGACGTTTACTTGTAACTTTTTTGTCAAATGGCTTATATGTCCGTGGACAATAAAACCTTTTGGTTTGTGACACAATCATTGCTGTACTACTAATATTTTGGTCGATCTCTACAGTTTGGAGGAGTTTTAGGAGTAAACGTCTAAAACGATGGTCGAAGAAAAGCCTTCCCATCGGAGATGGCGTATATTTCTACAGATGATTTAATTAGGTTATATACTGTCACATCTTAAATGTGTATATCAATCTACAAATAAATAGAGTGAAAAATCTACGAATTAAACTTAATGGGGTCCAATTATTTGATGGTGAGAAACAAATTGTAAAACGAATTTTTTTAATACGGATCGGATTGTTAGAAGCAACACTTAAACATGTCATTAACACTGCACAATAAATACCGTCATTTAAAGAACCTTAACACTATGTCAGACTCAATAAAGATATAGTAACCTAAATCGAATAACACCTAATATAAATTATCAGTCCTTGCAGCCTTGGCCCACTGGCTGAGTCCGTGGCATTTATTCACAAGGTCAAGGGATCGATCCCTTGCAAGGACATGGAAAATCCCTTGAGCCTTTGGGCTCCGGGGTGAGGAGTTTTACCCGCTTCGCCCCGCAAGCGCATCGAGTCCACTAGCTTGCCTAGTGGCCGTAACCGCCCGGGACGCTGTAGGGCTTTCTTCTCGAGGGTGCATCATGGTGAGATGATCGGGTGGTGCCTAAGTGGCCCGTCAGTGATTCCAAACTGCCTTTCAAAAAAATAAAAAATAAATTATCAACGTAAATAATGTGGATCATTATATTTATATAATATGATTTATAAAGTATGATACTATGATAAAGGTTATATTAAAATAAGAAAATCCTAATCATAAACAACTATATGAGTGAGTGCGATTGAGAGAGTGAATAAAAAAAGAGACAAGTATAATCGAGTGACTTACTAGAGAGACAAAAATAAAAGAAACCTGTAAAAGCGGACGGATAACTAGGCTCGAAGAAAGTCTCAGTTGTAATTGTTAATTTGTTTGCAAGTCATAACTAAAATTAGATCGACCTAATCCAATTGTAGAGAGAAATTAGAGGGGCAAAATTTAGAATTTTTTAGTAACAATATCGCTTAATATATTATGTATTAATTGGGGTTTATATTCCCGATGTTTAAATGGGATTCAAGTACTTGTAAGGGATGCCTCTTTTAACATTTGAATGGAGTCCATGGATGTCCCAATCAATAAGGGAATATTCCCCCATTCATATGACCCGTAAAAAGTGATAAATATTCATTAAACCCATTTTTCATGTATAACTAATTATATAAGCTTATATGGAAATTTTTAGGACAGAGAGAAATCAACGGACAAAAATATATCAACCGGAGATATGGAATCAACAAGTTCATACACTACATGATTATCTTGTCTATCCTAATATATCAAAATCACATACCAAATTAGAGAAAGTTATGCCAACAAGAAGATAGAAAGGACCGTTCTCATCTCAACCCAATCTACTATCACCTTACTCTAACCAATAGACCATTCTATTCTCTGCCCGTGATTCATACATACTCAATTTCAATTACAGATACGTAACGTAAAACAATCTCCATTCTTTCTTGAGCGATAGTAACTCATCTACGTGTACGATGAAACTAACACGACTGAAACATCAAAATAACACAACCTTAAAAACCTAATTAGTGAGATTTTACGGTTAAATACACTTATACATAGAGATGCACTACAAAAAAGTGTACAAGAAAGTAATTGGGCCAAAAAGCCCACTTACATTTAACGGGTTAATGGTTGGCAGGCCTGAAGAATCGGATCCAATTCATTTCACCCGAGTAGCATCAAACCACATCAAGTTCGCTGCCATTTCATCAGAACAACAACGCAACTTGAAACCCTAACTTTTGATCAATCGATCGATCAGATTTGTGCCAGAAATCGATAAATCCAATGGCGATGGCTGCAATTAGAAGAGAAGGAAGGCGTTTCACACCTCTTGTTTCTTCTCCAAACCCTACCTTCAATGCGATTCGATCCACCCTTGCTCCCTCTGAGTAAGTCATTTCTCGATCTACCTCATTTTATTATTATTTTAATTTTAATCTGTATATGTATATGCTTCTCTATCTTTAGGATCTTAACTTATATTATATACATATACATATTCATTTTTAGGATCCAGTAATATTGAATTTGACCTGGTTTTTTTAGGTTTCCTCAAATTCATAGGCGATTTTGATGTTAAAACAATAGGTAGGAACACCGAGATTTTGATTTTGAAAAGTGTTATCTAAGATGACTGGACGGATTTTGTGTGCATAGTTAGTAATGTGTAAGTTGCAGGAATGTTGAAATCATGTAATTTGAAGGTTATTAGCTGTAAAATTAGAAAATCGGTGGACTTAAGAGAACCATATATATAGATATTAGGTTCTTGTCACTGTATGTATAGGTAAATGAACTTGGCACATTTAGTGAATATGTGATGGATGAAATTTTAAGTGCCTTGAATTGTGAATTATTTTAGTTGTAAGTTGCTGAATTATTAACTGTGTAAGAGGTTTTGAGAGGAATAGAAGGGAGCTCAACTTGATCAAACGCATTCATTGATTCTCTTTTTATTTACTGTATAAAGTTTTCGTACTCTGTGTTTTTTGCTGTCTGGTTGATGGATTTCTATAGATAGTTAAAATCCTACCTTCTTTATAGTTTTTACCCACTTGTGGAAGGATTGTTACCAGTTGTTGGTGTCACAGTGTTATCAAAGGAACACTTACGCCCAAAGCTCAACTAGATATGAGGATATGGTCTGGGCTTTTTCTTGGTTGAGGCTCTGAGCTGAGGAAAGTGTGGTGCTTTTTTTTTTCCACACATGTTGCATTAGAAGAAGTGTCAGTAGAAGAGATTTTAGAGCCTATTTTTTTAGAGTAGAGAAATCTACGATTTCTGTGAAGCTTTTGTCTTCCCTACTTGTATTTGTCTTCGATATTTTCCCACTGTTTCAGTAGGTGGTTTTCTTTCTCTTCAGTAGCACTCTTCTCTTCACCTCTTACGTTGTGTTTATTGTTATTTTTATTGTTATTAATTGTAGAATTTGTTATTTGTACATTTGACAAAATAGCAATGACCTTTTGCGCATTTAGGTTGGTCAATAATGATATTTATTGGTCTTCGTTACTACAGTGGCTTTTCTAAATATTTAATTGCTACAATGTAGCTTTTTTTCCTGAAGTTGACATAATCTAATACCCGTTATTCATCCAGTTTCTGATGTTTAACAATAAGATATGTTGGACGAAGTGGTAAGTTTTTCCCATTGGTTACCCAATTAATGGCTTCTATTTTAGATCTGTTATTTACAATGATTGTTGTTCTTTTCAACTTCTTTGGCAATTGTTGCTTTTATTGGTTATAACTGAAGCTGTGTGTGTTTGTGGTATGGTTGTTGACTGATATATTGATATTACATTTGACACTAACACCTTTATGTATAACTGGTATTATAGAATTCGGTTTATAATCTATCTTATTTGATACTAGTATATGATATATGTAAATTTTTATTCGCTTTATATTTATTTTCTTATTTGCCCCACTTTTGCTTGATTATTGATCATTACATGTTTGGTTGATCACGTGCAGGGAGCAGATAGGTCTTGGGGTTCGCTCCATTTCTACTCAAATTGGTAATGCCATTATAGCTTCTTGTTTGATTTTACATTTATTGTCTTTATTCATAGGGTGCATGCTATTCTTGGCCTTACTGTTGTTCTAGTTTTTTCTTGAGTGTTCATGCTGTTTAATATTATTTGGGCAGTTAGAAATCGTATGAAGAGTGTTAAGAATATTCAGAAGATCACAAAGGCCATGAAGATGGTTGCAGCTTCAAAGCTGAGAGCAATTCAAGTCAGAGCTGAAAATTCTCGTGGACTATGGCAGCCATTTACTGCCCTCCTTGGTGACACTCCAAGTATGTTTAATGTTTTTAACGTACTTTTTCTCTTTAGATCGGGTCACCTTAATTTTAAGTGCTTGTCCGCTCTCTATATACGCATTTGATTTCCTCTTAGAACTTGATGATTTGTAGAAAACGAGTAGTTTTAAACTCGCGCGTTGCGGCGGATCTAATAAAAGTTACATTTTTAATAAGTAGTGTTAGTTATATAAAATTTATCATTATAACTTCAAGCACGAAATCAAATAATTGATCATGATAACATTGATCATGATAATAATGTTTTCATCGTTAATATACCTTATAATATAATAAAATTAGATTTGTAAAAGCAAAGTGATCGAAACTCATATATGAAAACTAATTATCTAATATGAGATCTCTACCATATGCTTTAAAGCTAATTATTCCGATATGAGGTTAAAAATGTATAAAAATCTTGTGCTTCATACCGTGTATTTCACGATCCAACTATCAATACGCATTATGTGTACTTTATCATATTTACATTTCATATCACATCATTCACTTAAGGTATTTGATTAAAGTATTTTATAACCATATATGATAGTCACCTTCAAAGTAAACACGATAATACCAAATTTCAATGGTTAAAAAAGATGGTTAATGTGTCAAATGACATCATAATTATTGTAATTTACGATAATACCAAATTTCTGCTAAAAATATGTAAGGTAAATTATATGAAATTTACAAAAGATGCCATTTTAAAAATATAAAGAAAAATAGTAACATATAGTTTTTTATTTTTGGATGGTAAAGTAAAGCACATATGATTTTAACTAAAACTATTTTTATGGTTATGTATATGGATTTTTATTTGTAATCAAATTATTATATAGTCATTTAAAATTATTAAAAAATAAAAAAATAATATAAAAAAATTACACTATTCATTTAATAGTGCATTCCCATCTAGCTCCTGCTAAATGTAAGAGTGTTTAATGGCGAAGTTGAGTTTTGCATAATAGTAGCTGCAGTTAGTTTTGTAATTATATATTAGTCCATATAATTTCTTACTTGGTTGGTGATAAATCTATGGTGATTTAGATGGTTTACTTTGGAATGCCGAGTTACTCAATCTGTCACTGACATGAAATATAATGTTTGTGTAAACACAAGCTGATAGAAGACCATTTGTCATTTGTCTGAAGTGTCCCTCAACAAAGACAAAAGTAGTGTTTGGAACTGAGTCAATGTCATTAAGTCATGCAATGATTACTAGAGGGAAAGTAAGTTATACTTGAATGCAACGTTTCTTATTCAAAAATTGTGTTTATTTGGGTCAAACTAAAATGGGAGTTATTGCATCTAATATGAGATGGGTGAGTATTACTGTATTACTATATTTTACTGAATAAAATATTAAGTCAAATTGAAGATGACGTTGTTGCGCAATAAGTAAATGAAAGTCTAGCTATTACTATTATTGAACGGTACTACTATAGCTCTAAAATTTTGGTTTGAGCATCATTGCACAAAATTAGAGTTGAATTTTCTTTATCATCCGGCGAATATATCTTTTTTACTTTTGTTACCCAACTGTTAAAGTTTCTTATATTTTATTGTTCTATTAGGTGTGAATGTCAAGAAGAATGTCATTGTCACTATTTCTTCAGACAAGGGTCTTTGTGGTGGTATTAACTCTACATCAGTAAAGATAAGCAGAGCGCTTCACAAGATCAATGCTGGTACAGATAGATAAGAGCAAGTTCTCAGTTGACTTAACTCTCAATGTCATCAGATGTTAGACTAAATTAATTGTTATATTTAATGTAGGTCCTGACTCAGAATGTAAGTACGTCATTTTGGGAGAAAAGGGGAAGGCCCAACTGATCCGTGACTCTAAGAAAGACATTGAGCTGAGTATGACTGAGTTGCAAAAGAATTTTCTCAACTACACCCAGGTAGCCCTGTTTATAAACTAGCATAAATGTTAGAACCGAATAAGCTAGGCAGCACAAATAGTATATCCGGAATTCTGAAAACCTGCTTATGCGTCGTATCTAATTTGAGTGTACCCATAGGTATCTGAAACTCTGAAATATGACTGGATTTCTGTAAATCTGCTTATGTTTCCGAATTTGTATCCAGTTTGAGTCTCTTTATTGGTGTTGCTATTCTATATTAGTCTAAGTGTGAAGTGATCTTCCTTCTCGAATAATAGTAGTTATTAGCTAGAAGGAATGATGGCGAACAAGTACTTAACTTAGCAAACCTTTTTTCAAGTTAGCTGGGGTAAAGCCTTGGATGACGGATTATTTAAATTTTGTATATATTGCTTTTTCTGTAGATATCAGTTATTGCGGATGACATCTTGAAGAATGTGGAGTTTGATGCATTGAGGATAGTATTCAACAAGTTTCAGTCGGTTGTCTCATTTCTTCCCACAACTGCAACTGTGTTGTCTCCTGAGGTAAATAATGTGTCTTGAAATCTTGCACCTTACAGTTATCTACTTACAGTAATTAACTCTTGTCTTGTTGTAGATTGTGGAAAGAGAATCTGAAGCTGGTGGGAAGATCGGTGATCTGGATTCATATGAAATTGAAGGCGGTGAAACCAAGTCAGAAGTTCTTCAGAATCTTTCGGAATTCCAGTTTTCATGTGTAAGCCCCTTGACATGTTCTAACATATTTTACCCAAGTATTTTGGTACTATTGCACAATGTTAATTAAGTTTAATTTGGGCCTTTACTGATAGAATTTGAATTTCTTTTTTGATATACTCCTGCCAATGGAAATCCTAAAGATCGTCTAGTACTTTAAGGGAATGACTATTTGTTAAATGTTCAAAATTCCCTTCAATAGTTGACAAAAAACTAACCTTTTTGAACCAGATGCAAATGAGATCATGATCCTTTTTAAATGTGACGGTATCCAAATAAGTAGTAATATTTGGAACTTCTTGATTAGTTTCTGTAGTATTTTTTTTAGTAGAATGGCAGTTTCTGTAGGATATAGAGTTGGATTTGTTGCAATTATGTTGGGACAGGTGGAAGCATTTTTAGGTCAAAGTTTTACAAACATTGAATTGAAAGTTGAGAAGTAATTTGATTTGATACTCTAGTGTCAAAAATTGATTTTTTTGGCGTCGAAGGGGACACATTTTTCTTATAAATGATATTTGGCAGATTTAAGGTCCACGTTGCCTGTTTACACACAACTTTCAACAATGATGTTGCATTGAACGTTTGCACAATTTTTTTTCACTCTTAATGAGATTGTTGTCACTCGTTCAGGTGATGTTCAATGCGGTTTTGGAGAATGCATGCAGTGAACAAGGAGCTAGGATGTCTGCCATGGACAGCTCCAGCAGAAATGCTGGTGACATGCTTGATCGGCTTACACTTACATACAACAGGTCCTCTTTATATCTCTCTCTTACATACATGCTGCCATGCACACACACAACCCAAATTACATAAAAAGATATCAACATACACATGTCCAAGTTGTCTAAGTTGTTTATTTTTATAAGGTTGCTAAAAATGAGATATTTCAAGTCCGCTGAACCGGGATAACATGGCCCAAATTGTATTCAAATGCATAGAATGTTGTTAATTCCATTACAAACTATTTAGATGGGTTAAAATAGATATTCTTTGTAGTCATACCTGATACATTAATATTTAAATGTTTATAAAATTCTAACATGACAGTTGTTTAGATGGGTATGTTTTTTTATGGTCTTTATGCAAATCTTCATATATATTAGTTTAACGATACGTCGATATGCTTATCTCTCTGTTATCATCTCATGTTACCAGGACTCGTCAAGCATCAATCACTACTGAACTCACTGAGATTATTTCTGGAGCATCTGCGTTGGAGGGTTAATTCTTGTGATTTTTTGTTACTTTTGTCTAAAAAGCCAGAAGTTATCAAAATAAAACAATACTTCTGTTGAAATTCTCAAAATAATCTGGACTGGATTAACTTGTTTTTATCAGGGGCAAATCTGTCTTTTTGCAGTTAAGTTTATTGAGGTTTTCTCATTGTTATGAATGAGTCTGAGCCAATTTTATTTGCAATGTTCGTGTATGTTATTGGTTATTGGTATGAATTCAAAAGTTTTTTATTGTGCACATCTTTTATGTTATTGTTAAAAAGTGTGTGGTTTGTATACGGAGCTAAACCCAAGATCATTGGTTTAACTTCTATAATCAGAATAGGTCACTCTGTGTAAATAGACACGACAAGACAACTTATAAGATTTTGAGGGGAAGAAAACCCAACATAGATTTTTTCCATGTTTTGGTAGAACCTCTACTCCCTTCGTCCCACTATAAGTGTTCATTTTTTACTTTTGAAAGTTTTTCTTTTAAAACTTTGATCTTAAAAATTTTTGTTTGTGTTATATAATACTTAATGTAAAATACATTAATGAATTGGGTTTTAAATGTATTTTAAAATTGATATAATTTTTATCAGGTTTTATATAACACAAACAAAAATAGTTGTTAAAGTTGAAAAAGAAAGACTTTAAAAAGTCAAAGGTGGACACTTGTAATGGGATGGAGGTAGTATATTTTAAACAAAAGAGATCACTTAAGTAAGTTTGACCCTAAAGCTGATGAAGGTATATTTGTTGGCTATTTACTCATCTTCAAAGCTTTCAGAGTCTATAACAAAAGAAGAGAATGTATTGAAGAGTCTATAACAAAAGGTGGACACTTGTAATGGGATGGAGGTAGTATATTTTAAACAAAAGAGATCACTTAAGTAAATTTGACCCTAAAGCTGATGAAGGTATATTTGTTGGCTATTTACTCATCTCCAAAGCTTTCAGAGTCTATAACAAAAGAAGAGAATGTATTGAAGAGTTAATAGATATTACCTTTGATGAAGCTTATGATGAGTTACTCACTAATCCAAATGAATATGAATCCGTGGACTTTAATGAATTCAATTCTTTGGATATTGACTCATCAGTGGACCCAAAGCATCTAATGAACATTTTCCATACATTTCATCATATTCTGATCGAGATGATGTACATGAAACTTCTCCGCTCATTGAAAAAATCAAAAGGTAGATGATGTAACGTAAAAAGTCGTGTTTTTACGTAACTTATAGGGGTTGCCAGTCATAGCTATAGGAAGAGGGAATCCAACTATCGCAATTCAATCATAGGGCTAAACTGTGCTTGATTAGTACCGGCTTTCGTTGAACTGAACAAGCGAAATGAGAATGTCAGTCTAGTGCTAAAAAAGTAAAAAGGGCAAATAGCAATTGGGCTAAATGCATGGCTTCGACTCCTAATTCTACCTTTAAAGGGCTCCGTTTCGGCCTATGGAATCTCAGTTGATATGATGGCATAGGTAAATACAAGACCGGAGAATCAAGAATCATGCAAAACGGACAAAGGATGGAAAAGATACGACTTCAAGAGATAAACCGATCGTATTCCGAAGCACGTATGAGCTACAGACCTCCAAATTTCCCAAATTTGGTATCATTCTGTGATACCCGCTAATTTAGGACTATTATTAGTGCCTAAACTATTTGTAATTACGTGTATTTAGTATTATATTAATCTAAATAAACGTAACTTTCTGTGTAATTACATACACGCAAACGCGATTTGTATAAATCGTACATTTATGAACCGGACGAGGTCCGACACTATTTACTATGGACGTTGGTGACAAATTGTTAAAATAATGTGGATTTATCCAAACAAACATTATATACTTTAATATATTACGAAAATATATTACAGGTTATACGTATTATTAAAACATAATCTTACGCAACGAAAACGCGTGAAACGCGTCCGACAAACGAAATGAACTTAAATTATATTTTTATAACTTCATAATAAGTATTTTGATAAAATACTTTGGTTAAAAAATATCGCGATTGCACGCGTACAGTTATGACATTTTAAAACGTTACACAATTTGAATAAACACACGATTCGCGACCGATGACCAAACGAAAACTCGAATATTATTTTAGTAACTTAAAATATGTTATTTGAGTAAAACTTTCAATAAAAATATTAAGTTTTAAATCGTTCACAAAACGTATCAAATAAAACGTTATACGATTGATTAACGCGTAAAACGATCGGGTAAACGGACGCAGCACGCAACGCAAATTGGGGAAACAAATTAACTCACCCACTAGGTGGGCCCCACCCACGAAAGTCAGCAGCCAAGACATGGCATACCATGTCTTGACTTTCTCTCTTTTGATTTCTTATAAGCCACTCCAAACACCATATCTCTTTCACCATCATTTTAATCATTCTCCACCCACACTCTCTACCTCTCCCTCCTCTCTTTTTCTGCTGGAAAACAGCAGCTCCACCTCCACCATAATCTACCAAAAACACTCCTTAAAAACATCTTGAATCACAAAGCGATTGGAAGCAAAAACGTTCACCGTGTCACGAACTTCGTTTCTATCTTTTTTGTTTCGTCATACACTCATTGTAAGAACTTCACACCTTATCTAATTTACTCTTATTATGTTCATATACATGTTATGTTGCTTATTCAACTAGATATTGTCCAAATAACATGTCGAAAAACGTTTTTAAAACGCAAACATGAACGTCACAGAATCTGTCTCTGAAAACAGCCTCACGGAAAAAATCATATAAAATCGTATACGTAAGATAAATGCATGAAACCAACGCCAAAATCTTCGTATTTTCGTCATCTACAACTTTCGTGTTTTGCTCGAAGCCTAGAAATACACCCATTCTCCTATAAAACCCGATTTGGGAGACTATCACTGTTTTGGCGGGATTTCGGACCCGACACCTTCTCGGTTTTATTTAACTAAATTAGAGACTCCCATAGTTCTTGGGAAAATTATGTAAGGTACTAGAGACCTATTAGAACATGTGGTAATATTTGCGGAACTCAAATCGGACTAGAAATGAGTCAAAATAAATGGCGAAGCAAACCGACTAAACCGAAAAATGAACTTGAGGACTGTTTTGGTATATTTGCAAAACCGACACTTCGGGCGAACCCCGACACAAACCAATAATTTTCTTAGGCTCTATAAACTATTTTAAGACTTGTGTAAAAGTTTCGGGTCAAACCGAGCTTGTTTGATCACTTTACCATAAACGAAACTACTAACAGCCGATCCTGCGAGATGAGTCGTCCTGCGAGATGAGTTTGTCCTGCGAGATGAGTTCGTCCTGCGAGATGAGTTCGTCCTGCGAGATGAGTTCGTCCTGCGAGATGAGTTCGTCCTGCGAGACGAGTTCTGCTCTGCGAGACGAGTTCTGCTCTGCGAGACGAGTTCTGCGCTGCGAGATGAGATCTCAGTCTGCGGTCAAACTTGGTCAACATTTTTCAGCATTTTAAAATTTACTTAAAATGGTTACCGAACGATAATATTTGGCCAATACGATATTAAACCAATGCAAGAATGGTTAACAATCACTTTCATGAGTATACAAATGAATCGAAACATAATAATAATGCTTTTGAGGAGAATTACTATTACACTCCGTCACCAACGGGCCACACTTAATTACAAATGATTACAAACGTACAAACAAATACTTGGACATTTCCTAGTTGAGTGGACAACTAGCATGGGTGATCCTTCGTGACACCAACTTACTTACTTGCTTATAACCTTGTGCGTTTCGGACGCCAAAAGGTTGCAGGGTTTGGAGAACCAACTTACGGAATTACATCCGGCACATACTTACGGACTTACATCCGCTATACTTGTTTGCTTACACAAACATACTTGCTAGACTCAGGTGAGTCTTACAGCCCCACTTTTACTGTTTTCTACTTTGGGGTGAGATATTTGCTACCGTTTTACGTATGAACACAAGTACTGAACTGTTTACACTGCTTTTACATGCATTACATGAGTTACTTTTATCCACTGAAATCCTCCTATCATAAGTTGTTAGTTATGGACTTAAGCGCGATTACTAGTAAATGGATCCATTTGGAACTGACAATCCCTGCCTGGGGTAGTAGCGCAACCACGGATTACACCGTAGAAACATGCATATTAGTATTTGTTACATATGAGTGTTCGGATAGCACTCATGGGGGTACGTGATACTGTACTTGATTGTACCATTCGCACTACACTGTTAAGCTTCAACTTGTGAGCTCATGGTAATTGTGTTGACTTACTGATTTACTGAATTACTTACCTGGTTCGAGGTATTACTGGTACTTACTTGTGGTTCATACATGATTTACTTTACTAAACCTGTAAGATTCACCAACATTTTGGTTGACACTTTTTAGCATTTATCTCAGGTTTACAGTAGCAGTAGGACTGCACACCCTCAGGATTGATAGCTCGAGTCGCATGCATACACACTTGTGGAGATTCTCTTGCATTACTTTTTGTATACCAGTTATGTATTGGAATCTCTAGGAAACTATTTTTTGAACTCGAAGCTTGTTATTGTAATTCAACAATGTAATACTTTTGTACTACTGTACGACGTTGCATATAGATGTCGTTTGCTTTACTTTGGTGCTTGATTATTGATTAGTAACACCCAAAGCTTGCTTCCGCGCAACAGTAAATTTGCAGGTGTTACAGATTGGTATCAAAGCCTAAGGTTATAGCGAACTAGGTTGCATTAGTGGGCCTAGACTATGACCGTTAGGCTGTATCTCCTTATTAGGTATGACTGGTTCAGGGATTACATCATACGACTTTAATTTAACATAGCCTGATCAACTATGTACAATTAAATGAAGATGATGTGAAATCTGAAATGGGTTATGTTGAACAGGAATACACTAGTTGACTCTGACTACGAGAGAAACGGGACTTATACTTGTTTGTGCTAGGCACGCTAGGCTATTATATGATATATGTATATATATATATATATATATATATATATATATATATATATATATATATATATATATGATAGGCCTCACTCACTAACGCTCTTACCACAGTGATGGCAGACTCATCATCTAGGCAAATTGCTCGTACACCATCATCTCACTCTCGCTCACGTCGTAGCCACTCAGAATCCCTAGTGACTAGACGCACTGGTAGCTCGCGCCGAGCTAGTCCCTATGCCAATCCTGCCACTACTGGTAACACATCTACTTTAGCTCGCCACCGAGCAATCGCTCATCAATGGAGCTGGTTACCTGCGGCTATGGCCACTTGGAGGATTGAGGAACACATTGAGATCCCCGACGATGTCGGAGAATACTCTGCTATGGATCTCTCCCCATATACACAAGAACCAACACACCACACCGTTCCAGTGTTAGCTGCTCGAGTACATCGTCATGAGAGCATGCTACACGACATGGAAATCGAACTTCAGGAAACTCGAGAAAACTGGATGCTAACGGCTCAGGGCCGCATTGCACAAATCTACTTAGATCAGGAAGATTTGTGTGTAAATGTTAACCGTACCCACAATCAAATGGAAGACACTGCTGAAACCATAGAAATCGTTCATAATCAAGTTATCGGTAACTGAAACGAGATCTCCGTCTTACAATCGAGGTTGCGAGAATGCGAGACGCGCCTGCGGGAAACCGAGGATGCTCTCAGAATGGTCACCAGACTTGCAGAATCTGTGGACCACCTAACCACTCTGCTGCCACGACTGAATCTACCCCGAGATTAGTGTAGTAACTATTATGTAAACCAACTAGTTAACTTTGTAAACTCTTGTAATTCGACGGGATGTAACAATTCCCGGCACCTGTTGTAAACTCTGAAGTTTGTAACCACTCGAACTCGTATTCTGTAATCTTTTGAAACTCATACCCTGTAATCAGATTTTATTATCTAATGAATGATGATAATCGCTTCGTACTGTTGCATATTTCCTCATTATAAATATGCATATGTGATATATCATAATTTTGTGCAAATATCTGATATACCTCATTTTCTTGTTATTCAACACTATGACTCCAAAAAGACACACGTACAGCGATGCCGAGATCGCTCAACTCTTTGCCCAAAGTGTGGCTCAAGCCATGGCTATTCGACAGCCGAGTTCGGGCAGTGATGATATAGCTGCAAACGGGCCCCAACCCAAGCCCTGTTCTTACAAAGATTTCTTGAACTGCAAACCCTTGAACTTTAAGGGTATTGAAGGGGCCATTAATTCCATGGGCCGAGAAAATGGAATCAGTCTTCCGGATTTGCAACTGTCCCGAGGAATGCAAGGTTAAGTACGCCACCTGCACTTTCCTTGAAGGTGCCCTGACTTGGTGGAACACTTATGCCAATGCTGTGGGTGTTGACATTGCATATCAAATTCCTTGGGAGGAATTGAAGAGGAAACTCACTGACGAGTACTGTCCAAACGAAGAACTCCAACGACTAGAAGAAGAGTTCTGGAATTTGTCTGTTCAAGGTACCGATATCACCAGCTATACTACTAGATTTCAACAACTTGCGCTCCTCTGTCCTTCTATGGTTGATCCCGAGCGCAAGCGTATTCAGAGGTACATTCGCGGACTCCCGGAGAATATCCAGGGGAACGTGGCCTCATCCAAACCCGCTGGCATTCAGAGTGCCATTCATATGGCTCATGAACTTATGGCTATGATTGTTAGCCGTGAAACACCTATCTCGTCCTCTGGCAACAACAAGAGAAAATGGTCTTGAAACTCTAACAACCAGAACCAAAACCAGCAACCATCTAAGAAGCCGGAAATCATCAAAGCTTACACCTCTAATTCTGACAACAGAAAGGACTACAAAGGGGACAAACCTTACTGTTCTAGGTGCCAACTCCATCATAATGGTTCTTGCCCCTGTAGCAAGTGCAAGCGATTCAGGCACCTTGCTAAGGACTGCAGGACCAACACTGCTAGCCCCAAACCCAACACTCCTAGAACCTGTTATGAATGTGGAGTTTCAGGGCATTTCAGAAATGATTGCCCCAAATTGAAGAACAAGAAAGGGAACAACAACAACAATGCTCGGGGCAGAGCTTTTGTACTGAATGATGGGGATGCCCGCAGGACCCGAATGTGGTCACGGGTACGTTCCTTCTCAACAATTTGACTGCTTCTGTGTTATTTGATACTGGTGGTGATAGGAGTTTCATATCTGATGAGTTTTGTCCACTACTTGACACTACACCTGTTGCCTTAGATTCTAAGTACACAGTAGAATTGGCAAACGGCAAACTCATTGAGGCCAATAGTATGATACCTAACTTCACGTTAAACTTAGCTGATGAGCTATTCCCTATTGACCTTATACCTGTCGAGATCGGAAGCTTTGACATAATCGTCGGTATGGATTGGTTATCCAAACACCGCGCCGAGATTATCTGTTTTGAGAAAATCGTCCGTATTCCCCTCGCCACCGGTGGAACTTTAGTCATACAAGGTGTCACACCCCCTAATTCGGGTTGCGGAAGCGAATCGGGTCGGGGCGCGACTAATCAATAACAAAGCATACCAGATATATAATGAACGACCACTACATGCGTCGTTTTACAAATTACATTGATTAACGTAAAAGTCTACATATGTTTTACAAAAGACGAGTTCGCATAGATATTTGAGAGATTCTAATACATATCTAATTTATACAAAATATAGAAATGCAGGGAAATCTCATGATGTTTATATGATTGCATGCGACTCGAGCTACAGTATCCTGATGGGCAGTCCAGCCTACTGCTGAGTACCTGAGATAACATGCTAAAAGGTCAGCTAAAAAGCTGGTGAGCTCACAGGTTTAATATGATAAGATATGATTTATGAACCGCAAGATTTAATGAGTTGATTTACAAAACATGTAAATAAATGAATAATGAGTATCACTGCCAAGAGCACATAGTCTGAGCTTAACTGAGGGGTCAGGATCCACCTTTAAGGACCTGAGCGGGGTGCCTCTCTATGAGTGCCTAATCTACACTCAATACTGAACAAATGATAATGCGTCCGTTTGACAGGTTAGTGCTTGCTAACTCGGACGGGGATTGTCAATCCCATATGGTACCATACACTAACATTCACGCTAAATCATATTAACAGAACTATGCTTCAGAGGACTTTGATTGATTAGATGAAAACAACTCATGCAACATACGTGATAATTTGATACTTGTGTTGATGCAAAATCAACATGGTTTGTCAATATCTTGTATAGAATATTTAGCTTGAATTTGTAATTGAAATTATACGTGTTTGGGCCTGCGACACTGTCAATGTCCCAATGGGCTTGGGCCTGCGACATTGAGCCCAATGTCGCAGGGTCCAATGGTCCAACGTATAAATAGTCAATTAGGGCTTCATTTGTAAGTGTTCGTTCATAGTGTGTGTGTGTGTGAGTCGAATTAGAGAGAGAGAGCCGAATGTGTGAGAGCAGAGAGGAGAGAAACGAAAGTTTGTATTGGTGATTGTAATCTTTATTATTCAATTGTGAATATATACAAAAGATTATAGAGAAAACGTTTGTGTTTCGTTTGTTTGGATTCCGCACTAGCAATCGATTAATCGATCCGATCAGATCCCACGGCACGGGACTATCAACTGGTATCAGAGCCGTAGAATCAAGGATTCGTCGGTTTCGGATCGTGCTTTAGAACGTTTTCGGTTTGATTCGCGAAGGTTTTATTGTTTAATCTTCGTTTCTGGGTTGATTGGCTTGAAGATTCCGTTTTCTGAAGAGTTTTTCTGGGTTTGTTCGTCGTTCGGTTTTCGAAATTCGTTAGGGTTTCGAAAATTTTCGATTTTTGGGGTTTTGGCCGCTGCAGCCCGACTGTGCGACGTAGCCTGCGACGTCAGCTGCGACGTCGCGTGCGACGTAGTGATTTGGACTTTAATTAGTCCGTGCGACGTACCGTTGCGACGTCATCCGCGACGTCGCTATTTTGACTTTAATTAGTCTTTGCGACGTAGGCTGCGACGTCGCTAGGCTCTGCGACGTTGTACAGCGACGTAGGACGCTACGTCGCATTTTTGGCGGGAAACTCCGAAAATTTTTTGCGTTTTCAAATTTTTTCTATCGGCTTAAAAGTGTTTGATTTTAGCCTGGAAAAAGTTTCATTTTACCCGGCCAGTTTTTGACGTTTTCGGACGAAATTTTGGCGGGAAAAACGCGAAAATTTTTGTAATTTCAAATTTTGTTTTTAGGCTTAGAATAGCTTTATTTTAGTGTCGGAAAAGTTTCGCTGTACTCGGATATTTTTTTGAAATTTTTGAATTCGATTTTGGAGGGAAAATTCGGATATGGCTTTTGGTGTGAAAATGCTTCCTTCTACATCTTTGTTCTATAGTGATTTTGCGAGTTGGAAGATTCAGTTATGCAATTTCATTGAATACAAAGATCCAAATCTGTTCAATTGGTTTAACACCATTGATCGATATGAGCAACCAAGACTCGATGGGGTGCTTAAATCAAGAGCACAAATGTCCGTCAATGAACGAGCAGAGTTTGATAAAGACAATAGACTGTATGAGATGATTACCAAGTGCTTGCCAGAAGTTGTGATTAATGAATTTAAAAATCAAGCAACTTCTATAAGTTTATAGGATGCTCTTATAGTGGCTTACGATCAAAAGGAAAAGAAGTCAGAGGCTAATATTCAAGTTCCTAGTCTAAATGATACTTCCAGATCTACTTCCAACTCAGCAGCATCTACTTCTACTAGCACTTCATATGCTTCCTATACTTCTCATACAGATCATACAGCTCCTTCAAAGGCTACTGAGGATCATGCTACAATCTTTGCAGCTTTCCTCAACTCTTATGAGACTTTCCTTTCAAAGAAGGCTAGTACTCTACAGCTTACTGAGGAAGACTTTGAACATATCGACTCTGATGATCTCGAGCAAATGGACATCAAATGGAGCATGGCCATGATAACCCAAAGAACTAAGAAATTTCTTCAAAGAACGGGTAGAAAAGACCTGGATGATGATGGTGATACAGGTCTTGGTTTTAATAAAAGCAAAGTGAAATGCAAGAACTGTCAGATTCATGGGCACTTTGCTAAGGAGTGTGAGAAAGTAAAATATCCTTCATCTGGATTCACTACTCCTACAGCTCCAACGACTCCAGAGAAGAATACAACATCACAGGCTATGACGGTGTATTCTCAGGGAGTGTTTGATTTTAGTGCACTTCAAGGAGAGGTTCAACACAGTGCGCTTTTGGCAAAGATACATGCGGTACATGATGAACCTAAGGTACCCATAAACTGTGTTTCCTGTTTTACATTGAAGGAATCTCTTGAGAATTATCAATATGAAAATTTAGAGTTGCGAGAAAAAGTTGTTAAACTCACCGACTCAAACAAGTTTTTGAAAGCTAATGAATTTCTTTATGAAAAACAAATTGAGGCTTATAAGTTAGACACTGAAAAATACAAGTCTAAAGTTTTTAGCCAACAGGATGCTATTAATAGCTATCTTAAAGAAATGGAACTTTTGAATAAAGAACTTTCTGAGCTAAAGTCTGAGTCTGACAATTTTAAAAAGGGAATCACGAATTACTCAAATTCTCATAAACTCTTCGATGAAATGGTTGACAAGATGAGGACAGATAAAAGTAAAGCGGGACTTGGGTATCCACCTCCCACTAACTATTATCCTAAGCCTGTTAAGGAAGGGATCGAAGAGGTAGTAGCTGACTACTCGTCTTGGTCAGCTACCAAAGATAAAGAAGCTAAGCCTAAGAGGCAGGGAAAGGAGAAAACCAATCGGACAGAGTATCCTTTGCCCACTTTTGTAAAGTCTGATAATTCACCTTCAGTTCGTGTTGAGGAGGTCGTTGAGGTAGAAGATATACCTGAAGAGTCTACCATTAAGGTTGAGAAAATAAATGTCAAACCTGAAAATTTCATCATTACAACTGAAAATGATGATTGTTTTACATGCAAAGGCAAAGCTAAGGTTGACAATGAATCCTCAAAAGTTGAAGTTGATAAATCTGAAAAGAATAAACCTTCAAAATCAACTAACTCAACCTCAGGAACATCTACTTCAACATGTTCTCCTAAGAGTGCATGTTCAACAAATGTTCCTGGTCATAGACCTTCTGTGTATTGTCCTCCACCGAAACGATTTGAGGGAACTCATTGGAATAAATCTTATGTTGAGAGACGTTCTTGTTTTCATTGTGGACAACAAGGTCATATTATTAGGGATTGTCGGTTATTATCCCTAGATAGGTTTGGTAGAGGGATGCCAAGAACTTCCTCCTTTAGGAATTCTTATTCAAAATCGTTTTCTAGGCGTGCTTCGTATTCGCCTATATCAAGATATGCATCCTCTTCTCCAAAACCCGTGGCTAGAGTAAACAAAGTTGTGCCTAGTAAACCTCAAGTTCAACAGCACAACATTGTTGAAAACAACTCATCTGAACCTACAAAGGTTTGGAAACCCAAATCCACAAACAATACATCAATGAAATCCTCTGAGTTTTTAAAATATCATAAACTCATTGATGTGATGATTATGGATGACCATGGACAACCCAAGTCAATTAAGGCTTGGGTGTCCCATAAGTACTAATGTTTAATTGTTTGTGGTGGTGCAGTCAGGTTTTTACTAGCTAACATTTTTAGTGACTGCAAGGATGTGGATATTTGTTGGAAGATTGTTTTCAAGGTGGTTGTGTGTGATTATTTATGATTGTGATTGGATGAGATTTTCGATGTTATGAGGTGGTAAAAGTGCTAAAAGGGATTTGAATTGACTTGATATGTGATTTTGAAACTTTTATTTATATTTTATCTATTTTTATTTGTTACTTAATGCAACAGCCATTCTTTATACTTTTTAGTATTAAAGAAATGCAATGTTGCGAAATTTATTCAATAAAAAAAATACAAAAATATGTTTAATGTTTAAGGGGAGTATTTTTTTGGATTGGATATAAGAATTTGCTATTCAGGGGGAGTAATTCTGAATATTAAAAATTCTGATTATTTAATTCAGAAATGTGAACAGCAAGATTCTTAAGTCTTGAAAAGACGATGTGTTGTGTCTGTAAACAACTTGGGATATGATAGTACATCGGGTGACATGCACAAAATGGAATTTTAAGGTTTATCTTGGATGTGTCAGTAGGTTTATCTGACACACTTAAAACAGTTTTTATCTAAATTATCTTCATCATACGATGTATTGGTAGGCATGGTACACACCGGTCTCTGAGATATTAAGAAGTAATTTAAATACTTGTCTATTACTTTGAGAAAAATGTTATATGATGTATGACATAAGTCTTAATTGATAAATGGAAGTACTATCATACACTGTCATAATTATGTAAATGTAAAATGGGCATATAGTGATAATATGATTATTCGCCTAACTAATGGTGACTATTGTTGTACTCACGTACAGACCTGAATCCATTAGTTATGCAAATAGTCTCAAACTTGTTATGTTCATACTAAGGGACCCTCTGTTGTACTTTGTACAGATCTGGGGCCACTAGTATCTTCATAGTCGGTTTGATGTATGCCTAAATATAAATATCAAGTGTATGTTACGAGAAAACCGAGATAAACTTGGTCTTGTAATCTCTACCTTGTGTGAATATGCAGTGTTTGTTTTACTGAAGTTTATCAGTATATCATATAATAGGTCTCTCAAAATTAATATTCATACTAACAATAAAGGTTAGTTCACAGATACGGATGTAACATGTTTAAGTGGACAAACAATACCGATGATCGTCTTGAACTAATTTTTATAAAAGGTGCTTTAAATATGTCAAGTAAATTTAAAGTGGACAAATATACTGATGATCGAAATAACACTTACTATTTGCTAATAATTGCATGTTGGCCTGATATGATCCCTAAGCAGACTTAAAACAATCCGATCCCCAAATTTATTTTAATCTTTGTTATTTACTTTTCCTTTAAAAAGAAAATACAAAAAGATTTTATTTCTATGTTATTTTCTTCAATATCACATATCTTGTTAAAGTCAAATATTGAAGATGCAAAGGATGTCAGCTATTCTCCAAAGATTGTGAAGATAATTCTATCGGAGAAGCTGCTGATGATTGAGAGATGGTCACTGAGTTTGAAGATCTTATTGTATGATAAATTTGTGTCAGTCACATGAATTTGGACATCAAGATTTCTTGGAAGACCATGCTATCTCAAAGGGGGAGCTTGTGATTGTTGAAGACATGAAAGAGTTTGTTGATGAAGACTAATTGAAGACTTATTTGACCAAGCTGATGACAAGGGGGAGTTTGTTGGTGCATTTTGTGTGTCAGTCAGTTGGTCAAACTATTGTAATTGTCAAAGTCAATTAGTCTACGAATGAGAAGTTGTTGATCAGAGAGAGGATAAGTGCTAGCAGATACTCAAGCTAAAGTTGAAGATTTGAAGACATATCCAAGCTATTGCCAAGGGGGAGTTTGTTGATGCAAAATCAACATGGTTTGTCAATATCTTGTATAGAATATTTAGCTTGAATTTGTAATTGAAATTATACGTGTTTGGGCCTGCGACACTGTCAATGTCCCAATGGGCTTGGGCCTGCGACATTGAGCCCAATGTCGCAGGGTCCAATGGTCCAACGTATAAATAGTCAATTAGGGCTTCATTTGTAAGTGTTCGTTCATAGTGTGTGTGTGTGTGAGTCGAATTAGAGAGAGAGAGAGCCGAATGTGTGAGAGCAGAGAGGAGAGAAACGAAAGTTTGTATTGGTGATTGTAATCTTTATTATTCAATTGTGAATATATACAAAAGATTATAGAGAAAACGTTTGTGTTTCGTTTGTTTGGATTCCGCACTAGCAATCGATTAATCGATCCGATCAGATCCCACGGCACGGGACTATCAACTTGCGTTCACATGTAAAACAAAACAGAGCATGTATCTCACCCCGAGGTAAAAACATTTAAAATAGGGGCTATGAGACTCACCTGAGTCTAATGAGATGCTACTAAGCACAAATGATGATTCACAAAACAATGATGTCGATCAATCGACTGAAACCTGCAGGGCGTCTTAGACGCGCAAGATTTCGATAAATGATTAGATATCTTAACAGACCATCTATGCTAGTTGCTCATCCAACTAGTAATGTCCAAATACATTTGGTTTGTTTGTTTGTTTGTGTTTTGAAAATATGTACGGCCCGTTGGTGACGGATGGTAATAATAATAATCTCAAACTATTACTATTATGTTTGAATTTTGTATACTTATAAAAGTATATGTATATCATGTTCTAATAGTATCGTATAAAGTTCGATAGTTTGTAAGTGTTCGACACTTAGAGAAAATCTATGTTTAGGAATTCTGTCTTACGCGTCACTTATTTCCACTGTTTGTCACTCGTTTCCACTATTGGTAGTGACACTAGGCTAGGTGTCGCAAGTTATCACTATTAGTCATAAAAATAGCGTCACTCGAGTTAAGTGTCGTAGGTATATGTCATTGTCGAAAACGTGGTCAACGGTCTCGGTTTGACCCGCAACTTTTACCCAACTCCTAAAATGATCAAATAAGTTTATAAAACTTTTCGTTATGTTTCGTAGACCTCTCGAAGTGTCGTTTCCATGTTTAGACCAAAACAGTCCCTTTTATGTTCATTTTCCAGATATTTGAACCCGATAAACCTCTCGATTTGGACCACTTGTAGTCCGATTCATACCTAACCAAAAATCACACATGTTCTCATATATGTCTAGTTCATTTTTGCATTTTATGGTATTTTTACATGTCCGTTTACTATTTTTAACAAAAATAAATATGAAGAGTGGTCGGTTTCGTCTCAACAGTGAGGTCAGTCCAAAGACTCGTGTTTTTAGCTATGATCCGTGAGGATCTGGTCCAAGGGCCAAAAATAAAAGTTGTAGACGATATCTTAAGGAACATTTTTCGTTTAGAAGTCGAGAGTTGGTTCTTTCTAGTTTTCGAGATATACTTGATTTGGTGAGTCGGTTTTATGAGGACAGAAACTGTGATTTTTGTATACACTTCTAAAAACGATTTTTGAGTTTTTTTTTGGACATTTCCTTGTTAAATAAACTTACTAACATGTATATAAACTGAAAACATGATAATCTAGTGAGATAAGTTAGGGTTTTATACCAAAAACGTGGCTAGGGAGAGAGAGATGGGATGGTTGATGCTTGAACTTGCTTCCTTGCTTCCTTTCCTTTGTTTTCTTCAAGCAACTTGGTGGTGGGTGGTGGTGGTTGATGGTGGTAGCTGGTGGTGAACGAATGGGAAGAGGGAGGAGATGGTGTGAGAGTGTTTCTTTTAGTGTAAGAAAGTAGAGAGAGGTTGGGGAAACACAAGTGAGGATTTTAGGGGTCCATGGCATGGCTTATGGTCAAGGAGGTGACCAAGATCCACAAAACATGGGGAAATGGTTTGGGGCTGTAAAAATCCGACCCATGGGCCCCACATGACTGAGTTTTGGTTAATTTTTGTTCCCCCAAAGTTACGTAGTGCGCGGTGTTCATTTAGCCAATCGTTTCGTCGTCCGATTAAACTTAAAACGTATTATATGTGCGTTTTTGTAAACGATTTAAAATTCGATATTTTTAACTTGAAGTATTAATCATAATACTTGGAAAACATTTATAAAAATGTTTAGTTGGTGTGTCGGTATTGATTTACGTGCTCGTGTTTCGATTGTTTGATCGCGTAACGTTTATATTAAACGTTTTTGTTATCGGTTTGAAATACGATATTTCAACTAAATACTTTCCATCCAAAATGATATATTTTATCTCATGAAATATATTTTTGACGTTTATTCGATTGTCGGGCGCGTTGCACGCGTTTTTGGTCATTTATGAGCTTTTTATATGATACGAAATACTTACGTGATATTATCGAAATATTATTTAGAAACGACTATGTTTATTAAATAATTTCATATTATTTAATAATTTGAGTTCACCAACGTCCATATAGATGAATCGGAATTTGGCCGATTTGAAAATGCACGATTTAAACAAATCGCGTACTGATATATATATATAACAATATACATATTGATACATACAATTAGCCTAAAACATAGCACTAATTACATGTACTACTAGATGATTAGGATATAATAACTAGTCCTAATTTGATGGGTGTCACATTCTCCCCTTGTTAAGAGAATTTCGTCCCAAAATTTAGCTCTGAGTTGGCGCGTGAGTGGAGTCTGAAAATAGATGGGGATACTTGAGTCGCATCTGGTCTTCCCGTTCCCAGGTGAATTCCGGACCACGCCGCGAATCCCACCGAACTTTGACAATAGGGATACGACTTTGCTTAAGCTGTTTGACCTCACGGTCCATGATCTCCACTGGTGTCTCGACAAAATGAAGTTTGTCGTCAATCTGAATCTCCTCGAGGGGAATAATGAGTGTCTCATCGGACAGACATTTCTTAAGATTAGAAATGTGGAATACGGGATGCATGCTACTGAGCTGAGGAGGTAGCTGCAATCGATATGCGACTGGACCAATCCTTTCAAGGATTTCAAAAGGTCCGATGTACCTAGGATTTAACTTCCCACGTTTGCCGAATCGGATGACACCTTTCCAAGGTGATACTTTGAGCAATACTCGATCCCCAACCTGGAACTCGAGATGCTTGCGTCTCACGTCAGCATAACTCTTCTGACGATCACGTGCGGCCTTCAGTCGTTGCTGGATACCAACGATCTTCTCGGTGGTTTCATGAATGATTTCAGGACCAGTGAGTTGACTATCTCCAACTTCGATCCAACAGATAGGCGATCGGCACTTACGACCGTACAGTGCCTCAAAAGGTGCAGCTCCAATACTGGTGTGGTAGCTGTTGTTATATGAGAATTCACACAATGGCAAATGCTGTTCCCAATTCGCACCGAAGTCAATTACGCAGGCGCGTAACATATCTTCCAGCGTTTGAATTGTCCTTTCACTTTGGCCATCGGTTTGTGGATGATAGGCTGTACTCATATCTAAACGAGTACCCAATGACTTTTGTAATGATTGCCAAAAGTTAGATGTGAATCGGCTGTCTCTATCAGAGATAATTGAGATTGGAACGCCGTGTATTGATACGATCTCCTTCATATAGATTCGCGTGAGACGTTCCATTTTGTCAGTTTCCTTCATGGCGAGGAAATGAGCTGATTTGGTGAGCCGATTAACGATCACCCAAATGGTGTCGTAACCACTAGCTGTTTTAGGGAGTTTCGTGATGAAATCCATGGAGATTTGCTCCCATTTCCATTGAGGGATTTCCGGTTGCTGGAGCAAGCCGGAGGGTTTCTGATATTCGGCTTTAACCTTGGAACATGTGAGGCATTTGCTGACGTACGTGGCAATCTCTGCTTTCATGTTCGGCCACCAGTACAGTCCCTTGATGCCATGATACATCTTGTCCGATCCAGGATGTATAGAGTATTTGGACTTGTGAGCTTCATCCATCACTAAGTCTCGAAGGTTTCCAAACCTAGGTAACCAGATTCGATTTGCGAAGTACTTGACCCCATTGGGTTTGGTTTCTAATTGATTCTCCATGTTTCGCAAGGCCTCGTCTTTGATGTTTTCAGGTTTCAATGCTTCGAGTTGGGCGGTGAGGATTTGAATGATTAGATCATTATGAATGGTAATACTGAGGGCTCGGACTCGAAGGGGTTTGGTGCACTCTTTTCGACTTAGGGCATCAGCAACTACATTTGCTTTTCCCGGATGGTACTTGATCTCACAGTCATAATCGGTGAGCAACTCTACCCAGCGTCGTTGCCTCATGTTGAGATCCTTCTGATCAAATATATGCTGAAGACTTTTATGATCAGTGAAGATGGTACATTTCGTGCCATACAGATAATGTCTCCAGATTTTGAGTGCGAACACTACGGCTCCTAATTCGAGATCATGGGTTGTGTAGTTCTTCTCGTGAACTTTGAGTTGTCGGGAGGCGTAGGCTATGACTTTTTCTCGTTGCATCAACACGCAACCAAGACCTTGATGTGAAGCATCGCAGTATACCACGAAGTCTTCATTGCCTTCGGGTAATGATAGGATAGGTGCACTGCAAAGCTTTTGCTTCAATAGCTGAAATGCTGACTCTTGCTTATCAGTCCAATTGAACTTCTTCTCTTTCTGAGTCAGTGTTTTGAGAGGTTGAGCTATTTTGGAGAAATTTTCAATGAAGCGCCGATAATAACCAGCCAATCCTAAAAATTGGCGTACCTCTGTCGGCGTTGTCGGTGCTTGCCAGCACTTGATAGCCTCAATCTTTGAGGGATCAACATGAATTCCCTGACTGTCAATCACATGACCAAGGAATTGAACGGTCTGAATCCAGAATTCACACTTGGAGAACTTAGCATATAATTCCTCGTGTCTAAGGAGTTCTAGAATGGTTTTGAGATGCTGCTCGTGCTCTTGCTCATTACGTGAGTAGATAAGAATGTCATCGATGAAAACAATGACAAACTTGTCGAGGTATGGTTTACACACTCGGTTCATAAGATCCATGAATACTGCCGGTGCGTTAGTCAAACCAAAGGCCATAACCTGAAACTCGTAATGACCATAGCGAGTTCGGAAAGCGGTTTTCGGAATATCTTCATCGCGAACTCGTAACTGATGATATCCCGATCGTAGATCTATTTTTGAATAAACACTTGACCCTTGAAGTTGGTCGAACAGGTCATCAATACGGGGAAGTGGATAACGGTTCTTGATGGTTAATTTGTTCAACTCTCTGTAGTCGATACACATCCTGAATGAACCGTCCTTCTTTTTCACAAACAGGACCGGAGCTCCCCAGGGTGAAGAACTCGGTCTTATGAAACCCTTATCCAGAAGTTCCTGTAACTGAATAGACAACTCCTGAAGTTCTGAAGGGGCTAAACGATATGGTGCTCGTGCCACGGGTGCTGCCCCAAGCACAAGGTCTATTGAGAACTCAACTTGCCTTGGTGGTGGAAGACCAGGCAATTCTTCAGGAAAGACTTCTGGAAAGTCTCTGACGATGGGCACATCCTCAAGTCACTTCTCTTCTGACTTCTTCTCAATAACATGAGCGAGGATTGCCTGATACCCTTTCCTAAGGTACTTGCGAGTCTTCATGCAGGATATGATATTCAATCTCGTTCCACCGGTCTCCCCTTGTATGATCAAAGTACTACCAGTGACGAGAGGAATACGAACGATTTTGTCATGACAGACAATTTCAGCTCAATGCTTGGATAGCCAATCCATGCCTACTACTATGTCAAAACTTCCAATCTCGATGGGTATGAGGTTTATGGGAAATAGTTCGTTTGCGAGGTTTAGGGTGCAATTTGGTAACACACTATCGGCCTCAATCAATTTGCCATTAGCTAACTCTACAGTGTACTTAGCTTCTAAGGCAACTGGGGAAATGTCTAATAGTGGGCTAAATTCCTCAGATATAAAACTCCTATCAGCACCAGTATCAAACAAAACTGAAGTAGTTAAATTGTTGAGAAGAAACATACCCGTGACCACATTAGGGTCTTCACGGGCCTCTCCAGCATTCAGCACAAAAGCTCTGCCCCTAGCATTGTTGTTGTTGTTCCCCTTATTCTTCAACTTTGGACACGCATTCCTGAAGTGTCCAGTGTTTCCACACTCATAGCAGGCTCGGGGTTGGTTGTTGTTGGTGTTGGTGGTGGGGTTGGTTGCAGGTGTTCGGTAGTCTTTGGTAAGATGTCCATATCTCTTGCAGTTGTTACAGGGTGTACCACAAGGACCATCATGATGACGATTGCACTTTGAACAGTAGGGTTTACTTCCAGTGTACCCTTTCCTTTCTCCAGAACCCGATGTGTCATTCTTGACAGTCTCAGTCTTTTTGAAGGTCTGCTGGTTCTGATTCCCTGATCATTTCCTCTTGTTGTTGTTCCCAGAAGACGAGACAGGGTTTCCTTGGCTCTCTTGCATAGCCATGAGCTCATGAGCTAATCGAATTGCTCCCTGAATGGTGGTTTTGCCGGAAGAAGCGACGTTCCCCCGGACAGGTTCCGGAAGACCGCGGATGTACCTCTTGACCTTGTCGGTCTCAGTGCTTACTAAGGCTGGGCGAAGGGTTTCCAGTTGTTGAAACCTAGTGGTATAACCAACAATGTCGGTTCCTTGAACCTTGAGATGCCAGAACTCCTCATCTAGCTTTTGGAGTTCTTCAGTTGGGCAATACTCATCCGTGAGCATTTTCTTCAGATCCTCCCATGGGAGTAAATAGGCGGTGTCGATACCCACAGACTGGGCATATGAGTTCCACCAGGTGAGGGCACCGTCAGCAAGGGTGCATGTGGAAAACTGAACTCTATCCCCTTCTGCACATTTACTGATGCGGAAGACGGACTCCATCTTCTCGAACCATCTGATTAGGCCGATGGCTCATTCAGTTCCTTTAAAGTTCAAGGGTTTGCAGTTCTGGAAGTCCTTGTAGGAACAAGGCTTGGCAGTAGGAGTGGTATCGACATTATCACTATTCCTTCTGGAGGTCTCTGATGACTGTCGCGCCAAGGCTTCAGTTACAGCCTGAGAGATGATAGATGCCATCTGGGCATCAGTGTAAGTCCTTGACTTTGGCGGCATGATTTTTCTGAGAACAGAAGGAATATGTTCGTGAGAGATTGTTTATAAATGATGATTATCATAGATGTACATACATAAATGCGGTAATATACAACATCAAAATATGTCAATCAACATTATAGAACAATCGAGGGGTATTGAATAATCATCTCTACTGACTAGCAACTGCGTGCTAACTATCTTGGTTATTTGAATTGTTGTGAGTTGGATAGGGTCTAGCTCGAAGTGACTCGATGGTCCTCCAAGCTACCTATGTGTTTCGTGATCCCAAAAGAGGTTGTCGAGAGTGGGATGAAGTAGATGGTTGTTTCAGTGAGTGTGTGTTGCCATCTCTATGACAAAGTGTTTGAGAATGTGAGTGTCTATATATATATATATATATATATATATATATATATATATATATATATATATATATATATATATATATATAATACATAATAGACTAGCGTACAGTGCTTGAGCGATGACTATTTATGTATATATACCTATATCACATAATAGTCTTATGAGTGTCTAGCACAAACAATTATGAGTCCCGGTTTCTCTCATGGTCAGAGTCAACTAATGTATTTCTATCGTAGCATAACCATTTTAAGCCTTACATCATCTTTATTTAATTGTACATAGTTGATCAGGCTATGTTAAATTAAACTTGTATGCTGTAACTCTTGAACCAATCATACTTAACATAAAATACTGCCTAACGGTCATAGTCTAAGCCCACTAATGCAACCTAGTTCACTATAACCTTAGGCTCTGATACCAATCTGTCACACCCCCTAATTCGGGTTGCGGAAGCGAATCGGGTCGGGGCGCGACTAATCAATAACAAAGCATACCAGATATATAATGAACGACCACTACATGCGTCGTTTTACAAATTACATTGATTAACGTAAAAGTCTACATATGTTTTACAAAAGACGAGTTCGCATAGATATTTGAGAGATTCTAATACATATCTAATTTATACAAAATATAGAAATGCAGGGAAATCTCATGATGTTTATATGATTGCATGCGACTCGAGCTACAGTATCCTGATGGGCAGTCCAGCCTACTGCTGAGTACCTGAGATAACATGCTAAAAGGTCAGCTAAAAAGCTGGTGAGCTCACAGGTTTAATATGATAAGATATGATTTATGAACCACAAGATTTAATGAGTTGATTTACAAAACATGTAAATAAATGAATAATGAGTATCACTGCCAAGAGCACATAGTCTGAGCTTAACTGAGGGGTCAGGATCCACCTTTAAGGACCTGAGCGGGGTGCCTCTCTATGAGTGCCTAATCTACACTCAATACTGAACAAATGATAATGCGTCCGTTTGACAGGTTAGTGCTTGCTAACTCGGACGGGGATTGTCAATCCCATATGGTACCATACACTAACATTCACGCTAAATCATATTAACAGAACTATTCTTCAGAGGACTTTGATTGATTAGATGAAAACAACTCATGCAGCATACAAGATAATTTGATACTTGCGTTCACATGTAAAACAAAACAGAGCATGTATCTCACCCCTAGGTAAAAACTTTTAAAATAGGGGCTATGAGACTCACCTGAGTCTAATGAGATGCTACTAAGCACAAATGATGATTCACAAAACAATGATGTCGATCAATCGACTGAAACCTGCAGGGCGTGTTAGACGCGCAAGATTTCGATAAATGATTAGATATCTTAACAGACTATCTATGCTAGTTGCTCATCCAACTAGTAATGTCCAAATACATTTGGTTTGTTTGTTTGTTTGTGTTTTGAAAATATGTACGGCCCGTTGGTGACGGATGGTAATAATAATAATCTCAAACTATTACTATTATGTTTGAATTTTGTATACTTATAAAAGTATATGTATATCATGTTCTAATAGTATCGTATAAAGTTCGATAGTTTGTAAGTGTTCGACACTTAGAGAAAATCTATGTTTAGGAATTCTGTCTTACGCGTCACTTATTTCCACTGTTTGTCACTCGTTTCCACTATTGGTAGTGACACTAGGCTAGGTGTCGCAAGTTATCACTATTAGTCATAAAAATAGCGTCACTCGAGTTAAGTGTCGTAGGTATATGTCATTGTCGAAAACGTGGTCAACGGTCTCGGTTTGACCCGCAACTTTTACCCAACTCCTAAAATGATCAAATAAGTTTATAAAACTTTTCGTTATGTTTCGTAGACCTCTCGAAGTGTCGTTTCCATGTTTAGACCAAAACAGTCCCTTTTATGTTCATTTTCCAGATATTTGAACCCGATAAACCTCTCGATTTGGACCACTTGTAGTCCGATTCATACCTAACCAAAAATCACACATGTTCTCATATATGTCTAGTTCATTTTTGCATTTTATGGTATTTTTACATGTCCGTTTACTATTTTTAACAAAAATAAATATGAAGAGTGGTCGGTTTCGTCTCAACAGTGAGGTCAGTCCAAAGACTCGTGTTTTTAGCTATGATCCGTGAGGATCTGGTCCAAGGGCCAAAAATAAAAGTTGTAGACGATATCTTAAGGAACATTTTTCGTTTAGAAGTCGAGAGTTGGTTCTTTCTAGTTTTCGAGATATACTTGATTTGGTGAGTCGGTTTTATGAGGACAGAAACTGTGATTTTTGTATACACTTCTAAAAACGATTTTTGAGTTTTGTTTTGGACATTTCCTTGTTAAATAAACTTACTAACATGTATATAAACTGAAAACATGATAATCTAGTGAGATAAGTTAGTGTTTTATACCAAAAACGTGGCTAGGGAGAGAGAGATGGGATGGTTGATGCTTGAACTTGCTTCCTTGGTTCCTTTCCTTTGTTTTCTTCAAGCAACTTGGTGGTGGGTGGTGGTGATTGATGGTGGTAGCTGGTGGTGAACGAATGGGAAGAGGGAGGAGATGGTGTGAGAGTGTTTCTTTTAGTGTAAGAAAGTAGAGAGAGGTTGGGGAAACACAAGTGAGGATTTTAGGGGTCCATGGCATGGCTTATGGTCAAGGAGGTGACCAAGATCCACAAAACATGGGGAAATGGTTTGGGGATGTAAAAATCCGACCCATGGACCCCACATGACTGAGTTTTGGTTAATTTTTGTTCCCCCAAAGTTACGTAGTGCGCGGTGTTCATTTAGCCGATCGTTTCGTCGTCCGATTAAACTTAAAACGTATTATATGTGCGTTTTTGTTAACGATTTAAAATTCGATATTTTTAACTTGAAGTATTAATCATAATACTTGGAAAACATTTATAAAAATGTTTAGTTGGTGTGTCGGTATTGATTTACGTGCTCGTGTTTCGATTGTTTGATCGCGTAACGTTTATATTAAACGTTTTTGTTATCGGTTTGAAATACGATATTTCAACTAAATACTTTCCATCCAAAATGATATATTTTATCTCATGAAATATATTTTTGACGTTTATTCGATTGTCGGGCGCGTTGCACGTGTTTTTGGTCATTTATGAGCTTTTTATATGATACGAAATACTTACGTGATATTATCGAAATATTATTTAGAAATGACTATGTTTATTAAATAATTTCATATTATTTAATTATTTGAGTTCACCAACGTCCATATAGATGAATCGGAATTTGGCCGATTTGAAAATGCACGATTTAAACAAATCGCGTACTGATATATATATATATAACAATATACATATTGATACATACAATTAGCCTAAAACATAGCACTAATTACATGTACTACTAGATGATTAGGATATAATAACTAGTCCTAATTTGATGGGTGTCACACAAGGGGAGACCGGTGGGATGAGACTTAACATTATTTCTTGTACGAAAACCCGGAAATACTTGAGAAAAGGGTATCAGGCAATCCTCGCACACGTTATGGAGAAACAGTCGGAGGAGAAGCGACTTGAGGATCTGCCTATTGTTCGAGACTTCCCAGAAGTCTTTCCTAAGACTTGCCCGGCCTACCGCCGACTAGACAAGTCGAATTTTCTATTGATCTTGTGCCCGACGCAGCACCCGTGGCACGAGCACCCTATCGTTTAGCACCTTTCGAACTTCAGGAGTTGTCTACACAACTACAAGAGCTCCTGGACAAGGGATTCATTCGACCGAGTTCCTCACCTTGGGGAGCCCCGGTCCTCTTTGTGAAAAAGAAAGACGGTTCTTTCCGCATGTGCATTGACTATCGTGAACTCAACAAGTTAACCGTCAAGAACCGTTACCCACTACCTCGCATTGACGACCTGTTTGACCAACTTCAGGGGTCGAGTTTTTACTCAAAGATCGATATATGGTCAGGTTATCACCAACTCCGAGTTCGTGACGAAGACATTCCTAAGACAGCTTTCCGAACTCGTTATGGGCATTACGAATTCCAAGTGATGCCATTCGGCTTAACCAACGCACCGGCATTATTCATGGACCTTATGAATCGGGTGTGTAAGCCTTACCTCGACAAGTTTGTCATCGTCTTCATTGACGCAATTCTGATTTACTCGCGCAATGAACAAGAACACGCGCAACGCCTGAAAACTGTTCTAGAACTACTCAAGCACGAGGAGTTATATGCCAAATTCTCCAAGTGTGAGTTCTGGATGCAAACTGTACAATTCCTCGGACACGTGATTGACAGTCAGGGAATCCGTGTCGATCCTTCGAAAATCGAGGCCATCGAGTGCTGGCAAGCACCTACTACACCAACCAAAGTACGCCAATTCTTAGGACTCGCCGGATACTACAGGCGATTCATTGAGAATTTTTCGAAAATAGCACAACCTCTCACTGCACTGACTCAAAAAGAAAGGAAGTTCGATTAGACTGACAAACAAGAGTCAGCTTTCCAGCTGCTCAAACAGAAACTCTGCAGTGCACCTATCTTATCCTTACTTAAAGGCAACGATGACTTCGTGGTATACTGTGACGCTTCACACCAAGGTCTTGGTTGCGTATTTATGCAATGAGACAAAGTCATTGCTTACGCCTCATGACAACTCAAGGTCCACGAAAAGAATTACACAACTTATGACCTAGAGTTGGGGGCAGTTGTATTCACCCTGAAAATATGGAGACACTACTTGTACGGTACCAAGTGTACAATCTTCACCGACCACAAAAGTCTCCAACATATCTTCGACCAAAAAGACCTAAACATGAGACAACGCCGTTGGGTCGAACTACTTACTGATTACGACTGTGAAATTCGCTACCATCCAGGAAAAGCAAACGTTGTTGCTGATGCCTTAAGTCGTAAGGAATGAGTGAAACCACTTCGAGTCCGAGCACTTAGTATGACTATACACAACGACCTGATAACCTAAATTCTTACCGCTCAACTCGAAGCACTCAAAGTTGAAAATGTGAAACACGAGACCTTGCGAGGCATGGACAAACAACTGGAAACAAAACCAAACGGGGCCAAGTACTTCTCTGACCGACTCTGTTACCCAACTACGGGAACTTACGAGACTTGGTGATGAACGAGGCACACAAGTCTAAGTACTCTATACACCCTGGTGCCGACAAAATGTATCATGGCATCAAGGAGTTGTACTGGTGGCCCAACATGAAAGACGACATTGCTACCTACGTTGACAAGTGTCTTACTTGTTCTAAGGTTAAAGCCGAACACCAGAAACCTTCCGGTTTGCTACACCAACAAGAAATCCCTGAATAGAAATGGGAGCAAATCACCATGGATTTCATTACCAAACTCCCGAAAACCTCTAGCGGTTGCGATACCATTTGGGTGATCGTAGACCGACTTACTAAATCTGCGTATTTCCTAGCCATCAAGGAAACTGACAAGATGGAACGATTGACACGGATCTACCTGAAAGAGATCGTGTCAAGACACGGCGTGCCCATCTCGATTATCTCTGACCGAGACGCTCGATTTACTTCTCGCTTCTGGCAATCACTGCAAAAATCTCTTGGTACTCGTCTGGATATGAGTACAACTTATCACCCTCAAACTGATGGCCAGAGTGAACGAACCATACAAACACTGGAGGATATGCTACGAGCCTGCGTAGCTGACTTTGGTAAAAACTGGGAAAACCACTTACCCTTGTGTGAGTTTTCTTACAACAACAGTTACCACACCAGCATCAAAGCTGCACCCTTCGAGGCACTGTATGGTCGTAAGTGCCGGTCACCTATCTGTTGGACTGAGGTGGGGGATACACAACTCACCGGTACGGAAATCATACATGAAACAAATGAAAAGATCGTCGGTATACAAAACCGACTGAAAGCCGCGCGTGATCGTCAGAAAAGCTATGCTAACGTGAGACGCAAACATCTCGAGTTCCAGGTTGGGGATCGAGTACTTCTGAAAGTCTCGCCTTGGAAAGGCGTTATTCGTTTTGGCAAACGTGGTAAACTGAATCCCATGTACATTGGACCGTTCGAAATCCTGGAAAGGATTGGTCCAGTGGCATACAGACTGCAACTACCTCCTGAACTCAGTAGCGTGCAGCCTACTTTCCACATTTCTAACTTGAAGAAATGTCTGTCTGATGAGACACTGATTATACCTCTTGATGAGATACACATTGACGACAAACTACACTTTATCGAGGAACCCGCGGAAATTATGGACCGTGAGGTCAAACGCTTAAAATAGAGTCGTATTCCCATCGTTAAAGTCAGGTAGAATTCGAGGCGTGGTCCTGAATTCACTTGGGAACGGGAAGACCAAATGCGACTGAAATATCCACACTTGTTCACAGACTCTACTCACACCGCGACTTTGAGCTAATTTCGGGATGAAATTCTCCTAACAAGGGGAGAATGTGATACCCGCTAATTTAGGACTATTATTAGTGCCTAAACTATTTGTAATTACATGTATTTAGTATTATATTAATCTAAATAAACGTAACTTTCTGTGTAATTACATACACGCAAACGCGATTTGTATAAATCGTACATTTATGAACCGGACGAGGTCCGACACTATTTACTATGGACGTTGGTGACAAATTGTTAAAATAATGTGGATTTATCCAAACAAACATTATATACTTTAATATATTACGAAAATATATTACAGGTTATACGTATTATTAAAACATAATCTTACGCAACGAAAATGCGTGAAACGCGTCCAATAAACGAAATGAACTTAAATTATATTTTTATAACTTCATAATAAGTATTTTGATAAAATACTTTGGTTAAAAAATATCGCGATTGCACGCGTACAGTTATGACATTTTAAAACGTTACACAATTCGAATAAACACACGATTCGCGACCGATGACCAAACGAAAACTCGAATATTATTTTAGTAACTTAAAATATGTTATTTGAGTAAAACTTTCAATAAAAATATTAAGTTTTAAATCGTTCACAAAACATATCAAATAAAACGTTATACGATTAATTAACGCGTAAAACGATCGGGTAAACGGACGCAGCACGCAACACAAATTGGGGAAACAAATTAACTCACCCACTAGGTGGGCCCCACCCACGAAAGTCAGCAGCCAAGACATGGCATACCATGTCTTGACTTTCTCTCTTTTGATTTCTTATAAGCCATTCCAAACACCATATCTCTTTCACCATCATTTTAATCATTCTCCACCCACACACTCTCTACCTCTCCCTCCTCTCTTTTTCTGCTGGAAAACAGCAGCTCCACCTCCACCATAATCCACCAAAAACACTCCTTGAAAACATCTTGAATCACAAAGCGATTGGAAGCAAAAACGTTCACCGTGTCACGAGCTTCGTTTCTATCTTTTTCGTTTCGTCATACACTCATTGTAAGAACTTCACACCTTATGTAATTTACTCTTATTATGTTCATATACATGTTATGTTGCTTATTCAACTAGATATTGTCCAAATAACATGGTGAAAAACGTTTTTAAAACGCAAACATGAACGTCACAGAATCTGTCTCTGAAAACAGCCTCACGGCAAAAATCATATAAAATCGTATACTTAAGATAAATGCATGAAACCAATGCCAAAATCTTCGTATTTTCGTCATCTACAACTTTTGTGTTTTGCTCGAGCCTAGAAATACATCCATTCTCCTACAAAACCCGATTTGGGAGACTATCACTGTTTTGGCCGGATTTCAGACCCGACACATTCTCGATTTTATTTAACTAACTTAGAACTCCCATAGTTCTTGGGAAAATTATGTAAGGTACTAGATACCTAGTAGAACATGTGGTAATTTTTTGCGGAACTCAAATCGGACTAGAAATGAGTCAAAATAAATGGCGAAGCAAACCGACTAAACCGAAAAATGAACTCGAGGACTGTTTTGGTATATTTGCAAAACCGACACTTCGGGCGAACCCCGTGTTGATGTCGATGTCAACGGGTTGTTTTAAATTTATAATTGCTGGGGTCTAAGTGTGACTTACTAGTACTGAACCAAAGGGTTAGTAGGCGGTAAGTTGGACCTAGAGTCGTTCTTAAAGAGAAACTGAATTGAAACGGAGGTGATCCAATCAATCTTTCTTTTCTAGTAAATGTTTTAAAAGAGTGCGTTGGGGGTTTTGGTTCAGTTAATTAAGTAAACTAAATAAAGAGAATAAAATGTAATAAGATGTCAGATAATGCAAAGTAGTATTTGTTGTGAGTTCGTTAGTTAATAATCGTGGGATGATGACTCTTACGGGAAAACGATTAACTAAATTGGGTTGCTTATGAGATTCATTAACTTATGGTATAACCAATAGATTCCTTATTAGTCGGTTATCAACTAATATGTCACGAGGAACTAAGGTATCATGATTCTGACCAGACAGACAATGCTCATCTCTCCACACTCTCCTGTGAGGGAGTCAGTGGCCCATATTATTGAACGTATTCGCTCGTGGGCGAAGGAATTGAGTAGCAAGTCCATAACATGTCTAGCCGTTCTTAATACCACAACGATTATGAATCCATTAAACAACTAACTTAGAACTTGTGCCCGGACTTATTTAATCAATTTCTATCCATGAAACTTAAGCGTGATAAACGAGGGAAAACATTTAGGTTTCTTGCATACCGTACTTTAGGTTTCATGTTTTTTAGGAAAAAGTATTGGTTTAAGTTGGATTTCAAACTTGCCTTTCTTAATACAATTAACAAATCCCTAGGTTTTCGTAAATGGTCATTTAGCCTGTAGCCTACCTAATCTAATATAATCTAAACTAAAACAACTAATTAAAATGCTGACGGCTTTTTACAGAAAGTTAAACCCAGACCATGTCGGAAAATACTATGGTAGCTCACATCGTATTTAATCGTTTACCGATGTTTCCGTTGTGAGTTTAATTGCTTCGCGATGTTTACATGATAAGTACATTGTGATCAGAAGTGTACAATACTCATGGCAAGTCCACGTAATCACATTGCATTTTATAATGCTTGCATGACGTTACAATTAAAAACATAGTTTTTACACAGATAACTATTGACCGAGTATTGAGGTTCGCGAGTCCTCTTTACAGGGTTACAATCACGTTTGTTAATCGAAAGGCGAATGTGAGTTTTAGGTTTAAAATCACAAGATAAGTCCGTTCACAAAGTTTCCAATTTTATAACGTCGATCCATAATACAACTACCTTCGGTCGTTACCGGCTTCCATATATTTGTACTGTGCTCAAAAGCATTTCCAATACTATACCGAGTAATCAGTCGAATCGGGGCCATCGTATTATTTCACGACGTATTTAAAGTCATCCCACAATTATATATACTAACTACATCACAACAAATACAATAGTAATCTACTCACTAATCATGGCATAAACGATATCTAGCATAATTATAGCAAACATATTTAATTAAGATAGATAAGGATAGAAATAACCGAGATTAATATGCGAGAAGAAATAGACTTGAATTAATGAGCGTAACTCCAAGCGTACACCAAAGATTACAAAACGTTCATAGCTTTCTTTCTACTCTAAACAAAATGCTAAACTAATCTAATGCTAAATTTAAAGTAAGAAAGTAGAATGAGAAAGTAAGAAAGTAATATGACTAGTGCATATTGGACATTTTGAAATGGAGCCTTAAGCCTCCTATTTATAGGTGAGCTTTGGCTCACATTAGCACCAAGAGGTGCATGTTAGAAAAAGGTAGCCAAAAGGGTGCACCGGGTACCGTACAACACGAAAAGTAGGCACACCGGGTACTGTACAACACGAAAAGTAGGCGCACCAGGTACCAAAAGTTACCAAAAATGGAAACCAAGGCGGGTACGGGGTGGCCGGAGGCGCCCCTGTGGTGGCCGGCGGCGGCTGGCCCACCCCCGCCCCGTTTTGCCGTCTTTTGCTTCGTTTCTCGATTTGTGCGTGTTTTCTTCGTTATGCGTCCGTTTGCGTCGATTCTTTTTTTGTTGGATTCGTAATTCAAAAACAAAGATTTTGACATAGGATAGGCCCTGAGATGATGTCCCTAGCTCCAGATATTGCATACGGATCATTTGGATCTTCCGGCGGGCGTAGAATCTTCATTCTTTATCCGTTTTAGTTGATTCTTCTTCTGTTGGATTCGTATTTTGAAAAAAAAACATCTTGGACAGAATGGATGTTGGTGGAGGTCATTTTAGTCTTGAAATCTCGTTTTGATGCCTTGAATCTTCAAACGTGTGTGGAATCTTCGTTTTTCATCCGTTTTGCTTGATTTTTATCGTGCAACCTTGTTTTGACCATCTTGGCATAATGTTACTGATTTGTGCTATATTTGAGTGAAAATGCCAAGGATCGTTCTAGAATGAGAGAGATATCGGTAGTAAAAACATGACTTTTTACGCGATATCAAGTATCCCACAATTAGAACTTTGCTTGTCCTCAAGCAAACTCATTTTCAACACGGTTAAAGATAAGCAGATAATGAAATATTTTAAGACGGAATTCTTTACTAAAGGGGGTTTTGGAAAAATAAAGATATTTGATTTTTTTGAAAGCTAGGTTGTAATCTTTAGGAGCATGCTTTTGATCTTTGATCTTTGATACATGACTAGGCGATCCTCTCAAGGTGGTCACTCCAATCACTCAAAGTGTTTAGGGTTTCCTATTCTAGCATTTATCAATCACTCAGAACGCCAGTCATGCATCGTTTATCGTCATAGGCTTGATCGAGAATCAAATCGTTACCTTTTTGGGTGAGTGTGAAGTCGATCTAGCCACAATCATTCTAGGGGAGTGATGTAGGGTTTTGGTGATGTGAGAGGGGGTTTTGTTGGGTTTTTCATAGGTTTTCTTTTTGGTGAAGCGGAAAGCTGAAATTTTTGAATTTTCGGGAGGATTGACGCCTTTTTCTTTAGGGAGGAGTTTTCTTCTCCATTTGACTTTCTTTTCTTCGAGTTTTTTTTTTGGGTAATTTGACTTCGTATCCTTGTAGCTTTTCTTCTTTTCATCTTTGAAACTCTTTATGAAGTTTGAGGGATGCTTTTTGAGTAGGTACGGGATGACGTGTTTATTTTGGGGTGTATAGAAGGGTTCAAGAATGATGTGATTCGATCTCCTTTTTACTCACTAGTTTGGCTTCGAAATGCATTACAGGAGCAAGTTCTGATTCTAAACGCATACATCGGCACACTCAAGAATCGAAAAAGTGAAGCATTAAAAGTGAATGCTTTTCATATGGCTCAAGATACCTTACGAATCGAAAGTTGGTTTGTTGTGTGCTTAGTCATGCGATGCTCTTTATGGGATTACTTAAACTTGTTTTCAAAAAAATTTGTATTTTATTCGTCCTTATTCCCCAAAGTAAATCATTCTTCGCTTAAAATTTTTCATTTTCAGCTTACTTTTAACTCATTTTTGAAAAATTTTGTTTACTTTTATGGAGAAGCAAGGTCTTATAAAGAGCAATGATTTTAGAATCAAGAATATACCATTATCCATTCTACAGTAGTGCAACTACTGCTATCCCACACTTAAAGGAACATTGTCCTCGATGTTATACTAAGCTCTGAATGGGGTAAAATCCCACACTTAGGGTTTTAAACATCTAAGATTCATTCTTTCAGTGTGTGTGTTGGGTTTGAATCCCACACTTAGTGATAAGCATAATGGATATTGCATATTTAAAACCAATGAAAGAGATGGCATAGAAGTACTCCTCGGTAGTTGCAGTATTCCTTTGGTTGCATCTGCCGGTCTTTGTCTTCTTTGGTGCATTCTTGATCAAATCTTCTTGTGATTGGTCTCGTGAGTGTGAACACATCGGATATACTATTCTTTGGTTGTTGATGCTACTTTGCAGGCTGGAGCATTCTTTGTATGATCCGAGTGTGAAAGATAGTCGGAGATTTCATCACTTCTTGGAAAGTAAAATTGCAGAAATGTAAAAACAAACACGGGTTGCCTCCCGAGAAGCGCTCTTTTAAAGTCGAGAGCTCGACTTAGTCCTTTTCTTCTTCAGATGATGCTTGATGCATCAGTAATGGTGGCGTGGTCACTGTGGTTCCTTGGTAGAGAGTATCGTGGTGGATAGTATTGTAGGAATTGCTCTATCATGTCAGCAATGAGAGTTGGTGGGTTGGTGGATAGCATTATGAAGCTTTTGAAGTGATCGGTGGCGAGTTGGTCGAGAATTGCCATTCCATAGCAGATGTATCGAACTGCCCTTGTGACTGGTCCGTTAGGGTCAATTCGAGTGCAGGTGTAAGTTCGAACAATTTCACGCTGTGGGTGGTTTCTTCCTATCGAGGCGATTAAAGCCATGAATTCGGTTTTCACATCTTCAAAATCATTAGCCCAAGGGTCTCCTCCGAAAGATCTGGTTGCTTGGCACACTTGTCTGATTAGTTGATGTTGCTCGCGGTTGAAAGGAAAATCCAAGTCGGTGAAGATGCAGATTAGCTTGCTGAATATCTCGCGATATCCATTTCGATAGACGTCGAGTTCTACGTCTTCTTCTGGGTACATTCCACGCTGTCGGGTAGTCACATAAGTGGCTAAATTGATTTGCGACATGTGCGGGATGAATCTCGGTACCTCACGAGTTTCCTCTTCATAGGCTGGCTCGTTCAGCTCATCAATTATTAGTTCAACGTGGTGCCCAATGGTGGATTGAATGACGATCCTGCAGTTCTCTGATGCTGTGAGGTGCTCTCCAGTTTCGATGAGATCTAGAAGAGTTCTAAGATCTCCCACCATTCTGATGTCGACATAACTTCTTGGGTTCCCGGTGGCTCTTTCCAGATTGGTTCTCATTGATGCAAGTATAGCTTTTTGACTTGATGAGTACGGAAAAGCTGATCCGGCTAAGGCACAATATACTTTTTGGTATATTCGCCTTTGGTTTCCGTAGAATTCAATTTCTCCCATTGGGTAGTTGGGTCTTTCTCGCTGTCGAGCTTCTCTGGTAAGTTGTTCTTGAAGCAGGTCAGAGAATGCTCGAATATTTCTCCGAAGAGTGATGGGCTCTGGTTCTCCATAATTGGCGAGGTATGAATCGTAGTCTCGTATGATTGCCCTTATCATGTGTCTCTGGGCAGTGTTGTAGTCATTGGTTGACTCTTTGATGGCCTCCACGATGATTCGGACATCGTCGTATTCGTCAATCATCTCGATCATGTCTTGATGACTATCTATCAAAGGAATTTCTAGTCTCTCAGTTGTGACGGCAGGGGAATTTGGTGGAGCAAGAGGAGGTTGTGGAATAGAGTGTTCATCAAGAGTGATGTTGATGTAATCGTCATCGCATTCACTATTGCAGTCGGAGTCCTTGTCACGTGAATCTGGAAATTTGTGGAATTCTTCGTCTGAAGGTGCGTTGTTGAAGGGTCGAGAACTATCGATTTCGATGGTTCGAACTTCGGTTGTTATGTCATGAATGTTTTCTTCGGCAAAGCTTTCTGGTTGACGTGCCTTGTATGCTGAAATTCTCTGTAGTAGTTTGGCATACTGGTCTGGGTGTGGTGATGATCGGAGTCCTTCTTCAAAAGTTTCTATGTCTCGGAGTCGGGTTCTGGTGAAGGGTTTTGATGGATCGAGATAGGAATTAAGGATGTTTCCCATTCTTTTAAGATGAGAGGATCTGAGCTCTTGATGGATGACTCCGTAATCAACTGATTCTTCAGATGAAGAGTAATCATCGCAGTTTTGTATCCTTTTAACTTCGGCCATTTGTGGCGAATCAGTGTGATCTTCATCTTCTTCCATTTCTTCCTCTTCCTCTTCTTCTTCCTCCTCAGGATCAGATTCAATTTCTTCTTCTGCCTCCTCGTATTCTTTCTCTTCTGGGTCGTATTCGGTGTCAGAAATGAGAACTGATGATCGGGTGAATTGTGGTTCCTCCTCTGGTTCTGATTCATCATCGGAACAGATTTTTCCTGTGGATATAGCACAACATTCTTCCTCTTCTGGGGTGCATTCCGGTTGGTCGATCTTGTAAGTGATGCTTTCACCATGCGATCGTAAAACAATCGTGTGATTATACACATCAATCACTGCTCTAGCTGTGTTCATGAATGGTCTTCCAAGGATAATTGGGATGTTTATGTCCTCGTGGATATCCATTACCACGAAATCCGTTGGAAAGAAAAATTTGTCAACTTGAACAAGGACATTCTCAGCTATTCCCTTGGGGTATCTAACAGATTGGTCGGCTAGCTGGACGGTCATCTTAGTGGGTTTCAAGTTTTCAAGTTCTAGCCTCTTAAACAGGGAGTAGGGCATAAGGTTAATGCTGGCTCCTAAGTCGGCTAAAGCGCTCATATTTTCGGAATTGTAGATAGAACAAGGGAGTGTAAATCTACCAGTATCTCCTAATTTTTCGGGAAGGCTATTTTTAAGTAGGGCTGAAGTTTCAGAACTAAGGGGAATGTTGTTCACTTCAGGCAATTTATCTTTGGTGGATAGCAATTTTCTAATATACTTATTACGACCAGGAACTCTAGACATGGTATCAAGAAATTTTCCATCTAACTTAAAGGATGACAGTTTCTTAGGTTGAACTTTAAGTCTAGCGGGGTAAGGGATTCTAACCTCTTTGTTCATTGTTTCCATAGCTGGTATCTTGACCTTCGATTCTTCCTTTACTGGAACAGCAGCAGGTGGAGTAGTAGCTGCTTCCTTTGGTGTTGTAAGTTGCTTTGCTTCCTCAACATGCGGATTTTGAACTGTGTTGCTAAGCAAACTTCCTCGGGGTCTATTCTCAAGACGTTGTGCCAATTGTCCAATTTGAGCTTCCAAATTCTTTAGCACAGCCAATTGATTTCTCATGAAGAGGTCGGATTGATCTTGTCTAGCGGACGTCTTTTGGTTGAGCAGGTGTTGACCTTGCATGAATTGGGTGAAGGCGTCGTCTGAACTTGAAGCTGGGGCATTTGTCTTGGTGGTTTGTTCAGTGGTTTGGTTTGTGTCGGAAGTGGGTGCAGGAAGTGCAAGGGGTTGATTATAAGAAAGTTGTGATTGTTGTTGGTAGGGTGGATATCTAGGTGGGTATCGGGGTTGGTATGGTTGTTGGTTGTTTCTCGGCGGAAAGGGAGGTTCTCTAGGTTGGTTGTTGTTCTGGTTGAAACCGGGTGGTCGAGCTGGAAACTGTAACACCCCCAAATTTATTGTTTAGCGGAAGCACGTTTTGGGTGTTACGAATCAATAATCACAGCACAAAAATATATAATGAACGACCACTATATGTAGGGGTGAGCATTCGTACCCGAATCCCGATCCCGTACCGCTACCGTACCGGTACCGTACCGAACCGGTACCGTACCGCTTTAAACGGTCCGGTATTTGGTACTCACTTTAGGGCAAAAAAGATAACCGGTACCAACCGGTTCGGTACCGGTATTTTACCACTTTCCCGCTTTGGTACCATATCCGAAATATACATTTTTTTTATTTGTTATAGGTCCGTAAGTTCTTTCTATATTTTAAAAAGATTTATTTATAACCCCATTTCTATAATCATATGATATGTCTATTAATATAAAAATGATATTTTTTGGGTAATTAAGAAGTATAAAATAAAGTTAGACTCTCGCGTATGAATACAATTGTAATTTTATAGAAGTGTAACTAGTTTTTTTTGCTACACAAACAATCACGTTTTTAGCACCCTAGTTAAAATGGATTCCAAACATATTGCTTGTTAATATAAAAGGTAAGGATCATGACTTGTGTCATTACCAAAACACTTAACACGGTACAATAACGTCGTTGTATATATTTGTATTTTCTTCGTCAATATCCATCTATGTCACTTAATGATGTTTTTTATTTATTTGAGATTCATTAATATTTATCTTCTGTGAATTTTATCGAGTTCAAAATACGTAAATAGGTTTAGTTATTATTCTACTATGTTTTGGTACCAAAGCGGTATAGTACCACTTTTACCCGTACCGGTACCGGAACCGTACCGGTACCGGAACCGTACCGGTACCGTACCGCTTTAAACGGTCCGGTATTCGGTACCCACTTTAGAGCCAAAAAAATAAGCGGTACCAACCGGTTCGGTACGGTTCGGTACCGGTTCCGTACCATGCTCACCCCTAACTATATGCGTCGTTTTGGACTTGTATTGATAAAACAAAGGTTTACATCAAAAATATTGTTTACAATAGCTCAGCTTGAAATTGAGAGATTTAAGTACATAATTAATCTATACAAAATATAATAATGCAGCTAAATCTCTGAGTGTTTGCATGATGACTCGAGCTAATTGATCCTTACTTGAGCAGTCCAACCTACTGCTGGTCACCTGTGATACATGCCAAAATTAGTCAGCGAAACGCTGGTGAGCTCACAGGTTTGTATGTCAACACATATATTTGTATGAACCGCAAGATTTAATAATTGAATTTAAAATGCAATTAAGCAAAATAAAAGTTATACAGCCATGAGCACATAGTCTGAGCTTAACTTGAGTTGTCAGTCCCACTTAAGGAAACCTAACTTGAAATGCCTCCTACGAGTGCCTAATCCACACTCGTCTTCCCAAATGCTAATACGTCCGTTTGACCAGTTAGTGCGTGCTAACCCGGACGAGGATTGTCAATCCTATATGATATCATATACTAACATTCACGCTACTACGTATTACCAGACTATGCTATGGAGGACTTTAAATTGATTAGCTTGAAACTCATGTAGTATTTGATTTGATTTGTACTTGCGTTCAACTTGTAAAACAAAACGAGCAATAATATCACACCCCTGATTGAAAAGCAGTAAAATAGGGGCCATGAGACTCACCTGAGTCTTGAAGTGTTTAGATAAATAAACTTGATTTGGCTTGACTTGTATTGACGTCCGAAGACTTGTAACCTGAAGGTGTCCATGACACGCGATGGTTATTAATTGTTTAGGTATCTCGAAAGACTACCTTTGTAATTGTTTATCCAAATTACCACGATTTGGTTGATTGAGTTGTCCAAATTACTACGATTTGGTTGATTGAATTGTATGTTTGAAAACGTGTACGGCCCGTTGGTGATTAATTGTAATAATAGTTTTGATATTATCATATTGATTTTGAAGCGTTATACTTGAAAAGCAAATTCCATTATGTTTGAAAAGTTGTATCGCATAAACGTTTTGAAGTTGTACAAGTTTGACACTTGGTGAGAAATGTGTTTACGGAATCTAAGTACGGGGGTCCGGGGGCAGCGCCCCTGGTTAGCGGGGTTCCAGGGGTGGCAACCTCTGGCGGGGTCCAAGGGGCTGGCCCCTGGCTGGGGTCGAGATGCCAGGTCAGCTCGAAAAATTTTTATTTCTATTAAATTGCTTTGGTGAAAAACGCATCTGGACTTGAATTTGGGTGAAATCAAGTGATAAAATTTAGGTCTCGACACTTAGTAAAAAGTTGTAAATATTCTGTTTTATGCGACACAATATGCGACATAATAATTTGTTATGCGACACAAGGGTTGTGTCGCATATAAGTGCGACACAAGAGCTTAGCGACACAAGGGTTGTGTCGCATAAGCGTACAATGCTGATTCAACAGCGACATAGCGATTGTGTCTCATGGTATTTGCGACATAAGGTACGACACAATATTGTGTCGCAAAAGGTCCGACATAACTGAGTTTTTACGACACAAAATACGACACAAGGGGTTTTATGCGACACAACCTGCGACACAAGGCTTGTGTCGCAAAGATGAACACCAAAACAGAGCCCAGCGACTGTCGAAGATTTTCGACCCAAAACTCAAATCTGAGCCATTTTAAAGCTATAAAATCGTGTTTTACCTTTTGTAATGGACACATATAAACCCAAATAACCCGTAAGCATGTAAAAATAAGCTAAAACGAGAAGTTTCGGGAATTTGTCGGAAACTTACGCGGTGTCGGATTGAAAATCCGAAAAGATAGGATTGTAGATCGTAGCGTGGTGGTCGTTAATCTCTAAAAATCTTGATGATCCGAGGTCGTATGATGGTGTTATTTTGATGATTAAGGTGATAGTTTGGTTTTTGGTTTTTGAGAGAAAAAGAGAGAGAAGAGAGAAAGTGTAGGTGAAAAATGAAGAAGAAAATGGGGAGGGAGTGGGGTTTTGATGAAAGCCTCACTTCCTCAGCTCCTACATTCGTGCCCCGTACGGTGTTCGTTTTCCCAATCGTTTATACGTTAAACAATTATTTTATTCGTTTAATTATACGTTTTTAAAAATACGAATATTTATTCGATATTTTTGTTGAAGCATTTTATAAAATACTGAATAGTTGCGTTATAAAAATATAACGTTATCTCGTTTTGTTTGTTTGCGCGTTTTTGTACAATACGAATTGAGTACGTAATATTATAAGACAATATTTTGGATATAATTGTGTTACTAAATAATATTGTATTATTTAATAAAATCGTTCACCATCGTCCGTATTTAATTGAACCGAATTACATTCGATTTGACTTGTACGACTTAATCAAATCGCATAATACTTGTATATATATTCAACAATATATATATATAATTTGATACATTAATTAGCCTAACACAGAACTAATTACATGTATTAAAACTTGATTAGGCACTAATTTCTAGTCCTAACTTGACGGGTGTCACAGAAACTGAGCATAGTAGACGGTGCCATCTGCTTCTTCGTATTCAACTTGGTATTCGCCAGATGGTTGCGGGTTGGTGCAGTGTTGACAAACTTGCACTTGGTGTACTTGGTGCTGTTGTTTCTTAAGTTCTCCAAACTGTTTGACGAGCGAGTCCATTTTTTCTGTTAGTGCCTTAATTGCTTCGACCGGAATCGGGTTTGCAGCAGCGATAGGTGTGGAAGATGTTGAATGATCTCCAGAATTCCAATCGTGGTGATGCATAGTCATGTTTTCTATAAGGTTCCATCCTTCTTCGTCAGTCTTTGCCATAAAGCTTCCTTGTGCAGCAGCATCGAGGGTAGTTCGGTGGTTAGGATCTAAACCATTGTAGAAAGTGCATAATTGTGCAAACTTATCGAGTCGGTGATTAGGGCATTTCTTCAAGGCTCCTTTGAATCGTTCCCATGCGGTATATAATGACTCATCGAAAGCTTGTCGAAAGTTCATGATGTCATTTCGGAGTTTGGTTTGTTTAGAAGGCGGAAAGTACTTGGTCAGAAACTTTGTCGCCATCGCAGTCCATGAAGGGATAGAGCCGGTCTCTAAACCTTCAAACCATGTTTGCGCATGATGGGTGAGCGAATAAGGGAAAAGGTATAAACGGATTGTGTCTTGGCCAATTCCGTTTTGCTTGTAGGAATTTGAGAGAGAGATGAACTTGTCGAGGTGAGAGTTTGGGTCATCACTGGGCAATCCATGGAATTGACAGTGGTTTTGGATTAGTTGGATGATGTGGTGTTTAAGCTCGAAAGATTGACCAGGGGTTTCAGGGTAGAGAATTGGTCATCCTCTTCCTTCGATAGAGGGTTTGCTATTGTCAGCGTGAGTGATGCGTTCAGCCATTGCTTGCTTAAGTGTAGATTGCTTCTTTTCTCGTCCAATAGTGCGTATTATAAGTTCTGGATCGGGAAAGTTAAACAGTGGTGCAGATCTAGGGGAACAGGTCATACACTAAAAGAAAGGATAATTAAGAAAATAAACAATAAAGGAAATGTTTTTGTGTTTTTTTTAGAAGGTTTTATCCTAAGGGTTTACTAGAATTGGGATTGGTTGGGCCTCTGTATCGGACAGTTAGTCTCCCCGGCAGCGGCGCCAAAAACTTGTTGATGTCGATGTCAACGGGTTGTTTTAAATTTATAATTGCTGGGGTCTAAGTGTGACTTACTAGTACTGAACCAAAGGGTTAGTAGGCGGTAAGTTGGACCTAGAGTCATTCTTAAAGAGAAACTGAATTGAAACGGAGGTGATCCAATCAATCTTTCTTTTCTAGTAAATGTTTTAAAAGAGTGCGTTTGGTGTAACATCCTCAAATTGGGCCTAGAAGTAATAGGTATTTTCTGTAAATTTTAAATGTGATTTAAAATTGTTATTGTGTTTGATTGTATAATTAATAGGTCGATAAGCCTCAGGAAATATTGTGGCTAGTGAAATATTGTTTGTTTTAAATTTATTTAGTTGACGGTAAAATAAAATTGTATTTCCCCGCAAATGGTTTTTAAGTTCCAGACAATAATAAATACGGGGAATGAAAATTAACACTTATAGGGTATATTATATGGGATGGATCGGGTTTTATTCCCACACATTCATACATACGTACGTATGAACATATACACACACACATTGATTCCAAAACCAAAAACATGGAGAAATCATCAAAATTAGAGCTTCATAATTCGGATTCAAGCTTCAAACGCATGGATTTTCATATTCTAATCATCCTAATCAACTTGTAAGTCTCAAATCTTTGATTTAAGAACCCTAGAATTTGGGGGTTTGGGTGTTCTTGATGTAAATCCGAAATTAGGGTTTGATTTTGTGCAATAGTTGTTAGTTATGAGTTATTAACATAGATTAATCATTTCATTATCATTCAAAGCATGTTATAAGTGTTAATTTCGTGATTTCTATAACCCTAGAAATTGGGGTTTTGAATATTTGATTTAGTTGGCATGATTAATCTTGAATCTAAGCTAGTAATGATCATATTATCATTAGTTGATAAGAAATTCTTGATTATAAGTAAAACCCTAACTTAGAGAGAAAAGATTATGGTGTATTCATGATAAAAGTGTGATTTAGTTGATAATTCATGAAGTAAAGATTGTGGTTATGTTAGAGTTGTTAATTAGTGCCTAATCCATGATTATGACATGAGCCCTAACTTAAAATGGAAGAATTTGATTTAAGTGTTCATGAAGTGTTTTAGTGGATTGTTAATTTGGAAGCTATTAATCTTGTTATTGATGTGATCATGTTAGTTAACAAGGATTAATGTGAACTAAGGTGATAAGTTGATTATAATTATCATGATTTATTAGGTGAGAGTGAACTAATGAAGTTAATAGTGATAATTCATATTAATGGAATGAATTATGTGAAATTACTACAAGGGATAACTAAATTGATATATAGTTGAAAAATGGTTAACATGATATCTAATCATGATTAAGAAACAATTCAAGAAGTATGAAACTTGATGTATGTGATGATTATGTTAATACATATGAATTGAGATTTTTGGTATAAATCTATTGGAGTAATGTTATGTAGATTTGATACAAGTAACTGACTTGTGTATTTTGTTGTATTTCCAGATATGGAGAAGACTCAATGATATTAGACTACTGAGTGGGCGACTATGGTAGTCAGTGAGTGGACTTTGATCTCTCACTATAATTTAGTGATCACTATTGTGGTTACTTCAAGTGTTAAGTGTTATTCCTGTGTTAAGTTGAATTGTGAATTGTGTTAAAGTGTTAAGTGTTAAGTGACCTATTTGGTAACTGTGTTAATAGAGGTCAACTATGTTGGACTGTGTTGTTACAGGTTAGTCAACACAAGGGTTGTGAACATTCGTTGTGAGTAAGGCTTGTGTTGACTAAAGGTAACATACGGTTATCGGTTAACCACTGTACTGGCCTGCAGTTGGTGTAAGTGTCGCTTGGTGGGCCACCGCGGCTGAGGGCGCCACAAGGGCCACCGATCCTCTGGTGATGTTGAGTCAAAGTGTTAAATGTGGTGAACTCATAGTGTTAAACTAAATTGTATTGTTAGTGATGAGTTAACTCACTTAGCTTCGTGCTAATCCCTCGTTGTTTACTCCTTGCAGGTTAATATCTTTTGTTATGGGCGGGTCAAGGAGTAACTGAAGAATGTTTGACTAGGATTACTCTGATTATTATTTAATACAGTTTAAAATGTTTGATTATATAATGCCCAGGATATAAAGGATTGTTTTGTAAACGGTAATAATCAATACTTAGAACTTAGGTAATGGAAGATGACGACTTGTCATTTTATGTATATATATGTTTTGGGACTTGAGCTTTCGCATTGTTAAAAAAAAAAAAAAAAAAAACAGTTGTAGAATTTTGGGGCGTTATATTTGGGGTTTTGGTTCAGTTAATTAAGTAAACTAAATAAAGCGAATAAATTGTAATAAGATGTCAGATAATGCAAAGTAGTATTTGTTGTGAGTTCGTTAGTTAATAATCGTGGGATGATGACTCTTACGGGAAAACGATTAACTAAATTGGTTTGCTTATGAGATTCATTAACTTATGGTATAACCAATAGATTCCTTATTAGTCGGTTATCAACTAATATATCACGAGGAACTAAGGTATCATGATTCTGACCAGACAGACAATGCTCAACTCTCCACACTCTCCTGTGAGGGAGTCAGTGGCCCATAATATTGAACGTATTCGCTCGTGGGCGAAGGAATAGAGTAGCAAGTCCATAACATGTATAGCCGTTCTTAATACCACAACGATTATGAATCCATTAAACAACTAACTTAGAACTTGTGCCCTGACTTATTTAATCAATTTCTATCCATGAAACTTAAGCGTGATAAACGAGGGAAAACATTTAGGTTTCTTGCATACCGTACTTTAGGTTTCATGTCTTTTAGGAAAAAGTATTGGTTTAAGTTGGATTTCAAACTTGCCTTTCTTAATACAATTAACAAATCCCAAGGTTTTCGTAAATGGTCACTTAGCTTGTAGCCTACCTAATCTAATCTAATCTAAACTAAAACAACTAATTAAAATGCTGACGGCTTTTTACAGAAAGTTAAACCCAGACCATGTCGGAAAATACTATGGTAGCTCACATCGTATTTAATCGTTTACCGATATTTCCGTTGTGAGTTTAATTGCTTCGCGATGTTTACATGATAAGTACATTGTGATCAGAAGTGTACAATACTCATGGCAAGTCCACGTAATCACATTGCATTTTATAATGCTTGCATGACGTTACAATTAAAAACATAGTTTTTACACAGATAACTATTGACCGAGTATTGAGGTTCGCGAGTTGATCGCACCCCGAACGGTCGGTCAAGGAATCGCTTCCTTGTCGTTACCGGACCTTACGCCCGAGGCGGCGATCGGAGGGTGGTTTTAAATTTATAGAGCTGGGGACCTAAGTTTTACTTATAACTATGGATAGTAGTAAGTAATGACTCTGGGTCGTTCTTAAGATCAACCGTATTGTGAAACCAAGCAGTCAAGACGATCGATTCAATTTAGTAGGGTTTGTAAACAAGAGATTTGATTTTTGGGTTTTTGATTACTTAGGTCCTAAATTAAACTAAATAAACAGCAAAATAAAAGGTGATAATCAGTATGGAGAGGAGTGTTTGTTGTGATTTCATTAGCCTTAAGGGGAGATGATGTTTGGATTTATGTTTTGAAAACGTTCTTTCTAAGTATTTGTGTTCTACTGTTTTAGGTACTTTATGGAGTCAACACTAGCACCCTACTATCTGATTCCTCAGATAGCATGTCACTGAATACTAGGTTGTCATGATTCTGATCAGATCAGGCTGCTCTACCCCCAACACTGTCTGTGAAGACTAGTGACCCGTCTTGGAGTTAACTCCCGGGTGCATGAATAAGGTAACCGACCGATATTTAATTTCTGACCTTTCTTTGATACCATAAAGTATTCTAATTCAAATAGAGAATTTAAGACGTTAATTCGGAAAGCGTCTGTTAACTTTTCATCGATGGTTTGTTAGGTTCAGAGCTGGTGGATGACCCAGTGCTGCTCAGAATGTATACACCGACGTCCGTTCCATAGCTTGGGTGTATGGGAACCGTTCCCGAAGGATGGTTCCGACACTTACACGAGGTACTAGGACGTTTTACGGCATTCCATGCTTTGCGCACTAATGCAAGTTAGGGTGTATACACCGACGGCCGTTCCGTAGCTTCCATGCGTTTGTACTACACCAGAGGTGGTTCCAGCATTAAACTAAGCAGTAGGACGTTTTACGGTGTTCCACACATGTTGCACATTCAGGTCACTCTGAACCCGTTTAAACTTAGTTTGTATAAAAGCGTACCCATCTATGATATAAACCCAGCCCTCACTTAATATTACCCAATAAATCCCTGATTTATTCACGTTGTACTATACATTAGGTTTTAGCGGTATTTCCAAAGCTTCGAAATCAGACCATGCATAGATAGCACAGATAATTAATTACCCTCAGAACAAGGTTCGCGACTTCTTGTCTTTTTAGGGTTTTAACCACGTTTATTGGAGGAAAGGCGATAGTTTGATGAACAGTTTATAATCATAGATGAAAGGTTAAACAGACTTAGTTTTCATATTATAACAATTGGGAATAGTATTTCCACAACGGATTGTGCCCACGACTTTCATAGCTTCCACATTTCGTACTCCACACATTCGTGATGTTTCCGGCGCTATACAAATGAAAGCCGTATTACGTTACCTCCGTTGCTTAATATCATCCCAATTGTATATTTAAATTAACATCATCCCCCATTATAACGGCTAACTACATCACAACAAACACAAAAGCTAACTACTCACTAATCATGGTAACGAATCCTAAATCCAGCATAATAACAATAGCATGCATTATAACAGATAAGGATAGAGATAACCGAGAAAAATGCGTAGTCTGAATATAAGCTGAAAGATTACAACGAGCAGAGCCTCCGCTATTACAAAAGCACTTCCCCAAAGTATCTCCAACGAATATTACAGAATAACCCCTCCTACTATTTCTCCTCTAACTCCTAAGAGTAGTGTTAGATAGAGAAAGCTACTAACTAATCTAGTGAGAGAAAGTGTGTGAAATGTGGATGGTGAATGGTGTGAATGGATGATGAGAAATGAGGAGGTTAAGCCTCTATTTATAGGCTTCCAAGATACGAAGTTACACTCAGCACCCTTGCTCCAATTTAACACTGAAATACACCCCCTAGCTATAGAATTCGACACCGTAAAGGGGGTATACCACCCTAAATAGGGCGTATTCGGTAGCAAATAGGGCGTATTCGGTAGCAAACGGTGAGAATCCGGCAGCGTAAAGGGGGTATACCACCCCTACAGGGGGGTATACGGCCCCAAAGAGGGGGTATACGGCCCCATAAGGGGGTATACGGCCCCTGTTGGGTTGTATTCCCTTGGTTCGTGGTCTTGTGTGCTGGATCGTAAGTCTTGTGCACTGGTCGAACTTCGTTTGGCCATATCTTCTTCGTTCTAGCTCCGTTTTCAGCGTTCTTTATATCCACGAGATCGTAATTACCTGAAGATCATAATGAGATAATCAAATAATAATTTCAAGGTATTATGCTTTAAAAGTGCTCGTAGAACATGAACGTATCGTTTGTGCTCTATTTTGTATGTTATTTGGCCATTTTACTTGATTTTTGAAGCAACGCCGTATTTTTAGCCTTAGTAATGAATTATGGTGAAAAAGTATTGATATTGAATGTTTTCATCCATTTTGGGGCTAAAAAGGTGGGAATTATGTACGCAAAAACGTGACTTTTTACGTCAAATCAAATATCCCACACTTAGACGTTGCTTGTCCTCAAGCAACACTTTAACTATCCTCACTTAAAAAGATGTTTTAAGTCCGATTTTTGCGAATTAAAATATTTCTAAGAACAACCATCCTTCATACAAGTAACCTGTTTCAGAAAATTGAGATAAATAAGATAATTGTTCCAGAAATAAGAAATGAATATCTTTGGGCATGCTTCTGATTCTCGTGATCTTTGGCATACACATGACTTAGGCAATCTCACCAGGTGGTCACTCAATTTACTCAAAAGTGTATCGGGTTTCCTATCATTCTAAACAAACGAAATCGCTCAAAAGCCAGTCATGCAGCATTCATCGTCATAGGCTTGATCGAGAATCAAATCTCCACCACTAAGGTGAGGACGGTGCTAATTATCCCAAGACATTCATCGGGTTGTAGTGTGAGGTGAGGGTTAAGGGTATGGATAGTGGGTGTTTTTAGGTTTAAAGGGTTATGCTTATCTTAGAACTTTTAAACATAAGAAAATTTTTATTTAGATACGCTTTTTTAATGAAAACGGAAACGGATAACGGTAAGGAGGAAAAGATAGCTATTTTGACTTCTATCTTTTTGAAAACACACGGAATATATATTTTTCAGAGATCGGAGTTTTCGAGAGATTTGAAGCACTTAGCTTTATTTCTATTTTTGGCTTAGAATTTCTTTGCCAAGGAATTTCTAAGGGATTTTTATTTTTTTCTTTCTTTCTTACTTCCTTTTGAGATCCTTTCTTATTTTCATTTTTCAATCTTTTGACATTTCGAATTTTACTTGGTGTCAATTTTTCACACCTTTAGACTTTCTCGATCTTTTTGAGATTTTGATAATGGAAACGCACACGAGATATTTTAAGTAAAACACGAATTTTGTGATTTTTGAGTGAAAGCAAAAAGAATACCTAAATAGCATTTTTCAAAAATTTAAAAATTCCAAGATAATATTTTGGTAGGTACGGAGGTGGATGGGGTTTTTAATAAAGGGTTTTCAAGAAACGAAAAGGTTAAGGCTCAACAGGGTTTACTAGGCGGATCATCGACACTAAAAATGAGTATCGACAGGGTCAGCCTTGAAGTGATATGAGAAAATGGGTTTATTTCCTAGGGAATGTCAAGGTCATCTAATTGCACCTATACCGTGTATGGTACTCACCAATATGGTCTCGAAATGCATACCAGGAGCAAGTTCTAATTCAGAAATGCATACATCGGCACACACAACAAATGAATAGTGAAGCATTAAAAATGAATGCTTATATAGGCTCAAGATACCTCACTGCAATAAATATGGGTTGTATGTGCTTAGTCATGTGCTGCCCCTAAGATTATCATTTCTTAATTTGAGAAATTCCTATCTTATTTACACTACTTTTCCAAAAATAACTTACTCATATTAAAATAGCTCCTCTTAGAAACATTAAAATTCAAAGAAAAAGCAGAGCTAACAGAATGAGTAGCTAACTATTGTCGAAGTTTAGCTCATGCTTTTCTTTGTTTTACGCAAAAATTTTGAAAATTTTTGATCAATTTTTAAAGTGAGGAACATTTTCTGAATTGCTATTTGGACATAAAAATCTATCTTAGGTATTCTATACCGCTATCCCACACTTAGAGGAACATTGTCCCTAATGTTCTCTTCAGTGGAGATTTTACTAGAAGTAAAAATCCCACACTTAAAGTTTGAACATATAAGAAAATGTTTCTCAAGTGTTTTGTTTTGGGCTGGAATCCCACACTTAGTGATAAGTTTAGGATATGGTATAGATTACTTTATTAATTAACAGTACTCAATAAAGCAAAAAGATAAAAACAGAGAAAGGATGAAGAAACTCCCCAAATAGCTAAAGCTGAAGATCTGAATATGTGCCGAGAAGATGAAAGTCTTTGTTTTGCGGCAACTCCATGAAGATTATTCAACTTTAGGGGGATTTGCCTTTGTTTGAGAACTTAGCCTTCCATTTCAACCATCATTTGTGAATCAATCTCTTAAGTGTGAACACGTTGGATATACCTTTTAACTCCATATTTTTGCAATGAAAACGAATCACTGTCTCAGAATGAAAAGATGTTTTCTATTACAAATCATTTTGTAGAATGTATGTTTTTAAACGAGTTCGAGCATAATGCATAAAAGTAGTATGCAAGTACCTCAAATGCTCGAAACATATGAACTAATTTTCTATTTTTCTGAGACAAGTGATTTTGCAAAAATGAGTTGCGACTTTTGAAATATTTTTAAAATATTTTTTAGGCATATCCAAGTGTGAAGGATATTCAGAGATTTATCTTCACTTATTAATACACCAAAAACACACGTATTATTCCACTGGTTGCCTCCCGAGAAGCGCTGCTTTTAGAGTCGAGAGCTCGACTTTCCTTCCTTCAGAATTAGTGAGTGGCGGAACTTCCAGGGCCAATGGTGCTGGAAGGTGGGACCCTGGAATAGAATATCAAGAAGTGGCGAGTGATGACCTGAGTGATGTTTGGGATCCTTTCCACATGAAGAGGGAAGCTTTCAAAGTGTTTTTCAGCAACCCTTTGCAAGTGAAGGAGATCCCAGGTGATATCATTGACTGACTTTGAGATGATTCCGTTGGGATCAAAGATGAGGGTCCCATTGGATCTGATAACCTCACGCTCAGGACGTTCTCCTGTTAAGGAATCCATGAAACCAAAGAAGCGCAGATGTATATCTTCATGATCGGCTGTGCTGGGTTCTCTTCTTAGTGCATAAATACATCCTTGGATACCCTGGAGAAGCTGTCTCAGATGATCGGAATACGTGAGGTTGGAATTCCGGAAGATGTTCAAGATTCTGTAGTAAACCTCACGTAGACCATCATGGAATAGCTGCCTGGGTTCTTCTGAGGGAACAGTGCCGAATATTTCTGAGAGTCGTTCCGTGACAAAGTTTGCAGTGTTGATCAACGTTCCATCTGGTATGGAAGATGGGATAGCACGCGTCCTTTCATCTAAACTCACGTACTCGAGCTTCTCGATAATCTTGTGGGCGTGGTGTTCAATGGTGCAGTCGATGTAAAACCTATGTAGTGAGGTCTCATCAATGTGGTCGTTATCGGCTATGGAATCCATCAATCCTTTGAGATCATTCATCATCTGAATGTCTACTTCCTCCTCAGGGTTCCCAGAAGCATAGTCCAAATTGTACCTGTAAGAATGCAACAAGCTCATTTGTTGGTTAGAATATGGAAATGCGGACCTGATGAGGGCTTCATAAACATTGCCATATATGACTTTTTGTCCTTCGAAGAACTCTGACTCGTCTGCAGTTGGTTCTTCATTATCAGAGTGTTCATGCAGGAGCTGAGTTGCTAGATTTTCGGCGAAGGTATGAATGCGGTTTTGTAGGAATTGAGGACTTCGAGAGTTATTAGCACGATAGACCATGTATTCAGCCTCGATTTCTTCGATTAATTCTCTCTGCCGCGGGGTATACTCATTTGTTGAATCTCTGATAACAGTCATTATCATACGAAAATCATCCTCAAATCTTTCGAGGGCACTGATCATCCCTTCATGAGTAGAGACGACCTGAACTTGGATGATCTCGAGAGGAGGGTCAGGAATGACAGGAGATGCACGAAGGTGGATAGAGCGAACATCAATCGGAATATCCATGAAGATGACATCATCTTTGTCACTGTCCTTTGCTGGAGTATCAGAATCCTGAGAATCAGGGAACTCAACAGTATCGGATGGTGGTTGGGATGCGTCGATGATTTGTGATGTTGGCTGAGAAGAGTCCATTTCGATGTCTTTCTCTTCAGGGCAGGAGTGATCAATCAGTGGGCCTTCATCTGAGTCATCATCTGACAGAATGATTGGATTTTGGATGTACTCGAGTTGCATAATCTCTTCTGTCGGATGCTGAGAGTCAGGGAAGTACTCATGAGGTGGTGTAGACTGATATACGTCCTCTTCTTCTGGCTCTTCCTCTTGCTCTTCTTCGGATTCCTCCATTTCTGTCTCTGACTCTTCCATCTCATCTTCTTCTGATTCAGATTCTTCGGTTGCAGAGATGAGACAGGTATGATCATCAGGTTCATATGAGTCTGAAGGCTCTGATTCGGATGTATCATTGTCTGAAGTGATTATGCTAGTAGAGATTGTGTATATCTCAGCATTCTCTAGTAGAGAACTATCAGCCTGGTCAACCTGGAAGGATACAGTCTCTCCATGTGCTCGAAGGCTAATAGTTTGCGAGTATACATCAATGATAGCGCGAGCGGTGTTCATGAAAGGCCTGCCTAGGATGATTGGTATATTGATATCTTCCTGTATATCCATCACAACAAAGTCAGTGGGAAAAAAGAATTTATCAACCTTAACCATTATGTTTTCGGCTATTCCTCGTGGATATTGAATTGATTGATCGGCAAGTTGCACGCTCATCTTTGTAGGCTTAAGGTTTCTTAACTCTAATCTGACATATAGAGAATAAGGCATGAGATTGATGCTGGCTCCGAGATCGGCCAAGGAGCGGATCATGCCTGACTGATAGATGGAACAGGGCAGAGTAAAGCGACCAGTGTCTCCTAGTTTTTCGGGCAGGTTGCTTATGACGGCTGAACATTCCGCGTTCAGAGGGATTTTAGATACGTCGGGTATCTTATCTTTGGTAGAGAGCATTCGTCTAATGTACTTGGTACTGGTAGGAATTCTAGACACGGTGTCTAAGAATTTTGAGTCGAGTTTGAAGGAATTGACCTTGTACTTTTGCTTTAGACGATTAGGGAATGGGATTTTGATTTCCCTTTCAGGAGTAGGTATGGATGGGGTCTCAACTGTCTTAGGGACAGGAGATTCTTCCTTCACCGGAGAAGGAGTATTAGGTTGACTCGGTGTCACCTTTGGGTCTTTAGAGGTTACTTGTTTGGCCTCTTCTATGTGTGGGTTGTGAATGGTGTTACTGGGAAGGGTTCCTTGGGGTCTGGTGTCAAGACGCTGAGCCAACTGACCGATTTGGTTCTCAAGGCTTTTAAGAACCGAGAGTTGGTTTCTGATGAATAGGTCAGTCTGGTCTTGTCTAGCAGTGGTTTTCTGGTTAAAAAGTGTCTGACCCTCGATAAATTTTGTGAGATTATCATCTTGACTAGTGACAGGCACAATGGTCTTTGTGGTATCACTAGGTGGGCTGACATCTGGTGCGGTTAAGGATAAGGGTTGGTTGTAAGTAAGCTGTGGTTGTTGTGGGTAGGTTGGGTATCTTGGTTGGTATTTGGGTTGAAAGGTTGGTTGGTTATTTCGTGGAGGAAATTGAGTGCCTCGTGTCCTAGGTGGAGAAGTTCGAGCGAAACCAGGTGGATTCTGTGGTCGAGCTGGGAATTGTGCGTAGTAGACCGTGCCATCAGCTGGATCTTCGTACTCAACTTGATATTCTTCCGTGGGAAGGTGAGCACAGTTCTGGCAAGCTTGAACTTGGTGGATCTGCTGCGGTTGTTTCTTTAGCTCTCCCAACTGTTTCGTCAACGACTCAATCTGCTCACTCAAGGATTTGATCGTCTCGGGTTGGATTTGGTTGTAGGAGGATAGAGGTAGTGATGAGGATTGCTCATCTGTCTTTCAGTCGTGATGATGCATCGTCATATTTTCGATCAAGTTCCAAGCTTCTTCATCCGTGAGTTGCATGAAGTTGCCTTGAGCAGCGGCGTCAAGGGTGATGCGGTGGTTCAGAACAAGACCGTTGTAAAACGTGCATAACTAGGCAATTTTCTCGAGTTGGTGGTTTGGACATTTCTTCAGAAGGATCTTGAATCGTTCCCATGCCGTGTAGATAGACTCATCATAAGCTTGATGGAAGTTTGTGATGTCATTCTTGGACTTGGTTTGTTTGGACGGAGGAAAGTATTTGGTTAGGAACTTGGTAGCCATATCCGTCCATGAGGTGACTGAGCCGGTCTCAAGTCCTTCAAACCATGTCTGGGCATGAAGAGCGAGAGAATAGGGGAACAAGTATAGGCGGACTATATCCTGCTCAACCCCGTTCTGCTTGTAAGAGTTGGAAATCTGAATAAATTTGTCGATATGGGCATTAGGGTCATCACGGGGTAAACCGTGGAATTGACAGTTGTCTTTGATAAGTTGAATGATGTGGTGTTTAAGTTCGAAAGATGCGCCTTCGATTACCGGATAGCTAATGGGTCCTCCTCGTCCTTCGATAGACGGTTTGGTATGATCGGCGAGAGTGATCCGTGCGGCCATCTGTTGGAAGTGAGAGCTTCTTTCTTTGCGGATTGTTTGGAAAATCGACTCAGGATCGGGCGTGAAAATGAGTGGTTCAGTTCTGGATGATCTGGTCGAATGTCGTTGTGTGTTGTGGGAAGGAATTTTCGGTTGGAACAAGAAAAGGAAAAGAAAACTACGGGAATTTACAGGTGGTACTAAATGGAAAAGTTCGTCCAGATGCCTAAGAGTCTTACGATTGATTCCCTGGCAGCGGCGCCAAAAACCTGATCGCACCCTGAACGGTCGGTCAAGGAATCGCTTCCTTGTCGTTGCCGGACCTTACGCCCGAGGCGGCGATCGAAGGGTGGTTTTAAATTTATAGAGCTAGGGACCTAAGTTTTACTTATAACTATGGATAGTAGTAAGTAATGACTCAGGGTCGTTCTTAAGATCAACCGTATTGTGAAACCAACCAGTCAAGACGATTGATTCGATTTAGTAGGGTTTGTAAACAAGAGATTTGATTTTTGGTTTTTTGATTACTTAGGTCCTAAATTAAACTAAATAAACAGCAAAATAAAAGGTGATAATCAGTATGGAGAGGAGTGTTTGTTGTGATTTCATTAGCCTTAAGGGGAGATGATGTTTGGATTTATGTTTTGAAAACGTTCTTTCTAAGTATTTGTGTTCTACTGTTTTAGGTACTTTATGGAGTCAACACTAGCACCCTACTATCTGATTCCTCAGATAGCATGTCACTGAATACTAGGTTGTCATGATTCTGATCAGATCAGGCTGCTCTACCCCCAACACTATCTGTGAAGACTAGTGACCCGTCTTGGAGTTAACTCCTGGGTGCATGAATAAGGTAACAGACCGATATTTAATTTCTGATCTTTCTTTGATACCATAAAGTATTCTAATTCAAATAGAGCATTTAAGACCTTAATTCGGAAAGCATCTGTTAACTTTTCATCGATGGTTTGTTAGGTTCAGAGCTGGTGGATGACCCAGTGCTGCTCAGAATGTATACACCGACGTCCGTTCCATAGCTTGGGTGTATGGGAACCGTTCCCGAAGGATGGTTCCGACACTTACACGAGGTACTAGGACGTTTTACGGCATTCCATGCTTTGCGTACTAATGCAAGTTAGGGTGTATACACCGATGGCCGTTCCGTAGCTTCCTGATGTCGTGTAAACGGGGTTTTAGTTTTAAAATGGAAAATACCTAACTTACTACACACAACACAGGCAAGAATACCTGATCATATATAGTATAGTTTAGTAAGTCCGAGTCGAACAAAGGGAACGGATGTCAATATTAACAAATTGGAAATTGCTACAATTAATTAAAGCAGTAAAAAGTGGGGACGTTTTAGTTCCGATCGAACAAATGAGTAACAATTATAAAAGAAATGATTTATTAAATAAAACTTAATTATAAAATAAAGAAATAATAAAATAACTTAATAAAAGATTTAATTCAAATAGTAAAAGAAGTACAATTGCTTAGACTAGTTTCCTCAGAATCCGATTATCACTTTATTGAATTGCTAATGTATGAACTTCATTGTGACATGACAAATGTATCAACCATCTTTGCAGGATTAATTGATTAAACACAATTCAGAAAGATATAAAGTTGTTTTCAACCCGCTAACAGTTCAATTTAACGTTATCCACCAAATTACATTATGAATTATAACTACACCGTTTGTATGATTTATCCTTATAACTTGAATCAACAAAGTCTATAACTATTTCTAGTTATCACATTCATTGCCAATTCTTAACAATAATTGATCCTAGCCTATCAAACTCAATCTATTTAGTGATAATCATCAATTAAAACCAACAATCATCAATAATGACCAATCAATAGAGAACTCAATCATAAATCAATAGATCATCACGCTAGGTTATCATCAAGATTCAACAATTAAACATGGATCTTCGAATAAACATATAAACATTCATGAAATTCAATATTAACTAGCAATTCAACAATCAAATAATCATCCGAGTATTATCATCTAAGCAATTGTATATAAAACTTAGCCACTCATATTATCACAGAAAATCAGTTCAAAAAATGAAACCATAATCATAATCAAATGATAAGAAGAAACGTATTCGAACCGAAATAATGAAATAACGAATAAATGAATGAAAGCCCTTGAATCTTCTTGCTCTTTTCTCCTTCAAAAACTCTGGAAAATGGTTTAAGAACTGAAGAAATCGTCTGGAGAAAAAAATGTGAAGTGATAGCCTCAAAATGAAAGCAAAATGAGGTATTTAGGGTTTCTGCCGAATCAATCCATACGCCGTAAGGAATTCCATACGCCGTATGGATTGAAAAGCCCATGGGTTTGACCCGCGTAGACTGGCGGCCCGGCTCAACTGATCCATACGCCGTATGGATTAAAAATCTCAAATCTTCAGCCAATCGACTTCCATTCTTCAAGCTCCACAATTTTTAGCATCTTTTCTTCGATATTCACTCGTTTTCCGTTTCTTTTATAATTCAAGCTCCAGATAATTCCTAAATGCAAATATGAACGAAATGAGTATCGAATTCAAATCAAATGCATAAGAAATTAATCAAACTAAGGGGTAATTAGTACTATAATATAGCACATTTTGGCGTTCATCAAACATCCCCCACTTGAATCCTACTTGTCCTCAAGTAGACTAGTGACTCAAAAATTCAAAACTTTAAATATGAACGGCAAACGATGCATAAAAGGACTTACAAACTACACAGCATTCGGCAAACCAAATTTTTATCTTAAAATCGATTCTACCTTAAAACTCAGCAATCAAGAAACTCTACATGGGAAGCCATTCTAACATATTCTTATTTTACATAAAAGATTATTCACTCAGATTACCGATATTGTTGTCCACTTAAACAATCTAAATTTCAGAGATTGAGCTCAACTTATTATTATTCTAGCAGGCCTTACCCCTGATTTTCTATAGCAAAATACTCTCATACAAATAACGTGTCACAATTCTCCAAATAATGAACATCCAAATAAATCAATCATTTTTCAAACCAAGACATTGGTGACAGGTCTGTACCTCAGTACAACAGAGCGACATAACTTGGCTTTAGTTTTTCAATTTATGAGTCCTTTGTACTCATTTAGTTTTATCTATTATGATATCAAATATACTGACGGAAACCAGGTCTGTACTTTCGTACAACAGAGGAGACAACACCCAGTATATTCCCAAATGATGATAATTAGGATCCCAAAATTATGGATTATAACACGCTATCATACAAGAATTAAGACTAAGGTCATACCTTGCTAAAAGATCCTCATAGGATAAATCCCTACTTAATTCATTACATTTCTTACTAGCTCAATAACCTTCATATAGATTGCCTATCGATACATCATAAGATGAACTATCTAATATTTAAAAATTAAATTTATTTCATTCTTTGCATTCCCAAAGCATGTTACAAGATTGCTAAACTTTACATAGAAAACAATTTTAAAACAAAAATTTGGGTTGAAAAATGACTAACACGTAGAATGCCTCTTAACCTCAATATTTTTCAATAGCTACCATTCATAAATTAAGGACAATTAGACTTCTTTTCTCCCATCCCCCACTTAGAAACATGCAATATCCTCATTGCAAAAGAAAATAAAAATAAAGGGAATAGAAAAGAAGTGAAATAGAAAACTCCCCTGAATTGAAGGCAATTTGCTTGAAGGACTTCGTTCAGAAATAAAATACAATAGCACACTTCCGTAGGCAACACGATTGCATTTAGCACATGCAATAAGCCTTTAAACCCCTCGGTATCCCGAGTGGACGAGTTGTAGTCTCGTGAGGGTTTCCAGAGAACACACACACAAAGTTCAACCTGAAAACAAAAACAATAAAACAAAATACAAATTAACAAAATAACGGGTTGTCTCCCGAAAGCGCTTTTGTTTATCACGTCGGTAAGCTCGACATCTTGCTTCACCACTTAATTCAAATCCATCTCCAAATCACGCTTGGAGTCCCTTATATCACCATAGTACTTCTTCACTCTACTTCCATTGACTTTGAAAGTTTTTCCAGAATATCCTTGCAAATCAACAGCTCCAAACGGATAAACCTTGTCAACAACAAAGGGGCCAGTCCAGCGTGTCTTTAACTTTCCTGGAAACAAATGTAATCTAGAACTATACAACAGAACTTTATCACCTTTCTCGAATGTATGGTTCGACTTAAGACGAGCATCATGCCATTTCTTAGTTCGCTCCTTGAACAGTCTCGAATTGTCATAAGCATTTATTCTTAATTCATCCAACTCATTTAGCTGTGCCATTCTTTCCTTTCCAGCTAACTTCTCATCAAGATTGCACTTCTGTAAAGCCCAATATGCTTTATGCTCTAACTCAAAAGGCAAATGACAAGCTTTTCCATAAACAAGGCGATAAGGCATTGTTCCAACTGACGACTTAAATGCTGTTCGTGCCGCCCATAATGCATCATCCAACTTGTATGACCAATTCTTAGGGTTTCCTTCAACTGAACGTTCTAAAATAAGCTTCAACCCTCTATTAGTCACTTCCACTTGACCACTCGTCTGTGGATGATAAGCAGTTGAAAACTTATGTCTAACTCCGTACTTTCGTAGCACTTTTTCCAATTGCAGATTTGTGAAATGTGTCCCTCGATCACTAATTAAAGCTTTCGGTGCTCCAAAGCGCGAAAATAACTGTTTAAGAAAATTTACCACAACGCGAGCATCATTCGTGGGTAATGCCTTTGCTTCGGCCCACTTACAAACATAATCCACGGCCACGATGATGTATTTGTTTCCATTGCTAGGAGGAAACGGGCCCATAAAGTCTATCCCCCAGACATCAAAAATCTCACTTACCATAATTGGATTTTGCAACATTTCATCCTTCTTTGAGATTCTCCCAGTACGTTGGCAGGCATCGCATTCCTTCACATACTTGAATGCATCCTTATAAACTGTTGGCCAATAAAAACCTGCCTTAAACACTTTCCTTGCAGTGTAATTTGGACCATGATGTCCTCCAGCCGGACCATCATGACAGTGCTCTAACATTATGTCGCATTCCTCTCCAGCTACACATCGTCGGACAATTCCATCGGCACACTGTCTGAACAGATATGGGTCTTCCCAAAAGTAATACCGTAAAGATGAGAAAAACCTCTTTCTTTGGTTAAAGTCCAATCCGGATGGAAGAGTCTCTGTAACTAGAAAGTTTGCAATATCAGCGAACCATGGAAATTCATTCAGAATTGCTTTCAACAAGCTTTCATCAGGAAATTTATCTCGAATTTCCGTTTCATCCAACTTATCCAATTCTGGATTTTCCAGTCTTGACAGATGATCTGCAGCCAGATTTTCTGCTCCTTTCTTATCATGAATCTCAATGTCAAACTCTTGCAATAACAAAATCCATCGCAACAACCTTGGTTTTGCATCTTGTTTTCCAAACAAGTATCTTAATGCAGAGTGATCGGTAAAAACAACAGTTTTTGACAGGACCAGGTAAGAGCGAAACTTATCAAATGCGAAAACAACAGCAAGCAATTCCTTTTCAGTCGTAGTGTAATTCTCCTGTGCACTCGTCAAAGTCTTGCTTGCGTAATAAATAGGTTGAAACTTCTTATCAACCCTCTGACCTAAAACTGCTCCTACAGCGTAATCACTGGCATCACACATCAATTCAAATGGAAGATCCCAATTCGGACTTATCATAATTGGTGCGGATACCAATTTCTCCTTTAAAATCTTGAGCGCATCTTGGCATTCTTTTGAAAACTCGAACTTAGCTTCCTTTTCCAACAACTTGTTCATAGGACGTGCTATCTTTGAAAAATCCTTGATGAATCTTCTATAGAACCCAGCATGTCCTAAGAAACTCCGTATTCCTTTAACATTTGTTGGATGAGGTAGCTTTGCTATGGCCTCAATCTTCGCTTGATCAACTTCAATACCAGCTCTTGAAATTTTATGCCCCAACACAACTCCTTCTTGTACCATGAAATGACACTTTTCCCAATTTAAAACGAGATTGGAACTCTCACACCTTTGCAACATCCTCTTTAGATTCATCAGACACTTATCAAAAGAATCCCCAAACACAGAGAAGTCATCCATGAATATTTCCATGCTGTCTTCTACCATATCATGGAATATTGCCATCATGCACCGTTGAAATGTGGCGGGTGCGTTACATAGACCAAAAGGCATTCTCCGATAAGCGAAAGTTCCGAATGGGCTGGTGAAAGTAGTCTTATCTTGATCATTTGCATCAATTGGGATTTGGAAGTACCCTGAGAATCCGTCTAGAAAGCAATAATACTCTTTTCCAGCTAGACGTTCGAGCATCTGATCAATGAATGGCAAGGGAAAGTGATCCTTGCGTGTCGCATCATTCAGCTTTCTATAATCGATACAGACCCTCCATCCAGTAACAGTTCTTGTGGGAATTAATTCATTCCTCTCATTCGCAACCACTGTCATACCTCTTTTTTTTGGCACAACATGAATGGGGCTGACCCATGGACTATCAGAATCGGGTATATCAATCCAGAGTCAAGCAATTTAATGATTTCCTTCCTCACAACATCCGTAACCTTAGGATTTAATCGTCTTAATGGTTGCACAACTGGTTTGAAATCAGATTCCATAAGGATCTTGTGCGTACAATATGATGGGCTAATTCCCTTGATGTCACCGATCGTCCATGCTATAGCATGCTTATGTTCCTTCAGAACTTTTAGCAGACTTTCTTTCTCGTTTGCTGATAGCTTGGATGAAATGATAACTGGCAAATCCGACTCTCCTTGTAGGTATGCATATTCCAAATGGGTCGGTAAATCTTTCAATTCTAACCTTGGTGGTTCTTCAAAAGAAGATTTACATGCCAATACCTCTTCTCGTGAACAGGGAATCCCATGTATAGTGATGCGAGTCTCTTTCTTGACTAAAATACCATCAGTCTCAACCGATTCTTCATTCTCAGTTGATTGATCACTTTCTAATTCCTCATCACTCTCGAACTCTAACTCCTCAAGCATTTTATTGAATTCTTCAATATCTCTAATTGCTTCTATGCTTCCCGTCCATCCTTCCAGAATCATGGGATCAAGATCTTCATCTTCCATGAGACTTTGAAGGAACTCCTCATCATCAGTCATTTCTTTGGCACTCACAAAGTAGCAAGTATCATCAACTGCAGCAGGATATCGCATTGATTTGTTGACATCAAACACTACTTCATCGTCTCCTAACCTCAGAGTGATTTTTCTATCATGAACATCAATCAATGCCCTTGCAGTGGCTAGAAAAGGTCTTCCCAAAATGATAGGTACCTTTTTATCTTCAACCATGTCCAGAATGATGAAATCACACGGAAAAACAAACCTATCCACCTTAACTAGCACATTCTCTACCATGCCCCTAGGATATTGAACTGAACGATCTGCTAACTCAATGCACATTCGAATTGGCTTTGGTTCCCCTAACTTAAGTCTGGCATACATAGTATAAGGCATTATTGATATGCTTGCCCCCAAGTCAGCCAATGCATGAGTAAGATCTAAACTTCCAATCAGACAAGGAAGGGTAATACTTCCAGGGTCTTTCACTTTCGGTGGAAGTTTATTTTGCATAACTGCTGAACATCTCTCGTTCATTGTCACCGTGGTTGCCTCCATCAGTTTGCTCTTATTAGTTAAAAGTTTCTTCAGATATTTTGCATACTTTGGCATTTGAGCAATGGCTTCCACGAATGGGATGTTAATGTGCAGTTGCTTCAAATTCTCTAGGAACTGGTGGTATTGAGCATCATCTTTCCCTCTTCTCAAAACTGCTGGATAAGGTGGCGGCGGAGCATGATCCTTTGCATATTGCTTATCTTTAGCAATTCTTTCAGCCTCAGTGTCCACCTTGGGACTTTCCACAACTTCTACTTCCTTCTCTTTTTGCGGTAGGGGTTGAGAAACAGGTTTCTTCTTTGGAATGGGGTCTTCAAAACCCCTTCCACTCTGGGTGATCACCGCTTTCGCCTGATCCCGTGGATTGGTCTCAGTGTATCCAGGTAGGGTCCCAGGGAATCTCTCTTGAAGAACCTTGGCTATGTTGGAAACATCTCCTTCAATCTGCTTAATCGCAGCTCCTTGGTTTCTCAATGCAGCGTCGGTGGCATCCATCCTTTGTCCAGAGCTCGTAATGAATTTCTCATTGGAAGTGAGAAACTTACCCATCATTTCTTCTAAATTAGCTTGCTTGTCTGAAGATGATGCACCTGGCTGCTCCTTGGTGAAAAATCCAGGTTGAGTTTGGCGAAACGGTCACCCTCCATCTTGGTATGGTCTTCTGAAGAAATTTCCACCGCCCTGACGATATGGTGCTTGAGCTTCTCCATACTTGACTTCCTCGGTCTGTTCTCCCGTTCGCATCTCGGGGCAATCCTTCACTAAATGGCTTCCTCCACAGTTGTCGTATCCCACTTGGATAGCATGGACAGTCTCAGTAACCTTCTTGATATCTCTGCCCATGTTGTCTAGCTTAGCGGTGATGGCTGCAAATCCATCGTCATCATTCACAGACCTCTTTCGCCTAGAAGTGCCATCATCCCATAACTGAGAGTGTTTCGCTTGGTCGCGAATGGCAGTCAAAGCATCACGAGGACCTTCTTGGGAATAGGCCCTTGGGAATCCAGTTGCTGTCTCGTGGCACGATCCACTCCTTTATAGAAAATACTCACGACTTTCTGATCGTTCAGGTCGTGCTGCGGGCACTTATGCATCAGGTCCTTATATCTCTCCCAAGCTTGGTGTAGTGATTCATCCATTTCCTGCTTGAAATTTCTGATCTCGTCAATCATCTTTGAAGTTTTGGAAGGAGGACAATACATCTTCAGAAACTTAGTGCGAAGGTCTTCCCGTGTGGTTATGGACCCAGCTGGCTCGTTTTGAATCCATCTCTTAGCAGCTCCCTTGAGTGTGATTGGGAATACCCTGAGCATAACTTGATCACGTGTGATGTTAGGAACGTTGAACATATCGGCTATCTCAACGATTTTCTCCACATGATCATTAGCATCCTCCCTTTCTTCTCCTCGGAAAGGATTCTCCCTAAGCTCCTTGAGGAACTGTCCCTTGATTTCAAACTCCACATCTTGTGCAATCGCTGGCCTTACTACTCCAATGCCACGGTCATTACGCATCCGACTCGAATACTCTTCGAGCGTTATGTTGGCGATATCTTCTGCCATTGTGTTATCTGGTTGATCGTTAAAAAGAAATCGTAGGCACTCTCCAAAATCGCTTTCTAAATACGAACGGTAGTTCCTAGTTCGTGGGGTAAAAAGGTTATTGGTTAACGATGAGTTCGGTGGTGCTGAAGCGGCGCGTCTTCTTTGATGGAATATACGTTCGGGTTCTTCAAAAGGGTCAATTGGGTTTGGAATAGTTGAGCGGGTCATAAACTCCAGTATCGTACCTGGCAAATCAGCAGAACAGGCTACCTGACTACCCTAACTTATAACTAATAGTGAAAAAGAAATCAACTAATCAAGTAACAAATAAATAATAAATTAACTAAAAATTATAAACAAAAGACAACTTCCAATTTATTTAATTGAAACAAACCACTCCCCGGCAGCGGCGCCAAAAACTTGATGTCGTGTAAACGGGGTTTTAGTTTTAAAATGGAAAATACCTAACTTACTACACACAACACAGGCAAGAATACCTGATCATATATAGTATACCGAGTCGAACACAGGGAACGGATGTCAATATTAACAAATTGGAAATTGCTACAATTAATTAAAGCAGTAAAAAGTGGGGACGTTTTAGTTCCGATCGAACAAATGAGTAACAATTATAAAAGAAATGATTTATTAAATAAAACTTAATTATAAAATAAAGAAATAATAAAATAACTTAATAAAAGATTTAATTCAAATAGTAAAAGAAGTACAATTGCTTAGACTAGTTTCCTCATAATCCGATTATCACTTTATTGAATGCTAATGTATGAACTTCATTGTGACATGACAAATGTATCAACCATCTTTGCAGCATTAATTGATTAAACACAATTCAGAAAGATATAAAGTTGTTTTCAACCCGCTAACAGTTCAATTTAACGTTATCCACCAAATTGCATTATGAATTATAACTACACCGTTTGTATGATTTATCCTTATAACTTGAATCAACAAAGTCTATAACTATTACTAGTTATCACATTCATTGCCAATTCTTAACAATAATTGATCCTAGCCTATCAAACTCAATCTATTTAGTGATAATCATCAATTAAAACCAACAATCATCAATAATGACCAATCAATAGAGAACTCAATCATAAATCAATGGATCATCACGCTAGGTTATCATCAAGATTCAACAATTAAACATGGATCTTCGAATAAACATATAAACATTCATGAAATTCAATATTAACTAGCAATTCAAAAATCAAATCATCATCCGAGTATTATCATCTAAGCAATTGTATATAAAACTTAGCCACTCATATTATCACAGAAAATCAGTTCAAAAAATGAAACCATAATCATAATCAAATGATAAGAAGAAACGTATTCGAACCGAAATAATGAAATAACGAATAAACGAATGAAAGCCCTTGAATCTTCTTGCTCTTTTCTCCTTCAAAAACTCTGGAAAATGGTTTAAGAACTGAAGAAATCGTCTGGAGAAAAAAATGTGAAGTGATAGCCTCAAAATGAAAGCAAAATGAGGTATTTAGGGTTTCTGCCGAATCAATCCATACGCCGTACGGAATTCCATACGCCGTATGGATTGAAAAGCTGTGACACCCGTCAAATTAGGACTATAAATTAGTTCCTAATCATTATGTAATACATGTAGTTAGTGCTATGTATTAGACTAATTGTATGTATCAAAATATATATTGATGAATATATATATCAGTACTCGATTAGATTTAATCGTTCATTTTCAAATCGGTCGAATTCCGATTCATTTATACGGCATTGGTGAAAATCAAATATTAAGTAATACCGAATGATTATTTAATATCCACATATTTATTATATATTATTTTGATAATATATAAAGTATCCGTATCGTACAAATATAAAGGATTCGCAACAAAACATATAAATAATGTTTTATTATTGGAGATAATAATTATTATTTACACACGATTAAAATAAAACATATTGCGTTTTATTCCATTTTACTCAAACGCGACGAAACCATTCAAATCGTGTCCGTCTCTAAAACGTAAAACAAAGATATATTATTATATCTCACTAAAGGTATTTTTATAAAATACTTCCAATAAAAGTATAAACGAATTCATTTTTAGAAATTTATCGATTTAAAACATTTTACTACTTTTCGATCGGGTACCAAAACACGGGTCAAAATACCACGGAACGGATCGAAGCTCGGATCAACCACCTCCAATAATTGGAGATGGCCGATCCATTCTATTTCTATCTATCTATCTCAACTCTCTCTCGGTTCTCTCTATTTCATTTCAAAAACAACAACAACTTTAACAACAATAACAATTAACAACAACAAGTAGCAGCTAGAGATCATAATCATCATCATCTTCGTGTTCTTCATCATCATCCGTTCATCACCTTCATCACGTTCATAAATCATTGTAAGAAATTATAAACTTAAACTTTGTAATTTCGTGTTTAAATAACGTATATCATCATGTATTAATGTTAGGATAGATCATTGTTGGTTGTTTGCGGATTAAAATGGGTTTTTGGGTGAATTTTGGAACGACAGACTCGAACCAGACCTCGGAATACGGCGTATTCAAGGGAATACGGCGTATTCCCGCCCAGAAAACATGAACACGGCGTATTCAAATGAATACGGCGTATTCCCTCAAATTTTCATGAATACGGTCGTATTCAAATGAATACGGCGTATTCCCCACAAAAGCCACCAATACGGCGTATTCAAATGAATACGGCGGATTCCCCCGTTATATTTCATGATCCAACGGATCAATAAACTAGCCCTGCGAATTCTAGCTAAAACAGAACATGTAAATTTTCGAAAACGTCGACGATTCAACAACTTAAAACAGGGTAGCTTCTCGATGAAAAATTTATTGTAACGGATTGGGCTCAAATTCGCTCGGTCACTCGAAAACAACCCAATGGTCAAGGCTAAGTACCTTAGCCTAGTCAGTTTTAAGCCATCCGGAGTCATCTAGGGGTCGAAAATGACATATTTTAGTATTCGGACCCTCGTTTTTCCATAAACTTAAAACTAAAGGTTTACACTAAGTGTCTGACATCGCGACATATTTCATACTTATACGATACAACATTTAAACACTTCAAATATGTTTTTATAAGTTTACAACAAATGAAAGTAGTAATAATAATTGAAGAATTATTATTTCAAACAATCACCAATGGGCCGTATCCATTTTCACAAACTCAAAACATAATCACTAACCAAAGTATTTGGTCAAAACTAGTTAAGGGAATAACTAGCAAAGATGGTCCATAGTGTCATCAAATCAATTAAACCATGCGCGTTTGATACGCCCGGCAGGTTTTAAGAATCTAATCATTTATCAAAACCTTGCGCGTCTCAGACGCCCTGCAGGTTCAGTTGTTGTAACGACATCAAAATCATTGTGAATCATCATAATTGTTGGCTAACAATTCATTAGGCTCAGGTGAGTCTCATAGCCCCTTTTTAAATATGTTTTCTCAGGGGTGTGATCCATTGCTTGTTTTGTTTTACAATATGAACGCAAGTATCATTAAATCAAATACTACATGAGTTATTTTCTCTAATCATTTTAAAGCCCTCCATCAGCATAGTTTGGTAATACCTAGTAGCGTGAATATTAGTATATGATATCATATAGGTCTGACCAGCCTCATCCGGGTTAGCACGCACTAACCTGTCAAACGGATGTATTAATATGATGGAAGACGAGTGATGATTAGACACTCGTAGGAGGCAACTCGATCAGGATACCTTAAATGTGGACCTGACATCTCGTGTTAAGCTCAAACTATGTGCTCATGGCTGTATAACTTTTATTTTGCTTAATTGCATTTTAAATTCAATTATCATTAAATCTTGCGGTTCATACAAATATGTGTTGACATACAAACCTGTGAGCTCACCAGCGTTTTCGCTGACCCATTTTAGCATGTATCACAGGTGCTCAGCAGCAGTAGGTCTGCCACTCAAGATGCCCATTAGCTCGAGTCACATTCAGACATCAAGAGATTGTCATGCATTACTATATTTTGTATAATTTAGTTATGCCATAGAATCTCTATCATTTGAACTCAGGAGCTTTTGTAAACTATATTATAACAGTGTAAAACTTTTATAATATCAATGTATTTCGTAAACGACGCATGTAGTGGTCGTTCATTATGTAATCTTGTGTGCTTTGTGTATTGATTAGTCGTGCCCCGAACCGACCCGCTTCCGCATCATAATTTGGGGGTGCGACAGATTGGTATCAGAGCCTAAGGTTATAGTGAACTAGGTTGCATTTAGTGGGCCTAGACTATGACCGTTAGGCAGTATTCCTTATTAGATATAACTGGTTCAGTGATTGCACCATATGAGTTTAATTTAACATAGCTTAGCTAACTATGTACAATTAAATGAATACGATGTGAAAGCTGAAAGGGGTTATGTTGAATAGGAATGCGATAGTTGACTCTGACCACGAGAGAAACCGTGACTAATACTTGATTAGTGTTAGACACACATTAGGCTATTATGTGATATAGGCGTATATACATACATAGGCCTCATTTATGTGCTACCTTATAGGCTATTATATATTGAAGATATATGATTAAGGCCACTCGCGTATTATCTTCTAAGCTATTATATATATCGAATATATATATATATATATATATATATATATAACGTGATAGCTTTAAAAGGTAGAGTTTAATGACCAACTTGGATCCGATTACTATTAAAAAAAATATTATGAACAATTGTTTGTTCTTGTATGACAATGATATTATTTTTAACATACAACACAAAATACACATTTTCATTAACTTTACCATTTTGATTTTGTAACTTTCTTTGTAAACATCCATCATCAAACAATCATATAAACTTTTTATATATAGCTATATAGGGTTTGGTTATTGTGAAATAGAGTTTAGAATAGAATAAATAAAATAAAATGTGAACCGTTGGATTGATCATCTTATCCATAATTATGATCATTAAATAGTTAATTGTTTTAGTTAGAAAATTGAACTATTAGGGGTAAAAGTGACATTTGCAAACCACATATTTAAGTCTCCCTTGAAAAATTTTTCAAATCGGTGGTTTAAAGGTTATACACACAATAAATACACCAATTAATGCATGCTTCTATTCAAAACTTGATTATCATCGATATTTGATGAACATATCTAGAAAGGGTTGATTCACACATATATTGAAACATTGATTCACAAAGGAGCTGAAACATGATGCACCACATGGTTCACAAAGGAGCTCACTGAAATATGATGCACAAAATATATCTCGTTCAAACGTTACATTAATCGCAAATATTTTCATACAATAAATCACAAACTATCTAATTCACAAGGTATTAAGATCTAATAAAGCTAACAAACGATATGATACGATGATTCTCAACGATCCGATTCACAAACAACATTTGCAAAATTCACGATTAGCGTTCAACAGATGTGGCGTTTGAATGTCGTGTTTGCGCCAATAGTGTTCAACTGACATGGTTGAATGGTGATGAGTATAGCAGCGTTGTCTATCGATAGTAGGTCGAGTTCCATCGGTTGGCCGGTAAATGTGGCTGTGGTCTGATCGAAGCCATAAAGATTGGTGGCAGTGATTTAATCAAAATCAAAAGAGAAAAAAGATGGTGTTTTAGGAGAGTTTAAGATGTGAATTTGATTTGGGAGGGTTTGTGAGATTGATCTAGTGCTTAGAAAAAGAGAAATTATTTCAAGAATGTGGGCGTGAGACGGTAGACAGCTAGAGCAAATTTAGCATCACGTAACAATTAATTATTGAATGTCAAATACCAAAAAGACCCTTTGAGTGATTTTTGTTCTATTTATTCTATGTTAAGGTTTATTCTATTGATCCAAACCCTAGCTATATATATACAACTTATGTGTAGAAATAGTATAAATGTTAGTAGCATTTATATTTAATAGCTATTAGTAAATAAATCTAGTATCTTTCATTTCACATTTCTTTAATTATATAATATATTATTGAATATATTGTGATCATAAATTATAGGCACCACATGATCTTGGATTTATATATTACTTTTTTAATAAGTGAGTTGCAATAGTAAAAATTGAGTTGAAATAGGTTAAGAATAGTGAAATTACCTTTGGTAATTGTATTAGTAGCATTTATATTTAATAGCTATTAGTAAATAAATCTAGTATCTTTCATTTCACATTTCTTTTATTATATAATCTATTATTGAATATATTGTGACCATAAATTATAGGCACCACATGATCTTGGATTATATATTACTTTTTTAATAAGTGAGTTGCAATAGTAAAAATTGAGTTGAAATAGGTTAGGAATAGTGAAATTACCTTTGGTAATTGTATGTATGTAGATAAATTGACTATAACTAGTAAAAAACAATTCATAAATATCCAAGTCATCTAACAACTCACTGCCATGTCATCGCAACTGATGCCACATACGCATCAGGTCAAGTTATACATACATTAGACGAATTGGTTTTTATACGTACATTAGAACTTTTTTAAATACACACCATACAATAGTAAAAAAGGTAAAGTATAATGCGTTCTCAAACAATAAACCCATGATTTTAACACACTTCTGTAAGTCATATTGGAACTATTCGTTATTTTCAGTTAAGAACAATGTTGATTCATTGCAAAGTTACCATTCAGATGAGACTTTTGAGCACGATAACATTTACATTTAGTGTTGTTGACATCGTACCTCGCCCAATCAACACCAAACCTTCGATCCTTAAGCCAACTGTTGTTTAGCACTTCAATTATTGCATCTCTTGCTTCATGCGTTCTGCTGAATTTTACAAAACCAAAACCCTCCATTTTGTTTTATGAATATCTTTGATACTTATGTTTTTCCAAATGCATCGCAAATTTCTGTTAGCTTCTGGTCCGAAAGGGTTCTGGGCAGATTCCCGATAAAAATAGTTGAAATCCCATATTCACATACCGGCCTTTTAACTTCTTTGGAGCTACATCCCCTGCCTTCTTCGATCTTTGAAGATTCCATAAACCGTCTAACCTCTACCTTACCTCCGTTCACCACATTTCCATATGAATTTGTAGAAATACCGTGGACGTGAGCAAATCGAATCACTTCTAAGACAAGGGTTTGATTTCCCCTCTTGAAAATGGACAGGTGTTAGAACTGATGATTGGTTGGAGATAACAAATCAAAGTTCGGTTCCATTTTATGAGTTTTTATGGTCAGAGTCAATTATATCAAGGCTAAGTATCTAAAATGTTACAAACTATGACAAACTCTATTGTGTGTAAGAAAACTTTCAAAATCTATATTGTGTGTATCCAATTTTCGATTATTGCTAATTGTATGAAGTTTGACTGGTGTGTTATCTATACAAGCTCCAACGTGTCATTCATACAAATCCCCATGTCAAAAACTGTGACACCCGGTTAAAAATGACCCAAAATTTGGTCAAAATTTAAACTTTTATTTCAAGTATTATATACTCAAACTACTGAAGTGTACAAGTATTATATATATAAATATATATAATAACGTTAAACGATTATTTAATAATCGTGTATATGCGAATCTGACAGAACGCAGAAACTTAAAATGGAAGTTGGTGAAACTATTATTAAATGATATTGAAGTATTTAATAACGTAAATTATTACTTTATATTATGTTTATAATATAACGAACACGTACGTTTTGTTTAAAACGTAACCGAACGCGACGAAAATGCACGAAATGTGCCCGGCCGATGAAATAAACCAAAGTTATATTTTTATAACTTAAAACTAAGTATTTTGATAAAATACTTCAAGTAAAAATAACGCGATTACACGCGTATAATTATAACGTATAAAAACGTTACACAAATTTAATAAACGTACAAATCGCGACCGACACCCGACTAAAGCCTGAAATACTTTTTAGTAACTTAAATATACTACATTGAGTAAAAACTTTTATTTCAAATATCATGTTTTAAAACATATACGAAACGTATTTTATAAAACGTTTAACGATTAAACGTACGACGAAACGATCGGGTAAACAAACACGGATATAATAACACTAATTGGGAGGCAAGATTTTAACAAACCTCACCTCCCATTTTTATAATAGAAATCTGCCCAAACAAGATCCACCAAAAATGGATCTTGTTCCTTGACATTAAGCATTCACAAACACACCCTTAATGCTCCATTCACCATCACCCATTTCTCTCTCTAAATCTCTCTCTCTCACGCTACTCTCTCTCTCTCTAAAATCTGTCCAAGAACACACCCAAAAACCACCATCAAACCCTCTTGGATCACTAAGCCGATTGAAGTAATAAAGAGCGCGAGAACGAGAGCAACGTTTCTATCTTTTCGGATTCTTCAAACACTCATTATAAGAATCCCGACACTTTGGTAAAATACTTGTATTATGTTTATATAGATGATATATTGTTCATACAACTTGTTAATGTCCAAAACTAAATCTTAAAAACGTTTTTCATAAGTATGTACGTATGACAGATCCTGTCTCTTAAAAACAGTCCCACAAAATCGTTAATATCTTGAGTTCTAGGAAGAATCAACTTACGAAGTCTAAACGAAAAATGACCGTTAAGATGTTGGCTACAACTTTTATGTTTACCACTTTGACCAGATCCCCACGGAATTTTGTGTAGGAACCGATCTATGGACTGAGCTCGTTCTTAGACTCAACCTGAGCACTTTTCATTTCCATTTTTGTTTAAAATAGTAAATGAACTTATAAAAATATCATAAAGTGCAGAAATGAACTAGACACCTAGGAGAATATGTGTGATTTTTGGTTAGGCTTGATTCGGACTAAAAATGGGTCAAATCGAGAGCTCAATCGAGTACAAAATCTGGAAAACATAACTACAAGGGCTGTTTTGGTAATTTTGTAAAAGTGACACTTCGAGACACCCACGTAACGTAACGACAACTTTTATAAACTCATTTTACCATTATAAGACTTCCCTAAAAGTTTTAAATCAAACCGAACGCGTCTGACCTTGTAAACGAAAACGAACACTTAAACGAAATCGGAAATCACACCTGCGACAATACCATTGTCGCATGAACAGTGTCCGACAATACCCCATTGTCGCATACCTTATTGTTGGAATCGATCATCGGATAATTGAGTATTTTCTCGATTGTCGCATGAAACCGTCTCATAATCGCTATTGTCTCATGAATAGTAAATTGCTATTGTCTCATGAATAGTAATTCCCGAAAATCGCTATTATCTCATGAATAGTAAATTGCTATTGTCTCATGAATAGTAACTCCCGATAATCGCTATTGTCTCATGAATAGTAATTGCTATTGTCTCATGAATAGTACCTTCATGATTGTCTCATAAATAGTGTCCAACTCTAACTTTGCATAACCGACTTTACAACAGACAATATCACGATAAACTTGATTTAACGTCAATGACAAAAATACAATATTTGGAATAACTCGGAAACATATGACAAATATACTTTACAAATATACAACGAAATGAAATACATAATAATAACACTTGGTTTATTATTACACACCGTCACCAACGAGCCATATTTACACAACGACAGACTACAAATACGAATAATTACAAATAACAGACTAATGGACATTAACTAGTTGAGTGGACAACTAACATGGATAATCTTAATGATATCCATTTACTTACTTAACCTTACGCGTTTAGGACGCTAGAGGTTACTGGTTCAGAGAACCTCATTGCTTGATTTACTGCTTGATACTACTAGACTCAGGTGAGTCTCACGGCCCCTTTTTACATTTTTTACTATTTTGGGGGAGATGCATTACTTGTTTACTGAAATTACTTGTTAACTGAAATACGTGTACAAACTTACTGTCTTGCTGACTCATCTACTTATTGTTTTACCGTCATACCGACTCACCGACTTATTGTTTTACCGTCATACCGACTCACCTACTTCACTGTTTTACCGACCTTGCTGGTTTACTTTACAAACGTACTATACGTACTTATTAATTCACCAACTATTAAACTTACTGTTTTACCGACATATTAAGTACTGTTTGACCGACTCATAAACTTACTTTGTTACCGACTTACAAACTCACTGTTTTACAAACTCACCGACTTACTATTTTACAAACTTACCGACTTACTATTTTACAAACTTATACTTTCAGACCGTACAACCACACTACTTTATAGACTTATAGACTTACTGTCTTACCGACCTACCTACTTTACTTTCTTACCGACTTATTACTTTACAGACCTACAGACTTACAATCTACTACAGACTCATCGTCTTACAGACTTACTACTTTACCAACTTATACTTACAATCTTACCGACTTATAAACATACTGCTTTACCGACTTATAAATATACTGCTTAACCGACTTATAAATATACTGCTTGACAGACTTACAAACTTACTGTTTTACTGACTTACAAACTCACTGTTTTGTAGACTTACTGATTTACAGACTTATTACTTTACAGACTTAATTACCTTACGGACTTACTACTTATTAGATTTACAGTCTTACAGACTTATCGTCTTACGGGCTTAAAATATTACAGACTTACAGTCTTACCGACTTATCGTCATACAGACTTATGGTCTTGCAAACTTACTACTATACAGACTTACAGACATACAGACTACAGACTACAGACTTTCAGACTTTACAGACATACTACTTGACCGATTTACAGACTACAGACTTACAGACTTCTCGATATACTGAACTGCTTGAGTTACGTTTAATCCAATGAAGGCCTCTGAATCATAGTTGTTAGTTATGCGATAAGCGTGGGTTTTAGTATATGGATCCATATGGGACTGACAATCTATAACACCTCAAGATTTCCAAGAACATTTTTTTTTTTATATCAATCGGAAGCGAGAAATACAAATCATGCATTATAGATTGCGTATAACATATTTCCCAAAACATAATCTATGCATGCATGATGAGTTGATACAATAACCATATTAACTACATACATTAAGTTAGGTGTTATTTAAATTCAAAACATAAGTTTAGAAACGACGACATGTCATATATTCAGAGTAGGCAGTCAAACATTCTTCAGAACTAACTTCTTGCCCACCCACACAAAAGTAATCTGCAAGAAGTAGGGAGAGGGGTTAGCACGAAGCTAAGTGAATGAATCACAACTATCAACCTAAACTAGCATAGCAATTGGTCTCCACAGAGCATCACAACAAATACATCAAAGAGGATCGGTGGTCCTTGAGGTACCCTCATGCCGCGGTGGTTCCCCAAGTAACACTTATAACCACTGAAGGCCAAACAGTGGTCTTACCGATAGTTTAGAACTATTACTACATACGACATAACTTCAATAAACAACACATGTACAAATTCATCATGTCGTCCAAAGTAATAGTACCCAAACCCAATATCATATTGACCCCTGACAATCTCACATTCCATAATCATCATGGCAATATGCAACTTATACAAAGTATAACAGTAGAACATGTTTACCCGTTGTAACCAGATTGTTACAACTAATTTAGACTGAGAGTCAATGATCCACTCACCCTTCACAGTCACCGTCTTCACTCAAAGATCTAATATTATTGAGTCTTCGGTTTATCTGAGAACACAAGAGGATTATAAGTTAATACTCATTTCATATGATATCTAACTTTCATTAGACACTTATTATCAGTTCAGCAAGCATTAAGTACCATAAAGCTAGTATACTAGTTGATCAACTCAAGCCCTAGCAAGCTAGAATAATAAGTCCTGCAAACAGAGGGAATCCACCGGATTCCATGAGAATCCGCCGGATTCGAACGAATACGGCCGGATTCCCATGAATCCGCCGTATTCCACACCCCTTTCAGCTCCAATTTGGGACAGAACCTCAACTAAGGAATACGCCCCAAGAATACGCCGTATTCCCATGAATCCGGTTGCCATTTGCCCTGAATCCGCCGTATTCCAAAGAATCCGACCGGATTCCCGTTTGATTTAGATTAGCATTAAAAGGGGGAATCCGCCCGGATTCCCGTGAATCCGCCGGATTCCCAAGATCATCAGGCACGCCCAGTTTCTGCAAAAACTCAACCCGAACCAAAACCCCTAATATCACAAATTCAACTACCGAATACGATTTTTTTTACACACAAGCAACCCCAATCATCAACATATAACATATACTAGCAACCAATAACATCATTTAGCTCGATTTCTACACATTCATTAATAATCCAACCTAGTTTTAGCCATAATCAAATTCAAACATAATTATGTATGAGTAGGTTAAGATGAACTTACAAACAAGATGATAATCCGTTAAAGATGAAGATGATCACGTGTTAGCACAAATCTGAAGCCTCAAATGATTTCTAGTTGTTAATCTTTGATCCCTTAGTTGCTAGGTGTGTTTGGTGGAGTTAGAATAATTTGGGGGAAAAAGCAAATAAGCCGATCCACCAACTAAGGGTGGGTATAAGTTGATACTAAATTATACCCGCTCTAAACCTATTGTCTGGAACCTAAAAACCGTTTGCGCGAAAATATATTTTATTATACCGTCAACTAAATTTATTTAAAACAAGTAATAATTTATGTATCACAATAAATCGTTTGACCATTTACCCTATTAATTTCAATTAGGCAAACAATACGAATTATTTCTAAACTCAATTAAATAATCAAATGAATTAAGTAATTTACCAAATTTCTCCTAGACCGGTAGTGAGGATGTTACAAATCTTCCCTCCTTAAGAAGATTTCGTCCCCGAAATATCGCCACGCTCAAAGAGATTAGGATAACGCAATCTCATGCTTTCCTCCGTTTCCCACGTAAGGTTAGCACCCAAACTATGTCGCCACTTAACCAAAACCATGGGTATCTCCTTCTTTCGAAGTTTAGTCACTTTTCTATCTACAAGCTCTATGGGCTCCTCTACAAGTTTCTGACTTAAGTCGACACGCAGGTCTTGTAACGGAAGGACTTGGGATTGGTCCTCCACCTTACATTTCCTTAAATAACAAAAATTAAAGGTGTCATGAATACCTGCTAATTCAGAAGGAAGGTCTAAGGACACAGTTTGATCATTAACCACTTGGCGAATCCTAAATGGCCCAATAAACCTAGGAGCAAGTTTACCACGCTTACCAAACTGAATCACTCCTTTCCAAGGGGAAACCTTTAAATATACCAATTCACCCACATCAAACGAAACCGGACGATGTCGCGGGTAGGCATACTATTTCTGTCTATCACGGGCCGCTTTTAACTTCTCACGAGCAATTGTTACCTTATCAGCAGTAATCTGAACAATATCCGGACCAGCAAACTGCTTCTCACCCGCTTCTAACCAACAAGTGGGTGTTCTACAATGACTCCCATAAAGCATTTCATACGGAGGCATACCTATACTCGAGTGATAAGAATTATTATATGCAAACTCAACCAAGGGTAGGTGTGAATCCCAAGACCCACCATATTCCAACACATAAGCACGCAACATATCCTCCAAAGTTTGAATGGTGCGCTCAGATTGATCGTCCGTCTGAGGATGATAAGCTGTACTTAAATTGATTCTAGTACCCAATTCCTTTTGCAAACTCCACCAAAATCCAGATGCAAACCGAGGATCTCTGTCTGATACAATAGATAACGGAATCCCATACCTCGAAACAACCTCACTGATGTACAACTGGGCTAACTTACTCAAAGATGCCACCTCACTAGTAGCCAGGAAGTGAGCACTCTTAGTTAGTCGGTCTACAATCACCCAAATCATGTCATTCCCTTGAACGGTTCGCGGAAATTTAGTTACAAAGTCCATCGTAATATGCTCCCATTTCCACTCGGGAATATCAAGTTGTTTCAATGATCCATAAGGTTTCTAGTGTTCGGCTTTCACTTGAGAGCATATATGGCACGATTCCACAAATCGAGTAACATCCAATTTCAACGTAGGCCACCAGTACAAAGGTTTTAAATCATTATACATTTTTGTGCTCCCGGGATGAACCGACAATCTAGATTTATGGGCCTCCATCAATATCACATCACGAAGTCCACCAAGCAAAGGAACCCAAACACGTGATTGGAACGTCTTTAACCCTCGGGAATCATCGCATAACAAATCTTTTCTTTTCAGTAAAATCTCGGCTTTCAAATTTTGATCCAACAATGCTTCCATCTGTGCCATTCTCAATTTGTCAATCAAATCTGAAGAAACCTCTAGTCGCATAAAGCAAACCTTCTCGAATTTCCCTTTTCTACTCAACGCATCTGCGACCACATTCGCCTTACCCGGATGGTAACGAATTTCACAATCGTAGTCCTTTATCAATTCCAACCATCGCCTCTGACGCATATTCAGTTCCTTCTGAGAAAACATGTACTGAAGGCTCTTGTGATCCGTACAGATAACACATTTAGTACCATACAAGTAGTGTCTCCAGATTTTCAAGGCAAAGACTACAGCTGCAAGCTCCAAGTCATGGGTAGGATAATTCTTTTCATGAGGCTTAAGCTGACGAGAAACGTACGCAATGACTCGACCACGTTGCATCAAAACACCACCCAAACCCGCATGCGAAGCAACACAATACACAATGAATTCATCGGACCCGTCAGGCAAAGCTAAAATTGGAGCCTGACACAATAACTGTTTCAAAGTCTGGAAAGCCGACTCTTGTTGATCATTCCACTGAAACTTAACATCCTTTCGCGTCAATTTCGTCAAAGGACCCGCAAGCTTAGAGAAATCCTTTATGAACTTTCGATAGTAACCCGCCAAACCAAGAAAACTCTTAATCTCAGAAGCAGACTTAGGCGTTGCCAATTCATAACAGCCTCAACCTTAGATGGATCTACCTTAACCCCATCTTCACAAATAATGTGCCCCAAAAACTGGACCTCACGTAACCAGAACTCGCATTTGGAAAACTTAGCATATAACTTCTCCTGTCTCAACGTGTCAAGTACTAAATGCAAGTGTACTTCATGATCAGACTCAGTCTTAGAATAAATCAATATATCATCAATAAATACAATAACGAACTTATCAAGATAGGGTCGACAAACTCTATTCATCAAATCCATAAAGACCGCCGGAGCATTAGTCAACCCAAAAGGCATAACAAGAAATTCATAATGACCATATCTAGTGCGAAAAGCCGTCTTAGGAATATCCTCCTCGCAAACCCGCACTTGATGATAACCCGACCTCAAGTCAATCTTAGAGAAATAGGAAGACCCTTGTAATTGATCAAACAATTCATCTATTCGGGGCAAAGGGTATTTATTCTTTATGGTTCTCTTATTCAACTCCCTATAATCAATACACATCCGAAGGGTGCCATCCTTCTTTTTAACGAACAACACAGGTGCACCCCAAGGAGACGAACTAGGCCTGACGAAACCCTTATCTAATAGCTCCTGGATTTGGGTCATCATTTCACGAATTTCGGAGGGAGCTAGTCTATAAGGAGCCTTAGCTACAGGAGTAGAACCCGGAATCAGGTCAATTTTATATTCCACCTCTCTAATGGGAGGAAACCCAGGCAATTCATCAGGAAAGACGTCGGGGTAATCAGAAACCACCCGGACATCGGAAACGGTTTTCTTTTCTAATTTTGCATCAATTATATAGGCCAGATAGGATACACACCCCTTAGCTAGAGATTTACTAGCTTTCATCATAGAAATCATAGGGATACTACCTCTTTCCCCTTCCCCTCCATCCACAACATATGACTCATCCGAGATTAGAATCCTAATTAGTTTCTTATGGCACTCTACACTTGCCTTATTCTTACTTAACCAATCCATGCCTAAAACCGCATCAAAACTGGGGATATGCATCAATAGAAAAGAAATTGGGAAACTATGATCCTCAATCAATATGCTAGCTCCAGTCACCGATGTGGTAACTGGGACTATCTTGCCATTTGCTACCTCAACCTCAATAGGATTTGTAATACAAGTGGGAGTCAATTTCAGTTTATCGCAGAAAAGCATAGATATAAATGAGCAATTGGCTCCCGAATCAAACAGAACAGTAGCTGGTACAGAGTTGATGAGAAATGTACCAGTTATAACATCTTCAGTCCTGACAGCATCATCAGCTGTCATTTGGAATGCCCTGCCAGTTGCCGTTGGGGGATTCTTTCTTTTCTGGCTAGAAGATGAAGACTCTCCGACCGTACCCGTCTTTTGTTTTCCCGCCTCCGGACACAAACCCGAACGATGTCCTTCCTTATGGCAATTCCAACACACATGCCTAGGAAACGCACAATCCTTGATGTCATGACCAAGTTGTCCCCATTTGATACACCTAGCAGTTTGCGGAGTGCAAGGACCCGTGTGCCTCGATTTACAATTGTGGCACCAATTGGTTCTATCCAATGATTTACTATCCGAACTTGGCTTCTTAGGTTGATGGAATCCCTGCCATTTCTTCTTTCCAGGACTACCCGAAGAATCACCTTTGGGTTTAAATGGAGATTTTTCCTTAACTTCCAAGCCCTGGGCCCTAACATCTCCATCCACATAACGGGCAAGATCAAAAGCTTGGGAAAGAGTACCCGCCAGTCTCACGGTCGTCCGATAAGTATGCGGTAACATTCCCACAAAATGGTCAATCTTCATACGTTCATCCGGTACCCATTGTTGCACGAATCTCAGCTTGTCAGTGAATTGGGAAATGAGATCATCCATCGTCATCTTATCCGTTAATTGCAAATCCAAAAACTCATGTCGGATCCGAGTCATGTCAAATCCCGAACAATATTTCTTACAAACCTCATTGTGGAAATCAGACCAACAAATTGATGCTCTCTGCTGTGGGGTAAAATGTGATGTAATGGAATCCCACCAAACCATTGCTGGACCCTTAAGAAGTTGCACCGAAAAAGGAACTTTGACTTCCTCTTCACATCGACAAACCTCAAACTTTCTCTCCACATCTCTCAGCCAATCCAAGGTAACCGAGGGATTTATACTACCTGAGTAATCGGATGGTCCACTAGACTTAAAAGTCTTGAAAGAACATAGTTTAGGCAGACTCTGCGCCTGGAATACCGGTGTCCGATAACCTGAATGCCCAGAAGCAGAAAATGGAGTCGAAGTCTGATAATTACTATGATGATGATGTTTATAAAAAGGCTGAGATACGGGAATCTGTGATGTTACCAAAGGGGGTGGTACCGCACTAACAAGTGGTGGCATCGATTGCAAAACCCGCTGGGAGGACAAGGCCTGCTGTTGCTGCAAAAACTGCTGCTCAATTGCCATAAGTCTAATATTTTCAGACTCCAAATGTAACATATAATCATCATGGTCAAATTCTCCAGCTGTAAAAGAAGTGCCAGTATGACCCTGACTAACTGTAACACCCTCAAATCTCGGGTTGCGGAAGCGATCGGGTCGGGTGTTACCAAATCAAATATCACAACATAAGATACATAGTGAACGACTCTAAATGAGACGTTTGGAAATAGTTATACATTTTATAAATAAAAAGTTACAAGTTTACTGTCGATATCCAAATACATAATTTGAAATTTCAAGTAAAATGCAGAGTGGTTCCAAAGTGTAAGAAATATGCGACTCGAGCTAGAATCCTGTAGGCCAATCCTACTACTGCAGTGTACCTGAGAATGCACACTAAAAGGTCAGCTAGGAAGCTGGTGAGTTCACAAGTAATTTGTAATAACAAGTAGTTCAAGAAATATGTATTTCATTTAGAAATGTAAATCAAGTTTAACAGTTTAAATAGTAATGATTACCCCTCGAGGTAATTGTGAGAAATTTATGGTAAACAGGTGAACCTAGTCAATGGGTTTCTAGTCAACAAAAGGGAACCAATCCCCAGTAGGTGTGTTATCAGGTAAGGTATTGCTACCTGGCAATATGTGTATGGGTGTAGCGTAAGGTGACTAACTGTCGTGCTACTGGTCGAAGAGATCAAATAAGAAAGTCTGTGGACAGACGGTATTGCTCCCCGGAAATATAGTACAGTTAATTTGTACGGTTCCAAGTATTAGTGCTACGGGTACTAGTAAGTCACAATGCCACCTGGCATGAAAGGTTGCACCCCGGCAACGTGATCAAGTTATATGTTTTGAAATCGTGTCGTATCGGTACGGTTTGTAAGTATGATCTAGTGAGCAAAAGCTCGTGGTTTCCTGAGTCTCCGACTCGTAAGTATCTAGTAGTCACCTACAGTGATGGTAATGGGTATCCCCCAAGGGAAATGTCAAGTTATGTCCCGCAGGACCGCGTTTAAGTAATTTAACCAGTTATCGAGCCAACGACCCCCACCGAAATAATTTGTAGGTCCGTTGCTGAAAGTAAGTAAAGCATAAGTCTATGCTGAAATGAGTAACCGTGCAGTTCCGCAGAACTACGATAAAGCATGGATCCACATGCTAAGTATAAAGCATATCTCCGTATGCTGTGTATAAAGCATAACTCCGTATGCTGAGTATGAGCATTTAGCTCGTAAGTAAGTTGTACCACCCACCGTGGTATCGTGAGCATCCAGCTCGTACATAAGTTGTACCACCCACCGTGGTATCGTGAGCTCGTTCGTAAATCCGTAATACCAACCATAGTGGTATCGTTTTTGTGCCACCCGCCGTGGCATCGTTGCTTCACATATAGTGACAGCGTCCGTTATTCTCCCGCAGGAGATGTAAGTAGTCGTTTTGGCAGTACACGACATGCCCGTAAGTAAGTTTAGCCCAAGGCTAGTAGAGTGTTACAGGCACTCAACAGTACCTCAAGTTGTTACGTAATTCACAGTAGTATAATATACTAAGAAAAGTAGGAACGTCAGCTAGGTGTAAGGGGAAATCATAATCATTTAATAGGTACGTATCTACGTCACCTAGTTTGTCTGAAGTAATGTGTAAAGTCTAAGTCACTTAACTGTAGGGAAGTACTTTCAGTACTTAGTTAAAATCATCCGTTAGTTCATAAAGATAGTCATCACTGAACTAGCAAGTCGATGCCTCTAGTTGGTATTCACAAGTCCACTAGTCATTTCTAGTACTTAGCAAGTCACTGATGTAGTGAGGCATTTACTCCCTAGATATCATACGTAATATAATTCTAGGTGTTTCTAACACAGTCATACTTAATATTCCTAAGTATGGTCAAATGGTTCGTAGCTGTCGTGATCTAACACCGTTACCATAAACTATAGTGAAACGTTTGTAAAGGTTTGAACAGTTGAAAGTAGTAAAACAGGAGTATGCATTCCCACCCCGAAATCAGTTGGAAAACAGTAAAAGAGGGGGGCGGTGAACTCACCTGTGAGTTGTCAGCGATCCTACGATACGTGTGTTGTCCGAATGGTAACCTCCTAGTGCCCTAGACACGTGAGGTTATATGAGTAAGATACTAATCGGTTTAACTAAACGTGTCGTGAAAGTAAACTTCTGTTGTTTAGTTTTAGAATTGTGTACGGTCCGTTTGTGGTAGTTTGTAATAATGATAATTCTCAATTAAATCATTATTAAATTCGTTTCGTTGTCTATTTTACAAAAATATAATTTTTGTACGTAAGTCATCATTGTAAAAAGTGTAGTTGTTGTTACGCGAAAGTCGAATCGTTGGGCAAAAACTCATTTCGCAGACCAAGTTAGTTCAGGAAGCTCGACTCGGCTCGAAGCTCGACTCGGCTCGCTACTCGGTTCGGTTCGTAGCTCTACTCGACTCGCAATCCCAGCTCGGTTTGTTGCTCGGTTTGGTTCGCAGCTCGGCTCGGTTCGCTGCTCGGCTCGGCTCGCAGCTAGGCTCGGTTCACTGCTCGGTTCGACTCGCATCTCGGCTCGATTCGCTGCTCGGTCCGGTTCGTAGCTCGACTCGGCTCGTTGCTCGACTCGACTCGCCCGACGAGCTGTTCGTATTTTTGATCTTAAAAACGTATTTTTGAGTTGTTTTTAGGACATAATAGGTTGATAAAACACTAATACATGGTATATTACTCATTATAAACATGAAATAGCAAAGAAAAGTGGTGAAATCTTACGGATCGAAGGTGGAACCGAAAATGGTGAAATGGTGATGAAATCTTGATGATGATGAGGAAGATGATGTTGTTGTTGCTCCTTGATGTTGATGACTCCGAAAATTGATGATGATGATGTTGTTGTTGTTGATTTTTGTTGTTGTTGTTTGTTCTTGGATGAGAGAAACCAAGAGAGAGAGATAGATAGATAGAGATATGTGGGTGTGTTAAAATGAAAAAGAAATGAAGAGTGAGGGGGGGTGAATGGATCGGCTTATGTTTGGTGGGGAGACACTGTCTCCCAAATCGCAGTCTAAAATACCCGTGTTTTTATACCCGACTGAAAGATAAATTTAATATTTTAAATTTTAAATTTTGTTTATATTATTTCGTAAATATTTTTAAATAAATTATTTCACTTGAACTACAAAAATGCAATTATTTTAAAGTTTAAAATTGGTGCGAAATTTGACTTTTTGACCGGGTGTTACATTCTCCCCCTGTTAAGGAAATTTCGTCCCGAAATTAAAATGAAGTCGTGGTAGCGTAGGGTCTGGGGAGACATGTTCGTACGAGAAGTTTTGTCGAAAGAATTGTAGACATACCATGTCTATGACAGAGTTGGGAAAACAGTCAATCCATGACCGTGTCGCAGTTTATTGTTTTAGTCATATTCTGACTATATTATGTTCAAGTTATGATTAAGTCATGGTTACTAGGTAACCATTTACGTTGTAGTCCATTCGGGACTAGGTGATTGTCACATCGTGACAGTTTAGTAAGTAGTCCTACCAGGACTATGTAATTGGTGTACGTTCAGTCGATTAGTCTGCTGAAAGCAAACTCTAGTTTTTATGTTTGGCTTAATTCGTGTAGTTGGTATTAATTCATGTAATCGGTATTATTTTGGAATCGACATTCCCGTCGATCGAAACATTGCGTTTAATTTGAAGGTTTAGTATCGAATAGGGACATACCCGTGATATTACTGCGGTTTCGTCCGGTCCCTCCGGAGCTGATCATGAGGATTTTTAGTTTCAGATTTGGGCAATCTTTCTTGAAATGTCCAGGAGTGTTACATTTGAAACATGTTTGTTGCCCGTCGGGATTTGCAGGAACTCTACAGTCCCGAATTTGGTGTCCAAATCGTTGGCATCTCTCGCAAGGTGGGCCACAAAGGCCAGAGTGATGACGTTTACAGTTGTGACAAAAGGGTTTATTCCCCGCATAGCCCCGTTTTACTGTGAATTCGGTGGTGTAGAATCTCAAGGGTTCGGGTTGATCTGTCATATCGTGACTGGTGCTGGAATCTCCATTCCATTTCTGAGTATGGTTTTCAGTTGTGGGGGTTCCGCGTTGAACCACCCACGCCATGAGTTTGTGGGCCATGCGAACGGCGTCACGAATAGTGTTGGGTTTAGAGGAGGTAACCATGTCTGCGATTTGTGCTGGAAGTCCTCCGATGTATTGTTCGATTCGTTTGCTTTCTGGGTTTACTAGAGATGGGCAAATGAGTGCCAGTCGATGAAAACGATTGGTATAGGTCATGATGTCGTTGTTCTTCACGGTAAGATGCCAGAGTTCATTCTCAAGTCGGTGTAGTTCCTCGCTAGGACAATATTCGTCCCTCATCAGTTGTTTCAGTTCCTCCCAAGAAAGTTCATAGGCGGTGCCGACCCCTGTGGTTTGGGCGTGAGCATTCCACCAGTTTAGTGCAATATCTTGAAGGGTGTAAGTGGAGTATTTGACTTTGCATCCATCGGGGCAGTTGCAAATGCGGAATACAGCTTCCATCATTTCAATCCATTGGATCAGTCCGACAGCCCCTTCAGTACCAACAAAGATTGGCGGGTTGCAGTTTATAAATTCTTTATAGGTGCAAGGACGTGTTAGGTTTTGTGCAGCTAGGGCTTCAGCCACTCTTTGCTCAGCGTATTGGTCGCGTTCTGCTTGCGTGTACGTTTGTCGTCTACGCGGCATGATTCTTAAACAAGAATGAAACGTTAATAGTAAGTTCTTTATTCGAGAATTATGTTTATTTCGTTGGTATGTAAAAAGTATGTGTCCGAAAGTTCTCAGACTTTTAGTGTCGTTATCTGTCAGTGGTTCACGTATGCCTTAAGGTAATGTACCAAGACTATGGTATGGTATCTAGTCTAACTGACTATTGTGTGATACTAGTGCACGGTAGTTGTAAGTCTATCAGTTGGTGCGTAGCACCCTAAGTACTAAAACACAGTAACCCTGTACTGTTATATAGTGCCATCAGCACAGCAGCAAAATTTCCTATTGTATCGTGAAAGTAGTACCTGATTATCGTAAGTTACAGCACCACGTGCTGGAGTAGTATGGTGCCCAAAGCACGATGCGACACCACGTGCCACATGTTATCCAAGTATAGCCCTCAGGCCGATAGTAAGTTTCGATAGTAATTTGTGGACTTAGTCATTACGAGTATCTCTCGCAATACTAGCCAGTCGTGACCAACCTGGTCACAATTTGAGATCAAGTCGTAAAGGTTGGGAAGTTGGCGATATGCCACTTCGAAAGTGTGTATCAGTTGTACAGCGGAATCATGTTAGGTATAATCATACATACATGTGTATAGATATGCAGAAATAGTATACACGTAAGGCCTATTCATATATACCTACAGTACATATAATAGCCTAGGGTGTCTAGCAATTAACAATTAACAATCAGAGTCAACTACTGCATTCCATTTCAATATAACTCCTTTCAGATCTTACATCATCTTTGCTTAATTGTACATAGTTAGCTACGCTATGTTAAATTAAGTTCGTATGATGTAATCCCTGAACTAGTTATACCTAATAAGGAATACTGCCTAATGGTCATAGTCTAGGCCCACTAAATGCAACCAAGTTCACTACAACCTTAGGCTCTGATACCAATCTGTAACACCCTCAAATCTCGGGTTGCGGAAGCGATCGGGTCGGGTGTTACCAAATCAAATATCACAACATAAGATACATAGTGAACGACTCTAAATGAGACGTTTGGAAATAGTTATACATTTTATAAATAAAACGTTACAAGTTTACTGTCGATATCCAAATACATAATTTGAAATTTCAAGTTAAATGCAGAGTGGTTCCAAAGTGTAAGAAATATGCGACTCGAGCTAGAATCCTGTAGGCCAATCCTACTACTGCAGTGTACCTGAGAATGCACACTAAAAGGTCAGCTGGGAAGCTGGTGAGTTCACAAGTAATTTGTAATAACAAGTAGTTCAAGAAATATGTATTTCATTTAGAAATGTAAATCAAGTTTAACAGTTTAAATAGTAATGATTACCCCTCGAGGTAATTGTGAGAAATTTATGGTAAACAGGTGAACCTAGTCAATGGGTTTCTAGTCAACAAAAGGGAACCAATCCCCAGTAGGTGTGTTATCGGGTAAGGTATTGCTACCTGGCAATATGTGTATGGGTGTAGCGTAAGGTGACTAACTGTCGTGCTACTGGTCGAAGAGATCAAATAAGAAAGTCTGTGGACAGACGGTATTGCTCCCCGGAAATATAGTACAGTTAATTCGTACGGTTCCAAGTATTAGTGCTACGGGTACTAGTAAGTCACAATGCCACCTGGCATGAAAGGTTGCACCCCGGCAATGTGATCAAGTTATATGTTTTGAAATCGTGTCGTATCGGTACGGTTTGTAAGTATGATCTAGTGAGCAAAAGCTCGTGGTTTCCTGAGTCTCCGACTCGTAAGTATCTAGTAGTCACCTACAGTGATGGTAATGGGTATCCCCCAAGGGAAATGTCAAGTTATGTCCCGCAGGACCACGTTTAAGTAATTTAACCAGTTATCGAGCCAACGACCCCCACCGAAATAATTTGTAGGTCCGTTGCTGAAAGTAAGTAAAGCATAAGTCTATGCTGAAATGAGTAACCGTGCAGTTCCGCAGAACTACGATAAAGCATGGATCCACATGCTAAGTATAAAGCATATCTCCGTATGCTGTGTATAAAGCATAACTCCGTATGCTGAGTATGAGCATTTAGCTCGTAAGTAAGTTGTACCACCCACCGTGGTATCGTGAGCATCCAGCTCGTACGTAAGTTGTACCACCCACCGTGGTATCGTGAGCTCGTTCGTAAATCCGTAATACCAACCATAGTGGTATCGTTTTTGTGCCACCCGCCGTGGCATCGTTGCTTCACATATAGTGACAGCGTCCGTTATTCTCCCGCAGGAGATGTAAGTAGTCGTTTTGGCAGTACACGACATGCCCGTAAGTAAGTTTAGCCCAAGGCTAGTAGAGTGTTACAGGCACTCAACAGTACCTCAAGTTGTTACGTAATTCACAGTAGTATAATATACTAAGAAAAGTAGGAACGTCAGCTAGGTGTAAGGGGAAATCGTAATCATTTAATAGGTACGTATCTACGTCACCTAGTTTGTCTGAAGTAATGTGTAAACTCTAAGTCACTTAACTGTAGGGAAGTACTTTCAGTACTTAGTTAAAGTCATCCGTTAGTTCATAAAGATAGTCATCACTGAACTAGCAAGTCGATGCCTCTAGTTGGTATTCACAAGTCCACTAGTCATTTCTAGTACTTAGCAAGTCACTGATGTAGTGAGGCATTTACTCCCTAGATATCATACGTAATATAATTCTAGGTGTTTCTAACACAGTCATACTTAATATTCCTAAGTATGGTCAAATGGTTCGTAGCTGTCGTGATCTAACACCGTTACCATAAACTATAGTGAAACGTTTGTAAAGGTTTGAACAGTTGAAAGTAGTAAAACAGGAGTATGCATTCCCACCCCGAAATCAGTTGGAAAACAGTAAAAGAGGGGGGCGGTGAACTCACCTGTGAGTTGTCAGCGATCCTACGATACGTGTGTTGTCCGAATGGTAACCTCCTAGTGCCCTAGACACGTGAGGTTATATGAGTAAGATACTAATCGGTTTAACTAAACGTGTCGTGAAAGTAAACTTCTGTTGTTTAGTTTTAGAATTGTGTACGGTCCGTTTGTGGTAGTTTGTAATAATGATAATTCTCAATTAAATCATTATTAAATTCGTTTCGTTGTCTATTTTACAAAAATATAATTTTTGTACGTAAGTCATCATTGTAAAAAGTGTAGTTGTTGTTACGCGAAAGTCGAATCGTTGGGCAAAAACTCATTTCGCAGACCAAGTTAGTTCAGGAAGCTCGACTCGGCTCGAAGCTCGACTCGGCTCGCTACTCGGTTCGGTTCGTAGCTCTACTCGACTCGCAATCCCAGCTCGGTTTGTTGCTCGGTTTGGTTCGCAGCTCGGCTCGGTTCGCTGCTCGGCTCGGCTCGCAGCTAGGCTCGGTTCACTGCTCGGTTCGACTCGCATCTCGGCTCGATTCGCTGCTCGGTCCGGTTCGTAGCTCGACTCGGCTCGTTGCTCGACTCGACTCGCCCGACGAGCTGTTCGTATTTTTGATCTTAAAAACGTATTTTTGAGTTGTTTTTAGGACATAATAGGTTGATAAAACACTAATACATGGTATATTACTCATTATAAACATGAAATAGCAAAGAAAAGTGGTGAAATCTTACGGATCGAAGGTGGAACCGAAAATGGTGAAATGGTGATGAAATCTTGATGATGATGAGGAAGATGATGTTGTTGTTGCTCCTTGATGTTGATGACTCCGAAAATTGATGATGATGATGTTGTTGTTGTTGATTTTTGTTGTTGTTGTTTGTTCTTGGATGAGAGAAACCAAGAGAGAGAGATAGATAGATAGAGATATGTGGGTGTGTTAAAATGAAAAAGAAATGAAGAGTGAGGGGGGGTGAATGGATCGGCTTATGTTTGGTGGGGAGACACTGTCTCCCAAATCGCAGTCTAAAATACCCGTGTTTTTATACCCGACTGAAAGATAAATTTAATATTTTAAATTTAAAATTTTGTTTATATTATTTCGTAAATATTTTTAAATAAATTATTTCACTTGAACTACAAAAATGCAATTATTTTAAAGTTTAAAATTGGTGCGAAATTTGACTTTTTGACCGGGTGTTACATTCTCCCCCTGTTAAGGAAATTTCGTCCCGAAATTAAAATGAAGTCGTGGTAGCGTGGGGTCTGGGGAGACATGTTCGTACGAGAAGTTTTGTCGAAAGAATTGTAGACATACCATGTCTATGACAGAGTTGGGAAAACAGTCAATCCATGACCGTGTCGCAGTTTATTGTTTTAGTCATATTCTGACTATATTATGTTCAAGTTATGATTAAGTCATGGTTACTAGGTAACCATTTACGTTGTAGTCCATTCGGGACTAGGTGATTGTCACATCGTGACAGTTTAGTAAGTAGTCCTACCAGGACTATGTAATTGGTGTACGTTCAGTCGATTAGTCTGCTGAAAGCAAACTCTAGTTTTTATGTTTGGCTTAATTCGTGTAGTTGGTATTAATTCATGTAATCGGTATTATTTTGGAATCGACATTCCCGTCGATCGAAACATTGCGTTTAATTTGAAGGTTTAGTATCGAATAGGGACATACCCGTGATATTACTGCGGTTTCGTCCGGTCCCTCCGGAGCTGATCATGAGGATTTTTAGTTTCAGATTTGGGCAATCTTTCTTGAAATGTCCAGGAGTGTTACATTTGAAACATGTTTGTTGCCCGTCGGGATTTGCAGGAACTCTACAGTCCCGAATTTGGTGTCCAAATCGTTGGCATCTCTCGCAAGGTGGGCCACAAAGGCCAGAGTGATGACGTTTACAGTTGTGACAAAAGGGTTTATTCCCCGCATAGCCCCGTTTTACTGTGAATTCGGTGGTGTAGAATCTCAAGGGTTCGGGTTGATCTGTCATATCGTGACTGGTGCTGGAATCTCCATTCCATTTCTGAGTATGGTTTTCAGTTGTGGGGGTTCCGCGTTGAACCACCCACGCCATGAGTTTGTGGGCCATGCGAACGGCGTCACGAATAGTGTTGGGTTTAGAGGAGGTAACCATGTCTGCGATTTGTGCTGGAAGTCCTCCGATGTATTGTTCGATTCGTTTGCTTTCTGGGTTTACTAGAGATGGGCAAATGAGTGCCAGTCGATGAAAACGATTGGTATAGGTCATGATGTCGTTGTTCTTCACGGTAAGATGCCAGAGTTCATTCTCAAGTCGGTGTAGTTCCTCGCTAGGACAATATTCGTCCCTCATCAGTTGTTTCAGTTCCTCCCAAGAAAGTTCATAGGCGGTGCCGACCCCTGTGGTTTGGGCGTGAGCATTCCACCAGTTTAGTGCAATATCTTGAAGGGTGTAAGTGGAGTATTTGACTTTGCATCCATCGGGGCAGTTGCAAATGCGGAATACAGCTTCCATCATTTCAATCCATTGGATCAGTCCGACAGCCCCTTCAGTACCAACAAAGATTGGCGGGTTGCAGTTTATAAATTCTTTATAGGTGCAAGGACGTGTTAGGTTTTGTGCAGCTAGGGCTTCAGCCACTCTTTGCTCAGCGTATTGGTCGCGTTCTGCTTGCGTGTACGTTTGTCGTCTACGCGGCATGATTCTTAAACAAGAATGAAACGTTAATAGTAAGTTCTTTATTCGAGAATTATGTTTATTTCGTTGGTATGTAAAAAGTATGTGTCCGAAAGTTCTCAGACTTTTAGTGTCGTTATCTGTCAGTGGTTCACGTATGCCTTAAGGTAATGTACCAAGACTATGGTATGGTATCTAGTCTAACTGACTATTGTGTGATACTAGTGCACGGTAGTTGTAAGTCTATCAGTTGGTGCGTAGCACCCTAAGTACTAAAACACAGTAACCCTGTACTGTTATATAGTGCCATCAGCACAGCAGCAAAATTTCCTATTGTATCGTGAAAGTAGTACCTGATTATCGTAAGTTACAGCACCACGTGCTGGAGTAGTATGGTGCCCAAAGCACGATGCGACACCACGTGCCACATGTTATCCAAGTATAGCCCTCAGGCCGATAGTAAGTTTCGATAGTAATTTGTGGACTTAGTCATTACGAGTATCTCTCGCAATACTAGCCAGTCGTGACCAACCTGGTCACAATTTGAGATCAAGTCGTAAAGGTTGGGAAGTTGGCGATATGCCACTTCGAAAGTGTGTATCAGTTGTACAGCGGAATCATGTTAGGTATAATCATACATACATGTGTATAGATATGCAGAAATAGTATACACGTAAGGCCTATTCATATATACCTACAGTACATATAATAGCCTAGGGTGTCTAGCAATTAACAATTAACAATCAGAGTCAACTACTGCATTCCATTTCAATATAACTCCTTTCAGATCTTACATCATCTTTGCTTAATTGTACATAGTTAGCTACGCTATGTTAAATTAAGTTCGTATGATGTAATCCCTGAACTAGTTATACCTAATAAGGAATACTGCCTAATGGTCATAGTCTAGGCCCACTAAATGCAACCAAGTTCACTACAACCTTAGGCTCTGATACCAATCTGTAACACCCTCAAATCTCGGGTTGCGGAAGCGATCGGGTCGGGTGTTACCAAATCAAATATCACAACATAAGATACATAGTGAACGACTCTAAATGAGACGTTTGGAAATAGTTATACATTTTATAAATAAAACGTTACAAGTTTACTGTCGATATCCAAATACATAATTTGAAATTTCAAGTTAAATGCAGAGTGGTTCCAAAGTGTAAGAAATATGCGACTCGAGCTAGAATCCTGTAGGCCAATCCTACTACTGCAGTGTACCTGAGAATGCACACTAAAAGGTCAGCTGGGAAGCTGGTGAGTTCACAAGTAATTTGTAATAACAAGTAGTTCAAGAAATATGTATTTCATTTAGAAATGTAAATCAAGTTTAACAGTTTAAATAGTAATGATTACCCCTCGAGGTAATTGTGAGAAATTTATGGTAAACAGGTGAACCTAGTCAATGGGTTTCTAGTCAACAAAAGGGAACCAATCCCCAGTAGGTGTGTTATCGGGTAAGGTATTGCTACCTGGCAATATGTGTATGGGTGTAGCGTAAGGTGACTAACTGTCGTGCTACTGGTCGAAGAGATCAAATAAGAAAGTCTGTGGACAGACGGTATTGCTCCCCGGAAATATAGTACAGTTAATTCGTACGGTTCCAAGTATTAGTGCTACGGGTACTAGTAAGTCACAATGCCACCTGGCATGAAAGGTTGCACCCCGGCAACGTGATCAAGTTATATGTTTTGAAATCGTGTCGTATCGGTACGGTTTGTAAGTATGATCTAGTGAGCAAAAGCTCGTGGTTTCCTGAGTCTCCGACTCGTAAGTATCTAGTAGTCACCTACAGTGATGGTAATGGGTATCCCCCAAGGGAAATGTCAAGTTATGTCCCGCAGGACCACGTTTAAGTAATTTAACCAGTTATCGAGCCAACGACCCCCACCGAAATAATTTGTAGGTCCGTTGCTGAAAGTAAGTAAAGCATAAGTCTATGCTGAAATGAGTAACCGTGCAGTTCCGCAGAACTACGATAAAGCATGGATCCACATGCTAAGTATAAAGCATATCTCCGTATGCTGTGTATAAAGCATAACTCCGTATGCTGAGTATGAGCATTTAGCTCGTAAGTAAGTTGTACCACCCACCGTGGTATCGTGAGCATCCAGCTCGTACGTAAGTTGTACCACCCACCGTGGTATCGTGAGCTCGTTCGTAAATCCGTAATACCAACCATAGTGGTATCGTTTTTGTGCCACCCGCCGTGGCATCGTTGCTTCACATATAGTGACAGCGTCCGTTATTCTCCCGCAGGAGATGTAAGTAGTCGTTTTGGCAGTACACGACATGCCCGTAAGTAAGTTTAGCCCAAGGCTAGTAGAGTGTTACAGGCACTCAACAGTACCTCAAGTTGTTACGTAATTCACAGTAGTATAATATACTAAGAAAAGTAGGAACGTCAGCTAGGTGTAAGGGGAAATCGTAATCATTTAATAGGTACGTATCTACGTCACCTAGTTTGTCTGAAGTAATGTGTAAACTCTAAGTCACTTAACTGTAGGGAAGTACTTTCAGTACTTAGTTAAAGTCATCCGTTAGTTCATAAAGATAGTCATCACTGAACTAGCAAGTCGATGCCTCTAGTTGGTATTCACAAGTCCACTAGTCATTTCTAGTACTTAGCAAGTCACTGATGTAGTGAGGCATTTACTCCCTAGATATCATACGTAATATAATTCTAGGTGTTTCTAACACAGTCATACTTAATATTCCTAAGTATGGTCAAATGGTTCGTAGCTGTCGTGATCTAACACCGTTACCATAAACTATAGTGAAACGTTTGTAAAGGTTTGAACAGTTGAAAGTAGTAAAACAGGAGTATGCATTCCCACCCCGAAATCAGTTGGAAAACAGTAAAAGAGGGGGGCGGTGAACTCACCTGTGAGTTGTCAGCGATCCTACGATACGTGTGTTGTCCGAATGGTAACCTCCTAGTGCCCTAGACACGTGAGGTTATATGAGTAAGATACTAATCGGTTTAACTAAACGTGTCGTGAAAGTAAACTTCTGTTGTTTAGTTTTAGAATTGTGTACGGTCCGTTTGTGGTAGTTTGTAATAATGATAATTCTCAATTAAATCATTATTAAATTCGTTTCGTTGTCTATTTTACAAAAATATAATTTTTGTACGTAAGTCATCATTGTAAAAAGTGTAGTTGTTGTTACGCGAAAGTCGAATCGTTGGGCAAAAACTCATTTCGCAGACCAAGTTAGTTCAGGAAGCTCGACTCGGCTCGAAGCTCGACTCGGCTCGCTACTCGGTTCGGTTCGTAGCTCTACTCGACTCGCAATCCCAGCTCGGTTTGTTGCTCGGTTTGGTTCGCAGCTCGGCTCGGTTCGCTGCTCGGCTCGGCTCGCAGCTAGGCTCGGTTCACTGCTCGGTTCGACTAGCATCTCGGCTCGATTCGCTGCTCGGTCCGGTTCGTAGCTCGACTCGGCTCGTTGCTCGACTCGACTCGCCCGACGAGCTGTTCGTATTTTTGATCTTAAAAACGTATTTTTGAGTTGTTTTTAGGACATAATAGGTTGATAAAACACTAATACATGGTATATTACTCATTATAAACATGAAATAGCAAAGAAAAGTGGTGAAATCTTACGGATCGAAGGTGGAACCGAAAATGGTGAAATGGTGATGAAATCTTGATGATGATGAGGAAGATGATGTTGTTGTTGCTCCTTGATGTTGATGACTCCGAAAATTGATGATGATGATGTTGTTGTTGTTGATTTTTGTTGTTGTTGTTTGTTCTTGGATGAGAGAAACCAAGAGAGAGAGATAGATAGATAGAGATATGTGGGTGTGTTAAAATGAAAAAGAAATGAAGAGTGAGGGGGGGTGAATGGATCGGCTTATGTTTGGTGGGGAGACACTGTCTCCCAAATCGCAGTCTAAAATACCCGTGTTTTTATACCCGACTGAAAGATAAATTTAATATTTTAAATTTAAAATTTTGTTTATATTATTTCGTAAATATTTTTAAATAAATTATTTCACTTGAACTACAAAAATGCAATTATTTTAAAGTTTAAAATTGGTGCGAAATTTGACTTTTTGACCGGGTGTTACACTAACATTCTGGTTTTCCGGAGGGGTGACATTTGTTCTAGGGACATCATTGGGTGGATCGGTCGGATGTTCAGTATCTGCCATATCTGTACCAAAACAGCATCTCATAACACGTTAGTTGTTAGTACCTACATACTAACCAACTTCTCATGCTAACTAAATTCCATTCACCGGAATGTTTGACCGACACAATTAAGTTTGGGATTGAACACTTAACCCATGCTCAATTCACCCAAACCTAAGCTCTGATACCAATTTATAACACCTCAAGATTTCCAAGAACATTTTTTTTATATCAATCGGAAGCGAGAAATACAAATCATGCATTATAGATTAAGTATAACATATTTCCCAAAACATAATCTATGCATGCATGATGAGTTGATACAATAACCATATTAACTACAAACATTAAGTTAGGTGTTATTTAAATTCAAAACATAAGTTTAGAAACGACGACATGTCATATATTCAGAGTAGGCAGTCAAACATTCTTCAGAACTAACTTCTTGCCCACCCACACAAAAGTAATCTGCAAGAAGTAGGGAGAGGGGTTAGCACGAAGCTAAGTGAATGAATCACAACTATCAACCTAAACTAGCATAGCAATTGGTCTCCACAGAGCATCACAACAAATACATCAAAGAGGATCGGTGGTCCTTGAGGTACCCTCATGCCGCGGTGGTTCCCCAAGTAACACTTATAACCACTGAAGGCCAAACAGTGGTCTTACCGATAGTTTAGAACTATTACTACATACGACATAACTTCAATAAACAACACATGTACAAAGTCATCATGTCGTCCAAAGTAATAGTACCCAAACCCAATATCATATTGACCCCTGACAATCTCACATTCCATAATCATCATGGCAATATGCAACTTATACAAAGTATAACAGTAGAAGTGTTTACCCGTTGTAACCAGATTGTTACAACTAATTTAGACTGAGAGTCAATGATCCACTCACCCTTCACAGTCACCGTCTTCACTCAAAGATCTAATATTATTGAGTCTTCGGTTTATCTGAGAACACAAGAGGATTATAAGTTAATACTCATTTCATATGATATCTAACTTTCATTAGACACTTATTATCAGTTCAGCAAGCATTAAGTACCATAAAGCTAGTATACTAGTTGATCAACTCAAGCCCTAGCAAGCTAGAATAATAAGTCCTGCAAACAGAGGGAATCCGCCGGATTCCATGAGAATCCGCTGGATTCGAACGAATACGGCCGGATTCCCATGAATCCGCCGTATTCCACACCCCTTTCAGCTCCAATTTGGGACAGAACCTCAACTAAGGAATACGCCCCAAGAATACGCCGTATTCCCATGAATCTGGTTCCCATTTGCCCTGAATCCGCCGTATTCCAAAGAATCCGACCGGATTCCCGTTTGATTCAGATTAGCATTAGCCCGGATTCCCGTGAATCCGCCGGATTCCCAAGATCATCAGGCACGCCCAGTTTATGCAAAAACTCAACCCGAACCAAAACCCCTAATACCACAAATTCAACTACCGAATACGATTTTTTTTACACACAAGCAACCCCAATCATCAACATATAACATATACTAGCAACCAATAACATCATTTAGCTCGATTTCTAAACATTCATTAATAATCCAACCTAGTTTTAGCCATAATCAAATTCAAACATAATTATGTATGAGTAGGTTAAGATGAACTTACAAACAAGATGATAATCCGTTAAAGATGAAGATGATCACGTGTTAGCACAAATCTGAAGCCTCAAATGATTTCTAGTTGTTAATCTTTGATCCCTTAGTTGCTAGGTGTGTTTGGTGGAGTTAGAATAATTTGGGGGAAAAAGCAAATAAGCCGATCCACCAACTAAGGGTGGGCATAAGTTGATACTAAATTATACCCGCTCTAAACCTATTGTCTGGAACCTAAAAACCATTTGCGCGAAAATATATTTTATTATACCGTCAACTAAATTTATTTAAAACAAGTAATAATTTATGTATCACAATAAATCGTTTGACCATTTACCCTATTAATTTCAATTAGGCAAACAATACGAATTATTTCTAAACTCAATTAAATAATCAAATGAATTAAGTAATTTACCAAATTTCTCCTAGACCGGTAGTGAGGATGTTACACAATCCCCGTCTGGGGTGGTAGCGCCACCACGAACCGTACTCGTATAAACGGACGTTTTCTACTCGTTTCGTATGAGCGTTTTTGGATTAGCACTCACGAGGGCAAATAACAGACTTGTTAAGCTTCGACTATGATGGCTCACAACACGTATATCTATCCAATTGCATTTGTACAATCATTACTTACTGACTTATTACAATTGTGTGATGCTTACTTACCTCCTTATTGCATTTGTGAAATTCTTATTTACTGTATTATTGTATTTATACAAACTGTATACTTACCGTCTTGTGTTCACATTTTATTACTATTACTACAAACCTGCGAGATTCACCAACCTTTTGGTTGACGTTTTTAGTGATGCATTCTCAGGTACACAGCTTCAGTAGGATTGGCCTTCAGGATCCTAGCTCGATGTGCTCACTATACCTTTGTGCGATGATTACCGTGATTAGTAACACCCAAAACTCGCTTCCGCAAATCATTAAATTTGGGGGTGTTACAGATTGGTATCAGAGCCTAAGGTTATAGTGAACTAGGTTGCATTTAGTGGGCCTAGACTATGATCGTTAGGCAGTATTCCTTATTAGGTATGACTGGTTCAGGGATTACATTATACGAATTTAATTTAATATTGTCTGATCAACTATGTACAATTAAAGGAAAATGATATAAGATCTGAAAGTAGTTATGTTGAACAGGAATGCACTAGTTGACTCTGACCACGAGAGAACCGGGACTCCTATTTGTTTTATGCTAGACACAACTAGGTGGATATATATATGTATATATGGAATATACATATATGATTAGGCTATTATATATTGTATATATATGAATAGGCCTTACCTACAAACTACTTCCCACACCATTATACTTATTGAATGTATGTATATAAAAACTTTACACGATAATACCCTCATTTACGCTCACACCATCGAAATTGACAAGTATACTTTACACAATAATACTGGAACGTACGAATACATACACTTTATAAGTATAGGATGATACTTATACATACAAACACATTTTCTTTTAAAAGTATACACTACCATTTGAATACGAATGACCTGATACCCATGATTTTTACACGACTCCAATAGAGTTTAGCTTACTCTAAAGTACTACCGACTATTACCAACTTTAAGAACATTGTAGGAATTACAGTTACTCTAGGCTACTAGTACACATTGTAGCTACACTATGGTTACCGACTAACCGACTGACTGACCTTGTCATATAGACATAATGGTCAACACACCTCAAAACTTACCTTTCAAATTCTTTTAGGCGCCGGTAGGGCCCTAGTCCAACAAGGGGAGGAAGACAACGCTAGATAAGTGTTGTGTCACTTCCACACTTTCTTAAGAGATGCACAGACCATTATTTCGATATACCAATAATTACTACGAACAAATTTCGGGACGAAATTCTCCTAACAAGGGGAGAATGTGACACGCGGTCAAAAATGACCCACAATTTGGTCAAAATTTAAACTTTTAATTCAAGTATTATATACTCAAACTACTGAAGTGTACAAGTATTATATATATAAATATATATAAGAACGTTAAACGATTATTTAATAATCGTGTATATGCGAATATGACAGAACGCAGAAACTTAAAATGGAAGTTGGTGAAACTATTATTAAATGATATGGAAGTATTTAATAACGTCAATTATTACTTTATATTATGTTTATAATATAACGAACACGTACGTTTTGCTTAAAACGTAACCGAACGCGACCAAAATGCACGAAATGCGCCCGACCGACGAAATAAACCAAAGTTATATTTTTATAACTTAATACTAAGTATTTTGATAAAATACTTCAAGTAAAAATAACGCGATTACACACGTATAATTATAACGTATAAAAACGTTACACAAATTTAATAAACGTACAAATCGCGAACGACATCCGACTAAAGCCCGAAATACTTTTTAGTAACTTAAATATACTACATTGAGTAAAAACTTTTATTTCAAATATCATGTTTTAAAACATATACGAAACGTATTTTATAAAACGTTTAACGATTAAACGTACGAAGAAACGATCGGGTAAACAAACACGGATATAATACCACTAATTGGGAGGCAAGATTTTAACAAACCTCACCTCCCATTTTTATAATAGAAATCTGCCCAAACAAGATCCACCAAAAGTGGATCTTGTTCCTTGACATTAAGCATTCACAAACAACCTTAATGCTCCATTCACCATCACCCATTTCTCTCTCTAAATCTATTACACCCCTCATTTTATAACCATTTAATATAATATATTGGAAGCGCATGTCCAACAAACCATTTATAATTTACATCATTTTACCACTTTATAAAATTCAACTTACTTTAAACCATAGTTTAAAAACATGGATGTTATATAAACAAAAGATATCATTGATTTATACAAATCAATATCAGAGTAACACCTCACGGTCAAACATTCCTGTTAACCCAACTTCTTGCCCACCTAAATATATCAATAACCTGCAAGAAGTGTTTATGTGGGGGATTAGCATAAAGCTAAGTGAATGAATAATTAATCAACAGTTTAACTTAGCCCAACAACTTTGCATACAACAATTAACACTAAATCCACAAGTACACAATATCCATATTTAGCAAAACAACAGGCAACTGTTCAACTGGTCAACTTAGCAACTAGTCAACTATTCAACAAAGCAACTATTCCACAACCAGGACTTAATAATGAGGCATCGGTGGCTCTTGCGATATCATAATACCCGGGGATTCCGCAAGAACACTTACCCAACCATATCCGTATGGCCATAACGGACGAGACCGATAGCTAGTGGTTATTCTCAACTAACACAGGAGGTGTGTTAAACCTTGAATAACCGACTAGCCCAACCAACAGTTCAACAACAACTCGTTGACCTCATTAACAACTGATGCCCGAAGGCCAACAACAAGTCCAGTGATCACATAATCAACAAATCACATATTCATCTGGTCAACGTTATCATATCAACAATATTATTACTAGCTATCATAATTATCATGGCAACTTAAGCAGTAATAATACGTTACTCGTTGTAACCAAACTCGTTACAACTAAATTAGACTGAGGATTAAAGATCCACTCACCGACTACCTCAGGCCTCCACTCAGTAGTCTAATATCACTGAGTTCTTCTGTTTATCTGAGAATCAACAAATCAAATATAAGTTAGTAATCAGTATCATCAATACTTAACTTATATCAATCAATAATATTAAGAACTTAACATAATCAATATCAACATTATTAGTTCCTAATCATTCACCTAATGATTTACAATATAATCATTATCATATATTAACCTGTAATATATACTAAACACATTACAATCAACAAGTAAAATGCAAGGCCAGACTGACCCACCAAGCCGCCGGCTTCCCTAGAAGCCGCCGGCTTCAAACCATTGTTCACAACCAGTCTTATACCCGAACCCACAAAATGAAGCCGCCTCACGAAGCCGCCCGGCTTCCAAGCGAATCAGCCGGCTTCAAATCAAAACTAGACCAAGCCGTCCGGCTTCCTACGAAGCCGCCGGCTTCCCTCGAAACCGTCCGGCTTCCCACGAAGCCGTCCGGCTTCTCATCTTCGTCCCCAGCGACCTGCATTCTGTTCCAGCTTCTAACTTACGGGTTTAATACCCAAATCACCAAAACGCGATTTCTAACTGTTATATACCACTAATAACTTCATATAAACATTATATAACAACTTATAACAAGTTTCTAACATTCAAATCTATTAAATCATCAATTTACCCAAATTTGAATAAAAATCAAATTTTCAAGAACACTTACAATTGATTATGATGATGATGATGATGATGTTGTTGAAACTTAATCCAGATCACAGCCCAAGCTAGTTTCAATCTTTGATTTGAACTTCTAGGTTTGATTTCTCCATTTGGGGTTTAGGGTTTTCAAAGGAAATGAAGGAAAGAAAATAAACTTTTCTAAAATGAAAAAGGAAATAAATAGGTAGGCTCAACAACCGACTTCCATTATACGGGTATAATTTAATACCCCATCTCAATCTATTGTCTGGAACCCGAAAACCATTTGCGAGTCCAAACATTTTATTTTACCGTTAACTTTATTAATTTAAAACAATTAATAATTTACTCATCACATTGGAATATTCGACTCCTATTCCAATTATTTCAACTATTACCAACAATATTATTTCCAAACACATTTAATTCAAGAATTAATATCTAACCAACTAGGCCCATTTCGAGGATGTTACAAATCTCTCCCCCTTAAAGAGATTTCGTCCCCGAAATCTAATCACATTCAAATAACTTAGAGTGTCATACTCACATATTAGTTACCTTTCACTCTAATAGATTAACGTACCTTACTCTCTTGAGCAACTTATAATATTAATTATATATATTGAATTCTTTCCACATGCACATATCCAAATGTACATGCTTCTACATTTTCCTATGCACATATACTATGCATAAACCCTATTTCCATTCACCAAACGATTATTTACATGAATCGTCTATAATGAACCACATAATCACCTTAGAATAGATACTCACTTAAACAAATGGAATACACAACCATCTACAACCAGAAACTAGCAACATGCTAGAGTCTTTGACACATATCCCTTAAACAACAAATACAACAACAACAACAACAATAACAACAAGTGAAACCTAAAGTCACTTACCGGGTCTTTACAACCAGAAATTAGCAATGTGCTAACATCGTTGACCCCTCACAACGACTTATCACTTTGATAACGAAACAACAGCAACAACAACAGTGGTTTTAAAACCACACTACACGTATCAACCCTGAATATTCACATTCAGTTCATGACTAACAACCAAACTAATAGTCACATATCATCTTAACAAACAAAGTAGAGGTCAAACTCAGTAGGTAAAACCACAATCAACAAGTACTCTGCTATATCAGCATCAGTACCACCATGTCATATTACCTACATTCAACCAACCTCTACATTGTCTTATTTCAACTGGCAACTCTTTTACAGCACAACCATCCTGTCATCAAGTATATAATAACCTACAGGATTTCACATACTCTTGTAATAATGGAAATATAATTATCATTTCCATGAGTTCAACTATTACTCTCATATAATATATATAATATACACTTTACACACCTTTCTCAATTAATGGTACAACATTTTCAATCTTTCAAATTTTAACCATTAATTTTTATATCATCACATTCACCTCCATGTGATTATTTCAATTTATTTCTCTACTATAGGCTATTTAGACTGTCATAGTCTTTATTAAGCCATTAACATCACTATACTCATTCATTTTAGTGGTTATTACAAACCATTACAATTTTCGACTATCGGTTTATGTCATAAACCAATAAGCACATAACCTTACCAATAGGTAAAGTAATTTACGACTGATCAAATAATGGTTAAACAATTATATAACAACAACTATTATACACAGTGCAAATCAACTAAGCACATATGAGCACATGTAATCAACTACTAACATTGTTCACCTCAACAATGTTTCACATATCATTAAATTCACATGATACTACTAGTTCAATTAATTAATCAACAACTTGTTTAATTAACTACAACTCAAAAGTGAGTACCTATTGCTTATAAGCAATCTACTACTCACACCACTAGTTAATATTTCAACGAGCACCCAAACACTTCACTATTAGTCCAAAATCGTGTCTTAACTCAATTTAAGTCACTTAGCAATTCTATACGAATCGCTTCACGACTAACTCATTAACCCCTAAGAATTCATATCACAATTTACTTGTTAATAAGTTACATCTTTTATTCACACTGTTTACATATTAATTAACTTATCACAATTACCCAAGGTTCCATAACCTTTAACAACACCTTTCTCTCATTTGAGTTATACACATACCAATTAACATCATTAACTCCTTTGGGAGTTTTTATCATATTACAAACGAACACTACTAAGGTTCATACATATTCAACTCTTTCAACACTGTTGACTATTTGTCAACTTCAACCTAATCAATTTATCATCAAGTCACCTTGGCCACTTTTCTCAAATTGAACTCACAACTACTTCAATCATATCCCAATGATTTTACATCATACACTAGACTCTTTATTCACAGTCGACTTTTAAAGTCAACTTTTCACAACATTTAATATATTAATACTATGTTTAACCTCAAACATAGATTTCTACAATTACTTTCAACAACAATGGCCCATTCAACCAACAATGGAACCATCACACATTAACTCTAACCAATTACCAATCAATAACCAACTAATAACTCATTACAACACCTGATGAGTTATTTACTCATGTTATTATCATATTTATCTAACATCTGGTAATTATTTCAAGTTTTAGATTCAACCAAATCATAACTTCAACTCAATGCTTTCACTATTACTAATGACTTATTCATCACACAGAGTCATGAACATAACTTGGCTTAATACAAGCCATCCACACACTAGAAATCCGTTAGGATATTATATAACTCACTAATAGGAATTCCACTCCCATTAGTCACACAACCCCATTTCAACAAATTCAAACAATTGCAAGTACCATTCACACTTGCAAGTTTCTATTACTAATTATCATAACTTCCACTAATTAACATTTAACATTCAACTAACAGTTAATTAGTTTAACATCAATCCATAATTTATTTCTCTTAATTACATTCCATTTCTTTGATATCTGGTAACCTCAACAAGTTCATGTGACACAGCATAATGTAAAAACGGTGATCAGGCGTTGCTAAATTATGTTCTTCACACTTCCTTCTCAGGCTACTTCATATCATTATTCGACCATGTAATTTATTTCACTTAAACACATATCATGCTATGTTCTGGTTTCCAACACTACTAGAACATACAACTTTTAACAATAGATACATACTTACTATCTATTTATTACTTGCATAATTAATTCTACATATGCAATTTATTTCACATGTACATCTCACACATACATATAACATCTTTGTTAAATATTAATAACATAATAATATCACGTGTAATTTCCAAACACGGATACTCAACATTAACAATCAGTACCAAGTACAACATCAAGTACTAAGTACTTTATCAACATTTCGTGCAATTCCAAGCACGTTTTAATTAAAAATCACTTAATTGCTAATAAAGCCTCCCATGGCTAATTTATTTAAATGATCAACTCAACATAAGGAAGTAATATTCCCTACACAATAAACATCTTCACAAGGCATTTATACTTGCCTCCAATCAACTAACACTTAGCCACGCATTAATAACATATAAAATTTCACCATGTCTTATGTTATTAATTCAACTTTTTATATCTCATCTACTGGTTCATATTTCACCGACTATTTAAGTTACACACAACCCGTTTCACTATTGGTGTCCTACCATAATTTTTAAAACACCAATTTCACATTAAAGTCATTATCTTTATACCACTTACAACAAGCATTCAACAAAGATTTTCACAACTTTATTAACACACATCAAGGTTTATCAACTACCTTTATTTTATATTTATTATATCACCTATGAACATAGATCATAATTCAACCAACAATTATGATCAAGGCCACAATTAAACATCTAGTCACTTTTATTACTTTATCACATTCAACTTCAACTTAGCCTATTCAAGGCACACCCTACAACAATTATATACTTTTCATTTAAACAACAATATGACTCTAACTTATTACTTGAGATATACTAACATCTCGTTAATTTCAACTTAAAGAGTCCAATTAATTTCGTTTATCACATAACGATAAATTTCCTAGCAATATCTCATAATCTCATCTTGCATTTAACAACTAATAATCATGCAACTGATTATATTCTATTTCGACATTGCAGACACAATTAAGTTCAACCGTATTACTATTAACAACTTATTCAACACTGTGTCTACACAACTTAACATATTTTCAACAATTTCAAGTTTGACATAAACTTCCCAGTTTATTACTCCCTCCGTCCCATCAGAAATGTCCACTATTGACTTTTGAAAGTCCTTCTTTTACAACTTTGACCTTGAATATTTTTATTTGTGTTATATAATATTTGATGCAAACTATATGAATGAATTGGGTCTTTAATGTATTTTCATTGATATAATTTCCATCATGTAATATATAACACAAACAAAAATATTTAAGGTCAAAGTTGAAAAAGAAAGACTCTGAAAAGTCAATAGTGGACATTTCTGATGGGACGGAGGGAGTACATAACATATGATAAACATTAATTGACTCAAAACTGGGGAATCATATCAGTCTGACTCAACTTACTTTACTATTAATCAACATCATCATAGCAAGGTACACTATTCAAACTGAATCAAATTCGACAAGGTTATCGAGAATCACCTGATGCACATAAGCCATCAACAATTGAGGAATCAATGAGAATACCAGTCGGTTCCTCACGTTCCTCCGTCTCTGCAACCAATACAACAATCTTGCATCTTGTTATGGGTTAGTACATATTCAACTAGATAACTTCCCATCCAACCACTAATCCCACATTCAGGAATGTTTGACTTGACACAACCATAGATTTGGGATTGAACACATTACAATGTCCAATTCGCCCAAACCTATGCTCTGATACCAACTTATTACACCCCTCATTTTATAACCATTTAATATAATATATCGGAAGCGCATGTCCAACAAACCATTTATAATTTACATCATTTTACCACTTTATAAAATTCAACTTACTTTAAACCATAGTTTAAAAACATGGATGTTATATAAACAAAAGATATCATTGATTTATACAAATCAATATCAGAGTAACACCTCACGGTCAAACATTCCTGTTAACCCAACTTCTTGCCCACCTAAATATATCAATAACCTGCAAGAAGTGTTTATGTGGGGGATTAGCATAAAGCTAAGTGAATGAATAATTAATCAACAGTTTAACTTAGCCCAACAACTTTGCATACAACCATTAACACTAAATCCACAAGTACACAATATCCATATTTAGCAAAACAACAGGCAACTGTTCAACTGGTCAACTTAGCAACTAGTCAACTATTCAACAAAGCAACTATTTCACAACCAGGACTTAATAATGAGGCATCGGTGGCTCTTGCGATATCATAATACCCGGGGATTCCGCAAGAACACTTACCCAACCATATCCGTATGGCCATAACGGATGAGACCGATAGCTAGTGGTTATTCTCAACTAACACAGGAGGTGTGTTAAACCTTGAATAACCGACTAGCCCAACCAACAGTTCAACAACAACTCGTTGACCTCATTAACAACTGATGCCCGAAGGCCAACAACAAGTCCAGTGATCACATAATCAACAAATCACATATTCATCAGGTCAACGTTATCATATCAACAATATTATTACTAGCTATCATAATTATCATGGCAACTTAAGCAGTAATAATACGTTACTCGTTGTAACCAAACTCGTTACAACTAAATTAGACTGAGGATTAAAGATCCACTCACCGACTACCTCAGGCCTCCACTCAGTAGTCTAATATCACTGAGTTCTTCTGTTTATCTGAGAATCAACAAATCAAATATAAGTTAGTAATCAGTATCATCAATACTTAACTTATATCAATCAATAATATTAAGAACTTAACATAATCAATATCAACATTATTAGTTCCTAATCATTCACCTAATGATTTACAATATAATCATTATCATATATTAACCTGTAATATATACTAAACACATTACAATCAACAAGTAAAATGCAAGGCCAGACTGACCCACCAAGCCGCCGGCTTCCCTAGAAGCCGCCGGCTTCAAACCATTGTTCACAACCAGTCTTATACCCGAACCCACAAAATGAAGCCGCCTCACGAAGCCGCCCGGCTTCCAAGCGAATCAGCCGGCTTCAAATCAAAACAAGACCAAGCCGTCTGGCTTCCCACGAAGCCGCCGGCTTCCCTCGAAACCGTCCGGCTTCCCACGAAGCCGTCCGGCTTCTCATCTTCGTCCCCAGCGACCTGTATTCTGTTCCAGCTTCTAACTTACGGGTTTAATACCCAAATCACCAAAACGCGATTTCTAACTGTTATATACCACTAATAACTTCATATAAACATTATATAACAACTTATAACAAGTTTCTAACATTCAAATCTATTAAATCATCAATTTACCCAAATTTGAATAAAAATCAAATTTTCAAGAACACTTACAATTGATTATGATGATGATGATGATGATGTTGTTGAAACTTAATCCAGATCACAGCCCAAGCTAGTTTCAATCTTTGATTTGAACTTCTAGGTTTGATTTCTCCATTTGGGGTTTAGGGTTTTAAAGGAAATGAAGGAAAGAATATAAACTTTACTAAAATGAAAAAGGAAATAAATAGGTCGGCTCAACAACCGACTTCCATTATACGGGTATAATTTAATTCCCCATCTCAATCTATTGTCTGGAACTCGAAAACCATTTGCGAGTCCAAACATTTTATTTTACCGTCAACTTTATTAATTTAAAACAATTAATAATTTACTCATCACATTGGAATATTCGACTCCTATTCCAATTATTTCAACTATTACCAACAATATTATTTCCAAACACATTTAATTCAAGAAATAATATCTAACCAACTAGGCCCGTTTCGAGGATGTTACAAAATCTCTCTCTCTCACGCCACTCTCTCTCTCTAAAATATGTCCAAGAACATACCCAAAAACCACCATCAAACCCTCTTGGATCACTAAGCCGATTGAACTAATAAAGAGCGCGAGAACGAGAGCAACGTTTCTATCTTTTCGGATTCTTCAAACACTCATTATAAGAATCCCGACACTTTGGTAAAATACTTGTATTATATTTATATAGATGATATATTGTTCATACAACTTGTTAATGTCCAAAACTAAATCTTAAAAACGTTTTTCATAAGTATGTACGTATGACAGATCCTGTCTCTTAAAAACAGTCCCACAAAATCGTTAATATCTTGAGTTCTAGGAATAATCAACTTACGAAGTCTAAACGAAAAATGACCGTTAAGATGTTGGCTACAACTTTTATGTTTACCACTTTGACCAGATCCCTACGGAATTTTGTGTAGGAACCGATCTATGGACTGAGCTCGTTCTTAGACTCAACCTGAGCACTTTTCATTCCCATTTTTGTTTAAAATAGTAAATGAACTTATAAAAATATCATAAAGTGCAGAAATGAACTAAACACCTAGGAGAATATGTGTAATTTTTGGTTAGGCTTGATTCGGACTAAAAACGGGTCAAATCGAGAGCTCAATCGAGTACAAAATCTGGAAAACATAACTACAAGGGCTGTTTTGGTAATTTTGTAAAAGTGACACTTCGAGACACCCACGTAACGTAACGACAACTTTTATAAACTCATTTTACCATTATAAGACTTCCCTAAAAGTTTTAAATCAAACCAAACGCGTCTGACCTTGTAAACGAAAATGAACACTTAAATGAAATCGGAAATCACACCTGCGACAATACCATTGTCGCATGAACAGTGTCCGACAATACCCCATTGTCGCATACCTTATTGTTGGAATCGATCAACGGATAATTGAGTATTTTCTCGATTGTCGCATGAAACCGTCTCATAATCGCTATTGTCTCATGAATAGTAAATTGCTATTGTCTCATGAATAGTAATTCCCGAAAATCGCTATTATCTCATGAATAGTAAATTGCTATTGTCTCATGAATAGTAACTCCCGATAATCGCTATTGTCTCATGAATAGTAATTGATATTGTCTCATGAATAGTACCTTCGTGATTGTCTCATAAATAGTGTCCAACTCTAACTTTGCATAACCGACTTTACAACAGACAATATCACGATAAACTTGATTTAACGTCAATGACAAAAATACAATATTTGGAATAACTCGAAAACATATGACAAATATACTTTACAAATATACAACGAAATGAAATACATAATAATAACACTTGAATTATTATTACACACCGTCACCAACGGGCCATATTTACACAATGACAGACTACAAATACGAACAATTACAAATAACAGACTAATGGGCATTAACTAGTTGAGTGGACAACTAGCATGGATAATCTTAATGATATCCATTTACTTACTTAACCTTACGCGTTTAGGATGCTAGAGGTTCGGAGAACCTCATTGCTTGATTTACTGCTTGATACTACTAGACTCAGGTGAGTCTCACGGCCCCTTTTTACATTTTTTACTATTTTGGGGGAGATGCATTACTTGTTTACTGAAATTACTTGTTAACTGAAATACGTGTACAAACTTACTGTCTTGCCGAATGACGCGCGTCCAACGGTCGGTTCAGGAATCGCTTCCCGTCGTTGCGGACCTTTTCGCTGGGCGCGGCGTCAGGTGGTAGTTTTAAATTTATATTTTGTCGGGGGAGCCTAATCCTCCGTACTATCTACTGGTACTTGGTAAGAATACCTGATACTAGTATATGGTAAGGATGATCCAGCGTCGTTCCTCACGACGGCAAAATTGAAACAGAGCTCGTTCAGATAGCTTAGTGATCAAGCTAGGGTTTAGATAGTTGGATAGGTATTTGATTTGATTTTTTATCTAATTAAAACTACTAAAACTAATAAAACATAAAAGTAAAAGGAGCAAGCACATATGTAACACTTAAACATAACAAAGACGTGGTTCACCATGATTTAGGATAGCATATAGTTAGGATGATGTTTTTTGGGGACACAGTCAGTTAACAGACAGATAAACTTTGTTGTAAACACTAGGACCCTACTTATTTAGTTCCGGATCTAAATACGTATGTCACTGAGTACCTAGGCTATCATGAACCCTGATCAGATCAGACTGTTTTCAAACCCCCCTGAACTTTTGCTTGAATAAGACAAAGTCACCCTTGATTTATCTAGGGAGCGGGCATAAGGCAACATGCCGCAATTGTATTTACTGACCTTTCTTAACCCCTAAGTCTATTTGTTATTATTTAACTGTGTACTGGTTGTTAACTGTTGTTATTCTAAACTATCGGTATTATAGAGTTAAGCAATGTTTATGGAGCATTAAGCCCTCTTGACAGAACTCTGTATTCATTCATTGAAGGATTTCGGAAAGAATCAAAAGAAAAACATCCTTGGAAATTCTCTGGTAAAGAAGTTCTGAAGAAGAAAAAGAAATTAGAAAAGAAGAAAAAGCAGAAAAAGAAAATAAAAAGAAGAAAAAGCAGAAAAGAAAAGAAAAATAGATCCGCAAGAATAAAGCTAAGTCCTTCAAAGTATCATCCTCTCAAGAAGAATCTGATAAGAAGACGAATAGCTATCTCATTTCCGTTCTAAAATAAAGTTTTTCATGATCTCAGTTGTTTTTAAGATAAGCCACCCTTACACCCAAAAATACCACTATCCATACCCTTTTACCCTCACCAAACACTACAACCCTCATGAATGCCTTGGGATAATTAGCACCGTCATCACCTAAGTGGCGAGATCCGATTCTCGATCAAGCCTATGACGATGAGTGCTGCATGACTGGCTATTTGAGCGATTTCGTTTGTTCTAGATTGATAGGAAACCCGATACACTTTGAGTGAATTGAGTGACCACCTTTAGTGAGATCGCCTAGTCATGTATACTCCAAGATCATGAGATTTGGAAGTATGCCTAAGAGAATCTTTTATTGTTTATGAAAGGATCATCTTATCTTTCCTTATATTCTTGAAATTATCTTACTTACATCTGGAAGTGGTAACTCTTAAAACATATTGTGACTCGCTCTAAAATGTTTTAAAATGTTTTCAAAAACTGAGTGTTGCTTGAGGACAAGCAACGTCTAAGTGTGGGATAACTTGATGTGACGCAAAAAGTCATATTTTTAAGTACGATATTCCACACTTTTTGGACACATCTTTAGTGAAAACATTCCAAAACAATCATTATTTACTAAAATTCACTAAAGTGTTTCAAATATAGGCGTTGCTACAAAAAGCACTAAAAACGTCCAAATAACAAGCAAAACAGAGCGAATAAACAACAACCAATTCTCACACCCTCATTTACCCTATGATAAGCACATTCTAACCTTATGATATGTTGCAATAGGTAAAAACGAGATGGGAGAATCAAGAATCATGCAAATTGGGTGAAGAACGGAAGAGATACGGCTTCTACAGATCGTTAAAAGTCATTCCAAACATGCTTGAGCTAACCTCATCCAATTTCTGTAACATTGGTACCATTAAAGTGTAACGGAATTACGAAACCGTGAGCGCAAGAATCGCGTCAAACGGACATGTAACGAAGGATATACGGGCGTTTTAAGCAATGAAGGAAAGCCGAAACACCCCGTATACGGCCTTGGCAAGCCATATACGGCCCCACATGACCGTATACGGCCTTTTAAGGCCATATACGGCCCTTCTAACCCCATATGCTGTTTTGGCAAGGCTTGGGTCCATCCGGTCATCCCCCTCCATGCTTGGTTCGCTTGTATGATGCGCTTTGATGTTTATACGTATTTCTCCTTTGGCTCCAAGCATTATTTCTTTGGCTCCAAGAATGGCTTCAACTTTGGCTCCATGGCTCATTGCTTTGGCTCCAAGTTGATCTTTGCCTATAAATAGAGCCCATCACCTCCACATTTCACACACCATTCTCATTTCTCACTTTCTCTCTCACACATTCTCTCTCTAGCACTACTCTTAGGAGTTAGAGGAGAATTATTCTTGTAGTTAGTTCCTCTCTCTAGTTTCTCTCTCTAGCACTACTCTTAGGAGTTAGAGGAGAACTAGAGAGAGATTAGTTATGTAGTTAATTAGTAGAGGCTAGCTTATGTAATGCTTGGATATTAATGAAGAAATACAAGTTGTTATTCTGCTCGCAATTCGTATCGGTATCATTTATCCTTTCTATTATTAATTTATCATATTGTTCTTGTTTGATGTATGTGATTTATTAATATTAGAAATGTTTATTGTTATGCATTGTGAGTAGTGTGCTTGTATGTTTGTCATGATTTAAATAGTAGTGATGATGTTACTTCAAATATATGATATTGGGATAATTTCGTTATGAAACAACGGAGGTAACGTTATACGGCTTTCATTTGTATAGCGCCGGAAACATCACTAATGTGTGGAGTACGGAACGTTGAAGCTATGAAAGTCGTGGGCACAATCCGTTGTGGAATAATGTTCCCGATCATTATATAGTTGGGAGTTGTTATACTTTGTTATCTGTCTAAGCTTATCCTGAATATAGATCTAGTGTCTCATCACCCTTTCCATACTTTCACGTGACTGTTGCCCTTAGGATAGGACTTTGCAAACCCTAATACTAGGTAGATACAGTTATCTCCAGTTACAGTAGGAAGCTATGAACTTTCTATAAAACGGCACAGTACTTCGTATAGCGTCAAATACGTGGAAGCTAAGGAAATGCCGTAGGACTGTTTCATCGTGGAATACCTAGAAGTGACCCTTCTAGAACTCGGGTCTAGGAATTAAAGCTGTGGAAATGCTCGTTGCCCTGTACACCGTTATTACACCTAAGATCTGGAAAGCTGTGGAAATGCTTAAATGCCCGGTACACCGTTAGTACATCTAGGATCAGGAACACTGTGGAAATGCCTAATTGCCCTGTACACCGTGAGTATTCCTAGGGATGAACGCCTGAATGTAAAGGAGGGTCTATGTTTATGACGGTAGAATATATGCTTCAATGAATGAATACAGAGTTCTGTCAAGAGGGCTTAATGCTCCATAAACATTGCTTAACTCTACAATACCGATAGTTTAGAATAACAACAGTTAACAACCAGTACACAGTTAAATAATAACAAATAGACTTAGGGGTTAAGAAAGGTCAGTAACTAATCTCTCTCTAGTTCTCCTCTAACTCCTAAGAGTAGTGCTAGAGAGAGAAACTAGAGAGAGGAACTAACTACAAGAATAATTCTCCTCTAACTCCTAAGAGTAGTGCTAGAGAGAGAATGTGTGAGAGAGAAAGTGAGAAATGAGAATGGTGTGTGAAATGTGGAGGTGATGGGCTCTATTTATAGGCAAAGATCAACTTGGAGCCAAAGCAATGAGCCATGGAGCCAAACTTAGAGCCAAAGTTGAAGCCATTCTTGGAGCCAAACTTGGAGCCAAAGTTGAAGCCATTCTTGGAGCCAAAGAAATAATGCTTGGAGCCAAAGGAGAAATACGTATAAACATCAAAGCGCATCGTACAAGCGAACCAAGCATGGAGGGGGATGACCGGATGGACCCAAGCCTTGCCAAAACAGCATATGGGGTTAGAAGGGCCGTATATGGCCTTAAAAGGCTGTATACGGTCATGTGGGGCCGTATATGGCTTGCCAAGGCCGTATACGGGGTGGCTTTCCTTCATTGCTTAAAACGCCCGTATATCCTTCGTTACATGTCCGTTTGACGCGATTCTTGCGCTCACGGTTTCGTAATTCCGTTACACTTCTAATGGTACCAATTTCACAGAAATTGGATGAGGTTAGCTCAAGCATGTTTGGAATGACTTTTAACGATCTGTAGAAGCCATATCTCTTCCGTTCTTCACCCAATTTGCATGATTCTTGATTCTCCCGTCTCGTTTTTACCTATTGCAACATATCATAAGGTTAGAATGTGCTTATCATAGGGTAAATGAGGGTGTGAGAATTGGTTGTTGTTTATTCGCTCTGTTTTGCTTGTTATTTGGACGTTTTTAGTGCTTTTTGTAGCAACGCCTATATTTGAAACACTTTAGTGAATTTTAGTAAATAATGATTGTTTTGGAATGTTTTCACTAAAGATGTGTCCAAAAAGTGTGGAATATCGTACTTAAAAATATGACTTTTTGCGTCACATCAAGTTATCCCACACTTAGACGTTGCTTGTCCTCAAGCAACACTCAGTTTTTGAAAACATTTTAAAACATTTTAGAGCGAGTCACAATATGTTTTAAGAGTTACCACTTCCAGATGTAAGTAAGATAATTTCAAGAATATAAGGAAAGATAAGATGATCCTTTCATAAACAATAAAAGATTCTCTTAGGCATACTTCCAAATCTCATGATCTTGGAGTACACATGACTAGGCGATCTCACTAAAGGTGGTCACTCAATTCACTCAAAGTGTATCGGGTTTCCTATCAATCTAGAACAAACGAAATCGCTCAAATAGCCAGTCATGCAGCACTCATCGTCATAGGCTTGATCGAGAATCGGATCTCCACCACTTAGGTGAGGACGGTGCTAATTATCCCAAGGCATTCATGAGGGTTGTAGTGTTTGGTGAGGGTAAAAGGGTATGGATAGTGGTATTTTTGGGTGTAAGGGTGGCTTATCTTAAAAACAACTGAGATCATGAAAAACTTTATTTTAGAACGGAAATGAGATAGCTATTCGTCTTCTTATCAGATTCTTCTTGAGAGAATGATACTTTGAAGGACTTAGCTTTATTCTTGCGGATCTATTTTTCTTTTCTTTTCTGCTTTTTCTTCTTTTTATTTTCTTTTTTCTGCTTTTTCTTCTTTTCTAATTTCTGTTTCTTCTTCAGAACTTCTTTGCCAGAGAATTTCCAAGGATGTTTTTCTTTTGATTCTTTCAGAAATCCCTTATCTTGAACATTTCGAGTCTTTCTATGGTGCCAATTTTACGCACCAAGGATTCTCAAGAGAGATGACTTTTGGAGAACACGAAAAGGTAAGACAAGTGAAATGGATATTCTAAAAGATGTTCTTCATAACCTCAGAAATTCTAAGATATGTTTGGGGATATTTTGGGAAATAGGGGTTAAAGATGGGGTTTAATGAAACGAAAGGTTTAGGCTCAACAGGGTTTACTAGGCGGATCATCGATACTAAAAATGAGTATCGGAAGGGTTTTGGGCTTGAAGAGATATGTAAAAAGTGGGTTAAATCCTAGGGAATATCAAGGTCATCTAATTGCACCTATACCGCGTACGGTAGACACCAATGTGGTTTCGAAGCGTATGTCAAGAGAAAGTTCTAATTCAGAGATACATGCATCGGCACACACAAGAAATGAATAGTGAAGCATTAAAGATGAATGCTTTTAGGCTCAAGATACCTCACTGCAAATAGGGTTGTATGTGCTTCATCATGCTTCCTATTAGATTATCATTTATTGCTTAAGAAATTTCTACCTTATTTTCCCTAGATTCCGAAATATATTACTCATATTTGAAAATAGCTCATCTTAAAAGATATTATGACTCAAAAATAGTAGAGTTAATCAAGAGATTAGGCTCGTACTTTTTAATTTAGTTAAAAAATTTTGAAAAATTTGAGGAACATTTTCTAAGTTTACTATTTCGGACAGTTAAAATCATAAAAACTAACCAAGGTATTCTATACCTGCTATCCCACACTTAGAGAAACATTGTCCCTAATATTCTCTTGAGTTGAAATTTACTGAAAGTAAAATCCCACACTTAGAGTTTGAACATGTAAGAAAATGTTTCTCAAGTGTTTGTTTTGGGCTGGAATCCCACACTTAGTGATAAGCTTAGGATAGAGTATAGACTACATAACAAACTAACAAAACAAACAAAATATAGAATCATAAACAAAAGTGGATAAAGGATAAGACACTCCCCAGATAGCGAGCTGCATTGAAGCTGAAAGTATGAAATTGCTGAAAAGAGATGTTGCCAAAATCCTTTTCTGCATCCGTGAAGATCGGTTCGGCTTCAAGCATCCTGCTACTGGCTTTATTCATCCATCATTCTCTTGTGAATAAATCTCGTAAGTGTGAACACATTGGACGTACCATTTTACAAGCTCAGTTTTTATTGCAAATGGAAAGAGAAATCACTGTCTCAGAATTTGAAAAGATGTTTTCTTAAACATGTGTTTTTAAACGAGTTCGAGCATAATGCATAAAAGTAGTATGCAAGTATCTCAAATGCTCGAAACACATAAATTATCAATTTTCTAAGTGATTTCCTATATTCTGAGACCAGTGATTTATTTGCAAATGAGTTGTAATTCCGAAGAAGTTTTCATAAAGCATTTTGGGTACGTTCAAGTGTGAAGGATAGTCAGAGATTTTCTTCACTTATTGACACTTTCTCTCTGCACGTCTTATTCCACGGGTTGCCTCCCGAGCAGCGCTGCTGTTAAAGTCTAGAGCTTGACTTCCAAAAGGATAGATTATAGAAAATAATGTGAAGTGATGTCATCCTCCGGTCACAAGTAGAGTTAACCATGTCTGAAAGAGCCATCTCTTCCCCTTCATAGCAATGCTCAAGAAGTTCCCAAATTTAAAGAACTGTGAGCTCCCCTTGTTGTCTTCCCATTATACTCAAAGATTCTTTATCCATAGGCGTCGGTCCCTGTTTGCTAGGCATTTGTACAAGTAGAACAAACAAATGTAATCTAACAAACAAGTGATTATTCTCCAAATCATAGATTCACCGGTTTGCAAATAACCTATCAAAGTGAGTACTTTGTAGATGAAACAAACCAGTGTATGACTTGGAATCTAATCTCACACCAAAAGTGTTAGTCGCCTATAATTTCACCGCAGCACAAACAGCAGATATGGAAATACTAGCATGAGTAATTTAAATCAGGCAACCAAGTATAAAGATGTCCAAAGCACACATTTTTAAACGAGTTCAAGCATAATACACATATTGACATACAAATCAGGTTATTAGATAATTCAGTTAAAGATCTTTAATGTATGTTCACAGAAACATATGTAAGTGCCTCTAATGCTCGAAATATGTGATTGGGTGTATAAGATGACTAAGGTTCCTAATTCTCATTTGAGTAGGTTTCCATGTTCGTGAGTGAAAGGACTTTAAGAACTTGAGATTTTAGATAATGGTTAAAAATAGATGTAGCAATAAAGTTCAAACAAACGGGAGTAGGAAGTTTTAAGGTTTTGACAAAAATTTTCAATGAAGTAATTTCGCAAAACATCCTTTTTGTTCATAAAAATAAAGAAAACTTGGAACATTCATTTTAGGGTTTCATTTTCTATTTATTGGGTTAGCATATTACTATTACCAAAACTATGTTAGACACGGGTTGCCTCCCGAGAAGCGCTTGTTTTTGTTCGAGTCTCTAGCTTGACTCTAGCACTATTTGTCAGGCAATCCTAGAGGCTTCCTTGCATCCATCAGTAGACACAAGGGGTAATATTGGTACATACCTAAGAGTTTAAAACAGGTTGAGGCTAGGGTATGTCCAATATAAGGAGATAATTCAAAGTGAGGGAGTGGTTCTACCGGAGGTATAACAAATCTCTCATCCTTTATTACTTCCTTTGGTTGGATTGACAAAATGGGTTGGTCAAAGGAATCCTTACTACTCCAGGATGTATAAGTCATTATGTGGTGGAGAGAAGGTTTGTAGGGAAACCATGACACAGAACCCTCCTTGCTTCCTATGGTCTTTGGGTCAATGATAATGTTGTACTTTGGGCATGGAGGTGGGACAGAGTCCATTAACGTCTCCAATCTTGTAGCAACATTCTCATCGACAACTTGGGTAACTGGCTGGTCTAAGGCAATTAAAGGTTCAACTAGATCAGTGGGTGATTCATCAAGAAAGATATGTGGGATATCATCAACCACAAGTTGTTGTGGGATGTTGTCAACCACGTCGGTTTGGATTGGAATGAGATCACTTCTCAGAGTTGGTGCACATTCCTCTGGTCCTTCTGAAGCTGAGTCTTCCGTATAAATCTCCACTTTTGGGTTCTCCATTTCTATCTCTTCATCTACCTCGTCATACACGTCACTCTGGCCGGAAGTTTCAAGTGGCATTGGTTCGGAAAGTTCCTCTAGAATGAACTCCTCGTTGGTCTCGGACGTAGATAGGTTAAGAACGGGTGGAAGTGAGGATTTAGAAGATTGGGTAGGTGTAGGATTTGAAGGAGTTTTGCAACCAGACTCATGAGAATGGAAGTCTTTGTCAAGTGATGTAGATGTGGTGTGTGGGTGCCTCTCATCTTCCTGTAGCCTATAGTCAGTTGTAACTTGATCCCTAGTTCTCTCACTTCTCACTTGGACTAGTGTTTCTATTTTAGACAGCCTATTGGTACACCTTCTAAGCATGTCGTCTTGTTCTTTAAGTAATTGTTCAAGTGGGTTGTGAGAGGGTGAAAGAGTAGCATTACTGCTGAGATAAGCTATGGGCATATCTCTCAAGTCAGAACTTTCATACGGTTGTGGTTCGTATACAGGGAAAGATGAGTGTGGATAGACTCTGAATGGTTCAGGATAGTAAGGTTGGTATTGATGTTGTTGGAAAGCATAAGGGTCATAATGATGTTGTAATTGAGGATTTAAGTACCCTATGTTTTCCGAATAATTCATACTATACCTTTGACATTCATTATCTAAGTGGGAATCACTCCTACGTCTATCTTGGTTTGAATTAATGAGACTTTCCAATTGATCACTTAGTTGTTGTACAGTTACCATTGCCAAGTTATCAGTATAGACAGCACAAGAATAAGGTTTTAGAATTAAAGTTGGGGTGAGAAGGGAAATTAATTTAAACTATGCTACGCTAACTTATCTAACTAATCTACGGGCAGAAAGTAACTTCGGATAGGGATGGTGAATACCAATCCAAAAGGATCGCTTAAAAACTAAATTTGTCTAAACAGGCTCCGAATCGTACTACCGTCCCCAGCAGCGGCGCCAAAAACTTGACGCGCATCCAACGGTCGATTCAGGAATCGCTTCCTGTCGTTGCGGACCTTTTCGCTGGGCGCGGCGTCAGGTGGTAGTTTTAAATTTATATTTTGTCGGGGGAGCCTAATCCTCCGTACTATCTACTGGTACTTGGTACGAATACCTGATACTAGTATATGGTAAGGATGATCCAGGGTCGTTCCTCACGACGGCAGAATTGAAACAGAGCTCGTTCAGATAGCTTAGTGATCAAGCTAGGGTTTAGATAGTTGGATAGGTATTTGATTTGATTTTTTATCTAATTAAAACTACTAAAACTAATAAAACATAAAAGTAAAAGGAAGCTAGCGCATATGTAACACTTAAGCATAACAAAGACGTGGTTCACCATGATTTAGGATAGCATATAGTTAGGATGATGTTTATTGGGGACACAGTCAGTTAACAGACAGATAAACTTAGTTGTAAACACTAGGACCCTACTTATTTAGTTCCGGATCTAAATACGTATGTCACTGAGTACCTAGGCTATCATGAACCCTGATCAGATCAGACTGTTTTCAAACCCCCTTGAACTTTTGCTTGAATAAGACAAAGTCACCCTTGATTAATCTAGGGAGCAGGCATAAGGCAACAGGCCGCAATTGTATTTACTGACCTTTCTTAGCCCCTAAGTCTATTTGTTATTATTTAACTGTGTACTGGTTGTTAACTGTTGTTATTCTAAACTATCGGTATTGTAGAGTTAAGCAATGTTTATGGAGCATTAAGCCCTCTTGACAGAACTCTGTATTCATTCATTGAAGCATATATTCTACCGTCATAAACATAGACCCTCCTTTACATTCAGGCGTTCATCCCTAGGAATACTCACGGTGTACAGGGCAATTAGGCATTTCCGCAGTGTTCCTGATCCTAGATGTACTAACGGTGTACCGGGCATTTAAGCATTTCCACAGCTTTCCAGATCTTAGGTGTAATAACGGTGTACAGGGCAACGAGCATTTCCACAGCTTTAATTCCTAGACCCGAGTTCTAGAAGGGTCACTTCTAGGTATTCCACGATGAAAAAGTCCTACGGCATTTCCTTAGCTTCCACGTATTTGACGCTATACGAAGTACTGTGCCGTTTTATAGAAAGTTCATAGCTTCCTACTGTAACTGGAGATAACTGTATCTACCTAGTATTAGGGTTTGCAAAGTCCTATCCTAAGGGCAACAGTCACGTGAAAGTATGGAAAGGGTGATGAGACACTAGATCTATATTCAGGATAAGCTTAGACAGATAACAAAGTATAACAACTCCCAACTATATAATGATCGGGAACATTATTCCACAACGGATTGTGCCCACGACTTTCATAGCTTCCACGTTCCGTACTCCACACATTAGTGATGTTTCCGACGCTATACAAATGAAAGCCGTATAACGTTACCTCCGTTGTTTCATAACGAAATTATCCCAATATCATATATTTGAAGTAACATCATCACTACTATTTAAATCATGACAAACATACAAGCACACTACTCACAATGCATAACAATAAACATTTCTAATATTAATAAATCACATACATCAAACAAGAACAATATGATAAATTAATAATAGAAAGGATAAATGATACCGATACGAATTGCGAGCAGAATAACAACTTGTATTTCTTCATTAATATCCAAGCATTACATAAGCTAGCCTCTACTAATTAACTACATAACTAATCTCTCTCTAGTTCTCCTCTAACTCCTAAGAGTAGTGCTAGAGAGAGAAACTAGAGAGAGGAACTAACTACAAGAATAATTCTCCTCTAACTCCTAAGAGTAGTGCTAGAGAGAGAATGTGTGAGAGAGAAAGTGAGAAATGAGAATGGTGTGTGAAATGTGGAGGTGATGGGCTCTATTTATAGGCAAAGATCAACTTGGAGCCAAAGTTGAAGCCATTCTTGGAGCCAAAGAAATAATGCTTGGAGCCAAAGGAGAAATACGTATAAACATCAAAGCGCATCGTACAAGCGAACCAAGCATGGAGGGGGATGACCGGATGGACCCAAGCCTTGCCAAAATAGCATATGGGGTTAGAAGGGCCGTATATGGCCTTAAAAGGCCGTATACGGTCATGTGGGGCCGTATATGGCTTGCCAAGGCAGTATACGGGGTGTTTCGGCTTTCCTTCGTTGCTTAAAACGCCCGTATATCCTTCGTTACATGTCCGTTTGACGCGATTCTTGCGCTCACGGTTTCGTAATTCCGTTACACTTCTAATGGTACCAACTTCACAGAAATTGGATGAGTGTAGCTCAAGCATGTTTGGAATGACTTTTAACGATCTGTAGAAGCCGTATCTCTTCCGTTCTTCACCCAATTTGCATGTTTCTTGATTCTCCCATCTCGTTTTTACCTATTGCAACATATCATAAGGTTAGAATGTGCTTATCATAGGGTAAATGAGGGTGTGAGAATTGGTTGTTGTTTATTCGCTCTGTTTTGCTTGTTATTTGGACGTTTTTAGTGCTTTTTGTAGCAACGCCTATATTTGGAACACTTTAGTGAATTTTAGTAAATAATGATTGTTTTGAAATGTTTTCACTAAAGATGTGTCCAAAAAGTGTGGAATATCGTACTTAAAAATATGACTTTTTGCGTCACATCACCGACTCATCTACTTATTGTTTTACCGTCATACCGACTCACCTACTTCACTGTTTTACCGACCTTACTGGTTTACTTTACAAACTTACTATACGTACTTATTAATTCACCAACTATTAAACTTACTGTTTTACTGACATATTAAGTACTGTTTGACCGACTCATAAACTTACTGATATCGCTCATTTTGGTTATATAAATCTATCGCGATATCATTGTTTTGCGTATGTATTTTAGTGGATTTCGAGAACTTTCGATACTTATTTTGTTTGGAAATCCATTTCAGGTGAAAAGCTGGAAACGCATGCGATTTGGTGAAGAAATTGGTGATGTTTGGAACAAAAAAATGGCTGGACTGGATTTGGGTATTAGCCGATCGGCTAACCACACAAAGCCGATCGGTTTCGAGCTTCAAGCAGATCTGCTTTGTTTAGAAGATCGGCTTTTATAGTTCATTTACGTTGCAGTACTTCACTTCGTTTGGAGCTTAGCCCGATGTACTAAAGAAGCCGATCGGCTAGTCATGAGAAGCCGTTCGGCTATGACTGTAAAGCCGATCGGCTATTCCTAACAAGCTGATCGGCTATGTGTGGATCTGGGTGAGAGGTATGGTGGTTGATGAGCTGTCCGTTTCTTATTGGTTGGCATTTAATGCCAACCGTTTTCCCATCCGTTTTTTTTAAAAAAAAAAAAAAAAAAGGGGAAAAGAGGGGTGTTTGGTTCGGTAGCCATATATGATCCATCATCTTCATCTTCATTAACACTCTCCATTACACACACACCTTCCATCTTCATTAACTCCATCCTCACATTTACTCTCATCTTCATTTCATTTACTCCACTTCACCCAACCAAAAAATCACCATTTACTTCACATTTTCGCAAGGATCTAGCTAGGAATTTGTGAGGGAAACATCGAGCAAACATCATTTGGAACAATTGTGTAACAAATTTGGTATAATTTCGATTTAATCTAATTTCAAGTTATTTTATGGATTTGTTTAGCGTTTATGATTTTTGCTTGATGATTGTGATTATGTGTGGCTAGTTACCATTGTGTTTGCTTGGATGAAATAACTAGATGATTAGGGGTGTATATTTTGGATGTTAATTTATGCTTGAGTTTGTGAATCATCCATGGATTTGTATGTATTTAGTTAGTTGTTGTTATGAACTTTCGGCATTTTAGCTAAACGATTATAGCGAATGTTCTTTGTTTAGTAAAAATACCTAAATAAGTTATTTGTCATTTGTGGATCAAAGCATTTGATGATTGTAACAACACTAGTTAAATATATACAAGTTAACGATTATAGCGAATGTTTGTCGTGTGGATGATTTGCAAACTCACAAAATTAAATTTATGTTTAATCGGAGAACCTTATGTGATTGAGCTTTATCTTAAGAATTTAACCATTTGGTGATTTACTAATTGATATAGCGAACGTTTTCAACCTAGTAAATTGCTATTAATTGTTTGTCTATGAATGATTGATCAAAATTGCGAATGTAATTTTGGAATGTGTCAAATGGTTTAGCTAAGTTGTGTAAGTTTGTAACTATGGAGAACGTCTGTTACTTGATTAAATCATAGGTTTGTCAACTGAAATTGAACTTTAGGACTCAGAGAACTTTGAGCTTAGGTTTGATGAATGTTACCATTTAGCATATGTGTTAACCGGTTATAATTCTACACCCCGAAATCACTAGAGAAACAGTCCAAGCAAGCATTGTTTTTAATATTTGAAAGTTTCCAATCAATCACTTTGACTCTTCAGAGTCCACCTGCCTAGATTAATCAAAGATTGTAGTTTTAAGCAACGTGACAATTCGGTCACACAAACCAACCACATTTTATTTTCTCTTTTTAAATTGCTCACACTTCTATTGATCATCCAATTTAGTTCCCTGTGTTCGAACCCGAACTTACCAAACTATACTACTACACGATAGGGTCCACTGCCCGGTTGTGTTTTGGTCTAGCTCGGTACTTTCTTGTTCACTTTTCAACGATAATTTTATAACTAGATTCAACACATCAAGTTTTTGGCGCCGCTGCCGGGGAACTTGATTTGTGAAATTGATTTAAGTGTGATTAATTGATCCTTTCTAGAATTTATTCTTGGAAAGTTACCTTTGTTTGTATTGCGCCGGTACGTTTATGGTTTTATCGTTTGTGTACTTTCAGGTGTGATTTGGTAGTGGATGAACACAAGGAGCTCCGGTAAAGAGCTTCTAAGTCCTTTGTCCAATCCGGAGAAGACCAAAAAGAGTAAACGAAGGAGGAAACCAAAGCAAAGATCATCGGAATCATCTAGTAGTCAAACGGATACCGATACATCTTCGGGAAACACCATCGAGGTGGAAGAGACTTTTGTGGAGGAAATTCCATCACCCGAAGAAGATCTTTCAACACCTTCCGAAGGTGAAGAAGAGATGGCGGATGAGGATGATACTCCTATGTTCTCACGGACGAGAACCGTGGCACCGACACCCGAGGCGGCCATACGGGTTCAAGATATTGAAAATGATAATTTCTCTTTGAAGGGGCATCATATGCAACTCATTAGAGATAAACAATTCGACGGAAGGGTGCGGGTTGATCCACACCAACACATTGCTAGCTTTCTTGAAATCGGGAGCTATTTCAAGTATGGGGCAAATATGGATGAAGTGATTCGCCTACGGACATTTCCTATGTCACTTTGTGGTGAGGCAAAGATTTGGTATCAAGAATTGGAACCAAACACCATCACTACTTGGGATGAGATGAGGGAAGCATTCGTTAGACGATTTTATCCTCCGGCTTTGGCCGAAAGACTTTTGAATGAGATTAGAGCTTTCAAACAACAAGAAGGCGAAACTTTGGTAGAGGCATGGTGTCGGATGAAAGACATGTTGAGGAATTGCCATGATCACGATTTGAAGAAGAGAGAAATCATTGTGTTATTCTACAATGGTCTTAACTTGGATTCGGCAAGTATTCTTGATGCTTCGGGAGGAGGTCAATTCCTCTACAAGACACCGAATGAAGCATGGAAGCTTCTTGAAGACAAGGTTATCCAAAGCTTAAATTGGGCTAAGGATAAAGGAGGAAAACCGGTTAAAAAGCATGTTGCATTCGCCGAGGGTACTAGTAGTGGAAGTGGAGGCTCCAATGACTCGGCCATGATGAAAGAAATCAAGGCCTTATCTTCTAAGTTTGATGCACAATTCAAGACTATCAAAGGAGAAATCAAAGAGCTTAGGGATGGTTGCGGTAATTGTGGAGGAAATCATGCCACGGCTAGTTGTGCACAAGACGATTTGCCAATGGTAGGAGGTGAGGAAGGTGTTAACTTTCTTCAACAAGGTAATTATCAAAGCGGAAATTACCAACGAGGGGGTTATCAAAACCGAAATTCGGGAGGTTACCAAGGCGGAGACTATAACCAAAACCAAAACCAAATCCGATTTTCTAGACCTAACCAACCTTACAACCAAAACTCCAACCAATCTCAAAACCAATCATACAATCAAAACCAATCCCAAAACCAACCTTACAACCAAAATCGACACCAAAGCCCATCTAGAGAGCAACAACAACCACCGGTTCAAAAACAAGAACCAACATTGACTCCAATGGAACAAATGATGAAGGAGTTTATGTCAAAGCAAGAAACCGCCACCGAGAGAATGAAAACTCAAATGACAAATATTCGGTTGAGCATGGAACAAGGGCAAAAGAATCAACAAGCTTCAATTCAAGATTTGGAGCGGAAAATGGAGAGGTTGTCCGAGGGGCAAAGTAGTAGGCCAACCGGTGGCTTACCGAGTAATACACAACAAAACCCAAGACCACAACCTTCACCCTCTAGCGGTTCCAAACCTTACCAACCACCACCCGCGAGAAATGAGCATGTAAATGCTATAACCACAAGAAGCGGAAAGGAGCTTCCACCACCTCAAACCAAGGACAAAAATGTTTCTAACTCTTTTGTGCAGGAAATGGAGGAGGAAGACAATGAAGAGAATGTTAATGCTCCTACACCAACGGTCACACCGGTGTCACCTACTCCGGTTGTTAAAGCTTACAAGCCGAAGATTCCTTATCCACAAAGGCTAAGGAAAGAAAAGATTGCGGCTCAATATGGGAAATTTGTGGACATGATCAAGGGCATTCGAATCAATGTGCCTTTGGTTGATGTATTAGCCGGGATGCCGAATTATGCCAAATTCATCAAGGATTTGGTGAGCAACAAAGAGAAATTGTCGGAGAATTCGGCAATGTTTTTGAATGAGGAATGCTCGGCACTTGTCCAAAACCAAATTCCACCCAAGCTTGGAGATCCCGGGAGTTTCATCATTTCGTGTACATTGGGTAAAATCAACACTTGTGATGCACTTGCGGACCTAGGTGCTAGTATAAACTTAATGCCATATTCACTTTATGCTAAATTGGCCCTAGGATCCCTAATCCCCACTCGCATGAGCATCCGTCTTGCCGATAGATCTTTCCAATATCCCGTTGGGATTGCGGAGAACATGCTAATAGAGGTAGGGCAATTTACCTTTCCGGTTGACTTTGTTATCCTCGAAATGGAGGAGGATAGTAAAGTGCCCTTGATTTTAGGACGACCCTTCTTACAAACCGCGGATGCCATAATAGGGGTTAAAGATAAGAAATTGACCTTGGGGGTGGGAGATGAAAGGATTGCGTTCACGGTCGATAAGGCCATGAAGCATCCTTATTCTAATGATGATTCGTGTTTTAGAATTGATGTGATAGATGATGCGGTGGAGGAAGAATTGGAAAGTTTGCTTGGATTGGAATCGGAGCTTGTTGACTTGCTAGAGTCAAATGTTGAAGGAATGACCGAGGAGGAGTTGGTCATGAGCATGGAAGAGACAAATGACGAAGAAGAGCTCGAATGTGAGGATGCTTTTGAGGAGCTCACAAAGGGTGATAATATGAGGATCAAAACGTCGTTGGAGGATCCACCACGTGATTTGGAGTTGAAAGAACTTCCAAGTCATTTGGAGTATGCTTATCTCCATGAGGAAAATCTCCTCCCAGTAATAATCTCTTCATCCCTTGTGAATGATGAAAAACTTAAATTGTTGAATGTACTTAAGGCTCACAAAAGAGCTTTCGCTTGGCGGACATCCGACATACCGGGAATAAGCCCATCCTTTTGTAAACACAAAATTAATTTTGTTGATGATTTTAAACCCGTTGTCCAAAGACAACGGAGGCTTAATCCCAATATGGTGGATGTGGTCAAGAAAGAAGTAATTAAGCTTCTTGATACGGGTATTATTTACCCCATTGCGGATAGTTCTTGGGTGAGCCCGGTACATTGTGTACCAAAGAAAGGGGGGATGACCGTAGTTGCCAATGACCAAAATGAAATGATACCCACTAGGACGGTCACGGGATGGCGTGTGTGCATTGATTATAGGATGTTGAATGATGCCACGAGAAAAGACCATTTTCCCTTACCATTCATTGACCAAATGCTTGAGAGGTTGGCGGGTAATGAATATTATTGTTTCCTTGACGGATTCTCGGGATATTTCCAAATACCCATAGATACCGAGGATCAAGAAAAGACCACCTTCACTTGCCCATTTGGGACCTATGCCTATAGGAGAATGCCCTTTGGTCTTTGCAATGCTCCCGCCACATTCCAACGTTGTATGATTGCCATTTTTCATGATATGGTTGAAACTTCCATGGAAGTCTTCATGGATGATTTTTCGGTATTTGGCGATTCATTCGAGTCATGTCTAAAAAACTTGGATAAAATGTTAGAGAGATGTGAGAGAGCCCACTTAGTCTTGAATTGGGAGAAATGCCATTTTATGGTAAAAGAGGGTATAGTGTTGGGTCATAAAGTGTCGGGGTTGGGAATTGAAGTTGATAGGGCTAAGATTGATGTTATTGCCAAATTACCTCCACCGACCAATGTTAAGGGCATTAGAAGTTTTCTTGGTCATGCCGATTTTTACCGTAGATTCATTAAGGATTTTTCGAAGATCACCCGTCCAATGACTAGGCTACTTGAAAAGGATGCCCCTTTTGTGTTTGATGGACCATGTTTGAGTGCATTTTCGACCCTTAAAGACCATTTGACCAAGGCACCTATCATAGTCTCACCCAATTGGTCACAACCGTTTGAACTCATGTGTGATGCAAGTGACTTTGCCTTAGGAGCTGTCCTAGGACAAAGGATTGATAAACATTTCAAACCCATTTACTTTGCTAGCAAGACCTTGAATGGGGCCCAACAAAATTACACAACCACTGAAAAAGAATTGCTCGCCGTGGTGTTTGCCTTTGACAAATTTAGGCAATATCTTGTGCTATCTAAAACCGTAGTTTTCACCGACCATTCGGCTTTAAAGTACCTCTTTGCCAAACAAGACGCTAAACCGCGCCTTATCCGTTGGATTCTTCTTTTACAAGAATTCGACATTGAGATTAAGGATAAAAAAGGAGCCGAAAACCTTGCCGCCGATCACTTGTCAAGATTGGAAAATCCACATCTTGACAAGCAAGGCGATACTAATATTGATGATTCCTTTCCCGAGGAATTTCTTTTGCAGGTAGGTGATGAAAACAAGGATGAGGAAGCACCATGGTATGCCGACTTGGCAAACTATTTGGTTGGTGGAGTTTTGAGGAAGGGCATGAGTCACCAAGAGAAAAGCAAATTTTTCTCTAACTTGAAGCATTATTTCTGGGAGGAACCGTATTTATTCCGCATTTGTGCGGATGGCATGGTGAGAAGATGTGTTTCGGGTGGTGATACAAGAAAGATTTTAGATGAATGTCACTATGGGCCCATCGGTGGACATTATGGCCCCTCGGTCACCGCAAAGAAGGTGTTTGATGCGGGGTTCTATTGGCCGACGATCTTAAAAGAGGCTAACACTTTATGCCAAACTTGCGATGCGTGTCAAAGAACCGGAAACATCTCAAAAAGGGATGAAATGCCACAAACTAGCATCCAAGTTTGCGAAGTATTTGATATTTGGGGCATAGACTTCATGGGACCGTTCCCACCTTCATTCAAAAATGAATACATTCTTGTGGCGGTTGATTATGTGTCCAAGTGGGCGGAAGCTAAGGCTTTACCAAAGAATGACGCTCGTGTGGTCATTGATTTCTTGAAAAGCCTATTTTGCCGATTTGGGATGCCCAAAGCATTGATTAGCGACCGGGGGACTCACTTTGCGAATGCTCAATTGGAAAAAGTTCTCAAGAAGTATGGGGTGAATCACCGATTCTCGACTTCATACCACCCACAAACAAGTGGTCAAGTCGAGAACACTAACCGTGCATTGAAAAGAATTTTGGAGAAGACGGTGAAAGACAACCGGGCCATATGGTCCAAAAAGCTTGAAGATGCATTGTGGGCGTTTCGGACCGCCTACAAGACACCTATTGGAACAAAAACGTATCGGTTACTTTATGGCAAAACTTACCATTTACCCCTTGAAATTGAGGATAAAGCTTACTGGGCGCTAAAGAATTGCAATTTGGATTTGATTGAAGCGGGGGGAAAGAGAATGTTGCAACTTCACGAGTTGGATGAGCTTCGATTGCAAGCTTATGAAAATTCTCGTCTCTACAAGGAACGGACAAAGGTGTTGCATGACCGGAAGTTGAAAGTGAGAAAAGAATTTAAATTCGGTGAAAAAGTGCTTTTGTTCCAATCAAGATTCAAGTTGAAACAACCAAAGTTCAAACCAAGGTGGACCGGCCCATACGTGGTCAAGCATCAATATCCATCCGGATATGTGGAACTTTTCCAAAAAGATGGCGGAACCTTTATTGTGAATGGGCACCGTTTGAAACTTTACCATGAGGATGAACAAGAGAGCGAGTGGGAGGAACTCGCAACTTACCCCAAGGACAAATGAATTCGGGGTCGAGTCTTGTAACACCCGCCAAATTAGGACTAGTAATTAGTGCCTAATCAGATGTTAATACATGTAATTAGTTCTGTGTTAGGCTAATTAATGTATCGAATTATATATATTGTTGAATATATACGAAAATGCGATTTGATTAAATCGTACGCAATTTAAATCGAATGTATTTCGATTCAATTTAATACGAACGTTGGTGACCAATTTTATTAAATAACGCTTTTATGTCAAAAATATTATTATGATAATATCTCGTATCCATTCGTATCGTACAAACACAACTTACACAATTTAAAGCATTAAAACGCGCAAAATAAACAAACTTACATTTTATAACTCAAATATAAATTAAATTCCAAAATATTTAAATAAAATATCGCGTGATAATTTGTATTTAAAACGTACCATTCAAAATGTAAAATAATTATTTAACGATTAAACGACGGAGCAAACGAACACCGCACGGGGAGCGGAGACTGGAAAATGGGAGGATAACCTCCCATTCCCCACCTTTTCTTCCTCATTTCTCTTTTTCTTTCTCTCTCCTTCCTCTCTTTTCTCTCTTTTCTTTCAACTTCACCATCCACCACCACCTCATTAAATCACATAATACTACCACTAAACACGCTCGGATCTCCTCGCTCGTTTGGAACAAAAGATTCACCGCATCACGATCTATCATCCTATCTTTTCGGATTTCTCATCCGACATTTTGTAAGTTTCCGACAAATCCCGAAATCTCTCGTTTTTAAATGTTTTCACTTGTTAGTAGTTTGTAACAACTTATAATGTCCAAATATGGGTTGGGTAAAAGTTTTGGACCGAACGGAAACCGAAAAACTCGTTTTCGACACATTTTCCGGCCAACAGACCGCTACGTCGCAGTTGGCCCAGAATTTTTGCGACGTCAGCTTCAACGTCGCAAAACCCTTCGTGACGTCGCATGGTGCGACGTCAGTCACAACGTCGCATTAAATTGCGACGTCGCATATAGCGACATCAGCCTTAACGTCGCCAATACCTTACCACGTCGCACTTAGCGACGCAAGCCCCTACGTCGCAGAAATCAACAACGTCGCATATAGCGACGCCACGTACAACGTCGCATTAAATTGCGAGACGTCGCCTTTAGCGACGTCATGCTCAACGTCGCAATCCTACCTGCGACGTCGCACCCAACGTCGCACAAATCAGAACCTCAAAAACATAGATTTTTACTAAGTGTCGAGACTCGAAATTTATCACTCGGTTTTACCCAAATTCGGATCCAAATGCGTTTTTCGTCAAAGCAATATAGTAGAAATAAAAATTTTCCAAGCTGACCTGGCAGCTCGACTCCAGCCAGGGGCTCTGCCCCTTGGACCCCGCCAGGGGCTGCCGCCCCTTGGACCCCGCTACCAGGGGCGCTGCCCCCGGACCCCCGTACTTAGATTCCGTAACGGCTTCTAAAACACAATCAAAACACATTTTTCAAGTAAAACGACACGAAATCAAAATAATAATAGTTGAGATTATTATTACAAATCCGTCACCAACGGGCCGTACACTTTTCAAATACTTAAACTTATCAACCAAATAGTGGAAATTTGGACATTATAGTTGAACGAACAACTACAAGGGTGATCTGTTGAGATACCCAATCATGATTATAACCATCGCGTGTCGTGGACACCCTCAGGTTACAAGTCTTTGGACTTCATACTCGACTAATCAACTTACGTTTGTTTAAACGCACTCAGACTCAGGTGAGTCTCATAGCCCCTCTTTTACTGTTTTACTCAGGGGTGTGATATATTGCTCAACTTTTAACATGTGAACGCAAGTACAAACATTTCATATACTACATGAGTTTTTCGAAACTAATCAATTTAAAGTCCTCCGTCAGCATAGTTGTTAATACGTTGTAGCGTGAATATTAGTATATGTTACCATATAGGATTGACCCACCTCGTCCGGGTTAGCAAGCACTAACCGGGTAAACGGACGTACTAATATTTGGGAAGACGAATGTTGATTAGGCATTCGTGGAGGCACCTCGCCCGGAATTCTCTATAGGGGACCCGGCCCTCGAGTTAAGCTCAACTATGTGCTCATGGCTGTATACACGATGACAATCATTTAATTGCTGGATGCAATTCATTATTAAATTGCTGGATGCAATTCATTATTTAAATCTTGCGGTTCACACTATATTAACTGATTTCAAACCTGTGAGCTCACCAGCTTTTAGCTGACCTTTTAGCATATATCGCAGGTACCAAGCAATAGGATGTTTCTGCTTCAGGATTTTAGCTCGAGTCAGCATACAGAAGATTGAGATTTTCTTGCATTAGTATATTTTGTACAAGTACTTATGTACTGAAGTCTCATTTGATTTAAACTCGAGCTATGTAAAGCTTAAATGTTGTAAACATTTCTATTATCAATATATTTTTTTAAAACGACGCATATAGAGTCGTTTACTATATATCTTTGTGTTTTGTTATTGATTAGTAACACCCAAATCAAGCTTCCGCAAATCATCAAATTTGGGGGTGTTACAGATTGGTAGGGGTGAGCGTGGTACGGAACCGGTACCGAACCGTACCGAACCGGTTGGTACCGGTTATTTTTTTGGCCATAAAGTGAGTACCGAATACCGGACCGTTTAAAGCGGTACGGTACCGGTACGGTTCCGGTACCGGTACGGGTAAAAGTGGTACTATACCGCTTTGGTACCAAAAAATAGTATAATATATAATAAGTAAACCTATCTACGTATTTTGTATTCGATAAAATTCAAAGAAGATAAATATTAATGAATCTCAAATAAATAAAAACATCATTAAATGACATAGATGAATATTGACGAGGAAAATCAAATATATACAACAACATTATTGTACCGTGAGTCTAACTCTATTTTATACTTCTTAATTACCCAAAAAAGATCATTTTTATATTCATAGATATATCATATGATCATAGAAATTAGGTTCCAAATAAATATCTTTAAGATATAGATGAACCTATGGAACTATAACAAAAAAAAACATGTATATTTCGGATATGGTACCAAAGCGGGAAAAGTGGTACATTACCGGTACCGAACCGGTTGGTACCGGTTATCTTTTTGGTCCTAAAGTGAGTACCGAATACCGGACCGTTTAAAGCGGTACGGTACTGGTTCGGTACGGTACCGGTTCGGTCCCGGTACGGAATCGGGATTCGGGTACGAATGCTCACCCCTATAGATTGGTATCAGAGCCTAAGGTTATAGTGAACTAGGTTGCATTTAGTGGACCTAGACTATGACCATTAGGCGGTATTCCTTATTAGGTATAACTGGTTCAGTGATTACATCATACGAGTTTAATTTAACATAGCCTGATCAACTATGTACAATTAAGCAAGGATGATGTAAGATCTGAAAGTAGTTATGGCTGAACAGGGTACAATAGAAGACTCTGACCTCGAGAGAACCGAGACTTCAACATGTTTATGCTAGACACTCAATAGGCTATATTATATAGGAGCTATATGAATATAGGCCTCAATCTTACTAACGTTTTGTCTCAGAAATGGCAAACACACCATCAAATTCATCTCGCCCTCAATCCGGGTCGCAGAACCCAAGGGTAGCTAGGAGGAACGCCAGGTTGCCTCGAGCTGGCCCGTACCCCACTCACTTCACCTTTCCGGCCTTAGCCGCTAGGGTGAACCAACACGAGCAGCGACTTCGCACCATGGATGTCGTGTTGCAAGAAACAAACGAAAACTGGAGACTTACATCCCTTGAACGCATCGAACAAGTCTCCGACGACCTGGAAACCACAAACAACAACATGGATGTCCTTCGCAACCAAGTAATAGCGATAAGCGTGGAAAATGCCCTCCTGCGTCAAAGGATGGAAGAATGTGAACAGCGTTCACATGAAGCAGAAGAGTATGCCCGTGGACTAACACAACGACTGGCACTAGCAGAAGATAACGCCCGTCAAGCTAGCAGACTTGCAAACACTGTGGACCGTCTTGTCACGATGATGGAACAAATTAATCTACGTTAAGACTAGTGTAGTCATTGTCTTGTAATCTATCCTGTAATCTAGTAACTATCTACGCGCTACTCTAAAATTCGGTCGGACGTAACAATTCCCGACACCTTTTGTAATAACTCTGTAGGATGTAACCTTTGAACTCATATTAGCTATCAAATATTCCTTGTTGTTCAACTCATATTAATTGTCATTTTTCCATGTTGATGTCATGTATTACTGCTTTTATACATGTACATCTATAACAAATACAACTTTCCTACGAAATCTCATGTATCTTCATTTCTTTTATTGAAGAATCATGCCGCCAAAGTCAAGACCATACACCGATGCTCAGCTTACATCGCTTATAACCCAGGCTGTTACTGAAGCCTTGGCTCGGAATACCCCACAAAACTCCACCAGAAACAGCGATGCCGCTGAAACCACTACTGCTAAACCTTGTTCTTACAAGGACTTTCAAAGCTGCAAACCCTCCAGCTTCAAGGGTTCTGAAGGAGCCATCGGACTTATCAGATGGTTCGAGAAAATGGAAACTGTTTTCCGTGTCAGCAAATGCGTGGAGAACGACAAAGTAAACTTCGCCACTTGCTCTCTTGAAGATGATGCCCACTCTTGGTGGAATTCATATACCCAATCAGTGGGTGCTGACACTGCCTACCAACTCTCTTGGGAGGACTTGAAAGCAAAACTCACTGCCAAATACTGCTCAATCGCCAAACTCCAAAAGCTGGACGAGGAGTTCTGGAACCTAAAGGTTCAGGGTGGTGATATCGATGGTTATACCACCAGATTCCAGCAACTCGCTGCCCTCCGCCCAGCCATGGTAAGCACAGAACCTGATAAAATCAGGAAGTACATCCTTGGTCTTCCTGAGCCTGTTCGGGGGCATGTTGCCTCTTCCAACCAAACCACCATTGACAGTGCAATTCTATTGGCCCAAGACCTGATGTCCATGAGCCAAGATTCTGAACTACCCACTTCATCCTCCCAAAACAACAAGCGAAAGTGGTCTGACTACCACAACAACCACTCCAACCAACAAAACAAGAAACCCGACACCATCAAAGCCTACAACACCACCACTGACATCACACGGGGCTACACTGGGAACAAACCCTATTGTTCCAAGTGCAGCCGTCACCATGAAGGTTCCTGTGGTCCCTTTTGCAACAATTGCAAGAGGTACGGCCATCTCACCAAAGACTGCAATTCTCCTGCCAACAACAATTCCAACAACAACACCAGACCACCCAAAGTCTGCTTTGAGTGTGGGAAACCCGGGCACTTCAGGGACACGTGCCCCAAGCTAAAGAATAACAACAACAACAACAACAACAACCGCAACAGCAACAACAACAACAACACCAGAAGCAGAGCCTTCGTCATCAAATCTGGGGACGCCCGCCAAGACCCGAATGTGGTCTCGGGTATGTTCCTCCTCAACAACTTACATGCTTCTGTTCTATTTGATACTGGTGCTGATAGAAGCTTTATCTCTGATGATTTTTGCCCACTACTTGACATCAATCCTGTTGCCTTAGATGTTAAGTACACTGTAGAGCTAGCAAATGGGGAACTTATAGAAACCGATAGTGTGATACCTAATTGCACTTTAAACCTAGCTGATGAAACCTTTTCGATCGATCTTGTACCCGTTGAAATCGGTAGTTTCGACGTTATCATTGGAATGGACTGGTTGTCCAAACACCGAGCCGAAATCATTTGTTACGATAAGATCGTCCGCATTCCACTCGCTGCCGGTGGAACCTTGGTCATACAGGGGGAGACCGGTGGGACGGGACTCAATATCATCTCTTGCTTAAAAACCCGAAAATTTCTGAGAAAGGGTTACCCCGCAATACTTGCACACATCACAGAGAAGAAGTCGGAGGAGAAGCGACTTGAGGATGTGCCAATTGTTAGAGACTTTCCCGAAGTCTTTCCCGAAGTCTTTCCGGAAGAACTACCTGGTTTACCTCCACCTAGACAGGTTGAGTTCTCAATTGATCTCGTGCCGGGTGCCGCACCGGTGGCCCGCGCACCGTACCATTTAGCCCCATCCGAACTTCAGGAGTTGTCCTCTCAGTTACAGGAACTTCTGGATAGAGGATTCATTAGGCCGAGTTCTTCGCCTTGGGGAGCTCCGGTCTTATTTGTTAAAAAGAAGGACGGTTCATTTCGAATGTGCATCGACTACCGAGAGTTGAACAAATTGACCGTCAAGAACCGTTATCCACTTCCTCGCATTGATGATTTATTCGACCAACTTCAGGGTTCAAGTTTCTACTCAAAAATCGACCTGCGATCAGGATATCACCAATTACGAGTTCGCGACACCGATATTCCAAAAACTGCTTTCAGAACTCGTTACGGGCACTACGAATTCCAAGTGATGCCCTTTGGTCTAACCAACGCACCGGCTGTATTCATGGACCTCATGAATCGGGTGTGCAAACCTTAACATTGATAAGTTTGTCATCGTCTTTATTGATGACATACTCATTTACTCGCGCAACGAGCATGAACACGCGCGACATCTCAAAACAATTCTAGAACTACTTAGACACGAGGAGCTTTATGCCAAATTCTCTAAGTGTGAGTTCTGGATACAAACCGTTCAATTCCTTGGTCACGTGATCGACAGTCAGGGAATTCACGTTGACCCATCAAAAATCGAGGCTATCAAAGACTGGCAAGCACCCACCTCTGCAACTGAAGTACGACAATTCTTGGGTCTTGCTGGGTACTATCGGCGATTTATCGAAAACTTCTCTAAAATAGCTCAACCACTCACGGTACTGACTCAGAAGGACAAAAGGTTCGATTGGACCGATAAACAAGAGTCAGCATTCCAACTTCTGAAACAAAAGCTTTGCAGTGCTCCAATTCTATCCTTACCCGAAGGCACCGATGACTTCGTGGTATACTGTGATGCTTCTCACCAAGGTCTCGGTTGCGTATTGATGCAACGAGATAAAGTTATTGCCTATGCCTCACGACAGCTGAAAATTCACGAAAAGAACTACACCACTCATGATCTCGAACTTGGAGCTGTCGTTTTTGCTCTCAAAATCTGGAGACATTATCTCTACGGCACTAAGTGCACCATCTTTACCGATCATAAAAGCCTCCAACATATATTCGATCAGAAGGTTCTCAATATGAGGCAACGTCGATGGGTCGAGTTGCTTACCGATTACGACTGCGAGATCAAGTACCATCCAGGGAAGGCTAATGTTGTAGCCGATGCCCTCAGCCGAAAGGAACGACCGAAACCACTTCGAGTCCGAGCTCTCAGTATGACCATTCATAACGATCTTACTATTCAAATTCATACCGCTCAGATCGAAGCCCTGAAACCTGAAAACATCAAAAACGAAGCCTTACGGAGTATTGAGAAACAATTTGAAACCAAATCTAACGGGATTAGGTATTTCTCAAACCGAATCTGGTTGCCTAATTTCGGAAACCTACGAGACTTGGTGATGGATGAGGCTCACAAGTCTAAATATTCTATCCATCCGGGATCCGATAAGATGTACCACGGCATCAAGGAATTTTATTGGTGGCCAAATATGAAAGCCGAAATTGCCACTTACGTCAGCAAGTGCCTTACTTGCTCGAAAGTCAAAACCGAACATCAGAAACCTTCTGGCTTACTCCAACAACCTGAAATTCCTGAATGGAAATGGGAACAAATTGCCATGGATTTCATAACCAAACTACCCAAGTCGTCGAGCGGTTGCGATACCATTTGGGTGATCGTCGATCGTCTCACCAAATCTGCTCATTTCTTGGCAATCAAGGAAAACGATAAAATGGAACGCCTTACACAAATCTACATCAAGGAAATCGTTTCTCATCATGGTGTTCCAATCTCGATCATCTCTGACAGGGATGCCCGTTTCACCTCTCACTTTTGGCAGTCACTTCAAAAAGCATTGGGTACCCGTCTCGATATGAGTACCGCGTACCATCCTCAAACCGATGGCCAAAGTGAACGAACCATCCAAACCCTGGAAGATATGCTACGCGCCTGCGTAGTTGATTTCGGTACAAACTGGGAAAGACATCTACCGTTGTGCGAATTCTCGTACAATAACAGCTATCATGCCAGCATTAAGGCTGCACCTTTTGAGGCATTGTACGGTCGTAAGTGCCGATCACCGATCTGTTGGACTGAAGTGGGAGATAGTCAACCCACTGGTCCTGGACTCATACACGCCACCACTGAGAAAATTGTGGAAATCCAAAACAGACTCAAAGCCGCACGTGATCGTCAGAAAAGTTATGCTGACGTGAGACGCAAACCACTCGAGTTCTAAGTTGGGGATCGAGTACTCTTAAAAGTATCGCCTTGGAAAGGCGTCATCCGTTTTGGTAAACGCGGAAAGTTGAACCCCAGGTACATCGGGCTTTTTGAGATCCTCGAACGGATTGGCCCCGTAGCTTATCGATTGCAGCTGCCATCCGAACTCAGCAGCGTGCACCCCACTTTTCACATTTCAAATCTGAAGAAGTGTCTGTCTGATGAGACACTTATTATTCCACTAGATGAAATTCGTGTTGACGATAAACTCCACTTCGTTGAGGAACCCGCTGAAATTATGGACCGTGAGGTCAAACAACTGAAACAAAGTCGTATTCCCATCGTCAAGGTCAGATGGAATTCGCGGCGTGGTCCGGAGTTCACCTGGGAACGGGAAGACCAGATGCGACTCAAATATCCTCAACTCTTCACTGATTCTACCTCGAACACGACCTCGAGCTAAATTTCGGGACGAAATTCTTCTAACAGGGGGAGAATGTAACACCCGCCAAATTAGGACTAGTAATTAGTGCCTAATCAGATGTTAATACATGTAATTAGTTCTGTGTTAGGCTAATTAATGTATCGAATTATATATATTGTTGAATATATACGAAAATGCGATTTGATTAAATCGTACGCAATTTAAATCGAATGTATTTCGATTCAATTTAATACGAACGTTGGTGACCAATTTTATTAAATAACGCTTTTATGTCAAAAATATTATTATGATAATATCTCGTATCCATTCGTATCGTACAAACACAACTTACACAATTTAAAGCATTAAAACGCGCAAAATAAACAAACTTACATTTTATAACTCAAATATAAATTAAATTGCAAAATATTTAAATAAAATATCGCGTGATAATTTGTATTTAAAACGTACCATTCAAAATGTAAAATAATTATTTAACGATTAAACGACGGAGCAAACGAACACCGCACGGGGAGCGGAGACTGGAAAATGGGAGGATAACCTCCCATTCCCCACCTTTTCTTCCTCATTTCTCTTTTTCTTTCTCTCTCCTTCCTCTCTTTTCTCTCTTTTCTTTCAACTTCACCATCCACCACCACCTCATTAAATCACATAATACTACCACTAAACACGCTCGGATCTCCTCGCTCGTTTGGAACAAAAGATTCACCGCATCACGATCTATCATCCTATCTTTTCGGATTTCTCATCCGACATTTTGTAAGTTTCCGACAAATCCCGAAATCTCTCGTTTTTAAATGTTTTCACTTGTTAGTAGTTTGTAACAACTTATAATGTCCAAATATGGGTTGGGTAAAAGTTTTGGACCGAACGGAAACCGAAAAACTCGTTTTCGACACATTTTCCGGCCAACAGACCGCTACGTCGCAGTTGGCCCAGAATTTTTGCGACGTCAGCTTCAACGTCGCAAAACCCTTCGTGACGTCGCATGGTGCGACGTCAGTCACAACGTCGCATTAAATTGCGACGTCGCATATAGCGACATCAGCCTTAACGTCGCCAATACCTTACCACGTCGCACTTAGCGACGCAAGCCCCTACGTCGCAGAAATCAACAACGTCGCATATAGCGACGCCACGTACAACGTCGCATTAAATTACGAGACGTCGCCTTTAGCGACGTCATGCTCAACGTCGCAATCCTACCTGCGACGTCGCACCCAACGTCGCACAAATCAGAACCTCAAAAACATAGATTTTTACTAAGTGTCGAGACTCGAAATTTATCACTCGGTTTTACCCAAATTCGGATCCAAATGCGTTTTTCGTCAAAGCAATATAGTAGAAATAAAAATTTTCCAAGCTGACCTGGCAGCTCGACTCCAGCCAGGGGCTCTGCCCCTTGGACCCCGCCAGGGGCTGCCGCCCCTTGGACCCCGCTACCAGGGGCGCTGCCCCCGGACCCCCGTACTTAGATTCCGTAACGGCTTCTAAAACACAATCAAAACACATTTTTCAAGTAAAACGACACGAAATCAAAATAATAATAGTTGAGATTATTATTACAAATCCGTCACCAACGGGCCGTACACTTTTCAAATACTTAAACTTATCAACCAAATAGTGGAAATTTGGACATTATAGTTGAACGAACAACTACAAGGGTGATCTGTTGAGATACCCAATCATGATTATAACCATCGCGTGTCGTGGACACCCTCAGGTTACAAGTCTTTGGACTTCATACTCGACTAATCAACTTACGTTTGTTTAAACGCACTCAGACTCAGGTGAGTCTCATAGCCCCTCTTTTACTGTTTTACTCAGGGGTGTGATATATTGCTCAACTTTTAACATGTGAACGCAAGTACAAACATTTCATATACTACATGAGTTTTTCGAAACTAATCAATTTAAAGTCCTCCGTCAGCATAGTTGTTAATACGTTGTAGCGTGAATATTAGTATATGGTACCATATAGGATTGACCCACCTCGTCCGGGTTAGCAAGCACTAACCGGGTAAACGGACGTACTAATATTTGGGAAGACGAATGTTGATTAGGCATTCGTGGAGGCACCTCGCCCGGAATTCTCTATAGGGGACCCGGCCCTCGAGTTAAGCTCAACTATGTGCTCATGGCTGTATACACGATGACAATCATTTAATTGCTGGATGCAATTCATTATTAAATTGCTGGATGCAATTCATTATTTAAATCTTGCGGTTCACACTATATTAACTGATTTCAAACCTGTGAGCTCACCAGCTTTTAGCTGACCTTTTAGCATATATCGCAGGTACCAAGCAGTAGGATGTTTCTGCTTCAGGATTTTAGCTCGAGTCAGCATACAGAAGATTGAGATTTTCTTGCATTAGTATATTTTGTACAAGTACTTATGTACTGAAATCTCATTTGATGTAAACTCGAGCTATGTAAAGCTTAAATGTTGTAAACATTTCTATTATCAATATATTTTGTTAAAACGACGCATATAGAGTCGTTTACTATATATCTTTGTGTTTTGTTATTGATTAGTAACACCCAAATCAAGCTTCCGCAAATCATCAAATTTGGGGGTGTTACAAGTCTTGCTTGGACTCGTTAATAAATGAAGCCCATACACGAGGAAACTCGTGTTTATATCCTTTTTGATAAACTTAGAATTTTTGCCCTGCATTTTTGATGATTTTGATGTGTTTGCTGCTGCTGTGATTGTGTGAATTGTTAAGGTGTTTATGTGTTGCTGCTGCATCTGTTGATTTTACAAAACAAAAGCCGATCGGCTTACAGAAACAGTTCGGTTATAGATCAATAGCCGATCGGCTAAGCATAGCAGATCGGTTTATTCTTTGAAAAACGATCACAGAACTTGAGCCTTTTCTGAAGCATTAACTTACCAAATAGAAAGCAGATCGGTTTCAGGATAGCAGTTCGGCTAATGCTTTTAAGCCGATCGGCTATTTAAAGCCGTTCGGTTACTCTAGTTAAAAATCGATACAGAACTTAACCCCTTCAGCTTGAGAGCATTTTAACTAACTAAACCGTTTCGGCTATTGATTTGAAGCAGTTCGGCTAACATAGCCGTTCGGCTAAGTTGCATAAGCCGATCGGCTTTGGTAAATTACTAGGCGATTTTATTAAAAAGCAAAACCTTATTTTTTTTCCCACAACCACAAACACAAAGCTAAAACCGATCTGCTCTTCTTTTTCTCTCTCAAGTAAAAACGAAAATCACATAAACCCTCACAAAATCATCATCCAACCTTCAAATCTTTCAAGGAAATCAACCTCTAATCATGTCTAGACAAAATAAGGTATCTCATGTCTCCATTTAATCTTTCCTACTAGTGATTTTTGAGATGAATATCTTGAATCCGGGTTTGGTTTGATTCAAGTGTGGAGATGAATTCCTTTGTGATTTTGTTGTGTATTATGCTTGATTCATACATGTTAATCAGTTTATACCATGATCTTTTGTTTAAATTGCTCAATTTAGATGATTTACAAATTAGGGTTCATATGCTAATTTGGGGATAATCCGAATTTAGTGATTTATGCTTGATAGTTGGTGCTAATTGTGGTGTAATTCGTGTTTGCAAGTATAATGAAGTTAATTGGTGGGTTGATTTCCATTTGTGGATGATTTAGAAAAATTAGGGTTTATGTGGAATTTGGGGAAGAAGGAGTTGACTTTTCTGGTCAACTTTGACTTTTGCTTTGACTGACTTTTGTGTAACTTGTGATTGTAATACATGACTAGAAACAATTTGAGTGATCATTTTTGCTCAATTCAAGTTCATGTTTGATATTGAAGTTATGTGTTTATAAGGTAGTCAATAGGTTTGGTATGTAACTTTGATTGTAAGGCTTGCTTGAGTCACATTGTATGACATTGGCATGATTCAAGCATGGTTTAATATTAGGTTGCATGTTTATCCTATTTGAGTTGAAGTTTTGGCTATGTGATTGATTGGTTACTGTCGGTTTATGCTATGCTTGCATTTGTTGATTGTTTTGCTTTGTGATGCGGTTATTAACGTGTGTGCTCGGTTACTAGGGGGTGTGGTTGTGTTTGACATAAATCGCTCATTTTGTCTTATTTTTGCTAACTCTAACACACTTTTGGAAATTTTGTATCTTGTTGTGTTGTGTTGTGCAGAGAGGCAGGAATACCCAACCTGACACCTATGAGCCTCAGTACCCTGAAAGTATTTATGAGGGTTTAATGCCTGCAGACCGCCACCCTCATTTGATTTTCGGACGCCATACGTATAACTACCTGGAATACACGGAAGCCTTGTATAAAATTCATAAAAAGGAATGCGAATACCCTCGGGAAATTAACTGGAACCCGTTGGAGGTTGTCGGGGTTGCTCATGATATTCGCAAGACTTTTACTCAAACTGTGAAGTTCGATGACGAGGCTTTTGGTGTAAATGACTTTGAAAAGCTTCTTGGGATCCAAGAAAATATTTACGAAGAGTTGGTAATGGAATTTCTGGCGACTTTGGAAATGTTCCTTATCAACAATGTCGACGATAAATTCTTGAGTTTCAGACTTGGTGGGGCCCCCAGAAAATTATCCTTAAAAGAGCTTGCGGGTTGTTTGGGGATTTATACGGATGAGGAATACTCGTCCCATTGGATTGATAGATATATTATGACTGGGGCAAGGCTGGATGAGGGGCAGTGTGATGCTGAAGTTTGGGCAACGCTTAGTACATCACGATATCTTGGGGGGAAAATTTGAACAAACATCTTACGTCCCCCAAATATAGAGTGATACACAAAATGTTAGCAAACACACTGGCTCTTAGGGGAACCAATAGGGAGAAGGTGACCTTGATCGACTTGTGGTTTTTGGATAAGTTGAAGAGTAGGGACAGGATCAATGTCCCATATGCAGTGGGCAAGTACCTTCACGCCTTTGCTAGTGGGCATAAACCCTCTTCCAGGCTTTGTGGTGGTCATCTAATTACCCGGATCGCCAAGGGTTTAAAGGTCAGTTTGAAGCCCCGAGGAGTTCCCGCCTATACCTTAGTGGAAAACAATACCCTTCCAATTGGGGCCGAATCCTATGCCACGGCCCACATCTTGAGAAAGAAAGGTGGAACTTATGTTGCTTATGATCCCACTCCTCAAGAGGCAGCCTCTGTGTCTCGAGCCGGGTCTCGGGGAAAAAGGCCCGTCACAATTGAGGATTCTGATGAGGAAGAAGAGGCAGAGCAAGAGCAAGAAGAAGAAGCTGAAGTTAATGTGCATCCGGGTCGTGGTCATTCATCTCATTCTGGAGAGCCCGCGAGCTGGCAGAGTTTTATGTCCAGCTTCAACAGTATGCAACTTGAGCAAAATCGAAGATGGGGACAACAAGAAGCCTGGCAACGGGAGAATGTGGCTTTCAGGGACGAGTCTAGGTATGAGTGGGGAGTTAATCAATACCAAAATGATTGGCTAATTCACGACCATGAGCGAATGAGCCACCATGTGCCCGACCATGTGCCTATCCCGTATCATCCACCACCTCATTGGGGCAAGCCGGGGGGTATCCTCCCTGCTCCTATTTATGATCGGGATGCTGCTTTAGTGGAGCTCCAGTGACATCAGGAGCATATGCACACATCTGATTATCACCAGCAGCAGCAGGATTAGGGCACTCCTTGGTACTCAGCTCCATCCCAGCCTAACACTTGGACACCTCCTGAGCCCTCTAACTGGCAACAAGAGGCTCATCACCATTGGCTTTTTGGATCGCTATCACCTTATCAGCAGCAGTATCAGCAGAATGATCCCACCCAGGACCCACCCCATGATGGGGGTTGGTAGTTGGGCATTGTTATTATTTATTCTGGGATTGTAAAACTCTAAACAATTTTTTTTTTTTATTCTGCGTTATTTTTTTTTTTTTTGGTTCTTTGGATGATTAGCATTCATTGTATCATTTTTATTTTTATTTTATTATCATATGGGCTTGTGTTTGGTGTTTGTTTGTTGTTGCCCATTTGTAGCATGCGGAGCTAGAGTGGATTTCTACAAGTTTATCATGAGCCAGCTCCTCTATTCTCACCTTCATGCAAAACCCCCGGGGAAGTTCTCGTTTCTTTTTACCCCCGCGCTTTTGCTTATTTATTGATTGTATTTGCATTGGGGTCAATGCAAACCTTAAGTGTGGGGAGGTATTCACTTGAATCTTGTTCCTAGTATATTGTTGTTTTATAGCCACTTATTAGGTCTGTTATTGATCTTGGATTTTCCAATTGAACTTTACGAATTCTAATAACGGGTTATAGAATGGTAGTATGCTAGGGATTTGCTTGTAATTGCTTTGGAATGTATTAGTTAAAATCTATTAAAAGCAATTAAATGTTTCCCTCTTGCAACATAATTTTTAGAGATGTGTCATAAAAGCAACCTAATAGGGTGAATTGCATGACTAGCACACTTGTAGCCCCCACTATGATAAATTGTGAGAAATTTGAGCCTTATTGAGAAAAACACTTACCTTTAGTGTTTATATTGATTGATTGCTATGAGTGTGCCGGTGATTGTAGTTTGTTCTAGAACTTGCCTTAGTGATGCATTTTGAGACCGCTGTGGGATCACAGAAATGTGATTTAGATGGGGTCAAAGACGAGGAGGTATTCTTAGGAATTTTTGATCTTATTTTGCTTTAAAACCATTTATATCCAGTTGACACAGGTCGTTAGCACTCATTTTTAGTGCTAAGAAACCCCTAGAAAACTTCCACATTCAATCCACTAAATTTTAGCCTTATTTTTGTGTAGTCAATTCCCGAACCATCACTTTTCTAAAATGTTGCCTAGTTGGAATTTATGATGAATTTTAATTTAAAAAAAAAATGTGACTTAAATCGTTTTGAATTGGGATTCCAGTGTTAAATTCTATGATTGAGATTGGAAACAATTAAATGAATAGAAGTTAACCTTTGAGCTTAAAGTTTATAATTGGATGATTGTAGTCAACTAAATGGCCTTTGAATTCCTGAACAAGTAGTTCCCGAGGGGTGTTTTACACCTAGCCACCGAAGGCCTTTATCCGGTCTAGGATGGTTGGTCCGAAAGTTCGTTACACAGGGTTCATAGAAAGTCATAGAGTGCAATTATTCCAATAAAATGTGAAAATTCAATTTGAGTTATTTGTATGCAGTTGTTGAAGTATGAGTTATAAATGAGAACAAATAGTAATTCGAATTGATTTAGCATGAGAATCCTAAGTTTCATGACTGTCACGTGTTTAAACCAATAGGTAACATCTCCGCATTTTTCACGGGTCTTGATTACCACTTTTCACCAATTATTGTGTCTATCATACCCCTATTCCACAATTAGCCTACATTGTTACAATACATGCTAGAATACCTCCTTTGAGATCTCACTTGGTGCTCACGCCAAGTCGGTGGAGATTTGATCCTCTTGCAAGCCTATGGTAACAATGCATCACGACTTGGCTTGATTGAGTGTTAAAATTGCTTACTTCCTTACCTTGTAGTCTTATAGGTTGAGAGTGAGTGACTAAACACTTATCCTTATGTGAGGTGCTAGGTCGTGCATTCGGGCTTGACAAACCAAAACATCTCGAGTTTATAATGCTTATACATATGTTGCTAGCCTAATTGCCTTGGTAGTTAGTGTTAGTATTGTTTTGGTAAACTTGTTATTCACCTATTGTTGTTGCAAGAGTGGGTCTTGAAATGATAAAATAATGGTTTGCTTGAGGACAAGCAAAGTTCAAGTGTGGGGATATTTGATATCGCTCATTTTGGTTATATAAATCTATCGCGATATCATTGTTTTGCGTATGTATTTTAGTGGATTTCGAGAACTTTCGATACTTATTTTGTTTGGAAATCCATTTCAGGTGAAAAGCTGGAAACGCATGCGATTTGGTGAAGAAATTGGTGATGTTTGGAACAAAAAAATGGCTGGACTGGATTTGGGTATTAGCCGATCGGCTAACCACACAAAGCCGATCGGTTTCGAGCTTCAAGCAGATCTGCTTTGTTTAGAAGATCGGCTTTTACAGTTCATTTATGTTGCAGAACTTCACTTCGTTTGGAGCTTAGCCCGATGTACTAAAGAAGCCGATCGGCTAGTCATGAGAAGCCGTTCGGCTATGACTGTAAAGCCGATCGGCTATTCCTAACAAGCCGATCGGCTATGTGTGGATCTGGGTGAGAGGTATGGTGGTTGATGAGCTGTCCGTTTCTTATTGGTTGGCATTTAATGCCAACCGTTTTCCCATCCGTTTTTTAAAAATAAAAAAAATAAAAAAAAAAGGGGAAAAGAGGGGTGTTTGGTTCGGCAGCCATATATGATCCATCATCTTCATCTTCATTAACACTCTCCATTACACACACACCTTCCATCTTCATTAACTCCATCCTCACATTTACTCTCATCTTCATTTCATTTACTCCACTTCACCCAATCAAAAAATCACCATTTACTTCACATTTTCGCAAGGATCTAGCTAGGAATTTGTGAGGGAAACATCGAGCAAACATCATTTGGAACAATTGTGTAACAAATTTGGTATAATTTCGATTTAATCTAATTTCAAGTTATTTTATGGATTTGTTTAGTGTTTATGATTTTTGCTTGATGATTGTGATTATGTGTGGCTAGTTACCATTGTGTTTGCTTGGATGAAATAACTAGATGATTAGGGGTGTATATTTTGGATGTTAATTTATGCTTGAGTTTGTGAATCATCCATGGATTTGTATGTATTTAGTTAGTTGTTGTTATGAACTTTCGGCATTTTAGCTAAACGATTATAGCGAATGTTCTTTGTTTAGTAAAAATACCTAAATAAGTTATTTGTCATTTGTGGATCAAAGCATTTGATGATTGTAACAACACTAGTTAAATATATACAAGTTAACGATTATAGCGAATGTTTGTCGTGTGGATGATTTGCAAACTCACAAAATTAAATTTATGTTTAATCGGAGAACCTTATGTGATTGAGCTTTATCTTAAGAATTTAACCATTTGGTGATTTACTAATTGATATAGCGAATGTTTTCAACCTAGTAAATTGCTATTAATTGTTTGTCTATGAATGATTGATCAAAATTGCGAATGTAATTTTGGAATGTGTCAAATGGTTTAGCTAAGTTGTGTAAGTTTGTAACTATGGCGAACGTCTGTTACTTGATTAAATCATAGGTTTGTCAACTGAAATTGAACTTTAGGACTCAGAGAACTTTGAGCTTAGGTTTGATGAATGTTACCATTTAGCATATGTGTTAACCGGTTATAATTCTACACCCCGAAATCACTAGTGAAACAGTCCAAGCAAGCATTGTTTTTAATATTTGAAAGTTTCCAATCAATCACTTTGACTCTTCAGAGTCCACCTGCCTAGATTAATCAAAGATTGTAGTTTTAAGCAACGTGACAATTCGGTCACACAAACCAACCACATTTTATTTTCTCTTTTTAAATTGCTCACACTTCTATTGATCATCCAATTTAGTTCCCTGTGTTCGAACCCGAACTTATCAAACTATACTACTACACGATAGGGTCCACTGCCCGGTTGTGTTTTGGTCTAGCTCGGTACTTTCTTGTTCACTTTTCAACGATAATTTTATAACTAGATTCAACACATCACTTACTTTGTTACCAACTTACAAACTCACTGTTTTACAAACTCACCGACTTACTATTTTATAAACTTACCGACTTACTATTTTACAAACTTATACTTTCAGACCGTACAACCACACTACTTTACAGACTTATAGACTTACTGTCTTACCGACCTACCTACTTTACTTTCTTACCGACTTATTACTTTACAGACCTACAGACTTACAATCTACTACAGACTCATCGTCTTACAGACTTACTACTTTACCAACTTATACTTACAGTCATACCGACTTATAAACATACTGCTTTACCGACTTATAAATATACTGCTTTACCGACTTATAAATATACTGCTTGACAGACTTACAAACTTACTGTTTTACTGACTTACAAACTCACTGTTTTGTAGACTTACTGATTTACAGACTTATTACTTTACAGACTTATTACTTTACAGACTTAATTACCTTACGGACTTACTACTTATTAGATTTACAGTCTTACAGACTTATCGTCTTACGGACTTAAAATATTACAGACTTACAGACTTACCGACTTATCGTCATACAGACTTATGGTCTTACAAACTTACTACTATACAGACTTACAAACATACAGACTACAGACTTTCAGACTTTACAGACATACTACTTGACCGATTTACAGACTACAGACTTACAGACTTCTCGATATACTGAACTGCTTGAGTTACGTTTAATCCAATGAAGGCCTCTGAATCATAGTTGTTAGTTATGGGATAAGCGCGAGTTTTAGTATATGGATCCATATGGGACTGACAATCCCCGTCCGGGGTGGTAGCGCCACCACGAACCGTACTCGTATAAACGGACGTTCTCTACTCGTTTCGTATGAGCGTTTTTGGATTAGCACTCACGGGGGCAAATTACAGACTTGTTAAGCTTCGACTATGATGGCTCACAGCAACGTATATCTACCCAATTGCATTTGTACAATCATTACTTATTGACTTATTACAATTGTGTGATGCTTACTTACCGCCTTATTGCATTTGTGAAATTCTTATTTACTGTCTTATTGTATTCATACAAACTGTATACTTACATTCTTGTGTTCACAATTTATTACTATTACTACAAACCTGTGAGATTCACCAACCTTTTGGTTGACGTTTTTAGTGATGCATTCTCAGGTACACAGCTTCAGTAGGATTGGCCTTCAGGATCCTAGCTCGATGTGCTCACTATACCTTTGTGCGATGATTACCGTGATTAGTAACACCCAAAACTCGCTTCCGCAAATCATTAAATTTGGGGGTGTTACAAAAACTTACACACCATTAATAATTAATTGAAAATTGGATAGACAAAATAGAGTTTTTGAAAATTTGATACACACAATATAGTTTTTGTCATAGTTTGTTACATTTTTAGACACAACCCATTATATTATATATGAGCATAAAATTAAATGCAATTTTAATCTCAGAATTTTACAACTGCATTTTAAATGGATCAACATGTCATGAGCTACCTGGCTAAGTACTTATCCATCGGGCGACCCAATGGATCACTTTTCTAATATACTTAATCGCATACATTTTTTATAACTTATTAACTATCTAATCTCTAAGTTTTGGTAGGTCATGGCAACGTACAAGTTTCACGAGTTCCTGTGTGGAACACTGTTAGACTGAAGCATTTTGATGTCAAATTTGGGAGATCATTTTTTCTTAAAGATCAAGGACAAAAAGCAAACTTTCTCGCGAGTGCCACCTCAGACAATGCAAATGATTATGGAGTTTCTCATCCTGAGATGGATCACAAATCACTCGGAGACATGTTGGATATTATTTACAAATATTCAAAAGTTTATACTCTCACAGGAACGGTACAAATTCTAACTTTTACTTAACAAACTGTATCAATGATTGTTTAGTGTGACTACACTTATTATAGCGATTAGAAAAGCCATCACAAAGTAATGATTTCAGAAGGAGTCATCAAAAAACTGTGTGTGTTTGCTTACAAAAATGATAATAATGAATCTAGCAAGATTTATGCTAATGACAAGAGAACATTTACCACATTTGAGAGCAAGCAAAGTATGAATGACAAGTTGAATCGATCCATTTAAAGTTTAAAGTGTTTTTCGCTTATTGATGAGTATGTTCACATCAGCAAGTAATACTAATTCTCACTGACTCAAAATTTAGGTAACTCAAGTTAGTCAAACACAACCTTGAAGATTCACCTTGTCACTTGCTAAGAATCACCGAGCAAGGTACAAGACCAGTTATATAATTGACATGTCTCCTATCCAACATGTAAAAACAGTGGATCAGAGTGGTCAAGTTGTCAATTAAACTCAAATCAAATTTTAATTAACAATCTTAGTACAATACAAATAATATGACCAATTAAACAAGCATAGACAAGATGACATACAATTAATAGCATAGTATGGTATACTGACCAAGATTGTCTCCAAAGAATGTGATTGAAATAATTAATCAATAATGTAATCAAAGAATCTAAATTAAATAATAAATAAAAACATATAAATGATAAACATACAACTATAAATCCAGCAAGGTATGTGTACTTTACTTGAAACAGCTTTTATAACTATATTTAGATCACATTACAATGTATAAATGATCATATTATTAATAAAATATATGCGGCTGAAAATATATTTTAAATCAAATTAATAAACAAAAACCTATAAATAATTTAATCAACAACAAATGCATAATAAAACTTAATATAAAATCCAGACAGATAACTCGCCGAGTCTTGACATAGCTCGGCAAGCTTCTTGTCATAGAAACTTTAGATTAATAACCGTATTTAAAATAAATAATTTTCCAATTCACTAATTTATGTCCTAACCTTTATGGGGATTACATGAGATCATTTTCCAATCAAACATTATAGATTAAATTATAATTCATAAAAGTGATATTGAGAAATCTTATTAAATAAATCTTATAAACAAATCATTTTCAGTGTTTCAATTTAAGCCATCAATCTTCAATAAAATATTATAACCAATTCATAGACAAAGTTGCACAAACAAACAATTATATAAAAGAAAATCGTAATTAATTTAGAGTATTAAATCATTGCAAACCATACTATTACTTTCTCCGATTGAATTGAATGTTCTCTAGTTTACCTACAAATGCTAAACTAAACTAACTAATATGTGAGAGTGAAACATTTTTCTTATATGAAATATGGTATTCTAATATATAAAAGGGAAATTAATCGAAATGCACTTTTTTTTACAAGTTTATTTCGATTTGCCACTTTTTAAAAAAAATTGCGGATTTACCCCACCCGGTCGCCGGTCGCAGCATGCGACCAGCGACCCGTTTGCGGCGACCGGCGACCCAAACGATAACCGAGTAAAAGACAAGCCAATTTCGACGTACCCGAGAAAATCACTTGGTCGCAGCGATGATGCGACCCGTTGCTGCGACCTGCGACCCGTACACGTGAACCAACGTTAACCGAGTAAAAGACCGAAACCTTGGTCGCAGAGGTCACACGACCCGTTGCTGCGACCTGCGACCCATTACAATTAAAAAATCGAATTAAGTACTCAAACCACCTCACTTCACACTCACTTTCACTACCGGATACGAAGTCGCTGCGACCCTGCGACTTGCCTCACCCCGTCCGCACCACCACCATCACCACGAACCACCACTCTATCCGCCACCAACCACCACCGGACCCACCCTAAACCTCCATCCACCACTCGATCACCCCTTTCACCTTTTAAACACACCAAACACCACTCGATCCACCACTCACCGCGATTTTACGAAATCCGGCCGGCGAAGAAACTGATCCAACCACCCACCACCACCACCAAACATGTAATCGAAGGTGCATTCTCTCCAAACATGGCTTCTCAAAAGGTACTAACCCGTTTTTACTCGATTTATACGTTTTTTTTAAAATTTCTATGAAGCATTTCATCGAACACTTAGTGTGCGTTTGAATTTTAAATATTTAGGTTACTAATTACCTCGATTAAGTGTTGTTATACTGTTTTGATGCGTTTGGTTGGTTAAATTAATGGATTATCTCGTTTTAGCTCGATTTATATGTTTTTTTTTTCTAAATTTCTTTGAGGCATTTCATCAAACAGTTTGGCGTGCGTGTTTTTTTTCCTTATTTTTTGATTTGTTTTCCCGTTTCTTGTTGCTATTGTACCTCGGAAATAAAAAAGTGTGGATGTGACCTAAGTTTTGATTGCAATTGGCGAAATTTGTTCGTTGTCGCTAGTCGCCAACCAATAACACTAGTCGTAAATTGAAGGTCACTAGTCGCTAGTCGCTAGTCGTAAATGGAAGGTCGCTAGTCCCTAGTCGCCAATCACTAGTCGTAAATGGAAGGTCATTAGTATGATTATATATGATTATGATTCTGATTACAATATGATTATGATTATGATTATGATTATGATTATGATTATAATTATATATGATTATGATTATGATTATAATTATAAGTATATATGATTATGGTTATGATTACAATATGATTATGATTATGATTATCCCTTATGATTATGATTATGATTATAATTATATATGATTACGATTATGATTATAAGTATATATATGTGACACCCGACCAATTAGGGCTAGTTGTTAGTTCCTAATCATTGTACTTATACATGTAATTAGTTATATTTAGGGCTAATTATGTGTATCACTACGTGTATTGATATATGTTTATATATATATACACACGTATGCGATTTGGTTAAATCGTACATTTTACTATCGGATGGATTTCGATACATTATAAATACGAACGTTGGTGAACAAAATGTTAAATAATGTGAAATTATTTAATAAACTCACAAATCTCTAAATATTAAGTTGATAATATTTAACATGTAAAACGTATCGTATAAAGTATCACAAACGCGACGAAAACGCACGAAACGCGCCCGATAATCAAATGAGAACCAAAATATATTTTATAAGTTTAAAATATATCATTTCGAGTAAAACTTTCAATTTAAATATCGTATTTTAAATCGATAATAAAAACGTTTAGTTTAAACGTCACGCGATTAAACCTTCGTAAAACGAACACGCAAATCGAGGCCGATAAATAAACGGAACATTGTTATAAATGTTTTTAAGTATTTTAATAAATACTTCAATAAAAAATATCGAGATTCGAATCGTTATTTAAAACACGAGTATAAAACGTTTAACGTCTAATTAAACACCGAAACGGGCGAGAAAACGAATACCGCACGGAGCACAAATTGTGGGATTAAAATTTGGAGACCCACACTTGAGTGGGCCCCCTTGGAAACCAGCCCCCCTTTTCCCCATGTGAGGTGATGATCACATTTTTCCCCATCACCCACTTACAACACATGGACACCACCTCAAACCACACTTCATTTCACTCCATCACTTAAACAAATCACACACACAATCTCTCCATCATCTCTCTAAAAATCTGCTCTCTCTCTCTCTCTCTAGAAACACTCAAAAATCAGTAATCATAAAGCATTATCATCCACTAACTTCAAGGATTCAAGAACAAGAAGGAGCTAGATCAAGAATCATCATCATCACCTTCATCATCTTCACCTTTTATTCTTCACGTTCTTTGTAAGGAGTAACACTTTCTCTCTCTAAAAATATACTTGCATGTTGATTATTTTGATGTTTAGTTAATCATCTAACCATGTTATGTCCAAATTTAAGCTTGAAACTCGTTTTTAGAACACATACATAAACATGCAAAAAGTGACAGTTTCTGTCTTTGAAAAATCAGTGTACAAAAACGATGATAACTTGAGTTATATTAAGAGTTAGACAACGAATTTTTTTTTAAAAGTTGCGTATTGAAAAGAGCTACAACTTTCGTGTTTTTCACTTTTTCCAGATCCGTACGAATTTTTGTGTATAATCTGATCTTTGCGACTGTCTGATGTTTGTCGAAAACCGAGTACGGTTCTTTCGCAAAATTTATTACCTACCTAAATGGACATTATAGATCTTGGAAAAATCAGGTTATGAACTAGACACACACATAAACAGTTGGTAAAAATTGTGAACATTACTTTGGAACAGAAGTTAGTGAAACCGAGTGGCGAAACAAACCGACATAAACCGAAAAACACATTTTGGGACTGTTTTTGACATAAACATAAAACCGACACTTCGGGCCGACCATAAAAATTACCGACAACTTTATAAGTCTTAGTTAACTATTTTAAGACTTGTGTAAAAGTTTCGGGTCAAACCGAGCTAGTTTGACCAGATTTGACCAGTTTGACCAGATTTGACAAGTTTGACCAGATTTGACCAGTTTGACCAGATTTGACAAGTTTGACCAGATTTGACTAGTTTGACCAGATTTGACCAGTTTGACCAGATTTGATTAGTTTGACCAGATTTGACCAGTTTGACCATTTTGACTAAGTTTGACCAAGTTGACTTCTGTTGACTTTCAGAAAACAACATATTTGACCACAACGTTCGGATATAAATGTATACACGTACTTTCGAATACAATAAAAGAAGCTTGAACAATACTTACTACACTAAGTATTCAACACCTACAATAATCAAACCTTATACAAAACTTACATTCGTACAATACAAACTATCACCTACGGGCCGTACATGTTTTCAAAACTTAAACAAAACAATCAAACATTGGACATAACTAGTTGATGGACAACTAGCATAGATGATCTGTTGAGACATCTACTCACTCATATAACCTTGCGCATTTTGGACACCCGACAGGTTACAGTCTGCGGACACATCATTTGGTACAACATCATATTTGCTTGTTTTGCTAACACATCAGACTCAGGTGAGTCTCAGAGCCCCTCATTTTACTGTTTTTAACAGGGGTGGGAATACATGCTCTATTTTGTTTTACATGTGAACGCAAGTATCAAATATCGCTATATTCTGTATGAGTTAATCATCTAATCATCATAAGTCCTCATTAGCATAGTTTGGTAATACTTTGTCGCGTGAATGTTAGTGTATGGTACCATATGGGACTGACAATCCCCGTCCGGGTCAGCAAGCACTGACTGGTCAAAACGGACGCATTATCATTTGTTCATACGTGTGTTGATTAGGCATACGCATAGAGGCACCCTCGCTCAGGCACTTAATTGTGATCCTGACACCTCAGTTAAGCTCAGACTATGTGCTCATGACAGTTATATACATCATTTACTTATTTGTTTAATTACAAGTTATCACACTCAAATCTTGCGGTTCATACATTATACTTTATCATTAAACCTGTGAGCTCACCAGCTTTTAGCTGACCATTTTAGTGTGTATTCTCAGGTTCGCAGCAGCAGTAAGTCTGCTCACTCAGGATGCCCATTAGCTCGAGTCTCATGCAAATATCAGGAGATTATCATGCATTACTATATTTTGTATAAATTAGTTATGACATAGAATCTCTTACATTAATTCGAGCTTTTGTAAACTATTATAACAGTGTAAGACTTTTATAATATCAATGTATTGTAAACGACGCATATAGAGTCGTTCATTATATCTTATGTGCTGTTGATATTTGATTAGTCGTGCCCCGACCCGAATCACTTCCGCAATCATAATCTGGGGGTGCGACAATATATGATTATAATATGTATGTATATTACATTATGTATATTTTTTTACTAATACCGTTTTGTTTATGACATTTCAGCAGTTTACTCATGCGAAGTTGACTTTAAAGAGCCATCTAGGTGTAATTAATGATTTTAAGAGGTTTATGTCAACCGAGCAACAACAAATATTTCGAGAACATTGTTTAGGTGATTGGTTGGATGTGAAGACAATAGAAAATGATCCCGGTTATGTACATCATATGCTCCAGTTGCGCTGTAGTCGACCTCCGTTGGAGCATCCTCGGGAGGAGGTTGATGAATTGTGGTTTAAGATCACCCCGGCACATTGTATACGATTTGGTAGGAGGGAGTTTTGTCTAGTGACTGGCCTTCGTTTTGGTCCGAACGTTGATATTGCGCAGCTGATTAGCCCGGACGTTCTTCGTACGATACCCGTATTTAAAGCACGGGTATTTCCGAATTTGGGTAAGTTGAAAGTTAAAGATCTTCAGGACAAGGTTTGTGATCGAAACACATTCGAGGGGGCGAATAAACTAGGCGATGAGGATTGCGTTCGATTGTGCATGATACTTTTAATCAACATTGGTTTTTTGGGAAAGCAGCCGAGCTATGGTGTTGAAGATTTTTATATGCATCTAGCTGAGGATTTTGGTGTGTTTTACAGGTAGTTTAAACGAGTGTATTGTCCGTTTAGAATATTGTCAATGTATCCAAGTTCTGACAGATACTAATATACATTTTCCGCGATTTTGTTTGTTTGTCAGGTACCGTTGGGGTAATCTTGTTTGGGAAAGAACTTACGCGCAACTGAGTAAGGGGTTGGAGGAACGGGAGGCGAAGGATGGGATGAAATACACGTTGAGTGGTTTCGGCTGGGCGTTTAAGGTTGTTCAATGTTAATTATTATTGTTTAACTTAGTTTTGTACATAAATACTAGTATGCTGATATTAAGTCTGTTTATATTTTACCATAGTTGGATTCGGGATGCTTTTTCCAAACAATTAGCAGATGTTGCATTCAGGTTGCCAAATCAAGTGCCTCGTGGTGTCCATCTTACGCGCAAATTGAGGGTTGGCGAATCTCAAAAATTTGACCAATACTTAGAAGTGCCGGTAATTTCCTTTTGTATATTTCATTTGATTTTATTTACTTTGATTTCATTTATAAAGTGTGATGAAACATGATAGTGATGATAGATTGTTGAAATTGCTGAAAGTGTGATGACTTGTAAGCTAAAACATTAGCTGGTCTATTAGTTTTATAGAAAGGACATTTCCGATTTTTTTTGGTATTTGTTTATATATTGTAGGATGGTACCTCTGATGACATGCTTCCGAAGATGACGCTGAGGCCAACAAAAACAGAGAAGGAGTGCGTTTGGTGGAAGGATAGCTACGCTTTCTTTAATGAGCAGAAACATGCCGGTGTGGTCAAGAGGCCCTCTAAGAAGCCCCGAAAGAGCCCAAAAGTTATTGTTCAGCCATCTCCTGCGACGGTATCCCATCCCCAGGCGCTAGATGATCTTGCCTTTTCAGCACCTAATGACGATCATCCGAGTACACGTACATCTAGTTCGGGAATGGAGGAGCCCTCTTTACGAGCTCGTGTCGACACGCAGGATCGGATCATTGACACCTTACGTGGGCAGGTTGAGACCTTTCGTCAGCAGGTGGCCACATTACTCGAGCGGGTGGACGCGCAGGATGCCATTATTGCTGGGTTACAGGGTCAGGTATGCGTGTATATGTATATATGTATGTATGTGTGTATATGTATCTGTATGTATATATCATTTGTTTACTTTTGTTTACAGGATATTCAGGATGACATGCTTTACGATGAAGGTTATGTATCCGACACTTATATTGCCACTGCAGGCAAGAGCTCGGCTCCACGAGGTTTGCGTCGTAGTATGCGAGATCGACGACGGGCCCCGTCTAGGCTATCACCGTTTATTACCCCAACACAACTTAAAAGGCCCGGATTGAAGAAAAACTTGAAAGTGCATGAGGGGGCGTACGAGGAAGTATCGGTTAGTTTAGGGGTCGATGACCGGGCGGTTGATGAGCCGATTGTGCCTCCGGTCGTTGAGGAGCCGATTGTGCCTCCGGTCGTTGAGGAGCCGATTGTGCCTCCGATCGTTGAGGAGCCGATTCAGCCGGTACCCGCCGCCAGCTAAGGTAAAAATAAATAAAATGTTTATATAATAGTATAAATATATGTACATTTTATTAATATATTGTTTATTAATATGTACATGTTACTAAAATATATATATGTTTATATATATATGTTTATATATATATATATATATATATATATATATATATATATATATGTTTATATATATATATATATATATGTTTATATATATATATATATATATGTTTATATATATATACATATATATATAGATATATATATATATACATATATATATATATATATATATACATATATATATATATATATATACATATATATATATATATATATATATGCTTATTAGTATATAATATATTGATGGGCCGTTATTAAGGGTAAAAAATTCAAGCGTCGGACGAGAAGGAAGTCGGCTGAAGATGAGGACGAGATTGATGAGGACAGGAGGATGGCCATGGTTGAGAGTTTAGTGGACCCGAAGACTGGTTTCCTGACTACTCCACCCCCTGGAATACCTGGGTTGATTGAGGGACCGTCCACTGTTCGGGATTTATATGAATCTGGAGACCTTGTGCGCTGTATGTTTCTGCGACCGGCCTTTACTTATTTGTGCGTGGGTAAAGAATTTTGGGGCCGTTTATATGGATTCGTCGAGTCAGGATACTTAGAGAACACTGTAAGTCTCTAACTACATTTATTACATTTAGCTTTATCTTTATTTAATTATTGAGTCAGGATACTTTGTTACTGTTAAATTAAGGGTATTAATACTTTTTTTCAGCATATCGACGGTTGGGCCTCCTTATTGATGTGGTGGAGATACCGGGCTTTTACTCGTCTCACACAGCTTCACATACCATTGAGATGGACGATCATGCCTGTTGGTTTTTTGGATATGATAAAAGGGTTCGAAAAGTACAAAGATCGGAAGAAAAAACGAGTAAGCTCGGAAGGTGAGATTGAGGCCGATGGATACAAAGGAGAAACGGGAGCGAACTATAAGTATCTGATGGGCTTCACAGACGGAACTCGTGCACCATACCCTGCATGGTGGGATTGTGACAAAGTAAGTAAAAAATATCTATACTGCTGTATCAAAATATGCATTTACATTAAAACTTACATTAAATAATAATATATGTATATGCAGATACTATTGCCGCTCCACATTCTACGAGTAGATCACTGGATACTAGTGGTGCTTGATCTTCTTTTTTTTTATGTCACGGGATACGATAGCCTGCCAAAGCTGTGTGTAGATGAGCGTACAGAACTTGTCAAGGAATTAGGTCGCTACATAGTATATTATTTGGACGCAATTAAGTTTTGGAGTAAATGGAGTGTTGGACCGGGGAAGCCTTTTAAAGATACTTGTCATTTGCGTTTAGAGTTGTTGAAGGATGTGCCTGTGCAGAACAGCGGACTAGGCGACTGTGGAGTCTGGGTGTGCAGGAATATGGAGACTATTGCCTATAACCAAGATTATAGGCTGAGTGTGGATGCCGGGTCATTTGCGTTGGAGTACAGGAAGAGGATGATGCAGACTTTCTTTAGCTCGCGTTTTGACTGGCAGCCGCTACCTCCACTACCGCCACCACTGCCAGTGCAGGAAGGGCAGGAAGGACCACCACCTCCTTGATTATCCGACTAGACTTTTGTATTAGTTTATTTAGTTTATCAATTTTGATGTATTGTACTAGATTAATCCACTTTGATGTACTAGATATTTTATCTTAAAACAAAATTATGAAAAATCTTTTTAAAAAGTTTTAAAAATCTTTTACTTTCAGACAATGACAAAAAATCTTTCAGACAATATATATATATATTTTCACTTTCAGACAATCCACTTTCAGACAATCACGAAAAATCTTTTTAAAAAACAAAATTTGTGATCGAAAACATAATTACAATCTTATTCGGAAAATCTATTAAAAATATATATATATATATATATATATTTTCACGGAAAAAGAAACAAATACATGGTCAAAAAAAAGTACAAAAGCTTAAGGTTTTTTAATTGAGGTGGTTTGGGTACTTAATTCGATTTTTTAATTGTAATGGGTCGCAGGTCGCAGCAACGGGTCGCGTGACCGCTGCGACCAAGGTTTCGGTCTTTTACTCGGGTAACGTTGGTTCACGTGTACGGGTCGCAGGTCGCAGCAACGGGTCGGATCATCGCTGCGACCAAGTGATTTTCTCAGGTACGTCGAAATTGGCTTGTCTTTTACTCGGTTATCGTTTGGATCGCCGGTCGCCGCAAACGGGTCGCAGGTCGCATGTTGCGACCGGCGACCGGGTGGGGTAAATCCGCATTTTTTTTTTAAAAGTGGCAAATCGAAATAAACTTGTAAAAAAAAGTGCATTTCGATTAATTTCCCTATATAAAAATGAAAATGAAACTTGAGGTCTTTATAAATAGTTGAGGTTTGGCCGTCCAGAGTCAAACACGAGTTGAAAATATTTTCGATTATACTATCATATCAAAAGAGGTTTTTACAAATCATAAGTCGAAGTCTTGATGACCATTCGGGTCAACATTCAAAAGAGTCAATGGTCAACCACTAGAATAGTCAACCATTGAATTCAAAAGACTAACATTTAAACTTTACATATTAAGATCGTTATTTAGTGAAGTTTAACGAAAAGAGTAACAAGCTTCTATCTTGGCCCGGTTCATAACTACCCTCGAACCCGAACCCTTTCGGTAATCTTGAGCCTTGCCCTTGAGACTCCTATGCATCCCTTGCACTTGATCACCTAAGGACATACACAATTTTAGCAAACGTAAGCATTTCATGCTTAGTGTATACACGATTTTTATAAATGATAAGTAACGGCATTTAAAATAAAGAATCATTAAATAACGCGGCATTCAAATAAAGTAATCCTATTAAACTCGCAACTCCCGGCTTTGTATGCCTACCACACTCAACCTAAACTATGGATCCATTATCTATGTTAGGTACAATGGGCTCGTCAGCCCCGGCTATCGTGCCTACATCCAGCTCATAATAGGTTGCAAGTACAATAATAGGAAAACAAGCATTTCAATATAAAACGACATTCATAAATAAAACGGCATTTAAGTGTATGCCCTTAGTAGCAAAAGTCCGTGTACTCACCTGAAGCCTTATATATAATCACACTTGCTTCTTATTTCATAATCACCACCTGAAATCTATAAATAGCATGATCAACATATAAGTTATGTTGTCCCACAGCCTATAAACAACTAACATAACACGTAAGACCCAAACCCAAAATCTCAGCTTTGACACTCTGTACCATTTCAGTAGTTTGACAAGCTTAAACTTTGAATTAGATCTTGAAATTTACTTCATATTAAAGTAGACTCGTTAAGCTTTCCAACGGTATAAGATACACTTTAATCAGATTAACAGTTTATTAGAAATGATCTATTGAAAACAGTCTAAAATTTCTGTTGTACACCTACGGGTCTGCTGTAAATCAACAACCCATAGCTGTCCAAAAATGACCAAAAACTCATCCAAAACATTTCCAAATTATTCTCAACTCATTTGGTAGTAATTACAAGTTTTATAGCATGCTTGGGATCATTTCTAACAACTTTTAAAATCAACTAATTATCAATTTCCAAAGATGTAATTTCAATCCACTTTCTAATTTCATCCTTTTAAACCAAAGATGTAATTTCAATCCACTTTCTAATACTAACTTTATAAATCAATCTTTATTAAGCTAAAATATTGTTCCATACCATCCATAAAATCCTTTTTAACATCACAAGCATATTAACATCCAACTTTTTGACCCTTAATTTAATTTAACTCAATTTTGTTTAACTTTGGCTATCTAAAAGACAAAACCCATCAACATCCACCGACATTCATTTAATAATGATAAAAGATGGTAAAACCACCACACTAAATTGATATAATAAATAATAAATGGTACAATATAATTCTTGTTTGATCAATGACTATAAATGATGGTAATGATAACTAATTTGGTTGATAAATAATAATAATAATAATAATAATAATAATAATAATAATAATAATAATAATAATAATAATAATAATAATAATAATAATAATAATAATAATAATAATAATAATAATAATTTTTTCTTGAAAACTTAAGTTTTTGTTTGTTTTTGTTTTTACATGTTCTTCCTAACATAACGAAGTCCATATCGATCTAGACCATACATGGTTAATCAAAATATCTTGATTGGCATATTATTTGCAATAAATTAGAATGAATTAAAAAATTAAGTTCATCATTTTTCACTACCACTTTTTCATATGTTGAGTTTCTGTCATCATGCATGTCTAAGACTCCTCCCAATGGTGACGCGAACTGACGCATCAGTTGCCTGCCAGCTCAGCGTCACGTCAGCTTTTCCCCAAACTGACACAAACTGACACTCCACTGCCAACAGCAACATCACTTCCCTTATTTTCAGAGCCCCACACACTATTTAATCTATTTATTTAATACAAAACTTAAATAACACATTTAAATTAAAACTAAAAATAAGGGATTAATTAAAAATTAAACATTACAATTCCTAAAAAAATAAAATATTACAATTCCTAAAAAAAGAAAAAAAATTACAATTCCTAAAAAAATAAAATGTTACAAATCCTAAAAAATGAAAAATGTTGCAAATCCTAAAAAAGAAAAAAATACATTTATTGAAATTTAAAAATACAACTAGTAGTCTACTCGGATTCGTTGTCGTCTTCATTGTCGTCTTCATTGTTGTCCTCGTCTTCACCCGAATCTAGCACTTGGGTTGAACCCGAACCCGCGTCGTGACCAAAGAACGTTTTGTAGTCCGACTCATAGTTGTCAACCAAGGTTTTTCTTACTTCCTTGATCATTTTTTTCTCCTTGCCTTTGAGAAATGACGGGATCGGTTGAAGAAGCATTTTCCACGATTTAATGATCGTTTTTTTGGCCGCGGCTTTTCTGATTTGCGCCATTGTACTTTCTGACGTTTGCGCGGCTCGTATGTTGGCCAAACGTTCTTGTTCTTTCAAAGAACGTGAAGCAGTAGCGGCATCACTTGAACTCGAGCTTTTTTGGCTTTTCCTAGAAGATATACGACCGGGCGGGCGACGAATGGGGTCGTCGGTGAACAAGTGTTGCATGTTAGCCGTAAGAGGATCGGAATAAGGCATGTCGTCACTAAGATTGATGGGTTCGAGCTCGGGTTGGGATGGAATTTCTCGGTTGCTCATAACACCAAACGATGCCAGAAACTTTGGATGATCCTTGACTACGTCCCAACAACTTTCATATATGAAATCTCTTCCCATTCGGTCCTTGAACCTCTTATGACATGCTTTCACAATGTCATCTTCTTTGGCACCGCTCGGACGAGGATTTGTAACCTCTTTGTAAATTCCAATGAAGATCTTGCAATCCGAACGGATCTTGTTCCATTTGCCTTGAAGTTGGCTCACGGAACGGGTTTGGGGAGCCACCGAGTTGTAGTCCTCATGAACTTTTCTCCAGAAAACTTCTCCAGCTTGTGCCTTGCCTTTTTTGTCTTTTTCAGACCGGTGGATCCATCGTTGGGCCAAGATAACCGCCTCCTCATCGGTCCATTTTACTTGCACCCGGGTTGAGGCAGTGGACACGGCTTTTCCTCTAGATCTTCCTCTCTTTGGAGCCTGCTCGGGTTCGGGTTCGGTTTCGGGTTCGGGTTGGATTTCGGGTTCGGGTTCGGGTTCGGCTCGGGGTGGAGTGTTGATGTTTCCGAATTGTGGGAGGCTAATTGGTGTTGGTGGATATTTGTTGAAAGCCGAAGGATGAGGTTGGTGCATGTAGTGTGGGTTTCCGAACGCCGCGGGAGATTGGTGATATGGGATTGTTGGTGAATAATGATGATACGTTGGGTAGGTTTGATAAGTTTGGTATGGTGCGGATGGACTATGGTATGGACCGGGTGGGCTTACGTATGTTGCAAAACCGGGGGGTTGGCTAGGTGATGAGTTGCTCGATTGAGCCGAAAAAATGGATGTTGGTGAAGTTGGATTCGGAAGCGGGTTGTTGATAAGGTTGTTCCACATATCGTCGGCGGTAGATTGTTGGGTTAGCCTCATTTTTTGGTATATAAAAGTGGTAGAAGTTGAAAGTGGTGATTGAAGAAGTTGAAGAAATTGTATATAAAAGTTGTGAAATTGTATATAAAAGTGGTGAATTGGGGTGTAAATGTTGTGGAAAGTAGGTTGAAAGTGGTGAATTGGAAGTATAAATTATATAAGGGAAATTAAAAAAAATGCCACTTTTTGTAAGTTGATATATCGTTTTGCCCTCTCCGAAAAAAAGTTGACGATATACCACCCCCAATCGCAAAAGCAAATAAATTTTGCGACCGGGTTTCTTGCTTTTTGCGATTGCACCACTAATCGAGTCATTTGGCCGAGTAGCGAGAAAAAAATGGATGTTTTGCTCCTACTCCTCGACGAGTCGCAAAAAGCAAAAAATATTTGCGATTTGCTCTTGCATTATACGATGCTCGACTCCATGTGTCCCGTACCCGTGTCTTGCTCCTACTCCTCGACGAGTCGCAAAAAGCAAAAAAATATTTGCGATTTGCTCTTGCATTATACGATGCTCGACTCCATGTGTCCCGTACCCGTGTCTTGCTCCTACTCCTCGACGAGTCGCAAAAAGCAAAAAATATATGCTCCTACTCCTCCTCGACGAGTCGCAATTTTTTTTTTTTTTTTGCGATTTGCAAGACACGGGTACGGGACACATGGAGTCGAGCATCGTATAATGCAAGAGCAAATCGCAAATATTTTTTGCTTTTTGCGACTCGTCGAGGAGTAGGAGCAAGACACGGGTACGGGACACATGGAGTCGAGCATCGTATAATGCAAGAGCAAATCGCAAATATTTTTTGCTTTTTGCGACTCGTCCGAGGTCCAAACGCAAAACATCCATTTTTTTCTCGCTACTCGGCCAAACGACTCGATTAGTGGTGCAATCGCAAAAAGCAAGAAACCCGGTCGCAAATTTATTTGCTTTTGCGATTGGGGGTGGTATATCGTCAACTTTTTTTCGGAGAGGGCAAAACGATATATTAACTTACAAAAAGTGGCATTTTTTTTAATTTCCCATTATATAAAGTAGTGGAATATTTAAAAAGTTGGAGAGTGAATGGGTTGAAAAATTGGTTTGATTTGGTTTGAATTTACAGTGTGTAAAAAGTAAAAAAAATATAAAAATTAAATGTGTTTTTTTTTTTACCGTTCCTCACAAATTTTCAAAATTTTTTTATTTTTTATTTTTATTTTTATGTTCAACGGCTTGCGTCAGAAAAGGGACCCACCCCCACCCTCTCTCTTCCGTCGCTCTCCCGACGAGGCCAACCGACGCACACCAACCGACGGGCCGTGCCTATGGCGTCAGTCCCGTCGGTCCCAACCGACGCACACTGACTGACGCTGTAAGGAGAGGTCTAAGAAAATGGCTAATCAATCGATCCATTTTCTTAATATTAATTAGCATATAGTTTTGCAATAATTTATGAATTAAACTCAACATTAAACGGTTATTTTAAAGTAATAACTAAGTTGTAAGGTTGTTGTCTATAAATACTACCAGTACTTTTATTCCCAAACATATCATCATCATCATCATAACAATATACAAACAACATTGAATCTCCAAAAAAAAACTTTTGCTATTTTTCTTGACGAAAGCCAAGAAGGCAATGATTCTTACATAAAGGTGATGGTATTGCTAATTCAATAGTCCCAATCTGATTATGAGTGTTTCTACTTCTCAATCGGCATCTAATCCCTTCCAAACCAAATCATAAAATTGAAAAAGTCATAGATTGAAGGAGCCTTGCAAGTTATTGCCAATCAAAATGTTGATCCATTTAATAATGCAGTTTAAGTATGCGACCGATTGCGAAATGTATGAATTCTTTGAATAGCGGGTGAATGGATGAATTAAGCAAGGCGAAATATGTGGAAGTGATGAGTGAGTTGTGGTTGCTTAGTATTAAACTATTAATGTAGTTCAATTTGTACAAAAATTAGTACATAACCCGCGCTATGCGGCGGAAAATTATTTATGAAATCAACCAAAAATATTGTGATTAGCAGTTTAGTTGATACGATATGTCCTATTGTTAGTTTGGTATTATCAAAATATTTGAGTTATTTAGTAGGTAAAAATATTTGACTTATTGAGTTATTTTTACAAAACCAACAGATTTATTTATTAACCATATTACATGTCATCTATAGATCTATTTTTAAACATAGATTTTTTCCAAATTTATTTATGGGTAATTTTGTCATTATCATTATAAATAGGGGTACTTAAATCTTTTTCGTCCTTTAAAATTTAAGGTTGCAAAAAAATGTTCTAAACCCTTTATAAGGGAGTATGATAATGAATGTGAAAATGTATAGTAGTGACATTACAATATATATGATGTAGATTTTAAGTAGAGAATTGTATGCCATGTAGTTTGTCAATAGTGACAATAATATAGATTGGTACATATGCCCAGCAATTTCTGAATGTATAGAAAGCCAAAATGTACGAATATTATTTGATTTGGGCCATATATTTCATGTGATTGACTTCTTGAATGCGTAAGAACACAAGCTATATACTCTTGGTACATGCGGAATTTGTTTCGAAAATAATCATATAATATACGGAGTAATTGTTAATTGCTTAATTTTTTATCTAACTAATGGTTAAGAAATTAATAACACGTAAATGAAAAACCAACTATACGACACATGATTAATTAATAACTTTTCATTCCTCGCTCTTTAATTAATCGTATAAAAGTTTAGTACAAACAAATATTATATTAAAACATATCTATGCAAACAATGGAACAAACCAATTCCGTGCATCGCACGGGCTTTTATCACTGGTTAGAAAGAAAAATCTGTTCCTGTGTCCATCAATATTTAATCCGAATTTTCAGTTTTAGTCCCTCCATTTTAAGTCATTTGCACACTTAATCACTTCATTAATTAAATATAACAATTTGGTGCATAAGACCACTCCCAACCGTGGTTGAACTACTTCCTAACCACTTCTGCACATCAGCTTTCCACCAACTAATTCAAAACTGATTCGTCCGTGCTAACAGTTTAACCACTTCCAAACCACTTTATTTTCATTTTAATTATTTAATACAAATAAATAAAATAAAATATGAAATAAAAGCTTTCCACTAACAGCAAAAGCCACTAACATCAACTTTCCACTTTATTTTCTTAAATTATTTAATAGGGGGACCCACACTTGTACAAGTGATTCACAACTGATTTGAATCAGTTATCCGATTCAATCACTTCCTTCCAAACCGGTTAAGCAAGTGGTTAAGGAAGCGATTACCATTGGCACGGAGCAAGCAAATCGGTTGGCAACGCTCTAATTTGACTTATCTTGACTTGACTATTCCACATATTCAAATATTTCAACCATGACTATTTTAATTGAAATCATCAATATATTTTATTGTAACATACTTTGTAATTAGGGTGTTACAATTCGAGTATTAATAATTTAAATAATTTATCTAAAATGGGCCCAATAACACACGTAAAAACATGGATTTTTATGCGTTCTCCTTCTCGGGCGCAAAACTTGGCCATTAAAGCAGAACGGATGATGAATAAGCTAACTAATAATTTTAGGTTCCTACAGAAGAGACCACAGTACATATTTTGAGCCTAATAAAAGTCAACTCCTCATATCTTATCAAAGCTGCAACAAGTCAGGAAATGCCGGAAACAACTAGTGGTTGAGAGAATAAAACCAACATTTATTAACACTGCTACCACCAATCCTTATGCAAAACCCGGTTGACTCAAGTGTTAAAGATTTGGTTAACCGGGACATAGATCAAACAAGTGATCGAATAGATGCCAGACTTACTATGTTGAAGCTGATGACAACAATTATGAGTAGATCGAGTATGCTGAATCCGGCGGCGTTAGTTTTCTAGAGGACGTGCGTTCTAGCCACATATGGATGACCTCACAATGCAAAAGAATTTTCCATCTAAATGACTGATTAAAATGAAAGTCTATTTCATGATTAATCATAGTGCAAGTTGTGAAAACGTGTTTCAAAGATATTAGTCAACGTATTAAATTCACTGACCGAACCATATCCTAAATTCCTAATCCACATAAGAATGGATGGACGAAGAGACTGATAATTAATCAAGGTAACTGAAAACTGTATGCTTCCAATGACCATTGGGAAGACTTGGAAGGCCATGGCAGTGTGGAAGTGCGTCAAGTTTTGCTAGGACCGCCGGAGTAGCACGGTGAAGATGCAACGCAACGAGGAAAACATAACTTGTATTTATTCACGTGGGAAAGTAAGAAGATAGTTGTCCTTCTGAACATAGCTGAACCACAGTTGTTGAAAATAGAAAGTAAAGCATCGGATACTATGTTAGCATCTCAACAAGAGTTTATCAAACGCACAAGTGGTCAAGGATACCAAAAACAGTTAATTGAGAACCTGGAGTCGACTTCTTTTCAAGTGATTAAAGGGAATGATGGGGAACAAACTATTGACTTAGCCGACTAGTTTATGGGTCAATAAGATTGTGAAAAACTTGTGAAGGAACGGTTAAGCACTGCCAGAGTAGCCCTAGAGTAGCCCTTACACAGCATAATAGGTTTTAAAAAAGGAGGTGAAATCAGTTAGTCCTACATTGGAAAACTGCAACATTTGGTCGGATCGAATTTAGGTTTTATTTTTAGTATTTATCTTGGACGTTTTTTTTCACGAATAATTTATCTTTCCAATACTTTATGTTTTATGGATTTTTGTTTAATTACGATCTACTTATCTTAGAATTTGATGTTTATTTAGGATTAGGATTATAATTCTTCTTTTATAAATACTAGGGTTATTCTTAATATTCATTATTCTTAATTTAATTTAATACTAATATTTTCTATTTGATTTACGAATTTGATATTCATGTGTGTTATTTACGCTTTCGTTCGCATGAAACACAATAGTTTGATTATCGTTAGTTGTGTACGTCACATATGCGATGTCTAGTTATAGATATTTAGTTGGAAACTGATATATACGTTTAAATTGTTAAACATTAAACATTTTTATTGTGCAGACGTTGTCAATCATTTCAGTTTCTTTGCTTGCTATTCAGAACCTTTCCGATTTTACTCCATCATTTTTTCTTGGAGTTTTGCAGGTCTATCTTTTTCTTCCCTGTATCTGTTGTAGTCCAACATCCAAGTTACGCTTTATCTTTTTCATATCATAATCTGATTAACTTCACATGTAAACGTCCAGGTACTCCTTGGTGGCATATTAGCTAATTCGTATGTTGCAGGCTTTAATCAACTGTCAGATATCGAGATCGACAAGGTTAACAAACCACATTTGGTGCTGGTATCGGGCGAACTTCCCGTCCAGACTGCAATTATACTTACCTCGTTCTATGCTTTTTTGGTAATGTATGCTACTACAAGTTAACCATCATTAATTTTTTTTATATGATATATCAACATAATATATGATATATTTGAACGAGGAAGTAGCTAGTTAGTATTTGGGAATGCATATAACTTGTACCCGATGTCTATTGTGTTTACCCAACTTAGGTTTTCTATTTACAATGCATCAAACTTTTGAAAAATGTGTTTTAGTGTATTTTGGTGACGTTTTGATTATGTGTCAAACTCTTCTATTGCCACGTGGCACATTAAACGAGCCACACATCAGCAAAATACATTAAAACACTATTTTTAAAAGTTTGATGCATCAAAAATAGCCACGTAAGTAGGTACACACAATAGACATCGGGCACAAGTTAGATGCATTCCCAGACACTGATCCCCATATTAAACATAATCTTTGAAATATCATTAGGGTTTTTGTCTGGGATGGAGTGTTAAGTCTTTGCCTTTTAGGCTGGGTCTCTTCCTATGGTATGCTTTTGGGACTGCATATTCAGTTCATGTGAGTAATTATTTTCTGACATCGATCATATATATATCACCGTTATGATATGTGTGTATCTTAACTTTGGTTGTGCTTATACATATTTGTAGCTACCATTGCTACGATGGAAGAGGAATCATGTGCTTGCTGCAGTGTGTGTTTGGTCATTTCATGGGCTGATCGTTCCTATTTTTTTCCACCTTCACGTCCAGGTTCAATTTGATCATATCATTATATAAAGAAATTTACTTATATCAGAGTTTTGATCTTTTTGAATAAACATCTGGTTGACGACAAAATTAAACAAATTAATTTAGATTATTGATGGTTAGTAATCAATCTATTTAACAAATAAAGATCTACCTTACAGACATACATAGCAGGAAGAACACTTCTACTTTCAAAGCATGCCATCTTTGTGTCTGGAATAATGAGCATTTATGCGATAGTTTTCGCACTATTTAAGGTACATATGTCCATGAAGTGTTTCACATGAACATACAGTAATTAAAAAATATTTTTAGATTTCTCTGATTGTACTGATAATGTGAATTTTAGGACATCCCTGATATCGAGGGAGATAAGCTTAATGGAATTAACTCCCTTGCTACGCAAATAGGGCCGAAACGAGTAAGCTCCAAACTACATATATGTACCATATACAAGCATTTAGATCAATGTGATGTCTTCATAATTGGTACATATCTTTGCAGGTGTTTTGGATTTGTATATGGCTTCTAGAAATGGTATATGGTATTGCTATATTAATCGGGATGTCGTCAACGCGTTTCTGGATCAGAATGATTATGGTAATCCCATTTCTTTTATTAAGTGCGCCCAATTATAACAAATTATAATCGAAAATGGAACCTTTTAAACTTCTACCGTGTGTTTCAACTTTCGATCATTGTTATTCCTATGTATTGTCGTCTCATCTATATAACCTACCACGTGACATCCATACAAATTGACAAATAATCCAAACAACAATAATTAAAATTTGGATACACACAATACAAAATTTTGAAAATTAACAGATAAAGAATATATATAGATTTTCGGTTATATATAGTTTATTAAATTTCTTTTATTTTTGTTTATTTCTTAACACTTACATTCTTTTAATAAACACTTTACGTCCATCATCTAACTAATGAATTTTGATGAATCATAGGTAATTAGTCATAGTATTCTTGGATTTATAATGTGGAGAGATGCAAATCTGGTAGATCTTAAATGCAATGAATCCACTGAATCATTCTACCGATTTATTTGAAAGGTAATTATTTTATCAAATTATGTTGCTTGTTATAAGATATGATATAGAGCTTAAAAAATGCTAACTTTGTAAAAGCATTACATTATATAATCACGTCATTAAGACATTGAACTCTCTGTATCATGCACATGCAGCTATATTATGTGGAGAACTTGTTGGTGCCCATATTACGATTTTAAGCATGAAGAAGATACGGGTTGTGGCTGATCCTTTATTTTTACGTTTTAACTTTATCGTCTGATTTTAATTTTATAAATGTTTTTAGTGTTTTAAAAAATAATTATTTTTGAAGGGCCATCGTATGTACTTAACTTTTAATTAATGATATTTTATGCATTCGATTACCGGTTGAGTAAACACTACAAGAAAAGGGCTCTTGTGATGAAAATTTGGTAACAATCACTATTCACTCATCTTAGTGACAATAAAAGCTTGTCGCAACTAATTAATGACGAACCTAGTAGTTGTCATTAATCGATCACTAAATTACATGTCAAACACATTATGTGACAAAAGCTTGTGTAGAAATCTTAGCTTGGTAAATATTGTACAAACTGCGAATTTATATAACTGCGAACTTAAGAACAAGTTCGCAGGTACTGCTCATGAGAACTTAATTAAGTTCGCAGGTACTGTTCATGCGAACTTAATTAAGTTCGCAGGTACTGTTCCAGTTTATATAAATAGCAGTTTCAGTTTTCATTTTATGCAAGTGTGTGTACATAGTAAAATCCGGGAGATTGAGAGACAGCAAGCTAGTATTGTACACGTTATTGTCAAATAAATAAAAGATCACATCTTTTATTTACATTTCGCGTTTATATATTCACATATTGATTCGGTAATTAGGTTTCCGCACTATTATCGAACAGATTCGATTCATCTACGAGGTCTACGGGACTTTCAAATGGTATCAGAGCCTTCATACATGGATACGAGGTGATTTGAATCGAATTTGTTTGTGAAATTTGCTTCGAAATTGGAATTCTGTGATTTAAGCTTGAGTTCTTCAAATTGAGGATTCGTTTAGCTTGCTTAAGCATCGAATTAGCTGTGTTAATCAGGTTTAAAGCTTGATTTTGATCAAAGACGTGTAAAATTTGGATACTCAACTTTGACGGTGTTACGGACGTGAAATTAAGGTTTGAAATTGTGTTCTGCGAGCTTAATCCTTGCAAATTAAGTTCGTATTGGTTCCAGAAGTTGAATACGAGTGGTTTTTGGTGATAATTTAGTTGTTTTCGTGAAATTGACACTTGGTTGTTTTCGGACTCGAAGTGCTACTTGAATTTGTGCGTACTTATCAATAACTATCATTTGCGCACTTAATTTTGAAGTTAGGCGTGAAGTCTACTGCGTACTTGTGTGATAACTGTCAACTGCGCACTTGTTGAAATACTATTACTTCGTACTTACTTGATCTGCGAACTTGTGGATTGTGTACTTGTTTAAGTGCGCATTTACTGTTTGTGCGTACTTATTATTTTTTTTTTTAAAAAGAGTTATTTGGCGGGAAACTCGCGAAAAATTTTGTGTTTTCAAATTTTGTCCTAAGGCTTAAAAGTGTTCAATTTTAGCTTGGAAAAAGTTTCATTTTACCCGAGCATTTTTAGACGTTTTGAACAAAAAATTTGGAGGTGTTGGTGGAGAAACCTTGGTTGGTTTTAATGGATTTTATCACCCGGAAGACTCAGTTTGATGTATATATTACTGATTTACTGCCAAAGAAGCCGATTTGCGGACTTCGATTACCGAAAGGTATGAGACACCGTGCATTTCAGTGCCTGTCAAAGAACGGTTGAAAATGCGCAAGCTTGGGGAGAAAGCTTACAAGACGATTACCTCATGTTTGCCAAAGGATGTAGTTTATCGTTTTAAGCATCAAAACACAGCTTTTGATTTGTGGAATTATATTGTGTAACACCCTCAACTTTTAATGATTTGCGGAAGCACGATTTGGGTGTTACTAATTAATAACAATGCACAAAGATATAGAGTAAACGACTCTATATGTGTCGTTTTAACAAAATATATTAATATGGAAATGTTTACAACATTTAAAACTTTACATAGCTCGAGTTTAAATAAAATGAGATTTCAGTACATAAGTACTTGTACAAAATATACTAATGCAAGAAAATCTCAATCGTCTGTATGCTGACTCGAGCTAAAAGTCCTGAAGCAGAAGCAACCTACTGCTTGGTACCTGCGATACATGCTAAATGGGTCAGCTAAAGCTGGTGAGCTCACATGTTTGAAATCAAGTAATATGGTATGAACCGCAAGATTTAATAATGATTTGCATCCAGCAAATGAAATGATAATAATCATGTATACAGCCATGAGCACATAGTTGAGCTTAACTCGAGGGCCGGGTCCCCTATAGAGAATTCCGGGCGAGGTGCCTCCACGAATGCCTAATCAACATTCGTCTTCCCAAATATTAGTACATCCGTTTACCCGGTTAGTGCTTGCTAACCCGAACGAGGAGGGTCAATCCTATATGGTACCATATACTAATATTCATGCTACAACGTATTAACAACTATGCTGATGGAGGACTTTAAATGATTAGTTGTGAAAAACTCATGTAGTATATGAAATGTTTGTACTCGCGTTCACATGTTAAAAATGAGCAGTATATCACACCCCTGAGTAAAATAGTAAAAAGAGGGGCTATGAGACTCACCTGAGTCTTGTGAGTTTAACTTAATAAACTTGAGTTGATTAGTCGAGTATGAAGTCCAAAGACTTGTAACCCGAGGGTGTCCACGACACGCGATGGTTATAAACATGATTGGGTATCTCAAAAGATCACCCTTGTAGTTGTTACACAACTATATATATGTCCAAATTACTACGATTTGGTTGATTTGTTAAGTGTTTGAAAATGTGTACGACCCGTTGGTGATGGATTTGAAAGAATAACTTTAAGTATTATTATCATGTTATTGGTGTTTTGCAGTTACAAGTGTGTTCCAATGTGTTTTATAAGTCGTATCGTATAAGTGTTTGAGGTTATATAGGTTCGACACTTAGTGAAATTTTTGTTTGGAAACCTGCTGTTTTATGCGACACAGTCGTGCGACACAAAGGTAGTTATGCGACACAAGGGTTGTGTCGCATAGAAATGCGACACAATATCTATACGACACAAGGGTTGTGTCGCATAGATGCGAGATGCTGATTCAACAGCGACATAGTGATTGTGTCATATGAAGTTTGCGACATAGTATGCGACATAATGGTTGTGTCGCAAGATTTACGACACTATTTATTTAGTACGACACAAGGTGCGACATAGAGGATTTTATACGACACAATAGGCAAAATACGACAATAAATGCGACACAAGGCTTGTGTCGCATTGAAGAACACCAACCCAGAAAGTCCGACTGTCGAGATTTTTCCGGCCAAAAACCCAATTTAAACCCGTTTTTAAGCTATAAAATCGTGTTCTACACTTTGTAATGGACATATATAAGTTATATAAACAACTAACAAGTGAAAAATACTAAGAATCGAAAGGTTTCTGGATTTTGTCGGAAACTTACAAAGTGGCGAAATGGAAATCCGGAAAGATAGAAGTGTAGATGGTTGTGAGGTGGTCGTGAATCTCTAAAAATATTGATGATCCGAGTGCGTTTCGTGTTGTTATTTTGAGATTTAAGTGGTTTGGTGGTTTTGGAGAATGAAAGAAAAAAAAAAAAGAGTAAGAGAGAGAGAGATAAGAGAGAAATGAGAGAAATGAAAGGGAAAGTGGGAGGTTATCCTCCCATTTTTCAGTCTCCAACTCGCGCTCCGTGCGGTGTTCGTTTATTCCGTCGATTAACGTTTTAATGAGTATTTCACGCGTTAATTATCCATTTTTTTAAAATACGAATTTTGTTTAATAATTTAATTAAATTGTTTTACCAATTATCTAAAAATTTAAAGATTGAAAATGTGATTTAAATAATTTGCGTATTTTGTTGTTAATTAGGTAAGTTCAAATTGTAAGAAGCGGGACAACTTTGGGAATAAAATTTAAACAGTAGTTTGGACCCAGTAATGTTTTCAGATAATGTTTTATACTTAAATATAAATTGTGTCACCAACGTCCGTATTTATGGAACCGAATTACATTCGATTTTAAATTGCGTATGATTTAAATTAAATCGCATTTTCGTATATATTCAACAATATATAATTCGATACATTAATTAGCCTAACACATAACTAATTACATGTATTAACATATGATTAGGCACTAATTACTAGTCCTAATTTGGCGGGTGTTACATTCTCCCCCTGTAAAGAGAATTTCGTCCCGAAATTTAGCTCGAGGTCGCGTTTGATGTAGAATCAGAGAATAGTTGAGGATATTTGAGTCGCATTTGGTCCTCACGTTCCCAAGTGAATTCCGGACCACGCCGCGAATTCCATCTGACTTTGACGATGGGAATACGACTTTGTTTTAGTTGTTTGACCTCACGGTCCATGATTTCGACAGGTTCCTCAACGAAATGAAGTTTATCGTCAACACGAATTTCATCGAGTGTAATAATGAGTGTCTCATCAGACAGACATTTCTTCAAGTTAGAAATGTGAAAGGTAGGGTGCACGCTGCTGAGTTCGGATAGTAGCTGCAATCGATAAGCTACGGGGCCAATCCGTTCGAGGATCTCAAAAGGCCCGATGTACCTGGGATTTAACTTCCCGCGTTTGCCAAACCGGATGACGCCTTTCCAAGGCGATACTTTTAAAAGTACTCGATCCCCAACTTGGAACTCGAGTGGTTTGCGTCTCACGTCAGCATACTTTTCTAGACGATCACGTGCGGCTTTGAGTCTGTTTTGGATTTCCACAATTTTCTCAGTGGTGGCGTGTATGAGTTCAGGACCAGTGAGTTGACTATCTCCCACTTCAGTCCAACAGATCGGTGATCGGCACTTACGACGGTACAGTGCCTCAAAAGGTGCAGCCTTAATGCTGTCGTGATAGCTGTTATTGTACGAGAATTCGCACAACGGTAGATGTCTTTCCCAGTTTGTACCGAAATCAACTACGCAGGCGCGTAGCATATCTTCCAGTGTCTGAATGGTTCATTCACTTTGGCCATCGGTTTGAGGATGGTATGCGGTACTCATATCAAGACGGGTACCCATTGCTTTTTGAAGTGACTGCCAAAAGTGAGAGGTGAAACGGGCATCTCTGTCAGAGATGATCGAGATTGGAACACCGTGTTGAGAAACGATTTCCTTGATGTAGATTTGTGCAAGGCGCTCCATTTTATCGTTTTCCTTGATTGCCAGGAAATGAGCAGATTTGGTGAGGCGGTTAACGATCACCCAAATGGTATCGCAACCGTTCGACGACTTGGGTAGTTTGGTTATGAAATCCATGGCAATTTGTTCCCATTTCCATTCAGGGATTTCAGGTTGTTGGAGTAAACCAGGAGGTTTCTGATGTTCGGTTTTGACTTTCGAGCAAGTAAGACACTTGCTGACATAAGTGGCGATTTCGGCTTTCATATTTGGCCACCAATAAAATTCCTTGATGCCGTGGTACATGTAACACCCCCGAAATTCACTGTTTTGCGGAAGCATAGTTTGGGGTGTTACTAATCAAATATCACAGCACAAAGATAAGGTAAACGACATCTATATGCAACGTTTGTAAATTAGTTACATTCCATAGATATATTGTTTGAAAACTTAGTGTTTTCGTATACAAAAATGTAGTTTCCCTAGAGTCCGCGCGTGTAGCGGGAGATTCTATTACATAATCAAAATATACAAAAGATAATGCTAAGAATCTCCGTTAATGCAGTTATGTTGAAATCATGCGACTCTAGCTAAAATCCTGGAGTAATCCTACTCCATCCGAGTACCTGAGAAAACATGCTAAAAAGTGTCAACCAAAAGGTTGGTGAATCTCACAGGTTTGTAAGTAATATCAGTTTTGAACACGAGATTTCATCAGTAATGCCCACAGGCGTAAAATCAGCAATTTCAATCTAGAAATCGTAAACCAGTATTTGCAATCCCGCAAATGTAAGTAAGTAAGTTTATACCGTTGCCATGAGGCTCATAATCGAAGCTTAACCCGTAAGTAATAAGTTTGCTCCCGTGACATGCTCGTAAATGAGCAAGCATCAGTAACGAATAAGTAGTCACCCGTTTCTACGTGTAAATCGGTACGTGGCAGCGCTACTGCCCCGGGCGGGGAGGGTCATTTCCCTAATGGATCCATTAACTAGTGTTCGCGCTTAAGTCCATAACTAACGATATATGATGGAGAGACTTCTGTAAATAGTAAACAACTCATGCAATTTCGTTTAGTATAGTAAGCAGTTTAGTACTTGTGTTCAAGAAAAATCAGTAGCATGTATCTCCCCCAATAAGATAAAACAGTAAAAGTGAGGCCGTAAGACTCACCTGAGTCTTGTAGTAATCAGTTGCAATTAGCAAGTAGTAAGTAAAGCAAGTAGGTTCTCTGAACCCGTAACCTTCAAATGCCTAATCATATGAAGTTATGTAAGTATGCGTCTCACGAGACGTTTCGTTTAGTTGTACACAACTAGTATATCCAGTGTTTGTCCGTATGTTTTTAATTGTTTGTTTGTTGGAAAACATGTTTGGCCCGTTGGTGACGGTTTGTTGCAAAAATTCTAAAATGTTGACTTTGCTACAGTAAATGTGGTACAGTGAATTGCTACAGTAACTTTGACTTTTCTATAGTGAAAATCCTTTAAAATTTCCAAGTTTTCTGTTTTCTACGACATAAGCTGCGACACAAGGATTTGTATGCGACACAAGGGTTGTGTCGCATGAAGGATGCGACACAAGAGCTCTGCGACACAGTGGTTGTGTTGCAAAAAGCTTGCGATGCTAATTCAATAGCGACAGAAAGGTTGTGTCGTATAATATACGACATAGTATGCGACATAGAGTGCGACACAATATTGTGTCGCAAAGGTTACGTCACTAAAGGATTGGTACGACACAAGGTGCGACACAAACGGGTTTATGCGACACAGCATGCGACACAAGGCTTGTGTCGCATGTATGAACACCAGCCCAGAAACTTTCGGGTTTCAAGAATTTCCCACCAAAAACGCAAATCTAACCCATTTTCGAGCTATAAAATCGTGTATTCTTCATGTATTAGGTTATATCTAAGTTGTGTACACATCAAAACATCAAAACATTACACCAAATTGAATAGATCTAAGATTTTAGAAATTTCTTACTTTTGCAAATCGAGCTAAATGGAGGATGAATTGATGAAAACGGTCTTGATATTCTTGCTCCACTCGTGATGGTGACTCCAAATATGAAATTTTCGTGTGTCGGTTTGTATTTCGAAAATTTGGTGTAGATTGGAGTTGAGAGAGTTTATGAGGTGTGTGTTTTTGGAGAAATGAAAAATGAAAGAAGAAAGTAGGAGTGGGGGTGGGGTTGGCTGATCCATCAAGGAAGGAGGGGAAATTACTCCCCAAAACGCAGTGTTGACTCCGTGTCCTAATAGTTTAGTCACTAGTTTTTAATATCTAACCAAACGTTTATATTTTAAAACGTAACTGGAGTATTAAAATTAAAAATACCTTGAAATTAATAATAAAAATATTTGTCGAAGTATTTAAATTATTAATTCGTGTTTATTACGTTTTGTTGCATTATTTAAAATGTCGTCGCGATAATATGTAAATAATGTCCGTTCAGTTGCGTATTTTATATACCAAAAATACGTTCTCATTATTTAAGTTAATTTATGTCACCAACGTCCAAATAACTGTGTCGGACTCCGTCCGGTTAATTCGCACGATTTATCCGAATCGCGTAAGTACAAACATATATATATAAATCACCTTATATATATATATACAAATAGAGTCTGCAATTAGTCCTATTACATACTAATTACATCTAGTTACAATTAATTAGGCTAAATTAATTACCCTAATTTAGCAGGTGTTACATTCTCCCCTTGTTAAAGAAATTTCGTCCCGAAATTTGCTTGAGTGCACGGACGGTGCGTTATCTGGGAAGAGATGTGGGTATTTCTGTCGCATTTGGTCTTCCCGTTCCCAGGTGAACTCAGGGCCGCGCCTAGAATTCCACCTGACCTTTACGATGGGAATACGACTCTGTTTCAATCGTTTGACCTCACGGTCCATGATTTCCATAGGTTCCTCGACAAAATGAAGTTTATCATCGATTTGAATTTCGTCGAGCGGTATAATCAATGTCTCGTCAGACAGACATTTCTTCAAGTTAGAAATGTGGAATGTATTGTGTACGCTGCTAAGTTCAGCAGGAAGTTGCAGGCGGTATGCCACTGGACCAATCCTTTCAAGGATTTCGAATGGTCCGATGTATCTAGGATTTAGTTTGCCTCGTTTTCCGAATCGAATAACACCCTTCCACGGTGCCACTTTGAGAAGTACCTTGTCCCCTACCTGGAACTCAAGGTGTTTGCGTCTTACGTCAGCATAGCTTTTCTGACGATCACGTGCGGCTTTCAGCCGGTTTTGAATACCGATGATTTTCTCAGTAGTTTCCTGAATGATTTCTGGACCCGTGAGTTGGGAATCTCCTAACTCAGTCCAACAGATAGGTGATCGGCACTTACGTCCGTAAAGTGCCTCGAAGGGTGCAGCCTTTATGCTGGTATGGTAACTGTTGTTGTACGAAAACTCGCACAACGGTAAATGATTTTCCCAAGAAGTACCGAAGTCAACTACGCAGGCTCGTAGCATATCCTCCAGTGTTTGAATAGTTCGCTCGCTTTGGCCATCGGTTTGCGGGTGATAAGCAGTACTCATATCCAGACGAGTACCAAGAGATTTTTGTAGCGATTGCCAAAAGTTAGAAGTAAAACGGCTGTCCCTATCCGAGATGATCGAGATAGGTACACCGTGTCGCGAGATGATTTCTTTGACATAGATGCGAGTCAGACGCTCCATCTTGTCGGTTTCCTTGATGGCCAGAAAATGAGCAGATTTCGTGAGACGGTCCACGATCACCCAAATGGTATCGCAACCACTCGAAGTTTTCGGTAGTTTGGTAATGAAGTCCATGGAAATCTGTTCCCATTTCCATTGAGGAATTTCAGGTTGTTGGAGCAACCCCGAGGGTCTTTGGTGTTCGGCCTTGACTTTGGAACAGGTTAGGCATTTACTGACGTACAAGGCAATGTCAGCTTTCATGTTAGGCCACCAATACAACCCTTTGACGTCGTGATACATCTTGTCAGAACCAGGATGTATAGAGTATCGAGATTTGTGAGCTTCAGCCATCACCAAATCTCGCAAGTTTCCGAATTTGGGTAACCACACCCGGTTAGAGAAGTATCGAGTTCCATCGGGTTTGATTTCGAATTGTTTATCCAAGCCTCGCAAGGCTTCATTTTTCAAGTTTTCATCGTTGAGTGCTTCAAGTTGAGCGGTAAGGATTTGAGCAGGAAGCTCGTTATGAATTGTCATAGAAAGTGCTCGGACTCGAAGGGGTTTCACTCGTTCTTTTTGGCTTAAGGCATCGGCAACTACGTTAGCCTTGCCCGGATGGTATTTGATCTCGCATTCGTAGTCACTAAGTAACTCAACCCAGCGACGTTGCCTCATGTTTAGATCCTTCTGATCAAATATGTGTTGGAGACTTTTGTGATCAGTGAAGATAGTGCTTTTCGTACCGTAGAGATAATGTCTCCAGATTTTCAATGCGAAGACCACAGCACCTAACTCGAGGTCGTGGGTCGTATAGTTTTTCTCGTGGATTTTTAGTTGTCGTGAGGCATAGGCAATGACTTTTTCCCATTGCATCAACACACAACCAAGTCCTTGGTGTGAGGCATCGCAGTAAACTATGAAATCGTCGGTGCCCTCGGGTAAGGACAAGATCGGTGCACTGCAAAGTTTGTTTTTCAATAGTTGGAAAGCTGACTCTTGTTTATCAGTCCAATCGAACTTCTTATCTTTCTGAGTCAGTGTGGTTAGGGGAACAGCTATTCTTGAAAAGTTTTCGATGAATCGGCGGTAATAACCAGCAAGACCTAAGAATTGTCTCACTTCGGTTGGAGTGGTCGGTGACTCCCAGCCCTTGATTGCTTCAATCTTGGCGGGATCAACATGAATTCCTTGGCTGTCAATCACGTGCCCGAGGAATTGAACGGTTCGAATCCAGAACTCACACTTAGAGAATTTGGCATATAACTCTTCGTGTTTAAGAAGTCCTAGAATGGTTTTCAGATGTTGAGCATGTTCCTGCTCGTTGCGAGAGTAAATCAGGATATCATCGATGAACACAATGACGAATTTGTCAAGATATGGTTTGCACACCCGATTCATAAGGTCCATGAATACGGCCGGTGCGTTGGTCAACCCGAATGGCATCACTTGGAATTCGTAATGCCCATAGCGAGTTCGGAAAGCTGTCTTTGGGATATCATTGTCACGGACTCGGAGTTGATGATAACCCGACCGTAGATCAATCTTTGAGTAAACACTCAATCCCTGGAGTTGGTCAAATAGGTCATCGATTCTAGGAAGCGGGTACCGATTCTTTATGGTTAGCTTATTCAGCTCTCGGTAATCGATACACATGCGGAAAGATCCATCTTTCTTTTTCACGAATAAGACCGGAGCTCCCCAAGGCGAGGAACTTGGTCGAATGAATCCTCTGTCCAGGAGTTCCTGTAGTTGGTTAGAAAACTCCTGCATTTCGGATGGTGCTAAACGGTAAGGGGCTCGTGCCACGGGTGCAGCTCCGGGCACAAGTTCGATTTGGAATTCAACTTGTCTAGGTGGCGGAAGTCCGGGCAAGTCTTCAGGAAAGACTTCCGGGAAATCCCGCACGATCGGAACATCCTCAAGTCGCTTCTCCTCCGACTTCTTCTCCGTTACATGTGCGAGGATGGCTTGATACCCTTTTCGTAGATATTTTCTAGTTTTCAGACAGGATACAATATTTAAATTCCGTCTACCGGTCTCCCCTTGTAGGACTAAGGTTCCACCGGAGACAAGAGGTATGCGAACGAGTTTGTCATGACAGATGATTTCAGCTCGGTGCTTGGATAACCAATCCATACCGACAATAATATCGAAGCTGCCGATCTCGACAGGGATTAAATCAATGGAAAACATTTCGTTCGTGAGGTTAAGTGTACAGTTGTGTATGATGCTATCAGTCTCAATCAGTTTGCCATTAGCTAATTCTACAATGTATTTAGCATCTAAGGCAGTGGGAGTAATATCTAGTAAAGGGCTAAATTTCTCAGAAATGAAGCTTCTATCGGCACCGGTATCAAATAACACAGAAGCAGTAAGGTCGTTGAGAAGGAACGTACCCGTCACGACATTCGGGTCTTGTCTGGCTTCCCCAGCCTTGATAACGAATGCTCTACCGCGAGCAGGGTTGTTGTTATTTTTCAGCTTTGGGCAATCTTTCTTGAAGTGCCCTGAATTTCCGCACCCAAAGCAGGCCTTTGGTGCGTTGGTGTTGGGGGTAGAAATGTTGGTTCGGCAATCCTTGGCTAGGTGCCCGAACCGTTTGCAGTTGGAGCAAGGGCAAGAACCGTCATGATGGCGGCTGCATTTGGAACAGTAGGGCTTGTTCCCGCTGTACCCTTTCTTTTCCGAAGTCCCCGATGAATAAGCCTTAATGTACTCAGGCTTTTTGTTGGAGGTTTGGTTAGATGAGTTGGGGTTACCTTCCCACTTGCGTTTGTTGTTTGCAGATGGGGTTGAAGTTGTGCCGCGACGGACAGAATTTGCCGTTAACTCATGGGCCATACGGATGGCGCTCTGAATAGTACCCGGATTGGAAGAAGTTACCAGGTCTTGGAATCTCTCAGGAAGACCATCAACGAATTTCTCGATCCTCTTATACTCAGGATCGACCATGGTTGGGCACAGAAGTGCCAGTTGGTGGAAACGGTTTGTGTATCCGGTGATGTCATCACCCTGCATCTTGTGGTTCCAAAATTCCATTTCCAGCTGTTTCAATTCATCCCTGGGGCAGTACTCGCCCCTCAACATCTCCTTCAACTCCTCCCACGGGAGTTTGTAAGCATTAGCAACACCCACAGTCTGGGCATAGGTGTTCCACCAGGTGAGTGCGGTGTCAGTAAAAGTACTAACGGAGAACTTAACTTTGTCTCCTTCCGCACAGTTGCAGATCAGAAATACGGATTCGACTTTCTCGATCCAGCGTACTAGACCGATAGCTCCCTCAGTACCTGCAAAGTTTAGAGGTTTGCAGTTCTGAAAGTCTTTGTATGAACAGGGTTTAGCAGTAGGGGTTTCAGCGGCATCGCTGTTCCTCGTGGAATTTGGTGGAGTATTCCGAGCCAAGGCTTCAGTAACAGCCTGGGTTATAAGGGAGGTAATCTGGGCATCGGTGTATGGTCTTGTCTTTGGCGGCATGATTCTTCAATAAAAGAAATGAAGATACATGAGATTTTGTAGGAACTTGTAATTGTCACAGATGTACATGTATAAAAGCAGTAATACATAACATCAACATGGAAAAATGACAATTATTATGAGTTGAAATATCAAGGAATATTTGATGGATAATGTGAGTTCAAAGGTTACATCCTACAGAGATATTACAAAAGGTGTCGGGAATTGTTACATCCGACTAGTTTATAGAGTAGTGCTAGATAGTCAAAAGATTACGAGATAGATTACAAGACAAAGACTACACTAGTCTTCATGTAGATTAATTTGTTCCATCAGCGCGACAAGGCGGTCCACGGTTTCTGCTAGTCTGTTGGTTTGCCTGGCGTTGTCTTCCACCAAGGCCAGTCGTTGTGCTAGCGTTCGAGAGTGATCCTCAGTCTCCTGTGAACGCTGTTCACATTCCTCTAGTCGGTTTCGTACAAGTTCATCCGCACCTAATTCGGCGGTCATTGAATCCTGAATTATGTTTACAGAGAGGTTGGTATCCTCTTGTTCTCGCTGGAGTTGGGATATGTGATCAAGTGCTTGGCGAAGCAGGTAGGTCATTCGGTGTTGTTCCTGTTCAAGACTTTCGAGTCTTTGCTCCTGACGGCGGAATTGGGTAGCCAATACTGGCAACGTGAGATGTGCCGAGTTCTGAGAGTTATGTACAGGATAAGGGCTGTTTTGAGGCGACCTTGTGTTCCTCCTGGCTACTCGTGGGTTCCGTGACCCATGTGAGTGAGAGTGTGACGGATTAGGTGGTGTGTTTGCCATTCCTGTGGCAGAATGTAAGTAAGACGAGGCTAATATATATACATATATCATATCCAGCCTATTGTCTAGCACGTATCAAGTAATGGTCCGGTTCTCTCGTGGTCAGAGTCAACTAACGTATCCCCGTTCAACATAATCATTTCAGACCTTACATCATCTTTCCTTAATTGTACATAGTTGATCAGGCTATGTTAAATTAAAGTCGTATGCTGTAATTTCTGAACCAGTCATGTCTAATAAGAGAATACTGCCTAACGATCATAGTCTAGGCCCACTAAATGCAACCTAGTTCACTATAACCTTAGGCTCTGATACCAATTTGTAACACCCCCGAAATTCACTGTTTTGCGGAAGCATAGTTTGGGGTGTTACTAATCAAATATCACAGCACAAAGATAAGGTAAACGACATCTATATGCAACGTTTGTAAATTAGTTACATTCCATAGATATATTGTTTGAAAACTTAGTGTTTTCGTATACAAAAATGTAGTTTCCCTAGAGTCCGCGCGTGTAGCGGGAGATTCTATTACATAATCAAAATATACAAAAGATAATGCTAAGAATCTCCGTTAATGCAGTTATGTTGAAATCATGCGACTCTAGCTAAAATCCTGGAGATATCCTACTCCATCCGAGTACCTGAGAAAACATGCTAAAAAGTGTCAACCAAAAGGTTGGTGAATCTCACAGGTTTGTAAGTAATATCAGTTTTGAACACGAGATTTCATCAGTAATGCCCACAGGCGCAAAATCAGCAATTTCAATCTAGAAATCGTAAACCAGTATTTGCAATCCCGCAAATGTAAGTAAGTAAGTTTATACCGTTGCCATGAGGCTCATAATCGAAGCTTAACCCGTAAGTAATAAGTTTGCTCTCGTGACATGCTTGTAAATGAGCAAGCATCGGTAACGAATAAGTAGTCACCCGTTTCTACGTGTAAATCGGTACGTGGCAGCGCTACTGCCCCGGGCGGGGAGGGTCATTTCCCTAATGGATCCATTAACTAGTGTTCGCGCTTAAGTCCATAACTAACGATATATGATGGAGATACTTCTGTAAATAGTAAACAACTCATGCAATTTCGTTTGGTATAGTAAGCAGTTTAGTACTTGTGTTCAAGAAAAATCAGTAGCATGTATCTCCCCCAATAAGATAAAACAGTAAAAGTGGGGCCGTAAGACTCACCTGAGTCTTGTAGTAATCAGTTGCAATTAGCAAGTAGTAAGTAAAGCAAGTAGGTTCTCTGAACCCGTAACCTTCAAATGCCTAATCATATGAAGTTATGTAAGTATGCGTCTCACGAGACGTTTCGTTTAGTTGTACACAACTAGTATATCCAGTGTTTGTCCGTATGTTTTTAATTGTTTGTTTGTTGGAAAACATGTTTGGCCCGTTGGTGACGGTTTGTAGCAAAAATTCTAAAATGTTGACTTTGCTACAGTAAATGTGGTACAGTGAATTGCTACAGTAAAATTTGACTTTTTGCTACAGTAACTTTGACTTTTCTATAGTGAAAATCCTTTAAAATTTCCAAGTTTTCTGTTTTCTACGACATAAGCTGCGACACAAGGATTTGTATGCGACACAAGGGTTGTGTCGCATGAAGGATGCGACACAAGAGTTCTGTGACACAGTGGTTGTGTCGCAAAAAGCTTGCGATGCTAATTCAATAGCGACAGAAAGGTTGTGTCGTATAAAATACGACATAGTATGCGACATAGAGTGCGACACAATATTGTGTCGCAAAGGTTACGTCACTAAAGGATTGGTACGACACAAGGTGCGACACAAACGGGTTTATGCGACACAGCATGCGACACAAGGCTTGTGTCGCATGTATGAACACCAGCCCAGAAACTTTCGGGTTTCAAGAATTTCCCACCAAAAACGCAAATCTAACCCATTTTCGAGCTATAAAATCGTGTATTCTTCATGTATTAGGTTATATCTAAGTTGTGTACACATCAAAACATCAAAACATTACACCAAATTGAATAGATCTAAGATTTTAGAAATTTCTTACTTTTGCAAATCGAGCTAAATGGAGGATGAAATAATGAAAACGGTCTTGATATTCTTGCTCCACTCGTGATGGTGACTCCAAATATGAAATTTTCGTGTGTCGGTTTGTATTCCGAAAATTTGGTGTAGATTGGAGTTGAGAGAGTTTATGAGGTGTGTGTGTTTTTGGAGAAATGAAAAATGAAAGAAGAAAGCAGGAGTGGGGGTGGGGTTGGCTGATCCATCTAGGAAGGAGGGGAAATTACTCCCCAAAACGCAGTGTTGACTCCGTGTCCTAATAGTTTAATCACTAGTTTTTAATATCTAACCAAACGTTTATATTTTAAAACGTAACTGGAGTATTAAAATTAAAAATACCTTGAAATTAATAATAAAAATATTTGTCGAAGTATTTAAATTATTAATTCGTGTTTATTACGTTTTGTTGCATTATTTAAAATGTCGTCGCGATAATATGTAAATAATGTCCGTTCAGTTGCGTATTTTATATACCAAAAATACGTTCTCATTATTTAAGTTAATTTATGTCACCAACGTCCAAATAACTGTGTCGGACTCCGTCCGGTTAATTCGCACGATTTATCCGAATCACGTAAGTACACACATATATATATATAAATCACCTTATATATATATATACAAATAGAGTCTGCAATTAGTCCTATTAGATACTAATTACATCTAGTTACAATTAATTAGGCTAAATTAATTACCCTAATTTAGCAGGTGTTACAGTACATCTTATCGGATCCTGGATGGATAGAATATTTGGACTTGTGAGCCTCATCCATCACCAAGTCTCGTAGGTTCCCGAAATTAGGCAACCAGATTCGGTTTGAGAAATACCTAATCCCGTTAGATTTGGTTTCAAATTGTTTGTCAATACCCCGTAAGGCTTCGTTTTTGATGTTTTCAGGTTTCAGGGCTTCGATCTGAGCGCTATGAATCTGAACGGTAAGGTCGTTGTGAATGGTCATACTGAGGGCTCGGACTCGAAGTGGTTTTGGTCGTTCCTTTCGACTGAGGGCATCGGCAACAACATTTGCCTTCCCTGGATGGTACTTGATCTCACAATCGTAATCGGTGAGCAACTCGACCCATCGACGTTGCCTCATATTGAGATCCTTTTGATCGAATATATGTTGGAGACTTTTATGATCGGTAAAGATTGTGCACTTAGTGCCGTAGAGATAATGTCTCTAGATTTTGAGAGCAAAAACGACAGCTCCAAGTTCGAGATCATGAGTGTTGTAGTTCTTTTCGTGAATTTTCAGCTGTCGTGAGGCATAGGCAATGACTTTGTCTCGTTGCATCAGCACACAACCGAGACCTTGGTGGGAAGCATCGCAGTATACCACGAAGTCATCGGTGCCTTCGGGTAGTGATAGAATTGGAGCACTGCAAAGCTTTTGTTTCAGAAGTTGGAACGCTGACTCTTGTTTATCGGTCCAATCGAACCTTTTGTCCTTCTGAGTCAGTACCATGAGTGGTTGAGCTATTTTGGAGAAATTTTCGATAAATCGCTGATAGTACCCAGCAAGACCCAAGAATTGACGTACTTCAGTTGCAGTGGTGGGTGCTTGCCAGTCTTTGATAGCCTCGATTTTTGATGGGTCAACGTGAATTCCCTGACTGTCGATCACGTGACCAAGGAATTGAACGGTTTTTATCCAGAACTCACACTTAGAGAATTTAGCATACAGCTCTTCGTGAGTAGTTCTAGAATGGTTCTGAGGTGTTGCGCATGTTCTTGCTCGTTGCGCGAGTAAATGAGTATGTCATCGATAAAGACAATGACAAACTTGTCGAGGTAAGGTTTATACACCCGGTTCATGAGGTCCATGAATACAGCCGGTGCGTTGGTTAGGCCAAAGGGCATCACTTGGAATTCGTAGTGCCCATAACGAGTTATGAAAGTAGTTTTTGGAATATCGGTGTCGCGAACTCGTAACTGATGATACCCTGATCGCAGGTCGATTTTTGAGTAGAAACTTGAACCCTGAAGTTGGTCGAATAGATCATCAATGCGAGGAAGTGGGTATCGGTTTTTGACGGTCAATTTGTTCAATTCTCGGTAATCGATGCACATTCGGAATGAACCGTCCTTCTTTTTAACAAATAAGACCGGAGCTCCCCAAGGTGAAGAACTCGGTCTAATGAATCCTCTATCCAGGAGTTCCTGTAACTGGGCGGACAACTCCTGAAGTTCAGATGGGGATAAACGGTACGGTGCGCGGGCCACCGGTGCGGCACCCGGCACGAAATCGATTGAGAACTCAACCTGTCTAGGTGGAGGTAGACCAGGTAGTTCTTCCGGAAAGACTTCGGGAAAGTCTTTAGCAATTGGCACATCTTCAAGTCGTTTCTCCTCCGACTTCTTCTCTGTGATGTGTGCGAGTATTGCAGGGTAACCCTTTCTCAGAAATTTTCGGGTTTTTAAGAAAGAGATGATATTGAGTCTCGTCCCACCGGTCTCCCCCTGTATGATCAAGGTTCTACCGACGGCGAGTGGGATGCAGACGATCTTATCGTAGCAAATGATTTCGGCTCGGTGTTTGGACAACCAGTCCATTCCAATAATGACGTCAAAACTTCCGATTTCAACGGGTACAAGATCGATTGAAAAGGTTTCGTCAGCTAGATTTAAAGTGCAATTAGGTATCACACTATTGGTTTCTATAAGTTCCCCATTTGCTAGCTTTACAGTGTACTTAACATCTAAGGCAACAGGAGTGATGTCAAGTAATGGGCAAAAGTCATCGGAGATAAAGCTTCTATCAGCACCAGTATCAAATAGGACAGAAGCAGTTAAGTTGTTGAGGAGGAACATACCCGAGACCACATTCGGGTCTTGGCGGGCGTCCCCGGTTTTGATGATGAAGGCTCTACTTCGAGTGTTGTTGTTGTTGCTGTTGCGGTTGTTATTGTTGTTCTTCAGCTTTGGGCACGTGTCCCTGAAGTGCCCGGGGTTCCCACACTCAAAGCAGACTTTGGGTGTTCTGGTGTTGTTAGGGTTGTTGTTGGTAGGGGAATGGCAATCCTGGGTGAGGTGACCATGCCTCTTGCAATTGCTGCAAAAGGAACCACAGGAACCTTCGTGGTGGCGGTTGCACTTGGAACAATAGGGTTTGCTCCCAGTGTAGCCCCGTTTGATGTCTGTGATGGAGTTGTAGGCTTTGATGGTGTCGGATCTCTTGTTTTGTTGGTTTGGGTGGTTGTTGTGGTAGTCAGACCACTTTCTTTTATTGTTGTGGGAGGTTGAAGTGGGTGGTTCAGAATCTTGGCTCATTGCCATCAGGTCTTGGGCCAGTAGGATTGCACCGTCAATTGTGGCTTGGTTTGAAGAGGCGACGTGCCCCTGAACAGGCTCAGGAAGACCAAGGATGTACTTCCTGATTTTATCAGGTTCTGTGCTTACCATGGCTGGGCGGAGGGCAGCGAGTTGCTGGAATCTGGTGGTATAACCATCGATATTACCACCCTGAACCCTTAGGTTCCAGAACTCCTCGTCCAGCTTTTGGAGTTTGGCGATTGAGCAGTATTTGGCGGTGAGTTTTGCTTTCAAGTCCTCCCAAGAGAGTTGGTAGGCAGTGTCAGCACCCACTGATTGGGTATATGAGTTCCACCAAGAGTGGGCATCATCTTCGAGAGAGCAGGTGGCGAAGTTTACTTTGTCGCCTTCAGCGCATTTGCTAACGCGGAAAACAGTTTCCATTTTCTCGAACCATCTGATCAGTCCGATGGCTCCTTCAGTACCCTTGAAGCTTGAGGGTTTGCAGCTCTGAAAGTCCTTGTAAGAACAAGGTTTAGCAGCAGGGGTTTCAACGGCATCGCTGTTTCTCGCGGAATTTTGTGGAGTATTCCGAGCCAAGGCTTCAATCACAGCCTGGGTTATGAGCGATGTGAGTTGAGCATCGGTGTATGGTCTTGACTTTGGCGGCATGATTCTTCAATAAAAGAAATGAAGATACATGAGATTTTGTAGGAAAGTTGTATTTATCTCAGATGTACATGTATAAAGGCGGTAATCCATAACATCACTATGAAAAAGGAAAAATGGCAATCAGTATAAGTAGAATCAACCAGGAATATTTGATAGATAATACGAGTTCAAAGGTTACATCCTACGGTTGTACTACAAAAGGGATGTCGGCAATTGTTACATCCGACCGAATTATAGAGTAGCGCTTAGATAGTTATTAAACTACCAGATATATTACAAGACAAGAACTACACTAGTCTTAACGTAGATTAATCTGCTCCATCATTTCAATGAGACGATCCACAGTATTAGCAAGTCTGTTGGCCTGTCGGGCATTGTCTTCAGCCAATGCTAGTCGCTGTACCAATCCACTGGTATATTCTTCCGTTTCCCGTGAGCGTTGCTCACACTCTTCAAGTCTGTGTTTCAAAAGGGCGATTTCTACGCTTATCTCCACCACTTTGTTGAAAAGAAAGTCTACATTATTAATGGTGTTTTCGTGATCCTCGGTGACTTGTTCGATGCGTTCGAGGGATGTAAGTCTCCAGTTCTCGTTGGTTTCTTGCAACAAACATCCATGGTGCGAAGTCGCTGCTCGTGTTGGTTCACCCTAGCGGCTAAGGCCGGCAAGGTGAAGTGAGTGGGGTACGGGCCAGCTCGAAGCAACCTGGCATTCCTCCTAGCTACCCTTGGGTTCCGCGACCCGGATTGAGAGCGCGATGAATTGGGTGGGATGTTTGCCATTTCTGAGACAAAGCGTTAGAGAAAGTGAGGCCTATATTCATATAATTCCTATATAATATAGCCTATTGAGTGTCTAGCACAAACATGTTTAAGTCTCGGTCCTCTCGAGGTCAGAGTCTTCTAGTGTACCCTGTTCAGCCATAACTACTTTCAGGTCTTACGTCATCTTTGCTTAATTGTACATAGTTGATCAGGCTATGTTAAATTAAACTCGTATGACGTAATCACTGAACCAGTTATACCTAATAGGGAATACTGCCTAATGGTCGTATTCTAGGCCCACTAAATGCAACCTAGTTCACTATAACCTTAGGCTCTGATACCAATCTGTAACACCCCCAACTTTTAATGATTTGCGGAAGCACGATTTGGGTGTTACTAATTAATAACAATGCACAAAGATATATAGTAAACGACTCTATATGTGTCGTTTTAACAAAATATATTAATATGGAAATGTTTACAACATTTAAAGCTTTACATAGCTCGAGTTTAAATAAAAGGAGATTTCAGTACATAAGTACTTGTACAAAATATACTAATGCAAGAAAATCTCAATCGTCTGTATGCTGACTCGAGCTAAAAGTCCTGAAGCAGAAGCAACCTACTGCTTGGTACCTGCGATACATGCTAAATGGGTCAGCTAAAGCTGGTGAGCTCACAGGTTTGAAATCAAGTAATATGGTATGAACCGCAAGATTTAATAATGATTTGCATCCAGCAAATGAAATGATAATAATCGTGTATACAGCCATGAGCACATAGTTGAGCTTAACTCGAGGGCCGGGTCCCCTATAGAGAATTCCGGGCGAGGTGCCTCCATGAATGCCTAATCAACATTCGTCTTCCCAAATATTAGTACGTCCGTTTACCCGGTTAGTGCTTGCTAACCCGAACGAGGAGGGTCAATCCTATATGGTACCATATACTAATATTCACGCTACAACGTATTAACAACTATGCTGACGGAGGACTTTAAATGATTAGTTGTGAAAAACTCATGTAGTATATGAAATGTTTGTACTCGTGTTCACATGTTAAAAATGAGCAGTATATCACACCCCTGAGTAAAATAGTAAAAAGAGGGGCTATGAGACTCACCTGAGTCTTGTGAGTTTAACTTAATAAACTTGAGTTGATTAGTCGAGTATGAAGTCCAAAGACTTGTAACCTGAGGGTGTCCACGACACGCGATGGTTATAAACATGATTGGGTATCTCAAAAGATCACCCTTGTAGTTGTTACACAACTATATATATGTCCAAATTACTACGATTTGGTTGATTTGTTAAGTGTTTAAAAACGTGTACGGCCCGTTGGTGATGGATTTGAAATAATAACTTTAAGTATTATTATCATGTTATTGGTGTTTTGCAGTTACAAGTGTGTTCCAATGTGTTTTATAAGTCGTATCGTATAAGTGTTTGAGGTTATATAGGTTCGACACTTAGTGAAATTTTTGTTTGGAAACCTGCTGTTTTATGCGACACAGTCGTGCGACACAAAGGTAGTTATGTGACACAAGGGTTGTGTCGCATAGAAATGCGACACAATATCTATACGACACAAGGGTTGTGTCGCATAGATGCGAGATGCTGATTCAACAGCGACATAGTGATTGTGTCGTATGAAGTTTGCGACATAGTATGCGACATAATGGTTGTGTCGCAAGATTTACGACACTATTTATTTAGTACGACACAAGGTGCGACGTAGAGGATTTTATACGAGACAATAGGCAAAATACGACACTAAATGCGACACAAGGCTTGTGTCGCATTGAAGAACACCAACCCAGAAAGTCCGACTGTCGAGATTTTTCCGGCCAAAAACCCAATTTAAACCCGTTTTTAAGCTATAAAATCGTGTTCTACACTTTGTAATGGACATATATAAGTTATATAAACAACTAACAAGTGAAAAATACTAAGAATCGAAAGGTTTCGGGATTTTGTCGAAAACTTACAAAGTGGCAAAATGGAAATCCGGAAAGATAGAAGTGTAGATCGTTGTGAGGTGGTCGTGAATCTCTAAAAATATTGATGATCCGAGTGCATTTCGTGTTGTTATTTTGAGATTTAAGTGGTTTGGTGGTTTTGGAGAATGAAAGAAAAAAAAAAGAGTAAGAGAGAGAGAGATAAGAGAGAAATGAGAGAAATGAAAGGGAAAGTGGGAGGTTATCCTCCCATTTTTCAGTCTCCGACTCGCGCTCCGTGCGGTGTTCGTTTATTCCGTCGATTAACGTTTTAATGAGTATTTCGCGCGTTAATTATCCATTTTTTTAAAATACGAATTTTGTTTAATAATTTAATTAAATTGTTTTACCAATTATCTAAAAATTTAAAGATTGAAAATGTGATTTAAATAATTTGCGTATTTTGTTGTTAATTAGATAAGTTCAAATTGTAAGAAGCGGGACAACTTTGGGAATAAAATTTAAACAGTAGTTTGGACCCAGTAATGTTTTCAGATAATGTTTTATACTTAAATATAAATTGTGTCACCAACGTCCGTATTTATGGAACCGAATTACATTCGATTTTAAATAGCGTACGATTTAAATCAAATCGCATTTTCGTATATATTCAACAATATATAATTCGATACATTAATTAGCCTAACACAGAACTAATTACATGTATTAACATATGATTATGCACTAATTACTAGTCCTAATTTGGCGGGTGTTACATATTGTCCATGAATTCGGCGAAGAAGATGAAATGAAGAAAAGTTCGAACGATGGGATCAAGGAGAAGTTGCTGAAGAAGGAAGAAGAGATTCAGGCAATTCAATCCCAAATACTCATAATAGAGAATGAACGCGAAGAGATGCGTTTAAAAATCGTCAGCCTTGAGCAGAAAATTGCAGAGTTTGAAGATTAACAAATGATGATGAACAAACTTCAAGTTGATCATGATCTTGCAATAAAAATGGTGCAAGATCTTCGTGAGTAGATTGATAAAGCCTCTCAATCATCCAAACCGTCAGTCAAAGATAAGATGAAGATTTACATGGATAAATCTTCCGAACCATTGTTGAGAATGGTTCGTGCAAAAAAGATTTCTCAGTTTATAAATTATTCTTTGCAAAAGAATAAGAAGTACTCTGAGAAATCTCAATCAACCAAACAGTGTAAGCATCAAACGGTTGATTGTTGTGATGATTTCAATTATTCTCAAAGTACCAAAAGATCCGTTTCATTTCAAAAGCCAAAAAGAGCTTTCAAACCGACACAACTACCGGAATCAAGACAAACAAAATCTTGTATATACACACACTACTACAAAAATGCACATTACGGGCGGGGAAAAAGCCCGTTACGGGCGGTGAACCGCCCGCCATCAATGCGAGCGATGCTTAAAATAAAAACTTATTTCGAGGCGGTGAAAACACCGTCTTTAATAATATTATTTTATGGCGGTTCTTAACTTTACGAGCAGTTTATGTTTATCTTATTAAATGTCATTTAAGGGCGGATGGTTTATCTAATTAAAGGCGGTGCGTTTTGCAAGGTTAGCCAGATTTTAAATGTACAGTTAGGCGGTTTATGTTGTAGTTCATGGCGGTGATATTTTTGATTTATTTATAAATATTAGTTATTTTACTTAATTGATAAGGCGGTATATGAGAACCGCTTTTAGTATTAAAAAAAACAAATTATTTAATAAATTATTTAAAATGGGATATATTTTTTAGTTTATTTTGGCGGGGACCGATAACCGCTTAAAGTCCCTGAATATAGTAATATAATATATACATAATAATATATAAAATACTCCAGTAGCTTTATATCGATTTAATTTCGTGCAATTACCAAATTTCACAAGCCAAATAATGACCATATTGATATTAATTTCAAGTAAAGCAAATGATCAACAACATATATATATATATATATATATATATAAATATATATATATATAAATGCATCAAACATATATCAACCAATATTGTATAAACCTAGAAAATACATATTAATACTTAATATCAAGTTCATCTAACTATCCAAACGATCATGAGTTCGAGTACATGACAGGTAAACATCGGCAAACCTTCTAATGCTGTGACACACCGTATCCTCCATGTCCATGTAGGTGTAACTCTCTGTGTCTCTCCATATCTATAAACCAAATTCAATTAACAAGCTAAGTAACTTAGTAACATACAACAAGAAAATTTATTACAATTTATCAAATTTGTGATTGTGAACACTTACTTCAGCTGGGCAGCTTGCTTGGTTAGTCATCATCATGATGAACATATTCTTCATAACGTAGCAACCCGATTCCCAACTTGAACATTGTTGTGGAGAGTTCACCATATTCCAATTCCAGCTCCCGAGATCACACCTAACAATAAAATATTATTAACTACATTTTATCTTAAAATAATATACATACTGAGAAACTCTTACTCTTCCAACCAAGCAACAAATGGATAATCATTCTTAGTTCTTGAACCCATCATTGAATCTAATATGTAGCCCGTACGCTTGACATTGTCGAGAATGAAGAGGATCCACCGAGTATTCATAATTAAAGAAAATTTTAGATGTATATTATTGTAAATAAATTAAGTAGTTATAGTTAAAACCATAAAGCATATAGCCATATATATACACACATTGGTATAAAACCTACCACCTGTGATTATAAAGAGCCATGAAGAACTGTTTGTCAGTGTGGTGGAGAAACTGAGATCTGATGTGATCGGTAGGAACAGTCATGTCACGAGCATCTTGTTCGCAATACAATGATTGGCACATAGCAGGATGTAGGAATGCACATCTGTTTGGAAGTGACTGCCCCTCTCTATTGACCCATAAGTCCCTAAAATTAAAATTATGATAAAATAGTAGAGGTAAGGAATCACACGAATATAACATCATATAGATTACACTTTTTAGTTTTTACAAACCATTATTATAGAACTTACATCGCCCACCAAGACATAATGGAGATATCGATAAAATCATTCATCAGCCATCCTAGCACCGCATAGTAATCAATCCATTCTACACACGGACCAACAAAACCCGGATACATCCCCAATGGCGATATAATTTTAATCAAACCGTCCTTGTCTGCAAAGTGGTTGGTGAAACGGACACCCAGCTCTCTAATTCTTAGAGGTCCAGTCATTAGCTTATCCTCCAAACGTGTAAACTCGTTAGATGGCTCCGGTTGTGGTGAAGTTGGGTATAACACCCGACATTTTTCACAACATATTTTTATAATATTTTCATTATAGGAAGTGCGAATCCCAAAACATAATTAGCCGATGCTTACATAAATCAAACATTTACCAAAGCAAACTATTTTATCATTTATATTATTACAAACCATATTAACTAAAACGGGTGTTATTTATACTTTTCCAAAACTTGATAACCAAAATATCAGAGTTAGAGCGTGCAGTCAAACATCCAGTCAGCTACCATATCCCGCTTTACATCAAAACTAACCAAAATCTGCAAAACATTTAACAACGATGGATTAGCTCACGCTAAGTGAATGAAACCGTAACCAACGGTTCAATCCAATTATAACAAGTCTTACAACTGATGAACTTCAACAAATAAACACATATGCACATAAGTACAAGAGGACCGGCGGTTCCTGGTATACTATCACAGTCACCTGCAATCACTGGTATACTATCACAGTGATTTACAGATAGCCTGAATACTACATTCACTGAATAGGTTAGTTCTCAACTATGTGTATCAAAGTAACCTAGACAGCTACACAATAGTAACCAGGCCCAACCATTGTTGACCTCTCTCCAAAACAACTGAACAACTAGTCACATAAAGGCATATCATATGCAGTTATGGAGTATCAACTTAACAACTGATATAATCGATCAACTACAGCAAACCAATCACTTATCCAAGAACTAAACCACAGGAATAAATAACAACAATATCTATAATGAATCATAACCATAACTACCCTGGTTTACCCGTTGTAACCGAACCCGTTACAACTGGGTTGAACCGAGGATTACAGTATCCACTCACCGATATTCCTGATTCTTCAACTCAGTGGTCTTATATTACTGAGTTTCCTTCTGCTTATCTGAGAATATAAATAACAACAAGTCGGTAACTCGTCTCATAATCATCATCATAACATATTTATCCAATCAAATAATTCCTGAAGTCTAGGCAAACAAAAGTTCAATCAGATAAGAAATCAGAAAATCCCGAAATGACGTTTAAAAATAGTAAAATGCCATTTTCGACCCCTAGATGACCCCAAATGGCCAAAAACTGCCTAGGCTATTAGTATATAGCTTTGATCATTGAGCCGTTTCCGATTGACCATGCGAATTTCAATCAAATCCGAGTTAATGAAATTATCATCTAGTCGCTACCCTGAAAAAACGCATTTTCAAAATTTGCAAAACAAAAACTTTTAAAATCTCGATTCGCAGTGATCTGGATTCGCAGGTCAACTCGGCTCGTAGAATCAACTCGATTCGCATAGCGAAACTCGACTCGCAGAACTCAACTCGACTCGCAGGACTCAACTCGACTCGCAGAACTCAACTCGACTCGCAGGACTCAACTCGACTCGCAGAACTCAACTCGACTCGCTGGACAAACTGGGTTCAGCGAGTTTTGCTGCTGATACGAGTTTTTCGACTCAAATCTCACCAAAACTCAAGAAACTCTTTCTAGGGTTTCTAATACTTCATAGGACCTCTAGAAACGCTTTACAACATCAAACAACAACCAATTACTCTTAATTTCATTAAATCACTCAATTTCTCTAAAAACCCAATTTTATAAACTCAAAAATCACTCACCTCTTTGGAAGAAGATGAAGATACAAGATGAGGAAGATGATGGTAAGTTCAGCTACTAACAAGAATCACAGCCTTTTATGCTATAAAGTTGATATATGATTTCAATTTGCAAAGGTTCAAAGTTGTGGGTTTGATGTTTTTGAAATGAAGAAAAAATTTTAGGGAAACCATATAAGTCGGCTTACAAACCGACTCCACATATTAAGTGGTATAATTTTATACCCGTTCTAAATCTATTGTCTGGAACCTGAAAATACCCGCGAGGCAAAATATTTTATTTTACCGTCAGACTCAACTTTTTAAAACAAGTAACATTTTACTAATCACAATAAAACCTGAGGCTCTCTTACTTGTTTATTTTCAAATAAACCATTTTAAAACATATTAAAATACTATTTAATTCCAGACCCAAAAACTGTGTGTTACATTGGGGGTACAACCTACATTAACAAAACAATGATAAACAATTACCGAATGCCTAAGTGATAGAGTTGAGTGGTGACATGTCGTCACCAAGCAAGAAAAAAGTTAACTAAAAACAATATGACATATAAATCACACACACGTTGATCCAGATTACATTTTACTTGCCTTTATCGCTTGTTGTGGCCACTGAATAACTTCCCTTATTGCATCTCTTAAATATTTTATGCCGTATCTTTCCATTGGGATCGGTAATCCATCACAACCGTTCTCAACGGTATCTACTTGTACACAGACATATTCAGGCTGTAGTCCTTCCTTCTCACTAGGGTGTATCATCCCTCTCACCCATCTAACGAGGTAGTCCCCATACGGCTTCATAAGTTGACATGGTACGGATAGCTATATACATTTTTTAGCAAAAGCAGACAATTACCATTAGAAAGGAAATAGAGTACAAGTACTAGCATGACCAACCAGAAGACCAGCATAGCAGAAGCAACAGCACTCTAGTCTTGTGCGTGCAAAATGTAACAAAATATAGTCTGAGTGTCTGCCATTCGTAGTAAATGAACTATTCGAATTTATATTGTAAACCGTACAAACCAGCCCAAAACCCGATAAGTCATCCCCAACCCGACCAGAAACCCCGGTAAGTCATCCCCAACCCGACCAGAAACCCCGGTAAGTCATCCCCAACCCGACCAGAAAAGTTTGGGGTGCGGGGATCCCCATCGGGTTCAGGTCTTCTTGCCATATACCTAATTACAAGTTAGAAGTTTTCAGTGGAATTTACCTCGTAATCATCAGACCCATCCGGCTCTCCACCACCTCGGTCCATGGCTGCTTTAACTGCCTGTATATGGCGTTGCTGTTCTTCGATTGTGGACGTGTAAAAAGACTCAACCTTGCACTTCTTGTTTCCTTCAATACTTCGCATAAATGTAGATGTGTATAATTTAAGTATGCAAATTTAGCAGTAAAGAATAATACCTAAAGGATTAATCAATCGGTCGGACTTTGTTAGTGTCTGTGGGTTTGTTTAAGTATATATTTAAGTATGCAAATCTAGCAGTGAAAGATAATACCTCAAATGATTGCTCAATCGGTCGGACATTTAACCGTAATTTTGGGTGTCGTTGCTTATCGCCAAAGTCGTCAACTATGTGTAATGTGGAGATGAAAGTCTGATATAGTAATCTATAATGAAAAACCGGCTAAAACTCTAAAAGTAAGAAAAAAAACAATAATACGGCGGTTCTAGTCAGAACCGCTTGACTTTGAATTTTGCCAAAAGTTAAAGGCTCAAATATTTTCATTTTGGCGGGATATGAAAAAGTCAAAATTACTTAATATAATATTTAAATTAATATAGATATAGATATAGATGTATTTTTATTTATAATAAGGGTATGTATTATTTATATACATATATACATACATGTCATGCGTACATACATACATACATGTAGACATACATACATATATACATACGTGCGTACATATATACATGTAGACATACATACATATACATAGAGACATATATATGATACATGCATATATACATACAAACATGCGTACTTACATGGAAATGTTATAAATAAGTAAAGGGTAATATTGTCTTTTCCATGTGTTGAGTTCCAAATTAAGATATGGTGCCAGGTGGAGATGCATTTAACTAGCACAATACACGCGCAATGGAGTGGTGAATTGAAAGTGGTAATGATGGATGGAGATGCGAGTGAATATTTTATAAAATAAAAACATATTGTACTCCATCCGTCCCATTTAAAATGTCCACATTATTATTTTGGGATGTCCCATTATAAGTATCTACTTTGGTATTTAACCAATAAAAAGATTTTAGTAGGTAGATTTAATATTTGATGGTTGAAAAGTATAGTTAGAGGAGAATAAGTAGTAATTAAAAATAATAGATAATGGAATAGGGTATTAATGGAAGTGTTTATAGTGGAGAATAAGTATTAATAGATAATAGATAATGAGATAAGGGTATTAATGGAAATGTAATAAATAAGTCAAGGGTAATATAGTCATTTACTTGTGTTGAGTACCATTTTAAGATAATAGTGGAGAAAAGTGTAGTTAGTGGAGAATAAGTAGTAATAGAAAATAGATAATGGGATTGTAACACCTTAGGAGAATCCCACATCGGTTGTGGACATGAGGGATCTGGAGCTTATAAGGGTAATATCCTCATTAAATGACACAACGCGTTTTGGGACCACAAGTGTAGTAGATTCCGTGAGAACACTGTAGTTAAGCATGCGCTCGAGCGGGGGTAGTTCCAGGATGGGTGACCTCCTAGGAAGTAGTAATAGGTTGGTCGCCAAGAAAAAGCTGGGCGCCTGCAAGCAAACCGGACAATATTGTGTCGTGGTAAGGCGGGCTGTTACAGGGGTATTTATGGAAATGTAGTTACATATATGCGTACATACATAGAGACATATATACATACATCATATATACATATATTCATGTATACACCCATAAATACATACATACATGCGTACATACATGTAGACATACATACATGCGTACATATATATATATATATATATATATATATATACATACATACATACATGCGTACATACATGTAGACATACATACATGCGTACATATAGAGACATACATACATACATACATACATACATACATACATACATACATACATACATACATACATACATACATACATACATGCGTACATACATGCATACACATACATACATACATACATACATACATACATACATACATGCGCACATACATGCATACATATATATACATACATAGAGACATACATACATGTATCTATACATACATATACATACATACATACATGCGTACATACATGTAGACATACATACATGCGTACATATAGAGACATACATACATACATACATACATACATACATACATACATACATGTAGACATACATACATATATACATACATACATGCGTACATACATACATACATGCGTACATACATATATGCGTACATATATATAGACATATATACATGCATACATCATATATACATATATACATACATGTATACACACATATATATACATACATACATGTGTACATACATACATGTATATAGAGACATACATATATACGTACTTACATACATGCATATATACATACATGCGTACATACATACATACATGCATGATAACCAACCGCCTTAATTTATTACTCGGTGTCATTTGGTGTTGAAATTGCATTAAATAAAAATTGATTGCACACGTTTTCTCTTTATATTATAAATAAATACAAACAATAGGTGATGATCGACCAAATTTATCAAATGAATATGAAGCAGCTGTTTCTTTTCCCTCTTTTTTTGCTTTGATCACTTTTTCATCATTATCTATTTCTTTATTATATTAGGGTTCTTTCCGACCGTGATTTCTCTGTTTAAACATCTGTCTCTTTAGACAATATATGGCTTCACTGATGGAGTCAATAAAATAATCCTTATGTTTGGATGCCACTGGCTTTTTTAGAGAAGCACGAAAAGGAGTATCCTAACATGGACCTAAATACGGGCTTCAGTGTTACCGGGGAGTTGTCGCTAAGCGATTCGCTGTTCCAAATGAGTTCTATATTTTGAGAATCAAGGGATTTACATTGAGAGGTGATCGATAAAACGAATCAATGGATTTTTCATATTGTATGGCGGTTTTTATAGTAACCGCTTATAGTTATATTATTTTGGCCTTTATGAAATATGTTTGAGGGCGGTGTAAATAAAAACTGCCTTTGTATATTTTTTTCTTCTATATAACTCCACAAGTTCTTAGTTCTTACTCATTCATTCAAAACTGTAATAATAATCTTTCGCATGCAAATTACTTCTCTTATATGGCTCCTAAATTTTCTTTCATTTTGCTCAAGCAAACATCTCCTCTATACTTGGTAAGCATATAATTAAAAGTTCACTCTTTTATTTCTTAGTTTTTTATTAACTTTGATTATTTGTATATTATTTTGCAGCCATTTTTTTGAGAATTTTTCTCTATACATATTCTTTGATAGTCAGACATTTAAGATGTTCGTTTGTGGTCCGGATGGGTGCGAAAGAACCTCTCACACAAATCATCGAGAAAATACCGAAGATCGTTATTTGATTCCAAAGAATTGGCTACACAATTCACAAAGTCCTTTGCATTCCGATAAGATATATGGATGCAAAGAGACATATTGTGATCAAAAGCCATCTGTTTGCATCTTTGTTTGGTTTTACCTTATAATTTCATCCCGATTTTCCTTATTTTCTTTTATGTTGTTACTAAATTAAAGTTTTTTCGTAACAATAAAAAGATACTACAATCGTTATTGTGTTGCGACGTGTTTCTCTCAGCTTTAAGGAAAACCAGCTCAAGGATATTCTCACAAAATTGAGGCCAGAAATGGATTTGAAGATTAATGAAGTCGATCGGTTAACTAGTAGATTTTTTATTCTGTATTATAAAAAAAATTGTAATGTTTAATATTGTTATTAATTTCATAAGTTGATCGGTTAACTACTAGATTTGTTATACTTTGTGTTATTAAAAAAATTGTGATAATTGCTATTAATTCCATAAGTCAATCGGTTAACACTTAGATTTTTTAATGCTCTGTATTGACATATTGCCTTTATATATTTACATTGAAAGGAACATGTATAGTATAGTATATACTAAATGGAAATCTGATCCGAATAAGTTTTATTGTTCAATGTGCTTCTATTTTTTTTTTGGTTATTAATACCATTTTGTTAAAATATACTTATTTATTATTTTCTCATTTTTGACAATGCCTTTTCAATACAATAAAATATTGCACATATAAAAAAGAAAATGATCAAAGCAAACTATTAATCTACATTGTATTATAAATTTATGGCGGTGGTTTGGCGAACCGCCTTTTTGGCAAACTATTAGTCTATTATATTCTAAATTTATGGCGGTGGTTTCGAGAACCCCCTTAAAAACATAGTTTTCCATTAACATCTTCCTATTCACTTTTTGTTACATAAGCGGTTTATAAAAAACCGCCATATTTTCTCAACAAGTAGTCTCTTTAAATAAGGATGAGGTGAAGCTGTGAGTTTTTCTTTTCTTTACTCAAAAACGTTACATTATGAAACATTTCCATTTTCATGCTCATCTTTTCGACAAAAAAAAATCAACACTTAATACTCTTCGCAATTGCAATTTCTCAGTTCTGGTACTCCTCCAAAGATGCTGACCAACAGTCCATACGTTTGAAAGAAAGCCTTGTTTATTAAAGTGTTCCGTGCAAGAACAATTTATAAACTTAATTTCTTTCCCTCGTCCCTACTGGTTGTTCAGTATCGTTGAAGCACAGAGCCTGGCCGTAGGAGTTTTGAAAAGGTCATTCTTTCCAAATTTCTCGGCTTTTGGTTTTGGAAGCTTCAATTTCAGCTCTCTTTTTGGGGTGCTGATAAATACAACACCAAGATTGTTCCATATACCAAAATTATGCTTCTGCATACTTGTAGAGTATGCTTTAACTGTTGTACAGTATTGTTGTTGTATTTATCAATTCCCTCTTTTTGTGTTTCTACTCTTTTGTTTAAGCGATGATACTCCTGGCTTTGTTAGAGAAAGAGCACGAAAAGTCATCTCCGAGCATGAAAATTCTCATGTCATCCTCTTCCTCCTCAATATTCTCATGTCATCCTCTTCCTCATCCAAGAAAGCATGGAGTACAGGCCCGCCAACATCATCAACATCATCAAACAAGAAGATCTCGAACTGTGAGGAAAAGATAACGGGACAGAGAGTGTAATGAATGAAGATTTGGGACAAAGATGTATATTTTAGAAAAGTGTGAATCACTTGTCAACAATGCTAAAGAAAGCGTTAAGCGGGATGAAGATTGCATACGATTTCATGTTGAACACATAGATGATAAAAAAAACAAGAAGATCGCGAATTGTGAGGAAAATATAACGGAAGATCATTTTCCATCCAAACTTTCAAACCGTTTACATATTTCAAATGTTTTATTAATTGATAAATGTAGTAGAGTAAATGTTATTATGTTAATGCTAAAAATTCTGTTATAATAATTAATATTAATATTAATATTAATTAATATTATGTTCTATTAATCTTAATTATATATGGTGTGTTGTACTATATTTCAATCACTTAATAACTTATTTACTTATTATATTTTCAAACAGTATATTAATTGTTTTTTGTTTCGAAAATGAAAGTTCAAAAAGAATACATCGTTTGATAAAACCGCCTATAAAATACACACTTATGGCGGTGATAAAAGCACCGCCTAAAGTAATTAATGTGGGATAAGCTTAACCGCTACCTTTTTAGTGAGTGTAAGGCGGGTTACAAAAACCCGCTTTATTATGATATCGAAACTCGCCATATAACCCATTTTGACCCCACAATTTTAGTCGAGCAGCGGGTTTCCTTCTAGGACCGTCTTTTTGTAGCGCCTTAAATGCTCACTTTTGTAGTAGTGACACGCGCGCAAATGTTTGCGCTTGCACCACCACGATGTCAACATATGGTGCAAGGCGTCGGGAAGATTTTTTTCCTTTCTCCCCACGAGAATATTGTTTGGAATTGGTTCAACATACCGAGTTTAGACATGAAACAACGCATTTCAATTTTTGGTGGAACTCAATCTCTTTAGACTACATCGACGCATCTTATAAGAGATTATCGAAGCTTTCTAAGATGATTGGATCCGTGCTAAAATGGGTTCCAAAAGTTGTAGTTTAGCTTTTGAGCACGGGTTCAAATATTTATCTATAGAACAGTGGGAGAAACGGAGAAAAAGAAAGAAAAAGGATGATCTAGCGACATTTCTTACGTATCATGTTCCTCTTTGTGTATGATCTTCAAGTGTTAGAGGAGAAAATCTGTTGTTCAATGGGAGTATGTGATTATGCTTATGGGAGAATATTCACATCAGAATTGTGAATAGACAGATTCTTGAAGTCAGCAAGGGAGAGTTGATTGATATGGATCTCGCAACTTGAACGGATTCAGTTGTTATGTGAAGAAATGCACGTACGCTGGATGTCGACTTTCTCAATCATCAAGCTAAGGACTGAAGATCAAAGATTTAGAAGATATCTACAAGCTATTATCAAGGGGGAGTTTGTTGATGCAAAAATCAACATTGTGTGACAAAAGCTTGTGTAGAAATCTTAGCTTTTTAAACATTGTACAAACTGCGAATTTATATAACTGCGAACTTAAGCTGCGAACTTAAGAATAAGTTCACAGTTATATAAATTCGCAGTTTGTACAATGTTTATCAAACTAAGATTTCTACACAAGCTTTTGTCACACAATGTTGATTTTTGCATCAACATCCAGTGATGGATACTTTATGGGTTATTCTGTTAACTCACAAAATAAACGAGTCTTTAAAAAGGCAACTGGGAAAATCGAGTGTTTTGAAGTTGAATGCTTAAGACATACCATTCCTCAATCTGGAAAAGGGCCTGAATGGTTATTCAATTATGATTCGTTATTCAACTCCTTTCAAATACATCCTGAAGATGTAGATCATGCAATCATGCTTTTAGGGGGAGATGAGGATGTTACAATTCCTGTTATTTCTTCAACTTCTGCTCCACCTCCGTCTCCTTCTCCAACTCAAGTTGACAATATTGTTCCTGAAGATGATGCTGATAAGTCAAATTCAATTCATGATGATGATTTTCATGAAACATCCACTGATTTAGTTGATCAAACAAATGATGAACAAAATTCAGAGGATGAAGCTAATAGTGGTCCCGATGCCACTTTCACGAATTTGGACTCTACTTTTGAAGCTGAAGCGATTCCTACTTTGAGAATTTATTCTAAACATCCCATTGAGAACATTATTGGTGACGTTTTGGCTGGTGTTCAAACAAGAAACCAACTGAAAACGTCGACCTGCTCAAATGGAGTCAGGTTTTCTATCACAGATTGAGCCCAAGAATGTAAAGATTACATTAGAAGATTCCTCGTGGGTAGAAGCCATGCAAGAAGAATTGCAACAATTTGTCAAGATACAAGTATAGACTATGGTCAAGCTACCAAAGGATGTTCATCCAATTGATACTCAATGGGTTTTTAGAATCAAGAATGATGATCGTGGTGTGGCTGTCCGTAACAAAGCCCATCTTGTAGTTCAAGGCTTTACCTAGATCGAGGGTCTCGACTATTATGAAGTGTTCACACCGGTTACGAGACTTGAATCGATTTGGTTATTCTTAGCTTATGCTTCGTATATGAGATTCAAGGTCTTTCAATTGGATGTCAAAAGTGCTTTTCTCTATGATATAGTGCATGAAGAGGTGTACGTTCGCCAACCTCCAGGCTTTGAAGATCCACAATTTCCTCATTATGTTTATAAACTATATGAGGCGTTGTATGGTCTTCACCAAGCTCTGAGGGCGTGGTATGAAACTTTGTCCCAGCATCTACTTTCGAATGATTTTACTCGAGGATAGATTGACAGTACCCTCTTCATCAAGAAATCAAAGGGTGATCTACTGCTTGTTCAAATCTACGTGGACGATATCATCTTTGGATCGATTGATGAAGCATTGTGTAAAGACTTCGAGAAAATCATAAAATTGAAGTTCGAGATGAGTTCCATGAGTGAAATGTCATTTTATTGGGTTTACAAGTCAAACAAACCCCGAATGGCATTTTTATTCATCAAACAAAGTATGTAAACGATATCTTAACACGTTTTAAGATGTTGGATTACATCTCTGTTGGAACGCCCATCGACACTGTTCATAAGCTCGGTCCAGCTGTTGAAGATGAAGATACAAATCAGAAAGAATATCGTTCCATGATAGGCTCTCTGATGTATTTGACGGCTTCAAGACCTGACATCATGTTTGCTGTAGCTATATGTTCAAGATATCAATCACACCCCAAGATTTCTCATCTGCAAGCTGTTCAAAGGATCTTTCGCTATCTCAAACGAAAACCACACCTCGGGTTATGGTATTCAATTGATGATGAGTTTGGTCTTTCAACTTATTCGGATTCAGACTATGGTGGATGTAATTTGGATAAAAAGTCTACAACTAGGGGTAGTCAGTTTTTGGGTAATCGTTGGGTCTCCTGGCAGTGCAAGAAACAAACGACAGTTTCCACATCCACTACGGAAGCTGAGTATATTGCTACCTCAAGTTGTTGTTCCCAAGTCTTATGGATTCAACATCAACTTCGCGACTACGGTTTACTCTTAACCAATACTCCCATACATATAGACAATACAGCTGCCATATGTATCACAAAAAATCCCGTACAACATTCTAAAACCAAGCATATCAAAAATTGATATCACTTCATACGGGACTGTTTTGAAAAGCATCTAATTGACTTAATAAGTATCGACACTAAAAGGCAAAAATGCGGATCTTATTACAAAAGCTTTCACGAAAAGTCGGTTTGAAGAACTTGTGTCTATGATCGGGATGAAAGATCTTGATCATACTGAGTGACTAAGAAAATCTTTTTATGTTTCTTTATTTTTGTTTTTCTTTTCTTAACAATGAAAAATCCAAAAACATTTGAAAAACATATAAAATCCACAAACAATGAAAATACCGAAAAAGGGGGAGATTTTGTGAAAAAACTTGGGAAATGATTGTATATCAGGGGAGAATGTACATAATAAATAACAACATAAATGTTAAGTCCTATATTTGATATGTTAAGTAGGCTTAAACTAACATTTTCAAATAAAATTTTCTAAATTATATCTTCATTATATGATATTTTGGTTTTACATAAAAGTTTTTGAACCTTTAATATATAACTTTAATACATGCATATAGAGTTGTATAGATCATAATTTGAGGTTCTAGGTGATAAAATCAATTTTCGAGTAAAAGTTCCAAGTGATAAAAAGAGAAGCCACGAGGTTACGACGCCCAAAAAAATGAGAAGTAAAACAAAAAAAAATATATGAATAGAATATTGAAGCAAAGAAAGTCTTCTTGAAAACGACTCCCTTAAAAAATAAGGATGAAGAAAAGGAGTCAACCCTCTATGATCTCAACTTTCTACTTCACCAAAAAGAAACCCATCTTATCAAATAAGTGCATAGCACAAATAAACCCTCATAAATAAACCATCATACCACTCAAACCCCCACCTTCACCACCCCTATGGAATGTTGTGAGCTAATTAGTGTCATTCTCACCTAAGTGGTGGCGATTTAATTCTCATCAAGCCTCTGACGATAAGCGATACATAACTGGCTTTCTGAGTGATTGTTGGATATATATTAGGAAACCTTAAACACTTTGAGTGATTTGAGTGACCACCATGAGAGGATCACCTAGTCATGTATACCATAGATCGAGAGGATCAAAAGTAAGCCTTGAAAAGATTATCTCTTAACCTTTCGAAAGGGACGAAAGTCTTAATTATTTTTCAACTCTTCCGTAAAAAGTTCTATTCTAAAATACTATTTTTCAATACATTCTAAACTCATTTACAAAGAGTTAAATTTGAGTTTTCTTGAGGACAAGCAAAAGTCTAAGTGTGGGATACTTGATATCGCGTAAAAAGTCACGTTTTTACTATCGATATCTTCCTCATTTAAGACTATAAGTTAACAAAACAGTCAAATATTGTATTTATTTGTGTTATTTTATAGGAGAAAAACAAGAACGTACAAGATATATCAAGTAAAACGGACGAAAAATGAAGATTTGATGCGCGTTATTAAGATTGAAGACTTTCTAACCAAGCTTTTCTAAGATAGAAGACTCATCTTAGGGATATCTCAGCATCAAAGTATTCGTTTTCGAATAACGCAAAAAGAATCAACGCAATCAGACACATAACGAAGAATATACGAAGCAAACCATTAATCGAAAAAGGCCTGAAAAACCCCCTCAGCCGGATCCGGCCGGCTGCCAACCGGAACCAGCCAATAACCAACCGGATCCGACTGGATGCTAGCCGGAACCGGCCTGAACTAGCCAGATACGACCAAAATCACTACTCCACTAACTACGATCAGCCGGTTCCGCCCAAAACCAACCAGATCGGCCGACGGTTAGCCGGATCCGGCCGGCCCCCCTCCCTTTTCCGATTTTTGACTTTTTTTCGCTACCGTGAGCCGTTTTTCGCTATCATGAGTCAGATTTCACTTATAAATCACTAGTACAAAAATGAGATTTGGTCACACATAGCTAGAATTAAACGGCCACACATTTGAATATTTATGTGGCTAAAGGTACTAAAAAAAAATTCAAGTTATTAGTTAGCCACATATGAACTTCGATCATGTGACCATTCGGGAATGTATTGCCACACCTTAAAACATTTATGTGGCTAACGGTCACAGCAATTTTTTGACAGATAATTTATCCACATATGAATTGGAACGCGTGACGAATGCAGAGTAAGTTTGAAGCATTAGTCACGATGTACATATAAAACGTGACAAATCTATGTCACACACTTGAATCACTGTGACCAAATGCCATATATGGTCACATAAGGTAATTGTTTATGTGTCTAAATCATAGAGTCGAGTTTGTCACACATGATTTTAGTGTAGCCAAAATCCGGTATATATGGTCAGATAACTATTATGTGTGTCTAAACTTTAGCGTGTGTTAGCTTGCCAAAAGCTAATGTGTATAGTCACATTTATTTCTAGCATGATCATGTGACTATATGGATTTATAATAGTCACACCATATCACAAATGTGTATTTAATGATGTTTATGGCCACACTCTAGGTGATTATATGTGACCAATATATTTATAACAGTCACATCGTTAAATATTCATGTAGCTATTATTTAGTGCAAAAATGGGCAAAAACGATAATGATTAAATTTGATATTAGTCACATTGAGTGTTTGTGTGTCTAATTTATGAGACTTTATATGGTCACATGAGGTAATTGTTTATGTGTCTAAATCATAGAGTCGAGTTTGTCACACATGATTTTAGTGTAGCCAAAATCCGGTACATATGGTCACATAACTATTATGTGTGTCTAAACTTTAGCATGTGTTAGTTTGCCAAAAGCTAACGTATATAGTCGCATTTGTTTCTAGCACGATCATGTGACTATATGGATTTATAATAGCCACACAATATCACAAATGTGTATCTAAACGATGTTTATGGCGACACTTTAGGTGTTATATGTAACCAAATTTTACATTCGAGTTTATTCAACTGCCTGAGATTAGGTATGTTTTACTTGCATAGTGACGATGTAAGTTCATATTTGAGCTTTTAAATAGTACTTCGAAACATTTTATGCAGTTTTTGTGGATTATGTCACAAATGTAAAATTTGATAAGTATACTACAAGAGATAGAGGTTAACAAAATGTTTTTTTTTTTTTTTGGTAAAGGGGACGGTACCCCGGCAAAATTTTATTAGATCAAACAATAGTAATTACAGGTATACAACAGGTATTCCCGAAGGGACGTTTTTAGTGAACGTCCCAAACACATACAAAATCTCCTATTACTAGCCTTAATCTAATCCCTATGTCGGCCATTTTTAAAATAATACCTATAAAATCTAAAATGGCCAACACTAGAAAAGGAAAAATACAATCTAAAATGGCCTCAAATATGACCATTTTTACAATTCATCCTAGAACGTAAAAAACAAAAAATCTTCAAATCTTCTCTCTTCAATCCTTTGATCTTCACATCATCTTCAGTCTTCTTATCTTCTATCCACAACCCCTTAATCCACCCATTTCCCTCTAATACCATACTTTCTTTACTACAAATCATTCCATACCCCTGCATTTGCTCCCATCCTACTTAACAATGGCCAATTGTCCATATTTTGAGTTCATACCCACCTCACTTGCACTTCTATGACTAAAATCATTCCTCACGTTCTGACATACCCTTCTTATCCCAATCACAGAATGCAACCCAGATACAATCATATAACATGGCATAACCCACAATCTGACCATATTCCCATATACCTCAACAGCAAGCATTAAGTATATTTGGTTATCAAAAAAACCAAGCTGTCCAGAGATTGACTCAATACATTGACCGGAAAAATTCAACCAATAACAACAACCTTTTATCATACCAGGTGCAGCATTAAGACCACTAATTCCACTAGCAGCACTAAAGTTACAACTAACAACATTAAACTTGCAAGATCCCATCATCATTTTACCAAACCAGGGACAAACAAACAGATTACTTGACAGACCCATATGACTACATGAAGTGAGCATATTTATGTAACATGTAACCCTTACAGCAGTAATAGTGCTCACAAACATTAAGCTGCAAGTCCCGTTCATCATTGCAACAAATCAGGGACAATATAGCACACCATTCCTATCCCGCAAACTTTCAAGTACATTATATTGCATGTGTACCTGACTAGACATCCACCAATTACACACCCTCCAATCACCACCTGCAAAAATAAGATTATGACAAAAATAAGGCTGGTTTAGACTTGATGATTTGACATGTTGAAATTAGGGGTGTCAACTTTCTTTTATGTACTACAAAATATTCATGAAATATAACAACTTCAATTACTATAAATCAAATAGCTTTCTTCTATGTAATCATGTTTTTTAACCTTATGCGCTTGATTTTTAGCATTAATATATAGCCCAGATAAACTAAAGTTAATAAGTTAAGAATGTAAGTTGTAAATACCCAACATTACAGAGATTATGCCTTCTTCACTTAACTGATCATTGTTACAATGGTATATATGACTAGGAGACCCGACACTAGTATTAGATTGAAAAGTTTATGTACTAGAAGATCAAAAGCTAATTAAGCACAACAAACAAACAAAAAATTTTGATTTCTAGTTGATAGCACCTTATAGACAATCATAATCCTATGGAAGATGTATACTAAGCTCATCCAAGTCAGGAGAGCCATATATACTTAATCCATGTTCGTTAGCCAAATGCAGTAAACAGATGAAACAAAGGTGTGGGGAGATGTCATCAATAGAAGCAGCAGCAGGTCTCTTCTCGTTGGTTTGAAAGGATGCCAAGGTGTTCTTAAAAGACAAAGTTTCCTCCTGCAACATATCATCGACAATAAATGTTAGTGTATTTTATCTCAAACGGGTCCAGTGGGTCAATCTAAGCATTCATTATTTCTAAAGAATGGACAATACTGTTTGCAAAATCCAATTCGATTGGCCAATTCATACTTAAAAAGTACTTTTTGACCCAAACCTGTTTTGATCTAATGAGTGATAACCCTTACCCGACCCACCCATTTTGCTACCTCTATTAAATACTCCATTATAGAACATATTGAATTGTCCTTGATGTTAAACTGCAGATATATCTATACTGTAAAAAATACCGGCAACATATAAGACTATTTGCACAACATTCTCGTCACCCCAAATCCATGATTTGCAGATAGTACCAAGACAAAAAAGACTTGTGCCACTAATATTTTGTCTACACTCTATTATGTCTCTATCAGGACTCAAACTACACATAGATCTATACAACTAAATGCATCAGGTGACAAAATCGTTTCTCTATACACTAGAATGATTATAAGTTCACACACAGTTTTCCTTTGAAATTATGGTAACTAGCTATGACCCTATAATGTGAAGTAACTACATATAGGATACACTTAAGAGCAGTAAAGACAACCACATCTAGCAAATTAATAACAATACAACGATTTGGATAGAAAAAATTAATTCACCTGAATGCCTCTTTCCTCTCTTTCCAAGGCACTATATATAAAACAGGAACCATTAATCCAACATGGAGTGATATTTTAGATACTTAAATTTTGATACATTAATACTAGAGGTGGTATGGGTAGGACACGCAAATTAGGTAGCAGGCCAAAGCTGGTGATTGTTGGTGCATGTCAAAATGGGGGTTGGTCGGGTTGTGTTGACCCAAACCACTTTTTGTCCATATTGTTAAATTTTATATACACAGTGTGTGTAATACGACTAAAAAATTATGTGACTTTGCTTTGTCTCCCATATGGAATATGCGAATTGGCAATAACAAGAGATAACTAGTAGAGATCAGTATTAGGAACCAAGTTATCCCCGGATGAGCAGAAATAGAATAACAAATCAGAAATCAGGAACACGGGAATCACACGTAATTAGGAAATCAGGAGGTGAATAGTAATCCATTATGAACAGTGAGTCCGGGATGAACAGTAAATCCGACGATATGCAGTACAGGGAAAGAGCAAGATCAGATATAAATTACCTGGTAACAGTAAAATTCTAATTTTTTGGAATGATTCTGGCGAGAAGGGGCTGCCTATTTGCAGGTCAGGAACGGAAGAACAGTGATAACCGAGCTGAGATCATACCAGTGCGGTTCTTGGTTTCTTCCTGAACCTTGTCAATTTCCTGGAGAAAGCAAAACCAAGCAAATCAACAACTTGAAAAACATTATACACTGATCTATGCATCATCACAGAAGAAAGAAAATGCACCTGCCACAGATTTTTTAAATGACATCTCCGCAATTGCGTATGAATTTTAATATTCAACCCAACAGTATAACATACAAGTAGAAGCCAAGAAAAACTTATGCATAAAGACCACGAATAATGAAATTAGCTACAACAAGATACACCAATAAAGGTAATGATGTCATCATTCAAGATTTACAGAAATATATATGTGACAAGAAGCAAGAAGAACCACTGCACATGATATTTGGTGCAACTGTACAAGGAACAAGATGAAGTAACAGTTGACGTGAACTTGCCACTTACAACTCAGAACCTTGAAAACAGAAAAGCATATGCAGCTAGTAATTAAAGGTGGCATAGGTAGAGGGGTACGAACAATATGTAATATGTTATAATTATTAATACAATAAAAAATTACTTATATTAGGTGGTTATGATGAGAAGAAGAAAAAAAAAAGAAAGGAAAGAAGGCCGAGGTATCTATTTGTTGACTAGTGTTTCTTGTCTTTTTGAATGTTGACATTTATATTTTTTATTTATGATTTTCTCCTGTTTTATGGCTACATATGTGTATATCAAACAAGCCATCCTTTGAAACTATCATTATCTTGTAAGTGTTGTAAACATCGTAGTAATCAGTAACGATAAGATGAATATTTATATTTTATATTGATACATACATATTGTAAACCCGTGTATATTCACGGGATAGTTCAGTGACAATGTAAATAGACGGTTCATGCATTAAAAAATATGTTGTTAGAATATTTAAATAAACCATAAAAAGTAGGTTTAAACTAATTAGTTGTATATTTTATTAAGGAATATATATATATAGAGACGTGAAATTTATTCAAAAGAAATAAAGTACATTACTAATGAAAAATCTTAATACGTAAAGAACTTAAAATATTGATAGTTGATATATATTAAAGCATAAAGTTTCTAAGTTCTAAGTTTCAAACAATTTAATATTTTTGCGAAGTATAAAACCCGTTCAAATGTATTAATTATCTCGATTTCACAAAGTGTATTCGAGTAACAATATGTTATTTTTTTTCTTCTTATGTTTCGATAATCTATCAAGGACAAAGAAGATAGTCACACTAGTGCGGTACTTTCTCTAGCTTGGAACAAGGGCTATAGGTATGTTAGCTATTTTTTTATTCGACTTTTTAGTTGTGATTAATGTGATGCTAAATTCATCTGTCTCCTTGATACACAGGAATATTCTTGCCAGTGCTAGTGCTGACAAACTGGTGAAGGTTTGGGAATCACACGTAATCAGGAAATCAGGAGGTGAATAGTAATCCGTTATGAACAGTAAGTCCGGGATGAACAATATATCCGGCGATATGCAGTACAGGGAAAGAGCAAGATCAGATATGTATTACCTGGTAACAGTAAAATTCTAATTTTTTGGAATGATTCTGGCGAGAAGGGGTTGCCGATTTGCAGGTCAGGAACGGAAGAACGGTGATAACCGAGCTGAGATTATGTGTATGCAGGTGACAAATGATATCAACAATATCATGGGGTCCAAAAGGGGCTTCAAAATCTGTGCCTGTTGCAGCTGACCCACCTTCAAAGGAAGAAATTGAAGAGATAAAAAAGCAGCCCTATTGGAAAAAGGGTATTTTTTTTACTGGGTTTCAATTTATTTTTGTTTGTTGTATTCATTTTGGGATGTTTGTTAATTGGTTTTATTGAAAGTTGTGGACTTTTAGTATTTTTTTTAAGAGTATTTGATGTGTTTGTGTGTGTGCAGTTTAGATGTTGAAAGTGAGGAAGGTGATGATGAAGATATGAGTGTTGATGCATCAAAACAGATGGTTGAAATTGAACAGGCTGAAATTGAGCAGGCGTTAGGTGCAGCGAATGCACTTGGTAAGCGTTCCATCAAGAAAGCTGGTGGTTCCAGTTTTCCTGACATTGCGGATGGTTTAGATGAATTGAACATGGATGATTATTATGATGAAGATGATGGTATAGTTTAATTTTCAACACATCCATTTGTGTTTGTCTTAAGATATTGTTTGGGAGTTTGGATGTGCGTTGTGAACGTATTGAATTGAAAAATCACAATCAAATGATCAATTGGTTTAAGCTAAGAATACTCGATAATCAGTCTTCCTATGACTATTTTTACCCTTAATAATTGGAAATTGGTAAACATAATTACTTTCATCTGAACACTAAAGCTTATCATTGCAAGTTAAAGCTGCAACACATGTCCGCGCATCCCTGTTTTATCAGTTATGTTGGTTTAGTATGGTTTTAACTCATTATGCAATTATATTTTGTTGTTATTAGATATTGACATATTTGGTTCGGGGCTTGGGGACACATTTTATCCGAGCAATGAGTTAGACCCTTATCTATGGCCTTTAAACTCATTCACATTTTAATTAGATTTTTCTATTTGACCCATTTGAGATGAACAACAACCCAAATCAACCCATTTATAAGAAGATGGATTAAGATTGCCACCTCTAGAACCATCTTTATAAATGGTGACCACATTAACAAACAATATACAGACTGGACTAAATCTGGTCAGCTAGAAACCGATCTCTGTTTTATCACCAGAGGGATACGCTTCAACAAAGGATGGGATCTGTAACTTGTGCATTGCATAGGTGGAGAGATAACAAAAGTACAACCATCCTACCAGCTTGCACAAGCTACTCAAAACCACCCTATGGAGCACTTCCACGTCTGATTTGGCTAAGTTGCATCATTCCAGAAAGACATACAAACATGGTACCATATAAATTTTTAACTTTATGTAGCTGTCTAAGATACTGTGAAGGTGTATGTCGTATATTTAAAAACTCTGTATGTAGGATTCAAACAAAAAGCCACTGGTCCTCATGCCATTAATTGAAAGTGGCATGCACAAATGAGCCCTGACTTATACAGTCCAGATTTTTTAAATGAAATACAAATGTCAGGCCTTCCAAATCACAAGTTATCTCTAAAAAAGGAGGTTGGGTAAATGGCTACTGACCACATAGATGCAGCGCTTAAATTATTTTTTACTATGCTTCCATTCCTTATGTTATGACACTATGATGGTTCTATTGTTAGCTATCAACTCATATTTGCAGCTATGTTTTAGGATATCATGATCAGATACAACCGGATGAAGGGCAGGCCTACGCTATGGCTGCCTTGTACTGATCATGCAGGCATTGCGACTCAGGTTTGGATTCATGTTATATTATTGATTGATATCTTAAGATTTTTACCATAACTAGTGTAGGTAATGATCATGTTATTACCCCACAGAATAAGTACCGGATACAATAGGAAAGAGAAAAACGTCAAGCTTTTTTTCTTAGTTGTACGGTAGTTGCTCTTTTTAGTACTGTTTGCATACGATGCAATCACAGTTCATGGATATAGTTGTTAAGCTATTAGCATATCTAATGATCTGATTTGGATTTATCTGAAGGTATGGGGGAACCATTACCAATCAGATAAGGTGGCTTGGTGCTTCATGTGATTGGACCTGAGAACACGTCACACTCGATGAGCAACTAAGTGTAAGGCACTTTTCTATTAACGATGGGGTTCAGTAAAAAGCATTAAGCAAAATACTTGGAATTTCAGCAAAAACCATTACTCCTGTTGTAAAACTAATTAAAAACTACATAATTAACGAGAAACGTAACCAATGCAGGTAAATTAGGAACACTAAACCCTAATCCATAAGAAAACCCTCAAATATATCAAATTAAGGAAATTGTATTGAATTGAAGTATATATATGTTTTGTATGAGTATTGTACCTCCGAAGCATGGTGGACGGAGTGCAAGTAGATGCGATTGAGGCGAGTCTGCTACAAGTTGATTGACAATCGGAGAAGAAGATGGAATCGGAAAGCGTTTATCAGAATTAACTTTGTTTGCAAATGTACATATCCTCGAGCTTTCGTGAGGTATAGAGAGTAGGAATAATTTTTTTAATTTTTGTAATTATTATTCAATTTCAATTACATAAGGGGATATTTAATTACTAAGGTTTAATTTTAATAGAGGATTTTTTAGGTAAATAATCATATTTGATAGGTTAATAGAAATTGTTGTAAAATTAAAGCATTTGATTAGTTAATAGGGGTTGATTTTAAGTAAAATTGAAGCTAAAAAGGTTTCCTTTTATTAATATTTATTATTATTATTATTATATTATTATATATTTAGATTAGATTAGATTTAGATTTAATTAGTCAATTATTTATATTTATTATTATTACTAACCTTTTACTTTGAGCGGCGCCAAAAGATTTTGCTCATGATAGGTTTATTTAACATGTCGTACTTGAGTAAAGAATTAACCAATAATAATATTCCAATTTCACCATTATTTTGTATGCATTATACTTCAATTTATTAGTGGTAATCCTCGACAAAACTTGAAATTTTATACGAAAACGAAAGAGGAAGAATTGTATTCTCAAGTCTTAATCTGCCGATTAGTTTAATTTATCTTATTGAGTTTGGTTCAATTTCAATTACTATTACTCCTTACAAGTGTTCAAAACTAAAATATTTTATGGTTTGTAACTAGTTAATCCCTTAATTAATACTTAACTAGAATACTACCCGCAATGCGGCGGTGGAAACAAAAACCTTGTGGTGATCGATGTTTATTCATGGATATGTAAACTTTAAATAAAATTTGAAAATTATAGTATTATACTATTTACTTACTTTATTTTATAATGTACGATTTGAATGATAAGCCAACCCACACAAACAAAAAAAAACACTTTAATATATGGGGTTGAGTTTGGTTTACGATTTGGGTCAACGGGCAACTCATGAACCTTTTATTTTTATAATAAAAAAGCACCACTCAAACCTGTTAACCCGTTTGTCATATTAGTTAATTTTGACATGTTAGTCCGTTCGCCATAGGTTAAGCCACCAACTCGACAATTAATTTTTTCATAAATTACAATTTGTCAATTTATCAACTTCTTTATCGAAATGGGTTATGCGGGGTTTTTTGGCCGGGTTATTTTAACTCGTTTATCATGTTAGTTTAGGTTTAATATTCTTGACTCGCAAATCAAAACCCCCTAATATGTGAATCAAGGTTAAAAGGGCAAAATAGTAATTTACTATTACTCTTTTTAAGACTCTTTTTTTGTAATATAATATTTTGTACATTTATGTTTGTTTAGATTTAATTGTTAACTTTGAAAACTCAAATGTGTTAGCCTGCATTATATATAATAATAATATTTAAATCTAATTTAACTCAATTTAATGAAATAATTATAAAATCCAACTTACTTTAACTTTGGAATTTAAAAATGGATCGATGGTTATAGAAACAATAGAAATATAGTTGCAAACAAGGGTAGTAGCAACCGCGCTTCGCTGTGGAGGTAGGTTGCTAATTTTAGGCGGTCATAAATGATTAAATAACTTTAAAACTATATCTAATGCATTCTTAACCATTTTAATTAATTTAATTAAATTATTTGAACTTTGAAGGCAAGACGATACAAGCTTTTAAAGCGACAATATGATTATGAAAGTTAAATTTAAAGTTTACAATGATTAATATTAGAATACAGTATAAACGATACAAAATCATATTAGTTTCCTGTTAAGTTATTCTAATTTAGAACTTTAAATATGCATATAGAAATTAAGGTACAAAATTGATTGAAAAATCAACGTTATATATAAGGATTTTTTTTGTTAGTGTAAGTATATTCTTAAAAGATTATAAATTTGTTTAATAAACATGATAGAAAACATTATATTTCGTGTTTTTAAAAATACTTATCGCAAACTTATAATTAAGACGATCAAAATTCACTATGTAGTTTATGAAGTGAACAATTAAATTGGGATGTTCAAAAAAGAAAATATGGACTAGAATTTCAGGACGCAGTGAGTATTATATTATCATGAATTGAATAGTTGAAATTGAAGATTTGAAAATACCAATTAAAACAATAATTATATTTACATTATTATTGATTAAATAAATTAGATAGTTGAAAATAACAATCTGCCGATTATTATTATGAATGAATGAATATTATTAATATTGATTAAATCCAAAGTTCCAAACCTTTGCTCGATCATAAACACCGCATACACTCCAAATCTTCGCCAATTCGCCGCTCGAAATTTCATCTGTAAAAAGAGGCGGGCAATTTCCCTCCATTCCCAATTGTATCAAGCATCTTGTTTCCTTAATTTTCTCAAAATCCCTTACTAATCGGCACTACCTTCTATCAATCTTTGAATGGCTTGGTTGATTACACTTATTGAGGATAACACACCAAATCGTTCATCTCTATTGCAGTTCTTGAAGATCTTAGATTCACACTCAAATCGACAAAAACTCAGGTTATTTTATCAAGTAAATTATGTTTTCTGCGTTTAATTTTGTTGTTTCAAAGGTTCAATTGATTGCTTGTTTATATGGATGTCATTTTGAAACATGTAATATTATATCACCGTATCACTTTAGGGTTAGTATATGTTGCTTTTATAATTTGTACAGTGGATAATTGATAGCATTAGCTTTTCATTCCAGACGGGATTAAGGTTGCTTTTTATAACTCGTGTCTTCACTGACTGCATCATAAGTACAGAAGATTCTTAATTTTACACCACTTTGTTACTTTTGAATATCTTTAGATCGAGTTTGATTATGTTATCACATAACAAGTTTCATTAGGTGTGATGGTTTCCCAACGATAGGATACCATAAGGATCACTGGTCATCATGTCTCGGATAGCTAAGTTCGTGCCTTTGACCACATTGACCTTTATCAGACCAATGAATTCAACCATACCTGCCTACACACAAAACATCAGATGGATACAGTAATATTTAGCATAATCTTGTTAAAGATGGTATTTTTAGTATAGTTGACCCCATTTAACAATAATATCCATTCGATCCTTTTTTTCAAATTTTGGAATTTGCAAAGTAAAATGTATATATCAGAGGTGGTAAAATGGGCGGTCAGGCATGTTGGGTAGTGGGACAAAATGGCTTTGGGTCAAATGAGTAATCAGTTGGTACAGGTTGTGACCCAAAATACTTCTTGCTCCAACTGTGTGTGTATTGTAATGGTAATTGATTGGAATAATAAGATAGTATCTTTTAGATAAAACAATTTAGGACGCTGTAAGCACTACTATACACGTTAGACAACCATTAACTCCTTAAACCCATTTGCCCGTTCATTCTAGCTAAAATACTATATCTGACCCAATACTTATAAAATTATCAGATTACATGTTACTAAATGATTGGGTGGAAATTACCACCTCCAGTACATATCAATAAAACTTTAATGTAGTTTAACATCTTGGTCAAACAGATTGTAATATTTAGCATAATCTTGTTAAAGATGGTATTTTAACATATACATTGCTATTGTTGAACTACCGATGTAATTGGTATGTCTCATGTTTTGTTCTGAGAGTGGTCCAGGTATGCATATAGTGCACATATACATTGCATACATTGCACATATTTAGCCGGAAAATGTACGAATATCATCTGCATCTTTAAAAAGAAACACCTTTAACTAGAATGCTATCAGGTGTACGCATTTCAGTTTTCAAAAGCAAAAACAGATATAAATCCAGATGGCTAATTACTGTTAATTGTGGTTGTGAGGAGTTGTGCACTTTTTAACCATTGAAATGACCTTTAGTTGAAATAAGTGTACTAAAGTTTGACTTGAGAACCGATTTTTGTTGAAAGTTGTCTACACTTTACACCCCTATATCAGATTCTGGTAGATTTAGGAACTGAGAGTGACACATTTTTTTGTTCCTCATGGCAAAATTTTCTTTCTTTACTGTTGATATATTGGACTTAGATGTTTATGTTTATGGGAAATTAATCATTTCTGCTAGGTCACGGACCTTGCGTGCAACGGCACATCACTCGCAGTCAATGATTCCATAGCTGCATGCACCTAACTAGTAGAACGGGTCATTAACATTATATTTATCTGACTTATAACTTGGACGTCACATAGTATAACAATCTAAAAGTTGTAGTGTATTTAGTATTGGACTATTGGTATGTCAAATCACTTGTAGTACATTTTGGTCTTCGATACAATTGTAGTATATTTAGTGTTTTAATAACATGCTGCACATTTCGGGTATAACCTAAAACTTGATACAGTTATGAGATGCATTCTAATCTGTTAAATTGTTGCATTTTTTGTCGTGCTAGGGGAATTAGTACTTGTATACTTGTAAGCTTTATTTCTATGTGGCTATTTAAGCTTCTTTAAGTGATAAAAATCCCCTCAAGATTGCCACGTGTTAAAGCTTAAAGTATCATGAAACTGATTAACTGCAAATATAAATGGCCCGTTGTCTTTTGCAGGTTGCGTCTCGTTTTTCACCTGCTTCTATTGCATAGTTGCACTTAATAGCATCATACTTTCGTTTATCTTGGTTTAACTATACATGTGTACGTATTTGATGTTTAACAGATCAAAGAAAAAGAAATTCAACCGGATCAAGAACCCCCGCGTGCTTTAATGTGGGTGAAAGGAAGGATAAACAAAGCCGGAGAATTTCCAAATGAGGAGATTAAATCAGTTGGAAAAAACTAGTAAGTTTGACTACAAATTTTATTATTACTTTATGCTTATGTTCGTATATAACTTATTTCCATATTATATGTGCAGAAAGAAACTGATGATAAGATCAATGAAGGAACCATAAAGGCTGAACAGGGCACTGATGCCATTACAGTTGTATTTAAGGAAAAGGGAGGTTATGCAAGAGGAGTGGGAAGTGGAGTGACATACAAGAGGTATTTTGATCTTCCTCGAAGCAGACAAGCATCTGATGAAAGAGTTGCATTACTTCAAAGTCAACTTGATAATGAGAGATGCGAGCGTAAGGAAAAAGAAGTAGTAATCATGAATTTGTCCGACGAGGTGGCACAAACAAAGGGAATGGTTACTCAACTGATGAGTCAGTTGGCTGCACAAGGGGAGACGTTACAGTCATTGTCAACTCAATTGCCAACATCAAATGTAAGACATTTATTGTATTTATCTTCTTTCCAATATTGGAAGTGTTTGGGGAAATTAATAGTTTAACATTATCTTTCTATCATTGGATTCAAACTAACTGGTTATCTGATGTTAATCTTGATTTTTCAAGTTATTATAGTCATTTTCATAGTTTAACACTTTTGTTTATAGACATAATGACATGTTTATAATATCCTTAGATGTTCTATTAAAAATACAAGAAATTGTATGGGACTGAAATTGACACACTGATGATTCCATGGATAACAGGATGGCAATGCACAACATATTAGAAAGAGGCAGGGACCTCTCATCGAAAATGATGGAACAAATAAAAAGGCGAATAAGTCTGTTGACCGAGCACCCATTTCTGAACACCTTGAGGACACCTCTAAAGAAGTTGATGCTTCTGCAAAAAAGGTTCTAACTTTTTTGTACCATTACATCAAGCGGTGAAAAATGGGTGGGCTAGGTAATGGTCAAAATAGGCCAGAGTAACAATTAAACCCTAAATCCTAATTATATGATTTCTGGTGAAATCTACTGAAAAAAGAATTAGGAATTATTTCTAGTGAAAATGGTCTTTTATTGATCAACAAGCTAGACGATTTTTAGAAGAAAGAGAATCGAATTCGATTGGATGCTACAAATTGAAAGTTATAGATTTGCTTGAAAAGTGCATTAGCATTTCGTACATTAGCATTAGCATTTCGTGTATTATTGCTAATGTAACTGCAATTTTGAGCAGTTTCAGGTGCACTTTGTATAGTTTAAAGCCGTTTATTGTGCTGTTAATTGCTGTTGTTTTTGTGTTCTTTAGCTACTATTTCTGTGCTATTTTAGCAGCTATTATATGTTGCATATATGTTGTTTTAGCTACTATTTGAAGTTGTCTTCACGGTTGTTTAGCTGTTGTGTTCGTTGAAATATAGGTAGTGTCTTAGCGGATGTTTTGTGCTGTTTTAGCATGCTTTAAGTGCGGTTTTAACATGTTAATGTGTGTTCTGCACATGCATTTTTTTTCAGAATCTGTTGTAGTAAGATGTAACTTTGTCCATTACTATAATTTAGTGTAGCAGTTTGTAAAAATTTTCACAATATTATCCCTAATAGGTAATTATTATAGCCCCCCACGATTGAAATTCCTGGATCCGCCACTGGCTGGGTCTAAATGGGTTGGGTCTAAACAGACTTGGGTCAAATGGGTTCGGGTATGACCGGGCACGGGTCTGAATGGGCGCGGGTTTGAACGGGCTCGAGTTAAAACGGGTTTCATTTCTTGATTATATTGGCAGATTTTGTCGGTAGTAATTGTTATTTTGCCAACATTTTCATTTGCTATTGCTAATTACAAATGCATTTATTAATTTATATTACAGGTGTTTCCAGTGGACATTAATCCTAAAAAATACAGTACTGATCAAGAGGGTGGATCACCGTTAAGTGTTGTTGGATGCGAGAAGGATGCTAGCATTCAGAAGTCTACTCGAATTGTAACTTCGGAAAATGAAATGGAAACAATGGTAAGTGCCCTAAATCTTGTTTCGTGTTCATCATGTATCATGTTCCTGTTCTGTTAAAGATATTTAGATCTTGAAATCCGGTCCTGATCCTGAATTTTCAGAAATCATGTTCTTGATTCTGATCTAATCCTAAATCCGGAATCTGAAACCTGATCCTGAAAGGTGTTACGGACCCTGATCCCAGACCCATTTCTGATCTGACCTAGACCTGTTCCTGCCTGATCCAGTTCCGCTACCGGAACATTTTCCTGACTCATGTCTTGTTCCTGTTAGAGATATAATTATCGATTTTTCCTGCACTGATTACTGATCTTGTTTCCTGTTCCCGTTTAAGTTTCTATTACATTACATATTAGTTAGCTTAATCAACTACATGTAGGTAATAGTAGGTAAACAAGACTTATTGTCATGGTAGTATGGTTGTATACTTGTATCTCTTAAAAACTGCCGGACGTTCCACATGAATGAGAATGCACCTAAATGACTTAATCAAGTACTGTAGTACCTGTAGCTTAATCAAGTACCCCTTGTGATTTTTGAATTTTACATACATGACTTATTTATAGTGTTTTATATATATAGGAACTTCATAACTAAGTTAAGGCATTTAAGTTTTTGTTACATTACATATTAGTTAGCTTAATCAACTACATGTAGGTAGCCGTAGGTAAACCTGACTTATTGTCATGGTAGTATGGTTGTATACTTGTATCTCTTAAGAACTGCCGGACGTACCACATGAGAAAGTACTTGTAGCTTAATCAACTACCCCTTGTGATTTTTGAATTTTACATACATGACTTATTTACAGTATTTTATATATACAGGAACTGCATAACTCCGTTGGATCTTACAAAACGTCAGAATCACAGCAAAACGCATATCCACGTCCAGAGTCCAGATCAAACGGAAATGTGTCTCCACCACTACTACTACTACCAAAAGTATGTATTTCAACATGTTCATAATTTCTTTACTTTAATTACTTTCAGATGCATATAAGCCAAAAATCAATTTGTTTTAGGTATTTAAGTGTAGATTGTGGCACTTAAAGAAATCAAGTATTATTGCTTTGGGTTGGTACATCAATGTGTGTCTGTCAGTTGGTCTCAGTCTGTAATAGTGTCTAAATTGTAATTACGTATTGAATAGTTTAAGTTCTAGTTAAATTACAATTTTTGTCATCATGCGACACAAGCACTGTGTCGCAGAAGCATTCTATGCGACACAAGACTTGTGTCGCAGAATCATCTCATGCGACACAATGCTTGTGTCGCATAAGCCTTTCATGCGACACAAAGCTTGTGTCGCATACAGTTTGGTCCAGACTATAAATAGAAGCTCGCCAGCTTCTGTTTATTAAGCCTCAACACAAAACACACACATAACACCTCCATATTCAGAGAAAAAATACTAGTTTGTGTTATTTTGATTATAGTGTGTTTGTCAAAGTGTATGTATTGTTACCATCTCATTATATACAAAGTTATACACTTGTGTTTTGGTCATTTATTGTGTTAGTCTAGCATATATTTGTGTGTTTGATTTCCGTTTTAAATACACAAGTAAAACTACTCGATTTGGTCCGTATAAGTGGAACCTACAATTGGTATCAGAGCCGCATACTCTTGAGTTGCGGTTTCGAGTTAGTTTTTGCTAGATTTTGGTCTAAAAATATTATTTTCACATTTTATGTTCTTGGTGTTCTTGATGTTCTTGGTTCAAAAAGATTGTTTTTGATCATATTTTGGTTGTTAATCATAAAAGATATGTGTTGGTGATTTGTTTGGTGAAAAGTTGATAATCATTTTGCTTCAAAAGTTTACCTTTCTGTCTGATGAAGCATGGTGTAGTAGGTTATGATGAGTGTTGAAAATTGAAATTTTTTGTGGGCTCAAAAACTGTCTGCACGTGCACTTTTGCGACATAATACTTGTGTCGTATCCACTGTTCATACGACACAACCATACGACATTAACTTGTCTGCGACATAACGTGCGACACAGTGTACGACATAAGCCTACGACACAACTTATTTTGACCTTGACTGGTCTGCGACACAAGTTGCGACATAACCTACGACATAACGGTTGTGTCGCATTTTTGTCTTCTGTCTGATTAACTTCAGCGACACAACACCTGTGTCGTATTGTTACTCTGCGACACAACGCCTGTGTCGTATTGATTCTCTGCGACACAACACTGTGTCGTATAATTCCAGACTTAGACAAAAATCAGTTTGTTTGTTGTGTATTTTCTGATTTTTTTGCAGATTTTCATCATGTCTCTTCAAAGCGTTGATGCAGTTTTACAACATAATGCTACGATCGGTAGTGCAAATAAACCTCCTTATTTTGCACCGGGTTTGCCATTTCGAGCATGGAAACAACGTTTTATGTCGTTTGTATTATTCACTGATCCTGATATGGAGTTGGCTCTTCTTGAACGATATGTTGTTCCTGTTGCTCTTGGAGAACATATTGGTGTTCCTCCACCCAAACCCGTTCGTTCATACACTCCCGAAGAACGAAAAGCATGGGAAATTGAACGCAAGACTCATTCTGCTATTACTATGTCACTTCCAACTGACGTTTTGGATATGTTTCCACAAACTATTGCTTATGATCTTTTGAATGCAATTGAGAAGAGATTTTGTGGCAACACTGAGTACATCGAAAGCAAATTGGAATTAGTCAAAACTCAGTTTGATTATTTCTATATCCAGAAGAATGAAATTGTCAGAGACATGCTTTGCAGATTTACTCGTACAGTAAATGAACTGAAAGCTGGCGGATATAATCTCAAAAATTCTGAGATTAACAAAAAGGCTTTAACTGCTCTACCACCAAGTTGGGAAACACGAGTTTTGTTATTAGAAAACGATCCAAAGACAAAGCAATTGTCTCTGGATGATCTCATTGGAAAACTTGAAGCTGGGGCGTTGGATATTGAAAAGAAGGAAACAAGATCTATTTCTCGTGCATCAGAATCAAGTCATGGTGGAACGGCTTTCATCTCAACTGAGCCAAATTCTCAGAGATCCTCTTCTTACAGTAATCCTACTGTAGGAACATTTTCAGCCCTACCAGCTTATAATGCTTCTTCAAGTACTACATATTCATCGTCATCTGTTCCTTCTTCAGCAACCACCGATGAACATGCAGCCATGTTTACTGCTTTCTTGTCATCATATGAAGACTTTCTTTCTAAAAGAGTCAGTACATTGGAGCTGACTGATGAAGACTTCAATCAGGTTGATCCCGATGAGTTAGAAAGGATTGACATTAGATGGAATATGGCTATGCTCACTCGCAGAGCCAAAAACTATCTAAGAAGAACTGGAAAGAGATCTCTTGAAGAAGCAGCTGACCGAACACCAATGGGATTTGATAAAAGCAAAATCAAGTGTTATAAGTGTCAGAATCTTGGACACTTTGCCCGCGAATGTGAGAAAGGACGACAGTCTGCTTCGGGTTTCACAAAACCATCAGTTGCTCCAAAACAGATTGAGCATTCTACTGCTAAGGCTGCTTTGTTGATTGAGGATGGAGATGCTTATGATTTCTCGGCTCATGAAACTCAAGAGCAATGCTTCATGGCTATCAACAATGAGGTACCATTTGCTAAATTTACTTGTGATTCATGTATTAGTTTAACTGGTAAAGTAAATGGGCTTATGGAACATAATGAAAACTTGAAGTCTGATATCTTGAATTTGATGGAGGCAAACAAAGTTTTAAAAAATAATGAAAAACACTTTGAAAGTAACATTAATCAACTTATTGAAGATAAAAAGGAGCTAAAAGCTCTAATTTTCAGTAATCAAGATGAAATTGACAGTTACTTAAAAATGATTGCTCATTTAAAAAAGGAATTGGCTGACTCTCAAGCCAAAGCTGTTGATTTGCAACGAAAACTCAAGAATATCAACACTTCAGCCTTGGTCTTTACTGATATCCTACAGACGGGTAGAACTAGTTCTAAAGATAAGTCCGGTTATGGTTATCATCATCAACTGCCTCCGTCTTTAGATGTGAATTTGTGTAGACCATCTAAGGATGAAATTAAAGATTTTGTGCATACTGCGTTAGTAGATGCAAAGCCCATTGAAATATCAGTTAATGAGCCTGTTGTTAAGAAAGTAGCTATGCCTGTATGTGAACCTGTTAGTTTGAATCCGTTTAAGTTGCCTGAATTCTATAAAGCCAACATAGAAGTAAACCATGATAAGAAGAAACCTAAGACAATTAAGGCTGAACCTGTGAAGCCTTTTGAACCTGTTAGGTTTACCCCCTCAGGAACCGTCAAGTTTACCCCCTTTGGTAGTTTTCGCCTGCTCCCTTAAAAACTATTGAAGAAGAGGTCGAGATTGAGGATGTTCCCTGTAAGTTTGTGCCTCAATGTGAAAAGAAAAACATTAAGCCTGAACATCACATCCTTACTACTGAAATAGATGATGAAACTTTTCAAATGAATACTAAGGTTAAGGCTGAACATAAAAGGAAAGATTTACAGAATACTAATAACATATCAATTAAGAATTCTGTTAAACCTTCTGTTTCACATTCTGGGGCATCCACTTCAACATGCTCACATAAGTTACCTGTCTCACCTCAATTTTTAGGCAGTAGCGACCGAACCTTTAAGGAAAGACGATCATGTTTCTACTGCAAGAAACAAGGTCACTTGATTAATCAATGCCCGTTGCTTTTGAGAAAGAAGTTTTCAAAAGGTGTTCCCAGAAATTCTGTTTACAAAAATTCATCTGTTAAATCTTTTTCAAAGAAGGGTTCACTTTCTCATACTTCTATCCTAAAGTTAATGCTGCTAGGCCTAGTAAACCTCTGGTTAAACAGCCTGACAATGTTAACAAGCAACCCACTATTGTTCCTGTGAAAATTTGGAGACCAAAAGAGTCGTTAAAAGACTCATCATCAAGTAATACTGCATCAGGAATTGCACCTGATTTATTGAAAAACAAAGTTTTCACTGATGTAGTTATTATTGATGAGGTCTCTGGAGTACCCAAGTCTGTCAAGGCCTGGGTCTCCATTTCTAACTAACTCTCTCTCTATGTTGTGCTGTAGCAGTCAGATCATATACAAAGAAGTAAATGGTATGTGGATAGTGGCTGCTCACGGCACATGACTGGTGACATGTCTCTTCTGTCTGATGTGAAACCATATCGCGGAGGACATGTTGCTTTTGCGGGAGATACAGGTGGTAACATAACGGGTCAGGGTACACTTTCTAATGGGCAAGTGAGTTTTGATAAAGTGAACTATGTCGAGGAACTGCAACACAATCTGATCAGTGTTTCTCAAGTCTGCGATAAGAAGTTCACTACCGCATTTACAGATGTTGAATGTTTAATTCTGAAGCCGGGATTTGTTATTCCCGAGGAATGGGTGTTACTGAGAGCACCCCGTGTACGCAACTCGTACATTTTGGATATGCAAACTGTGGTTACCAAGGAGCATACTTGTTTGCTATCAAAAGCATCTTCTACAGATTCACTGCTTTGGCACAGACGAATGGGACATATTCATTTTCGCAGAATGAATTATCTTGTTAATAATGATCTTGTGTTAGGTGTGCCTAAAAAATCATTCGTAACTGATGATGAATGCGTTTCCTGTCTCAAAGGGAAACAACACAAGAAGTTCCATAAGTCTAAGCTGGTGAACTCTATTGAATCTCCATTGGAGCTGTTTCACATGGATTTGTTCGGTCCTGTGAATAAGAAAAGTATTGGTGGAAAATCGTACTGTCTGGTTGTTACTGATGATTACTCAAGGTTTTCTTGGGTGTATTTCTTGGCTGGAAAGGATGAAACACCTGATACTTTAATCTACTTGTTCGACAGACTGGAAAATCTGTGCAATCTGAAAATCAAGAAACTGCGCAGTGATAATGGAACCGAATTCAAGAACAGAACCTTGGAAATGTATTGTCTTCGAAAGGGAATCTTTCATCAGTTTAGTGCTGCTCGTACTCCTCAGCAAAATGGAGTAGCTGAAAGAAAGAATAGGACAATCATTGAGACAGCAAGAACCATGTTGTCTGATGCGCATCTGCCTACCACTTTTTGGGCAGAAGCTGTTAACACTGCCTGCTACGTGTTAAATAGGGTTTTGATTGTTAAAAAGGGAAAGAAAACATGTTATGAATTGCTGAATAATCGCAAACCAAATTTGAAGTTTCTTGAGCCTTTCGGGTATCCTTGCACAATCTTAATTACTAAGGACTCGGTATGCAAATTTGATGAAAAGGCAGTCGATGGGTTATTTTTGGGATATTCTGTGAACTCGCCGAATAAAAGAGTTTTCAACAAGTCTACTGGGAGAATAGAGGAACATTTTGAAGTAAGGTTTTTGAAATATACTGATTCTCCAAAAGGCAAGGGACCTGAGTCCTGGTTTGAGTATGATAAGTTGGTGTACTCTTTCAATCTTCCCAAATTTAGTGAAGAATAACTGGTGATGTCTCTACTTCATGGATTGGATCTTTCTTCTGACGATTCAATCTCCAATTCTAGAGTAGTACCTCCAGAGAATATTGTCAACGATGACAATCCCTCCGATGTTGATCAAGTGGCTTCTGAATCTAATCCTCAAACTAAAACAGATATTGTCACACCAATTGATAATGAGGGTACTGCCACTGATAGCTCAGTTGAAATTGAAAATCCAGGAGGTGATCTGTCAAATTTGGATTCGATCATTGTGCCTGATCCGATTCCTCAGCTTAGAATTCATTCTTCTCACCCCACTGAAAATATCATTGGTGAGCTTCAACAAGGTGTTTTAACTAGGCATCAAACTGCTGCTAATGAAGTCCGTGAAGAATCTTCATCTGCCAATTTTGCCTATGTTGAAGAAGAATTGGAAGAATGCTTCTTGTCTCAGCATGAACCAAAGAAAATAGCCGAAGCTTTGAAAGATCCTTACTGGGTTGAGGCTATGCAAGAAGAACTGAATCAATTCAAAAAGCTTGATGTCTGGGAGTTAGTTCCTTTACCAAAAGATGTCGATCCAATTGGAACTCGATGGGTTTATCGCGTGAAGAAAGATGACAGAGGCCTAGTTATTCGGAATAAGGCTCGGCTGGTTGTTCAAGGTTTTACTCAGATTGAGGGTTTGGACTATGATGATGTGTTTGCTCCAGTTGCAAGATTGGAATCCATTCGCATTTTTCTGGCTTATGCGACATTTAAAGGTTTTCGGGTTTATCAACTCGATGTCAAGAGCGCATTTCTGTATGGAGAGGTTCTAAAGGATGTGTATGTCTTGCAACCTCCTGGTTTTGAAGATCAAAACCATCCTGATTATGTGTGCAAGTTAGGCAAGGCATTATATGGTCTTCATCAAGCTCCAAGAGCTTGGTATGCGAGGTTGGCTGTAACATCCTGTTTCTGGGCTTGGAAATAAATTGTATTTTATTAAGTTTAAATGGTTTATTTGAAAATAAATGGTTAAAAGAGTCACAGGTTTTATTGTGACTAATAAAATATAGTTTGTTTTAAATAAACAAAGTTCACGGTAAAATAAAAGTATTTTGACTTTCGGGTATTTTCGGGTTCCAGACAATAGGCTAGGAAGCGGGTATAATTTATACATAATAAAAATTGGGGCGGTGGGATTTATCTGGATCATTCCACCACACTCTTCCCATTTCATTTTGGTTCCTCAAGCTATTTCTCTCAAATCCTTTACAAATAAATCAATGAAATCAACTAATTAAATTGTGGTTTTGATTTCTATAACTAGAAAGAAGCTTTCAATCATCTTGTTCATCATTATCTTCTTTGTTCTTCATTTGGGTAAGTGTTCTTGAAGTTTTATAACTTAAATTGGATAAATTAGGATATGAAGTGATTGTAAGAATTGAAGATAGAAATTGGTTATAACATGATTATAGGTTGATAATATGTTGATATGAGTTGATTACATTATGATTATATGTTAGAATTAGTTGTGTTCTTCATAGTTAGTTATGAGTTAGGGTTTTGATGATTTTGTGAATTGATGATGATGTTTGAGTTAGATAAACTTGTTAGTTGTTATTATATGATTATACATGATAGTTGAGGTTTATAATGGAGTAATTTCGAGTTTGTAAGTGAAATTGGTGAAATTTGGTTTTTGGTCCGTATGTTGTTTGATGTTCCTGCTGCTGCTGAAATTATGATCAAGCCGGCGGCTTGATCACTGAAGCCGGCGGCTTCATGTGGTCAGCCGGCGGGTTTGGTGTAACACCCGCCAAATTAGGACTAGTAATTAGTGCCTAATCATATGTTAATACATGTAATTAGTTCCTAGTTAGGCTAATTAATGTATCGAATTATATATATTGTTGAATATATACGAAAATGCGATTTGGTTAAATCGTACGCAATTTAAATCGAATGTATTTCGATTCAATTTAATACGGACGTTGGTGAACCAATTTTATTAAATAACGTTGTTATGTCAAAAATATTATTATAATAATATTTCGTATTTACTCGTATCGTACAATCAGAAATTTACACAATTTAAAATGTAAAACGCGCAAACTAAATAAACCAACTTACATTTTTGTAACACAAATATAAATTGATTTGTAAAATATTTAAACAATATATCGCGTAATAAATCGTATTTTAAAACTTATAATTAAAAATGTAAAATAATTATTTAACGTTTAAACGACGGAGCAAACGAACACCGCACGGAGAACGGGGACAGGAAAATGGGGGATAACCTCCCACCCCCACCTTTTCTTTCTTCTCATTTCTTTCAACTCTTTTTCTCTTTCTCCTCTCTTTTCTCTCAAAATCCACCAACCAACTCAAAACCCACAACTTCACAAAATCGACAAATACTACCACTAAACGCACTTGGATCATACTACTCTTTTGGAAGAAAACGACCACCGCTTCACGATCTATCATCCTATCTTTTCGGATTTCTCATCCGACACTTCGTAAGTTTCCGACAAATCCCGAAATCTCTCGTTTTTAAATGTTTTCACTTGTTGGTAGTTTGTAACAACTTATAATGTCCCTATAAGGGTTGGGTAAAAGTTTTGGACCGAACGGAAACCGAAAAACTCGTTTTCGACACATTTTCCGGCCAACAGACCGCTACGTCGCATTTGGCCCAGAATTTATGCGACGTCAGCTTTTACGTCGCATAACCCCTCGTGACGTCGCATAGTGCGACGTCAGTCACAACGTCGCATTAAATTGCGACGTCGCATATAGCGACGTCACCCTTAACGTCGCCAATACCTCACTACGTCGCATTTAGCGACGTAAACCCCTACGTCGCAGAAATCACCTACGTCGCATTAGCGACGTAGCACCCTACGTCGCATTAAATTGCGAAACGTCGCCTTTAGCGACGTCATGCTCTACGTCGCAATCCTACCTGCGACGTCGCACCCTACGTCGCATAAAACAGCAGGTTTTCAAACTTTAATTTCACTAAGTGTCGAACTTTTGCAACCTCAAATCCTTATACGATACGACTTACAAAACACTTTGGGACACTTCTGTAAGTGCAAAACATCGATAACTTGATAATAATACTTAAAGATTATTATTTCAAACTCGTCACCAACGGGCCGTACACTTTTCAAACACTTAAACTTATCAACCAAATAGTGGAGATTTGGACATTATAGTTGGACGAACAACTACAAGGTAGTCTTATTAGATACCTTCGCATATTATAACCATCGCGTGTCGTGGACACCCTCAGGTTACAAGTCTTTGGACTTCGATATTGGCTAATCAACTTACGTTTGTTTAAACGCATTCCAGACTCAGGTGAGTCTCATAGCCCCTCTTTTCTGTTTTACTCAGGGGTGTGATATATTGCTCAACTTTTACATATGAACGCAAGTACCAACTTTTCCTATACTACATGAGTTTTTCGAAACTAATCATTTTAAAGTCCTCCGTCAGCATAGTTGTTAATACGTTGTAGCGTGAATATTAGTATATGGTACCATATAGGATTGACCCACCTCGTCCGGGTTAGCAAGCACTAACCGGGTAAACGGACGTACTAATATTTGGGAAGACGAATGTTGATTAGGCATTCGTGGAGGCACCTCGCCCGGAATTCTCTATAGGGGAACCGGCCCTCGAGTTAAGCTCAACTATGTGCTCATGGCTGTATACACGATGATTATCATTTAATTGCTGGATGCAACTCATTATTTTATTGCTGGATGCAATACCTTATTTAAATCTTGCGGTTCATACGATATTACTTGATTTCAAACCTGTGAGCTCACCAGCTTTATAGCTGACCCTTTTAGCATATATCGCAGGTACCCAGCAGTAGGATGTTTCTGCTTCAGGATTTAGCTCGAGTCAGCATACAGACGATTGAGATTTTCTTGCATTAGTATATTTTGTATAAGTACTTATGTACTGAAATCTCATTTTAATTAATTCGAGCTATGTAAAGTTTCAAATATTGTAAACATTTCAGGAATCAATATATTTTGTTAAAACGACGCATATAGAGTCGTTTGCTATTTATCTTTGTGCTTTGTTATTGATTAGTAACACCCAAATCAAGCTTCCGCAAATCATCAAATTTGGGGGTGTTACAGATTGGTATCAGAGCCTAAGGTTATAGTGAACTAGGTTGCATTTAGTGAGCCTAGACTATGACCATTAGGCCGTATTCCTTATTAAGTATGACTGGTTCAGTGATTTCAGCATACGAGTTTAATTTAACATAGCCTGATCAACTATGTACAATTAAGCAAAGATGATGTAAGACCTGAAAGTAGTTATGGCTGAACAGGGTACAATAGAAGACTCTGACCTCGAGAGAACCGAGACTTAAACATGTTTATGCTAGACACTCAATAGGCTATATTATATAAGAGCTATATGAATATAGGCCTCAATCTTACTAACGCTTTGTCTCAGAAATGGCAAACATTCCATCAAATTCATCTCGTTCTCAATCCGGGTCGCAGAACCCAAGGGTAGCAAGGAGGAACTCAAGGTTGCCTCGAGCTGGCCCGTATCCCACTCACTCCACCTTGCCGGCCTTAGCCGCCAGGGTGAATCAACACGAGCAGCGACTTCGCACCATGGATGTCGTGTTGCAGGAAACAAACGAGAACTGGAGACTTACATCCCTTGAACGCATCGAACAAGTCTCCGACGACCTTGAAACCACAAACAACAACATGGATGTCCTTCGTAACCAAATAATAGAAATAAGGGTGGAAAATGCCCTTCTACAACAAAGGATGGAAGAATATGAGCAACGCTCACATGAAGCAGAAGAATATGCGCGTGGACTAACACAACGACTAGCACTCGCAGAAGACAACGCCCGACAAGCCAGCAGGCTTGCAAACACTGTGGACCGTCTTGTCACGATGATGGAACAAATTAATCTACGTTAAGACTAGTGTAGTCTTTGCCTTGTAATCTATCCTGTAATCTAGTAACTATCTACGCGCTACTCTATAATTCAGTCGGATGTAACAATTCCCGACATCTTTTGTAATACATCTGTAGGATGTAACCTTTGAACTCGTACTATCTATTAAATGTTCCTTGCTGTTTCAACTCATATCGATTGCCATTATTCCTGTTGATGTTATGTATTACTGCTTTTATACATGTACATCTGAGATAAATACAACTTTCTTGCAAAATCTCATGTATCTTCATTTCTTTTATTGAAGAATCATGCCGCCAAAGTCAAGACCTTACACCGATGCACAGATTACTTCACTCATAACCCAGGCTGTTACTGAAGCCTTGGCTCGCAATACTCCACCCAACTCCACAAGAAACAGCGATACCGCTGGAACCTCTGCCACCAAACCTTGTTCTTACAAGGACTTCCAAAGCTGCAAACCCTCGAGTTTCAAGGGTTCCGAAGGAGCCATCGGACTGATCAGATGGTTCGAGAAAATGGAAACTGTTTTCCGTGTCAGTAAATGCGCGGAGAACGACAAAGTAAACTTTGCCACCTGCTCTCTTGAAGATGATGCCCACTCTTGGTGGAATTCATATACCCAATCAGTGGGTGCTGACATTGCCTACCAAATCACTTGGGAGGAATTGAAAGCCAAACTCACTGCCAAGTACTGCTCTATCGCCAAACTCCAGAAGCTAGATGAGGAGTTCTGGAACTTAAAGGTTCAGGGTGGTGACATCGATGGTTATACCACCAGATTTCAACAATTAGCTGCCCTCCGCCCAGCTATGGTAAGCACTGAACCTGATAAAATCAGGAAGTACGCCCTTGGTCTCCCTGATTTTGTTCGGGGACACGTCATCTCTTCAAAACCAGCCACCATTGACGGTGCAATCTCATTGGCCCAAGACCTGATGTCTATGAGCCAAGATTCTGAACCACCCACTTCATCCTCCCAAAACAACAAACGCAAGTGGTCTGACTACCACAACAACCACTCCAACCAACAAAACAAGAAACCTGACACCATCAAAGCCTACAACACCACCACTGATATCATCCGGGGTTACACTGGGAGCAAGCCATATTGTCCCAAGTGCAACCATCACCATGAGGGTTCCTGTGGTTCCTTTTGCAACAACTGCAAGAGGTACGGCCACCTTACCAAAGATTGCCGCTCTCCTACCAACAACAACCCCAACAACACCAGGCCACCCAAAGTCTGCTTCGAGTGTGGAAACCCCGGGCATTTCAGGGATACGTGCCCAAAACTGAAGAACCGCAACAACAACAACAACAACAACCGCAGCAACAACAACAACAACAACACCCGCAGCAGAGCTTTCGTCATCAAATCTGGGGACGCCCGCCAGGACCCGAATGTGGTCTCGGGTATGTTCCTCCTCAACAACTTAACTGCTTCTGTTCTATTTGATACTGGTGCTGATAGAAGCTTTATCTCCGATGATTTTTGCCCATTACTTGACATCACTCCTGTTGCCTTAGATGTTAAGTACACTGTAGAGCTAGCCAATGGAAAACTTGTAGAAACCACCAGTGTGATACCTGATTGCACTTTAAACCTAGCTGACGAAACCTTTTCGATCGACCTTATACCCATTGAAATCGGAAGTTTCGACGTCATTATTGGAATGGACTGGTTGTCCAAGCATCGAGCTGAAATCGTTTGTCATGATAAAATCGTCCGTATCCCACTCGCAGTTGGTGGAACCTTGATCATACAGGGGGAGACCGGTGGGACTGGACTCAATATAATATCCTGCTTAAAAACCCGAAAATTTCTGAGAAAGGGTTACCCTGCCATACTCGCACACATCACAGAGAAGAAGTCGGAGGAGAAGCGACTTGGGGATGTGCCAATTGTTAGAGACTTTCCCGAAGTCTTTCCAGAAGAGCTACCTGGTCTACCTCCGCTTAGACAGGTTGAGTTCTCAATCGATCTCGTGCCGGGTGCCGCACCGGTGGCCCGCGCACCATACCGTTTAGCCCCATCCGAACTTCAGGAGTTATCCTCTCAGTTACAGGAACTTCTGGATCGAGGATTCATTAGACCGAGTTCGTCACCTTGGGGAGCTCCGGTCTTATTTGTCAAAAAGAAGGACGGTTCATTCCGAATGTGCATCGACTATCGAGAGTTGAACAAATTGACCGTCAAGAACCGTTATCCACTTCCTCGCATTGATGATCTATTCGACCAACTTCAGGGTTCAAGTTTCTACTCAAAAATCGACCTGCGATCAGGCTATCATCAGTTACGAGTTCGCGATACCGATATTCCGAAAACTGCTTTCAGAACTCGTTACGGGCACTACGAATTCCAAGTGATGCCCTTTGGCCTAACCAACGCACCGGCTGTATTCATGGACCTCATGAACCGGGTGTGCAAACCTTACCTCGATAAGTTTGTCATTGTCTTTATCGATGACATACTCATTTACTCGCGCAATGAGCAAGAACATGCGCAACACCTCAGAACCATCCTTGAACTACTTAGACACGAGGAGCTTTATGCTAAATTTTCTAAGTGTGAGTTCTGGATCCAAACTGTTCAATTTCTTGGTCACGTGATCGACAGTCAGGGAATTCACGTGGACCCCTCAAAAATCGAGGCTATCAAAGACTGGCAAGCACCCACCTCTGCAACTGAAGTACGACAATTCTTGGGTCTTGCTGGGTATTATCGACGATTTATTGAAAATTTCTCCAAAATAGCTCAATCACTCACGGTACTGACTCAGAAGGACAAAAGGTTCGATTGGACCGAAAAACAAGAGTCAGCATTCCAACTTCTTAAGCAAAAGCTTTGCAGTGCTCCAATTCTATCACTACCCGAAGGTACCGATGACTTCGTGGTATACTGCGATGCTTCTCACCAAGGTCTCGGTTGCGTGTTGATGCAACGAGACAAGGTCATTGCTTATGCCTCACGACAGTTAAAAATTCACGAAAAGAACTACACCACTCATGATCTCGAACTTGGAGCTGTCGTTTTTGCTCTCAAAATCTGGAGACATTACCTCTACGGCACTAAGTGCACTATCTTTACCGATCATAAAAGTCTCCAACATATCTTCGATCAGAAGGATCTCAATATGAGGCAACGTCGATGGGTCGAGTTGCTTACCGATTACGATTGTGAGATCAAGTACCATCCAGGGAAGGCTAATGTTGTAGCCGATGCCCTCAGTCGAAAGGAACGACCTAAACCACTTCGAGTCCGAGCCCTCAGTGTGACCATTCATAACGATCTTACCATTCAAATTCATACAGCTCAGATCGAAGCCCTGAAAGCTGAAAACATCAAAAATGAAGCCTTGCGGGGCATTGACAAACAATTTGAAATCAAACCTAACGGGATTAGGTACTTCTCAAACCGAATCTGGTTGCCCAGTTTTGGGAACCTAAGAGACTTGGTGATGGACGAGGCTCACAAGTCTAAATATTCTATTCATCCCGGATCCGATAAGATGTACCACGGCATCAAGGAATTCTATTGGTGGCCAAACATGAAAGCCGAAATCGCCACTTATGTCAGCAAGTGTCTTACTTGCTCGAAAGTCAAAACCGAACATCAGAAACCTCCTGGTTTACTCCAGCAGCCTGAGATCCCTGAATGGAAATGGGATCAAATTGCCATGGATTTCATAACCAAACTACCCAAGTCATCGAACGGTTGCGATACCATTTGGGTGATCGTTGACCGCCTCACTAAATCAGCTCATTTCCTGGCAATCAAGGAAAGCGATAAAATGGAACGCCTTACACAAATCTACATCAAGGAAATCGTTTCTCATCACGGTGTTCCAATCTCGATCATCTCTGATAGAGATGCCCGTTTCACTTCTCACTTTTGGCAATCACTTCAAAAAGCTTTGGGTACTCGCCTAGACATGAGTACCGCATACCATCCTCAAACCGATGGCCAAAGTGAACGAACCATTCAAACACTGGAAGACATGCTACGAGCCTGCGTAGTTGATTTCGGTACAAACTGGGAAAAACATCTACCGTTGTGCGAATTTTCGTACAATAACAGTTATCACGCCAGCATTAAGGCTGCACCATTTGAGGCACTGTACGGTCGTAAGTGCCGATCACCGATTTGTTGGACTGAAGTGGGGGATAGTCAACTTACTGGTCCTGAACTCATTCACGCCACCACTGAGAAAATTGTGGAAATCCAAAACAGACTCAAAGCCGCACGTGATCGTCAGAAAAGTTACGCTGACGTGAGACGCAAACCGCTCGAGTTCCAAGTTGGGGACCGAGTACTCTTAAAAGTATCGCCTTGGAAAGGCGTCATCCGTTTTGGCAAACGCGGGAAGTTGAATCCCCGGTACATCGGGCCTTTTGAGATCCTCGAACGGATTGGCCCCGTAGCTTATCGATTGCAGCTGCCATCCGAACTCAGCAGCGTGCACCCTACTTTTCATGTTTCAAATCTGAAGAAGTGTCTATCTGATGAGACACTTATCATTCCATTAGATGAAATTCGTGTTGACGATAAACTTCACTTCGTTGAGGAACCCGCTGAAATTATGGACCGTGAGGTCAAACAACTGAAACAAAGTCGTATTCCCATCGTCAAGGTCAGATGGAATTCGCGGCGTGGTCCGGAATTCACCTGGGAACGGGAAGACCAAATACGACTCAAATATCCTCAACTTTTCACTGATTCTACATCAAACACGACTTCGAGTTAAATTTCGGGACGAAATTCTTCTAACAGGGGGAGAATGTAACACCCGCCAAATTAGGACTAGTAATTAGTGCCTAATCATATGTTAATACATGTAATTAGTTCCTAGTTAGGCTAATTAATGTATCGAATTATATATATTGTTGAATATATACGAAAATGCGATTTGGTTAAATCGTACGCAATTTAAATCGAATGTATTTCGATTCAATTTAATACGGACGTTGGTGAACCAATTTTATTAAATAACGTTGTTATGTCAAAAATATTATTATAATAATATTTCGTATTTACTCGTATCGTACAATCAGAAATTTACACAATTTAAAATGTAAAACGCGCAAACTAAATAAACCAACTTACATTTTTGTAACACAAATATAAATTGATTTGTAAAATATTTAAACAATATATCGCGTAATAAATCGTATTTTAAAACTTATAATTAAAAATGTAAAATAATTATTTAACGTTTAAACGACGGAGCAAACGAACACCGCACGGAGAACGGGGACAGGAAAATGGGGGATAACCTCCCACCCCCACCTTTTCTTTCTTCTCATTTCTTTCAACTCTTTTTCTCTTTCTCCTCTCTTTTCTCTCAAAATCCACCAACCAACTCAAAACCCACAACTTCACAAAATCGACAAATACTACCACTAAACGCACTTGGATCATACTACTCTTTTGGAAGAAAACGACCACCGCTTCACGATCTATCATCCTATCTTTTCGGATTTCTCATCCGACACTTCGTAAGTTTCCGACAAATCCCGAAATCTCTCGTTTTTAAATGTTTTCACTTGTTGGTAGTTTGTAACAACTTATAATGTCCCTATAAGGGTTGGGTAAAAGTTTTGGACCGAACGGAAACCGAAAAACTCGTTTTCGACACATTTTCCGGCCAACAGACCGCTACGTCGCATTTGGCCCAGAATTTATGCGACGTCAGCTTTTACGTCGCATAACCCCTCGTGACGTCGCATAGTGCGACGTCAGTCACAACGTCGCATTAAATTGCGACGTCGCATATAGCGACGTCACCCTTAACGTCGCCAATACCTCACTACGTCGCATTTAGCGACGTAAACCCCTACGTCGCAGAAATCACCTACGTCGCATTAGCGACGTAGCACCCTACGTCGCATTAAATTGCGAAACGTCGCCTTTAGCGACGTCATGCTCTACGTCGCAATCCTACCTGCGACGTCGCACCCTACGTCGCATAAAACAGCAGGTTTTCAAACTTTAATTTCACTAAGTGTCGAACTTTTGCAACCTCAAATCCTTATACGATACGACTTACAAAACACTTTGGGACACTTCTGTAAGTGCAAAACATCGATAACTTGATAATAATACTTAAAGATTATTATTTCAAACTCGTCACCAACGGGCCGTACACTTTTCAAACACTTAAACTTATCAACCAAATAGTGGAGATTTGGACATTATAGTTGGACGAACAACTACAAGGTAGTCTTATTAGATACCTTCGCATATTATAACCATCGCGTGTCGTGGACACCCTCAGGTTACAAGTCTTTGGACTTCGATATTGGCTAATCAACTTACGTTTGTTTAAACGCATTCCAGACTCAGGTGAGTCTCATAGCCCCTCTTTTCTGTTTTACTCAGGGGTGTGATATATTGCTCAACTTTTACATATGAACGCAAGTACCAACTTTTCCTATACTACATGAGTTTTTCGAAACTAATCATTTTAAAGTCCTCCGTCAGCATAGTTGTTAATACGTTGTAGCGTGAATATTAGTATATGGTACCATATAGGATTGACCCACCTCGTCCGGGTTAGCAAGCACTAACCGGGTAAACGGACGTACTAATATTTGGGAAGACGAATGTTGATTAGGCATTCGTGGAGGCACCTCGCCCGGAATTCTCTATAGGGGAACCGGCCCTCGAGTTAAGCTCAACTATGTGCTCATGGCTGTATACACGATGATTATCATTTAATTGCTGGATGCAACTCATTATTTTATTGCTGGATGCAATACCTTATTTAAATCTTGCGGTTCATACGATATTACTTGATTTCAAACCTGTGAGCTCACCAGCTTTATAGCTGACCCTTTTAGCATATATCGCAGGTACCCAGCAGTAGGATGTTTCTGCTTCAGGATTTAGCTCGAGTCAGCATACAGACGATTGAGATTTTCTTGCATTAGTATATTTTGTATAAGTACTTATGTACTGAAATCTCATTTTAATTAATTCGAGCTATGTAAAGTTTCAAATATTGTAAACATTTCAGGAATCAATATATTTTGTTAAAACGACGCATATAGAGTCGTTTGCTATTTATCTTTGTGCTTTGTTATTGATTAGTAACACCCAAATCAAGCTTCCGCAAATCATCAAATTTGGGGGTGTTACATTTGGACCCCAACCCGGCGGTCTGAACAGGCTTATTTAGGAGGTTAAGTTCTGATGTGCAAAAAGTTAATTCACCCGGCGGGCCAGGGTGCCAAGCCGGCGGCTTCTCAGCCAAGCCGGCGGCTTCCTTGGGTTTTCCAGCAATTTGTATTTTAAGTTCGTATGATGTTAAATGATTTAACTAAGTTGATAAGTGGAGTATATATGATAAGATTATGGTGTAAGATATGGATTATGATTTGGATTAAGTTGTGGGACAAGATACTAACTTGTTATCTTTGTTGTTTCCAGATAAGCGGATGGCCACTCAGTAAGATAAGACCTCTGAGTTGGCAATCAGGCGTAAATATTTGGTGAGTTGAATTGTATTCCTCGGTTCAATTCCGTTGTAACGAGTTTGGTTGCAACGGATGAACTTTCGGTTATTGGTTTGACTTGTTATCGGTTATTGGTTAATACATTGACATGATTGTTGATATTGTGATTTGGTTTACTTGGTTATTATTGGTATTAATTGTTGGCATGATGATTATGCGGTTTGAATATGTTAGCTACATATTGTCATGACTATTATGAAATATGTGATGCTTGGGCCGTTTGGCATATGTGATTTCAGAGGTCAACGCTGGTTGGGTTTGTGGCTATTGTTGGGCTGCCTGGGTTTCCCGATACATGTAGTTGAGGGATGAATCCTTGTCAGTGAAGATAGCTTCAAACTATCGGTAAGCCACTGTTGGGGCCGACAGTGGTTGTAGGCTTTTGCTGGTTGGCTAACCAGGGGCCGCCGGTCCTCTTTGACGATACGTGTTTATGATTGCGAAGCTTTAGGCGGTAATCATAATTTGTGTGATTGTTGTTTACGATGCTTTAGGCTGTAAGCATTATTTGTTGGTTTGGTTTGTGCGTTGTAGGCTTGTTATTTCTGAATTGAACCGTCGGTTACGGTTCCATTCACTTAGCATTGGCTAATCCCTCGTTGTTAATCTTTTTGCAGGCTTTTAATAGGTGTGGACCGGGTTGTAGATGCTTAATGGGATGGTTGACTGTCATAGCGCTTACTCTGACAATTTTGGGGAATCTAACTTTTGGTTTTGAATAGTTTTCTTAATGCCCGGTTGTTTAAGTAAATGTTTGTAACTAAACTTATATATGTGTGTAAATGTTTTGAAAACTTGGTACTTTTGAACTTATGTAAATCGGTAATTATGTTTTGGGGACGCGCTTCCTACGAATAGTATATAATATAATATGTTTTGGTTTGCGTAAGGAAAGGGGCCTTACAAGTTGGTATCAGAGCAAAGGTTTTGGTGAATTGGACATTGGCTAATGTCAATCCCAAATCTTTTGGTGACAGTCAAACATTTCCGTAAGTGGGATTAGCTTATGAATGGGTGGTTGATTGGTTAGTATAGGTGATACTAACGATTAACAAGTTGTAAGTTATTGTGTATGAGTACAGGAATGGCAGACACTGAGGACCCGACTCCCAATGATGCACCCAGAAATGAGCTTCCACCTCCGGAAAATAATGATGGTAATCAGGGTGGTACATCTAATGTTAATCAAGAGGGGGCTAGTGATGAGGAATATAAATTGCAATTAGAGGATGATGTGCTAAGATTAAGAAAGTTTGAACAATTGTACAAGGAACAACAAGCAAGGTTAGCACAACAAGGAGATTTTGGATCTCAGTTTCCATCTCCTAATCAACAGAGGCGGGTATGTTCATTTAAATCATTCAAGTCTAGTGGGCCGAAGGAATTTGAGGGGAGCAAAGATCCGGCAGTTACTTTGAATTGGCTAAGGGATATGGAGCGTAAGTTTGAGGTATGCCAGTGTGAGGAGGAGCTGAAAGTTAGGTATGCGGTGCAAATGTTAAAGGATAAGGCAATGGTTTGGTGGGACGCGGTGACTGCATCTTTGTCGCCCGAGCAAAGATCATCCATCAGTTGGTCGGATTTCCATAGTGAGGTTTGCTAAGAATTCTGCTCGGAGTTTGACATGATCCGGATTAGGCAAGAGTTTATGGAATTGAAATTGACAGAGCAAATGTCGATTGATGATCTTATCAATCAGTTCACGGAGAAGCTACGTTTTGTCCAGCAATGGGTCCCGAATGAAAGAGATAGAATAAACCATTTTGTGGGAGCTTTGCCACCACACTACAGGACGTCGGTGAGATTAGCCGGTAATCTGAAAAATGCTTTTGATTTGGCTAAGTCGGTGGATAGTGACACTCGAGCTTCGAAAAAGTTAGTTAAGGAAAAGGCGGTGCACCATTCCAAGAATAGTTCCACGAGTAGCAAATCAAGTCAAGCGAGTAGGAGGGTGTCTTTTTCTGAGGAGGCAAGAGATAGGATTGCCTGGTGTGTGGATTGTAAAGCGAGGCATCCGGGGCCGTGTACTTCGGATACAGTTAGGTGTGTTAGGTGTGGAGGGTTTGGACACAATATTAAGGATTGTATCTTTCCAAGGAATGTTTGCTGGAATTGTCAGAAGGAGGGCCACAGAGCGGGTCAGTGTTTGGAGAAGGCAAGACAAGGTACGGGATTGGCTGTGAGTTCAGGCTCGGGTTCCTCGGCATCTGTCGGGCAAAAGAGAAAGACTGCGCCTCCTCGGGCATTTCAGATGACCGTAGGAGATTGGCTTGAAGATAACAATCCAGGTATATTCGATATTGATTTTGATGTGATATGTAAATTGTAATTAGTATTGCATGATTAAGTGTAATCAGTAGCGTTTGGATTAATAGTGTGCGAGATTGGATTTCGGGGACGAAATCCTTTAAGGGGGGAAGATTTGTAACATCCTGTTTCTGGGCCTGGAAATAAATTGTATTTTATTAAGTTTAAATGGTTTATTTGAAAATAAACGGTTAAAAGAGTCACATGTTTTATTGTGACTAATAAAATATAGTTTGTTTTAAATAAACAAAGTTCACGGTAAAATAAAAGTATTTTGACTTTCGGGTATTTTCGGGTTCCAGACAATAGGCTAGGAAGCGGGTATAATTTATACATAATAAAAATTGGGGTGGTGGGATTTATCTGGATCATTCCACCACACTCTTCCCATTTCATTTTGGTTCCTCAAGCTATTTCTCTCAAATCCTTTACAAAGAAATCAATGAAATCAACTAATTAAATTGTGGTTTTGATTTCTATAACTAGAAAGAAGCTTTCAATCATCTTGTTCATCATTATCTTCTTTGTTCTTCATTTGGGTAAGTGTTCTTGAAGTTTTATAACTTAAATTGGATAAATTAGGATATGAAGTGATTGTAAGAATTGAAGATAGAAATTGGTTATAACATGATTATAGGTTGATAATATGTTGATATGAGTTGATTACATTATGATTATATGTTAGAATTAGTTGTGTTCTTCATAGTTAGTTATGAGTTAGGGTTTTGATGATTTTGTGAATTGATGATGATGTTTGAGTTAGATAAACTTGTTAGTTGTTATTATATGATTATACATGATAGTTGAGGTTTATAATGGAGTAATTTCGAGTTTGTAAGTGAAATTGGTGAAATTTGGTTTTTGGTCCGTATGTTGTTTGATGTTCCTGCTGCTGCTGAAATTATGATCAAGCCGGCGGCTTGATCACTGAAGCCGGCGGCTTCATGTGGTCAGCCGGCGGGTTTGGACCCCAACCCGGCGGTCTGAACAGGCTTATTTAGGAGGTTAAGTTCTGATGTACAAAAAGTTAATTCACCCGGCGGGCCAGGGTGCCAAGCCGGCGGCTTCCTTGGGTTTTCCAGCAATTTGTATTTTAAGTTCGTATGATGTTAAATGATTTAACTAAGTTGATAAGTGGAGTATATATGATAAGATTATGGTGTAAGATATGGATTATGATTTGGATTAAGTTGTGGGACAAGATACTAACTTGTTATCTTTGTTGTTTCCAGATAAGCGGATGGCCACTCAGTAAGATAAGACCTCTGAGTTGGCAATCAGGCGTAAATATTTGGTGAGTTGAATTGTATTCCTCGGTTCAATTCCGTTGTAACGAGTTTGGTTGCAACGGATGAACTTTCGGTTATTGGTTTGACTTGTTATCGGTTATTGGTTAATACATTGACATGATTGTTGATATTGTGATTTGGTTTACTTGGTTATTATTGGTATTAATTGTTGGCATGATGATTATGCGGTTTGAATATGTTAGCTACATATTGTCATGACTATTATGAAATATGTGATGCTTGGGCCGTTTGGCATATGTGATTTCAGAGGTCAACGCTGGTTGGGTTTGTGGCTATTGTTGGGCTGCCTGGGTTTCCCGATACATGTAGTTGAGGGATGAATCCTTGTCAGTGAAGATAGCTTCAAACTATCGGTAAGCCACTGTTGGGGCCGACAGTGGTTGTAGGCTTTCGCTGGTTGGCTAACCAGGGGCCGCCGGTCCTCTTTGACGATACGTGTTTATAATTGCGAAGCTTTAGGCGGTAATCATAATTTGTGTGATTGTTGTTTACGATGCTTTAGGCTGTAAGCATTATTTGTTGGTTTGGTTTGTGCGTTGTAGGCTTGTTATTTCTGAATTGAACCGTCGGTTACGGTTCCATTCACTTAGCATTGGCTAATCCCTCGTTGTTAATCTTTTTGCAGGCTTTTAATAGGTGTGGACCGGGTTGTAGATGCTTAATGGGATGGTTGACTGTCATAGCGCTTACTCTGACAATTTTGGGGAATCTAACTTTTGGTTTTGAATAGTTTTCTTAATGCCCGGTTGTTTAAGTAAATGTTTGTAACTAAACTTATATATGTGTGTAAATGTTTTGAAAACTTGGTACTTTTGAACTTATGTAAATCGGTAATTATGTTTTGGGGACGCGCTTCCTACGAATAGTATATAATATAATATGTTTTGGTTTGCGTAAGGAAAGGGGCCTTACAAGTTGGTATCAGAGCAAAGGTTTTGGTGAATTGGACATTGGCTAATGTCAATCCCAAATCTTTTGGTGACAGTCAAACATTTCCGTAAGTGGGATTAGCTTATGAATGGGTGGTTGATTGGTTAGTATAGGTGATACTAACGATTAACAAGTTGTAAGTTATTGTGTATGAGTACAGGAATGGCAGACACTGAGGACCCGACTCCCAATGATGCACCCAGAAATGAGCTTCCACCTCCGGAAAATAATGATGGTAATCAGGGTGGTACATCTAATGTTAATCAAGAGGGGGCTAGTGATGAGGAATATAAATTGCAATTAGAGGATGATGTGCTAAGATTAAGAAAGTTTGAACAATTGTACAAGGAACAACAAGCAAGGTTAGCACAACAAGGAGATTTTGGATCTCAGTTTCCATCTCCTAATCAACAGAGGCGGGTATGTTCATTTAAATCATTCAAGTCTAGTGGGCCGAAGGAATTTGAGGGGAGCAAAGATCCGGCAGTTACTTTGAATTGGCTAAGGGATATGGAGCGTAAGTTTGAGGTATGCCAGTGTGAGGAGGAGCTGAAAGTTAGGTATGCGGTGCAAATGTTAAAGGATAAGGCAATGGTTTGGTGGGACGCGGTGACTGCATCTTTGTCGCCCGAGCAAAGATCATCCATCAGTTGGTCGGATTTCCATAGTGAGGTTTGCTAAGAATTCTGCTCGGAGTTTGACATGATCCGGATTAGGCAAGAGTTTGTGGAATTGAAATTGACAGAGCAAATGTCGATTGATGATCTTATCAATCAGTTCACGGAGAAGCTACGTTTTGTCCAGCAATGGGTCCCGAATGAAAGAGATAGAATAAACCATTTTGTGGGAGCTTTGCCACCACACTACAGGACGTCGGTGAGATTAGCCGGTAATCTGAAAAATGCTTTTGATTTGGCTAAGTCGGTGGATAGTGACACTCGAGCTTCGAAAAAGTTAGTTAAGGAAAAGGTGGTGCACCATTCCAAGAATAGTTCCACGAGTAGCAAATCAAGTCAAGCGAGTAGGAGGGTGTCTTTTTCTGAGGAGGCAAGAGATAGGATTGCCTGGTGTGTGGATTGTAAAGCGAGGCATCCAGGGCCGTGTACTTCGGATACAGTTAGGTGTGTTAGGTGTGGAGGGTTTTGACACAATATTAAGGATTGTATCTTTCCAAGGAATGTTTGCTGGAATTGTCAGAAGGAGGGCCACAGAGCGGGTCAGTGTTTGGAGAAGGCAAGACAAGGTACGGGATTGGCTGTGAGTTCAGGCTCGGGTTCCTCGGCATCTGTCGGGCAAAAGAGAAAGACTGCGCCTCCTCGGGCATTTCAGATGACCGTAGGAGATTGGCTTGAAGATAACAATCCAGGTATATTCGATATTGATTTTGATGTGATATGTAAATTGTAATTAGTATTGCATGATTAAGTGTAATCAGTAGCGTTTGGATTAATAGTGTGCGAGATTGGATTTCGGGGACGAAATCCTTTAAGGGGGGAAGATTTGTAACATCCTGTTTCTGGGCCTGGAAATAAATTGTATTTTATTAAGTTTAAATGGTTTATTTGAAAATAAACGGTTAAAAGAGTCACATGTTTTATTGTGACTAATAAAATATAGTTTGTTTTAAATAAACAAAGTTCACGGTAAAATAAAAGTATTTTGACTTTCGGGTATTTTCGGGTTCCAGACAATAGGCTAGGAAGCGGGTATAATTTATACATAATAAAAATTGGGGTGGTGGGATTTATCTGGATCATTCCACCACACTCTTCCCATTTCATTTTGGTTCCTCAAGCTATTTCTCTCAAATCCTTTACAAAGAAATCAATGAAATCAACTAATTAAATTGTGGTTTTGATTTCTATAACTAGAAAGAAGCTTTCAATCATCTTGTTCATCATTATCTTCTTTGTTCTTCATTTGGGTAAGTGTTCTTGAAGTTTTATAACTTAAATTGGATAAATTAGGATATGAAGTGATTGTAAGAATTGAAGATAGAAATTGGTTATAACATGATTATAGGTTGATAATATGTTGATATGAGTTGATTACATTATGATTATATGTTAGAATTAGTTGTGTTCTTCATAGTTAGTTATGAGTTAGGGTTTTGATGATTTTGTGAATTGATGATGATGTTTGAGTTAGATAAACTTGTTAGTTGTTATTATATGATTATACATGATAGTTGAGGTTTATAATGGAGTAATTTCGAGTTTGTAAGTGAAATTGGTGAAATTTGGTTTTTGGTCCGTATGTTGTTTGATGTTCCTGCTGCTGCTGAAATTATGATCAAGCCGGCGGCTTGATCACTGAAGTCGGCGGCTTCATGTGGTCAGCCGGCGGGTTTGGACCCCAACCCGGCGGTCTGAACAGGCTTATTTAGGAGGTTAAGTTCTTATGTGCAAAAAGTTAATTCACCCGGCGGGCCAGGGTGCCAAGCCGGCGGCTTTTCAGCCAAGCCGGCGGCTTCCCTACCCAAGCCGGCGGCTTCCTTGGGTTTTCCAGCAATTTGTATTTTAAGTTCGTATGATGTTAAATGATTTAACTAAGTTGATAAGTGGAGTATATATGATAAGATTATGGTGTAAGATATGGATTATGATTTGGATTAAGTTGTGGGACAAGATACTAACTTGTTATCTTTGTTGTTTCCAGATAAGCGGACGGCCACTCAGTAAGATAAGACCTCTGAGTTGGCAATCAGGCGTAAATATTTGGTGAGTTGAATTGTATTCCTCGGTTCAATTCCGTTGTAACGAGTTTGGTTGCAACGGATGAACTTTCGGTTATTGGTTTGACTTGTTATCGGTTATTGGTTAATACATTGACATGATTGTTGATATTGTGATTTGGTTTACTTGGTTATTATTGGTATTAATTGTTGGCATGATGATTATGCGGTTTGAATAGCTTAGCTACATATTGTCATGACTATTATGAAATATGTGATGCTTGGGCCGTTTGGCATATGTGATTTCAGAGGTCAACGCTGGTTGGGTTTGTGGCTATTGTTGGGCTGCCTGGGTTTCCCGATACATGTAGTTGAGGGATGAATCCTTGTCAGTGAAGATAGCTTCAAACTATCGGTAATCCACTGTTGGGGCCGGCAGTGGTTGTAGGCTTTCGCTGGTTGGCTAACCAGGGGCCGCCGGTCCTCTTTGACGATACGTGTTTATGATTGCGAAGCTTTAGGCGGTAATCATAATTTGTGTGATTGTTGTTTACGATGCTTTAGGCTGTAAGCATTATTTGTTGGTTTGGTTTGTGCGTTGTAGGCTTGTTATTTCTGAATTGAACCGTCGGTTACGGTTCCATTCACTTAGCATTGGCTAATCCCTCGTTGTTAATCTTTTTGCAGGCTTTTAATAGGTGTGGACCGGGTTGTAGATGCTTAATGGGATGGCTGACTGTCATAGCGCTTATTCTGACAATTTTGGGGAATCTAACTTTTGGTTTTGAATAGTTTTCTTAATGCCCGGTTGTTTAAGTAAATGTTTGTAACTAAACTTATATATGTGTGTAAATGTTTTGAAAACTTGGTACTTTTGAACTTATGTAAATCGGTAATTATGTTTTGGGGACGCGCTTCCTACGAATAGTATATAATATAATATGTTTTGGTTTGCGTAAGGAAAGGGGCCTTACATTGGCAAATCATCTCACGAGAAATGGCTTCTCACGAGGCCAAATTGATAGCACTCTCTTCATAAAAAGGGTTGGAAAAGATTTGTTACTTGTGCAGGTTTACGTGGACGACATCATATTTGGTTCAACAAATGATTCTTTGTGCAGAGACTTCGAGAAGATTATGAAGTCCGAGTTTGAGATGAGTGCCATGGGAGAACTTAAGTTCTTTCTAGGTGTACAGGTTGAGCAGTCTGACAAGGGTTTCTACATTCATCAGTCCAAATATGTCAATGACATGTTGACTCGGTATGAACTCCATGACTGTAAGCCATATGGTACTCCCATTGAAACTGATCACAAACTCGGACCCGCTGAACACGAAGAAGATTGCAAGGAGCGGGACTATCGTTCTATGATAGGATCACTAATGTATCTCACTGCATCCAGACCAGATATTGTGTTTGCTGTGTCTATCTGTTCCAGGTATCAAGCAAAGCCCAAGGTTTCTCACATGAAGGCTGTGAAGCGAATTTTTGGTTACCTCAAATATAGACCATCACTTGGTCTATGGTACTCAAATGAGAAAAATTTTGCTCTCACTGCCTATTCTGATTCTGATTATGGCGGCTGCAATTCGGATAAAAAGTCAACTACAGGAGGATGCCAATATCTCGGTTCTCGATTGGTGTCTTGGCAATGTAAGAAGCAAACCACAGTTTCCACCTCAACAGCGGAAGCTGAATACATTGCTGTTGCAAGCTGTTGTTCACAGATTTTGTGGATTCAACATCAATTGCGTGACTATGGGTTACTTCTTACTTTGACTCCTATTCATATTGATAATACTGCTGCTATATCTATTATTCGCAATCCCGTTCAACACTATAAGACCAAGCACATAGAGATTAGGTTTCACTTCATACGAGATTGCTATGAGAAACATTTAATTGACCTCCTTCACATAGATACCCTTAAGCAAAAAGCCGACTTATTCACTAAAGCATTTTCGCGTGCTCGTTTCGACGAACTTGTGGATATGATAGGGATGATTTCTCTTGATCTCATGAAATGATTTGTGACTTAATTTCTGTACAGTTTTTTTTTTTTGCTTTATTGTTTTGTTTAAAAAAAAAAAAAAAGGGCAACCGCCAATCTTTATACTCGTTAGTATCAAAGAAATGCAATGGTTGCTACATTTTTAAAAATAGACGTTGAGTTGAGTCTGTAAACAACTTGGGATATGATAGTACATCGAGTGACATGCACAAAATGGAATTTTAATGTTTATCTTTGATGTGTCAGTAGGTTTATCTGACACACTTAAAACAGTTTTTATGAAAATTGTCTTCATCATGCGATGTACTGGTAGGCATGATACACACCGGTCTCTGGGTTATTAAGAAGTCATTTAAATATGTGTCTACTATCTTGTGGTAAACACCGTTTGATGTACGACTCAATGTCTTAATTCCTTAGCGTAGCTTAACATATTTCTATCTTTGGAACTTTTATCTGAAATCATTTGGGAGTTTATGCTGGTTGTTACCTCTGTTGTACGTAAGTACAGAACTGGTAACAGTTAGTATAAACTTGGGGTTAAGCAATTACAGGTCAATGCACTTGAAAAATCTTGATGATACTGAACAAGGTCGCTGTTTGGGAAACTCCAAATTCAGTTTGACTGCGATCGGTTTTGCTTAATCCTAAATCACACTAAACAAGGTCGCTGTTTCGGAAACTCCAACTTCAGTTTGACTGCGATTGGTTTTGATTATACTTGAATCATCTTAGGTTGCTTTGCTGTACTTCCGTACTGACCTGTCAACTCTAGCCTGATTCTTAAAATGATCTTTCTTTATTCTTTCTAAATATGGAAACTATGTTATTGTCTAGGTTATAGGGGTATATCAATGGTGGGGGCCACAGATAACTATTCATACTAACAATAAAAGGTTAACTCCACAAACGCGGTTGTAACATGCTTAAGTGGACAAACAATATCGGTAATCGTCTTGAAATAATTTTTATAAAAGGTGTTTTAAATGTGCTACGTAAATTTAAAGTGGACAAATATACTGATAATCGAAATAACACTTTCTATTCCTAATAATTGCATGTTATTTCGGTATGATCCCTAACCAGAATCTCAACTCCGTCACCAAAAAGATTTTATAAATTTTACGCTTTTAGTTGTATTTGTTTCTTTTCTTTTATGTTTATATTTAGTTTTATCTTTTTAACATTATTTAAATTGCATTTTTTCTTTTTTATTTTATATTTTATTTAAGTCACAAATCATCTTCTTTGCGAAAATTCTAAAATCAAAATCCGAATCGGCATCGAAATCAAATTTATAATCTTCAAAATTTTGCTCTGTGTTCTGTGCGACACAACCACTGTGTCGTACTCCTGTTATACGACACAACACTTGTGTCGTATTCGTTCGTTACTTTGTGTCGTATATTATGTCGTATGCGGGTCAGGGGTTAACTATTCACATCATACGACATAATCATTTACGTTTTCAAAACTTTCACGACACAAAATATACGACACAAGTGCGATTTTGCGACACAAGCGATTTTCGTTCGGATTCGCGTTTTCGAAGGCTTTTCACCGCAATTTGTTGATCGATTCTTGTTCATCATCTGTTTACGCATCTTTAGGTATAATTCTTTCGTGTTTTTATCGCGTATTATGCCTTGAATTCGATCGACCCGTATTACGTTTTTAGGGTTTCGGTTTTTCGTTAAATTATTTAGGGTTTAGGGGTTATTAGGGTTAGATAAATACATATTATTGATCCCCTGTTGATTGCGAACCCTAGGGTATGCGTAGATTTCAAAAACCCCAAAAATTTTCATCGATCGAATCTGGGTTTCATATGGTGTTCATCTTTGCGACATAACATACGACACAACTGTTGTGTCGTATAGATTATTGATTTTATGTCGTATTGATTCCTGCTGGTTATGTCGTATTGTTTATACGACACAAATGTTATGTCGTACCTGTTTTATACGACACATCATACGACACAGTGACTATGTCGCATCCGAGATTAATTTCTCAAAAATTGCTAAATGCAGGGGAAATGCTGTCCGCGTGACACGTGTCATACGACACAAGGCTTGTGTCGTAGTGTCCTTCTACGACACAGTCCTTATGTCGTATGGACCTTTTGCGACACAACTGTTGTGTAGCAGAACATTTGTAAAATTAAAACGCGAATTATTTTTTGGTACTAACGCTAACGCATTTCGAGTTTTGGCTGTATTATTGTTATTTTTGTAGAAATGGCTGAACAACCTGCTCAAGCTGCTCCAGCTGCTCCAGCACTCGCAGAGATCGATGTCTCTAAATATTTCTGGGAGCCACGTCACAATATCGTGGCGTACATGAACACCACTGTGGAGACTTCTCGCCCGTACCGACCAATGATAGCATTTCTTCGTCGCTCCAGAATTCACAAAGCTATCACTGCTGATACTCGGATCTTGACAAATCATATCACCGAGTTTTGGGACAACGCGGTGGTCAACTATGATGAAGCGGATACTCGCATCATTTCTTCTGTCAGTGGCCGCCAAGTTATCTTCTCTGAACAACTTATTCGGGATTTCTTTGAGTTCGGTGATGATTCTGATATGATCACCCAGTTTACTCCAGGTGCAATTGCACAGGGCGTGCGATCAATTGGATATCAAGATATTCCCGTTGATCAGTACAAGAAGACCTACATGACAAAGGTCTGGAGGTATCTGGCTCACATTGTCATTGTCTGTTTATCCAGTCGCAGGGCAGGTCTTGAAGGGATGAAATTTTCAATTGCCTCTGCTATTCTTGCCCTGATCTACAACAAACCCTTCAACTTCTCCGGTTATATCTTTATGGGTTTTGTCAACAACGCCTTGGATGCTAAAGAGAAATGGGCTCTCTATCCTAGGTTTACTCAGTTGCTGCTCAATCATCTGCATCCTGGCCTTCCAGTGGTTGCGTCTTTCACCTTCAAGCAGACACCGATGAACACAAGGATCTACACCACTTGTACCACTTTTGCGAGGCAGGGACAACCACCAGAACGTGAGGTTGCGTTGTTTGGTCACATCATTGATCCTGCTTATGTTCCCCTGCCTGGTGAGCAATTCAACGCACCAGCACCTGAACAACCTATCCCTCAGCCTCCGGTTCAACAGCCTCCAGTTCCACAACCGCAAGTTCAACAACCTCCAACTCAACAACCGGATCCGGAATTGGTAGATCTAGATCTTGAGATCGATAATTATCAGCCTCCTTCTCCGAGTCCTGAACCATCCAACCGCGGCAAGAGGCCTCGAGACGCTTCTGACATTTCTGATCTAAATCCGGTCAGGCGTTCTCGTACTTCCACTTCCACATCTTCTGAGCCTCCAAGGACTGAAACTCCAATCACTCCTCATCCAGCTGTCATTCAGGAGCTCCTGTCAAAGATTGAGAAGATGCAGCAAACAATGGAAGCTCAAGCATCAGTCTCTGAAGCTCAGGATGCTAGGATCTCTCGCTTGGAGAAAGAGAATGAAGAATTGAAGACAAAGGTGTTGCAGTTGGAAACCCTAGCTATTGCTTCGGGGGAGATAGCCCAACCAGCTATAGAATCAACACCTAGGGTTTCCGCCGAGGGCGAAGAAAATGTAATTCCTGATGATGTAACAAATTATGCTTTTAATGAAACAACTCTTATTTTGGATTACATTATTGAGCAACCAGGGCAACCAAAACCGCTAGCTGTAGATTACACGTATTGTAATTTGACTTTCTTTCAATCTGCGGTTGACGATGACGGTCGTGCGCCTGAAGAACCTTTTGACTTCAACTCCGCTAATAATGATGATGATGTTGATGTTGAACAAGAAGTGCTTAGTCCTGATGAAGAATATACTGATCATCCAGCTTATCCTCAAGAGGGTGTTGTATTATCTGATTCTTCAGACGATGAGTCAGGGCCAACGTTTAATTACGTACCAGGATCTACTTCTCAACCTGGTCCTGCTCAAGAATCTTCTGCACCCTCCAGTTCTTCACAAGCACAACCAGTCCCTGTTCGTGAATCAACAAATTATAATGACATTTTCCCTCAGGATACATCCGAATGTGTATCTTTTGACAAGGAAATGCCCATCAGAGAAAGGGATAACTGGTTTCCAAAAGGTAAGAATCCAGAACCTGCTCCAGTTACATGCAAGAAATATCAGGTTGGTGGTGATTATACAGGCCTGATAAAAAGCTGGAAGGTGAGTAAAGGGAGGTTAATGATTAAGAGACTCGACGGTATCCAGTACTTTCATCGATCACTGAGGATATTGAGTACATTGCCAAAGCATGACATCGTTCGTCTCTCTCAACTTCAGTTGATAAATCCTTACGAAGACGGAGTAGCTGATGTTATTTAAAAGGTCATGCGTGAGGAAATTAAACGAAAGAAATATCATTATGTCAAACCAATACTGGGTACTAGGTACACGTTCAAGAAGAAGCTCGATCCAAAGACCAAGCAGCCAATTGTAAGAGTTCACTATCCGCCTGCTGAATGTCTGACTGAAATCGCTCTGGAAACAGTTTCATTCAATCTACTGAAACGTTTTCATTACTGGGAGTGACATGAAGAAGCTATTCGACAATCGGATTTTGTTGGTTAATCTATCCAGTACATTCAGAATATTTGACCCAATGAGCTTGATTAATCTATCCAGAAGTGACATGAAGAAGCTATTCGACAATCGGATTCGCTACAATCCAGGAAACGAGTTCAACTCTGTATTAGCGAAACGATTTCAGAAAATCGTTGATATATGCTTCACCTTTGGCATACACGCTGGTGGAAACTTTCCACCTGGATGGGTTTGAAGACCAAACATCTGAAGACTGAAGAAAATTGAAGAATTTCTCGAAGACCAAGCTGAAGACACGGGGGAGTTTGTTGGTACATCAATGTGTGTCTGTCAGTTGGTCTCAGTCTGTAATAGTGTCTAAATTGTAATTACGTATTGAATAGTTTAAGTTCTAGTTTAATTACAATTTTTGTCATCATGCGACACAAGCACTGTGTCGCAGAAGCATTCTATGCGACACAAGACTTGTGTCGCAGAATCATCTCATGCGACACAATGCTTATGTCGCATAAGCCTTTCATGCGACACAAAGCTTGTGTCGCATACAGTTTGGTCCAGACTATAAATAGAAGCTCGCCAGCTTCTGTTTATTAAGCCTCAACACAAAACACACACATAACACCTCCATATTCAGAGAAAAAATACTAGTTTGTGTTATTTTGATTATAGTGTGTTTGTCAAAGTGTATGTATTGTTACCATCTCATTATATACAAAGTTATACACTTGTGTTTTGGTCATTTATTGTGTTAGTCTAGCATATATTTGTGTGTTTGATTTCCGCTTTAAATACACAAGTAAAACTACTCGATTTGGTCCGTATAAGTGGAACCTACAGTACCGTATACAAGTCAGATGGAAAACAAATGCTTCATAGCAAAAAACTCCCGAATGATTGCTACAAAGTGTCAATTGAAGAATCGTTAGTGGATGCAGCATGCATACCGGACGTAGGAAATAATGGTTTCAAAACAGTTAAGGATGTAGTAGGTAGTTTTGTTGCTTGGCCAAAGAATGAAGTGGTTTTTGATGAAAAGGTAAATACATTTGTTTTATAAACCTATTCTTCGTATTTAATTTAATGTTTGATACATTTGGTTTTTGTTTCGTACAGGTAACACCACCAACTTCTATACCAAAGGTTGGTGAGAACAAAGCTGCACCTAAATGCCAAAAAAAGCGCAAATTTATTTCTTGTGATAGCGTGCAAAAGCAAGCGAGGCCCAACTTGAAGAGTCAAAAGTCTTTAAATTTGTGATTTTTTAATTTATAGACCATGGTTATTTTAGCATTTTTTTATGTACGACATTCAACTATATATTTGGTTTAGTTATGACATTCCAATTTTGTTTTGTTTGAATTTGTTTTGTGTATTTTCTTATGTTTTGTTATATATATATATATATATATATATATATATATATATATATATATATATATATATATATAATTCATATTGTGACACAAATTATTTATTTCTTAAATGTGGCTAAAAGATTTACTTACATAATATGGTCACACTATTAACACTTTTGGCCACTGTTTGCCTAATTTGTTGTGTGACTAAATATTACAAAACGTCACACAAACAAAAAATTTATGTGGCCATTTGATGTACAATAGTCACACAAAAAATACATTTACTTGTCTTTAAAAAGCATATGGTCACATTTATTTAAACTTTTGGCTACTTATTGCTTAATTGTATGTGACTAGATCCCTATAAAAACATGTCTTGTGTGACTAAATATTACAAAACGCTACACAAATATAAAATTCACGTGGCCATTGAATGAACAATTGTCACACAAATTACACATTTACTTTCCTTTAAAAAGCATATGGCTACACTTATTATCACTTTTGGCCATTTTTTGCTAAATTGTATGTGACTAAATCCCAAAAAACAAAATGCCTTGTGTGACTAAATATTACAAAACGCCATGCAAACATAAAATTCATGTGGCCATCGGATATACAATAGTCACACAAAAAACACATTTACTTGTCTTTAAAAAGCATATGGTCACACTTATTAAAACTTTTGGCCACTTATTGCTTAATTGTATGTGACTAGATCCCCGTAAAAAACATGCCTTGTGTGACTAAATATTACAAAACGCTACACAAACATAAAATTCATGTGGCCATTGAATGAACAATTGTCACACACTATATACATCTTCTTTACTTTAAAAAGCATATCGCCACACGGATTAACACTTTTGGCCAATTTTTACTTAATTGTATGTGACAAATTCCCCCCCCCCCCCCCCCCCCCCCCCCCCAAAAAAAATGCGTTGTGTGACTAAATATTACAAAACGCCACAGAAATATAAAATTCATGTGGCCATTGGATGAACAATAGTCACACAATAAACACATTTACTTGTCTTTAAAAAGTATATGGTCACACTTATTAAAACTTTTTACCACTTTATGATTAATTGTATGTGACTAAATCACCAAAAAAAACAATTGTTGTGTGACTAAATCATCGCAAAGGCCACATATATTATATATTCATGTGGCCAAAGGACGGACAATAGTCACACAAAATACACACTTACTTGATTTTACCAATCATATGGTCACACTCATTAACAGTTTTGGCCACTTTTTGCTTAATTGTATATGACTAATTCCCTAAAAATACATTCGTTGTGTAACTAAATAATCGCAAATGCCACATGTATTATATATTCATGTACCAAAGGACGAACAATAGCTACTCTCAAAAACCGCTCGTGTGACGATAAAGTGTTTACGGTCACTAAAACTGATTCAACCAAAATAAACTTGTACATAATTAGTCACACATTTTATGGTTTTGGTTACTGATTTTAAATGGATACGGCAACTAAATCGCTAATGTCACCGTATATACCCTATGGTCGCTCGACCTTTCGTCACACCTACGTTAAAAAACCAAGTGTGACTATATGCATATCGTCACACTTTTTTGGTGTAACGAAATCACAATTTTGTTCTAGTGAATACACCTTTACAACAACAATTCAAAAACGCATCTTTACAACACATTTACACACATTCCTAAACTTTTTTCTCTCTCTCTACTCTTTATCAAGATTAGTGTTAAATTAGTGTTTAAGCTAGTCAAAAGTGCAATTAGGAGTAGAAGGAAAGAACAGAACGCATTGTAATCTTCGGTGTACAAAATTCAAGTATATTCATTCTCGCATTTAATCCTGGTTATTTCTATTCCTATATATCTTAATTAAAAATGTATACTTTTCTAAAGCTAGATTCAGTTATTACAATGCTTAGCGAGTAGATTACTATTGCATTTGTTGTGATGTAATTAACTTGAATAATTATGGGATGACTTTAAATTATTGTGAAATAATATGACGGCCCCAATTCGACTGTTATTTAATATAGTGCTGGAAACGCTTTAGGTGGAGTACAAACGTATGGAAGTCAGGGAGGGAACAACCGAAGGTAGTTATATTACGGATCAATATTCTGAAAAAGGAAACATTATGTTCGAACTTACTTTCTCTTTAAGATTTTAAAACCTAAAATTATAATATCGCCTTTTTGTCAACGTGGTTGTCGCGAACCTTAATACTTGGTCAATAATTATTAGCGTCAAAATTATGGTTTAATTGCAACATCATGTAAACATCATAAAATGCATTGTGATTATTTTGGAAGTACCACCGGTGTAGTACACTATTTATCACTATGTACTTACTATGTAAACATTATGAAGTACTTAAAACCACAATGGAAACATCGGTTAACGATTAATTACATTGTGGATCACCATAGCATTAACATGACACGGTCTAGGTTTAAAATTATGAAAAAGCCACCAACATTTTATATTATAATAGGTATGCTACAGGCTAAATCACATTTACAAAAACCTAGGGATTCTTTGATCCGATAAGGGTTAATTGTTTCGTTATGTATTAAACTTTATACTTTTTACTATTGTATGACTCGAACTTTGAAAGCTTCTATTGTATGTATTGAACTTGTAAATATCGTCTATTGTATGTATACTTCCTTTTTGGGTAAGGCTAAAATTGGAAAGCTTCCGTTTTTGTCAATATTAAAAAAGGAAAGTATACATACAATAGACGATATTTACAAGTTCAATACATACAATAGAAGTTTTCAAAGTTCAACTTATATAATAGTAAAAAGTGTAAAGTATAATACATAATGAAACAATAAACCCATTCGATAAAGCAAGGCATGTTAAAAATCTAAATCAAACAATATTTTCCTAAGACTCTGAAATTTAAAAAGATAAGCCGGAAACAATTACACGTTTCATTCGCCTATCACTCTTAGATTCTACCACTTGAAATTTTTTTTGCCCGAAATCGAGTATTTTTAAAGCTTGTAAGTGCTTGTATTGCCTTCGAAGTTAACGAGTGACATTGTTAATGCCTTTCAGTTCTATGGGGTTTTGAAGGTTATATGTAAAAAAAGTTTTTTAAATAAATATTAGACATGTCACATCAACATTTTACCTTAAATAATTAAATGCTAACAATTTAAAAAAATTCTTACACATACCACATCATTATTGCCTTAAATAACTTCATAAAAATATTTACTTTAATTTTAACTAGATTAAGACAAGCGGGATTCGCGGCTTTTAATAAAAAAATATATTTTAATTGAAATTTAAATGAAGACAGATAGAAAAAAAAAATTGTGATGTGTACTACAAAATTCTATCTCGGGATTGAAAAGGGTCATTTAAACTTTTAGTAGGTACTATAAAATTAATCCAAGGGTCATCTCTAATTCATAGTTTTTCTTTTAAGTTATAAGATAAATTCAAAGATTTTGTTTTTATAAAATGGCAGACATATATTTTTCAATTATTTCCAAAGTTAGTGTTTAATTATTTATGTTATTACCGTTAATAATCCGATTCATATAATCACATATTGAAACATTGAAACACTATAATTGAAAGACACAAAACGTACCTCGAATGCTTTCAATCTTGTTTGAATGCTTCAATAAAGGGTTTCCAAGAGACATGAGCACTGTTCCATACGAATTGCTTTCAATCGTTTTGTAATCGCCATTTTGGTTGAAGAATCACGTGGATGAAGAATGGGTAGCAGCGTATGGAGTTGATCGTCCTGAACTCTTGATGGGGCTTTTTTTATTCTGCCCTAATCTCACTGATTAACAAAATCAAAATATTGGACTTTATTTTATTAAGTGTGTATGACTTAGCCCATTAAAGTCAAAAGGCCCAACTCCAATTATAAACTTGCATGTCTGCAAATTTTGAACGGACCGTTATATTTTTAGCATGAATGATATAGTTTAATACTTACTTAAATATTAAATAAATTAATTAGGCAATTAATTAGTTAATGAGTTAATTAGTATTTAATATATTTAATACTTGCCAAGTAATGACTTATGATGTCATTAAGATCTTCAATGGTGAGATTAGCAAGCTTTTATTTAATCCAAGCGACGTCTCTAATTCATAGTTTTTCTTTTAAGTTATAAGATAGATAGAAGATAGATAACCTCATACATGGGTCAAGAGAATCAAAACTTTATGTTATTTAATTGTTTTTTTTCCTTTTCTAAATTAATCTATAATTACTAAGTAAACGCTTTAATATAAATATGAATTAACAACACTTTTATAATAACTTTGATCCCATGGATGTTGATATGTCCTGCCGACAAACAAATTAATGTCGTTTAAGTTATCCGTTCGCAGTGTGTTTCGCAACTCAAGCCAATGACATTCTTTGTCTCGTGTCATTTTGATTCATCAATATTCAATTTTTACTAATGTCAAACTATACGATACATTTAAAAAGTTAAAGTAAAAGTTATATTATTACTTATTTTCATTTTAAATGATAATCGGACATTTTAAGTTAACAACTCTAATTCAATAGGCTACACACACACACACACACTGTGACAACTGGCAAATTTTCTGATTTAACTCCGCTCAGGTAATAAACTTGGAGAGAAAATTTTTTTTTTTTACTATAAGTTAGTGAATTAACGCCTATAATTAAATAGCACTAAATCTAGGCGTCCTATCGTTACAACTCGACACTAAGCCAACGTTTATTCATGGATATATTCAATGTGACAATGTGCTTACATCTATGTTTATTAATTTATTTAATAAACACTAATCTAAGACATATATATATATATATATATATATATATATATATATATATATATATATATATATATATATATATATATATATATATATATATACATACATATATATATATGTGGTACAAGAATGTGTTTGTAATAACACTTACTTGCATGAAAGAGATCCCTCATCACCTTGCATGGAATAACAACATGATGATTAAATAAATACTTATATTTGAATCAATTAAAAACTTAATTAGCAAATAATTAAAAATCTGATTTTTATTTATAAATTAATTAAATAAAACTAATTTAATTAATTATAACATTTAATCACCAATTAATCACCTCCCATCCTTTAATTCACCTCCATTTACCACCAATTAAAAACCAAACCTTTCCCCCCCCCCCCTCCCCCCCCCCTCCCCCCCCCTCCCCCCCCCCCCCCTCTCTCATTTCTCTATTTAAGGAACCCTACTTCACCCTTTTCTTATTTTACACACACACACACACACACACCCATTTCCCTCTTTTAAACACTACTTTTCTCTCATTTTTCTCTCTATAATCAGCCACCTACAACCACCCAAAACCACCACAAAACACCTCCTTTAAATCATCTACACACACTATAAGCCATCTAATATCATACCAAGTTGTTCTAGTAAGGTATTACAAGAAGATCTTCATCTTTTTCTTATGTTTTCTTACAAAAACCATCACCCATGGATGACTACTAACAAAAACTATATAAATATATGTATATCTATGTATATGTAATTTATATCTTGATCTATACATATGTATGATTTTATGTAAGGCTATGCCTACAAATCTACATATGTATACATGGATCTTCATATTTCATTTTTTTTCTTTGATGATATTATGTATGGCAAAGCCTACATGCATCTCTTTTTCTCACCTTCATCTTCATTTTCTTTTAATTTGAAATGTTGAAAAGTATGGCTAAGCCTACAAAAATAACTTGATGTTTGTAGATCTTCACTTGCACATGTTCATGTGTTAAAAATAAGTGATGATCAATGATCAAACCCATGTCAAGTTTAAAGATGTAAATTTTACTTATTACTTATCTACAAATCCTTCAAGGATTTTATGCTTGTAAAGTACTCAAAATTTGTGGAAAAATGATGGAAATTGCATGTGAAAAAAGGGCAAAACAATGATTAGTGCCTATGTGTTAGGATGGTGGTCTATGACTTGAAATCCTAACCCACACTTACCCATGCAAAGCTGTCCAGATTTCCCATGTCTTGAATTGTGAGAATCACTTAAACCTTTTCATTATTCTTATTGTATGCTACTGATTTTAATGGTTTACAACTTATATAGCATATTAATGACCAACTACAAGCTTAAAAATCGTTTTTATAGTTTGTACATGAAGATACATAAATCTGTCCATAAAAACACAGATTAGTAGAAAAATCGTATAAAATCATATATTAAGAGTTAGACGACGAATTATTTTTTAAAAGTTGTGTATCGAAAAGATCTACAACTTTCGTGTTTTACACTTGTTCCAGAAACTCACACATTTTTCTCTATAAGCCGATTTATAGGCCTGGTTTGGAAACTTTCTGGAAATGTGTTCGATTCAATCTTGAAATCACTAAATATATAAGTATACACGACAATAGTTGAATAAAATGTGACACTTAAACTAAAACTATGGGTGATGGAAACTTTACAAAAATTAGAACTATTATGTATATGCAATATAACTAAACGTAAGCGTTTTATGTGATCTAGGACGCGTAAATCCCACCGAGACTCAAACCGATATTTGTTAATTTCCGCTCTCTCACTAAGGTGAGTCTCATGGCCCCTACTCCTTTTTAAATGCTTTGATATGTTTTTGGGGTGAGAATACATGTTCTTTTCTTTGTGGACACAAACTAAACTGTTACGTATTGCATAAGTTGACACTATCCATTATGTAGGCCTTTATCATAAATTGTTAGTTAAGGACTTAAACGTGAATGTCATGAATAGATCTATTTGGGTTGACGCCCCCATCCGGGTTGGTAGCGCCAACATGACTATAAGTCAAACGGGTGCATTGTCATTTGAGAACTACTTGTGTTTAGATAGGACACTTGCGAGGCACTAAATGTTAAGGTTTCAATTCATGAGCTTATGGCAATAGTAATACAATTTTTGCTATATTGTTGAATGGCAATATAACTTGAAAACTCGTGATCCATGGTAATGTTTTGCAACTACTAAAACCTATGAGCTCACCAACTTTATGTTGACCCATTTTAACATGTTATTCTCAGGTAATTAAGATGCTTGCTAGTCGTGAAGATGGCATACCCCTTTTGAAGTTAGGAACTACATTTGCATGGACGAAACATTTCTTTGAGCTTATTATCTTAAATTCCTAACTATTTTGTAATTTATGGGAAATGCTTTGTTAAACTTTTAAGACAAATGTTCTAAGCTTGTAAGACAATTAAAATCTTTATGATGTATGTTTAAAACGACTCATGTAGTGGTCGTTCATTGTAATTCTTGTGTTGTGATCCCATGGACGTCGCACCTCGCAACCTTCCGCCGAGGCGGGGTGTGACAGAATTGGTATCAGAGCCCAAGGTTATAGTGAACTAGGTTGCATTAGTGGGCCTAGACTATAACCGTAACTAGAATAAGGACTTTTTAGGTGTACTTGCTAATTATAAAATCCGTACATCCTTGCCTGATTATCAACTATTTGTTCCATGCATGCTTATTATGTGATATTGATAAGTTGGTACATACCTGTTAAATATTTAACTATTTTATATACTCCTTATTTATATACTATTATTTATATGACAGAGTATGTCGAACCCTAATAGCCCTGTCTAAATCGTGTCCGATGATGACTCCGAGATAGCAGCATACCTCCTCTCCTCGCCTAAGACACCCTCATACATGCCTGTGTCCGCTACCCAAGTTGAGAAGACCGTTTCCTCCAATGAGACTGAGCCATTTGAGGATGAGACTGAGCCAATGGAGGATGAGACCGAACCAATGGAGGATGAGTCCGAGCCTACTGAGGACAAGTCCGATCCAGAAGAATCTCATCCCTCCCCTGTCATTCCTACTCAGACTGCACCTACTTTCCCTACCCAACCAAGACAAACCCCTTCACTCCGATCATTCCGCCCCGGGGGACCACGATTGATGCGCACCCCTCGGATAATCGTGTTCCCACCTTTGACTGAGACATTCCCCATTCCCCCTACTGAGACCCTCCCCATTCCACCTACTGAGACTACCAACACCACTACTAGGCGAGTGTGATCCTGCAAGTAGACATGGATGCAGGAGAAGATTCAGTCCTGGAGAGAAGAAGAAGGGATACCTGAGCATTTGAGGTTGGGGAGTCCTCCACCACTATACCCATACCCACTCTTACTTTGGAGCCTGTGCATCACACTATCCCCGTTGTTGTAGCTCGTTTGGTTGATCATGAGAGGAGGATTGGTTATTTGGAGAACGACCATGATGAGTTCCATTCCGATAAGGTGGAGTTCTTGCAGGCACAAGTCTCGGAAGTTGAGAGGAAGATCGGTAACATGGACTACTCAGTCTACTGTGCAGATGACGACATCAAGACGCTTCGAGAGGAGGTCACCGAGTTACGCCGATGGGTGGAGCACAGCGAGAGGCGCGCTGAACTAGCGGATGAGCGCGCGATTAGGTCAGAGCAGCGTATGACCGCAATGGAGCAGAGTTTGGGACGTGTTAGTGCACTTTGGGGCCAGTTTCACGGATAGTTTCATTTCGGTTTTTAACCTACTATGGCGGGTTGTGCCTAGAGGATAAATTTATGGATTTGCTTGGATTTTTCCGGAAGTTTTATTTCCGGCCTGTTTTCACAAACAATGAATCAAGTATTTTGTCTAAGTTTATGCTCTTGTCTAGTTATTAATCTTACTATCTTGTGATGTTGGTTGTGCGATTTGTGATTGTTTATTTCATGTACACGTGATGAAATTTTATCTTGTATAATATCTCATTATCTTGTTGTACCTTGTGATTTCAAGAAACATGCCACCCAAGAGAACACCCATGAATGCTGCTGATATCGAGAGACTAGTAACACAGAGGGTAGCTGATGCGATTGCCGCCCAAAGGACTGATAGGAATGATGGAGGTAGAAGAAATGAAGATCCAGTGATCCGAGAATACTCATATAAAGACTTCCTAAATTGCAAACCTTATCACTTTAAGGGAACTGAGGGAGCTGTCGGTCTAGTCCGATGGTTTGAGAAACTGGAGTCAGTCTTCCGTATTAGCAATTGTACGGAAACCACCAGGGTTAAATATGCAACGTGCACTCTTCAGGATGGTGCACTAACATGGTGGAATTCATACGCTCATTCTGTGGGCATTGATGCTGCTTACCAAATTTCTTGGGAGGATCTTAAGAAAATGATGACTGAGGAATACTGCCCTAGGAACGAACTACAGAAACTGGAGATTGAATTTTGGAACCTATCGGTCAAGGAAACTGATGTAGCTGGGTATACAAGGCGATTCCAAGAATTGGCACTCCTTTGCCCGTCTTTGGTCACTCCTGAGTATAAGAGGATTGAACGCTATATCTGGGGACTTCCATCCCAAATCCAAGGAAATGTCACTTCATCCAAGCCCGGCACAATCCATGATGCCATTCGCATGGCCCATAACCCGATGGATCAAGTCGTGCGGTGTGGACCAAACACCGAAAGGAATGTTGGCGATAAGAATTCCGATGGTAAAAGGAAATGGGAAGAAAGTTCTAAAGGAAACAGCGGTCAACAATAGAATAAGAAGACCGAGCCAGTTAGGGCTTACGCTGCAGGGCAAGATGCTAAGAAAGGTTATGCTGGAAACAAACCATACTGTAAGCGTTGTAACCTTCACCACACAGGTGCTTGTAACAACTCATGTGGGAGATGTAAGAAACCTGGCCATCAAGCTAAGGATTGTCGGAGCCCCGCTCCTGTTGCCAACACTAACGCTCCAAACACTTGCTTCGGGTGCGGAAGTGCTGGCCACTTTAAGAAGGATTGTCCAAAGCTGAAAAATCAGAATAACAATGCGGCGCGAGGCAGAGCATTCGTGATCAATACCAATGAAGCACGTCAAGATCCCAACGTAGTCACGGGTACGTTTCTCCTAAATGACAAGGTTGTTTCAGTCTTATTTGATACTGGTGCTGATGAGAGTTTCGTGTCTAACGAGTTTAGCCCCTTACTTGAAATCACCCCAACTGCCTTAGACACTAAGTACACGGTAGAGTTAGCTAACGGTAAATTAATCGAAGCTGATAGTATAATTCGAAACTGTTCCCTAAACTTAGCAAGTGAAATCTTTCCCATAAATTTAATACCCGTCAAAATAGGAAGCTTTGACGTCATCGTTGGCATGGATTGGCTATCCAAGAATCGTGCTGAAAGAGTATGTTATGATAAGATTGTCCGCATCCCCCTCTTTAGCGGAAAAACTTTAATAATTCAAGGAGAAAAGAGTGGAACGAGGTTGAACATCATATCGTGCATAAAAACACAGAAGTACCTAAGAAAAGGGTTCCAAGCAATCTTAGCTCACGTTGTAGAGGAGAAACCGGAAGAGAGACGACTCGAGGATGTCCCTATTGTGCGTGATTTTCCTGAGGTTTTCCCTGAAGACTTGCCTGGACTGCCACCCGCCCGGCAAGTGGAATTTCATATCGATTTGGTGCCTGGTGCTGCACCCGTTGCCCGAGCACCATATCGATTAGTCCCTTCCGAAATGCAAGAGTTATCAAGTCAATTACAAGAGCTTTTGGATAAAGGGTTTATCCGGCCAAGTTCCTCACCTTGGGGAGCTCCCGTCTTATTTGTGAAAAAGAAAGATGGATCCTTAAGGATGTGCATCGATTACCGAGAGCTGAACAAGCTGACCGTGAAGAATCGTTATCCACTCCCAAGGATTGAATATTTATTTGATCAGCTACAAGGTTCGAGTTTTTACTCAAAGATTGACCTACGATCGGGATATCATCAGTTGAGAGTCGGAGAAGAAAGCATCCCAAAAACAGCATTTAGAACTCGGTATGGTCATTACGAGTTCCAAGTAATGCCGTTCGGTCTTACTAATGCACCGGCAGTATTCATGGATCTCATGAACCGCGTGTGTAAACCGTACTTAGATAAGTTCGTCATTGTATTCATCGATGACATTTTGATCTATTCAAAGAACAAAGAGGACCATGAACAACATTTGAGATCGATCTTGGAGTTGCTTAAAAAGGAGGAGTTGTATGCTAAGTTCTCAAAGTGTGAGTTTTGGTTGCGAAGAGTGCAATTCCTAGGGCATGTCATTGATAGTCAAGGAATACACGTCGACCCTGCCAAGATTGAAGCTATCAAGAATTGGGAGACGCCTAGAACCCCAACGGAAGTACGGCAATTCTTAGGTCTCGCTGGTTATTATAGACGATTCATCGAGAATTTTTCTAAAATAGCCAAACCTTTGACACTGCTAACTCAGAAAACGACGAAGTATAATTGGAATGTTGAGCAGGAGGAGGCTTTCCAATTGCTGAAGCAAAAACTCTGTAGCGCACCAGTATTGTCACTGCCAGAGGGAACCGAAAATTTTGTAGTCTTCTGCGATGCATCACGACAGGGGCTAGGATGTGTGTTGATGCAAAAGGAGAAAGTCATAGCTTATGCTTCTCGTCAACTTAAGGTGCATGTGAAAAACTACACAACCCATGACCTGGAATTGGGAGCAGTGGTGTTTGCACTCAAGATCTGGAGGCATTACCCCTATGGTACGAAGTGTACCATGTTTACGGATCATAAAAGCCTTCAGCACATTTTCGATCAAAAGGATTTGAATATGAGACAACGTAGATGGGTTGAATTGCTCAGTGATTACGATTGCGAGATTCGTTATCACCCGGGCAAGGCAAATGTTGTAGCTGAAAGCTTTGAGCAGAAAAGAACGGATGAAACCACTACGAGTTAGGGCTTTAGGTATGACCATTCATACGAACCTTACCTATCAAATTCGTGATGCTCAACTCGAGCCAACCAAGGAGGAGAATGTAAAGGGCAAATCTCTACGCGGCATGGATAAACAATTTGAGGTTAAGTCCAATGGGATCCGATATTTTATGAATCGTATATGGATACCAAGTTTTGGTAACTTGAGGAAGTTGGTAATGGACGAGGCACATAAATCTAGATATTCCATCCATCCGGGGTACAACACCCCTCATTTATACTCATTTAAATATAGTAAATCGGAAGCGTAAGTCCAAATAGATAGTAATAATTTACTTCATTGTATCCACATATAAAATTCAACCTTTTCAAAAACATAATTTCACAACAGAGGTGTTATATAAAAATGTGATAAAACATTATTTTATACAAATCCACTATCAGAGTAATGCCTCGCGGTCAAACATTCCTTCTAGTCCAACTTCTTGCCCACCCAATAATAAAGCCAAAACCTGCAAGAAGTGTTAATGTGGGGGATTAGCATAACGCTAAGTGAGCAGATAACTAATCAACAGCCTAACTTAGCTCAACAACTTTGTGTACAACACTTAGCACTAAACAAGCAAGTACACAATACAACACATCAACAATACATCAGTTCAACAATGCAACAATTCAACTAATCAACAACACCATAATGAGGATCGGCGGCTCTGGGGATAACCATAAACCCGGGAGGCTCCCCAAGAACACTTATCCAACCTATCCGTATGGCCATACGGATGAGACCGATAACTAGTTATTATCTTCAACTAACACAGGAGGTGTGTTAAACTTTGGATAACCAACTAGCCCAACCAACCATTCGACAACTCGTTGGCCTCATTAACAACTGATGCCCGAAGGCCAATTAATTCAAGTGATCACGTAATCAACAAGTCACATATTCAACTAATCAACGTATCAACAGTATTATTACTATCAACATAATCATCAATGCAACTAATAAAGTAATAACACGTTACTTGTTGTAACCAAACTTGTTACAACCAAGTTACACTGAGGATTAGAGATCCACTCACCGACCACTTCAGGCATCCACTCAGTAGTCTAATATCACTGAGCCTTCTGCACATCTGACAATACAGTAGAATAATACAAGTTAGTTACATTTATCAAAGATATATAACACCATTCAAATATACTTACATCAACAATTCTAATTATCAATACCAAATTCATACTTCTTGAATTAGATATCATGATAATCACTTTTCAACTACTCATTAACCAAATTAGTACTTATAGTAATTTCACATTATTCATTCCAAGAGTATGAATAATCTCCTTTAACATCATTAATTAGTTCGCAATCACTTATCAAATTTTGATCATTAACAACACATCATCATTTAATCTACTTTAATTATCACTAATCCATCATAACACCTCATAATCATCATAATCACCATAACCACTTAATTAACTTTACACATTTTAGCTTGAACACAACTAATCATCATCATGAATCAACACTCATTTATTTAAACATCGTTACTCTAGGCTTTAAAATCATAATTCATGACTAATCAACTAAACCCACAACTTTTATTATGATCATGATTCAATTATACAACATCTAGTTTAGGGTTTCACTTATAATCATGAATTGAACATCAACTAACAATTATACAAGCATTACAAACCTCAATTTAACATTACTCATCCTAATTTCATCATATACACAAACTCCATTTTCTAAGTTTATGGAAATCAAGAAATTGAGACTTACAACGTGTTTATGAAGATGATGGAATGATTAATACATGTTATTAAAGCTTAACCAACATCAATTTCACCATTTGAAACCTTAATTTCGGATTAAAGTCAAAAACACCAAAACCCCCAATTTCTAGGGTTCATACTTCAAGAATTTAAGGCTTACATGTTGATTAGGATGATAATCCATGATCTTAAAGCTTAAATTCGAACTTGGTAGCTTCAATTTGATGATTTCTTCATGGATTTGATAAGTGATCTAAGGTTTTCAAGTTAGGTATGCATATGTGTGTGTAGATATGTCGATATATGATGAAAACATTAAACCGACTCAAAATTTGAATGTGTACTAGAAGTGTTTAATTTCATTCCCCGTACTTTTCATTGTCTGGAACTTAAAAATCATTTACGGGGAAATATTATTTTATTTTACCGTCAACTAAATTAAATTAAAACAATCAATAATTTATTAGTCACAATAAATTATTTAACTCTTTTACCCATTTATTTTCAAATAAATCACCGAACTCATTTTCTAACTCATTTAATAATGATTCACAGTCAGAAAATATTAAGATACTACTAGACCCGAAAACTGGGTGTTACAACTCTCCCCTCCTTAAAGAGATTTCGTCCTCGAAATCTGATCGCACTTAATCAATTTATTGAATTAGGATCACGTACTCACTCCTATTTCAATTTACCAATACTATAGCTTCCATACCCTTCTAATCACATATTTACTCATTATCAGATGCACACGAAAGGTGTACAAGTTAAAATAACTTATATATTTACAACCATCATGCATACCCTTAATTACAAGACGTCAATGTGTATACATTCCAATCTACTTACACACATATGTATTATTTTATCAACTCACACACCACCAGGGTGTATTTCAATTAAATTCACTTAAACACATATATTGTGTCTTAATTTATTATCACAATTTCAACTCTTTCTTCATGCCCATATCCACATGTACATGATCTTTCCTATATATTCCAATGCACAAGCATTACTCCTACATCCTGTCCCTGATAAGTTTAAATGACCACTTACATGACCAATCATACTTAGTCATCTAACAATTTAAAACACGTAATCACCAGTAGTCAAAGTAACTTATATCCATGTGAACATTTCAACTTTACACTATTCTCATCAAGTGGTATTGCATACCATAACATGCACATTAACAGTAAAAGTTCAGCTCAATTTACAACTAGCAATTTAGCTAACAACTCGCTAGAAATTTTCACTTTTGCAGTTAGCTGATTACAACTTTACAACTTATAATTATAAATACAACTTGATTATATGAAACTCTTATTCAAAAAGCATCACCATTCATATAATCATAATCACATATAGAATAAACAATAAGTAGTATGTAGAGGTCAATTCTTATGGTTAAAACTACTATTATATAATCAACTAGCATCCTATTACACCAATTTGGATGCTAAGACAACACCTGTTAATACCATGTATCATCATCAATGGTATTTCCACAACACAAGGTGTAGTCATTAATCATCTTTTCAACAATATTAACACAGTATCATTCATAATCAACCAACCTCTACTTTGCTTAGATTATCTTTTTAATTCATGCTATTAGCAATATATCACCTATACATATCACTTATACAATACAACATTAACAACAACAACAACTTAGTGGATTACCACTCTTTCATTTTAGTCTATCCTTGACTATTTCTCAACTACAGGTCAACATATCCTACCTGTTATTTTAAAACCACTTAACTTTATATGGTACTTAGTAGCCTCAACAACTCCATGTGAAATGGCATAATATAAATACGTTGGCCAGACGTCGTCATATTATGTCAGTCACACTTTATTCTCAGGCCACTTCATACCATTTATCTCCTAAGTAATTATCTTTACTCTTACATATTTCTCAACAGTAATATCAACAATCTACACAATTATAACAACCTGTAATAGCAAGTATATTCCCAATTATTAACTTGCTACTATTTTCAACTTATCACTTTTAATGTGAACTACTCATATGATCATGTATATATTAACAATACAGACATACTACACCAATGTCCTACACGAATATGTCAAGCAACTTCTTTATTACCCAATTCAATATTAAATATTATTTTTACAACTTAATACTTATAGTACATTAGTACTAAACAATTCATCAATATTATGTATAATATTCAACACATAATAGTCAATCTATATACCTTTAATCAAATCACAATTAAGTATTTCATGCTCAACTTTACATCAATATAAGCTCATATGCTTATTTCGTAATTTCTTAAAACGCTTAATTCATCATTTTATAATACTCTTAAGTAATTCAATTACTTCGTCACATTTCAATTAGTTCACATAATATAATTCACATGATTTCATAATCAATGTTTACTAACTCTTGTTAGCAATAATCGACAATACCATTTACTGGTATACTTTGCAGTTAAATAAACCGCCTACAACCGACTCATACACAATGAACCATATAGACCTCTTAAAACAAGTTTTAATATTGCATATAGTCACAGGAATGATCTCGGGGCTCAATGAAACAAAAGTCCAATACAAAACGTAAGGTAAAAGTTCGAAATAAGATTCGAAAAACAATAAAACGCGATTTTCGGCCCCAAACGGCCCCGAAGTGCCGAAAACTGACAGGGCTCATGGCAAAGCGATGAGCTTTGATCGTTGGGCCGTTTTTGAGTGGACATGTAAATTTCGTCTTATTCTGACACCGAAATTTCTAACGGAAATTCTCTACGTCAAATAATATGTCAAACGTCGAAAAAAACGTAAAAAATATTTTATTTCCTGAAAATGTCACAAACCGCCGGCTGGGCTACATGAGCCGCCGGCTAACCTATCTAGCCGCCGGCTACCCGAGTCGAGACGCCGGCTAACACCAATTTTTAGCAAACAGAACAAAAGTGCGTTTTAAAGCCAAAAGAAGCCGCCGGCTTGGGGCATCCAGCCGCCGGTTAGGACCTCCAGCCGCCGGCTATAACCTCCAGCTGCCGGGTCCCTTGTCTGCACAGCAGGCTGAACATCTTAGTGCAAAAATGCGAATTTCAAACGCGCATATCTCACAAACCTTAAAGAGTTAGGTCATGAAATTTTGCAGGTACCTACACTATGCCAAAATAAAACTTTCCCTTTTTACACTTTTTAAATTTTCACATTTTACGAGAAAATGGACGTGTAACTCATTTTAGGCCATTTCCGACCATTTTAGTGGACACGCCATATTCCAAATGGCTTACTTTCTGACTTTCACTCTTTGCCAACATGTTTCTACATATATTTGGGACGTGTGGGCACCTTCATCACCTATATATACCCATTATATTATGTTTTGGCTCAATGACCCGTTTAGGGGTCCAATTGGGCATCATTAATAAAACAACCACATTGACTACCCGAAACACATTCAACACACATTCCCACTATATGTAGGACTTAAAATAACTTTAACACTCTTTATACTCGAACTATCAAGTATTTTAACCACTTAACCAATAAGTGACCCATTTGGGCACTTCAACAACCCGTTTGAGTTTCAACCCATGTATCCACCATTTCATTACCCATTCCACATTCGTTTGACTATTCTAAGTCAAACTAACCCCGTTTCACTATTGGTATCGTATTATCCCCTTAAAACACCAATTCACATTAAGATCATCATTGTTAGACCAATTACAACAAGTTTTCCAAATTCATAATCACTTTGACTTTTCACAACTTGTCAACACACATTTGGACTCGTTGACCACTTTTGACTTTCTATCTTAACACTTTCCATACAAAGATCATAATTCAACCCAATTATGATCAATGCTAAACACATAAACATCAAGTCACATACATCACTTTATAACATAGTTATTATCAAGTTTGACACGACCACATTCAACCTTGACTTTTCTCAGTCAAAAACACATATTCTAATTAATGTACACTTTTTAATTTGGACAACCACACAACTCCAAACTTATTAATAGAGAATACCAACATCCCATTAATCTCACCATAGCGAGTCACATCAATTCAGTTTATCATATATCAAATAATCCCCTTGTAAGGATCTATAATCACATATTGCATTTATCAACTTATAATCACATATACTTTATTTTCATATTGTAAATACACTTAATTTCATATAACATAACTAATACACCTTTGTCAACAATGTATCTACACCATTTCAACACTTTTTCTAAAATTTCAATTTCCTTCTTAATTACTCATTAATATCCCTATCATCACATTAACAAGTAATTATCACCAATCATTCAATTTACTTTACTAGCAATCACATCATAGCAAAGTAAGCAATTCAAGCTTATCAAAGATTACATGGCATATCTAGGCCCACGAGTATTGAGGAATCATTGAGAATACCAGACGGTTCCTCATGTTCCTCCGTCTCTGCATCCAAAACAACACTATTGCATCTTGTTATAGGTTAGTACTCATTCAATAACAACTTTCTCATGCAACCACTAATCCCCACCGCGGGATTGTTTGACTTGACACAAATCTAAGTTTGGGATTGAACATCTTATAATGTACAATTCACCCAAACTTATGATCTGATACCAACTTATAACACCCCTCATTTATACTCATTTAAATATAGTAAATCGGAAGCGTAAGTCCAAATGGATAGTAATAATTTACTTCATTGTATCCACATATAAAATTCAACCTTTTCAAAAACATAATTTCACAACAGATGTGTTATATAAAAACGTGATAAAACATTATTTTATACAAATCCACTATCAGAGTAATGCCTCGCGGTCAAACATTCCTTCTAGTCCAAATTCTTGCCCACCCAATAATAAAGCCAAAACCTGCAAGAAGTGTTAATGTGGGGGATTAGCATAACGCTAAGTGAGCAGATAACTAATCAACAGCCTAACTTGGCTCAACAACTTTGTGTACAACACTTAGCACTAAACAAGCAAGTACACAATACAACACATCAACAATACATCAGTTCAACAATGCAACAATTCAACTAATCAACAACACCATAATGAGGATCGGCGGCTCTGGGGATAACCATAAACCCGGGAGGCTCCCCAAGAACACTTATCCAACCTATCCGTATGGCCATACGGACGAGACCGATAACTAGTGATTATCTTCAACTAACACAGGAGGTGTGTTAAACTTTGGATAACCAACTAGCCCAACCAACCATTCGACAACTCGTTGGCCTCATTAACAACTGATGCCCGAAGGCCAATTAATTCAAGTGATCACGTAATCAACAAGTCACATATTCAACTAATCAACGTATCAACAGTATTATTACTATCAACATAATCATCAATGCAACTAATAAAGTAATAACACGTTACTTGTTGTAACCAAACTTGTTACAACCAAGTTACACTGAGGATTAGAGATCCACTCACCGACCACTTCAGGCATCCACTCAGTAGTTTAATATCACTGAGCCTTCTGCACATCTGACAATACAGTAGAATAATACAAGTTAGTTACATTTATCAAAGATATATAACACCATTCAAATATACTTACATCAACAATTCTAATTATCAATACCAAATTCATACTTCTTGAATTAGATATCATGATAATCACTTTTCAACTACTCATTAACCAAATTAGTACTTATAGTAATTTCACATTATTCATTCCAAGAGTATGAATAATCTCCTTTAACATCATTAATTAGTTCGCAATCACTTATCAAATTTTGATCATTAACAACACATCATCATTTAATCTACTTTAATTATCACTAATCCATCATAACACCTCATAATCATCATAATCACCATAACCACTTAATTAACTTTACACATTTTAGCTTGAACACAACTAATCATCATCATGAATCAACACTCATTTATTTAAACATCATTACTCTAGGCTTTAAAATCATAATTCATGACTAATCAACTAAACCCACAACTTTTATTATGATCATGATTCAATTATACAACATCTAGTTTAGGGTTTCACTTATAATCATGAATTGAACATCAACTAACAATTATACAAGCATTACAAACCTCAATTTAACATTACTCATCCTAATTTCATCATATACACAAACTCCATTTTCTAAGTTTATGGAAATCAAGAAATTGAGACTTACAACGTGTTTATGAAGATGATGGAATGATTAATACATGTTATTAAAGCTTAACCAACATCAATTTCACCATTTGAAACCTTAATTTCGGATTAAAGTCAAAAACACCAAAACCCCCAATTTCTAGGGTTCATACTTCAAGAATTTAAGACTTACATGTTGATTAGGATGATAATCCATGATCTTAAAGCTTAAATTCGAACTTGGTAGCTTCAATTTGATGATTTCTTCATGGATTTGATAAGTGATCTAAGGTTTTCAAGTTAGGTATGCATATGTGTGTGTAGATATGTCGATATATGATGAAAACATTAAACCGACTCAAAATTTGAATGTGTACTAGAAGTGTTTAATTTCATTCCCCGTACTTTTCATTGTCTGGAACTTAAAAACCATTTACGGGGAAATATTATTTTATTTTACCGTCAACTAAATTAAATTAAAACAATCAATAATTTATTAGTCACAATAAATTATTTAACTCTTTTACCCATTTATTTTCAAATAAATCACCGAACTCATTTTCTAACTCATTTAATAATGATTCACAGTCAGAAAGTATTAAGATACTACTAGACCCGAAAACTGGGTGTTACACGGGGGCTGACAAGATGTACCATGGGCTTAAGGACTTGTATTGGTGGCCTAACATGAAGGCTGAGGTGGCCACCTATGTTAGTAAATGCTTGATGTGTTCCAAGGTAAAGGTCGAGTTCAGAAACCATCAGGTCTATTGCAACAACCCGAAATACCCCAATGGAAGTGGGAACAAATAACAATGGACTTTATTACAAAGCTTCCTAAGACAGCAAATGGTTGTGATACGATTTGGGTAATTGTTGATTGCCTGACAAAGTCCGCCCACTTTCTAGCAATCAAGGAAACCGACACAATGGAAAGATTGACTAGGATCTACTTGAAGGAGGTGGTGTCACGACACGGGGTGCCCATCTCGATTATCTCTGATCGGGATAGCCGCTTCACCTCGAGATTTTGGCAGTTACTCCAGAAAGCTCTAGGTACTCGCTTAGATATGAGTACCGCATACCACCCTCAGACAGATGGCCAAAGCGAAAGGACAATTCAAACCCTAGAGGATATGTTGCGTGCATGTGTTATCGACTTTAGACGTGGTTGGGAGAACCACCTGCCGCTATGCGAGTTCTCATACAACAACAGTTATCACACCAGCATCAAAGCCGCCCCATTCGAAGCACTTTATGGGCGAAAGTGTCGATCACCCATATGTTGGACTGAGGTGGGAGATAGTCAACTCCTTGGTCCAGAGATTATACACGAAACGACCGAGAAGATTGTGCAAATCCAAAATAGGCTGAAGGCAGCCCGTGACCGCCAAAAGAGTTATGCAGATACAAGGCGCAGACCGCTAGAATTTCAAGTTGGGGATAAAGTCATGTTGAAAGTGTCGCCTTGGAAAGGCGTGGTCTGTTTTGGGAAACGAGGAAAGCTAAACCCTAGATATGTCGGACCATTCGAAATGCTGGAGAGAATTGGTCCAGTTGCGTATAAACTTAAGTTACCTCAAGAACTCAGTAATGTACATGACACGTTTCACGTGTCAAACCTGAAAAAGTGTTTATCGGACGAATCACTTGTCATTCCAGTCGGAGAAGTTCAAATCGATGAGAAATTGCATTTCGTCGAAGAACCAATCGAGATCATGGACCGAGAAATAAAGACCTTGAAGCGGAGTCGCATACCCATTGTTAAGGTTAGGTGGAATTCAAAACGAGGTCCGGAATTCACCTGGGAACGCGAGAATCAAATCCGTCGCAAGTATCCTCACCTATTCTCAAACCCTGCACCACCCGAGATCACGAACTAAATTTCGAGACGAAATTCTTTTAACAGGGGGAGAATGTGACAACCGGCAAAATTTCTGATTTAACTCCGCTCAGGTAATAAACTTGGAGAGAAAATTTTTTTTTTTACTATAAGTTAGTGAATTAACGCCTATAATTAAATAGCACTAAATCTAGGCGTCCTATCGTTACAACTCGACACTAAGCCAACGTTTATTCATGGATATATTCAATGTGACAATGTGCTTACATCTATGTTTATTAATTTATTTAATAAACACTAATCTAAGACATATATATATATATATATGTGGTACAAGAATGTGTTTGTAATAACACTTACTTGCATGAAAGAGATCCCTCATCACCTTGCATGGAATAACAACATGATGATTAAATAAATACTTATATTTGAATCAATTAAAAACTTAATTAGCAAATAATTAAAAATCTGATTTTTATTTATAAATTAATTAAATAAAACTAATTTAATTAATTATAACATTTAATCACCAATTAATCACCTCCCATCCTTTAATTCACCTCCATTTACCACCAATTAAAAACTAAACCTCCCCCCCCCCCCCCCCCCCCCCCTCTCATTTCTCTATTTAAGGAACCTACTCCACCCTTTTCTTATTTTACACACACACACACACACACACACACCCATTTCCCTCTTTTAAACACTACTTTTCTCTCATTTTTCTCTCTATAATCAGCCACCTACCACCACCCAAAACCACCACAAAACACCTCCTTTAAATCATCTACACACACTATAAGCCATCTAATATCATACCAAGTTGTTCTAGTAAGGTATTACAAGAAGATCTTCATCTTTTTCTTATGTTTTCTTACAAAAACCATCACCCATGGATGACTACTAACAAAAACTATATAAATATATGTATATCTATGTATATGTAATTTATATCTTGATCTATACATATGTATGATTTTATGTAAGGCTATGCCTACAAATCTACATATGTATACATGGATCTTCATATTTCATTTTTTTTCTTTGATGATATTATGTATGGCAAAGCCTACATGCATCTCTTTTTCTCACCTTCATCTTCATTTTCTTTTAATTTGAAATGTTGAAAAGTATGGCTAAGCCTACAAAAATAACTTGATGTTTGTAGATCTTCACTTGCACATGTTCATGTGTTAAAAATAAGTGATGATCAATGATCAAACCCATGTCAAGTTTAAAGATGTAAATTTTACTTATTACTTATCTACAAATCCTTCAAGGATTTTATGCTTGTAAAGTACTCAAAATCTGTGGAAAAATGATGGAAATTACATGTGGGAAAAGGGCTAAACAATGATTAGTGCCTATGTGTTAGGATGGTGGTCTATGACTTGAAATCCTAACCCACACTTACCCATGCAAAGCTGTCCAGATTTCCCATGTCTTGAATTGTGAGAATCACTTAAACCTTTTCATTATTCTTATTGTATGATACTGATTTTAATGGTTTACAACCTATATAGCATATTAATGACCAACTACAAGCTTAAAAATCGTTTTTATAGTTTGTACATGAAGATTCATAAATCTGCCCATAAAAACACAGATTAGTAGAAAAATCGTATAAAATCATATATTAAGAGTTAGACGACGAATTGTTTTTTAAAAGTTGTGTATCGAAAAGATCTACAACTTTCGTGTTTTACACTTTTTCCAGAAACTCACACATTTTTCTCTATAAGCCGATTTATAGGCCTGGTCTGGAAACTTTCTGGAAATGTAATCGATACAATCTTGAAAACACTAAATATATAAGTATACACGACAATAGTTGAATAAAATGTGACACTTAAACTAAAACTATGGGTGATGGAAACTTTACAAAAATTAGAACTATTATGTATATGCAATATAACTAAACTTAAGCGTTTTATGTGATCTAGGACGCGTAAATCCCACCGAGACTCAAACCGATATTTGTTAATTTCCGCTCTCTCACTAAGGTGAGTCTCATGGCCCCTACTCCTTTTTAAATGCTTTGATATGTTTTTGGGGTGAGAATACATGTTCTTTTCTTTGTGGACACAAACTAAACTGTTACGTATTGCATAAGTTGACACTATCCATTATGTAGGCCTTTATCATGAATTGTTAGTTAAGGACTTAAACGTGAATGTCATGAATAGATCTATTTGGGTTGACGGCCCCATCCGGGTTGGTAGCGCCAACATGACTATAAGTCAAACGGATGCATTATCATTTGAGAACTACTTGTGTTTGGATAGGACACTTGCGAGGCACTAAATGTTAAGGTTTCAATTCATGAGCTTATGGCAATAGTAATACAATTTTTGCTATATTGTTGAATGGCAATATAACTTGAAAACTCGTGATCCATGGTAATGTTTTGCAACTACTAAAACCTATGAGCTCACCAACTTTATGTTGACCCATTTTAACATGTTATTCTCAGGTAATTAAGATGCTTGCTAGTTGTTAAGATGGCATACCCCTTTTGAAGTTAGGAACTACATTTGCATGGACGAAACATTTCTTTGAGCTTATTATCTTAAATTCCTAACTATTTTGTAATTTATGGGAAATGCTTTGTTAAACTTTTAAGACAAATGTTCTAAGCTTGTAAGACAATTAAAATCTTTATGATGTATGTTTAAAACGACTCATGTAGTGGTCGTTCATTGTAATTCTTGTGTTGTGATCTCATGGACGTCGCACCTCGCAACCTTCCGCTGAGGCGGGGTGTGACACACACACACACACACACACACACACACACACACACACACACACGCACGCACACACACACACACACACACATATAGAGGTTCAAATGAGAACCAACTATATGTAGAGAACTACTAGATTACTTCACATGTGATTAACTTCAATCATATGTAAACATTGATTTACGTTATATGTATATATACCCAAATACAAGTTTTAATACACGAAATAAACTGATTTTAACGCATGTTTCAGTATATATCATGTATTCCAATTTGTTAGGGGGCAATAGGTGGCACTTGCATTAATTTGGTCAATTTGTTATCTTTATACCAAATATTTAAACTATGATTATTTTAAATCTTTTTGATACATGAAATAAGGGTTTATTTTATCAAGCTTTAAGTAAATAATTGATGAATACTTTGAACCAACTAACTCACACCAAGCTCTCACTATTGCTTATACATCTTTCATTCAATCAAGTATCAAACTCATCGCCCTATATTAAAATGTCAAAATTAATTTATAGTGCAACTTTTAAATAACAATGACCAATATAGTGACTATGAGAATTGGATATGGGCATGATTGTAAAACTTGGCCCAGGCACTTGAGTACTCGTCTGAAAATCACTGATTGGCTCTACACTGAGACTTTAGACAAGGCGACACGTGGCAGTGGCATCAATTGAGGAATTAACGAGGTGAATGAACACTTCGAGTGATAGATCGTTACAAAGAGATTAAGATAAAAGATGAAAGTAAATAATCGAAAGTAAACTAAAAAAGATGAAGTTATAATGAAAAAAAGAGAGACAAAAGCGATCTTTTAAAGAAAAGGTATACAACCGTTGATGTTAATAGTCATTAATGTTATACTATAGCGCTTATTTATCTCTAATTAATAATTTTTTACCTTGCTTTCAAGTCCCTAGTTGGAGTAGGACAGCGGAAGGATTTAATTCACAATCACATTGTGAACAGATTAAACGTACAAACAAAAATCACCTAAAGTTTTCTTGACTTCAAGAACAAGAAGATAATAGAAGAAACAAGTTATTTGATGAATAATAAAATTAAGAATGCCTTAAACAAAGGCTATGAGACCTAGATATTATAATCATATCATAATCTCAAGTAAACTAAAACTCCTAAAGTTTCTTAATAAAATTAAATTTCTAAATATTAAATACTTATCCTAATAATAAATGTAACACCTCCAAATTTACTGTTTAGCGGAAGCATACTTTGGGTGTTACTAATCAATAATCAAAGCACAAAGATATATAGTAAACGACTCTATATGCGTCGTTTTAACAAAATATATTAATATAAGAAATGTTTACAACATTTGAAGCTGTACATAGCTCGTGTTCGATAAAATGAGAGATTTCAGTACATAAGTACTTGTACAAAATATACTAATGCAAGAAAATCTCTAATGTCTGCATGCTGACTCGAGCTATAGAAATCCTAAGGCAGTCCAATCTACTGCTGGGTACCTGTGATACATGCTAAAATGGGTCGCTAAAAGCTGGTGAGCTCACAGGGTTGTATATCAAATAATGTTGTATGAACCGCAAGATTTAAGTAATTGAATTGCATCCAACAATTGATAATGTAAGTGTATACAGCCATGAGCACATAGTTGAGCTTAACTCGTGGGTCAGGATCACAGCCCGAGCGTTTTTGCCTCCACGAGTGCCTAATCAACACTCATCTTCCCAAATATTAGTACGTCCGTTTACCCGATTAGTGCTTGCTAACCCGGACGAGGAGGGTCAATCCTATATGGTACCATATACTAATATTCACGCTACAACGTATTAACAACTATGCTGACGGAGGACTTTAAATGATTAGTCGTGAGTAACTCATGTAGTATATGAAAAAGTTGTACTTGCGTTCACATGTTAAAAATGAGCATTGTATCACACCCCTGAGTAAAACAGTAAAAAGAGGGGCTATGAGACTCACCTGAGTCTTGTGAGTTTAACTTAATAAACTTGAGTTGATTAGCCGAGTAAGGAAGTCCAAAGACTTGTAACCTGAGGGTGTCCACGACACGCGATGGTTATAAATATGGTTGGGTATCTCAAAAGATCACCTTTGTAGTTGTTCGTCCAACTAGAATGTCCAAATTACATTTGGTTTGATTGTTTGTTTGTTTGTGTTTTGAAAACATGTACGGCCCATTGGTGACGGTTTGTAATAGTAATCTTGACATTATCATTATTATATCGATTTGTTATACAAGTTTGACTCTTGGTGTGAAATGTATTTACTAACTCTAGGTGACGGGGGTCCGGGGGCAGCGCCCCTGGTTAGCGGGGTTCCAGGGGTGGCAACCCCTGGCGGGGTCCAAGGGGCTGGCCCCTGGTTGGGGTCGAGATGCCAAGTCAGCTCAAAAAATTTTTATTTCTACTATATTGCTTTGGTGAAAAACGCATCTGGGATTTGAATTTGGGTAAAAATCAAGTGATAAATTCCAGGTCTCGACACTTAGTAAAATCTGAGTTTTCAAGGTTCTGTCTCCTGCGACATTAGGTGCGACGTAAGGCATGATGTCGCAGGTCATGACTGCGACAAAGATCGTGGTGTCGCTAAGTGCGACGTTCGCAATTTAACGCGACTTTAAGTGTTATGTCACTATATGCGACGTTGTTGGTTCTTGCGACGTAGAGGTCGGTGTCGCTATGTGCGACTTTAGCAACTAAATGCGACGTTGAGACTGATGTCGCACCATGCGACATCGTGAGAGGTTTTGCGACGTTGCAGCCGATGTCGCATAATGTCTGGCCCAAAAGCGACATTACGGTCTGATGGCCGGAATTTGTGTCGAAAATGAGTTTTCCGGTTTCCGTTTGGTCCGATTATTTTACCCAACCCATAAATGGACATTATAAGTTGATACAAAGCGCAAACAAGCAAAAACAAGTGAAAGCGAAGAGTTTCGAGAATTGTCGGAAACTTACAAAGTGTCGAATGGAAATTCCGAAAAGATAGCGTTGTAGATCGTGTTGCTGTGGTTCTTTTATTCCAAATAAGCGTGAAGATTGGAGGTCGTTTGATGGTAGTATTTGGTGATTTAGTGTGGTGGTGGTGGTGGTAGTTGTATAGAGAGAAAAGAAAGAAGAGAGAGAGTGGAGATGGTGAGAATGAGGGGCAAAAGGAGGGAGTTGGGGGTTTTGGTGGAAGCCTCCAACTTCCGGTCCCCGCTCCGTGCTCCGTGCGGTGCTCGTTTACCCCATTCGTTTAAACGTTAAATAATTATTTTTCACGTTAATTATTCATTTTAAAATACAAACTTTTGTTAAATAATTTGCTTGAATTATTTTATTGAATCTTTGATAATTTGGATTAATTTGCGTATTTATCATTTTTAAATCGCACAAGTCTTAATCGTGCGGTACGAGACAATTAGGAAGTATTATTAAAATATTATTTCGGATATAATAGTGTTATTAAATAAAGTCACGTTATTTAGCAAAATTAATCACCAACGTCCGTATTTTACTGAATCGAATTACATTCGATTTAAATTGCGTACGATTTAATCAAATCGCATAATTGTATATATTCATCAATATATATTTCGATACATTACTTAGCCTAAAACCGAACTAATTACATGTATTAACAAATGATTAGGCACTAATCATTAGTCCTAATTTGACGGGTGTTACGATAAAAATGTAAAGTTACATAATTTAAATAAACTTCAAAGAGATTATTTCTTGGACATCAAGTCGGATAACATCATTCATTTGTTTAAATATTACAATATTCTTTTTATATTCTTTAGATATTATGTACAACTTTATTGATAAATTATACTCCCTCCGTCCCGATTTAATAGTCCAGCATTCCATTTTGGGATGCCCCAAATTGATTGTCCACTACCAAATATAGAAAGTAAATATGATTCTATTTACTATATTGTCCCTACTTCAAAATTAAATTACAAAAGTGAAAAGTAAGTTCAAATTAATTGGTTAGGGGTAAGGATGTCATTGTGCAAAAAGTAAGTAGTAATTATTGTGTTTATCTTAAACTGCGTGTTTTCTGTCTGGGGACAATTAAATTGGGACGGAGGGAGTATAATTTTGAAATTTAAGTATATAAAATATAAATCCGAGTAGTCCCCACTTAGACCAATTACTCCCTATAAGGGTCACCTAAGACCACTTCCAATGGTGATTAAAACTGACTGAAACCGACTGAGCCACGTCAGTTTTTTCAAAAAATGACTGAAACTGACGGACACCTACCATCAGTGATCCGTCACTTCTATTTTTGGGTCCCACATTTATCAATTTACCTTTAATATTATACACAAAAAAATGAGGAACGTCGGATATCCGACGTGCGAAACCGACGAGACGAACCGACGAAGCCGTGCCATCGACGTCGGCTCCATCACTTCAAACCGACGAGAACCGACTAGCACCAATGGGTGTGCTCTAACAAATAGTACAACCATGCTTGAAGTGATGTTCTAATTTTTTATGTGATCATAACGGTTAATTATGATTTTAGAGTGATGCTCATGTGGTGAATCATAACACATAGCTACTACGTGATATCATTATTCATTCGCCACTTACAACAATGATCTTTGTATACACCGCTTTCAACAATCCTTGAAGATTACTTTTAACAATTTTAGTAAACATATAATCTTTTATTTATTGTTTTCGATAACCTTTGAAACATTGAAAACCATTTTTTTTTTTTTTTTGTAAAATCAGTATCTGGAAAATGGTGATGGAAATTGAGCCCAGTCCAGTAGTCCCAAAAATCTAAGCTGTTTTTGTTTAAGCCGGCCCAAAAACCCAGCCCATATGTTACATCCTCTTGCTGTGTATCGTCGTATATACATCTTAAAATCGCAGCCATTTTTCATTTATTTCTTCTTCCATTTCTTCAACTCTCAACACAAATCCAATACCCAAAGAAAGAAAGAAAGAAGATTTCTCATTCCACACTCATCAATCAGGTAAACAACTAATCATCCTAATTCCATCCATAAACCCTAATTGCTTAAATATTCATTGATTTTTCCAATTGTTAAGCTAAATTAGGGCTCAGAAACCGTATTCATCCGCCGCTAGATTCTTACACTGAGAAATGTTATGCTATTTGCCTGTTTTCTTCTTTCGAGTGTGCTGATGCAATTTGTTTATGCTTTTAATTGTTTTATTTAATGTATACAGAGTTAGTGTCGGTTATTTGGTTTTAAGTGTAAATAGTTGGATGTACTGTATCATTAGATTAATTTATGTTCTTACACTCATAAATGTTATGCTGTTATCGATTAAAGTTAGATTTTTTTTAGCTTTTTATCTGTTTTATATAGTGGGAGGTTCAAATGAGAACCAATTCAAAGTTAAGAACTTTGAGAACTACAACAAATACATATTTGTTCACATGTGATTAACTTCAATCATATGTGAACATTGATGTACGTTCAATTGAAAAAGAAAAAAGTAAAAAAAATCATAAATTAACGTCTTAAAATACATTTTAACCGATTTGTTCATATTATCGTTCACATGTGAACATATATTTATTTTTTTGCTTTTTTCGATATAATTTTAAGATTTTTTTGACTTTTTTCTTTTTCAATTAAATATACATCGATGTTCACATATGATCGAAGTTAATCACATGTGAACAAACATGTATTCTTTGTGGTTCTCAAAGTTCTCAACTTTAAAGTGGTTCTCATTTGAACCTTTATATATGTATAAGTCAATAATATATACAGTTAGTGGTTATTCATATTAGGTTAAAGTGATTGGTTATAAGTTTTTATAGTTGGGATGAACTTTATTATTTGATTAAAAAATATTTGCATATGTATGTGTCTGTTGTATACATGTAAGTAGCAAGTGTATTTGTATTCAGTGTGCTTTTTATGATCGATGGAAACTGGAGGGTATGCAACTATGTAAGTAAGTACTAGTAGAGTAGAAGTTACTAGATTTATAACTTGTCTTAAGTACTTGAAATTAGGAAAGATATGAGTGTCTATGCATTTGTGTTCATGAATTTATTATCACCTAGTTACTTGCAACAAGTACTAGAAATATTACTTTTTTTTGTGCGTTAGTGTGCACTTGAGTTTATTATTAGATTAGTTGCTTTAATAAGTAACGTATCTGTGTGTACCTAGGCCTGAACACAAACAAACGCACACACACACAAATATATACATCCATCTAAATGGAGGTGTGTGGGAGTGGGGGGAAAATGTAAAAGGTAAAAAAAATGTAAACGTTTAATACTATTATATTTAGAATTTAGATGAGATTAGCATAAGATATACAAATATGTATAAAAATTTAATTAAACTATTATTTAACAAACGAACATGTCATCGAATGTTCACGAACGTAAATAAACGAACGAGACCTATGTGCATGTTCGTTCATATAATTAAACGAACGTAAAATTTTGTTCATGTTCGTTCATATAACGAAACGAACGAACATAAACGAATTTCCCGCCGAACGGTTCACAAATTGTTCATTGAACGTTTGGTTCGCTTACAGGCCTATGTGTACCTGTATGTATATTTGCATAGTTCGTTGTATATTAACCATATATGAAGGATGGAAACCGAAGGATATATGAAACTTTGTAGAGGTGAAATATGATCTGATTAACCTGGTGATATGTTTGAGGCTAATATTATTGAGCAATGTTAATGGATTATTCCTGTTTTTTTAAATTGATAGTTGTTTGGTTCTCTACTTTAATGAAATGAGCTGTTTTTGAAAGAAATCCATCTGAGTTTTTCTTAGATCTTTTTTAAGCATTTGTAGTACTTGGGTTCTTCATGAATAATTTTTTAATGATGCAGATGACATGTAACTATTTTACTTTTTTGTTTTGTTTTTGTTTTTGTTTTCATGTCATGATTTTTTGTGGGATATGCAACTTAAGAATTAATTGCAACTTCAGTTACGAGAAAGTATAAGTTGTAATGTCTAAAGTGTATGAACAACCTCAATTCTTGAACATGAATTCAATCCGTCTTAAATTGAACATTATATTTTTTACTGATTTTAAAACCTTCATTTTAATTGGAAGATTTATAAGTGTCTTGTGTTCTTTTCCCGTCCTTCGTTCTGTGCAGTGTTGGTAACTATTAGCTGACCATCCAATGGATTTTGACGAATATGACTACTTAGAAAAAATGGTGGAAAATTCTGAAGTACCAAACTCAGAGAAAAGAGCTAATGGCAGTGAAGAAACTGGTAAGAATGAAGATAAAGAACGGAGGCAGAGCTCTAGACATCGAAGTGAGAAGAACGATGATGATCGTAGGTCAAAGCGTGCAAAATCCGGTGAAGAGTTGCGTGATCGTGAGAAAGAAAGGGGCTCATCGCGCCACCGTTCATCTCCAAAAGATGGGGATAGGAGTGATAGAGACAGACAAAGGAGTAGCCGTGAAACTAGAGACAGAGATAAGGATAAGAGCAGGGAGGAGAGGAATGGTAAGGGTAGGGATAAAGATAGAGAAAGGGATAGGGACAGAGAAAGAGACCGAGGTGAAGATAGGGAGAGGGATCGTGTGAGGGGAAGGAGGGAACATGGACGTGAACACGAGAAAGAGGAGGAGAAAGAGAAAGAAAAAGAACATGAAAGATCACATAGGAGTGGTAGCAGGTCAGAAAGAGTTAGAAGTGAACTGGACAGGGAGAAGAGCCGGGATAGGGAGAAGAGTCGGGATAGGGAGAAGAGTCGTGACAGGGAGGTTAAAGATAGGGAAAGAGAAAGAGAAAGAGAGAAGGAAAGGGAGATTCGAGAGCCTGAGCGAGAAAGCAGGTAATATTTCTGTTCATTTTCTTATTTCATGTGCTACATATCTTCTTTGATTTGTTAAGCTTGCATAAGTGCTTCTCGTTATTTCTCATTGACTGGCATTAGTGGTTCATTTATGGTATAATAATTACATGAATTAGTCCTATTTTGTTTGCTTGGTCTTTTATACCACCAAACTCGGTTATTCTATTTTGTGTCTTTGTGATCCTAGTTTATGTACTTGTAGTGCAAATTTGAGTTTTGTACAAGTATGTTGTCAAGGACTAGTGTAACATACAATGATGGAGTTATATGCACAATGTCTCGATTGAATGTTCGTGGACTATCTTCCCAATTTGGGGTATCTGGATGGATGGAGGTGTATTGGTGTAATAATTTTTGGGGTATGCGTGTTCTGAATTTAGTGTTTGTAAGCTTTGTGTCTATATTGCTCTTCGCGTAACTGGCTACTTGCTTAGGAAGTACCAGTCTTATTGTGGGTTATATCACCTGACAGTAAACAGATGCATGGGTGTTGCCTCTTAACACATTTTAAGGTAGATTACAAGGAAACTCCATGTGTCAACCTTTAGTTGGTTTGACCTTGCAAGTGATTTGTTTGAGTTAAAGCTTAAGTAATAAGAAGCATAATTGAGTGCATATCTTTGACTTTTGTTGGTGTTGTGACCACGAAAGTGCCACTAAAAATGCCTTCTTTAGTGGCTATGGGTGCAAACTTCTACTGCTTGAGAGTCGATATGCACTTGGTGTTTAGCTTGTTTATAAGCTGCACAATGATGGTTATAACTTATAAGTTTGTTTGCTATTATTACAAGTTGTAGAAATTTATGAATGTAACATCAAAATATCTGATGTAGCTGAGTCAATAGGGAGCTTGCCTCAGGAACAACTATTCTACAAAATTTGAGTGGTATGTCAGGAGAACAAAAACTCAATTAATCTTTGCTGCTGCAGTCATAACCCCAATGTTTAATTATTATTATTTTTTATTTATTTTTACATCGAGGAAGATATCAAGCTATCTAGTAGACCACTACTATTGTCTGAATGTGAATATCTGAGCTGTTTTTTGTTTATTTCTATCAAATATCGTTTTTGACTTTCCACTTTACCTCGAGGGGATGTGGATGTCCACGTACCATGAGCATTGCAATTGTAATCATAGTCTCACAAATTGGAATGCTAACCGCTTATAAGGCATTTTTGTTAGAGTTTAATGTAGCTGGCATTCCTCTCTATTTTGAAAGCAGCCATTTTTAGTTGTTTGGGAAGGAAGTCTGTTTTCCCAATTGCGTGTGTACCACACTTCCTTGGACATTGCTCAGTTGCTTAATGGTATATCTGCTAGTGCCAACACAGATTATTCCGTTGGTAACATAGTTAGTCGTGATACGTTAGTTCCTTAGTATTATGAATATTGCACATTCTGTTTTGGGAATAAAATATTGAACAGTAGATTCTGGGAACTCGCAGATGTGCTAAAGCAATCCTCAGATGGTCATTCTGGCTTCTAAACCAGACTCAGGGACTCAGATCATGGGTCTGAACACTCCCTCCTAGGCTTTTTATAAGCTTAAAATTGCAAGATTGGTGATGGCCCTTCTGGCAGGGTGATGATGTCATGTTATGATTTTCATTATCCTCCACCTTTCGACTAGCATCATCTCTTATCTGTATCTGTTCTGTTGCAGAAATGCTGTTGTGGGAGTAGTGGGCTTTGCTTTACAGAGGCTTTGCTTGTGGATATCAAGAGCCATTTATATTTTGCAGGATATTTTATTGCCATGTGTTATATATCATAATTATGATTATGATGATTACATTTCAGGTCTAATGCCCCAATAGTTGTCCAGCAGAAAAACTTATACTGTTCAAGGGCCACATACTCTGCATCGATATTCATATATTTGAAACTCATGAAGTGATGTTTTTGCTTCAGACTTATAAGCGATGCAGGGATTAATTGTGTTACTCTAAATGAAAAGCTAATTTATGCTAGAAGAGTTTTATTTATGTCATCTCATAGATGGGTGTCAATTCACATACTGGTTGTTTACCATTGTTGCACTATGAAAATTAGGATGTGCTTGCCGGTTTGGTGGTGTTATTGTAATTTTCTGTAATGCCAGTCTCTTGCCATACTTTGGCAACGTCTCATCATAAAATGAAAGCTTTTATCAGGTTCAAACCCACTGATTTACTAATAATATCATGTCACACTGCCATTTTTATGAATTGTTGCTCAAGTAATCTTAGGTTCATTTCTAAGGTACAAAAGCTATCCTTCATTGTTGCCTGAATTTGGACTACATAGTTTTGTATGCTATTAATTATTACATTATTCTCCAGGTTAGTCTTTTGGCCTTCCGTTACACAAACAGAGGAGTAGTTGATTCATTTATCGAGTGTTTTCTTTCTTCCATTTCAACCTTACAAAGTGGATTTCATCAGCATCATAGTACGTACCCTTTAAAATGTGCTGACTTGCAATTGTTGGTTTCATTCAGGCGATATAAAGACAAAAAGGAAGGAGCGGTAGAGCCAGAGGTTGACCCAGAACGAGATCAGCGGACGGTCTTTGCATACCAGGTAATAAAATGTGCTGCTGACTTATATATTTTACTGTGATGGCTACATATTTGGTAATATTATATAATCATCAACTCTTATGTGTTTAATTTAACTTTTTTCGAAAAATAACAGATATCTCTGAAGGCTGATGAAAGAGATGTTTACGAATTCTTCTCAAGAGCTGGCAAGGTTGAATTTTAAACTCTTCCATTTCTTGTTTTGTGTTTGATACTTGCATCCTTTCTTTTTCTTTTTGTAATTGTTGCAATCTGTCTGTCATTTGGTGCATGCTTCGTAAATTGAGTGACTGAACTTTAATCTCAGTTGAACAGTACTTAATCAACCATAGTTCTACATGTAGTGATGCTTTACTTGTTAAGGCTATCCTATGGTTGTTGAGTACATTGGTTTTCTGCTGGTTGTGCTGTTCTAGTTCTACCTGTATTTATGTGCTCATTGAAACATGAACATTTCCAATAAGATATATATATACTACGTATTAAGAAAAAGGTCATATATATGTGTCATGAATTATAACAATATACAACTAAAACAAAGAGGCGAGCTGCAAATGTTTTGATTTCTTGCTTTATGAATGTTGCTAATATGACCGATTGTGATTTCAGGTTCGAGATGTACGTCTTATTATGGACCGTAACTCAAGACGCTCGAAAGGGGTTGGGTATGCTTTTCTGATTTAGAATAATATCCACTCTCTTTTGTTTTAGGACAGTTAATACTGTCAGAGGACCTTCATATTTGAGGTTCTAACTGATGGACGTATGATCAAGTAAAATAGTGGATGTACGATGACGTAAAATGGATGTTTAGTTGTATATGTTTTACATCCTCAAACTCTGCTTCCCTTATTAAAAGTTAGTTATTTCAAAATTTAGAATAACCAGAAAGTTCTTTCCTTTGATACAACTTCATTCTTGTCCACTTTTTTGTTAAGGATCTAAGAATATGTTGATTTTCTATAAACCTCTTATCTCTTACAGAAAAACAAACAACAAGCAGCCAAAACTTTGGAACTTGCATTTTTAATGTTATTTATGTAGTGAATTGTTGGGGTATCTTCTAATTTAGCAATTTTTTTGTAGGTACATTGAATTTTATGATTCAATGTCTGTTCCTATGGCAATTGCACTTTCTGGTCAGCCTCTTCTTGGTAATCCTGTGATGGTTAAACCATCTGAAGCTGAGAAGAATCTTGTACAGTCCACAGCAACTGCTGCTGGAGTCGCAGGTACAGGTGCATATGCTGGTGGGGCTAGAAAATTGTATGTTGGCAATCTGCATTACAATATGAAGGAGGATCAACTTCGTCAGGTTCAACACTTCCATAGTCTTTTATCTGTGAATATTCATTTTAGATTTGTGCTGTAAAAGTGAATATCTCCCCGGAACCATTTTTACCTTCACATGTTGCTGATTTAAAATGGCACTAATCAATTATATGAGTGTAAATCTGATGAGTCGATTTTTATCTCAATGGCAATAACTCGGTAGAATGCTTCACCCCAGTGAGTTTTTTTGAAACTGAACCCATGATAAATGCATTTACGATAGTTGCATTTTATTGTTTAGGTATTTGAATCATTTGGCACTGTAGAGCTCGTGCAGTTACCTACTGATGAGACTGGAAATTGTAAAGGTTTTGGTTTCATTCAGGTGAGCTTATATCACAATATTTCTACCCTCTGAATATTGCTTAACATGATTCGTATACAAAAAGAATCATCGTAATAATTTTGCCTAAGGCAGATTCTTATCTGTTCTAACTTAGGCATCTTATGTTGTCTCTTCAGTTTGCTCGACTTGAAGATGCCAGGGCTGCCCAGAGTTTGAATGGACAGTTGGAGATTGCTGGTCGAATGATGAAGGTACAATACTTCGTAATTTAGGAAGTTACACGTCTTACCATTTTTAAGTCATGCAATTGGATCTCAAGGTTCATAATCTCGTTTTTGTAGTCCTTTACTTTTGACAGAGGTAATGTTTATATAATAGTTCTTTATATTCTTGCATTGACAGAGTAATGTTAAGCACCAGTATGTGGTAATGCACATTGGTTTTTTGTTGAGTGGTAGTTTTGTCTGTCTTCTACTAATTATATAGTTATATTATGTAACAACATAACTACTTATGCAGGTGTCTGCTATTACTGATCAATCTGGAATGCAAGAAATGGGTGTTAATCCTGGTGATTTCGATGATGATGATGGTGGCGGTTTGGTTAGTGACCTCCATTTGCCATATACTCATATCCAACTCAAATAAAATAATTTATCTATTACGGAGCTTACCGAGAAGTTCTAGATTCCTTTTTAGCTACTCGTATAGATTTGTAAATATCGTTTCACTTCATCGTTATGATTATAACTTTTACTTGATTTTCAGTCTTTGAATGCACGTTCTCGAGCACTTCTAATGCAGAAGCTGGATCGTAGTGGAACCACACCAGGGTACAATATGAGTTCTCTGCTGTAGCTTTTGTTATCATATCTGCTACATATATTGTGATAGAAGTCTATAACAATTATTTTGCAGTGTTATTGGCTCAATGGGGATCCCAACCACTAATAGCATGGGCCTACCACTACCACCAGCACCAGGGGTTGTTCCTCTTCCTGGCCTTCCATCAATGTCGGGTGCAGCTCTTTCTGTTCCACCTGTTACTGTTCCATCCATAGAGAGCGTTGGTGTTCCCAGTGAATGTCTATTGTTGAACAACATGTTTGATCCTGACTTGGAGGTTGGTCGTGTAAATTCACAACTCACTTCCTTCCGTTTATTATAAAAATTTCTTACATACTTCTTTTTTAATACAGGATGAGCCAGATTTTGATTTAGATATCAAGGATGACGTTCAATCTGAATGCTCAAAGTATGGAAAGCTAAGGCATATCTATGTGGAGAAGTGAGTTTATTTTATATTGTGTTCATTAAAATGAAGATGATTGACAACTTTCTCATTAATCTTAGGTCGCTCTTTGGTAAAACATGCATAAACCATTTTTTATTTATTTCCTTTGGCTTCATTTCACTTCACACTATGTGTAAGTGAAAAAACCAAAAAGTGAGATGAGAGGAACGGATCAGAGAAAAACTGTATGCTTGGTTATCATATTTAATTTCTGGCTAAATGGACTTGGAGATAATACGAAATAGTTATTATATCTCATATCAATTGGGGTGTTATAGCTTTGCAGGGCACAATTTGAGGCTAATGATAATGTATAAGATAGCTTGACATGACATTTTTTGTAAATATACATTAGCAATAAATCTCGCTAGGTTATAACTATACCAAAAATAACCACAACTTGCAATCAAATCTTCATTCACCACATTTATGTGATAGATGGGCTAATGTGATATGACCAGAGTCAACAAGTGAATGTGTATGATAGATGGGCTAATGTGATAGATGGGAAATTACTGGCCTTTGAAGCTTTATAGGGATGCACATAATCTTCTAGTATTCTAATTCTTTGCTAAATTCTTGTTATGTATGTTCTAAACATTACCATTGGCATCGGAAAATTCCACCTACCCAGTCTTGTAGGTACGGAAATTCTATAAATAACCTTAGGCGTATGTTGTGAAGTGTACCGTTTCATATTGGACAACTATTCAATGTAGATATAAAGTGACCAACACTCAAAATATTTGCACTGTCTACGAGCTAGTTACTACTATCTCTTATTTCTCTTGCAACCCGAGGCTGATCACTTTCTTGGATTAACAGGAACAGTGCTGGATTTGTGTATTTGTGTTTTGAGAACTCTCAGTCTTCAGTAGCGGCTCAACGTGCTCTTCATGGGAGATGGTTTGCCGGGAAGATGATCACCGCTACCTTTATGGTAAATCTCAATCCATTTTCACGCTTATCTCAATAAACTGATGAAGTGGATGTTATCTTGTCAAATGCATAAAATTCTCTTAAAATGGAATTAATTAAGGAAATCTTGTGAATAAGCCTGTAATCTGCTTTGATTTTTGCCCAAAAAAGAGAAGCAGTTCTGGTCTTCGGGTCCTGACAATAACAGTAAACTGCGTTTTCGTTGCTTGGTTTTGAGTTTTAGTGATCTAGTCATCAAACTGAACCATGAAAACTTGGAACTGGGCCAATCAACTTGGGTTCAGTTTTCATGCTTGAAATAGTGCCTGATTATTTAATTATACGAAAATTTCTAGTTTTGGAGACTCAAGTTCAAATCGAATTAGTTTTTTGGTTTGTTCGTATGGACCACCATATCGGTAGATTCAACAGATGCGCGACATTATCAGGGTTGGAAAAGTCGGGATTAGTCGGCGTTTCCTGGCTACCGACTAATCCATGGCCAAGTCGGTCGGAAAGTCGGTCAAAGACGGGTCTAGGTCGGGTCTAGGTCGGGTCAGGACGGGTTTTTGGGTCAAAGACGGGTTTTTGGGCTGGTCAACGATGGTCAACTTTTCAAAAAATAACAAATTAGGGTAAAGCAAAACGTGGGCCGCTATTTCAAATTATGGATGGGAATTAAGAACAAATCAAGTAACATCTATTTATGTTTTAAGTATTTTGAACAATCGAACTACTATGTTTATGTTGGAGCTTTTAAGACAACTATGTTAAAGTTTATGTTTATTTATATTTATCTTTATGGTTCTCATCTATATTTATTCATATATAATTTTGAAATTTATTTAAATGCTAAAAAAGTCAATAAAGGTCAAAATCCGACTAGTCCGTAAAATGTCTCGACCGACTAATAAGTTTTTACATCTCTATACAGGTGCCGCAAGATTACCAGGCCAAATTTCCAGACAGCATCTAGTGGACAGTTATAAACTGACACATCTGCCACAAAACAAGTCCATTTTTCTAGGCTGCATGTAGAGGATGTTGTTAAAGCTGTGGTTATAAAATTGAAAGATTTCGACTGTTTTTGGTTGTGCATTTAGATGGAGTGTGTAAAAGAAACAAAGTTTGATACCGAGCTATTGCAGGCATTTATGCTTTTATCATCATCATTATGATATTTAGGGAAACCCTTGGATGTAACGCCATTTATTAAATGCTAACGACAGCCCTTAGGGCTGTCAATAAGACACATGTAACGCATTTATTAAACTCAAAGTTTTCTTATTTATCCAAAATTATAATTAATACAACTATGATTTACATTAAATTAATTGAAACTTTCCTTTTATTGGTGATGTATTAATTGAAATCTTTGATTACAAAGGAAACTTCTTGTTCAATAAATGCATTATATGTTTCTTATTGACAGCCCTAAGGGCTGTCATTAGCATTTCCCTTTTTTAAAATACTTGGTAGTACAATTTATTAATGGAGCCTTTTTAGCATGTTCCAGCTGCTCACATAGATTCGTCTTTGTTTAATTATTATTGGTAGGGCTAATAATATATCCATCATCTAAATTGATAAATTCATCAAATATATGCAGGTTAACTATTAATGCATATTTTTGGTAGATCTATCAATTTGAATAGTATTTATGCTTTTTCTCAGATAATAACCATATATATGTATCACTAGATAAATTGAAAGATAGATCAAGTATCTTTGTCTTAACCTAGATCAAGTATTGAAAGCGCGAAACAATTAACCAGCCGCTTACTTGAATGAGACTGAAGATCGCACCTTTTTGATTTTGCCATTTCGGCCGAATAAATATTTATTTCGAGCTCGAGTCTCAATGATTCTTGTGTATTATGTTGGTACGGGTTTGCTAATTATGTTATTATTAGATTTCATTATTTCTAATTTTTTTGAAAGTGTATCAGTTAACTTTTATATGAAATGACCCATGTTAGTAATTTTTTGGGTTTATTATTTCAAAGTGTATTATACCTTACATCTTTTACTATAGTATGAAGCGTACTTTTAAAACTTTTAATGTATGCTGTGAACTTGTCAATTCCGTCTATTGTATGTATACTTTCCTTTTTTGGCATTCTATTGTATGTATGAAACATACAATAGAATGCCAAAAATACTTTCCTTTTTTGACATTATATTGTATGTACGAGGAAACATGAAACATATGAAACATACAATAGAATGCCAAAAATACTTTCCTTTTTTGACATTATATTGTATGTACGAGGAAACATGAAACATACAATAGAATGCCAAAAAAGGAAAGTGTACATACAATAGACGGAATTGACAACTTTAATACATACAATCAAAGGCGATTCTACTTGAGAATCAAGTGGGTCCATGGACCCGGGTTATACCTCAAAATATTGTATAAAGTATTGTATTTTTTCATATGAACCCACGTTACAATTTGTGATGGACCCATGTTGTGAGATCTTGATATAAAAAAAAAGCCACAAGACCAATTGCTTATTTGGACTATGATTTAAGGAGGTACATAACTACATATCATTAACTTGTACTAAATCCAAATCATTGATAAATAATAATAATATTGAAATCCTAATCTTCCTATCTATCAAAGTTCTACTACAAAATCTCAAATCTAACTAAGTTTTTAATGGCAAAATCTCCACTCCTTTAATTGAGTTCCTTTATTATTATAAGAATATATAGGTAGGATCAACATCTATATTTTAATAGTTTGTTATCAAGTTTTCTAGTTGCTTATACGTTTCTTTACGAACTAAATAAGTATATAATTGTCATTATTTGCTTAGTTGCAATGCATTTTATAGTCATAATCAGCAATGTTCAATATAGTATGTAGTAATAATTATAATGCATTTGATTTTCGAAAAGATCCGACCTGTTTACCTAACCAGGCAAGTCGGCAACCCGCTATACCTGTTCATTGACGTGGCCTAATAAGTCGGATGGGACACACGTGATATTCAATCCTGTATTCGCCACTGCATACAATAGAACAATGAAATTTCGTGTCATACAATAGTAAAAGAGGCAAATTATAATGCACTTTGAAATAATAAACCCTAATTAATTTTTTAGGAGCGTATCCGTTAACTGTTGCATGTGATGACCCATGTCATTAAATGGAGTGACTATTCTTATACATCTGAAATAGATTTTGTTATAAAAAATTATTGTATACAACTATATATAAGTTTTCTTAAAGCTGAGCTCGAGTTATATGTTGAGTTATTCTCGGACCTCTATAATGATTTATGAAGTCACCTCAAACTATTAACCAAAACTCAAGCTTCAGACTTAGTTCCGACTCGTTTGAAACTCTAGTTAAAAAAGTGGTAGACTGAATAATCCTTTTTTGGTTTGGATTGACTACTTTGTTAATCAGAAGTTTGACAACTCAAATTTACTACGATCAACATTGTGCGTGCTATCGATGTGTGTTTACTTGTTAGAATTAGATTAGATTTCGATATGCTGGCCTATGAGATGCACTAGATTTGAAACTTACCATCTTTTTATGTAGGATCTAGTTACAATTAATCATGTTATCAGAAAGCACATAACAAACACGTGTAGTTAACTGCATATCAAAAGAATTTTACTAGTATTTCCTTTCACCTAGAAGAAAACATTGAAACTCTCTTTGAAAACATTGAAACTCTCTTTCCTATTATTTTTTTTTCATTTCCTTTCATTTTCTTTAGATATCTTAAGAATTGAATATTTCTAATTCGAAAGTTAACTGCATATTGTTTCTTGATTTATTAGACCATTCCCTGTTTCTTGATTTATTAAACCATTCCCAACAGTGACAAGAAACTGACAGAAACTGACGCGCCATGTCTACGCCACATATGCGCCACGTAGGCTTTTAACAAAACCGACTGAAACTAACGGACCCCTACCATCAGTGATTCCGTCACTTTAAATTTTGGGCCCACATTTACCAATTTACCTTTAATTATACACACACAAAAAGAAAAGCAAAAAAAAAAAAAAAAAACCGACGCTGCGTCGGTTTGGTGACGGAGCGTGCCATCCATGTCGGTTTGGAGACGAAAAGCGACGGACAAACCGACGTTCCCGTTGGGTGTGATTTTAACCATTCCCAATGGTGACGGAAACTGACAGAAACTGACACGCCACATCAGTACCACGTCAGCTTTTTCACCCAACTGACAGAAACTGACATGCCCCTCCCAACAGTCATCCGTCAGTTTCTGTCAGTTTCATTTTTCAGGGACCTACACCAATAAACTTAATTAATTAATACACTGATGTGCTAAATCTAGTCTTAAAATTTATTGTTGTTTAGTAAACCAAAAAGAACCTCGCTAGACCAATACACAACCGGGCAGTGGACCCTATCGTGTAGTAGTATAGTTGAGTAAGTTCGGGTTCGAACACAGGGAACTAGATTGGATGATCAATAGAAGTGTGAGCAATTTAAAAAGAGAAAATAAAATGTGGTTGGTTTGTGTGACCGAATTGTCACGATGCTTAAAACTACAATCTTTGATTAATCTAGGCAGGTGGACTCTTAAGAGTCAAAGTGATTGATTTGGAACTTTCAAATATTAAAAACAATGCTTGCTTGGACTATTTCACTAGTGAATTCGGGGTGTAGAATTATAACCGGTTAACACATATGCTCAATGGTAACATTCATCAAACCTAAGCTCAAAGTTCTCTGAGTCCTAAAGTTCAATTGCAGTTAACAAACCTATGATTTAATCAAGTAACAGACGTTCGCCATAGTTACAAACTTACACAACTTAGCTAAACCATTTGACACATTCCAAAATTACATTCGCAATTTTGATCAATCATTCATAGACAAACAATTAATAGCAATTTACTAGGTTGAAAACGTTCGCTATATCAATTAGTAAATCACCAAATGGTTAAATTCTTAAGATAAAGCTCAATCACATAAGGTTCTCCGATTAAACATAAATTTAATTTTGTGAGTTTGCAAATCATCCACACGATAAACATTCGCTATAATCGCTAACTTGTATATAATTAACTAGTGTTGTTACAATCATCAAATGCTTTGATCCACAAATGACAAATAACTTAATTAAGTATTTTTACTAAACTAAGAACATTTGCTATAATCGTTTAGCAAAAATGCCGAAAGTTCATAACAACAACTAACTAAATACATACAAATCCATGGATGATTCACAAACTCAAGCATAAATTAACATCCAAAATATACACCCCTAATCATCTAGTTATTTCATCCAAGCAAACACAATGGTAACTAGCCACACATAATCACAATCATCAAGCAAAAATCATAAACACTAAACAAATCCATAAAATAACTTGAAATTAGATTAAATCGAAATTATACCAAATTTGTTACACAATTGTTCCAAATGATGTTTGCTCGATGTTTCCCTCACAAATTCCTAGCTAAATCCTTGCGAAAATGTGAAGTAAAATGGTGATTTTGGTTGTTGGAAATGGAGTAAATATGAGATGGTGAAGGGAGTAAATGTGGTGAGTTAATGAGGATGGAAGGTTGAAGTGAGTAGTGTAATGGAGAGTGTCTATGAAAATGAAGATGATGGATCAATAATATGAAGCTGGCGAACCAAACACCCCTCATTTCATGTTTTTATTATTTTTTTTTATTTTATTGCTTGAAAAACGGATGGAAAAACGGTTGGCATTAAATGCCAACCAATCAGAAACGGACAGCTCATCAACCACCATACCCTTCGCTCAGATCTAACGCTAGCCGATCGGCTGGTTAGGAATAGCCGATCGGCTTTACAGTCATAGCCGAACGGCTTTTAATGGCTAGCCGATCGGCTTCTCTAGTACAACAGGCCAAGCTCCAAACGAGGTGAAGTTCTGCAACGGAAATACACTGGACAAACCGATCTGCTTTACTTAGCCGATCGGCTATACATGGGAAGCCGATCGGCTTGTGTTGTTTAGCCGATCGGCTACAGCCTTTTTTCCAGCCCAGCCAGCTTTGATCCAAACTTCACCAATTCCACACCAAATCGCATGCGTTTCCAGCTTTTCACCTTAAATGGATTTCCAAACAAAATAAGTATCGAAAGTTCTCGAAATCCACTAAAATACAAATGCAAAACAGCGATATCGCGATATATTTATATAGACAAAATGAGCGATATCAAATATCCCCACACTTGAACTTTGCTTGTCCTCAAGCAAACCATAATTTTACCATTTCAAAACCCACTCTTGCAACAACAATAGGTGAATATCAAGTTTACCAAAACAATACTAACACTAACCACCAAAGCAATTAGGCTAGCAACATATGTATAAGCATTATAACTCGAGATGTTTTGGTTTGTCAAGCCCGAATGCACGACCTAGCACCTCACATAAGGATAAGTGTTTAGTCACTCACTCTCAACCTATAAGACTACAAGGTAAGGAAGTAAGCAATTTTAACACTCAATCAAGCCAAGTCGTGATGCATTGTTACCATAGGCTTGCAAGAGGATCAAATCTCCACCGACTTGGCGTGAGAACCAAGTGAGATCTCAAAGGAGGTATTCTAGCATGTGTTGTAACAATGTAGGCTAATTATGGACTAGGGGTATGATAGACACAATAATTGGTGAAAAGTGGTAGTTAAGACCCATGAAAATTGCGGAAATGTTACCTATTGGTTTAAACATGTGACAGTAATGAAACTTAGGATTCTCGTGCCAAATCGATTCAACTTATTATTTGTTCTCATTTATGACTCATACTTTAACAATTTCGCACAAATAACTCAAGTTGACTTTTCACATTTGAATGGAATAATTGCATTCTATGACTTTCTATGAACCCTATGTAAAGAACTTTCGGACCAACCATCCTAGACCGGATAAAGGTCTTTGGTGGCTGGGTGTAGAACACCCCTCGGGAACTACTTATTCAGGAATCCAAAGGCCATTTATTTGACTACAATCATCCAACTATAAATTTTAAGCTCAAAGGTTAACTTCTATTCATTTAATTGTTTCCAATCTCAATCATAGAATTTAACACTAGAATCCCAATTCAAAACGTTTTAAGTCACATTTTGGTAAAATTCATCATAAATTTCAATTAGGCAACATTTTAGAAAAGTGATGGTTCGGAAATTGACTACACAAAAATAAGGCTAATATTTAGTGATTGAATGTGGAAGTTTTCTAGGGGTTTCTTAGCACTAAAAAATGAGTGCTAACGACCTGTGTTAACTGGATATAAATGGTTTTAAAGTAAAATAAATTCAAAAATTCCTAAGAATACCTCCTCGTCGTTGACCCCACTTATATCACATTTCTGTGATCCCACAGCGGTCTTAAAATGCATCACTAAGGCAAGTTCTAGAACAAACTACAATCACCGGCACACTCATAGCAATCAAACAATATAAACACTAAAGGTAAGTGTTTTTCTCAATAAGGCTCAAATTTCTCACAATTTTTTCATAGTGGGGGCTACAAGTGTGCTAGTCATGCAATTCACCCTATTAGGTTGCTTTTATGACACATCTCTAAAAATTATGTTGCAAGAGGGAAACATTTAATTGCTTTTAATAGATTTTAACTAACACATTCCAAAGCAATTAATTTAATAAGGACAAGCAAATCCCTAGCATACTACCATTCCATAACCCGTTATTAGAATTCGTAAAGTTCAATTGGAAAATCCAAGATCAATAACAGACCTAATAAGTGGCTATAAAACAACAATATACTAGGAACAAGATTCAAGTGAATACCTCCCCACACTTAAGGTTTGCATTGACCCCAATGCAAATATAATCAATAAATAAGCAAAAGCGCGGGGGTAAAAAGAAACGAGAACTTCCCCGGGGGTTTTGCATGAAGGTGAGAATAGAGGAGCTGGCTCATGATAAACTTGTAGAAATCCACTCCAGCTCCACATGCTACAAATGGGCAACAAACAAACAAACACCAAACACAAGCCCACATGATAATAAAATAAAAATAAAAATGATACAATGAATGCTAATCATCCAAAGAACCAAAAAGAAAAATAACGCAGAATAAAAAAAATTGTTTAGAGTTTTACAATCCCAGGATAAATAATAATAATAAAGCCCAACTACCAACCCCCATCATGGGGTGGGTCCTGGGTGGGATCGTCCTGCTGATACTGCTGCTGATGCGGTGATGGCGATCCAAAAAGCCAATGGTGATGAGCCTCTTGTTGCCAGTTGGAGGGCTCAGGAGGTGTCCAAGTGTTAGGCTGGGATGGAGCTGAGGACCAAGGAGTGCCCCAATCCTGCTGCTGCTGGTGATAATCAGAAGTGTGCATATGCTCCTGATGTCGCTGGAGCTCCACTAAAGCAGCATCCCGATCATAAATAGGAGCAGGGAGGATACCCCCCGGCTCGCCCCAATGAGGTGGTGGATGATACGGGATAGGCACATGGTCGGGCACATGGTGGCCCATTCGCTCATGGTCGTGAATTAGCCAATCATTTTGGTATTGATTAACTCCCCACTCATACCTAGACTCGTCCCAGAAAGCCACATTCTCCCGTTGCCAGGCTTCTTGTTCTCCCCATCTTCGATTTTGCTCTAGTTGCATACTGTTGAAGCTGGACATAAAACTCTGCCAGTTCGCTGGCTCTCCAGAATGAGATGAATGACCACGACCCGGATGTACATTAACTTCAGCTTCTTCTTCTTGCTCAGCCTCTTCTTCCTCATCAGAATCCTCAATTGTGACGGGCCTTTTTCCCCGAGACCCGGCTCGAGACACAGAGGCAGCCTCTTGAGGAGTGGGATCATAAGCAACATAAGTTCCACCTTTCTTTCTCAAGATGTGGGCCGTGGCATAGGATTCGGCCCCAATTGGAAGGGTATTGTTTTCCACTAAGGTATAGGCTGGAACTCCTCGGGGCTTCAAACTGACCTTTAAGCCCTTGGCGATCCGGGTGATTAGATGACCACCACAAAGTTTGGACGTGGGCTTATGCCCACTAGCATAGGCGTGAAGGTACTTGCCCACTGCATATGGGACATTGATCTTGTCCCTACTTTTCAACTTATCCAAGAACCACAAGTCGATCAAGGTCACCTTCTCCCTATTTGTTCCCCTAAGAGTCAGTGTGTTTGCTAGCATTTTGTGTATCACCCTATATTTGGGGGATGTAAGATGTTTGTTAAAATTCTTCCCCCCAAGATATCGTGATGTACTAAGCGTTGCCCAAACTTCAGCATCACACTGCCCCTCATCTAGCCTTGCCCCAGTCATAATATACCTATCAATCCAATGGGAAGACAATTCCTCATCCGTATAAATCCCCAAGCAACCCGCAAGCTCTTTTAAGGATAATTTTCTGGGGGGCCCACCAAGTCTGAAACTCAAGAATTTATCGTCGACATTGTTGATAAGGAACATTTCCAAAGTTGCCAGAAATTCCATTACCAACTCTTCATAAATATTTTCTTGGATCCCAAGAAGCTTTTCTAAGTCATTTACACCAAAAGCCTCGTCATCGAACTTCACAGTTTGAGTAAAAGTCTTGCGAATATCATGAGCAACCCCGACAACTTCCAACGGGTTCCAGTTAATTTCCCGAGGGTATTCGCATTCCTTTTTATGAATTTTATACAAGGCTTCCGTGTATTCCAGGTAGTTATACGTATGTCGTCCGAAAATCAAATGAGGGTGGCGGTCTGCAGGCATCAAACCCTCATAAATACTTTCAGGGTACTGAGGCTCATAGGTGTCAGGTTGGGTATTCCTGCCTCTCTGCACAACACAACACAACAAGATACAAAATTTCCAAAAGTGTGTTAGAGTTAGCAAAAATAAGACAAAATGAGCGATTAATGTCAAACACAACCACACCCCCTAGTAACCGAGCACACACGTTAATAACCGCATGACAAAGCAAAACAATCAACAAATGCAAGCATAGCATAAACCGACAGTAACCAATCAATCACATAGCCAAAACTTCAACTCAAATAGGATAAACATGCAACCTAATATTAAACCATGCTTGAATCATGCCAATGTCATACAATGTGACTCAAGCAAGCCTTACAATCAAAGTTACATACCAAACCTATTGACTACCTTATAAACACATAACTTCAATATCAAACATGAACTTGAATTGAGCAAAAATGATCACTCAAATGGTTTCTAGTAATGTATTACAATCGCAAGTTACACAAAAGTCAGTCAAAACAAAAGTCAAAGTTGACCAGAAAAGTCAATTTTTTCTTCCCCAAATTCCACATAAACCCTAATTTTTCCAAATCATCCACAAATGGAAATCGCCACACCAATTAACTTCATTATACTTGCAAACACGAATTACACCACAATTAGCACCAACTATCAAGCATAAATCACTAAATTCGGATTATCCCCAAATTAGCATATGAACCCTAATTTGTAAATCATCTAAATTGAGCAATTTAAACAAAAGATCATGGTATAAACTGATTAACATGTATGAATCAAGCATAATACACAACAAAATCACAAAGGAATTCATCCCCACACTTGAATCAACCCAAACCCGGATTCAAGATATTCATCTCAAAAAAATCACTAGTAGGAAAATTTAATGGAGACATGAAATACCTTAGGTTGCCTAGACATGATTAGAGGTTGATTTCCTTGAAAGATTTGAAGGTTGGATGATGATTTAGTGAGGGTTTATGTGATTTTCGTTTTTACTTGAGAGAGAAAGAGAGGAGCAGATCGGTTTTGCTTTTGTGTTAGTGGTTGTGGAAAAGACAATGTTTTGCTTTTAACTAAATCGCCCAGCAATACCCCAAAGCCGATCGGCTTATGCAACTTAGCCGAACGGCTATGTTAGCCGAACTGCTTCAAATCGATAGCCGAACGGTTTAAGTAGTTAAAATGCGCTTAAGATGAAGGGGGTCGAGTTCTGTATCGATTTTTAACTAGAGTAACCGAACGGCTTTATATAGCCGATCTGCTTAAAAGCTTTAGCCGATCTGCTAACCATAAACCGATCTGCTTTTAACGTACAAAACCAATGCTTCAGAAAAGGGCTCAAGTTCTGTGGTCGTTTTTCGAAGACTAAACCGATCGGTTATATGAAGCCGATCGGCTATTGATCTTTAGCCGAACTGCTATCCTAAGCCGATCGGCTTTTCCTATGCAAAAAATCAGCATAAACAGCAGTAACAGCAGAAACACAGAACAACTTAACACTTAACAATTCAAACAATCTCAGCAGCAGCAAACACATGAAATGTATCAAAAACGCAAGCAAAAATATTCTAAGTTTATCAAAAAGGATATAAACACGAGTTTCCTCGTGTATGGGCTTCATTTATTAACGAGTCCAAGCTAGACTCGTCCCCGAATTCATTTGTCCTTGGGGTAAGTTGCGAGTTCCTCCCACTCGCTCTCTTGTTCATCCTCATGGTACAATTTCAAACGGTGCCCATTCACAATAAAGGTTCCGCCATCTTTTTGAAAAAGCTCCACATATCCGGATGGATATTGATGCTTGACCACGTACGGGCCGGTCCACCTTGGTTTGAACTTTGGTTGTTTCAACTTGAATCTTGATTGGAACAAAAGCACTTTTTCACCGGATTTAAATTCTTTTCTCACTTTCAACTTCCGGTCATGCAACACCTTTGTCCGTTCCTTGTAGAGGCGAGAATTTTCATAAGCTTGCAACCGAAGCTCATCCAACTCGTGAAGTTGCAACATTCTCTTTTCCCCCGCTTCAATCAAATCCAAATTGCAATTCTTTAGCGCCCAATAAGCTTTATGCTCAATTTCAAGGGGTAAATGGCAAGTTTTGCCATAAAGTAACCGATACGGTGTCGTTCCAATAGGTGTCTTGTAGGCGGTCCGAAACGCCCACAATGCATCTTCAAGCTTTTTGGACCATATGGCCCGGTTGTCCTTCACCGTCTTCTCCAAAATTCTTTTCAAAGCACGGTTAGTGTTCTCGACTTGACCACTTGTTTGTGGGTGGTATGAAGTCGAGAACCGGTGATTCACCCCATACTTCTTGAGAACTTTTTCCAATTGAGCATTCGCAAAGTGAGTCCCCCGGTCGCTAATCAATGCTTTGGGCATTCCAAATCGGCAAAATAGGCTTTTCAAGAAATCAATGACCACACGAGCATCATTCTTCGGTAAAGCCTTAGCTTCCGCCCACTTGGACACATAATCAACCGCCACAAGAATGTATTCATTTTTGAACGAAGGTGGGAACGGTCCCATGAAGTCTATGCCCCAAATATCAAATACTTCGCAAACTTGGATGCTAGTTTGTGGCATTTCATCCCTTTTGGAGATGTTTCCGGTTCTTTGACACGCATCACATGTTTGGCACAAAGTGTTTGCTTCTTTGAAGATCGTCGGCCAATAAAAACCTGTGACAACCGTCAATTTAGGACTAGAATTTAGTGCCTAATCAAGTTTTAATACATGTAATTAGTTCTGTGTTAGGCTAATTAATGTATCAATCATTATATATTGTTGAATATATACCTACAATTATGCGATTTGTTTAAATCGTACGAATTTCAAATCGAATGAATTTCAATATAATAAATATGGACGTTGGTGACAAATTTTATTAAATAACGTTGTTATGTCAAAAATATTATTATAATAATACTTCGTATTTATCGGTATCGTACAAACAGAAATTTCACAATTTAAAATGTTAAAAACGCGCAAAACTAAACAAACCAACTTACATTTATAACTCAAATATAAACTTATTTGTAAAATAACTAAATAAAATATCGCGTAATAATTTGTATTTAAAATGTACCAATTAATGTTCAAAATAATTATTTAACGTTTAAACGACGGAGCAAACGAACACCACACGGGACGCGGGGCGAAAGTGGGGATAAACCCCACCTCCACCTTTCATTTTCTTCATTTCATTTCCCATTCCTCCCTCTCTCTTTTCTTTCCCCTCTAAACAAACAAACCACCAAAACTCACCAAATCGCAAAATACTACCACGAAACGCGACCGAATCACAAATATTTTTAGAGATTCACGACCACCTCGCGACGATCTACAACGCTATCTTTCCGGATTTTCATTTCGGCAAATTGTAAGTTTCCGACAAAATCCCGAAATCTCTCGATTCTTAGTATTTTTCACTTGCGGTTGTTTAGATAACATATATATGTCCATTACAATGTATAGAATATGATTTCATAGCTTAAAAACGGGTTTAAAACGGATTTTTGGCCGGAAAAAGTCGTGACAGCCGGATTTCTGGGCTGGTGTTCATCCATGCGACACAAGCATTGTGTCGCATGTTGTGTCGTATTTTAGCCTTTATGTCGCATAAATTCCCTTGTGTCGTACCTTATGTCGTACCAGATATTTTGTGTCGCCAGTTCTGCGACACAACCACTATGTCGCATACCCCATACGACACAATCACTATGTCGCTGTTGAATCAGCATTTCGCATCCATGCGACACAACCCTTGTGTCGTATGGACTTTGTGTCGCACTCCTATGCGACACAACACTTGTGTCGCATAACCCTTTTTGTGTCGCATTGTTATGTCGCATAAAACAGCAGGTTTTCAAATCTCAATTTCACTAAGTGTCGGAACTATATAACCTCAAACCCTTATACGATACGACTTATAAAACACTTTGGGACACATTTTCAAGTGCAAAACGCCAATTACAAGATAATAATACTTAAGGTTTATTATTTCAAATCCGTCACCAACGGGCCGTACGCGTTTTCAAAACATACTTCAAAATCAAACAAGTCGTTGTAACTTGTCTCAATTCAATCAAACAAGTCGTAGTAACTTGTAACAATTCAATCAACCAAATCGTAGTAATTTGGACATATATATATAGTTGTATAACAACTACAAAGGTAGTCTTTCGAGATACCAGTACAATTAATAACAATCAAGTGTCGTGAACACATTCAGGTTTCAAGTCTTTGGACATCAACACACTGCTAATTACTTCAAGTTTATTAAGTTAAACACATCAGGAATCAGGTGAGTTTCATAGCCCCATTTTCACTGCTTTACAACTAGGGGTGTGATATTACTACTCGATTTTGTTTTACAAGTAGAACGCAAGTGACAAACTTCAAATACTACATGAGTTTCAAGCTAATCAATTTAAAGTCCTCCATAAGCATAGTCTCTAGTATTTTATAGCGTGAATGTTAGTATATGATATCATATGGGATTGACAATCCTCATCCGGGTTAGCACGCACTAATCGGTCAAACGGATGTATTAGCATTTGGGAAGACGAGTGTTGATTAGGCACTCGTAGGAGGCAAATCAGTTAGGTTTCCTTAATTGGGCCTGACAAATCAGTTAAGCTCAGACTATGTGCTCATGGACAGTATAACTTTTATTTTGCTTAATTGCATTTTAAATTCAATATAAATCTTGCGGTTCTGACAACTATACATTGACATACAAACCTGTGAGCTCACCAGCGTTTTCGCTGACCCATTTTAGTATTTATCACAGGTACCCAGCAGTAGTTTGGCTGCACAAGCAGGAATTATTAGCTCGAGTCAGCATACATACAACTAGAGATTGGACTGCATTATTATATTTTGTAAAAGTAATTATGCTATGTAATCTCTCAAATTTCAGGAATCGAGCTAATGTAACTATATTTTGATGTAAACATTTACTTTATCAATACAAGTTTAAAACGACGCATATAGTGGTCGTTCATTATATCTTGTGCTTTGTATATTGATTAGTGACACCCAAATCAAGCTTCCGCAAATCATTAAATTTGGGGGTGTCACAGATTGGTATCAGAGCCTAAGGTTATAGTGAACTAGGTTGCATTTAGTGGGCCTAGACTATGACCGTTAGGCAGTATTCCTTATTAGGTATAACCAGTTCAGGGATTACAGCATACGAGTTTAATTTAACATAGCTTGATCAACTATGTATAATTAAATAAAGATGATGTAAGATCTGAAGGAAGTTATGGCTGAACAGGATACATTAGTTGACTCTGACCTCGAGAGAAACGGGACTCAAAACACGTCTGTGCTAGACACTCAATAGGTTATTATGTGATATATATATATTTACATGAATAGACCTCGTTACAACTTTAGGCTATATTATATTATATGAATATAGGCCTCTTTCTTTCAAACGTTTTGTCTCGGAATGACAAACACATCACTAGTTCATCATGCTCGGACTAGTATCTTATTTCATTTCCTTGTTCTTTCTTACTCAGCATCATGCCTCCACGTCGTCAAATTACCCTTAGCGAAGCTGAGATCGCGGGAATCATTGCCCGCAGTGTGACCGAAGCCTTGGCTACCCGAACACCACCAGGTAGCGAGGACACCGCAACTAATACTCCACCACCCAAACCCTGCTCCTATAAGGACTTCCTTAGCTGTAAACCGCTATACTTCAAGGGCACGGAAGGTGCCATTGGTTTGATCCGTTGGATTGAGCGCATGGAATCTGTTTTCAGTCTCTGCGACTGCACTGAGAACAACAAGGTCAAATTCGCTGTTTACACCTTTCAAGAAGGTGCATCCACGTGGTGGAAAACCCACGCAAACTCTGTAGGCCTTGAGGTTGCAAACCGACTTCCTTGGGCCGAACTGAAGAAGAAACTGACAGAGAAGTACTGTCCTGAAGAAGAATTGCATAGGCTGGAGGAAGAATTCTGGCATCTGGAAGTGCAGGGAAATGATGTTGCTGATTATACCACCAAGTTCCAGCAGTTTGCCTTATTATGCCCGGGTTTGGTCGAACCAGAAAGTAAGGGCATCAAGAAATACATCCGCGGACTTCCTGAGAACATCCAGGGAAACGTCGCCTCATCCAAACCAACCACTACTGAGAGTGCCATTCGATTGGCCCACGAACTCATGGCCCTAGTTGTCAGCCGTGAGACCTCCAACACCTCATCCTCCAACAAACGCAAATCCACTGAACACCACCACAACTCAAACAAGAAAAACAACGCCATCCAAGTCTACACCTCCAACTCTGAAACCACCCACAGCTACACCGGGGGCAGACCTTATTGTCCCAAGTGTAACTACCATCATTTTGGTCAGTGCGGTACTCCTTGCAACAACTGCAGGAGGCAAGGGCATTTGACTAAGGATTGCCGATCCCCCAAATCCAACAACAACCCCTCTGACAGAAATACCCGACAACCTAGGTCCTGCTATGAATGTGGAAACCCAGGACACTTCAGGGATTCTTACCCAAAGTTGAAGAATAAGGGCAACAACAACAACAACTCCCGCAACAACAACAACTCCCGCAACAACAACAACGCCAAAAGTACTGCTTTCGTGATCAACTCAGGGGACGCCCGTCTGGACCCGAATGTGGTCACGGGTATGTTCCTCCTCAACAATTTAACTGCTTCCATCCTGTTTGATACTGGTGCCGATAGGAGTTTTATTTCCGATGAATTTTGCCCTCTACTTGACATTACACCTGTTGCTTTAGACGTTAAGTACACCGTAGAGCTAGCAAATGGCAAGCTGATAGAAACCGATAGTGTGATACCTAATTGCACTTTAAATCTAGCCGACGAAACCTTCCCCATAGATCTTATGCCTATTGAGATAGGAAGTTTCGATGTCATCGTAGGCATGGACTGGTTATCCAAACATCGCGCCGAAATCATCTGCTATGACAAAATTGTTCGCATACCTCTCACTGTCGGTAGAACCCTAGTCATACAGGGGGAGACCGGAGGGACGAGGCTCAACCTCATATCTTGTTTAAAAACCCGAAAATTTCTGAGAAAGGGTTATCCTGCAATCCTCGCGCACATCATGGAGAAAAAGTCGGAGGAGAAGCGACTTGAGGATGTTCCAATTGTTCGAGACTTTCCAGAAGTCTTTCCTGAAGAACTACCTGGTCTACCACCACCAAGACAGGTTGAGTTCTCAATCGATCTTGTACCCGGTGCTGCGCCTGTGGCCCGAGCACCATACCGTTTAGCTCCATCCGAACTTCAGGAGTTGTCCACCCAGTTACAGGAACTCCTGGAACGAGGGTTCATCAGGCCGAGTTCTTCACCTTGGGGAGCTCCGGTCCTATTTGTTAAGAAGAAAGATGGTTCTTTTCGAATGTGTATCGACTATCGAGAGTTGAACAAGTTAACTGTCAAGAACCGGTATCCACTCCCTCGAATCGATGATTTGTTCGACCAACTTCAAGGGTCGAGTTGTTATTCAAAGATTGATCTCCGATCCGGTTATCACCAATTGCGTGTTCGCGATGCCGATATTCCAAAAACCGCTTTCAGAACCCGTTACGGGCATTACGAATTTCAAGTGATGCCATTCGGCCTAACCAATGCACCGGCTGTATTCATGGACCTTATGAATCGGGTGTGTAAACCTTACCTGGATAAATTTGTCATTGTCTTTATCGATGACATTCTCATATATTCACGAAACAAAGAAGAACACGCGCAACACCTCAGAACCATCCTTGAACTACTTAAACACGAGGAGCTCTATGCCAAGTTCTCTAAGTGTGAGTTCTGGATCAAAACCGTTCAATTTCTTGGTCACGTGATTGACAGTCAGGGGATTCACGTCGATCCGTCAAAAATCGAGGCTATCAAAGACTGGCAATCGCCAACCACTCCAACCGAAGTACGACAGTTTTTGGGACTGGCCGGATATTATCGACGATTCATTGAAAATTTCTCCAAGATAGCCATACCACTCACGACTCTAACCCAGAAAGACAAAAAGTTTGACTGGACTGAGAAACAAGAGTCGGCATTCCAACTCTTAAAACAAAAGCTTTGCAGTGCTCCTATCCTATCATTACCCGAAGGCACCGATGATTTCGTGGTATACTGCGATGCTTCTCATCAAGGTCTCGGTTGTGTGCTCATGCAACGAGACAAAGTCATAGCTTATGCTTCCCGACAGCTCAAGATTCATGAAAAGAATTACACCACCCACGACCTCGAGCTAGGAGCTGTCGTTTTTGCCCTCAAGATCTGGAGACATTACCTTTACGGTACCAGATGTACAATTTTCACCGACCATAAAAGCCTTCAACACATATTCGATCAGAAGGATCTCAACATGAGGCAACGTCGATGGGTCGAGTTGCTTACCGATTACGACTGCGAACTCAAATATCATCCAGGCAAAGCAAATGTTGTTGCTGACGCCCTCAGTCGAAAAGAGCGAGTGAAACCACTTCGGGTTCGAGCCCTCAGTATGACCATTCACAACAATTTAAACATTCAAATCCTCACTGCTCAACTCGAAGCCTTAAAACCCGAAAATGTCAAAGACGAAGCCTTGCGGGGCATGGATAAACAATTCGAAATCAGACCTAACGGGATTAGGTATTTCTCAAACCGAATCTGGTTGCCTAAATACGGGAACCTACGTGACTTGGTGATGGATGAAGCTCACAAGTCCAAATATTCTATCCATCCGGGATCCGATAAAATGTACCACGGTATCAAGGACTTCTACTGGTGGCCAAACATGAAATCTGAAATCGCCACCTATGTCAGCAAGTGCCTTACTTGCTCCAAAGTCAAAATCGAATATCAAAAACCTTCTGGTTTACTTCAGCAACCCAGTCTTCCTGAATGGAAATGGGAACAAATTTCCATGGACTTCATAACCAAACTACCCAAATCCTCGAACGGTTACGATTCCATTTGGGTGATCGTGGATCGTCTCACAAAGTCTGCTCACTTCCTAGCAATCAAGGAATCCGACAAAATGGAACGCCTCACCAACATTTATCTGAAGGAAATCGTGACCAAACACGGTGTTCCAATCTCCATTATCTCCGATAGAGATAGTCGTTTCACTTCACAATTTTGGCAATCACTTCAAAAATCTCTGGGTACTCAACTTGATATGAGTACCGCATACCATCCTCAAACCGACGGTCAAAGTGAACGAACCATTCAAACACTTGAAGACATGCTACGGGCCTGCGTAGTAGACTTCGGTGTAAACTGGGAAAAACATCTACCATTGTGCGAGTTCTCGTACAACAACAGTTATCATACCAGCATCAAAGCTGCACCCTTCGAGGCACTGTACGGTCGTAAGTGCCGGTCACCTATCTGTTGGACCGAAGTTGGAGACAGCCAACTCACGGGTCCAGAAATCATTCACGAGACGACCGAGAGAATCGTAGAAATTCAAAACAAACTCAAAGCCGCGCGTGATCGTCAGAAAAGTTATGCTGATGTGAGACGCAAGCCACTCGAGTTCCAGGTTGGGGATCGAGTTCTACTCAAAGTATCGCCTTGGAAAGGCGTAATTCGATTTGGCAAACGAGGGAAGTTGAATCCCAGATACATTGGACCATTCGAGATCCTCGAAAGGATTGGTCCAGTGGCTTATCGATTGCAGCTGCCATCTGAACTTAGCAGCGTGCATCCCACATTTCATGTTTCAAATCTGAAGAAGTGTCTGTCTGATGAGACACTTATCATTCCACTCGATGAAATTCGAGTTGACGAGAAACTCCACTTTGTTGAGGAACCCGCTGAAATCATGGACCGTGAGGTCAAACAACTTAAACAAAGTCGTATTCCCATTGTCAAGGTTAGGTGGAATTCGCGGCGCGGTCCGGAATTTACCTGGGAACGGGAAGACCAAATGCGACTCAAGTATCCTCAACTCTTCACTGACTCAACATCAAACGCGACTTCAACATAAATTTCGGGACGAAATTCTCCTAACAGGGGGAGAATGTGACAACCGTCAATTTAGGACTAGAATTTAGTGCCTAATCAAGTTTTAATACATGTAATTAGTTCTGTGTTAGGCTAATTAATGTATCAATCATTATATATTGTTGAATATATACCTACAATTATGCGATTTGTTTAAATCGTACGAATTTCAAATCGAATGAATTTCAATATAATAAATATGGACGTTGGTGACAAATTTTATTAAATAACGTTGTTATGTCAAAAATATTATTATAATAATACTTCGTATTTATCGGTATCGTACAAACAGAAATTTCACAATTTAAAATGTTAAAAACGCGCAAAACTAAACAAACCAACTTACATTTATAACTCAAATATAAACTTATTTGTAAAATAACTAAATAAAATATCGCGTAATAATTTGTATTTAAAATGTACCAATTAATGTTCAAAATAATTATTTAACGTTTAAACGACGGAGCAAACGAACACCACACGGGACGCGGGGCGAAAGTGGGGATAAACCCCACCTCCACCTTTCATTTTCTTCATTTCATTTCCCATTCCTCCCTCTCTCTTTTCTTTCCCCTCTAAACAAACAAACCACCAAAACTCACCAAATCGCAAAATACTACCACGAAACGCGACCGAATCACAAATATTTTTAGAGATTCACGACCACCTCGCGACGATCTACAACGCTATCTTTCCGGATTTTCATTTCGGCAAATTGTAAGTTTCCGACAAAATCCCGAAATCTCTCGATTCTTAGTATTTTTCACTTGCGGTTGTTTAGATAACATATATATGTCCATTACAATGTATAGAATATGATTTCATAGCTTAAAAACGGGTTTAAAACGGATTTTTGGCCGGAAAAAGTCGTGACAGCCGGATTTCTGGGCTGGTGTTCATCCATGCGACACAAGCATTGTGTCGCATGTTGTGTCGTATTTTAGCCTTTATGTCGCATAAATTCCCTTGTGTCGTACCTTATGTCGTACCAGATATTTTGTGTCGCCAGTTCTGCGACACAACCACTATGTCGCATACCCCATACGACACAATCACTATGTCGCTGTTGAATCAGCATTTCGCATCCATGCGACACAACCCTTGTGTCGTATGGACTTTGTGTCGCACTCCTATGCGACACAACACTTGTGTCGCATAACCCTTTTTGTGTCGCATTGTTATGTCGCATAAAACAGCAGGTTTTCAAATCTCAATTTCACTAAGTGTCGGAACTATATAACCTCAAACCCTTATACGATACGACTTATAAAACACTTTGGGACACATTTTCAAGTGCAAAACGCCAATTACAAGATAATAATACTTAAGGTTTATTATTTCAAATCCGTCACCAACGGGCCGTACGCGTTTTCAAAACATACTTCAAAATCAAACAAGTCGTTGTAACTTGTCTCAATTCAATCAAACAAGTCGTAGTAACTTGTAACAATTCAATCAACCAAATCGTAGTAATTTGGACATATATATATAGTTGTATAACAACTACAAAGGTAGTCTTTCGAGATACCAGTACAATTAATAACAATCAAGTGTCGTGAACACATTCAGGTTTCAAGTCTTTGGACATCAACACACTGCTAATTACTTCAAGTTTATTAAGTTAAACACATCAGGAATCAGGTGAGTTTCATAGCCCCATTTTCACTGCTTTACAACTAGGGGTGTGATATTACTACTCGATTTTGTTTTACAAGTAGAACGCAAGTGACAAACTTCAAATACTACATGAGTTTCAAGCTAATCAATTTAAAGTCCTCCATAAGCATAGTCTCTAGTATTTTATAGCGTGAATGTTAGTATATGATATCATATGGGATTGACAATCCTCATCCGGGTTAGCACGCACTAATCGGTCAAACGGATGTATTAGCATTTGGGAAGACGAGTGTTGATTAGGCACTCGTAGGAGGCAAATCAGTTAGGTTTCCTTAATTGGGCCTGACAAATCAGTTAAGCTCAGACTATGTGCTCATGGACAGTATAACTTTTATTTTGCTTAATTGCATTTTAAATTCAATATAAATCTTGCGGTTCTGACAACTATACATTGACATACAAACCTGTGAGCTCACCAGCGTTTTCGCTGACCCATTTTAGTATTTATCACAGGTACCCAGCAGTAGTTTGGCTGCACAAGCAGGAATTATTAGCTCGAGTCAGCATACATACAACTAGAGATTGGACTGCATTATTATATTTTGTAAAAGTAATTATGCTATGTAATCTCTCAAATTTCAGGAATCGAGCTAATGTAACTATATTTTGATGTAAACATTTACTTTATCAATACAAGTTTAAAACGACGCATATAGTGGTCGTTCATTATATCTTGTGCTTTGTATATTGATTAGTGACACCCAAATCAAGCTTCCGCAAATCATTAAATTTGGGGGTGTCACAAAACCCGCATCATAGACCTTCTTAGCGGTGACCGAGGGGCCATAATGTCCACCGGTAGGCCCATAGTGACATTCATCCAAAATCTTCCTTGTTTCACCACCCGAAACACATCTTCTCACCATGCCATCCGCACAAACGCGGAATAAATACGGTTCCTCCCAGAAATAATGCTTCAAGTTAGAGAAAAATTTGTTTTTCTCTTGGTGACTCATGCCCTTCCTCAAAACTCCACCAACCAAATAGTTTGCCAAGTCGGCATACCATGGTGCTTCCTCATCCTTGTTTTCATTACCTACCTGCAAAAGAAATTCCTCGGGAAAGGAATCATCAATATTATTATCGCCTTGCTTGTCAAGATGTGGATTTTCCAATCTTGACAAGTGATCGGCGGCAAGGTTTTCGGCTCCCTTTTTGTCCTTAATCTCAATGTCGAATTCTTGTAAAAGAAGAATCCAACGGATGAGACGGGGTTTAGCATCTTGTTTGTTGAAAAGATACATTAAAGCCGAATGGTGTGAAAACTACGGTTTTAGATAGGACAAGATATTGCCTAAATTTGTCAAAGGCATATACGACGGCAAGCAATTCTTTCTCGGTGGTTGTGTAGTTTTGTTGGGCCCCATTCAAGGTTTTGCTAGCAAAGTAAATAGGTTTGAAATGTTTATCAATCCTTTGTCCTAGGACAGCTCCTAAGGCAAAGTCGCTTGCATCACACATGAGTTCAAAGGGCTTGGACCAATCGGGTGAGACTATGATAGGTGCCTTGGTCAAATGGTCTTTAAGGGTCGAAAATGCACTCAAACATGGTCCATCAAACACAAAAGGGGCATCCTTTTCAAGTAGCCTAGTCATTGGACGGGTGATCTTCGAAAAATCCTTAATGAATCTACGGTAAAAACCGGCATGACCAAGAAAACTTCTAATGCCCTTAACATTGGTCGGTAGAGGTAATTTGGCAATAATATCAATCTTTGCCTTATCAACTTCAATACCCAATCCCGACACTTTATGACCCAACACTATACCCTCTTTCACCATAAAATGGCATTTCTCCCAATTCAAGACTAGGTGGGCTTTCTCACATCTCTCCAACATTTTATCCAAGTTTTTTAGACATGACTCGAATGAATCGCCAAAAACCGAAAAATCATCCATGAAGACTTCCATGGAGGTTTCAACCATATTGTGAAAAATGACGATCATACAACGTTGGAATGTGGCGGGAGCATTGCAAAGACCAAAGGGCATTCTCCTATAGGCATAGGTCCCAAATGGGCAAGTGAAGGTGGTCTTTTCTTGATCCTCGGGATCTATGGGTATTTGGAAATATCCCGAGAATCCATCAAGGAAACAATAATATTCATTACCCGCCAACCTCTCAAGCATTTGGTCAATGAATGTTAAGGGAAAATGGTCTTTTCTCGTGGCGTCATTCAACTTCCTATAATCAATGCACACACGCCATCCCGTGACCGTCCTAGTGGGTATCATTTCATTTTGGTCATTGGCAACTACGGTCATCCCCCCTTTCTTTGGTACACAATGTACCGGGCTCACCCAAGAACTATCCGCAATGGGGTAAATAATACCCGCATAAAAGAAGCTTAATTACTTCTTTCTTGACCACATCCACCATATTGGGATTAAGCCTCCGTTGTCTTTGGACAACGGGTTTAAAATCATCAACAAAATTAATTTTGTGTTTACAAAAGGATGGGCTTATTCCCGGTATGTCGGATGTCCGCCAAGCGAAAGCTCTTTTGTGAGCCTTAAGTACATTCAACAATTTAAGTTTTTCATCATTCACAAGGGATGAAGAAATGATTACGGGTAGGAGATTTTCCTCATGGAGATAAGCATACTCCAAATGACTTGGAAGTTCTTTCAACTCCAAATCATGTGGTGGATCCTCCAATGACGTTTAGATTCTCATATTGTCATCCTTTGTGAGCTCCTCAAAAGCATCCTCACATTCGAGCTCTTCTTCGTCATTTGTTTCTTCCATGCTCATGACCAACTCCTCCTCGGTCATTCCTTTAACATTTGACTCTAGCAAGTCAACAAGCTCCGATTCCAATCCAAGCAAGCCTTCCAATTCTTCCTCCACCGCATCATCTATCACATCAATTCTAAAACACGAATCATCATTAGAATAAGGATGCTTCATGGCCTTATCGACCGTGAACGCAATCCTTTCATCACCCACCCCCAAGGTCAATTTCTTATCTTTAACCCCAATTATGGCATCCGCGGTATGTAGGAAGGGTCGTCCTAAAATCAAGGGCACTTTACTATCCTCCTCCATTTCGAGGATAACAAAGTCAACCGGAAAGGTAAATTGCCCTACTTCTATTAGCATGTTTTCCGCAATCCCAACGGGATATTGGAAAGATCTATCAGCAAGACGGATGCTCATGCGAGTGGGGGTTAGGGATCATAGGGCCAATTTAGCATAAAGTGAATATGGCATTAAGTTTATACTAGCACCTAGGTCCGCAAGTGCATCACAAGTGATGATTTTACCCAATGTACACGAAATGATGAAACTCCTGGGATCTCCAAGCTTGGGTGGAATTTGGTTTTGGACAAGTGCCGAGCATTCCTCATTCAAAAACATTGCCGAAGCCTCCGACAATTTCTCCTTGTTGCTCACCAAATCCTTGATGAATTTGGCATAATTCGGCATCCCGGCTAATACATCAACCAAAGGCACATTGATTTGAATGCCCTTGATCATGTCCACAAATTTCCCATATTGAGCCTCAATCTTTTCTTTCCTTAGCCTTTGAGGATAAGGAATCTTCGGCTTGTAAGCTTTCACAACCGGAGTAGGTGACACCGGTGTGACTATTGGTGTAGGAGCATCAACATTCTCTTCATTGTCTTCCTCCTCCATTTCCTGCACAAAAGAGTTAGAAACATTTTTGTCCTTGGTTTGAGGTGGTGGAAGCTCCTTTCCGCTTCTTGTGGTTATAGCATTCACATGCTCATTTCTCGCGGGTGGTGGTTGGTAAGGTTTGGAACCGCTAGAGGGTGAAGGTTGTGGTCTTGGGTTTTGTTGTGTATTACTCGGTAAGCCACCGGTTGGCCTACTACTTTGCCCCTCGGACAACCTCTCCATTTTCCGCTCCAAATCTTGAATTGAAGCTTGTTGATTCTTTTGCCCTTGTTCCATGCTCAACCGAATATTTGTCATTTGAGTTTTTATCCTTTTGGTGGCGGTTTCTTGCTTTGACATAAACTCCTTCATCATTTGTTCCATTGGAGTCAATGTTGGTTCTTGTTTTTGAACCGGTGGTGGTTGTTGTTCTCTAGATGGGCTTTGGTGTCGATTTTGGTTGTAAGGTTGGTTTTGGGATTGGTTTTGATTGTATGATTGGTTTTGAGATTGGTTGGAGTTTTGATTGTAAGGTTGGTTAGGTCTAGAAAATCGGATTTGGTTTTGGTTTTGGTTTTGGTTATAGCCTCCGCCTTGGTAACCTCCCGAATTTCGGTTTTGATAACCCCCTCGTTGGTAGTTTCCGCTTTGATAATTACCTTGTTGAAGAAAGTTAACACCTTCCTCACCTCCTACCATTGGCAAGTCGTCTTGTGCACAATTAGCCGTGGCATGATTTCCGCCACAATTACCGCAACCATCTCTAAGCTCTTTGATTTCACCTTTGATAGCCTTGAATTGTGCATCAAACTTAGAAGATAGAGCCTTGATTTCTTTCATCATGGCCGAGTCATTGGAGCCTCCACTTCCACTACTAGTACCCTCGGCGAATGCAACATGCTTCTTAACCGGTTTCCCTCCTTTATCCTTAGCCCAATTTAAGCTTTGGATAACCTTGTCTTCAAGAAGCTTCCATGCTTCATTCGGTGTTTTGTAGAGGAATTGACCTCCTCCCGAGGCATCAAGAATACTTGCCGAATCCAAGTTAAGACCATTGTAGAATAACCCAATGATTTCTCTCTTCTTCAAATCGTGACCATGGCAATTCCTCAACATTTCTTTCATCCGACACCATGCCTCTACCAAAGTTTCACCTTCTTGTTGTTTGAAAGCTCTAATCTCATTCAAAAGTCTTTCGGCCAAAGCCGGAGGATAAAATCGTCTAACGAATGCTTCCCTCATCTCATCCCACGTAGTGATAGTGTTTGGTTCCAATTCTTGATACCAAATCTTTGCCTCACCACAAAGTGACATAGGAAATGTCCGTAGGCGAATCACCTCATCCATATTCGCCCCATACTTGAAATAGCTCCCGATTTCAAGAAAGCTAGCAATGTGTTGGTGCGGATCAACCCGCACCCTTCCGTCGAATTGTTTATCTCTAATGAGTTGCATATGATGCCCCTTCAAAGAGAAATTATCATTTTCAATATCTTGAACCCGTATGGCCGCCTCGGGTGTCGGTGCCACGGTTCTCGTCCGTGAGAACATAGGAGTATCATCCTCATCCGCCATCTCTTCTTCACATTCGGAAGGTGTTGAAAGATCTTCTTCGGTTGATGGAATTTCCTCCACAAAAGTCTCTTCCACCTCGATGGTGTTCCCCGAAGATGTATCGGTATCCGTTTGACTACTAGATGATTCCAATGATCTTTGCTTTGGTTTCCTCCTTCGTTTACTCTTTTTGGTCTTCTCCGGATTGGACAAAGGACTTAGCAGCTCTTTACCGGAGCTCCTTGTGTTCATCCACTACCAAATTTACACCTGAAAGTACACAAACGATAAAATCATAAACGCACCGGCGCAATACAAACAAAGGTAACTTTCCAAAAATAAATTCTAGAAAGGATCAATTAATCACACTTAAATCAATTTCACAAATCAAGACTCCCCGGCAGCGGCGCCAAAAACTTGATGTGCTAAATCTAGTCTTAAAATTTATCGTTGTTTAGTAAACCAAAAAGAACCTCGCTAGACCAATACACAACCGGGCAGTGGACCCTATCGTGTAGTAGTATAGTTGAGTAAGTTCGGGTTCGAACACAGGGAACTAGATTGGATGATCAATAGAAGTGTGAGCAATTTAAAAAGAGAAAATAAAATGTGGTTGGTTTGTGTGACCGAGTTGTCACGATGCTTAAAACTACAATCTTTGATTAATCTAGGCAGGTGGACTCTTAAGAGTCAAAGTGATTGATTTGGAACTTTCAAATATTAAAAACAATGCTTGCTTGGACTATTTCACTAGTGAATTCGGGGTGTAGAATTATAACCGGTTAACACATATGCTCAATGGTAACATTCATCAAACCTAAGCTCAAAGTTCTCTGAGTCCTAAAGTTCAATTTCAGTTAACAAACCTATGATTTAATCAAGTAACAGACGTTCGCCATAGTTACAAACTTACACAACTTAGCTAAACCATTTGACACATTCCAAAATTACATTCGCAATTTTGATCAATCATTCATAGACAAACAATTAATAGCAATTTACTAGGTTGAAAACGTTCGCTATATCAATTAGTAAATCACCAAATGGTTAAATTCTTAAGATAAAGCTCAATCACATAAGGTTCTCCGATTAAACATAAATTTAATTTTGTGAGTTTGCAAATCATCCACACGATAAACATTCGCTATAATCGCTAACTTGTATATAATTAACTAGTGTTGTTACAATCATCAAATGCTTTGATCCACAAATGACAAATAACTTAATTAAGTATTTTTACTAAACTAAGAACATTTGCTATAATCGTTTAGCAAAAATGCCGAAAGTTCATAACAACAACTAACTAAATACATACAAATCCATGGATGATCACAAACTCAAGCATAAATTAACATCCAAAATATACACCCCTAATCATCTAGTTATTTCATCCAAGCAAACACAATGGTAACTAGCCACACATAATCACAATCATCAAGCAAAAATCATAAACACTAAACAAATCCATAAAATAACTTGAAATTAGATTAAATCGAAATTATACCAAATTTGTTACACAATTGTTCCAAATGATGTTTGCTCGATGTTTCCCTCACAAATTCCTAGCTAAATCCTTGCGAAAATGTGAAGTAAAATGGTGATTTTGGTTGTTGGAAATGGAGTAAATATGAGATGGTGAAGGGAGTAAATGTGGTGAGTTAATGAGGATGGAAGGTTGAAGTGAGTAGTGTAATGGAGAGTGTCTATGAAAATGAAGATGATGGATCAATAATATGAAGCTGGCGAACCAAACACCCCTCATTTCATGTTTTTATTATTTTTTTTTATTTTATTGCTTGAAAAACGGATGGAAAAACGGTTGGCATTAAATGCCAACCAATCAGAAACGGACAGCTCATCAACCACCATACCCTTCGCTCAGATCTAACGCTAGCCGATCGGCTGGTTAGGAATAGCCGATCGGCTTTACAGTCATAGCCGAACGGCTTTTAATGGCTAGCCGATCGGCTTCTCTAGTACAACAGGCCAAGCTCCAAACGAGGTGAAGTTCTGCAACGGAAATACACTGGACAAACCGATCTGCTTTACTTAGCCGATCGGCTATACATGGGAAGCCGATCGGCTTGTGTTGTTTAGCCGATCGGCTACAGCCTTTTTTCCAGCCCAGCCAGCTTTGATCCAAACTTCACCAATTCCACACCAAATAGCATGCGTTTCCAGCTTTTCACCTTAAATGGATTTCCAAACAAAATAAGTATCGAAAGTTCTCGAAATCCACTAAAATACAAATGCAAAACAGCGATATCGCGATATATTTATATAGACAAAATGAGCGATATCATACACAATAATTAAAATAAAAACACATTTCATTAAAATTAAAAACATTACAATACTTAAAAAAAAACATTACAATACTTAAAAAAAAAAATTACAATACTTAAAAAAATATTACAATACTTAAATGAACCGGAGCTTATCGCATCGAGCATTGCGAGAGCTTGCATCGGATCGGCACAAGCATTCACCGCCATCACCTCGTCGATACTGGAATCGAAAGATGACATTTTTAAAAATGTGAAAGTATACAAATTTGAATTTAGAGAGAAGTATGAGTTTGAGGTATGATTTTTTTGAAAAAAATTTTTAAAATTAAAAAAAAAAAACCACGCTCCATGACCGTTGCTTTTTTTTTTTTTTTTTTAAAAACTCTCCAACGGCTCAAAATTTAAATAACTTTTTTTTTATTCCACTCGGCCCCACGCACGGACCCACGCCCACACCCGACGCTCCGTCGGAATTCCGACGGAGCAAACCGATGGATCGAAACCGACGGCCCGTGCCATCGGTGTCGGTTCCGTCGGTTTGCACCGACGGAAAACCGACGCCACCGTTGGGACATCTCTTAGACCACTCCCAACAGTGACAGAAACCGACGCGCCACGTCTACGCCACACCTGCGCAACATCAGCTTTTTTCAAAACTGACTGAAACTGACGGACCACTGCCATCAGTGACTCCGTCACTTTGATTTTTGGGCCCACATTTAACAATTTACCTTTACTTATACACACACAAAAAAAAAAACTGAAGCTGCGTATGTTTGGCGACGGAGCAAAGCGACGAGGACAACCGACACATCAGTGCCATCAATGTCGGTTAAGTGATGAAAACCGACGGATGAACCGACGCATCCGTTGGGTGTGGTCTTAGACCTCTCCCAATGGTGACAGAAAGTGACTGAAACTGACGCGTCACGTCAGCTTTTTCACCCAACTAACAGAAACTAACAGGCCCCTCCCAACAGTCATCCGTCAGTTTTTGTCACTTTCATTTTTCAGGGCCCCACAACTAAATAACTAACTTAAATAATACACAATTATCAAAATAAAACATATTTCATTAAAATTAAAAACATTACAAACCTAAAAAATAAAAACATTACAATCCTAAAAAATAAAAATATTAAATTCCTAAAAAGAAAAAAACATTACACTAAAAATAAAAGTACATTTATTTAAATTTAAACTAGCCTAATCCGAGCTCGATTCTTCGTCTTGGTCCGCGGCCTCATTCTCGTTCTCGTCTTCATCTTCATCTTCATTTGTCGTTTTGTAGACATTTCCAAATTCTTCAACGACTTCTTTGCGTGCCAACTTGATAATTTTTAATTCCTTTTTGGAGGCCCGTTTCGGAAGACTTTTGCAAAGAAAACTCAAAGCCTTAAACGCCGCTTTTTTTATGTTGTTTTTCTTAATTATTTCAAGTGTGTCCGCGGCTTTTAGGGCTTGTGCTTTAACTGCTTCGATGGCTTCGAGTTTTTCGGCCACTACACTACTTCGTGACGAAGAACCGGCGTTCGAAGATTGAGAAGTCTTTGACGCTTTTCGACCCGGTGGACAACGTATCGGGTCGTCGCGGAACAAGGTTCTCATGTTGGCTTCTAGAGACGACGGCATCAGGTTGTCGTTCGAGCCAAGATCAGTGGCTTCGGGTTCGGTTTTGGGTAGGAAAGGGCATTTGTTGCTCATCACCAGGGGCGGACTTGTGTACATCAAAGGGTATGCACTTGCATACTGTCACACCCCCTATTTTATGATTTGCGGAAGCGATGATTTGGGTGTGACTAATCAAATATCAAAACGCCAAGATTACAAGAAAAACGACTCTACATGAGACGTTTATAGATATTTTACAAAAGTAGTACATTGTTTCAAGTTGTAAGTTTACATTAATAGCGAGTTCGCAAATTGATTTTTGAAGATTTTAATACATAACCATTAATACAAAAGATAATGCTAGAAAATCTTCATATCTAAATAGATGCATGCGACTCGTACTAGCTAGCGTATCCTGCGGACCATCCTACTGTTGAGCACCCGAGAATACAACACTAAAAGGTCAGCTATAAAGCTGGTGAATCTCACAGGTTTAAAATAAACATTGATGTGATCAACATGATTATCCGACGATAATTAGACAATGTAAACCGAACAATGATAAGTAATATAACCGAACAATGATATAACCTATTAAGGTTTCCGACCCATGATATAACCGACACACATATTGCACTGAGCTATGGTTCAAGGCCTAACCCGATCTTTGCCTCCCGTCTTGGTGATACACCCTTGACAATTACTAAAGTGCCCGTTTTTAACTTGGTTGTAGCTAGCAACCCGGACGGGGACGTCACTCCCATGATAGTACTATCCTTTAGCAATCGCGCCTTATTAAGTTAATGAATCATACACTTATGAGGACTTTACCGAATTAAAACACTCGTGCAATAACCGTACAATGAAAATCAATACCGACAATAATAACCGAACCAATGAACAAGTTAATAACTAAATTAACTAACCGAATAACCTGTGATCACTAAAACAATTTGTGTTGCATCTCCCCCGAATTTAAAAACTGTAAACAGTGAAAATGGGGCCGTGAGACTCACCTGAGTCAATCCGAGCAATGAGTATATCCGACGTGGAATAGACAATCCCCGAAACCTCCTAGTGTCCTAAACACGCGAGATATTGAATGATTAATTGGATTGCCTAATATATTTCCATATTAATATTTATAAAAATGTACATTTCGTTGGTGATGATTTTGTAATATTAATTTCCAAAAATATTATTATTATTATACCCGTTTCGTTGTAAATATATATTTATCCGTATTATTTGTCATTGGGTATACATATATATAAATATATATAATTAAATTTAATAATAATAACAATTAACAATAGTAATAATAATAATAATAATAATACATGATTTATACTAAATAGTAGACTTGTTTAAAACTTGATATGCAATCACATACGCACTACACATTTGACAACGTAATAGCAATCTTATTTTAAAAAAATGGGATCACGTTTGTATACAAATAAGTGGCCCATCGTGGTGATTAAGTTTATCAAGTGTCGGGTTCATCATGGTTCTCAGCTTCAATTCACGGATTCAACTCACAAAACCAAATTCTAACTTAATATCTCGATCACAAATATCGATTATTATACTTAATCATGATACATTTGCTAAATAAAACTCAAAATTAAGAGGAGGTGTGTGGTGGCTCACGAGTTAAGAGTGATGACCGGAGATGATGATGATGGCGAGGTCCGATGATGATGAAAGAAACGATGATGTTGCTTCCAGTTGTTCCTTTCTCTCTTGTTGATATCCGAGGTTGATGATGATGATTTCGGTGGTGGTGGTCTCGGTGGTGGGTGGTGGTGCCGAGAGATAGAGACAATGGTGATGATGATCGATTGATGATGATGAACTCCAAAATAATGATGTTGATTTTGTTGATGTTGTTGTTGTTTTGGTTGAGAGAAACCGAGAGAGAGATTGAGAAGGAGATGAAGATCAAAAATGAAGAAGAAGAAAATGGGAAAAAATGGAGGGGATAAAAGAGATGGCCGGCCATCTCCAATTATTGGAGGTGGTTGGCCCAACTCGCCCCGCTTCGTGGTATTTTGACCCGCGTTTTGGTATCCGATCGTGAAATAATTTAATTATTCTAAAATCATAATTTTGTTAATACGAAATCGTTTATGTTTTTATTCGAAGTATTTTATAAAAATACTTTTAATGAGATGTAAAATTATATCTTCATTTTACTTTGAATATACGGATAGTTTTTAGTGTACAAAATGTAATTAAAATTTCAATCAAGTAAATAATTATTATTCTCATCAATAATACATTATTTAAAAAAATTTTCATCAACGTCCGTATTTAAGTTTGCGCGTTCTTTCTGATTGGTTTGTATGTGATTATTATGTGTTCGTTTATATATATAAGTACATATATAATATCCGGATACTTTGGTTTTAACACGTACCGAGTACAAGTAATTAAAGTTTAAATTTGGCGCTAATTTTAGCCCTTTTTGACCGGGTGTCACATTCTCCCTTTGTTAGGAGAATTTCGTCCCGAAATTCAAGTGAAACCTAGATCCGCGTGTTTCTAAGGCCGACTATGTGATATGTCTAATTCTAAGACATCCAAGTCCTCTCCCCTTGTTAGACTTAAGCCTACCGTTTACTCAAGAAATGGAGAGGTTCGAATTCTACCCGATCGTAATGTCTACATGACCAGGTCGTCCCGTAAGTATTACTATGTTTTGGATTACTAAGTCCCCAGATCCACTGAGTCTTACTGTGTTCATACAGTTTGTGACGGTCAGTAGTGTCGTAGCATAATTTAGACTCTATGAGTCCCCTATATAAACTAAGTGGTTTAGCATACATTAGTTTTATGTGGGATGTTACCCAGTGTATAAAAGTTAACCGGTATGTTTTCCGGTATAATACAGTGTAGGATATGTTATTCCTATACATATGTAAGCTAAACCTCGTCTCATATAGAAACTATAGAAACTAAATTGTCATTTTTCCCTAACCCTATCGTACACTTAGAATCTAGGAAAAACATAAAAGATATCAAGCAACAAGTAAGATTTTCGATCTTTACACGACCATTGTCTACATGACAGGGTCGGTCCACATTACTGAGTTTAACTCTGAATTGAACTTATAGTCCACCGAACTTTGCAAATCTTACTGTATTCCGAGTATTTCTAGTAAATTATCAATACCGTACAAGATGTATAACCGTTCTATGTTAACATGTATAGGTTTCGAATACCTAAACCGAATAATATCACCGGACCAGATCACCAAAGTGAATACCGAACTTACGTCTTAACCGATTTATATACCTAATCATGTATACTGAATTATATACCGTATCAACTAACCTATTGAACCTCCATCATCAAGGAAATAGATTAGACATTACGCGAAAAGGTACGTACCCGCATCAGGGTCTGGTTGAGGGTCCCTAGCCTTCAGCACGAAGAACCTTCCTTTCTTGTTCTCCTTTAGTTGAGGACAGTCACTTCTAAAGTGCCCTACAGTTCCACACTCGAAACAAGCTTTTGCTCGGCAATCCTTAGCAGAATGACCATAACGCTGGCACTTGTCACAGGGGGTGCCACAAGGCCCGTCATGGTGGCGTTTACACTTTGAGCAGAAGGGCTTGGTTCCAGTGTACTCCTTCTTGCTTTCAGATCCAGAGGTGTTGACCTTGATGGTTGCAGGCTTTTTGGTAGCCGGACTCGGGTTGTCGGGATTTCCCTCAGATTTTCTCTTGTTATCACCAGAGTGATTTCCAGTACTTTTGACAACAGATGTTCCTTGGCGAACAATCTGTGCCATCAGTTTGTGTGCCATACGCACAGTACCATGAAATGTAGGAGAGTTGGACGAAGTCACCATCCCTTGGATTTGCGGAGGGAGTCCCCAGATATAGCGTTCGATACGCTTGGATTCCTCACTAACCATAGATGAACACAGGTGTGCTAGTTGGTTAAACCTAGAGGTGTAGCCGGCAATGTCATTGCCTTGGGTAGTGAGTTGCCAAAATTCGGCCTCTAGTTGTTGAATCTCATCCCTGGGACAATACTCATCTTTGAGCATTTTCTTCAGTTCGTCCCAAGGGGTTTCCAGAGCAATGTCTTGACCCACAGAGTCAACATAAGTATTCCACCATGTCAGAGCATCGCCCATAAAGGTGTAAGTGGAGAACTTGACTTTACAGTCCACTGGGCAATTGCAGATGCGAAAGACTGACTCAGTCTTCTCCAGCCATCGCAATAAGCCAATAGCACCTTCAGTGCCCTTGAAGTTCACAGGGTGGCAGCTAAGGAAGTCCTTATAGGTGCAAGGTTTAACAGGAGTAGAGTTTGGTGGTGTTTCAGAACTTTCAGATCGCCGTTACCCCGCAATTAATGCTTCAGCAACCAGTTGATCAACCTGAGCTTGAGTGTAGGTTCTTCTTGGTGGCATGATTCTTGCAAAAGTAAAAAGAAGATGGGTGAGTTGTCTGTACCAAATCATGACATATCACATATGTATTTATATTTATGTTGTAATATACGACAACACAGGCGAAGTCATGATTCTGTAGACAACAGGGTTTGATGTAGGCTGAGAGTTTTCAAATGTTTTCAGGATATGGTTTACAAATAATATGGTGAGTTTGTGAATCGTGATTCGAGGTTTGTTTGGATAAAAGTGAAATTATGAACAATATGGGCGAAATAAGGCTTGGTTTGTGAAAACCTAACAAGTTTCCAAGTGATTACCGAACGGTACAGTGGAGTGTGTTGCAAGATGTTATAGGCGTATAATTAGGTAAGTGGCGGTAAGTAAATACTAAGTCCCGATCTTCATATCGAAGGACGTTGGAGTAGCTATGTTTGGCAGTTACAGTGATGTAGGTGGTAACAAAAGTATCGTTAGATAAGGCCTATTCATATACCTTCAATATATAATAGCCTGGAGCGTAGGATATATTCGAGGCCTATGTATGTATATATCCCAATATCACATATTAGCCTAATCATATATGTATATATCATATATACCTATACATCCACCTAGTCATGTCTATCACGAAACAGTTAGAAGTCCCGGTTCTCTCGTGATCAGAGTCAACTAACGCATTCCTGTTCAATATAACCCCTTTCAGACCTCACATCATCTTTATTTAGTTGTACATAGTTAGCTATGCTATGTTAAATTAAACTCATATGATGTGATCACTGAACCAGTCATACCTAATAAAGAATACTGCCTAACGGTCATAGTCTAGGCCCACTACATGCAACCTAGTTCACTATAACCTTAGGCTCTGATACCAATCTGTCACACCCCCTATTTTATGATTTGCGGAAGCGATGATTTGGGTGTGACTAATCAAATATCAAAACGCCAAGATTACAAGCAAACGACTCTACATGAGACGTTTATAGATATTTTACACAAGTAGTACATTGTTTCAAGTTGTAAGTTTACATTAATAGCGAGTTCGCAAATTGATTTTTGAAGATTTTAATACATAACCATTAATACAAAAGATAATGCTAGAAAATCTTCATATCTAAATAGATGCATGCGACTCGTACTAGCTAGCGTATCCTGCGGACCATCCTACTGTTGAGCACCCGAGAATACAACACTAAAAGGTCAGCTATAAAGCTGGTGAATCTCACAGGTTTAAAATAAACATTGATGTGATCAACATGATTATCCGACGATAATTAGACAATGTAAACCGAACAATGATAAGTAATATAACCGAACAATGATATAACCTATTAAGGTTTCCGACCCATGATATAACCGACACACATAATGCACTGAGCTATGGTTCAAGGCCTAACCCGATCTTTGCCTCCCGTCTTGGTGATACACCCTTGACAATTACTAAAGTGCCCGTTTTTAACTTGGTTGTAGCTAGCAACCCGGACGGGGACGTCACTCCCATGATAGTACTATCCTTTAGCAATCGCGCCTTATTAAGTTAATGAATCATACACTGATGAGGACTTTACCGAATTAAAACACTCGTGCAATAACCGTACAATGAAAATCAATACCGACAATAATAACCGAACCAATGAACAAGTTAATAACTAAATTAACTAACCGAATAACTTGTGATCACTAAAACAATTTGTGTTGCATCTCCCCCGAATTTAAAAACTGTAAACAGTGAAAATGGGGCCGTGAGACTCACCTGAGTCAATCCGAGCAATGAGTATATCCGACGTGGAATAGACAATCCCCGAAACCTCCTAGTGTCCTAAACACGCGAGATATTGAATGATTAATTGGATTGCCTAATATATTTCCATATTAATATTTATAAAAATGTACATTTCGTTGGTGATGATTTTGTAATATTAATTTCCAAAAATATTATTATTATTATACCCATTTCGTTGTAAATATATATTTATCCGAATGTATATATATTTATCCGTATTATTTGTCATTGGGTATACATATATATAAATATATATAATTAAATTTAATAATAATAACAATTAACAATAGTAATAATAATAATAATAATACATGATTTATACTAAATAGTAGACTTGTTTAAAACTTGATATGCAATCACATACGCACTACACATTTGACAACGTAATAGCAATCTTAGTTTAAAAAAATGGGATCACGTTTGTATACAAATAAGTGGCCCATCGTGGTGATTAAGTTTATCAAGTGTCGGGTTCATCATGGTTCTCAGCTTCAATTCACGGATTCAACTCACAAAACCAAATTCTAACTTAATATCTCGATCACAAATATCGATTATTATACTTAATCATGATACATTTGCTAAATAAAACTCAAAATTAAGAGGAGGTGTGTGGTGGCTCACGAGTTAAGAGTGATGACCGGAGATGATGATGATGGCGAGGTCCGATGATGATGAAAGAAACGATGATGTTGCTTCCAGTTGTTCCTTTCTCTCTCGTTGATATCCGAGGTTGATGATGATGATTTCGGTGGTGGTGGTCTCGGTGGTGGGTGGTGGTGCCGAGAGATAGAGACAATGGTGATGATGATCGATTGATGATGATGAACTCCAAAATAATGATGTTGATTTTGTTGATGTTGTTGTTGTTTTGGTTGAGAGAAACCGAGAGAGAGATTGAGAAGGAGATGAAGATCAAAAATGAAGAAGAAGAAAATGGGAAAAAATGGAGGGGATAAAAGAGATGGCCGGCCATCTCCAATTATTAGAGGTGGTTGGCCCAACTCGCCCCGCTTCGTGGTATTTTGACCCGCGTTTTGGTATCCGATCGTGAAATAATTTAATTATTCTAAAATCATAATTTTGTTAATACGAAATCGTTTATGTTTTTATTCGAAGTATTTTATAAAAATACTTTTAATGAGATGTAAAATTATATCTTCATTTTACTTTGAACATACGGATAGTTTTTAGTGTACAAAATGTAATTAAAATTTCAATCAAGTAAATAATTATTATTCTCATCAATAATACATTATTTAAAAAAATTTTCATCAACGTCCATATTTAAGTTTGCGCGTTCTTTCTGATTGGTTTGTATGTGATTATTATGTGTTCGTTGTATTATATATATATAAGTACATATATAATATCCGGATACTTTGGTTTTAACACGTACCGAGTACAAGTAATTAAAGTTTAAATTTGGCGCTAATTTTAGCCCTTTTTGATCGGGTGTCACACATACCCTTAGATTCTTCTCTGCATTGCAAATTGAATTTTTTTTTTGGAAGTTTCTGTATCACAGTAGAGAGAGTGCACACCCTTCAAAAAGGTAGTGCATACCCACCTTTTGGTCTCCAAATAAAACCAATAAAATATTCCAATATATAGATAGAAGGACATATAATACAACCATATATTAATATTTTATTAACTTACTAGTAGTCTAGTATAGTGGTACTACATCAATGAGGACATGAGGTTCTAAAAAGTGATACTCCATATGTATTTGACACGTAAATTTGATCACATAGTAAATAAAGTGGATTTAGGTTATTTCAAGTATTTAATTATCTCTCCTTAACTTTACATGATTTTTACTTCTTTTGTAAGTTTAGATTATCATGTACCTGCTACTCATTAACAAATCAATTGTTGATTTAATCATGAAATTTTATCAAGAATAAACTTGACTTGATTACACAATATGAGTCTTGAATTTTGGATATGCTAATAAGATCAAGGTGTCTTTAAGTGTCTAGATACAAAATTAGAACTATTAATCATTTTGTTTGTTTGTATAATCACTTTATAAGGAGATTAATCACATAGGAGTAGAATATTTCACGCTATTTGTTTACTTTACATATAGATACATGCCCAAGTAATCAAATTTTGAACTCATAACATTAACCATTTTTCATGTTTGGTGAACACCAAAACCCAACTAATCTCGAACACTTGAACTCAAAGGCCGAATCATCCTTTAATAATCATATTCAAAAATCAAAATATATACCAAATTATCCTACATATTAATTGTTGTACGCCTAGGAAAATTTTTTGAACCGATATTGCATACCCTAGTGATAAGCATCAAATAGATAGTATATTTTATAGTAATTTATCCTTATATTTATATACATTTTAGTGCATTTATATGATTTTAGATACTTATTTTGTTAATATTTGCAGAAATGTATTTTAATTAAATATTGAAGAAAAAGGAGCAAAAACTAATCCGAAACTGAAAGAAATTGAAGAAAATGAAGAAATGAAGAAAAAGGAGCTTAAACCTTGAAGAAATGAAGACCAAAAGAGTTAAAATGAAGAATTGGGCCAAGAAGACAATAAAGTCCGGATATGAAGATTAAAAGTCCAAAAGTTAAGCCCAAGCCCGAAAATAGAATATTCTGGAATTGACATTCTGTAACACCCAGTTTTCGGGTCTAGTAGTATCTTAATATTTTCTGACTGTGAATCATTATTAAATGAGTTAGAAAATGAGTTCGGTGATTTATTTGAAAATAAATGGGTAAAAGAGTTAAATAATTTATTGTGACTAATAAATTATTGATTGTTTTAATTTAATTTAATTGACGGTAAAATAAAATAATATTTCCCCGTAAATGATTTTTAAGTTCCAGACAACGATAAATACAGGGAATGAAATCTGACTAGTTATATGATAGACTCAAATAATTGAGTCGGTGTTTTATTTCTCCCCTCATACACACATACGATACATACATACTTACCATCAAGAAACCCTAAACTAAATCATGAAGAAATCGCCAAATTGGAGCCATGGAATTCGAATTCAAGCTTTTAAAATATGGATTATCTTCCTCAAATCCTTCTAATCATCTTGTAAGTCTCTATCTCTTGAATTATATAAACCCTAGAAATTAGGGGTTTTGATGTTCTTGACTTTAATCCGAAATTAGAGTTTCAAATGGTTGAATTGATGTTAGTTAAGCTTTAATAACATGGAATAATCATTCCATCATCATCATAAACATGTTGTATGTGTTAATTCTTGAGTTCATGTTAACTTAGAAATTGGGGTTTTGGGTGTTTGAGAAAATAGCTTGATTAATATGAAATTGAAGGTTGTAGTGATTATATTATTGCTAGTTGAGGTTTGTATGAGGATTATAACTTAAATCCTAACATAGAAATGAAGAAAATTATGTATGATCATATAGATAGTTTATGGGTTAGTTGATAAATCATGAATTGAAGCCTATTGTTATGTTATAGTTGTTAGTTAGTGCCTAATTCATGATTACAAGTTGAGTTGTAGCTTGAAATTAAAGAATTTGATTAAGTATTCTTGAGGCTAATGATGAACTTGATGATGATAATGGATTATATGATAAAATTAGCATTTTGTGGCTAAGAACACTTAATTGATGATTAAAGATGATTGTGTTAACTTAATTGTTAAGTATTCATTAGATTTAATATTGGAAGTTTGATGAATTGTTGATGGTAGAGGTTAATAATCTTAGTTGTGGTTTAACCATGTTGATTAGTGATGATTGACGTGGATTAATGTGATTCTATGATCATAATTTGCTAGTGATGATAAACTAATGATGTTGAAATAGTTATTTATAATATGAAGTGAATAATGAGAATTGTGGTAATTATGTTAATACATATGAATTGAGTAAATCGGGTTTGTTGTTAATCTATTAGAATGATGTTGTATATATTTGAGACAAGTAACTAACTTTTATTATTCTATTGTATTGTCAGATGTGCAGAAGGCTCAGTGATATTAGACTACTGAGTGGATGCCTGAGGTGGTCGGTGAGTGGATCTCTAATCCTCAGCGTAACTTGGTTGTAACAAGTTTGGTTACAACAAGTAACGTGTTATTACTTTATTAGTTGCATTGATGATTATGTTTATAGTAATAATAATGTTGATATGTTGACTAGTTGAATATGTGACTTGTTGATTACGTGATCACCTGATTATTTGGCCTTCGGGCATCAGTTGTTAATGAGGCCAACGAGTTGTTGAATGGTTGGTTAGGCTAGTTGGTTATCCAAAGTTTAACACACCTCCTGTGTTAGTTGAGGATAACCACTAGATATCGGTCTCGTCCGTATGGCTATACGGATAGGTTGGATAAGTGTTCTTGGGGAGCCACCCAGGTTTATGGTTATCCCCAGAGCCGCCGATCCTCATTATGGTGTTATTGATTAGTTGAATTGTTGCATTGTTGAACTGATGTATTGTTGATGTGTTGTATTGTGTACTTACTTGTTTAGTGCTAAGTGTTGTACACAAAGTTGTTGAGCTAAGTTAGGCTGTTGATTAGTTATCTGCTCACTTAGCGTTATGCTAATCCCCCACATTATCCCTTCTTGCAGGTTTTGCATATAATTTGGGTGGGCAAGAAGTTGGACTAGAAGGAATGTTTGACTACGAGGCTCTACTCTGATAGTTGATTTGTATAAAATAATGTTTCATCATGTTTTTAAATAACACCTCGGTTGAAGAAATTATAGTTTTGAAAAGGTTGAATTTTATATGTTGATACAATGAAGTAAATTATGAATATCTATTTGGACTTACGCTTCCGATTTACTAGATTTAAATGATAATAAATGAGGGGTGTTATAAGTTGGGCTCAGTGATATTAGACTACTGAGTGGATGCCTGAGGTGGTCGGTGAGTGGATCTCTAATCCTCAGCGTAACTTGGTTGTAACAAGTTTGGTTACAACAAGTAACGTGTTATTACTTTATTAGCTGCATTGATGATTATGTTTATAGTAATAATACTGTTGATATGTTGACTAGTTGAATATGTGACTTGTTGATTACGTGATCACCTGATTATATGGCTTTCGGGCATCAGTTGTTAATGAGGCCAACGAGTTGTTGAATGGTTGGTTGGGCTAGTTGGTTATCCAAAGTTTAACACACCTCCTGTGTTAGTTGAGGATAACCACTAGATATCGGTCTCGTCCGTATGGCCATACGGATAGGTTGGATAAGTGTTCTTGGGGAGCCACCCGGGTTTATGGTTATCCCCAGAGCCGCCGATCCTCATTATAGTGTTGTTGATTAGTTGAATTGTTGCATTGTTGAACTGATGTATTGTTGATGTGTTGTATTGTGTACTTGCTTGTTTAGTGCTAAGTGTTGTACACAAAGTTGTTGAGCTAAGTTAGGCTGTTGATTAGTTATCTGCTCACTTAGCGTTATGCTAATCCCCCACATTATCCCTTCTTGCAGGTTTTGCATATAATTTGGGTGGGCAAGAAGTTGGACTAGAAGGAATGTTTGACTACGAGGCTCTACTCTGATAGTTGATTTGTATAAAATAATGTTTCATCATGTTTTTAAATAACACCTCGGTTGAAGAAATTATAGTTTTGAAAAGGTTGAATTTTATATGTTGATACAATGAAGTAAATTATGAATATCTATTTGGACTTACGCTTCCGATTTACTAGATTTAAATGATAATAAATGAGGGGTGTTATAAGTTGGTATCAGAGCATAAGTTTTGGTGAATTGTACATTATAAGATGTTCAATCCCAAACTTAGAATTGTGTCAAGTCAAACATTCCCGGGGTGGGGATTAGTGGTTGCATGAGAAAGTTGTTATTGAATGAGTACTAACCTATAACAAGATGCAATAGTGTTGTTTTGGATGCAGAGACGGAGGAACATGAGGAACCGTCTGGTATTCTCAATGATTCCTCAATACTCGTGGGCCTAGATATGCCAGGTAATCTTCGATAAGCTTGAATTGCTTACGTTGCTATGATGTGATTACTAGTAAAGTAAATTGAATGATTGGTGATAATTACTTGTTAATGTGATGATAGGGATATTAATGAGAGAAGGAAATTGAAATTTTAGAAAAAGTGTTGAAATGGTGTAGATACATTGTTGACAAAGGTGTATTAGTTATGTTATATGAAATTAAGTGTATCTACAATATGAAAATAAAGTATATGTGATTATAGATCCTTACAAGGGGATTATTTGATATATGATGAACTGAATTGATGTGACTCGCTATGGTGAGATTAATGGGATGTTGGTATTCTCTATTAATAAGTTTGGAGTTGTGTGGTTGTCCAAATTAAAAAGTGTACATTAATTAGAATATGTGTTTTTGACTGAGAAAAGTCAAGGTTGAATGTGGTCGTGTCAAACTTGATAATAACTATGTTATAAAGTGATGAATGTGACTTGATGTTTATGTGTTTAGCATTGATTATAATTGGGTTGAATTATGATCTTTGTATGGAAAGTGTTAAGATAGAAAGTCAAAAGTGGTCAACGAGTCCAAATGTGTGTTGACAAGTTGTGAAAAGTCAAAGTGATTATGAATTTGGAAAACTTGTTGTAATTGGTCTAACAATGATGATCTTAATGTGAATTGGTGTTTTAAGGGGATAATACGATACCAATAGTGAAACGGGGTTAGTTTGACTTAGAATAGTCAAACGAATGTGAAATGGGTAATGAAATGGTGAATACATGGGTTGAAACTCAAACGGGTTGTTAAAGTGCCCAAATGGGTCACTTATTGGTTAAGTGGTTAAAATACTTGATAGTTCGAGTATAAAGAGTGTTAAAGTTATTATAAGTCCTACATATAGTGGGAATGTGTGTTGAATGTGTTTCGGGTAGTCAATGTGGTTGTTTTATTAATGATGCCCAATTGGACCCCTAAACGGGTCAATGAGCCAAAACCTAATATAATGGGTATATATAGGTGATGAAGGTGCCCACACGTCCCAAATATATGTAGAAACATGTTGGCAAAGAGTGGAAGTCAGAAAGTAAGCCATTTGGAATATGGCGTGTCCACTAAAATGGTCGAAAATGGCCTAAAATAAGTTACACGTCCATTTTCTCGTAAAATGTGAAAATTTAAAAAGTGTAAAAAGGGAAAGTTTTATTTTGGCATAGCGTAGGTGCCTGAATTTCATGACCTAACTCCTTACGGTTTGTGAGATATGCGCGTTTGAAATTCGCATTTTTGCACTAAGATGTTCAGTCTGCTGTGCAGACATGGGACCCGGCGGCTGGAGGTTATAGCCGGCGGCTGGAGGTCCTAACCGGCGGCTGGATGCCCCAAGCCGGCGGCTTCTTTTGGCTTTAAAACGCACTTTTGTTCTGTTTGCTAAAAATTGGTGTTAGCCGGCGTCTCGACTCGGGTAGCTGGCGGCTAGATAGGTTAGCCGGCGGCTCATGTAGCCCAGCCGGCGGTTTGTGGCATTTTCAGGAAATAAAATATTTTTTTTACGTTTTTTCGACGTTTGACATAATATTTGACATAGAGAATTTCAGTTAGAAATTTCGGTGTCAGATTAAGACGAATTTTACATGTCCACTCAAAAACGGCCCAACGAACAGGGCTCATAGCATTAGTTTTCGGCACTTCGGGGCCGTTTGGGGCCCGAAAATCGCGTTTTATTGTTTTTCGAATCTTATTTCGAACTTTTACCTTACGTTTTGTATTGGGCTTTTGTTTCATTGAGCCCAGAGATTATTCCTGTGACTATATGCAATATTAAAACTTGTTTTAAGAGGTCTATATGGTTCATTGTTGTGACACCCGACGATTTAGGGTTACTGATAATCCTACTTGAAACCCTAATTACGTGTGTTTAGTTTAGTATTAGGCTAAATACTTGTAATTACTTGTAACTATTTGTATATTTGTGTGAATATACACTCCCGTAATTGATATATATTACGCTTACGTAATTAGTTGTAATTACGCTTACGCAATTTGGTGAAATTGTGCAAAACGACCGTACGGAGTCCGACACAGTATAAATACGGACGTTGGTGAAAAACTTTCTATAAATAACTATAATCTATTTTTAGAAGTTATTTATCATTATTTATTATTTTGCTAAAATGATACTCGAAAAACCTAGACGTTTCGGTTAAAACGTCTCAAACGCAACGATAACGCGCGAATTTATTTCGACAACCAAACGAACGTCAATAATTAAATTGACAACCTAAATTAAGTATTTTAAATAATACTTCAATGGAAATTTATCCAAATTATATCGTTAATCTAAACGACTCAAAATAACGTTACGCGATTTAACCTCCGTAGAACGTGCACGCAAATCGAGGCCAATAATTTAACGAAACATTTTTATAAGTGTTTCCAAGTACTATATTAAATATTTCAAGTAGAAATATCGAAACTCAAATCGTTAAATAAAAACGTCAACTAAACATTTAACGTACAAATAAACGTTTAAACAATCGGGTAAACGAACGAAAAACGCAACGATTTAAGCTAGAAAACGAAAATGACCAAAATGCCCTTGGTGGGACCACATGGGGGCCGGCCACCCCATGTGCCACCCCTCCTCATGCCCACTCTTGAGCCATGCAAAGAAGTCTATCACTCTTACACTCCAACCTCCTCATCATTTGCACCATACTTTCATTTCAACTTCACACACACAATCATCTCCTCCTCTCTCTAAAACACTCTCTCATTTTCTGGAAAAACTCCAGCCCCTAATCACCACCCCATCACCACCTAAAACCACCACAACCACCACCATTAATCAAGATCAAAGAAGGAGCATAGCACAAGATCATCACCACCTCCACTTCCTTTTGTTCTCCATCATTTGCTTGGTATAAATCATCAAACCTTTTACTTATTTTACTTTTAATCTACTGATTATGATGTTATAATGTTCATCTAACATGAATATGTCCAAGATTGTTGTTAAAAATCGTTTTTATAACACATACAAGAACATGCATGAAATCTGCCTAAAAATCGACAGTTTACAAAAATATTCGTATAAAATCAAATACTGAGAGTTAGAAGATGCATTTTTTTTTAAAATTTGCGTATCGAAAAGATCTACAACTTTCGTGTTTTGTACTTTTTCCAGAAACGTACTCGTTTTTCTATACGAACCAATTTATAAGACTGACCAGGAAGTTTTTCGATAAAATGTGTTCGGTTGTTACGCGGCTTTATTTAACTATGTTAATGGACTTGTTAGAAGCTGAAAATTTGATATGTTAGTCAAGACACTTAGTAAATCAGTTGGTAAAAATTTGGAAGTTTGATTTGGACTATAGATAGGTGAAATCAGTTGGCGTAATGACCCGACATAAACCGAAAACATGCAAAATGTGACAGAATCTGTCTCCAGAAAATCAGTCCACAGAATCGGCTATAACTTGAGCTCTGTTAAGAGTTAGACAACGAATTTTTTTTTAAAAGTTGCGTATTGAAAAGAGCTACAACTTTCGTGTTTTGCACTTTTTCCAGATCCGTACTTATTTTTGTATATAATCTGATCTTTGCGACTGCCTGATATTTGTCGAAAACCGAGTACGGTTCTTTCGTAAAATTATTATCTATCTAAATGGACATTATAGATCTTGGAAAAATCAGGTTATAAACTAGACACACTCATGAACATCTGGTAAAAATTTTGGAATCAAATTCAGATTAGAACATGTTAAAATCGAGTGCCGAAGTAAACCGACAAAAACCGAAAACATGAAAATCTTAAGTTTTGACATGCGTATTAAAAACCGACATCTCGAATGACTCCGACACGAACCGACACCTTTTATAAGCTTTATTTACTGAAATATGACTTGGGTAAAAAGTTCGGGTCAAACCGTCATAGTTGACCACGTTTTTGGACTTAGCAAAATCGAGACAGACTTAAGTGACGCTACTTTATTTTTAACGACACTTCCTAAGTGCCGCCCCTAACTAGCAAGTGACGCATGAAGTGTCGCATGAAACAGAATCTTTAAAAACTAGTTTTCTCACTAAGTGTTAAACTTCAAGCAACGTTAATACTTATACAATGCAACGTTATAACTCATGAAACATACTATACATATGTAAGTATAACATCATCCTAATAATAATGTCTTAACGAATTATTATTACAAACTTTCACCAACGGGTCGTACACGTTTTTGATAAACAAACTTGAACAACTTATTTGGACATACTAGTTGATGAACTAGCTCTAGGTGGACATTAACCCTCCACCTACACGATTGGCTTAAGTGGACATTGACCCCCACTTATACAATCGCTATAGATGGTCTTTTGAGACATCTACTTATACCCAACCTTATACGTTTTTAGGACGTTAGAAGGTTACACACCGGCTTGCTTGCTTATTTGATATTTGCTTGCTACTTGCTAATCTAAGGTGAGTTTCATAGCCCCTTTTTACTGTTTTTCAACTGGGGTGAGAATACATACAACTGTTTTATAACTGCTCTTATGATCACAAGTAACTGTAACAACTTTTTATACGGATTGCATGAGACTTGATATAATCCACTAAAGCCCTCTACCCATCATAGTCATTAAAATTTGTGCGTGAGTATTATTGGATAGATCTATCAGGGTTTGACAAACCTCGTCCGGGCTAGTCGCTCTAGCCAACCCACGGGCGCAGTATTACTTGTGATTTAGAAGTGTATCGGATTAGTACACTTACCGGAGGCAAACAACGTTAAGCTTGACTATGAGACTCATGTAAATGGTATACTTATGTTGCATTATGCAATACTTTTACTTATCGTTGAATAACGATACTTTTAACTATCATTTTTGAATGATACAACTTGAAATCTTGTGGATCATAACTAAACGATTGTTTACAAACCTATGAACTCACCAACTTTATGTTGACCTTTTAGTATGTATTTCTCAGGTAACCCGCCGCAGTAGGAAGCTATGGATAGCTTAACTCGAGTCGCATATTTTTCAACATCTCAGGATCTAGATTGCATTTTACTATATTTAGTAAATTTGTAATTCAACTTATATTATGCGAACTCCAAATGTTTTGTACAACTATTGTAAACAAATTTGAATTATGGAATGTAATATTTTCAAACGTCTCATGTAGAGGTCGTTTGCTTTAATCTTTGTGTAATGATATTTGATTTGGTCGGCGCCCCCATGACACCTCATGTTTCCGCTGCCACGTGTTTTGGGGGTGCGACAGATTGGTATCAGAGCCTAAGGTTATAGCGAACTAGGATTGCATTAGTGACCTAGACTATAACCGTTAGGTTAGTATTCCTCATTTGTTATGACTGGTTCAGCAATTGCATCATTTGAATTTAATTTAACATAGCTTGATCAACTATGTACAATTAAACAAGAATCGATGCAAGGCCTGAAATGGTTATGGTGGATGGGAATGCATTAGAAGGCTTTGACCGAGGATAGAACGGGACCAACCTTATACGTGCTTATGTTCTAGGTTATTGTATTTATATGTAACCTTAACCTTACGTATACTAAAACTCCTTGCCACAGAAAATGGCAACCACTCCCACCGCTACGTCTCCCAACTCTGAGAACGAAGCCCAAACACGAACCGCTACTGAAGGAATCGTTACTATGTCTTCAGCACCAAACTCTCCTGAACGACTTTACTACATCACTGGCGAAGCCCGAGTGATTCGTACTCGCCCAAGGAGTACCAGATCATCTCGAGCCAACCCTTACTCAAACTCCATTGCTAATACCACCCGCCGTCCATCATACCCTCGTAGATGGGACTGGCTACCCACAACTCTAAATACTTGGAGGTCTGAGGAAAACATGGAGGTTCCCGATGATCCCATGGACATCTCTCTATACACCCGGGAACCAATACACCACACTGTACCCGTGTTAGCTGCCCGACATGTTTTGTGAACTCTCAAGTATTGTAATCATTTGAACTCGCGCCTTTGTATGGTCATGAAATTTGCTTCCTTGTTTTATTGAATATCTTGCTGTACATACTTGTTTTACCTTCTTGTGTACACCTGCAAAGACTTTAAGATCCTACTCACTGAAATCTTATGTGCCTCTTATTTTCTTTCTTTTAGAATCATGGCACCAAAACGTCAAATGAGCTCCGCTGACATCGAGCAACTCGTCAATCAAAGGGTCCAAGCAGCCCTAGAAGCTGCCAGGAACAATCCCAATCCAAACCAAGGAAACCCTGGAGGGGCAGGCAACAACCCACCTGTGCCAAAGCCCTGCACCCACAAAGATTTCATGAATTGTAAACCTCTCCATTTCAAAGGAACTGAAGGAGCCGTCGGTCTTATGCGATGGATTGAGAAAATGGAGTCAGTCTTCCGAATAAGTAACTGTCAAGAAGAGAACAAAGTCAAATTCTCTACCTACACTCTAGCTGAGGGTGCACTCACTTTCTGGAACACATACGCCCAAACCCAGGGTATTGATGCTGCCTATCAAATATCTTGGGACGAACTCAAGAACTTGCTGAGGGAAGAATATTGTCCCCGCGAGCAACTCCAACAGCTCGAACACGAATTCTGGAACCTCACAGTTCAAGGAAACGACATTACCGGCTACACAACCAGATTTCACCAGCTTGCTCTCCTTTGTCCATCCATGGTGGACCCTGAATCCAAACGTGTCGAAAGATACATTTGGGGGCTACCTGATTCCATCCAAGGCAATGTCATCTCTTCCAAACCCGGGACCATCCAAAGTGCCGTCCGCATGGCACACGAGCTTATGGCTCAAATTGTCCGCCGTGGGACACCCACAGTGAAAACCACAGGGGATAACAAAAGAAAATGGTCCGGAAATAACAACAATCAGCAGCAACAGCAAACCAAGAGGGCCGAGTCTGTTAAGGCCTACACCTCTGGTTCAGGGTCGGGGGACAAGAAAGGGTACGTTGGGAACAAACCTTACTGTTCCAAGTGTACTCTACACCACGAAGGCCCCTGTACCTGTACCAAGTGCAAACGGCAGGGACATCTAGCTAAAGATTGCAGAACCCCCAACCCAAATACCAACCCCAATGCACCAAAGGCTTGTTTCGAGTGTGGTAGCACTGCCCATTTCCGGAATAATTGCCCGAAACGAAACAATAACAACAACAACAACAGGAACAACAATAACAACAACAACCCTCGCGGTCGAGCTTTTGTACTCAATGCTGGAGAGGCCCGTCAAGATCCCAACGTTGTTACGGGTATGTTTCTCCTCAACGATCTAACCGCTTCAGTTTTATTCGATACTGGTGCTGATAAAAGTTTCATATCTGATGAGTTTTGTCCGTTACTCAACATTACTCCCACTGCCTTAGATGCTAAGTTCACAGTAGAATTAGCAAATGGCAAACTGATAGAGGCCGATAGTGTGATACCTAATTGCACTCTAAACCTAGCCAACGAAATTTTCCCCATAAACCTCATCCCTGTTGAAATTGGGAGCTTCGATGTCATCGTAGGCATGGACTGGTTGTCCAAGCATCATGCTGAAATTGTCTGTTTTGAAAAGATTGTGCGTATACCTCTCGCTACCGGTGGAACCTTGATCATACAGGGGGAGACTGGTAGGCGAAACTTAAACATCATCTCGTGTATGAAAACCCAAAAGTACCTGAGGAAAGGGTACCCGGCAATCCTTGCTCACGTAACCGAAAAGAAGTCGGCTGAAAAGCGACTTGAAGATGTACCCATTGTACGAGACTTTCCTGAAGTCTTTCCCGAAGACTTGCCAGGCCTTCCCCCGCCTAGACAAGTCGAATTCCAAATTGACCTTGTGCCCGGTGCTGCACCCGTGGCACGAGCCCCATACAGATTAGCCCCATCCGAGTTGCAGAAGTTGTCTACCCAATTGCAGGAACTCCTGGACAAGGGATTTATTCGACCAAGTTCCTCACCTTGGGGAGCTCCGGTCCTATTCGTTAAAAAGAAGGATGGATCCTTCCGCATGTGTATCGATTACCGTGAACTAAACAAACTCACCATCAAAAACCGATACCCACTTCCTAGAATCGACGACCTGTTTGACCAACTTCAAGGTTCGAGCTTTTACTCAAAAATCGACCTTCGGTCTGGTTATCACCAACTCCGCGTTCGAGACGCCGACATCCCGAAAACCGCTTTCCGAACCCGCTATGGGCATTACGAATTCCAAGTGATGCCTTTTGGTCTAACCAACGCACCGGCTGTATTCATGGATCTTATGAATCGGGTGTGCAAACCATACCTGGATAAGTTTGTCATCTTCTTCATTGACGACATTCTAATCTACTCTCGCAACGAAACAGAACATGGCCAACACCTGAAAACTATCTTGGAATTACTCAAACACGAGGAGCTATACGCCAAGTACTCCAAGTGTGAGTTCTGGATGCGAACAGTACAGTTCCTAGGGCATGTCGTTGACAGCCAAGGGATACGTGTTGATCCAGCAAAAATCGAGGCCATCAAGTGCTGGAAAGCACCAACTACACCAACCGAGGTCCGACAATTCTTAGGTCTCGCTGGGTATTACCGGCGATTCATCGAGAATTTTTCCCGAATTGCTCAACCATTAACCTCCTTAACTCAGAAAGATAAGAAATTCGATTGGACCGACAAACAAGAGTCAGCCTTCCAACTTCTGAAACAGAAACTCTGCAGTGCACCAATCCTATCCTTACCCGAAGGCACCGATGATTTCGTAGTTTACTGCGACGCCTCACATCAAGGACTAGGTTGTGTGTTAATGCAACGTGATAAGGTCATCGCTTACGCCTCCCGGCAACTGAAAATCCACGAAAAGAACTACACCACTCATGACCTCGAACTAGGAGCCGTTGTTTTTGCGCTCAAAATTTGGAGACACTACCTATATGGTACCAAGTGTACTATCTTCACTGACCACAAAAGCCTTCAACATATCTTTGATCAGAAGGACCTAAACATGAGACAACGTCGTTGGGTCGAGTTACTTAGTGACTACGACTGCGAAATCCGATACCACCCGGGTAAGGCTAACGTTGTTGCCGATGCCCTAAGCCGAAAAGAACGAGTGAAACCCCTTCGAGTTCGAGCCCTTGGTTTAACCATCCACAACGATCTTATTGCTCAAATTCATTCCACTCAACTCGAAGCACTCAACGAGAAAAACATCAAAAATGAGGCCTTGCGAGGCATGGAAAAACAATTCGAAATCAAACCCGATGGAACCCGATACTTCTCTAACCGAATTTGGTTACCTAACTTTGGGAACCTACGAGATTTGGTCATGGATGAAGCTCACAAATCCCGATACTCCATACATCCTGGTTCTGACAAGATGTATCATGACATCAAACAACGGTATTGGTGGCCCAACATGAAAGCTGACATAGCCACGTATGTTAGTAAGTGTCTAACCTGTGCCAAGGTTAAGGCCGAATACCAGAAACCTTCTGGGTTACTTCAACAACCCGAGATACCTCAATGGAAATGGGAAAACATAACCATGGACTTCATCAACAAGCTACCAAAAACACCGAGCGGTTGCGATACCATTTGGGTGATCGTAGATCGTCTCACAAAATACGCCCATTTCCTAGCTATCAAAGAAAACGACAAGATGGAGCGCTTGGCTCGCATCTACATCAAAGAGGTTGTAGCACGACACGGTATACCCATTTCGATCATCTCCGATAGAGATAGCCGCTTCACCTCTCGATTTTGGCAAACGCTTCATAAAGCTCTCGGTACTCGTCTTGATTTGAGTACTGCTTATCACCCACAAACCGATGGTCAAAGTGAACGGACCATTCAAACTCTTGAAGATATGCTTCGAGCATGCGTAATCGACTTCGGAAACACCTGGGAAAACCACCTACCTCTGTGTGAGTTCTCCTACAACAACAGTTACCACACCAGCATTGGTGCTGCACCCTTCGAGGCACTTTATGGTAGAAAGTGCCGATCACCCATTTGTTGGACCGAAATCGGCGATAGCCAACTCACTGGTCCTGAAATCATCCATGAAACGACCGAGAAAATCGTGACCATTCAAAACCGGCTGAAAGCCGCACGTGATCGTTAGAAGAGTTACGCTGACGTAAGACGCAAACCACTCGAGTTCCAGGTTGGGGACCGAGTACTCTTGAAAGTGTCACCTTGGAAAGGTGTCATTCGTTTTGGTAAACGCGGCAAACTAAACCCTAGGTACATCGGACCTTTTGAAATTCTTGAAAGAATTGGCCCGGTGGCATATCGACTGCAGCTACCACCACAACTCAGCAGCGTGCACAACACTTTTCACATTTCTAACCTGAAGAAATGTCTGTCTGATGAGACACTTGTTATCCCTCTCGACGAAATCCATATCGACGATAGACTCCATTTCGTCGAGGAACCGATAGAAATCATGGACCGTGAGGTCAAACGATTGAAACAGATTCGTATTCCCATCGTTAAAGTCCGGTGGAATTCTAGGCGCGGTCCTGAATTCACTTGGGAACGGGAAGACCAAATGCGACTGAAACACCCACATCTATTTTTAGATACCCCACAAACTGCGGCAACAAACTAATTTCGGGACGAAATTCTCTCAACAGGGGGAGAATGTGACACCCGACGATTTAGGGTTACTGATAATCCTACTTGAAACCCTAATTACGTGTGTTTAGTTTAGTATTAGGCTAAATACTTGTAATTACTTGTAACTATTTGTATATTTGTGTGAATATACACTCCCGTAATTGATATATATTACGCTTACGTAATTAGTTGTAATTACGCTTACGCAATTTGGTGAAATTGTGCAAAACGACCGGACGGAGTCCGACACAGTATAAATACGGACGTTGGTGAAAAACTTTCTATAAATAACTATAATCTATTTTTAGAAGTTATTTATCATTATTTATTATTTTGCTAAAATGATACTCGAAAAACCTAGACGTTTCGGTTAAAACGTCTCAAACGCAACGATAACGCGCGAATTTATTTCGACAACCAAACGAACGTCAATAATTAAATTGACAACCTAAATTAAGTATTTTAAATAATACTTCAATGGAAATTTATCCAAATTATATCGTTAATCTAAACGACTCAAAATAACGTTACGCGATTTAACCTCCGTAGAACGTGCACGCAAATCGAGGCCAATAATTTAACGAAACATTTTTATAAGTGTTTCCAAGTACTATATTAAATATTTCAAGTAGAAATATCGAAACTCAAATCGTTAAATAAAAACGTCAACTAAACATTTAACGTACAAATAAACGTTTAAACAATCGGGTAAACGAACGAAAAACGCAACGATTTAAGCTAGAAAACGAAAATGACCAAAATGCCCTTGGTGGGACCACATGGGGGCCGGCCACCCCATGTGCCACCCCTCCTCATGCCCACTCTTGAGCCATGCAAAGAAGTCTATCACTCTTACACTCCAACCTCCTCATCATTTGCACCATACTTTCATTTCAACTTCACACACACAATCATCTCCTCCTCTCTCTAAAACACTCTCTCATTTTCTGGAAAAACTCCAGCCCCTAATCACCACCCCATCACCACCTAAAACCACCACAACCACCACCATTAATCAAGATCAAAGAAGGAGCATAGCACAAGATCATCACCACCTCCACTTCCTTTTGTTCTCCATCATTTGCTTGGTATAAATCATCAAACCTTTTACTTATTTTACTTTTAATCTACTGATTATGATGTTATAATGTTCATCTAACATGAATATGTCCAAGATTGTTGTTAAAAATCGTTTTTATAACACATACAAGAACATGCATGAAATCTGCCTAAAAATCGACAGTTTACAAAAATATTCGTATAAAATCAAATACTGAGAGTTAGAAGATGCATTTTTTTTTAAAATTTGCGTATCGAAAAGATCTACAACTTTCGTGTTTTGTACTTTTTCCAGAAACGTACTTGTTTTTCTATACGAACCAATTTATAAGACTGACCAGGAAGTTTTTCGATAAAATGTGTTCGGTTGTTACGCGGCTTTATTTAACTATGTTAATGGACTTGTTAGAAGCTGAAAATTTGATATGTTAGTCAAGACACTTAGTAAATCAGTTGGTAAAAATTTGGAAGTTTGATTTGGACTATAGATAGGTGAAATCAGTTGGCGTAATGACCCGACATAAACCGAAAACATGCAAAATGTGACAGAATCTGTCTCCAGAAAATCAGTCCACAGAATCGGCTATAACTTGAGCTCTGTTAAGAGTTAGACAACGAATTTTTTTTTAAAAGTTGCGTATTGAAAAGAGCTACAACTTTCGTGTTTTGCACTTTTTCCAGATCCGTACTTATTTTTGTATATAATCTGATCTTTGCGACTGCCTGATATTTGTCGAAAACCGAGTACGGTTCTTTCGTAAAATTATTATCTATCTAAATGGACATTATAGATCTTGGAAAAATCAGGTTATAAACTAGACACACTCATGAACATCTGGTAAAAATTTTGGAATCAAATTCAGATTAGAACATGTTAAAATCGAGTGCCGAAGTAAACCGACAAAAACCGAAAACATGAAAATCTTAAGTTTTGACATGCGTATTAAAAACCGACATCTCGAATGACTCCGACACGAACCGACACCTTTTATAAGCTTTATTTACTGAAATATGACTTGGGTAAAAAGTTCGGGTCAAACCGTCATAGTTGACCACGTTTTTGGACTTAGCAAAATCGAGACAGACTTAAGTGACGCTACTTTATTTTTAACGACACTTCCTAAGTGCCGCCCCTAACTAGCAAGTGACGCATGAAGTGTCGCATGAAACAGAATCTTTAAAAACTAGTTTTCTCACTAAGTGTTAAACTTCAAGCAACGTTAATACTTATACAATGCAACGTTATAACTCATGAAACATACTATACATATGTAAGTATAACATCATCCTAATAATAATGTCTTAACGAATTATTATTACAAACTTTCACCAACGGGTCGTACACGTTTTTGATAAACAAACTTGAACAACTTATTTGGACATACTAGTTGATGAACTAGCTCTAGGTGGACATTAACCCTCCACCTACACGATTGGCTTAAGTGGACATTGACCCCCACTTATACAATCGCTATAGATGGTCTTTTGAGACATCTACTTATACCCAACCTTATACGTTTTTAGGACGTTAGAAGGTTACACACCGGCTTGCTTGCTTATTTGATATTTGCTTGCTACTTGCTAATCTAAGGTGAGTTTCATAGCCCCTTTTTACTGTTTTTCAACTGGGGTGAGAATACATACAACTGTTTTATAACTGCTCTTATGATCACAAGTAACTGTAACAACTTTTTATACGGATTGCATGAGACTTGATATAATCCACTAAAGCCCTCTACCCATCATAGTCATTAAAATTTGTGCGTGAGTATTATTGGATAGATCTATCAGGGTTTGACAAACCTCGTCCGGGCTAGTCGCTCTAGCCAACCCACGGGCGCAGTATTACTTGTGATTTAGAAGTGTATCGGATTAGTACACTTACCGGAGGCAAACAACGTTAAGCTTGACTATGAGACTCATGTAAATGGTATACTTATGTTGCATTATGCAATACTTTTACTTATCGTTGAATAACGATACTTTTAACTATCATTTTTGAATGATACAACTTGAAATCTTGTGGATCATAACTAAACGATTGTTTACAAACCTATGAACTCACCAACTTTATGTTGACCTTTTAGTATGTATTTCTCAGGTAACCCGCCGCAGTAGGAAGCTATGGATAGCTTAACTCGAGTCGCATATTTTTCAACATCTCAGGATCTAGATTGCATTTTACTATATTTAGTAAATTTGTAATTCAACTTATATTATGCGAACTCCAAATGTTTTGTACAACTATTGTAAACAAATTTGAATTATGGAATGTAATATTTTCAAACGTCTCATGTAGAGGTCGTTTGCTTTAATCTTTGTGTAATGATATTTGATTTGGTCGGCGCCCCCATGACACCTCATGTTTCCGCTGCCACGTGTTTTGGGGGTGCGACAATTGTGTATGAGTCGGTTGTAGGCGGTTTATTTAACTGCAAAGTATACCAGTAAATGGTATTGTTGATTGCTACTAGCAAGAATTAGTAAACATTGACTAGATAATCATGTGAGCTATATTATGTGGATTAATTGAAATGTGATGAACTAGTTGAATTACTTAGAGTATTATAAAATGTTGAATTAAGTGTTTTAAGAAATTACGAAATAAGCACCTGAGCTTATATTGATGTAATAGTTGAGCATGAAATACTCAATTGTGATTTGATTAAAGGTATATAGATTGACGATTATGTGTTGAATATTATACATAATATTGATGAATTGTTTAGTACTAATGTACTATAAGTATTAAGTTGTATAAATATTATTTAATATAAATTGGGTAATAAAGAAGTTGCTTGATATATTCGTGTCAGACATTGGTGTAGTATGTCTGTATTGTTAATGTATACATGATCATATGAGTAGTTCACATTAAAAGTGATAAGTTGAAAATAGTAGCAAGTTAATAATTCGGAATATACTTGCTATTACAGGTTGTTATAATTGTGTAGATTGTTGATATTACTGTTGAGAAATATGTAAGAGTAAAGATAATTACTTAGGAGATAAATGGTATGAAGTGGCCTGAGAATAAAGTGTGACTGACATAATATGACGACGTCTGACCAACGTATTTATATTATGTCATTTCACATGGAGTTGTTAAGGCTACTAAGTACCATATAAAGTTAAGTGGTTTTAAAATAACAGGTAGGATATGTTGACCTGTAGTTGAGAAATAGTCAAGGATAGACTAAAATGAAAGAGTGGTAATCCACTAAGTTGTTGTTGTTGTTAATGTTGTATTGTATAAGTGATATGTATAGGTGATATATTGCCAATAGCATGAATTAAAAGATAATCTAAGCAAAGTAGAGGTTGGTTGATTATGAATGATACTGTGTTAATATTGTTGAAAAGATGATTAATGATTACACCTTGTGTTGTGGAAATACCATTGATGATGATACATGGTATTAACAGGTGTTGTCTTAGCATCCAAATTGGTGTCCAAAGGATGCTAGTGATTATATAATAGTAGTTTTAACCATAAGAATTGACCTCTACATACTGCTTATTGTTTATTCTATATGTGATTATGATTATATGAATGGTGATGCTTTTTGAATAAGAGTTTCATATAATCAAGTTGTATTAATAATTATAAGTTGTAAAGTTGTAATCAGCTAACTGCAAAAGTGGAAATTTCTAGCAAGTTGTTAGCTAAATTGCCAGTTGTAAATTGAGCTGAACTTTTATTGTTAATGTGCATGTTGTGGTATTCAATACCACTTGTTGTGAATAGTGTAAAGTTGAAATGTTCACATGGATATAAGTTACTTTGACTACTGGTGATTACGTGTTTTAAATTGTTAGATGACTAAGTATGATTGGTCATGTAAGTGGTCATTTAAACTTATCAGGGACAGGATGTAGGAGTAATGCTTGTGCATTGGAATATATAGGAAAGATCATGTACATGTGGATATGGGCATGAAGAAAGAGTTGAAATTGTGATAACAAAATTAAGACACAATATATGTGTCTAAATGAATTTAATTGAAATACACCCTGGTGGTGTGAGTTGATAGAATAATACATATTTGTGTAAGTAGATTGGAATGTATACACATTGACGTCTTGTAATTAAGGGTATGCGTGATGGTTGTAAATATATAAGTTATTTTAACTTGTACACCTTTCGTGTGCATCTGATAATGAGTAAATATGTGATTAGAAGTGTATGGAAGCTATAGTATTGGTAAATTGAAATAGGAGTGAGTACGTGATCCTAATTCAATAAATTGATTAAGTGCGATCAGATTTCGAGGACGAAATCTCTTTAAGGAGGGGAGAGTTGTAACACCCAGTTTTCGGGTCTAGTAGTATCTTAATATTTTCTGACTGTGAATCATTATTAAATGAGTTAGAAAATGAGTTCGGTGATTTATTTGAAAATAAATGGGTAAAAGAGTTAAATAATTTATTGTGACTGATAAATTATTGATTGTTTTAATTTAATTTAATTGACGGTAAAATAAAATAATATTTCCCCGTAAATGATTTTTAAGTTCCAGACAACGATAAATACAGGGAATGAAATCTGACTAGTTATATGATAGACTCAAATAATTGAGTCAGTGTTTTATTTCTCCCCTCATACACACATACGATACATACATACTTACCATCAAGAAACCCTAAACTAAATCATGAAGAAATCACCAAATTGGAGCCATGGAATTCGAATTCAAGCTTTTAAAATATGGATTATCTTCCTCAAATCCTTCTAATCATCTTGTAAGTCTCTATCTCTTGAATTATATAAACCCTAGAAATTGGGGGTTTTGATGTTCTTGACTTTAATCCGAAATTAGAGTTTCAAATGGTTGGATTGATGTTACTTAAGCTTTAATAACATGGAATAATCATTCCATCATCATCATAAACATGTTGTATGTGTTAATTCTTGAGTTCATGTTAACTTAGAAATTGGGGTTTTGGGTGTTTGAGAAAATAGCTTGATTAATATGAAATTGAAGGTTGTAGTGATTATATTATTGCTAGTTGAGGTTTGTATGAGGATTATAACTTAAATCCTAACATAGAAATGAAGAAAATTATGTATGATCATATAGATAGTTTATGGGTTAGTTGATAAATCATGAATTGAAGCCTATTGTTATGTTATAGTTGTTAGTTAGTGCCTAATTCATGATTACAAGTTGAGTTGTAGCTTGAAATTAAAGAATTTGATTAAGTATTCTTGAGGCTAATGATGAACTTGATGATGATAATGGATTATATGATAAAATTAGCATTTTGTGGCTAAGAACACTTAATTCATGATTAAAGATGAGTGTGTTAACTTAATTGTTAAGTATTCATTAGATTTAATATTGGAAGTTTGATGAATTGTTGATGGTAGAGGTTAATAATCTTAGTTGTGGTTTAACCATGTTGATTAGTGATGATTGACGTGGATTAATGTGATTCTATGATCATAATTTGCTAGTGATGATAAACTAATGATGTTGAAATAGTTATTTATAATATGAAGTGAATAATGAGAATTGTGGTAATTATGTTAATACATATGAATTGAGTAAATCGGGTTTGTTGTTAATCTATTAGAATGATGTTGTATGTAACATCCTCTCCAGTGGCCTGGTATTTATTTTTCTATTTAAATTTAATAATAAATTGTTTTAAATGTTATTGTTATTATTTGTTTATTGTGAAACTGGTGAAATAGGTCTTAGGACTTATTGTGGTAAATAAAAGTTGCTTGGTTTAATTAATTAAAGATGACGGTATAATAAAATAAATTCCTCGCGATTAGTATTTTAGGTTCCAGACAATAGATTTAGGACGGGTATATGTGACACCCGTCAAAATTAGGACTAGTTTTTAGCTCCTAATCATTTGGAATTACATGTAATTAGTGCTATGTATTAGGCTAATTGTATGTATCAAAATATATATTGATGAATATATATATCAGTACTCGATTAGATTTAATCGTTCATTTTTAAATCGGCCGAATTCTGATTCAATTATACGGCGTTGGTGAAAAACAAATATTAAGTAATATGAAACTATTATTTAATAACTCACTATTTATTATATATTATTTTGATAATATATAAAGTATTCGTATCGTACAAATATAAAGGATTCGCGACAAAAACATATAAATAATATATTATTATGGAAAATGATAATTATTATTTACATTAGATAAAATAAAACATATTTCGTTTTATATCATTTTACTCAAACGCAACGAAACCACTCGAATCGTATCCGTCTCTAAAACGTAAAACAAAGATATATTAGTATATCTCACCAAAGGTATTTTTATAAAATATTTCCAATAAAAGTATAAACGAATTCATTTTTAGAAATTTATTGATTTAAAACATTATACTACTTTTCGATCGGGTACAAAAACACGGGTCAAATATCACTCTGCGTGCACAATGAGGCTGGACAAGATCCACAAAATGTGGATCTTGCCCGTGCAATAATACTCCCTCCGTTCCCACTTCTTCTTCTTTTTCATTTCATTTATCAATCTCTCTAACTCTCTCTCTCTCGGCTCTCTCTTTGATTTCTCAAACAACAACTTTAACAATAACAAGATCAGAAGCATAATCATAATCATCATCATCATCGTGATCACTTCCATCGTTCATCATCATCATCCTCGTTTACGACCTCCCTTTTGAATTGTAAGGAATCGTTAACCCAAACTTTGTAATTTCGTTTTTAAATAACATATATTATCATGTAGTAATGTTAGGATTGATGATTGATGGTTGATTTCGGATTTAAATATGGGTTTGGGTGAATTTTGGAATGACAGACTCGAACCAGACCTTTGAATCCGGCGGATTCATGGTGAATCCGGCGGATTCCCACCCAGAACCAAGAACAACCCGGCGGGTGCAGTTTCTACCCGGCGCGTCCTTTAAATTATCATGAATCCGGTCGGATTCATGGGAATCCGGCGGATTCCTGCCCAGAAAACATGAATCCGGCGGATTCAATAGAATCCGGCGTATTCCCCACAAATGCCACCAATCCGGCGGATTCAAGGGAATCCGGCGGATTCAAGAAAATCCGGCGGATTCCCCCCTTATATTTCATGATCCAACGAATCAATAAACTAGCCCGGCGAATTCTAGCTAAAACAGAACAAATAATTTTTCGAAAACGTCGACGATTTCACGACGATTTCACAAGTTAAAACAGGGTAGCTTCTCGATGAAAAATTTATTATAACGGATTGAGCTCAAATTCGCACGGTTATTCGAAAACAGCCAAATGATCAAAGCTAAGTACCTTAGCCTAGTCGGTTTTAGGCCATTCGGGGTCATCTAGGGGTCGAAAATGGCATATTACTGTTTTCAGACTCGTACCAAATTTTGTAGTTTATGAAATAAAGTGTAACGGATATAATGAACTTGATTAACAACTAAACCTATACGATACGACTTATATATGAAACACATACACTTTTATAAGCCCAACAAATCATGTATAATAATAATAGTTTGAAATTATTATTACAAACCATCACCAACGACCCGTATACATTTTCAAAACTCAAACCTAATCGACAACCAAAGTATTTGGGCATAACTAGTTGAGGGAACAACTAGCATAGATGGTCCGTAGAGTCATCTAATCAATCAAAACCTTGCGCGTTTAATACGCCTGGCAGGTTCAATATCTAATCATTATCAAAACCTTGCGCGTCTAAGACGCCCTGTAGGTTCAGTTGTTGTAACGACATCAAATCATTGTGAATCATTATAATTGTTGGCTAACAATTCATCAGACTCTGGTGAGTCTCATAGCCCCTATTTTAAATGCTTTTACCTAGGGGTGAGATACATGCTCTGTTTTGTTTTACATGTGAACGCAAGTATCAAATTATCACATATGCTACATGAGTTGTTTTCATCTAATCAATCAAAGTCCTCTGAAGCATAGTTCTGTTAATATGATTTAGCGTGAATGTTAGTGTATGGTACCATATGGGATTGACAATCCCCGTCCGAGTTAGCAAGCACTAACCTGTCAAACGGACGCATTATCATTTGTTCAAACGTATGTTGATTAGGCATACGCATAGAGGCACCCTCGATCAGGCACTTGATTGTGATCCTGACCCCTCAGTTAAGCTCAGACTATGTGCTCATGTTAGTTGTATCAATCTTTACTTATTTGTTTAATTACAAATATTCATGTGATACTCATTATTCATTTATTTACATGATTTGTAAATCGAATCATTAAATCTTGCGGTTCATAAATCATATATTATCATATCAAACCTGTGAGCTCACCAGCTTTATAGCTGACCTTTTAGCATGTTATCTCAGGTACTCAGCAGTAGGTTGGACTGCCCATCAGGATACGGTAGCTCGAGTCGCATACAATCATATAATCATATAGAGATTTCCTTGCATTTCTATATTTGGTATAAATTAGATATGTATTAGAATCTCTCAAATATCTATGCGAACTCGTCTTTTGTAAAACATATGTAGACTTTTACGTTAATCAATGTAATTGTAAAACGACGCATGTAGTGGTCGTTCATTATGTATCTTATGTGCTTTGAGTATTGATTAGTAGCACCCCAAAGTATGCTTCCGCCAACAGTAAATTTGGGGGTGTTACAGTATAATTTACCCAATAATTTGGGTCGGTTGAAATTGGGGACCGACCTCCCTTTTACTTACTTTACCAATTTCAATTCCTTTCTCTTTCATTTCAATTAGAAGAAACCAAAAACCCTTACTAGCACAATCAAAGTGAAATCATCAAACTTGAGGTGGGGATTGAATTGGTAATCTGTTAGCAAGCATCATCACCATCTTTATTTTCTTCTTGCTAACATCATCTTGTTCCTCAAGCATGTAAGTATGTGATTATGTATTCATGAATTTGATTATATTGAAATTAGATTAGAAATTGATCTTGGTAACCAATCGATGTTTGGAATGTTGTTATATGATGATGTGTGGTATTATTGGAGATGTTTGTAGCATTAGAATCGAGTTTGATGAGCTTGAATGTTAAAAAATGGAGTTAGGGTTCGTTCAGGTCTGTTCTTGAGCTGAAGAACAGCTGAACGCGATCCCAGCTACGATTCCGGATCGCGTTCCCTTGTTATAAATGTCTTAGTCGAGTTTTTGGCCTTAGAAACGCGATCCAGGCCTATTCTCCGGATCGCGTTTGCTAGTGTTTTTCGGTGACAGAATTATTTCCCAAGGACAAACGCGATCCAGCCCATCTAGTCAGGATCGCGTTTGCATGTTTTATTCTGATGGATTTCTGCAAATTTCAAAAATGCATAAGTGTTTAGAAGGTGGTGTTTTTAGTGGCACTTTTTATTTCATATACCTATAGTGGCACTTAAGGGGTATTTTAGTGGCACTTTTTGACTGAAAAATATGTTATAATGTGAACATTTTAAATGAGTTACGGGACTTAATAAAGATGTTTTGAGTCAAGTGAGTATTATATATGAAATGCCTTTAGTGGCACTTATTGGATGCTATAGTGGCATTTTTATAAAAATGCTCATTTTGATATTTATAAATTATGAGGCAAAGTACTAATGTGTGTTGGTTGTAAATTCTCAGATCCTCCAAAAGATAAGTAGCACCTGGAATCCAAGTTTGTGGCTACCGAGGTATCGGTGAGTGGATTCGGAACTCACCATTGAATTTGGTTGTGATCATTGGATTACAACGAATAAGCGTTGATATATTGTTATTGCTTATTTAATATACCTTGTTGATTATTACTCAATGTGCAATGTGTGGCCTTTGGGCATCAGTTGTTAATGAGGTCAACGAGTTGTTGAATGGTTGGTTGGGCTAGTTGGTTATCGTGTGAATGATACATGGATTTACTTCATTTGTTGTGTGTATTGAACTGTATCTGAGTAGGATAACCACTAGCTATCGGTCTCGTCCGTTATGGCCATACGGATAGGTTGGATAAGTGTTCTTGGGGAGCCACCCGGGTTATTGGTTATCCTCAGAGCCGCCGATCCTCATTATTATGTTGTTGATTTGTTGTAATTAGGTGATTATGCTAAGTTGAATGTTGTGTGATGAACCCACTCACTTAGCTATGTGCTAATCCCTCCTCTCTACTTCCTGCAGATTATATTTTGGTTAGATGGGTAGCAGGAAGTTGATGCTCTAGGAGCTGGGAATGTCTTGACAAGCATGCTACTCTGATAATGTTTTGTACTAAACAAGTTGGTTTTATATGATGCCCCAATTAAGATGTGGTTAAATAGTTTTTGAACTGTTTATGTAATTTAATTATGGTGCAGTAAAAAAAGTAATGATGTGTTATAAATTACTACGCTTCCGGTTTATTAATATTATATTGACTTACGAAATGAGGGGCGTTATATTGTATATATTTGAGACAAGTAACTAACTTGTATTATTCTATTGTATTGTCAGATGTGCAGAAGGCTCAGTGATATTAGACTACTGAGTGGATGCCTGAGGTGGTCGGTGAGTGGATCTCTAATCCTCAGTGTAACTTGGTTGTAACAAGTTTGGTTACAACAAGTAACGTGTTATTACTTTATTAGTTGCATTGATGATTATGTTTATAGTAATAATACTGTTGATATGTTGACTAGTTGAATATGTGACTTGTTGATTACGTGATCACCTGATTATTTGGCCTTCGGGCATCAGTTGTTAATGAGGCCAACGAGTTGTTGAATGGTTGGTTGGGCTAGTTGGTTATCCAAAGTTTAACACACCTCCTGTGTTAGTTGAGGATAACCACTAGATATCGGTCTCGTCCGTATGGCCATACGGATAGGTTGGATAAGTGTTCTTGGGGAGCCACCCGGGTTTATGGTGTTGTTGATTAGTTGAATTGTTGCATTGTTGAACTGATGTATTGTTGATGTGTTGTATTGTGTACTTGCTTGTTTAGTGCTAAGTGTTGTACACAAAGTTGTTGAGCTAAGTTAGGCTGTTGATTAGTTATCTGCTCACTTAGCGTTATGCTAATCCCCCACATTCTCCCTTCTTGCAGGTTTTGCATATAATTTGGGTGGGTAAGAAGTTGGACTAGAAGGAATGTTTGACTACGAGGCTCTACTCTGATAGTTGATTTGTATAAAATAATGTTTCATCATGTTTTTAAATAACACCTCGGTTGAAGAAATTATAGTTTTGAAAAGGTTGAATTTTATATGTTGATACAATGAAGTAAATTATGAATATCTATTTGGACTTACGCTTCCGATTTACTAGATTTAAATGATAATAAATGAGGGGTGTTATACATTCAACTGGCGGTTGGATTAACCAACCGGCGGTTGGGCTTTAGGGTTTAGAGGCGGTGCAGACACGTGGAATTGGACCCGGATACAAATTCCTCCAACCGGTGGTTGGAGAACCCAACCGGCGGTTGGGAGGTCGGTTTTGAAAACTATAAATAGAGGCTTAATTCAGGTTTAAGGATATACGATTCAAGAATACTAAAACCGAAAGTTAGGGTTTTAGGTCGACTTTAGGTGCGATTATAGAGGTTAAACAGCTAGGGTTTGATGGTTTTTAACCCTAGGAAAAGCTAGTTCGTCAATTGGTTCGATTTCTTTATCCTTGTAACTTTAATAACCTTATTGAGTTATTTATGATATTGTTTATTTGATTTAATTGTAAATTAGGTTTTCATTATAATTGTTTGAATGAATGTTTATTGAGTTTATTATTTGAATTATATGTTTATGTTGGAACTATATTATTGAATGTTTATTATACAAGAATTGTCTTTATTATGATATTTTAGTGATTATTCTTGACATAATTAGACTGATTTATATTAAACTAGAATGACCATAAACTGTTTATATAAATTAGGTGATTGTGTTTATGTTTTGATCTTAACCTTATGCGATAAACTAAGAATGATTCATTAATATAAAGTTATACTGCGATTCAAGCCTAACCATAGAAATTGTATTAATAAATTGATGATAGATCGTATTAATTAGTAACACTTTGCGTAACCTTATGATTGTGTTACTATGATGAGGATTTGACTTAACCCTAAGTGATCCTCTACATTAGTAAATCACCAGTAATAATAGCCAACAAAGCAAATAGACATAAGTACATATAATAAGTTTAATAAATAATAGTTTGAATAATTATAATCTTTTATCCAATTGAGTATACCTAAGTTGTTCCTTAAAACTTATCTATTAGAATATGTATCAAAAATATAAATATAAATATGTTCGTTCGGAACTAAAACGTCCCCCTTATCTTGTAGATTATTGTAAATTGGATCCTTATATTTATTTGTATTATAATTGTAAATCTCTGTAATTAGAATAAATAGATAATTAGTTATAAATAAGAATCATGTTTCTTATGTTCCTTGTGTTCGAATTTGGACTTACTTATTAAGCTATATTACATGAACGGGTCAATCTTGCCTGAATTGTGTGATAGTATTATTTAGTATTTCCTTAATTTAAACTTGTTATTATAATTGCATATACTTTCCGCACATCACCTAGTAAAAAATCCTAAATCCGCCACTGCTCATCACGCCTTGCTCGGTGAAGAACTTTGGGAAATGTATTAGAACCTCCCAACAACTCTGGTAAATAAATTTCCTTCTCTTTTGGCCAAAAAAACCTTTCTTGGCCGCATCCATCACGTCTTTCTCCCCGGCACCGCTTTGAGGGCAAACCTCCCTAAACTTTCTGTGATGGCCTTCGAAGGTTCGCACGTCGTGAGTTATTTTGTTCCATTTGCCCGTTAGTTGGTTGAGGTTACGTTTCGTTGGAACAATCGAATTGTAATCCGATTTGACACTTCTCCAAAAACTCTCATTTGTTTGATTGTTTCCGATGACGCCATTTTCGGAACAATGTATCCACCGTTCCGCCAAGATTCTCGCTTCCTCGTCGGACCACCTAACTTGAACCCGCATTGGTGCGTCCGGATTTTTCCTTGGTTTTTTACCCCTTTTCTTTTTGGGCTCGGGTTGGGCCTCGGGTTCGGATTCGGGCTCGGGTTCGGGCTCGTACTCGGGCTCGGTTTCATCGGAGCTTTCTAGAAGGTGTTGATGTTGGGTTTCGGGTACGACGAAATTTTGAGTTGGTGGAGGTTGTGAGTGACGGGAAGGTGTTGATTGGAAGCCGTGTGGGTTTGATGAGGTTGTGCCGTGGTATGTGTTTGGTGACCAATCCATGGAAGGTGTGAATTGCGGGTTTTGATACCACCCGGGATGTTGGTAATTTCTTCGGGGGTCGTCGGGTGGCATATGATACGGGTTTGCAATAGGTGCAAATTGCGCCAAACCCGTCGGTGGAGGTTGAAAGTGATTTGGATTTGATAGCGGGTTGTTCATCAAGTTTTGCCACATATCGTAGCCAACTTGTTCCTGATCATTTTGGTTTGATTTGGGTTTGGATTTGGAATTGTTGGTGTTGTTGTTTGACATTTTTTTGGAAAGAAAATGATGAAATATGAGAGATTTGGTGATGTTTGAGTGTGTCAAATGTGGTAGATAAGTGTTGTATTTATAGATTAAAAAAAATATTTAAAAAAAAAAGTATCCGTTGCCATGTTACCGTTTTTTTAATTTTTTTTTTAAACTTTCCAACGGCTAAAATTTTAAACAACTAATTTTTTTTATTCCACTCGGCCACACGCACGGACCCACGCCCACACCCGACGATCCGTCGGAATTCCGACGGAGCAAACCGACGGACCGAAACCGGCGGCTCGTGCCATCGGTGTCGGTTCCGTCGGTTTGCACCGACGGAAAACCGACGCAACCGTTGGGACTCGTCTTAGAGGAAATTTCTCATATATGTTTCGGTCTAAACTTTATGAGGATCTTCAAAAACTTGTATAAAATAAGGTTTTTAATATTGTTTACTATTTTTCCTTGCAATAAATGTCTTGATATTATAAAATTATTACACTGCTTAAATAGGGACATATACATATAACTAAAATTGATCTATTGTAGTAGAAAATTTAGTTTTTTTCTTTTTAGAATCTTTCTTAACTATACCAAGGCATACAAATATGCCATGTCTTCATTTTTGTGTTAATGTGTCCCATCAATATCAATATATACATTATTGCTTAATTAATAAGAAATATCACAACTAAAAGTTGCATGCCTTTTAAGTATACTCAGTGCCGGCCCTAGGGCTGGGCAGCCAGGGCGACGGCCCAGGGCAGCACACAAATGGGGGCATCAAGTTTTTCGTGACAAGGTTTTAGTATCTGTAAATCTGAAATTTGTTGTACACAAAAACTGATTTTTGAGCGATTTAGAGATTAAGATATTTTTCTTATACAAATTTGAGTTTAGATAATTAAGATATGAAGTTATGAAAGAGAAATAAAAACTTTAAGTCTTTGAAAGGAGAAATCGATTGCAGATTTGCAGGGGTGGGGAAAGCTGGGTGAGGAAGATGACTGGTGAGGGCCCACTTGATGTTTTAGTACAGTTTCCTTTCATTTCCCCTATTGTTCAACAAATATACAATTTAACCCTCTACTGTTTATAGTTTAGCACTTTATACCCCCTAATTACATAAGACTATTTTATTTAAATTTTAAAATCTTTTATACATTATTACCTTCTCAACTAATTTTATTATACTCTGTATTGAAGGCCTTAGAATTCCTTAAAATTAATTTTCTAACCTTTAGAACTATAGTTATATAAGTTACGAAAGTTGATGTAACTAAACACTATAAATAAATTTTGCGTCTTTAAGGACTCACTTTTTCTTCAAATAACGCACAAAGACAACATATTAAGTATTCTTTGTTAAACATGTAATTTAAAGTTTATCTACTCGAATAATAATACTTTATGTATCTAATAGAAATCGACATGTTAATGAATCGCTTAGCTTAAAGAGATTCCAAACCCTTAAAATATAGTGTAATGTTTATTTTATACTCACTCCATTCCAGTCAAAATGTCAATTTTGACTTTGCACACTTTTTTATAAAACTTCATTAACTATACTCTTTACCAATCAAATAACATCTCTACATACTAAAGTCTCTTTCTATTGATTGAAACATCAAAGTGGACACTTATTTGTGACATCACAAAATCGAAATATGGACATTTTGCATGGGACGAAAGTAGTACTAAATTTGATACGGGGCACATTTTTATCGTCCCGCCCAGGGCATCAAAAAGCTCAGGACCGGCCCTGAGTATACAACAACAACAACAACAACAACAATACCCAATCCCGCCTAGGGCGGGGTATGGGGGAGGTAGGATGTAGACAGCCTTACCCTACCCAAGGGCAGAGAGGCTGCTTTCAGAAAGACCTCCGGCAGAGTAACTATTTAGTTCTTTACAAGTTATGTACTAAAAGTGCAGAAAACTATATAGTAAATGCAAAGTAAACAGAACAGCTAGCAGTAACTCCAATCAACTTCTCCACATAAGCATCCTCATCCGGCAGCAGAAACAGCTAAACTCCACCAAAACAGCCAAACAGCAACGTAACACAAACACCTAAAAACACAGCAACCCACGACGGCAGCAGTAGAAATAATAATAGTAATAATGATACTACTAGAACTAGTAATAGTAATAGAGGTAATAATAAAAATTATGAATAATAATGATATTCATAGTAATAATACTACCAGTAATAAATGTAGTCGTATATGCAAACAGTAATAATAATAATGATAGTAATAGTAATAAAAATAACCTACAACAGATACTAGTAATAGTAATAGTAATAGTAATAGCAATAGCAATAATAATAGTAATAGTAATAACAATGTTAATAATAAATAATACCAACTAATAATAATAATAATAATAAGTACCAATACTAATAAGGATAGTACTAATAATAGCAATAACAATAACAATAATAATAATAGTGATAAATAGTAATAATAATAACAATGATAATAATAACAATAATATTAATAATAATAATAAGTATCACTAGACTCTCTCCTCAACTACCATAATTCTACGTCTCCACTCAATTCGATCAGAGGTCATGTCCTTGGTAAGTGTCAACTCTTTGAGGTCTAGGTTCACTCTATCCTCCCACCTAAGTTTAGGTCTGCCTCTCTTCCTTAAGCCATCGATAGTGATGTCCTCTACTCTTCTAACAGGTGCTGATTGTGGTCTCCTCCTAATGTGTCCAAACCGGCCCTGAGTATACTAAAACCTAATCTTCTTGATGTGCCATTTGAAATCCCCTTTAAGTTGTATACTTGGTCTGTTTTCTTGCAACATTTTTTTAAAAAAACAGGGTTTTTATTTTTCTTCTTCTTTCTGGTAAGCGAGTCCGATGGGACTCAAACCTCACTGTCATCGGTTGCTTCTCATTTTCAGTAGATATATGAAACATGCTATTAGAAAACGTAGAATCCTGATGACATTTAGTATTATATATACTCAAGTTGAACGTCCTCTAACTCTGGGTCGGTTCAGTGTCATCTTTTTTTTTTTTTTTAAATAACTAGAAAGCTAACGTTTAATTCAAATGATATTGATTTGTCGTGAATAAGATTGAATTGCATGTTCATATCTTTTATCCCAACATCTACTTATAGGATAGGTAGATTTATATTTATTATATAACATAATAATGTAGGAATACAAACTAGAAATCTTATCTTATATAAGAGCATCTCCAATGCAAGTGTAAAGTTTGCCATCTCATCACTTAAAGTTTTAATTTTGCATTGTGAGGCTTGGCATCCAAAGCAGAGTCCAAAACTGTTTGGACGGAGCTTTATACTCTTGGTGGGTCCCTTTGTCAATTATTCTTCATTTTTAATTCCTTTATTCTGTTGACTACTCCCTCCGTCCCATTTGAAATGTCCGCATTACTATTTTGGGATGTCCCATTATAAGTGTCCACTTTGATATTCAACCAATCAAAAAAGACTTTAGTGGGTAGATTTAATATTTGATTGGTGAAAAGTGTAGTTAGTGGAGAATCCTAAAACTACGTGCAAAATCAAAGTGGACATTTTAAATGGGACGGAGGTAGTATTATTTAGATTAATTATAAATTGAGGTTTGAATAACTGGACAACCAAAGCATTACTAGACATGCAATTAAACTCATACATTTGACATGCAATTAAAAAACATATTGAACATTCAATTAAACATTTGACATGCAATTTGCAATCATAAACTGGACATTCGATTCTTATGCTAGCATTCTTTATTACCTATTTGATTAAAAAAAGAAACACATATATTAGTGTATAAATATATATATATATATATATATATATATATATATATATATATATATATATATATATATATATATATATATATATAGGGGAAGGATCAAGAGGGAAGCTTCAAGATTGGGGAAAGGAGGGAAGCAAACCTCAACCACTCATTTTTCTCCTCTTCTATATTCATCCACAATACTCATTTAATCAATTTAAATCTAAAATTCCAAATTAAAGCATGAAATTCAAAGATTCAACAATCAAAAACATTATAAATCTTTGAATTCATCAATCGCAATCATAGATATCTTCAATTCGTCATAATTCTAATTCATCAAAAATTATGAATATTAGAGTAACTTTTGGGTTTTTGAGTAAATTTTGATTTGACAATGAAAACAATAAAATTAAAGGAATTTGATCGTACAAAACTTATAAACAAGTAATTAATCAAATTATAATTGTCATTCCAATTGAATTTTCAGATTGAAAAAATTCCAGACCGTTAACATTCATCTGGAAAGCATGTTAATCAAATTACAACTTAATACTCTTAAACATTCATTTATTATGAATATTAATTTATATATGTTATTACACACTATTGAATGTGATAACATAACATTCATCGGTGTATAATAATGTATATGCGTTAACATTCATCGTAAATGAATGTTAACGTGCTGAAAATATGATTTTGATTAACATGCTTTTGAAATGCATGTTAACGATCTGGGAGGTGATTTCAAGTTATTTACAAGTTTGCCACCGCGTTGACTTTTACGTTGACCAGAATGTGTGACTAGAAATTGCTTCCCTCCTTCCCCCATTTTTTTACTTCCCTATTGATCTTCCCCCTATATATATATATATATATATATATATATATATATATATATATATATATATATATATATATATGAGAAGAGTTCAATTGAGACCATTTATTTTGTGTGAGAATGGGGGAACCAACCACAATATGCCATGTGTCACTTTTTTATCTCTCATCCACGTTTTTAAAAATTAAATATCTCACAAACGACAAGTCGAAAAATCGTGAAAATTGCACCATATTTTTCAACGTTTTATCCTCTTCGATTTGCCGTCCAACAAGGCATACTTCCGACGAACTTTTTTTTTTCCATTTTTTTGGTGGGTTTTACATATTAGTAACACATGTGTTAGTGATTGATTATACATTTGATTTAGGGTTTAGGGTTAGGGATTATTGTTAGGGTTTAGCAGGGTATAGTGTTAGGGTTTAGCAGGGTTTAGGGTTTAGTATGATTTAGGGTTTAGAGTTTTATAAAGCGTTTAGGGTTTAGGGTTTGGGGTTTAGGGGTTAGGGTTTAGGGTTTAGGGTTGGGAGTTTGGGGTTTCAGGAGGGTTTAGGGTTTGGGGTTTAGGGGTTAGGGTTTATGGTTTAGGGTTGGGAGTTTGGGGTCGAAACCCCAAACTCCCAACCCTAAACCCTAAACCCTAACCCCTAAACCCCAAACCCTAAACGCAACACTGTAATTTAACGCACCCATAACTTCTTTTTTTTGGCATGGTTACTAACTTTTTATTTTATTTTAATATTCCTCAAAATTAAGATATCATCACGCTAATTAACTACTTAACCTTAGAGCTTATAAACATTTTTAAGACTAATTTAACACATCATAGTCAGCATCATAAAGCTAATTTGACACATAATAAGATTAATTACATCTTTTAGACTTTATATTTTATCTTTAAAAATTAACATATCAATCATATTTAAATACTTAACCTCAAAACTAATGACATTTTCTTTTATACATCATTAGTTAACCTTAGGAATAATTATATTTCTTTTCTTTTTTATACACGATTTTTAAAAATTAACACATCATCATAGTTAACCATAATGCTAATTACATTAACCACTTCTTAGCCTCTAATGCTTTTAGAACTTGACACCTCAAAAAGAGCCTCTTTTACAAAAGGGTTTATTGTTTCGTTATGCATTAAACTTTATACTTTTTACTATTGTATGAGTTGAACCTTAAAAATTTATATTGTATGTAGTGAACTTGTAAATACGGTTTATTATATGTATTATTTCCTTTTTGGGTAAGGTCAAAAAATGAAACTTTCTTATTTGGGTCTTAACCAAAAAGGAATTTTTACATACAATAGACCATATTTTTACAAGTTCAATACATACAATAGAAATTTTTAAGGTTCAACTCATACAATAGTAAAAAGTATAAAGTTGAATACATAACGAAATAATAAACCTTTTACAAAATGTGACATGTCAACTAACATAAAATATTCAGACATTAATTTTTATGTTTTTAGTAATTTTTAATATCAATATCATTAAAGAAAAAGAAAACTATTTTGGTTTATTGTAAAAATTATTAAAACTTACTATTAGCTTCGTATGTTGAAACACAAGTTTTGTACCTTAATTTTTTCTTTTGAACGACACACTACGATCTAATCTAACTCACATATATATGTACAATTGTCTTTCACGAGACTTGAACCCATAACCTCTCGATTGATAAACTCCCAACATACCGTTAGATCAAAGGCCTCTTGGAATAAGTTCACACATTTTGACATATATATCCCCAGTAATTTTGTTTATTAAGTTTTTTGTTTCTAATTTTTCTTATAATGGAAAATTTTAACATAAATTAGTCTTATTTATTATATTGAATGACAATTCTCAACGACACAAGTTCATCCGACGATAAATTTCGATATTAGCCTTGTTCGAGTTATTAGTTCATATGTTTAAGCTTATAACATGTAATAATTGCTAAATGGTAAGAATAATACATTTAGTGGATGAATAGAAGTTACTAAGCATTATGAAAGATGATGTTAAATGTAAAATCTTATTATAGAATATAAATAGGAAGCGAGATAGATGCTTCAAGCCATTTATAATGTTCATCTATGCGAAAATTGTAAAAGTTACTCCATTAAATTCATTTTATAGCTTTTAATTTTTAGTTTGAGTATACATGCAACTTGTCACACCCCCAAAATCGGTAATCGTGTTTATTAAACACTTAGCGGAAGCATTAGATAATTAGCGGAAGCTTTTTGAGTAAACAGCGGGGGTGCTGACGTAAGCAGTATGCATTCACCGTATCAGAGCTTATGATCATTGCAGAACAGTAATTAAGATGCCATTAATATAAAAGTATTTACAAAAACTACGACTTGTCAAGTCATAGAAATCAGGTGTTGTAAAAATACATTTGTCCCAAAAGTGGCATCCTAATTCGTCGTGGGTAACATACGTCCATTATGCATGCATCAGTTGCTGAGTCCTAATTCCCTGAAAAACATAGTAAAACGTCAACATTGAATGTTGAGTGAACTCACAGGTTTAGTTGATAGTGGTCAAACCAAGTTATGAATAACTCATTCATTTACAGCAAAACATTATGTTTATAAGTTTAGTAGGAAATACAAGTTGTTCTAGTTAAAGAAAACATTTCCTATATAAAGTAAGAATGTCATTCTTACTACAAGTAAGTAGTTGCGTAGGAAACACAAGTTTAATCATAAACATTTCCTAATAAGTATGTGTAGGAAACAAAGGTTTAACTAATCAAAGTAAACATTTCCTATCAGTTGTATAGTTCCAAATAAGTAATCTCAGGAAAATACCATTTCCAAACTAAGTTTGTAGTTTAATAATCGTTGTCAATACAAGTAAATCGTTAAGTGGGAAAACATGTCTATTCAAACATGATAAACATTTCCCATGTACTTTGTAAGAAACAACAGTTTATCAGATCAAGGAAAACGTTTCTAGTTAAATAGTTGGTAGGAAATACAGGTTTAACAAGTAAACATTTCCATTTCAAATAGTTTATAAGAAACGCAGGTTTAACATTTAAGTAAACATTTCCTATAAAGTAATCGTGTATGAACACCTATCATAATAGTTATCACAGGAAATACAGGTTTATCCATCAAGGTAAACATTTCCATATAAATAGTTTGTAAGAACTCATCTTCTTAAACATAGTTAATTGTTTTTGTAGGAAACGCAAGTTAATCTATTAAGAGTAACATTTCCAAATAAATAGTTTGTAAGAACTCATCTTCTTAAACATAGTTAATTGTTTTTGTAGGAAACGCAAGTTAATCTATTAAGAGTAACATTTCCAAAGGTAGCAGTTGTTAGGAAACACAGGTCAATTCAATTAAGGATTAACATTTCCTAAATAGTAGTAGTTGTTTGTCATGTAGGAAACACAAGTATATTCAAAAACATTTCCTATAAAATAGTTGCAGGAAAACCAGGTTTATCCAATCAAGGTAAACGTTTCCTTTAAGTAGTCATGTATAGGAACAACTTTTCCTATAAAATAGTTGTATAGTTTTGTGGGAAATATAGACGATGATCCCTCTAAGGTGAGCTAAACCTTTAGAGTTAAAGTAACGACACCTAGTGCTATAACCAAACTGTAACACCCCCAAATTTAATGATTTGCGGAAGCTTGATTTGGGTGTTACTAATCAATAACAAAGCACAAAGATAAATAGCAAACGACTCTATATGCGTCGTTTTAACAAAATATATTGATAACTGAAATGTTTACAACATTTGAAGCTTTACATAGCTCGAGTTAATTAAAATGAGATTTCAGTACATAAGTACTTATACAAAATATACTAATGCGAGAAAATCTCAATCGTCTGTATGCTGACTCGAGCTAAATCCTGAAGCAGAAACATTCTACTGCTGGGTACCTGCGATATATGCTAAAAGGTCAGCTATAAAGCTGGTGAGCTCACAGGTTTGAAATCAAGTTATATCGTATGAACCGCAAGATTTAAATAATGTATTGCATCCAGCAATAAAATAATGAATTGCATCCAGCAATTAAATAATGAATTGCATCCAGCAATTAAATGATAATCATCGTGTATACAGCCATGAGCACATAGTTGAGCTTAACTCGAGGGCCGGGTCCCCTATAGAGAATTCCGGGCGAGGTGCCTCCACGAATGCCTAATCCACATTCGTCTTCCCAAATATTAGTACGTTCGTTTACCCGGTTAGTGCTTGCTAACCCGAACGAGGAGGGTCAATCCTATATGGTACCATATACTAATATTCACGCTACAACGTATTAACAACTATGCTGACGGAGGACTTTAAAATGATTAGTTTCGAAAAACTCATGTAGTATATGAAAAGTTGGTACTTGCGTTCACATGTTAAAAGTTGAGCAGTATATCACACCCCTGAGTAAAACAGTAAAAGAGGGGCTATGAGACTCACCTGAGTCTGAATGCGTTTGAACAAACGTAAGTTGATTAGCCGAAATGAAGTCCAAAGACTTGTAACCTGAGGGTGTCCACGACACGCGATGGTTATAAACATGATTGGGTATCTCAACAGATCACCCCAGTAGTTGTTCATCCAACTATAATGTCCAAATCTCCACTATTTGGTTGATACGTTTAAGTGTTTGAAAAGTGTACGGCCCGTTGGTGACGAGTTTGAAATAATAATCTTTAAGTATTATTATCAAGTTATCGATGTTTTGCACTTACAAAAGTGTCCCAAAGTGTTTTGTAAGTCATATCGTATAAGGATTTGAGGTTGCAAAAGTTCGACACTTAGCGAAATTAAAGTTTGAAAACCTGCTGTTTTATGCGACGTAGGGTGCGACGTCGCAGGTAGGATTGCGACGTAGAGCATGACGTCGCTAAAGGCGACGTTTCGCAATTTAATGCGACATAGGGTGCTGCGTCGCTAATGCGACGTAGGTGATTTCTGCGACGTAGGGGTTTACGTCGCTAAATGCGACGTAGTGAGGTATTGGCGACGTTAAGGCTGACGTCGCTATATGCGACGTTGCAATTTAATGCGACGTTGTGACTGACGTCGCACTATGCGACGTCACGAGGTGTTTTGCGACGTAGAGGCTGACGTCGCATAAATTCCGGGCCAAATGCGACGTAGCGGTCTGTTGGCCGGAAAATGGGTCGAAAACGAGTTTTTCGGTTTCCGTTCGGTCCAAAACTTTTACCCAACCCTTATTTGAACATTATAAGTCGATACAAACCGCAAACAAGTAAAAACACTTAAAAACGAGAGGTGTCGGAAACTTACAAATCGCCGAAATGAAATTTCGGAAAGATAGAAAGATAGATCGTGTCGCGGTGGTCGTGAATCTCTAAAAATCTTGAAGATCCGAAGTCGTTTGATATGTTTATTTTGCGTTTTTGAGGGATTTTTGAAGGTGGGGGTGGTTGGTGGAGTTGAGAGAAAAGAAGGGAGAAAGAGAAAGAGAGAAGAGAAAGTGAGAAAAAGAGAGTGGGAAATGGGAGGTTATCCTCCCATTTTTCGCCCCGCGTTCCCGCTCCGTGCGGTGTTCGTTTGCTCCGTCGTTTCAACGTTAATTAATTATTTTAAATATTAAATGGTACGTTTTAAATACAAATTATTACGTGATATTTTATTTAATTATTTTACAAATAAGTTTACGTTTGAGTTAATAATGTAAGTTGGTTTATTTAGTTTGCGCGTTTTACATTTTAAATTGTATAATTTCTGATTGTATGATACGAAATATTATAATAATAATATTTTTGACATAAACCGTCATTTAATAAAATTTTGTCACCAACGTCCATATAAAATAGAATCGAAATACATCCGATTTAAATTGCGTACGATTTAATCAAATCGCATTTTCGTATATATTCAACAATATATAAAATTTGATACATTAATTAGCCTAACAAGGAACTAATTACATGTATTAACATATGATTAGGCACTAATTACTAGTCCTAATTTGGCGGGTGTTACATTCTCCCCCTGTTAGAAGAATTTCGTCCCGAAATTTAGCTCGAGGTCGTGTTCGATGTAGAATCAGTGAAAAGTTGAGGATATTTGAGTCGCATTTGGTCTTCCCGTTCCCAGGTGAATTCCGGACCACGCCGCGAATTCCATCTGACCTTGACGATGGAAATACGACTTTGTTTCAGTTGTTTGACCTCACGGTCCAAAATTTCAGCGGGTTCCTCAACGAAATGAAGTTTATCGTCAACACGAATTTCATCTAATGGAATAATAAGTGTCTCATCAGACAGACACTTCTTCAGATTTGAAACATGAAAAGTCGGGTGCACGCTGCTAAGTTCGGGTGGCAGCTGCAATCGATAAGCTACAGGACCAATCCTTTCGAGGATCTCAAAAGGCCCGATGTACCGGGGATTCAACTTCCCGCGTTTGCCAAAACGGATGACGCCTTTCCAAGGCGATACTTTTAAGAGAACTCGATCCCCAACTTGGAACTCGAGCGGTTTGCGTCTCACGTCAGCATAACTTTTCTGACGATCACGTGCGGTTTTGAGTCTGTTTTGGATTTCCACAATTTTCTCAGTGGTGGCGTGAATGAGTTCAGGACCAGTGAGCTGACTATCGCCCACCTCAGTCCAACAGATCGGTGATCGGCACTTACGACCGTACAGTGCCTCAAAAGGTGCAGCCTTAATGCTGGCATGATAACTGTTATTGTACGAAAATTCGCACAACGGTAGATGTTTTTCCCAGTTTGTACCGAAATCAACTACGCAAGCGCGTAGCATATCTTCCAAGGTTTGAATGGTTCGTTCACTTTGGCCGTCGGTTTGAGGATGGTACGCGGTACTCATATCGAGACGGGTACCCAATGCTTTCTGAAGTGATTGCCAAAAGTGAGAGGTGAAACGGGCATCTCTGTCAGAGATGATCGAGATTGGAACGCCGTGATGAGAAACGATTTCCTTGATGTAGATTTGTGTAAGGCGTTCCATTTTATCGTTTTCCTTGATTGCCAGGAAATGAGCAGATTTAGTGAGGCGGTCAACGATCACCCAAATGGTATCGCAACCGTTCGACGACTTGGGTAGTTTGGTTATGAAATCCATGGCAATTTGTTCCCATTTCCATTCAGGGATTTCAGGTTGCTGGAGTAAACCAGGCGGTTTCTGATGTTCGGTTTTGACTTTCGAGCAAGTAAGACACTTGCTGACATAAGTGGCGATTTCGGCTTTCATGTTTGGCCACCAGTAGAATTCCTTGATGCCGTGGTACATCTTATCGGATCCGGGATGAATAGAATATTTAGACTTGTGAGCTTCGTCCATCACCAAGCCTCTTAGGTTCCCAAAACTGGGCAACCAGATTCGGTTTGAGAAATACCTAATCCCGTTAGGTCTGATTTCGAATTGTTTGTCAATGCCCCGCAAGGCTTCATTTTTTGATGTTTTCGGATTTCAGGGCTTCGATCTGAGCGGTATGAATTTGAATGGTAAGATCGTTGTGAATGGTCATACTGAGGGCTCGGACTCGAAGTGGTTTAGGTCGTTCCTTTCGACTGAGGGCATCGGCTACAACATTAGCCTTCCCTGGATGGTACTTGATCTCACAATCGTAATCGGTAAGCAACTCGACCCATCGACGTTGCCTCATATTGAGATCCTTCTGATCGAAGATATGTTGGAGACTTTTATGATCGGTAAAGATAGTGCACTTAGTGCCGTAGAGGTAATGTCTCCAGATTTTGAGAGCAAAAACGACAGCTCCAAGTTCGAGATCATGAGTGGTGTAGTTCTTTTCGTGAATTTTTAGCTGTCGTGAGGCATAAGCAATGACCTTGTCTCGTTGCATCAACACGCAACCGAGACCTTGGTGAGAAGCATCGCAGTATACCACGAAGTCATCGGTGCCTTCGGGTAAGGATAGAATTGGAGCACTGCAAAGCTTTTGTTTCAGAAGTTGGAACGCTGACTCTTGTTTATCGGTCCAATCGAACCTTTTGTCCTTCTGAGTCAGTACCGTGAGTGGTTGAGCTATTTTGGAGAAATTTTCTATAAATCGCCGATAGTACCCAGCAAGACCCAAGAATTGTCGTACTTCTGTTGCAGAGGTGGGTGCTTGCCAGTCTTTGATAGCCTCGATCTTTGATGGGTCCACGTGAATTCCCTGACTGTCGATCACGTGACCAAGAAATTGAACGGTTTGAATCCAGAACTCACACTTAGAGAATTTGGCATAAAGCTCCTCGTGTCTAAGTAGTTCAAGGATGGTCTTAAGGTGTTGCGCATGTTCCTGCTCGTTGCGCGAGTAAATGAGTATGTCATCAATAAAGACAATGACAAACTTATCAAGGTAAGGTTTGCACACCCGGTTCATGAGATCCATGAATACAGCCGGTGCGTTGGTTAGACCAAAGGGCATCACTTGGAATTCGTAGTGTCCGTAACGAGTTCTGAAAGCAGTTTTTGGAATATCGGTGTCGCGAACTCGTAACTGATGATAACCTGATCGCAGGTCGATTTTTGAGTAGAAACTTGAACCCTGAAGTTGGTCGAATAAATCATCAATGCGAGGAAGTGGATAACGGTTCTTGACGGTCAATTTGTTCAACTCTCGATAGTCGATGCACATTCGGAATGAACCGTCCTTCTTTTTGACAAATAAGACCGGAGCTCCCCAAGGTGACGAACTCGGTCTAATGAATCCTCGATCCAGAAGTTCCTGTAACTGGGAGGACAACTCCTGAAGTTCAGATGGGGCTAAACGGTATGGTGCGCGGGCCACCGGTGCGGCACCCGGCACGAGATCGATTGAGAACTCAACCTGTCTAGACGGAGGTAGACCAGGTAGTTCTTCCGGAAAGACTTCGGGAAAGTCTCTAACAATCGGCACATCCTCAAGTCGCTTCTCCTCCGACTTCTTCTCGGTGATGTGTGCAAGTATCGCAGGGTAACCCTTTCTCAGAAATTTTCGGGTTTTTAAGCAGGAGATTATATTGAGTCCCGTCCCACCGGTCTCCCCCTGTATGATCAAGGTTCCACCGACGGCGAGTGGGATACGGACGATCTTATCGTGACATACGATTTCAGCTCGATGTTTGGACAACCAGTCCATTCCAATAATGACGTCGAAACTTCCGATTTCAATGGGTATAAGGTCGATCGAAAAGATTTCGTCAGCTAGGTTTAAAGTGCAATTAGGTAACACACTGGTGGTTTCTACAAGTTTTCCATTGGCTAGCTCTACAGTGTACTTAACATCTAAGGCAACAGGAGTGATGTCAAGTAATGGGCAAAAATCATCGGAGATAAAGCTTCTATCAGCACCAGTATCAAATAGAACAGAAGCAGTTAAGTTGTTGAGGAGGAACATACCCGAGACCACATTCGGGTCCTGGCGGGCGTCCCCAGATTTGATGACGAAAGCTCTGCTGCGGGTGTTGTTGTTGTTGTTGTTGCTGCGGTTGTTGTTGTTGTTGTTGTTGCGGTTCTTCAGTTTTGGGCACGTATCCCTGAAATGCCCGGGGTTTCCACACTCGAAGCAGACTTTGGGTGGCCTGGTGTTGTTGGGGTTGTTGTTGGTAGGAGAGCGGCAATCTTTGGTAAGGTGGCCGTACCTCTTGCAGTTGTTGCAAAAGGAACCACAGGAACCCTCATGGTGATGGTTGCACTTGGGACAATATGGCTTGCTCCCAGTGTAACCCCGGATGATATCAGTGGTGGTGTTGTAGGCTTTGATGGTGTCAGGTTTCTTGTTTTGTTGGTTGGAGTGGTTGTTGTGGTAGTCAGACCACTTGCGTTTGTTGTTTTGGGAGGATGAAGTGGGTGGTTCAGAATCTTGGCTCATAGACATCAGGTCTTGGGCCAATGAGATTGCACCGTCAATGGTGGCTGGTTTTGAAGAGATGACGTGTCCCCGAACAAAATCAGGGAGACCAAGGGCGTACTTCCTGATTTTATCAGGTTCAGTGCTTACCATAGCTGGGCGGAGGGCAGCTAATTGTTGAAATCTGGTGGTATAACCATCGATGTCACCACCTTGAACCTTTAAGTTCCAGAACTCCTCATCTAGCTTCTGGAGTTTGGCGATAGAGCAGTACTTGGCAGTGAGTTTGGCTTTCAATTCCTCCCAAGTGATTTGGTAGGCAATGTCAGCACCCACTGATTGGGTATATGAATTCCACCAAGAGTGGGCATCATCTTCAAGAGAGCAGGTGGCGAAGTTTACTTTGTCGTTCTCCGCGCATTTGCTGACACGGAAAACAGTTTCCATTTTCTCGAACCATCTGATCAGTCCGATGGCTCCTTCAGAACCCTTGAAACTCGAGGGTTTGCAGCTTTGGAAATCCTTGTAAGAACAAGGTTTGGTGGTAGAGGTTCCAGCGGTATCGCTGTTTCTTGTGGAGTTAGGTGGAGTATTGCGAGCCAAGGCTTCAGTAACAGCCTGGGTTATGAGTGAAGTAATCTGTGCATCGGTGTAAGGTCTTGACTTTGGCGGCATGATTCTTCAATAAAAGAAATGAAGATACATGAGATTTTGCAAGAAAGTTGTATTTATCTCAGATGTACATGTATAAAAGCAGTAATACATAACATCAACAGGAATAATGGCAATCGATATGAGTTGAAACAGTAAGGAATATTTAATAGATAGTACGAGTTCAAAGGTTACATCCTACAGATGTATTACAAAAGATGTCGGGAATTGTTACATCCGACCGAATTATAGAATAGCGCGTAGATAGTTACTAGATTACAGGGTAGATTACAAGACAAAGACTACACTAGTCTTAACGTAGATTAATTTGTTCCATCATCGTGACAAGACGGTCCACAGTGTTTGCAAGCCTGCTAGCTTGTCGGGCGTTGTCTTCTGCTAGTGCAAGTCGTTGTGTTAGTCCACGCGCATACTCTTCTGCTTCATGTGAGCGTTGCTCACATTCTTCCATCCTTTGTTGTAGAAGGGCATTTTCCACCCTTATTTCTATTATTTGGTTGCGAAGGACATCCATGTTGTTGTTTGTGGTTTCAAGGTCGTCGGAGACTTGTTCGATGCGTTCAAGGGATGTAAGTCTCCAGTTTTCGTTTGTTTCCTGCAACACGACATCCATGGTGCGAAGTCGTTGCTCGTGTTGATTCACCCTAGCGGCTAGAGCCGGCAAGGTGGAGTGAGTGGAGTACGGGCCAGCTCGAGGCAACCTGGAGTTCCTCCTTGCTACCCTTGGGTTCCGCGACCCGGATTGAGAACGAGATGAATTTGATGGTGTGTTTGCCATTTCTGAGACAAAGCGTTAGTAAGATTGAGGCCTATATTCATATAGCTCCTATATAATATAGCCTATTGAGTGTCTAGCATAAACATGTTTGAGTCTCGGTTCTCTCGAGGTCAGAGTCTTCTATTGTATCCTGTTCAGCCATAACTACTCTCAGATCTTACATCATCTTTGTTTAATTGTACATAGTTGATCAGGCTATGTTGAATTAAACTCGTATGCTGTAATCTCTGAACCAGTCATACCTAATAAGGAATACGGCCTAATGGTCATAGTCTAGGCTCACTAAATGCAACCTAGTTCACTATAACCTTAGGCTCTGATACCAATCTGTAACACCCCCAAATTTAATGATTTGCGGAAGCTTGATTTGGGTGTTACTAATCAATAACAAAGCACAAAGATAAATAGCAAACGACTCTATATGCGTCGTTTTAACAAAATATATTGATAACTGAAATGTTTACAACATTTGAAGCTTTACATAGCTCGAGTTAATTAAAATGAGATTTCAGTACATAAGTACTTATACAAAATATACTAATGCGAGAAAATCTCAATCGTCTGTATGCTGACTCGAGCTAAATCCTGAAGCAGAAACATCCTACTGCTGGGTACCTGCGATATATGCTAAAAGGTCAGCTATAAAGCTGGTGAGCTCACAGGTTTGAAATCAAGTTATATCGTATGAACCGCAAGATTTAAATAATGTATTGCATCCAGCAATAAAATAATGAATTGCATCCAGCAATTAAATAATGAATTGCATCCAGCAATTAAATGATAATCATCGTGTATACAGCCATGAGCACATAGTTGAGCTTAACTCGAGGGCCGGGTCCCCTATAGAGAATTCCGGGCGAGGTGCCTCCACGAATGCCTAATCCACATTCGTCTTCCCAAATATTAGTACGTTCGTTTACCCGGTTAGTGCTTGCTAACCCGAACGAGGAGGGTCAATCCTATATGGTACCATATACTAATATTCACGCTACAACGTATTAACAACTATGCTGACGGAGGACTTTAAAATGATTAGTTTCGAAAAACTCATGTAGTATATGAAAAGTTGGTACTTGCGTTCACATGTTAAAAGTTGAGCAGTATATCACACCCCTGAGTAAAACAGTAAAAGAGGGGCTATGAGACTCACCTGAGTCTGAATGCGTTTGAACAAACGTAAGTTGATTAGCCGAAATGAAGTCCAAAGACTTGTAACCTGAGGGTGTCCACGACACGCGATGGTTATAAACATGATTGGGTATCTCAACAGATCACCCCAGTAGTTGTTCATCCAACTATAATGTCCAAATCTCCACTATTTGGTTGATACGTTTAAGTGTTTGAAAAGTGTACGGCCCGTTGGTGACGAGTTTGAAATAATAATCTTTAAGTATTATTATCAAGTTATCGATGTTTTGCACTTACAAAAGTGTCCCAAAGTGTTTTGTAAGTCATATCGTATAAGGATTTGAGGTTGCAAAAGTTCGACACTTAGCGAAATTAAAGTTTGAAAACCTGCTGTTTTATGCGACGTAGGGTGCGACGTCGCAGGTAGGATTGCGACGTAGAGCATGACGTCGCTAAAGGCGACGTTTCGCAATTTAATGCGACATAGGGTGCTGCGTCGCTAATGCGACGTAGGTGATTTCTGCGACGTAGGGGTTTACGTCGCTAAATGCGACGTAGTGAGGTATTGGCGACGTTAAGGCTGACGTCGCTATATGCGACGTTGCAATTTAATGCGACGTTGTGACTGACGTCGCACTATGCGACGTCACGAGGTGTTTTGCGACGTAGAGGCTGACGTCGCATAAATTCCGGGCCAAATGCGACGTAGCGGTCTGTTGGCCGGAAAATGGGTCGAAAACGAGTTTTTCGGTTTCCGTTCGGTCCAAAACTTTTACCCAACCCTTATTTGAACATTATAAGTCGATACAAACCGCAAACAAGTAAAAACACTTAAAAACGAGAGGTGTCGGAAACTTACAAATCGCCGAAATGAAATTTCGGAAAGATAGAAAGATAGATCGTGTCGCGGTGGTCGTGAATCTCTAAAAATCTTGAAGATCCGAAGTCGTTTGATATGTTTATTTTGCGTTTTTGTGGGATTTTTGAAGGTGGGGGTGGTTGGTGGAGTTGAGAGAAAAGAAGGGAGAAAGAGAAAGAGAGAAGAGAAAGTGAGAAAAAGAGAGTGGGAAATGGGAGGTTATCCTCCCATTTTTCGCCCCGCGTTCCCGCTCCGTGCGGTGTTCGTTTGCTCCGTCGTTTCAACGTTAATTAATTATTTTAAATATTAAATGGTACGTTTTAAATACAAATTATTACGTGATATTTTATTTAATTATTTTACAAATAAGTTTACGTTTGAGTTAATAATGTAAGTTGGTTTATTTAGTTTGCGCGTTTTACATTTTAAATTGTATAATTTCTGATTGTATGATACGAAATATTATAATAATAATATTTTTGACATAAACCGTCATTTAATAAAATTTTGTCACCAACGTCCATATAAAATAGAATCGAAATACATCCGATTTAAATTGCGTACGATTTAATCAAATCGCATTTTCGTATATATTCAACAATATATAAAATTTGATACATTAATTAGCCTAACAAGGAACTAATTACATGTATTAACATATGATTAGGCACTAATTACTAGTCCTAATTTGGCGGGTGTTACACAAACCACGACTAGTTGTTTTGTTGTTGCCTCAGTAACACGGTAAGTATACACTCCTCGTTACGACTGCCGTCGTGTGGTTGGAATGACCAACGAGTTATATCCTGGGAGGGTTGTCAAATCGATAGTACTATCTGTATACTCAGTGGCTAGAGTCACCTAGCTAATGGTTATAGGTTGCAAGCACTGGGACTTATGTGCACTACAACTACCTCATGTAAACCTAGGATCGTACCAAGATTCGTTGTCTTATTCCCAAAATGTTGTGAAAACGTTTCATATAGTTAATAGTTGATTTATAAAGCATAAAACATTTATACAAATCAATTTGATATAAAAGAATGTCAAGCAATTATATAAGTAAGTAGCATGTTATAGCACATAGTTCTATGTTTTCCACCCCTGGTTTTAAAAGCATTTAAAACAAGTAAAAGGTAGGGGCTGTGAACTCACTGGTAGCAAGTCTTCAGCGAATAACAGCTAATAATACAGTAGTCCAGATGCGTCCCTCAGATACCTAGACGCAAATAAATATACTCTATATAAGTACTTGGACTATTTGTTACGTTTAAGTATTTGTACAATTTTAGTTGGTTGGTGATACTTGTGTTAAACAATGCGCGCGTGTAAGTATATACCTATATATACTTATTAATTGAATATATATATTCGTATATATATTAATTGTCGTTTCATTTTACTCGTCTCATGTATATAAATCGGTTTACGTTTGCATTTTGAAATTACATGCCCATTGGGCTTGGCCCAATTCGATCGGCCCAATAACAAAGCCCAATTATTTTGGCCCAATAAGGAGGCCCAATAGATGCGGCCCAAATTAGTATGGCCCAAATATATTTAACCAATTATTTTAGCCCATTAACAAACTAATAATTTTGGTCCGTTTTATATTTGACCCGTTTGGCCCAAAAAGTTATATCGTTAGTTATTTGTGTCAAAATATTGTCATGCGGTCGTATACAATTTAGTACCAAATTTTGTATCCTAAAGTTTTATAAAAATATAATTTGGACAGAAATTTTAAGTCGTATATTCGTTACTATTTTCGTACTATTTATCGCAAATCTGAGTTTGGTTAAAAATACAACGTAAAACGATTGGGTATATGATTACTTAGCCGTACGGTTATGTTTTAACATAGCCGTTCTGCTATGCCATACATGAGCCGTACGGCTCAATCGACTTCCAGACACTACCATATCCAAAGTCAAAGATAACTTACTCAAAACAAATTTATTTTACAAGTAGTGGAATACCATATATATATAGCTGTTATTGGTACAGAGAAAGCTTTAAATCTTTCCATCCTTGTAGTGAACAATATGCTTTCGTTCAAGTATAAAATTGGGACAGAACAACTCACTTAGATGATGATGATAATTGTTATGTTCTTGTTTATGTTTTTACGTTCATCATTACTATTGACATACAAAAAGCCTTAAACATATAATCGTACATACATGATCATATAATCTTTATGATATTCGTTTTTTTTTTTTTACATGATCAATCAACCATAGTATGATACATAATCCATACATAATATGTTTTAACAAGCTATTATACAATAATCAAAACGAATTTCATAATCATAATAACTTTTATAATGAAATAAAAGTATGATATTAAGACATTTAGAAGTTCCTCACAATGATTTTAGGATGAAGGGTGATGCTTTCTGTGATGATTGATGATGATGACGATTCAAGGATGATGATTATGAAGAGAGTTTTGTGTTATGGTTGCTTATTCTTGCTCCCTGCTTCCAACCGAAAGATCACATAGGGGAGGAGATGGAAACAAAATTGGTGGTCAATTATTTGAGTAGTGATAATTGATCCCATTAAGTAAAGGTGGGAGTACATATATTTTATTAGAGAAATTCAAATTTTCAATGGAAAGGTAAGGTGGTGATAAAAAGTGTCGACTGATATTTTCAAAATGGGTATTCGGTTAGGTAAATAACCCGTTAATTTCGTGTACGAGTATAATTTGTGGTACCTCGTGTACTAATCAATTATTCGTTAGTTTAATTTATATTTTAAACTTAATAATTGATAGTTATAAAAATGAAATACTTTATTAAAAGTATTAATAAAATTATTTACAGTAATAGTACTGTACAGTTAAATTGGGTGTCAAATTTCAGTTAAATTTGGAATTTATATTTTGAGGTAATCTTCCAATTACTAAAACAGTAATGAGCAAAATAATACTTTTATTATTTTTGACATTTAGACACGTTTTATAATTGTTTCTGTTCGTGTATGACGCGTCCTAAATCGTCATCTAAAGGTTTCCGTTTTATTTTTGTTCTAATACTTTTCTATAATAATTTCAAACAAAAATTATTCAAAAGTATTTTGAAGTTCTTTTTGGAACTTTATGATTCGCGTTTGATACGTTTAATATAAAACGTATAAGTTATTATATTATTTCAATAATATAAATATCTAATATTAGTAATTAATAATTATTTCGTATCACCAACTTTATTGTATTTAGTTTGTCGAGTTGATATGTTTATTTCGTACGTAATTATATATATATATATATATATATATATATATATATATATATATATATATATATATATATATATATGTAACTACGAGTCTAATACATCACGTATCACATAGTAAGTTTCACAGAACTTAACACATAAAATTGTTTTGAATTCACTAATCAGGGAATTACTCTAGGTAATGCATGTAATTAGGTAAAAATTAGTACCCTAATTTGAGGATTGTCACATTCTCCCCCCGTTAGCGAAATCTCGTCCCGAGATTTAAGTTGAGTCGTGAGTCTCGGTCACGTTTTCGAAAAGTTGAGGGTATTTCTTTCGCATTTCATCCTCGCGTTCCCAAGTAGACTCAGGACCGCGCTTCAAGTTCCAACGAACCTTGACGAGTTTGATCCGACTGCGTCGGAGTTTGTGGGTTTTGCGGTCAATTATTTCGATGGGTTCCTCCACAAAATTTAGTTTTGAGTCAATAAAGACCTCGTCGGGAGGAATGATGAGTTTTTTTTTTTTTTTTTTTTTTTTTTTTTTTTTTGTCCGACAGACACTTTTTAAGATTACTGATGTGAAAAGTGTCGTGAATGTTACTAAGCTCTTGTGGCAGTTTGAGTTTGTAAGCGACATGTCCTATCCTGGCAAGGATTTCAAAAGGTCCAACATATCGCGGGTTCAGTTTTCCTCGTTTGCCAAATCGTGCTATCCCTTTCCAAGGCGATACTTTGAGTAGGACCTTGTCACTACTTGAAATTCCAATGGTTTACGGCGGTTATCGACGTAACTCTTTTGTCTGTCTCTCGCCGTTTTCAATCAGTTGAGTACTTGAGATATATTGTCTGTGGTTTCTTGGACAAGTTCAGGTCCGGATAGTTGTCTGTCATCCATCTCTGCCCAAGCATTTGCGTCCATACAGTGCTTCGAATGGCGCCATCTGTATACTGGTGTGATAACTGTTGTTGTAGGAGAATTCTGCTAGTGGGAGATGAGCATCCCAATTTCCTCTAAAGTCAATCACACACGCTCGCAACAACTCTTCGAGCGTTTGAATCGTTCGTTCACTCTGGCCATCGGTTTGCGGATGATAGGCCGTACTCATGTCGAGTCGAGTACCTAAAGCCTGTTGTAGTGTCTGCCAGAAGCGAGATGTAAATCTGCTATCTCTATCAGATATAATGGACAATGGCACACCATGTCGAGAAACGAACTCTTTGATATAGATCTTCGACAGTTTCTCCAGTTTGTCAGTCTCTTTGATGGCAAGGAAGTGAGCTGATTTAGTCAGTCGGTCGACAATCACCCAAATCGGATCAGCTCCAACTGACGTATTTGGTAGCTTTGTGATGAAGTCCATCGTTATATGTTCTCATTTCCATTGTAGCAACCCTGGTTGTTGCAAAAGTCCTGAAGGTTTTTGATATTCAACCTTAACCTTTGAACAAGTTAGACATTTGCTGACATAGTAGCAATGGCTCTCTTCATGTTCGGCCACCAATAGAAACCTTTCACATCTTGGTACATCTTGTCTGCACCAGGATGAATCAAGTAGTTGGACTTGTGAGCTTCGTCCAAAATCAGCTTGCGTAGTTCATCGTCGCATGGTACCCAAACTCGGTCCATGAAGTACAACACTCCATTCTCTTTGTTCTCTAGCCATCTCTCCATTCCCTTCAGGGATTCGTCTTTCATGCGCTCGGCGGTGAAAGCTATTCGTTGCGCGTCACGAATTTGAGTAATTAGATTCGAGTGAATTGTCAATACCAAAGCTCGAACTCTGCGAGGTTTAACGTTCTCTTTACGACTCAGGGCATCCGCTACTACATTAGCCTTGCCCGGATGATATTTAATCTCACAGTCGTAATCGTTCAGCAATTCGACCCAACGTCTCTGTCTCATGTTGAGCTCTTTCTGGTCGAATATGTGTTGTAAACTCTTGTGGTCGGTGAAGATCGTACACTTTGTACCATATAGGTAGTGTCTCCAAATCTTGAGTGCAAAAACGACTGCTCCCAACTCTAAGTCGTGAGTTGTATAATTCTTCTCGTGAATCTTCAATTAACGAGATGCATAAGCGATAACTTTGTCGTTTTGCATGAGAACACAACCTAAGCTTTGGTGTGAGGCATCACAGTAAACGATGAAGTTCTCTGTTCCCTCAGGTAAAGATAGAATCGGTGCGGTGCTCAACTTTTGTTTCAACAGTTGGAAGGCGTTCTCTTGTTTCTCTCCCCATTCAAATTTCTTATCTTCCTGAGTTAAGGTGGTGAGTGACTGAGCTATCTTTGAAAAGTTTTTGATAAATCGCCGGTAATAGCCAGCCAAACCAAGAAATTGTCGAATCTCGGTTGGGGTCCTTGGAGCTTCCCAGTTTTTGATCGCCTCTATTTTGGACGGGTCCACATGAATTCCTTTATCATTAATCACGTGACCAAGGAAATGAACCTCTCTAATCTAAAATTCACATTTGGAGAACTTAGCATACAGTTACTCGTTCTCGAGTAGTTGTAGGATAAGTTTCAAGTGATGTGCATGATCCTCTTTCGCCTTCGAGTAAATTAAAATGTCATCAATGAACACAATGACAGACTTATCTAAATATGGTTTGCACACTCGGTTCATGAGATCCATGAATACTACAGGGGCGTTAGTCAATCCAAACGGCATGACTAGGAACTCATAATGACCATAACGAGTCCTGAACGCGGTCTTCGGCACATCCTCTTCTCGAACCTTCAGTTGATGATAACCAGAACGCAGGTTTATCTTCGAGTAGTAACTCGATCCTTGCAGCTGATCAAATAGATCGTCTTTGCATGGTAATGGATATCAGTTCTTAATAGTTACCTTATTCAACACTCGGTAGTCAATGCACATCCACATGGATTCATCCTTCTTCTTGACAAACAAAACTAGAGCTCTCCAAGGTGAAAAGCTCGGTCGGATAAATCCTAAGTCTGAGAGCTCCTGCAACTGTGTAGACAATTCTTGCATTTCAGTTGGAGTTAGACGATAAGGTGAGCGAGCGATTGGTGAAACTCTGGGCACCAGATCGATGCGAAACTTGACTTGTCGCGGAGATGGTAATCCTGGAAGATCGTCAGGAGACACTCTCGGATAGCCTCGCACTACAGACACGTCGTCTATGTGTCGTTTCTCAAGTTTCTCTTCCACAACGTGTGCCAAAAATACTGGATATCTCTTTTGGAGATATTTAGTGGCTTTTAAGCAAGTAATCATCTTTACGGCACTCTATCTCTTATCTCCTTGTATCCCCAAGTTTCTCTTCTGTTGATAATGGTAGACATACCAATCTATCAAAACAGCAATCTTTGCAAGATTCCTCGACAACTAGTCCATACCGACTACGATGTCAAAATTTCCCAACTCTACCGATAGCAAGTCTATTTCGAAGAAATGTCCCTCTAATGTTAGGGCACATTCCGGTACTATTTTTCCTGATTCAATCAACTTACCATTGGTTAGTTCTATAGTGCACTTGTTATCTAACTTACTGGATTCAACGTCTAAGAGTGGTCTAACTTCACTAGACATAAACTCAAATTGACATCCGAATCAATATCTTAGAGGCATAATGGTTGTTGTTGTTGTTGTTGCAATTGTTGAGCTTTGGGCATTGGTTTCGGTAGTGGTTTTGGGTCGCCACACTCGAAACACCCATTGCTTTGTCGCTCATCTTTAGCTCTAGCAGGAGGGTTGGTTCGGCGATATTGGGTTCGATGACCCTACTGCTCGCAGTTACCACTGAGATTAGACTCTCCACTGTGATGTTTCTCACATTTCCTGAGCTTTTTCCTTTTGTTGAGTTTCCATCAATTTCAACTCTAGTGTTTCGGTTGTTCTTCGTGGCGTTGTTGTGAGTACGACTCACCTCGTGTCGGGTAATAGTTTCAGCTACTCGTTAATAAATGATTTCTCATATTGCTTCAATCGTGAGTAGTGTGTCGTTTCGTTGATCGTTCCAAATGTTTCGTTGCTAAATTATTGGATGAATAAGAAAAGGTTATTTTTATCCCCTATTACGCATCTTACGATTTTGAAACACACATATGTACATAGTATAATATAATCACGTTGGCCAGGCGTCATTATATGATACTAAATACATACTTCTTTTCATCACCGCTTAACACGATCAGGTTCATACAAACTCAATACAGAGTTACGGATATATATGTGAGTGATTCAAAGAAGGCAAGCAGTGAAGACGTACATACTAGAGTGTTCATCTAAAGTGTGATGGGATTTATATATATCCATCGAATATAAGTTTTAGTATAGTACAGCATAGACACAGCCCTCCATTTGTAAGTTTTACGAAGATAGGATAAGTACGTTCCTATAACTACCCTATTATAGTCATCATCATGCTGACCCCAGCTACACTCTCTGCCACTCGAGCATGCTCTTCTTGCATCTGTACTCGGGCACATGCAGCATGGGAACTCTTGATTTTCTTAAGAGGTAGTCCCTTCAGTAGTTCCTCAAACATATTCGTTGTTTCATGTACCCTAGGTGCCATGTTGGACGTTGGAGTAGGCATAGTCGTTAAGTTTTCGTTGATAGTTGCAACATCGACATTATAGTTGTGCTCGGGCGGGTCCTCGTCGGAGTCGGTCACGCGTATAGGACGCTCGTTAAACACACTCACAATATACATAGCAACTACGTAATGATATAGAGTTATGCAATGTATGAATGCATAAGTGTTCTAGCCAAGGCTATAGTCTAGGTCTCTAAGGCTTTCAGGTAACTTAAAGACTTCTAGTTCGCTATAACCAATGGCTCTGATACCAAGTCTGTCACACCCCCAAAATCGGTAATCGTGTTTATTAAACACTTAGCGGAAGCATTAGATAATTAGCGGAAGCTTTTTGAGTAAACAGCGGGGGTGCTGACGTAAGCAGTATGCATTCACCGTATCAGAGCTTATGATCATTGCAGAACAGTAATTAAGATGCCATTAATATAAAAGTATTTACAAAAACTACGACTTGTCAAGTCATAGAAATCAGGTGTTGTAAAAATACATTTGTCCCAAAAGTGGCATCCTAATTCGTCGTGGGTAACATACGTCCATTATGCATGCATCAGTACCTGAGTCCTAATTCCCTGAAAAACATAGTAAAACGTCAACATTGAATGTTGAGTGAACTCACAGGTTTAGTTGATAGTGGTCAAACCAAGTTATGAATAACTCATTCATTTACAGCAAAACATTATGTTTATAAGTTTAGTAGGAAATACAAGTTGTTCTAGTTAAAGAAAACATTTCCTATATAAAGTAAGAATGTCATTCTTACTACAAGTAAGTAGTTGCGTAGGAAACACAAGTTTAATCATAAACATTTCCTAATAAGTATGTGTAGGAAACAAAGGTTTAACTAATCAAAGTAAACATTTCCTATCAGTTGTATAGTTCCAAATAAGTAATCTCAGGAAAATACCATTTCCAAACTAAGTTTGTAGTTTAATAATCGTTGTCAATACAAGTAAATCGTTAAGTGGGAAAACATGTCTATTCAAATATGATAAACATTTCCCATGTACTTTGTAAGAAACAACAGTTTATCAGATCAAGGAAAACGTTTCTAGTTAAATAGTTGGTAGGAAATACAGGTTTAACAAGTAAACATTTCCATTTCAAATAGTTTATAAGAAACGCAGGTTTAACATTTAAGTAAACATTTCCTATAAAGTAATCGTGTATGAACACCTATCATAATAGTTATCACAGGAAATACAGGTTTATCCATCAAGGTAAACATTTCCATATAAATAGTTTGTAAGAACTCATCTTCTTAAACATAGTTAATTGTTTTTGTAGGAAACGCAAGTTAATCTATTAAGAGTAACATTTCCAAATAAATAGTTTGTAAGAACTCATCTTCTTAAACATAGTTAATTGTTTTTGTAGGAAACGCAAGTTAATCTATTAAGAGTAACATTTCCAAAGGTAGCAGTTGTTAGGAAACACAGGTCAATTCAATTAAGGATTAACATTTCCTAAATAGTAGTAGTTGTTTGTCATGTAGGAAACACAAGTATATTCAAAAACATTTCCTATAAAATAGTTGCAGGAAAACCAGGTTTATCCAATCAAGGTAAACGTTTCCTTTAAGTAGTCATGTATAGGAACAACTTTTCCTATAAAATAGTTGTATAGTTTTGTGGGAAATATAGACGATGATCCCTCTAAGGTGAGCTAAACCTTTAGAGTTAAAGTAACGACACCTAGTGCTATAACCAAACCACGACTAGTTGTTTTGTTGTTGCCTCAGTAACACGGTAAGTATACACTCCTCGTTACGACTGCCGTCGTGTGGTTGGAATGACCAACGAGTTATATCCTGGGAGGGTTGTCAAATCGATAGTACTATCTGTATACTCAGTGGCTAGAGTCACCTAGCTAATGGTTATAGGTTGCAAGCACTGGGACTTATGTGCACTACAACTACCTCATGTAAACCTAGGATCGTACCAAGATTCGTTGTCTTATTCCCAAAATGTTGTGAAAACGTTTCATATAGTTAATAGTTGATTTATAAAGCATAAAACATTTATACAAATCAATTTGATATAAAAGAATGTCAAGCAATTATATAAGTAAGTAGCATGTTATAGCACATAGTTCTATGTTTTCCACCCCTGGTTTTAAAAGCATTTAAAACAAGTAAAAGGTAGGGGCTGTGAACTCACTGGTAGCAAGTCTTCAGCGAATAACAGCTAATAATACAGTAGTCCAGATGCGTCCCTCAGATACCTAGACGCAAATAAATATACTCTATATAAGTACTTGGACTATTTGTTACGTTTAAGTATTTGTACAATTTTAGTTGGTTGGTGATACTTGTGTTAAACAATGCGCGCGTGTAAGTATATACCTATATATACTTATTAATTGAATATATATATTCGTATATATATTAATTGTCGTTTCATTTTACTCGTCTCATGTATATAAATCGGTTTACGTTTGCATTTTGAAATTACATGCCCATTGGGCTTGGCCCAATTCGATCGGCCCAATAACAAAGCCCAATTATTTTGGCCCAATAAGGAGGCCCAATAGATGCGGCCCAAATTAGTATGGCCCAAATATATTTAACCAATTATTTTAGCCCATTAACAAACTAATAATTTTGGTCCGTTTTATATTTGACCCGTTTGGCCCAAAAAGTTATATCGTTAGTTATTTGTGTCAAAATATTGTCCTGCGGTCGTAAACAATTTAGTACCAAATTTTGTATCCTAAAGTTTTATAAAAATATAATTTGGACAGAAATTTTAAGTCGTATATTCGTTACTATTTTCGTACTATTTATCGCAAATCTGAGTTTGGTTAAAAATACAACGTAAAACGATTGGGTATATGATTACTTAGCCGTACGGTTATGTTTTAACATAGCCGTTCTGCTATGCCATACATGAGCCGTACGGCTCAATCGACTTCCAGACACTACCATATCCAAAGTCAAAGATAACTTACTCAAAACAAATTTATTTTACAAGTAGTGGAATACCATATATATATAGCTGTTATTGGTACAGAGAAAGCTTTAAATCTTTCCATCCTCGTAGTGAACAATATGCTTTCGTTCAAGTATAAAATTGGGACAGAACAACTCACTTAGATGATGATGATAATTGTTATGTTCTTGTTTATGTTTTTACGTTCATCATTACTATTGACATACAAAAAGCCTTAAACATATAATCGTACATACATGATCATATAATCTTTATGATATTCGTTTTTTTTTTTTTACATGATCAATCAACCATAGTATGATACATAATCCATACATAATATGTTTTAACAAGCTATTATACAATAATCAAAACGAATTTCATAATCATAATAATTTTTATAATGAAATAAAAGTATGATATTAAGACATTTAGAAGTTCCTCACAATGATTTTAGGATGAAGGGTGATGCTTTCTGTGATGATTGATGATGATGACGATTCAAGGATGATGATTATGAAGAGAGTTTTGTGTTATGGTTGCTTATTCTTGCTCCCTGCTTCCAACCGAAAGATCACATAGGGGAGGAGATGGAAACAAAATTGGTGGTCAATTATTTGAGTAGTGATAATTGATCCCATTAAGTAAAGGTGGGAGTACATATATTTTATTAGAGAAATTCAAATTTTCAATGGAAAGGTAAGGTGGTGATAAAAAGTGTCGACTGATATTTTCAAAATGGGTATTCGGTTAGGTAAATAACCCGTTAATTTCGTGTACGAGTATAATTTGTGGTACCTCGTGTACTAATCAATTATTCGTTAGTTTAATTTATATTTTAAACTTAATAATTGATAGTTATAAAAATGAAATACTTTATTAAAAGTATTAATAAAATTATTTACAGTAATAGTACTGTACAGTTAAATTGGGTGTCAAATTTCAGTTAAATTTGGAATTTATATTTTGAGGTAATCTTCCAATTACTAAAACAGTAATGAGCAAAATAATACTTTTATTATTTTTGACATTTAGACACGTTTTATAATTGTTTCTGTTCGTGTATGACGCGTCCTAAATCGTCATCTAAAGGTTTCCGTTTTATTTTTGTTCTAATACTTTTCTATAATAATTTCAAACAAAAATTATTCAAAAGTATTTTGAAGTTCTTTTTGGAACTTTATGATTCGCGTTTGATACGTTTAATATAAAACGTATAAGTTATTATATTATTTCAATAATATAAATATCTAATATTAGTAATTAATAATTATTTCGTATCACCAACTTTATTGTATTTAGTTTGTCGAGTTGATATGTTTATTTCGTACGTAATTATATATATATATATATATATGTAACTACGAGTCTAATACATCACGTATCACATAGTAAGTTTCACAGAACTTAACACATAAAATTGTTTTGAATTCACTAATCAGGGAATTACTCTAGGTAATGCATGTAATTAGGTAAAAATTAGTACCCTAATTTGAGGATTGTCACACAACTTCTATTTGATATCATCTCACGATAGTTTGCAACGTTAACCTTGTTAGTGTGGGCTGCTGTCAGCCTAAGGGGATTGTTGTTTGGACATTTACTTCCGCTATCCATATAAGTGGAAACATATAAACTAAAGTGATAATAATGTCATGCTATTGTCTTCATTTTCAAAGATCTTATATACATAAGAAAGTATTCAAACAAATAGAAATAAAAATGTATCATATTATTGAGTTTATATAAAAAAAAAAACAAAAGGAAATAAAATGAAAATTGAAAGAGATAAATTAAAATTACAAGGGTTTTTATTTTATATATTTTCCATCTAAATATGGGTGGATTACAGGGGTGTTCAGCGGTTCGGTTTTCGGTTTCCTCGGTTTATTCGGTTCGGGTTGTTCGGTTTTGAAATTTTTTTGGGCAAAACCGAAAACCGAACCGAACATCGAATTCAAACCGAAAACCGAAAACCGAATTCGAATTCGGTTCGGTTTCGGTTAAAACCGAAAAAATCGAATTCCAACAAAAACCCGAAAAACTTAAAAAAAAACTGAAAACCGTACAAAAAAACCGAAAACCGAACATAAAAACCGAAAAACCGAATCGAAAAACCGAAAACCGAACCGAAAAACCGAAAAAATAATATTATTTTTTTGAATTCGGTTTTGAATTCGGTTTTCGGTTAAACCGAATTCAAAATTTTTAAAACCGAAAACCGAACCGAAAACCGAATTCAAATTCGGTTTTCGGTTTTATCGATCCAAAAACCGTTTTCAAAATTCGGTTCGGTTTTTTTTCGATTTTTATTCGGTTCGATTTTCGGGTTAAACGGTTTCAAACCAAATACTGAACACCCCTAGTGGATTATGAAGAAAAAGTACTTGTTCAATAAATTGGAAGGATGATACAAAGTACAACAAATTCAATTATTTGAAAGATTATCGTTAGACGAGTCAACGTCACCTAGACGCATTTCTTGACGATTTCTTTCATACGATATAATAATGTTAGTGACCGTTAAGACTAATTTATTTACGTATATAGTCATTTAACTTTAAAGTATGTACAATTTATTCATCATTTAAAATGTCAAAGGCTTTATTGTACTTAAAATGACTAAATGAGTGGTGCAAGTGTAACGGAGTAGGTATTATTATTCCAAAAGTATTAAGTTAAGTTAGAATATTGGACAATCCGTAAGGCTATGGTTAAGAATTATATATTTAAATTTACAAACTAACATGAATTAATTATAAAATGCGTACATTCCATTTTAATACTCACTATCTTTGTATAAATATGGTAAAAGTATTTGTTCACGCAAACTACGAGTTCTAATATTGGAAGTAACTTAAATTTATAAAGCTTAAATATAGCTCCAAGGGCTATTTTTATTTTTCTAAAATATTATATGATATTGTTGAATTATGTAATTCAAATCCATTAAAATGCTTTTGTACAAATTATTAAGCAACTTTTTTTTTCTTACTAAAATATAGCATTGGAACTAAAAATATGATTTTTATTAGGTTGCACAAACCAACAAGTAGCAAAGGTGCAAAGTAGCAACAGGGTCACGTTGTCATCACCAAGGATCAAGAATTAATAATATCTGTTACTCCAACTCAATCAGGTATCATTCCTGATTATCTGGGTTTTCATCAGTTTCCTTCATCTTCTAATTTCATCGATCCTTCAAGTATCAACAACAAATTTAAAGTCATCAAGCAACAACTTTGACTCTGATATTTTTTATTTGACTTTTATTGTTTATAATAGTTGAATTTGCGTACAGACAGCTGTTGAAAAAGGATGAATCGCCAACCATCTGGTAATAAATCGTTTGTTCTTACCCATCTATTCGTTTAAAGAATCATTTTTGTGTATGAATTTGGTGATCCTATATTACTTGACAACTGCCTGTTAGGATAGTATATGATTACAACTACAATGGATTGATGTATAGTAAAAATTTTTGTATAAATCCTGGGAATATGATATAAACCTTTAAATGATTTATCGAATTGATTTTGTAGGTAACAGGCGCATAAAAGAGCTATTGCAGCAACGCGATAATCAGAAATGTGCTGATTGTGGTGCACCTGATCCTAAGTGGGCGTAAGAAGTTAATTCTATATTAAAGCACTAACATAGATCCCATCTTTACAATGTGTGCTATATGTTACGATTAGGTGTATTATATATTTGATGATGTTCATGCTTTGTATATGTCTTCTTGCTTTGCACGTTTCCATAATTTTACTTTTCAATCCATCTTGAGCAGTAGGTGTAGTAACCTCAAATAATTGAAAAACCCTTGAATCTAACCTCATATGCAGTTTGGTTAAATGACACTTGCCGATGATTTGATTTTCTGTCTTCTTTCATTTCAAAGTAAATTATGTCTGCATTCTTTCCTATATGAAAGTTAAGAGAGTTCATTTTGATTTTCAGGTCAGCCAACATTGGAGTGTTTATATGCTTAAAATGTTGTGGCGTGCACCGTAGTCTCGGTGTTCATATTTCAAAGGTAGCCCCTGTTAAGTCTATCTTCTTACATTGTTTATAGCAGACACACACCTTATTGAATAACATTTTGCCATGTGACACTTATTCAAATCTTTATTACAACATCGATTGTTGTTAGTCTGAAATATAAGATACAATAGTTTATGTTTAGCTAATACCGTTATAAATCACCCTTGACTAAACAAAAGAATTATAGGTGCGATGATGCTGTACCACTTGACATCTGTTTATGATGGGTCAAACGGGGTCTTTTTAGCATAGGTTGAAACTTGCTGGGTTGGTCTCTGTTGACCCCTATACACTTTTTTGTTCATTTTTTTTATGTTATAGTATAATGTATGATTACAAAAAGAATATAATGACAATGAGATTCTAAATCTCAGAATAGAACATATTAGATATCACAAAAATTAACTATGCGTGACTTTAAACCAGTTCGACCCATTTTGACTTATTTCCATTTCAGCCAAGGTTTTTAAATATACTCATTTGACCATTCTAAAATAAAACGCAACCCAAATTGCCACATTGTAAGTTTTAAGTTTGCATTTGACAGCTGGTTGATGTAAACAGGTTTTATCAGTGACATTGGATGCATGGAGTGATGCCGAAATTGATGCAATGATTGAGGTTGGAGGAAATGCATCTGCAAATTCTATATATGAGGCATACATTCCTAAAGGAATTTCTAAGCCTGGACCAGATGCTAGTCAAGAGCACCGTTCAAATTATATAAGGTGGATGGTTATGCCATATTTTCAGATGTCCGTTTTTGCTAAAGTGGAATTTCATACTAATCAAACTGATTTTATATTTAAAATTGTCTTCATTGCAATCTTGATTACTGTCAACATTTCACATCCATTTTGTTTAATTTAGTGCACCAGTATTGAAGGTAATTATCTCATAAAAACAATAAGAAATAGTTGATACAAAAGGACTGCATAAAATGATGTGCGGATTTATGTTGTTGAAGATGTAATAATCATATATTCGAGTGATGGCAAATTCTGATTATCTAAATAAATTATATCAAATGGTATTTTGAGGAAGACTGAAACACCTTATGAAATGGAGTAGAAGTCTATTATTTGGGGAAAGAAGGGGTAAGCAACATTACCCTCGGATGCCAGTTTTGTTGCAACTGGTATGTTACTGATGAGCCCTTAAATAATCCTATAACCAACATCAAACGAAATCCAGACACCCCCTCAAACCATTTTGTATGTGGTCTTTTAGTTTTAGTGGTTGTTTGTATTTACAACTCAATAATTATTTTATTTTTCACAGGTCCAAATATGAGCTTCAAGACTTCTTGAAACCTAGTTTGAGAATCTTGTCAAGTAGTACGAGCTCTCTGAAAGCAAGTTTATCCAGAAAGATTATGGACAGTGTACCTAGTACTGTAAGTTTATTTGCGAAATTACATGTCAAAATTGGATGCAACTAGATTTTATCGAATGTGGGAATTTCGACCCATTTATGATTGAATGGGTCAATTTGGTTTGTGTTATACCTTTAGCATATTCAGTGAGTTTCATTGAAAATTTAGTTAGAAGGAATTTAGTTGAAAATTGTCTCAAATTAGATTATTATTGTAATAATGTAGTCTTTGTCATCACACTAATTTTTTTATGAAGAAGTTTTCAATTTTCTAAACAAAAAGTGTTTCACAGCCCGACCGAAACATAATGATAATTACATGTTTTGACATGAACTTCATTTGACGTGACCAAATTGCCTCTTGTAGCTTTAACAACTACTTGGGTACTCTCAGCAAATCAATTTTGTCCAGCTGATGTTTAGTCTGTTTACAGAAAGGTATGGTGGAATTCATTGGAGTATTGAAGATCACGGTGGTGAAAGGCACAAATCTTGCTGTTCGTGACATGCTATCTAGTGACCCCTATGTGGTTCTTACATTAGGACATCAGGTCAGTCCCTTTCTTTGTACTTGTTTAATCTCCACCTCCGCGAAAACAAAAACAATATAATAAAAATTGTTGTTGGATGTCGGTATTGGAATTTTATTGAAGGGATGCTGTTGGAGATTAACATCTTTTTGGATATGACTATATATCTCATTAATTATCTGTACAGAAGTACATCTAACATTAAGGGAGAGCGTAGATGTGTGTTTTGAATGTAATTAAGTCATTCTGAATAAGCAAACATTTGATTGAGAGTTGTAGTAATACGGGGGTGTAGACGATTAGCATAGTGACCATGTATAGCAGCAAGTAGTTATGACGATTCAGTTTAAAAAAAAAAGACAGTAGGCTTGGTTTTTCGATTTCCGATGTTCGATTAGGGTTATATTTAATTTCCTGTTACTTATAATTCAGAGATAAAGAAATTTGTATTGTAAAGGTTATGGTTCAATTTTATATTACTTGCATTAACGTAAAGTTTTTTAAAAATTAGAAAGTGTAGTTGTTAAAGTGGGGGTAAATTTGTATTTTTGATTGTTTAATGTAACTTTTAAGACTTTAACTTATAAGATGTACTAAAATGATTTTTTATACAAGTATAGAAGTATAGATAATGGTTGAATTTTAAGATTATCAGTATTTTAAAATAGCCAAAAAGAGAGATACGTTTTGTGAGAAGGGAGTAAAAGTTTCTCAATTTATTATAAAAGAACGGGTAACTAGGTACTTTATTTAGCCCCATAGATAACCAGTTTTGTTGCAGCTAGTATGAAACTGATAATTTGATTTTGACCTCTAAATAAGCAGATAAATAGATAATTATAACCTCTATAACTAAACTTAAAATTGTTTCATTGTAATTAAGATTATCAGTTTCAAAATGAAAATCCTAACACCCTTGCTCGTTTGTTGTGATCCCCTTAAACAGTTAATGTTTTATTTTAGCATATGACTAATATGAGTTTAAACCATCATTCTGAAATACTGATGCTTTCCTGGTTTCTTCTGGCTCATGTAACGGCGTTAGAAGGCCCAAACAACAGTTCGAAATAGCAACTTGAATCCAGTTTGGAATGAAGAGCTTATGCTTTCTGTTCCTCAGAATTATAAGCCTGTTAAACTAGTAAGTCAGAGTGCTTTTCTAATTTAACTGCTACCTCTAATCTATTTATCTGTTACAATGTATCTAAACTTTCAGAATTTGTTGCATGATCCTCATAACTAATATTTGGTTGAACCCTTTTTCCTTTGATTACAACAACAAATAGGCCTCTGAACTAGAGGTAGTAAAAGTAGCTGGTCGGTCAGTTTGGTAATGGGTCAAAACAAGTGCTTTTTCCTGCGTCAGATAGGGTTGTCCCGAGCACAGTTTTGTAAAAATGTAATGATACTATTTGAGCCCGTTATAAGTCTAAGTAGTGGGCTACTAGTACCTTTCACCATTGTTTTTAGTTGAAACTTGAAGTTATCCGAGTAGTCTATTGCTTTCGGCTTTGGGGGCGTTATATGATTGGCCAAAGAGGTTTCTCAGACAATATTTCATTTAATTGCAACTTAAAGTTCGATCTAGATCGCATGTTATTCACCTTTCATGATGACATATTTTTTTGGGTGCAGCAAGTCTTTGATCATGACACATTTTCGGCTGATGACATTATGGGGGAAGTAGAAATCGATATTCAGCCATTGATAACATCTGCAATGGCATTTGGGGATGCTGGTATATTAGGTGATATGCAGATAGGCAAATGGCTAAAATCACATGACAATGCACTTTTAGAAGATAGCATTGTGAACATCAATAACGGAAAGGTGACACAATATGTTACACTTAAACTCCAAAATGTTGAATCTGGAGAAATCGATCTTCGAATAGAGTGGATTCCCCTTGAACAATAGGTATGCATCATTCGCAAATGGGACATTTTTCGTACCTTTCGTATTTGATACTTGTGCTTATTACTGGATTTAAGTTATTTTTATTAGTTCAGTTATATACGAGAGTTCTTTGTTGCAAGTCTGATATGACTAACATGTATTTATTTTAACCTTATCAATGTATAATGTTCATAGAATTTTTGAAATTAAAGAAGTTAAGTCTGGTTTGTGATTTTTCAAATGTGAGATCATTAGCTTTTTTATATATATATATATATATATATATATATACTAGTTAATTAATAGGTCATCCTGCCTTTTGGTGGGATTGAGTAATGTCGTTATTGTTATAGTTAATTAATAGACTGTGCGATGCACAACCCACATTTCTTTCCCTTCTATTATGATCTTCAAAATTGATGTTTAGTCGAAACGAAAAAGGACGTCTTCTTCTCTACTATTTGCCAAGCACGTCTCATAAAATGGCCAACATTTTCAATAATTGAATTTGATAGACCTCGAATCTTAAATTAAGAGGAGAAAAAATCAGTTGTAAGATTTAATGAAAATCTAATACTTCTATATATAAATCATATGATAATAATGAATTACCATATAAAAGATGGGATCAAAGGAAGTACACCATTTTTGTAGAGTATGGAAGAACCATTAAAATGGTGCCATGTATACAAAACCCATACAAAACCCATTTACCCCCTAACTTAAATATCTCACAAACGATAAATCGAAAAATTATGAAAATTGCACAATTAGATTCAGCGTTTGATCTTCTTCGATTTGCCATCCATCAAGGCATACTATCGACGAATTTCTTTTTCTTCATTTTTTGGTGAATTTCACACTTTACTAACACATGTGTTAAAGTGTTGGGTTTAGGGTTTGGGGTTTAGGGTTTGGTGTTCATGGTTTTTGCCTCAACCCTAAACACCAAACCCCAAACCCTAAACCCTAAACGATTTACGAAACTCTAAACCCTAAATCTTACTAAACCCTAAAGCTTAAACCCTACTAAACCCTAAACCCTCCTAAACCCTATTAAACCTAAACCCTAAACCCTATACTTAAATTAAATGTTTAACCAAATATTAACACATGTGTTAGCATTTTGTAAAACCCACTAAAAACGTGAAAAAAGAAATTCGTCGAAAGTATGCCCTGAATGACGGCAAATCGAAGAGGATCAAACGCTGAATCTAATGGTGCAATTTTCATAATTTTTCGATTTGTCCTTTGTGAGATATTTAAGTTATGGGGTAAATGAGTTTTTTACATGTGAGCATTCTCTTCTTACACATGACACACTTCCATTGGTACTTCCATTCTTTTAAAAATCCAAGTGATCATTTCGGATTACCAGTAAATTTAAATATTAGGTACGTCAAAGTTATACTCCGTAGTTTTTTATGGCTTGTCATCATCATCTTTCACGATGTTGGCAAAGTTAAGGTACCTTAATTTCGGAAGAAAATATGAAGATATCTAAACAGATAAAAAACTTGATATATATAAATAACTACTCATGTGTAATGGTATTATATTGAGAAATAAAATATTTACTTTTATATTATTTGGAATAAAAAAATATATATTGAGAAAGTGGAAATGCTTGATAAAAAAAGTTCAAAGTAAATTTATACGTCTCGAAAGAGTAAAATAAATATTACAAAATTGAAAAACGTTAAACAAACTTTGCTAAAAAAATGTGGTAAAATATAGATTCAAAAAGTAAAAGTGTTTGATAAGAAATGTAACATAAAACATATACATCTCAATAGACAAGACATTATTATGACAAATTCTAAAGTAGTAGGGTAAACAAAAATTTTTATAAACATTGCAATAATATAAAATGAGAAAACAAAAGTGTGTGACAATAAATGCAAATATGTCGATATGTCAAAAGTTTAAGCATGAAGATGACAAAATCTTTAGGAGGCAAATTTTATTTAGTTATTTATTTATTTATTATTATATTATTTTAAAATATGTTTGATATAAATAAAAAATGAATATAGGTTAATCATGTCTCAACCTAAGAACACACATTGTTTTCTTTAAATATAAGTTAATTATATATTAAGATAGGGTGGGGTTCAAATGAGAATAAGAATTTGTGTGAGAATGAGGGAACCAATGATATTGTACCATGTGTACAAATAGAATGTTCTAAATGTACAAAACCCATTTACACCTAACATCAATTATCTTACAAACGACAAATCGAAAAATTATGAAAATTGCACCATTAAATTCAGCATTTTCTCCTTTTCGATTTGCCGTCCCTCAAGGCATACTTACGATGAGTTTTTTTCCATCTTTTTTGGTGGGTTTCACATTTACTAACACATGTGTTAAAGTGTTGTGTTTAGGGTTTGGGGTTTAGGGTTTAGGGAACCTTAACCCCAAACTCTAAACCCTAAATCATACTAAACCCTACACCCTAAACCCTGCTAAACCCTAATCCTAAATCTTTAACCCTAAACCCTAGCCCTAAGCCCTAACCCTAACCACAAATCAAATGTACAACCAATCACTAACACATGTATTACTAATTTGTAAAACCCACCAAAAAATGAAAAAAAAAATAAAGTTGTCAAAAGTATGCCTTGAGGGACGGCAAATCGAAGATGAGAAAACGTTGAATTTTATGGTGCAATTTTCATGATTTTTCGATTTACCGTTTATGAGATATTTGAGTTTTAAAAATGTGGAGGAAATGGGTATTTGATTAAAATGAGTGGTTGAGATTGATTCCTCTATTCTCACTCAAAATTGATATACTCATTTGAACTCTACCAATTAAGATAATATATATATCAGTTCTATTACTCGTGACGATGCACCATTGTAGTAGTTGCAATACTTAATTTGTGAGAATGCGTATGTATAAGAAATATTGAAGATATTCACTCTATTAGCTAACATACTAATATTGAACATTTACATAATAGGTTAACTTGCGTAGACTTCACAATAGGAATAATGATATAAGAGTAGGGTTCAAATGAGTACACTCATTTGAAGTGAGAATGGGGGAACGAATGTGAGCCATCAGATTAATCAAATTAAGGGTCCAAATTAATACCTCATTTTTTAATTAAAATAATCAAATTAAATCTGATTTTGGGTTGAGGGGTATAATGGTAAAATTATAATTTAATTAATTCATTCTTTTTTCACTTTTGTTAAAAACAAAAACCACACAGATTACTCGTCTCCTCTCGTTCCTTTCTCTTTGATCAATGGAGATTTAACCACAGAACCCTAGAAATCCAAATTTCGTTCAAATAATCAACAAGTCGTCGTTGTTGATGCTATAATCTTAGTTTTCTTCATCTACTTGCTTCGATTAACCTTTGTATCGGTGCGTTTTTATCGAAGAAACGTTTTTGAGAAACCATGGTTAAGAAACTCGTTGATAATCAATATAGCAGGGATTTTTGTTACCGGAATCACTTGTAAATGGATCTTCGTGATCAGATTGCGGCAGGAAAAACCTCTTCAAGTCCGATTGAAGCTCGACCTATCATAGCCGTACCATTACGTTAGTTTTTTCGATTTTTATTTTTATGCTTTCTGAGTTTAATATGTTAATATTTTTGTTATAGGTTGCGTTTTGTTGTTGTATTGCATGCTATATGTTTAAATGTGTTTTGTTTGAAATTAGGGTTTTGGTAACACACGTGTTAGTTCTGTTTATACTGATTTTAATGTCTGCAAGTGGTTTAAGCGTGCTGCAGTTTGTATTTACACAGGTGAGACTTCTGTTTGTGTTGTATTTTGTGTTTTTGTTTGTTATTTTGAATGTGCATATGTGTTTGGTTTGAATTTAGGGTTTTGGTAACACAAATGTTGGTTATTTTGTAGCTCGAGTTTTATGGCTGGAAGTTGTGTTTTACAGAATGTTTTGATTTTACACAAGTGTTTGGTATGTTTGAATTTACACAAGTGATTAGAATGTGTTTTTCATGTAATGCATAGGTACACTGAGCGTAAATATTATGTTGTTATATTTTTGTAGGTTATGTATATAATGTGTGCTTCTTTGTATATGGAAGAGGAAGAAAAAGGCTGTAGAAGAAAAGACAATTAAACAGAAAGAAGAGCAGCAAAGAAAGAAAGCTGATGATGCTGATGAGTTGAAGAAGAACAAAGCGGTAGAGGAAGAAGCTAGAAAATAGAATGAGTACAACATCCTTGCCGAAAGAGTCCATGTTATGGCTGATCAGTTTTCTCGCGCACACGACGAAGATTATATAAAGAGCATGATCAAGAATGCAATCAGGAACTACAAAAGGAGGCTTAAGGACCCTGATCAAATGTAGATTAAGATGCCGCAGAAGACGTTGAAAAGGGTTCCACGAGTATTGTTTTTAGAAAAGTATATGGTCCGATGTTGTAATCAAGTACATTTGTTCATGATAGTGTTGGTATTGTTATTTTTTTGAATCGGTGTGTGTTTGTTACAATGCACTCTCGTACATTTGTTGATAACAGTATGGGTCATGTTATTTTTGGTAAATCGGGTGTGTTCGCTACAATGCACTTGAGTACATTTTTTTTTTTATAATAGTATGCTTTATGTTCTTTTGCTAAATCGTTTGGATGTTTGGCTTTTTCATTATATCATTTTTTTTACTGCTGCTGTATGTTACAGAATGCTAACACTTGTGTTACCTGCCACTAATACTTGTGTTACCTGCCACTAACACTTGTGTTTCCTGCCACGAAAACTTGTGTTACCTGACATTAACACTTGTGTTACCTTCCACTAACACTTGTGTTACCTTCCACTAACACATGTGTTACCTTCTACTAACACTTGTGTTAGATAACATTAATAGTTGTCTTACCTATCACAAACAATTCTGTTAGATAACACTAACACTTGTTATTCTTACCACAAACACTTGTGTTATGTGCTTTAACACTTGTGTTACCTACCACTAACACATGTGTTATCTGCCGCTAACACATGTGTTACCTATCACTAACAGTTGTGTTATCTACCACTAACACTTGTTATTCTTATCACTAACAATTGCGTTACCTGCTAATAACACAGGTGTTACTACAATTAACAAATGTGTTACAGACCACTAACAGATGTGTTACAGACCACTAACACATGTGTTACCTACCAATAACACATGCGTTACCAAACCACTAACATACGTATTATCAACCACTAACACACATATCACATGCTTAAAAGTAACATCTTATTGATAGTGATAGTAACACATATGATATTAAACAAAGTAATACATGTGTTAATGGTGTTTGCATATGTCTTGGTAACCAGTAACAAGTTAATGAATTAGTATCTTATGTGGTAGCAACCAGTAAAGGTAGATCTTAACACACATACATATCACAATTTAACAATTTATATGTAAATAATATAGCAGAAACAAGTATTACGTCTTGCATATTAATAGTAGATTTTTTTGTTAATGATACTAAGTAATTAACACATGTGTTACCAACAGTACCACATGTGATATAATTGAAAAAAAATAATTAAAAGGTAATTTCCAACAAACGGTTTACGGTATAATTGAAAATTAAACAACTAGTCTGCGTTTTCAGTTTATATAATTTTAAATCACTGTGCACTTTCCATCTACTATTCTTCTGCTAATTTCCTCGCCCCTGCTTCCGCTTTCACCCTATCCATTGCTTCTGCTTTCAATCTCATTTGAAACACACTGTATGGTTTTTGGTGTAGCCATTAATCCTGTAAAAAAAATTCGGAAGATTAAGATTTTGTAAGCGGTAACACATTTGGTAACCAACTAGTAACACATGTGTTAGTAATAGATATCATGTGTATCTATCACTTTTTTGACAGTATCACATATTTTATATTTTTTTAGTTAGATGATATGTTTTTTTTTTTTTATCAAATCACAGGACTCATCAACAACAAATTTTTTCGTTAGATAGCATGTGGTATTTAAATAGTATCACGTGTGGTAATCAATTAGTAGCACATGTGATACTGGTTAGTAACACATGTGTTATTAATGGTACCACATGTGATAGTATCAGAAAATAAAATGCACCTATTAGCTAGTAACACATGTGCTACCGGTAACACATGTGTTAGCTACCGGTAACACATGAGTTAGCAACCGGTAACACATGTGTTAGCAACCAGTAACACATGAGTTAGCTACATACTATATTTCTAAAACATCACATGTTATTTAAAGTTATTGAAAAACTAATATTTAGCAAGCGAGAACACATGTTATTCCAAGTCAAACAGCTATTAAACACTTTCAATTGATATAATCCATGTGTTGAGGTTGAACGTGGGATGTTGAAGCCTCGAAATTCGTTTTGATCTTCTTTACTTTTGCACATAATCAGCTAGCTTCTTTTGATCATTTCTTACTTCATGCAATCATGAGAAGTGGACGTTGACTCGTTTTATATTTCATCATATTCAGTTGCAATTCTCTTTCTTTTGTGCAATTCAAGTGGCACGAGATTCGTTGTCCAATGCATTGAAACGTATTGACTTGGTATCTATTCAATATCATAGTTTTTGAACATGCAAAATACATGCCTGTATAAGAAACCATGACGAATAAACTTCCGTAACTACATTCCACTTAACCATCTTTTTAACTTGTAAAGTACCTTAACTCACACAAACAAAAAGGGTTACAAGTTACTCTCAGATATGTTACTAGTTACTATCACATGAGTTAGCAATAAAAAAATCAACTGTGATACCAATTACTAAATCACATCTTGAATAGTGATATGTATCACATGTGTTAGTGGAGTGTATCGCATATGATAGCAATACAAATCACATTTCATAAGATTTTGTAAAAACATATAATTTGTTACCAATAACTAGGCCTGTAAACGAACCGAACGAACACGAACGGAGTCTGTTCGTGTTCGTTCATTAAGGTTTTGATGAACAAACGAACGAACACGAACAGATAAGCGAACGGATTTTGTTGTTCATGTTCGTTCACTAAGAAAATTTGTTTGTTCACGAACACAAACGAACTGATAGTGACCATAACGGGTTCGAAAAGCAGTTTTAGAGATGTCATCTTCCTTTACCTTTAACTGATGGTAACCAGACCGAAGATCGATTTTTGAGAAGAAACTGGCACCTTGAAGTTGATCAAATAAATCATCGATTCGAGGCAAAGGGTAACGATTCTTAATGGTCACTTTGTTCAATTCCCGATAATCGATACACATTCTTAAAGATCCATCTTTCTTTCTAACGAATAACACTGGAGCTCCCCATGGCGAACTGCTAGGACGAATAAAGCCCTTATCAAGGAGTTCTTGCAACTGATTCATCATTTCTTGCATTTCAGTTGGGGCTAAACGATAAGGAGTCTTAGCAATTGGAATAGCTCCAGGAATTAAATCAATTCTAAATTCAACTTGTCGATCAGGTGGAAGACCAGGGAGTTCATCAGGAAATACATCCGGAAATTCATTGACCACAGGGATATCAGAAAGAACAGCAACAGATTTAGAGTTATCAATCACGTGTGCCAAAAAGGCTCGACACCCATGTGATAACAATCTTTTAGCTCGTGCATACGTGCATACAGGAATAGTTCGATTGATACGTTCGCCATAAACAGTTATATCCTGTCCGCTAGGTGCTTTCAGGAAAATAACTTTTTCATGACAATTGATTACACATTTATTTCGTCCTAACCAATCCATTCCTATTACTATGTTGAACTCCCCCATTTGCATTGGGATTAGATCAACATTAAATTTCGCACTTCCTATTTCGATGATACACCCCTTATACACATCAGAAACTATTACTAGCTTATTATCAGCTATTTCAACTTCTAAGGGATGATCGAGTTTAGATATAGAAACATTTAAACATTTACAAAACGAAAGTGATACAAAAGATCTGGAAGCCCCAGAATCAAACAAAACATGGGCAGGTATAGAATTTATAATAAAGGTACCTGTCACCACATCATGTGATTCCTTAGCCTCCTCCGCTGTAATTTGAAAAGCACGGGGTTTGGCCCCCGATCCGGCAGTTGTCCCTTTCTTCTCAGAATCTTTTCTTTGTTGTTGCTTTCTCTGTTCTTCTTTCTTAACGGGACAATCAGCCTGAATATGATCGCTTTTGAAACAGGTGTAACATAAACGAAAAGGACTAGGACAATCCGGTGCCATGTGTCCAGGCCTCCCACACTTGAAACATTTACAATCCCCAAGATGTCTTTTTCCACATTTATCGCATAATGGCCATTCACGAGTACGAGGTTGAGAAAACTGTTGTTGTGATTGAGATTTTTGTGAAGATTGTTGTGATGGTGATTTCGAATCAGTTCTAGTTTTCTTAAACGATGATGATTGAGATGGAGCAGATTGCTCAGCTTTTCTTTTACTAGCATATTCAGCACGCTTAGCTAGTAAATCTTTTTCTCTTACTAAAGCTCGATTCAATATCATTGGAATGTCCTTATAAAATGACTGATCAATAGATTCACGGATTTCGAGATTCAAATGACGATAGAAATGATCAGTCAACAACTTCTCATTAGAAGTGTACTCCGGACAGAAACGAGATTTTTCATGGAAGGATTTGGAATATTCAGCTACAGACATCCTTCCTTGATTAATCGCAAGAAATTCACCCTTTAACTTTTCTAGTTCAGTTGGTGGTGAAAATTCACTTTTGAATAATTCTTTAAACTTATCCCAAGAAAACTGAGATGCTGTTTCAAATCCATAGGTGTCAATCTTTGAATTCCACCATTCATGAGCATCACCTTTGAGTTGGTGAGCAGCAAACAGCACTCTCAAATTATCAGGACATTTAGATAACAGAAACGTTTCCTCCATTCTACTCAACCACCTAAGACTAGCAACAGGATTCAATTCACCTTCGAATTCAGGCGGTTTACAACCGGAAAACTTTTTGAAATCATAGCTTTCTGCCGACCCTTGAGCAGTCAAGAGTCCCGTAGTTGGTGGAGGATTCGTCAGAATAGGATGTTGTTGTTCAAATTCTTTTAACTTATCAGTTACAACTTGATTGACTTTAGAAGTTACAATGTTATCTACTTCAGAGATTACAGTTGGGCCAAACTCTTTAAGGGCTTGCCCAACAATTTGCCTAATCACTGCTTCATCCTCAGGGTTTAAACTTCTATCACCTGCATTCTCATCATGTTGAGGAGAATTTCCCTGAGGATTCTGATCACCTTGATTTATGGATTCCATTTACTACAAGGATTAACAATTTAATTAATATATTCCAATTTCTATATAATAATACAAGTTAAAAATATCCTATATAAACCATCAAGAACAATCATTCACCAAAGCCGTATTACATTCAAGGGTATTGAATCACCCATGTGCACTAGTATAATACAACTGCGTTGGCCAGACGTAGACATATTATACTAATTACACACTTCTATTCATTCCTCTTGAACGTATTTAAGCAAGGCAACAATCATTCTTAAGGTTCCACATCAATTCACAAAACAAGATTCTATCACAATACAATTATCAACATAATCATAGATTCGAAATAGTTTAAGATTATGCAATCCTAATGTGGATTACGTAATTCTCTTAAACTATCGCTTTGATACCAACTTGAAACGCCCGAAATTTTTTTTTTTTTTTTTTTTTTAACTTGAACATTAAAATAATACAAGCGGAATATTTATGATTTCAATTCGATTACATTTGGTCCCATATAAATTCAATCACAATTTATTAGAAAAAGAGGTTCCTAAAGTCATAAAATAGAAAGAGGTCTCTAAAGTTCAAAAATGTGAAATAAAAGAGGTCTCTAAAGTTCACTAACACTTATGCATTTTTAAAATTTACACACATTCCACACACTAACGCGATCCAGAAAACCAGTCTTAGGATCGCGTTTCTATGTTCAAAAATGTTCTGTGACGAAAACACACTGACGAACGCGATCCCGGAACCTTAGCCGGATCGCGTTCACTAGTTTAAAATTTTCTGTGATCGTTTTTCAAAGAGCAACGCGATCCCGGACACCTAGCTGGATCGCGTTCATTAGTTCAATTCCTGATCCGACCATAATTCAAGTTTTAACGAAATTCAACTGCATATAACTTATAAACCGTGAAGAGTTAAGTTCTAAAATTCTACAGATACACTCAAATGACCAAAACAAAGGTTTCCCTTTTTGTACTTTTTCGTTTTTCACAAAGACATAACATTTGAGTGTGTAACTCGTTTTCGCCCATTTTGGCACTTTTAGTTAACACTTCAAAATGCAATTTATACAATAGTAGCTCTTGCACTTTTCACTACTATTCTAAAATGCTAAATTACACTTAAAGCAATTGACCAAACTTTCATAACCTTGATCAACTTATTATAAACATATGGGTTAAAAGTGACCCATTTTGACACCTACGACCCATTAACCATTAAGTAACATGCTAAGACTTCTATTTCACTTTCAATACATAATTTACACCAGTTGTTGACTTTTAATGTCAACTAAATCCAAAACCACATATTACATATTTCTAATGTATTTCAAAACAACTTGGGCGTATTTCACAAGTTTCATCAAAACGATACCAAAAGAGAAGGCTTGCACTTACAAGTTTGCAAACCAATCCACACTACTCTTTCTTGATTTCCTTATCCTTTCTTTGAGAAATATTACCTACAATACATTTAAATGATACGGAGTAAGCATAAAATGCTTAGTGAATACATAGGAAATCAATTAAGCAATTCAATCACAAATAAAATTATTATACTATCAAATAATAAACACAATAGCAATAGATACCAATTGGATCCGCGGCCCATAAGATACGATTGTGCAAAGCACATATTTCGTATTGGTTATTATTTCGTTTCATACAATTCCATAAACATAACAATGATAACAATAACATGATTATGCAAAATCTCTTGCTCGTGAGCAATCCGAAATCACATAACCTTCACCTAATTGATTCACAATGTACTCACCTTAGTCTTGGATGATGAATTCACTTAGCAAAGATTATAATTATTCCAATCCTTTATCACCTATACATATGATACATAATAACACATTTAGATTCTAAAATTTATTACAACTAGATAGTAAGTCACAATTCTTTCTCCCCCACTTTGATTAGTCTAAGTAATTCACTAATCAAAGCTCTCACTAATTGATTTCTTATTAGCATAACCTATTTATACACCCATCATCATAATTAACTATTCATTATACTAGTAAACTAAATTCAAGAGGATTTTAGCAAAACCCCAAAATTTCATCATAAACCCTAATCATGATTTCATTATTTTCATAGATTAGGATGATTACTAATAGTGATAATCATGCTAGAAATCACTAATTCAATCAATCCCAAGCCCTAATTTCCTCCAATTTAATGAAATTCACCAAAACCCATATATCACCTAAACCCTAAGTAATAATTCATAAGAAATTACTTACAAGAAGAGTAGAGATGATACTAGAGATGATAACTTGAAGATTCTGAGCTTAATCACAAGTTGGAAGAAGGAGATTTATGGTGATGATGATTCTGACGTTTTTGGTTCCTCATAGAATGAATGTCTGGAGAGTTTTAGAAGAAGTAAGAGATAGATACGTGTATTATATATTAATTCCCTTCTTTTATTTAATTTGTAGTCTAGAACTGAGAAATTCGATTGCGTTTTATATTGTATCTTTTTACTTCAGTAATAATATTTCATAAGATGTATATTTCTGGATACACTAAAATAATACCTCGAATTCTGGGGTGTTACAAGTCTCCCCCACTTATTCTGTTCGTGTCCTCACGAACCACTCCTGGTGCACTGCAGGATAGTACACCATCATCCATTCCTCGGGTTCCCAAGTGAATTCAGAACCCTTTCGATGTCTCCACTGGACTTTGACAATGGAAACCATTTTATTTCTTAACTGTTTAATCTTTTGATCAAGAATTTGGACGGGTTCTTCAACATAATTCAATCTATCATTTATTTGGATTTCAGGAAGAGGTACATATGAAGCTTCGTCAACAAGACATTTTCGAAGCTGTGACACGTGGAATGTATCATGAATACCACCAAGCTCATCCGGTAATTGTAACCGATAAGCTACACGACCGACACGATCGAGTATTTCGAAAGGTCCAATATATCTTGGACTTAGTTTTCCTCTCTTCCGAAAACGAATGATACCCTTCCAAGGAGAAACTTTTAACATTACTTTATCACCCACTTGGAATTCAATTGGTCGTCTGCGTTTATCAGCATAAGATTTCTGTCGGTCTTGAGCCATTTTTAGCCTTTCACGGATTTGATCAATCTTTTCAGTAGTCATTTGAACTACATCAGTACTGCCTAGCTCACGTTGACCGACTTCTCCCCAACAAATGGGAGTACGACACTTTCGACCATAAAGCATTTGATATGGTGGCATCTTTATGGAAGAATGATAACTATTGTTATATGAAAATTCCACCAATGGGAGATGAGAATCCCAGCTACCACCAAAGTCAATGACACATGCTCGCAGCATATCTTCTAGGGTTTGAATAGTACGTTCACTTTGTCCATCCGTTTGAGGATGAAAAGCCGTACTAATATGTAATTGAGTATCCAAATCTTCTTGAAATTTCTTCCAGAATCGAGAGGTAAAACGAGTATCCCTATCAGAAACAATAGAAACTGGTACTCCATGGCGAGCAACAACTTCACGAATATAGATTTCTGCTAATATTTCAGAGGATGATGCTTCCTTGATAGGTATGAAAAGAGCACTTTTTGTTAATCGGTCCACAATCACCCAAATGGCATCATGCTGGCGAGGAGTTCTCGGCAGCTTTGTAACAAAATCCATGGTGATGTGTTCCCATTTCCAAACTGGAATATCCAAAGGTTGGAGTTTTCCATATGGTTGTTGATGCTCAGCTTTTACTTGAAGACAAGTGAGACAATTTTGGATATATTTAATGATATCACGTTTCATACCAGGCCACCAATAATCACATTTCAGATCACGATACATTTTGGTGGCACCTGGATGAACAGAATATTTCGATTTATGAGATTCATCCAATAACAATTTCTTCACATCACTCGTTACTGGTATCCAGATTCTACCATAACGAGTTCTCAGCCCTCGAGAATCTTCAACTAATTCAGAAAGTTGACCCTTTAAGCGTTGCTTACTCAGGTCATTAGAAGATAACGCATCAATTTGAGCAGTTTTTATAGAATCAAGCAATTGAGGAAACACAATCATGCTAAGAGATTTCACTGAAAGAATATAATGAATAGCCTTTCGGCTAAGAGCATCCGCAACAACATTAGCTTTACCAGGATGGTAAAGAATGTCACAATCGTAATCTTTGACTAAATCAAGCCATCTCCTCTGTCGGTTATTCAAATCCCGCTGATCAAAGAAATATTTCAAGCTTTTGTGATCAGTATAAATGGTAGACTTGACTCCATAAAGATAATGTCGCCAAATCTTTAATGCAAAGACCACAGCTGCTAATTCAAGATCGTGAGTAGGATAGTTTTGCTCATGTGTTTTAAGTTGTCGTGAAGCATAAGCAATGACTTTCCCACGTTGCATTAAGACACAGCCCAAGCCAAGCTTAGAAGCATCACAATAAACCACCATATCCTCATTACCTTCCGGTAAAACAAGGATAGGAGCCTGACTGAGCTTTTCTTTCAACAATTGAAATGCTTTAGATTGTTCTTCACCCCATTTCCAAGATACACTCTTTCGAGTCAATTGAGTCAACGGGGTAGCAATCTTAGAAAAATCTTGAATGAAACGACGATAGTAACCCGCAAGACCAAGAAAACTTCTGACCTCAGTGGGGCTCGAAGGAGGATCCCACTTAAGAACTGCAACAACTTTAGATGGATCAACTTGAATACCATGGACATTAATCACATGTCCAAGAAACTGAACTTCACGCAACCAGAATTCACACTTGGAGAATTTAGCATAAAGCTTTTCACGTCGAAGCATTTCCAGAACTTGTCTCAAATGAATTGAATGATCACTCTCACTTTTAGAGTAAATGAGAATGTCATCAATAAAAACAATCACAAATTTATCCAGCATAGGACGACATACACGATTCATCAAATCCATAAATGCAGCTGGAGCATTGGTTAAACCAAAAGGCATGACAACGAATTCATAGTGACCATAACGGGTTCGAAAAGCAGTTTTAGAGATGTCATCTTCCTTTACCTTTAACTGATGGTAACCAAACCGAAGATCGATTTTTGAGAAGAAACTGGCACCTTGAAGTTGATCAAATAAATCATCGATTCGAGGCAAAGGGTAACGATTCTTAATGGTCACTTTGTTCAATTCCCGATAATCGATACACATTCTTAAAGATCCATCTTTCTTTCTAACGAATAACACTGGAGCTCCCCATGGCGAACTGCTAGGACGAATAAAGCCCTTATCAAGGAGTTCTTGCAACTGATTCATCATTTCTTGCATTTCAGTTGGGGCTAAACGATAAGGAGTCTTAGCAATTGGAATAGCTCCAGGAATTAAATCAATTCTAAATTCAACTTGTCGATCAGGTGGAAGACCAGGGAGTTCATCAGGAAATACATCCGGAAATTCATTGACCACAGGGATATCAGAAAGAACAGCAACAGATTTAGAGTTATCAATCACGTGTGCCAAAAAGGCTCGACACCCATGTGATAACAATCTTTTAGCTCGTGCATACGTGCATACAGGAATAGTTCGATTGATACGTTCGCCATAAACAGTTATATCCTGTCCGCTAGGTGCTTTCAGGAAAATAACTTTTTCATGACAATTGATTACACATTTATTTCGTCCTAACCAATCCATTCCTATTACTATGTTGAACTCCCCCATTTGCATTGGGATTAGATCAACATTAAATTTCGCACTTCCTATTTCGATGATACACCCCTTATACACATCAGAAACTATTACTAGCTTATTATCAGCTATTTCAACTTCTAAGGGATGATCGAGTTTAGATATAGAAACATTTAAACATTTACAAAACGAAAGTGATACAAAAGATCTGGAAGCCCCAGAATCAAACAAAACATGGGCAGGTATAGAATTTATAATAAAGGTACCTGTCACCACATCATGTGATTCCTTAGCCTCCTCCGCTGTAATTTGAAAAGCACGGGGTTTGGCCCCCGATCCGGCAGTTGTCCCTTTCTTCTCAGAATCTTTTCTTTGTTGTTGCTTTCTCTGTTCTTCTTTCTTAACGGGACAATCAGCCTGAATATGATCGCTTTTGAAACAGGTGTAACATAAACGAAAAGGACTAGGACAATCCGGTGCCATGTGTCCAGGCCTCCCACACTTGAAACATTTACAATCCCCAAGATGTCTTTTTCCACATTTATCGCATAATGGCCATTCACGAGTACGAGGTTGAGAAAACTGTTGTTGTGATTGAGATTTTTGTGAAGATTGTTGTGATGGTGATTTCGAATCAGTTCTAGTTTTCTTAAACGATGATGATTGAGATGGAGCAGATTGCTCAGCTTTTCTTTTACTAGCATATTCAGCACGCTTAGCTAGTAAATCTTTTTCTCTTACTAAAGCTCGATTCAATATCATTGGAATGTCCTTATAAAATGACTGATCAATAGATTCACGGATTTCGAGATTCAAATGACGATAGAAATGATCAGTCAACAACTTCTCATTAGAAGTGTACTCCGGACAGAAACGAGATTTTTCATGGAAGGATTTGGAATATTCAGCTACAGACATCCTTCCTTGATTAATCGCAAGAAATTCACCCTTTAACTTTTCTAGTTCAGTTGGTGGTGAAAATTCACTTTTGAATAATTCTTTAAACTTATCCCAAGAAAACTGAGATGCTGTTTCAAATCCATAGGTGTCAATCTTTGAATTCCACCATTCATGAGCATCACCTTTGAGTTGGTGAGCAGCAAACAGCACTCTCAAATTATCAGGACATTTAGATAACAGAAACGTTTCCTCCATTCTACTCAACCACCTAAGACTAGCAACAGGATTCAATTCACCTTCGAATTCAGGCGGTTTACAACCGGAAAACTTTTTGAAATCATAGCTTTCTGCCGACCCTTGAGCAGTCAAGAGTCCCGTAGTTGGTGGAGGATTCGTCAGAATAGGATGTTGTTGTTCAAATTCTTTTAACTTATCAGTTACAACTTGATTGACTTTAGAAGTTACAATGTTATCTACTTCAGAGATTACAGTTGGGCCAAACTCTTTAAGGGCTTGCCCAACAATTTGCCTAATCACTGCTTCATCCTCAGGGTTTAAACTTCTATCACCTGCATTCTCATCATGTTGAGGAGAATTTCCCTGAGGATTCTGATCACCTTGATTTATGGATTCCATTTACTACAAGGATTAACAATTTAATTAATATATTCCAATTTCTATATAATAATACAAGTTAAAAATATCCTATATAAACCATCAAGAACAATCATTCACCAAAGCCGTATTACATTCAAGGGTATTGAATCACCCATGTGCACTAGTATAATACAACTGCGTTGGCCAGACGTAGACATATTATACTAATTACACACTTCTATTCATTCCTCTTGAACGTATTTAAGCAAGGCAACAATCATTCTTAAGGTTCCACATCAATTCACAAAACAAGATTCTATCACAATACAATTATCAACATAATCATAGATTCGAAATAGTTTAAGATTATGCAATCCTAATGTGGATTACGTAATTCTCTTAAACTATCGCTTTGATACCAACTTGAAACGCCCGAATTTTTTTTTTTTTGTTTTTTTTTAACTTGAACATTAAAATAATACAAGCGGAATATTTATGATTTCAATTCGATTACATTTGGTCCCATATAAATTCAATCACAATTTATTAGAAAAAGAGGTTCCTAAAGTCATAAAATAGAAAGAGGTCTCTAAAGTTCAAAAATGTGAAATAAAAGAGGTCTCTAAAGTTCACTAACACTTATGCATTTTTAAAATTTACACACATTCCACACACTAACGCGATCCAGAAAACCAGTCTTAGGATCGCGTTTCTATGTTCAAAAATGTTCTGTGACGAAAACACACTGACGAACGCGATCCCGGAACCTTAGCCGGATCGCGTTCACTAGTTTAAAATTTTCTGTGATCGTTTTTCAAAGAGCAACGCGATCCCGGACACCTAGCTGGATCGCGTTCATTAGTTCAATTCCTGATCCGACCATAATTCAAGTTTTAACGAAATTCAACTGCATATAACTTATAAACCGTGAAGAGTTAAGTTCTAAAATTCTACAGATACACTCAAATGACCAAAACAAAGGTTTCCCTTTTTGTACTTTTTCGTTTTTCACAAAGACATAACATTTGAGTGTGTAACTCGTTTTCGCCCATTTTGGCACTTTTAGTTAACACTTCAAAATGCAATTTATACAATAGTAGCTCTTGCACTTTTCACTACTATTCTAAAATGCTAAATTACACTTAAAGCAATTGACCAAACTTTCATAACCTTGATCAACTTATTATAAACATATGGGTTAAAAGTGACCCATTTTGACACCTACGACCCATTAACCATTAAGTAACATGCTAAGACTTCTATTTCACTTTCAATACATAATTTACACCAGTTGTTGACTTTTAATGTCAACTAAATCCAAAACCACATATTACATATTTCTAATGTATTTCAAAACAACTTGGGCGTATTTCACAAGTTTCATCAAAACGATACCAAAAGAGAAGGCTTGCACTTACAAGTTTGCAAACCAATCCACACTACTCTTTCTTGATTTCCTTATCCTTTCTTTGAGAAATATTACCTACAATACATTTAAATGATACGGAGTAAGCATAAAATGCTTAGTGAATACATAGGAAATCAATTAAGCAATTCAATCACAAATAAAATTATTATACTATCAAATAATAAACACAATAGCAATAGATACCAATTGGATCCGCGGCCCATAAGATACGATTGTGCAAAGCACATATTTCGTATTGGTTATTATTTCGTTTCATACAATTCCATAAACATAACAATGATAACAATAACATGATTATGCAAAATCTCTTGCTCGTGAGCAATCCGAAATCACATAACCTTCACCTAATTGATTCACAATGTACTCACCTTAGTCTTGGATGATGAATTCACTTAGCAAAGATTATAATTATTCCAATCCTTTATCACCTATACATATGATACATAATAACACATTTAGATTCTAAAATTTATTACAACTAGATAGTAAGTCACAATTCTTTCTCCCCCACTTTGATTAGTCTAAGTAATTCACTAATCAAAGCTCTCACTAATTGATTTCTTATTAGCATAACCTATTTATACACCCATCATCATAATTAACTATTCATTATACTAGTAAACTAAATTCAAGAGGATTTTAGCAAAACCCCAAAATTTCATCATAAACCCTAATCATGATTTCATTATTTTCATAGATTAGGATGATTACTAATAGTGATAATCATGCTAGAAATCACTAATTCAATCAATCCCAAGCCCTAATTTCCTCCAATTTAATGAAATTCACCAAAACCCATATATCACCTAAACCCTAAGTAATAATTCATAAGAAATTACTTACAAGAAGAGTAGAGATGATACTAGAGATGATAACTTGAAGATTCTGAGCTTAATCACAAGTTGGAAGAAGGAGATTTATGGTGATGATGATTCTGACGTTTTTGGTTCCTCATAGAATGAATGTCTGGAGAGTTTTAGAAGAAGTAAGAGATAGATACGTGTATTATATATTAATTCCCTTCTTTTATTTAATTTGCAGTCTAGAACTGAGAAATTCGATTGCGTTTTATATTGTATCTTTTTACTTCAGTAATAATATTTCATAAGATGTATATTTCTGGATACACTAAAATAATACCTCGAATTCTGGGGTGTTACAAGTCTCCCCCACTTATTCTGTTCGTGTCCTCACGAACCACTCCTGGTGCACTGCAGGATAGTACACCATCATCCATTCCTCGGGTTCCCAAGTGAATTCAGAACCCTTTCGATGTCTCCACTGGACTTTGACAATGGAAACCATTTTATTTCTTAACTGTTTAATCTTTTGATCAAGAATTTGGACGGGTTCTTCAACATAATTCAATCTATCATTTATTTGGATTTCAGGAAGAGGTACATATGAAGCTTCGTCAACAAGACATTTTCGAAGCTGTGACACGTGGAATGTATCATGAATACCACCAAGCTCATCCGGTAATTGTAACCGATAAGCTACACGACCGACACGATTCACAACCCTTAACTAAAGACTTTCTAGCCTTCATCATAGATATTACCGGAATACTACCCTTTGTACGTTCCCCACGTGCCACAACATATGATTGATTTGAAAGTGGGAATTTTATCAACTTTTTATGACAAGAGATGTCGGCTTTGTTTTGACTCAACCAGTCCATACCAAGAACCACATCAAAACTAGGAATTTGCATCAATAGGAAAGAAACTGGAAATTCATGATCCTTTATTAGTATACTAGCTCCGGCTACCGATGTGGTAACAGGAACTGTCTTACCATCAGCTACCTCAACTTCTAAGGGATTAGAAATCACAGAGGGCATCAATTTCAGTTTATCACAAAATTGCACAGATATAAACGAGCAATTTGCTCCAGAATCAAATAATACACAGGCTGGTACAGAGTTAACAAGGAAAGTACCAGTAATCACGTCATCAATAAGCACAGCATCATCCACGGTCATTCGGAAAGCTCGACCCGTAGCAGCTGGTGGATTCTTCCTTTTCTGACCAGAAGATGAGGAACCTCTAGCCGCACCCGTACCCTGCTTCCTTGTATCAGGACAATCACCTGCTCGATGTCCTTCTTTATGACATGTCCAACACACATTATTTGGATAAGTACAATCACTCGCATTATGACCCAACACTCCACATTTCATACACCTAGATGTCCTAATAGAACAAGGTCCGGTATGTTTTGATCGACATCTTGCACAATAAGAATTATCCATCGGAACACCACCATAACTAGTTTTCTTGTTTGATTGGGAAGGTTGCCATCTTTGTTTTCCTTTACCAGAAGAATCACTCTTCGGTTTCTGTGCATACCTTTCTTTATTTTGCAACCTCCTAGCCATAACGTCACTATCCACGGATCGTGCCCACTCAAAAGCCTGAGAAATACTACTAGCTAATCGCACCGTGGTACGGTAATCTGGTGGTAAGGTTTTCACAAAATGACTAATTTTATTTCTTTCAGTCGGGACCCACTGTTGCACAAATCTTAATTTCTCATAAAATTGTCGGATAAGCTCATCGATTGACATCTCATCAGTCTTTCTTAAATCCATAAATTCCTGTCTGACACGATCAAGATTATATTCCGAACAGAACTGTTTGCATACCTCTGCATGAAAATCCTGCCATTTAATAGAACTCCTTTGTTGTGGAGTGAAATGAGCAGTTATCGAATCCCACCACGACATAGCTTCACCTTTCAACAATTGGACAGTATAGGGAACTTTGTCTTCCTCATCACAGTGACAAACCTCTAACTTTCTTTCCACATCACGCAACCAGTCTAAGGTAACCGTAGGATCAGGACTTCCAGAGTAAGAGGATGGTTTACTAGACATGAAGGTTTTGAGAGAACATCCTTTCTTCAGCATCTGGAATGGTGGAGACAAAGGTGCTTGATAACCAATCGATCCAACAGAATGAAACGGCATTGATGACTGAAAATCATAACCCTGCTGCTGTTGTTGTGAAACATGAGGAAAAGTAACCGGAATCCGAGTAGAAGCAGTAATGGGAGGGGTAGTAGTAGCAACATGCGAATAAATAGGAATGGACCTTTGAGATGACCCTGCACATTCTCTCTCAAGTTCAACTACACGGTTCTCTAATCTTAGTATATAATCTTGACTAGTTTCAACTTCTGTATTTGCCGGGTTCGAAGTACCATTATGATCCTCGTCTTCTTGAGCGGCGTGAACAGTCGAAACATTATAGAGAGTACGGGGTGGTTGCTCATTTTCTGCCATCTGTCATCAAAACACATCTCAACACTTGTTAATTGTTAGTACTAACTTACTAACACATTTCACACTATAGCCAATCCCACAACCCGGAATGTTTGACAACTCGACACTAGATTTGGGATTAAACACTCTAAGTTGTTCAATTCGCCCAAATCTAAGCTCTGATACCAACTTATAACGCCCCTAATTTTAAAACACTATTTTTTTTATTTTTTTTAAAACATTGCGGAAGCAATATCCCATATATATATATATATATATATATATATATATATATATATATATATATATATATATATATATATATATAACCCTGTATTAACCAAAATATACATAATCATTTACATAAGCATTTTGTTATATAGCTACACAAATTAGATGGGCGTTACTTTAACAAAACATTTAAAGTAATACAAAAGTCATCAGAGTTCTATCATTGTCGAACACTCCTTCAATTTACTCCGAGACCCGCCCTTAACAAAATATATATTAACCTGCAAGGAGTAAACAACGAGGGATTAGCATGAAGCTAAGTGAATTAACTCATCACTAACACTACACTTAGTTTAACACTATGAGTCTACAACAATTACACTTTGACTCAACATCACTAGAGGATCGGTGGCCCTTGTGGCACCCTCAGCCGCGGTGGCCCACCAAGCGACTCTTACACCAACTGCAGGCCAATACAATGGTTAACCGATAACGGTTTGCTACCTTTAGTCAACACAAGCTCCATTCACAACACATGTTCACAACTCTCGTGTTGACTAACCTGTAGCAAAACGTCTAACAAGATTGACCTCTTTAACACAATCACCAAAAGGTTTCTTAACACTTGCTTCTAGTTCACAATATGCCGTAACACAAGAATGCACAAATAACACTTGAAGTAACCACATAAGTGATCACCAAACATAGCGAGAGATCAAAGTCCACTCACCTGTCAGTCTCCTTCTCCAAACTCAAAAGTCTTATTTTATTGAGTCTTCGGTGTCTCTGTACACACAATTAAAACACAAGTTAATAACTCGTCTCATAATTAATTATGACTATACTCAATTACATACATTAATAATAAAGAAATATCGATAATTAAATAATATAAGTGGTAGATTCATATAAGTTCACAAAATATCAAAATCTTCAAAATTACAAAGACAAACGCGATCCAGACAATTGGGTTGGGATCGCGTTCCTCTTAAGGAAAATATTCTGTCACCAAAATACACTGTGGAACGCGATCCGGAAAAAGGGCTTGGATCGCGTTCGCAAGAACAAATCCAAACGAACTCAATATTCTACTGATCAACGCGATCCGGGTAAGAGGCTTCAGGATCGCGTTTATAAGAACAAAATATGCGGTAACCAAGTAACACATGGCAACGCGATCCGGTCAATGATGCAGGATCGCGTTCCTCAATTTTTCAGCAGAGGTTCAAACCTGTAATTACACAGCACGAACCAAAACCACAAAATCGACCAAACTCAACTTGTAACTCAGATTTTTACCGTTTTTAATGAACCATAACAACTAGTAACATCATACACATAAGATTCAAACAACAATTCTTCACAAATCATCAAAATCATCAATACCCTAACTATTTCCATTCAAACTAAAAACTCAAGAAATCTATCATGTTTTATCATGTAATCAAGTAAAAGAAGTTCAATCATTATCATCAAATCGATATACAACATTGATTCAACTTATCTAGCTATAAATCATTCCTCACTTCAAACTACCTAATATTCAATATTTGAGTTTACAAAAGTTTACTTACAAAATGAAGAACACAATGGAGATGAGGATGATGATCATAACAAGGATTCAAGCTTCAATCTTCAATCAATTTGGTATAAAGATTTTGATTTGTAAGGGTTTGAGTAGTAATTGAGTTAGGTTAGAACTAGATGAAGAAATGAAGAAATTGGGGAAAAAGTATCGGTCCCCTCTTTTTAATTAAACCGATCCATTCAAGTTACAGTACAATATTATACTACTCTTTGCTCTATTGTCTGGAACCTAAATACCAATTGCAAGAAAATTATTTTATTTTACCGTCATCTAATATTATTTAAAACGAATAATATTTTACTAGTCACAATATCTCCTAAGACTTATTTACCTATTAATTTCATAATCAAACATATTCAAACAATTAAATGTACGTATTTAAATTTAAATAAATACCTGATTCTACTGGGCCCAATTTCAGGGTGTTACAGTAACACCCCCAAAATTCAGTGTTTAGCGGAAGCAGGTTTTGGGGTGCTACTAATCAAATATCACATCACAAAGATACAGTAAACGACATCTATATGCAACGTCTGTAAATTAGTTACATTCCCATAGATATAATGTTTGAAAACTTAATGTTTTCATATACAAAATGTACTTTCCTAGAGCCCACGCGTATAGCGGGAGATTCTATTACATAATCAAAATGTACAAAAGATAATGCTGAGAATCTCCGTTAAATGCAGTTTGGAAATCATGCGACTCTAGCTGGTAATCCTGGAGTGAACCTACTCCGTAAGTGTACCTGAGAATACATGCTAAAAGGGTCAACACGAATGTTGGTGAATCTCACAGGTTTGTAAGTAATATCAGTTTTGAAACACAAGATTTCATCAGTAGTGCCCATAGGCGTAAAATCAGTATTTGCAATCCAGCAAATGTAAAACCAGTATTTGCAATCCCGCAAATGTAAGTAAGTAGTTTATACCGTTGCCATGAGGCTCATAATCGAAGCTTAACCCGTAAGTAATAAGTTTGCTCCCGTGACATGCTCGTAATTGAGCAAGCATCAGTAACGAATAATTAGTCACCAGTTTCTACGTGTAAATCAGTACGTGGCAGCGCTACTGCCCCGGGCGGGGAGGGTCATTTCCCTAATGGATACATTAACTAGTGTTCGCGCTTAAGTCCATAACTAACGATATATGATGGAGAGACTTCTGTAAATAGTAAACAACTCATGCAATTCCGTTTGGTATAGTAAACAGTTTAGTACTTGTGTTCAAGAAAAATCAGTAGCATGTATCTCCCCCATTAAGATAAAACAGTAAAAGTGGGGCTGTAAGACTCACCTGAGTCCTGTAGTAATCAGTTGCAAATAGCAAGTAGTAAATAAAGCAAGTAGGTTCTCCGAACCCGTAACCTTCAAATGCCTAATCATATGAAGTTATGTAAGTATGTGTCTCGCGAGACGTTTCGTTTAGTTGTACACAACTAGTATATCCAATGTTTGTCCGTATGTCTGTAACTGTTTGTTTGTTAGAAAACATGTTTGGCCCGTTGGTGACGGTTTGTAATAAAAATTCTAAAGTGTTGACTTTGCTACAGTAAATTGCTACAGTGAATTGCTACAGTAAACATCCTTCAAAATTTCTAAGTTTTCTGTTTTCTGCGACATAAGGATTTGTATACGACACAAGGGTTGTGTCGCATGAAGGATGCGACACAAGAGCTCTGCGACACAGTGGTTGTGTCGCAAAAGCTTGCAATGCTAATTCAATAGCGACATAAGGGTTGTGTCGTATAAAAATACGACATAATATGCGACATAGAGTGCGACACAATATTGTGTCGCAAAGGTTACGACACTCAAGATTTGGTACGACACAAGATGCGACACAAATGGGTTTATGCGACATAGTATGCGACACAAGGCTTGTGTCGCACGTATGAACATCAGCCCAGAAACTTTCGGAGTTCGAGATTTTCCGACCAAAAACGCAAATCTAACCCATTTTAGAGCTGTAAAATCGTGTTTCCTTAAATGTTTAGGTTATAACTATGTTGTGTACACATCAAAACATCAAAACATTACTTAGAAATGAACAGATCTAAGTTTTTAGAAATTTCTTACTTTTGCAAATCGAGCTAGATCGAGGATGAAATGATGAAAACGGTCTTGATATCCTTGTTCCACTCGTGATGGTGATTCCGAATATGTAAATTTCGTGGGTCGATTTGTAGGTCCGAAATTTGGTGAAGATTTTTAGTGAGAGTGTTTAAGTGTGTGTGTGTTTTGGAGATAATGAAAATGAAAGAGGGGTTTGGGGGTGGGGGTTGGGTTGGGTTGGTGGCTGATCCAAAAGGAAGGAGGGGAAAATACTCCCCAAAACACAGTGTTTACTCCGTGTCCTAATCGTTTAATCACTCGTTTTTAATATTTAATCAAACAGTTATATTTTTAAAATGTAACTGAAGTATTTAAATAAAAATACCTTGAAATTAATAATAAAAACATTTGTCGAAATATTTAAATTATTAATTCGCGTTTAATACGTTTATGTTGAATTATTTAAAATGTCGTCGCGGTAATATAAATACTGTTCGTTCAATTGTGTATTTCATATAACTAAAATATGTTCTCGTTATTTAAGTAAATTTCTGTCACCAACGTCCAAGTAAACTGTGTCGGACTCCGTCCGGTTAATTTGTACGATTCATCCAAATCGTGTAAGTACACACATATATATATATAAATTACCTTATATATATACAAATAGAGTCTGTAATTAGTCATATTACATACTAATTACAACTAGTTACAAATAATTAGGCATAATTAATTACCCTAATTATGCAGGTGTTACATTCTCCCCTTGTTAAAGAAATTTCGTCTCGAAATTAGCTCGAGTGTACGGACAGTGCGTTGTCTGGGAAGAGATGTGGGTATTTCTGTCGCATTTGGTCTTCCCGTTCCCAGGTGAATTCAGGACCACGTCTAGAACTCCACCTGACTTTTACGATGGGAATACGACTCTGTTTCAATCGCTTGACCTCGCAGTCCATGATTTCCATAGGTTCCTCGACAAAATGAAGTTTATCATCGATTTGGATTTCATCGAGCGGTATAATCAGTGTCTCGTCAGACAGACATTTCTTCAAGTTAGAAATGTGGAATGTGTTGTGAACACTGCTAAGCTCAGCAGGAAGTTGCAGGCGGTATGCCACTGGACCAATCCTTTCAAGGATTTCGAATGGTCCAATGTATCTAGGGTTTAGTTTGCCTCGTTTTCCGAATCGAATGACACCCTTCCACGGTGCCACTTTGAGAAGTACCTTGTCCCCTACCTGGAACTCAAGGTGTTTGCGTCTCACGTCAGCATAACTTTTCTGACGATCACGTGCGGCTTTCAGTCGGTTTTGAATACCAATGATTTTCTCAGTAGTTTCGTGAATGATTTCTGGACCCGTGAGTTGGGAATCTCCTAACTCAGTCCAACAGATAGGTGATCGGCACTTACGCCCGTAGAGTGCCTCGAAGGGTGCAGCCTTAATGCTGGTATGGTAACTGTTGTTGTACGAGAACTCACACAACGGTAAGTGATTTTCCCAAGCAGTACCGAAGTCAACTACGCAGGCTCGTAGCATATCCTCCAGTGTTTGAATAGTTCGCTCGCTTTGGCCATCGGTTTGCGGGTGATAAGCAGTACTCATATCTAGACGAGTACCAAGAGATTTCTGTAGTGATTGCCAAAAGTTAGAAGTAAAACGGTTGTCCCTATCCGAGATGATCGAGATAGGTACACCGTGTCGCGAGATGATTTCTTTGACGTAGATGCGAGTCAGACGCTCCATCTTGTCGGTTTCCTTGATGGCCAGAAAATGAGCAGATTTTGTGAGACGGTCCACAATCACCCAAATGGTATCGCAACCACTCGAAGTTTTTGGTAGTTTGGTAATGAAGTCCATGGTAATCTGTTCTCATTTCCATTGAGGAATTTCAGGTTGTTGGAGCAATCCCGAGGGTCTTTGGTGTTCGGCCTTGACTTTGGAACAGGTTAAGCATTTACTGACGTACATGGCGATGTCAGCTTTCATGTTAGGCCACCAATACAACCCTTTGACGTCGTGATACATCTTGTCAGAACCAGGATGTATAGAGTATCGAGATTTGTGAGCTTCAGCCATCACCAAATCTCGCAAGTTTCCGAATTTGGGTAACCACACCCGGTTAGAGAAGTATCGAGTCCCATCGGGTTTGATTTTGAATCGTTTATCCAAGCCTCGTAAGGCTTCATTTTTCAGGTTTTCATCGCTGAGTGCTTCAAGCTGAGTGGTAAGGATTTGAGCAGGGAGCTCGTTACGAATTGTCATAGAAAGTGCTCGAACTCGAAGGGGTTTCACTCGTTCTTTTCGGCTTAAGGCATCGGCAACTACGTTAGCCTTGCCCGGATGGTATTTGATCTCGCAGTCGTAGTCACTAAGTAACTCAACCCAACGGCGTTGCCTCATGTTTAGATCTTTCTGATCGAATATGTGTTGGAGACTTTTGTGATCGGTAAAGATAGTGCTTTTCGTACCGTAGAGATAATGTCTCCAGATTTTCAATGCGAAGACCACGGCACCTAACTCGAGGTCGTGGGTCGTATAGTTTTTCTCGTGAATTTTTAGTTGTCGTGAGGCATAGGCAATGACTTTTTCCCGTTGCATTAACACGCAACCAAGTCCTTGGTGTGAGGCGTCACAATAAACTACGAAATCATCGGTGCCCTCGGGTAAGGACAAGATTGGTGCACTGCAAAGTTTGTTTTTCAATAGCTGGAAAGCTGACTCCTGTTTATCAGTCCAATTGAACTTCTTATCTTTCTGAGTCAGTGTTGTCAAGGGAACAGCTATTCTTGAAAAGTTTTCAATGAATCGGCGGTAATAACCAGCAAGACCTAAGAATTGTCTCACTTCGGTTGGAGTGGTCGGTGACTCCCAGCCCTTGATTGCTTCAATCTTGGTGGGATCAACATGAATTCCTTGGCTGTCAATCACGTGTCCGAGGAATTGAACGGTTCGAATCCAGAACTCACACTTAGAGAATTTGGCATATAGCTCTTTTTGTCTAAGGAGTCCTAGAATGGTTTTCAGATGTTGAGCATGTTCCTGCTCATTGCGAGAGTAAATCAGGATGTCATCGATAAACACAATGACGAATTTGTCAAGATACGGTTTGCACACCCGATTCATAAGGTCCATGAATACGGCCGGTGCGTTGGTTAAACCGAATGGCATCACTTGGAATTCGTAATGCCCGTAACGAGTTTGAAAAGCTGTCTTTGGGATATCATTGTCGCGGACTCGGAGTTGATGATAACCTGACCGTAGATCAATCTTTGAGTAAACACTCGATCCCTGGAGCTGGTCAAATAGGTCATCGATTCTAGGAAGCGGGTACCGATTCTTTATGGTTAGCTTATTCAGCTCTCGGTAGTCGATACACATGCGGAAAGATCCATCTTTCTTTTTCACGAATAAGACAGTAGCTCCCCAAGGCGAGGAACTTGGTCGAATGAATCCTCTGTCCAGGAGTTCCTGTAGTTGGTTAGACAACTCCTGCATTTCGGATGGTGCTAAACGGTAAGGGGCTCGTGCCACGGGTGCAGCTCCTAGCACAAGTTCGATTTGAAATTCAACTTGTCTAGGCGGCGGAAGTCCGGGCAAGTCTTCAAGAAAGACTTCCGGGAAATCCCGCACGATTGGAACATTCTCAAGTCGCTTCTCCTCCGACTTCTTCTCCGTTACATGTGCGAGGATGGATTGATACCCTTTTCGTAGATATTTTCTAGTTTTGAGGCAGGATACAATATTCAGATTCCGTCTGCCGGTCTCCCCTTGTAGGACTAAGGTTCCACCGGAGACAAGAGGTATGCGAACGAGTTTGTCATGACAGATGATTTCAGCTCGGTGCTCGGATAACCAATCCATACCGACAATAATATCGAAGCTGCCGATCTCGACAGGGATTAAATCAATGGGAAACGTTTCGTTCGTAAGGTTAAGTGTACAGTTGCGTATGATGCTATCAGTCTCAATCAGTTTGCCGTTAGCTAGTTCTACAATGTATTTAGCATCTAAGGCAGTGGGAGTAATATCAAGTAAAGGGCTAAATTTCTCAGAAATGAAGCTTCTATCGGCACCAGTATCAAATAATACAGAAGCAGTAAGGTCGTTGAGAAGGAACGTACCCGTCATGACATTCGGGTCTTGTCTGGCTTCCCCAGCCTTGATAACGAATGCTCTACCGCGAGCAGGGTTGTTGTTTTTCAGCTTTGGGCAATCTTTCTTAAAATGCCCTGTATTTCCGCACCCAAAGCAGGCCTTTGGTGCATATTGTTGGGGGTAGGAATGTTGGTTCGGCAATCCTTGGCTAAGTGCCCGAACCGTTTGCAGTTAGTGCAAGGACAAGAACCGTCATGATGACGATTGCATTTGGGACAGTAGGGTCTGTTCCCGCTGTACCCTTTCTTCTCCGAAGTCCCCGATGAATAAGCCTTAACAGACTCTGGCTTCTTGTTGGTGAGTTGGTTGGATGAGTTGGGATTTCCTTCCCATTTGCGTTTGTTGTTTGTAGATGGGGTTGAATATAACGCCCCAAAATTTACAACTATTTTTTTTTTTTTTTTTTTTTTTTTTTTTTTTTTTTTACAATGCGGAAGTTCAAGTCCCAAAACATATATATACATAAAATGACATGACGTCATTTTCCATTACCTAAGTTCTAAGTATTGATTATTACCATTTACAACACAATCCTTTATATTCTGGGCATTATATAATAAAACATTTTAACCTGTATTAAATAATAATCAGAGTAATCCTAGTCAAACATTCTTCAGTTACTCCTTGACCCGCCCATAACAATAGATATTAACCTGCAAGAAGTAAACAACGAGGGATTAGCACGAAGCTAAGTGAGTTAACTCATCACTAACAATACAACTTAGTTTAACACCATGAGTTCACCACATTTAACACTTTGACTCAACATCACCAGAGGATCGGTGGCCCTTGTGGCGCCCTCAGCCGCGGTGGCCCACCAAGCGACACTTACACCAACTGCAGGCCAATACAGCGGTTAACCGATAACTGTTTGTTACCTTTAGTCAACACAAGCCTTACTCACAACGAATGTTCACAACCCTTGTGTTGACTAACCTGTAACAACACAGTCCAACATAGTTGACCTCTATTAACACTGTTACCATATAGGTCACTTAACACTTAACACTTTAACACTTTAACACTTTAACACAATTCACAATTCAACTTAACACAGTAATAACACTTAACACTTGAAGTAACCACAATAGTGATCACTAAATTATAGTGAGAGATCAAAGTCCACTCACCGACTACCATAGTCGCCCACTCAGTAGTCTAATATCACTGAGTCTTCTCCATATCTGGAAATACAACAAAATACACAAGTCAGTTACTTGTATCAAATCTACATAACATTACTCCAATAGATTTATATCAACAATCTCAATTCATGTGTATTATCACAATCATCACAAACATCAAGTTCATACTTCTTGAATTGCTTCTTAATCATGATTAGATATCATGTTAACCACTTTTCAACTATACATCATTTAGTTATCACTTGTAGTAATTTCACATAATTCATTCCATTAATATGAATTATCACTATTAACTTCATTAGTTCACTATCACCTAATAAATCATGATAATTATAATCAACTTATCACCTGAGTTCACATTAATCATTGTTAACTATCATAATCACACCAATAACAAGATTAATAGCTTCCAAATTAACAATCCATTAAAACACTTCATAAACACTTAATCAAATTCTTCCATTTTAAGTTAGAGCTCATGTCATAATCATGGATTAGGCACTAATTAACAACTATAACATAACCAAAATCTTTACTTCATGAATTATCAACTAAATCACAACAAAAGTCATGAATACACATAATCTTTTCTCTCTAAGTTAGGGTTTTACTTATAATCAAGAATTTCTTATCAACTAATGATAATATGATCATTACTAGCTTAAATTCAAGATTAATCATGCCAACTAAATCAAATATTCAAAACCCCAATTTCTAGGGTTAAAGAAATCACGAAATTAACACATATAACATGATTAAGATGATGCTAGAATGATTATTACATGTTATTGAAGCTTAACTAACATCAATTTACACTTTAGAAACCCTAATTTCGGATTTTGCTCAAGAACATCAAAAACCCCAAATTCTAGGTTGAAGAACATGAAGAACACAAGATCATACCTTGTTTGTGATGATTAAGAAAGCTTGAATTCGAGTTATGAAGCTCCAATTTTGATGATTTCTCCATGTTTTTGGTTTAGGATCAAATGTGTGTGTGTATATGTTCATACGTATGTATGTATGTGTGTCTGGAGAAAAAACCGATCCCTCCCATATAATATACCATATAAGTGTTAATTTTCATTCCCCGTGTTTATTATTGTCTGGAACTTAAAAACCATTTGCGGGGAAATATAATTTTATTTTACCGTCAACTAAATAAATTTAAAACAATCAATAGTTCACTAGCCACAATATTTCCTGAGGCTTATCGACCTATTAATTATACAATCAAACACAATAACAATTTTAAATCACATTTAAAATTTACAGAAATTACCTATTACTTCTAGACCCAATTTGAGGATATTACATTGAAGTTGTGCCACGGCGGACTGAATTTGCCGTTAGCTCATGAGCCATACAAATGGCGCTCTGAATAGTACCCAGTTTGGATGAAGTCACCAGGTCTTGGAGTCTCTCGGGAAGTCCATCGACGTATTTCTCGATCCTCTTGTACTCAGGATCGACCATGGTTGGGCACAGAAGTGCCAGTTGATGGAAACGGTTGGTGTATCCGGTGATGTCATCACCTTGCATCTTGTGGTTCCAGAATTCCAATTCCAGCTGTTTCAATTCATCCCTGGGGCAGTACTTGCCCTTCAACATCTCCTTCAACTCCTCCCATGGGAGTTTGTAAGCATTAGCAACACCCACAGTCTGGGCATAGGTGTTCCACCAGGTGAGTGCGGTGTCAGTAAAAGTACTAACGGAGAACTTAACCTTGTCTCCCTCCGCACAGTTGCAGATAAGAAATACAGATTCGACTTTCTCGATCCAGCGTACTAGACCGATAGCTCCCTCAGTACCTGCGAAGTTCAGAGGTTTGCAGTTCTGGAAGTCTTTGTAAGAACAGAGTTTGGGTTGTGGTCCATTAGTAGCTGTATCCTCGCTACCAGGAGTCGATGTTCGGGTAGCTAGGGCTTGGGCCACACTACGGGCAATCAGACCCGCAATTTCGGCTTCACTGAGGGTGATTTGTCAACGAGGAGGCATGATGCTGAACAAGAAAAGAAAAAGGAAAGCGGAATAAGATATTTGCATGAAATTATGATATGTCACAAGTGTAAATGATGAGATACACGATAACAATACGAAGTGACAATCACATTTCATTTAGATAAACAAGTTGAATACAAGGTACGGGTTTCCAAAAGATTACAGAGTAATAGTAGTACAAAAGTGCCGGGAATTGTTACATCCGGTTGGATTACATAGGCCCTAATAAAGTAGTTAGCTGGTTACAAGTTACAGGCTGATCTAATCTTGATGCAGATTAATTTGTTCCATCAGCGCGACAAGGCGGTCCACGGTTTCTGCTAGTCTGTTGGTTTGCCTGGCGTTGTCTTCAACCAAGGCCAGTCGTTGTACTAGTGCTCGAGAGTGATCCTCAGTCTCCTGTGAACGCAGTTCACATTCCTCTAGTCGGTTTCTTACGAGTTCATCCGCACCTAATTCAGCGGTCATTGAATCCTGAATTATGCTTACAGAGAGGTTGGTATCCTCTTGTTCTCGCTGGAGTTGGGATATGTGATCAAGTGCTTGGCGGAGCAGGTAGGTCATTCGGTGTTGTTCCCGTTCGAGATGTTCGAGCCTTTGCTCCTGACGGCGAAGTTGGGTAGCCAACACTGGCATCGTGAGATGTGCCGAGTTCTGAGAGTTATGAACAGAATAGGGGCTGGTTCGAGGTGACCTTGTGTTCCTCCTGGCTACTCGTGGGTTTCGTGACCCATGTGAGTGAGAGTGTGACGGATTAGGTGGTGTGTTTGCCATTCCTGTGGCAGAGTGTAAGTAAGACGAGGCTAATATATATAAGTATATAATATCCAGCCTAGTGTCTAGCACGTATCAAGTAATGGTCCGGTTCTCTCGTGGTCAGAGTCAACTAACGCATTCCTGTTCAACATAACCATTTCAGACCTCACATCATCTTTCCTTAATTGTACATAGTTGATCAGGCTATGTTAAATTAAAGTCGTATGATGTAATTCCTGAACCAATCATGCCTAGTAAGGAAATACTGCCTAACGGTCATAGTCTAGGCCCACTAAATGCAACCTAGTTCACTATAACCTTAGTCTCTGATACCAATCTGTAACACCCCCAAAATTCAGTGTTTAGCGGAAACAGGTTTTGGGGTGCTACTAATCAAATATCACAGCACAAAGATACAGTAAACGACATCTATATGCAACGTTTGTAAATTAGTTACATTCCTATAGATATAATGTTTGAAAACTTAATGTTTTCGTATACAAAATGTACTTTCCTAGAGCCCACGCGTATAGCGGGAGATTCTATTACATAATCAAAATGTACAAAAGATAATGCTGAGAATCTCCGTTAAATGCAGTTTGGAAATCATGCGACTCTAGCTGGTAATCCTGGAGTGAACCTACTCCGTAAGTGTACCTGAGAATATATGCTAAAAGGGTCAACACGAATGTTGGTGAATCTCACAGGTTTGTAAGTAATATCAGTTTTGAAACACAAGATTTCATCAGTAGTGCCCATAGGCGTAAAATCAGTATTTGCAATCCAGCAAATGTAAAACCAGTATTTGCAATCCCGCAAATGTAAGTAAGTAGTTTATACCGTTGCCATGAGGCTCATAATCGAAGCTTAACCCGTAAGTAATAAGTTTGCTCCTGTGACATGCTCGTAATTGAGCAAGCATCAGTAACGAATAATTAGTCACCCGTTTCTACGTGTAAATCAGTACGTGGCAGCGCTACTGCCCCGGGCGGGGAGGGTCATTTCCCTAATGGATCCATTAACTAGTGTTCGCACTTAAGTCCATAACTAACGATATATGATGGAGAGACTTCTGTAAATAGTAAACAACTCATGCAATTCCGTTTGGTATAGTAAACAGTTTAGTACTTGTGTTCAAGAAAAATCAGTAGCATGTATCTCCCCCATTAAGATAAAACAGTAAAAGTGGGGCCGTAAGACTCACCTGAGTCCTGTAGTAATCAGTTGCAAATAGCAAGTAGTAAATAAAGCAAGTAGGTTCTCCGAACCCGTAACCTTCAAATGCCTAATCATATGAAGTTATGTAAGTATGTGTCTCGCGAGACGTTTCGTTTAGTTGTACACAACTAGTATATCCAATGTTTGTCCGTATGTCTGTAATTGTTTGTTTGTTAGAAAACATGTTTGGCCCGTTGGTGACGGTTTGTAATAAAAATTCTAAAGTGTTGACTTTGCTACAGTAAATTGCTACAGTGAATTGCTACAGTAAACATCCTTCAAAATTTCTAAGTTTTCTGTTTTCTGCGACATAAGGATTTGTATGTGACACAAGGGTTGTGTCGCATGAAGGATGCGACACAAGAGCTCTGCGACACAGTGGTTGTGTCGCAAAAGCTTGCGATGCTAATTCAATATCGACATAAGGGTTGTGTCGTATAAAAATACGACATAATATGCGACATAGAGTGCGACACAATATTGTGTCGCAAAGGTTACGACACTCAAAATTTGGTACGACACAAGATGCGACACAAATGGGTTTATGCGACATAGTATGCGACACAAGGCTTGTGTCGCACGTATGAACATCAGCCCAGAAACTTTCGGAGTTCGAGATTTTCCGACCAAAAACGCAAATCTAACCCATTTTAGAGCTGTAAAATCGTGTTTCCTTAAATGTTTAGGTTATAACTATGTTGTGTACACATCAAAACATCAAAACATTACATAGAAATGAATAGATCTAAGTTTTTAGAAATTTCTTACTTTTGCAAATCGAGCTAGATCGAGGATGAAATGATGAAAACGGTCTTGATATCCTTGCTCCACTCGTGATGGTGATTCCGAATATGTAAATTTCGTGGGTCGATTTGTAGGTCCGAAATTTGGTGAAGATTTTTAGTGAGAGTGTTTAAGTGTGTGTGTGTTTTGGAGATAATGAAAATGAAAGAGGGGTTTGGGGGTGGGGGTTGGGTTGGGTTGGTGGCTGATCCAAAAGGAAGGAGGGGAAAATACTCCCCAAAACACAGTGTTTACTCCGTGTCCTAATCGTTTAATCACTCGTTTTTAATATTTAATCAAACAGTTATATTTTTAAAATGTAACTGAAGTATTTAAATAAAAATACCTTGAAATTAATAATAAAAACATTTGTCGAAATATTTAAATTATTAATTCGCGTTTAATACATTTATGTTGAATTATTTAAAATGTCGTCGCGGTAATATAAATACTGTTCGTTCAATTGTGTATTTCATATAACTAAAATATGTTCTCGTTATTTAAGTAAATTTCTGTCACCAACGTCCAAGTAAACTGTGTCGGACTCCGTCCGGTTAATTTGTACGATTCATCCAAATCGTGTAAGTACACACACATATATATATATATATATATATATATATATATATATATATATATATAAATTACCTTATATATATACAAATAGAGTCTGTAATTAGTCATATTACATACTAATTACAACTAGTTACAAATAATTAGGCATAATTAATTACCCTAATTATGCAGGTGTTACAGATCTTCATTCGATACTATTATCACATATGATGCCACACCATTTTTTGTTGTGATTCAATTAATCAGAAATTCATAAGAGTCGAACAATTGCGCGAGTTTTTTTTCCGAATCAAATGAAAATTGATTGATGAATCATAAGAAATCAGTATACAACTGCGTTTTTATAAATCGGAACATAAGTACGAGATCATAATTAAGTTGAAATCGCATATATCCAGAAAAAAATGATTGATAAAGCTCACACAACTAAAAATCTAGTTGAATAACAACAAATCTGCAAAAATCGATTGTCCGTGGTTGCAATTGATGTGTTTGAGTCGAATTAACGTAAGCCGTACCTTTGATTTGGTGTTTATTGAGATCGATTTGAAGATGATTGAGGAACCCCTGCGATTGAATGTACGTACCATCGATAGATATAATACTCTGTATGTATACTCAGTATGTAATAATCATAGATATAATAATATTTGTTTTTTTCCTTTTAATTTCTATTTATCTAATTGAATTAATTAGAAAGTATAATGACTAAAGTGCCCTTCCACCCCTAATAAAAATGGAGCATCCTCATTGGTTCCCTCATTCTCTCTTATTTTGTCATTCTCATTTGAACCTCACCCAATGATATAAATATAAAAATTGTAACTTGGTTCCAAATTGATATATAAAAAGTTTGGAATTGTGCTTAACTGAAAAAGTTATCGATAAGTACAATGACTAACTATCTAAACATGAGAGTTTTATATGAATTTTTTTGTTTATTGCATATTTCTTCAATCAATAAAATCGAAAATTATTATTGTTGCTTGTGCAAAGCACATTAGATATCTCCGATTTCGACAACTAAAGATTTTGTAAGTTTTTGTTTACATCGTGTAAACTAACATTCTTATTCATTAATTACACATTATAAAAAATGTGCTATTACTTAATTCATGTAAGGTTCATTTTTTTCCCGTAAATTATCTTTTCCATGTTATATTCTTGAAACGGGTTCTATATACATATCCGGTTATGTGTAAGCCAATTAAGAAAAATTTCATGTTCTTTAATTGTCGTAGCTTCATGGTCACAGAACAACTATTATGAAGGCATAATTGATAGCTAAATTGCTCATTTAAAAGGATAGATTGTTAACGACATAGGATTTAATTGTTATCGTTTGATTCTATGCTTTCCAAAATCTTTCAATAGGTTTTACAACTCATTTTCTCTCCACGTAGTTTGCGGATTATTGGACGACGCACTAATCACAGTGTTAGTGTTTCGCCATAATTGAGGATACAAGATAAAAGTTCATTGTTTATGAATCAACTAAAGATCATCCTTAAAGATAATAATATAATATACAAGTAGTATCACATAAAGTAACATTGATATAGGCGTTGGCCGTGCGTCGCACTACCTAAATGTTTACTAATCTATATTTATAAATTACTTTAATAATAATAATAATAATAATAATAATAATAATAATAATAATAAATTTTATATTAATACCTCATAAGAAAAGTAACCTTTCTATATTTATGGAGAGTACTAACATTATGATACTAATAACAATACTAGTCTTGGTCATGAGATATGTGAGTTGGCACGAAAAAAATATTCAAGAGAGGCAGAAAAAGGCTAAAGACAAGTTGCATGATGGCTCTAAGAATGATAACAATAGAGTGAGCAGGTCTACTTTTTCTAAAATTAAAAAGACAAAGAGGAAGAAGAGTAAGCAAAATTTTCTGATTTTGATGAAGAGTTGAGTCTCGATGATGTTTCATGCGAAGAACAGATAGATGAAGAGGACTCTAGAGATGTGAGTTTTCATAATCTTAGGAAACTTGGAAAATCGATCGGTTTATCAATTGGAACAAATGCAAAGAAAGCTAAAAATAATATGACGTTCGAAGAGTTTATGCAAGATATGGATCTTTACGGCAACACACCGACTAAGGTTTAATTTCGAGTAGCTTTCCATGGTTATCAAGATTTCAAGATTTTCTCAAGTTCTCTAGCTACAACTTTCGGGCCATCGGATTTGGCCCCTGAAGCTCTTTCGCTTTCTTCCATATAATGTAGTTCTCAATTTTATGTCGTGTTTAGGTTCTCTCATTTTGTATCGTTCATGTATCATATTTGATCTTCAACTTTGTTGATGATTGACTTTATATATATACATATCCATTTTCGTCAAAAAAAAAAAAAAAAAAAAAAACTATAATAAGTAATTAATGCTTATTGACTTAATTAAAACTTATTTTTCATGAACTTAAATGAAATGATAATTGCACCCTTAAAAATCTCAAGAGATTTTGTGAGATCTCAATCATTTTGTTTTCATTTTTAATATCACAAGAATCTTTCTAGAATTTCATGAGAAAATGGCTATCTAGTATGTCAATTAAATATATGATATAAATAATATTTTATTAATTCGTAATCATAATATCTATTAGTAATATATAAAACATCTCGTTGTTTTATATTTATAGTTACTCTTAAACTCAACATTTCAAATTTAACTTAAATAAGTTTCATTTGATATTATTAATTATATCGATTTAATTATTTTCTTTCTTTACCACTGTATTACAAATCCCCAACTCTGCATACGAGCAAACTAACATTATTTATTCACTATCACGAATAACCCGTGAAAAACAAATATACTATACAACTATCATCGGATTACTATTTATAATAAAAAATTTATTTCGTCGGATTTTAATTAATTATTAAAAATCAAAAATGTTGATAACAAAACACTTCAACATGATTTTAAACATTCCATTTATGATTCAAGAATATAATTTGATTTCATTTGAAAAATAAATGATTGAAAATATGTAATTATGTAACGTTTACTCAATTCAACAAGCGATCATGATCGTGTAAAACGAATAATCTGAAAATATGCAACTACATAACGTTTATCCAATTCAATTGCTATCAAACAACTATATCATGTCTCATGTCGGTTTATTTCTTTGAGGTCTAATATTCACTCATGGTCGACTATATGTTGCACTTTCTAGAGTTCAAAAGCAAAATTGGATTAAGGGTCTTAATTTGAAACAAAGATAAGTAAATTGAAACTCACAATTAACGTAGTTTACACAGAAAATTTGCAACATTTGTAGTTTACATTATTTGATTTATACTTTTTATCTTTTAAACTTCAAATTTCCTTGTCTCCTTTGTTGCTTGATTTATCTTATACAATTATTTTCATTTTCAAATGATACTAGTTTATAACCCGCAAAATTTGCGGGGCTCTTCAATGGAAACTGCGGAAAAGAAAAAGAATTTATATATTATATTAAAGAAACAAATAATATTAATTAATTCACTAACTGAAATCATCTAGCAATCAAAACTTGATGTTTCACTGCCACATTAATTGTGGTTATGGGTATGATTCGAGCCATCTGTAAAAGGATCAAAACATAAAGGGAACACATAAATCGTGAAAAAAGATGAAGATATAAGATTTGAGTTTTCTAGTCCACCATAATACTGATCAAATTAAACATAAATTAATTTGCAGATGAAGTTAATCAATATTGATGTTATGCTGTTAGTGGGAAAAGATGAACAATAAGTACATGTATGTTGATTGCATAGTTCTAAATTCATTTGGGTATGTATATATACATCTGTGCCTTGAGTGACTTTAACTTAATTCAACGATAAAAATTTCCTGTATAGCTAGGCTAAAAGAACTTTAGAAATCTGTAAATACAGAAAGTTCATATTGAATAATCTGATTGTGTTTAAAACTTACAAATGCACTCTTGAGAACAAACATGTATAAGGTTGATCATAAGTAAAATGAACTTCAATTCATGAAAAACTGAATTTCACACAAACATATCAAGTCTATCTACAAGCGACTTCAAGGCCATTATCTCCTACTCTTTGATCCGTGCCAACACATCGTGCAGGGGCATACTTGGGAATGTTCTTAACTGTCCGTCTAATCATGCAATAGCACAAGATTTCTTAGGAAACCAAATGAGATATGTATCAACCTTGTGGTGTCTATAGGTGGCGAATTGGGTGGGTTGGGTGATGGGTCAGCTTAGAACAGATTTTTTTTTTTTTACGAATTGCCCAGGAACACCTTTTGTCCCAAAAATGCAAGGTTTTATAATAACCACTAGTATGTCAAATATGATCGGAAAAATTGTATTATTTCAATAGTGGCTGAAAAAGGTACAAGATATTAGAGATTTTATGCATTAAAACGCCTCTGACCGGTTTCCTTTCAAAAATAATTTCTTTATTTCATTATTAGTTAACCCATTAGAGATAAAGCATAACCAAATCGACCATTCATAAGTAAATGGGTAGAAACTGCCACCTATAGAGTTTAGACACAATCATAATCACCAAACACTTTGTGACTTTAGCCCTGGAGTATAGATATAAAAGGTCAGCCTAGGATACTACGTTCAGATTGTGCACAGCCGTATCAACTCCATCAACTTGAAAGAATGTTAACAATACATTCCTCTCAAGTGCAAGTGCATGCGTTAAGAGAAAGAGCACCTTATAGTTGTGAACAACTCTGACTTGTAAGTAAATCATGATGGAATATCACGAACAATCAGTACACCGTCCTTCAGGTAATCGATGAAATGATCCACATCAAATCTCTCCTCAAAAATTTACTGGAAAATAATATATAAATAAGAAAATATATGAATAAAGAAAAGGCTAGATATTTAGAGTGTGCAAACATAACCAGATGAGTATGAGATATATTGATGTTGAATTAATATACATGATTACAATTACAGTTATACAATGATAAAGAATAATGTAACAGATCCAATTAATAGACTCTTTACAGTAGAGTTTGAAAGAATGGAACATACAACAATTCTTGGCTCATTTAGCCCACCCTCATCATGAATAAAAATGTATCCATTTGTTTCCTTTGCCTCGGGATATTATTCACATAACCAAGTACCAAATAAAATATGAATAATGATCAGTAGGGATGCCATAAGAATCTTACGGACTGAAGTTACACTAAATCTTTTGTTTGATTTTGGAAATATGAGAAGGCCAAAACTAAGTGAAATACAAATGCTTCCTTACAAATACATGACATGTGTAACACCCGCTTAATATTGACGGATCATGTATGTAAGAGGGCACGATACTTAGACGTTGTACCATTTATACTGGCCTGGACTCATTACCTAACTACTTTACACTCAGTCTACACTCAGTCAATACTCAGATTACTTGGTCAATACTCGTATTACTCTGTCGGAACAACCTACCGGATGCACTGACCTGATCAGTTCCCAACTATTACCACACTAACAAAAGGATATTGAAATACATGGAATATGATGTACCTGTAATTTAGTGGAACATAAGAGATCATAAAAAGGGTTTACACTTACCGATACTTTTTCTTGAAGATTATTCAATATAGCTTTTCACCTCGAGTAAGGAACGACCTCGAATTTGTTGTGTACTTCTATTAACCCGTCAATCAGAATTGCCCTCATTCTGTCTTGATTTTGGGCTGTGGGTGCATGTAGTCATGAACTTTGCTCTCATTCTACATCAATCACACATCAGAAGTTCAATAAACAAATAATAACCAATTTGGGTCTGGTTAAGGGGTCAGCTCCAATTTCGGTTAGCAAGGAAAGTAAAAAGGAAAGACCGAAATAAATAAAGGAGCAAATTTTAATCTATGGGTTTTGTGATAATAGTTAGGGTGGTGTCATGTTCTTCATAGTATGGTCAATTGGCCAGGTATTTTCAATTCTGAAACTGGATTTGTCATCTGAAAATCCTTAGCTGCATAAGCAATAACATAGAACTGTAGTTTTAAGGAGTGGTATTAATCAAGCTCTCAAAGCTATAAGTCTATAACTACTTTGATTCATAACTCTTAATCCTAAGGGGCTCGTGCATGTTTTATGCCTTACAAGTTATTGAGTGCAAGGTTTTAAGGAACCCATGGATAGCAGGATCAAGTAACCCAAGTACTAAATTATATGTTTCTGTAGCAATCCAGAAGTGATCACCCACAATTCAAAAATCTGGTTCAAAACCGGCGGAGGTTCATTTGAAGCGGCAAATTTCAATTATATTGGTCTCTTTCTTCATATGAATGAAATAAAAACAAAATTAAGTAATCTCAAAGAGCACTTTGTTCATCAACACAATTTCTCTTTTGAGTTCCCACTATTGTTAGTTATCTTACACGAATGTAATAATAAAATAAAAAGGCACACCCACAGACTTTACAGACAAAAGGCTAAAGGTATTAAGATTTTAAATTGATACAGCAAACACATCTTTCAAATTGTTACTTTGTTAGGCAAATCGTCGTTGAATAAATTAGCATAAGAAACAATAATATAAAAGCTTATACCTCATAGTTGCAGTTGGAGAACCCCAGTTTCTATATTTTGTAAAATGTGTTACAAAGATGGCTCTTCTTTGATGTGTGCCATCCATTCTTCAAACTTGATCCTTTTAAGGTGGCCTAGATAATCCATTATGCACCTGAGACATATATTGATGGATACCGTTGAATATATATAAAAATGAAATGATTTAGCAGTCATCTTTGTAGCATATTAAGTGAGAGACAACATAGAAATAGCTTAGGGTAACTAAATACTTACATTAAGGCATTAAGTCATGGAAGATTAATTCCCTGAAATAAAAAAAAACAGGGCCTAGTGGAAGATTGTGTAACAAAATCATAATATCAAGCCAAGTACATTATTTGATCAACTATTGATTCGAAGGGAACTTAACAGATGCTTTCAATGTTCAATAAACTGCACACCTTTCAATAAACTACACGCAAGAAAATCATTTATGTGCACGCGCAGATTAGACAACAAAATAAATGTTGTATCAGACTTCTATGCATTTACCCTTGTCAAATGCTTGATAACTGAAATTCCATCAAACACCCATATTTGAATATCTATATATTATTCAACTGAGCTCTATTATACAATATACATATAATATATCCTAACGAATCAAATGAACAGGACTACACGTGCATACCATCTATGATTCATAAAACACTTGTGAATAAGCACTTTGTATACAGCGAATGAAATCAGTACTCTTGTATTTTTTCTAAAATAACATATTCGTACACAAAACAGTGACTACTCCCTATCATATTCCAAAAATAAACATAGTTAAATTGAAAGGCTAACATCAATCTGTAAAATGAAAGAAAAATTAGTAACAAATGAATTTACACCTTAAATGTTGATTTTGGTTTTGTTTTATTTCTAGAGGGTCAAACAATAAAAAGAATTAGCATAAACTAAAATGTGTCGAATCGACTAATTATGATAGATTTGAATAAAGCAGTTAACATGTTGTGTGATTTATAAATAGGCTTATGAGTGTCTTACAAGCCGTTCAACTTGGACCGTTCAACCCATCTAGCCATTCCTTTTTAACTGAATGTTTTTTTACCCGTTTAAGATAAAACAAATGCCCATATTTTGACCATATTTAAGTAATTGGGCCATATTAGGCCCCATCTAGAAAACCACGAATGGGTGATAATAACACTATGTGAGAGCTTTCATAAAAGTTAAGATAAGGAATGATCTATACCTTTTGCATCTTGAGTTCCAACTAATGCTCGATTTTCTTAAGGACCTTTGCCAAGACATTTCCAAATATTGAAATCGATGTAGAACTTGTAGAATCTTGTACACAAAAGACAGTGTGCACCCGAATATTAATCATATACTGATATAAACAAAAAGGGCCTACAGGGTTTTAGTGAATAATGAGGGAAGAAAGCTAAAAAAAGATATTAAAGCTTTCTAGGAGGGGGCCAACATGTAGAACAGCGAAACAAAACTTTAAAATGGGTATAACCCAAATAACACTTGAATGGTCAGTTCAATAAGTCATAGTAAGAGAGGCATTTGATGTCGAAATCATAGATTCACCTAAATGCTCATACATGTACAATAGTTTAGCATTGTTAAACCAAGTGTGAAAGAAGGATGAAATCATACATTTAAAATATTAAAAACCTTTTCACATATACTTGTGTTCAACTCCTATATATTCTCACGAAGAGGTTAAAACGGGCGACACTATTTAGTAAATGAATCATGTACCTGCTTCCGGAAAGCTGCTTTCCATATAAACTGCACCTCCAGGAACATCCACATCAAACCTACAAATACTACTAAATAGTATTGCAGTGAATGCTAATCATTGACTGAACATAAGATATAAAATTCCAAATGTCAAATAATAATCTGAATCTATGGATGATAACAATTAAGCAGGTGGTATGCAATTGAAATAGACTTTTGTGAACCCATTTGACCATGAAATAGACTTTTGGCGACTCTGAAACCATCTGACCATGTCCCCCCTTAACTAAATTTGTCTAATTCAACTCATTTGACCCGTTTGAGACAAAACACAACCTAAATCGACCCATCCATAAGTAAATGGGTGTATATCTCATAAGAAGCTTACCTTGTAAGACCACAATAGCCGTCATAATGGGTCCATCTAAAGGTCTATCTAGCACCAACACATGTGTAAGGTTCAGATCCAAAGAAGCAAAAATTGACGAAATGATGTACTATATCACATTGTGATTACTATCACATAATGCATCTCCTTACAGGCTAACTTTCAAAACATGACCCATTAGCCGCATACAAAACTTGTGCATGTAAGAGCAATTAGATATGATTCTAAAAAGGATCGATGGGTAAAACATGTATATGCTCCCTGATGTAATAACTCAAATCACTGTATTTGTTTCAAAACCTTGCAATCAGATTTTGTACCTGCATAAATCACATATATACGTCTATAAGAATCTGGGGAGAAATGCTAATAAAAATGATGCAAATAGATCGAGCATTAATAGAAAAAACTCGAGTACATAGGATCTACAATAGATCAAACCATTCGTATATCTAATTCAAATCAATAAGAAATGAAAATAACAAAATCATATTTACATAAGAATACAAACAAAACGCTCATACACAAATGAATACACGAATTATTTAAGCTAAATTTATGAGCAACTTAACTCAAATCATCAATATATAATAAGCAATAATATTTACAACTGTATAAACATATTAAAACTATAATCAACACATTTATCAATTCAATGTATTGCGTAACACAAACATGATCGATAAGGGGGTAAACTTCTATGTGACATTTCGTCAAACATGTTGTGTGCTTTAAAGCAACATCCAAAATCGCAGTACCACAACAACGATGCATAACTGGAGAATAGAAAGAATAGAACACTAAAATTAGTTTAACAAAAAGAAACACAAGATAATGATATCATATATCAGAATTAGGAGATACCGAAGAGAGATTAATATAAGTGATTCATATGGAGATCATTTGCATCAATTTCTTCGATTTAGGATTTTACATGGGTGTATATGATCTAGTTCCGGGTTGTGGTGGGGTGGTGGTGTGAGCCGCACAGTGCAAGTGGCTTTGTGATGGCAGGGGGTGACGAATATGGTATGGCTGAGGTGGTGTGGCGGATGGGGGATTGGGGAGGTGGGTTGGAGAATAAAAGTAAAAAATTGTTAGGGTTTATGTTTTGCAGATCAATATGGTGGTAGTGAAATTAGAATTTGATTTCAAATTAGGTCCTGTGTAATCAAGGGCATTTTAGTAATTTATTACACAATTAAATGGTTAAATGATGTCATGTTTTGATCTAATGATGGCTTAAAATAGGATTAATGTGTAATTAAGGGAGGAGATTTGTTCAGGGTTTTTCTTTTAAATATATATATAGATTTCTTCGATTTAGGATTTTACATGGGTGTATATGATCTAGTTCCGGGTTGTGGTGGGGTGGTGGTGTGAGCCGCACAGTGCAAGTGGCTTTGTGATGGCAGGGGGTGACGAATATGGTATGGCTGAGGTGGTGTGGCGGATGGGGGATTGGGGAGGTGGGTTGGAGAATAAAAGTAAAAAATTGTTAGGGTTTATGTTTTGCAGATCAATATGGTGGTAGTGAAATTAGAATTTGATTTCAAATTAGGTCCTGTGTAATCAAGGGCATTTTAGTAATTTATTACACAATTAAATGGTTAAATGATGTCATGTTTTGATCTAATGATGGCTTAAAATAGGATTAATGTGTAATTAAGGGAGGAGATTTGTTCCGGGTTTTTCTTTTAAATATATATATAGATATATAGATTTTGCATATTTAAGTTAATAGAGTTTAGATTGTAAATAAAAGGTTAAAACGTAAAAGGGTTTCATATCTCGGTAAAATACTAAAATCCAATAGCGCATCCCTCTCTGATGAGTCTAGGGTTTATTCGTGCATTTCACGTCAATCAGCTCCAATAATTCCTAAATTCATATCCCTAATTCATTACAATTTCTAGGGTTTCAAACATCAACACATTCAATTTCGTAATCAATGGCGATTCCACTCGAATTATATCCCAGTCAAGACGATCTTCTCTACGAAGAAGAACTTCTCAGAAATCCGTTCAGTCTAAAACTCTGGTGGCGTTACTTAATCGCACGAACTGAATCACCGTTCAAAAAACGATCGATTATTTATGAACGAGCACTCAAAGCTCTTCCTGGAAGTTATAAATTATGGCTTGCGTATCTCCGTGAGCGTCTCGAATTGGTACGTAATTTACCGATATCGCATTCACAGTATCAAACTCTGAATAATACATTTGAACGTGCTTTGGTTACTATGCATAAAATGCCTAGGATTTGGATTATGTATTTGACTAGTTTGACTGAACAGAAGTTAGTTACTAGGACTCGTAGGACTTTTGATAGGGCATTATGTGCGTTGCCTGTTACGCAACATGATAGGATTTGGGAACCGTATTTGGTGTTTGTGAGTCAAAGAGGTGTGCCTATCGAGACTTCACTTAGGGTTTATAGGAGGTATTTGAAGTATGATCCTGGACATATTGAGGATTTGATTGAGTTTTTGTTGAATTCGGGGTTGTGGCAAGAGGCTGCGGAGAGGTTGGCGGGGGTTTTGAATGACGATAGGTTTTATTCGATTAAAGGGAAGACGAAACATAGGTTGTGGTTGGAACTTTGTGATTTGCTTACTCAACATGCTACTGAGATTTCAGGGTTAAATGTTGATGCGATTATTAGAGGTGGGATTAGGAAGTTTACGGATGAGGTGGGGAGGTTGTGGACTTCGTTAGCCGACTATTATATTAGGAGGAAGTTGTTGGAGAAAGCTAGAGATGTGTTTGAAGAAGGGATGACGACGGTTGTCACGGTGAGGGATTTTAGTGTGATTTTTGATGCGTATTCACAGTTTGAAGAAAGTGTGCTTGCTTTGAAGATGGAAGGGATGAGTGACAGTGAAGATGAAGAGGAAGATGGTGAAAAAGAAAACGGGATTGAGGAAGAAGATGAAGAAGATGATCGACTTAATGTGGGGAAGTTGGAAGAGAAGCTTAAAAAATTTTGGTTGGTTGACGAAAAGGATGTTGATTTGAGGATAGCGAGATTAGAGCATCTTATGGATAGAAGGCCAGAACTGGCTAATAGTGTTCTTCTTCGCCAAAACCCTCATAATGTTGAACAATGGCATAGGAGAGTCAAGATCTTTGAAGGCAATCCGACAAAGCAGATATTGACGTACACTGAGGCCGTAAGAACAATTGATCCAATGAAAGCTGTTGGAAAACCTCATACCTTATGGGTTGCATTTGCCAAGTTGTATGAAACTCATAAGGACATTGCTAATGCGAGAGTGATATTTGATAAGGCTGTCCAAGTTAACTATAAAGCTGTGGATAACTTGGCTAGTGTCTGGTGTGAATGGGCGGAGATGGAGCTTAGGCACAAAAATTTCACGGGAGCACTGGAACTAATGAGGCGTGCTACAGCTGAACCCTCTGTTGAGGTAAAACGCAGAGGTAAACCTATATTCTTTGTCTTGAGTTTTCCTGGTGAACACTTATTTATAAAAGAATCCATGTGTTCTTCTTATTTGCTAGACTAGAAAACTATCAAGAATACTTAGATAACATGAATTCATACTACACTTTTATAGCATGGGTGATTCATAGTTGATAGTCTGGACTCTATTATGAAACGTATGATGAAGTGGTTTCTACGTTATGCTATTGTAGCAAGTATACTTATTATATTTGGACTCGATATCATGACTTATACTCCTTTATTGTTTCTTTCTGTTAATTCTTTCTACTCCAGTGGCTGCTGATGGCAATGAACCTGTACAAATCAAGGTGCATAAATCCCTACGACTATGGACATTTTACGTGGATTTAGAGGAAAGTTTAGGCACTTTGGAATCTACGCGTGCCGTGTATGAGAGGATCTTGGATCTTCGCATTGCCACTCCACAGATTATCATAAATTATGCAATGCTTTTAGAGGTATGAAGGTCTCTTTCATTGCATATATTGTGACTTCTCTTTTCTTCATGTTACATTTCTACTAATTAATCTCACAAGCTAAAATTTTTCTTGTATCTGGTTCAGGATAATAAGTACTTTGAGGATGCTTTTAAGGTCTATGAACGAGGGGTGAAGATCTTCAAATATCCACATGTGAAAGACATTTGGGTTACTTATCTTTCAAAATTTGTCAAAAGATATGGGAAGTCCAAACTTGAAAGGTCTAGAGAGCTATTTGAGCATGCTGTTGAGATGGTATAGTTACTATTCTTTTATAACCTCCGCTTACGATATCAAGTATCTATTCACCTCCTCTACATTTCTTTCTGGTTACAGTAGTAACTTATTGGTTCGATTTCTCATGCTTTCTAAACAGGCTCCTGCTGAAGTTGCAAAGCCATTATATCTACAATATGCCAAGTTAGAGGAAGATTATGGTCTAGCAAAGCGAGCCATGAGGGTTTATGATAAAGCAACTAAGGCGGTCCCACCCAACGAGAAATTGAGCATGTATGAAATCTACATAGCCCGTGCAGCTGAAATATTTGGAGTTCCTAAAACTAGGGAGATCTATGAGCAGGCAATTGTCTCTGATGGACTTCCTGAAAAGGATGCGATGAAGATGTGCATCAAGTATGCAGAACTTGAGAAGAGTCTGGGAGAAATTGACCGTGCTCGTAAAATATTTGTTTATGCTTCCTGGCTTGCGGATCCTCGTTCTGATGGCGACTTTTGGGATAAATGGCATGACTTTGAGGTAAAGCATGGCAATGAGGATACTTTCCGTGACATGCTTCGTATTAAGAGGAGTGTTTCTGCTAGACATAGCCAGGTACTCCTGCTTTCTATTGTTTAACTGTGTTTTTGTTTAATCGTTTTTTCTTTTTAATTTGAGATTACAAGGATCTAAGATGAACATCCTCGCACTAAAGAGTCGGGCACCATTTCACTTTCTAGGCTATTTGAGTTTACACTAGTATCTGTCGGACATAGTGACATACCCACTTTCACACATCTGGTTCATGAAATAATTTAATATGGCACCTTACTAGTATGTAGCGAAGGTCATGTATAGATGGCCAAATGGTCCAAGGAGGCCAGGCCGAAGAATAGATAGGCAGGCCCATTTTTGTGTGTGCAGGGAACACTTGAATCAAGGAGCTGATAGAGCCTACATTTGACCTGTTGGAAAGGAAAACAAAAGGCAGAATGGTGTGGGGGGGGGGGGGGGGGGGGGGGGGGGGGGTCTGTTTATGTATCATAATGGGAAGTTTCATACTTTCATTAACTAACAGAAAAACCGAGCAGGCCTAAGGAGACTGGTTAACTTGAAAAATTTCTGTTAACGTATGTGCTGATGAATATTTATATAGGGATAAAAAGTAAATATATCAATTTGTTATATCTTTTTAATTAAAACCGAACCAGTCTTTAAAGACTAGCGTGGACCATCATCCCAAAATTTTACAGCATGGACTGGCTAATTCAAGGCCCTGACCAAACCGTGCATATATGCAGAATATTTTGATTTCAAGGGTAACTGTAGTGTGCTGAGTCTCTTTGTCTCTAGGAGGGAGCTCTCTGCTTTTTGACCTAATAGGTCTGTCCATGCATTGCTTGCAAAAGTTATTTTACTTCTAACTTACTATATGAGCTACGCCTTCTTGTTGTATTACTATTCCATGCATCACATTTCTGGTTGCCTAAGAACTGTTGAGTAAAGTAGAGGTGGCAAAATGAATGGGTCGGGTCGGGTCGGGTCACGGGTCTAGATGGGTTTGGGTCTAAATGGGTCCGGGTCAAATGGGTCTCGGGTCGGGTCGGGTCATCGGGTTCACCAAAATTTTTTTTTTTTATTTGAGTGAAAAATGAAAAAAATGAAATGAGGTGAAAAAAAAAAAAACTACCCGCTAGACCCGTCTAAACCCGTTGGTTAATTGTTACATAATTAAAGGTTATATTGAAAAACCCATTTAGACCCATCCAAAAAATGGGGAGGAGACCCAACAAACCCACCCCCTCCTAAAAATTAACCAAATTGACCCAAAATTAACCAATGGGTCTAAAATTGCCACCTCTAATGTAAAAGCTACAATTAACCCTTATGCTTGGCAAATTCGACCCATTCGTCTATCAGTGGGTATATTCTTCGCCAACGAGTCAAACCTTAAAATAAGAGCATTTAGCTTAAAACACAATGGGTCAAACGGGTCAAAAGTTGCCCGAAGTGTAATCCATAAATTTTTCTGTGTTATCATATTAAAAAAACTTACATTATCATGAAATTATACACCTGACACATATTATATTCATAGAAATATATTTCTTCGGACAAAAGGTGTTTATTTCGGTCTATACAAACAAATTACACATTTCGATCCGTTAATTTGCTGGCGTAATGGCGATTGCCCATTTTGCCACATTTACTTATGGTTATTATTTAGCCAATTCCTATAAATTGATGAGTGAAGATGGTTGTATACATAAAAAAATATACAACATTCAATGATACTAACAGTTGTTAATTGGATATTGCAGACGCACGTCATGCTACCCGAGTATTTGATGCAGAAGCCTACTGTGGGTGAAGCCATGGATCAATTAAAAAAAGCCGGTGTGCCTGAAGATGAAATGGCTGTTTTAGAAAGGCAGCTAGCACCTGCTGCCCCTAAAGACCTTGCCACCAATGACACCACCAATAGAAAGTTTGTTGGATTTGTAAGTGGCGGGGCTCAATTAACAGAAATCTCTTCCGATAAAATCCAGAACCAAGAAGAGATTGAACTTCCAGAAGGGAGTGACAGCGATGAAGACAATGATGATAAGACTGTTGAGGTTGCACAGAAACCTGTACCCGATACTGTATATGGAGGTCTCGTTAGAAAAAGAGACGAAGAAGCAGAAAAAGAGAACGGAAATGGAGGAGATGGTGAGACCCGTCTTGGTGCACTTGAAAGAATTAAACGAATGCGCCAAGGTAACTAATATTCTCAGGTTCAGAGTTCATCTAAATTTTGTTTTCAAACATTTTATTTGAGAATTGTTTAGAGAGATCTTGTAAAGAACCTGTACTTGATGTTTCACGGTATTATTAGAAATCCTTTTGTTGTTTAGATTAATTTGTTATGAAACTTATCAAGTAACAGAAGTTATAGAAAAACATCTCTTGATCTCTGACCTTTAACTTTGCCATAGTTATAGTTGCTTCAGGCCTTCGGGGACATCTCATAATGTTTTAACAAAACTTTCTATTGTTGTTAGCTACAGTATTTATTTTACGATGATCACAACTAAAGAATACCGTTCAATATTTAATTTTGGTCTACTTTAGGTCTAAGCTTTATGTAGTTTCTTGCTCATAATCACACGAAGTTAGTAGTAGTATTGTTTTTGGTCTAATAATTGTTTAATAGTTAGATTAATTAATCGTTTCTTTAAGTTTGTCTAAATTTTTACTGGCAGCCTTCTACAAAATCTTAATTACGACAATCATTCCCTCTTTTGAAACTTATTACGGCAATAATCATTTAGACTAACAATTATTAACTATTTTGTTAAAATGACCATGTGTTGATATTTTAGTTAACGAGTGTTAACTACTCCGTTAACTAACGATCGATCATAAAGAATTGCCAATTAAATTTGAAGCAAACTTAAAGGATGATTTGTGTTTTTTTTTTTTATCTGAATGACTAAAAATATGTTAAATAAAGAAAGAACAGCATAAGCCCCAGCCAAAAAAGAGGAGGAAGAGTCTGAAACAAATGGTTCCAAGGCAGAGCTCGGAATAAAAATAAGAAATTTGTCTTCCAAGTAAAACATAAAGCAACTGCCTAAAATAACCAGGCTAATCAGTCACCAAATTTCTAGGATTGCTGATCCAGCCACTCCGGTCAATCCCATGTTCATCTACTTTGAATCCATTGAATAGAGTCTTTGTAAAGACGGAAACAAGTCTTTTTCCTTGATTGGTTGTTTTTCCGTTCCCGAATGAACAAGACGGTTTCTTTTATTCCATATCAACCAAGCAAGAACAATATGAACACCTTGAATTGTTTTCTCGAACTGATTGTCACCAACAAAGCTGTGTTCGCCGAGAGCGAGCCTAAAATAACTATAATAGGCTAGTTAGTCACCCTCTAGTTGTATTGTCAAATGATCTTGGGTTTTACAAGTATATGGATTCATGTTGAGCGTCCAAATGATTTGAAGTGCAACAAAGTATCAATTTTTTCATCTGTTTTTAGCCATACACTACCAAACATGCTAGAGTGTTGTACTGTACAACACTATATAACATGCTTGGTAGTGTACGGTAAAAAAAAAATGTAATGTACGAATCACTTCCATTATCATATTCATAAAAATAAATGTTTCTTTTCCCAAAAAGGATAATTTTCACTAGATATGATTAGCATTAATTTGAAGTACTTAGTTAAAGGAAGAGAGTATTAAATTAAATTAAATAAGGGTTTGTCTATACATTTTTTTTTTTTTGAAAGGCTAAGTATATTAAATTATGTCTAATAGCAAGGTGCTAATTAGACTCCAAAATGTACAAACACCAAAAGATATCCCATGGATATAATTCGAACTAGAAGGATACTAAAAAGGATTAAAAAAACCTGAAAAGATTTCAGGAAAAAATCCCCGATAATAGGGGCCAAGCCACCGGTTTTCACCCTATATCGTTTTTGATAGTATCCCATATGAATTAATCCAAGAGGTTATCAGTAATACACCAATATAGAACTAATCAAATTACAAGCAGTTCTATCCTTCTAAGTGTATTCCCAGCTTACTTTCATCCCATGTTCAAATTTCTTCATGCAGCAACTTTCTTCAAGCATCAACAGAAGCATCAACTCATCATTCCATACATCAACAGAAGCATATTTCAACATGTTAATCTATCATGAAGTCCAGCCATTTATGATCCTCAATACTCCATTTAGAAAACCGATTTTTAATCCATAAGAAGCCCATTGATTTGATTTCGTTCAATAATCCACGGACATTAATCTTCGATCCCTTGAATATACTTTCATTACGAGCTTTCCAAATTACCCAGCAAGCTACCATGATAATCGATTGGATAATCACCTTCCTAGTATTTGATCCCTTTACATAATTATGAAAGAATATCAAATCCTTCACCGAAAAGGTAAACATCGGTTGTAACTTGCACCATTCTTCTATACCATTCCATACTTCCTTTGTTATTCTGCAACCGGTCATCAAGTGCTCTACTGATTCAGCATGTTCCCCACATAATGCACAATCTGAATCTGCTATATGTATGCCTCTTCGTTGCAACGCATCTTTTGTAGGAAGTCTATTCAACAATAATCTCCAACCAAAGATATTTATCTTTCTAGGCAATACCTTATTCCATGGAAATATCTCTACCTCTTCGGCCATAGAATATGACTTTAGCAACTTCCGGGCTGAGCTCACCGAGAACGTTTTGGCACCTTTCAAGCCCCATTCCCATCTATCTTGATTATCATTAAGATTAACCTGAATACCCAGATTATACAGATTAACTAGCTCATTTATTGCATCATGAGACCAATCACCATCTTTCCAATTCCAATTGTACTCACCACTGTTTGCTAATCGGCTCGCAACCGTGATATTCTTGACCGATTCTAAGTTGAACAAGTTTGGAAATAACTTGCATAATACACCATGACCCGACCAATTATCCCACCAGAACCTCAATGTTTTTCCATTTCCTATCTTCCCTTGGAACCATTCATTAATATCTACTCCTTTAGCAAAAAAGGAATTATCTATTGAACAAATGGATTTCCAAGTTCCAGATGCCGTTAACTTGCATGGGATAGATTTTACCATACGTCGTGTTTCATGCAGTGCCTTTATGCAACACCTCCATAGCCTTCCTTCTTCATTTCTAAACCTCCAATGCCACTTAGTAAGTAAGCCAATGTTGAAATCTTTTAAATCCGTCAATCCCAATCCACCGTAACGTTTTGGTTTTGTGACTATATCCCAAGATACCCAACTAATACCCCTTTCATCTTTTGATCCACCCCATAGAAATCTCCTCCTCAAACAGTCAAGTTTACTTATAACACATATCGGTGCCTTATACAATGAGAAATAATAAACCGGGAGGCTTTCAAACACAGATTTTATTAACGTAACACGACCCCCAATCGATAATGTATTAGCCTTCCATAATGATAATCTTGTTTCTACTAGATCAATCACCGGTTTCCAATTTTTTGCCTTATTCATATTAGCGCCAATTGTAAGCCCAAGATGTACAAACGGCAATTTACCAACCTTACAGCCCAAGTCCGAAGCCACCCTTCTTACCTCATAATCATTACAACAGACACCATACAAAGACGATTTATGGAAGTTGATTTTTAAACCCGAGATTAGATTAAATGATCGCAAGAATCTTGTCAAAAAATTAACATTATTTTGCGACCACTCCCCTATCACCATCACGTCATCCGCATACATCAAATGTGATAACAGTGGACCCTTATTTGGTATTTGCACACCCTTAAACATTTCCAATTTGCAACCCTTTGACATAAAATACGTGAAAGCTTCCATCGCAATTATAAAAATGAAAGGAGAAAGAGGATCTCCTTGCCGAACACCTCGTTCATATTGGAACTCCATAGAAGGTGATCCATTAATTAGAACCGATGCCCTAGCCGAGGCCAACACTCCACGAATCCAACATCTCCATTTATCCGAAAAATTCATATACTCCATAATAATATCCACAAAATCCCAGTTTATTGAGTCAAAGGCTTTCTCAAAGTCAATTTTAAAGAAAAGTGTTTTCTTTTTCAATCTTCTTGCCCACCCCAACACTTCATTAATTATTAATGGCCCATCGAGTATGTTCCTTCCGGAGATGAATCCGGTTTGAACATCGGATACCACATGGTTAATGACCTTTCGCAATCGATTAGCAAGCACTTTAGAGATTATTTTTGAGACACAACCAAGCAAACTAATGGGGCGAAAGTCATTTAAACCATTTGGATCTATAACTTTGGGAATTAAAGTTATAAAACTTGAAGACATACCTTTGTGGATAAAACCATCCGAATGGAATTGATGCATTAACTCCATGAAATCATTCTCCAACAACGTCCAGAATCTTTTTATAAAGTTAAAATTAAACCCATCCGGTCCCGGAGCCCGGTTTCCATCACAATCCTTTATTGCATTTAGAACTTCTTCTTTTGTGAAATGAACTACCATACTATCCCGAACCTCGTTCTGCAATCTGTTGATACCCTCACACTTAAATGGTGGCCTGCGTTTTAGAGGTTCATGAAAACGCCTAGCAAAGTGGGTTTGAGCTTCTTGTTTAATTCTACTCGGCACTGTACACCATTCATTATCGATTAAAAGACCATTGATACGTGACTTGCAAATTCGATTCTTGATGAATCCATGAAAAAATGCGCTGTTCTCATCTCCTTCCACCGCCCATTTGATTCTCGCTTGTTGTCTTAAATCCAATACTTTGTCCGCTTCCAGCTTACTCAACAGCATACGACATTCTAACTCATGATTAAGTTCCTGTTCAGTAAGTAAACGTGCCTCCATCAATTCCTCATAATTAGATACCAATTCTTTTGCCTCCACCATTTGACCATTTTGCCTTTTCTTTACACCAACAATCCAATCTTTAATAGCTTGTTTCATACTTTTGAGTTTGAAAACCAGAACCTTTGATGGTGCACCACTCATTGAAATGCTATTGCAGCCATGTGTAACAACATCCGGCAATTCCGGATGATTAAGCCATGAATCAAAAAATTTGAACGGTCTCGGACCAAAGTTTCTTGAGTCCGTTATTAGAATTATTGGGCTGTGATCCGAGGCACCCATTTCTAATGCCGAGAATGATGCCTCAGGCCACTTGTTCCAAAATGATTCGCAAACAAAAGCCCTATCTATCTTACTTAATTTCTGTGTGTTTCCTGCTCGAAACGTGTATTTCTTTCTTCCCATCGCATACTCCAATAGCCCCGCGTTAAAGATAAAATCGTTAAAAATTTGAGCTCCATTATGATTGAAGATAGAATTGAATCTATCCTCGGGAAATCTTACCTCATTGAAATCTCCAATGAGTATCCAACGGCCAAAAAACTTCTCTTTGACAGCCAATAATTTATTCCACAGGTTGATTTTATCCGAGCGGTTTTGTGGGCCATAAACATTGACAACAATTAAAGGAGTGATATCACCCACCAATATGCCATAAACCAGGAGAAAATTTCTATCTTTTATGACCTGCTGCTTCATAAAACAATCCGGGTCCCATAACGAAAACAAACCCCCTGATCGTCCAGTCGCATTCACCCATTCCATATCAAACTTGCCTTTTCCCCAGAATTGATCTAATCGTAGCTTAGATCCATCATCTAGTGCTGTTTCTTGGACACAAATAAAGTTCTTGGACACAAATCGTAGCTTTGTCTATACATACACCGTCTACTAACTATCTATACACCTATTTACCTATATAGGCTAATAAAGTAGTAATAATTAGTCCAGTAAATTAAGCCCGCATCTCTCTCTTACCACCTCCAAAAGACCCTCCACTCACAATACATGTAAACCCTAATATTAAGTCTCTCACTGCATCTCATACTATCCTCTCACATATGTTCCCACCGACAGCCGCCACCGTACTGCCATCGCCGGCCGCCACCGTACTGCAACCGCCACCGCCGGCCGCCACCTTACTGAAACCGCCGGCCGCCACCATATTGCAACCGCCATCGTTGCGTTCTGTCTTTCTCTCCCGAATATTCTCAATGTCGTTATCTCCCTTCCAACGCTGCCATCTTTTCTTTCTGTCTCTATCTCACTCGTTGATGCTCTAAATCCCTCTTTAGATGTGGTTTGTTTTAAATCTAATTCAAGATTCAACAATTCGATTTTCTGTATTTGTAAGTTCATTTAAGTAATAAATAAATATATAAATTTGACTAAACCATAAATAACAATCACTAATTAAAATCATTATTTAATGTATAATCAATAAATGTTCAAGTAAATTTTCTTGGTAACATATACTCCGTATTAGGTCAAATACTGAGTCAGCTCTAATAATTATAAATTATAAATGTTAGATTATAATTGGCAACACAACTCTCAAAGTAATGCATAAACACATGTAGTGGTGTATAAATAGTACTACCCATTAAATAATGATAGTACAACATAAAGTTCATGATTACATCCACCATCTTGGCTTTGGTGTTAACTGCAAGAATACACCAAATGCCCGTTGGCTCATCTACCTACATTGGGCATTTGGTTTGATGCATAACACGTACTCTTTGTAGAAAAAATAATTTAAATGGTATGGTTAAAAATAGGTCAAAAGTCAAAACTAATTTGAGAAAAATGGTACGGAGTCAAACTTGTAAGTACACTGAAATACATGAAATAAATTACTCCGTATATGTTACTCTATCCGTCTCAATAATAAGTGTTCACCTACAAAAGTATAACACACAGTTTTTGAAAAGTACAATTATTTCACTTTTTATCATTCAAATTTCTATTCCATCATTTCTCTCACGTATAAACTTTTTCTGAAAAAAAAAGTACTTAGTACAAGGGTATTATGGTAAGAGCGACTTTTTATTTATGAAAGCGGATATTTATTCATTTATTTTGGTTTACATCTGAAAAAAAAAAAGAGAATGTATAGACCACACACATATTTCAAATAAATTTATTTTGATCTATTAAAAAAAAATATAAGTTGTATAAAAGCACCACCAGTTAAGATTACATGTTTTATTTTATCTTTTACGAGTACTTTTTTTTATGTGACCAAAGCGTATGATACAATGATGTAGTTGGTATATGAGCCTAGTTATAGATCCCAATGATTTTGTCTTGAAGACCTACTTGAACTTTTTGGTGTAACCTCTAAATACCATCATTCTTCCTCACCCCAACCAATAACCATACTTCTTCTTTAATCATCCGTTTCTTTTTACTCATTCACTCCCAGCACAGGTATACACGTTACCATTTTAGATTGTCCCAAATAAGTATTTGCTTTTACGTTTCAGCCAATCGAAAGTAATTTTAAAACGGTAGATATGGTATTTGATTGGTGAAAAATGTAGTTAATGGAGAATCTTAAAACTGTGTGTAATGTCAAAGTGGACACTTTAACTGAAATAAGAGGGAGTATTGTTTGTTTTATTTTGGGTTAATAGACACATATGGTATCAAACTTTCACAAAATGTCCAATCTAGAGCACAACTTAATTTTTTTAACAAAAAAATAATCTAACTTTTAAAACCTATTACCTATGTGAAAAACAAAACCGATTAGCAACATGTAACCAGTTGCATGATTCATCATAACAATTTAATAAAATTTTAGTTATCCTTAAACCCGTTACGTTTTTAGGGTTGTAGTTAATAATTATTGATACTTTCATAAATTGAACATTTTGTAAGCTGTGTGTTAACCTTTTTTTTTTTTTTTTTATTCAAATTGTCTTGAGTTTTGAGGCTTATGATTGCCCCAACAAACTGCTGGAAGTGTTTGTTTAGAATACATCATACAAAATATGAACTTTAACCATATATATCATATTATACAAGAGAACAAAAAAAGATACAAAAGTGAAAGACAGAGTATTTATATTCACAAAATTAGTACCATTATCAGATTATCTGTTAAGAGTTGCTTAAAAAGCCCCAAAAGGCTCATGCATCAACAGTTGTACCAACTCCCAATAAAAGTCCTAATCCCATGAAGCATAAGTTAAGCCAAGTTTTAGGCTTTTAATGTCCCCATAATCTCTATTCTAACATCCTCTCTTATACATGTACTTTTACCACAAAAATTGCATAATCTCCAAAAATGGCTACTTTAAGTACACTTGAACTCATGCTTCATCAAATTCAAAACCAAGAAACTATTGAATCCCATTGTGATCATGGAAGGATGCCAATGTTACCACAACGCCCGGTTTCTAAGGCTCGGATGCCGACTACAAGAGTTAGAAATGCAGTTTTGTCATTTCACTTAAACGAGATTGGTGGCAAGAAAATCGAAGAGTTTGTTAATGGCAAGACCAAAAGAGATGGATTTACATTTGTGAATAGTGGCCTTGTTCTTAGTAAGGTGCGAACCGATTTTTTTTTTTTTTTCTGTATGTCATACTCGTGTTATGTTTACTTGTACTACATAGTTAGACATTTTACGTTGAATTGATTGCTTTTGTAAATATTGTTTCGACGAATCCATTTTATTAAAACTGTTATATATGTCATATTGTTTGAAAAATGCCAGTTTTAGTTGATAGCATTAGTTGATGCAAATTTTCTCATACATCAAATATTGAAAGTTCAGTAGGTTTATGGGACATAAAAGAGTGAATTTGTTTAGAAGGGACAGAATAAAAAGTACGTAGCGGTTTTAGGCAATTAACCCTTTTTTATACTCAGTACAATAAATTTGTTAAATGGTCATAATAAAAAACTTGAGTATCTGCAGAATGAGATGAAGAATGAAGGAGAGGAAAAAGCAGAGATGGGTATAATCTTAATACAAAAATGTTTTCGCGCATACCAGGCACGCTTTCATTATCACAAGCTTAAGGAAGGGATTCTTGCACTTCAATCATGTACTGATATTCTTTTCATATTTTATAGTATATTTCAATAAAAGTTTACCCAATATGTTTAAGAGATTTAATTTTTAAACAATTGCTAGTTTGTTGCATCTAATACGAATTCACTGCTCTGCAGATATTTTATGTAGTAATAGTATTACCGTGTATCGTCCAGAAAATGCTTGAAACATTGGTTATGCTTGAAACTCGAAAAATCTAACTGTATTGCATGATGAACTAATCTTGCAGATGTTCGTGGTGAAAATGCAAGAAGAACGTTCCAAAATTCAATTAAAAGGCTCACAAAAACACAAATCCATCAAGAGTTCGTGTGGAAACCATTGAGGAATAAGGAGACGACTATTATTTATTTGCAATCAGGTGAGAGCAAATGGTGACAATATGTGCTAACTTAAGGCTTTATCCAATCTAAAAGTTCTCATGTTTCTGTACCTTTTCTTACATTTTATAGTGGTTAGAAGTTGGTTAACTCGAAGACACCTTGACTATACAGAAGATGCAACCATCGAGAATAAGAAAGAAGCGAATGACGACATACACAATGAGATTGTCGAAAGTGAGGTACACATAGTTTTAGTTACACTCTGGTCGTTTGACTTTTTGAAAGATCGAGTGTGCTCAGTGACTTAAAATCGTTTTAGGAACATGTCATGGTGTCAGAGTCCTACATTCGTGATCTTGAACAACAAGTTTTAAGGACTGAAGCCGCCTTACAACACAAGAAACACGAAAACTCTATCTTGGAGCTTCAAATCCAACAAATTGATAGGACATGGGAGTTACACAAGGCTAAGATGCATTTAAAGGAGAAAGTATGGCAAGATGAGTATAAATCTATTCAAGTATGTTCATCATATCACATATTAATATTCATTCTTAACATTTTACATATATTCAAGAGACAGAGTATACGAATTTGATTAAAAATTTTCTTAAGAGAGCAAAAAATATCCGATTCATGATTTTGTAGTAGGATCTATAGACGCTTCTATAGTTCTATTCATCTGCTAAATTTGAGGGGGAGAACTCCTAGTCTACTGGCTCTCCAAGATTCCGTTTTTGTAGGGAAAGTTTCAACAATTGGTAACGGAAGTTCAAAAAAACCTCGATTTGGATAATGTAAATTCATTACGCACATTGTGAAATTTGACATTGTTTATACAAGCTTTTAAGCTATCCAGCACGAAGCTCAGGCTTTTAAATTTCTATGCATTTTTGTTCCAGATAAATTTAGCTTCTGCTAGAGAATGGATGAAGAAGGAAATCACTTGTGTCCCTCGAAACCTTCCTCAACGTCAAGAAAATGTGAAAATGAACCTTACAATTAGACAGATTCTTGAGACACAAGAAACTGATCATGGTTTTCATGTTGACGATACGTTGGATTCAAGAAAAGCTCAAGAACATGAGCTTCGAAAGTTGAAGAGTCGATTTAAGGCATGGAAAACAGAGTTTAAAGCTCAGTTACATGACATAAAGAAGACACTTGATAGATTTGATCATTGTACAACAAAAAGAGTACATAAAAGTTGCTTAAACATTCTCGAATAAGATTTAAATCCACACATATGTATAGACACAATTACAAATAACGTAGATCTTGTATGTTACGCTGAAACCCATCGACAACTTTTGGATATTTTCGTACATTATATAAGATTTTTGTGGACGCTTCTACGTCTTTAGCGAACTTCAATCCGTTTGACATGTACTTCCTTACCCCCGATTTAAATGTCCACAAAATGACAGTCTTAAGCATATGTAATACCGCACACTCAAATTTTGGTAGACCCAACTAATAGAGTTTTGTGTGTGAGTGGAATTTAAGGATATAATGAGAAAAGTTATTTTCTTTTTTATTTTTCAAATGAGTATTGCTACGTAGGCTTGTTTAATTATTTAGATGGACCTAAAAGTAGACCTAATGTATTGAGCGGTTGATACAGTTTCTCTCTCATAATCTTATTATTTAAACTGAACATATATCGATCTCACATTTTTAGGCCTAGTTTAACTCTACCTGATACCTATCCATCAATTTCCTTTTCAAATACACATTTGTTGTGAAACAAACAAAAATTAAATGTGATAGATAAAATTGAAACAGATGGGATATCAAATTTCTCTGACTTGAAAGTTGTGCCAGTTTTCAAATTTCAAATATTTCTTCCGGTCACCGGTTTCACCGATGGCCGGAGAGACTTCAACTTTTCCGATCTTCATTCTCGTTTCAGCTTTGCAAAGTTTACATTTCTTCATCTGAGTTTTCTTTCAACACTTTTTCATCTCCTCTATTCTCCTTCATTGTTGTAGTCGGGAGATTCAAACCGTAAACGTTGTTTCATGGTCGATGGTTGTTTCAACCATCTCACCGTGGCTTTTCATTTCTTCATCCTTGTTTGTCCACCACCGTATTCGATTTATGTTCATCGACACCGATTCTCGGTTTCAACACTTCTGTCAACAACTCTATTTCTACTTCCTTGGTGACCCATTCGGAACTTCTTGCATCTTTAGAAGTTCCGGCGGCTTCAATTGTTCACCAGCCGCACCTGCCTGCCTTGAAGATGCGTAGTTTTGCTGTTTCATTGATCAAAAGTGGTCGTGTCTTAAATTCTTTGCGGTGTTTCGCCCTTATTTGGTGGTCTAAACATCAAGTTGTTAGACTTGAACGGCCGGTCCAAACATTGTTTTCGTTACTAATTTCCTTTGAAATAAATTTCGACCTCAGATTCAAGTATGGGTTTTCAATATTTTATGGACAAGGTTCCTCCAATTACTCTCTCTAGCAAAGTAAATTTCAATGGATGTGAAGCAAGTAGTTTTCAATGTAATTTATGGTCTGGAAAGTCGTCTTTCCTCCCTCAATGTAATCTCAAGGATATCTTTTTCAGATCCATATCAACCTATTTATGTTTTTCGCAAAAAAGAAAGAAAGATGGAATATCAATATTTGGGTTTGCTTTCTACTGACTACTGAGCACCTCATTATACGGTCCAATAAGGTCCATTAGACTGATAGACTCTATCACTCTAATAAAATCAATGGGCCGGACTTTCATATACGATGTCTAATAGTGATGTTCTTTACTTCTTTTAGTTGGGGTGGATTTATTGAGCCAAAACCATGGAAAAAATTCAAACGTTTTCTACAATGAAACAATTAGTCAATTAGCGATAAAATAGATTTTTACACAACCTTTTGAGATTTGAAATATATATCATTAATCATTAATCATTAACTTATATATATAAAGAACCAAAGTGTTTATATGTTGACAAATAAGCTTCCAATATTTTGACACATCATCATCATCATTAGCATTTGAATAATATTTCTTTTTTAACTAATTTCAAAAAAATTCAATATCTCTTTTTTCTTAAGACAGAGATCAATAAGTATAAGTGTCATTATTATAATTAGATTAAATTGCTCATTAAATGTGTTCTATATCATCATCATCATCATCATCATCTAAAAACTCTTCTTGTATTATATCTTAATCACACTTATAATGTTTATTACATAACACTAATTACTTAATCAGAATCATAAATCATATTCTTAAATATGTTATACAAAACACATTAATAAATTAATCACAATAGCAGTGTTGTAAAAAGTGCCCTAGGAGGCCGATTAATCGAGGATTAATCGGGGAATGGGGTTGTGACGCCCCGACTTAGGCCTGGGCAGTCTAAAAAAGCGGTCAAACTTGGTCAACGGTAAAAAAACAGGATTAATAGGGATTAATCGGTCAAAGATGGTAAAATTCGGTCAAAGTTGGTAAATTCGGTCAAAGTCAACTTTAGTCAACGTTTTTGATATTTTTAAAAATTAGGGTTTTGAGTCCATATACTCAAAATTGGGACGCTCTTCTCTTTTCTATGGTGGACTAGACCAAGACTTAGACGAGAACGAATAATGAATCTAGTAACTAATATTTATGTTTGAAGTATTTGAACAATTGAACGATTATGTTTATGTTTTCTAGACAATAATGTTTATGCTTATGTTTATAGTTCTATTTTATATTTTTGCACATATATTTTTGAGGTATATTATTTAAAGGTTAAAAAAAATTCCGAGTACTCCCAGATTAATCCCCGATTCGACCGAGTACTTGAAACGCCCCAAAATCAGAACCATTTTTTTAACGCTTTTGGTAATGTCCCACAACTAATCCATATATATATTTGATCTATGGTAAAGTTCCATAGCTAAAATAGGCTTTTAAAAACCAAAATATTCATTTTCCACTATGATACGCGATCCCGGAAAGAAGTGGGATCGCGTAAGCACTTGAAAAACATTCTGATACAAAAATACACTATCATACGCGATCCAGAAAATATTTCTGGGATCGCGTAGCTATGCCTATTTTGGAAGTCAGCAAAAGTCAAATTTTTAACAAATTTCAAACGAGCATAACTTTTTACTCGTTGCGAGTTAGGACCTAAAATTTTGCACACACAACCACTATAACATTATAAAACTTTCTCTTTTGACACTTTTTCAAATTTCACAAAAATAACCATTTTGAACGTGTCACCAATTTAGTACCATTTCGGCCACTTTGGTGAATATATCAAATTCCAAACCACATGGTCTCTAACTTAACCCATTAGCACACTCACTTAACACTTGAAAACAAACTTAGAAAACACATTTGACCATTGATTCACTTTCATTTTCACACCCAACCACATAATTGACCCATTTTGACACTTTCGACCCGTTTAACCAAAACAACCATAATTTAACCAAACGACACCCTTTTTCCACTCATATATGACTCTTTTGACGTTGTTGACTATTTGTCAACTTCATCTTTGACCAACCAATCACTTTCAACCTATTTCTACAATTCAACACTTTGACCCAAACCAAACCAATCATATAACTTCATACACTTGACAACCACATACACTAGACACCATAACTCAGTTTCACTTCCAAAGTCAACTACTATACATTGACCAACATATTTAATTCGAAAACTCTTTTGTTGAAACATAGTTTGTGACAACAGATCTAGCTTGAAATAGGACTAGTGTAATTATTATCATGCTTGTACATTGGTTTAGATTTGTAAATGAATATTTGTTTTGTTAATAATATTCGTTAAATATATTAGAATGTTAAAGTGTTAGACGAATATCGTAAACGAAATAAATAAATATACGTTTGCTGCGAGTCGAGTTCTCAAGTCGCTGCGAGTTGAGCAGCGAGATGAGAACTGAACTCGCAAGGATCATAAGGATCATAACGTATTGAGTCTGTGGCGAGTCGAGTATTGTTGGGCTTGGGCTGCAAGGTGAGTTGGACTGGACTCGCGAAGCCCATGCGACCTGGAACCGGGATTTAATATATAAATGATTTTCGGTTTAGAAAATCATTAACACTTTTGCATAACTCAGACCTGCGAATTCATATCCAGAGAAAAATAACCTTACGGCTAGGCTTTGACGTTCATACTTTTAAAGCTAAGTATTGGTAAACCTAAAACGCGAACTTATTCGTTGTTAGTAAGATAACACTGTATTGAGGAATTCCGCACCTTAATACCTACATATAACGAAGTTATCGATCCTAAGAACTAGGGACTTACATCAGGTATCAGAGCTTTCGGGCTAAATACGAGTAAAGTTTGAAGTTTTAGGGATAATCGCGTTTGATTCGGATCGTTTATATGTGCATTAGTACATATTTGTAACACCCCCGAAATTCACTGTTTTGCGGAAGCATAGTTTGGGGTGTTACTAATTAAATATCACAGCACAAAGATAAAGCAAACGACCTCTAAATGAGACGTTTTGTAAATTAGTTACTTTCCATAGATATAATGTTTGAAAACTTAGTGTTTTCGTATACAAAATGTAGTTTCCCCTAGAGTCCACGCGTATAGCGGGAGATTCTATTACATAATCAAAATATACAAAAGATAATGCTAAGAATCTCCGTTAATGCAGTTGTGTTGAAATCATGCGACTCTAGCTAAAATCCTGGAGTAATCCTACTCCATCCGGGTACCTGAGAAAACATGCTAAAAGTATCAACCAAAAAGGTTGGTGAATCTCACAGGTTTGTATGTAATATCGGTTTTGAACACGAGATTTCATTAGTAGTGCCCGTAGGCGTAAAATTAGCCATTGCAATCCAGCAATCGTAAAATCAGTATTTGCAGTCCAGCAAATGTAAATAAGTAAGTTTATACCGTTGCCATGAGGCTCATAATCGAAGCTTAACCCGTAAATAATATGTTTGCTCCCGTGACATGCTCGTAAGTGAGCAAGCATCAGTAACGAATAAGTTGTCACCCGTTTATACGTGTAAATCAGTACGTGGCAGCGCTACTGCCCCGGGTGGGGAGGGTCATTTCCCTAATGGATCCATTAACTACTGTTCGCGCTTAAGTCCATAACTAACGATATATGATGGAGAGACTTCTGTAAATAGTAATTAACTCATGCAATTCCGTTTGGTATAGAAATCAGTTTAGTACTTGTGTTCAGGAAAAATCAGTAGCATGTATCTCCCCCAATAAGATAAAACAGTAAAAGTGGGGCCGTAAGACTCACCTGAGTCTTTGCAAGTACGTTTATATCAATAAACGAGTAAGTAATATCAACTGTAGGTTCTCCGAACCCGTAACCTTCAAATGCCTAAACATATAAAGTTAAGTAAGTAGATGTCTCGCAAGACCATCTAGGCTAGTTGTTTACACAACTCATTATGTCCAAGTGTTTGTTTAGTAATCCGTTTGTAGTTTGAAAACAAATATGGCCCGTTGGTGACGGTTTGTAATAATGATTCAAAGTGTTATCATTTATAACGCAATTTAGTGTAATTGTAATAGAAAGTATGTTCTATGACGTTTGTTAAGTCGTATGACATAAGTATTTGAAGTTGTGTAAGTTCGACACTTAGTAAAATCTGACTTTTCAAGGTTCTGTTTTGTGCGACGTAGCATGCGACGTAGCATGCGACGTAGGGTGCGACGTAGGGAGGTACGTCGCATGATGCGACCTTCGCAAATCAATGCGACGTAGGAGGCGACGTTAAAGTCTACGTCGCTATGTGCGACGTCCGCAAGTTAATGCGACGTAATAGGCTGCGTCGCTAGTGCGACATTGGGATTTTTGTGCGACGTAGGCCGCGACGTCGCTAAATGCGACGTTGGCCACAAAATGCGACGTTTTGAGCTACGTCGCAGATAGTCCAGCGTCTCTGCGACGTAGCGGTCTGATCGGAATTTGGTGGCCGGAAAATCGGTCGAAAAGCTTCCGTTCGGTCCAAATCTTTTACCCAACCCATTTTTGGACATTTTAAGCATATATAAACCATAAAAACGTAAAAATGAGTAAAAACGGAGAGTTTCGGGTTTTGTCGGAAACTTACGAAATGCCGAAATGAAAATCCGGAAAGATAGCGTGATAGATCGTGATGTGGTGGTCGTTTTCTTCCAAAAGGGTAGTATGTTTCGCGTGCGTTTAGTGGTAGTATTTTGTGAAATTGAGTGATGGTGGAGGTTGAAAGTTTGGGAGAAAAAGAAAGAAAATAGAAAAGAAGAGAGAGAGAGTGATGTGGTGAAATGAGAAGAAAAGGAGGAAAATTGGGGGTTTTGTTGAAAGCCCCCATTTTCCAGTACGCGCACTGTGCTCCGTGCGGTGTTCGTTTCCCCCGTCGTTTAAACGTTATATTTTTAAAAGATGACGGGAATATTTTAATGAAATACCTTGAAGTTAATTATAAAAACATTCGTCGAAGTATTAAAATTCTTAACTCGCGTTTAATACGTATTCGTTAAATTATTTAAAATGTCGTCGCGATATTATAAATAATGTTTGTTCGCTGTGTATTTTATATAACAAAATACGTTCTCATTAATTAGGTAAGTTTCTGTCACCAACGTCAAGATAATTGTGTCGGACTCCGTCCGGTTAATTAGTACGATTTATCCAAATCGCGTAAAAACATACATATATATATAATTCAACTTATATATATACAAATAGAGCCTGTAATTAGTCCTATTACATACTAATTACAACTAGTTACAATCAATTAGGCATAAATAATTATCCTAATTTAGCAGGTGTTACATTCTCCCCTTGTTAAAGAAATTTCGTCCCGAAATTAGCTTGAGTGCACGGACGGTGCGTTGTCTGGGAAGAGATGTGGGTATTTCTGTCGCATTTGGTCTTCCCGTTCCCAGGTGAACTCAGGGCCGCGCCTAGAATTCCACCTGACTTTTACTATGGGAATACGACTCTGTTTCAATTGCTTGACCTCTCGGTCCATGATTTCCAAAGGTTTCTCGACGAAATGAAGTTTATCATCGATTTGAATTTCGTCGAGCGGTATAATCAGCGTCTCGTCAGACAGACATTTCTTCAAGTTAGAAATGTGGAATGTGTTGTGTACGCTGCTAAGTTCAGCAGGAAGTTGCAGGCGATATGCCACTGGACCAATCCTTTCGAGGATTTCGAATGGTCCGATGTATCTAGGATTTAGTTTGCCTCGTTTCCCGAATCGAATAACACCTTTCCACGGTGCCACTTTGAGAAGTACCTTGTCTCCTACCTGGAACTCAAGGTGTTTGCGTCTCACGTCAGCATAGCTTTTCTGACGATCACGTGCGGCTTTCAGCCGGTTTTGAATACCAACGATTTTCTCAGTAGTTTCTTGAATGATTTCTGGACCCGTGAGTTGGGAATCTCCTAACTCAGTCCAACAGATGGGTGATCGGCACTTACGCCCGTAAAGTGCCTCAAAGGGTGCAGCCTTTATGCTGGTATGATAACTGTTGTTGTACGAGAACTCGCACAACGGTAAGTGATTTTCCCAAGAAGTACCGAAGTCAACTACGCAGGCTCGTAGCATATCCTCCAGTGTTTGAATAGTTTGCTCGCTTTGGCCATCGGTTTGCGGGTGATAAGCAGTACTCATATCCAGACGAGTACCAAGAGATTTCTGTAGCGATTGCCAAAAGTTAGAAGTAAAACGGCTGTCCCTATCCGAGATGATCGAGATAGGTACACCGTGTCGTGAGATGATTTCTTTGACATAGATGCGAGTCAGACGCTCCATCTTGTCGGTTTCCTTGATGGCTAGAAAATGAGCAGATTTCGTGAGACGGTCCACGATCACCCAAATGGTATCGCAACCACTCGAAGTTTTCGGTAGTTTGGTAATGAAGTCCATGGAAATCTGTTCCCATTTCCATTGAGGAATTTCAGGTTGTTGGAGCAACCCCGAGGGTCTTTGGTGTTCGGCCTTGACTTTGGAACAGGTTAGGCATTTACTGACGTACAAGGCGATGTCAGCTTTCATGTTAGGCCACCAATACAACCCTTTGACGTCGTGATACATCTTGTCAGAACCAGGATGTATAGAGTATCGAGATTTGTGAGCTTCAGCCATCACCAAATCTCGCAAGTTTCCGAATTTGGGTAACCACACCCGGTTAGAGAAGTATCGAGTTCCATCGGGTTTGATTTCGAATTGTTTATCCAAGCCTCGCAAGGCTTCATTTTTCAAGTTTTCATCGTTGAGTGCTTCAAGTTGAGCGGTAAGGATTTGAGCAGGGAGCTCGTTAAGAATTGTCATAGAAAGTGCTCGGACTCGAAGGGGTTTCACTCGTTCTTTTCGGCTTAGGGCATCGGCAACTACGTTCGCCTTGCCCGGATGGTATTTGATCTCGCAGTCGTAGTCACTAAGTAACTCAACCCAGCGACGTTGCCTCATGTTTAGATCTTTCTGATCGAATATGTGTTGGAGACTTTTGTGATCGGTAAAGATAGTGCTTTTCGTACAGTAGAGATAATGTCTCCAGATTTTCAATGCGAAGACCACAGCACCTAACTCGAGGTCGTGGGTCGTATAGTTTTTCTCGTGAATTTTCAGTTGTCGTGAGGCATAGGCAATGACTTTCTCCCGTTGCATCAACACACAACCAAGTCCTTGGTGTGAGGCGTCGCAGTAAACTACGAAATCGTCGGTGCCCTCGGGTAAGGACAAGATTGGTGCACTGCAAAGTTTGTTTTTCAATAGCTGGAAGGCTGACTCTTGTTTATCCGTCCAATTGAACTTCTTATCTTTCTGAGTCAGTGTGGTTAGGGGAACAGCTATTCTTGAAAAGTTTTCGATGAATCGACGGTAGTAACCAGCAAGACCTAAGAATTGTCTCACTTCGGTTGGAGTGGTCGGTGACTCCCAGCCCTTGATTGCTTCAATCTTGGCGGGATCAACATGAATTCCTTGGCTGTCAATCACGTGCCCGAGGAATTGAACGGTTCGAATCCAGAACTCACACTTAGAGAATTTGGCATATAACTCTTCGTGTTTAAGAAGTCCTAGAATGGTTTTCAGATGTTGAGCATGTTCCTGCTCGTTGCGAGAGTAAATCAGAATATCATCGATGAACACAATGACGAATTTGTCAAGATATGGTTTGCACACCCGATTCATAAGGTCCATGAATACGGCCGGTGCGTTGGTCAACCCGAATGGCATCACTTGGAATTCGTAATGCCCATAACGAGTTCGGAAAGCTGTCTTTGGGATATCATTGTCACGGACTCGGAGTTGATGATAACCCGACCGTAGATCAATCTTTGAGTAAACACTCGATCCCTGGAGTTGGTCAAATAGGTCATCGATTCTAGGAAGTGGGTACCGATTCTTTATGGTTAGCTTATTCAGCTCTCGGTAGTCGATACACATGCGGAAAGATCCATCTTTCTTTTTCACGAATAAGACCGGAGCTCCCCAAGGTGAGGAACTTGGTCGAATGAATCCTCTGTCCAGGAGTTCCTGTAGTTGGTTAGACAACTCCTGCATTTCGGATGGTGCTAAACGGTAAGGGGCTCGTGCCACGGGTGCAGCTCCGGGCACAAGTTCGATTTGAAATTCAACTTGTCTAGGTGGCGGAAGTCCGGGCAAGTCTTCAGGAAAGACTTCCGGGAAATCCCGCACGATCGGAACATCCTCAAGTCGCTTCTCCTCCGACTTCTTCTCCGTTACATGTGCGAGGATGGCTTGATACCCTTTTCGTAGATATTTTCTCGTTTTCAGACAGGATACAATATTCAGATTCCGTCTACCGGTCTCCCCTTGTAAGACTAAGGTTCCACCGGAGACAAGAGGTATACGAACGAGTTTGTCATGACAGATGATTTCAGCTCGGTGCTTGGATAACCAATCCATACCGACAATAATATCGAAGCTGCCGATCTCGACAGGGATTAAATCAATGGAAAACGTTTCGTTCGTGAGGTTAAGTGTACAGTTATGTATGATGCTATCAGTCTCAATCAGGTTGCCATTAGCTAATTCTACAATGTATTTAGCATCTAAGGCAGTGGGAGTAATATCAAGTAAAGGGCTAAATTTCTCAGAAATGAAGCTTCTATCGGCACCGGTATCAAATAACACAGAAACAGTAATGTCGTTGAGAAGGAACGTACCCGTCACGACGTTCGGGTCTTGTCTGGCTTCCCCAGCCTTGATAACGAATGATCTGCCGCGAGCAGGGTTGTTGTTGTTTTTCAGCTTTGGGCAATCTTTCTTGAAATGCCCTGTATTTCCGCACCCAAAGCAGGCCTTTGGTGCATTAGTGTTGGGGGTGGGAATGTTGGTTCGACAATCCTTGGCTAGATGCCCGAACCGCTTGCAGTTGGAGCAAGGGCAAGAACCGTCATGGTGGCGGTTGCATTTGGGACAGTAGGGTCTGCTCCCGCTGTACCCTTTCTTTTCCGAAGTTCCAGATGAATAAGCCTTAATGTACTCAGGCTTTTTGTTGGAGGTTTGGTTGGATGAGTTGGGGTTACCTTCCCACTTGCGTTTGTTGTTTGCAGATGGGGTTGAAGTTGTACCACGGCGGACAGAATTTGCCGTTAGTTCATGGGCCATACGGATGGCGCTCTGAATTGTACCCGGTTTGGAAGAAGTTACCAGATCTTGGAGTCTCTCAGGAAGACCATCAACAAATTTCTCGATCCTCTTGTACTCAGGATCGACCATGGTTGGGCACAGAAGTGCCAGTTGGTGGAAACGGTTGGTGTAGCCGGTGATATCATTACCTTGCATCTTATGGTTCCAGAATTCCACTTCTAGTTGTTTCAATTCATCCCTGGGGCAATACTCACCCCTCAACATCTTCTTCAACTCCTCCCACGGGAGTTGGTAAGCAGTAGCAACACTCACAGTCTGGGCATAAGTGTTCCACCAGGTGAGTGCGGTGTCAGTAAAAGTACTAACGGAGAACTTAACCTTATCTCCCTCCGCACAGTTGCAGATAAGAAATACAGACTCAACTTTCTCGATCCAGCGTACTAGACCGATAGCTCCCTCGGTACCTGCAAAGTTTAGAGGTTTGCAGTTCTGGAAGTCCTTGTAAGAACAAGGTTTAGCAGTAGTGGTTTCAGCGGCATCGCTGTTTCTCGAGGAATTTGGTGGAGTATTCCGAGCCAAGGCTTCAGTAACAGCCTGGGTTATAAGGGAGGTGATCTGGGCATCGGTGTACGGTCGTGTCTTTGGCGGCATGATTCTTCAATAAAAGAAATGAAGATACATGAGATTTTGTATGAGCTGGTAATTGTCACAGATGTACATGTATAAAAGCAGTAATACATAACATCAACATGGAAAATGACAATTAATGTGAGTTGAGATAACAAAGGATATCTGATAGATAAAGTGAGTTCAAAAGTTACATCCTACAGAGATATTACAAGGGTGCCGGGAATGGTTACATCCGACTAGTTTATAGAGTAGTGCTAGATAGTCCCTAGATTACGAGATAGATTACAAGACAAAAACTACACTAATCTTAATGTAGATTAATTGGTTCCATCAGCGTGACAAAGCGGTCCACAGTTTCTGCTAGTCGGTTGGTTCATTCTTAGTTAGGGTTCCTGGCCTTCGGATTCTTCTTCCGACTCCAGGTTCAGGTCGTGTGGGTGGTAGCGTGCTTCAAGCATGTCCCTGTATCTTTGAGTCGTGGAGCGGTACCTATTCTCCTCCTTTGACTTCCTGCCCAAACGTTTGATCCATGTTTTGGTCCTACGGTGTAACACCTGCTAAATTAGGATAATTATTTATGCCTAATTGATTGTAACTAGTTGTAATTAGTATGTAATAGGACTAATTACAGGCTCTATTTGTATATATATAAGTTGAATTATATATATATGTATGTTTTTACGCGATTTGGATAAATCGTACTAATTAACCGGACGGAGTCCGACACAATTATCTTGACGTTGGTGACAGAAACTTACCTAATTAATGAGAACGTATTTTGTTATATAAAATACACAGCGAACAAACATTATTTATAATATCGCGACGACATTTTAAATAATTTAACGAATACGTATTAAACGCGAGTTAAGAATTTTAATACTTCGACGAATGTTTTTATAATTAACTTCAAGGTATTTCATTAAAATATTCCCGTCATCTTTTAAAAATATAACGTTTAAACGACGGGGGAAACGAACACCGCACGGAGCACAGTGCGCGTACTGGAAAATGGGGGCTTTCAACAAAACCCCCAATTTTCCTCCTTTTCTTCTCATTTCACCACATCACTCTCTCTCTCTTCTTTTCTATTTTCTTTCTTTTTCTCCCAAACTTTCAACCTCCACCATCACTCAATTTCACAAAATACTACCACTAAACGCACGCGAAACATACTACCCTTTTGGAAGAAAACGACCACCACATCACGATCTATCACGCTATCTTTCCGGATTTTCATTTCGGCATTTCGTAAGTTTCCGACAAAACCCGAAACTCTCCGTTTTTACTCATTTTTACGTTTTTATGGTTTATATATGCTTAAAATGTCCAAAAATGGGTTGGGTAAAAGATTTGGACCGAACGGAAGCTTTTCGACCGATTTTCCGGCCACCAAATTCCGATCAGACCGCTACGTCGCAGAGACGCTGGACTATCTGCGACGTAGCTCAAAACGTCGCATTTTGTGGCCAACGTCGCATTTAGCGACGTCGCGGCCTACGTCGCACAAAAATCCCAACGTCGCACTAGCGACGCAGCCTATTACGTCGCATTAACTTGCGGACGTCGCACATAGCGACGTAGACTTTAACGTCGCCTCCTACGTCGCATTGATTTGCGAAGGTCGCATCATGCGACGTACCTCCCTACGTCGCACCCTACGTCGCATGCTACGTCGCATGCTACGTCGCACAAAACAGAACCTTGAAAAGTCAGATTTTACTAAGTGTCGAACTTACACAACTTCAAATACTTATGTCATACGACTTAACAAACGTCATAGAACATACTTTCTATTACAATTACACTAAATTGCGTTATAAATGATAACACTTTGAATCATTATTACAAACCGTCACCAACGGGCCATATTTGTTTTCAAACTACAAACGGATTACTAAACAAACACTTGGACATAATGAGTTGTGTAAACAACTAGCCTAGATGGTCTTGCGAGACATCTACTTACTTAACTTTATATGTTTAGGCATTTGAAGGTTACGGGTTCGGAGAACCTACAGTTGATATTACTTACTCGTTTATTGATATAAACGTACTTGCAAAGACTCAGGTGAGTCTTACGGCCCCACTTTTACTGTTTTATCTTATTGGGGGAGATACATGCTACTGATTTTTCCTGAACACAAGTACTAAACTGATTTCTATACCAAACGGAATTGCATGAGTTAATTACTATTTACAGAAGTCTCTCCATCATATATCGTTAGTTATGGACTTAAGCGCGAACAGTAGTTAATGGATCCATTAGGGAAATGACCCTCCCCACCCGGGGCAGTAGCGCTGCCACGTACTGATTTACACGTATAAACGGGTGACAACTTATTCGTTACTGATGCTTGCTCACTTACGAGCATGTCACGGGAGCAAACATATTATTTACGGGTTAAGCTTCGATTATGAGCCTCATGGCAACGGTATAAACTTACTTATTTACATTTGCTGGACTGCAAATACTGATTTTACGATTGCTGGATTGCAATGGCTAATTTTACGCCTACGGGCACTACTAATGAAATCTCGTGTTCAAAACCGATATTACATACAAACCTGTGAGATTCACCAACCTTTTTGGTTGATACTTTTAGCATGTTTTCTCAGGTACCCGGATGGAGTAGGATTACTCCAGGATTTTAGCTAGAGTCGCATGATTTCAACACAACTGCATTAACGGAGATTCTTAGCATTATCTTTTGTATATTTTGATTATGTAATAGAATCTCCCGCTATACGCGTGGACTCTAGGGGAAACTACATTTTGTATACGAAAACACTAAGTTTTCAAACATTATATCTATGGAAAGTAACTAATTTACAAAACGTCTCATTTAGAGGTCGTTTGCTTTATCTTTGTGCTGTGATATTTAATTAGTAACACCCCAAACTATGCTTCCGCAAAACAGTGAATTTCGGGGGTGTTACAGATTGGTATCAGAGCCTAAGGTTATAGTGAACTAGGTTGCATTTAGTGGGCCTAGACTATGACCATTAGGCAGTATTTCCTTATTAGGCATGATTGGTTCAGGAATTACATCATACGACTTTAATTTAACATAGCCTGATCAACTATGTACAATTAAGGAAAGATGATGTGAAGTCTGAAATGGTTATGTCGAACAGGAATACGTTAGTAGACTCTGACCACGAGAGAACCGAGACTCTTACTTGTTATGTGCTAGACATACGCTAGGCTATTATGTGATATACGAGTATATACATACATAGGCCTCACTCGCTGACTATACTACTAGGCTATTATATATATGAATAGGCCTCGCACGTAAACACACTCGCTATAGAGATAGCCGACGTTTCTCTGGTGACACTTACGAATTTCTCTCAGCGGTTTGCACCGACCATGACAGACTTGATTACCGTCACACCACCTTGTGGCGCACTCTAATGATTTTACGAAAATCACATCTAACACCCTGAAACAACGTACTTCCAAGGACTAAAATCCTCTCTCTGTCATTTCTATAGAACTCAAAGACACGAATTCCCAAATGGACGACTACATGTCTGATAGTGACCAAGTCCACGGGGAACAAATCCAGTACACGTATCTCGATGAGGACATCGTACCAGAAGAAGAAATCATGCTGGAGGGAAACGAAAATCAGGATTTCGGAATGACTAGCATCGATATTGAAGAATATGAAAGAGTACGAGATCAGGCCGTGGGACTAGACGGCCGAAATTGGGCACTTAAGCGTAAGTGCATAGACTATGAACAAAGATTGAGAATCTCAAACCGATCTGTCCCTACACGAATCAAAGATAAGATCCATTACTGGAAGAAAGTGGCCACCAACCTAACCCGTAGGACCAAAACATGGATCAAACGTTTGGGCAGGAAGTCAAAGGAGGAGAATAGGTACCGCTCCACGACTCAAAGATACAGGGACATGCTTGAAGCACGCTACCACCCACACGACCTGAACCTGGAGTCGGAAGAAGAATCCGAAGGCCAGGAACCCTAACTAAGAATGAACCAACCGACTAGCAGAAACTGTGGACCGCTTTGTCACGCTGATGGAACCAATTAATCTACATTAAGATTAGTGTAGTTTTTGTCTTGTAATCTATCTCGTAATCTAGGGACTATCTAGCACTACTCTATAAACTAGTCGGATGTAACCATTCCCGGCACCCTTGTAATATCTCTGTAGGATGTAACTTTTGAACTCACTTTATCTATCAGATATCCTTTGTTATCTCAACTCACATTAATTGTCATTTTCCATGTTGATGTTATGTATTACTGCTTTTATACATGTACATCTGTGACAATTACCAGCTCATACAAAATCTCATGTATCTTCATTTCTTTTATTGAAGAATCATGCCGCCAAAGACACGACCGTACACCGATGCCCAGATCACCTCCCTTATAACCCAGGCTGTTACTGAAGCCTTGGCTCGGAATACTCCACCAAATTCCTCGAGAAACAGCGATGCCGCTGAAACCACTACTGCTAAACCTTGTTCTTACAAGGACTTCCAGAACTGCAAACCTCTAAACTTTGCAGGTACCGAGGGAGCTATCGGTCTAGTACGCTGGATCGAGAAAGTTGAGTCTGTATTTCTTATCTGCAACTGTGCGGAGGGAGATAAGGTTAAGTTCTCCGTTAGTACTTTTACTGACACCGCACTCACCTGGTGGAACACTTATGCCCAGACTGTGAGTGTTGCTACTGCTTACCAACTCCCGTGGGAGGAGTTGAAGAAGATGTTGAGGGGTGAGTATTGCCCCAGGGATGAATTGAAACAACTAGAAGTGGAATTCTGGAACCATAAGATGCAAGGTAATGATATCACCGGCTACACCAACCGTTTCCACCAACTGGCACTTCTGTGCCCAACCATGGTCGATCCTGAGTACAAGAGGATCGAGAAATTTGTTGATGGTCTTCCTGAGAGACTCCAAGATCTGGTAACTTCTTCCAAACCGGGTACAATTCAGAGCGCCATCCGTATGGCCCATGAACTAACGGCAAATTCTGTCCGCCGTGGTACAACTTCAACCCCATCTGCAAACAACAAACGCAAGTGGGAAGGTAACCCCAACTCATCCAACCAAACCTCCAACAAAAAGCCTGAGTACATTAAGGCTTATTCATCTGGAACTTCGGAAAAGAAAGGGTACAGCGGGAGCAGACCCTACTGTCCCAAATGCAACCGCCACCATGACGGTTCTTGCCCTTGCTCCAACTGCAAGCGGTTCGGGCATCTAGCCAAGGATTGTCGAACCAACATTCCCACCCCCAACACTAATGCACCAAAGGCCTGCTTTGGGTGCGGAAATACAGGGCATTTCAAGAAAGATTGCCCAAAGCTGAAAAACAACAACAACCCTGCTCGCGGCAGATCATTCGTTATCAAGGCTGGGGAAGCCAGACAAGACCCGAACGTCGTGACGGGTACGTTCCTTCTCAACGACATTACTGTTTCTGTGTTATTTGATACCGGTGCCGATAGAAGCTTCATTTCTGAGAAATTTAGCCCTTTACTTGATATTACTCCCACTGCCTTAGATGCTAAATACATTGTAGAATTAGCTAATGGCAACCTGATTGAGACTGATAGCATCATACATAACTGTACACTTAACCTCACGAACGAAACGTTTTCCATTGATTTAATCCCTGTCGAGATCGGCAGCTTCGATATTATTGTCGGTATGGATTGGTTATCCAAGCACCGAGCTGAAATCATCTGTCATGACAAACTCGTTCGTATACCTCTTGTCTCCGGTGGAACCTTAGTCTTACAAGGGGAGACCGGTAGACGGAATCTGAATATTGTATCCTGTCTGAAAACGAGAAAATATCTACGAAAAGGGTATCAAGCCATCCTCGCACATGTAACGGAGAAGAAGTCGGAGGAGAAGCGACTTGAGGATGTTCCGATCGTGCGGGATTTCCCGGAAGTCTTTCCTGAAGACTTGCCCGGACTTCCGCCACCTAGACAAGTTGAATTTCAAATCGAACTTGTGCCCGGAGCTGCACCCGTGGCACGAGCCCCTTACCGTTTAGCACCATCCGAAATGCAGGAGTTGTCTAACCAACTACAGGAACTCCTGGACAGAGGATTCATTCGACCAAGTTCCTCACCTTGGGGAGCTCCGGTCTTATTCGTGAAAAAGAAAGATGGATCTTTCCGCATGTGTATCGACTACCGAGAGCTGAATAAGCTAACCATAAAGAATCGGTACCCACTTCCTAGAATCGATGACCTATTTGACCAACTCCAGGGATCGAGTGTTTACTCAAAGATTGATCTACGGTCGGGTTATCATCAACTCCGAGTCCGTGACAATGATATCCCAAAGACAGCTTTCCGAACTCGTTATGGGCATTACGAATTCCAAGTGATGCCATTCGGGTTGACCAACGCACCGGCCGTATTCATGGACCTTATGAATCGGGTGTGCAAACCATATCTTGACAAATTCGTCATTGTGTTCATCGATGATATTCTGATTTACTCTCGCAACGAGCAGGAACATGCTCAACATCTGAAAACCATTCTAGGACTTCTTAAACACGAAGAGTTATATGCCAAATTCTCTAAGTGTGAGTTCTGGATTCGAACCGTTCAATTCCTCGGGCACGTGATTGACAGCCAAGGAATTCATGTTGATCCCGCCAAGATTGAAGCAATCAAGGGCTGGGAGTCACCGACCACTCCAACCGAAGTGAGACAATTCTTAGGTCTTGCTGGTTACTACCGTCGATTCATCGAAAACTTTTCAAGAATAGCTGTTCCCCTAACCACACTGACTCAGAAAGATAAGAAGTTCAATTGGACGGATAAACAAGAGTCAGCCTTCCAGCTATTGAAAAACAAACTTTGCAGTGCACCAATCTTGTCCTTACCCGAGGGCACCGACGATTTCGTAGTTTACTGCGACGCCTCACACCAAGGACTTGGTTGTGTGTTGATGCAACGGGAGAAAGTCATTGCCTATGCCTCACGACAACTGAAAATTCACGAGAAAAACTATACGACCCACGACCTCGAGTTAGGTGCTGTGGTCTTCGCATTGAAAATCTGGAGACATTATCTCTACGGTACGAAAAGCACTATCTTTACCGATCACAAAAGTCTCCAACACATATTCGATCAGAAAGATCTAAACATGAGGCAACGTCGCTGGGTTGAGTTACTTAGTGACTACGACTGCGAGATCAAATACCATCCGGGCAAGGCGAACGTAGTTGCCGATGCCCTAAGCCGAAAAGAACGAGTGAAACCCCTTCGAGTCCGAGCACTTTCTATGACAATTCTTAACGAGCTCCCTGCTCAAATCCTTACCGCTCAACTTGAAGCACTCAACGATGAAAACTTGAAAAATGAAGCCTTGCGAGGCTTGGATAAACAATTCGAAATCAAACCCGATGGAACTCGATACTTCTCTAACCGGGTGTGGTTACCCAAATTCGGAAACTTGCGAGATTTGGTGATGGCTGAAGCTCACAAATCTCGATACTCTATACATCCTGGTTCTGACAAGATGTATCACGACGTCAAAGGGTTGTATTGGTGGCCTAACATGAAAGCTGACATCGCCTTGTACGTCAGTAAATGCCTAACCTGTTCCAAAGTCAAGGCCGAACACCAAAGACCCTCGGGGTTGCTCCAACAACCTGAAATTCCTCAATGGAAATGGGAACAGATTTCCATGGACTTCATTACCAAACTACCGAAAACTTCGAGTGGTTGCGATACCATTTGGGTGATCGTGGACCGTCTCACGAAATCTGCTCATTTTCTAGCCATCAAGGAAACCGACAAGATGGAGCGTCTGACTCGCATCTATGTCAAAGAAATCATCTCACGACACGGTGTACCTATCTCGATCATCTCGGATAGGGACAGCCGTTTTACTTCTAACTTTTGGCAATCGCTACAGAAATCTCTTGGTACTCGTCTGGATATGAGTACTGCTTATCACCCGCAAACCGATGGCCAAAGCGAGCGAACTATTCAAACACTGGAGGATATGCTACGAGCCTGCGTAGTTGACTTCGGTACTTCTTGGGAAAATCACTTACCGTTGTGCGAGTTCTCGTACAACAACAGTTATCATACCAGCATAAAGGCTGCACCCTTTGAGGCACTTTACGGGCGTAAGTGCCGATCACCCATCTGTTGGACTGAGTTAGGAGATTCCCAACTCACGGGTCCAGAAATCATTCAAGAAACTACTGAGAAAATCGTTGGTATTCAAAACCGGCTGAAAACCGCACGTGATCGTCAGAAAAGCTATGCTGACGTGAGACGCAAACACCTTGAGTTCCAGGTAGGAGACAAGGTACTTCTCAAAGTGGCACCGTGGAAAGGTGTTATTCGATTCGGGAAACGAGGCAAACTAAATCCTAGATACATCGGACCATTCGAAATCCTCGAAAGGATTGGTCCAGTGGCATATCGCCTGCAACTTCCTGCTGAACTTAGCAGCGTACACAACACATTCCACATTTCTAACTTGAAGAAATGTCTGTCTGACGAGACGCTGATTATACCGCTCGACGAAATTCAAATCGATGATAAACTTCATTTCGTCGAGAAACCTTTGGAAATCATGGACCGAGAGGTCAAGCAATTGAAACAGAGTCGTATTCCCATAGTAAAAGTCAGGTGGAATTCTAGGCGCGGCCCTGAGTTCACCTGGGAACGGGAAGACCAAATGCGACAGAAATACCCACATCTCTTCCCAGACAACGCACCGTCCGTGCACTCAAGCTAATTTCGGGACGAAATTTCTTTAACAAGGGGAGAATGTAACACCTGCTAAATTAGGATAATTATTTATGCCTAATTGATTGTAACTAGTTGTAATTAGTATGTAATAGGACTAATTACAGGCTCTATTTGTATATATATAAGTTGAATTATATATATATGTATGTTTTTACGCGATTTGGATAAATCGTACTAATTAACCGGACGGAGTCCGACACAATTATCTTGACGTTGGTGACAGAAACTTACCTAATTAATGAGAACGTATTTTGTTATATAAAATACACAGCGAACAAACATTATTTATAATATCGTGACGACATTTTAAATAATTTAACGAATACGTATTAAACGCGAGTTAAGAATTTTAATACTTCGACGAATGTTTTTATAATTAACTTCAAGGTATTTCATTAAAATATTCCCGTCATCTTTTAAAAATATAACGTTTAAACGACGGGGGAAACGAACACCGCACGGAGCACAGTGCGCGTACTGGAAAATGGGGGCTTTCAACAAAACCCCCAATTTTCCTCCTTTTCTTCTCATTTCACCACATCACTCTCTCTCTCTTCTTTTCTATTTTCTTTCTTTTTCTCCCAAACTTTCAACCTCCACCATCACTCAATTTCACAAAATACTACCACTAAACGCACGCGAAACATACTACCCTTTTGGAAGAAAACGACCACCACATCACGATCTATCACGCTATCTTTCCGGATTTTCATTTCGGCATTTCGTAAGTTTCCGACAAAACCCGAAACTCTCCGTTTTTACTCATTTTTACGTTTTTATGGTTTATATATGCTTAAAATGTCCAAAAATGGGTTGGGTAAAAGATTTGGACCGAACGGAAGCTTTTCGACCGATTTTCCGGCCACCAAATTCCGATCAGACCGCTACGTCGCAGAGACGCTGGACTATCTGCGACGTAGCTCAAAACGTCGCATTTTGTGGCCAACGTCGCATTTAGCGACGTCGCGGCCTACGTCGCACAAAAATCCCAACGTCGCACTAGCGACGCAGCCTATTACGTCGCATTAACTTGCGGACGTCGCACATAGCGACGTAGACTTTAACGTCGCCTCCTACGTCGCATTGATTTGCGAAGGTCGCATCATGCGACGTACCTCCCTACGTCGCACCCTACGTCGCATGCTACGTCGCATGCTACGTCGCACAAAACAGAACCTTGAAAAGTCAGATTTTACTAAGTGTCGAACTTACACAACTTCAAATACTTATGTCATACGACTTAACAAACGTCATAGAACATACTTTCTATTACAATTACACTAAATTGCGTTATAAATGATAACACTTTGAATCATTATTACAAACCGTCACCAACGGGCCATATTTGTTTTCAAACTACAAACGGATTACTAAACAAACACTTGGACATAATGAGTTGTGTAAACAACTAGCCTAGATGGTCTTGCGAGACATCTACTTACTTAACTTTATATGTTTAGGCATTTGAAGGTTACGGGTTCGGAGAACCTACAGTTGATATTACTTACTCGTTTATTGATATAAACGTACTTGCAAAGACTCAGGTGAGTCTTACGGCCCCACTTTTACTGTTTTATCTTATTGGGGGAGATACATGCTACTGATTTTTCCTGAACACAAGTACTAAACTGATTTCTATACCAAACGGAATTGCATGAGTTAATTACTATTTACAGAAGTCTCTCCATCATATATCGTTAGTTATGGACTTAAGCGCGAACAGTAGTTAATGGATCCATTAGGGAAATGACCCTCCCCACCCGGGGCAGTAGCGCTGCCACGTACTGATTTACACGTATAAACGGGTGACAACTTATTCGTTACTGATGCTTGCTCACTTACGAGCATGTCACGGGAGCAAACATATTATTTACGGGTTAAGCTTCGATTATGAGCCTCATGGCAACGGTATAAACTTACTTATTTACATTTGCTGGACTGCAAATACTGATTTTACGATTGCTGGATTGCAATGGCTAATTTTACGCCTACGGGCACTACTAATGAAATCTCGTGTTCAAAACCGATATTACATACAAACCTGTGAGATTCACCAACCTTTTTGGTTGATACTTTTAGCATGTTTTCTCAGGTACCCGGATGGAGTAGGATTACTCCAGGATTTTAGCTAGAGTCGCATGATTTCAACACAACTGCATTAACGGAGATTCTTAGCATTATCTTTTGTATATTTTGATTATGTAATAGAATCTCCCGCTATACGCGTGGACTCTAGGGGAAACTACATTTTGTATACGAAAACACTAAGTTTTCAAACATTATATCTATGGAAAGTAACTAATTTACAAAACGTCTCATTTAGAGGTCGTTTGCTTTATCTTTGTGCTGTGATATTTAATTAGTAACACCCCAAACTATGCTTCCGCAAAACAGTGAATTTCGGGGGTGTTACAGATTGGTATCAGAGCCTAAGGTTATAGTGAACTAGGTTGCATTTAGTGGGCCTAGACTATGACCATTAGGCAGTATTTCCTTATTAGGCATGATTGGTTCAGGAATTACATCATACGACTTTAATTTAACATAGCCTGATCAACTATGTACAATTAAGGAAAGATGATGTGAAGTCTGAAATGGTTATGTCGAACAGGAATACGTTAGTAGACTCTGACCACGAGAGAACCGAGACTCTTACTTGTTATGTGCTAGACATACGCTAGGCTATTATGTGATATACGAGTATATACATACATAGGCCTCACTCGCTGACTATACTACTAGGCTATTATATATATGAATAGGCCTCGCACGTAAACACACTCGCTATAGAGATAGCCGACGTTTCTCTGGTGACACTTACGAATTTCTCTCAGCGGTTTGCACCGACCATGACAGACTTGATTACCGTCACACCACCTTGTGGCGCACTCTAATGATTTTACGAAAATCACATCTAACACCCTGAAACAACGTACTTCCAAGGACTAAAATCCTCTCTCTGTCATTTCTATAGAACTCAAAGACACGAATTCCCAAATGGACGACTACATGTCTGATAGTGACCAAGTCCACGGGGAACAAATCCAGTACACGTATCTCGATGAGGACATCGTACCAGAAGAAGAAATCATGCTGGAGGGAAACGAAAATCAGGATTTCGGAATGACTAGCATCGATATTGAAGAATATGAAAGAGTACGAGATCAGGCCGTGGGACTAGACGGCCGAAATTGGGCACTTAAGCGTAAGTGCATAGACTATGAACAAAGATTGAGAATCTCAAACCGATCTGTCCCTACACGAATCAAAGATAAGATCCATTACTGGAAGAAAGTGGCCACCAACCTAACCCGTATGTAACACCCCCGAAATTCACTGTTTTGCGGAAGCATAGTTTGGGGTGTTACTAATTAAATATCACAGCACAAAGATAAAGCAAACGACCTCTAAATGAGACGTTTTGTAAATTTGTAAATTAGTTATAATGAGACGTTCAAACATTATATCTATGGAAAGTAACTAATTTACAAAACGTCTCATTTAGAGGTCGTTTGCTTTATCTTTGTGCTGTGATATTTAATTAGTAACACCCCAAACTATGCTTCCGCAAAACAGTGAATTTCGGGGGTGTTACATACGGGTTAGGTTGGTGGCCACTTTCTTCCAGTAATGGATCTTATCTTTGATTCGTGTAGGGACAGATCGGTTTGAGATTCTCAATCTTTGTTCATAGTCTATGCACTTACGCTTAAGTGCCCAATTTCGGCCGTCTAGTCCCACGGCCTGATCTCGTACTCTTTCATATTCTTCAATATCGATGCTAGTCATTCCGAAATCCTGATTTTCGTTTCCCTCCAGCATGATTTCTTCTTCTGGTACGATGTCCTCATCGAGATACGTGTACTGGATTTGTTCCCCGTGGACTTGGTCACTATCAGACATGTAGTCGTCCATTTGGGAATTCGTGTCTTTGAGTTCTATAGAAATGACAGAGAGAGGATTTTAGTCCTTGGAAGTACGTTGTTTCAGGGTGTTAGATGTGATTTTCGTAAAATCATTAGAGTGCGCCACAAGGTGGTGTGACGGTAATCAAGTCTGTCATGGTCGGTGCAAACCGCTGAGAGAAATTCGTAAGTGTCACCAGAGAAACGTCGGCTATCTCTATAGCGAGTGTGTTTACGTGCGAGGCCTATTCATATATATAATAGCCTAGTAGTATAGTCAGCGAGTGAGGCCTATGTATGTATATACTCGTATATCACATAATAGCCTAGCGTATGTCTAGCACATAACAAGTAAGAGTCTCGGTTCTCTCGTGGTCAGAGTCTACTAACGTATTCCTGTTCGACATAACCATTTCAGACTTCACATCATCTTTCCTTAATTGAACATAGTTGATCAGGCTATGTTAAATTAAAGTCGTATGATGTAATTCCTGAACCAATCATGCCTAATAAGGAAATACTGCCTAATGGTCATAGTCTAGGCCCACTAAATGCAACCTAGTTCACTATAACCTTAGGCTCTGATACCAATCTGTAACACCCCCGAAATTCACTGTTTTGCGGAAGCATAGTTTGGGGGGTTACTAATTAAATATCACAGCACAAAGATAAAGCAAACGACCTCTAAATGAGACGTTTTGTAAATTAGTTACTTTCCATAGATATAATGTTTGAAAACTTAGTGTTTTCGTATACAAAATGTAGTTTCCCCTAGAGTCCACGCGTATAGCGGGAGATTCTATTACATAATCAAAATATACAAAAGATAATGCTAAGAATCTCCGTTAATGCAGTTGTGTTGAAATCATGCGACTCTAGCTAAAATCCTGGAGTAATCCTACTCCATCCGGGTACCTGAGAAAACATGCTAAAAGTATCAACCAAAAAGGTTGGTGAATCTCACAGGTTTGTATGTAATATCGGTTTTGAACACGAGATTTCATTAGTAGTGCCCGTAGGCGTAAAATTAGCCATTGCAATCCAGCAATCGTAAAATCAGTATTTGCAGTCCAGCAAATGTAAATAAGTAAGTTTATACCGTTGCCATGAGGCTCATAATCGAAGCTTAACCCGTAAATAATATGTTTGCTCCCGTGACATGCTCGTAAGTGAGCAAGCATCAGTAACGAATAAGTTGTCACCCGTTTATACGTGTAAATCAGTACGTGGCAGCGCTACTGCCCCGGGTGGGGAGGGTCATTTCCCTAATGGATCCATTAACTACTGTTCGCGCTTAAGTCCATAACTAACGATATATGATGGAGAGACTTCTGTAAATAGTAATTAACTCATGCAATTCCGTTTGGTATAGAAATCAGTTTAGTACTTGTGTTCAGGAAAAATCAGTAGCATGTATCTCCCCCAATAAGATAAAACAGTAAAAGTGGGGCCGTAAGACTCACCTGAGTCTTTGCAAGTACGTTTATATCAATAAACGAGTAAGTAATATCAACTGTAGGTTCTCCGAACCCGTAACCTTCAAATGCCTAAACATATAAAGTTAAGTAAGTAGATGTCTCGCAAGACCATCTAGGCTAGTTGTTTACACAACTCATTATGTCCAAGTGTTTGTTTAGTAATCCGTTTGTAGTTTGAAAACAAATATGGCCCGTTGGTGACGGTTTGTAATAATGATTCAAAGTGTTATCATTTATAACGCAATTTAGTGTAATTGTAATAGAAAGTATGTTCTATGACGTTTGTTAAGTCGTATGACATAAGTATTTGAAGTTGTGTAAGTTCGACACTTAGTAAAATCTGACTTTTCAAGGTTCTGTTTTGTGCGACGTAGCATGCGACGTAGCATGCGACGTAGGGTGCGACGTAGGGAGGTACGTCGCATGATGCGACCTTCGCAAATCAATGCGACGTAGGAGGCGACGTTAAAGTCTACGTCGCTATGTGCGACGTCCGCAAGTTAATGCGACGTAATAGGCTGCGTCGCTAGTGCGACGTTGGGATTTTTGTGCGACGTAGGCCGCGACGTCGCTAAATGCGACGTTGGCCACAAAATGCGACGTTTTGAGCTACGTCGCAGATAGTCCAGCGTCTCTGCGACGTAGCGGTCTGATCGGAATTTGGTGGCCGGAAAATCGGTCGAAAAGCTTCCGTTCGGTCCAAATCTTTTACCCAACCCATTTTTGGACATTTTAAGCATATATAAACCATAAAAACGTAAAAATGAGTAAAAACGGAGAGTTTCGGGTTTTGTCGGAAACTTACGAAATGCCGAAATGAAAATCCGGAAAGATAGCGTGATAGATCGTGATGTGGTGGTCGTTTTCTTCCAAAAGGGTAGTATGTTTCGCGTGCGTTTAGTGGTAGTATTTTGTGAAATTGAGTGATGGTGGAGGTTGAAAGTTTGGGAGAAAAAGAAAGAAAATAGAAAAGAAGAGAGAGAGAGTGATGTGGTGAAATGAGAAGAAAAGGAGGAAAATTGGGGGTTTTGTTGAAAGCCCCCATTTTCCAGTACGCGCACTGTGCTCCGTGCGGTGTTCGTTTCCCCCGTCGTTTAAACGTTATATTTTTAAAAGATGACGGGAATATTTTAATGAAATACCTTGAAGTTAATTATAAAAACATTCGTCGAAGTATTAAAATTCTTAACTCGCGTTTAATACGTATTCGTTAAATTATTTAAAATGTCGTCGCGATATTATAAATAATGTTTGTTCGCTGTGTATTTTATATAACAAAATACGTTCTCATTAATTAGGTAAGTTTCTGTCACCAACGTCAAGATAATTGTGTCGGACTCCGTCCGGTTAATTAGTACGATTTATCCAAATCGCGTAAAAACATACATATATATATAATTCAACTTATATATATACAAATAGAGCCTGTAATTAGTCCTATTACATACTAATTACAACTAGTTACAATCAATTAGGCATAAATAATTATCCTAATTTAGCAGGTGTTACAATATTAACGATCAAAATCACTCTCTGGACGTTTTAGGGTTTGTTTACGGTCGAAATTTCCTGTTTCAGTCGTAAAAATACCTTAAATTTTCGTTTTTTGCGTTTTTCTGCCGTTTCGCGAGTCGAGATTAGGGTTCCAGCATAGTCTGCGAACCGAGTTGAACTTGCGAGTCGAACCGAGATCTCTTGCGAATCGAGATCACTTGCGAATAGACATCACTGCAATCCAAACTGAGACTTGTGAACCGAGATTCTGCGAGTCGAGTATTGGTTGCGAGTTGAGCTGTACACCCGTCAAATTAGGACTAGTAATTAGTGCCTAACCAAGTTTAATACATGTAATTAGTTCTGTGTTAGGTTAATTAATGTATCAAGTAATATATATATTGTTGTTGAATATATATACAATTATGCGGTTTGATTAAATCGTACAAGTTTCAAATCGAATGGATTTCGATTCAATTAAATACGGACATTGGTGAACAATTTTATTGAATAATACAATATTATTTAATAACACAATTATATCCAAAATATTATTTTTATAATATTTCGTACTCATTACGTATCGTACAAACTAAGCCTTCGCGATTAAAAATGTTAAACACTTAAACAAAATAAAACAAGTTAAAGTTACGTTTCGTAACGCAATTTATAAGTATTTGGTGAGATACTTCAACAAAATATTGGGTAAATATTTGTATTTCAAAACTTGTAATTAAACGTACACAAAAATTATTTAAACGTTTAAACGATGGGGAAAACGAACACCACACGGAGCGCAAACACGGAATCGAAGGTGGAGACCCACACTTCGGTGGGCCCCCACCGAAAAATCTGCCACAAAAAGGTGGGGGATCCCACCCTTTCCCCATTTTGTCATCATCTTCACCATCCTCACTCACTCTCTCTCTCTTTCATTTCTCTCTAAACTAAACCACACCACCATCACACAAAATCACTAAATAACACCCTCAAACCACCTCAAAACAGCCATCTCGTTTGGAAGAAAAGAACCACGACATCACGATCTACAATCCTATCTTTTCGGATTTCTCCGGCGTCAAGTTTGTAAGTTTCCGACAAAACCCGAAACTCTCCGATTTCACTTACTTTTACTTGTTTGTGGTTTGTTTAAGTTGATAATGTCCAAATATGGGTTGGGTAAAAGTTTTGGACCGAACGGTGGCCGGAAAACTCATTTTCGACACAAACTCCGGTCATCAGACCGTAACGTCGCATTTGGCCCAGACTTCATGCGACGTCGCAAAACACATCACGACGTCGCACATAGCGACATCAGCCACTACGTCGCCCTAATTGACCGACGTCGCACTTAGCGACGCAAGCCCTTACGTCGCATAAATCAACAACGTCGCATATAGCGACGCCACGCACAACGTCGCATTAAATTGCGAAAGTCGCACATAGCGACGCCATGCTCAACGTCGCAGTCAGGACCTGCGACGTCGCACAAACCAGAAAACACATATTTTCACTAAGTGTCGAGACCCTAAATTTTATCACTTGATTTCACCCAATTTCAAGTCCAGATGCGTTTTTCACCAAAGCAATATAGTAGAAATAAAAATATTCCAAGCTGACTTAGCAGCTCGACCCCAACCAGGGGCTCTGCCCCTTGGACCCCGCTACCAGGGGCGCTGCCCCCGGACCCCCGTACTTAGATTCCGTAAGCATATTTCTCACCAAGTGTTGAACTTGCACAATTTCAATTACTCGTGTGATACGACTTCTAAAACACATTGAAACATACTATTCAAGTATAACGTTTCGAGACCAAAATTATAATGATGGGATTATTATTACAAACAATCACCAACGGGCCGTACACGTTTTCAAATACTCAAATCAATCAACCAAATCTTAGTAATTTGGACAAGTCAATTAACCAAATCGGGGTAATTTGGACAAACATCTACAAAGGTAGTCTTTCGAGATGCCTGACCAATTAATAACCATCGCGTGTCATGGACACCTTCAGGTTACAAGTCTTCGGACAACACATCACAGCTAATCAATTCAAGTTTATTCCAATAAACACTCAAGGCTCAGGTGAGTCTCATGGCCCCTACTTTACTGCTTTTCAATCATGGGTGTGATATTATTGCTCATTTTGTTTTACAAGTTGAACGCAAGTACAAATCAAATCAAATACTACATGAGTTTCAAGCTAATCAATTTAAAGCCCTCCATAGCATAGTCTGGTAATACGTAGTAGCGTGAATGTTAGTATATGATATCATATAGGATTGACAATCCTCGTTCGGGTTAGCACGCACTAACTGGTCAAACGGACGTATTAGCATTTGGGAAGACGAGTGTGGATTAGGCACTCGTAGGAGGCATTCAAGTTGGGTTTCCTTAATTGGACCTGACACTCAAGTTAAGCTCAGACCATGTGCTCATGGCTGTATAACTTTTATTTTGCTTAATTGCATTTTAAATTCAATTATAAATCTTGCGGTTCATACAAATATGTGTTGACATACAAACCTGTGAGCTCACCAGCTTTTAGCTGACCCATTTTAGCATGTATCAAAGGTAACCAGCAGTAGGTTGGACTGCTCGATCAAGGCGAATTAGCTCGAGTCAGCATACAAACAATCAGAGATTTAGCTGCATTATTATATTTTGTATAGATTAATTATGTACTTAAATCTCTCAACTTCAAACCGAGCTAATGTTAAACAATATTTTGATGTAAACTTTTGTTTAATCAATACAATGTAAAACGACGCATATAGTGGTCATTCATTATATCTTATGTGCTTTGTATATTGATTAGTAACACCCAATTCGTGCTTCCGCTAAACAGTAAATTTGGGGTGTTACATGAGCTGAGTCTTGCGAATCGAGATTTTCTGAATTCGCGAAACAGTTTAACTTTACGTTTTTAAGATGTCTGATCTTAGTAAAATGATCGAGATGGAACACGAGGTGGGAAAATCAAACGTTCCACCTAAGTTATTGAAGATCGAAGATTATTATAACTGGAAGGACATATTTGAATCTTACTGTAAATTCCATGATCTGTCAATCTGGATGTGTATCAAGAATGGATACACGGCACCTACTCAAACTGTTCAAAATGCTATTGTGGTACTTACTTATCAGAACATGAGTGACCAACAGAAGGAAGAATACAAGTCTGAAAATCGAGCTCATTCTTGTATTAAGATGTGTCTTCCAAAGGAAATCGCTCATCAGCTGAAGTCTTTTCATACTGCAAGAACGCTCTAGGAAGCTCTTGAGAAAAGAGGTGAGGAAAGTCCACAAGTGAGAGCTGGCAAGAAGAATCTTCTCAAGAAGCAGTTTACTATGTTTAAAGCTTTGAAGGGAGAAGATCTTGATGGTTATGTTACTCGTTTCTACCATTTGCTAAGTGAATTAGAATACCATGAAATCACTGTAGAAGAAGTTGATAAAACCGACAAATTTATTGAGGGTTTGCCTTCTAAGTGGGAAATGTATGGTGTTATGATCAAGGATAACGAAACCAGATATGCTACCATTACCTTAGAGCAGGTCATTGACAAGCTCAGAGGTTATGATTTCACCAAAAAGTCAAGAGATACCGATTCTGATCAGGTTCAGAACCCTGGGTTATATCATGGAAAAACAAATCTTTCGACTTCGTCTTCTAGTTCGACCACTGCTTTGTTAGTTGGTGATACTGGAGAAAATGGTGAAATGATATCTGAAGATCTGTGTTTTATTTCCTCCTCTAATGATGAATCTAAAGGAAAGAGTTCTGAGAAGTCATCTCAAGAGCATCAGAAGATGCCTATGAGTGTGAAATCTGCCGAACAGCAACTGTCCGTTCTTGCATCCTTTGTTGCATCTTATGAGAACTATATTGAGGGAAAGATCAATGATCTTGTTCTGTTTGACGAGGATTATGAACAGATCGATTCGGACTACGTTGAGGAATCGGAACTTCAGGAATTACTAGCATTGGTATCCCAAAAAGTTAAGAATTTCCTCAAGAGAACTGGTAGAAAGGTGGTGGGGAATAGATCAGGGTTTGATAAAATCAAGGTCAGATGCTTTAACTGTCAAGGTATTGGTCATTTCGCTCGTGAATGCCAAAGACCTAAAGTAGAAGCTAAAGGAAAACAAGGTTCGGGAAGTACTCTTGCTTCCAAAGCCTTAGTGGTAAAGCAGTTGGATGGTTCTTATGACTGGAAAGCTCAGTCAGAAGAAGAAGCTTTGATGGCTGAGATTGAAGATCAAGAGACAACTGCTGGATCAATGTCCTACATGCCCACTGATGTAGAACAAGGAGTAGAGGTGCCTGAGTCTGAAGTGAAGACAAGTGATGAGGATGTGCTGTACTTGGATTCAAATGCTGAAATGAGTCCAGAAGATTTTGTGGCACACATGGCTGAAGTACAAACTGACAAGAAAAGGGTATGTTTGGATATTCTTACTCTTGCTGATGTTTGTTATTTAGTTACTGATTTGCAATCTCAATTAAGTGTTTTATCTGTTTCAAATCAAAATCTGCTATCCCAAGTTAGTGCTTTAACTGATTCTAATAGGTCTATGATATCTGAATTTGAACAAGCTAAATGTGATGTCCTAAGGTTAAGTACAGATAAGGTAGATCTTAAGAATAAGATTAAGTCTGATGTTTCTGATAAGATCGCACTAAGAGATACCATTAAGGAAAAGGCTGTAATCGTAGATGGACTCTATATAAACATCAATAACTTAAATCAAACAATAGCTAATAAGGATAGAGAGTTAGCTGAGCTTAAACAGAAGTTAGTAGAACAAGATCGTAAGATTGAAAACTACAGAACTTTAGAAATGGACAAAATGTTAGAAGCTCAACGTAGTGTAAAGGACAAGACTGGGATAGGATACAATGATGTGCCTCATCCTTTTAATGCCAATTACACTAGTAACTCTATAGATTCTGAAATGACAGATGCTAATCCTGAGATTTTAGTAACTAATGACCCTGAAAAGTCAGAGACACAGAAGGATGTTATTAAGAACCTATCACCAGATAATAGTAAGGTTTCTCATTTCACCAAAATACAGTTTGTATCGGGTGGAGTGATTAATGATACTAAGACTGATGATAAGGTTGATAGGGATAAAACATCTGATCCTTTAGTGCCTAAGACTCCAAATGAGAAAGCAAAAGTTAGTAAATCACGTAAACAGATGTCTTGCTTCAAATGTCACCAAAAGGGACATGTAGCTTCGTGTTGTCCAAACAAAAAGCAGGAAGCATCACATAAGTTAGTGATTAATGAACAGACACAGACCAATTCTAGTTCAGTTATGGACATGTTAGGTATCAAACCTGGATTAGGTAGTAAACCTGTAAATATTCTGAAAAGAAATGGTAATAATAGTGTCTCTCCACCTAAACCTAAACGGCCTTATTCTTAATCTGAAAATGTTTTAAACAAATCTAGAGATAAGACACCGTCGAGATTTAGGACCCCTAGTAGAAACCACAGTCAGTTTGAGAGTGGTTCTACTTCACGTGCACAAGGACAAAGTTATGTCGCTAGGAGGTTTTCTACTCACTCTCCTCATAGGCAAAAGACTTCTGATCATCAACATCCTCAAACTCCTATGAAAGTAACCACGACTCCTGATGAGAATAGTTATGGTTATTTCAAGGAAGTTCAGATTGTTGATGATAAGGGACAAACCAAGACCGTAATGGCTTAGGTTCCTCTTGAAAAATAATTGTGTACAACTTGTTATGTGCAGGAGCAGACTGTGAACAAGGACAGCTAGTGGTATGTAGACAGTGGATGCTCAAGACACATGACAGGAGAACGAAGTCTATTGACTGACTTCAAGGAAGGTCTCAAGCAAAAAGTAAATTTTGCAGGAGATAAAGGAGGAGTAATTACGGGAAAAGGAAAAGTTTCAAATGGAACTTTGACTCTTAAGGATGTGAACTATGTTGAAGAACTAACTCACAACCTAGTGAGTGTTTCCCAAGTCTGTGATAAAGGTCATCCAGTTTACTTTAATGAAAATGAGGCCTTAGTCCTGAAGCCAGGTTTCATAATTCCCGAGAAATGGATACTGATGAGGGCACCAAGGAAGAAGGACATCTATGCTATCAACATGGGTGTTCCTAACTCTTCAATGGTGTCTACATGTTTATTATCCAAGGCTTCGGAAGCAGATGCTTTGTTATGGCATAGGAGAATGGCACACCTGAACTGGAGAAAAATGAACTACATAACCAGAAATGAGTTGGTTCTAGGTGTACCACAAAAACGTTTCGAGTCTGAAGATAAGTGTGTTCCTTGCATGAAAGGAAAGCAGCACAAGAAACCACACAGATCTAAGACTGAAAACTCTATCTCCTCACCATTTGAATTGCTACACATGGACCTCTTCGGCCCTATAAGCAAGAGAAGTCTAGGTGGCAAATGGTATTGTTTGGTTGTCACAGATGACTATTCTAGATTCTCGTGGGTATTCTTTTTGGGACCAAAGGATGAAACTCCAGGAATTTTAATTGAATTCTTTGATCTGGTAGAGAATGTCTATAAAAAGAGAGTGAAGCGTATTCGTAGTGACAACGGAACAAAATTTAAAAATTCAACGTTGAATATCTATTGCTTAAGCAAAGGGATAATTCATCAATTCAGTGCACCTTATGAACCTCAACAGAATGGTGTAGCTGAAAGGAAAAATAGTTAGTTGATTGAAGCTGCAAGAACAATGCTTGCTGATTCAAAGCTTCCAGTCATCTTTTGGGCAGAAGCAGTGAATACAGCATGTTATGTTCTCAATAGAGTTCTTACGGTTAAAAGACATAACAAGACTTGTTATGAGCTTTTGAACAATAAGAAACCTAACTTAAAAGGGTTTGAACCCTTTGGAGTTTCATGCACCATATTAAAGACCGGACATCAAGCTAAATTTGGTGAAAAGGCCGACGAAGGATTTTTCCTAGGTTATATACCCAATTCGCCAAACAAGAGAGTCTTTAATAAAGTCACGGGACGTTTGGAAGTAGTTTATAATATTGAGGTTACGAGCTACTCACCTGATGTGCATAAGGGAGTTGATTGGCAATTTGATTATTCAGATCTCTTTGCATCATTTAAGGTTCCTATTAGTGACTATGTCAGTGATTCAGAGATTGCTGAACATTTAGTGTCTGAAGATGTGGATACTGGCCATACTTCAACATCGAGTGTTCCGAATTCTGGAATCAAGACACCTGTTGATCCAAATCAACCATCTACTAGTGGATCTCAAAAATCCAAAGTAGATACACCTCTAAATGAAGAAGAGCTGACTGACAAATTAGTGGATGAAATTCTCACACCACTGAGAGAGTTAAGAATATCTATGGGTATTGATAACTCACAGCTATCTAGAGAGGGTGTACCAGATTTGGAAGACATTCCTGAACAACACAGTGTTCTTGAGGAAATTGGTACTAACTTAGAAAATGAGATTCCAGTTGAGCCTGTTGCTTCAACTAGAACCAGTAAGAATCATCCCGTTGAAAACATCATCGGTGATATTAATACTCTAGTTCAAACAAGGACTCAATTAAAAGCTAGTACGTCTGAAGATTTAGAATACCAAAGCTTGTATACTGCATTGAAAGAGATAGGGATTCCTAATCAATGTCTACATTCATGCTTTATCTCACAAGTTGAGCCGAAAAATGTTCAAATGGCTTTAAAAGAAAGCTGGTGGGTAGAAGCAATGCAAGAGGAACTATCTCAGTTCACAAAATTACAAGTATGGGAGTTGGTTGACCTACCAAAGGGAGAATATCCAATTGGAACTAGATGGGTATTTAAGTGCAAAAGAGATGATAAAGGAATCGTTACTCGCAATAAAGCTCGTCTAGTGGTTCAAGGTTTTAATCAACAAGAAGGTATAGATTACAATGAAGTGTTTGCACCAGTTGCTAGGCTAGAAGCAATTAGGGTGTTCTTAGCATTCGCATCATATTATGGTATAAAGGTTTATCAGTTGGATGTTAAGAGTGCCTTCTTGTATGGCAAAGTGGAAGAATTGGTGTATGTTTCACAACCGCCAGGGTTTGTTGATCCTTAGTATCCAGATAGAGTATATCGGTTGAATAAGGCTCTATATGGATTACATCAAGCACCAAGGATGTGGTATGGAACACTATCAACGTATCTACTTGAGAATGGATTTACAAGAGGATCGATTGATAGTACACTGTTTGTGAAGTGGAAGAAGAAAGACTTTCTTCTCATGCAAGTTTATGTAGATGACATTATCTTTGGATCGTCTGATGAAAATATGTGTCAATAATTTGAGAAAGTTATGAGGAAAAGGTTTGAAATGTCTGCAATGGGAGAGTTGAATTTCTTCTTAGGATTACAAGTTAATCAAAAGAAGGATGGATTCTTTATTCATCAATCTAAATACACATATGAGCTATTAGAACGCTTTAAGATGGATGAATGCAACTGCGGGATTATGGGTTAAATATAACCAATACTCCTATGATGATTGATAATGAATCAACTATGTCGATCACAAATAATCCGGTGAAGCACAGTAAAACTAAGCATATTGATATTCGACATCATTTTATTAGAGATTGTGCTGAGAAGAAAATGATAAGGTTAGTTAAGGTTCCAACTGCGGATAACTTAGCAGACCTCTACACAAAGGCGTTCGACAGAGAAAGATTTGAGACGTTGGTTCAACTAAATGGAATGAGAAATCCAGAGTGATTAGTCTTCCAAGGGTAATTTTTGTAATAGTTAGTATTTTTATGTGATAAAAAAAAAAGCGTATGGCATTCATTTGCTTGTTACCTAAGGGGAATCGCCTTCATTAAAGAATATAAACATAATATTCTTTAAAATTTTTAAGTTTTTATCTGCAAAAACTAAGGGAAATGATAGTACATTAGGAGAATAATCTTCACAATAATAAGCTTAAGTCCTAAGTATGATATGTTAGTAGGTTCAAATAAAGTTACTTTAGAACTACAGCGGTTCTATCAGGTATGTGTTTATATTTATTTAATTATACACCTATATCCACAAGTTATAATTTGTGTATTTTTAGTGAAAACTTTTGATGGCTTCATCATATGATGTACTGGTAGGCAAATTATATGAAATTTTCTAAGTCTTAAGAAGTTAATTAATTACTTGTTTATTATATGGTGTTACTATTCTATGATGTATGACATTAGTCTTAATTGTTGAATGATGGTATTGCCATACTCTGTTATCATGCATTTTTAATTTCAATTGACAAATAGTAGAAATATGGGTATTAACTTAAAAAATGGTAACTTTGTTGTACTGAGTACAGATCTGAAGCCTTTAATTAAATTAATATTGTCAAATATATTTTGAATTATGCTAGAAGGGATCATCTGTTGTACTAAGTACAGACTTGGATAACATTGCATATTCAAGGTATGTCTGATATTTGTCTAACCTTAAAATTCAAGTGTATGTTATATGTTTCGAAAAGATACATCATTTAGTAACCGCTACCTTGAAATTTAAACGATACAGTGTTATGAGTTTTACTTGAAATTCTTCAGTATGTCATATAATAGGAAGCACTTAATAATATTCATCCTAACAATAAAGTGTTTGCTTAGAAAGTCGAGTATAATTTGTTTATGTGGATCATCATACCAGTAATCGTCTTGAACTGTCTATAATTAAAAATATTCACTTTCAGTGAGTAATGCATTTATTAATTATGCTATGTGGATAAAGGTACCTAATATATAGTTTTATAAATATAAATGTATAAATGATAAATTTAGTTGTAATTTTATAGTAATTTATTTGAATTTCATGAGGTATGTATACTACCAATCTGCTTAGACTTTTTAAATAAATTTTAAATAGCTTGTTCTTACTAATATGATCCCTAAGCAGTTAAATTCTTATTAAATTATGTAATTTCTTTTATTGAAGTATTTAATAAAATGGTACTTGATACCACTGTTAGTTTTTATGTTTTGTATTTTATCTTATTTTTTTTAGCTTTATGTTTCAAATAAAGTTTTTGTGTTTATTAGAATTTACCTATTGGAATTAAATTATACTGAATAGTTTCTAGTTTGAGTTGAACAATCGTAACAAATACAAGTGAAAAATGATTTTATTTTAGACTTGTACAAATGAGGGGTTTTAATTTATACTTAGTGTTTAATTCGCATTTTAATTTAATCCTGCGAGTTGACTTAGTCAACCTGCGGATCGAGTTCCACTCTCGCGAATCGAATACAGAGTATAAAGGGGAGGTCAAACGAGTCAACCAGACCACCGAACCCACAATATTCGCGAGTTCACTTATACTCTGCGAATCCGCTTCCTGGCGAAAACGAGACGAAAAGTTATTTTCGTTTGATTTTGATACTTTGCGACCAGGAACGAGTTTTTCAATCCGTAGTTTTTATACATCTTCAGTTTGCGCATCGATTGAGGTATAAATCAATGGATTTCACCGTTTCAATTACAAGAAATTGAAGTTTTCAATAACTTAGGGTTTCGGTTTGAAGTAACATCGATTCACGTAGATTAAAAGATTGTTAGAACACGAATCCTTGTGATTAATGTTAAACGGACCTTAATAAACGTGAATGTATCGATTGATCGTGTTAAGACTACCAAAATCATCGATTTTTAGTTTAAACTCGCGAAGGATGTTCATCTAACGAGTTGAGCTTTCGATTCAACTCGCAGCGAGTTGACTAGCGGATCGAGTTGATTAGTGGATCGACTGGCGAGTTGATCTGCGGATCGACTTGATTAGATAGTTCAATTGGATGTGAATCCAATTGCGAGTTGACTGGCGAATCGAGTAATACTCACTTCGCATGTTATTACTCTGTGAGTCCAGGATTTCGAATTTTTTTTTTTTAAAAAAGGTTAAGACTTTTTAAGTAATAACTAATATATTTTGGATTCCTATGACAATGTATATATTTATATCGAAAGTCTACCGATTCAAAAAGTAATCGAGTGGCGTGTCCTAATTTTATATTAGCGGTATAATATATATATTGGTTTTATAAAACGTTAATGACTTGAGAATCTTCAATTAACAAGTAACTAACGAAATTTACATATTGGACTTATGACTTATTAGTTATAAGTTATATATGTTACATATTTATGTATACGACTTGAGACAATTATGTAACAAGTTATATATATAATTTAAAACTAAGACATTTGATGATTACATTTTCATAATATGTTATAGTTTAAAATCTGTTAATGTGCTTTAGATTGTTGTTGTCATTTGTGTTTCTACAGATATGGCTTGACAATTCGATAAAGGTCACAACATTCTTGTTGATCTGGATGTACGTGCAAAGGGAGCTAATAGAGTAGCTCAGGTGCTTACATTTTTGGCACGTTCACGTATTAGGTATGCTGTTACGGCATCTCCACCTATTTCTCAGGCGATTCTGACTGATTTCTGGACGGATATATATTATGACGAATCGGTCAATCCACCAGAGATTAGAACAACGGTCAATAATCAACCGATTGTTTTTACGGCTGGTAATCTTAGGGAGATTTTACAGCTTGGTACGGAAGAGCAAGAGAATGGGGATTTGGAGTATCCCATGGATTTTTATCGAGGGAGCTAGTAGTCGTATGGGATATACTGGTGATAGACGCGGATGTCAATTCCAGAAGCCTCTGGTTATTGGACAATGGAGGTTTCTATGGCATGTGATCGTCACGGTTTTTGCACCAAAGAAGGGAGGTTTCGATGAGCTAAGCCCTACCCTTGTATCAGCTGTACTGTCCCTGGTTTATAACAAACCATACAGTTTTTGTGATTACATTTTTGGAGAGATGGCTAGACAGATTTCGGGTTCTGTCAGATCACGATTTCTGGTTTACCCACGTTTTTGTATGCTGATCATTAGAGCTCGTCTGCCAGAGCTTGTTACTCCTGAGCCACACTTGCGTGTTGATACTATTGGGCTCAGAGGGTACAATGCTATGTTTCTGCAGACTGTGAGGAAGGAAGGGGTGGTGAAGCCTGAGGAGAGAAATCTTTTTGGAGATATCGTCGATCCTGCCTATGTGATGCCACCAAATCATGGATGGCTAGATGTTGCTGCTCCTGCTGCTGTTCCAGAACCTGTAGCTGATGTGGGTCATGCTGAAGGTCCACAAGAGCTTTTGGAGGACGTGTTGGAACAACCGGGACATGCTGGGGAACATGTGAACCCATATGTTGCTGCACAGGTAGTGCAGGAGGTGCTAGGTCATAATGACGAGGCACAAGATCCCGAGATGAGGGAAATTGATCTGTTCTTTGAGATTGCACCGGAACAGGTATTATTTCCATTATATAATATTATAGCTACTTAGTTGATAGATTACATTTCTATTAATCATGTAGTATAATATTATTATATATCTATACTGATATTAGATATTTAGTTAATTGGATAATATTTCTGATTATAAAATATAAATATCATTATATGAACAGGAAGCTGAAGCTGAGGCTGCAAACCCAGAGGTTGCAATACCTGAGGGGGAGCAGAGAAAACAAGATAGATCAGTTGTTGTACCGGTTAAGGTATTATATCTGATTAATCTTAAATATATAGAACTTGTATGATAGAGCTTTATGCTAATCATAAATGTTTAATATATTTACTATTAGGATTCTATTAGATCATCTGAAGGTCGTGATGGTGAGACAGCTTCAGATGATGATTCTGAGAATACACCTTCGCCTCCTCCATCAATTTCTGAAAAGAAGAGGAAGGGCAAAAGTATTCTGGAGGAAGGTCCTAAGGAGACTGATACTCCGTTGATGAAACGTCCGAGGACGTTGACTATCAGAGAATGTTAGTATTAATTATGAAGTTAAATAATCTTAACTTGTTGTTTATCAGGAGTTAAACTGAGACAGTTCATTATGTATACAGCTGCTCAAGTTACATGTAACACCCAGTTTTCGGGTCTAGTAGTATTAGATATTTTCTGACTGCAAATGATTATTTAAATGTATCAGAAAGTAATTTTGTTGTGCTAGTTGAAAATAAATGGGTAAAAGAGTCAAATAATTTATTGTGACTAATAAATTATTGATTGTTTTAATTTAATTTAGTTGACGGTAAAATAAAATAATATTTCCCCGTAAATGGTTTTTAAGTTCCAGACAATGAAAAGTACGGGGAATGAAATTTAAGCACTTCTAGTATACTACTAAATATTGAGTCGGTTGTTTAATTCTTATCCATATATACATACGTACGTATCATATCATACATACATACATGATGAACCCTAAATTCAAGAAGAAATCATCAAATTGGAGTTGCATAATTCGAATTCAAGCTTCAAGAGGATAGATTATCATCTCCTAATCCTTCTAATCATCTTGTAAGTCTCAAATCCTTGATTTTTATGAACCCTAGAATTTGGGGGTTTTGATGCTCTTGACTTTAATCCGAAATTAGAGTTTCAAATGGTTGAATTGAGGGTAGTTAAGCTCTAATAACATGGAATAATCATTCCATCGTCATCATAAACATGTTGTATGTGTTAATTCTTGAGTTCATGTTAACTTAGAAATTGGGGTTTTGTGGGTTTGAGGAAGATAGTTTGATTAATATGAAATTGAAGGTTGTAGTGATTATATTATTACTAGTTGATAGTTAATTCATGATTATAAGTTGAGTTGTAACTTGAAGTTAAAGAATTTGATTAAGTGTTCTTGAGGCTAATGATGAACTTGATGATGATAAGGGATTATATGATAAAATTAGCATTTTGTGGCTAAGAACCCTTAATTGATGATTAAAGATGATTGTGTTAACTGAATTGTTAAGTATTCATTAGATTTAATATTGGAAGTTTGATGAATTGTTGATGGTAGAGGTTAAAAACCTTAGTTGTGGTTTAACCATGTTGATTAGTGATGATTGAAGTGGATTAATGTGATAAGATGGTCATGATAATTATAATTTGAAAGGTGACTGTGAATTAATGATGTTAAGGTGATTATTCATAATCTTGAAATGATACATTTTAAGTGACTAACGAATTGAGTAATAACTCAATGAAATAGAGATTATGAATCATGTTGTAAGACTTTAACATGAGTTAATTATTATGAATGAGTTACTAACTCATTTTGTTTAATTATATTGTCAGATGTGCAGAAGGCTCAGTGATATTAGACGACTGAGTGGATGCCTGAGGTGGTCGGTGAGTGGATCTCTAATCCTCAACGTAACTTGGTTGTAACAAGTTTGGTTACAACAAGTAACGTGTTATTACTTTATTAGTTGCATTGATGATTATGTTGATAGTAATAATACTGTTGATATGTGACTTGTTGATTACGAATTTATTTGGCCTTCGGGCATCAGTTGTTAATGAGGCCAACGAGTTGTTGAATGGTTGGTTGGGCTAGTTGGTTATCATGTGAACGATACAGGGATTTACTTCATTTGTTGTGTGTATTGAACTGTATCTGAGTAGGATAACCACTAGATATCGGTCTCGTCCGTATGGCCATACGGATAGGTTGGATAAGTGTTCTTGGGGAGCCACCCGGGTTTATGGTTATCCCCAGAGCCGCCTATCCTCATTATTGTGTTGTTGATTAGTTGATGAGTTGTATTGTGTACTTGCTTGTTTAGTGTTAAGTGTTGTACCCAAAGTTGTTGAGCTAAGTTAGGCTGTTGATTAGTTATCTGCTCACTTAGCGTTATGCTAATCCCCCACATTATCCCTTCTTGTAGGTTTTGCATATAATTTGGGTGGGCAAGAAGTTGGAGTAGAAGGAATGTTTGACAACCCGGTGTCACTCTGATATTTCATTGTATAAATAAATGTTTTATCTTGTTTTTATATAACACCTCTGCTGAGAAATTATGTTTTTGAAAAGGTCAAATTTTACATGTGATACAATGAAGTAAATTATTACTATCTATTTGGACTTACGCTTTCGATTTATTATATTTAAATAAGTATAAATGAAGGGTGTTATATTACACCACAGGTAGAGAAGGATACACCGATGGTTTCTGAACCGATATCTTTACCACTTCAGCATGAGATTGCTGATCTAGTTCGTGCGGCTAACTTTCCGATGACCAAAGGAACTAGATTTGCAGCAGGCTTGCTTACACATGCCTTGTCTCAACCGCATACACCACTGACACGCGATTGGCATATTGAGTCTCTCACACCGCCTGGACCTACAACGATTTCTATTACTCCAACGACTGATGCAGAAAGGATTACGTCCTTAGAGTCGAGAGTAAAGAATTTAGAGAAGGTTGTTTCTCAAATTCCGGAGCTGGTGTCGAATAATCTTCTTCTTGGTCAGCAGATGCTCAAACAGAGTGAATCGTACAACACACTGCTGAAGACTCATGATACTTTGCTTGCTGACTTCAATATTCAGAGATTGAAGATATCTTCATTGGAGCGTTTGGTCTTGAAAGCGCATTCCGGACAGTCTACTCAGGGGGAGATATTGGCATACTTGGAGTCTTGCAAAGAAGATGAGCTAAAGAGAAAGAGAGATTCAGACAAAGACGATGATCCCAATGCACCAGAAGGTGGTGAGCAGACTGGTCCTTCAAAGACTGGTGAGCAAGCTACAATTCAGGGGGAGTCTGGTGGTGATGCAAGTGGTGCTGGAGTTGGTACAAGTGCTGATAAGACTGCACCGGTTGATACAGAAGCTGGTAAGATAGCTTAGTATTAGCATAGTGTAGTAATTATTGGTGTTAATTTGTACAGAATAATTATTGGTGTTAATTTGTACAGAATAATTGTAACTTAATATTTTGGTAATAAATTCGGCTTGAGATTGTAATTACAAGTTAAATATATTGGAAATTAGTTAAGTTATTTGATTTTGAAAAGTTAAATAAATTAGTGATCGAAAGACTTCCGACTCATTGAGTAGTCGAGCGGCGTGTTCTGATTTATATCAGCGGTCAAAATTTATTTTAACTTAGACATTTTAGACTTGAGAGTTTGTATAACTGACAAGCTAAAAATGTGATAACTAGGTAAATGATATATAATTTAAAGATATAATTGAAAGTTAAGTTTTTGGAAAATATAACAGTTCAATTAAGTCTTGAAAATTATAAGTTAATTAATGGTAAACATAAATGTTTGGTGATAGTTCACAAGACGTTAGAGTTTAAATTTAATTAATATTTACTAAGTGTTTGAGATAAGACTTTAGAAATCTTAGTTTGATTCTGGGTAATCAATAAAAGATTTAAAAGGTTATATAGAATGCGTTTATATTATCAGGTTTAATGATACAAAAGGATTAATAAAGAAATTCTTAGATTGGTTCAGGGAAATCAATGAAGAATTGAAATTATTGATATATTTGTACTTATGTTTTTCTCTAGGAATGGAAATGCTAGATCTATCAGATTCAGAAGATGATATTTTGGATGAGATAGATGAAGATATTGATTATGATATTGAAGAAGGAGAGTTTAAACTTCCTGAAGACTGGACTACGGTATTTGAATCTGTGATAGATGAAAGTGTTGATCTGGATGCAAATGTAGATGAACATGTTGTGAATCCGTCAACGACTGAATTTGTTTTTGTGAATGAACAAGGAGAATCAGTTATTGATTTAGAAGCTTTTGAGAATGCTTCTGAAGATTCAGATACTGAAGTTGAAGAAATAGAGGACAAATACAAACATTTGGTTGGTAATCCAATGTTTATCCAAGAAATGCTTAAGAAGAAAAAGGAAGAGAAGCCACGCATTTTGAAAGAAGTTGATATTACTGGAAAGCGTGTACTTAAAACTGGCATTATTGGATGGTATTATGACTATGACCTGAAGCTCTTCGCAATCAAAAGGTTTGACGGGGTTCAATATTTTGAGAAGAAGCTTGCAGTGTTTAGTTCGTTGCCTCGATATGAGATTCAAGACTTGGCTAGATTAGATATGATCAATCCGAGTAATGATGATTATGCTAAGTATGTTGAGCGTATCATTAGGACTGAGGGATTATCTATGAAGTTTTCAAAGATTAAGCCAAGGAAAGGAAAAACGATAAAGCTGAACAAGAAAAGTCAAAGAACAGGAAGAAGAAGAAGGAAGAAGGTTTATCCAGCGGTCAACTGCATTAAGCAAATACCTATGAAGACTATGCCTCAGAATATTTTGGGAAAGTTGAAATATTGGGGGGTAGATGCTGGAACAGGGGAAGCCTTTATGATTGAAGCTGATGATGATTATCCTGATGGCGAAAGAGAGATCCTTCGTGTTTATGATCACCGACATCTTATGAATTTATCAAAGGAAGATCTGATTATGTTATACAAGAACAAGATCATATCTACTATTGCTTGGGGTGATTTAGCACGAGATTATCACAGGATGGTTAAAACATGCATCAAGCTTAAAATTTTTGCAAGTAGTAAGATTTACTCTTGAAAATCAAAGACAGCGTGAAGATAAAGACGCTAGAGCTATTGTCAAGGGGGAGTCTGTTGAAACATAGTTTGTGACAACAGATCTAGCTTAAAATAGGACTAGTGTAATTATTATCATGCTTGTACATTGGTTTAGATTTGTAAATGAATATTTGTTTTGTTAATAATATTCGTTAAATATATTAGCATGTTAAAGTGTTAGACGAATATCGTAAACGAAATAAATAAATATACGTTTGCTGCGAGTCGAGTTCTCAAGTCGCTGCGAGTTGAGCAGCGAGATAGAACTGAACTCGCAAGGATCATAAGGATCATAACGTATTGAGTCTGTGGCGAGTCGAGTATTGTTGGGCTTGGGCTGCAAGGTGAGTTAGACTGGACTCGCGAAGCCCATGCAAGCCAAACCGGGATTTAATATATAAATGATTTTCAGTTTAGAAAATCAATAACACTTTTGCATAACTCAGACCTGCGAATTCATATCCAGAGAAAAATAACCTTACGGCTAGACTTTGACATTCATACGTTTAAAGCTAAGTATTAGTAAACCTAAAACGCGAACTTATTCGTTGTTAGTAAGATAACACTGTATTGAGGAATTCCGCACCTTAATACCTACAGATAATGAAGTTATCGATCCTAAGAACTAGGGACTTACATCTTTGTTTGGGCGATTTACAAAATTGATCATCAAAATAACAATTCAAAAAAAAGAAGCATATTCTAACCACAAGCATGCTCCATATCCATGTCACTACCATGAGCATATTCTTTATCCACGTGTCTCTACCAACTCATTAACCTACAACATAAACACTGAAACGGGTAAGCACAATTGCTTAGAGAGTACACAGGCGATCAAACAAGCAATACACATAACATTTAACACATAACACATATCAACACAATACATAAACACAAAATCACTGGGCCCTGAACACCGAACACTAAACACTGTGTTAATCGCAGTTAACTCTCTAATCACCACTGAATCTTTACACATAATCATATCACATAACTTAACCATCAACAATTAAAACACTAATCAACACATCTTTTGGCATAATCTTAAATACATATAAGAAATAAAACATATAATAAGCAACTCTCACTTGATTGTATGATCCTCTAGCTCGGAAGCTATCCGGAAACACATACAATCAATTCATACACGGTTCACCACATAATCACTATTTAATCCACATATATCAACAAATCATCTTCCACCCGATTGTGTAGCTTCTTACTCAACAGCAATCCGGATCCAACACAATCGAATCACACATTATTCATCACCAATTCTTTTCCTTTACCTTTAAGCTAGTGACTTACTCATTACTTGGCTAACATCAAGCTAATGAGGAATCACTACTTTTCTTACCAAGTAACAATTAAACACATAACAATTAAGCACAATTAAGAAATTTAACACAACAGCTAATTTAAGCAATAAACACAATTAAATAAACATAACAAATAACTTATTCTTTGATCGTGTAAACCTCTAGCCCGCAAGCTATACGGTACTACACAATCACATCACCTGTTTAACCCCCGTATCACTCACCACAACTCTTAGACGATTTCACCATATTGATCATCATAAGCCTCCACGTCTCTTAACACCTACATAATCATACATATCATTATAACAACACTTAGGCACTAACAATAATCACTTTCTTACTAAATTCCATGTTTTATTATCATAATCATACTTCATTAACACTAGTTCATGATTTAGCTCTATTTCTACAAGTATTTAACATAACTCTTATGAACATATCATTAATTTCTTAATCTTTTACTCATTTTAACACTAATTCATTCACTAATAAGCTTTACTAACCTCAACTAAACATATTAAACACTAATTTCATATCAAAATCACTAGTTTATAAAACCCCATCAAAACCCCCATAATTATCCAAGAACACTAATCATAAATTCATCACTTTCAATATGTTATATGATTACTAATGATCATAGAAACACTTACTAACACTAATTCAATAAATTTTTAGCTTCAATTTCGTATTTAAATCATCAATTTAACGAAACCCCATAAAAACTTAAACCCTAGGTTATAATCATAGAGAAAAGTCACTTACAACTTGTTAAAGATGATAAAAGAAGGATGAATTCGAATTCTTAAGACTTGAATCATAGTTTTGAAACTGATTTTAGGGCTTGGGAAGGCTTCCTGCGTTTTTTCTTCCATTCGTGAAGTGTCTGGAGGTTTAAAAAATGAAAATGGATAAACATAATACTTTACGTACATATCTATATGTTTTAATACCCTTTAAACCCTATTGTCTGGAACTAGAAAACCATTCGCGTATTCTATTATATCGTATTATTTAAAACACACCATTTTAAAATAAATATACCCTCGTGTTCTAAAATAAAACCTTTATATTTTTGGGGTGTTACAACTCTCCCCCACTTATTTCATTCGTGTCCTCACGAATGGTACCCGTACTACTCAGTCTTAACACTATCTCTACTCATGCACAAACACTTAATCATCCTTAGAACACTTCACTTAATTCACTGGTTATACATAAATGCATACGTCACTTAATTCTACTGAAACACATTATCAACACTAACTCTACAAATCCGTAATCATATACTCCCTACATATTGGTTTCACATAATTAGTGAAATAGATAAAACTAAACTCAAGTCTATTACTCTTACTTTCTCTATTATCTCTTATAATCATACTATCTAACACATAATTCACATAGTCTAAACACCTCTAAGCTTATACTCTATCTTAACAAGCACACTAAATCACTTTGATATTTGAAAAATCTCAACAATTCTATGTGATATGGCATAATATAACTACGTTGATCAGGCGTAGTGATATTATGTCATACACACTTCCTTCTGAGACTATCTCATATCATCAATTTTCCAATGTGATTCCCACACAAACACATAACGCACAACTCAATTAACAGTTAACACACAATAAATTACAATTTAACAATTAAACACATAGTCAAAAACTACTTCACTACTTATCTACCTTATTTGGACATACCAACTACAACGTTTAGCTATTTAGCATAATCATAATCATAGCAATTCAAACAACATACAATAGTTTAAGTTTAAGCAATCCTATCGTGGATCACCTAAGTCTCTTAAACCATTGCTCTGATACCAACTTGAAACGCCCCAAAATCAGAACTATTTTTTTAACGCTTTTGGTAATGTCCCACAACTACTCCATATATATATTTGATCTATAGTAAAGTTCCATAGCTAAAATAGGCTTTTAAAAACCAAAATATTCATTTTCCACTATGATACGCGATCCCGGAAAGAAGTGGGATCGCGTAAGCACTTGAAAAACATTATGATACAAATATACACTATCATACACGATCCAGAAAATATGTCTGGCGTAGCTATGCCTATTTTGGAAGTCAGCAAAATTTAACTTTTTAACAAATTTCAAACGCGCATAACTTTTTACTCGTTGCGAGTTAGGACCTGAAATTTTGCACACACAACCACTATAACATTATAAAACTTTCTCTTTTGACACTTTTTCAAATTTCACAAAAATAACCATTTTGAATGTGTCACCAATTTAGTGCCATTTCGGCCACTTTGGTGAACATATCAAATTCCAAACCACATGGTCTCTAACTTAACCCATTAGCACACTCACTTAACACTTGAAAACAAACTTAGAAAACACATTTGACCATTGATTCACTTTCATTTTCACACCCAACCACATAATTGACCCATTTTGACACTTTCGACCCGTTTAACCAAAACAACCATAATTTAACCAAACGACACCCTTTTCCACTCATATATGACTCTTTTGACATTGTTGACTATTTGTCAACTTCATCTTTGACCAACCAATCACTTTCAACCTATTTCTACAATTCAACACTTTGACCCAAACCAAACCAATCATATAACTTCATACACTTGACAACCACATACACTAGACACCATAACTCACTTTGACTTCCAAAGTCAACTACTATACATTGACCAACATATTTAATTCGAAAACTCTTTGTTTGGGCGATTTACACAATTGATCATCAAAACAACAATTCAAAAAAAAGAAGCATATTCTAACCACAAGCATGCTCCATATCCATGTCACTACCATGAGCATATTCTTTATCCACGTGTCTCTTCCAACTCATTAACCTACAACATAAACACTGAAACGGGTAAGCACAATTGCTTAGTGAGTACACAGGCAATCAAACAAGCAATACACATAACACTTAACACATAACACATATCAACACAATACATAAACACAAAATCACTGGGCCCTGAACACTGAACACTAAACACTGTGTTAACCGCATTTAACTCTCTAATCACCACTGAATCTTTACACATAATCATATCACATAACTTAACCATCAACAATCAAAACACTAATCAACACATCTTTTGGCATAATCTTAAATACATATAAGAAACAAAACATATAATAAGCAACTCTCACTTGACTGTATGATCCTCTATCTCGGAAGCTATCCGGAAACACATACAATCAATTCATACACGGTTCACCACATAATCACTATTTAATCCACATATATCAACATATCATCTTCCACCCGATTGTGTAGCTTCTTACTCAACAGCAATCCGGATCCAACACAATCGAATCATACATTATTCATCACCAATTCTTTTCCTTTACCTTTAAGCTAGTGACTTACTCATTACTTGGCTAACATCAAGCTAATGAGGAATCACTACTTTTCTTACGAAGTAACAATTAAACACATAACAATTAAGCACAATTAAGAAATTTAACACAACAGCTAATTTAAGCAATAAACACAATTAAATAAACATAACAAATAACTTATTCTTTGATCGTGTAAACCTCTAGCCCGCAAGCTATACGGTACTACACAATCACATCACCTGTTTAACCCCCGTATCACTCACCACAACTCTTAGACGATTTCACCATATTGATCATCATAAGCCTCCATTTCTCTTAACACCTACATAATCATACATATCATCATAACAAAACTTAGACACTAACAATCATCACTTCCTTACTAAATTCCATGTTTTATTATCATAATCATACTTCATTAACACTAGTTCATGATTTAGCTCTATTTCTACAAGTATTTAACATAACTCTTATGAACATATCATTAATTTCTTAATCTTTTACTCATTTTAACACTAATTCATTCACTAATAAGCTTTACTAACATCAACTAAACATATTAAACACTAATTTCATATCAAAATCACTAGTTTATGAAACCCCATCAAAACCCCCATAATTACCCAAGAACACTAATCATAAATTCATCACTTTCAATATGTTATATGATTACTTATGATCATAGAAACACTTACTAACACTAATTCAATAAATTTCTAGCTTCAATTTCCTATTTAAATCATCAATTTTACAAAACCCCATAAAAACCCATAAAACTTAAACCCTAGGTTATAATCATAGAGAAAACTCACTTACAACTTGTTAAAGATGATAAAAGAAGGATGAATTCGAATTCTTAAGGCTTTAATCATAGTTTTGAAACTGATTTTAGGGCTTGGGAAGGCTTCCTGCGTTTTTTCTTCCATTCGTGAAGTGTCTGGAGGTTTAAAAAATGAAAATGAATAAACATAATACTGTACGTACATATCTATATGTTTTAATACCCTTTAAACCCTATTGTCTGGAACTAGAAAACCATTCGCGTATTCTACTATATCGTATTATTTAAAACACACCATTTTAAAATAAATATACCCTCGTGTTCTAAAATAAAACCTTTATATTTTTGAGGTGTTACAGTACTCCCTACAAGGTCGTGGCCGAGTACTCCCCGCCTAACGCCTTTTACAACCTTGCACAATAGTAACCACAATCACAATCATAATCATACTTATGTTACATTATAATCTTATTAAATGTCGAAAAAAGTACATATAAAACTTGAAAGAACGTGTAAAAGTAAGAATATGTTACGGATTAAGGACACATTGAGAATAACTGAAATATGATTGATAGTTGGGACATAAATATAATAAGGTTGTAAGAAAAGGACAACATTCAAAGTATGTCATGTTTTTAGATAACTAACCCTTAAAATAATAATATCTCATGATCACAGCTGTTTAACACATTAATATTTTTAAACAAAGTGTATATTTTATTAGAGAAAAAAATGTCTAGCAATTTTTTTTATATAATAAAAATATCTATAACCTCCTTCAAATTTGTCATAGCTACTATTTCAATACATTCACATCTCAATTCATATTTTCCATTTTTTAGCAAATACTCTTCTATTTCAATCTACATTTTTTTAACCTTCTAATCATATCATTTTTTTTTATTATATATAAGAGTCATATTTTGTGCATGAACTATATTTCTTGTAATAACATATCATTCATTTTTATAATAACAAGAGTCATAACTCATAATATCTCTTGTATAACTATTTCAATTTAGTCATGGTCATGTCTACTTATTTGACATGAACATGTCCAAAACTTATTTTGTAATTTTATATAATCAAACGATTTAACTATTATATCATAACAGTTTCACTTTCTCAATCTATATTTCTTACTAATTTTTTAAAAAGTTTTCAATCTCTTACATCATTTCACATGTATTGTTTTAAAAGTTTCTTTTTTGCAATGAAGTATTTAAAAGAGTTCTTCGTATCGGTGATTGATTTGACTCAAAACGACATGTTTTTATGCATCATTTCAAGCCCATTTTGGCTCAAATCTTTGAATAAACATCGAATAATCAATGTTTTATGCTAAAAATGTAAAATGAGCCAAAGCTTAGACTTCCTTTCCAAAAATCACTTAAAATGCTCAAATAACGAACAAATCAGAGCTAAAATGATCCACTTGCGATTCTGACGTATAATTAAGCAAAACTGGCCTAATTTATGTCATATTGATCTTCAGGAAAATACAAAACTGTGGCCGCAAGAATCGTTCAAATATGACAAGAAACGAAGAAGTTAGAGCCAAACGAAGATCACAAGAACTACGACCAGTGCACGAGACTTACGATCCAGCGTACAAGACCACGACCCAGGGTTCACCACCCCCTAGAGGGCCGTATACCACCCCTAGAGGGCCGTATACGCCCCCTTTAGGGCCGTATACCCCCTCTAGAGGGTGGTATACCCCCTTCTAGGGGTGGTATACCCCCTCTTTGGTGCTGGATTCACCCTATTTCGTGCCGGAAAAACCCTATTTGCTACCGAATACGCCCTATTTGCTACCGAATACGCTCCTTTTGGTGTCGAATTCTCTAGCTCAGGGGGGTGTTTTGGAAATAATTGGATGCAAGGGTGCTGAATGTAAATTTTGTAATTTGAAGCCTATAAATAGAGGCTTAACCTCCTCATTTTCAACACACCTACACACCTCACATTTCACACACTACACACTTTCTCTCACTAGAATAGTTAGTAACTTTCTCTCTCTAGCACTACTCTTAGGAGTTAGAGGAGAAATAGTAGGTAGCTAGCTTACGAGCTTTGTACGGAGTCGCTCCGAGACTACGGTTGCACAGATTTATTGTAACGTCTATCAGGTTTTATTATATTATCCTTTCTTGTTATTTTTAAATATGTTGTGCTGTTGTCATAATTATTTAAGAATGCATGCCATGATAATTGCTATGATAGGCTAGATAAATCTGTGTTTGCTATGATAAATGTTATGCTAGGGTAGTTATGCTTTAAACCATGCTGTTACTCTGCTCGCATGTAATTAGGATATGTTTGAATTTATGAATTAGTTCTTAAAATGTTTTATTTATCCAACTTATGCTGTGGTTTGAAACCTATTGATATAATCCGGCCAATTGTAGAAATAGGTCCCTCAACTATTCTTTGTCTGAATGATTCGAAGAACTCGGCATGGCCGCTGTTCTCCAGATTGAAATACATCATAGGAGACACGGATCATAGGATTAGAGATAAATTAGAATTGATTTCATATATCGAATGCTTTTGAGAGAACTTTCGGAGCATTCGTGACTTAACCATTAATCTAGAAACTCTGCCTGAAACAAACTGAATACTATCCATGTTACACTACTGCATGTTCTTGTTTGATTGTTGCTTTAGGGTTTGCATGCTAGTATCTGTTTATCTATTGCGGTTGTTGGATTCATGATTAGGTTTTCGAACATAGAATAATTACATACAACAATTTAACATGCTAGAATAATTACAGTAATCTATATGAAATAATGTCAAACAATTTAAACGATCATCAGACAGACTTTCCTAACTTATTCCGCGGGGTTACTCCTGTTCACTTTATTGTTCATTCAATAATTCGTGCCATGATACGGACGTCTCAGACGACCGAGACTGGGGAATAGGATTCGAGGTTAGTTGTCGGTTAAATTGGTACTACATTTGGGAGAACTTACGGTGTAGCTTACTGTAACACCCCCGAAATTCACTGTTTTGCGGAAGCATAGTTTGGGGTGTTACTAATCAAATATCACAGCACAAAGATAAAGCAAACGACATCTATATGCAACGTTTGTAAATTAGTTACATTCCATAGATATAATGTTTGAAAACTTAGTGTTTTCATATACAAAATGTAGTTTCCCCTAGAGTCCACGCGTATAGCGGGAGATTCTATTACATAATCGTAATATACAAAAGATAATGCTAAGAATCTCCGTTAATGCAGTTGTGTTGAAATCATGCGACTCTAGCTAAAATCCTGGAGTAATCCTACTCCATCCGGGTACCTGAGAAAACATTCTAAAAAGTGTCAACCAAAAGGTTGGTGAATCTCACAGGTTTGTAAGTAATATCAGCTTTGAACACGAGATTTCATCAGTAATGCCCGCAGGCGTAAAATCAGCAATTTCAATCCAGAAATCGTAAACCAGTATTTGCAATCCCGCAAATGTAAGTAAGTAAGTTTATACCGTTGCCATGAGGCTCATAATCGAAGCTTAACCCGTAAGTAATAAGTTTGCTCCCGTGACATGCTCGTAAATGAGCAAGCATCAGTAACGAATAAGTAGTCACCCGTTTCTACGTGTAAATCAGTACGTGGCAGCGCTACTGCCCCGGGTGGGGAGGGTCATTTCCCTAATGGATCCATTAACTAGTGTTCGCGCTTAAGTCCATAACTAACGATATATGATGGAGAGACTTCTGTTTGTAAGTAAACTCATGCAATTTCGTTTGGTATAGTAAACAGTTTAGTACTTGTGTTCAAGAAAATCAGTAGCATGTATCTCCCCCAATAAGATAAAACAGTAAAAGTGGGGCCGTAAGACTCACCTGAGTCTTGTAGTAATCAGTTGCAATTAGCAAGTAGTAAGTAAAGCAAGTAGGTTCTCTGAACCCGTAACCTTCAAATGCCTAATCATATGAAGTTATGTAAGTATGCGTCTCACGAGACGTTTCGTTTAGATGTACACAACTAGTATATCCAGTGTTTGTCCGTATGTTTGTAATTGTTTGTTTGTTGGAAAACATGTTTGGCCCGTTGGTGACGGTTTGTAGCAAAAATTCTAAAATGTTGACTTTGCTACAGTAGGTTTGCTACAGTACTGCTACAGTAAAATTTGACTTTTTTGTACAGTAACTTTGACTTTAAAATTCTGGTTTTCTGTGTTTTTGCGACACAATCTGCGACACTAAAGTTGTAATGCGACACAAAGGTTGTGTCGCATGAAGGATGCGACACAAGAGCCCTGCGACACAGTGGTTGTGTCGCAAAAAGCTTGCGATGCTAATTCAATAGCGACATAACGGTTGTGTCGTATAAAATACGACATAGTATGCGACATAGAGTGCGACACAATATTGTGTCGCAAAGATTACGACACTAAAGGATCAGTACGACACAAGGTGCGACACTAATGGGTTTATGCGACACAGTGTGCGACACAAGGCTTGTGTCGCACGTATGAACACCAGCCCAGAAACTTACGGGTTTCGAGAATTTTCGACCAAAAACGCAAATCTAACCCATTTTTGAGCTATAAAATCGTGTATTATTCATGTATTAGGTTATATCTAAGTTGTGTACACATCAAAACATTAAAACATTACACCAAATTGAATAGATCTAAGATTTTAGAAATTTCTTACTTTTACAAATCGAGCTAAATGGAGGATGAAATGGTGAAAATGATCTTGATATTCTTGCTCCACTCGTGATGGTGATTCCGAATATGTAATTTTCGTGGTCGGGATTTGATTCCGAAAATTTGGTGTAGATTGGAGTTGAGAGAGTTTGGTTTGTGTGTGTTTTGTGATAATGAAAAAAAATGAAAGAGAGAAGTGAGAATGGGGGTGGGGTTTGGCTGATCCAAAGAAGGAAGGAGGGGCAAGCGCTCCCTAAAACTCAGTATTTACTCCGTGTCCTAATCGTTTAATCCTTTGTTTATAGTATTTAACCAAACCGTTATATTTTAAAAATGTAACTGGAATATTTAAATAAAAATACTCTGAAATTAATAATAAAAACATTTGTCGCAATATTTAAATTATTAAGTCGCGTTTATTACGTTTTGTTGCGCTAGTTAAATTGTCGTCACAATAATATATAAACAATGCTCGTTCGGTTGCGTATTTTATATAACAAAATACGTTTTCATTATTTAAGTAAATTTTTGTCACCAACGTCCAAGTAAACTGTGTCGGACTCCGTCCGGTTAATTCGCACGATTTATCCAAATCGCGTAAGTACACACACATATATATAATTCACCTTATATATACATACAAATAGAGCCTGTAATTAGTCCTATTACATACTAATTACAACTAGTTACAAACAATTAGGCATAATTAATTACCCTAATTATGCAGGTGTTACATTCTCCCCTTGTTAAAGAAATTTCGTCCCGAAATTAGCTTGAGTGCACGGACGGTGCGTTATCTGGGAAGAGATGTGGGAATTTCTGTCGCATTTGGTCTTCCCGTTCCGAGGTGAACTCAGGGCCGCGCCTAGAATTCCACCTGACCTTTACGATGGGAATACGACTCTGTTTCAATCGTTTGACCTCACGGTCCATGATTTCCATAGGTTCCTCGACAAAATGAAGTTTATCATCGATTTGAATTTCGTCGAGCGGTATAATCAGTCTCTCGTCAGACAGACATTTCTTCAAGTTAGAAATGTGGAATGTGTTGTGTACGCTGCTAAGTTCAGCAGGAAGTTGCAGGCGATATGCCACTGGACCAATCCTTTCAAGGATTTCGAATGGTCCGATGTATCTAGGATTTAGTTTGCCTCGTTTTCCGAATCGAATAACACCTTTCCACGGTGCCACTTTGAGAAGTACCTTGTCCCCTACCTGGAACTCAAGGTGTTTGCGTCTCACGTCAGCATAGCTTTTCTGACGATCACGTGCGGCTTTCAGCCGGTTTTGAATACCAACGATTTTCTCAGTAGTTTCTTGAATGATATCTGGACCCGTGAGTTGGGAATCTCCTAACTCAGTCCAACAGATCGGTGATCGGCACTTACGCCCGTAAAGTGCCTCGAAGGGTGCAGCCTTTATGCTGGTATGGTAACTGTTGTTGTACGAGAACTCGCACAACGGTAAGTGATTTTCCCAAGAAGTACCGAAGTCAACTACGCAGGCTCGTAGCATATCCTCCAGTGTTTGAATAGTTCGCTCGCTTTGGCCATCGGTTTGCGGGTGATAAGCAATACTCATATCCAGACGAGTACCAAGAGATTTCTGTAATGATTGCCAAAAGTTAGAAGTAAAACGGCTGTCCCTATCCGAGATGATCGAGATAGGTACACCGTGTCGCGAGATGATTTCTTTGACATAGATGCGAGTCAGACGCTCCATCTTGTCAGTTTCCTTGATGGCCAGAAAATGAGCAGATTTCGTGAGACGGTCCACGATCACCCAAATGGTATCGCAACCATTCGAAGTTTTTGGTAGTTTGGTAATGAAGTCCATGGAAATCTGTTCCCATTTCCATTGAGGAATTTCAGGTTGTTGGAGCAACCCCGAGGGTCTTTGGTGTTCGGCCTTGACTTTGGAACATGTTAGGCATTTACTGACGTACAAGGCAATGTCAGCTTTCATGTTAGGCCACCAATACAACCCTTTGACGTCATGATACATCTTATCAGAACCAGGATGTATAGAGTATCGAGATTTGTGAGCTTCAGCCATCACCAAATCTCGCAAGTTTCCGAATTTGGGTAACCACACCCTGTTAGAGAAGTATCGAGTTCCATCGGGTTTGATTTCGAATTGTTTATCCAAGCCTCGCAAGGCTTCATTTTTCAAGTTTTCATCGTTGAGTGCTTCAAGTTGAGCGGTAAGGATTTGAGCAGGAAGCTCGTTATGAATTGTCATAGAAAGTGCTCGGACTCGAAGGGGTTTCACTCGTTCTTTTCGGCTTAAGGCATCGGCAACTACGTTAGCCTTGCCCGGATGGTATTTGATCTCGCAGTCGTAGTCACTAAGTAACTCAACCCAGCGACGTTGCCTCATGTTTAGATCCTTCTGATCGAATATGTGTTGGAGACTTTTGTGATCAGTGAAGATAGTGCTTTTCGTACCGTAGAGATAATGTCTCCAGATTTTCAATGCGAAGACCACAGCACCTAACTCGAGGTCGTGGGTCGTATAGTTTTTCTCGTGAATTTTTAGTTGTCGTGAGGCATAGGCAATGACTTTTTCCCGTTGCATTAACACACAACCAAGTCCCTGGTGTGAGGCGTCGCAGTAAACTACGAAATCGTCGGTGCCCTCGGGTAAGGACAAGATTGGTGCACTACAAAGTTTGTTTTTCAATAGCTGGAAGGCTGACTCTTGTTTATCAGTCCAATCGAACTTCTTATCTTTCTGAGTCAGTGTGGTTAGTGGAACAGCTATTCTTGAAAAGTTTTCGATGAATCGGCGGTAATAACCAGCAAGACCTAAGAATTGTCTCACTTCAGTTGGAGTGGTCGGTGACTCCCAGCCCTTGATTGCTTCAATCTTGGCGGGATCAACATGAATTCCTTGGCTGTCAATCACGTGCCCGAGGAATTGAACGGTTCGAATCCAGAACTCACACTTAGAGAATTTGGCATATAACTCTTCGTGTTTCAGAAGTCCAAGAATGGTTTTCAGATGTTGAGCATGTTCCTGCTCGTTGCGCGAGTAAATTAGTATATCGTCGATGAACACAATGACGAATTTGTCAAGATATGGTTTGCACACCCGATTCATAAGGTCCATGAATACGGCCGGTGCGTTGGTCAACCCGAATGGCATCACTTGGAATTCGTAATGCCCATAACGAGTTCGGAAGGCTGTCTTTGGGATATCATTGTCACGGACTCGGAGTTGATGATAACCCGACCGTAGATCAATCTTTGAGTAAACACTCGATCCCTGGAGTTGGTCAAACAGGTCATCGATTCTAGGAAGTGGGTACCGATTCTTTATGGTTAGCTTATTCAGCTCTCGGTAGTCGATACACATGCGGAAAGATCCATCTTTCTTTTTCACGAATAAGACCGGAGCTCCCCAAGGCGAGGAACTTGGTCGAATGAATCCTCTGTCCAGGAGTTCCTGTAGTTGGTTAGACAACTCCTGCATTTCGGATGGTGCTAAACGGTAAGGGGCTCGTGCCACGGGTGCAGCTCCGGGCACAAGTTCGATTTGAAATTCAACTTGTCTAGGTGGCGGAAGTCCGGGCAAGTCTTCAGGAAAGACTTCCGGGAAATTCCGCACGATCGGAACATCCTCAAGTCGCTTCTCCTCCGACTTCTTCTCCGTTACATGTGCGAGGATGGCTTGATACCCTTTTCGTAGATATTTTCTCGTTTTCAGACAGGATACAATATTCAGATTCCGTCTACCGGTCTCCCCTTGTAGGACTAAGGTTCCACCGGAGACAAGAGGTATGCGAACGAGTTTGTCATGACAGATGATTTCAGCTCGGTGCCTGGATAACCAATCCATACCGACAATAATATCGAAGCTGCCGATCTCGACAGGGATTAAATCAATGGGAAACGTTTCGTTCGTGAGGTTAAGTGTACAGTTGTGTATGATACTATCAGTCTCAATCAGTTTGCCGTTAGCTAATTCAACAATGTATTTAGCATCTAAGGCAGTGGGAGTAATATCAAGTAAAGGGCTAAATTTCTCAGAAATGAAGCTTCTATCGGCACCGGTATCAAATAACACAAAAGCAGTAAGGTCAAACGTACCCGTCACGACATTCGGGTCTTGTCTGGCTTCCCCAGCCTTGATAACGAATGATCTGCCGCGAGCAGGGTTGTTGTTGTTTTTCAGCTTTGGGCAATCTTTCTTGAAGTGCCCTGAATTTCCGCACCCAAAGCAGGCCTTTGGTGCATTAGTGTTGGGGGTAGAAATGTTGGTTCGGCAATCCTTGGCTAGATCCCCGAACCGTTTGCAGTTGGAGCAAGGGCAAGAACCGTCATGATGGCGGCTGCATTTGGAACAGTAAGGCTTGTTCCCGCTGTACCCTTTCTTTTCCGAAGTCCCCGATGAATAAGCCTTAATGTACTCAGGCTTTTTGTTGGAGGTTTGGTTGGATGAGTTGGGGTTACCTTCCCACTTGCGTTTGTTGTTTGCAGATAGGGTTGAAGTTGTGCCACGGCGGACAGAATTTGCCGTTAGTTCATGGGCCATACGGATGGCGCTCTGTATAGTACCTGGTTTGGATGAAGTCACCAGGTCCTGTAGTCTCTCGGGAAGTCCATCAAAGAATTTCTCGATCCTCTTGTACTCAGGATCGACCATGGTTGGGCACAGAAGTGCCAGTTGGTGGAAACGGTTGGTGTATCCGGTGATATCATCACCCTGCATCTTGTGGTTCCAGAATTCCATTTCCAGTTGTTTCAATTCATCCCTGGGGCAGTACTCGCCCCTCAACATTTCCTTCAACTCCTCCCACGGGAGTTGGTAAGCAGTAGCAACACTCACAGTCTGGGCATAAGTGTTCCACCAGGTGAGTGCGGTGTCAGTAAAAGTACTAACGGAGAACTTAACCTTATCTCCCTCCGCACAGTTGCAGATCAGAAATACAGACTCAACTTTCTCGATCCAGCGTACTAGACCGATAGCTCCCTCGGTACCTGCAAAGTTTAGAGGTTTGCAGTTCTGGAAGTCCTTGTAAGAACAAGGTTTAGCAGCAGAGGTTTCAGCAGCATCGCTGTTCCTCGTGGAACTTGGTGGAGTATTCCGAGCCAAGGCTTCAGTAACAGCCTGGGTTATAAGGGAAGTAATCTGGGCATCTGTGTATGGTCTTGTCTTTGGCGGCATGATTCTTCAATAAAAGAAATGAAGATACATGAGATTTTGTAGGAAGTTGTAATTGTCACAGATGTACATGTATAAAAGCAGTAATACATAACATCAACATGGAAAAATGACAATTATTATGAGTTGAAATATCAAGGAATATTTGATGGATAATGCGAGTTCAAAGGTTACATCCTACAGAGATATTACAAAAGGTGTCGGGAATTGTTACATCCGGCTAGTTTATAGAATAGCGCTAGATAGTCGTTAGATTACGAGACAAAGACTACACTAGTCTTAATGTAGATTAATCTGTTCCATCAGCGCGACAAGGCGGTCCACGGTTTCTGCTAGTCTGTTAGTTTGCCTGGCGTTGTCTTCCACCAAGGCCAGTCGTTGTGCTAGTGCACAAGAGCGATCCTCAGTCTCCTGTGAACGTTGTTCACATTCCTCTAGTCGGTTTCTTACAAGTTCATCCGCACCTAATTCGGCGGTCATGGAATCCTGAATTATGCTTACAGAGAGGTTGGTATCCTCTTGTTCTCGCTGGAGTTGGGATATGTGATCAAGTGCCTGGCGAAGCAGGTAGGTCATTCGGAGTTGTTCCCGTTCAAGACTTTCGAGTCTTTGCTCCTGAAGGCGGAATTGGGTAGCCAATACTGGCAACGTGAGATGTGCCGAGTTCTGAGAGTTATATACCGGATAAGGGCTGTTTCGAGGCGACCTTGTGTTCCTCCTGGCTACTCGTGGGTTCCGTGACCCATGTGAGTGAGAGTGTGATGGATTAGGTGGTGTGTTTGCCATTCCTGTGGCAGAGTGTAAGTAAGACGAGGCTAACATATATATACATATATCATATCCAGCCTAGTGTCTAGCACGTATCAAGTAATGGTCCGGTTCTCTCGTGGTCAGAGTCAACTAATGTATCCCCGTTCAACATAATTATTTCAGACCTTACATCATCTTTCCTTAATTGTACATAGTTGATCAGGCTATGTTAAATTAAAGTTGTATGCTGTAATTCCTGAACCAGTCATGTCTAATAAGAGAATACTGCCTAACGGTCATAGTCTAGGCCCACTAAATGCAACCTAGTTCACTATAACCTTAGGCTCTGATACCAATCTGTAACACCCCCGAAATTCACTGTTTTGCGGAAGCATAGTTTGGGGTGTTACTAATCAAATATCACAGCACAAAGATAAAGCAAACGACATCTATATGCAACGTTTGTAAATTAGTTACATTCCATAGATATAATGTTTGAAAACTTAGTGTTTTCGTATACAAAATGTAGTTTCCCCTAGAGTCCACGCGTATAGCGGGAGATTCTATTACATAATCGTAATATACAAAAGATAATGCTAAGAATCTCCGTTAATGCAGTTGTGTTGAAATCATGCGACTCTAGCTAAAATCCTGGAGTAATCCTACTCCATCCGGGTACCTGAGAAAACATGCTAAAAAGTGTCAACCAAAAGGTTGGTGAATCTCACAGGTTTGTAAGTAATATCAGCTTTGAACACGAGATTTCATCAGTAATGCCCGCAGGCGTAAAATCAGCAATTTCAACCCAGAAATCGTAAACCAGTATTTGCAATCCCGCAAATGTAAGTAAGTAAGTTTATACCGTTGCCATGAGGCTCATAATCGAAGCTTAACCCGTAAGTAATAAGTTTGCTCCCGTGACATGCTCGTAAATGAGCAAGCATCAGTAACGAATAAGTAGTCACCCGTTTCTACGTGTAAATCAGTACGTGGCAGCGCTACTGCCCCGGGTGGGGAGGGTCATTTCCCTAATGGATCCATTAACTAGTGTTCGCGCTTAAGTCCATAACTAACGATATATGATGGAGAGACTTCTGTTTGTAAGTAAACTCATGCAATTTCGTTTGGTATAGTAAACAGTTTAGTACTTGTGTTCAAGAAAATCAGTAGCATGTATCTCCCCCAATAAGATAAAACAGTAAAAGTGGGGCCGTAAGACTCACCTGAGTCTTGTAGTAATCAGTTGCAATTAGCAAGTAGTAAGTAAAGCAAGTAGGTTCTCTGAACCCGTAACCTTCAAATGCCTAATCATATGAAGTTATGTAAGTATGCGTCTCACGAGACGTTTCGTTTAGATGTACACAACTAGTACATCCAGTGTTTGTCCGTATGTTTGTAATTGTTTGTTTGTTGGAAAACATGTTTGGCCCGTTGGTGACGGTTTGTAGCAAAAATTCTAAAATGTTGACTTTGCTACAGTAGGTTTGCTACAGTACTGCTACAGTAAATTTTGACTTTTTTGTACAGTAACTTTGACTTTAAAATTCTGGTTTTCTGTGTTTTTGCGACACAATCTGCGACACTAAAGTTGTAATGCGACACAAAGGTTGTGTCGCATGAAGGATGCGACACAAGAGCCCTGCGACACAGTGGTTGTGTCGCAAAAAGCTTGCGATGCTAATTCAATAGCGACATAACGGTTGTGACATAGTATGCGACATAGAGTGCGACACAATATTGTGTCGCAAAGATTACGACACTAAAGGATCAGTACGACACAAGGTGCGACACTAATGGGTTTATGCGACACAGTGTGCGACACAAGGCTTGTGTCGCACGTATGAACACCAGCCCAGAAACTTACGGGTTTCGAGAATTTTCGACCAAAAACGCAAATCTAACCCATTTTTGAGCTATAAAATCGTGTATTATTCATGTATTAGGTTATATCTAAGTTGTGTACACATCAAAACATTAAAACATTACACCAAATTGAATAGATCTAAGATTTTAGAAATTTCTTACTTTTGCAAATCGAGCTAAATGGAGGATGAAATGGTGAAAACGATCTTGATATTCTTGCTGCACTCGTGATGGTGATTCCGAATATGTAATTTTCGTGGTCGGGATTTGATTCCGAAAATTTGGTGTAGATTGGAGTTGAGAGAGTTTGGTTTGTGTGTGTTTTGTGATAATGAAAAAAAATGAAAGAGAGAAGTGAGAATGGGGGTGGGGTTTGGCTGATCCAAAGAAGGAAGGAGGGGCAAGCGCTCCCTAAAACTCAGTATTTACTCCGTGTCCTAATCGTTTAATCCTTTGTTTATAGTATTTAACCAAACCGTTATATTTTAAAAATGTAACTGGAATATTTAAATAAAAATACTCTGAAATTAATAATAAAAACATTTGTCGCAATATTTAAATTATTAAGTCGCGTTTATTACGTTTTGTTGCGCTAGTTAAATTGTCGTCACAATAATATATAAACAATGCTCGTTCGGTTGCGTATTTTATATAACAAAATATGTTTTCATTATTTAAGTAAATTTTTGTTACCAACGTCCAAGTAAACTGTGTCGGACTCCGTCCGGTTAATTCGCACGATTTATCCAAATCGCGTAAGTACACACACATATATATAATTCACCTTATATATACATACAAATAGAGCCTGTAATTAGTCCTATTACATACTAATTACAACTAGTTACAAACAATTAGGCATAATTAATTACCCTAATTATGCAGGTGTTACACTTACTCTCCATATCTGTTATCCATGTGACATGTTATTTATTTGATTGTGGACAACTCTACATTAGATAAAATAGGATAGGAGCTATGGCCCATTAGGACATATACAGTAATGATACGGGATCTCCGAGCGAGGCATCGGAAAAACCGTAAAACGGCTTAGTACTTGGTATAGCGCTGGAACCACCTATGGTGAAGTACAAATGCGTGGAAGCCACGAAAAGGCCGTAGGTACAATACTATGTTGAACATCGTTCAGAGACCCCAAGTCAGCACTGCTAGGATTCATTGTAATTAGAGCCTCAATCCTCATAACTACCCCTAAATAGCAAACACCAATGTCATAGCAAACACTCGCGTAATCCATAGTTCTCTCAGCGACTTCACTCCTCATTTATTTTACTGTCTTTAGTTTACATAGAATAGAAAACAAAAACCCCTCAAAAAGTTTTAAAACCCTAGCTAAATTACCAAAGATAATTAATTCTCCTAAGATCCCATGCCCGTTGTGGTTTGAAGAACGACACCTGAGTCATACCTGCCGCTTACTATACAAGTAGTAGTATAACTTGGGCTTCCCTGCACTATAAATATAAAACCACCCCTCCGATCGCCCGCTCTGACTGGAAGGCCCGCAACGACCAGGAAGCAATTCTTGAACTGACCGTTGGAGCGCGATCAGGTTTTTGGCGCCACTGCTGGGGACTACAACGACCGATTTTAGGAAATTAGTTATCTTAGTTATTTAGCGATCCTTTCGGAAGATCAATATCATCTGGAAGTTCCTTTTCTATCCTTAGGTTAATATTACTTTTTCCGTCTTTAGATTAGAATAGTTTAACCCTTCCTTTCCAAAATCCTACTTTCTACCAGCAAGTTATGTCGAATCGTATCACTCTCGCCTCATCAATTAAGCCACTGCTAGAGGGACGAGGAGGACCGATCGTAGCACCAACAGACGAAACCCTTAATTAAGCCTCACTACATTAAAATAATTAAATCTGAGGGTCAGTTTCATGGTCTTTCGGTTGAAAATCCAAACGCCCATCTTAACAAATTCATCAACCTTTCCGACTCTTTCGAACAAATAGGAACCGATAGAAACCTTCTCCATCTCCATCTGTTTCCTTATTCTTTATCTTCTCGAGCCTTAACATGGTTTTATGATTTCGAACCCAATTCGATTCATACATGGGAGGAGATGTCTACTAAGTTTCGAGCTAAGTACTTCCCTCCTTCCCTACAAACCAAGCTTAAAAACGACATCATTAACTTCCATCAAGGAACTAATAAATCATTAGGCAAGGCTTGGGAACGATTTAAGAATCTGATCGAAAGATGTCAGAATCGTCAGTTGTCTGAAACGGATCTGGTCTGCACATTCTATAACAGCTTAAATCCTCAATACAAACAAACCCTCGATGCCGCTTCATCCGGAAATTTCATGCTACATACTGCAGACGAAGCTTAGAAATTGATTGAAACGATAACGATGCATCAACATGACTTGGAGTCAGATGAATCTACTTCGGAAGAAAGGAGTACTTCAAATCAAACCTTAGACAATCTAAAAACTCAACTCGAATCCATCACTCAAATTGTCAAGGATTTTCAAGAATCTTCAAACCCTAAGCTGGAGAAGAAACCTCAAAAGTTCCTCTCAAGCCGAAGGGCCAATGAAGAAATTCTTACAACTAATGGAAACCGTAATCACACTTCTTATTCCAAACCTTTCATTCAGCGGTTTACCACACAACCCACTTCCCGATCTTTAGTTCTCTCTAATCCTTCCCCATTGACTTCTCGTCTAAACAACGAAACTTTCAAAAACTTCATTGTCGAGCAAAATAATGTCAATAAAAAGATTGTTGATTTTCAAAACCAAATTGATATTTGATTAGAATTTCAAACGATTTAATTAAAAACATGGAGGATAATGTTAAGCGGTTGTTTTTAAAAGTTGAGGAGAAGCAAAGGGAGGAAGCGATCTACAACTCCGTCTATCACTCATCCTATGAGCATGATGACATCCATGTGGTCACTAGAGGAGGAAAAGAGACTAAGAACGAGAAATCCGTGGATATTCCCACAAGTGAACCTTCTACTTCTCTACCTACTGATTCAGTACAAGTTGACACCACTGTCACTTCTCCTGAATTAGAACTCTCTAAAGTCCCAGAAAGTATTAAACCTACACGTATACCTTTCCCTGGTAGGCTTAAGAAAGAGAAACAAGAAGCTCAATTTGGAAAATATCTAGAAATGTTCAAAAGCTTACACTTAAATGTTTAACTTATAGATGCTTTAGTAGAAATGCCTAGCTGTGCCAAATTCTTTTAGAAACTCTTATCCAACAAAGAAAAACTCAGACAAATAGTTAACTTACCCTTAGATGCAGAATGCTCTTTGATTATGCAACAAGGACTACCCCCAAAGCTAGGAGACACTGGCCGTTTCACTATTCCTTGTTATCTTCAGGATGTTCAAATAAGTAACGCCTTAGCTGACTTAGGAGCAAGTGTAAACCTTATGCCATACTCGCTTTTTAGGAAACTAGGATTAAACGAACTTTTGCCAACCCGAATGACCATCCAATTAGCCGATAGATCAGTTAAACTCCCTTGTGGAATTGCTGAAGATATTATGGTCCGTGTTGATAAATTCGTATTTCCTGTTGATTTTGTTATTATGGATATTGAAGAGGATACCCAAGTTCCACTCATCCTTGGCAGACCTTTCCTAAACACTGCCAAGGCCGTCATCAATGTTAATGAAAAATCTTTAAAACTTCAAGTTGGAACTGAGGAGGTCACCTTCAATGTCGATAAACTAATGAAACATCCTATGGGAGAAGATCTTGGTCTTGTAGATTCTATGCAGGAAATAATCGAAGAACATTTGGAAGAAATTCTCGCAGTAAGCAGCATCAACCCCAACACTATCATCACAACAAGGAAACTATGTGAAGACGGCAAGGGATTATGCTCTGCTCTCTCAAGAGAAATTCTATTTCCTTTAAAGAATCCCAACTCGCAGTTCAAAACAATCATGACTGCTCCGCTTGGACATGGCACGCCAGTCACTCTTCTAAGAAGGAACCCGACTCCTGAAGTATATGATTCATCTCTCTCAAGGAAAGAAATTCGAAGGACGCTCAAGGAAATGGAATTAATGTTTTCACCACCTGATTCACAGCTATCTGAAAGCTGTGAACCACAAAGCTCAAATCCAGAAATTACCATAAGCACTTCTTCATCAGCTCAAAATCAGAAGTTTGCACTTACTGAAGACAACGATATCATCATTACTGAAGAAAATGCAACTTCTACATCATCCACTGTCAAATACGAGCTGAGGAAGGATGCATTCTTTGATAAAGCAGAATGGGTTGAAATAGCTTCAGCCAATACATCAGATTCACCTTTTGAAGAATCAGACTTCCAAATAGAGTTTGATGAACTCAAGAGAGATGAAATTGCAAGAATGAAGCCTTCTACTGAAGAACCACCAGAATTGGAACTAAAGGAACTACCCTTTCATCTGGAGTACGCTTTTCTAGAAGGAACTTCACACTTACCAGTTATCATATCCAAAGATCTGAAGCCTGAGGAAAAAGCCAGACTCATTCAGGTTCTGAAGTCACATAAAAAAGCAATTGCTTGGAAAATCTCTGACATACAAGGGATCAGTCCAAACTACTGCACACACAAGATCTTAATGGAAAACGACTTCAAGCCGTCAGTTCAGAGACAGAGGAGAGTCAACCCGAAGATTCAAGACGTGGTCAAGAAGGAGGTCATCAAACTTCTTGATGCTGGCCTGATATATCCTATTTCAGATTCTCCATGGGTCAGTCCAGTACAGGTTGTTCCAAAGAAAGGAGGAATGACGGTGATTACGAACGAACATAATGAACTAATCCCAACAAGAACCGTCACCGGTTGGAGGGTTTGCATTGACTATCGTAAGCTAAACGAAGCCACTCGCAAAGATCATTTCCCTCTGTCGTTCATTGATCAGATGCTCGAAAGATTATCAGGAAATGAGTTCTACCGTTTCCTCGATGGTTTCTCCGGCTATTTTCAAATCCCTCTCGATCTGAAGGACCAGGAGAAGACGACATTCACATGTCCATACGGAACCTTCGCCTACCGACGTATGCCTTTTGGGCTATGCAATGCACCTGCTACTTTCCAGAGATGCATGGTGGCGATTTTCCACGACATGATTGAACAGTGCATGGAGGTTTTCATGGACGATTTCTCTGTCTTTGGAGACTCCTTCACATCTTGTCTTTCCAACCTAGAAAGGATGCTCACTCGTTGCGAAGAATCAAACATCGTTCTGAATTGGGAGAAATGTTACTTTATGGTGAAAGAAGGAATAGTGTTAGGACATCGGATATCTAAAGCAGGAATCGAAGTAGATAAAGCTAAAGTTGATACTATTTCAAAACTTCCACCACCTACTTCTGTGAAAGCCATCCGAAGTTTTCTAGGTCACACCGGATTCTACCATCGCTTTATTAAGGATTTCTCTAAGATTTCTCGACCTATGACTCATCTTCTCGAAAAAGATACTCCGTTTGACTTTACAGATGACTGTCTTAAAGCTTTTAACTACTTAAAGGAATAGCTCGTGCATGTACCGATCATGGTAGCCCCCGACTGGAGCTTACCATTTGAAATCATGTGCGACGCCAGTGATTTTATAGTTGGGGCTGTACTAGGATAACGGAAGGAGAAACACTTTCAACCGATTTACTACGCCAGCAAAACTCTCACGGACGCTCAAGAGAACTATACAACCACTGAGAAGGAGTTACTAGCGGTAGTATTTGCTTTTGATAAATTTCGATCCTATCTTATTTTGTCCAAAACTATTGTCTATACAGATCATTCAGCTCTTAAGTATCTCTTCAAAAAGCAAGACGCTAAGCCAAGACTGTTGCGCTGGATTCTGCTCTTACAAGAATTCGACATAGAAATTAAAGATAAAAAGGGAGCAGAAAACGTTGTAGCAGATCACCTCAGCCGATTGGAAAATCCAGCGATGGAAAAGCTTGAAGAAGGAGATATTCAAGACCAGTTTGTTGAGACATAGATTGTGACAACAGATCTAGCTTGAAATAGGACTGGTGTAATTATTATTATGTTTGTACATTGGTTTGGATTTGTAAATACATATTCGTTTTGTTATTAATATTTAGTATTAAAGATAGACGAAATATGTTTTTAGTATATACGTTTTATGCGAGACGAGTCGAGATCTCAGGTCGCAGCGAGCTGAGCTGCGAGATGAGAATTGAACTCGTATTACATAAGTCTGGCGAGCCGAGTCCTGAGTTGGGCTTGGGCTGCGAGTTGGACCGAACTCGCAGGCCCATGCGAGCCGAGACGAACTGACGTATAAATTGTTTTTTACGGATGAAAAACATAATAACTTTTGGCATTTATTCTGATCTGCGAATTCGAATAACCCAGAGAAAACAAACCTAACGGCTAGGCTTTGACGTATTATCGTTTAAAGCTAAGTATTAGTATACGCAATTACGAACTTACTCGTAACTAGTAAGATAACACCGTATTGAGGGATTCCGCACCTTAATACTACAGATAACGAAGTTATCGATCCTAGAACTAGGGACTTACATCTGGTATTAGAGCTTTCGGGCTAAATACGAGTGTGTTCGTGAGTTTTAGTGTTATTGCGTTTTTGATTCGGGTCGTTTTAACGTGCTTTCTTGCAATACTAACGATCAAAATCATTCTTTGGACGTTTTAGGGTTTGTTTACGGTCGAAATTCTCAGTTTCAGTCGTAAAAATACCTTAAACATTCATTTTCGGGTTTAACAGCCATTTCGCGAGTCGAGATTAGGGTTCCAGCTTCGCCTGCGAACCGAGTTGAACTAGCGAGTCGAACTAAGGCTTGCGAGTCAAACCGAGATCCCTCGCGAATCCAAATCACTTGCGAATCGACATCTTTAGCAATCCGAACTGAGGCTTGCAAATCGACGTATTCTGCGAGTCGAGCTAAGATTTCGAGTTGAGCTGAGTCCTGCGAGTTGAGTTTTCTGAATTCGCGAAACAGTTTTACTTTATGTTTTTAAGATGTCTGACTTAAGTAGAATGATCGAGATGGACCACGAGGTGGGAAAATCAAACGTTCCACCTAAGTTGTTGAGGATCGAAGATTACTACAATTGGAAGGACATATTTGAATCTTACTGTAGATTCCATGACCTGTCAATCTGGATGTGTATCAAGAGTGGATACACCGCACCTACTCAAACTGTTCAAAATGCCATTGTGGTTCTTACCTATCCAAACATGAGTGATGAACAAAAGGAAGCATACAGAAATGAAAATAAAGCACATTCTTGCATAAAGATGTGTCTTCCTAAAGAAATCGCTCATCAACTGAAGTCTTTTCATACTGCTAGAACGCTCTGGGAAGCTTTAGAGAAAAGAGGTGAGGGAAGTCCACAGGTGAGAGCTGGCAAGAGGAGTCTTCTCAAAAAGCAGTTTACTATGTTTAAAGCTTTAAAAGGAGAAGATCTTGATGCCTATGTCACGCGTTTCTACCATCTGCTAAGTGAACTGGAATACCATGAGATTGTTGAAGACGAAGTAGCTAAAACCGACAAGTTTCTTGAGGGTTTGCCTTCTAAATGGGAAATGTATGGCGTTATGATTAAGGATAATGAAACCAGGTATTCTACTATGACCTTAGAGCAAGTCATTGACAAGATGAAAGGTTATGATTTCTCCAGAAAGTCAAGAGATAGTGATTCTGATCAGGTTCAGAACCCTGGGTTGTATCATGGAAAGTCAAATCTTTCGACTGCGTCCTCTAGTTCGACAACTGCACTATTAGTTGGTGATACTGGTGAAAATGGAGAAATGATTACTGAAGATCTATGCTTTATTTCCTTCTCTAGTGATGAGACAAAGGGAAAGAATTCTGAGAAGTCACCTCAAGAACATCAGAAGATGCCGATGAGTGTGAAATCTGCTGAACAACAACTGTCTGTTCTTGCTTCCTTTGTGGCATCATATGAGAATTACATAGAGGGAAAGATCAATGATCCTGTTCTATTTGACGAGGATTATGAGCAGATAGATCCGGATTATGTTGAGGAATTGGAACTTCAAGAGATGTTAGCATTGGTTTCAAGAAAAGTTAAAAATTTCGTCAAGAGAACTGGTAGAAAGGTGTTGGGCAATAGATCAGGGTTTGATAAAACCAAGGTCAGATGCTTTAAATGTCAGGGTATTGGTCATTTTGCTAGAGAATGCCAAAGACCTAAAGTAGAAGCACAAGGAAAACAAGGTTCGGGAAGTACTCTTGCTTCCAAAGCCTTAGTGGTGAAGCAGTTGGATGGTTCTTATGATTGGCAAGCTCATTCTGAGGAAGCCTTGATGGCCGAGATCGAAGAGACAACTGCTGGATCAATGTCATATATGCCCACTGATATGGAACAGAGAGTAGAGGTGCCTGAGTCTGAAGTGAAGGCAAGTGATGATGGCGTGCTATATATGGATTTGACTCCAGATATGAGTCCTGAAGAATTCGTGGCACGCATGGCTGAAGTACAAACTGACAAGAAGAAGGTATGTTTAGATATTCTTAATCTTGCTGATGTTTGTTACTTAGTTACTGATTTACAATCTCAGAATAGTGTTTTAACTGTGTCAAATAGCAATCTGTCATCACAATTGAATGTGGATAAGGAATCCTATAAGACTGTTAGATCTGAACTTGATCAAGCTATTATGGATATTCGTAGATTAAGTGATGATAAACAGGCCTTAAAAGATAACATTAAGTCTGATGCTTCGGATAGAACAAAGCTTAGAGATACCATAAGTGAAAAATATGTTGTCATAGATGGTCTCTATATGAATATCAAAGACTTAAATGAGACAATTGCTAGTAAGGATCAGGAAATAGTGAACCTTAACTTAAGGTTAATTGAGCAAAACCGTAAACTTGAGAACTATAGGACATCTCAAATGGATAAAATGTTAGATGCTTAACGTAGTGTAAAGGACAAGACTGGGTTAGGTTACGATGATGTATCCCCTCCTTTTAATGCCAATTACACTCCTATTCCTGAAGATTCTGAAATGACTGAAGTTAATCCTGAGTTTTCAGTAACTAATGACCATGAACAGTCAGAGGCACAGAAGGATGTTATTAAGAACCCTTCATCAGATAATAGTAAGGCTTCTCATTTCACCAAAATACAATTTGTATCGGGTGGAGTGATTAACGATGCTAAGACTAATGATAAGGTTAATAAAGAACAAATACCCGAACCTTTAGTGCCTAAGACTCCGAGTAGTAATGCAAAAGTTCCTAAATCACGCAAGCAGATGTCATGTTTCAAGTGTCACCAAAAGGGACACGTGGCTTCGTGTTGTCCTAACAAAAAGCCTGAAACACCACATAAGCTTGTGATAGATGAAAAGACACAGACCGACTCTAGTATGACTATAGATGGGATAGATACCAAACCTAAGTTAGGTAATAAACCTGTTAACATTCTTAAAAGAGATGGTAAGCATAGTGTCTTCCCACCTAAACCTAAACGGCCATATACTCAAAGTGATAATGTTATCCATAAGTCTAGGGATGTGACACCGTCGAGGTTTAGAACTCCAAGTAGAGGCCATAGTCATTATGAGAGTGGTACTACTTCGCGATCACATGAGTTTAATTATAATTATCATAATAGAGCTCATAACTATGTGCCTAGGAGGTTATCCTCAAATTCACCTCTTAAGGCTGATCGTCCACAAACTCAAGCTACTTCAAAAGTAACCAAAGCTCCTGATGGGAAGGATGGGTATTTTAAAGAGCTTAAGTTTGTTGATGATAAGGGACAAACCAAGACCGTAATGGCTTGGGTCCCTCTTGATAACTGATCGTGTTTTGTGTTATGTGCAGGAGCATGCTGTGAACAAGGACAACTGGTGGTATGTAGACAGTGGATGCTCAAGGCACATGACCGGAGAAAGAAGTCTACTGAAGGACTTCAAGGAGAGTCTCAAGCAAAAAGTAAATTTTGCAGGAGATAAAGGAGGAGTAATTTCGGGAAAAGGAAAAGTTTCAAATGGAACTTTGACTCTTGAGGATGTGAACTATGTTGAAGAACTAACTCACAACCTAGTGAGTGTTTCCCAAGTCTGTGATAAAGGTCATCCAGTTTACTTTAATGAAAAGGAGGCCTTAGTCCTGAAGCCAGGTTTCAAAATTCCTGATAAATGGATATTGAGGAGGGCTCCAAGGAAGAAGGACATCTATGCTATCAACATGGGTGTTCCTAACTCTTCAATGGTGTCTACATGTTTATTATCCAAGGCTTCGGAAACAGACGCATTATTATGGCATAGGAGAATGGCACACCTGAACTGGAGAAAGATGAATTATATAACCAAAAATGGTTTGGTTCTAGGTGTACCACAAAAACGTTTCGAGTCTGAGGATAAGTGTGTTCCTTGCATGAAAGGAAAGCAGCACAAGAAATCACATAGACCTAAGACTGAAAACTCTATCTCCTCGCCATTTGAATTGCTACATATGGATCTCTTTGGCACTATAAGCAAGAGAAGTCTAGGTGGCAAATGGTACTGTTTGGTTGTCACAGATGATTATTCTAGATTCTCATGGGTATTCTTTTTGGGATCAAAGGATGAAACTCCAGGAATTCTAATTGAGTTCTTTGATCTAGTAGAGAATGTCTATAAAAAGAGAGTTAAGCGTATTCGTAGTGACAACGGAACAGAGTTCAAGAATTCAACGTTGAATATTTATTGCTTAAGCAAAGGGATATTACATCAATTCAGTGCACCTTATGAACCTCAACAGAATGGTGTTGCTGAAAGGAAAAATAGGACGTTGATTGAAGCTGCTAGAACAATGCTTGCTGATTCAAAGCTTCCGGTCATCTTTTGGGCAGAAGCAGTGAATACAGCATGTTATGTTCTTAATAGGGTTCTTACGGTTAAGAGACATAACAAGACTTGTTATGAGCTTTTGAACAATAAGAAACCTAACTTAAAGGGGTTTGAACCCTTTGGAGTTTCATGCACCATATTAAAGACTGGACATCAAGCAAAATTTGGTGAGAAGGCTGACGAAGGATTTTTCCTAGGTTATATGCCCAATTCGCCAAACAAGAGAGTCTTTAATAAAGTCACAGGACGTTTGGAGGTAGTTTATAATATTGAGGTTACGAGCTACTCACCGGATGTTCATAAGGGATTAGATTGGCAATTTGATTATTCTGATCTCTTTGCATCATTTAAAGTTCCTATTAGTGACTATGTTAGTGATTCAGAGATAGCTGAACATTTATTGTTTGAAGATGGGAATATTGGTCCCGCTTCAACATCAAGTGTTAAGCAGTCTGGAATTAAGACTAATGTTGACTCAGATAAAGCTTCTACAAGTGAGTCACAACAACCTTCAGAGGATAAGTCTCAAGAAACAGAAGATCTTGATGATCTTCCTACAAAGTTTGATGATATACTTACTCCTTTGAAACACTTAAGGATATCTTCTGCTCGCACGGAAGATGTACCTGCATTGGAAGAGATTGGTACTAATTTAGGAGATGATATGCCGGTTGAACCAGTTACTACAACTAGAACGAGTAAGAATCATCCCGTTGAAAACATCATCGGTGATATTAATACTCCGGTTCAAACTAGGCATCAATCCAGAGCTAGTACGTCTGAGAATTCAGAATACCAAAGCTTGTACACTGCATTGAAAGAGACAGGGATTCCTAATCAATGTCTATATTCATGCTTTATCTCACAAGTCGAGCCTAAAAATGTTCAAATGGCTTTAAAAGAAAGCTCGTGGGTAGAAGCAATGCAAGAAGAACTATCTCAGTTCTCTAAATTACAAGTATGGGAGTTGGTTGACCTACCAAAGGGAGAATATCCAATTGGAACTAGATGGGTATTTAAGTGCAAGAGAGATGATAAAGGAATCGTTACTCGCAATAAAGCTCGTCTGGTGGTTCAAGGTTTTAATCAACAAGAAGGTATAGACTACAATGAAGTGTTTGCACCAGTTGCTAGGCTAGAAGCAATTAGAGTATTCTTAGCATTTGCATCATATTTTGGTATAAAAGTTTATCAGTTGGATGTTAAGAGTGCCTTTTTGTATGGCAAAGTGGAAGAATTGGTGTATGTTTCACAACAACCAGGGTTTGCTGATCCCGAGTATCCAGATAGAGTATATCGTTTGAATAAGGCTCTATATGGATTACATCAAGCACCAAGGGCATGGTATGGAACACTATCAACGTATCTACTTGAGAATGGATTTACAAGAGGATCGATTGATAGTACACTGTTTGTGAAGTGGAAAAAGAAAGACTTTCTTCTCGTGCAAGTTTATGTTGATGACATTATCTTTGGATCGTCTGGTGAAAAGATGTGTCAGGAATTCGAACAAGTTATGAGAAAAAGGTTCGAAATGTCTGCAATGGGAGAGTTGAATTTCTTCTTAGGATTACAAGTTGATCAAAAGAAGGATGGATTCTTTATTCATCAATCTAAATATACCTATGAGCTATTAGAACGCTTCAAGATGGATGAAAGTAAGGTCTACAATACTCCAATTCCAGTCAATCATGGACTAGGTCCAGATACATCGAGTGATGGCGATGTGGATCCAACTCTTTATAGAGCCATGATCGGATCACTAATGTATCTAACAGCCTCTAGGCCTGACATAATGTTTGTTGTTTGTTTATGCGCAAGATATCAGGCTAATCCGAAAGAGTCACACATGCAAGCTGTTAAACGAATCTTTCGTTACCTCAATGGGAAACCTAAGCTGGGACTTTAGTATCCGATTGATGGAGACTTAGATCTCGTAGCTTATACTGATTCGGATTACGGAGGATGCAATCAGAATAGGAAATCTACGACCGGAGGATGTCAATTCCTAGGAGGTAGATTAGTATCCTGACAGTGCAAGAAGCAAACCTCGGTAGCCATTTCTACATGTGAAGCTGAGTATGTTGCAGCTAGCAGCTGTTGCTCTCAAGTACTTTGGATTCAACAGCAACTGCGGGGTTATGGGTTAAATATAACCAATACTCCTATGATGATTGATAACGAATCTACTATGTCGATCACCAATAATCCAGTAAAGCATAGTAAAACTAAGCATATTGATATTCGACATCATTTTATTAGAGATTGTGCTGAGAAAAAGTTGATAAAGTTAGTTAAGGTTCCATCATTGGATAACTTAGCAGACTTATACACAAAGGCGTTCGACAGAGCAAGATTTGAGACGTTGGTTCAACTAAACGGAATGAGAAATCCAGAGTGATTAGTCTTCCAAGGGTATTTTTGTAATAGTTAGTATTTCTGTGTTCATTTAAAAAAAAAAAAAAAAAAAAAAAAAAAAGGCGTATGGCATTCATTTGCTTGTTACCTAAGGGGAATCGCCTTCATTAAAGAATATAAACAAAATATTCTTTGAAATTCTTTAAGTTTTTATTTGCGAAAACTAAGGAAAATGATAGTACATTAGAAGGATAAGCTTCACAATAATAAGCTTAAGTCCTAAGTATGATATGGTAGTAGATTCAAATAAAGCTACTTTAGAACTATAACGGTTCTATCAGGTATGTATTTATATTCATTTGATTATACACCTATATCCACAAGTTATAATTTGTCTATTTTTATTGAAAACTTTAGATGGCTTCATCATATGATGTACTGGTAGGCAAATTATATGAAATTTTCCAAGCCTTAAGAAGTTAATTAACTACTTGTTTATTATCTTGTGTTACTATTCTATGATGTATGACCTTAAGTCTTAATTGTTGAATGATGGTATTGCCATACACTGTTATCATGCATTTTAATTTGAAGTGACAAATAGTAGCAATATGGGTATTAACTTAATTACTGGTAACTTTGTTGTACTAAGTACAGAACTGAAAGCTTTAATTAACTTAATATTCTCAAATATATTTTGAATTATGCTAGAAGGGATCTTCTGTTGTACTACGTACAGACTTAGATAACATAGCATCTTCAAAGTATGTCTGATATTTGTCTAACCTTAAAAATTCAAGTGTATGTTATATGTTTCGAAAAGATACATCATTTAGTAACCGCTACCTTGAAATTTAATGATGCAGTGTTATGAGTTTTACTTGTAATTCTTCAGTATGTCATATAATAGGAAGCACTTGATAATATTCATACTAACAATAAAGTGTTTGCTTAGAAAATTGAGTATAATTTGTTTATGTGGATCATAATACCGGTAATCGTCTTGGACTGTCTATAATTAAAATATTCACTTTATGTGAGTAATGCATTTATTAATTATGCTATGTGGATAAAGGTACCTAAGATATAGTTTTATAAATATAAATGTATAAATGATAAAATTAGTTGTAATTTTATACTAATTTACTTGAATTTCATGAGGTATGTATACTACCAATCTGCTTAGACTTTTAAATATATAATTAATTGTTTATTCTTTCTAATATGATCCCTAAGCAGATAAATTCTTATTTATTTTGTTTATGTATTTTGTTTTGATCAAGTGATTAATAAAATAGTACTTGATACCAAAGTTTATATAATTGTGTTTTTATCTTATTTTTATTTGTTTTTAATTTAAGTTTATGTGTTTATTAGGCTTTACCCTTCGGAATTAAATCATACTGAATATTTTTGAGTTGGACAAACGTAACAAATACAAGTAAAAAAATAATTTTATTTTAGACTTGTACAAATAATGGGTTTTTAATTTATACTACGTATTTAATTCGCATTTTTATTTATTCCTGCGAGTTGACTAAGTCAACTTGTGGATCCGCTTAAAATCTCGCGAATCGGATACAAGGTATAAAGGGGGTCAAACGAGTCAAGCCAACCCACCGAACCCACAGACTTCGCGAGTTCAATAAAGCTTGCGAATCCGTTTTACAGGCGAAACGAGGTGATATTTAGTTTTCGTTTGATTTCGATTTTTAGAGTACGGGAACGAGTTTTTCAATCCGTAACTATTATACATCTTCACTTTGCGCACATTTTGAGGTATATAACAACGGATTTCACCGTTTAAATTGCACAAAATCGAAGGTTTTATGAACTTAGGGTTTCGGTTTGAAGTTTAAACGATTCACATAGATTTAAGATGTTATTGGACATGGATCTTTAGGGTTTATGTTAAACGAACATCAATGAACTTAAAACAATTGATAGATCATGTTAAAATTACTAGATTAATCGATTTTAAGTTTAACCCTGCGACGGCTGTTCGTCGAACGAGTTGACACTTTGTTTCAACTCGCAGCGAGTTGACTAGCGAATCGACATGATAAGCGAGTTCACTTCAATAGCGAGTTGATAAGTGTAGCGAGTTGATCAGTGAAGCGAGTTGATAAGCGAAACGAGTTGACCTCGATTCGCTAGGCCAGTTTATGCGAGTCCAGTACTTAGAAAAATTTTATTTTTTAAAGTAGTGATATAAATGTTAAGACTTTTTAAGTAATAACTTTTATATAATGGATTTAAATTAGACTTAAGACTTTTTAGTTATAAGTTAATTTTTTTTGTATACGACTTGTGACTATTTTGTAACAAGTTATATATAATGTCAATTTTAAACTAAGATGTTTGATGAATCTCGATTCATAATACATTATAGTTTAAAGATTTTTAATCGTGCATTAAAATTATATCTGTTGTTTGTGTTTATTTTACAGATATGGCGAGAGCATTTGACAAGGGACACAATATTTTGGTGGATCTGAACCTTGAAGCCAAGCGGGCTGATAGGGTTGCTGATATTCTTAGATTTCTTGCACGATCATGTATTTGATACGCCATTACGGCCAATCCTCCTATCTCTCAGGCTATACTGAACGATTTCTGGACGGATATAGTATATGACGAATCTGTCAACCCACCAGAGATTCGAGCTACGGTTAGCGGCCAACCTGTTACATTTTCGGCTGGAAATCTCCGTGAGATTTTGCAGCTAGGTACAGAAGAACAGGAGAATGGGGATATTGAGTATCCTATGGATTTTATAGAGGGTGCTATAGGACGTATGGGTTATACAGGAGATACACGCGGACGTCAGTTCCAGAAACCTCTGGTTATTGGTCAGTGGAGGTTTCTCTGGCACGTGATGAATATTGTTTTTGCAGCGAAGAAGGGTGGATTTAATGAGTTGAGCCCTGCGATTTTATCAGCTGCACTGTCACTGGTTTATAATAAACCATACAGTTTTTGTGATTATCTTTTCGGTGAGATTGCGAAACAGATATCGGGGTCTGTTAGATCAAGGTTTTTGGTTTACCCGAGATTTTGTATGTTGATTATCCGTGCGCGTCTACCGGATTTGGCTATACCTGAACCACATCTAGTGGTTAATACGATTGATCATCGTGGGTATAACGCCATGTTTATGCAGACGGTGAGGAAAGAGGGAGTGGTGAAACCTGAGGTCAGACCACTCTTTGGGTATATAATTGACCCAAACTACGTTACGCCACCAAATCATGGTTGGCTAGATGTTGTTGCTTCTGCTGCTGCTGCTCCTGCTGAAGCTGATGTGGTTCATCCTGAAGATCCACAAGAGCTTTTGGAAGATGTCTTGGAACAACCTGCACATGCTGGGGAACAGGTGAACCCAGATGTTGCTGCTCAGATTGTTCAGGAGGTGTTGGAGCATAATGATGATGCGACAAATCCATTGCTCCAGGATATTGATAGTTATTTTGCACCACCTGAGGTAATCTTTTATTTATGTAATAATATAGATGCTTAGTTGATAGATTGTTTTAATTAATCATAGATGCATAATATTATTATCTAAATGATTATGATAATTAAATATTTAGTTAATTGGATATTATTTCTGATTTTAAAATATAAATATCATTAATCGAACAGGAAGCTGAAGCTGAGGTTGCGAACCCAGAAGTTGTATTACTTGAGGGGGAGCAGATACAGCTAGATAGATCAGTTGTTGTACTGACTGAGGTATTATATCTGATTAATCTTAAATATATAAGAACTTGTATGATAGAGCTTATGCTAATCATAAATGTTTAATATATTCAAAATTTAGGATCCTGTTAGATCATCTGGAGGTCGTGATGGTGAGACGGCTTCAGATGAGGATTCTGAGAATACACCTTCTCCTCCTCCATCTACTTCTAAAAAGAAGAGGAAAGGTAAGGGTATTATGGAGGAAGGTACTGAGGAGGTTGAAACTCCTTTAATGAAGCGTCCAAGAACGCTAACTATTAGAGAATGTTAGTATTTATTATAAAAGTTAAATAATCTTAACTTGTTGTTTATCAGGAGTTAAACTGAGACAGTTAATTCTGTATACAGTTGCTCAGGGTACACCACAGGAGGAGACGGATACACCGTTGGTTTCTGAACAGATATCTGTACCGCTTCATGTATGAGATATAAGTTCTATAACTATGAGTGTTATGCAATTAATTAGAGTTTGAGACAGAGTAATCTGTAACAGTAACTGATTTTAATTGTGTTTAACTTTACGGCATGAGGTTGCTGATCTAGTTCGTGCGGCGAAATTTCCGACGAATAAAGCTGCTAGATTTGCGACAAACTTGCTTACGCAAGCTTTGTCTCAACCTCATACACCGCTGACCAGAGACTGGCATATTGAGTCTCTTACACCGCCTGGACCAAGAACGATACCTGTTACTCCGATGACTGATGCTGAAAGGATTATGTCCTTAGAGTCTAGGGTAAAGGATTTAGAGAAGCTTACTTCTCAGATTCTAGAGCTGGTGTCGAATAATCTTCTTCTTGCTCAGCAGATACTCAAGCAGAGTCAATCTTACAATCTGCTGATGAAGACTCATGAGACTTTAATTGCGGACTTCAATGTGCAGAGACTGAAGTTATCTTCTTTGGAGAGTCTGGTCTTGAGATCGCATTCAGGACAGTCTACTCAGGGGGAGATATTGGTATATCTGCAGTCTTGCAGAGAAAATGAGCTGAAGAGGAAGAGAGATTCAGACAAGGACGATGATCCCAATGCACCAGAAGGTGGTGAGCAGACTGGTCCTTCAAAGACTGGTGAGCAAGCTACGATTCAGGGGGAGTCTGGTGGTCATGCTGGTGCTAGTGGTTCTGGAGCGGGTACAAGTGCAGATAAGACTGTACCGGGTGATACTGAAGCTGGTAAGATAGTTTAGTATTATCATAGTACTGTAATATTTGTAATAGTTTATAGTGAACAAATGTAAACTTAATTTATTGTGTAAATATATTTGGCTTAGGGTTATTATTATTTTAAGTAAAATATGTTTGATGTAATTTAAGTTTATATAATTATATGTAAAGATAAAATAGTGATCGAAAGACTTCCGACTCATTGAGTAGTCGAGCGGCGTGTTCCGATTAATTTCGGCGGTCAAAATTTTATAATAACATATGCATTTTAGACTTGAGATTTTGTATACTGACTTTCAACTTTTTTTTGTTTTAACACCTCAACTTTTTTTTTAACGTTTTAACACTCCAACTTATAGTTTGACCAAAACTTAATACCCAGACTTTCAAATTTTTTTCGTTTTAACACCTCAACTTCCTTTTTAACGTTTTAACACTCCAACTTATAGTTTGACCACAATTTAATCCCTTTAGTTTGTTTGTCCGTTTAAAATTACACTTCTGGATTTTTTCTGTTAACTCTTTAGTTTAAAATAATCAAGATTCAATTTGAATACACTAAAAATTCTTCTTATGTGTTGTCTATTTAATATGTATTCTATTAATCTTTCAAAAAATACTAAGATTAGCTAACCTCGGGATCTCGAATGTTTAGCTAACCTCGTGATCTCGAATGTTATTATCATGTTAATTATAGTTTATTATTGTTATAATTCTAACTTATTACCTGGTCAGATTTTAATCAGGGTATTTATAACCGGTAACCTGCTGAATATGTAATGTTGAAATAATTGACTAGAAATACCCATTTATCGTTTAATACCCATTTATCATTTTTTAGCAACATACATTCATTATAAATAGCTTTTCATATAACTAGAAATATTATACACGAAAACATTATAAAAATATATCGCTATCAAAATAAAAAAATTATAAAATTAATTGTGATGACACGTTACAATTAATTTATAAGCATTTAAATCATATATATGTACGTATCAAAAAAATCCAGAAGTATAATTTTAAACGGACAAACAAACTAAAGGGATTAAATTGTGATCAAACTATAAGTTGGAGTGTTAAAACGTTAAAAAAAGAAGTTGAGGTGTTAAAACGAAAAAAATTTGAAAGTTTGGGTATTAAGTTTTGGTCAAACTATAAGTTGGAGTGTTAAAACGTTAAAAAAAAAAGTTGAAGTGTTAAAACGAAAAAAAGTTGAAAGTTTGGGTATTAAACCATTATTAACCCTAGTAATAACTAGACAAATGATATATAATTTAAAGGTTAACTTGATAATGAATTAGATCAATTAACACTTGGAAATTATATAAGGTAATTAATAGTAAATTTAAATGTTTGGTGATTATTCACAATGCATTAGAATTTAAAATTAATTATTATTTGTTAAGTAGGTTAATAAGACTTAAGAGATTTTGGATTGATTCAGGGTAATCAATAAAAGATTTTATAAGTTATATATAAATTGCGTTAAAATATACAAAAGAATTAATAAAGAAATTCTTAGGTTGATTCAGGGAAATCGATAAGAGAGTTTTAATTATTAATATTGATTTGTATTTGTGGTTTTCTCTTAGGATTGGAAATGCTTGATCTATCTGATTCGGAAGATGATATTTTTGATGAGATAGATGAAGACATTGATTTTGATCTTGAGGATGGAGAATTTCTACCACCTACTGATTGGACAGCTGTACCTGAGATTGTGCAAGACATTGGTGTAGATCCAGATGCGAATATAGATGAACACCATGTGAGCCCATCTAGGACAGAATTTATTATTGAAAATGAACAAGGTCCAATGATTGTCGATGTAGATGAAGAAATCGATGACTCAACCGATTCTGAAAAAGATGAAACTTTGATTCCTACCAAGAATCCTGCTGTTTTTCTTAGGAAACTTCCAAAACAGAAGAAGAAGATTGGAGTTTCAGAAGTAGATATTATGGGAAAACGTGTTCCTCGTAAAGGGATTGTTGGATGGTACTTTGACTCTAAGCTGAAGCTTTTTGCTATTAAAAGGTTTGATGGAGTTCAATATTTTGAGCGAAAGCTTGCAGTTTTTAGCTCTTTACCACGTTATGAGATACGTGACTTGGCAAGATTGGAGATAAATAATCCAAGTAATGATGATTATGCTAAACGTGTTGAACGAATTATTAGAACTGAAGTTGGTTCAAATAAGTTTGTTCAGATTAAGCCAAGAAAGGGAAAGACTGTGAAACTACAAGAGAAAAGTCAAAGAACTGGAAGAAGAAGAAGGAAAAAGATTTATCCGGCTGTTAGATGCATACAGCAGATTCCACTGAAGACAATGCCACAGGATATTTTAGGAAATATGAAGAGTTGGCACGTGGATTCAGGAACTGGAGAAGCTGTTATGGTTGAAGCTGATGATGAGGTTGAAGGTGGTGAAAGAGAAATCTTCAGAGTTTATGATCATCGACACCTGATGAATATGTCGAGAAATGATCTGTTAAAGTTAAACGAGAACAGAATTTTGACGACTATTGAATGGGCTGATTTAGCAAGAGATTATCAGTTGATGGTTAAGACTTGTATCAAGATGAAGATTTACGCAGGTAGTAAGATTTACAAATGAAGACCAAAGACAGCGTGAAGATAAAGACGCTAGAGCTATTGTCAAGGGGGAGTCTGTTGAGACATAGATTGTGACAACAGATCTAGCTTGAAATAGGACTGGTGTAATTATTATTATGTTTGAACATTGGTTTGGATTTGCAAATACATATTCGTTTTGTTATTAATATTTAGTATTAAAGATAGACGAAATATGTTTTTAGTATATACGTTTTATGCGAGACGAGTCGAGATCTCAGGTCGCAGCGAGCTGAGCTGCGAGATGAGAACTGAACTCGTATTACATAAGTCTGGCGAGCCGAGTCCTGAGTTGGGCTGCGAGTTGGACCGAACTCGCAGGCCCATGCGAGCCGAGACGAACTGACGTATAAATTGTTTTTTACGGATGAAAAACATAATAACTTTTGGCATTTATTCTGATCTGCGAATTCGAATAACCCAGAGAAAACAAACCTAACGGCTAGGCTTTGACGTATTATCGTTTAAAGCTAAGTATTAGTATACGCAATTACGAACTTACTCGTTACTAGTAAGATAACACCGTATTGAGGGATTCCGCACCTTAATACTGCAGATAACGAAGTTATCGATCCTAGAACTAGGGACTTACACAGTTCCCGGATGAACAACTCATGAACATCGGAAAGCACCAACAGGGACCTAGTTCATCATACGATCCCTGGTATGCTGATTTTGCCAACTACCTGGTGGGAGGAATAGTCCAGAAAGGAATGTCAACTTCTCGAAGAAGAAAGTTCTTCCGCGACGTAAAGAATTACTTTTGGGACGATCCTTTCCTTTTTAAGGTCTGTCCCCATCATATCATCAGAAGATGCGTCGACGGGAAAGAATCCGAACATATCCTCTACCAAAGCCACCATGGACCAACTGGAGGCCACCATGGAGCTAACAAGACCGCACAGAAAGTATACGACGCTGGCTTCTATTGGCCAACCATTTTTCAAGATTCTTACGGCTTGGTAAAATGTTGTGATGCTTGCCAAAGGTTTGGAAGTATCTCACAGAGGAGTGAAATGCCACTTACTAACATCCAAGCTTGTGAAGTCTTCTACATTTGGGGATTAGATTTTATGGGACCATTCCCTAAATCTAACGGAAAAGAATACATTCTGGTTGCAGTTGATTACGTGTCCAGGTGGGCCGAAGCACAAGCTTTCCCAACAAACGATGCCAAGGTCGTCACTAAGTTTCTCAAACAACTATTTTGTCGATTTGGAGCTCCGAGAGCCATAATCAGTGATCGTGGCACCCACTTCTACAATACTCACCTAATGAGAACATTGCAACAGTACGGAGTAACTCACAAAACTTCAACAGCTTATCACCCATAAATCAATGGGCAAGCCGAAGTGACAAATAGGGCATTGAAGCGAATCTTAGAGCGAACAGTGTTGAACCATGGGGAAAAGTGGTCCGATAAATTAGATGATGCGTTGTGGGCATTCAGAACAGCATATAAAACGCCGTTAGGGACCACGCCATATCGTCTGGTTTATGGAAAGGCATGTCATCTGCCGATAGAGTTGGAGTATAAGGCATACTGGGCGCTGAAGAAATGTAACTTAGACATTCCCACCATAAGATCCCATCGGAGAATGCAGCTTAACGAACTAGCTGAGTTAAGAGATAAAGCATACGATTGCTCCCTGAAATTCAAAGAAAGAACCAAGATGTTCCATGATGCAAGAATCAAGCTATCAAAGTTTAAACTAGGTGATAAAGTACTTCTCTTCAACTCACGCTTCAAAAAGTTCTCTGAAAAATTCAAATCAGGTAGAGCGGGCCATTTATAGTCTCAAAGGTATTTTCCTTTCAGTGCAGTCGAACTCGAAGCCCCGGAAGGTAACTTTAAAGTTAATGGTCAACGCTTGAAACATTACATTGAGGACTTCCCCATTAATGAGGAAGTTTACATTTTCGAGCCACCTTGAACTATTCCCAGGTATCAAGAGTCAAGCTAGTGACTCTCTCATAAACAAGCGCTCTTGGGAGGCACCCCAAGCTTATCCTAGATTAATCTGTCTTTTTATTTTTAGTTTAAATATTATCTAGTTTTATCATTCCTAACTAAATTATGCAGGATAGCTACTTATCTAACAACCTTTGAAATTTACAGATCTGAGATAAGTCTTCGTTATTTATGCAAATGCAGAAGTCCTGATGACGCTTTCAAATTATAATATTTTACAAACAATCATCAGTTCTTTTCGAATTTGTATATTTTTATAAACCTTAAATGTTACCTGTATTGTTTATGTTTTTTAGGATGGATCCCCCAGCGGAAAGCAGTCAGAAGAACAGGAAGCGAACCCGCAGAGGTAAGAAGAAGAAGAAGACTGCTGTTCAGGATGAGAGTATGACTGATATACCGACTTCTCCCGGGAAGCATTCGAGACCTGCTGCACCACATTTTTCCCAGTATCTGGGTCCATTCCGACCTTTGATTATGGGATCACTACTGCAGATCCAGCAGCTGCTTGGGCGCTCTTTCAGACATTGTCCATTCATCATGAGGCAATATCTGATACCCGCGAGGCGGTCGGGCTACCGAGACTTCAGGATCACCCTTACAAACTAGGGTCTAGAGCTTCTCGCCCACCATGGTCATTCTTCCCTCCTGCACCGAGCACTACTGATGCTCCAGCATAGGATCCGGGTCCTTCGAGTTCACACGTTGATCCTGCCGTGATGCTCGCAACTGCTAGCAGACTTGATATGCCATCACCTTCTTCTATCCTCCATGATGCTGCTCTTTACCAGGCTGCTGTTGCTGAGTTCGATCCTGATATGGATGATCTTCTAGATGATTAGTTTATCTTTATATTATTATGTTTATGTCTTAGACTTCTTTATTTTATGTTTTTAGATTTATCATACTACTATCTCGTGAGACCTAGTGATTGTGACTCTATTTATGGCTTTTTGCAGAACTCAGTATTCGTAGGAATGGACGATCTTTAAAGAAGCCTGGTCCAATCAAACTCTAGCAAATCACTTGCACCACTCCTTCACGAATCTAGTCCTCCATCCAGTGCTCACAAAGCGTAGGGAAGTATCACTCTAGTTCTTATGATCTATCCTATGATAATGCTCGCACCCACTTAAAACTCTAAGTGTGGGATTAATACCCCATAACTGGAAAACTTGAAATTTATATTTGACTTAATGCAAAACCCTAAGTGTGGGATTCTCCCTACTTAGTGCAGAAACATTGAGGACAATGTTTATTTCTAAGTGTGGGATAGCACTATACTCTTCGCTCACTTGTTATGATCAAATTTTATTATTTTTTTCAAAATTGTCTTCAGTAAGTAAACAAATCCTTATTTTGCCGAAAATTTTAAAATTTTTCCACTACAAAAACAGTCTTGCTTCGACAGTAGTCTAACTACTCATTCAGCAGACTGACTTTTTCAAAAGTTTTTGAGGCAATAAATTAAGAAGAAGTATAGATTTTTTTTGCAAAGTATTTAAAAGTCGGTAAAAAGAGGTAGGAACATGTCAGACTCCAAATGATTTTAAAATGAAAGTCTAAGAGGGGCATCGCGTGACTGGGTACATACAACCTATATTTGCAGTGAGGTACTTGAGCCTATATTAAGCATTCATTTTTAATGCTTCACTTTCATTTGTTGTGTGTAACCGGTGCATGCATTCGGAATTAGAACTTGCTCATGGTATGCATTTCGAGACCATATTGACAGGTGCCATACGTGGCATAGGTGCAATTAAATGACCTGGACATTTACTTAGGATAAAACCCCATTTTTATCATATCTTTTCAAGCCTAACCCTACCGATACTCATTTTTAGTATCGATGATCCGCCTAGAAAACCCTGTTGAGCCTTAACCTTTTCGTTTCTCAAAAACCCAAACTTTTAAAACCACCTACTTCCATACCCACCAAAATCTTATCTTGGAATCTTTTAAATTTATTGAAAAATGCTATTTAGATATTCTTTTTGCTTTCCCTCAAAATTCACAAATTTCGTGTTCACTTAAAAATTCTCGTGTGCGTTTGTAACACCCAGTATTTGGGTCTAGTTGTATTTAATATTTTCTGACTGTGAATTATTATTAAGTGTGTCAGAAAATAGGTGTGCTGTATTATTTGAAATAAATAGTGATAATAGTCGAATAATTTATTGTGACTAATAAATTATTGAGTGTTTTGATTTTATTTAGTTGACGGTAAAATAAAATAATGTTTTCCCGCAAATGGTTTTTAAGTTCCAGACAATGAAAAGTATGGGGAATGGAATTTAAACACTTCTAGTATACTACTAAGATATTAGGTCGGTTGTTTATTTGATAATTATCTCCATTTATACACACATATACGTATCATACATCATACATACATGAAACCCTAGATCAAAATCACTTTCTAACATCAAATTGGAGCTTTCTTATTCGAATTCAAGATGCAAACATATGGATTATCACTCTCCAATCCTCCTAGTCATCTTGTAAGTCTTTATTTCTTGATTTTCATAAACCTAAAAATTTGGGGTTTTGAGGGTTATTGATTATAATTCGAAATCAAGGGTTGAGATTGCTAAAATGATGTTATTTGAGCTTATTAATGATGATGATTAACATCAATGAAGCTAGGGTTTATGAATTGATTGAGTGTTCTTGATATTGATGATGATTAAGATAAAAGTTGTTTGATTAATATGAAATTGAAGCTTGTAATGATAATATAGTTGTTAGTTGATGATTATATGTTGATTATAATCTAAACCTAGTTTAGAAATGGTGAATTTGATATATGATCATTAATAAAGTTAAAGGGTTTAGTTGATTATGATTGATTCATGAAGATGATTATGAGGGGTTTGATTAATTGTTGATGTTAGATGTTATTAATCTTGTTAATGGGTTAATTATATTAGTTAACAATGATTAAGATGGATAAAGGTGAGAATGTGATGCTAATGATCATAATTTGGTAATTGATTATGAATATTGATGTTTATAATGGCTATTCATAATCTTGGAAACTTACTTGATTTGATGTTGAAAGATGATCATAGTTTATTAAGTGATTGGGAATTGAGATGATTAAAGTGATTATTCATAATCTTGAAATAATACAATTTAAGTGATTAACGAAATGAGTAATAACTCAATGAAATAGAGATTATGAATCATGTTGTATGACTTTAACATGAGTTAATTATTATGAATGAGTTACTAACTCATTTTGTTTAATTATATTGTCAGATGTGCAGAAGGCTCAGTGATATTAGACTACTGAGTGGATGCCTGAGGTGGTCGGTGAGTGGATCTCTAATCCTCAGCGTAACTTGGTTGTAACAAGTTTGGTTACAACAAGTAACGTGTTATTACTTTATTATTTGCATTGGTGTTTATGCGGATAGTAATAATACTGTTGATATGTTGACTAGTTGAATATGTGACTTGTTGATTACGTGATCACTTGAGTTAATTGGCCTTCGGGCATCAGTTGTTAATGAGGCAACGAGTTGTTGAACTGTTGGTTGGGCTAGTTGGTTATCCAAAGTTTAACACATCTCCTGTGTTAGTTGAAGATAATCACTAGCTATCGGTCTCGTCCGTATGGCCATACGGATAGGTTGGGTAAGTGTTCTTGGGGAGCCTCCCGGGTTAATGGTTATCCCCAGAGCCGCCGATCCTCATTATGGTGTTGTTGATTAGTTGAATTGTTGCATTGTTGAACTGATGCGTTGCTGATGTGTTGTATTGGGTACTTGCTTGTTTAGTGCTAATTGTTGTACACAAAGTTGTGGCGCTAAGTTAAGTTGTTGATTAGTATCTGCTCACTTAGCGTTATGCTAATCCCCCACATTATCCCTTCTTGCAGGTTTTGGCTATTGTATTGGGTGGGCAAGAAGTTGGACTTGAAGGAATGTTTGACATGCTGACGTGACTCTGACATTTGATTTAAATAAATTAATGATATCTTTTGTTTTGTAAGTCCCCTAGTTTTAGGATCGATAACTTCGTTATCTGTAGTATTAAGGTGCGGAATCCCTCAATACGGTGTTATCTTACTAACAACGAATATGTTCGTATTGCGTATACTAATACTTAGCTTTAAACGATAATACGTCAAAGCCTAGCCATTAGGTTTGTTTTCTCTGGGTTATTCGAATTCGCAGGTTTAGAATATGCAAAAAGTGTTAACGATTTCATAAGGAAAATCGTTTAAATAGTTCTGTCCGGCTCGGCTCGCATGGGCCGGCGAGTTCGGTCCAACTCGCAGCCCAAGCCCAGTATAAAGCTTGGCTCACCAGTCTGATACCTCACGAGTTCAGGTCTCACCTCACAGCTCGACTCGCTGCGACCTGAGATCTCGACTCGCCTCGCATCAAACGTCTATTTCTTTATTTTGTATTTAACATTCGTTTAACTTAGCACAATAATATGTTTAACGAATACTACTAACAAAACAAATATTTATTTACAAATCTAAACCAATATACAAACATAATAATAATTACACTAGTCCTATTTCAAGCTAGATCTGTTGTCACAATCTATGTCTCAACAGACTCCCCCTTGACAATAGCTCTAGCGTCTTTATCTTCACGCTTTGTCTTTGGTCTTCATTTGTAAATCTTACTACCTGCATAAATCTTCATCTTGATACAAGTTTTAACCATCAACTGATAATCTCTTGCTAAATCAGCCCATTCAATAGTCGTCAAAATTCTGTTCTCATTCAACTTTAACAGATCCTTTCTCGACATATTCATCAGGTGTCGATGATCATAAACTCTGAAGATTTCTCTTTCACCACCTTCAACCTCATCATCAGCTTCAACCATAACAGCTTCTCCAGTTCCTGAATCCACGTGCCAACTCTTCATATTTCCCAGAATATCTTGTGGCATTGTCTTCAGTGGAATCTGCTGTATGCATCTAACAGCTGGATAAACTTTCTTCCTTCTTCTTCTTCCTGTTCTTTGACTTCTCTCTTGTAATTTCACAGTCTTTCCCTTTCTTGGCTTAATCTGAATAAAATTATTCGTACCAACCTCATGTCTAATGATTCTTTCAACACGATCAGCATAATCATCACGACTTGGGTTGTTAATCTCTAATCTAGCCAAATCACGTATTTCATAACGTGGTAGAGAACTAAAAACTGCAAGCTTTCTTTCAAAATATTGAACTCCGTCAAACCTTTTGATCGCAAAAAGCTTTAGTTCTGAGTCAAAGTACCAACCAATAATCCCTTTACGTGGTACACGCTTTTTCGTAACATCAACTTCAGAAATTCCAATCTTCTTCTTCTTCTTTGGAAGTTTCCTAAGTACAACAGCAGGATTCTTGGTTTGAACAAGAACTTCTTCTTCTTCATCAGAGGTTGAATCATCAATATCTTCATCTATATCGACAATTGTTGGACCTTGTTCATTTTCAATAACAACTTCTGTCCTAGATGGGCTCACATGGTGTTCATCAATGTTTGCATCTAGATCTACACCCATGTCTTGCACATTCTCAGGTACAGCAGTCCAATCTGTAGGTGGTTGAAATTCTCCATCCTCAAGATCATAATCAATGTCTTCATCTATCTCATCAAAAATATCATCTTCCGAATCAGATAGATCAAGCATCTCCAATCCTAGAGAAAAACATAAATACAAATATATTAATAATTCAAATTCTTCATTTATTTCCCTGAACCAATCTAAAAATTTCTTTATTAATTCTTTTGTATATTTTAACCTAACATATAAACGCAATTTACATACAACTTATAAAATCTTTTATTGATTACCCTGAATCAATCCAAAATTTCTTAAGTCTACTTAACAAATATTAATTAATTTTAAATTCTAATGCATTGTGAATAATCACCAAACATTTAAATTTACTATTAATTAACTTATATAATTTCCAAGTGTTAATTGATCTCATTCATTATCAATTTAACCTTTAAATTATATATCATTTGTCTAGTTAATACGAATACATTTTTAACTTGTTAATTACTTATATACCTTACGGTCTTAAGTCCATAATCAAATCTAAAATGCATATGTTATCATAAAATTTTGACCGCCGATATTAATCGGAACACGCCACTCGACTACTCAATGAGTCGGAAGTCTTTCGATCACTATTTTATCTTAACATAATTATATAAAATCAAATAACTTAATAATATCTAATACATTTAACTTGTAATTACAATCTCAAGCCGAATATATTACCAAAATATTAAGTTACAATTATTCTGTACAAATTAGTACCAATAATTACTACACTATGCTAATACTAAGCTATCTTACCAGCTTCTGTATCAACCTGTGCAGTCTTATCAGCACTTATACCAGCACCCGAACCACTAGCACCAGCATCAGACTCCCCCTGAATAGTAGCTTGGTCACCAGTCTTTGAAGGACCAGTCTGCTCACCACTCGGTGCATTGGGATCATCGTCTTTGTCTGAATCTCTCTTCCTCCTTAGCTCATCCTCTTTGCAAGACTCCAGATATACCAATATCTCCCCCTGAGTAGACTGTCCTGAATGCGATCTCAAGACCAGACTCTCTAAAGAAGATAACTTCAGTCTCTGTACGTTGAAGTCCGCAAGCAAAGTCTCATGAGTCTTCATCAACAGATTGTACGATTCACTCTGCTTGAGAATCTGTTGTGAAAGAAGAAGATTGCTCGACACCAGCTCTGGAATCTGAGAAGTAAGCTTCTCCAAATCCTTTACCCTCGACTCTAAGGATGTAATCCTTTCTGCATCAGTCGTTGGAGTAACAGGTATCGTTCTTGGTCCAGGCGGTGTAAGAGACTCAATATGCCAGTCTCTGGTAAGCGGTGTATGAGGTTGAGACAAAGCTTGCGTAAGCAAACTTGTCGCAAATCTAGCTGCTTTGTTCGTCGGAAAATTAGCTCCACGAACTAGATCAGCAACCTCATGCTGTAAAGTTAAACACAATTATAATCAGTTATTGTTACAGATTACTCTGTCTCAAACTCTAATTAATTGCATAACACTCATAGTTATAGAACTTATATCTCATACCTGAAGCGGTAAAGATATCGATTCAGTAACCACCGGTGCATCCATCTCCACCTGTGGTGTATCCTGAGCAACTGTATACAGAATTAACTGTCTCAGTTCAACTCCTGATAAACAACAAGTTAAGATTATTTAACTTTTATAATCAATACTAACCTTCTCGAATAGTAAGCGTTCTCGGACGCTTCATCAAAGGAATCTCAACTTCCTCAGTACCTTCCTCCAAAATACTCTTACCTTTTCTCTTCCTTTCAGAAGCAGATGGAGGAGGAGAAGGTGTATTGTCAGAAACTTCATCTGAAGCCGTCTCACCATCACGACCTCTAGATGATCTAACAGTCTCCTAAAGTTTAAATATATTCAACATTTATGATTAGCGTAAGCTCTATCATACAAGTTCTATATATTTAAGATTAATCAGATATAATACCTCAGTCGGTACTTCAACTGATCTATCAAGCTGTATCTGCTCATCCTCTAGTAATATAACTTCGGGATTTGCAGCCTCAGCTTCAGCATCCTGTTTGTGTAATGATATTTATATTTTAAAATCAGAAATAATATCCAATTTACTAAATATCTAATATCAGAATCATTATATAATAATATTATGCATCTATGGTTAATAAAACAATCTATCAATTAAGCATCTATATTATTACATAAATAAAAGATTACCTCAGGTGGTCCTAAATAACTCTCAATGTCTTGAAGCAAAGGATTTGTCGCATCATCATTCTGCTCCAAAACCTCTTGCACAACCTGTGCAGCAACCTCTGGATTCACTTGCTGATCCACCTGACCAGCCTGAATAAGAACATCCTCAAGGAGCCCTTGTGGATCTTCAGGTTGAGCTTCCTCAGCTGCAGGTTCTGGTACAACTTCAGCAATAGCAGCAACAGCAGGAACAACGTCCAACCACCCATGATTTGGCGGTGTCACATAAGCAGGATCAACAATATAGCCAAAGAGATCACGAGTCTCCGGCTTGACATATTCCTCCCGCCGAATAGTCTGCTGAAACATCGCGTTGTATCCTCTGAGCGCGATAGTATCTACACGTAAGTGTGGCTCAGGGATAACAATATCCGGAAGATGAGCACGGATAATCATCATACAGAACCTCGGGTAGATCATAAATCTAGATCTAACAGAACCCGATATCTGTCTTACCATCTCGCCAAAAATATAATCACAAAAACTGTATGGTTTATTGTAAACCAGTGACAGTACCGCCGATACAAGAGCAGGGCTCAACTCATCAAAACCACCCTTCTTCGGTCCAAAAACTGTGACTATAACGTGCCATAAGAATCTCCATTGCCCAATAACAAGTGCCTTGAGGAATTGACGTCCTCTTCTCTCACCAGTATAACCCATGCGACCTAACGCACCCTCGATAAAATCACTGGAGTACTCAGTAGGACCATCTTCTTGGTCTACTGTACCCAGATGTAAAATCTGACGAAGGTCAGAAGAAGCAAAAATAATCGGTTGTTGATTTACCGATGCGCGAATAACCGGTGGGTTAACCGATTCATCATACTGAATGTCCGTCCAAAAATCGTTCAGTATAGTCTGAGAGATCTGTGGAGACTCTGTAAGCGTATATCTAATACGTGAACGTGCAAAGAAGGTCAGCACTTGAGCTACTTTGCTAGCTCCCTTTGCTGATAGATCAAGATCCACAAGAATATTGTGACCCTTATCGAATTGTCTCGCCATATCTGTACAAGAAACACAAATGACAAAAACAGTTAATGCACGTTAGTAAGTTATAAACTATAATGTTTATGAATCAAAATGATCATCTAACATCTTAGTTCTTAACATATTAAACACATATATAACTTATAACTAATAAATCGTAAGTCCAATATGTAAAATCCGTTAATTACTTGTTAATAAGAAATCCTCAAGTCGTTAACGTTTTATAAAACCAATATATATATTATACCGCTGACAAAAATTAGGACACGCCACTCGATTACATTGTGAATCGGTAGACTTTCGATATATATATACATACATTGTCATAGGAATCCAAAATATACTAGTTATTACTTAAAAAGTCTTAACTCTTATAAAAACCCTTTTTTAAAAATTTTTTAGCTTAGTTCGGAACTCGCATAAACTGGCCTAACGAGTTGAGTTCAACTCGTTTTGCTTATCAACTCGCTAATCTCATGAACTCGCTACATTGATCAACTCGCTTCATTGATCAACTCACTAATCTCATGAACTCGCTAGTCAACTCGCTGCGAGTTGATGCACAAAGTCAACTCGTTCGATGAACTGCCGCACGAATTTTCAATTAAACTCGATTCATCTGTTGATTTTAACATGATCTATCGATTGATTTACGTTTATTAACATCCATTTAACATAAACCACAAGGATTCGTGTTCTAATAGTCATTTAATATACGTGAATCATTCGAATTATAAACCGAAACCCTAAGTTTATTAAAGCTTCGATTTCGAGTGATTTAAACGGTGAAATCCGTTGGTTTATACCTCAAAATGTTCGCAAAGAAGTCTTGAATATAATCTACGGATTCAAAAACTCGTTCCCGTACTTGTAAAATCGAAATCAAACGAAAACAATAAATCGCCTCGTTTCGCCTTTTTGACGGACTCGCAAGCTCTACTGAACTCGCGAAGATTTGTGGGTTCGGTGGGTGAGCTTGACTCGTTTGACCCCCTTTATACTTTTATCCGATTCGCGAGATTTAAGTGGACTCGCAAGTTGATGCCAACTCGCAGAAACAATTAAAAACGCGAATTTAATTCTAAGTATAAATGAAAACCCGATATTTTACAAGTCTAAATTATAATTAATTTTCACTTGTATTTGTCACGTTTTGTTCAACTCAAAAACATTCAATATAATTTAATTCCGAAGGGTAAACATAATTAACACAAAAATTAAAAACAGATAAAAATAAGATAAAAATACAACTATATAAATATTGGTATCAAGTACCATTTTATTAAATACTTTAAACAAAGTAAATATACATACTAAATAAGATTTTATCTGCTTAGGGATCATATTAGAAAGAATAAGCAATTAAGTATTTATTAAAAAGTCTAAGTAGATTGGTAGTATACATACCGCATGAAATTTAAATAAATTACTATAAAATTACAACTAAATTTATCATTTATGCATTTATATTTATAAAACTATATCTTAGGTACCTTTATCCACATAGCATAATTAATAAATGCATTACTCACATAAAGTGAATATTTTAATTATAGATAATTCAAGACGATTACCGGTATTATGATCCACATAAACAAATTAGACTCAATTTTCTAAGCAAACTCTTTATTATTAGAATGAGTATTATCAAGTGCTTCCTATTATATGATATACTGAAGAATTCAAGTAAAACACATAACACTGTATCATTAAATTTTCAAGGTAGCGGTTACTAAATGATGTATCTTTTCGAAACATATAACATACACTTGAATTTTTAAGGTTAGACAAATATCAAACATACTTTAAATATGCTATGTTATCTAAGTCTGTACGTAGTACAACAGAAGATCCCTTCTAGCATAATTCAAAATATATTTGAGAATATTAATTTAATTAAAGGTTTCAGTTCTGTACTTAGTACAACAGAGTTACCAGTAATTAAGTTAATACCCATATTGCTACTATTTGTCAATTCAAATTAATATGTATGATAACAGTGTAAGGCAATACCATCATTCAACAATTAAGACTTAATGTCATACATCATAGAATAGTAACACAAAATAATAAACAAGTAGTTAATTTACTTCTTAAGGCTTAGAAAATTTCATATAATTTGCCTACCAGTACATCATATGATGAAGCCATCTAAAGATTTAATAAAAATAGACAAATTATAACTTGTGGATATAGGTGTATAATCAAATAAATATAAACACATACCTGATAGAACCGCTGTAGTTCTAAAGCAACTTTATTTGAACCTACTACCATATCATACTTAGGACTTAAGCTTATTATTGTAAAGCTTATTCTCCTAATGTACTATCATATCCCTTAGTTTTTGCAAATAAAAAACTCAAATGAAGGCGATTCCCCTTAGGTAACAAGCAAATGAATGCCATACGCCTTTTTTTTTTTTTTTTTTTTTTTTTTTAAAGAACACATGAATACTAACTATTACAAAAATACCCTTGGAAGACTAATCACTCTGGATTTCTCATTCCGTTTAGTTGAACCAACGTCTCAAATCTTGCTCTGTAAAACGCCTTTGTGTATAAGTCTGCTAAGTTATCCAATGATGGAACCTTAACTAACTTTATCAATTTCTTCTCAGCACAATCTCTAATAAAATGATGTCGAATATCAATATGCTTAGTTTTACTGTGCTTCACCGGATTATTGGTGATCGACATAGTAGATTCGTTATCAATCATCATAGGAGTATTGGTTATATTTAACCCGTAATCCCGCAGTTGCTGTTGAATCCAAAGTACTTGCGAGCAACAGCTGCCAGCTGCAACATACTCAGCTTCACATGTAGAAATGGCTACCGAGGTTTGCTTCTTGCACTGCCAGGATACTAATCTACCTCCTAGGAATTGACATCCTCCGGTCGTAGATTTCCTATTTTGATTGCATCCTCCATAATCCGAATCAGTATAAGCTACGAGATCTAAGTCTCCATCAATCGGATACCAAAGACCCAGCTTAGGTTTCCCTTTGAGGTAACGAAAGATTCGTTTAACAGCTTGCATGTGTGACTCTTTCGGATTAGCCTGATATCTTGCGCATAAACAAACAGCAAACATTATGTCAGGCCTAGAGGCTGTAAGATACATAAGTGATCCGATCATGGCTCTATAAAGAGTTGGATCCACATCGCTATCACTCGATGTATCTGGACCTAGTCCATGATTGACTGGAATTGGAGTATTGTAGACCTTACTTTCATCCATCTTAAAGCGTTCTAATAGCTCATATGTATATTTAGATTGATGAATAAAGAATCCATCCTTCTTTTGATCAACTTGTAATCCTAAGAAGAAGTTCAACTCTCCCATTGCAGACATTTCAAACCTTTTTCTCATGACTTTCTCAAATTCTTGACACATCTTTTCATCAGATGATCCAAAGATAATGTCATCAACATAAACTTGCACGAGAAGAAAATCTTTCTTTTTCCATTTCACAAACAGTGTACTATCAATCGATCCTCTTGTAAATCCATTCTCAAGTAGATACGTTGATAGTGTTCCATACCATGCCCTAGGTGCTTGATGTAATCCATATAGAGCCTTATTCAATCGATATACTCTATCTGGATACTCAGGATCAGCAAACCCTGGCGGTTGTGAAACATACACCAATTCTTCCACTTTGCCATACAAAAAGGCACTCTTAACATCCAACTGATAAACTTTTATACCAAAATAAGATGCGAATGCTAAGAACACTCTAATTGCTTCTAGCCTAGCAACTGGTGCAAACACTTCATTGTAATCAATACCTTCTTGTTGATTAAAACCTTGAACCACTAGACGAGCTTTATTGCGAGTAACAATTCCCTTATCATCTCTCTTGCACTTAAATACCCATCTAGTACCAATTGGATATTCTCCCTTCGGTAGGTCAACCAACTCCCATACTTGTAATTTAGAGAACTGAGATAGTTCTTCTTGCATTGCTTCTACCCACGAGCTTTCTTTTAAAGCCATTTGAACATTTTTAGGCTCGACTTGTGAGATAAAGCATGAATATAGACATTGATTAGGAATCCTTGTCTCTTTCATTGCAGTATACAAGCTTTGGTATTCAGAATTCTCAGACGTACTAGTTCTGGATTGATGCCTGGTTTGAACCGGAGTATTAATATCACCGATGATGTTTTCAACGGGATGATTCTTACTCATTCTAGTTGTAGTAACTGGTTCAACCGGTATATCATCTTCTAAATTAGTACCAATCTCTTCCAATTCAGGTACATCTTCCGTACGTGCTGAAGATATTCTTAAATGTTTCAAAGGAGTAAGTATCTCATCAAACTTTGTAGAGAGTTTATCAGGATCTACTGTTTCTTGAGACTTATCCTCTGAAGGTTGTTGTGACTCACTTGTGGAAGCTTTATCTGAGTCAACATTAGTCTTAATTCCAGACTGCTTAACACTTGATGTTGAAGCGGGACCAATATTCTCATCTTCAAACAATAAATGTTCAGCTATCTCTGAATCACTGACATAGTCACTAATAGGAACTTTAAATGATGCAAAAAGATCAGAATAGTCAAATTGCCAATCTAAGCCCTTATGAACATCAGGTGAGTAGCTCGTAACCTCAATATTATAAACTACCTCCAAACGTCCTGTGACTTTATTAAAGACTCTCTTGTTTGGCGAATTGGGCATATAACCTAGGAAAAATCCTTCGTTAGCCTTCTCACCAAATTTAGCTTGATGTCCAGTCTTTAATATGGTGCATGAAACTCCAAAGGGTTCAAACCCTTTTAAGTTAGGTTTCTTATTGTTCAAAAGCTCATAACAAGTCTTGTTATGTCTCTTAACCGTAAGAACTCTATTAAGAACATAACATGCTGTATTCACTGCTTCTGCCCAAAAGATGACCGGAAGCTTTGAATCAGCAAGCATTGTTCTAGCAGCTTCAATCAACGTTCTATTTTTCCTTTCAGCAACACCATTCTGTTGAGGTTCATAAGGTGCACTGAATTGATGTAATATCCCTTTGCTTAAGCAATAGATATTCAACGTTGAATTCTTAAATTCTGTTCCATTGTCACTACGAATACGCTTAACTCTCCTTTTATAGACATTCTCTACTAGATCAAAGAACTCAATTAGAATTCCAGGAGTCTCATCCTTTGATCCCAAAAAGAATACCCAAGAAAATCTAGAATAATCATCTGTGACAACCAAACAATACCATTTGCCACCTAGACTTCTTTTGCTTATAGGGCCGAAGAGGTCCATATGTAGCAATTCAAATGGCGAGGAGATAGAGTTTTCAGTCTTAGGTCTGTGTGGTTTCTTGTGCTGCTTTCCTTTCATGCAAGGAACACACTTATCCTCAGACTCGAAACGTTTTTGTGGTACACCTAGAACCAAACCATTTTTGGTTATATAATTCATCTTTCTCCAGTTCAGATGTGCCATTCTCCTATGCCATAACAATGCGTCTGTTTCCGAAGCCTCGGATAATAAACATGTAGACACCATTGAAGAGTTAGGAACACCCATGTTGATAGCATAGATGTCCTTCTTCCTTGGCGCCCTCATCAATATCCATTTATCAGGAATTGTGAAACCTGGCTTCAGGACTAAGGCCTCCTTTTCATTAAAATAAACTGGGTGACCTTTATCACAAACTTGGGAAACACTCACTAGGTTGTGAGTAAGTTCTTCAACATAGTTCACATCCTCAAGAGTCAAAGTTCCATTTGAAACTTTTCCTTTTCCCGAAATTACTCCTCCTTTATCTCCTGCAAAATTTACCTTTTGCTTGAGACTCTCCTTGAAGTCCTTCAGTAGACTTCTTTCTCCAGTCATGTGTCTTGAGCATCCACTGTCTACATACCACCAGCTGTCCTTATTCACAGCATGCTCCTGCACATAACACAAGATATGATCAGTTATCAAGAGGGACCCAAGCCATTACGGTCTTGGTTTGTCCCTTATCATCAACAAACATAAGCTCTTTAAAATAACCATCCTTCCCATCAGGAGCTTTGGTCACTTTCGAAGTAGCTTGAGTTTGTGGACGATCAGCCTTAAGAGGTGAATTTGAGGAGAACCTCTTAGGCACATAATTATGAGCTCTATTATAATAATTATAATTAAACTCATGTGATCGTGAAGTAGTACCACTCTCATAATGACTATGGCCTCTACTTGTAGTTCTAAACCTCGACGGTGTCACATCCCTAGACTTATGGACAGAATTATCACCTTGAGTATATGGCCGTTTAGGTTTAGGAGGGGAGACACTATGCTTACCATCTCTTTTAAGAATGTTAACAGGTTTATTACCTAACTTAGGTTTGGCATCTAACCCGTCTACAGTCATACTAGAGTCGGTCTGTGTCTTTTCATCCATCACAAGCTTATGTGGTGTTTCAGGCTTTTTGTTAGGACAACACGAAGCCACGTGTCCCTTTTGATGACACTTGAAACATGACATCTGCTTGCGCGATTTACTCACTTTTGCTTTCTCATCCGGAGTCTTAGGCACTAAAGGTTTAAGCTGTTCCTTATTAACTTTATCATCAGTCTTAGCATCGTTAATCACTCCACCCGATACAAATTGTATTTTGGTGAACTGAGAAGCCTTGCTATTATCTAATGATACGTTCTTAATAACATCTTTCTGTGCCTCTGACTGTTCAGGTTTATCAGCTACTGAAATCTCAGGACTAACTTCAGTCATCTCAGAATCTTCAGGAATAGGAGTGTAATTGGCATTAAAATGCGGGGATACATCATTGTAACCTAACCCAGTCTTGTCCTTTACACTACGTTGAGCATCTAACATTTTATCCATTTGAGATGTCCTATAGTTCTCAAGTTTACGGTTTTGCTCAATTAACCTTAAGTTAAGGTTCACTATTTCCTGATCCTTACTAGCAATCGTCTCATTTAAGTCTTTAATATTCATATAGAGACCATCTATGATAACAGATTTTTCACTTATGGTATCTCTAAGTTTTGTTCTATCCGAAGCATCAGACTTAATTTTATCTTTTAAGACATGTTTATCATCACTTAATCTGCGAATATCCATAATAGCTTGATCAAGTTCAGATCTAACAGTCTTATAGGATTCCTTATCCATATTTAATTGAGATGACAAATTGCTATTTGACACAGTTAAGACACTATTCTAAGATTGTAAATCAGTAACTAAGTAACAAACATCAGCAAGATTAAGAATATCTAAACATACCTTCTTCTTGTCAGTTTGTAATTCAGCCATACGTGCCACTAATTCAACAGGACTCATATCTGGAGCTGAATCCATATATAGCAGGTCATCATCACTTGCCTTCACTTCAGACTCAGGCACCTCTACTCTCTGTTCCATATCAGTAGGCATATAGGAAACTGATCCAGCAGTTGTCTCTTCAATCTCGGCCATCAAGGCTTCCTCAGATTGAGCTTGCCAATCATAAGAGCCATCCAACTGCTTCACCACTAAGGCTTTGGAAGCAAGAGTACTTCCCGAACCTTGTTTTCCTTGTGCTTCTACTTTAGGTCTTTGGCATTCTCTAGCAAAATGACCAATACCCTGACAGTTAAAGCATCTGACCTTGGTTTTATCAAACCCTGATCTATTGCCCAACACCTTTCTACCAGTTCTCTTGAGGAAATTCTTCACCTTTCTAGAAATCAACGCAAGTTGATCTTGAAGCTCCAATTCCTCAAGATAATCAGAATCTATCTGCTCATAATCCTCATCAAACAGAATAGGATCATTGATCTTTCCCTCTATATAGTTTTCATATGATGCCACAAAGGAAGCAAGAACAGACAATTGCTGTTCAGCAGATTTCACACTCATCGGCATCTTCTGATGCTCTTGAGGTGACTTCTCAGAATTCTTTCCCTTTGTCTCATCACCAGAGGAAGAAATAAAGCACAGATCTTCAGAAATCAGTTCTCCATTTTCATTAGTATCACCAACTAACAGTGCAGTGGTCGAACTAGATGACGCAGTCGAAAGACTTGACTTTCCATGATACAACCCAGGGTTCTGAACCTGATCAGAATCACTATCTCTTGACTTCTTGGAGAAATCATAACCTTTCAGCTTGTCAATGACTTGCTCTAAGGTCATAGTAGAATACCTAGTTTCGTTATCCTTAATCATAACGCCATACATTTCCCATTTAGAAGGCAAACCCTCAAGAAGCTTGTCGGTTTTGGATACTTCTTCTTCAACAATTTCATGGTATTCTAATTCACTTAGCAGATGGTAGAATCGTGTGACATATGCATCAAGATCTTCTCCTTTTAAAGCTTTAAACATAGTAAACTGCTTTTTAAGAAGACTCCTCTTGCCAGCTCTCACCTGTGGACTTCCCTCACCTCTTTTCTCTAGAGCTTCCCAGAGCGTTCTAGCAGTATGAAAAGACTTGAGTTGATGAGCAATCTCTTTAGGAAGACACATCTTTATGCATGAATGTGATTTATTCTCATTTCTGTAAGCTTCCTTCTCTTGATCACTCATGTTCGCATAGGTAAGAACTACAGTAGCATTTTGAACAGTTTGAGTAGGTGGGGTGTATCCACTCTTGATACACATCCAGATAGACAGGTCATGGAATCTACAGTAAGATTCGAATCTGTCCTTCCAATTGTAGTAATCCTCGATTCTTAACAACTTAGGTGGAACATTTGACTTTCCCACCTCGTGGTCCATTTCGATCATTCTACTTAAGTCAGACATCTTAAAAATGTAAAATTAAACTGTTTCAGCGAATTCAGAAAACTCAACTCGCAAGACTCAGCTCAACTCGCAATCTCAGCTCGACTCGCAGAATTCGTCGATTCGCAAGCCTAAGTTCGGATTGCTAAAAGATGTCGATTCGCAAGTGATGTCGATTCGCGAGGGATCTCGGTTCGACTCGCAAGCCTCAGTTCGACTCGCTAGTTCAACTCGGTTCGCAGGCGACGCTGGAACCCTAATCTCGACTCGCGAAACGGCTGTTAAACCCGAAAAACGAAAATTTAAGGTATTTTTACTAACGAAACAGAGAATTTCGACTGTAAACTAACCCTAAAACTTCCAGAGAATGATTTTGATCGTTAGTATTGCAAGTATGCACGTAAAAACGACCCGAATCAAAAACGCAATATCACTAAAACTTATGAACACACTCGTATTTAGCCCGAAAGCTCTGATACCAGATGTAAGTCCCCTAGTTTTAGGATCGATAACTTCGTTATCTGTAGTATTAAGGTGCGGAATCCCTCAATACGGTGTTATCTTACTAACAACGAATATGTTCGTATTGCGTATACTAATACTTAGCTTTAAACGATAATACGTCAAAGCCTAGCCATTAGGTTTGTTTTCTCTGGGTTATTCGAATTCGCAGGTTTAGAATATGCAAAAAGTGTTAACGATTTCATAAGGAAAATCGTTTAAATAGTTCTGTCCGGCTCGGCTCGCATGGGCCGGCGAGTTCGGTCCAACTCGCAGCCCAAGCCCAGTATAAAGCTCGGCTCGCCAGTCTGATACCTCACGAGTTCAGGTCTCACCTCACAGCTCGACTCGCTGCGACCTGAGATCTCGACTCGCCTCGCATTAAACGTCTATTTCTTTATTTCGTATTTAACATTCATTTAACTTAGCACAATAATATGTTTAACGAATATTACTAACAAAACAAATATTTATTTACAAATCTAAACCAATATACAAACATAATAATAATTACACTAGTCCTATTTCAAGCTAGATCTGTTGTCACAATCTATGTCTCAACATGTTTTATATAACACCCATGTTGATAAACTGTGTTTTGAATTAAGTTGATTTTATACCTATATGAAACAATGTATCTTATAAATGTAGAAATTGGGATAACGCTTCCGGTACAATATATTTAAATGTTTTCAAAATGAGGGGTGTTATAAGTTGGTATCAGAGCATAGGTTTGGGCGAATTGGACATTGCAATGTGTTCAATCCCAAATCTATGGTAGTGTCAAGTCAAACATTCCTGGGAGTGCGGGATTAGTAGTTGCATGAGAAAGTGGTTATTGAATGCGTACTAACCTATAAAAAGTTGCAAAAGTGCTGTTTTGGTTGCAGAGACGGAGGAATATGAGGAACCAATAGGTATTCTCATTGATTCCTCAATACTCGTGGGCTTAGATATGCCAGGTAATTCTCGATAAATTCGATGAATTTAAATAAGTTTGAATTGTTTACTTTGTTATGTTATGATTAGTAGTGAAGTAAGTTGAGTCAAACTGCTATGATTCCTTAGTGAAGAGTCCTTGATAATAGTTGCTTGTAAATCTGATGAGGAGATACTAAATGAGATGTTTAACATCATAGAAAGGTGTAATAGTTGTATTATGGGGATTTAATTGTGTCTACAATATGAAATTAAAATATGAAATCGGTTGTAGGAATTGTTATGTGAAATAATAATTTTGGAAGTAATGTGATTAGCAAGGTTGAAATGACTCTAGATAGTGAAATGAGATTGTTGGAATATCTCAATCGAGGTAATTTTGAAGTCTTGTTTTTGTTTAAATGAGAAAGTGTCCATTGATTGGGAATGGTATGTTTGACACAGAAAAGTCAAAGTTGAGATTAGTAGAGTCGAATTTGGTAATATATATACCATAAAGTGATGAATATGGTAAGATGTTTATGTGTTTAATAATGATCATGATTGTAATTGAATTATGATCTATATACTAAAAGTGGTAAAATAATGAAGTCGAAGTGGTCAACCAAACTAATATGTATTGACAAGTTGTGAAAAGTCAAAGTGATCATGAAATTGGAAAACTTGTTGTGATTGGTCTAAATTTGATGATTTTATGTGAATTTGGTGTTTTAAGAATATAATGAGACACCGATAGCGAAAGTGAAGTTGTTTGACTTGGTAAAGTCAAAGAAGTGTAAAATGGGTGTTAAAATTTGTAAACATATAGGTTGAAACCCAAATGGTTGTTAAAGTGCCCAAATGGGTCACTGGGTGGTTAAATGGTTAAAATGAGTATTGGTTTGGTTATGACCAATGTAACAGTGATTTTAAGTCCTACATATAGTAGGAATGTGTGTTGAAAGTGTTGAAGTAGTTAAACTAGTAGATTTTGGTAAAGGTGCCCAATTGGACCCCTAAACGGGTCAACGAGTGAAAATACGATAGGAAGGGTATATGGGGGTGATGAATATGCCCACACGTCTTAAATATATATAGAAACATGTTGGTTAAGGGTTGAAGTCAGAAAGTAAGCCATTTGGAATATGGTGTGTTCACTAAAATGGTCGTAAATGGCCTAAAATGAGTTACACGTCCGTTTTCTCGTAAAATGTGAAAATTGAAAAAGTGTAAAAAGGGAAAGTTTTATTTTGGCATAGTGGAGGTGCCTGCAAAATTTCATGACCTAACTCCTTACGGTTTGTGAGATATGCGCGTTTGAAATTCGCATTTTTGCACTAAGATGTTTAGTCTGCTGTGCAGACAGGGGACCCGGCGGCTGGAGGTTATAGCCGGCGGCTAGAGGTCCAAACCGGCGGCTGGATGCCCCAAGCCAGCGGCTTCTTTTGGCTTTAAAACACACTTTTATTCTGTTTGCAAAAATTGGTGTCAGCCGGCGTTTCGACTCGGGTAGCCGGCGGGTCAAGACCTTTAGCCGGCGGCTAGATATGTTAGCCGGCGGCTCATGTAGCCTAGCCGGCGGTTTGTGGGTATTTACAGGATTAAAATTTTTTTTTACGTTTTTCGACGTTCGACGTAACGTTTGACGTAGAAATTTCCGCTAGAAAATTTCGGTGTCCGATTCAGACGAAATTTACATGTCCACTCAAAAACGGGCCAACGGTCAAAGCTCATCGCATTGCCATGAGCCCTGTCAGTTTTCGGCACTTTGGGGTCGTTTGGGGCCCGAAAATCGCGTTTTATTGTTTTTCGAACCTTATTTTGAACTTTTAGCTTACGTTTTGTATTGGGCTTTTGTTTTATTGAGCCCAGAGATCATTCCTGTGATTATATGCAATATTAAAACTTGTTTTAAGAGGTCTATATGGTTCATTGTGTATGAGTCGGTTGTAGGCGGTTTACTTAACTACAAAGTATGCCAGTATATGGTATTGATGACTATTGTTAACTAGGGTTACTAAACATTGATTATGGGATTATGTGGATCATATTATGTGGATAAGTTGAAATATGATAAAGTATTGAATCATATAGAGAAATAGAGAATGTTGAATTAAGCGTTTTAAGAAATTACGAAATAAGCATAGGAGCTTATATTGATGTAATAGTTAAGCATGAAATACTCATTAAGGGTATAAAGATTGACTATTATGTGTTGAATATTATACATAATATTGATGAACTGTTTAGTACTAAATGTACTATAAGTATTAAGTTATATAAATAATCCTTGATATTGAATCAGGTAATAAAGAAGTTGATTGATGTATTCGTGTCGGACATTGGTGTAGTATGCTTATATTGTTAATATCTACATGATGATATGAGTAGTTTACCTTTAAAGTGATAAGTTGAGAATAGTAACGAGTTAATACAAAGTTGTACACCTGTTGCACGAGGTTGCTATATAGGTGTAAAATGTTGATATCATTGTTGTAAACTATGAGAGAGTAAAGTAATAACTTTGAAAATGAATGGTATGAAGTGACCTGAGAATAAAGTGTGACTGACATAATATGACGACGTCTGGCCAACGTATTTATATTATGCCATTTCACATGGAGTTGTTGAGGTTACTAAGTACCATATAAAGTTAAGTGGTTTTAAAATCACAGATAAGATATGTTGACCTGTAATTGATGAATAGTCAATGTTGAACTAATATGAAAGAGTAATAAATCACTAAGTTGTTGTTGCTAATGTGATATCTATGGCACATTTGATGGGTATGTGTGATTCATTGTCAATAGTAAGAGTTAAAAGTTGATTTAAGCAAAGTAGAAGTAAGTTGAATATGAATAATATTGTGTTAATATTGTTGAATATATGACTAATGTCAGCACCTTGTGTTGTTGAAGATACCAATGATGATGTTTGGTATTAACAGGTGTTGAGTTAGCATCCAAGTTGTTGTGAACGGATGCTAGTTGATTATATGAAACTGGTTGTAACGATAAAATAAATTGACCTTTACCTATTGCTTACTGATTTTCTTACTTGGTGATGGTTAAATGATTGTAGATTACTGTCAAGTAAAGGGTTTCATATAACCTAGTCGTGTTTATAATTACAAGTTGTAAGGTTGTAATTAACTAGTTGCAAAAGTGAAAATTCACAGCAAGTTGATAGCTAAAGAAATATATAGTTGATAGCTAAGTTGTTAGTTGTTAATGGGTATGTTGTAGTAGTCAGTACCAGTTATTGATGATGTTGTTGTTGTTGTTGTTGTTGTTGTTGTTAGTGTGGTTATTATAGTGTAAAGTTGAAATATTTACATGGATATGTGTTACTTTGATTACTGGTGATTACGTAATTTAAATTGTTACATGACTAAGTATGACTGGTCATGCAAGTGGTCATTTAAATTTATCAGAGAAAGGATGTAAGAGCAATGCTGGTGCATTGGAACATATAGATCATGTACCTTTGGATAGGTGCATGTGGAAAGGATTGAAAACAGGTTTATATGTATTTACAAGTTGCTCAAGGGAATAATACATGATGTGTGTATATATATATATTGTAATTAAACAGTGGATGATGCTACATTGTGTGCTGAAAATAACATCTTGTGCTAATAAATTAAATAGAGGTAAAACACAATTTATGTGTTTAAGTGAGTTCGGTGGAAATACACATTGGTAGTGTGTAAATTGATGTATTAATATCTACCTATATAAGTATATGTTGACATATAGGTACATTTTGTGAGTATATGGTTAAAGATATGCATGAGTGATGGTATGCACAAGTGATTGAACAGGTATACACATCTAGTGTGCATCTAGTAATGAGTAATTATTTGTATGAGAAGTAGAGTAGTATTGAATGGAAATGAAAGTAGTAGTTCTAATTATTCTAGACCGAATAAGTGTGATCAGATTTCGAGGACGAAATCTCTTTAAGGGGGAGAGATTTGTAACACCCAGTATTTGGGTCTAGTTGTATTTAATATTTTCTGACTGTGAATTATTATTAAGTGTGTCAGAAAATAGGTGTGCTGTATTATTTGAAATAAATAGTGATAATAGTCGAATAATTTATTGTGACTAATAAATTATTGAGTGTTTTGATTTTATTTAGTTGACGGTAAAATAAAATAATGTTTTCCCGCAAATGGTTTTTAAGTTCCAGACAATGAAAAGTATGGGGAATGGAATTTAAACACTTCTAGTATACTACTAAGATATTAGGTCGGTTGTTTATTTGATAATTATCTCCATTTATACACACATATACGTATCATACATCATACATACATGAAACCCTAGATCAAAATCACTTTCTAACATCAAATTGGAGCTTTCTTATTCGAATTCAAGATGCAAACATATGGATTATCACTCTCCAATCCTCCTAGTCATCTTGTAAGTCTTTATTTCTTGATTTTCATAAACCTAAAAATTTGGGGTTTTGAGGGTTATTGATTATAATTCGAAATCAAGGGTTGAGATTGCTAAAATGATGTTATTTGAGCTTATTAATGATGATGATTAACATCAATGATGCTAGGGTTTATGAATTGATTGAGTGTTCTTGATATTGATGATGATTAAGATAAAAGTTGTTTGATTAATATGAAATTGAAGCTTGTAATGATAATATAGTTGTTAGTTGATGATTATATGTGGATTATAATCTAAACCTAGTTTAGAAATGGTGAATTTGATATATGATCATTAATAAAGTTAAAGGGTTTAGTTGATTATGATTGATTCATGAAGATGATTATGAGGGGTTTGATTAATTGTTGATGTTAGATGTTATTAATCTTGTTAATGGGTTAATTATATTAGTTAACAATGATTAAGATGGATAAAGGTGAGAATGTGATGCTAATGATCATAATTTGGTAATTGATTATGAATATTGATGTTTATAATGGCTATTCATAATCTTGGAAACTTACTTGATTTGATGTTGAAAGATGATCATAGTTTATTAAGTGATTGGGAATTGAGATGATTAAAGTGATTATTCATAATCTTGAAATAATACAATTTAAGTGATTAACGAAATGAGTAATAACTCAATGAAATAGAGATTATGAATCATGTTGTATGACTTTAACATGAGTTAATTATTATGAATGAGTTACTAACTCATTTTGTTTAATTATATTGTCAGATGTGCAGAAGGCTCAGTGATATTAGACTACTGAGTGGATGCCTGAGGTGGTCGGTGAGTGGATCTCTAATCCTCAGCGTAACTTGGTTGTAACAAGTTTGGTTACAACAAGTAACGTGTTATTACTTTATTATTTGCATTGGTGTTTATGCGGATAGTAATAATACTGTTGATATGTTGACTAGTTGAATATGTGACTTGTTGATTACGTGATCACTTGAGTTAATTGGCCTTCGGGCATCAGTTGTTAATGAGGCAACGAGTTGTTGAACTGTTGGTTGGGCTAGTTGGTTATCCAAAGTTTAACACATCTCCTGTGTTAGTTGAAGATAATCACTAGCTATCGGTCTCGTCCGTATGGCCATACGGATAGGTTGGGTAAGTGTTCTTGGGGAGCCTCCCGGGTTAATGGTTATCCCCAGAGCCGCCGATCCTCATTATGGTGTTGTTGATTAGTTGAATTGTTGCATTGTTGAACTGATGCGTTGCTGATGTGTTGTATTGGGTACTTGCTTGTTTAGTGCTAATTGTTGTACACAAAGTTGTGGCGCTAAGTTAAGTTGTTGATTAGTATCTGCTCACTTAGCGTTATGCTAATCCCCCACATTATCCCTTCTTGCAGGTTTTGGCTATTGTATTGGGTGGGCAAGAAGTTGGATTTGAAGGAATGTTTGACATGCTGACGTGACTCTGACATTTGATTTAAATAAATTAATGATATCTTTTGTTTTATATAACACCCATGTTGATAAACTGTGTTTTGAATTAAGTTGATTTTATACCTATATGAAACAATGTATCTTATAAATGTAGAAATTGGGATAACGCTTCCGGTACAATATATTTAAATGTTTTCAAAATGAGGGGTGTTATAGCGTTTCCATAATCAAAAACTCAAAGATCGAGAGTCATGCGGTGCGAAAAATTGGCACTAAGTAAATTCGAATTTGTCAAAGGGTTAGAAAAATGAAAGGATCTCAAAAGGGTAGTAAGAAAAAGAAAATCTCTTAGAAATTCCTTGGCAAAAAAAAATTCTAAGCCAAAAATATAGAAAAAGAAATGAATATGAAATAAAGCTAAGTGCTTCAAATCTCTCGAAAACTCCAATTCCTAAAAATATAAATCTTCCGTGTGTTTTCAAAGATAGAAGACAAAATAGCTATCTTTCTCCCTTATCGTTATCCGTTTCCGTTTTCATTAAAAAGAATGTCTAAGTAAAGGTTTTCGTAAGTTTAAAAGGTCCTAAGATAAGCAAAACCCTTTTCCTTAAATTACCACCAACCATACCCTTTTTAAACCCTCACATTACAACCCTCACAAATGTCTGGTGATAATTAGTGCCGTCCCTGTCTAAATGGTGGAGATTTGATTCTCGATCAAGCCTATGACGATGAATGCTGCATGACTGTTATTTGAGCGATTTCGTTTGTACTAGAATGATAGGAAACCCGATACACTTTGAGTGAATTGAGTGACCACCTGGTGAGATCGCCCAGTCATGTATATTCCAAGATCGAGAGAATTGAAAGCATGCCTAAGACGATCATTTTATAAATCTTTTGGATACGTCATGGGAACATCTCTCTTCTCCGTACCGGAACAATACTTGTTTCAATTCTGTACCTTTTTCTTCATTTAAAGATTCACCCATAAAAATGATTTTTTGCAAAATTAAAGTTTTTGGAATAAAATGGTTTGGAGTTTGCTTGAGGACAAGCAAAAGTCTAAGTGTGGGATATTTGATTTGACTCAAAACGACATGTTTTTATGGATCATTTCAAGCCCATTTTGGCTCAAATCTTTGAATAAACATCGAATAATCAATGTTTTATGCTAAAAATGTAAAATGAGCCAAAGCTTAGACTTCCTTTCCAAAAATCACTTAAAATGCTCAAATAACGAACAAATCAGAGCTAAAACGATCCACTTGTGATTCTGACGTATAATTAAGCAAAACTGGCCTACTTTATGTTATATTGATCTTCAGGAAAATACAAAACTGTGGCCGCAAGAATCGTTCAAATCTGACAAGAAACGAAGAAGTTAGAGCCAAACGAAGATCACAAGAACTACGACCAGTGCACGAGACTTACGATCCAGCGTACAAGACCATGACCCAGGGTTCACCACCCCCTAGAGGGCCGTATACCACCCCTAGAGGGCCGTATATGCCCCCTTTAGGGCCGTATACCCCCTCTAAAGGGTGGTATACCCCCTTCTAGGGGTGGTATACCCCCTCTTTGGTGCTGGATTCGCCCTATTTCGTGCCGGATACGCCCTATTTGCTACCGAATACACCCTATTTGCTACCGAATACGCCCCTTTTGGTGTCGAATTCTATAGCTCAGGGGGGTGTTTTGGAAATAATTGGATGCAAGGGTGCTGAATGTAAATTTTGTAATTTGAAGTCTATAAATAGAGGCTTAACCTCCTCATTTTCAACACACCTACACACCTCACATGTAACATCCTCGAAATGGACCTAGTTGTGTTAATATTATTTCTTGATTTAAATTAATATGTAAATGTGTTTGGAAATAATATTGTTTGAATTAGTGAAATAATTGGAATAGGAGTTGAATATTCCAATGTGATAAGTGAATTATTAATTAATATAGTTGACGGTACAATAAAATGTTTGGACTCGCAAATGGTTTTCGGGTTCCAGGCAATAGATTGGGATGGGGTATTAAATTATACCCGTATATTGAAGGCGGTTTAAGTTGAACCGACTATTTATTTAACTTTCCCTTTTTGGAAAGTTTATTTCAATTCTTCAAATCCTCTCAAAAACCTTATGAAACTCAAAATCAAAACCTTAAATTGAATCTGAAGCTGTGATCTTGAGTTAGTTTCATCATAATCATGGTGTTCTTCATTCAAATTTGTAAGTAAGTTTGATTTAATTGGATTATGATTGAAATATTAGAAATTATTGATTTGATGTGAAATCAAGTTTAGGAACATGCTAGAAGTGTTACATATTGATTACCTGAGGTTTCTAGTGGTTTAAATCGATTTGAAATCGAGTTTTGAGTGTTATGGGTTAAAACCCGTAGGTTAGGGTTTGATCAGGGATGAAGATGAGCTGAAAAAGGCTCAAACGCGATCCCAGAACCCTAGCCAGGATCGCGTTCGTTAGTTATAAAAGGAATCGGACGAGTTTTGTTCTTGGGAACGCGATCCCAAGAATTTGTTTGGATCGCGTTGCCAAGTGTAAAACGGTGACAGAACTTTTTCTGAGGGTGAACGCGATCCAGCCATTACTACCCGGATCGCGTTTGCATGAGAAAAAGTTTGAAGGATTTTGCAAATTTTGAAAGTGCATAAGTGTTTAGTAGTGATTTTTGCCACGGAAAAATTGACAAATTGTCTTTAAACTTTGATTGGGCTGAAATTTGCATGGTCACTCGAAAACGGCCCACTGATCAAAGCTATATACAATAGCCTAGTCAGTTTTTGGCCATTCGGGGTCGTTTAGGGGTCGAAAATGGCATTTTACAGTTTTTGGACCTTAATTCGGGACTTTTTGATTATGTTCCGAATTGAACTTTTGTTGCTGTGATCTTAGGGATCACTTGATACATGTAATTATGTTATGATTGTGTAACGATGTTAATTACATAAGTATTATCAGTTGATACAAGTTACTAACTCCTTGTTTATTGATTGTATTCTCAGATGTGTAGAAGGCTCAGTAATATTAGACTTCTGAGCTTGCAGCTGAGGTGTCGGTGAGTGGATCTGTAACCTCAGTGTGATTTAGTTGTAATGATTTGATTTACAACCAGTAAATTATAGTATTACTTTGATATGATACATCTGTAGAGATATCTTGCCATGATAGTTTAATTAGTTGCTTACTTGGCCTATTGTGCTAGTATGTAAGATTTTGAGGTCAACTTGATTTGATGGTTGGACTTGGTGTTGTAGTAGACGACAGGAGATCTCGGAAACTTGAAATGTTGGTTTAGAGATCTAGGTCGTGTGTGATTGACAACAAGTTATCGGTAGTTCTGTATGGGCCAATACAGATGATTGATAAGAGTTCCTTGAGTACCAAACCGGTATTAGGGTGTCTCAGGGACCACTGATCCTCATGATGTTGCGTGTATGACATTGATTGGATGTTGAGTGATTGATTGATTTTCTGTTTATTGTTATTTGATGTAAACAGATTGTTATGCTAGGTTGGACTGTTGCTTATAGATTCATTCACTTAGCTTTATGCTAACCCCACCACAGTTCTTCCTGCAGGTTAAAATAGATGGGACATATTGGGCAGGAGGTTGTTGGACTGGATGGAATGTTTGACAAGCTTTTACTCTGATGTTATTTTGATAACTAAAGAGATGTTTTGAATTATATAACACCGAGTTTGTTGAAATGTCATGTAATAAGTTTGAAAAGTTTATTGACATTTTGAGTACATTGATAATATGTTTTAAATATACGCTTCCGAGTCGAAAATATTATATTATTGTTTATAATGAAACAAGGGGTGTTATAAGTTGGTATCAGAGCAATAGTTTGGGTGAATTGGACTTGATAGAATGTTCAATCCTAAACTTTGATTGAGTTAAGTAAAACATTCCAATGGGTGCGGGTTTAGTTGATTAGTTGATGTGTGAAAAGTGCTTAGTTGAATATGTACTAACCCGTAACAAGTTGTGAAGTTGTTGTTTGATTGCAGAGACGGAGGGACATGAGTATCTGATTGGTATATTTCATGTTTCCTCAACACTCATGGACTTAAGATTTCTAGGTAATCTTCGATAAGCCTATGTTAATTTACATTAACTTGAATTGTTTACTCTGTTATGTTGAGTAAGCTTTATTGTGAAGTTAATTGAGTCAGACTGATATGATTCCCCAGTTTTGAGTCAACTAATGATTGTTATAGGTTGACATAAGAATAGAAGTGATAAGTGAGCTGTTTATTGTTGCTCATTGTTGTGAGTATTTCTGATTGAATTAAAAATGCAGAAATATGATTAAGTAAGCAGAAAAGAGTTGATTAAGGTTCAACTGGATTGATGTTGGAACCTAAGGAGTGTCTTTATTAGTGAGACAAAATAATTGATAGTATTATGTTAATGGATTGATCACAAGGTGTGATCTAAATCCTTGTTAAGAAAGGTTGGTCATTTGAACTGAAAATGACTGCTATTTGAGAAAATATGTATTTATGTGACTATATGATATGTGTTAACTATAGTTAAACACTTGACCTAAACCGAGATGAATAGGTTTATGAGAAATGTAGAGTATGATAAGGTGAGATTGATTTGGAAAGTGATAGATCTTTCTGGTCAATTGTGATTAAATAGATGGCATGTTTTACAGTAACATGACTGAGTAGACTTGTGGTAACAGTGATGCTTGATATGATAGCATATGTCAAAGTGATGATAATTAATTAAGATGTGTCCTGAATTTTGAGGTAAATAGGGACATTGATTAGTGTTAAGTATTGAAACTATGATGATGAGTTATCATGTGTTTGAGGTTTCAGGTAAGTGATATACTGAGTAATTCAGTTATTGAATATTAGAACATTGTGTGTATGTGAGATGGCTTACATATGTAAGGTTGAATATGTAAGTAATAAGCTGATTTTGAATGTGTATCAGCTGATAGAAACTATTAAATAGATTATGATTGATTTGAAATCATGAAGTATTTAATATATATATGAGATGAGAATAGATCACATTGATAATTATAATGTAGAGTAGCCTGAGAATGGATTGTGAAGAACATAATCTTGCAACGCCTGATTACCGTTGTTATATTATGTTGTGTCACATGAACTTGTTGAGGCTACTTGGTATAAAAGAAGTGTAATGTGATTTTGTGTTTAAAAAAATGGAGCATGATAGTATGCCAAGTTGTTTAATAATTGTTTTGATAAGAAAACAATCAGTTGATAGAACTGTGACCTTTAGATTGTAAAGGTGAGAGTGTAAATAATAATGGTCATTGATAGAGGTTTTGATGATACACCTAATGGACTAATTTGATTTTGTTGAATGAGTAATTGTGATTGATTGTGATAGATTACTTGTAGGTGAATTTGATAGTGTTTAAATGAGTCACTACTTAGTATCTGGCTTGTATGAAGCCAAAGTTGAGATAGGTTGATATTGTTTTGCTTGAGGAATTTCTAGTATTATTGAATATAATAATTTGAAGTATATGTTTGAAAGTAAACATACAATATGAAATTGCTTGTATGGAGCCAAGATTGATGTAGGTTGACCTTGTCCTTGTAAAGGATTGATAAAATTATTGAAAGTAATAAATTAAAATATATGTTTGAAAATGAACATATAAGATGAAATGGTTTGTTGGGAGTTAACTTGATAGTATGTTAACTTTGAAAGTCAAACCATGAATAGGGAATTATGTATATAAAATTAATTGCTTGTGATTGGTTTGAGGATAGATCAAACTTGAGAAAAAGCAGTTAGAGGATTTTATTGATTGGTTGATTTAAATCAAAGTTGACATTTAGTCAACTGTGTGTGTTGAAATAGTCTAACATAGATTGAAATGTTATGATTGTATGGAATATGATTGAATTCCTAGATTTGCTTAAATTATGTTGAAGGGGGTCATTTAAGATCCAGAGGAGATAGATGAATTGTCTAAGTTTGTGAAAGTTGATTTATTACTTAAAGATAGTATTAAGTAATTGAAATAGTGTTAAATATAATTGAGTATTCAGTTAGGTGATATTTGATATTTGAGCTGAATACATGTTAAGGAATTAGAAAGATGTGAAGTCATTATATGTTATGACAGTTATAATTTGTTGAAATGTGCAAATTAAGTCGCATTGATTAGAGTTGTGATAAGATAATCTTACCAATGTGTGAGGCTTGTGATGATAGTCTGGATCTGGGTAAGAATGTGAGATGAGAATTAATTGAAAGTTATTATTAATAGTTGTCTAGGTTGATTTGTACCTTATGGTGAATTACTTAAGTATTGAAAGAATTGGATGAATTCTTTAGTTATTTGTTGATAGTATACAAGTAAAGTAAGTGATAAAGTGGAAAAACTGGGATTAGATCCAAATAAGGTATGATATGAAAGTATATCTGGAATTGGATGGTGTTAAAGATTTAGTTGATCTTTGTTTGATAAATCGAGGAAATATGAATTGAATGATTGTTCATATTTTAAGAAATTGTATGTGTTAGAGAGTAAGAGAAACCTTGAAATTGTGTAGGTATGTATGTGTGGTATACATGATAATAATGGCATGATAAGTTTTAATACAATGAATTAAAATATGCCATAAGATATGTGGAGGTTAGTTAATTGTGATTAACTTGATGTAGATTTTGTTGAAAATGTGTTGGAAAGTAGCACATTTTGATAATTTGATATTGTGATGCTTGACCTGTAGTATCATAATATGTGGATTAAGATTGACTTAGTTGCTAGATTGACGGGATCTAGTGTTGAATGATTGGGTGGTTAAAGTTGTATAATTTTCTAATGGCTTGTGATTAGTAGTTTATGATTGTAAGGTTGAGTTGAAATAACTGGTTGCTAAGAATAGATTTTGATGTCTTACCAGTTTAATAGTATATAAATTCTAACTTGATGGTTAGTTAGAGTTTGAAGACAAATATTAAAGTACTGATAGGTGTACTGGAATGTATAATCACTAGAGTTGTGATTATTGTTTGAGCAGTAGTTGTTGTCAACTTTGATGTTGTTGACAATTGATAGGTAGTAATGAAAGGAATTACAAGTGGAAATAAGTCAATGTAGAGGTTGGTTGATTGTAGGTAAGATTGATTGTAGTACTTTTGTTGATTGAGCAAAGTACTTGTTGATTGTAGTTTTACCTACTAAGTGTGACCTCTGCTTTGCTTATTAAGGTGATATGAATCTGGATTACTTTTAAGTAAAGAATTTCATATGATTGAAATGATATGTGAACATTATAGGTTGTACAAAAGAGCATAGGTATGAAACTTTTGGATGAAAAGCTGACCTAGATTTGAATTTCAAATCTTTGATGGTAAAGACTTAAGATTGTGATATGTATATTAGACTGATTGTTGGTCGTGAGCTGAATTGTATTTCAATGTTGCTAGGTACATTGGGGTTTAATAAACACTATTGTTGTGATATTGTTGCTGCTGTTTTATTGTTAACAGTGATGAATAGTGAGAATAGGTTAAAGATTTTAGCATGTTGCTAATTTCGGGTTGCATAAACCTATTAAGTAATGTTAAGTTTTAATTGTTGATTAAGTGATTGTAGGTTTCACTTGTTAAAGTAAGTGTTTGTCTATAAGATATATCTGATTGATGATATTGATTAGATGCACTGTATGTGTGCATAGGAAAAGATAGAAGCATGTACATTTGGATATGTGCATGTGGAAAGAATTCAAACAGTCTAAGTATAGTTGTAAGTTGCTATTGAGGACAAATGTATGTTAAGATATATGTGATTATATCACATTAGTTAGATTGATTGAGGTTAGATTTCGGGGACGAAATCTCTTTAAGGGGAGGAGAGTTGTAACATCCTCGAAATGGACCTAGTTGTGTTATATTATTTCTTGATTTAAATTAATATGTAAATGTGTTTGGAAATAATATTGTTTGAATTAGTGAAATAATTGGAATAGGAGTTGAATATTCCAATGTGATAAGTGAATTATTAATTAATATAGTTGACGGTACAATAAAATGTTTGGACTCGCAAATGGTTTTCGGGTTCCAGGCAATAGATTGAGATGGGGTATTAAATTATACCCGTATATTGAAGGCGGTTTAAGTTGAACCGACTATTTATTTAACTTTCCCTTTTTGGAAAGTTTATTTCAATTCTTCAAATCCTCTCAAAAACCTTATGAAACTCAAAATCAAAACCTTAAATTGAATCTGAAGCTGTGATCTTGAGTTAGTTTCATCATAATCATGGTGTTCTTCATTCAAATTTGTAAGTAAGTTTGATTTAATTGGATTATGATTGAAATATTAGAAATTATTGATTTGATGTGAAATCAATGTTAGGAACATGCTAGAAGTGTTACATATTGATTACCTGAGGTTTCTAGTGGTTTAAATCGATTTGAAATCGAGTTTTGAGTGTTATGGGTTAAAACCCGTAGGTTAGGGTTTGATCAGGGATGAAGATGAGCTGAAAAAGGCTCAAACGCGATCCCAGAACCCTAGCCAGGATCGCGTTCGTTAGTTATAAAAGGAATCGGACGAGTTTTGTTCTTGGGAACGCGATCCCAAGAATTTGTTTGGATCGCGTTGCCAAGTGTAAAACGGTGACAGAACTTTTTCTGAGGGTGAACGCGATCCAGCCATTACTACCCGGATCGCGTTTGCATGAGAAAAAGTTTGAAGGATTTTGCAAATTTTGAAAGTGCATAAGTGTTTAGTAGTGATTTTTGCCACGGAAAAATTGACAAATTGTCTTTAAACTTTGATTGGGCTGAAATTTGCATGGTCACTCGAAAACGGCCCACTGATCAAAGCTATATACTATAGCCTAGTCAGTTTTTGGCCATTCGGGGTCGTTTAGGGGTCGAAAATGGCATTTTACAGTTTTTGGACCTTAATTCGGGACTTTTTGATTATGTTCCGAATTGAACTTTTATTGCTGTGATCTTAGGGATCACTTGATACATGTAATTATGTTATGATTGTGTAACGATGTTAATTACATAAGTATTATCAGTTGATACAAGTTACTAACTCCTTGTTTATTGATTGTATTCTCAGATGTGTAGAAGGCTCAGTAATATTAGACTTCTGAGCTTGCAGCTGAGGTGTCGGTGAGTGGATCTGTAACCTCAGTGTGATTTAGTTGTAATGATTTGATTTACAACCAGTAAATTATAGTATTACTTTGATATGATACATCTGTAGAGATATCTTGCCATGATAGTTTAATTAGTTGCTTACTTGGCCTATTGTGCTAGTATGTAAGATTTTGAGGTCAACTTGATTTGATGGTTGGACTTGGTGTTGTTGTAGACGACAGGAGATCTCGGAAACTTGAAATGTTGGTTTAGAGATCTAGGTCGTGTGTGATTGACAACAAGTTATCGGTAGTTCTGTATGGGCCAATACAGATGATTGATAAGAGTTCCTTGAGTACCAAACCGGTATTAGGGTGTCTCAGGGACCACCGATCCTCATGATGTTGCGTGTATGACATTGATTGGATGTTGAGTGATTGATTGATTTTCTGTTTATTGTTATTTGATGTAAACAGATTGTTATGCTAGGTTGGACTGTTGCTTATAGTTTCATTCACATAGCTTTATGCTAACCCCACCACAGTTCTTCCTGCAGGTTAAAATAGATGGGACATATTGGGCAGGAGGTTGTTGGACTGGATGGAATGTTTGACAAGCTTTTACTCTGATGTTATTTTGATAACTAAAGAGATGTTTTGAATTATATAACACCGAGTTTGTTGAAATGTCATGTAATAAGTTTGAAAAGTTTATTGACATTTTGAGTACATTGATAATATGTTTTAAATATACGCTTCCGAGTCGAAAATATTATATTATTGTTTATAATGAAACAAGGGGTGTTATATCACATTTCACACACTACACACTTTCTCTCACTAGAATAGTTAGTAACTTTCTCTCTCTAGCACTACTCTTAGGAGTTAGAGGAGAAATAGTAGGTAGCTAGCTTATGAGCTTTGTACGGAATCGCTCCGAGACTACGGTTGCGCAGATTTATTGTAACGTCTATCAGGTTTTATTATATTATCCTTTCTTGTTATTTTTAAATATGTTGTGCTGTTGTCAGAATTATTTAAGAATGCATGCCATGATAATTGCTATGATAGGCTAGATAAATCTGTGTTTGCTATGATAAACGTTATGCTAGGGTAGTTATGCTTTAAACCATGCTGTTACTCTGCTCGCATGTAATTAGGATATGTTTGAATTTATGAATTAGTTCTTAAAATGTTTTATTTATCCAACTTATGCTATGGTTTGAAACCTATTGATATAATCCGGCCAATTGTAGAAATAGGTCCCTCAACTATTATTTGTCTGAATGATTCGATGAACTCGGCATGGCCGCTGTTCTCCAGATTGAAATACATCATAGGAGACACGGAGCATAGGATTAGAGATAAATTAGAATTGATTTCATATATCGAATGCTTTTGAGAGAACTTTCGGAGCATTCGTGACTTAACCATTAATCCAGAAACTCTGCTTGAAACAAACTGAATACTATCCATGTTACACTACTGCATGTTCTTGTTTGATTGTTGCTTTAGGGTTTGCATGCTAGTATCTGTTTATCTATTGAAGTTGTTGGATTCATGATTAGGTTTTCGAACATAGAATAATTACATACAACAGTTTTACATGCTAGAATAATTACAGTAATCTATATGAAATAATGTCGAACAATTTAAACGATCATCAGACAGACTTTCCCAACTTATTCCGCGGGGTTACTCCTGTTCACTTTATTGTTCATTCAACAATTCGTGCCACGATACGGACGTCTTAGACGACCGAGACTGGGGAATAGGATTCGAGGTTAGTTGTCGGTTAAATTGGTACTACATTTGGGAGAACTTCCGGTGTAGCTTACACTCCATATCTGTTATCCATGTGACATGTTATATATTTGATTGTGGACAACTCTAGGTTAGATAAGTAATAGGATAGGAGCTATGGCCCATTAGGACATATACAGTAATGATACGGGATCTCCGGGCGAGGCATCGGAAAAACCGTAAAACGGCTTAGTACTTGGTATAGCGCTGGAACCACCTATGGTGAAGTACAAATGCGTGGAAGCCACGAAAAGGCCGTAGGTACAATACTATGTTGAACATCGTTCAGAGACCCCAAGTCAGCACTGCTAGGATTCATTGTAATTAGAGCCTCAATCCTCATAACTACCCCTAAATAGCATACACCAATGTCATAGCAAACACTCGCGTAATCCATAGTTCTCTCAGCGACTTCACTCCTCATTTATTTTACTGTCTTTAGTTTACATAGAATAGAAAACAAAAACCCCTCAAAAAGTTTTAAAACCCTAGCTAACTTACCAAAGATAATTAATTCTCCTAAGATCCCATGCCCGTTGTGGTTTGAAGAACGACACCTGAGTCATACCTGCCGCTTACTATACAAGTAGTAGTATAACTTAGGCTTCCCTGCACTATAAATATAAAACCACCCCTCCGATCGCCCGCTCTGACTGGAAGGCCCGCAACGACCAGGAAGCAATTCTTGAACCGACCGTTGGAGCGCGATCAGTGATAATGCCTTTTACACTGAATAACCTTGAGAAAATTTGAAACCTTACCTAAATAAATCTGTAATATGTGTTTAACATTTGAATAAATATAAATTTGAAAAGCTCTTTAATTTGTTCTTTCCATTTGAGCATATCACTTTTTATAATTAGAATATAGTCAATTAACAAGACCCAGTTTATTAACCAAAAAAATCAGCAATAATTTCTTACAAATGACATGAAAACTCTTTTTTATGTCAAAACAAAATTATTCATTTATCTACAATTCTAGTTGTATCAGAGGATGCTCCAATCGAAATGTCCATGTTTGATAATAGTTAAAGTTAAGAAATAAAAGTTTATTGTTTTTATTTCAATCAACGATTATCCTCAAAGATAATATATACATAACATCGCAAATTAACATTAACTTCTTTGGGTGCGAGCCGTGCGTTGCACGGCATAAATTAATTACTAGTATAAAAAATAAATAGCTTTCATTAATCAGCTATGTGAACTCTATCCAGTTACTTCGTTAGTTAGGGTATTTTAGTTTATATACATCTTTAGTATCACCGTCTACTTTGTCTTGAAACTAACATGAATCTGCATTTATCGGGTCGGTTTACTTAAGGAGGCTCGAAGCATACAAAACACACATACTCCTTTATAAAAATAATACATATGCATAAATGCGTATGACTAAATATATGTAGGTAAAATATTTGATACCCATATCTAATTTATTCATATTTACTAGATGTAACTCGACCGCATTATAAATCGAATTACACATGTAGCAATTCTAATATAATTACTACAACTAAACATAAATAAATAAATAGATAAATAACGAAAAAATTAAATAAAAAAAATAATCACAAGAAAATAAGTAAAAGAAACTTATCTTAAAGAAGATCGAGGCTCGATAAACTTATTTGAAGAAGATCGAGGCTCGTGTTGGACACGGTTCCCTTAAAACAGATTCGCCATCTACACGTCATCTGTTTCTCAGGGTACAACGGCCGAAGCAGTAGTACTGCCGGACTTGACTAACACTGCCCGAGATTTCATTGGAGAATACTTGTATCTTCTTTAATGGAAAAGGGTTGTGTTTTTGTGTATTTAGCATAGAGCCTCGACATCTCTATATATAGTTTGGTTGGTACCTCTAGGTTTGGTTCACCCACCGATGTGGGACAAACTTAAACCCACCAAACTACACATCAATTGTCTAACTTTGTGAATCGATATATCATTCACATTAGCTTCAATTTGGACACATAATATCTCGTATCGAAGCTCTCATCAATGAGGACACAAATATGTAAACAAATATTTATATGTACTACACATACATATAAAATTATGTGTCTAAAGTTAGTGAAAACTCACATGGTTTCACTAAATTTTCCAACAATCCTCCACATGAATGAATACCGATTGAAAGCATACTAAAGTTCCAATGAAATATCAACGGTTGAATCTTGCATGGGATAGGTAGGTGTTACCCTTTGAACCTTCCCTTATGAAATGAACTTAGTCTCCTATCTGTCAGTAGAATGCGATGTCTTTGAACTGATCTGCCATTTCTGTAGACGACAATACACTTCACACATGATTCTCCCTGACAAGGTCAAGTCCTCATAGTCGTGTTCATTATGGTCCTGAAATGCTAGCCTGGTTCTGCAAGAGCTATTAGGAATTGCGCACCCACAATTCCCCTCGAAGCGACCTTACTTCTCTCTCACATATGTGATTCTTATAATAACTTAAACCCTTGTAGTTATACATAAATCATTAAAAGCATTAAGCTTAATCTAGCTATCACTGTTGATATAGGAACCTTTTAAATGGTTTAGTTAAATAAATAACTTCCCCACAGTGATTTCCATGAGTTTATACAAGTAGGTTGCCCTATTGAACCTAGATCTTGGGATCTTCAATCACATAGGTTAGGTTTTCCTTCATATAAACTATCTTTTCATGGGCTTTAGTCTAATTCCACAACTTCATTTCTTCTCAACCCAATGGTTGTCGGATCCGAAATGTTATCAATTAACTTCTCAAAGTTAACAAAGATAACCTACAAAGAGATCAATTGTTCTAGTGGTATTATGTTGACTATGACATTTTTAATTAGTCATTACAATTCTCACTTGATTGTAAGTCTAACAAAACCGGCGCTAACTGAAGCTTTTATCTCAACATATCTCCAATTTAACTTATATCTTGTATATTAGATATACAAATAACTTATGAGTATCCTTATATCACATTAGGATTTCTCTCTCAAGTGTATCATATATGTACACTTACGATAACTTATAATATGTACACTTATGATAACTTCTAATAAATTCATATTCATGACTCTATAATGTCAAGTATGTGAACACTTTCATATGGTACCATACTTGATCAACATCGTCTACAATGAAATAGAATTCTAGCATCAACTAAATTCTTATCTTTAGCCATTCAAAACTCATGTTATCATGAATATTGTGTAGTTAATATTAAAATGCAAGACACCCCTCACATTTCCATGCTAGTGTGAAAAAGTACTCCTTATTCACAATCAATTAGGGTTACTACTTTACTTAATAAAGCTTTCCCCACATGTCTTGCAACTTGATATAAGTTTCAGTCATAATCGTATACGCATAATATGTTTTAAATCAATGATTCGGTCAAACGTCCCACATAAGATTTACATCTTTTGTGTTTTAGACTTTATTACAATTTGAGTAATTCTTAGACATAATGTAGGTTTGACCTAGAGATTTCGAATTACGTCAACTTAACAAAGCTCTAGAACTCAAATTCTACCTCACTTTTCTGAATTATAATAGGATTTTCATAATCCAAGATAATATAACAAAAGATAGATGACGCGCTGATATCGCGTAAAAAGTCACGTTTTTACTACCGATATCTCTCTCATTCTGGAACGATTCTTGGCATATTAACTCAAAAACAGAACAAATCAGTAACATTATGCCAAGATGGTCAAAACGAGGTTGCACGATAAAAATCGAGCAAAACGGCCGAGAAACGAAGATTCCACATACGTTTGAAGATTCGGGGCTTAAAAATGAGATTTCAAGACTAAAGTGCCCTCCATCAACATCCAATATTTCCAAGATGTTCGTTTTTAAAATTCGAATCCAACAGAAGAAGAATCAACCAAAACGGGTGAAAAATGAAGATTTCGCGCCCGCCGGAAGATCCAAATGATCCGTACGCAATATCTGGAGCTAGGGACCTCATTTTAAAGCATATCCTATCTCAAAATCTTTGTTTTTGAATTATGAATCCAACAAAAAAAGAATCAACTCAAACGGACGTATAACGAAGAAAACACGCACGAATCGAGAAACGAAGCAAAAGATCGCGCAACGGGGCGGGATGGGGCCCACCGCCGCCGGCCACCAGCCAGCCGCCGCCGGCCACCTAGCTGGCGCCGCCGGCCACCCTACCCCCGTCCCGGTTTCCGTTTTTGGCAAGTTTTGGTACCCGGTGCGCCTACTTTTCGCGTTGTACAGTACCCGGTGCGCCTACTTTTCGCGTTGTACAGTACCCGGTGCGCCTACTTTTCGTGTTGTACACACCACTTTTGGAAAGCTTTCTAATGTGCATCCCTTGATGCTAATGTGAGCCAAAGCTCTCCTATAAAAAGAGGGCATGAGGCTTCATCTCAACTTACACCATATGCACCTCCTTTCTTGCATATTTCTCTTTCTCTCTCTAGAGTTCTTTCTCTAGCACTACTCTTAGGAGTTAGAGGAGAATTATTCTTGTAGTTAGTTCTTCTCTCTAGCCTCTCCCTCTAGCACTACTCTTAGGAGTTAGAGGAAAACTAGAGAGAAGATTAGGGTCCCTCTACTTTCTCTCTCTAAGTTAATTTGGAGAGAGATAAGTATGAGATTAATTATGTAATAGTTAGTAGTAGCTAGCTTATCAATGTAACGCTTTGGATTATTCGGAAGTAATATAAGCATCGTTTGGCTCGCAATAATTACGGGTAATATCTATCCTTTTCTCTTATTAATTAATTGTAATGTTCTTGTTTGATGTTTATGATTTATTACTATTGGAAATGTTTATTGTCATGATATGCGAGTAGTTGTTTATATGTTTGCCATGATTTAGATAGTTATAATGGGATGATAATAAATGTTGTGAAGTAATATGACGGCCCTTATTCGACTGTTCTCGGATATAGTGCTGGAAACGCTTTAGGCAGAGTACAAACGTACGGAAGTCTGAGAACGACCGAAGGTAGTTATATTACGGACCAATACTTTAAATGTGCTAAATGAATTTCTATTTATAGTTTAATTATAACATTATGAACGAATGATGGCATGTTTGGCCAACCGCTTTTGACCAGACTACCCCAACTTATTCCGGTAGGGTAAAACCTATTTATGTGACTATTTATTCAATAGACCATGCCATGATACGGACATCTCTGACGACCGAGATTGGGGAATAGGATTCGAGGGTAGTTGTTAGCCGATATGTTCAGTACATTTGGGAGAACTTCCGGTGTATTGTAATTGTTTGTGTTTACTATCCATGTGACATATCTTCTATCTGATTGCGGACAACTCTACGTTAGTTAGTTGATAGGATCGTAAAAACAACTCATTCCAACATAGTCTAAATTCATAAAAAGAAACTTATATGAATGGGAATTATTATACTTTGTTAATGTTTAAATGTATGACACCTGACCTAATTTATGGAGTACCCTTTCCAGTTATCCACGTGACTACAACTTAGATATTAGGGAGTCCGGAACCTTAATTATGGTAAGTAGTTATCTGTGCCCATGACATGCAATAAGTAAGACACAGTGAAATCACTCGTTGTATATATTAGATTTACATTTCTGCACTGCTTTACATTTAGTTAGTTTTGAGTGTCAACCTCACTGTCAATTACTCTCAACCGCATGTTAGACGTAAGAACCCGTGGAACTACCCTGTAAAGTACACTGTCTATTACTGAAAGGCATGGTCCTCATATGAAACATGTTTTAAACAAACTGTGAATAATCTGGAGATGTATAACTGTTTGAAAAGGAGAGGTCTAGGTCATAAATCAATGTAATTGGAGCTTAAGAAAAGTATTAACAAGGTCTAGTGAGGAAAGTCCAAGTGATTTAGATTTATCAACCCCCTAGATTTTACATATTTGATTCTTTAAACATAACAAGTTAATAATTAGATACACTATTAGAAGAACGAGAGATAAGCTTAGGTGTTAAGAACGGTCGGACCTATGAGACGATATGCTGCTTTATTCATGTACCTCGGTTAATCACCAAAATAGGTTGCTTATCTTTCAACTAGGTAAGTATTGGGAGTTTAGCGTATTGCTCCGATCAGAATCACAATAACCTAGTTCCTAGTGACATGCCAATGGGAATTTAATTGGTAGGGTTCTAGTGTTTACACCAAAGTCTGTCAATCTATTAATCTGAAAGTGTCCCCATCATAAACACAATCCCGATATTATACTATTCCAAGTCATGGTAAACCACGTCTTCCCTATCCTTAGTTGTTCCTTATATGCTAGCTAGTTCTTTTTAATTTTATTGCTTTAGTTATTTTAATTAGATAAAAACCAAACAAAACCAACTATCTGAACCCAATCTTTAGGACTGAATTATCCAAACGAGCTCCGTTTCAAATTCGACCGTCTGGAGACGACCCTGATCATCCTTACCACGTACTAGTATCAGGTACTTGTGCCTAGTACCAGTAGGTAGTTCGGAGGTTTAGGCCCCGAGAAAAATAAATTTTAAAACACCCTGATCGCACCCTCGGTCATTACAACAGCACCGACGACACCGACGGCTGAGGGCGCATCAAGTTTTTGGCGCCGCTGCCGGGGATGGTAGTACTATTTGGAGCCTGTTTAGATAAGTTAGTTTTTAAGAGATCCTTTTGACTGGGACTCACCATCCTTATCAGAAGTTACATTTTGCACGTAGTTTAGCGTAGTTAGGATTGCCTTAGTATTACTTTAGATTAAGTTCCCTTCTCACCCCCGACTTTAATTCTGAAACCTTCTCCCTATGCCACCTGTTATTGACCCTTGGGATATGTTAAAACAATGGGAACGCTTAGATCAAATGCAAAGTCTTGCTAATTCAATCGAAAATAGATGTAGGATGTGCGGTAATACCCACTTAGATGGAGAATGCCAAAGTATGATGTTTTCGGATAACCTAGGATACTTAGATTCTCAAACACTGTATCAAAATAACCCAAACACTTTCCAACCACATCCATGCCAACCTTTTCATCCCCAACCATTCGAAATCTACCCACACTCAACTCGCCCTGTAAGTATACCACAATCCTGTGAGAACCCTGACTTGAGAGATATGCCCTTAGCCTGTCTCAGCAGTAATGCTGCTTTCTCACCTCCTTCCGAATCACTTGAAGAAATGATTAAAGAACAAGAGGACATACTTAGAAGTCAAACTTATAATATGTCTAAATTCTCTACTGAACTACCAACACAAGCCCAAGAGAGTAGTGAGGAGAGTAGGAATCAAGCTGGAGCCAAATCTAGGATACAAAAAGTTGAGACACACACACACACACACCACATCTAGCACACCAGATACAGACTTACATTTTCACGAGTTCGGTTTCAATATCCCTTCAACTCCCACACCAACCCAATCTTCTGAACCTACAATTTCACCTATTCCTGACCTATCAACGTCAAAGATCGACGGAGGGTTTGTTCTAGAAGAACTTTCCGAACCACTGCAACTTGAAACTACTGGCTAGAGTGACGAGGATGACGAAGTAGACGAAGAGATCGAGATGGAAAGCCCGAATTTGGAGATTTACATAGAAGACTCGGCTTCACATGGACTGAAGGAATACATACCAACTCTGAGTTGTGAACTCATTCAAACTGATATGGTTGAACACGTCCCACAACCAGTTGTGGTTGACTGTATCCCAAAAATCCCTTTGATTGATTCACTTCCTGATCTAATTGACTCCACTAGTACCTTAGAAGAGACAAACACCCAAGTATTTGATGATAATGTTGCTACAAGATTGGAGACACTAATGGACATTGTCCCACCTCCATGCCCAGAGTACAACGTTATCATCCAACCAAAGGCTTTAGGAAGCAAGGTGGGTTTTGCATCAAGATCACCCTACAAACCATCTCTCCCTTACATAATGACGTACACATCAGGGAGTGATGAGAAACTCTTTGACCAACCCGAACAACCCAAAACTCAAGAGGTAGAAAAAGTCGAGAGCTTTGTTTTACCTCAAATAAAACAAATCACTCACTTCACCATGCCTCTTCCACTGATTGGACATACCCTGACCATAGTCCACTTTAATCCCCTAGGTATGTACCAATACTTCCGCTTGTATCTACTGATGGATGCAAAGGAGCCCCCTAGATTTCCTAAGAAATAGGTTTGGAGTCAAGCTAGTGACTCGAACAAAAACAAGCGCTTCTCGGGAGGCAACCCGTGTCTAACATAGGATTATCAGTAGTAGTTAAAGTAGTTTAAGTAGTGAACTAACCCCAATAAGTAGAAATGAAACCCCAAAATGAATGTTTCAAGTTTTCTATCTTTATGAACAAAAATGGATGGTTTGCGAAATTACTTCGTTAAAAGTCAAATTTTTGTCAAACCTTAATACTTCCTACTCCCAGTCGTTTGGAATTTATTGCAACATCTATTTTTCACCATTTTCTAAAGTTCTTCTTATCCCTTTCACTCACAAAAATGGAAACCTACTAGGAGTTAGGAGCCTTAGTCATTCTAAACACCCACTGACATGTTTCGAGCATTCGAGGTACTTACATATATTATTGTGAACATACATGAGATTCTAATGCTTGATCTGATAACATGATTTGTATGTCAATATGTGTATTATGCTCGAACTCATTTAAAAATATGTGCTTTGGATATCTTTATACTTGGCTACCTGATTCAAATGATAATACTGGTATTCCCATGTCTGCTATTTGTGCTGCGGTGAAATTATAGGCAACTAACACTTTTTGGTGTAAGATTAAAATCAAAGTCATACACTGGTTTATTTCATCTACAAAGCACTCACTTTGATAGGTTTCTTCGTAAACCAGTGAATTTATGATTTGGAGGATAATCACTTGTTTGTTAGATCATGTTTATTTGATCTACTTGTAACAGACAGGGACTGACGCCTATGGATAAAGAATCTTTAAAGATAATGGAAAGACGACAAGAGGAGCTTACAGTTCATTGAGTATGAGAATCTTTGGAGCATTGCTTTGCAGGGGACAAGTGATGACACTTCTAGATATGAAGATGATTTCTAGTTGTCTAAGACTAGTTCATCAAGTTGACTAACTCAATACTCATCATATGTGCCCACAAATTCCAAGTCCTATAGCTAAACCTTGCCACATAATGCAACCCTAAACCATCATCACCATATCCACCCACATTCACCCATCCATCCACCCCTTCACACATACAATCATCACCCTCAGGGACTATTCATACAAAGGAATAGATATAGGGACAATTTGGAAACTGTAGATCTCAGTTAATAAAAGAATAACATCAGATTCATTACATCAGTTGTCGGTAAAAGATCTCGGGTAATAAAGATTCATGGTCATTGGATTCAACACTTTCAGATCATTAGAAGCAGCTGAGTTACAGCAGCGGCTCTAGAAGATGAGGACCTCTGTCCATAAACCTCTATCCAACATCTGGTGTTTATTGGTTAATTAAGCTTGTTTCCGGAAGGCGACATCACTTCATTTTCTGCAATCTATCCTTTAGTTCTTAGTTATTTTCACGAGAAAACTAGTTGAGGTGTTAAAGAAAGGCTATACTACTCGAGCTTGAGTTCAATGCATGAAGGCTGATGCCAACCAAGTTCAGCAAACATTGGAGCGGACACAGTCAACCACTCAGATCCTCAGCTCGCAGTCATAGGGGAGTTCTGCGTTCCTTTCTCTAGTTTATTTATCTGTTTTTGCAAGATTATATCGACCTATATCCCAAACACTAAGTGTGGGATCCTTGGAATCCACAAAATACTAAGAGATCGTTTCCATAATCAGTAGAAATTCTAAGTGTGGGATACTTCGACAAGAGGTGTTCAAATCACAGATTCGAACATTAGGGACAATGTTCCTCTAAGTGTGGGATATACGGTCTGCAACCGTAAGTTTGACCTCTTGTTCGTAAAATAAACAATATTTTCATTAAAAGGCTAAAAATGAAGAAGTTTTCAAAATTTTTGATTCAAAAGAAACATTCTTTAGAACCTCTATTTTCCGAAAATATAAATTACAGAAAGAATTGAGTTTTAACAAAGAAACAAAAAGGTTCTCTTAGAATAAGATACGGACGAAAAAGGCAACACATGGCTAGGCACACAGACCAAAACATTCGATTCGTGAGGTTTCAGCCCATAATTAGCATTCATCTTTAAAATGCTTCACTTTTCGTTTCATGTGTGTGCCGATGTATGCATTTAAATTAGAACTTGCTCTTGCAATACATTTCGAGATCACACCAATTAGTGCCATACGTGGCATAGGTACAACCTATCTCGATACTTTCTAAGGAATCCCAACACCCTCTTACCACCAAATAATCACTCACTCATCACACCCACAAACCAACCAAAACCTCCCTTTATATCTTCATTCCGAACCTATGGAAGTCACGTCTTCCAAAATTTTCAGAGACATTCTCAATTTCCCAATTTCCACAAGAAAAGCCAACACAACCTTACAACCCAATACCATAAGAAACCTTTCGGACCATAAAATATCCATCGGTAAGACCGGCATAATACAAGGAAAGAGAAGACAAATGAGAAAAAGAAAGTAAACAACAAATGTATATGCCGGCACTACCCAAAGAAAGTCCAGAAAAAGGAAAAATCCAAGAAAAAGGGAAGAAAAAGGCTATGAAGTCCTTTCAAAATCTGAGAAATTTCAAAAGAGACTCTCTCGAGAAAAGCACCCCAGTTTCGAGAAAATACAAAGAAAACCCATTACACCCCTCATCACACACCATCTTCAAAAACCAAACACCCGATTCCTTCTAAGATATCTTGAAAGATTAGTACCGTCCTCATCAAAAGTGATGGAGATTTGATTCTTGATCAAGCCTATGACGAGAATGCTGCATGACTAGCTATCTGAGTGATTGACACTAGTAAGTAGGAAACCCTAAACACTTGAGTGATTTGAGTGACCCACTTGTGAGGATTGCCTAGTCATCATCATCCTACAGGTTGCCCGAAGAAGGTATCAAATTCTATAAACTCTTAGTTTCCAGTAAAAACTCTTTTATAACTGTGATTTTATATTCTTTAGAAATAGTCTTTCTAAAAACTAATGCAATTAGAATCAAAGGCTTTTCATGAATGAGTTTGCTTGAGGACAAGCAAAGTTCTAAGTGTGGGATACTTGATATCTCGTAAAAAGTCACGTTTTTACTACCGATATCTCTCTCATTCTGGAACGATTCTCGGCATATTAACTCAAAAACAGCACAAATCAGTAACATTATGCCAAGATGGTCAAAACGAAGTTGCACGATAAAAATCGAGCAAAACGGCCGAGAAACGAAGATTCCACATACGTTTGAAGATTCAGGGCTTAAAAATGAGATTTCAAGACTAAAGTGCCCTCCATCAACATCCAATATTTCCAAGATGTTCGTTTTTAAAATTCGAATCCAACAGAAGAAGAATCAACCAAAACGGGCGAAAAATGAAGATTTCGCGCCCGCCGGAAGATCCAAATGATCCGTACGCAATATCTGGAGCTAGGGACCTCATTTTAAGGCATATCCTATGTCAAAATCTTCATTTTTGAATTACGAATCCAACAAAAAAAGAATCAACTCAAACGGTGTTGAGACATAGATTGTGACAACAGATCTAGCTTGATATAGGACTAGTGTAATTATTATTACGTTTGTATATTGGTTTAGATTTGTAAATAAATATTTGTTTTGTTAGTAATATTCGTTAAACATATTATTGTGTTAAGTTAGACGAATTATTAAATACGAAATAAATACATTCTGTGCGAGTCGAGTTCTCAGGTCGCGAGATTAACGAGCCGAGATGAGAACTGAATTCGTGGAAGTCAGTAGCGAATCGAGCTTGGTAATGGGCTTGGGCTGCAAGGCGAGTTGGGCTGAACTTGCTGGCCCATGCGAGCCGAGCCGAGACAGAATATTTAAACGATTTTTCTTTGTAAAATCGTTAACACTGAAAATAACTTTTGCATTCTGATTTCAATTGCTGCGAATTCAACAAACCAGAGAAAAACATAACCTAAGGCTAGGCTTTGACGATTCGTTGTTTAAAGCTAAGTCTAGTTAAAACGCAATACGAACATATTCGTTGTTAGTAAAATAACACCGTATTGAGGGATTCCGCACCTTAATACTACAGATAACGAAGTTATCGATCCTAAAACTAGGGGACTTACATCTGGTATCAGAGCTTTCGGGGTAGATACGAGTGTGTTCGTGAGTTTTAGTTTATTGCGTTTTTGATTCGGGTCGTTTTTACGTGCATTATTGCAATACTAACGATCAAAATCATTCTCTGGAAGTTTTAGGGTTAGTTTACAGTCGAATTTCTCAGTTTCGTTCGTAAAAATACCTTAAAATTCGTTTTTCGGGTTTAACAGCCGTTTCGCGAGTCGAGATTAGGGTTCCAGCGTCGCCTGCGAACCGAGTTGAACTAGCGAGTCGAACTGAGGCTTGCAAGTCGAACCGAGATCTCTCGCGAATCGACATCACTTGCGAATCGACATCTTTTAGCAATCCGAACTGAGGCTTGCGAATCGACAAATTCTGCGAGTCGAGCTGAGATTGCGAGTTGAGCTGAGTCTTGCGAGTTGAGATTTCTGAATTCGCTGAAACAGTTTAATTTTACGTTTTTAAGATGTCTGACTTAAGTAGAATGATCGAAATGGACCACGAGGTGGGAAAGTCAAACGTTCCACCTAAGTTGTTAAGAATCGAGGATTACTACAATTGGAAGGACAGATTTGAATCTTACTGTAGATTCCATGATCTGTCTATCTGGATGTGTATCAAGAGTGGATACACCCCACCTACTCAAACTGTTCAAAATGCTACTGTAGTTCTTACCTATGCAAACATGAGTGATCAAGAGAAGGAAGCGTACAGAAATGAGAATAAATCACATTCTTGCATAAAGATGTGTCTTCCTAAATCCCTTGCTCATCAACTCAAGTCTTTTCATACTGCTAAAGCGCTCTGGGAAGCTTTAGAGAAAAGAGGTGAGGGAAGTCCACAGGTGAGAGCTGGCAAGAAGAGTCTTCTTAAAAAGCAGTTTACTATGTTTAAAGCTTTAAAAGGAGAAGATCTTGATGCCTATGTTACACGATTCTACCATCTGCTAAGTGAATTAGAATACCATGAAATTTTTGAAGAAGAAGTATCTAAAACCGACAAGTTCCTTGAGGGTTTGCCTTCTAAATGGGAAATGTATGGTGTTATGATTAAGGATAACGAAACTAGGTATTCTACTATGACCTTAGAGCAAGTCATTGACAAGCTGAAAGGTTATGATTTCTCCAAGAAGTCAAGAGATAGTGATTCTGATCAGGTTCAGAACCCTGGGCTGTATCATGGAAAGTCAAGTCTTTCGACTGCGTCATCGAGTTCGACCACTGCACTGTTAGTTGGTGATACTAATGAAAATGGAGAGATGATCACTGAAGATCTGTGCTTTATTTCCTCCTCTGGTGATGAGACAAAGGGAAAGAATTCTGAGAAGTCACCTCAAGAGCATCAGAAGATGCCGATGAGTGTGAAATCTGCTGAACAGCAACTGTCTGTTCTTGCTTCCTTTGTGGCATCATATGAGAACTACATAGAAGGAAAGATCAATGATCCTATTCTATTTGATGAGGATTATGAGCAGATAGATTCTGATTATCTTGAGGAACTGGAACTTCAAGATCAACTAGCGTTGATATCTAGAAAGGTGAAGAATTTCCTCAAGAAAACTGGTAGAAAGGTGTTGGGCAATAGATCAGGGTTTGATAAAACCAAGGTCAGATGCTTTAACTGTCAGGGTATTGGTCATTTTGCTAGAGAATGCCAAAGACCTAAAGTAGAAGCACAAGGAAAACAAGGTTCGGGAAGTACTCTTGCTTCCAAAGCCTTAGTGGTGAAGCAGTTGGATGGCTCGTATGATTGGCAAGCTCATTCTGAAGAAGCTTTGATGGCCGAGATCGAAGAAACAACTGCTGGATCAGTGTCCTACATGCCCACTGACATGGAACAGAGAGTAGAGGTGGCTGAGTCTGAAAAAAAGGCAAGTGATGATGATGTGCTATATATGGATTCAACTCCAGATATGAGTCCTGAAGAATTAGTGGCACGTATGGCTGAATTACAAACTGACAAGAAGAAGGTATGTTTAGATATTCTTAATCTTGCTGATGTTTGTTACTTAGTTACTGATTTACAGTCTCAGAATAGTGTCTTAACTGTGTCAAATAGTAATCTGTCATCACAATTAAATATGGATAAGGAATCTTATAAGACTGTTAGATCTGAACTTGATCAAGCTATTATGGATATTCGTAGATTAAGTGATGATAAACAGGTTTTAAAAGATAAAATTAAGTCTGATGCGTTGGATAGAACAAAACTTAGAGATACCATAAGTGAAAAATCTGTTGTCATAGATGGTCTCTATATGAATATCAAAGACTTAAATGAGACGATTGCTAGTAAGGATCAGGAAATAGTGAACCTTAACTTAAGGTTAATTGAGCAAAACCGTAAACTTGAGAATTATAGGACATCTCAAATGGATAAAATGTTAGATGCTCAACGTAGTGTAAAGGACAAGACTGGGTTAGGTTACAATGATGTATCCCCGCCTTTTAATGCCAATTACACTCCTATTCCTGAGGACTCTGAGATGACTGAAGTTAATCCTGAGATTTTAGTAGCTGATAAACCTGAACAGTCAGAGGCACAGAAAGATGTTATTAAGAACGTATCATTAGATAATAGCAAGGCTTCTCAGTTCACCAAAATACATTTTGTATCGGGTGGAGTGATTAACGATGCTAAGATTAATGATAAAGTTGATAAGGAACAGCTTAAACCTTTAGTGCCTAAGACTCCGGATGAGAAAGCAAAAGTGAGCAAATCACGCAAGCAGATGTCATGTTTCAAATGTCATCAAAAAGGACACGTGGCTTCGTGTTGTCCTAACAAAAAGCCTGAAGCACCACATAAGCTTGTGATTGAGGAAAAGACACAGACCGACTCTAATATGACTGTAGACGGGTTAGATACCAAACCTAAGTTAGGTAATAAACCTGTGAACATTCTTAAAAGAGATGGTAAGCATAGTGTCTCCCCACCTAAACCTAAACGGTCATATACTCAAAGTGATAATTATGTCCATAAGTCTAGGGATGTGACACCGTCGAGGTTTAGAACTCCAAGTAGAGGCCATAGTCATTATGAAAGTGGCACTACTTCGCGATCACATGAGTTTAATTATAATTATCATAATAGAGCTCATACTTTTGTGCCTAAGAGGTTCTCCTCAAATTCACCTCTTAAGGCTGATCGTCCACAAACTCAAGCTACTTCGAAAGTAACCAAAGCTCCTGATGGGAAGAATGGTTATTTTAAAGAGCTTAAGTTTGTTGATGATAAGGGACAAACCAAGACCGTAATGGCTTGGGTCCCTCTTGATAACTGATCGTGTTTTGTGTTATGTGCAGGAGCATGCTGTGAACAAGGACAGTTGGTGGTATGTAGACAGTGGATGCTCGAGGCACATGACCGGTGAAAGAAGTCTACTGAAGGACTTCAAGGATAGTCTCAAGCAAAAAGTAAATTTTGCAGGAGATAAAGGAGGAGTAATTTCGGGAAAAGGAAAAGTTTCAAATGGAACTTTGACTCTTGAGGATGTGAACTATGTTGAAGAACTTACACACAACCTAGTGAGTGTTTCCCAAGTCTGTGATAAAGGTCATCCAGTTTATTTCAATGAAAAGGAGGCCTTAGTCCTGAAGCCAGGTTTTAAAATTCCTGATGAATGGATATTGATGAGGGCGCCAAGGAAGAAGGACATCTATGCTATCAACATGGGTGTTCCTAACTCTTCAATGGTGTCTACATGTTTATTGTCCAAGGCTTCGGAAACAGATGCTCTGTTATGGCATAGGAGAATGGCACATCTAAACTGGAGAAAGATGAATTATATAACCAAAAATGGTTTGGTTCTAGGTGTACCACAAAAACGTTTCGAGTCTGAGGATAAGTGTGTTCCTTGCATGAAAGGAAAGCAGCACAAGAAACCACACAGACCTAAGACTGAAAACTCTATCTCCTCGCCATTTGAATTGCTACATATGGATCTCTTCGGCCCTATAAGCAAGAGAAGTCTAGGTGGCAAATGGTACTGTTTGGTTGTCACAGATGACTATTCTAGATTCTCATGGGTATTCTTTTTGGGATCAAAGGATGAGACTCCTGGAATTCTAATTGAGTTCTTTGATCTAGTAGAGAATGTCTATAAAAAGAGAGTTAAGCGTATTCGTAGTGACAATGGAACAGAGTTTAAGAATTCAACGTTGAATATCTATTGCTTAAGCAAAGGGATATTACATCAATTCAGTGCACCTTATGAACCTCAACAGAATGGTGTTGCTGAAAGGAAGAATAGAACGTTGATTGAAGCTGCTAGAACAATGCTTGCTGATTCAAAGCTTCCGGTCATCTTTTGGGCAGAAGCAGTGAATACAGCATGTTATGTTCTTAATAGAGTTCTTACGGTTAAGAGACATAACAAGACTTGTTATGAGCTTTTGAACAATAAGAAACCTAACTTAAAAGGGTTTGAACCCTTTGGAGTTTCATGCACCATATTAAAGACTGGACATCAAGCAAAATTTGGTGAGAAGGCTGACGAAGGATTTTTCCTAGGTTATATGCCCAATTCGCCAAATAAGAGAGTCTTTAATAAAGTCACAGGACGTTTGGAGGTAGTTTATAATATTGAGGTTACAAGCTATTCACCGGATGTTCATAAGGGCTTAGATTGGCAATTTGATTATTCTGATCTTTTTGCATCATTTAAAGTTCCTATTAGTGACTATGTCAGTGATTCAGAGATAGCTGAACATTTAGTGTTTGAAGATGAGAATATTGGTCCCGCTTCAACATCGAGTGTTAAGCAGTCTGGAATCAAGACTACTGTTGACTCAGATAAAGCTTCCACAAGTGAGTCACAAAAACCTTCAGAGGATAAGTCTCTAGAAACAGAAGATCTTGATGATCTTCATACAAAGTTTGATGACATACTTACTCCTTTGAAACATCTAAGAATATCTTCAGCACGTACGGAAGATGTACCTGAATTGGAAGAAATTGGTACTAATTTGGAAGATGAGATACCAGTTGAACCAGTTACTACAACTAGAACGAGTAAGAATCATCCAGTTGAAAACATCATCGGTGATATTAATACTCCGGTTCAAACTAGGCATCAATCCAGAACTAATACGTCTGAGAATTCTGAATACCAAAGCTTGTATACTGCAATGAAAGAGACAGGGATTCCTAATCAATGTCTATATTCATGCTTTATCTCACAAGTCGAGCCTAAAAATGTTCAAATGGCTTTAAAAGAAAACTCGTGGGTAGAAGCAATGCAAGAAGAACTATCTCAGTTCTCTAAATTACAAGTATGGGAGTTGGTTGACCTACCAAAGGGAGAATATCCAATTGGAACTAGATGGGTATTTAAGTGTAAGAGAGATGATAAAGGTATCGTTACTCGCAATAAAGCTCGTCTAGTGGTTCAAGGTTTTAATCAACAAGAAGGTATTGATTACAATGAAGTGTTTGCACCAGTTGCTAGGCTAGAAGCAATTAGAGTATTCTTAGCATTCGCATCATATTATGGTATAAAAGTGTATCAGTTGGATGTTAAGAGTGCCTTTTTGTATGGCAAAGTGGAAGAATTGGTGTATGTTTCACAACCGCCAGGGTTTGCTAATCCTGAGTATCCAGATAGAGTATATCGTTTGAATAAGGCTCTATATGGATTACATCAAGCACCTAGGGCATGGTATGGAACACTATCAACGTATCTACTTGAGAATGGATTTACAAGAGGATCAATTGATAGTACACTATTTGTGAAGTGGAAAAAGAAAGACTTTCTTCTTGTACAAGTGTATGTTGATGACATTATCTTTGGATCGTCTGATGAAAAGATGTGTCAAGAATTTGAGAAAGTCATGAGAAAAAGGTTTGAAATGTCTGCAATGGGAGAGTTGAATTTCTTCTTAGGATTACAAGTTGATCAAAAGAAGGATGGATTCTTTATTCATCAATCTAAATATACATATGAGCTATTAGAACGTTTCAAGATGGATGAAAGTAAGGTCTACAATACTCCAATTCCAGTCAATCATGGATTAGGTCCAGATACATCGAGTGATAGCGATGTGGATCCAACTCTTTATAGAGCCATGATCGGGTCACTAATGTATCTTACAGCCTCTAGGCCTGACATCATGTTTGCTGTTTGTTTATGCGCAAGATATCAGGCTAATCCGAAAGAGTCACACATGCAAGCTGTTAAACGAATCTTTCGTTACCTCAAAGGGAAACCTAAGCTGGGTCTTTGGTATCCGATTGATGGAGACTTAGATCTCGTAGCTTATACTGATTCGGATTATGGAGGATGCAATCAGAATAGGAAATCTACGACTGGAGGATGTCAATTCTTAGGAGGTAGATTAGTATCCTGGCAGTGCAAGAAGCAAACCTCGGTAGCCATTTCTACATGTGAAGCTGAGTATGTTGCAGCTGGCAGCTGTTGCTCGCAAGTTCTTTGGATTCAACAGCAACTGCGGGATTACGGGTTAAATATAACCAATACTCCTATGATGATTGATAACGAATCTACTATGTCGATCACCAATAATCCAGTAAAGCACAGTAAAACTAAGCATATTGATATTCGACATCATTTTATTAGAGATTGTGCTGAAAAGAAATTGATAAAGTTAGTTAAGGTTCCATCATTGGATAACTTAGCAGACTTATACACAAAGGCGTTCGACAGAGCAAGATTTGAGACGTTGGTTCAACTAAACGGAATGAGAAATCCAGAGTGATTAGTCTTCCAAGGGTATTCTTGTAATAGTTAGTATTTATGTGTTTATTATTAAAAAAAAATATAAAAAAAAAAAAGGGCGTATGGCATTCATTTGCTTGTTACCTAAGGGGAATCGCCTTCATTTAAGTTTTTATTTGCAAAAACTACGGGAAATGATAGTACATTAGGAGAATAAGCTTCACAATAATAAAGCTTAAGTCCTAAGTATGATATGGTAGTAGGTTCAAATAAAGTTGCTTTAGAACTACAGCGGTTCTATCAGGTATGTGTTTATATTTATTTGATTATACACCTATATCCACAAGTTATAATTTGTCTATTTTTAGTAAAATTTTAGATGGCTTCATCATATGATGTACTGGTAGGCAAATTATATGAAATTTTCTAAGTCTTAAGAATTTAATTAACTACTTGTTTATTATTTTGTGTAACTATTCTATGATGTATGACATTAAGTCTTAAATGTTGAATGATGGTATTACCATACACTGTTATCATGCATTTTAATTAAAGTGACAAATAGTAGCAATATGGGTATTAATTTAATTACTGGTAACTATGTTGTACTATGTACAGAACTGAAACCTTTAATTAAATTAATATTCTCAAATATATTTTGAATTATGCTAGAAGGAATCTTCTGTTGTACTACGTACAGACTTAGATAACATAGCATATTCAAAGTATGTTTGATATTTGTCTAACCGTAAAAATTCAAGTGTATGTTATATGTTTCGAAAAGATACATCATTTAGTAACCGCTACCTTGAAAATTTAATGATGCAGTGTTATGTGTTTTACTTGAATTCTTCAGTATGTCATATACTAGGAAGCACTTGATAATTCTCATACTAACAATAAAGAGTTATGCTTAGAAAATTGAGTATAGTTTGTTTATGTGGATCATAATACCGGTAATCGTCTTAAACTATCTATAAATAAAATATTCACTTCATGTGAATAATGTATTTATTAATTATGCTATGTGGATAAAGGTACCTAAGATATAGTTTTATAAATATAAATGTATAAATGATATATTTAGTTGTAATTTTATAGTAATTTATTTGAATTTCATGAGGTATGTATACTACCAATCTGCTTAAACTTTTTAAATATATCATGAATTGCTTATTCTTACTAATATGATCCCTAAGCAGATAAATTCTTATTCATTTTATGTATGTATTTTATTTTGTTTCAAGTGTTTAATAAAATGGTACTTGATACCTATGATTATGTAATTTTGTTTTAGTTTTTAATTTTTGTGTTAATTATGCTTACCCTTCGGAATTAAATCATACTGAATGTTTTTGAGTTGAACAACGTGACAAATACAAGTGAAAATTAATTATAATTTAGACTTGTGAAAATATCGGGTTTTTATTTATACTTAGAATTAAAATTCGCGTTTTTCATTGTTTCTGCGAGTTGACATCAACTTGCGAGTCCACTTAAATCTCGCGAATCGGATATAAGTATAAAGGGGGTCAAACGAGTCAAGCTCACCCACCGAACCCACAATCTTCGCGAGTTCAGTAAAGCTTGCGAATCCGTCAACAAGGCGAAACGAGGCGATTTATTGTTTTCGTTTGATTTCGATTCTTAGATTACGGGAACGAGTTATTCAATCCGAGGACTTTATACACCTTCATATTGCGAACATTTTGAGGTATAAACCAACGGATTTCACCGTGTAAATAACAAGAAATCGAAGTTTTTATAAAACTTAGGGTTTCGGGTTAAAAAAACTAAACGATTTGCGTCGATTACGATGTTATTGGACATAAATCCTTGTGGTTTATGTTAAATGGATGTTAATAAACGTAAATCAATTGATAGATCATGTTAAATTCAACAGATTAATCGATTTTAATTAAAAATTATCGACGGCTGTTCATCGAACGAGTTGAGATTTTACCTCGACTCCCTGATTGAATGAAACGAGTTGACATTGTGAATCAACTCGCAGCGAGTTGACTAGCGAATCCATGAGATTAGCGAGTTCACTTCAATAGCTGCTTTATAAGTTTAGCGAGTTCATAAGCAAAACGAGTTGACCTCACCTCGTTAGGCCAGTTTATGCGAGTCCAGTACTTAGAAAAATTTTATTTTTTAAAGTAGTGATATAAATGTTAAGACTTTTTAAGTAATAACTTTTATGAAATGGATTTGTGTTAATTCTTATATGATTATATCGAAAGTCTACTAATTTAAGAAGAAAATTAGTGGCGTGTCCTAATTTCACATTAGCGGTATAATTTTTAACGTTAACGACTTGAGATTTTTATTAAAATAACAAGTACCTAACGTGATTTAAATTAGACTTAAGACTTTTTAGTTATAAGTAAAATTTTTATATACGACTTGAGATTATTTTTGTATCAAGTTATATATAATTACAATTTTAAACTAAGATGTTTGATGAATCTCGATTCATAATACATAATAGTTTAAATATTTTTTATCGTGCATTAAATTATATCTGTTGTTTGTATTCATTACAGATATGGCTAGAGCATTTGATAAGGGTCACAACATCCTGGTTGATCTGAACCTTGAGGCCAAACGGGCTGACAGGGTTGCTGATATATTACGTTTTCTAGCACGATCAAGGATTAGATATGCCATTACGGCCAATCCTCCTATCTCACAGACTATACTGAACGATTTCTGGACGGATATTGTTTATGACGAATCTGTCACTCCGCCAGAGATTCGAGCTACAGTTGGTGGACAACCTGTTACCTTTTCAGCTGGTAATCTTCGTGAGATTTTGCAGCTAGGTACGGTAGAACAGGAGAACGGGGATATTGAGTATCCTATGGACTTTATTGAGGGTGCTATTGGACGTATGGGATATACAGGAGACAGGCGTGGACGTCAGTTCCAGAAGCCTCTGGTCATTGGTCAGTGGAGGTTTCTTTGGCACGTGATGAATATAGTCTTCGCAGCAAAGAAAGGTGGCTTTGATGAGTTGAGCCCTGCGATTCTATCGGCTGTACTGTCACTGGTTTACAATAAACCATACAGTTTTTGTGATTACATTTTTGGAGAGATAGCTAGACAGATATCGGGTTCTGTTAGATCTAGATTTATGATCTACCCGAGGTTTTGTATGCTTATCATACGTGCGCGTCTACCGAACTTGGTTATTCCTGAGCCGTTTTTATCTGTGAATACCATTGATCAACGTGGTTATAATGCCATGTTTATGCAGACGATTAGGAAGGAAGGAGTGGTGAAACCGGAAATTAGACCACTTTTTGGATATATTGTTGATCCGAACTACGTTGCACCGCCAAATCATGGGTGGTTGGACGTAGCTCCTGCTGCTGTTGTTGCTCCTGCTGTTGCTGATGTTGTACCTGCACCTGTAGCTGAGGAAGCTCAACCTGAAGATCCACAAGGGCTCCTTGAGGATGTTCTTATTCAGGCTGGTCAGGTGGATCAGCAGGTGAATCAAGAGGTTGCTGCACAGGTTGTGCAAGAAGTTTTGGAGCAGAATGATGATGAGACAAATCCTTTGCTTCAAGACATTGAGAGTTACTTGGCACCACCTGAGGTAATCTGTTACTTATGTAATAATATAGATGCTTAGTTGATAGATTGTTTTTATTGATCATAGATGCATAATATTATTATATAATGATTCTGATATTAGATATTTAGTAAATTGGATATTATTTCTGATTTTAAAAATATAAATATCATTATACGAACAGGAAGCTGAAGCTGAGGCTGCACATCCAGAAGTTATATTACTTGAGGATGAGCAGATACAGCTTGATAGATCAGTTGTTGTACCAACTGAGGTATTATATCTGATTAATCTTAAATATATAGAACTTGTATGATAGAGCTTACGCTAATCATAAATGTTTAATATATTTAAAATTTAGGATCCTGTTAGATCATCTAGAGGTCGTGATGGTGAGACGGCTTCAGATGAAGATTCTGATAATACACCTTCTCCTCCTCCATCTGCTTCTGAAAAGAAGAGGAAGGGTAAGAATATTCTGGAGGAAGGTACTGAGGAAGTTGAGATTCCTTTGATGAAGCGTCCGAGAACGCTTACTATTCGAGAAGGTTAGTATTAATTAAAGTTAAATAATCTTAACTTGTTGTTTATCAGGAGTTGAATTGAGACAGTTAATTCTGTATACAGTTTCTCAGGATACACCACAGGTAGAGATGGTTGCACCGGTGGTTACGGAATCGATGTCTTTACCGCTTCAAGTATGAGATATAAATTCTATAACTATGAGTGTTATGCAATTAATTAGAGTTTGAGACAGAGTAATCTGTAACAATAACTGATTTTAATTGTGTTTAACTTTACAGCATGAGGTTGCTGATTTAGTTCGTGGAGCTAATTTTCCGACGAACAAAACAGCTAGATTTGCGACAAGTTTGCTTACGCAAGCTTTGTCTCAACCTCATACACCGCTTACCAGAGACTGGCATATTGAGTCTCTTACACCGCCTGGACCCAGAACGATACCTGTTACTCCAACGACTGATGCTGAAAGGATTACATCCTTAGAGTCGAGGGTAAAGGATTTGGAGAAGCTTACTTCTCAGATTCCAGAGCTGGTGTCGAGCAATCTTCTTCTTTCACAACAGATACTCAAGCAGAGTGAATCGTACAATCTGTTGATGAAGACTCATGAGACGTTACTTGCGGACTTCACTGTACAGAGACTGAAGTTATCTTCTTTAGAGAGTCTGGTCTTGAGATCGCATTCAGGACAGCCTGCTCAGGGGGAGATATTGGTATATCTGGAGTCTTGCAGAGAGAATGAGTTGAAGAGAAAGAGAGATCAAGACAAGGACGATGATCCCAATGCACCGAGTGGTGAGCAGACTGGTCCTTCAAAGACTAGTGAGCAAGCTACTATTCAGGGGGAGTCTGGTGCTGGTGCTAGTGGTTCTGGAGTGGGTACAAGTGCAGATAAGACTGTATCGGGTGATACTGAAGCTGGTAAGATAGCTTAGTATTATCTTAGTACTGTAATATTTGTAATAGTTTGTAGTGAACAAGTGTAAACTTAATTATTGTGTAAATATATTTGGCTTAGGGTTATTATTATTTTAAGTAAAATATGTTTGGTAATTTAAGTTTATAAAATTATGTTAAGATAAAATAGTGATCGAAAGACTTCTGACTTATTGAGTAGTCGAGCGGCGTGTTCCGATTAATTTCGGCGGTCATAATTTTATAATAACATATGCATTTTAGATTTGATTATAGACTTAAGACCGTAAGGTTTATAAGTAATTAACAAGTTAAAAATGTATTCGTATTAACTAGACAAATGATATATAATTTAAAGGTTAAATTGATAATGAATGAGATCAATTAACACTTGGAAATTATATAAGGTAATTAATAGTAAATTTAAATGTTTGGTGATTATTCACAATGCATTAGAATTTAAAATTAATTAATATTTGTTAAGTAGACTTAAGAGATTTTAGATTGATTCAGGGTAATCAATAAAAGATTTTATAAGTTATATTTATATTGCGTTTATATGTTAGGTTAAAATATACAAAAGAATTAATAAAGAAATTCTTAGATTGGTTCAGGGAAATCAATAAAGAATTTGAATTATTAATATATTTGTATTTATGTTTTTCTCTAGGAATGGAAATGCTTAATCTATCAGATTCGGAAGATGATATTCTGGATGAGATAGATGAAGAGATTGATTATGATATTGAAGAAGGAGAGTTCAAACTTCCTGAAGATTGGACTGCAGTATTTGAATCAGTGATAGATGAAGGTGTTGATCTGGATGCAAATGTAGATGAACATGTTGTGAATCCATCAACGACTGAATTTGTTTTTGTAAATGAACAAGGAGAATCAGTTATTGATTTAGAAGCTTTTGAGAATGCTTCTGAAGATTCAGATACTGAAGTTGAAGAAATAGAGGACAAATACAAACATATGGTTGGTAATCCTATGTTTATCCAAGAAATGCTGAAAAAGAAAAAGGAAAATAAGCAACGCATTTTGAAAGAAGTTGATATTACTGGAAAGCGTGTACTTAAAACTGGCATTATTGGATGGTATTATGACTCTGACCTGAAGCTCTTCGCGATCAAAAGGTTTGACGGGGTTCAATATTTTGAGAAGAAGCTTACCGTGTTTAGTTCATTGCCTCGATATGAGATTCGAGACTTGGCTAGATTAGATATGAAAAATCCAAGTGATGATGATTATGCTAAGTATGTTGAGCGTATCATTAGGACTGAAGGATTATCTATGAAGTTTTCGAAGATTAAGCCAAGGAAAGGAAAAATGATAAAGCTAAACGAACTTAGTCAGAGAACTGGAAGAAGAAGAAGGAAGAAGGTTTATCCAGCGGTCAAATGCATTAAGCAAATACCAATGAAGACTATGCCTCAGAATATTTTGGGAAAATTGAAATATTGGGGGGTAGATGCTGGAACAGGAGAAGCCTTTATGATTGAAGCTGATGATGATTATCCTAATGGCGAAAAAGAAATTCTTCGTGTATATGATCACAGACATTTGATGAATTTATCAAAGGAAGATTTGATTATGTTATACAAGAACAAGATCATATCTACTGTTGGTTGGGGTGATTTAGCACGAGATTATCATAGGATGGTTAAAACATGCATCAAGCTTAAAATTTTTGCAGGAAGTAAGATTTACAAATGAAGACCAAAGACAGCGTGAAGATAAAGACGCTAGAGCTATTGTCAAGGGGGAGTCTGTTGAGACATAGATTGTGACAACAGATCTAGCTTGATATAGGACTAGTGTAATTATTATTACGTTTGTATATTGGTTTAGATTTGTAAATAAATATTTGTTTTGTTAGTAATATTCGTTAAACATATTATTGTGTTAAGTTAGACGAATTATTAAATACGAAATAAATACATTCTGTGCGAGTCGAGTTCTCAGGTCGCGAGATTAACGAGCCGAGATGAGAACTGAATTCGTGGAAGTCAGTAGCGAATCGAGCTTGGTAATGGGCTTGGGCTGCAAGGCGAGTTGGGCTGAACTTGCTGGCCCATGCGAGCCGAGCCGAGACAGAATATTTAAACGATTTTTCTTTGTAAAATCGTTAACACTGAAAATAACTTTTGCATTCTGATTTCAATTGCTGCGAATTCAACAAACCAGAGAAAAACATAACCTAAGGCTAGGCTTTGACGATTCGTTGTTTAAAGCTAAGTCTAGTTAAAACGCAATACGAACATATTCGTTGTTAGTAAAATAACACCGTATTGAGGGATTCCGCACCTTAATACTACAGATAACGAAGTTATCGATCCTAAAACTAGGGGACTTACAAACGGACGTATAACGAAGAAAACACGCACGAATCGAGAAACGAAGCAAAAGATCGCGCAATGGGGCGGGATGGGGCCCACCGCCGCCGGCCACCAGCCAGCCGCCGCCGGCCACCCTACCCCCATCCCGGTTTCCGTTTTTGGCAAGTTTTGGTACCCGGTGCGCCTACTTTTCGCGTTGTACAGTACCCGGTGCGCCTACTTTTCGTGTTGTACACACCACTTTTGGAAAGCTTTCTAATGTGCACCCCTTGATGCTAATGTGAGCCAAAACTCTCCTATAAATAGAGGGCTTGAGGCTTCATTTCAACTTACACCATATGCACCTCCTTTCTTGCATATTTCTCTTTCTCTCTCTAGAATTCTTTCTCTAGCACTACTCTTAGGAGTTAGAGGAGAATTATTCTTGTAGTTAGTTCTTCTCTCTAGCCTCTCCCTCTAGCACTACTCTTAGGAGTTAGAGGAGAACTAGAGAGAAGATTAGGGTCCCTCTACTTTCTCTCTCTAAGTTAATTTGGAGAGAGATAAGTATGAGATTAATTATGTAATAGTTAGTAGTAGCTAGCTTATCAATGTAACGCTTTGGATTATTCGGAAGTAATATAAGCATCGTTTGGCTCGCAATAATTACGGGTAATATCTATCCTTTTCTCTTATTAATTAATTGTAATGTTCTTGTTTGATGTTTATGATTTATTAATATTGGAAATGTTTATTGTCATGATATGCGAGTAGTTGTTTATATGTTTGCCATGATTTAGATAGTTATAATGGGATGATAATAAATGTTGTGAAGTAATATGACGGCACCTATTTGACTGTTCTCGGATATAGTGCTGGAAACGCTTTAGGCGGAGTACAAACGTACAGAAGTCTGAGAACGACCGAAGGTAGTTATATTACGGACCAATACTTTAAATGTGCTAAATGAATTTCTATTTATAGTTTAATTATAACATTATGAACGAATGATGGCATGTTTGGCCAACCGCTTTTGACCAGACTACCCCAACTTATTCCGGTAGGGTAAAACCTATTTATGTGACTATTTATTCAATAGACCATGCCATGATACGGACATCTCTGACGACCGAGAATGGGGAATAGGATTCGAGGGTAGTTGTTAGCCGATATGTTCAGTACATTTGGGAGAACTTCCGGTGTATTGTAATTGTTTGTGTTTACTATCCATGTGACATATCTTCTATCTAATTGCGGACAACTCTACGTTAGTTAGTTGATAGGATCGTAAAAACAACTCATTCTAACATAGTCTAAATTCATAAAAAGAAACTTATATGAATGGGAATTATTATACTTTGTTAATGTTTAAATGTATGACACCTGACCTAATTTATGGAGTACCCTTTCCAGTTATCCACGTGACTACAACTTAGATATTAGGGAGTCCGGAACCTTAATTATGGTAAGTAGTTATCTGTGCCCATGACATGCAATAAGTAAGACACAGTGAAATCACTCGTTGTATATATATTAGATTTACATTTATGCACTGCTTTACATTTAGTTAGTTTAGAGTGTCAACCTCACTATCAATTACTCTCAACCGCATGTTAGACGTAAGAACCCGTGGAACTACCCTGTAAAGTACACTGTCTATTACTGAAAGGCATGGTCCTCATATGAAACATGTTTTAAACAAACTGTGAATAATCTGGAGATGTATAACTGTTTGAAAAGGAGAGGTCTAGGTCATAAATCAATGTAATTGGAGCTTAAGAAAAGTATTAACAAGGTCTAGTGAGGAAAGTCCAAGTGATTTAGATTTATCAACCCCCTAGATTTTACATATTTGATTCTTTAAACATAACAAGTTAATAATTAGATACACTATTAGAAGAACGAGAGATAAGCTTAGGTGTTAAGAACGGTCGGACCTATGAGACGATATGCTGCTTTATTCATGTACCTCGGTTAATCACCAAAATTGGTTGCTTATCTTTCAACTAGGTAAGTATTGGGAGTTTAGCGTATTGCTCCGATCAGAATCACGATAACCTAGTTCCTAGTGACATGCCAATGGGAATTTAATTGGTAGGGTTCTAGTGTTTACACCAAAGTCTGTCAATCTATTAATCTGAAAGTGTCCCCATCATAAACACAATCCCGATATTATACTATTCCAAGTCATGGTAAACCACGCCTTCCCTATCCTTAGTTGTTCCTTATATGCTAGCTAGTTCTTTTTAATTTTATTGCTTTAGTTATTTTAATTAGATAAAAACCAAACAAAACCAACTATCTGAACCCAATCTTGAGGACTGAATTATCCAAACGAGCTCCGTTTCCAATTCGACCGTCTAGAGACGACCCTGATCATCCTTACCACGTACTAGTATCAGGTACTTGTGCCTAGTACCAGTAGGTAGTTCGGAGGTTTAGGCCCCGAGCAAAATAAATTTTAAAACACCCTGATCGCACCCTCGGTCGTTACAACAGCACCGACGACACCGACGGCTGAGGGCGCATCACGCGCGTCCAGCGGTCGGATCAGGAATCGCTTTCCGTCGTTGCGGACCTTTCCGCTGGGCACGGCGTCAGGTGGTAGTTTTAAATTTATATTTTGTCGGGGGAGCCTAATCCTCCGTACTATCTACTGGTACTTGGTACGAATACCTGATACTAGTATATGGTAAGGATGATCCATATACTAGTATCAGGTAAAAGGAAGCTAGCACATATGTAACACTTAAACATAACTTAGTGATCAAGCAAGGGTTTAGATGGTTGGATAGGTATTTGATTTGATTTTTTATCTAATTAAAACTACTAAAACTAATAAAACATAAAAGTAAAAGGAAGCTAGCACATATGTAACACTTAAACATAACAAAGACGTGGTTCACCATGATTTAGGATAGCATATAGTTAGGATGATGTTTATTGGGGACACAGTCAGTTAACAGACAGATAAACTTAGTTGTAAACACTAGGACCCTACTTATTTAGTTCCGGATCTAAATATGTATGTCACTGAGTACCTAGGCTATCTTGAACCCTGATCAGATCAGACTGTTTTCAAACCCCCCTGAACTTTTGCTTGAATAAGACAAAGTCACCCTTGATTTATCTAGGGAGCAGGCATAAGGCAACAGGCCGCAATTGTATTTACGGACCTTTCTTAACCCCTAAGTCTATTTGTTATTATCTAACTGTGTACTGGTTGTTAACTGTTGTTATTCTAAACTATCGGTATTGTAGTGTTAAGCAATGTTTATGGAGTATTAAGCTCTCTTGACAGAACTCTGTATTCATTCATTAAAGCATATATTCTACCGTCATAAACATAGACCTTCCTTTACATTCAGGCGTTCATCCCTAGGAATACTCATGGTGTACAGGGCAATTAGGCAATTCCACAGTGTTCCTGATCCTAGATGTACTAACGGTGTACCGGGCATTTAAGCATTTCCATAGCTTTCCAGATCTTAGGTGTAATAGCGGTGTACAGGGCAACGAGCATTTCCACAGCTTTAATTCCTAGACCCGAGTTCTAGAAGGGTCACTTCTAGGTATTCCACGATGAAACAGTCCTACAGCATTTCCTTAGCTTCCACGTATTTGACGCTATACGAAGTACTGTGCCGTTTTACAGAAAGTTCATAGCTTCCTACTGTAACTGGAGATAAAGTATCTACGTAGTATTAGGGTTTACAAAGTCCTATCCTAAGGGCAACAGTCACGTGAAAGTCTGGAAAGGGTGATGAGACACTAGATCTATATTCAGGATAAGCTTAGACAGATAACAAAGTATATCAACTCCCAATTATATAATGATTGGGAACATTATTCCACAACGGATTGTGCCCACGACTTTCATAGCTTCCACGTTCCATACTCCACACATTAGTGATGTTTCCGGCGCTATACAAATGAAAGCCGTATAACGTTACCTCCGTTGTTTCATAATGTTGTTATCCCAATATCATATATTTGAAGTAACATCATCACTACTATTTAAATCATGACAAACATACAAGCACACTAGTCACAATGCATAACAATAAACATTTCTAATATTAATAAATCACATACATCAAACAAGAACAATATGACAAATTAATAATAGAAAGGATAAATGATACCGATACGAATTGCCAGCAGAATAACAACTTGTATTTCTTCATTAAAATCCAAGCATTACATAAGCTAGCCTCTACTAATTAACTACATAACTAATCTCTCTCTAGTTCTCCTCTAACTCCTAAGAGTAGTGCTAGAGAGAGAAACTAGAGAGAGGAACTAACTACAAGAATAATTCTCCTCTAACTCCTAAGAGTAGTGCTAGAGAGAGAATGTGTGAGAGAGAAAGAAAGAAAAGAGAAATGAGAATGGTGTGTGAAATGTGGAGGTGATGGGCTCTATTTATAGGCAAAGATCAACTTGGAGCCAAAGCAATGAGCCATGGAGCCAAACTTGGAGCCAAAGTTGAAGCCATTCTTGGAGCCAAAGAAATAATGCTTGGAGCCAAAGGAGAAATACATATAAACATCAAAGCGCATCGTACAAGCGAACCAAGCATGAAGGGGGATGACCGGATGGACCCAAGCCTTGCAAACAAGCATATGGGGTTAGAAGGGCCGTATATGGCCTTAAAAGGCCGTATACGTTCATGTGGGGCCGTATATGGCTTGCCAAGGCCGTATACGGGGTGTTTCGGCTTTCCTTCGTTGCTTAAAACGCCCGTATCTCCTTCGTTACATGTCCGTTTGACATGATTCTTGCGCTCACGGTTTCATAATTCCGTTAAGCTTCTAATGGTACCAATTTCACAGAAATTGGATGAGTGTAGCTCAAGCATGTTTGGAATGACTTTTAACGATATGTAGAAGCCGTATCTCTTCCGTTCTTCACCCAATTTGCATGATTCTTGATTCTCCCGTCTCGTTTTTACCTATTGCAACATATCATAAGGTTAGAATGTGCTTATCATAGGGTAAATGAGGGTGTGAGAATTGGTTGTTGTTTATTCGCTCTGTTTTGCTTGTTATTTGGACGTTTTTAGTGGTTTTTGTAGCAACGCCTATATTTGGAACACTTTAGTGAATTTTAGTAAATAATGATTGTTTTGGAATGTTTTCACTAAAGATGTGTCCAAAAAGTGTGGAATATCGTACTTAAAAACATGACTTTTTGCGTCACATCAAGTTATCCCACACTTAGACGTTGCTTGTCCTCAAGCAACACTCAGTTTTTGAAAACATTTTAAAACATTTTAGGGCGAGTCACAACATGTTTTAAGAGTTACCACTTTCAGATGTAAGTAAGATAATTTCAAGAATATAAGGAAAGATAAGATGATCCTTTCATAAACAAGAAAAGATTCTCTTAGGCATACTTCCAAATCTCATGATCTTGGAGTACACATGACTAGGCGATCTCACTAAAGGTGGTCACTCAATTCACTCAAAGTGTATCAGGTTTCCTATCAATCTAGAACAAACGAAATCGCTCAAATAGCCAGTCATGCAGCATTCATCGTCATAGGCTTGATCGAGAATCGGATCTCCACCACTTAGGTGAGGACGGTGCTAGTTATCCCAAGACATTCATGAGGGTTGTAGTGTTTGGTGAGGGTTAAAGGGTATGGATAGTGGTATTTTTGGGTGTAAGGGTTGCTTATCTTAAAAACAACTGAGATCATGAAAAACTTTATTTTAGAACGGAAAGGAGATAGCTATTCGTCTTCTTATCAGATTCTTCTTGAGAGGATGATACTTTGAAGGACTTAGCTTTATTCTTGCGGAACTATTTTTCTTTTCTTTTCTGCTTTTTCTTCTTTTTATTTTCTTTTTCTGCTTTTTCTTCTTTTCTATTTTCTTTTTCTTGTTCAGAACTTCTTTGCCAGAGAATTTCCAAGGATGTTTTTATTCTTTTGATTCTTTCAGAAATCCCTTATCTTGAACGTTTCGAGTCTTTTCGCGGTGCCAATTTTACACACCAAGGATTCTCAAGAGAGATGACTTTTGGAGAACACGAAATGGTAGGATAAGTGAAGCGGATATTCTAAAAGATGTTTTCCATAACCTCAGAAATTCTAAGATAAGTTTGGGGGTATTTTGGGAAGGTAGGGTTTAAAGATGAGGGTTTAATGAAACGAAAGGTTTAGGCTCAACAGGGTTTACTAGGCGGATCATCGATACTAAAAATGAGTATCGGAAGGGTTTTGGCCTTGAAGAGATATGTAAAAAGTGGGTTAAATCCTAGGGAATATCAAGGTCATCTAATTGCACCTATACCGCGTACGGTACACACCAATGTGGTCTCGAAGCGTATGTCAAGAGCAAGTTCTAATTCAGAGATACATGCATCGGCACACACAAGAAATGAATAGTGAAACATTAAAGATGAATGCTTTTGGGCTCAACATACCTCACCGCAAATAGGGTTGTATGTGCTTCGTCATGCTTCCTATTAGATTATCATTTCTTGCTTAAGAAATTTCTACCTTATTTTCCCTAGATTCCGAAATATCTTACTCATATTTGAAAATAGCTCCTCTTAAAAGATATTATGACTCGAAAATAATAGAGTTAATCAAGAGATTAGGCTCGTACTTTTTAATTTTCTTGAAAATTTTTGAAAAATTTGAGGAACATTTTCTAAGTTTACTATTTCGGACATTTAAAATCATAAAAACTAACCAAGGTATTCTATACCTGCTATCCCACACTTTGAGGAACATTGTCCCTAATGTTCTCTTGAGTTGAGATTTACTGAAAGTAAAATCCCACACTTAGAGTTTGAACATATAAGAAAATGTTTCTCTAGTGTTTATTTTGGGCTGGAATCCCACACTTAGTGATAAGCTTAGGATAGAGTATAGACTATTTTAACAAACTAACAAAGCAAATAATATACAGAATCATAAACAAAAGGGGGTAAAGGGTTAAGACACTCCCCAGATAGCGAGCTGCAATGAAGCTGAGAGTCTGAATTTGCTGAATAGAGATGTTGCCAAGATCCTTTTCTGCATCATTGAAGATCGGCTCGGCTTCAAGCGTCTTGCTATTGGTTTCATTCATTCATCATTCTCTTGTTAATTAATCTCGTAAGTGTGAACACATTGGACGTACCATTTTACAAACTCAGTTTTTATTGCAAATGGAAAGAGAAACCACCATCTCAGAAATTTGAAAAGATGTTTTCTATTACAAATCAGTTTTGTAAAACATGCGTTTTTAAACGAGTTCGAGCATAATGCATAAAGTAGTATGCAAGTACCTCAAATGCTCGAAACACATGAATTATCAGTTTTCTAATTTGATTTCCTGTTTTCTAAGACCAGTGATTTATTTGCAAATGAGTTGTAATTCCGGAGAAGTTTTCATAAAGTATTTTAGGTACGCTCAAGTGTGAAGGATAGTCAGAGATTTTCTTCACTTGTTGACACTTTCTCTCAACACGTCTTATTCCACGGGTTGCCTCCCGAGCAACGCTGCTTTTATAGTCGAGAGCTTGACTTCCAAAAGGATAGAAAATAATATGAAGTGATGTCATCCTCCGAACACAAGTAGAGCTTCATTTTTGTGTCTAGAAGTGTTATCTCCTCCCCTTCATAGCAATGCTCAAGAAGTTCCCAAATTTAAAGAACTGTGAGCTCCTCTTGTTGTCTTCCCATTATACTCAAAGATTCTTTATCCATAGGCGTCGGTCCCTGTTTGCTAGGCATTTGTACAAGTAGAACAAACAAATGTAATCTAACAAACAAGTGATTATTCTCCAAATCATAGATTCACCGGTTTGCAAATAACCTATCAAAGTGACTACTTTGTAGATGAAACAAACCAGTGTATGACTTGGAATCTAATCTCACACCAAAAGTGTTAGTTGCCTATAATTTCACCGCAGCACAAACAACATATATGGAGATACTAGCATGAGTAATTTAAATCAGGCAACCAAGTATAAAGATGTCCAAAGCACACATTTTTAAATGAGTTCGAGCATAATACACATATTGACATACAAATCAGGTTATCAGATAATTCAGTTAAAGATCTTTTACGTATGTTCACAGAAACATATGTAAGTGCCTCTAATGCTCGAAATATGTGATTGGGTGTATAAGATGACTAAGGTTCCAAATTCTCATTCTAGTAGGTTTCCATGTTCGTGAGTGAAAGGACTTTAAGAACTTGAGATCTTAGATAATGGTTAAAAATAGATGTAGCAGTAAAGTTCAAACAAACGGGAGTAGGAAGTTTTAAGGTTTTGACAAAAATTTTCAATGAAGTAATTTCGCAAAACATCCTTTTTGTTCATAAAAATAAAGAAAACTTGGAACATTCATTTTAGGGTTTTATTTTCTATTTATTGGGTTAGCATATTACTATTACCAAAACTATGTTAGACACGGGTTGCCTCCCGAGAAGCGCTTGTTTTTGTTCGAGTCTCTAGCTTGCCTCTAGCACTATTTGTCAGGCAATCCTAGAGGCTTCCTTGCATCCATCAGTAAACACAAGGGGTAATATTGGTACATACCTAAGAGTTTAAGGCAATTTGAGGCTAGGGTATGTCCAATATAAGGAGATGGTTCAAAGTGAGGGAACTGTTTAACCGAAGGTATAACAAATCTCTCAACTTCTAATACCTCCTTAGGTAGGATTGTCGGAATGGGTTGGTCAAAGGAATCCTTACTACTCCAGGACGTATATGTCATTACGCGGTGGAGAGAAGGTTTGTAGGGAAACCATGACGCAGAACCCGCCTTACTTCCTATGGTCTTTGGGTCAATGACAATGTTGTACTCTGGGCATGGAGGTGGGACAGTATCCGTTATTGTCTCCAATCTTGTAACAACATTCTCATCGACTACTTGGGTAATGGATTCTATGGCAATAGAAGGTTCAACTAGATCAGTGGGTGATTCATTCGGAAAGATATGTGGGATTTCATCAACCACAAGTTGTTGTAGGATGTTGTCAACCATGTCGGTTTGGATTGGAATGAGATCACTTCTCAGAGTCGGTGCATATTCCTCTAGTCCTTCGGGAGCTGAGTCTTCTGTGTATATCTCTTCTTCCGGTTTCTCTAGTTCTATCTCTTCGTCTACCTCGTCATACTCGTCACTCCGGCCGGAAGTTTCAAGTGGCATTGGTTCGGAAAGTTCCTCTAGAATGAACTCCTCGTTGGTCTCAGACGTAGATAGGTTAAGAACGGGTGGAAGTGAGGATTTAGAAGATTGGGTAGGTGTAGGATTTGAAGGAAGTTTGCAACCAGACCCATGAGAATGAAAGTCTATGTCAAGTGATGTAGATGTGGTGTGTGGGTGCCTCTCATCTTCCTGTAGCATATTTTCGGTTGTAACTTGATCCCTAGTTCCATTACTTCTCACTTGGACTAGTGTTTCTATTTTAGACAGCTTATCAGTACATCTTCTAAGCATGTCGTCTTGTTCTCTAAGTAATTGTTCAAGTGGGTTGTGAGAGGGTGAAAGAGTAGCATTACTGCTGAGATAAGCTATGGGCATATCTCTCAAGTTAGAACTTTCATACGGTTGTGGTTCGTGTACAGGGTAAGATGAGTGTGGGTAGACATTGAATGGGTCAAGATAGTAAGGTTGGTTTTGATGTTGTTGGACAGCATAAGGGTCATATTGGTATTGTGATTGAAGATCTAAATACCCTATGTTATCTGGATAAGTCATACTATACCCTTGACATTCATTATCTACGTGGGCATCACTCATACATCTATCTTGGTTTGAATTAATGAGACTTTCCAATTGATCACTTAGTTGTTGTACAGTTACCATTGCCAAGTTATCAGTAAAGACAGCACAAGAATAAGGTTTTATAATTAAAGTTGGGGTGAGAAGGGAAATTAATTTAAACTACGCTATGCTAACTTAATCTAACTAATCTACAGGCAGAAAGTAACTTCGGATAGGGATGGTGAATCCCAATCCAAAAGGATCGCTTAAAAACTAAATTTGTCTAAACAGGCTCCGAATAGTACTACCGTCCCCGGCAGCGGCGCCAAAAACTTGACGCGCGTCCAGCGGTCGGATCAGGAATCGCTTCCCGTCGTTGCGGACCTTTCCGCTGGGCGCGGCGTCCGGTGGTAGTTTTAAATTTATATTTTGTCGGGGGAGCCTAATCCCCCGTACTATCTACTGGTACTTGGTACGAATACCTGATACTAGTATATGGTAAGGATGATCCAGGGTCGTTCCTCACGATGGCAGAATTGAAACAGAGCTCGTTCAGATAACTTAGTGATCAAGCTAGGATTTAGATGGTTGGATAGGTATTTGATTTGATTTTTTATCTAATTAAAACTACTAAAACTAATAAAACATAAAAGTAAAAGGAAGCTAGCACATATGTAACACTTAAACATAACAAAGACGTGGTTCACCATGATTTAGGATAGCATATAGTTAGGATGATGTTTATTGGGGACACAGTCAGTTAACAGACAGATAAACTTAGTTGTAAACACTAGGACCCTACTTATTTAGTTCCGGATCTAAATACGTATGTCACTGAGTACCTTGGCTATCATGAACCCTGATCAGATCAGACTGTTTTCAAACCCCCCCTGAACTTTTGCTTGAATAAGACAAAGTCACCCTTGATTTATCTAGGGAGCAGGCATAAGGCAACAGGCCGCAATTGTATTTACTGACCTTTCTTAACCCCTAAGTCTATTTGTTATTATCTAACTTTGTACTGGTTGTTAACTGTTGTTATTCTAAACTATCGGTATTATAGAGTTAAGCAATGTTTATGGAGTATTAAGCTCTCTTGACAGAACTCTGTATTCATTCATTAAAGCATATATTCTACCATCATAAACATAGACCTTCCTTTACATTCAGGCGTTCATCCCTAGGAATACTCACGGTGTACAGGGCAATTAGGCATTTCCACAGTGTTCCTGATCCTAGATGTACTAACGGTGTACCGGGCATTTAAGCATTTTCACAGCTTTCCAGATCTTAGGTGTAATAAAGGTGTACAGGGCAACGATCATTTCCACAGCTTTAATTCCTAGACCCGAGTTCTAGAAGGGTCACTTCTAGGTATTCCACGATGAAACAGTCCTACAGCATTTCCTTAGCTTCCACGTATTTGACGCTATACGAAGTACTGTGCCGTTTTACAGAAAGTTCATAGCTTCCTACTGTAACTGGAGATAAGTGTATCTACGTAGTATTAGGGTTTACAAAGTCCTATCCTAAGGGCAACAGTCAAGTGAAAGTCTGGAAAGGGTGATGAGACACTAGATCTATATTCAGGATAAGCTTAGACAGATAACAAAGTATAACAACTCCCAATTATATAATGATCGGGAACATTATTCCACAACGGATTGTGCCCACGACTTTCATAGCTTTCACGTTCCGTACTCCACACATTAGTGATGTTTTCGGTGCTATACAAATGAAAGCCGTATAACGTTACCTCTGTTGTTTCATAATGTTGTTATCCCAATATCATATATTTGAAGTAACATCATCACTACTATTTAAATCATGACAAACATACAAGCACACTACTCACAATGCATAACAATAAACATTTCTAATATTAATAAATCACATACATCAAACAAGAACAATATGACAAATTAATAATAGAAAGGATAAATGATACCGATACGAATTGCGAGCAGAATAACAACTTGTATTTCTTCATTAAAATCCATGCATTACATAAGCTAGCCTCTACTAATTAACTACATAACTAATCTCTCTCGAGTTCTCCTCTAACTCCCAAGAGTAGTGCTAGAGAGAGAAACTAGAGAGAGGAACTAACTACAAGAATAATTCTCCTCTAACTCGTAAGAGTAGTGCTAGAGAGAGAATGTGTGAGAGAGAAAGTGAGAAATGAGAAATGAGAATGGTGTGTGAAATGTGGAGGTGATGGGCTCTATTTATAGGCAAAGATCAACTTGGAGCCAAAACAATGAGCCATGAAGCCAAACTTGGAGCCAAAGTTGAAGCCATTCTTGGAGCCAAAGAAATAATGCTTGGAGCCAAAGGAGAAATACGTATAAACATCAAAGCGCATCGTACAAGCGAACCAAGCATGAAGGGGGATGACCGGATGGACCCAAGCCTTGCCAAATCAACATATGGGGTTAGAAGGGCCGTATATGGCCTTAAAAGGCCGTATACGGTCATGTGGGGCCGTATATGGCTTGCCAAGGCCGTATACGGGGTGTTTCGGCTTTCCTTCGTTGCTTAAAACGCCCGTATCTCCTTCGTTACATGTCCGTTTGATGCGATTATTGTGCTCACGGTTTCGTAATTCCGTTACGCTTCTAATGGTACAAATTTCACAGAAATTGGATGAGTGTAGCTCAAGCATGTTTGGAATGACTTTTAACGATCTGTAGAAGCCGTATCTCTTCCGTTCTTCACCCAATTTGCATGATTCTTGATTATCCCGTCTCGTTTTTACCTATTGCAACATATCATAAGGTTAGAATGTGCTTATCATAGGGTAAATGAGGGTGTGAGAATTGGTTGTTGTTTATTCGCTCTGTTTTGCTTGTTATTTGGACGTTTTTAGTGGTTTTTGTAGCAACGCCTATCTTTGGAACACTTTAGTGAATTTTAGTAAATAATGATTGTTTTGGAATGTTTTCACTAAAGACATGTCCAAAAAGTGTGGAATATCGTACTTAAAAACATGATTTTTTGCGTCACATCAATAGACATCTTTATATTTATAATACTCCTCAAATTCAGATTCATTCCAACCGATTTCCAAATAAATAACGGAAACAATCTCACATCATTGTGGTCTTTAATTTGGTTTCCGAGTATACCAAATCTTTCTGCTACCGAATGAAATTTTTGATTTTGTCTTTAGATAAATTCCATACATTGGAATGTTCTTTGTTAGTTGATCTCTGCAGAAGATCATAATTAACAAGTCCAAGTCTAGAATGCTATAGACTTCAAGACCTAAACATTAGGACAGAAGATGTATCATTTGGATTTTAATAACGTTCTTATTATAAGGAATCTCATACCATGTCCCTTGTCAATAGTCATTCTTATTCTTAGATAAAATCCTGTAATGAGACGTAAACACCATCATAAATAATGACATTTAGGAGTGTCTCATATCCAATATTTCTTATCAATCATTCAGTTTTATATCCTTCATAATCATAATGCATATGCCTTTGATCTATGAAGCTTTGCTAATGCCCCTTATGAGCTTTATTTTGGACTTATCCGATCCATACCACAAAATTCGATTTATCATCATACTTGTTATAAATAGAATTACATCCAACACCATAACCATATGATGTTTTTCTCAAAAAATATATACAATTCTCTTTTTAGAATCTCGACTCCATAATTGTCAAGCCATTTTTGGACGTAATCCTGCCACTAATTCAACCTCCTTCATGTATCAACAACAATCAGGTAGACATGATGAATCAATAAATGAATCTTGCTAGACTCAATATCTTAGTATCATATGTTAAATTCACACTTGAATTTTTTTTTATTTTTACATATTATGACATATCCACAAGTCATGTCGATATTATTAACATGCTTTCCAATTTCGTAAATTTGAGATCACATTCTAACATGATATGTTCAAATTTATCTATTCTCAATCAATTAACCAATTTAGGTTTCAATTATTGTCATGACCAACAAATAGAGAACGTAACAATCATTAATTAGTTATAAACAAATCACCATTTGTAGAATCCCATTAAATTATTATTATAATATCGATTACATAAGTCAAATTATAAAATTCTTTGTGAATTGTAATAGCTTTATTCCCATAAAATATTTTTGCTAGCTATTAACAACCATACATTATATGATAATGTAATTCAACTAGAACACTTTCATGACAAATTTTATTTAAACATAATAATTTTAGCGGATACATAATAATAGGCATGGCAAAGTTTGAAGAGAGAACTTTATACATTATTAGCCTTCTCATCACTTCAACAACAGATATGTCAATTGCAACAATCATGTTTATCATCATCCCCTTCGAGTGATAATTGACATAATCCTCCTATAAACGTTCCAATAACATGGAACAATTGGAGCCTTTTATCGTTCTCAAGCATGAGCTTATCACTTAGATATATAGTACATTCATCCATGGTCAACTTTCTATCGGATGTTACCCTTTTGAAATGTCGAGAACACGTGAAATATCTGTCATGAGCAGGGTCTAAAGATGTGACACCCGCCAAATTAGGACATTAATCTGTGCCTAACATTTGTATAATTACGTGTATTTAGTTTGTATTGGGCTAAATATATGTGGCATTTTTTGTAAATACATACACGCATACGCGATTTGTTTAAATCGTGCAATTTCAGTTCGGACGGAGTCCGACACATTTTATATGCGGACATTGGTGAAAAACTGTTTAAATAATGTGGATTAATCCAAACAAACATTATTTACTTTAATATATTGCGAAAATATATTACACGCATCATGTTTTGTTAAAAGCAAAACCGAACGCGACAAAAACGTGCGAATTGTTCCTGACACCCGAACGAAACCCAAAATATATTTTGGTAACTCGAAATAAGGTGTTTAAAAATGTTTAGTCATTCCGAATAACGCTAACATATCGAAAGCAAAGACGCGAAAATCAAACGTTAAAAACTAAATAATTAATACGCCGATTAACGTTTAACTGACAAATAAGACGTAACCCGAATTGTGGAACGAGTTCACGAATCTAACCCACAATGGGTGATGCCCGAGTTCGGCCCAGATCAGCCCCAAATCGGCCCAAAGGCCAAGCCCTAACCCTACCCTTTTAAACCTCACTTCCCTTCATACAATTTTCATTTACAACTTAACGACAACCTTATCTCATCTCATTCTCTCCTCCATTTTTGGTTTTTAGCAGAAAACCCCAACAAAAACACACTCAAACACCTCTTCCAAGAACACCACAACGTTTCCATCATCACCTAACTTCATCTAGTGTAGTTTCGAGCAAGTAGAACATGAAGGACACGCAAGAAGACGTAACAACAGGCCTTCCTTCTTATTTCAGCTCTAGACCACGAAATTTCTTGTAAGATTTTCGCTTCTCTTCACTAGATTTACTTGGATAATGTTAATAAATGTGCTAGTGCTTCATCTCTGCTAATTTGTGTCCAAGATCTACTCGGAAAATCAAAGAACAAAGCGAAAAACCATTGGATAGTAGTATTAACCACTAGACAAAAACTTAGGTCAGTTTAGATCCATGATAACCGAACCATTTCTTCACCAAAACAAGTCATTCTTGAGCCTAAAACTAAGTTCATTGAGTCTAGTTTCATAATATCTAGGCCTCACGAATTATGGAGGTCATTTTCTATTTTTAATAAATGTTTTAAAAGTACATATGCAGTCTATTGTAACTGACCTGAATCTTGATCAAATTTAGAAAGGCATATCTCGACTTGTGGGTCAAATAAACGAGTGGAACCAGTTGAAAATGCTTGATAAATTCATTGTCTCGAAATTCTATTTAGACATCATCTCTTTAAAATACACGAAATTTGAGTTAGACGGTTGTTTGCGTGCATATATACTGAAATTGAGCTGCTGGACACACCCTTCTTTGCAAATTATTTACACGAGTTTCATTTGGCTAAACATTGCATAAAAATATGTTTTGGAAATCTAAGACATAGGGAGATAACCCGTAATTTTCTTAGATTTTATTTTGAATGTATGCTTAGTGATAACGAGCTTGGAAAAAGGCGTAAAATCGTGTAATATAAGTTTTGGGACTGATTTCGTAACGAGTTTAAAACAACACTTTCGGGATTTTCACGAAACATGAAAACTAATTTTTATTGATTAGAAAACATATTTAGAACTTGTGTCAAAGTTTCGGGTCAAACTGAGTCCGTTTAACCAAGTTACCAAAAACGAAAACACTTACACAGTCGGCCCTGCGAACTGAGCCCAAACTCAGTTCGCACATCGTACTGCAAGTTGACTTGACCTGCGACTTGACCCTCTTGCCTTGCGAATTGAAGACTTACGAGTCGACCTTTGCGAATTGAACCCTTCTTGCGAGGTGACTTTTACCTGCGAGTTGACCATGAGACTTACGAGGTGACTTTACTCTGCGATCTGAGTTTCTGCGAACTGAACAGTCTGTTACAAACTCAAACCCATTAACCAAGTATCGAATCCGTGTAACGACAAGTATACCTTAAACAATACTACTTGAACATGCAAATACATATACTTTATAAGTATACAGAGAAACACATAATAATAATACTCTGAAATTATTATTGCAAACCGTCACCAACGGGTCGTACAAGTTTACAAAACTACGAAAACAAATAATATACAAACATACAAAAAACACATGGACATAACTAGTTGAGTGGACAACTAGCATGGATGGTCTTTTAAGACATCCACATACTTATTTGTTTACTTCCAACCTTGTGCGTTTCAGACGCCAAAAGTTTGCAGGGTTCGGGGAACCAACACACAGACTTACAGACTACGGAATTACATCTGGGATACTTGTTCGATTACACGAATGTATCATACTTGCTAGAATCAGGTGAGTCTCGTAGCCCCACTTTTTACTATTTTTCTTACTCTGGGGTGAGATACTTTGCTTGTTTTACACGTGAGCGCATGTACAAAACTACTTTTACTGAACTACTTTTACACACATTGCATGAGTATTTTCTTAATCCACTGAAAGCCTCCTATCGTAAGTTGTTAGTTATGGACATAAGCGCGACTACTAGTAAATGGATGCATTTGGGACAGACAATCCCTACCTGGGGTAGTAGCGCTACCATGGATTTCACCGTAGAAACAGACAATTAGTATTTGTTTCATATGAGTGTCTGAATTAGCACTCACGAGGGGTACATTATACGGTACTTGGTTGTACCTCACTTACACACTGTTAAGCTTCAACTTATGAGCTCATGGTTGTCACTCCCCGTCTAAAGCGGAAACAACGGGGTATAACGGTGATAGGATCATAATACATCATTATAAAGAATTCTGTTTGTCCCCTACTTAAGATCTAGAACGAACCGAGTCAATCCAATCGATGGCGGAAACAACGATTAGATTATCAAACAAACACACGAACAATCAATACGCAATCAATATCAAACGAACGTAATATTATTGCTTATAGTCGATCAGATTACAGAGAATTTCGACAGATTATCTTTAGGGTTTCGTCAACCCTAAAACAGAAAACACAAATCGTTTTTATACAAAAACTGGCACCTGCGACGTCGCACGCTACATCGCAGGCCCAAGCCCATGCGACGTCTGCTACGTCGCAGGCCCAATACCTGACGTCGCACCTGCGACGTAGTGCGCTACGTCGCAGGAGTCAGGAATCCTAATCTAAATACTAACTACGAACTAGACCAACTGACAGACACTAAACATGTACTAACAAACTCCCCCGTGTCTTCAGCTTGGTCTTCAAAAATCTTCTTTAAACCCAGCCCGCAGGAAACTGGCCGTCGGCATGAATTCCATTAGCTACGCAAACAGTAACAACATTGTAAAACTGTTGTGCTAATCGTCTGTTGAATTCATTCTTCTGACCAACTCGAATCCGATTATCATAGAGTTTTCTTAAATCTTTTTCATGAAAATTAATTAAACTCATCGGATCATACAGCCTAAACGTTGCTTGCTTCAAATTCCATATACCTCCAACTTCTGGCCACGGTTCAGAATCTGGAACGAAAGTAATAACCGCTTCGCCAGTCTGCGGATCAAGTTCCCATTTCACAAGTCTTCTCAGAAAATAATAAGGAACTGATTCCAGAGGTATCTCAGTCAAACATTTAGCCGGTGAATAGTGAACTTTAACCAAAGGCTTCCTGGTGACTGGATCAATCTTTTTCTTCCATGTATACCGAGTTCCCAACGTCGGCTTCAATTTCGAATAAGTCTTCGATAGTACTTCCCGACGTAGACATCTTTGAATGAACTCAGCATAGTCATTCTCGAAAGGATTAATCAACTTAAGCTGAGCTAATCGATTAATCTCTCCTTTTGGCAACGTGCTCAATCTATCAAAGCGCATTCTAAAATACTGAACTCCATCTTCTCTCTTTATCATAAACAAATTCCTTTGACACTTCCAGCTTTTAATTACACCGGTATAATTCCGACTAACCCGGTACACCTGACATTTCACTGGAATAGGAACTGGATTTCGTCCCTTAGGCCACCATTTCTTGTTTCTCTCTCTCTTTTCTTCAGCAGTTAATTTCTTTGCTGCTGAGTCCGGTGCCTGTGTCTCTGAAACTGGAGTTGCAGCAGAACTTGATTCTCCATGTTGCGCTTTATCAGGACTCTCATCTTCACTTGAATCAGATTCAATAATTGGTGCATCATCATAAGTTTCCCCAGATTGTGCATCATCATATGTTTCATCTTCATTCAACTGTTCCTCTTCAATCGAGACATCCTCGTTCATCTCAAACACATTCTCTGTTTCTTCCTCAACTCCACTGGCCATCCTTTGAATAAATGATAAGTCAGCAAATGAGTAATCAACTGCCAGTGGTCTCGGTTGCCCTGGAATATCATCAACAGAAAAGTAATCCAAAACAGAAATATTTTCATTAATATTTTCAATTACAGGGTTGGGATTTACAGACGCAGGTTCACTTGACTCTAAAGTGGGTATCCCAGACCCAGACTCCCCCGAGGCAAGTAACCTGCCTTCCAAAACATGAACCCTATTCTTCGTTTCCTCAAGCTCTTTAGATTGAACCTCGATCAAAGCAGCTTGTTCAGCGATCTTCTCATCCTGAGCCTCCAGCTTTTGCTTCATCAGCTGCATATCTTCCATGATCTTTTGCATGAAAGCTGGAGTCGGTTGAATCTCAAAAACCTCCTGTTGCTGTGGATTGACTGGAGCTCGTGTTGACGAAGAGCGACGTACACGACGAGGCGGTTGATAAGTCTCATCAGCAGGATCATCCCCGTCGCGTGTACGTTTTCCAGTATCCCTTGGAGGCACATACTTGCGTCCTTGTCTGATTCGACGCTTAATCCTCAGATATCTGAATGAATCAGAAAGCCTGATACGTTCCATCTCAGAGGGATGCGGAACAGTACCATCAGAATGCTCAGGCGTCGGACCCCCATCCTGAGGACCTGCAGTGACCGGTTCTTCAGAATCAGAACTCTCAACCGTATCATGCGATGCTGGGTTGTCCGAGTCAACGTGCCCGAACTGCTCAATGTTTTCCAGAAGAGCATCCACGTTCTCCCCCGCAGCTTGAGCAGGAATGTTCTCCCCCGCAGCTTGAACTGGAATGTTCTCCCCCGCAGCTTGAACTGGAATGTTCACAAACGGTTGCTGCGGTTGCTGAGGTGCTGGAACATCCATATACTGAGGATCTGGGGGCGGTACATAATTTTCGTCCACAATTGCACCAAATAAGGGAACATCCGTTGCTGCCGCAACCCCTTTCTCAAAACTTGCACAAATAGTGAAAATCCGACTCATCATCGGTGAAATCTTTAATAGCTGATCGGGATCACCCTGTGCCTGAAGAGCTGGATGATGACGATTAATGTGCAACTGAACAAAACGTGGATATAAAATCCATTTCTGATCCCCAGCGTTCGCATTATCAACCATAGCCTTGAAGATAAATCCTGAGAAGTTGAACGGCTTGTTGTATACCAACGCTAACATAGCAGAAGCCAGACTTCGGCTCATACCATCCGTTCCACCTTTTCTATTCCCCAAACAAATGATAATCACGTGCATCAGATATCTCCAAACACGCGTGAGATTCGCTTTCCTGTACTGATCGGAGGGAATTCCTGGATATCCTATTCGTTGCATAGCTCCAGTAACAAAAATATGATCAAAACCGATAGGCATATCCGGCTGATCGTTGAGCTGTAAAAGTTCCCGAATACTCTGTTCTGTAATACTGATCTCCGTACCCAGAACGGTAGAGACCAATCGTCTAACTTCGTTTTCAGTAACGACAGTTGCGTTCCTCCAAAATGGGTTGATCAGATTTCCAAAAACCACCGTGGTATCGGAAATGACGTGAGATACCCTAGAACGTCTCAAAAATGCAATCATCTGACGATACGGTGCAGCTTTATCAGAAGTGTCAACCAGATAAGCAGTCGTATTGTGACGAGCTTCAAAAGTCAAAGCCATATCTGCAAAAACCGAAACATATTGCAACTCGAAAAGGGTTAGCAAAAATTTTACATTTTTAGAAAAACCTTTATCAAAATTCCTGGAACTAGCGACGTAGCCACGTACGTCGCATGAACACAGAGCGACGTAGTACTGTACGTCGCCTAAAATCAAAATAAATTGAAAAGCGACGTAAGCCCGTACGTCGCATAAAAGTCGAGCGACGTAAAGGGGGACGTCGCATTTTGCAATTTATTGTGAATTTAATCACATTAATTAAAATAGCGACGTAGAGTGCTACGTCGCATCGGACGTCGCATAAAAAGCGACGTAGGGAAGGGCGACGTAGGAATTAAATAATTGCTAATTAGAGCGACGTAGGCGACTACGTCGCATCGTACGTCGCACTGACGAACATTCATCCCCAACCCAGAAAACCTAATTGTCGAATTTAGGGGTTTTCAAAATTGATCACACAATAAGGTGCGCCCTACGATGGTGATTGCGAAACCATAAGTTATAACCATTTTAACATCCAAATGACCATCGAATTCTTACCAAAACCAAAACCCTATTAGCCCGTAACACATATATAGCGATTAAACATATAATACACGGTGAAAACAGGTAAATATGGTACCTAAGTGTGCGGAATAACGAGTATATGAAAACTACGTGAGTGAATCGGAACGAAAACAGCTACAAATCACGAAAAAAACTCGAAGAATTGCTACGTCGCAAATCGCCGGTTGGTACGTCGCAGGCTACGTCGCACTTGAATAGTTAATACTGTGACGAGTTACGTCGCAGTGGATACTATTTAAAGTCTAACCCTATGTGCGACGTAGGCTGGGACGTCGCAGGCGACGTAGAGCCGAACGTCGCAGGCGACGTAGAGCCGAACGTCGCATAAAACAGTTGTGATTCAATTTGAATTTTTCAAACCGTTTACTCGTTATTTTTAACAAATAATTTCCAAATAACTCGTGACTTGGGAAAATAACATAGAATAAAAATAAAATAAAATAAAATAACTAAACTAAAAAAATCTTTTTGGTATTTTCTTTAATTTTACAAAAAATAGAAATAACTAACACTCTATTTTTGGTGACGGAGTTGATTTGTCTGATTAGGGATCATATCGGAATAACATGCATTTATTAGGAATAGTAAGTGTTATTTCGATCATCAGTATATTTGTCCACTTTAAATTTACTTGGCACATTTAAAACACCTTTTATAAAAATTATTTCAAGACAATTATTGGTATTGTTTGTCCACCTAAACATGTTACATCCGTATTTGTGAGCTAACCTTTATTGTTAGAATGAATATTAATTTTGTGAAACCTATTATATGATATACTGATAAACTTCAGTAAAACAAACACTGCATATTCACACAAGGTAGAGATTACAAGACCAAGTTTATCTCGGTTTTCTCGTAACATACACTTGATATTTATATTTAGGCATACATCAAACCGACTATGAAGATACTAGTGGCCCCAGATCTGTACATAGTACAACAGAGGGTCCCTTAGTATGAACATAACAAGTTTGAGACTATTTGCATAACTAATGGATTCAGGTCTGTACTTGAGTACAACAATAGTCACCATTAGTTAGGCGAATAATCATATTATTACTATATGCCCATTTTACATTTACATAATTATGACAGTGTATGATAGTACTCCCATTTATCAATTAAGACTTATGTCATACATCAGATAACATTTTTCACAAAGTAATAGACAAGTTTTATCATTACTTCTTACTCACTCACAAACCGGTGTGTAGCATGCCTACCAATACATCGTATGATGAATATAATTTAGATAAAAACTGTTTTAAGTGTGTCAGATAAACCTACTGACACATCCAAGATAAACCTTAAAATTCCATTTTGTGCATGTCACCCGATGTACTATCATATCCCAAGTTGTTTACAGACACAACTTCAACGTCTATTTTTAAAAATGTAGCAACCTTGCGTTTTCTTTAATACTAAAGAGCATAAAGAGTGGCTGTTGCGATTTTTTTTTTTTTTTTTTTTTTTTTTTTTTTTTTTTTTTTTTAAATTGAATTTAAAAATCTAAAAAAAAAATCCAAGTCACAAATCATTTCTTTGACTGAAAGAACCTTAAACCTATTAGATTGACCAGTTCAATGAAACGTGATCGCAAAAAGGCTTTTGTGAAAAGGTCCGCACACTGCTTAAGGGTCTCTATATGTACAACATCTATAAGGTGTTTCTCAAAGCAATCCCGTATAAAGTGGAACCTAAGTTCAATATGTTTGGTCTTAGAGTGCTGTACGGGATTGTGAGTTATGGATATAGCAGCTGTATTATCAATATAAATAGGAGTCATAGAGAGATTGAACCCGTAATCACGCAGCTGATGCTGAATCCAGAGAACCTGAGAACAGCAACTTGCAGCAGCAACATACTCGGCTTCAGCTGTGGAAATAGCAACCGCAGTCTGCTTTTTGCACTGCCAAGAAACTAAGCGCGATCCAAGGAACTGACATCCTCCAGTAGTTGACTTCATATCTATCTTGCAGCCACCAAGATCCGAATCCGAATAGGCAGTTAACTCGAAGTTTTTCTCGTTTGAATACCATAGACCCAGAGATGGCCTAAAAGCGAGATATCCAAAAATGCGTTTTACTGCCTTCATATGAGACACCTTCGGATTTGCTTGAAATCGTGAGCAGAGAGAAACAGCAAACACGATATCTGGTCTTGAGGCAGTCAGGTACATGAGAGAGCCTATCATTGATCGATAGTCTTTCTCCTTGCAGTCTTCATCGTCCTCATTAGGTCCAAGATTGTGTCTTGCTTCAATTGGAGTGCCATAGTGTTTACAGTTGAGCAATTCATACCGTTTTAACATGTCAATGACATATTTTGACTGATGGATATAAATTCCATTGTCAGATTGCTCAACCTGTAGTCCCAGAAAGAACGTGAGTTCCCCCATAGCACTCATTTCAAACTCAGATTTCATCAATCTTTCAAAATCCTTGCACAACTGATCATTAGTTGATCCAAAGATTATGTCGTCTACATAGACCTGCACAAGTAACAAATCCGCTCCTTCCCTTTTGATGAAAAGCGTGCTATCAATCTGTCCTCTATCAAAACCATTCTTCAGTAAGTACGTGGCAAGTCGCTCATACCAAAGTCGAGGAGATTGATGAAGACCATACAAAGCTTTCTTCAGCTTGCAAACATGATTAGGATGCTTTGGGTCTTCAAAACCGGGAGGCTGACAGACATAGATCACTGCGTCAACATCTCCATATAGAAAAGCACACTTCACGTCAAGTTGATACACTCGGAATCCTTTAAAAGAAGCATAAGCTAGAAAAATCCGAATTGATTCCAAACGAGCAACAGGAGCGAAAACTTCATCATAGTCAATACCCTCTAATTGACTATATCCTTGAACTACCAGACGGGCTTTGTTTCGAATAACAGCCCCACGATCATCCATTTTGTTACGGAAAACCCAACGAGTACCCGTCAAGTGAGCACCCTTGGGTAGAGGAACAATTTCCCAAACATTCATCTTGTTTATTTGCTGTAGTTCCTCCTGCATAGCCTCGACCCAAGATGGATCCTTTAAGGCTTGATCAACCTTTTTCGGTTCAATTTGAGACAAATGACATGAATCAATATGAGCAATAAGTCCCAAAAGCTGCTGAGCTGAAGTCTGCTTTGTTTGCTGTCGTGTTTGAACAGATGCATGAGGATCACCAATGATATCATCAATGGGGTGATCCTTATGTATACGTGTTTCTGGTATGGCACCTGGCACAAGATCCACACCCAAATTGTTCAAATCTCCCTCAGTTTCAGGAGTAGCAGCAGACTCAGGAATGACTATCTCTTCTTCTTCTCCTTCATCTTCATGAGAAAATAAGTGAGAGTAGTTCATTGTTTCTTCCACTTCATCTTCTTCTTGAGGTTCCTCTAGAGGAGGCATATTTGGATCATATGGAAGCTCCTTTGTATAGTTGTAAACTGTTTTAGAAGGAGCTGCCGAAGATGGTGGAGTAGGAGATGGTGTTGATGGTGGTGATTTGGTAGTTGTTTTCGGTTGTGTGGGTGTTGGTGAAGGAGTAGGTGTAGGTTGTGGAGGTGTAGGATTAGACGGTGGAGGTGCGGGTGTTGCATTAGGAGATGGGTCGGATGGTTTATTAGTAACGGGTGTATCTTGAGAAATATCAAGCTCATGCAGTATAGAAACCAACTCTTCCGTTTCATCTTGTTCCGGAATATTGAAAGAGTTGAAGAGGTTTCCATAGTTGAAAAACCAATCCGGACCCGTTCCTTGAGGAGGTTCCGTATACCTTAAACACTTCACTTCAAAATGCTCTTCGATCTGATTCGTTGATTTGTTGAAGACTCTTTTGTTCGGAGAGTTGACTGCATATCCAAGAAAAATCCCTTCAACAGCTTTATCACCAAACTTAGAGACCTTATCTTTTGTAATCATGATCAGGCATGGACACCCAAATGGTTCTAGGAACTGTAGATTTGGCTTACGGTTATTAAAAAGTTCATAACACGTTTTGTTCCTTTTCTTAACCGTGAGTACTCTGTTGAGAACATAACAGGCAGTATTAACTGCCTCAGCCCAGAATATGATTGGTAACTTGGAGTCAGCTAACATAGTCCGAGCTGTCTCGATTATTGTCCTGTTCTTCCTTTCTGCAACTCCATTCTGTTGTGGAGTCCTCGGAGCACTAAATTGATGCTCAATACCTCTTGTAGCACAAAACAATTCGAGAGTTGAGTTCTTGAACTCAGTTCCATTGTCACTTCGTATCCTTTTCACCTTCAAGTTGCACAGATTTGCCAACTTGTCCAACAAATACACCAGAATCTCAGGAGTTTCCCCTTTCGTGGTCAAAAAGTAAACCCACGAAAACCTTGAGTAGTCATCAGTAACTACCAAGCAGTAAGACCGACCACCAATGCTCTTTGTAGAAACTGGACCGAAAAGATCCATATGCAGTAGTTCCAATGGAGCATTTATGGAATTCACCTGCTTAGACTTATGGGACTTCTTACGTAACTTTCCTTTTTGGCAGGAGATACAGTCATCCGTTAGAGCAAATGACTGTTTTGGAACTCCTAGCACTAGGTCATTTTTAGTCAAGAAATTCATTTTTCGGAAATGAATGTGTCCCATTCGTCTGTGCCAAAGCAGTGAATCCTTTTCAGAAGCCTTAGACAAGAGACACGTATACTCGTTCGATGTCTCAACAGTTCTCATATTCAAAATGTAGGTGTCATCCTTTCTTGGTGCTCTCAGTAACACCCATTCTTCCGGAATGACATACCCAGGCTTCAGTATCACACACTCAGTCTTTGTGAACGCAGTTGTATAATCCTTATCACAGACCTGTGAAACACTTAGCAAGTTGTGCGTAAGCTGTTCCACGTAGTTCACATTTTCGAAACTAACATTGCCGTTAGTTAACGTTCCTCTTCCAGAAATAGTTCCCCCAGAATCTCCAGCAAAGGCAACATAACCTCCTGCATGTGGTTTAATATCCACAAGAAGAGATACATCGCCCGTCATATGTCGCGAGCAGCCGCTATCCAAATACCATTCGCTATCTTTAACGCGTTCTGACTGCTGCAACACACAAACAAAGGAGATTAGTGAGAAACGGTGACCCAAGCCTTTACAGACTTAGGTCGACCGTGGTCATCAACAATAATCACGTCAGATAGAATTTTATCTTTAAACAAATTAGAATTTTTATCTGATGTGTTATTGTTGACGACTGAAGAGTCAACATCAGACTCTTTACGTTTCCAAACTTTTGAAGATTCGGAAATGGTAATAGAAGTAATGTTGGGCTTTTGAAGTGGCAAAGGTTTTTGCTCAACATTACTTGGTTTCGAAACAGGCTTGGGAGAGTTTGAGTAACGCCTAGGTGGAGATTTAGAAAAAGAGTTTTTATAAACAGATGTCCTAGGCATCTCTCTCCCATATCGCTGATTTGACAGTTTTGGACATTCACGGATTAAATGTCCTTGTTTCTTGCAGTAGAAACAAGAACGAGTCTCAATAAACGGTTGAGGCTGAGGAATTACCACAGGATGTGGAGAAACATTTCTAGAACATGAACATTGAGTACACGTCTTAGAAGATGTTTGTTTTGGATGAGAGGTTGAAGTTGAAGGTTTATCATACGAAACATTTTCATTTACTGATTTTCTTTGCAAAATCTTTACAGGTGACTGTAAAGTTTGTTGTTTCGAGTTTAAAACCTTTGCTTTTCCTTTATTTGGTTGAACCTTAATTTCAGGTTCAACCTTTGAAATCACTTTATCAGGTTTAAATGCAACCTTCTTAACCTCCGGATACTCCTGATCCGTAATGTCCTCAATCTCAACAATCTCCTCAACACTAACAGGAGATTCATTCTTTACTTCAACATTCTCCTTAACACTAACCGGAGATTCATGCACAGACTTAACAAACTTTGGCAAGGGGTACTCTGGCCGCATGGTTTTCTCCTTTGCCGGTTTGTTATGGTTGGTCTCTTTAGCATCTTTAGTTTTTAAACCATAGAGCTTGGACCAGTCAACGGGAATCTCTTCAAAGCCTTCCTTAACAGGCAGGGGACAACAAGTAGTAGGAGGAGGAACTGAGTTGTATCCCAATCCCTCATTCTTTTTCCCTTTAGTACCATGCTTGCTAAGGATTTCATTGAAGACAACTGTTGAGGAATTTGATCCTAAGATTTTACTCTTATAATTCTCATACTCAGCTTTTAAATCTGTAAGTTCTTTATTTAAAAGTTCAATTTCAACAAGATAGCTTTTAATGGCGTCTTCTTGACTAAAAACCTTAGATTTATATTTCTGAGTATCTAACCGATGAGCCTCAAGATGATTTTCATAAAGTTTCTCATTAGCTTTTAAAAAATTATTTGAGTCGGTTAGTTTTTCATTCTTTTTCCTCAATTCAGCTGTCTCTGTCTGATATGCCTTTAAAGATTCAGTTAACTTTATGCATGAAATACAATTTAACGGTTCATCATGTACCTCATTCACAATGTGAGCCATCAGACACTGTTGGTAATGCTGGGAGACAGGCGTCCAATCTTGACTTGTAGGCTCAAAAGCAATCAGGGCATTGTCAGCAATCCCTCTCTTGGTAACTTCCGTTTCTTTGGCCTTTGGAGGAGTAGACGGTGTTGTAAATCCCGATGCTGGCATTTTGGGTTTCTCGCACTCCCTGGCGAAGTGACCCAAATTTTGACAATTGTAACATCGGACCTTACTCTTGTCAAATCCAAATCCAGTCTTTCCATCACCCTCCAAGCTTTTACGTCCTGTCCTCTGCAAAAACTTCTGAATTCTGCGGGTGATCATTGCCACATTCCAAGTCAAATCCATTTGCTCCAGATCGTCTTCATCAAGCTGAGCATAGTCCTCCTTAGTCAACTCCAAAGTTAGATTCGGTTGAGTAACCAAATCCTTGTAAGAGCTTAAGAAAGCTGTGTAGATGGCAGCTTGCTCCTGAATAGCAGGTGAGACTTGAACCTGTTGTTGATTTGAAGAAGGTCCAGTCATAAAAACCGAATGAATCCCATCAGAAGAAGAAGAATTCGATGAAGCATTTGTATTTGATACAAAGGCAACTCCAGATCCATAAGTCTTTCCAGAGTTGATCTGAACACCATACACACTAGGATTCTGAACAGCAGAACCAGACCTAGTTTCTTTCTTCTTAATCTCCATCGCGTGAGCTTGAAGATCCCCTATCAACGCATCCAAAGACATGTTTGCAAGTTCTTCATTTTCCTTTAAAAATTGAACTTTAATATCCCAAGAACTCGGCAACACATCCAGCAGCTTCTTATTTACTTCAATTGAAGGAAAAGTATAACCCCCTTCAAACAACTCACCAACTAACCGTGAGTACCTAGTGAATAAAGAAGTCGTGTCTTCATCAGGAAGGATGTCAAAGATATCGTACTGTTTCTTAATCAGTTCGAGCTTTGCTTCCTTGTACTTATCATTCCCTCCACAACGCGTTTCAATAGCCTTCCACAAATCAAAGGCTGTTTCATGAGTTCTGAAAAGCCATAGAACATCCTTCGTTAAACACATTTTAATCATTGAAAAAGATTTTCTTTCAGTATCAAAATCTTTCTTTTCCTCGGGAGACATGGCTTTATAGGGCTTAGCAGGACGAATACCCCGGTATTCTCCTTCAGCTAATGGAGCTACATAACGCTCACGTAATGGTCCCCATAATTCTGGACAATGAAAGTCAATATATTGTTCAACACGGTCTCTCCAGTATACATAATCCATATCAGCTGTAAATAGTGGAGGTTTATTGCTTGAACCAATGTCATTACTTTGTTTAATCATCTCCCTAAGTCCTCTAATATCCTCTTTATCAGCTGCCATTGTAAATACTTAAACGAAAAATCAAACTTCTGATCTTAGCGACGTAGTGAGGTACGTCGCACAAAGAATATGCGACGTAGACGGGTACGTCGCAAAAAGAATATGCGACGTAGATGGGTACGTCGCAAAAAGCAAATGATTCAATTAAGAATCAGAAAGTGCGACGTAGAGAGGTACGTCGCAGAATCAGGCTACGTCGCAAAGCAGCGTCGCAGAAGACTAATTAAAGTCAGAATAGCGACGTAGAGAGGTACGTCGCAACGGTACGTCGCACGAACTAATTAAAGTTCAAAAACACTACGTCGCACGCGACGTCGCAGCTTACGTCGCTTTGCTACGTCGCAAAACGTGCTGAGCAGCGGCCAAAAACCCTAAAAACGAATTTTTAACCCTAAAACCAAAACCACGAATGTCGAACGACTGAAACCTTCAAGAATCCCAATAATACTGATCGAAAACCTGTAAAAACACAAAACAAACGTAATAAACACGAAAACTCACGAATATCACGTTCTTTTATATCCCAAACTCGATCCGAATCGCCAAAACGAGCACTTCCTGCTCTGATACCAGTTGTTTGTCCCCTACTTAAGATCTAGAACGAACCGAGTCAATCCAATCGATGGCGGAAACAACGATTAGATTATCAAACAAACACACGAACAATCAATACGCAATCAATATCAAACGAACGTAATATTATTGCTTATAGTCGATCAGATTACAGAGAATTTCGACAGATTATCTTTAGGGTTTCGTCAACCCTAAAACAGAAAACACAAATCGTTTTTATACAAAAACTGGCACCTGCGACGTCGCACGCTACGTCGCAGGCCCAAGCCCATGCGACGTCTGCTACGTCGCAGGCCCAATACCTGACGTCGCACCTGCGACGTAGTGCGCTACGTCGCAGGAGTCAGGAATCCTAATCTAAATACTAACTACGAACTAGACCAACTGACAGACACTAAACATGTACTAACAAATTCTATATGAAATACAATATCCAATGTGTCATGATGCCAATAACATGAATAACGGTTCATGTCGTGCATACATTTCAACAATGAATTCAAAAGCTTACAACAAACGTACTATACAATGTTAAGGCAAAACAAGCCTTCACAAACAACCTTAATGATGTCACACAAGTCTTGAATAACTCTTAATGCAACCCTAAAGGTCCACTAAGTTTTCTTGTCCACTGCTTTAAGTCCACTAGTATAACCTGAAAAGATATGCTTAAAAACGTCAACACGAATGTTGGTGAGTTTCGTAGGTTTGAAACCAGACACCATAAAAATAAACATTTTGCTGTGATAATAATAAGTTAGGACAATGCAATGAAAAGGCACATATAAAAGTGAAGTTAGTGTAAATAATAAGTTTCCAGGATACTTGATATATCTAGTCAATACCCTCAAGAGGATATGACCATTGATATCAATTGATCCAAATGTCCTCAACAAACAATAATGCGTGTTGTCATTACCCCAACGGAGTAAGACGAATAGCAATAGTCGGCGTGTTGTCAATACCCCCAACGGAGCAAGACGAATAGCCTCAATGATCTCAATGTTTTCAACCGGCGTGTTGTCAATACCCCCAACGGAGCAAGACGAATATCCACAAATGTTCTCAATGTTCTCAATGATCTCAAATAAAGCACATAATCTCACATAATGTAGCACATTTCAAGCATATGTCCAAAAACAAAATTGAATAAATTCACAGCATAAATAAGTTAATAAAACATGCGAGCATACTTTTCCCCCAATTTGAAAATAAGTAAATGAAAACGGGGCCACGAAAACTCACCTTGAAATAAAGATGTAAGTTTTGCCCTTAAGTTTAACCACCAACAATTCTTGTAATCTACAACAATCAGATAATGCATATGGGTCACAACCTAGACATAACTAGGTCATTCCATTGTATCCCAAGTCTGAACACTTCCACTAAGTTCCCTCATAACTCAACTCATGTATATTAGCTTGAATCAACCTATCGAGTAAAAATCAGATTCTGTCCACAATTTTCATACCACTTTACGTATTTTTAAATATTACTTAATGAAATCATTTGACTCTAAAATTTTAACCATTTCTGTATGTTTAGAAGATCCTGTAATTTTTCTAAATTTAATCACATTGATTTAATATTGTTAAAAATTCACCAAAATGAACTGCTCTAAACCGTTGACACTTTCTGACTTCACAACAGTTATAATTTATTTAAAATACTTTAAACTTCAAAAAATTATAATATTTTTACAGAAAATATTAAACACTTTTAAAATACTTAAGTAAAAATTTCAAGACCTAATTCTTAGTTTAAGGTAAGTTTCAAAAATCGACAACTTAACCGAAATCTGGAACCGAAAACTCATAAATGACATAAAATCTTGTAAAATCATTTTGACTAACTTAAACACAACATTTGGACATGAGACCGATGCCATTTGAAAGAAGACTCAAAATACTTATGTTTAGACTCCTTTTTCATCGAAAACCCTCGTGATATGACCAAGTTACAAGCTTCCTAATCTGAACAAAATTTCTGATCAAATTAGGGTTTATGAATAATCAACCCTAATCGCATTTATAATTAATCCAAACCGCAATCACAATCAATATTCTCAATTCTTTCATCTTATATACTGATTTTATCAACATCCTAACAATTTCTTTACCCGGAACACAATGGAATTGAACCGAAAATAATCGACAATGAACGAAAATTGAAATACACGAAATCCAATGAGTCGAAAACCAACAATCAAGAATCCGCACGATAGAGATCACTTAGAATCTGTAAATAAACAATATGGCATGAAGATTCATTCATCATGCATCATGAATACGAAGAAATCGAAAGATTAGAATGTAAATCTTACCTAAATAAGCGAATACACGAGCTCTCGATCAATAGAATGAATTAGAGGATGATTATTTGAGTTCTTAGGGTTTGTATTATGAATATAGACTAATATTTTCGTTCTTGGATGTCTGGAGTTGAATAATGGGGTTTACAAATCGTTTTTAGGGTTTAGACATGTTTATATACGAATAACTAAAAGTTTCAGAAAATTCGTAATACACTGCAGCAGTTTACAAAACAATTTTTATAAAATAATCTGCTTCGTTTCAGAGGCCGAAACCTTGAGTATTTACGTAAAACATCGAGATCTACAACTTTGTAGTTTTGGCCGAAGCCTGAAAACGATTCTAAGTAGGTCAAAACAGCCTCTGAAGTTGACTGCGATTTTGGGACAGCGGCATGGACGATTTTTGCGATCAAATAAAATGTTAGGGTTGTGTTAATGATGCCTTTTATAGTTCTAGGGTTATGTGGGTTGGGTTGGGCCGAATGATTCACCAAAAGGGAGGGGGTTTAGGTCAATTATTGGGCCAAACAACAAAGACACACAAAAAACTCGGGTCACACGGTTTAAGAATCAACGATCCCAATCAAATTATTTTCGTATTTCGCGTAGTTTTAATAAATTGTATGGTTTCCAATAATTAACGTATTTACATTTAGCCTCGTATCTTTTTCGTTACATGTGTGATTGCGATGATTCTTTTTACGTTGGATTCATTTTTTCAAAAACGAATATTTTGATGTAATGAAGTCCATAAGATGAGTCTTAACACGAAAATGAGTTTTTACGGCTTGAACTATGATTACGGTTTGGTGACGGTCGTCACAGTATCCCACAGTTGAGAGAATTTCGTCTCGAAATTTAGTCGGAGCTATACTGTCAACACGGTCACTAAATAACTACCAATATTTAAGCTTTGTTCACTCTTTTCATTTCCAAGTTAATTCGAATCCTCGCTAAGCGTTCAATCAGGCAATGACAAATTAAAACTTTTTGTGTTTCAACATTTTAACCTCTCAATCCATGGTCCCTACCAATTTCTCTACACAATGTTATTTGTGATTTCTTGTAAATTTCCTTCTAGAATTACGTGTAAGACTTTATCAGCCAACACTTTCTTAGATTTGACACATGAAATACTTCGTGAACACCACTTCATTCTTGTGACAACTTTTAAGCGATATGTTATTGAACCCATATGTTTAACAATTTAGAACGGTCCAACAACCTAGGTGCTAATTATCCTGACTTCTCAAAATATACGACATCATCCAAGGTAATATTTAGGCAATATGATCTCCAATACAAAATTCTAACCGCTTTCGGTGTTTTTTTATGTAACTCTTATGTCTAACTCATACTGTTTCCAACCTCTCCTTGATTTGAACGATCTTGTCAATAGCTTCATAGACTATTTTTGTCCAATTAACTGACTTTAACCCAACTTCAGCCTTGAACTTCAAACAGATCATGCATTGACTAAATTGACTAATGTATTAAATGATGTCCATCTTCATTCCTAGACACCAATACAACTCCATGACATCATGATATCATGGTACTTCTTACCATCTCCTAATGTATGAAATATTTTACTTACCTTTTTTTATATATTATTTTTATTTTATTTGTTTATATATATACTTTTTTTTATGTACTCTGTCCATTACCAGTGTCCATAGACCTCCTGGCAAAGGAATTCAAAATCCTCTCACAAGATGTAATTTCTCATCCAATTTGTGCTCCAACTGTTTGTCTAAGCCGCACAACCTTTTGTTTTGGTATTTGAGTATCCCTAACGCTTCATCTTGAACCTTCAACATCTTATCCTTAATGCCAGAGTGACTCATCATACTTTGATTTGTACTCACTTTGGCTTACTTTTTCCTTCCTACTCAAAACAACTGCCACAACATCCGTCTTCCCCGGATGATATCGAAATTCACAATCGTAGCCACTAAATATTGTAAGTCCCTAGTTCTTAGGATCGATAACGAGGTTATCTTTAGGTATTAAGGCGCGGAATTCCTCAATACTTGGTTCACGGATTGTGAACAAATTGTTTCGCAAGATAATAGCGAATTGATTAACGTTTTGCTTTGTATTGATTATAACGAATGTTAATCTATCAATACCTAGCCTAACAATGCTTAGAATCATGAAATAATGCTCTGGAAATCGAATGGAAAAAGTCTTCTATGTTTAAACCCTAAATTTTGTATATATATGAATTCAGCCGACTCGACTCGCAGCCCGATGGGCTCTGCGAGTCGACTGACTTCGCAGCCCAAAATCAAGCCCATTATGATCTCGGTTCGTTGCCATCTCTGCGAACCCAGATTTCAACTCGCAGAACTCAATCCTGCGACTTGAGATCTCATCTCCCAGACAAGCATTAGTTTGCATTTTCATTCTCGATATTCGTCTAACACTTTATTTTACTAATATATTTAACGAATATTAATAACAAACTAATATCATATCAATTATTACAATTCAAAATCAATTGTACACACTTGATTACTATAATCACTAGTACTATTACAAGCTAGAGCTGTTGTCACAAATACATGTCCCAACAGACTCCCCCTTGACAATAGCTCTAGCGTCTATGTTACTATGTCTTCAAGTTGTCTTTGATTTTCACTTGTAAATCTTACTTCCAGCAAAAATCTTCAGTTTGATACAAGTCTTAACCATCATTTGATAATCACGCGCTAAGTCACCCAATGCTTCTGTCGTCAAGATTCTATTTTCATTCAACTTTATCGAATCTTTCTTCGACATGTTCATTAGGTGTCGATGGTCATAAACTCTGAAGATTTCTCTTTCACCACCTTCAACCTCATCATTAGCTTCAACCATGACAGCTTCTCCATTCTCTGTATCCACATGCCATCTCTTCATATTACACAGAATATCTTGTGGCATTATCTTCAGTGGAATCTGCTGAACACACCTGACAGCTGGATAAACCTTCTTTCTCCTTTTCCTTCCAGTCCTTTGACTTCTCTCTTGTAGTTTCACAGTCTTCCCTTTTCTTAGCTTAATCTGTACGAACTTATTTGTACCAAATTCAGTTCTAATTATTCGTTCAACACGTTTAGCATAATCATCATTACTCGGATTATTTATCTCCAATCTAGCCAAGTCACGTATCTCATAACGTGGTAAGGAACTAAATACTGCAAGCTTTCGCTCAAAATATTGAACTCCATCAAACCTTTTAATAGCAAAAAGCTTCAGCTCAGAGTCAAAGTACCATCCTATAATCCCTTTACGAGGAACACGTTTTCCCGTAATATCAACTTCTGAAACTCCAATCTTCTTCTTCTGTTTTGGAAGTTTCCTAAGAAAAACATCTGGATTCTTGGTAGGAATCAAAGTTTCATCATTTTCAGAATCGGTTGAGTCATCGATTTCTTCATCTACATCGACAACTGTTGGACCTTGATCATTTTCAATAATAACTTCTGTCCTAGATGGGCTCACATGGTGTTCATCAATATTTGCATCCGGATCTACACCAATATCTTGCACATTCTCAGGTACAGCAGTCCAATCTTCAGGTAGTAAAAATTCTCATTCTTCAAGATCATAGTCGATATCTTCATCAACTTCATCAAGAATATCACTTCCAGAGTCACTAAATTCTAGCATTTCCATACCTACACAAATCAAATTAATAATATAACTTCTTTCATTGATTTCCCCGAATCAATCTAAGAATCTCTTTATTTATCTCAATTGTGTGATATAACCATATTATATAACTTATAAAATTTTATTAATTACCCTGAATCAACCAAAAATTCTTAAGTCTTATTAAGTTACTTAACAAATATTAATTAAACTTAAATCTTAATGCATTGTGCATAATCACCAAGCATTTAAATTTACTATTAATTATCTTATATAATTTCTAAGATTTAATTGAAATATCAATCTAACTTTTAAATTATATATCATTTGTCTAGTAAAAATATTACACATTTAACTTGTCAGTCATAAAAACTCTCAAGTCTAATATGTCTAAGTTAAAATAAATTTTGACCGCTGATATAAATCAGAACACGCCGCACGACTTCTCAATGAATCGGAAGACTTTCGATCACTAATTTATTTAACTTTTCAAAATTAACTTAACTAACTTAAATATTTTCTAATATATTTAACTTGTAATAATCATCTCAAGCCGAATATATTACCAAAATATTAAGTTACAATTATTCAGTTACAATTATAATTTACAATCATAATTCAACTAAAATTCTAAGTACAAATAACTACTTAAGTCTAAGCTGTCTTACCAGCTTCACCTGTACTAGTAGCACTTGTACCAACACCATCACCAGCAGACGTAGACTCCCCCTGAGTAGTAGCTCGCTCACTAGTCTTTGAAGGACCAGTCGGCTCACTCTCTTTCTGTGCACTGGGATCATCATTTTCATCTCGTCTCTGCTTCTTCCTCAGCTCATCCTCTCTGCAGGCCTCATGATATGCCAGAATCTCCCCCTGAGATGGCTTGTCCTTCGTCAACTCTAGCACTAAGCGCTCAAGTCGATCAAGCTTTCTCCGGTTATCCTCAGCATCTTCAAGCAACATCTTGTGTGCCTTCAGCAGAGCAGTATAAGCCAGACCTTGCTCAGTAAACTCCTTCGCAAGAATAACATTCTGAGCTTCAAGAGTTTGAACTCGAGACTCCAAGCTAGAAATCCTCTCAGAAGCTTTCACTGGCGGTGGCGTTTGTTGTGCAGTTTGAGCAGAAGAATATTGTCCTACTTGATGGACCATCTTATCAAACGCATCACTCAACATGCCAGCTGCAATACGAGCAGCCTTGTTTGTCGTAAACCGACCAGTCATACCAGACACCTATATACAACTTAAATTAGTAACAGTAACAGAATTAACTGTCTCAATCTCTAATTAAGTTCTACTGCAATAACAATACTCATATCTCTAACCTGCTCTGAGGTTTCAGATATACGAGCAGTCGGTCGTTGCATCGTAGGATTTGACCTAGCAGGCTGTCGTTCCCTAGCAACTGTTATAGAAAAGATCTATCTCAGTCTCTATGTCACAACTTACAACCTACTATTAATAATAAAATAAATAACCTGGCATGTTTCCAATCGAAAGCTCAGGTGTAGATGTCCTAACACGCTTACGACGTGTAGTCCTGAGAGGTTGAACCTCTACATCATCATCCTCATCTACAAGCTTTCGCTTTCCACGTTCAGTCGGTTCTAAAACCTTCAGCGCATCATCATCCGTGGTTTCCTCAGAATCTGAATCAGATGCTGTATCACCATCTTTCCTAAAAGGAACAGATGGACCAGCACCGCTCATCCCTTGTAAACCCTCAGGTTGAAAAACCTCTAGGTCAACAACTTCAGTATCCTTAAACTGTTCAATTGCAACCAAAACTGGATCATGAGCGTCATCATTTTGTACTAAGACGTCATGTAAAACTTCAGCAGCTAGCTCAGGTATAATCTGCTCCCCGTGTTGTGCAGCCTGATGTATAACATCATCAATAAGCTCTTGTTGCTCAGCTGCTTCTGGAACTGGAGCTGGGGGTTGTTGTTGAGCTTGTTGTTGCTGTTGAGCTTGAGCTTGAGCTTGAGGTTGAGCTCCTGCATCCATCCAACCATTGTTTGGTGGAGCAACATAATTAGCATCTAGAAGATGCCCAAAAAGATCAGCAGCCTCCGGTTTGATGTCATCTTTACGCTTGGATAAGAGAAAACAAGCGTTATAACCTCTCAAACCTATCATCTCAACATGAAAATCAGCTTGATAAGCAGGTAGGTTCGGAACTTGATTTCGAATCAGAAGCATGCAAAATCGGGGATAAAGAATAAACTCTGTTCGCACAGTTCCTGTAATCTGTCCGATGAAAGAATTGAAGATGTAAGAAGAGAAACTGTATGGTTTATTATAAACCAGTGACAGTACAACAGACATAAGCTCCGGACTGAGCTCATCTAATCCTGAGTTCTTGTTCCCTAAGCCAGAAACAATAACTGTAAACAGGAATCTCCACTGTCCTAGAACAAACGCCTTAACAAACTGGTGTCCTCTCCTGGGTCCAGAATATCCAGTACGACCCAAAGCACCCTCAATGAAATCAGCAGAATAAGGATGAATACCCGCATCTTGTTCTTCTGTCCCTAAACGTAAAAACTGTCTAAGGTCTGCAGCAGTAAAAGAGATAGGATGCTGATTCACCGTTGTACGAATCGTTGGAGGATTCGCAGCAGCATCATACGTAATGTTTCTCCAAAACTGTGTAAGTAGATCTCTGTTCAGCGGCGGTGACTCTGTAATAGCAAATCGAATTCTCGATCGTGCTAGATAAGTCAGAATCTGCTCAAAGCGCTCAACACCGCGCTCATTCGGATCTAGGTTCACGAGAATGTTGTGACCCTTCTCGAAAGATCTGTTCGCAATATCTGTAATACAAAATTACCCAAAAAGCAAGAAGATTAACTAAACAAACATTAATCAATTTAAACTTTTACGTATCATGATCAAAAGATGATCAAACGTCTAAGTCTACTATTAACTAATAACTTAATTCACTGAATCTTAATTGAACTATTAATAATTATTAACTTTTCAATTATATTCTATAAATTATATAAAGTTTGTTAGTTAAATCATAATTTAAGTTATCATACCGCCGACAAATATCAGAACACGCTATTCAACTACTTTATAAGTCGAAAGACTTTTGATATGAAATAACTGAAATTGTTAACGTTAACACAATTTTAACTTATAAACACATGTTCATAAGTCTAAACGTGTAAAAGCAAGTAACTTGTTAATTATTTGTAATCAAATGATTCACAAATCGAAAACAAGTTATTATATAAAACTTATAAAATTTACTTAATTTTACAAAGTCAACTGAAGTCAGCATCGTGTACTCAGTTCTCAAAGTCAAACAAAGTAAATTAAATAAATCGTTCAACTCGATTCACAGAATTTCCATGAGTTGAATTCGAGTCGCTCAGGTCAAACGAATTCAAACAAAATGAGTTCGTTTCACTTCGGTCAACTAAAGTCAATAAAATAAGTCAACTCGGTTCGATCAACTGAAGTCAAACGAATCGAGTTCGTTTCGCTTCAGTCAACTGAAGTCAACCAAAAAGTAGATTCGGTTCGTTAAACTGAAACCAAACGAAATCACTCGACTCGGTTTGTTGGAGCGGGCTACGAGGCGAGTTTAGATCTCAGTTCGTAGGACGAATCGGTTTAACGAGATCAATCTTTAAAACAACGATTAAACATGTTTCAAAGTAATTAAACACTTAAAACATGTTCCATTTGCATCGATTAAGCATTAGAAACATTGTTTAGGTTTTCTAAATCACTAATTTATGCAAAATCCGTGAAAATTAAACCGAAACATTCAAAATCATAAACCGATGGATATCTCACAAATTAGACGGTGAAATCGCATGAAACTTACGTCAAAAGATGCGTAATACAAATATGAATAAGTTCCACGGATCAAAAATTCCTTCCTCCTTCGAAAAAATCGAAAATCAACCGAAAATAGCCTTCGGTTCGTTTCGCCATAAATCGAGTCGCAGAGGTCTGATTTCGGTTCGTGAGGAATGTGGAAAATGTGAGTCGGTTCGTTGAGTTATCTCCTTTTATACCTTTTTTTAATTTCGCACATGTAAACTCATTTCTCAAATTTGACTGGTCAAACGTGCAATCTAAATTTAAAACAACGAAATAAAAATCAAGTATAAAATAAAACTCATTTATTTTTACAAGTCTAAAATAAAAATATTTTTTACTTGTAATTGTAACTTTTGTTCAACAATAAATAGAGACAATTATTCAGCATAATTTAATTCCAAAGGGTAATCTTTAAAAAGATAAAAATAGAATACGAAACATAAAAACTAATAGTGGTATCAAGTACCATTTTATTAATCACTTCAATAAAATAAAATACATAATGTAACTGACTAAGAATTTAACTGCTTAGGGATCATATTAGAGAGAACAAGCTATTTAAAATTTATTAAAAAGTCTAAGTTCATTGTTAGTATACATACCTTATGAAATTCAAATAAATTACCATAAAATTACAACTAAGTTTATCATTTATACATTTATATTTATAAAACTATATCTTAGGTACCTTTATCCACATAGCATAATTAATAAATACATTACTCACTTAAAGTGAATATTTTTGATTATAGACAGTTCAAGGTGATTACTGGTATTATTATCTACATAAACAAATTATACTGGATTTTCTAAGCAAACATTTTATTGTTAATAAATATTATCAAGTGCTTCCTATTATATGACATACTGAAGAATTTCAAGTAAAACTCATAACACTGTATCATTTAATTTCAAGGTAGCGGTTACTAAATGATGTATCTTTTCGAAACATATAACATACACTTGAATTTTAAGGTTAGACAAATATCAGACATACCTTGAATATGCTATGTTATCCAAGTCTGTACATAGTACAACAGAGAATCCCTTCTAGCATAATTCAAAATATATTATAGAATATTAATTTAATTAAAGGTTTCAGATCTGTACTCAGTACAACAAAGTTACCAGTAATTAAGTTAATACCCATATTGCTACTATTTGTCAATGTAAATTAAAGAATGCATGATAACAGTATATGGCAGTACCATCATTCAACAATTAAGACTAATGTCATACATCATAGAATAGTAACACAAGATAATAAACAGGTAATTAATTAGCTTCTTAAGGCTTAGAAAATTTCATATACTTTGCCTACCAGTACATTATATGATGAAGCCATCTAATGTTTTTACTAAAAATAGACAAATTATAACTTGTGGATATAGGTGTATAATCAAATAAATATAAACACATACCTGATAGAACCGCTGTAGTTCTAAAGTAACTTTATTTGAACCTACTGACACATCATCCTTAGGACTTAAGCTTATTATTGTAAAGCTTATTCTCCTAATGTACTATCATCTCCCTTGTTTTTGCAGATAAAAACTTAAAAAGTTTTAAGCTTTAATGAAGGCGATTCCCCTTAGGTAACAAGCAAATGAATGCCATACGCCTTTTTTTTTTTTATCACATAAAAATACTAACTATTACAAAAATTACCCTTGGAAGACTAATCACTCTGGATTTCTCATTCCATTTAGTTGAACCAACGTCTCCAATCTTGCTCTGTCGAATGCCTTGGTGTAGAGGTCTGCTAAGTTATCCGCAGTCGGAACCTTAACTAACCTTATCATTTTCTTTTCAGCACAATCTCTAATAAAATGATGTCGAATATCAATATGCTTAGTTTTACTGTGCTTCACCGGATTATTGGTGATCGACATAGTTGATTCATTATCAATCATCATAGGAGTATTGGTTATATTTAACCCGTAATCCCGCAGTTGCTGTTGAATCCAAAGCACTTGAGAGCAACAGCTGCCAGCTGCAACATACTCAGCTTCACATGTAGAAATGGCTACCGAGGTTTGCTTCTTACACTGCCAGGATACTAATCTACCTCCTAGGAATTGACATCCTCCGGTTGTAGATTTCCTATGCATCCTTCATAATCCGAATCAGTATAAGCTACGAGATCTAAGTCTCCATCAATCGGATACCAAAGACCCAGCTTAGGTTTCCCTTTGAGGTAACGAAAGATTCGTTTAACAGCTTGCATGTGTGACTCTTTCGGATTAGCCTGATATCTTGCACATAAACAAACAGCAAACATTATGTCAGGCCTAGAGGCAGTTAAATACATTAGTGATCCGATCATGGCTCTATAAAGAGTTGGATCCACATCTCTATCACTCGATGTATCTGGACCTAGTCCATGATTGACTGGAATTGGAGTATTGTAGACCTTAATTTTATCCATCTTAAAGCGTTCTAATAACTCATATGTATATTTAGATTGATGAATAAAGAATCCATCCTTCTTTTGATCGACTTGTAATCCTAAGAAGAAATTTAACTCTCCCATTGCAGACATTTCAAACCTTTTTCTCATGACTTGCTCGAATTCTTGACACATCTTTTCATCAGATGATCCAAAGATAATGTCATCAACATAAACTTGCACGAGAAGAAAGTCTTTCTTCTTCCATTTCACAAACAGTGTACTATCAATTGATCCTCTTGTAAATCCATTCTTAAGTAGATACATTGATAGTGTTCCATACCATGCCCTAGGTGCTTGATGTAATCCATATAGAGCCTTATTCAAACGATATACTCTATCTGGTTACTCAGGATCAACAAACCCTGGCGGTTGTGAAACATACACCAATTCTTCCACTTTGCCATACAAAAAGGCACTCTTAATATCCAACTGATAAACCTTTCTACCATAATATGATGCGAATGCTAAGAACACTCTAATTGCTTCTAGCCTAGCAACTGGTGCAAACACTTCATTGTAATCTATACCTTCTTGTTGATTAAAACCTTGTACCACTAGACGAGCTTTATTGCGAGTAACGATTCCCTTATCATCTCTCTTTCACTTAAATACCCATCTAGTTCCAATTGGATATTCTCCCTTTGGTAGGTTAACAAACTGCCATACTTGTAATTTTGAGAACTGAGATAGTTCTTCTTGCATTGCTTCTACCCACGAGCTTTCTTTTAAAGCCATTTGAACATTTTTAGGCTCGACTTGTGAGATAAAGCATGAATATAGACATTGATTAGGAATCCCTGTCTCTTTCAATGCAGTATACAAGCTTTGGTATTCTAAATCTTCAGACGTACTAGCTTTTAATTGAGTTCTTGTTTGAACCGGAGTATTAATATCACCGATGATGTTTTCAACGGGATGATTCTTACTCGTTCTAGTTGAAGCAACAGGCTCAACTGGAATCTCATTTTCTAAGTTAGTACCAATTTCCTCAAGAACACTATGTTGTTCAGGAATGTCTTCCAAATCTGGTACACCCTCTCTAGATAGCTGTGAGTTATCAATGCCCATAGATATTCTTAACTCTCTCAGTGGTGTGAGAATTTCATCCACTAATTTGTCAGTCAGCTCTTCTTCATTTAGAGGTGTATCTACTTTGGATTTTTGAGATCCACTAGTAGATGGTTGATTTGGATCAACATTTGTCTTGATTCCAGAATTCGGAACACTCGATGTTGAAGTATGACCAGTATCCACATCTTCAGACACTAAATGTTCAGCAATCTCTGAATCACTGACATAGTCACTAATTGGAAATTTAAATGATGCAAAGAGATCTGAATAATCAAATTGCCAATCAACTCCCTTATGCACATCAGGTGAGTAGCTCGTAACCTCAATATTATAAACTACTTCCAAACGTCCCGTGACTTTACTAAAGACTCTCTTGTTTGGCGAATTGGGCATATAACCTAGGAAAAATCCTTCGTCAGCCTTCTCACCAAATTTTGCTTGATGTCCAGTCTTTAATATAGTGCATGAAACTCCAAAGGGTTCAAACCCTTTTAAGTTAGGTTTCTTATTGTTCAAAAGCTCATAACAAGTCTTGTTATGTCTTTTAACCGTAAAAACTCTATTGAGAACATAACATGCTGTATTCACTGCTTCTGCCGAAAAGATGACCAGAAGCTTTGAATCAGCAAGCATTGTTCTTGCAGCTTCAATCAACGTCCTATTTTTCCTTTCAGCTACACCATTCTGTTGAGGTTCATAAGGTGCACTGAATTGATGTAATATCCCTTTGCTTAAGCAATAGATATTCAACGTTGAATTCTTAAATTCTGTTCCATTGTCACTACGAATACGCTTCACTCTCTTTTTATAGACATTCTCTACTAGATCAAAGAACTCAATTAGAATTCCTGGAGTTTCATCCTTTGATCCCAAAAAGAATACCCACGAGAATCTAGAATAATCATCTTTGACAACCAAACAGTACCATTTGCCACCTAGACTTCTCTTGCTTATAGGGCCGAAGAGATCCATATGTAGCAATTTAAATGGCGATGAGATTGAGTTTTCAGTCTTAGATCTGTGTGGTTTCTTGTGCTGCTTTCCTTTCATGCAAGGAACACACTTACCTTCATACTCGAAACGCTTTTGTGGTACACCTAGAACCAAACCATTTTTGGTTATGTAATTCATCTTTCTCCAGTTCAGGTGTGCCATTCTCCTATGCCATAACAAAGGGTCTGCTTCTGAAGCCTTGGATAATAAATAAGTAGACACCATTGAAGAGTTAGGAACACCCATGTTGATTGCATAGATGTCCTTCTTCCTTGGTGCCTTCATCAATATCCATTTCTCAGGAATTATGAAACCCGGCTTCAGGACTAAGGCTTCTTTTTCATTAAAATGAACTGGATGACCTTTATCACAGACTTGGGAAACACTCACTAGGTTGTGAGTTAGTTCTTCAACATAATTCACATCCTCTAGAGTCAAAGTTCCATTTGAAACTTTTCCTTTTCCCGTAATTACTCCTCCTTTATCTCCAACAAAATTTACTTTTTGCTTGAGACCTTCCTTGAAGTATGTCAGTAGACTTCGTTCTCCTGTCATGTGTCTTGAGCATCCACTGTCTACATACCACCAGCTATCCTTGTTCACAGCATGCTCCTGCATATAACATAAAACACGATCAGTTATCAAGAGGGACCCAAGCCATTACGGTCTTGGTTTGTCCCTTATCATCAACAAACTTAAGCTCTTTAAAATAACCATCCTTCCCATTAGGAGATTCGGTTACTTTTGAAGATACTTGAGCTTGTGGACGATCAACCTTAAGAGGTGAACTTGAGGAAAACCTCCTAGGTACTGAATTCTGAGCTCTATTATGATAATTATAATTAAGCCCATGTGATCGCGAAGTAGAACCATTCTCAAAATGACTATGGCTTCTACCTTGAGTTCTAAACCTTGACGGTGTCATATCCCTAGGTTTTTTGAAAGAATTATCACTTAGAGGATATGGTCGCTTAGGCTTAGGTGGGGAGACACTATGATTACCTTCTCTTTTAAGAATGTTAACATATTTATTACCTAACTTAGGTTTGGTATCTAACCTATCTACAGTCGTACTAGAGTTAGTCGGTGTCTTTTCATCAAATGCTAACTTATGTGATGCTTCCGGCTTCTTGTTTGGACAACACGAAGCAACATGTCCCTTTTGGCGACATTTAAAGCAAGACATCTGTTTTCGTGATTTACTAACTTTTGCTTTCTCATCCGGAGTGTTAGGCACTAAAGGTTTAGATTTTTGTTCCTTATCAACCTTATCATCAGTCTTAGTATCATTAATCACTCCACCCGATACAAACTGTATTTTGGTGAAATGAGAAACCTTACTATTATCTGATGATAGGTTCTTAACAACATCCTTCTGTGCCTCTAAGTTTTCACGATCATTAGTTACTAAAATCTCAGGATTAACATCTGTCATTTCAGAATCTATCGAGTTACTAGTGTAATTGGCATTAAAAGGATGAGGCACATCATTGTATCCTATCCCAGTCTTGTCCTTTACACTACGTTGAGCTTCTAACATTTTGTCCATTTCTAAAGTTCTGTAGTTTTCAATCTTACGATCTTGCTCTACTAACTTCTGTTTAAGCTCAGCTAGCTCTTTATCCTTATTAGCTATTGTTTGATTTAAGTCATTGATGTTTATGTAGAGTCCATCTATGATTACATCATTTTCTTTAATGGTATCTCTAAGTGCAATCTTATCAGAAACATCAGACTTAATCTTATTCTTAAGATCTACCTGTCTGTACTTAACCTTAGGACATCACATTTAGCTTGTTAAAATTCAGATATCATAGACCTATTAGAATCAGTTAAAGCACTAACTTGGGATAGCAGATTTTGATTTGAAACAGATAAAACACTTAATTGAGATTGCAAATCAGTAACTAAATAACAAACATCAGCAAGAGTAAGAATATCCAAACATACCCTTTTCTTGTCAGTTTGTACTTCAGCCATGTGTGCCACAAAATCTTCTGGACTCATCTCAGCATTTGAATCCATATACAGCACATCCTTATCATTTGTCTTCACTTCAGACTCAGGCACCTCTACTCCTTGTTCTATATCAGTGGGCATGTAGGACATTGATCCAGCAGTTGTCTCTTGATCTTCAATCTCAGCCATCAAAGCTTCTTCTTCTGACTGAGCTTTCCAGTCATAAGAGCCATCCAACTGCTTTACCACTAAGGCTTTGGAAGCAAGATTACTTCCCGAACCTTGTTTTCCACTACCAGCTTCTACTTTAGGTCTTTGGCACTCACGAGCAAAGTGTCCAATACCTTGACAGTTAAAGCATCTGACCTTAGTTTTATCAAACCCTGATCTATTGCCCACAACTTTTCTACCATTCTTCTTCAAGAAATTTTTCACTCTCCTTGATAACATAGCCAGTTGATCCTGGAGATCTATTAGAGTCAATTTGATCATAATCTTCATTAAAAAGAATCGGATCATTGATTTTGCTCTGAATGTAATTCTCATATGAAGCAACAAAGGAAGCAAGAACAGACAGTTGTTGTTCGGCAGATTTCACACTCATAGGCATCTTCTGATGCTCTTGAGGTGACTTCTCAGTACCTTTTCCTTTTGTTTCATCACTAGAGGAGGAAATAAAACACAGATCCTCAGATATCATTTCACCGTTCTCACCAGTATCACCAACTAACAAAGCAGTGGTCGAACTAGAAGACGAAGTCGAAAGATTTGTTTTTCCATGATATAACCCAGGGTTCTGAACCTGATCAGAATCGGTATCTCTTGACTTTTTGGTGAAATCATAACCTCTGAGCTTGTCAATGACCTGCTCTAAGGTAATGGTAGCATATCTAGTTTCATTATCTTTGATCATAACACCATACATTTCCCACTTAGAAGGTCAACCCTCATTAAATTTGTCGGTTTTATCAACTTCTTCTACAGTGATCTCATGGTATTCTAACTCACTTAGCAGATGGTAGAAACGAGTAACATAACCATCTAGATCTTCTCCCTTTAAAACTTTAAACATAGTAAACTGCTTTTTGAGAAGATTCTTCTTGCCAGCTCTCACTTGTGGACTTCCCTCACCTCTTTTCTCAAGGGCTTCCCAGAGCGTTCTTGCAGTATGAAAAGACTTCAGCTGATGAGTGATTTCCTTTAGAAGACACATTTTAATACAAGAATGAGCTCGATTTTCAGACTTGTATTCTTTCTTCTGTTCGTCATTCATGTTCTGATAAGTAAGTACCACAATAGCATTTTGAACAGTTTAAGTAGGTGCTGTGTATCCATTCTTGATACACATCCAGATTGACAGATCATGGAATCTACAGTATGATTCAAATCTGTCCTTCCAGTTATAGTAATCTTCAATCTTCAACAACTTAGGTGGAACATTTGATTTTCCTACCTCGTGTTCCATCTCGATCATTTTACTAAGATAAGACATCTTATTGTTTCAAAAATTAACAATCTCACGAAAATCAGTAAGTTCAGTTCGTAGGAACTCGACTCGCAAAACAGAAACTCAGTTCGCAGAACGGAACTCGGTTCGTAGGGTCGAACTCGGTTCGTGAAACTAAACTCAATTGGTGAAACCGAACTCGGTTCGTAGGATTGAACTCGGTTCATAGGATCAGCTGAAAACCCCAGAAACGAAAATTTTAGGTTTTTGATCGACTAAATCCTAAGATTTCGGTCGAATTCGAACCTAAACACTTCCAGAGACTGATTTTGATCGTTTTTATGCACTATTGCACGTACCAACAACCCTAAATCGACCATTATTAGCCCGAAAGCTCTGATACCAATTGTAAGTCCCTAGTTCTTAGGATCGATAACGAGGTTATCTTTAGGTATTAAGGCGCGGAATTCCTCAATACTTGGTTCACAGATTGTGAACAAATTGTTTCGCAAGATAATAGCGAATTGATTAACGTTTTGCTTTGTATTGATTATAACGAATGTTAATCTATCAATACCTAGCCTAACAATGCTTAGAATCACGAAATAATGCTCTGGAAATCGAATGGCAAAAGTCTACTATGTTTAAACCTTAAATTTTGTATATATATGAATTCAGCCGACTCGACTCGCAGCCCGATGGGCTCTGCGAGTCGACTGACTTCGCAGCCCAAAATCAAGCCCATTATGATCTCGGTTCGTTGCCATCTCTGCGAACCCAGATCTCAACTCGCAGAACTCAATCCTGCGACTTGAGATCTCATCTCGCAGACAAGCTTTAGTTTGCATTTTCATTCTCGATATTCGTCTAACACTTTATCTTACTAATATATTTAACGAATATTAACAACAAACTAATATCATATCAATTATTACAATTCAAAATCAATTGTACACACTTGATTACTATAATCACTAGTACTATTACAAGCTAGATCTGTTGTCACAAATACATGTCCCAACAGACAAATATTTCGAGCTTCCTTATTTGCCTCGTATTCAACTTCCTTTGAACGTAGGGGTGTTAAAAGCCCTTATGATCGGTATGCATGACGTTCTTCATTCCATACAAGTAGTGTCTTCAACACATATGTACGAATGCTAACGCTCCAAGTTCTAAATCGTGGGTAATATAGTAATGCTTATGAATCTTGAGTTGTCGTGAGACGAATACAAAACATTTCCCATTTAATTAACACACAACTCAGACCTCGGTTTGATGTATCACAATACACAACGAAATCCTCCGATCCGTCGGGAAGAGTCCAGATTGATGCATTACACAAGGCATCCTTCAATGTTTGGAAAGATTCTTCTTAGTTCCTACCTCAAACAAACTTCTTATATATATATATATATGAATAGTAGAGCGATCTTTGAACAACTCTCAATAAAATGCTGATAATAGCCTATGAATCCTAAGTACTTTATGAACCTCCAATGATAAATGTGGGACCTTCCATCCCATTACATCTTCTATTTTGCTAAAATTCACATGATTGACTTCTTTGTTCACAGTGTGACCAGGAAAAACAAACCTCTTGTAGTCAAATTTCGTACTCCCAATATATTGTATAGACCTTTTCTTTCAAAAGTAACTCCAGAAGTAGTCTTAAGGGAACATCATGCTCCTTCTTAGTTTTAGAATAAATTAGAACGTCGCAATTGAAAAGTATGATAAATTCTTCAAGATACGGCTTACATACACGTTAGTTAAATATAGGAATGCTATAGTCGCATTAGTAAGATCGAGAGACATAACGAGAAATTTGAAATATTCGTAGCGAGTACTAAACGCAATGTTAGGTATATCTGATTCAGGTACCCTCTATTGACGGTAACCAGAATGAAGATTGATTTTTGAAAATCACCGAGCACCTCGAGGTTGATCAAACAAATCATCCATCCTTGGGAGAGGACAGCGATTCTTGACCATAATTTGTTAAGTTCACGATAATCAATGAACAAATGAAAACAACCATCTTTCTTTAAGTCAAATAAACCAGGTGCTCCCAAAGGAAAAAGACTAGGGCAAATAAAACCCTTGTCTTAGAGCATCTTAAAGTGAATTAAATAACTCTTGCATTCAATTAGTGTTAAGCGATTTGGAGCATTTGCAACTGGGGTTGCTCCAAGAATAAGATCAATACAAAACTTTATGAGTACAGAGGGATATAGTCCTTCTAGGTCTTCCGAGAAGACCTCGAAGAAATCGTTGATAACAGGATGTTTTGAAATTTTAACCCATCAGCCTTTACACTCATGAGTCATTTCTTTTTGTCTTTGAAGTGTTCTTTGAAAACCTCAGGTATTACACCACTATTTAAGTGGTATACGAAATATTTTCTCAAACATACAATTTCTACCTAAATTTCGTCAACTATCCCATTCCCACAACTACACCAAAACTTCCGAGTCCAAAGGGTAACATTTCGATGCTAAAAGAGTATTCTTCTAGCACTAGAGTATACCCTTATGTAATGTCTTTTCATCTCTATGCACACCCATTAATAGAATTATTTCCGAGTCTCCCACTCAAAATAAGCTATCGAGTTTCCTACTATGTTGATTGGTGCCACTTGACTAGCTGTCATCCACGTTCAATTGTAACATGTCCTCTTCAGTTGCAGTTCGAATAAATACAACATGATGTAGATGTGTGATGATAGTGGTCACACCTTACTCACAGAAGATGTGAACCAGCGTAACCCTCTCTTCATGTGTTAATATCTACCAGCCTTTTGAATACCCTCTCATTCTTGGTATTGTTTCTACATTCCCAGCCTTAACGGTTTTATCGATTAACAATCCACCCATCAGTAATGCGCATTGGATAGTAGGAGGCTTAGTCCCTTCTACCATCCCGCGAGTCTTCTCAATTCTCTTAGCTTCGAGTGCCATGGGATAAGGTCTAATTTTCCAACTCATAAAATTGTCCGATATATGTTGCATGATTAACTCCCATTGTATAAAAATTTCCAAAACTTGATCACTAACTTCTTCATTTGATTAATGAAAGAATATTCCTCCTTAAACAACACCTTTATTTACGTTATTTATTTATCTATTTATTTATTTATATATTTTATTATTATTGTTATTTTAATTATTTTTTTTTTTTTGCGCCATCACCACTTCATCATTTGAATTCTCGCTATTAGTTCCATTTTCGCCTTTGGTGCCGCTAGCTCTACCATGATTCAATATGCTGTTACAAACCTTGCATGACAATTTTGACTATTAAGGCCCACAACTGTCGTGCAATGATCGCAACAACATTGGAGTTCTTGCCTTCAATACAACAAATTCCTCCAGTTCAACTATCAGTTCAATCACCACTATCACTTGTATGACCACCACCGAGTGTTTCTCCTCCACGAGTAAATTTTACGAGTAATGCGTCTTAGTAGTATGCTCACTATAAAATTTTCGAATTCTTATTAGTTTAGAATAGATGAATACTTTGGAGTTTGTCTAGGCATAAATGCATAAGACTCACAAATATAAGAATGATTCGGTAAGGAATATAATTGAGAATTTATTACCATTCGACACGAAGATAGCACATGAGACACGCAAACATGGTCGGATAGCACACATACGTCGGAACACCTTTGTCAATTACGCCTGCAGCCGTAATTGTGAAAGTATTCTTTCATACACATACTTATCTTCCAATTCCTTGTATCACAATAAGCTTTGTATTTACGGAAAGAGATCAGTTAGTTATGGAATCCTAAGCAACATGTAGACGAACCACATAAAGAGTCGTAAGATGATGAAGAAATGCTTACAACATCCTTCTTATTTGAAATGGTTCAGATGAATGATCGACACTAGCTACAACTAGCTTCACGGAATTGTATGCACACATAACTTCCTAACTCATATTCTATATGTGGGTTCCTTATTTATAGTCTAGGCCAATCCACCTAGATCTCTATCAACAATGGCTCTGATACCAATCTGTCACACCCCGTCTAAAGCGAAAACAACGGGGTATAACGGTGATAGGATCATAACACATCATTATAAAGAATTCTATATGAAATACAATATCCAATGTGTCATGATGCCAATAACATGAATAACGGTTCATGTCGTGCATACATTTCAACAATGAATTCAAAAGCTTACAACAAACGTACTATACAATGTTAAGGCAAAACAAGCCTTCACAAACAACCATAATGATGTAACACAAGTCTTGAATAACTCTTAATGCAACCCTAAAGGTCCACTAAGTTCTCTTGTCCACTGCTTTAAGTCCACTAGTATAACCTGAAAAGATATGCTCAAAAACGTCAACACGAATGTTGGTGAGTTTCGTAGGTTTGAAACCAGACACCATAAAAATAAACATTTTGCTGTGATAATAATAAGTTAGGACAATGCAATGAAAATGCACATATAAAAGTGAAATTAGTGTAAATAATAAGTTTCCAAGATACTTGATATATCTAGTCAATACCCTCAAGAGGATATGACCATTGATATCAATTGATCCAAATGTCCTCAACAAACAATAATGCATGTTTTCATTACCCCCACTGAGTAAGACGAATAGCAATAGTCGGCGTGTTGTCAATACCCCCAACGGAGCAAGACGAATAGCCTCAATGATCTCAATGTTCTCAACCGGCGTGTTGTCAATACCCCCAATGGAGCAAGACGAATATCCACAAATGTTCTCAATGTTCTCAATGATCTCAAATAAAGCACATAATCTCACATAATGTAGCACATTTCAAGCATATGTCCAAAAACAAAATTGAATAAATTCACAGCATAAAATAGTTAATAAAACATGCGAGCATACTTTTCCCCCAATTTGAAAATAAGTAAATGAAAACGGGGCCATGAAAACTCACCTTGAAATAAAGATGTAAGTTTTGCCCTTAAGTTTAACCACCAACAATTCTTGTAATCTACAACAATCAGATAATGCATATGGGTCACAACCTAGACATAACTAGGTCATTCTATTGTATCCCAAGTCTGAACACTTCCACTAAGTTCCCTCATAACTCAACTCATGTATATTAACTTGAATCAACCTATCGAGTAAAAATCAGATTCTGTCCACAATTTTCATACCACTTTACGTATTTTTAAATATTACTTAATGAAATCATTTGACTCTAAACTTTTAACCAGTGACATTTCTATATGTTTAGAACATCCTGTAATTTTTATAGATTCAATCACATTGATTTACTATTTTTAAAAATTCACCAAAATGAACTGCTCTAAACCATTGACACTTTCTGACTTCACAAAAGTTATAATTTATTTAAAATACTTAGAAACTTCAAAAAATTATAATATTTTTACAGATAATATTTAACACTTTTAAAACACTTAAGTAAAAATTTCAAGACCTAATTCTTAGTTTAAGGTACATTTAAAAAATCGACAACTTAACCGAAATCTGGAACCGAAAACTCATAAATGACACACAATCTTGTAAAATCATTTTGACTAACTTAAACACAACATTTGGACATGAGACCGATGCCATTTGAAAGAAGACTCAAAATACTTATGTTTAGACTCCTTTTTCATCGAAAACCCTCGTGATATGACCAAGTTACAAGCTTCCTAATCTGAACAAAATTTCTGATCAGATTAGGGTTTATGAATAATCAACCCTAATCGCATTTATAATTAATCCAAACCGCAATCACAATCAATATTCTCAATTCTATCATCTTATATACTGATTTTATCAACATCCTAACAATTTCTTTACCCGGAACACAATGGAATTGAACCGAAAATAATCGACAATGAACGAAAATTGAAATACACGAAATCCAATGAGTCGAAAGGAGTTTTATACCAACAATCAAGAATCCGCACGATAGAGATCACTTAGAATCTGTAAATAAACAATATGTCATGAGGATTCATTCATCATGCATCAAGAATACGAAGAAATCGAAAGATTAGAATGTAAATCTTACCGAAATACGCGAATACACGAGTTCTCGATCAATAGAATGAATTAGAGGATGATTATTTGAGTACTTAGGGTTTGTATTATGAATATATACTAATATTTTCGTTCTTGGATGTCTGGAGTTGAATAATGGGGTTTACAAATCGTTTTTAGGGTTTAGACACGTTTATATACGAATAACTAAAAGTTTCAGAAAATTCGTAATACACTGCAGCAGTTTACAAAAAAAAATTTATAAAATAATCTGCTTTGTATCAGAGGCCGAAAACTTGTGTATATATGTAAAACATCGAGATCTACAACTTTGTAGTTTTGACCGAAGCCTGAAAACGATTCTAAGTAGGTCAAAACAGCCTCTGAAGTTGACTGCGATTTTGGGACAGCGGCATGGACGATTTTTACGATCAAAAAAAATGTTAGGGTTGTGTTAATGATGCCTTTTATAGTTCTAGGGTTGTGTGGGTTGGGTTGGGCCGAATGATTCACCAAAAGGGAGGGGGTTTAGGTCAATTATTGGGCCAAACAACAAAGACACACAAAAAACTCGGGTCACACGGTTTAAGAATCAACGATCCCAATCAAATTATTTTCGTATTTCGCGTAGTTTTAATAAATTGTATAGTTTCCAATAATTAACGTATTTACATTTAGCCTCGTATCTTTTTCGTTACATGTGTGATTGCGATGATTCTTTTTACGTTGGATTTGTTTTTTCGAAAACGAATATTTTGATGTAATGAAGTCCATAAGATGAGTCTTAACACGAAAATGAGTTTTTACGGCTTGAACTATGATTACGGTTTGGTGACGGTCGTCACAATGGTAACTGTACTGACTGACTTACCTTGCTTATTTGCAAGACTTGTACTATACTTGCGGTTCACACTGATACTTTACTTTTAAACATATGAGATTCACCAACCTTTTGGTTGACCTTTTTAGCATTGTATTCTCAGGTGACAGCAGCAGTAGGCCTGCACACACACATGACTGATAGCTCGAGTCGCATGCATACAAACATTTGGAGATTTTCTTACATTACTTATTTTGTAACTTCAGTTATGTACTAGAAATCTATAGAATTTTACGCGAACTCGCAACTATGTAAACATTTGGATGGTATTTATGCAATACTTTTGTACTATTTTTCAAACGTCTCATGTAGATGTCGTTTGCTGTATCTTGGTGTTTTGATTACTTGATTAGTCGCGCCCTGACCCGATTCGCTTCCGCAACCACGAATTTGGGGGTGCGACAAAAGATAACCTCAGTACTATAATTTCAATTCCTATTACCAATGTCCGATGACATCAATAAGTGGCACCCATCTATTGACTATCTCATAAGTCTTAAATCGGTTTCCACAAGCACGTGGTATCCCCGACATCAAGGACCATCTCGAACACTCAATTATATATCGGATTATACATCCATGATATATAAATGAACTACATCCATGATATAGTTTCAATAATGGCCATTTGTGGTCTACAACCCTAGTTGGTGCTCATGGTCCACTATCTCATTACAACGAATTGAACAAAATTGTTCTAAAGTTTTATTAAATAGTTAACAAAACTACTTCTATCTTGAGTAGTATATGTGTAACATCCTCTCCAGTGGTCTGGTAATTCCCTATTTTAATTTGATTATTTAATGGTTTTAGGAATTACTTGATATTATGTGTTTAATTACGAAACTTAGATGAATAAGTCCCAGGACTTATTGTGAATAGTAAATTATTGATTGTTTTAATTTACTATAGTTGACGGTAAAATAAAATAAGTTTCTCGCAATTGGAATTTAGGTTCCAGACAATAGATTGAAAGGAGACTAGTTTTAAGTGAATACGGAGTCGGTGGAATAGTTGGGCCGACCTATTTAACTTTCCCAAAATGGAAAGTAGTTCCATTTCTTTGAAACCTTACAACTAAAAACCTAAACTTAAGAAATCATCTTCATAAGCAATTCTTGAGCTGTGATCTTGGAACCAAAATTTCAGCATCATCATAACCTTGTTCTTCTTCTTTGAATTGTAAGTGAGTTTGAATTATTTTGATTATGCCTAAAATCATAAGTATTTGATTGATATGTGAATCAAAATGGATAAGTTGAGCTATGATGTTAGGAACTGGTTGCTTGATGTTATCAGCTGTTATTGTTGTTATTAGTTGTGCCAAAATGATCATAGAAACTGATATTTGTGAGTTTGAGTAAAGAAAATTGGGTCTGGTTCTGATCTGGGTGAAGTCGCTGGTTCAGGGTATGAACCCGGCGGGTAGAACCCGTACCCGGCGGGTAGAACCCGTACCCGGCGGGTAGCGTGCAAAATAGGAGAAGCCGGCGGGTAAACATGCAACCCGGGTGCTCTTCAAGACTTTAAAACGCAATAGTGTTCTGTTACCATGAAAACCCAATGTACCCGGTTGTTTCGGGTTTGACCCGACTGGTAAGCCTAGTACCCGGCTGGTACTTAGGCTACTCGGCGGGTAGTAACTTGTTTTGATGATTCCTGATTTTAAGTCATTGTAAATAAAATGTTGATAAGTATATGTTGATATGCTTTATTGTGAACAATGAATATAATCAGAAACTTAATATTGATATGTAACTAATATCTAGTTCCTTGAATTATGTTGGATATAAGTTAAGTGTTATGTAACAAATTACTAACTTATGTTGATTGTTGTTCTCAGATCCTTCAAAGATTCAGTGATATTAGGATTTGAGGTTTGAACTACTGAGGTATCGGTGAGTGGATTTAGAACTCACCTTTTGATTTAGTTGTAACTGTTTGGTTGCAACAGGTGAACGTAGATATGCTGTTGTATTATTTAATTAATTAATATTGTTGACTGTGACTCTACGTGCTAGTTGGCCTTCGGGCATCAGTTGTTAATGAGGTCAACGAGTTGAGCTGGTTGGTTGAGCTAGTTGATTATTATGTGAATTACACAGGGTCTTGCTTCATTTGTTGTGTGTATAGAACCTGTGTTTGAGTATAGTAACCACTAGCTATCGGTCTCGTCCGTTATGACCATACGGATATGGTTGGATAAGTGTTCTGGGGAGCCACCCTGGTATTATGGTATTCCTCAGAGCCACCGATCCTCATCATTAAATTGTTGATTAGTTGAATTATGTGTTTACGGTTGTTTGGTGTAAACAAATAGTTAAGCTAAGTTAATTGGTGTGTGATGAGTTCATTCACTTAGCTTCGTGCTAATCCCTCATTCTTACTTCCTGCAGGTTTATTTTGGGATGTGGGTAGCATAAAGGTGATGCTCGTTGAGCAGGGAATGTTTGACTGACCGTGCTACTCTGATATAGTTTGTTATAAACTATGTTTTTGTATTATATTATACCCCGTTTGTAGTAAGTAATCAATATTGTTACCAGTTGTTAAAATGATGCATAAATAATGTGAAAAACTTGTGTACATTTTATAATGTATATTAAGAAAATATGTTTTTGTAAACTCTCTTCCGTGATAATAATATTCAAGTTGTTGTATTCAAATGAGGGGTGTTATAAGTTGGTATCAGAGTATAGTTTTGGGCTAATTGAGCATTGTAAAGTGTTCAATCCCAATTCTGGAGCGTGTTATGTCAAACATTCTTGGGTATGGGATTTAGCATTTTATGTGAATCGTTTAGTAGATAGGTGCTAACGATTAACAATTGTTGAGTTGTTGTGATAAACACAGATATGGCAGATAACGAACAACCGACCGCCAACCCTAACAATGCCTCAAGGACCGATGCGCATCCTTTGCATATTCATGGTGAACAACATGTTCATGATGGTACTTCCGTTCATGTTGGTGAAGAATCAAATAGAGATGATTATATGCATGAATTAGAAGATGAGGTGGTTAATCTCAGAGAATTTAAAAGACAAACTGAAGCTGCGTCATCTCAGCAACGTTCTCAACAACAAATACCTGTGTTTGGTACTGTTCCTCCCTTTCAGTCGAATAAAACGTGTTCTTTTAAAACGTTCATGGCTAGTAAACCACCTGAGTTTCATGGAAGCACAAATCCGTCTGTGACATTAAACTGGTTAAGAGACATGGAATGAAAATTCGATGTAACACATTGTGAAGAAGAATCTAAGGTTCCGTATGCAGTTCAATGTCTTAAAGATGAAGCTATGGTTTGGTGGGATTTTGTCACCGCTCATTTGACTCAACAACAGAAGGAAGCTATTCGATGGCCCGACTTTCATCAAGAAAGTTTGTAATCTATATTGTTCAGATTTTGACATGGCTCGAATCAGACGAGAGTTTGTGAACTTACAATTGACTAATAAGATGACGATTGATGAGTTGATAGCCCAGTTTTCTGAGAAGCTGCGGTTTGTTCAACGGTGGGTCCCTAATGAGAAAACTAGAATTGAACAGTTTGTGGATGCTTTACCTCCGAATTATCGTACCACTGTAAGATTAGCGAGTACTTTATCTCAGGCTTTTAACCTTGCACGTTCTGTTGATAGTGATATGAGAGTTCAGGGTTATCCAGCTAAGGATGTTTCCTCTCAGAAATCTAGAAGTTATTCTTCAGGAAAAGGAAAGTCGAGATGGCAGAGTAACCGACAGGGTCAAAGATCTAGTAGTAAAAGCGGTTCATCTGGAGGTTCTAACTGGTGTAATTCTTGCAAGTCAAGACATTCTGGGCAGTGTACTCCTCAGACGAATAAATGCCTTAAATGTGGTGAACTTGGGCATGAAATCAAGAATTGCAAGTATCCTAATTTTGTGTGTTAAACATGTAAGAAAGAAGGACATCGGGTTGGTCAGTGTCCTGAGGCGGGGAGACAGGGTTCAGGTTCGGTCGGGAGTTTGGCATCTTCCGGGAAAAAGCGGAAGAATCCTTCGCCAGCTGCAAGTAGGGCATTTTAGATGACAGTCGATGAGGCTGTTCACACAGAGGATGTTATCACTGGTACTTTTCTTATAAACTCTGTACCAGCACGTGTTTTATTTGATTCTGGAGCAAACTGTTCCTTTATCTCTGTGTGCTTCTGTGATAAGTTGAAATTAATTCCTACTGTGATTACTAAGCCTGTAGAAGTAGAAATTGTTAGTGGCAAGTTAGTTCTTGTTACCACTGTTGCACCCGAATAGGTCGGTGTCGTTAACGATAACTATCCGATTACAACAGTGGGTTTTAAATTTATAAGGCTGGGGCCTAGGGTTACTACTATTGCTAATCTAAGGGCTAGCAAAGGATAAGTATGACCTAGAATCGTTCTTCAAAGCGTGACGAATTGAAAGTAGGGAAATTTAGAGACTTTTATGAATTTAGCTAGGGAGAAAAAGGGTTGGTTTAGGTTTTGGGTTTTCTATTCTAAGATCAAACTAAATTGAATCAGAAATGGAGGTTACTTCGGGCGTTCAGCAGTTAAAGCGATTGTCTACTATGAAGTGGTTCAGGTGATATTAAAGCGTGAAGAGTTCTAATGAGGATAAGTTCATAAGTTAATTTGAGTTATTGCTACAATCCTACTATCGGGCTAACGCGGAGGTGTCCACAATCAGGCAAATAGAATGTCACGTGGGTTGCAGAATATATTAAAGCATACACCGAAAGTTCTCTCAAATGCATGTCCATATTATCTAACAGTTAATCTCGAATCCTATTCCCCAATCTCGGTCATCATAGACGTCCAAATCATGGCACAGTTTGTTGAATAAACAATCTTGTAAACGGGTTTTACCCTCGCCGGAGTAAGTTGGAAAAACTGGTCTATGCGGTCAGATAAGATGTCATCACTTATTCGTATGAATTATCAACATTACTCAAGTATGCAACAAGACAGGGAGGATTTGCATTACAAATAGAAACTTAAGTAATACATTTGTTAATCGATTCATAACACAACTACCTTCGGTTATTCTTGACTTCCATACGTTTGTACTTCGCCATAAGCGTTTCCAGTACTATATCGAAGAACAGTCAAATAGGGGCCGTCATGTTATTTCACGATAATTAGGGCTAGGTGTATTTCACTAGTATGATAATCCTAAGGCAACAATCAAACAAGAACATGCAATAAGACAATCAAGATAATAGTTAAACCTAAGCATACAAATGTATTAATTAAATCGAGGATATTTCGAAAGTTGTCTCAAAAATATCGTCTGTCCGAATTAAATCTTGATCTACCTCTATTCCCATATTCCGTGTCTCTTGGATCCTAATTTGGTCTAGAGAACACCGGCCATGCCGAGCTCAATGATTCAATCAAACATAGTATAACTAAGTGACCTATACCCCATGAGTTAGCTACGTTCATTTTTGGATAAGGTTTTAGTCACAATATGAGTTGGGCAGATAAACGATAAAGATTCAATTCCTACATCTATTTATGATACAAAGCACTCGCAATCTCATAACATACAACATAATCACATATTTAAATCTTTCCTACACGACTATCATAGCAGACAATTGAGTTATTTAGCTAATCATGGCAATTTTAGCATGCATATTTAATTTTATTAAAGAAAGAACGAACATAATTAAATATGGAAGATAGATTAAAACCTGATAAACAAATACAATAACTCGTAGCTACAAATGCGTCCCGGAGCACCTCCGTACAAATCTTTCTTGACTATTTAATTAGCTAGTCTAATTAACTAAGGAAGTATTACAATAAATAAAGAGTTGGTGTAATGTGTGTGTGAAGGTGTCTTAAAAGGTGTATATAGAGATGTTGTTACAAATGAACCCAAGCCCTCTATTTATAGGTGAGTTTAGGCTCACATTAGCATCAAGGGGTGCACATTAGCGTAATGTGGGTAAAAAGGTGCACCAGGTACTGTACAACGCGGAAAGGTGGTGCACCGGGTACTGTACAACGCGGAAAGGTGGTGCACCAGGTACGCGAATTAGCCAAAAAAGGAAAGAGAGGCGGGGGGACAGCAGGCCGGCGCCGCCCAGCTGGTGGTCGGCGGCGGCTGGTGGTAGGCCGGCGGCGGCTGGCTGCCACCTGCCCCTTTTTGCCGTATTTTGCTTCGTTTCTTGATTCGTGCGTGTTTTCTTCGTTATGCGCCCGTTTGAGTTGATTCTTTTTTTTTTGGATTCGTAATTCAAAAATGAAGATTTTGACATAAGATAGCCCCTGAGATGAGGTCCCTAGCTCCAGATATCACGTACGAATCATTTGGATCTTCCGGCGGGCGTAGAATCTTCATTCTTTATCCGTTTTAGTTGATTCTTCTTCTGTTGGATTCGTATTTTAAAAATGAACATCTTGGATAAAATGGATGTTGGTGAAGGGCACTTTAGTCTTGAAATCTCGTTTTGATGCCTTGAATCTTCAAACGTGTGTGGAATCTTCGTTCCTCGGTCGTTTTGCTTGATTTTTGTCGTGCAACCTTCGTTTTGGTCTTCTTAACATATTATCACTGATTTGTGTGTTGTTTGAGTCCAAATGCCAAGTATTGCTCCAGAATGAGAGAGATATCGGTGGTAAAAACGTGACTTTTTACACGATATCAAGTATCCCACACTTAGAGTTTTGCTTGTCCTCAAGCAAACCTTCATCAAGTTTGTGAAAGGCTGGAAGGGTGTCTTTGTATTCCGGAGAACTTTGATTCCTGCAGGTTTGGTAGAAAGATTTCGGACGAGGTTCCATCCCTTGATGTTCCCCCAAACTTTTGGTTCTAACAAGCTTTCTTTTCAATCTTCATAATGTAAGATATACATGACTGGGGCCCTCACAGGTGGTCACTCAGTTCACTCAAGTGTATCAGGTTTCCTAACTTCTAATTCACTCAGGGGCCAGTCATGTAGCTCTTCCGTTGTCATAAGCTTGATCGAGAATCAAATCTATAATACCTAAGTGAGGACGGTACTAATTATCCCTAGAAATTCGCAAGAGGGTGAAGATGGTGTATGGAACAAGGGTTTTGGCAGGTGATTTAATTGGGGGTTTAGTATAGCCTAAGAGTGATGACTTGCCTTTGATGTTTTAGATGATACCTCTTTTTGGATTTCTCTCTTTGAGAGCCTTCTTTTCGTGGCTTTTTCTTCTTTGAAGAACCTTTCCTTGGCCTTAAATGATTCTCGGATCTTTTAGCTCTTCAATTTCTTTGGCAGCTTTGTTTGTACTTTCTCTGGAGTCCTTTCGTGGATGATATTCTTTTCCCTTTTGGGGATTCCTTCTAGAGTTTTGTTTCTTGCAGTAGTTTCGCTGACAGAACGGAAACTTAGGCTATGGCCAAGAGATGTAAATAAAGGATTGTTTTTTTTTTTTTTTTTTTTTTTTTTTTTTTTTTTTTGAAGTAAGTATTCGAAACGAAAAGGCTAAGGCTCAACAGGTTTTCTAAATGATCTTCAATGCCGAAAATGGACATTGGCAGGGTTAGGCTTGAAAACGGGAGCTTTACGAGACGGTTTAATCCTAGGGAATGTCAAGATCCTCTAATTGCACCTTCGCCACGTATGACGCTCACTTTTGTAATTTCGAAATGTATTCTCCGAATAAGTTCTTACTCGAGAAGGCATACAATGGCACACTCACAAACAAAAAAGTGAAGCATTAAATGTGAATGCTTTTATATAGCTCAAGATTCCTCACTCATTTTTGGTGGTTTTGTGCCTAGTCATGCGATTGCTTGTTTGAAACTTAGTTTGAAAGTTGTCAAAGAGTTTTTTCCCGTCGTGATTGATTTGCCAAGCCTTTTGAATTTTTGTTGACCGAAAATACCCTTTTTGGGCTTCCCATGATCCAAAAATTTTGAAAATTTTGCTAAAAATATGAGTTTTGCAAAAAAGCTTGATCAAAAGTTTATGTTGCAATACAGTAGTGGATACTACAGCTATCCCACACTTAAAAGAACATTGTCCCTAATGTTCTCTATCTCTAAGTTAGGTTAATCCCACACTTAGATTTTGAATACGAGTAACTATTTTCAAAGTTATTCTCTATTTGTGAGTAATAATCCCACACTTAGAGTTTTTCTTAAAATTCTTGTGTGGTTCAAGCAAAGTAAGGTTATAAGAGACACTTCCTTGTGCTGCGTGTGATGCCACTGGATTTAATGGACTAGGTTCAAGTGTGTGAATTCGCTGGACATGGACCAGGCTCATTAAAAATGAACTCGTTCCATAAATCCTATTCCAAATTCTGCATAGTACACACCCTTCATAAAACACAAATGCTAACACAAGTCAATACATAAATAAAACTAAAAATGGCTAATCCATGTCAGCATAGAGTGCCTCCCGGTCAGTGAAGTCATCGTCCATAAAGATCGTGTTTTCCACGATCGATGTAGGAGATGCCGACTCCTCGAAGGTGTACACAGGCGATGCAGCGCCACTCTCTGGATCCTGGATCCAAGCATCTACTGCAGCAGCTTCCTCCTCTAGTGGGGCCATAAAAGTGGGGTGGTCCTGCGCAGTCAAGCTCCAAGATGGGAATAAATTCCATGGTGGAATGTGCGGAGCGGGATCAGGTCTCATCTGAAAGGGGCACACAGGTGTAGAGGTAAGGCCCAGGGCAGTATGGATCTTAGAGATGGCGGTGTGCTGGACCTCAAGGGCTCTCAGTATAGACCAAGTGACAGCAGGGTCCGCAGCAGTAACCCCATGCTCAAAGATGGGTACTCTAGAGGTCCTTGCGGTCTGTCCCGCTGGTTGGTGAGATTGCGGTAACCTGGAATGGATGGGACGTAACATGAATGACTCCTGAATGTACACTTCCATCAAGTCTGCCAAAATCTCGTCCTGACTAGGGGTTGGTGACTGGGATCCTCTGACAGTCCTCATGCTACTACCCAGTGATGAACTCCGGGAGTGATGCATGGTACGCGAGCGTCTCTGACTGGGGGCTCGTGCTCTGTCTGACTGCGAACTCATCCTGCAAAATATAAAAGGTTAATGGTCTAAGATCATCAGTCCTTCATAAGGTGAGGTACTGCATAGAAAATTGGATTAGCTTAAACACAACAGTAAGATAAAATTAATGCTGAAAACATAAGATAGGCTTGGGGTGCCTCCCAAGAGCGCTTTGTTTATCGAGTCTCGTAGCTTGACTCTTCTACCTTTAAGTGTTCGTCAGGGTGCTTTGCAACCGTAGACTTCCTCGGATGGGGGAAAGTCTTGTACGTAATGTTTTAAACGATGACTGTTTACCTTGAAATTTCCGTCTGGAGCCTCGAGTTCAATGGCGCCATAAGGGAAAACCTTAGAGATTGTAAATGGGCCGCTCCACCTCGTTTTGAATTTACCGGAAAATTTCTTAAATCGAGAGTTAAAGAGTAGAACTTTATCACCTGGATTGAAGAGTGTGGGGCGTAGTTTTGCATCGTGGAGCAACTTAGTTCTTTCCTTGAACTTGTAGGAGCTCTCGTATGCTTGATCTCTTAGTTCTCCTAACTCGTTTAGTTGCATTTTCCGGTGCGTTCCCGTTACTGTAGGATCTAAGCTGCAATTCTTTAGTGCCCAGTAAGCTTTGTATTCGAGTTCGATCGGAAGATGACATGCCTTTCCATATACGAGCCTATAGGGGGTCGTTCCTAATGGTATTTTGTAGGCTGTCCGGAATGCCCATAACGCATCATCTAGCTTGTCTGCCCAGTTTTCCTTGTGTTGACCAACAGTTCGTTCCAAAATTCTTTTTAGCGCTCGGTTTGTTATTTCTGCTTTCCCATTTGTCTGCGGGTGGTAGGCCGTAGATGTCTTATAGGTAACACCATATTGTTGCAATATCTTCATGAACTGAGTATTGCAAAAGTGTGTGCCGCGGTCACTGATGATCGCTCGAGGAGTTCCAAACCAACAGAATAGCTGTTTTAAGAACTTTGTTATGACTCTCGAGTTATTTGTTGGGAAGGCTTGAGCTTCGGCCCATCTGGATACGTAGTCGACAGCTACTAGAATGTATTCCTTTCCGTAGGATTTTGGAAAAGGTCCCATGAAGTCTAATCCCCATATATCGAATATTTCACATGCTTGGATATTCGTTAACGGCATTTCGTTACGCGTTGTGATATTTCCAAACCTTTGGCAAATATCGCAGCGTTTCACCAAGTCTTGTGCATCTCTGAAAATAGTTGGCCAATAGAATCCTGAGTCGTATACTTTCTTTGCTGTCAAATTGGCTGCGTGATGTCCTCCGGTGGGTCCGTGATGGCTTTGATGGAGGATGTGTTCGACTTCCTTTCCATCGACACATCTTCTTATAATCTGGTCGGGACAGACCTTAAATAAATACGGATCATCCCAAAAGTAGTACTTGATATTGCGGTAGAACTTTTGTCTTCGTGATGAAGGCATTCCTTTCCTTGTGATCCCTCCAACTACGAAATTGGCTATGTCTGTAAACCAAGGATCGTCCGTGAATTGTGAGCCTTGCAATTGCTCTCCTAAACTCATTAACTGCTCTTCTGGAAATCGATCTTTGATGTCCCCCTCTGCAAGTTGTTCCATTGATGGATTTTCAAGTCGACTCAGATGGTCTGCGGCGACATTCTCTGCTCCCTTTTTATCTTTTATCTAAATGTCAAATTCTTGTAGGAGTAGAATCCATCTTAACAGTCTTGGTTTTGTGTCACACCCCGCTAAAGCGGAAACGCGAGGTGTAACAGTACCGGGTAACCAATGCACAAGATATAGAAGTAACACCATACATAATTTAGCAAAAGTATTACAAGTTACCACAAGCTCAAAACATAATTCCAAAGGTGATTACAACAAGTTCATAAAAGTTTCCAAAAGTTAGTCATAATCCAAATTAAAGCAAACGCATGTGAGAATGCATCCACACAAAAGTACTCCTAGAATGCGTCTTACTGTCGATCTCCTGAAAAGCATGATAAAACAAACGGTCAACTATGGTCATAGTTGGTGAGTTCACAGGTTTAATGTCATAGATAAATGAATCAAAAGCTTTGTTCATCAAGTATATAAATATAAATGATTGGTTGTAATTATTGCGAATAGGAAAGTAGTATATACGAATGTTAATGCAATGAGGCCACTACTAAACCGATTAGACCGACACATGCCCCAAGCTCCATGTTCTATCGGTAACATGAGTAAAAGTAATACTATGCACCCACGTTACAGTGTGAGTAAGGGATGGTCTACCCTAAATAGCGCTATCCATAAATATTAACGGCTCGTCTGGCTCTCGAACGAGTTAATAAGTAGTGTAAAGGTATTTCCGGGGACTTTAGCACGATAGTACTCAAGCATAACAATAGTATACACACCAATTCGCATAAGTAGCATGGCAAAGATTTAACAAGTTCATGAATGTATAACCAATTTAGTAAAAATTTAGAATCATGCTTTTCACCCCAAAATATTAAACGAGTGAAAAAGGGGCTGTGAGAACTCACTGTTGAGCGTAAGCGTGAATCGACGGATGTAACACGTGTGCTTGACGAATATGACTCCTATCCAAGTCCTATGAACACGAGGTCTCTAGTTAGATTCTCGGTAAATTGGTTTGTTAAGATTGTTTAGTTAAATATCTAGATTACAAAGTGCCTTTTTGGTTTGATTGATTTGAAGTTTGTTAATGTCCGATTATCGCGTTTGTGTACAACAATGAATGCTAATATATTACATAAAAAAAATTGTCGAACGTCTCATACAAGTCGTATAATGCCACGTGATTGTAGTGTCCATATTTCATATTGTTTTGAGTTTTGGAACATTGGTTCCTTACAATTTATGTTTATTAATCCATAACCCGATAATACCACATAAGACACCCCAAACCCTTCTTGTTAGCATTATTTCCGAAAATAGTAAGTTTTCCATTTCCGAAACCGAGACTCATTTTTGTTGACTCGGTCAAAACTTCTCGGTTTGACCCGAGACTTATACCCAACCCTTAAACATGTTCATAAGTCATTAAAAGTTATTCTTTCCCTAAATAACAAGTCCGCAAGTGTCGGTTTTTCAATTTTACCAAAATCAGTCAACATTTTTATTTTCAGAAATTTATCTCTGTTTGTTGTATTTACTAAAAATACTTCTGGCTTGAAATCAAATATAGTAAAAATCACAGATTATCCCCAATATGTTATCTAGTTACTGTAATTTTTCCAATATTTAAAAATTAGTGAAAATATTTTTAATATTTTCTTTTATTTTCTGTGTCCAAATAGGGACACATGCATGCAATCATTACATCTGAGTAAAATACATTGGGTTACAGAAAAAGTGATCAACAGAAACGTTGTAACCAACAAAATTTGTAAACTTTTGGCGTTGGTTTCAAGTTATTTGGAGGTGTGAGGCTCTAGATATGATTAAAATACCAAGATAAACGTTTCTGACCCTTTTCAACAGTTTGTATATCTTTTGTCCCAAAAATTATTTAAAATATCAAACGAATTCAGAAAAATATGAGATTTGTGGGGTTGGAAAGTTTACTTCCAGAACTTGAATTCCATTTTCATGAAGAAATTATTTTTATAAAAATCGTGGAAGTTGAACAAACTTTCTGGACAGGAACATTCAAGTTCATGGTTGAGTGTTTTATTCAAAGTGGAGAACATCAATCATGAAATATAAGAAGATTTTCATCTCTTGACCTATAAATCCATGTTCTAACACATGCATGGTGTTGAAATACATCCATGATGTGCTAGAGATGATTACATCACAAGAACAAGACTTTAAAGATGAATATGAACAATCTTTCAAATAAAACGTATTTTACACTTGATTTTCGGTTTGATCATGGATTATCACATTCTTTTAACACGTAAACATGTGAGAGTGATAACCTACAAACATCAAGCTTTATATAGGGATTTTTAGCCATGGGAGGGCTAAAATCCGAAATTTTTGAAGAAAACATAAGAAGAAATGATAGATAACAAGATTAAATGTTGTAGCTTACCTTTCTTGTTAAAATTTGGTGATGAACACCTTTAAATTATTGGATTTCTCTTGAATGTTTGCTGGAATTTTAGAGAGAAGATGAAGGAGATGTGTGTGTGTTTTTAGAGAGAGAGGGAGAGATGAAAGGGTGTGTGTGTTTTGGAAGAAATGAAGAAGTGATTAGGGATTTAGGGGAAATAAAAGAATTAAATGAAATGGGGGGGGGGGGGGGGGGGGGTGGGAGTGCCGAAATTTTCAGCATATTATTGTTGTTGTTATATATATATTTTTTTTGTTAAATAAAGTGTATAAAAGTTGTCTAATTAATTTGTATTAATTTGATATAAATATATGTATTTTATGAGGTTTATTTTGTGATGTTTTGGTGATTAAAATTTGAGTTTTGAAAAGTGAGAAATTTTAAGTTCTTGTCTTAAGTTATGATAAACTTAATTTGTCTAATTTTAATGTTCATGTATTATTCATCCGATTAAGTTTGCGTTGTCGAGTTACGAAAATTTCAGTTTTGCAAACCGTTAAGGGTTTTATTAAAGCATCAAGGGATGAACTTTTCTTTGATTAATTTGGCACTTAGTAACCTATTATAACATCTCTAAAAGAACTTATGGTTCACTAAGCAATCTCTAAGTCGTTCTATGGCTAAATAAGCTTGCGAAGTCGTAACCTAGGAATTTCACTCTGATTTAAGGAATGCGGTAAATGTAATTTAAAATTCGAGTGTGATAATGACCTGAGGTTTGACGGTTGTCACAATATCCCATCGTTGAAATGAATTTCGTCCCGAAATTCAACTCGTCCCATTGTGCTACGAAGCACTCGAGAATAGATGCGGATACTTGCGTCGGAATTGATCCTCGCGCTCCCAAGTGAATTCAGGACCCCGTCGCGAATTCCACCGGACTTTAACTATGGGAATTCGGCTTCGCTTCAAACTCTTGACTTCACGGTCTATGATTTGAATTTGGTTATTCCACCAAGTCAATGCTCTTCCCTGAAACATGCATGACGCATATTCAACTTGGCTTCCAGGTGAGCATTTACTGATCAAAGATATGTTGAAGACTCTTATGGTCAGTAAACACAGTGCACTTTGTACCATACAGATAGTGTCTCCAGATCTTAAGGGCAAAGACTACAGCTCCTAGCTCCAAGTCGTGTGTTGTATAATTCTTCTCATGCTCCTTGAGCTGCCTTGATGCATAAGCGATGACCTTATTCTTTTGCATCAGCACACATCCCAATCCCTGGTGTGACGCATCACAGTATACGACAAAATCCTCTGTTCCCTCGGGTAACGCCAAGATTGGTGCGTCGCATAGCCTATTCTTCAGTGTTTGGAATGCTTCCTCCTGCATTTTCCCCCAAACAAACTCCTTCGCCTTTTAGGTCAATTCTGTTAAAGGCTTAGCGATTTTTGAAAAGTTCTCAATGAATCTCCGGTAGTAACCAGCCAATCCCAGAAATTGACGAATTTCTGTAGGGGTTCTCGGAGTCCCCCACTTTTTAATTGCTTCAATCTTAGCTGGGTCCACCTGGATTCCTTTTTCGTTGACCACGTGACCAAGGAAGTGTATCTCTCGGAGCCAAAATTCGCACTTTGAGAACTTAGCATACAATTTTTGGTCCTTGAGTAGTTCTAGTATCAACTTCAAATGATGTTCGTGATCTTCCTTATTCCGTGAGTAAATCAATATGTCGTCGATGAACACTATCACGAACTTATCTAGGTATGGTCTGCATACCCTATTCATCAAATCCATGAAAACTGCAGGTGCATTTGTTAGTCTGAAGGGCATTACCAAGAACTCGTAGTGTCCATATCGAGTTCTAAAGGCTGTCTTAGGAACGTCTTCCTCGCGCACACCCACTTGATGGTATCCAGATCGTAGATCAATTTTTGAAAAGTAGGATGCGCCTTGTAGCTGATCAAATAGATCATCTATTCGGGGAAGAGGGTAACGATTCTTAATAGTCAACTTGTTTAGTTCTCTATAATCAATACACATCCGGAATGACCCATCTTTCTTTTTGACGAAGAGAACGGGAGCTCACCAGGGCGATGAGCTTGGCCGAATCAAACCTTTGCTCAGAAGTTCTTGTAATTGTTCTGATAGTTCCTGCATCTCAGCCGGTGCCAAGCGATATGGTGCTTTAGCTACAGGTGCTGCCCCGGGAACTAGATCGATTCGAAATTCGACTTGCCTTGGCGGGGGAAGTCCAGGTAAATCTTCCGGGAAAACTTCGGGGTGATCTCTAACTACAGGTATATCTTGGATACGCTTCTCCTTCGGTTTCTTTTCCACCACGTGAGCCAGAAATGCATGGCACTCTTTCTCTAGATACTTACGCATCTTTATAGTCGACACAATTTTGAGCTCTCGATCGGGTTTATCTCCTTGCACAGCAAGAGTTTCTCCGTCTTGGAGAGGTATTCGGATAACTTTTTCAAAACATACAATCTCCGCTCGGACCTTGGTGAGCCAGTCCATACCCACCACTACATCGAAACTTTTCAGTTCAATTGGAATTAGGTCGATATTAAATGACTTATTAGCTAGGTTCAAGGTACAACCTAGAATTATGTCCCTAGCCTGAAATTCATGACCATTAGCATACTCGATAATATAGATCTCCTTTAGTTTGTCTGGCTTTAAATTAATCAGTGGCCTAAACTCTAGTGAGACAAAACTTCTTTCTGCTCCAGAGTCAAACAGTACAGACGCGTAGTGATTGTTTAAGAGGAATGTACCTGTCACAGCGTTCGGATCCTGCCTTGCTTCCTCAGTTCCAATGACAAACGCCCGTCCTCGTGCTGGGCCCCTTTGATTTCCAGCATTCTTATTAGGGGCTCTAGTCAGCCTAGGGCAAGTGTTCTTGAGATGGTCCAGGCTTCCACACTCGAAGCATGCTGCTTTTTGCCCATTGTTCCCATTACCACTCTTGCAGTACTTGGAATAGTGGCCCGTCCGTTTACACTTGTCGCACACCGGACAATTTCCAGAATGGTGAAAGTTGCACTTGTTACACTTTGGATGTGGCCCGGTGTATTGCTTCGGTCCTTGGGCAACCACACCAAAATTTTTCGCCACCATCTGTTTCTTATCCGGGTTACCACCACCCCGGTTCCTTGGTTGGTTCTCCTGCTTCCTCTTTCCATTATCTTTCCCTTTCGATGATCCACCTGATCTAATTACATCATTTGTCAGGCAGTTAGCCAAGACTACAGCCGCCTGAATGGTTGATGGGTTTGCCGAGGTAACCATCCCTCGTATTTCTGGAGCTAAACCCCATATGTACCTGTCCACTCTTTTCTCCTCTAGGGTAACCATGTGGGGTACTAGCCTTGCAAGCTCAAGAAATCGGGCAGTGTACTTATCGATGTCAGTTCCAATCATGGCGTGATTCCAGAATTCAGATTCTAATTTCTGAAGTGCATCCTTTGGACAATACTCTTCGATCAACAACCTTTTCAATTCCTCCCATGAAAGGTTATACGCAGCTTCGCGACCTCTGGTTCAGAATCCTCATAGGGGGCCTCCTCTGGCTCGGAACTCAATGTATTGTCGCGAGGGCGACCAGTGTAGTAGCCAGAATCGTCAGCCGATCCAAGAGCGTGAAGTGAGGAGTGTGACATGGTAAGTCTGTATAAAGAGGAGAACTTAGTTCCTAAAGATATACTTAGTTACTAATAGTGCTACTATGGATGCCTACAATATGCAATGCACACACACAACGTTTGCATTCCAAAGGTTTAAACAGGGAAGAAAAATCAACATAATCGTAGTATACCTATTCCGTGTCTCGCATAATCTTACCTAAATTAAACATAGGTGATCAGGCTATGCCTAATTGAGGTCCAATAATGCAACACATGATTTAGTTATACTAGTACTATGCTCGGTTTAGTTTGATTGGTAATACCTTTGGAGTTTTAAGAAAATATTTTAAGGAAAAATGTTGGTTATAGTTGGGGTTTTTGTTTGGAAAAACCGGCATTCTCTATAACCTTAGGCTCTGATACCAAATCTGTCACACCCCGCTAAAGCGGAAACGCGAGGTGTAACAGTACCGGGTAACCAATGCACAAGATATAGAAGTAACACCATACATAATTTAGCAAAAGTATTACAAGTTACCACAAGTTCAAAACATAATTCCAAAGGTGATTACAACAAGTTCATAAAAGTTTCCAAAAGTTAGTCATAATCAAAATTAAAGCAAACGCATGTGAGAATGCATCCACACAAAAGTACTCCTAGAATGCGTCTTACTGTCGATCTCCTGAAAAGCATGATAAAACAAACGGTCGACTATGGTCATAGTTGGTGAGTTCACAGGTTTAATGTCATAGATAAATGAATCAAAAGCTTTGTTCATTAAGTATATAAATATAAATGATTGGTTGTAATTATTGCGAATAGGAAAGTAGTATATACGAATGTTAATGCAATGAGGCCACTACTAAACCGATTAGACCGACACATGCCCCAAGCTCCATGTTCTATCGGTAACATGAGTAAAAGTAATACTATGCACCCACGTTACAGTGCGAGTGAGGGATGGTCTACCCTAAATAGCGCTATCCATAAATATTAACTGCTAGTCTGGCTCTCGAACGAGTTAATAAGTAGTGTAAAGGTATTTCCGGGGACTTTAGCACGATAGTACTCAAGCATAACAATAGTATACACACCAATTCGCATAAGTAGCATGGCAAAGATTTAACAAGTTCATGAATGTACAACCAATTTAGTAAAAATTTAGAATCATGCTTTCACCCCAAAATATTAAACAAGTGAAAAAGGGGCTGTGAGAACTCACTGTTGAGCGTAAGCGTGAATCGACGGATGTAACACGTGTGCTTGACGAGTATGACTCCTATCCAAGTCCTATGAACACGAGGTCTCTAGTTAGATTCTCGGTAAATTAGTTTGTTAAGATTGCTTAGTTAAATATCTAGATTACAAAGTGCCTTTTTGGTTTGATTGGTTTGAAGTTTGTTAATGTCCGATTATCGCGTTTGTGTACAACAATGAATGCTAATATATTACATAAAAAAATTGTCGAACGTCTCATACAAGTCGTATAATGTAACGTGATTGTAATGTCCATATTTCATATTGTTTTGAGTTTTGGAACATTGGTACCTTACAATTTATGTTTATTAATCCATAACCCGATAATACCACATAAGACACCCCAAACCCTTCTTGTTAGCATTATTTCCGAAAATAGTAAGTTTTCCGTTTCCGAAACCGAGACTCATTTTTGTTGACTCGGTCAAAACTTCTCGGTTTGACCCGAGACTTATACCCAACCCTTAAACATGTTCATAAGTCAGAAAAAGTTATTCTTTCCCTAAATAACAAGTCCGCAAGTGTCGGTTTCTCAATTTTACCAAAATCAGTCAACATTTTTATTTTCAGAAATTTATCTCTGTTTGTTGTATTTATTAAAAATACTTCTGGCTTGAAATCAAATATAGAAAAAATCACAGACTATCCCCAATATGTTATCTAGTTACTGTAATTTTTCCAATATTTAACAATTAGTGCAAATATTTTTAATATTTTCTTTTATTTTCTGTGTCCAAATAGGGACACATGCATGCAATCATTACATCTGAATAAAATACATTGGGTTCCATAAAAAGTGATCAACAGAAACGTTGTAACCAACAAAATTTGTAAACTTTTGGCGTTGGTTTCAAGTTATTTAGAGGTGTGAGGCTCTAGATATGATTAAAATACCAAGATAAAAGTCTCTGACCCTTTTCAACAGTTTGTATATCTTTTGTCCCAAAAATTATTTAAAATATCAAACGAATTCAGAAAAATATGAGATTTGTGGGGTTGGAAATTTTACTTCCAGAACTTGAAGTTACACTATAAAAACTTCCATTTTCATGAAGAAATTATTTTTATAAAAATCGTGGAAGTTGAACAAACTTTCTGGACAAGAACATTCAAGTTCATGGTTGAGTGTTTTATTCAAAGTGGAGAACATCAATCATGAAATATAAGAAGATTTTCATCTCTTGACCTATAAATCCATGTTCTAACACATGCATGGTGTAACAACCGCCAAATTAGGACTAGTAATTAGTGCATAATTCTCTGTTAATACATGTAATTAGTTCTGTGTTAGGCTAATTAATGTATCAAAATATATATTGATGAATATATACGATTATGCGATTTGATTAAATCGTACGCAAATTAAATCGAATGTATTTCGGTTCCATAAATATGGACGTTGGTGACCAATTTTATTAAATAACGCAACATTATTTAATAATGCTATTATATCAAAAATATTATTATGATAATATTTCGTATTCATTTCGGATCATACAAACAAAACTTATATGATTTAAAAATGTAAAACGCGCAAACAAACTAAGTTACATTTTATAATTTTCGGAACTTAAATAATTCAACTAAAAATATTTAGTAATTTTCCGTATCTTAAAAATATATTTAAGCGTATAAAAATAATTTAACGTTTGAACGACGGAGCGAACGAACACCACACGGAGCGGGAGCGCGGGGCGAAAAATGGGAGTTTAACCTCCCACTTCCACCCTTTCTTTTTCATTTCTTTCTTTCTTTCTCTCTCTCTTCCATCTTTTTCTCTCAAAATTTCATCACCACCACCATCACTAAATCGGAAAATACTACTATCAAACGGCCTTGGATTTCATTACTACTTTAGGATAAAAGACTCACGGCTTCACGATCTACAACTCTATCTTCCCGAAATTTTATTTTGGCAATTTGTAAGTTTCCGACAAAATCCCGAAACCACTCGATTCTTAGTATTTTCACTTGTTAGTTGTTTATATAACTTATATATGTCCCTTACAAAGTGTAGAACACGATTTTATATCTTAAAAAACGGGTTTGAATTGGGTTTTTGGCCGGAAAAATCTCGACAGTCGGACTTTCTGGGCTGGTGTTCTTCAGTGCGACACAAGGCTTGTGTCGCATGTAGTGTCGTATTTTGCCTGTTATGTCGCACCTAGTGTCGTATAAATCCTTTTGTGTCGTACCCTTTACGACACAACGTTGTGTCGCATCTTATGTCGTATTTTTCATACGACACAATCACTATGTCGCTGTTGAATCAGCATCTCGAATCTATACGACACAACCCTTGTGTCGTATAGGTATTGTGTCGCATTTCCATGCGACACAACCCTTGTGTCGCATGATTGAGTCGCATAAAACAGCAGGTTTTCAAACTAAAAATTTCACTAAATGTCGAACCTATATAACCTCAAACACTTATACGATACGACTTATAAAACACATTGGAACACACTTGTAAGTGCAAAACACCAATAACATGATAATAATACTTAAAGTTATTATTTCAAATCCATCACCAACGGGCCGTACACGTTTTCAAACACTTAACAAATCAAACAAATCGTAGTAATTTGGACATATATATAGTTGTGTAACAACTACAAGGGTGATCTTTTGAGATACCCAATCATATTTATAACCATCGCGTGTCGTGGACACCCTCAGGTTACAAGTCTTTGGACTTCATCACTCGGCTAATCAACTTACGTTTATTTAAACGCTTACAGACTCAGGTGAGTCTCATAGCCCCTCTTTTCACTATTTTACTCAGGGGTGTGATATATTGCTCATTTTTAACATGTGAACGCAAGTACAAACATTTTCATATACTACATGAGTTTTCTCACGACTAATCATTTAAAGTCCTCCGTCAGCATAGTTGTTAATACGTTGTAGCGTGCATATTAGTATATGGTACCATATAGGATTGACCCTCCTCGTTCGGGTTAGCAAGCACTAACCGGGTAAACGGACGTACTAATATTTGGGAAGACGAATGTTGATTAGGCATTCGTGGAGGCACCTCGCCCGGAATTCTCTATAGGGGACCCGGCCTTCGAGTTAAGCTCAACTATGTGCTCATGGCTGTATACATATACATTATCAATTGCTGGATGCAATTCAATCATTATTAAATCTTGCGGTTCATACTATATTACTTGATTTCAAACCTGTGAGCTCACCAGCTTTAGCTGACCCATTTAGCATGTATCGCAGGTACCAAGCAGTAGATTGCTTCAGCTTCAGGACTTTTAGCTCGAGTCAGCATACAGACGATTGAGATTTTCTTGCATTAGTATATTTTGTACAAGTACTTATGTACTGAAATCTCCTTTTATTTAAACTCGAGCTATGTAAAGCTATAAATGTTGTAAACATTTTCAATATTAATATATTTTGTTAAAACGACGCATATAGAGTCGTTTACTATATATATTTGTGCTTTGTTATTGATTAGTAACACCCAAATCGTGCTTCCGCAAATCTTTAAATTTGGGGGTGTTACAGATTGGTATCAGAGCCTAAGGTTATAGTGAACTAGGTTGCATTTAGTGGACCTAGACTATGACCATTAGGCAGTATTCCTTATTAGGTATAACTGGTTCAGTGATTACGTCATACGAGTTTAATTTAACATAGCCTGATTAACTATGTACAATTAAGCAAAGATGATGTAAGATCTGAAAGTAGTTATGGCCGAACAGGGTACACTAGAAGACTCTGACCTCGAGAGAACCGAGACCTAAACATGTTTGTGCTAGACACTCAATAGGCTGTATTATATAGGAACTATATGAATATAGGCCTCACCCTTACTAACGCTTTGTCTCAGAAATGGCAAACACACTGCCCAATTCATCGCTCTCTCAATCCGGGTCGCAGAACCCAAGGGTAGCTAGGAGGAACGCCAGGTTGCCTCGATCTGGCCCGTACCCCACTCACTTCACCTTGCCGGTCATAGCCGCTAGGGTGAACCAACACGAGCAGCGACTTCTCACCATGGACGTTGTGTTGCAGGAAACAAACGAAAACTGGAGACTTACATCTCTCGAACGCATCGAACAAGTCTCCGAGGATCACGAAACCACCGTTAACAATGTAGACATTCTTTTCAACAAAGTGGTGGAGATAAGCGTAGAGACCGCCCTTTTGAAACACCGGCTTGAAGAATGTGAACAACGCTCACGGGAAACGGAAGAATATGCCCGTGGATTGGTACAGCGACTAGCATTGGCTGAAGACAACGCCCGACAGGCCAGCAGACTTGCAAATACTGTGGATCGTCTCATTGAAATGATGGAGCAGATTAATCTACGTTAAGACTAGTGTAGTTCTTGCCTTGTAATCTATCTTGTAGTTTAATAACTATCTAAGCGCTACTTTGTAATTCGTTCGGATGTAACAATTCCCGACACCCCTTTTGTAATACATCCGTAGGATGTAACCTTTGAACTCATAGTATCTATCAAATATTCCTTGCTATTTCAACCTATATTAATTGCCATTTTTATATTGATGTTATGTATTGCCTCTTTTATACATGAACATCTGTGACAATTACAAATTCCTACAAAATCTCATGTATCTTCATTTCTTTTATTGAAGAATCATGCCGCTAAAGACAAGACCTTACACCGATGCTCAGCTTACATCGCTCATAACCCAGGCTGTGACTGAAGCCTTGGCTCGGAATACTCCACAGAATTCCGCAAGGAACAGCGATGCCGCTGAAACCCCCGCTACTAAACCTTGTTCTTACAAGGACTTTCAAAGCTGCAAACCCTAAAGCTTTAAGGGTACTGAAGGAGCCATCAGACTGATCAGATGGTTTGAGAAGATGGAAACTGTTTTCCGTGTAAGCAAATGCGCGGAGAACGACAAAGTAAACTTCGCCACCTGCTCTCTCGAAGATGATGCCCACTCTTGGTGGAACTCATATTCCCAATCAGTGGGTGCTGACACTGCCTACCAACTCTCTTGGGAGGACTTGAAAGCAAAACTCACTGCCAAATACTGCTCGATCGATAAACTCCAAAAGCTGGACGAGGAGTTCTGGAACCTAAAAGTTCAGGGTGGTGATATCGATGGTTATACCACCAGATTTCAACAACTCGCTGCCCTCCGCCCAGCCATGGTAAGCACAGAAACTGATAAAATCAGGAAGTACATCCTTGGTCTTCCTGAGCCTGTTCGGGGGCATGTTGCCTCTTAAAACCAAGCCACCTTTGACGGTGCAATCCTACTGGCCCAAGACCTGATGGCAATGAGCCAAGATTCTGAACCACCCACTTCATCCTCCCACAATAACAAAAGAAAGTGGTCTGACTACCACAACAACCACCCAAACCAACAAAACAGGAAATCCGACACCATCAAAGCCTACAACACCACCACAGACATCAAACGGGGCTACACTGGGAGCAAACCTTATTGTTCCAAGTGCAGCCGTCACCATGAAGGTTCCTGTGGTCCCTTTTGCAACAATTGCAAGAGGTACGGCCACCTCACCAAAGATTGCCACTCTCCTACCAACAACAACCCTAACAACACCAGGACACCCAAAGTCTGCTTTGAGTGTGGGAACCCCGGGCACTTCAGAGACACGTGCCCAAAGCTGAAGAATAACAACAACAACAACCGCAACAACAACAACAACAACACCCGAAGTAGATCCTTCATCATCAACTCCGGGGACGCCCGCCAAGACCCGAATGTGGTCTCGGGTATGTTCCTCCTCAACAACTTAACTGCTTCTGTTCTATTTGATACTGGTGCTGATAAAAGCTTTATCTCCGATGACTTTTGCCCATTACTTGACATCACTCCTGTTGCATTAGATGTTAAGTACACTGTAGAGCTAGCTAATGGGAAACTTATAGAAACCAATAGTGTGATACCTAATTGCACTTTAAATCTAGCTAACGAAACCTTTTCAATCGATCTTGTACCCGTTGAAATCGGAAGTTTCGACGTCATCATTGGAATGGACTGGTTGTCCAAACACCGAGCCGAAATTGTTTGTTTCGATAAGATCGTCCGTATCCCACTCGCCGTCGGTAGAACCTTGATCATACAGGGGGAGACCGGTGGGACGAGACTCAATGTTATCTCCTGCCTAAAAACCCGAAAATTTCTGAGAAAGGGTTACCCTGCAATACTCGCACACATCACAGAGAAGAAGTCGGAGGAGAAGCGACTTGAGGATGTGCCAATTGTCAGAGACTTTCCCGAAGTCTTTCCGGAAGAACTACCTAGTCTACCTCCACCTAGACAGGTTGAATTCTCAATTGATCTTGTGCCGGGTGCCGCACCGGTGGCCCGTGCACCGTACCGCTTAGCCCCATCTGAACTTCAGGAGTTGTCCGCCCAGTTACAGGAACTCCTGGATAGAGGATTCATTAGACCGAGTTTTTCACCTTGGGGAGCTCCGGTCTTATTTGTTAAAAAGAAGGACGGTTCTTTCCGAATGTGCATCGACTACCGAGAATTGAACAAATTGACCGTCAAAAACCGATACCCACTCCCTCGCATTGATGATCTATTCGACCAACTTCAGGGTTCAAGTTTCTACTCAAAAATCGACCTGCGATCAGGATATCATCAGTTACGGGTTCGCGACACCGATATTCCAAAAACTGCTTTCAGAACTCGTTACGGGCACTACGAATTTCAAGTGATGCCCTTTGGTCTAACCAACGCACCGGCTGTATTCATGGACCTCATGAACCGGGTGTGTAAACCTTACCTCGACAAGTTTGTCATTGTCTTTATCGATGACATACTCATTTACTCGCGCAACGAGCAAGAACATGCGCAACACCTCAAAACCATCCTTGAACTACTTAGACACGAGGAGCTTTACGCCAAATTCTTTAAGTGGAGTTCTGGATAAAAACCGTTCAATTCCTTGGTCACGTGATCGACAGTCAGGGAATTCACGTTGACCCATCAAAAATCGAAGCTGTCGAAAACTGGCAAGCACCCACCTCTGCAACTGAAGTACGTCAATTCCTGGGTCTTGCTGGGTACTATAGGCGATTTATTGAAAATTTCTCCAAAATAGCTCAACCACTCACCGTACTGACTCGGAAGGACAAAAAGTTCGATTAGACCGGTAAACAAGAGTCAGCGTTCCAATTATTAAAACAAAAGCTTTGCAGTGCTCCAATTCTATCCTTGCCCGAAGGCACCGATGACTTCGTCGTATACTGCGATGCTTCCCATCAAGGTCTCGGTTGTGTGCTGATGCAACGAGACAAAGTCATTGCCTATGCCTCACGACAGCTGAAAATTCACGAAAAGAACTACACCACTCATGATCTCGAACTTGGAGCTGTCGTTTTTGCTCTCAAAATCTGGAGACATTACCTCTACGGCACTAAGTGCACAATCTTTACCGACCACAAAAGTCTCCAACACATCTTCGACCAAAAAGATCTTAACATGAGGCAACGTCGATGGGTCGAGTTGCTTACCGATTACGACTGCGAGATCAAGTACCATCCAGGGAAGGCTAATGTGGTAGCCGATGCCCTCAGTCGAAAGGAACGACCAAAACCACTTCGAGTCCGAGCCCTCAGTATGACTATTCACAACGATCTTACCATTCAGATTCATACCGCTCAGATCGAAGCCCTGAAACCTGAAAACGTCAAAAACGAAGCCTTACGGGGTATTGACAAACAGTTTGAAACCAAATCTAACGGGATTAGGTATTTCTCAAACCGGATCTGGTTGCCTAATTTCGGGAACCTACGAGACTTGGTGATGGATGAAGCTCACAAGTCCAAATACTCTATCCATCCGAGATCCGATAAGATGTACCACGGAATCAAGGAATTTTATTGGTGGCCGAACATGAAAGCCGAAATCGCCACTTATGTCAGCAAGTGTCTTACTTGCTCGAAAGTCAAAACCGAACATCAGAAACCTCCTGGTTTACTCCAACAACCTGAAATCCCTGAATGGAAATGGGAACAAATTGCCATGGATTTCATAACCAAACTACCCAAGTCGTCGAGTGGTTGCGATACCATTTGGGTGATCGTCGATCGTCTCACCAAATCTGCTCATTTCCTGGCAATCAAGGAAAATGATTAAATGGAGCGCCTTGCACAAATCTACATCAAAGAAATTGTTTCTCAACACGGTGTTCCAATCTCGATCATCTCCGACAGAGATGCCCGTTTCACCTCTCACTTTTGGCAATCACTTCAAAAAGGATTGGGTACTCGTCTTGATATGAGTACCGCATACCATCCTCAAACCGATGGCCAAAGTGAACGAACCATTCAGACACTGGAAGATATGCTACGCGCCTGCGTAGTTGATTTCGGTACAAACTGGGAAAGACATCTACCGTTGTGCGAATTCTCGTACAATAACAGCTATCACGCCTGCATTAAAGCTACACCTTTTGAGGCACTGTACGGTCGAAAGTGCCGATCACCGATCTGTTGGACTGAAGTGGGAGATAGTCAACTCACTGGTCCTGAACTCATACACGCCACCACTGAGAAAATTGTGGAAATCCAAAACCGACTCAAAGCCGCACGTGATCGTCAGAAAAGTTATGCTGACGTGAGACGCAAACCACTCGAGTTCCAAGTTAGGGATCGAGTACTCTTAAAAGTATCGCCTTGGAAAGGCGTCATCCGTTTTGGCAAACGCGGGAAGTTAAATCCCAGGTACATCGGGCCTTTTGAGATCCTCGAAACGGATTGGCCCCGTAGCTTATCGATTGCAGCTGCCATCCGAACTCAGCAGCGTGCACCCTACCTTTCACATTTCTAACTTGAAGAAATGTCTGTCAGATGAGACACTTATTATCCCACTCGATGAAATTCGTGTTGACGATAAACTTTATTTCGTTGAGGAACCCGCTGAAATCATGGACCGTGAGGTCAAACAACTAAAACAAAGTTGTATTCCCATCGTCAAAGTCAGATGGAATTCGAGGCGCTGTCCGGAATTCACTTGGGAATGGGAAGACCAAATGCTACTCAAGTATCCTCAGCTATTCACCGATTCTACATCAACCACGACTTCGAGCTAAATTTCGGGACGAAATTCTCCTAACGGGGGGAGAATGTAACACCCGCCAAATTAGGACTAGTAATTAGTGCCTAATTCTCTGTTAATACATGTAATTAGTTCTGTGTTAGGCTAATTAATGTATCAAAATATATATTGATGAATATATACGATTATGCGATTTGATTAAATCGTACGCAAATTAAATCGAATGTATTTCGGTTCCATAAATACGGACGTTGGTGACCAATTTTATTAAATAACGCAACATTATTTAATAAGGCTATTGTATCAAAAATATTATTATGATAATATTTCATATTCATTTCGGATCATACAAACAAAACTTATATGATTTAAAAATGTAAAACGCGCAAACAAACTAAGTTACATTTTATAATTTTCGGAACTTAAATAATTCAACTAAAAATATTTAGTAATTTTCCGTATCTTAAAACTATATTTAAGCTTATAAAAATAATTTAACGTTTGAACGACGGAGCGAACGAACACCACACGGAGCGGGAGCGCGGGGCGAAAAATGGGAGTTTAACCTCCCACTTCCACCCTTTCTTTTTCATTTCTTTCTTTCTTTCTCTCTCTCTCTTCCATCTTTTTCTCTCAAAATTTCATCACCACCACCATCACTAAATCGCAAAATACTACTATCAAACGGCCTTGGATTTCATTACTACTTTAGGATAAAAGACTCACGGCTTCACGATCTACAACTCTATCTTCCCAAAATTTTATTTCGGCAGTTTGTAAGTTTCCGACAAAATCCCGAAACCAGTCGATTCTTAGTATTTTCACTTGTTAGTTGTTTATATAACTTATATATGTCCCTTACAAAGTGTAGAACACGATTTTATAGCTTAAAAAACTGGTTTGAATTGGGTTTTTGGCCTGAAAAATCTCGACAGTCGGACTTTCTGGGCTGGTGTTCTTCAGTGCGACACAAGGCTTGTGTCGCATGTAGTGTCGTATTTTGCCTGTTATGTCGCACCTAGTGTCGTATAAATCCTTTTGTGTGGTACCCTTTACGACACAACGTTGTGTCGCATCTTATGTCGTATTTTTCATACGACACAATCACTATGTCGCTGTTGAATCAGCATCTTGAATCTATACGACACAACCCTTGTGTCGTATAGGTATTGTGTCGCATTTCTATGCGACACAACCCTTGTGTCGCATGACAAACTTTTGTGTCGCATGATTGTGTCGCATAAAACAGCAGGTTTTCAAACTAAAAATTTCACTAAGTGTCGAACCTATATAACCTCAAACACTTATACGATACGACTTATAAAACACATTGGAACACACTTGTAAGTGCAAAACACCAATAACATGATAATAATACTTAAAGTTATTATTTCAAATCCATCACCAACGGGCCGTACACGTTTTCAAACACTTAACAAATCAACCAAATCGTAGTAATTTGGACATATATATAGTTGTGTAAACAAGGGTGATCTTTTGAGATACCCAATCATATTTATAACCATCGCGTGTCGTGGACACCCTCAGGTTACAAGTCTTTGGACTTCATCACTCGACTAATCAACTTACGTTTATTTAAACGCTTACAGACTCAGGTGAGTCTCATAGCCCCTCTTTTCACTATTTTACTCAGGGGTGTGATATATTGCTCATTTTTAACATGTGAACGCAAGTACAAACATTTTCATATACTACATGAGTTTTCTCACGACTAATCATTTAAAGTCCTCCGTCAGCATAGTTGTTAATACGTTGTAGCGTGAATATTAGTATATGGTACCATATAGGATTGACCCTCCTCGTTCGGGTTATCAAGCACTAACCGGGTAAACGGACGTACTAATATTTGGGAAGACGAATGTTGATTAGGCATTCGTGGAGGCACCTCACCCGGAATTCTCTATAGGGGACTCGGCCTTCGAGTTAAGCTCAACTATGTGCTCATGGCTGTATACATATACATTATCAATTGCTGGATGCAATTCAATCATTATTAAATCTTGCGGTTCATACTATATTACTTGATTTCAAACCTGTGAGCTCACCAGCTTTAGCTGACCCATTTAGCATGTATCGCAGGTACCAAGCAGTAGATTGCTTCAGCTTCAGGACTTTTAGCTCGAGTCAGCATACAGACGATTGAGATTTTCTTGCATTAGTATATTTTGTACAAGTACTTATGTACTGAAATCTAATTTTATTTAAACTCGAGCTATGTAAAGCTATAAATGTTGTAAACATTTTCAATATAAATATATTTTGTTAAAACGACGCATATAGAGTCGTTTACTATATATCTTTGTGCTTTGTTATTGATTAGTAACACCCAAATCGTGCTTCCGCAAATCATTAAATTTGGGGGTGTTACACATGGTGTTGAAATACATCCATGATGTGCTAGAGATGATTACATCATAAGAACCAGACTTTAAAGATGAATATGAACAATCTTTCAAATAAAACGTATTTTACACTTGATTTTCGGTTTGATCATGGATTATCACATTCTTTTAACACATAAACATGTGAGAGTGATAACCTACAAACATCAAGCTTTATATAGGGATTTTTAGCCATGGGAGGGCTAAAATCCGAAATTTTTGAAGAAAACATAAGAAGAAATGATAGATAACAAGATTAAATGTTGTAGCTTACCTTTCTTGTTAAAATTTGGTGATGAACACCTTTAAATTATTGGATTTCTCTTGAATGTTTGCTGGAATTTTAGAGAGAAGATGAAGGAGATGTGTGTGTGTTTTTAGAGAGAGAGGGAGAGATGAAAGGGTGTGTGTGTTTTGGAAGAAATGAAGAAGTGATTAGGGATTTAGGGGAAATAAAAGAATTAAATGAGGGGGGGGGGGGGGGGGGTGCCGAAATTTTCAGCATATTATTGTTGTTGTTATATTTTTTTTTTGTTAAATAAAGTGTATAAAAGTTGTCTAATTAATTTGTATTAATTTGATATAAATATATTTATTTTATGAGGTTTATTTTATGATGTTTTGGTGATTAAAATTTGAGTTTTGAAAAGTGAGAAATTTTAAGTTCTTGACTTAAGTTATGATACACTTAATTTGTCTAATTTTAATGTTCATGTATTATTCATCCGATTAAGTTTGCGTTGTCGAGTTACGAAAATTTCAGTTTTGCGAACCGTTAAGGGTTTTATTAAAGCATCAAGGGATGAACTTTTCTTTGATTAATTTGGCACTTAGTAACCTATTATAACATCTCTAAAAGAACTTATGGTTCTCTAAGCAATCTCTAAGTCGTTCTATGGCTAAATAAGCTTGCGAAGTATTAACCTAGGAATTTCACTAGGATTTAAGGAATGCGGTAAATGTAATTTAAGATTCGAGTGTGATAATGACCTGAGGTTTGACGGTTGTCACATTTTGCGTCTTGCTTCTTGAAGAGGTATTTCAGAGCTGAGTGATCCGTGTACACTATTGTCTTTGACAATATCAGGTAGGATCGAAATTTATCAAAGGCGAATACTACAGCCAGCAGCTCTTTTTCGGTGGTTGTATGTAACACTCGGTCAAAAAGTCAAATTTGCGCGCCAAATTTAAACTTTAAACAATCGTATTTAGTACGTATTACTTTAGATAATGTGTTATTATTTTTAATTAACGTTATTTACACGGGAAGTACTAAACTACTTCAGAACATAAATCGTTTTGTTTAAAACGTATTTTAACCGAATTTAAACTTCAAATAAATGATTTGACTTTTATTTCCAATTAGTATTTTTATAAAATACTTTCATTAGAAAACATTTTAAAATAATATAAATAAGATTTTATTTTATATCATAACTGGACAAATAAAACACGGGTATTTTGTACTGTGGTTGGAGACCACAGTCCGCGCACTGGGGATCTGTGTTGGACAAAACCCAACCCCACCCCCACTTTCACCTCATTTTCTTCTTTCTATCTTTTTCTCCATCTCTTTCTTTTTCTCTCTTTCTCTCATGACCAACAAATAACAACAACAACTAACCATCACCACCACCCACCGCCGCTGCCACCACCGCCGGCCACTACTGCCACCGCCGTCATCATCATCAACAAGAACAACAACAAGCTTCCATCATCATCATCCTCCTCACCATCCTCTTCATCTCCATTTTTACCAAAAAGTAAGGATTTACTCACTCTCTCTCTAGAAATCGTTTCTCTTTCTATAAATTACTTAGATTACTTCAAAATACATGCTAGAAGCTTTCTATAACATCAAAACACCCAAAAATCGAGCCAAAACTCGATTTGGATCTTGAAATCGTCGAACAGACGACGACGTCGCACTCGGACCAAAAACAGTGCTGCGACGTCGCAGCCAACGTCGCAGCTCAACGTCGCAAATACCATGACGTCGCCTGGTGCGACGTCAGTCACAACGTCGCATGAAATTGCGAACGTCGCATATAGCGACGCCGACCCTTACGTCGCACAAAACCTCAACGTCGCATTTAGCGACGCAAGCTTTTACGTCGCATTGACTTGCGAATGTCGCACATAGCGACGCAGGACTCTACGTCGCCTCTGACGTCGCATCTGACGTCGCATCTGACGTCGCAGAACCTTAAAAACCTATGTTTTTCACTAAGTATTGACAACCAAATTTTACCACCCGATTTTACCCGAATTTGGATTTCGAATGCGTTTTCTTTAAAGCAAAGTAGTAGAAATAAAAATTTTCCAAGCTGACCTGGCAGCTCGACCCCAGCCAGGGGCTCTGCTCCTTGGACCCCGCCAGGGGTTGCCACCCCTTGGACCCCGCTACCAGGGGCGCCGCCCCCGGACCCCCGTACACCATTCCCAGACTTCAACAACAAATGCATACATGAACAACTCGCTTAGACAAACTGATTTGTCTCATACTTATATAACCTCACGTGTTTAGGACACTAGAAGGTTACCATTCAGACGACGCGCGTATCATCGCATCGCTAACAACTCACAGCTGAGTTTCATAGCCCCACTCTTTTAACTGTTTTACTATTTTCGGGGTGAAACACATGCTCAATTACTGTTTTCAAATCATAATAACAATCGTTTATAATTTACAACTATTTATATTACTGTATGTAATACGAAATGTGTAATACTTAGGAATTACACCCGCAATATTGTTTTAGAACAATATCAATACTTAACCTAGATAGGTTACAATCGTACCCGGTTAGGTCGTTGGAAACGATTACCAACACATAACTTGATTTAGTTATCACAATCTTTTGGCCATATTGTCACGGGACAATATCATTGAATACATTAGAACTAGTTAGTTCTACCTACACTGAACAACATCTGTACTGTTACAAGTTTAGTTATTCTTTAATAACTAAAACTGTCGACACACTTCATTATCACTAGAATGGGGACCGAACTTAAGTGAACATTTTCCCAAGACTCCGTTATATATACTTGCTAGGCTTTAGGCTAGGAGTATACAATATTATCACAAGTTAGTACAGACTTCTTATATCCATACTACTCAACTGGTGACGACTCTGGCTCAGGATGTAATCCAACCAGGGATGGTCCCCCGGCCCAGGATGTAATCCAACCGTGGGGGTGTCACCTGATGAATATCTACATACTATTATACGATCTACTTAGTCAGGCATGTCGAGTACTGCTGGCTCTCAAACAACTTAGTCGGGCATGTCGTTGTACTGCCGGCTCAATCACAAATTGCTGCGAGCAATTCCAAAAACGATGCCGCGGTATTGCAGCAGGCACCAAACGATGCCACGGTAAAGTGGGCACAAAACGAAACCACGGTATTGCAGTGGACGAAACTTCAATCAATGGATCAGCGAGTTATACTCGGGATTCACAATAAGTTAACGGATCTGTGGTGCTGCCACGCGAGGCCGTTAGCTCAATTCATGTCCGGGTTAGCTTATGCTAATCGGGTAAACGGACACGCTAAACATTCAAACATAGATCTGCGGATCTACAATCATTTGTTGTTGGATGCAACACCTCATATATTAAATCATAGTTCTGCGGGACTACAGTTACTTACTATCATATGACGTGGTCATACAGTTACTTGGTTACAACTTAGGCAGGTATTGCCTCCCGTTATACACTTACTCATACCAGATAGGTATTCAGGCTCGGTATGCCTCAATTATTGTGTACTTAGGTACGGACTACAATTGATTAGGTATTAGATACCTAAACTTTCGAATTACACATGGGTAATCACATCTACAATTTGCTACAAATCAGAATCGTGGATTCTGAACAACTTCTCAAAACGTACAAAATTTATACTTTATGTTTTCAACTAACAAACCTATGAACTCACCAGCTTTATAGCTGACCTGTTTTAGCATGTGTTCTCAGGTGCCCAGCAGGATTAGGGATTACTACAAGATTATGCTAGCTCGAGTCGCATGATTTCAAACATTTGGGACAACTCTGCATTTACTTTTGTATTTTCAAATTATGTATTTGAAATTTCAAATAAACTTATAACGTTGTAAACGTTCTATTTGGTAAATGTATAATTATTTTCAAACGTCTCATTTAGAGTCGTTCATTATGTATCTTATGCTGTGATATTAATTTTGGTAACACCCGACCCGATCGCTTCCGCAAACCGAAAATTGAGGGTGTTACAGATTGGTATCAGAGCCTAAGGTTATAGTGAACTAGGTTGCATTTAGAGAGCCTAGACTATGACCGTTAGGCAGTATTCCTCGTTAGGTATGACTGGTTCAGGGATTACATCATACGAGTTTAATTTAACATAGCGTAGCTAACTATGTACAATTAAATAAAGATGATGCGATATCTGAAAGAGGTTATACTGGACCAGGAATGCGTAGTTGACTCTGATTTGTTATGTGCTAGACATCCTAGGCTATTATATGTACTGTAGGTATGTATGAATAGGCCTTACATGTGTAATAATTTTACGTACTTATATATATATTGAGTATATATATACAATCAATTCCGCTGAACCAATACATACTCGCGAAGAGGCACATCGCCGTCTTCCTAACTATCGCGACTCGACACCTTTCTCCATATGTACGCATAGGAGAATATCACATTTATCACTGAGCCTCGGGAAGGAGGTACAAACGTTATCAATGGGAATGGAAACCCGCACATGCTAAACATTCACGAAACTTAAAACAAACTGACAACTTATAAATCTTGACCATATGGATCACAATTGGATTAGTGTTGACTAAGTCCACAACAAAATTATCTCGAATCACAACTTGATCACGTAGATCAACAAATTCAATCATGCGGTACTTTGACCCCTACATTTTGCCTTTGTGCTACAACTGAGAAATTCGAACTTCAAACACACTTTCGCCTTGGGGCTACAAATCAAACAATACATGGCACGTAGTGCTACGATTTCAAGGTATGTTGATACCACAACTTGAGCACGTTAGTGCAACCTTCACAGTACGTCGATACTACAATCATGGTATGTTGATGCCACACTCATAGTACATGGGTACTACAATTTCAATGCCGCGGGCACTTCATTACAGCACGTGGTGCTGCGTTTCATGGTACTTTGGTACTACAATTACAAAACATTAGTATTTCAAATACTGTGCTGATAGCACTGCATTATAGCATTAGGTGCTACTTCAATTATGCATGTAGACTTGTTATAGTTGCATGTACGACTTACGTATATACATATACACTTACTTAACTGGGCACGAGGTGCCACACCTGACTTTTATTATGTACGTATACTTGTATAGTTACGTACACCATATATGTGTATACGACCAATTAAGCATGTAATGCTTTAATCAATAAATACACAATGATGTCACCACACACATGGGTTGTGTTGGTGGACCCTGCTTCAACACCACCGAGGACACTGTAGTTGTCACATACACAGGCATGAATGGCAGTACGATATTCTAGTACTACGATATAGTCCATTGGACTACTCACAACAACATAGTCTTGGATTGACTACATAGAAAACACAACTCGGTCATGTTACGACCGCACCTAGAAACTACAACTCAACTGGTCACAACTCTCGAAAAACATGAGGTTCATGCTAACTTAACTAAAGAAAACTAGACAACGGTTACTTGAACTGTTGTACCAACAATACAAAAGGGCAGAGATAAGTCTGCCACCTACAATATCAAAAACTTCAACGTCAAGGATCGTAGGATCCCGTGTATCATAAATTCCAACTCAAGTCAGCTACTTATGTCGTTATAATAATCATCATCTTTGATTAAAGATCTCACACTTTGTCATTTCATTCTTGTTCAAGAATCATGCCTCCTAAACGACCAACTTTCACTCGAGCTGAGCAAGATCAAATCATTAATCAAGCAGTGACTGCGACTCTAGCTGCTCAGAACCAAGTAAAGCCTTGCACTTTTAGGGATTTCCTGAGGTGCGAACCACCAAACTTCGTCGGGACTGAAGGAGCTATCGGATTAATTCGATGGTTCGAGAGAATGGAATCTATATTTCACATTTGCAACTGCCCCGACGACTGCAAAGTCTTGTACGCCACATTCACCCTCCAGGATGATGCCTCTACCTGGTGGAATTTTCACGCCCGAACTGTAGGAATCGACACTGCTCACGAACTTCCGTGGGAAGACCTGAAACGAATCATGAAGGACAAGTATTGTCCCATCGAAGTACTTCACAAACTTGAGGACGAACTTTGGCACCTCACCGTAAAAGACAACGATATCGAAACATATACCACTCGTTTCCAACAACTAGCACACTTGTGCCCAACCATAGTAAACCCTGAAAGTCAACAAATCGCAAGGTACACCGGTGGACTCCCACTACTAATTGAGGGAATGGTCACCGCCTCTAAACCCACTACTATTGAAGAGGCCATTCGTATGGCCCACAGACTTATGGCACAGAGGGAACGACGCGAAACAACTGCAACTGAAAACAACCTAACAAAATGGAATGGGGATTCCAGCTCTAGTCAAAATCCAACCAATCAACCTGAACCCTTGGGGTACTATGCTGTCGAACCCAACGAAAGACAAGGCTATGCGGGTAACAAACCATTTTGTCACGGCTGTAAACGTCATCATGATGGTTCATGTGGTTTACCCTGTGAAAGATGCCAACGATATGGGCACGTAATCCGGAACTGCAGAGTTCCCGCCAATCCCGACTCTCGAAGAATATGCTTCAAATGTAAAGAACCCGGTCATTACAAGAAGGACTGCCCAAAAAGACGCAAAATTCACTTAATCGACTCCGAGTAAATCAAATAAATCTCCAACGATAATGTAAGTACAACTTCGCCTCGAAAACAAAACCTTTCAATTATAGTTTCGCTAAACGCATACTTATTATCCCCGTGACCATTTTATCAAACTAATATTAATTACATCTTAGGGCTAGTTGACCTAGGCCCACATAAAACTCAATGTTTGCTTTCAGCAGACTGATCTACAGCACGTTCACCAAACATTTAGTCCTGATAGGACGACTTACAAAACGGTCACTATGTGTCAACCATCTAGTCCCGAATGGACTACGACGCAAACGGTTTCCCGGTAACCGCGACTCAATCATACCTAGAACAAGCAATATAGTCAAGATGTGACTACAACGATAAACAGCGACACAGCCATGGATTGACTGTCCTTCAACTCCGTTATAAGACATGATATGTCTGATACCTACTCGATGAATTCCTCATACGTACATTGCTCCCCAGACTCCACACGACCACGACATCACTTTAAATTTCGGGACGAAATTTTCTTAACAGGGGGAGAATGTAACACTCGGTCAAAAAGTCAAATTTGCGCGCCAAATTTAAACTTTAAACAATCGTATTTAGTACGTATTACTTTAGATAATGTGTTATTATTTTAATAAACGTTATTTACACGGGAAGTACTAAACTACTTCAGAACATAAATCGTTTTGTTTAAAACGTATTTTAACCGAATTTAAACTTCAAATAAATGATTTAACTTTTATTTCCAATTAGTATTTTTATAAAATACTTTCATTAGAAAACATTTTAAAATAATATAAATAAGATTTTATTTTATATCATAACTGGACAAATAAAAAACGGGTATTTTGTACTGTGGTTGGAGACCACAGTCCGCGCACTGGGGATCTGTGTTGGACAAAACCCAACCCCTCCCCCACTTTCACCTCATTTTCTTCTTTCTATCTTTTTCTCCATCTCTTTCTTTTTCTCTCTTTCTCTCATCACCAACAAACAACAACAACAACTAACCATCACCACCACCCACCGCCGCTGCCACCACCGCCGGCCACTACCGCCGCCGCCGTCATCATCATCCTCCTCACCATCCTCTTCATCTCCATTTTTACCAAAAAGTAAGGATTTACTCACTCTCTCTCTAGAAATCGTTTCTCTTTCTATAAATTACTTAGATTACTTCAAAATACATGCTAGAAGCTTTCTATAACATCAAAACACCCAAAAATCGAGCCAAAACTCGATTTGGATCTTGAAATCGTCGAACAGACGACGACGTCGCACTCGGACCAAAAACAGTGCTGTGACGTCGCAGCCAACGTCGCAGCTCAACGTCGCAAATACCATGACGTCGCCTGGTGCGACGTCAGTCACAACGTCGCATGAAATTGCGAACGTCGCATATAGCGACGCCGACCCTTACGTCACACAAAACCTCAACGTCGCATTTAGCGACGCAAGCTTTTACGTCGCATTGACTTGCGAATGTCGCACATAGCGACGCATGACTCTACGTCGCATCTGACGTCGCAGAACCTTAAAAACCTATGTTTTTCACTAAGTATTGACAACCAAATTTTACCACCCGATTTTACCCGAATTTGGATTTCGAATGCGTTTTCTTTAAAGCAAAGTAGTAGAAATAAAAATTTTCCAAGCTGACCTGGCAGCTCGACCCCAGCCAGGGGCTCTGCCCCTTGGACCCCGCCAGGGGTTGCCACCCCTTGGACCCCGCTACCAGGGGCGCCGCCCCCGGACCCCCGTACACCATTCCCAGACTTCAACAACAAATGCATACATGAACAACTCGCTTAGACAAACTGATTTGTCTCATACTTATATAACCTCACGTGTTTAGGACACTAGAAGGTTACCATTCAGACGACGCGCGTATCATCGCATCGCTAACAACTCACAGGTGAGTTTCATAGCCCCACTCTTTTAACTGTTTTACTATTTTCGGGGTGAAACACATGCTTAATTACTGTTTTCAAATCATAATAACAATCGTTTATAATTTACAACTATTTATATTACTGTATGTAATACGAAATGTGTAATACTTAGGAATTACACCCGCAATATTGTTTTAGAACAATATCAATACTTAACCTAGATAGGTTACAATCGTACCCGGTTAGGTCGTTGGAAACGATTACCAACACATAACTTGATTTAGTTATCACAATCTTTTGGCCATATTGTCACGGGACAATATCATTGAATACATTAGAACTAGTTAGTTCTACCTACACTGAACAACATCTGTACTGTTACAAGTTTAGTTATTCTTTAATAACTAAAACTGTCGACACACTTCATTATCACTAGAATGGGGACCGAACTTAAGTGAACATTTTCCCAAGACTCCGTTATATATACTTGCTAGGCTTTAGGCTAGGAGTATACAATATTATCACAAGTTAGTACAGACTTCTTATATCCATACTACTCAACTGGTGACGACTCTGGCTCAGGATGTAATCCAACCAGGGATGGTCCCCCGGCCCAGGATGTAATCCAACCGTGGGGGTGTCACCTGATGAATATCTACATACTATTATACGATCTACTTAGTCAGGCATGTCGAGTACTGCTGGCTCTCAAACAACTTAGTCGGGCATGTCGTTGTACTGCCGGCTCAATCACAAATTGCTGCGAGCAATTCCAAAAACGATGCCGCGGTATTGCAGCGGGCACCAAACGATGCCACGGTAAAGTGGGCACAAAACGAAACCACGGTATTGCAGTGGACGAAACTTCAATCAATGGATCAGCGAGTTATACTCGGGATTCACAATAAGTTAACGGATCGGTGGTGCTGCCACGCGAGGCCGTTAGCTCAATTCATGTCCGGGTTAGCTTATGCTAATCGGGTAAACGGACACGCTAAACATTCAAACATAGATCTGCGGATCTACAATCATTTGTTGCTGGATGCAACACCTCATATATTAAATCATAGTTCTGCGGGACTACAGTTACTTACTATCATATGACGTGGTCATACAGTTACTTGGTTACAACTTAGGCAGGTATTGCCTCCCGTTATACACTTACTCATACCAGATAGGTATTCAGGCTCGGTATGCCTCAATTATTGTGTACTTAGGTACGGACTACAATTGATTAGGTATTAGATACCTAAACTTTCGAATTACACATGGGTAATCACATCTACAATTTGCTACAAATCAGAATCGTGGATTCTGAACAACTTCTCAAAACGTACAAAATTTATACTTTATGTTTTCAACTAACAAACCTATGAACTCACCAGCTTTATAGCTGACCTGTTTTAGCATGTGTTCTCAGGTGCCCAGCAGGATTAGGGATTACTACAAGATTATGCTAGCTCAAGTCGCATGATTTCAAACATTTGGGACAACTCTGCATTTACTTTTGTATTTTCAAATTATGTATTTGAAATTTCTAATAAACTTATAACGTTGTAAACGTTCTATTTGGTAAATGTATAATATTTTCAAACGTCTCATTTAGAGTCGTTCATTATGTATCTTATGCTGTGATATTAATTTTGGTAACACCCGACCCGATCGCTTCCGCAAACCGAAAATTGAGGGTGTTACATTGTATAATTCTCTTGAGCATCTGTGAGAGTTTTGCTAGCGTAGTAGATTGGCCAAAAATGATCATCTTTCCGTTGCCCAAGAACTGCCCCTACAGCAAAATCGCTTGCGTGGCACATGATTTTAAATAGAAGGCTCCAGTCCGGAGCGACCATGATTGGTGCGTCGATTAGTTCTTTCTTTAGGTAGTCAAAGGCTTTCATACAGCTTTCGTCAAATGCGAATTTGATGTCTTTTCCTAACAAGTGGGTGATAGGTCGAGAGATCTTGGAGAAGTCCTTGATAAAACGACGGTAGAACCCAGCGTGACCTAGGAAACTTCGAATGGCTTTAACGTTGGTGGGCGGTGGAAGTTTCGCAATGGTTTCGACTTTGGCTTTGTCTACTTCGATTCCTGACTTTGATATTCTATGTCCTAAGACTATTCCTTCCTTTACCGTAAAGTGGCATTTTTCCCAATTCAAGACGAGATTCGATTCTTCACACTTGGCGAGCATCCTATCGAGGTTGGATAAACATGATGCGAAAGAGTCTCCGAAGACCGAGAAGTCATCCATGAAGACTTCCATGCATTGTTCAATCATGTCGTGGAAGATTGCAACCATGCATCTCTGAAATGTTGCAGGTGCGTTGCATAATCCAAACGGCATTCGTCGATATGCGAATGTTCCATAAGGGCATGTAAACTTCGTCTTCTCCTGGTCTTTTGGATCGAGCAAATAATCGGAGAATCCATCAAGGAAACAGTAGAATTCGTTTCCTGACAGCCTCTCGAACATTTGGTCAATAAACGGAAGTGGAAAGTGGTCCTTGCGAGTTGCTTCGTTTAACTTTCGGTAATCAATACAAACCCTCCAACCGGTGACGGTCCGAGTTGGTATGAGCTCATTTTCTTCGTTTGTAATGACCGTCATTCCTCCTTTCTTTGGGATGACTTGAACAGGGCTAACCCAAGGTGAGTCAGATATTGGGTATATTAGTCCAGCATCCAAGAGTTTGATAACCTCTTGTTTTACTACGTCTTGAATCTTAGGATTTACTTGTCTTGCCTTTGAACGGATGGTTTGAAATCGTTCTCCATTAGGATCTTATGTGTGCAATAGTTAGGACTAATTCCTTGTACATCAGAAATTTTCCATGCGTTTGCCTTCATGTGTGATTTCAACACATCAACTAGCTGAGCTTTCTTTTTTGGTTTCAACTCTTTTGAGATTATCACCGGGAGTTGGGAGGTTCCTTGGAGGTAAGCGTATTTAAGGTGAGGTGGTAATTCCTTTAATTCCAAGTTTGGCGGTTCCTCAATAGACGGCTTCATTCTAGCTATTTCGTCTCTATTCAGCTTCTCATATTCAGCTTGGAAGGGTGCCTCGTCTATCTCAGGTTCGGATGTAGAGATTGATGCTATTTCGACCCATTCGGTTTTGTTTGAAAATTCGTTCGTCTTTAGCTCGTATTTGTTGACTGATGATGAGGACACTTTGTCATTTCGGGTGAGAATAATTTCTCCGTCGTCGGTGAATTGGAATTCTTGAAATTGAGCGGTCGAGGATTGGTTTATGGTTAATTCAGGGTTCTGAAATGATACTGATTCGGGTTGGTTGATTAATTGGGGTTCAAATGGTGGTGGCTCGATACTCATCTCTTTGAATGAATCCATGATTTCTTTAATTCAAGGAGTTGGATTTGGGTTATTGAGTGTGGATGTATCTTTTTTTAGCCAAGGTATTGGTGTACCGCATCCCAATGGGACGGCTATTGTTTTGCCATTGGTGCAAGATGGCTTCTTTTCAAACAAGGGAAATAGTAGTTCTTCAGACTTTGCTGGCAAAGTGATTGCGGACTACAGCCCAGGATTCTCGTTATATAATCTTCGAACGGTGACTACTGTGTTAGGTATCGGGTTCTGGCTGGATAGTGCCAACACTTCGTGGAGATGTTCATCAAAAATGTCCTGCATAGTATCGCACAAACCAAGGTCCTCTTCCAGAGGTTGCTTCATTAATCGATCGACATTAAAGGTGACCTCCTCTTTCCCAACTCTTAGTTTTAAAGATTTTTCGTTTACGTCGATTACGGCCTTGGCAGTATTTAAGAAAGGTCTGCCAAGGATGAGTGGGATGTGGGTGTCTTCCTCTATATCTATGATAATGAAGTCCACTAGAAAGACGAACTTATCGGCCTTGACCATGACATCTTCAGCAATTCCTCGAGGGAGTTTAACTGATCTGTCTGCTAATTGGATGGTCATACGAGTAGGTAGTAGGTTATCAAGTCCTAATTTCTTATAGAGGGAATAAGGCATAAGATTAACACTAGCACCTAGGTCAGCTAATGCATTACTAATTTGGATATCTTGGAGAAAACAAGGTATTGTAAAACGTCCAGTGTCTCCTAACTTAGGTAGAAGACCATGTTGTACAATTAAAGAGCATTCAGCATCTAAGGGTAAACTAACTATTTGCCTAAGTTTCTCTTTGTTTGAAAGAAGTTCTTTAAAGAATTTGGCACATGTGGGCATTTCTACTAAAGCATCTAATAGTCTAACATTCAAGTGCAAGCTTTTAAACATTTCCAGATATTTACCGAATTGAGCTTCTTGCTTTTCCTTTTTAAGTCTACCGGGATAAGGTATTCTCGTGCGAGGTACATTATCCGGAGTTTTGGTTGGTGATGGGTCAGGTGTTGTGACAGGGATGTCAATGGACACATGTTCACTTGGTGTAGGTGTAGGCGAAGAAGTGTTTTCGGGGGTGTTATCTGGTGGTGGTGGATCAACTTTGGTTATTTTTCCTCCCCTAGTGACGATTAACACATCATTGGGTTGAATGGTAGTTGCCGACGTACTTTCCTCAATAAAATTCAAATTTTCCAAAATAGACTCCATGTTAGAAATTAATTTGTCGGAAATTTTTATCATGGCATCAATGTTGTCTTGAAATCCGGCTATCCTTTTGTTTATAACATTTTGTTCTAGTATAAAATCAGATAAAAGTTGTTTTGAGGAATGTAAGTGGGTTGTTGGTGAAGGAATGGCCAAAATTTGGGTTGATGATCCACTTGGTATAAGGTTGGTCAAATCAAAATAAGGGGTTGACATGGTTGGTTAATAAAATAAAACTAATCTAATCCTAAGGGCAAAAAGTGTAACTTTTGATTGATGTTAATCTTTCAAAAGGATCGCTAAATACTTGAGTCACTAAACTTCCTAAAATCGGTCGTCGACGCTCCCCGGCAGCGGCGCCAAAAACTTGTTGCACCCGAATAGGTCGGTGTCGCTAACGATAACTATCCGGTTACAACAGTGGGTTTTAAATTTATAAGGCTGGGGCCTAGGGTTATTACTATTGCTAATCTAAGGGCTAGCAAAGGATAAGTATGACCTAGAATCGTTCTTCAAAGCGCGACGAATTGAAAGTAGGGGAATTTAGAGACTTTTAGGAATTTAGCTAGGGAGAAAAATGGGTTGGTTTAGGTTTTGGGTTTTCTATTCTAAGATTAAACTAAATTGAATCAGAAAAGGAGGTTACTTCGGGCGTTCAGCAGTTAAAGCGATTGTCTACTATGAAGTGGTTCAGGTGATATTAAAGCGTGAAGAGTTCTAATGAGGATAAGTTCATAAGTTAATGTGAGTTATTTCTACAATCCTACTATCGGGCTAACGCGGAGGTGTCCACAATCAGGCAAATATAATGTGACGTGGGCTGCAGAATATATTAAAGCATACACCGAAAGTTCTCTCAAATGCATGTCCATATTATCTAACAGTTAATCTCGAATCCTATTCTCCAATCTCGGTCATCATAGACGTCCGAATCATGGCACAGTTTGTTGAATAAACAATCTTGTAAACGGGTTTTACCCTCGCCGGAGTAAGTTGGAAAAACTGGTCTAAGCGGTCAGATAAGATGTCATCACTTATTCGTATGAATTATCAACATTACTCAAGTATGCAACAAGACAGGGAGGATTTGCATTACAAATAGAAACTTAAGTAATACATTTGTTAATCGATTCATAACACAACTACCTTCGGTCGTTCTTGACTTCCATACGTTTGTACTTCGCCATAAGCGTTTCCAGTACTATATCGAAGAACAGTCGAATACGGGCCGTCATGTTATTTCACGATAATTATAGCTAGGTGTATTTCACAAGTATGATAATCCTAAGGCAACAATCAAACAAGAACATGCAATAAGACAATCAAGATAATAGTTAAACCTAAGCATACAAATGTATTAATTAAATCGAGGATATTCTGAAAGTTGTCTCAAAAATATCGTCTGTCCGAATTAAATCTTGATCTACCTCTATTCCCATATTCCGTGTCTCTTGGATCCTAATTTGGTCTAGAGAACACCGGCCATGCCGAGCTCAATGATTCAATCAAACATAGTATAACTAAGTGACCTATACCCAATGAGTTAGCTACGTTCATTTTCGGATAAGGTTTTAGTCACAACATGAGTTGGGCAGATAAACGATAAAGATTCAATTCCTACATCTATTCATGATACAAAGCACTCGCAATCTCATAACATACAACATAATCACATATTTAAATCTTTCCTAAATGACTATCATAGCAGACAATTGAGTTATATAGCTAATCATGGCAATTCTAGCATGCATATTTAATTTTATTAAAGAAAGAACGAACATAATTAAATATGGAAGATAGATTAAAACAAGATAAAGAAATACAATAACTCGTAGCTACAAATGCCTCCCGGAGCACCTCCGTACAAATCTTCCTTGACTAGTTAATTAGCTAGTCTAATTAACTTAGGAAGTATTACAATAAATAAAGAGTTGGTGTAATGTGTGTGTGAAGGTGTCTTAAAAGGTGTATATAGAGATGTTGTTACAAATGAACCCAAGGGTGAGTTTAGGCTCACATTAGCATCAAGGGGTGCATATTAGCGTAATGTGGGTAAAAAGGTGCACCAGGTACTGTACAATGCGGAAAGGTGGTGCACCGAGTACTGTACAACGTGGAAAGGTGGTGCACCAGGTACGCGAATTAGCCAAAAAAGGAAAGCGAGGTGGGGGGACAGCAGGCCGGCGACGCCCAGCTGGTGGCCGTCAGCGGCTGGTGGTAGGCCGGTGGCGGCTGGCTGCCACCTGCCCCGTTTCGCCGTCTTTTGCTTCGTTTATTGATTCGTGCGTGTTTTCTTCGTTATACGCCCGTTTGAGTTGATTCTTTTTTTGTTGGATTCGTAATTAAAAAAATAATATTTTGACATAAGATAGCCCCTGTGATGAGGTCCCTAACTCTAGATATCGCGTACGAATCATTTGGATCTTCCGGCGGGCGTAGAATCTTCATTCTTTATCCGTTTTAGTTGATTCTTCTTCTGTTGGATTCGTATTTTAAAAACGAGCATATTGGATAAAATGGATGTTGGTGAAGGTCACTTTAGTCTTGAAATCTCGTTTTGATGCCTTGAATCTTCAAACGTGTGTGGAATCTTCGTTCCTCGGCCGTTTTGCTTGATTTTTGTCGTGCAACCTTCGTTTTGGTCTTCTTAACATATTATCACTGATTTGTGCGTTGTTTGAGTCCAAATGCCAAGTATTGCTCCAGAATGAGAGAGATATCGGTGGTAAAAACGTGACTTTTTACACGATATCAACCACCTCGGTGACTGGAGCTAGTATTGTGATAGATGGCCAGATTTTCCCAATTTCATTTATGTTGATCCCAATTCCTAGCTTTGATGTGATTATTGGCATGGATTGGCTAAGTCAGTATAAAGCAAGTATAGATTGCCACCATAAGTTGATTAGAATCCCAATTTCTGAAGAGTCATGCGTTGTGGCTCGAGGAGAACGGGATAGTGGGTGTATACCTTTGATTTCTATGATGAAAGCTAGGAAGTCATTGTCTAAAGGTTGTTAGTCGTATCTAGCTTATGTGATTGATGTTAAATTAGAAAAGAAATTTATTTCTGATGTCCGGGTAGTTTCTGAATATCCGGATGTGTTTCCCGATGAATTACCTGGGTTGCCACCGGTTAGGGAAGTTGAATATCAGATTGATATTGTTCCTGGCTCGTCGCCTGTAGCCAAAGCTCCCTATAGATTAGCTACTTTTGAAATATGTGAAATGATGAATCAGATACAGGAGTTGTTGGACAAAGGGTTCATTAGACCTAGTTCTTCTCCTTGGGGTGCACCGGTTTTGTTTGTGAAAAAGAAGGATGGGTTTTTTCGAATGTGTATTGACTATAGGGAATTGAATAAACGAACGGTAAAGAATAAATATCTTCTACCTCGAATAGATGATTTGTTTGATCAGTTACAGGGATCTTCGTTTTATTCTAAAATTGATTTGAGGTCGGGTTATCACCAAGTTCGCGTTCGTGAACAGGATATTCCTAAAACTGCTTTTTGTACAAGGTATGGTCATTTTGAATTCATGGTTATGCCTTTTGGTTTAACAAATGCTCCAGCAGTTTTTATGGACTTGATGAATCGTGTGTGTCGACCTTTTCTCGATAAATTTCTTATTGTATTTATTGATGACATTTTGGTATATTCGAAATCCGAATCAGAGCATGAAATGCATTTGAGGTTAGTGTTGGATACTTTGAAAAGAGAACACTTATATGCAAAATTTTCTAAATGTGAATTCTGGATTCGGGAGGTGCAATTTCTGGGTCATATTATCTGTAATGATGATGACAAAGTTGACCCTTCTAAAATTGAAGCTGTGATGAATTGTAAAGCTCCAAAGACTGCTTCAGAGATAAAGAGTTTTCTGGGTTTAGCGGGTTATTACCGGAAGTTCATTAAAGACTTTTCTAAAATTGCCTGTTCGTTGACTAAATTAACTCGTAAGGATGAGATATTTGTGTTAACTGAACAGCAAGAAGCAGCTTTTCAGACCTTAAAACAGCTATTGTGTCAGGCACCTGTGTTGGCATTACCAGATGGGTCTGAAGATTTTGTTGTTTATTGTGATGCATCTTATGCTGGGTTGGGTGGTGTTCTTATGCAGAGAGACAAAGTTATTGCACATGCTTCACGATAGTTGAAACAGCATGAAAGAAATTACCCTACTCATGACCTAGAGTTGGCAACTGTTGTGTTTGCATTGAAAATCTGGAGACATTATCTTTATGGTACAAAGTGTATTATCTGTACAGATCACAAGAGTTTTCAGTACATGTTTTCTTAGAAAGAGTTGAATATGCGTCAGAGACAATGGTTAGAATTAATCAAAGATTATGATTGTGAAATTCGTTACCATCCAGGCAAAGCTAATGTGGTTGCTAATGCGTTAAGTTGAAAAGGTACCTCTGACCGAAATTATTATTTGAAAGTTGATGTTTCTTCTGACTTAGTGGATAAAATTAAAGATGCACAGTTGGAAGCTTTATTAGATCATAATCTCAAGTCAGAAATCATGTTGAAAAGGAAAGATTTGTTGGTTGATGATTCTAGAGGATTGAGGACTTTTCAGTCTCGCGCGTGGATTCCTTTTATTGGTAATTCGGGACATGATTTTGACTGAATCCCATAAGTCACGATTATCTGTTCATCCCGGCAGTACTCGAATGTATAATGACTTAAAGCCTTTGTATTGGTGGCCCACAATGAAAACTGATATAGCACAGTTTGTCAGTATTTGTCATATTTGTGCTCAAGTCAAAGCTGAACACCAGAAGCCGTATGGGTCACTGAAACAGTTAGAAATTCCAGAGTGGAAGTGGGAACACTTAACTATGGATTTTGTAACTAAACTTCCGCGTTCATTTCGAGGAAATGATATGATTTGGGTTATTGTTGACCGGTTGACCAAAAGTGCATATTTTCTGGCTACTAGTGAAACTGCATCGTTGAGTAAGCTTGCCCAGTTGTATGTTAATGAGATTGTTTCCCGACATGGTATTCCGTTGTCTATTGTATCGGATAGGGATTCTCGGTGTATTTCTCATTTTTGGCAAAGTTTACAGCAAGAGTTGGGTACACTTGTGAATCTCAGTACAGCCTATCATCCTCAGACCGATGGTCAGTCAGAATGTACAATTTAGACATTTGAGGATATGTGGAGGGCTTGTGTTCTGGAATATGGTGGTTCTTGGGATTCTCATTTGCCGTTGGTTGAATTTGCATATAATAATTCTTATCATTTCAGCATTGGTATGCCACCTTATGAAATGTTGTATGGGCGTCGGTGTAGAATGCCTACGTGTTGGTTAGAGGCTGGTGAGAAACAATTTGCTGGGCCCGACGTTGTTCAGATAACAGCTGACAAAGTGATGATTGCCCGTGAGAAATTGAAAGCTACACGTGACAGACAGAAGTAGTATGCAGATCCACGTAGATGGCCAGTGTCATTTTCTGAAGGTGAGTTTGTTTATCTTAAGGTTTCTCCGTGGAAGGGGGGAAAATTGGCTCCTTGATATATTGGACCGTTTAGAATTTGCAAAGTTGTTAATGATCAATCAGTTACATTGGATCTTCCTCCAGAGCTTGCTGGTATTCATAATACGTTTAATGTTTGTTATTTGAAGAAGTTTAACGCTGAAGAACAGTCTCAGATTCTTCTGATGCCGCCCGATGCGTCAGGTTTTGAAGCTCTCCTTTCTCGCGAAGGGAGAACCGTCCTCGTCGTCGAAGGACTAGCTAAACCATATCGGGCTGCGATCAGCGGGTTTTAAAATTTGTAAGTACGGGGCCTAAGTATACTTAAAACTATGGGAGTACAGTAGTAAGTATGACCTAGGGTCGTTCTATAAACCAGTTGTATTGTGAAACGTTGACGTTGGAGATGATTTATCTAACTAGTAATGGTTTTAACAGATTTTTGGGGGTTTGTTTTGGTTTTTTAAACTTAGGCAGAAAATTTTAAGCAAAGCTATTTAAAATATGGGTAGTTAGCAGATAATCTAGAGGGGGTGTTTGCTATGACTTCAGTAGCCTTCTTAACTGGGATGATGTATGATTTATAAAATGATCTTAAAAGATTTGTATTTCGTTCATTCCAAGTATTAGTGGAGTAAGCACTAGTTCCCTGCTGATAGATTTCTCGATCAATATGTCACTGAGTAACAAGGCTATCGTGATTCTGATCAGAGTAGTTTATCCAGCCATACAACACCAACCAATGAAGGTATAGTGACCCTTAAATGGAAATGAATCTTGGGTGCATGAATAAGGCGACAAATCAATCTTGATGTCCGACTATTCTTAACCCTACAAGAATACTTTAGTCTAAACAAAACATTTAAGTTCAAGATCTGGTTTTGTGTGTGTTGATCACTTTCTATCGATGGGTTTGTAAAATCTAGGGATGATTAGATCATTGATGATTTACATAGCAGGTAACTGCAGCTCTTTTTCGTGGCTATACCAAGTACTTAGCTGATTTATGGTACCAACTTTGCTTATACAGTGATCCCGTTAATCTACACAGTGAAGTAACGACTGCATTTCCGTGGTTTCACATTGTACTCCACCAATGGTGTTTCCACTGTTATACCTAGTACTTAGCCGGTACCTACGGTGCTTCACAAAGGAACCGTAGACTTTATTAACTAAGTTTGTATTTAAGTGCTGTATTTATCCATCTATGATATAAACCATTCCTTACTTTAAAATCCCAATAAATCCCTAATTTATTAACAGTGTAATATTTGCGTTCAATGAGAAAACAGTATTTCCACAGTTACTGTGTACTTTGTGTTCAGTTTAGAAAACATTATTCCATAGTCACGATGTACTTTGTGTTCAATAGTGAAAGCTTGATTTCCATGATGACGATGTACTTTGCGTTCGGTTTAGAAAACAATGTTTACACTATTTATAAACCAGACCATGTTTTAGACACAGATAACTAAGTACCTTTGGATAGGGTTCGCGACGTCCTATCATTAAGGCCGTAATCACGTTTACTGGTTGAAAGGCGTTAAGTTTAATTGAGGTTTAAAATCATAGATAGAAAGCAGATCATCATACTATAGTTTAACAATAATCAACAACGGATTGTGCCCACGACTTTCATAGCTTCCACGTCCCGTACTCCACACATTCGTGATGTTTCCGGCGCTATACAAATGAAAGCCGTATAACGTTACCTCCATTGTTTTTATAATGACATCATCCCAATTAATACGACTAATTACGTCATAGCAAACACGCAATAATACTACTCGCTAATCATGGAAAACAATCCTAAATCTAACATGATAACAGTAATAACAATCATCATAATTAAAATAGATAAAGGATAGATATAACCAGAATAACAGCGTAGCTGAATACAACGTGAATGAATACAAGCGGAACTCCGAGTATCCTCCAAGCAATATTACAATATTACCCCTCTATTCGTCCGGTTAATACCGTGACTAACTAGCCGCTAACTACGAAAACTAAAAATAGAAACCTAATTTAAAACGAGAGAACAAGTGTGTGAATGTAGAATGTGATGGATGTTGGAGTGTTGAAATGAGGTGAAATGATCCCATATATATACTAGTTGCTCAGCCGTATTCCTCAGCCGTATTCCTACCTTCAAAATCTCAACCGTATTTCCCAACCGTATCAAGATCCTACCTTGTACGGGCAAAACATAGAATACGGGCGAGATTGGCCGTATACGGGAGAGAATGGAGGTGATACGGGGGAGACCAGGCCGTATACGGGTCAGATTGGCCGTATACGGCTGAGACCAGGCCGTATACGCCCTAGCCAGGCCGTATACGGCTGAGGCTTGGCCGTATACGGTCAGTCATGCCCGTATACGGCTTGGCTCTCCCGTATTGTGGTCCTTCGGTTGTCTGGATTCTTCGTTTGGGCGTAACTTTCTCGTCGATTGTTCGTTTAGAGCGTTCTTTATATCCACGCATTCGTAATTTCCTAAGGAAGAAAATGACATAGGTTAGAGGTCATAATTCCAAGCGGAACTCAAAAAGTGCTAAAACACGTGAACGAGAATGCTTAAGATCGTTTGTGCTCTATTTTATTCGTTTTTAGGCCTTTTTGGTTGATTCTTGAAGCATCGTCTATATTTTAGCCTTCATTATGAAATTTAGTATAAAAATATATATTTCAAATGTTTTCATCCATAATTGGGCTAAAAAGGTGAGATAATAACGCACAAAAACTTGACTTTTTGCGTGTTATCAAATATCCCACACTTAGACTTTGCTTGTCCTCAAGCAAAACTCAAATTTCTCACTTGCTTCCTAATGAAAATATTTGAAAATGTTAATGCATTTTTGGATGAATCAAAATGTTAAGAGCAAACAATCCCATACACAAGTAACATACCCTGGAAAGTGAGAGAAAATAAGGTATTCCTTTCAAAAGCATGAAATAATTCTCTTGGGCACGCTTTTGGAATATACATGACTAGGCGATCTCACAAGGTGGTCACTCAATTCACTCAGAAGTGTTTCGGGTTACCTATCATTCTAATCAAACGAAATCGCTCATAAGCTAGTCATGCAGCACCCATCGTCATAGGCTTGCTCGAGAATCACATCTCCACCACTTAGGTGAGGACGGTGCTAATCATCCCAGGGCATTCAAATGGGTTGTAATGTTTGGTGAGGGTTAAAGGGAATGGATAAATGGGAAAAAATTTTTTAAATAAAATGGTTTTGCTTATCTTAGGCCTTTTTAAACTTATGAAAAAAATTTATTTAGATAAACTTTTTAATGAAAACGGAAACGGATAACGATAAGAGGAGGAGATAGCTATTTTGACTTCTATCTCTTTGAAAACACATGGGAGATTCTAATATCTTTAGAGATCAGAGTTTTTCGGGAGAATCGAAGCACTTAGCTTTATTACATATTTTTCGTTTCTTTTCTTTTTCTATTTTTTTGGGCTTAGAACTTCTTTGCCAATGAATTTCTAAGGCATTTCTATTTTTATTGCCCTTTTGAGATCCTTTCTTACTTTCATTTTTTTTCAATCTTTTTGACAACTTCGAATTTACTTGGTGCCAATTTTTCGCACCACAAAATTCTCGATCTTTGAGTATTGATCATGGAAACGCACGCGAGAAGCTATGAGTAAACACGAATTTGTGGATTTTGAGTGAAAGGAAAAAGAATATCTAAACAGCGTTTTTCAAAAAATTTAAAAATTTCTAAGATCAGTTTTGGTGGGTGTGGAAGTGAAATGGGTTTAAAGTTTGGGTTTAAAAGAAACAAAAAGGCTAAGGCTCAACATGGTTTTCTAGGCGGATCATCAACACTTAAAATGAGTGTTGGAAGGGTTTTGGGCTTGAAGAGATATGTAAAAAGGAGGTTAAATCCTACGGAATGTCAAGGTCCTCTGATTGCACCTATACCGCGTACGGTACTCGACCAATGTGGTCTCGACATGTATAACAGGAGCAAGTTCTAATTCCGGATGCAAGCATCGGCACACACTCATCAAACGAATAGTGAAGCATTAAAATGAATGCTTTTCATGGCTCAAGATACCTCACTGCAAGTATGGGTTGTATGTGCCTAGCCATGCGATGCTCTTTTTAGATCATTATTTCAGCTCAAGAAATTCCTAACTTATTTAATCTTATTTTCCAAAATACACTACTCATATATGAAAATGATTCATCTCAGGATATTTTAATTCAAAAATTTTGAAAAAATTTTAAGCAAAAGTGGGGTTTTAAAATTGAGGAACATTTTCCGAGTTTGCTTTTGTAAGAAAGAATCTGACCTAAGGTATTCTATACCGCTATCCCACACTTAGAGGAACATTGTCCCTAATGTTCTCTTGAGTTGAGATTTTATTGTAAGTAAAATCCCACACTTAGAGTTTAAACATATCGGAAAATGTTACTCAAGTGTTTGTTTTGGGCTGGAATCCCACACTTAGTGATAAGTTTAGGATATGGCATAGACTACTTTGAAAAATAAAGCAAAATAATCAATATCAAAACAAGGATAAGAATGAGAGAACTCCCCTATCAACGTGTTGGAAGGAGGCTGAGAGTCTGAAGATATGCTGCCTTTGAAGAAGAGTACTTGCCAGATATCCTTCTTGTGGCAGTTCCATGAAGTTCATTCGGCTTTTGGGAAGAGCACTTGGTACAAAATGGTTCAATTCTTCATTTTTTCTACTGCTCTCTCATGTGAAAATATCTCGTAAGTGTGAACACGTTGGATATACTTTTTAACCAACTTTTTATTTATAGCTTTTTATCGAAAGAGTGTCACTATTCCAGAATGTGAAAATATGTTCTCTACTACAAATTATTTGTAAGACATGTGTTTTTAAACGAGTTCGAGCATAATGCATGAAAGTAGCATGCAAGTACCTCAAATGCTCAAAACACATGAATTATAATTAAGAAAAATGTTTCCTAAATTCTGGAGTTAGTGATGTGGTAAAAGCTGTTAGTTTTAAAAAATGAAGTGGTGTTTTGAAAGCATTTGTATATCCAAGTGTGAAAGATAGTCAGGGATAATTCACTTCTTGGAATTTAAAAACTACTACTAATACTAAAGGATATTTATTCCACGGATTGCCTCCCGAGAAGCGCTTCTATTTAAAGTTGAGGGCTCAACTGTTGTTCCTCTTGGATCAGCCGGAAGAGGAACCTCCAGGGCTAGAGATGCTCGGTGATGGTGCCCTGGTGTTTTGTGGATAGAACTTGAGGAAATAGCGAGTGATGACTTAGGTAATGTTAGGGATCCTTGAGACGAAGAGAGGGAAACTATCGAAGTGTTCCTCAGCCACCCTATGCAAGTATAAGAGGTCCCAGGAGATGTCATAGACTGCTTTGGAGATGGGTCCATCGAAATCTATGAAGTAGGTCCCGTTGTACTCAAGTCTCTCATGCTCCGGTCGTTCCCGTCTTAACGAATCCATGAATCCGAAGAAGCGCAAATGGATGTCTTCACTAGTGCTCACGCTAGTGCTTCTCCCTAACTCGTTGATGGACTCGAGGATGCCTTGGATAAGCTGTTCTTGATGATCGGAATATGTGAGGTCTGGTTTACGAAAGATGTTAATCATTATATTATAAACCTCACGCAGTCCATCATGATATAACTGTCTGGGCTCCCCTGTGAAGACAGTACCAAATATAGCTCTAAGCCGTTATGTGATGAAGTTCACGGTGTTAACCATCGAACCGTCAGGAATGGATGAAGGGAGGTCATGCGTCCTTTCATCATGGCTCACACGCTCCAGCCTTTCGATGATCTTATGAGCATGGAATTCTAGAGTGCAGTCGATGAAAAACCTGTGTGGTGAAGAATCGTCGATATGATCATTACTAGCCATGGAGTTCACCAATCCCCTTAGATAACTCATCATCTGATCATCTACTTCGTCATCAGGGTTCCCAGTAGCATAGTCCATATTGTATCTGTAAGAGTGTAGAAACTCCATCTGCCTATGTGAGTATGGAAATGCGGACCTGATTAGTGCTTCGTATACCTTGCCATATATGATTTTATAGTTTTCAAAGAACTCCAGATCGTCTGTAGATGGCCCATCATTGTTCTGAGGTTCTTGCAGAAGCTGAGTAGCGAGATCTTCGGCGAAGGCATGGATGCGGTTTTGTAGATGCTGAGGACTTCGAGAGTTGGTGGCATGATAAACGTCATATTCTGCTTCGATTTCTTCGATCAAGTCTTTCTGATGTGGCGTGTACTCAATAGTAGAATTACTGATAATCGCCATCAAGGTACGAAAGTCATCCTCATATTGCTCAATAGTACTGATCATCTCTTCGTGGTTAGAGACGATCGGTACTTGGATAGTTCCGAGAGGAGAATCCGGAATGGTGGAAGGTAGATGAAGGTGAATAGAGCGGATATCTATCGGAACATCGATGAATCTGACATCATCCTCGTCACTCTCTGTCGCTGGGGGATCAACCTCTAGTGAATCGGGAAATTCCATAGCGGTGGATTGTGACTGAGACTCGTCGGTGATCTGAGATATCGGCTGAGAAGAGATCATCTCAATTTCCTTTTCATCCTGAGAGTCGGAATTGTGACTGGACCCAGAAGTACCTCCTAACTCGAAATGAGTTCGAGGTTCAGATGAATCAAGGGCTTGAATCCCTTGAGGAAGTATGTGTGGTCGGAGTCGAGATTCTTTGTAGTTTGCGATCTTTTTCAGAAGTTTGTCTCGTAACTCTGGATGTTGCTTAGACAAAACAACGTTGTTTTCGATATTCTCCAGAGCACGAAATCGAGGAAAGGTGAGAGGTTTGGTAGGATCGATGACTGATGCGATAAGTTTCTCCATAGTAAGTGTGTATTCAGCATCCCGAGAATAGTCAATCAGCGGTTCTTCTTCCTCTGAGTCACTGTCTGGCAGAGGGATAAAACTTCGGGTGTAGTTTATCTACATTATCTCTGCTGTCAGAAGGTATGACTCAGGTAGGTAAGTTGGTGTGGTATAATCCTCTTCTGTCTCGTCCTCCTCTTCTTTTGTTTCTACTTCTTCTTCTTCTTCAGTCTCTTCTTCCTCTTCCATTTCTTCTTCCTCAGTCTCGGAAGTAGTGGGCTCGTCAGACATCCGTGTGTCTGGTTCAGAATCATCATCCGAAGTAACTCTGCCTGTAGAAATCATACATATCTCCGCATGTTAAGTCAAGGCCTGGTCAGTCTGATCAATCTTGAAAGTGATAGTCTCTCCGTGAGATCTAAGACTGATAGTCTGTGAGTAAACATCGATGATAGTACGCGCGGTGTTCAAGAATGGTCTTCCTAAGATGATAGGGATATGCACATCCTCCTGAATGTCCATCACTACAAAGTCTGTGGGAAATAGGAACTTATCTACCTTAACCATGATATTCTCAGCTATTCCCTTAGGGTATCTAATGGATTGGTCAGCTAGCTAGACGCTCATCTTGGTAGGCTTAAGGGGTCCTAATTCCAGTCTTGTGTAAAGTGAATAAGGCATAAGGTTGATACTGGCTCCTAGGTCGGCTAGAGAGTGTATCATGCCCGAGTGATAGATTGAACATGGAAGAGTGAATCGTCATGTATCTCCTAATTTCTCAGGTAGGGAATTCTTAATGATAGCTGAACATTCCACGTTCAGTGGGACATTGGGTACTTCGGGTACCTTATCCTTGGTAGACAGGAGTTTAAGGATGTATTTTGAACTGGAAGGGGTTCTGGACACGGTGTCCATGAACTTTCCATCGAGACGGAAGGTGTTAGCCTTGTAGGCTTTCCTAAGACGACAAAGAAACGGAATTCGTACTTCCCTTTGTGGTGTAGGGACAGACGTGGTCTCGACTATCGGTGGGATAGGAGAAGTAGTGGAAGGTTGGCCCGGTGCCTCCTTCTTGTCTATAGTACTCATCTGTTTAGCCTCTTCTACGTGGGGGTATTGTACCGTGTTACTAGGAAGATTACTCTGAGGCCTAGAGTCAAGACGTTGGGCTAGTTGTCCAATCTGGGCCACAAGATTTTTGAGAACGGCCAGTTGGTTCCTAAGATATAGGTCAGTTTGGTTTTGCCTAGCGCTAGTCTTTTGGTTGAACTGGTGTTGGCCTTGGATGAATTTAGTGAGGGTATCATCTGGACTAGTAATGGGTACAAGGGTTTTAGTAGGTTCAGTCGGTTGAGCTGTGTCGGGTGCAGTCAATAACAGTGGTTGGTTATAGGTGAGTTGGGGTTGTTGTGGGTATCTAGGTTGGTAGTTGGGTTGAAATGGTGGTTGGTTCCTAGGTGGGTATTGAGTGCCTCTAGTCCTAGGGGGAGAGGTGCGAGCGAAACCAGACGGATTTTGAGGGCGAGCTGGAAATTGAGCATAGTAAACCGTACCTTCAGCAGGATCCTCGTGCTGAACCTGATAAGCTTCAATAGGCAGGTGGGCACAGTTCTGGCATGATTGAACTTGGTGGACATGCTGGGATGGTTTCTTCATTTTTCCGATCTGCTTTGTCAGGGTTTCGATCTTCTCTGTCAAGGAATTGATAGCTTCAGCCTGGATTGGGTTGGATGCGGCAAGTGGTGCCGATGATGAGGAATGCTCACCAGAGTTCCAATCGTGATGGTGCATCATCATATTTTCGATCAGGTTCCATGCCTCTTCGTAAGTTAACTGCATGAAGTTGCCTTGAGCAGCAGCGTCAAGATTGATGCGATGGTTTGGAGCAAGACCGTTGTAAAACGTGCACAGCTGGCTGGTTTTCTCAATCAGGTGGTTAGGACATTTGTTTAGGAGACTCTTGAATCTCTCCCATGCCGTATAGATAGATTCATCATAAGCTTGGTGGAAGTTCAAGATGTCATTCTTACATTTGGTTAGTTTGGTCGAAGGGAAGTACTTAGTTAAAAACTTAGAACCCATCTCTGCCCAAGAGGAGATAGAGCCAGTCTCTAATCCCTCAAACCAAGATAAGACATGGTGAGTAAGAGAATAGGGGAACATGTATAGGCGGACTATGTCCTGATCAACCCCATTCTGCTTATAAGAGTTGGTGGTTTGAATGAATGGTTTATGTGGGCGTTGGGATCTTCGTTGGGTAATCCATGGAATTGGCAGAATTCCTTGATTAGCTGAACGATATGGTGCTTTAGTTCGAAAAACGCGCCATCGATAACTGGATAGTTGATGGGTCTTCCTCGTCCTTCGTTTGACGGTTTGGTGCTATTGGTGAGAGTGACACGAGCAACCATCGGTTGTCGAGTGCGTTTTTCTTTGCGGATAGTGCGGATAATCGACTCAGGATCAGGTACGAAAATGAGAGGTTCAGATCCGGATGATCTGGTCGAATATCGTTGTGGGTTGTGGGAAGGAATTTTCGTCTGGAATAAGGAAAGAAAAGTAAAACTAAACTACGGATTTTACTGGAAAGAAAAATTTGTCTATAACGTCTTCGGATCTTACAACTGATTCTCCGGCAGCGGCGCCAAAAACTTGATGCCGCCCGATGCGTAGGTTTTGAAGCTCTCCTTTCTCGCAAAGGGAGAACCGTCCTCGTCGTCGAAGGACTAGCCAAACCATATCGGGCTGCGATCAGCAGGTTTTAAATTTTGTAAATGCGGGGCATAAGTATACTTAAAACTATTGGAGTACAGTAGTAAGTATGACCTAGGGTCGTTCTATAAACCAGTTATATTGTGAAACGTTGACGTTAAAGACGATTTATCTAACTAGTAATGGTTTTAACAGATTTTTGGGGGTTTGTTTTGGTTTTTTATACTTAGGCAGAAATTTTTAAGCAAAGCAATTTAAAATATGGGTAGTTAGCAGATAATCTAGAGGGGGTGTTTGCTATGACTTCAGTAGCCTTCTTAACTGGGATGATGTATGATTTATAAAATGATCTTAAAAGATTTGTATTTCGTTCATTTCAAGTATTAGTGGAGTAAGCACTAGTTCCCTACTGATAGATTTCTCGATCAGTATGTCACTGAGTAACTAGGCTATCGTGATTCTGATCGGAGTAGTTTATCCAGCCACACAACACCAACCAATGAAGGTATAATGACCCTTAAATGGAAATGAATCCTGGGTGCATGAATAAGGCGACAAACCAATCTTGATGTCCGACCGTTCTTAACCCTACAAGAATACTTTAGTCTAAAAAAAACATTTAAGTTCAAGATCAGGTTTTGTGTGTGTTGATCACTTTCTATCGATGGGTTTGTAAAGTCTAGGGATGATTAGATCATTGATGATTTACATAGCAGGTAACTGCAGCTCTTTTCCGTGGCTATACCAAGTACTTAGCTGATTTATGGTACCAACTTTGCTTATACAGTGATCCCGTTAATCCACACAGTGAAGTAACGACGGCATTTCCGTGGTTTCACATTGTACTCTACCAATGGTGTTTCCACTGTTATACCTAGTACTTAGCCGATACCTACGGTGCTTCACAAAGGAACCCTAGACTTTATTAACTAAGTTTATATTTAAGTGCAGTATTTATCCATCTATGATATAAACCAGTCCTTACTTTAAAATCCCAAAAAACCCCTAATTTATTAACAGTGTAATATTTGCGTTCAATGAGAAAACAGTATTTCCACAGTCACTGTGTACTTTGCATTCTGATGGGAAGGCAATATTCCCACAATTCTGGTGTACTTTGTGTTCAGTTTAGAAAACATTATTCCATAGTCACGATGTACTTTGTGTTCAATAGTGAAAGCTTGATTTCCATGATGACGATGTACTTTGCGTTCGGTTTAGAAAAAAATGTTAACACTATTTATAAACCAGACCATGTTTTAGACACAGATAACTAAGTACCTTTGGATAGGGTTCGCGACGTCCTATCATTAAGGCCGTAATCACGTTTAGTGGTTGAAAGGCATTAAGTTTAATTGAGGTTTAAAATCATAGATAGAAAGCAGATCAACATACTATAGTTTAACATTAATCAACAACGGATTGTGCCCACGACTTTCATAGCTTCCACGTTCCGTACTCCACACATTCGTGATGTTTCCGGCGCTATACAAATGAAAGCCGTATAACGTTACCTCCGTTGTTTTCATAATGACATCATCCCAATTAATACGACTAATTACGTCATAGCAAACATGCAATAATACTACTTGCTAATCATGGCAAACAATCCTAAATCTAACATGATAACAGTAATAACAATCATCATAATTAAAATAGATAAAGGATATATACAACCAGAATAACAGCGTAGCTGAATACAACGTGAATGAATACAAGCGGAACTCTGAGTATCCTCCAAGCAATATTACAATATTACCCCTCTATTCGTCCGGTTAATACCGTGACTAACTAGCCGCTAACTACGAAAACTGAAACTAAAAACCTAATCTAAAACGAGAGAACAAGTGTGTGAATGTAGAATGTGATGGATGTTGGAGTGTTGAAATGAGGTGAAATGATCCATATATATACTAGTTGCTCAGCCGTATTCCCACCTTCAAAATCACAACCGTATTTCCCAACCGTATTTCCCAACCGTATCAAGATCCTACCTTGTACGGGAAAAACATAGATTACGGGCGAGATTGGCCGTATACGGGAGAGAATGGGGGTGATACGGGAGAGACTAGGCCGTATACGGTGAGATTGGCCGAATACGGCTGAGACCAGGCCGTATACGCAGTAGCCAGACCGTATACGGCTGAGGCTTGGCCGTATACGGTCAGTCTTGCCCTTATATGGCTTGGCTCTCCCGTATTGTGGTCCTTCGGTTGTCTGGATTCTTCGTTTGGGCGTAACTTTCTCGTCGGTTGTCCGTTTTGAGCGTTCTTTTATATCCACGCGTTCGTAATTTCCTAAGGAAGAAAATGACATAGGTTAGAGGTCATAATTCCAAGCGGAACTCAAAAAGTGCTAAAACACGTGAACGAGAATGCTTAAGATCATTTGTGCTCTGTTTTATTCGTTTTTAGGCCTTTTTGGTTGATTCTTGAAGCATCGTCTATATTTTAGCCTTCATTATGAAATTTAGTATAAAAATATATATTTCAAATGTTTTCATCCATAATTGGGCTAAAAAGGTGAGATAATAACGCACAAAAACTTGACTTTTTGCGTGTTATCACTTCCTTTGCAAGATTTGCGGGTTGATAGAAGTCAGAAGTTAGTTGAAGAACCTGTTTAACTTCTTGATAGAAAGGTTACCAAACTTAGGAAGAAACAGATCCCCATGGTGTTAGTAAAATGGAAGCATAGTTTAGGTTCAAACCTGACTTGGGAGACTGAGGGGAGTATGAGATCCAGATATCCTGGATTATTTGGTTGTGATGAGATTTCGGGGACGAAATCTTCTTAAGGAGGGGAGATTTGTAACATCATCTCTAGTGGTATGGTAATTCCCTATTTTAAATTGATTATTTAATGGTTTTAGGAATTACTTGATATTATGTGTTTACTTGCGAAACTTAGATGAATAAGTCCCAGGACTTATTGTGAATAGTAAATTATTGATTGTTTTAATTTACTATAGTTGACGGTAAAATAAAATAAGTTTCTCACAATTGGAATTTAGGTTCCAGACAATAGATTGAAAGGAGACTAGTTTTAAGTGAATACGGAGTCGGTGGAATAGTTGGGCCGACCTATTTAACTTTCCCAAAATGGAAAGTAGTTCCATTTCTTTGAAACCTTACAACTAAAAACCTAAACTTAATAAATCATCTTCATAAGCAATTCTTGAGCTGCGATCTTGGAACCAAAATTTCAGCATCATCATAACCTTGTTCTTCTTCATTGAATTGTAAGTGAGTTTGAATTATTTTGATTATGCCTAAAATCATAAGTATTTGATTGATATGTGAATCAAAATGGATAAGTTGAGCTATGATGTTAGGAACTGGTTGCTTGATGTTATCAGCTGTTTTTGTTGTTATTAGTTGTGCCAAAATGATCATAGAAACTGATATTTGTGAGTTTGAGTAAAGAAAATCGGGTCTGGTTCTGATCTGGGTGAAGTCGCTGGTTCAGGGTATGAACCCGGCGGGTATAACCAGTACCCGGTGGGTAGTGCGCAAAACAGGAGAAGCCGGCGGGTAAACATGCAACCCGGCTGCTCCTCAAGACTTTAAAACGCAATAGTGTTTTGTTACCATGAAAACCCAATGTACCCGGTTGTTTCGGGTTTGACCCGGCTGGTAAGCCTAGTACCCGGCTGGTACTTGGGCTACCCGGCGGGTAGTAACTCGTTTTGATGATTCCTGATTTTAAGTCATTGTAAAATAAAATGTTGATAAGTATATGTTGATATGCTTTATTGTGAACAATGAATATAATCAGAAACTTAATATTGCTATGTAACTAATATCTAGTTCCTTGAATTATGTTGGATATAAGTTAAGTGTTATGTAACAAATTACTAACTTATGTTGATTGTTGTTCTCAGATCCTTCAAAGATTCAGTGATATCAGGATTTAAGGTTGGAACTACCGAGGTATCGGTGAGTGGATTTAGAACTCACCTTTTGATTTAGTTGTAACTGTTTGGTTGCAACAGGTGAACGTAGATATGCTGTTGTATTATTTAATTAATATTGTTGACTGTGACTCTAAGTGCTAATTGGCCTTCGGGCATCAGTTGTTAATGAGGTCAACGAGTTGAGCTGGTTGGTTGAGCTAGTTGATTATTATGTGAATTACACAGGGTCTTGCTTCATTTGTTGTGTGTATAGAACCTGCGTTTGAGTATAGTAACCACTAGCTATCGGTCTCGTCCGTTATGGCCATACGGATATGGTTGGATAAGTGTTCCGGGGAGCCACCCGGGTATTATGGTATTCCTCAGAGCCACCGATCCTCATCATTAAATTGTTGGTTACTTGAATTATGTGTTTACGGTTATTTGGTGTAAACAAATAGTTAAGCTAAGTTAATTGGTGTGTGATGAATTCATTCACTTAGCTTCGTGCTAATCCCTCATTCTTACTTCCTGCAGGTTTATTTTGGGATGTGGGTAGCAGGAAGGTGATGCTCGTTGAGCAGGGAATGTTTGACTGACTGTGCTACTCCGATATAGTTTGTTATAAACTATGTTTTTGTATTATATAATACCCCGTTTGTAGTAAGTAATCAATATTGTTACCAGTTGTTAAAATGCTGCATAAATAATGTGAAAAACTTGTGTACATTTTATAATGTATATTAAGAAAATATGTTTTTATAAACTCGCTTCCGTGATAATAATATTCAAGTTGTTGTATTCAAATGAGGGGTGTTATAATATGTTACCTATTTTCACAAAAGGTATTGAACCTTACAATTTGAATATAATTAATATTCAACCAATGTGTTTAAATTATATTTTCAAATAACGCCTGTTCATAGGAGTTGTACATTTCTATTTCTTTCAGAAAGTGTACGACCCCTCCCTCAAAGTGTCATAACTTTTCTAAAGGCTTGATCGTTAATATAACTAGATCCAAAACTACACACGAGTATTTGTCCCAAACATCACAAACCATCCTCAAACATCGACAATCCTTCTAGGATTATATAAATCTAAGAGGTTCCCACGGTAGCTTCATTGCTTTGCAGTATCAACTTCGGTACTCCCATGTTATTGACATCCACAAGTCCAAATTCACGTTTCATATGATGGTATATATAACTATATAAATTGATAACCATTCATAGAAAAAATACTTCTACTTCTAGAGTAGTAAGTTACTACCATATTCTAAAGTAGTTACTACCATATTCTAAAGTATATAATAACCAACTACTTCTAAGTTGAATTAACAAATTCTTTTGAAGTTGAACAAGGATTTAGATGGATATAAAACCTTTATAATCGAACCAATTTTCAAAATTAAACTAGATCATTTTATATTACTCTAATTTAATAATAAATCAGCTTGCAATAACCTTGTTCACACTTTCATAAACCAACCATATAATAGAGGTAATTTCACACATATATAGTACACTCATTATATAGTTTTTTTTATAACACTAGAACGAATCTTTTTTTTATAATTGCTCAAATATCATGTACATATATCTCTATCTCTACTCCTTATAAAACATATAACACTCTCTCTCTTAAAATACTTAAAACACCAAATTTGCACAATGTACAAGTCAAAAAACTCATTCATTCACAATATAAAAAGTCTACCATTTATCACTTAAAACACTAATGCGTACTCTTGGTTTATTCACTTCTATTTTATGTAATGTCAACCCTCTACATTCAATATACAATATTTTATTCAAAGAAACTAAATTTTATTATTTTCTAACTACAATAAAACGTCAACTGCTTATAGCATTACATCGTATATAAATTATCTTCGTATTTTACGTTGTATTATTATTATTATTATTATTATTATTATTATTATTATTATTATTATCATCATCATCATCATCATCATCATCATCATCATCATCATCATCATCATCATCATCATCATAATCATCATCATCATCATCATCATCATCATCATCATTATTATTATTATTATCATTATTCATTTATTTGATCTACAACATATCATTCGAAACATATTTTCACATTTAATCACTTTTTTAACCGATTTCAAATTTGTTCACGTCGCATCGCGCGGGTTATCAGCGAGTGGATCAAAATAGGCAGAATATTTTGTACGAAAGGTTGTAATAATATCGTCCTTTGCATAAATTTGGAAATCTGTTTTAACGAAAACATAAAGTAAAGGAATCTTATATCAAAATACTCCTATAATAGTATTTTATTATTCTCCAAACCTTCTCGAATGGTGTTCAAAATTTTCCAGCGACATATTCACAATCCAGTTCTAGTTCATGTTTATTACAACTTACTACATATCATACATTTAACAATTCACTAAATGATTTTGTCAAACCAAAATCCCTTTTATACTCTTAAAAATTTATTTACGTATATGTACGAATTTGTGACAACCTGAAAAATTAGGACTTTAATTAGTACCTAATTATTATGTGATTATGTGTATTTTGTTTATATTAGGCTAAATACGTACGGAAAATTTCATGTTTATATTCATGTTCGAGTATATGATCCATTTAAATCGTATAAAATTCGGGTCGGATCAATATACGACAAATCAAAATACGGACGTTGGTGAAATATTTTTAAATAATACGAAATTATTTAATAACATTATTCATTATTTTATATTATGGTAATAATATGAATAAAAGTATACGTTTGTTAAAACGTGACCGGAATGCGACAAACGCACCCGACGGACAAAATAATTCTAAGTTATATTTTTATAACTCAAAATAAGTATTTTTAATAAATACTTCAATTAAAATTATCGCGAATACACGGTAACTAATTATAACGTATAAAATGTTACATTATTTAAACAAACGTAAAACTCGCAACCGACAACCAAACGGAACCAACCAATATTTTATCAACTCAAATTATATTATTTTGGACAAAAATTTTATTTAAATTATCGAGTTTTAAATCGATAACAAAAACTAATACGTAAAACGTTTAACGTATAAACGAACGACGAAACGACCGGGTAAACGAACACCGCACGGAGCGTAACTTTGGGGAATAATTTAACACATCCACATGAGGTTGGGACCCACCGAAAACAGCTGAGAACCAGCCCATGCTCTCTCTCTCTCTTTTGTGGATCTTGCCCCCTTGACCTCAAGCACCAAACACACCCTTTAATCCCATTCCCATTTCCATTTCCATTTCCTTCTCATCTCTCTCATTCTCTTCCTCTTCTTCTCCCTCTACAATCAGTCTACACCACCACCACAGCCTCACCTCATATCCACCATCATCTAGCATCAAAAACTTGAAGGAAAAAGCAAGGAGAAGAAGAAGAGCAAAACCGAGCACACCCTCTCCATTTAGGCTTAGATCACGTTTTTTTTTGTAAGGATTACAACCTCTTTAATTAGATCATCTGGAAACATATTTATTTACTTGTTTATAAGCTCACTCAACTCAAAAATGTCCAAAATAATGGGTAAAATCATTTTTATAAACACATACATAAAACTGTTTCGGTGCTGGAAAAACAGTCTCACCATAAAAATCATATAAAATCGTACACATGGAATTAATGGATGAAAAACCTATCAAAATTTGTGTATTGAAGTTATCTACAACTTTCATGTTAACCTCTCGGACCAGATGTAAGTGGATTTTTGTAGAAAAGTCGATTTGTGAGACATAGACTCTTATAGCCGAAAATAGACTGATTTTATGTTTGATTTTTGATAGCTATGAAAATGAAATCCTAAATTCTTGGAAAAATTATGTTAGAAACTAGACTCATGGTAGAACACTTGGGATTTTTGTTGAGAATTGTTGTGGTATAAAAAGTGTAGAAAACGAGAGTTTAATCGGGTGAAAAACTGAAACATACAATCTAGGGTCTGTTTTTGTGAAATGTTTAAAACCGACACTTCGGACCAAACACGAAACATAACGGTAATTTTCCCGAGGCCTAAAAACATATTTAAGGCCATCCTTAAAGTTTCGGGTCAAACCGAGTCCGTTTGACCAAGTCAACAAAAACGAGCCCAAAATGATAAACGCGAGCCGACTTGAGGAACGATAAGATTTTGGACCAAAAATGAACTTTGATAATTTTATTTATGAAACTTGGATAAAAACGACACCCGAAAACACTTAGAATAAAAAACGAAAAAGATCGAACCTTAGTGTCGTTAATAATAAAAATGTTACAAAAATTTTTCACACTAAGCCTCGGATTCAATCATGCAAACACACACACACACACACACACACACACACACACACATATATATATATATATATATATATATATATATATATATATATATATATACACGGATAAGTGTACATTAAAACACTCACGGAATATACGAAAAATGTTTTCATCGTATTTATATACGGTATAAAATACGGAATATACTTTACAAGTATATAATCAAACACATAATAACGTTTAAATCATTATCATGAAACATCACCAACGATCCGTCCAAATCTTATAAGTACAAATTCAATCGGTTTCAAAAACATACAATCGGACATTTAACGGTTGAGTGAACACAATTTGGGAATGATCTAAATAGACATTCGCTCATGTGTATAACCTTATATGCCTAGGGTATTTGAAGGTTTCGGGCTGTTCATTCCTTATCGGATAATCATTGCTCGGTGACTCAGGTGAGTCTCACAGCCCCATTTTATTGTTTTACTGATTTAAACTCGGGGTGAGATACAACACTTACTTATTTTCGTGATCACAGTTATTCGGTTTGTTAATTTAGTTATTAACTCGGTTAATTAAATTCGGTTATCATTGTCGGTATTAATTTGTTCAGTTATTGCATGAGTGTTTTAATTCGGGAAAGACCTCATCATTGCATGGTTCGTTAACTTAATAAGGCGCGAATACTAAAGAATAGATCTATTTGGGGAGTGACGTCCCTGTCCGGGTTGCTAGCTACAACCATTTCAAACGGACACTTTAGTAGTTGTTATGGGTGTTGACACCGTTCGGGAGGTAGAAAATCGGGTTAGGCTTCGAACCATGGCTCAACGCAATATCAGTGTTGGTATATTTAATTCGGAAACCTTAATTGGTTTAATCATTGTTTGGTTATAAATTGTCGGATAATCATGTTGATCACATCATGTTTTAGGTTAAACCTGTGAGATTCACCAGCTTTATAGCTGACCATTTTAGTGTTGTATTCTCAGGTGATCAGCTACAGTAGGGTGGTCCGCAGGATATGCTAGCTAGTACGAGTCGCATGCATACACAATTATGAAGACTTATTTGCATTATCTTTCGTTAATCGGTTATGTATTAAAATCTTCAGAATCATTATTCGAACTCATCGATATTGTAAACTTATGTAACTACTTTTGTAATTATGTAAAAACGTCTCATGTAGAGTCATTTGCTTGTATCTTTGTCCTTGATATTGGATTAGTCACACCAAAATGATCGCTTCCGCAAATCATGAAATCGGTAGTATGACAGATTGGTATCAGAGCCTAAGGTTATAGTGAACTAGGTTGCATTTAGTGGGCCTAGACTATGACCGTTAGGCAGTATTTCCTTATTAGATATAACTGGTTCAGGGATTACATCATACCAATTTAATTTAACATAGCCTGATCAACTATGCACAATTAAAGGAAGATGGTGTGAGATCTGAAAGGGGTTATGTTAAACAGGAATACACTAGTTGACTCTGACCACGAGAGAACCGGGACTAATACTTGTTTGTGCTAGACACAACTAGGTAGATGTATATGTATATATGGTAAATACATATACGGATAGACTATTATATAGTATATATAGTAATAGGCCTCGGATACCCAGTAACGACACGTACTCATGAGGAAGACGTTGTTTCACATTTTTCTACCATTCTCACCTTCGGATCACATTCGAGACGCACTATGGAGAATTGTGAGGCCTCCACAAACTGAACCTTAACCTACATACCTTATTGATAACATCACGTTTAGAACACGCCAGAGGGCCGTCGCCTGCTTACGGAACCAACATAGACATGTCAATCGTTTAGATTCGAAATTTGCCTGAATGTTACAAATTCTCGAAAACTTGTTATAAAATTCAACTCTTGTAACCCTTGAACTCGAACATGCCTCCAAGATGACAATCATACAGCTAGGATGAAATTGCCCAGCTCATCGCCCAAGGAGTAACTGTCCTAAGTTGAAGAAAAACAACAACGCTCGGGGAAGAGCCTATATACTCAACACTGGAGACGCTCGCCATAACCTTGATACGGGTACGTACATCCTCGCGTATATAAACCACCTCTTTAATTGTCCTCCCCATAATATTTGAATTGTTATGTACAGTCTATCCTGTTTTCCTTAGACAGTAAGTATGCAATCGGTTTAGCAAACGACAGTTAGTCGAGTCCGGCAGTGTAAAATATAGTTACACTTTAAATTCGGCGGATAAACTCTTTTCCATTTAACTCACCTTTGTCAAAACTGGGAGCTCGGAAATCGTCATTAATACTTATCGGAGGATCGGTCATCATGTTGAAATCGTTCATTCGGAGAAATCATTCGTCTTCCTACCCCCTCGGATAACGCTGTAGTCGTGTGTATTATAGTATCGGTAATCACGTGTTAAAACTAGGAATAAATATAATTCGGTTTATGTATCATAAATCTATACATGATAATGTAGAACGGTTATAGATCTAGTACGGCATCGGTAGAATTTAATTCGTGTTAAGATATCGGTAGTTATTCGAACTCTAGGAATACGGTAAAACTTATCAAATTCGGTGGATTATCAATTGTAACACCCGCCAAATTAGGACTAGTGATGTCGTGTAAACGGGGTTTTAGTTTAAAATGGAAAATACCTAGCTTACTACACACAACACAGGCAAGAATACCTGATCATATATAGTATAGCTCAGTAAGTCCGAGTCGAACACAGGGAACGGATGTCAATATTAACAAATTGGAAATCAATACAATTAATTAAAGCAGTATAAAGTGGGGACGTTTTAGTTCCGATCGAACAATTGATAAACAATTATGAAAGAAATGATTTATTAAATAAAACTTAATTATAAAAATAAGAAATAATAAAATAACTTAATTAAAAGATTTAATTCAAATAATAAAAGAAGTACAATTGCTTAGACTAGTTTCCTCAGAATCCGATTATCACTTTATTGAATTGCAGAAATGTGGATCTTATTGTGACATGACAATTATATCAATTATCCTTACAAGACTAATTGATTAAACACAATCAAGAAAGATATGAATTTGTTTTCAACCCGCTAACAGTTCAATTTAACGTTATCCACCGAATTGTGTTATAGATTAAAACTACACCGTTTATATGATTTACCCTTATAACTTGAATCAACAAAGTCTATAACTATTACTAGTTATCACATTCATTGCCAATTCTTAATGATAATCGATCCTAGCCTATCAAACTCAATCTATTTAGTGATAATCATCAATTAAAACCAACAATCATCAATAATGACCAATCAATAAAGAACTCAATCATAAATCAATGGATCACCACGCTAGATTATCATCAAGATTCAACAATTAAACATGGATTTTCGAATAAACATATAAACATTCATAAAAACCAAAATAATCCGCTATTCAATAATCAAATCATCATCTGAGTATGATCATCTAAACAGTTGTAAATAAAACTTAGCCAATCATAATTTCACAAACAATCAGATTCAATATCATATCTATAATCATAATCAAATGAAAGATATAAACGAAATCGAACCGAAAATGTCGAATAACAATTAGAAGAACAAAAGCCCTTGATTCCTTTAGCTTTAATCCCTCCAAATGCCTCTGGAAAATGGGGTTTTTGTTGAGAGAATCGTCTGGAAAAGATGTGGTGAAGTATGTGTAAAATGAAGACAAAATGATATTTTTAGGGTTTCTGCCGAGGCGATCCATACGCCGTATGGAATTCCATACGCCGTATGGATTGCAAAGCCCATGGGTTTAACCCGCGACTTCTGGCGGCCCGGCTCAACTGATCCAAACGCCGTATGGATTCCATACGCCGTATGGATCGATTTTCTCAACTTTTTCACCTGCGACCACCATCTTCAATCTTTCTTATTTTTAACTCCTTTTCTTCAATTCTTGCACGTTTTCAGTTTCTTTTCCGATTCAAGCTCCAGAAAATTCCTAAATGCAAATATGAACGAAATGAGTATCGAATTCAAATCAAATGCATAAGAAATTAATCAAACTAAGGGGTAATTAGTACTATAAAATAGCACATTTTGGCGTTCATCAAACATCCCCCACTTGAATCCTACTTGTCCTCAAGTAGACTAGTAATTCAAAATTTCAAAACTTTAAATATGAACGGCAAACAATGGATAAAAGGACTTACAAACTACACAGCATTCGACAAACCAAATTTTCATCTTAAAATCGATTCTTCCTTAAAACTCAGCAATCAAGAAACTCTACATGGGAAGCCATTCTATTATTATTACTCATAAAAGATAATTCATTCAGATTACCGATATTGTTGTCCACTTAAACAATCTAAATTTCAGAGATTGAGCTTAACTTATTATTATTCTAGCAGGCCTTACCCTTGATTTTCAATAGCAAAATACTCTCATATAGATAACGTGTTACAATTTGTAACACCCCCAAATTATCGTTTAGCGGAAGCGTTTAGTTTAAGTATGGGGTGTCACAACAACAAAGCATGCATACGTATCAGAGCTTATGATTACAACAGAACAATATACATTAAGATGCCAAAAGTGTTAATTACAAAGTTTACGATTCATCGGATCGTATAAGTTAAAAGTAGTGAGTTTACAAAAGTGGATTTCTAGAATATGACAAAACAGTTTCAGTTATACTAGAGAAATCCATATGTTTTCCCAAAAAGTTGGCATCCTAATCTTCAAGGGTCGCCTAGTTCTCCATGTGTGTTGGCGATCTTACATGCGCAGCTAATTCCCTGAAAAACATAGTAAAAGTCAACAACGAGGTTGAGTGAATTCACAGGTTTTATGTTTACAAGCTCAGTTATGATAAACCACTGTTGTTTATATTGTATCGTTGGGATGTCACCCAAAAGTATAGTTTCTGAAATCCGTTACGTTCTTAAATAGTTGTTTGTAGGAATGTTCGTATCCTATAAGTTGTAGGAAAGCAGTATCCTATTTTCAAGTATGTTCTGTAGGATTGTACGTATCCTAGTAGTAGGTATGTTTCGTTGGGATGTTGCCCAAAAGTATAAGTTTAGTGGGTCGTTCGCCCAAAACACAGTTTAAGTTTCGTAGGAAAGCAGTACCCTATTAGTTTACCCAAGGAATAGGGATTTAAATCGTTTGTCCAAGAAGTAGGACCTATAGTGTTGCCCAAGAAGTAGGGACTTCTATGTATGTGCCCAAGACGTAGGGACTTGTATAGTTGTGTCCAAGAAGTAGGACTGGCATCCAAGACGTAGGACCCATCTGCTCAAGAAGTAGAGCCTTCACCCAAGACGTAGGATGGCACCGTGCCCAAGAAGTAGGGACTTTCTGTTTGCCCAAGACGTAGGGACTTTCTGTGCGTGCGTGAGAATGTTGTTTCATAAAAGCTAGTAATAAAAGTATGTAGCTGGTCGTTCTCCAGCATGTTCTCAGTTCAGTTTTCGTATGAAATACCATTAAGTTCAGACAATTGAAGTAGTTGACCGCAGTCATAAACAGTTTGTATAATTGTGCCAAAGGCAGTTAAGTGGCAGTTCGTATAACAGTTTAACAGTTCAAGTACTCTAGTCGTTCGAGTAAACAGTATGATAAATAATCATATAGTAAAAGTAGTTATGGCAAAGCAGTAAAACAGTTGTCTATGTTTTCCACCCCTGTTCAAAAGTAGTTAAATCAGTAAAAGTAGGGGCTGTGAACTCACCTGTTGAGTTTAAGCAGTTGTGCGAGTGCTAGCAAACCTAAGCCCAAGTACAGTCTGAAATCTCCTAACGTCCTAAACGTACGAGATTTAATAAGTATGTGGATGTCTAAGCTAATCATCCATACTAGTGTTCGTACAACCAAGTCATGTCCAAATCGTTTGTTTAATGTTTGTATTTCGTTGTTTAAGAAAATGTATACGACTCGTTGGTGAAAGTTTGAAATCAACATTTCGATAAAGCAAGTATGTTTAAATTGTTTGTAAGGCTCGTGAATCGAATTTGTATAAAGATATGCGTTTTCGGTTAGTTCGACACTTAGTGAAAACAAGTTTTTAAACTTTCTGTTTTTAGCGACGTAAGGTGCGACGCTGGGTGGTTATGCGACGTAGGGTGCGACGTACGGGTCTACGTCGCATTCAGGTTTTGCGACGTCATGGGTTACGTCGCATAGGCGACGTTCGCAATTTAATGCGACGTAGTGGTCTGCGTCGCTATGTGCGACGTAAGGAAGGGTAATGCGACGTAGAGGCCTACGTCGCAGTACTGTTTTCGGTCCCAATGCGACGTAGTCGCCTGTTCGACGAACAGCGAGAAAATAACGAGTTTTGGGTCGATTTCGGACGTTTTCGGTTGTATAAAACACTAAAACATGTAAATCTAAGTATAGTAAACACTAAGTAGCAATTATAACTTTGAAATCTAAAGATTTGCGGGATTTGTCGGAAACTTACGAGTGTCGGATTTGAAATCCGAAAAGATAGAAATGTAGATCGGAGTCTCGTGGTCGTTTAATTCCAAAGGAGTATGGTGATTCGGCGTCGTTTTAGCGTAGTTTTGGTGTGATTTGTGTGATTTTTGAATGAGTTTTAGAGAGAAGGAGGAGAAAAGAAAAGAAGAGAGAGAGAGAGTGGATGGTGAAAGTGAAAGAAAAGGAGGAGGTGGATGGGGTTTTGTTCCTCATTTTCTGCCTCTGTGTTTGCGCTCCGTGTTTGTTTACCCGATCGTTAAATGTTATTTTATTTTAAATTAATACATTTTAATTACATATTTCTTTATATTTTTAATTAGAATCTTTTTATAAAACCAAATTGAATTAAGTTATAAAATTTCAAACTTTGTTTGATTTCAATTATACGTTTTGACGTTTTGCGTTATAAAATAAATTGGTAAATATTTTTGACAAAATATTCATTAGTTACTAAGTTATTTAATAATTTCGTTTTATTAAATAATTTTGTTCACCAACAGTCGTACGTTTTTGTCGCGTTTGTTTTCAATTTGTTCTGTACGTAATTACAACTAATTACGAATACGTAATACTGCGCGTACTAACTAGTTGGGCTATGCTAGACTTACCTCTAAAATGTGTTGTGAATTCACTCAAGTAGGGAATTAGCCTAATAATGCAAGTGATTAATTTAATTAATCGTGTTTAAATTTGCGGGGTGTTACATTCTCCCCTTGTTAGAGAAATCTCGTCCCGAGATTTAAAAATCAAGTCGGATCGCCCGCGGCGTATGTTCTCCGATAAGTCATGTCGTTAACCATAGTTTGCGTGGCGTTCAATTGTTGCCATAGAAGTTCAATTGGTTTAAGTATGCTCGCGGCATAGTTCAATATGTTGTGTGTTTCGTTTCGTGTTCAGAGTTTACCAAATGTTGTGTTCGAATCGACATTCGAATAAACGAAACGTTAAATCGTAGCAAGAGTTGGTAAGACATACCGTGTTTGCCATAGTCCGCAACAGTTTCCGGTGCACGGAGGATGTATGCGCGGCCACGAGCCGGTGGGATGGTTGCGATGTGGTTGTTGTTTCCGGGGTTGTTCTGGGTGTTGTTCAGTTTTGGACATTGGTTTCGATAGTGTCCGGGCTCACCGCACTCGAAACACCCATTGTTTGTTCGAGCGGAGAGGTTGGCTTTGCAGGTTTGAGCTCGATGTCCCCATTGGTTGCATCTGTCGCAGAGAGTACAGTTACCCTCATGATGCCTTTCGCATTTTCCGCATTTAGGCCTTTTGCCTAGGTATGGTTTCGGTTCAGTGTTAGTGATGGCGACGTAGGCTCGAGTGTTTCCCACGTTCCTGTTTTGTTGACCCTGACGGTCGTTGTTCTCACTGTGCCATTTGCGTTTGCTGTCGCCCGCATCAGTACGGTTAAGTTCAGCTTTCCCTGTGATAGCTTTCAGGGTTCCAATTTCGACCGCATCGTCGGTTAAGCTGTGAGCCAGATCCACTGCGCTCCTAAAAGTGGCGGGTTTGGAGGACATAACCATGCCTCGGATTTGTGGTGCCAAACCCCTGTTGTAACGCTCAATGCGTTTGCTCTCGGGGGTTACCATATGAGGCACCAGACGTGCAAGCTCCTGAAATCTAGTTGTGTAACCGGAAATGTCAGCTCCGATCATCTGAATGTTCCAAAACTCGGTTTCGAGTTTCTGCATCTCGTTGGGAGGGCAAAATTCCTCCATCATCATCTGCTTCAGAGTTACCCAGGTCATGGAATGAGCAGCTGGGCGTCCCATAATCTGGACTTGAGCGTTCCACCAGGTTAGCGCTTTGTCGGCTAAAGTGCAGGTGGCGTATTTCACAATTTTGTCGGTGGCACAGTCGCTAATGTCGATCACCGATTCCATTTTCTCAATCCAGTGGACCAGGCCAATGGCCCCTTCGGTCCCGGTGAAGGTGCTAGGTTTACAAGACTGAAAGGTTTTGTAGGAACACCCCTGCTGGATATTAGTTGGAGTTTCGCTGTTGACGGGGGTAGCTCCACTGTTGTTGGTTGGGTTTTCACGATTTCTGCTAGCCTCGTACTGAGCAATAGCCTCAGCCACGCGGCGTTCGATGATTTGTTCGGTTGTTTCTGGAGGTACAGGTGGAGAATTTCGTCGACTGTTTCGAGTATTTCTTTGTTTAGGCGGCATGCTGACGTTCTGCGATGAAAAGATGCAGAAGTCAATGCCAATAAAGAATATGTGAGGAATAAAGTTTCACATATTTCAAGTTTTCGAGTATCAAGCAAAATTTGTCGAATCCCCGTCACGTATCTTACGACTATGAAACACCCATATGTACTTAGTATGATATAATCACGTTGGCCAGGCGTCATTATATGATGCCAAATACATACTTCTTTTCATCAACCGTTTAATCACGATCAGGTTCATATGAGATCAGAGTACAATGAACGAGTCGAATGTGGTGAACAGTTCACGCATATCGAGGTATCGTAACGATAGTTTAGATGTATGCAAATGTATGTATGCATGTACGTTCTAGCCAAGGCTATAGTCTAGGACTCTAGGTTTCTAAGTCACCTAAAGTTTCCTAGTTCGCTATAACCAATGGCTCTGATACCAATCTGTAACACCCCCAAATTATCGTTTAGCGGAAGCGTTTAGTTTAAGTATGGGGTGTCACAACAACAAAGCATGCATACGTATCAGAGCTTATGATTACAACAGAACAATATACATTAAGATGCCAAAAGTGTTAATTACAAAGTTTACGATTCATCGGATCGTATAAGTTAAAAGTAGTGAGTTTACAAAAGTGGATTTCTAGAATATGACAAAACAGTTTCAGTTATACTAGAGAAATCCATATGTTTTCCCAAAAAGTTGGCATCCTAATCTTCAAGGGTCGCCTAGTTCTCCATGTGTGTTGGCGATCTTACATGCGCAGCTAATTCCCTGAAAAACATAGTAAAAGTCAACAACGAGGTTGAGTGAATTCACAGGTTTTATGTTTACAAGCTCAGTTATGATAAACCACTGTTGTTTATATTGTATCGTTGGGATGTCACCCAAAAGTATAGTTTCTGAAATCCGTTACGTTCTTAAATAGTTGTTTGTAGGAATGTTCGTATCCTATAAGTTGTAGGAAAGCAGTATCCTATTTTCAAGTATGTTCTGTAGGATTGTACGTATCCTAGTAGTAGGTATGTTTCGTTGGGATGTTGCCCAAAAGTATAAGTTTAGTGGGTCGTTCGCCCAAAACACAGTTTAAGTTTCGTAGGAAAGCAGTACCCTATTAGTTTACCCAAGGAATAGGGATTTAAATCGTTTGTCCAAGAAGTAGGACCTATAGTGTTGCCCAAGAAGTAGGGACTTCTATGTATGTGCCCAAGACGTAGGGACTTGTATAGTTGTGTCCAAGAAGTAGGACTGGCATCCAAGACGTAGGACCCATCTGCTCAAGAAGTAGAGCCTTCACCCAAGACGTAGGATGGCACCGTGCCCAAGAAGTAGGGACTTTCTGTTTGCCCAAGACGTAGGGACTTTCTGTGCGTGCGTGAGAATGTTGTTTCATAAAAGCTAGTAATAAAAGTATGTAGCTGGTCGTTCTCCAGCATGTTCTCAGTTCAGTTTTCGTATGAAATACCATTAAGTTCAGACAATTGAAGTAGTTGACCGCAGTCATAAACAGTTTGTATAATTGTGCCAAAGGCAGTTAAGTGGCAGTTCGTATAACAGTTTAACAGTTCAAGTACTCTAGTCGTTCGAGTAAACAGTATGATAAATAATCATATAGTAAAAGTAGTTATGGCAAAGCAGTAAAACAGTTGTCTATGTTTTCCACCCCTGTTCAAAAGTAGTTAAATCAGTAAAAGTAGGGGCTGTGAACTCACCTGTTGAGTTTAAGCAGTTGTGCGAGTGCTAGCAAACCTAAGCCCAAGTACAGTCTGAAATCTCCTAACGTCCTAAACGTACGAGATTTAATAAGTATGTGGATGTCTAAGCTAATCATCCATACTAGTGTTCGTACAACCAAGTCATGTCCAAATCGTTTGTTTAATGTTTGTATTTCGTTGTTTAAGAAAATGTATACGACTCGTTGGTGAAAGTTTGAAATCAACATTTCGATAAAGCAAGTATGTTTAAATTGTTTGTAAGGCTCGTGAATCGAATTTGTATAAAGATATGCGTTTTCGGTTAGTTCGACACTTAGTGAAAACAAGTTTTTAAACTTTCTGTTTTTAGCGACGTAAGGTGCGACGCTGGGTGGTTATGCGACGTAGGGTGCGACGTACGGGTCTACGTCGCATTCAGGTTTTGCGACGTCATGGGTTACGTCGCATAGGCGACGTTCGCAATTTAATGCGACGTAGTGGTCTGCGTCGCTATGTGCGACGTAAGGAAGGGTAATGCGACGTAGAGGCCTACGTCGCAGTACTGTTTTCGGTCCCAATGCGACGTAGTCGCCTGTTCGACGAACAGCGAGAAAATAACGAGTTTTGGGTCGATTTCGGACGTTTTCGGTTGTATAAAACACTAAAACATGTAAATCTAAGTATAGTAAACACTAAGTAGCAATTATAACTTTGAAATCTAAAGATTTGCGGGATTTGTCGGAAACTTACGAGTGTCGGATTTGAAATCCGAAAAGATAGAAATGTAGATCGGAGTCTCGTGGTCGTTTAATTCCAAAGGAGTATGGTGATTCGGCGTCGTTTTAGCGTAGTTTTGGTGTGATTTGTGTGATTTTTGAATGAGTTTTAGAGAGAAGGAGGAGAAAAGAAAAGAAGAGAGAGAGAGAGTGGATGGTGAAAGTGAAAGAAAAGGAGGAGGTGGATGGGGTTTTGTTCCTCATTTTCTGCCTCTGTGTTTGCGCTCCGTGTTTGTTTACCCGATCGTTAAATGTTATTTTATTTTAAATTAATACATTTTAATTACATATTTCTTTATATTTTTAATTAGAATCTTTTTATAAAACCAAATTGAATTAAGTTATAAAATTTCAAACTTTGTTTGATTTCAATTATACGTTTTGACGTTTTGCGTTATAAAATAAATTGGTAAATATTTTTGACAAAATATTCATTAGTTACTAAGTTATTTAATAATTTCGTTTTATTAAATAATTTTGTTCACCAACAGTCGTACGTTTTTGTCGCGTTTGTTTTCAATTTGTTCTGTACGTAATTACAACTAATTACGAATACGTAATACTGCGCGTACTAACTAGTTGGGCTATGCTAGACTTACCTCTAAAATGTGTTGTGAATTCACTCAAGTAGGGAATTAGCCTAATAATGCAAGTGATTAATTTAATTAATCGTGTTTAAATTTGCGGGGTGTTACACAATTCTCCAAATAATGAACATTGTCGCGCCTTTATCGGTCGGACGGAATTGATTCCGGTCGTTGTTCCAACAGCAATAGAAGCAGCGAACAGTGAGTTTTAAATTTATAGAGCAGGGGAATCCTAAGTTGTATACTACTGTCAAACCTAAAAGGGCAGCAAGTGGTATGTATGACTCAGGTGTCGTTCTTCAAACTACAACGGGCATGGGAGTCTAGGAAGTTTTATTATCTTTGGAGATTCAGCTAGGGTTTTTAAAAGTTTTTGGATAGGTTTGGTTTTTTTATAATTAAATACTAATTTAAATAAAGAAAATAAAACTAAAGAGGTTTGTACGGAGACTCGGTCAACAGAGGATAAGCGAGTGTTTACTATGATTTCGTTAAATGTTATTGATGAATAGTCAAAGGTAAGGCTACTAGATGTGATGACTAATCCGGAGAGAATAGAAACATAATTAATGCAAAGTATTATACCTACGACCGTTCCGCGGCTTCCATACGTTTGTACTCCACCAATTGGTGTTTCCAGCACTATAGCGAGTAATAGGGCGTTTTACGGTTTTTCCGTTACATTAATTAGGGTTCCACATTACTCCCGCAGATTTCCTATATCCTAATGAGCTACAACTACGAGCCTATTAAATATCTAACGTAGAGTTGTCCGCAATCAGATAAATAACATGTCACGTGGATAGCAGTTATAGAAGTCAAATACACCGAAAGTTCTCCCAAATGTACAGACCAATTTAACCGACGACTATCCTCGAATCCTGGTCCCCAGTCATAGTCATCAGAGACGTCTGTATCGTAGCGTGAATTGTTGATTGAACAAGAACACGAACAGGGATAATCCCGCGGACCAAGTTGGGATAATCGGGCTAACGATCAGTTAAATTGTTCAGCATTACAGATATAAATCATCACAACTATTTCATGCATGTTAATCTACTGTGTAAACCAATATTCTGTGTCTGAAAACCTAATTATACAGTTACTGATATGAACCAGGAGGATAACTCTAGCATGCAACATTCCTAAGGCAACAATCAAACAAGAACATGCGATAGGGTGACACATAACAGAACACCGTAATCCTAGCATAGCAGATAACCAATAATTAGATCATAGATATCCCGAAAGTTCTCTCAAAGATATATAACAGATAAACCTGAATCTAACCTATCTCTAATCCTACGCTCTGTGTCTCTTATGATTTGTTTCAACCTAGAGAACACAGCCATACCAAGTTCATTGATCATCAAGTATAGAATAGGTAGAGAACGTACCACTAGTAATTGGCCAAGTTCTAGCAGGAAGCTTCTAACCACAGCATAGGTTGGATAGATAAACATTCGAGATTCAGTTTACGAGTTCATACACAGTTTAAAGTAACATGGGTAGAGTAACAGCATGGCATAAATATATTGACTATTCTAACATAACTACATCATAGTAAACACAAAGAAATGTCTAGCCTAACATCATATATCTAGCATACAATCCTAAACAAGCATAAACAAAGCAACACATGTTTAAAACTGGAAAGTAAGAGATATATAAATAGAACCTGATACGAATTTATTACAGACAGATCTTCGCAAATACAATGTCTTGGAGTGACTCCGTACAAAAGCTAAAAGCTACCTCTACCTAACTATCTCTCTAACTAGCTCAATTCTAGAGAGAGAAACTAGAGAGAGAGTGTTGTGTGTGAGAGAGAAAGTGTAAGGAAGAAATGAAATGAGAAAATTGGTATGAATGAAGTGTTGGGGATGTCCACTATTTATAGGCAATCCATCAAATCGCACGTACAACTCACGAAGCAGCACGTACAAGCAAACGGAGCACGATATGGAGTAGGGGGGCCATATACGGCCTTGCAGGGGCCGTATACGGTGTAGTGTAGGCCGTATACGTTCTTATATGGGCCATATACGGTGCCTGAGGCCGTATACGGTCTCCGTCTGATTTCGTTTGTTGCTTAAAACGTCCGTATCTCCTTCGTTATGCGTCCGTTTGACTCGATTCTTTCGCCTGTGGTTTCGTAATTCCGTTACGCTTCTAATGATGCCAATATTACAGAAATTTGATGTGTAGAGCTTAGGCGTAGCCGAAATGACTTTTAATGGCTCTGAAAGCGTAGTGGTTTCTCCGTCCTTTGGCCATTTCACTTGATTCCAGATTTTTCCGTCTCGATTTTACCTGTACAACAGATGGTAGAAGTTAGGAATTGTGTCTTGACAGGAAAATGAGGTCGGAGGAATCGGCCTGTATTAAAATGCTGTGTTTTGTGCATTTTTAGAGTGTTTTCAGTGATTTTTATCACAACGTCTACTTTTGAACCACTTTAGTCTATTTTAGTAAATAATCAATGTTTTGGAATGTTTTCACTAAAGAAAGGTTCAAAATGTGAGGAATAAAGCTTCTAAAAACATGACTTTTTACGTCACATCAAGTTATCCCACACTTAGACGTTGCTTGTCCTCAAGCAACAGCTCTCTGAAAAATATTTTTAGGTCATGTTTTTAGGGGAGAGTCAGAGAATATGTCCCGAGATTAGCATTTCCTCATATAAGCAAGTTACTTCTAAAAGTGTGGAGGAGGATAAGATGATCCTTCCATAAACAAGAAGAGATTCTCTTCGGTGTACGTCCAGATCTCATGATCTTGGAGTACACATGACTAGGCGATCTCACTATAGGTGGTCACTCAATTCACTCAAAGTGTATCGGGTTTCCTATCAATCTAGCTCAAACGAAATCGCTCAAAATAGCCAGTCATGCTGCACTCATCGTCATAGGCTTGATTGAGAATCGGATCTCCACCACTTAGGTGAGGACGGTGCTAATTATCTCAAGACATTCAGAGGGTTGTAGTGTTTGGTGAGGGTGAAGGGTATGGATAGTGGTTTGTTTGGTTGTGAGGGTATTTAGCTTATCCTAAAATCACTGAGATCATGAACAACTTTATTTAGAACAGAGAGGAACGGAGAGTTGGTAGCTGTTTCAGCTTTTGCCGGATTTTCCATGTAGAGCTATGCTTTGAAACTTTCAGCTTTATTTGTGGAGCTATTTTCTTTTCTTTTTCTTCTTTTGTCTTTTCTTTTTCTTTTCTTCAGAATTTCTTATAGAGAATTTCCAAGGACTTATATTTTGAATCCTTTAGAAATCTTTTCTTCTATCTTGATCATTTTGATTCTTTTCCAGGTGCTAAATTTTCCCGCACCATCGTCCTTCCAGTTCTCTTATGTGCTAATTTTCCCGCACCATTTGTTGAGAAGCTTGATTTTGGAGAATGCGAATGAGTAGGATATTTGAAACAGATATTCTAAAAGGCTGTTCTTCATAACCTCAGAAATTTCAAGATAAGTTTTGGGGGTAATTTTGGGAAGTGGGTGAAAATTAGGGTTTTGAAGAAACGAAAGGTTTAGGCTCAACAGGGTATACTAGGCGGATCTTCGATACTAAAAATGAGCATCGGAAAGGGTTTTGGGCTTTGAAAAGATATGTAAGAAATGGGTTAAGTCCTAAGGAATGTCAAGGTCATTTAATTGCACCTATACCGCGTACGGTACACACCAATATGGTCTCGAAGCGTATGTCAAGAGCAAGTTCTAATTCAGAGATACAGACATCGGCACACACACAAGAAATGAAAGTGAAGCATTATAGATGAATGCTTTTAGGCTCAAGATACCTCACTGCAAAGGGTTGTATGTGTCTAGTCATGTTCCTTTGATTATTACTTCTTGCTTAAGCAATTTCTACCTTATTTCCTTTAGGCTTTTAGAAATATCATACTTATATTTTGAAAATGGTTTCTCTCAGTAGTATTTGAGACTCAAAAACTGAGTTATACTCATTAATTTTGAAAAAAAATTGACCTTATTTTTGAAAAATTTTGAGAGAAAGATTGCTATTGGACATAAAAATCACCTATTTAAGGTATTCTATACCTACCATCCCACACTTAGAGGAACATTGTCCCTAATGTTCTCTTGAGTAGAGATTTTACTAGTAAAATCCCACACTTAGAGTTTGAACATGTAAGTAGATGCTTCTCAAGTGTTCAATTTGGGCTGGAATCCCACACTTAGTGATAAGTTTAGGATGAGGTACAAAAATTAAACGTACTAACATAGGCATAATAAACATAATTGGAACGGGGAGAAAGGAACAGAGAGACTCCCCATTTGTGTTTACTGGAATAGACCAGGTTTGTGCAGGAGTGGTGCTAGTGAATTGCTGGATTTAAAGGACCAGGCTCGTTTAAGATCAACCATTCCACACAAAGCTGAATTCTGCATAAACAACAACACACATATCACAGTATCTCATCTAGGTAGCAGGTCTAAAGCGTAAGTATAGAGTCATAATACAGAAAGTAAATAATAAAGATAAAATCTAGTAATCATCAAGTAGGTCGTCAGTGTCAGGATCAAACTCTGCCTCAACATCCCTGTCGAAAACAGAAGTCGGGGATGGAATGGAGAAATCCATAGCAGCCATAGCCTGACTCACAATTTCGTCAGAGGAAGTGACAGAAGTGTGAGCATCAAAACTAGCCAGAAGCGGCTCTGTGAGGCTGTGATCTGGTGATGCAAATGTGGGCAATGCTGGATCAGGATCAGCAGCTGCAGTAGTGGGGCCAGTGGAAGGTCCAGCAGTAGAGAGAACAGGTGGATCAGTAGGAGGACAGAAGAACCATGGAAGTCGAGATGGTCCTGGAACTGGGCCCAGCCTATAGGGAATGGCATCCAGTCTCGGAATCTCAAGCTGCTCACAGATAGAGGATATGATGTCATGCTGGATGGAGAGTGTCCGAAAGAGGGCCCACGAAGCAGCTGGGTCAGCCGTAGTGATACCGTACTCGGAAGTGGGTACGGGGGCTGGCAAAGGTGATGAGGGCCCCTCATCGGGCAATTCCTCGTGAGTGATCGGGACATCAGTCAGGTCCTCCTCAGTGATAGTCAGCATAGCCGCTCTCTGTACTCTGCGTCTACGGGGTCTGTGTCGTCTGCGTGGTCTCGCAGCTACATGATCAACGTCAACAGCGTCCATCCTGAAACAAGATAAAATAAACAGGTAATGCTAACAGTGATAGTTAATGAACAGTACTTATCTCAGATTTTGCAATTCGAAGTCAGATAAGTGGCAAGCCTGCAATTTTATTAGTTCAGAGACAACCATACTTAATAAAAATAAACTAAGAAATAAAATGACAGAAATAAAGATAGGCTTGGGGTGCCTCCCAAGAGCGCTTGTTTTACGAGTCTCTAGCTTGACTCTTTGTACCTTTTTGTCGACTCACGGTGGTTTAAAGATAAAGAAATCTTCCCGGATGGGAAAGTCTTCGAAGTAATGCTTTAAGCGATGACCATTAACCTTAAAATTACCTTCTAGTGCCTCGAGTTCGACTGCACCATAAGGAAATACCTTTGATACTATGAATGGTCCGCTCCACCTGATCTTGAACTTGCCAGAGAATTTCTTGAATCGCGAATTGAAGAGCAGCACTTTATCTCCTGTTTTGAATCGTGAGGGCCTCAGCTTAGCATCGTGAATTCTCTTAGTTCGTTCCTTGAAGCTTAACGAACTGTCATATGCTTGATCCCTTAGTTCGGCTAACTCATTCAACTGCATTCGTCTATTTGCTCCAGCTGTAGAAATATCTAAGTTGCAGTTCTTCAAAGCCCAGTATGCTTTATATTCCAGTTCAATTGGTAAGTGACATGCCTTGCCATAAACTAGATGATATGGTGTGGTTCCTAATGGTGTTTTATAGGCGGTTCTGAATGCCCACAATGCATCATCTAATTTTTCAGCCCATTTGTACCCATGATTACCAACAGTTCTTTCCAAGATTCTTTTCAAAGCTCGATTTGTTGCCTCAGCTTGCCCATTTGTCTGGGGGTGATAAGCTGTTGATGTCTTGTGAGTGACACCATACTGTTGCAGAACTTTCATGAATTGAACGTTGCAAAAGTGTGTACCACGATCACTGATTATTGCTTTTGGAGTTCCAAATCGACTAAATAGCTTCTTGAGAAATTTGGTTACCACTTTGGCGTCATTTGTTGGGAGAGCTTGGGCTTCGGCCCACCTGGAGACGTAGTCGACTGCAACCAAGATGTATTCTTTACCGTTAGATTTAGAGAATGGTCCCATGAAATCTAATCCCCAGATATCGAAGATTTCCACGGCCTGGATGTTTATGAGTGACATTTCATTCCGGGCTGTTATATTGCCTTGTCTTTGGCAGATATCGCAGCGTCTCACCAGATCGTATGCATCTTGAAATATGGCTGGCCAGAAAAAGCCGGCATCGTACACTTTTCTTGCGGTCATGTTGGTACCATGATGTCCTCCAGTAGGTCCATGGTGGCTTTGGTGTAAGATGTGTTCTGCCTCTTTCCCATCAACGCATCTTCTAATGATCTGATCAGGGCAAACTTTAAAGAGGAAAGGGTTGTCCCAATAGTAATATTTTATATCGCGGAAGAATTTTTGTCTTCGAGAGGTTGGCATTCCTTTAGGTACAACTTTTCCCACCAAATAATTGGCATAGTCAGCATACCAGGGATCATTTATAGATCGTGACCCTTGATGGTATCTACCAATATGCATGAGTTGTTCTTCTGGAAACTGGTCTTGAATGTCTTTTTCGTGCAACTTATCCATTGAAGGATTCTCTAATCGGCTGAGATGGTCCGCCGCGATGTTTTCTGCTCCTTTTTGTCTTTGATCTCGATGTCGAATTCTTGAAGGAGTAAAATCCATCGTAGAAGGCGAGGTTTAGCATCTTGCTTCTTAAAAAGATATTTCAGAGCTGAGTGATCTGTATAGACAATAGTTTTGGAGAAGATTAGATAAGTATGAAATTTATCAAAAGCAAATACTACCGCTAGCAGCTCTTTTTCTGTAGTCGTATAATTTTCTTGGGCGTCAGTGAGCGTTTTGCTGGCGTAGTATATTGGTTGAAATTGCTTCTCCTTCCGCTGTCCCAGAACTGCTCCGACAGCGAAATCACTGGCGTCGCACATGATTTCAAATGGGAGACTCCAGTCTGGAGCAACCATGATCGGTGCATGAACAAGCAGATCTTTCAGATGATCGAAGGCCTTGAGACATTCGTCTGTAAAGACAAACGGAGTATCCTTTTTGAGGAGATGAGTCATAGGTCGGGATATCTTAGAGAAATCTTTGATAAAGCGACGGTAGAACCCGGCGTGTCCTAGAAAACTGCGGATGGCTTTGACAGAGGTGGGTGGTGGAAGCTTTGAGATAGTCTCGACTTTTGCTTTGTCAACTTCAATTCCAGCTTTGGATATACGGTGTCCTAAAACTATGCCTTCTTTTACCATGAAATGGCATTTTTCCCAATTCAGAACTAGGTTCGATTCTTCACATCGGGTGAGCATCTTATTCAAGTTAGAAAGACAAGTGGTGAACGAATCTCTGAAAACCGAAAAATCATCCATGAACACTTCCATGCATTGTTCAATCATGTCATGGAAGATTGCTACCATGCATCTTTGAAATGTCGCCGGTGCATTACATAAGCCAAACGGCATACGTCGGTAGGCAAAGGTTCCGTATGGACAGGTGAACGTTGTCTTTTCTTGGTCCTTTGGATCGAGAGGTATCTGAAAATAGCCGGAGAAACCGTCGAGGAAGCAATAGAATTCGTTTCCTGACAATCTTTCAAGCATCTGATCAATGAACGGTAGAGGGAAGTGATCTTTTCGTGTAGCTTCATTTAGTTTCCGATAGTCGATACATACCCTCCAACCGGTGACGGTTCGTGTTGGAATCAACTCGTTGTCTTCGTTAACGATGACCGTCATGCCTCCTTTCTTTGGGACGACTTGAACTGGACTGACCCACGGGGAATCCGAAATAGGGTAAATTAAACCAGCATCCAAGAGTTTGATAACCTCCTTTTTCACCACGTCTTGAATCTTCGGGTTAACTCTCCTTTGCCTTTGAATGGAAGGCCTGAAGTCAATTTCCATTAAGATCTTGTGAGTGCAGTAATTTGGGCTGATCCCTTGTATGTCAGAGATTTTCCATGCAATCGCTTTCTTATGTGACTTTAGAACCTTAATGAGTAGTGCTTTCTCTTCAGGCTTCAGATCTTTGGATATGATAACCGGTAAGTGCGAAGTTCCTTCGAGAAAAGCATATTCAAGGTGTGTGGGAAGTTCCTTTAGCTCCAATTCGGGTGGGTCTTCAGTGGAAGGCTTCATCCTGGCAATCTCGTCTCTCTTAAGCTCATCGTATGTTGTCTGATAATCTGACTCAACTGCAGGTGCCTCTGGAATGTCGGCTGATGCTATTTCAACCCATTCTGTATTATTGTAAAGCTCATTTTTTCTTAGCTCGTATTTTACTTGGAAAGACTGAGAGATTGCATTATCTTCAGTGATTATTTCTTTGTTGTCCTTTGTGAATGCAAATTTCTGAAACTGAGCTGAAGAAGATGTGGTAAAAGTAATCTCCGGTTTCAAGTTTTCACAACTTTCAGAAAGTTGCGGATCGGATGGTTTAAGCATTGACTTCATTTCCTTGAGAGTCTTCAGAATTTCTTCTTTTGAGAGAGATGAATCAGGAACTTCAGAATTAGGGCTTCTTCTCAAGAGAGTGACCGGAGTGCCTTGTCCAAGTGGTACAGCAGTGATAAATCTGTTGGGCTGTAAGTTGGAATTCTTTAAAGGTAATAGCACTTCCTTTGATGCAATGGATGGATCCGAGATAGCTGAGCATAGACCCGCACCTTCTTCACAGATTTTTCTTGTTGTGATGACAGTGTTGGGAAGGGGATTAATGCTGCTTACTGCGAGGATTTCTTCCAAGTGTTCTTCAATTATTTCCTGCATAGAATCTACAAGACCAAGGTCTTCTCCCATAGGAAGTTTCATTAGTTTATCGACATTGAAGGTGACTTCCTCAGTTCCCACTCTAAGTTTTAAAGATTTTTCATTCACGTCAATGACGGCCTTGGCAGTATTTAGGAAAGGTCTACCAAGGATGAGTGGTGCCTGAGCATCTTCCTCAATATCCATAACAACAAAATCAACAGGAAAGACGAATTTATCAACACGTACCATAATATCTTCAGCAATTCCTCGAGGGAGTTTAACTGATTTATCAGCTAATTGGATGGTCATACGGGTTGGTAAAAGTTCGCTTAATCCTAGTTTCCTATAAAGCGAGTATGGCATAAGGTTTACACTAGCTCCTAAGTCAGCTAAGGCGTTACTTATTTGAACATCCTGAAGGTAACAAGGAATAGTGAAACGGCCAGTGTCTCCTAACTTTGGGGGCAGTCCTTGTTGCATAATTAAAGAGCATTCTGCGTCTAAGGGAAAGTTAACTATTTGTCTGAGCTTTTCTTTGTTGGATATAAGTTCTTTAAAGAATTTGGCACAACTAGGCATTTCAGCTAAAGCATCTAATAATCGAACGTTTAAGTGTAGGCTTTTGAACATCTCTAGATATTTTCCAAACTGGGCTTCTTGTTTCTCTTTCTTAAGCCTACCAGGGAAAGGTATACGTGTTGGTTTAACTATTTCTGGGGCTTTGGAAGATTCTGGTTCAGGAGAGGTGACAGGAGTGTCAACAGGTACTGAATCAGTGGGTAGAGAAGAACTAGAAGGCTTGTCTGAAGGAATATTTTCTGATTTCTCATTCTTAGTCTCTTTTCCGCCTCTAGTGACAACAAGGATATCATCATAATCATAAGATGAATGATGAATAGCTTTGCTAATCGCTTCTTCTCTTTGCTTCTCCTCAACTTTTAAAAACAATCTTTTAACATTATCCTCCATGTTTTTAATTAAATCGTTTGAAATTCTGAGCAAATAATCAATTTGGTTTTGAAAATCAACAATTTGTTTGTTTCTATTATTTTGCTAAACCATGAAGTTATTGAAAATCGTATTGTTTAGACGAGATGACATTTGAGAGGAAGTAGAGGGTGTAGAGGGAACTAACAAATGAGAGATAGGTTGTTTGGATAACCGCTGAGTGAAAGATTTTGAATGAATGATTTGATCAGTGGCTCCTGATGTGGCGAGAACATCTTCCTTGGGCTTCGAGTGTGAGAAGAGCCGTTGAGGTTGCTTCTTAGATTTTGAAGAGTCTTGCATATCCTTAACAACTTTAGAGATGGATTCAAGTTGAGCTTTTAAAGTGTCGAACGCTTGAGTAGAAGTGTCTTTGTCTTCCGAGGTTGATTCATCAAACTCCAAGTCATCATGGTGCATCGTTATCGTCTCAATCAACTTCCAAGCTTCTTCTGAAGTATGTAGCATGAAATTTCCGGATGAAGCAGCATCGAGGGTTTGTTGGTGATGAGGATTCAGACTGTTGTAGAATGTGCAGACCAGATTCGTTTCAGCCAACTGGTGATTCGGACATCTTCCAAGTAGATTCTTAAAGCGTTCCCAAGCTGAGCTTAATGATTCAGTAGTTCCTTGACGAAAGTTAATGATTTCATTTTTGAGCTTGGTTTGTAGGGACGGAGGGAAAAATTTAGCTAAGAACTTAGTAGCCATCTCCTCCCATGTATGAATCGAATTGGGTTCGAGTTCATAAAACCATGTCTGAGCTCGGAAAGCTAAAGAATAAGGATACAGGTGAAGTCGGGTGACTTTGACACTGGATCCGGTTTGTTTGAAAGAGTAGGAAAGGTTGATGAACTTGTTAAGATGGGCGTTTGGATTTTCAACCGAAAGACCATGAAACTGACACTGAGATTTAAGTAATTTAATGAAGTGTGTTCTGATTTCAATGGTTTCGTCGGTTGGTGATACGATTGGTCCTCCTCGTCCCTTTAGCAGTGGTTGGGTTGATGAGGCGAGAGTGATACGATTTGCCATAACTTGTTTTTAGAAGAAAATAGGATAGGTTTAACTAAGGACGGAAAATTAAAAACTAACTAACCTAGGGATAAAACTGTAACTTCCGGATGATATTGATCTTCCGTAAGGATCGCTAAATAACTGAGATAACAAAATTCCTAAAATCGGTCGTTGTAGTCCCCGGCATCGGCGCCAAAAACTTGTCGCGCCTCTATCGGTCGGACGGAATTGATTCCGGTCGTTGTTCCAACAGCAATAGAAGCGGCGAACAGTGAGTTTTAAATTTATAGAGCAGGGGAATCCTAAGTTGTATACTACTGTCAGACCTAAAAGGGCAGCAAGTGGTATGTATGACTCAGGTGTCGTTCTTCAAACTACAACGGGCATGGGAGTCTAGGAAGTTTTATTATCTTTGGAGATTCAGCTAGGGTTTTTAAAAGTTTTTGGATAGGTTTGGTTTTTTTATAACTAAATACTAATTTAAATAAAGAAAATAAAACTAAAGAGGTTTGTACGGAGACTCGGTCAACAGAGGATAAGCGAGTGTTTACTATGATTTCGTTAAATGTTATTGATGAATAGTCAAAGGTAAGGCTACTAGATGTGATGACTAATCCGGAGAGGATAGAAACATAATTAATGCAAAGTATTATACCTACGACCGTTCCGCGGCTTCCATACGTTTGTACTCCACCAATTGGTGTTTCCAGCACTATACCGAGTAATAGGGCGTTTTACAGTTTTTCTGTTACATTAATTAGGGTTCCACATTACTCCCGCATATTTCCTATATCCTAATGAGCTACAACTACGAGCCTATTAAATATCTAATGTAGAGTTGTCCGCAATCAGATAAATAACATGTCACGTGGATAGCAGTTATAGAAGTCAAATACACCGAAAGTTCTCCCAAATGTACAGACCAATTTAACCGACGACTATCCTCGAATCCTGGTCCCCAGTCATAGTCATCAGAGACGTTTGTATCGTAGCGTGAATTGTTGATTGAACAAGAACACGAACGGGGATAATCCCGCGGACCAAGTTGGGATAATCGGGCTAACGATCAGTTAAATTGTTCAGCATTACAGATATAAATCATCACAACTATTTCATGCATGTTAATCTACTGTGTAAACCAATATTCTGTGTCTGAAAACCTAATTATACAGTTACTGATATGAACCAGGAGGATAACTCTAGCATGCAACATTCCTAAGGCAACAATCAAACAAGAACATGCGATAGGGTGACACATAACAGAACACCGTAATCCTAGCATAGCAGATAACCAATAATTAGATCATAGATATCCCGAAAGTTCTCTCAAAGATATATAACAGATAAACCTGAATCTAACCTATCTCTAATCCTACGCTCTGTGTCTCTTATGATTTGTTTCAACCTAGAGAACACAGCCATACCAAGTTCATTGATCATCAAGTATAGAATAGGTAGAGAACGTACCACTAGTAATTGGCCAAGTTCTAGCAGGAAGCTTCTAACCACAGCATAGGTTGGATAGATAAACATTCGAGATTCAGTTTACGAGTTCATTCACAGTTTAAAGTAACATGGGCAGAGTAACAGCATGGCATAAATATATTGACTATTCTAACATAACTACATCATAGTAAACACAAAGAAATGTCTAGCCTAACATCATATATCTAGCATACAATCCTAAACAAGCATAAACAAAGCAACACATGTTTAAAACTGGAAAGTAAGAGATATATAAATAGAACCTGATACGAATTTATTACAGACAGATCTTCGCAAATACAATGTCTTGGAGTGACTCCGTACAAAAGCTAAAAGCTACCTCTACCTAACTATCTCTCTAACTAGCTCAATTCTAGAGAGAGAAAATCCTCTAGAGAGAGAAACTAGAGAGAGTGATGTGTGTGAGAGAGAAAGTGTAAGGAAGAAATGAAATGAGAAAATTGGTATGAATGAAGTGTTGGAGATGTCCACTATTTATAGGCAATCCATCAAATCGCACGTACAACTCACGAAGCAGCACGTACAAGCAAACAGAGCACGATATAGAGTAGGGGGCCATATACGGCCTTGCAGGGGCCGTATACGGTGTAGTGTAGGCCGTATACGGTCTTATATGGGCCGTATACGGTGCCTGAGGCCGTATACGGTCTCCGTCTGATTTCGTTCGTTGCTTAAAACGTCCGTATCTCCTTCGTTATGCGTCCGTTTGACTCGATTCTTTCGCCTGTGGTTTCGTAATTCCGTTACGCTTCTAATGATGCCAATCTCACAGAAATTGGATGTGTAGAGCTTAGGCGTAGCCAAAATGACTTTTAATGGCTCTGAAAGCGTAGTGGTTTCTCCGTCCTTTGGCCGTTTCACTTGATTCCAGATTTTTCCGTCTCGATTTTACCTGTACAACAGATGGTAGAAGTTAGGAAGTGTGTCTTGACAGGAAAATGAGGTCGGAGGAATCGGCCTGTATTAAAATGCTGTGTTTTGTGCATTTTTAGAGTGTTTTCAGTGATTTTTATCACAACGTCTACTTTTGAACCACTTTAGTGTATTTTAGTAAATAATCAATGTTTTGGAATGTTTTCACTAAAGAAATGTTCAAAATGTGAGGAATAAAGCTTCTAAAAACATTAATTTTGTACGTCACATCAAACATCCAAATAAATCAATCATTTTTCAAACCAAGACATTGGTGACAGGTCTGTACCTTAGTACAACAGAGCGACATAACTTGGCTTTGGATTTTTCAATTTATGAGTCTTTTGTACTCATTTATTTTTATCTATTTTGATATCAAATATACTGACGGAAACCAGGTCTGTACTTTCGTACAACAGAGGAGACAACACCCAGTATATTCCCAAATGATGATTATCAGGATCTCAAAATTATGGATTATAACACACTATCAAACAAGAATTAAGACTAAGGTCATACCTTGCTAAATACATTTCTTACTAGCTCAATAACCTTCATATAGATTGCCTATCGGTACATCATAAGATGAACTATCTAATATTTAAAAATTAAATTTATTTCATTCTTTGCATTCCCAAACTGTGTTACAAGTTTGCTAAACTTTACAAAGAAAACAATTTTAAAACAAAAATTTGGGCTGAAAAATGACTAACACGTAGAATGCCTCTTAACCTCAATATTTTTCAATAGCTACCATTCATAAATTAAGGACAATTAAACCTCTTTTCCCCCATCCCCCACTTAGAAACATGCAATGTCCTCATTGCAAAACTAAATAAAAATAAAGGGAATAGAAAAGAAGTGAAACAGAAAACTCCCCTGATTTGAAGGCAATTTGCTTGAAGGACTTCATTCAGAAATAAGATACACAGCACACTTCCGTAGGCAACACGATTGCATTTAGCACATGCAATAAGCCTTTAAACCCCTCGGTATCCTGAGTGGACGAGTTGTAGTCTCGTGAGGGTTTCCAGAGAACACACCCACAAAGTTCAAACCTGCAAACAAAAACAATAAAACAAACATACAAATTAACAAAATAACGGGTTGTCTCCCGAAAGCGCTTTTGTTTATCGCGTCGGTAAGCTCGACATCTCACTTCACCACTTAATTCAAATCCATCTCCAAATCACGCTTGGAGTCCCTTATATCACCATAATACTTCTTCACTCTACTTCCATTGACTTTGAAAGTTTTTCCAGAATATCCTTGCAAATAAACAGCTCCAAACGGATAAACCTTGTCAACAACAAATGGGCCAGTCCAACGTGTCTTTAACTTTCCTGGAAACAGATGCAATCTAGAACTATACAACAGAACTTTATCACCCTTCTCGAATGTATGGTTCGACTTAAGACGAGCATCGTGCCATTTCTTAGTTCGCTCCTTGAACAGTCTCGAATTGTCATAAGCATCTATTCTTAATTCATCCAACTCATTTAGCTGTGCCATTCTTTCCTTTCCAGCTAACTTCTCATCAAGATTGCACTTCTGTAAAGCCCAATATGCTTTATGCTCTAACTCAAAAGGTAAATGACAAGCTTTTTCATAAAAAAGGCGATAAGGCGTTGTTCCAACTGACGACTTAAATGCTGTTCGTGCCGCCCATAATGCATCATCCAACTTGTATGACCAATTCTTAGGGTTTCCTTCAACTGAACGTTCTAAAATACGCTTCAATCCTCTATTAGTCACTTCCACTTGACCACTCGTCTGTGGATGATAAGCAGTTGAAAACTTATGTCTAACTCCGTACTTTCGCAGCACTTTTTCCAATTGCAGATTTGTGAAGTGTGTCCCTCGATCACTAATTAAAGCTTTTGGTGCTCCAAAGCGTGAAAATAACTGCTTAAGAAAATTTACCACAACGCGAGCATCATTCGTGGGTAATGCCTTCGCTTCGGCCCACTTAGAAACATAATCCACAGCCACAATGATGTATTTGTTTCCATTGCTAGGTGGAAACGGGCCCATGAAGTCTATACCCCAGACATCAAAAATCTCGCTTACCATAATTGGATTTTGCAACATTTCATCCTTCTTTGAAATTCTCCCAGTACGTTGGCAGGCATCGCATTCCTTCACATAAATGCATCCTTGTAAACTGTTGGCCAATAAAAACCTGCATCGAACACTTTCCTTGCATTGTAGTTTGGACCATGATGTCCTCCAGCCGGACCATCATGACAATGCTCTAAGATAATATCACATTCCTCTCTAGCTACACATCGTCGGACAATTCCATCAGCACACTGTCTGAACAGATATGGGTCTTCCCAAAAGTAATAACGTAAAGATGAGAAAAACCTCTTTCTTTGGTTAAAATTCAATCCGGATGGAAGAGTCTTTGTAACTAGAAAGTTTGCAATATCAGCGAACCATGGAAATTCATTCAGAATTGCTTTCAACAAGCTTTCATCAGGAAACTTATCTCGAATTTCAGTTTCATCCAACTTATCCAATTCCGGATTTTCCAGTCTTGACAGATGATCTGCAGCCAGATTTTCCGCTCCCTTCTTATCACGAATCTCAATGTCAAACTCCTGCAATAACAAAATCCATCGCAACAACCATGGTTTTTCATCTTGTTTTCCAAACAAGTATCTTAATGCAGAGTGGTCGGTAAAAACAACCGTTTTTGACAAGACCAGGTAAGAGCGAAACTTATCAAACGCAAAAACAACAGCAAGCAATTCCTTCTCAGTCGTAGTGTAATTCTCTTGTGCACTCGTCAAAGTCTTACTTGCGTAATAAATAGGTTGAAACTTCTTATCAACCCTCTGACCTAAAACTGCTCCCACAGCGTAATCACTAGCGTCACACATCAATTCAAATGGAAGATCCCAATTCGGACTTATCATAATTGGTGTGGATACCAATTTCTCCTTTAAAATCTTGAACGCATCTTGGCACTCCTTTGAAAACTCGAACTTAGCTTCCTTTTCCAACAACTTGTTCATAGGACGTGCTATCTTTGAAAAATCCTTGATGAATCTTCTATAGAATCCAGCATGTCCTAAGAAACTTCGTATTCCTTTAACATTTGTTGGATGTGGTAGCTTTGCTATCGCCTCAATCTTCGCTTGATCAACTTCAATACCAGCTCTTGAAATTTTATGCCCCAACACAACTCCTTCTCGTACCATGAAATGACACTTTTCCCAATTTAAAACGAGATTTGAACTCTCACACCTTTGCAACATCCTCTTTAGATTCATCAAACACTTATCAAAAGAATCTCCAAACACAGAGAAGTCATCCATGAATATTTCCATGTTGTCTTCTACCATATCATGGAATATTGCCATCATGCACCGTTGAAATGTGGCGGGTGCGTTACATAGACCGAAAGGCATTCTCCGATAAGCGAAAGTTCCGAATGGGCAGGTGAAAGTAGTCTTATCTTGATCATTTGCATTAATTGGGATTTGGAAGTACCCGGAGAATCCGTCTAGAAAGCAATAATACTCTTTTCCAGCTAGACGTTCCAGCATCTGATCAATGAAAGGCAAAGGAAAGTGATCCTTGCGTGTCGCATCATTCAGCTTTCTATAGTCTATACAGACCCTCCATCCAGTAACAGTTCTTGTGGGAATTAACTCATTCTTCTCATTCGCAACCACTGTCATACCTCCTTTTTTTGGCACAACATGAATGGGGCTGACCCATGGACTATCAGAAATCGGGTATATCAATCCAGAGTCAAGCAATTTAATGATTTCCTTCCTCACAACATCCGTAACCTTAGGATTTAATCGTCTTAATGGTTGCACAACTGGTTTGAAATCAGACTCCATAAGGATCTTGTGCGTACAATATGATGGGCTAATTCCCTTGATGTCATTGATCGTCCATGCTATAGCATGCTTATGTTCCTTCAGAACTTTTAGCAGACTTTCTTTTTCGTTTGCTGATAGCTTGGATGAAATGATAACTGGCAAATCCGACTCTCCTTGTAGGTATGCATATTCCAAATGGGTCGGCAAATCTTTTAATTCTAACCTTGGTGGTTCTTCAAAAGAAGATTTACATGCCAACACCTCTTCTCGTGAGCAGGGAATCCCATGCATAGTGATGCGAGTCTCTTTCTTGACTAAAATACCATTAGTCTCAACCGATTCTTCATTCTCAGTCGGCTGATCACCTTCTACTTCCTCATCACTCTCGAACTCTAACTCCTCAAGCATTTTATCGAATTCTTCAATATCTCTAATTGCTTCTATGCTTCCCGTCCATCCTTCCAGAATCATGGGATCTAGATCTTCATCTTCCATGAGACTTTGAAGGAACTCTTCTGTAACACCCCCAAATTTGTCTGTTTTGTTTAGCGGAAGCATTTAGTTTAAGTACGGGGGTGCCACAATAACAAAGCATGCATACGTATCAGAGCTTATGATTACAACAGAACATAATATATTAAGATGCCAAAAGTGTTAATTACAAAGTTTACGATTCATCGAATCGTACAAGTTAAAGTAATAAGTTTACAAAAGTAGGTTTCGTAAATATGACTAAACAGCTTTTAGTTATATAAAAGAAATCCATAGTTTCCAAAAGTTGGCATCCTAAAGCTTCACGGGTCGCCTAATTCTCCATGTGTGTTGGCGATTTTTACACGCGCAGCTAATTCCCTGAAAAACATAGTAAAAGTCAACAACGAGGTTGAGTGAATTCACAGGTTTTATGTTTACAAGTTCAGTTTTGATAAAACACTGTTGTTTATAACGTATCGTGGGGATGTCACCCAAAAGTATTGTTCGTAAAACTAAATATGTTTCCAAATAGTTGTTTGTAGGAATGTTCGTATCCTATTAGTTGTAGGAAAGCAGTATCCTATTTTCAAGTATGTTCTGTAGGATTATACGTATCCTAATCGTAGATATGTTTCGTTGGGGTGTTGCCCAAAGGTGTAGTTCTAGTTATAGTAGGAATGTAGGTATCCTATTATTTGATCGTAAGTGTAACACCCCCATAAGACCCGTACCTGGGCCACGTGCGGGCAGTGTTACTATTGAGCTGAGTATTCTAATCGTTAGGTGGGTCCATGTTAGTAGGAAACCCAGTGCCCATGTCAGGTAGGGACTTTTCATCAGTTTGTGCCCATGTCAGAAGGGACTTTTCAGTAGTTTGTGCCCATGTCAGGTAGGGACTTTTCAATAGTGTTGCCCATGTCAAGTAGGGACTTTTCAATAGTGTTGCCCATGTCAGGTAGGGACTTTTCAATAGTGTTGCCCATGTCAAGTAGGGACTTTTCAATAGTGTTGCCCATGTCAGGTAGGGACTTTTCAGTTACCCAATCCGTTATATAAAGTGTTGCTGGTTATCCTCCAGCGTTCTCAAAACATGTTTATGTGTTTACAGCGTTGGTAGTATGAAAGTATTATGTAACACCCCCATAAGACCCGTACCTGGACCACGTGCGGGTAGTGTTACATATTATGTTGTAATCGTCAGTTTGTTTATCAGTTTACCAGTTCAATGTACTCCACTTGTTTGAGTAAAATAGTATACAACCATGTTTGTATAAAAGTGTTTGACTATGTTTTCCACCCCTGTTCAAAGCAGTTAAAACAGTAAAAGTAGGGGCTGTGAACTCACCTGTTGAGTTAAGTTGTTGTGCGAGTGCTAGCAAACCTAAGCCTAAGTACAGTCCGAAATCTCCTAACGTCCTAAACGTATGAGATTTAATAAGAATGTGGATGTCTAATCTAATCATCCATGCTAGTGTTTGTACAACTAAGTTATGTCCAAAGTGTTGGTTTATACATTTGTGTTTTGGAAAATATGTACGGCTCGTTGGTGAGTTTTCGTAATAATAATTCAAAGTATTATTATTATATTTATCGTATTGTATACTACCCAAAGTATATGTGTTTCATGTGCGAGTTATATCATAAAGGTTTGGTTCTTGAAGATGTTTAATGATTAGCGTGAAAGTATCCTTAAATTTATAGTTATTTTATCCGAAAGTATACATATATATATGTACATATGTCCGAATGTGTCAAAATTCATCGTTTAGGATCAAAAATGTACTTTTTCAAAAAGTCAACTCGCAGTCAAAAAGTCAACTCGCAAGTGGACTCGCAAGTCAAGTGGACCCGCAAGTCAAGTGGACCCGCAAGTCAAGTGGACCCGCAAGTCAAGTCGACTCGCAAGTTAAGTCGACTCGCAAGTCAAGTCGACTCGCAAGTCCAAATCTCGACTCGCGAGATTCGTCAGATTTGGATCTCGGCTCGCGAAACTGGCTGTTCAGCGATTTTTATGCAAATTTCGACTTTTAAAGCGTTTTTAATGATGTTTTTGGACATAATAAGTTAATGTAACACTAATACATGGTATATTAAGTATTATAAACCAGAAAACTTCGAAATCTAAAGATTTGCGGGATTTGTCGGAAACTTACGAGTGGTCGGATTTGAAATCCGAAAAGATAGATGTGTTGCTCTCGTTGTGGTGATCGTTTTTCCTAAAAGGGTTTTGCGATTTGATGCCGTTTAGCGGTAGTTTTGGTGGTGTTTGTGGTGGTTTTGGTGGTGGGTTTTAGAGTGAGAGAAAGATGGAGAAAGTGAGGGATAGAGAGAGAAGAGAAAGATGGAAAATGAGAATGGTGGAGGTGGGGAGGTGGGTTTTGTTCCCCATTCTTCGTCTCTGTGGTTGCACTCCGTGTTTGTTTACCCGATCGTTAAATGTTACTTTATTTTAACTAATATATTTTTAATGACACATTTCATTATATTTTTAACTAGGATCTTTTTTTTTTTATGAAACCAAATTAATTAATTTTATAAATTTCAAACTTTGTTTTATTTTAGTTATACAAGTTAACGTTTTGCGTTATAAAATGATATGTAAATATTATCGACATAATATTTAATTTTTTACGACGTTATTTAATAATTTCGTTTTATTAAATAATTTTGTTCACCAACAGTAGTATATTTTTGTCGCGTTTGTTTAAATTGTTCAGTACGTAATTACAACTAATTACGAATACGTAATACTACGCGTATTAACTAGTTGGGCTTTGCTAGACTTACCTCTAAAATGTGTTGTGAATTCACTCAAGTAGGGAATTAGCCTAATAATGCAAGTAATTAACGTTAATATTCGCGTTTAAATTTGCGGGGTGTTACATTCTCCCCATGTTAGAGAAATCTCGTCCTGAGATTTAAAATCAAGTCGGATCGCCCGCGGCGTATGTTCTCCGAATAAGTCACGTCGTCAATAATAATACCAATTTGCGTGGCGCTCAATTGTTGTCAGAAAAGTTTTAACGATTTAGTATACTCGCGGTATAGTTTAGTATGTTCCGGCAGTAGTAGTAGTTTATGTGGCGTTCTAAGTTGCCATGAAAGTTCAAACAGTTTAAGTATGCTCGCTGCATAATTCAATAAGTTGTGTGTTTCGTTTCGTGGTCAAAGTTTACCAAGCATTGAGTTCGAATCGACGTTCGAATAGTACATCGTTAAAACGTAGTCTAAGTTGACTAAGACGTATTGATGTCGACGTAGGAAATCTTGTCGTGTATCCCTTGTTCGGAGAATTGTACGCGCGTCCAGGCGTTGTCGGTGCGTAAACGTTACGGTTGTAGTTCAAAATGATAAACAGTTGTCAAAACAGTTGACGGTTCAAAATGTTCAGTTTGTTGTCCCGGTTGCGGTCAAATCATGACAAAACGTTTGTTTGGACCCAGTAGATAAGTTTGATTGTAAATCGTTCGTTGTTTAATTATAAACAAATTTGTGTAAATCGTTGACATTCAGTCAAATAGTGATCAATTCGTGATCAATGAGTAAATTTATGTTGGGTATACGTGGTTAAACCTTGTCCCGTGTAAATCGTTTGAAAAACTCTTCGTTTAGATATTTCGTTAGAAAACTTTGCCAAAAGTCTAACATGTTGTTTGTTGTGATTCATCAATTCGTGTTCGTTTAGAAAAATTATTCTGGTAATTAATTAGTAGGAAAATCTTCCAGTATAGTGGTTTGTGAAATAAACATTTCAAATATAGTTCATAGGTTTTTGTTTCGATAAAGTTTGCTACTCGTGTTTCGTTTCGCATGGTTAGGTCCGATCACCCGAGTGATTGTGTGAGACTCCGTCTCGGTTATCTGGTAGTAGTACATAGCTATGTTTCGTTCGCATAGTACCTGAAAGGCTCGTAAATCCCCGATGTATATACGATCTCTATTTGTTTCCCACCCGTCTATCCGGTTGGTGAGTCATCGGTTCCATTCGTTAAACGTTTAGTATAATTTCGTTCGATCGTTAGAGAGCAAGAGTTTGTTTGCAGAGTGGTCAACTCGACCGAATAGTTGTCAAACGTGACTGAGTATTAGTTCAAATAGTAGCCAACGCTAAAGTAAAAAATGTGAAGAATGAGGGTTCACATGTTTTCAGTTTTTCGAGTATCAAGAAAAGTTGTCGAATCCCCATCACGTATCTTACGACTATGAAACACCCATATGTACTTAGTATAATATAATCACGTTGGCCAGGCGTCATTATATGATGCTAAATACATACTTCTTTTCATCAAACGCTTGACACGATCCGGTTCACATGAGATCGGAGTACAAGGAACGAGTCGAATGTGGTGAATAGATCACGCGTATCGAAGTATCGTAACGATAGTTTAGAGGTATGTAAATGCTTGTATGCACGTGCGTTCTAGCCAAGGCTATAGTCTAGGTCTCTAGGTCTCTAAGTCACCTAAAGTTTCCTAGTTCGCTATAACCATTGGCTCTGATACCAATCTGTAACACCCCCAAATTTGTCTGTTTTGTTTAGCGGAAGCATTTAGTTTAAATACGGGGGTGCCACAATAACAAAGCACGCATACGTATCAGAGCTTATGATTACAACAGAACATAATATATTAAGATGCCAAAAGTGTTAATTACAAAGTTTACGATTCATCGAATCGTACAAGTTAAAGTAATAAGTTTACAAAAGTAGGTTTCGTAAATATGACTAAACAGCTTTTAGTTATATAAAAGAAATCCATAGTTTCCAAAAGTTGGCATCCTAAAGCTTCACGGGTCGCCTAATTCTCCATGTGTGTTGGAGATTTTTACACGCGCAGCTAATTCCCTGAAAACATAGTAAAAGTCAACAACGAGGTTGAGTGAATTCACAGGTTTTATGTTTACAAGTTCAGTTTTGATAAACCACTGTTGTTTATAACGTATCGTGGGGATGTCACCCAAAAGTATTGTTCGTAAAACTAAATATGTTTCCAAATAGTTGTTTGTAGGAATGTTCGTATCCTATTAGTTGTAGGAAAGCAGTATCCTATTTTCAAGTATGTTCTATAGGATTATACGTATCCTAATCGTAGATATGTTTCGTTGGGGTGTTGCCCAAAGGTGTAGTTCTAGTTATAGTAGGAATGTAGGTATCCCAATTATTTGATCGTAAGTGTAACACCCCCATAAGACCCGTACCTGGGCCACGTGCGGGCAGTGTTACTATTGAGCTGAGTATTCTAATCGTTAGGTGGGTCCATGTTAGTAGGAAACCCAGTGCCCATGTCAGGTAGGGACTTTTCATCAGTTTGTGCCCATGTCAGAAGGGACTTTTCAGTAGTTTGTGCCCATGTCAGGTAGGGACTTTTCAACAGTGTTGCCCATGTCAAGTAGGGACTTTTCAATAGTGTTGCCCATGTCAGGTAGGGACTTTTCAATAGTGTTGCCCATGTCAGGTAGGGACTTTTCAATAGTGTTGCCCATGTCAGGTAGGGACTTTTCAGTTACCCAATCCGTTATATAAAGTGTTGCTGGTTATCCTCCAGCGTTCTCAAAACATGTTTATGTGTTTACAGCGTTGGTAGTATGAAAGTATTATGTAACACCCCCATAAGACCCGTACCTGGACCACGTGCGGGCAGTGTTACATATTATGTTGTAATCGTCAGTTTGTTTATCAGTTTACCAGTTCAATGTACTCCACTTGTTTGAGTAAAATAGTATACAACCATGTTTGTAAAAAAGTGTTTGACTATGTTTTCCACCCCTGTTCAAAGCAGTTAAAACAGTAAAAGTAGGGGCTGTGAACTCACCTGTTGAGTTAAGTTGTTGTGCGAGTGCTAGCAAACCTAAGCCCAAGTACAGTCCGAAATCTCCTAACGTCCTAAACGTATGAGATTTAATAAGAATGTGGATGTCTAAACTAATCATCCATGCTAGTGTTTGTACAACTAAGTTATGTCCAAAGTGTTGGTTTATACGTTTGTGTTTTGGAAAATATGTACGGCTCGTTGGTGAGTTTTCGTAATAATAATTCAAAGTATTATTATTATATTTATCGTATTGTATACTACCCAAAGTATATGTGTTTCATGTGCGAGTTATATCATAAAGGTTTGGTTCTTGAAGATGTTTAATGATTAGTGTGAAAGTATCCTTAAATTTATAGTTATTTTATCCGAAAGTATACATATATATATGTACATATGTCCGAATGTGTCAAAATTCATCGTTTAGGATCAAAAATGTACTTTTTCAAAAAGTCAACTCGCAGTCAAAAAGTCAACTCGCAAGTGGACTCGCAAGTCAAGTCGACCCGCAAGTCAAGTTGACCCGCAAGTCAAGTCGACTCGCAAGTCAAGTCGACTCGCAAGTCCAAATCTCGACTCACGAGATTCGTCAGATTTGGATCTCGGTTCGCGAAACTGGCTGTTCAGCGATTTTTATGCAAATTTCGACTTTTAAAGCGTTTTTAATGATGTTTTTGGACATAATAAGTTAATGTAACACTAATACATGGTATATTAAGTATTATAAACAAGAAAACTTCGAAATCTAAAGATTTGCGGGATTTGTCGGAAACTTACGAGTGGTCGGATTTGAAATCCGAAAAGATAGATGTGTAGCTCTCGTTGTGGTGATCGTTTTTCCTAAAAGGGTTTTGCGATTTGATGCTGTTTAGCGGTAGTTTTGGTGGTGTTTGTGGTGGTTTTGGTGGTGGGTTTTAGAGTGAGAGAAAGATGGAGAAAGTGAGGGATAGAGAGAGAAGAGAAAGATGGAAAATGAGAATGGTGGAGGTGGGGAGGTGGGTTTTGTTCCTCATTCTTCGTCTCTGTGGTTGCACTCCGTGTTTGTTTACCCGATCGTTAAATGTTACTTTATTTTAACTAATATATTTTTAATGACACATTTCATTATATTTTTAACTAGGATCTTTTTTTTTTATGAAACCAAATTAATTAATTTTATAAATTTCAAACTTTGTTTTATTTTAGTTATACAAGTTAACGTTTTGCGTTATAAAATGATATGTAAATATTATCGACATAATATTTAATTGTTTACGACGTTATTTAATAATTTCGTTTTATTAAATAATTTTGTTCACCAACAGTAGTATATTTTTGTCGCGTTTGTTTAAATTGTTCAGTACGTAATTACAACTAATTACGAATACGTAATACTACGCGTATTAACTAGTTGGGATTTGCTAGACTTACCTCTAAAATGTGTTGTGAATTCACTCAAGTAGGGAATTAGCCTAATAATGCAAGTGATTAACGTTAATATTCGCGTTTAAATTTGCGGGGTGTTACATCTTCATCATCAGTCATTTCTCTGGCACTCACAAAGTAGCACGTATCATCAACTGCAGTAGGATATCGCATTGATTTATTGACATCAAACACTACTTCATCGTCTCCTAACCTCAGAGTGATTTTTCTATCATGAACATCAATCAATGCCCTTGCAGTGGCTAGAAAAGGTCTTCCCAAAATGATAGGTACCTTTTTATCTTCAATCATGTCCAGAATGATGAAATCACACGGAAAAACAAACCTATCCACCTTAACTAGCACATTCTCTACCATACCCCTAGGATATTGAACTGAACGATCTGCTAACTCAATGCACATTTTAATTGGCTTTGGTTCCCCTAACTTAAGTCTGGCATACATAGTATAAGGCATTATTGATATGCTCGCCCCCAAGTCAGCCAATGCATGAGTAAGGTCTAAACTTCCAATCAGACAAGGAAGGGTAATACTCCCAGGGTCTTTCATTTTCGGTGGAAGTTTATTTTGCTTAACTGCTGAACATCTCTCGTTCATTGTCACCGTGGTTGCTTCCATCAGTTTGCTCTTATTAGTTAAAAGTTCCTTCAGATACTTTGCATACTTTGGCATTTGAGCAATGGCTTCCACGAATGGGATGTTAATGTGCAGTTGTTTCAGATTCTCTAGGAACTGGTGGTATTGAGCATCATCTTTCCCTCTTCTCAAAGCTGCTGGATAAGGTGGCGGCGGTGCATGCTCCTTAGCATATTGCTTATCTCTTGCAATTTGTTCAGCCTCAGCGTCCACCTTGGGACTTTCCACAACTTCTACTTCCTTCTCTTTCTGCGGTAGTGGTTGAGAAACAGGTTTCTTCTTTGGAATGGGGTCTTCAAAACCCCTTCCACTCCGGGTGATCACTGCTTTCGCCTGATCCCGTGGATTGGTCTCAGTGTATCCAGGTAAGGTCCCAGGGAATCTTTCTTGAAGAACCTTGGCTATGTTGGACACATCCCCTTCAATCTGCTTAATCGCAGCTCCTTGGTTTCTTAATGCAGCGTCGGTAGCATCCATCCTTTGTCCAGAGCTCATAATGAATTTCTCATTGGAAGTGAGAAACTTACCCATCATTTCTTCTAAATTAGCTTGCTTGTCTGAAGATGATGCACCTGGCTGCTCCTTGGTGAAAAATCCAGGTTGAGTTTGGCGAAACGGTAGCCCTCCATCTTGGTATGGTCTTCTGAAGAAGTTTCCACCGCCCTGACGATATGGTGCTTGAGCTTCTCCATACTTGACTTCTTCAGTCTGTTCTCCCGTTCGCATCTCGGGGCAATCCTTTACTAAATGGCTTCCTCCACAGCTGTCGCATCCTACTTGGATAGCATGGACAGTCTCAGTAACCTTCTTGATATCTCTGCCCATGTTGTCTAGCTTAGCGGTGATGGCTGCAAATCCATCTTCATCATTCACAGACCTCTTCCGTCTAGAAGTGCCATCATCCCATAACTGAGAGTGTTTCGCTTGGTCGCGAATGGCAGTCAACGCATCACGAGGGACTTTCTTGGGAATAGGCCCTTGGGAATCCAGTTGCTGTCTCATGGCACGATCCACTCCTTTATAGAAAATACTCACGACTTGCTGATCGTTCAGGTCGTGCTGCGGGCACTTATGCATCAGGTCCTTATATCTCTCCCAAGCTTGGTGTAGTGATTCATCCATTTCTTGCTTGAAATTTCTGATCTCGTCAATCATCTTTGAAGTTTTGGAAGGAGGACAATACATCTTCAGAAACTTCGTGCGAAGGTCTTCCCATGTGGTTATGGACCCAGCTGGCTCGTTTTGAATCCATCTCTTAGCAGCTCCCTTGAGTGTGATTGGGAATACCCTGAGCATAACTTGATCGCGTGTGATGTTAGGAACGTAGAACATATCGGCTATCTCAACGATTTTCTCCACATGATCATTAGCATCCTCCCTTTCTTCTCCTCGGAAAGGATTCTCCCTAAGCTCCTTGAGAAACTGTCCCTTGATTTCAAACTCCACATCTTGTGCAATCGCTGGCCTTACTACTCCAGTGCCACGGTCATTACGCATCCGACTCGAATACTCTTCGAGCGTTATGTTGGCGATATCTTCTGCCATTGCGTCTCTTGGGTCTGCCTGATTGATCGGAGGTTCGAATAAGGACCGAAGATACTCTCCAAAATCCCCCTCTGAATACGACGGAAGGTTGTGGTGTAAACTTGAGTTGGGTGGTACAGAAGCAAATCGTCTTCTCTGACGAAAAATTCTTTCAGGATCTTCAAAACGATCAGCGAGATGAGGATTCCTGGATCGGGTCATAAACTTCCTGTGATATAATTCCCGAATCAGTAGAACAAGACCCTAATTGAATTACTTACTAAACAATCCTAAACACAAAAATATAATTCGAAAAATAAATAAAACAGAACTGAACTTAAATAACAATATACAAAGATCAAATTCCAATTTGTCAAATTAAAACAAACCGCTCCCCGGCAGCGGCGCCAAAAACTTGATGTCGTGTAAACGGGGTTTTAGTTTAAAATGGAAAATACCTAACTTACTACACACAACACGGGCAAGAATACCTGATCATATATAGTATAGCTCAGTAAGTCCGAGTCGAACACAGGGAACGGATGTCAATATTAACAAATTGGAAATCAATACAATTAATTAAAGCAGTATAAAGTGGGGACGTTTTAGTTCCGATCGAACAATTGATAAACAATTATGAAAGAAATGATTTATTAAATAAAACTTAATTATAAAAATAAGAAATAATAAAATAACTTAATTAAAAGATTTAATTCAAATAATAAAAGAAGTACAATTGCTTAGACTAGTTTCCTCATAATCCGATTATCACTTTATTGAATTGCAGAAATGTGGATCTTATTGTGACATGACAATTATACCAATTATCCTTACAAGACTAATTGATCAAACACAATCAAGAAAGATATGAAGTTTTTTTCAACCCGCTAACAGTTCAATTTAACGTTATCCACCGAATTGTGTTATAGATTAAAACTACACCGTTTATATGATTTACCCTTATAACTTGAATCAACAAAGTCTATAACTATTACTAGTTATCACATTCATTGCCAATTCTTAATGATAATCGATCCTAGCCTATCAAACTCAGTCTATTTAGTGATAATCATCAATTAAAACCAACAATCATCAATAATGACCAATCAATAAAGAACTCAATCATAAATCAATGGATCACCACGTTAGGTTATCATCAAGATTCAACAATTAAACATGGATCTTCGAATAAACATATAAACATTCATAAAAATCAAAATAATCCGCAATTCAATACTCAAATCATCATCTGAGTATGATCATCTAAACAATTGTAAATAAAACTTAGCCAATCATAATTTCACAAACAATCAGATTCAATATCATATCTATAATCATAATCAAATGAAAGATATAAACGAAATCGAACCGAAAATGTCGAATAACAATTAGAAGAACAAAAGCCCTTGATTCCTTTAGCTTTAATCCCTCCAAATGCCTCTGGAAAATGGGGTTTTTGTTGAGAGAATCGTCTGGAAAAGATGTGGTGAAGTATGTGTAAAATGAAGGCAAAATGATATTTTTAGGGTTTCTGCCGAGGCGATCCATACGCCGTATGGAATTCCATACGCCGTATGGATTGCAAAGCCCATGGGTTTAACCCGCGACTTCTGGCGGCCCGACTCTACTGATCCATACGCCGTATGGATTCCATACGCCGTATGGATCGATTTTCTCAACTTTTTCACCAGCGACCACCATCTTCAATCTTTCTTATTTTTAACTCCTTTTCTTCAATTCTTGCACGTTTTCAGTTTCTTTTCCGATTCAAGCTCCAGAAAATTCCTAAATGCAAATATGAACGAAATGAGTATCGAATTCAAATCAAATGCATAAGAAATTAATCAAACTAAGGGGTAATTAGTACTATAAAATAGTACATTTTGGCGTTCATCAACTAGTTATTAGGTCCTAATCATTTTTTTAATATGTGTAATTAGTTCTAAGATTAGGCTAATTGTACGTATCATTATATATATAGGATTATATATATACGAACATGATTTGTTTAAATCGTGCATTTTATCATTTTTGGACGGATTCCAAATCATTTATACGGACGTTGGTGAACCCAAATTATTAAATAAAATGAAATTATTTAATAACATTATTATTTCAAAAATATTATTTTGATAATATTCAACACAAAAATCGTATAGTATCAAATAGTTTATACGCGACAAAAATGCGCGGTTCGCGCCCGAGAATTCATAACAACCTAAGTTATATTTTTTTATAGCTTCAAACTAAGTATTTTGATAAAATACTATCATCAAAAATATTGGAAATTATATCAAAAAGTGACGCGTTACATAAAAATCATACGTTATAAATATACGTTTTAACAATCGGGGAAACGAACACCGCACGGAGCGCAAATTCGGGGAACAAAATCTAGACAACCACCACCTTGTGGCCCCTATACCAACCGGTTTTCAAACTTGAGGAAGACAAGATCCATATTTTTAGGATCTTGTTGTTGAAATAATAAATTACCAAAGTCATATTTTAATCCACTTCCATTTCATTTCTTCATTCATTCACAAACACAATTTTCTCTCCATCCTCTCTCTCCTCTCTCTCACTAGAACGACTAGGGGTCAGTCAACCACCCCCACAGCCTCCGAACACCACCACAAGTCCACCATACATCCACCATAAACCGCCATCGACCGTCACTTCTGAAATTGAAGAAAACGAGCATTTGACTTCACTTCTTCATCTCCTCATCACTTTCAGAGTAAGGAACCTCACTCTCTCACTAGAATTACTTGCATGATGTTTATTTACATGTTTTATAGCTCCATTAACAAGATTATGTCCAAATCCAAAGCCAAAACACGTTTTTCATAAACATTTAAAAGGGACAGATTCTGCTTTCAAAAAGTCAGCTTACAAAACCGACCATAATTTGAGTTCTACTATGAATTAGACCTTGAAACTTATATCAAAAGTTGCGTATAGAAGAGAGCTACAAAAAGTTCTTCTTTGGCTCTTTCCAAAAATCTATGAATTTTTAGTTATAAACCTATCTTTGAGACTGGTCTGAAATTTGTCGAAAACTGAGTTCGGTTCCTTCACGAAATTTATTAAATATCGAGATGGACACTATAAATCCCATAAAATTTATATTAGACACTAGACTCATAAATGAACAGTTGGGAAAAATGGTGGATTCTAATTCGGACTGGAACTAGTCAAAACGAGTGGACAAAAATGAGTAAAATATGATGGAACAACCTCTTAAGTCACTGACCCTTTAGTGACACAACTTTTAGTCGCTGACCCCTTCAGCGACCAACCCCTTAAGTCACTGACCCCTTGATATCGCGTAAAAAGTCACGTTTTTACTACCGATATCTCTCTCATTCTGGAACGATTCTTGGCATATTAATTCAAAAACATTACAAATCACTAACATTATGCCAAGATGGTTAAAACAAGGTTGCACGAGAAAAATCAAGCAAAACGGATGTAAAACGAAGATTCCACACACGTTTGAATATTCGAGGCATAAAAACGAGATTTCAAGACTAAAGTGCCCTCCACCAACATCCATTATTTCCAAGATGTTTGTTTTCAAAATTCGAATCCAACAGAAGAAGAATCAACCAAAACGGGTAAAGAATGAAGATTTCGCGCCCGCCGGAAGATCCAAATGATCCGAATGCAATATCTGGAGCTAGGGACCTCATCTCAGGGCCTATCCTATGTCAAAATCTTCGTTTTTGAATTACGAATCCAACAAAAAAAGAATCGACGCAAACAGACGCATAACGAAGAAAACACGCACGAATCGAGAAACGAAGCAAAAGACGGCGCAACGGGGCGGCTACAGGCCAGCCGCCACCGGCCTGGGGCCCGCCGCCGCCGGCCACTAAAGCCCCGCCCCGGTTTCCGTTTTTGGTAACTTTTGGTACCTGGTGCGTCTACTTTTCGTGTTGTACGGTACCCGGTGCGCCTACTTTTCGTGTTGTACAGTACCCGGTGCACCCTTTTGGCTACCTGTTTCTAACATGCACCTCTTGGTGCTAATGTGAGCCAAAGCTCACCTATAAATAGGAGGCTTAGGTTCATTTGAAACCCACACCATATATGCATACATTCTAGCATATTTCACTCTTTCTTTCTCACTAGAAAATCTTTCGTAGTCTTTTAGTCTTTCTCTTTCTAGGAATATTGTAATTAGTCCACGGACTAACGTAGGAGCTAGGGCGAACGCTAGAGATTCGGAGATCAATCTTTGTACGTGTGAAAGAGTTTGTCAATTATAATAATACGCTGCTACGCATTTAATTCCGGGTGATATCTAAACTTTTATTATACTTGTCTCATTTCATATTTTGAATATGTATTATTGCCTGGTATGTGATTTATTTGTTGCCATGAATTGCGAGTAGTTTATTATTGTGATTGCTGATGATGTAGATAATTATAAGTAAGGATGTCATTACACAATCAATGCACGATAATCGTAAAATGATATAACGGCCCCTATTCAACTGTTTATTCTGTATAGTGCTGGAAATGCTTTATGCAAAGTACAAACGTACGGAAGCCGATAAACGACCGAAGGTAGTTATATCATTGGAATCAGCTCTGGTTCAAAAGTTGGAACTCCGAAAGGATAATACAACTACACAACTAACTGGTGCATCCTACGAGAATCATTGCATTATAAAATAATGTTCGTAAAACACGTACAGATAAAATAGGAGATAATAATCTTTGTACTGTTAAGACTTTATGAATTTAAGTTTAATTTATAGAGCACCCTTTCCAGTTATCCACGTGACTGCAACCTGGTAATTAGGACCTGATCAACCTTAATTATGGTAAGTAGTTATCTGTGCCCATGACATGCAATAAGTAAGACACAATGAAACCACTCGTATATATTAGGTTTACATTTCTGCACTGCTTTACATTTAATTAGTTAGAGTGTCATTTTTGCTGTCAATTACTCTTGACCGCGTGTTGGATATAAGAAGCAGTGGAAATCCCATGTAAAGTACACTGTCTATTATTGAAAGGCATGGTCCTCATATGAAACACGTTTTATCAAACTGCGGATAATCTGGAGATGTATAACTGTTTGAAAAGGAGAACTTAAGTCATAAGTCGAAGTAATTAGAACTTAACTAAACAAAGACGAGACTTAGGAATAGAGTAAAGTCCTAGTTACCTAGAGTTCATGAAACACTAAGTCTTACATAATCGGCGGTCCAAACATACAAAGCGATTAATCTTCGTGCTAATAGAGTAGTAAACTACCTTAGGAGTTAAGAACGGTCGGACCTATGAGACGATACGCTACTGATTCATGCACCTCGGTATAAAACCACAATAGGTTGTTCATCTTTCAACTAGATGAGTATTGGAAGTTTGCGTACTGCTCCGATCAGAATCATGATAACCTAGTTCCAAGTGACACGCCAATGGGAAACTGAGTTGGTAGGGTTCTAGAGTTTACCCCTTGTAGTATATTTACCACATTATGTATCAACCCTATTTGTTCTGTCATCCTGAAATATTAATTATCGAAATCTCAGCAATCACATCTTTATCTTTATTTGCTTTTCCTTTACTTTAATTTCCTGCAATTTACTTTTCTGCATTTTAATTATCTGTCTTTAAATCACAAACCTACCTACTTTATGCCATCCTAAATGCTTCCCTGCTGAAAGTGCCAACTTTGATCGCTCACACGTTTGGATTCATAGAACGATCTTAGGTCGTACTTACCGCTTACTAACCAGAGTAGCTAGTACGTATAATTTAAGCCCCGCAAAATATAAATTTAAAACCCCTGCTGCGCTCGCATCATCATTTGAAAAACAATGACATGGTGTGAGCCCATCAAGTTTTTGGCGCCGCTGCCGGGGAATCACAAACGTAGATTCAAGCCACCTTAAGTAGTAGTATTTAGGAGATCCTTCCGATTGATTCCTTCTTAGAAATCTCTCGAAAGTTACTTTAAGCAGTTTTACTTTGATTCGCTGTTAATTTAGTGTTAATTAGGATAATATTAGTTTAAACATGACATCTAAAAAATCCACTTCTATTAGTACTTCAAAGGATGAATTATATGCTTCCCTAGAAGAATTTAGGATCCCACATTCCATTCCAAACCATTTCCTGGACTTTGATGTCACGGATCAGCTACCTGACCTGGCATCATCTCCAGAAGATCACTCTCTAACTTTGCAAATGCCTAAAGTGTCAAAATCTATCCACTTCGATTATCTTCCCGAAGAAAATCATGAAGTAAAACCTCCGAAAACATGTGACCTAATTACCCTCATTCCTGAGACATCGGTATATGCCCAAACCATATCCGATTCTCACAATGACGGTATCTTTCCATTCTCTTCATACGAACCTAAATATACCATATACCGAGTGGTGGATAAGGTTCCATCCGTCGAAGTAGAACAACCTTGTTTTAAAGAACGCCACCTTGGTGCTTCTTTCGATCCTTCCCGAAGGGCGGACGTCTATAAAGCATTCGTCATACAATTGACCTATGCCAATCTCCCGTTTTCCTTCAACCAACGAGAAACGATTGCTGGATTAGAAAAACAAGTAAACCTTCTTCTTCGTCTGTCAAATCAAGAATGCGAAGGCCACTCCACAAATTTCAAGGACCAAGAACTGAAGTTTGTAGCAGATTTAGATCTACTCCTCAAATCATTTGCCGACATGGATTACCTTCCAATATCTGTGATATTAATCAATCACAATGTCGCCACAATGATCAACAAACTTGAGTTCTGGACAGAACAAAACCCGATGATTCCTATTACCTTTCTTGGTAAAATTCCGTTCTTTGTTGACCCCGCTTCTTACCTAATCTCAAAATTGCGAGAAGTTTTTCCTAATTCTACAAAGGAAAGAACCGACACAAGCTTCTTTGAAAAAAGAAAAGACCTTCACGTCAAGCTTGTTCGAATCTTCACCTTCACCAAATACCCCTTCACCTCCACACAAAAAGCCGAAATTAGTGAACTCTGTAAGCTAGTTAAACTTACAACCGGAGAACCTGATTCGCCGGAAGAGAATGCGTTTATGGAAGCTGTGAATAAACTCACTCACAATCTGAACTACAAAAACAAAGGAGAACGCGACGGTCTATCAAATCCCAAGAAGATAAGGAAGGCGTATAATAAGTTGATTGATGATCTTGTCAATTTAGGGTATGAGGAACGAGAGATCCTAGGAAGTTTTGAGGATCGTCATTTTCTAGTTTACAATGTCATCTGGGAGCTATCGAAATGTTTTGTACTGAAAAATGTTCATTTAAGGGAGCAAATCTCGACCATTTCCCTATGGAGGGATCGGATCGAATCTTAAAACAATTCCTTCCAAAAACGGTCAAGGCTCGCGACTTTAAATGAGCGTATTTTTTTTATTTACATATATATATATATATATATAATAAATTTTTGAAAGTTTCCCTTAACCGAAAAAGTTTTTTTTTTTAAATTACTGTCTGAAGACACTCACGTCTAAAAGAAAGTACACCTCTTAAAGCATTTTGCCTAAATAGTTGTACATTCTATAAACCCGTGTCAGACAAAGATTTTTTAAAAAAAACACCAAAAATAGCGTGAGTTCAATGTTTAAAGTTGATTTTAATTGTTCTGCAAAAATTTGCGCGTTTCTTAAAATATTTACAACGTAACAAGAAACTAACAAGTAACTAGTTACAAGTAATACATTTAAGATTCATCACCATTATTAGTGGACATTGGAAATTAATTTGAGACATTAATACTTAACATTCAATTCACCTTAGGGACCATATGAGTACCATAGTACTTAGGGTGAGTACATGTACCCTAAAGGACCACTATGAACCTCCTTAACTTCCCATAATTCAAATTATCCAACAAACTTCATCTTCCTCCCCTTTCCTCTCTAAAAATCGGCCAACCCATGAACCCCATGAGATCTCCATCAAAACTCCATCAAATTACATAATCTCTTGTCCTTTCGAGTTCCTTGTTGCATATACTTCTCGGTTGAACTTTCATTTTTGCATTTCATTCACTAAAAAGCAAGGTATGGTCACAAACCTCACTTTAAATTTGAAAGAACTTATTTCTTGTAGTTAGCTAAGCTAGTAACTAGGAAATAAAGTTTTTCTTGATTAAATGCTTAGGTACTACATGATCCTACCACTTACCCATGCGAATTCCCATATGTGTGACTTTTCCAATAGAAATAACTTTGATCAATTGATTTAGTCTAGAACTTTGCTTGATTAAGTGTTAGTATGCTAAGTATCTTGGTAATTATGGTGTTTTGCATAATCCCTCTATGTTAGTTGCTCTATGTGTACAAGTTAGATTTAGCAATTTTGACTTTTGAAAGTCAACAAGAAGTTGACTAGCTTACATGAAAAATATGATAAGTTGAAAATTGCATGATCATGTTGTACTTGTTTTGACTAGTCAAATTAGGCAATAACTAGAGAATCATCACTTTTGAATAAGAAGTCTTGGACCACACCAAGCACATGGGCATGATAACTTCTTTTATGCACAACCTAGTTTATTTATCAATTAGGAAATGCTTAAAATGACTTAGAATATGCATGCATGAATAGGTTAAAATTATGGCATGCGGACATTTGAAAATATCATTTGAAGAAAGCTTTGACTTAAAATTCAACTTGAAGTATTGAATTTATTTTTTTTAAGACAAAATATTTTATTCAAAAACCTTACTTCAATTTGTACTTCCAAAGTCAAACCTTACCAATAATGATGTTATCATTATTCGTGAATTCTCGTCATTTCAAACTTGGTTTGCACCAAACTTTGTAAGTGACAAACACTTCACAATAAGACGATTGCCATTCCATGACTATACTTTTCTAAGTGACGATATTACCTTGACAAATGATTGATTGTTTGTTGCATGGGAGCATTATATGTTCAATGAAGTCTTTAGATTGTCTAGAAATTAAAGCCCTCACTTTGAAATTCTTCGGAGCGTGCTTTGAATTTCTCTTTCTCAAAGGATCCATTACTTTAAATGTTCTCAGGTACAATGGCACGAAAGAAGAAATTAAACCCAGCACGACCCCTTTCAGGATCTTTAGCCGACATGAGTGCCACGCCAGCCTATGACAAAATGGCACGTATATGGAGAGACAAGAAGTTCGGGCGTCTCAGGCACATTGACTGGAATGTTATGCAAGCATTAGGATTTAAGGAAAAACTCGAAAGCATACTTAGCTACACAGTGAATGGGCAGCAGTTTGAATCCTTCAAGAGATTATTTAGCATCGATGAGCCAATATATGTGGAGATGGTTACGGAGTTTATGACCACCTTCAGATTTCAGCAGAGAGAGAAAATTGAAGATTGTTCAATCTCGTTTCAGTACCTGGGCAACCTGCATACTTTATCACTCGCCCAGTTCTCGCTCCATCTAGACTTATACACATCAGAGGAGATACAATCGCCTCTGTTCACCACCGGAGCCACCTCTGCTTCTGTCACCACCACTTGCGCTGAGGCATGGAGTCAATGGTCGCCTACACCATACTTCTCGGGTATTAAGGCAACCCGACTCAAGGATCCAGTCCTTCAGATTCTCCACAAGCTCATAGCTTGTTCATTTGATGGGAAACATACTACCAGCGGACGAGTTTCTGGATTTGATGTCGCACTCATGGCAAGCATTCTCGAAAAGAGAAACATACAGATTGCTTATCTAGTTGCTCAGAGACTTCTACAAGAAAAAGATTTTGGAAAGAAAAGATCATATTTGGGCGCAGTAATTACTAGATTGAACCGAAAGATGGAATTACTTCGGACATCCGATGTTGAGAGATTTAAATCAGGGTGGAGCTCTAAGCCACTCGACTACCAGTTTCTTAGGAGTATGGAAATACTCCGTGTCACGAGAGATGGTGCTGTTTACATCAAAGCACGGGCAGCAGATCCTGGAAGTGTTGACACATTGATACCAGACCTGATTCTGCCAAAAGAAACAAAGAAGAGGGAACGCCAGCAAGGACCTAGTGATTCAGATACAGATGACGATGACAGTGATGACGAGGATGATGATGAAGATGATGACATCCCACCACCACCACCACGAGTGGAGCCACCACGTACTAGGGCAAGACCTTCTACTCCTGCCCCAAGACCGCAAGGGCCTACAAACATCTACCAATACGGGGCACCTCCAGGCCCAGATTACTGGTATTGGTCTATGCAGATGCAAACTCGGATCTATGCAGCATTGAGACAGCAGGCAGCTGGTATGCCCATGACCCCACTACCACACTTACCATGTGGGATGGGCCGAGCACCACCACACATATATCCACCTGTAGTCCCTACTCCAGCACCTCGACCACCGCCAGGCCGTGGGCATGTTATACCACCTCGGATCATCATTCCAAGACCATAGCCTCCTCCGGTACAGGTCCCAATCACTAGACAGACTATTCCATTAGTTGTTGGGTCATTTAGAGTACACACATCGAGAGGCAGCAGAACATCTAGAGTATCTGCACGGACTGTCACAATTCAGAGCCCCAGGACTGGCAGACATACCATCCCTTCAGCTACTATACCTGTGCCGATCTCATCTCACAGACATACAGATCTCTTCCAAGACAACGCACACCAAGGATCAGCCATGTTCCCATTCGACAGCTTCGAGATACCATCCGAACCACTTATCGACCAGCTTGTGGATCAAGGAGCTTTTACCATTGGTATGCCAAACGAAGAAGCTAATCATGATGCATAAAACGAAGGCACCAATGATCAGTATGATGACTCCTCATCAGACGAGACTTCCCCTGGACCCACCACATCTACAGCAGCAGTATGACCATGAGCAGAGCAATGGATTGCTCCACTTTCTGACTACTTTCTACTTTCTAACCAAACTCTATTTTATTATTGTCTATATTGATGTACGATCGATGCTTCGACATCACATCTATCTATTATTTTTCTATGCTTTCACTTTATCTTTCTTATTAGCAACTATTATTTAAATGATTGAGTGGATTGTTTGTTTAACCAAACGACTATTTATCGGAGACCGGATCAAAGGAAGCAACGGACCCCACGGTGAAGAACATTGAGAGCCGTAAGCTACAAGTTGCGGACCAGCAAAAGCGGTACACCATTCCGAAAACCCTTATCCGTTAAAGCTTTGATTATCTCAGCTAATGTTCCAACACTAAGTGTGGGATACCTCATACCACATAACACTTGTGAAACAATCCAAAGATAAGTAGAATCTCTAAGTGTGGGATACTTCGTCAAGAGGTGCTCAACAAATAGATTCGAACATTAGGGACAATGTTCCTCTAAGTGTGGGATATTCGGTCTACAACCGCAAGTTTTACCTCTTGTCCGTAAGCCAAACAATATTTTCATCAAAAGGCTAAAAATGGAAAATTTTCAAAATTTTCAAATTTTTTCGGATTCAAAAACATCGTTTTCTAGAAATCCTATCTTTCAAAACTATGAACTATAGCTAGAAACGAGTTTTAACAAAGAAACGAAACTGTTTTAGATCAAGATACGGACGAAAAAGGCAACACATGGCTAGGCACATACTGACCAAAACATTCGATTCGTGAGGATTGAGCCCATAATTAGCATTCATCTTTAATGCTTCACTTTTTGTTTCATGTGTGTGTGCCGATGTATGCATTTGAATTAGAACTTGCTCTTGTAATACATTTCGAGATCACATCAATGAGTGCCACACGTGGCATAGGTACAACCTATCTTGATAGCCTCCACCATCAAACATCCACCCACTCAACACCCACTCTTCACACCCACTAAAGATTTCCTGTCATTTATCTCGAACCTCAAAAGTCTCACAAACCTTCGGAGACACTCCCAAATTCCCAAAACCTTTTCAAAGAAAAGCCAACATAACTCAAGATCATTAGAAACCTTCCATGCCGCAAAGTACATTATCAAGATCGGTGAAGTAGAAGAAAAGAAATCAAACCAATCACGCCAGCACAATCATGAAAAGGGCCAAGAAAATGAAAGAATCCAAAGAAAGGCTATGTAGTCCTTTCAAAAAGCTAACGAATTTCGAAGAAAAGCTTCAAGAAAATACAAGAAAAAAACATCATACCCCTCACCACTTACCTTCTTCAAACCAAAAACCCGATTCCTTCCAAGTTATCTCGACAGGTTAGTATCGTCCTCATCAAAAGTGATGGAGATTTGATTCTCGATCAAGCCTATGACGAGAATACTGCATGACTGGCTATCCGAGTGATTGACACTAGTAAGTAGGAAACCCTAAACACTTTGAGTGATTTGAGTGACCCACTTGTGAGGATTTCCTAGTCATGATCATCATATAAGTTACCCGAAGAAGGTATCGAAATTCTATAAACTCTTAGTTTCCAGTAAAAACTCTTTCATAACCATAGTTTATATTTTCTGAAAATAGTGTTTTCTAACAACTGATGCGATTAGAATCCTTCCAGAAGTTTTTATGAATGAGTTTGCTTGACGACAAGCAAAGTTCTAAGTGTGGGATACTTGATATCGCGTAAAAAGTCACGTTTTTACTACCGATATCTCTCTCATTCTGGAACGATTCTTGGCATATTAATTCAAAAACATTACAAATCACTAACATTATGCCAAGATGGTTAAAACAAGGTTGCACGAGAAAAATCAAGCAAAACGGATGTAAAACGAAGATTCCACACACGTTTGAATATTCGAGGCATAAAAACGAGATTTCAAGACTAAAGTGCCCTCCACCAACATCCATTATTTCCAAGATGTTCGTTTTCAAAATTCGAATCCAACAGAAGAAGAATCAACCAAAACGGGTAAAGAATGAAGATTCCGCGCCCGCCGGAAGATCCAAATGATCCGAATGAAATATCTGGAGCTAGGGACCTCATCTCAGGAAAAAGAATCGACGCAAACGGAAGCATAACGAAGAAAACACGCACGAATCGAGAAACGAAGCAAAAGACGACGCAACGGGGCGGCTACAGGCCAGCCGCCGTCGGCCTGGGGCCCACCGCCGCCAGCCTGGGGCCCACCGCCGCCGGCCACCCTGCTGGCGCCTCCGGCCACCACAGCCCCGGCCCGGTTTCCATTTTTGGTAACTTTTGGTACCTGGTGCGCCTACTTTTCGTGTTGTACGGTACCCGGTGCGCCTACTTTTCGTGTTGTACAGTACCCGGTGCACCCTTTTGGCTACCTTTTTCTAACATGTACCTCTTGGTGCTAATGTGAGCCAAAGCTCACCTATAAATAGGAGGTTAGGTTCATTTGAAACACACACCATATATGCACACATTCTAGCATATTTCACTCTTTCTTTCTAACTAGAAAATCTTTCGTAGTCTTTTAGTGTTTCTCATTCTAGGAATATTGTAATTAGTCCACGGACTAACGTAGGAGCTAGGGCGAACGCTAGAGATTCGGAGATCAATCTTTGTACGTGTGAAAGAGTTTGTCAATTATAATAATACGCTGCTACGCATTTAATTCCGGGTGATATCTAAACTTTTATTATACTTGTCTCATTTAATATTTTGAATATGTATTATTGCCTGGTATGTGATTTATTTGTTGCCATGAATTGCAAGTAGTTTATTATTGTGATTGCTGATGATGTAGATAATTATAAGTAAGGATGTCATTACACAATCAATGCACGATAATCGTAAAATGATATAACGGCCCCTATTCAACTGTTTATTCGGTATAGTGCTGGAAATGCTTTATGCAAAGTACAAACGTACGGAAGCCGATAAACGACCGAAGGTAGTTATATCATTGGAATCAGCTCTGGTTCAAAAGTTGGAACTCCGAAAGGATAATACAACTACACAACTAACTGGTGCATCCTACGAGAATCAATGCATTATAAAATAATGTTCGTAAAACATGTTCAGATAAAATAGGAGATGATAATATTTGTACTGTTAAGACTTTATGAATTTAAGTTTAATTTATGGAGCACCCTTTCCAGTTATCTACGTGACTGCAACCTGGTAATTAGGACCTGATCAACCTTAATTATGGTAAGTAGTTATCTGTGCCCATGACATGCAATAAGTAAGACACAATGAAACCACTCGTTGTATATATTAGGTTTACATTTCTGCACTGCTTTACATTTAATTAGTTAGAGTGTCATTTTCACTGTCAATTACTCTTGACCGCGTGTTGGATATAAGAAGCAGTGGAAATCCCATGTAAAGTACACTGTCTATTATTGAAAGGCATGGTCCTCATATGAAACACGTTTTATCAAACTGCGGATAATCTGGAGATGTATAACTGTTTGAAAAGGAGAACTTAAGTCATAAGTCGAAGTAATTAGAACTTAACTAAACAAAGACGAGACTTAGGAATAGAACAAAGTCCTAGTTACCTAGAGTTCATGAAACACTAAGTCTTACATAATCGGCGGTCCAAACATACAAAGCTATTAATCTTCGTGCTAATAGAGTAGTAAACTACCTTAGGAGTTAAGAACGGTCGGACCTATGAGACGATACGCTACTGATTCATGCACCTCAGTATAAAACCACAATAGGTTGTTCATCTTTCAACTAGATGAGTATTGGAAGTTTGCGTATTGCTCCGATCAGAATCATGATAACCTAGTTCCAAGTGACACGCCAATGGGAAACTGAGTTGGTAAGGTTCTAGAGTTTACCCCTTGTAGTTTATTTACCACATTATGTATCAACCCTATTTGTTCTGTCATCCTAAAATATTAATTATCGAAATCTCAGCAATCACATCTTTATCTTTATTTGCTTTTCCTTTACTTTAATTTCCTGCAATTTACTTTTCTGCATTTTAATTATCTGTCTTTAAATCACAAACCTACCTACTTTATGCCATCCTAAATGCTTCCCTGCTGAAAGTGCCAACTTTAATCACCCACAGGTTTGGATTCATAGAACAATCTTAGGTCGTACTTACCGCTTACTAACCAGAGTAGGTAGTACGTATAATTTAAGCCCCGTAAAATATAAATTTAAAACCCCTACCGCGCTCGCATCATCATTTGAAAAACAACGACACGGTGTGAGCCCATCACCCCTTCAGTGACCAAACTCCTAAGTCGCTGACCCCATCAGCGACCAACTCCTTTTTGACCAGCAACCTTGACCAGCTTTAACCAGCGAGTTGACCAGTTTTGACTAGCGAGTTGACCAACTTTGACCAGCAACTTTGACCAGCGAGTTGACTTTCGTTGACTTTCGTATAAATTGTATTTTTGACCACAAACTTAGGAATTTTACACTTTCGAACCCCTACTTTCGGATACAAATGCATATATACTTTCGGATAAGTATACGCAAACAAATCTACAAGTATACGACACAACGATGACTCATACAATAATAATACTTTTGAATTATTATTACAAACCATCACCAACGGGCCGTACATGTTTTCAAAAACTCAAATAAAACAATCAAACATTTGGACATAACTAGTCAAAGGGAACAACTAGCATAGATGGTCTGTTGAGACATCTAATCGTTAAAACCTTGCGCGTTTAATACGCCCCGCAGGTTTCAGTCGTTGGAGGCAACATCATTTTCCTTGTGTACAATCATTAGTGCTTAATAGCATCTCATTTAGACTCAGGTGAGTCTCATAGCCCCTATTTTACTGTTTTTACTCTAGGGTGAGAATACATGCTTGTTTTGTTTTACATGTGAACGCAAGTATCAAATATCGCTATATTCTGCATGAGTTTATCATCTAATCATTTAAGTCCTCCAAGAATACTTTGGTAGTACTTTGTAGCGTGAATGTTAGTGTATGGTACCATATAGGACTGACAATCCCCGTCCGGGTCAGCAAGCACTGACTGGTCAAACGGACGCATTATCATTTGTTCATAACGAGTGTTGATTAGGCACTCGCAGAGAGGCACCCTCGCTCAGACACTTGATTGTGATCCTGACACCTCAGTTAAGCTCATACTATGTGCTCATGGCAGTTATATACATCATTTATCATTTACTTATTTGCTTAATTGCAAATCATCATACTTAAATCTTGCGGTTCATACATTATACTTTATCATTAAACCTGTGAGCTCACCAGCTTTTAGCTAACCATTTAGCGTGTATTCTCAGGTTCGCAGCAGCAATATGTCTCATCACTCAGGATGCCTATTAGCTCGAGTCGCATACAGAAATCAGGAGATTCCCTTGCATTTCTATATTTTGTATAATTAGATATGCCCTAGAATCTCTGACATTTGGCTTACGAGCTTTTCTAAACTATATTATAACAGTGTAAGACATTTATAATATCAATGTATTGAAAACGACGCATATAGAGTAGTTCATTATGTATCTTATGTGCTTTGTTTATTGATTAGTAGCACCCCAAAGTATGCTTCCGCTCAACAGTATATTTGGGGGTGTTACAGATTGGTATCAGAGCCTAAGGTTATAGTGAACTAGGTTGCATTTTGATATCGCGTAAAAAGTCACGTTTTTACTACCGATATTTCTCTCATTCTGGAACGATTCTTGGCATTTTGAACTCAAATATGGTTCAAATCAATGACATTATGCCAAGGTGATCAAAACAATATTGCACGATAAAAATCAAGCAAAAAGGATGAAAAACAAAGATTCCACACACGTTAGAAAATTCAAGGCATCAAAACGATATTTCAAGACTAAAGTACCCTTCACCAACATCCATTCTATCCAAGATGTTCGTTTTCAAAATACGAATCCAACAGAAGAAGAATGAACCGAAACGGATAAAGAATGAAGATTCTACGCCCGCCGGAAGATCCAAATGATTCGCACGCAATATCTGGAGTTAGGGACTTCATCTCCGGGGGTATCTTATGTCAAAATCTTCATTTTTGAATTACGAATCCAACAAAAAGAGAATCGACTCAAACGGGTGCATAACGAAGAAAACACACACGAATCAAGAAACGAAGCAAAAGACGGCGAAACGGGGCGGGTGGCAACCGGCCGCCGCCGGCCACCACCAGGCCGCTGCCGGCCCCCCACCATGGCGCCTCCGGCCAGCAGCCCCCTGCCCCGGTTTCCTTTTTTGGCTAATTCCCGTACCTGGTGCCCCTACTTTCCGCGTTGTACAGTACCCGGTGCACCACCTTTCCGCGTTGTACAGTACCTGGTGCACCTTTTTACCCGCATTACGCTAATGTGCACCCCTTGATGCTAATGTGAGCCAAAACTCTCCTATAAATAGGAGGCATAAGGCTTCATTTCAAGATGTCCCATATATGCACTAGTCATATTACTTTCTTACTTTCTCACTCTACTTTCTTACTTTAAATTTAGCATTAGATTAGTTTATCACTTTGTTTAGAGTAGAAAGAAAGCTAGGAACGTTTTGTAATCTTTGGTGTACGCTTGGAGTTATGCTCATTAATTCAAGTATATTCCTTCTCGGATACTAATCTCGTTTATTTCTATCCTTATCTATCTTAATTAAATATGTTTGCTTTAATTATGTTAGAGATCGTTTATGCCATGATTAGCGAGTAGATTACTATTGTATTTGTTGTGATGTAGTTAGTATATATAATTGTGGGATGACTTTAAATACGTCGTGAAATAATACGACGGCCCCTATTCGACTGATTACTCGGTATAGTATTGGAAATGCTTTTGAGCATAGTACAAATATATGGAAGCCGGTAACGACCGAAGGTAGTTGTATTATGGATCGACGTTATTAAATTGGAAACTTTGTGAACGGACTTACCTTGTGATTTTAAACCTAAAACTTACATTCGCCTTTCGATTAACAAACGTGATTGTAACCTTGTAAAGAGGAGTCGCGAACCTCAATACTCGGTCAATAGTTATCTGTGTAAAAACTAGGTTTTTAATTGTAACGTCATGCAAGCATTATAAAATGCAATGTGATTACGTGGACTTGCCATGAGTATTGTACACTTCCGATCACAATGTACTTATCATGTAAACATCGCGAAGCAATTAAACTCACAACGGAAACATCGGTAAACGATTAAATACGATGTCAGCTACCATAGCATTTTCCGACATGGTCTGGGTTTGACTTTCTGTAAAAAGCCGTCAGCATTTTAATTAGTTGTTTTAGTTTAGATTAGATTAGATTAGGTAAGCTATAGGCTAAATGATCATTTACGAAAACCTAGGGATTTGTTAATTGTATTGAGAAAGGAAAGTTTGAAATCCAACTTAAACTGATACTTTTTCCTAAAGCCATGAAACCTAAAGTACGGTATGCAAGAAACCTAAATGCTTTCCCTCATCTATCACGCTTAAGTTTCATTGGTAGAAATTGATTAAATAAGTCCGGACACAAGTTCTAAGTCAGTTGTTTAATGGATTCATAATCATTGTGGTATTAAGAACGACTAGACATGTTATGGACTTGCTACTCTATTCCTTCGCCCACGAGCGAATACGTTCAATAATATGGGCCACTGACTCCCTCACAGGAGAGTGTGGAGAGTTGAGCATCGTCTGTCTGGTCAGAATCATGACACCTTGGTTCCTCGTGACATATTAGTTGATAACCGACTAATAAGGAATCCATTGGTTATACCATAAGTTAATGAATCCCGTAAGCAACCCAATTTAGTGAATCATTTTCCCGTAAAAGTCATCATCCCACGATTATTAGCTAACGAACTCACAACAAATACTACTTTGCATTATATGACATCTTATTACATTTTATTCGCTTTATTTAGTTTACTTAGTCAACTGAACCAAAACCCCCAACGCACTCTTTTAAAACATTTACTAGAAAAGAAAGATTGATTGGATCACCTCCGTTTCAATTCAGTTTCTCTTTAAGAACGACTCTAGGTCCAACTTATCACATACTAACCCTTGGTTCAGTATCAGTAAGTTACACTAAGACCCCAGCAACTATAAATTTTTAAACATCCGTTGACGGTTCGTAACAGAATCGCTCCAACAAGTTTTTGGCGCCGCTGCCGGGGAGACTAACTGTCCGATACAGAGGCCCAACCAATCCCAATTCTAGTAAACCCTTAGGATAAAACCTTCTAAAAATAAAACACAAAAACATTTTCTTTATTGTCTTTTCTTTTAGTGTATGACCTGTTCCCCTAGATCTGCACCACTGTTTAACTTTCCCGATCCAGAACTTATAATACGCACTATTCGACGAGAAAAGAAGCAATCTGCACCTAAGCAAACAATGGCTGAACGCATCACTCTCGCTGATAACAGTAAACCCTCTATCGAAGGAAGAGGAGGACCAATTCTCTACCCCGAAACCCCTGGTCAATCTTTCGAGCTTAAACACCACATCATCCAACTAATCCAAAGCCACTGTCAATTCCATGGATTGCCTAGTGATGACCCAAACTCTCACCTCGACAAGTTCATCTCTCTTTCAAATTCCTACAAGCAAAACGGAACTGGCCAAGATACAATCTGTTTATACCTTTTCCCTTATTCGCTCACCCATCATGCACAAACATGGTTTGAAGGTTTAGAGACCGGCTCTATCCCTTCATGGACTGCGATGGCGACAAAGTTTCTAACCAAGTACCTTCCGCCCTCTAAACAAACCAAACTCCAAAATGACATCATGAATTTTCGACAAGTTGTCGACGAGTCATTATATACCGCATGGGAACGATTCAAAGGAGCCTTGAAGAAATGCCCCAATCACCGACTCGATAAGTCTGCACAATTGTGCACTTTCTACAATGGTTTAGATCCCAACCACCGAACTACCCTTGATGCTGCTGCACAAGGAAGCTTCATGGCAAAGACCGACGAAGAAGGATGGAACCTTATAGAAAACATGACTATGCATCACTATGATTGGAATTCTGGAGATCATTCAACATCTTCCACACCTATCGCTACTGCAAACCCGATTCCGGTGGAAGCAATTAAGGCACTAACAGAGAAAATGGACTCGCTCGTCAAACAGTTTGGAGAACTTAAGAAACAACAGCACCAAGTACACCAAGTGCAAGTCTGTCAACACTGCACCAACCCGCAACCATCTGGTGAATACCAAGTTGAATACGAAGAAGCAGATGGCACTGTCTACTATGCTCAGTTTCCAGCTCGACCACCCGGTTTCAACCAAAACAACAACCAACCTAGAGGACCTCCCTTTCCGCCGAGAAACAACCAACAACCATACCAACAACAATCACAACTTTCATATAATCAACCCTTGCATTTCCTGCACCCACTTCTGACACAAACAAAACCACTGAACAAACCACCAAGACAAATGCCCCAACTACAAGTTCAGATGACGCCTTCACCCAATTCATGCAAGGTCAACACCTGCTCAACCAAAAGACGTCCGCTAGATAAGATCAAGCCGACCTCTTCATGAGAAATCAATTGGCTGTGCTAAAGAATTTGGAAGCTCAAATTGGACAATTGGCACAACGTCTTGAGAATAGACCCCGAGGAAGTTTGCCTAGCAACACGGTTCAAAATCCGCATGTTGAGGAAGCAAAGCAACTTACAACACCCAAGGAAGCAGCTACTACTCCACCTGCTGCTGTTCCAGTAAAGGAAGAACCAAAGATCAAGATACCAGCTGTGGAAACAATGAACAAAGAGGTTAGAATCCCTTACCGCGCTAGACTTAAAGTTCAACCTAAGAAACTGTCGTCCTTTAAGTTAGATGGAAAATTCCTTGATACCATGTCTAGAGTTCCTGGTCTTAATAAGTATATTAGGAAATTACTATCCACTAAAGATAAATTGCCTGAAGTGAACAACATTCCCCTTAGTTCTGAAACCTCAGCCCTACTTAAGAATAGCCTTCCCGAAAAACTAGGAGATACTGGTAGATTTACACTCCCTTGTTCTATCTACAATTCCGGAAATATGAGCGCTTTAGCCGACTTAGGAGCCAGCATTAACCTTATGCCCTACTCCTTGTTTAAGAGGCTAGAACTTGAAAACTTGAAACCCACTAAGATGACCGTCCAGCTAGCCGACCAATCTGTTAGATACCCCAAGGGAATAGCTGAGAATGTCCTTGTTCAAGTTGACAAATTTTTTCTTCCCAACGGATTTCGTGGTAATGGATATCCACGAGGACATAAACATCCCAATTATCATTGGAAGACCATTCATGAACACAGCTAGATCAGTGATTGATGTGTATAACCACACGATTGTTTTACGATCGCATGGTGAAAGCATCACTTACAAGATCGACCAACCGGAATGCTCCCCAGAAGAGGAAGAATGTCGTGCTATATCCACAAGAAGAATCTGTTCCGATGACGAATCAGAACCAGAGGAGGAACAACAATTCACCCGATCATCAGTTCTCATTTCTGACACAGAATACGACCCAGAAGAGGAAGAATACGAGGAAGCAGATGAAGGAATTGAATCTGACCCTAAGGAGGAAGAAGAAGAGCCTGAAGAGGAAGAGGAAGAAATGGAAGAAGATGAAGATCACACTGATTCGCCACAAATGGCCGAAGTTAAAAGAATACAAAACTGCGATGATTGCTCTTCGTCAGAAGAATCAGTTGATTACGGAATCATCCGCCAAGAGCTCAGATCCTCTCATCTTAAAAGAATGGGAAACATCCTTAATTCTTATCTCAATCCATCAAAACCCTTCACCAGAACCCGACTCCGAGACATAGAAATCCTTGAAGAAGGACTCCGATCATCACCACACCCAGACCAGTATGCTAAACTTTCACAGAGAATTTCAGCATATAAGGCACGTCAACCAGGAAGCTTTGCCGAAGAGAATCTCCATGACATAACAACCGAAGTCCGAACCATCGAAATCGATAGTTCTCGACCCTTCAACAACGCACCCTCAGACGAAGAACTTCACCAATTTCCAGATTCACGTGACAAAGACTCCGACTGCAACAGTGAATGTGATGATGACTACGTCAACATCACTCTTGATGAACGCTCTATTCCACAACCTCCTCTTGCTCCACCAAATTCACCCATCATCATAGCCGAAAGATTAGAGATCCCTCTCATAGACACTCACGAAGAAATGATTGACCTAATTGATGAGAATGAAGATGTGCGCGTCATTGTGGAGGCTATCAAAGAGTCAACCAACAACTATACCATCGCCCAAAGACACCTGATAAGGCAAATTGAACAAGAGTATGATTCATACCTCGCCAATTATGGAGAACCAGTACCCCAGACTCTAATCCGACATATTCAAGCATTCTCCGATTCCCTTCAAGAACAACTCAACAGAGAAGCTCAACAGCCCGAAAGACCTAACTACCCAATGGGAGAAGTTGAGTTCTACAGCAAACAAAGGCGAATATACCAAAAGTATATTGTGCTTTAGCCGGATCAGCTTTTCCTTATTCCGCAAGTCAGAAGGCTACACTGGCATCCATGAGGACTCATCTTGAAAGAGCAACTGGAAATCCACAGAACTATGCCGACATCAGAATGGTGGGAGATCTTAGAACCCTTCTAGATCTCATCGAGACTGGAGAGCACCTCACAGCCACAGAGAATTATAGGATCGTCATTCACTCCACCATTGGTCATCATGTTGAGCTGATAGTTGACGAACTGAACCAGTCGGCATTTGAAGAAGACACTCGTGACATACCAATAGTCTTTTCACATATGTCACAAGTCAACTTAGCCTCCTATGTGATAAATCGACTACACGGAATGTACGCGGAAGAAGAAGATGAAGTCGACGCTTACTACAATGGATATCGCGAGATATTCAGCAAGTTGATCTACGTCTTCACAGACTCGGACTTTCCCTTCAACCGTGATCAACATCAACTAATCAGACAGGTGTGCCAAGCAACCAGATCTTTCGGAGGAGACCCTTTGGCTAATGATTTTGAAGAAGTGAAAACCGAATTCATGGCTTTAATCGCCTCGATAGGAAGAAACCACCCATAGCATGAAATCGTTCGAACTCACACCTGCACTCGAATTGACCCTAATGGACCAGTCACAAGGGCAGTTCGATACATCTGCTATGGAATGGCAATCCTCGACCGACTAGCCACCGATCACTTCAAAAGCTTCATAATGGAATCCACCAACCCACCAACTCTCATTGCTGACATGATAGAACAATTCCTACAATACTTTCCACCACGATACTCTCTACCAAGAAACCACAGACCACGCCACCACTACGGATGCATCAAGCATCATCTGAAGAAGAAAAGGACTAAGTCGAGCTCTCGACTTTAAAAGAGCACTTCTCGGGAGGCAACCCGTGTTTTTACATTTCTTCAATTTTACTTTCCAAGAAGTGATGAAATCTCCAACTATCTTTCACACTCGGATCATACAAAGAATGCTCCAGCCTGCAAGGAAGCATCAACAACCGAAGAATAGTATATCCGACGTGTTCACACTCACGAGACCAATCACAAAAGGACTTGATCAAGAATGCACCAAAGAAGACAAAGACCGGAAGATGCAACCAAAGGAATACTGCAACTACCGGGGAGTACTTCTATACCGTCTCTTTCATTCATTTTAAAAATGCCATATCCATTATGCTTATCACTAAGTGTGGGATTCAAACCCAACACACACACACTGAAAGAATGAGTCTTAGATTTTTAAAACCCTAAGTGTGGGATTTTACCCCATTCAGAGCTTAGTATAACATCGAGGACGATGTTCCTTTAAGTGTGGGATAGCAGTAGTTGCACTACTGTTAAATGGACATTGGTATATGCTTGATTATAAAATCGTTGCTCTTTATAAGACCTTGCTTCTCCATAAAAGTAAACAAAATTTTTCAAAATTAAGTTAAAAATATGTTAAAAATGAAAAATTTTAAACAAAGAATGATTTACTTTGGGGAAGAAGGAAAAATAAAATACGAATTCTTTTGAAAAACAAGTTTAAGTAATCCCATAAAGAGCATCGCATGACTAAGCACACAACAAACCAACTTTCGATTCGTGAGGTATCTTGAGCTATATGAAAAGCATTCACTTTTAATGCTTCACTTTTAATTCTTTAGTGTGCCGATGTATGTGTTTAGAATCAGAACTTGCTCCTGTAATGCATTTCGAAGCCAAACTAGTGAGTAAAAAGGAGATCGAATCACATCATTCTTGAACCCTTCTATACACCCTAAAATAAACACGTCATCCCGTACCTACTCAAAAGCATCCCTCAAACTTCATAAAGAGTTTCAAAGATGAAAGAAGAAAAGCTACAAGGATACGAAGTCAAAATTACCCAAGAAAACTCGAAGAAAAGAAAGTCAAGTGGAGAAAAGACTCCTTCTAATAACCAAAAGAAAAAGGGCGTCAATCGTCCTAAAAAGTCAAAAACTTCAGCTTTCCAACTTCACAAAAAAAAAGAGAGAAGAAAGAAAACCCAACAAAACCCCCTCTCACATTACCAACACCTCACTCCAAAACCCTACATCACTCCCCTAGAATGATTGTGGCTAGATCTCATTCACGCTCACCCAAAAGGTAACGATTTGATTCTCGATCAAGCCTATGACGATAAACGATGCATGACTGGCGTTCTGAGAGATTGATAAATACTAGAATAGGAAACCATAAACACTTTGAGTGATTGGAGTGACCACCTTGAGAGGAATGCCTAGTCATGTATCAAAGATCAAAGATCAAAAGCAAGCTCCTAAAGATTACAACCTAGCTTCTTTTTCAAAGATCAAATGTCTTTATTTTTCCAAAACCCCCTTTAGTAAAGAGTTCCGTTTTAAAATATTTCATTATCTGCTTATCTTTAACCATGTTAAAACACGAGTTTTCTTGAGGACAAGCAAAGTTCTAAGTGTGGGATACTTGATATCGCGTAAAAAGTCACGTTTTAACTACCGATATCTCTCTCATTCTGGAACGATTCTTGGCATTTTGAACTCAAATATGGTTCAAATCAATGACATTATACCAAGGTGATCAAAACAAGATTGCACGATAAAAATCAAGCAAAACGGATGAAAAACGAAGATTCCACACACGTTTGAAGATTCAAGGCATCAAAATGAGATTTCAAGACTAAAGTACCCTTCACCAACATCCATTCTATCCAAGATGTTCGTTTTCAAAATACGAATCCAACAGAAGAAGAATCAACCAAAACGGATAAAGAATGAAGATTCTACGCCCGCTGGAAGATCCAAATGATTCGCATGCAATATCTGGAGTTAGGGACCTCATCTCAGGGGCTATCTTATGTCAAAATCTTCGTTTTTGAATTACGAATCCAATAAAAAAAAGAATCGACTCAAATGGGCGCATAACGAAGAAAACACTCACGAATCAAGAAACGAAGCAAAAGACGGCGAAACGGGGCGGGTGGCAACCGGCCGCCGCCGGCCACCACCAGGCCGCCGCCGGCCCCCACCATGGCGCCGCCGGCCAACAGCCCCCTGGCCCGGTTTCCTTTTTTGGCTAATTCCCGTACCTGGTGCGCCTACTTTCCGCGTTGTACAATACCCGGTGCACCACCTTTCCGCGTTGTACAGTACCTGGTGCACCTTTTTACCCGCATTACGCTAATGTGCACCCCTTGATGCTAATGTGAGCCAAAACTCTCCTATAAATAGGAGGCATAAGGCTTCATTTCAAGATGTCCCATATATACACTAGTCATATTACTTTCTTACTTTTCTCACTCTACTTTCTTACTTTAAATTTAGCATTATATTAGTTTATCACTTTGTTTAGAGTAGAAAGAAAGCTAGGAACATTTTATAATCTTTGGTGTACGCTTGGAGTTACGCTCATTAATTCAAGTCTATTCCTTCTCGCATACTAATCTCGGTTATTTCTATCCTTATCTATCTTAATTAAATATGTTTGCTTTAATTATGTTAGAGATCGTTTATGCCATGATTAGCGAGTAGATTACTATTGTATTTGTTGTGATGTAGTTAGTATATATAATTGTGGGATGACTTTAAATACGTCGTGAAATAATACGACGGACCCGATTCGACTGATTACTCGGTATAGTATTGGAAATGCTTTTGAGCATAGTACAAATATATGGAAGCCGGTAACGACCGAAGTTAGTTGTATTATGGATCGACGTTATAAAATTGGAAACATTGTGAACGGACTTACCTTGTGATTTTAAACCTAAAACTTACATTCGCCTTTCGATTAACAAACGTGATTGTAACATTGTAAAGAGGAGTCGCGAACCTCAATACTCGATCAATAGTTATCTGTGTAAAAACTATGTTTTTAATTGTAACGTCATGCAAGCATTATAAAATGCAATGTGATTACGTGGACTTGCCATGAGTATTGTACACTTCCGATCACAATGTACTTATCATGTAAACATCGCGAAGCAATTAAACTCACAACGGAAACATCGGTAAACGATTAAATACGATGTGAGCAACCATAGCATTTTCCGACATGGTCTGGGTTTGACTTTCTGTAAAAAGCCGTCAGCATTTTAATTAGTTGTTTTAGTTTAGATTAGATTAGATTAGGTAAGCTATAGGCTAAATGATCAATTACAAAAACCAAGGGATTTGTTAATTGTATTGAGAAAGGCAAGTTTGAAATCCAACTCAAACCGATACTTTTTCCTAAAGCCATGAAACCTAAAGTACGGTATGCAAGAAACCTAAATGCTTTCCCTCGTCTATCACGCTTAAGTTTCATTGGTAGAAATTGATTAAATAAGTCCGGACACAAGTTCTAAGTCAGTTGTTTAATGGATTCATAATCGTTGTGGTATTAAGAACGACTAGGCATGTTATGGACTTGCTACTCTATTCCTTCGCCCACGAGCAAATACGTTCAATAATATGTGCCACTGACTCCCTCACAGGAGAGTGTGGAGAGTTGAGCATCGTCTGTTTGGTCAGAATCATGACACCTTGGTTCCTCATGACATATTAGTTGATAACCGACTAATAAGGAATCCATTGGTTATACCATAAGTTAATGAATCCCTTAAGCAACCCAATTTAGTTAATCATTTTACCGTAAAAGTCATCATCCCACGATTATTAGCTAACGAACTCACAACAAATACTACTTTTCATTATCTGACATCTTATTACATTTTATTCGCTTTATTTAGTTTACTTAGTCAACTGAACTAAAACCCCCAACGCACTCTTTTAAAACATTTACTAGAAAAGCAAGATTGATTGGATCACCTCCATTTCAATTCAGTTTCTCTTTAAGAACGACTCTAGGTCCAACTTATCACATACTAACTGTCACGCCTCGATCCGACACGGTCGTCAATGCAACGGAATGGGACACGACAGTGGAGTGTTTTAAATTTATAGAGCTGGGGACCTAAGCTTTACTACAGCTGTATAGCAGCAGTATGACCTAGGGTCGTTCTTCAAGCTAATCGTATTGTGAAACGAAAGTATCAAGACAAGTTGTTTATTTTAGTGATGGAATTTTTAAAACAGAGTTTTGAGTGGGTTTTTGTTACTTAGGTCCGTAATTTAAAGCAATTAAATAAAAAGTAAATAAATGGAAAACAGAAATAGGGATGAAATCGGTATGGAGGAGATGTGTTTGTTATGACTTCGTTAGCTTATGCGGGGGTGATGTTAGGGTTTTGATATGAAAACGTCTTTTAGAAGGTTTGTGTCTTATCTGAGCTTAATTGTTCGTAGTGTAAACACTAGCACCCTAGTGATTGGGGAGACCAATCAGTATGTCACTGAGTACTAGGCCAAATTGAGCCTGATCGGAGGAGGATGCTCAACTCTTCAACGTTATCCAGTGACGGAGTAACGACCCTTCTTGGAATGTTAGTTCCTGGGTGCATGAGATAGAGTAACATACCCACTAAGGTTCCGACCTTTCTTAACACTACGGGGACAACGAATTCAAACAAGGCATTTAAGATTAAGACTTGGTTTGGTAACTATTAACTTTATATTAATGGTTATATTTTAGTCTAGAGCTTTCATCACGGTGTACAGTGCGATTATGCATTTCCACAGTTTTCCAGACCCGAGATGTACTAACGGTGTACAGTGCAAATAAGCATTTCCACAGTGTTCCAGATCTTTAGGTGTACTAAGGGTGTACAGTGCGATCAAGCATTTCCACAACTTTGAAGTTAAACCAGGATGTGACACAGTCTTCAACCACCGACATTTCCTTAGCTCCTACGTATTTGTACTCCACCAGAGGTGTTTCCACACACGAAGTACAGTGCCGTTTACCGTGGTCTTTCCGGGGTCACATACTTTATGGTCACTCTAGACTAGTTTAAACTGAGTTGGTATTAAAGCCCAACCATCTATGATATAAACCAGCCCTCACTATTTCCCAATAAATCCCTGATTGATTCACGGTGTACTATACGAAAGGCTTTAAATAGTATTTCCACAGCTACGCAATTCAGACCATGTTTACAGTTTCAGAAAACATAGACAGGTAGTGACCGTTTGATCAAGGTTCGCGACTCCTTGTCATAAAGGTTCTAACCACGTTTAATTGGAGGAAAGGCGATTAGGTTTAGAAATTCATAAATACAAGGTTAATAAATCACCGGTTTTCATTATAGGATATAATTGGGATCATTACTTCCACAACAGATTGTGCCCACGACTTTCATAGCTTCCACGTTCCGTACTACACACATAAGTGATGATTCCGGCTCTATACAAATGAAAGCCGTATAACGTTACCTCCGTTGTTTCAAAACGTTATCATCCCAATCATATATTTAAAGTAGCATCACCCCACACATATATAAACTAACTACATCATAACAAACACACAAGGAAACTACTCACTACGCATAATAACAGGTCCTAAATCTAGCATAACAACAATAGCAATTATCATTATAACAGATAAGGAAAGAAGTAACCGTTAATAAAGCGTAGATTGAATAAGCGTTTAGAGAGAGAGTACAAGCAGAACTTCCGCAATATCCTTGACAATATTACAATAAAAGCCCCTTGGCTATTCCCTATGCTATTACAAAAGTAGCTCCTCCGTTAGTTTCAGTTAAATACTAACTGAGAACTAACGAGATCAAACCCTAATTTCTAGAGAGAGAAAGAAAGAAAGAGAGAATAGAGAGAGAGAGTGTGTGTGAGAGAGAAAGTGGAAATGGAGAAATGTGTGGAATGGTGAGGTGTTTTGAATGTTGGATGAGTGACCTCCTATTCATAGGCAAAGCTTGAAATCAGCCGTACAAGTCGCGAATCACGCACGTATAAGCAAAGGAAGCACAAACGGGCAGCATATGGGGTACCAGGGGCCGTATACGGCCTTTATAGAGCCGTATACGGTGTATGAAGGGCCGTATACGGTCTATGAAGGGCCGTATATGGTGTGCAAGGCCGTATACGGCTTCCGTCTGATTTCGTTAGTTGCTTAAAACGTCCGTATCTCCTTCGTTACGCGTCCGTTTGACCTTATTCTTTCGCCTGTGTCTTTGTAATTCCGTTATGCTTCTAATGGTGCCAATCTCACTGAAATTGGATGTGTATAACTTTAGCATAGCTGAAATCACTTTATAGGAGTTTGTAACCGTCATGTCTTCTCCGTTCTTTATCTGATTTGCATGATTCTTGATTTTATCGTCTTGATTTTACCTATTACAACATATCATAAGGTTAGAATGTGTTTATCATAGGATAAATGAGGGTGCGAGAATTGGTTGCTGCTTATTTGCTCCGTTTTGCTCGTTATTCGGATGTTTTTACTGACTTTTGTAGCAACGTCTATATTTTGAGCACTTTAGTGAATTTTGGTAAATAATGATTGTTTTGGAATGTTTTCACTAAAGATTTGCCCAAAAAGTGTGGAATAATGGCCTTGAAAACATGACTTTTTGCGTCACATCAAGTTATCCCACACTTAGATGTTGCTTGTCCTCAAGCAACACTCAGTTTTTGAAAACATTTTAAAACATTTTTAGGGCGAGCTTCAACATTTTCAAGAGTTACCACTGTCAAATGCAAATAAGATAGTTTCAGGAATTTAGGGGAAGATAAGATGATCCTTCCTTATACAAGAAAAGATTCTCTTAGACATACATCCAAATCTCATGATCTTGGAGTACACATGACTAGGCGATCTCACAAAAGGTGGTCACTCAATTCACTCAAAGTGTATCAGGTTTCCTATCAATCTAGAACAAACGAAATCGCTCAAATAGCCAGTCATGCAGCACTCATCGTCATAGGCTTGGTCGAGAATCGGATCTCCACCACTTAGGTGAGGACGGTGCTAATTATCCCAAGACATTCATGAGGGTTGTAGTGTTTGATGAGGGGTAAAGGGTATGGATAGTGGCATTTTTGGGTTGTAGGGGTTGCTTATCTTAAAACAACTGAGATCATGAACAACTTTATTTCAGAACGGAGAGAGAGAGAGGTTTTGGTCTTCTATCAGGATCTTCTTGTGAGGATGATACTTCAAAGGACTTTAAGCTTTATTCTTGTGGAACTATTTTTCTTTCTTTTCTTCTTTTTCTTCTTTTTATTTTCTTTTTCTGCTTTTATACCTTTCTATTTTCTTTTCTTCTTCAGAATTTCTTTGCCAGAGAATTTCCAAGGATATTTTTCTTCTTTTGATTCTTTCAGAAATCCCTTATCTTGAACATTTCGAGTCTTTTCGCGGTGTCAATTTTACACACCAAGGATTCTTCAATCTTTTTGAGAGCACGAAGGGGTAGGATAAGTGAAGCGGATATTCTAAAAGATGTTCTTCATAACCTCATAAATTCTAAGATAAGTTTGGGAATATTTTTGGGAAATAGGGTTTTATGAGGGTTTTATGAAACGAAAGGTTTAGGATCAACAGGGTTTACTAGGCGGATCATCGATACTAAAAATGAGTATCGGAAGGGGTTTTGGGCTTGAAGAGATATGTAAAAAAAAGGGTAAATCCTAGGGAATGTCAAGGTCATCTAATTGCACCTATACCGCGTACGGTACACACCAATGTGGTCTCGAAGCGTATGTCAAGAGCAAGTTCTAATTCATAGATGCATGCATCGGCACACACAAGAAATGAATAGTGAAGCATTAAAAATGAATGCTATTAGGCTCAAGATACCTCACTGCAAATAGGGTTGTATGTGCTTCATCATGCTTCCATCAGATTATTATTTCTTGCTTAAGAAATTTCTACCTTATTTTCCCTAGATTCTGAAATATATTACTCATATTTGAAGATAGCTCCTCTCAAAAGATATTATGACTCAAAATAGTAGAGTTAATCGAGAGATTAGGCTCGTACTTTTTAGATTTTCTTGAAAAATTTTGAAAAAACTGAGGAACATTTTCTGAGTTTACTATTTCGGACATTCAAGATCATAAAAACTAACCAAGGTATTCTATACCTGCTATCCCACACTTAGAGGAACATTGTCCCTAATGTTCTCTTGAGTTGAGATTTACTGAAAGTAAAATCCCACACTTAGAGTTTGAACATGTAAGAAAATGTTTCTCTAGTGTTTGTTTTGGGCTGGAATCCCACACTTAGTGATAAGCTTAGGATAGAGTATGGAATACTTTAACAAACTAACAAAGCAAATAGTAAACAAAATCATAAACAAAATAGAGTAAAGGTTAAGACACTCCCCATAAAGCGAGCAGCAAAGAAGCTGAGAATCTAAATTTGCTGAAAAGAGATGTTGCCAAGATCTTTTTCTGCATTCATGAAGAGCGGCTCGTCTTTAAGTGTCTTGCTATTGGTTTTTTTTTTTCTCCATCCATTATTTCTTTTGTGAATCAATCTCGTAAGTGTGAACACGTTGGTCGTACCAGATTACCTACTCAAAGTATTTGCAAATGAAAAGATAAATCACCGTCTCAGAACTTGAAAAGATGTTTTCTACTACAAATCATTTTTCTAAAAACATGTGTTTTTAAACGAGTTCGAGCATAATGCATAAAAGTAGTATGCAAGTACCTCAAATGCTCGAAACACATGAATTATCATTTTTCCAATTTGTTTTTCCTCTCGTCTGAGACAAGTGTTTTATTTGCAAATGAGTTGTAATATCAGAAAAGTGTTTTGGTGACAACCAAGTGTGAAGGATAGTCAGAGATATATCTTCACTTATTGACACTGTTCTCTCTACACGTCTTATTGCACGGGTTGCCTCCCGAGAAGCGTTGCTTTTAGAGTCGAGAGCTCGACTTTGCCTTCCTTCAGATATAGTTGGTGCTGGAACCACCAGGACCGGAAGTGCTCAGTAGTGGAATCCTGGGGTTGCGTGGGTATATTCTCAGAAAATGGCGGGCGATGATGTTGACGATGTTTGGAATCTCAGATGAAAATACGGGGAAGCTCTGCAGTTGCTGCTCTGTAATCTTTTTTATGTGCAGCAGGTCCCAAGTAATCTCCTTTACTGTGCTGGAGATAATTCCGCGGGAATTTACAAAAGAGAATCCATCAGCTTCAATCATCTCTCATTCAGGATGGTGTTGTCTGAGCGAGTCTATAAATCCAAAGAACTGCAGGTGTAAAGTTTCGTGATCTGCAATACTGGAGTTTACTCCAAGTTCTCGGATAGATTCATGAATACCCTGGATGAGACTGGTCTGGTTGTGGGAAAACGTGAGGTCGGAGTTCTTAAAGGTATTGTTCATCATGTCGTAAACCTCACGTAATCCGTAGTTGAATATTTGACTATGCTCTTCATCAGGTACTTCAGCGAAGATTTCCTTGATTTGATCAGTGAGGAAGTTTGCGATGTTAACCATCGAACCTTCAGGTATAGAAGAAGGGATGACACGCATCCTCTCGTCAGAACTCTCGTACTCGAGATCTTCGGCAATCTTGTGAGCATGGTACTCGATGGTGCAGTCAATGTAGAACCTATGAGGAGAAGTCTCGTCGATATGATCATTCCTAGCCATAGAATCTAGAAGTCCCCTAAGATCATTCATCAACCGGATGTCTATGTCTGCGTCGGGATTCCCAGTAGCATTGTACATATTGCTGCGATAAGAATTTAAGAACTCGTGTTGCTCAGCAGAATATGGAAATGCGGATCTGAACAGCGTGTCATAGATCTTCCTGTACATGCGTCTTTGGTCTTCAAAGAACTCTAGCTCCTCAGGTGTTGGTCCAGCAGTGTGGTGCTCTCGTAGCAACTAAGCAGCAAGGTCTTCGGCAAAGGCATTTAGGCGGTTGTGGAAGAATCTGTAATCTTGGGAATTCTCGTCTTGGTTGACCTCAGATTCGGCTATGATTTCCTCAATCAGGTTCCTTTGGTGTGGAGTGTAATCATTGGTGGAGTTAATGATAATGCTTGTCATTATAGGTATGTCATTTTCGAATTCTTCAATAGCACTTATCATTTCCTCATGGTTGGAGATAGTCAGAATTTGGGGAGAAGCGGGAACAGTCGAAGATGCAAGAAGTCGGACAGACCGAATATCTATTGGAACATCAGTATAGAGGATGTCATCCTCGTCACTCTCCTCAGCTGGAGTATCCCTAGCCTGGAAATCAGGGAACTCAACACTATCGGATGGTGGAAGGGAGTCATCAGTAATCTGAGATATCGGCTGAGAGGAATCCATCTCGATGTCTTTTTCCTCCTGAGAATCAGAATCACGGCTAGATTCGGAGGTACTTCCCTTCTCGAACTGACTTCGAGGTGCAGATGTGTCAAAGGTTTGAATCCTTTGGGGAAATCGGGATGCTTTATATGCTGCAATTTTTCTCAAGAGCTTGTCTCGAAGCTCTGGGTGCTGTGTGGATAAAGCTATAGTCTTCTCAATATTCAGCAGAGCGTCAAGTCGGGGAGATATGAGAGGTTCGGTGGGATCAATAGCTGATGCAATGAGTTTCTCCATGGTGAGACCAAATTCTGCATCATGAGAGTAATCAGTCGGTGGATCTTCATCTGATTCATCTTGTGACAAAAGGATGAAGTTTTCAAGGTTCTCGATCTGCATAATCTCTGCTGTCGGTAAATATGAGTCAGGAAGGTATTGATGCGGTGGTGTGGACTGATATACTTCCTCGGGCTCTGATTCTTCATGCTCTTCCTCGGATTCTTCCATATCTTCTGGTTCCGTTTCTTCCATCTCCTCTTCCTCTGGTTCTGTTTCCGGTTGTTCCTCTTCTTTTTCATCCTACTCTGAATCTTCCTCCTCTTCTATTTCTTCCTCTGGTTCAGATTCTTCCATTTCCTCGTCTCCTGATTCTGACTCTTCAGTAGCTAAAATAAGACAAGTATGCTTGTATGGCCTGTACGGTTCTGGCTCTGAATCAGAAGTGTCATCATCTGAAGTAACTCTGCCCATGGATATTGCGTATATCTCTGCATGCTCCATTATTGAACAGTCAGTCTGATCAATCTTGTATGATATTGTTTGTCCATGTGCTCGTAGACTGATAACCTGAGAATATACATCAATAATAGCACGTGCAGTATTCATGAATGGCCTACCTAGGATAATGGGTATGTTAATGTCTTCCTGTATATCCATCACTACAAAGTCAGTGGGGAAATAGAACCTGTCAACTTTTACCATGACATTCTCAGCAATGCCTTTCGGGTATCGGACTGATTGATCGGCAAGCTGGACGCTCATTTTAGTGGGCTGGAGAGGTCCTAATTCTAATCTGGAGTAGAGCGAGTAAGGCATCAGATTGATACTAGCTCCAAGATCGGCCAAGGAGCGTATTGTGCCTGAGTGATAGATGGAACAGGGTAAGGTGAATCGACCCGTGTCTCCTAGCTTTTCCGGTAAGGCATTCTGGATGACGGCTGAACACTCGGTGTTCAGGGAGACTTTGGGAGTGGAAGGAATCTTGTCCTTAGTTGCTAGCATTCGTCAGATGTATTTCATACTAGAAGGGATTCTAGACACGGTGTCTAAGAATTTTCCATCAAGTTTGAATGATTTGGCATTGTACTTCTTGTGCAAGCGGTTTGGGAAAGGAATCTCAACCTCACGATTCAGCGTGGGCATTGATTTGGTCTCTACTGTCGGCGGGACAGGAGAATGTTCCCTTGGAGAAGCAGGAGTTGGTTTATCAGAGTTTAAGGTCTTGGCTTCCTCGACGTGGGGGTTCTGAATAGTATTGCTTGGTAAGGTCCCTTGCGGTCGGGTATCGAGACGTTGGGCTAACTGACCGATCTGGTTCTCAAGGCTTTTCAGGACCGAGAGTTGATTTCGAAAGAATAGATCAGTTTGGTCTTGTCGAGCCGTAGTCTTTTGGTTGAAAGCGGTTTGACCTTGGATGAATTTGTTGAGGTTGTCGTCAGTACTCGTGACTGGAATGATGGTCTTTGCAGGCTCAGCAGGCTGGGTATCCTCAGTGGCGGTTAATGGAAGTGGTTGATAGTATGGGAGTTGTGGTTGTTGCGGGTACGTCGGATATCGTGGCTGAAACCTGGGCTGGAAAGGGGGTTGGTTGTTCCGTGGAGGATATTGGTTTCCTCGAGTTCTGGGCGGTGAAGTTCTAGCGAAACCAGGCGGATTCTGAGGTCTGACAGGAAACTGGGCATAGTAGACTGAACCGTTAGTAGGATCTTCGTACTCAACCTCGTATTATTCAGCGGGATGGTTGGTACAGTTCTGGCAAGCCTGAACTTGGTGGATCTGATGTGGTTGTTTCTTCAGATCTGCTATCTGTTTTGTCAGAGTCTCAATTTGTTCGCTCAGAGATTTAATGGCTTCAGTTTGGCGGGTGTTATTTGCGGAGAGGGGTAATGATGAGGATTGCTCATCAGACTTCCAATCGTGGTGGTGCATCGTCATATCCTCAATCAAGCTCCATGCTTCATCATCAGTAAGTTTCATGAAGTTTCCTTGAGCTGCTGTGTCAAGATTAATGCGATGGTTAGGATCAAGACCTCGGTAGAAGGTGCACACCTTGTCAGTCTTCGTCATTTGGTGGTTTGGACATTTCCTCAGTAAACTCTTGAATCGCTCCCATGCTGAGTAGATAGATTCATCGTGGGCTTGTTGGAAGTTTACGATGTCATTCTTTGCCTGAGTTTGTTTGGACGGGGGAAAGTATCTAGCGAGAAACTTATTACCCATGTCGGTCCATGAGGTGATTGAGCCGGTCTCAAGTCCCTCAAACCAGGTAGAAGCATGTAAAGCGAGAGAATAGAGGAACAAATATAAGCGGATGATATCCTGCTCAACCCCATTCTGCTTATAGGAGTTTGAAACCTGAATGAATTTGTCGATATGAGCGTTGGGATCATCACGGGGTAGACCGTGGAATTGGCAGTTTTCTTTTATAAGTTGTACGATGTGGTGTTTAAGCTTAAAAGAAGCTTCGTCAATCATTGGATAGCTAATCGGTCCTCCTCGTCCTTCGATGGATGGTTTGGTGTTGTCGGCGAGAGTAACACGAGCCGCCATTTGTGGAAAACGGGAACGTCTTTCTTTGCGGATGGTGCGGATAATCGACTCAGGATCGGGTACGAAAATGAGAGATTCAAATCCGGATGATCTGGTCGAATATCGTTGTGGGATATGGGAAGATATTGTCGGTTGGAACAAGGAAAAGAAAATAAGAATGGGAAAGAAGTATCACTAAATAGAAAACTCGCCTGGATGCTTCAGAGTCTTACGATTAACTCCCCGGCAGCGGCGCCAAAAACTTGACGTGGACCCAATCCGACACGGTCGTCAACGCAACGGAAGGAGGACACGGCAGTGGAGTGTTTTAAATTTGTAAAGCTGGGGACCTAAGTTTTACTACTGCTGTATAGCAGCAGTATGACCTAGGGTCGTTCTTCAAGCTAATCGTATTGTGAAACGGGAGTATCAAGACAAGTAGTTTATTTTAGTGATGGGATTTTTAAAATAGAGTTTGAGTGGGTTTTTGTTACTTAGGTCCGTAATTTAAAGCAATTAAATAAAAAGTAAATAGATGGAAAATAGAAATAGGGATGAAATCAGTATGGAGGAGATGTGTTTGTTATGACTTCGTTAGCTTATGCGGGGGTGATGCTAGGGTTTTAGTATGAAAACGTCTTTTAAAGGTTTGTGTCTTATCTGGGCTTAATTGTTCGTAGTGTAAACACTAGTACCCTACTGATTGGGGATACCAATCAGTATGTCACTGAGTACTAGGCCAAATTGAGTCTGATCGGAGGAGGATGCTCAACTCTTCAACGTTATCCAGTGACGGAGTAACGACCCTTCTTGGAATGTTAATTCCTGGGTGCATGAGATAGAGTAACATACCCACTAAGGTTCCAACCTTTCTTAACACTACGTGGACAACGAAGTCAAACAAGGCATTTAAGATTAAGACTTGGTTTGGTGACTATTAACTTTATATTAATGGTTTTATTTTAGCCTAGAGCTTTCATCACGGTGTATAGTGCGACTATGCATTTCCACAGTTTTCCAGACCCGAGATGTACTAACGGTGTAAAGTGCAATTGAGCATTTCCACAGTGTTCCAGATCTTTAGGTGTACTAACGGTGTACAGTGCGATCAAACATTTCCACAGCTTTGAAGTTAAACCAGGATGTGACACAGTCTTCAACCACCGACATTTCCTTAGCTTCTACGTATTTGTACTTCACCGAAGGTGTTTCCAACGTTACACGAAGTACAGTGCCATTTATCGTGGTCTTTCCGGGGTCACATACTTTATGATTACTCCAGACTAGTTTAAACTACGTTTGTATTAAAGCCCAACCATCTATGATATAAACCAGCCCTCACTATTTCCCAATAAATCCCTGATTGATTCACGGTGTACTATACGAAAGGTTTTAAACAGTATTTCCACAACTACGCAATTCAGACCATGTTTACAGTATTAGAAAACACAGATAGGTAGTGACCGTTTGATCAAGGTTCGCGACTCCTTGTCATAAAGGTTCTAACCACGTTTAATTGGAGGAAAGGCGATTTGGTTTAGAAATTCATAAATATAAGATTAATAGATCACCGGTTTTCATTTATATAATATAACTGGAAACATTATTTCCACAACAGATTGTGCCCACGACTTTCATAGCTTCCACGTTCCGTACTACACACATAAGTGATGATTCCGGCGCTATACAAATGAAAGCCGTATAACGTTACCTCCATTATTTCATAATGTTATCCAATTATATGTTTAAAGCAGCATCACCCCACACATATATAAAATAACTATATCATAACAAACACACAAGGAATCTACTTACTACGCATAATAACAGATCCTAAATCTAGCATAATAACAATAGCAATTATCATTATAACAGATAAGGAAAGAAGTAACCGTTAATAAAGCGTAGATTGAATAAGCGTTTAGAGAGAGGGTACAAGCAGAACTTCCGCAATATCCTTGACAATATTACAATAAAAGCCCCTGAACTATTCCCTATGCTATTACAAAACTAGCCTCTCCGTTAGTTTCAGTTAAATACTAACTGAGAACTAACTAGACCTAACCATAATTTCTAGAGAGAGAAAGAAGGAAAGAGAGTTTAGAGAGAGAGTGTGTGTGTGTGAGAGAGAAAGTGGAAATGGGGAAATGAATGGAATGATGAAGTGTGTTGAAGGTTGGAGGGGTGGCCTCCTATTTATAGGCAAAGCTTGAAATCAGCCGTACAACTCGCGAAGCACGCACGTACAAGCAAACGAAGCACAAACGGGCAGCATATGGGGTACCAAGGGCCGTATACGTCCTTCATAGAGCCGTATACGGTGTATAAAGGGCCGTATACGGTCTATGAAGGGCCGTATACGGTGTGCAAGGCCGTATACGGCTTCCGACTGATTTCGTTCGTTGCTTAAAACGTCCGTATCTCCTTCGTTATGCGTCCGTTTGACCTGATTCTTTCGCCTGTTCTTCGTAATTCCGTTACGCTTCTAATGATGCCAATCTCACTGAAATTGGATGTGTATATCTTTAGCATAGCCAAAATCACTTTATAGGAGTTTGTAACCGTCCAGTCTTCTCCGTTACGTTCTTTATCTGATTTGCATGATTCTTGATTTTCTCGTCTCGATTTTACCTATTACAACATATCATGAGGTTAGAATGTGTTTAACATAGGTTAAATGAGGGTGCGAGAATTGGTTGCTGCTTATTTGCTCCGTTTTGCTCGTTATTCGGATGTTTTTAGTGATTTTTGTAGCAACGCTTATATTTTGAGCACTTTAGTGAATTTTAGTAAAGAATGATTGTTTTGGGATGTTTTCACTAAATATGTGCCCAAAAAGTGTGGAATAATGGCCTACAAAACATGGCTTTTTGCGTCACATCACTAAACCGATTAGACCGACACATGCCCCAAGCTCCATGTTCTATCGGTAACATGAGTAAAAGTAATACTATGCACCCACGTTACAGTGTGAGTGAGGGATGGTCTACCCTAAATAGCGCTATCCATAAATATTAACGGCTCGTCTGGCTCTCGGACGAGTTAATAAGTGGTGTAAAGGTATTTCCGGGGACTTTAGCACGATAGTACTCAAGCATAACAATAGTATACACACCAATTCGCATAAGTAGCATGGCAAAGATTTAACAAGTTCATGAAATGTACAACCAATTTAGCAAAAATTTAGAATCATGCTTTTCACCCCAAAATATTAAACAAGTGAAAAAGGGGCTGTGAGAACTCACTGTTGAGCGTAAGCATAAACCGAAGAATGTAATACGAGTGCTTGTCGAGTATGACTCCTATCCAAGTCCTAAGAACACGAGGTTTCTGGTTAGATTCTCGGTAAATTGGTTTGTTAAGATTGCTTAGTTAATTATTTAGATTGCCAAGTGCCAATATAATTAGTTTTTAGCCGTGTAGTTTGTTAATATTCACATTTGTTTACTAATTGAATTACACAAATCATATAAGGTCTCACAATTGTTATTGTCCAAATTTTGTCGTGTATTGAGTTTTGGAACTTTGGTTCCTCACAATTTATGATTAACATACACAAATCAATAATTACATCATAAGACATCCAAACACTTTTTGTTACCATTCTTTCCAAACATAGAAAGTTTCCCGTTTTCGAAACCGAGACCGATTATTGTTGACTCGGTCAAACCTTCTCGGTTTGACCGGAGACTTTTACCCAATCCTTAAACATGTTTATAAGTCATAAAAATTTAGTCTTTCTCTAAATAGCAAGTCCATAAGTGTCGGCTTCCAACTTTTACCAAAATCAGTCCATAATCTTAATTCCAGAAATCTTACACCTGTTTGTTGGATTTATTAAACATACTTCTGGTCCAAATTTAAATAAGGGAAAAAGCACCGATGTTCTACAATATATTATCTACTTTGTTTAATTTTTACAGAACCAATAGAGAAGTCCAAGTATTTTTAGATTTTACTTTTATCTTCTGGAGTCAGATTTAAACACATGCATGCAATCATTGTTTCTGAGAATAATTGTAACACCCGCCAAATTAGGACTAGTAATTAGTGCCTAATCGTATGTTAGTACATGTAATTAGTTCCTGGTTAGGCTAATTAATGTATCGAATTATATATATTGTTGAATATATACGAAAATGCGATTTGGTTAAATCGTACGCAATTTAAATCGGATGTATTTCGATTCTATTTTATATGGACGTTGGTGACAAAATTTTATTAAATAACGGTTTATGTCAAAAATATTATTATTATAATAATTCGTATCGTACAATCAGAAATTTCATAATTTAAAAACGTAAAACGCGCAAACCAAATAAAATAAATTACAACTTATGACCCAAATATAAAGTGATTAGTAAAATATTTAAATAAAATATCGCGTAAAAATTCGTAATTTAAAACTTATAATTAAAACGTAAAATAATTATTAAACGTCTAAACGACGGAGCAAACGAACACCACACGGAACGCGGGGCGAAAACTGGAAATGGGGATAAACCCCCACCTCCCATTTTATTTCTTTCACTTTCTCTTTTTTTCTTTCTCTCTCTTTCACTTTTTCTCTCAAGTTTCATCATCACCACCACCTCCACTTTTCTATCGAAAACGCAAAATAAACATATCAAACGACTTCGGATCTTCAAGATTTTTAGAGATTCACGACCACCGCGACACGATCTATCTTTCTATCTTTCCGAAATTTCATTTCGGCGATTTGTAAGTTTCCGACACCTCTCGTTTTTAAGTGTTTTTACTTGTTTGCGGTTTGTATCGACTTATAATGTTCAAATAAGGGTTGGGTAAAAGTTTTGGACCGAACGGAAACCGAAAAACTCGTTTTCGACCCATTTTCCGGCCAACAGACCGCTACGTCGCATTTGGCCCGGAATTTATGCGACGTCAGCCTCTACGTCGCAAAACACCTCGTGACGTCGCATAGTGCGACGTCAGTCACAACGTCGCATTAAATTGCGACGTCGCATATAGCGACGTCACCCTTAACGTCGCCAATACCTCACTACGTCGCATTTAGCGACGTAAACCCTTACGTCGCAGAAATCACCTACGTCGCATTAGCGACGTAGCACCCTACGTCGCATTAAATTGCGAAACGTCGCCTTTAGCGACGTCATGCTCTACGTCGCAATCCTACCTGCGACGTCGCACCCTACGTCGCATAAAACAGCAGGTTTTCAAACTTTAATTTCACTAAGTGTCGAACTTTTGCAACCTCAAATCCTTATACGATACGACTTACAAAACACTTTGGGACACTTCTGTAAGTGCAAAACATCGATAACTTGATAATAATACTTAAAGATTATTATTTCAAACTCGTCACCAACGGGCCGTACACTTTTCAAACACTTAAACTTATCAACCAAATAGTGGAGATTTGGACATTATAGTTGGATGAACAACTACTGGGGTGATCTTTTGAGATACCCAATCATATTATAACCATCGCGTGTCGTGGACACCCTCAGGTTACAAGTCTTTGGACTTCATACTCGGCTAATCAACTTACGTTTGTTTAAACGCATTCAGACTCAGGTGAGTCTCATAGCCCCTCTTTTTACTGTTTTACTCAGGGGTGTGATATACTGCTCAAACTTTTAACATGTGAACGCAAGTACAAACATTTCATATACTACATGAGTTTTTCGAAACTAATCATTTAAAGTCCTCCGTCAGCATAGTTGTTAATACGTTGTAGCGTGAATATTAGTATATGGTACCATATAGGATTGACCCTCCTCGTTCGGGTTAGCAAGCACTAACCGGGTAAACGGACGTACTAATATTTGGGAAGACGAATGTGGATTAGGCATTCGTGGAGGCACCTCGCCCGGAATTCTCTATAGGGGACCCGGCCCTCGAGTTAAGCTCAACTATGTGCTCATGGCTGTATACACGATGATTATCATTTAATTGCTGGATGCAATTCATTATTTTATTGCTGGATGCAATACATTATATAAATCTTGCGGTTCATACGATATAACTTGATTTCATACCTGTGAGCTCACCAGCTTTATAGCTGACCTTTTAGCATATATCGCAGGTACCCAGCAGTAGGATGTTTCTGCTCAGGATTTAGCTCGAGTCAGCATACAGACGATTGAGATTTTCTTGCATTAGTATATTTTGTATAAGTACTTATGTACTGAAATCTCATTTTATTTAACTCGAGCTATGTAAAGCTTTAAACGTTGTAAACATTTCAGTTATCAATATATTTTGTTAAAACGACGCATATAGAGTCGTTTGCTATTTATCTTTGTGCTTTGTTATTGATTAGTAACACCCAAATCAAGCTTCCGCAAATCATCAAATTTGGGGGTGTTACAGATTGGTATCAGAGCCTAAGGTTATAGTGAACTAGGTTGCATTTAGTGAGCCTAGACTATGACCATTAGGCCGTATTCCTTATTAAGTATGACTGGTTCAGTGATTACAGCATACGAGTTTAATTTAACATAGCCTGATCAACTATGTACAATTAAGCAAAGATGATGTAAGACCTGAAAGTAGTTATGGCTGAACAGGGTACAATAGAAGACTCTGACCTCGAGAGAACCGAGACTTAAACATGTTTATGCTAGACACTCAATAGGCTATATTATATAAGAGCTATATGAATATAGGCCTCAATCTTACTAACGCTTTGTCTCAGAAATGGCAAACATTCCATCAAATTCATCTCGTTCTCAATCCGGGTCGCAGAACCCAAGAGTAGCAAGGAGGAACTCCAGGTTGCCTCGAGCTGGCCCGTACCCCACTCGCTCCACCTTGCCGGCCTTAGCCGCCAGGGTGAATCAACACGAACAGCGACTTCGCACCATGGATGTCGTGTTGCAGGAAACAAACGAAAACTGGAGACTTACATCCCTTGAACGCATCGGACAAGTCTCCGACGACCTTGAAACCACAAACAACAACATGGATGTCCTTCGTAACCAAATAATAGAAATAAGGGTGGAAAATGCCCTTCTACAACAAAGGATGGAAGAATGTGAGCAACGCTCACATGAAGCAGAAGAGTATGCGCGCGGACTAACACAACGACTTGCGCTAGCAGAAGACAACGCCCGACAAGCTAGCAGGCTTGCAAACACTGTGGACCGTCTTGTCACGATGATGGAACAAATAAATTTACGTTAAGACTAGTGTAGTCTTTGTCTTGTAATCTATCCTGTAATATAGTAACTATCTACGCGCTACTCTAAAATTCAGTCGGATGTAACAATTCCCGACATCTTTTGTAATACATCTGTAGGATGTAACCTTTGAACTCGTACTATCTATTAAATGTTCCTTGCTGTTTCAACTCATATCGATTGCCATTATTCCTGTTGATGTTATGTATTACTGCTTTTATACATGTACATCTGAGATAAATACAACTTTCTTGCAAAATCTCATGTATCTTCATTTCTTTTATTGAAGAATCATGCCGCCAAAGTCAAGACCTTACACCGATGCACAGATTACTTCACTCATAACCCAGGCTGTTACTGAAGCCTTGGCTCGCAATACTCCACCCAACTCTACAAGAAACAGTGATACCGCTGGAACCTCTGCCGCCAAACCTTGTTCTTACAAGGACTTCCAAAGCTGTAAACCCTCGAGTTTCAAGGGTTCTGAAGGAGCCATCGGACTGATCAGATGGTTCGAGAAAATGGAAACTGTTTTCCGTGTCAGTAAATGCGCGGAGAACGACAAAGTAAACTTTGCCACCTGCTCTCTTGAAGATGATGCCCACTCTTGGTGGAATTCATATACCCAATCAGTGGGTGCTGACATTGCCTACCAAATCACTTGGGAGGAATTGAAAGCCAAACTCACTGCTAAATACTGCTCTATCGCCAAACTCCAAAAGCTAGATGAGGAGTTCTGGAACTTGAAGGTTCAGGGTGGTGACATCGATGGTTATACCACCAGGTTTCAACAATTAGCTGCCCTCCGCCCAGCTATGGTAAGCACTGAACCTGATAAAATCAGGAAGTACGCCCTTGGTCTCCCTGATTTTGTTCGGGGACACGTCATCTCTTCAAAACCAGCCACCATCGACGGTGCAATCTCATTGGCCCAAGACCTGATGTCTATGAGCCAAGATTCTGAACCACCCACTTCATCCTCCCAAAACAACAAACGCAAGTGGTCTGACTACCACAACAACCACTCCAACCAACAAAACAAGAAACCTGACACCATCAAAGCCTACAACACCACCACTGATATCATCCGGGGTTACACTGGGAGCAAGCCATATTGTCCCAAGTGCAACCATCACCATGAGGGTTCCTGTGGTTCCTTTTGCAACAACTGCAAGAGGTACGGCCACCTTACCAAAGATTGCCGCTCTCCTACCAACAACAACCCCAACAACACCAGGCCACCCAAAGTCTGCTTTGAGTGTGGAAACCCCGGGCATTTCAGGGATACGTGCCCAAAACTGAAGAACCGCAACAACAACAACAACAACAACAACCGCAGCAACAACAACAACAACAACACCCGCAGCAGAGCTTTCGTCATCAAATCTGGGGACGCCCGCCAGGACCCGAATGTGGTCTCGGGTATGTTCCTCCTCAACAACTTAACTGCTTCTGTTCTATTTGATACTGGTGCTGATAGAAGCTTTATCTCCGATGATTTTTGCCCATTACTTGACATCACTCCTGTTGCCTTAGATGTTAAGTACACTGTAGAGCTAGCCAATGGAAAACTTGTAGAAACCACCAGTGTGATACCTAATTGCACTTTAAACCTAGCTGACGAGACCTTTTCGATCGATCTTATACCCATTGAAATCGGCAGTTTCGACGTCATTATTGGAATGGACTGGTTGTCCAAACATCGAGCTGAAATCGTATGTCACGATAAGATCGTCCGTATCCCACTCGCTGTCGGTGGAACCTTGATCATACAGGGGGAGACCGGTGGGACGGGACTCAATATAATCTCCTGCTTAAAAACCCGAAAATTTCTGAGAAAGGGTTACCCTGCGATACTTGCACACATCACCGAGAAGAAGTCGGAGGAGAAGCGACTTGAGGATGTGCCGATTGTTAGAGACTTTCCCGAAGTCTTTCCGGAAGAACTACCTGGTCTACCTCCGTCTAGACAGGTTGAGTTCTCAATCGATCTCGTGCCGGGTGCCGCACCGGTGGCCCGCGCACCATACCGTTTAGCCCCATCTGAACTTCAGGAGTTGTCCTCTCAGTTACAGGAACTTCTGGATCGAGGATTCATTAGACCGAGTTCGTCACCTTGGGGAGCTCCGGTCTTATTTGTCAAAAAGAAGGACGGATCATTCCGAATGTGCATCGACTATCGAGAGTTGAACAAATTGACCGTCAAGAACCGTTATCCACTTCCTCGCATTGATGATTTATTCGACCAACTTCAGGGTTCAAGTTTCTACTCAAAAATCGACCTGCGATCAGGTTATCATCAGTTACGAGTTCGCGACACCGATATTCCAAAAACTGCTTTCAGAACTCGTTACGGGCACTACGAATTCCAAGTGATGCCCTTTGGTCTAACCAACGCACCGGCTGTATTCATGGACCTCATGAACCGGGTGTGCAAACCGTACCTCGATAAGTTTGTCATTGTCTTTATCGATGACATACTCATTTACTCGCGCAACGAGCAAGAACATGCGCAACACCTCAGAACCATCCTTGAACTACTTAGACACGAGGAGCTTTATGCTAAATTCTCTAAGTGTGAGTTCTGGATCCAAACCGTTCAATTTCTTGGTCACGTGATCGACAGTCAGGGAATTCACGTGGACCCATCAAAGATCGAGGCTATCAAAGACTGGCAAGCACCCACCTCTGCAACTGAAGTACGACAATTCTTGGGTCTTGCTGGGTATTATCGACGATTTATCGAAAACTTCTCCAAAATAGCTCAATCACTCACGGTACTGACTCAGAAGGACAAAAGGTTCGATTGGACCGAGAAACAAGAGTCAGCGTTCCAACTTCTGAAACAAAAGCTTTGCAGTGCTCCAATTTTATCACTACCCGAAGGCACCGATGACTTCGTGGTATACTGCGATGCTTCTCACCAAGGTCTCGGTTGCGTGTTGATGCAACGAGACAAGGTCATTGCTTATGCCTCACGACAGCTAAAAATTCACGAAAAGAACTACACCACTCATGATCTCGAACTTGGAGCTGTCGTTTTTGCTCTCAAAATCTGGAGACATTACCTCTACGGCACTAAGTGCACTATCTTTACCGATCATAAAAGTCTCCAACATATCTTCGATCAGAAGGATCTCAATATGAGGCAACGTCGATGGGTCGAGTTGCTTACCGATTACGATTGCGAGATCAAGTACCATCCAGGGAAGGCTAATGTTGTAGCTGATGCCCTCAGTCGAAAGGAACGACCTAAACCACTTCGAGTCCGAGCCCTCAGTATGACCATTCACAACGATCTTACCATTCAAATTCATACCGCTCAGATCGAAGCCCTGAAATCCGGAAACATCAAAAATGAAGCCTTGCGGGGCATTGACAAACAATTCGAAATCAGACCTAACGGGATTAGGTATTTCTCAAACCGAATCTGGTTGCCCAGTTTTGGGAACCTAAGAGGCTTGGTGATGGACGAAGCTCACAAGTCTAAATATTCTATTCATCCCGGATCCGATAAGATGTACCACGGCATCAAGGAATTCTATTGGTGGCCAAACATGAAAGCCGAAATCGCCACTTATGTCAGCAAGTGTCTTACTTGCTCGAAAGTCAAAACAGAACATCAGAAACCTCCCGGTTTACTCCAGCAACCTGAAATCCCTGAATGGAAATGGGAACAAATTGCCATGGATTTCATAACCAAACTACCCAAGTCGTCGAGCGGTTGCGATACCATTTGGGTGATCGTCGATCGTCTCACCAAATCTGCTCATTTTCTGGCAATCAAAGAAAACGATAAAATGGAACGCCTCACACAAATCTACATCAAGGAAATCATTTCTCATCACGGTGTTCCAATCTCGATCATCTCCGATAGAGATGCCCGTTTCACTTCTCACTTTTGGCAATCACTTCAAAAAGCTTTGGGTACTCGCCTAGACATGAGTACCGCATACCATCCTCAAACCGATGGCCAAAGTGAACGAACCATTCAAACACTGGAAGACATGCTACGAGCCTGCGTAGTTGATTTCGGTATAAACTGGGAAAAACATCTACCGTTGTGCGAATTTTCGTACAATAACAGTTATCACGCCAGCATTAAGGCTGCACCATTTGAGGCACTGTACGGTCGTAAGTGCCGATCACCGATTTGTTGGACTGAAGTGGGGGATAGTCAACTCACTGGTCCTGAACTCATTCACGCCACCACTGAGAAAATTGTGGAAATCCAAAACAGACTCAAAGCCGCACGTGATCGTCAGAAAAGTTACGCTGACGTGAGACGCAAACCACTCGAGTTCCAAGTTGGGGACCGAGTACTCTTAAAAGTATCGCCTTGGAAAGGCGTCATCCGTTTTGGCAAACGCGGGAAGTTGAATCCCCGGTACATCGGGCCTTTTGAGATCCTCGAACGGATTGGCCCCGTAGCTTATCGATTGCAGCTGCCATCCGAACTCAGCAGCGTGCACCCTACTTTTCATATTTCAAATCTGAAGAAGTGTCTGTCTGATGAGACACTTATCATTCCATTAGATGAAATTCGTGTTGACGATAAACTTCACTTCGTTGAGGAACCCGCTGAAATTATGGACCGTGAGGTCAAACAACTGAAACAAAGTCGTATTCCCATCGTCAAGGTCAGATGGAATTCGCGGCGTGGTCCGGAATTCACCTGGGAACGGGAAGACCAGATGCGACTCAAATATCCTCAACTCTTCACTGATTCTACATCAAACACGACTTCGAGCTAAATTTCGGGACGAAATTCTTCTAACAGGGGGAGAATGTAACACCCGCCAAATTAGGACTAGTAATTAGTGCCTAATCGTATGTTAGTACATGTAATTAGTTCCTGGTTAGGCTAATTAATGTATCGAATTATATATATTGTTGAATATATACGAAAATGCGATTTGGTTAAATCGTACGCAATTTAAATCGGATGTATTTCGATTCTATTTTATATGGACGTTGGTGACAAAATTTTATTAAATAACGGTTTATGTCAAAAATATTATTATTATAATAATTCGTATCGTACAATCAGAAATTTCATAATTTAAAAACGTAAAACGCGCAAACCAAATAAAATAAATTACAACTTATGACCCAAATATAAAGTGATTAGTAAAATATTTAAATAAAATATCGCGTAAAAATTCGTAATTTAAAACTTATAATTAAAACGTAAAATAATTATTAAACGTCTAAACGACGGAGCAAACGAACACCACACGGAACGCGGGGCGAAAACTGGAAATGGGGATAAACCCCCACCTCCCATTTTATTTCTTTCACTTTCTCTTTTTTTCTTTCTCTCTCTTTCACTTTTTCTCTCAAGTTTCATCATCACCACCACCTCCACTTTTCTATCGAAAACGCAAAATAAACATATCAAACGACTTCGGATCTTCAAGATTTTTAGAGATTCACGACCACCGCGACACGATCTATCTTTCTATCTTTCCGAAATTTCATTTCGGCGATTTGTAAGTTTCCGACACCTCTCGTTTTTAAGTGTTTTTACTTGTTTGCGGTTTGTATCGACTTATAATGTTCAAATAAGGGTTGGGTAAAAGTTTTGGACCGAACGGAAACCGAAAAACTCGTTTTCGACCCATTTTCCGGCCAACAGACCGCTACGTCGCATTTGGCCCGGAATTTATGCGACGTCAGCCTCTACGTCGCAAAACACCTCGTGACGTCGCATAGTGCGACGTCAGTCACAACGTCGCATTAAATTGCGACGTCGCATATAGCGACGTCACCCTTAACGTCGCCAATACCTCACTACGTCGCATTTAGCGACGTAAACCCTTACGTCGCAGAAATCACCTACGTCGCATTAGCGACGTAGCACCCTACGTCGCATTAAATTGCGAAACGTCGCCTTTAGCGACGTCATGCTCTACGTCGCAATCCTACCTGCGACGTCGCACCCTACGTCGCATAAAACAGCAGGTTTTCAAACTTTAATTTCACTAAGTGTCGAACTTTTGCAACCTCAAATCCTTATACGATACGACTTACAAAACACTTTGGGACACTTCTGTAAGTGCAAAACATCGATAACTTGATAATAATACTTAAAGATTATTATTTCAAACTCGTCACCAACGGGCCGTACACTTTTCAAACACTTAAACTTATCAACCAAATAGTGGAGATTTGGACATTATAGTTGGATGAACAACTACTGGGGTGATCTTTTGAGATACCCAATCATATTATAACCATCGCGTGTCGTGGACACCCTCAGGTTACAAGTCTTTGGACTTCATACTCGGCTAATCAACTTACGTTTGTTTAAACGCATTCAGACTCAGGTGAGTCTCATAGCCCCTCTTTTTACTGTTTTACTCAGGGGTGTGATATACTGCTCAAACTTTTAACATGTGAACGCAAGTACAAACATTTCATATACTACATGAGTTTTTCGAAACTAATCATTTAAAGTCCTCCGTCAGCATAGTTGTTAATACGTTGTAGCGTGAATATTAGTATATGGTACCATATAGGATTGACCCTCCTCGTTCGGGTTAGCAAGCACTAACCGGGTAAACGGACGTACTAATATTTGGGAAGACGAATGTGGATTAGGCATTCGTGGAGGCACCTCGCCCGGAATTCTCTATAGGGGACCCGGCCCTCGAGTTAAGCTCAACTATGTGCTCATGGCTGTATACACGATGATTATCATTTAATTGCTGGATGCAATTCATTATTTTATTGCTGGATGCAATACATTATATAAATCTTGCGGTTCATACGATATAACTTGATTTCATACCTGTGAGCTCACCAGCTTTATAGCTGACCTTTTAGCATATATCGCAGGTACCCAGCAGTAGGATGTTTCTGCTCAGGATTTAGCTCGAGTCAGCATACAGACGATTGAGATTTTCTTGCATTAGTATATTTTGTATAAGTACTTATGTACTGAAATCTCATTTTATTTAACTCGAGCTACGTAAAGCTTTAAACGTTGTAAACATTTCAGTTATCAATATATTTTGTTAAAACGACGCATATAGAGTCGTTTGCTATTTATCTTTGTGCTTTGTTATTGATTAGTAACACCCAAATCAAGCTTCCGCAAATCATCAAATTTGGGGGTGTTACAATAATTTACATGGAATCAATAAAAATGGTCTTCTTAAAGGTTGTAGCCAATGAAATTTGTAAACTTTTGGCGTTGGTTTCAAGTCATTTGGAGTTGTAATGCTCCAGTTATGATTAAAACATTGAAAGAAAAGTTTCTGACCTAACCTAACAGCTTATACATCTTTATTCACAAAAATTATTAAAAATATCAAATGAACTCATATGAACATGAGGCTTATATGGTTGGAAAGCTTATTTCTAGAAGTTGATTTTAGACTATAAAAAAGTCCATTTTCATGAAGAAATGAATTTCAGAAAAATCGTGGAAGTAGATGAAAGTTTCTGGACAGAAAACTTGCAAGTCCATGATGAATGTTTTGATCTTAAACAAGAACACCACCATGGAAATAAATGAACTCTTGATCTTTTGACATTTAAATCCTTGTTCTGACACATGCATGGTGTTGAAATACATCCATGATATGTTAGAGATGATTATTAACATATAAACAAGATTTTTACATAAGGAAGAACAAGATTTAACAAGATTTAACAAGATTACAAACAATACTTCAATTTTTCACTTGATTTTTGGTTTGATCATGGGTTTATTCTTTCATTTAACACATAAAGATGTGGAAAGAGATAACCTACAAACATCAAGGTTTGCATGAGGATTTTAGCCATGGAAAAAGGCATAAAATCCGAATTTTATGAAGAAAAACACAAGAAAATGAAAGATAGAATAGTGTAGATGATAAAGATTTACCTCTAAGAGTTTATTTGGTGATGAACACCTTCAAAAATCTGGGTTTCTCTCTTGAATATGGTTAGTTTCTTGAGAGAGTTTAGAGAGAAAATGTAGGTGAAAGGTTAGAGAGAAAAGTGAAGAGTGTGTTTTGGAAAATGAGTGAAATGATGAGGAGTATGGGGAAAGGAAAGTAATTTGAATGGGGGCAGATTTTTGGTGGGGTGGGGGGTGTTTAATCATCATTTTAAAAAATATATATATGTAAAATGTTTAGTTTAAGATTAGTATTAAATTGGTATAAGTATTGTATAATATAAGGTTTATTTGGAGATAATTTAGTGATTAATATTTGAGTTCTAAAAGTTAGTAATTCTAAACCTTGAATTTAAATAATAAACTTTAGATTTTTCTAAGTTTTGATGTTCACGAATTATTCATCCGATTAAATTTTACGTTCTCGAATCACAAGAATTTCGGTTTTGCGAATCTTTAAGGATTTTATGAAAGCATCATGAGAATGATTTTTCTTTGTTTTGTTTGACACTTAGTAACCTAATTTAGCATGTCTAAAAGAACTTATGGTTCACTAATCAATTTCTAATATGTTCTACGGCTTTAGTAGACCTAAGGAGTCATAACCTAGAATTTAAAGAATGCTTTAAACTAAAATCGAGATTCGAGTGCGATAATGACCTGAGATTTGACGGTTGTCACAATATCCCACTGTTGAAATGAATTTCGTCCCGAAATTCAACTCGTCCCATTGTGCTACGAAGCACTCGAGAATAGATGCGGATACTTGCGTCGGAATTGATCCTCGCGCTCCCAAGTGAATTCAGGACCCCGTCGCGAATTCCACCGGACTTTAACTATGGGAATTCGGCTTCGCTTCAATCTCTTGACTTCGCGGTCTATGATTTCGAGTGGTTCTTCTACGTAGTGGAGTTTATCGTCAATTCGAACTTCCTCAAGAGGGACGACGAGTGTTTCAACAGATAAGCATTTATTCAGGTTAGAAACATGGAATGTGTCGTGGATGTCACTGAGCTCTTGCGGCAGTTTGAGTCGGTAAGCTACCGGACCAATCCTTTGCAGTACCTCGAAAGGTCCAATGTATCTCGGGCTTAGTTTTCCTCGCTTTCCAAAGCGGATAACGCCTTTCCACAGTGAAACCTTTAGGAGTACTTTATCACCGATTTGAAATTCTAGAGGTTTCCTACGGTTATCTGCGTAGCTTTTCTGACGACTTCTGGCTGTCTTCAGTCTTTCCCTGATAGCCGTGATCTTGTCAGTTGTTTCTTGTATGATGTCGAGTCTCGTTAACTGTCTGTCACCTGCCTCCAACCAACAAAGTGGTGAACGACATTTACGCCCATACAAGGCTTCAAATGGAGCACACTCAATGCTAGTGTGATAACTGTTGTTATAGGAAAACTCCACTAAAGGAAAGTGAGTATCCCAGCTTCCTCCGAAGTTAATCATGCAGGCTCGTAACATGTCTTCCAAAGTTTGTATGGTTCGCTCACTTTGCCCGTCAGTTTGGGGGTGATAGGCAGTACTTAAGTTCAGTTGAGTACCTATGGTTTTCTGGAGTAATTGCCAAAAGCGCGACGTACTATCCCTATCAGAAATTATGGAAAGAGGTATTCCATGACGTGCAACAATTTGATTAATATAGACCTGTGCGAGCTTTTCCATCTTGTAGTCTTCTCGGATCGAAAGAAAATGTGCGGATTTCGTCAACCGATCCACTATAACCCAAATCGAGTCATGTCCCCTTGCCGTCCTGGGCAACTTGGTTATAAAATCCATTGATATTTGCTCCCACTTCCATTGGGGAATTTCCGACTGTTGTAACAAACCGGATGGTTTCTGGTACTCTGCTTTAATCTTAGAACATGTTAAACATTTCCCAACATACAGAGCAATATCTTTCTTCATCCCCGGCCACCAATAGTATTCCATTAAATCCCTGTACATCTTATCAGCTCCTGGGTGGATTGAATACCTGGATCTATGGGCTTCATCCATGATGACATCCCTTAGATTGTCGGTTCTCAGAATCCATGCCCTCTCCTTGAAGTAACGAACTCCATCAGTCTTAATTTCAAATTTCTGGTCTAGGTTGTGTAGAGTCTCGTTCTTTATATTTTCAAGTCTCATTGTTTCTCTTTGAGCGTCAAGGATTCGAGTTTTTAAACTTGTCTGAACCATCATTCCCAATGCTCGTACTCGTGAGGGTCTTAACCTTTCCTTCCTACTTAAAGCATATACTACCACATTCGCTTTGCCTGGATGATACTTGATCTCACAATCGTAGTCACTAAGCAATTCTACCCATCTCCTTTGCCTCATGTTGAGCATTTTCTGGTCTAAGATATGTTGAAGACTCTTATGGTCAGTAAACACAGTGCACTTTGTACCATACAGATAGTGTCTCCAGATCTTAAGGGCAAAGACTACAGCTCCTAGCTCCAAGTCGTGTGTTGTATAATTCTTCTCATGCTCCTTGAGCTGCCTCGATGCATAAGCGATGACCTTATTCTTTTGCATCAGCACACATCCCAATCCCTGGTGTGACGCATCACAGTATACGACAAAATCCTCTGTTCCCTCCGGTAACGCCAAGATTGGTGTGTCGCATAGCCTATGCTTCAGTGTTTGGAATGCTTCCTCCTGCATTTTCCCCCAAACAAACTCCTTCGCCTTTTGGGTCAATTCTGTTAAAGGCTTAGCGATTTTTGAAAAGTTCTCAATGAATCTTCGGTAGTAACCAGCCAATCCCAGAAATTGACGAATTTCTGTAGGGGTTCTCGGAGCCTCCCACATTTTAATTGCTTCAATCTTAGCTGGGTCCACCTGGATTCCTTTTTTGTTGACCACGTGACCAAGGAAGTGTACCTCTCGGAGCCAAAATTCGCACTTTGAGAACTTAGCATACAATTTCTGGTCCTTGAGTAGTTCTAGTATCAACTTCAAATGATGTTCGTGATCTTCCTTATTCCGTGAGTAAATCAATATGTCGTCGATGAACACTATCACGAACTTATCTAGGTATGGTCTGCATACCCTATTCATCAAATCCATGAAAACTGCAGGCGCGTTTGTTAGTCCGAAGGGCATTACCAAGAACTCGTAGTGTCCATATCGAGTTCTAAAGGCTGTCTTCGGAACGTCTTCCTCGCGCACACCCACTTGATGGTATCCAGATCGTAGATCAATTTTTGAAAAGTAGGATGCGCCTTGTAGCTGATCAAATAGATCATCTATTCGGGGAAGAGGGTAACGATTCTTAATAGTCAACTTGTTTAGTTCTCTATAATCGATACACATCCGGAATGACCCATCTTTCTTTTTGACGAAGAGAACGGGAGCTCCCAGGGCGATGAGCTTGGCCGAATCAAACCTTTGCTCAGAAGTTCTTGTAATTGTTGGTGCTGGAACCTCCAGGACTGGAAGTGCTCAGTAGTGGAATCCTGGGGTTGCGTGGGTAGATCCTCAGAAAATGACGAGCGATGATGTCGACGATGTTCGGAATCTCTGATGAAAAGATAGGGAAGCTTTTAAGATGATTCTCAGCAATCCTTTTCACGTGTAGAAGATCCCAAGTTATCTCCTTTACTACTTTGGAGATGGTTCCGCAGGAATCTACAAAAGAGAATCCATCAGCCTCGATCACTTCTCGTTCAGGATGCTGTCGTCTGAGAGAGTCCATGAATCCAAAGAACTGCAGGTGTAAAGTCTCGTGATTTGCAATGCCTGAGTTTCCTCTAAGTTCTCGGATTGACTCATGGATCTCTTGAAGTAGGTTAGTCTGATAGTGGGAAAACGTGAGGTTTGAGTTCTTGAAGGTATTGTTTACTATATCGTAAACCTCACGTAATCCGTAGTTGAATATTTGACTATGCTCTTCATCAGGTACCTCAGCGAAGATTTCCTTGATTCGATCAGTGAGGAAGTTTGCGATGTTAACCATTGAACCTTCAGGTATAGAAGGAGGGATGTCACGCGTCCTCTCGTCAGAACTCACGTACTCGAGATCTTCGGTAATCTTGTGAGCGTGGTACTCGATGGTGCAGTCAACGTAGAACCTATGAGGAGAAGTCTCATCGATATGATCATTCCTAGCCATAGAATCTAGAAGTCCCCTAAGATCATTCATCAACCGGATGTCTATGTCTGCGTCGGGATTCCTAGTAGCATTGTACATATTGCCGCGATAAGAATTTAAGAACTCGTGTTGCTCAGCAGAATATGGAAATGCGGATCTGAATAGCGTGTCATAGATCTTCCTGTACATGCGTCTTTGGTCTTCAAATAACTCTAGCTCCTCAGGTGTTGGTCCAGTAGTGTGGTGCTCTCGTAGCAACTGAGCAGCGAGGTCTTCGGCAAAGGCATTTAGGCGGTTGTGGAAGAATCTGTAATCTTGGGAATTCTCGGCTTGGTTGACCTCAGATTCGGCTATGATTTCCTCAATCAGGTTCCTTTGGTGTGGACTGTAATCATTGGTGGAGTTAATGATAATGCTTGTCATCATAGGTATGTCGTTTTCGAATTCTTCAATAGCACTTATCATTTCCTCATGGTTGGAGATAGTCGGAATTTGGGGAGAAGCGGGAACAGTCGAAGATGCAAGAAGTCGGACAGACCGAATATCTATTGGAACATCAGTATAGATGATGTCATCATCATCACTCTCCTCAGCTGGAGTATCCCTAGCCTGGAAATCAGGGAACTCAATAGTATCGGACTGTGGAAGGGCGTCATCAGTAATCTGAGATATCGGCTGAGAGGAATCCATCTCGATGTCTTTTTCCTCCTGAGAATCAGAATCACGGCTAGATCCGGAGGTGCTTCCCTTCTCGAACTGACTTCGAGGTGCAGATGTGTCAAAGGTTTGAATCCTTTGGGGAAGTCGGGATGCTTTATATGCTGCAATCTTTCTCAAGAGTTTGTCTCGAAGCTCTGGGTGCTGTGCGGATAAGGCTATAGTCTTCTCAATATTCAGCAGAGCATCAAGTCGGGGAGACACGAGAGGTTTGGTGAGATCAATAGCTGATACAATGAGTTTCTCCATGGTGAGACCAAATTCTGCATCATGAGAGTAATCAGTCAGTGTATCTTCATCTGATTCATCTTGTGACAGAGGAATGAAGTTCTCAAGGTTCTCGATCTGCATAATCTCTGCTATCGGTAAATATGAGTCAGGAAGGTATTAATGAGGTGGTGTGGACTGATATACTTCCTCGGGCTCTGATTCTTCCTGTTCTTCCTCGGATTCTTCTATTTCTTCTGGTTCCGTTTCTTCCATATCCTCTTCCTCTGGTTCTGTTTCAGGTTGTTCCTCTTCTTCTTCATCCTGCTCTGAATCTTCCTCCTCTTCTATTTCTTCCTCTGGTTCAGATTCTTCCATTTCCTCATCTTCTGATTCTGACTCTTCAATAGCTGAGATAAGACAAGTATGCTCGTGATATCGCGTAAAAAGTCACGTTTTTACTACCGATATCTCTCTCATTCTGGAACGATTCTTGGCATATTAATTCAAAAACATTACAAATCACTAACATTATGCCAAGATGGTTAAAACAAGGTTGCACGAGAAAAATCAAGCAAAACGGATGTAAAACGAAGATTCCACACACGTTTGAAGATTCAAGGCATAAAAACGAGATTTCAAGACTAAGGTGCCCTCCACCAACATCCATTATTTCCAAGATGTTCATTTTTAAAATTCGAATCCAACAGAAGAAGAATCAACCAAAACGGGTGAAAACTGAAGATTTCACGTCCGCCGGAAGATCCAAATGATCCGAACGCAATATCTGGAGCTAGGGACTTCATCTCAGGGCCTATTTTATGTCAAAATCTTCGTTTTTGAATTACGAATCCAACAAAAAAAGAATCAACTCAAACGGACGTATAACGAAGAAAACACGCACGAATCAAGAAACGAAGCAAAAGACGGCGCAACGGGGTGGCTACAGGCCAGCCGCCGCCGGCCTGGGGCCCACCGCCGCCGGCCTAGGGCCCACCGCCGCCGAGCACCCTGTACCCACCTCGGTTTCCATTTTTGGTAACTTTTGGTACCTGGTGCGCCTACTTTTCGTGTTGTACACACCATTTTTGGAAAGCTTTCTAACATGCACCTCATGGTGCTAATGTGAGCCAAAGCTCACCTATAAATAGGTTGCTTAGGTTCATTTGTAACACACACAAAATATGCACACATTCTAGCATATTTCACTCTTTCTTTCTCACTAGATAATCTTTCGTAGTCTTTTAGTCTTTCTCATTCTAGGAATATTGTAATTAGTCCACGGACTAACGTAGGAGCTAGGGCGAACGCTAGAGATTCGGAGATCAATCTTTGTACGTGTGGAAGAGTTTGTCAATAGTAATAATACGCTGCTACGCATTTAATTCCGGGTGATATCTAAATTTTTATTATACTTATCTCATTTCATATTTTGAATATGTATTATTGCCTGGTATGTGATTTATTTGTTGCCATGAATTGCGAGTAGTTTATTATTATGATTGCTGATAATGTAGATAATTATAAGTAAGGATGTCATTACACAATCAATGCACGATAATCGTAAAATGATATAACAACCCCTATTCAACTGTTTATTCGGTATAGTGCTGGAAATGCTTTATGCAAAGTACAAACGTACAGAAGCCGATAAACGACCGAAGGTAGTTATATCATTGGAATCAGCTCTGGTTCAAAAGTTGGAACTCCGAAAAGATAATACAACTACACAACTAACTGGTGCATCCTACGAGAATCAATGCATTATAAAATAATGTTCGTAAAACACGTTCAGATAAAATAGGAGATGATAATCTTTTTACTGTTAAGACTTTATGAATTTAAGTTTAATTTATGGAGCACCCTTTCCAGTTATCCACGTGACTGCAACCTGGTAATTAGGACCTGATCAACCTTAATTATGGTAAGTAGTTATCTGTGCCCATGACATGCAATAAGTAAGACACAATGAAATCACTCGTTGTATATATTAGGTTTACATTTCTGCACTGCTTTACATTTAATTAGTTAGAGTGTCATTTTCACTGTCAATTACTCTTGACCGCGTGTTGGATATAAGAAGCAGTGGAAATCCCATGTAAAGTACACTGTCTATTATTGAAAGGCATGGTCCTCATATGAAACACGTTTTATCAAACTGCGGATAATCTGGAGATGTATAACTGTTTGAAAAGGAGAACTTAAATCATAAGTCGAAGTAATTAAAGCTTAATCGAGTAAAAACAAGACTTAGGAATAAGAGTAAAGTCCTAGTGACCTAGAATCCTTAAAACACTAAGTCTTACACAATCGACGGTCCAAACATACAAAGCTATTAATCTTCGTGCTAATAAAGTAGTAAACTACCTTAGGAGTTAAGAACGGTCGGACTTATGAGACGATACGCTACTTATTCATGCACCTCGGTATAAAACCAAAATAGGTTGTTCATCTTTCAACTAGATGAGTATTGGAAGTTTGCGTATTGCTCCGATCAGAATCACGATAACCTAGTTCCAAGTGACACGCCAATGGGAAACTGAGTTGGTAGGGTACTAGAGTTTACGCCGAGTAGTTTATTTACCACATTATGTATCAACCCTATTTGTTCTGTCATCCTGAAATATTAATCATCGAAATCTCAGCAATCACATCTTTATCTTTATCTATTTTTCCTTTACTTAATTTTCCTGCAATTTACTTTCCTGCATTTTATTTACCTGTCTTTAAACCCCAAAACCTACCTACTTTGTTCCATCCTAAATGCTTCCCTGCTGAAAGTGCCAACTTTAATCGCCCACACGTTTGGATTCATAGAACGATCTTAGGTCGTACTTACCGCTTACTAACCAGAGTAGGTAGTACGTATAATTTAAGCCCCGCAAAATATAAATTTAAAAACCCCTGCTGCGCTCGCATCATCATTTGAAAAACAACGACACGGTGTGAGCACATCAAGTTTTTGGCGCCGATGCCGGGGAATCTCAAACGTAGATTCAAGCCACCTTAAGTAGTAGTATTTAGGAGATCCTTCCTATTGATTCCTTCTTAGAAATCTCTCGAAAGTTACTTTAAGCAGTTTTAATTTGATTTGCTGTTAATTTAGTGTTAATTAGGATAATATTAGTTTAAACATGACATCTAAAAAACCCACTTCTATTAGTACTTCAAAGGATGAATTATATGCTTCCCTAGAAGAATTTAGGATCCCACATTCCATTCCAAACCATTTCCTGGACTTTGATGTCACGGATCAGCTACCTGACCTGGCATCATCTCCAGAAGATCACTCTCCAACTTTGCAAATGCCTAAAGTGTCAAAGTCTATCCACTTGGATTATCTTCCCGAAGAAAAACATGAAGTAAAGCCTCCGAAAACATGTGACTTAATTACCCTCATTCCTGAAACATCGGTATATACCCAAACCATATCCGATTCTCACAATGACGGTATCTTTCCATTCTCTTCATACGAACCTAAATATACCATATATCGAGTGGTGGATAAGGTTCCATCCGTCGAAATAGAACAACCTTGTTTTAAAGAACGCCACCTCTGTGCTTCTTTCGATCCTTCCCGAAGGGCAGACGTCTATAAACCATTCGTCATACAATTGACTTATGCCAATCTCCCGTTTTCCTTCAACCAACGAGAAACGATTGCTGGATTAGAAAAACAAGTAAACCTTCTTCTTCGTCTGTCGAATCAAGAATGCGAAAGCCACTCCACAAATTTCGGGGACCAAGAACTGAAGTTTGTAGAAGATTTAGATCTACTCCTCAAATCATTTGCCGACATGGATTACCTTCCAATATCTATGATATTAATCAATCACAATGTCGCCACAATGATCAACAAACTTGAGTCCTGGACAGAACAAAACCCGATGATTCCTATTACCTTTCTTGGTAAAATTCCATTCTTTGTTGACCCCGCTTCTTACCTAATCTCAAAATTGCGAGAAGTTTTCCCTAATTCCACAAAGGAAAGAATCGACTCAAGCTTCTTTGAAAAAAGAAAAGACCTTCACGTCAAGCTTGTTCAAATCTTCACCTTCACCAAATACCCCTTCACTTCCACTCAAAAAGCCGGAATCTGTGAACTCGGTAAGCTAGTTAAACTTACAACCGGAGAACCTGATTCGCCAGAGGAGAATGCGTTTATGGAAGCTGTGAATAAACTTACTCACAATCTGAACTACAAAAACAAAGGAGAACGCGACGGTCTATCAAATCCCAAGAAGATAAGGAAGGCATATAATAAGTTGATTGATGATCTTGTCAATTTAGGGTATGAGGAACGAAAAATCCTAGGAAGTTTAGAGGATCGTCATTTTCTAGTTTACAATATCATCTGGGAGCTATCAAAATGTTTTGTACTGAAAAATGTTCAGTTAAGGGAGCAAATCTCGACCCTTTCCCTATGGAGGGATCAGATCGAATCTTAAAACAATTCCTTCCGAAAACGGTCAAGGCTCGCGACTTTAAACGAGCGTATTTTTAATACATATATATATAATAAATTTTTGAAAGTTTCCCTTAACAGAAAATGTTTTTTAAATTACTGTCTGAAAACGCACGCACGTCTAAAAGAAAGTACACCTCTTAAAAGCATTTTGCCTAAATAGTTGTACATTCTATAAACTCGCGTCAGACAAAGATTTTTAAACACCAAAAATAGCATGAGTTCAATGTTTAAAGTTAATTTTAATTGTTCCGCAAAAATTTGCGCGTTTCTTAAAATATTTACAACGTAACAAGAAACTAACAAGTAACTAGTTACAAGTAATACAATTAAGATTCATCACCATTATTAGTGGACATTGGAAATTAATTTGAGACATTAATACTTAACATTTAATTTGACTTAGGGACCATATGAGTACCATAGTACTTAGGGTGAGTACATATACCCTAAAGGACCACTATGAACCTCCTTAACTCCCCATAATTCAAATCATCTAACAAACTTCACCTTCCTCCCTCCTCCCTTAAAAAAATCGGCCATGCCATGATCACCATGAATCCACCATCAAAACTCCATCAAATTGCATAATCTCTTGTCCTTTCAAACACCTTGTTGCATATACTTCGCGGTTGTACTTTCGTTTTTGCATTTCATTCTCTAAAAGCAAGGTATGATCACAAAACCCGCTTCGAACTTGAAAGAACTTATTTCTTGTAGTTAGCTAAGCTAGTAACTAGGAAATAGAGTTTTTCTTGATTAAATGCTTAGGTACTACATGATCCTACCACTTTCCCATGCGAATTCCCATATGTGTGACTTTTTCAATAGAAATAACTTTGATCAATTGATTTAGTCTAGAACTTTGATTGATTAAGTGTTAGTATGCTAAGTATCTTGGTAATTATGGTGTTTTGCATAATCCCTCTATGTTAGTTGTTCTATGTATACAAGTTTGGTTTAGCAATTTTGACTTTTGAAAGTCAACAAGAAGTTGACTAGCTTACATGAAAAATATGATGAGTTAAAAATTGCATGACCATGTTGTACTTGTTTTGACTAGTCAAATTAGGCAATAACTAGACAATCATCACTTTTGAATAAAAAGTCTTGGACCACACCAAATACATGGGCATGATAACTTCTTTTATGCATAACTTAGTTTGCTTATCAAATAGGAAATGTTTAAAATGAATTAGAATATGCATGCATGAATAGGTTAAAATTATGGCATACGGATATTTGAAAATATCATTTGAAGAAAGTTTTGACTTCAAAACTTGTACTTCCAAAGTCAAACCTTACAAATAATTATGTTATCATTACTTGCGAATTCTCGTCATTTCAAACTTGGTTCGTGCCATACTTTGCAAGTGACCAACACTTCACAATAAGACGCTTGCCATTCCATGACTATATTTTTTTTTAGTGATGATATTACCTTGACAAATGATTGACTATTTGTTGCATGGGAGCATTATATGTTCAATGAAGTCTTTAGATTGTCTAGAAATTAAAACCCTCACTTCGAAATTCTTCGGAGCGTGCTTTGAATTTCAATTTCTCAAAGAATCCATTACTTTAAATGTTCTCAGGTACAATGGCCCGAAAGAAGAAATTAAACCCAGCACGACCCCTTTTTAGGATCTTTAGCCTACATGAGTGCCACGCCAGCCTATGGCAAAATGGCACGTATATGGAGAGACAAGAAGTTCGGGCGTCTCAGGCACATTGACTGGAATGTCATGCAAGCCTTAGGATTTAAGGAACAACTCGAAAGTATACTTAGCTACACAGTGAATGGGCAGCAGTTTGAATCCCTCAAGAGATTATTTAGCATCGTTGAGCCAATATATATGGAGATGGTTACGGAGTTTATGACCACCTTCAGATTTCAGCAGAGAGAAAATTGAAGATTGTTCAATCTCGTTCCAGTACCCGGGCAACCCGCATACTTTATCACTTGCCCAGTTCTCGCTCCATCTAGACTTATACACATCAGAGGAGATACAATCACCTCTGTTCACCACCGGAGCCACCTCTGCTTCTGTCACCACCACTTGCGCTGAGGCATGGAGTCAATGGTTGCCTACACCATACTTCTTGGGTATTAAGGCAACCCGACTCAAGGATCCAGTTCTTCAGATTCTCCACAAGTTCATAGCTTGTTCATTTGATGGGAAACATACTACCAGCAGACGAGTTTCTGGATTTGATGTCGCTCTCATGGCAAGCATTCTCGAAAAGAGAAATATACAGGTTGCTTATCTAGTTGCTCAGAGACTTCTACAAGAAAAGGATTTTGGTAAGAAAAGATCATATTTGGGAGCGGTAATTACCCGACTGATCCGAAATATGGGATTACTTCGGACATCCGATGTTGAGAGATTTAAATCAGGGTGGAGCTCTAAGCCACTCGACTACCAGTTTCTTAGGAGTATGGAAATACTCCGTGTCACGAGAGAAGGTGTTGTTTACATCAAAGCACGGGCAGCAGATCCTAGTAGTGTTGACACGTTGGTACCTGACCTGATTCTGCCAAAAGAAACAAAGAAGAGGAAACGCCAGCAAGGACCTAGTGATTCAGATACAGATGAGGATGACAGTGATGACGAGGATGATGATGAAGATGATGACATCCCACCACCACCACGAGTGGAGCCACCACGTACTAGGGCAAGACCTTCTACTCCTGCCCCAAGACCGCAAGGGCCTACATACATCTACCACTACGGAGCACCTCCAGGCCCAGACTACTGGTATTGGTCTATGCAGATGCAAACTAGGATCTATGCAGCATTGAGACAGCAGGCAGCTGGTATGCCCATGACTCCACTACCACACTTACCATGTGGAATGGGCCGAGCACCACCGCACTTATATCCACCTGCAGTTCTCGTTCCCGCACCTCGACCACCACCCGGTCGTGAGCATGTTATACCACCTAGGATCATCATTCCTAGACCTCAGCCACCTCCAGTGCATATCCCAGTCACCAGACAGACTATCCCATCAGTTGTTGGGTCATTTAGAGCACACACGTCAAGAGGCAGTAGGGTATCCAGAGTATCTGCACGGACTGTCACAGTTCAGAGTCCCAGGGACCCGCAGACACACCACTGCTTCAGCTACTGTACCTATACCTGTGCAGGTTTCCTCTCATAGGCAGACAGACCTCTTCCAGGACAACGCACACCAAGGGTCAGCCATGTTCCAGTTCGGTAGCTTCGAGATACCATCCGGACCACTTATCGATCAGCTAGTTGACCAAGGAGCTTTTACCATCGGCATGCCAGACGAAAGAGCTAACCATGATGCATCAAACGAAGGCACCAATGATCAGTATGATGACTCCTCATCAGACGAGACTTCTCCTGGACCCACCACATCTACAGCAGCAGTATGACCATGAGCAGAGCAATGGATTGCTCCACTTTCTGACTTCTTTCTACTTTCTACCAAAACTCTATTTACTATTTTATTATTGTCTGTATTGATGTACGATTGATGCTTCGACATCACATCTATCTATTTACTATTTTATTATGCTTTCACTTTACTTTTCTTATTAGCAGCTATTATTTAAATGATTGAGTGGATTGTTTGTTGAACCAAACGACTATTTATCGGAGACCAAATCAAAGGAAGCAACGGACCCCACAATGAAGAACACTAAGAGACGTAAGCTACAAGTCATGGACCAGCAAACTTCTAACACACAGCAAACAAAGCGCACAGCAAAAGCGGTACACCGTTCCAAAAACCCTTATCCATTAAAGCTTCGATTATCTCACCCAATGTTCCAACACTAAGTGTGGGATACCTCATACCACATAACACTTGTGAAACAATCCAAAGATAAGTAGAATCTCTAAGTGTGGGATACTTCGTCAAGAGGTGCTCAACAAATAGATTCGAACATTAGGGACAATGTTCCTCTAAGTGTGGGATATTCGGTCTACAGCCGCAAGTTTTACCTCTTGTCCATAAGCCAAACAATATTTTCATCAAAAGGCTAAAAATGGAAAAAAATTCAAATTTTTCGGATTCAAAAACATCGTTTTCTGGAAATCCTATCTTTCAAAACTATGAACTATAGCTAGAAACGAGTTTTAACAAAGAAACGAAACTGTTTTAGATCAAGATACGGACGAAAAAGGCAACACATGGCTAGGCACATACTGACCAAAGCATTCGATTTGTGAGGATTGAGCCCATAATTAGCATTCATCTTTAATGCTTCACTTTTCGTTTCATGTGTGTGTGCCGATGTATGCATTTGAATTAGAACTTACTCTTGTAATACATTTTGAGATCACATCAATGAGTGCCACACGTGGCATAGGTACAACCTATCTTGATAGCTTCCAAGGAATCCAAAACACCTTTCCACCATCAAAAATCCACCCACTCAACACCCACTCTTCACACCCATAAAAGATCTCCTGTCATTTATCTCGAACCTCAAAAGTCTCACAAACCTTCGGAGACACTCCCAAATTCCCAAAACCTTTGCAAAGAAAAGCCAACATAACTCAAGATCATTAGAAACCTTCCAGGCCGCAAAGTACATTATCAAGATCGGCGAAGTAGAAGAAAAGAAATCAAACCAATCACGCCGACACAACCATGAAAAGGGCCAAGAAAAAGGAAGAATCCAAAGAAGGAAGGCAATGTAGTCCTTCCAAAAACCTAAGGAATTTCAAAGGAAAGCTTCAAGAAAATACAAGGAAAAACCATCACACCCCTCACCACTTACATTCTTAAAACCAAAAACCCGATTCCTTCCAAGTTATCTCGACAGGTTAGTATCATCCTCATCAAAAGTGATGGAGATTTGATTCTCGATCAAGCCTATGACGAGAATGCTGCATGACTGGCTATCCGAGTGATTGACACTAGTAAGTAGGAAACCCTAAACACTTTGAGTGATCTGAGTGACCCACTTGTGAGGATTGCCTAGTCATGATCATCATATAAGTTGCCCGAAGAAGGTATCAAAATTCTATAAACTCTTAGTTTCCAGTAAAAACTCTTTCATAACCATAGCTTATATTTTCTGAAAATAGTGTTTTCTAACAACTGATGCAATTAGAATCCTTCTAGAAGTTTTTATGAATGAGTTTGCTTGAGGACAAGCAAAGTTCTAAGTGTGGAATACTTGATATCGCGTAAAAAGTCACGTTTTTACTACCGATATCTCTCTCATTCTGTAAACGATTCTTGGCATATTAATTCAAAAACATTACAAATCACTAACATTATGCCAAGATGGTTAAAACAAGGTTGCACGAGAAAAATCAAGCAAAACGGATGTAAAACGAAGATTCCACACACGTTTGAAGATTCAAGGCATAAAAACGAGATTTCAAGACTAAGGTGCCCTCCACCAACATCCATTATTTCCAAGATGTTCGTTTTTAAAATTCGAATCCAACAGAAGAAGAATCAACCAAAACGGGTGAAAAATGAAGATTTCGCGCCCGCCGGAAGATCCAAATGATCCGAACGCAATATCTGGAGCTAGTTACCTCATATCAGGGCCTATCCTATGTCAAAATCTTCGTTTTTGAATTACGAATCCAAAAAAAAAAGAATCAACTCAAACGGACGTATAACGAAGAAAACACGCACGAATCAAGAAACGAAGCAAAAGACGGCGCAACGGGGCGGCTACAGGCCAGCCGCCGCCGGCCTGGGGCCCACCGCTGCCGGCCACACAGCTGGCGCCGCCGGTCACCCTGTACCCACCTCGGTTTCCGTTTTTGGTAACTTTTGGTACCTAGTGCGCCTACTTTTCGTGTTGTACGGTACCCGGTGCGCCTACTTTTCGTGTTGTACACACCATTTTTGGAAAGCTTTCTAACATGCACCTCATGGTGCTAATGTGAGCCAAAGCTCACCTATAAATAGGTTGCTTAGGTTCATTTGTAACACACACAAAATATGCACAAATTCTAGCATATTTCACTCTTTCTTTCTCACTAGATAATCTTTCGTAGTCTTTTAGTCTTTCTCATTCTAGGAATATTGTAATTAGTCCACGGACTAAGGTAGGAGCTAGGGCGAACGCTAGAGATTCGGAGATCAATCTTTGAACATGTGGAAGAGTTTGTCAATTATAATAATACGCTGCTACGCATTTAATTCCGGGTGATATCTAAACTTTTATTATACTTGTCTCATTTCATATTTTGAATATGTATTATTGCCTGGTATGTGATTTATTTGTTGCCATGAATTGCGAGTAGTTTATTATTGTGATTGCTGATGATGTAGATAATTATAAGTAAGGATGTCATTACACAATCAATGCACGATAATCGTAAAATGATATAACGGCCCATATTCAACTGTTTATTCGGTATAGTGCTGGAAATGCTTCATGCAAAGTACAAACGTACGGAAGCCGATAAACGAACGAAGGTAGTTATATCATTGGAATCAGCTCTGGTTCAAAAGTTGGAACTCCGAAAGGACAATACAAGTACACAACTAACTGGTGTATCCTACGAGACTCAATGCATTATAAAATAATGTTCGTGAAACACGTTCAGATAAAATAGGAGATAATAATCTTTGTACTGTTAGGACTTTATGAATTTAAGTTTAATTTAGGGAGCACCCTTTCCAGTTATCCACGTGACTGCAACCTAGTAATTAGGACCTGATCAACCTTAATTATGGTAAGTAGTTATCTGTGCCCATGACATGCAATAAGTAAGACACAATGAAATCACTCGTTGAATATATTAGGTTTACATTTCTGCACTGCTTTACATTTAATTAGTTAGAGTGTCATTTTCATTGTCAATTACTCTTGACCGCGTGTTGGATATAAGAAGCAGTGGAAATCCCATGTAAAGTACACTGTCTATTATTGAAAGGCATGGTCCTCATATGAAACACGTTTTATCAAACTGCGGATAATCTGGAGATGTATAACTGTTTTAAAAGGAGAACTTAAATCATAAGTCGAAGTAATTAAAGCTTATTCGAGTAAAAACAAGACTTAGGAATAAGAGTAAAGTCCTAGTGACCTAGAATCCTTAAAACACTAAGTCTTACACAATCGACGGTCCAAACATACAAAGCTATTAATCTACGTGCTAATAAAGTAGTAAACTACCTTAGGAGTTAAGAATGGTCGGACTTATGAGACGATACGCTACTGATTCATGCACCTCGGAATAAAACCAAAATAGGTTGTTCATCTTTCAACTAGATGAGTATTGGAAGTTTGCGTATTGCTCCGATTAGAATCACGATAACCTAGTTCCAAGTGACATGCCAATGGGAAACTGAGTTGGTAGGGTTCTAGAGTTTACGCCTAGTAGTTTATTTACCACATTATGTATCAACCCTATTTGCTCTGTCATCCTGAAATATTAATCATCGAAATCTCAGCAATCACATCTTTATCTTTATCTGTTTTTCCTTTACTTAATTTTCCTGCAATTTACTTTCTTGCATTTTAATTACCTGTCTTTAAACCCCAAAACCTACCTACTTTGTTCCATCCTAAATGCTTCCCTGCTGAAAGTGCCAACTTTAATCGCCCACACGTTTGGATTCATAGAACGATCTTAGGTCGTACTTACCGCTTACTAACCAGAGTAGGTAGTACGTATAATTTAAGCCCCGCAAAATATAAATTTAAAAACCCCTGCTACGCTCGCATCATCATTTGAAAAATAACGACACGGTGTGAGCACATCAGCTCGTATGGCCTGTATGGTTCTGGCTCTGAATCAGAAGTGTCATCATCTGAAATGACTCTGCCCATGGATATTGCGTATATCTATGCATGCTCCATTATTGAACAACCGGTCTGATCAATCTTGTATAACATTGTCTGTCCATGTGCTCGTAGACTGATAACCTGAGAGTGTACATCAATAATAGCACGTGCAGTATTCATGAATGGCCTACCTAGGATAATGGGTATGTTAATGTCTTCCTATATATCCATCACTACAAAGTCAGTGGGGAAATAGAACCTGTCAACTTTTACCATGACATTCTCAGCAATGCCTATCGGGTATCGGACAGATTGATCGGCAAGCTGGACGCTCATTTTAGTGGGCTGGAGAGGTCCTAATTCTAATCTGGAGTAGAGCGAGTAAGGCATCAGATTGATACTAGCTCCAAGATCGGCCAAGGAGCGTATTGTGCCTGAGTGATAGATGGAACAGGGCAAGGTGAATCGACCCGTGTCTCCTAGCTTTTCCGGTAAGGCATTCTGGATGACGGCTGAACACTCGGCGTTCAGGGAGACTTTAGGTGTGGAAGGAATCTTGTCCTTAGTTGCCAGCATTCGTCGGATTCTAGACACGGTGTCTAAGAACTTTCCATCAAGTTTGAATGATTTGGCATTGTACTTCTTGTGCAGGCGGTTAGGGAAACGAATCTCAACCTCATGATTCGGCATGGGCATTGATTTGGTCTCAAATGTCGGCCGGATAGGAGAATGTTCCCTTTCTGGAGAAGCAGTCATAGAAGGAGTTGGTTTATCAGAGTTTAAGGTCTTGGCTTCCTCGATGTGGGGGTTCTGAATAATATTGCTTGGTAAGGTCCCTTGCGATCGGGTATCGAGACGTTGGGCTAACTGACCGATCTGGTTCTCAAGGCTTTTCAGGACCGAGAGTTGATTACGAAGGAATAGATCAGTTTGGTCTTGTCGAGCAGTAGTCTTTTGGTTGAAAGCGGTCTGACCTTGGATGAATTTGTTGAGGTTGTCATCAGTACTCGTGACTGGAATGATGGTCTTCGCAGTCTCAGCAGGCTGGGTATCCTCAGTGGCGGTTAATGGAAGTGGTTGATTGTATGGGAGTTGTGGTTGTTGTGGGTACGTCTGATATCGTGGCTGAAACCTGGGATGGAAAGGTGGTTGGTTGTTCCGTGGAGGATATTGGTTTCCTCGAGTTCTGGGTGGTGAACTTCTAGTGAAGCCAGGAGGATTTTGAGGTCTGACAGGGAACTGGGCATAGTAGACCGAACCGTCAGTAGAATCTTCGTACTCAACCTCGTATTCTTCAGCGGGATGGTTGGTGTAACACCCCCGAAATTCACTGTTTTGCGGAAGCATAGTTTGGGGTGTTACTAATTAAATATCACAGCACAAAGATAAAGCAAACGACCTCTAAATGAGACGTTTTGTAAATTAGTTACATTCCATAGATATAATGTTTGAAAACTTAGTGTTTTTGTATACAAAATGTAGTTTCCCATAGAGTCCACGCGTATAGCGGGAGATTCTATTACATAATCAAAATATACAAAAGATAATGCTAAGAATCTCCGTTAATGCAGTTGTGTTGAAATCATGCGACTCTAGCTAAAATCCTGGAGTAATCCTACTCCATCCGGGTACCTGAGAAAACATGCTAAAAAGTGTCAACCAAAAGGTTGGTGAATCTCACAGGTTTGTAAATAATATCAGTTTTGAACACGAGCTTTCGTCAGTAATGCCCGTAGGCGTAAAATCAGCAATTTCAATCCAGAAATCGTAAACCAGTATTTGCAATCCCGCAAATGTAAGTAAGTAAGTTTATACCGTTGCCATGAGGCTCATAATCGAAGCTTAACCCGTAAATAATATGTTTGCTCCCGTGACATGCTCGTAAGTGAGCAAGCATCAGTAACGAATAAGTTGTCACCCGTTTATACGTGTAAATCGGTACGTGGCAGCGCTACTGCCCCGGGTGGGGAGGGTCATTTCCCTAATGGATCCATTAACTACTGTTCGCGCTTAAGTCCATAACTAACGATATATGATGGAGAGACTTCTGTAAATAGTAACAACTCATGCAATTCCGTTTGGTATAGTAAACAGTTTAGTACTTGTGTTCAAGAAAAAGTAGTAGCATGTATCTCCCCCAATAAGATAAAACAGTAAAAGTGGGGCCGTAAGACTCACCTGAGTCTTTGCAAGTACGTTTATATCAATAAACGAGTAAGTAATATCAACCGTAGGTTCTCCGAACCCGTAACCTTCAAATGCCTAAACATATAAAGTTAGTAAGTAGATGTCTCGCAAGACCATCTAGGCTAGTTGTTTACACAACTCATTATATCCAAGTGTTTGTTTAGTAATCCGTTTGTAGTTTGAAAACAAATATGGCCCGTTGGTGACGGTTTGTAAAAATGATTCAAAGTGTTATCATTTATAACGCAATTTAGTGTGATTGTAATAGAAAGTATGTTCTATGACGTTTGTTCAGTCGTATGACATAAGTATTTGAAGTTGTGTAAGTTCGACACTTAGTAAAATCTAACTTTTCAAGGTTCTGGTTTGTGCGACGTAGCATGCGACGTAGCATGCGACGTAGGGTGCGACGTAGGGAGGTACGTCGCATGATGCGACCTTCGCAAAATCAATGCGACGTAGGTTCGGTTTGCGACGTAAAAGTCTACGTCGCTATGTGCGACGTTGGGATTTTTGTGCGACGTAGGCCGCGACGTCGCTAAGTGCGACATTGGCCACATAATGCGACGTTTTGAGCTACGTCGCAGATAGTCCAGCGTCTCTGCGACGTAGCGGTCTGATCGGAATTTGGTGGCCGGAAAATCGGTCGAAAAACTTCCGTTAGGTCCAAATCTTTTACCCAACCCATTTTTGGACATTTTAAGCATATATAAACCATAAAAACGTAAAAATGAGTAAAAACGGAGAGTTTCGGGTTTTGTCGGGAACTTACGATTTGCCGAAATGAAATTCCGGAAAGATAGGATTGTAGATCGCGAAATGGTGAACGTTTTTCTCTAAAGAGGTGGTATGATCCGGCGTCGTTTAGTATGTTTATTTTGCGGTTTTGTAAGATTTTTGGTGATGAAATTTGAGAGAAAAGAGAAGAGAGGAGAGAGAGAGAAAATGAAATAAAGAAAGAAAAGGGAATTGGTGGGAGGTAATATCCTCCACCATTTCCAGTCTGCGCACTGCGCCTCGCGCGGTGTTCGTTTAATCCGTCGTTTAAACGTTAATTCAAGCAGTTATATTTTTAAAAGGTGACGGGAATATTTTAATGAAATACCTTGAAATTAATTATAAAAACATTCATCGAAGTATTAAAATTCTTAACTCGCGTTTAATACGTATTCGTTAAATTATTTAAAATGTCGTCGCGATATTATAATTAGTGTTTGTTCGCTGTGTATTTTATATAATAAAATACGTTCTCATTATTTAGGTAAGTTTCTGTCACCAACGTCAAAATAATTGTGTCGGACTCCGTCCGGTTAATTAGTACGATTTATCCAAATCGCGTAAAAACACACATATATATATAAATCAACTTATATATATACAAATAGAGCCTGTAATTAGTCCTATTACATACTAATTACAACTAGTTACAATCAATTAGGCATAAATAATTATCCTAATTTAGCAGGTGTTACATTCTCCCCTTGTTAAAGAAATTTCGTCCCGAAATTAGCTTGAGTGCACAGACGGTGCGTTGTCTGGGAAGAGATGTGGGTATTTCTGTCGCATTTGGTCTTCCCGTTCCCAGGTGAACTCAGGGCCGCGCCTAGAATTCCACCTGACTTTTACTATGGGAATACGACTCTGTTTCAATTGCTTGACCTCTCGGTCCATGATTTCCAAAGGTTTCTCGACGAAATGAAGTTTATCATCGATTTGAATTTCGTCGAGCGGTATAATCAGCGTCTCGTCAGACAGACATTTCTTCAAGTTAGAAATGTGGAATGTGTTGTGTACGCTGCTAAGTTCAGCAGGAAGTTGCAGGCGATATGCCACTGGACCAATCCTTTCAAGGATTTCGAATGGTCCGATATATCTAGGATTTAGTTTGCCTCGTTTCCCGAATCGAATAACACCTTTCCACGGTGCCACTTTGAGAAGTACCTTGTCTCCTATCTGGAACTCAAGGTGTTTGCGTCTCACGTCAGCATAGCTTTTCTGACGATCACGTGCGGCTTTCAGCCGGTTTTGAATACCAACGATTTTCTCAGTAGTTTCTTGAATGATTTCTGGACCCGTTAGTTGGGATTCTCCTAACTCAGTCCAACAGACAGGTGATCGGCACTTACGTCCGTAAAGTGCCTCGAAGGGTGCAGCCTTTATGCTGGTATGATAACTGTTGTTGTACGAGAACTCGCACAACGGTAAATGATTTTCCCAAGAAGTACCGAAGTCGACTACGCAGGCTCGTAGCATATCCTCCAGTGTTTGAATAGTTCGCTCGCTTTGGCCATCGGTTTGCGGGTGATAAGCAGTACTCATATCCAGACGAGTACCAAGAGATTTCTGTAGCGATTGCCAAAAGTTAGAAGTAAAACGGCTGTCCCTATCCGAGATGATCGAGATAGGTACCCCGTGTCGTGAGATGATTTCTTTGACATAGATGCGAATCAGACGCTCCATCTTGTCGGTTTCCTTGATGGCCAGAAAATGAGCAGATTTCGTGAGACGGTCCACGATCACCCAAATGGTATCGCAACCACTCGAAGTTTTCGGTAGTTTGGTAATGAAGTCCATGGAAATCTGTTCCCATTTCCATTGAGGAATTTCAGGTTGTTGAAGCAACCCAGAGGGTCTTTGGTGTTCGGTCTTTACTTTGGAACAGGTTAGGCATTTACTGACGTACAAGGCGATGTCAGCTTTCATGTTAGGCCACCAATACAACCCTTTGACGTCATGATACATCTTGTCAGATCCAGGATGTATTGAGTATCGAGATTTGTGAGCTTCAGCCATCACCAAATCTCGAAAGTTTCCGAATTTGGGTAACCACACCCGGTTAGAGAAGTATCGAGTTCCATCGGGTTTGATTTCGAATTGTTTATCCAAGCCTCGCAAGGCTTCATTTTTCAAGTTTTCATCGTTGAGTGCTTCAAGTTGAGCGGTAAGGATTTGAGCAGGAAGCTCGTTATGAATTGTCATAGAAAGTGCTCGAACTCGAAGGGGTTTCACTCGTTCTTTTCGGCTTAAGGCATCGGCAACTACGTTCGCCTTGCCCGGATGGTATTTGATCTCGCAGTCGTAGTCACTAAGTAACTCAACCCAGCGACGTTGCCTCATGTTTAGATCTTTCTGATCGAATATGTGTTGGAGACTTTTGTGATCGGTAAAGATAGTGCTTTTCGTACCGTAGAGATAATGTCTCCAGATTTTCAATGCGAAGACCACAGCACCTAACTCGAGGTCGTGGGTCGTATAGTTTTTCTCGTGAATTTTTAGTTGTCGGGAGGCATAGGCAATGACTTTTTCTCGTTGCATCAACACACAACCAAGTCCTTGGTGTGAGGCATCGCAGTAAACTACGAAATCGTCGGTGCCTTCGGGTAAGGACAAGATTGGTGCACTGCAAAGTTTATTTTTCAATAGCTGGAAAGCTGACTCTTGCTTATCAGTCCAATCGAACTTCTTATCTTTCTGCGTCAGTGTGGTTAGGGGAACAGCTATTCTTGAAAAGTTTTCGATGAATCGGCGGTAGTAACCATCAAGACCTAAGAATTGTCTCACTTCGGTTGGAGTGGTCGGTGACTCCCAGCCCTTGATTGCTTCAATCTTGGCGGGATCAACATGAATTCCTTGGCTGTCAATCACGTGCCCGAGGAATTGAACGGTTCGAATCCAGAACTCACACTTAGAGAATTTGGCATATAACTCTTCGTGTTTAAGAAGTCCTAGAATGGTTTTCAGATGTTGAGCATGTTCCTGCTCGTTGCGAGAGTAAATCAGAATATCATCGATGAACACAATGACGAATTTGTCAAGATATGGTTTGCACACCCGATTCATAAGGTCCATGAATACGGCCGGTGCGTTGGTCAACCCGAATGGCATCACTTGGAATTCGTAATGCCCATAACGAGTTCGGAAAGCTGTCTTTGGGATATCATTGTCACGGACTCGGAGTTGATGATAACCCGACCGTAGATCAATCTTTGAGTAAACACTCGATCCCTGGAGTTGGTCAAACAGGTCATCGATTCTAGGAAGTGGGTACCGATTCTTTATGGTTAGCTTATTCAGCTCTCGGTAGTCGATACACATGCGGAAAGATCCATCTTTCTTTTTCACGAATAAGACCGGAGCTCCCCAAGGCGAGGAACTTGGTCGAATGAATCCTCTGTCCAGGAGTTCCTGTAGTTGGTTAGACAACTCCTGCATTTCGGATGGTGCTAAACGGTAAGGGGCTCGTGCCACGGGTGCAGCTCCGGGCACAAGTTCGATTTGAAATTCAACTTGTCTAGGTGGCGGAAGTCCGGGCAAGTCTTCAGGAAAGACTTCCGGGAAATCCCGCACGATCGGAACATCCTCAAGTCGCTTCTCCTCCGACTTCTTCTCCGTTACATGTGCGAGGATGGCTTGATACCCTTTTCGTAGGTATTTTCTCGTTTTCAGACAGGATACAATATTCAGATTCCGTCTACCGGTCTCCCCTTGTAGGACTAAGGTTCCACCGGAGACAAGAGGTATGCGAACGAGTTTGTCATGACAGATGATTTCAGCTCGGTGCTTGGATAACCAATCCATACCGACAATAATATCGAAGCTGCCGATCTCGACAGGGATTAAATCAATGGGAAACGTTTCGTTCGTGAGGTTAAGTGTACAGTTTTGTATGATGCTATCAGTTTCAATCAGTTTGCCGTTAGCTAATTCTACAATGTATTTAGCATCTAAGGCAGTGGGAGTAATATCAAGTAAAGGGCTAAATTTCTCAGAAATGAAGCTTCTATCGGCACCGGTATCAAATAACACAGAAGCGGTAAGGTCGTTGAGAAGGAACGTACCCGTCACGACGTTCGGGTCTTGTCTGGCTTCCCCAGCCTTGATAACGAATGATCTGCCGCGAGCAGGGTTGTTGTTGTTTTTCAGTTTTGGGCAATCTTTCTTGAAATGCCCTGTATTTCCGCACCCAAAGCAGGCCTTTGGTGCATTAGTGTTGGGGGTGGGAATGTTGGTTCGACAATCCTTGGCTAGATGCCCGAACCGTTTGCAGTTGGAGCAAGGGCAAGAACCGTCATGATGGCGGCTGCATTTGGAACAGTAGGGCTTGTTCCCGCTGTACCCTTTCTTTTCCGAAGTTCCAGATGTATAAGCCTTAATGTACTCAGGCTTTTTGTTGGAGGTTTGGTTGGATGAGTTGGGGTTACCTTCCCACTTGCGTTTGTTGTTTGCAGATGGGGTTGAAGTTGTACCACGGCGGACAGAATTTGCCGTTAGTTCATGGGCCATACGGATGGCGCTCTGAATAGTACCCGGTTTGGAAGAAGTTACCAGATCTTGGAGTCTCTCAGGAAGACCATCAACGAATTTCTCGATCCTCTTGTACTCAGGATCGACCATGGTTGGGCACAGAAGTGCCAGTTGGTGGAAACGGTTGGTGTAGCCGGTGATATCATTACCTTGCATCTTATGGTTCCAAAATTCCACTTCTAGTTGTTTCAATTCATCCCTGGGGCAATACTCGCCCCTCAACATCTTCTTCAACTCCTCCCACGGGAGTTGGTAAGCAGTAGCAACACTCACAGTCTGGGCATAAGTGTTCCACCAGGTGAGTGCGGTGTCAGTAAAAGTACTAACGGAGAACTTAACCTTATCTCCCTCCGCACAGTTGCAGATAAGAAATACAGACTCAACTTTCTCGATCCAGCGTACTAGACCGATAGCTCCCTCGGTACCTGCAAAGTTTAGAGGTTTGCAGTTCTGAAAGTCCTTGTAAGAACAAGGTTTAGCAGCAGTGGTTTCAGCGGCATCGCTGTTTCTCGAGGAATTTGGTGGAGTATTCCGAGCCAAGGCTTCAGTAACAGCCTGGGTTATAAGGGAGGTGATCTGGGCATCGGTGTACGGTCGTGTCTTTGGCGGCATGATTCTTCAATAAAAGAAATGAAGATACATGAGATTTTGTATGAGCTGGTAATTGTCACAGATGTACATGTATAAAAGCAGTAATACATAACATCAACATGGAAAATGACAATTAATGTGAGTTGAGATAACAAAGGATATCTGATAGATAAAGTGAGTTCAAAAGTTACATCTTACAGAGATATTACAAAAGGTGTCGGGAATGGTTACATCCGACTAGTTTATAGAGTAGTGCTAGATAGTCCCTAGATTACGAGATAGATTACAGACAAAAACTACACTAATCTTAATGTAGATTAATTGGTTCCATTAGCGTGACAAGGCGGTCCACAGTTTGCTAGTCGATTGGTTCCTTCTTAGTTAGGGTTCCTGGCCTTCGGATTCGTCTTCCGATTCCAGGTTCAGGTCGTGTGGGTGGTAGCGTGCCTCAAGCATGTCCCTGTATTTTTGAGTCGTGGAGCGGTACCTAGTCTCCTCCTTTGACTTCCTGCCCAAACGTTTGATCCATGTTTTGGTCCTACGGTTTAGGTTGGTGGCCACTTTCTTCCAGTAATGGATCTTATCTTTGATTCGTGTAGGGACAGATCGGTTTGAGATTCTCAATCTTTGTTCATAGTCTATGCACTTACGCTTAAGTGCCCAATTTCGGCCGTCTAGTCCCACGGCCTGATCTCGCACTCTTTCATATTCTTCTATGTCGATGCCAGTCATTTCGAAATTCTGATTTTCGTTTCCCTCCAGCATGATTTCTTCTTCTGGTACGATGTCCTCATCGAGATACGTGTACTGGATTTGTTCCTCGTGGACTTGGTCACTATCAGACATGTGGTCGTCCATTTGGGAATTCGCGTCTTTGAGTTCTATAGAAATGACAGAGAGAGGATTTTAGTCCTTGGAAGTACGTTGCTTCCGGGTGTTAGATGTGATTTTCATAAAATCATTAGAGTGCGCCACAAGGTGGTGTGACGGTAATCAAGTATGTCATGGTCGGTGCAAACCGCTGAGAGATATTCGTAAGTGTCACCAGAGAAACGTCGGCTATCTCTATAGCGAGTGTGTTTACGTGCGAGGCCTATTCATATATATTCAATATATAATAGCTTAGTAGCATAGTCAGTGAGTGAGGCCTATGTATGTATATACTCGTATATCACATAATAGCCTAGCGTATGTCTAGCACATAACAAGTAAGAGTCTCGGTTCTCTCGTGGTCAGAGTCTACTAACGCATTCCTGTTTGACATAACCATTTCAGACCTCACATCATCTTTCCTTAATTGTACATAGTTGATCAGGCTATGTTAAATTAAAGTCGTATGATGTAATTCCTGAACCAATCATGCCTAATAAGGAAATACTGCCTAATGGTCATAGTCTAGGCCCACTAAATGCAACCTAGTTCACTATAACCTTAGGCTCTGATACCAATCTGTAACACCCCCGAAATTCACTGTTTTGCGGAAGCATAGTTTGGGGTGTTACTAATTAAATATCACAGCACAAAGATAAAGCAAACGACCTCTAAATGAGACGTTTTGTAAATTAGTTACATTCCATAGATATAATGTTTGAAAACTTAGTGTTTTCGTATACAAAATGTAGTTTCCCCTAGAGTCCACGCGTATAGCGGGAGATTCTATTACATAATCAAAATATACAAAAGATAATGCTAAGAATCTCCGTTAATGCAGTTGTGTTGAAATCATGCGACTCTAGCTAAAATCCTGGAGTAATCCTACTCCATCCGGGTACCTGAGAAAACATGCTAAAAAGTGTCAACCAAAAGGTTGGTGAATCTCACAGGTTTGTAAATAATATCAGTTTTGAACACGAGCTTTCGTCAGTAATGCCCGTAGGCGTAAAATCAGCAATTTCAATCCAGAAATCGTAAACCAGTATTTGCAATCCCGCAAATGTAAGTAAGTAAGTTTATACCGTTGCCATGAGGCTCATAATCGAAGCTTAACCCGTAAATAATATGTTTGCTCCCGTGACATGCTCGTAAGTGAGCAAGCATCAGTAACGAATAAGTTGTCACCCGTTTATACGTGTAAATCGGTACGTGGCAGCGCTACTGCCCCGGGTGGGGAGGGTCATTTCCCTAATGGATCCATTAACTACTGTTCGCGCTTAAGTCCATAACTAACGATATATGATGGAGAGACTTCTGTAAATAGTAACAACTCATGCAATTCCGTTTGGTATAGTAAACAGTTTAGTACTTGTGTTCAAGAAAAAGTAGTAGCATGTATCTCCCCCAATAAGATAAAACAGTAAAAGTGGGGCCGTAAGACTCACCTGAGTCTTTGCAAGTACGTTTATATCAATAAACGAGTAAGTAATATCAACCGTAGGTTCTCCGAACCCGTAACCTTCAAATGCCTAAACATATAAAGTTAGTAAGTAGATGTCTCGCAAGACCATCTAGGCTAGTTGTTTACACAACTCATTATATCCAAGTGTTTGTTTAGTAATCCGTTTGTAGTTTGAAAACAAATATGGCCCGTTGGTGACGGTTTGTAAAAATGATTCAAAGTGTTATCATTTATAACGCAATTTAGTGTGATTGTAATAGAAAGTATGTTCTATGACGTTTGTTCAGTCGTATGACATAAGTATTTGAAGTTGTGTAAGTTCGACACTTAGTAAAATCTAACTTTTCAAGGTTCTGGTTTGTGCGACGTAGCATGCGACGTAGCATGCGACGTAGGGTGCGACGTAGGGAGGTACGTCGCATGATGCGACCTTCGCAAAATCAATGCGACGTAGGTTCGGTTTGCGACGTAAAAGTCTACGTCGCTATGTGCGACGTTGGGATTTTTGTGCGACGTAGGCCGCGACGTCGCTAAGTGCGACGTTGGCCACATAATGCGACGTTTTGAGCTACGTCGCAGATAGTCCAGCGTCTCTGCGACGTAGCGGTCTGATCGGAATTTGGTGGCCGGAAAATCGGTCGAAAAACTTCCGTTAGGTCCAAATCTTTTACCCAACCCATTTTTGGACATTTTAAGCATATATAAACCATAAAAACGTAAAAATGAGTAAAAACGGAGAGTTTCGGGTTTTGTCGGGAACTTACGATTTGCCGAAATGAAATTCCGGAAAGATAGGATTGTAGATCGCGAAATGGTGAACGTTTTTCTCTAAAGAGGTGGTATGATCCGGCGTCGTTTAGTATGTTTATTTTGCGGTTTTGTAAGATTTTTGGTGATGAAATTTGAGAGAAAAGAGAAGAGAGGAGAGAGAGAGAAAATGAAATAAAGAAAGAAAAGGGAATTGGTGGGAGGTAATATCCTCCACCATTTCCAGTCTGCGCACTGCGCCTCGCGCGGTGTTCGTTTAATCCGTCGTTTAAACGTTAATTCAAGCAGTTATATTTTTAAAAGGTGACGGGAATATTTTAATGAAATACCTTGAAATTAATTATAAAAACATTCATCGAAGTATTAAAATTCTTAACTCGCGTTTAATACGTATTCGTTAAATTATTTAAAATGTCGTCGCGATATTATAATTAGTGTTTGTTCGCTGTGTATTTTATATAATAAAATACGTTCTCATTATTTAGGTAAGTTTCTGTCACCAACGTCAAAATAATTGTGTCGGACTCCGTCCGGTTAATTAGTACGATTTATCCAAATCGCGTAAAAACACACATATATATATAAATCAACTTATATATATACAAATAGAGCCTGTAATTAGTCCTATTACATACTAATTACAACTAGTTACAATCAATTAGGCATAAATAATTATCCTAATTTAGCAGGTGTTACAGTTGGTACAGTTCTGGCAAGCCTGAACTTGGTGGATCTGCAGTGGTGGTTTCTTCAGATCTGCTATCTGTTTTGTCAGAGTCTCAATTTGTTCGCTTAGAGACTTAATGGCTTCAGTTTGGCGGGTGTTATTTACGGAGAGGGGTAAGGATGAGGATTGCTCATCAGACTTCCAATCGTGGTGGTGCATCGTCATATCCTCAATCAAGCTCCATGCTTCATCATAAGTAAGTTTCATGAAGTTTCCTTGAGCTGCTGCGTCAAGATTGATGCGATGGTTAGGATCAAGACCTCGGTAGAAGGTGCACACCTTGTCAGTCTTCGTCATTTGGTGGTTTGGACATTTCCTCAGTAAACTTTTGAATCGCTCCCATGCTGAGTAGATAGATTCATCGGGGACTTGTTGGAAGTTTGCCATGTCATTCTTTGCCTGAGTTTCTTTGGACGGGGGAAAGTATCTAGCGAGAAACTTATTACCCATGTCGGTCCATGAGGTGATTGAGCCGGTCTCAAGTCCCTCAAACCAGGTAGAAGCATGTAAAGCGAGAGAATAGGGGAACAAGTATAAGCGGATGATATCCTGCTCAACCCCATTCTGCTTATAGAAGTTTGAAACCTGAATGAATTTGTCAATATGAGCGTTGGGATCATCACGGGTAGACCGTGGAATTGGCAGTTATCTTTTATGAGTTGTACGATGTGGTGTTTAAGCTCAAAAGAAGCTCCGTCAATCACTGGATAGCTAATCGGTCCTCCTCGTCCTTCGATGGATGGTTTGATGTTGTCGGCGAGAGTAACATGAGCGGCCATTTGTGGAAAACAGGAACGTCTTTCTTTGCGAACGGTGCGGATAATCGACTCAGGATCGGATATGAAAATGAGAGGTTCAGATCCGGATGATCTGGTCGAATATCGTTGTGGGAAATGGGAAGATATTGTCGGTTGGAACAAGGAAAAGAAAATAAGAATGGGAAAGAAGTATCACTAAATAGAGAACTCGTCTGGATGCTTCAGAGTCTTACGATTAACTCCCCGGCAGCGGCGCCAAAAACTTGTCGCGCCCCGATCCGACACGGTCGTCAACGCAACGGAAGGGGACACGACAGTGGAGTGTTTTAAATTTATAGAGCTGGGGACTGTTGCGCCGTCAGAGTGCTGACACAGACGCGGTCGTTTTCCAAGGGGGGTTGGCACGGCGGTCCTGCAGGCAACGACGCAACAACGTGTGAACGTGTTAGGTTTTAAATTTATATGAGCTGGGGCTCAAACTATAAGTACTACCTACTTTTGGGGAGTAAGCAGTAAGTATAACTCGAGTGTCGTTCTTAAAATCGGAGCGAATGGAACCAAAAGGGACTTACCGTAAATGAGCTTTATGATAGGATGGGTTTATAAAAGTAGGTAGGTTTTGGTTGGTTATCTAAGCTAATACTAAATAAAACAAGTAAATTAAACAGAGAGTAGGCAACAGGTAGAGCGTGATTGCTGAAACTTCGATAATTAGGGTTTCTGGATGATATTCATTAGACAGATGATTGGAGACTACCTTGGGCAAATCATCAGACGGACAGTCGGTGTAAACACTAGGACCCTACGTTTTAGTCTAAAAGCCTAAAAGCATATGTCACTGAATCCTAGGTTATCCTGATGCTGATCAGAAACAGGTTGTTCAAACCCCCCTCACTTGCCTTGTAAGACTAAGCGACCTCTACGGATGATATATCCTGGGTGTAGGCATAAGGTAACAAACTGCAATTTTCTATCTGACCTTTCTTAACACCTAAATCTATCTGAGTTTATCTAGGTAAGTACTAATTGTATGCTGTATATGTTGAGCTGTCGGTTACGTTGAGTTAAGCGGTTTAAGCATCTTGTATTACAGCCGAATACTTGCTTTCTTTTCAAAACTCATTTATTACTGGTTTAAGCATAATTAACTCCGTCATGAATTAGACCCTCCTTTGCTATCAGGCGTTCATCCCTAGGAATACTCACGGTGTACAGTGCATTTGGCATATCCACAGTGTTCCAGACTCAAGGTATACTCACGGTGTACAGTGCATTTGGCATATCCACAGTGTTCCAGACTCAAGGCATACTAACGGTGTACTGTACGTTAAAGTAGTTCCACAGCTGTATGTTAACCTTGGTGTACTAACGGTGTACGGTGCAGCGAGCATATCCACAGCTGTATTTTAACCTTGGTGTACTAACGGTGTACGGTGCAGCGAGCATTTCCACAGCTTTATTGTTCCTAGACCCATATTCTAAAAGGGTGACTTCTAGGTATTCCACGATGAAATAAACCTACGGCAGTTCCTTAGCTTTTCCCACGTATTTAAACGTTATACGAAGTACTGTGCCGTTTTACAGAATATTCATAGCTTCATACTGTAATATGAGATAACTATATCTACGTAGTATTAGGGTTAATCAGATCCTATCCTAAGGCAATAGTCACGTGAAAGACTGGAAAGGGTGGACACTAAATTAAGTCTATATTAATGTAAAACTCAACCAGATACACAACAAAACAATCACCAATCATAATACTGGGGACATTATTCCACAACGGATTGTGCCCACGACTTTCATAGCTTCCACGTTCCGTACTACACACATTCGTGATGATTCCGGCGCAATACAAATGAAAGCCGTATAACGTTACTTCCGTTATTTCATAATGTTTATCCCACTGAATTAAATATCATCCATAATCCTAATATCTATATTTCAACAATCACAGTATTAAACTACGTAAATAGCATGGCAATATTCGCAACACAAACAAAGATATCATGCAAACAAAACATAATAACCGTAAGTAAAGGAATAAGTAATAACCAGTATTTAAGCAGCGTAACACTGAGTAGTACAAGCTAGAATCTTGAAAACTTCAATACAATAAAATTCCCAAGCTACAGCTATCTTCCCCACTCGAACCGTGCCTACATCTCTCTAGTTCTCTAGAGAGAGAAACTAGAGAGAGAAGCTAACCTAATCTAATTCTCCTCTAACTCCTAAAAGTAGTGCTAGAGAGAGAATGTGTGTGAGATAGAAAGTGAGAGAATTCTATGAAGAATGGTGTGTGAAATGAGGTGAATGAGGTCTCTATTTATAGGCAAGCCTTGGATCCAAGAGTACAAGTCCACAAGCATACGTACAAGCCAACGAAGCAAGGAAGAGGCTGTGTGAGACCAAATGAGGCCGTGTACGGCCCTATAGAGGCCGTGTACGGCTCTCTACAGGCCGTGTACGGCCCTGTGGTGGCCGTGTGCTAGGCCGTGTGATTTTTCCGACTTTTCTCGCATCTTCGGAAGGCCGTATCTTCTTCGTTTCGCATCCGATTGACTTGATTCTTTCGCCTAAGGCTTCGTAATTCCGTTACGCTTCTAATGATTCCAATTTGGTAGAAATTGGATGTGTGGGGCCCGGGCGTGTTCAGAATACGTTTTGTAGCTTTCGGCTGCGCTGTGACTTGCATAACTTTCTCGTCCTTGATCCGTTCTGAGCAATCCTTATATCCACGTTCTTGTAATCTTCATAGCTACAAAATAAGACCATTATGAGGCTCTGGTATGAAGTTTACAGTAGAATTAGGGTTAGGCTCAGAATAGTGCCTATTTAGGTCAGTTTTCTGCCCTTTTTGCTTGATTTTCAAAAGACCGATAAGTTCATACCTTTCTAACAAATGTTATTGAATAATGATGATTTTAAGATGTATTTGTTAGAAAAGAGCTAAATATGGGACAATTAATGCATGTAAAAACGTGACTTTTTGCGTTACATCAAATATCCCACACTTAAGCTTTTGCTTGTCCTCAAGCAAACCTCATTTGGAAAATAGTTTTTTTGAAAAATTATTTTGGATGCTTAGAGAATCTTCCGCAGAAAGTCACTTTCTTCAAAGTAGATAAATCTTTTCGGAAAGTAAGCATCAACAAAAATTAACTATACTTAAACATAAAATTGATTAACCCTTTTTGGCATGCTTTGCAACTCTCGAGACGTAGATGTACATGACTGGGCGATTCTCACAAGTGGGTCACTCAATTCACTCAAAGTGTATCGGGTTACCTATAATCTATAGAAACGAAATCGCTCATTGCCAGTCATGCAGTGCTTATCGTCATAGGCTTGGTCGAGAATCGAATCTCCACCACTCCTTTGAGAACGGTGCTAATTATCCCAAGGCATTTCAGTGGGTTGTGTGAGTAAGGGTAAGGTAGGTAAGGATAGGGGTAGTTTGGTCAATGGTTTTAGGGTTTTGGAACTTCAGACTCGGAGGTTTCAAAGATCAAAGCAAGTTTCACTTGAGACAACTTCTAGAGTAGACTCATCTCCTAGAGGAATAATCTCTTCTTTTGATGTTTCTTTTTTGTGTTTTGATAGATTTTTCTTCTTTGGAGAGTAGTCTTCTTCTTCTAGGAGTTCTCCAAGGTCTGCTTTTCTTTTCTTTTTTTTTTCTTTTTCTTTTCTTTTTCTTTTCTTTTTCTTATTTTTATGACCTTGGAGATCCTTCATATAGTGAGACATCTTTGACTTCTCTTTTGACAAGTACCAATTTTTCGTACTGTCTTTGGCGGATAATATCTTCGTGATGAGTAATACTTCGATTTTGTACCGTATCTTCATTTTGGATTTCTTTCTTTAAACTCTTGATAGGTACGGAGAGATGTTTGAAGATGAGACACCAATAGAAAGATATTTCAAGTAGCCCTCACTTATGATCTATGAAGTTTCACGAGCTGGAATGGTGTTTGGTGGGAAAGTGTTTGTGTTGTGGGGAAGTGTTTTAGGGTTTAGAGAAATGAAATGGCTAAGACGTAAAGGGTTTTCTAATTGGATCATCAACAATCTTAGAAAGAAAGTTGGAAGGGTTGGCTTGAAAAGATATGAAAGAAATGGGTTAATCCTAATAAATGCCAAGATCATCTAATTGCACCTATACCGCGTACGGCACCCATTGGTATGGTCTCGAAACGCATTCAGGAGCAAGTTCTAATTCAAAGACACATGCATCGGCGCACACTCAGAAATGAAAGTGAAGCATTAAAAGTGAATGCTTATTAAAGGCTCAAGTACCTCACAATCAAAGGGTCATATGCACCAAGTCATGCGATGCCTAGAGGATTTCTCAGTTTTAGTTTAAGATACGTTCTTATCTTTGCCTTATCTTACTTTCCAAAGCAATTTATTTATTTTGACAGAAGGTTTATCTCTTTTAAAAGAATATTCTAAGACTAAAACCTTTTGAAAATATTCGAAATCAACCGAATGGATGTCGAACATCGTCGAGGTTGGGTTTTCGAATGTTTTGGTGATTAAAAATCTCAACCTTTTGGGTTGGTTTTGCGAAAATTTTTTGAAAAAGTTTGAATGAAAACGGAGGTATTACTTTGGACCGGCAAATATAAACTTGCGGTATATATATACCGTGTATCTCACACTTAAAACAACATTGTCCTCAATGTTCATTGCTAAGACGTAGGATTTTCTTCGGGAAAAATCCCACACTTAGGTTTTGAAATAGTGGAACAATTTTAAGTGTTTTGAAAAATTTGGTGGGATGGAATCCCACACTTAGAATTTAGGCAATATTTGGATATGTGGTAATGGTGAAAATCATGACAAAAAGAAAGGAACTTCCCTACGATAGAGACGGGGAGATGGTTTTAAGAAAGAAGCGGCGGTCTGCAGGTGATTGAAATTCCTTGGTTGAATCCATGCAGAAAGCAGTTTCTTCGTGAATGATCGGCATCTCCCTTCCTCAATTCTCATTTGCACAAACACAATTCACTTATTCTAACTAAGAAGAAAAACAGAAATAAAACATAATAAGTAAACTAAATAACTGATAACTAAATGATAAAGAAACTAAGCAGACTGTGTCTGATAGTTCATGTTCCAAAAATATTACAAAGTAAAGTTCCACAACCACGCAATAAGTCAAAAGTATGGAATAGAGGAAATAGTAAGTATGTAGATATGGGTGCACAGATCTAGGGTGCTGGAGAACCCTGATCAGAGTCCTGAACAGAAGGCTGAACCGGTGGAGGAACTGAGGATGGTCCGGCAACTGACTGCTGACCACTGGAGACTCTCTGCTCCTCTGACCTCACCTGCCTATACTGCATCAATACATCTCTAAGGGAGCAAGCAGGTAACTTCATCGGATCATCTAATGCCAACTGTCTGAAATCCTCAAAAGTCATCCCCTCACGCTCCATCTTGGATCTGTAGATGTGCCTAAGTATCTCCTCTGTAGGAAGCTGATCAGAAGGTATAGGGTCTAATGCCAACAATCCCTGAAACTCTGATAAGGTGAATGGATCAGTGCCCAAATGAACAACATCTGGCCGGTAGGAACCAACAGCCTCTCCTCCTGCGGACTGCTGAGAAGAACGGGCTCTACGGGCTGACATAGTAGGATGTGGGAATGCAGCATCAACCGATAAACAATGCTTGACTGATCGTGTGGGTGGAATGGTAGTGGTAGGTGGTATGTGGGTAGTGTATGGTGGTATGGTAGTAGGTGGTGGAATGGTAGTAGATGGTGGAATGGTAGTGGATGGTGGAATGGTAGTGGATGGTGGAACTGGTGGTAGTGGCACACACTCGTACAGGAGCGGCTCGGGAGCTGGAATACCTAAAGCCCTAGCTATAAGTGCCTGATGCGCGTTGTTGGCAGCCAACGTGTGCAATATGAAGTACTGGGTCAAGGGAGTGACTGGATCTGTATGTCGTATCTGAGCTCGGGGACCTGATGTCCCAACCCCAGCATCCCTGACTGGTGTCCTGGTACTCCTAGGCACAGCCGGTACTCTATCCACTCTATCAACAATCGGAGTCTCAACATCCTCCTCTCTGACCCTCTTCCTGGTCATGAAACATCCAGGGATAAGCTCATCAGTGTCCTTCCAGTAACACTGTCTCTCAGAACCCTCAGTGATTTCCAAGTCACATGGTAATGAAGTGGAAGACACCCTATACTCGGCCTCGTGACTCTTTTTCAAGAGTTGCAACCCTCTCAACAATCTGGTGATGAAAGCTCCCATAAAAACATGCTTCGTCAGGTCCAAGTTCTTCTCCTTTGCCATCCTCTCAGCAATAATGCAAGCCACATTAATATTCTGGCGGCTCATGATAGCATCAATGATATACAGCTCATCCCCATTTATCGGCCTGGTCTCCTTCTTTCCCATAATAGATGTAACAATAAGCTTATGTAGGAGACGTAGCTGAGGTAGAATCAAAGCCGAGGACTTGGCACCACAAGTGTAATGTGTGCCCGTCAGCTCACTCCAAATGACTCTATGGCTCCTCTCGGGAAGATGAGGAATCGTCCGATGACTATGTAAGAACCAATCTGAGCTAATCTGATCCGCTGAATACAATCCCAAATGTCTAGCTAAGCCCGAAATAGAAACACTCTGGCTCTTCCCTCGGTATCTGAATTCTATCTTCTTGTCATCTCCAATCCCTAACTCTGGGTTAAGCTCAAATGTCATCAGAAACTCAGTGGCAACCTCGGGGTATATGGGCTCACGAATGCTAAAAAGCTGAATCCAAGAGTCGAACTTATGTCCCTGAACCTCGTATCCTATCAAATTCCTCATCCTATCATCAATTCCAAGTTTCCCCATGTCTTCCCAAACTATGTACCGATTACTTCCAAATGCCCTCTTTAGCCATTTCCGAATCAAAGTCTTTTCTTGTGTAGTCTTGGCCAAATAAGCTAGAGTAGGTGGAATCGGGTCCATCTGTTTAAGAAAAACAAGGAAACAAATCATATAACAATAATTGGACAATATAATATTGATTCCAAATTTTCAGAAAAAATTCGAAATGTAGGCTTTATATTTTGCAATTATCCCATTATTATTTTTATGAATTCCCTAAAAACCGCAATCATCAATCCGCAATTTATCCAAATAAACAAAACCGCAGCTTTCCTATTTTTCTAAGATTACTTAAATATGAATATTTCTAAACATGCTAAGTAATCGAATAATCAAGCAAGCATCATGATCATAAATCATATAATTACCTTACTATGATTAAAATAAGCAAGCAAAGCAATTTTATTTATCATCCATCATTTTGGTTAAGCATAAGACTTTTAATTAGAGGATAATTAATTCGAAATCTCACTAACTTTATTAATTAAAGTAGTGCTACTCCAAATATATTTAATTGCATTTTCATGAAGCAAATTATACAAAGTTTAAAATAAATACCATTTAAAAAGATAATGATTTTAATTAAAGTAATGGTTTTTAAATAGTTTTGTATAAAAAGCCTTACTTTAATTCATAAGAATGCAATTAAATTAATCCTCTAATCCTTAATAATCAATTACTCATGTAAACTAATCATTTTAAGCACAAATTAATCACCGAAAAGTCAATCATAAGCAAATAATCATTCAAGAAAGTCAAAATAGCTAAAACCCTAACAAAAAGTCAACTCTCAAAATCAAAACATCAAATCTAGCCATGGAAACCTCAAATTACTTCCGCAAACATGTTAACAATCAAGCATATAATATTTTGCAAGCAAAAAGCATGGAACTTGATGATCAAAACTCAAGATCTAAGTATAAACCCTAACTTTATAAAAATATTCAAAATGATGATTTTAGGTTAGAATCATACCTCAACCTTGATGTAAAGATGTTCTAGATGCAAAAGAGATGAAGATATGGAAGATTTGAAGCTTGATTTGAAGAAAAATGATGAAAAAATGGAGAAATGGAGATGGTGATGGTGGTGACGGTTTTGGAAGAGAAAGGAGGAAGAAGAAGTTGCTTTTCACTTTTTGTAAAAAGTGGTGGAAGCTTCCTTTGCTTTATGCATTTTTAAATTGCATTTTTAAAATGCAATTTCAACTTAAATGCGAACGAAACGAAACGTATACTTGGGTTTTTAAAGTTAAAATATTTTTTTATGAAAATCAACCAAAATACGCACGAAACTTTCGTATTTAAATTCGTATATTAAAAACGTAACATTAATTCGCGAGCGAAAACATTTTCGTTTTTAAATACGTTTTATTAAATCTTTTTGTGTTCTTTAAAATTCAAAACCAATCCAAATAAAATTTTCCAAAATTTAAATTAAAACTTTGTCAAATTTCTGAAACGTTTGGACTGTTCGCGAAAATTCGTTTAAAAACTTACGCGTTTAAACTTTAAAGAACGTTTTTCTTTGTTTTTATAAAAGTAAATTAAAAGAAAATCAGATTGAAATAATTTTTGTCCTAATTAACAAAATATTCAAACTTATTTACATCAGACCATCACCATTTATCTGTTAGTGCTTGTGACGGCACTTTCAGATAATCCTGAAGCATGCGAGAAAGTGTGGCGAAGAACGAACGTACCTTGAAGCGCTTTAATGATACTATGAATTAGGTCAGCGAGATTTATATAATAACGCTCAAATTCTCGTAAGAATTCTTTTTCTTCTTGACCTAATGCTAGTAACGCATTAATGAATTGGTTAAATGCTCGTCTTACCTTCCTCGGATTCGAAATACCATCCCTGAATCCTGTGTCTATAAAGCATAGATCAAAGAGCAATTCTCCGATAACATGCTGAAATTCCTTTTCTTCTTTTGAATCAGGGTTTCCAGTAGTAGAGTGAACTACTTGGGAAGTTTTTCTGATGTAGATCCTTTGTTGCTCAGTAAAAGGGAATTTAGATGTTAGTAACAACTGAGTAAGCTTAACATGGATTTTCTTCCTCTTTTGGAAGAAAGCAGAATCTATGGCTTTCTCAGTAGAATCAGAGAAAATTGATCTCAGTTCATTAATCAGATAAGTGGCAGGATCAACAAAGAACAGTTTAACGCATGGAATCAAGGTATAAGTGATAGGGGCTCTTTCAATCCAAAATTCGAGCTCGTCAATCAGGGCAGCAACATAACGATTAATCTTAATCTGTAAAACAGATGGATACTCGGTGCTAGCTATTAGATCCATTAGTAGGTCTAACTCTGATTTCAGTGATAACTCGTCCTTTTGATTGTAATTAGCACGTAGACATGTTATTATCCTATCGATCACTACAAAGGTCTTCCTCTGCTCAGTTGAAAAGGGGAAATCTGATATCTTAAGGTTTCTAAGAAAATCAGCACAGATATCTATTCTCCTACTGGGCTTGTGAAAGTTTCCTAAGTGATGCTTATTACTTGATTCTGGTGGGTTATTACTTGGTTCAGTGTTGGGCAAGGTTGGTGTTTCTATTTCAGGATCCTCCGGACACTGGAGACGCTCATCCACTTCTACACTTTGGAAAAGAGTAGTGGGGTAGGCTCGCAATATATCTGGAAGATCATACCTGAAGTATTCATCTAAGCAATGAAGTCGCTCATTTAAATCCATCCAAGGCATTGGTGGATAGAAGAAAACTTCAATACCGAAAGGAACGTCTTCTGGTAGGGTGGCAGGTCTAAGGTAATGTGGATACTTAGATAAGATTGATAAAATCTCAGAGTCAAGTGTGGGTTGACCACTTAATTCAATAGTGACAGAAGGTGGAATCTTCTGCTGAGATATATCAAAACCTAGGTCTAAGGATGAATATTTGTCAATCTCAACTTCCTGGTTAACACAGACCTCTTTGTGGGAAGACACAAAGAATTCCGCATCGTCCATGATCGTTATCTCATCCATGGGAGAAATAAGATTGGAAGGAGAATTAGGGTTTTCTAGGGTTTTCTAATTTTTTTTGTATTTTTTTCTAAATTAATTAACTACTAAAGCAAATAACTTCCTAAAGTAATGAAAATCTTAAGGAAGGGTCTCCTAAAAGTCAACTATCTACGGTAATCTTAAAGTTCACTACGCTCAACCGATCCCCGGCAGCGGCGCCAAAAACCTGTTGCGCCGTCAGAGTGCTGACACAGCCGCGGTCGTTTTCCAAGGGGGGTTGGCACGGCGGTCCTGCAGGCAACGACGCAACAACGTGTGAATGTGTTAGGTTTTAAATTTATATGAGTTGGGGCTCAAACTATAAGTACTACCTACTTTTGGGGAGTAAGCAGTAAGTATAACTCGAGTGTCGTTCTTAAAATCGGAGCGAATGGAACCAAAAGGGACTTACCGTAAATGAGCTTTCTGATAGGATGGGTTTATAAAAGTAGGTAGGTTTTGGTTGGTTATCTAAGCTAATACTAAATAAAACAAGTAAATTAAACAGAGAGTAGGCAACAGGTAGAGCGTGATTGCTGAAACTTCGATAATTAGGGTTTCTGGATGATATTCATTAGACAGATGATTGGAGACTACCTTGGGCAAATCATCAGACGGACAGTCGGTGTAAACACTAGGACCCTACGTTTTAGTCTAAAAGCCTAAAAGCATATGTCACTGAATCCTAGGTTATCCTGATGCTGATCAGAAACAGGTTGTTCAAACCCCCCTCACTTGCCTTGTAAGACTAAGCGACCTCTACGGATGATATATCCTGGGTGTAGGCATAAGGTAACAAACTGCAATTTTCTATCTGACCTTTCTTAACACCTAAATCTATCTGAGTTTATCTAGGTAAGTACTAATTGTATGATGTATATGTTGAGCTGTCGGTTATGTTGAGTTAAGCGGTTTAAGCATCTTGTATTACAGCCGAATACTTGCTTTCTTTTCAAAACTCATTTATTACTGGTTTAAGCATAATTAACTCCGTCATGAATTAGACCCTCCTTTGCTATCAGGCGTTCATCCCTAGGAATACTCACGGTGTACAGTGCATTTGGCATATCCACAGTGTTCCAGACTCAAGGTATACTCACGGTGTACAGTGCATTTGGCATATCCACAGTGTTCCAGACTCAAGGCATACTAACGGTGTACTGTACGTTAAAGTAGTTCCACAGCTGTATGTTAACCTTGGTGTACTAACGGTGTACGGTGCAGCGAGCATATCCACAGCTGTATTTTAACCTTGGTGTACTAACGGTGTACGGTGCAGCGAGCATTTCCACAGCTTTATTGTTCCTAGACCCATATTCTAAAAGGGTGACTTCTAGGTATTCCACGATGAAATAAACCTACGGCAGTTCCTTAGCTTTTCCCACGTATTTAAACGTTATACGAAGTACTGTGCCGTTTTACGGAATATTCATAGCTTCATACTGTAATATGAGATAACTATATCTACGTAGTATTAGGGTTGATCAGATCCTATCCTAAGGCAATAGTCACGTGAAAGACTGGAAAGGGTGGACACTGAATTAAGTCTATATTCATGTAAAACTCAACCAGATACACAACAAAACAATCACCAATCATAATACTGGGGACATTATTCCACAACGGATTGTGCCCACGACTTTCATAGCTTCCACGTTCCGTACTACACACATTCGTGATGATTCCGGCGCTATACAAATGAAAGCCGTATAACGTTACTTCCGTTATTTCATAATGTTTATCCCACTGAATTAAATATCATCCATAATCCTAATATCTATATTTCAACAATCACAGTATTAAACTACGTAAATAGCATGGCAATATTCGCAACACAAACAAAGATATCATGCAAACAAAACATAATAACCGTAAGTAAAGGAATAAGTAATAACCAGTATTTAAGCAGCGTAAGACTGAGTAGTACAAGCTAGAATCTTGAAAACTTCAATACAATAAAATTCCCAAGCTACAGCTATCTTCCCCACTCGAACCGTGCCTACATCTCTCTAGTTCTCTAGAGAGAGAAACTAGAGAGAGAAGCTAACCTAATCTAATTCTCCTCTAACTCCTAAGAGTAGTGCTAGAGAGAGAATGTGTGTGAGAGAGAAAGTGAGAGCATTCTATGAAGAATGGTGTGTGAAATGAGGTGAATGAGGTCTCTATTTATAGGCAAGCCTTGGATCCAAGAGTACAAGTCCACAAGCACACGTACAAGCCAACGAAGCAAGGAAGAGGCCGTGTGAGACCAAATGAGGCCATGTACGGCCCTGCAGAAGCCGTGTACGGCTCTCTACAGGCCGTGTACGGCTTGGTGGAGGCCGTGTACGGCCCTGTGGTGGCCGTGTGCTAGGCCGTGTGATTTTTCTGACTTTTCTCGCATCTTCGGAAGGCCGTATCTTCTTCGTTTCGCATCCGATTGACTTGATTCTTTCGCCTACGGCTTCGTAATTCCGTTACGCTTCTAATGATGCCAATTTGGTAGAAATTGGATGTGTGGGGCCTGGGCGTGTTCAGAATACGTTTTGTAGCTTTCGGCTGCGCTGTGACTTGCATAACTTTCTCGTCCTTGATCCGTTCTGAGCAATCCTTATATCCACGTTCTCGTAATCTTCATAGCTACAAAATAAGACCATTATGAGGCTCTGGTATGAAGTTTACAGTAGAATTAGGGTTAGGCTCAGAATAGTGCCTATTTAGGTCAGTTTTCTGCCCTTTTTGCTTGATTTTCAAAAGACCGACAAGTTCATACCTTTCTAACAAAAGTTATTGAATAATGATGATTTTAAGATGTATTTGTTAGAAAAGAGCTAAATATGGGACAATTAATGCATGTAAAAACGTGACTTTTTGCGTTACATCAGGGACCTAAGCTTTACTACAGCTGTATAGCAGCAGTATGACCTAGGGTCGTTCTTCAAGCTAATCGTATTGTGAAACGAAAGTATCAAGACAGGTTGTTTATTTTAGTGATGGAATTTTTAAAACAGAGTTTTGAGTGGGTTTTTGTTACTAAGGTCCGTAATTTAAAGCAATTAAATAAAAAGTAAATAAATGGAAAACAGAAATATGGATGAAATCGGTATGGATGAGATGTGTTTGTTATGACTTCGTTAGCTTATGCGGGGGTGATGTTAGGGTTTTGATATGAAAACGTCTTTTTGAAGGTTTGTGTCTTATCTGAGCTTAATTGTTCGTAGTGTAAACACTAGCACCCTAGTGATTGGGGAGACCAATCAGTATGTCACTGAGTACTAGGCCAAATTGAGCCTGATCGGAGGAGGATGCTCAACTCTTCAACGTTATCCAGTGATGGAGTAACGACCCTTCTTGGAATGTTAGTTCCTGGGTGCATGAGATAGAGTAACATACCCACTAAGGTTCCGACCTTTCTTAACACTACGGGGACAACGAAGTCAAACAAGGCATTTAAGATTAAGACTTGGTTTGGTAACTATTAACTTTATATTAATGGTTATATATTAGTCTAGAGCTTTCATCACGGTGTACAGTGCGATTATGCATTTCCACAGTTTTCCAGACCCGAGATGTACTAACGGTGTACAGTGCAATTAAGCATTTCCACAGTGTTCCAGATCTTTAGGTGTACTAACGGTGTACAGTGCGATCAAGCATTTCCACAGCTTTGAAGTTAAACCAGGATGTGACACAGTCTTCAACCACCGACATTTCCTTAGCTCCTACGTATTTGTACTCCACCAGAGGTGTTTCCAACGTTACACGAAGTACAGTGCCGTTTACCGTGGTCTTTCCGGGGTCACATACTTTATGGTCACTCTAGACTAGTTTAAACTGAGTTTGTATTAAAGCCCAACCATCTATGATATAAACCAGCCCTCACTATTTCCCAATAAATCCCTGATTGATTCACGGTGTACTATACGAAAGGCTTTAAATAGTATTTCCACAGCTACGCAATTCAGACCATGTTTACAGTTTCAGAAAACATAGACAGGTAGTGACCGTTTGATCAAGGTTCGCGACTCCTTGTCATAAAGGTTCTAATCACGTTTAATTGGAGGAAAGGCGATTAGGTTTAGAAATGCATAAATACAAGGTTAATAAATCACCGGTTTTCATTATAGGATATAATTGGGATCATTACTTCCACAACGGATTGTGCCCATGACTTTCATAGCTTCCACGTTCCGTACTACACACATAAGTGATGATTCCGGCGCTATACAAATGAAAGCCGTATAACGTTACCTCCGTTGTTTCATAATGTTATCATCCCAATCATATATTTAAAGTAGCATCACCCCACAAATATATAAACTAACTACATCATAACAAACACACAAGGAAACTACTCACTACGCATAATAACAGGTCCTAAATCTAGCATAACAACAATAGCAATTATCATTATAACAGATAAGGAAAGAAGTAACCGTTAATAAAGCGTAGATTGAATAAGCGTTTAGAGGGAGAGTACAAGCAGAACTTCCGCAATATCCTTGACAATATTACAATAAAAGCCCCTGGACTATTCCCTATGCTATTACAAAAGTAGCCCCTCCTTTAGTTTCAGTTAAATACTAACTGAGAACTAACGAGATCAAACCCTAATTTCTAGAGAGAGAAAGAAAGAAAGAGAGAATAGAGAGAGAGTGTGTGAGAGAGAAAGTGGAAATGGAGAAATGTGTGGAATGGTGAGGTGTTTTGAATGTTGGAGGAGTGACCTCCTATTTATAGGCAAAGCTTGAAATCAGTCGTACAAGTCGCGAAGCACGCACGTACAAGCAAACGAAGGACAAACGAGCAACATATGGGGTACCAGGGGCCGTATACGGCCTTCATAAAGCCGTATACGGTGAATGAAGGGCTGTATACGGTCTATGAAGGGCCGTATACGGTGTGCAAGGCCGTATACGGCTTCTGTCTGATTTCGTTCGTTGCTTAAAACGTCCATATCTCCTTCGTTACGCGTCCGTTTGACCTGATTCTTTCGCCTGTGTCTTCGTAATTCCGTTACGCTTCTAATGGTGCCAATATAACTGAAATTAGATGTGTATAACTTTAGCATAGCTGAAATCACTTTATAGGAGTTTGTAACCGTCCTGTCTTCTCCGTTCTTTATCTGATTTGCATGATTCTTGATTTTCTCGTCTCGATTTTACCTATTACAACATATCATAAGGTTAAAATGTGTTTATCATAGGATAAATGAGGGTGCGAGAATTGGTTGTTGCTTATTTGCTCCGTTTTGCTCGTTATTCGGATATTTTTACTGACTTTTGTAGCAACGTCTATATTTTGAGCACTTTAGTGAATTTTGGTAAATAATGATTGTTTTGGAATGTTTTCACTAAATATGTGCCCAAAAAGTGTGGAATAATGGCCTTGAAAACATGACTTTTTGCGTCACATCACTAACCCTTGGTTAAGTATCAGTAAGTTACACTTAGACCCCAGCAACTATAAATTTTTAAACATCCGTTGATGGTTCGTAACAGAATCGCTCCAACACATTTAGTGGGCCTAGACTATGACCATTAGGCAGTATTTTTTATTAGGTATAGTTGGTTCAGGGACTACATCATACAAGTTTAATTTAACATAGCCTGATCAACTATGTACAATTAAATAAAGATGATGTGAGAACTGAAATGGCTTATGTTGAATAGGAATGCACTAGTTGACTCTGACCTCGAGAGAACTGTGACTCTTAATTGTTTTGTGCTAGACACTTTAGGCTATTATATGTACTGTAGGTATATATGAATAGGCCTCACACGATAATATACTCGCTAACGCTCACACCACCGAAGACAACAAGTATAGTTACTACAACGTCACTCGATATAAAGAAAGGGATTTTGTTCTCATCTAATACCGTCTACCTATTTATACGCGTATAACATTTTGCAACACATTACGCTGTACCGTCATGTGCTCACAAGGAAGATTATCACTTCGTATTCCTTCCACCATTTCTATCCTTCGGAATCACGATTTAAACCTATTGCTAGTGGAACTTCTAGGTCTCCATAAGCTAAGCGTTACCCCACTCACACTGTCGATAGCATCACTATCATCCGGACGAATTCCGAATCTTGATACACTAATTCCTGGCATCTTTTAATCATGCCGCCGCGACGAACATACACTCAAGCTGAAGTTGATCAACTGGTTGGTGATGCACTAATTGCTGGGCAACGGCGATCCGAAAGTGCTGAAACACCACCAAATACCACTCTGGTAAAACCTTGCACATACAAGGACTTCCTTAGCTGCAAGCCTCCGAACTTCAAAGGCACTGAAGGTGCTATTGGATTATTGCGCTGGCTGGAAACCCCAATCAAAACCAACCATCATCCAAGAGGGCTGATTCTGATAAGGTCTCCAACACTGGTTCTGAGTCCAACAAGGGTTACACTGGGAATAAACCCTTCTGTTCAAAGTGTCGCCGACATTATGAAGGTCTTTGCGGCACTCCTTGTGGAAAATGTCGGCATCTGGCCAAAGACTGCAGATCTACCAATGCCAACACCACCGCTGACAAACCTAAGTCCTGCTATGAGTGTGGAGACACAGGGCACTTTAGGAATGAGTGCCCAAAGCTGAAGAACAAGAGCAACAACACAGCTTAGGGACGAGCCTTCGTTTTGAACTCAAAGGAAGCCCGCCAAGACCCGAATGTAGTCTCGGGTACGTTCCTTCTCAACAATCTTACTGCCTCTGTTCTATTTGATACTGGTGCTGATAGGAGTTTTATACCTGATGAGTTTAGTCTGTTGCTTGACATTACTCCTATTGCCTTAGATGATAAGTACATGGTAGAGTTAGCTAATGGTAAACTCATAGAGACCGACAGTGTAATACCTAATTGCACTTTAAATCTATCTGATGAGCTCTTTTCTATTGACCTTATACCTGTCAAGATCAGAAGTTTCGACGTCATTGTTGGCATGGACTGGCTGTCCAAACATTGTGCCGAAATTGTCTGCCACGACAAAATCATCCGTATTCCTCTCATCACCGGGGGTACTCTGATCATACAAGGGGAGACCGGTGGGACGAGATTGAATATCATCTCATGTATGAAAACCCGCAAATGTCTGAGAAAGGGTTATCAGGCAATCCTCGCACACGTTATGGAGAAAAAGTTGGAAGAGAAACGACTTGAGGATGTGCCCATCGTTAGAAACTTTCCAGAGGTTTTTCCCGAAGACTTGCCTGGTCTTCCACCACCGAGACAAGTTGAGTTCTCAATCGACCTTGTACCCGGAGCAGCACCCGTGGCACGAGCACCTTATCGCTTAGCCACATCCGAATTGCAAGAGTTGTCCACTCAATTACAGGAACTTCTAGACAAAAGATTTATTAGACCGAGTTCTTCACCTTGGGGAGCTCCGGTCCTGTTTGTGAAAAAGAAGGATAGTTCATTCAGGATGTGTATCGACTACAGAGAGTTGAATAAATTAACCGTCAAGAACCGTTACCCACTCCCTCGTTTAGATGACCTATTCGACCAACTTCAGGGGTCAAGTTTCTATTCGAAGATAGATCTACGATCAGGTTATCATCAGTTACGAGTTCGTGACATCGACATCCCAAAGACTGCCTTCCGAACTCACTATGGGCATTACGAGTTCCAAGTGATGCCATTTGGTTTGACAAACGCACCGGCTGTATTCATAGATCTTATGTACCGAGTGTGCAAACCATATCTCGACAAGTTTGTCATTGTCTTCATCGATGACATTCTCATTTACTCGCCCAATGAACAGGAACACGTGCAACATCTCAAAGCCATTCTAGAACTTCTTAGACATGAAGAGTTATATGCTAAGTTCTCCAAGTGTGAGTTCTGGATGCAAACCGTTCAATTCCTTGGTCATGTGATTGACAGTCAGGGAATTCACGTAGATCCAACAAAGATTGAGGCTATCAAGTGCTGGCAAGCACCGACAACGCCGACCGAAGTACGCCAATTTTTAGGACTGGCGGGTTATTATCGGCGCTCCATTGAGAATTTCTCAAAAATAGCCCAACCACTCATGATACTGACTCAGAAAGAGAAGAAGTTCGATTGGACTGATAAACAAGAGTCAGCATTTCAGCTATTGAAACAAAAGCTTTGCAGTGCGCCTATTCTATCATTACCCGAAGGTAAAGATGGCTCCGTGGTATACAGTGATGCCTCACACCAAGGTCTTGGTTGCTGTTAGATCCCGGATGGGGATGGATCTAAACGTGATTTAAACCGCGACTGATTGAATAGAGGAAATCAACAACCGTCAATTGAACATGTAATTAACCGAAACACAAATCACACGAGAGTATAAATAATGTTTTGTTTATATTGATAAAACAAAAACAACTGATTAATCTCCAAATACAAACTCTCAAAATCTCACTTTCTCTAATCTCTCCTCTGCTCTCTCTCTCATTTACACCTTGAAAAACACACACTAAAAATGAAGACTTGTAAAAAAATGAACCACAAAACCACTATTTATAGGATGACTTTTAGTGTTTAGCGACACTTGCCAAGTGTCGCTATAGCGTCACTGGCTAAGTGTCGCATATAGCGACACTAGCTAAGTGTCGCTAAAAACACACTTAGTCAAAACTCAACTTTCTAATCACCTATAAATACAAAACTTTTAAAGACTAATTTACTTTGACATGTACATTTATTGACCAACTGACTGACACACATTTTTGCACCAACAAACTCCCCCATGTCAGCAGCTTGGTCACATAATTCTTCAATTAGTCTTCACCAATAAACTCCTTCATGTCTTCAACAATCAGAAAACTCCCCCATTGAAATAGCATGGTCTTCCAAGAAATCTTGATGTCCAAATTCATGTGACTGACACAAATTTATCATACAATAAGATCTTCAAACTCAGTGACCATCTCTCAATCATCAGCAGCTTCTCCGATAAAATTATCTTCACAATCTTTGGAGAATAACCGACATCCTTTACATCTTCAATATTTGACTTTAACAAGATATGTGATATTGAAGAAAATAACATAGAAATAAAATCTTTTTGAATTTTTTTTTTTTATAAATGAAAAGTAAAGAACGAAGATTAAAATAAATTGGGGATAGGATTGTTTTAAGTCTGCTTAGGGATCATATCAGGCCAACATGCAATTATTAGGAAATAGTAAGTGTTATTTCGATCATCAGTATATTTGTCCACTTTAAATTTACTTGACATATTTAAAGCACTTTTTATAAAAATTAGTTCAAGACGATCATCGGTATTGTTTGTCCACTTAAACATGTTACATCCGTATCTGTGAGCTAACCTTTATTGTTAGTATGAATATTAATTTTGTGAAACCTATTATATGATATACTGATAAACTTTAGTAAAACGCATAACGCTGCATAATTTACAGACAAGGTAGATATTACAAGACCAAGTTTATCTCGGCTATCTCGTAACATACACTTGACCTTCAAATTTAGGCATACATCAAACTGATTATGAAGATACTAGTGGCCCCAGATCTGTACTTAGTACAACAGAGGGTCCCTTAGTATGAACATAACAAGTTTGAGACTATTTGCATAACTAATAGATTCAGGTCTGTACATGAGTACAACAATAGTCACCATTAGTTAGGCTAATAATCATATTATTACTATATGCCAATTTTGCACTTACATAATAATTATGACAGCGTATGGTAGTACCTCCATTTATCAATTAAGACTTATTTCATACATCATATAACATTTTTCACAAAGTAATAGACAAGTTTTAATATTACTTCTTACTCACTCACAAACCGGTGTGTATCATGTCTACCGATACATCATATGATAAAGCTAATATTTATAAAAGATGTGTTAAATATGTCACATCAAACATAAACCTTAAAATTTCCATTTTTATGCATGTCACCCGATGTACTATCATATCCCAAATTGTTTACAGACACAACCCATCGTCTTTTCAAGACTTAAGAATCTTGCTGTTCACATTTCTGATCTAAATAATCAGAATTTTTAACTTTTAAAATTACTCCCCCTGAACAGCAAATTCTTATAATTCCAAAAATACTCCCCTGTAACACAAAACATATTTTTTTATTTTTAATTTAACAAATTTCGCAACATTGCATTTCTTTGATACTAAGAAGTACAAAGAATGGTTGTTGCATTGTTAAACAAGAACAAGACACACAAAAAATTTCAAGTCACATATCAAGTCAAATCAAACTTCATTTAACACTTTTTACCAGCTCACAAAAATTTATCCATCCATGTTTCACCAACACATCCTTGCAGTCACTAAAAATATTAGCTATCAAAAACCTGACTGCATCACCACAAACAAGCAAACATTAGAATTTGTGGGACACCCAAGCCTTGATAGGCTGGGGTTGTCCAAAATTATCCATAATCATCACATCCATGAGTTTATGATATTTTAAAAACTCGACAGATTTCATAGATGTGTTGTTTGTGGATTTTGGTATCCAAACCTGCTTAGGTTTGGATGATTTGTTTTCAACAATATTGTGCTTTTGAACTTGGGGTCTACTAGGTACAACTTTGTTTACTCTAGCCATAGGTTTTGGAGAATTTGATGCACAACTAGATATAGGCGAATACGAACTACGCATTGAAAAAGATTTTGAAAAAGAATTCCTAAAAGAGGAAGTTCTTGGCATCTCTCCACCAAACCTATCTAGGGATAATAATCTGCAATCCCTAATGATATGGCCCTGTTGACCACAACGAAAACAAGAACGTCTTTCCACAAAAGTGTTATTCCAATGAGTTCCCTCAAATCGTTTCGGTGGAGGAATATACACAGAAGGTCTATGAACAGGAACATTTGTTGAACATGCAGTACTAGGAAAGCATGTTGAAGTAGATGTTCCTAAGGTTGAGTTAGTTGATCCTGATGGTATATTCTGATCAGATTTATCAACTAGTTTATCTTTCTTCAGATTCTTTTGATTTTTAACGTTAAAAAATTCATCGTCAACCTTAGATTTGCCTTTACATTTAAAACGTTCATCATTTTCAGTTGTAATGATGAAATTTTCAGGTTTGACATTCATTTTCTCAACCTTAATGGTAGACTCTTCTGGTAAATATTCTACCTCAACAATCTCCTCTACACTAACTAGAGGTGTACTCTTAGACTTAACACATGTCGGTCTAACAAGCTCGACCTTTTTATGTTGCTCATTAACTGATGAATCAAAAGAATTTGTGGCTACATTGGAAGAAAAAGGCACAAAATCTTTTATGGGATCCTTCGATGGCATTGGATGATAATCCTTAGGAGGAGGTACTTGATGATAACCAAGATTAATGATGCGTGCCGAGACGTCAGGTTTTCGGGAATCGCTTCCCTGCCGTTGCGGACCTTACGCTCAACGCGGCATCATGTGGTAGTTTTAAATTTATAATAGTCGGGGGGAGCCAAAACCTTCCGAACTACTTACTATTATTAGGTGCGAACACCTGATATTAGTATGTGGTAAGGATGATCCAGGGTCGTTCCTCACGACGGTAGAATTGAAGCAGAGCTCGTTCGGATAACTTAGAAATTAAGCTGGGTTTTTGAATAGTTGGATAGGTTTGTATTTGGTTTTCTAATTTATTTAAACTAATAAAATATAAAATAAAAGGGAAGCTAGCATATATGTAACACTTAAGGATGACGGATACGCGGTTCACCATGATTTAGAAAAGTGTATTACTGGGATGATGTTCATTATGGGACACATTTAGGTAACAGACAAGTAAACTATAGGTGTAAACACTAGGACCCTACTTGTTTTGGTTAAACCTAAATAAGTATGTCACTGAGTACCTAGGCTATCGTGATTCTGATCAGAACAGACTATCCGACCCACCACACATGTCTTTGTAGAGACAGCGACCCTTGAAGGGTGCAGGAATAAGGTAACAGGCTACCCATTGGGTTATTCTGACCTTTCTTAACACCTAAGTCTAAATGTTATTATCTAAACGTGTACTGATTATTATCTTTGTATTCTAAACTATCAGTTTTGTAGAGTCTAGGGGTTTTAAGAATCCTGAACCACTGCTGGGCTTGACTTTCATCTCTAGACTCATTCCTTAGGTTTTATTAGCTCAAATACTTCTGTCATGATCTAGAACTCTCCTTTGCGATCAGTCATTCATCCCTAGACACACTTAGCGGGGTACAGTGCACTTTTCCACAGCGGTTGCTAACCCTAGGTATTACTACGGTGTACAGTACTGTAACCATTTTCCACAATACCGTATAATCAGGAATCAGTCTACCGTGTACTCCAGTTGTCCCACAGTTCAACCAATTCTAGGTACAATTACAGTGTACAGTGCTTACAGCATTTCCACGGCGTTCATAACCAGAATTAATCTCACCATGTATAACTGCTTTTCCACATGTTAACCAACCCTAACTATAGATAGGGTGTACTTTAGTTACTGTATTTCCACAGTGTGTCGTAACCAGGGGTAGGCCTACAGTGTACTTGGCATTTCCACAGCTTTATGGTGCCTAGACCATATTCTAGGGTTTCTAGGTAGTCCACAATGACGGTACCAACGGCTTTTCCTTAGGCTTTCACGGCTGGACTCCACCAGTAGTGTTTCCATTGCTATACCCAGTAATTTAGCCGAATTACAGTAACGGACATGGCTTCGTACGATAATACAGATAACAAACCACCAAAACTTAGGCCTACAGCTAAGGTGATAGTCACGTGAAGGACTGGAAAGGGTGATCCATAACTAAGTCTAGATGCATGATAAGTTTAGACAGATACAGAGTTTAACAATTCCATTTATATAATAATCGGGAACATTATTCCACAACGGATTGTGCCCACGACTTCCATAGCTTCCACGTTCCGTACTCCACACATAGTGATGTTTCCGGCGCTATACAAATGAAAGCCGTATAACGTTACCTCCGTTGTTTCATAACGGTGTTATCCCAATATCATATATTTGAACAAACATCAACTCTATTCAAATCATGGCAAACATATAAGAAACTACTCATAAAGCATGGTAATAAACACTTCAAACATTAATAAATCACAAACATCAAACAAGAACATTATGACAAATTAATACAAGAAAGGATGGATATTACCGATAAATAATTGCGAGCAGAATAACACTTGTATTTCTCCGAATTATATCTCAAGTATTACAAATGCTAGCTTCTACGAATTACATTACATAGCTACTCCTAAAGCGACGGATTCTCTCTCTAATCTTCCCAATAGTCTCTAGAGAGAGAAACTAGAGAGAGAGACTAGAGAGAGAACCTAACTACCTACGATTTCTCCTCTAACTCCTTAGAGTAGTGCTACAGAGAGAAATTTACTAATTATTCTAGTGAGAGAAAGAAGTGAGAATGAATTGAAATTGTGAGATTGGATGATGAAAATGAGGAGGTGGTGGTGAGTATTTATAGATTTGGCTCAACCGTATTCCTCAACCGTATTCCCACCTCCAAAATCTCAACCGTATTCCTCAGCCGTATCAAAATCACACCTTGGATGACCAAAACACACGATACGGTTGAGATTGGCCGTATACGGGAGAGATTGGCCGTATCGGGGGAGGGACAAGGCCGGATACGGGAGGATTTGGCCGTATACAGCTGGACCTTGGCCGTATACGGTTGGGACAGGCCGTATACGGCTTGGTCTTGGCCGTATACGGTTGGGCTTGGCCGTATCCGGCTTGGCTCTCCCGTATCGTGGTCCGTCGGTTGTCTTGAATCTTCGTTTGGGCGTAACTTCTTCATCCGATGTCCGTTTTGAGCGTTCTTTATATCCACGCGATCGTAATCTCCTAAGGAACACAATGACATAAGTTAGAGGTCATAATTCCAAGTGGAGGTCAGAAAGTGCTAAAACACATGAACCGGAATGCTTAAGATCGTTTGTGCTCTATTTCATTCGTTTTTAGGCTTTTTTAGTTGATTCTTGAAGCATCGTCTATATTTTAGCCTTCATTATGAAATTTAGTATAAAAATGTATATTTCAAATGTTTTCATCCATAATTGGGCTAAAAAGGTGAGATAATGGCACACTAAAACTTGACTTTTTGCGTGTCATCAAATATCCCACACTTAGACTTTGCTTGTCCTCAAGCAAAACTCAAATTTCTCACTTGCTTTCCCAATGAAAACATTTGAAAGTGTCAATGCATTTTTGGGTGAATCAAAATGTTTAAGAGCAAACAATCCATACATAAGCAATATATCCTGGAAGCCAAGAAGAAATAAGGTATTCGTTCCAGAAGCATGAAATAATTTTCTAGGGCAAGCTGTTTGGGATATTCATGACTAGGCGATCTCACCAAGTGGTCACTCAATTCACTCATAAGTGTTTCGGGTTACCTATCACTCTAATCAAACGAAATCGCTCATAAGCCAGTCATGCGGCATCCTTCGTCATAGGCTTGCTCGAGAATCACATCTCCACCACTTAGGTGAGGACGGTGCTAATCATCCCAGGACATTCAGATGGGTTGTAATGTTTGGTGAGGGTTAAAGGGAATGGATAAGTGGGAAATTTGTTTTAAATAAAAAGGTTTTACTTATCTTAGGCCTTTCTAAACTTATGAAAAACTTTATTTGGATAAACTTTTTAATGAAAACGGAAACGGATAACGAGAAGGGAATGAGATAGCTATTTTGACTTCTATCTCTTTGAAAACACATGGAAGATTTTTTTATATCTTTAGAGAACATAGTTTTTTCTGGAGAATCGAAGCACTTAGCTTTATTACATATTTTTCGTTTCTTTTATCTTTTTTTTTTCTATATTTTTGGGCTTAGAACTTCTTTGCCAAGGAACTTCTAAGGCATTTTTATTTTATTGCCCTTTTTGAGATCCTTTTTTACTTTCATTTTTCAGACTTATTGACAACTTCGAATTTACTTGGTGCCAATTTTCGCACCACAAGATTCTCGATCTTTGAGTATTGATCATGAAACGCACGCGAGAAGTTATGAGTAAACACGAATTTGTGGATTTTTGAGTGAAAGCAAAAAGAATATCTAAATAGCGTTCATCAAAAAATTTAAAAATTTCTAAGATAAGGTCTTGGTGGGTGTGGAAGTGAAATGGGTTTAAAGTTTGGGTTTTTAAAGAAACGAAAAGGCTAAGGCTCAACAGGGTTTTCTAGGCGGATCATCAACACTTAAAATAAGTGTTGGAAGGGTTTTGGGCTTGAAGAGATATGTAAAAAGGGTTAAATCCTAAGGAATGTCAAGGTCCTCTGATTGCACCTATACCGCATACGGTACTCTACCAATGTGGTCTCGAAGTGCATACCAGGAGCAAGTTCTTATTCCGGATGCAAGCATCGGCACACACTCATCAAACGAATAGTGAAGCATTAAAAATGAATGCTTATCATAGGCTCAAGATTCCTCACTACAAGTATGGGTTATATGTGCCTAGCCAGGCGATGCCCTTTTTAGATCATTATTTCAAGCTCAAGAAATTCCTAACTTATTTAATCTTAACTTCCAAAATACACTACTCATATATGAAAATGCTTCCCCTCAAGACATTTTAAAAAAAAAATTTAAAAATTTTAAGCAAAAGTGAGTTTTTTTTTTTTTTTAAATTGAGGAACATTTTCCGAGTTTGCTTTTGGAAGAAAGAATCTGACCTAAGGTATTCTATACCGCTATCCCACACTTAGAGGAACATTGTCCCTAATGTTCTCTTGAGTTGAGATTTTATTGTAAGTAAAATCCCACACTTAGAGTTTGAACATCGAAAAATGTTTCTCAAGTGTTTGTTTTGGGCTGGAATCCCACACTTAGTGATAAGCTTAGGATATGGTATAGATTATTAAACGGTAAAAGTAAAACACATTCAATCATAACAAAACAGAGATAAGAACGAGAAAACTCCCCTATACGGCTGTGAGCTGAGGATCTGAAGGTAGACTGTGTCGGCACTAGTGTTGGGTCAGACTCCGTCTTCGTAAAGTGCGCTCAAGCTCATGCAGGATACTCTTCATTCACACCATCCACCAAATTCTCTCATAACTCAGAATAAAAGGATAGATTGTAGAAAACGAAGTGATAACATCATTAGGAAGTAGGCCGAATCAACCAAGATAAACCAAATGTTTGGATAGATATAGTGGTCAAGGATCCTAATCATCGTGAGCCATTGATGTAACTTAACAGCTTATGATGATATAAAGTGCTTAATCCATTGAACTTCTATCACCCGAGATCTTCTCTGACGAACTGATGGGACAATTGTAATATTGTTCTTGTCGGATGAGATCTCCAGCTTCCATTTCAATCCCGTCTTCAATACCTTAATGTCCATTCCTTGATCAGCTTATTTTAGCAATGAACTCATATAAGCTGGAAGAACTGCTAGCGTTGTGATGCTTCATGGTCCCTACTGGTGGAAATGATAGGTGTGATGGGTGGATGGGTAGGTGGTTGTGGTGGTAATGGTGGTTTCAGGTTCCATGAAATGCTCTACTAGCAACCAAGGATGTGGTAATGTATGGTTGGATTTATGGAATATGTGGGAACATATGGTGAATGTCGAGGTTATCTGCTTGATGAACAATTCAGAAAGGGCTAGAATGTGATCATCTTTTGTATCCTAAAGGTATATCAGCTTCCTTACTAAGCAATGCTCCAAAGTTTCCAAATGAACGATAGTGCTCCCCTTGTCATTTGTCCATTATACTCAAAGATTCTCCATCCATAGGCGCTAATCCCTGTCTGTTAGACATTTGTACAAACAAGAGAGCAGGCAAATATAATCTAATAGACATGTGATTATTCCCTAGGTCATAGACTCACTGGTTTTGAAAGATTTTAAAAGTGAAGGTTTTTGAAGAAAACAAACCAGTGTATGACTTTGAGTCTAATCACATATTAAAAGTGTTAGCCGCCTACAATTTTATATCAGCATAAGCAACAGATATGGAAATACAAGTAGATTCAGTTAATCAGGTAGCCAAGTATAAAGATTTCCAAAGCACATATTTTTAAACAAGTTCGAGCATAATACACACATGGACATACAAATCATGTTATAAGGCATTGAAAGATCTCATGTATGTTCACAGAAATATATGTAAGTACCTCAAATGCTCGAAATATGTGAGTGGTGTGTATGATGACTAAGGCACCTAGATAACCAAGTTGCTAGCAGGGTTCCATGTTTGCGAGTGAAAGTATGTTAAGAACTTTAGATAATGGCGAAATAGATATAGTAATGAATTCCAAAAAAGTGGGAGAAGGAAAGTTTCAGGTTTTTAGCAAAAGATTTACTTTAAAGTTCAAAAAAAAACCATGACTTCAGTGAATATGAAATTTAAGTTCCAAGTCATTTTGGAAAATCATTCCCTTTTTGTTCACATAAATTTAAGAAAACTTTTAAACATGCTTTTTAGGGTTTCATTTTCTACTTATTGGGGTTATTTAACTACTACTGATACTACGTTAGACACGGGTTGCCTCCCGAGAAGCGCTTGTTTTTGTTCGAGTCTCGAGCCTGACTCTAGCTTTATATGTCGGGAGATCCTAGCGGCTTCCTTGCATCCATCAGTAGACACAAGTGGAAGTATTGGTGCATACCTATATAGTTAAAGCAGATTATTCCTAGGGTATGTCCAATAAGATGAGAAGGTGCGTCGAAGTGAGTTATTTGTTTTACTTGAGGCATAATAAATCTCTCAACTTCTTGTACTTTCTCAGGTTGGATGGTTTGGATGGGTCGGTCAAAGAGGTCCTCATCACTCCATGACGTATACGTCATTATGTAGTGGAGAGATGGTTTGTAGAACATCCTTGCCGCAGAACCCACATTACTTCCTACGGTCTCTTGGTTGATGATAATGTTGTACTCTGGGCATGGAGGTGGGACAGAGTCCATTGACGTCTCCAATCTTGTAGCAACATTCTCATCAACTACTTGGGCGACTAGTTTAGCTAAGGCAGTTGCGGGTTCAACTAGATCAAGGGGTGATTCATCCTGCGAGATATGTGGGATATCATCAACCACAACTAGTTGTGGGATAGTATCAACCATGTCAGTTTGAGTTGGGATGAGATCACTTCTCAGAGTCGGTGCACGTTCCTCTTGTCCTTTTGAAGCTGAGTCTTCTTTGTAGATCTCCACATCCGGGCTCTCCATTTCTATCTCCTCGTCTACCTCATTATACTCGTCACTCCGGCCGGAAGTTTTGAGTGGCAATGGTTCGGAAAGTTCCTCTAGAATGAACTCCTCGTCGGTCTCAGACGTTGATAGGTTAGGAATGGGTGGAAGTGAAGATTTAGAAGATTGGTTAGGTGTAGGATTTGAAGATAGTTCGCAACCAGGCTCAAGAGAATGAAAGTCGGTGTCAAGTGAGGTAGATGGGGTGTGTGTGTTCCTATCATCTTTCTGTAACCTAAAGTTGGGTCTAACTTGATTCCTATCTCCCTTACTACTTACTTGTTGTTCAGTTAAGTTATGAGAGGTGTGTTTTAGCAATTCCTCTTGCTCTTTTAATAATTGCTCAAGTGAGTTGTACGAGGGTGAAAAAGCAGCATTACTGCTGAGAACGGTCAAAGACGTATCTCTCAAGTCTGGACTCTCGTATGGTTGATATTCAGATACAGGGTAAGATGAGTGTGGGTAGACTTCGAATGGCTGAGGGTAGTAAGGTTGGTATTGTTGTTGGAAAACATAAGGGTCATTTTGATATTCTAATTGAGGATCTAGGTACCCTACGTTATCCAAATCATTCCTACTATATCCTTGACATTCGTTATCTAAATGGGAATCACTCATACATCTATCTTGAACAAGACTATCAAATTTATCTATTAATTGTTGTACATTTGCCATTTCGCAAGTTTTAAGAAGAAGGTTTAAGAATTGAAGTTGTAGTATGGAGGGAAGTTATTCTAAGCTACGCTAAGTTAACTAAGCTACACTAATCTACGTGCAGAAGGTAACTTATGACAGGGACGGTGAATCCAAGTCAAAAGGATCACTTAAAAACTACTTTATCTTAACAAGCTCCAAATCGTACTACCATCCCCGGCAGCGGCGCCAAAAACTTGATGCGCGCCGAGACGTCAGGTTTTCGGGAATTGCTTCCCTACCGTTGCGGACCTTATGCTCAACGCGGCATCATGTGGTAGTTTTAAATTTATAATAGTCGGGGGGAGCCAAAACCTTCCGAACTACTTACTATTATTAGGTGCGAACACCTGATATTAGTATGTGGTAAGGATGATCCAGGGTCGTTCCTCACGACGGTAGAATTGAAGCAGAGCTCGTTCGGATAACTTAGTAATTAAGCTGGGTTTTTGAATAGTTGGATAAGTTTGTATTTGGTTTTCTAATTTATTTAAACTAATAAAATATAAAATAAAAGGGAAGCTAGCATATATGTAACACTTAAGGATGACGGATACGCGGTTCACCATGATTTAGAAAAGTGTATTACTGGGATGATGTTCATTATGGGACACATTTAGGTAACAGACAAGTAAACTATAGGTGTAAACACTAGGACCCTACTTGTTTTGGTTAAACCTAAATAAGTATGTCACTGAGTACCTAGGCTATCGTGATTCTGATCAGAACAGACTATCCGACCCACCACACATGTCTTTGTAGAGACAGCGACCCTTGAAGGGTGCAGGAATAAGGTAACAGGCTACCCATTGGGTTATTCTGACCTTTCTTAACACCTAAGTCTAAATGTTATTATCTAAACGTGTACTGATTATTATCTTTGTATTCTAAACTATCAGTTTTGTAGAGTCTAGGGGTTTTAAGAATCCTGAACCACTGCTGGGCTTGACTTTCATCTCTAGACTCATTCCTTAGGTTTTATTAGCTCAAATACTTCTGTCATGATCTAGAACTCTCCTTTGCGATCAGTCATTCATCCCTAGACACACTTAGCGGGGTACAGTGCACTTTTCCACAGCGGTTGCTAACCCTAGGTATTACTACGGTGTACAGTACTGTAACCATTTTCCACAATACCGTATAATCAGGAATCAGTCCACCGTGTACTCCAGTTGTCCCACAGTTCAACCAATTCTAGGTACAATTACAGTGTACAGTGCTTACAGCATTTCCACGGCGTTCATAACCAGAATTAATCTCACCATGTATAACTGCTTTTCCACATGTTAACCAACCCTAACTATAGATACGGTGTACTTTAGTTACTGTATTTCCACAGTGTGTCGTAACCAGGGGTAGGCCTATGGTGTACTTGGCATTTCCACAGCTTTATGGTGCCTAGACCATATTCTAGGGTTTCTAGGTAGTCCATAATGATGGTATCAACGGCTTTTCCTTAGGCTTTCACGGCTGGACTCCACCAGTGGTGTTTCCATTGCTATACCCAGTAATTTAGCCGAATTACAGTAACGGACATGGCTTCGTACGATAATACAGATAACAAACCACCAAAACTTAGGCTTACAGCTAAGGTGATAGTCACGTGAAGGACTGGAAAGGGTGATCCATAACTAAGTCTAGATGCATGATAAGTTTAGACAGATACAGAGTTTAACAATTCCATTTATATAATAATCGGGAACATTATTCCACAACGGATTGTGCCCACGACTTCCATAGCTTCCACGTTCCGTACTCCACACATAGTGATGTTTCCGGCGCTATACAAATGAAAGCCGTATAACGTTACCTCCGTTGTTTCATAACGGTGTTATCCCAATATCATATATTTGAACAAACATCAACTCTATTCAAATCATGGCAAACATACAAGAAACTACTCACAAAGCATGGTAATAAACACTTCAAACATTAATAAATCACAAACATCAAACAAGAACATTATGACAAATTAATACAAGAAAGGATGGATATTACCGATAAATAATTGCGAGCAGAATAACACTTGTATTTCTCCGAATAATATCCCAAGTATTACAAATGCTAGCTTCTACGAATTACATTACATAGCTACTCCTAAAGCGACGGATTCTCTCTCTAATCTTCCCAATAGTCTCTAGAGAGAGAAACTAGAGAGAGAGACTAGAGAGAGAACCTAACTACCTACGATTTCTCCTCTAACTCCTAAAAGTAGTGCTAGAGAGAGAAATTTACTAATTATTCTAGTGAGAGAAAGAAGTGAGAATGAATTGAAATTGTGAGATTGGATGATGAAAATGAGGAGGTGGTGGTGAGTATTTATAGATTTGGCTCAACCGTATTCCTCAACCGTATTCCCACCTCCAAAATCTCAACCGTATTCCTCAGCCGTATCAAAATCACACCTTGGATGACCAAAACACACGATACGGTTGAGATTGGCCGTATACGGGAGAGATTGGCCGTATCGTGGGAGGGACAAGGCCGGATACGGGAGGATTTGGCCGTATATGGCTGGACCTTGGCCGTATACGGTTGGGACAGGCCGTATACGGCTTGGTCTTGGCCGTATATGGTTGGGCTTGGCCGTATCCGGCTTGGCTCTCCCGTATCGTGGTCCGTCGGTTGTCTTGAATCTTCGTTTGGGCGTAACTTCTTCATCCGATGTCCGTTTTGAGCGTTCTTTATATCCACGCGATCGTAATCTCCTAAGGAACACAATGACATAAGTTAGAGGTCGTAATTCCAAGTGGAGGTCAGAAAGTGCTAAAACACGTGAACCAGAATGCTTAAGATCGTTTGTGCTCTATTTCATTCGTTTTTAGGCTTTTTTTAGTTGATTCTTGAAGCATCGTCTATATTTTAGCCTTCATTATGAAATTTAGTATAAAAATGTATATTTCAAATGTTTTCATCCATAATTGGGCTAAAAAGGTGAGATAATGGCACACTAAAACTTGACTTTTTGCGTGTCATCAATTAACCTTCCTTTTGGTATATGTCTTTTGCGATTGAAGGATTTCATCAAACACCAAAGAAGATGTTGAATAATTAGAAAGTTTTCTTTGTAGATCAAGAACTTCATCCTGTGAGTCAGCAAGTTCCTTTTTGATAATAGTCATCATTTTTATATAACTATCAATTTCATCTTGCTGCGCAAAAATTTTGGCTTTATATTCTTTCTTTTCTTCTAAAATTGCTTTTAACTTTTGTTCATAAACTTTCTCATTTTCTTTCAAAACCTTGTTTGCCTCAATCAAATTTCCAATGTCAACCATATACATGTTGTTAGAATCAGTTAATTGAACACAAGATAAACATTTAAAAGCATCAGAATCAACCTCTTGTTTTTGAGTCACGAATGCACTAGGTTGAGACTCATCTTCTTTTATATTTCCACCACAGCGTTCTTCGATAGCAACCCAAAGATCATAAGCAATATTGTAATGTCTAAAATTTTTTGCTATCTCCATTGGTAAAGACATTTGAATTGCTGCGAGAGTCTTCTTTTCATCATTTAAAGCTTTTCGTTCTTCAGGTGTCATTGATTTATATGCTTTTTCATTTTTTGTTCCTTCTCTGACTGGCCTTTCATATCTCTTAAGTAATGGTATTCGCATGTCTGGATCATTATAAGAGATATATTCCTCGAAAGCTTTTCGCCACTTTGAGTAGCAAATATTTTGTGTGAACATCGGAGGCTTATTGCGAACAATTTGTAAAAACGACATTTAAAAAAAAAAAAAAAAAAATTTTTTTACAAAAACAAAACTTTTTCAAAATCAAAATTAAACACTTTTAAGCTTAAAAACAAAATTTGGTACTATTAAATTTTTCGCGAATTTCCGCCAAAATTTCGTCCGAAAACGTCCAAAAATGCCCGGGTAAAATGAAACTTTTTCCAGACAAAAATTGAACCCTTTTAAGCTTATCGACAAAATTTGACGAAACCCAATTTTTTTTTAATTTTCCCGCCAAAAAACTTTTTTTTTTTTAAGTGTCGCTTTCAGTAAAATACCGACACTAGGGAAGTGTCGCAGTAAGTGTCTCAAAGAAGTGTCGGTATCAAGTGTCGCAGTAAGTGTCTCAAAGAAGTGTCGCTTATGAGACACTAGTGAAGTGACGCTATTGTCGGCAGGTAAGTGTCGCTATTACTGACCCACTATGCGTCACTTGCCTAATGCGTTTCCCACTAAACCGCACTAATTAAAGTTGTAATCCACTATGCGTCACTAAGAAGTGTCGCTATTAAGTGACGCATAAAGTTATTTTCCACCAAAAGTCCACTAACACCCACTAAAATCGAACTTTTTCAGTGCGCATTCCACTATAGCGTCACTAAGGAAGTGTCGCTTAATCACTATGCGTCACTAGAGTAGTGTCGTATGAAGTGACGCTAATAAGTCTTCTCAGGCACCAAACAGCGATTTTCAGGCTGTTTTTCGGAATTTTTCAAATTCCGGCAATCCGAACACCAAAATTTCACGAAAAATAGCTCCTGAAACACCCTAAACAATCACCAAGTTCTAAAGACGAACAAAAACCACATAAAACTTTTACGTACCTTCATTTTTAACCCAAATAACACGTTCAAACTTGCGATTTAACACGCCCGAAAGCTCTGATACCAATTGTTAGATCCCGGATGGGGATGGATCTAAACGTGATTTAAACCGCGACTGATTGAATAGCGGAAATCAACAACCGTCAATTGAACGTGTAATTAACCGAAACACAAATCACACGAGAGTATAAATAATGTTTTTGTTTATATTGATAAAACAAAAACAACTTATTAATCTCCAAATACAAACTCTCAAAATCTCACTTTCTCTAATCTCTCCTCTGCTCTCTCTCTCATTTACACCTTGAAAAACACACACTAAAAATGAAGACTTGTAAAAAAATGAACCACAAAACCACTATTTATAGGCTGACTTTTAGTGTTTAGCGACACTTGCCGAGTGTCGCTATAGCGTCACTGGCTAAGTGTCGCATATAGCGACACTAGCTAAGTGTCACTAAAAACACACTTAGTCAAAACTCAACTTTCTAATCACCTATAAATACAAAACTTTTAAAGACTAATTTACTTTGACATGTACATTTATTGACCAACTGACTGACACACATTTTTGCACCAACAGTTGCGTGTTGATGCAACGAGACAAGGTTATTGGCTATGCCTCCCGACAACTCAAGGTTCACGAGAAGAACTACACGACTCATGATCTCGAACTAGGAGCCGTAGTGTTTGCACTCAAAATCTGGAGACACTATCTGTATGGCACAAGATGTACCATCTTCACCGATCATAAAAGCCTCCAGCATATATTTGATCAGAAGGATCTCAACATGAGGCAACGTCGATGGGTCGAGTTGCTCACCGATTATGACTGCGAAATCAAATACCATCCGGGCAAAGCAAATGTTGTTGCCGATGCCCTAAGTTGAAAAGAGCGTACCAAACCACTTCGAGTTCGAGCACTCAGTATTACCATTCATAATGATTTTATCATTCAAATTCTCGCCGCTCAACTCGAAGCATTGAGACCTGAAAACCTGAAAAATGAGGCCTTGCGCAACATGGAGAAACAGTTTGAAACCAAACCCAATGGGGTCAAGTACTTCGCGAACCGGATCTGGTTGCCTTATTTCGGAAACCTTTGAGACTTGGTGATGGATGAAGCTCACAAGTCCAAATACTCTATACATCCTGGATCTGATAAGATGTATCATTGCATCAGGGAGTTATACTGGTGGCCAAATATGAACGCTGAAATCGCGACCTACGTCACCAAGTGCCTCACCTACTCTAAAGTCAAAGCTGAATATCAGAAACCTTCCGGCCTGTTACAATAACTAGATATTCCCCAGTGGAAATGGGAGCAAATCGCTATGGATTTTATCATTAAACTCCCGAGAACATCAAGAGGTTGCGATACCATTTGGGTGATCGTGGATCGGCTTACCAAATTAGCTCATTTCCTTGCCATCAAGGAAACCAACAAAATGGAACGTCTCACGCGAATCTATTTGAAGGAGATCGTATCAAGACACGGCGTTCCTATCTCGATTATCTCCGACAGAGATAGTCGTTTCACTTCTCAGTTTTGGAGATCATTACAAAAATCTTTGGGTACTCGTTTGGATATGAGTACAACCTATCATCCACAAACCGAAGGCCAAAGTGAAAGGACTATTCAAACACTGGAAGATATGTTACGCGCCCGCGTAATTGACTTCGGAGCAAATTGGTAACATCACTTGCCATTGTGCGAATTCTCGTACAACAATAGCTATCATACCAGCATTGGAGCTGCACCATTCGAGGCACTGTAGGGTCGTAAGTGTCGGTCGCCTATCTGTTGGACCGAAGTGGGAGATAGCCAACTCACTGGTCCTGAAATCATTCATGAAACCACCGAATAGATCGTTGGTATCCAGCAACGGCTGAAGGCCGCACGTGATCGTCAGAAGAGTTATGCTGACGTGAGACGCAAGCATCTCGAGTTCCAGGTTGGGGATCGAGTATTTCTTAAAGTATCACCTTGGAAAGGTGTCATCCGCTTTGGTAAACGTGGTAAACTAAATCCTAGATACATTGGATCTTTTGAGATCCTCGAAAGGGTTGGTCTAGTGGCATATCGTTTGCAGCTACCGGCCGAGCTCAGTAGCGTGCATCCCACATTCCACATTTCAAATCTAAAGAAGTGCATGTCTGATGAGACACTTATCATTCCTCTTGACGAAATCCACATTGATGACCAACTTCATTTCGTCGAGACTCCAGTAGAAATCATGGACCGAGAGGTCAAACAGTTAAAACAAAGTCGTATTCCCATCGTTAAAGTTCGGTGGAATTCGCGGCGTGGTCCGGAATTCACTTGGGAACGGGAAGACCAAATGCGACTCAAGTACCCACAATTATTCATAAACCTCACTCCATCGACTCAGAGCTAAATTTCGGGACGAAATTCCCTTAACAAGGGGAGAATGTAACACCCGCCAAATTAGGACTAGTTATTAGGTCCTAATCATTTTGTTAATATGTGTAATTAGTTCTAAGATTAGGCTAATTGTACGTATCATTATATATATATAGGATTATTTATATACGAACACGATTTGTTTAAATCGTGCATTTTATCATTTTTGGACGGATTCCAAATCATTTATACGGACGTTGGTGAACCCAAATTATTAAATAAAATGAAATTATTTAATAACATTATTATTTCGAAAATATTATTTTGATAATATTCAACACAAAAATCGTATAGTATCAAATAGTTTATACGCGACAAAAATGCGCGGTTCGCGCCCTAGAATTCAAAAATATTGGAAATTATATCGAAAAGTTGACGCGTTACATAAAAATCATACGTTATAAATATACGTTTTAACAATCGGGGAAACGAACACCCCACGGATCGCAAATTCGGGGAACAAAATCTAGACAACCACCACCTTGTGGGCCCCATGCCAACCAGTTTTCAAACTTGAGGAAGACAAGATCCATATTTTTAGGATCTTGTTGTTGAAATAATGCAAGACCAAAATCATATTTTAATCCACTTCCATTTCATTTCTTCATTCATTCACCAACACAATTTTCTCTCCATCCTCTCTCTCCTCTCTCTCACTAGAACGACTAGGGGTCAGTCAAACACCCCCACAGCCTCCGAACACCACCACAAGTCCACTATACATCCACCATAAACCGCCATCGACCGCCACTTCAGAAATTGAAGAAAACGAGCATTTGACTTCACTTCTTCATCTCCTCATCACTTTCATAGTAAGGAACCTCACTCTCTCACTAGAATTACTTGAATGATGTTTATTTACATGTTTTATAGCTCCATTAACAAGATTATGTCCAAATCCAAAGCCAAAACACGTTTTTCATAAACATTTAAAAGGGACAGATTCTGCCTTCAAAAAGTCAGCTTACAAAACCGACCATAACTTGAGTTCTACTATGAATTAGACCTTGAAACTTATATCAAAAGTTGCGTATAGAAGAGAGCTACAAAAAGTTCTTCTTTGGCTCTTTCCAAAAATCTACGGATTTTTAGTTATAAACCAATCTTTGAGACTGGTCTGAAATTTGTCGAAAACTGAGTTCGGTTCCTTCGCGAAATTTATTAAATATCGAGATGGACACTATAAATCCCATAAAATTTATATTAGACACTAGAATCATAAATGAACAGTTGGTAAAAATGGTGGATTCTAATTTGGACTGGAACTAGTCAAAACGAGTGGACAAAAATGAGTAAAATCTGATGGAATAACCTCTTAAGTCACTGACCCTTTAGTGACACAACTTTTAGTCGCTGACCCCTTCAGCGACCAACCCCTTAAGTCACTGACCCCTTCAGTGACCAAACTCCTAAGTCGCTGACCCCATCAGCGACCAACTCCTTTTTGACCAGCAACCTTGACCAGCTTTAACCAGCGAGTTGACCAGCTTTGACCAGCGAGTTGACCAACTTTGACCAGCAACTTTGACCAGCGAGTTGACTTTCATTGACTTCCGGGTATAAATTATATTTTTGACCACAAACTTAGGAATTTTACACTTTCGAACCCCAACTTTCGGATACAAATGCATATATACTTTCGGATAAGTATACGCGAACAAATCTACAAGTATATGACACAACGATGACTCATATAATAATAATACTTTTGAATTATTATTACAAACCATCACCAACGGGCCGTACATGTTTTCAAAAACTCAAATAAAACAATCAAACATTTGGACATAACTAGTTAAAGGGAACAACTAGCATAGATGGTCTGTTGAGACATCTAATCGTTAAAACCTTGCACGTTTAATACGCCCCGCAGGTTTCAGTCGTTGGAGGCAACATCATTTTCCTTGTGTACAATCATTAGTGCTTAATAGCATCTCATTTAGACTCAAGTGAGTCTCATAGCCCCTATTTTACTGTTTTTACTCTAGGGGTGAGAATACATGCTTGTTTTGTTTTACATGTGAACCCAAGTATCAAATATCGTTATATTCTGCATGAGTTTATCATCTAATCATTTAAGTCCTCCAAGCATAGTTTGGTAATACTTTTTAGCGTGAATGTTAGTGTATGGTACCATATGGGATTGACAATCCCCGTCCGGGTCAGCAAGCACTGACTGGTCAAAAGGACGCATTATCATTTATTCATAACGAGTGTTGATTAGGCACTCGCAGAGAGACACCCTCGCTCAGGCACTTGATTGTGATCCTGACACCTTAGTTAAGCTCAGACTATGTGCTCATGGCAATTATATACATCATTTATCATTTACTTATTTGCTTAATTGCAAATCATCATACTTAAATCTTACGGTTCATACATTATACTTTATCATTAAACCTGTGAGCTCACCAGCTTTTAGCTGACCATTTAGCGTGTATTCTCAGGTTCGCAGCAGCAGTAGGTCTGCTCACTTAGGATGCCTATTAGCTCGAGTCGCATACAGACATCAGGAGATTCCTTTGCATTTCTATATTTTGTATAATTAGATATGCCCTAGAATCTCTGACATTTGGTTTACGAGCTTTTGTAAACTATATTATAACAGTGTAAGACATTTATAATATCAATGTATTGAAAACGACGCATATAGAGTCGTTCATTATTGTAACACCCTCAAATTTCGGGTTGCGGAAGCGGTCGGGTCGGGTGTTACCAAATCAAATATCATAAGCACAAAGGTAAATAGTGAACGACTCTAAATGAGACGTTTGAAAATAGTCATACATTTCCAAAATAAAAGTGTATACAAGTTGCGAGTTCGCAAAATAATTTCAATACATAGTTGTAATACAAAAGTTATGCAGAGAAATCCCCTTGTTTGAAAATATGCGACTCGAGCTAGCAAAATCTTGTAGCAATCATAATCCTGCTGGGCACCTGAGAACACATGCTAAAATGAGTCAGCTATAAAGCTGGTGAGTTCATAGGATTGTTAGTTGAAAATATAAAGTATAAAACCTTGTATGTTTCGAAAAGTGGTTCTAAATCTACGGTTTTGATATGTATTGTATTAAGGTTGTAACACCAACGTGTATACGTCTATTGAGGTATCTCCTACCTAAGTGGTTTAGTAGTGTACCTAAGTACATAAATATTGAGGCACTCCGTGCCTGGATACCTATCCGGTATTAAATAAATCTATCAACGTGAGGCAATACATGCCTAAGTGTAAACCATGTGATTATATGACCGCGTCATATGTCAACGAGAAATTGTAGTTCCGCAGAACTATGATTGAAAATGTTTAGTGTGTCCGTTTGACCAGTTAGTGTAAGCTAACCCGGACATGTTTGAAAATGTTTTATGTGCCCGTTTACCCAGTTAGTGTAAGCTAACCCGGACATGTTTGAAAATGTTTTGTGTGCCCGTTTACCCAGTTAGTGTAAGCTAACCCGGACATGTTTGAGCTAACGGCCTCGCGTGATAACCTCACCGATCCGTTTTCTTGTTGCGGATCACGAGCATAAGCTCGCCCATCCGTGAATGTGTGTGGATCACGAGCATAAGCCCGCCCATCCGTCGATGTAACACCCCCAAATTTCGGGTGGCGGAAGCGGTCGGGTCGGGTGTTACCAATCAAATATCACAAGCACAAAGATATAGCAAACGACTCTAAATGAGACGTTTTGAAAATAGTAATTACATTACCAAAATAAGTTTTACAAAGCTGCGAATTTATAAGTAATTTCCAAATACATAATTTGAAAATACAAAAGTAAATGCAAAGTGGTCCCAAATGTTTGAAAGCATGCGACTCAAGCTAGGATCCTGACGGGCCGATCCTACTATAGCAGTACCTGAAAATGCACACTAAAACGGTCAGCTGGAAAGCTGGTGAGTTCACAGGTTTAGTTAAACGATTTGTAATGTTGAAAAACATTATAAGATACGAAAATAGTTTGTAAATCGTGTGATGAAGTTAAGATATGATTGCTCCCATGAGCAATATTACGGACCATTAAGTAAATCTACAGATCTAAGTCAATAGGGTACTAATGGTGATAACCTGAGAACAAACATAAACTAGTGTGAATTCTATTACAACGAGTACGACTCGTAGCAATACTAATGAGAGCAAGTATTAACCTATATTAATACTAATGATAGTGAGTAACAATTCATAATGATTTACTAATGATGACGAGTAACAACTCGTATTGATTTAGAATGATGACGAGTAACAACTCGTATTGATTTAAAATGATGACGAGTAACAACTCGTATTGATTTAAAAATGATGACGAGTAACAACTCGTATTGATTTAATGATGACGAGTAACAACTCGTATTGATTTAAAATGATGACGAGTAACAACTCGTATTGATTTAATGATGACGAGTAACAACTCGTATTGATTTAAAATGATGACGAGTAACAACTCGTATTGATTTAAAATGATGACGAGTAACAACTCGTATTGATTTAAAATGATGACGAGTAACAACTCGTATTGATTTAATGATGAGTAACAACTCATTGAGATTTGATGATGACGAGAAATCATCTCTTCTTGATTTATGATTTGTTTCGCTTTACCGCGATATCGTTTTGTGCCACTTTACCGTGACATCGTTTTGAATCACTTTACCGTGATCTCGATTTGTATCATCTACGATGATATCGATTAATGATTGAAACTTGCCGGGCGTATTAAACGCGCAAGGTTCTAAATGATTTGATGTGAAACCTACCGGGCGTATCAAACGCGCAAGGTTTTGATGATTAGATGTCTCAACAGACCATCTATATTTATATATGAGTATATATATGAGTATATATATATATATATATATATATATATATATATATATATATATATATATATATATATATATATATATATATATATATATATGTATATAGATGTATATATAAACACGCTGAGGGAAAGCTTATACAACAATTAAGTAATCCAATAGCGTATATGTATACCAAAACACTAAGCATGAATCCACAGGATAGCACCTATCCTAACAAAGAAATGATACAGGTACTCCATTGTACCTATGATTGTCATGTAATACATGAAAATGATTTAATGTATCTAAGTACGTATAAACATTACTTAGATATCGTGTGTAGCATAAAGAGTCTAGGTATAGACAATCGTCACCTAGTCACTTAGGAACAGTATAACAAACTATACTAACATATGCTACTATCGTATACTCCTAGTCTCCAACCTAGCAAGTATATTGAGGCCTACGGGTGATGTCCACTCAAGTACTAGCCTAAGCCTAGAAATGGTGGAACATAAAGGTAGGGAAAAGCTATGGTCCCTAAAGCAATCACATGAATACTTAACGCAATTAAATATATTTGAGAAAAGTATTTGGTGTGGAAACATAATGTTTATGTCAAATGGATTGAATTCATTAAGCAATGAAATGATTTAACTGAGTATGCATTCTCCCCCAAAACGTATAAAACAATTAAAAGCTGGGGCCATGAACTCACCTTTGGGTGCTAGCGTCCTAGGATACGCGTGTCGTTCCAATGAAACCTCCTAGTGTCCTAGACATGTGAGGTTTAAAGTGAGTGAATGGACGTTTGAATGGACTATCCATATTATTGTTTATTCGATAAGATTACACTCCAAAGTATTCGTTATATGATTACATTCGATGTTTGTAAAATGATTGTGGCCCGTTGGTGTTGGTTCGAAATTATATTTCAAATATATGTTTTGCTTTGTTTTCGTAAAAATATTCGTCTCATATATTTATACGATAAAAGTTTGTTGTTAAAATGATTTTTGCGAGGCTGCACCGTTTTGGTCATATCTCCCTCATACGAACTCGGATTTAGACGATCCACCTGCCCAAATGACCGCGACTCAAAGGACTACAAATCTACAAAAATATGGTGAGCTGATTTGCATGTTGATCCGCCGGATCATGGCCTTGATCCGCCGGATCATGGACGGATCAAGGTTTTTGCGAGTTTTAAGAGGATCCGCCGGATCTTGCCTTGATCCGCCGGATCCGAGCATGTTTCAGGTTCTGTTTCGTAGTTTTTACCCCCAAATCATATCTAACTTAATTATAATAATTTTCACACCTAGATAACGTTATTACATGATAATCTAAGTAATATAAACATGAAAACACAAGGTAAAAGTTTATGATTCCTTACGTTGTAAAATTGAGGTCGGATGGTGATGACGATGGTGCAGACGAAGAAGATGGTGAGGAAGATGATGATACACGAGGATGATGATGCTGATGTTGTTGCCACTTTGTTGTTTGTTATTGTTTTGTTGTTGTTGATTTTTGGGGAAATAGAGACCGAGAGAGATAGATGAGAAGAGGAAGAAGAAAATGAAAAAGGAAGGGTGTGTTTGGTGTTACTTCCTGGAGAAGTAGACCGGCTCCAATTATTGGAGTCGGTTGGATCCAATTTGTGGTACAAAATGCCCGTATTTTTGTACCCGATCGTTATATAATGAAATACTTTTCATTTTAAAAATTAATAAAAGTATTTTCGAACTAAATTTGAGTCTAAGTATTTTATAAAAATACTATTTTTGAGTTATAAAAATATAACTTAGTTTTGAGTTTGATTAACGGATATAGTTCAAATGGTTTCGTTGCGTTGTGTAAATTCTGAATAAAACTAATACGTTTTATTTTCATTCGAGTGCATGATTATTATTATTTTCAACAATAATACATTGTTTATAAGTTTTGTCGCAAATGTACATTTTATACGCGATAAATAATTTTATCGTTTCGTGTTATTTATACATGTATAACCATATATAATACTTGAGCACTTGGAATTATTTGTATAGGATATGTGGATAGAAAAGTTTAAACTGGGTGTGGATTTTGGTCATTTTTGTTCGGGTGTCACATTCTCCCCCTGTTAAGAAAATTTCGTCCCGAAATTTCAAGTGTAGTTATGATTGTGTGGGGTCTAGGGAGAAGTGCGTGAATATGCGAATACTTCGATGCGAGTACATCTCGCTGTATGAATTAGCTATAAGTCATGTATTGAGTTTTAGGGTGCTAATCAAATAATTGCTCCTATGAGTAATGTTATGGGTACTATGAAACCTAAATTCTATTTCAATAGAATTCTGAAGGTTTAATACTGAAACCCTAGTAAGATCCTTACTAGTTAAGGTATTATTTCGCTTTCACAAAATAATATTTTATATGTGGTAATTGAAGCCTAACACTTTCCTACCCTACTAATAGGGGATTCTAACGTGTCACCTGACATAGGTTATGTCTCTACACCAATAATGATACTACTCTACAGGTAGTGCGACAAAGTTGCTAAACTAAGAGTGGCAGACATAATGATGTCTAAAGGATTTGGAAGCCAGTCAATCCATGACTGCTTGGTAGCTTATCTTAATAGTCAAATTCTGACTATCTCGTTATTCGAATCTTAGCTAAATTATGGCTACAAGGTGAATGTTAACCAGGTAGTCCTATGTGTAAACCTTGAGTGTTACATTGGCTTAGTGTGATTAACTGTTTCTTTAATAACAAGAATAAAACGACAAAATGTGAGATCTTTATTCAAAGGTTATGATTATCACAAATGCATACATAAGAAAGTATTACAATTGTTTGACGTGACAGCCAATGTGGTAAAATGATAAGATTCGACAACCACTTAAGGTATGTGTTTGAAAGTCTTTAGACTTTTGAGTTGTCATGATGTGAATAGCTCACATATGTTTATAATGAATGATTTGAGATGTCGTAGTCTCAATGTGTAGTTGTCATAATGACTAAACAATGTTTTCAAGGTAGTCTTCAAGACTATGCCATCGGGGTAGTCCTATGGACATTGATGTAGTATTATCATACTGTGAATGAAGCTCTAATGAGTCAAAATGCAGTACTCAAAGTACCGAAATGAGGTAACAACATACCATGAAGTGCAGTGCTAGAAGCACATTAATGTTGTACTAACGTACTATGAATGTAGTACCGAAGTACTATGAAATGCAGCACCGCGTGCCGTAATGCAGTGCCTGAGGCACTGTAATGCCGTACTCATGTACAGTAAAATGCAGTATCAATCATACTGTGAATGTAGCACTAAGTGCCGTGAGTGCAGCAACCCCTGTGCCGTATGTATGTATGAATCATATGTTGTTCATATGTAGCTCTAATGCAAAAATGTGTTAGAGTTATGCAGTTTATCAAATGTAGCACAAAGGCTAAAATGTAAGTGTCGAGGCACTAAGGTATTGAATTGATTGATCTAAATGATCAAGTTGTGATTTTGATAATTTTTTGTGGACTTAGTCAACACTAATCCAATGATAACCAGCATGGTCAAAGTTGATTTCGAGACGCACATAAGTCGTTGAGTTTTCGGTTCAATTGTTGGAAGAATGTTCCAAAACGTTTGTGTGTTGAGGGTATCTATTCCATAGATAACATTTTTGCCTCATTCCTGAGGTTCAGCGATAAGTAAGATATTCTCCTATGTGTACATATGGAGAAAGTGTCGAGTTGTGATTGTGAGGAAGATGGCGATGTGCTTCTTCGCGAGTATATGACGATACAGCGGAATGTGTTATGAACGATGGCGCTTGTATAAACAGGTAAGCGGTAGTGGATGAGAACAAGTCTCATTATTTGTATTGAGTAATGTTGTAATGGCCATGCTTGGCATTTTTGAATGGCATGTGCTTTGATGAATGAGTTATCGAGTGAGGTCTATATATATTCTACATATATAATGACATAGAAAACAACACACAGATAAGGCCTATTCATATATACCTACAGTACATAAAATAGCCTAGAGAATAATATGTAAATAAGGCCTATTCATATATACCTACAGTACATTTAATAGCCTAGAGTGTCTAGCACAAAACAATCAGAGTCAACTAGTGCATTCCCGTTTAAATATAACCCCTTTCAGATATCATATCATCTTTATTTAATTGTACATAACTGGCCAGGCTATGTTAAATTAAATTCGTATGATGTGATCCCTAAACCAGTCATACCTAGCAAGGAATACTGCCTAACGGTCATAGTCTAGGCCCACTAAATGCAACCTAGTTCACTATAACCTTAGGCTCTGATACCAATCTGTAACACCCCCAAATTTTGGGTTGCGGAAGCGGTCGGGTCGGGGTGTTACCAATCAAATATCACAAGCACAAAGATATAGCAAACGACTCTAAATGAGACGTTTTGAAAATAGTAATTACATTACCAAAATAAGTTTTACAAAGCTGCGAATTTATAAGTAATTTCCAAATACATAATTTGAAAATACAAAAGTAAATGCAAAGTGGTCCCAAATGTTTGAAAGCATGCGACTCAAGCTAGGATCCTGACGGGCCGATCCTACTATAGCAGTACCTGAAAATGCACACTAAAACGGTCAGCTGGAAAGCTGGTGAGTTCACAGGTTTAGTTAAACGATTTGTAATGTTGAAAAACATTATAAGATACGAAAATAGTTTGTAAATCGTGTGATGAAGTTAAGCTATGATTGCTCCCATGAGCAATATTACGGACCATTAAGTAAACCTACAGATCTAAATCAATAGGGTACTAATGGTGATAACCTGAGAACAAACATAAACTAGTGTGAATTCTATTACAACGAGTACGACTCGTAGCAATACTAATGAGAGCAAGTATTAACCTATATTAATACTAATGATAGTGAGTAACAATTCATAATGATTTACTAATGATGACGAGTAACAACTCGTATTGATTTAGAATGATGACGAGTAACAACTCGTATTGATTTAAAATGATGACGAGTAACAACTCGTATTGATTTAAAAATGATGACGAGTAACAACTCGTATTGATTTAATGATGACGAGTAACAACTCGTATTGATTTAAAATGATGACGAGTAACAACTCGTATTGATTTAAAATGATGATGAGTAACAACTCGTATTGATTTAAAATGATGACGAGTAACAACTCGTATTGATTTAATGATGAGTAACAACTCATTGAGATTTGATGATGACGAGAAATCATCTCGTCTTGATTTATGATTTGTATCGCTTTACCGCGATATCGTTTTGTGCCACTTTACCATGACATCGTTTTGAATCACTTTACCGTGATCTCGATTTGTATCAGCTACGATGATATCGATTAATGATTGAAACTTTCCGGGCGTATTAAACGTGCAAGGTTCTAAATGATTTGATGTGAAACCTGCCGGGCGTATCAAACGCGCAAGGTTTTGATGATTAGATGTCTCAACAGACCATCTATATTTATATATGAGTATATATATGAGTATATATATATATATATATATGTATATAGATGTATATATAAACACGCTGAGGGAAAGCTTATACAACAATTAAGTAATCCAATAGCGTATATGTATACCAAAACACTAAGCATGAATCCACAGGATAGCACCTATCCTAACAAAGAAATGATACAGGTACTCCATTGTACCTATGATTGTCATGTAATACATGAAAATGATTTAATGTATCTAAGTACGTATAAACATTACTTAGATATCGTGTGTAGCATAAAGAGTCTAGGTATAGACAATCGTCACCTAGTCACTTAGGAACAGTATAACAAACTATACTAACATATGCTACTATCGTATACTCCTAGTCTCCAACCTAGCAAGTATATTGAGGCTTACGGGTGATGTCCACTCAAGTACTAGCCTAAGCCTAGAAATGGTGGAACATAAAGGTAGGGAAAAGCTATGGTCCCTAAAGCAATCACATGAATACTTAACGCAATTAAATATATTTGAGAAAAGTATTTGGTGTGGAAACATAATGTTTATGTCAAATGGATTGAATTCATTAAGCAATGAAATGATTTAACTAAGTATGCATTCTCCCCCAAAACGTATAAAACAATTAAAAGGTGGGGCCATGAACTCACATTTGGGTGCTAGCGTCCTAGGATACGCGTGTCGTTCCAATGAAACCTCCTAGTGTCCTAGACATGTGAGGTTTAAAGTGAGTGAATGGACGTTTGAATGAACTATCCATATTATTATTTATTCGATAAGATTACACTCCAAAGTATTCGTTATATGATTACATTCGATGTTTGTAAAATGATTGTGGCCCGTTGGTTTTGGTTCGAAATTATATTTCAAATATATGTTTTGCTTTGTTTTCGTAAAAATATTCGTCTCATATATTTATACGATAAAAGTTTGTTGTTAAAATGATTTTTGCGAGGCTGCACCGTTTTGGTCATATCTCCCTCATACGAACTCGGATTTAGACGATCCACCTGCCCAAAAGACCGCGACTCAGAGGACTACAAATCTACAAAAATATGATGAGCTGATTTGCATGTTGATCCGCTGGATCATGTCCTTGATCCGCCGGATCATGGCCGGATCAAGGTTTTTGCGAGTTTTAAGAGGATCCGCCGGATCATGCCTTGATCCGCCGGATCCGAGCATGCTTCAGGTTCTGTTTTGTAGTTTTTACCCCCAAATCATTTCTAACTTAATTATAATCAATTTTCACACCTAGATAACGTTATTACATGATAATCTAAGTAATATAAACATGAAAACACAAGGTAAAAGTTTATGATTCCTTACGTCGTAAAATTGAGGTCGGATGGTGATGACGATGGTGAAGACGAAGAAGATGGTGAGGAAGATGATGATACACGAGGATGATGATGCTGATGTTGTTGCCACTTTGTTGTTTGTTATTGTTTTGTTGTTGTTGATTTTTGGGGAAATAGAGACCGAGAGAGATAGATGAGAAGAGGAAGAAGAAAATGAAAAAGGAAGGGTGTGTTTGGTGTTACTTCCTGGAGAAGTAGACCGGCTCCAATTATTGGAGTCGGTTGGATCCAATTTGTGGTACAAAATGCCCGTGTTTTTGTACCCGATCGTTATATAATGAAATACTTTTCATTTTAAAAATTAATAAAAGTATTTTCGAACTAAATTTGAGTCTAAGTATTTTATAAAAATACTATTTTTGAGTTATAAAAATATAACTTAGTTTTGAGTTTGATTAACGGATATAGTTCGAATGGTTTCGTTGCGTTGTGTAAATTCTGAATAAAACTAATACGTTTTATTTTCATTCGAGTACATGATTATTATTATTTTCAACAATAATACGTTGTTTATAAGTTTTGTCGCAAATGTACATTTTATACGCGATAAATAATTTTATCGTTTCGTGTTATTTATACATGTATAACCATATATAATACTTGAGCACTTGGAATTATTTGTATAGGATATGTGGATAGAAAAATTTAAACTGGGTGTGGATTTTGGTCATTTTTGTTCGGGTGTCACAGTCAAGTTGTATTGTACTTGTGCCCACTGCAATACCGTGGTATCGTTTTGTGCCCACTTTACCGTGGCATCGTTTGGTGCCCACTGCAATACCGTGGCATCATTTTGAATTACTCGCAAGCAAAGTTTGTAATTGAACCAGCAGTACTACGACATGCCTGACTTGATTGACTGAGCCGACCGTACCACGACGAGTCCGACTTGAGGAGTTGTGTTTGTATGATTGTATGTATACTAATATACATAAGTAATATTGAAGATAGCACCAAGTACTCAAGATGATATACGAGCATGTAGATATATATATATATATATATATATATATATATATATATATATAGCCTAATTAGAATAATAAATTATGCCTAATTATTTGTAACTAGTTGTAATTAGTATGTAATAGGACTAATTACAGACTCTACTTGTATATATAAGGTGATTTATATATATGTACGCACGCGATTTGGTTAAATCGTACGAATCAACCGGACGGAGTCCGACACAGTTTACTTGGACGTTGGTGACAGAAATTTACTCAAATAATGAAAACGTATTTTTGTTATATAAAATACACAATTGAACGAACATTATATATATTATCGCGACGACATTTTAAATAATTCAACAAAAACATATTAAACGCGAATTAATAATTTAAATATTTCGACAAATGTTTTTATTATTAATTTAAAGGTATTTTTATTTAAATACTCCAGTTACATTTTAAAAATATAACTTTTTGGTTAAATACTAAAAACAAACGATTAATCGATTAGGACACGGAGTAAATACTGGGTTGTGAGGAGTGTTTTCCCTCATTTCTTTTCTTGGATCAGCCAAAACCCAACCCCCCACCCCATTCCCTCTTTCATTTTCACTAACAAAAACACACACACACAAACAAAAACACTCTCACCAAATCTTCATCAAAATTTCGGAATTATAAATCGACCCACGAAATTTACATATTCGGAATCACCATCACGAGTGGAGCAAGGATATCAAAACCGTTTTCATCGTTTCATCCTCGATCTAGCTCGATTTGCAAAAGTAAGAAATTTCTAAAATCCTAGATCTATTCAATTTGGTGTAATGTTTTGATGTTATAATGTTTACACAACTTAGTATTGTTCATATGTATGAAGAAAACATGATTTTACAACCTAAAAATACGTTAGATTTGCGTTTTGGATCGGAAAATCACGTCAGTTTCTGGGTTTCTGGGTTGGTGTTCATCAATGCGACACAAGCCTTGTGTCGCATACTATGTCGCATAAAACCTGTTGTGTCGCATCTTGTGTCGTACCAAACCTTTAGTGTCATAACTCTTGCGACACAATATTGTGTCGCACTCTATGTCGCATATTATGTCGTATTTTTATACGACACAACCCTTATGTCGCTATTGAATTAGCATCGCAAGCTTTTGCGAAACAACCACTGTGTCGCAGAGCACTTGTGTCGCATCCTTCATGCGACACAACCCTTGTGTCGCATGACAAGCTTTTGTGTCGCAAAACACATCAGTTTTACAATTAAATTCCAAGTTAAGTGTTCAACATTTGGGACTTCAAACGATTATACAATATAACATCTAAGGGACATTGAAACATGTTTTTCAAGCATAACACTCCAAACAAATATATATATGTCGAGATTAACATTTCAACTAAGTCACCAACGGGCCAAACATGTTTTCCAACAACAAACAATTACAAACGTACGGACAAACACTGGATATACTAGTTGTGTACAACTAAACGAAACATCTCGCGAGACACATACTTACATAACTTCATATGATTAGGCATTTGAAGGTTACGGGTTCGGAGAACCTACTTGCTATATTTACTACTTGTTATTTGCTACGGCTTATTACGAGACTCAGGTAAGTCTTACGGCCCCACTTTTTACTGTTTTATCTGATTGGGGGAGAAACATGCTACTACTTTTCTTGAACACAAGTACTAAACTGTTTACTATACCAAACGGAATTGCATGAGTTGTTTACTATTTACAGAAGTCTCTCCATCATATATCGTTAGTTATGGACTTAAGCGCGAACACTAGTTAATGGATCCATTAGGGAAATGACCCTCCCCGCCCGGGGCAGTAGCGCTGCCACGTACTGATTTACACGTAGAAACGGGTGACTAATTATTCGTTACTGATGCTTGCTCATTTACGAGCATGTCACGGGAGCAAACTTATTAATTACGGGTTAAGCTTCGATTATGAGCCTCATGGCAACGGTATAACTTACTTACTTACATTTACTGGATTGCAAATACTGGTTTTACATTTGCTGGATTGCAAATACTTATTTTACGCCTATGGGCACTACTGATGAAATCTTGTGTTTCAAAACTGATATTATTTACAAACCTGTGAGATTCACCAACATTCGTGTTGACCCTTTTAGCATGTATTCTCAGGTACTCACATGGAGTAGGATTTCTCCAGGACATAACTAGAGTCGCATGATTTCAACCAAACTGCATTAACGGAGATTCTCAGCATTATCTTTTGTACATGTTGATTATGTAATAGAATCTCCCGCCATATGCGCGGACTCTAGGGAAATATTTTTGTATACGAAAACATTAAGTTTTCAAACATTATATCAATGGAAATGTAACTAATTTACAAACGTTGCATATAGATGTCGTTTGCTTTATCTTTGTGCTGTGATATTTGATTAGTAGCACCCCAAAACCTGCTTCCGCTAAACAGTGAATCTCGGGGGTGTTACAATATATATATATATATATATATATATATATATATATATATATATATATATATATATATATATATATATATATATATATATATATATATATTTCGAATCAGCAAACACATGTAACAATCATGCCACGCATGAAGATAATTGTTTGTATCTAAATATGTATAAACAAATATTTAGATATAAGTAGCACATTGAACCTAGGTATGAATACTCGTCACCTGGTTAAGTTGTATTAGTATAAGGAATCTATACTAACGTATGATACTATTGTATACTCCTACCCTAAAGCCTAGCAAGTATATTGGAGTCTCGGGAAAATGTTCACTTAAGTACAATTTCCATTCTAATGATCGTGGAGTATGTCGACAGTTTTAGCTCCTAAAAGGGAAACTAATCTTGTAAAAGTATAGTCGTTGTCATGTGGGTAGAACTAACCAGTTCTAGTATATGTGATAATATTGTCCCGCGACAATATGGTCGTTGGATAGTGGTAACTAGTCAAGTTATGTATTAGTAACTGTTTTCCAACAATCTAACAACGTACGATTTGTAACCTATCTAGGTTAAGTATTGATATTGTTCCAAAACAATATGATGGGTGTAATTCCTAAGTATTACGCATTTGTATTACATAACAGTAATATAAGTAAGTGTGAATTATAAAAGTTTATCATTATAATCCGAAAACAGTAATTATGCATGCGTCTCACCCCGAAAACAGTAAAACAGTTGAAGAGTGGGGCTATGAAACTCACCTGTGAGTTGTCAGCGATCCTACGATACGTGTGTTGTCTGGATGATAACCTCCTAGTGTCCTAAACACATGAGGTTATATAAGTACGAGATCAAATAGTCTGACCAAGTAAGTCGTTCGAATGTTTGTTTGTCGCTTGGTTTTAAAGACCGTGTACGGGGGTTCGGGGGCAGCGCCCCTGATAGCGGGGTCCAAGGGTTGGCAACCCCTGGCGGGGTTCAAGGGGCAGAGCCCCTGGTTGGGGTCGAGCTGCCAAGTCAGCTTGGAAAATTTTTATTTCTACTACATTGCTTTAATGAAAACGCATCCGAAATCCAAATTCGAGGTAAAAGTAAGTGGCAAAATCTGGTATCGACGCTTAGTGAAAAACATCGGCTTTTAAGGTTCTGTGACCTGCGACATTAGGTGCGACGTTACGTGCGACGCTATGTGCGACATAAGGGTTTACGTCGCATCGTGCGACATCTGCAATTTAATGCGACATTATGTGTTGTGTCGCAAAGTGCAACTCCGTTAAATTCTGCGACATAGGAGTTTACGTCGCATCGTGCGACGTTGGGGTTTATTGCGACATTAACTGCGACATTTGCTGCGACGTTGGCTGCGACATTGACAATGTCGCAGCACTATTTTTGGGCCAGATGCGACATCACGACCTGTTCGACGATTTCAAGATCCAAAATGAGTTTTGGTTCGATTTTTGGGTGTTTTGATGTTATAGAAAGCTACTAACATGCATTACTAAGTAATCTAAGTAATATCTAGTGAGAGATAACGATTTCTAGAGAGAGAAAGTGAGAATCTTACTTTGAAGGTAAAAATGGAGAAGATGAAGATGGAGAAGATGATGATGATGATGGCGAGCTGTTGCTGCTGATCTTGTTGTTGTTGTAGTTGATTCCGAAAATGATGATGATGTTGGTGGCGGTGGAGTATAAACCGAGAGGGATGAGAGGGAGAGTATAGAGAGAGTTTTTGTGTGTGTGTGTTAAAATGAAATGGAAATGAAAGAGTGGAATGGGGGTGGGTTGGTTTAGGTCGCCTCATCCCCTTATCATGTGTGTATTTGGTCCCAATCGTAGTATAAAATACCCGTGTTTTTGTATCCGAAGGTAAAATAAATTTAATATTTTAATTTCATAATTTTGTTTATGCTTTTCGTAAAATATTTTAAATAAGAATAAAAATATTTCACTTGAGTTACAAAAATGTAACTTGGTTATAATTGTTTATAAAAATACAATTATTCAAAGTTTAAATCTGGCGCGAAAATTGACTTTTTGACTGGGTGTTACAATTATGTATCTTATGTGCTTTGTTTATTGATTAGTAGCACCCCAAAGTATGCTTCCGCTCAACAGTAAATTTGGGGGTGTTACATCAATCCAATTCATAGTTGTACTCAGTAATACGGACCGACCTTGTCATGTAGACATAACGGTCGAGTAGAATTCGGATCCCCTCATTTTATTTAATGATCGGTAGGCTTAAGCCTAACAAGGGGAGAAAATAGGATAAATCGGAAGTTTTAATTAGTAGACTTATTAGATAGTCGACCTTAGTAACGCTAGGGCCTCGACTTCGGATAAATTTCAGGACGAAATTCTCCTAACAAGGGGAGAAGGTGACAACCGGAAAAATTAGGACTTTAATTAGTACCTAATTATTATGTGATTATGTGTATTTATTTTATATTAGGCTAAATACGTACGGAAAATTTCATGTTTATATTCATGTTCGAGTATACGATCCATTTAAATCGTATAAAATTCGGGTCGGATCAATATACGACAAATCAAAATACGGACGTTGGTGAAATATTTATTAAATAATAAGAAATTATTTAATAACATTATTCATTATTTTATATTATGGTAATAATATGAATAAAAGTATACGTTTGTTAAAACGTGACCGGAACGCGACAAAAACGCACGAAACGAGCTCGACGGACAAAATAATTCTAAGTTATATTTTTATAACTCAAAATAAGTATTTTTAATAAATACTTCAATTAAAATTATCGCGAATACACGGTAACTAATTATAACGTATAAAATGTTACATTATTTAAACAAACGTAAAACTCGCAACCGACAACCAAACGGAACGAACCAATATTTTATCAACTCAAATTATATTATTTTGGACAAAACTTTTATTTAAATTATCGAGTTTTAAATTGATAACAAAAACTAATATGTAAAACGTTTAACGTATAAACGAACAACGAAACGACCGGGTAAACGAACACCGCAAGGAGCGTAACTTTGGGGAACAATTTAACACATCCACATGAGGGTGAGACCCACCGAAAAAAGCTGAGAACCAGCCCATGCTCTCTCCCTCTTTTGTGGATCTTGCCCCCTTGACCTCAAGCACCAAATGTAACACCCCGCAAATTTAAACACAATTATTAACGTTAAACATTTGCATATTAGGCTAATTCCTTACTTGAGTGAATTCACAACACATTTTAGAGGTAAGTCTAGCAAAGCCCAACTAGATAATACGCGTAGTATTACGTATTCGTAATTAGTTGTAATTACGTATTGAACAATTTTAAAACAAACGCAACAAAATATACGACTGTTGGTGAACGAATTTATTTAATAAAACGAAATTATTAAATAACGTCATTAACAACTAAATATTATGTCGATAATATTTACATATCATTTGATAACATAAAACTTAAAATTGTATAATTAAAATAAAACAAAGTTTAAAATTTTGTAACTAAATTAATTTGGGTTCATAAAAAGATCCTAATTAAAAATATAATGAAATATGTAATTAAAATTTTATTAGTTAAAATAAAGTAGCATTTAACGATCGGGTAAACAAACACGGAGTGCAACCACGGAGGCAGAAAAGTGGAACAAAACCACCTTCCACCTCCCAATTTTCTTTCATTTCTTTTCATCTTCTTTCTCTCATCTCTCTCTTTTCTCTCTTTCACCACCACCTACCAAAAACCACACAAATCACCACAAAACTACCCTCAAACGACGCCGAATCATCAAACAAAATAGAGAAAAACGACCACGACACCACGATCTACACAACCATCTTTTCGGATTTCAAATCCGCCACTCGTAAGTTTCCGACAAATCCCGTAAATTCTTAAATTTTGAAGTTTTCTTTCATATTAGTGTTTAATATACTTAGTATTAACCCATACAACAAAGAAAACACGATTTCATAGCTTAAAAATACGTTTGGATTGTGTTTTTGGCCGGAAAAATCGCGACAGCCGATGTTTCTGGGCTGGTGTTCATCTATGCGACACAACGCTTGTGTCGCATACTGTGTCGCAGAAACCATACGACACAACAATTGTGTCGTACCAAACCATCTTATGTCGTATCCATACGACACAATGATTATGTCGTACCTTATGTCGCAAAACCCATGCGACACAACGCTTTATGTCGCTGTTGACTCAGCACCTCAAATCTCTGCGACACAACCCTTGTGTCGCAGAATTGCGTCGTACCATGCAACACAACCATTGTGTCGCATATTGTGTCGCAGAAAACAGAAACTTTACAAACTATTTTCACACTAAGTGTCGAACTTAACCGATAACGAATACGTACATACAATGCTATATGTGAACTTTACAAACTATTTTCACACTAAGTGTCGAACTTAACCGATAACGAATACGTACATACAATGCTATATGTGAACTTTACAAACTATTTTCACACTAAGTGTCGAACTTAACCGATAACGAATACGTACATACAATGCTATATGTGAACTTTACAAACTATTTTCACACTAAGTGTCGAACTTAACCGATAATGAATACGTACATACAATGCTATATGTGAACTTTACAAACATTACAGACACGCTATTTTATTGAAATTATGATTTCAAACTATCACCAACGAGTCGTATACATTTTCACCAACAACGAAATACAAACGTAAACGTTTAACAAACACTTTGGACACAACATTGGTTGTACGAACTCTAGCATGGATGATTAGTTTAGACATCCACATACTTATTAAATCTCGTACGTTTAGGACGTTAGGAGATCTCGGACTGTACTTGGGCTTAGGTTTGCTAGCACTCGCACAACTACTTAACTCAACAGGTGAGTTCACAGCCCCTACTTTTACTGATTTAACTGCTTTTGAACAGGGGTGGAAAACATAGTCAACTGTTTTACTTATTGCCATAACTGCTTTTACTTATATGATTGTTTATTATACTTGTTTACTCGGACAATTAGAGTACTTTGAACTATTAAACTATTGAACAACCTGGTGTTTATGAAATAACATTTTCACATTGACACACTGAACAAATGGGATAACTTATTCGACAAACTGTTTTAACTAGACCGGAGAACGACCGGTAAACTGTTTTGCAAACGACTGTAAACCTTTAAACTTTTTTGGTATACCGGAGGACGACCGGTACTTTTATGGAAATGATGGAGAACGACCAGCTACGTATTTTAGTGCCAGAGAACGACTGGCCAAGGGACGGGAGAACGACCCGTGCGTCTTGGATGGGAGAACGACCCATGCGTTTGTTGGACGGGAGAACGACCCGTGCGTAACTAGACCGGAGAACGACCGGTAAACTGTTTTATTTGAACGGGAGAACGACCCGTGCGTATTTGGCCGGAGAACGACCGGTACTGTTTGTAAACCGCTGGAAAACGACCAGCAAGTGTTTTAAACTGACGTTTTGGGTAACATCCCACGTTTCTGTTTTGGGTAACATCCCACGTAAACTAAACTTTGGGCGAACAACCCACTAAACTTGTATTTGGATTATATTCCACTAAACGTATTCTCGACTATTATGGCAATACTATTTGTGTACGTATTTGGATAACAACTGTGCTTACAAACTTGGTACAACTATTGCAAACATGAAACCTGTGAATTCACTCAACCTAGTTGTTGACTTTTACTATGTTTTTCAGGGAATTAGCTGCGCATATAAGAATCGCCAACACACATGGAGAATTAGGCGACCCGTGAAGTTTAGGATGCCAACTTTTGGAAACACACGGATTTCTTTAGTATAACTGAAATGTTTTAGTCATATTTCAGAAATCTACTTTTGTAAACTTATTTCTTTTAATTTGTACGATTCGATGAATCGTAAACTTTGTGATTAATACTTTTGGCATCTTAATATATTATGTTCTGTTGTAATCATAAGCTCTGATACGTATGCATGCTTTGTTATTGTGGTACCCCGTACTTAATCCAAATGCTTCCGTTAAATGAAATTGGGGGTGTTACAGATTGGTATCAGAGCCATTGGTTATAGCGAACTAGGAAACTTTAGGTGACTTAGAGACCTAGAGACCTAGACTATAGCCTTGGCTAGAACGCACGTGCATACACGCATATACATACATCTAAACTATCGTTACGACACGTCGATACGCGCAAACTATTATTTGAACTGTACTCCGTTCGATTCATTCTGCTATCATTGAACTTGACCGTATTAAACGATTGATGAAAAGAAGTATGTATTTAGCATCATAAAATGACGCCTGGCCAACGTGATTATATTATACTAAGTACATATGGGTGTTTCATAGTCGTGAGATATGTGATGGGGATTTTGCCATTTCTCCTCAAATACTCGATAACTGAATTATGTGAACTTCCTCCTTCACATCCCTTTCATTGGCATTGACTTCTGCATTTCCTTTTTCGCAGAACGTCATCATGCCGCCTAAAAGAAATACTCGAAACAGTCGACGAAATGTTCCTCCTCCACCTCATCCTCCAGAAACAACCGAGCAAATAATTGAACGCCGCGTGGCTGAAGCCATCGCTCAATACGAGGCCAGCCGCAATCGTGAAAACCTGACCAACAACAGCGGAGCCACTCCAGTCAACAGCGAAACCCCAACCAATACCCAACAGGGGTGTTCCTACAAAACCTTTCAGTCTTGTAAACCTAGCACCTTCACTGGGACCGAAGGGGCCATCGGCCTGGTCCACTGGATCGAGAAAATGGAATCAGTCATCGACATCAGCGACTGCGCCATCGACAAAATCATGAAGTACGCCACGTGTACCTTAGCTGACAAAGCGTTAACATGGTGGAACACTCAGGTCCAGATTATTGGACGCCCAGCTGCTCACTCCATGACCTGGGAAACTCTGAAACAGATGATGATGGAGGAATTTTGCCCTCCCAACGAGATGCAGAAACTTGAAACCGAACTCTGGAACGTTCAAATGATCGGTGCTGACATTTTCTGGATACACAACCCGGTTTCAAGAACTGGCACGTTTGGTACCTCACATGGTGACTCCTGAAAGCAAACGTATCGAGCGTTACAACAAGGGCTTGGCCCCACAGATCCGAGGCATGGTTATGTCCTCCAAACCAGCTACCTTTAGGAGCGTAGTGGACCTGGCTCAAAGCTTAACCGACGACGCCATTCTGATCGGCACTCTGAAAACTACTTCGGGGAAAACTGAACCCACCCGTACTGATGCGGGCGACTCTGGAAACAATAAACACAAATGGAACAACGAGGGTAACGACCGTCAGGGTCAACAAAACATAAACCCGGGGAACACCCGAGCATACATTGCCACCACCGCTACTGGACCCAAACTGTAACAACCGGCAAATTAGGACTAGAATTAGTGCCTAATTCTTCGTTAATACATGTAATTAGTTCTGCGTTAGGCTAATTTATGTATCGAATTATATATATTGTGGAATATATACAAAAATGCGATTTGGTTAAATCGTACGCAGTTTAAATCGAATGTATTTCGATTCAATTTAATACGGACGTTGGAGACCAATTTTATTAAATAACGCTTTGATGTCAAAAATATTATTATAATAATATTTCGTATTCATTCGTATCGTACAAACAAACCTTACACAATTTAAAAGGTTAAAACGCGCAACTAAATAAATTAACGTACATTTTATAACTAAAATAAATAAATTAAACTGTAAAATATTTAAATAGAATATCGCGTAATAAATTGTATTTTAAAACGTACCAATTAATATATAAAATGATTATTTAACGTTTAAACGACGGAGCAAACGAACACCACACGGAACGAGAACGCGGAGCGAAAATGGGAGATAACCTCCCATTTCCCCCACCTTTTCTTTCATTATTCTCTTTCTCTCTCTCTCTCTTTCACTTTTTCTCTCAAAGTTTCATCACCAAAAACCTCACAAAATCACCAAATAAACGTACCAAACGTCCTTGGATCTCATTATCCCTTTGGAAGAAAACGACCACCGCATCACGATCTATCATCCTATCTTTTCGGATTTTTGATCCGACACCTTGTAAGTTTCCGACAAAATCCCGACATCTCTCGTTTTTTATCATTTTTACTTGTTTATGGTTTATAATGTCTTGATATGTCCAAAAATGGGTTGGGTAAAAGATTTGGACCGAACGGAAACCGGAAAACTCGTTTTCGGCACATTTTCCGGCCAACAGACCGCGACGTCGCATTTGGACCCAGATCCATGCGACGTCAGCCTCAACGTCGCACAACCCCTCGTAACGTCGCATTGTGCGATGTCAGTCACAACGTCGCATTAAGTTGCGACGTCGCGTATAGCGACGCCATGCTCAACGTCGCAGTCAGGATCTGCGACGTCGCGCCCGACGTCGCGCCCGACGTCGCACCCGACATCGCACCCGACGTCGCACCCGACGTCGCACAAAACAGAACTTTGAAAACTCAGATTTTTACTAAGTGTCGGAATCAAGATTTTAACACCTGATTTTACCCAAATTCGGATCCAGATGCGTTTTTCGTCAAAGCAATATAGTAGAAATAAAAATTTTCCAAGCTGACCTGGCAGCTCGACCCCAGCCAGGAGCTCTGCCCCTTGGACCCCGCTACCAGGGGCGCTGCCCCCGGACCCCCGTCATTAGATGTTGTAAATACTTTTCACACTAAGTGTCGAACACTTACAAATAACGAAATCTGATTCAACGATACACATAATGTTAACACTTTGAATCATTATTACAAACCGTCACCAACGGGCCATACTTGTTTTCAAACTACAAACGGATTACTAAACAAACACTTGGACATAACGAGTTGCGTAGACAACTAGCCTAGATGATCTTGCGAGACATCTACTTACTTGACATTACGTGTTTAGGCATTCGGAGGTTACGGGTTCGGAGAACCAACTGTTGATATTTCTTACTCGTTTATTGATATAAACGCACTTGCAAAGACTCAGGTGAGTCTTACGGCCCCACTTTTACTGTTTTATCTTATTGGGGGAGATACATGCTACTTATTTTTCCTGAACACAAGTACTAAACTGAGTTCTATACCAAACGGAATTGCATGAGTTATTCACTACTTACTGAAGTCTCTCCATCATATATCGTTAGTTATGGACTTAAGCGCGAACAGTAGTTAATGGATCCATTAGGGAAATGACCCTCCCTGCCCGGGGTAGTAGCGCTACCACGTACTGATTTACACGTAGAAACGGGTGACTATTATTTCGTTACTTATGCTTGCTCAATTTCGAGCATGTCACGGGAACAACTGATTATTTACGGGTTAAGCTTCGATTATGAGCCTCATGGCAACGGTATAACTTGATTACTTTACTTTTGCGAGATTTGCAAATACTTGATATACGCCTACGGGCACTACTGATGAAATCTTGTGTTCAAACTGATTATTTACTGATAAACCTGTGAGATTCACCAACCTTTTGGTTGACCCTTTATAGCATGTATTCTCAGGTACACTTACGGAGTAGGATCACTCCAGGATTACTAGCTAGAGTCGCATGATTTCCAAACTGCATTTAACGGAGATTCTTTGGCATTATCTTTTGTAACTATGGCTATGTAATAGAATCTCCCGCCACATACGCGGACTCTAGGCTTACATATTTTTGTAAAGAAAACTATATGTTTTCAAACGATTTAATTATGAAATATAATTATTTTACAAAACGTCTCATTTAGAGGTCGTTTGCTGTATATCTTGTGCTTTGTATATTGATTAGTAACACCCAAGTATGCTTCCGCAAATCACTAAATTTGGGGGTGTTACAGATTGGTATCAGAGCCAGGTTATAGTGAACTAGGTTGCATTTAGTGGGCCTAGACTATGACCATTAGGCAGTATTTCCTTACTAGGCATGATTGGTTCAGGAATTACATCATACGACTTTAATTTAACATAGCCTGATCAACTATGTACAATTAAGGAAAGATGATGTGAGGTCTGAAATGGTTATGTCGAACAGGAATGCGTTAGTTGACTCTGACCACGAGAGAACCGGACCATTACTTGTTACGTGCTAGACTTTAGGCTGGATATTATATACCTATATATATTAGCCTCGTCTTACTTACACTCTGCCACAGGAATGGCAAACACACCACCTAATCCATCACACTCTCACCCACATGGGTCACGAAACCCACGTGTAGCCAGGAGGAACACAAGGTCACCTCGAACCAGCCCCTATCCTGTTCATAACTTTCAGAACTCGGCACATCTCACGGTGCCAGTGTTAGCTACCCAACTCCGCCGTCAGGAACAAAGGCTCGAACAACTTGAACGGGAACAACACCGAATGACCTACCTGCTTCGCCAGGCACTTGATCACATATCCCAACTCCAGCAAGAACAAGAGGATACAAACCTCTCTGTAAGCATAATTCAGGATTCAATGACCGCTGAATTAGGCGCGAGTGAACTCGTAAGAAACCGACTAGAGGAGTGTGAACAGCGTTCACAGGAGACTGAGGACCACTCTCGAGCACTAGTACAGCGACTAGCCTTGGTCGAAGACAACGCCAGACAAGCCAACAGACTAGCAGCAACCGTAGACCGCCTTGTCGCACTGATGGAGCAGATTAACTTACATCAAGATTAGATCAGTCTGTAATTTGTAACCAGTCAACTATCTAATTAGAACCTATGTAATTATAACCGGATGTAACAATTCCCGGTACTTTTGTACTACCACTACTCTGTAATCTTTTGAAAACCAGTACTTTGTATCCAACTTTTATTTAATGGAATGTGATTATCACCTCGTACTGTTATTGTATATCTCATTATACACTCTTGTGATATATCATCAAATTTCAGGCAATTATCTTATTCCACTTTCCTTGTGCTTTTCTTGATCAGCAGCATGCCTCCTCGTCGTCAGATCACCCTCACTGAAGCCGAAGTTGCGGGCCTGATTGCCCGTAGTGTGGCCCAAGCTCTAGCTACCCGGACCTCGACTCCCGGTAGTGAAGACACCGCTAACAATGGACCACAGCCGAAGCCCTGCTCATATAAGGACTTCCAAAACTGCAAACCGCTGAACTTTGCAGGTACTGAGGGAGCGATCGGCCTAATACGCTGGATCGAGAAAGTCGAATCGGTATTTCTCATCTGCAACTGTGCGGAGGGGGACAAGGTTAAGTTCTCCGTTAGTACTTTTACTGACACCGCACTCACCTGGTGGAACACCTATGCCCAAACTGTGGGCGTTGCTAATGCTTACAAACTCCCGTGGGAGGAGTTGAAGGAGATGTTGAGGGGCAAGTATTGCCCCAGAGATGAACTGAAACAACTGGAGCTGGAATTTTGGAACCACAAGATGCAAGGTGATGATATCACCGGGTACACCAACCGTTTCCACCAACTGGCACTTCTGTGCCCATCCATGGTCAATCCTGAATACAAGAGGATCGAGAAATATGTTGATGGACTGCCCGAGAAACTCCAGGACCTGGTAACTTCATCCAAACCAGGTACTATCCAGAACGCCATCCGTATGGCCCATGAACTTACGGCAAACGCTGTCCGCCGTAACACAACCTCAGCCCCACCTACAAACAACAAACGAAAGTGGGAAGGAAACCCCAACTCATCCAACCAAATCACCAACCGAAGACCCGAGCCTATTAGAGCTATTCATCCGGCTCTTCAGAAAAGAAAGGGTACAGTGGAAGCAAGCCCTACTGCCCCAAATGCAATCGTCACCACGACGGTTCCTGCCCTTGCACAAACTGCAAACGTTTTGGGCATCTGGCCAAGGATTGTCGAAGTCCCAGTGCCCCGAAGACTTGTTATGGGTGCGGAAGTCCTGGGCATTTTCAGAATAATTGCCCTAAGCAGAAAAACAACAACAACAACAACAACAACAACAACAAGCGGAACAACAACTCTGCTCACAGCAGAGCATTTGTCATCAAAGCTGGGGAAGCTAGGGAAGACCCGAATGTTGTAACGGGTACGTTTCTTCTCAACGATCTTACTGCTTCAGTATTATTTGATACCGGTGCTGATAAAAGTTTCATATCTGATGAGTTTTGTCCACTACTTGATATCACCCCCGCGGCCTTAGATGTTAAGTACACAGTAGAACTTGCAAATGGTAAACTCATAGAAACCGATAGTGTGATACCTAATTGCACTTTAAACCTAGCCGACGAAATCTTTTCAATCGATCTAATGCCTGTTGAACTGGGAAGTTTCGATGTCATCGTGGGTATGGACTGGTTGTCCAAGCACCGGGCCGAAATTGTTTGCCATGATAAAATCGTCCAAATTCCTCCCGCCGCTGGTAGTACCTTGGTCATACAGGGGGAGACCGGTGGGTCGAGACTAAACTTAATCTCCTGTTTAAAAACCCGAAAATTTCTGAGAAAGGGTTACCCAGCAATCCTCGCGCACATCACGGAGAACAAGTCGGAGGAGAAGCGACTTGAAGATGTGCCAATCGTTAGAGACTTTCCCGAAGTCTTTCCAGAAGAACTACCTGGTTTACCTCCACCTAGACAGGTCGAGTTCTCGATTGATCTCGTGCCGGGTGCCGCACCGGTGGCCCGAGCACCGTACCGCCTAGCTCCATCTGAACTTCAGGAGTTGTCCACGCAGTTACAGGAACTCCTGGATAGAGGATTCATCAGACCGAGTTCTTCACCTTGGGGAGCTCCGGTCTTGTTTGTTAAAAAGAAAGACGGTTCATTTCGAATGTGTATTGACTACCGAGAGTTGAACAAACTAACCGTCAAGAACCGATACCCACTTCCTCGAATCGATGATCTGTTCGATCAACTCCAAGGATCAAGCTGTTATTCAAAAATTGATCTTCGATCAGGTTATCATCAGTTGCGTGTTCGCGATGCTGACATCCCAAAAACCGCATTCAGAACCCATTACGGGCACTACGAATTTCAAGTAAAGCCCTTTGGCCTAACCAACGCACCGGCTGTATTCATGGACCTTATGAATCGGGTGTGCAAACCATACCTCGACAAGTTTGTCATTGTTTTTATCGATGACATCCTTATCTATTCGCGAAACGAACATGAACACGCACAACACCTCAGAACCATCCTAGAACTACTTAGACACGAGGAGCTCTACGCCAAATTTTCTAAGTGTGAGTTCTGGATACACACCGTTCAATTCCTTGGACACGTTATCGACAGTCGGGGAATTCATGTAGGCCCGTCAAAAATCGAGGCAATCAAGAACTGGAAAGCACCAACCACTCCAACCGAGGTACGCCAATTCTTGGGATTGGCCGGTTACTACCGCCGTTTCATCGAAAACTTTTCAACAATTGCCAAACCCCTCACCGTGCTGACTCAGAAGGAAAAGAAATTCGATTGGACCGATAAACAAGAGTCGGCATTTCAGTTGTTGAAATTCAAGCTTTGCAGTGCACCCATTCTATCTCTACCCGAAGGCACCGATGACTTTGTGGTATACTGCGATGCTTCTCACCAAGGTCTCGGTTGCGTGCTGATGCAACGAGACAAGGTCATTGCTTACGCCTCCTGACAACTTAAAGTTCACGAGAAAAACTACACAACTCACGACCTCGAGCTAGGGGCCGTGGTATTCGCCTTAAAAATCTGGAGACATTATCTTTATGGTACCCGCAGCACTGTATTCACCGACCACAAAAGTCTCCAACACATTTTCAACCAGAAAGATCTTAACATGAGGCAACGTAGATGGGTTGAATTACTCACCGATTACGACTGTGAGATCAAATATCATCCGGGCAAAGCAAACGTGGTTGCTGATGCTCTCAGTCGTAAGGAACGAACAAAACCACTCCGAGTCCGGGCACTCAGTATTACCATTCATAACGATCTCACCACCCAAATACATCTTGCCCAACTCGAAGCCCTGAAACCCGATAACTTCAAGAACGAGGCCTTGCGAGGCATGGGTAAACAATTCGAGATCAGACCCAACGGAGTTAGGTATTTCTCTAACCGAATATGGTTGCCTAATTTCGGAAACCTGCGGGACTTGGTGATGGATGAAGCTCACAAGTCCAAATATTATATCCACCCGGGATCCGACAAAATGTATCACGGCATCAAGGAGTTTTACTGGTGACCGAATATGAAAGCTGACATTGCTTTGTACGTCAGCAAATGCTTAACTTGTTCCAAGGTCAAGGCCGAGCACCAAAGACCTTCCGGATTGCTCCAACAACCTGAAATTCCTCAATGGAAATGGGAGCAAATTACCATGGATTTCATAACCAAACTACCTAAATCGGCGAGCGGTTGCGATACCATTTGGGTGATCGTCGATCGGCTCACCAAATCGGCTCATTTCTTGGCAATCAGAGAAACCGACAAAATGGAACGCCTTACACAAATCTACATCAAAGAAATCATTTGCCAACATGGTGTCCCTATCTCGATTATCTCTGACAGGGATGCTCGATTCACATCTCGCTTCTGGCAATCACTCCAAAAATCACTGGGTACCCGTCTCGATATGAGTACCGCGTACCATCCTCAGACCGATGGCCAGAGCGAACGAACTATTCAGACACTGGAAGACATGATACGAGCCTGCGTAGTTGATTCTGGTACAAATTGGGAAAGACATCTACCGTTGTGCGAGTTCTCGTACAACAACAGCTATCACGCCAGCATTAAAGCTGCACCTTTTGAGGCACTGTACGGTCGTAAGTGCCGATCACCGATCTGTTGGACTGAAGTGGGAGAGAGTCAACTCACTGGTCCTGAACTCATACATGAAACCACAGAGAAAATCGTTGAAATCCAAAACCGACTCAAAGCCGCGCGTGATCGTCAGAAAAGCTATGCGGACGTGAGACGCAAGCCACTCGAGTTCCAAGTTGGGGATCGAGTACTCTTAAAAGTATCGCCTTGGAAAGGCGTAATCCGATTCGACAAACGCGGAAAATTAAACCCCAGGTACATTGGACCTTTTGAGCTCCTCGAGAAGATAGGTCCAGTGGCATATCGATTGCAGCTGCCCTCTGAACTCAGCAGCGTGCACCCTACCTTTCACATTTCTAACTTAAAGAAATGTTTGTCTGACGAGACACTTATTATACCCCTTGACGAGATTCGCATAGATGACAAACTACATTTCGTTGAGGAACCTGTCGAAATTATGGACCGTGAGGTCAAACAACTGAAACAAAGTCGTATTCCAATCGTCAAAGTCAGGTGAAATTCGCGGCGCGGTCCGGAATTCACTTGGGAACGGGAAGACCAAATACGACTCAAGTATCCCCACTTATTCACCGATTCTGCCCCTAACGCGACTTCGACTTAAATTTCGGGACGAAATTCTTTTAACAGGGGGAGAATGTAACAACCGGCAAATTAGGACTAGAATTAGTGCCTAATTCTTCATTAATACATGTAATTAGTTCTGCGTTAGGCTAATTTATGTATCGAATTATATATATTGTGGAATATATACAAAAATGCGATTTGGTTAAATCGTACGCAGTTTAAATCGAATGTATTTCGATTCAATTTAATACGGACGTTGGAGACCAATTTTATTAAATAACGCTTTGATGTCAAAAATATTATTATAATAATATTTCGTATTCATTCGTATCGTACAAACAAACCTTACACAATTTAAAAGGTTAAAACGCGCAACTAAATAAATTAACGTACATTTTATAACTAAAAAAAATAAATTAAACTGTAAAATATTTAAATAGAATATCGCGTAATAAATTGTATTTTAAAACGTACCAACTAATATATAAAATGATTATTTAACGTTTAAACGACGGAGCAAACGAACACCACACGGAACGAGAACGCGGAGCGAAAATGGGAGATAACCTCCCATTTCCCCCACCTTTTCTTTCATTATTCTCTTTCTCTCTCTCTCTCTTTCACTTTTTCTCTCAAAGTTTCATCACCAAAAACCTCACAAAATCACCAAATAAACGTACCAAACGACCTTGGATCTCATTATCCCTTTGGAAGAAAACGACCACCGCATCACGATCTATCATCCTATCTTTTCGGATTTTTGATCCGACACCTTGTAAGTTTCCGACAAAATCCCGACATCTCTCGTTTTTGATCATTTTTACTTGTTTATGGTTTATAATGTCTTGATATGTCCAAAAATGGGTTGGGTAAAAGATTTGGACCGAACGGAAACCGGAAAACTCGTTTTCGGCACATTTTCCGGCCAACATACCGCGACGTCGCATTTGGACCCAGATCCATGCGACGTCAGCCTCAAAGTCGCACAACCCCTCGTAACGTCGCATTGTGCGACGTCAGTCACAACGTCGCATTAAGTTGCGACGTCGGGTATAGCGACGCCATGCTCAACGTCGCAGTCAGGATCTGCGACGTCGCACCTGACGTCGCGCCCGACGTCGCACCCGACATCGCACCCGACGTCGCACCCGACGTCGCACCCAACGTCGCACAAAACAGAACTTTGAAAACTCATATTTTTACTAAGTGTCGGAATCAAGATTTTAACACCTGATTTTACCCAAATTCGGATCTAGATGCGTTTTTCGTCAAAGCAATATAGTAGAAATAAAAATTTTCCAAGCTGACCTGGCAGCTCGACCCCAGCCAGGGGCTCTGCCCCTTGGACCCCGCCAGGGGCTGCCGCCCCTTGGACCCCGCTACCAGGGGCGCTGCCCCCGGACCCCCGTCATTAGATGTTGTAAATACTTTTCACACTAAGTGTCGAACACTTACAAATAACGAAATCTGATTCAACGATACACATAATGTTAACACTTTGAATCATTATTACAAACCGTCACCAACGGGCCATACTTGTTTTCAAACTACAAACGGATTACTAAACAAACACTTGGACATAACGAGTTGCGTAGACAACTAGCCTAGATGATCTTGCGAGACATCTACTTACTTGACATTACGTGTTTAGGCATTCGGAGGTTACGGGTTCGGAGAACCAACTGTTGATATTTCTTACTCGTTTATTGATATAAACGCACTTGCAAAGACTCAGGTGAGTCTTACGGCCCCACTTTTACTGTTTTATCTTATTGGGGGAGATACATGCTACTTATTTTTCCTGAACACAAGTACTAAACTGAGTTCTATACCAAACGGAATTGCATGAGTTATTCACTACTTACTGAAGTCTCTCCATCATATATCGTTAGTTATGGACTTAAGCGAACAGTAGTTAATGGATCCATTAGGGAAATGACCATCCCTGCCCGGGGTAGTAGCGCTACCACGTACTGATTTACACGTAGAAACGGGTGACTATTATTTCGTTACTTATGCTTGCTCAATTTCGAGCATGTCACGGGAGCAACTGATTATTTACGGGTTAAGCTTCGATTATGAGCCTCATGGCAACGGTATAACTTGATTACTTTACTTTTGCGAGATTTGCAAATACTTGATATACGCCTACGGGCACTACTGATGAAATCTTGTGTTCAAACTGATTATTTACTGATAAACCTGTGAGATTCACCAACCTTTTGGTTGACCCTTTTTAGCATGTATTCTCAGGTACACTTACGGAGTAGGATCACTCCAGGATTACTAGCTAGAGTCGCATGATTTCCAAACTGCATTTAACGGAGATTCTTTGGCATTATCTTTTGTAACTATGGCTATGTAATAGAATCTCCCGCCACATACGCGGACTCTAGGCTTACATATTTTTGTAAAGAAAACTATATGTTTTCAAACGATTTAATTATGAAATATAATTATTTTACAAAACGTCTCATTTAGAGGTCGTTTGCTGTATATCTTGTGCTTTGTATATTGATTAGTAACACCCAAGTATGCTTCCGCAAATCACTAAATTTGGGGGTGTTACACAAACCTATCTTGGCAACAAACCGAGATGTGACAAGTGCGGAATGCATCATGCTGGCAATTGCGCCTTCTGCCAAGACTGCAAACACTGGGCTCACTTGGCCCAAAACTGTAAAACAGCCCCTCTTCCTCGATCAAATGCGTGCAACGAGTGCGGTGAATCCGGACACTTTCGAAACCAATGTCCAAAACTGAACAACAACCAGAACAACAACCGCAACAATCAAAACGACAACAACCGCGTCGTTAACAAAGGCTACGCCCCAAGCCGCGCATACATCCTCCGTGCACCGGAAACGGTTGAGGACCTCGGCTAGCACGGTACGTCCTAACAGCTGTTGCTACGATTTTCTTTTATTCGGATGCCGATTCGAACATAACGCTTGGAAAACTTTAACCACAAAACGAACAAACAACTATTTAAACTATACCGCGAGTATACTAAATCGTTAAAACTTTTCTGGCAACAATTGAGCGCCACGCAAATTGGTATTATTATTGACGACGTGACTTATTCGGAGAAAATACGCCGCGGGCGATCCGACTTGATTTTAAATCTCAGGACGAGATTTCTCTAACGAGGGGAGAATGTAACACCCCGCAAATTTAAACACAATTATTAACGTTAAACATTTGCATATTAGGCTAATTCCTTACTTGAGTGAATTCACAACACATTTTAGAGGTAAGTCTAGCAAAGCCCAACTAGATAATACGCGTAGGTAATTAGTTGTAATTACGTATTGAACAATTTTAAAACAAACGCAACAAAATATACGACTGTTGGTGAACGAATTTATTTAATAAAACGAAATTATTAAATAACGTCATTAACAACTAAATATTATGTCGATAATATTTACATATCATTTGATAACATAAAACTTAAAATTGTATAATTAAAATAAAACAAAGTTTAAAATTTTGTAACTAAATTAATTTGGGTTCATAAAAAGATCCTAATTAAAAATATAATGAAATATGTAATTAAAATTTTATTAGTTAAAATAAAGTAGCATTTAACGATCGGGTAAACAAACACGGAGTGCAACCACGGAGGCAGAAAAGTGGAACAAAACCACCTTCCACCTACCAATTTTCTTTCATTTCTTTTCATCTTCTTTCTCTCATCTCTCTCTTTTCTCTCTTTCACCACCACCTACCAAAAACCACACAAATCACCACAAAACTACCCTCAAACGACGCCGAATCATCAAACAAAATAGAGAAAAACGACCACGACACCACGATCTACACAACCATCTTTTCGGATTTCAAATCCGCCACTCGTAAGTTTCCGACAAATCCCGTAAATTCTTAAATTTTGAAGTTTTCTTTCATATTAGTGTTTAATATACTTAGTATTTACCCATACAACAAAGAAAACACGATTTCATAGCTTAAAAATACGTTTGGATTGTGTTTTTGGCCGGAAAAATTGCGACAGCCGATGTTTCTGGGCTGGTGTTCATCTATGCGACACAACGCTTGTGTCGCATACTGTGTCGCAGAAACCATACGACACAACAATTGTGTCGTACCAAACCATCTTATGTCGTATCCATACGACACAACGATTATGTCGTACCTTATGTCGCAAAACCCATGCGACACAACGCTTTATGTCGCTGTTGACTCAGCACCTCAAATCTCTGCGACACAACCCTTGTGTCGCAGAATTGCGTCGTACCATGCAACACAACCATTGTGTCGCATATTGTGTCGCAGAAAACAGAAACTTTACAAACTATTTTCACACTAAGTGTCGAACTTAACCGTTAACGAATACGTACATACAATGCTATATGTGAACTTTACAAACTATTTTCACACTAAGTGTCGAACTTAACCGATAACGAATACGTACATACAATGCTATATGTGAACTTTACAAACTATTTTCACACTAAGTGTCGAACTTAACCGATAACGAATACGTACATACAATGCTATATGTGAACTTTACAAACTATTTTCACACTAAGTGTCGAACTTAACCGATAACGAATACGTACATACAATGCTATATGTGAACTTTACAAACATTACAGACACGCTATTTTATTGAAATTATGATTTCAAACTATCACCAACGAGTCGTATACATTTTCACCAACAACGAAATACAAACGTAAACGTTTAACAAACACTTTGGACACAACATTGGTTGTACGAACTCTAGCATGGATGATTAGTTTAGACATCCACATACTTATTAAATCTCGTACGTTTAGGACGTTAGGAGATCTCGGACTGTACTTGGGCTTAGGTTTGCTAGCACTCGCACAACTACTTAACTCAACAGGTGAGTTCACAGCCCCTACTTTTACTGATTTAACTGCTTTTGAACAGGGGTGGAAAACATAGTCAACTGTTTTACTTATTGCCATAACTGCTTTTACTTATATGATTGTTTATTATACTTGTTTACTCGAACAATTAGAGTACTTTGAACTATTAAACTATTGAACAACCTGGTGTTTATGAAATAACATTTTCACATTGACACACTGAACAAATGGGATAACTTATTCGACAAACTGTTTTAACTAGACCGGAGAACGACCGGTAAACTGTTTTGCAAACGACTGTAAACTTTAAACTTGTTTGGTATACCGGAGGACGACCGGTACTTTTATGGAAATGCTAGAGAACGACCAGCTACGTATTTTAGTGCCAGAGAACGACTGGCCAAGGGACGGGAGAACGACCCGTGCGTCTTGGATGGGAGAACGACCCATGCGTTTGTTGGACGGGAGAACGACCCGTGCGTAACTAGACCGGAGAACGACCGGTAAACTGTTTTATTTGAACGGGAGAACGACCCGTGCGTATTTGGCCGGAGAACGACCGGTACTATTTGTAAACCGCTGGAAAACGACCAGCAAGTGTTTTAAACTGACGTTTTGGGTAACATCCCACGTTTCTGTTTTGGGTAACATCCCACGTAAACTAAACTTTGGGCGAACAACCCACTAAACTTGTATTTGGATTATATTCCACTAAACGTATTCTCGACTATTATGGCAATACTATTTGTGTACGTATTTGGATAACAACTGTGCTTACAAACTTGGTACAACTATTGCAAACATGAAACCTGTGAATTCACTCAACCTAGTTGTTGACTTTTACTATGTTTTTCAGGGAATTAGCTGCGCATATAAGAATCGCCAACACACATGGAGAATTAGGCGACCCGTGAAGTTTAGGATGCCAACTTTTGGAAACACACGGATTTCTTTAGTATAACTGAAATGTTTTAGTCATATTTCAGAAATCTACTTTTGTAAACTTATTTCTTTTAATTTGTACGATTCGATGAATCGTAAACTTTGTGATTAATACTTTTGGCATCTTAATATATTATGTTCTGTTGTAATCATAAGCTCTGATACGTATGCATGCTTTGTTATTGTGGCACCCCCGTACTCAAACTAAATGCTTCCGCTAAACAAATTTGGGGGTGTTACACCAAACACACCCTTTAATCCCATTCCCATTTCCATTTCCATTTCCTTCTCATCTCTCTCACTCTCTTCCTCTTCTTCTCCCTCTACAATCAGTCTACACCACCACAACAGCCTCACCTCATATCCACCATCATCTAGCATCAAAAACTTGGAGGAAAAAGCAAGGAGAAGAAGAAGAGCAAAACCGAGCACACCCTCTCCATTTCGGCTTAGATCACGATATTTTTTGTAAGGATTACAACCTACTTCATTAGATCATCTGGAAACATATTTATTTACTTGTTTATAAGCTCACTCAACTCAAAAATATCCAAAATAATGGGTAAAATCATTTTTATAAACACATACATAAAACTGTTTCAGTGTAGGAAAAAAAGTCTCACCATAAAAATCATATAAAATCGTACACATGGAATTAATGGATGAAAAACCTATAAAATTTTGCGTATTGAAGTTATCTACAACTTTCATGTTAACCTCTCGGACCAGATGTAAGTGGATTTTTGTAGAAAAGTCGATTTGTGAGACATAGACTTTTATAGCCGAAAATAGACTGATTTTATGTTTGATTTTTGTTAGCTATGAAAATGAAATCCTAAATTCTTGGAAAAATTATGTTAGAAACTAGACTCATGGTAGAACACTTGGGATTTTTGTTGAGAATTGTTGTGGTATAAAAAGTGTAGAAAACAAGAGTTTAATCGGGTGAAAAACTGAAACATACAATCTAGGGCCTGTTTTTGTGAAATGTTTAAAACCGACACTTCGGACCAAACACAAAACATAACGATAATTTTCCCGAGGCCTAGAAACATATTTAAGGCCATCCTAAAAGTTTCGGGTCAAACCGAGTCCGTTTGACCAAGTCAACAAAAACGAGCCCAAAATGATAAACGCGAGCCGACTTGAGGAACGATAAGATTTTGGACCAAAAATGAACTTTGATAATTTTATTTATGAAACTTGGATAAAAACGACACCCTAAAACACTTAGAATCAAAAACGAAAAAGATCGAACCTTAGTGTCGCCAATAATAAAAATGTTACAAACATTTTTCACACTAAGCCTCGGATTCAATCATGCACACACACACACACACACACACACATATATATACGGATAAGTGTACATTAAAACACTCACGGAATATACGGAAAATGTTTTCATCATATTTATATACGGTATAAAATACGGAATACACTTTACAAGTATATAATCAAACACATAATAATGTTTAAATTATTATCATGAAATATCACCAACGAGCCGTCCAAATCTTATAAATACAAATTCAATCGGTTTCAAAAACATACAATCGGACATTTAACGGTTGAGTGAACACATTTTGGGAATGATCTAAATAGACATTCGCTCATGTGTATAATCTTATATGCCTAGGGTATTTGAAGGTTTCGGGCTGTTCATTCCTTATCGAATAATCATTGCTCGGTGACTCAGGTGAGTCTCACAGCCCCATTTTATTGTTTTACTGATTTAAACTAGGGGTAAGATACAACACTTACTTGTTTTCGTGATCACGGTTATTCGGTTTGTTAATTTAGTTATTAACTCGGTTAATTAAATTCGGTTATTAATTTCGGTTATCATTGTCGGTATAGATTTGTTCGGTTATTGCATGAGTATTTTAATTCGGGAAAGACCTCATCATTGCATGGTTCGTTAACTTAATAAGGCGCGATTACTAAAGAATAGATCTATTTGGGGAGTGACGTCCCTGTCCGGGTTGCTAGCTACAACCATTTCAAACGGACACTTTAGTAGTTTGTATGGGTGTTGACACCGTTCGGGAGGCAGAAAATCGGGTTAGGCCTCGAACCATGGCTCAACGCAATATCAGTGTTGGTATATTTAATTCGGAAACCTTAATTGGTTTAATCATTGTTCGGTTATAAATCGTCGGATAATCATGTTGATCACATCATGTTTTATGTTAAACCTGTGAGATTCACCAACTATATAGCTGACCATTTTAGTGTTGTATTCTCAGGTGATCAGCTACAGTAGGGTGGTCTGCAGGATATGCTAGCTAGTACGAGTCGCATGCATACACAATTATGAAGATTTATTTGCATTATCTTTTGTTAATCGGTTATGTATTAAAATCTTCAAAATCATTATGCGAACTCATCGATATTGTAAACTTATAACTTTAAACTATGTAACTACTTTTGTAATTATGTAAAAACGTCTCATGTAGAGTCGTTTGCTTGTATCTTTGTGCTTGATATTGGATTAGTCACACCCAAATGATCGCTTCCGCAAATCATGAAATCGGGGGTGTGACAGATTGGTATCAGAGCCTAAGGTTATAGTGAACTAGGTTGCATTTAGTGGGCCTAGACTATGACCGTTAGGCAGTATTTCCTTATTAGATATAACTGGTTCAGGGATTACATCATACCAATTTAATTTAACATAGCCTGATCAACTATTCACAATTAAAGGAAGATGGTGTGAGATCTGAAAGGGGTTATGTTAAACAGGAATACACTAGTTGACTCTGACCACGAGAGAACCGGGACTAATACTTGTTTGTGCTAGACACAACTAGGCGGATGTATATGTATATATGGTATATACATATACGGATAGACTATTATATAGTATATATAGTAATAGGCCTCGGATACCCAGTAACGACACGTACTCGCGAGGAAGACGTTGTTTCACATTTTTCTACCATTCTCACCTTCGGATCACGTTCGAGACGCACTACGGAGAATTGTGAGGCCTCCACAAACTGAACCTTAACCTACACACCTTATTGATAACATCACGTTTAGAACACGCCAAAGGGCCGTCGCCTGCTTACGGAACCAACATAGACAAGTCAATCGTTTAGATTCGAAATTTGTCTGAATGTTACAAATTCTCGGAAACTTGTTATAAAATTCAACTCTTGTAACCCTTGAACTCGAACATGCCTCCAAGACGACAATCATACAGCTTGGATGAAATTGCCCAGCTCATCGCCCAAGGAGTAACTGTCCCAAGCTGAAGAAAAACAACAACGCTCGGGGAAGAGCCTATATACTCAACACTGGAGACGCTCGCCAAAACCCTGATACGGGTACGTACATCCTTGCGTAATTAAACCACCTCTTTATTTGTCCTCGCCATAAATTTTGAATTGTTATGTACAGTCTATCCTGTTTTCCTTAGACAGTAAGCATGCAATCGGTTTAGCAAACGACAGTTAGTCGAGTCCGGCAGTGTAAAATATAGTTACACTTTAAATTCGGCGGATAAACTCTTTTCCATTTAACTCACCTTTGTCAAAACTGGGAGCTCAGAAATCGTCGTTAATACGTATCGGAGGATCGGTCATCATGTTGAAATCGTTCATTCGGAGAAATCATTCGTCTTCCTACCCCCTCGGATAACGCTGTAGTCGTGTGTATTATAGTATCGGTAATCACGTGTTAAAACTAGGAATAAATATAATTCGGTTTATATATCAGAAATCTATACATGATAATGTAGAACGGTTATAGATCTTGTACGGCATCGGTAGAATTTAATTCGTGTTAAGATATCGGTAGTTATTCGAACTCTAGGAATATGGTAAAACTTATCAAATTCGGTGGATTATCAATCCAATTCATAGTTGTACTCAGTAATACGGACCCAAATGATCCATTTTTATCCACAAACAATTCACTATATACATACAAAAATTAAATAAAGATGAAGAAACAACCTCTTCATGTTGAAAAGGGAAAAAATGTTGCCGTTATTAACAACACTTAACTTACACTTAACTTAAATAAATTTCAGAACATATGAATCACCGGTAACACATAAGATATATCCATTAAAAAAAATCCAGTTTCATATCCTTTCAAATTCAAATTTTGTTTGATTATAATTAATGGGTGGGGTTCAAATGAAAATAGGATTTTGTGTGAGAATGAAAGAACCAATGATATTGTGTCATGTGTACAAAGAGAATGCTCCACATGTACAAAACCCATTTACCCCCAACATCAATTATCTCACAAATGACAAATCGAAAAATTATGAAAATTGCACCATTAAATTCAGCATTTTATCCTCTTCGATTTGTCGTCCCTCAAGGCATACTTTTGACAATTTTTTTTTTTTTCATTTTTTGGTGGGTTTTACAAATTAGTAACACATGTGTTAGTGTTGCGTTTAGGGTTTAGGGGTTAGGGTTTAAAGTTTAGGGTTTAGGGGTTAGGGTTTAAGGTTTAGGGTTTGAGGTTTGGGGTTTCTCCCCTAAACCCTAAATGCTTTACAAAACTCTAAACCCTAAATCATACTAAACCCTAAACCTTAAACCCAACTAAACCCTAAACCCTACTAAACCCTAAACCCTACTAAACCCTAACCCTAAACCCTAACATTAACCACAAATTAAATGTATAACCAATCAGTAACACATGTGTTACTAATTTGTAAAACCCACCAAAAAATGAAAGAAAAAAAAAGTTGTCGAAAGTATGCCTTGAGGGACGGCAAATCGAAGAGGAGAAAACGCTGAATTTTATGGTGCAATTTTCATGATTTTTCGACTTACTGTTTGTGAGATATTTAATTTTTAAAAATGAGGAGGAGAGAGAATAAAGTGACACGTGGCAGAAATCTGTTGGTTCCCTCATTCTCACTCAAAGTTGGTGTACTCATTTGAACCTTACTCTATAATTAATTACTAAATGTTTTAAATATACAAGCTGTCACCCTCACACTACAATGACCATAAAGTTTTGTTTTTAAATTAAATCTATAAAATGCTTTCGCTTTCACTTTCAAAATAGCAATAAATATGAAATTTATGAGTAACCATATCTAAGTAATAAACTTATGAGTTACGGAGTATGTCACACTTATAGGTTGATAGGAATGATTCGATCAACTGTATAAGTTTGTAAATATAGTAAAGTTTCAACATAATCGGATATTCCATAACATAATTAGCAAAAGTATGATTTGAAACTTTGATTTCTCTTATTCATTGTGATCATATATTCTATAACGTTACTGATTTTTAAGAAAAAAATTACTTATTCATGCTTTCGGGTGTGGAATCATTGGTACTGTCGTCTAAGACTGAAAATCCAACAATCTGGCCCACCTTTAGGCCCTAGGTTACAAGTCATTTCTTGTAGATCTTAATCAGCATCTGGTCCGAATATTGGGCTTCTGCGCCAGGCCCATATATAAAGAAGTAATTTTGCATCTTTCTACACAGCGGCCCTATTTAATTTCCCACTGTATACGTTATTCTTCCAAATAGTAATAGTGGTAGACTGACTTTGATTAAGTCGGTTCTTGAAGTATATATTATTACTCTCTTTAACTACCGACCGAACCCTCCAAAATAATATTTTATAAAATTTAGTTGTTGAGGTACGGTGATTAGCCTTTTGCTAATCTAAGCGATTGCGTTTAGTGGTAGATAATTGGTATCATAAGTTGGGTCATTGATTATGTCATCTTAGTCGCACCCAAATGATCACTTCCGCAAATCATGAAATCGGAGGTGTGACAGAATTGAACAACAAATTCGTTCTAAACAAACAAGATTAATGAATTGTATTTTCTGTTTGAATGCGAACATCATATAGTTTTTAACAATTTTTAAAACCCGGGTTTTTAGGAATATGATTAGTATAATTTTGTAGGATTAGTGTCAATTACTGGTCGAACCGGTTGGGCCGGAAGGTCGGATCGGGATAGTTAAAAACCTGAAACATAATACATACTTGAAGTAATAGACATACAAAATCACAATTTAATAATCTAAAAATTTAGGAATATGATTAGTATAATTTTGTAGGATCTCCTTTTATTATTATTGGAGGAGGTAAAATATGTAAACAATTTGACTTTAGGCCAGCTTGACTTAATCCTCCCCGTTAATTGATTTAGTTAGATAGATCTAGACCGCTGATTAAGATTATCAGGAATGTTTACGTAATATGTTACTTTTTGGTAAGTAATTTTACTGGATTAACCCTTATCCATAATGGTTCAGTTGCGAAATTTCAGGAAGGCAATTACGAATTTTAAATTTTAAATTTCGAAATTCAAAATTTTAAAATATATAAAAAATAAAAACACGTAAAAATTATAAATGAGGGCTTTTAATACACAGTCTCACCTCATTAACAAACTTCACTCCAAACTTATTCCACAAAAAGCGGATGATATGATACTTGAACGCGGGAGATTATCATGGGCATCAATATTTAAAATATCGATCATCATATCAGAAGCGGATCATATTATTTTCCAAATAAGATGGTAAATCCGATGAACCAGGTTCGTATCCACCTCAAAAACTTTCATACGAATACATAAAAAATACACACAGGAATACAAAATTAGGGTTCAAAATTCGTTTTTTGGTTTGACAATTAAACAGAATCGTAATTTCTGACATGGATTCAGAGTATCAAAGGAGTTGATCGAAAACCACTTTCATCATGTACATATAATTTTGTTACTATTTGATTTTGTTTCTACTATATGTTGAAAGTACTAAATTCAGTGTTTGAATACATTGTTGCAGCTGTAAAACAATGATTTATATTAGTTTTGATTTTGATGGATTTAGTTTTGATGAGGTTAGTGATGATGACAGATTAATGTAAGTGGTTGGGTTAAAGAATTTGTTGCTCATCCTCAAATTGGGCAAAAACACCGATCTGAAAAAATCCTTATAAATCAAGTGTCGATATATGATCTGGAAAAATATTTGGTTGTAACCAAGAGAATGTCTACATCTAAATCGGATTTCTCTTATTCATGTGGTTATTTTTGTTTGATTAGTCCTTATTTGTAAGAATAAAGACAAATATTTGAATATGGATCTGGGACTACGTTTAATCCTTTTATTTAGTGATGTTGATTAAGTATATCAAGTTTGATGTTAATTGTTTGAATGTTATTTATGCTTTCCTCTATATTTTTTGATGTTAAATGAATGTAATCCATGTGTGAATGTAATCCAAATTCGTTGGTTTGTATAGATAGCACAATTGAATGCTTGACTAAGAAAGTTGTTGCTCAGGTGGTCACTCAATGTAATTTTATCACTGATTACCTTCTTTAATAAAGTTTTTAGGTGATTATCAACTTTGGATACTTTTACCCTTAAAGATGACATGATAAGTTGCAAAAATCATATCAGCACCCATTGCTAGGGATATGTTTCTTGCATCAGGTTATGCTCATGAGCTACCTAAGTATGGTCTCAAAGTTGCGCTCACAAACTATGTTGCGGGTTTGGTTTTCAAATAATATCTTTATGTGTTTCGTAATCTCATGGTGATGTGCAAAATAGTTTTCCTTTGACTATAGGCCTGTAGCTTCATGCACTGGGCTTCTATTGGCTCACAGAGTGTTGAAAAAGCTTGAAATGGACGAGGTTGTACCAAAGAAGTTGAGGTATGGTTATCTTTTAATGGTATTTTGATTACTTGGTATCAATATTTTTCTTATGTGCACTACTTTATGATCAACTGATTAGTTATATAATAATTTCTATATTGAACCGGAAGACAGTAAGAGGCCATTCCATGCCCTTCTTGATGTTGGTCTTCTCAGAACAACCATTTAAAACTGTGTTTAAGGTGCTCTCAATGTACATAGAATTCTGACTTTTAACCTACATAAATAGAAGTCTGACTTTTATTGGTGACCTTTTGACACATTTAGTTGATAGCTTTTTATCTAATTTAAGCTATTTTGTTTATTTTACCACAATGATAAATATCGAAGTTTGGGTTAATTTTCCCCAATAAAATGGATGATAGCATGTGCTATTGTTATGCAGATTCTTAATAGTTAAAACATCAAAGTGCTAGCTAAGATTATGCTCGCTCCATTTCTCTCATCGAGCCTGAGGTGAATTCTTTTTTAGCTTCTTGTGATCAAAGTTACATTGTCTTATATTCTCTAATGGGTTAATGTGTTAGTTTTTATCTTTTTCGGAAGTTAAAATGATCGTGTTATATTACAGATGATGTGCTGAAGCAAGTCGTTCCTCCCGACTTTAAGTTCCATGTGATAAGATAGCTAAGTTTTTGTATATAGTAGGCAATTATTTTGACAACAAATTGCCATGGGCATTGGATTAAGCCTAAAAACTATTGGGTTTTTTGTTGGTGGAGAAACTGGAGCTGGTATGAACACTATTAGTGTTATAGAGTACCTAATTTTGTTCTATCCTATCGCAGCAACTACACTTTCACTTTTCAAAACGATTGAAAGTTTTGATTAGGCTTATGGTGTTAATTGGACGTGTTGTATAATCTTAGCGTTATATTCATTTTTGGAGATGTACGGAGGGCCAAAAGACCGTGGGAGATCGTACAAAATTAAAGAAGGTAATATGGGCGGGTCAAACACTTCACGCAATGGGACAAAATGGTTAACTTTTTGGAACGGGTCAAAATGGATTGGGTTGACACTAAAACCTTTTTTATTAGATAAAATTGCACTATAGTTCGTTTGCTTAAGTTCTATATTTGACTTATGAAAGCTGTTAGGTTGCTCGAATCCTAAAGGGTTAGTCTTTGTGGTTTCGTGATTCTGAGTTATGGATACAACCGACTTGCCACCCATTGACAATGGTTGATTTTCTAATTTATATATTATATGTATGTCTAAGCGGATATGACCTGTATTTGCGTACATGGCTAAAATGAACCTACAGCGTGCAAAGCCTTTTCGAGCAGCTAAAGATGCAGCGGATACAGTATTCATAAAATGGAGTTTCTTGTGTTGGCCTCATTGAAATGGAGAATGCAGACAGTGACTCCATTTTCTTGAATGTAGCTTGCTTTTGAAATGGAGAAAAACTGTTTTCTTCTCAATTGGTTGGTCACAACTCACAGGTTAAACATCCTCTCCTAAAATGAGATATAACTTTTGAGATTATTCTTTATGCATTGTTGATGAGAACAATAGTTTACACTCTTGACTGAGAAAGCCTCATAAAATAGGTACTGAAATCCCAATGGATTGAATAGTTGCATAGTAAACTGTAACAGATTTTCATGATCCAAGAGTAGCTTGTATAAAAAGTTCAATTAATATATAGAAACTGAACCACTTGCTGGGGCATATTCTAATACTATATTGTCGGATCCCAGTGCAAAACCATTTAACCCTTACCGTTTGAACCCCTCTTTTAATCCTAGCCTTCTAAAGTCCAACGGGTGGTTACCTTATAGTTGATGAAGCTATTGCAATCCGCCTCATGAAAACCGTTCGGTAATGGATCGTACTAACATCCAACATAATTAATCAGTCTCAAAACTGTTCAGTATTCCACCAAGTGCTCCCATTTTATACCGAGTGTCGATATGCTTATTTCAACCACGACTTTGTAACTATAATCGCCAAAATAGCAGGATCTTTCTATTGCCTGGTAGTACAATATATAGAATCGATTTATACTTTTAAGTTAGAAATAGAGGTTGGGTAACGAGCCACACTATTTATACAGAATAGATCCTCAATGGGTCTGTTTGGGATGATTAGGAACACATATTTTTGAAAAATATGAATTATCAAAAGACCACATATGCGTCAAATGTGATTTCATAAATTGTATTAATTTAATAATAGTAATCTAATTACCAAATCCTTTCGTAAATATTATCACTGATTAATTTGACATTTATATTTATAGATGTTTTATCTAAGCCATTTACCCGTTAAATGGGTCGAAGTTGCCACTTCTACTTAGATGTTATTTAATAATTATATCATGTGCTATCAGTTCTTTTTTTGTATCTGTTTGTAAAGATGCCCAGGGGTAAGAAGCAAAATGATATATGCAAGCTCCAAGTATCAATTCAAGGTGGAATATGGAGTCCATGAGCATCTTTAGGAATTGAAGTTGATCATTGTCTACTTTGCTTAAGAGAGATGTTAATAGCTTGAGAGGTATGTGGCTACTTTCTCTGACACCACTTGTATTCCAAGTAGCAGTAGCAAAATTGGTGGGTACGCTAATTGGTCAAACGATATTGGTTGAAACGGGTCATTTTTAGTACGAGTTAGAAACTTGTCGAGTTAATTTGGCTTTTTCTCCTATTGATATTTTATTATCTATAGATTATTACATATTACATGAATATGGGCATGTTTTTACTACTTTAAAAGGTGTCATTTGTCTTTATTTCTGTTGAAACAGTCTGCTAGGGAAAATATAAGGGAAAGATGTATTTGACTTTGGAGAAATGAATGGCTTCTTTCGATTTTCATTTTTAAAAGTCGACATACACACAAGTTGTTGTATGATTTTTGATATTTTTTGTCTTGAACTGAATCTTCATTAATTGTTTCAAAACCATGAGGATGTTGTAATCAACTTGCAGTATAGGGATAGTGGATTAAGAAATCCAAAACATGTTTTTTCTTAGTATTCCACTTAAACTCTTCAGTTTTTGAATTATTAGCTGCTTGAAAACACCAAGTCGCACAAATGGCAGACGGTTAGTGTTTCTGTATCTACCCTTCATTAGATTATTTAGTTATGTAGACTCTGATTTCATGACAAAATAGATGGGTCAAGTACGGTTGTGTGAATTGAAATTTTAATTATGTGACCTGACCCACAAGCACGGTGATTATTTTTAAATAATATCAGTCGTCCTATTTCTTAATTAGTGTTTAATATACACCTTTGAAGATTCAAAGGCATGACTCAATTGCTGGGACAATTTCCATATGATTTATGATAGTTATATCAATTATCTTGGATAGGCGGTTTATTGTTGTCAGGAACCAACCTGATGTAAGCAATTCAATATCTCAAGTGTTTTTTAAATGCAACAGTTGTATTAGGCGCTATCTGTTACTGGGTTGGTGATAAAATCTAAGAGATGATTGAGTATGAATGTTTGGAGGTGCAACATGTAAGTATCCTATAGTTATAGGTTCTGTTGTAAGTATCCCGTGAAGGTTTTGTTTTTGTGTTTGTCTTTGTATACGCTTGCAAAGGTTCCCTCACACTGCAAGGCGAGAAGCAAAACGCATATGCTAGCTCCATGGATCACTGACAGAATTCAGGTGTTCATGCAACTGACCCCTCGGAAATGGATCTTTACCTTTAAGCCAGAACATGGATATACTTAAACATCAATTGTATGTTACAAACGAGCTGTCCCTTAATGCTACAGAACGTACATTGCTGCTGATCAACACCACAACTACAGTAACCACTTGACCGTATAAGTCTCAGGTGGTCCAGCTATGCCATGACAGCTTCTATGCAAGTCGAGTCTGCTCTCCGTTTGATGGCCATGCAGTTCAATCTTTCAATTTCCCCACTTTGTTTAAAAGATAGTTGGATCATGAATAACTGATTTTATAACCCACTATGTATCTCGAATGGTTGCTGTAAATGATGTCTAAAGTATTTGCAGTTGAGACCAAGAGAACCATCTGTTATATAAGCTTTAGGAGCGAGCAACAAAAGGGTGTCACTGTGGAAAAGGTTGGAGAGCCAACTCAAAGCCATGGTGATTTTGTTGCTTCTTTACCTCACCGAGTGCCAATGCTGTTTTCGACTATGACTCTGTTACTACAAATTATGCCAAAAGAGTCGGATCTTTTCATTACCCGGTCCTATAGTATATTGCATCAATGTATGCTTCACACTTAGAAATAGATGCGGCAGAAACTTATTCGTTTTCGATAAGAGTTAAAACGGTTCTGCATTCAAGCCGACCAACTGAAAACACTTTTTGTCGAAAGTTATAGATTGTATATATGATTATAGAAATTATATTGTGGCAATAATAACAATATAAAATATAAATTCTTTGGGAACTTTTTGATCCATCGCTCTTATCTGATGTGTATATTTGAAAATGGATCAATTTGACCACCGTTACTTATGTCATTAAAGTTTTGCTATTGTACGTATATAATCTTTGTATAGACTTTCAAGGTACACTTGATGGAATGGAAGTGTCTTTGCATTTAATAATCAACAATTGAGTAGTATCCAAGAACTTGACCAACATGATATACCAATGTGCATGTGACTAGCCAAAACTCGATCGAGAATACAGCTTACAATTTTTTTTAACCATCTTTCAATTGTTCATATTATAATATTATAAAACAATTTTTTTTTCTTCAAGAAAGTATATCTAGATTAGCTCGGTCTTGAGGAGTAGGTTTAAATCTTATTCTACAAAATTTACGACGACGTGCTCATAATCGCAGGGGCGGAGCTAGAGGGGGGGGCATGGGGGGCAGTCGCCCCCCCTAAAAATCTAGAATTGTGGAAAAAAAATAAATTTTTTAAGGTTATTAGTGACAGTTTTGGAGTTTTGCCCTCTCAAAATGATAGAAAAAAGAAAAAAAAAAAAAAATTTTGCCCCCTATACAAAATATCCTAGCTCTGCCCCTGCATAATCGTGAAACGGATAGAAAGAGATGGCCGAGGAAAAGGAAACAAAGTTCCGTAAGTTACTTGTATCGCTGGTTTGTAAAGGTGCCAATTGGTTTCATCACTGTTGTCTTAGTATCAAGTGCGACTAAAAAGATAATAACATTAATATTAATTTTATCATACACTAAAAACAAAGGATGTAAATAAGTTTCATCACTATAAGTTTTGTAACTAATTCGTTTCGCTCAAGTTATTCAATATCATTTGATGGGAAAGTTTTATGACGTGCCCACAAATTTTGCGGGTTATGATCTAGTTAAAAATAATAAACTAAATATAATACTCATAACTAAATACTCCTTATATTACTCATAAACTAAGCAACTATTTATATTATTACACTATTTATATCATTTTCTATATAATTTAATTCCACTAGCAATGAAGTATTAATAGGGTATTAATATCATGTAGTGGTCTAAGATTTGACCACGTAGGATTTGACCACGTAGGCCATCTGTTTCCACCACATATTTGTTTACCACTCTTTGTAAAATGACTATTATTATAAGTATATATCTCTATCCAAAGCAAATAATAGTCAGAGGGGTTCTTTCACTTTCTTTTTAAGTTTATTTTTTCTCTTTAATTTAATTTATCTCTTCTTCTTTGTTCATTCTAAAAATGCTAGCCACAACACAATTACACACAACACAAATTGCTCACATGATCGGAGGATGAAGTACAAGCAAGGGTTTAGGGTTGTGTTTGTGTTGTTTTTTCCACTGATATGGAAAAAAAGAATGGTGCATTTGATTTTTTTGGTTAAAATGATCAGAAATAAAAAAAAAGAGTAATTTAACACGATCCGGGTCGACACCATTTTCCGGGTCCCGGTCCGCCCGGCCGGCCCAAACGGGTCGTTGACTAGTCAACTTATTGAAAAAACCTGTTTTTTTTGCCCGGAATTCTCTAAAATTACGATCCGACCGGGCTGGTCGAACCGGGTCTTAAAACGTTGGTTTTTAACCAAAAAACTGGTTTGAACCCCAAGCAATCTGCTCTTCAACCAGATGTGAAGCGAACTGACTTGAAAAAGGTTGTTCGATCGAAACCGTTCAAAACGAGATTTTGTTTTCGTTTTAAATATTTGGCAACACGTTTTAATAATGTTCAAACGTACATACTTTAAAGTATCAAGATTCCGTTTGACCATTGTCATAGTTAGAGCAGACGGTATGGGCAAGATTTTGTCAGCGTTTTTGGTCGAGAACGCCGTCGGACGGCGTTCTGTCACCCCAAGACGGCGTCCCCGACGGTGTTCTCGTCACCGTTTTGCTCCCACCGTCCTCTTTCGGACGCCGATCAAAGCAACGTTTCTCATTTTTTTTTCCTTTTTTTTTTCCTTTGTGTGTTCCTGATGAGTTTATTTTTGAGTTTTGACAAAATATTTTGTGTATTTTTTTGTTAAGGATTTGGTTGAATTTTTTTTTTTTGTTTTAGAGCACAGTGCCGGAGCTTTGAAACTGGAGAAAGAAATAGAAGTGGGAGAAAGAAGAAGGTAGGTTGGAAGCTGGACCATACATCTATATCTATATAATAATAATAATAATTAATAATATTAATTTAATAGTAATAATTAATAAAGGAAGGTGGCAGGTTGTCATGTGGAAAAAAAGTTGAAACGGATAGATTTGTATTTTATATAATTTGCTAGTTGAAAAAAAAATCTTAAAAAAAAAAGGTTTTAAATATTATTTTATTTGATTTATTTGTTTTTAATAATTAGTTTATACAATTATTTACATTAAAAAACAAATAAAACAAATAAAAAAAAAACTCCAGAACACTGTCCAGGACCACACCACAAAATCCTCACTCACAACATTCTCCAGAACACTGTCTAGAACACTGTTTACCACACCATGTGCTCTTAGAGCACGAGGTGTGCTAATACGTGGCATCGGTGTTCTCCATTGAGAACACTGAACTTCGGTGTTCTCCCACACCCCACCGGCGTTCTCGTAGGTGTTCTCACATATTTTTGTTGCCACCGTTCTTATAGAGACATTGAAGAGTTCAGTGTTCTAGCTTTTTTCCCCACACCACAAAATCCTCACTTTCAACATTCTCCAGAACACTGTCCCAGAACACCGACATCACACCCTGTGCTCTTAGAGCAGACGGTATGGGCAAGATTTTGTCAGCGTTTTTGGTCGAGAACGCCGTCGGACGGCGTTCTGCCACCCCGAGACGGCGTCCCCGACGGTGTTCTCGTCACCGTTTTGCTCCCACCGTCCTCTTTCGGACGCCGATCAAAGCAACGTTTCTCATTTTTTTTTCCTTTTTTTTTTTTCCTTTGTGTGTACCTGATGAGTTTATTTTTGAGTTTTGACAAAATATTTTGTGTATTTTTTTGTTAAGGATTTGGTTGAATTTTTTTTTTTTTTACAGCACAGTGCCGGAGCTTTAAAACTGGGGAAAGAAATATAAGTGGGAGAAAGAAGAAGGTAGGTTGGAAGCTGGACGATACATCTATATCTACATAATAATAATAATAATTAATAATATTAATTTAATAGTAATAATTAATAAAGGAAGGTGGCAGGTTGTCATGTGGAAAAAAAGTTGAAACGGATGGATTTGTATTTTATATAATTTGCTAGTTGAAAAAAAAATCTTAAAAAAAAAAGGTTTTAAATATTATTTTATTTGATTTATTTGTTTTTAATAATTAGTTTATACAATTATTTACATTAAAAAACAAATCAAACAAATAATAAAAAACTCCAGAACACTGTTCAGAACGCTGTGAATACAGTGTCACCACACCACAAAATCCTCACTCACAACATTCTCCAGAACACTGTTTACCACACCCTGTACTCTTAGAGGCTTGTAAAAGAGTGTAGCCGTTTATTAGGTAAACTTTCAAAAAATAGTTTCAATCGTACAACACCTACTATCAAAGTTAAAAGAAAGAGTAAATTATTTAAATCGTCCATGTGGTTTTCAATTTTATCCATATTTCGTCTCTCACTTCCAAAAATTATTTAAATCGTCCCTGTGGTTTTCAATTTTGTTCAACGATAGTCCAAAATGGACTACTGGTGAACAAAACTTTCCGAAAATAAATTATTTAAATAGTCCATTTTGAACTATCGTTGAACAAAGTTGTAAACCACAGGGACGATTTAAATAATTTTTGGAAGTGAAGGACGACGTATGGATAAAATTGAAACCACATGGACGATTTAAATAATTTACTTATAACACCCCTCATTTATACTCAATTTAATATAGTAAATCGGAAGCGTAAGTCCAAATAGATAGTAATAATTTACATCCTTTTATCAATGCTATAAAATTTAACCTTTTCAAAACTATAATTTCTTCAACCGAGGTATTATATAAGAACATGATGAAACATTATTTTATACAAATTAACTATCAGAGTAGAGCCTCGTAGTCAAACATTCCTTCTAGTCCAACTTCTTACCCACCCAATATTAAAGCCAAAACCTGCAAGAAGTGTTAATGTGGGGGATTAGCATAAAGCTAAGTGAGTAGATAACTAAGCAACAGGCTAACTTAGCTCAACAACTTTGCATACAACAATTAACACATAACCAACAAAGTAGACAATACCACCATTTAGCAAAGCAACAGGGCAACTGTTCAACTGGTCAACTTATCATCAAAGCAACTATTCAACAAGCAACGGACTTCATAATGAGGCATCGGTGGCTCTGGGGATAACCATAATACCCGGGAGGCTCCCCAAGAACACTTACCCAACCATATCCGTATGGCCATAACGGACGAGACCGATAAGAAGTGGTTATTCTCAACTAACACAGGAGGTGTGTTAAACCTTGAATAACCGACTAGCCCAACCAACAGTTCAACAACAACTCGTTGACCTCATTAACAACTGATGCCCGAAGGCCAACAACAAGTCCAGTGATCACATAATCAACAAATCACATATTCATCAGGTCAACGTTATTATATCAACCATATTATTACTAACTATAATAATCATCATGGCAACTATAATAGTAATAATATGTTACTTGTTGTAACCAAACTCGTTACAACCAAGTTATACTGAGGATTAGAGATCCACTCACCGACCACCTCAGGCATCCACTCAGTAGTCTAATATCACTGAGTCTTCTGCTCAACTGGAATTACAACAAAATAGAACAAGTTAGTTACTTGTTTTAAAATCTATATGTGACATCATATTAATTCATCTTCATCAAACAACATATTTAATATCCAATATAATACCATCATTCACATAAATTGTTACCTATTTACAACAATTCAACATACTTCATTTATAGATTATGAATAACCAATTAACCTCATAAAACCATATAACAAGATTATCCACCTTCAATATCATCAATTTATCAAATAAATCTTGATTAGTTATCACGATAATCACTTTTCAACTTCAACTTGACCAACTCATCATTAATCAACATCATTAATCCATTACTAAAGTTATTAACCTCTAACCTCAACAATCACCAAAACTCAAATTATGAGCTTAGTGGAAAATCAACCAACTAACTTATAATTTTACTTCTTACCTATCCATTAAGTGTTTTTACTACTAAACCATACTAATTCCATCATTTAATTCATCAAACTCATAAAATCATTATGATCATCACAACCCTTAAGAACACTTAGTCAATTTCTTCAATTCTCAACTAAGGGATATGTTATAATCAAAGAATAAGCATCAATTAACAACTATATCATCATTTCCAACCTCAATTCCACATGAATCATCTTAATTCTATCAAATCCACAAAAACTCATTTTCAAGTTTACATGAAAATCAAGAATCAATACTTATAACATGTTTATGATGATGATGGAATGATTAATACATGTTATTAAAGCTTAACTCATATCAATTCAACTATTTGAAACCCTAATTTCGGATTTCAATCAAGAACACCAAAACCCCAATTTTCTAGGTTTTAGAACTTGAAGAACACTAGATCATACCTTGATTAGGATGATTAGAGAGGCTTGAATTCTTGTTAGGAAGCTTCAATTTGATGTTAAAAGATGATTTCTTGAAGTAATTTAGGGTTTCACCATTTGAGGATATGTATGTATGTGCGTACGTATGTATATCGATGGAGATAGGTATGAAATAAACAACCGACTCAATATATGGATATATTACACAACTAGTTAAATTTTAGTCCCCGTATTTATCATTGTCTGGAACTTAAAAACCATTTGCGGGGAAACATTATTTTATTTTACCGTCAACTGAGTTAATTTAAAACAATCAACAATTTATTAGTCACAATAAATTATTCGACTCTTTTACCCATTTATTTTCAACTAGCACAACAAAATTACTTTCTGATACATTTAAATAATCATTTGCAGTCAGAAAATATCTAATACTACTAGACCCGTAAACTGGGTGTTACATTACTCAAGTTAAAATAACTAAACTTTAAACATATACAAATATCTTGTGTCAACCGATCATGGTTGAAAAAATCAGTAAGGTATATAACTTCGTTTTACCAAAATCGTACCCCCACTCAATTTTAGAATTACGAATTTGTTTTAAGATTGTATGTAAAATATTTGATATCCAAATATAATTTATTCATATTTACTAAATGTAACTCGACCGCATTATAAATCGAATTACACATGTAGCAATTCTAATATAATTACTACAAATAAACATAAATAATTAAATAAATATATAAATAACGAAACAATTAAATAAAACAAATAATCAAAAAAAATAAGTAAAAGAAACTTATCTTAAAGAATATCGAGGCTCGATAAACTTATTTGAAGAAGACCGACACCCGTGTTGGACACTGTTCCCTCAAAATAGATTCGTCATCTGTTTCCCAGAGTACAACGGCCGAAGTAGTAGTAGTACTGCCAGACTTAACTAACACTGCCCGAGATTTCATTGGAGTATACTTGTATCTCCTTTAATGAAAAAGGGTTGTGTTTTTGTGTATTTAGAATAGAACATAGACATCTCTATTTATAGTTTGGTTGGTACATGTAGGTTTAGTTCACCCACCGATGTGGGACAAACTCAAACCAACCAAACTACACATCAAATGTCTAACTTTGTGAATCGATATCTCATTCACATTAGTTTCAATTTGGACACATAATATCTCGTATCGAAGCTCTCATCAATGAGGACACAAATATGTAAACAAATATTTATATGTACTACACATACATATAAAATTATATGTTCAAAGTTAGTGAAAACTCACATTGTTTCACTAAATTTTCTAACAATATATACTCAGCCGTACTTTATTAATGTTCAATTTAGTAAATTACATTCCTGATCTATGTGGTACGTCACTTATTTCACTTTCAATCTCCAAGTTGAATTTTTTTCAGGATTCAGTCATTCGATCCGGATATTCGTTTCACTCATAATATATAAAATAAAATATTGTATACCTGGCTTCTTTATTTTTTTTGATAATGTGACACTGTGAGTGAAGAATCCACGTGAGAATAGTAGATGTAAAACAGAAGTTCTGAGGTCGAAATGAATGTATGGCTTTAATGCTTAACATTGTGGGTTCCATCTCGTCCTTTAATAAACATGTATTTTGTTTGCTTGCCAAATGCTACCTACCCTCTTCTAAATTTAGGGGTCTTATTCGGACGGATTATTCAGATTTCGGATTATTCGGATCAGATTAATCGGATTTTGGACAATCTCAAGTTCATCCTTAATCCAATCCAAATAAGAAACGGATTAATCGGATATGGATTAAATGGTTCGGATTAAACGGTTTCATCCGAATAAGCTCAAGTTGAACGTGTGATATCGAGTAAGACTAAATTTACATTTAATAAAACAAGTATATAAACAAACATAAGATAAGATGAAACGATATATCATATTATAACATCCAAATTCCAATTCCAGCTTCTAATATACAATTTGATCCAAAACATATTCCTAGTTCCAAAATTAAATATACCTCCAATCAATCTAATCCAAAAAAGGAGTCCCAAAACAACCAAAAAGTATTAAATCTTCTTTTCTTAAATTTATAGCATCCAAAATGTCAGACCTCCGTTCTTCAAAAACTGAAAAAATAGTAACTCTTTATATGTTTATTTCTTACACAAAGCAGTAAAGTAGAGTATGTAATTTATGTAATAGCAATTAAAAATGAAAGTTTATACTCGTTACTTGCCAAATGCCACCAACCCTTCTTCTATTATTGGTATGCATCGTCACCACGACAGCTGAAAGCTGACCGGTACAAAACCATGTGATATTTCCTTATTACATACCCTACCGACACATACAATCTTTTTATGTTACACGTACTGCCAAAATGAATAACTTTAATTTTTTATATTATTATTATTATTATTATTATTATTATTATTTTGAAATAATTGAATTTCAATATATTTTAAAAGCATAATTGAACTTACACTAGCTTGCAAATAAAACTTATGTTCTCTATATTTTAGAATTTGGCCTCACTATAGATTACAAAATACGGGTGAGGTTCAAATGAGACTAAAAATTTGTGTGAGATTAATGGAACCAATGATATCATGCCACATATACAAAGAGAATGTTCCATACTACAAAACTCATTTACCCCAAACATTAATTATCTCACAAACGACAAATCGAAAAATCATGAAACTTGCACCATAATTTTCAGCGTTTTATCCTCTTCGATTTACCGTCACTCAAGGCATACTTCCGACGAATTTTTTTTTTTTTCATTTTTTTGGTGGGTTTTATATGTTACTAACACATGTGTTAGAGTGTTGCATTTAGGTTTAAGGTTTGGAGTTTAGGGGTTAGGGTTTGGGTTTTGAGGTTTTTCTCCGAAAACCCAAACCCTAAACCCTAACCCCTAACCCCTAAACCCCAAACCCTAAACCCTAAACGCTTTATAAAACTCTAAACCCTAAATCATACTAAACCCTAAACCCTACTAAACCATAAACCCTACTAAAACATAAAATCTAAACCCTAAACCATGAACCCTGCTAAATCCTAACCCTAAACTCTAACCCTAAACCCTAACCATAACCGTAAATAAAATGTACAATCAATCACTAACACATGTGTTACTAATTTATAAAACCCACCAAAAAACCGAATTTTTTTTATCGAAAGTATGCCTTAAGGGACGGCAAATCGAAGAGGATAAAACGCTGAAAAATATGGTGCAAGTTTCATGATTTTTCGATTTGTCGTTTGTGAGATAATTGATGTTTGGGGTAAATGGATTTTGTAGTATGGAACATTCTCTTTGTACATGTGGCATGATATCATTGATTCCCTTAGTCTCACTCAAAAATCATAGACTCATTTGAACCTTACTCTACAACAGTGGCGGATCTAGAACTTTCACATAAGGTATGCACCTTCTAGTAGAGATGTGTGATCGTCATGTTAACCCGTATACTGTCTAATATTCGGGTCGGGTTATTTAGGTTTCTTATGTTTTTTTTAGAAATTATGTTGATGTGTTCGGATCCGTTACTAAATGCACATAAACATAATACAATGAGGAACTAGATATATACATACAAATATGTCGAGTTACGATGCTAAACTAAGGTAGCCGGCCAATATATGATTTGATATTGTGCGATTGTCCATGTAATCAAGAATAACACTTAACAAAATCATGTGATCAAGAGAAAATCACTTAAATTATTCCATTTACAAGCACATTAAACTGAGGTAAAATGAGGCAAAACATAGTACTCAATATCATTTGGTTATTAGTGAGCCTTAAATCTAACAACCAGTAAACTCAGTTTACTGATGATTTACCTCAACAAATACGAATATCATTTTGTTATTTAGATTTAATTTGCAATTTAGAATGAGTAAAAGCCAAAACAAAGAGGTGTTACGGAGTAATAATTTACCCATAATGAATTTGGTCGTAGATAAAGATATAATTTAATAAATGATCGAAGAGAAAAATTATTTAAATAATAAATAATCAATCCATCTTACTTATCGACTCCCGTCTTTCCCATTAATGGGCTTTAGCCGTTCAATTGGTAACGCCGGAGAAGCAAAATCAGGACGAAGAAACATTTTAAGACGAAAAATTGTAATCAATTGAATAGTGATGCTGGCCGTTTGACTCATATAACATTCTAAGAGGATTGAAATTGCTCTTATCCAATTGGATTTTAAAAGAGGGGTATGCACCCATTTTGGTGAGGGTATGCACTTTCACTGGTAACTTTAGTTTTCATACCTAAATCTTAAATTTTATCACTGCTAATTTTTTCCACAGGGTATGCAAGTGCATACCCTACTCCCCATGTCAGTCCGCCACTGCTCTACAAAATACCTATGAAGTATCTGGATAAAATTAACATGATTCGACTCGGTAAATCCAATAACTTACTCAAATTCTATAATTTTTTACACTCATAATTACACCACACCCACTATGGATCCGTTTCTCAACCGTCTTTCTAAGACACCATATATATATATAGGCATCAATCCATCTTGTTTTTTTATATTTTTTTTAAAAAAGACCGGTTGTGATGGGACCAATTTTTTTTTTTATATATAACTTTTTTAGGTATATAATAAATAAATGTGTTATTGGTAAATATGTGTCATAAAGGTTCGGTTCTTCATTCTTGATAGACAATGTTTAATCCTTGCTAGTATTACGAGAACACGCTAACGTGACATTGAATCGCCAGTTCAGTATTTAATGTCATAGTAAATGGTCTTAGTAACCACGTTCTGAGTCTAATCTTCTTTAACTACTAGAATTTCATGCCCGTGCGATGCACGGGTTATAACTTTACTAATTTGTTCTATGTAAAAGGATGTGGGGAGGTTATAACATGTTTAAATGGATTGGGATTTATTTGTTTCACAGTATAGTTTTAGAACTACAATCCATCAACCTGTTTGATATATATGTACAATCTACGCAATACATACTTTATGTATTTATGTATTGTAACATCCCAAAATCTAAAAGTAATATTGTGAATAAAGTAATAGTAATTGTTTTAAATTATATTTACTTTAGGTAAAATAAAATAGTAATAATTGTAAGTCGGTTTTAAAGTTCCAGACAATGGTAATCAGGGGAAATAAAAATAAAACACATATATATCTATTATATGTGTATGTACGTATCATATATCAGTATTATCATTTCTAAAACTCCAGGAACTTCACGAAACAAAGAAAAACACGTACAAACCCTAACCCTAAATCAAAATTGATTCAAAACATGAAATTGAAGCTAGAGAACTCGAATTCACCAAGGATTAATCGTTTCTAACCTAAGGTAATCATGATTCTTCCTTAATTTTGAATTAAAACTTTGAATTTCATGGAGGTTCAAAGGGTTTGAATGATTAATGGTTTCTAGGTTGAAATTGAAGTGTATTATGATGAATTAGTAATGTATAAGTGTATTTATGATGATGAGTAACATGAATTTGATCTAAAAATGGATTAATTGATTTGTAGGATTAATGATCAAAGTGGGTTTTGATCATATGGATATGTTTTGGTGTTAATACACCTTGATTAGTGTTTAAAGATGTTGTTGGAATATGATTAAAGGATATTGAAATAATGAATCAAAGGATTAAGCAATTGGATTAATTATGATTATGAGGATGATTATGATTAAGTTGATAAAATGATCATGATGATCGTTAGTGATGATTGAAATAGAAGTATAAGTGATTAAGTCATGTTTATGACTACGGAATAAGTAATGGAATAATGAATTTTAAGAAATTAATACGAATTAAGGATGTTTAATATGATTTTCATAACCTTGAAATTGGTTTATGATGAATCTTGGATTATGATAAGAAGTAATCATTAAAGTAATTATGCAAATAATGAAATAGTGAAATAAAGAGAATTATGAAATAAGGGATTATGTGTAGAATGATCAATTCAAAAGAGTGATAGATTGATAATGTTAATGTATTGATTATGATGATTATTAGTTGTTGAATGTGTTGTTATCTTGACATGCTATGTGATAGGTGATCAAGATTTGTACTATTTACGTTCTTGTGAGGAATCATGCTTTTGCCTAAAAAGCAAAGGTGAGTGTTATGGGGATTAAATGGGTAATGATTGTATGTTCTGGATTGCTTACGAGCAAGAGGTTCATACAATCAAGTGGTAGTTATTTGTATCTTATCGTATTTCTAAATTGTGAATTATTATGGTTGTGTATTACCGGATTGCTTACGAGCAAGAGGTTTGCATGACCCAATGGATTATTAATTGTTTCATATCTTGTTTCTAAATGTGGTTATTAGGATATGGATTATACTTGTTATAGTGATGTCATGTTTTGTGTTTCGTGCTAAGATGTTTGGTTGTTGATTAAGTGATGGTTATGTGGAGTAATATGATGATTTCTTGGATTTTGTGGAATGAGCAAATTGTAGAGATTGTATCATTACGAAATAATCAGTGATGTAAATAAGTGCTTAGCACTACTTGTATCTTTTGGACCGCGGATCCTTACGAAATAAAGAGAATCTCTACAACGGTTTCGTAGTTAATTGTAGAATCAGAAAAGTGAATCTTTGATAAACGGAATATATTATTGTGTTTGTGAATTATTCATTTAATTGCTCATAAGCTCACTAAGCTTTATGCTTACTCGTTTCAGTGGTTTCATATTGTAGGTGCTTGATTCGGTTGAATCAATTGGATGAAATATGATTTCAAGGAAATAGCGTGGATTGGAGCTTGCAATGTGGTTAGACAAGCTTCTCTTCCTTTTGAATTCTCGTTATGTATTATCACTTGTGTAAATCGCCCAAAAAGACACCTTTGAAATAATGTTGAAGAATTAAAGTGTAAAGTGTCAATTGGTTGAACAGTGTGTCTTTGACTTGGCAAAGTCAATGTGGAATATGAGGGTGTCAAATTGGGTAAAATTCAATTGGTTGAACAGTGTGTCTTTTACTTGGCAAAGTCAATGTGGAATATGAGGGTGTCAAATTGGGTAAAAGGGAATATTGTATAGTGATAATGTGGTTAGGTGTGAAAATATGTGGAGATTGATCATAGTTTTGGTAGAATAATGATCAAAGTGTCAATTGTGGTATTTTGGTTCATTGAGTGATTATGAATCAAAATTTATGGTATGTTGTTTAAATGAATTAGAATCATGTGTCGAATGGTTAAAATGGATTAGATTCGAAGAAAGTGTCCAAATGGGCACCATATGGGTCAAAGGAGTCAAAACGGGTTAGAGTGGGGGTATGATGTTGATGAATACGCTCACACATGTCAAATATATCATAAAACATGTGGGAAAAAGGTTGAAGTCAGAAACCAAGTCATGTGGAATATGACTTGTCTACCAAAATGGTCCAAAATGGCCATAAAGTTGTTATAAGTATGTTTTCTCGATAAACGTGTATTTTGAAAAATTGTAAAAAGGGAAAGTTTCATTTTGGCATATTGGAGGTGCCTGCAAAATTTGGTGGTCTAACTCTTAACGAGTAAAAAGTTATGCGCGTTTGAAATTCGTATTTTTGTATTAGTTTGTGCAGCCCTGATTCCTGGGGAATGAGAGTCATTCCTAGGGAATCTGAAATTGAGTGTTAACAGCAGCCCCAATTCCTGGGGAATGAGAGTTATTCCCGGGGAATCCGAATCCAAGTGTTAACAGCATGCCTGATTCCTGAGGAATGGGAGTCAGTCCTGGGGAATCTCTTGTAAATTCAACATTTTGTTATTTGAGTCATTATTAGATTAAGGGAACGATATAGCGAGTCATATTTTAGATGTGGGACTTTACTAAATGAGTTTTAAAAAAAAAAATTTGGGGCGTTTCAAGTTGGTATCAGAGCGATAGTTTAAGGGAATTAGATAATCCACATTAGGATTGCCTAGACTTAAACTAATATGAATTACATAAATGTTTTTTTATTACTATGTGTAGTAGTCAAATTGAATTGATATGTTTTCTAGTTACGAATTATTTGGTGATTGCTATTTGTTGACTTAGTAGACGGAATATTGACTAAGATGCTAGTATATCTGGATAATTTTGAATAATATGGAATAGTCCTGTTTGGACTTGAATATGTTCAAAATGTCGAAATAAAGTGTGAAATCGGTAATAGGAATACGGTATATTATTTGCAAGGTATGATTTAAATTCCTTGCTAATGAAATATGTGATATCCTGATCTGAGAATATGTGCTCCTGAGGGAGAACATAGGAATATATGAATTAACAAATATGTTTGATTGCGGTCAAACAAATGACGAAATAAATTGTGGATATGTTTACGAAATATGCAGGCTATGGTATTGTTTTTCACTTGATTAAGGAAGAGGTATGCCTTCCTGGTCAAATGTAAATTTATCAATGATATGGGTAAATGTGAAATAAGCAATATGAAATAGTGACATGATTACTATATGTCATCATTATGTGACTAGTTATTACGTGATCGGAAATATATGTTTCTGATTGACTGATGATTGAATCAAAAGATGAATTCATCAGAGACAAGTTGGAATGTGAAATAAATGATTTTAACTGGAATACGTGGAATTTATTGTTTATGTGAAATCTATGATTTGGAATAAATCAATTATGTGTAGTTGTGATAGCAAGTAAATTCCAAATTGAATCTATGCGACCAATGTGTTATTGGGTGTTTTGTTGTGAATCATTGTGTTATTTGTTTACGTGGAAATTACATTAAAACTGGATGATATAAAGTAGCCTGAGAAAGAAGTGTGTATGACATAATCTAACGACGTATGACCAACGTGGTTATATTATGCTATTCACATCAAATTGTTGAGGTTGCCAAATACCAAAGAGATTTGATGTAATTTTAGAGAATTAGTGTAAGAGTAGTATTGATTTGTATCAGATAAAGGCAGAGGCAAATGAGCATATGCCTTGTAATTAAGAAAAAATTCTAAACCATGTGGTTTATGTATGAAATATAGAAATAAAATTAATAAATTGGATACGAAATATTTATAAATACGATAAGTTGCGGTCGGCAAAAGTGTAAAATACTTGAATTTAATTGTGAATTAGTATTAAAGTTGTAATTCAGCATTAATAGCCGACATTAAACAGCCTTAATATATGTGATTATGAAATTTTGAAATAAAGAAGAATCAATGTTGTATCTAATGTTTAAGGAAATGTATTTCCGAAACGATATCGAAATATCACTACTACAGAAGTGAGCTATTAAGGCGCTACTAAAAGGCTGTCCTAGAGGTAAAACCGCTTATAGGGTAAACATGTGGGGTCCCAACGCTTTATATGGCGGCTTTTTAGAGGTAGTTAAAGCGGGGCTCAGTAAACCGCCAAACAAATAACAAAAGGCAGCGGTTATGATCAACCCGCCATACGTTTTTAAGGCGGTACGATTTTCACCGCCCCCAAATATTGCTATTTGAGACGGTCTCTTATTACCCCGCTGTTTTTTTTCCTTTGCCATCTGTCGTAAATACGTATTTCAAAGGTTGGTGTATTTTATTTGAGGCGGTCTCTTATTACCCGTTGTCATATAAACGTATTTCAAAGGTTTGTATATTTGGTTTTTAATTTTTTTGACCTATATATACATCAAAATCCAACGTCCACATTTACTAAACTCTTAAAAGATCGTCTTTAAAAAACAATATATAATGGCATTGGTATCATTGTCACACCCCGTCTAAAGAGGAAACAACGGGGTATAACGGTGATAGGATCATAACAAATCATTATATAGAATACTATATGAAATAAAATATCCAATGTGTCATGATGCCAATAACATGAATAACGGTTCATGTCATGCATACATTTCAACAATGATTTCAACATCTTACAAACATACGTACACTATAATGTTATGGCGAAACATGCCTTCACAAAAAACTATGATGTACCACAAGTCTTGAATATTTCTCAATGCAACCCTAAAGGTCCACTAAGTTCTCTTGTCCCCTGCTTTAAATCCACTAGTATAACCTGAAAAGATATGCTCGAAAATGTCAACACGTATGTTGGTGAGTTAAGCAGGTTTGATAAGACACATATACAAAGAAAATAGTTTTGCTGTGTTAATTTAGTAACTAGGACATATGATATGAAATAAGCACATAAAATAGCCAACTCATCCACCATAAGCAATCTGTTCCGTTCCTGGATAATATTCACTCAAGGATAACGTATCTATCACAAGAGCGGGACCGTCGTCCGATAGTACTATCAATAATCATATCCGTATTAGTAAGAAATATGGAGTGTTGTCAGGGTCCCGAAGACACAAGACTCATCCGAACAATCAGCAATCAGTCCATAACAATTAGCAATCAGTCCACAACAATCAGAATGTCACTTATTCAATCATAATGTCCAAATCAGAAAACTCAGATAGTTTACACAGCATAAGAAAACAGTTCGAAATCATTTTGAGCATTCTTTTCCCCCAACGGAAAAATAAGTAAAGAAAATGGGGCCGCAAAACTCACCTTGAATACCAAAGTAAGTATCTCCCTCAAAAGAATCCACCAAACAACTCGCAATCTACAAACGAATATATACGTATACGGGTTACAACCTAGACATATCTATATCCTTCCATTGTATCCCAAGTACAAATCACCTTTACTAGGTTTCCTCACAACCAATCCTCAAGTATCTTTACAAAATTTAATCCTCATTTATTCAAAATATTAGTAACTTTACTCTATCTTGTATTTCAGAATCTGTCCAGAAATTTCGTACCACTTCACGAATTTTAAACCATGACTTAGTAAAATCATTTGACTCTACAAATTTTACCAGTGACATTTCATGGTGTTAAGAACATCTTGTAATTTTTCCAGAACTTATTTAAATAGTTTACTATTTTTAAAAATTCATCAAAGTAATCTGCTCAAAACTGACAACACTTTCTGACTTCACAAAATTTATATTTTATTTAAAATACTTAAAGACTCCAATTGGTTATAATATTTTTACAGAATATAGTAAACACCTTAAAGTGTTTCCAGTAAAAATTTCAATACCAAATTCATTACCTAACCTACGTTTCAAAAATCAACAAGTTAACTACAATCATGAACCGAAAAACTCAGATTTGACATTCGATCTTGAAAAATAATTTTGACTAACTTAAACTCAACATTTGGATACGAAACCAACGTCATTTGAAAATAGACTCTTAATACTTAAGTTTAGACTTCTGTTTCATCAAAAATCATTGTGAAATGACTAAGTTATGCCTTTCCCAAACCGATAAACAAATCTGTCCAGATTTAGGGTTTGTAAGTTTAAAGCTAAATCTTTGTATAAACAAATCCAAAGCACGTATATGATCGTAATATTCATTCATAACAATTATAACACTGATTTTTAATCATTCTAACAAAGTCACATTAACGGGGATACAATGGATCGAACCGAAATAAAATGATAATAACGAAACGATCGAAATAACGTATCAATGAATGAAATCGGATAGGAATAATACCAACTATCGAATGATCGCACGAGAACACTCCTTAGAATCTGTATGAATAACGTTTCGTGAGGATCAATACACACAAAGCACAATGAATCCAAAGATACGAAGATTTAGAACGCAAATCTTACCGAAATACACCTACATGTGAGTTCTCGATCAATAAAATGATTTAGAGATTATATGTTTAGGTTCTTGGGGTTTGGAATTCGAAAATGTGAAGATAGAATCGCCTCTGGTCGTCTGGAACCGAAAATAGGGTTTACAAATACGTTTTTGAGGTTAAAATATGTTTATATATGGGTCTGGGCCGTTTTAGAATCGCGTCGCGATTAGGGGTGAATCGTGTCGCTATTTGGGGTGAATCGCGTCGCTAAAATGGGTAAATCGCGCCTCTATTAGCCCCAAATCGCGTCTCTATTATCAGCCCAAATTTCGTTTACGTTTTGCTTCATAACTTCTTCGTTACACGTCGGATTGAGTTGATTCTTTTTGCGTTGGATTCGTTTTTCAAAAACGAAGACTTTGATGTAAAGAAATCATTGAAATTAGTATTTTCACAAAATGACTTTTTAAGGATCAAACTACGATAACGGTTTGGTGACGGTTGTCACAGTATCCCCCAGTTGAGAGAATTTCGTCCCGAAATTCAGTCGGAGCTGTACTGTCAACACGATCACTGAATAAGTACGTAAAATTAAGCTTTGTACACTCTTTTTGTTTCGAAGTAAATTCAAATCCTTGCTAAGCGTTCAATCAGGAAATGACAAATTAAAACTTTCTGTGCTCCGAGATTTTGACCTCTTAATCCATGGTTTCTACTAGTTTCTCTATACAATGTTATCTGTGATTCCCTGTGAATTCATTCTAGAAATACGTGTAAGACCTTATCAGTAAACCCTTTCTTAGATTTGAAACATGAAATACCTCAAGAACAACACCTCACTCTTGCGACAACTTCCAATCGATACATTACTGAACCCATACGTTCAACAATTTAGAACGGTCCAACAAACACAAATGCTAATATTTCAAACTTCCCAAAATGTACGACACTTTCCCAAAGTAACACTTTAAACAATATATGATTCCCAACACAAAACTCTAACTGCTGTCGATGTTTGTATGCGTAACTCATTTGCCGAATCTTGTACTATTTCCAACCTCTCATTGATTTGAACGATCTTATCAATACCTTCATGGACTATTTCAATCCAACCAACTAACTTTAATCCAACTTCAGCCCACACTACGATGAATGACTCCTACACTCCTGAAGTACTTCAAATAGCGCACATTGTATACTAGAATGATAATTGTGTTGTATGAGAACTCGACTAGTGGTAAGTGAGTATCACAACTTCTATCAAAATTGATAACACGCTCTAAGCATACTCCCAATTGTTTGAGTGGTTCACTCACTCCGTCCATCAGTACGAGAATGATAACCCGACTTTAAAACAAAACGCATTCCCAAAGCTTTCCGTAACATTTGCCAAAATTTTCAAGTAAAATAACCATCAAAATCAGATATAATTGGTACAACACTCCATGCTTTGCTACTACTTCGTTGACGTAACACCTTGCCAAATTCTCCATCCTGTAACCCTCGTGAATAGCTAAGAAATGAGCAGACTTGGTCATTTTACCCACGCATTGAGTCATGCTTTCCCCTTTTCCATTCGGACAAATCCAGTTACTGTAATAGATGTGAGAGTCTCTGGTATTCAGCCTTGAATTTCAAACAAATCATGCATTGACAAATGGATAATGTATTAAATGATGTCCTTCTTCATTCCCAGACACCAATACAAATCCATGATATCATACTACTTCCTAACAACTCCTTTTGTATGGAATCTTTTGACTTACGTACTCGGTCCATTACTAGTGTCCATAGACCACCTAGCAAAGGAATCCAAAATCTTTTCGATAATGTAACATCTTGTCCACTTTTTGTTCCAAATGTTTGTCTAACCTGCACACTTTTTGTTTTGCACATGAGTATCCTTAACGCTTCATCTTGAATTTTGAACATCTTATCCCTAATGCCAGAATGTATCATAACACTTTGACTTGCACTCACCTTGGTTTTCTCATTCCTTCCTAAGCGTTCAAATTCTTATTGAGGTTTCCCATTCTGACAACCTCATCAGTCAAACGCTGTGCTAGTTCCACAGCACTCTTAAAAGTAGCAGGATTTGATGATGTTACCAAACTTCGAATTTGTGGCACTAAACCCCAAATATACCTTTCAGTGCGCTTGTACTCAGGAGTGACCATGTGCGGTACAAGGCGAGCCAGTTCTTGAAATCTGGTGGTATATCCTGTGATATCAGCACCAACCATAGCAATGTCCTAGAGCTCAGTCTCAATCTTCTGCAGCTCACTGCGGGGACAAAACTCTTCCATGACCATAGCTTTCAAAGTTTCCCAAGTCAGTGCATGAGCGGCTGGACGTCCAAGTGTTTGTCTTTGGCTGTTCCACCAGGTCAAAGCCTTATCACAAAATGTGCATGCAGCATACATTACCATGTCTTCACGGGCACACTTGCTAATATCTAGCACAGACTCCATTTTCTGTATCCAATGGATGATTCCAATGGCACCTTCAGTACCACGGAAATGGCTAGGTTTGCAAGCTAGGAATGTTTTGTATGAACATCCCTTTTGAGTGCTCTCTGGGTTACTGCCAGATACAATCGGGTCGGTATCTCTACTACCGCTACGGTTTCGGTCAGTATCATACTGAGCAAGGGCTTCAGCAATCCTTCGGCTGACCATTTGTTCGGCCGTTTCCTCAACAGTAGGAGGTGGTGTGGGGTTTCATTGGCTATTCCTGGTGTTTCTACGTTTAGGCGGCATGATTCAGTCCTAATCACACACAAGAAACACTCGTAAGATACCAAATCAAGTCATCACTCATAAAGTATGTGATAAATATAAATATAGTATGAAATCAATTACCAATTGATATCCTTCATAATGTACACAGCGATGTAAACCAAACATAAGTTATATATCATAATCATGGGTTAATTGTCGTTACATAAGTTTTGTACAAAGATGGGATTTATTACAAAATATACCCATTGGATCAAACATGATCTACAAAATGTGACGGATTTAACCTATACATCCATCTAGTCAAAAGTCAACCCAAATACATCATAACTATAGTCCTAATACATCATACATACGGTCTAAAAGAAATACGGCAGACTCCATCCCACAAACATCCTAACAGCTGCCATCAATACACAGAATCCAACTGCGGTACCTACAGTCTCCAAACGACTCTCTAGTCGGATCAGACGTGCTCTAGTAGCATCGGCAGACTCCCTGTCTACCTCGATATGCAACTCAGAAGTCGCAAGGCGTCCATATATCGCCAGCACATCATCGTCAAGACGAGAGGCGTCACTGCGCATCACTCGGATGGCAGACTGCGTACCAAAATGAAATCCCAGCAAGGTACGAATAACGGCGACCACAGTAGGGACTGTGAGCTCCAGAGGCTCCTTGGTCAAATGTAGATATGTCGGCGTGTGAGATGACTCCCCAGTCTCATACGTGGAAGGAATCCTCTCTATGGTCCTCCAGTGGCGTAGTATGCGTGGCATCCAGTCCATATGCGGAACTCTAGCTCTCGGTGTCTACTGATCACAGCGGATCTCTCGCTCCTCAGTCATCGGCTCCTTACCGCGAGAAGATGAGGGTCCTACAGGAAAATTTCTGACACACGACAGCGGTGCCCTCCTAGGTGTAGACCGATAAGAAGGCTCTCCAATAAGGTGGCGTCTAGACAGGGAAATAGATCCTAACATACGGGTAGCAGGATCAGTGGATGCCAATGCTGGAGTGGCTATCGAACCATCTGAAGTATCTCTAGGGAATATGGGTGGGTAAACCTCCTCAGACACGACTGTAGCTATCCCGTCGTATGACCCTTCCATGGTGTGATACCCGTCAATTTAGGACTATAGTTTAGTGCCTAATCCAGTGTAATACATGTAATTAGTTCTGTGTTAGGCTAATTAATGTATCAACTATTATATATATTGTTGAATATATATCTACAATTAGGCGGTTTGTTTAAATCGTACGAGCTTCAAATCGAATGAATTTCGATACAATAAATAAGGACGTTGGTGAACAATTGATTTAAGTAATACAAGGATTTTAATAGTGTTTTTTTACTTAAAAATATTATGTCAATAATATTTTGTATCCAAGTTTTATCACACAATTTATATAAACGCGAATAAAACGTAATTACACAAACAAAACGAGACAATTCACCATTTATAATGTAATTATTAAATGTCTAGTCAAAGACTTTAACAAAAATACTGAGTAATTATTCATATTTTAAAACGTATATTAAAACAAAGAAAACAAATATTTAACGTTTAAACGACGGAGTAAACGAACACCGCACGGAGCGCAGTGCGCGGACTGAAAATGGGAGGTGATCCCTTAACCACCTCCCCACCACTTCTTTTTCTTTCATTTCTCTTTTCCTCTCTCTCTCTCCCCTCAAATTTCTCTCAAGTTTCATCACCACAAAACCACACAAAATCAACAAATAAACACGCTAAACGACCTCGGATCTTCAAGCCCTTTTGGAATAAAACGTTCACCACTTCACGATCTACACTTTCACCTTTCCGGAATTTCATTTCGGCGAATTGTAAGTTTCCGACACAACTCCGAAAACTCTCGTTTTTAAGTTTTATAACTTGCTAGTTGTTTGTATAACCTTGTAATGTCCTAAAATGGGTTGGGTAAAAATATTAGGCCGATCGATGGCCGGAAAATGCGTTTTTGAAGTTGAAATTCCGATCAGACCCCGTACGTCGCATTTGGCCTGGGGCAAATGCGACGCAGCGACCTACGTCGCACTATATCCCCAACGTCGCATATAGCGACGCAGCGACCTACGTCGCACAATATCCCCAACGTCGCATATAGCGACGCAGCGACCTACGTCGCACTATATCCCCAACGTCGCACTTAGCGACGCAGACCCGTACGTCGCAGAAATCAACTACGTCGCCTATAGCGACGCCACGTACAACGTCGCATTAAATTGCCAAAGTCGCACATAGCGACGCCGTGCCCAACGTCGCAGTCCGGATCTGCGACGTCGCACCCAACGTCGCAGGCTACGTCGCACAAAACAGAATCTTCAAACATCAAAATTTTCAAAGTCAAATTTTACTGTAGCAATTCACTGTAGCAATTCACTGTAGCAACAATATAATAACATTTTAGAACTATCGTTACAACCGTCACCAACGGGCCGTACACATTTTCAAATACACAATTAAATCAACTAAGTCATAGTAACTTAGACAATTTAATCAAACAAGTCGTTGTAACTTGTACCAACTTATTCAAACAAGTCGTTGTAACTTGTACCAACTTATTCAAACAAGTCGTTGTAACTTGTATCAACTTATTCAAACAAGTCGTAGTAACTCGTAATAAAACAATCAACCAAATCGGGGTAATTTGGACATTAAGTTAGACAAACAATTCAAATGGTAGTCTTTCGGGATACCAATACAATTAATGACAATTTAAGTGTCGTGGACACATTCAGGTTTCAAGCCTTTGGACACCAACTCACAGCTAATTACTTCAAGTTTATTAAGTTAAACACTTCAAGAACCAGGTGAGTTTCATGGCCCCATTTTCACTACTTTTACTAGGGGTGTGATATTACTACTCGATTTTGTTTTACAAGTAGAACGCAAGTGCCAAACTTCAAATACTACATGAGTTTCAAGCTAATCAATTTAAAGTCCTCCATAAGCATAGTCTCTAGTATTTTATAGCGTGAATGTTAGTATATGATATCATATGGGATTGACAATCCTCATCCGGGTTAGCACGCACTAACCGGTCAAACGGATGTATTAGCATTTGGGAAGACGAGTGTTGATTAGGCACTCGTAGGAGGCATTTCAAGTTAGGTTTCCTTAAGTGGGCCTGACAAATCAAGTTAAGCTCAGACTATGTGCTCATGGACAGTATAACTTTTATCTTGCTTAATTGCATTTTAAATTCAATATAAATCTTGCGGTTCTTACAACTATACATTGACATACAAACCTGTGAGCTCACCAGCGTTTTCGCTGACCCATTTTAGTATTTATCACAGGTACCCAGCAGTAGTTTGGCTGCACAAGCAGGAATTTTTAGCTCGAGTCAGCATACATACAACTAGAGATTGGACTGCATTATTATATTTTGTAAAAGTAATTATGCTATGTAATCTCTCAATTTCAGGAACCGAGCTAATGTAACTATATTTTGATGTAAACATTTACTTTATTTATACAAGTTTAAAACGACGCATATAGTGGTCGTTCATTATATCTTATGTGCTTTGTATATTGATTAGTGACACCCAAATCAAGCTTCCGCAAATCATTAAATTTGGGGGTGTCACAGATTGGTATCAGAGCCTAAGGTTATAGTGAACTAGGTTGCATTTAGTGGACCTAGACTATGACCGTTAGGCAGTATTCCCTATTAGGTATAACCAGTTCAGAGATTACAGCATACGAATTTAATTTAACATAGCCTGATCAACTATGTACAATTAAATAAAGATGATGTAAGATCTGAAGGAAGTTATGGCTGAACAGGATACATTAGTTGACTCTGACCTCGAGAGAAACGGGACTCAAAACACGTCTGTGCTAGACACTCAATAGGTTATTATGTGATATACATATATACTTACATAAGTAGACCTCATTATCACTTTAGGCTATATTATATTATATGAATATAGGCCTCTTTCTCTCTAACGCTTTGTCTCGAAATGACAAACACACCACTAGTTCATCATACTCGGACTAGCATCTTATTTCATTTCCTTGTTCTTTCTTACTCAGCATCATGCCTCCTCGTCGTCAAATTACCCTTAGCGAAGCTGAGATCGCGGGAATCATTGCCCGCAGTGTGACCGAAGCCTTGGCTACCCGAACACCACCCAGTAGCGAGGACACAGCAACCAATACTCCACCACCCAAGCCTTGCTCCTATAAGGACTTTCTTAGCTGTAAACCGCTATATTTCAAGGGCACGGAAGGTGCCATCGGCTTAATCCGTTGGATTGAGCGTATGGAATCTGTTTTCAGTCTCTGCGACTGCACTGAGAACAACAAGGTCAAATTCGCTGCTTATACCTTTCAGGAAGGTGCACTCACGTGGTGGAAAACCCACGCAAACTCTGTAGGCCTCGAGATTGCAAACCGACTTCCTTGGGCCGAACTGAAAAAGAAACTGACAGAAAAATACTGTCCTGAAGAGGAATTGCACAGGCTGGAAGAAGAATTCTGGCATCTGGAGGTGCAGGGAAATGATGTTGCTGAATATACCACCAAATTTCAGCAGTTTGCTTTATTATGCCCGAGTTTGGTCGAACCAGAAAGTAAGGGCATTAAGAAATACATCCGTGGACTCCCCGAGAACATCCAGGGAAACGTCGCCTCATCCAAACCAACCACTACTGAGAGTGCCATTCGATTGGCCCACGAACTCATGGCTCTAGTTGTCAGCCGTGAGACCTCCAACACATCATCCTCTAACAACAACAAACGCAAATCCACTGAACACCACCACAACTCAAACAAGAAAAACAACGCCATCCAAGTCTACAACACCAACTCTGAATCCAACCACAGCTACACCGGGGACAGACCTTATTGTCCCAAGTGCAACTACCACCACTTTGGTCAGTGCAACCCCCCTTGCAACAACTGCAGGAGGTACGGGCATTTGACTAAGGATTGTAGAGCCCCTAAATCCAACAACAACCCTTCTGACAAAAATGCCAGACAACCTAAGTCCTGCTACGAATGTGGAAACCCATGACACTTTAGGGATTCTTGCCCAAAATTGAAGAACAAGGGCAACAACAACAACCACCGTAACAACAACAACACCAAAAGTAGCGCCTTCGTGATCAACTCAGGGGACGCCCGTCAGGACCCGAATGTAGTCACGGGTATGTTCCTCCTCAACAATTTAACTGCTTCCATACTGTTTGATACTGGTGCCGATAGGAGTTTTATTTCCGATGAATTTTGCCCTCTACTTGACATTACACCTGTTGCTTTAGACGTTAAGTACACCGTAGAGCTAGCAAATGGCAAATTGATAGAAACCAATAGTGTGATACCTAATTGCACCTTAAATCTAGCCGACGAAACCTTCTCCATAGATCTTATGCCTGTTGAGATAGGAAGTTTCGATGTCATCATAGGCATGGACTGGTTATCCAAACATCGCGCCGAAATCATTTGCCATGACAAAATTGTTCGCATACCTCTCGCCGTCGGTAGAATTCTGATCATACAGGGGGAGACCGGTGGGACGAGGCTTAACATCATCTCTTGTCTTAAAACCCGGAAATTTCTGAGAAAGGGTTATCCATCAATCCTCGCGCACATCATGGAGAAAAAGTCGGAGGAGAAGCGACTTGAGGATGTTCCAATTGTTCGAGACTTTCCAGAAGTCTTTCCTGAGGAACTGCCTGGTCTACCACCACCAAGACAGGTTGAGTTCTCAATCGATCTTGTACCGGGTGCTGCGCCTGTGGCCCGAGCACCATACCGTTTAGCTCCATCCGAACTTCAGGAGCTGTCCACCCAGTTACAGGAACTCCTGGAACGAGGGTTTATCAGGCCGAGTTCTTCACCTTGGGGAGCTCCGGTCCTATTTCTTAAGAAGAAAGATGGTTCTTTTCGAATGTGTATCGACTATCGAGAGTTGAACAAGTTAACTGTCAAGAACCGGTATCCACTTCCTCGAATCGATGATTTGTTCGACCAACTTCAAGGGTCGAGTTGTTATTCAAAGATTGATCTCCGATCCGGTTATCACCAATTGCGTGTTCGCGATGCCGATATTCCAAAAACCGCTTTCAGAACTCGTTACGGGCATTACGAATTCCAAGTGATGCCATTCGGCCTAACCAATGCACCGGCTGTATTCATGGACCTTATGAATCGGGTGTGTAAACCTTACCTTGATAAGTTTGTCATTGTCTTCATCGATGACATCCTCATATATTCACGAAGCCAAGAAGAACACGCGCAACACCTCAAAACCATCCTTGAACTACTTAAACACGAGGAGCTCTATGCCAAGTTCTCTAAGTGTGAGTTCTGGATCAAAACCGTTCAATTCCTTGGTCACGTGATTGACAGTCAGGGGATTCACGTCGACCCGTCAAAAATCGAGGCTATCAAAGACTGGCAATCGCCAACCACTCCGACCGAAGTACGGCAGTTTCTAGGACTGGCCGGATACTATCGACGATTCATTGAAAATTTCTCCAAGATAGCCATACCACTTACGACTCTGACCCAGAAAGATAAAAAGTTTGACTGGACTGATAAACAAGAGTCGGCATTCCAACTCTTAAAACAAAAGCTTTGCAGTGCTCCTATCCTCTCATTACCCGAAGGCACCGATGACTTCGTGGTATACTGCGATGCTTCACATCAAGGTCTCGGTTGTGTGCTCATGCAACGAGACAAAGTCATAGCTTATGCTTCCCGACAGCTCAAGATTCATGAAAAGAATTACACCACCCACGACCTCGAGCTAGGAGCTGTCGTTTTTGCCCTCAAAATCTGGAGACATTACCTTTACGGTACCAGATGTACAATCTTTACCGACCATAAAAGCCTTCAACACATATTCGATCAGAAGGATCTCAACATGAGGCAACGTCGATGGGTCGAGTTGCTTACCGATTACGACTGCGAACTCAAATATCATCCAGGCAAAGCAAATGTTGTTGCTGACGCCCTCAGTCGAAAAGAGCGAGTGAAACCACTTCGGGTTCGAGCCCTCAGTATGACCATTCACAACAATTTAAACATTCAAATCCTCACTGCTCAACTCGAAGCCTTAAAACCCGAAAATGTCAAAGATGAAGCCTTGCGGGGCATGGATAAACTATTCGAAATCAGACCTAACGGGATTAGGTATTTCTCAAACCGAACCTGGTTGCCTAAATTTGGGAACCTACGAGACTTGGTGATGGATGAAGCTCACAAGTCCAAATATTTTATCCATCCGGGATCCGATAAAATGTACCACGGTATCAAGGACTTCTACTGGTGGCCGAACATGAAATCTGAAATCGCTACCTATGTCAGCAAATGCCTTACTTGCTCCAAAGTCAAAATCGAATATCAAAAACCTTCTGGTTTACTTCAACAACCCAGTCTTCCTGAATGGAAATGGGAACAAATTGCCATGGACTTCATAACCAAACTACCCAAATCGCCAAGCGGTTGCGATACCATTTGGGTGATCGTGGATCGTCTCACAAAGTCTGCTCACTTCCTGGCAATCAAGGAATCCGACAAAATGGAACGCCTCACCAGAATCTATTTGAAGGAAATCGTGACCAAACACGGTGTTCCAATCTCAATTATCTCCGATAGGGATAGTCGTTTCACTTCACAATTTTGGCAATCACTTCAAAAATCCCTGGGTACTCGACTTGATATGAGTACCGCATATCATCCTCAAACCGACGGCCAAAGTGAACGAACAATTCAAACACTAGAAGACATGCTACGGGCCTGTGTAGTAGACTTCGGAGTAAACTGGGAAAAACATCTACCATTGTGCGAGTTCTCGTACAACAACAGCTATCATACCAGCATCAAAGCTGCACCCTTCGAGGCACTGTACGGTCGTAAGTGCCGGTCACCTATCTGTTGGACCGAAGTTGGGGATAGCCAACTCACAGGTCCAGAAATCATTCACGAAACGACCGAGAGAATCGTTGAAATCCAAAACAAGCTTAAGGCCGCGCGTGATCGTCAGAAAAGTTATGCTGACGTGAGACGCAAACCACTCGAGTTCCAAGTTGGGGATCGAGTTCTACTCAAAGTATCGCCTTGGAAAGGCGTAATCTGATTTGGCAAACGAGGGAAGTTGAATCCCAGATACATTGGACCATTCGAGATCCTCGAAAGGATTGGTCCAGTGGCTTATCGATTGCAGCTGCCATCTGAACTCAGCAGCGTGCATCCCACATTTCATGTTTCAAATCTGAAGAAGTGTCTGTCTAATGAGACACTTATCATTCCACTCGATGAAATTCGAGTTGACGAGAAACTTCACTTTGTTGAGGAACCCGCCGAAATCATGGACCGTGAGGTCAAACAACTTAAACAAAGTCGTATTCCCATCGTCAAAGTTAGGTGGAATTCGCGGCGCGGTCCGGAATTCACCTGGGAACGAGAAGACCAAATGCGACTCAAGTATCCTCAACTCTTCACTGATTCAACGTCAAACGCGACTTCAGCATAAATTTCGGGACGAAATTCTTCTAACAGGGGGAGAATGTGACACCCGTCAATTTAGGACTATAGTTTAGTGCCTAATCAAGTGTAATACATGTAATTAGTTCTGTGTTAGGCTAATTAATGTATCAACTATTATATATATTGTTGAATATATATCTACAATTAGGCGGTTTGTTTAAATCGTACGAGCTTCAAATCGAATGAATTTCGATACAATAAATAAGGACGTTGGTGAACAATTGATTTAAGTAATACAAGGATTTTAATAGTGTTTTTGTACTTAAAAATATTATGTCAATAATATTTTGTATCCAAGTTTTATCACACAATTTATATAAACGCGAATAAAACGTAATTACACAAACAAAACGAGACAATTCACCATTTATAATGTAATTATTAAATGTCTAGTCAAAGACTTTAACAAAAATACTGAGTAATTATTCATATTTTAAAACGTATATTAAAACAAAGAAAACAAATATTTAACGTTTAAACGACGGAGTAAACGAACACCGCACGGAGCGCAGTGCGCGGACTGAAAATGGGAGGTGATCCCTTAACCACCTCCCCACCACTTCTTTTTCTTTCATTTCTCTTTTCCTCTCTCTCTCTCCCCTCAAATTTCTCTCAAGTTTCATCACCACAAAACCACACAAAATCAACAAATAAACACGCTAAACGACCTCGGATCTTCAAGCCCTTTTGGAATAAAACGTTCACCACTTCACGATCTACACTTTCACCTTTCCGGAATTTCATTTCGGCGAATTGTAAGTTTCCGACACAACTCCGAAAACTCTCGTTTTTAAGTTTTATAACTTGCTAGTTGTTTGTATAACCTTGTAATGTCCTAAAATGGGTTGGGTAAAAATATTAGGCCGATCGATGGCCGGAAAATGCGTTTTTGAAGTTGAAATTCCGATCAGACCCCGTACGTCGCATTTGGCCTGGGGCAAATGCGACGCAGCGACCTACGTCGCACTATATCCCCAACGTCGCATATAGCGACGCAGCGACCTACGTCGCACAATATCCCCAACGTCGCATATAGCAACGCAGCGACCTACGTCGCACTATATCCCCAACGTCGCACTTAGCGACGCAGACCCGTACGTCGCAGAAATCAACTACGTCGCCTATAGCGACGCCACGTACAACGTCGCATTAAATTGCGAAAGTCGCACATAGCGACGCCGTGCCCAACGTCGCAGTCCGGATCTGCGACGTCGCACCCAACGTCGCAGGCTACGTCGCACAAAACAGAATCTTCAAACATCAAAATTTTCAAAGTCAAATTTCACTGTAGCAATTCACTGTAGCAATTCACTGTAGCAACAATATAATAACATTTTAGAACTATCGTTACAACCGTCACCAACGGGCCGTACACATTTTCAAATACACAATTAAATCAACTAAGTCATAGTAACTTAGATAATTTAATCAAACAAGTCGTTGTAACTTGTACCAACTTATTCAAACAAGTCGTTGTAACTTGTACCAACTTATTCAAACAAGTCGTTGTAACTTGTATCAACTTATTCAAACAAGTCGTAGTAACTCGTAATAAAACAATCAACCAAATCGGGGTAATTTGGACATTAAGTTAGACAAACAATTCAAATGGTAGTCTTTCGGGATACCAATACAATTAATGACAATTTAAGTGTCGTGGACACATTCAGGTTTCAAGCCTTTGGACACCAACTCACAGCTAATTACTTCAAGTTTATTAAGTTAAACACTTCAAGAACCAGGTGAGTTTCATGGCCCCATTTTCACTACTTTTACTAGGGGTGTGATATTACTACTCGATTTTGTTTTACAAGTAGAACGCAAGTGCCAAACTTCAAATACTACATGAGTTTCAAGCTAATCAATTTAAAGTCCTCCATAAGCATAGTCTCTAGTATTTTATAGCGTGAATGTTAGTATATGATATCATATGGGATTGACAATCCTCATCCGGGTTAGCACGCACTAACCGGTCAAACGGATGTATTAGCATTTGGGAAGACGAGTGTTGATTAGGCACTCGTAGGAGGCATTTCAAGTTAGGTTTCCTTAAGTGGGCCTGACAAATCAAGTTAAGCTCAGACTATGTGCTCATGGACAGTATAACTTTTATCTTGCTTAATTGCATTTTAAATTCAATATAAATCTTGCGGTTCTTACAACTATACATTGACATACAAACCTGTGAGCTCACCAGCGTTTTCGCTGACCCATTTTAGTATTTATCACAGGTACCCAGCAGTAGTTTGGCTGCACAAGCAGGAATTTTTAGCTCGAGTCAGCATACATACAACTAGAGATTGGACTGCATTATTATATTTTGTAAAAGTAATTATGCTATGTAATCTCTCAATTTCAGGAACCGAGCTAATGTAACTATATTTTGATGTAAACATTTACTTTATTTATACAAGTTTAAAACGACGCATATAGTGGTCGTTCATTATATCTTATGTGCTTTGTATATTGATTAGTGACACCCAAATCAAGCTTCCGCAAATCATCAAATTTGGGGGTGTCACACATGGGTTCCTCCTCAGTATCAGTATCAGTGATGTAAATAGGTGCGTGTCTCGACATGCCTAGTCAAAGAATCGTGTGTGACGTGTCAGACGTATGCAATAGTATGAATGCAGAAATGTGTTAGCCAAGGCTATAGTCTAGGTCTCTAAGGTTTTCAGTCACTTAAAGACTTCTAGTTCTCTATAACCAATGGCTCTGATAAGCTATATGTCCGAAACTATATGTTTGTATCCGAAGTTCATTGTCCGAATGTATTAGTGTCCGAAAGTGTGTACAAGTCCGAAACTATCGCTCCGAAACTACAAAATCCGAATTTTAACACAAAAGTCCGAAAGTCAACAAAAGTCAACTCCGAAAGTTGACTTTCGGAGTCAAAATTACTGTTCATCCGAAGTTCAAAAGGGGTCAAAGTTCGGAGTTACTATTCATCCGAAAGTCAAAGTTCGGAGTGCAATTCAGTCTGAATTTGTGATTTTTATTTAAAATAGCAAACGTTAACAAAACGTTCCGAAATTTTTACATAATGTTCCTACATATGTTATGTACTTCCTGTAATTTTATCATGACTTTTGAAGGTCGTTTGATATTTTCTAAAAATTCGCAAAGGATCAAGGTGCAGTTTAGTCCGAATTTAGACCTTTGCTTACAAATCTAATTTTCTGGAAAAATTGGTATATTTCTGGAGCGAGCCAAAGAAGAACTTTTTGTATATAACAAAATTACCAAGATTTTCCAAGTGGTCTCATACGTTTTTGAGTCTAGAACTCGAGATATGGCCTCGAGAAGTTACTGAAAGTTTCTGTCCGCCGGAACAGTAGCCCTATGTCACCGGAGAAAAATAATTTCGAGTATTAAACGGAGTCGGAATGCTACGAAACAAATTTTTTTAGATAGCTTACTTCTTGTACTACATTTTAGGCTCAAGAAACGCATCATTTCATGGATAAATGATTTTTAAATAATTCGTTGAAGTGAGGACACTTTTCTGGACAGAAAACATAAGTATATATTTCAAGTTTTAAATCGCGTTTCGGTTAATTATTTGGACATATAATGGTTAAGTGAACACTAAAATATGTTAATAAACATGTTATAAGTAAAATTAGGCAAGGAGAAGGAATTCTTACAAAAGAATGGATGATCTAGGATCGAAATGCGGAGAAGATGCAATACCCGAGTTTATCCTTCGTTTTTCTTCAAGAAAATGGTGGTGATCCTTGGTGGTTGATGGTGGATGGCGGTGAACTTGTGGTGGTGGTTGGAAATCTACAAAGAGAGAGAGGTGGGAGTAGAGAGAGTGAAAGAGAGAGAGAGAAAGAGAGAGAGAGAGAGAGAGAGGTTGAATTATGAGGTATGGTGGGTGGTGGTTTGGTTAAGTAAGCAAGAGAGGGATGGGAGGCCATCCCCTCTATCTTTGGCTATTTTTGGGTGGGCCCCACTAAGGTGTGGGCTCATAAATTTTCGTTCCCTAATTCGTATTCCGTGCGGTGTTCGTTTACCCGTTTGTTTAAACGTATTTTTAGACGTTATATGTTTCATAAATTACGTTTTGTTATCGGTTTAAAACACGATATATATATATATATATATATATATATATATATATATTTTTAATGGAAGTATTTAGTCAAAATACTTTGTTTGAAGTTATAGAAATATAACTTATGATTGTTTTGGTTGTCGGGCACGAATCGTGCGTTTTAGTCGCATAAGGATTGTTTTATACGATATGAAATACTTGTTGAATATTATCGACATAATATCTAATAAATCATAATGTTATTAAAAATTTTTGTATTATTTAATAAATTTCGTTCGCCAACGGTCGTATACTTTTGTCGAGTTTGTTTTGAATGTTTTGTACGTAACTACAATTAATTACGAAATAAGTAATACTACGCGTATTAACTAGTTGGGCTTTGCTAGACTTACCTTTAAAATAGTTGTGAATTCACTTAAGTAGGGAATTAGCCTAAAATGCAAATGTTTAGTGTACGTAATCGCGTTTAAATTTGCTGGGTGTCACAGTTTAAGAATTTATTGTCATATTTTACGTAGAATTTCGTATCATATTTGATCTTTTTGCCATCATTTAGTGTAATGGTTAACCAATTATAATAATAATTAATAATTTATTATCATATTTTACCTTTTTACCATCATTTAGTGTAATGGTTAACTAACTATTATTACACCAATTCTCAAAATTTAGAGCACTCGGTGTGGGCTTACGTGGCATCGGTGTTCAACGACGAGAACGCCGTACGACGGCGTTCTGCCGCACCATCCCGGCGTCCTCGTCGGCGTTCGACGTTCGGCGTCCCTGTCCAGACGTTGGTGTTCTTGACGTTCAGCCTTTTTTTTTTTTCTTCTTTTTCCTGGCTACAACATATACGGGTGTGGCATAAAAAAAAAAAAGATTTGTGAAACCGAAGTACTTTGTGAGATTCAGAGGAGATTAAATGAAGAAGAAGAAAAAAATAAGAATAAAGAGAAAAGTAGGAGAAGAAAAGTGAAAGTGAAAGGCTCAAAAGTACTTCGGTTATTTAAATGGCTCTTATTATTTACGGAGTATATTATTAATTATTATTATTATTAAAATGAAAAGTGAAAGTCTAAAAAAAAGTTGATAGGGACATAGAATTTGTTTTGTTTTAGGTTAGGTAGAAAAAAATTAAAATGAGTCCCGTTTGCTAAACATTATTTCCCAATTTTATTTGATTTATAATGTTTTTAAATGTTAATTTATACAATTATCATCATTAAAAGATCAAATAAAACAAATAATATAAAACTTCAGAACACTGTCAAGAACACTGTGAATTCAGTTTCACCACACCACAGAATTCTCACTTTCAACATTTCCCATAACACTGTCCAGAACACCGTGTATCACACCCTGTGCTCTTATAGTAGTGTAGATTTTTGTTGAATTGAACCCTGAACTAGCACTTAATTAGTTAGAGCACACGGTGCGCACCTACGTGGCACCGGCGTTCCCCATCGAGAACGCTGAGACACAGCGTTTTACCACCCCGCCTCGCAGTTCCCAACGGCGTTCTCATCAAATTTTCGTTCCGCCGTTCGCAGCAAGACGTTGACATGGTTCGATGTTCTCAGCTTTTTTATCCCTTTTGGGTTTTCTTTCTTTTTTTTCCTTTTGGATTCAAATAAAATATGGATTTTGTGTATATTTTTTGATAAGGATTTGATCGATTTTTTTTTTTTTGAACTTGCAGGAGGTTTGTGAATGTGAAAAAAGAAGTGAGGAAGAAAAAGAGTGTTTGGGGTAGGTGGGTAGGTGGTGTTTGCATTACATAATAATAATAATAATAATAATAATATAATAAAACGAAAGGTGGTAGGTGGACTGGAAAAGTAAATAATTTGGGATGTCAAATTTTCAGAATTTGTATTTTTTTTTTTTAATTTTGTTTTGTTTTAATGATTTAAATATTAGTTCTATTTAATTTATTTGTTTTTAAATATTAAGTTATACAATTATTTACATTAAAAAACAAATAATAAAAACTGAAGAACACTGTCCAGAACACTGTGAATTCAGTTTCACCACACCACAGAATCCTCACTTTCAATATTCTCCAGAACACTCTCTAGAACACCATATACCACACCTTATGCTCTTACACGTCTAATCTAAAATTTAGAGTACCGGCCTAATTATACCACATGCACCACATATTTTGTTTGACCTTATGTAAGATATGGATGTACAAGTCTAGTCGATATACCATAAATAGCATGTACTCCGTATATGAATTCTATAACACATCCATAACACTAAGCCATTCATCAATGGAGGTGCCTGACCAATTCCACCTAAACATTCTTGAACAATGCCACGTTTCACCATCACCAAATTCCATCATACCTTCATTTTCACTACCCTTAACATTCTTAGACATCCCATGGCTTTTTTACCCTTCAAATCAAACCCTTTTTTTCTTCCCAGAACCACCACCCAAAACCACCATCATCACCACCCTTAAACAATCACTCTCTCTTACCCTCCACCACTTCCACCCTCTCGCCGGAAACCTCTCACTTCCATCACCTCCGGCGGAACCCCACATTGTTTACACCAAAAATGACTCAATTGCACTCACAATTGCTCAAACAAACACCAACATCCACCATCTTTCTTGCAATCACCCAAGAAGTGTAAAAAATCTTTACTCTCTTTTACCCAAACTCCCATCTCCATCCATGTCACGTGAAACTCACGTGGGCCTTGTTATCCCCCTTCTTACCATCCAAATTACGGTTTTTGCTGATTTGGGGTATTCGATCGGAGTCACTATGCAACATGCAGCAGTTGATGAACGGACATTTGATCAGTTTATGAAATGTTGGGCGTCTGTTTGTACATCTTTGTTGAAAAATGACTCACTTTTTACATTCAAGTCTACACCTTGGTACGATAGGAGCGTAATTATCGACCCCAAATCGCTGAAAACAACGTTTTTAAAGCAATGGTGGAACCGATCTAATTCTCTCAATGAGTCACATGATCAAGAAAATGATGATCATGATCTTGTTCTAGCAACTTTTGTTTTGAGTTCATTAGATATTAACATGATCAAGAATCATATTCTTGCAAAATGCAAGATGATAAATGAGGATCCACCACTACATTTATCTCCTTATGTTAGTGCATGTGCTTATTTATGGAAATGTTTAATCAAAATTCAAGAAACCCATGATTCTATTAAGGGTGGTCCTCTCTATTTAGGGTTTAATGCCGGTGGGATTACTCGATTAGGGTACGACATACCTTCAACTTATTTTGGGAATTGTATAGCTTTTGGGAGATGCAAGGCATTTGAGAGTGAATTATTGGGTGATAATGGTATTGTTTTCGCGGCAAAATCGATTGGAAAAGAGATCAAGAGGCTTGATAAGGATGTTTTAGGAGGTGCTAATAAGTGGATTAGTGATTGGGATGAATTAACCATTAGGCTTCTTGGTTCACCAAAAGTTGATTCATATGGTATGGATTTTGGATGGGGTAAAGTTGAGAAGGTTGAAAAAATATCAAGTATTTCAAATCACGGTAGGGTTAATGTAATTTCTTTGAGTGGATGTAAGGATTTTAAAGGTGGAATAGAGATAGGGGTTGTTCTTTCTGTGGCTAAAATGAATGTTTTCACTTCCCTCTTTCATGGAGGTTTAATGGAGTTTGCATATTGATTTAGTTCTATTTAATACTCCTTCATTATAATTTATTTTCTTTTATTTTTCATTTTGTTAGTAAGTCATTGAGCCAAAACGATTTTTCATCCGGCGGTTGTAAAAGGTAAGATAAATGTTAATAGACCTTAATATATGAAATTTAAATTATATATTATATAATACTATTAATATAGTATTTTAATACTATTGAATCTTAAATCTTCAAATATAATTAGTATTAGTAATCTACTCTTTCTCATAAGACATCAAATAGAAAAATTTCGATTCCAATATTTGAGCATCAATTAAACATCTTACATAGATTATTTTTTCTAATCAATTAAAATGTAATACAATCCATTAAATTTTGATTTATTATACAAAAATAATATGCCATATAATAAATATGTAATTACACATACTAAAAATAGATAAATTTGTAACACTGGTACAAATTTGCGATTTGGTTACACCAGAAAAGTGTGACGATATGCATATAGTCACACTTGTATTTTCACAGTCTGTGTGACTAAAGGTCGAGCGACCATAGGGTACAAACGGTTACATTAGTTGGTTAGTGGCCGTATATATTCAAAAAGAGTAACAAAAACCATAAAATGTGTGACCATATGCTCTTTAAAGTCAAGTAAATGTGTATTTTGTGTGATTATTGTTTATCCAATGGCCACTTGAATTTTATGTTTATGTAGCATTTTGTAACATTTAGTCACACAACGAGTGTTTTATTTTGGAATTTGGTCACATAAAATTAAGCCAAAAGTGGCCATAGGTGTTAATAAGTGTGACCATATGCTCTTTAAAGTCAAGTAAACGTGTATTTTGTGTGACTATTGTTAATCCAATGGCCACTTGAATTTTATGTTTGTGTGGCGTTTTGCAACATTTAGTCACACAACGATTGTCTTATTTGGGATTTGGTCACATAAAATTAAGCCAAAAGTGTTAATAAGTGTGACCATATGCTCTTTAAATTCAAGTAAACGTGTATTTTGTGTGACTATTGTTCATCCAATGGCCACTTGAATTTTATGGTTGTTTGACGTTTTATAACATTTAGTTACACAACAAGTGTTCTATTTTGGGATTTGGTCACATAAAATTAAGCCAAAAGTGACCATAGGTGTTAGAGCATACGGAATGCCCCCCTTAGCAATGTTTTAAAACCCGGGTTTTTAGTCGGACCGGATTAGTGTCAATTACTGGTCGAACCGGTCGGACCGGTTGGGCCGGAAGGTCGGACCGGGATAGTTAAAAACCTGAAACATAATATATACTTGAAGTAATAGACATACAAAATCACAATTTAATAATCTAAAAATTTAGGAATATGATTAGTATAATTTTGTAGGATTAAAAATAATAAACTAAATATAATACTCATAACTAAATACTCCGTATATTACTCATAAACTAAGCAACTATTTATATTATTACACTATTTATATCATTTTCTATATAATTTAATTCCACTAGCAATGAAGTATTAATATCATGTAGTGGTCTAAGATTTGACCACGTAGGCCATCTGTTTCCACCACATATTTGTTTACCACTATTTGTAAAATGACTATTATTATAAGTATATATCTCTATCCAAAGCAAATAATAGTCAGAGGGGTTCTTTCACTTTCTTTTTTAGTTTATTTTTTCTTTTTAATTTAATTTATCTCTTCTTCTTTGTTCATTCTAAAAATGCTAGCCACAACACAATTACACACAACACAAATTGCTCACATGATCGGAGGATGAAGTACAAGCAAGGGTTTAGGGTTGTGTTTGTGTTGTTTTTTCCACTGATATGGAAAAAAAGAATGGTGCGTTTGATTTTTTTGGTTAAAATGATCAGAAATAAAAAAAAAAGAGTAATTTGATACGATCCGGGTGGACACCATTTTCCGGGTCCCTGTCCAACCCGGTCCGCCCGGCCGGCCCAAACGGGTCGTTGACTAGTCAACTTATTGAAAAAACTGGTTTTTTTTGGCCCGGAATTCTCTAAAAGAACGGTCCGACCGGAGCGGTCGAACCGGGTCTTAAAACGTTGCCCCTTAGATCGCCGTTTTCCCATCAAAAACGCCGGACCCTCGGCGCTTGGCACACCCCGTCAACGTTCGAGCCCGGCGTTTTCCGTCAAGGTCGTGCCCCAAACGGTGAAGCTTGCGCCATTTCCCATTTTAATATTGTTTTTTTTTTGTTTTTCCGTTTGAATTCAAGGTTTTCTTTTTAAAAAAAAAAAACTTTTTTTTTTCATAAAAATGGAGGTGGACGACAAGTGCTATGAGGGTGAAGAAGATAGGAAGAAAAAAGGGGTTAGGTGGGTGGGTTGGTATGTTTGTTTGTTTTTATGTTACTTTTTTAATTATTGTTTTTATTTAATTATATTATTGTTTTTGTATTATTTTGTATGCTTTAGTTTTATTTTATTTTTGTGTTGGTGAATGTATTTTGATTTACTCTGTGTTTGTATTTAATATTTAATTTGTTTTTAAAAAAATTAATAAAATAATCACAAGAACACTGAACTGAACACTGAACCTCAAGATTAACCATTAGAGCACAGGGTGTCGGCTTATTTGGCATCACCGTTCAATAACGAGAACGCCGTGCCACGGCGTTCTGCCGTACCGTGCCGGCGTTCTCGAAGCGTTTTGTGGTCAGCGTCCCATTCCAAACGTTGATGGAGCTCGACGTTCTGCTTATTTGCCTTCTTTTTGTTTTTCCTTCTTTTTTATTTTGAGTTTTTTTCCTGTTGCTGCAAGGAGCTGGGAAGAAGACGAGTTGCATATTGAGTGGTAGGTAATAATAATAATAATAATAATAAAAGGAAGGTGATATATTGGGTGGTAGGTAAACAATCAAAACAAATAAATTTTTAATTTTTTTGTTAATTATATAATTTATAAATAAGTTATATTATTGATTTTTAATTTATCCGTTTTTATATATATATTTACACAATTATCTTTATTACAAAATCAAATAAAACAAATAATAAAAAAACTCCAGAACACTGTCCAGAACACTGAGAAATTAATTTTACCACACCACAAAATTTCCACCTTCAACATTCTCCAAAACACTGTTCCAGAACACTGATACCACACCCTGTGCTCTTACCCCACTAATCTGCTTCAGTGTTATGGTTCAGTGTTTTCAAGAATACTGAACTGAACACTGAAACTCCATCAAGCGCTCTCTGTGCTCTTAATAAGTGTGACCATATGTTCTTTAAAGTCAAGAAAATGTGTATTTTGTGTGACTGTTGTTCATCCAATGACCACTTAAATTTTATGTTTGTGTAGCATTTTGTAACATTTAGTCACACAACAATTGTCTTATTTTGAGATTTGGTCACATAAAATTAAGCCAAAAGTGACTAAAAGTGTTAATAAGTGTGACCATATGCTCTTTAAAGTCAAGTAAATGTATATTTTATGTGACTATTGTTCATCCAACGACCACTTGAATTTTATGTTTGTGTGACGTTTTATAACATTTAGTCACACAACAAGTATTTTATTTTGGGATTTGGTCACATAAAATTAAGCCAAAAGTGACCATAAGTGTGACAATATGCTCTTTAAAGTCAAGTAAACGTATATTTTGTGTAACTATTGTTCATCCAATGACCACTTAAATTTTATGTTTGTGTGGTGTTTAGTAACATTTAGTCACACAACGCATTAATCAAACAGTGGTCACAAAGTGTGACCATATTATATGAGTGCATCTTTAATCACATATAACAAATCAATAATCTGTATCAAATTGCATTAACCATTCTATAAATCAAATGAATACAACAATATGAATTCTATATCTAATCAAACAGCTGCAAAGATTAACTATCAATGACAGTTGGTTCTGCGGATATCAAATGACTTCAATATTTCTGTTGTCAACTCTTAGACTCCCATCAATGACTGTAGAAATCAACCAATCGACTAGCATTATTTTCCTTGCTCACTTCTAAACAACGTTATGTTGACGAGGTCTTCGTAGTCTCAGTACATGCTGGAAAGAAAAAGGAAAGTAATAAAGCTTAGCTTGTATATATATATATATATATATATATATATCAGCATGTATGTCCCTATTGATAAACATAATTATAATTAATAGAACTAAAAGAGCTTACCCTTGGTCCTCAATCATCTGCTGAGGGTCTATATTCCTCTCTATGTGTTTCTTGGATCATATTTGGGTTCCCAAGCTTGTAAAAGGTTTGCCCTCCCATAACAAATGGCCTTATTACATCTACTTCCATGGTAGATAAATTCAGCTACAAATGTGAACATTAATTCGATAAAAGTAAGGAACTAAGAGAAACTACATCCGAGGTACTAGACTTGTATAAACCATAATTAATTCATTCCTAACCCATTATAGGTGGGTCATCTAGTAGTTAGTGTCGGCCAAGTTGCTCTCAGCGTTGCTTATTAGTAAAGAAATGATGAAAATTAAAAAAATAGTAATAGAAAAGGAGTCTTTCCAATCATTTATTAATCAGACCTTTCATCATCAGATTCATCAATATCGGCATCAGAATCGGCAGACGTAATTTTAACATCCGGTTTTAGTTAAGCTGAATAGAGCAAAGGTGGCATGACAACATTCATGTAGGGGAGGAAATCCTGCCCTAGGCACTTGCAAAGTCTTTGCCCATGCCTGCAACAAAAGAGTACAAATATAAACTTCAAGGTTTTCGTATAGTAAGAAAGCATTAGATAATATGACAAAAGCATACTTGCAACGTGTAGCTTATATAATATGACAAAAGCATACTTGCAACTTGTAGCTTATTGTAGGGTCATCTGTCTCCAGCTGGGAACCTTGCAGTGCCATAAGGACATCCATAACCTTAAATCCACAAAACAAGTTGTTAGTTTCTAAACTGAAAAAAGAAAAACGTAATCAAATACAAGTAGTCGATGTACCTTTTTAGCATCATCTTTGAACTTATCTTTCCTAACAGCCATGCCTACCAAACTGATACACTCCATGGATTTGGCACGAAGCATACGATTAGACTTGTCAGTTGCATTCATCAGTATAGCTTTCAAGTAAGGCATAACTTCATCATAATACTTTTGAAAATGTTCCTGCCAATTATATACTATGTGAGAAGCAGAGTTAAAATCAAATAAGAATATTCAGTAGAGAAAATTAATATCAAATACCTGAGATGAGTCAGCAACCGATGCCAAAGCAGTCAAAGCCCCCTCTTGCACCATTTGCTCAGCATTCTGAATATACAACAAACAGTCAATAGGTACTCTCCATTAAATGACTTTGTGCATGTTAATTCATTCAAGAACCGAACTTATTTTTATCAAAAAGGTAACAGCAAATAATTGGAGTAACTTTAGTCTTCTGGCAGAGAAGAACAAATGACATACCTGCAAGCAATTTCCCCACAATCCCATCCAAATATGGATTTAGAATAAAAAAAAAAGTGTACTAGAATATCTGACATGCTTACTTGGCACATCAATGCAATCAAGATTATGGAAATCAAAAGCATATATGTACTATCACTACTCACCTGCACCCGGGGATTATGGAAATCATCCATGGCTGAAGCTAATGCTGGAAGAACGAGATGATGATATTGGTTTTGCAAATCTGGGCCCAAATCTGTAGATAGTTGACCAATTGCATTAATAGCTGCCCATCTAGCTCGAGGGTGAGGATCTTGAAATGAATTCAATATCATAGAAACAACTTGCTCTAAGCTCTTTGTCATAACCTATATCAAAACCGAAAATCAAAGTTACAAAGTTTACGCATAAATAAAATGCAAGAACCACAGCTGCTAAAACTTACAAAAACTTATCACCAATAACAATACCTTTGAGCAACCTTCTGCAATTTGAGCTAAAGCAATGAGTGCCGCATGATGCTTTTGACACTCTGGAGCACTCAAATACACTGGAAAAATCTCGGAAATAACAGGAACAATAGTATTCCCACCCAATGAAATCGAAAGCCTATCCAAATATTCTTGACCAGCACTATAATTACTAGACTCGCCAGCATCCTCATGTTCAACCTCAGCACTATGCCAAGCAGGATCATCTTCAACATCCAACAGCATCTTCATCAATATGTCAAACAATCTTTTGATAAACTGTGGCATCTTTTGATGTCAAAAACAGATAGATGCGAGTGACCAAATTAATGACAAAATTCCTCACATGACAATGTGGCAATCTAGCTAGGCTAAGAAAGCTCAAACGTTCCATTGCCTATATAAATTATACAAGAAAAAATTAGCTTAATGCGTTGGAAGTTCCAAATTCAAAGATTTCATAAACTTGTAGTGAATGACAGGCCATTTATAAAGACGAACATCAAACTAACAAGTTGATACACAACAAATTAACAAACTTACACTCTCACATCATAATCCATAATCAACATATTATTATCTTATTCATGTAATATGAAGATAAAAAAAATTCAAGTTTCATTATAGCCTACTATTACTTTGTTCTCGTAGATATTTAATAAGGAGAAAGAACTCGTTTATACACCTAGTTTTGTAAACGTTAATAGCCTGTAAATATGCGTTGATATACACTCTCAAGCCAAACAAAGAGTTTAACACTGGTTCCTGCATATAACATACATATAATTACATCACAATTGACTTTGTTGCCACTGTTATGTCACAATTGGCAATGTCAAAAGTGTTATATTAAGGATAAATGATCATAAATGAATTACAAAAAAAGGGATGCATAGTTATACCGCAAGTTTTGAAGTTCATAAGCAAGGAAACGGAATTCTTAGTCCCCTTCATTTCTGGCCATCATGTCATCGATCTTCAACAGGTGACCAAGTGAATCTCTAAGTATATTAAACATTTTTTTATTAGCAATTAAAAATAATACATTATATTTACAGAAAAAAAGAGAAACATATAAATAGCTATAGCTATTTGTTTGATGTTACCAAAAACAATCTTCTGGTTGACATACCACTTAATGATGTCAACGAAAGGGACGAAGTCTAAACCTTCAATATCCCGTATTCCCGTTCAAATGGTTGCGAACTCTTCGTGGATACACCTAACCACATTGTCATTATCCGTCCATCTATAATATCAATATCACATTCAAAGATTAAAATAACTTTTGTATCTGAAGTAACCCTAAATAATTCAAGCTAACCTATTAAGTGTATATAATTGTCTTAACTTCTATAATATCACTTTTTATATACAGAATAGCAACATAAATATATAAATCAGCTAATGAAAAAGTATCATTGCTAAGTGGTTAATACTTACATGAATCAACTATGATACTAACCATATGCAATGTCATTGAAGTATTTAAGCAACAACGAACAAATTATATACACTATTGACATCAATAATCATCATACAAATTATTAAAACCGATGTTACCAAATTAGTATAAATTGGAGTAAACTTGAGGGGAACCTTCTCTCTTTTGAAATCAGTAATTCCTGTGCGGATCATCAACACACTAATTCTTCAATCGCAAATAATTATAAGCATTTTACATTCATCTACATTTACACACAATAACAAATATACATACACATCAATTACACAATTCGTTAGTTAATCAATCAATTAACAAACAATAACCCTAATTAACCTGAACGGAATACTTGACGGCGTGGTAACCTAATACATACACAAGCAGACCTTGCTACATCTATTACTGGAAGCTGCTCGAATATCGTACGGAGTACTATACAAATTAAGGCTACGAAATTAGAATTCATCGGAGAAATAATTGTGTTTGAATCGCTGATTGTAGCTTGTTGATGCCGATAGGGAGTTGGAATTTTAAAAGCCTAAACCTCTAAAATAATACATCGTTGGATTTTTTTTGATCAAATACATCGTTGGATTTGATACTCTGTTTATTTGTCGATTATTTTTAATAATAATAATAATAATAATAATAATAATAATAATAATAATCTTAAATCTTATAAATAATAATAATAAATTATATATAAGAAACAACTCATGATGTCATCAAAAATTTAATCAACCAATAGAATTACTCAATTTTGTCCAATTAGCTAAATTATATGATTTAGTGACATCATAAATCATTAATTATTTATTATATATATGAATCATTAATTATGATAACTTTATCCAAATAAGTATTCGTAATACATTAGGACTATTATCATATCACAATAGGTATTCATAATACATTAGGACTATTATCATATCACAATTTGATGATGCGTTGATGAGATTTAATCCTTCATATCAAACTTTTAAAATTTATTTGTTTTCATTCAACCCCGTGTAATACACGGGTATAGAGGCTAGTAACAATAATAATAATAATAATAATAATAATATTATTATTATTATTATTATTATTATTATTATTATTATTATTTTTAAATAATTTAATAGTTTATATTTAATTTATTTAATTTACTATTCATGGTGTTGAGGGGTGGAGTGTAACTATTTAAAATTAAATATAGATCGTCGAATCGATTTGTAAAAATTGATCGATGGTCCAAATTTCTTCATGGTATTTTGGTTTAAGTATATGTTATGTTATATGTTATAGAAGATGTCATAGATAGATAAAAAATATTAACTAGCTTGTGTCTTTGTAGTAAAAAATGACAATAGAAATACTAGTATATTTTTATTACTTGGTACAACATTTAACTCACATAGTACAAAAATTTTAAATATTAAGTTATTATTATTGGTAATTTTATCCTAAATTTTATCCCAAATGATGAATTAATTTTTATCCTAAGTTTAATAGTGACATATGTGATATTGGTAATGTCATATATCATATATTCTATTATTAAACTTAGGATAATATCATATATTCCAAAATGATAAATTTATTTTATCCTAACTTTAATAGTGGCATATGTGATATTGGTAATGTCATATATCATATATTCTATTATTAAACTTAGGATAATATCATATATTCCAAAATGATGAATTAATTTTATCCTAAGTTTAATAGTGGCATATGTGATATTGGTAATGTCATATATCATATATTCTATTATTAAACTTAGAATAATATCATATATTCCAAAATGATGAATTAATTTTATCCTAAGTTTAATAGTGACATATATGATATTAGTAATGTCATATATAATATATTTCATTATTAAACTTTGGATAATATCATATATTTCAAAATGATGAATTTATTTTATCCTAAGTTTAATAGTTGCATATGTGATATTGATAATGTCATATATTATATATTCCATTACTAAACTTAGGATAATGTCATATATTTCAAAATGATGAATTAATTTTATCCTAAGTTTAATAGTGTTATATGTGATATTGGTAATGTCGTATATCATATATTCCATTTTTAAACTTACGATAATATCATATATTTCTAAATGATGATATTATTTTATCCTAAGTTTAATAGTGACATCTGTTATATTGGTAATGTCGTATATCATATATTCCATTTTTAAACTTATGATAATATCATATATTTCAAAATAATGATTTTATTTTATCTTAAGTTTAATAGTGACATTTGTGATATTGGTAATGTCGTATATCATATATTCTATTACTAAATTTATGACAATGTCATATATTCCAAAATGATGAATTTATTTTATCCTAAGTTTAATAGTCGCATATGTCACTACTACAAAATAAGCCTAATAGTTGCTTTTATAATTACCTATATGAATAAACATTTTTACAATAAGTGTTGCATTTAATCATATAGTGTAACACTTTTTATCTAATGTTGCATTTGATAGCAACACTCAATATGAAGTGTTTGCAATAGAACATGCAACATTTGAAATGAAAGATGAGAACTTAAACGAAATGGTCTTTACAATGAAAACTAGCACTTTGATGACACTAAACCCAACCACATATTACAGAGTTAAAACTTAGATGAATTAATTATGCAAGACAATACTCTCTAAACACTAATTCCATGGTTGAATTTAACCTTTATTTTTATATTTTTTTAAAATTAATTTATTTTGATTTGAAATATCATTTTGTTATAACGAACCTTTGCTAATCTTATTTAAATGAGTAATTTTATTGTTAAATAATTTTTTTTACTATCCTATTTTTTTTTTTATCTCATTTTTGTTTTAATTTCGCAATCATAATATTAAAATTATAAAATGCCTTGATCCATTTTCATAAACATTGAAATTGTGGGGCGCTCATTTAAAATTTTAATCGGCATCTCCGTGGCCGTTTCCTTAAACTTCCGATCCAGAATTCTTTTATATCGAATGAGTCAACAAGAGACTCCAATCTCAACTCCGTGGCAGTGCGGCACCAATCCACGAATCGCAGTTGACCACTTCTTTGTCTACGGAAGAACCAAAGCCAACCGAGGAGTCGTGGATGGTTGGTTATGTACCCAACTGCCTATTGTCGTCTTAAGAGATCCATTTTTCAACTTCATACATGTACGTGTCTTCCCTTTTGCTTAAAATTTTCATACATTTGGTCAATTAGGGTTTCCTATTTCGATTCAATGCAATAAACCGTACATTCAATTTAGGTATACAATATTAGCTTGATGTGATATTCAGTAGTTGTGCTTTTATGTTACTTTGTAAGATGATGTTGTCTTTAAATTGTTGAAATTTATTCGATCTATTTTGTCTATTATTTAAAGTTACTCACTTGAACTTAAAGATAGACTTGCAGGTAGGTAGTTTTTTCAATCCAACCCTAATTAAAATGAAAAAAATGGAAATCCCTTTTACATGCAAGAGGCCAGTAAGGCTGTATACGCTTATAAAACTCGAAACCATACAAGCTTAACATTTCTAAATGGGATAATGTACACAGACCACAGAACCTGACTCTCATAGATGAAACACTTAATTATGTGACACAAAAGACTATTTGTATGTGTGGCTGCACTCAGAGCTTGCCTTTTAGTATAGTTTGACATTCTTTTTATAGTACAATTGGTATGTACACTTCAAACTATATCTGGGAAAATGATTAATGTAACGTTAAACTAATGGAACATCTGTTTTCATTAGGTTATGCAGCTAAAAATGAATCCGTAGATGTGGTTGCACTCATAGTTAGACCCATAACTGGACACAGTGGTGCAGCTAGTACTTCTAGTTTAGTTGGAATATGGTTGTGTTTCAACATGTCTATTTTTATTTTTATTTTGCCAACATTATTGCTATAGTGATTGTTTTATTATTGTTTATGATTTCAAACAACTTACTTCATACTTCATTTCTAAATAATTACCAAAATAATAAAAGAAATCTATTTATGCATATATATGTTGCAAATATGTTGGTGGAACATGTCATGTATGAAGTGCCAAGCATAAAAGGTTTGGAAGGCCATCAGCTTATTTGGATTTGACAGAAGGCAAGCATATCAGCTTATTTGGATTTGACAGAAGGCAAGCATAGTTACGAGTCTGCCTCTATATATATATATCGGATTAGGATCAATGGAGAAAGATCTTTGAGGGGAGAAAAGAGAGAAGCAATCTTGTCCATTTATTAATTTGATCAATGGTTCAGATTTTGGATGGCATAAATGTAAATATTTACAATAGTAGTAGAATGTTGGAAGGGTAAAATGGTACATGCGATGAGTGACCTTCATAGAAACCGTCAAACTAGCAAATTATCCTAAAAAAGTGGTGCCTAATTAATGTGTCATTTATTTTATTTTAATTGGATGGAAACTAAAATTGGAAGATAATAATGGAGATATTAATGAGTGGCTTTCAACGAGGAAGAGAAAGTCCACTATTATATTTTTTAAAGTACTCGATCATATACGGATTAGGTCGGTTATTTTCGTTATTATTATTATTATTCTTTATTTTTATATTTGCAAAACTGAATCTTAAAAATGAATTTACGTGATTTAGGTACTTACAATAGTGTTATTATAATTTTTTTCTAATCAAATGTCATAACATCTTTGAATCAGTGTTACGAAATTTATGATTCAAGGTTGTAAAACTAGTGAATCAATGTTATTTAAACTCCGAATCTTGTTATAAAATTAGTGAATCAATGTTATAATTTTCTGAATCAGTGGTAACAAACATATATATCAATGCTATAAAAGTTTGAATCATTGCTATAAGAATTATGAATCAATGTTATTAATTTTCTAACTAATTGCATCTCATCTCATACATTTATATATATAGATCAATCATTGTTATCCTAATATTAGAGAAATATAAATGTGGCTTATAATACATTAAATCTTAGTAATATGAAATAAATGCTTGAGTACAACTTTATGATATCTGCTCCACTATCATAAATTAAACATGCGAATCTTTGGATATATGCAAAGTTAGTCTTTAGTGTTATACATTATACATATAAAAATGCTCTTAATTTTACAAAGTTAGTCTTTGGATATAGTTGGGGGATCAAAAAAGAAGGGAATTTGAGTGGAGAAGAGGGAGAATAATTTCTAGCCAATCATTTGAATTCAAAGTCAAAGGGTAGTATAGTAAATTGTTAATTTAATTAATTCAATAAATATATATTAATCCAAATCAGTTACTATCTTCCTAAATTGTAGAAGACTTCACTCAATAAATAAACGATTCCATTTCTTCGTAAAATTAAGAGCATTTTTATATGTATAATGTATAACACTATATATATATATATATATATATATATATATATATATATTTCAGCAAATGTGTTAACTTTTTACCATTACGCTATATAAGACTTGAACTCACAACCACTTGTTTGTTGGCACTTGGTTTGATGTGGTACCTTAGAGCACAAGGAGTGGGCACCGTTCTTTCTATGTTTTCCGATGAGAACGCCGTCGGAGGGCGTTCCGCCGCACCGGGACGGCGTTCTCGTCGCCGTTCCCATCGGCGTTCACCCGCCAGCGTCCAAAATCAAATACCGAAACCAACGACGTTTTCCTCTTTTCCTTTTCTTTTTTATTTATACATTTCCAAAGTGATGCTTTTCTTGTTTTCTTTTTTTTCGTTGTTTAAAATTGAAATGGAAGATACCACTGGTTGCAGAAATGAAAATGGAGAATGGAGAAGAAGACAAAAATGTGAAGGTGACGGCTGAAGAAAGTATAGGGTTTCTTACTTTATTCTTTTTTTTTTTTTTTTGTTTGGGCCTCTTAATTTCATGTATAGATAGAATGGGCTTTTTAATATAAACTTAAATGGGTTCTCTACTTTTTAATATAGCCGTTTAGGCTGTGCGAAAATTGTAACTTGTTTTATTTTGTTTTAATGAATTAAATGTTGTTTTAATTTGATTTATGTGTTATTAAATATTAATTTATACATTTTATAACATTAAATAAAACAAATAATAAAAAATTACATAACACTGTTCAGAACACTGTCCAGAACACTGTTACCACTCCACAAAATCCTCACTACAAAATTCTCACTCAGAACACTGTGTTTAGGCCGTCACCACCCCGTGTGCTCTTATGACTAAAGTCATATTAGTTCCGTTGGTCCAGTTTTTAAATGATTATTATTTTGATGTTTTATGTGTAAAAAGTACATTTTTGGTGACCTTCAAACTATATGACCTAGTTTGACCCATCTTTTTTAGAGCTAATTCTTCAGTTATATCCGTTTGACCCATTAATAACATACCACAACCCGAACTATCAAATACATTAGTAATGGATTGGAATTGCAAATTGTAGTGTGTGCCGACCATTCTTGGAACTGAGTATTTGAAGCATCCGAAATACACCGGGCATGTCAATGACATAGGCTTCCTAAGTGGTATATCTATTTGCTATAATTGAGAAAGTATTTCATCCAAGGCTGTTGAGAAAATGAGAAATGCAATTCTTGAGGTGAATGTGACGATGAAGATACTCTCTCTTTTAGTGATCCTGACGTATGCTATACGAGATTATCACTCGAAGGTACTTGTTTCATGTCTAGTTGAAGGTCAGATATGTAACTTTGCATATTCTCTCTATAGGTTGCACTACTTGTGTGGAAAACTACGATGATACCCTTAGTTTCATGTATGACTTTCTGCCAATTTTGATGACTACCCTCATCATTTTTTTGTGAAGGTTGAGCTCTTTGAGTTTTTGATGGTTCTTATCCATCGAACTAATTTAGCCAGGGTACTATTTTTGTATGTATGTTTTGTGCCCGTTAATCGAATGTGGTTGTGTGATCTGCAATTTATATGTGTGTTTTGTCTATGTTTTGGACTATGTTGTAATTTTAGTGAATAATCACTTCTGCTACTAACTATATACTATTTATTATTTTCAAATGTAGCAGGCTTTCTTCCGTACGTATAATGTTGATTGAAGATATGCTAATTTGATCGAATGAAAGAGCCATACAACAAGAGAGAAAATAATTGTGAAAGAGGATATTAATGTTCTCTGGGATTACAATATACTTATGTTTGTTTTGAATATACACTTTAGTTAATAAATTGACATTATGCACTTTGTTCTAGTATATTACATCTTTTGAAAGCGATAAATATGTGAATATAGAGTTGCTTTGATTTGGAAAATTGGTGCGCTCATGATATTATGAATACAGTTAAGTGTTGTAATAGAGGTCGGAAAGTGTTGCATTTGTATGTTGAAAAGTGTAGCATTTAATAGGTGAAAGTGTTGTTATAGCTTGATTAAAGCAAATGAAAAAGTGTTGCATTTGAGTTTAAAAGTGCTGCATTAGATTCATTTTGTTGTAGTGTGTGATATTGATAATGTCATATATCATATATTCAATTATTTTATCCTAAGTTTAATAGTGGCATATGTGATATTGACCATACCATATTTGCTTGCATACATTAAACTTTTTGGTCAAAATAACTTTAATATGCAAAAACATATTGAGAGTGGGATTCGAACTTGGATCCAACCCATCCATCTACAAAGAAACGTGTTCACCAAGTGAGCTAAATGTTAGGTCTGTTTACAAACCCAATACTTTTTATATAACTATACATGCTAGCTTTTGGCAATCTAACACACGCACATAATAAGTTATGTGACCATTTGTACCGGATTTTGCTGAAATCATGTGTGACGAACTCGACTATATGGTTTAGTCACATAAACAATTACTTCATCTGACATATAAAGTTTCGTGATTTAGACACACAATCTAACACTCAATGTGACTAATATCAAATTTAATGATAATCGTTTTTGCCCATTCTTGCTCTAAATAATAGGTGCATGAATATTTCACACCGTGACTGTTGTGAATATATTGGTCACATATAATCAACTAATATGTGGCCATAAACATCATTTAGATACACATTTGTGATATGGTGTGGCTATTATAAAGCCATATAGTCACATGATGGTGCTAAAAATTAATGTGACTATGCACATTAGCTTTTGGCATTCTAACACACACTAAACTTTAGACACACATATTAAGTTATGTGACTATATGTACCAATTTTGGCTACACTAAAATCATGTGTAACAAAACTCGACTCTATGATTTAGACACATAAACAATTACCTCATGTGACCATATAAAGTCTCATGAATTAGACACACAAACACTCAGTGTGACTAATATCAAATTTAATCTTAATCGTTTTTGCCCATTTTTGCCCTAAATAATAGCCACATGAATATTTCACGACGTGACTGTTATAAATATATTAGTCACATATAATCACCTAAAGTGTGTCCATAAACATCATTTAGATACACATTTGTGATATGGTGTGGCTATTATAAATCCATATAGTCACATGATCGTGCTAGAAATAAATTTGACTATACACATTAGTTTTTGGCAAGCTAACACATGCTAAAGTTTAGACACACATAATAGTTATGTGACCATATGTACCAGATTTTGGCTACTCTAAAATCATGTGTGACAAACTCGACTCTATGATTTAGACACATAAACAATCACCTCATGTGACCATATACGACATTTGGTCACGGTGTTCAAATGTGTGACATAGATTTGTCACGTTTTATATGTATATCGTGACTAATGCTTCAAACTTACTCTTCATTCGTCACGTGTTTCAATTCATATGTGGCTAAATGTTTGAAGGTGTGGCAATACATTCCCGAATGGTCACACGATCGGAGTTCATATGTGGCTAACTAATAAATTGAATTTTATTTTGGTACCTTTAGCCACATACATATTTGAATGTGTGGCAGTTTAATTTCGGCTATGTGTGACCAAATCTCATTTTTGTACTAGTGTAATCACCTATATTACGCGGAAAACATGCTAGTAGTTAAGAAGTATATATAGTATAAAATCTAACTAAAATTCTTTTATTGGATTACTAATCTTCAAGCACAATAAAATCCATTTTCTTTTGGGAATTGATATATACAACACTAAAAATGATACTTACACCACATTGTACAAGTATTAAAGTAGACAATACAAATATATTAATGCATAATTATGGTGTATGCAATAAAATGTGTGTTGTGTATATCAGGGTCCTTTTCTTTTTCTTTCTTAATCTACTAATTAACAATCATATCAAACTATTAAATATATATATATATATATATATATATATATATATATATATATATATATATATATATATATATATATATATTGTGACAACCGTAAAAATTAGGACTAGTTTTTAGTTCCTAATCATTTAGAAATACGTGTAATTAGTTCTATGTATTAGGCTAATTGTATGTATCATTACGTGTATTTTATAAATATACGCATTTAAACGATTAAGTTTAATCGTGCATTATTATATCGGCCGAACTCCGATACACTTTCATACGGACGTTGGTGAAACTTTTTAATAAATAACATAAATCTATTTGATAATTAAATAGTTGTTATTTACATTATATTATTATGTATTAATAATATACGAAACAATGTACGTTTTGTTTAAAACGTAACCGACACGAATAAAACGCGCGAGGCGCGTCCGACAAACGAATAAAGTTCAAGATATGTGTTCATAACTCCAAATAAAGTATTTTGATTAAATACTTCAATCAAAAATATCGAGAATTAAATCGTTACTTAAAACACAAACGATAAACGTTTAACGTACATATAAACGTCGAAACGAACGGGTAAACGAACACGAAGCTTAACGCAAATTGGGGAACAAAAAAAAATAACACACCACACCCCATAAGGGACCCACTAGAACCAGCCACATGAGGGAGTATGGTGCTCCATACTCCTTGTTGTTGCTTCTTTAACAATAAGTCACCAAACACCCACCCTCAATCATTCATCAACTACCATCTCTCTCTCTCTACTCTCTCTCCCTCCCTTATCCACGTTTTTGATCAGCCACAAGACAACCACCATCATCCACCACAAGCCACCATACTCATCTCCATCATCCACCATCGGTTTTCGAAGATTGAAGCAAGGAAACGGAGCACGGAAGCAAACCGAGTAGCATTTCCCCATCTTCACCTTTAGATCATCATTTCTTGTAAGAACACATCCTTTTATCTCTCTAGAAATACTTGCTTATTGATATATAACATGCTTAGTAGCTCATCTAACAATAAAATGTCCAAAAACAAAGCTTAAAATACGTTTTTGTAACACATATATGTTAACAGCTTTTCTGACCAGAAAAATGACCTCACTAAAACGACTATAACTTGAGTTGTAGGATGAATCAACGCATGAACTTTATACCGAAATCTTCGTGTGAATGTCTTATAAAAAAAGTTCTTCTATGGCCACCTCTGAAAATACACGGTTTTTAGTGTAGAGGCTAATCTTTGAGCCGAGGCCTGTTTTGAACCGAAACCGACCACTCCTCATGTTTATTTTTGTTAAAAATAGTAAATGAGCTTATAAAATCTCCATAAAGTGCAGATTTACACTAGATTCTTAGGTGAATAAGTGTGATTTTTGGTTAGACTTGAATCGGTCTAGAAGTTGGTTAAATAGAGTGTTCATCGAGTTAAAAATCTAGAAACTATAACCTTCGGCAGAAACTATAACCTTCGGCAGAAACTATAACCTTCGGCAGAAACCTTAACCTTCGGTAGAAACTATTCGGCAGAAACCATAACTTTCGGCAGAAACCTATAACTAGCAGTTTTAACTATAACAATTTAAATACGATACAACAATCAAAGTATAATAATAATAGTTGAGATTATTATTACCAAAAACTCACCAACGGGCCGTACACATCTTTCAAAAACTCAAATCTAATCAGTTAAACCAAATCATTTGGACATTACTAGTTGGATGAACAACTAGCATAGATGATATGATAAGACATCTAATCATTTTAAAACCTTGCGCGTTTAATACGCCCGGCAGGTTCAATATCTAATCATTATCAAAACCTTGCGCGTCTAAGACGCCCTGCAGGTTCAGTCGTTGTAACGACATCAAATCATTGTGAATCATTATAATTGTTGGCTAACAATTCATCAGACTCAGGTGAGTCTCATAGCCCATTTTTAAATGTTTTTACCTAGGGGTGAGATACATGCTCATTTTGGTTTTACATGTGAACGCAAGTATCAAATTATCACGTATGCTGCATGAGTTGTTTTCATCTAATCAATCAAAGTCCTCTGAAGCATAGTTCTGTTAATATGATTTAGCGTGAATGTTAGTGTATGGTACCATATGGGATTGACAATCCCCGTCCGAGTTAGCAAGCACTAACCTGTCAAACGGACGCATTATCATTTGTTCAAACGTATGTTGATTAGGCATACGCATAGAGGCACCCTCGATCAGGCACTTGATAGTGATCCTGACCCCTCAGTTAAGCTCAGACTATGTGCTCATGTTAGTTGTATCAATCTTTACTTATTTGTTTAATTACAAATATTCATGTGATACCCATCAATCAATTATTTACATGCTTTGTAAATCGAATCATTAAATCTTGCGGTTCACAAATCATATATTATCATATCAAACCTGTGAGCTCACCAGCTTTATAGCTGACCTTTTAGCATGTTATCTCAGGTACTCAGCAGTAAGTTGGACTGCCCATCAGGATACTGTAGCTCGAGTCGCATGCAATCATATAAACATCAAGAGATTTCCCTGCATTTCTATATTTTGCTAAAATTAGATATGTATTAGAATCTCTCAAATATCTATGCGAACTCGTCTTTTGTAAAACATATGTAGACTTTTACATTAATCAATGTATTTGTAAAACGACGCATGTAGTGGTCGTTCATTATGTATCTATGTGCTTTGTGTATTGATTAGTAACACCCAAAGTATGCTTCCGCGATTCATTAAATTTGGGGGTGTTACATATATATATATATATATATATATATATATATATATATATATATATATATATATATATATATATATATATATATGGATAGATTCTGATGAAAATAAGGAGATAAAAAAAAATAGTGAAAACACATCCCCACCTTCCATCTAATCTAACACACACACACACATATATATATATATATATATATATATATATATATATATATATATATATATATATATATATATATATAAAAGGGGTGGGGATAAAAAAAAGGTAAAAACACTTTTTGATTCACAATTTTTTTAAGTTGTGAACTTTCATTTTTTTTTGCTTCACATATGAATTTTTTTGTGAACCCTTATATATATATTTTTTCATATAAAAATTTCGTCATGAATCTTTATTTATTTTTTGCTTCACAAAAAGTTTTTTACCTTTTTAATTGTGAACCTTATTTTTTCACATAAATTTTTTTGTAAATTTTTTCACGAATTTTTTTTAAGTTTTTTTATTATGAACTTTAATTTTTTTTGGGTTCACGAAAAGTTTTAAACCTTTTCAATTGTAAACTTTAATTTTTTTTTTTTTGAGTTCACGAAAAGTTTTTAACCTTTTCAATTGTGAATTTTTTTTTCAACTGTGAACCTTAAATTTTTTTAGGTTCACGGAAAGTTTTAAAAATTTTCAATTGTGAATTTTTTTTTCAACTGTGAACCTTTATTTTTTTGAGTTCACGGAAAGTTTTTTACTTTTTCAATTGTGAACCTTAATTTTTTTTTTGTTAATGGAAAGTTTTTAACTTTTTTAATTGTGAATTTTTTTTTTCAACTGTGAACCTTAATTTATTTTTTTTGGGTTCACAACAAGTTTTTAACCTTTTCAATTGTGAACCTTATTTTTTTGTTTTGGGTTCATAGAAAGTTTTTAAGTTTTTCAACTGTGAACCTTAATTTTTTTGTTTTGGTTTTTGAATTTAACTTTATTTTATTTTTTTTCACAAAAAAAAATATTTTTTTGTGTGAACCTTACTTTTTTATGGTTTACTTCAAAAAAAAAAAAAAAAACTTCACACCTTAAAAAAATTGTGAAAGAAAAAGTGTTTTCACCATTTTTTTTATCTCCACCCCTTTTATATATATATATATATAAGTTAGATTAGATGGAGGGTGGGGATGTGTTTTCACTGTTTTTTTTTATCTCCTTGTTTTCATAGGATCTCATTCCTATATATGTATATATATATATATATATATATATATATATATATATATATATATATATATATATATAATTTGGATCAAATGAGGGCACCTTAAAAATAAGAACGGCTAAGAACGCTTCAAAAGCATAATTACTCTTGATAAAATAGTTAGATTAACATTCGTACATCTCAAATATGCAAAGAAAGATAAATGTACACTTATAAAAATGCACAAAAATTAAAAAAAAGATTGATGCACGATATATACATATATATAGGTGGGTTAAAATAAGAAGGCTAATTTTCGTGAGAACGTAGGAAATTATTCAAAATCACTTTTTAACTATCTGAAACACATTATTCTTCAAAACTTTTTCAATGATTACTATTAAAATAACTTTTGGAAGCTATGATATAAATATAAATAAAAAATATTAACTTTTTTTTTCGGACTTTTGTTACAGTCTTTACTGTTGTGATTATTTAAGATAATCACAATATATAACATGATAATCACATGTGATTATTCTCTAATATAATGTGATTATCATGTGTTCGAGATAATCACAAGATATGACATAATAATCACATATTATTCATGTGATTATCAAGTTATAAAATGTGATTATTATAAATAAAAAAAATAATTAAAAAAATAAAAAAAATGTCGATTTTTTTTATTTGAAAAATAGATTCTAAAAGTTATTTGAAAAAGAAGCTACGAAGAAAATTTTGTAAAATAACGTGGTTTGGATAGCTAAAAATTGATTTTGAAGTATTTCTCACGTTCTTATGAAAATTAGTCTTCTCATTTGAACCCACGACTATATATATATATATATATATATATATATATATATATATATATATATATATATATAAGGTCCTTACAAATCGAGGGCATAAGCGGTCGATCTATCTTATCCTTCCTTGCAACTAACCGAAGAGGCAGTTGATATATACAACACAAAAATTGATGTTTACACCACATTCTACAAGTATTACAGCACGCAGTACAAATATATCATAGCGTAATTTTGGTGTATGCATAAACTTGTGTGTTGTAGATATCATTGCCCGACCGAAAACTATTAAAACAACATATAATAATTTAAAATATGGATTTTTCTAAACACAGCTCTTAGAGCTGTTGTTAACGTGTTTAAAAGTGTTGTACAATTTAAATAACCGCCCCTTTAAATTAATATTTAACTACCATGTACAACACTTTTAAGCACGTTAACAATAGCCCTAAGGGCTGTGTTTAAAAAAATCCTTAAAATATATAATTGTTAATTCTTAAACTTTTTGCATTGATGATTGCCGACACTCTTACTTCATACATCTTCAAAATCATATATTTAACGGTAATTAATATGTGTGATGTATTAAGTAGAATGAAGATGATAAAACTATTGACTATTGCAAACAGTGACCGTCAGTTTAATTTTTGAACCTTACATTTACTAGTTTACCTTTATTATTACACACTAAACAAAAAAAGGAATCAAATATAAGCAAGCTCCACCATCTCCCAACTCATTGAACGTGTGATATCCGATCGGAAAAACCGACGACACAATTCGACGCGACCGTACCACCGTTGTCGGTTCCGTCGGTTTCAACCAACGCCTCCAATGGGAGTGTTCTTATTGATATCTTAAGTTTATTAACTTTTCATCATATGTTTAATTTATACATGATATTACAAAACTTATAACAATTTGCTAAATTTGGTTACACATGTTAATATCATTCATTATATTTAGCTACCGTATTATTATTATTATTTATTTACTTATTCACGGGTATTACCCTATTTATACATTACTACTTTGATGAACAACAATTTTTTTTTATCTTATTATCAGTTTCAATAATAAATCATATAATTGATACGAAATCTATTAATATATTTTCATTTTGTCAAACTGTCTCCACTAGCCATGTTGAGTCTTCTTTCTTTGTTTGGTGCAGTTTCAAGTCGTTTCGCAAGTTTTTCCCTTTTTTTTATTTCATTAATAATTTTCCAATATATAAATCAAGGTTTAAGTAACTGCTCAACTAACATGTTGACTCAAGATTGTTGCTATAGGTAATGAAAGTCGTCGTAGTAGAGCTACTCATGCGAGGTTACAACAACAACCTTTTTTATCATTATACATTGATTTGTTTTTGTTTTATTTTTATAACATACTTATAACGTTTTCATCATAACTACTAAACAAATGTATTCTAATAGTAATCATTAAGCAAACATAGACTAAATTATATGCGTAACTTAATATATGTCAAGGGTTTTGTGTTTGTCTTTTAGAAGGGGTATTTATCTTTTTAGAAGAGTTATTTGTGTTATTTTAGAAGGGTTACGTTAAACTTAAAAAGGGTTTTGTGTATAGCTATTTTAGAAGGGTTATTTGTTTAGCTTTTTAGAAGAGTTATTTGTGTATTTTTAAGAAGGTTAGGTTTTGTCTATAGCTATTTTAGAAGGGTTTTGTGTATAATTATTTTAGACGGGTTGTTTGTTTAGCTTTTTATAACGCTTATGCTTCAATGGTTTAGTTATTTGCGTTTAAAATTCAAGAGAAGTTACATTTTTTACCTTTAGAAGGGTTTTGTGTTAAGTGTATAGTGTTTAGCTTTTGGTTGGGTTAAGGTATGTGATGCATCAAATTTTATCTATAATGCACTTAAGTAATAACTATGAGTTAGCATTACTATGAGTTAGCATTATGATACATCAAACCTTTCAAATGTTTGTCATACTTTATAATTATAATATAATGTAGTATAGTTACAACTGTCATGTACATAAGTATTTTAATAATTATGAGGCTCACCAAACCGGTGCATCATAGTTCGATAAAAATAGTGCATCACTAGCAGTGGCGGACCTGTACATATCCAAGGGTGGACACTTGCATACCCTTGACCAAAAAATATTAGTGTAATTTTTTTTTTAAATAGCATAATACAGAAATGCACACCCTAATAACATACATGAAAACCCTTAAATAATAAACCCAAATCCATTAGACATAAGTTATAACCCAACCCAAATCTTGAGCCCAAATTTAGAAAAGCTTTCTAAATAATTCAATTATAAAAAGAAAAAAACACCCGAGGCCTTTTATGTTACCGTAACTAAAGGGATGAATTTGACCAAGAATTAACCCTAACAAATTGAACTTTGGTTCCAACAGGCAAATAGTCAGATACGCAGAATACCAGATCGCTTGCTCTTCGTTTTTCCTTGTTCCATTTAGTTGAGAGAGTAATCTTGACTCTTGAGAAGATAATGGGGTAAAGTGCCAATTTCTATTCATCTATTTGGACTTGGAAAGTTGGAATGTATTTTGCTTCCATTTATAATCAGAAAGGGGTAGTACTGAATTGAGGTAAGTATTTAATTATCTTTGTAACTGTAAAGAATTTATTATATAATAACTCTTTGTCTTTAAGTCTTGAGCAACTCATGTACATTCACCAATGCAATTGTCGATTACACCTTGTAATAGTTTAAGTTGCTTTATTGTTAGGTTTGAATAGTTTAAGTTGCTTTATTGCTAGGTTTTAATATGCACTTACAGTTTTTTTTAATGATTATTGGGGCTTTATAAAGTGAAGTGTTTATGAGTTATAATAATAATAATGGATGTCTATTGTCTTATACTCTTATTGACCGAAATATATGTGACAGTGTAACTACTCGTATAGTCGTATTATACTATACTGCCGGACTGCCCTGCCCTTTATGGCTTTATTTAAATAAGTTTCTAATCTCAAACTGCTTCATTTTGTTGAATGTTCATTTAGTTTGAAGACAAACTTAACAATGAAAACAAAGAAAGGAGGAACTGTAAGTCAAGGAACATTGGATTGGTTTGTACAGAAGAAACAAAAGACTCACGCTAGTTCTTCCCCTTCCCCAATTGATCAGTCGACTCAATTGCCATCTAATGAGAAAGAAAGTGAATTTAATTTGAGTTCAATTCCACATGATCCTGAACTTAGGAAGAATATTGTTGCTTATCATCCTAATTTACAAGATAAGGTAAGGAGAGAATACATACAGAGAGGTCCTTGCCAACCTCTTACCCATGACTTTACACAAACCATGCTTGGAGGGAAGCTTCGTCGTTTTAATTCTGAATGGTTTGAAAAATATAAATGGCTTGAATTTAGTACTGCAAAAGATGCAGCCTTTTGTTTTGTTTGTTACTTATTTAATAACAAAGATAAGTTCAATGAAAAGGGTGGAGATGCTTTTATCACGATGGGATTCAAAGGTTGGAATAGACCAAATGCGTTTGATAAGCATATTGGAGGGATAAAGAGTACACATAATTTATTGAGGGAAAAGTTTGAGTCTTTAATGAAACCAAAAGCCTCGATTCAAAGGGTTTTTTACCATCAATCTTCAGAAGCTAACAAAAAGTATCGAACCCGTTTACTTGCTACCTTGCACTGTTTAAGGCTTCTGTTACACTAAGGTTCAGCAATTCGAGGTCATGATGAGAAACGACAGTAAAGTAATAAAGGTAATTTTCTTGAACTTTTAGAGTGGTTAGCCAATCATAATGAAGATATTCAGAAAGTTGTGTTAGAAAATGCTCCATTAAACCACAAATTGACTGCTCCTTCAATCCAAAGAGATTTGATCAGCTCTTGTGCCAAACAAACAACTAAGGTGATTATTAGAGATATCGGTAATGATTATTTTGCGATACTGGTCGACGAATCTTCTGATGTATCTCACAAAGAGCAAATGTCATTGTACTTGCGATATGTTGATGAAAAGGGATATGTGGTCGAGAGCTTTATTGGTATTGTACATGTTAAGGATACTTGCGCTTTAACTTTAAGAGATGCAATTCATTCTTTGCTATATAAGTATTCTTTAAGTCCATATAGAATTCGTGGTCAAGGGTATGATGGGGCTAAAAATATGAAGGGTGGTATTAATGGTCTCAAAACGTTGATCTTAAATGAAACTCAGTCCGCTTACTACATTCACTGTTTTGCTCACCAACTTCAACTAACACTTGTGGCGGTTTCTAAAAAAAGTGTAGATTGTGGCTGGCTTTTTGAGAATCTTACGATTTTGTTAAATGTGGTTGGAGTATTGTAACACCTGCTAAATTAGGATAATTAATTATGCCTAATTAGTTGTAACTAGTTGTAATTAGTATGTAATAGGACTAATTGCAGACTCTATTTGTATATATATATAAGGTGAATTATATATATATGTGTGTACTTACGCGATTTGGATTAATCGTACGAATTAACCGGACGGAGTCCGACACAGTTACTTGGACGTTGGTGACAGAAACTTACCTAAATAATGAGAACGTATTTTATTATATAAAATACACAGCGAACAAACATTGATTATAATATCGCGACGACATTTTAAATAATTTAGCGAATACGTATTAAACGCAAGTTAAAAATTTTAATACTTCGACAAATGTTTTTATAATTAATTTCAAGGTATTTCATTAAAATATTCCCGTCACCTTTTAAAAATATAACGTTTAAACGACGGGGGAAACGAACACCGCACGGAGCACGGAGGCGCGGACTGAAAATGGGAGGCTTAACCTCCCACCTTCTTCTCTTTTCTTTTCACTTTCTCTTTTCTTTTCTCTTTCTTCCTTTCTTTTCTCTCAACTAACAAAACCACCACCACCTTACAAAATCACAAAATAACACCACGAAACGACGCCGAATCATACCACTCCTTTGGAATAAAAGAACCACGGCATCACGATCTACCTTTCCATCTTTTCGGATTTTCTATCCGACATTTTGTAAGTTTCCGACAAAACCCGAAACTCTCCGTTTTTGCTCATTTTTACGTTTTTATGGTTTATATATGCTTAAAATGTCCAAAAATGGGTTGGGTAAAAGATTTGGACCTAACGGAAGTTTTTCAACCGATTTTCCGGCCACCAAATTCCGATCAGACCGCTACGTCGCAGAGACGCTGGGCTATCTGCGACGTAGCTCAAAACGTCGCATTACACCTCACAACGTCGCACTTAGCGACGTCGCGGCCTACGTCGCACGAAATCCCAACGTCGCACTAGCGACGCAGCCTATTACGTCGCATTAACTTGCGGACGTCGCACATAGCGACGTAGACTTTAACGTCGCCTCCTACGTCGCATTGATTTGCGAAGGTCGCATCATGCGACGTACCTCCCTACGTCGCACTCTACGTCGCATGCTACGTCGCATGCTACGTCGCACAAACCAGAACCTTGAAAAGTCAGATTTTACTAAGTGTCGAACTTACACAACTTCAAATACTTATGTCATACGACTTAACAAACGTCATAGAACATACTTTCTATTACAATTACACTAAATTGCGTTATAAATGATAACACTTTGAATCATTATTACAAACCGTCACCAACGGGCCATATTTGTTTTCAAACTACAAACGGATTACTAAACAAACACTTGGACATAATGAGTTGTGTAAACAACTAGCCTAGATGGTCTTGCGAGACATCTACTTACTTAACTTTATATGTTTAGGCATTTGAAGGTTACGGGTTCGGAGAACCTACGGTTGATATTACTTACTCGTTTATTGATATAAACGTACTTGCAAAGACTCAGGTGAGTCTTACGGCCCCACTTTTACTGTTTTATCTTATTGGGGGAGATACATGCTACTGATTTTTCCTGAACACAAGTACTAAACTGATTTCTATACCAAACGGAATTGCATGAGTTAATTACTATTTACAGAAGTCTCTCCATCATATATCGTTAGTTATGGACTTAAGCGCGAACAGTAGTTAATGGATCCATTAGGGAAATGACCCTCCCCACCCGGGGCAGTAGCGCTGCCACGTACCGATTTACACGTATAAACGGGTGACAACTTATTCGTTACTGATGCTTGCTCACTTACGAGCATGTCACGGGAGCAAACATATTATTTACGGGTTAAGCTTCGATTATGAGCCTCATGGCAACGGTATAAACTTATTTATTTACATTTGCTGGATTGCAAATACTGATTTTACGATTGCTGGATTGAAATGGCTGATTTTACGCCTACGGGCACTACTAATGAAATCTCGTGTTCAAAGCCGATATTATTTACAAACCTGTGAGATTCACCAACCTTTTTGGTTGACACTTTTTAGCATGTTTTCTCAGGTACCCGGATGGAGTAGGATTACTCCAGGATTTTAGCTAGAGTCGCATGATTTCAACACAACTGCATTAACGGAGATTCTTAGCATTATCTTTTGTATATTACGATTATGTAATAGAATCTCCCTCTATACGCGTGGACTCTAGGGGAAACTACATTTTGTATACGAAAACACTAAGTTTTAAAACATTATATCTATGGAATGTAACTAATTTACAAAACGTCTCATTTAGAGGTCGTTTGCTGTATATCTTGTGCTTTGTATATTGATTAGTAACACCCATGTATGCTTCCGCAAAACAGTGAATTTCGGGGGTGTTACAGATTGGTATCAGAGCCTAAGGTTATAGTGAACTAGGTTGCATTTAGTGGGCCTAGACTATGACCATTAGGCAGTATTTCCTTATTAGGCATGATTGGTTCAGGAATTACATCATACGACTTTAATTTAACATAGCCTGATCAACTATGTACAATTAAGGAAAGATGATGTGAGGTCTGAAATGGTTATGTCAAACAGGAATGCGTTAGTAGACTCTGACCACGAGAGAACCGAGACTCTTACTTGTTATGTGCTAGACATACGCTAGGCTATTATGTGATATACGAGTATATACATACATAGGCCTCACTCACTGACTATGCTACTAAGCTATTATATATTGAATATATATGAATAGGCCTCGCACGTAAACACACTCGCTATAGAGATAGCCGACGTTTCTCTGGTGACACTTACGAATTTCTCTCAGCGGTTTGCACCGACCATGACAGACTTGATTACCGTCACACCACCTTGTGGCGCACTCTAATGATTTTATGAAAATCACATCTAACACCCGGAAGCAACGTACTTCCAAGGACTAAAATCCTCTCTCTGTCATTTCTATAGAACTCAAAGACGCGAATTCCCAAATGGACGACCACATGTCTGATAGTGACCAAGTCCACGAGGAACAAATCCAGTACACGTATCTCGATGAGGACATCGTACCAGAAGAAGAAATCATGCTGGAGGGAAACGAAAATCAGAATTTCGAAATGACTGGCATCGACATAGAAGAATATGAAAGAGTGCGAGATCAGGCCGTGGGACTAGACGGCCGAAATTGGGCACTTAAGCGTAAGTGCATAGACTATGAACAAAGATTGAGAATCTCAAACCGATCTGTCCCTACACGAATCAAAGATAAGATCCGTTACTGGAAGAAAGTGGCCACCAACCTAACCCGTAGGACCAAAACATGGATCAAACGTTTGGGCAGGAAGTCAAAGGAGGAGACTAGGTACCGCTCCACGACTCAAAGATACAGGGACATGCTTGAGGCACGCTACCACCCACACGACCTGAACCTGGAATCGGAAGACGAATCCGAAGGCCAGGAACCCTAACTAAGAAGGAACCAATCGACTAGCAAACTGTGGACCGCCTTGTCACGCTAATGGAACCAATTAATCTACATTAAGATTAGTGTAGTTTTTGTCTGTAATCTATCTCGTAATCTAGGGACTATCTAGCACTACTCTATAAACTAGTCGGATGTAACCATTCCCGACACCTTTTGTAATATCTCTGTAAGATGTAACTTTTGAACTCACTTTATCTATCAGATATCCTTTGTTATCTCAACTCACATTAATTGTCATTTTCCATGTTGATGTTATGTATTACTGCTTTTATACATGTACATCTGTGACAATTACCAGCTCATACAAAATCTCATGTATCTTCATTTCTTTTATTGAAGAATCATGCCGCCAAAGACACGACCGTACACCGATGCCCAGATCACCTCCCTTATAACCCAGGCTGTTACTGAAGCCTTGGCTCGGAATACTCCACCAAATTCCTCGAGGAACAGCGATGCCGCTGAAACCACTACTGCTAAACCTTGTTCTTACAAGGACTTCCAGAACTGCAAACCTCTAAACTTTGCAGGTACCGAGGGAGCTATCGGTCTAGTACGCTGGATCGAGAAAGTTGAGTCTGTATTTCTTATCTGCAACTGTGCGGAGGGAGATAAGGTTAAGTTCTCCGTTAGTACTTTTACTGACACCGCACTCACCTGGTGGAACACTTATGCCCAGACTGTGAGTGTTGCTACTGCTTACCAACTCCCGTGGGAGGAGTTGAAGAAGATGTTGAGGGGTGAGTATTGCCCCAGGGATGAATTGAAACAACTAGAAGTGGAATTCTGGAACCACAAGATGCAGGGTGATGACATCACCGGATACACCAACCGTTTCCACCAACTGGCACTTCTGTGCCCAACCATGGTCGATCCTGAGTACAAGAGGATCGAGAAATTTGTTGATGGTCTTCCTGAGAGACTCCAAGACCTGGTAACTTCTTCCAAACCGGGTACTATTCAGAGCGCCATCCGTATGGCCCATGAACTAACGGCAAATTCTGTCCGCCGTGGTACAACTTCAACCCCATCTGCAAACAACAAACGCAAGTGGGAAGGTAACCCCAACTCATCCAACCAAACCTCCAACAAAAAGCCTGAGTACATTAAGGCTTATTCATCTGGAACTTCGGAGAAGAAAGGGTACAGCGGGAGCAGACCCTACTGTCCCAAATGCAACCGCCACCATGACGGTTCTTGCCCTTGCTCCAACTGCAAGCGGTTCGGGCATCTAGCCAAGGATTGTCGAACCAACATTCCCACCCCCAACACTAATGCACCAAAGGCCTGCTTTGGGTGCGGAAATACAGGGCATTTCAAGAAAGATTGCCCAAAACTGAAAAACAACAACAACCCTGCTCGCGGCAGATCATTCGTTATCAAGGCTGGGGAAGCCAGACAAGACCCGAACGTCGTGACGGGTACGTTCCTTCTCAACGACCTTACCGCTTCTGTGTTATTTGATACCGGTGCCGATAGAAGCTTCATTTCTGAGAAATTTAGCCCTTTACTTGATATTACTCCCACTGCCTTAGATGCTAAATACATTGTAGAATTAGCTAACGGCAAACTGATTGAAACTGATAGCATCATACATAACTGTACACTTAACCTCACGAACGAAACGTTTCCCATTGATTTAATCCCTGTCGAGATCGGCAGCTTCGATATTATTGTCGGTATGGATTGGTTATCCAAGCACCGAGCTGAAATCATCTGTCATGACAAACTCGTTCGCATACCTCTTGTCTCCGGTGGAACCTTAGTCCTACAAGGGGAGACCGGTAGACGGAATCTGAATATTGTATCCTGTCTGAAAACGAGAAAATACCTACGAAAAGGGTATCAAGCCATCCTCGCACATGTAACGGAGAAGAAGTCGGAGGAGAAGCGACTTGAGGATGTTCCGATCGTGCGGGATTTCCCGGAAGTCTTTCCTGAAGACTTGCCCGGACTTCCGCCACCTAGACAAGTTGAATTTCAAATCGAACTTGTGCCCGGAGCTGCACCCGTGGCACGAGCCCCTTACCGTTTAGCACCATCCGAAATGCAGGAGTTGTCTAACCAACTACAGGAACTCCTGGACAGAGGATTCATTCGACCAAGTTCCTCGCCTTGGGGAGCTCCGGTCTTATTCGTGAAAAAGAAAGATGGATCTTTCCGCATGTGTATCGACTACCGAGAGCTGAATAAGCTAACCATAAAGAATCGGTACCCACTTCCTAGAATCGATGACCTGTTTGACCAACTCCAGGGATCGAGTGTTTACTCGAAGATTGATCTACGGTCGGGTTATCATCAACTCCGAGTCCGTGACAATGATGTCCCAAAGACAGCTTTCCGAACTCGTTATGGGCATTATGAATTCCAAGTGATGCCATTCGGGTTAACCAACGCACCGGCCGTATTCATGGACCTTATGAATCGGGTGTGCAAACCATATCTTGACAAATTCGTCATTGTGTTCATCGATGATATCCTGATTTACTCTCGCAACGAACAGGAACATGCTAAACATCTGAAAACCATTCTAGGACTTCTGAAACACGAAGAGTTATATGCCAAATTCTCTAAGTGTGAGTTTTGGATTCGAACCGTTCAATTCCTCGGACACGTGATTGACAGCCAAGGAATTCATGTTGATCCCGCCAAGATTGAAGCAATCAAGGACTGGGAGTCACCGACCACTCCAACCGAAGTGAGACAATTCTTAGGTCTTGCTGGTTATTATCGCCGATTCATCGAAAACTTTTCAAGAATAGCTGTTCCACTAACCACACTGACTCAGAAGGATAAGAAGTTCGATTGGACTGATAAACAAGAGTCAGCCTTCCAGCTATTGAAAAACAAACTTTGCAGTGCACCAATCTTGTCCTTACCCGAGGGCACCGACGATTTCGTAGTTTACTGCGACGCCTCACACCAGGGACTTGGTTGTGTGTTGATGCAACGGGAAAAAGTCATTGCATATGCCTCACGACAACTAAAAATTCACGAGAAAAACTATACGACCCACGACCTCGAGTTAGGTGCTGTGGTCTTCGCATTGAAAATCTGGAGACATTATCTCTACGGTACGAAAAGCACTATCTTTACCGATCACAAAAGTCTCCAACACATATTCGATCAGAAAGATCTAAACATGAGGCAACGTCGCTGGGTTGAATTACTTAGTGACTACGACTGCGAGATCAAATACCATCCGGGCAAGGCTAACGTAGTGGCCGATGCCTTAAGCCGAAAAGAACGAGTGAAACCCCTTCGAGTCCGAGCACTTTCTATGACAATTCGCAACGAGCTTCCTGCTCAAATCCTTACCGCTCAACTTGAAGCACTCAACGATGAAAACTTGAAAAATGAAGCCTTGCGAGGCTTGGATAAACAATTCGAAATCAAACCCGATGGAACTCGATACTTCTCTAACCGGGTGTGGTTACCCAAATTCGGAAACTTGCGAGATTTGGTGATGGCTGAAGCTCACAAATCTCGATACTCTATACATCCTGGATCTGACAAGATGTATCATGACGTCAAAGGGTTGTATTGGTGGCCTAACATGAAAGCTGACATCGCCTTGTACGTCAGTAAATGCCTAACCTGTTCCAAAGTAAAGACCGAACACCAAAGACCCTCTGGGTTGCTTCAACAACCTGAAATTCCTCAATGGAAATGGGAACAGATTTCCATGGACTTCATTACCAAACTACCGAAAACTTCGAGTGGTTGCGATACCATTTGGGTGATCGTGGACCGTCTCACGAAATCTGCTCATTTTCTGGCCATCAAGGAAACCGACAAGATGGAGCGTCTGACTCGCATCTATGTCAAAGAAATCATCTCGCGACACGGTGTACCTATCTCGATCATCTCGGATAGGGACAGCCGTTTTACTTCTAACTTTTGGCAATCATTACAGAAATCTCTTGGTACTCGTCTGGATATGAGTACTGCTTATCACCCGCAAACCGATGTCCAAAGCGAGCGAACTATTCAAACACTGGAGGATATGCTACGAGCCTGCGTAGTTGACTTCGGTACTTCTTGGGAAAATCACTTACCGTTGTGCGAGTTCTTGTACAACAACAGTTATCATACCAGCATAAAGGCTGCACCCTTTGAGGCACTTTACGGGCGTAAGTGCCGATCACCCATCTGTTGGACTGAGTTAGGAGATTCCCAACTCACGGGTCCAGAAATCATTCAAGAAACTACTGAGAAAATCGTTAGTATTCAAAACCGGCTGAAAGCCGCACGTGATCGTCAGAAAAGCTATGCTGACGTGAGACGCAAACACCTTGAGTTCCAGGTAGGAGACAAGGTACTTCTCAAGGTGGCACCGTGGAAAGGTGTTATTCGATTCGGGAAACGAGGCAAACTAAATCCTAGATACATCGGACCATTCGAAATCCTTGAAAGGATTGGTCCAGTGGCATATCGCCTGCAACTTCCTGCTGAACTTAGCAGCGTACACAACACATTCCACATTTCTAACTTGAAGAAATGTCTGTCTGACGAGACGCTGATTATACCGCTCGACGAAATTCAAATCGATGATAAACTTCATTTTGTCGAGAAACCTATGGAAATCATGGACCGTGAGGTCAAGCAATTGAAACAGAGTCGTATTCCCATAGTAAAAGTCAGGTGGAATTCTAGGCGCGGCCCTGAGTTCACCTGGGAACGGGAAGACCAAATGCGACAGAAATACCCACATCTCTTCCCAGACAACGCACCATCTGTGCACACGAACTAATTTCGGGACGAAATTTCTTTAACAAGGGGAGAATGTAACACCTGCTAAATTAGGATAATTAATTATGCCTAATTAGTTGTAACTAGTTGTAATTAGTATGTAATAGGACTAATTGCAGACTCTATTTGTATATATATAAGGTGAATTATATATATATGTGTGTACTTACGCGATTTGGATTAATCGTACGAATTAACCGGACGGAGTCCGACACAGTTACTTGGACGTTGGTGACAGAAACTTACCTAAATAATGAGAACGTATTTTATTATATAAAATACACAGCGAACAAACATTGATTATAATATCGCGACGACATTTTAAATAATTTAGCGAATACGTATTAAACGCAAGTTAAAAATTTTAATACTTCGACAAATGTTTTTATAATTAATTTCAAGGTATTTCATTAAAATATTCCCGTCACCTTTTAAAAATATAACGTTTAAACGACGGGGGAAACGAACACCGCACGGAGCACGGAGGCGCGGACTGAAAATGGGAGGCTTAACCTCCCACCTTCTTCTCTTTTCTTTTCACTTTCTCTTTTCTTTTCTCTTTCTTCCTTTCTTTTCTCTCAACTAACAAAACCACCACCACCTTACAAAATCACAAAATAACACCACGAAACGACGCCGAATCATACCACTCCTTTGGAATAAAAGAACCACGGCATCACGATCTACCTTTCCATCTTTTCGGATTTTCTATCCGACATTTTGTAAGTTTCCGACAAAACCCGAAACTCTCCGTTTTTGCTCATTTTTACGTTTTTATGGTTTATATATGCTTAAAATGTCCAAAAATGGGTTGGGTAAAAGATTTGGACCTAACGGAAGTTTTTCGACCGATTTTCCGGCCACCAAATTCCGATCAGACCGCTACGTCGCAGAGACGCTGGGCTATCTGCGACGTAGCTCAAAACGTCGCATTACACCTCACAACGTCGCACTTAGCGACGTCGCGGCCTACGTCGCACGAAATCCCAACGTCGCACTAGCGACGCAGCCTATTACGTCGCATTAACTTGCGGACGTCGCACATAGCGACGTAGACTTTAACGTCGCCTCCTACGTCGCATTGATTTGCGAAGGTCGCATCATGCGACGTACCTCCCTACGTCGCACTCTACGTCGCATGCTACGTCGCATGCTACGTCGCACAAACCAGAACCTTGAAAAGTCAGATTTTACTAAGTGTCGAACTTACACAACTTCAAATACTTATGTCATACGACTTAACAAACGTCATAGAACATACTTTCTATTACAATTACACTAAATTGCGTTATAAATGATAACACTTTGAATCATTATTACAAACCGTCACCAACGGGCCATATTTGTTTTCAAACTACAAACGGATTACTAAACAAACACTTGGACATAATGAGTTGTGTAAACAACTAGCCTAGATGGTCTTGCGAGACATCTACTTACTTAACTTTATATGTTTAGGCATTTGAAGGTTACGGGTTCGGAGAACCTACGGTTGATATTACTTACTCGTTTATTGATATAAACGTACTTGCAAAGACTCAGGTGAGTCTTACGGCCCCACTTTTACTGTTTTATCTTATTGGGGGAGATACATGCTACTGATTTTTCCTGAACACAAGTACTAAACTGATTTCTATACCAAACGGAATTGCATGAGTTAATTACTATTTACAGAAGTCTCTCCATCATATATCGTTAGTTATGGACTTAAGCGCGAACAGTAGTTAATGGATCCATTAGGGAAATGACCCTCCCCACCCGGGGCAGTAGCGCTGCCACGTACCGATTTACACGTATAAACGGGTGACAACTTATTCGTTACTGATGCTTGCTCACTTACGAGCATGTCACGGGAGCAAACATATTATTTACGGGTTAAGCTTCGATTATGAGCCTCATGGCAACGGTATAAACTTATTTATTTACATTTGCTGGATTGCAAATACTGATTTTACGATTGCTGGATTGAAATGGCTGATTTTACGCCTACGGGCACTACTAATGAAATCTCGTGTTCAAAGCCGATATTATTTACAAACCTGTGAGATTCACCAACCTTTTTGGTTGACACTTTTTAGCATGTTTTCTCAGGTACCCGGATGGAGTAGGATTACTCCAGGATTTTAGCTAGAGTCGCATGATTTCAACACAACTGCATTAACGGAGATTCTTAGCATTATCTTTTGTATATTACGATTATGTAATAGAATCTCCCTCTATACGCGTGGACTCTAGGGGAAACTACATTTTGTATACGAAAACACTAAGTTTTAAAACATTATATCTATGGAATGTAACTAATTTACAAAACGTCTCATTTAGAGGTCGTTTGCTGTATATCTTGTGCTTTGTATATTGATTAGTAACACCCATGTATGCTTCCGCAAAACAGTGAATTTCGGGGGTGTTACAAGTATCTTGCAAGAGAATTGATATGTTGAGAGAGACTCAAGCTCAAAATGTTGCACAAGTCTTTGATGACGAAGAACTAGAAACTGGGAAAGGCTTGAATCAAGAGCTTTTTCTAGCGAGGCCGGGTGATACTCGTTGGGGATCTCATTATAAATTGATTCTGAATGTCATTGCTTTATATCCCGCGATACGTGGCGTTCTTGATAAGATTGGAGACATGCCTTCAAGCTCGGATAGTGATAAACTAAAGGCTGATGTTGTTAGTTTCGCGCTCGAGTCTTTTGACTTTGTTTTCATGGCACATCTGATGAAAACAATTTTTGGGTTGGCAAACGAGTTAAATGTTTCTTTAGAGAGAAAAGATCAAGAAATTGTTAATGCCATGTCATATGTAAACTCATGAATTCTGTCATTTCTTTTTGTGCAAAAAATGACATTGAAGTTCCTAATATGGAAGCTGTGTATGTTCCCCGAGGAAGAAAAAGACAAGCCAACTTCATGTCACAAATGATCATCATTTCCAAGTTGAAGTATTTTATATGATAATTGATTTAGAGCTTCAAGAACTCAATAATCGGTTTGATGAGATAAGTACAAACTTACTTGTTTGTACAACTAGCTTGAGCCCCGTTAATGGTTTTTGTTCATTTGAGAAACAAAAGTTACTTACACTTGCTGAATTTTATCCTCGTGAATTTTCGAGTGTTGAATTGCTAGCTCTTGATCAACAACTTGACAACTACATCCATGAGATGTTGAAAGATGAGAGATTTGCAGGACTGAAGAATATTGGAGAACTATCTAAAAAGCTTGTTGAATTAAATAAACACAAAGACTTTGAGCTTGTCTACTTACTGATCAAGTTGGTATTGATCCTTCCTGTGGCAACGGCTAGTGTTGAAAGAGGCTTCTCGGCAATGACTTTTGTGAAGAATAAGTTACGTAATAGTATAGGTGATGAAATGTTAAATGACTGTTTAGTTACTTTTATCGAGAAAGACATTTTCTCTAAAGTTAGCGATGATGACATCATGAATTGCTTCCAACGAAAGCAAGAACGACGAGGAGAACTGTAGCTTCAAAAGTATGAACATATGGACATATGGTATGTTCGTTTTTGCTATTTACTGTGTTTTACTTGGAGGAAAACTAAAGCTTCAAAAATATGAAAAGATGGTATGTATTTTTTTGCTATTTACTGTGTTTCACTTGTAGGACAACTAAAGCTTCAAAATATGAATATATGGTATGTTTGTTTTTGCTATTCACTCTGTTCTACTTCATTTATTTTCGTACATGGTTTATTTGATTATCACATTGAAAAACCGCACTGCAAACTTGACTTGATAACCCGTAATTTATAGTATTAACTCTGGTACAAATTTTTTTTTTTACTACTAGTGCATACTCTAGTATGAATTCGTAGATCCGCCATTGATCACTAGACATTTATCTTTTATAGACACGTGTTTTTATAGGTTTATTCACGTATATTGTTTGATGAAGTAGAAAAAAAAAAGTTAACACAATTATTCAATATTCTAAGCACATACATTAGTTTCATATACTTGACAAAATAGTCGTTGACATTGTTAAAAGATTCTTTACTAATGATTTTGTAGAAATTTATAATATATATTAATGATGATCTTGCTCATATATCTTATTTCTTTCAAATAGATGATTGAAAACAACTTATTGCAACTATTATTAGCACTGTTTATTGTGTTTAGCATTCTAAAGGCTCTAACAATATCGTAATATTTACTTACTCGCACATGGTGCGGGTATTTTACCTAGTATAGTTTATATATATGAAATTTAGAATTATAACATTAAGGAATGTTAACTCAGTTTGGGGTTAATGTTTGGATTAAACTTGTGTTTTTTTTTCCTCACTTTTTCCCTCTTTTCTCTTTTTATTTACTTTATTTATTTATTTAAAGTTTTTGAAAATATTATATTAGTTATTCTTTTATTTTAATTTTTCTTGCTATTATTATTCAAAGTCATATACTTTTTTCACGTTTCTTTTAATATATGTACTTTGAATAAATAATCGTAAGACTAATATAACGATTCTACTAAAATTAATGATGATGTAAAAATTTGAAAAATGAATACTATTATTTAGATATTTACAATTATTTTCGCTATTTGTAATTATATAAATCTGACGATGTTTAATGATATTCATCTTACCTATATTTTGTAAATCTCACATCTTATTTCCATTTTTTTAGCCGTAAACTTGATGAAAACACTTGATATTAATGGTTATTCACCACATATCATGAATGAGGCTAAAAATAAGGCATTGCCTTAAAAAATCAATCAAAATGACCAAATAACGTACAAAGTAAAGCATAAATGATACAATCGCGTTCCACGTGCTCATTTAATCATATTACCGGAAAATTGTTCTTAGTTTATCTCGTGATGATCCTTAGGTAATTAGGAGAACGTGGATATAAAGACGCTCTGTTGATGCAAAAATAACATTGTGTGACAAAAGCTTGTGTAGAAATCTTAGCTTGATAAACGTTATACAAACTGCGAAGTTATATATCTGCGAACTTAAGCTGCGAACTTATGAATAAGTTCGCAGGTACTGTTCATGTGAACTTAATTAAGTTCGCAGGTACTATTCATGCGAACTTAATTAAGTACGCATGAACACTAGCAGTGACTATAAATACGAAGTTTCATTTTTCATTTTTAGTTAAGTTTTTGGTGCACAAACCTTGTAAAATCTGTGTATTGAGAGAGTGATGTCGTGTAAACGGGGCTTTAGTTTTAAAATGGAAATTACCTTTACTTGCTACTACACAACTCAGGCAAGAATACCTGATCGCATAATAGTATAGTATGATAAGTCCGGATCGAACACAAGGAACGGATGTCAATTCTAATAAAATGGAATTTGCTACAAATAATTAAAGCTGTAAATAAGGGGAACGTTTTAGTTCCGAACGAACAATTGACTAACAATTATGAGATATGAATAAAACTTTAAATTAAATAAAATAGAATAAATAAGAACTATAGAAACAATTAATCAAATAATAATACTTGATTCAAATGATGGAAGAAATGTATTCACTTAGACTACTTTCCTTAGAATCCGGTTATCACTTTATTGATTTGCTTTAAACAATGGATTTTATTGCGACATAACTAATAAGACAACCCCCTTTCCGAGGTAAGTTAATCTAACACAATCAAGAAAGACACTAGGTTGTTTTCAACACGCTAACCGTTAATTAACGTTGCCCACCGAATTGTGTTCTAAATTAAACCTACACCGTTTATGTGATTTACTTTTGTGACTTGAATCAACAAAGTCTATAACTAATAATAGTCATCTTGTTCATTAATGATTAATACCGATTATTAACCCTAACCTATCAAACTCAATATATTCAGCAATAATCGTCAATCTAAATCAACAATTATCAATAATTTTATAATTAAAAGGAACTCAATCTCAATTAATCATAAAACCACATTAGGTAATCACTAATAATCAATCAATAACCAAGGATCATCAAATAAACACATAAACATTCATAAAATCCAATAGTTTCCGCAAATCAATAATCAAACCATCATCTAAGTATCATGATCCAAGTAAATACATAAAAGACTTAGCCAATCATATTGTTACAGAAACTCAGAAACAAAAGTGAAACCGAAATCATAATCAAATGAAAAGGTTTAATGTATTCGAATCGAGAAACCGAAGAAATGATTGAACTAACGAAAACCTTCGATTCTTCTTGCTTCTTATCCTTCAAAATGCTCCTGGAATGAGATTGAAATGATTGGAAATCGGCTGGAGAGAAAACTAGGGTGATAACCCTACAAAAATGAAGTGAATTAGGGTTTTTAAGTATTCTGTCAAATCAATCCATACGCCGTATGGAAATTCCATACGCCGTATGGATTGAAAAAGCCCAGCAGGCTCGGCCCGCTATCTGTCAGTCCGGCTCAAGTGATCCATACGCCGTATGGAAATTCCGTACGCCGTATGGATGTAAATTTCCAACTTTTCACCATTTCGACATCTTTTCTTTAGGCTTTAACTTTTTAGCTTCTTTTCTTTAATATCAGCTCATTTTCTGATTCTTTTCCAATTCAAGCTAAAATTTACTCCTATATGCAAATATGAACAAAATAAGTATCATATTCAAATAAAATGCATAAGAAATCTATTAAACAAATGTGTAATTAGTACTATAATTTAGTACATTTTGGCGTTCATCAAACATCCCCCACTTGAATCCTATTGTCCTCAAGTAGACCATCTATTAAGAACTTTAAAACTTCCAATATGAACGGAAAACAAAAATACAAAAGGACTTCCATACTACATATCATTCTGCAAACCAAATTCTTATCTTAAAATTGATTCTATCTTAAGGCTTAGCAATCAAGAAACTCTTTTTAGGCAACAAATTCTAATACTTTATTATTAGGCATAAAAGATGATTCACAAGGATTACCAATATTATTGTCCACTTAAACAATCTAAAATTCAGAAATTGAGCTCAACTTATTATTATTCTAGCAGGCATTATCCTTGATTCCCAATAGCAAAATACTCTCATACAAATAACGTGTCACAATTCTCCAAATAATGAACATCCAAATAAATCAATCATTTTTCAAACCAAGACATTGGTGACAGGTCTGTACCTTAGTACAACAGAGTGACATAACTTGGCTTTGGTTTTTCAATTCATGAGTCCCTTGTACTCTTTTCTTTATATTACTATTTTTTATCAAATATACTGATGGAAACCAGGTCTGTACTTTCATACAACAGAGGAGTCAACACCCAGTATATTCCAAAATGATGATAATTAGGATCCTAAAATTATGGATTATAACACGTTATCGTATAAGAATTAAGACTAAGGCCGTATCTTGCTAAGAGATCCTCTTGGGATAATTCCTACTTTAAGTATTAAATTTCTTAATAGCTCAATAACCTTCAAATAGATTGCCTATCGATACATCACATGATGAACTATCTAATATTTAAAATTAAGTTCATTTCATCCTTTGAATTCCCAAAATGTGTTACAAGATTTGCTAAACTTTACACAGAATACAATTTTAAAAAAAAATTTGGGCTGAAAAATTACAACATAGAATGCCCTTTAGCTTGAAATTTGCCAATATTTACCATTCATATCTTAAGGACAATCAAACTTCTTTTCCCCCATCCCCCACTTAAAAGTATGCAATGTTCTCATTGCAAAATAAACAATAACATAAGGAATAGAAAAGAAGTGAACAGAAACTCTCCTGAGCTATCTTCAAAATATAAGCTAGAGAAAAGCCTTCCAGCAACCAGCATCCTCTTCCACGAGCTTATTAACACACTGAAAACAAAACAAAATAAATAATTAAGAAAAACAACGGGTTGTCTCCCGAAAGCGCTTTTATTTAACACATCGGTAAGCTCGACATTGTGCTTCATCAATTTGTTGAGATTCATCTTCAAATCACGTTCGGAGTCTCTAGCATCACCATAGTACTTCTTCAAACGACTTCCATTAACCTTGAACGTCATAACAGAATGACCTTTCAAATCCACAGCTCCAAAAGGGTAAACCTTGTCGACTATGAAAGGTCCTGTCCAACGTGTCTTCAATTTTCCAGGAAATAAAAGCAACCGAGAACTGTATAAGAGCACCTTGTCACCTTCCTTAAATGAATTATTCGATTTTAGGCGCGAATCATGCCATTTCTTGGTGCGCTCCTTATACAGTCGAGCATTATCATAAGCATTTATCCTTAACTCCTCTAGTTTCTGTAACTGAGCCAATCTTTCTTTTCCTGCCGCATGATCATCGAGATTGCAGTGCTTCAATGCCCAATACACTTTGTGTTCCAACTCAAATGGCAAATGACAATCTTTCCCATAAATGAGTCGGTAGGGCGTAGTTCCAATAGATGTTTTAAATGCAGTCCTTGCGGCCCATAAAGCATCATCCAGCTTATTTGACCAATCCTTTGGATTTCCATCAATTGAACGTTCTAAAATCCGCTTCAAACTGCGATTAGTCACTTCAACTTGTCCACTAGTATGTGGATGATAAGCAGTGGAAAACTTGTGATTGACTCCATACTTCTTCAAAACTCTCTCCAGTTGTGCGTTTGCAAAATGCGTTCCACGATCACTAATCAACGCCTTCGGTGTTCCAAATCTCGAAAACAACTGTTTAAGAAACTTTATCACAGCCACTATGATGTACTTGTTTCCGTTGCTTGGTGGAAATGGTCCCATGAAGTCTATCCCCCAGACATCGAAAATTTCACTAACCATAATAGGATTTTGTGGCATCTCATCTCTTTTAGAAATCCTTCCAGTTATTTGGCAAGCATCCCATTCCTTAACAAACTCATATGCATCCTTGTAGATGGTTGGCCAATAAAATCCTGCTTCAAACACCTTCCTTGCTGTGTATGATGGCTCATGATGTCCTCCCGTAGGACCGTTATGACATTGACTTAGAATATTTGTACATTCTTCTCCATGAACGCACCTTCGCACAATACCATCAACACATTCCCTAAACAGAAACGGGTCTTCCCAAAAGTAGTGTCGCAAGGCCGAGAAAAATCTCTTTCTTTCGTTATACTTCATCTCGGTGGGAAGAGTCTTTGTAACTAAAAAGTTGGCATAATCAGCAAACCATGGAAGTTCACTCATGATAACTTTCATCAAACTCTCATAGAGAAACGTGTCCTTAATTTCCGATTCATCCAACTTCTCTAACTCCGAATTTTCCAACCTTGAAAGGTGATCAGCAGCTAAATTCTCAGCTCCCTTCTTATCACGAATCTCAATGTCGAACTCTTGTAATAACAGAATCCATCTTAACAACCTTGGCTTTGCATCTTGCTTGCTAAACAGATATCTCAACGCTGAATGATTGGTAAACACTACAGTCTTTGATAGAATCAAATAAGATCGAAACTTATCAAAGGCAAAAACAACTGCAAGCAGTTCCTTCTCTGTCGTAGTGTAATTCTCTTACGCATTTGTCAAGGTTTTACTAGCATAACAGATAGGTTGAAACTTCTTGTCAACCCTTTGCCCTAATATAGCTCCTACAGCATAATCACTAGCATCGCACATCATTTCAAAGGGAAGATCCCAATTTGGACTAATCATGATGGGTGTAGATACTAACTTCTCCCTCAAAAGATTGAATGCATCAAGACATTCCTTGGAAAACTCAAACTTTGCCTCTTTCTCCAACAGTTTGTTCATCGGACGGGCTATCTTGGAAAAATCCTTAATAAAACGGCGATAAAATCCCACGTGTCCCAAGAAACTTCGTATGCCCTTGACATTCGTCGGAGGAGGCAACTTTTCTATAGCCTCGACTTTAGCCTTGTCCACCTCGATTCCTACGCTCGAAATCTTATGTCCTAATACAATCCCTGCATGGACCATAAAATGACTTTTCTCCCAGTTTAGCACAAGATTTGATCTCTTACACCTTTGCAGCATTTTCTCCAAATTCACCAAACACTCATCAAACGAATTCCCGAAGACTGAGAAATCATCCATAAATATCTCCATACTATCTTCAATCATGTCATGAAAGATTGCCATCATACTCCTCTGGAATGTTGCGGGTGCGTTGCACAACCCGAATGGCATTCTTCTATACGCAAATGTTTCAAATGGACAGGTGAATGTGGTCTTATCTTGATCGTTCGCATCTATCGTAATCTGAAAATATCCGGAAAAACCATCTAAGAAACTGTAATATTCCTTTCCGGCTAAACGCTCGAGCATTTGATCAATGAACAACAAGGGAAAGTTATCCTTGCGCGTAGCATCGTTCAATTTCCTATAATCGATGCAAACTCTCCATCCAGTGACAGTTCTCGTGGGGATCAATTCATTCTTTTCATTAGCTATCACCGTCATACCTCCCTTCTTGGGCACAACATGAATGGGGCTTACCCATGTACTGTCGGAGATTGGGTATATCAACCCAGAGTCTAGTAACTTGATAATTTCTTTTCTGACCACATCCGTGACCTTCGGGTTTAAACGCCTCAATGGTTGCACCACTGGCTTGAAATCGGATTCCATAAGAATCTTGTGAGTAAAGTATGAGGGGCTTATTCCCTTGATATTGCTAATCGTCCATGCGATAGCCTGCTTATGCTCCTTAAGCACCTTCAATAAACTTTCCTTTTCCTTAGTTGAAAGGTATGCTGAAATAATTACAGGTAGATCGGATTCTCCTTGCAAGTATGCATACCCCAGATGAGCAGGCAACTCTTTCAACTCCAACTTAGGTGGCTCTTCAAACGAGGATTTAACTGCAAAAACATCCACTCTTGAACATGGAATACCATGCATAGTAATTCTCGTCTCCTTTTTAATCGAAATTTGTCAAGATTGACTCTTCGCTCTCTCTCAACTTAACTCCTTCGTTCTCTAACTCCTCCTCGCACGTTGTCTCAATATCCTCAAGCAATTTATCGAACTCCTCAATATCACGGATTGCCTCGATGCTTCCCGTCCATCCTTCCAGAATCATAGGATCTAAATCTTAGTCATCTTTCAGACTTTGCAAAAACTCGTCATCGTCAGACAGCTCTCTTGTACTAGCAAAGTAACAAGTATCATCTATAGAGGAAGGGTATTGCATGGATTCATTTACATTGAAAACAACCTTCTCATCCCCCACTCTCATGGTGATTTTCCTATCAAAAACATCGATCAATGCTCTGGAATTGGCTAGGAAAGGTCTTCCTAAAATAATTGGTACCTTGGGATCTTCAACCATGTCGAGAATCACAAAATCACAGGGAAACACAAACTTATCAACCTTGACTAAGACATTCTCGACCATCCCTCTTGGGTATTGGACAGAGTGGTCAGCTAACTCGATGCACATTCGGATGGCCTTAGGTTCTCCTAACCCAAGTCTAGTATACATAGTATAAGGCATAATGGATATGCTAGCTCCTAGATCCGCTAATGCATTTACAATGTCCAATTTACCAATCAGACAGGGAATAGTGATGCTCCCTGGATCCTTCATTTTTAGTGGTAACTTGTTTTGCATCACAGCTGAGCATCGCTCATTCATCGTTACTGTGGTTGCCTCTGCCAACTTGCTTTTATTAGTCAAAAGCTCTTTCAAGTATTTCGCATACTTAGGCATTTGGGCAATAGCTTCCACAAATGGGATGTTGATATTAAGCTGCTTCAAGTTTTCAAGAAATTGGTGGTAATAAGCTTCATCCTTTCCTCTTCTCAAAGCTGCAGGGTATGGCGGGGGTGGCGCATGATCCTTCACATATTGCTTATCCCTAACAATTTGATCAGCCTTCGTGTCCTCCTTAGGACTTTTAACAACCTCCGTCTCCTTCTCCTTTTCTAACAATAGCTCAGACACTGGATTCTTTGCAAAATTAGGGTCTTCATGAACTTTCCCACTTCTAGTGGTAACCGTTTTTGCTTGATCACGTGGGTTGGTCTCGGTGAAACCCGGTAGAGTTCCCGGAAACCTCTCTTGAAGAACCTTAGCGATGTTAGAAATGGTCCCCTCAATTTGTTTGAGCACGGCATCTTGATTATGTACTAACGCTTTGGTGGTATCTATCCGTTGACCATAACTAGCAATAAATTGCTCATTAGTGACCAAAAACTTCCCCATCATCTCTTCCAAGTTGGTTTTCTTCTCGGGAAAGGGTGCCGACGTCTATTCCTTAGAGTAAAGCCTAGGCTGAGCTTGGCGGAATTGACGGCCTCCTTCTTGGTATGGTCTTCGGAAAAAGGTTCCACCGCCTTGCCGGTAGGTTCCTTGAGCTTCTCCAAACTTAACTTCCTCTTTTGCTTCTCCAGAATCCATTTCAGGGCAATCCTTGACCAAATGCATTCCTCCACAGTTGTCACACCCTACTTGGATTGCATGAACATTCTCAGTCACCTTCTTTATGTCTCTTCCCATACTGTCAAGCTTAGTAGTGATGGCGGCTAGACCATCATCACTGCTTACTGACCTCTTTCTCCGAGAAGTGCCATCATTCTAAAGCTGAGAATGCTTTGCTTGGTCACGTATTGCTTCCAAGGCATCCCATGGAATCTTCTTAGGAAAGAGATCCTTGTGAATCCAGTTGCTGCCTTGTAGCACGGTCTACACCTTTGTAGAACACCTTTACGATCTGTTGGTCGTTTAGGTCATGCTGTCGGCACTTATGCATTAAGTCCTTATACCTTTCCCACACTTGGTGAAGAGACTCGTCGATATCTTGCTTGAAGTTTCTGATCTCGTCAATCATTTTCGACGTTTTGGATGGTGGGCAGTACATCTTCAGAAATTTCGTACGAAGATCTTCCCAAGTGGTGATGGATCCGGCTGGTTCATTTGAAATCCATCTCTTAGCAGCTCCCTTGAGTGTTATAGGAAACACTCGGAGCATGACTTGATCGCGCGTAACGTTCAGAACGTTGAACATATCGGCAATCTCCAGGATCTTCTCGACGTGCTCGTTAGCATCTTCCTTGTCTTCTCCTCTAAAAGGGGTTCTCTCTAAGCTCCTTGAGGAACTGTCCCTTAATTTCGAACTCCACTCCACTTCACGCGCAATAGCGGGCATCACTACTCCTCGCCCAAGGTCAGTGCGCATTCTGCTCGAATACTCTTCGAGAGTCATGTTGGCGATGTTGTCCGCCATTTCACGATTTGGTTCCGATTGATCACTGGGTATTTGGTTAGTGGTCTTTCGTGATATTCTCCGTATTCGCCCTCGAAATCCGAATTGTAATTTGATGCCAGTGAGGTGTGAAGATTATAATCAAACACCTCGTCCTCTCCGTCAGAAAATGGATTGCGAACTGGTGAATTAGGCGGTGCAGAAGAAGTGCGTCTTTGTTGGCGCCCGATCAGGTCGGTGTCGTTAACGATTACTAACCGGGCACCAGCAGTGGTTTGTTTTAAATTTGTAGTTGCGTGGCCTAAGTTTTTCCTAACAATGCTAATCCTAAGGGTGAGCAAGTGATAAGTATGACCTAGAGTCGTTCTTCAAACCGACTGAATTGAAACTAAGGCGAGGCAGATGAGGGCTTTCAAACTAGTGAATGGTTTATAAAATAGTGGGGGTTTTGGTTTTTATATTAATTAACTTAGGCAAGTAAATAAACAAAAGCGAAATAAAAGTAAAACGTAAAGCAGATAAAATAAAGATAGTGTTTGCTGAGACTTCGTTAATTAAGTTATGGGATGATATTTGGAGAAACCGTTTTAAAAGATGTTTGTTAATTGTTACTCTTTGATACTTGTGATGTAAACACTAGATTCCCTACTAATTGAAACTCCATTAGCATGTCACACCGGGAGCTAGGTTATGGTAACATTACAAAGTATTTTGAATAATAAGCAAAATCTTAACTAAGGTCTAATGATACTTTCATATGAACGGGAACAAAATCTTAAGGTACTAGACATTACTGAATCATATAACGATTCCTCGTCATCCTAACAGATTCATGTATTTAAAACAGTTCATTTATGACTTTAAACCAGCCCTTGCTTAAGACTACCCAATAAATCCCCTAATTATCCACAGCGTTCCTCACTTTAAGTGGTTCCGCCGCTTCAAACCTTGGCCATGTCTTGTCCTATGATAATCCCCCATGTAGCCTTGCGGTTCCATAGTTTCATACTTTGACAAATTATATTGACACAGATAATTGACTACCTTTTAATTGGACGTCGTAAAAAGGTGTCGTAATCACGTTTATTGGTGGAAAGGCGATAGATTAATTTGAAGTTTAAAGGTGTATTTAGAAAGGTTAATTAAACTAGGTTTCTCATTTTATATATATTAGTCCGTAATATAACTACCTTCGGTCGTTACGCAGCTTCCACGTATTTGTACTACACCTAAAGTGTTTCCAACGCTATACTGAGTAACAGTCGAATAGGGGCCATCATATTACTTTATAATATTGTATCGTTTCGTAATATGACTACCTTCGGTCGTTCTTCGACTTCCATACATTTGTACTCCACCTTGAAGTGTTTCCAGTACTATATCGCGTAACAGTCGAATAGGGGCCATCATATTATTTGACGATAATTAAGACCGTTTATATTTCACTACTATGATGATCCTAAGGCAACAATCAAACAAGAACATGCAATAAGACGATCAAAGCAATATTACCGATCTTTAATATTTAATTATAAATCATCCCATAATTAACTAACTACATCGCAAACAAACACAATAGTAATCTACTCTCTAATCATGGCACAAACTATCTCTAGCATAAATAAAGCATACATATTTAATTAAGATAGATAAGGATAGAAATAACCGAGATTAATATGCGAGAAGGAATAGACTTGAATTAATAAGAGTTGCTCCAAGCGTACACCAAAGATTACAAATACGTTCCTCACCAAAGAATACAAGCCCGTTCTTTGCTTCTATTTTAACTAGCCTACTACTATTCTAAAGCAAAAAAATAAACAAAGAAATAAAAGCTAGAAGCTATAGAAAGAAAGTGTGTTTTTCCAAGGATGGAAGGTGTGTCTTGCAAATGAACCAAAGCCCCATATTTATAGGTGAGTTTTGGCTCACATTAGCATCAAGGGGTGCATGTTAGTAAAAGGTAGCCAAAAGGGTGCACCGGGTAATGTACAACACGAAAAGTAGGCGCACCTGGTACTGTACAACACGAAAAGTAGGCGCACCAGGTACCAAAAGTTGCCAAAAACGGAAAGTGAGGTGGGGGACAGGTGGCCGGTGGCGCCCACCAGGTGGCTGGCGGCGGCTGGTGGGTGGCCGGCGGCGGATGGCCTGTACCCGCCCCGTTTCACCGTTTTTTGCTTCGTTTCTTGATTCGTGCGTATTTTCTTCGTTATGCGTCCGTTTGCGTCGATTCTTTTTTTGTTGGATTCGTAATTCAAAAACGAAGATTTTGACATAAGATAGGCCCTGAGATGAGGTTCCTAGCTCCAGATATTGCGTACGAATCATTTGGATCTTCCGACGGGCGTAGAATCTTCATTCTTTATCCGTTTTAGTTGATTCTTCTTCTGTTGGATTCGTATTTTGAAAATGAATGTCTTGGATAGAATGGATGTTGGTGAAGGGCACTTTGGTCTTGAAATCTTGTTTTGATGCCTTGAATCTTCAAACGTGTGTGGAATCTTCATTTTACATCCGTTTTGCTTGATTTTTATCGTGCAACCTTGTTTTGACCATCTTGGCATAATATCATTTATTTGTACTGTTTTTGAACTAATATGCCAAGAATCGTTCCAGAATGAGAGAGATATCGGTATTAAAAACGTGACTTTTTACGCGATATCAAGTATCCCACACTTAGAACTTTGCTTGTCCTCAAGCAAACTCGTATTTCAACATGGTTAAAGATAAGCAGATAATAAAACATTTTAAAGCGGAACTCTTTACTAAGGGGGTTTTGGAAAAATAGAGTATTCGTTCCTTGAAAAATTAGGGTTGTAATCTTTGGGAGCATGCTTTTGATCTTTGATCTTGGATACATGACTAGGCGATCCTCTCAAGGTGGTCACTCTAATCACTCAAAGTGTTTAGGGTTTCCTATTCTAAAATTATCAATCACTCAGAACGCCAGTCATGTATCGTTTATCGTCATAGGCTTTATCGAGTATCAAATCGTTACCTTTTTGGTGAGCGCGAAGTCGATCTAGCCACAATCATTCTAAGGGAGGTGATGTAGGGTTTGTGGAGTGGAGTGTTGGTGGTATGAGAGGGGGTTGTGTTGGTTTTTCATAGGTTTTCTTTTTGGTGAAGCGGAAAGCTGAAATTTTTGAATTTTCGGGAGATTTGACGCCTTTTTCTTTTGGGAGGAGTCTTTTTCTCCATTTGACTTTCTTTTCTTCGAATTTTCTAAGATATTTTTTTTCGACGTCATATCCTTAATACTTCTCTTTTTTCATCTTTGGAACTTTCTATGAAGTTTAAGGGATGCTTTTGAGTAGGTAAAGGGGGGTAACGTACTTATTTTTGGGTGTATGGATGGGTTCAAGAATGATGTGATTCGATCTCCTTTTTGATTCACCAGTATGGATTCGAAATGCATAGCAAGAGCAAGTTCTGATTCTAAACGCATACATCGGCACACTCAAGAATCGAAAAAGTGAAGCATTAAAAGTGAATGCTTTTCATATGGCTCAAGATACCTCACGAATCGAAAGTTGGGTTGTTGTGTGCTTAGTCATGCGATGCTCTTTATGGGATTACTAAACTTGTTTTTCAAAAGAATTTGTATTTTATTTTTCTTTCTTCCCCAAAGTAAATCATTCTTTGTGTTTAAATTTTTTCATTTTCAACATATTTTTAACTCAATTTTGAATTTTTTTTTACTTTTATGGAGAAGCAGGGTCTTATAGAGAGCAACGAGTTTAGAATCAAGCATATACCATTATCCATTCAACAGTAGTGCAACTACTGCTATCCCACACTTAAAGGAACATCGTCCTCGATGTTAAACTAAGCTCATAATGGGGTAAAATCCCACACTTAGGATTTGAAACATCTTAGACGTATTCTTTTAGCGGTGTGTTTTGGGTTTGAATCCCACACTTAGTGATAAGCATAGTGGATATGGTATATTTAAAACGAATGAAAGAGACGGTATAGAAGTACTCCCCAGTATTTGCTGTGTTCCTTGGTATGCGTCTGCCGAACTTCGTCTTCTTGGGTTCACTCTTGATCAAGTCTTCTTGTGATTGGTCTCGTAGGTGTGAACACGTTGGATATACTTTTCTTTAATGTGCGGCGTCAAAAACTTGATGCGTCGGGCTGAAACTTGGTCGTATATCCAAGTGTGAAAGATAGTCGGAGACTTTATCACTTCTTGGAATGTAAAATTGCGGAAATGTAAAACACGGGTTGCCTCCCGAGAAGCGCTCTTTTAAAGTCGATAGCCCGACTTCTTTTCTCCTAGCTAGATGGAGATGAATGCATCCATGGGATCCACTGTGTTGATGTTGTGGGCCCTAGGTTGCGGAAAATTATATCGAGGTGGATAGATTCTTATGAAATGATTGACTATTGTCGTAATCAATTCAAGTGGACTATCTCTCGATGTTTCCTTGTAGTTCAGAAGATGCTCTGAAGTTGTCCTTGCAAGTCCGTGAAGTCCGAAGGTGATGTAGTCGACTGCTTTAGTGACAGTCCCACTAGGGTCGGTCATGGTGGTTGTGTATGTCTTAACAACCTCTCTTGGCGGTGGGTTCTGCCAGAGAGAGCATACAAACGCCAAGAATTGCAGTTTTATGCCTTCATAATTTTCGGTCTTGGGGTCTCCGTTGAATCTTCCTATGCATGTGCACAGGTTCTCTATTTGCCGGTGCTGATGGTTATTGATGGAAAGCCGGATTCTGAGATAACTAGAGTAAGCTGACGAAGTATCTCCTTGCATCCTGAGTAGAATATGAACTTTCTTCTGGAGTTACTTTTCCGTTGTTGAATCTCCCGTAGATGGATCGTAACAAAAGTAGCGATATCAAGTGGTGATTCATATGTGGCCCTAAAAGGTCGTTCGCACCTTGATTCTTCCGAAACAAGATCACTAAGTTCTTCAATCAGTAACTCAACTTGTTTTTCAATAGTGGAGTTGATAACCATAGATCCGCTTCCTTTGGAACTAAGGTGATCTTCTCTATTTAGCAAGTCAAGCAATGATGTGAGGTCATTCATCGTCAAGATGTTGGCACGACTGCTTGGATGTCAAGTAGTTTCTTTCATATGCGCTCTAATGGATCCCAACATCTCCCATTGTGTTGAGGTGAATGGGATGTTAGATCTTTTAAAGGTATTGTAGATCCTAGCGTAAGTCCGTTTCTGTTGTTGACAGAATTGCAGTTCAGCAGGGGAAGGAGCAAGCAAGTTGACTGCGTTGCTAATTCCTTCTACCGCTTTGTCAAATCTTTGGATGAATTCTTCGAGCACTTTGTGATCCATGATGGTTTGTGGTTGGTATCCAGTGCGTTTGGAATATTCTTCCAGTGTTTCTCTTCTCATGGGATGTTTGTGGTTACTTCCTGCCATTTCTTCAGTTGTAAACGGTTTAGTTGGCGGCATGCTTCTTTTGTTTTCTTCTTCCATCTTTCTCATTCTGTTCAATTCTTCCATCGTCGGGTTGTTCACTGATGGAGATGCGTTTTTCATCTCTTGTCCTATTCGTCGGAGGTCAATCGGGAAATATGGCGTGATTGCCATTTCCTTGCTAGATTTTCTTTCACTTATTGACTTTGCAGTTTCTTCGTCTTTGGCGGTCTTCATGGAGATCATGTACATATCGGCTTGGTCTCTGTGACAACTCTCCAAATTAGGTATTAATTAACATTTAAGCATGTGCATTCTTACGCTAATTTCCTGGTTAAGTTTTAACAAAACTTTTTGATGTGATGTAAGCCTAGCAAGCCAGTATTTTAAAATATAAAGTATTACAAATTATGTGATTAAAAATAATCGTATACGAATATATCGGAACAAACCCGACAAAAATAAATAACAAAAGTTCGTGACACAAAAGTTAGTAATAATTCAATTATTAATTACGAGTATTTATATATCTATAACAAATAGATAAAATGGTCTAAATATACGTTTAACATAAAACGTATTATAAACGAACATAAACAATTCTAAAACGCACATAAAAGGTCGAATCATAAAAATTCCAATTTTCTCATTCGTTTGAAAGTATTTAGAACATTTCCTCAAAATATGAATTCGAAACTCAACTAAAATTTGGCGCTCAATTATATGCGCGCAGTAAAATGTACAAAATTTTACAACTATTTAAAATAATGATAACATCATTATTCCAATTATAAATAACGAACCAGGAGAATACCTACAAAACAAAAATATAAAAAGTTTACTTTTATATTGCTATAATTATACCCGTACTCGAAATTAACGGGTCTAAAATAGCCACCAACCTCAATAATTGAGAGACCAGTTGCTGAATCACTCCCATACCGGTTTGATTTTCATACTCCCTCCATTCCCTCTCTGTGATCTCTTCAACACACACACAATCATCATCTATCATTTCTTTCATTTTCTTCTTCAAACATCATAACAACAACAACATCAGGAAGTGAAGTAGAACAACAAACCAGGAGCAACATCTCCATCATCATCGATCATCATCATTCTCACCATCTTTCACGTTGTAAGAAACTTTCATTTATTTGATTCTTTACTTTGATTTCGTGTTATAACATAATTATATCACATAATCTATACCTATAACACTATAAATATGATGATATTATGATTGATTCTTGAAATGGGTTCTATAAAAACCATAATCTTGAATCCGAAATTTTTCATATAAAACGAGTTAATATGCTATATTAAGTTGTTATTTGTGTTTGGGATTGTCTTATAACAAGTTGGAACCAAAATCAAACATGTATATATATGCTCTGCTACGAACAGTCTCTGTGAACAGAACGAATACGGCGGATTCCTTTGAATCCGGCTTATTCATAACTAAAACCATGCGATTTTTTAAAAACAGGTCGAATCCGACGGATTCCGAAGCTAAAACTGTTCCAAGTGAAAACCAGAAGAATCCGGCGGATTCACCTAAATCCGGCGGATTCCCCTACGAAACTCGCACACTCCGTAATCGGTTTAAACAATTGTGAACGAGTAAAAGACACCCTTGAATCCGGCGGATTCCCAACCAAAACGAAACCATATGAAAACTATGATGAATCCGGCGGATTCACTCGAATCCGGCGGATTCCGACCTTTTGTACTCGGATCCGGCGGATTCCACTGAATCCGGCAGATTCCCAACCTGGTCAACAACTTTGATTTTTATTTTAAAACACAAACGATTCCGTTAACGATGTTATTTATACAAGACATTATCGATACCTAATAGGCTAATGTTAGTAACATCTAACCGAGACACGGACATTGGATTTATTTATTTCGTACGAACAAACGATATATGAATGTATATATATGACGTATATATATATATATATCTATGGACTATTTATAAAATGCGAAATTGAATACGATTACACTTTCGGGATATTTAACACTTATTAAACAAACGTAACGATATTAAAAACAAATGATATTTATTTTATAAACGGAATAAATATATTATCGAGTTTTATAACAAATAAAACTTGTCACGTTTTAAATACGAAACAACGTATTACATTATAATATATATATATATATATACAAGAACATATGTTATATATATACCCAAACCGACACTCGAAACTAATTTCACAAGTGAACGTTTTCTAGACAAATGAAGACTATATTTTTATACGTAAACGCCGTATTGGAATTATATGTATGTATACATTATTAACGTATATACTCATGACATTTATAATTATATATTCACATAGATATATAAATGGACTACACGTTAACAAACGTAAGATTTAATAATAGACAACAATATATTACCTAAGTATACATATATAGAACAAATATATGTACACACAACGATATTGGAACAACATTCGAATTATACGTACAACTATATACAAAGTATATGTGCAAAAGACAACAAAACGACCTTCCGTTATATATAGACAATTAAATAATTGTTTGTACACTTAACAAGTGTACGATTTGAGGAATAATAACAATATTTCAACGAAGTGTCACTAATAAAGTTAACAACTTATATTATTAAGAAAGCAACCATTTCTTCAAACAAACAAACCGTTAACACAAATTGATTTAAACAAATCAAACATACTTATGTTAATACATTTTGTATATAGGTTAACACACATTGGGCAAATCTGTCAGCTGCTAGCATTCACACCGAGCAAACTACAGTGAGTTCACAGCCCCTACTTTACAAATGTTTTATGTTTTTAAACATAGGGGTGTAAACATAGAAACTGCATGCAAACACATGCAGCAAATTATATAAATGCTTTATTGCTTTATACAACTGTTTGATATGAAATATTATTTCACAACTATTTTGGGAATTAGACAACAAATCCTAGAACGGACCCAGACTCCCAATGTATGCATGAAAAGTCCTTATGTCATGCAGACTATAACCATTAGCTAGGTGACTCTAGCCACTGAGTATACGAATAGTACTATTGCCGTGACGACCCTCCCATGGATGGAGCGTATACTTAATTGTCCTTTAGGCAAACAACATAAGTTTTGGTTGTGGTTTGGTTATAGGGTTAGGTCGCGTTACTTTAACCTGCGAGGTTTAGCTCACCTTTCAGGGGATTATAGTCTAAGTATTTCCCACATATTATTTAGGATGAACATATCCTACAACCGTTTTATACTGGTATACTTACTGGTTATATTTATATACTGGTGAACCACCAGACATACATTTTGGGTAACAACCCACATAAAACTATATTTTAAGGTAACTATCCCTACAAACTTATATTTTGCAAAACCTGCAAACATTTATTTATCGAATAACATTTCAACAATACAAACATAAATGGTTTAACATACCACATACTTATACAAAACCTGTGAATTCACTCAACATATTTGTTGACGACTTTCTTTCCATGTTTTACAAGAAATTAGCTACGTAAGTAAGAATCGCATGCATTCAGGATGGACAACCCTGGACTACTTAGGATGCCATATATTATGGGACAGCTTTTGAGGATTTCCTCTGTATTACTGCAGACATTGCAGTTATACTCATAAAATCTTATCTTAACATATGTATTGTAAAACTTAAATGTTTTAAACTCTATTATTACTGTACGACTTACATAGTCGTACTACTTTTGTAACAACTGTTTAAACTGGCATCCTTAATATATTATGTTCAGTATGATCATATGCTCTGACATAATGAATGCACAATTGTAACGTCATCACCCCCGCTGTTAAACTGTTTTACACAAGATGCTTCCGCTAATTATAACTTGCTTCCTCTAAACATTAAATAAACACAATTATGGATTTTGGGGGTGTGACAGACTTGGTATCAGAGCCATTGGTTATAGCGAACTAGAAGTCTTTAGGTGACTGAAAACCTTAGAGACCTAGACTATAGCCTTGGCTAGAACATTCATGCATTCATACATACATACGTTTGCATACAACTAACATATGATTGACACGTCACACACGATTCCTTTTATCCCGATATGTCCTGCTGACAAGCCACGCTATCACATAGGAGAGACCTCCTGTAGACCTTGATTGGTTCGTGCACCTAGGAAGTGCATCCGAGACCTTCCCGACTGGATGGGGATGTGATGTCTATCTACGGATGACTCAGCACTATGGAGACCCATGTAGATGCGGACAGAGAGACAGCTGATGCTACTCGCGCACATGGGGTTGCTTTGGAAAGGCGTGCTACAGTAATGGGGATTGTGTTGGAAGTTGTTTGAGATTAGCAGTGGTAGTGACTGTCGTGATGTTATGTCTATCTTATTTTCAGTAAACCCTCTGGATAGGACTGTACATAGTATGTAGTGGAACTTGGGATCGACGGTGTGTAGACAGACCCGTCATACTTTGATTAGTCTCTGGACCGATGGATATCTAAGAAAAGACCCATCCTGTTCTGTATAAGAACTCGTATGCTAACTATGATTAGTTATATGATATGACATATATGATGGGTTTATTAATATTGATTACGTTGTGCTGATTTTGACTGTATGGTGGCATAATAGTGAAGGATTTTATATTGGAAGACTAAAATTAAACTTTTGGTATTCTATAGATCTCTTGAAACTAGAAAAATGGCAGAACCTGTCATGAGTGAATACCCATCAGACGATGACATGATCATCGACGAGCAGATACAATATGTATATGTCAATGCCGAAACAATTCCGATAGTGGAACTTGTAGAAGAAGAAATTGAAAACCACCAATTCGGCATGGTCGACATAGAGGAGTACGAAAGAGTACGAGACCAGGCTGAAAGATTGGATGGTCAAAATTGGGAGCTTGTGTTCAAGTGTAGGAACCGTGAGCTAGAATTGAGAATCCTAAAGAGGCCTATGATTGTCCAAGTTAAGGATAAAATACGCTTCTGGAAGAATGTAGCTAGTAATCGCAAGAAAAGAGTCAAATCTTGGATCAAACGCTTGTGCAAATGCTCAACTGAGAATGATCTGGGCTATTATCCGACTCTGCGATACAAAACTATGCTGGAAACACGCTACTTCTCTCCCAATCTGAATCAGGAGTAAAAGTGAAAGATCTACACTACGACAGAGAATATAGCTAAAGATAGCTTAATAATGAACTGATGAAGAACTGTCGTAGGAATATAACTATTTTGTTAAAGATCTAGGTATAGCTAAGTTTAGTCTAATTAGTACTGTATCAACTCGTGTTGTACTGAAAACCTCTCTTGGATGGATATAGAAGATTCCATCAAGTTTTGTATGAAACGATGTAAGAATGTTTCAGTTAATGTATATTATAACTTAGGTTCAATTCGAAATTTCGTGTTTATTACATTCATTCATATATACGTATGAGGGAAAAGTTATCATTTAGTAATCGCTGAAACTATTTCGTACAACTTTGAAAACCTACTACACTTTGAATTATTGATTTTATCTTGAATTCCCTAAAACATTGATTGCGCTTGAACGATGATGAAAAGAAATATGTATTTGGCATTATATAATGACGCCTGGCCAACGTGATTATATTGTACAAAGTACATATGGGTATTTCAAAATCGTGCGACATGCAATGTGAAACCTTATTCTTTCAAATTCTCCATACTATTCATTTGATAGACAATGTGAAATCTTGTTCATCACATTCATTATTTTGGCATTGACTTCTGCATTTTATTAATCGCAGAACTGAATCATGCCGCCAAAACGACGAATTACTAGGAACAGCTAAAAGACAACTGTACCCCCTACACCTGAAACCATTCCACCACCTAACACTGTGGAAACTACTGAGCAGATGATTACTAGACGCATTGCTGAAGGTATTACCGAGTATGAGGCAAGCCGAAACCATGAGATTGGGATTAATAACAGTGGATCGACCCCTGTTAATGCTGAGACTGTTGTGAATACCCGCCAAGGGTGTTCATATAAGACATTTCAGGCATGTAAACCACCTCCTTTCTGTGGCACTGAAGGTGCTATCGGTATCATACAATGGATAGAAAAGATGGATTCTGTGTTGGACATCAGTGATTGTCTACCAGACACTGCGGTAAAATATGTCTCCTGCACACTAGCTGATAAAGCTTTGACTTGGTGGAACAGTCAAGTCCAGTCGATGGGACGACCAGCTGCTTATTCCATGACATGGGAAACATTGAAGCGTATGATGATGGAAGAATTCTGCCCCTGCAGTGAGATGCAAAAAATTGAGACTGAGCTGTGGAACATTGCTATGATTGGTGCTGATGTCACTGGTTACACAACTAGGTTCCAAGAACTAGCTCGTCTTGTGCCACATATGGTAACACCTGAGTACAAGCGTATTGAACGCTATGTGTATGGACTGGCACCACAGATCAGGAGTTTAGTTACGTCCTCCAAACCTGACACCTTCAGGAGCGCTGTTACTCTAGCGCAGAGTTTGACTGATGAAGCAGTTAGAATGGGGACGCTGACACAGAAAACTGTGCCAGCCAAGGTTGAGCCGAGCAGTGCTGAAGCTGGTAGTTCTGGAGGTAAGAAGCGTAAATGGAATGACCGTCAGGGTCAATCCAACAAGAAAGGATCTGGAAATCCTAAGTCTTATGCTGCCACTATTGTGGAACCAAAGCCATACTTGGGTAACAAACCTAAGTGTGATAAGTGTAGCAAACACCATGAGGGTGAGTGTTGGTTTGGCGACAGCTGTAAGGGATGGGGTCACAAAACCCAAAACTGTAAGATTAACCCTACCCCTAAGGGAAACACTGTTCGCCAAAACCAGGGTTGTTTCGAATGTGGCGACACGAGGCATTATCGAAACCGATGCCCTCGACTCAATAATCAAAACCGTAAGGCCAACAACGCTCGTAACCACAACAACAATGGAAACAACCGTGGAAACAACAACCGAGCCAACAACAACAACAACCGTACTAACAACAACAACAATCAGCCAGCTCGTGGACGCGTGTTCATGTTAGGAGCACCAGAGGCACGACAGGATCCTAACACAGTCACTGGTACGTTTCTAGTAAACAACCACTTTGTTTCCGTGTTATTTGATTCCGGTGCTGATTTAAGCTTTGTGTCCACTGAGTTTAGACCACTATTAGAAATCGAATCCCTTAAGCTAGATAACAAATATACTGTAGAGCTAGCCGATGGTAAGTTGATTGAATCAGGAGAAATAGTACCAGGATGTTCCTTAACGTTAGAAGGTCATTCTTTCAAGATAGACTTACTACCGGTAGAACTAGGGAGCTTCGATATAGTGGTTGGCATGGATTGGTTGTCATTGAACCGCGCGGAAATCATCTGTCATGAGAAGATCATACGGTTACCTTTACCGTCAGGAGAAATATTGATGATTCAAGGAGAAAAGAGTAATCGTGTGGTGAAAAAGATTACATGCATGAAAGCACATAAGTATCTACGAAAAGGGTACCTAGCATTTTTGGTACATGTTGTGGATAAGAAACCCGAGGAGCGACGCATAGACGACGTAGCCGTAGTACGCGACTACCCAGGAGTATTTCCTGACGAGCTACCAGGGTTACCACCTCCACAGCAGGTTGAATTTCATATCGACCTAGCGCCGGGAGCTGCACCGATTGCTCGTGCGCCTTACCGTCTAGCTCCATCAGAAATGCAGGAACTGTCTGCACAGTTACAAGAACTGTTTGATTTAGGATTCATCCGACCGAGCTTTTCACCGTGGGGAGCTCCGGTTTTGTTCGTCAAAAAGAAGGATGGATCAATGCGGATGTGTATCGATTATCGAGAACTGAACAAAGTGACGATCAAGAATCGATACCCATTGCCACGCATCGATGATTTGTTTGACCAGCTGCAAGGGTCAAGTTATTACTCAAAGATCGACTTGAGATTGGGTTACCATCAACTGAAGGTACGGGATGAGGATATACCTAAGACTGCGTTTAGGACTCGTTATGGTCATTACGAGTTCCTGGTTATGCCGTTTGGGCTAACGAATGCGCTAGCAGTGTTCATGGATCTAATGAATAGAGTATGTAAACCTTACTTAGATAAGTTCGTCATAGTGTTCATTGACGATATTTTGATATACTCGCGAACGAAGGAAGACCATGAATAACATCTGAGGCTGATTCTTGAATTACTGGAGAAAGAGAAGCTTTATGCAAAGTTCTCTAAATGCGAATTTTGGATGCGTGAGGTCCATTTCCTTGGTCATGTAATTAATAACAAAGGAATTCATGTAGACCCATCCAAAATTGAGGCGATTAGGAATTGGGAAGCCCCAAAAACCCCAACTGAGATACGACAATTCCTTGGGCTAGCCGGTTACTACCGAAGATTCATTGAGAATTTCTCGAAGATAGCTCAACCACTTACCGCCCTAACGCAAAAAGACAAGAAATTTGATTGGGGCGAAAAACAAGAAAATTCTTTTCAACTGCTGAAACAAAAGCTGAGCACCGCACCTATCCTGTCATTACCAGAAGGAGTAGAAAACTTTGTTGTCTACTGTGATGCCTCACATCAAGGATTAGGTTGTGTGTTGATGCAAAACGACAAGGTCATTGCATATGCGTCTCGTCAATTGAAGATTCACGAGAAGAACTATACGACGCATGACTTAGAGCTAGGAGCAGTCGTTTTTGCACTTAAGATTTGGAGGCACTACCTTTATGGTACAAAGTGTACGATCTTCACCGATCACAAAAGTCTCCAACATATATTTGATCAGAAAGAACTCAACATGAGACAAAGACGTTGGGTTGAATTATTGAATGATTACGACTGTGAAACAAGTACCATCCAGGCAAAGCTAATGTAGTAGCGGATGCCTTGAGTCGGAAGGAAAGAGTGAAACCTCGGAGAGTTCGAGCCTTAGGACTGACAATCCATTTGAATCTGATTACCCAAATTCGTGATGCGCAACAAGCGGCCTTTACTCCAGAACGTATGAAGGACGAATCCCTCAAAGGGATGGAGAAGCAACTGGAGTCTAAGGAAAATGGAGTATTGTACTTCATGAATCGAATTTGGATTCCTTGTGTTGATGAGCTACGTAGTCTAATATTGGACGAAGCTCATAAGTCCAAATTACTCGATACATCCTGGTGCAGATAAGATGTACCACGATCTGAAAGGATTTTACTAGTGGCCTGGCATGAAAAGAGACATTGCCACCTATGTTAGTAGATGTCTGACTTGTGCAAAAGTTAAGACTGAGTACCAAAAGCCGTTCGGGCTTTTGCAACAACCTGAGTTGCCCAAATGAAAATGGGAACACATCACGATGGATTTCATCACGAAGCTACCGAAAACATCATCTGGGATGGACTCCATATGGGTGATTGTCGACCGACTGACAAAGTCAGCTCACTTTCTTGCCATTAAGGAAACGGATAAGAAGGAAAAGCTGTCTAGAATTTACATAAAAGAGATTGTTTCTAGACATGGAGTGCCATTATCCATAATCTCTGATAGAGATGCACGTTTCACCTCTCGTTTCTGACAAACGCTGCAACAAGCATTGGGCACTAGACTTGACATGAGTACTGCCTACCATCCGCAAACTGATGGTCAAAGCGAGCGAACCATTCAAACGCTCGAGGATTTGCTAAGAGCCTGCGTGAGTGATTTTGGAGGAAACTGGGATGTTCATCTCCCTTTAGCCGAATTCTCGTACAACAATGGTTATCATACGAGCATACAAATGGCACCTTTTGAGGCGTTGTACGGACGCAAGTGCCGATCTCCACTCTGTTGGGCAGAGTTGGACGACAGACAGTTATCAAGTCCTGAGATAGTCCAAGAGACAACGGACAAGATATCTCAAGTGCTTAATCGATTAAAAATGGCACGAGACCGACAAAAGAGTTATGCAGACAATAGACGGAAACCTTTAGAGTTTCAAGTAGGTGACAGAGTCCTACTCAAGGTATCTCCTTGGAAAGGAGTTGTGCGATTTGGAAAACGCGGTAAACTGAACCCACGTTACATCGGACCTTTTGAGATCCTAGCAAGGATTGGTCCTGTAGCTTATAAGCTTAAACTGCCGCAAGAACTTAGTAATATTCACGACACGTTTCACGTGAGTAATCTTAAGAAGTGTCTATCTGACGAAGCGTTAATAATACCTCCCGACTAAATCTATATCGACGCAAAACTCAACTTCGTGGAGGAACCGCTTGAAGTAATGGACACGAAAACGCAGAAACTCCGAAACAGTCGGATCAAGCTTGTCAAAATTCGATGGAACTCGAAAAGAGGCCTAGAGTTCACCTGGGAACGCGAGGATGAAATGCGCAAGAAGTACCCTCACCTATTGGAACCCGTGACCACGACTCATGACACAAATTAAATCTCGGGACGAGATTTCCCTAACAGGGGGAGAATGTGACAACTCTCCAAATTAGGTATTAATTAACATTTAAGCATGTGCATTCTTACGCTAATTTCCTGGTTAAGTTTTAACAAAACTTTTTGATGTGATGTAAGCCTAGCAAGCCCAGTATTTTAAAATATAAAGTATTACAAATTATGTGATTAAAAATAATCGCGTACGAATATATCGGAACAAACCCGACAAAAATAAATAACAAAAGTTCATGACACAAAAGTTAGTAATAATTCAATTATTAATTACGAGTATTTATATATCTATAACAAATAGATAAAATGGTCTAAATATACGTTTAACATAAAACGTATTATAAACGAACAGAAACAATTCTAAAACGGACATAAAAGGTCGAATCATAAAAATTCCAATTTTCTCATTCGTTTGAAAGTATTTAGAACATTTCCTCAAAATATGAATTCGAAACTCAACTAAAATTTGGCGCTCAATTATATGCGCGCAGTAAAATGTACAAAATTTTACAACTATTTAAAATAATGATAACATCATTATTCCAATTATAAATAACGAACCAGGAGAACACCTACAAAACAAAAATATAAAAAGTTTACTTTTATATTGCTATAATTATACCCGTACTCGAAATTAACGGGTCTAAAATAGCCACCAACCTCAATAATTGAGAGACCAGTTGCTGTATCACTCCCATACCCGTTTGATTTTCATACTCCCTCCATTCCCTCTCTGTGATCTCTTCAACACACACACAATCATCATCTATCATTTCTTTCATTTTCTTCTTCAAACATCATAACAACAACAACATCAGGAAGTGAAGTAGAACAACAAACCAGGAGCAACATCTCCATCATCATCGATCATCATCATTCTCACCATCTTTCACGTTGTAAGAAACTTTCATTTATTTGATTCTTTACTTTGATTTCGTGTTATAACATAATTATATCACATAATCTATACCTATAACACTATAAATATGATGATATTATGATTGATTCTTGAAATGGGTTCTATAAAAACCATAATCTTGAATCCGAAATTTTTCATATAAAACGAGTTAATATGCTATATTAAGTTGTTATTTGTGTTTGGGATTGTCTTATAACAAGTTGGAACCAAAATCAAACATGTATATATATGCTCTGCTACGAACAGTCTCTGTGAACAGAACGAATACGGCGGATTCCTTTGAATCCGGCGTATTCATAACTAAAACCATGCGATTTCTTAAAAACAGGTCGAATCCGGCGGATTCCCTTGAATCCGACGGATTCCGAAGCTAAAACGGTTCCAAGTGAAAACCAGATTAATCCGGCGGATTCACCTAAATCCGGTGGATTCCCCTACGAAACTCGCACACTCCGTAATCGGTTTAAACAATTGTGAACGAGTAAAAGACACCCTTGAATCCGGCGGATTCCCTTGAATCCGCGGATTCCCAACCAAAACGAAACCATATGAAAACTATGATGAATCCGGCGGATTCACTCGAATCCGGCGGATTCCGACCTTTTGTACTCGGATCCGGCGGATTCCACTGAATCCGGCGGATTCCCAACCTGGTCAACAACCTTGATTTTTATTTTAAAACACAAACGATTCCGTTAACGATGTTATTTATACAAGACATTATCGATACCTAATAGGCTAATGTTAGTAACATCTAACTGAGACACGGACATTGGATTTATTTATTTCGTACGAACAAACGATATATGAATGTATATATATGACGTATATATATATCTATGGACTATTTATAAAATGCGAAATTGGATACGATTACACTTGCGGGATATTTAACACTTATTAAACAAACGTAACGATATTAAAAACAAATGATATTTATTTTATAAACGGAATAAATATATTATCGAGTTTTATAACAAATAAAACTTGTCACGTTTTAAATACGAAACAACGTATTACATTATAATATATATATATATATATATATATATATATATATATATACAAGAACATATGTTATATATATACCCAAACCGACACTCGAAACTAATTTCACAAGTGAACGTTTTCTAGACAAATGAAGACTATATTTTTATACGTAAAAGCCGTATTGGAATTATATGTATGTATACATTATTAACGTATATACTCATGACATTTATAATTATATATTCACATAGATATATAAATGGACTACACGTTAACAAACGTAAGATTTAATAATAGACAACAATATATTACCTAAGTATACATATATAGAACAAATATATGTACACACAACGATATTGGAACAACATTCGAAATATACGTACAACTATATACAAAGTATATGTGCAAAAGACAACAAAACGACCTTCCGTTATATATAGACAATTAAATAATTGTTTGTACACTTAACAAGTGTACGATTTGAGGAATAATAACAATATTTCAACGAAGTGTCACTAATAAAGTTAACAACTTATATTATTAAGAAAGCAACCATTTCTTCAAACAAACAAACCGTTAACACAAATTGATTTAAACAAATCAAACATACTTATGTTAATACATTTTGTATATAGGTTAACACACATTGGGCAAATCTGTCAGCTGCTAGCATTTACACCGAGCAAACTACAGTGAGTTCACAGCCCCTACTTTACAAATGTTTTATGTTTTTAAACATAGGGGTGTAAACATAGAAACTGCATGCAAACACATGCAACAAATTATATAAATGCTTTATTGCTTTATACAACTGTTTGATATGAAATATTATTTCACAACTATTTTGGGAATTAGACAACAAATCCTAGAACGGACCCAGACTCCCAATGTATGCATGAAAAGTCCTTATGTCATGCAGACTATAACCATTAGCTAGGTGACTCTAGCCACTGAGTATACGAATAGTACTATTGCCGTGACGACCCTCCCGTGGATGGAGCGTATACTTAATTGTCCTTCAGGCAAACAACATAAGTTTTGGTTGTGGTTTGGTTATAGGGTTAGGTCGCGTTACTTTAACCTGCGAGGTTTAGCTCACCTTTCAGGGGATTATAGTCTAAGTATTTCCCACATATTATTTAGGATGAACATATCCTACAACCATTTTATACCGGTATACTTACTAGTTATATTTATATACTGGTGAACCACCAGACATACATTTTGGGTAACAACCCACATAAAACTATATTTTAGGGTAACTATCCCTACAAACTTATATTTTGCAAAACCTGCAAACATTTATTTATCGAATAACATTTCAACAATACAAACATAAATGGTTTAACATACCACATACTTATACAAAACCTGTGAATTCACTCAACATATTTGTTGACGACTTTCTTTCTATGTTTTACAGGAAATTAGCTACGTAAGTAAGAATCGCATGCATTCAGGATGGACAACCCTGGACTACTTAGGATGCCATATATTATGGGACAGCTTTTGAGGATTTCCTCTGTATTACTGCAGACATTGCAGTTATACTCATGAAATCTTATCTTAATATATGTATTGTAAAACTTAAATGTTTTAAACTCTATTATTACTGTACGACTTACATAGTCGTACTACTTTTGTAACAACTGTTTAAACTGGCATCCTTAATATATTATGTTCAATATGATCATATGCTCTGATACAATGAATGCACAATTGTAACGTCATCACCCCCGCTGTTAAACTGTTTTACACAAGATGCTTCCGCTAATTATAACTTGCTTCCGCTAAACATTAAATAAACACAATTATGGATTTTGGGGGTGTGACAGTCTCCAGCGTTAGGATTGTCGATATGGAAAGTGATGGTTTCTCCCTGAGACTGCAAGCTGATAGTTTGTGCGAAGACGTTGATGATTGACTTGGCCGTATTCATGAAAGGTCTTCCTAGTATGATTGGGATGTGTACGTCTTCTTGCATATCCATTACTACAAAATCTGCTGGGTAAAGAAATTTGTCAATCCTAACTAAAATGTTTTCAGCTATTCCCCTAGGGTATTTGACCGAGTGGTCAGCAAGCTGTATTGTCATTTTGGTAGGTCGAAGATTTTCTAACTCAAGCCTCTTGAAAAGTGAGTATGGCATAAGATTAACACTAGCTTCTAAATCGGCAAGAGAACAGATGATGCCTGAATTGTAAATGGAACATGGAAGAGTAAAACGTCCAGTATCTCCGATTTTTTCGGGAATGATATTTTTCAAGATAGCTGAACATTCCTCGTTCAGCGGGACATTGGGTACTTCGGGTACCTTATCCTTGGTTGTAAGAAGTTTTCTGAAGTACTTTTTGAAGTGAACTTCAGAGGCGGTATCTAGGAATTTCCTATCAAGCTTAAAAGATTTAAGCTTGTCGGGTCGTTGTTTAAGACGAGCCGGAAATGGGATTTTCCTATTTGGTATAGACTCTAAATCCATTGTCGATGGGACAATAGGTGGTTCCTTCACCGGAGAAGAAACCGTAGGTGGGCTATGTGCTACCTGAGAGTCTTGAATATGGGAAGCCTCTTTATGGCAACTAGTTGGACTATCCTGAGGTTTAGCGTTAATACACTGTGCTAATTGTCCTAGGATGAGATCAGCTTGGTCTTGTCTAGCCGAGATTCCTTGAATTACTTGTATCAGGGTGTTGTCAAAACTAGAGGTCTGTGAAGGAGAGGGTTCGGAAGGTTGGAATTGGTAAGCTGGTAGACTATTCCTAGGTAGGTTAAGAGAAGGGGTAGTATTGGGTGAAGTTAGATGAGACTGAGGAATTTGGGCTGAGTGGTTCAGATTAGCACAATTAAGGCAGGTTTGAACTTGGTAGACTTGTTGTTGTTGACTTTTTAATTCCTTAATCTCCTTGGTTATGTCTGCCACTTGCTGAGTGAGGGTTTTGATAGCTTCATTCCCGATTGTAGTAGGTGAATTCACTAGCGAGGGGTGATTTTCACTGTTCCAGTCATGGTTGTGTATTGTCATTTTCTTAATAAGGCTCCAAGCTTCATTTGCCGTACAGTCTATGAAACTACCTTGAGAGGCGGTATCAAGTAAAGGACGGTGATGTGGGAAGAGACCATTGTAGAAAATGCGCAACTTGTCTGAACGCTCAAAACGATGATTTGGACATTTCTTAAGCAATTTCTTAAAGCACTCCCATGCATCGAAGATTGATTCATCATGCACTTGACGAAAGTTTATGATGTTGGACCTAAACGTGGCTTGTTTTGATGGGGGGAAATATTTGGCCAAAAATTTGGTTGCTAGTTCTACCCAAGAGGTTATAGAGTTAATCTCTAGTTCCTCAAACCAGGTTTGTGCATTGAGAGTGAGTGAATAGGGAAATAGGTATAGATAGACTATGTCCTGATTAACCCCAATCGGCTTAAAAGAGTTGGATAAGGAAATGAACTTGTTAAGGTGTGAGTTGGGATCATCATTTGGTAGGCCATGGAATTGACAGAGGTTTTGGACTAACTGAACAATGTGTGGTTTTAATTCAAATGATCCTCTACCAATTTTCGGATAGATAATTGGTCCTCCTCGACCTTCAATCAAAGGTTTAGAGTCTTCAGCGAGAGTTATACGTGTAGCTGTCATAGTCTCATTGGCAGGTGGTTGACTAGTTGAGAGGATAGGGATAACGTAATTTGTGAAAATAGTGAAAGGAAGGAAAAATAAAGAAAGACGTAGGGGTCTAAAAAGAAGAGTTAATCCTAAAGGTTCACTAGCGAGTAAGTTCATCTTGACGCCTAAGGATCGTACAGTTGGTTCCCCGGCAGCGGCGCCAAAAACTTGTTGGCGCCCGATCAGGTCGGTGTCGTTAACGATTACTAACCGGGCACCAGCAGTGGGTTGTTTTAAATTTGTAGTTGCGGGGCCTAAGTTTTTCATAACAATGCTAATCCTAAGGGTGAGCAAGTGGTAGGTATGACCTAGAGTCGTTCTTCAAACCGACTGAATTGAAACTAAGGCGAGGCAGATGAGGGCTTTCAAACTTGTGAATGGTTTATAAAATAGTGGGGGTTTTGGTTTTTATATTGACTAACTTAGGCAAGTAAATAAACAAAAGCGAAATAAAAGTAAAACGTAAAGCAGATAAAATAAAGATAGTGTTTGCTGAGACTTCGTTAATTAAGTTATGGGATGATATTTGGAGAAACCGTTTTAAAAGATGTTTGTTAATTGTTACTCTTTGATACTTGTGATGTAAACACTAGATTCCCTACTAATTGAAATTCCATTAGCATGTCACACCGGGAGCTAGGTTATGGTAACATTACAAAGTATTTTGAATAATAAGCAAAATCTTAACTAAGGTCTAATGATACTTTCATATGAATGGGAACAAAATCTTAAGGTACTAGACATTACTGAATCATATAACGATTCCTCGTCATCCTAACAGATTCATGTATTTAAAACAGTTCATTTATGACTTTAAACCAGCCCTTGCTTAAGACTACCCAATAAATCCCCTAATTATCCACAGCGTTCCTCACTTTAAGTGGTTCCGCCGCTTCAAACCTTGGCCATGTCTTGTCCTATGATAATCCCCCATGTAGCCTTGCGGTTCCATAGTTTCATACTTTGACAAATTATATTGACACAGATAATTGACTACCTTTTAATTGGACGTCGTAAAAAGGTGTCGTAATCACGTTTATTGGTGGAAAGACGATAGATTAATTTGAAGTTTGAAAGTGTATTTAGAAAGGTTAATTAAACTAGGTTTCTCATTTTATATATATTAGTCCGTAATATAACTACCTTCGGTCGTTACGCAGCTTCCACATATTTGTACTACACCTAAAGTGTTTCCAACGCTATACTGAGTAACAGTCGAATAGGGGCCATCATATTACTTCATAATATTGTATCGTTTCGTAATATGACTACCTTCGGTCGTTCTTCGACTTCCATACATTTGTACTCCACCTTGAAGTGTTTCCAGTACTATATCGCGTAACAGTCGAATAGGGGCCGTCATATTATTTGACGATAATTAAGACCGTTTATATTTTACTACTATGATGATCCTAAGGCAACAATCAAACAAGAACATGCAATAAGACGATCAAAGCAATATTACCGATATTTAATATTTAATTATAAATCATCCCATAATTAACTAACTACATCGCAAACAAACACAATAGTAATCTACTCGCTAATCATGGCACAAACTATCTCTAGCATAATTAAAGCATACATATTTAATTAAGATAGATAAGGATAGAAATAACCGAGATTAATATGCAAGAAGGAATAGACTTGAATTAATAAGAGTTGCTCCAAGCGTACACCAAAGATTACAAATACGTTCCTCACCAAAGAATACAAGCTCGTTCCTTGCTTCTATTTTAACTAGCCTACTACTATTCTAAAGCAAGAAAATAAACAAAGAAATAAAAGCTAGAAGCTATAGAAAGAAAGTGTGTTTTTCCAAGGATGGAAGGTGTGTCTTGCAAATGAACCAAAGCCCCATATTTATAGGTGAGTTTTGACTCACATTAGCATCAAGGGGTGCATGTTAGTAAAAGGTAGCCAAAAGGGTGCACCGGGTATTGCACAACACGAAAAGTAGGGGCACCGGGTACTGTACAACACGAAAAGTAGGCGCACCAGGTACCAGAAGTTGCCAAAAACGGAAAGTGAGGTGGGGGACAGGTGGCCGGCGGCGCCCACCAGGTGGCCGGCGGCGGCTGTGTAACACCTGCTAAATTAGGATAATTATTTATGCCTAATTGATTGTAACTAGTTGTAATTAGTATGTAATAGGACTAATTGCAGACTCTATTTGTACATATATAAGGTGAATTATATATATATGTGTGTACTTACGCGATTTGGATTAATCGTACGAATTAACCGGACGGAGTCCGACACAGTTACTTGGACGTTGGTGACAGAAACTTACCTAAATAATGAGAACGTATTTTATAAAATACACAGCGAACAAACATTATTTATAATACCACGACGACAATTTAAATAATTTAACGAATACGTATTAAACGCGCGTTAAGAATTTTAATACTTCGACAAATGTTTTTATAATTAATTAATTTCAAGGTATTTCATTAAAACATTCCCGTCACCTTTTAAAAATATAACTGCTTGATATAATGCCTAAATGACGGAGAAAACGAACACCGCACGGAGCGCGGGGCGTACACTGAAAACGGTGGGGATCTCCCACCTAAATCACCACTTTCCTTCTTTTTTTCCCCATTTTCATTTTCCATTCTCTCTCTCTCTTTCTTTTACTTTCAAATCACCAAACCAATTTCATCACTAAAATCGCAAAATAACACCACGAAACCTCGCCGAATCATACCACTCTTTTGGAGAAAAGTGACCACGACAACACGATCTACATTCCTATCTTTTCGGATTTTCTATCCGACATTTTGTAAGTTTCCGACAAAACCCGAAACTTTCCGTTTTTGCTCATTTTTACGTTTTTATGGTTTATATATGCTTAAAATGTCCAAAAATGGGTTGGGTAAAAGATTTGGACCTAACGGAAGTTTTTCGACCGATTTTCCGGCCACCAAATTCCGATCAGACCGCTACGTCGCAGAGACGCTGGACTATCTGCGACGTAGCTCAAAACGTCGCATTATGTGGCCAATGTCGCACGACGTCGCGGCCTACGTCGCACAAAAATCCCAACGTCGCACTAGCGACGCAGCCTATTACGTCGCATTAACTTGCGGACGTCGCACATAGCGACGTAGACTTTTACGTCGCAAACCGAACCAACGTCGCATTAGCGACGTCGCCCCCTACGTCGCATTGATTTGCGAAGGTCGCATCATGCGACGTACCACCCTACGTCGCATGCTACGTCGCACAAACCAGAACCTTGAAAAGTCAGATTTTACTAAGTGTCGAACTTACACAACTTCAAATACTTATGTCATACGACTTAACAAACGTCATAGAACATACTTTCTATTACAATTACACTAAATTGCGTTATAAATGATAACACTTTGAATCATTATTACAAACCGTCACCAACGGGCCATATTTGTTTTCAAACTACAAACGGATTACTAAACAAACACTTGGACATAATGAGTTGTGTAAACAACTAGCCTAGATGGTCTTGCGAGACATCTACTTACTTAAATTTATATGTTTAGGCATTTGAAGGTTACGGGTTCGGAGAACCTACGGTTGATATTACTTACTCGTTTATTGATATAAACGTACTTGCAAAGACTCAGGTGAGTCTTACGGCCCCACTTTTACTGTTTTATCTTATTGGGGGAGATACATGCTACTACTTTTTCCTGAACACAAGTACTAAACTGTTTACTATACCAAACGGAATTGCATGAGTTTACTTACAAACAGAAGTCTCTCCATCATATATCGTTAGTTATGGACTTAAGCGCGAACAGTAGTTAATGGATCCATTGGGGAAATGACCCTCCCCACCCGGGGCAGTAGCGCTGCCACGTACCGATTTACACGTATAAACGGGTGACAACTTATTCGTTACTGATGCTTGCTCACTTACGAGCATGTCACGGGAGCAAACATATTATTTACGGGTTAAGCTTCGATTATGAGCCTCATGGCAACGGTATAAACTTATTTATTTACATTTGCTGGATTGCAAACACTGATTTTACGATTGCTGGATTGCAATGGCTGATTTTACGCCTACGGGCACTACTAATGAAATCTCGTGTTCAAAGCCGATATTATTTACAAACCTGTGAGATTCACCAACCTTTTTGGTTGACACTTTTTAGCATGTCTTCTCAGGTACCCGGATGGAGTAGGATTACTCCAGGATTTTAGCTAGAGTCGCATGATTTCAACACAACTGCATTAACGGAGATTCTTAGCATTATCTTTTGTAGATTACGATTATGTAATAGAATCTCCCGCTATACGCGTGGACTCTAGGGGAAACTACATTTTGTATACGAAAACACTAAGTTTTCAAACATTATATCTATGGAATGTAACTAATTTACAAAACGTCTCATTTAGAGGTCGTTTGCTGTATATCTTGTGCTTTGTATATTGATTAGTAACACCCATGTATGCTTCCGCAAAACAGTGAATTTCGGGGGTGTTACAGATTGGTATCAGAGCCTAAGGTTATAGTGAACTAGGTTGCATTTAGTGGGCCTAGACTATGACCATTAGGCAGTGTTTCCTTATTAGGCATGATTGGTTCAGGAATTACATCATACGACTTTAATTTAACATAGCCTGATCAACTATGTACAATTAAGGAAAGATGATGTGAGGTCTGAAATGGTTATGTCAAACAGGAATGCGTTAGTAGACTCTGACCACGAGAGAACCGAGACTCTTACTTGTTATGTGCTAGACATACGCTAGGCTATTATGTGATATACGAGTATATACATACATAGGCCTCACTCACTGACTATGCTACTAAGCTATTATATATTGAATATATATGAATAGGCCTCGCACGTAAACACACTCGCTATAGAGATAGCCGACGTTTCTCTGGTGACACTTACGAATTTCTCTCAGCGGTTTGCACCGACCATGACAGACTTGATTACCGTCACACCACCTTGTGGCGCACTCTAATGATTTTATGAAAATCACATCTAACACCCGGAAGCAACGTACTTCCAAGGACTAAAATCCTCTCTCTGTCATTTCTATAGAACTCAAAGACGCGAATTCCCAAATGGACGACCACATGTCTGATAGTGACCAAGTCCACGAGGAACAAATCCAGTACACGTATCTCGATGAGGACATCGTACCAGAAGAAGAAATCATGCTGGAGGGAAACGAAAATCAGAATTTCGAAATGACTGGCATCGACATAGAAGAATATGAAAGAGTGCGAGATCAGGCCGTGGGACTCGACGGCCGAAATTGGGCACTTAAGCGTAAGTGCATAGACTATGAACAAAGATTGAGAATCTCAAACCGATCTGTCCCTACACGAATCAAAGATAAGATCCGTTACTGGAAGAAAGTGGCCACCAACCTAACCCGTAGGACCAAAACATGGATCAAACGCTTGGGCAGGAAACCAACGGAGGAGACTAGGTACCGCTCCACGACTCAAAGATACAGGGACATGCTTGAGGCACGCTACCACCCACACGACCTGAACCTGGAGTCGGAAGGAGAATCCGAAGGCCAGGAACCCTAACTAAGAATGAACCAACCGACTAGCAGAAACTGTGGACCGCCTTGTCACGCTGATGGAACCAATTAATCTACATTAAGATTAGGGTAGTTTTTGTCTTGTAATCTATCTCGTAATCTAGGGACTATCTAGCACTACTCTATAAACTAGTCGGATGTAACCATTCCCGACACCTTTTGTAATATCTCTGTAAGATGTAACTTTTGAACTCACTTTATCTATCAGATATCCTTTGTTATCTCAACTCACATTAATTGTCATTTTCCATGTTGATGTTATGTATTACTGCTTTTATACATGTACATCTGTGACAATTACCAGCTCATACAAAATCTCATGTATCTTCATTTCTTTTATTGAAGAATCATGCCGCCAAAGACACGACCGTACACCGATGCCCAGATCACCTCCCTTATAACCCAGGCTGTTACTGAAGCCTTGGCTCGGAATACTCCACCAAATTCCTCGAGAAACAGCGATGCCGCTGAAACCACTACTGCTAAACCTTGTTCTTACAAGGACTTCCAGAACTGCAAACCTCTAAACTTTGCAGGTACCGAGGGAGCTATCGGTCTAGTACGCTGGATCGAGAAAGTAGAGTCTGTATTTCTTATCTGCAACTGTGCGGAGGGAGATAAGGTTAAGTTCTCCGTTAGTACTTTTACTGACACCGCACTCACCTGGTGGAACACTTATGCCCAGACTGTGAGTGTTGCTACTGCTTATCAACTCCCGTGGGAGGAGTTGAAGAAGATGTTGAGGGGTGAGTATTGCCCCAGGGATGAATTGAAACAACTAGAAGTGGAATTCTGGAACCACAAGATGCAGGGTGATGACATCACCGGATACACCAACCGTTTCCATCAACTGGCACTTCTGTGCCCAACCATGGTCGATCCTGAGTACAAGAGGATCGAGAAATTTGTTGATGGTCTTCCTGAGAGACTCCAAGATCTGGTAACTTCTTCCAAACCGGGTACTATTCAGAGCGCCATCCGTATGGCCCATGAACTAACGGCAAATTCTGTCCGCCGTGGTGCAACTTCAACCCCATCTGCAAACAACAAACGCAAGTGGGAAGGTAACCCCAACTCATCCAACCAAACTTTCAACAAAAAGCCTGAGTACATTAAGGCTTATACATCTGGAACTTCGGAAAAGAAAGGGTACAGCGGGAACAAGCCCTACTGTTCCAAATGCAGCCGCCATCATGACGGTTCTTGCCCTTGCTCCAACTGCAAACGGTTCGGGCATCTAGCCAAGGATTGTCGAACCAACATTCCCACCCCCAACACTAATGCACCAAAGGCCTGCTTTGGGTGCGGAAATACAGGGCATTTCAAGAAAGATTGCCCAAAACTGAAAAACAACAACAACCCTGCTCGCGGCAGATCATTCGTTATCAAGGCTGGGGAAGCCAGACAAGACCCGAACGTCGTGACGGGTACGTTCCTTCTCAACGACCTTACCGCTTCTGTGTTATTTGATACCGGTGCCGATAGAAGCTTCATTTCTGAGAAATTTAGCCCTTTACTTGATATTACTCCCACTGCCTTAGATGCTAAATACATTGTAGAATTAGCTAACGGCAAACTGATTGAAACTGATAGCATCATACATAACTGTACACTTAACCTCACGAACGAAACGTTTCCCATTGATTTAATCCCTGTCGAGATCGGCAGCTTCGATATTATTGTCGGTATGGATTGGTTATCCAAGCACCGAGCTGAAATCATCTGTCATGACAAACTCGTTCGCATACCTCTTGTCTCCGGTGGAACCTTAGTCCTACAAGGGGAGACCGGTAGACGGAATCTGAATATTGTATCCTGTCTGAAAACGAGAAAATACCTACGAAAAGGGTATCAAGCCATCCTCGCACATGTAACGGAGAAGAAGTCGGAGGAGAAGCGACTTGAGGATGTTCCGATCGTGCGGGATTTCCCGGAAGTCTTTCCTGAAGACTTGCCCGGACTTCCGCCACCTAGACAAGTTGAATTTCAAATCGAACTTGTGCCCGGAGCTGCACCCGTGGCACGAGCCCCTTACCGTTTAGCACCATCCGAAATGCAGGAGTTGTCTAACCAACTACAGGAACTCCTGGACAGAGGATTCATTCGACCAAGTTCCTCGCCTTGGGGAGCTCCGGTCTTATTCGTGAAAAAGAAAGATGGATCTTTCCGCATGTGTATCGACTACCGAGAGCTGAATAAGCTAACCATAAAGAATCGGTACCCACTTCCTAGAATCGATGACCTGTTTGACCAACTCCAGGGATCGAGTGTTTACTCAAAGATTGATCTACGGTCGGGTTATCATCAACTCCGAGTCCGTGACAATGATATCCCAAAGACAGCTTTCCGAACTCGTTATGGGCATTACGAATTCCAAGTGATGCCATTCGGGTTGACCAACGCACCGGCCGTATTCATGGACCTTATGAATCGGGTGTGCAAACCATATCTTGACAAATTCGTCATTGTGTTCATCGATGATATCCTGATTTACTCTCGCAACGAGCAGGAACATGCTCAACATCTGAAAACCATTCTAGGACTTCTTAAACACGAAGAGTTATATGCCAAATTCTCTAAGTGTGAGTTCTGGATTCGAACCGTTCAATTCCTCGGGCACGTGATTGACAGCCAAGGAATTCATGTTGATCCCGCCAAGATTGAAGCAATCAAGGGCTGGGAGTCACCGACCACTCCAACCGAAGTGAGACAATTCTTAGGTCTTGCTGGTTACTACCGCCGATTCATCGAAAACTTTTCAAGAATAGCTGTTCCCCTAACCACACTGACTCAGAAAGATAAGAAGTTCGATTGGACTGATAAGCAAGAGTCAGCTTTCCAGCTATTGAAAAACAAACTTTGCAGTGCACCAATCTTGTCCTTACCCGAAGGCACCGACGATTTCGTAGTTTACTGCGATGCCTCACACCAAGGACTTGGTTGTGTGTTGATGCAACGAGAAAAAGTCATTGCCTATGCCTCCCGACAACTAAAAATTCACGAGAAAAACTATACGACCCACGACCTCGAGTTAGGTGTTGTGGTCTTCGCATTGAAAATCTGGAGACATTATCTTTATGGTACGAAAAGCACTATCTTTACCGATCACAAAAGCCTCCAACACATATTCGATCAGAAAGATCTAAACATGAGACAACGTCGCTGGGTTGAGTTGCTTAGTGACTACGACTGCGAGATCAAATACCATCCGGGAAAGGCTAACGTAGTTGCCGATGCCCTAAGCCGAAAAGAACGAGTGAAACCCCTTCGAGTCCGAGCACTTTCTATGACAATTCTTAACGAGCTCCCTGCTCAAATCCTTATCGCTCAACTTGAAGCACTCAACGATGAAAACTTGAAAAATGAAGCCTTGCGAGGCTTGGATAAACAATTCGAAATCAAATCCGATGGAACTCGATACTTCTCTAACCGGGTGTGGTTACCCAAATTCGGAAACTTGCGAGATTTGGTGATGGCTGAAGCTCACAAATCTCGATACTCTATACATCCTGGATCTGACAAGATGTATCATGACGTCAAAGGGTTGTATTGGTGGCCTAACATGAAAGCTGACATCGCCTGGTACGTCAGTAAATGCCTAACCTGTTCCAAAGTAAAGACCGAACACCAAAGACCCTCTGGATTGCTTCAACAACCTGAAATTCCTCAATGGAAATGGGAACAGATTTCCATGGACTTCATTACCAAACTACCGAAAACTTCGAGTGGTTGCGATACCATTTGGGTGATCGTGGACCGTCTCACGAAATCTGCTCATTTTCTGGCCATCAAGGAAACCGACAAGATGGAGCGTCTGACTCGCATCTATGTCAAAGAAATCATCTCGCGACACGGTGTACCTATCTCGATCATCTCGGATAGGGACAGCCGTTTTACTTCTAACTTTTGGCAATCATTACAGAAATCTCTTGGTACTCGTCTGGATATGAGTACTGCTTATCACCCGCAAACCGATGGCCAAAGCGAGCGAACTATTCAAACACTGGAGGATATGCTACGAGCCTGCGTAGTTGACTTCGGTACTTCTTGGGAAAATCACTTACCGTTGTGCGAGTTCTCGTACAACAACAGTTATCATACCAGCATAAAGGCTGCACCCTTTGAGGCACTTTACGGGCGTAAGTGCCGATCACCCATCTGTTGGACTGAGTTAGGAGATTCCCAACTCACGGGTCCAGAAATCATTCAAGAAACTACTGAGAAAATCGTTAGTATTCAAAACCGGCTGAAAGCCGCACGTGATCGTCAGAAAAGCTATGCTGACGTGAGACGCAAACACCTTGAGTTTCAGGTGGGAGACAAGGTACTCCTCAAAGTGGCACCGTGGAAAGGTGTTATTCGATTCGGGAAACGAGGCAAACTAAATCCTATATACATCGGACCATTCGAAATCCTTGAAAGGATTGGTCCAGTGGCATATCGCCTGCAACTTCCTGCTGAACTTAGCAGCGTACACAACACATTCCACATTTCTAACTTGAAGAAATGTCTGTCTGACGAGACGCTGATTATACCGCTCGACGAAATTCAAATCGATGATAAACTTCATTTTGTCGAGAAACCTATGGAAATCATGGACCGTGAGGTCAAGCAATTGAAACAGAGTCGTATTCCCATAGTAAAAGTCAGGTGGAATTCTAGGCGCGGCCCTGAGTTCACCTGGGAACGGGAAGACCAAATGCGACAGAAATATCCACATCTCTTCCCAGACAACGCACCGTCCGTGCACTCAAGATAATTTCGGGACGAAATTTCTTTAACAAGGGGAGAATGTAACACCTGCTAAATTAGGATAATTATTTATGCCTAATTGATTGTAACTAGTTGTAATTAGTATGTAATAGGACTAATTGCAGACTCTATTTGTACATATATAAGGTGAATTATATATATATGTGTGTACTTACGCGATTTGGATTAATCGTACGAATTAACCGGACGGAGTCCGACACAGTTACTTGGACGTTGGTGACAGAAACTTACCTAAATAATGAGAACGTATTTTATAAAATACACAGCGAACAAACATTATTTATAATACCACGACGACAATTTAAATAATTTAACGAATACGTATTAAACGCGCATTAAGAATTTTAATACTTCGACAAATGTTTTTATAATTAATTAATTTCAAGGTATTTCATTAAAACATTCCCGTCACCTTTTAAAAATATAACTGCTTGATATAATGCCTAAATGACGGAGAAAACGAACACCGCACGGAGCGCGGGGCGTACACTGAAAACGGTGGGGATCTCCCACCTAAATCACCACTTTCCTTCTTTTTTTCCCCATTTTCATTTTCCATTCTCTCTCTCTCTTTCTTTTACTTTCAAATCACCAAACCAATTTCATCACTAAAATCGCAAAATAACACCACGAAACCTCGCCGAATCATACCACTCTTTTGGAGAAAAGTGACCACGACAACACGATCTACATTCCTATCTTTTCGGATTTTCTATCCGACATTTTGTAAGTTTCCGACAAAACCCGAAACTTTCCGTTTTTGCTCATTTTTACGTTTTTATGGTTTATATATGCTTAAAATGTCCAAAAATGGGTTGGGTAAAAGATTTGGACCTAACGGAAGTTTTTCGACCGATTTTCCGGCCACCAAATTCCGATCAGACCGCTACGTCGCAGAGACGCTGGACTATCTGCGACGTAGCTCAAAACGTCGCATTTAGCGACGTCGCGGCCTACGTCGCACAAAAATCCCAACGTCGCACTAGCGACGCAGCCTATTACGTCGCATTAACTTGCGGACGTCGCACATAGCGACGTAGACTTTTACGTCGCAAACCGAACCAACGTCGCATTAGCGACGTCGCCCCCTACGTCGCATTGATTTGCGAAGGTCGCATCATGCGACGTACCACCCTACGTCGCATGCTACGTCGCATGCTACGTCGCACAAACCAGAACCTTGAAAAGTCAGATTTTACTAAGTGTCGAACTTACACAACTTCAAATACTTATGTCATACGACTTAACAAACGTCATAGAACATACTTTCTATTACAATTACACTAAATTGCGTTATAAATGATAACACTTTGAATCATTATTACAAACCGTCACCAACGGGCCATATTTGTTTTCAAACTACAAACGGATTACTAAACAAACACTTGGACATAATGAGTTGTGTAAACAACTAGCCTAGATGGTCTTGCGAGACATCTACTTACTTAAATTTATATGTTTAGGCATTTGAAGGTTACGGGTTCGGAGAACCTACGGTTGATATTACTTACTCGTTTATTGATATAAACGTACTTGCAAAGACTCAGGTGAGTCTTACGGCCCCACTTTTACTGTTTTATCTTATTGGGGAAGATACATGCTACTACTTTTTCCTGAACACAAGTACTAAACTGTTTACTATACCAAACGGAATTGCATGAGTTTACTTACAAACAGAAGTCTCTCCATCATATATCGTTAGTTATGGACTTAAGCGCGAACAGTAGTTAATGGATCCATTAGGGAAATGACCCTCCCCACCCGGGGCAGTAGCGCTGCCACGTACCGATTTACACGTATAAACGGGTGACAACTTATTCGTTACTGATGCTTGCTCACTTACGAGCATGTCACGGGAGCAAACATATTATTTACGGGTTAAGCTTCGATTATGAGCCTCATGGCAACGGTATAAACTTATTTATTTACATTTGCTGGATTGCAAACACTGATTTTACGATTGCTGGATTGCAATGGCTGATTTTACGCCTACGGGCACTACTAATGAAATCTCGTGTTCAAAGCCGATATTATTTACAAACCTGTGAGATTCACCAACCTTTTTGGTTGACACTTTTTAGCATGTCTTCTCAGGTACCCGGATGGAGTAGGATTACTCCAGGATTTTAGCTAGAGTCGCATGATTTCAACACAACTGCATTAACGGAGATTCTTAGCATTATCTTTTGTAGATTACGATTATGTAATAGAATCTCCCGCTATACGCGTGGACTCTAGGGGAAACTACATTTTGTATACGAAAACACTAAGTTTTCAAACATTATATCTATGGAATGTAACTAATTTACAAAACGTCTCATTTAGAGGTCGTTTGCTGTATATCTTGTGCTTTGTATATTGATTAGTAACACCCATGTATGCTTCCGCAAAACAGTGAATTTCGGGGGTGTTACAGGCTGGTGGGTGGCCGGCGGCGGCTGGCCTGTACCCGCCCCGTTTCGCCGTCTTTTGCTTCGTTTCTTGATTCGTGCGTATTTTCTTCGTTATGCGTCCGTTTGCGTCGATTCTTTTTTTGTTGGATTCGTAATTCAAAAACGAAGATTTTGACATAAGATAGGCCCTGAGATGAGGTTCCTAGCTCCAGATATATTGCGTACGAATTATTTGGATCTTCCGGCGGGCGTAGAATCTTCATTCTTTATCCGTTTTAGTTGATTCTTCTTCTGTTGGATTCGTATTTTGAAAACGAACATCTTGGATAGAATGGATGTTGGTGAAGGGCACTTTGGTCTTGAAATCTCGTTTTGATGCCTTGAATCTTCAAACGTGTGTGGAATCTTCATTTTACATCCGTTTTGCTTGATTTTTATCGTGCAACCTTGTTTTGACCATCTTGGCATAATATCATTGATTTGTACTGTTTTTGAACTAATATGCCAAGGATCATTCCAGAATGAGAGAGATATCGGTAGTAAAAATGTGACTTTTTACGCGATATCAGTCTTCTTTGATGAAATGTACGCTCGGGTTCTGCGAAAGGATTAGCAGGGAATGGCTCCGAAGTTCGGGTCATGTACGTCCTGCAATAAACTTATCAAGTCAGTGGAACATGCTACTTAGATATCACAGCACAAAACTACTTATCCTAAAAATCACAACTCTTAACCACCAAACAAAAGCACAAAACAAAACTAGCAACTACTAATCAATTCACAAATGAAACAAACTAAACAACTAAACAAGTGCCAATTTATTGAATTGAAGCAAACCGCTCCCCGGCAGTGACGCCAAAAACTTGATGTCGTGTAAACGGGGCTTTAGTTTTAAAATGGAAATTACCTTTACTTGCTACTACACAACTCAGGCAAGAATACCTGATCGCATAATAGTATAGTATGATAAGTCCGGATCGAACACAAGGAACGGATGTCAATTCTAATAAAATGGAATTTGCTACAAATAATTAAAGCTGTAAATAAGGGGAACGTTTTAGTTCCGAACGAACAATTGACAAACAATTATGAGATATGAATAAAACTTTAAATTAAATAAAATAGAATAAATAAGAACTATAGAAACAATTAATCAAATAATAATACTTGATTCAAATGATGGAAGAAATGTATTCACTTAGACTACTTTCCTTAGAATCCGGTTATCACTTTATTGATTTGCTTTAAACAGTGGATTTTATTGCGACATAACTAATAAGACAACCCCCTTTCCGAGGTAAGTTAATCTAACACAATCAAGAAAGGCACTAGGTTGTTTTCAACACGCTAACCGTTAATTAACGTTGCCCGCCGTATGGTAATTCCGTACGCCGTATGGATGTAAATTTCCAACTTTTCACCATTTCGACTTCTTTTCTTCAGGCTTTAACTTTTTAGCTTCTTTTCTTCAATATCAGCTCATTTTCTGATTCTTTTCCAATTCAAGCTAAAATTAACTCCTATATACAAATATGAACAAAATAAGTATCATATTCAAATAAAATGCATAAGAAATCTATTAAACAAAGGGGTAATTAGTACTATAATTTAGTACATTTTGGCGTTCATCAGAGAGCTTATGTCGCACCCTGCCTGTGGCGGAAACACGTCGGGGCACAACTAAACCGGATCATTACATAAAGTCACAACGAACGACCTCTATATGCGTCGTTTTGAAATAAACACATTTTCATAATTAAAATATTTAAAAACGTATTGTTTACAACCCAAAAATATAATTCCTATAGTCCACGTATATAACGGGAGATTCTATTACATAACCAATATACAAAAAGTAATGAGATGGAATCTCCTTTAATGTAGTTTTGTAAACCATGCGACTCTAGCTATAGTGTCCCGAAGGAATCCTACTGCGTTTGTGAACCTGAGAAATACATGCTAAAAGGTCAACATCAATGTTGGTGAGCTCACAGGTTTAATAGTTGAAAAGTAAGTATGAACCACAAGATTTCCAATGTATTGTACGCATGCAAAAATGTGTATACTATCACCATGAGTTCATAGTTCGAGCTTAACAGTAATGATGTTGTTTGCCTCCTGCGAGTGCCTAATCAAACACTCGTTATGAACAAACATTAATGCGTCCGTTTAACGTAGCAGTCGTGATAACGCGACTACCCTGTCACACCCCGTCTAAAGCAGAAACAACGGGGTATAACAATGATAGGATCACAACACATTATTACAAAGACATCTATATGAAAATAAACTCCAATGTGTTATGATACATGTAACATGAATAATGGTTCACGCTACGCGTACATGCCAACAATGAATCCCAAATAACAAGCAATAATCCCATAAATCAAATGTAAGGCAAAACACGCCTTTCCACATTATTTAAATAGCATAGTTCCACCTTCTCATACAAACTCAAAGTTTAGCTTATATGCAACCTAGAGGTCCACTAAGCCTTCTTGTCCTCAATCTTCAAACCACTAGTGTTACCTGAAAAGTTATGCTCAAAATCGTCAACAATAATGTTGGTGAGTTTCGTAGGTTTGAAACCAAACACCGCAAGATAAAACATTTTGCTGTGATAATAATAAGTTAGGACAATGAATATGAAAAGGTGCACAAAGTGAAATAATATAAACCAAAATATCTACACAACAACTGTCATCACCCCACCAAGGAGTATGACCCAACTCACATCGCAATCACAAAATGGCAGTAGCTACTCCAACAAAGAAATTTAATGCAAACACCAAAAGTAAGCATTAATCATGAAACTTTAATGCAAACACCAAAAGTAAGCATTAACCAAGAAACCTTAATGCAAACACCAAAAGTAAGCATTAGCCAACAAATCTTAATCACATAGTGTCACACAATTCAGCATATGTCTAAAAATAGAAGTAAACAAGTTCACAGCATGAAAAACCATTTATAAAACATGAGCATACTTTTCCCCCAATTTGAAAACATATAAATGAAAACGGGGAAACGAAAACTCACCTTAAATAGCAAAGCAAATTAACGTAGCTTAATCACGAGCAAAGCTTTAGTGTCTCGTGAAACCAAAGCTTCCTACAAACATACTAAATTCTACTTAAAAACTTTGTACAACCATCTTAACACATACTGAAATAATATCTTAGGTGATTACTTTGTCTGAGTTCCTTGTAATTGCTACTCGAATACGTGACACCATTTAAATCAACTTAATTCTTCAATTTATTCAAAATCATTTAATTTAGTTAATTCATCAGTCTATCTTCAAATTTTTACTAATATGTAGATCATGTATCACACATTTATCTACTCATGAAAACTTAATGGAATAAATCTATCAAGTTAGTTGACGTTCAACATATAAGTCAAACCGTCTTAATAAAACATGTTCTATCAATTAGAATAGCAGTTATCTAAATCTTTTCAAACATTCAGTAGACCATGTCATCTTCTAATTAGCCTCCATATTTATTATGTATTTTAGCTTCTATTAATCTGTCACGTTTATAGTAATTTCAGTTATGTATCAAATTCATTTTCTATAAAATATTTTAATCATTATAAACCTCTTCGTCACAAGATCTCGACTCAAACCGTACTTAAAATCATATACCAAAATCCCAAATTATAACCCATTACTCAACCCATTCTTTTTAAATTAAATAAATAAATTAAATCTTAAATTTTTAAAAAATGTAATTTGTTTACTGAAAGTCTATCCTTAAACATTCTCTATAACCCCCAAAATAACTAGAAAACAATTTTACTAAACCGATTTAACATTACCAACGTTTTCTGAAAATTCGTCGTAAACAGAAACAGTTTACTAAATAATTTTTATAAAATCATATGTTGCTTTTTAGAGGCCGAAACCATAATTGTATACGTAAAACTTCGAGATCTACAACTTTCGTGTTTTGGCCGAAGCCTGAAAACGAATTTATGTGGGTCAAATCGACCTCTAATTATGACTACGGGTATAATCCATATAATAATGCTAACCATTTTCACATGTACGTACTTAAATAAGTTTGGTCCCAGAAAATTATTTAGACTCAGTAGTTTGCCATTAATACTTCACACAAGGTCTCCACCAATTTATAACAGAGACACGTACACTAACTATTTCGATAAAACCATGGTTTAAATAATAGAACTTATTTGGATCTTTCTAATTAGTAGACTACATACTACCATTTAGCCTTCTCACATTTCACGTGTATTCATTACTAACATATTTCTAGAGTTTGATTCGTATGAACGAGGTAAAATTCTTAAGCCCGATATCAAGATAGTGATAATATTAACGAGTTAAAAATCGAATTATAACGATATAGTTACCTTGATTCGTGACCGTTATTGAGACTAAAAGTCCTACACTTGAAACCACAACAAGAACACCGGCACCTAAAGGCTTCGTTCTCTTTTCCTTTCAGATCGATATTAAAATTTTCTTTTAGGTTTATTCATGAATGAGGGCTGGTGTATATACTAATGAATATTGGCGAATTTCATGGAGAGATGACGATTTAGTACGTGGATACATATCCATTCCAATAGTGTTTACTAGTTTTCATTTATTTAAAGTTTGACCTCTGTATACACTAACACTCCCTAACTTTCCATGTCTTCTAACAAGTGACCCTCTAATAGATACCTAGATTGTTTGTGTATATTTCACATAATTTCAACCAAAGCATATAATCAAGTTATATTACTCCCATTCATTAAAATAATTGATCCAGTTGACATTTATTCGTAGCAATTTCCATCGTCATTTAATTAAATCATATACCATTATTTATCATCACTATTATAATTATGTATAATATTTTTTTGTTAATCGTTTTTGGTATACCATTCATGAGACAAATCGCGTCGCGATCTGTGGTATTTCGCCCCGCGATTTGAAGGAATCCAAAAATCCTAATTTTTGTCATTATTATTATCCTAGCTTTTAATCCACCGTGTACGAACACTTATTCGAGTTTCTGAATACCATACGAAAATATAATTTCTCACATAGTTTAGAATATAAAGTAATTGATTAATTTCTCCAATATTTCCACTCAAGTAAATGAAAATGAGAAATGATTATGAAAACGAACCTATAAACAAAGTTTTTGGTGACGGATGTCACAGTATCCCCCAGTTGAAGGAATTTCTTCCCGAAATTCAACCAGAGCTATTACTACAGACATAACCACCGAATAGATGCAGATATTTTAGTTTCATTTGATCTTCACCCTCCCAAGTAAACTCGGGACCTCTCCTCGCATTCCAACGAACTTTGACAACCGGAATCCTGCTACGTTTTAGCTTCTTAACCTCATGATCCATGATTTCTACCGGTTCTTCCACAAATTGAAGTTTAGGATCAATATGAATCTCGTCCAATGGTACTTGCAATGTCTGATTGGCTAAACACTTTCTCAAATTCGCCACGTGGAACACATCGTGAACCTCACTGAGCTCTTGAGGCAATTTTAATCTATAAGCAACTGGACCGACCCGCTCAATGATCTCGAATTGTCCAACAAACCTCGGTGCAAGCTTCCCTTTTTTTCCAAAACGAACGACTCCCTTCCACGGTGACACCTTTAGCAACACATGATCACCAACAGCAAATTCCAACGGCTTACGACGTTTATCAGCATAACTCGTTTGCCTATCGCGAGCCACTTTCAACCTCTCTTTGATTTGCACAATGTTGTCAGTAGTCTCTTGGACTATTTCCGGCCCAATCAACTGACTTTCTCCTACTTCAGCCCACATTATAGGCGAACGACACTTTCGCCCATAAAGTGCTTCAAACGGCGAACACTGAATACTCTAATGATAACTATTGTTATACGAAAATTCCACCAAAGGTAAATGAGTATCCTAGTTTCCACTAAAATCGATAACACACACTCTCAGCATATCCTCCAATGTCTGGATAGTACACTCACTCTGCCCATCAGTTTGAGGATGGTAAGCCGTACTCATATCCAACCTCGTCCCTAACGCCTTTTGTAGTGTTTGCCAAAACCGCTAAGTAAAACGACCGTCGCGATCAGAGATAATCGACACAGGCACTCCATGTCTCGCTACAATCTCATTTATATACAACCTCACCAACTTCTCCATTTTATAGTCCTCGCGGATAGCTAAGAAATGAGCAGACTTGGTCATCCTATCCACAATAACCCAAATCGAATCACGCCCACTACTGGTTCTAGGCAGCTTCGTGATAAAATCCATAGCAATGTTCTCCCACTTCCACTCGTGAATCTCTGGTTGTTGTGGTAATCCAGATGGTCTCTAATGTTCAGCGTTCACCTTCAGACATGTCATACATTGGCTAATATACAGTGCAATATCCTTTTTCATGCCCGGCCACCAATACAAATCCTTCATATCATGATACATTTTATCTGCCCCCGGATGAATCGAGTACTTAGACTTATGAGTTTCATCCATCACCAGCATCCTCAGGCCGCCTAGTAACGGAATCCACAATCTATCAATGAAGTAATGCAATCCATCATCCTTACGCTCCAACTGTCCATCCAAACCTAGCAATGACTCTCCTTCAACATTGGGACCCAGTAGTGCTTCCAACTTAGCCTCAACCAACTTCTCCTTAATACCCGAATGAATGGTTAACCTCATCGCTCTCTAGGGGTGTGCAAATTTACCCGAGAACCGAAAATACCCGAGAATCGAACCGGACCGGAACCGAACCGGACTGAACCGAGTATATTTGGTCCGGTCCTCGGTCCTAGTTTTCCTTATTTTTCGGTTCTCGGTTCGGTTCGGTTCAAGCCCGGTTCGGTTCCCATGAACTGTTCAGTCACTTCAGTGTGCAAATTTCGGGTATAACCGAAAATACCCGAGAACCGAATCGGACCGAAACCGAACCGGAAAGAACCGAGTATATTTGGTCCGCTCCTCGGTCCTTGTTTTCCTTATTTTTCGGTTCTCGGTTCGGTCCGGTTCTTGCCCGGTTCGGTCCGGTTCTGGACCATGAACACCCCTATCGCTCTCACTCTCCTTGGCTTAACCCTTTCCTTTCTGCTCAAAGCATCAGCCACCACGTTCGCCTTTCTCGGATGGTAGCGAATGTCACAATCATAGTCACTAAACAACTCCAACCACCTCCTTTGCCTCATATTCAATTCCTTCTGATCAAAGATATGTTGTAAACTCTTATGATCAGTATAAATCACACTCTTCGTCCCATAGAGATAATGCCTCCAACATTTGAGTGCAAAAGCCACCGCACCCAATTCCAAATCGTGAGTAGTGTAGTTTTTCTCGTTCACCTTGAGTTGTCGAGAAGCGTACGCTATCACCTTCCCCCGCTGCATCAAAACATATCCTAACCCTTGGTTAAACGCGTCACAATAGACCACAAAATCGTTCGATCCCTCGGGCAACGCCAAAATTGGTGCATCACACAAAGCATTCTTCAGAGTTTGAAATGCTTCCTCCTGTTTCGCACTCCATACAAATTGCCTCTCCTTCTGTGTCAACAATTTAAGCGGTTGAGCAATCTTAGAAAAATTCTCAATGAAGCGTCGATAATACCCAGCCAATCCTAAAAACTGACGAATCTCGAAAGGTGTTTGTGGAGTCCTCCAGGCTTTCTCCGCCTCGATTTTACTTGGATCCACATGAATACCAGCCTCATTAACCACATGACCAAGAAAATGAACCTCATGTAGCCAGAACTCGCATTTTGAAAATTTTGCATAGAGCTGTTCTTTCAAGAGAAGTTCAAGAATGAGTTTCAGATGCAATTTGTGTTCCTCCTTAGATTTCGAATAGATCAGAATATCATCAATAAAGACGATAACGAATTTATCAAGATAGGGCTTACAAACACGATTCATTAGATCCATGAATACCGCTGGAGCATTAGTGAGACCAAAAGGCATAACGAGAAATTCGAAGTGCCCGTAACGAGTCCTGAATGCCGTCTTCGTGTTGATGCATATTAGTATGTCTGTCAGTTGGTCTATCGAGTTGTAAGTGTCGTTAGTTAATTATAATAGAAAAGTCATTTTTGTATATAGCAGCACTTAGCTTCTGAGTTAGGCGACACTTGCCTTAGTGACGCATAGCGTCACTTAGGTAAGTGCACATGCGTCACTTGCTAAGTGTCGCAGGTCTGCCGAATTATGTTAGTATATAAGCAAACCTACGGGTTTCTGGCTAGGGTTGACGAAATCCTAGCACCATTTGTCGACTAATCACTCTTGTAATCAATCTAATCAGTTATATTCATCAATACAAAGTGATATTATTCGTTCATACTTGTTTTGATTCGTGTTTACATATTGTGTTAAGTGATTGTTTGTTTCCGCCTTACAATCATTTTCATCAATCATCTTGATCCACAGCAAGGGGCACTCTCGACTGGTATCAGAGCCTCGAGGTGGTTTGATTGACGTATTGATCGTGAATTAGAGATTTTTCGGTTCGGTTCGTGAAGAAAATCAAGAAAGATCAAGGTTTTTGGATCGATTGGGTGCTAGAAAGACGTTAGGAATCAATATTTACAGGTTTCGTTCGTTTGGGATCGAATTATTTTCGTTAGGTTTACGAAAATTCGATTTTTAGGGTTTTTGGGCGTTCACAGCCATTTTTGCGTCACTCGTCGAGTCACTTCTTGCGGCACTTCGTGCGACACTTCTGTAAGGTTCAATTAGGGTTTTACCGACACTCAAGTGCGTCACTTAGTAACGACACTTGTGAGTTACGCGTCACTTATCCCAAGTGACGCCTGTTGGTATTTTCAGACACTTGACGCCAGTTACACCTTCCGACACTCAAGTGCGTCACTCATTACGACACTTGTGTATTAAGCGTCACTTGCTACTAGTGACGCCATTTAACTCTTTGCGACACTCAAAGCGTCATTTACCTTAGTGACGCCTGTTATTGTTTTGCGTCACTCAAGTCCGACACTTGGGTGCGTTACTTGATTGGTTATACGTCACTTGATAGCGTCACTTACCCAGTGCCGCTACTCTTTGCGACACTTCGGTGCGTCACTTACCTTAGTGACGCCTTTGTTACTAATCAGTTTTCAAGTTTTGTTTTGAGTTGATTTTACAGGCGACTTACAAATGGCTCTGTTGCGCATGCACCGTGTCGTTGTTTTTCAAATGATGATGCGAGCGCAGCAGGGGTTTTAAATTTATATTTTGCGGGGCTTAAATTATACGTACTACCTACTCTGGTTAGTAAGCGGTAAGTATGACCTAAGATCGTTCTATGAATCCAAACGTGTGGGCGATTAAAGTTGACACTTTTGGTAGGGAAGTATTTAGGATGGCACAAAGTAGGTAGGTTTTGGGATTTAAAGACAGATAATTAACATGCAGAAAAGTAAATTGCAGGAAATTAAAATGCAGGAAAGCAGATAAAGATAAAGATGTGATTGCTGGGATTTCGATGATTAATATTTCAGGATGACAGAACAAATAGGGTTGATGCGTAATGTGGTAAATAAACTACTAGGTGTAAACTCTAGAACCCTACCAACTTAGTTTCCCATTGGCGTGTCACTTGGAACTAGGTTATCGTGATTCTGATCGGAGCAATACGCAAACTTCCAATACTCATCTGGTTGAAAGATGAACAACCTATTCTGGTTTTATACCGAGGTGCATGAATCAATAGCGTATCGTCTCATAGGTCCGATCGTTCTTAACTCCTAAGGTAGTTTACTACTCTATTAGCACGAAAATTAATAGCTTTGCATGTTTGGACCGTCGATTGTGTAAGACTTAGTGTTTTAAGGATTCTAGGTCACTAGGACTTTACTCTTATTCCTAAGTCTTGTTTTTGTTCGATTGAGCTTTAATTATTTCGACTTATGATTTAAGTTCTCCTTTTCAAACAGTTATACATCCCCAGGTTATTCGCAGTTTGTTAAAACGTGTTTCATACGAGGACCATGCCTTTCAATAATAGACAGTGTACTTTACATGAGACTTCCACTGCTTCTTATATCCAACACGCGGTAAAGAGTAATTGACGGTGAAAGTGACACTCTAACTAATTAAATGTAAAGCAGTGCAGGAAAGTAAACCTAATATATACAACGAGTGATTTCACTGTGTCTTACTTATTGCATGTCATGGGCACAGATAACTACTTACCATAATTAAGGTTGATCAGGTCCTAATTACTAGGTTGCAGTCACGTGGATAACTGGAAAGGGTACTCCGTGAACTAGACTTAAATTCATAAAGTCTAAACAATACAAGGGTTATTATCTCCTATTTTATCTGAACGTAATTGACGAACATTATTTTGTAATGCATTGATTCTCGTAGGATACACCAGTTAGTTGTGAAGTTGTATTATCCTTTCGGAGTTCCAACTGTTAAACCAGAGCTGATTCTAATGATATAACTACCTTCGGTCGTTTACCGGCTTCCGTACGTTTGTACTTTGCATAACGCATTTCCAGCACTATACCGAATAAACAGTCGAATAGGGGCCGTCATACCATTTTACGATTATCGTGCATTAATTATGTAATGACATCCTTACTTATAATTATCTACATCCTCAGCAATCACAATAATAAACTACTCGCAATTCATGGCAACAAATAAATCACATACCAGGCAATAATACATATTTAAATATGAAATGAGACAAGTATATTAAAAGTTTAGATATCACCCGGAATTAAATGCGTAGCAGCGTATTATTATAATTGACAAACTCTTTCACACGTACAAGGATTGATCTCCGAATCTCTAGCGTTCGCCCTAGCTCCTATGTTAGTCCGTGGACTAATTACAATATTCCTAGAATGAGAAAGACTAAAAGACTACGAAAGATTATCTAGTGAGAAAGAAAGAGTGAAATATGCTAGAATGTGTGCATATGAGGTGTGTGTTTCAAATGAACCTAAGCAACCTATTTATAGGTGAGTTTTGGCTCATTTTAGCATCATGAAGACTTGAGGTGCATGTTAGAAAGACTAGCCAAAAGTTGAGTGTACAACGCGAAAAGTGACCGCACCGGGTACTGTACAACGCGAAAAGTGACCGCACCAGATACCAAAACTTGCCAAAAACGGAAACCAGGATGGGGGTGAGGAGGCCGGCAGCGCCAGCCCTGTGGCCGGCGGCGGTGGGCTGGTGGCCGGCGGCGGTGGGCCCTACCCCGCCCCGTTGAGCGATTTGTTGCTTCGTTTCTTGATTCGTGCGTGTTTTCTTCGTTATACGTCCGTTTGAGTCGATTCTTTTTTTGTTGGATTCGTAATTCAAAAACGAAGATTTTGACATAGTATATGCCTGAAAATGAGGTCCATAGCTCCAGATATTGCATACGGATCATTTGGATCTTCCGGCGGGCGCGAAATCTTCATTCTTTACCCGTTTTGGTTGATTCTTCTTTTGTTGGATTCGTATTTTGAAAACGAACATCTTGAAAATAATGGATGTTGGTGAAGGGCACTTTTGTCTTGAAATCTCGTTTTTATGCCTTGAATCTTCAAACGTGTGTGGAATCTTCATTTTACATCCGTTTTGCTTGATTTTTCTCATGCAACCTTGTTTCAACCATCTTGGCATAATGTTACTGATTTGTAATGTTTTTGAATCAATATGCCAAGAATCGTTCCAGAATGAGAGAGATATCGGTAGTAAAAACGTGACTTTTTACGCGATATCAGGCTCAAGATAAGGATACTCTTCTAAGCATTAAGGAAATGATAATACAGAATAATGATGTTGGAAGCAGTAGTAAACCTCCCGTTTTTACTGCTGATTTGGACTATGCATATTGGAGATCACGTTTTAAGCAGTATATTGACTTCCATTGTCCGGAATTGTGGGGTCCACTTATTGAACGATATAACTGAGAGAAATTATCGTGGCGTTCCTCCACCTAAAGCCTATAAGGCTATGACTCCTGAGGAACGTAAGGAGTATGATACTGAACGTAAAGCTCTTTCAGCAATAAAGATGGCCTTAACTCCAGATGTTCTGCGTATGTTTAAACAACATGATATTGCTTATGATCTTTGGAAGGCGGTTGAGATTCGCTGCGGTGGTAATGAGAAATACAAAGAGGCAAAGTTAGAATTGATTAAGAAACAATATGATCTTTTTGATATTATGCCTAATGAGACCGCATCTGGTTTATTCACTAGATACACCCAATTGGTGGGTGAGTTGCTTGAAGGTGGTTTTACCTTTACAGAACTTGAAATTAATAAAAAGCTTTTGGATGCACTACCCAAAGCTTGGGATGTCAAGGTTCAGATGTTAAAGGAAAATCAAGAGTTGGCTATGTGGAAGTTGGACGAGCTGGTTGGGATACTCCAAGCACATGCTATGGAGTTGAAGAAGAAAGAATGTAAAAATGGGGGTTTTGTACAAAACCCATCTTTGTATGGTGGTAAAGTTGACTCTGGAAACACCCATGGTGGAATGGCGTTTGTGTCAGATATCACTTCACAAACAAACTCCACTAGGGCTTACTCATCAGTCTATTCTGCTGGCACTTCAAAAGGTGCTCAGACTCCCATTTCACCAGCTATTGAGGAACAAGCTGCCATTTATACAGCTTTCCTTAGCTCTTACAAGGATTTGGTTTCACAACCAAATACCACACTGGAGCTGACAAAGGAAGACTATGGCCAGCTGGATGATGATGATCTTGAACAGATGGATCTGAACTGGAATATCGCCATGATCACTAGAAGGGTGCATAAATTCTTGCAGAGGACAGAACGCAAGAGTTTGGAAGGAGCTGGTAAATCTGGTTTCGGTTTTGATAAGAGCAAGGTTTGTTGCTACAATTGCCAAAACTTGGGACACTTCGCCCAAGAATGTGAGAAACCTAAGATGCCACCATCAGGTCTCACTAAACCATCTCCACCCAAGACTCCTGAAAAGGAAGTACCGAAGACTGGAGCTTCTGATGCTCTAGTTGTGTTCGAGCCTACTAATCTTGACTGGACTGCTCAAGCTCAACAGTATGAACAGTGTCTAATGGCTCACATCACAAATGAGGTATATGATGAACCTGAGGAACCGTCAAACTGTGTTTCATGTATTACTCTAAATGCTTCTTTAAAGATTTGTCAAATAGAAAATGAAAACTTGAGAGAAAAGGTCGATAAACTTACTGAGTCAATCAAGTTTTTAAAAGCTAATGAAAGACTTTATGATAAGCAAATCGAGGCTTATAAGTTAGACACTCAGACTTTTAAAGCAAAAGTTTTTAGTCAACAAAATGCTATTAAAAGTTATTTAACTGAAATTGATTTGTTGAATAAAGAGCTTACTGAGCTAAAATCAAAGTCTGGGAACTTTACTCAAAAAAATTCTCAAGTTTTTCAAACTCTCTTGACGTCTTCGATGAAATCGTTAACAAGCAAAGGACGGATACAAGTAGTAAGGCAGGACTGGGGTATAACTCAGTCCCACCCCCTACTAACCACTATCCTCTGCCTGTTAAGGAAGGCACTGAAGAACTTGTAGCTGACTACTCATCATGGCCAGCTACAAAATCTAAAGAAGCAAAAAGGCATGCAAAGGAGAAAACAAAAAGGCCAGAGTATCCTTTGCCTAAATTTGTTAAGTCTGATAGTGCACCTCCAGTTAGTGATACGGAGGTTGTTGAGATTGAGGATATTACTGAACATGAGTATCCTAAGGTTAAAAAGGTCGAAGTTAAAACTGAAAAGGTAATTTTGCAAAATGAACCTGAGGTTAAGGTTCAAAAAGGAAAAGAAAAATAAAGCTAGGTTGGTAGCCAAAGGGTATAGTCAAAGTGAAGGAATTGACTATAATGAGACCTTACCTATTGTGAAACATGTTACAATTAGATGCATTATTACTTTAGCTGTTCAAAATGATTAGCCTTTGTTTCAAATGGATGTCAATAATGCATTTTTATATGGAGACTTATCTAAGGAAGTTTATATATATGAAACTACCAGAGGGTTATTTTTCTGACTGTGGTAATAAAGTTTGTAAGTTGTCTAAGTATTTATATGGTTTGAAGCAAGCACCAAGACAGTGGAATGAAAAATTAAATTATTCTCTTTTGGAAAATGGTTTCAAACAAAGCATGAGTGATTATTCATAATATGTTAAAAATGACAACAACTAACATCTTTATTGATTTTCTTGTTTATGTTGATGACATTGTCATTACTGTCAACAGTGTTGATGAGATAGTTAAGTTTAAGCTGTTTTTGAAGTCAAAATTTATGGTTAAAGATCTTGGAAAGTTAAAATATATTTTGGGAATAGAAATATTGAACAATCAAAAGGGTATTTGTATGTCTTAAAGGAAATACTATTTAGAATTATTAAATGATTATGGGATGCTTGGTTGTAAGCCTGCAAATACTCCAATTGAACGAAATTGTGTCTCATGTGATCCAATTGACAAAGAAGTTATTGACTAATGTTACAGAGTATCATAAATTGGTAGGAAGGTTAATATACTTAACACTTACCAGACCTGTATCTCATTTGTTGTTCATATTCTTAGCCAGTACATGCATGCTCCATTACAATGACATTCTGATGTTGCTTTTAGAGTTCTGAGATATTTAAAGGGTGCTCCAGGTAAAGGAATTCAAATGTTCAAAGGTAATAGTTTAAATTTAAAAGCATATTGTGATTTAGATTGGGGTAAGGGTAAACTGAACAGAAGGTCAGTAACAAGTTATTTGATATATTTTTGTGATTCTTTAGTTTCTTGGAAAAGTAAAAAAAAAAAAGCAACTATTGCTAGGTCCTCTACTTGTGAAATTATTTGGCTCAAAAATCTATTGAAAGATCTAAATGTTGATGTTAATCTTCCTATTGACTTATTTTGTGATAATAGTTCTGCTATACAATTGGCTACTAATTCAGTTTTTCATGAGAGAACTAAGCATTTTAAAATTGATGTTCATTTTATAAGAGAGAAAGTTTCAACAGGTGTTATTAAAACGCATTAAATCTATTCAGAACAACAATTAGCAGATTTCTTTCTAAGGGCTTAAGTGTATCTCAACATATTTTTTTGAGCAAAAATTTGTATAACACCCCTCATTCTATACATCAATATTATATGATTTTACTCGGAAGCGTATATTAAAAACATACTTTACTATTATACATAATGGAAATGTACATAAACTTTTTCAAAATATGATACACCATAGTTTAAAGTTATTAAAACACTGTACACATATTATACAAACGGGGTATTATGTAATTCCAAACTTAGTTTATAACAAAACTATATCAGAGTTAGCAGAGCAGTCAAACATCCCCTGCCAAAGGCATCAACTTCCTGTCCACCCACATATCTATTCATAACCTGCAGGAAGTAAACGAGGGATTAGCACGAAGCTAAGTGAATGAACTTGTCACACACAATTCAACTTAGCATAACTATGAGTTTACATCAAATAACCGTAAACACACAATATTTCAATGAGGATCGGTGGCTCTTGGGATATCATAATACCCGGGGATTCCCCAAGAACACTTATCGTACATATTCGTATGGCCATAACGGACGAGACCGATAACTATTGGTTATTAAACTCATACACAGGTTTCAAACACAACAAATGAATCAAAACCTCTGTAAATCACATAATAACCAAAAAGTCCAACTACACGTTGACCTCAATAATCTGATACACAGAGGTCCACATATCACGTAGATTAATTCAATAACACAGACTAAACAGTCTAATAAACACATCTACGTTTACTTGTTGCAACCAAACAGTTACAACTAAATCAAAAGGTGAGTTCTAAATCCACTCACCGATACCTCTGTAGATTCCACACTCAGCAGTCTTATATCACTGAGTCTTTGGAGTATCTGAAACACCACAAAACACACAAGTTAGTAACTTGTTCCATAATCATCATCATAGTATATTTATCAAATCAGGTAAACCCTGAAGTCTAGACAAACAAAAGTTCAATCAGAAATAAAATCCGAAAATCCCGAAATGACGTTTTAAAACTAAAAAATGCCATTTTCGACCCTTAGATGACCCCGAATGGCCAAAAACAGCCTAGGCTATAACATATAGCTTTGATCATTGGGTCGTTTCCGAGTGGACATGCGGATTTCAGCTCAATCCGAGTTAATGGAAAAATTTGTAAATTTTTAGTCACTAAAGGTGTTAGGAACACTTGCACTTTTGAAATTTGCAAAACCAAATTCTCGGTTCGCAGTGATCTCAACTCGCAGGTCAACTCGGTTCGCAGAAACTCGACTCGCGACGAAGTAACTCGACTCGCGATGAAACAACTCGACTCGCAGAGTCACCTCGTGTAACAACTCGCAAATTTGAACACGATTAATTACATTAATCACTTGCATTATTAGGCTAATTCCCTACTTGAGTGAATTCATAACACATTTTAGAGGTAAGTCTAGCATAGCCCAACTAGTTAGTACGCGTAGTATTACGTATTCGTAATTAGTTGTAATTACGTACTGAACAATTTGAAAACAAACGCGACTAAAATGTACGACTATTGGTGAACAAAATTATTTAATAAAACGAAATTTATTGAATAACGTAGTAGCGAATAAATATTTTGTCAAAAATATTTACAAATCGTTTTATAACGCAAAACGTTTAATTCGTACAATTTAAATAAAACAAAGTTTAAAACTTTATAACTAAGTTAATTTGGTTTCATAAAATATCCTAATTAAAAATAATTAAGAAAATGTAATTAAAAACATAATAGTTAAAATAAAATAACATTTAACGATCGGGTAAACAAACACGGAGCGCAAACACGGAGGCAGAAAATGAGGAACAAAACCCCACTCCCCACCTCCATTCTCTCATTTCTCTATCTCTTTTTCTCCATTTCTCTTTCTTTTCTCTCTACACCCACCACCACCACTCACCAAAAATCACACAAAAACAAAGAAAACTACACTAAAACGACGCCGAATCACATAGCTCCTTTGGAATAAAACGACCACGACAACACGATCTACACTTCTACCTTCTCGGATTTCAAATCCGGCACTCGTAAGTTTCCGACAAATCCCGCAAATCTTTAGATTTCAAAGTTATAATTGTTGTTTAGTGTTTAACATACTTAGAATAACATGTTTTAGTGTTTTATGCAACCGAAAACGTTCCAAAACAACCAAAAATCCGACTTTTTCTCGCTGATCGTCGAACAGGCGACTACGTCGCATTGGGACCGAAAACAGTACTGCGACGTAGGCCTTTACGTCGCATTACCCTTCCTTACGTCGCACATAGCGACGCAGACCACTACGTCGCATTAAATTGCGAACGTCGCCTATGCGACGTAACCCATGACGTCGCAAAACCTGAATGCGACGTAGACCCGTACGTCGCACCCTACGTCGCATAACAACCCAGCGTCGCACCTTACGTCGCTAAAAACAGGAAGTTTAAAAACTTGTTTTCACTAAGTGTCGAACTAACCGGAAACGCATATCTTTATACAAATTCGATTCACGAGCCTTACAAACAATTCAAACATACTTGTTTTATCGAAATGTTGATTTCAAGCTTTCACCAACGAGTCGTATACGTTTTCACAAACAACGAAATACAAACATAAACATTAAACGAACGATTTGGACGTGACTTGGTTGTACAAACACTAGCATGGATGATTAGTTTAGACATCCACATACTTATTAAATCTCGTACGTTTAGGACGTTAGGAGATTTCAGACCGTACTTGGGCTTAGGTTTGCTAGCACTCGCACAACTACTTAAACTCAACAGGTGAGTTCACAGCCCCTACTTTTACTGATTTAACTGTTTTGAACAGGGGTGGAAAACATAGACACTGTTTTACTGATTGTCATAACTGCTTTTACTATATGATTATTTATCATACTGTTTACTCGAACAATTAGAGTACTGGAACTGTTAAACTGTTATACAAACTGTCACATAACTGTCTGTGGCACACTTATACAAACTGTTTATGACTGCGGTCAACTACTACAACTGTCTGAACTAAATGGTATTTCATACAAAAACTAAACCGAGAATATGCTGGGAACGACCAGCTACACACTTTATTACTAGCTTTTATGAAACAACATTTTCATAAACACACAGAAAGTCCCTACGTCTTGGGCACGCACACACAGAAAGTCCCTACGTCTTGGGCAAACAGAAAGTCCCTACTTCTTGGGCAAGGTGCCATCCTACGCCTTGGATGAAGGCTCTACTTCTTGAGCAGATGGGTCCTACGTCTTGGATGCCAGTCCTACTTCTTGGACACAACTTATACAAGTCCCTACTTCTTGGGCACATACATAGAAGTCCCTACCGCTTGGGCAGATACTGATGGGTCCTACTTCTTGGACAAACAATTTAAATCCCTACTTCTTGGGTAAACCAATAGGATACTGCTTTCCTACGAAACTTAAACCGTATTTGGGGCGAGCAAACCACTAAACTTATACTTTGGGTGAACAACCCACTAAACTTGTATTTGGATTACATTCCACTAAATGTATTCTCGACTATTATGGAAATACTATTGGGAACATATTTGGATAACAACTGCGCATACAAACTTGATTCAACTTGTGTAAACATAAAACCTGTGAATTCACTCAACCTAGTTGTTGACTTTTACTATGTTTTTCAGGGAATTAGCTGCGCATGTAGGAATCGCCAACACATGGAGAATTAGGCGACCCGTGAAGCTTTAGGATGCCAACTTTTTGGGAAAAACATATGGATTTCTCTAGTATAACCGAAACTGTTTTGTCATATTTTAGAAATCCACTTTTGTATACATAATACTTTCAACCTGTGCGATTTGATAAATCGTAAACTTTGTAATTTACACTTTTGGCATCTTAATATATTGTTCTGTTGTAATCATAAGCTCTGATACGTATGCATGCTTTATTATTGTGACACCCCAACACTTTAACTAAAACGCTTCCGCTAAACGAATTTTGGGGGTGTTACAGATTGGTATCAGAGCCATTGGTTATAGCGAACTAGGAAACTTTAGGTGACTTAGAAACCTAGAGACCTAGACTATAGCCTTGGCTAGAACGTACATGCATACATACATTTGCATACATCTAAACTATCGTTACGATACCTCGATACGCGTGAACTGTTCACCACATTCGACCCGTTCATTGTACTCAGATCTCATATGAACTTGATCGTGATTAAACGGTTGATGAAAAGAAGTATGTATTTGGCATCATATAATGACGCCTGGCCAACGTGATTATATTATACTAAGTACATATGGGTGTTTCATAGTCGTAAGATACGTGACGGGGATTCGACCATTTCTTTTGATACTCGAAAATTTGAAATATGTGAAACTTCATTCCTCACATATTTTTCATTGGCATTGACTTCTGCATCTTTTCATCGCAGAACGTCAGCATGCCGCCTAAACAAAGAAATACTCGAAACAGTCGACGAAATACTCCACATCCGCCTCCAGAAACAACCGAACAGATTATCGAACGCCGCGTGGCGGAAGCCATCGCACAATACGAGGCGAGCAGAAATCGTGAAAACCTAACCAACAATAGTGGAGCCACCCCAGTTAACAGCGAGACCCCAACCAATAACCAACAGGGGTGTTCCTACAAAACATTCCAAGCCTGCAAACCGAGCACCTTCACCGGGACCGAAGGGGCCATTGGCCTGGTCCACTGGATTGAAAAGATGGAATCAGTCATCGACATCAGCGACTGTGCCACCGATAAAATCGTAAAATACGCCACCTGTACTTTAGCCGACAAAGCGCTAACCTGGTGGAACGCTCAAGTCCAGATTATGGGACGCCCAGCTGCTCATTCCATGACCTGGGTAACTCTGAAACAGATGATGATGGAGGAATTTTGCCCTCCCAACGAGATGCAGAAACTGGAAAACGAATTCTGGAACATACAAATGATCGGCGCTGACATTTCCGGTTACACGACTAGATTCCAGGAACTCGCACGACTGGTGCCCCACATGGTAACCCCCGAAAGCAAACGCATCGAACGTTTCAACAAGGGCTTGGCCCCACAGATTCGAGGCATGGTTATGTCCTCCAAACCCGCCACCTTTAGGAGCGCAGTTGATCTGGCTCAAAGTTTGACTGATGACGCCATTCTGATTGGCACTTTGAAAACCACTACCGGGAAAACTGAACCTACCCGTACTGATGCGGGCGACAACAAACGCAAATGGCACAGCGAGAACGACGACCGTCAGGGTCAACAAAACAGGAACGTGGGAAACACTCGAGCCTACGTCGCCATCGCTAACACTGAACCGAAACCATACCTAGGCAAAAGGCCTAAATGCGGAAAATGCGAAAGGCATCATGAGGGTAACTGTACTCTCTGCGATAGATGCAACCAATGGGGACATCGAGCTCAAACCTGCAAAGCCAACCTCCCCGCTCGAACAAACAATGGGTGTTTCGAGTGCGGTGAGCCCGGACACTATCGAAACCAGTGTCCAAAACTGAACAACAACCAGAACAACCCCGGAAACAGCAATCAAAACAACAACAACCACATCGCAACCATCCCACCGGCTCGTGGCCGCGCATACATCCTCCGTGCGCCAGAAACTGTTGCGGACTATGGCAAACACGGTATGTCTTACCAACTCTTGCTACGATTTAACGTTTCTTTCATTCGGATGTCAATTCGAACATACCACTTGGTAAACGCCAACCACGAAACGAACTTGAACTATCAAACTATACCGCGAGTACACTCAACAGTTAAAACTATATTGGCAAACATAGGTCGCCACTAAAACTATTACTATTGTTAACAACATGATTTATCGGAGAACATACGCCGCGGGCGATCCGACTTGATTTAAATCTCGGGACGAGATTTCTCTAACATAGGGAGAATGTAACAACTCGCAAATTTGAACACGATTAATTACATTAATCACTTGCATTATTAGGCTAATTCCCTACTTGAGTGAATTCATAACACATTTTAGAGGTAAGTCTAGCATAGCCCAACTAGTTAGTACGCGTAGTATTACGTATTCGTAATTAGTTGTAATTACGTACTGAACAATTTGAAAACAAACGCGACAAAAATGTACGACTATTGGTGAACAAAATTATTTAATAAAACGAAATTTATTGAATAACGTAGTAGCGAATAAATATTTTGTCAAAAATATTTACAAATCGTTTTATAACACTAAAACATGTTATTCTAAGTATGTTAAACACTAAACAACAATTATAACTTTGAAATCTAAAGATTTGCGGGATTTGTCGGAAACTTACGAGTGCCGGATTTGAAATCCGAGAAGGTAGAAGTGTAGATCGTGTTGTCGTGGTCGTTTTATTCCAAAGGAGCTATGTGATTCGGCGTCGTTTTAGTGTAGTTTTCTTTGTTTTTGTGTGATTTTTGGTGAGTGGTGGTGGTGGGTGTAGAGAGAAAAGAAAGAGAAATGGAGAAAAAGAGATAGAGAAATGAGAGAATGGAGGTGGGGAGTGGGGTTTTGTTCCTCATTTTCTGCCTCCGTGTTTGCGCTCCGTGTTTGTTTACCCGATCGTTAAATGTTATTTTATTTTAACTATTATGTTTTTAATTACATTTTCTTAATTATTTTTAATTAGGATATTTTATGAAACCAAGTTAATTCGTTTAGCGGAAGCGTTTTAGTTAAAGTGTTGGGGTGTCACACCTCGACTCGCAGAGTCACCTCAACTCGCAGTTCAGCTCGCCTCGTTGGACGAACTGGGTTTCGAGGTTTTCGCTGCTGCTATCAGTTTTTCGAATCAAAACTCACCAAAACTCCGAAAAACTCATTTCTATGGTTTCTAATACTTCAAGTGACATCAAACAACACCTATTAACACCAAATAACAACATAACAAGCATTAATTTGATTCACCCACTCAAAATCAAACTCACTTTTGTGATGAGGATGAAGGTGATATGATGAAGATGATAATCAGATGATGGTGTAGATGAAATCGAATTAAAATCACAGAACTAGTTGGATTCTAAGTTTTTGTTATGGTTATTTTGGATTTGAAAGTTCTCAAAATGAAATGAAAAAGAAGACTTTGAAACATAAGGATACTAAGGTCGGTTTAACAAACCGACTCCACATATAAGATGGTATAATTTTATACCCGTCCTAAATCTATTGTCTGGAACCCAAAAACCATTTGCGAGAAAATTATTTTATTTTACCGTTAACTATAGTAAATTAAAACAACCAATAATTTACTATCCACAATAAGTCCTGGGACCTATTTACTTAAGTTTCACAGTAAAACAAATAATATCAGGTAATTCCTAAAACAATTAAATAATCAATTAAATAAAGAATTACCAGGCCACTGGAGAGGATGTTACAAATCTCCCCTCCTTAAGGAGATTTCGTCCCCGAAATCTCAACATGGTCAAACAATCCAGGATATCTGGATTTCATACTCTCCTTAGTTTCCCAAGTTAAGTTAGAACCTAAACTGTGTTTCCATTTCACTAATACCATAGGTATCTGTTTCTTTCTAAGTTTAGTAACTTTTCTATCAAGAATTTCAATAGGTTCTTCAACTAATTTCTGGTTCTGATCGACTTTCAAGTCTTTCAAAGGGAGAATCTGCGATTGATCTTCAACGTTACATTTTCTCAAATAACAGACGTTGAACGTGCTATGAATACCAGCAAGTTCTGAAGGAAGATCAAGCATAACCGACTGATCATTGACAACTTGACTGATTCTGAAGGGACCAATGTATCTAGGAGCTAATTTACCTCTTTTTCCAAATCGAATAACTCCTTTCCAAGGTGAAACTTTCAAGTAAACCAATTCACCTTCAAGAAAAGTAACAGGTCGACGTTTAGGATCAGCATATTGTTTCTGTCTATCTCTGGCAGCTTTCAATTTCTCACGTGCAATTGCTACTTTATCCGCTGTTATCTGAATGATGTCGGGCCCAACAAACTGTTTCTCTCCAGCTTCTAACCAACATATAGGTGTTCTGCAACGACGCCCATATAACATCTCATATGGAGGCATGCCAATACTGGAATGATATGAATTATTATAAGCAAATTCCACTAACGGTAAATGAGAATCCCAAGAACCGCCATACTCAATAACACAAGCTCTTAACATATCCTCAAGTGTCTGAATCGTACGTTCTGACTGACCGTCGGTCTGAGGATGATAAGCTGTACTGAGATTTACACGTGTACCCAATTCTTGTTGCATACTCTGCCAGAAATGAGAAATAAACCGAGAATCTCTATCTGATACAATCGACAAAGGAATTCCATGTCTCGAAACTATTTCATTCACATACAACTGTGCAAGCTTACCAAGAGATACAGTTTCACTGGTAGCCAGAAAATGAGCACTTTTGGTCAACCGATCAACAATGACCCAAATCATATCATTACCTCGAAATGTACGCGGAAGTTTAGTCACAAAATCCATAGTCAAGTGTTCCCACTTCCACTCTGGAATTTCCAACTGTTTCAGTGACCCATACGGTTTCTGGTGTTCAGCTTTGACCTGAGCACAAATATGACAAGCGCTAACAAACTGTGCAATATCGGTTTTCATCGTAGGCCACCAATACAAAGGTTTCAAATCATTATACATTCGAGTACTGCCGGGATGAATAGATAATCTAGACTTATGGGCTTCAGTCAAAATCACATCCCGAATACCACCAATAAGAGGAATCCACACGCGAGACTGAAAAGTCTTCAATCCTCTAGAATCGTCAATTAATAAATCTTTTCTTTTCAACATGATTTCTGACTTAAGATTATGATCTAATAAAGCTTCTAGCTGTGCATCTTTAATTTTATCCACTAAGTCAGAAGAAACATCAACTTTTAAATAATAAATACGGTCAGAAGTACCTTTTCAGCTTAACGCATCAGCAACCACGTTCGCCTTTCCTGGATGGTAACGAATTTCACAATCATAATCCTTGATTAACTCTAACCACCGTCTCTGACGCATATTAAGTTCTTTCTGAGAAAACATATACTGAAGACTCTTGTGATCTGTACAAATAATACATCTTGTACCATAGAGATAATGTCTCCAGATTTTCAGTGCAAACACAACAGCTGCCAGTTCTAAATCATGGGTAGGGTAATTTCTTTCATGTTGTTTCAATTGCCGAGAAGCATAAGCAATAACTCTGTCTCTCTGCATAAGAACACCACCCAAACCAGCATAGGATGCATCACAATAAACAATAAAATCATCTGAGCCATCTGGCAAAGCTAACACAGGTGCCTGACACAATAACTGTTTCAAGGTCTGAAAAGCTATCTCCTGTGACTCATCCCACTGGAACTTAACATCTTTACGTGTCAATTTGGTTAACGGACCAGCAATCTTTGAAAAGTCTTTAATGAATTTTCGATAATATCCAGCTAGTCCAAGAAAACTTTTGATTTCAGAAGGATTCTTTGGAACATTCCAATTCATAACAGCTTCAATTTTAGCAGGATCAACTTTGACACCATCATTACAGATAATATGACCCAGAAACTGTACCTCCCGAATCCAGAATTCACATTTCGAAAATTTTGCATATAAGTGTTCTCTTTTCAAAGTTTCCAACACTATTCTCAAATGCATTTCATGTTCTGATTCAGATTTAGAATATACCAGAATGTCATCAATAAACACAATCACAAATTTGTCAAGAAAAGGTCGACAAACCCGATTCATCAAATCCATAAACACTGCTGGAGCATTTGTCAAACCAAAAGGCATAACCAGGAATTCAAAATGACCATACCTGGTTCGAAAAGCAGTTTTAGGAATATCCTGTTCACGAACGCGAACTTGATGATAACCCGACCTCAAATCAATTTTAGAATAAAACGAAGATCCTTGCAACTGATCAAACAAATCGTCTATTCGAGGAAGAGGATATTTATTCTTCACTGTTCTTTTATTCAACTCCCGATAATCGATACACATTCTGAAAGAACCATCCTTCTTTTTCACAAACAAAACTGGTGCACCCCAAGGAGAAGAACTAGGTCTAATAAACCCTTTATCCAATAACTCCTGTATTTGATTCATCATTTCTCGTATTTCAGAAGGAGCTAATCTATAGGGAGCTTTGGCTATAGGCGACGAGCCAGGAACAAGATCAATCTGATATTCAACTTCCCTAACCGGTGGTAAACCAGGCAATTTATCGGGAAACACTTCCGGATATTCAGAAACAACCGGAACATCAGACATGGATTTCTTTTCTAATTTCACATCAATCACATAAGCTAGGTAAGACTCACAGCCTTTAGACAACGACTTCCTAGCTTTCATCATGGAAATTAGAGGCATACTCCCACTATCCCGTTCTCCTCGAGCCACAACGTATGACTCTTCAGAAATTGGGATTCTAATCAATTTATGGTGGCAATCAATACTTGCTTTAAACTGACTCAACCAATCCATGCCAATAATCACATCAAAACTTGGAATTGGCATTAACAGAAACGAAATTGGAAAAGTCTGGCCATCTATCACAATATTAGCTCCAGTCACCGAGGTGGTAACAGGAACTAACTTGCCACTAACAATCTCTACTTCTAAGGGCTTAGTTATCACAGTAGGGATCAGTTTCAACTTATCACAGAAACACACAGATATAAAAGAGCAATTCGCTCCAGAATCAAATAACACACGTGCTGGTACAGAGTTTATAAGAAAAGTACCAGTGATAACATCTTCTGTGTGCACAGCCTCATCGACTGTCATCTGAAAGGCCCTACTAGTAGCTGGCGGAGGATTCTTCCGCTTTTGACCGGAAGATGACGAACTCCCGACCGAAACCGAACCCTGTTTCTTCGCCTCTGGACATTCTCCAACTCTGTGACCTTCTTTCTTACAATTCCAACACACAAAATTCGGATACTTGCAGTTCTTAAACTCATGACCAAGTTCACCACATTTAACACACTTGTTCGTCTGAACAGTACACGGCCCAGTATGTTTAGACCTACAAGTACTACACCAGTTGGAACTACCAGAAGAACTACTTTTATTACCAGATTTTTGACCTTGACGATTACTCTGCCACCTTTGTTTTCCTTTTCCCGAAGATTCATTTCTGGATTTCTGATCAGATCTATCTTTATCTGGAAAACCTTGAGCTCTCATATCACTGTCAACAGAACGTGCAAGGTTAAAAGCCTGAGATAAAGTACCTGCTAACCTCACGGTAGTGCGATAATTCGGAGGCAAGGCATCAACAAACTGCTCGATTCTGGTTTTCTCATTAGGGACCCATTCTTGAACAAATCTCAGCTTCTCAGAAAACTGAGATATCAACTCATCAATTGTCATTTTATCAGTCAAGTGTAGATTCACAAACTCCCTTCTAATGCGAGCCATATCAAAATCTGAACAATATTGTTTACAAACTTCATTACGAAATTCAGCCCATCGAATAGAGTCTTTTTGTTGTTGAGTGAAATGACCAGTGATCGAATCCCACCATACCATGGCTTCATCTTTCAAACATTGAACTGCATAGGAAACTTTAAATTCTTCTTCACAATGTGAAACATCAAATTTCCTTTCCATGTCTCTCAACCAGTTTAAAGTCACAGACGGATTTGTACTACCACTAAATTCCGGTGGTTTACTTGCCATAAACGTTTTGAAAGAACACAATTTACTTGACAGAGGTGGTGGAACAGTACCAAAAACCGGTAATTGCTGCTGAAACTGTTGATGAGATGATTCAGCTTCCTTCTGTCGGTGATAATCTCTAAGTCTAATTACTTCATCTTCTAACTGGAAAAGATAATCATCTCTATTCGATTCTTCATGAACAGGAATGGAAGTACCCTCATGATCATGTCTCTCATTATGAGTATCTGAAGGATGAACATTGATCCTTGAGGCATTATTAGGGTTGGTGGTCGGTTGCTCGTTATCTGCCATATCTGTTTTAACACAACACTTGAAACTCGTTAATCGTTAGTACCTATCTACTAACAGATTCACAACCAATGCTAAATCCCATACCCAGGAATGTTTGACATAACACAACTCAGAATTGGGATTGAACACTTTACAATGTTCAATTCACCCAAATCTATGCTCTGATACCAACTTATAACACCCCTCATTCTATACATCAATATTATATGATTTTACTCGGAAGCGTATATTAAAAACATACTTTACTATTATACATAATGGAAATGTACATAAACTTTTTCAAAATATGATACACCATAGTTTAAAGTTATTAAAACACTGTACACATATTATACAAATGGGGTATTATGTAATTCCAAACTTAGTTTATAACAAAACTATATCAGAGTTAGCAGAGCAGTCAAACATCCCCTGCCAAAGGCATCAACTTCCTGTCCACCCACATATCTATTCATAACCTGCAGGAAGTAAATGAGGGATTAGCACAAAGCTAAGTGAATGAACTTGTCACACACAATTCAACTTAGCATAACTATGAGTTTACATCAAATAACCGTAAACACACAATATTTCAATGAGGATCGGTGGCTCTTGGGATATCATAATACCCGGGGATTCCCCAAGAACACTTATCGTACATATCCGTATGGCCATAACGGACGAGACCGATAACTATTGGTTATTAAACTCATACACAGGTTTCAAACACAACAAATGAATCAAAACCTCTGTAAATCACATAATAACCAAAAAGTCCAACTACACGTTGACCTCAATAATCTGATACACAGAGGTCCACATATCACGTAGATTAATTCAATAACACATACTAAACAGTCTAATAAACACATCTACGTTTACTTGTTGCAACCAAACAGTTACAACTAAATCAAAAGGTGAGTTCTAAATCCACTCACCGATACCTCTGTAGATTCCACACTCAGCAGTCTTATATCACTGAGTCTTTGGAGTATCTGAAACACCACAAAACACACAAGTTAGTAACTTGTTCAATAATCATCATCATAGTATATTTATCAAATCAGGTAAACCCTGAAGTCTAGACAAACAAAAGTTCAATCAGAAATAAAATCCGAAAATCCCGAAATGACGTTTCAAAACTAAAAAATGCCATTTTCGACCCCTAGATGACCCCAAATGGCCAAAAACAGCCTAGGCTATAACATATAGCTTTGATCATTGGGTCGTTTCCGAGTGGACATGCGAATTTCAGCTCAATCCGAGTTAATGGAAAAATTTGTAAATTTTTAGTCACTAAAGGTGTTAGGAACACTTGTGCACTTTTGAAATTTGCAAAACCAAATTCTCGGTTCGCAGTGATCTCAACTCGCAGGTCAACTCGGTTCGCAGAAACTCGACTCGCGACGAAGTAACTCGACTCGCGATGAAACAACTCGACTCGCAGAGTCACCTCGACTCGCAGAGTCACCTCAACTCGCAGTTCAGCTCGCCTCGTTGGACGAACTGGGTTTCGAGGTTTTCGCTGCTGCTATCATTTTTTCGAATCAAAACTCACCAAAACTCCGAAAAACTCATTTCTATGGTTTCTAATACTTCAAGTGACATCAAACAACACCTATTAACACCAAATAACAACATAACAAGCATTAATTTGATTCACCCACTCAAAATCAAACTCACTTTTGTGATGAGGATGAAGGTGATATGATGAAGATGATAATCAGATGATGGTGTAGATGAAATCGAATTAAAATCACAGAACTAGTTGGATTCTAAGTTTTTGTTATGGTTATTTTGGATTTGAAAGTTCTCAAAATGAAATGAAAAAGAAGACTTTGAAACATAAGGATACTAAGGTCGGTTTAACAAACCGACTCCACATATAAGATGGTATAATTTTATACCCGTCCTAAATCTATTGTCTGGAACCTAAAAACCATTTGCGAGAAAATTATTTTATTTTACCGTTAACTATAGTAAATTAAAACAACCAATAATTTACTATCCACAATAAGTCCTGGGACCTATTTACTTAAGTTTCATAGTAAAACAAATAATATCAGGTAATTCCTAAAACAATTAAATAATCAATTAAATAAAGAATTACCAGGCCACTGGAGAGGATGTTACAATTTGAGTCTTGTAGACTTATACCAAGATAAGCTTGAGGGGGATGTTAAATTATATGAGTAAATCAAGCTTATCTTGTGTAACATAAGTATCATATTTCTTATTTGTGGTTTTCTATAAGTATTTCAGAATAAAATGTAAAAAGGAAACTCGATGGACTAGGATGACATCTTATGGAACATGAAAGTTTGTCTTGAAGTCGGTGGAAAGCTAAGGAATGAAGTGAAGATTTAATAAAACAAAAGGGGTATTCTTATCAATTGCCGATAGATATAAATAGCCAAGAGATTAGGGTTTCGGATCACTTGATTCATTCATCCTTACGGCTCAACAATTCTCTCTCAATTTTGATCTATAATCTATAGTTTTAGACATCATCCAGTTGTCTATTTTGGTTGTAATCTTTAGATCACGAAAGCTGTTCTATATACTTCTTCAGATTGATTTTCTCTTAATCAATTGTTTGAGTGTAATCTGTTAGATTAAATTGTGGTTATTATAGTAATCGTATTGTATTATTTTGAGATATACACTTTAATATTTAATTAATTTAAAAGGAAACCATATTTTTCATGCTTCTTTATTGGCTATTGTATAAACCTTTCAACCTTTCACATGATCAAAAAGTACATTGTAAAAAATAATTCTTAGTTTTTCATCATGTATGATAAGAGATATAGTTTGAATAAATGTTGAGTTCTAACAATTTTAAAGCATCAATTGAAACATATCTAATCATAGCTATTAAGATAAAACATACGATATCTCTATGATTAGTTTAGCGTGAACATAACCCAAAATATTCACTAGTATCTTGTCTTGATCTTGAGTTATATATAAAAAGAACAACTTGACTTTAAATGATGCCACCTATACATCTAGCATTTTGACACATCATCATTTCTTTCTTAATTTTTTTTTTATCATCCACTAATTTATCATTTACAAATAATGTTTTATATACCTTATAAAATCTTGTTTATAACTATAACTTGTTTTTAAATACAACTCTTAACTATGTCTTTAAAATTTAGCATGTGTCTCAAACTTTAATAATTACTATTTTTATTACATTCTATTTATAATTTTTTTATCAATATATTAATCCTAATCTTAGTATCCATATAAATATAACCTTACAAATGAACAATGAAGTATGTGATGGAAGTTGAAATATAATAAAAGAAATGTTTGCATACAATGAATACATTGTATTTTATATATATATATATATATATATATATATATATATATATATATATATATATATATATATATATATATAGGTCCGGTTCAATTGAGAACCAAAAAAATTGCGAGAACCGTGAGAACCACTAGATTGCATGCTTGTTTACATGTAATTAACTTGATTCACATGTGAACATTGATTTAGGTTAGATTAGGAAAAAAAATTCGAAAAATCCTTAAATTATAGCGAAAAACGCAAAAAATCAAATTTATGTTGACATATGAACGATAATATGAACAAATAAGGTAAAACGTGTTTTAAGACATAATTTTCGAATTTTTTTTCCCAATCTAACCTAAATCAATGTTCACATGTGAATCAAGTTAATTACATGTGAACAAGCATGCAATCTAGTGGTTCTCACGGTTCTCGCAATTTTTTTGATTCTCAATTGATCCGGATCCTATATATATATATATATGTATATATATATATATATATATATATATATATATGCACATTACTTAGGATTTTTCAATCAAATGAATATAATATGTACCTATTAATGATTAATGATTAATGATAACATTTATAAAACAAGATTTCAATGAAACTACATATTCAAAATAAAGTGTATGATCGATATCTCTCTAATAAGTTAAAATTTTGGAAATCCCAACCGGCCCACGCTAGACCGTCTTAGGCCCATCACGTGAATAATAAATCAAGTTCACTTATCGGCCCAACCAACTTATCCAATAACACATGAATTTTTCTAATATATTAGGTTCTTTCTTACCGTTGGTGGGAATTGAACCTGTGAGCTTTTCAAATGCCCTCATTTCCAGAACTAACTAGACTACACGCTTAAAGCCTCTCTAGTAAGTTTTACGCGACTGGGTTTTGCTTAGCACACCCAGATGGTAGTATATATATAAGGAAGACATTAATGTTATGCCACATCATTACCTCTATATATTTATAGTCAATTTTTTCATTTTATAATACTTTTTTATATTCATAAACTTTGATTAAACATTTATTGTTAATTAAAATAAAAGTTATTTGTATCACTTTTTACCAACCATTAATAATATATTATGTTGTAAAATTTATACTTAACTTCACATATGTATAATCTTAGCTTAATTTTCATAGAACTAAAATATGTTTTTTTTTTCTTCTTAACTAACCATTGATCATCATAAATTATATATATAAAAAAAAAATGCTAACTAGACACATCATGCCTTTAAAAATTTACACAATTATATATAACTTTTATTATAATCATATAATGTACCAAAAATAGGCCTCATTATCATATTTTGTTGCAACTTCAATTTCAAACATATATATGACTCTCTTTCAAGCAACATACAATGTACCCATCTAATTATTATTTTTATAAACTATCACATAATCCTTCACACAATTTTCCCAAAAATCAAAAACACGAAAAACCTTGTCACATATTTAACGTCCCTTCAAATAAAAACCAACCAAATAAAAAATGCTACGAAGAAATTCCGGAGTAAAATACTTTGGATCAAAAAACATTTTAAAATCATCTTATATCTACCTCAAAAATCACATCATACATTTAAACGTGATATGTATATTTATCATGCGTAAGGTTATGAACGGTAAGCTATATTTGAAGGAGAATTAGGGGCAGACGATATTGGCCGTTAATTTTCTGTGATCAACCGCTTAGATTTGATGCATCTTAATGACCTTGTAAAATGTAGTGTTGCGACTTTCAGTCATATCAACAACTCATATCAACAACTGAGATTGAATGCCCGTCCTTCTCCTTAAAATGTATCTACCATCTACCCTTTGATTACACACTATTATACATTAATTATACGTAACAAATCAGCTCACCTCCATAATCTCTTTCCATATTTAACAAAAACAAATTTCTCACGCGTCATAAATTTCCATTACGAGAAATACTAAACTTACACAAATTTTACAAATAAATATCTACAAAATGATGTGAAGATGGACATGAACCAATCAAAATTGTTTTTAATTTCCTCTCTTACTCCTCTGTCATCAAATGATTGGTCCATGTCATTATGTAGATATTTTTTTCTAAAAATTTTTGTAACTCTTCCATTATTTTCCAACTTTCTACATTTATATTTATACTCTTATAATAATAATTACAATATTTATTTAGCTTTGAAGTTAAGAAAACAAAATACTAATAATAAAAAAATGTTTACTTCCTTCCCGCCTCCGCAACCTAATCTATACATATATATACAGCTATATATACACATACATATATCACCACTCTCTCATCATATTCATATATACAATTCAATTCTTATATTTATATCTAATTAATTATTCAATGGCAGCAGCTACTAATTTCACCGTGATTGTTATGCTTTTGATCGTTACGGCGGCAGTTGTATCGGCTCAGATTTCTCCGGTGAGTGCTCCGGCTGGAATGGACAGTGGTTCCGGTTATTCGGTGCCGGTATCTGGATTGATTTTGTGTGGTTCTATGATCGTATCTATGATGGCGATTATCAAGCGGTGAAGCGACACTTCAATTTGTTTTTAACATATAATTCGTAATGTAAGATGATATACATAACGATCGATGTACACGATACGATACATGTTTGATTTGAGAGAGTGAGAGTTGTGGATTTGATGTATGAGGTTATATTTTATGTAGGGGAATAAAATTACTATTACTATATACATATATATATTTGCATATACATCCTATTTGTATACTTATTAATTAACACATACATGCATGTACAAAATTGGTTGATATTTAGTAATCTGATTATAAGGTATATATGTAGAACTTGATTTTTTTATTTCATAGAATCTATACACCACTTTTAGAAAATTTATATGATTGAGACGTTCGGTTGATATTGTATCTATTAATATAAGTTCAACGAAAAACGTTGATAACTGACAAAGCTGCTCCATATCGCACTCCAAGTACAATCGTAGGTGAACTTTTCCTTAGAATTTCAAAATACTGAAACTTGAACGGTTGAATTTAATTGGATAAAATTAGTTTGAATTGCTTAAATAACTCAATGAATCCATGGTAAAGTGGGTGACAAGTGTTTTTTACCTAATACTTGGTAGGTTTTATTTGAAGTTCTAACATTAAATATATAGACTTAAATAGATTTTTTTAAATAACAAATATAACAAATATTTTTCTATATAACAAATATAGAAGATATGATAATCTTTGCATGTTATATTAAATAGATTTTTTTAGTTAGTTCTCGATGTTAATGATGCAGATAAAAGCATATTAACACCGTAAGTTCATCACACGAGATCGGCCTCATCAACAGCATGACGGTGTTCAGTGGCAGATCTAGGGGATCCGCTCACATGGTTCATTGACACCTTAATTTATTGACTTAGTTGAGGTCAATATAGCAGTGATAAAATAAACGGGTCAACGGGTCGGGTCAAGTCAGGTCGAGTCACAAATAAAAACAAACATTTATTAATCTAACACTAAATAGTGAAAGTTGTTGTAGTTATCTATCATGATGTCTTATACCTTGAAAATAATTGATAAGTAAAACGCATTACTATACACTATATTGCATCTTTTTGGATATATAAGTAAGTATTAATAAAGTCATCTCTTATTCGATCTGTTGCGAAATCACTGTCTATCAACTTTATTGTTGAGAATGCACAATCCAAGGTAAATGTAAACTAATCAAAATTTAAAAATTGATACACAATTTGTAATTTAGGGGTAGACAGTCAAACTTAAAATCTTAGGTGAAAGTCATATTGCTAAAACTAATAAACTGAAATCTAATAAACAATTTAGGTATAAACTATTAAAACTCAATATCTATACATAATTAACCAAAGGGAAGCCGGAAGGATTACAGGTAGTCAGGGATAATGGGCTGAATATATTGAAGTAGTTGCGTTTTAACAAACAGTCCAATTGTATGTTGATAATGGGTTCAATTGGTTTTCCAATATATACTCGTTGTGTTTTAACAAACAGTCCAATTGTATGTTGATAATGGGTTGAATAAGGTAGGTCATTTTGATTTTATAACATAGTTCATTAATGCATTTATAGAATGCTTTCTAAATAATTTTCAAACCCAAGGTAGGTCAAAGGACCTACTTTGTAATGTGCTAGATCCGCCCTTGACGGTGTCCACACCCACCGCCACTCTCATTATTAGATGTTATGGTCTTGACACTTGGTCTTGGCCTATTGGGTGTCAAGACCATAACGTTGATCACACATTGTTTGCACACAAGGCATGCCAAAGTAGTCTAAACTCTAAAACTTGGAAGACAAATATTCACCACACTTCTACCTCTTAAAATTAAATTCACTTAGACTAACAAAAATTTAGATAAAAATGGCTTTCAAGTCATTTTGAAGATTTTTATTGACCATCAAATTGCCTCGAAGACATATATGATTATAAAGAACGATCAGATTAATATTTACACTATATATTCATTCGCCCATATTTATAGTTCATTTTTTCCTTTTGGACGTTTCAATTTAAATTTCCATTTTCAAAAGAATGTAGGTATAAATAATTGAAGTTCTTATATAAATGTTAAAAAATAAGATTAAAAGTAAGGTAAAATTGTCATTTCACACAAGATTACAGTGTAACAATTACTCTTTCTTAAACTACGTATTTTTTATCTTTAAACAATAAATTTAAGAGGGAAGGAGCATATCACAATACATTAATATTTCTTACAAGTACCTCGTAACTTGCATAGAATTTTACAATTCCAACTCGAAACTAATTCACATATGTTAAATGCACTTTTATTTTCTATTTTTATCCTATACCATTTTAAGAAGGCAATAGCGTACCATAGAGTACGGAACCTGAGTGCGGGTCGTAGATCAAAACGGACAAGTTTTTCAATCGATTGCTTCTCGTAAACATGCAAAGCATTATGCCTAGGTAGATTTTATCAACTAGATCAAAATGAAGTGTTGAAAGTTGAAACCCAAGTCAAAAATCAATATCATGGCCTATCTGATTTCACCACATGTATGATACTGCTGATGTATTAGGTTTGAACCGATTTCGTTTTGTTGAAGATACCTAAATGAGTTACAGTAGGGACAGACCAAGGCTTGGGCACCCAAAAAATAAACACTTCTTGCTTGCACAAGTATTTTAAAACAAAGAGAAACACGGAAAATAGAAGGCATTAGAGAATACAAAACTGATGATTCTGTATAGCATATGTATACACAAGTTACCCAAAAGATTCCCAATGACAACATTATTGACATAACTTGAAAAACAAAAGAAAAACAACATAAAAGGAGTAGATCACAGCCAAAACCAAAACCATGTACAGTCCCCAAAACATACAAAATGGGCCGGGCACCCAGGAACACAAGGGTCAACTTTAAACCCTGTACGGTTCCTTCACTTTATGTTTTCCATACATGTTTCTTAACATATCGTTTATCACTGAGATCAGTTCAACTCAATACGACATACACTTCCTTATCCTCAAAACACATCAGGTGCAAGTTATTCATAGATACCTTTTTTAAGCATGCCACATACCCAGCACTACAGACGCAAGAAATCACGCATCTGATATGATCAGAAAGAAGAAAAAAAGGGCCAAAATTCTGTGTATTAGAATAACGAAGATGTTGATTTTAAGTAACAGAAGGGAAATAACATTTGATACCTTGAGAGTATCTGTAGAGCCACACTGACATCTAAAGATCTAAGTGTTTTATAATGGGGCATGCCTAGCTACACCAAATATCCTGCACGGTGCACACATATATATCAGACCATAAAATATGCACAACTTAAATGCAACCAATAAACCAATATATGGAAAGAGGTGGCAACTTCAACCCATTTACTTAAGACCAAATTGCTTTAGGTTGTCTCATCTCAAACGAGACAAATATAAAAGTTTGCTAACAAGAAGGGGTTAATCTATTTTAGAAGTATACAACCTTCTAAATCGGTTTTTTCCTAAATAACTATATTGTACTATGATTATTGTTTTCGTAACTGAAATTAAACTAATCATCAGACAACTGACAAACTTATTTGGTGGTCAACCTAAACCGACCACGTCCATTATAACCAGTACTAAAAATGATCCATATCAGCTAGTACTAAAAATGATCCATTCAACCAATACTAAATATGATCCATTTCAACAAAAACCTGCTTCTACCTATTATTGCCTCCCACCTTGCCAGCTCCAAGTAAAATACATTAATGTAAAAGCACAAGAACTTGACAGAAACTAACCTGAAAGTAAAATGGTATTATTCACCTTATGCGCATGCGGTTGAGGAAGTCAGACAGCCTGTAGAGATTTTTCAGATTTGTGATGTTAAAGCAAAAAGAAAAGAGATCCATGCTTCTGACTTTAAATTAGATAATGTACAAGGAATTCTGTAGAACCTAATATCTTTAGCAATCACAGTCTGTCCATCTTCAGCCCCAAGATGACGCAAAACGACTTCCTCTAGACGTCCATCACGGTATGCATGCTGCGAAGAGATTTAAAAAACAGATGCTCATAACCTTGTCTAAGTTAATTTAGAGAATAGCAGCAAGACTAATACATAGTGTAAATTGCTGAAGAGGGGATCACAGTAAAGACCTATAGAACATCCATACATACCCTCTTTCTCAGTTTTGAGGGACAAACTTCTTTAACAATTTACACTTTTTATTGACTTCTAAATGTTGTTACACATGTCTTCGGGGAAGAAATTCAGACAGTGGTTGCAAACAAAGAGGGTTCAAAAAAATTATTTCTGCTCATCAGTCCGTACATATCTTAGCTTTTATGAGAAACTAAAAAAGAAAAGGTATAGAGGTGTCACGAAATTTGCAAAGTCATTTTTTTCAAGGTAAGCATATAAGAGAAAATAAAAGACTGGTATGTTATGTTATATGCAATCAACGCTACAACTGCCAACAATACAAAATTGAACGAACCATTATGAGCCAAACCTTCTTAACCACCTTTTAGGATTCTAATCAAGAACATTGAGGATGTCCAAAGGCTCATGACTCATTGCCTTTCATCAATCACTTATTCTATAGATTCATTAAATCATTAATCATGACGTCTCAAAAGGCTTCTATAGTTGACAAGGATAGCTAAGACTTTAATCCTGAACTAACAATAAGATACGCTATATGATATCAAAAATCAGATCATAAACTAAACATTATGGCTCAAGGGCATAAAACAGTCTTATTTTTTTTTCTTTCTTTTTTTGTCACTAGTAAGGAATAAGACATTAGGAAGCCTCATCCTCCAATACTCATCAAAGAACCTACCTAGAAGGTGGAATAATGGATTAAATCACGAGCCGAATTAGATATATAGTACCAATAAAGGAGAGAATCCACCAGGAAGCGGGTTTTTTGAGGGAAGCAATATTTTTGCAGTAATTTTATTGATGAATATACATTAATATTCACTTGATCATTCAATGGATAATATTTTGAGCATATTCATCAATGAATATCATAGAAATAGATTATTTATTCCCAGCTTCCCTCTGGATCAGCCCCAATATATTCCAAAATAATTATACACTCACAACAGAGCCTCATATTGCGCAAGATATTACAAAACACTGTAAATCAGTAACTAATAGTCTAATACTTTCAGTTACCTTATAGAAACAACTGGTTCCAAACGGGCACGCCCCATTCCCAAAGTCAAAGTGCCTGCAATCAATAGACCTGCAAAAGAAGGCATTATCAAGACGTAATTAGATATATATCATTACTCACATTGATGAATAGTGAAATGTTTATAGCAAAGTCATGGTAGTGTTTCTTCCACAAAGACACGAATAACTTTCTTGGTATAAAAAAGTAAATAGAAAAGCAAATAAAAGTTCACAATCAGCCTAAAAGTGAGGATATACAGGGAATAACAAGGTAAGAAATGGTGAGAATTCTAGAGTGAAACATCCACAGTAAGTGTTTGCATCAAAATTTCTCAATAACTATGCGTAAGAAAAGTTGTTGTCCTGATGTGTCATGACTGTTATTTGGACAGGAGCAGATAAGACAGGGAATAACAAGGTAAGAAATGGTGAGAAAGCTGCTATAATAGTGATCTATGTGCAGTATTTTGTACTGTGCAAGTCTGCTGCCGCATTAGTGATTAAAACAACACACAATTTCCATAGTCGAACTAAATTTCAAATGTTGATGCCTTGAAAATCCTATATCCATCCTCTCTCCTGCTTTAACACTATGAAGTACGAACCTTAGTATACATAGAGGTATCTAATTTCACAAAACTAAAAAAAATACTATAGTAAATCGTGTAAGTGAGCTGTGATATTGCAATGAAGGTTCTTACTCTTACAAACTTCCAACCAAGGGCCTCATATCCACCTTAAATGGCTAGACGGTCGTTTCTAAACTATGGTAACTGCCTATTCATCTTAACTTCTAGCGAGCCTATTGTTCCTTTCATTTCTCTGGACCTTGATCACCTTACAGTTTCTTGCATGAGAGTACGTGTGGTCTAGCAACGTTCATGAAAAGATTGATCTACAAGTTCTTGTGCATAGCAGCTGACTTATCAATTATCATTATCTTTGATCATGCATGCACTTAAGTTCTATCACTGCCTGGCCTAAGTGTAGTACAGGAGTCGATCAAATATTACATGTATTCTAATGATAATATAGTTTCTATTAAATACGGGGGTGGTGACCAAAGGTTCTTCTAAATGATTGTTCCCAGATGATAAATAAATATTGAGTCTTTAGTAAGACACAATAACGGGATCTTCTAAGTAAATGTCAAGTCCAGAAAGTCAGTAACAAACCATATGCTTACAAAGTAAAGAATGATGATTTTGTTCCTACAATGTTTGGCATTCGTAATTATAGCACATACTTATTGCATTGGCTGCTCTACTAATGATTATCTTCTTTTAGCAATATTTCCAAACCAATCTTACATATATACATGCACCCTCATGCATAGACCATAGTTACTTGTTGGTGTTATCTCTCTCGGGTATATACTGTCATGTGATTTCGTATTGTTTTGATTCATTCACTAGTCATGCAATTACATTAGAACTGAAACTCCATCCCATTTCCAATGTTGGGTAACAATTTTGGTTACAAGCATCAGAAATGAGGGGTGTCATAATATGTGCCCTTGAGGGTTCACAAGAAATCAATAAAAAAGGCTCTTATCCCAATGAGTTTGACAGGGTTAAAGAACCAAAAGGAACTATTGAGCACTTGCACAAATTATATTACGCAAAAGAGTGAACCTAGGATCTTGGGAAACTAATGCATCCTTCCACATGCTCCTATCCAGAGCCAGCTACTTCGATATAATACATCCACATATGAGAGTGTCTACCTCTCCTAACAAATCACTGATTTAAGCCACAATTACTCGTCAACATATATTCGGGATGACCAAACCATCTAAAGTGGTGTTTGGTAAACTTCTCCTCGAACATTCCCACAATCCCACCCCAACCTTCCTCAACGTACTACAAATATTTCCTTCCTTATCAACTTATGCATTCGTTCAGATATGAGATAGGGGTTGTCCTTTTTGAAAAGGGACCCGATGTCTACCTTTTAATTGACACAGGTGATGCCGTCATTCATACGAAATTTTTCGTTTTCACTTGATATGAGACATTTACAGATTGAAGTGTTCCCTGTACTTCAACTTTGCATATACACATCTGCTAACCTTGCCAACTAATCAACATGACACCAATGGTGAAATACATACACCATGTACATCATATGTCCTTTATATGAGCTACAGCAAGTGGACAAGCACTAGATACTTACCCTTGATGTTATCCTATACTCACAACCACATGCTTTCATGTTTCTTACTTCTATCATCATAGTTATCTATAATCACATTCATATATATATATATATATATATATATTCGGTTCTCGTCAAGAGCCTGCCACATCACTCCCTTGACACTTAATGTATTCTCTAGATCAACAACTGCCCTAAGAAAATTCTTTATAAACAAACATAATTCAGAATACACAAATGGTGATGGTTAAAAAACTATACCTGAGTCTTGATTTGTAGCTATCTACAATTTCCTGCTTTTCCTCCTTCGTTGCATACCAAATCACACTAGGAACAACGAAGTATGAAAGCTTCCTACATATGGGGCAAGACCTCAAAGCAGAATTCACATCCATTCCAGATGTCGGTGAACTACTTCGCCAATTCCTGATGCATGATATACAAAACGGATGATCACATTCTGATAGCAACCCAAATTTCCGCTCAGCTGCTGTTGGCTTTGAAGATACACGTTCAAGACAAACACTGCATTCTATTTCTTGACTATGCTTTAACGCTTCAAGATGCTTGTGTTTCTTCTCACAATTTTTTTTATGTTCATCCCTCTCATCCGGTCTAAAAGGATGCAAGCATTCTTTTCTGCATATAGGACATAAATCTCCATGAACATGAGGGCAATTTTCTCCCCGAGGACAATTACCAGCAGCAGCAAATGAACACATCACAATATCAGCTGGATTAGTACTCCTTGCCTGCCCAATAACATCATCTAACAAACCACTCTCCCCAGAACCTTCACCCCATGCAGAATCTGTAGCCGACACATACGGGGTACTTGACGCAGATAGATCCCCAATAACACCTGGCACTGAAGTAGCAGATACAGATTCTGAAACACCAAAATGGTAAGGATACGCAGACGAAGATCCAGAAGCTTGGCGTTGAGGAGGTTTCACATGGTCATATCTGCAACGACTACCATACGCACAAGCTCCTTTTTGATAAAACGTACACACCTGTTATACCAAAAACCAACAACCACAATCACAACTAAATAAACAGCAACACATTCTGTTTCACAATAAAAAAACAAGTAGCAGAAACCGTACATTATTAGCCGGGTCCTTCCAGTCATGCGAAAACTCACAATGCTCCCCTTTCAAGCATGCCCCATGAGCAAAAAACTTGCAGAGCACCCTATTTAAAAGCAAAAGTTCAATCATCATATCTTAATATACATTTCTTTGCTAGCAATTAATCATCCATCGATGATATCATTAAATCTAGGGTTTATATAAATAAAATCGAACTAAATAATAACACATACATCAAATTTCTAATTATTGCTCATCATGATAGCATAATAATATACATGTACAACAAAAATTCAAACTTACTCAACCAAAATTAACCTAATCAAGCATAAAAAACATAAACGAGCTATGTACGAAATCAGCAGAAACAGTGCAATTCATCACATTTTTAGAAGCAAGAAATTAATTGAAATGGAAATTGAAATTAACATTGAAATCGCAATCGGAATACATATTAATACCTGGTTCGATTACCCGGCAAAGACATGATCGATTAAATTTCAAGTTTTTAAAATCATAATCAGCCGATATGTTGATTTTAAATTAGGGCTAAATAAAGATAACAAAGTTGTTGTATTTGTATACGTATGAAGATGTTAACCTGCCCTCAAAGGCAACCTTTGGGGATGATTATGGATAAAGTTACAAACTTAACCTTTGACTATATGTCAATGTTTAAGTTGCACCCTGTTTGACTTTGTATAATCTTTAGTTAAAAAAAATAAAAGAAATGTGTCAAAATGTATTCTATTTCTATCTAAAAAGAAATTTTAATTAATAATATAATAATTATTAATAATTAACAATTTAAAAACGGTAAAATGTTGGTTTTGATTTTCATTTGAAATTATTGTTACATCTTTAATTATAAAAAATATCGTTGAGTGGAGTTAACGACATTTATTTTCGAGTGTCAACAATATACAATGACTAATTCTTCGTAAGAATCGATTAAAGAGTCCTTGTTAGCTAGCTTCGCATCGCATGAATATGAAAGACCTTTTGTGGATGATGATTTACATTAATTGTTATGTTAAATACATTAATAGCTCATCACACAAAAATCAAACATAAATGATCAGAAATTATTTGTGAGGGACCATTTTTGTTATTTGCCCAACTTATGGATAAGGAAAAATCCAATAATAGACTCTAACAGACCATCACACAATCACACCCCATTCCACTTGGACAAACATACACACATAAACAACTTCAAGCAAAAACAAATCCTAATTCCATGGCCACCATTTTTTCACCTTCAGCCCTCTTTACCACCACATCCACCACCACCAGCACCACCACCACCACCACAGCACCACCACTAACCAAACCTCACCTCCCCATCAGATCCACCACCAAACTACAATTACCAAACTTAACTACCACAGCACTAACTGCAACTGCACTAGCTGCAGCCACCATCATAGCCACTACCACTACCGCCATTCCTCCTGCCTTATCCGCTGAATCGTACGCCACGTACTACGGCACTGCAGCTAGTGCGGCCAACTACGGTGGCTACGGTGGAAATTCAGACAAGAAAGCCTCTGCTGAATACATTTATGACATCCCAGAAGGATGGAAAGAAAGACTAGTATCAAAAGTTGAAAAGGGAACCAATGGAACCGATAGCGAATTCTACAATCCAAAAAAGAGAACTGAAAAAGAGTACCTTACTTTTCTTGGCGGGCTTCGACAGTTAGCTCCAAAAGAAGCAGTTTTAAACAACCTGGCACTTTCAGATGTGAATCTGCAGGACTTGATTGCGAGTGCAGATAGCGTGAGTTCTGAAGAGACGAAAGACGATAAAGGGCAGGTGTATTATGTGTACGAAATTGATAGTGCGAGTGCACACAGTTTAATCTCAGTTACGTGTGCCAGGAACAAGTTGTATGCGCATTTTGTTATGGCACCTGCAGCAGAGTGGAAGAAGGACCAAGAGACATTGAAGCATATTCATGAGTCATTTAAAACTGTTGGATAGAAAAGAGTTAAATTTTCAAATGAATGGAGGTTCCTGTGAATAAAAAAACGCATAATTGCATACCCATATGTAAATTTTGGCTTTCAATGCATCAAGCATTTCTACCATACATCGTTACTGTACTAGATCTTATGCATTACGACGTAATCCTAATGATATATTCAATGCATTATGCATTCTTAGTTTGGCATGAATGGAGACTTAAACTGAAATCATATGTTTCATTATTCACAATGTAGGTAGCAATTTTGTGGTTCGATTTAGGTTCTGTTTTATGTTGAAGGGTCAAACTAGAATTATGAGCAAAACAGAACGGGTCAAACGGGTGAAAGTCCCCAAATGTATTTTTATTGCATTTAATTTTCAGATGCGTTTTATTAAATATTTATATGATTATTGTAATAATAAATCCAGTTATTCATGATCCCATTTAACGGATTAACTATTTATACAACTTATAAAAAATGGAATAAAGTGTTGTTTGTGAGTCAACGGGGTCTCGACTGCACTAACCCGAACCCATTTAGACCCGTGACCCAATCTATTGACCGACCTATCTTGCTACCACTACTTCATAATCTACATTCTTGCGACATTTGTAGCCTAACTGCCTAAGAAGCTGATCTAGACATGCAAAATAGCTTATTTAGACTTGCATAACTTTTACAGATACCTTATGAAGAAGTATTAAAACAAATGAAATTTGCAATTCTGCTTCTAATGTGTAGCAAACCATATAAAGCCATATCAAAAGGTAGTGCCAAAAGAACTATACATAAATACTTTATTAGCACACTATACATATAAGAAACTAAATCATGCAATTTTATATGATCTAATTATGTTTCATCAGTATAAAGTAGCACCATCATCATAGGAGACATGCCAACCTTGGCGGCAAGGTGGTGCATGTTCATCATACTCAGCACAACAGCTCCATCTTTTTTTCCAGTTGGCCCTCCCAGTATTTGGTCGATCAGTCTTCTCGTTCCATTTATATACAATGACCCCGGACCCATCACTCCATTCACCATCGATACCTTGGTGGGGTGGAGCCAGTGACAATAATCCTTTATCACCTACACGTTAATCAAGTACTTCGTAAAGTCACAATCATTGTTTTTAATAATGAAATATAAGATGACACAAGAAGGCCAAATCATATAAGTTCAGGTACTCGTGATTACAAATTCAAAAATGATGCATGAAACAGTAATTGAGGTTTAGCGCCAAAAAAAATGAAGGGTGCACTGTGTTTACTTATATACATCCATCAAATGTGTATAACAAATTTCTTACTCTGTAGTATATAATCCCATTATTTGATGCTATATCTTCTATGCAATTGTAGATGATGAAATCTGATTCTCACCAAGAAGCAGGGTTTGAACTTCAAAGCCTAAACACACTTGATGAAATTAATATTTTATTTAATCAGCTAAAAAGCCAAATGAAACTACTCTTGTTAAGCCATTGTTTTTCATTTTTCCTTCTTCCATCAGACTTCTATAACTTAACATTTGGTTCCGCCTTCAAGTACACCATCAGTTATGTCAATACTAAGCAATAACAAGAGGGGTAGCAATGTGGCATCCTCCTTAAACAATCACAATCACCCTAATCTAACATAGCAACAAGGATTAGATTTTCATTCCTGCAACTACTAGTAATGATTCACATATTATAATAATAAAGCATATGATACACATTGTTGGATGGAGAATGCATCTATCCATAAACTTCACATTCAAATTACAAGCAATTGATAGTCAACTAAGCAACCTTGTTTTCCTGTTTAAGGCTCAAAATTTCATTATAAAAATGAGATTTAGGAACCTCTGACACTTATAGTTCAAACACTACGAGAAGATGACCCATTGAAGCATTTTATCAAACACTACATGTGCAATTAAATTGTGCATCATTAACTAAAACATATAAATTCAAAACGACTATATATACGTATTGACGTATAGTTATATACATTATTAATTACGCATAGATCACTTTAATTTTATTTTTAACAAATTTACCATTGGTGTGGCCATGGAAGGAGCAAGCAGTTGGGGAATTATCTTTATCTTGATACAAAGTTTTGCACCTCAAACACATTTTCTTCGAATTGATGATACGTAATCTTCGTGGGTATCTTGGATTGATGCATGATGATCTGAATCGTGTGTTCTGATCGTATAAAAACATATGATTTTGTGAAACATTGAATGCCAACGCCATTGTTGAGTTCAAGAACATACTGATTCTGTTTTCAGTTCTTTTTTAGTGGCTAAAATTAAGTTGTAAATATTTATATAACGGACCCTTTGAGAATTATGTAATTGCAAAATATTCGCAAAAATTGTGTTTTATGTCTGAAACGTCCATGCATGTTTCTCAACTTAAGCAAACAAATTACCCCGTACTATCCTACCATCCAAAATCACAAGTGTGAAAATTTCCGTTTCAGTAGTGTTGCAGCAAGAGACTTACCACAGTGCTTAGAGGTCATTGACTAAGGCTGAAGGGTGATCTTCACCTGTCAATGGATGAAAGGTGACCTTCAGTAGTCAATAGATGAAGGGTGACTTTCAGTAGTCACCGGACGAAAGGTGACCTTTAGCTGTTACTGGATGAAGGTTAAGGATGAAGGGATCCTTCACACCATACACTACGAAAGGTCTCGAACCGAAGAGCTAAATAGCTCTTCGGCTGGCGATTCCCAGCTGGTAACCTACACCACATTCGAGCAAGTGTAGGTTGTACACCACGAAGTCGAGAACCTCCATCGGTATGGAAGTGGAAGTTGGGGAGTAAATGTTTAATGAATGAATTGGATCTCATTCCTTGTGGTGGATGGGTTATATTTATAGTGGTTGTGATTTGGACTATTATGGTTTCCTCTTTTCACTTCAATCCTTCGGACTGAAGTGTAGTAGACGTCCGCTTCCTTTCTCCTTACCTCTTTTGTTGGTCGTGTGTGACGTTAGTCATGTCGTTATCCCTTGTCGTCATCATGTACCCGTCTAGCATGTTGATCTCTGATCATGCTTTTGTCACATGATGTTGACTAGCACTTGGTGTCTTTTGTTGGCCTTCGACTCTGGCGTCAGCTATCATTCATTTCTTTGAGACATATATTATAGACTTAAGTTTGGGCTTAGACCTAGCCTGGTTCCTCATCAGCCCCCCAATCTAGTGTGATTCGTTACAATTTACGGATCGTACTAGATTTCCTAATGATATCTACTTGTGAATTTTTAAGGTTGTTTGTGAAGCTTCTTTGTTGTTTGCGTTCAAAATTCGTAACAGTGATTGGACCAATTCTTTTAGCTTCTCTCATTCCGTAAGCCACATCGATGTCATCGAGTGAATGTCTGTGTAGTCATTCGATTACTACAAGCCTTCAGCTGTTGGTTATGGTTCATCAGCGGATCAAGTGTTGAGCTGTAATACCCTTCAGCCTTGGTATACTTTAGTTACAGTAAATTGAGTACTTAGGTTCAGCAACTAGCATCAGTAGTTGAATGGTAACTTAATAATATCTTTATGATTATTCGACCACTGGTTCAATTTTCTCTTTGGGCATAAAAAACTTTGCTTTGTTTTAGTCTTTGATGATATACCCTTTGAACCCTTTGGTGCTAGTAACCATCAGTTATTGGGCCTTCGTAATTTGGTCCTCAACAACAAAGGTCTTCGGTGACAACGTTGTGATGATGGAAGGGAGGCGACGATCGTACCCATCAAACATAGTATTATATGGTGTATCGGTTTCTTTGTTGAGAGTAAACCTTTGATAGAAAACTTTGATTGTTAACGTTAGACTGCAAGCTTTGACTGCAAGTTTTGAGAGTTAACATTTGACAGCAACCTTTGACAGTAAACTTTGACAGCAAACCTTTGACAGTAAACTTTGACAGCAAACCTTTGACACCAGACGTTTGATAGTGAACCTTTGACACTAATCCTTTGATAGTGAACCTTTGACACTAACCCTTTGATGGTAAACCTTTGACAATAAAAGGTATTCGGCCATCGGGTTGACACCATTAAAATTTGTACGGTCATTGAGTGAAAGACATCAAAAATTGTTTGGTCATTGGATGAACGACTTTAAAAATTTTCGGTCATTGAGTGAACGACATCAAAAATTGTTTGGTTACCGGGTGAACGACATCAAAAAATTGTTCGGTCATTGGGTGATAAATAAACATTTGTTTGGTCATAGCAACCATTTGGTTATAGCATGTACCCGTGGGTGTTCGGCTTTAAGGGTTTGGCTGCAAGTTAAGCACTGTTATCTTCGATCACCAATACTTGCATCAATTCATTGGTCATCGAAACTAAGGTATTCTGTAACACCCCCAAATTTAATGATTTGCGGAAGCATACTTGGGTGTTACTAATCAATATACAAAGCACAAGATATACAGCAAACGACCTCTAAATGAGACGTTTTGTAAAATAATTACATTTCATAATTTAATCGTTTGAAAGCATATAGTTTTCTTTACAAAAATATATAAGCCTAGAGTCCGCGTATGTGGCGGGAGATTCTATTACATAACCATAGCTACAAAAGATAATGCCAAAGAATCTCCGTTATATGCAGTTTGGAAATCATGCGACTCTAGCTAGTAATCCTGGAGTGATCCTACTCCGTAAGTGTACCTGAGAATACATGCTAAAAAGGGTCAACCAAAAGGTTGGTGAATCTCACAGGTTTATCAGTAAATAATTCAGTTTGAACACAAGATTTCATCAGTAATGCCCGTAGGAGTATATCAAGTATTTGCAAATCTCGCAAAAGTAAAGTAATCAAGTTATACCGTTGCCATGAGGCTCATAATCGAAGCTTAACCCGTAAATAATCATTTGCTCCCGTGACATGCTCATAATTGAGCAAGCATAAGTAAACGAAATAATAGTCACCCGTTTCTACGTGTAAATCAGTACGTGGTAGCGCTACTACCCCGGGCAGGGAGGGTCATTTCCCTAATGGATCCATTAACTACTGTTCGCGCTTAATTCCATAACTAACGATATATGATGGAGAGACTTCTGTAAATAGTAATTAACTCATGCAATTCCGTTTGGTATGGAAATCAGTTTAGTACTTGTGTTCAAGAAAAATAAGTAGCATGTATCTCCCCCAATAAGATAAAACAGTAAAAGTGGGGCCGTAAGACTCACCTGAGTCTTTGCAAGTACGTTTATATCAATAAACGAATAAGTAATATCAACCGTAGGTTCTCCGAACCCGTAACCTTCAAATGCCTAAACATATAAAGTTAAGTAAGTAGATGTCTCGCAAGACCATCTAGGCTAGTTGTCTACATAACTCGTTATGTCCAAGTGTTTGTTTAGTAATCCGTTTGTAGTTTGAAAGCAAATATGGCCCGTTGGTGACGGTTTGTAATAATGATTCAAAGTGTTATCATTATATGTATCGTTGAATCAGGTTTCGTTATTTGTAAGTGTTCAACACTTAGTGTGAAAAGTATTTACAACATTTAATGACGGGGGTCCGGGGGCAGCGCCCCTGGTAGCGGGGTCCAAGGGGCGGCAGCCCCTGGCGGGGTCCAAGGGGCAGAGCCCCTGGCTGGGGTCGAGCTGCCAGGTCAGCTTGGATAGTGAAAAACGCATCTGGACTTGAATTTGGGTGAAATCAAGTGGTAAATTTTTGGTCTCGATACTTAGTAGAAATGGTTTGAAACTCTCTGTTTTTGGCGTCACTTATAGCGACACTTAAGGTTTAGGCGACACTTAGGAAGTGTCGCATAAAATTGCGAAATATGAGTTTAGGGCGTCACTTAGGTAAGTGACGCATAAGGTGGCGACACTTAGGCAGTGACGGTAACAAGTGTCGGTTTAAGGTTCTAGGCGTCACTAGAGTAGTGTCGGGCAAGAGTGTCGTATAAAAATTAGGTTTCGATCATAGGCGTCACTAAAGCAAGTGACGCTAGTAGTGACGGATATTGAAAATGCGTCACTTAGGTAGTGACGGGAAAAGAGGGCTTATGCGACACTTAGTCAGTGTCGCACGAAGTGACGCATATCTGGGTTCATCAGTGCGTCACTTACGTCTGATCGACGGATTTTGAGCCAAAAACATGTTTTCGGGTTTCCGTTTGGTCCGATTCTTTTACCCAACCCTCATATGAACATATTAAGCATATTTAAACCATAAACTAGTAAAAATGATCAAAAACGAGAGATGTCGGGATTTGTCGGAAACTTACAAAACGCCGAAATAAAATTCCGGAAAGATAGCGTTGTAGATCGTGATGTGGTGAACGTTTTTCTCCAAAGGAGGTGTATGATCCAAACTCGTTTTGACGTAGTATTTAAGGATTTTTGATGGTGGTGGTGTGGTGATTTAGAGAGAAAAAGGAAAGAAGAAAAGGAAGAGAGAGAGAGAGATAGATGAAAGTGAAGAAAGAAAATGGGAGGTGGGGGTTTTATCCCCACTTTTCAGCTTTCTCGCCCCGCGTTCCGCGTGGTGTTCGTTTGCTCCGTCGTTTAGACGTTAAATAACTATTTTAAATATTAAAAGTGCGTTTTTAAAATACAATTTATTACGCGATATTTTATTTAAATGTTTTACAATTCAATTTATATTTGAGTTATAAGTTGTAAGTTATTTTATTTAATCTGTGCGTTTTAATATTTCAAATTGTGTAAGGTTTGTTTGTACGATACGAATGAATACGAAATATTATCATAATAATATTTTTGACATAACAACGTTATTTAATAAAATTGGTCACCAACGTCCGTATTAAATTGAATCGAAATACATTCGATTTAAATTGCGTATGATTTAACCAAATCGCATTTTCATATATATTCAACAATATATATAATTCGATACATAAATTAGCCTAACACAGAACTAATTACATGTATTAACAAAGAATTAGGCACTAATTCTATTCCTAATTTGCCGGTTGTTACATTCTCCCCCTGTTAAAAGAATTTCGTCCCGAAATTTAAGTCGAAGTCACGTTAGGGGTAGAATCGGTGAATAAGTGGGGATACTTGAGTCGTATTTGGTCTTCCCGTTCCCAAGTGAATTATGGACCGCGCCGCGAATTCCACCTGACTTTGACGATTGGAATACGACTTTGTTTCAGTTGTTTGACCTCACGGTCCATAATTTCGACGGGTTCCTCAACGAAATGAAGTTTGTCATTAATGCGAATCTCGTCAAGTGGTATGATAAGTGTCTCGTCAGACAGACATTTCTTTAAGTTAGAAATATGAAAGGTAGGGTGCACGCTGCTGAGTCCAGAGGGCAGCTGCAGTCGATATGCCACTAGACCTATCCTCTCGAGGATCTCAAAAGGCCCAATGTATATGGGGTTTAATTTTCCGCGTTTGCCGAATCGGATTACGCCTTTCCAAGGCGATACCTTTAAGAGTACTCGATCCCCAACTTGGAACTCGAGTGGCTTGCGTCTCACGTCAGCATAGCTTTTCTGACGATCACGCGCGGCTTTGAGTCGGTTTTGGATTTCAACGATTTTCTCTGTGGTTTCATGTATAAGTTCAGGACCAGTGAGTTGACTATCTCCCACTTCAGTCCAACAGATCGGTGATCGGCACTTACGACCGTATAGTGCCTCAAAAGGTGCAGCCTTAATGCTGGCGTGATAGCTGTTGTTGTATGAGAATTCGCACAACCGTAGATGTCTTTCCCAATTTGTACCGGAATCCACTACGCAGGCTCGTAGCATGTCTTCCAGTGTCTGAATAGTTCGTTCGCTCTGGCCATCGGTCTGAGGATGGTACGCGGTACTCATATCGAGACAGGTACCCAGTGATTTTTGGAGTGATTGCCAGAAGCGAGATGTGAATCGAGCATCCCTGTCAGAGATAATTGAGATAGGGACACCATGTTGGCAAACGATTTCCTTGATGTAAATTTGTGTAAGGCGTTCCATTTTATCGGTTTCTCTGATTGCCAAGAAATGAGCTGATTTGGTGAGACGATCGACGATCACCCAAATGGTATCGCAACCGCTCGCCGATTTAGGTAGTTTGGTTATGAAATCCATGGTAATTTGCTCCCATTTCCATTGAGGAATTTCAGGTTGTTGGAGCAATCCGGAAGGTCTTTGGTGCTCGGCCTTGACCTTGGAACAAGTTAAGCATTTGCTGACGTACAAGGCAATGTCAACTTTCATGTTCGGCCACCAGTATAACTCCTTGATGCCGTGATACATTTTGTCGGATCCCGGGTGGATAGAATACTTGGACTTGTGAGCTTCATCCATCACCAAGTCCCGAAGGTTTCCGAAATTAGGCAACCAGATTCGGTTTGAGAAATACCTAATCTCGTTGGGTCTGATCTCGAATTGTTTATCCATGCCTCGCAAGGCCTCGTTCTTGAAGTTATCGGGTTTCAGGGCTTCGAGTTGGGCAAGGTGTATTTGGGTGGTGAGGTCGTTATGAATGGTAATACTGAGTGCTCGGACTCGAAGTGGTTTTGTTCGTTCTTTACGGCTGAGAGCATCAGCAACCACGTTTGCTTTGCCCGGATGATATTTGATCTCACAGTCGTAATCGGTGAGTAATTCAACCCATCTACGTTGCCTCATGTTAAGATCTTTCTGGTTGAAAATGTGTTGGAGGCTTTTGTGGTCGGTGAATATGGTGCTGCGGGTACCATAAAGATAATGTCTCCAGATTTTTAAGGCGAACACCACGGCCCCTAGCTCGAGGTCATGAGTTGTGTAGTTTTTCTCGTGAACTTTAAGTTGTCTGGAGGCGTAAGCAATGACCTTGTCTCGTTGCATCAGTACGCAACCGAGACCTTGGTGAGAAGCATCGCAGTATACCACGAAATCATCAGTGCCTTCGGGTAGAGATAGAATGGGTGCACTGCAAAGCTTGGATTTCAACAGTTGAAATGCCGACTCTTGTTTATCGGTCCAATCAAATTTCTTTTCCTTCTGAGTCAGCACGGTGAGGGGTTTGGCAATTGTTGAAAAGTTTTCGATGAAGCGGCGGTAGTAACCGGCCAATCCCAAGAATTGGCGTACCTCAGTGGGAGTGGTTGGTGCTTGCCAATTCTTGATTGCCTCGAATTTTGACGGGTCTACATGAATTCCCTGACTGTCGATAACGTGCCCAAGGAATTGAACGGTGTTTATCCAGAACTCACACTTAGAGAATTTGGCGTAAAGCTCTTCGTGTCTAAGTAGTTCTAGGATGGTTCCGAGGTGTTGTGCGTGCTCTTGTTCGTTTCGTGAATAGATAAGAATGTCATCGATAAAAACAATGACAAACTTGTCGAGGTACGGTTTGCACACCCGATTCATAAGGTCCATGAATACAGCCGGTGCGTTGGTTAGGCCAAAGGGCATTACTTGGAATTCGTAGTGCCCGTAACGGGTTCTGAATGCGGTTTTTGGGATGTCAGCATCGCGAACACGCAACTGATGATAACCTGATCGAAGATCAATCTTTGAATAACAGCTTGATCCTTGAAGTTGATCGAACAGGTCATCGATTCGAGGGAGTGGGTATCGGTTCTTGACGGTTAGTTTGTTCAACTCTCTGTAGTCAATACACATTCGGAATGAACCGTCTTTCTTTTTGACAAATAAGATCGGAGCTCCCCAAGGTGAAGAACTCGGTCTGATGAATCCTCTATCCAGGAGTTCCTGTAGCTGAGTAGACAACTCCTGAAGTTCGGATGGGGCTAGGCGATACGGTGCTCGGGCCACCGGTGCGGCACTCGGCACGAGATCAATCGAGAACTCAACCTGTCTAGGTGGAGGTAAACCAGGTAGTTCTTCTGGAAAGACTTCGGGAAAGTCTCTAACGATTGGCACATCTTCAAGTCGCTTCTCCTCCGACTTTTTCTCCGTGATGTGCGCGAGTATTGCTGGGTAACCCTTTCTCAGAAATTTTCGGGTTTTTAAACAGGAGATTAAGTTTAGTCTCGAACCACCGGTCTCCCCCTGTATGATCAAGGTACTACCGGCGGCGAGAGGAATTCGGACGATTTTATCATGGCAAACAATTTCGGCCCAGTGCTTGGACAACCAGTCCATACCCACGATGACATCAAAACTTCCTAGTTCAACAGGCATTAGATCGATTGAGAAGGTTTCGTTTGCGAGGTTTAAAGTGCAATTGGGTATCACACTACTGGTTTCTATGAGCTTACCATTTGCGAGCTCTACAGTGTACTTAACATCTAAGGCCGAAGGGGTGATATTAAGTAGTGGGCAAAACTCATCAGATATGAAACTTTTATCAGCACCGGTATCAAATAATACTGAAGCAGTAAGATCGTTGAGAAGAAACGTACCCGTTACAACATTCGGGTCTTCTCTAGCTTCCCCAGCTTTGATGACGAATGCTCTACTACGAGCAGGGTTGTTGTTCCGTTTGTTGCTGTTGTTGTTGTTGTTGTTTTTCTGCTTAGGGCAATTATTCTGAAAATGCCCAGGACTTCCGCACCCATAACAAGTCTTCGGGGCACTGGTGTTTCGACAATCCTTGGCCAGATGCCCAAAGCGTTTGCAGTTTGTGCAAGGGCAGGAACCGTCGTGGTGACGATTGCATTTGGGACAGTAGGGCCTGCTTCCACTGTACCCTTTCTTTTCAGAAGTGCCGGATGAATAAGCCCTAAGGGGCTCAGGCTTTCGGTTGGTGACTTGGTTGGATGAGTTGGGGTTTCCTTCCCACTTTCGTTTGTTGTTTGCAGGTGGGGCTGAGATTGTGTTACGGCGGACAGCGTTTGCCGTGAGTTCATGGGCCATACGGATGGCGTTCTGGATAGTACCTGGTTTGGATGAAGTCACCAGGTCCTGGAGTTTCTCGGGCAGTCCATCAATGTATTTCTCGATCCTCTTGTACTCAGGATCGACCATGGTTGGGCACAGAAGTGCCAGTTGGTGGAAACGGTTGGTGTAACCGGTGATATCATCACCTTGCATCTTATGGTTCCAGAATTCCAGCTCCAGTTGTTTCAGTTCATCCCTGGGGCAATACTCACCCCTTAACATCTCCTTCAACTCCTCCCACGGGAGTTTGTAAGCATTGGCAACGCCCACAGTTTGGGCATAGGTGTTCCACCACGTGAGTGCGGTGTCAGTAAAAGTACTAACAGAGAACTTAACTTTGTCCCCCTCCGCACAGTTGCAGATAAGAAATACCGATTCAACTTTCTCGATCCAACGTATCAGACCAATAGCTCCCTCGGTACCTGCAAAGTTTAGAGGTTTGCAGTTCTGGAAGTCCTTGTAAGAACAAGGTTTAGCAGCAGAGGTTTCAGCGGCATCGCTGTTTCTCGAGGAATTTGGTGGTGTATTCCGAGCCAAGGCTTCAGTAACAGCCTGGGTTATAAGGGAGGTAATCTGGGCGTCGGTGTATGGTCGTGTCTTTGGCGGCATGATTCTTCAATAAAAGAAATGAAGATACATGAGATTTTGTATGAACTTGTAATTGTCACAGATGTACATGTATGAAAGCAGTAATACATAACATCAACATGGAAAATGACAATTAGTGTGAGTTGAGATAACAAGTGATATTTGATAGATAAAGTGAGTTTAAAAGTTACATCCTACAGGGATATTACAAAAGGTGTCGGGAATTGTTACATCCGACTAGTTTATAGAGTAGCGCTAGATAGTCATTAGATTACAAGATAGATTACAAGACAAAGGCTACGCTAGTCTTCTTGTAGATTAATTTGTTCCATTAGCGCGACAAGGCGGTCCACAGTTTCTGCTAGTCGGTTGGTTTGCCTGGCGTTGTCTTCCACCAAGGCCAGTCGTTGTGCTATTGTTCGAGAGTGATCCGCAGTCTCCTGTGAACGCTGTTCACATTCTTCTAGTCGGTTTCTTACAAGTTCATCCGCACCTAATTCGGCGGTCATGGAATCCTGAATTATGCTTACAGAGAGGTTGGTATCCTCTTGTTCTCGCTGTAGTTGTGATATGCGGTCAAGAGCTTGACGAAACAGGTAGGTCATTCGGTGTTGTTCCAGTTCCAAATTTTCGAGTCTTTACTCCTGACTGCGGAGTTGGATAGCCAACATTGGCACCGTGAGATGTGCCGAGTTCTGAGAGTTAGGTACAGGATAAGGGCTGGTTCGAGGTGACCTTGTGTTCCTCCTGGCTACTCGTGGGTTCCGTGACCCATGTGAGTGAGAGTGTGTCGGATTAGGTGGTGTGTTTGCCATTCCTGTGGCAGAGTGTAAGTAAGACGAGGCTAATATATATAAATATATAATATCCAGCCTAAAGTCTAGCACGTATCAAGTAATGGTCTGGTTCTCTCGTGGTCAGAGTCAACTAACGCATTCCTGTTCGACACAACCATTTCAGACCTCACATCATCTTTCCTTAATTGTACATAGTTGATCAGGCTATGTTAAATTAAAGTCGTATGATGTAATTCCTGAACCAATCATGCCTAGTAAGGAAATACTGCCTAATGGTCATAGTCTAGGCCCACTAAATGCAACCTAGTTCACTATAACCTTAGGCTCTGATACCAATCTGTAACACCCCCAAATTTAATGATTTGCGGAAGCATACTTGGGTGTTACTAATCAATATACAAAGCACAAGATATACAGCAAACGACCTCTAAATGAGACGTTTTGTAAAATAATTACATTTCATAATTTAATCGTTTGAAAGCATATAGTTTTCTTTACAAAAATATATAAGCCTAGAGTCCGCGTATATGGCGGGAGATTCTATTACATAACCATAGCTACAAAAGATAATGCCAAAGAATCTCCGTTATATGCAGTTTGGAAATCATGCGACTCTAGCTAGTAATCCTGGAGTGATCCTACTCCGTAAGTGTACCTGAGAATACATGCTAAAAAGGGTCAACCAAAAGGTTGGTGAATCTCACAGGTTTATCAGTAAATAATTCAGTTTGAACACAAGATTTCATCAGTATTGCCCGTAGGCGTATATCAAGTATTTGCAAATCTCGCAAAAGTAAAGTAATCAAGTTATACCGTTGCCATGAGGCTCATAATCGAAGCTTAACCCGTAAATAATCATTTGCTCCCGTGACATGCTCATAATTGAGCAAGCATAAGTAAACGAAATAATAGTCACCCGTTTCTACTTGTAAATCAGTACGTGGTAGCGCTACTACCCCGGGCAGGGAGGGTCATTTCCCTAATGGATCCATTAACTACTGTTCGCGCTTAATTCCATAACTAACGATATATGATGGAGAGACTTCTGTAAATAGTAATTAACTCATGCAATTCCGTTTGGTATGGAAATCAGTTTAGTACTTGTGTTCAAGAAAAATAAGTAGCATGTATCTCCCCCAATAAGATAAAACAGTAAAAGTGGGGCCGTAAGACTCACCTGAGTCTTTGCAAGTACGTTTACATCAATAAACGAATAAGTAATATCAACCGTAGGTTCTCCGAACCCGTAACCTTCAAATGCCTAAACATATAAAGTTAAGTAAGTAGATGTCTCGCAAGACCATCTAGGCTAGTTGTCTACATAACTCGTTATGTCCAAGTGTTTGTTTAGTAATCCGTTTGTAGTTTGAAAGCAAATATGGCCCGTTGGTGACGGTTTGTAATAATGATTCAAAGTGTTATCATTATATGTATCGTTGAATCAGGTTTCGTTATTTGTAAGTGTTCAACACTTAGTGTGAAAAGTATTTACAATATTTAATGACGGGGGTCCGAGGACAGCGCCCCTGGTAGCGGGGTCCAAGGGGCGGCAGCCCCTGGCGGGGTCCAAGGGGCAGAGCCCCTGGCTGGGGTCGAGCTGCCAGGTCAGCTTGGATAGTGAAAAACGCATCTGGACTTGAATTTGGGTGAAATCAAGTGGTAAATTTTTGGTCTCGATACTTAGTAGAAATGGTTTGAAACTCTCTGTTTTTGGCGTCACTTATAGCGACACTTAAGGTTTAGGCGACACTTAGGAAGTGTCGCATAAAATTGCGAAATATGAGTTTAGGGCGTCACTTAGGTAAGTGACGCATAAGGTGGCGACACTTAGGCAGTGACGGTAACAAGTGTCGGTTTAAGGTTCTAGGCGTCACTAGAGTAGTGTCGGGCAAGAGTGTCGTATAAAAATTAGGTTTCGATCATAGGCGTCACTAAAGCAAGTGACGCTAGTAGTGACGGATATTGAAAATGCGTCACTTAGGTAGTGACGGGAAAAGAGGGCTTATGCGACACTTAGTCAGTGTCGCACGAAGTGACGCATATCTGGGTTCATCAGTGCGTCACTTACGTCTGATCGACGGATTTTGAGCCAAAAACATGTTTTCGGGTTTCCGTTTGGTCCGATTCTTTTACCCAACCCTCATATGAACATATTAAGCATATTTAAACCATAAACTAGTAAAAATGATCAAAAACGAGAGATGTCGGGATTTGTCGGAAACTTACAAAACGCCGAAATAAAATTCCGGAAAGATAGCGTTGTAGATCGTGATGTGGTGAACGTTTTTCTCCAAAGGAGGTGTATGATCCAAACTCGTTTTGACGTAGTATTTAAGGATTTTTGATGGTGGTGGTGTGGTGATTTAGAGAGAAAAAGGAAAGAAGAAAAGGAAGAGAGAGAGAGAGATAGATGAAAGTGAAGAAAGAAAATGGGAGGTGGGGGTTTTATCCCCACTTTTCAGCTTTCTCGCCCCGCGTTCCGCGTGGTGTTCGTTTGCTCCGTCGTTTAGACGTTAAATAACTATTTTAAATATTAAAAGTGCGTTTTTAAAATACAATTTATTACGCGATATTTTATTTAAATGTTTTACAATTCAATTTATATTTGAGTTATAAGTTGTAAGTTATTTTATTTAATCTGTGCGTTTTAATATTTCAAATTGTGTAAGGTTTGTTTGTACGATACGAATGAATACGAAATATTATCATAATAATATTTTTGACATAACAACGTTATTTAATAAAATTGGTCACCAACGTCCGTATTAAATTGAATCGAAATACATTCGATTTAAATTGCGTATGATTTAACCAAATCGCATTTTCATATATATTCAACAATATATATAATTCGATACATAAATTAGCCTAACACAGAACTAATTACATGTATTAACAAAGAATTAGGCACTAATTCTATTCCTAATTTGCCGGTTGTTACATATTCGACCATCTATCCCTTGGCTACAAGAGGTATCAGCTGTCAAGCCTTCAAGCATCGGAACTAAAGGTGCTAGTTATCAATTCAAGGTCTTCGGTTATGTAGGCTTCGGCCATTGTAAGTGCGTACTTACTTATAATATTTTTTTATCATCGCGCCTTTATTCATGTGGATGGCCTTCGTTTTAAAATAATACCCGAAGTTAATCTTTAAATGAAACCATTGACAGCAACCATTGACAGCAACCATTGACCACAACCATTGGCAGCAACTGTTGATAGCAACCATTGACTGCAACCATTGGCGGCAACCATTGTCCATAACCAATGACAACAGTTTTAGCAGCAGCAACTGACAACGAGTTTCAGTATGTTTCTTTGCAGTACTATTGTGATGCGTTTCTTGTGTCCACCTAAATTTGTTTTCATTTGAATAGGTCTCCATGGCTAAGAGTAATATGCATATTAGTGACTCTTAGATGACTCGAAAGAAAGTTTTCAAACTTTGTAAATATAATAGAATTCCACAAATTATGAATCCTTTTTATTCATGTCCGAATGTGACTATTGATAATACACCGGAGGGTATGATCGGTTGATACACCCATTTCTTTGGTTATACCGATTTGCATTTTTCATTTTCCAGATTATTATTTTTGGTACTTTCAATGCTATAGTCTTAATATCATGCAGTTAGCAACAATAGGACTTCTCTAGATTATTAAGTTTAAGATCCAATGTAGGGCTTTGAAGATATAGCCATTGGTTATCATCTTTAATCAAGTACCCCTATATACTATCGTACATCCCTTAACGGAGTGGTGAATGGATGACGACTATTAGGTAAAAATGAAGCTTCACACCTCACCAGTATTGAGAATGTTGTTATTCATCTTTTTAACTGAAGATTACTATTGGTTGAGTTGGGACCTATGTTGAAGGTCGCGTAGTCGAGAGTTCCCAACACGCAAGTTGCTAGTGATGGGGATTGCGTTCCTCCCAAAAAGGATAAGATTGTGAATAAATGTGTGTTGAAGCCAAAAAGACATTTTGTTGCTATGGAGATGAGTGACACCATCCCTGAGTCAAAGTCTACGCAGCTTCTTAAGAAAGGTATGAGCTTCTACTACTACTATTATTAGTTCATCTCACATATTTGTTGAACCACATATGTTGAGCAACCTAGTGGCTCTAAAAAGCAAAAGGTTGATACATTAAAGGACATTGAGAAATATGTTATAGGTATGGATCATCCGTGTAGTGATGATGGTGGCAAGAATGATTGAATGGTCTATGGTAATGGCGTTCGGAAGGAGGATGAAGATGATGGTGTTGAGAATGATGTTGATCATATCCATAATAATCGGGATGATGGTGTTGAGAATGATGTTGTTGCTATCCATGATCACTAGGATGATAGTGTTGCTGACGAGGGTAGGTTCAATGAGCCTTCTTTTCACATTGATTCAGAAGTAGGACATAAGGTATTTCACTAAACGTTATGTATAAGAAATTCGGTTTTGTTGGATATTGATGAGATTTGTGAGGAATTCATCCCCTCTTTACCAAATGAATATGAAATGATTGTCATTGGGAGGTTACCTACTACCCTTAGGGGTGTTGAACAAGTTATTTTCCTTATACACCAATATTGTTCAGCTGGATGGTGCGGGAATTAGAAAGTGAGATACTTGTGTATTTTTAGTGAAGAAAGAGAGGGTTATCACACAACGGTTGAAGATTGATACCGTCATTCACGAAGATTAAATAGCCGGCCCAAGTCAGAAGGTAGCAAAGCTTGGATAGGATGATCATCTCAAAATTAAGTTGAAAGCGATGCTTAAAGATCAGAAAAATACCCTCAAAAAGTTAAAGAATAGAGAGGAGTCGCTTCAAGCAAAAGTGTTAGGGGTGTAGCTGCTCAAGTTGTTGAGTTGGAAGCTAAGTAGGAGGACATATGTTGTAGAGTTGTTGGCTTTCGAGAATGAGTTTAAACATTTCAAAGCATCTGAATTAGAGAATGACCGGTTGAGATAGGAGATGCGATGGATTGCTAAAAATGCCTCTAACAATTTGTTTTGAGAATTTCGTTGTAGCCATGAATTTTTTCCCTCCATTAGGCAGGTTGAGGTATGATCATTCTTATACATACTAAACTAATATACATAACGAGTATGCCTCTTACGGCTTTATGTGTGTCTTTTGTACAATCGTTAGTTTATGATAAGCATTATCTAAGCTAAAGGTTATGAAAATGCGTTTGATAAAATACTGGTGGAGGAGTCCAAGTATTACTCACCTGTTGTTGAGCACGAGCTTGAATAAATTGAACATTCACTTGCTGCTCGAGTATGCGTAACTTAAGAGAGTGGATGTCATAAGGGCTTATTGAAAGGCTATGAAAGTAAGACTAATGAACTACCGATTGAGAAATCAGAGTATAACTCACCTGATGCTGAGAGTAAGCTTAAAGAACTGGATCGGTCTTTTTTGTTGATCGAGTATCAATATATGAAGCGCCTTGAGGAAAATTGTGATATTACCATTGATGAGTTTAACATGATTATTCCTGAGGCTGCTCTTGTCGATAAGACCCATCTCTTGACCACTGATAATGAACGTGTTTGATCATCTTCGGCATCAATTTGTTTGTTGTGTGTCTTTTGTGTCTTGTTTTGATCAAAACATTTATTGGCTGTTGTATCAGCCCTTTTTATTTCCTATGTAATGAATGAGGCGGAATACTCATGAAAATTTATAACTTTTGTGGTTTGAGGATATTCATGACCTCAATATTTTGGTTTATGTTTGAGGTTTTCATGTATTAGCATCAACAAGTATTTTAAATGTTATATTCTTGTTTGCATTCCATACTTATGTGTTGTATTATGTAAGCAAACAATTCCTGCAAGTAATTGCAGTCATCAATTGCGGTCATTTGTTACGGTCACTATATTCGTTGCATTCATTCGTTTACTCAATGACACTTGAAAATGATAAAACTAAATGAATACCTATAAACAATTTGCAATTATTTGTTACTGAATGACACTTGACAATAGTCAAGTTAAAAGGAATATCTATTAACAATTTGCGGTCATTCGTTTACTGAATGACACTTAACAACGGTCAAGTTAAATAGATACCTGCAAACACTTGCAGTCATTCGTCTTATTGACACTTGAAAATTATCAAGTTAAAAGAATATCCTTAAACAATTTGCGGTCATTCGTTTACTGAATGACACTTGACAATAGTCAAGTTAAATGAATACGTGCAAACACTTGCAGTCATTCGTTTCATTGACACTTGAAAAATATCAAGTTAAAAGGATATCCATAAACAATTTGCGGTCATTCGTTGCAGTCATTCGTTTATTCGATGACACTTGAAAATGATCCAGTTAAATGAATACTTACAAAAAATTGCAGTAGTTCGTTTACTGAATGATACTTGAAAATTATCAAGTTAAATGTGTTTGAACAAAGCGTCCTTTGCAGACACGTGGTATATTATTAGGTGACCACTTACCTCGCAGTGACTGTAAAAGTTGTCACAACGAAGCTAATTAGTGAGGAAAGCTTAACCCATCGGTGTCCCAGCCATTGCCGAGACATTGGAGCAAATTTGAGGGGTGTGCTCAGCCAGTGTAATGCCAGCTGTTCTACTGAAACTTTAGATTACTTCAATAAATGATATTGTTTTTGATAGAAGCTCCATCCAAACAGATGGTACCATAGGATTTCATTCATTAAAATAAAGAAAGTTACAATTGGAACATAGACCAGCAAAACTAGTGGAAAGACGTAGCTAGTCTTTCATATCTAACATGTAGATTCACATGTATATAATAAAGTAAACTTGAAAAGTTCATTAGAGCGAATTAGGGAGGTGCGCTCAACCATGATATTTTCATAATTCTTGTATGATTGAGTAGCCTGATCCGAGATTGTTCTATCCAAATTGAATTATAAAGAGTTTTAGTAACTCTTCGTCACATGCTAAGAGATTTGAGGTTCTTCATGAGCATTTTTTCTTGCAAATGAACCAAAGGTTTTACTTACAAGCGGTAATATACCAATGTAGGCTCCAAGTTCCATGTTGCTAACTAAAATACCTTTAGATATTATTATTAAAGTCACAACTAAATATAAGTTAAACCCCCAAATGATCAGTAGTCAGATTTAATGTACCCTAAAGGGTCAATCGACTGTAGTATGACGGAGTCAATCGAAATAGGTATGAAGGGAACGACCGATTGGATTTACTGTAGTATGAATGGAATGAACGAATGTAGTATGATGGGGTCGATCGACTGTAGCATGATGGGATCGATCGATTGTAGCATGATGGGGTCAATCGACTATAGTATGATGGGGTAGATTAAAAGAGCAGATAGATTTTAGAACAAAAATATCGATTGAAAGAAGTATGGTAGGAATGATCGAATGTCTTATGAAGGTGTTGATCGACTGTATCTTGAAGGGATCGAGCATAATAAATATAACATGAATGATCGTCAGGAACGATCGACTGTAATATGAAGGCGTCGATCGACTATAGCTTTAATGGATCAATCGGACGCACAATTAAAGGAAATATCAACTTTAATAAGAAGGCGCAGATCGAATGTAGAATGAAGGGATCGATCGACTGTATCTTGAAGGGGTCGATCGCAATAAGTATAACAGGGACGATCAGCTGTAAAACGAAGGTGTCCATCGAGTGTAGCTTAAGTGGATCGACCGAAAGCATAATGAAGGAAAAGATCAATGGTACCATGAAGGCGTCGATCAAATGTAGTATCACAATAAATATAACATAAAAGATTGACATGAACGATCGACTGTAATATGAAGGCGTCGATCGACTGTAGCTTTAATGGATCGATCAAAAGCACAATTAAGGGAAAGATCAACTTTAATATGAAGGCGTAGATCGAATGTAGTATGAAGGGGTTGATCACAATAAGTATAACATCAAAGATCGACATGAACGATCGACTGTAATATGAAGGCGTTGATCGACTGTAGCTTTAATGGATCAATCGAAAGATTTTAAGGAAACTTATGCACAATGTAAAGACCTTAGCGATTTGTGTTTCTGTTTCTAAGTAACATCTTTTAACAAAGAACCGAATACGTAAGGCTTCATCTTAGGATGAAATTATCATAAATTGCAAATAACGTAGATTAGAGATTTAGAACCTGTAAATCGGAATGAGAGTGTGAAGAATTCATGGAACACGTTAGCTAGTTGTAGCGGTCCCACGGATGGCGCCAAATGTTGCAGCAAAAGACTTACCACAGTGCTTAGAGGTCATTGACTAAGGCTGAAGGGTGATCTTCACCTGTCAATGGATGAAAGGTGACCTTCAGTAGTCAATAGATGAAGGGTGACTTTCAGTAGTCACCGGACGAAAGGTGACCTTTAGCTGTTACTGGATGAAGGTTAAGGATGAAGGGATCCTTCACACCATACACTACGAAAGGTCTCGAACCGAAGAGCTAAATAGCTCTTCGGCTGGCGATTCCCAGCTGGTAACCTACACCACATTCGAGCAAGTGTAGGTTGTACACCACGAAGTCGAGAACCTCCATCGGTATGGAAGTGGAAGTTGGGGAGTAAATGTTTAATGAATGAATTGGATCTCATTCCTTGTGGTGGATGGGTTATATTTATAGTGGTTGTGATTTGGACTATTATGGTTTCCTCTTTTCACTTCAATCCTTCGGACTGAAGTGTAGTAGACGTCCGCTTCCTTTCTCCTTACCTCTTTTGTTGGTCGTGTGTGACGTTAGTCATGTCGTTATCCCTTGTCGTCATCATGTACCCGTCTAGCATGTTGATCTCTGATCATGCTTTTGTCACATGATGTTGACTAGCACTTGGTGTCTTTTGTTGGCCTTCGACTCTGGCGTCAGCTATCATTCATTTCTTTGAGACATATATTATAGACTTAAGTTTGGGCTTAGACCTAGCCTGGTTCCTCATCAAGTAGCAGGCTTGGGTGAGTTGAAATAATCGAACCATTAATCAAGTTAACCGAAGAATCGAAAAACGTACTGAACCAACAAGGACCAGTTGTGAGTATTGACTTGTGACGATGCGAGTTTAGTAACAAGGGAAAATGCTAGTAACGTGCGCACCTATTTCCCAACATAGTACGGAGTATTCGTGAACTTTAACCGCGAGGATCTGTCAAAATAAGGCTGCATTTTATCTTCCAGTACGTTATTGTCTTGATGTAAATATATTAAGAGCACAAAATTTTGCAATATCTTGCATTTTGACTAAAGGCTTACAAAACTTCAATGATATATTGTGACAAGTGCAATAGTTGATTGATAATCTAATTAAAAAGTCACACAATTTACAAGGTACATACGAGCTAGCAAATCCGAGATCTAAATACAAGTGACGACATACAATAAAAAACACCTTTAAAACATTCACCAAAGTTCATAGGATCTAATAGAGTAGCCGGCATTAAGTTACATGTGTTCGATCTCGGAGTGCATGGCTTCATCCTCATCTTCGTGTTCTTGATTGGAATCTATCCTAGAAACACCACAATGGCCATGACCAAAGGCCTTAACATGATCTTTAAGTGACCGTTTGTGCTTAAAATCAGAACCACAATTACAATACCAAATCCTTCCACAATTCTTTTCATGTGTTCTCCAATCACCTTTAACTGCAATTGCCTTGCCACATTTAGTGCACTCAAATGGCTTGGTTCCATGCTTTCTCTTGTAATGTGTTTGAAGGGTTCTAAAGTCTTTGAGTGGTCGAGACCTTAGATGGTCAATGTGGTGCCTGCAACCAACTACACAGCAGTAGCATGGCATCTTTAGCATTGTTATAGGCTGAGATCCCCTTAAAGACTCTGGTCCCTTTCTATATTGTGATCCATGTCCCCACATATGCATCTGAGATTTATAAACAGATATAAATTAGGGTTAATACTCTGAAAATGTATCAAAATGTACTCGAAATAGAATGCTGGCAACATTGAAATTTATATTTTATGTATCAGACTTTTAATCCTTCCTATTGTATGTATCCGATTAGGTAATCAACCGGTAATTTTTTATTTTCTTTTTGCTGACAACCGTATAAGTTGACAAGTCATGTCCACATCATAAAAAGCGGCCGGCCACATCACTTGTTTACATGCTACTATAATATGTCTGGTACATAATACAATAACAATATTAATTGCAAGTTTCATATATGCACACTTTTAAAGTTTGATATATATACAACAGAATTTTAAACCTAAAGTGGTTTTTTTTTCACAGGGTCTTTTGGCAGATGGTGCTTATTATTAGCTATAAAGTGACCTTTTATAAAAGAACAATGAAATGGTCAGCATGCATGGAAGACAATCAGGTGCTGTGGACTGAAAAATCCACTGACATAAATTAAAGCATACATGCAACAGTATCAAATTTCACATGCAAAGTTTTGGATTTTTACCGACCCTGCAAACATGATGTTTTACTATGAATCTCATGATGATCATACTTTTATCCTATTGATTTTTACCCTCTGATACATATCTACAGTATCACTGCACTGAAGTTCTCAGATATGCAGTTTTTACATGGGAATATCTAATTAAACAGCATCAACAAACAAATGCTGGTTTGCAGGGTCTTATCAAAACTGAAATTTTGTATGCTATGAAATATTGATCACCAAATAACGAATAAGGAATTATATTAAATGTATGCTTTTAAATATTGAACAAAACATGCAACCACTGATTTACTTGTAAAATGTGATAGAATCTAGGCAAGTTAGTAATTGTTATGAAGATGCAAACATTATCACTTTATCAGACATATTATAATGTTTTGATATGCTATTAGAGTGTGTCAAAAGCATAATGGTCGGATCAACCAGAAGTCTAAGTAACCAAACACTTAGTCATTAATGTTTCAAATTAGAGTATATGGCTAGCTCTTATATTATATTAGTACTTGGAATGAATTATTAACTAAGTATTGATACAAATATTACCATTACAATGATATAAATTAAAAGTGCATGCACATATTAAGTCCACAAGTTTATATCATTTTGCATAATCTAAGAATTGGTAGAGCTTGTATCAAAGGAGGTGATATTAATGTTGATATATCATATATGATGATAAATTTATATTAGCTCCTTTGATAGAAGCTCCACAAGTTTATATCATTTTGCAATTATTATTATTATTAAAGATTTATATCATTTTGCATAATCTATTCAATGGTTATATATTAACCCGCTTTGAAGTTCTGAAAATGCAACTACCAAAAAGTCAATAATACATATTGCTAAGAACAATGTGATAAATTAAGGATTGCGTGAGATTTTCAAACTGATTATTATGTATAACTAAGGGACAGGTTGATTAATTTCATACCACTTAAACAGTTACATTACATTTTACTTTCCAATCAAATATCAATTATTCATAATATGCACTATTTATTTTCATTTTAAAACTCAACTAAATTCCTTGAAATTTAAGTTTTCTAGGAGTTATAAATGACCCCGGCCTGTACATATATGTATGAATGTGTGAGAATTTTGACACTCATAGGAGATCTAGTTATGAGATATGTCAATTTAAAGAGTATTGATATATGTACATCTAAAGTTATCGGTTTTAAAAAATTTTAATCAATTATATATGTAGTAAATTGGACCTAAATAGACATTTTAGTAAATAATTAACAGCAGGTTCAACAGTAAAATTGTAATTTATTACTTACCATATATAGTAAGATATGTTTTCTAGTAATTGCTAGTTGCATACTTTATACCTGAAGATTATTATATCTGGTGAAGTTCTTGGAGCAAACTGGACATGAAAACTTATTTGGACCAGTAAGAATCTGACTAGGGCTTGGAGTCCAGTACTGATTGTTCCTCTTCAACCTGTTTAAAGGAAACCCTATAAGCATTTCATCCCCATTGATACCTTTCTTTTTAGGACAACATGGAAACCCTAATAGCATTTCATCATCACTGATCATACCCTTATGATAATCTGAGTAATTAGTACTGCAGCTAGTAGTAGGGAGTCCTATATTTAGGGTTACATTAACTGCTGCATTAGAAGTTGTGGTTGTTATATTTAGGTCTGTTTTGTGGCTTAATTTGCTAAGAAGTGGTAGAGCTTCTATCAAAGGAGGTGATGATGTTGATGTTGATGATGATGATGATGATGATGGCATGTTATGATAAGGGAATAGAGAAGAAGAGTGATTATTAGAGGAATAGCAACAGTAATAGTATGGGTGGTGAGAAATGAAAGGTAACCAGTCTTTAAACAAGGTGGGATTTGTCATTGTGGGTAAAACATTTAGTGATGATATATGCAAACATGTAAACATATACGGAGTATATACTTGAACACATGGCATTTATGTCTGGACTGGACGTGGCGATGTTCTTGGTGATTAAGTTTCAGTAAAATTATTGAAAAACGTCAATAACTAACAAATGCTAATCAATCTACACGTCCCGCTTTAAAGTTATTAATGTTAGGAATTTGCAGCGGAAACTTCCAACTAACAACAACCTATTGTTAGCAAAAAAACAAACCCAACCAACGCTCGTGTAATCGCGTTACACCCACAAACAATAAACGGATAATATTTGCAAACTAGCAATAATAAACAAATCAACAAGATAAATAAACGATAACAAGAACGTAAACGACACAAGAATTTAACGTGGTTATGTCCAATCTCCAACTTGGAGATTGGTTTAGTCCACGGGGCCAAACCAGAGAGTTTTTCTTTATATTACTTTTACGGCTCAAGGTTACAATTACATTAGGGTTAACATATATAGGATATAGATAACTTAGCCTCCAAGCTAAGCAAACTAATCTCGACTGACTATAAGATCACGTCCCTATTATCACATATTAAGTCATGAAATTGATTCTCCCAAAGACATCATCCCAATCACGTGATCTCTAGTCAATTAATTAAATCTTCACATATATCCTAACAATCTCCCACTTGAAGATTTACAAAACCCCAAAACCAGTAACCCTTCACAAATCTCCGTCCCTTCACTAATGTCACCCGTTCTAATCCACCAATACCGCCGAAATACCATTCGGGACACGCCGCTCGACCACACAGAGTCGGAAGACTTTCGACACAAAGCTACCAGAACACTCACATCATCATGAAACTGGGACCACTCTCTAAACATCATCATCATCTTCTAGGCCCAAGAAGATTCGTTGAAGCGTGCGAAACTCCAACCACAGGATTCTTTCAAGAGACACCTATCTCTTCAACTCGTCGATTACAACCACGTCTGATCCTGCCACCGACATGTCATCGACCACCCGTACAGAATTTCGTCCATCCGATTTTCCTTCCCAGCAATCAGAAAATCACCGATAGAACTAACACGTAGATTATCATCAAGGTTTATTCGTGAGAACGCAGTCACAACCTTGAAATCTATATTACCAAACTTCGCTTTCCCGCTGTTACACCGACCAAATAACGTACGTACGATTTCTATGAACGCATCTTCTCTAACTCGGCCCGCTCCCACTGTACGAATCAAAATAACAACCGCGGCTCTCTGAGAAGACTCTGGTTCATAACACTCGGTCAGTAGCAAATTACTTTGCCATTGGAGAGTAACAACGAAGTCCGAATACTCTAGTGTTGCCGGAATCCGCACACTAAACCTGTAGAAACTCGAGATCCATCAATCGCACAACTATCTCAAGACTCCCACTAGTTGCCAAACTCCCACTAGCTTCGACACTTCCCTCGGTTCCAAACTCCCTAGAGTTACCGACACTCTCAACAATAATCGAAAGCTCAAACAGGACTTACAAGATTATCTGCCTCTAACCAACTTGAAAATTCCCAATTGATTCATCCAGAAGATTCGCTCTATCGTTGAACCAAACATCAATCGATACCCGAGCCCAGTCGAACACGTTCTATCCGACATCTTCTACAACCAATATCTCCAGTGTAGAGGCTCTAACCTGCCTACTCATTCCATACAATGGAATACCCGACCAAAAGCATGGTCTCCCGTTTCAACCCACGAGCCATAACCAAACTCCCTCGATAACTTCCACTGTCGATTACCAAACAGATGTGGTACCGTTTATTACCCAATCTACCCAACCGAGAAAACCTAACCATCCTCTTGAGCACCGTAACAAACATCACATCTTTGATAACCCAGTCCGTATCAATGAAGTTCCCGAGACATCACATCCCTACACTCGCAACATCAAACCCCAAGTTTGATAATGTTCATCATTCTTTTAATTTGCACGGGATCACAAAGAATAATGAACACGAATCCATAACCTGGATCCCAAAACTCTCTCCGCAACAAATTAACAATTGAACTCGATCACCGACTCCATTACCGCCGTCGCGAATAATAACCGTCACAACGCGACCGGCCTCCCGCCGTGTCGTCATGTTACAACCCACCAGAAAAAACCCTAACCTGTTTAATCTGGAGAAAACAACTCGCCGGACACATAAACTTTGCTTGCCGAGTTCATCGCGATCCAACAAAAAAATAAGTCAGGCGATCTCGATAACATGTTGCAACAAATCCTAACCGTGTCATTCCTACTGTTACCCCGATGATTATCTTCAACGGAATCTAGATCCACTGTGGTTATTTGACCACAATAACCCTATCTCTCCATCTTCCAATAAAACCCTAATCATCAATAAACAATCTTGATCATGCTTTCATCCGCTATTGTTCCCAATCGCTCAACCTAGAGCTCTGATACCAGTTGTTAGGAATTTGCAGCGGAAACTTCCAACTAACAACAACCTATTGTTAGCAAAAAACAAACCCAACCAACGCTCGTGTAATCGCGTTACACCCACAAACAATAAACGGATAATATTTGCAAACTAGCAATAATAAACAAATCAACAAGATAAATAAACGATAACAAGAACGTAAACGACACAAGAATTTAACGTGGTTATGTCCAATCTCCAACTTGGAGATTGGTTTAGTCCACGGGGCCAAACCAGAGAGTTTTTCTTTATATTACTTTTACGGCTCAAGGTTACAATTACATTAGGGTTAACATATATAGGATATAGATAACTTAGCCTCCAAGCTAAGCAAACTAATCTCGACCGACTATAAGATCACGTCCCTATTATCACATATTAAGTCATGAAATTGATTCTCCCAAAGACATCATCCCAATCACATCATCCCAATCACGTGATCTCTAGTCAATTAATTAAATCTTCACATATATCCTAACAATTAAGTGGAAGATAGCGTTCAAGCTAACTTAGCAGCTTATAGCTAATGAGATGAAATTGTCATCCACGATGAGAAACGTGATCATTTTCTTGTAATTAAATTCTTCCTCCAAAACCAACTAAGTTATGCTTGAACTCTCATGACCTTATAAAGGATTACTTTAACCCGTGAGAAGAACTTTATCCTGCCTGCACCGGAGACTACAAGTCTACATACAAGTATCCACCACTAGACTATATAAGGTGGTCACCTAAACTTCCATTAAACAATTAGTGTGTGTGACCAAATAATCATATTGCTAGTAGTGTGCTACCAAAGTAAAAAAAAAAAAAAAAAAAAGTAATAGGCTATGCTATATTATAACTTATAAATAAAATGCTAATCAAATGGTGAATATTTTCATTAGACATTTAGTCGATACGGGTTAAATGAGATGGATTTAATTATCCCATAAATCGGGGTGGTGATTCGTATACCACCATTTTTTATCCATCCACCATCAAAAATGCTTTGTAGTTTTGTACTGTACAACAAAGAAAAACCTAAAAAGTAATATATGGATAAAAAGTGGTGGTGTACGGATCACCACCTCAGAAATTAATTGGTCATCCTTTAGACCAAAAACTTCTCCCTCTCGATTCGCAAAACAATAATACATATGTTTCCAAGAAGGATCCTTCCAAGAACGCACGAGTGATGAAGAGGTTCGAGGCTCAAATTTAAGTCTTCAAGTATGCACGTTCGAATTCTTTATATATTTCCATTAATTGTTTTGAAGGTTTCTATAAAACTCTGTCCCTTCGCTTAGAAATCCCACAAACCCATGTTAATCTAGTCAAATTTGCAAGGGAGCAAAGTGAGACATATACTTTATAGTATTTCTATATTCCCCTTAGACCATCTACGATGGGATGATGTGGATGGTCCAATAAAAATTCATTTAACTATCTCATGCATTGTGTATTGCCAAATCATCCGAGAGTTTAAAGAGCAACCTTATCTGCTCCAACTTTCATTACACTCAAAAGGTGGTCCCCACCTTCAATTCCTTTTCTTTTATATGCATTATTCAACCTCATTTGTGGTCCCAACTTTCATTGCTCCAACTTTGAAAGGTTTAATGGATTGTAAAGATTGTATGTAAATTGATGAGATGATGATGTGTCAATGTATTGGATCCTAAAAAGACTAATGCATTGTGGATGGTCTTATAATCAACCACCCAGTAACTTCTTTGTTTTATTAGGTATATACATAATTTATATAATATATTTTATAAAACTTATAACAAGTGTGAGAGTAGTTGAGTGGTTTCTATGTTGGTTTCCATGTTGGATGACCCAGGTTCAATTCTCCAAGGTCACAAGTTTCCTTTTCAATTTTATTTCCTCTATTATTTTTATTATCATATATTATTATTATTATTATTTTATTATTCTTGGCATACCTTTATTATTTATTATGTATTCTTTTTCATATTGCTCATTATAATTATAATTTTTTGTATTATTAATTAACTACTATATTATTTATTATTTTTTCTTTTTCATATTTTCACTATAATAAATTGTGAAGGCGTGAATATTTTGTGATATTGATCTAAACAAAATATATATTTTATATGGGTTTAGCTCATTATAACTTATAAAATATTGTTTTGTATTAAAAGTGATTGGTATAACTTTTTTTTTTTTTTTTTTTTTGAACAGCCAAATTATATTAAAGACATAAAAGAAACCTTCGACAAGGAGCCGAAAGATTACAAAAAGAGACTTGGACTAATAATCCAAGTAGACCACGAAAATTCCGTCTTTTTACATCGCTTAGACACCCAAAGAAAAGATAACGATACAATCAGTGAGAACACCTCTAAAGTGCTTGGTTTACCAGATTTGAAAAAGATATGGTTGCGATGTTTCCAAATCGACCACCACCACACGAAACAAATAGCTCTAACAACATCTTTGGCATTAGCCGACATATGGAGGGAAGCAATCCACGGCTCCATCTCTCCCGGCATGCATTGGGGAATATTAGCACTCAACCATGAACTTAGATGAATTCTTAGATCCCGAACAAAACTACAATCAACAAAAAGATGTGAAACAGTATCGACACCCGTACAACATTTTTTATACGACATATATTAGAAACAATAAAAACTTTTTAACCCGTCGCAGAGCGTGGGCAACAATATCCTCATTATTTTCAAAAACCAATAAGTAATTCAGGTATGCTTGTTGAGGAAACTAGCTGGTAGCCGGTAGCTCAAGTTGAAAGTTTCTAGACTTCTAGCTATAACTTATATTTGGAAGCCGCAAGTTGAAGTTTATTTATATATTATAAATGTTTGACAAAGTATAGTTGTATCTAGAAGCTTATAGTGTATATTTACTTAAAAGGAAAAAAAATAGATGATAAATTTTTATATAAAATGCATTTATGTAATTAATCATTTCATAAGCTATGAGCACTAGTTTATTTTTCTAAAGCTTATCTTTTTTATAAGCTTTAGATTTTTGTTAACGAAATAATGTTACTACCTTAAGCTTATTAAAAAAATAAGTTTAAATTCTCGTAAGCTCTAATAAACTAGTTTGACAAATATAGTCTTAATTGAAAATGTATCAAATGCATCTAACAACAACCACAAAAGCTTGATTTGCATAAAATTCTTTACTACGATTTCCTATTTAAGAAATTGAGACACTTGCTAAACTAAAAGTGTAAAAAGAGAGAAAAAAACTAACACATGTTATTTGATGAATAGTTTAGGAAGGTGTTTTGGCCTGTATTTTCGGTTGGAGCTTTTAACTTTTTAGCTTTTGAGCTAAAAGCTAAAATTTTCAATCCTTGTTCCTTAGACTTTAAAAACTAACTTTTTCACTTTGAATTTGAAAAGTAAGTAAGACAAAAAAGTGTTTGACAAAAAAGAAATGGAGCTTCTCACAACAGAAAAAATGAAAGTTAAAAAGTTCTCTTAAACAACTAACCCAAACACCGTCAAGGTATGTTTCTAAACACACCAATTACTTTATGACCTAGGCATATAAAGCGTTCATTTTATAAGTAATGAAGTTTTAAAACTTGCTAGTAACGTACGTATAAGGACCTAATCGACCTACTACTATACATCTTATCATATCACAACACATGATTATTTTATAGCATGACTTATTTTTCTTACAAGTGTCGTCACTATCACCAACTTATCGGTGGATGGACATAGACACCGAAACGGTTGTACGCATTGTTGTCATTGGCCTTTTCCCTCTCTCCTCAGTCTTGCCACTAGACACAAAAACTAAATCGGTAACGATGATCGGCCTTTTCGTGGTGCGGTTCGATTTATGGGTTCCAAATAGTGTGATGGAGCAAGTTAGTAGTAAAGTTAGGGCACTTGATAATATATGAATGATGATTAATAACTCACTGTTCACTCACAATGCTCATTCATTCATTAATTCTAAGTATTCAAAATATGATATTAATATCCATTATAGTGCATTATGACTTTATGAGTGTTGCTTATTATTTTATTTATTAAACTTTGGGCACTAATAATAAAAGACCTAAACATTTAAATTAAACATCTATAAAAATGATATTGTATATAAATCTCATTAGTTAGTCGCGATATATATATATATATATATATATATATATATATATATATATATATATATATATATATATATGATAAGGTTAAGAGGAGAATGTGTGTTTTGAGGAGAAGTGAGGAGAAGATTTTAACTATTAAAAATGTGTTATGTGTCACATAATCAAATTTCATTTTTACTCCCTCAACTTTCTTAATATTGTTTACCATCCTCTCCTACTTTCTTCCTCCCCACCCCACACCCCACCACCACCCACCACCAGTCGCCGCCACCGCTCGCCGGATTTTTTTATCTTTCTATTTTTTTAAAAAAAATTATTGTTTTTACATATTATCATTTTGTACTGTATTTTGTTAAAATTATACTACATTTTATTATTTTTACAGCATTTTGTATATATATGTTTAGTAAATATTGTTCGTTCTTTACTGCATTTTGTACTATACACATTATCCTTTTTGTACTACATTTTGATGTTTTACTACATTATATATATACAACTCGATCTAATATACTATATTTCTTGTTTTTTACTTAGTTATACATAATCTATTTTGTACTGCATTTTGTTAGAATTATAATGCACTTTTTTAAAATTATACCGCATTTTGTTACTTTTACTGCATTTTGCATATATTTCATATAGTGCATATTGTTCATTTTTACTGCATTTACATTATACATAATCTATTTGTACTGCATTTTGTTATTTTTACTACATTTTGCATATTGTTTTTTTTTACTGCATTTTATATTATACATATTATCTATTTGAACTGTATTTTGTATAAAAATATAGTACATATTGTTGTTTTTACTGCATTTTGCAATATTTCATCTAGGACATATTGTTGTTGTTGGTACAAGATGAAGTGTCATGCTGTCACACCCCCTAATTCGGGTTGCGGAAGCGAATGGGGTCGGGGCGTGACTAATTAATAACCAAAGCACAAGATATATAGCGAACGACTCTAAATGAGACGTTTTAGAAAATACATTACAATATAGTACATTTCATAAGTTTCAAAGGTTTTAAGTCATAAAGATACATCATTAATGAGTTCGCAAAATAAATCTGAAGATTTTAAATACATAATCATAGTACAAAAGATAATGCGAGTAAAATCTTCATAAGTATGTATACATGCGACTCGTACTAGCTTAGCATAAATATAGATCCTGCTGGGCCATCCTACTGTGGTTGCGTACCTGAGAATGCATTACTAAAAGCGTCAACCAAAAGGTTGGTGAATCTCACAGGTTTGTAGTAAGTAAATCAATTGAACACAATATTAGTACAAAAGTTTCACAAGCAGTAAGTAATAGAGGTAATTGCACAATTAAAGTAAAGCAGTATGAGTGATTTTACGTATGAAATCAGTCGGTATTTAGTAATTGTACGAAAGCAGTAGATTAGTAACCATCAAGTTCGTGTAGGTAACAAGTCTGTAATCAATCATTGCATCAATGCAATCGGGTAGTAACCCACGGTAGTAAGCATGTAGCAAGTCAGTAAGGTAATAAACAATCATTGCACGAATGTAATAGAAGTTGATATACATTGCTGTGAGCATCATAGTCGAAGCTTAACAAGTCTGTAATTTTGCCCCCATGAGTGCTAATCCAAACACTCATACGAAACGAGTTGAAAACGCCCGTTTATACGAGAACGGTTCGTGATAGTGCGTGGTGCCCCGGGCGGGGATTGTCAGTCCCATATGGATCCATATACTAAAACTCGCGCTTATCGAATAACTAACAACTATGATTTTAGAGGCCTTCGGTGGATTAATCGTAACTCAAGCCAATAAGTATATCGGAAAGTCTGTAAGTCTGTAGGTCGAGTAAGTCTGTAAGTTGGTAAGTTTGTAAGTCTGTAGTGAGTTTGTAAAGTACTAAGTCTGTAACGTATTAAGTCTTTAAAGTAGCAAGTCGGTGAAGTACAAAGTCTATCAAGTAAGTTAGTAAAGGCAGCAATTTCATTGTGTTCAAGCAAAAACAGGTAATGCATCTCCCCCAAAGTAAAAGCAATAAAAAGGGGCCGTGAGACTCACCTGAGTCTAGCCGTGTAAAGCAGAAATTACACGATAAGGTTCTCCGAACTAATAACCTATAACGTGCTAAACACAAGAGATATATTAACATAAATATTTGAAATTATGTTAATGCTTTGCTTTTAAAGATTGTTTGAGTTGAAATGTATACTATTTGTTGGTGATGATTTTGTAATAACAATTTCCAAAAATATATTATTTTTATGCCCGTTTCGTTGTATACTCTGAAAAAGTACATATTTAAAACGTATGAGTTATATCGTACATAATTTAATTGTTTCGTTGTAGATATATATTTATCCGAATGTATATATATTTATACCCGTATTATTTGTCATTGTGTGTATATATATATATATATATATATATATATATATGTATATATGTATGATGTATGATTAATAATAATAATAATAATAATAATAATAATAAAAATAATAATAATAATTAATGAAATTTACTAAAATTGAAAGTTTCCAAATGTAGTAATGGAATTCTCCTAAACATGTACATAGCCCATCGGCTATCTCAAATGAGCCGTACGGCTCTTTCATCTTCCAGCCGATCGGCTGGGTTAACTCAGCCGTTCGGCTATGTTTTCCTAGCCGATCGGGTATGCGTGCGTGTGTGTGTCTGCTCTATTCTGTGTCCGGTTTTTGGTTCGAATTAACACAAGTTTTGACTATGTTTTCGAGTTATAACTTTGTATAATTGTTTCTATGAGATGTTAACACAAATTTTAACCTTTCGATTGCACCATTTAAACATGTTTCAAGTTTTGATACATAATGAACTATTTTCGGATTTCTTAGTTTCAAGCTTATCATCATCACCAACATATTTACATGTATAATTATTTACAATCATTAACAAAATCATTAATCATAACAAAACTATATAAAGGAAATAAGATGAAAATTATTCCTTACAATTATTTTTGAGATGGTAGTGATGAACCGGAGGATGATGATGATAAGTTTATTGTTAAGGCTTTAGGTTGATTACTTGTTTTTGCTACTCCATGTTGTTACTACTGCTGCTGTCTTTGTGGGTGTCGAGCAAAGAAAAAGGAAGAAGAAAAATTTAAGTGTTTGTGTTTTGTGTTTTCTTAGTTGTGAAGAGAAAGGAGTATATACATCAAATGAATACGGAGTGAGAAACTGAAGCATGGCTTCATACAGTCTCTTGTCCCCAATAATTCAATCTCTTGTCCCTAATAATTCAAGTTAGGTGATGTTTTTAACCCGTTAATTCCGGGTACGGGTATAATTAGTGCAATATAAAATTTAATATTTTATATTTTTATTTTGTAGATGTTCTCCGGATACGTTATTTAAAGTCAGAAAAATAACATTTTGATTATTTTTGACTGTTGTACATTTTGTACATCTTTATTTAGAGTGTCCAATTAGGTGCCAAATTAGAGTTGAATTTCGAATTCATATTTTGAGGTAATGTTCCAAATACTTTCAAATGAATGAGAAAATAAAACTTTTTAATATTTTGACCTTTGGGTATGTTTTACAATTGTTTCTGTTCGCGTATAGTACGTTTTATATATAATCGTATATTTAACGTGTTTTATCTCCATATTATAAATGTAAAAATACTCGTAATTAATAATTTCATTATTAATTATTTTGTGTCACAAACTTTTGTATTTATTTTGTCAGATTCGTTCCGATACGTTTGTACGTGATTTTAACTAATTATGTATATATATTTAGTACTTTTTGTTTTAGTTCATACCGAGTATGAATATTTAAAGTTTAAATTTAGACCAAATTTTGGGTCATTTTTGACCGGGTGTCACACATGCATCTTGGACGTCCAGAGTTCAAAGTGATGAATTAAAGTTTCAAACGCTTAGAAGATTTTAGTTCTCTGATATGCGTACTTGTCATATAATGCGTACTAGTTTTTGTATATATGTGTACTTTTCTGAATTGTAATAGGTTATGCGTACTTGTCATGCGAACTTAATTAAGCTCGCATGATCAGTTTGACAAGTACGCAGTCTCGACTACAAATAGAAGTGTTAGCTTATTTGAAATGTACGCACGAGTTGGAGAGCTGTGAGAGTGATTATACTTTGTAATCTTTCCCAGTTGTGTTTGAACAAAAGTTCATCGTTTATTTACTCGTGTGCAAGCTCAATTCAATATTATTTCATTCGATTCGTCACGGTTTTAATCGATTACTTAAATTCGGCTTAGGTAATTGATTGATTGGAATCTAAAAGATCAAGCAAGGGATCTTCAGTTCTCTTTTACTGTATTTTATATTACACATATTATCCACTTATACTGCATTTTGCTGACGTCGTGTATAGAAGATGCAGTAAAATATATATACAACTTATAGTTAAAAAACAATAATATACAAAATGCAATGAAAAAGGCTTATAGTTTTATTCAAAATGAAGTAGAAAAGGGATAATAAATATAATAATTTTTTATAAATTTTTTTTTTTTTTAAATTTTAAAAAAAAATTTGAATTTTTTTTTCTGGCGGCCGGCGGTTGCTGGCGGCAGATGATGGTGGGAGTGATGGGTGGTGGTAGGTGGGGTTGTGAAAAAAAATGTATGAGAAGGAAGAAAAAAGTGGAGGGGCTAAAATGTAAAAATTAAAATAGTGAAAGGGGTGTAGAGTGATTTTTTTTAACTATAACCCCTATTTTTCAAACTAATTATAAAAATGTCATCCCTTATAACTATTGATTCGAACCAAATGATAATCCAATGACCATAATTAAATATTCTTCTTCTTCTCCTCAAATACCTCATTCTCCCATGATCCTCCACCATATATATATTAAAAACGAAAAAGAAAACATTGTGTTAATAAAAAAATGATAAAAACAATAATTAGCATAATATATAAATTAACTAATGCGATAAAATAAGGTTGATGATCTATATACCACTATTTTCATCCCGTATATCACTAAACAAGTTTTATCGTATAACATTATAAAACATATTTACTGATTTATGTACAAATATTGGTGGTATACAAGTCACCGTATTAATTAGCAAAATGGGAATCCAATACCTATACATTTTTGTGAAGTCATTTACAACATCCATACATGTCATTATGTAAACGAATAAAATAAAAAAATAAAATTTTAACAATAATGATAGTAATAACAATGAAAAAGATCAATTATCTAAGAGAATGTTAGAATCGTGAGCAAATGCGCATCATTGTTCCCCGCTACCCCTGCTAGTAAAGGCAAATTGGAAGTGCGCTACAATGTTCAGACTGAAAAAGCCCTCTTCTGGGGGCGGAGCCACATTGATGGTATGTAACACCCCCAAATTCACTGTTTGGCGGAAGCAAGTTTTGGGGTGCTACTAATCAAATATCACAGCGCAAAGATAAAGCAAACGACATCTATATGCAACGTTTGTAAATTAGTTACATTCCCATAGATATAATGTTTGAAAACTTAGTGTTTTCGTATACAAAAATGTAGTTTCCCTAGAGTCCACGCGTATAGCGGGATATTCTATTACATAATCGAAATATACAAAAGATAATGCTAAGAATCTCCGTTAATGCAGTTGTGTTGAAATCATGCGACTCTAGCTAAAGTCCTGGAGTAATCCTACTCCGTCCGGGTACCTGAGAAAACATGCTAAAAAGGTCAACACGAATGTTGGTGAATCTCACAGGTTTGTAAGTAATATCAGTTTTGAACACAAGATTTCATTAGTAGTGCCCGTAGGCGTAATATCAGTATTTGCAATCCAGCAAATGTAAAACCAGTATTTGCAATCCAGCAAATGTAAGTAAGTAAGTTATACCATTGCCATGAGGCTCATAATCGAAGCTTAACCCGTAAGTAATAATTTGCTCCCGTGACATGCTCGTAAAACTGAGCAAGCATAAGTAACGAATAATAGTCGCCCGTTTATACAGAACGGTTCGTGGTAGCGCTACTACCCCGGGCGGGGAGGGTCATTTCCCTAATGGATCCATTAACTAGTGTTCGCGCTTAAGTCCATAACTAACGATATATGATGGAGAGACTTCTGTAAATAGTAAACTGATAGTCCCGTAATCACTATTAGTTAGTGATTTGGAATCACAAAGTGTAAAGTTTAATTGTAGAAAGGGGGGTTGAATACAATTTAAAACAATTTCAGATTTTACCAAGTGTTTCAGTTTGTTTTAAATTAATTATCTATAACAGAGTATGTCGGTATTGAAATAACAGATTAAAGATATAACAGAATCAAAGAATGATAAGTAATAGTAGCTGAAAGTGAATTGTATTGATTAAATTCACAAAGTGTTGAATGCGGAATGGATTAACCAAAGTTAATCCAATTCAAACACTTAGCTAAATTATTACAATGAAGAGCGTTAACTACAGTGGACAGACACGCTGATAGTTAACCTCGCTGAATCTTAATATACACCTAGACAAACTGGTTCTCTGACAAACAGAAGAACGGTGCATATAACGACTAGCCTCAATAGTACAAAACACTGAACTATTTATACTACAAGAGTTCCTAAAATATCGCCTACAAAATAGGATCTTGAAAGGACACGTGTTGCTGCTTGATTGGTCCTGATCTCTGATAAACCGATATTCTACGGGTCCCAATTCTGTTACCGCAAATATCTCGTTACCTTAAAACCAATCACTTGCTGCCACGTAATCTTTCAGGTATTCTTTAAACTGGAACACTCTTGCTGATGTATAGATAAGTACAGTACTTTTAAGTACTAGATGTTTGAGAGGCTTTATTGAAATAGTCACTGATGATGCAGCAATCCTCCTCACTCACTGCGAGCTAACATGCTCTTGTAGAATGATTTGAACAACGGATCTTCAGTGACTAGCTGTTATTCTGGCAGTGACTTTTGCCTTTATTGATTTGAAGAAGTAATGCTCTCGCTGACATAGATCAGCGACACACCAAGTTGAGCTTAAATCTTCCTCAGAATATCGAATCAGAATGAATGACGATCAGCAAATCCTATCATTAGCAACAGCAGCTTCGATACAATCCATTTCTTCATTGAGTAGTGTAAGGTTGAGTTGGTCAGCGACCAGTGACTTCATCATGGTCAGCGACCAGTGACTCAACAATCTCCCCCTAAATGATTGTGATTGAAGCTCCCTAGACAAACTTGTTGCTGTGAAAGTTTATAGTCAGTGTTTAAGAATTTAAACATTCAGTGACTGTATGCTTGTGATCCATTCATCTTTCTTTTTGGATTCTTTTGATATGTTCTGAGATTTGCACAGGTTCAAAAGCAAAAATAGGTTTCATTGAACTGTATAAAGTAAATTTAGTTATAATAACCCTAATCTATTACAGTCTTCAATTTAAACACCCCCAGACTTCTTCTTCTTTTACGATGCCCAACTCACTCTGTAATTCATATTTGTAACTGGATGGCAAGAATCTGTACTGTCTAGCAAGCCCTTCTTCCATGATTGCTTTTCTCATAACTGAGTTCTTGGGAAGCACGCTGACTATTCTGATGAGATGTACAAGCTGCTCATGATCTATCTTTTCAAGTTCTGATTCTCTTTGAAAACACAGCTTTCCATTGAAGTCCTTGTAAACAATTCCTTTCTCACCTTCAGTGACTTCAGTACCCTCAACCCTTGGCACTCCATCAGGGATTGACAGATTTAGTTTGCTGGTGTTTGGGACTCTGATAATTCTGTTGGTACCTGCCCTATATCTTGGACTTGGTGGCTGCACAATCTCTTCACCAAATATGACAGTGTCTTCTGGTCTAAGTAGCTGTAGATCTACCATTTTCTTGAACAATCTGTCAATCTCAGCCAAAACTTCTTCCTTTGCAGCACTTGAGGAATGATTGATAGCAAGTCTAATTTCATTCCATTCTTCTCTATGTAATTTACAGACTTGATCAAGATTGATTGCTTGAGAATCCAATCCTCTGTGAATCAGTAGCTGAGCTTGAGACTTGTTCTTAGGCTTCTTCAGGTATACTTTTGTGATAGGAGCAGGGTTTGATCTTCCAACCATTCTAACAGCATATTTCTTTCTATCAAACTCATCCAACATTTTATCAGCAGAGGTCTTTGCTCTCCCTTTCTTTTTCAACTTGCTACCCTTCTTATGTGCACAAATTTCTTGTTGAAGATCAGATTCTTCAACATCTTGAAGAAGTTTAGACATCCTGAAGTCTTCATCTTCTTGCTGTCTTTTTAAGAATGTTTCTCTTTCTTTTTGAATGGCTTCATCTCCACTCAGCTTCAACAGAAAGGCTCGATCAGAGTCAGCTTGTTCTTTCAGCTTTCTCTTTCTTTCTTCTTCTTCTTTTTCATTTAGCTCATCTTGAAATTTCAAAAGCATCTCCTTCTCATGCTTTTGTCTCTCTTTAATTTTTCTTACTATTCGCTGCTGTTCAGTTTCTTCATGATGAGAACTTTCTGAAGTTACGACTGATGGCAAAAGATGAGTAGGAACAGAAGAATCTGACTCTGTAATCTCAGATTGAGAGTGATGATGAGTTGTAGTGGTTATTGCTTCTGTTGGAGTGGTGAAAGTGGGGATTGAGATGGTGATTTGTGTAGCTGCTGTTGTGATTGTGGTAGTTGGTGCGGTTGTTGTTGCTGGAAGAGGGGTTGATGATTGTGTTGTTGCTGATGGAATGACTTCAGTTGCTAGGAATGCCTCAGATATGACAGTGTCTGTATGAGGTTGCTGAATGATAGTTTTGAGATTGTGCATGGCGGCTGCTATTTCTTCTTCAGAAAAGTTTATCTTTTTAGAAGAGATGAACTCTGATGTGGGAGACTCGTTGGTCCTTTTTCTTTTTATTAAAATAGAAGAGATTGGTAGCAGATCTTCCATTTGATCATCAGAGACAACTGGTTGCTGAACTTCTTGCTGATCTTCTACTTGATTAGCAACATCTTTTTCTGAAACATCTTTTTCTTTCTTATCACTCGTACCAGCATCAGTGTCTTTTTCAATAGTCCCATCATTCTTGTCTTCTTTATCAGCATCATCCTGTTTCTTTTCATCACTTCCATTATTGCCATCATTGTCATCATCATCATCATCGTCATCTCCTTCATCCATATTGACAACATCATCTTCTTGTTGTCTATTCATCCATTCCCACCTCATCAGCTCAAAGCTTGCTGACTCCCCCATAACTCTTGCATTTTCATCAGCGGCCCACTCTCTGACTAGATAATCATACCTCCTTTGTTCATCAGGATGAAACTCAGGGAAAACACTCATATCTTTTTCTTCAGTGACATCCATATCTGATGAGTCGTTGTCAAAAGTAGTGAAATCCTTAGCATCATCATCATCTTCATTCTCCCCCTCAACCTCAGAAACGAATTGAATGATCTCCTCAAGTCTAATGCAGATTTTCTGATGATCTATATGCATAGTTTCTAGACCAGTGATGGTTTCATGATGGTTTGAGATAATTTGTGGAAGCTTGCTGATAATTTTATCAGCATGAGTGATATATTCCACAACAGAAGATGCCATTGTTTTTTGTTTTTCATTTAGAGAGATTATTGCATCTTCATGAGTTTTGAGGCTGATTCTGGTGAATGATGCGAGATCAGTATGAGACTTTGCATGAGTTTCCAGAAGTCGATAGTGATATATTTCAGCTTTTGCAATAAGAGAGACCTTTTCTTTGATAGAATCACTCCAATCTGGAATGGATTCATAAGCTGTTGCAAGAGAGTGAACCTTATTAGTGAGATCAGTGAGTTTGCCAGTCAAAAACTCTCTGTCTTCAGTAAGCATCCGAATTTGTTGTTGTGAAGCAGCAATGTACTCAAGCAGCAGTTTGTCTGTTGATGATGTGGTAGAAGTTGATGCTTTGTTGGTTGGTGATTTTTGAGTGGTGTGGGAGATTGGTGGAATTGTTTGTGGTTCAGATTGAAGTTTAACATTTGGATGAGATGGATGATCATCAGCATTTTGAGCAATGTCATCACTAGAAACTGACATTTCATCTAATTCCTGAATGGGTGAAGTTATGAAATCAGCATGTGGTAAAGTGGAGAAGGGTGAAGATGAAATATCAGTATCAACTGGTTACTGATTCACCTTTGGAAGTGAAAGATCATAAGATCCATGTTGCTGATCTTGTTCAGAGGAAGATGAAGAAGTGTCCATTGGTTGGGCTTCCTCAACATCATCAGCTTGTGTTTTAGCTGATGGATCATTGGAAACAGAAAGATCAACCTGTATCTCTCCCTGTGACTGAGGATGGACATTGTCGGTTGGTGCAGTGAAAGATGAGAGTTGGCCCGGGTCTGTAGCCAGTGATGTGTCATCAGTAATGAGTGTGTTAACACCCGCTGATGACACTAGCCCTTTGACTGAAACATCATCCTTTTGTGAGAATGATGAGTGGCTGATGGGTTGACTCGATGAATGGGTGTGGGTTGCACCCGAATCACTGCTAACAATGGGTTGAGCCATTGTAGCTGTCTGTAGGCTTCCCTTTATAGAGTCACTGGACTTTTGTGAGTCCAGTGAAGCAGTTTTAGGCATAGGTTGATCCAGAGTGCCCGCAGGAACTGAACGTTCAGTTGCTGCTTCATTCTTGGCATCCTTAGACAACTTTTTCTGACTCTGTCCCTGATCCTTTGATGTCAGGGACTTTAACTTGATTTTCTTAGGAGCAGTTGGTGGCTTTTGCTTTGGTGGTTGATCAGCAATGGTCACTGGAGGTGTGATCAGTGACGTGATCGATGGGGGGGCAGAACCAGATGGATGTATAGCTTGTAAAGGCTGGGGTGCAAGTATCCCCTTTGGTTTCATAAAATCAGGGAGAAGCACAGTTGCAGTTTTACCAAAAATTTGACTTCCTATCAAAGTAGGTTCAAAACCTTTAAATGAAATCCTATCATAGGATTTAAATTGATCTCTAAAGATAAGAGAAAGGAACCTAGGATAGGAAACAAATTTTGCTCTGTTAGTTTCATAGATTCTAGAAACAATATCATCAAAAATCACACTTGCATAGTCAACTTTTAAGGAATTGACCAGTGACCAGCTTAACTGTGCTTCTAGGGAGTTGAATTGATCATAACTCCCTGTTTTTGTGCCCAAAGATTGAATAAAAATTTGAAAATAGGGCATTCCACACACCATCCATTTTAGATTTAAGAACAGTAGAGTACTTACGATTTCCATTGCTATCCATAGTATATTTGCATTGAATCCCAGTGAGATTCACTATGCCTCCTTTGGCATCTTCTTTGTCAGGCAGTGGATCGTAAGTATCATGTTCAGGGAGTTGTAAAACAGTACGGATGGTGTGTGCAGTAATGATTATTTCTTGACCTCCGTTATCGATAAAACCTTTAAGTTGAGAGGTACTATTAACGATTGAGTGAGTACAGGTATACCAAAACTCACTCAACCATTCTGGATTCATCTTTTCAGGGGATAAAGTGAGAGCAGGGAGAATAAAATGATTTTTCAGAAAAGTGATAATCTCCGCGTACTCTGGTTTAGGGCATGAAATATTACCCAAATAATTTGCTTTTGGAACTGTAAGGATATCATCTTCACCGACTGCAGGAGCTCGAAGAGCTTTGATTTCTGCAGAGGCAGTGTATGAGTTGAGAAAATATTTTGGTTTAGCCATTACAGAACCTTTGAAAATCGTAGATTAAAGGTGTATTTAAGGGTTTTGGAAAAGCCAAGGATTTTTCGAAAATTAGTAAAGTGTAAAAGTTTACAAGTTGCTGATTTGGGGGTGTTTAAATAGTACACTTTACTAATGATCGTGTGGTTGAGATGAAAACAACGTGGGCAGTCGTGGTGGAAGATGTAGAGGTGGAGAAGGTGATGATGGTGGTGCGAGGTGGCATTAATGGTGATGGGAGTGGTGTGCCGAAAAAAGTACGCTGACGTAAGAAAGAGAGTGTCAGAAGCGCGCGATTTTTCCGATATACCATAAAACATTTAATTTTGAAATCCGTTAAGTTAACTACACGAAGTACTAACTATAACGAATGTTTTGTTAATTGACAATCACCATTAAATGATATCATCAGTGAGTTTTAAAAGTTACTGAAGATACATAATCAAATTTCTTGATTTACCACAAAGAGAAAAAGTTAAGATTAATAATATTGTTTCTTTATTTAGGCAAGGATGTAGTCTCGCTGATTTAAACACAACTTAGAATACTGAATAAACCATTGAGATGTGATCATTTTATAAATAAAGAAAAAGATTATTAATCTTGAATAAACCAAAAAGAGAATTTTTTTTTTTTTTTTTTTTTTTTTTAAAGTAAATTCATGAGAAAAGATTATGTTGTATATAAGTTGTATATCATATCATTAGATTGCTTCGTCACTGATTAGGTTACAACTTAGAATACTAACAAAATCAGCTTTAGAAGAAATTGAATCACTGATATAAAACCGTATAACAGCATAATAAATACTCATGAGATAAAAGGAACAAAATGATTAGTCCAATTGATGAACCCATCCAGAGATAGGTTCATAGTGACCGAGCGCTAGTTTTGGCTTCCACTGGTTTGAATAAATTGTGTCTGAATGTTCACTGATAGTGTTTTGTTTTTCAAATGGTAAAACAGAACATTCATATGACACATGTTGCATGTTGCCACATTTATAACATTTTTTATTCGAGGAGCCGATCTTTTTGGCTTTCTTCTTTTTAAGTTGCTGATCAGACACAGTTACACAACTTTTCTCACTGATTGTAACTTCTTGTATCTTTGACTTTAGGTCACTGATAGAAGTTGTCTCAGTGACAGATACAGTGTCTGAGAAGTTACTGATGATAGTTTGATTATCAGCGATGGTTTTGATGAGATGAGATGTTACTGATGATTTGACAGTTTTCAAAATATTTATCTCATCATCATTATTCAGAACATCAGTATCTTCAGTGACCAACTTGCTTTTAGTAAAGTAATTTGGTCGTGGCTCACTGAAGATGGATATGGGTTCAAATACAGCTTCTGAAAAATTACCCTTGGGATCAAAAACAGGGTCAATCTTTGTTGAATCAGCGAGGGATGCAGCATATTCATAATCTCCTCCCAAAATAGCTTTGACTTGTTTTGGGATTTGATTATTTACACAGTGATTGACTTTATCATTTGACTTACACCAAAATTTTATGACCTTTTTAAGCTGTTGAAATTGTGTTTCAAACTTAACCTTTTCTTGAACACACACTTGATTAGCATGGATCTGTGCATTAAGATCAAGTTTTAATTTCTTCAACCTTGACTCATTTTCATTTTGATCATTAAGTTTGGATTGTAAGTCACAAATTTTACGTTTCTGCCCTCTTTGAATATCATGAGCATTTGATAAGTCAACTATCAAAGACTCAAAGACTTTATCTTTTTCAGTAGCTGTATATGTTTTAAAACAGTGTACCTTGTAGAGAGTTTCAGGATTCCATTCAGATGCTGAACATTTAGGAGGGACTTCTTTGATGTCTCCAAGAGGTCCAGCGTCATTAGCCATCAGATAGTACACTTTGTCTAAACAAATCATTGCTTCTTCTTCATTAGATGATGAGGAATCAGAATCACTGAATGAACCTTCTTCAGCAACGAAACCTTTTCCTTTCTTCTTGCCAGATTTAGCCAATGCCTTCAATTTCTTGTATTTTGCCTTATACTTGTTATACTTGTCATTTCTGACATCTGTTATGGGTTCAGGGACTTGATTCACTGACTTTGATCTGCATTCAGCTGCAAAATGACCAATTCTGCCACACTTGTAGCATTCACCTTTAGATTGAAATTTATCAGATGATGGAGCACCAGCAAATCGTTTTGATCTGGTGTTCCTTCTGAAATTAGCAACCATCATGGCCATATCCTTCTCAAGCTTCTCCAATCCTTCATCATACTCATATTCTGATTCTTCTTCATTCAAACCACATTCTTCTTCAGCTATCAGTGACTTTGAGCTTTTCTTAGACACTTTTGACTTCTGTCTCTGATCGATTTCATCAAGCTCTGCTACAAGGGCATTGGATATCTTCTGACTTCCAAGAGTAGCACGAATATGCTCACTCTGATCAGCTTGCTTTTCAGACTGCTCCCAATTGAGCAAAATACCATAGACCTGAGTTAGATTCAGAATTGAATAATCATTTCTCTGTCTGGTACAGGTGGCAATAGTTCCCCAGATTTTCCTTGGCAGCAACTCAAGAAACTTTTCAACAACAAATCTTTGTTCCTTGCCTATACCAGCCTTCTCCATTTTGTTCATCAGTGACTGGTATCTGGTGTAAGTTGAAGACAGAGATTCATTTGGTTCCATTGCGAACAGCTCATACTGGCGAGTGAGATTAACTTCCCTGCAGCGAATAATATCAGGAGTTCCAATATATATATTCCTAAGGGTATCCCACATATCTTTTGCAGTCCTACAAAGCCTAATTGATTCGAACACTTCATCAGGAAGTGCCATGCCTATGTAGATTTTAGCTTGTTTATCAAGTCTAACCAACCGCCTATCCTCATCAGTCCATTGTTCCTCTCTTTTAGGTAAAACCATTTCTGGTATAGCTGGAGTAGTAGCTGTTGCAATTACAGCAGGAACAATAGTAGTTGGGATATGGGGACCATTGGTTATTATATTACAAAGACGGTCATCAACTAAGTCCAAAAACATCATCATCCGGGACATCCAAGTTTCAATCCTTGAAGGATCAAAAGCTGGAGGTTTGGTTGTAGAACCATTTCCCTTTTGATAATCAGAGTCAACACAGCTATACTTTACTGATTCCATAGCAGACCTGGTTAATTGAATTTAAACCAACTCTGCTCTGATACCAATTGATAGTCCCGTAATCACTATTAGTTAGTGATTTGGAATCACAAAGTGTAAAGTTTAATTGTAGAAAGGGGGGTTGAATACAATTTAAAACAATTTCAGATTTTACCAAGTGTTTCAGTTTGTTTTAAATTAATTATCTATAACAGAGTATGTCGGTATTGAAATAACAGATTAAAGATATAACAGAATCAAAGAATGATAAGTAATAGTAGCTGAAAGTGAATTGTATTGATTAAATTCACAAAGTGTTGAATGCGGAATGGATTAACCAAAGTTAATCCAATTCAAACACTTAGCTAAATTATTACAATGAAGAGCGTTAACTACAGTGGACAGACACGCTGATAGTTAACCTCGCTGAATCTTAATATACACCTAGACAAACTGGTTCTCTGACAAACAGAAGAACGGTGCATATAACGACTAGCCTCAATAGTACAAAACACTGAACTATTTATACTACAAGAGTTCCTAAAATATCGCCTACAAAATAGGATCTTGAAAGGACACGTGTTGCTGCTTGATTGGTCCTGATCTCTGATAAACCGATATTCTACGGGTCCCAATTCTGTTACCGCAAATATCTCGTTACCTTAAAACCAATCACTTGCTGCCACGTAATCTTTCAGGTATTCTTTAAACTGGAACACTCTTGCTGATGTATAGATAAGTACAGTACTTTTAAGTACTAGATGTTTGAGAGGCTTTATTGAAATAGTCACTGATGATGCAGCAATCCTCCTCACTCACTGCGAGCTAACATGCTCTTGTAGAATGATTTGAACAACGGATCTTCAGTGACTAGCTGTTATTCTGGCAGTGACTTTTGCCTTTATTGATTTGAAGAAGTAATGCTCTCGCTGACGTAGATCAGCGACACACCAAGTTGAGCTTTAAATCTTCCTCAGAATATCGAATCAGAATGAATGACGATCAGCAAATCCTATCATTAGCAACAGTAGCTTCGATACAATCCATTTCTTCATTGAGTAGTGTAAGGTTGAGTTGGTCAGCGACCAGTGACTTCATCATGGTCAGCGACCAGTGACTCAACATAAACAACTCATGCAATTCCGTTTGGTATAGTAAACAGTTTTAGTACTTGTGTTCAAGGAAAAGTAGTAGCATGTTTCTCCCCCAATAAGATAAAACAGTAAAAGTGGGGCCGTAAGACTCACCTGAGTCTTGTAGTAATCAATAGCAAATAGCAAGTAGTAAGTAAAGCAAGTAGGTTCTCCGAACCCGTAACCTTCAAATGTCTAAACATATGAGGTTATGTAAGTATGTGTCTCGCAAGATGTTTCGTTTAGTTGTACACAACTAGTATATCCAATGTTTGTCCATATGTTTGTAATTGTTTGTTTTGAGAAGACAGGTTTGGCCCGTTGGTGACGGTTTGAAATAAAAATTTTAAAATGTTGACTTTGCTACAGTAAATGTGCTACAGTGAATTGTTACAGTAAAATTTGACTTTGCTACAGTAACTTTGACTTTTCCATAGTGAAAATCCTTCAAAATTTCTGATTCTGCGACACCATTTGCGACACAAAAACTTGTTATGCGACACAGGCATTGTGTCGCATAAAATGCGACACAAGAGATATACGACACAAGGGTTGTGTCACATAAGCTTCCGATGCTAATTTAATAGCGACATAAGGGTTGTGTCGCATAAGGTTTACGACACAAGGGTACGACACAAGGTACGACATAAGCTACGACACAAACAGATTTATGCGACACAACTTGCGACACAAGTGTTGTGTCGCAAAGATGAACACCAGCCCAGAAACCCAGCGACTGACGCATTTTTCCTATTCAAATCACAAATCTAACATATTTTAGGCTGTAAAATCGTGTTTTCTTCATACATATGGACAATACTAAGTTGTGTAAACATTATAGCATCAAAACAATACATCAAAATGAGTAAATCTAAGGATTTAGGTGTTTTCTTACAAATGCAAATCGAGACCAAACGGGGAAGAAAACGAGTATGGTGCCTTTGTTAATCTTGTTCCTCTCGTGATGGTGATTCCGAAAATGTAATTTTTGTGAGTTGATTTGCGAATCCGAAAATTGGTGGGGATTTTTAGAGAGTGTTTGAGTTTTGTGTGTGTTTTGTTAAAATGAAAATGAAATGAAGAAAGTGAGGTGTAGGTGGTGGGTGTTGTTGACTGATCCAAAAGAGGAGGGAGAGAAAACGCTCCCTAAAATGCAGTGTTTACTCCGTGTCCTAATCGTTTAATCCTTCGTTTTTAATATTTGACCAAGCAGTTATGTTTTAAAATGCTATCCGAATATTTTAATGAAAAAGACTTGTAAATGTTTATCAAAATACTTGTCGGGACATTTAAATTATTTGGTTCACGTTTGATACGTTTTTGTTAAAATATTCGTAATGTTGTCGCGCTCATATGATAGTGTCCGTATATTAATGTATTTATAGAGTAAAATATGTTCCCATTATTCAAATAAGTTTTGTCACTAACGTCCAAGTAAAATGTCTCGGACTCTGTCCGGTTGATTCGTACGATTTATCCAAATCGCGTAAGTACACACATATATATAACTCACCTTATATATACAAATAGAGTCTGTAATTAGTCCTATTACATACTAATTACAACTAGTTACAAATAATTAGGCATAATTAATTATCCTAATTAGGCAGGTGTTACATGGTAGGGGTAATAGTTATTACGAACCTTTTCGTTATATGAAGTGTAATCTCTTAGAAAAAATGATAATTTTTTGTTGCATTATTTGTTTCTTCCAAGGGTGACAAAAGTTAGAATATCGGTGTTGTAAGTTGTCACACCCCAAGTTTCATGATTAGCGAAAGCATACATTGGGTGCGACTAATCAAGGTGATCAAGCACATAAGATATATAATGAACGACATCTACATGCGTCGTTTTGATGAAATACATTGATGTAATAAAAGTTACATATTGTTTACAAAAGCAATGAGTTCACATAGATTCTTTGGGAGATTCTAGCACATATCTAATTATACAAAGTATAGAAATGCAGTAAAATCTCTTGATGATTAGTGTTTGCATGTGACTCGAGCTAAGAAATCCTGAGTGGGCAGTCCTACTATTGCTGAGCACCTGAGAATACATGTAAAAATGGTCAGCTAAAAGCTGGTGAGCTCACAAGTTTGTATGATACAATTTAATGTATGATTTGCAAGATTTAGTATAGTGATTTGAAATCAAGCAAATGAATAAAATGATTGTATATAACTACCATAAGCACATAGTCTGAGCTTAACTGAGGTGTCAGGATAACAATCAAGTGCCTGATCGAGGGTACCTCCCTACGAGTGCCTAATCTACACTCGTATGAACAAATGATAATGCGTCCGTTTGACCAGTTGGGGCTTCCAACCCAGACGGGGATTGTCAATCCCATATGGTACCATACACTAACATTTACGCTACAAAATTATTACCAAACTATGCTAGAGGACTTAAAATGATTAGAGAAAACAACTCATGCAGTATATAGCGATATTTTGATACTTGCGTTCACATGTAAAACAAAACAAGCATGTATTCCCACCCCTGGGTTAAAAACAGTAAAATGAGTGGCTATGAGACTACCTGAGTCTGATGTGTGATTGTGATGTGAGAGCTAGCGAATAGTAGTAAAATGTCGCCCAAATAGAGTCCCTTAATGTCCTAAACGCAAAGGATATTGACATAATGTGACAACCGTAAAAATCTCAGGTTATTACCGTACTCAAATTTCAAACTACATTTACAGCATTCCTTAAATCCTGAAGAAATTTCTAGGTTATGACTCCGTAGGCTTACCAAAGTCGTAGAATGTCTTAGAGATTGCTTAGTGAATCTTAAGTTTCTTTAGACATGTTGAATTAGGTTACTAAGTGCCAAATAAAAACAAAGAAAATTCTACCTCTTTATGTCCTCACAAAATCCTCATCAAATCACAAAAACCGAAATTTCAGTGACTTGATAAGTAAATTCAATCAGACGGTATCCAACTAAACACGAACGTTGGTGAAAACACGTTTATAATAACATGAACCTATTTTATAAATTAAAATAGTAGTTATTACCCTATATTGTTATTTTGAAATAATAATACACGAAAAACCTAGACGTTTAGTTTAAAACGTAACAAACTCGGTAAAAACGCGCGAATCGAATTCGAAACGAAACGAAACGAAAGTCAATAAATATTTTGACAAATAAAATAAAGTATTTTAATAATACTTCAATGAAAAATAATCCCAAACATATCGTTAATAAAAACGACACAAGAAAACGTTAGGCGATTTAACCGAATAACGAAAACAACGAACAAACGAACACCATACGCAACACAGTCTGAAACTGAGAATTAAATCACACATCCACCTATTGGGCCCCACTAAAAACCTGCCCCAAGGCACCTTCCCCTTCCCCATTCATGTTTCATGCAATGTAAGAATATAATCATTCCATACTCTTATTTTCTTCACAAAACATTCATCATTTTCTTACTTTTCTCTTAACTCTCTCTCCCACTCCACTCTCTCTCTCTAGAATGATTTTTTCAGCCCAAAATCAGTCACCACAACCACCACACAACCACTATTGACCACCATACAAACCCCCTTTGACCACCATAGCACCACCAACAACCACCACCTAAAACTTCAAGATTTGTCAAGGATTCAAGCTCTACAACGCTTCCTTCTTCCCTTCATCTCATTCCCATTGTAAAGAAACTAATTCTTCATCTATATTACTCTAATAACATGTATTTAAAGTTCACTCAAAGATATATGTGTCGCACCCCCAAATTCGGGTTGCGGAAGCGAATCAGATCGGGGCGCGACTAATCCGGTAATCAAAGCACACAAGTTATATGATGACTGACTCTATATGCGTCGTTTACAAGTTACATTAATATAATGTAAAAGTTTTACAAAGTTGTAATAGTTACAAAAGCTCGTAAGCCAAATGTGAGAGATTCTAAGGCATATCTAATTGTACAAAATGTAGAAATGCAGGGGAATCTCCTGATGTCTGTATGCGACTCGAGCTATCTAACCTTGAGCAGACCTACTGCCGCTGAGTACCTGAGAATACATGCTAAAAGGTCAGCTAAAAGCTGGTGAGCTCACAGGTGTAATGATGAAACAACAATGTATGAACCACAAAATTTAGTATAATGATTTGAAATAAATCAATAAATGTGTATATTACTGCCATGAGCTCATAGTTTGAGCTTAACTGAGGTGTCAGGATCACAATCAAGTGCCTGATCGAGTTTACCTCCTACATGTGCCTAATCATACACACGTGTGAACAAATGATAATGCGTCCGTTCGACCGCAGTCATGGTAGCGCGACTACCCCGGACGGGAATTGTCAATCCCATATGGTACCATACACTAACACTCGCGCTAAATCCATACTAACAAACTATGATGTGGAGGGCTTCATGATTAGTGAAAACAACTCATGCAGTCAATATATCGAGTTTTGTACTTGTGTTCACATGTAAATAAGACTGAGAATGTATTCCCACCCCTGGGTTTAAAACAGTAAAATGAGGGGCTATGAGACTCACCTGAGTCTGATGTGTATAAGTTGCTACAAGCAATGATGTGATGTCCGCAAACTGTAACCTGCCGGGCATTCAAGACGCGCAAGGTTATAAATATATGTAGATGTCTCAACAGACCATCTATGCTAGTTGTTCATTCAACTAGTAATGTCCAAATGATTTGGTTTGTTTGATTAGGTTTGAGTTTTTGAAAACATGTACGGCCCGTTGTTGAGTTTTCGTAATAATAATTCGAAAGTATTATTATTATATGTTTTGTTGTATTGTATACTTATCAAAGTATATGTAGTTCATGTACGAGTATTATCGTATATGGTTTGGTTATTGTAAGTGTTCGACACTTAGTGAAATTTGAGTTTTCAAGGTTCTGTGATGTGCGACGCAAAGGTTTGTGTCGCACCATGCGACATTCGCAATTTAATGCGACATCAGGTGTTGTGTCGCAGTATGCGACAATGATAAATTTGGCGACGTGAGAGCTTGTGTCGCTATGTGCGACGTTCGCAATTTAATGCGACATAGTAGCTTGTGTCACAGGTTCGGGGTCGCTGATGGTTCAGGGTCACTGATGGTTTGTGTCGCAATATTAGTATGCGACATAAGGGTTTGTGTCGCAGGGTGTCACTGATAAATATATAGGTGCGACATAGAGGCTTTTGTCGCATTGGCTTTGGGCCACCTGCGACACAAGAGGCTGAGATGAATTTCAAGTGTCGGGTTTATGGTCAAACGACCTTGGTTTGACCCGAAACTTTTATCCAAGTCTCAAACTAGTTTATAGAGCCTAAGAAAATTATTGGTTCGTGTCGGGGTTAGCCCGAAGTCTCAGTTTTATAAAATTGTCAAAACAGTCCCTAAGGTTATATTTTCGGTTTTGTCGGTTTGTTCGCCTCTCGTTTTTAAAATGTTCTATTCAGAATTTATTCATACCAAAAATCACAGTTGACATCCATATGTCTAGTATATTAATTATTTTTCCCAAGAATTATAGAGGTCTCTAAGTTGGTCAAATAAAATCGAGAAGTATCGAGTCCTATTTCCGACCAAAACAGACTGTCTCGCACAAATCGAATTTTCTGGGCAAATCGGCGTGTTTCTAGGAAAAGTGTTAAACACGAAAGTTGTAGACAGCAAACATGAAGATTTCGGTATAAGATTCATGCGTTGATTCGACCTAGAACTCAAGATATGGTCGTTTTCGTGGGACTGTTTTCAGAGACAGAAAACAGTTTCATGTATATGTTTGTGAAAAACGTTTTTAAGCTTTTAATTTGGACATATTTTAGTCAAATGAACTTACTAACATGTATATGAATATTACACAAGGAAATCTAGCAAAAGATTAGAGTTTCATACCAAGGTTAATGGAGATCTAGAGACGAAAATAGAAGTGATGTGCTCGGTTATGCTTCTTGCTTCGTTTTTCCTTGTTCTTCTTCTCCAAAATGGTGGTGGATGATGGTGAATTATGGTGGTGATGAGGGTGGCCGGTCAAGGAGGGAGAAGAGGGAGATGAGGGTGTTTTAAAGTGAGAGTGTAGAGAGAGAGAGTGAGGTGGTGGAAGAATGAAGGAAAATGGTGATGATGTTGGTGTTTTGGTCAAGGCACTACAACAACAAGATCCACAAATCGTGGATCTTGTTTCTCCATGTTTTGAAATCCGATTGGGGATGGCCCCAATTAATGGTGGTTGTCCCCAATTTTCGTTCCCCGAGTTTGCGCTCTCCGTGCGGTGTTCGTTTCATCGGTCGTTTCGACGTATAATTATACGTTATACATTTTACATATGTGTTTTAACTAACGAATAAGTTTCGATGTTTTAAGTTGATGCATTACTTAATAATACTTTGAAAACATTTATAAAAATGTTTGGTTCGGGTGTCGGTTTCGATTTACGCATTCATTTAGCGATTGTTTAATCATGTGACGTTTTATCCAAACGTTTTCTTTAACAACATCAAATACGATATTTATAATAGAAGTATTGTATCAAAATACTTTGTTTGAAGTTATAAAAATATAACTTGAGTTTTATTCGATTGTCGGGCGCGTTTTGCGCGTTTTAGTCGCGTTCGGTTACGTTTTAAAACAGAACGTGCGTGTTTTGTTATATTTATAAACATAATAATAAGTAATTATCAATGTTATTAAATAATTTCATATTATTTAATAAATGTTTCACCAACGTCCGTAGTAATGTATCGGAATCCACCCGATATGAAAATGCACGATTAAATAAATCGCGTACGTGTATATATATTCCAATATATATATAGTGATACACATAATTAGTTTAATATAGCACTAATTTCATGTATTTACAAATAGTTAGGCACTAATTACTAGTCCTAAATTGTCAGGTGTCACATTCTCCCCTTGTTAAGAGAATTTCATCCCGAAATTTAGCTATGAGTCGTAGATGGAGTGGAGTTTGAGAATAAATGTGGACACTTGAGTCGCATCTGGTCTTCCCGTTCCCAAGTGAATTCCGGACCACGCCGCGAATTCCACCGGACTTTAACGATGGGAATACGACTTTGCTTTAACTGCTTGACCTCTCGGTCCATGATTTCCACTGGTGTCTCGACAAAATGAAGTTTATCATCGATATGGATTTCGTCGAGAGGAATGATAAGTGTCTCATCAGACAGACATTTCTTCAAGTAATAAATGTGAAATGTAGGATGCACGCTACTGAGTTCGGGAGGTAGCTGCAGTCGATATGCCACTGGATCAACCCTTTCAAGGATCTCAAAAGGTCCAATGTACCTAGGATTCAGTTTCCCGCGTTTACCAAAATGGATCACACCTTTCCAAGGTGATACTTTGAGCAATACTCGATCCCCAACCTGGAACTCGAGATGCTTGCGTCTCACGTCAGCATAACTCTTCTGACGATCACGTGCGGCTTTCAGCCGTTGTTGGATACCAATGATTTTCTCGGTGGTTTCGTGTATGATTTCTGGACTAGTGAGTTGGCTGTCTCCCACTTCGGTCCAACAAATTGGTGATCGGCACTTACGACCGTACAGTGCCTCGAATGGTGCGGCTCCAATACTGGTATGGTAGCTGTTATTGTACGAGAATTCGCACAAAGGTAAATGATGTTCCCAGTTTGCACCGAAGTCAACTACGCAGGCTCGTAGCATATCCTCCAGTGTTTGAATAGTTTGTTCGCTTTGGCCGTCTGTCTGTGGATGGTATGCGGTACTCATATCCAGACGAGTACCCAATGAATTCTGAAGCGATTGCCAAAAGCGAGATGTGATGCGACTATCCCTGTCAGGGATAATTGAGATTGGAACACCGTGTCGGGATACGATTTCTTTCAGATAGATTCATGTGAGGCGTTCCATTTTATCGGTTTCTTTGATGGCTAGGAAATTGGCAAATTTGGTGAGACTATCGATGATCACCCAAAATTGTATCGCAACCGCTTGGTGTTTTTGGGAGTTTAATGATGAAATCCATAGTGATCTGCTCCCATTTCCATTGAGGGATTTCCGGTTGTTGGAGCAACCCGGAAGGTTTCTGATATTCGGCTTTGACTTTTGAACAAGTAAGGCACTTGCTGACATATGTGGCGATTTCTGCTTTCATGTTTGGCCACCAATATAACTCTTTGATGCCATGATACATCTTGTCAGATCCAGGATGTATAGAGTATTTGGACTTGTGAGCTTCATCCATCACCAAGTCTCGTAGGTTCCCAAAACAGGGCAACCATATTCGGTTTGAGAAGTGTTTAACTCCGTTAGATTTGGTTTCGAATTGTTTCTCCATGTTGCGCAAGGCTTCGTTTTTGATGTTTTCAGGTTTAAGTGCTTCGAGTTGAGCGGGGAGAATCTGGATAATCAGATCGTTGTGTATAGTCATACTGAGTGCTCGGACTCAAAGTGGTTTAGCGTGTTCTTTTCGGCTGAGGGCATCGACAACAACATTTGCTTTGCCCGGATGATATCGGATTTCACAATCGTAATCGGTAAGCAACTCGACCCAGCGACATTGGCTCATTGTAACACCCCCAAATTCGTTGAGCGGAAGCGTTTAGTTTAAGTACTGGGGTGTCACAATAATAAAGCATGCATACGTATCAGAGCTTATGATTACAACAGAACAATATATATTAAGATGCCAAAAGTATTAATTACATGTTTACGATTCATCAAATCGTATAAGTTAAAAGTAGTAAGTTTACAAAAGTAGATTTCTGAAATATAACTAAAACATTTCAGTTATACTAAAGAAATCCATATGTTTCCAAAAGTTGGCATCCTAAGCTTCAAGGGTCGCCTAATTCTCCATGTGTGTTGGCGATCTTACATGAGCAGCTAATTCCCTGAAAAACATAGTAAAAGTCAACAACTAGGTTGAGTGAATTCACAGGTTTTATGTTTACAAGTTCAGTTGTGATAAACCACTGTTGTTTGTAACGTATCGTTGGGATGTCACCCAAAAGTATAGTTCATGAAATCAGATATGTTCCAAATTAGTTGTTTGTAGGAATGTTCGTATCCTAGTAGTTGTAGGAAATCAGTATCCCGTGTTCAAGTAAGTTTTGTAGGATTATACGTATCCTAATCGTAGATATGTTTCGTTGGGATGTTGCCCAAAAATATAGTTCAAGTTATAGTAGGAATGTAAGTATCCTATTAGTCGTTCGTAGGTGTAACACTCCCCTAAGACCCGTATCTGGACCACGTACGGCAGTGTTACGATCCTAGTCGTTTGGTGGGTCCATGTTAGTAGGAAACCCATTGTTTTCAGTAGTGGTGCCCATGTCAAGCAGGGACTTTTGTATAGTATTGCCCATGTCAGGTAGGGACTTTTCAATAGTCTTGCCCATGTCAGGTAGGGACTTTTCGATAGTGTTGCCCATGTCAAGTAGGGACTTTTCAATAGTGTTGCCCATGTCAAGTAGGGACTTTTCAGTAGTGTTGCCCATGTCAAGTAGGGACTTTTAGTTACCCAGTCCGTTATATAAAGTGTTGCTGGTTATCCTCCAGCGTTCTCGAAAACGTGTTCATGCGTTTACAGCGTTGGCAGTATGAAAGTAATATGTAACACTTCCCCTAAGACCCGTATATGGACCACGTGCGGGCAGTATTACATATTAAGTTGAAATCGTCAGTTTGTTTATCAGTTTACTAGTTCCATGTACTCCACTTGTTTGAGTAAAATAGTATACAACCATGTTTGTATAAAAGTGTTTGACTATGTTTTCCACCCCTGTTCAAAGCAGTTAAAACAGTAAAAGTAGGGGCTGTGAACTCACCTGTTGAGTTAAGTAGTGCGAGTGCTAGCAAACCTAAGTCCAAGTATAGTCCGAATCTCCTAACGTCCTAAACGTACGAGATTTAATAAGTATGTGGATGTCTAAGTTAATCATCCATGCTAGTGTTCATACAACCAAGTCACGTCCAAATCGTTCGTTTAAATGTTTATGTTTGTATTTCGTATTCGTGAAAATGTATACGATTCGTTGGTGATAGTTTGAAATCCTAACTTCGGTAAAATAAGTGTGTTTGTATTGTTTGTAAAGCTCGTGAATCGTATCGTATAAAGATATGCGTTTCCGGTTAGTTCGACACTTAGTGAAAACTAGTTTTTAAACTTCCTGTTTTTAGCGACGCAGGGTGCGACGCTGGGTTGTTATGCGACGTAGGGTGCGACGTCGCGTGCGACGTAGGCGCTTATGTCGCTATATGCGACGTCAGGGTCTAGTGCGACGTAGGGCTGGCGTCGCTATGTGTGATTTCGCAATTTAATGCGACGTTAACGGTGACGTCGCAGTATGCGACGTAGTGAGATGTTCTGCGACGTAGGGGCTGACGTCGCATTTAGCCCAAGCCAGATGCGACGTAGCGGACTGTTCGACGAACAATTCGGGAAAAACGAGTTTTGGGTCGATTTCGGACGTTTTCGGTTGTATAAAACACTAAAACATGTAAATCTAAGTATATTAAACACTAAATAGCAATTATAACTTTGAAATCTAAAGATTTGCGGGATTTGTCGGAAACTTACGGTTGTCGGATTTGAAATCCGAAAAGGTAGAAATGTAGATCGGGGTCTCGTGGTCGTTTTATTCCAAAGGAGCTATATGATTCTTCGAGTTTTGGTGTTAGTTTTCTTCGATTTTGTGTGATTTTTGGTTGGTGGTGATGAAAGAGAGAAAAGAGAGAAAGTAAGAGAGAAAAGAGAAAGAAAAATGGAAATGAGAAAAAGGAGGTGGGAGTGGGGTTTTGTCCCCATTTTCTGCCTCCGTGTTTGTTTACCCGATCGTTAAATGTTACTTTATTTTAACTAATATGTTTTTAATTACATTTTTCATTATATTTTTAATTAGAATCTTTTTATGAAACTAACTTAATTTAGTTATAAAATTTTAAACTTTGTTTTATTTAAATTGTACGAATTAAACGTTTTGCGTTATAAAATGATTTGTAAATATTATCGACATAATATTTAATTGTTTTCTGCCTTATTTAATAATCTCGTTTTATTAAATAATTTTGTTCACCAAGAGTCGCGTATTTTGTTGCGTCTGTTTTCAGATTGTTCAGTATGTAATTACTACTAATTACGAATACGTAATACTACGCGTATTATCTAGTTGGGCTATGCTAGACTTACCTCTAAATTGTGTTGTGAATTCACTCGAGTAGGGAATTAACCTAATAATGCAAGTGATTAACTTAATTAATCGTGTTTAGATTTGCGGGGTGTTACACTCATGTTGAGATCCTTTTGATCGAATATGTGTTGGAGACTTTTGTGATCGGTAAAGATGGTGCACTTGGTGCCATAGAGATAATGTCTCCAGATTTTGAGCGCAAAGACGACAGCTCCCAGCTCGAGATCATGAGTTGTGTAATTCTTTTCGTGGATTTTGAGCTGTCGGGAGGCGTAGGCAATGACCTTGTCCTGCTGCATCAATACGCAACCGAGACCTTGGTGAGAAGCATCGCAGTATACCACGAAGTCATCGTTACCTTCGGGTAATGATAGAATAGGTGCACTGCAAAGCTTTTGTTTCAACAGTTGAAATGCTGACTCTTGTTTATCAGTCCAATCGAACTTCTTATCTTTCTGAGTCAGTGTGGTGAGTGGTTGGACTATTTTCAAGAAATTTTCAATGAAATGCCGATATTATCCTGCCAATCCTAAGAATTGACGTACTTTGGTCGGCGTTGTTGGTGCTTGCCAGCACTTGATAGCCTCGATTTTTGATGGATCGACATGAATTCCTTGACTATCAATCACGTGTCCAAGGAATTGTACAGTTTGCATCCAGAACTCACACTTAGAGAATTTGGCATATAACTCCTCATGCTTGAGTAGTTCTAGAATGGTTTTGAGATGCTGCGCGTGTTCTTGTTCGTCGCGCGAGTAGATCAGAATGTCATCAATGAAGACAATGACAAACTTGTCGAGATATGGTTTACACACCTGGTTCATAAGGTCCATGAACACAGCCGGTGCGTTTGTTAAACCGATGACTTGAAACTCATAATGCCCGTAACGAGTTCGGAAAGCAGTTTTTGGGATGTCAACATCGCGAACTCGTAATTGATGATAACATGATCGTAGATCGATCTTTGAATAATAGCTCGACCCTTGGAGTTGGTCAAACAGGTCATCAATACGGGGAAGTGGATAACGGTTCTTGACAGTTAACTTGTTCAGTTCTATGTAGTCAATGCACATGCAGAAGGAACCGTCCTTCTTTTTGACAAACAAGACCGGAGCTCCCCAAGGTGAGGAACTTGGTCGTATGAATCCTTTGACCAGCAGTTCCTGTAACTGAGTAGACAACTCCTGAAGTTCGGATGGGGCTAAACGATAAGGTGCTCGCGCCACGGGTGCTGCTCCGGGCACAAGATCGATTGAGAATTCAACTTGTCTTGGTGGCGGAAGACCAGGCAAGTCTTCAGGAAAGACTTCTGGAAAGTCTCGAACGATAGGCACATCCTCAAGTCACTTCTCCTCCGACTTTTTCTCCATAACGTGTGCGAGGATTGCATGATACCCCTTTCTCAAATATTTGCGGGTTTTCATGCATGAGATGATATTCAATCTCGTCCCACCGATCTCCCCTTGTATGATTAAGGTACTACCGGTGATGAGAAAAATGCGGACGATTTTATCGAAACAGATGATTTCGGCACGATTCTTAGACAGCCAATCCATGCCAATGATAATGTCAAAACTTCCGATCTCGACAGGTATAAAATCAACAGAAAATAATTCGTCGGCGAGGTTTAAAGTGCAATTGGGTATCACACTATCAGTTTCAATGAGGTTGCCATTAGCTAACTCTACAGTGTACTTAGCATCTAATGCAACAGGTGTGATGTCAAGTAGTGGACATAATTCATCAGATATAAAGCTTCTATCAGCACCAGTATCAAATAGAACAGAGGCAGTTAAGTTGTTGAGGAGGAACGTACCCAAGACCACATTCGGGTCTTGACGGGCTTCCCCTGAGTTCAGAATGAAGGCTCTACCTTCAGCAGTGTTGTTGTTGTTGCCTTTGTTCTTCAGTTTTGGGCAATCGTTACGGAAGTGCCCAGTGTTGCCGCATTCAAAGCAGGCCTTTGGTTGACTTGTGTTGACGTTGGTGGTTGTTTTGGTAACCCTGCAGTCCTTGGCGAGATGCCCATAACGATGAGAATTGTTGCAAGGTGTACCGCAAGGACCATCGTGGTGGCGGTTGCACTTGGAACAGAAGGGTCTATTTCCAGTGTAACCCCGTTTGGTTTCTGAGCTAGAATTGTAGGCCTTAACAGTCTCAGGCCATTTGGAGGGTTGTTAGTTTTGATTCTGGCTGGTATTGGAGTTCCCAGTCCATTTTCGTTTGTTGTCCCAAGACTGGTTTGAGTTGTTGTTGGCAGCAGGTGTTCCTCGGTGAATCACTTAAGCCATGAGATTGTGTGCCATACGAACGGCACCTTGAATGGTCATAGGGTTGGAAGTAGTGATCATTCCCTAAATGCGTGAGGGAAGTCCCCAGATGTAACGTTCGATCCGCTTATATTACGGATCAACTAATGATGGGCACAGCAGTGCCAGCTGATTAAATCGGGTAGTATAACCGGCAATATCATTGCCTTGGGTGGTGAGGTGCCAGAACTCGTGTTCCAGTTGTTGAATCTCATCTCGTGGACAGTACTCGTCCTTCATCATCTTCTTCATTTCTTCCCAGGGAGTCAGATAAGCATTGTCAATGCCCACAGTTTGAGCATAGTTGTTCCACCATGTCAGAGCACCATCCATGAAGGTGCATGTGGAGTACTTGACTTTGCAGTCTTCCTGACAGTTACAGATCCGAAAGACCGACTCCATTTTCTCCATCCAGCGCAATAACCCAATAGCACCCTCGGTGCCTTTGAAGTTCGGTGGTTTACAGTTCAGAAAATCCTTGTACGAGCAGGGCTTTGGTGGAGGGGTGTTGTTCAGTGTTTCATTGCTCTCAGATTTTTGTTGTCGGGCAGCTAGAGCATCAGCTACCCCTTGGGCAACAAGTCGGTCAACATCAGCTTGATTAAACGTACGTCTCAGAGGCATAATGCTTGAATCAACAAAGAGAAAGAGATAAGTGAGATGTCTTGTACAAAGGTTATGATATATCACATATGTATATGTAAGGAGGTAATATACAATAGCACGAAGTGATAATCATATTTCATTAGATAATAAGATGAGATACCGTACAGGGTATAAGTTCAAAAGGTTACAGAATTTAGAGTTTACAAAAGATACCGGGAATTGTTACATCCGGCCAAATTACAAAGGTTTTACAAGTTCTAGATAAACGATTACATAACAGATACTGTACTAATCCTGTTGTAGAGTCACTCGTGACATCAGGGTGACAAGATGTTCCACAGTCTCAGCAAGTCTGCTGGTTCGTCGGGCAGTATCCTCAGCAATGGTAAAGCGTTGCTCAAGCATGCGAGTGTATTGTTCGGTTTCCTATGAGCGTAACTCACATTCTTCCAGTGTAACACCCCCAAATTCACTGTTTAGCAGAAGCACGCTTTGGGATGCTACTAATCGAGTATCAACAACACAAAGATAAAGCAAACGACATCTATATGCAACATTTGTAAAATAGTTACATTTCTATATATAAAACATTTGAAAACATAGTGTTTTCGGTTACAAGAATGTAGTTCCCTAGAGTCCACTCGTATAGCGGGAGATTCTATTACATAATCATAATATACAAAAGATAATGCTAAGAATCTCCGTTAGATGCAATGTAGAAATCGTGCGACTCTAGCTAGTGTTCAGGGGTAATCCTACTCCGTCTGTGTACCTGAGATACAAAGCTAAAAAGTGTCAACCAAAAAGGTTGGTGAATCTTACAAGTTTAATAATAAGAAATCGTTATGAACCACAAGTATGTACCAGTGTTGCTATCGAGCAAAGTAAGTAAAACAGTAAATCGGTATGTCAACACAGTTGCCATGAGCTCATAAGTTGAACCTTAATAGTGTGTAAGTGTGATTCAATCAAGTATCATATAAAGTACCCCCGTGAGTGCTATCCACAACACTCATATGTAACAAATACTAATATGCCTGTTTCTACGGTGAAATTCGTGGTAGCGCTACTACCCCAGGCAGGGATTGTCAGTCCCAAATGGATCCATTTACTAGTACTCGCGCTTAAGTCCATAACTAACAACTTACGATAGGAGGCTTTCAATGGATAAAAGTAACTCATGCAATTTGTGTAAAAAGTAGTATAGTCAGTCCAATACTCGTGTTCATGCGAAAAACAGTAAGCAAAGTATCTATCCCCAATAGAAAATAGTACAAAGTGGGGCTGTAAGACTCACTTGAGTCTAGTAAGTACGTATATGAAATCAACCAAGTAAAGCGGATGTAAGTCCGTAGGTGTGTCGGATGTAAGTCCGTATATCGGTTCTCAGAACCATGCAACCTTCTGGCGTCTGAAACGCACAAGGTTGTAAGTAAACAAGTAAATAAGTTGGTGTCTTGAAAGATCACCCATGCTAGTTGTCCACTCAACTAGGAAATGTCCAAGTGTTTGTTTAGTATTTCGTTTGTAGTTTGAAAACAAGTATGGCCCGTTGGTGACGGTTTTATAATAATAATCCGAAAGTGTTATTATTATATGTATCGTTGTATGTGAGTATTCGACACTTAGTGCAAAAAGTATTTTCAAGTTCTTGGGTGACGGGGGTCCAGGGGCAGCGCCCCTGGTAGCGGGGTCTAAGGGGCGGCAGCCCCTGGCGGGGTCCAAGTGGCAGAGCCCCTGGCTGGGGTCGAGCTGCCAGGTCAGCTTGGAAAATTTTTATTTCTACTACATTGCTATGGTGAAAAATGCATCGAAAATTCAAAATCGGGAAAATTGACCTAGTCTGGCTGCGAACTGAAAAAGGTGTTGCGAACTGAGTTCGCGGTGCGAACTGAGTTTGGGCTCACAAAGCAGTAGGCTGCGAACCGAGTTGGGTTCGCGGTCAAAGTTTGACTCGCAAGTCAACTCGTGAGTCAACTCGCAAGTCAGCTCGGTCCGCAGTCAGTTTCGGTTCGTTAATTGGCTTCGCGAGTCGAGATCTCGGTTCACTTCGCAGGACGACCGAGATCTGGGATCTCAACTCGCAGGACGAACTGTCAGCGTTTTTCATGCGGTTTTCAATTTTTAAAGCATTTTCGGCGGGATTTTTGGACATAATCTCGTTGAGTAAATGTTCTAGCATGTAAATAAAAGCTTTTTAATTAATTAAAATAGTTAGTAAGTTTCATACCAAATAAAAGGAAAAACGAGGAAGATGAAGATGATCTTGTTGCTTGTTCTTGATGATGATGAACGATTTTTGGTGGTGATGTTCGCTGCTGCTGTTGCCGATTCGAGTGGAAGGGGAGGAGAGAAAAGAGGGTTTGATATGTGAGTGTGTGTAATTGTGAGGTGAAAATGAGATTAAATGAAGGAGGTGGGTGTTTAAAAGGGGTGGATCATGGGTCGGTTTGGGGCTTGGGTCCGCGGGTTTGGGCCGACCCACTTGCGGGCTCGGGCTCGTGGACTCGTCCCTCGATTTGCATTACGTTCGTGGTCGATTAAATGTTGTTTGCTTTATATGTCAAAGTATATCCGTAATATTTTTAACCGAAGTATTTTATCATAATACTTAATAATAAGTTATAAAAATATAACTCGAATCATTTTTGTTTGTTGGGCGCGTTTCGTGTGCTTTCGTCGCATAGGATATGTTTAACAGTATGAAATTTGTGTAATATACTAACGTAATATATTATAGTAAAAAAAATGTTTGTTTGGATGATTCCACATTATTTATAAATTTTTGTCACCAACGTCCATATTAAGTAATGTCGGACCTCGTCCGGTTCATAAGTGTACGATTTAAACAAATCGCGTACGCGTGTATGTAATTACACAAAACGTCACATATATTTAGAATATTACAAAACTAAATACATGTAATTACAAGTAGTTTAAGCACTAATTATAGTCCTAAATTGGCGGGTGTTACATCCAGCCTTGTCTGCAAGAGATCAACTGTGCCCCTGTCGTCAATCACTTGTTGATGGATCATTTCTACGGTTTGGGTCATGTTTTCATGCTCTCGATAAAGTTCTGCGATTCGATCATGAGCTTAGCGCATCCAGTACATACGCGCTATGTGTTGTTCCCGTTCCAGACTTTCAAGTCTTTCTTCATGGCGGTGTAGTCTAGCGGTTAACACCGGAACGGTATGGTGGATGGGTTCTTGAGTATATGGGGAGATGTCCATGGAGTCAGCAGGAATTTGTATGTCTTCCTCAGACCTCCGGGTGTTTAGAGTTGTAGGTAGGCAATCCCACCTACGAGGGTAAGTCGGATGGCGTGTTCTGGTTGAGGTATCACTAGTGTGATTGAGATAAGGGTTAGCACGGACAGATCCGGTACCCCTCCTGTGATTTCGTGTGACTCGTGCCTCTCCAGTGATATAGTAGAGAGGTTCAGGAGAAGTTCGTGTCGGTGAGAAAGGTAACGCGGTTACCTCCTCAGTAGTTGGTAGAGTTTGAATCTTGTCGTTCGTGTTAGCTGGTGCTAGATGAGGAATGTCTGCCATGTCTGTGGCAAGAGCGTTTAGTGAATATCGTGAGGCCTTGTCGTGCCCCCAGCGGTCGGTCAGATTTTACTCCGGTCGTTGGTCCGGCCACCGAGACACACGACGTGGTAGTTTTAAAATTTATAATAGTCGGGGGGAGCCTAATCCTCCGTACTACCTACTGGAACTGGTATGAATACCTGATACGAGTAAGCGGTAAAAATGATCCAGGGTCGTTCCTCACGACGGCAGAATTGAAACATAGCTAGTTCCGATTAATCAGTAATTAAGCTAGGGTTTTAATAAGTTGGAAGGGTTTTGTTTTGGTTTTTTATATTTAATTAAACTAAACTACTGAACTAATAAAACAATAAACTAAAGGGAGACTAGCATATATAACACTTAAGGATGACAAAGACGTGGTTCACCATGACTTAGAATAGCTGAGATGATGTTTTAGTTTAAAAACGTCTTTTAAAGATTTGTGTCTTGCTTTCACGTAGATATCTTGTAGTGTAAACACTAGCACCCTACTGATCAGGTTAACCGATCAGTATATCACTGAGTACTAGGCTATCAAGAGTATGGTCAGATCAGACTGCCTTGAAACCCCCCTCACCGTCTCTTGTGATGAGACCAAGTGACCCTCCAGATGGGGTGCAGGAATAAGGCGACAGTCCGCAATTTATCCACTGACCTTTCTTTAACACATACAGAGATATCTAAGCTGGGCAAGGCATTTAAGATTAAGACAATTGGTGACTGCTAACTTATACATTAATGGTTGTGATTGAGTTCAGCGTTATTCGGCTGTGATACAGTCTTCAACTTACAGGTTTTCCACGGTTACATTGTGTGTTCACCTGTTTTACAGTCTTTCCTGGATCACAGACTCAGCCAGGATGTAATACAGTGTTCAGCCTACGGCCTTTCCACGGCTTACCGGTTACTTAGACGTTTTAGGGCTTTATCCTGGATTACATACTTTATGGCTATCTAAACTCAATATATCTAAGTTTGTATTATAGTAAAACCATCTATGATAGCTAAACAACCCGTTCACTTTATAAATCCTAACCCAATAAATCCCTGATTAATTCACAGTGTACTATATGATAAGTTGGGCAGTATTTCCACAGCTTCAAAATCAGACCATGTGTATTTTAAGAAAACATAGATAGGTAGTGACCGTTTGATCAATGGTTAGCTACTCCCTGTCATAAAGGTTCTAACCACGTTTATTGGAGGAAAGGCGATAGTTTAGTTTAAAATCATAAATGTATAGTTAAACAGCACCACAAGTTTTCAAACCTATCTGTATTACATTTATCATGTTTAAGAAAACATAATCATTAAGGCAGCAACAGTGTTATTGTATGTCTAGTATGCAGTACCTAAGCAACAATCAAACAAGAACATGCAATAGGACGGAATACTAGCATCACAGTACTGACCTAAGGAATACATCATGGGTACCCCGGAAGTTGTCCCAAAGATACACAACAGATAAGCGTGAACCTAATCTATCTCTAATCCTATGCTTCGTGACCCTCGGATATGTTTCAATCAAGGGAACAACGACCATGTTGAGTTCATTGATCATCATACACAGAATAGTTGGCAATCCTACTTCTAGCAATTGGTTAGGTTCTAGGGAGGATGATACTAACCACATCATAAGTTGGACAGATAAACGGGCAGAGGTTCAGCTTATAAGTTCACAAACAGTTTAGATTCATAGAGTAACGGCATGTTACAATTGGGAATCATTATTTCCACAACGGATTGTGCCCACGACTTTCATGGCTTCCACGTTCCGTACTACACACATTCGTGATGATTCCGGCGCTATACAAATGAAAGCCGTATAACGTTACCTCCGTTGTTTCATAATGATGTTATCCCAATTAGATATATCACAACAAACTACTCATTAATCATGGCAAACATATAAGCATATTACTCACAATGCATAGCAATAGCCATTTCTAATATTAATAAATCACATACATCAAACAAGAACAATATGACAAATGAATAATAGAAAGGATAGAAAATACCGATAGGAATTGCGAGCAGAATAACACTGGTATTTATTCATTAATATCCAAGCATTACATAAGCTAGCCTCTACTAATTAACTACATAACTAATTTAAAAGAAAGGTTTCCCTCCCTCTAGTTCTCCTCTAACTCCTAAGAGTAGTGCTAGAGAGAGAAACTAGAGAGAGGAACTAACTACAAGAATAATTTTCCTCTAACTCCTAAGAGTAGTGCTAGAGAGAGAATTCTAGAGAGAGAAAGAGAAGTATGGAATGAGAGGTGTGTTGAAATGGTGGAAATGAAGCCACTATTTATAGGAGAAGGGAGGTAGCCTTGGTACAAGTCTTGAAGCATCAGATACAAGCATCAAAGCAGCATACGGGGCAAGCGGACCAAGGGGGGACAAACGGCACCCTTCAAGCACAACACCCCCCGTATACGGCACCCTAAGGGCCGTATACGGAACCTAGGGTACCGTATATGGTACCTAGGTGGGCAAGGGGGGGGGGGGGGGGGGTTGGTGCTCCATGTGCTGTATTCTGATTCCCCGGTTGCTTGGTTCGTCCGTATCTTCTTCGTTTGGACTCCGTTTTGCTTGATTCTTGCGCCGTTGGATTCGTTTTTCCGTTACGCTTCTAATGACACTAAGTTTGAAAAATTTGGAAGTGTTTGAATTTTGCGTGTTCCGGATGACGATCAGCGGGCTTCCAGACAGCACATCTTCTCCGTTCTTCGTCCGTTTCTTCTGATTCTTTCTCCTCCGGTCTTGTATTTTCCTATGGAATCATAAAATATGAATTAAGATCTAATTACATAAGAAAATCAAGAAGAGAATATTTAAGGTGATAGTTTTGCCTCGGTTTGCGTGTTACTTGGACGTTTTAACCATTTTTTGCAGCAACGTCTATATTTAGACTACCTTGGTGATTTTATGTAAATAATGATGGTTTGGAAATGTTTTCACCAAATAATAGTCCAAAAAGTGTAGAAATATATACTTAAAAACATGACTTTTTAGGTCACATCAGGCCAATATATATCATATCATATAATATAGCATAGTGTGTCTAGCACAAACATGTATAGGTCCGGTTTTTCTCGTGATCAGAGTCAACTAGTGTATTCCTGTTCAACATAACCGTTTCAGACCTTACATCATCTTCCCTTAATTGTACATAGTTGATCAGACTATGTTAAATTAAAGTCGGATGATGTAGTTCCTGAACCAGTCATACCTAATAAGGAAATACTGCCTAACCATCATAGTCTAGGCCCACTAATGCAACCTATTTCACTAAAACCTTAGGCTCTGATACCGATCTGTTGCACCCCCAAATTCGGGTTGCGGAAGCGAATCGGGTCGGGGCACGACTAATCCGGTAATCAAAGCAAACAAGTTATATGATGAACGACTCTATATGCGTCGTTTACAAGTTACATTAATATAATGTAAAAGTTTTACAAATTTGTAATAGTTAAAAAAGCTCGTAAGCCAAAAGTGAGAGATTCTAAGGCATATCTAATTATACAAAATGTAGAAATGCAGGGGAATTGTCGCACCCCCAAATTTGTTAATCAAGGTTATCAGATTGTTTTGCGGAAGCATTAGATCGAGTGGGGGCGCCGATGTATACAAGGTACATAAATACATATCAGAGCATATGATTACAACAGAACATATATATATATATATATATATTAAGATGCCAAGAGTAATGATGTGTGAAAAGTATAGGCAATTATAATAACAAGTTTAAATTAAGGAAATACTAAATAATACTATCACACAATTCAGGCAAGATTGACCCATTCATGTAATATAGCTTAATAAGTAAGTCCAAATTCGAACATAAGGAACACAACAAAACATGATTCTTATTTATAACTAATTATCTATTTATTCTAATTACAAATATTTACAATTATAATACAAATAAATAAAAGGATCCAATTTACAATAATCTACAAGATAAGGGGGACGTTTTAGTTCCGAACGAACATATTTATTTTTATATTTTTGATACAGATTCTAATAGATAAGTTTTAGGAACAACTTAGGTATACTCAATTGGATAAAAGATTATAATTATTCAAACTATTATTTATTAAACTTATTATATGTACTTATGTCTATTTGCTTTGTTGGCTATTATTACTGGTGATTTACTAATGTAGAAGATCACTTAGGGTTAAGTCAAATCCTCATCATAGCAACACAATCATAAGGTTACGCAAAGTGTTACTAATTAATAAGATCTATCATCAATTTATTAATTAAATTTCTATGGTTAGGCTTGAATCGCAGTATTATTTTATATTAATGAATCATTCTTAGTTTATCGCATAAGGTTAAGATCAAAACATAAACACAATCACTTAATTTATATAAACAATTTATGGTCATCCTAGTTTAATATAAATCAGTCTAATTATGTCAAGAAATATCACTAAAATATCATAATAAAGACAATTCTTGTATAATAAACATTCAATAATATAGTTCCAACATAAACATATAATTCAAATAATAAACTCAATAAACATTCATTCAAACAATTATAATGAAAACCTAATTCACAATTAAATCAAATAAACAATATCATAAATAACTCAATAAGGTTATTAAAGTTACAAGGATAAAGAAATCGAACCAATTGACGAACTAGCTTTTCGTAGGGTTAAAAACCTTCAAACCCTAACTCTTTAACCTTCAAAATCGCACCTAAAGTCGACCTAAAACCCTAACTTTTGGTTTTAGTATTCTTGAATCGTATATCCTTAAACCTGAATTAAGCCTCTATTTATAGTTTTGCTGGCCGACCTCCCAACCGCCGGTTGGGTTCTCCAACCGCCGGTTGGAGAAATTTGTATCCGGGTCCAATTCCACGTGTCTGCACCGCCTCTAAACCCTAATGCTCAACCGCCGGTTGGTTAATCCAACCGCCGGTTGAATGTTAATTCCAGAATATTCTAATTTTCGGGCTTGGGCTTAACTTTTGGACTTTTAATCTTCATATCCGGACTTTCTTGTCTTCTTGGCCCAATTCTTCATTTTAACACTTTTGGTCTTCATTTCTTCAAGGTTTAAGCTCCTTTTTCTTCATTTATTCATTTTCTTCAATTTCTTTCAGTCTCGGATTAGTTTTTGCTCCTTTTTCTTCTTTCTCTAATTAAAATACATTTCTGCAAATATTAACAAAATAAGTATCTAAAATCATATAAATGCACTAAAATGTATATAAATATAGGGATAAATTACTATAAAATATACTATCTATTTGATGCTTATCAAATATCCCCACACTTAAGTTCTGCTTGTCCTCAAGTAGAAAACTGAATAAAATTTAAAAATAAGCATCAAACTAATATTTAAGAATCAGAATACCAATACTAAAAATCTGTTTCATAAACTAAGAATTTAAACAATTTAATTAACATGGATAACTATAATGTATAAATAAAATTATTATTATTTGTGTAATATATAGCTCATGAATGATTACTAATATATTTGTCCACTTTAAACAATCTATATTCATATTACTGAATACACTTTTATTGTTAGTATGTATATTACTTATGATTTCCACATATGATATACCTTTAAATTTAATTATACAATTTACTTTTATATTCCAATTAAATATAAGAAATACATTTTTAAGAATCAAGACAATGGTGACAGGTCTGCATTTTCATGCAACAGAGCGACATAACTTGATTCAGGTTTAAGAAAAACCAGACTTGGTCAAACCATTTTGGCGACCTCATTAGGTATCTTTTATTTTTAAGACTTTTCAAGTACTTTTGACTTGTGTTTGCTTAATTTTTAAGTATATATTAATAGAAACCAGGTCTATACTTTCGTATAACAGAGGAAACCATCAATATATACCCCCAAATGTACTCACATAAGTAAAAAGATAATAAATTATTACATAACAAATTTAAAAATTAAGACTTTTATGTCATACATCATATTATGTATCATAAAATAATAAACAAGTTATTTTATTAATTTATTAAAATTCGGAAATCTTCATATAGATTGCCTATTAGTACATCATATCATACAACTATATATCACTTCCTTTATTTAAGTAGCTTACGTTATATATACAAAACAGTTAACCCACATTAAAGTCTAAACTTTTTAAATACAAAACAAAACTTTTAACAAAAGTATTCTAACTAATAAATACTTAGTTATTAACTTAAATTTTAAATTTTCAAAAATTAAGAACAATACAAACTTAATTGTTTAATTAAAGAAATTCTTTTTCTTATGAACCCTATCCCCACACTTAAATTATACAATGCCCTCATTGTATAAAATTGATAAACAAAAGTAAGGGAAAGAAAAATAGAACAGAAAAACTCCCCTGACTGAAATTATAAATTTCATCATCGGCTAAGAAAAATCTGCTTGGTTGATTCCTTCATCTCTTGAAAAATAATATACAACATCCACACTTTCGTAGTTAATCACGATTGCATTTAGCATATGCAATATGCCTTTAAACCCCTCAGTATCCCGAGTGGACGAGTTATAGTCTCGTGAGGGTTTCCAGTGAACATACCCACAAAGTTCATAATTAATAAGATAAACTTATTAAATTTCCAAAAATTCCAATTTCAATGCATTGTTCTGAAATGCTAGTCTGTATTGTATACTATATTATATGCCAACTTCGAAAAGTAGCAACGTTATTCTAAAAATAAACAGGCAAACAATTAAACGTACCAAATATTAAAATGAATAACAAATTAGAGATAATTCAAAAAAACATATAAACACATGCTATTATTTCCTATGGCTTATTATGTATAGAAACTAATTAAACTACTGCTATGCAGATTTTCTTCAAATAAATTCAAAAAGTATTCAATCTCTAGTTGGGTACCTACAACTATCGATTTCCTAACTAAATACCGGTAAGATTCTCAAAAGTATCCAACCGTTGGTTAAATATATTAGCCGTATGTTGGTTTATAGCAACGATTTTAACTTTTATCATATTAACCCTATTTAATTCAATTAACAATGTTTTCTATTGATCATAGCCACACAATATTAACACACTAATTCTTTAATAATATTAAACTTATTTAACAAACTTCATTTACTTCAAATTATCGATTAAAAGTCTCTTCATCAATGTTTCATATCATTATCTAGTAATATATTTTATAATAATTATCTTTATAGCAAAAACATATATACAATTTAGATTCTAAAAATCCTAACTATAAAGATCAATTAAATAAAAGCAATCACTGGATTAATGTATCCACACCTTACTAAGAAAATAATACCAATATTCAAAGAAAAACCATTCATTTACTAAGTTAACAATATATTAAGAATATGGTATGTACGTTATTAGTCTAGCATATAACATAATTAAATTTTTCATACCTTCTTCCATTATTTTATCAAAGTATTTTAACAATTCTTATAAAATAACTCATATTTATCAAACTAACATTATAAACATTTTTACGATGTCATAAAAAAAAACTTATAAAAGTGAGGATAAAATCCAATATGAACCTTAAAATGATTTTTATGCAGGCATAAAACATGGTTATTAAATTGAAACGTATCATACCTTATATAATATAACCGAGATTAATTATGAAAACATTTAACCACTTAAATATTACTAAAGAAAAATAAACATGAAAATTATTCCTAAAATAACACATATATTAAAAACTTAATATCTGTCAACAAACAAATAACTAAAGTTTAAAAGAAATCATAACTAATAACAAAATGAAAAACCCCAAATAAAAATAAGAATGTGCGTATGTCTTCATGGTTGATGAACCCATTCTCGAGCTAGTGGTGAAACATAGTAACCATTCGGTAGCATAAAGGTTATAGGGATTTTCTGATCAGGGGGAAAGATTCTTAAAAAGTATCTAAACATGGTTTTAGTGATATCAGGTACTTGAGCAGTGGAATCTTCAAAATGTCGGTAATGTTCATCAGCTGCTATTTGCAATTCGTAAAATTCCTTCATTATTTTCTTTATTGTCTTTGCTACCTGTCCTTCCTCATTAATCACCTTATATCCATTTACTTCCTTAATTTCGCGCTCTTGATGCTTACGTCTTAACTCATCCATAAAACCATAAAATCCTAAATGTAACATTTCATACTTTCCAGTTGTAGGATTTCTTACTACCTCTTCAACTTCCCATACTATTCCTTTCATTAACTCTCTCTGACGCTCAGTAAACAACAATCCCGAAAATCTAAACATATTTATCATTTTTGTATAAATCTGAGATAATCCTAAATGAAATAGATCAATGCGACAGAAATGATTCATCCCTTGAAAAATTGACTTAAACTCCAGAATCACATAGTTCGCCACATCAACTAATGCCACTTCAGATATCACATCCGGAACTTTCCTATTCTGTTCTTCTTGTGCTGGATAGTACAAATCATTGATTTATTTGTTGTGCATAATATTCCACCGTACAGTCTACATAGTAAGTGCTGCAATTCTTATAATCTTTTTGTTCCAATAAGCTAATCACTTCCTGCAACTCTTCTATCAAACAAATATCTGCCATCTGCGTTGGATTTCCAGTTGCCCAATCCATTTGATGCTTGTAGGATTCCAATAAACTAATTTGTTTATCAGAATACGGAAACGGATATCTAGTCAATGCTCTATAGACACATGAATACAAAATCTTCTGACCTTCAAAGAAATCTTCCTCTTGAGCTTCTTGCTGATATAACATATTCATAAGTTCAGTTATACTTATCAAAATAGTTCACCATCTGGGTTTGGTTAGGATTATACCAATCTGCATATTCTTTTTCAATCTTCTCAATTATGTACTTTTGTTCAGGTGTAAAGTCAAAAGTAGATGCTCTGATAACAGCTATAATATGATATGTATCATTTTTCCCAACTTCTAAAAGCTGAATCAATCCACCTCTCGTACTAACTATTGGCACAGGTATCCTTACTAACTCAGTATCTTCACTCTCAGTGTTAATATCTAAATCATTCTCTTCTTCAGACATACTTTCTAAGTCCTCTTCTTCTTCTTCAGATATAATATCTAGTGTAGGGTTATCAAATATCCTAAGAGAATGTTCATCAACACAGACATCCTTGCATTCCACAGTTTCATTCAAGATTTCCATTTGCTTATTTTCCATTTCACTAAAAGTTAACAAATTCTGTATACACAAATTATTACTTAATTTAGAACACATATTATACAAGCAAAACATATTATACAAATACATTTACATAATTACACATATTTAATTAAATTTCTTTTACAAAGCTTAGTCAATAAATCTCGGTAGCTCCATTGATAGTACACAAAAGCAGAGAAACAGGTCAGCACGAAGCTTATTAAAAACCTATTTCTTTCGAGAAGCACCTTACCTCTTATATGATAAATCAATGAGGTAGGGCTTTACTCTCCTTATACCTTTGTTTTTGTCAGTATTCTCAATGGGTGAGCCGATATTTCTTATCGATTTTGCAAAGTATCAGAAATAAAAATTATACAAGAGAAATAATTAGTTAAAATAAAATACACCGCTCCCCCGGTAAAACAAAAGTTCAACCGGTTAAGTGTTTCCCGGCAGCGGCGCCAAAAACTTGATGTGTGCTAAGTATAGGCAATTATAATAACAAATTTAAATTAAGGAAATACTAAATAATACTATCACACAATTCAAGCAAGATTGACCCGTTCATGTAATATAGCTTAATAAGTAAGTCCAAATTCGAACATAAGGAACACAACAAAACGTGATTCTTATTTATAACTAATTATCTATTTATTCTAATTACAAATATTTACAATTATAATACAAATAAATAAAAGGATCCAATTTACAATAATCTACAAGATAAGGGGGACGTTTTAGTTCCGAACGAACATATTTATTTTTATATTTTTGATACAGATTCTAATAGATAAGTTTTAGGAACAACTTAGGTATACTCAATTGGATAAAAGATTATAATTATTCAAACTATTATTTATTAAACTTATTATATGTACTTATGTCTATTTGCTTTGTTGGCTATTATTACTGGTGATTTACTAATGTAGAAGATCACTTAGGGTTAAGTCAAATCCTCATCATAGCAACACAATCATAAGGTTACGCAAAGTGTTACTAATTAATAAGATCTATCATCAATTTATTAATACAATTTCTATGGTTAGGCTTGAATCGCAGTATTATTTTATATTAATGAATCATTCTTAGTTTATCGCATAAGGTTAAGATCAAAACATAAACACAATCACTTAATTTATATAAACAATTTATGGTCATCCTAGTTTAATATAAATCAGTCTAATTATGTCAAGAAATATCACTAAAATATCATAATAAAGACAATTCTTGTATAATAAACATTCAATAATATAGTTCCAACATAAACATATAATTCAAATAATAAACTCAATAAACATTCATTCAAACAATTATAATGAAAACCTAATTCACAATTAAATCAAATAAACAATATCATAAATAACTCAATAAGGTTATTAAAGTTACAAGGATAAAGAAATCGAACCAATTGACGAACTAGCTTTTCGTAGGGTTAAAAACCTTCAAACCCTAACTCTTTAACCTTCAAAATCGCACCTAAAGTCGACCTAAAACCCTAACTTTTGGTTTTAGTATTCTTGAATCGTATATCCTTAAACCTGAATTAAGCCTCTATTTATAGTTTTGCTGGCCGACCTCCCAACCGCCGGTTGGGTTCTCCAACCGCCGGTTGGAGAAATTTGTATCCGGGTCCAATTCCACGTGTCTGCACCGCCTCTAAACCCTAATGCTCAACCGCCGGTTGGTTAATCCAACCGCCGGTTGAATGTTAATTCCAGAATATTCTAATTTTCGGGCTTGGGCTTAACTTTTGGACTTTTAATCTTCATATCCGGACTTTCTTGTCTTCTTGGCCCAATTCTTCATTTTAACACTTTTGGTCTTCATTTCTTCAAGGTTTAAGCTCCTTTTTCTTCATTTATTCATTTTCTTCAATTTCTTTCAGTCTCGGATTAGTTTTTGCTCCTTTTTCTTCTTTCTCTAATTAAAATACATTTCTGCAAATATTAACAAAATAAGTATCTAAAATTATATAAATGCACTAAAATGTATATAAATATAGGGATAAATTACTATAAAATATACTATCTATTTGATGCTTATCAAGTAATAGTTACAAAGTTTACGATTCATCGAATCGTACAAGTATAAAAGTAGTTAAGTTGTACAAAAGTGAATTTCGTAAATATGACTAAAAACATATTAGTTATACAAAAGAAATCCATATGTTTCAAAAAGTTGGCATCCTAAAAGCTTCACGGGTCGCCTAGAGTTCCACATGTGCGGGTGGTTCTTACGTGCAGCTAATTCCCTGAAAAACATAGTAAAAGTCAACAACGAGGTTGAGTGAATTCACAGGTTTTATGTTAACAAGTTTTGTTGATACGTTTGATACGTTCTCAATTCGTTATTGCCATAATAGTTGAAAGAAATTTTGTGGAATGTTATCCAAATACAGTTCAGTTGGGATGTTGCCCAAAATACAGTTCAAAGTTGTTTGTAGGAAAGTCCGTATCCTATCAGTTGTAAGAAAGTAGTATCTTTAAATGTTTGCCCAAGGAGTAGGGACTAAATAGTTTATCCAATAAGTAGGACCTAAAGTCTTTGCCCAAGATGTAGGGACTTGTCGTTTTGTCCAAGAAGTAGGACCTAGTATGCGTGCCCAAGACGTAGGGACTTTTTAGGTTGTGTCCAAGAAGTAGGACTGGCATCCAAGACGTAGGACCCATCTGCTCAAGAAGTAGAGCCTTCACCCAAGACGTAGGATGGAACCTTGCCCAAGAAGTAGGGACTTTCTGTGTGCCCAAGACGTAGGGACTTTCTATGCAGGTGCCCAAGACGTAGGGACTTTCTATGCAGGTGCCCAAGACGTAGGGACTTTTTATGCAGGTGCCCAAGACGTAGGGACTTTTTATGCAGTGCGAAAATGTATAGATGGTCGTTCTCCAGCAATTTCCAAAATAGTTTACCGGTCATTCTCCGGTTTATCAAACAAAGTTTAACACTTTTGTCGTATGAAAATTTTGTTTCATAAATACTAATTCGTATAAAAGTTCAACAGTTCAAAAGAACTCTAATCGTTCGAGTAAAATAGTAACTATGTTTTCCACCCCTGTTCAAAAGTAGTAAAGCAGTAAAAGTAGGGGCTGTGAACTCACCTGTTGAGCTAAGTAAAGTGCGAGTGCTAGCAAAGCCTAAAGCCTAAGTCTAATCCGAAATCTCCTATCGCCCTAAACGTATGAGATTTTAATAAGTATGTGGATGTCTAAGTCGACCATCCATGCTAGTGTTTGTACAACCAAGCTATGCCCAAAGTGTTTGTTTGAATTTCGTAGTTGTGAAAATGTATACGACTCGTTGGTGATAGTTTGAAATCAAAATTTCAATAATATCAGTGTGTTTGTAATGTTTGTATAGTTCGCGTATCGTATCGTATGTAAATATCCATTCCCGGTTAAGTTCAACACTTAGTGAAAATGTAGTTATAAACCGTCTGTTTTTAGCGACACTTGAGGCGTCACTTTATGGTTTATGGCGACACTCAGGGAGTGTCGCATAAAATGGTAAATTCTGAATTATTGGCGTCACTTGAGGAAGTGACGCATAAGGTATGAGTGCCGGTGTAAGTGTTGGGTATGAGTGTCGGTATGATTGCAAATCGATTTCGGGGCGACACTTAAGCAAGTGTCGGGTACAAGTGCCGGGTATTAGATTCGCAACACTTAGGAAGTGACGCAAAAAGAGGGTTTGTAGCGGCACTTAGGCAAGTGACGCAAGATTAGGGTTTTTGGCGACACTTAATGCGTCACTTAAGGAATTGATGCTACGCTGGATCCGTCTGTGTGACACTTACGACTGGTCGGAATTTTCGAGTTCAAAAACGTGTTTTCCGGTTTCCGTTAGGTCCGATTCTTTTACCCAACCCACATTTGGACATTTCAAGCTTATACTAACAACATACAAGTAAAATAAACGAAATCGGAGTGTTTTCGAGAATTGTCGGAAACTTACGAGTTAACGCGAGAGGAATCCTAAAAAGATAGAAATGTAGATCGTGACGAGGTGAACGTTTTTCTCCAAATGGGTCTTGCGATTTAAGCTCGTGTGGTGGTGCTTTTTGTAATTTGAAGGTGGTGGTGGTGAGGGTGGTTCTTAGAGAGAAAAAAAAAAGAAGAGAGAGAGGGAGAGGATAGAAATGAAAGAAAAAGAGAAGAGGTGGGGGTTTTGGTGGAAGCCTCCCATTTTTTGTTCCCCGCAATTGTGCTCCGTGTGGTGTTCATTTTCCCAATCGTCAAATGTTAAACTACTTTTAATTGGTAAACTTTTAAACACGTATTCGAATATATTTTCAGTTGAGTTATTTTATAAAAATAATTTAGTTGAGTTATAAAATTTTTAACTTTGTTTTATTTCAGTTTTACGTATATGTCTAGTTGCGCGGATTACGTTTTGTATGATACGAAATACTTTGTAAATATTATCGACATAATATTTAATAAACGTTATTGTTATTTAATAATTCCATATTATCAAATAATTTTATTCACCAACACTCGTATATTTTTTGTCGCGTTTGTTCCAGTTGTTTCGTACATAATTACAACTAATTATGAAATGTAATACTACGCGTATTAAATAGTCGGGCTTTGCTAGGCTTACCTCTAAAATGTGTTGTGAATTCACTCTAAGTTAGGGAATTAGCCTAAAAATGCGTGCAAATAATGTTTATAATTATGTCGAAATTGCGGGGTGTCACAGGAATCTCCTGGTGTCTGTATGCGACTCGAGCTATCTAACCTTGAGCAGACCTACTGCTGCTGAGTACCTGAGAATACATGCTAAAAGGTTAGCTAAAAGATGGTGAGCTCACAGGTGTAATGATGAAACAACAATGTATGAACCACAAGATTTAGTATAATGATTTGAAATAAATCAATAAATGTGTATATTACTACCATGAGCTCATAGTTTGAGCTTAACTGAGGTATCAGGATCACAATCAAGTGCCTGATCGAGTTTGCCTCCTGCATGTGCCTAATCATACACACGTGTGAACAAATGATAATGCGTCCGTTCGACCGCAGTCGTGGTAGCGCGACTACCCCGGAAGGGGATTGTCAATCCCATATGGTACCATACACTAACACTCGCGCTAAATCCATACTAACAAACTATGATGTGGAGGGCTTCATGATTAGTGAAAACAACTCATGCAGTCAATATATCGAGTTTTGTACTTATGTTCACATGTAAATAAGACTGAGCATGTATTCCCACCCCTGGGTTTAAAACAGTAAAATGAGGGGCTATGAGACTCACCTGAGTCTGATGTGTATAAGTTGCTACAAGCAATGATGTGATGTCCGCAGACTGTAACCTGCCGGGCGTTCAAGACGCGCAAGGTTATAAATATATGTAGATGTCTCAACAGACTATCTATGCTAGATGTTTATTCAACTAGTAATGTCCAAATGATTTGGTTTGTTTGATTAGGTTTGAGTTTTTGAAAACATGTACGGTCCGTTGGTGAGTTTTCGTAATAATAATTCGAAAGTATTATTATTATATGTTTCGTTGTATTGTATACTTATCAAAGTATATGTAGTTCATGTACGAGTATTATCGTATAAGGTTTGGTTATTGTAAGTGTTCGACACTTAGTGAAATTTGAGTTTTCAAGGTTCTGTGATGTGCGACGCAAAGGTTTGTGTCGCACCATGCGACATTCGCAATTTAATGCAAGATCAGGTGTTGTGTCGTAGTATGCGACAATGATAAATTTGGCAACGTGAGAGCTTGTGTCGCTATGTGAGACGTTCGCAATTTAATGCGACATAGTAGCTTGTGTCGCAGGTTCGGGTCGCTGATGGTTCAGGGTCACTTATGGATTGTGTCGCAATATTAGTATGCGACATAAGGGTTTGTGTCGCAGGGTGTCACAGATAAATATATATGTGCGACATAGAGGCTTGTGTCGCAATGGCTTTGGGCCACCTGCGACACAAGAGGCTGAGATGATTTTCAAGTGTCAGGTTTATGGACAAACGACCTTGGTTTGACCCGAAACTTTTACCCAAGTCTCAAACTAGTTTATAGAGCCTAAGAAAATTATTGGTTCGTGTCGGAGTTAGCCCGAAGTCTCGGTTTTATAATATTGTCAAAACAGTCCCTAAGGTTATATTTTCGGTTTTGTCGTTTTGTTTCGCCTCTCGTTTTTAACATGTTCTAGTCAGAATTTATTCATACCAAAAATCACAGTTGAGCATCCATATGTCTAGTATATTGCTTATTTTTCCCAAGAATTATAGAGGTCTCTAAGTTGATCAAATAAAATCGAGAAGTGTCGAGTCCTATTTCCGACCAAAACAGACTGTCACGCACAAATCGAATTGTCTGGGCAAATCGGCGTGTTTCTAGGAAAAGTATTAAACACGAAAGTTGTAGACATCAAATATAAGAAGATTTCGGTATAAGATTCATGCTTTGATTCGATCTAGAACTCAAGATATGGTCATTTTCGTGGGACTGTTTTCAGAGATAGAAAACAATTTCATGTATATGTTTGTGAAAAACGTTTTTAAGCTTTTAATTTGGACATATTTTAGTCAAATGAACTTACTAACATGTATATGAATGTTACACAAGGAAATCTAGCAAAAGATTGGAGTTTCATACCAAGGTTTATGGAGATCTAGAGACGAAAATAGAAGTGATGTGCTCGGTTATGCTTCTTGCTTCGTTTTCCCTTGTTCTTCTTCTCCAAAATGGTGGTGGATGATGGTGAATTATGGTGGTGATGAGGGTGGTCAGTCAAGGAGGGAGGAGAGGGAGAGGAGGGTGTTTTAGAGTGAGAGTGTAGAGAGAGAGTGAGGTGGTGGAAGAATGAGGGAAAATGGTGATGATGTTGGTGTTTTGGTCAAGGCACTACAACAACAAGATCCACAAATCGTGGATCTTGTTTCTCCATGTATTGAAAACCGATTGGGGATGGCCCCAATTAATGGTGGTTGTCCCGAATTTTCATTCCCCGAGTTTGCGCTCTCCGTGCGGGTGTTCGTTTCCCCGGTCGTTTCGATGTATAATTATACGTTATACGTTTTACATACGTGTTTTAACTAACGAATAAGTTTCGATGTTTTAAGTTGATGCATTACTTAATAATACTTTGAAAACATTTATAAAAATGTTTGATTCGGGTGTCAGTTTCGATTTACGCATTCATTTAGCGATTGTTTAATTACGTGACGTTTTATCCAAACGTTTTCTTTAACAACATCAAATACGATATTTATAATAGAAGTATTGTATCAAAATACTTAGTTTGAAGTTATAAAAATATAACTTGAGTTTTATTCGATTGTCGGGCGCGTTTCGCGCGTTTTAGTCGCGTTCGGTTACGTTTTAAAATAGAAAGTGCGTGTTTTGTTATATTTATAAACATAATAATAAGTAATTATCAATGTTATTAAATAATTTCATATTATTCGATAAATGTTTCACCAACGTCCGTAGTAATGTATCGGGATCCACCCGATATGAAAATGCACGATTAAATAAATCGCGTACGTGTATATATATTCCAATATATATATAGTGATACACACAATTAGCCTAATATAGCACTAATTACATGTATTTACAAATAATTAGGCACTAATTACTAGTCCTAATTTGTCGGGTGTCACAATATGTCCAATATATTGCACACAAACTATTTTCATCTTCAAAAACTCAAGAAAATGCTTCATGCATATTCTGTCCAGAATTATGTACGAATTTCATCAAATTGTTTCTCACTCATTTCTCAATGAAAATGGACGTTTTTTTAGTCTAAAATCAAGATCTGGAAGTAAGCTTTCTAATCCCACTGGTCTCTTGATGTTTGGAGTTCGATTACTACTTTAAATAAATTTTGTGAGAACACATGTATAATCTGTCAGAAAAGTCTGAAAAATTACTCTTATGGTTTCTGTAATATCTCGAGCTATACACATACAAATGACTTGAAACCAACGCCAAAAGTTTACAAATTGTGTTGGATACAACTTTCGTGTTGATCACTTTTTCTGGAATCCAATAGATTTTTCCCAGAAATAATGATTGCATGCATGTGTTCAGATTTGACCTTAGAAGATAAAAGTAAATTTTAAAAATACTTGGACTCCTCTATAACTCCTGGAAAAATTACAGAAAATAGGTAACATATTGAAGATGATCTGTGATTTTTTCCTTAAATCATTTTAGACCAGAAGTATTTTTAATAAATACAACAAACAGGTGTAATTTCTGGAAAACATGAAAAGTGGACTGATTTTGGTAAAACTTGGAAACCGACATTTGTGGACTTGCTATCAAGGGAAACACTAACTTTTGTGACTTAATGAACATATTTGAGGTTTGGATAAAAGTCTTGGGTCAAATCGAGAAGGTTTGACCAAGTCAACGAAAATGGGCCTCGGTTTTGATAAAAACGTTAAACTTACTATTTTTGGTAAGAACGATAACAAAAGGGGGTTTGGGTGTCTTATGATGTAATTATCGGATTGTGTATTGTTAATCATAAATTTTGAAGAGCCAAAGTTCTAACACTCAAAACGCTATGAAATTTGGATATTAACAATCGTGAGACATTATATGACTTGTGTATTCAATTATTAATCAAACGTGGATATTGGACGTTAATAAACTACAAGGAAAAAACTAACTATATTGGCACTTGGTAATCTAAATAAATAACTAAGCAATCTTAACAAACCAAATTACCGAGAATCTAACTAGAAACCTCGTGTTCATAGGACTTGGATAGGAGTCGTACTCGACAAGCACACGTGTTACATCCATCGGTTTATGCTTACGCTCAACGGTGAGTTTTCACAGCCCCTTTTTACTTGTTTATTATTTTGGGGTGAAAAGCATGATCTTAAACTTTAACTAAATTGGTTGTACTCTTTATGAACTTGTTGAACTTTTGCTATACTATTTATGCGAATTGGTGTATACTATTGTTATGCTTGAGTAATATTGTGCTAAAGTCCTTGGAAATACCTTTTACACTACTTATTAACTCGTCCGAGAGCCAGACGAGCCATTGATATTTATGGATAACGCTATTTAGGAGGAAACCACTCCTCACTTACACTGCTCGTGAGTGCATAGTATCACCAGTACTCATGTTACCGATAGAACATGGAGCTTGGGGCATGTGTCGGTTGAATCGGTTTAGTAGTGGCCTCAATTGCATTAACACTTATGTATACTACCTTTTATATTCACAACTATTACAACCAATCATTTTTTATTCATGTCATTTATGAACAAAGCTTTTAATTTGTTTGTTTGTAACACTAAACCTGTGTACTCACCAACAATGACCATAGTTGACCCTTTTGTTTTATCATGCTTTTCAGGAGAACGACAGTAAGGTGCATTCTAGGAGTATATTAGCATGGATGCATGTTCACACGCGTTTGCTTTATTTTGAAACTATGACAATCTTTTGGAAACTTTAAGAGCTTATTATAATTTCTTTTGGAACTGTGGTTTGAACTTGTAGTAATGTGTAATATTTTCTCTAAATTATGTATGGTGTTGCTACTATATCTTATGCATTGTTACCCGGTACTGTTACATCTCGTGTTTTCGCTTTAGCGGGGTGTGACACATAAGTACTTGACTACTCGTCAAATTGTATTAACAATTCGAATGTTTTGAAAGATTATTGATTTTAAAATATGTACGATTCATTGGTGATGATACTCAAAAGTTTGTTTGTTACGCATTCACAATTGTTGATTGTGTCGTATAAAGTAGTTGTGCGAATATTTGTTGTCCACACACACACACACACACACACACACACACACACACACACACACACACACACACACATATATATATATATATATATATATATATATATATATATATATATATATATATATCTTATAGTCGTTGTAAAAATTACATAAATTTCCAATTGTTGTGGATATCATTATCTGAATGTATAATAATTTATAATTAGTAGTCGAATGTGTATATATATACACAATATATATACATACATATATAAAGTTTGTATACATCTATTATTTGTTTCATTATATATAAGTACGCACAATTGTAGTCGTTATATATATATATATGTGTGTGTGTGTGTGTATGTGTGTGTGTGTGTGTGTGTGTGAAACGTAATTCATTTCGTTAGGAAAAATATTAAACTTTATGGTTGTCTACAAGTATTATACAAATACCTATTGCGCGAAAGTATATATAATTCGTTTTAAGTCCGTTGTATATACGAAACACCCCACATTTATTTGTTTTCAAATAGTATTGTAATTAAAAGTTATACAATTCTGACTCTTTAAATGTAACATCCTGTTTTCGGGTATAAAATAAATGATATTTTATTAAGTTTTAAAATGATTTTAGTTAAATTACTTGAAAATAAATAGGTAAAAGAGTCACATGATCTATTGTGACTAATAAAATTGTACTTGTTTTAAATTGTTAAAATTGACGGTAAAATAAATATTTTTACTTACGGGTATTTTCGGGTTCCAGACAATAGGATTAGAAGGGCATAAAATTACACAAAAATATATATTGGGTCGGTTTGGTTGTTGCAGATTCATTTTCACTTTCCCAATCTCATTTTCTTCTTCCTTGTTCATGAGAAAACACACACACATAAGGAAAATTGAAATAATTAGAGGGTTTTGATTTTGTTGTCAAGTTGTCATCATCTTCATCTAGTTCTTCATCATCATCTTCCATATCATCTTATCACCTTTATTCTCATCCAAAAAGTAAGTTTGATTTTGAATAATATGAATAGGGTTTGAGAAATATTGTGTGATTGAGTGAAATTGAGTGTAATATGTCGTTATTAGAGGTTATGTGATGTTTCTTTGATGTTAGTTAAGTGTTAGAAACCATAAAAACCGAGTTTTTGAAGTTATGGTGAAGTTTGGTTCGAAATTAGGTAAACAACGGCGAAACTCGCAGAACCCGGTTCGTCTAGCGAGGCGAGTTGAGTTTTCGCTTTGCGAACTGAGATTTTGTGATGCGAATCGAGTTTTTTCTGCGAGCCGAGTTGACCTGCGAACCCAGTTCTCTGCGAATTGTGATTTTAAAACCGTTTGTTTTGCAAATTTTAAAAATGCGTAAGTGTTTTCAGGGTAGCGACTAGATGACAATTTCATTAACTCGGAGTTGGATGAAATTCGCATGGTCACTCGGAAACGGCCCATTGACCAAGGCTCTCTATGAAAGCCTAGGTAGTTTTTGGCCATTTGGGATCATCTAGGGGTCGAAAATGGTATTTTACAGTTTTTAAAAGTCATTTTAGGATTTTCTGATTTCATTTCTGTTTGCCTAGACTTCATGAATTACCTGATTTGATAAATATGCTATGATAACGATTATGAGATGAGTTACTGACCTGTTATTATTTATGTTCTCAGATAAGCAGAAGGAAACTCAGTGATATAAGACAACTGAGTTCAGAGACTAGAATTTTGGTGAGTGGTAACTGTATTCTTCGGTTCAACCCAGTTGTAACAAGTTTGGTTACAACGGGTGAACATATTTGGTTATGATTAATTAGTCTTTTGGGTTATGTTTATTGTTAATTGGTTGTTTATATTCTGTATTGGCATGATTATTGTGCACTATGTGATTATTGGCCGCTGGGTATATGTGGATTAATGAGAGGTCAACATTGGTTGGGTTTGTGGCTATTGTTTGGCTGGCGGGGTTTCCGATACACATCGTTGATGGATGAACCCTAGTCAGTGAAGATAGCTTCAAACTATCGGTAAATCACTGTGATGGTATACCAGTGGTTAAGGTGTTCTTGTGATGGCATACCAAGAACCGCCGGTCCTCTTAAATGTTGTGTGGTTATTGTTTATGTGTTGTAAGATTTGTTATTTCTGGATTGAACTGTCGGATACAGTTCCATTCACTTAGCTGTGAGCTAATTCCACCGTGTTTAACATTTTGAAGAGTATGTATGGACTTTTGGATCGGGGTAGAGATTAGCGGATGGGATGTTTGACTACTTCCGCGTCTACTCTGATGTTTTGGAAACTTAAAGTCATATTTTGGAAATTAACATAACACTTGGTTTTAGTAAATGGTTTGTATATCTATATATGTATAGTGTGATCTTTTGGAAACATATAACATTTTCGTATATGTAAATATGGTATATATATGTTTTGGGACTCTCTTCCGAAGTTTATTGTATAATATATGTTTCTTAAAATGGAGGGTGTTATAAGTTGGTATCAGAGCATAGGTTTGGGCGAATTGGACATTGGCAAATGTTCAATCCCAAATCTATTTGGAGTTAGTCAAACATTCCGGTATGTGGGATTAGCTATTAAATGGGCATTGATTAGTTAGTATGTTAGGTACTAACGATTAACGAGTTGTCAGATGTTGTTTTGTAACAAAAATGGCAGATAACGAGAACCCGATCAGCACTCCTAATAATGTTCCAAGAAATGATGTTCCACCTCCAGAAACTCATAATGATATTCATGGGCAGACTGGTACTTCACATGTAAATCAGGAGGGTACTGAGAATGAGGATTATCAATTGCGGTTAGAGGATGAAGTATTAAGACTCAGAGGAGTTGAACAGTGTTATATACAGGATCAGCAAGCTTATTCATCTCAGCAGAGGGATTTTGGTTATCAGCCACCTTTGTTTCCGCCACCACAACAGAAAAGGGTTTGTTCATTTAAAACCTTCATGTCGAGTAATCCTTCAGTATTCCAGGGAATTACTAATCCAACCGTGACTTTGGACTGGTTGAGAGATGTTGAAAGAAAGTTTGAAGTATGTCAATGTGAGGATGAACTAAAAGTTCCTTATGTTGTGCAATTATTGAAAGGACAGGCCATGACTTGGTGGGATTCCATTACCGCACATTTGACTCCACAGCAGAGAGCCTCTATTCGATGGACTGATTTTCATAGTGATGTATGTAAACAGTTCTGTTCAGAGTTTGATATGACAAGGATTAGACATGAGTTTATGGAATTGAAATTGACTGATCGAATGTCCATGGATGAGCTTATCAACCAATTTTCGGAAAAGTTGCGGTTTGTTCAACAGTGGGTGCCGGATGATAAAACTAGAATTGAACATTTTGTTGGGAATTTACCCCCGCATTACCGGACGACTGTGAGATTGGCAAATTCACTTACCCATGCTTTTACTTTAGCTCGATCGGTGGATAGCGACATTCGGGCTGGGGATAAATTGAACAAAGAAAAAGTTTCGCAGCAGTCTAGGAATAGTTCTTCGGGGAATAAAGGAAATCAACAAAACAGAAGATTGAGCTTTAGCAATGATTCAGCTGAAAGAATTTCATGGTGTGTTGATTGTAAATCTAGACACACGGGACCGTGTACATCTGAGACTGCAAGATGTGGGAAATGTGGACTGTTTGGGCATAACATTAGGGATTGTGCTTATCTGCGGGTTGTGTGCTGGAATTGTCAAAAAGAGGGTCACATGGCAGGGCAGTGTCCTGAAAAGGTGAGACAAGGTTCAGGTTTGGCCGGAAGTTCGGGTTCGGATTCGTCGTCATCTGTGGGCCAAAAGAGAAAGAATGTGCCGCTGGCGACTGCTAGGGCATTCCGGATGGCTGTTGAAGAACCTGTTGAGGTTGATGATGCTGAAAGAGGTATGTTTTGTGTTAACCTTGTTTTAGTATGTGTTTTATAGATGATGGAGTTTTAGAATTATTTGTTATGTGGTAAATTAGAAATTGTTGAGATTAGAATTTTGGATTAAATGGGTACGATTAGATTTCGGGGACGAAATCTTTTAAAGGGGGGAAGATTTGTAACATCATGTTTTCGGGTATAGAAATAAATGATATTTTATTAAGTTTTAAAATGATTTTAGTTAAATTAATTGAAAATAAATAGCTAAAAGAGTCACAGGATCTATTGTGACTAATAAAATTGTACTTGTTTTAAATTGTTAAAATTGACGGTAAAATAAAATATTTTTACTTACGGGTATTTTTGGGTTCCAAACAATAGGATTAGAACGGGATAAAATTACACAAAAATATATATTGGGTCGGTTTGGTTGTTGCAGATTCATTTTCACTTTCCCAATCTCATTTTCTTCTTCCTTGTTCATGAGAAAACACACACACATAAGGAAAATTGAAATAATTAGAGGGTTTTGATTTTATTGTCAAGTTGTCATCATCTTCATCTAGTTCTTCATCATCATCTTCCATATCATCTTATCACCTTTATTCTCATCCAAAAAATAAGTTTGATTTTGAATAATATGAATAGGGTTTGAGAAATATTGTGTGATTGAGCGTAATATGTCGTTATTAGAGGTTATGTGATGTTTCTTTGATGTTAGTTAAGTGTTAGAAACCATAGAAACCGAGTTTTTGAAGTTATGGTGAAGTTCGGTTCAAAATTAGGTAAACAGCGGCGAAACTCGCAGAACCCAGTTCGTCTAGCGAGGCGAGTTGAGTTTTCTCTTTGCGAACTGAGATTTTGTGATGCGAATCGAGTTTTTTCTGCGAGCCGAGTTGACCTGCGAACCCAGTTCTTTGCGAATTGTGATTTTAAAACCGTTTGTTTTGCAAATTTTAAAAATGCGTAAGTGTTTTCAGGGTAGCGACTAGATGACAATTTCATTAACTCGGAGTTGGATAAAATTCGCACGGTCACTCGGAAACGGCCCATTGACCAAGGCTCTCTATGAAAGCCTAGGCAGTTTTTGGCCATTTGGGATCATCTAGGGGTCGAAAATGGCATTTTACAGTTTTTAAAAGTCATTTCAGGATTTTCTGATTTCATTTCTGTTTGCCTAGACTTCACGGATTACCTGATTTGATAAATATGCTATGATAACGATTATGAGATGAGTTACTGACCTGTTATTATTTATGTTCTCAGATAAGCAGAAGGAAACTCAGTGATATAAGACAACTGAGTTCAGAGACTAGAATTTTGGTGAGTGGTAACTGTATTCTTCGGTTCAACCCAGTTGTAACAAGTTTGGTTACAACGGGTGAACATATTTGGTTATGATTAATTAGTCTTTTGGGTTATGTTTATTGTTAATTGGTTGTTTATATTCTGTATTGGCATGATTATTGTGCACTATGTGATTATTGGCCGCTGGGTATATGTGGATTAATGAGAGGTCAACATTGGTTGGGTTTGTGGCTATTGTTTGGCTGGCGGGGTTTCCGATACACATCGTTGATGGATGAACCCTAGTCAGTGAAGATAGCTTCAAACTATCGGTAAATCACTGTGATGGTATACCAGTGGTTAAGGTGTTCTTGTGATGGCATACCAAGAACCGCCGGTCCTCTTAAATGTTGTGTGGTTATTGTTTATGTGTTGTAAGATTTGTTATTTCTGGATTGAACTGTCGGATACAGTTCCATTCACTTAGCTGTGAGCTAATTACACAGTGTTTAACATTTTGCAAAGTATGTATGGACTTTTGGATCGGGGTAGAGATAACCGGATGGGATGTTTGACTACTTCCGCGTCTACTCTGATGTTTTGGAAACTGTCGTCACCTTAATCGGTCACGGTCGTCAACGCAACGGAAGGAGGACACGGCAGTGGAGTTTTAAATTTATAAGAGCTGGCGACCTAAGTTTTACTATGGCTGTATAGCAGCAGTATGACCTAGGGTCGTTCTTCAAGCTAATCGTATTGTGAAACGGGAGTATCAAGACAAGTTATTTAATTTAGTGATGGGATTTTTAAAACAGAGTTTAAGTGGGTTTTTGTTACTTAGGTCCGTAATAAAAAGCAATTAAATAAAAAGTAAATAAATGAAAAATAGAAATAGGGATGAAATCAGTATGGAGGAGATGTGTTTGTTATGACTTCGTTAGCTTATGCGGGGGTGATGCTAGGGTTTTTTATATGAAAACGTCTTTTAAAGGTTTGTGTCTTATCTGAGCTTAATTGTTCGTAGTGTAAACACTAGTACCCTACTGATTGGGGAGACCAATCAATATGTCACTGAGTACTAGGCCAAATTGAGTCTGATCGGAGGAGGATGCTCAACTCTTCAACGTTATCCAGTGACGGAGTAACGACCCTTCTTGGAATGTTAGTTCCTGGGTGCATGAGATAGAGTAACATACCCACTAAGGTTCCGACCTTTCTTAACACTACGGGGACAACGAAGTCAAACATGGCATTAAAGATTAAGACTTGGTTTGGTGACTATTAACTTTATATTAATGGTTATATTTTAGTCTCGAGCTTTCATCACGGTGTACCATGCGATTATGCATTTCCACAGTTTTCCAGACCCAAGATGTACTAACGGTGTATAGTGCAATTAAGCATTTCCACAGTGTTCCAGATCTTTAGGCGTACTAACGGTGTATAGTGCGATCAAACATTTCCGCAGCTCTGAAGTCAAACCAGGATGTGACACAGTCTTCAACCACCGACGTTTCCTTAGCTCCACGTATTTGTACTTCACCAAAGGTGTTTCCAACGTTACACGAAGTACAGTGCCGTTTACCGTGGTCTTTCCGGGGTCACATACTTTATGGTCACTCTAGACTAGTTTAAACTACGTTTGTATTAAAGCCCAACCATTTATGATATAAACCAACCCTCACTATTTCCCAATAAATCCCTGATTGATTCACGGTGTACTATACGAAAGGTTTTAAACAGTATTTCCACAGCTACGCAATTCAGACCATGTTTACAGTTTCATAAAACATAGATAGGTAGTGACCGTTTGATCAAGGTTCGCGACTCCTTTTCATAAAGGTTCTAACCACGTTTAATTGGAGGAAAGGCGATTTGGTTTAGAAATTCATAAATACAAAATTAATAGATCACCGGTTTTCATTTATATAGTATAACTGGAAACATTATTCCCACAACGAATTGTGCCCACGACTTTCATAGCTTCCACGTTCCGTACTACACACATAAGTGATGATTCCGGCGCTATACAAATGAAAGCCGTATAACGTTACTTCCGTTATTTCATAATGTTATCCAATTATATGTTTAAAGCAGCATCACCCCACACATATATAAACTAACTACATCATAACAAACACACAAGGAAACTACTCACTACGCATAATAACAGGTCCTAAATCTAGCATAATAACAATGGCAATTATCATTATAACAGATAAGGAAAGAAGTAACCGTTAATAAAGCGTAGATTGAATAAGCGTTTAGAGAGAGAATACAAGCAGAACTTCCGCAATATCCTTGACAATATTACAATAAAAGCCCCTGAACTATTCCCTACCCTATTACAAAAGTAGCCCCTCCGTTAGTTTCAGTTAAATATTAACTGAGAACTAACTGGATCAAACCCTAATTTCTAGAGAGAGAAAGAAAGAAAGAGAGTTTAGAGAGAGAGTGTGTGTGAGAGAGAAAGTGGAAATGGAGAAATGAATGAAATGATGAAGTGTGTGGAATGATGGAGGGGTGGCCTCCTATTTATAGGCAAAGCTTGAAATCAGCCGTACAACTCGCGAAGCACGCACGTACAAGCAAACGAAGCACAAACGGGCAGCATATGGGGTACCAAGGGCCGTATACGGCCTTCATAGGGCCATATACGGTGTATAAGGGGCCGTATACGGTCTATGAAGGGCCGTATACGGTGTGCAAGGCCGTATACGGCTTCCGTCTGATTTCGTTCGTTGCTTAAAACGTCCGTATCTCCTTCGTTATGCTTCCGTTTGACCTGATTCTTTCACCTGTGTCTTCGTAATTCCGTTACGCTTCTAATGGTGTCAATATCACTGAAATTGGATGTGTAAATCTTTAGAATAGCCGAAATCACTTTATAGGAGTTTGTAATCGTCCAGTCTTCTTCGTCCTTTGTCAGATTTGCAGTATTCTTGATTTTCTCGTCTCGATTTTACCTATTACATCATATCATAAGGTTAGAATATGTTTATCATAGGATAAATGAGGGTGCGAGAATTGGTTGCTGCTTATTTGCTCCGTTTTGTTCGGTATTCGGATGTTTTTACTGATTTTTGTAGCAACGCCTATATTTTGAGCACTTTAGTGAATTTTGGTAAATAATGATTGTTTTGGAATGTTTTCACTAAAGATGTGCCCAAAAAGTGTGGAATAATGGCCTACAAAACATGACTTTTTGCGTCACATTAAGTTATCCCACACTTAGACGTTGCTTGTCCTCAAGCAACACTCAGTTTTTGAAAACATTTTAAAACAATTTTTAGAGAGAGCTTCAACATTTTTAAGAGTTACCACTGTCAAATGCAAATAAGATAGTTTTAGGAATTTAGGGGAAGATGAGATGATCCTTCCTTAAACAAGAAACGATTCTCTTAGGCATACATCCAAATCTCATGATCTTGGAGTACACATGACTAGGCGATCTCACTAAAGGTGGTCACTCAATTCACTCAAAGTGTATCGGGTTTCCTATCAGTCTAAAACAAAAGAAATTGCTCAAATAGCCAGTCATGCAGCACTCATCGTCATAGGCTTGGTCGAGAATCGGATCTCCACCACTTAGGTGAGGACGGTGCTAACTATCCCAAGACATTCATGAGGGTTGTAGTGTTTGATGAGGGGTAAAGGGTATGGATAGTGGTGTTTTTGGGTTGTAGGGGCTGCTTATCTTAAAACAACTGAGATCATGAACAACTTTATTTTAGAACGGAGAGAGGTGGCTTTCGGTCTTCTATCAGAATCTTCTTTGGATACTTCAAAGGACTTCAAGCTTTATTCTTGCGGAACTATTTTCTTTTTCTGCTTTTATATTTTTATATTTTTCTTTTCTTCTTCAGAATTTCTTTGCCAGAGAATTTCCAAGGATATTTTTCTTCTTTTGATTCTTTCAGAAATCCCTTATCTTGAACGTTTCGAGTCTTTTCGCGGTGTCAATTTTACACACCAAGGATTCTTCAATCGTTTTGAGAGCACGAAAGGGGAAGGATAAGATATTCTAAAAGATGTTCCTCATAACCTCAGAAATTCTAAGATAAGTTTGGGAGTATTTTGGGAAGTAGGGTTTATTGAGGGTTTTATGAAACGAAAGGTTTAGGCTCAACAGGGTTTACTAGGTGGATCATCGATACTAAAAATGAGTATCGGAAGGGTTTTGGGCTTGAAAAGATATGTAAAAAGGGGTTTAAATCCTAGGGAATGTCAAGGTCATCTAATTGCACCTATACCGCGTACGGTACACACCAATGTGGTCTTGAAGCGTATGTCAAGAGCAAGTTCTAATTCAGAGATGCATGCATCGGCACACACAAGAAATGATTAGTGAAGCATTAAAGATGAATGCTATTAGGCTCAAGATACCTCACTGCAAATAGGGTTGTATGTGCTTCGTCATGCTTCCATCAGATTATTATTTCTTGTTTAAGCAATTTCTACCTTATTTTCCCTAGACTCCGAAATATATTACTCACATCTGAAAATAGCTCCTCTCAAAAGATATTTTAGCTCAAAATTAGCAGAGTTAATCAATAGATTTAGCTCATACTTTCAATTTTCTTTGAAAAATTTTGAAAAAATTTGAGGAACATTTTCTGAGTTTACTATTTCGGACATTAAAAATCAAAGAAAACTAACCAAGGTATTCTATACCTTCTATCCCACACTTAGAGGAACATTGTCCCTAATGTTCTCTTGAGTTGAGATTTACTGGAAGTAAAATCCCACACTTAGAGTTTGAACATGTAAGAAAATGTTTCTCAAGTGTTTGTTTTGGGCTGGAATCCCACACTTAGTGATAAGCTTAGGATAGAGTATAGACTACTTTAACAAACTAACAAAGCAAATAATAAACAGAATCATAAACAAAAGAGAGTAAAGGTTAAGACACTCCCCATATAGCGAGCAGCAAAGAAGCTGAGAATCTGAATTTGCTGAAAAGAGATGTTGCCAAGATCTTTTTCTGCATTCATGAAGAGCGGCACAGCTTCAAGCGTCTTGCTATTTGGTTTTCTTCTCCATCCATTATTCCTTTTTGTGAATCAATCTCGTAAGTGTGAACATGTTGGTCGTACCATCTTACAAACTCAAAGTATTTGCAAATGAAAATATAAATCATCGTCTCAGAACTTGAAAAGATATTTTCTACTACAAATCATTTTTATAAAACATGTGTTTTTAAACGAGATCGAGCATAATGCATAAAAGTAGTATGCAAGTACCTCAAATGCTCGAAACATATAAATTATTATTTTTCAAATTGATTTCCTTATTTCTGAGATGAGTGTTTTATTTGCAAATGAGTTGTAATATCAGAAAAGTGTTTTGGTGACGACCAAGTGTGAAGGATAGTCAGAGATGTATCTTCACTTATTGACACTGTTCTTTCTACACGTCTTATTGCATGGGTTGCCTCCCGAGAAGTGCTACTTTTAGAGTCGAGAGCTCGACTTTGCCTTCCTTCAGATTTAGTTGGTGCTGGAACCACCAGGACCGGAAGTGCTCAGTAGTGGAATCCTGGGGTTGCGTGGGTATATTCTCAGAAAATGGCAAGCGATGATGTCGACGATGTTGGGAATCTCAGATGAAAATATGGGGAAGCTCTGCAGATGCTGCTCTGTAGTCTTTTTTATGTGCAGCAAGTCCCAAGTAATCTCCTTTACTGTGCTGGAGATAATTCAGCGGGAATTTACAAAAGAGAATCCATCAGCTTCAATCATCTCTCGTTCAGGATGGTATTGTCTGAGCGAGTCCATAAATCCAAAGAACTGCAGGTGTAAAGTCTCGTGATCTGCAATACTGGAGTTTACTCTAAGTTCTCGGATAGATTCATGAATACCCTGGATGAGACTGGTCTGGTAGTGGGAAAACGTGAGGTCGGAGTTCTTAAAGGTATTGTTCATCATGTCGTAAACCTCACGTAATCCGTAGTTGAATATTTGACTATGCTCTTCATCAGGTACTTCAGCGAAGATTTCCTTGATTCGATCAGTGAGGAAGTTCGCGATGTTAACCATCGAACCTTCAGGTATAGAAGAAGGGATGACACGCGTCCTCTCGTCAGAACTCTCGTACTCGAGATCTTCGGCAATCTTGTGAGCGTGGTACTCGATGGTGCAGTCAATGTAGAACCGATGAGGAGAAGTCTCGTCGATATGATCATTCCTAGCCATAGAATCTAGGAGTCCCCTGAGATCATTCATCAACCGGATGTCTATGTCTGCGTCGGGATTCCCCGTAGCATTGTACATATTGCTGCGATAAGAATTTAAGAACTCGTGTTGCTCAACAGAATATGGAAATGCGGATCTGAACAGCGTGTCATAGATCTTCCTGTACATGCGTCTTTGGTCTTCAAAGAACTCTAGCTCCTCAGGTGTTGGTCCAGCAGCGTGGTGCTCTCGTAGCAGCTGAGCAGCAAGGTCTTCGGCAAAGGCATTTAGGCGGTTGTGGAAAAATCTATAATCTTGGGAATTCTCGGCTTGGTTGACCTCAGATTCGGCTATGATTTCCTCAATCAGGTTCCTTTGGTGTGGAGTGTAATCATTGGTGGAGTTAATGATAATGCTTGTCATTATAGGTATGTCGTTTTCGAATTCTTCAATAGCACTAATCATTTCCTCATGGTTGGAGATAGTCAGAATTTGGGGAGAAGCGGGAGCAGTCGAAGATGCAAGAAGTCGGACAGACCGAATATCTATTGGAACATCAGCATAGATGATGTCATCGTCATCACTCTCCTCAGCTGGAGTATCCCTAGCCTGGAAATCAGGGAACTCAAAACTATCGGATGGTGGAAGGGAGTCATCAGTAATCTGAGATATCGGTTGAGAGGAATCCATCTCGATGTCTTTTTCCTCCTGAGAATCAGAATCACGGCTAGATCCGGAGGTACTTCCCTTCTCGAACTGACTTCGAGGTGCAGATGTGTCAAAGGTTTGAATCCTTTGGGGAAGTCGGGATGCTTTATATGCTGCAATTTTTCTCAAGAGTTTGTCTCGAAGCTCCGGGTGCTGTGCGGATAAAGCTATAGTCTTCTCAATATTCAGCAGAGCGTCAAGTCGTGGAGACACGAGAGGTTTGGTGGGATCAATAGCTGATGCAATGAGTTTCTCCATGGTGAGACTAAATTCTGCATCGTGAGAGTAATCAGTCGGTGGATCTTCATCTGATTCATCTTGTGACAGAGGGATGAAGTTCTCAAGGTTCTCGATCTGCATAATCTCTGCTGTCGGTAAATATGAGTCAGGAAGGTGTTGATGAGGTGGTGTGGACTGATATACTTCCTCGGGCTCTGATTCTTCATGTTCTTCCTCGGATTCTTCCATTTCTTCGGGTTCCGTTTCTTCCATCTCTTCTTCATCTGGTTCTGTTTCAGGTTGTTCCTCTTCATCCTGCTCTGAATCTTCCTCCTCTTCTATTTCTTCCTCTGGTTCAGATTCTTCCATTTCCTCGTCTTCTGATTCTGACTCTTCAGTAGCTGAGATAAGACAAGTATGCTCGTATGGCCTGTATGGTTCTGGCTCTGAATCAGAAGTGTCATCATCCGAAGTAACTCTGCCCATGGATATTGCGTATATCTCTGCATGCTCCATTATTGAACAGTCGGTCTGATCAATCTTGTATGATATTGTTTGTCCATGCGCTCGTAGACTGATAACCTGAGAATATACATCAATAATAGCACGTGCAGTATTCATGAATGGCCTACCTAGGATAATGGGTATGTTAATGTCTTCCTGTATATCCATCACTACAAAGTCAGTGGGGAAATAGAACCTGTCAACTTTTACCATGACATTCTCAGCAATGCCTTTCGGGTATCGGACTGATTGATCGGCAAGCTGGACGCTCATTTTAGTGGGCTGGAGAGGTCCTAATTCTAATATGGAGTAGAGCGAGTAAGGCATCAGATTGATACTAGCTCCAAGATCGGCCAAGGAGCGTATTGTGCCTGAGTGATAGATGGAACAGGGTAAGGTGAATCGACCCGTGTCTCCTAGCTTTTCCGGTAAGGCATTCTGGATGACGGCTGAACACTCGGCGTTCAGGGAGACTTTAGGGGTGGAAGGAATCTTGTCCTTAGTTGCCAGCATTCGTCGGATGTATTTCGTACTAGAAGGGATTCTAGACACGGTGTCTAAGAATTTTCCATCAAGTTTGAATGACTTGGCATTGTACTTCTTGTGCAGACGGTTAGGGAAAGGAATCTCAACCTCACGATTCGGCGTGGGCATTGATTTGGTCTCAACTGTCGGCGGGATAGGAGAATGTTCCCTTGGAGAAGTAGTCATAGAAGGAGTTGGTTTATCAGAGTTTAAGGTCTTGGCTTCCTCGACGTGGGGGTTCTGAATAGTATTGCTTGGTAAGGTCCCTTGCGGTCGGGTATCGAGACGTTGGGCTAACTGACCGATCTGGTTCTCAAGGCTTTTCAGGACCGAGAGTTGATTTCGAAGGAATAGATCAGTTTGGTCTTGTCAAGCCGTAGTCTTTTGGTTGAAAGCGGTTTGACCTTGGATGAATTTGTTAAGGTTGTCATCAGTACTCGTGACTGGAATGATGGTCTTTGCAGGCTCAGCAGGCTGGGTATCCTCAGTGGCGGTTAATGGAAGTGGTTGATTGTATGGAAGTTGTGGTTGTTGGGGGTACGTCGGATATCGTGGCTGAAACCTGGGCTGGAAAGGGGGTTGGTTGTTTCGTGGAGGATTTTGGTTTCCTCGAGTTCTGGGTGGTGAAGTTCTAGTGAAACCAGGCGGATTTTGAGGTCTGACAGGAAACTGGGCATAGTAGACTGAACCGTCAGTAGGATCTTCGTACTCAACCTCGTATTCTTCAGCGGGATGGTTGGTACAGTTCTGGCAAGCCTAAACTTGGTGGATCTGCTGTGGTGGTTTCTTCAGATCTGCTATTTGTTTTGTCAGAGTCTCAATTTGATCGCTTAGAGACTTAATGGCTTCAGTTTGGCGGGTGTTATTTGCGGAGATGGGTAAATATGATGATTGCTCATCAGACTTCCAATCGTGGTGATGCATCGTCATATCCTCAATCAAGCTCCATGCTTCATCATCAGTAAGTTTCATGAAGTTTCCTTGAGCTGCTGCGTCAAGATTGATGCGATGGTTAGGATCAAGACCTCGGTAGAAGGTGCACACCTTGTCAGTCTTTGTCATTTGGTGGTTTGGACATTTCCTCAGTAAACTCTTGAATCGCTCCCATGCTGAGTAGATAGATTCATCGTGGGCTTGTTGGAAGTTTGCGATGTCATTCTTTGCCTGAGTTTGTTTGGATGGGGGAAAGTATCTAGCGAGAAACTTATTACCCATGTCGGTCCATGAGGTGATTGAGCCGGTCTCAAGTCCCTCAAACCAGGTAGAAGCATGTAAAGCGAGAGAATAGGGGAACAAGTATAAGCGGATGATATCCTGCTCAACCCCATTCTGCTTATAGGAGTTTGAAACCTGAATGAATTTGTCGATATGAGCATTGGGATCATCACGGGGTAGACCGTGGAATTGGCAGTTATCTTTTATGAGTTGTACGATGTGGTGTTTAAGCTCAAAAGAAGCTCCGTCAATCACTGGATAGCTAATCGGTCCTCCTCGTCCTTCGATGGATGGTTTGGTGTTGTCGCCGAGAGTAACACGAGCGGCCATTTGTGGAAAACGGGAACGTCTTTCTTTGCGGATGGTACGGATAATCGACTCAGGATCGGGTACGAAAATGAGAGATTCAGATCCGGATGATCTGGTCGAATATCGTTGTGGGATATGGGAAGATATTGTCGGTTGGAACAAGGAAAAGAAAATAAGAATGGGAAAGAAGTATCACTAAATAGAAAAATCGTCTGGATGCTTCAGAGTCTTACGATTAACTCCCCGGCAGCGGCGCCAAAGACTTGTCGTCACCTCAATCAGTCACGGTCGTCAACGCAACAGAAGGAGGACACGGTAGTGGAGTTTTAAATTTATAAGAGCTGGGGACATAAGTTTTACTACGGCTGTATAGCAGCAGTATGACCTAGGGTCGTTCTTCAAGCTAATCGTATTGTGAAACGGGAGTATCAAGACAAGTTGTTTAATTTAGTGATGGGATTTTTAAAACAGAGTTTAAGTGGGTTTTTGTTACTTAGGTCCGTAATAAAAAGCAATTAAATAAAAAGTAAATAAATGAAAAATAGAAATAGGGATGAAATCAGTATGGAGGAGATGTGTTTGTTATGACTTCGTTAGCTTATGCGGGGGTGATGCTAGGGTTTTTGATATGAAAACGTCTTTTAAAGGTTTGTGTCTTATCTGAGCTTAATTGTTCGTAGTGTAAACACTAGTACCCTACTGATTGGGGTGACCAATCAATATGTCACTAAGTACTAGGCCAAATTGAGTCTGATCGGAGGAGGATGCTCAACTCTTCAACGTTATCCAGTGACGGAGTAACGACCCTTCTTGGAATGTTAGTTCCTGGGTGCATGAGATAGAGTAACATACCCACTAAGGTTCCGACCTTTCTTAACACTACGGGGACAATGAAGTCAAACAAGGCATTAAAGATTAAGACTTGGTTTGGTGACTATTAACTTTATATTAATGGTTATATTTTAGTCTCGAGCTTTCATCACGGTGTACCATGCGATTATGCATTTCCACAGTTTTCCAGACCCAAGATGTACTAACGGTGTATAGTGCAATTAAGCATTTCCACAGTGTTCCAGATCTTTAGGCGTACTAACGGTGTATAGTGCGATCAAACATTTCCACAGCTCTGAAGTCAAACCAGGATGTGACACAGTCTTTAACCACCGACATTTCCTTAGCTCCACGTATTTGTACTTCACCAAAGGTGTTTCCAACGTTACACGAAGTACAGTGCCGTTTACCGTGGTCTTTCCGGGGTCACATACTTTATGGTCACTCTAGACTAGTTTAAACTACGTTTGTATTAAAGCCCAACCATTTATGATATAAACCAGCCCTCACTATTTCCCAATAAATCCCTGATTGATTCACGGTGTACTATACGAAAGGTTTTAAACAGTATTTCCACAGCTACGCAATTCAGACCATGTTTACAGTTTCATAAAACATAGATAGGTAGTGACCGTTTGATCAAGGTTCGCGACTCCTTTTCATAAAGGTTATAACCACGTTTAATTGGAGGAAAGGCGATTTGGTTTAGAAATTCATAAATACAAAATTAATAGATCACCGGTTTTCATTTATATAGTATAACTGGAAACATTATTCCCACAACGAATTGTGCCCACGACTTTCATAGCTTCCACGTTCCGTACTACACACATAAGTGATGATTCCGACGCTATACAAATGAAAGCCGTATAACGTTACTTCCGTTATTTCATAATGTTATCCAATTATATGTTTAAAGCAGCATCACCCCACACATATATAAACTAACTACATCATAACAAACACACAAGGAAACTACTCACTACGCATAATAACAGGTCCTAAATCTAGCATAATAACAATGGCAATTATCATTATAACAGATAAGGAAAGAAGTAACCGTTAATAAAGCGTAGATTGAATAAGCGTTTAGAGAGAGAGTACAAGCAGAACTTCCGCAATATCCTTGACAATATTACAATAAAAGCCCCTGAACTATTCCCTACGCTATTACAAAAGTAGCTCCTCTGTTAGTTTCAGTTAAATATTAACTGAGAACTAACTGGATCAAACCCTAATTTCTAGAGAGAGAAAGAAAGAAAGAGAGTTTAGAGAGAGAGAGAGAGTGTGTGAGAGAGAAAGTGGAAATGGAGAAATGAATGAAATGATGAAGTGTGTGGAATGATGGAGGGGTGGCCTCCTATTTATAGGCAAAGCTTGAAATCAGCCGTACAACTCGCGAAGCACGCACGTACAAGCAAACGAAGCACAAACGGGCAGCATATGGGGTACCAAGGGCCATATACGGCCTTCATAGGGCCGTATACGGTGTATAAGGGGCCGTATACGGTCTATGAAGGGCCCTATACGGTGTGCAAGGCCGTATACGGCTTCCGTCTGATTTCGTTCGTTGCTTAAAACGTCCGTATCTCCTTCGTTATGCGTCCGTTTGACCTGATTCTTTCGCCTGTGTCTTCGTAATTCCGTTACGCTTCTAATGGTGCCAATCTCACTGAAATTGGATGTGTACATCTTTAGCATAGCCGAAATCACTTTATAGGAGTTTGTAATTGTCCAGTCTTCTTCGTCCTTTGTCAGATTTGCATGATTCTTGATTTTCTCGTCTCGATTTTACCTATTACATCATATCATAAGGTTAGAATATGTTTATCATTGGATAAATGAGGGTGCGAGAATTGGTTGCTGCTTATTTGCTCCGTTTTGTTCGTTATTCGGATGTTTTTACTGATTTTTGTAGCAACGCCTATATTTTGAGCACTTTAGTGAATTTTGGTAAATAATGATTGTTTTGGAATGTTTTCACTAAAGATGTGCCCAAAAAGTGTGGAATAATGGCCTACAAAATATGACTTTTTGCGTCACATCAGAAACTTAAAGTCATATTTTGGAAATTAACATAACACTTGCTTTTAGTAAATGGTTTGTATATCTATATATGTATAGTGTGATCTATTGGAAACGTATAACGTTTTCGGATATGTAAATATGGTATATATATGTTTTGGGACTCGCTTCCGAAGTTTATTGTATAATATATGTTTCTTAAAATGGAGGGTGTTATATTAAATCGCCTCGTAACCACTGCATAATCGCGTCGCGATCTAGTATAGATCGCGTGGCGACTTTACAATAATCGTGTCGCGATCCATGTATTTACAAACCTGTGCAGATCAGACAACAACACAGAACCTTATAACCTGATTAAACAACCAAACCATAATCTGCAAAATTTTAACCTTTCCGCAACAGTTTTAAACTAACAATTGTACCAACTTGTCTACTACAACACAATAATATTTTTCTAATTACAATATGTCGACAATATGCTATTACCACAACTATATTCAACACAAAAATTTGACATGGTACTAACATTTACAACCACATTATATGATCCTACAACGTCATTATATATAATCAAGGTGCCATACACACCATTTCAAGACTCATAACAAGTTTAGACCTTTAAAACAACATAAGTTCTATTTTATCAAAAGGTTTGGGGTAATCGGTCTCATGAGCATGATTTAAGAAAACGAGCAAGTTACCCACAATAGCAATATCCACCGCTAGCTACCAATGGGCTTCTTGCCCAAATCACCCCTTTGCCCACTTGCTTCACGTAAAAACATGAATATAACAACCGTAAGCATAAAGCTTAGTAAGTAACGAAATACAATCACATGTCTTTATTGATAAATTTAGCTAAGGATCCTTAACCACCCATGCTAGTTGTAGACTACTAGCAATCACACGAGCCTATGGCCGCAACCATTACCCGCACCAAACCGTTAGCAAATGGCCGAAACCATTCCTAACCCATGATCATGTAAATCGAGACTTACCTTGCGATTGCACAATATAATCACTTGTACTCTTTCCAATCTCTTTAACACCTAATCACATAGGCACATAAACACATAATTACAATTTACACATACTAGTACACTTATCAAATTAATCCAAAATCTTAACTTTGGTCTTAAACTCATTTATACATATTTATGCATATCAATTTCTATATACACTTGAATAATGGTTCTTTTAACCAACTCACAACAAACTTGCTCAACAACACTATACATCATTTTAAAACTAATTTCACAAGTGTATATATCTATAATTTTACATCATGCTCCATTTCCTTCTTTTGCAATAATTTCATAATCATATTATGATCATTAACATGTAATAATTACTTATTTAACATTAACTCAATCATATATTAATTTATATAAACTTAGGGTTTACTACTTTTCAAACTCTAACTCAATTTCATTATACAATCTCATAATATGATTCACTATCATGTATATACCATCTATACACTACTAATTACATGTTTATCAACTAACATAATTTAGGGTTTATAAATCAAGCCCTAATTCAATAATTACATTAAAAGATGGTGATTATACCTTGAAATCACTTATGAAGTGATTTGTAGCTTAATAGATGATGTTTTAAGATGATGATGATGTAAAGAAGAACCCTAATCTCCAAAATCGCCCTCTACAATGCTCTGGTCGGATTTTTGACGGTTTTTGAGTTTAATCACGTCTGGAAGTCGCTGGAGCTGTTTAACCCGTTTCTGGAACTGGTCAAATCACGACGCGACCCTCCTTAGATCGCGTCGCGATCTTAGTTAAATCAGGCCCAACACTTTTCATTTTATTACACTTTATAATGTATATTTAACTATTTATAATATATGTATTTCATATATTCACAAGATCAATTAACATAACATACACATATACATATAAATACACATATTCAAATAATAAACACGTAATTATATGTATACTTTTATAAACTAATATTATTTAGAACTTTCGAATTTAGGACGTTACAACTATCCTCCACCAATTTAGGATTGTGTCCTCACAATCCAATCCTGATACAGCGAGGGATAGAAATGGATGACTTCTTCTTCCGGTTCCCATGTGATTTCAGAACCTTTTCGATGTTTCCATTGGACTTTGAACATTCTCAATTCTTTGTTCCTCAATTTAGTAACTTTTTCATCGATAATAGAGATAGGTTGTTCAACGTAATTTAACTGATCATTCACTTCAATTTCTTCCAATGGAACATAAGCAGATTTATCAACCAAGCATTTTCGCAGAAAGGATACGTAGAATGTATTATGAATTCCTGCTAGTTTGTCGGGTAACTTAAGGCGGTAAGCTACATTTCCGACTCTAGCAAGGATTTTGAAAGGACCAATAAATCGCGGACCCAATTTGCCTCGCTTTCTGAACCGAATTATTCCTTTCCAGGGAGACACTTTCAACATCACCTTGTCACCAACCTGAAATTCTATCGGACGCCTTCTGTTATCGGCATATGATTTTTGTCTGTCTTGGGCAGCTTTTAATCGTTCTCTGACTTGATTAATCTTTTCAGTAGTCAATTGAACAATATCAGTACTTCCCAATTCTCTCTGCCTGATTTCCCCCCAGCAAAGAGGAGTTCTATATTCTCTTCCATATAGCATTTCATAGGGTGGCATTTTTATACTCGAGTGATAGATGTTATTATAAGAGAATTTTACCAATGGCAAATGTGTATCCCAGCTACCACCAAAATCAATAGCACACGCCCTTAACATGTCTTCCAGAGTTTGGATTATTCTTTCACTCTGGCCGTCTGTCTGCGGGTGATAGGCGGTGCTAAAATTGACATGAATACCCATATCTTCCTGAAACTTTATCCAAAATCGTGAAGTAAATCTAGCATCTCTATCAGAGACAATAGAAATAGGAATACCGTGACGTGCCACTACTTCACGTATGTACAAGTCAGCAAGAACTTCAGAAGAAGAAGTCTCTTTGATCGGTAAGAATAAAGCACTTTTTTTCAGACGATCCACAATCACCTAAATTGCATCATGCTGGCATTGTGTTTTAGGCAATTTGGTGATGAAATTCATTGTGATATGATCCCACTTCCATACAGGTATTTCCAAAGGTTGTAATTTACCATATGGTTTTTGATGTTAAGCTTTTACCTGTAAACAAGTTAAGCATTTTTTGACATATTTTACAATTTCTCTCTTCATACCTGGCCACCAGAAGTTTGATTTTAGATTATGGTACATTTTCGTAGCACCAGGGTGAATAGAATATCTAGATTTATGAGCTTCATCAAGCAACAGTTTTTTTAACTCGATTGAGTTAGGAACCCAGATTTTACCATATCTTATTTATAGCCCGCGAGAATCATCAACAAAATTTTGAACTTGACCTTTGATGCGTTCTGCTTTAAAATCGCCTTTTTGCCAAGCTTCCAATTGTATACTCTTAATTTGATCAATTAAATCAGGAACAACAGTGATTCTGAAAGATTTGACAACCAAAGGTGATGGAATTGCTTTTCGACATAGTGCATCAGCGGGATTTAAATACGAGGCAGCGGCATTGGCCTGACTTGGTAAAAGACTATGATTGTGAAATTCTCTATCATCCAGGAAAAGCTAACGTTGTTGCTGATGCACTCAGTCGAAAAGCAATTCCATCACCTTTGGTTGTCAAATCTTTCAGAATCACTGTTGTTCCTGATTTAATTGATCAAATTAAGAGTATACAATTGGAAGCTTGGCAAAAAGGCGATTTTAAAGCAAAACGCATCAAAGGTCAAGTTCAAAATTTTGTTGATGATTCTCGCGGGCTAAAAACAAGATATAGTAGAATCTGGGTTCCTAACTCAATCGATTTAAAGAAACTGTTGCGTGATGAAGCTCATAAATCCAGATATTCTATTCACCCTGGTGCTACGAAAATGTACCATAATCTAAAATCAAACTTCTGGTGGCCAGGTATGAAGAGAGAAATTGTAAAATATGTCAAACAATGCTTAACTTGTTTACAGGTAAAAGCTGAACATCAAAAATCATATGGTAAATTACAACCTTTGGAAATACCTGTATGGAAGTGGGAGCATATCACAATGGATTTCATCACCAAATTGCCTAAAACACAACGCCAGCATGATGCAATTTGGGTAATTATGGATCGTCTGACAAAAAGTGCTTTATTCTTACCGATCAAAGAGACTTCATCTTCTGAAGTTCTTGCTGACTTGTACATACGTGAAGTAGTGGCACGTCACGGTATTCCTATTTCTATTGTCTCTGATAGAGATGCTAGATTTACTTCATGATTTTGGATAAAGTTTCAGGAAGATATGGGTACTCGTGTAAATTTTAGCACCGCCTATCACTCGCAGACAGACGGCCAGAGTGAAAGAACAATCCAAACTCTGGAAGACATGTTAAGGGCGTGTACTATTGATTTTGGTGGTAGCTGGGATACACATTTTCCATTGGTAGAATTCTCTTATAATAACAGCTATCACTCGAGTATAAAAATGCCACCCTATGAAATGCTATATGGGAGAGAATGTAGAACTCCTCTTTGCTAGGGGGAAATCGGGCAGAAAGAATTGGGAAGTACTGATATTGTTCAATTGACTACTAAAAAGATTAATCAAGTCAGAGAACGGTTAAAAGCTACCCAAGACAGACAAAAATCATATGCCGATAACAGAAGGCGTCCGATAGAATTTCAGGTTGGTGACAAGGTGATGTTGAAAGTGTCTCCCTGGAAAGGAATAATTATGTTCAGAAAGCGAGGCAAATTGGGTCCGCGGTTTATTGGTCCTTTCAAAATCCTTGCTAGAGTCGGAAATATAGCTTACCGCCTTGAGTTACCCGACAAACTAGCAGGAATTCATAATACATTCCACGTATCCTTTCTGCGAAAATGCTTGGTTGATGAATCTGCTTATGTTCCATTGGAAGAAATTGAAGTAAATGATCAGTTGAATTACGTTGAACAACCTATCTCTATTATCGATGAAAAAGTTACTAAATTGAGGAACAAAGAATTGAGAACGTTCAAAGTCCAATGGAAACATCGAAAAGGTTCTGAAATCACATGGGAACCGGAAGAAGAAGTCATCCATTTCTATCCCTCACTGTATCAGGATTGGATTGTGAGGACACAATCCTAAATTGGTGGAGGATAGTTGTAACGTCCTAAATTCGTAAGTTCTAAATAATATTAGTTTATAAAAGTATACATATAATTATGTGTTTATTATTTGAATATGTGTATTTATATGTATATGTGTATGTTATGTTAATTGATCTTGTAAATATATGAAATACATATATTATAGATAGTTAAATATACATTAGAAAGTGTAATAAAATGAAAAGTGTTGGGCCTGAATTAACTAAGATCGCAACGCGATCTAAGGAGGGTCGCTGCGCGATTTGACCAGTTCCAGAAACGGGTTAAACAGCTCCAGCGACTTCCAGACGTGATTAAACTCAAAAACCATCAAAAATCCGACCAGAGCATTGTAGAGGGCGATTTTGGAGATTAGGGTTCTTCTTTACATCATCATCATCTTAAAACATCATCTATTAAGCTACAAATCACTTCATAAGTGATTTCAAGGTATAATCACCATCTTTTTGTGTAATTATTGAATTAGGGCTTGATTTATAAACCCTAAATTATGTTAGTTGATAAACATGTAATTAGTAGTGTATAGATGGTATATACATGATAATTATCATATTATGAGATTGTATAGTGAAATTGAGTTAGAGTTTGAAAAGTAGTAAACCCTAAGTTTATATAAATTAATATATGATTGAGTTAATGTTAAATAAGTAATTATTACATGTTAATGATCATAATATGATTATGAAATTATTGCAAAAGAAGGAAATGGAGCATGATGTAAAATTATAGATATATACACTTGTGAAATTAGTTCTAAAAATGATGTATAGTGTTGTTGAGCAAGTTTGTTATGAGTTGGTTAAAAGAACCATTATTCAAGTGTATATAGAAATTGATATGCATACATATGTATAAATGAGTTTAAGACCAAAGTTAAGATTTTGGATTAATTTGATAAGTGTACTAGTATGTGCAAATTGTAATTATGTGTTTATGTGCCTATGTGATTAGGTGTTAAAGAGATTGGAAAGAGTACAAGTGATTATATTGTGCAATCGCAAGGTAAGTCATTGTCGCACCCCAAATTATGATGCGGAAGCGGGTCGGTTCGGGGCGCGACTAATCAATACACAAAGCACATAGATACATAATGAACGACCACTACATGCGACGTTTTACAAATACATTGATTAACGTAAGAGTCTACATATGGTTTACAAAAGATGAGTTCGCATAGATATTTGAGAGATTCTAATACATATCTAATTTTAGCAAAATATAGAAATGCAGGGAAATCTCTTGATGTTTATATGATTGCATGCGACTCGAGCTACAGTATCCTGATGGGCAGTCCAACCTACTGCTGAGTACCTGAGATAACATGCTAAAAGGTCAGCTATAAAGCTGGTGAGCTCACAGGTTTGATATGATAATATATGATTTGTGAACCGCAAGATTTTATGAGTCGATTTACAAAGCATGTAAATAATTGATTGATGGGTATCACATGAATATTTGTAATTAAACAAATAAGTAAAGATTGATACAACTAACATGAGCACATAGTCTGAGCTTAACTGAGGGGTCAGGATCACTATCAAGTGCCTGATCGAGGGTGCCTCTATGCGTATGCCTAATCAACATACGTTTGAACAAATGATAATGCGTCCGTTTGACAGGTTAGTGCTTGCTAACTCGGACGGGGATTGTCAATCCCATATGGTACCATACACTAACATTCACGCTAAATCATATTAACAGAACTATGCTTCAGAGGACTTTGATTGATTAGATGAAAACAACTCATGCAGCATACGTGATAATTTGATACTTGCGTTCACATGTAAAACAAAACAGAGCATGTATCTCACCCCTAGGTAAAAGCATTTAAAATAGGGGCTATGAGACTCACCTGAGTCTGATGAGATGCTGTCAAACAACAATGATGGTATACAAAGAATGATGTCGTTTCCAACGACTGAAACCTGCCGGGCGTCCTAAACGCGCAAGGTTTTAAATGATTAGATGTCTCAGCAGACCATCTATGCTAGTTGTTCATCCAACTAGTAATGTCCAAATAATTAGTTTTGGATTGATTGTATTTTGAAAACATGTACGGCCCGTTGGTGATTAATTGTAATAATAATCTCAAAACATTATTATTAAAATGTTGTAATGATATACTTGTAAAGTATAATTGAAGTGGTTAGTATTCGTATAAATCATGTGTTGATGCGTTATTGTCTTAGGTGATTATAAGTTGTTACCACTTCTAGTTATAACCTCGTTACCATTGTTAGTTTAAGTTGTTACCACTGTTAGTTATAAGTTGTTATCACTGTTAGTTATAACATAGTTACCACTGTTAGTTATAACTTAGTTACCACTGTTAGTTATAACATAGTTACCACTGTTAGTTATAACTTAGTTACCACTGTTAGTTATAACATAGTTACCACTGTTAGTTATAACATAGTTACCACTGTTAGTTATAACTTAGTTACCACTGTTAGTTATAACATAGTTACCACTGTTAGTTATAACTTAGTTACCACTGTTAGTTATAACATAGTTACCACTGTTAGTTATAACTTAGTTTCCAAAACAGCCCCTTTTTATATCTTTTTCTGATTTTTAGCTCGACGAACCTCTCGTTTTCTACACTTTTTATTCAAAACCAAGACCTACCAAAAATCACAGATGTTCCCCTATGGGTCTAGTGTAAATCTGCACTTTATGGTAATTTTATAAGTTCATCTGCTATTTTTAACAAAAATCAACATGAAAGGTAGTCGGATTTGGTTCGGAAACGAGTAACATTCAAAGATCAGCTTCTATACTTAAATCCGTACAGATCTGGAAAAAGTGTAAAACACGAAAGTTGTAGCTCTTTTCAATACGCAACTTTTAAAAAAAAATTGGTTGTCTAACTCATCTTAGAGCTCGAGATATTAACGATTTTGTGGGACTGTTTTTGAGAGACAGAATCTGTCATACATACATACTTATGAAAAACGTTTTTAAGATTTAGATTTGGACATTATCAAGTTGTATGAACAATATATCATCTTTATAAACATAATACAAGTATTTTACGAAAGTGTCAGGATTCTTACGATGATCGAATGAAGAATCCGAAAAGGTGGAAGCGTAGCTCGCGTTCTCGTGATCGTTTTTGCTTCAATCGACTTGATGATCCAAAGAGGTTTTGATGGTGGATTATGGTGGTGAAAGTGGCTGATTTTAGAGAGAGAAAGATCAGAGATTAGAGAGAGAATGAGAGAGATTGAGTTGGTGATTGAATGAAGAAAGATGAGATGATGGTGGTGGTTAAAGTCAAGAACAAGATCCATGTTTCATGGATCTTGTTTGGCTGATTTTTCCAAGTCAAAAAGGAGGTGGATTTTTGTTATATTTTGTCTCAAATAATTGGTATTATATCCGTGTTCGTTTACCCGATCGTTTAAACGTATATTTAGACGTTATATTTTATACGCAATACGTACGTATTTTAAATAACGAATGAACTTTAGATATTTTCGAGTTGAAGTATTTTATCAAAATACTTATTAATGACTTATAAAATATAACTTTAGTTTGTTTCGATTATCGGGCACGACTTGTGCATTTTTGGTTGCGTTTGATTGTTTTATACGACACGAAATACTTTTGAAATGTTATCGAAATAATACGTAATAAATAATGAGTTGTATTAAATAACAATTCTATATTACTTAATACTTATTTTCACCAACGCCGTATAGATGAATTGGAATTCGGCCGATTTGAAAATGCACGATTTAAACAAATCGCGTACTGATATTTATATATAACAATATACATATTGATACATACAATTAGCCTAAAACATAGCACTAATTACATATATTGCTAGATGATTAGGATCTAATAACTAGTCCTAATTTGATGGGTGTCACATTCTCCCCTTGTTAAGAGAATTTCGTCCCGAAATTTAGCTCTGAGTCGTGGTTGAAGTAGAATCAGTGAATAATTGAGGATACTTGAGTCGCATTTGATCTTCCCGTTCCCAAGTGAATTCCGGACCACGCCGCGAATTCCACCGCACCTTAACGATGGGAATACGACTTTGCTTGAGTTGCTTGACCTCACGATCCAGGATTTCCGCAGGTTCCTCGACAAAATGAAGCTTGTCGTCGATTCGAATCTCATCGAGAAGTATAATGAGTGTCTCATCAGACAGACATTTCTTGAGATTAGAAATGTGAAATGTGGGATGCACGCTCCTGAGCTCAGGTGGCAGCTGCAATCGATATGCTACCGGACCAATTCTTTCAAGGATCTCAAAAGGTCCGATGTATCTAGGGTTTAACTTCCCACGTTTACCAAAACGGATGACACCTTTCCAAGGTGATACTTTTAAGAGTACTCGATCCCCAACCTGGAACTCGAGATGTTTGCGTCTCAAGTCAGCATAACTCTTCTGACGATCACGTGCGGCTTTCAATCGTTGCTGGATACCAATGATCTTCTCGGTGGTTTCATGAATGATTTCAGGACCAGTGAGTTGGCTATCTCCAACCTCGGTCCAACAGATAGGCGACCGGCACTTACGACCGTAAAGTGCCTCGAAAGGTGCAGCTCCAATACTGGTGTGGTAGCTGTTGTTGTATGAAAATTCACACAATGGCAAATGATGTTCCCAATTTGCACCGAAATCAATTACGCAAGCGCGTAGCATATCTTCCAGTGTTTGAATTGTCCTTTCACTTTGGCCATCGGTTTGAGGATGATACGCAGTACTCATATCTAGACGAGTACCTAACGATTTCTGTAATGATTGCCAAAAGTTAGATGTGAATCGGCTGTCTCTATCAGAGATAATTGAGATTGGAACGCCGTGCCTTGTTACGATCTCCTTCATATAGATTCGCGTGAGACGTTCCATTTTGTCGGTTTCCTTCATGGCCAGGAAGTGAGCAGATTTGGTTAGACGATCAACTATTACCCATATAGTATCGCAACCACTTGATGTTTTCGGGAGTTTAGTGATGAAATCCTTGGAGATTTGCTCCCATTTCCATTGAGGAATTTTCGGTTGCTGGAGCAAGCCGGAGGGTTTCTGATATTCGGCTTTAACCTTAGAACATGTGAGGCATTTACTGACGTACGTGGCAATCTCAGCTTTCATGCTCGGCCACCAGTACAGTTCCTTGATGCCATGATACATCTTGTCCGATCCAGGATGTATAGAGTATTTGGACTTGTGAGCTTCATCCATCACAAAGTCTCGAAGATTCCCAAACTTGGGTAACCAGATTCTATTTGCGAAGTACTTGACCCCATTGGGTTTGGTTTCAAATTGATTCTCCATATTTCGCAAGGCCTCTTCCTTGATGTTTTCAGGTTTCAATGCTTCGAGTTGAGCAGTGAGGATTTGAATGATTAGATCATTATGAATAATAATACTGAGGGCTCGGACTCGAAGAGGTTTGGTGCGCTCTTTTCGACTTAAGGCGTCGGCAACTACATTTGCCTTGCCCGGATGATACTTGATTTCGCAGTCATAGTCGGTGAGTAACTCGACCCAACGACGTTGCCTCATATTGAGATCCTTCTGATCAAATATGTGCTGGAGACTCTTATGATCAGTGAAGATGGTACATTTTGTGCCATACAGATAATGTCTCCAGATTTTGAGAGCGAACACTACGGCTCCTAATTCGAGATCATGGGTTGTGTAGTTCTTCTCGTGAACCTTGAGTTGTCGGGAGGCGTAAGCTATGACTTTCTCTCGTTGCATCAACACGCAACCCAGTCCCTGATGCGAAGCATCGCAATATACCACGAAGTCTTCGTTACCTTCGGGTAGCGATAGGATGGGCGCACTGCAAAGCTTTTGCTTTAATAACTGAAATGCTGACTCTTGCTTATCAGTCCAATTGAACTTCTTCTCTTTCTGAGTCAGTGTCGTGAGTGGTTGTGCTATTTTGGAGAAATTCTCAATGAAGCGCCGATAATAACCAGCCAGTCCTAAGAATTGGCGTACTTCGGTCGGTGTTGACGGTGCTTTCCAGCACTTGATAGCCTCGATCTTTGAGGGGTCAACATGAATTCCCTGACTGTCAATCACATGACCAAGGAATTGAACGGTCTGAATCCAGAATTCACACTTGGAGAATTTTGCATATAACTCTTCGTGTCTAAGAAGTTCTAGAATGGTTTTGAGATGCTGCGCGTGCTCTTGCTCGTTACGTGAGTAGATAAGAATGTCGTCTATGAAGACAATGACAAACTTGTCAAGATATGGTTTGCACACTCGGTTCATTAGATCCATGAATACTGCCGGTGCGTTAGTCAAACCAAAGGCCATAACCTGAAACTCGTAATGACCATAGCGAGTTCGGAAAGCGGTTTTCGGAATATCTTCATCGCGAACTCGTAACTGATGATAACCCGATCGTAGATCTATTTTTGAATAAACACTTGACCCTTGGAGTTGGTCGAACAGGTCATCGATACGAGGAAGTGGATAACGGTTCTTGACGGTCAATTTGTTCAACTATCTGTAGTCGATACACATCCTGAATGAACCGTCCTTCTTTTTCACAAACAGGACCGGAGCTCCCCATGGTGAAGAACTCGGTCTTATGAAACCCTTATCCAGAAGTTCCTGTAACTGAACAGACAACTCCTGAAGTTCTGAAGGGGCTAAACGATATGGTGCTCGTGCCACGGGTGCTGCCCCAGGCACAAGATCTATTGAGAACTCAACTTGCCTTGGTGGTGGAAGACCAGGTAATTCTTCAGGGAAGACTTCTGGAAAGTCTCTGACGATGGGCACATCCTCAAGTCGCTTCTCTTCTGACTTCTTCTCAATAACATGAGCGAGGATTGCCTGATACCCTTTTCTAAGGTACTTGCGAGTCTTCATGCAGGATATGATATTCAATCTCGTCCCACTGGTCTCCCCTTGTATGATCAAAGTACTACCAGTGACGAGAGGAATACGAATGATCTTGTCATGACATACAATTTCAGCTCGATGCTTGGATAGCCAATCCATGCCTACTACTATGTCAAAACTTCCAATCTCGATGGGTATGAGGTTTATGGGAAATAGTTCATTTGCGAGGTTTAGGGTGCAATTTGGTATTACACTATCGGCCTCGATCAATTTGCCATTAGCTAACTCTACAGTGTACTTAGCTTCTAAGGCAACAGGTGAAATGTCTAATAGTGGGCTAAATTCCTCAGATATAAAACTCTTATCAGCACCAGTATCAAACAAAATTGAAGCAGTTAAATTGTTGAGAAGAAACATACCCGTGACCACATTAGGGTCTTCACGGGCCTCTCCATCATTCAGCATAAAAGCTCTGCCCCTAGCGACGTTGTTGTTGTTGTTACCCTTGTTCTTTAGCTTCGGACACGCATTCCTGAAGTGTCCAGTGTTTCCATACTCATAGCAGGCTCGGGGTTGGTTGTTGTTGGTGTTGGCGGTGGGGTTGGTTGCAGGTGTTCGACAGTCTTTGGTAAGATGTCCATACCTCTTGCAGTTGTTGCAGGGTGCACTACAAGGACCATCATGATGACGATTGCACTTTGAACAGTAGGGTTTATTTCCAGTGTACCCTTTTCTCTCACCAGAACCTGATGTGTCATTCTTGACAATCTCAGTCTTTTTGAAGGTCTGCTGGTTCTGATTTCCAGACCATTTCCTCTTATTATTGTTCCCAGAAGATGAGACAGGGTTTTCTTGGCTCTCTTGCATAGCCATGAGCTCATGAGCTAAACGAATTGCTCCCTGAATGGTGGTTTTGCCGGAAGAAGCGACGTTCCCCCGGACAGGTTCCGGAAGACCGCGAATGTACCTCTTGACCTTGTCGGTCTCAGTGCTTACTAAGGCTGGGCGGAGGGTTGCCAGTTGTTGAAACCTAGTGGTATAACCAACAATGTCGTTTCCTTGAACCTTAAGATGCCAGAACTCCTCATCTAGCTTCTCGAGTTCTTCAGATGGGCAATACTCATCTGTGAGCATTTTCTTCAGATCTTCCCAGGGAAGTAGATAGGCGGTATCTATACCCACAGACTGGGTATACGAGTTCCACCAGGTGAGGGCACCGTCAGCAAGGGTGCATGTGGAAAACTGAACTTTATCCCCTTCCGCACATTTGCTAATGCGAAAGACGGATTCCATCTTCTCAACCCATCTGATTAGGCCGATGGCTCCTTCAGTTCCTTTAAAGCTCAGGGGTTTGCAGTTTTGGAAATCCTTGTAGGAACAAGGCTTGGTAGTGGGAGGGGTATTGGCAGTACCACTATTCCTTTCGGGGGTCTCTGACGAATGTCGCGCCAAGGCTTCAGTCACAGCCTGAGAGATGATAGATGCCATCTGGGCATCAGTGTAAGTCCTTGACTTTGGCGGCATGATTTTCCTGAGATTAGAAGGATAAAGTTCGTGAGAGATTGTCCATAAATGATGATTATCATAGATGTACATATACAAATGCGGTAATATACAACATCACAATATGACAATCAACATTATAGAACAATCAAGAGGAATTGAATAACCATCTCTACTGACTAGCAACTACGTGCTAACTAGCCTGGTTATTTGAATTGTTGAGTTGGATAAGGTCTCGCTTGAAGTGACTCGGTGGTCCTCCTAGCTACCTATGAGTTTCGTGATTACAAGAGATGTTGTCGAGAGCGGGATGAAATAGAAGATGTTTCTGTGGGTGTGTGTTGCCATCGCTATGACAAAGTGTTTGAATATGTGAGTGTCTATATATATAATATATAATAGACTAGCGTATTGTGCTTGATCGATGACTAACTATGTATATATACTTATATCACATAATAGTCTTATGAGTGTCTAGCACAAACAATTTTGAGTCCCGGTTTCTCTCGAGGTCAGAGTCAACTAATGTATTCCTATTCCAGCATAACCATTTCAAGCCTTACATCATCTTTATTTAATTGTACATAGTTGATCAAGCTATGTTAAATTAAACTTGTATGACGTAACTCTTGAACCAATCACACTTAACAGAAAATACTGCCTAACGGTCATAGTCTAGGCCCACTAATGCAACCTAATTCACTATAACCTTGGGCTCTGATACCAATCTGTCGCACCCCCAAATTATGATGCGGAAGCGGGTCGGTTCGGGGCGCGACTAATCAATACACAAAGCACATAGATACATAATGAACGACCACTACATGCGACGTTTTACAAATACATTGATTAACGTAAGAGTCTACATATGGTTTACAAAAGATGAGTTCGCATAGATATTTGAGAGATTCTAATACATATCTAATTTTAGCAAAATATAGAAATGCAGGGAAATCTCTTGATGTTTATATGATTGCATGCGACTCGAGCTACAGTATCCTGATGGGCAGTCCAACCTACTGCTGAGTACCTGAGATAACATGCTAAAAGGTCAGCTATAAAGCTGGTGAGCTCACAGGTTTGATATGATAATATATGATTTGTGAACCGCAAGATTTTATGAGTCGATTTACAAAGCATGTAAATAATTGATTGATGGGTATCACATGAATATTTGTAATTAAACAAATAAGTAAAGATTGATACAACTAACATGAGCACATAGTCTGAGCTTAACTGAGGGGTCAGGATCACTATCAAGTGCCTGATCGAGGGTGCCTCTATGCGTATGCCTAATCAACATACGTTTGAACAAATGATAATGCGTCCGTTTGACAGGTTAGTGCTTGCTAACTCGGACGGGGATTGTCAATCCCATATGGTACCATACACTAACATTCACGCTAAATCATATTAACAGAACTATGCTTCAGAGGACTTTGATTGATTAGATGAAAACAACTCATGCAGCATACGTGATAATTTGATACTTGCGTTCACATGTAAAACAAAACAGAGCATGTATCTCACCCCTAGGTAAAAGCATTTAAAATAGGGGCTATGAGACTCACCTGAGTCTGATGAGATGCTGTCAAACAACAATGATGGTATACAAAGAATGATGTCGTTTCCAACGACTGAAACCTGCCGGGCGTCCTAAACGCGCAAGGTTTTAAATGATTAGATGTCTCAGCAGACCATCTATGCTAGTTGTTCATCCAACTAGTAATGTCCAAATAATTAGTTTTGGATTGATTGTATTTTGAAAACATGTACGGCCCGTTGGTGATTAATTGTAATAATAATCTCAAAACATTATTATTAAAATGTTGTAATGATATACTTGTAAAGTATAATTGAAGTGGTTAGTATTCGTATAAATCATGTGTTGATGCGTTATTGTCTTAGGTGATTATAAGTTGTTACCACTTCTAGTTATAACCTCGTTACCATTGTTAGTTTAAGTTGTTACCACTGTTAGTTATAAGTTGTTATCACTGTTAGTTATAACATAGTTACCACTGTTAGTTATAACTTAGTTACCACTGTTAGTTATAACATAGTTACCACTGTTAGTTATAACTTAGTTACCACTGTTAGTTATAACATAGTTACCACTGTTAGTTATAACTTAGTTACCACTGTTAGTTATAACATAGTTACCACTGTTAGTTATAACTTAGTTACCACTGTTAGTTATAACATAGTTACCACTGTTAGTTATAACTTAGTTACCACTGTTAGTTATAACATAGTTACCACTGTTAGTTATAACTTAGTTTCCAAAACAGCCCCTTTTTATATCTTTTTCTGATTTTTGGCTCGACGAACCTCTCGTTTTCTACACTTTTTATTCAAAACCAAGACCTACCAAAAATCACAGATGTTCCCCTATGGGTCTAGTGTAAATCTGCACTTTATGGTAATTTTATAAGTTCATCTGCTATTTTTAACAAAAATCAACATGAAAGGTAGTCGGATTTGGTTCGGAAACGAGTAACATTCAAAGATCAGCTTCTATACTTAAATCCGTACAGATCTGGAAAAAGTGTAAAACACGAAAGTTGTAGCTCTTTTCAATACGCAACTTTTAAAAAAAAATTGGTTGTCTAACTCATCTTAGAGCTCGAGATATTAACGATTTTGTGGGACTGTTTTTGAGAGACAGAATCTGTCATACATACATACTTATGAAAAACGTTTTTAAGATTTAGATTTGGACATTATCAAGTTGTATGAACAATATATCATCTATATAAACATAATACAAGTATTTTACGAAAGTGTCAGGATTCTTACGATGATCGAATGAAGAATCCGAAAAGGTGGAAGCGTAGCTCGCGTTCTCGTGATCGTTTTTGCTTCAATCGACTTGATGATCCAAAGAGGTTTTGATGGTGGATTATGGTGGTGAAAGTGGCTGATTTTAGAGAGAGAAAGATCAGAGATTAGAGAGAGAATGAGAGAGATTGAGTTGGTGATTGAATGAAGAAAGATGAGATGATGGTGGTGGTTAAAGTCAAGAACAAGATCCATGTTTCATGGATCTTGTTTGGCTGATTTTTCCAAGTCAAAAAGGAGGTGGATTTTTGTTATATTTTGTCTCAAATAATTGGTATTATATCCGTGTTCGTTTACCCGATCGTTTAAACGTATATTTAGACGTTATATTTTATACGCAATACGTACGTATTTTAAATAACGAATGAACTTTAGATATTTTCGAGTTGAAGTATTTTATCAAAATACTTATTAATGACTTATAAAATATAACTTTAGTTTGTTTCGATTATCGGGCACGACTTGTGCATTTTTGGTTGCGTTTGATTGTTTTATACGACACGAAATACTTTTGAAATGTTATCGAAATAATACGTAATAAATAATGAGTTGTATTAAATAACAATTCTATATTACTTAATACTTATTTTCACCAACGCCGTATAGATGAATTGGAATTCGGCCGATTTGAAAATGCACGATTTAAACAAATCGCGTACTGATATTTATATATAACAATATACATATTGATACATACAATTAGCCTAAAACATAGCACTAATTACATATATTGCTAGATGATTAGGATCTAATAACTAGTCCTAATTTGATGGGTGTCACAGTCATGATTTACATGATCATGGGTTAGGAATGGTTTCGGCCATTTGCTAATGGTTTGGTGCGGGTAATTGTTGCGGCCATAGGCTTGTGTGATTGCTAGTAGTATACAACTAGCATGGGTGGTTAAGGATCCTTAGCTAAATTTATCAATAATGACATGTGATTATATTTCGTTACTTACTAAGCTTTATGCTTACGGTTGTTATATTCATGTTTTTAGGTGAAGCAAGTGGGCAAAGGGGTGATTTGGGCAAGAAGCCCGTTGGTAGCTAGCGGTGGATATTGCTATTGTGGGTAACTTGCTCGTTTTCTTAAATCATGCTCATGAGACCGATTACCCCAAACCTTTTGATAAAATAGAACTTATGTTGTTTTAAAGGTCTAAACTTGTTATGAGTCTTGAAATGGTGTGTATGGCACCTTGATTATATATAACAACGTTGTAGGATCATATAATGCGGTTGTAAATGTTAGTACCATGTCAAAGTTTTGTGTTGAATATAGTTGTGGTAATAGCATATTGTCGACATATTGTAATTAGAAAAATATTATTGTGTTGTAGTAGACAAGTTGGTACAATTGTTAGTTTAAAACTGTTGCGGAAAGGTTAAAATTTTGCAGATTATGGTTTGGTTGTTTAATCAGGTTACAAGGTTCTGTGTTGTTGTCTGATCTACACAGGTTTGTAAATACATGGATCGCAACACGATTATTGTAAAGTCGCCACGCGATCTATACTAGATCGCGACGCGATTATGCAGTGGTTGCGACGCGATTTAAAGAGTCGGGATTTTATAACTTTTAATTACAATACTATTTCATAACAAATAAATGTGGGGTGTTTCAAGTTGGTATCAGACGAATGTGGAGTGATTTCAGACGAATGTTTCAAAATGCCTATTCTCAAGAGTCAGAATTGAATAGGATTCGTAGAGAGTTCCTTTCTATGGAACAAACTACTGAATCTGCGAATGAATTAGTAGGTGTTTTTCTAGATTGAGCTCGTATTTGTCCTGAGTATATGTCTAATCCAAAGATGCTTATGGGCCATTTCCATAATGTTCTGAAGAAAGAAATCCGGCAATTTATAATTCCAAAGAGATGTAATAGCTTTGAGGAAATGGTAGACGAGGCCAGATTTCATGAACTTGAATTACTTCGTGATATTTCCAAACGAAAAGCTGAAACCACTTCTACTCCTTCCAAGAAACCAAGGACTGGTGATAGTTCTAAGTCTGATGAAAAACGGGGACCGCCTCCTCCTGAGTATAAAATCTGTCACAAAAGGCATTCCGGAATCTGTCGATTTAAACCTCCTACTTGTTATAAATGTAAATAGGAAGGTCATCTCAGTAGTAATTGTCCTAATCCACTTCGAGTTTGCTATAACTGCTATAAGCCTGGTCATATAAGGGCCGAGTGTCCTGATTTAAAGGCTCAGTCCGTTCCTTTTATTCCTCGAGCTAATGTGGAGAGAAAGCCAAATGAACCCCAGAGATCCAGACCTCGTTCTTTTCAGATTACTGCTGATGAAGCTCAAAAAGCTTTTGATGTATTGACAGGTACTTTCCTTGTAAACCAAAAACCCGCATATATATTATTTGACTCGGGTGCTTCAAGATCCTTTATATCTGAAAGATTTAGTCAAAATTTATCAATTCCTCTCACAAACTTAGACACTCCCTTAGATGTGGAAGTTGTTGATAATAGAACTGTATGTGTTGTAAATGTTTTTCGTGGGTGTCAGCTTGAAATCAGTAATGAAATATTTGTCATAAATTTGATTCCTATGCATATGGACGAGTTTGACGTTGTAGTAGGCATGGATTGGTTAGGTCAACACCGAGCCATTATTCAATGTGAGAAAAAGATTATCAGAGTTAGCTCGCCTAGTGGTAAAATAGTTGATATATATGGTGAAAAGAGGAAAACTTCTTTATCTATCTGTACATATGCTCGTGCTAAACGTCATCTGCTACATGGTTGTCAGGGCTTTCTGGCACATGTTGTAGATACTCAGATACCAGTACAAAAACTTGATGAAATCCCTGTAGTAAATGAGTTTCCAGATGTATTTCCCGACGAGCTACCGGGTATTCCATCATATAGGCAAGTCGAATTTCGCATTGATTTGGTACCTGGAGCCACTCTTATCGCTAAAACTCCCTATAGACTTGCCCCATAAGAAATGCAAGAGTTGATGAAACAATTGTAGGAATTACTTGATAAGGGTTTTATTCGCCCAAGTAGTTCTCCGTAGGGAGCTCCAGTACTTTTCGTTAAAAAGAAAGATGGCACCATGCGGATGTGTATTGATTATAGAGAATTGAATAAAGTAACCATCAAGAATAGGTATCCTTTACCTAGGATTGATGACTTGTTCGATCAGTTACAGGGTGCAAGTTATTTCTCTAAAATTGATCTACGGTCAGGGTATCACCAATTGAAGGTTCGTGATGACGATGTGTCTACAACTACTTTCAGAACCAGATATGGTCACTATAAATTTGTGGTGATGCCTTTAGGTTTGACAAATGCACCAGCAGTTTTTATGGATCTCATGAATCGGGTATGTCGACCATTACTCGATAGGTCTGTAATTGTATTTATTGACGATATTCTTATTTACTCAAAGTCAGCTGGTGATCATGAAATTCATCTAAGACAAATGTTGCAAATTCTGAGAACTGAAAAGCATTATGCAAAATTTTCAAAGTGTGAGTTTTGGCTTCGAGAGGTTCAATTTCTGGGGCACGTAATTAATGATCAAGGTATTAAAGTTGATCCTGCTAAGATTGAAGCAGTGATGAAATGGGAACCCCCAACCACACCCACTGAAGTCAGAAGTTTCTTGGGATTAGCCGGTTACTACAGACGGTTTATCCAGGATTTCTCTAAGATTACTACTCCTCTCACTAAACTCACCCGAAAGAATGTTAAGTTTGAGTGGAATGAGCAGGCTGATCAAGCTTTTCGTATTCTTAAACAACAGCTTAGCCAGGCACCTATCTTGGTACTTCCTGATGGTACTGAAGATATGGTGGTTTTCTGTGATGCTTCATATAATGGCTTAGGTTGTGTCTTGATACAACGTGGTTAAGGATCCTTAGCTAAATTTATCAATAATGACATGTGATTGTATTTCGTTACTTACTAAGCTTTATGCTTACGGTTGTTATATTCATGTTTTTAGGTGAAGCAAGTGGGCAAAGGGGTGATTTGGGCAAGAAGCCCGTTGGTAGCTAGCGGTGGATATTGCTATTGTGGGTAACTTGCTCGTTTTCTTAAATCATGCTCATGAGACCGATTACCCCAAACCTTTTGATAAAATAGAACTTATGTTGTTTTAAAGGTCTAAACTAGTTATGAGTCTTGAAATGGTCTGTATGGCACCTTGATTATATATAATGACGTTGTAGGATCATATAATGTGGTTGTAAATGTTAGTACCATGTCAAAGTTTTGTGTTGAATATAGTAATAGCATATTGTCGACATATTGTAATTAGAAAAATATAATTGTGTTGTAGTAGACAAGTTGGTACAATTGTTAGTTTAAAACTGTTGCAGAAAGGTTAAAATTTTGCAGATTAAGGTTTGGTTGTTTAATCATGTTATAAGGTTCTGTGTTGTTGTCTGATCTACACAGGTTTGTAAAATCATTCACTCTGGCCGTCTGTCTACGGGTTATAGGCGGTGCTAAAATTGACACGAGTACCCATATCTTCCTGAAACTTTATCCAAAATCGTGAAGTAAATCTAGCATCTCTATCAGAAACAATAGAAATAGGAATACCGTAACATGCCACTACTTCACGTATGTACAAGTCAGCAAGAACTTCAGAAGATGAAGTCTCTTTGATCGGTAAGAATAAAGCACTTTTTGTCAGACGATCCACAATCACCCAAATTGCATCATGCTGGCGTTGTGTTTTAGGCAATTTGGTGATGAAATCCATTGTGATATGCTCCCACTTCCATACAGGTATTTCCAAAGGTTGTAATTTACCATATGGTTTTTGATGTTCAGCTTTTACCTGTAAACAAGTTAAGCATTTTTTGACATATTTTACAATTTCTCTCTTCATACCTGGCCACCAGAAGTTTGATTTTAGATTATGGTACATTTTCGTAGCACCAGGGTGAATAGAATATCTGGATTTATGAGGTGGAAGGAGCGTTTACTACCACCGAATGTCCTGAAAGATTGAAGGTTCGTTTTGCTGCAAATCTTATACACTACTAATTACATGTTTATCAACTAACATAATTTAGAGTTTATAAATCAAGCCCTAATTCAATAATTACACAAAAAGATGGTGATTATACCTTGAAATCACTTATGAAGTGATTTGTAGGTTAATAGATGATGTTTTAAGATGATGATGATGTAAAGAAGAACCCTAATCTCAAAAATCGCCCTCTACAATGCTCTGGTCGGATTTTTGATGGTTTTTGAGTTTAATCACGTCTGGAAGTCGCTGTAGCTGTTTAACCCGTTTCTGGAACTGGTCAAATCGCGCCGCGACCCTCCTTAGATCGCGTCGCGATCTTAGTTAAATCAGGCCCAACAGTTTTCATTTTATTACACTTTCTAATGTATATTTAACTATCTATAATATATGTATTTCATATATTCACAAGATCAATTAACATAACATACACATATACATATAAATACACATATTCAAATAATAAACACATAATTATATGTATACTTTTATAAACTAATATTATTTAGAACTTACGAATTTAGGACGTTACAATATATACATATATATACATAGTTAAAGTCGTCGTGTATACATATATTTTTATTCGAATATATACATATATATACTACCCGTATTATATACATATATATACATATATAGTTAAAGTCGTCGTGTATATATACATATATATACTACCCGTATTATTTGTCGTTGTATATATATATATATATATATATATATATATATATATAATGTGTTAATTGTTAATTATATTAATATTAGATAATAAATAAATTATTAATAAGAACTTGTCTATTTTTGGAAATGCCTATTTTAAGTATATATAGTCATTAACATATTACCCATTCGGGTCACAACCACCTAGCCGATCGGCTAGTGGTTCATACCCATTCGGGTAATCACCACCTACCCGATCGGTTGTGATGTTTCACCCGATCGGGTGCCCCAATCCAGTCGGTCGGGTACGGTTTTCTGCTCTGTGATTTCCAGTCTGTGTTCTCATTTTGTGTTCGAGATTTTCAAGCTTTTGTTACGTGTTAGTGCACAATCTTTCACCAATGTTAAAGTTAACAATATATGAGTTCTTTCAAGCAAATTTTACATGTTAGTTTTACTTGTATCATTTCCCCCATTTTGTATCAGACTAATATTTAGGTTCGTTATCATCATCACCAACAAGTTTCAAATCACATTTTACTTAAATTTAATATACAATCTTTCATAATCATCAGGTAATTTCATAATATAACAACAATTCATGTAAGAAATTTGAAGGGAAAAGAAGAAAATTTTCCTCACAGTGGTGTAAAATGAGATGATGATGATGATGGAGACAGAGGATGATGCTGAGATGATCTGTTGATGATGAAGAAGATGTATAGAAGATGATGGTGATGATAATAGTTGATGGTGAAGAAGTTGTGTTTAAATTTGTGATGATAATATATATTTGTTGCTTCTGCTTCTTGTTCTTCTGCTTCCGAGTGAAAACACAGAGCTAATATTGTAGGTGGAGAATTATTGGTGTTTTGTGATCTGAGGAATGGAGGGGATATATATTAATAAATAGAAAATGAGTGAAATTTCAACGGGGGTATGGGTTTAAACAGAAGGCTGTCTAAAGATATTTTTATTGTGGTAATATTGTAGGTATTTAACCCGTTAATTTCGTGTACGGGTCCAATTATATCAAATTTAAAATTTAATATTTGTAAATTTATTTTGAAGTATTGATCCAAATACTTTATTCGAAATAATAAAAATATAATTTTTATTATTTTGATTGTCGGGTATGTTTTGTATCATTTCAGCTTCGTACGATACGTTTTATATAAAACGTATAATCGTTTTCATTTCTACTTGTTCACATAATATTTTCAAATAAATAATTATTTGAAATAGTTTCGCGTTATTTCCAAATTTTTGTATTACCAACGATCGCATTTATTTTGTCGGGTTCGTTCCGATAATTTTGTACGTAACTATAAATAATTTCGAAATTCGTAATACTTTTGTATTAAAGTTTTGGGCACGCTAGACTTATCTCACATCTATGGTTTAGTTCAAATTTTCGTAAGGAGTTAACGTAAAAATGCGTGTGATTAGTGGTAAAATCATACCGTAATTGGAGGAGTGTCACATAATTCATCTCAAATTCTGAATCAGCTACTGGACCATTCACATACCGGACCATTCACATATATACATGAAGGTCTCATCTATGATCTATCAGTCTATACCAATTGATCAAGAACGAAAACATATATGTTAACATACTTGACCTTTAATCAAATCTATGACTTTCCAATATTAATAATATGTGTCTATATATAATTCAAAATTAAAATATCGGGCTTGGACAATTAAACTACACTCAACACGTTATGCTAATTTTGTGCCCACTAAAGAATTAGTGAAACCCGATGTAACTTGACCCACTTCTGCCTCAACAAGTATAGAAAGCCCAATTTCTTATTACCTTTTCTACTTTTTTCATTCTTTCTTTCTTTCTTCTTGTTGCTGCAAACGCATCGTCTCTAAACCTACGTTAAATATAATTAAATTTATGAAAATATTAGGTCGTGTTTAGTTACGAAAAAACTCTTCACTTTTTCAGAAAACTTCTCTATGATAACTAGAAAATTGGATAACGTGTTCAAATCCAAATTTTTTTAAAAACTTTTCTAAGGAAAATTCTCATTTTCCTTTTTATAAATAACAAGTTGAAAACTATTTTTTATGATTATCTATCTTTACATATCTATTTTCTCTTGAAAAAAAGAAGACTACATCCCTCGCATTTGAACGCATTTTTATTACCATTCTAGAAAGTAAAACACTCCTCACACCCTAGAAAAACGGAAAATGAAAAATGAAAATATTTTTCCGTAACTAAACGCATCCTACATTTTCTCCATTTTCAAAAAACGTTTCTAAAAGAAATACTAAAAGAACGTATTTAGTTAAAAAAAAATGTTCTTATATATGTTCGCAAGTTTGAGGTGTTTTTAAAAGTTAGGGATAATATCATATATCCCCTATATAAACATCTAAATTACAAATTTTTCCAATTAAATACCCTAATATCATATATCCTCAATTTTAACTATAAAACTCTAAGTCTCTAATATTTACCCAATTCATTAATTTAATAATAATTAGTAATTTAAAATGCGTTAATTTTAAAGCTAATGACCATCATACCCTTATCTTCTCCCACAAATATATTCACAATTTCATAAAACCCTTGATCGTTTGCCTTCAAAGTCAAAATTGCTTATTCTATTACCTAGTCTTTTACAAACAATTGAAAAATGTGTCACTAAAACTTTGATTTTTGTCTGCGGTGAACTTTCATTCCCATGATTTAATTATTTTGAAAGTTTGGATGATAAATTGTTTTCTTTCGGTAATGAAAATTGAAGGTCAGTTAGTTTGTTGATTTGTATTTTCAACTGTATTCGTATCTTGCTTCATTAGTACAAGACCAATTGATATTTTTTTATATTGGGTTTATTTAGGAAAAATAGAGTGCATTCTGTAATCTTGCATCGTCTAGATATGCTAATTTTTTTGGTTTTCTTTTTGCTTTTTAGGCAATGTGTAGTTAAGAAGGATATAATAGTCATTAGCTTTATAATAAATGCATTTTAAATAATTTTTTTTTTGAAAATACATTTTAAATTACTAATTATGATTAATTCAATGAATTGGGTAAACGTAAGAGTTTTATAGGTTAAATTGGGGATATATAAAATTAGAGTATTTAGTTGGAGAAATTTATAATTTATATGCTTAGAGAGGGGATATATTGATATATCCCTTTATTTATTTATTTATTTATTTATTTATTTATTTATTTATTTGTCGTATCGGTCCAAATCTGATCCGGTTACAACCGGATGCACACAGTTTAACCCAAAAGGCCAAAACCAAATCAAATTGGGTAATTTATACTCCCTCCGTCCCAATTTTATTGTCACCAGACAAAAAGACACGCAGTTTAAGAAAATATAACTATCTCTCTCTTACTTTTTGATAAAATGACAGTTTTACCCTCTACTTTTTACCTATTTTTTTGTCTTATATATATACACTAGGGGTAAAAAAGAACTTTATTTCCTTAAACTTTCTATTTATGGAAGTGGACAATTAATTTGGTACACCCCAAAATGGAAATAATGGACAATAGAAATGGGACGGAGGGAGTATTATTTAATATAAACAAATAATTAAATAAATGAATAAATAAATATCGATAAAAAGAGAGATGTTTGTTTGTATAGGTATGTTTGTTTTGTTTAGTAGGAGTATTAATAGTAATGATAGTAGGGAAGCAGGGTACACGGCAAAGATTGCGCAGACAAGTTTATGGGGAAGTGCGGCTACTCCTGCTTTTTACCGGCTTTGGATACGCCCCCCTTTCACAAGCCTTTTTGCTCCCCCGGGCCCTTCCTATTTTCGTACTACAATTTTAATTCCTAAAAACTAATTTAATTTTAATTTTATCATTTTATTTTATTCTCTTAAAATAAAAAAACAAAAAAAAACAAAAAACACTCCATTATGTCTTTTTATCTAACTTACTATAGTGCTATTTATTGTCTTATATATCTTAAAGTACAAGGAGTAGTTGTCATTGTACTCGATGTTCATTTAAACATTGAAATTTAACACGAGTATGAATTAGAAGGAGTGGTTAATGTTTAACTTGAAGTTCAATTGGGCCCACAAAAATTATTTGGAACCAATCACAAAAAAGGAAATGAAAAAAAAAGTCTTTAACCTCACCGTTTAATTTGGCACGTTGACGATAGATGCCGGCCTTAAACGCCGACCCGGTGTCGTTAACGTCGGTTACTGACGTTCAAGGTGTTTGAACGGTGAGTTTTACCCCACCCACCCCTATGCTATTAGAAAATAAACGAATTTTTCGAGAAGTCCTTTGCATAATAACATTCTTATATATGACTAATCAATAGTAAAAGATTTATTTCACTCGTCATTTTAATATCAAGTAAGAATGATATGGTAAATTTGATCAAATTTCTTTATTTATATATGAACGTGGAATATCAATTTAAGACAAACCAAAAGTAATAATGTGGATAAACAAATTGGGATGTAGGGAGTATAAGATTAGATTATTAGAATGACAATTAGCAATGCGCAAACACTACAAAAAAATGTCATTTTATCACAGTTTTTCTCCACGCTTCTAGAAAGTGTGTAATTATTTTGCAAAAGATAAGATTTCCACACTTATATATGTAAAAAAGAAAACTCACACTTGTAAGTGTGAAAAAATTTTGTAACACATAATTTTTTCACACAAGAGAAAGTGTGGCTAAATTAGGTGTTACAAATTGAAGTTCACACATATATATGTGGATAAGTTTATCTTTCTCCACACTTTTAAGTGTAATTTTTTTTTTCTCACACTTATATATGTGAAGATTGTGGTGATTTACATACTTATTGATGTAACAATTTTCTGCACAATTATACGTGTGAACTAATTTAATATAATTCTACACATTTTTTAAAAAGTGTGAAAAAGTGTTGATAAATAATATTTTTGCTGTGGTGAAATAATGTCCCAAGATTTCCACACTTATATATGTAAAAAAGAAAACTCACACTTGTAAGTGTGAAAAAATTTTGTAACACATAATTTTTCCACACAAGAGAAAGTGTAACTAAATTAGGTGTTACAAATTGAAGTTCACACCTATATATGTGGATAAGTTTATCTTTCTCCACACTTTTAAGTGTAAAATTTTGTTTTTCTCACACTTATATATGTGAAGATTGTGGTGATTTACATACTTATTGATGTAACAATTTTCTGCACAATTATAGGTGTGAACTAATTTAATATAATTCCACACATTTTTTAAAAAGTGTGAAAAAAGTGTTGATAAATAATATTTTTGCTGTGGTGAAATTGTAACATCCTCGAAATGGACCTAGTTGTTTATATATTATTTCTTGATTTAAATATGTATTTAAATGTGTTTGGAAATAATATTGTTTGAAATAGTTGAAATAATTGGAATAGGAGTCGAATATTCCAATGTGATAAGTAAATTATTAATTGTTGTAAATTAATATAGTTGACGGTGCAATAAAATGTTTGGACTCGTAAATGGTTTTCGGGTTCCAGGCAATAGATTGAGATGGGGTATTAAATTATACCCGTATAATAGAAGGTCGGTTGAGGAACCGACTTAAGTTTCTATTTATATAACTTTCCTTTTTAGGAAGTTATTCATTTTCATTCCAAAAACTCACAGAAACTCTCTGAAAACCTCCAAATCAATCCAGAAATCAAATCAGGAAGTTGTGATCCTCGTGAAACTTCATAATCATCAGATTATCATAATCAGATTCTTCAAATAGTAAGTGTTCTTGATGTATTTAAGAATTTGATTTTGATTGAATTTGGGTAAATTGATGATTTGAGAGACTTAGATGTTAGAAACATGTTATAAAGGTTATATATTGATTATGCAATGTTAGTAGTCGTTTATAACCGTTTAAAATTGTGTTTTTGGTGATTTGGATATAAAATTGCGAGTTAGGGTTTCTGCTGTTCGTGCTGGGCTGGGACGAGGCCAGAAGCCGGCGGCTTCTTTGGACAAGCCGGCGGCTTGTTCTTGTTAGCCGAAGCCGGCGGCTTCATAAGCCAAGCCGGCGGCTTGTGATGTTTTGTAGGAAACCGGCGGGTATAAACCCGACCCGGCGGGTAGTGTAAGCTTTAAAACGAAGTTTAGTTCTGTTACCACATTTGGTAATTGACCCGGCGGTTTGGAAGGTGAAGCCGGCGGGTGGTGGTTTGAAGCCGGCGGCTTCTTAGAAAAGCCGGCGGCTTGATAGGCTGGTGTCACATTTCTTGTTTGATTTTTTATAAGTAATGTGATTGTTATTTGATATATGTTCAGGTTCATATATGATAATAGTTATGTTGTAATAACTAATATATGATTAGGAACTAGTAATATTCATATTATTATGTTAAGTTCCTAATAGTATGGATTGATATAAGTTATGTATTGATATGGATTACTAACTTATATTTGATTGTAAATTCTCAGATGTGGAGAAGACTCAGTGATATTAGACTACTGAGTGGAGGCCTGAGGTGTCGGTGAGTGGATCTGTAACCTCAGTGTGATTTAGTTGTAATGATTTGATTTACAACAAGTAATTTATAGTATTACTTTGATATGATGCATCTGTTGAGATATCTTGCCATGATAGTTTAAATGTTTGCTTACTTGGCTGTTTGAGCTAGTATGTAAGATTCTGAGGTCAACTTGACTTGACAGTTGGACTTGGTTGTTATTGTAGACGACAGGAGATCTTGAAACTTGAAATGTTGGTTTGGAGATCTAGGTCGTGTGTGATTAACAACTGGTTATCGGTAATTCTGTATAGGCCAATACAGATGATTGATAAGAGTTCCTTGATTACCAAACCGGTATTAGGGTATCTCAGGAGCCACCGATCCTCATGACGATTGATAATGATTGATTGGTGTAGCTTGACATTGATTGGATGTCGAGTCAATGATTGATTTTCTGTTTATTGTTATTTGATGTAAACAGATTGTTATGCTAGGTTGGACTGTTGTTATTGGTTCACTCGCTTAGCGTTGTGCTAACCCCACCACAGTTCTTCCTGCAGGTTAAATATATGGGACATATTGGGCAGGGCAGGAAGTTGTTGGACTGGATGGAATGTTTGACAGGCTGTTACTCTGATGATATGTTGATAACTAAATATATGTTTTGAATTATATAACACCGAGTTGGTTGGAATGTCATGTATTAAATTTGAAAAAGTTTATTGACATTTTGAGTACATTGATGGTATGTTTTAAATATACGCTTCCGAGTCGCAAATATTATATTAAATGTTTATAATTAACGAGGGGTGTTATAAGTTGGTATCAGAGCAATAGTTTGGGTGAATTGAGCATGATAGAATGTTCAATCCTAAACTTTGATTGAGTTGAGTCAAACATTCCAGTGGGTGTGGGTTTAGTTGATTAGTGATGTGTGAGAAAGTAGTTAGTTGAATATGTACTAACCCTTAATAAGTTGTGAAGTGTTGTTTGATTGCAGAGACGGAGGAACATGAGTATCTGATTAGCATATTTCATGTTTCCTCAACACTCGTTGGCTGAAGATTGACAGGTAATCTTTGATAAGCCTGTGTTAATTTAAATTAACTTGAACTGTTTACTTTGTTATGATGAGTAAACATTATTGTGAAGTTAATTGAGTCAGACTGATATGATTCCCCAGTTTTGAGTCAACTAATGATTGTTATAGATTGACATGAGGATAGAGGTACTAAATGAAAAGTTCATCGTTGTGAATATTTCTGATTAAATTGTAATTGCAGAAATGTGATTAAGTAAATAGAAAAGAGTGGGTTAAGGTTTTAACTGGAGTGATGTTAGAACCTAAGGAATGTCTTTATTGGTGAGACGAGATAATTGATAGTATTATGATAGTAGATTGGTTACAGGGTGTGATTTAAATCTTAGTTAAGGAATATTGTGTCATTTGAATTGAGAATGACTGCTATTTGAGAAAATATGTGTTTATGTGACTATATGATATGTGTTGACTATAGTTAAACACTTGATCAAAACCATGACTGATAGGTTTATAAGAAATAGGGCTTATGATAAAGCTAAATTGATTTGTGTGACACTCCTCCAAATTAGGTATATAATTATACTTAATTACATGCATTTCTTACGCTAATTCCCTGCATTTGTTTTAAACTAAACCGATGATGTGATGTCAGTCTAGCGAGCCCTAAACAATAATACAAAAAGTATTGCATTATACGTAGTATTTATAAATTACGTACGAACGTATCGGAACGAAGCCGACAAATAAATAACAAAAGTTTCGTGATACAAAAATAATTAATAATATAATTATTAATTACGAGTATTTATATATCTATAACACATAGATATAAAGGTCTAATTTTACGTTTAACATAAAACGTATTATATCACGAACAGAAACAATTCTAAAACGCGCATACGACGTCGAATCATAAAAATACAAATTTTCTCGTTCATTTGGAAGAAGTTAGAACATTACTTCAAAATATGAAATCCTAAATTTACTGAAAATTGGCGCTCAATTAACTGCGCGCAGTAAAACGTACAAAACTGTACAACTATTTAAAATAATGATAATCTCATTATTCTGAAAACAAATTATGAACCAGGAGAGCATCTACAAAATAAAAATATAAAATGTTAAATTTTATATTGCTATAATTATACCCGTACTCGAGATTGGTGGGACAAAAATCCCACCAACCTACAATAATGCAGAGACAGATTGGGTTTAAACCCATACTCCCTCCATATCTCTGTGATCTCTCGGCAAAAACACACACAAAAATTATTTCCATTTTTCTTTCTCTCAAACCAAATTAACAAGATCAGAAGGATAGCAGCAGCAGAAAGTAGCAGTGGAACACCAAGAACTTCATCATCATCATCATCGTCGTTCACCATTTCTCACCATTTTCATCTTTGTAAGAAAACCTAAAATCTTTGATCTCTTTGTTTAAATTTCGATATATTACTTGTATATACATCATAATCTAGCTACATAACATCACAAACTCAAAGATTGATGAGTGATTCTTGAAAATGGTTTTAAAACCCAAAACTTCAAATGCAAAATCGATACATGAAAACTAGTTAAAAAGAGTTGTTAAGTTGTTATAATGTTGTTGATTACTTATATAAACATTTGGTATTGAGGTAAAAACGATTTGGAACCAAGAAAATCGGGTTGTGTTTTGCCCTGTTCGAACAGGGCCTGGAACTGACATGAATCCGGCGGATTCATGTAGAATCCGGCGGATTCCCCTATGAAACTCGCACACCCCGTAAACGGTTTAAACATCTGTGAACGAGTAAAAGACACGGTCGAATCCGGCGGATTCACCTGAATCCGGCGGATTCCCAAGCTTAATATGAACGTTTTGTGAACACAAAAGAATCCGGCGGATTCAACTAAATCCGGCGGATTCACTTAATATTGACCCGACCCGGCTGTTTGACCCGAAGATCCGGCAACACCTTATCCACTAACGAGAATCCGGCGGATTCAAATAGAATCCGGCGGATTCACCTACTGGGCTGCAGATTGGGCCTAAGTCGCGAACTGGGCTGGGCTGGGCTTTGAACTGGGCTTCGTGTTTTGGGCCGAATGATTAATGGATCATACGTTAAATAAGTACATTATGGCTAATGGGCCAACAAATCGGGCCGAGCCTAACAAACTACAAAACATACGACGTTATAAAACGAGACAAACTATGATTACGGACATTGGACTTATTTAATTCATACGAACAAACGATATATGACATGTATACATACGACACTTAATAATTATATATTCGCCGATATATACATACATTGAGACTTGTGTTTTTGGAAACTTAAACGACAAACTTTTATATATATCTATATATATATATATGAACGAGACAACGGACAATAATATATATATATGCGAGAACATATACATATGCAACTATATAAGTATATATGTATATATGCTTACACATTTTGGACGATTCGACAAACAAACATAACTTGGGAAAATATTATTTATTTTCAAACAACAATCATCAACGACATACACAAACTTAAGAAATTGATAATTTCTTCAAACAAACGAATTATTAACGTAAGTAAAATATAGTACTTATAGTTAATACATTATTGTGTATAGGTTGACTACGTTTGGGCTACGCTATCTTATCTCGCTAGCATTCACATCCGAGCACTCACCGTGAGTTCACAAACCCCTTTTCACTGTTTTAATGCTTTTAAAACTCGGGGTGGAAAACATAGAAATCGTATGTATAACTGCATGCGACAACTGCTTTAAATACTGTATGTATTTACTTGATTGTTTATGAAAGGGTATTTCATACGTGACTGTTTGTGAAAGGGTATTTCACACAACTACTTGAACTATGATTTATGAAATGTTTTCATACTATTTTGGGAATTTAGACAACGAATCTTGGTACAGATCTAGGCTGAACGATGTAGTGCATAAAAGACCTTATGACTACAGACTATAACCATTAGCTAGGTGACTCTAGCCACTGAGTATACGGATAGTACTATCGCCGTGACGACCCTCCTACGGATTTGGGAGCGTATACTTAAATGTCCTACTTGGCACAACAACAACAGATTGGGGTCGTGGTTTGGTTATAGGGTTAGATCGGGTTACCTTACTTGACGGGTTTAGCTCACCTTTCAAGGGATCAACGTCTAAATTTTCCCACGCACTAAACTATTGATTAGGAAAGGATTTCCTACGTACACTGATTGGGAAAGGTTAATCTTTATTTAGGTTAACTTGTGTTTCCTACTGTTAACTGATTTAGGAAATGTTATTTGATTAATAACTTGTGTTTCCTATTACAACTACAACTAATTTGGGAAATGTTATTTGTTTATAACTTGTGTTTCCTACTTGATAAACAACACTTATTGGAAATGTTATTCTTAAATGTTTAACTTGTGTTTCCTACATAACGAACAAACTTGTGAATTCACTCAACAATTTTGTTGACGTTTTACTCTATGTTTTTCAGGGAATTAGCAGCGTAAGTAAGATCTGCATACATATCAGGACGGACTACCCTGGACTTGTTAGGATGCCACTACTTTTGGGACACATGGATTTCCTCTGTATAACTGCAACTACTGCAGTCATACCTATGAAATCTACTTTTGATATTATGTATTTTATGAAATACTGATTTCAACTACTACTATTACTGTTACCACTTTTCAAGTGGTAACCTTTTGTAAAACTTTAACTAATGGCATCTTAATCTATATTCGTTCTGCGATAATCATATGCTCTGAGTATGTATGTATATGTTGGTTGTTTTTACTGCTCGCACCCCCGCCACGTCACTAAGCTTCCGCAAACCACTCTATGTAATTGTAATTACCGTTTGGCGGGGTGTGACAGACTTGGTATCAGAGCCATTGGTTATAGCGAACTAGAAGTCTTTAGGTGACTGAAAACCTTAGAGACCTAGACTATAGCCTTGGCTAGAACATTTGTGCATTCATGCATACATACTTTGCATACAACTAACATACGACTGACACGCCACACTCAATTTCTTTTGTCACAGTATGTCTAGTCAATCACATTACCATGTTTACGCTTCGGATGAAGAGCCGACCGAGGCTACTTTTGAGGGTCCCGCGATTACAGTAGGGGATGAGTCATCAGTTCATGTGAGAGCTATGTCTGATGACACTAGTGATGCGTACTTAGTACCACCTCCGACCGCACCTGAGGTCACTCATACCCCTACACCACCTGTTGCGGGTACTTCTTGTGTGCCTGTACCTAGGATGACAGCTAGGATCTGTGTTCGGGATTTTCCCAGGGGACCACTCGCGCCGCGCGATAAGGCGCCAGTGACTGAGCCTGAGGTTCCAGTTGTCGAGCCGCCTCAGAAGAGGCTCCGACCTTCTCATCTGGACTGGATGCCTCGAGTATTGAGAGAGTGGAGATCACTAGAGGGTATTCCCTCGACCTTTGAGTTTGGAGAGTCCTCCCACTCACCACCATCTGCATATCTCACTGGTGAGCCTCTGGAGCTCACTGTGCCTACTCTTGTGGCTGTGGTCCACACCATGTTTAGGATATCATCTAGCAGGAGCAGAGATTTGATGGAGCTACTGAGCGATGCCTCCCGTACTGATATGGATATGGCTATGCTCCATCAGAGGATGGATTTTGTGGAGACTCACCGTCTGACAGACTGGCAGAGTCTAGCATCCACCCGTGCACGCGTTGCAGCTTTAGAGAGGCGTGCTAGGGTGTCAGAGATTGTAGCTAGTGTGTGTGTGATGACTGCAGCAGTGATGGTTGCGGTTAGGATGTATTTCCCATGGTTCCGTTAGGACTGGGTATGGCGGTTGTGCCTACACCATATTAGACTATTACTTTTGGAGAAATATATGTATGTATTAGTTATGGACTAGCGGTATGTTGGGTGAACTTTGTTAGAAGAATGGGTTCATGTATAGAAAATCCATTACCTTTTGTATAACGCTAACCTCTGATGGGTATATTAGAAATCCCATCTCATTTTGTACTAAACTCTTGTAACAGCGTTATGACTTTTTAATATATATTGTATGGTTGTTTTACATCTCGTGTTCATTACACCTATTATCAACCATATTATTTCCTCTTACAACTGTCGACTTGTGATTAAAACAATACTTTATCGACACTTTGTGATCAATTCTTGTAAACCCTGAAACATATTACAGCTTGATGATTGATTTTTCTTGAGAACCTCTGAAATTTACAGTGTTAAACGACAATGAAAAGAAATATGTATTGGACATTATATAATGACGCCTGGCCAACGTGATTATATTATGCTAGATACATGTGGGTGTTTCAAAGTTGTATGGCACGTGTTGTAAAACCCTGTTCATTCATCTTTTCATGTCATTCATTTCTATCAAATGTGAATCTTTGATCTATTCACATTCAATATCTCAACATTAACACTCTGCATTTTATTCATCGCAGAGCTGAATCATGCCTCCCAAACGACGAGTTACTAGAAACAGTCAAAAGACGACTACGCCTCCACCACCACCACCCACTGAAACCACTGAACAAATGATCGCACGAAGAATAGCTGAAGGTATTGCTGAATATGAGGCAAGCCGTAATCGCGAACCCGTGGTTAACAACAGTGGATCTACCCCTGTTAATACTGAGACAACCGTGAATGCTCGCAAAGGGTGTTCATACAAAACATTTCAGGCTTGTAAGCCGATTTCTTTTCGGGGCACCGAGGGTGCAATTGGTATGATTCATTGGATAGAGAAAACTGAATCGGTATTGGATATTAGTGACTGTTCACCTGACTGTATGGTGAAGTATGCTGCTTGCACTTTGGCTGACAAAGCGCTCACTTGGTGGAACAGTCAGATCCAATCACTTGGTCGACCAGCTGCTTATTCAATGTCATGGGGGACATTTAAGAATTTGATGTTGGAGGAATTCTGCCCTCGCAGTGAGATGCAGAAAATAGAAACAGAGTTGTGGAACATCACCATGATTGGTGCTGATATTACTGGGTACACCACTAAGTTTCAGGAGCTTGCACGTCTAGTGCCACATATGGTGACACCCGAGTATAAGCGTATTGAGCGCTACATATTTGGTCTAGTACCACAAATCCGCAGTCTGGTGACATCATCTAAACCGGACACTTTCAGGAGTGCTGTTACTCTAGCACAAAGTTTGACCGATGAGGCAGTCAGGATGGGAAATCTGACTAAGAAAGCTGTGTCGGGAAAAGGTGAACCGAACAGTACTGATGTTAGTAGTTCTGGTGGTGCAAAGCGAAAGTGGAACGGTAGTGGTGCTGATCGCCAAGGTCAGCAAAACAAGAAACATTCTGGAAATGCGAAAGCATATGTTGCTACCACTACTGAATCGAAATCGTACCTGGGTAACAAACCCAAATGTGATAAGTGCAACCGACACCACGAAGGCGGGTGTGGGTATTGTGGAAACTGTAGGGCATGGGGACATAGAACTCGAGAATGCAAAACTAACCCTCCCCCACGAGCAAACACTGAGCGACAAAACCAGGGATGTTTTGAATGTGGTGAGCAAGGACACTACCGTAACCGATGCCCTAAGCTCAACAACAACAACCGCGGTAACAACAATAACCGAGCCAACAACATCAACAACCAACCGGCTCAAGGAAGGGCATTCGTGATCGGGGCACAAGAGGCACGCCAGGACCCTAACACCGTCACTGGTACGTTTCTTGTAAACAATCATTATGCCTCTGTGTTATTTGATTCGGGTGCTGATTTAAGTTTTGTGTCTACTGAGTTTAGACCACTATTAGAACTTGAATCCCGTAAATTAGAAAACAAGTATACCATAGAATTAGCCGATGGTGAGTTGATCGAATCAGGAGAAATAGTACCGGGATGTACCTTGGAGTTAGAAGGTCATCTCTTCGAAATAGACTTACTACCGGTTAAGTTGGGAAGTTTTGACGTTGTAGTCGGTATGGATTGGTTATCTAAGAACCGCGCTGAGATCATATGTCATGATAAGATGGTTCGCTTACCGTTAACGACAGGAGAAACTTTAATGATTCAAGGTGAGAAACGAAAGAGTGCCACTAAAATGATTTCGTGCTTGAAGGCCAGTAAGTATCTCCGAAAGGGGTACCAAGCATTTTTGGCACACATTGTAGAAAAGAAAACTGAGGAGCGATGTATAGACGATGTGCCCATTGTACGCGACTATCCAGGAGTGTTCCCTGATGAGTTGCCAGGGTTGCCACCTCCACGGCAAGTTGAGTTTCACATTGACCTGGTGCCAGGAGCCGCACCTATCGCACGAGCACCTTATCGTCTAGCTCCCTCGGAAATGCAAGAGCTGTCTACGCAACTGCAAGAACTTCTAGACTTGGGATTCATCCGACCGAGCTTTTCCCCTTGGGGAGCTCCGGTTTTGTTTGTTAAGAAAAAGGATGGATCTATGCGGATGTGCATCGATTACCGAGAACTGAACAAGGTAACTATCAAGAACCGATACCCGTTACCACGCATTGACGATCTGTTTGATCAACTGCAAGGGTCAAGTTATTATTCAAAAATTGACCTACGATCTGGTTACCATCAACTTAAGGTACGAGAAGAAGATGTACCGAAAACTGCGTTTAGGACTCGTTACGGTCACTACGAGTTTTTAGTCATGCCTTTTGGGCTGACCAACGCACCAGCAGTATTCATGGATTTGATGAACAGAGTATGCAAACCCTATCTAGATAAATTCGTCATTGTGTTTATTGACGACATCTTGGTATACTCACGATCGAAAGAGGATCACGAGCAACATCTGAAGCTTGTTCTCGAACTACTACAAAAAGAGAAGCTTTATGCAAAGTTCTCTAAATGCGAATTTTGGATACGAGAGGTTCAATTCCTTGGTCATGTGATAAATGACAAGGGAATTCACGTAGACCCATCCAAAATTGAGGCAATCAACAACTGGGAAGCACCGAAAACCCCAACTGAAGTACGACAATTTCTTGGTCTAGCTGGCTATTACAGGCGATTCATCGCAAACTTTTCAAAGATAGCCCAGCCACTTACCACATTAACTCAAAAAGACAAGAAATTTGAGTGGGATGAGAAACAAGAGAATGCATTCCAACTACTGAAACAGAAACTGAGCAGCGCACCCATACTATCACTACCCGAAGGAGTAGATAACTTTGTTGTTTACTGTGATGCTTCGCATCAGGGATTGGGTTGCGTACTGATGCAAAACGAAAAGGTCATTGCTTATGCATCACGACAACTAAAAGTGCATGAGAAAAACTATACGACTCATGATTTGGAATTAGGAGCCGTTGTTTTTGCACTGAAGATCTGGAGACACTACCTATACGGTACAAAGTGTACGATCTTCACTGATCATAAGAGCCTGCAACATATATTCGACCAGAAAGAACTTAACATGAGACAACGACGTTGGGTCGAATTACTTAACGATTACGACTGTGAAATAAAGTATCACCCGGGTAAGGCTAACGTTGTAGCAGATGCCCTGAGTCGTAAGGAACGGATCAAACCTCGAAGAGTTCGAGCCTTGGGATTGACAATCCACTCGAATCTCATTACTCAAATTCGGGATGCACAAGAAACTGCTTTCACTTCCGAACGCCTTAAGGAGGAATCCTTAAAAGGGATGGAAAAACAACTCGAGAAAAAGGACAACGGGGTGTTGTACTTCATGAACCGAATTTGGGTACCATGCGTAGATGAGTTACGCAAGCTGATTCTGGACGAGGCACACAAGTCCAATTACTCGATACATCCTGGTGCGGACAAGATGTACCAGGACTTGAAAGGCTTCTACTGGTGGCCTGGAATGAAACGTGACATTGCCACCTACGTTAGCAAATGCTTAACTTGCTCGAAGGTAAAGGTGGAATACCAAAAGCCGTCTGGGCTTTTGCAACAGCCTGAGTTGCCCAAATGGAAATGGGAGCAAATAACAATGGACTTCATTACGAAGTTACCTAGAACGGCATCGGGAGCAAATGCCATATGGGTGATTGTCGATCGATTGACGAAATCAGCCCACTTCCTCGCTATTAAGGAAACGGATGGAATGGAGAAACTAGCTAAGATCTATATTAAAGAGATTGTTTCTCGGCATGGTGTGCCACTATCCATCATCTCTGATAGAGATGCACGATTCACTTCTCGCTTTTGGCAAACATTACAACAGGCAATGGGTACTCGACTTGATATGAGTACTGCCTATCACCCGCAGACTGACGGCCAAAGTGAGCGAACTATACAGACGCTCGAAGACTTGTTGCGAGCATGTGTGATAGACTATGGAGGTAACTGGGATACTCACCTACCTCTAGCTGAATTCTCGTACAACAATAGTTATCACACGAGTATACAGATGGCACCATTTGAGGCGTTATATGGACGCAAGTGCCGATCACCACTCTGTTGGGCAGAGTTGGACGACAGACAACTATCTGGACCCGAACTTGTCCAGGAAACCACTGACAAAATAATTCAAGTATTGAGCCGACTGAAAGCAGCACGAGATCGACAAAAGAGTTACGCTGATAACCGCCGTAAACCTCTTGAGTTTCAAGTAGGAGACAAGGTCCTACTCAAAGTATCTCCCTGGAAAGGAGTAGCACGATTTGGCAAACGAGGAAAGCTGAACCCACGATATATCGGACCATTTGAAATCCTTGCTAGGGTTGGTCCCGTCGCTTACAAGCTCAAACTACCGCAAGAGCTTAGTAGCATACACGATACTTTCCACGTTAGCAACCTCAAAAAGTGTCTTTCTGATGAAACACTTATCCTTCCTCCTGACGAAGTCTTCATTGACTCAAAACTTAACTTTGTGGAGGAACCGGTTGAAGTTATGGATTCTAAAACGCAGAAACTTCGACACAAACGAATCAAACTGGTTAAAGTTCGTTGGAACTCAAAACATGGCCCAGAATTTACCTGGGAACGAGAGGATGAAATGCGAAAGAAATACCCCAACCTATTTGAGAGCGTGACCGAGACTCACGGCTCGACTTAAATCTCGGGACGAGATTTCACTAACGGGGGGAGAATGTGACACTCCTCCAAATTAGGTATATAATTATACTTAATTACATGCATTTCTTACGCTAATTCCCTGCATTTGTTTTAAACTAAACCGATGATGTGATGTCAGTCTAGCGAGCCCTAAACAATAATACAAAAAGTATTGCATTATACGTAGTATTTATAAATTACGTACGAACGTATCGGAACGAAGCCGACAAATAAATAACAAAAGTTTCGTGATACAAAAATAATTAATAATATAATTATTAATTACGAGTATTTATATATCTATAACACATAGATATAAAGGTCTAATTTTACGTTTAACATAAAACGTATTATATCACGAACAGAAACAATTCTAAAACGCGCATACGACGTCGAATCATAAAAATACAAATTTTCTCGTTCATTTGGAAGAAGTTAGAACATTACTTCAAAATATGAAATCCTAAATTTACTGAAAATTGGCGCTCAATTAACTGCGCGCAGTAAAACGTACAAAACTGTACAACTATTTAAAATAATGATAATCTCATTATTCTGAAAACAAATTATGAACCAGGAGAGCATCTACAAAATAAAAATATAAAATGTTAAATTTTATATTGCTATAATTATACCCGTACTCGAGATTGGTGGGACAAAAATCCCACCAACCTACAATAATGCAGAGACAGATTGGGTTTAAACCCATACTCCCTCCATATCTCTGTGATCTCTCGGCAAAAACACACACAAAAATTATTTCCATTTTTCTTTCTCTCAAACCAAATTAACAAGATCAGAAGGATAGCAGCAGCAGAAAGTAGCAGTGGAACACCAAGAACTTCATCATCATCATCATCGTCGTTCACCATTTCTCACCATTTTCATCTTTGTAAGAAAACCTAAAATCTTTGATCTCTTTGTTTAAATTTCGATATATTACTTGTATATACATCATAATCTAGCTACATAACATCACAAACTCAAAGATTGATGAGTGATTCTTGAAAATGGTTTTAAAACCCAAAACTTCAAATGCAAAATCGATACATGAAAACTAGTTAAAAAGAGTTGTTAAGTTGTTATAATGTTGTTGATTACTTATATAAACATTTGGTATTGAGGTAAAAACGATTTGGAACCAAGAAAATCGGGTTGTGTTTTGCCCTGTTCGAACAGGGCCTGGAACTGACATGAATCCGGCGGATTCATGTAGAATCCGGCGGATTCCCCTATGAAACTCGCACACCCCGTAAACGGTTTAAACATCTGTGAACGAGTAAAAGACACGGTCGAATCCGGCGGATTCACCTGAATCCGGCGGATTCCCAAGCTTAATATGAACGTTTTGTGAACACAAAAGAATCCGGCGGATTCAACTAAATCCGGCGGATTCACTTAATATTGACCCGACCCGGCTGTTTGACCCGAAGATCCGGCAACACCTTATCCACTAACGAGAATCCGGCGGATTCAAATAGAATCCGGCGGATTCACCTACTGGGCTGCAGATTGGGCCTAAGTCGCGAACTGGGCTGGGCTGGGCTTTGAACTGGGCTTCGTGTTTTGGGCCGAATGATTAATGGATCATACGTTAAATAAGTACATTATGGCTAATGGGCCAACAAATCGGGCCGAGCCTAACAAACTACAAAACATACGACGTTATAAAACGAGACAAACTATGATTACGGACATTGGACTTATTTAATTCATACGAACAAACGATATATGACATGTATACATACGACACTTAATAATTATATATTCGCCGATATATACATACATTGAGACTTGTGTTTTTGGAAACTTAAACGACAAACTTTTATATATATCTATATATATATATATGAACGAGACAACGGACAATAATATATATATATGCGAGAACATATACATATGCAACTATATAAGTATATATGTATATATGCTTACACATTTTGGACGATTCGACAAACAAACATAACTTGGGAAAATATTATTTATTTTCAAACAACAATCATCAACGACATACACAAACTTAAGAAATTGATAATTTCTTCAAACAAACGAATTATTAACGTAAGTAAAATATAGTACTTATAGTTAATACATTATTGTGTATAGGTTGACTACGTTTGGGCTACGCTATCTTATCTCGCTAGCATTCACATCCGAGCACTCACCGTGAGTTCACAAACCCCTTTTCACTGTTTTAATGCTTTTAAAACTCGGGGTGGAAAACATAGAAATCGTATGTATAACTGCATGCGACAACTGCTTTAAATACTGTATGTATTTACTTGATTGTTTATGAAAGGGTATTTCATACGTGACTGTTTGTGAAAGGGTATTTCACACAACTACTTGAACTATGATTTATGAAATGTTTTCATACTATTTTGGGAATTTAGACAACGAATCTTGGTACAGATCTAGGCTGAACGATGTAGTGCATAAAAGACCTTATGACTACAGACTATAACCATTAGCTAGGTGACTCTAGCCACTGAGTATACGGATAGTACTATCGCCGTGACGACCCTCCTACGGATTTGGGAGCGTATACTTAAATGTCCTACTTGGCACAACAACAACAGATTGGGGTCGTGGTTTGGTTATAGGGTTAGATCGGGTTACCTTACTTGACGGGTTTAGCTCACCTTTCAAGGGATCAACGTCTAAATTTTCCCACGCACTAAACTATTGATTAGGAAAGGATTTCCTACGTACACTGATTGGGAAAGGTTAATCTTTATTTAGGTTAACTTGTGTTTCCTACTGTTAACTGATTTAGGAAATGTTATTTGATTAATAACTTGTGTTTCCTATTACAACTACAACTAATTTGGGAAATGTTATTTGTTTATAACTTGTGTTTCCTACTTGATAAACAACACTTATTGGAAATGTTATTCTTAAATGTTTAACTTGTGTTTCCTACATAACGAACAAACTTGTGAATTCACTCAACAATTTTGTTGACGTTTTACTCTATGTTTTTCAGGGAATTAGCAGCGTAAGTAAGATCTGCATACATATCAGGACGGACTACCCTGGACTTGTTAGGATGCCACTACTTTTGGGACACATGGATTTCCTCTGTATAACTGCAACTACTGCAGTCATACCTATGAAATCTACTTTTGATATTATGTATTTTATGAAATACTGATTTCAACTACTACTATTACTGTTACCACTTTTCAAGTGGTAACCTTTTGTAAAACTTTAACTAATGGCATCTTAATCTATATTCGTTCTGCGATAATCATATGCTCTGAGTATGTATGTATATGTTGGTTGTTTTTACTGCTCGCACCCCCGCCACGTCACTAAGCTTCCGCAAACCACTCTATGTAATTGTAATTACCGTTTGGCGGGGTGTGACAATTTGGGAAGTGATAGATCTTTCTGGTCAATTGTGAACTAATAAATAGATGAAATGTTTGATAGTAACATGATTGAGTAGGCTTGTTGTGACAGTGATGCTTGATATGATAGCATATGTCAAAGTGATAATAATAATTAAGTAAGAAGTGTCCTGAATTTTGGATGTAAATAGGGACATTGATTAGTGTAAGTAATGAAACAATGATGATGAGTTATCATGTGTTTGAGGTTTCAGATAAGTGATATACTGAGTAATTCAGTTGTTGAAAATTAAAACATTGTGTGTATGTGAGATGGCTTACATATGTAAGGTTGAATATGTAAGTAGTAAGCTGATTTTGAGTATCTGTCAGCTGTTAGGAATTATTAAAAAGGATTTTGATTGATTTGAAATCATAAGAATAAATCACATTGATAATTATAATGTAGAGTAGCCTGAGAATGGATTGTGAAGAACATAATCTTGCAACGCCTGATCACCGTTGTTATATTATGTTGTGTCACATGAACTTGTTGAGGCTACTTGGTATAAAATAAATGTAATGTGATTTTGAATAAATGGAGCATGATAGTATGTTAAGTTGTTTAATAATTGTTTTGATAAGAAAACAATCAGTTGATAGAGCTATGATATTTGAACTGTAAAGATGCCAGTGTAAATGATAATTGTCATTGATAGATGTTTTAATGATAAACATAGATGACTAATATGATTTTGTTGAAAATGTAATTGTAACTGATTGTGTTAAATTGACCATAGGTGAATTTGATAGTGTTTGAGTGAGTCACTATTTTGTATTTGGCTTGTATGAAGCCAAAGTTGAGATAGGTTGATATTGTTTTGCTTGAGAAACTACTAGTAATTATTGAATGTAATAATTTGAAGTTTATGTTCGATAGTAAACATATTATATGAAATGGCTTGTATGGAGCCAAGATTGATGTAGGTTGACCTTGTCCTAGTAAAGGATTGATGAAATTATTGAAAGTGATAATTTGAAATATATGTTTGAAAGTGAACATATAAGATGAAATGGTTTGTTGGGAGTTAACTTGATAGTATGTTAACTTTGAAAGTCAAACCATGAATAGAGAATTGTGTATAAAATTAATTGCTTGTGATTGGTTTGAGGATAGGTCAAACTTGAGAAAAGCAATTAGAGGATTTTATTGATTGGTTGATTGAAATCAAAGTTGACATGTAATCAACTGTGTGTGTTGAAATAGTCTAACATAGATCGTAATGTTATGATTGTGAGGAATATGATTGAATTCCTTGATTAGTCAAATTATGTTGAGATAGGTCTTGTAAGATCCAAAGGAGATAGATGAATGGTCTAAGTTTGTGAGACTTGAGTTATTACTTAAAGCTAGTATTAAGTAATTGAAATAGTGTTAACTATAATTGAGTATTCAGTTAAGTAATATTTGATATTTGAACTGAATATGTATTAAGGAATTATACAGATGTGAGGTCATTGTATGACATGACTGTTATAATTTGTTAAGGGATGTAAATTAAGTCACATTGATTAGAATTGTGATAAGAAATTTCTTACCAGTGTATGAGGCTTGTGATGATAGCTTTGATTAGGTAAGAATGTAAGATAAGAAATAATTGAAAGTTATTATTAATAGTGGCATAAGTTGATTGGGTACCTCATGGTGAGTTACTTAGATATTGAAAGAATTGAATGGATTCTTTAGTTATTTGTTGATTTTATACAAATGAAGTAAGTGATGAAGTGATAAAATGGGATTAGATCCAAATAAGAAATGATATGAAAGGATATCTGAAAGTGAATTGTGCTAAAGGTTTAGCTTAACCTTGGTTAATAATTGAGGAAATATGAATTGAATAGTTGGTCATATTTTAAGAAATCAGGTATGAAATTAAGTGTAATGATCATTATTTTGATAGTTTAAGAATAATGATTGCTTGACATTTGGGGCTGAAAACCTGATGTGTATAATTGTATGTATTAGGGAGTAAGGGAAACCTTGAAATTGAGAGATGATGATTGTATTCACCAAACTTTTATTGTAAAGTGTAGATTAAATTGTTTAAGTTATATACGATGTATTATGTATATAAGTGAAACATAGAGTTGGTGATTGTTCCATGTCCTGTAGTATGGATATGTGATGACTAGTAGTATTGAGAAGGCTTGATAAAGACTTTAACAGTCTGAATGGCCTAGAGGGTAAGATGAAATGGAATTGATGTGTATGTGTCTATTTTAGAAAATACCTGAAATTGTGTAGGTATGTATGTGTGGTATACATGATAATAAATGGCATGATAAGTTTTAATAGATTGAATTAAAATGTGCCATAAGATATGTGGAGGTTAGTTAATTGTGATTAACTTGATGTAGATTTTGTTGAAATGTGTTGTAAAGTAGCACATTGTGATATTGTGATACTTGAATTGTGGTATCATAATGTTGATTAGGATTGACTTAGTTGCTAGATTGATGGAATTTGGTACTAAGTGATTATGTGATTAAAGTTGTATAACTTCTAATTGCTTGTGATTAGTAGTTTAAGATTGTAAGGTTGAATTAAATTAACTGGTTGCTGAGATAAGATTCTGATGTCTTACCAGTTTAAGTAATATACAAATTCTAACTTGATGGTTAGTTAAACTTTGGAGATATATAGTGAGTATTGATAGATGTACTGAACTGTATAATCATTAGTGTTGTGATTATTGGAAGTGTTATTGTTGTTGTTAACAATTGATAGGTTGTAATGAAAGGAATTACAAGTAGAAATAAGTCAATGTAGAGGTTGGTTGAATGTAGGTAATATTTGATTGTGGTACTATTATTGATTGAGCAAAGTACTTGTTGATTGTAGTTTTACCTACTGAGTGTGACCTCTGCTTTACTTATTTAGGTGATATGAATCTGGAATACTTTTAAGTAAAAGATTTCATATGATTGTAGTGATATGTGAATATGATTGGTTATTCACAAGAGTATAGGTATGAAACTTTTGGATGAAAAGTTGACATAGATTTGAATTTTAAATCTTTGATAGTAGAGATTTGAAATTGTTATCTGTTATTAGACTGATTGTAAGTCGTGAGTTGAATTTTATTTCAATATTGCTAGGAACATTGTGGTTTGATAACCACTGTTGTGATAATGTGATTGTTGTTGTATTTATAACAGGGATGAACAGTGATAATAGGTTAAAGATTTTAGCATGTTGCTAATTTCTGGTTGCATAGACCTATTAAGTGATTGTAGGTTTCACTTGTTGAAGTAAGTGTTTGTCTATAATATATATCTGATTGATGATATTGATTAGACGCACTGTATGTGTAAGTAGGAAAAGATAGAAGCATGTACATTTGGATATGTGCATGTGGAAAGAATTCAAACAGTCTAAGTATAGTTGTAAGTTGCTATTGAGGACAAATGTATATTAAGATATATGTGATTATATCACAATAGTTAGATTGATTGAGGTTAGATTTCGGGGACGAAATCTCTTTAAGGGGGGGGGAGAGTTGTAACATCCTCGAAATGGACCTAGTTGTTTATATATTATTTCTTGATTTAAATATGTATTTAAATGTGTTTGGAAATAATATTGTTTGAAATAGTTGAAATAATTGGAATAGGAGTCGAATATTCCAATGTGATAAGTAAATTATTAATTGTTGTAAATTAATATAGTTGACGGTGCAATAAAATGTTTGGACTCGTAAATGGTTTTCGGGTTCCAAGCAATAGATTGAGATGGAGTATTAAATTATACCCGTATAATAGAAGGTCGGTTGAGGAACCGACTTAAGTTTCTATTTATATAACTTTCCTTTTTAGGAAGTTATTCATTTTCATTCCAAAAACTCACAGAAACTCTCTGAAAACCTCCAAATCAATCCAGAAATCAAATCAGGAAGTTGTGATCCTCGTGAAACTTCATAATCATCAGATTATCATAATCAGATTCTTCAAATAGTAAGTGTTCTTGATGTATTTAAGAATTTGATTTTGATTGAATTTGGGTAAATTGATGATTTGAGAGACTTAGATGTTAGAAACATGTTATAAAGGTTATATATTGATTATGCAATGTTAGTAGTCGTTTATAACCGTTTAAAATTGTGTTTTTGGTGATTTGGATATAAAATTGCGAGTTAGGGTTTCTGCTGTTCGTGCTGGGCTGGGACGAGGCCAGAAGCCGGCGGCTTCTTTGGACAAGCCGGCGGCTTGTTCTTGTTAGCCGAAGCCGGCGGCTTCATAAGCCAAGCCGGCGGCTTGTGATGTTTTGTAGGAAACCGGCGGGTATAAACCCGACCCGGCGGGTAGTGTAAGCTTTAAAACGAAGTTTAGTTCTGTTACCACATTTGGTAATTGACCCGGCGGTTTGGAAGGTGAAGCCGGCGGGTGGTGGTTTGAAGCCGGCGGCTTCTTAGAAAAGCCGGCGGCTTGATAGGCTGGTGTCACATTTCTTGTTTGATTTTTTATAAGTAATGTGATTGTTATTTGATATATGTTCAGGTTCATATATGATAATAGTTATGTTGTAATAACTAATATATGATTAGGAACTAGTAATATTCATATTATTATGTTAAGTTCCTAATAGTATGGATTGATATAAGTTATGTATTGATATGGATTACTAACTTATATTTGATTGTAAATTCTCAGATGTGGAGAAGACTCAGTGATATTAGACTACTGAGTGGAGGCCTGAGGTGTCGGTGAGTGGATCTGTAACCTCAGTGTGATTTAGTTGTAATGATTTGATTTACAACAAGTAATTTATAGTATTACTTTGATATGATGCATCTGTTGAGATATCTTGCCATGATAGTTTAAATGTTTGCTTACTTGGCTGTTTGAGCTAGTATGTAAGATTCTGAGGTCAACTTGACTTGACAGTTGGACTTGGTTGTTATTGTAGACGACAGGAGATCTTGAAACTTGAAATGTTGGTTTGGAGATCTAGGTCGTGTGTGATTAACAACTGGTTATCGGTAATTCTGTATAGGCCAATACAGATGATTGATAAGAGTTCCTTGATTACCAAACCGGTATTAGGGTATCTCAGGAGCCACCGATCCTCATGACGATTGATAATGATTGATTGGTGTAGCTTGACATTGATTGGATGTCGAGTCAATGATTGATTTTCTGTTTATTGTTATTTGATGTAAACAGATTGTTATGCTAGGTTGGACTGTTGTTATTGGTTCACTCGCTTAGCGTTGTGCTAACCCCACCACAGTTCTTCCTGCAGGTTAAATATATGGGACATATTGGGCAGGGCAGGAAGTTGTTGGACTGGATGGAATGTTTGACAGGCTGTTACTCTGATGATATGTTGATAACTAAATATATGTTTTGAATTATATAACACCGAGTTGGTTGGAATGTCATGTATTAAATTTGAAAAAGTTTATTGACATTTTGAGTACATTGATAGTATGTTTTAAATATACGCTTCCGAGTCGCAAATATTATATTAAATGTTTATAATTAACGAGGGGTGTTATAGAAATAATGTCCCAAGACTCCTTAGAGCATTGGATATGGAGCCGTTGAACCGTTACAGTCCGTCAATCACGCCATACTGATGTCTACGTGATCCACCCAGTGTGATGCTTCCACGCTAAATTTTCAAGTTAACCCATTCTTAGTATTCTTAAAAGAGACTAATAATGGTATCAATTATTAGGGTGGTGATATATATATACCATCAACTTTTATCCACACACCAATTTTCTACTTGACAGTATTATACAATAAAACATCATAAAGCATGTTTGGTGGTGTGTATACCCAATTATTACCGGACTATAATGACGTAAAATATTTATAGTGAGAATTTTAGTGTGATATCAATGTGAAATACTTTTTGTCTATTTGAACGTAAGTAGGAACACAAATAGATATTCTTCATGCATATTCATTCACCATACAAAACTAAAACAATATCATCTTTACCAATAAAACTATTACAGACTAATTTAGGTTTAATTTTATAACCAACATAAATTGATTACAAACATATTGTGTAACCCATTACACTTCTATATAACATGTTAAACAACACTTGCAAGTTCAACCAAACGCAATGTTTTTCATTTCTTTTGCTTTTGAAATACTTATTAATTGCTAATTTGTTGCGTCATCAAGTAATGGATGAACCTAGTTGTCAAACGAAAACTATTATCCGCCTCACTGCGTCACTAATCTTCTAGTGTATTAGTACTAAACTACAAATAAATAATAAAAGCAAATTAAAATGAGCTAGAGAAAACAATATAATGCACATTTAAAATCCTTAAAAATTAGGTTGTACGAACTTTGATTTCCTATCACGAAATTACTGTAAAGGAAGACAGTTTTTTGGATATGTATACCATCTCTAGAAGAAGAAAAAGACTACTCGATTTTTTGTTAAAAGAAAAATGAAGCTTTATCTTTTTGGTGGGTACCCTCAAATATACACACTCTTCAATTCAAGCCTTTAATACTTCTTCCAACTTTTTAGATTGGGAGTCAGAGAAGAGGCTGATGATTTTTTTTTTTCTTTTAAATTTTTGTTCTTCACAAATAATCAAAGTATAATTAGTTATTATTGGTATAAATAAAATCTTATAAAGAATTAAATAACTTTTCAAATATTCAATAGAGAATGTATTCGGGCTCGGTCAACTTTTCAATTTTCGTCGAGTTTGGATGGGGCTGAGTTGAGACCCAGGAAAGTATGTAAATGAAGAATCGAGGAGCGGGCGACCGCTATGGTGAAAAGAGATGAAACAACTTACGTGATACTTGAATACTCAGTACAAGTCATGTCTACCTACTCGAGTAGACTTCGAGTATTCAAATACTCGGCTCGAAAGACTAAAGATATTTATCGATGTTGTGGTCTTTATACATTTTTATACCCTTTATAACTATGTATACTTAGCTTAGTTACCGTATTTTCTAAAGAATGACAGAGTAGAGTCGGACATTAAAGCATCAAGCTGAGTCCAATTCAAGCTTAAAGTATCGAGTTGAGTAATATAAACCTTAAATAACTAATCACTAATATTTTAACAATGATAACCGAGTCGAGCTTGACTTTGACCTTGGAAATACAAGCTCGAGTCAAGTTTCAAACTCTGAATTTCCATACGGGCTCTAGGTCCACACATTGTCATCTCGAGCTCTAGGTCCACACAACATACCAATATCTTCACCCATGCATGTAACCTTAGTTTGACCTGGGTCGATTCGGTTCAAGCTCAACTCTCAATTTTTATTGCCCTACCCTACATTAAATAATAGTTATCCAATATTGCTTGAATATTATATTAATATCTCCGTCCCATTTAAAATATTCACTTTGACTTTGCACGTAATTTTAGGATTCTCCATTAACTACACTTTTCACCAATCAAATATACCAATCAAATATTAAATCTTCTTACTAAAGTCTTTTTTGATTGGTTACATATCAAAGTGGACACTTATAATAGGATATCCCAAAATAGTAATGTAGATATTTTAAATGAGACGGTGGGAATAGTATTGAATATAACTAGGGGTGTGCACGGTTCGGTTTGGGGCGGTTATGACTCCAAACCGTAACCGTAACCGAATATGGCGGTTATTGATATTAACAACCGTCGGATGACGGTTAATTGACGGATCGGTTACGGTTAATTGGATGGTTATGGTTAATTTTTGCGGTTAAAAGACGGTTAACCGCAAAATATTTGGATTTGTAACGTCTCCCAAACAATTATTAGTAATAATCGATTCATTAATGTCGTTAATAGCAGGTGCCTCGTTACCCTTGTTTGTTGCTTCCATGTACAAATATATACAATGTTAACATATAAATAAATCTATATTAACATAAAATCGATTACTTGATGATTCCACACACTAAGTTGTTTGCTCAAAATCGATTAAGATGTTAGATATAATGTCACCAATTGTCTACGTAACATGTATTTAATCATTAATGTTTACATAATTAGGAAATATAAGTCAAAAAACACATTTAAGGTTTAATAAATTGATAGTAGTAAAATAAATAAAAATATATATAAATATTTGAGGCGGGGCGGTTAATGGTGGATCGGTTATGGACATTAACCTTAACCGAACCGTGATAGGCGGTTAATTCATTATCCATAACCGTAACCATCGGTTTGTGAGGTGGATCGGTTAAAATGGGACGGTTTTAGCGGTTAATACGGTTACGATTCGATTAAACGGTTTTATGCTCACCCCTAAATATAACAACCCACACCGGCCCACCCCAAAAATAGCGTTGAGAAAGGAGATTGTGACACAACGGATTAGATATACTCACACTTCCCCTCTCTATATCTATACTGTATCTCTGTATATACATCTACATATACACACTATACTATTGCTAATTATTTATTTATTTATCTTTACATATATAAAAATAAAATTGAATAAATAAAACACACACACTGTGTGGAAGGAAAGAAAAGAAGGAAGATCAACTAAAGAGTTTTCCCCCTTTTTCACCTTTTTCATTTTTGTCCGTTTCTTCTTTCTCCGGCCAACCAACCACCGCTACATTGTCCGTCCTCTCTCTCTGTATCTATATCTCTGTATCTATATATGTATCTATATGTTTATGCATAATGTGTGATTGTACATGTATCACCTGATTGGCTTGTAATTTTGTTGATTATTTATGTTACAATTATAATGATCATTTTGCTTGTGGATGTTTCTGATTATGTTGGTTGATTTTGTTAATTTATGTAAGAATTTTGTGTTTTTATGTTGTAATTTACTAATTTGGAGTAAATGTAGGTGTTTGTTGTTAAAATTTAGGCAAACTGTGTGTAGTGCTAATTTCTAGCCCTAGCATTTTGTTGTTTGACTTTTGAATTTTTTATTTAATTTTTTTTTGCCTTGCATGAACACAGTTTGAATTGTGGAATGTAACAAGTGAAGAAGCTAAAAATTAGGAAAGTGGTTGGGGTTGTGTTAGGTTTAGCAAGTTATTGGCTTTTGACTTTTTTAGTTTTATTTGTAGGATGTAAAGTTTAGGACTGCAGATTAATAAATTTGACAATTTTTGCTTTTAATTCCATCATTTAATGTTTTCTATAGGATGTAGGGGGTAACCATGAGCTTGATATGGGTTTATATGTAACAACTAATTAGGTATTATATTTAATATCAGGCGTATTTATTATGGAGATTATGGGTGAAAATATTGGTATGATGTGCAATGCAACAAGTTTTTAGCTATCTTCTTTACTTACAGCGAAGAAGATGAAAAATGGCAAGTGTGTGTAGCTGTGGTAGAGCTTAGTTATCTTCTGTAGTTGAAGAATATGAAAAATAGTCGAGTGTTTATGGTTGTGCACCTCTGCTGGTTTTTATAGTAAATGTAAATGTAAATGTTCAATTTTATTTGCTTTTCTATTAGGTTTTAGCAAGTCGATGCTTTCATGATCTTTCTTCCATAAATTAGTTTACAGATACCATAATAAATTGGTATCGGACTTTTACATTTCCTCTACAGGATGGAAAGTCTTAGAAGTGCAACTTATTATATGTGACAATTTGCCTTATTGTGTAATTTTAAAAATCTACGCTTTCTAGGGGCATGAAATAAATAAACTTGGTCAACCAGAACTTGTGATGCTGTTTTGTTAGAGCTGACTCGATACCATCTTTTGCATTGATGGAATATTATCATGTTGTTGTTCCTATAGGAATGCTGATGAGAACTTGCTATGTAGGATACCAAAAAACTTAAATTTGAAAGTGTACTTTAGGGGGGGTGGGGGGCTGTTGATAAATTTGCAAAAATATGAATTCATTTGAGGGATCTTTAGGAGTTGATGATGATGTAAAATTTAGTTTGCAAAATATACTTATACGATATCACATTTATATTGCTTTTGTGTAGGAAGAAATAAACTAAATGTTAATGACTTATGAATGATAGCCGGTTCTTGCAAGAGGGGTTATATAAAGCAGAATATACATGGATTATTTGTTTTATGGCATCAACTCCATACTTTGATGGAAAGTACACTTACATTTTATGTTGTTTTATCTCTTTTATTGAACAAACTTTTTTGTATGTTGGATGTAGTCCAATACTCTTGCGTATGTTATCATGTTTATTCATGAAAGTGGTATTTTGAAAAGATTGATTCATGTAATTTTTTTGCAGTTCCTTTGTCAAAGGTAATCAAAAGTATTGCCCACATGGATGGGAATGGGAATCGGCAATTGGAGGTCCAGTATATAAACACAGGATTCCCATACACAGTCACTGAGACCTTCATGGACTTCTTTGATGGAATTACGCATCAACCTGCGCATTATGCTCATTCTGGTCCAATGCATGATCAGGTCTTTTCATAACGCACTAACTCTAGAAATAGACTATGTTTTGTTACACCCAAAATTTCATGGTTTGTTTAAGTTGTAGTTGTGGGATTTATTACGAAGCAACCCTTCCCTCCCAAAGTTTCAATTGGAAAAGATAAACCTCTTTTGCTATTATAAGGTCTTCATATGAAACTGATTGGTTATTGAGCAATGAGAACATATGGAAAAGAATATCAATACATAACTTGCTGTATATCTTTAGCCTCTGTAATTTTTTAAATAAAAAACTGCTTAATGAAAGCTGACGGGCGGATATTGGATTGGTGTACGTATTTGCCATCATAATTCATACTTCCAAAAGCAGGCAAAGAAACCTATGAACTTGCTTTCTAGTTGCATATCTGCTGATACATTCTAACATCCCTCGCCCCCAAATCTAGGTATATTTAAAGCTTTTTAGAATTGAGTTAGTTGCTTTTGTCGGTTTTCTCTGTAAGTTTGATAAAAAAGACTGCTTTGGTACCTTAACTTGTGCATACAGATGACAGCATCTCTATAAACGTAGACATTTTTGGCTTTCCAGTGTTCTCAATATGAGATAGATATCCTTTTATGCAAGTGTTATGTATGTGATATATATACTAACGAGTTTTTTCCACCCGCGCGTTGCGGTGGGGCGTAGAAAATGTATAATTTTAGAAGCACGATGTAATCTTCTATAGGTTTTTCGCCCATTTTACGGAAGTTAAAACGGAGAAAAACTTCACATATAATATTATATGGAGTACGTGTATATTGAAACATGTTTTTATTTTCTCTACTCATTAGAATTAAAGTGTTCTTTACCCAAAAAAAAAAAAAAAAAAGAATTTAAGTGTTCTATGTGTTAAAGATTTGTACTCAATTAAATAGCTACTTTAAATTTATATTATACGCTTAATCGATTTTTTCCTGAATTCTAACTAGAACCAAATTCAACTGATTAGGATGATATAATAAAATCAAAACGGAAAACACTTAACATATCATAATTGTATAAATCATTAAGAATTCAATTTCAAAATAAGAACTCTATATATTAGGTTAAATTAGTAAATATATTTTTATCCGCTTAGTCCTTTAGCATACCTTATAATTACGTTTTTTATATTAGACTTTTTTAAAAAATAGTATTTTAACCCATATAATTGAATTTTACAATAAAAATCCAATCATTTTACATCGGAATAAAATTAATATATTAACTATATTGATAATTGATAACAATAACTATAGGTTATATTTAATACTCTTATGAAAACGACGAATATTACATTTTAAAAGGTTAACATTCCCTTATAGCTTTTATTTAACATTTATGATTATGTTTATACATTTTTTTCTTAATCATGTTTTTTACATCAATTATATCTATTTATTCTTCTTCAATTAGTTTTTCACTTATAATAAATCTTTATATCTTCTTTGGACCATCTATTCTTTTCCCTATTTATTATTATTTTTATTATTATTTATTCAATTGAGTTGCTATAGTGCTAATGAGTAGGAATAGGTTAGGAATAGTGTGAATTACCTTTGGTAGTTGTTTGTTCTAAAATTTGTTTTTTCTACTCTCTCCAGGAGAATGCATATTGGTCAATGCATATGAATTCATACAAATATGGAGTACCTGCCCATGGAAGTATGCCTTATTATGATCCATATGAAGTTCACAATTATGTACCAAGAATGGATTTAAATCGAAGTGCTTGGGAATATCCTGTAATGATGAATGTAACAGAACCCGCTTCCGCAGATGTGCAGTCTGCTGAAAATTCAGTTCCAAACATGCAGGCTATTCCAGAAGAATGTCAGTTCCTGTTTTATATTATCCTACTGCTAAGTTGAGACATTGAAAGTTCTCACCATAATAATACAGTAATACATGATGCAATAATTTGATGTATGAAACATATTATGTTACTTGTTAGAAGTTAGTTACCCTCTAAGGTGGTTAAAGTAGAGTTAATCTGGCTCAGTGGATTTTCTTACTTTGGGTTGTCAATTGCAGCCCGTCTTTCCTCATGGATTTGTATAATTATCTAGTTTCCCAATCAACTTTAGCGAATGATCAGCTATTCTAATGCCATTCCTCTTAATGTTGCAGGCAGTAGTCCAAACGATGACAGTGCTTCTAGTTCTCAGGTATTAAGCTTTTTTGCTGGTATTTTCTTCTTCATGCACCTTTATGCATTCTTGTGGCTGAGTTTATTAGGAGTATAGGCCAATCTGAACTTTAACCATATTAAATGAGAGACCTCTACAGGCATATCTTTATGTGCTCATAGCATCTTAAAGTAATATGTGTTTTGCATTGCAGGTCATTTGGCAGGATGACATCGATCCAGACAATATGACATACGAGGTTTGCAACTACTCCATTGTTTTTGTCCTCATGGCTATGTACATCTTTTTTTTTTCCTTGGTGACTATTTTATAAGTATTAATCATGTGAATGTCCATTTCCTTGAGACATATATATTTCTTCATCACAACAGGTTCATCTGAAATAGTGTACTGTGGCATTTGAAGTCCACAAAATAGTAAAAATAAATTGCTATTAGTATCAGATTTTTGAGTTGGACACTGAATTATTCAAGCATCTCCACTAGTGATCTCCGGAATCCTGGCTTCCTCTAGTGGTTTATCATTGTACCAAGGCATTAAATATAACCTAGTAGTGGCTTTAACCCGTTTGAACCACTTAATTTGTCCCCTTTAAGGCTAACTAGTTTGAACTGACCTGTTTGTGTAGTTAGATTTAAAACATAACCTGAATCAACCCATGCATAAGTAAATGGGTCGAATCTGTAAAATTTAGAAAAGCTAACCCAAAAGGATTAATAACTTGGTGAAACTCAACAGAGAATATAAAGAGGTGAGTAATCCTTGGGTGTCATGTAAAAACTCAAAACGGTGATTCTGCTGCTAACAACGTTGAGGTAGATCCAAACAATTGCATCTATGCAATGCACTAACATAGGACAAGGTTAATAGGGCATGGAAATGATGCTTAAAAGAATACAGTTATGTGGTAAATGGAACAAGGATATGGTTTTTTATGTAGTAAATGGAAACACATTATCTAAATTCTCTACGAATCAACGAAGAACCATATGTAATGTCTACCTGGGAAAAATACAGGACGATGTCCGACAGAACAAGCAAATACGCTTGATCTAATGATTAATGAATTAATGAGCTTCATTGGAGAAATGGTTTGTTGTCACGAACTTGGAACTCTCTCTAATAGGACGTCAGAGTCATGGTTGAGAAGTTATTTTACTGGACATGACATCTATCCTACGGTACTGGTAATGGGCCTGCTGCCAGAAAAGTTTTGTCTTGGAGTCAATGATGAGTGTAAAGCGGATTCAGCTTGACTATGGATGAAATGATGATTGGATGCATTTGCATTTTTATATGAAGGTGCTGGGTACATTGAGATGTGGTGCTTAAGATAAATCATGACGTGAGCTACTCTATTCAATTTCAAGACCTTAGGAATTTTATTCAGATTAATGCAGCTGTAGATTAGAATCATTAGATCATCTTGATTGACTCAACTAAAAGATTAGGAAACGTGATCTCATGAGATGAGGTGATTCAATAGAGGCGGAAATTGTGAACCATTTATCGACAAATGTGTCGAGTTGGCTTAGGTTTTATCTATGATGGGTCAAACAGGTTAAGCTAAAGGCTTTAAGTGAAAAGGAAACGTGATATTGATTGATCTAGTCAAACAGGCTGAGAGTCATTTAAAGTGGTGTTCAAGTGCATAAAACCTAACCCATTTTGCCACTCCTATTCTTGAATGTAAGAACATGGGCAGTAGATTCTCTTTACTCACCTTTTTTATATTACCTTTTGTGTTTCCTTAAACTCCCCCTCTCAACTAGTTTAGAATGAATGGTATTGTTTGCGTGTTAAAGTCATGGGTCTATCCATTGTTCATTTCTTAACTCAAGTTTTGAAGTATTTCACTTGCAGTATGTTAGTTTCTACTAATATCGGATAGTAGTTCATAGCATCATTGCAATGTTGTACAACTAAATTTATTATTTACTGATGCAGGAATTACTTGATTTAGGGGAGGCAATTGGGACCGAGAGTCGAGGTCTATCTCAAGAGCTTATTGATTCGTTGCCAACTACAAGATATAAGTCCGGTGGCTTCTTCTTGAGAAAGAAATCAGGAGAGAGGTAAGGTTCTCTGGTTGATATACAAACTGTCCTTGTTTCTTTTTCTTTTTTTAGATGAAACATAAGTTAACTAATGTCTTCATATCTGATTCTCCTGTTTCGACTAATTCTTTTGATGTTTTTCTACCTTTGCGTACACTAAATATACTGTGAAAAGCAGGTGTGTGATTTGCCAAATGAGATATAAGAGAGGGGATAAACAAATCAATTTGCCATGCAAGCATGTTTATCATACTGAGTGTGGCTCAAAATGGCTGAGCATCAACAAGGTATTAATTACTTCTGTATTTAAACCAAGGGGATGGAGTTGATGCCCATAGTATTGGGTATTCTCCATACCCACATAAAAGGTTGGGTTCAAATTCCGTACCTGTTCTGCTGTTCCTTTTCACTTTGTTGTCAAATACGCAGCCATGGTGATCACTTACTATAAACCACTCTTCTATATAATCTCATCCGCCTTACTCTAATCCAAAAGTTGTATTCTTTTTGGTGACAGACGTGTCCTATTTGCAACGTGGAAGTGCTCGGCGAGGAGTCAAGCCAACACTAAAACTCATATCTTATCGAAATGGTGAAATACAAAGCAAATGAGTTAATGAGTGTTGTATCCCCCAAATTTTCCCATCTTTTTCTTTTTGAAATTTTCTTTTACTTACATAGAGGTAGTTCACAACTCAAGTGTGTCGTTAATCATTACATGTTTTATAGGAAATGTTATTAGCTTTATAAAAGGTGAATATGAATGACTCAGATTGATTGAAGCTGTTTTTTAGGTACATTATCTAAGATCATCCAATTAGATCGAGGTTATGTAGTTTGTTTCTTCTTTGAGTTGGAATTGACCAAATCCAGTTTTCTCATACCACTTTGAATTGATGAGTTGCAAAGGCATTATAGTAATTATACTTTATAAGCAAATTATATTTTTACTTCACAAAATAAAGCAATATACACAGGCGATTATTTATACACGAAGAGATGAGAAAATATATGTGATTTACAACAAGAAGATCCTATCTAAATTATCTCACTTTATCTAACGCTGTGCATAGATGTCTATCATGCCCAACTCATGAATCCCCGGATACCGGTTTGAACAATGCTTTCGTGGATATATGGAACACATATGACAATAGTATCTATCTTTTCCGTCATGAAATGGCAGTTGATAGCATCTATCTTTTCCGTTGTGTATTCAGTTCTGTCATGTGATATCGATATCCATAAGATTGTGAGCTATGCTGATGGTAGCTTTTGTTGTCACAATATAACTTTAGTGGTAGAGTAATAGGCCGAGTTATCTCTTGTAGTGTGCTTACTGAATACACAAGACTTCACAAATAGCATTTGCTATGGCTCTTAATTCAGCCTCTACACTACTTGCAACGACACTTCATTTCATACTTCACCATGTGACCAGATTACCACATGTACAACACATTAAGGTTGAGCCTCCCCAATCTGCGTTAGTGAACACTTCAGTGCTGCGGTTCTTAGCTTTTTGAACTCCTCATTCCAGGTGAGCTCTTTAAATATATTAAAACTCTATAAGCTGCATAATGGTGCTCGTCTCGAGGAGAGTGCATATATTGACTAATCAAGCTCACTATAAAGGTAAATAGTAGGACGTGTGTGTCAGAGATATCAATTTTCCCACTAGCCTTTCATATTGTGGAATGCCGACTGGTGGGCTTTCTGTAAATTCTCGAAGATTTATATTCAGATCAATTGGTGTCTAGCAAGTTGCAGTTAGTCATCCGACTATTTCTGGAAGATGAAGGAGATATTTTCGTTGAGGTACAACAATTCCTTTCGGGTTAAGTACTTGTAAATGTACTTAACTTATATCTAATATTCATAGTGTGTACATAACTACCCAGACGTACATTGTATGTAGACAATTTGTTATTTATCGTTATTATATGTATTTTGGTGACGTGTTATCTTATATAATGTACCACGTGACATCTTTACAAGTTGACATGACACCAAAATACATATCAGACAATAAATAACAAATTTTATAACCTTAGTTAAATACTACATTACAAGCACTTAATCCATTCCTTTCTTACTTCGAGCAAAATTTCCATACCCTATTTCAAAGCTCTCACGTGTTACATGTCAAATTCTTTCGCTAGACATTTTAAAAGGTTATTTTTTTCTCATCATCTTCAGTACAATGATGTCATCTGATAAAGACCGATTCGAGATGGTCAATCTCCCTAGAATACTAGAAAGGAACTAGACTACTTTTAACTAAATAATTTTTATTCATATCCTTTTACCGAATCATGCATTACAATTTATAAGCAATGGAAATAAACTGCTAAAGGAAATATTCTACTAGCTAAACTTTAGGAGCAAAAATTGGAAATAGTGGAAACGTGATTTAATGAACTAAAGGACATGCATGCAAACATCTATAATAACTTGAAGATTTGGCAACGGTTGTTATTGGACTTGGTCTTGGTCCAACCTCGTACATGTATCAATTCCTCCCACCTTAAAACGAGCCTTGTCCTCAAGGCTCACATAGTTGTATCCCGGGTTACGCGGCTTCCAAGGTGGTTTGCGTTTGGATTGGAGAAAAACGAACTTGGGTGGGTGCCATTTATGACCGGTATGAAATGTCTCCGTACAACAAACGCAAAGTTTCGGGCTTCTATAGGCTTGGGTTTTGGTGGCTGCAAGGCGTTTTGATGACACTACAACGCTTTGGTTTGGTTGGCTAGGAAGTAGGCAGTTTGAGGGTGAGAATGGAACTTCAAACTTGTTCTCCGTGAGCTTGAATTGGGTATAAGTTGGTTGATTTTTTGATGGCTGAAGGATGACATCCTTGGGCTGAGATTTTGTCAATATACCATCTGGGTTGACAGGAAGTGGTTGGAGCGTGGAAAGGGAAGCTTGGATGGCGACCTTGGTGTCGGTTTCGGTGATGGGTGTAAGAAGATTGGAGATGATGTAGTTTATAAATGGGATAAAAGATTAAACCTATTGATTCCTATGAATACCAGGAAAAATCTCCTCCAAAAGCACGTTGATTCACAAAAGAATACTGTGAAATGGGTATGATTCACAAAATTGAGAGTGAAATCGAAATTCTTCAAATTGAAAACTAACTTCAAAACAATGTCCAATGAACCCTAATAAACAACCAGAAATTTAAATGGGCCAACAAAACATAAGGGGCAAACCATAAACCCAAAACAAAAGTCTAAATTGAACATAAAATTTACAAAATGGCCCATATCTTCCAAACGGAGGAATTTTTGGGCTTCGAGGGTGGTTCTAACAGCCTATGGCGGTTAATGGCTTGATGGACCTTGCTTCAAGCTTCGAATCGCCTGCTCATGGGCCTCAAACGGAGCCCGGTAACCCAAGTTATGCCCTTTTTCGTGCAGCTCATTTTGTTACACAGTCTTGGGCCTCTAGGAACATAAGGGCTTGATCTTCCACACTTGGGCCTCCATCATTCCCCCTGGGTAGACAAAATTCGTCCTCGAATCTGCAGCTGGTTCATCATCAGAAGAATCTCCATGAAAAGGCAACAAATGCTTCACATTGAAAACATCATAACAACGAATGTGACTTGGCAGCTTCAAACGATAGGCATTAGAATTGATCTTCTCCAGAATCTCCACTGGACCAATCTTCTTGGCTGACAACTTGTTGTAATCACCAACTGAAAAATGATCTTTAGTCAGAACTTCCCAAACAAAGTCACCCACTTCGAAGTCAACTTGTCTGCACTTTAGATCTGCATCCTTCTTGTACTTGGCATTGGCTCGGTCCAAATTATCACGAACACTTTGATGAATTCCATGCAACCCTTCCACAAAATCTTGCACTTTTTAGGAACATTACCAGAAATGGACTGTGACATTAAATCGAGCGGTCCCCGAGGTTGAGCAGAATACACCACTTGAAATGGACTAAATCCAGTACTGCGATTGACAACATGATTATGAGCAAATTCAGCCTGACATAACTTTTGATCCCAAGATTTCACATGATCACCAACCAAACACTGCAAAAGATTACCAAGAGAGCGGTTAACAACTTCAGTCTGCCCATCTGTTTGAGGATGATAAGCACTACTGAAATTAAGCTGAGTGTTAACCATCTTCCACAAGCTAAGCCAAAAATGACTCAAAAATCCGGTGTCTCGATCAGAAACAATAGAAGATGGCAAACCATGCAAACGATAAACATAACGAAAGAAAAGTTGCGCCACATTAACTGCATCTGTTGTCTTTTTGCAAGGAGTAAAGTGTGCCATCTTAGAAAAACGATCAACAACCACAAAGATTGAATCATTACCCCTTTGATTACGTGGCAACCCCAACACAAAATCCATGCTAAGATCCACCCATGGCTGCGAGGGGACAGGTAAAGGCAAGTAGAGCCCAGCATTAGTAGCTATGCCTTTTGACACTTGACATACGCGACACCGCTTAACATAACGATCCATTTCTTTTCTCATAGTAGGCCAGAAATAGGATGACTGCACTAATTGTAAAGTTCGATCACGACCAACATGCCCTTCACCATGTAACTCTTTGATGATGTGCAAACGAAGACTGCAATCAGGAACACACAACTGATTTCCCTTGAAAAGGAAACCATCATGTACTAGAAAATCTTACCTCTGCCCAGATTGAATGTAACACCCCCGAAATTCACTGTTTTGCGGAAGCATAGTTTGGGGTGTTACTAATCAAATATCACAGCACAAAGATAAAGTAAACGACATCTATATGCAACGTTTGTAAATTAGTTACATTCCATAGATATATTGTTTGAAAACTTAGTGTTTTCGTATACAAAAATGTAGTTTCCCTAGAGTCCGCGCGTGTAGCGGGAGATTCTATTACATAATCGTAATATACAAAAGATAATGCTAAGAATCTCCGTTAATGCAGTTGTGTTGAAATCATGCGACTCTAGCTAAAATCCTGGAGTAATCCTACTCCATCTGGGTACCTGAGAAAACATGCTAAAAAGTGTCAACCAAAAGGTTGGTGAATCTCACAGGTTTGTAAATAATATCGGCTTTGAACACGAGATTTCATTAGTAATGCCCGTAGGCGTAAAATCAGCCATTGCAATCCAGCAATCGTAAAATCAGTATTTGCAATCCAGCAAATGTAAATACGTAAGTTTATACCGTTGCCATGAGGCTCATAATCGAAGCTTAACCCGTAAGTAATAAGTTTGCTCCCGTGACATGCTCGTAGTTGAGCAAGCATCAGTAACGAATAAGTAGTCACCCGTTTCTACGTGTAAATCAGTACGTGGCAGCGCTACTGCCCCGGGCGGGGAGGGTCATTTCCCTAATGGATCCATTAACTAGTGTTCGCGCTTAAGTCCATAACTAACGATATATGATGGAGAGACTTCTGTTTGTAAGTAAACTCATGCAATTCCGTTTGGTATAGTAAACAGTTTAGTACTTGTGTTCAAGGAAAAGTAGTAGCATGTTTCTCCCCCAATAAGATAAAACAGTAAAAGTGGGGCCGTAAGACTCACCTGAGTCTTGTAGTAATCAGTTGCAATTAGCAAGTAGTAAGTAAAGCAAGTAGGTTCTCTGAACCCGTAACCTTCAAATGCCTAATCATATGAAGTTATGTAAGTATGCGTCTCACGAGACGTTTCGTTTAGTTGTACACAACTAGTATATCCAGTGTTTGTCCGTATGTTTGTAATTGTTTGTTTGTTGGAAAACATGTTTGGCCCGTTGGTGACGGTTTGTAGCAAAAATTCTAAAATGTTGACTTTGCTACAGTAGATTTGCTACAGTACTGCTACAGTAAAATTTGACTTTTTTGTACAGTAACTTTGACTTTTTCTATAGTGAAAATCCTTTAAAATTTACAAGTTTTCTGTTTTCTGCGACATAATATGCGACACAAGGGTTTATATGCGACACAAGGGTTGTGTCGCATGAAGGATGCGACACAAGATCTCTGCGACACAGTGGTTGTGTCGCAAAAGCTTGCGATGCTAATTCAATAGCGACATAAGGGTTGTGTCGTATAAAAATACGACATAATATGCGACATAGAGTGCGACACAATATTGTGTCGCAAAGATTACGACACTAAAGGATCAGTACGACACAAGGTGCGACATAAACGGGTTTATGCGACATAGCATGCGACACAAGGCTTGTGTCGCATGTATGAACACCAGCCCAGAAACTTTCGGGTTTCAAGAATTTCCGACCAAAAACACAAATCTAACCCATTTTTAAGCTATAAAATCGTGTATTCTACATGTATTAGGTTATATCTAAGTTGTGTACACTTCAAAACATCAAAACACTACACCAAATTGAATAGATCTAAGGTTTTAGAAATTTCTTACTTTTGCAAATCGAGCTAAATGGAGGATGAGATGATGAAAACGGTCTTGATATTCTTGCTCCACTCGTGATGGTGATTCCGAATATGTAATTTTCGTGATCGGGATTTGATTCCGAAATTTGGGTGTGAATTGAGGTTGAGAGAGTTTATGTGTTTGTGTGTTTTTGGTAGAAATGAAAATGAAAGAGAAATTTGGGGTGGGGTGGGGTTGATGGCTGATCCATCAAGGAAAGAGGGGAAAATACTCCCCAAAACACAGTGTTGACTCCGTGTCCTAATCGTTTAATCACTAGTTTTTAATATTTAGCCGAACGTTTATATTTTTAAAATGTAACTAAAGTATTTAAATAAAAATACTTTGAAATTAATAGTAAAACATTTGTCGCAATATTTTAATTATTAAGTCGCGTTTATTACATTTTGTTGCTTAGTTAAAATGTCGTCAAGATAATATATAAATAATGCTCGTTCGGTTGCGTATTTTATATAATAAAATACGTTCTCATTATTTAAGTAGATTTCTGTCACCAACGTCCAAGTAAACTGTGTCGGACTCCGTCCGGTTAATTCGCACGATTTATCCGAATCGCGTAAGTACACACACATATATATAATTCACCTTATATATACATACAAATAGAGCCTGTAATTAGTCCTATTACATACTAATTACAACTAGTTACAAACAATTTGGCATAATTAATTATCCTAATTATGCAGGTGTTACATTCTCCCCTTGTTAAAGAAATTTCATCCCGAAATTAGCTTGAGTGCACGGACGGTGCGTTAACTGGGAAGAGATGTGGATATTTCTGTCGTATTTGGTCTTCCCGTTCCCAGGTGAACTCAGGGCCGCGCCTAGAATTCCACCTGACCTTTACGATGGGAATACGACTCTGTTTCAAACGCTTGACCTCGCGGTCCATGATTTCCATAGGTTCCTCGACAAAATGAAGTTTATCATCGATTTGAATTTCGTCGAGCGGTATAATCAGTGTCTCGTCAGACAGACATTTCTTCAAGTTAGAAATGTGGAATGTGTTGTGTACGCTGCTAAGTTCAGCAGGAAGTTGCAGGCGGTATGCCACTGGACCAATCCTTTCCAGGATTTCGAATGGTCCGATGTACCTAGGATTTAGTTTGCCTCGCTTTCCGAATCGAATGACACCCTTCCATGGTGCCACTTTGAGAAGTACCTTGTCCCCTACCTGGAACTCAAGGTGTTTGCGTCTCACGTCAGCATAGCTTTTCTGACGATCACGTGCGGCTTTCAGCCGGTTTTGAATACCGATGATTTTCTCAGTAGTTTCCTGAATGATTTCTGGACCCGTGAGTTGGGAATCTCCTAACTCAGTCCAACAGATAGGTGATCGGCATTTACGCCCGTAAAGTGCCTCGAAGGGTGCAGTCTTTATGCTGGTATGGTAACTGTTGTTGTACGAGAACTCGCACAACGGTAAGTGATTTTCCCAAGAAGTACCGAAGTCAACTACGCAGGCTCGTAGCATATCCTCCAGTGTTTGAATAGTTCGCTCGCTTTGGCCATCGGTTTGCGGGTGATATGCAGTACTCATATCCAGACGAGTACCAAGAGATTTTTGTAGTGATTGCCAAAAGTTAGAAGTAAAACGGCTGTCCCTATCCGAGATGATCGAGATAGGTACACCGTGTCGCGAGATGATTTCTTTGACATAGATGCGAGTCAGACGCTCCATCTTGTCGGTTTCCTTGATGGCCAGAAAATGAGCAGATTTCGTGAGACGATCCACGATCACCCAAATGGTATCGCAACCACTCAAAGTTTTCGGTAGTTTAGTAATGAAGTCCATGGAAATCTGTTCCCATTTCCATTGAGGAATTTCAGGTTGTTGGAGCAACCCAGAGGGTCTTTGGTGTTCGGTCTTTACTTTGGAACAGGTTAGGCATTTACTGACGTACAAGGCGATGTCAGCTTTCATGTTAGGCCACCAATACAACCCTTTGACGTCATGATACATCTTATCAGAACCAGGATGTATAGAGTATCGAGATTTGTGAGCTTCAGCCATCACCAAATCTCGCAAGTTTCCGAATTTGGGTAACCACACCCGGTTAGAGAAGCATCGAGTTCCATCGGATTTGATTTCGAATTGTTTATCCAAGCCTCGCAAGGCTTCATTTTTCAAGTTTTCATCGTTGAGTGCCTCAAGTTGAGCGGTAAGGATTTGAGCAGGAAGCTCGTTATGAATTGTCATAGAAAGTGCTCGGACTCGAAGGGGTTTCACTCGTTCTTTTCGGCTTAAGGCATCGGCAACTACGTTAGCCTTGCCCGGATGGTATTTGATCTCGCAGTCGTAGTCACTAAGTAACTCAACCCAGCGACGTTGTCTCATGTTTAGATCTTTCTGATCGAATATGTGTTGGAGACTTTTGTGATCGGTAAAGATGGTGCTTTTCGTACCGTAGAGATAATGTCTCCAGATTTTCAATGCGAAAACCACGGCACCTAACTCGAGGTCGTGGGTCGTATAGTTTTTCTCGTGGATTTTCAGTTGTCGTGAGGCATAGGCAATGACTTTTTCCCGTTGCATCAACACACAACCAAGTCCTTGGTGTGAGGCGTCGCAGTAAACTACGAAATCGTCGGTGCCCTCGGGTAAGGACAAGATTGGTGCACTGCAAAGTTTGTTTTTCAATAGCTGGAAGGCTGACTCTTGTTTATCAGTCCAATCGAACTTCTTATCTTTCTGAGTCAGTGTGGTTAGGGGAACAGCTATTCTTGAAAAGTTTTCGATGAATCGGCGGTAGTAACCAGCAAGACCTAAGAATTGTCTCACTTCGGTTGGAGTGGTCGGTGACTCCCAGCCCTTGATTGCTTCAATCTTGGCGGGATCAACATGAATTCCTTGGCTGTCAATCACGTGCCCGAGGAATTGAACGGTTCGAATCCAGAACTCACACTTAGAGAATTTGGCATATAACTCTTCGTGTTTCAGGAGTCCTAGAATGGTTTTCAGATGTTGAGCATGTTCCTGCTCGTTGCGCGAGTAAATCAGAATATCGTCGATGAACACAATGATGAATTTGTCAAGATATGGTTTGCACACCCGATTCATAAGGTCCATGAATACGGCCGGTGCGTTGGTCAACCCGAATGGCATCACTTGAAATTCGTAATGCCCATAACGAGTTCGGAAAGCTGTCTTTGGAATGTCATTGTCACGGACTCGGAGTTGATGATAACCCGACCGTAGATCAATCTTTGAGTAAACACTCGATCCCTGGAGTTGGTCAAACAGATCATCAATTCTAGGAAGTGGGTACCGATTCTTTATGGTTAGCTTATTAAGCTCTCGGTAGTCGATACACATGCGGAAAGATCCATCTTTCTTTTTCACGAATAAGACCGGAGCTCCCCAAGGCGAGGAACTTGGTCGAATGAATCCTCTGTCCAGGAGTTCCTGTAGTTGGTTAGACAACTCCTGCATTTCTGATGGTGCTAAACGGTAAGGGGCTCGTGCCACTGGTGTAGCTCCGGGCACAAGTTCGATTTGAAATTCAACTTGTCTAGGTGGCGGAAGTCCGGGCAAGTCTTCAGGAAAGACTTCCGGGAAATCCCGCACGATCGGAACATCCTCAAGTCGCTTCTCCTCCGACTTCTTCTCCGTTACATGTGCAAGGATGGCTTGATACCCTTTTCGTAGGTATTTTCTAGTTTTCAGACAGGAGACAATATTCAGATTTCGTCTGCCGGTCTCCCCTTGTAGGACTAAGGTTCCACAGGAGACAAGAGGTATGCGAACGAGTTTGTCATGACAGATGATTTCAGCTCGGTGCTTGGATAACCAATCCATACCGACAATAATATCGAAGCTGCCGATCTCGACAGGGATTAAATCAATGGGAAACGTTTCGTTCGTGAGGTTAAGTGTATAGTTGGGTATGATGCTATCAGTCTCAATCAGTTTGCCGTTAGCTAATTCTACAATGTATTTAGCACCTAAGGCAGTGGGAGTTATATCAAGTAAAGGGCTAAATTTCTCAGAAATGAAGCTTCTATCGGCACCGGTATCAAATAATACAGAAGCAGTAAGGTCGTTGAGAAGGAACGTACCCGTCACGACATTCGGGTCTTGTCTGGCTTCCCCAGCCTTGATAACGAATGCTCTACCGCGAGCAGGGTTGTTGTTATTTTTTCAGCTTTGGGCAATCTTTCTTGAAGTGCCCTGAATTTCCGCACCCAAAGCAGGCCTTTGGTGCGTTGGTGTTGGGGGTAGAAATGTTGGTTCGGCAATCCTTGGCTAGGTGCCCGAACCGTTTGCAGTTGGAGCAAGGGCAAGAACCGTCATGGTGGCGGTTGCATTTGGGACAGTAGGGTCTGCTCCCGCTGTACCCTTTCTTCTCCGAGGTTCCGGATGAATAAGCCTTAATGTACTCAGGCTTTTTGTTGGAGGTTTGGTTGGATGAGTTGGGGTTTCCCTCCCATTTGCGTTTGTTGTTTGCAGATGGTGTTGAAGTTGTGCCACGGCGGACAGAATTTGCCGTTAGTTCATGGGCCATACGGATGGCGCTCTGAATAGTACCCGGTTTGGATGAAGTCACCAGGTCTTGTAGTCTCTTGGGAAGTCCATCGACGAATTTCTCGATCCTCTTGTACTCAGGATCGACCATGGTTGGGCACAGGAGTGCCAGTTGATGGAAACGGTTGGTGTATCCGGTGATATCATCACCCTGCATCTTGTGGTTCCAGAATTCCATTTCCAGTTGTTTCAATTCATCCCTGGGGCAGTACTCGCCCCTCAACATTTCTTTCAACTCCTCCCACGGGAGTTGGTAAGCAGTAGCAACACTCACAGTCTGGGCATAAGTGTTCCACCAGGTGAGTGCGGTGTCAGTAAAAGTACTAACGGAGAACTTAACCTTATCTCCCTCCGCACAGTTGCAGATAAGAAATACAGACTCAACTTTCTCGATCCAGCGTACTAGACCGATAGCTCCCTCGGTACCTGCAAAGTTTAGAGGTTTGCAGTTCTGGAAGTCCTTGTAAGAACAAGGTTTAGCAGCAGAGGTTTCAGCGGCATCGCTGTTCCTCGTGGAACTTGGTGGAGTATTACGAGCCAAGGCTTCAGTAACAGCCTGGGTTATAAGGGAGGTAATCTGGGCATCGGTATATGGTCTTGTCTTTGGCGGCATGATTCTTCAATAAAAGAAATGAAGATACATGAGATTTTGTAGGAGCTTGTAATTGTCACAGATGTACATGTATAAAAGCAGTAATACATAACATCATATGGTAAATGACAATTTATATGAGTTGAAATAACAAGGAATATTTGATGGATAACGCGAGTTCAAAGGTTACATCCTACAGAGATATTACAAAAGGTGTCGGGAATTGTTACATCCGACTAGTTTATAGAGTAGTGCTAGATAGTCATTAGATTACGAGATGGATTACAAGACAAAGACTACACTAGTCTTAATGTAGATTAATTTGTTCCATCAGCGCGACAAGGCGGTCCACGGTTTCTGCCAGCATGTTGGTTTGCCTGGCATTGTCTTCAACTAAGGCTAGTCGTTGTGCTAGTACACGAGAGTGATCCTCAGTCTCCTGTGAACGCTGTTCACATTCCTCTAGTCGGTTTCTTACAAGTTCATCCGCACCTAATTCGGCGGTCATTGAATCCTGGATTATGCTTACAGAGAGGCCGGTATCTTCTTGTTCTCGCTGGAGTTGGGATATGTGATCAAGTGCTTGGCGAAGCAGGTAGGTCATTCGGTGTTGTTCCAGTTCAAGATTTTCGAGTCTTTGCTCCTGACGGCGGAATTGGGTAGCCAATACTGGCAACGTGAGATGTGCCGAGTTCTGAGAGTTATGTACAGGATAAGGGCTGTTTCGAGGAGACCTTGTGTTCCTCCTGGCTACTCGTGGGTTCCGTGACCCATGTGAGTGAGAGTGTGACGGATTAGGTGGTGTGTTTGCCATTCCTGTGGCAGAATGTAAGTAAGACGAGGCTAATATATATACATATATCATATCCAGCCTATTGTCTAGCACGCATCAAGTAATGGTCCGGTTCTCTCGTGGTCAGAGTCAACTAACGTATCCCCGTTCAACATAATCATTTCAGACCTTACATCATCTTCCCTTAATTGTACATAGTTGATCAGGCTATGTTAAATTAAAGTCGTATGCTGTAATTTCTGAACCAGTCATGTCTAATAAGAGAATACTGCCTAACGGTCATAGTCTAGGCCCACTAAATGCAACCTAGTTCACTATAACCTTAGGCTCTGATACCAATCTGTAACACCCCCGAAATTCACTGTTTTGCGGAAGCATAGTTTGGGGTGTTACTAATGTAGTTTCCCTAGAGTCCGCGCGTGTAGCGGGATATTCTATTACATAATCGTAATATAAAAATGTAGTTTACTCAAAGAGCCTTGTCCAACCTCGTACATGTATCAATTCCTCCCACCTTAAAACGAGCCTTGTCCTCAAGGCTCACATAGTTGTATCCCGGGTTACGCGGCTTCCAAGGTGGTTTGCGTTTGGATTGGAGAAAAACGAACTTGGGTGGGTGCCATTTATGACCGGTATGAAATGTCTCCGTACAACAAACGCAAAGTTTCGGGCTTCTATAGGCTTGGGTTTTGGTGGCTGCAAGGCGTTTTGATGACACTACAACGCTTTGGTTTGGTTGGCTAGGAAGTAGGCAGTTTGAGGGTGAGAATGGAACTTCAAACTTGTTCTCCGTGAGCTTGAATTGGGTATAAGTTGGTTGATTTTTTGATGGCTGAAGGATGACATCCTTGGGCTGAGATTTTGTCAATATACCATCTGGGTTGACAGGAAGTGGTTGGAGCGTGGAAAGGGAAGCTTGGATGGCGACCTTGGTGTCGGTTTCGGTGATGGGTGTAAGAAGATTGGAGATGATGTAGTTTATAAATGGGATAAAAGATTAAACCTATTGATTCCTATGAATACCAGGAAAAATCTCCTCCAAAAGCACGTTGATTCACAAAAGAATACCGTGAAATGGGTATGATTCACAAAATTGAGAGTGAAATCGAAATTCTTCAAATTGAAAACTAACTTCAAAACAATGTCCAATGAACCCTAATAAACAACCAGAAATTTAAATGGGCCAACAAAACATAAGGGGCAAACCATAAACCCAAAACAAAAGTCTAAATTGAACATAAAATTTACAAAATGGCCCATATCTTCCAAACGGAGGAATTTTTGGGCTTCGAGGGTGGTTCTAACAGCCTATGGCGGTTAATGGCTTGATGGACCTTGCTTCAAGCTTCGAATCGCCTGCTCATGGGCCTCAAACGGAGCCCGGTAACCCAAGTTATGCCCTTTTTCGTGCAGCTCATTTTGTTACACAGTCTTGGGCCTCTAGGAACATAAGGGCTTGATCTTCCACACTTGGGCCTCCATCATTCCCCCTGGGTAGACAAAATTCGTCCTCGAATCTGCAGCTGGTTCATCATCAGAAGAATCTCCATGAAAAGGCAACAAATGCTTCACATTGAAAACATCATAACAACGAATGTGACTTGGCAGCTTCAAACGATAGGCATTAGAATTGATCTTCTCCAGAATCTCCACTGGACCAATCTTCTTGGCTGACAACTTGTTGTAATCACCAACTGAAAAATGATCTTTAGTCAGAACTTCCCAAACAAAGTCACCCACTTCGAAGTCAACTTGTCTGCACTTTAGATCTGCATCCTTCTTGTACTTGGCATTGGCTCGGTCCAAATTATCACGAACACTTTGATGAATTCCATGCAACCCTTCCACAAAATCTTGCACTTTTTAGGAACATTACCAGAAATGGACTGTGACATTAAATCGAGCGGTCCCCGAGGTTGAGCAGAATACACCACTTGAAATGGACTAAATCCAGTACTGCGATTGACAACATGATTATGAGCAAATTCAGCCTGACATAACTTTTGATCCCAAGATTTCACATGATCACCAACCAAACACTGCAAAAGATTACCAAGAGAGCGGTTAACAACTTCAGTCTGCCCATCTGTTTGAGGATGATAAGCACTACTGAAATTAAGCTGAGTGTTAACCATCTTCCACAAGCTAAGCCAAAAATGACTCAAAAATCCGGTGTCTCGATCAGAAACAATAGAAGATGGCAAACCATGCAAACGATAGACATAACGAAAGAAAAGTTGCGCCACATTAACTGTATCTGTTGTCTTTTTGCAAGGAGTAAAGTGTGCCATCTTAGAAAAACGATCAACAACCACAAAGATTGAATCATTACCCCTTTGATTACGTGGCAACCCCAACACAAAATCCATGCTAAGATCCACCCATGGCTGCGAGGGGACAGGTAAAGGCAAGTAGAGCCCAGCATTAGTAGCTGTGCCTTTTGACACTTGACATACGCGACACCGCTTAACATAACGATCCATTTCTTTTCTCATAGTAGGCCAGAAATAGGATGACTGCACTAATTGTAAAGTTCGATCACGACCAACATGCCCTTCACCATGTAACTCTTTGATGATGTGCAAACGAAGACTGCAATCAGGAACACACAACTGATTTCCCTTGAAAAGGAAACCATCATGTACTAGAAAATCTTACCTCTGCCCAGATTGAATGTAACACCCCCGAAATTCACTGTTTTGCGGAAGCATAGTTTGGGGTGTTACTAATCAAATATCACAGCACAAAGATAAAGTAAACGACATCTATATGCAACGTTTGTAAATTAGTTACATTCCATAGATATATTGTTTGAAAACTTAGTGTTTTCGTATACAAAAATGTAGTTTCCCTAGAGTCCGCGCGTGTAGCGGGAGATTCTATTACATAATCGTAATATACAAAAGATAATGCTAAGAATCTCCGTTAATGCAGTTGTGTTGAAATCATGCGACTCTAGCTAAAATCCTGGAGTAATCCTACTCCATCCGGGTACCTGAGAAAACATGCTAAAAAGTGTCAACCAAAAGGTTGGTGAATCTCACAGGTTTGTAAATAATATCGGCTTTGAACACGAGATTTCATTAGTAATGCCCGTAGGCGTAAAATCAGCCATTGCAATCCAGCAATCGTAAAATCAGTATTTGCAATCCAGCAAATGTAAATACGTAAGTTTATACTGTTGCCATGAGGCTCATAATCGAAGCTTAACCCGTAAGTAATAAGTTTGCTCCCGTGACATGCTCGTAGTTGAGCAAGCATCAGTAACGAATAAGTAGTCACCCGTTTCTACGTGTAAATTAGTACGTGGCAGCGCTACTGCCCCGGGCGGGGAGGGTCATTTCCCTAATGGATCCATTAACTAGTGTTCGCGCTTAAGTCCATAACTAACGATATATGATGGAGAGACTTCTGTTTGTAAGTAAACTCATGCAATTCCGTTTGGTATAGTAAACAGTTTAGTACTTGTGTTCAAGGAAAAGTAGTAGCATGTTTCTCCCCCAATAAGATAAAACAGTAAAAGTGGGGCCGTAAGACTCACCTGAGTCTTGTAGTAATCAGTTGCAATTAGCAAGTAGTAAGTAAAGCAAGTAGGTTCTCTGAACCCGTAACCTTCAAATGCCTAATCATATGAAGTTATGTAAGTATGCGTCTCACGAGACGTTTCGTTTAGTTGTACACAACTAGTATATCCAGTGTTTGTCCGTATGTTTGTAATTGTTTGTTTGTTGGAAAACATGTTTGGCCCGTTGGTGACGGTTTGTAGCAAAAATTCTAAAATGTTGACTTTGCTACAGTAGATTTGCTACAGTACTGCTACAGTAAAATTTGACTTTTTTGTACAGTAACTTTGACTTTTTCTATAGTGAAAATCCTTTAAAATTTCCAAGTTTTCTGTTTTCTGCGACATAATATGCGACACAAGGGTTTATATGCGACACAAGGGTTGTGTCGCATGAAGGATGCGACACAAGATCTCTGCGACACAGTGGTTGTGTCGCAAAAGCTTGCGATGCTAATTCAATAGCGACATAAGGGTTGTGTCGTATAAAAATACGACATAATATGCGACATAGAGTGCGACACAATATTGTGTCGCAAAGATTACGACACTAAAGGATCAGTACGACACAAGGTGCGACATAAACGGGTTTATGCGACATAGCATGCGACACAAGGCTTGTGTCGCATGTATGAACACCAGCCCAGAAACTTTCGGGTTTCAAGAATTTCCGACCAAAAACACAAATCTAACCCATTTTTAAGCTATAAAATCGTGTATTCTACATGTATTAGGTTATATCTAAGTTGTGTACACTTCAAAACATCAAAACACTACACCAAATTGAATAGATCTAAGGTTTTAGAAATTTCTTACTTTTGCAAATCGAGCTAAATGGAGGATGAGATGATGAAAACGGTCTTGATATTCTTGCTCCACTCGTGATGGTGATTCCGAATATGTAATTTTCGTGATCGGGATTTGATTCCGAAATTTGGGTGTGAATTGAGGTTGAGAGAGTTTATGTGTTTGTGTGTTTTTGGTAGAAATGAAAATGAAAGAGAAATTTGGGGTGGGGTGGGGTTGATGGCTGATCCATCAAGGAAAGAGGGGAAAATACTCCCCAAAACACAGTGTTGACTCCGTGTCCTAATCGTTTAATCACTAGTTTTTAATATTTAGCCGAACGTTTATATTTTTAAAATGTAACTAAAGTATTTAAATAAAAATACTTTGAAATTAATAGTAAAACATTTGTCGCAATATTTTAATTATTAAGTCGCGTTTATTACATTTTGTTGCGTTAGTTAAAATGTCGTCAAGATAATATATAAATAATGCTCGTTCGGTTGCGTATTTTATATAATAAAATACGTTCTCATTATTTAAGTAGATTTCTGTCACCAACGTCCAAGTAAACTGTGTCGGACTCCGTCCGGTTAATTCGCACGATTTATCCGAATCGCGTAAGTACACACACATATATATAATTCACCTTATATATACATACAAATAGAGCCTGTAATTAGTCCTATTACATACTAATTACAACTAGTTACAAACAATTTGGCATAATTAATTATCCTAATTATGCAGGTGTTACATTGAACACCCTGCATAACAATAGAAAAGTATGGGTCAACAGAAAGCTGCTGCTGCTGCAGAACATCCAACCCTAACACACTGACCCTCATAGTCACAAGCAGATTACTCCTCCTGCTCAAAGCATCTGCAACCCGATTTGTGATTCCAGACTTGTGTTTCACCACAAAAGTAATGTTCTCTAGAAAAGCCATCCAACGTGCATGCTTATGAGACACTTTATCTTGACTGCGAATGTGTCTTAAAGAATCATGATCAGTAAACAACACAAACTATTTATGAAATAGATAATGGCGCCAATGCTTCACAGCTTGGACCACAACATAAAACTCCAGATCATAAGTACTGTATCGTTGTTTTGGTCCAGTCAACTTCTCATAAAGTAAGCTGCAGGTCGCCCACCTTGGCTAAGAACACCTCCTATTCCCACCTTAGATGCATTGGTATGAAGTTCAAAAACTTTAGAAAAATCAGGCAATACCAGAATTGGTGTTGTTGTAAGCTTCTCCTTTATTTGCTGGAAAGCTAACTCTGCATTCTTAGTCCAAACAAATGTCTTCCCCTTCATACATTCTGTCACTGATGCCATAACAGAACTGAAATGTGGAATGAAACACCTATAAAACGAAGCAAGACCATGAAAACTACGCACTTCAGTGAGTGTAGTTGGAGTTGGCCACTGCTGTATAGCCTCTACCTTAGACTCATCCACATGTATACCATCACCAGAAACAACATACCCCAAAAACAAGACTTTAGGGGTCATGAACACACACTTCTGCATAGCAGCATAGAAACTATCCCTGCGAAGTAATGTCAACACCTGTCGCACATGACTTACATGCTCATTAAAAGAAGCACTGTAAATAAGAATATCATCAAAGTAAACAACCACAAACTCGCCAATAAAGGGCCTTAATAATTGGTTCATCACACGCATAAATGTACTAGGAGCGTTTGATAATCCAAAAGGCATCACCAACCATTCATACAATCCTTCACGAGTCTTGAAAGCTGTTTTCCATTCATCCCCGGGTCTAAGACGAATCTGGTAATACCCGCTTTTCAAATCCAGTTTTGTGAAAACAGTAGCACCATTGATTTGATCAAGCAAGTCATCAAGTCGGGGAATAGGAAACCTGTACCTCACAATAATTTTATTGATGGCACGACTGTCAACACACATACGCCATGTACCATCTTTCTTTGGAGTTAATAAAGCAGGAACAACACAAGGACTCATGCTCTCACGAACGTGACCCTTTGAAATCAACTCCTCAACCTGTCTCCGCAATTCTTCATGCTCCACTGGACTCATTCTGTAATGTGGCCTGTTTGGTAATTATGCACCAGGTTCTAAATCAATGTGGTATTGGATGTCACGCAAAGGTGGCAACCCATCAGGTAACTCATTAGGGAACACATCTGCAAATTCCTCAAGTAAAGGAATCATTGTATCAGGAATATCAACATCATCAGCTACTTCCTTCCCTATCAATACAAACACATCATCCGCCACTTCCAATTCATTTTCAAACTGTGTAAGAGTCAAAAGAGTACAAGAGGGTTTGGTGACTAATTCCTTTGGCTTATTAGGTACCAAAGTTATTTTCACCCCATCAAACAAGAAACTTTAAGTATTAGACCACCCATTATGAGTTATGCTACGGTCATATTCCCAAGGCCTACCCAATAACAAATGACAGGCATCCATGGGAACCACATCACACCAAACATCATCCTTATAAGACATGCCAACAGAAAAATGAACAAGAGATCGTTTGGAAACTGTTACCTCACCACCCTTTTTAAACCATTGTAACTTGTAAGGTTTGGGACGACTTTCTGTTTTGAAACCCAACTTCTGAACAGCCTCTTCAGATATTAGATTATCACAAGTACCAGAATCAATAACGAAGGTGCAAACCTTACCCAAAATAGTGCACGTGGACTGAAAGATGTTGTTCTTGAGCCAATCATCACCAACAGATTTTGGTGTAAAGCAAGAGCGCCTTACAACCAAACTAGTTCCCACATCACCAGTAACTAGCTCTTCTTCATATTCAGGCTCTTCATCATACACTGGGGCATCGTCTTGCTGCTCATCATCATCATCACCTTCCCAACCATCAGGTTCAACAAATAAATGCCTTTTACCAGCTTTCTTACATTCTGCTATTCGATGGCCAGTCTCTCCATAGTTGAAACACTTCAAATTGCTACTTCCGACCCCTTTAGGAGTTGGTACAGTACTGCTACCACCTGTTCTTGGCTGATTAGGCACAAAACGAGATGCCACATTACCGGTACCAGAACCTCCGACAACCGTGGTAGAAGATGTACCACCCACCCGGCGATTCTGTTTCTCAAATGTTAGTGCTCGTTGATATGCCTCAGAAACTGATAATGGATCAAACATATTAACAACATCCATGATCTGAACCCTCAAACCCCCAATGTAACGGGAAACTAGTTGTTCCTCTGTTTCCTGAATATCATTCCGCGCAATCAATTGATAAAATTCAGTTGAATAATCATCAACTGATTTGGGTCCCTGCTTCAGATTCTGTAACCGTTGGTACATCAACCGTTGGTAGTTATGGGGAATAAATGCATCTCTCATACACTTCTTCATCTTCCTCCAAGTCAGTCTTGCCCGTGTTAGTTTCAATTGCTGCCACCAGGCAGATGCCCTACCACGTAATCTGGTAGCGATCAATGAAACTCGTTTGTTTTCAGGAACCTCCTTGAATTCGAACACTTCTTCAACAGATGCTAGCCAATCAATAAACGCCTCGGGATTCAAAGTATCCCCATTAAATTCGGGCATATTAGTTCTCAACCCAGATTCCCAACGTCTGTTATCATCCCTTTGATTCTGCCTGGGGTGTCTTTCCGGATTCCCTTCAGAAGATGAACCATCATCTCCAGCGAACGGGTTTTCTTCAAACTCTTCATCTTCATTTGCCGGAGGAGTTTGTCCACGCCCCCGACCGTTCATCATACCCGCCATCTGATCCTTCATATGATCCATAAACTGATCAAATCGTTCTTCCATTCGGGCCATGATACGTTGCTCTATCTCCTGTCCATAGACTTCATTGAGTGGTCTGTTTCTTCTCGGAGGCATCACGAACAGGAAATTTAGCTCTGATACCAACTGATGTAGTGTATAAATGGGATAATAGATTAAACCTGTTGATTCCTATGAATACCAGGAAAAATCTCCTCCAAAAGCACGTTGATTCACAAAAGAATACCGTGAAATGGGTATGATTCACAAAATTGAGAGTGAAATCGAAATTCTTCAAATTGAAAACTAACTTCAAAACAATGTCCAATGAACCCTAATAAACAACCAGAAATTTAAATGGGCCAACAAAACATAACGGGCCAAACCATAAACCTAAAACAAAAGTCTAAATTGAACAGAAAATTTATAAAATGGCCCATATCTTCAAAACGGAGGCATTTTTGGGCTTCGAGGGTGGGCCTAACAGTCTACGGCGGTTAGCGATTTGATGGGCCTCGCTTCAAGCTTCGAACCGCCTGCTCATGGGCCTCAGACGGAGCCCAGTAGCCCAAGTTATGCCCTTTTTCGTGCAGCTTGTTTTGTTACACAGTCTTGGGCCTCTAGGAACATAAGGGCTTGATCTTCCACACTTGGGCCTCCATCAGGAGATCACGGTGGTTTGAGTTTCGATGTGTTTTGAGATGATGTCTAGTTGCAAGTGTATGGTGGCTTGTATTTCGAGAAGTTTTGACAAGTTATCTACTATGGCAGCCATGGACTCTTTGATGGTTGGCAGGGTAGATGATTCGAGATGGTCAATCTCCCAAGAATACTAGAAAGGAACTAGACTACTTTTAACTAAATAACTTTTCTTCTTTTTCATTTATATCCTTTTACCGAATCATGCATTACAATTTATAAGCAATGGAAATAAACTGCTAAAGAAAATATTCTACTAGCTAAACTTTAGGAGCAAGAATTGGAAATAGTGGAAACGTGGTTTAATGAACTAAAGGACATGCATGCAAACATCTATAATAACTTGAAGATTTGGCAACGGTTGTTGGACTTGGTCTTGGTCTAACCTCGTACATGTATCGTCATCCCCGTAAATGATGAGTATTGCAACTTTTGCATCTCTTGAGTCTTTGTGTAACATAGTATGATCAGCAGCTTTAGCTTGGTAATTACAGCCTTACAATTTTACACACTAGTGGAAACATTTGAACCAAGCTCTCTGAGATTGCCTTAGATCATATAGTGAATTTTTTTTAATCTGCACACATTTATGTTGAATCCTTTTTCTTCTCGCGGTAGTGATTCCATGTACACTTCTTCCTCTAGGTCTCCATCTAAATATGCACCTTTTACATCTAGTTGTGGAAGTCTTCAATCTAGGTTGACATAAAAGAATATCCATCTCGTGTTAAGTTTTCATACGTCTCAGTGTATTAAATATACCATATGTTTGAGTGAACCCCTTAGCAACAAGCCTCGTGTTATAAGGTTCTTTGTCTGCATGAATCTTGGATGTGAATACCCGTTTTTATCACATTTTTTCCCACTTGAGTACTTCTACATCTCTAGTCCGGTATCTTTTTTCAAGTGCATCCGTATCTTCAAAGACAAGGAGTCTCTATGGAAGACAAGTAGAGGTGAAGGCTAAAGAGATGAATGAAAGATTTTTTGAAGAAACGAATGTAGACATTGTAGAACTCTACATTTACCAGGAATGGTAATGAGTCACTATTTGAGTTACTATTAAATGAATAGTGACTTTTGTGTGTGTGCAAAGTTAGCTTAAAATTTTGGGTGTGTTATTATACCATTCGAGATTAAAAATCATAATTATATATTTTATTTGTTATTTTTAATTGTATGTTTTATAAATTGTATATACTTTACCTATATAAACTTTCAAACATCGGTATGATCAACGTGTTGTCTATTAATTAATCATTTAACTTGATATGACAAAAATATAGATGTTTTTTATTTAACGTAAGTGTAAATTTTGTATGATCATTGCTTATAATTTTCTTTAATGAAATGGCAAATTGGTTATTCCCAAGTTACATTATTACCTTAGTATAAATGAGTCACGATGACAAAAACAATACTTATAATGTCACTGGAAGAGTTAACAAAAATTAAAAATAATTATTATTATAATTCCAAAAAACTTGGTATTATAATGTTCAATTTAAAAGTGACCAACATAGATGGTTATGATATATTTTATTCAAGTGTGAGAAACTACATACAATAGTATTGATAGTTAGATATATTTGATTGTAGGTATATATATATATATATATATATATATATATGTTATTTTGTATATTCAACACGCATGTATAATATATTCACCTAAAAATATAATTTGTTGCGCTCCGCCGCAACGTGCGGGTTAAAACAACTTGTTGGATACAAAGATCGATCAGTACATGACGGGGATAGCAATTGGAACATCTGCCTCATTGGGGTCCAGTGAGGTCTTCAGGTCAGGTTCTTGGTGATGCTGGACAGTGTCGATCTCTTTCTTTTGATCAATCAATCTCATTGACATGTTCACGTGTTTTACAGTTTATTCTTTCATAGTTTTCAATTTTTAATAAATTAGTTCCTGGTGGATTATTTTTCAACGATATGTAACTGATTGACCAGGTGAACTTTCCAGATTCTCTAATTGCTGACCCGAATTGAAACCCACCAAATCTCATGAGATTTCAAAAATCATTTCTAAAGAACACTTTAATGGACTTTCTATATGAATGGGTCTTTTCTGAATTTTCTATAAAGGAAGAATTTTCAGCTTACACATCCTCTGAGTGTTCAAAAGATGTGTCGACACTTGATAAATTAAAAAAATCTCAAGTTCTTGTGGCCGAATATTTGTTAATGAAATCGAGTAATTATTATCCGTCTCCCCCTGAAGTGTAGACTTAAAAAATGGCTTATCCTCAAAAAACATGATTTTTAGATTCCAAAGTTTTTTAAGGTATTCGATTTATAAGATAAGCTTGATTTGTAATTGTCTCATTTCAAAGTATCTTTGGAACATGATTAGTGAATAATAATGCTCTAGAAATCTAAAGGATATGATATGTTTGGTTTTTTGTTTCTGCCACACCGTTCAATTGTTGGGTATTAACACAAAACTGTGATGAATGATGCCCTTCTTCGAATTCCCCCCCCCCCCCCCCCCCCCCCCCCCAAACTTTAATTAAAAAAACTCCCGGCCATTGTCATGTTAGGAATTTAGGACCCAAACAACGCGCACAATTGAACACAATTGTACACACAACAATAAACGAATAACCAATTGCTAACAAAGCAATCAAACAAGCAAAACAAGATAAATAAATACGATAAGAGAATGTAAACGACACAAGGATTTAACGTGGTTATGTCCAATCTCCAACTTGGAGATTGGTTTAGTCCACGGGGCCAAACCGAGAGAGTTTTCTTTCTTATTTTCATGGCTTAGGGTTTATACAATAATAGGGTTTCAATATATATATTAAACCGTACAAAAAATAGTCGTCAAAACAATATATGGGCCTTCGAATAAAAGTGCCGCAATATTGGTTCTGTTTGTGACTCACGTAAGAATCCACCGACCTACCAAAACAATTAATTGCAACTCACGTGATCATTCCATCTCCCTTGTTCAATTTAAATTTCTTTTCGTACGATTTTCATATCTCAACAATCTCCCACTTGAAGATCGGACAAACCCAAAAATTTTAACCCTCAAATATTATATTTCAACCAAGTCGAATCCGCATCTCCATACCGCCAATACCAATTGGGACACGCACACTTATTAACATGAATCGGATATACTTTCGATAAAAGGCTCTTCAACTACACCTATTGAAACCGGGAATAAGACAACACCTTTGACGCCCCTTTAGCAACACCTCGTTCTTAGCTCAACCAATACCGCCGGAAAACCATCCGGGACATGCTTGCTCGACCTCACAGAATCGGAAGACTTTCAATATACAAAGCAAACTGAACACCACTACTAAACTGGGACCAAAATCTCCGGTTATGTGCACCACCATCTTCTAGCCCAAGAAGATACGTTGAAGTGTGCAACGACTCCAACCACAAGATTTTTTCAAGAAGACAACCGCTTCTTCAATTTATCGATTACAGCCACATCGGATCCTGCCACCGACACGTCATCGACCAACCCATACAGAATTTCGCCTATCCGATTTTCCTTCCCAGCAATCAGAAAATCGCCGATAGAACCAACACGTAGATCATCATCAAGGTTCACCTGTGAGAACGCAATCACAACCTTGAAACTACTTCTTCACCATTAGCTTTCCCGCTGGTACACCGACCCAAATACATAGCTATGATTTCTATGAACACATCTTCTCTCACTCGGACTGCTCCCACTGTACGAATTAAATAACAATCGCGGCTATCTGAGAAGACTCCGGTTCATAATCCACGGTCAGTCGCAAATTTCTTTTCCATTGGAGAGTAAAAAAACGAAGATCTGAATGTTCTAGTGTTATCCAGAATTCGCACACTAAACCCGTAGAAACTGAGATCCAATAGTTGCACACCAATCTCCAAAGCTCCCACTAGTTGCCAAACTCCCACTAGCTTCGATACTTCCATCAGTTAACAAACTCCACCAAGAGTTCCCGACACTCTCAACAATATCCGAAAGCTCAAACATTAGGACTTACACGGTTATCCGCCTCTAGCCCACTTGAAGATTTCCAATTGATTCCTCAAGAAGAATCGCTCTATCGTTGAACCAACATAAACCAATACCCAAGCCCAGTCGAACGTGTTCTATCCGACATCTTCTACAACCAATATCTTCAAGAGTAGTAGCTCTAACCAGCCTAATCATCAGGAACATGGAATACTCGACCAAAATTACGGTCTCCCGTTTCAACCCGCGAGCGAAAACAAAACTCCCTCTGACACCCATCACTGTCGATTACCAAAACGGATGTGGTACCGTTTATTACCCGTCTACTCAACCGAGAAAACCATCCTCTTGAGCACCGTAACAAACCTCACATCTTTGAATAACCTAGTATGTATCAATGAAGTTCCCGAGACATCACGCTCCTACACTCGCAACATCGAACCCTAAGTTTGATAACGTTCATCTATTCTTTTGCACAGGATCGCAAAGAATAATAAACCTGAATCCAAAACCCGGATCCCAAAATCTCTCTCCGCAGCAAACCATCAATCGAAACCCGATCACCGACTCCATTACCATCGTGAACAATCACTATAATAACGTAACCGGCCTCCTGCCGTGTCGTCACACCACAACCCACCAGACAAAACCCTAATCTTGTTCAATCCGGAAAACAACTCTTCGAGTTCGTCGCGATCTAACATAAAAAAACGTGTCTATCGGTCTCGATCACATGTTGCAAACAAATCCTAAAACCGTATCGTTTTCAATCGTTACCCCCCGATGATTATCTTTAACCGAATCTAGATCTACTATGATTATCTGGCCACAATAACCCTAGCTCTTCATCCTTCAGTAAAACCCTAACCATCAACAATCCATCTTGATCATGCTTTCATCCGCCATTGTTCCCGATCGCTCAACCTTGAGCTCTGATACCAGTTGTTAGGAATTTAGGACCTAAACAACGCGCACAATTGAACACAATTGTACCCACAACAATAAACGAACAACCAATTGTTAACAAAGCAACCAACAAGCAAAACAAGATACATAAATACTGTTGGGTCAAAACTGTTTCAGGTCTGAGTTGAAATTTTGATGAGAAGACAGATTACAAGTGATTAAAACTGTTTGTTTTGAAGGTTAAAACTGTCTTTACGAAGTTACAACTGATAGAAGAAAACTGAAGAGAAGACAAGTGTTACAACTGATTGAAGATAGATTACAACTGATAGTTATGTGTCTGTAAGTAGTTAAAACTGCTTATGTATTTGTAACTGTTAGTTATATATGAAACAGTTAACACTGATTATATATTTGTACTTAGTCTTTGTTACAATTGAAGCAGTTACCACTGAATGTGTAACAGTTACAACTGTTTACTTCAGAATGGTAGTTACAACTGTTTATGATTTTGTGATAAGTATGAGTCGGTTATGGAAGTTATTTTATTCCATATTTGTAGGAGATTGTATAGGACCCTATGTGATATAAATAGAGATCCTTTAGACCTAGATAGAAAAACATAATTGCGCAGCTTCAAGGTTTTCTGTAACCCTAATACATCAAGTGTATTCGTCTTATATTATTAATAAGATTGAAGCTTTCGGTATATTATTGTGTTCATCATATTAATTGATATTCGTTGATCTTCTTAATATTATTGAGTGTGATTCCGCAACTTCTCAATAATATATTCAAGGCTTATTACATACGATTGTTTATTAAGTTAAACAGGGACTAACAAAGTGGTATCAGAGCTTGTGAAGCCCTGAAGACAGGAAGATCTGGGATTATTAGTATTAGTATTTGAGTTTTAGTTCATATATTAAGTTTTGATTTCAATGGCGACTGAAGGTAATGAAGGAATTCAAGCAACAAAGATTCCAATGCTTAAACCTGATGAGTTTGACCTGTGTAAGGTCAGAATCAGGCAATATATGCTTCTCACGGATTATCAGATGTGGGAAGTTGTTGTTAATGGTATTCCAGTAACGCTTGATGGTGATGGAGTAAAGCAACCAAGAGCACCACCAACATCTGAAGCAGAGAGGAAAATCAGATCTACTGAGTACAAGGCACTTAGTACTCTGTTGCTATCCATTCCGAATGAGCATCAGAGCAGATTTGATACTTGTGAAGATCCCAAGGTACTAATGGAGGCGATTGAGAAGAGGTTTGGTGGTAATGATAACACCAAAAAGAATAAAAGATCTCTGTTAAAGCAACAATTTGAAAATTTTAGCCATGTGAAAACTGAAACTCTAACTCAAACCTTTGATAGGTTTACTAAATTAGTTGGAGAATTGGAAAATCACAAGGTTAAGATTGACAAAGAAGATCTTAACAGAAAGTTCTTAAGATCATTAGGTGATGAATGGACAATCTATACTGTTGGATTGAGGCAGAGTTCAGACATTGAAGTTAAGGAACTAGAAGATATATACAATGATCTGAGGAACTTTGAGTCTGAGGTGGAAAGTAAGAAGCAAGCAACTGGGTATAGTCATAATGCTGCTTTTATGTCTATGGCTGGAACAAAGGTAGAATCAAGTCAAATGGGTTCTACTTATGTTTCAGGAGGAGCAGGATCATCATCAAATAGTTCTAATGATCAGATATTAGAATCTTTCTTTGCAAGTAATGTGAATTCTTCACTTACTAATGAAGATCTGGAACAATTTGATGGTGATGATCTAGAGGAGATGGACATTAAGTGGCAAATTGCATTAATTACTCAGAGAGCAAAAAGGTTCATGCAGAGGATTGGTAGAAACAATTTTGCATATAAGAGGAATGATGCAAATTGGTTTGATAAGAGCAAGATTGAGTGTTTCAACTGTCACAAGATGAGACACTTTGCTAGAGAATGCAGAAACCCTAGGCAAGAGCAGCATGGTAATGGTCAGAGAGCTGGAAACAATGGAACTCAAACCAGAAACATTCCAATTCAGGGTGCTTCAGCAAATGCATTGGTGTCTATGGATGGATGTGGATGGGACTGGAGTGATCAAGAAGAACATGTAGTGAAGAATCAATGTCTCATGGCCATTGCAGAATCTGACAAAAAGTCAGAAGTTCCTACTGAGGTACAAAATAAATTGTGTTCTGCTGTTTGTAAACAAACTGTTAAACATTACAGGGATCATAATATAAAAGTGTGTGAGGAACTAAAACAATGGGAAATCAAAAGTAAACATACCATAGCAGTCATTGAAAATCTGGAAAATCAAATAAAGGCATATGAAGTCAATGCAACACAGTTTAAATATGACATTGAATATGCTAGGTGGGAGAGAGACATTTTTAAAGATAAAGTCGAGTTGTTATCTAAGAAACTTACTGAGGTCACATGTGAAAGAGATAGCATAAGACTTGATGTAAATAAATTAGAATATGCTTCTAAGAGTGGCAATAAACTTATTGATTCACAGATTCATGATAAAATTAAGACTGGATTAGGGTACAATAATGTACCTCCACCTTATAATCACACCTACTTTCCTCCTAAAAGTGAAATTGATATCAATTCACTTAAAAGAGGAATGACAGATGAGGTTAAAAAGGCTGATCCAATTAAAATTTTATCAGATAATGAGCTGTTTGTAGAAGGTGAGATTAGTGATTGGACTGAGGAAGATGATCAGAGTGATAGGACATCTGATAGTGAGAAAAGTGTAAAATCTGAATCATCTAAGTCTGAGTCAACATGTGAAAATGTGAGGAGAGTAATTACTGATCTAGTTTCTAATCTTAAAACTGATAAACTAGAAGAGGGTAAGAAAATGTTTAAGGAAAAGGCTAAACTGGACTTAGAGAATGTGAGCATGAATACTAACAAATCTAAACATGGGTTAGGATATGTTAGTAATACAATTGATTCAGTTACTAAACTAGTTGTTAAATCTGTTGTGAATAACTGTGTTAATTGTAAATGTAAAGCAAGTACTTCTTCTTCACAGAATTTTCAAAATCAGAAACCCAGAGGTAATCAAAGAAATTGGAATCAAATGGTTTTACAAAAACTGGGTAATAATGTTACTGTGATTAAAGAAATGTCTTGCTTTATATGTGGAAAAATGGGTCATCTTCAATATGACTGCTATCATAATCCTGAGAATGTTCAAAGGATTAGAAAACAGTCATGGACAAAAGCAAATATGATTAACAAACAAAATTTTAAATCAAAAGTTAATCGTACTGCCAGAGTTCAGAAGATAAACTCAAAGGCTAACATGTTAAGCACTGCTATAGGTAAATCTACTGCAGCAGTAATAACAAATTTAGCCAAAAGTTTAAAGACTAAAACAGTGGTAACCAAATACAAAAACAGTGTTAACAAAATTAACACTGACTCTTCGATTGGTAAAACAGTTAAAACTGTTAAGCCAAAGAACACTGTTAAGTCTAAAATTAGTTGGATTTGGACACCTATTAAGACTGATAAATTAACAGATCCAAATTCCAACAGTGCATCACAATCAATAATCTTCAAGAAAGTTGAATATGTGAATGCACATGGGAAACCCAAAGCCAAATTGGTTTGGGTTCCCAAGAGAAATTAATTCTCTTCTTGACTGTTTGTGCAGGGCAAGCCAAAAAGCTTATGGCACATCGATAGTGGATGCTCAAGGCACATGACTGGAGACAAAGGAAAGCTACAGGATTTCAAATCTTTTGATGGAGGATATGTAGCTTTTGGAAGCAATCCAAAGGGAGGAAGGATCACAGGGAAAGGAACAGTTCAGAGTGAAAAGCTAAGTTTTGATAATGTTTATTTTGTGGAACAACTGAGGTATAATTTACTAAGTGTGAGTCAAATCACAGATAAAAAGAACCCAGTTCATTTTACTGACACTGAATGCCTTATCTTGTCCAAGGAATTCAAAATACCTGAAAACATGATTTTAATGAGAATTCCAAGGCAAGATAATGTATATAAGTGTGACTTAGTAAATATGACACCTCAACCTGATTTAAACTGTCTTATTTCTAAAGCAAGTGTGAATGAATCTGAACTGTGGCATAGGAGGATGTGTCACATGAATTTCAAAACCATTAATAAACTTGTCAAAAACAAGCTTGTTAGAGGTTTGCATGAAAAGGTCTATTCATGTGATGATCATTGTGTTTCTTGTCAAAAGGGAAAGCAACACAAATCTTCATTTAAGTCCAAATCTGTGAACACAAATAGCACACCCTTACACTTATTGCATATGGACTTATTTGGACCAACCAGTATCAGTAGTATGGGGAAAAAGTCTTACTGCCTTGTGATTATTGATGATTACACTAGATTTACATGGGTTTTCTTTCTTAGGACAAAGGATGAGACAGGTGAAATACTTAGATCATTTATAACTAAGATGGAAAATCAATTGGATAAGAGAGTGAAGATCATCAGAAGTGATAATGGAACAGAATTTAAAAATCATGAGATGGAACAACCAGAGGAGGATGAGTTTGTGCATACACCTCCAACACCACCTACAGAGCCAGAGCCAGAAATAAATGAGTCAGTGTATGAGACAGTGGAAACAGAAATGAAGGAACCAGTGGCAGATGAGAATAAGTCTGATCATACTGAGGTTATTGGGTCAGTGGATAAAACTGCAGAAGTTGATATGGCAGATAAGACTGAGGAGTTGAAGATAGATGATGATGGTGAGGAAGTAAATAAACCAGAAATAGCAGTGGAAACAGCAAAAACTGATGCTCAACAACAAGTTGAAAAGACTAGGAAAAAGAGCATTCCAGTTAAAACTGCCAAGATGACAGGAACAGGAAAGAAGGTTGAAAGTCCAAAGAAGACATCTACACAACAACCATCTTTGCCTGGATTTCAGATTAGAGAACCTATTGCTGCTCCTGTTCAACAGAAGAAAGATTTGCCAAAGATTGATCCAAAAGATAAGGGCAAGGGAAAACTGGTAGAAGAACCAAAGAAGAAAAAGCAAAAACCAGTGCCACCAGAAGTAACTGCTCATGATACTGAATATGCACAAAGGTTACAGGCAGAGCTAAATGCAGAGGACTTGATTGATGTTGAGATTGAGGAAGGTAAGTTTGTAAAAATGACAAAAGAGCAAGTGGCAGAATGGGATGAATATTTGTTGAAGGAACAGAAACAGGATGATATTGAATATCTTGTTGATCAGATTAAGAAAAAGAAAGCAGAAGAAGCAAGAAAGAAAAAAGCTGCAAAACCACCAACAAAAGCTCAGATGAAGAAGAACTTAATTGCAAAGCTAAAAGGTGAGTATATTCCTTTGAATGCATTGAAACAGATGACTTTAGAGAGATTGCAGGAGTTATGGGATAAAGATGATATGAATCCTGATGTGATTGAGAAGAAAGAAAAAGAAAAGAAGGAAGCTGAAAAAGAAAGGAAAAAGGCAGAAAAAGAAAAGAAATTGAAGGAAAAGGAAGAAAAAGAAAAAAGAGAAAAGATAGAAGCTGAGAAGAGGAAGAAAGATGAAATTGAAAGAAAGAAAAGAGAGTTAGATGAAATTCCTGATAGAGAAAGGAATGTTGATGAATTGAAGGAGTTTATTCTGTTACAACCAATGGAATCTGAGGTAATTAATGTTGAATTACCTGGTATCATTGATTGGTCTATTGAGCAGTTTGTCAATCCTGTTAAGATTCACAAGATTAAAATTGAAAGAGCAGATGGAAATGTATCTTGGTGGAGATCTTTTAGGGATTTGATAAAAAGAATTAGTAGGACTGATTTGGTGAGAATGTATGAGATTGGGATGGAAAAGGATTTAGATTTGAAAAAGTTTGATAATCTGGTTGAGAAAGTTACATGGCATTGGATTAAGGCTATGTTTGAGCCAGAAGAGTTTCCATTTCAGTTTGCTACTTTCAGCAAGGTCAGAAATTGGATTTATCATGCCAAACCTGGAGTACATCAGATTGTTATGGATGATGCAGTATTTATGTGGTTATTGACAGATAGATTTTATGATATAAATCTGAGATTTTTGATGGGCTTGAGAAATGCAAGGTTACAAGCTGCAGTTTTAGATGATGTAGCTCTGGAATTGGTATATATGGTGCTGAATCAGATTCATAAGAAGGAGGAGATAGATAGAAGAAAGAGAAGAAATGACTAACAGTTTTGAAAGAATTTTGTGAAGCTCATAATGGAGGATTGAAGAAACTTAATGCTGTGAAGGACAGATTAAGTTTAGGGGGAGATTGTTGGGTCAAAACTGTTTCAGGTCTGAGTTGAAATTTTGATGAGAAGACAGATTACAAGTGATTAAAACTGTCTTTACGAAGTTACAACTGATAGAAGAAAACTGAAGAGAAGACAAGTGTTACAACTGATTGAAGATAGATTACAACTGATAGTTATGTGTCTGTAAGTAGTTAAAACTGCTTATGTATTTGTAACCGTTAGTTATATATGAAACAGTTAACACTGATTATATATTTGTACTTAGTCTTTGTTACAATTGAAGCAGTTACCACTGAATGTGTAACAGTTACAACTGTTTACTTCAGAATGGTAGTTACAACTGTTTATGATTTTGTGATAAGTATGAGTCGGTTATGGAAGTTATTTTATTCCATATTTGTAGGAGATTGTATAGGACTCTATGTGATATAAATAGAGATCCTTTAGACCTAGATAGAAAAACGTAATTGCGCAGCTTCAAGGTTTTCTGTAACCCTAATACATCAAGTGTATTCGTCTTATATTATTAATAAGATTGAAGCTTTCGGTATATTATTGTGTTCATCATATTAATTGATATTCGTTGATCTTCTTAATATTATTGAGTGTGATTCCGCAACTTCTCAATAATATATTCAAGGCTTATTACATACGATTGTTTATTAAGTTAAACAAGGACTAACAAATACGATACGAGAATGTAAAAGACACAAGGATTTAACGTGGTTATGTCCAATCTCCAACTTGGAGATTGGTCTAGTCCACGGGGCCAAACCGAGAGAGTTTTCTTTCTTATTTTCGTGGCTTAGGATTTATACAATAATAGGGTTTCAATATATATATTAAACTGTACAAAAAATAGTCGTCAAAACAATATATGGGCCATCGAATAAAAGTGCCGCAATATTGGTTTGTGACTCACGTGAGAATCCACCGACCTACCAAAACAATTAATTGCAACTCACGTGATCATTCCATCTCCCTTGTTCAATTTAGATTTCTTTTCGTACGATTTTCATATCTCAACATGTCAATCCTGAAATTCTGAATTTTGGTATTGAACTGGGTTTCGATCATTGTATAAAAGTTACTAAAAACTTTTTCAACCTCCGATTTTTTGGTAAATAAAAACACTTAGAGAGCTCTAGTGTGATTATCAATAAACGAAACAAATAGCCTTTGTGATCATCAATAAATTGCAATAACAAGATACGAGGATTGGTCTGTCACAAAGTTGATTGAATGAACGATTTATGACGTAATTAACTCTTGGTGGAGTTCCTCTTAACTAAACATATATAAACAAAATTAAGCTTACTGAAACATTGAGATGAAGCAAATTACATTATGCACACCTCCACACCACGAGGTAATATAGATTTGAGTTGTCTCTTAGTTGAAGATCGAGCAGCGTCTTTGTTCCTCAAGAAGTTTCTAACTATTATAGTTTGACAATATTGTTGCATATCTTGCCAGCGAGTATCAATCACAATTTTCTTGAGTGCAACAGAAGTATGTATCATATATATATATATATATATATATATATATGTGTGTGTGTGTGTGTGTGTGTGTGTGTGTGTGTGTGTGTGTGTGTGTAACAAGTTCAAAGTCACCAATTCGACCATAATAGCTCAGGATTTCAACAAACTTGAGGTGTTATGGGGTATACTAACACCCCTTGCTTTCCTCTTATTTATGATTGGCGCAGTCCAAAATGGCTGCAAGAAAACCCAATTATTATTATTTTTTTGGGTTTACTAACTGGAAATGCATCAAGTTTGAACGCGATATTAATTGTGTATACCCAACTAATTTTTTTTTCTATTGTGTGCATAAAACACACTTTTTGATGTAGTTGTTGCACCCGCAACCGGTCGTTGTGATTTCTGATAGTGATGCGGGCGCAGCAGGGGTTTTAAAATTTATATTTCGCTGGGCTTAAATTATACGTACTACCTACTCTGGTTAGCAAGCGGTAAGTATGACCTTAGATCGTTCTATGAATTCAAACGTGTGGGTGATTAAAGCTGGTGCTTTCGGTAGGGGGTATTTAGGATGGGACAAAGTAGGTAGGTTTGGGGGTTTTTAAACTAAAGACTAATAATTAAAATGCAGGAAAGTAAATTGCAGGAAATTAAAATACAGGAAAGCAGATAAAGATAAATATGTGATTGCTGAGACTTTGATAATTATTGTTTCAGGATAACAGAATAAATAGGGGCAATACTTAATATAATAATTAAACTATCAGGTGTAAACTCTAGAACCCTACTAACTAAATTTCCCATCGGCATGTCACTAGGAACTAGGTTATCATGATTCTGATCGGAGCAATACGCAAACTTCCAATACTTATCTAGTTGAAAGATAAGCAACCTATCTTGGCTTGATACCGAGGTGCATGAATCAGTAGCGTATCGTCTCATAGGTCCGACCGTTCTTAACCCCTAAAATAGTTTACTATTCTATTAGCGTGCAGATTAATAACTTTGTATGTTTAGACCGTTGATTATGTAAGACTTAGTGTTTTAAGGATTCTAGGTCACTAGGACTTTACTTTTATTCCTGAGTCTTGTTTTGTGTATTAAACCTTGGTTACTTCAACTTATGACTTAAGTTCTCCTTTTCAAACAGTTATACATCCCTGGATTATTCACAGTTTATAAAAACGTGTTTCATATGCAGACCATGCCTTTCAGCAATCGGACAGTGTACTTTACATGATAGTTCCACGGCTTCTTACATCAAACATGTGGTCAAGAGTAATTGACGGTGAAAGTGACACTCTAAACTAACTAAATGTAAAGTAACGCAGAAATGTAAACCTAATATATACAACAAGTGGGTTCACTGTGTCTTACTTGTTGCATGTCATGGGCACAGATAACTACTTACCATAATTAAGGTTGATCAAGTCCTAATTACTAGGTTGCAGTCACGTGGATAACCAGAAAGGGTACTCCATAAATTAAACTCAAGTTTATAAAGTCTTAACAGTACAAAGGTTACTAATTCCTATTTTATCTGAATGTGTTTTACGAACATCATTTTATTGTGCATTGACTCTCGTAGGATATACTAGTTAGTTGTGAAGTTGTATTATCCCTTCGGAATTCCAACTATTAAACCAGAGCTGATTCCAGTGATGTAACTACCTTCGGTCGTTTATTGACTTCCATACATTTGTACTCCGCTTGAAGCGTTTCCAGTACTATATCAGATAAACAGTCGAATAGGGGCCGTCACAATGCTTTACGATTTTCGTACACTAATCATATAATGTCATCCTTACTTATAATTATCTACATCATCAACAATCACAATAATAGACTACTCGCAATTCATGGCAACAAATATATCACATACCAGGCAATAACACATGATTAAAATACGAAATAAAGCAAGTATGATAAAGGTTTAGATATCACCCGGAAATAAATGCGTAGCAGCGTATTATTATTATTGACAACTCGTTCACACGTACAAAGATAAATCTCCAAACCCCTAACGTTCGTTCTAGCCTCTACGTTAATCCGTAGATTAATTACAATAATCCTAGACTAAAATATAAGAGAATTTCTAGAGTGAGAAAGTGGAAATGGAAGAGTGAGAGTATGTGTATGAGTGTGGATATGAGTGTGTGTTGAAATGAAACCTAGGGGCTTCTATTTATAGGAGAAATTTGGCTCACGTTAGCATTCTGATTGAACGTAAAAAGTCACGTTTTTGCGTACATAATTCCCACCTTTTTAGCCCCAAAATGGATGAAAACATTCAATATCAATACTTTTTCACCATAATTCATCATTAAGGCTAAAAATACGGCGTTGCTTCAAAAATCAAGTAAAATGGCCAAATAACGTACAAAATAGAGCACAAACGATACGTTCACATTCTACGAGCAATTTTAAAGCATAATACCTTGAAATTATTATTTGATTATCTCATTATGATCTTCAGGTAATTATGATCTCGTGGATATAAAGAACGCTGAAAACGGAGCTAGAACGAAGAAGATATGGCCAAACGAAGTTCGACCAGTGCACAAGACTTACGATCCAGCACACAAGACCACGAACCAAGGGAATACAACCCCACAGGGGCCGTATACACCCCCTAGAGGGCCGTATACCCCCCTTATGGGGCCGTATACCCCCTCTTTGGGGTGGTATACCCCCTTGTAGGGGTGGTATACCCCCTCTACGCTGCCGGATTCGCCCCGTTTGCTACCGAATTCGCCCTATTTGCTACCGAATACGCCCTATTTAAGGTGGTATACCCCCTTTACGGTGTCGAATTCTATAGCTCAGGGGGGTGTTTTGGAAATAAATGGATGCGAGGGTGCTGAATGTAAATTTTGTAATTTGAAGCCTATAAATAGAGGCTTAACCTCCTCATTTTCAAATCATCAAATCATCCATTCACACCTCTCACCAACAACACTTTCTCTCACTAGATTAGTTAGTAGCTTTCTCTCTCTAACACTACTCTTAGGAGTTAGAGGAGAAATAGTAGGAGGGGTTATTCTGTAATATTCGTTGGAGATACTTTGGGGAAGTGCTTTTGTAATAGCGGAGGCTCTACTCGTTGTAATCTTTCAGCTTATATTCAGACTATGCATTTATCTCGGTTATCTCTATCCTTATCTGTTATAATGCATGCCATTGTTATTATGCTAGATTTAGGATTCGTTACCATGATTAGTGAGTAGTTAGCTTTTGTGTTTGTTGTGATGTAGTTAGCCGTTGTAATGGGGGATGATGTTAATTTAAATATACAATTGGGATGATACTAAGCAACGGAGGTAACGTAATACGGCTTTCATTTGTATAGCGCTGGAAACATCACGAATGTGTGGAGTACAGAACTTGGAAGCTATGAAAGTCGTGGGCACAATCCGTTGTGGAAATATTATTCCCAATTGTTACAAACTGAAAACTATGTCTGTTTCACCTTTCATCTATGATTATAAACTGTTCATCAAACTATCGCCTTTCCTCCAATAAACGTGGTTAAAACCCTAACAGACAAGAAGTCGCGAACCTTGTTCTGAGGGTAATTAATTATCTGTGCTATCTATGCATGGTCTGATTTCGAAGCTTTGGAAATACCGCTAAAACCTAATGTATAGTACAACGTGAATAAATCAGGGATTTATTGGGTAATATTAAGTGAGGGCTGGGTTTATATCATAGATGGGTACGCTTTAATACAAACTGAGTTTAAACGGGTTCAGAGTGACCTAAATGTGCAACATGTGTGGAACACCATAAAACGTCCTATTACTTAGTATAGTGCCGGAGTTATCTCAGGTACAAAGCTACGGAACGGCCGTCGGTGTATACGCCCTAACTTGCATTAGTGCGCAAGGCATGGAATGCCGTAAAACGTCCTAGTACCTCGTGTAAGTGACGGAACTGTTTCTCCGGAATGGTTCCTGTACACCCAAGCTATGGAACGGACGTCGGTGTATACATTCTGAGCAGCACTGGGTCATCCACCAGCTCTGAACCTAACAAACCATCGATGAAAAGTTAACAGACGCTTTCCGAATTAAGGTCTTAAATGCTCTATTTGAATTAGAATACTTTATGGTATCAAAGAAAGGTCAGAAATTAAATATCGGTCTGTTACCTTATTCTTGCGCCCAGGAGTTAACTCCAAGACTGGTCACTTGTCTTCACAGATAGTGTTGGGGGTAGAGCAGCCTGATCTGATCAGAATCATGACAACTTAGTACTCAGTGACATGCTATCTGAGGAATCAGATAGTAGGGTGCTAGTGTTGACTCCATAAAGTACCTAAAACAGTAGAACACAAATACTTAGAAAGAATGTTTTCAATACATAAATCCAAACATCATCTCCCCTTAAGGCTAATGAAATCACAACAAACACTCCTCTCCATACTGATTATCTTCTACTATTTTATTTTGCTGTTTATTTAGTTTAATTTAGGACCTAAGTAATCAAAAACCCAAAAATCAAATCTCTTGTTTACAAACCCTACTAAATCTAATCGATAGTCTTGATTGCTTGGTTTCACAATACGGTTGATCTTAAGAACGACCCTGAGTCATTACTTGTCGCTATTCATAGTTATAAGTAAAACTTAGGTCCCCAGCTCTCTATAAATTTAAAACCACCCTCTCGATCGCCGCCTCGACTGGAAGGTCCGCAACGACCAGGAAGCGATTCCTGAACCGACCGTTGGGGCGCGATTACATTCCAAGGCACATGTTAGCAAAAGGTGGAAAAGGTGGTGCACCGGGTACCAAAAAGCGTGTAAAGGTGGTGCACCGGGTACCAAAAAGCATGTAAAGGTGGTGCACCGGTTACGCGCAAGGATCAAAAAGTGGAAACGGGGCAGGGGGCAGGTGTCCGGCGCCGCCCTGCTTGTGGCCGGCGGCGGCTGTGTGGTGGCTGGCGGCGGCTGGCACACCCCCCCGGTTCGCCGTCTTTTGCTTTGTTTCTTAATTCGTGCGTATTTTCTTCGTTATGCGTCCGTTTGCGTTGATTCTTTTTGCGTTGGATTTTTAATTCAAAAACGAAGACTTTGATGAAAAGAAATCCAAAAAATATGTCTCTGAACTTTAGATGTGTCGTACGAATCGTTTGGATCTTCCGGCGTACGTAGAATCTTCATTCTTCGTCCGTTTTTTGTTGTTTCTTCTTCTGTTGGATTCGTAATTCGAAAACGAACATCTTGGATGAGATGGATGTTGGTGATGGGCACTTTTGTCTTGAAATCTTGTTTTGATGCCTTGAATCTTCAAACGTGCGTGGAATCTTCGTTTTCCATCCGTTTTGCTTGATTTTCATCGTGCAACCTTGTTTTGACCATCTTGGCATAATACTATTGATTTGTACTGCTTTTGAGTTAAAATGCCAAGAATCGTTCCAGAATGAGAGAGATATCGGTAGTAAAAACGTGACTTTTTACGCGATATCAAGTATCCCACACTTAGAACTTTGCTTGTCCTCAAGCGAACTCATTCATAAAAAGCTTTTGGAAGGATTCTAATTGCATTAGTTTTTAGAGATACTATTTCCAAAGAACGTAAGATTACAGTTATGAAAGAGTTTTTACTAAAACTAAGGGTTTGTAGAATTTGATACCTTCTTCGAGCAACTTATATGATGATCATGACTAGGCAATCCTTACAAGTGGGTCACTCAAGTCACTCAGGTGTTTAGGGTTTCATACTTACTAGTGTCAATCACTCAGATAACCAGTCATGTCGCATTCTCGTCATAGGCTTGATCAAGAATCAAATCTCTTTTGATGAGGACGATACTAACCTCTCGAGATATCTTGGAAAGGAATCGGCTGCTTGGTTTTGAAGAAGGTGTGTGATGAGGGGTGTGATGGGTTTTTCCATGTATTTTCTCGAAACTGGGGTGCTTTTCTTGAGAGAGTCTCTTTTGAAATTTCTTAGATTTTGGAAAGACTTTGTAGCTTTTTCCGTTGGATTTTTCTTTCTTTTCTTGGCCCTTTTCTTGGTCGTGCCGGCATAATTCTTTTCTTTCTTTCTCTTTTTTGTTTTCTTTTCTTCTATTATGCCGACCTCACTAATATATATGGCCTTGAAGGTTTATCAATGGTATTAGGTTGTGATGGCTTTTCTCGCAAAAGTCTTAGGATATTGAGAGTGTCTCTGAAAATTTGTTGGAAGATGAAACTTCTGTAGGTTCGGGATGAATAATAGGAGGTTTTGATTGGGTGTGAAGAGTGAATGTTGAGTGGGTGGATGTTTGGTGGTGTAAGGGTGTTTGGATTCCTTAGAAGTTATCAAGATAGGTTGTATCTATGCCACGTATGGCACTCATTGGTGTGATCTCGAAATGCATTGCAAGAGCAAGTTCTAATTCAAATGTGTACATCGGCGCACACATGAAATGAAAGTGAAGCATTGTAAAGATGAATGCTAATTATGGGCTCAATCCTCACGAATCGAATGTTTTGGTCAATGTGTGCCTAGCCATGTGTTGCCCTTTTCGTCCGTATCTTATTCTAAAATAGTTTTGTTTCTTTGTTAAAACTCGTTTCTTGCTGTAATTTATAGTTTTGAAAGATAGGATTCCTAAAGAATAATGTTTTTGAATCCAAAATTTTTTGAAAATTTCTCCATTTTTAGCCTTTTAATGAAAATTTTGTTTGACTTACGGACAAGAGGTAAAACTTGCGGTTGAAGGCCGTATATCCCACACTTAGAGGAACATTGTCCCTAATGTTCGAATTTATCTGTTGAGTACCTCTTGTTGAAGTATCCCACACTTAGAGATTCTACTTATTTTCGGATTGTTTCTTAAGTGTAGTGTGGTTTTTAGGATCCCACACTTAGTTTTCGGAATATCAGATGAGATAATCAATGCATTAAACGGATAGAGGGTCTTGGAACGGTGTACCGATTTTGTTGTGCACGTTGTCGGCTACTCGTTAGAAGTCTGCTGGTTCGCGGTTTGTAGCTTACGTCTCCTGGCGTTCTTCATGGCGAGGTCCACAGTTTCTTTTGCTTTGGTCTTCTAAAAATAGTGTTTGAATCAAACAAACATGCCACTCAACAATTTAATAATAGCTGCTAATAAGAAAAGTAAAGTGATAACATAATAAAGTAGTAACTAGATAGAGGTGATGCTATGCATCCAAAGTACATCAAATACACACAGTAATAATAAAGTCTTGATAGAAAGTAGAAAGAAGTCGGAAAGCGGAGCAATCTATTGCTCGGCTGGTGGTGATACTGCTGCTGAAGATACTATAGGTCCAGGAGATGTCTCATCTGATGAAGAATCATCGTGCTGATAGTGGGTGCCTTCGTCTGACGCATCTCGATCAGCCTCTGCATCTGGTGTACCTGTAGTGAATACTCCATGCTGTATCAAATGATCAACAAATTCCCCTGCAGGCATGTCAAAGCTGTCCAGTGGGATCTCGGGTGTCCTCTGCTGAGAGTGTCCGATACTGGATCAATCGGTGCAGCTACAGGGCTGACACTCCTAAGAATCCTACGACTCTGAACAATGGTGGCTCGCGTGGAGACTCTGGATATCCTGCTGCTTCTCGAAGTATGCCCCCGGACTGAACCAACAGTTGAGGGAACATGCTGTATCGGAGTAGGAACATGTGCTGGTGGTGCTCATGGCGTAGGTGGAACTGTGCGAGGTGGTAAACCATGGCCACGGTCAAGAACTGGATGTCGGTGAGGTGCTGGAGTAGGAGCTGCAGGGGTATATAAGTGTGGTGGCGCTCGGCCCAATCCACACTGTATCTCTGGAAGTGGGCTCACTGGCATCCCTGCGATCTGCTGCCTCATAGCTCTATAACATCTGACCTGCATCCGCATCAGCCAGTACCAGTAATCGGGCCCCGGAGATGTCCCGTAATGGTATATGTAAGCAGGCATCTAAGCTCTAGGATCCGGGATAGAAGGTCCTGGCCTAGTAGGCTGTGGCGGTGCAACTGGGTTATCGTGGTCATCTGCATCCTTATCCTCATCTGACTCTGAGTCGCTGGTCTCTTTAGGTTGTTTCCTCTTCTTTGCTTCCCTAGGTAGAACTAGACCTGCTACCAATGTATCAACACTATCAGGGTCTGATGATCGTGCCCTAATGTAAACAGTGCCATCTCTCAGAATCCGAAGTATATCCATGCTTCTCAGAAAATTGTAATCTATCGGCTTGGCACTCCATTCTGGCAGGCTCTTGAATCTCTCTACCTCTGCTGTCCGGATCAATCCCATCCCTCGAATCAACCTTGTAATTATCGGACCCATAAATGATCTCTTTGCACCAAAGTCCTTTTCTTCCAAAATCCACTGTGCAACTAAATGGGCAACCTGAATGTTCCTCCTCTCGAGGATACATGTCATCATGGCAACATCAAAGCTGGCAACTCGACAGCTCGTCGTATATTTCCCATCGAATTAACAGGCTATCAACTTATGTAGAATTTGCATGACTGGATCTCTGAGTCTTGTAGCTTTTGTACCCGAGAAATATGTTGCTGGCGATAAGCTACTCCATGCCTCAGCTGGTGTGGTCGAGATGGAGATTGAGGTGGCTCCACTAGTGAATAGAGGGGAATGTATCTCCTCTGGTGTGTACAGACCCAAGTGCTGTGCAAACTGGGTTAGTGACAAGGTGAATGGATTTCCCATGTACCGAAATGTGACCAAACCGTCTCCAACCCTACTTCCTGTCTCGAATGTGTAGGTGGTCATGAACTTGGTAACCATTTTCATATATACCGGTTCATCGATGCTGAACATCCTTTTTAAAGACTCGAACTGCTGACCCTCAACTGGATAACTGAGTAGGCTTTCTAGTCTTTGTCTGAATCCCAATACTTGCAACCTTTCCCAGTCCACATATCTGAAACACCCGAATTTCTTGTCCCTCTAGATGCGTGCCATACGATCGTGATCGGGTGATGTACTAAGATAGGCAAGAGATCCTGTAAGTTGTCGTGCTGGGTTTAGCTTTTTCTTCTTCGGCGACATAGTACCTGAGAACTTAAGAGATTTAAAGTAATAGTTTCTTAAGAAAGAGAAAATTTAAAGCACTTCTCGAAATTCCCTATGGAAAATTCGAAATGAGGGCTTTAATTTTTGACAGTCCAAAGATTACATTAAATATCAAATGTCCCCAAGTGACCAGTAATTAGTTTTTATTACACTAAGGCAATCATTAATATGTGAAAGTATATAGTCATGGAATGACGGTAACTTTATTGTGAAGTAATGTCGTTTACAAAGTTTGGTGTCAGCCAAGTTTGAAACGTCATTATTTCACATTTTATAGTTGCCAGTAGGTTTTGACTTTTAAAAGTCCAAGTTGAAGTAAGGTTTTTGAATAAAAATTGCAATTGATTTGTTTTAAAAATGCAATACTTCAAGTTGACTTTTTAGGTCAAAGCTTACTTCAAATGATAATTTCAAGTATCCGTATGCCAAAATTATAACCTATACATGTAAACATTATTTTGGACATTTCCTAATTGGTAAACAAGTTAGGTCATGCATAAGGAGTTATTTCACCCATGTGTTTGGTTTTATTCAAGACTTTTTGTTTTCACAATAATGATTCTCTAGTTATATTGCCTACTTTAACTAGTCAAGCAAGTATAAGCATCCTAGTAAGCAAGAGTTGTCAAGTAATCCTAATTCACTATTTTATTCATGCATGCTAGTTAACTTTTTGTTGACTTTCAAAAGTCAAACTTGCTAATCCTAATTTATCCGCATTGTGCAATTAACATAGAGCAATCATTCAAAACACCACAATTACTTAAATATTTAACAACTAACACTTAATCAAGCAAAATTCTTGACTTAATCAATATGTCAAAGTACATCCTTTTGAAAGAGTCAAACTAGCATGGGTAAGTGGTAGTATCATGTAGTTCCTAAGCATCTAACCAAAAAAAGTCCTAATTCCTAGTTACTAGCTTAGATAACTTCATAGAATAAGATATTTTAAGTTCAAAGTAGGTTTCTTATGATCATACCTTTGTTTTAGTGCGTAAAACTTCAAAACGAATGTACAACCGAGAATAACATGCAACGAGGAGTTCAAAAGGACGCGAAATTGTAGAGTTTGGTGAAGATTTGATGGTGGTTCATGGTGGCATGGTGGTGGCCGGTTTTGGGAGAGGGGAAGGAAGGAGAAGAAGTTTTTTCTTGTTTTTGAATTATAAGGGTGCATGGAAGGTTCCTAGTAGTCCCTAGGAATATATGTCCTAATTCTAAGTACCATATTCCTTACATGGTCCCTAATGTACTTAAGTAGTACAAGATTAATATCCTAGGTAAAATTCTAATGTCCTATTAATTACTTTTACGAATCCTAAGTATATTTATTGTAACTAGCTACTTGTCAGTTTTTCGTTACGTTATAAACAATTTAAGAAACGCGTAAATTTTTACAGGGCAATTATAATCAACCTAAAATATTAAACTTAGCATATTTTTGGGTGTTTTAAAAATTATTTGTCTGACGTAGACTTGTTGAATGTACATGTTTCGGCTAAAAGCTTAACTTTGTACGTACTTTCTGTCTCGCACGTGTTTTCAGGCAAAAATTTTAAAAGCATTTTTCTTTTAAAAGAAACTTTCAAAAATTTATTTATTACTATATGTAATCTAAAATATGGTCTTTTAAAGTCGCGAGCCTCGACCTTTTCGGAGAGAATTGTTTTAAGATTCGTTCCAATCCCTATAAAGGGAAAGGGTTTAGATTTGCTCCCTTAAGCGAACGTTTTTAGGTACTAAACATTTTGAAAGCTCCCAAAGGACATTGTAAACTAAATAATGACGATTCTCTAATCCCCCTAGGACTTTTCGTTCTTCGTATCCTAAATTGATAAGATCACTAATTAACTTATTATATGCCTTCCTTATCTTTTTAGGGTTTGACAAACCGACGCGTGGTCCTTGGTCTTTGTATTTCAGATCGTGAGTGAGTTTATTCATGACTTCCAGAAACGCGTTCTCTTCCTGTGAATCAGGTTCTCCGGTTGTAGATTTAACTATCCTAACGAGGTCACTGATTTTGTCTTTTTGTGCGGAAGTGAAAGGGTATTTGGTAAAGGCAAAGATTCGTACAAGCTTTACGTGAAGGTCTTTTCTTTTAGCGAAGAGGGCTGTGTTGATTCTATCCTTGGAGGAATCAGGAAAAATGTCTTGCAATTTTGAGATCAAGTAACAGGCAGGGTCAACAAAGAATGGAATTTTACCAGGAATGACGATAGAAATCATCGGGTCTCTTGAACTCAAGTTTGTTGATCATTGCAGTGACATTGTGATTGATTAATATCATAGATATTGGGAGAAAATCCATGTCGGCAAGTGATTTAAAAAGTAGATCTAAATCTGCTATAAAGTTTAGTTCTTGGTCTCTGAAATTTGTGCAATTGCTTTCGCATTCATGACTCGACAGGCGAAGAAGGAATTCTACTTGTTTTTCTAATTTGGCAATCGTTTCTCGTTGTTCGTAGGAAAATGGGAGGTTTGTAGAGTTTAATTGCTTAACGAATGCTTTATAGACATTGACCCTACGGGAAGGATTGAAAGAAGCACCGAGGTGGCGTTCTTTAAAACAAGGTTGTTCTGACTCGACTGATGGAACCTTATCCACCACTTGATAAATGGTGTATTTGTGTTCTTGTGAAAGGAATGGAAAGATGCCGTCATTTCGAGAATCGGACGTGGTTTGGGTATACACTGATGTTTCAGGAATGAGGGTGATTATGTCACGAAATTTCGGAGGGTTGTTTTCGTAATCATCTTCGGGAAGATAATTGAAGTGGGCAGAATTTGGTAAACCAGGTAAATGCAAAGTTGGAGAGTGATCTTCTGGAGACGATGTAAGGTCAGGTAATTGGTCCATTTCATCAAAATCCAGGGAATGTTTTGGAATGGAAAGTGGGTCCTAAATTCTTCTTGGGTGTCGGAGGTTTCCTTAGTTTTAGAGGAAGAAGGTGAAAAGAAATCAGATCCTATCTCTTTTTCTAAGTAGTTAAAGAATTCCGTATCATCCATTGCCTTAAATTCATCCATATAAATGAGGCAAGAAGTGGGTTTTCTAGTTGTCATTTTTGAACTAATACTTATCCTAATTAACTAATACTAAATTAACAGTAAATTAATAATAAATACTATATTACTTAAATTAACTTTCGAAAGATATCTGAGAAGATTTCAATCGGAAGGATCTCCTAAATACTACTACTTAAGGAGGCTCTGAATCGTACGTTTGTGATTCCCCGGCAGCGGCGCCAAAAACTTGTTGCACCCGCAACCGGTCGTTGTGATTTCGGATGGTGATGCGGGCGCAGCAGGGGTTTTTAAATTTATATTTAGCTGGGCTTAAATTATACGTACTACCTACTCTGGTTAGCAAGCGGTAAGTATGACCTAAGATCGTTCTATGAATCCAAACGTGTGGGTGATTAAAGCTGGTGATTTCGGTAGGGGGTATTTAGGATGGGACAAAGTAGGTAGGTTTGGGGGTTTTTAAACTAAAGACTAATAATTAAAATGCAGGAAAGTGAATTGCAAGAAATTACAATACAGGAAAGCAGATAAAGATAAATATGTGATTGCTGAGACTTTGATAATTATTGTTTCAGGATAACAGAATAAATAGGGGCAATACTTAATATAATAATTAAACTATCAGGTGTAAACTATAGAACCCTACCAACTAAATTTCCCATCGGCATGTCACTAGGAACTAGGTTATCGTGATTCTGATCGGAGCAATACGCAAACTTCAAATACTTATCTAGTTGAAAGATAAGCAACCTATCTTGGCTTGATACCGAGGTGCATGAATCAGTAGCGTATCGTCTCATAGGTCCGACCGTTCTTAACCCCTAAAATAGTTTACTATTCTATTATCATGCAGATTAATAACTTTGTATGTTTAGACCGTTGATTATGTAAGACTTAGTGTTTTAAGGATTCTAGGTCACTAGGACTTTACTCTTATTCCTGAGTCTTGTTTTGTGTATTAAATCTTGGTTACTTCAACTTATGACTTAAGTTCTCCTTTTCAAACAGTTATACATCCCTGGATTATTCGCAGTTTATAAAAACGTGTTTCATATGCAGTCCATGCCTTTCAGCAATCGGACAGTGTACTTTACATGATAGTTCCACGGCTTCTTATATCAAACATGCGGTCAAGAGTAATTGACGGTGAAAGTGACACTCTAAACTAACTAAATGTAAAGCAATGCAGAAATGTAAACCTAATATATACAACGAGTGGGTTCACTGTGTCTTACTTGTTGCATGTCATGGGCACAGATAACTACTTACCATAATTAAGGTTGATCAAGTCCTAATTACTAGGTTGCAGTCACGTGGATAACTAGAAAGGGTACTCCATAAATTAAACTCAAGTTTATAAAGTCTTAACAGTACAAAGGTTACTAATTCCTATTTTATCTGAACGTGTTTTACGAACATCATTTTATTGCGCATTGACTCTCGTAGGATATACCAGTTAGTTGTGAAGTTGTATTATCCTTTCGGAATTCCAACTGTTAAACCAGAGCTGATTCCAGTGATGTAACTACCTTCGGTCATTTATTGACTTCCATACATTTGTACTCCGCTTGAAGCGTTTCCAGTACTATATCAAATAAACAGTCGAATAGTGGCCGTCACAATACTTTACGATTGTCGTACACTAATCATATAATGTCATCCTTACTTATAATTATCTACATCATCAACAATCACAATAATAGACTACTCGCAATTCATGGCAACAAATATATCACATACCAGGCAATAACACATGATTAAAATACGAAATAAAGCAAGTATGATAAAGGTTTAGATATCACCCGGAAATAAATGCGTAGCAGCGTATTATTATGATTGACAACTCGTTCACACGTACAAAGATAAATCTCCAAACCCCTAACGTTCGTTCTAGCCTCTATGTTAATCCGTAGATTAAATACAATAATCCTAGACTAAAATATAAGAGAATTTCTAGAGTGAGAAAGTGGAAATGGAAGAGTGAGAGTATGTGTATGAGTGTGGATATGAGTGTGTGTTGAAATGATACCTAGGGGCTTCTATTTATAGGAGAAATTTGGCTCACGTTAGCATTCCAAGGCACACGTTAGCAAAAGGTGGAAAAGGTGGTGCATCGGGTACCAAAAAGCGTGTAAAGGTGGTGCACCGGGAACCAAAAAGCATGTAAAGGTGGTGCACCGGGTACGCGCAAGGACCAAAAAGCGGAAATGGGGCAGGGGGCAGGTGGCCGGCGCTGCCCTGCTGGTGGATGGCGGCGGCTGTGTGGTGGCCGGCGGCGGCTGGCACACCCCCGCCCCGGTTCGCCGTCTTTTGCTTCGTTTCTTAATTCGTGCGTATTTTCTTCGTTATGCGTCCGTTTGCGTCGATTCTTTTTGCGTTGGATTCGTAATTCAAAAACGAAGACTTTGATGAAAAGAAATCCCAAAAATATGTCTCTGAACTTTAGATGTGTCGTACGAATCGTTTCGATCTTCCGGCTTACGTAGAATCTTCATTCTTCGTCCGTTTTTGTTGATTCTTCTTCTGTTGGATTCGTAATTCAAAAACGAGCATCTGGGATGAGATGGATGTTAGTGATGGGCACTTTTGTCTTGAAATCTTGTTTTGATGCCTTGAATCTTCAAACGTGCGTGGAATCTTCGTTTTCCATCCGTTTTGCTTGATTTTCATCGTGCAACCTTGTTTTGACCATCTTGGCATAATACTATTGATTTGTACTGCTTTTGAGTTAAAATGTCAAGAATCGTTCCAGAATGAAAGAGATATCGGTAGTAAAAACGTGACTTTTTACGCGATATCAGTAGTTTACCTACAACTTGCCTGTGTGGAACTGGTTACAATATTTTTTTATCCTAGTCAGATGACAAGCTAGCGCCATGTGTCCTACTACAATCTGATATCACTCTTCAGTCACCATCTCCGACCAAACTCAGCTCCCCGGTCACCATTCCCGGCAAACATAAATGCAACCTAAATATTATCTCAACTAACACCTTAATTGAAAACCTAAAAATGAGAAACGATCAATCTTAATGGGATTTAAAAATCGACGATCATTTCCAAATTCCGTACGCGTGCTAAAATAATGCTATTTATTAGAAGCTTTATAAAATATTTCGAAATAAATAAAAAAATAAACAATAACGTAATTAGGAGTAGTGCAAATAAGCCAGGATTCACCCGCCGCTGTCATAGCTAAAATATGCCAAATTCCGTACACGTTGCTGCTGTAGTCGAATTCCGTACACGCCAATACTGAAGTCGAATTCCATACACGCCGCTGCCGTAGTCAGATTCTTACTGGCCGGAAATTGCAGGTTTCCGGCGAGGGGTTAAACGGAATCTTCATATCACTCGTTGTGTTCGTTTCCAGTCAAAAACCCTCACCCTTTTTCAGATCTAAGCTTTCTTCCTTATTTTTAGTTTTAGATAAGTAGTAGATGGCAAGAGTTACTGGTGGTAACGGTGGCCGGATTTTGGCGGCGCTAATAATGGCCGGAGTTGGTAGTCGTAATAGTGACCTAAGTTTGATAGTGCTGATAAACTACACAAGCTAGCCTCTACTAATTAACTACATAACTAATCTAAAAGAAAAGGAAAGGATTACCTTCCTAATCATCTGTCGCACCCCCAAATTATGATGCGGAAGCGGGTCAAATCGGGGCGCGACTAATCAATACACAAAGCACATAAGATACATAATGAACAACCACTACATGCGTCGTTTTACAAAATACATTGATTAACTTAAGAGTCTACATATGGTTTACAAAAGATGAGTTCGCATAGATAGTTGAGAGATTTTAATACATATCTAATTTATACAAAATATAGAAATGCAAGGAAATCTCTTGATGATTATATGATTGCATGCGACTCGAGCTACAGTATCCTGATGGGCAGTCCAACCTACTGCTGAGTACCTGGGATAACATGCTAAAAGGTCAGCTATAAAGCTGGTGAGCTCACAGGTTTGATAGGATAATATATGATTTGTGAACCGCAAGATTTAATGATTTGATTTACAAAGCATGTAAATAATTGAATAATGAGTATCACATGAATATTTGTAGTTAAACAAATAAGTAAAGATTGATACAACTAACATGAGCACATAGTCTGAGCTTAACTGAGGGGTCAGGATCACAATCAAGTGCCTGATCGAGGGTGCCTCTATGCGTATGCCTAATCAACATACGTTTGAACAAATGATAATGCGTCCGTTTGACATGTTAGTGCTTGCTAACTCGGACGGGGATTGTCAATCCCATATGGTACCATACACTAACATTCACACTAAATCATATTAACAGAACTATGCTTCAGAGGACTTTGATTGATTAGATGAAAACAACTCATGCAGCATACGTGATAATTTGATACTTGCGTTCACATGTAAAACAAAACGAGCATGTATCTCACCCCTAGGTAAAAGCATTTAAAAAGGGGCTATGAGACTCACCTGAGCCTAATGAATTGTTAGCCAACAATTATAATGATTCACAATGATTTGATTTCGTTACAACGACCGAACCTGCAAGGCGTCTTAGACGTGCAAGGTTTTGATAATGATTAGATATTGAACCTGCCGGGCGTATTAAACGCGCAAGGTTTTGATTGATTAGATGACTCTACGGACCATCTATGCTAGTTGTTCCCTCAACTAGTTATGCCCAAATACTTTGGTTGTCGATTATGTTTGAGTTTTGAAAATGTATACGGGTCGTTGGTGACGGTTTGTAATAATAATTTCAAACTATTATTATTATACATGATTTGTTGTGCTTATAAAAGTGTATGTGTTTCATATATAAGTCGTATCGTATAGGATTAGTTGTTAATCAAGTTCATTGTATCCGTTACACTTTATTTCATAAATTACAAAATTTGGTACGAGTCTGAAAACAGTAATCTGTCATTTTCGGCCCCTAAACGACCCCGGATGGCCTAAAACTGACAAGGCTAAGGTACTTAGCATTGATTATTGGGTCGTTTCCGAGTGACCTTGCGAATTTGAGCTCAATCCGTTATAATAAATTTTCCATCGAGAAGCACGTTTGTAAGACTTATGAAATTGTCGACGTTTTCGAAAAAATGTTTATTCTGTTTTAGCTAATATCCGCCGGATCCGTTTGTTGATCCGCCGGATCATAAAATATAACGGGGGATCCGCCGGATCATGTGTTGATCCGCCGGATTGAGTGTGTTTGGTTTGGATCCGCCGGATCCTTGGAGTGATCCGCCGGATCGGGTCGATTTTGAAGGGTGATCCGCGGGATCCTACTTAGATCCGCCGGATCCGCATGAACTGGAGATAGATCCGCCGGATCCCCTCTAGATCCGCCGGATCCTGGTTCAAAAACAGGGTCTGTTCGAACGAAAATTCACAAACAACAATTTGGGTTTGATTTGGGGACATAATCAGTTCATAGAACATCTAAGCATATTAATATATGTGATTTAAACATGTAAAATTAACAAAAACGTAAACGATTCCTTACAATTAAAATGGAGACCGGAGATGGAGATGATGATGGTGAACGAAGAAGATGATGAAGATGATCACGATGATGATGATGATTATTGATTGTAGTTGTTGTTGTTAATTGTTATTGTTGTTGTTTGGTTTGGAACCGAGAGAAGAGAGAGCCGAGAGAATGAGAATGAAAATGAATATGAAAAGGGTGCGTTTGATCTAACTGGCCAACTCCAATTATTGGAGTTGGTTGGTTTATATTCGCAGTACAAAACGCCCATGTTTTTGTACCCGATCGAAAAGTAGTATAATATTTTTAATCGATAAATTTCTAGAAATGGAATCGTATTTACTTTTATTCGAGGTATTTTATAAAAATACATTGAATGGGATATAAAAATATATCTTTGTTTTACGTTTGAGAGACGGATATGATTTAATTAGTTTTGTCGCGTTTGAGTAAAATGATATAAAATGAAATATGTTTTATTTTATCTGATGTAAATAATAATTATTAATTTCAATAATAATTCATTATTTATATATAGTTTTGTCGTGGACGTTTGATTTGTACGATACGAGATACTTGATATATTATCAAAATAATATATAATAATTATGAGGGTATTAAATAGCAATTCCATATTACTTAATTACTTGATTTTTACCAACGCCGTATAATTGAATCGGAATTCGGCCGATTTGAAAATGAACGATTAAATCAAATCGAGTACTGATATATATATTCATCCATATATATTTTGATACATACAATTAGCCTAATACATAGCACTAACTACATGTATTACATAATGATTAGGAACTAATTTCTAGTCCTAATTTGACGGGTGTTACATCATCTCACTAGTCCAAGGGTTAAAAACCCTAGCAAGAAACTAGAGAGAGAACCTAGAGAGAGAAACTAAAGAAAACCTAGAGAGAGTGAGAAATGAGAGAAGAGAGTTGAATGAGGGATGATTGAAATGAGAGGAGGAGGCCTCCTATTTATAGTTGAGGTGGTGGATCTCTTGTAGAAGCCTTTAAGCACAAAGAACAAGTATTTAAGCTCAATCGGGGGGTCACAAGCACACGGGGGGTGCAATTGGCCCTTGGTACCAATTACGAAGAAAAAAAGGAGACCAATTGGCCCCTTAGGTGCCATATACGGCCCCTAGGGGGGTGGTTGGCTTTTCTCTTTCACTCGCTCTGTTCGTTGCTTGTTTCGCCCGCATCTTCTTCGTTTTAAGCCCGATTTGCTTGATTCTTGCGCCGTTGGATCCGTCTTTCCGTTACGCTTCTAATGACACTGAATTTGCCAAATTTGGAGGTGTATAGCTTTTGCGCGTTGGTGTGTCGTTTTATAATTTAGAAATGGAAATACCTAATAAATACTTTTCACACAACCAGGCAAGAATACCTGATCGAATGTAAGTATAGACTTGGTAAGTCCGAGTCGATCACAGGGAACGGTGGTATTTATATAAATAGAAAGTACTAATTAACTAAAAAAACAGTAAATAAGGGAGGCGTTTTAGTTCCGTGCGAACATATTAATTGAAATAGTAAATTAAACAATAGAATACTTAAAATTTAAAATGACAAATAGGAAACAATAGGAAGGAATAAGTAATTGTATAATTAACGTCACTCAGATTCATATATCCCGATTCTTTATGTATTGATTATCTAATTGTGATTCTTTTATATCAATTTAGTCACTAATCAAAGATTCTAAATTGAATGTGAACTAGCCAACTTTTCGGGTCCAACTAATTCCTACAATTTAGGGTCCAACATTAAACATTGGTCCAATGTCACAAGACGATCAGTCAATTGTGTGCCTTTCCCTAAATTGAGCATTAAACATTCACAACTTATTAAAATAACTCTAGTGGCATGACTCAACAATGCCTAATAATCTCTTATTGTCTTATTCATTTTTAAAGTGTATTATTATTTTCTCAACCTATCAGACTCAACATATTTAACAATGGTCAAAACCCTAGAATTATAACCATCAATAATTAATAACATTAAAGGAAATCAATCTCATTAACATTATCAACCACGTTGAGTAATAATAATTACCAGTTACCAATAAATAAGGATCCGCGAGCAATATAATAGTTTTCAATTAAATAACTTATTCAATACGCAATAACAATCGTTCAATAATCATAATCTGAGTTTAATTAATCACACAACTACTTTTAATATTCAATTCATCATCAAGACAGTAAACATCAGATTATTCAAGCTCAAAGTCATCAATAAAACTTAATAAAAGAAGTTATACCGAATTAAAAAGACGAATCACGAAGAACTTAGAACGAATAAACTTCAATCTCTATCCCTCGTGCCTCCAAAATGCTCCTAAAAGTCAAAATTAAGCTTCTGGGGTCGAAACCAGTCGATAGACACAAACCCTAGCCGAACTCTCCTTTTTAGGGTTAAAAACGCGTTTTATACTTTTCTGAGAAATCGATCCATACGGCGTATGGATTTCCATACAGCGTATGGATGAAAAATAAGCCCGGCCCAGCTACGCGTCATCTGGGCTTCCACCTCCTCAATCCATACGGTGTATGGATATTCCATACGGCGTATGGATTGATTTTCCAGCCGGTTTTCATATTTTCTTACTTTAATCTTTCAGCTTTGCTTTATTCTTCAAAAATGCATCATTTAACTCGTTTATTGATTGTTTTCCGTTCCTTTCTTCATAACGCTCCATTTCCACATCTAATTGCAAATACGAATGAAATCAATATCTAAACTTAATTAAATGCAATAGAAACATCTAAGAATAGGAGTAAAATACTACTAAAATATAGTACTTTTGAGCGTTTATCAAACGTCTCCCACTTGAATCCTACTTGTCCTCAAGTAGACTATCGATTCAAAAATCAAATTCTTAAGAAAATAGTCATCTTCTTTAACCTAAATAACTAACAAAGGAATTACACAACATCACCCACCTTCAACTCAAACATTTAAATTAAAAAATCTGTTAATTCTGCAAACAATTATTAAGAAACTATGAAATTACAAAAATAATCTACACATAATGTTATTATTCTTAAAACATCAAATAGTTATAATGATTACTGATATTGTTATCCACTTAAACAATCTATATTTAAATAATTGAGCTTAACTCATTATTATTCACGTAGATGTTCCCTTAAATTCCCAATAGCTATGTACTCTCATACTCATAACATGCCAATATTACATATTTTGAAAATCAAATCAAAACAATCATTTTTCAAATCAAGACATAGGTGACAGGTCTGTGCCTCAACACAACAAAGCGACATAACTTGATTTTGGTTTAGCAATATAAAATTTTTAGTCAAACCATTGGTGACAGGTCTGTACCTTAGTACAACAAAGAAACTTAATTTGACTACATTTTAAAATCATGAGTTCATTTAAACTCATTTTGCTCTTTTTCATTAAATATACTGACGGAGTCCAGGTCTGTACTTTCATACAACAGAGGAAACAACACCCAGTATATCCCCAAATGATATTAATTAAATTCCAAAATTATGGCATATCGCACACTACTCATATGAAATTTAAGACATACGTCATACATAACTAAAGTTCATTTAAAAGTATCATCTACTCCTTTATTTTCATTTAAAAGCTCAAAAATTCTTATATAAATTGCCTATCAATACATCATATAATGAAACTAAATAACATTTTTCACAATTTAATATTTAATTAAAAGTGTAGAAAATTTTAAAATTAACCTACATTGTTACAAAATAATTATCTCAAGAAAACAAAAATTTTAATTTAAAAATTTGGTTGAAAAATGGGCAACTCACAACCTCCTAGTTACTTATCTTAATAAGATAACAGCTAATCAAATTACAACATTCTCTATTTATTTAACAGGACAAGTATGTGGAAACTTAACTCTTTTTTCTTCCATCCCCCACTTAAAGCTGTACAATGCCCTCATTGTACTAATAATGAATTACTAAAACGAGAAAAAAGAAAATAAATTAGACAGAAAAACTCCCCTGAAATAGTGTGTGAATTATTGATAAAACAAGGCCGAAAAGATATTCATCACAATGCATTGATTCATTTCGCTGAACTTACTGCCAGCATCTCACGTGCACACAACAAATTCTGAGGGATCATTAACAAACAAGATTAAACAATACCAATTCTAAACATCCTAATTAAACATAAACATAAATAAACCAAATGCAAAATATCATAATATCCAAACCAAATTAAACTACTAAAAATAAAGATAAAAATAATAAAAATAAAATTTCTGGAATCAATAACCCAATAGGATGCATATCATCCTAATCACTGTCCTCCTCCTGATCATCCATGCTCCGGTACTGATGGGATGGCTCAGGCTGCTGATATGTATAAGATGGTCCTGCCTGATCTGGCTGTGGTGGTGGTGGTTGCATAAACTCCTGCGGCATATGGTACTGGAAAGGCTGATAAGTAAGATCAGCAGGATACTGACCAAACAGCTGCTGAAACAGGCCATCCTGATAATTGTCGTGCCCCCGTCCGTCGGTTGGGTTTTTACCCCGAATCGTTGCTCCGACCGCAACAGAGGTGAACGATTGTTGAAGTTTTAAAAATTTATATTTGCTGGGCTCAAACTATGCAAACTACCTACCTTGTGGGTAAGGTGGCAAGTATAACTCGAGTGTCGTCCAAAATCGGAACGAATTGAATTGAATTGGAACCTACCAAAGATGATTTCACAATAGGATGGGTTTAAAACAACGTAGGTATGGGTTTTGGTTTTATCTAATCTAACCTAAAGACAGAAATTAAAGTGCAGAAAAGTAAACGAGAATATAAGAAGCAGGTAGAGACTGATTGCTGAAACTTCGACGATTAGGGTTTCGGGATGATATCCATTATAATGATGATAGGTGATTACTCTGGTTAAGATCTTCTAAACGGTCGGTGTAAACACTAGGACCCTACATCTAGGTGTAACCCTAAAGCATATGTCACTGAATCCTAGGCTATCCTGATTCTGGTCAGATGGGACTGTCTTCAGACCCACCTCACCGTCTTTTTCGGAGACCAAGCGACCCTCTGATTGGGGTTAAGGAATAAGGCGACAGTCCACAACACTGACTTTTATTAACACCTATGTCTATCCAATTTTAACAGAGTAATACTAGTTGTATGCTGAATAAGTTAAACTATCGGTTAAGTAGAGTTTAGGAGTTTTAAGCATCTGGGAACACAGCCGGCATCCTTGCTTTCATTTCCTAACTCATGTTTTATCTGTTTAAGTTCTAATACTTCCATCATGGATTAGACTCTCCTTTGCCATCGGTCGTTCATCCCTAGGCATGCGTACATGGTGTCCTTATTTTCCACAGTACTCTAACCCTAGGTATATCTACGGTGTTTTAAAGACCTATTGTATCTTTACACAGCTTTATAACCAGAGGTAGTTTAACGGTGTACTATAGCATTTTCACGGCTTAACAAAACCTAGACCCGTGTCTGGAAGGGTTGCTTCCAGGTAATCCACGGTGAGATAGTCCACCGGCATTTCCTTGGCTTCCACGTATTTGTACTCTACCAGTGGTATTTCCAACGCTATACCAAGTATTTTGCCGTGTTACGGCGATCTCACAGTTTCATACAAACAGGAGATAACTGTGTATTCGTAGTTAGGGTTGATTAGATCCTATCCTAAGGCAACAGTCACGTGAGAGACCAGAAAGGGTGATTAATTAATTCTACATCCAGGATAAGTCTAAACATGTATGTAGCATAACAACTACCGATCATATATAAGATATATTAATTAAACATCATCCCTGATCCTAACATCTACATTTCAACAATCACATATTAATCTAGCTAATCAGCATGGCAACAATCATAGATCGTACTGAAATAATATGCAAAGTAAACATTATAACAGTAAGAAAGTAAGATAATATCACCGGATTAGAAGAGTAATACTGAGGATTACAACAGTCTGACTTGAATAACCTTGCTACAGCTTGATTACCCAATTACAACTTTCCTCTAGCTCTAACCGCTAACTTATATCTCTCTAGTTCTCCTCTAACTCCTAAGAGTAGTGCTAGAGAGAGAAACTAGAGAGAGAACTAATTACAAGAACAATTCTCCTCTAACTCCTAAGAGTAGTGCTAGAGAGAGAATTCTAGAGAGAGAAATAGAAGTGTGTGAAATGAAAGGTGTAAGGTGTGTTTGAAATGGTGAAATGAGTGAGGTATTTATAGGAGAAGCTAGTTGGCCTTGGTACAAGTCTTGAAGCACGAAATACAAGCATCAAAGCAGCATACGGGGCAAGAGGACCAGGGGGCAAACGGCACCTCACAAGCCAACCAACCCCGTATACGGCACCCTAAGGGCCGTATACGGCACTTAAGGTACCGTATACGGTACCTAGTGCAAAGGGGGGGGGGGGTTGGTGCTTGGTTTGGCCTCCGCTTGTTTCTCGGTTGCTTGGTTAGTCCGTATCTTCTTCGTTTGGGCTCCGATTTGCTTGATTCTTGCGCCGTTGGCTTCATTTTTCCGTTACACTTCTAATGAAACTAAGTTTGCCAAATTTTGAAGTGTCTGACTTTTGCGTGTTCCGGATGACGATCGGCGGGCTTCTAGACTGCACATCTTCTTCGTTCTTCACCTGTTTCTCTTGATTCTTTCACCATCGATCTTGGATTTTCCTATTGAATCATAAAATATGCATTAAGATTTACTTTGATAGGATAATCAAGAATGGAATATTTAAGGTGATTTGTTTTTGCCTCGGTTTGCGTGCAAAATGGATGTTTTTACTTATTTTTGTAGCAACGCCCGTATTTAGACTACCTTGGTGATTTTTGATGATAAATGATTGTTTTGAAATGTTTTTACCAAAGAATAGTCCAAAAAGTGCGGAAATAAGTACTTAAAAACATGACCTTTTGGGTCACATCAAGTATCCCACACTTAAGCGTTGCTTGTCCTCAAGCAACACTCAGTTGTGTCCCGTGAAAACATTTTATAGATTTTAGGTGAGTTAGAGCACCTCCAAAAAGTTACCACTTTGTCATATGGGAAAATCATTTAGAGAACATAGGGAAAGCTAAGATGATCCTTTCAGAAATAAGTATTGACTTTCCCAGGCATACTTTCCAAATCTCATGATCTTGGAGTATACATGACTAGGAGATCTCACTAAAGGTGGTCACTCAATTCACTCAGAGTGTATCGGGTTTCCTATCAATCTAGCACAATCGAAATCGCTCAAATAGCCAGTCATGCAACACTCATCATCATAAGCTTGGTCGAGAATCGGATCTCCACCACTTAGGAAGGGGACGGTGCTAATTATCCCAAGACATTCGAGTGGGTTATAGTGTTTGTGAGGTTTAAGGGGTATGGATAGTGGTGATTTTTGGTTGTAAGGGGTTGCTTATCATGGGCATTCTAAGAATCATGAAAAACTTATTGTAGAACGGAGAAGATAGCTACTCGTATTTCATTGAATCTTTCTTTGAAAGATTAATACTTGAAGCACTTTAGCTTTATTTTCTTTCCTTTTTCTTTTCTTTCTTTTCCTGCTTTTTATTTTCTTTTATTTCTTCAGAACTTCTTTGCCAGAGAACTTCCAAGGATATTTTTTTGCTTTTCTTTCGGAAATCTCTTCTTTCTTATCACGGACTTTTTCGAGTCTTTTCTTATGGTGTCAATTTTTGGCACTCTTGATTTTCTGATTTTGGTAAACACGGAGGAGTAGATCAATTCAAAAAGAGATTCTTCAAGATGTTTTTCATAACCTTAAAAATTCCAAGATAAGTTGTTGGGAATTTGGGAAAAGTGGTTAAAGATATAGGGTTTTGAAGAAACGAAAGGTTTAGGCTCAAAGGTTTTTTCTAGGCGGATCATCGATATTAAAAATGAGTATCGGAAGGGTTTTGGGCTTGAAAAGGTATGTAAGAATGGGTTTAATCCTAAGGAATGTTGAGATCATCTAATTGCACCTATACCGCGTACGGTACTCTCCAATGTGGTCTCGAAACGTATGTCAGGAACAAGTTCTAATTTAGAGATACTAGCATCGGCACACACAAGAAATGAACAATGTAGCATTTAAAATGAATGCTTTTAAGGCTCAAAACCTCACTACAAATTTGGGTTTGTATGTGCCTAGCCATGCTCCTTAGATTGTTAATACTTATTTAAGAAATTTCTATCTTAATTTCCCTAATATTCTTGAATAACTAACTCATATTAGAAATGGTTCATCTTCGAAAGAAATCGTAACTCAAAAATAGTAGAGCTAATCGAACGATTCAGCTCATACTTTATTTATTTTTGTTTAAAAAGATTTGAAAATTTTGAAAATTTGAGGAACATTTTCTGAGTAAAGCTATTTGGACATTAAAATCTGTAAAACATCTAATTCAAGGTATTCTATACCTGCTATCCCACAGTTAGAGGAACATTGTCCCTAATGTTCTCTTGAGTTGAGATTATATTTGAAAATATAATCCCACACTTAGAGTTTGAACATATAGAAAATGTTTCTCAAGTGTTTGGTTTGGGCTGGAATCCCACACTTAGTGATAAGTTTACAATAGAGTATAGATTACTTTGCATTCCTAAGCTAACAAAATGAATCAATGTAAATGAGGTGAAAGATAAGAAACTCCCAGATGACGATTTTAACGTTTAGAGGCGAAAGCTGAGGATTCGAAGATCTTCATTAAGAGTGATTCAGCTCCTCATGTCCTTATCTGGTGTACATCGCTTCTCATTCATGCTTAGCTAAGAGTCGATCCATAATGTAAGTGGAAATTATTACGAGTGAATTTCACACTTTTGTGATTTAAGATTTGGAGACGATTTTTGCTAAGATGTCTTGGAGTGTGGGTTGAAATCCCACACTTAGATCTTTGAAGAGTTACGGTGCATGTGCGAGTTTCAGAAGAAGATAGACTAAAGCTCCTCTCTCGAGATGTGTGTAAGTTCTGTGGTCCACAGTTGTGAATTCCTTTGTTGTCTGCCTTTTACTCCACGGTTCTTTTCTTGAACGCTCGTCATCTCATATGGTCTCGTGCTCATTCACACATTCAATCACTTATTCTAAATAAAGAAACAAACATAATAAGTAAATACGATAAACGAAATATAATAATAAAGTTTCAACCATAAAGGTTGACAAATATCCCAAATAGTTTAACCAAGTGCAAGAAAGAGGTCACTGTAATCAATACAATCCAATAGTCAGTGATATGAGATATGAATCAAAAAATATGTAGGCTAGAATGGAGGATCCTTTGCTGGTATGTCATTAAGCTGAGCTGGAGGTCCTGCAACTGACTGCTGTCCGCTAGATACCCTCTGCTCATCTGGAGGAATCAATCCTCGCTGAATCAATATCTGCCTGAGAGTCATCGCTGGAAGCGCCATCACATCATCATAACCCTGAGCGAGCATGTCCTCAGTGGTAACACTTGCCGTCTGTAACATATCAAGGTAGAGCTGCCTGAGAGTGCTCTCAGTAGGAACCTGATCTGAGAAGATGGGGCCCAAATCCAAGTAAGGGCCGATGCTACCAGTGAACAATGCATCGGTGCCAATGTAGAGCAGATCTGGTCTGTATGATGTGCTAGTCTCCGGATGCTGGTCATGGGTCGAAATGGGTACAGTCGGACGAGGCAATGATGCCTGCTGACGGGCTGGTGATGGTATGTGTACTGAGTAGACTCTGGCTATATCAGATGTGGATCTGTGAGTGGGTAGTGGTGCGGAGTATGTGGTAGGTGTGCGAGGGCATCTATATGGATGTGGTGGCTGAGTGGAGGTATGTGGATGTGGTGGAGGAAAGGTGGTGTATGGGCGAGTGGTGGTATATGGGTGAGTGGCGGTATGGGTAGTGGGTGGTGGTGGTGGTCCACACCTGTATAGGATGTGATCATGCTCAGGGGTACCATGTCTCCTAGCTGTTAGAACCTGCTGATCACGGATAACCTGTAAAGCATGTAATAGATAGTACTGAGTAAGTGGAGTGACCGGATCCGTGTGATGCACAACGGCCTGTGTAGGCAGTACTGATGTGTCTGCTCCTCGTGATGGCTCAGGTATCTCTGCTGCTACTGGTCTCTGTGGCTGGGGACCAACATCTCTATCCTCTGTAGTCACGCGCTTCCTGGTCATGAAGCATCCAGGAATGGGCTGCCGAGTCTGATACCATAAGCACTGTCTCTCAGGTCCCTCATCAATCATCCTGATCAACTTGCAGTACTCTAGATCAAACGGCTGCGAACTAGCGTGATGGGTGTAATCCTCACGGTGACGGTCAGTGAGAATCCCCATGCCGACTAACAATCTCGTGATAATGGCTCCCATGAATACGTGGCGTCTATCCTCTCTCTTCTCCTTCCACAATCTATCCGCAATGATGTATGCGACATTCAGGTTCTGCTTCCTTATGATCGCATCCATGAACTTAAGCTCTTCTGATGTAGCAGGTCCGGCATCTCTTTTTCCAAAGATAGTACAGCACAGGAGCTTGTGAAGAATGTGATGAATTGGTCGGGTCATGAGTGAAGCTTTCACTCCACTCCTGAAGGTTGTCCCCGTCAATCCTCTCCATATCTCCTTGTGATCCCGTGATGGTAAACTGGAGATAGACTGGAAACTACTGGTGAACTAATCAGAACTGGCCTGAGACTGTGTGTAAAGGCCAAGGTATACCCCGAAATCTCCCACTGTCATACGATACTTCTTCCCACGATACCGAAAAGTGATCTTCTTATCAGTGATCTCCAATCTCTCTCGGAACTCGTAAGCCATCATAAACTCAGTGACGACCTCTCGGTATATAGCCTCATCAATGGAGAAAAGATGGAAAAACGCAGCATGTTCCTCGCCATCTTTATCATACTTAATCAACTCTTCCAACTCATCCCTAATACCCAAGCGTCTCATATCCGGCCACATGATGACTCTGTTTGACCCTAAGTATCATCCCATCCATTTCTCAATATCGTCCATATTCTCGAGGGATGAAGCAAGCTTCCTCAACGAAGGGTTTGATAGATCCATCCGTTGACAAGAAAATGAGATGCATAAGTAATAACAAATTGCTAAGTACATTTCCAAATTTTAAACAAAAATTGGAAATGTAGGCTTTAAAATATGAATAAATCCGCAATTTATTTTAAACTAAACCTAGGCCTAACCAATCCTCAATCCGCAATTTTCGCAACCATTAGTGTCTAACCTATTCCAAGGGTATTAAAGTAATAATAATACTAGCGTTTAATCTAAGTAAACTCGTCATTTCAAACAACTAGCAAATATTTTTACTTTCATTCATGGCAACTTAATCTAAGTGAGCATGACCATGTAATTACCTCAAATATATCAAGTAAACCAAAAAGAGCATAAACTAATTTATTAATGCAAATACCATATGGTTAAGGACACGTGTTAACTTATTCGGTTACTTTTAACAATTTTGCAAGATTTATAGATTTTGATAAATGAATGACGGTAGCTTACGTGTGATGGTCATATTAAAAATATTCAACACCTTATTAATTAAGGTGGTGAATAATTAAAATAATCAAGGACCAAAAGCTAACTAATGATTTATTGAAAATCTAAGAAACTTGCCATGATTTAATTAACACAAGTACCATTTAAAAATTGAATATTTAAAATAAAGTATGATACTTGGTTAATTTTTAATCACAACATGCTTACTTTAACTTTCAATAATCCTAAAGATCATTCAAAATAAACTAGCAATCATGTAAACATGTTTATCAAATCATACTAAGCATGAATTAATCAAAACAAGTCAAAACAAACTACTAGTTACCAAAAGTCAACAAATCAAGCAACTTTGACCACTTAAAGTCAACACTTGAAAATCAAAGTCACAAATCATCAAGTAATCTACTCAATCAAGCATGTAATCATGTTAAGCAACTATGCAAGAACACTTTTGAACCATAAAACATAAGATTTCACCATGGATTTCATAGATCAAAAGTTGAAACCCTAACTTTTAAAAAGTTAATGAAATTTAAAGATTTGAGTTAGGAATTACCTTGCAAGTGATGAAATGATGTTATGTATGCAAAAGAGATGATAACATGAAGAACTTGAAGCTTTAAATCATCAAAAATGGTGGAGAAATGGAGGTTTTAGAAATGGTGATGGGGGTGATGGAGGCCGTAGGTTTTGGGGAAGAGGAAGGAGAGAAAATTTTGACTTTTTGACCTTTTGTTTGTTAGTGAATCCCTTCCTCTTGGTTTAAATACGTTTCGATTTAAAACGCGAAAGATACGATACGTACGATTGGTTTTCGAAAGGTTTTAAGATTTTTAATAAAGTAACCAAAAGTAAATACAAATCTTTATAAAAAGTTTTCGCGAATTAAAATTGTGTTTTAAATTGAGCGTGAAAAGTTCTTTGCGTTTAAATTAAAACGAGTTTATTTAAAAACGAAACAATATTTTTGTGTACTTTGAACTTTAAAACAAATCATAATTAATTTACCAAAATTTTAAATTTAAAACTTTGTTAAATTTTTCTGAAAAGATCGAACTTACGCAAATTGCGCGAGTTTAAAGTTTAAAGGACGTTTTCTTGATTTTTAATCGAAAGCTTTAAAACGAAAAATTAATTTAAACTAAAATTAATACTAACTAATATTAATTAACCTAGATAGGCTTGGGGTGCCTCCCAAGAGCGCTTTGTTAAAGACGAAAGCTCTTCCATACCAGACTTACTGTTTTACCGGATAGTGTCCGAGATGACACTTTTGGGTACGGTTGATGCTTTGGATAGAGACAAGGTATAGCGGGAAATAAACGTACCTCGGAGAGCTCGGATGACATAGTAAACTAAATCAACAGGATTTATGAAATACCGTTCAAATTCTGTTAAGAATTCTCGTTCTTCCTGACTGAGTTGTAACAATGCATCGATAAAACGATTAAATTTCCGTTTCACCTTTTTCTGGTTTGAAATGCCATCCCTAAATCATGTATCTAGATAAGACAGATCATAGAGCAGTTTTGAAAGTAAATCCACAAATTCCGTTTCCTCAGAAGAATCGGGATTTCTGTAAGTAGTGTGAACTGCTTGCGAAAGCTCTTCGATATAAATCTTCTGTTGGTTAGTAAACGGGAATTTGGTTTTTTGGAATAACTGGATTAGCTGGATATGGATCTGTTTTCTTTTTGCAAAGAAAGCAGCGTCCATAGCTTCCTCAGTTGATTCGGGGAAAATAGCTCTAAGCTCATTAATTAAATAAGTAGCAGGATCAACAAAGAATGGAATATCTGCAAGAATCATGTCAGACTTGATAGGGCTTCTTTCTATCCAAAATTCAAGCTCGTCAATCAGGAACGCAACATAACGATTAATCCTAGGTTGTGAATCAGAGGGATAATCGGTGCTGGCAAGTAAATCCATTAAAAGATCTAACTCTGATTTTAACAATAGCTCGTCTTTTCTACTGTGGTTATCATGAAGAAGTCTAATAATCCTATCAATCTCAACAAAGGTCTTTCTCTGCTCAAATGTAAATGGAAAATCAGATATCTTAAGATATTTCAGAAAGTTGGCATGGATATCTATCCTCCTATTGGGCTTGAGAGAATTTCCTAAGTGATGGTCTGTTTCTGATTCGGGTATATGATTCCTAGATTCAGTGTTTAATCGGGTTGGTGTTTCTATCCTAAGTTCATTCTCAACCTGATATTGGAGACGCTCTTCCTCAACAACACTTGAATAAAGTGTAGTGGGGTGGGCTCGCAAAATATCTGGGAGATCGTACTCAAAGTATTCATCTAAACAATGAAGACGTTCATTCAAATCCATCCAAGGCATGGGTGGATAGAAGAACACTTCGATTCCAAATGGTTCATCATCAGGTAAAGTAGCATGTCTAATATAGTGTGGATACCTAGACAAGATTGACAGAATCTCAGGGTCAAGTGTGGGTTGACCACTTAAGGTAATAGTAACAGAAGCTGGAATCTTCTGCTGAGATTCATTAAATCCTAAGTCTAAGCTCGATATTTTTGAGTTCTCAACTTCATGGTTACCACAGATCTCTCTAACGTCAGAGGAGTTTGACACATACTCTGAACAGTCAAAGAATTCTGCATCTACCAAAGCTGTCATCTCATCCGTCATCATTTGATTGAGAGGAGAGATGGGGTTTGAAGGAGAATTAGGGTTTTTCATTTTCTAATTTTTATGTATTTTCTAGGGTTTAAGAACTAAGTTATCTAACTAATAAAGCAGTTAACTTCCTAAGTAATGATAATCTTAAGGAAGGATCTCCTAAAGTTAATTATCTAAGGCAGAATTCAATTCTTGACGAAACCGATCCCCGGCAGCGGCGCCAAAAACTTGTCGTGCCCCCGTCCCTCGGTCGGGTTTTTACCCCGAATCGTTGCTCCGACCGCAACAGAGGCGAACGACTATTGAAGTTTTAAAAATTTATATTTGCTGGGCTCAAACTATGCAAGCTACCTACCTTGTGGGTAAGGTGGCAAGTATAACTCGAGTGTCGTCCAAAATCGGAACGAATTGAATTGAATTGTAACCTACCAAAGATGATTTGACAATAGGATGGGTTTAAAACAAGGTAGGTATTGGTTTTGGTTTTATCTAATCTAACATAAAGACAAAAATTAAAGTGCAGAAAAGTAAACGAGAATATAAGCAGCAGGTAGAGAGTGATTGCTGAAACTTCGACGATTAGGGTTTCGGGATGATATCCATTATAATGATGATAGGTGATTACTCTGGTTAAGATCTTCTAAAATGTCGGTGTAAACACTAGGACCCTACGTCTAGGTGTAACCCTAAAGCATATGTCACTGAATCCTAGGCTATCCTGATTCTGGTCAGATGGGACTGTCTTCAGACCCACCTCACCGTCTCTTTCGGAGACCAAGCGACCCTATGATTGGGGTTAAGGAATAAGGCGACAGTCCACAACACTGACTTTTCTTAACACCTATGTCTATCCAATTTTAACAGAGTAATACTGGTTGTATGCTGAATAAGTTAAACTATCGGTTAAGTAGAGTTTAGGAGTTTTAAGCATCTGGGAACACAGCCGGCATCCTTGCTTTCATTTCCTAACTCATGTTTTATCTGTTTAAGTTCTAATACTTCCGTCATGGACTAGACTCTCCTTTGCCATCGTTCGTTCATCCCTAGGCATGCGTACATGGTGTCCTTATTTTCCACAGTACTCTAACCCTAGGTATATCTACGGTGTTTTAAAGACCTATTGTATCTTTACACAGCTTTATAACCAGAGGTAGTTTAACGGTGTACTATAGCATTTTCACGGCTTAACAAAACCTAGACCCGTGTCTGGAAGGGTTGCTTCCAGGTAATCCACGGTGAGATAGTCCACCGGCATTTCCTTGGCTTCCACGTATTTGTACTCTACCAGTGGTATTTCCAACGCTATACCAAGTATTTTGCCATGTTACGGTAATCTCACAGTTTCATACAAACAGGAGATAACTGTGTATTCGTAGTTAGGGTTGATCATATCCTATCCTAAGGCAACAGTCACGTGAGAGACCAGAAAGGGTGATTAATTAAGTCTACATCCAGGATAAGTCTAAACATGTATGCAGCATAACAACTACCGATCATATATAAGATATATTAATTAAACATCATCCCTAATCCTAACATCTACATTTCAACAATCACATATTAATCTAGCTAATCAGCATGGCAACAATCATAGATCGTACTGAAATAATATGCAAAGTAAACATTATAACAGTAAGAAAGTAAGATAATATCACCGGATTAGAAGAGTAATACTGAGGATTACAACAGTCTGACTTGAATAACCTTGCTACAGCTTGATTACCCAATTACAACTTTTCTCTAGCTCTAACCGCTAACTTATATCTCTCTAGTTCTCCTCTAACTCCTAAGAGTAGTGCTAGAGAGAGAAACTAGAGAGAGAACTAATTACAAGAACAATTCTCCTCTAACTCCTAAGAGTAGTGCTAGAGAGAGAATTCTAGAAAGAGAAAGAGAAGTGTGTGAAATGAAAGGTGTAAGGTGTATTTGAAATGGTGAAATGAGTGAGGTATTTATAGGAGAAGCTAGTTGGCCTTGGTACAAGTCTTGAAGCACGAAATACAAGCATCAAAGCATCATACGGGGCAAGCGGACCAGGGGGGAAAACGGCACCTCACAAGCCAACCAACCCCGTATACGGCACCCTAAGGGCCGTATACGGAACTTAAGGTACCGTATACGGTACCTAGTGCAAAGGGGGGGGGGGGGGGGTTGGTGCTTGGTTTGGCCTCCGCTTGTTTCTCGGTTGCTTGGTTCGTCCGTATCTTCTTCGTTTGGGCTCCGATTTGCTTGATTCTTGCGCCGTTGGCTTCATTTTTCCGTTACACTTCTAATGACACTAAGTTTGCCAAATTTTGAAGTGTTTGACTTTTGCGTGTTCCGGATGACGATCGGCGGGCTTCTAGACTGCACATCTTCTTCGTTCTTCACCTGTTTCTCTTGATTCTTTCACCACCGATCTTGGATTTTCCTATTGAATCATAAAATATGCATTAAGATTTACTTTGATAGGATAATCAAGAATGGAATATTTAAGGTGATTTGTTTTTGCCTCGGTTTGCATGCAAAATGGATGTTTTTACTGATTTTTGTAGCAACGCCCGTATTTAGACTACCTTGGTGATTTTTGATGATAAATGATTGTTTTGAAATGTTTTCACCAAAGAATAGTCCAAAAAGTGTGGAAATAAGTACTTAAAAACATGACCTTTTGGGTCACATCAATAATCCAAATGAGCACTAGTCTGATGGAAGTGCTGCCTCTGCATAAACTCAATCTCTTCAAATCTCTGGGTATGGCGGAGGTCTATCTGCGCAAGCTGCTGCTGTAACTGATCAAACTCAGCAGCATAACCTCTGTTGCGGCCACGAGCCGCTCCTCGACCTCTACCTCCATCTCCTGTAGCTGCAGCAACCCTAGCCTGTCTAGGCTGAAATGCCTGCCCCATCGGAGTGGTGGGAACCCAATAATACAACTCAGCATCACCACCATATATACTGCATGGCTCAATAAGATCCAAAGCCTCTAATCTCTGTGTTGTCAACCACTCCATACCAGGCTGCACAACAGTACACGTACCCATCTCATCCTGAGTCTCCAACCCAAAATGTCTTGCCAATCTCGTAACGAAATGACCACCGCATAAACTACTCGAACTCCTAGCACCAGTAGCTCTCTTAGACATCCACCTAGCCAATCTCCACGGCACATTAACTAGCCTCTTCCTCACAATCGCACTCAGATAGAAAAGATCAGGCTTAGAAACCTTCTCCGGTCCCTCTCGACGGCCAACGATGGTAAATGTCAACAAACGATGAATGAGACGGTGACGAGGATCTCGAATAGCTCGATAAGAAGGAGTGGTATCCCCATAGTGACCCCGAGCATTTAACCTGCCATTCCTCCTCAATCTCCAAGTCAGTAAGCTTCGTTATAGAACCAGCTGAAATATGATCCAGAAAGTGTGGGTTATGGACCTCATTAGGCTCATACAGTCCAGTTCCAAGAGCAAACGCAACAAGGGACATCTGTCTCGGCTGACCCCCAAGCTGGAATGAAATAGTATCAGCAGTCCAGTCGGTCGACCTGTGATTGAAACTAAATGTACTATAAAACTCCACCACCAACTCCCTATATATCTGCTCCTTAATGCTGAACATCCTGTACCAGGCATAAGAAACAAACCCAATGTTCCCGTCCTGAAGTCTATACGGGACAGAAAGTAAGTTCCTAATCGTCTCGTGCCCAGTGGCAAACCAGTTTCTCTCCATAACATGCTCCAAAGCATTCCAATCCACTGCCTGAAAAACCTCAATTGGCTGATCAATATTCTCAGCCAAACGCTCAGTAAACTGATATCTGATAGTCTCCGAATATGAACCATGAAAAGTAAGATATCTGTGGGTCCTGATCAATGGATTGCCCAATGCCTGACCACCTCGAGTTCTCCTGCTAGCCATTACTGCTAAGAAAAACAATTATTAATAAAGCAGGAAATACAAATAAGGTACTAAAAGAAATTTCGGCAGCATTTCAGCTTAATATGGAATAATCCACCATTAAGGTTTAGCCTAAAACTACCGCAACAAACACAATTTCATATACCCTATATTCGCATTGTGAACCCAAAATTACTCAATTTGCTAATAAACATAAGTACTTGATTAATAATCATGGCAATTGTCGATTCAAAGTGAACTATAATAATTTGGTACCAAATTGAACAATAAAATAATTACTTTTTACCATCACTAATAATTAGTCTCAGTAACTAGCAATCATTAATAATATTCAACTTGAATTATCATAATCATAAAATCGAAAAACGACAATCTTATTACACAACCGTAATCACAAACATATGTGTACCAAACAAATATTTGCATTAATCATCATGTATCCACAAAATTAACAAGCATTAAATTAAAACATAGCAAACTTGAGTACATATCATACCCACATTCCATAAATACTAACGGATAAATCGAATAACATAACATATGTAATACATTGTAAAAATGAGCATGGCATTACATCATATAATCCAATGTAAACATAATTTAATTAATTTATGCCTAAAAACATACTTCAATTCGAAATACCCAAAGCACATTAAAAAACCCTAACTTCCAAACATGAAATTTAACCAACAAAAATGAAAATTGGAAGTTATACCTTGTAGAGGAAAGTGCGTGGAACATGAAAATATAAAAATGGGGAAGAATGCGTGGCCGGAAGTGGTGGTTTGGTGGTGGTTATTATCAGCCATAGGTGGTGGTGGTTGTGAGTGTTAGGTTTTTTTAAAAATGGAGAAGAAAGAGGCTGCCTGCAGTTTATGCACTTTTTGATCCATACGGCGTATGGAATTCCATACGGCGTATGGATTTAAAATAGGCCCAGGTCAAAAGTTACTTAAGCCCAGTCAACAGCCCAACGCCCCAAACCAATCCATACGGCGTATGGAATTCCATACGGCGTATGGATTAAAAATTCAGAATTTTTCAAAATCGATTTTTCACCACTTGCTGCTAACACGCCACGAATTTAATAATTTAAACCACATACCTGGAAGAGTACAATGACTTCAAATCTTCATAATTCCAAACTATACAAATAACAACTAAATTTAAATAATTAACGAAACAATAAGATTCAAAAATACTCATTCACACATAAAATAAAATCAGTTTAACACTCAAACATGCAAACCAATAAACAAAATCTAGAGAAACAAAATAATAAATAATCCAATGACATAAAAGTTATAAAAGAAAATCAATGCAGGAGGTAAAGGGTAAGGAAACGATCCATGACTTGTTTAAAGATATTGATCATTCCGTCACCAAAACAGGGGAAATTTTCCAAATGCTCAGTAGCCACGGGCTGAAGATAAATCAAATCCCATCTGATTTTCCTTATCGCTTTATTATTTTCTCCCTCAGGTGCAACAACCAATTTATCATCTTCCAATTATATTCACGGTCAGGGTTATTCTCCTCTAATTCGCTCATAAATTCCAAACATGCATCTGTTATTCCATCGTGCTTAATCATAAATGGTTCTTCCCGTAAATCCTTCACCCGATTCTCAATCCTTTGGATAACTTCATCCTGAACATAACTAAATTCTAACCCTGAGTTCTTAAATATCTCCACAAACCTAGTGTAAAGTTCCACCATCCCATAGTGGAAATGCTCTCGGTGGGTTAAAACCTTACCTTGGTCAATCAAAGTATCCAAATTCACTACTAAGTAACTAGCAAGGTCAATCTCACTATGCGGGTGAATAAAATCCGGGTGAAGTATTTCTGCTTCCTCCTTAGCCAAAAGACCCAACTGAGTCACCATCCTGTGGAGGTAGAAATGGATGGTGTTAGTCACTATCACTAGATGAGGTGTCGGGTCCCTAAGATGGTCATCCGAATTCAGCAATCTCACCAACTCTCTCAACCCATTAAGAAACTCTTTGTCAGCATCTGAACTGGGTTGACAAGTAACAGCATACAATGCCCTCACCATACGATATAAACAACATGCCTGATTTTCCGAATAAGGGAAGGAAGATTGCCTTAAAATCCCATAAATCTCAGCAAATCGCATCCTCTGCTGCAAGAAAAATACTTTCTCTGCATCAATCCTCGAGTCTAATGATTCCCCTAATTCAGCAAGTGCATTATAATACTGTCGGATAAACCCATACTTAATCTCTATCTCTGCACCTTCAAACACATCATGAATCATAGCAAGCTGGTTATCAGTGAAATCAACTGTAGATTTCTTCAACAACTCAACCGTAAAAAGAACATCCTCTCTAAATTCCTCGATAGCATCTATCAAACCCTGGCAAGATGAAATGACAGGAACGGGCTTACGGCCCAAATAGGTGGTAGAAGGAACTATGTCGGTGGAGCTCGGACCCTGATAACATTGAATAATGTTATATTTGTATAGTAATATTTCATAGTTTTTGTATACTTTTAGTTACAATTATTTGATAAAAGTTAATTATTTTGTTCATATTTATAAAATAGGTAGAAATGGAGCTTGAATTAGTAAAGAACGAAAATGAGCTAGAAATAGAGTAAATAAAGTAGTTTTTGTATAAAAGTTGGTTTGACCTAAATTTAGTTGGGACAAAGTGGTTAAAAGAGTGAAGAAAATAAATTAAGTTTGCAAATATTTGAGTCCGAAAAAGTGGTTAAAAGAGTGAGCGAAAATAATTAGATTGAATATTTATTAGAGTTTACGAGTTGGACCAATTAATTATTTGGGCTAGATAATAATAATATAATATAACACTAATAAATTAAACATTAGTATTAATAATAAATTAGTTATAATAACATGTAAAATAAATAATAATATAATAATAATCCTAATGCTAACTAACGATTAATAAAATATTAATAATAATAAAGTAAATAATAATTATAATATAGTTAATAATAATGATGATTGATTGATGTTTTGGTGGACGCAGGAAACGAAAAGGAGTAGAAGCCACGTGAAGCAATTTCTTCGTTCAAAAAGTCAACAAGTCAAGACTTGGTCAAATGTATTTAGTGGACAGAAGCATCTAAGAATGGCGGTGAAGAAAAACTTGAGGAGTACGAAAGTTTGATCCATACGCCGGATCAAAATTCATACGGCGTATGGATTGGTTTCCAGCAATATTTTTTTTTAGCAGCCTTCATTCTGTCACGGTGATACACATTTTTTCATATATAAAAAATAGGGTTACGAATTTTGAAGATACTTTTGAGGGTTTTACATACTTTTGGAGATCATTCATTTGTTTCAATTATTCGGCTACTACGGATCTTCAATTAATCATTGTAATCATTCGTTTACTCTTTTATTTCATTATAAATCATGTTTTCTTTGATTTTAGTTATTACTTTTGATTGTTATTGTTTGAATATGAGTAGCTAAATTCTTTTACACATACTTGAATGATGTGATCTAATGATTAGGATTGTTATCTTTTAATATTTATGTTGAATTATTTTTGTTTAATCGTGAACCTTATGTATTCGAGTTTATATTAATTGATTTATCTTGTTGGTAAATTATTATATGATCAATTTAGCGGGAGCTTTTTTATATAATAGTTTATTATAATTATTTGATTATGAATAATTGTTAATTGATTGCGGAAGCAGATATAAACAAGATAATCGTTTAAACATGAATGTGTAAGTAGGTGAAGTTGACGGAAGTTATTCACTAGATTAAATCTTAAATTATTGAATCGAAATTAAGGTTTAGGTTAAGTGGACGCACTAATCTTAGTCTAATTAAGATTCATATATTCAATAATTAAACTATCTATTGCAATTTAATTAATGTTTAATTGAAACTATTATGTGTTTAAGTTTTACTTATTATTGAAGCTTGTTAATGATTTAATTAGTGGCTATAGCGAACGTTTTTCACAAAGTTATTTCATTATTTAATTATATGTCTATGTATGATTAATCCAATGATAGCGGACGCAGATTTGGTACAAGTTAAATAATTAAACTTAAATGTATAAGGTGATGATATTGGCGAATGTCTTTCATTAAATTAAATTATTAATTTGTTAATTAAGATTTATGTGAAGGTCATGGCGAACGTTAAACCTGATCTAAATTAAGTTGATTGCTAGATAACTTGGTTTTTATTATACAACCCGAAATCATTAGTGAGCTAGTTCAAGTAAGTGTCGTTTTAATATTTGATAAAGTTAAATTAATCAATCTGACTCTTTCTGAGTCCACTTGCTTTCTTTTATTAAATTTAGTTGTTAAGCAACGTGACAATTCGGTCACAACAAACCCAAGTCTTTTCTGTATTAAGTTAATTACATTTTTAGTTATAATTCTTAAATTCTCAATCCCTGTGGAACGAACTTGGACTTACTGTAGCTATACTATACACGATAGGGTATACTTACCTCAGTTGTGTAATAGTTAACGATCAATATTTCTTTGTTTAATTTTATAACTAGATTTTACACATCAAAGTTTTTGGCGCCGCTGCCGGGACAATATTAGTAATCGTTGATGAGCTATATATTATGTGAATAATAATAAAGAAATTTATTCCCTTATTGTACAAATTAGTTTTCCATGTTAATTAAAATTGTTTAAATTTTAGAAATTGAAAACAGATTTTTAATTTGGGTATTTTAATTTTTAAATATTAGTTTTATGCTTATAAGTAAATATATTTGGATTAGTGTGTAGGTGATGGCGAATGTTAAGCCCAGACTAATTGAAATGAGCATGAATTGCTAAATAAACTGGTTTTAACTAAATACCCCGAAGTCATTAGTGAAATAATCCAAGTAAGTGTCGTTTTTAATATTTGATAAAGTTCAATCAATTAATTTGACTCTTTCTGAGTCCACTTCGTTTATTTAATTTAGTTGTTAAGCAACGTGACAATTCGGTCACAACAAACCCAAGTCTTTTCTGTTCTAAGTTAATTACATTTTTTAGTTTTAATTCTTAAATTCACATTCCCTGTGGAACGAACTTGGACTTACTGTAGCTATACTATACATGATAGGGTATACTTACCTCAGTTGTGTAATAGTAAACGATCAGTATTTCTTTGTTTAATTTTATAACTAGATTTTACACATCAAAGTTTTTGGCGCCGCTGCCGGGGATTGTGTTTAATTTAAGAATTTAATTTAAGTGTAGTTAATTGATCCTTTCTAGGAATTTATTTCTAAGGAAGTTATTTTTATAGTTTTAGTTATTAATTTTTGTATATAGTTTTATTTATTTATTTATTTTGTATAGAGTGGTTACCTTTTACCATTTTTAGTTTTCATGTTTGTAGCGGATTTGTCTTAGCTTTGATGACTTATTACTCAAATTATGAAGGTTGCGAACCTTTATTTTATGAGAGTGATACTGATGACGTGCCGATGATATCACGGGAAAGGTATGCACCACCAGGATGCTACCAAGATAATAGGAGGCATTCCTATCAATCAAGGTCTTGGAATGAAGAACCTTTAGTCACTCGAGAGATCGAACAACCAGAAATGTCGAATCTTGAAAGGTTGTTGCAAGAGGCGTTAGAGCAAACGGAGAGACAAAGTACAGAATTGGATGAAATCTTCGACTGGAATTTTGAGACTAACCATGAAGGACCATATGATACATTTACCAATGCAAATGAGCATGTGGATGATGTTGAGGCTAGCGAGGTTATTGATTTTGATTCTAACGTTGATGTTGCATACTCTTCTAACTTTGTTATCCAAGATGATAGTGAAGATGAAATGGATGAGGAGGAAGAAGATAATGAATTTACTAATTACCCTCATGAAACTTCACAAGATATTTTGCAGGATTTACACATGCTTGAGCCTGAATTCACAGAAGATTCAGATTTAGAAGATTCGGATGATGAAGATTCTGATTTTGAAGAAGAGGAATTGGTTGAAAGAGTTTTGGAGATTTCAGTCACGCATGTTTTTGAAGATGCTAGTGTACCGATTGAATCAAGTGTTGTAAATGAGGAGGTGAAAAGCATCACGAACAAGCTCGAGAAAGCACCTATAAGGGTTCAGAATGACAAGCATGTAGATATATTGGAAAATCAAATTCTACCAAGGTTTGATTACCCGAATTTGGATGAGGAATTATATGCATTGCTTGGTTTAGATGATGGGGAGCTACATGAGCTAAATTTTAATGAAGATGACATGATGACTGAAGAGGAGCTGTTGGAGAGCATGGAGTTGAAAGTGGAAGAATCTACTCCTTTGAAAGAAAAAGTTGAAAATTTAAAGGAAGATGATCAGAGGCAGATCAAGACTTCACCGGAAAAATATCTAACTAATTTGAAGCCTAAAACTCTTCCATGTGAGCGTGAGTTTGAGCTTGTCAAAGAGCCAAAACCACCCGACTTTTTCATTCCAGCTTATAAGGAATTGTCATTTCTGAAAGACATTGATGAGTTGAAGATTGATATGGATCGAGGTATTTGGAGAAGATTGGCACCAAATAAGGGCCTTATGTTTCATATAGGTTCAGACATCTATGGTCTTTTAGACGATCCTGGAGACATGGAGATGGTTATGTCTTTTTCCTTGGAAGTGGCATGTGGTGGATTTTTAAGGAGATCTTGGGTAATCATTCGATTGATTAACAAGCAACGTAAAAATAAATGGAGGCTTGATGTTCATGTTACTATTCTTATTGGGGAGATAATTTATAAGAATAACATACCGATTGATAACATCCTCCAAACTGAGTATGATTGGAAAGGAAGTGGTAGCATAATAGAGGATTTGCTATGGTGAAGGAAGGTTTGAACTTTGTGGGTGTGTTCACTGGAAACCCTCACGAGACTATAACTCGTCCACTTGGGATACCGAGGGGTTTAAAGGCTTATTGCATATGCTAAATGCAATCGTGATTCCTACGAAAGTGAGTTAGGATTTATTTTTCTGTCTGAATTATGTATTTAATTATTTTATATGTTATGTTTCTTTTGGTTTTGTTTTGTGTGCTGTGATGTTACATGATGCCGCTGACTCGGATTTGCACGCGCATGCTGTTGGACTATTCAAGAGATATAAGGGGAGTTTTACTGTTCTACTTCTTTTCTCTCATTTTTACTGTGATTTTATTCTGTTTAGTACAATGGGGACATTGTACAACTTAAGTGTGGGGATGGGGGTCGAAGAGAAGTTTACTTGTTCTTAGGTTTTGTTGTATCTTTTTGGAATTATGTTTAAAAAAAAAAAAAGGTATTATTTTTAAGTTTTGAAATTAAGTATTTATTAATTAAAATAGTTTTATTAAAAGTTTGTTTTATTTTTAAAGTTTAGACTTTAACATGGATTTCAACTGTTTGTACATATAATCGTAAAGTAATAATAAATGATGTATAGTTTCATTATATGATGTACTGATAGGCAATCTATATGAAAATTTCTGAATTTTAAGAAGTAAATTTTAAACTTGTATATTACTTTGTGGTAAACAATTTATGATGTATGACAAAAAGTCTTAATTCCTAGATTTAGCATGCAATATTTTATATTTTTAATATTTATATAAAACCATTTGGGGGTTTACTAATTGTTTCATCTGTTGTATGAAAATACAGACCTGGTCTCATATTAGTATTCTTAAAAATAAGCAAAAGATATATAAAATCTATAAAAAATTAAGATTCCCAAAGTTATCAAACTATGTCACTCTGTTATACTAAGGTATAGACCTGTCACCGCTGGTTTGATTTTATAAGAGGTTTGCTTTACTTGAATCAAGTTATGTCGCTTTGTTGCATGAAAATGCAGACCTGTCACCAATGTCTTGATTCTTAAAAATGATTTTTATATACTTATTTTAAATATAAAGTAAAGTGCATGACTAAATTTTAGGGGTATATCATAGGTGGGGATCATAAGTAATGTACATACTAACAATAAATGTGTTTTCAGAAATTTAAGTATAGATTGTTTAAGTGGACAACAATATTAGTAATCGTTGATGAGCTATATATTATGTGAATAATAATAAAGGAATTTATTCCCTTATTGTACAAATTAGTTTTCCATGTTAATTAAAATTGTTTAAATTTTAGAAATTGAAAACAGATTTTTAATTTGGGTATTTTAATTTTTAAATATTAGTTTTATGCTTATAAGTAAATATATTTGGATTAGTGATGTAGATTTTTAGTAGTTTAGGTTTAGTCTACTTGAGGACAAGTAGAGTTTAAGTGTGGGGATAATTTGATAACATTGAATAATGTTATATTTGTATAGTAATATTTCATAGTTTTTGTATACTTTTAGTTACAATTATTTGATAAAAGTTAATTATTTTGTTCATATTTATAAAATAGCTAGAAATGGAGCTTGAATTAGTAAAGAACCAAAATGAGCTAGAAATTGAGTAAATAAAGTAGTTTTTGTATAAAAGTTGGTTTGACCTAAATTTAGTTGGGACAAAGTGGTTAAAAGAGTGAAGAAAATAAATTAAGTTTGCAAATATTTGAGTCCGAAAAAGTGGTTAAAAGAGTGAGCGAAAATAATTAAATTGAATATTTATTAGAGTTTACGAGTTGGACCAATTAATTATTTGGGCTAGATAATAATAATATAATATAACTCTAATAAATTAAACATTAGTATTAATAATAAATTAGTTATAATAACATGTAAAATAAATAATAATATAATAATAATCCTAATGCTAACTAACGATTAATAAAATATTAATAATAATAAAGTAAATAATAATTATAATATAGTTAATAATAATGATGATTGATTGATGTTTTGGTGGACGCAGGAAACGAAAAGGAGTAGAAGCCACGTGAAGCAATTTCTTCGTTCAAAAAGTCAACAAGTCAAGACTTGGTCAAATGTATTTAGTGGACAGAAGCATCTAAGAATGGCGGTGAAGAAAAACTTGAGGAGTACGAAAGTTTGATCCATACGCCGGATCAAAATTCATACGGCGTATGGATTGGTTTCCAGCAATATATTTTTTTTAGCAGCCTTCATTCTGTCACGGTGATACACATTTTTTCATATATAAAAAATAGGGTTACGAATTTTGAAGATACTTTTGAGGGTTTTACATACTTTTGGAGATCATTCATTTTTTTCAGTTATTCGGCTACTACGGATCTTCAATTAATCATTGTAATCATTCGTTTACTCTTTTATTTCATTATAAATCATGTTTTCTTTGATTTCAATTATTACTTTTGATTGTTATTGTTTGTATATGAGTAGCTAAATTCTTTTACACTTACTTGAATGATGTGATCTAATGATTAGGGTTGTTATCTTTTAATATTTATGTTGAATTATTTTTGTTTAATCGTGAACCTTATGTATTCGAGTTTATATTAATTGATTTATCTTGTTGGTAAATTATTATATGATCAATTTAGCGGGAACTTTTTCGTATAATAGTTTATTATAATTATTGTCTATGAATAATTGTTAATTGATTGCAGAAGCAGATATTAAACAAGATAATCGTTTAAACATGAATGTGTAAGTAGGTGAAGTTGACGGAAGTTATTCACTAGATTAAATCTTAAATTATTGAATCGAAATTAAGGTTTAGGTTAAGTGGACGCACTAATCTTAGTCTAATTAAGATTCATATATTCAATAATTAAACTATCGATTGCAATTTAATTAATGTTTAATTGAAACTATTATGTGTTTAAGTTTTACATATTATTGAAGCTTGTTAATGATTTAATTAGTGGCTATAGCGAACGTTTGTCACAAAGTTATTTCATTATTTAATTATATGTCTATGTATGATTAATCCAATGATAGCGGACGTAGATTTGGTACAAGTTAAATAATTAAACTTAAATGTATAAGGTGATGATATTGGCGAATGTCTTTCATTAAATTAAATTATTAATTAGTTAATTAAGATTTATGTGAAGGTCATGGCGTACGTTAAACCTGATCTAAATTAAGTTGATTGCTAGATAACTTGGTTTTTATTATACAACCCGAAATCATTAGTGAGCTAGTTCAAGTAAGTGTCGTTTTAATATTTGATAAAGTTAAATTAATCAATCCGACTCTTTCTGAGTCCACTTGCTTTCTTTTATTAAATTTAGTTGTTAAGCAACGTGACAATTCGGTCACAACAAACCCAAGTCTTTTCTGTATTAAGTTAATTACATTTTTAGTTATAATTCTTAAATTCTCAATCCCTGTGGAACGAACTTGGACTTACTGTAGCTATACTATACACGATAGGGTATACTTACCTCAGTTGTGTAATAGTTAATGATCAGTATTTCTTTGTTTAATTTTATAACTAGATTTTACACATCAGACCCGAACTAGCAGAATCAGCAACCTTAACCAAATTGTTGTCATTCGCGTCACTCTCGTAACTCCTAGCCATTGGATCAAAACCTAAATAACAATTAAATCTGAAATACAACACCACTAACGAAAAACAAGTTAGTTCACACAAAATAAATAAACATAAAAATTAATAACATATACAAAATTTTAACAACTAAAACTCCAACTGGCGGATGGGCTTCCATCCGCCGGTTGAAACTAATTACCAAAAGGTTTAACCAAATAAAGGTAATTTGTTTCAACTAATTTATTAACAAAACTTATTATTATAATTTAATAAACTAATTTAACAACTTTCCAAAATTTTATTTAACAAAAATTAAAATATAAAAGTTTACAATAACTAATTCCTATTTAAATAAACAACGCAACCGTTCCCCGGCAGCGGCGCCAAAAACTTGGTGTGTTGTGAAACGTCTCGTTTTATAATTTCGAAATGGAAATACCTAATAAATACTTTTCACACAACCAGGCAAGAATACCTGATCGAATGTAAATATAGACTTGGTAAGTCCGAGTCGATCACAGGGAACGGTGGTATTTATATAAATAGAAAGTACTAATTAACTAGAAAAACAGTAAATAAGGGAGGCGTTTTAGTTCCGTGCGAACATATTAATTGAAATAGTAAATTAAACAATAGAATACTTAAAATTTAAAATGACAAATAGGAAACAATAGGAAGGAATAAGTAATTGTATAATTAACGTCACTCAGATTCATATATCCCGATTCTTTACGTATTGATTATCTAATTGTGATTCTTTTATATCAATTTAGTCACTAATCAAAGATTCTAAATTGAATGTGAACTAGCCAACTTTTCGGGTCCAACTAATTCCTACAATTTAGGGTCCAACATTAAACATTGGTCCAATGTCACAAGACGATCAGTCAATTGTGTGTTTTTCCCTAAATTGAGCATTGAACATTCACAACTTATTAAAATAACTCTAGTGGCATGACTCAACAATGCCCAATAATCTCTTATTGTCTTATTCATTTTAAAGTGTATAATTATTATTTTCTCAACCAATCAGACTCAACATATTTAACAATGGTCAAAACCCTAGAATTATAACCATCAATAATTAATAACATTAAAGGAAATCAATCTCATTAACATTATCAACCACGTTGAGCAATAATAATTACCAGTTACCAATAAATAAGGATCCGCGAGCAATATAATAGTTTTCAATTAAATAACTTATTCAATACGCAATAACAATCGTTCAATAATCATAACCCGAGTTTAATTAATCACACAACTACTTTTAATATTCAATTCATCATCAAGACAGTAAACATCAGATTATTCAAGCTCAAAGTCATCAATAAAACTTAATAAAAGAAGTTATACCGAATTAAAAAGACGAATCACGAAGAACTTAGAACGAATAAACTTCAATCTCTATCCCTCGTGCCTCCAAAATGCTCCTAAAAGTCGAAATTAAGCTTCTGGGGTTGAAACCAGTTGATAGACACAAACCCTAGCCGAACTCTCTTTTTTAGGGTTAAAAACGCGTTTTATACTTTTCTGAGAAGTCGATCCATACGGCGTATGGATGATAAATAAGCCCGGCCCAGCTACGCGTCATCTGGGCTTCCACCGCCTCAATCCATACGGCGTATGGATATTCCATACGGCGTATGGATTGATTTTCCAGCCGGTTTTCATATTTTCTTCCTTTAATGTTTCGGCTTTGCTTTATTCTTCAAAAATGCATCATTTAACTCGTTTATTGACTGTTTTCCTGTTCCTTTCTTCACAACGCTCCATTTCCACATCTAATTGCAAATATGAAGGAAATCAATATCTAAACTTAATTAAATGCAATAGAAACATCCAAGAATAGGGGTAAAATACTACTAAAATATAGAACTTTTGAGCGTTTATCACGCTTTCTAGAGGACGATCGGTTAGCTTCCAGACTGCACATCTTCTCCGTCTTTCATCAGTTTTGCTTGATTCTTGCACCTTCGGTCTTGTATTTTCCTATGGAATCATAAAATATGCATTAAGGTCTATATCCATAAGATAATTAAGAACGGAAGATTCAGGTTGATAATATTTGCCTCGTTTTGCGTGTTATTTGGACGTTTTTATCGATTTTTGTTGCAACGCCTAAATTTAGACTACCTTGGTGATTTTTAGTAAATAATGATTGTTTTGAAATGTTTTTACCAAAGAATAGCCTAAAAAGTGTGGAAATATATACGTAAAAACATGACTTTTTACGCTACATCAAGAATCTTTTCTTGTTTATTAAAGTATCGTCTTATCTTTCCTTATATTCTTGAAATATCTTACTTACATATGGAAGTGGTAACTTTCAGAAATGTTTTGACTCGCTCTAAAATATTTTCAAAAACTGAGTGTTGCTTGAGTACAAGCAACGTCTAAGTGTGGGATACTTGATGTGACGCAAAAAGTGATGTTTTTAAGTAGGTTATTCCACACTTTTTGGGTCAATCTTTAGTGAAAACGTTTCAAAACAACCTTTATTTACTAAAAATCACTGAAGTGCTCCAAATATAGACGTTGCTACAAAAATCACTAAAAACGTCCGAATAACAAGCAAAACGGAGCGAATAAGCAACAACCGATTCTTCCACCATCATTTACTGTTGGTACATGTTTAGTGTCTGTCAGTTGGTCTAGCTCGTAGTTTGTATTTAGATTTGTGTTTCCTGACTCCTGCGACGTAGCGTGTAACGTCGCAGGTGCGACGTCAGGTTTTGGGCCTGCGACGTAGCCAACGTCGCATGGGCTTGGGCCTGCGACGTAGCGTGCGACGTCGCAGGTGCCAGTTTTGTATTTAAACGTTTTATGTTTTCTGTTTTAGGGTTGGCGAAACCCTAAACATAATTAGTCGAAATCCCTGTAATCTGACCGATTATTATTCAATATAATACGTTTCGTTTGATATTCATTGTGTATTGATTATTCGTGTGTTTAGTTTATAACTTAATCGTTGATTCCGCAAACGATTGAGTGACTCGGTTCGTACTAGATCCAAGGTTAGGGACAAACAACTGGTATCAGAGCAGAAAGTGCTCGTTTTGGCGATTCGGATCGAGTTTGGGATTTAAAAGGACGTGATATTCGTGTGTTTTTGTGTTTATCACGTTTGTTTTGTTGTTTTTACAGGTTTTCGATCAGTATTACTGGGATTATTGAAGGTTTCCGTCGTTCAACATTCGTGGTTTTCGTGTTAGGGTTAAAAATTCGTTTTTAGGGTTTTTGGCCGCAGATTTTCGCGTTTTGCGACGTTACCTGCGACGTCAGCTGCGACGTCGCGTGCGACGTAGTAATTTGGACTTTAATTAGTCTGTGCGATGTACCATTGCGACGTCATCTGCGATGTCGCTATTTTGACTTTAATTAGTCTTCTGCGACGCTGTGTTGCGACGTCTTGTTGCGACGTAGTGTGATTCTGCGACGTCCTCTGCGACGTCATCTGCGACGTACCTCTCAACGTCGCATATTTCTGATTCTTAATTGAATCCTTTGCTTTTGCGACGTACCTATCAACGTCGCATAATCTTTGTGCGACGTACTCATCTACGTCGCTAAGATCAGAAGATTGTTTTTTTTTTGTAATTAAAATGGCAGCTGATAAAGAGGATATTAGAGGTCCGAGAGAAATGATTAAACAAAGTAATGACATAGGTTCAAGTAATAAACCTCCACTATTTACTGCGGACATGGATTATGTATACTGGAGAGACCGAGTTGAGCAATACATTGATTTTCATTGTCCAGAATTATGGGGACCATTACGCGAGCGTTATGTAGCTCCATTAGCTGAAGGGGAATACCGTGGTATTCGTCCTGCTAAGACCTATAAAGCTATGTCTGTAACACCCGCCAAATTAGGACTAGTAATTAGTGCCTAATCATATGTTAATACATGTAATTAGTTCCTTGTTAGGCTATTTAATGTATCGAATAATATATATTGTTGAACGTATACGAATATGCGATTTGGTTAAATCGTACGTAATTTAAATCGAATGTATTTCGATTCTATTTAATATGGACGTTGGTGACAAATTTTATTAAATAGCGTTGTTATGTCAAAAATATTATTATTATAATATTTCGTATTTATTCGTATCGTACAATCAGAAATTTACATAATTTAAAACATAAAACGCGTAAACCAAATAAAATAAATTACAACTTATAACTCAATTATAAATGATTTGTGAAATAATTAAATAAAATACCGTGTAATAATTTGTATTTTAAAACGTACTATTTAATATTTAAAATAATTATTTAACGCCTAAAAGACGGAGCAAACGAACACCGCACGGAACGAGAACACGGAGCGAAAATGGGGACTTAAACCCCATTTCCCCCTCCCTTTTTCCCTCACTTTCTCTTTTCTCTTTCTCTTTCTTCTTTCTTTCCTCTCAAACTTTCATCACCAAAACCTCACTAAAATCGCAATTAAACATATTAAACTCGCTTGGATCATCTCGGCTCTTTGGAAGAAAACGACCACCGCATCACGATCTACAACTCTACCTTCTCGGATTTCTCATCCGATACTTTGTAAGTTTCCGACAAATCCCGAAATCTCTCATTTTTAAGTGTTTTCACTTCCTAGTAGTTTGTAACAACTCATAATGTCCCTATAAGGGTTGGGTAAAAGTTTTGGACCGAACGGAAACCGAAAAACTCGTTTTCGACCCATTTTCCGGCCAACAGACCGCTACGTCGCATTTGGCCCGGAATTTATGCGACGTCAGCCTCTACGTCGCAAAACACCTCGTGACGTCGCATAGTGCGACGTCAGTCACAACGTCGCATTAAATTGCGACGTCGCATATAGCGACGTCACCCTTAACGTCGCCAATACCTCACTACGTCGCATTTAGCGACGTAAACCCCTACGTCGCAGAAATCACCTACGTCGCATTAGCGACGTAGCACCCTACGTCGCATTAAATTGCGAAACGTCGCCTTTAGCGACGTCATGCTCTACGTCGCAATCCTACCTGCGACGTCGCACCCTACGTCGCATAAAACAGCAGGTTTTCAAACTTTAATTTCACTAAGTGTCGAACTTTTGAAACCTCAGATCCTTATACGATACGACTTACAAAACACTTTGGGACACTTTGGTAAGTGCAAAACATCGATAACTTGATAATAATACTTAAAGATTATTATTTCAAACTCGTCACCAACGGGCCGTACACTTTTCAAACACTTAAACGTATCAACCAAATAGTGGAGATTTGGACATTATAGTTGGACGAACAACTACAAGGTAGTCTTATTAGATACCTTCGCATATTATAACCATCGCGTGTCGTGGACACCCTCAGGTTACAAGTCTTTGGACTTCGATATTGGCTAATCAACTTACGTTTGTTTAAACGCATTCCAGACTCAGGTGAGTCTCATAGCCCCTCTTTTTACTGTTTTACTCAGGGGTGTGATATACTGCTCAAACTTTTAACATGTGAACGCAAGTACCAACTTTTCATATACTACATGAGTTTTTCGAAACTAATCATTTAAAGTCCTCCGTCAGCATAGTTGTTAATACGTTGTAGCGTGAATATTAGTATATGGTACCATATAGGATTGACCCACCTCGTTCGGGTTAGCAAGCACTAACCGGGTAAACGAACGTACTAATATTTGGGAAGACGAATGTGGATTAGGCATTCGTGGAGGCACCTCGCCCGGAATTCTCTATAGGGGACCCGGCCCTCGAGTTAAGCTCAACTATGTGCTCATGGCTGTATACACAATGATTACCATCAAATTGCTGGATGCAATTCATATATTTAATTGCTGGATGCAATTCATTATTTTATTGCTGGATGCAATACCTTATTTAAATCTTGCGGTTCATACGATATTACTTGATTTCAAACCTGTGAGCTCACCAGCTTTATAGCTGACCTTTTTAGCATATATCGCAGGTACCCAGCAGTAGGATGTTTCTGCTCAGGATTTAGCTCGAGTCAGCATACAGACGATTGAGATTTTCTTGCATTAGTATATTTTGTACAAGTACTTATGTACTGAAATCTCATTTTAATTAACTCGAGCTATGTAAAGTTTCAAATGTTGTAAACATTTCAGGAATCAATATATTTTGTTAAAACGACGCATATAGAGTCGTTTGCTATTTACCTTTGTGCTTTGTTATTGATTAGTAACACCCAAATCAAGCTTCCGCAAATCATCAAATTTGGGGGTGTTACAGATTGGTATCAGAGCCTAAGGTTATAGTGAACTAGGTTGCATTTAGTGAGCCTAGACTATGACCATTAGGCAGTATTCCTTATTAGGTATGACTGGTTCAGGGATTACAGCATACGAGTTTAATTTAACATAGCCTGATCAACTATGTACAATTAAGCAGAGATGATGTAAGATCTGAAAGTAGTTATGGCTGAACAGGATACAATAGAAGACTCTGACCTCGAGAGAACCGAGACTTAAACATGTTTATGCTAGACACTCAATAGGCTATATTATATAAGAACTATATGAATATAGGCCTCAATCTTACTAACGCTTTGTCTCAGAAATGGCAAACGTTCCATCAAATTCATCTCGTTCTCAATCCGGGTCGCAGAACCCAAGGGTAGCAAGGAGGAACTCAAGGTTGCCTCGAGCTGGCCCGTACCCCACTCACTCCACCTTGCCGGCCTTAGCCGCCAGAGTGAATCAACACGAACAGCGACTTCGCACCATGGATGTCGTGTTGCAGGAAACCAACGAAAACTGGAGACTTACATCCCTTGAACGCATCGAACAAGTCTCCGACGACCTTGAAACCACAAACAACAACATGGATGTCCTCCGTAACCAAATAATAGAAATAAGGGTGGAAAATGCCCTTCTACAACGAAGGATGGAAGAATGTGAGCAACGCTCACATGAAACAGAAGAATATGCGCGTGGACTAACACAACGACTAGCACTCGCGGAAGACAACGCCCGACAAGCCAGCAGGCTTGCAAACACTGTGGAACGTCTTGTCACGATGATGGAACAAATTAATCTACGTTAAGACTAGTGTAGTCTTTGTCTTGTAATCTATCCTGTAATCTAGTAACTCTCTACGCGCTACTCTAAAATTCAGTCGGATGTAACAGTTCCCAACATCTTTTGTAATACATCTGTAGGATGTAACCTTTGAACTCGTACTATCTATTAAATGTTCCTTGCTGTTTCAACTCATATCGATTGCCATTATTCCTGTTGATGTTATGTATTACTGCTTTTATACATGTACATCTGTGATAAATACAACTTTCTTGCAAAATCTCATGTATCTTCATTTCTTTTATTGAAGAATCATGCCGCCAAAGTCAAGACCTTACACCGATGCACAGATTACTTCACTCATAACCCAGGCTGTTACTGAAGCCTTGGCTCGCAATACTCCACCCAACTCCACAAGAAACAGCGATACCGCTGGAACCTCTACCACCAAACCTTGTTCTTACAAGGACTTCCAAAGCTGTAAACCCTCGAGTTTCAAGGGTTCTGAAGGAGCCATCGGACTGATCAGATGGTTCGAGAAAATGGAAACTGTTTTCCGTGTCAGTAAATGCGCGGAGAACGACAAAGTAAACTTCGCCACCTGCTCTCTTGAAGATGATGCCCACTCTTGGTGGAATTCATATACCCAATCAGTGGGTGCTGACATTGCCTACCAAATCACTTGGGAGGAATTGAAAGCCAAACTCACTGCTAAATACTGCTCTATCGCCAAACTCCAAAAGCTAGATGAGGAGTTCTGGAACTTGAAGGTTCAGGGTGGTGACATCGATGGTTATACCACCAGGTTTCAACAATTAGCTGCCCTCCGCCCAGCTATGGTAAGCACTGAACCTGATAAAATCAGGAAGTACGCCCTTGGCCTCCCTGATTTTGTTCGGGGACACGTCATCTCTTCAAAACTAGCCACCATTGACGGTGCAATCTCATTGGCCCAAGACCTGATGTCTATGAGCCAAGATTCTGAACCACCCACTTCATCCTCCCAAAACAACAAACGCAAGTGGTCTGACTACCACAACAACCACTCCAACCAACAAAACAAGAAACCTGACACCATCAAAGCCTACAACACCACCACTGATATCATCCGGGGTTACACTGGGAGCAAGCCATATTGTCCCAAGTGCAACCATCACCATGAGGGTTCCTGTGGTTCCTTTTGCAACAACTGCAAGAGGTACGGCCACCTTACCAAAGATTGCCGCTCTCCTACCAACAACAACCCCAACAACACCAGGCCACCCAAAGTCTGCTTTGAGTGTGGAAACCCCGGGCATTTCAGGGATACGTGCCCAAAACTGAAGAACCGCAACAACAACAACAACAACAACCGCAGCAACAACAACAACAACAACAACCGCAGCAACAACAACAACAACAACACCCGCAGCAGAGCTTTCGTCATCAAATCTGGGGACGCCCGCCAGGACCCGAATGTGGTCTCGGGTATGTTCCTCCTCAACAACTTAACTGCTTCTGTTCTATTTGATACTGGTGCTGATAGAAGCTTTATCTCCGATGATTTTTGCCCATTACTTGACATCACTCCTGTTACCTTAGATGTTAAGTACACTGTAGAGCTAGCCAATGGAAAACTTGTAGAAACCACCAGTGTGATACCTAATTGCACTTTAACCCTAGCTGATGAAACCTTTTCGATCGACCTTATACCCATTGAAATAGGAAGTTTCGACGTCATTATTGGAATGGACTGGTTGTCCAAACATCGGGCTGAAATTGTTTGTCACGATAAAATCGTCCGTATCCCACTCGCCGTTGGTGGAACCTTGATCATACAGGGGGAGACCGGTGGGACTGGACTCAATATAATCTCCTGTTTAAAAACCCGAAAATTTCTGAGAAAGGGTTACCCTGCGATACTTGCACACATCACCGAGAAGAAGTCGGAGGAGAAGCGACTTGAGGATGTGCCGATTGTTAGAGACTTTCCCGAAGTCTTTCCGGAAGAACTACCTGGTCTACCTCCGTCAAGACAGGTTGAGTTCTCAATCGATCTCGTGCCGGGTGCCGCACCGGTGGCCCGCGCACCATACCGTTTAGCCCCATCTGAACTTCAGGAGTTGTCCTCTCAGTTACAGGAACTTCTGGATCGAGGATTCATTAGACCGAGTTCGTCACCTTGGGGAGCTCCGGTCTTATTTGTCAAAAAGAAGGACGGTACATTCCGAATGTGCATCGACTATCGAGAGTTGAACAAATTGACCGTCAAGAACCGTTATCCACTTCCTCGCATTGATGATTTATTCGACCAACTTCAGGGTTCAAGTTTCTACTCAAAAATCGACCTGCGATCAGGTTATCATCAGTTACGAGTTCGCGACACCGATATTCCAAAAACTGCTTTCAGAACTCGTTACGGGCACTACGAATTCCAAGTGATGCCCTTTGGTCTAACCAACGCACCGGCTGTATTCATGGATCTCATGAACCGGGTGTGCAAACCTTATCTCGACAAGTTTGTCATTGTCTTTATCGATGACATACTCATTTACTCGCGCAACGAGCAGGAACATGCGCAACACCTCAAAACCATCCTTGAACTACTTAGACACGAGGAGCTTTATGCAAAATTTTCTAAGTGTGAGTTTTGGATCCAAACTGTTCAATTTCTTGGTCACGTGATCGACAGTCAGGGAATTCACGTGGACCCATCAAAGATCGAGGCTATCAAAGACTGGCAAGCACCCACCTCTGCAACTGAAGTACGACAATTCTTGGGTCTTGCTGGGTATTATCGACGATTTATCGAAAATTTCTCCAAAATAGCTCAATCACTCACGGTACTGACTCAGAAGGACAAAAGGTTCGATTGGACCGAGAAACAAGAGTCAGCGTTCCAACTTCTGAAACAAAAGCTTTGCAGTGCTCCAATTTTATCACTACCCGAAGGCACCGATGACTTCGTGGTATACTGCGATGCTTCTCACCAAGGTCTTGGTTGCGTGTTGATGCAACGAGACAAGGTCATTGCTTATGCCTCACGACAGCTAAAAATTCACGAAAAGAGCTACACCACCCATGATCTCGAGCTTGGAGCTGTCGTTTTTGCTCTCAAAATCTGGAGACATTATCTCTACGGCACTAAGTGCACAATCTTTACCGATCATAAAAGTCTCCAACACATCTTCGATCAGAAGGATCTCAATATGAGGCAACGTCGATGGGTCGAGTTGCTTACCGATTACGATTGTGAGATCAAGTACCATCCAGGGAAGGCTAATGTTGTAGCCGATGCCCTCAGTCGAAAGGAACGACCTAAACCACTTCGAGTCCGAGCCCTCAGTATGACCATTCATAACGATCTTACCATTCAAATTCATACCGCTCAGATCGAAGCCCTGAAACAGGAAAACATCAAGGATGAAGCCTTGCGGGGCATTGACAAACAATTCGAAATCAGACCTAACGGGATTAGGTATTTCTCAAACCGAATCTGGTTGCCCAGTTTTGGGAACCTAAGAGGCTTGGTGATGGACGAAGCTCACAAGTCTAAATATTCTATTCATCCCGGATCCGATAAGATGTACCACGGCATCAAGGAATTCTATTGGTGGCCAAACATGAAAGCCGAAATCGCCACTTATGTCAGCAAGTGTCTTACTTGCTCGAAAGTCAAAACAGAACATCAGAAACCTCCCGGTTTACTCCAGCAACCTGAAATCCCTGAATGGAAATGGGATCAAATTGCCATGGACTTCATAACCAAACTACCAAGGTCGTCGAGCGGTTGCGATACCATTTGGGTGATCGTCGATCGTCTCACCAAATCTGCTCATTTCCTGGCAATCAAAGAAAACGATAAAATGGAACGCCTTACACAAACCTACATCAAGGAAATCATTTCTCATCACGGTGTTCCAACCTCAATCATCTCTGACAGAGATGCCCGTTTCACCTCTCACTTTTGGCAATCACTTCAGAAAGCATTGGGTACCCGTCTCGATATGAGTACCGCGTACCATCCTCAAACCGATGGCCAAAGTGAACGAACCATTCAGACCCTGGAAGATATGCTACGCGCCTGCGTAGTTGATTTCGGTACAAACTGGGAAAAACATCTACCGTTGTGCGAATTTTCGTACAATAACAGTTATCACGCCAGCATTAAGGTTGCACCTTTTGAGGCACTGTATGGTCGTAAGTGCCGATCACCGATCTGTTGGACTGAGGTGGGAGATAGTCAACTCACTGGTCCTGAACTCATACACGCCACCACCGAGAAAATTGTGGAAATCCAAAACAGACTCAAAGCCGCACGTGATCGTCAGAAAAGTTACGCTGACGTGAGACGCAAACCACTCGAGTTCCAAGTTGGGGACCGAGTACTCTTAAAAGTATCGCCTTGGAAAGGCGTCATCCGTTTTGGCAAACGCGGGAAGTTGAATCCCCGGTACATCGGGCCTTTTGAGATCCTCGAACGGATTGGCCCCGTAGCTTATCGATTGCAGCTGCCATCCGAACTCAGCAGCGTGCACCCTACTTTTCATATTTCAAATCTGAAGAAGTGTCTGTCTGATGAGATACTTATCATTCCATTAGATGAAATTCGTGTTGACGATAAACTTCACTTCGTTGAAGAACCCGCTGAAATTATGGACCGTGAGGTCAAACAACTGAAACAAAGTCGTATTCCCATCGTCAAGGTCAGATGGAATTCGCGGCGTGGTCCGGAATTCACCTGGGAACGGGAAGACCAGATGCGACTCAAATATCCTCAACTCTTCACTGATTCTACATCAAACACGACTTCGAGCTAAATTTCGGGACGAAATTCTTCTAACAGGGGGAGAATGTAACACCCGCCAAATTAGGACTAGTAATTAGTGCCTAATCATATGTTAATACATGTAATTAGTTCCTTGTTAGGCTATTTAATGTATCGAATAATATATATTGTTGAACGTATACGAATATGCGATTTGGTTAAATCGTACGTAATTTAAATCGAATGTATTTCGATTCTATTTAATATGGACGTTGGTGACAAATTTTATTAAATAGCGTTGTTATGTCAAAAATATTATTATTATAATATTTCGTATTTATTCGTATCGTACAATCAGAAATTTACATAATTTAAAACATAAAACGCGTAAACCAAATAAAATAAATTACAACTTATAACTCAATTATAAATGATTTGTGAAATAATTAAATAAAATACCGTGTAATAATTTGTATTTTAAAACGTACTATTTAATATTTAAAATAATTATTTAACGCCTAAAAGACGGAGCAAACGAACACCGCACGGAACGAGAACACGGAGCGAAAATGGGGACTTAAACCCCATTTCCCCCTCCCTTTTTCCCTCACTTTCTCTTTTCTCTTTCTCTTTCTTCTTTCTTTCCTCTCAAACTTTCATCACCAAAACCTCACTAAAATCGCAATTAAACATATTAAACTCGCTTGGATCATCTCGGCTCTTTGGAAGAAAACGACCACCGCATCACGATCTACAACTCTACCTTCTCGGATTTCTCATCCGATACTTTGTAAGTTTCCGACAAATCCCGAAATCTCTCATTTTTAAGTGTTTTCACTTCCTAGTAGTTTGTAACAACTCATAATGTCCCTATAAGGGTTGGGTAAAAGTTTTGGACCGAACGGAAACCGAAAAACTCGTTTTCGACCCATTTTCCGGCCAACAGACCGCTACGTCGCATTTGGCCCGGAATTTATGCGACGTCAGCCTCTACGTCGCAAAACACCTCGTGACGTCGCATAGTGCGACGTCAGTCACAACGTCGCATTAAATTGCGACGTCGCATATAGCGACGTCACCCTTAACGTCGCCAATACCTCACTACGTCGCATTTAGCGACGTAAACCCCTACGTCGCAGAAATCACCTACGTCGCATTAGCGACGTAGCACCCTACGTCGCATTAAATTGCGAAACGTCGCCTTTAGCGACGTCATGCTCTACGTCGCAATCCTACCTGCGACGTCGCACCCTACGTCGCATAAAACAGCAGGTTTTCAAACTTTAATTTCACTAAGTGTCGAACTTTTGAAACCTCAGATCCTTATACGATACGACTTACAAAACACTTTGGGACACTTTGGTAAGTGCAAAACATCGATAACTTGATAATAATACTTAAAGATTATTATTTCAAACTCGTCACCAACGGGCCGTACACTTTTCAAACACTTAAACGTATCAACCAAATAGTGGAGATTTGGACATTATAGTTGGACGAACAACTACAAGGTAGTCTTATTAGATACCTTCGCATATTATAACCATCGCGTGTCGTGGACACCCTCAGGTTACAAGTCTTTGGACTTCGATATTGGCTAATCAACTTACGTTTGTTTAAACGCATTCCAGACTCAGGTGAGTCTCATAGCCCCTCTTTTTACTGTTTTACTCAGGGGTGTGATATACTGCTCAAATTTTTAACATGTGAACGCAAGTACCAACTTTTCATATACTACATGAGTTTTTCGAAACTAATCATTTAAAGTCCTCCGTCAGCATAGTTGTTAATACGTTGTAGCGTGAATATTAGTATATGGTACCATATAGGATTGACCCACCTCGTTCGGGTTAGCAAGCACTAACCGGGTAAACGAACGTACTAATATTTGGGAAGACGAATGTGGATTAGGCATTCGTGGAGGCACCTCGCCCGGAATTCTCTATAGGGGACCCGGCCCTCGAGTTAAGCTCAACTATGTGCTCATGGCTGTATACACAATGATTACCATCAAATTGCTGGATGCAATTCATATATTTAATTGCTGGATGCAATTCATTATTTTATTGCTGGATGCAATACCTTATTTAAATCTTGCGGTTCATACGATATTACTTGATTTCAAACCTGTGAGCTCACCAGCTTTATAGCTGACCTTTTTAGCATATATCGCAGGTACCCAGCAGTAGGATGTTTCTGCTCAGGATTTAGCTCGAGTCAGCATACAGACGATTGAGATTTTCTTGCATTAGTATATTTTGTACAAGTACTTATGTACTGAAATCTCATTTTAATTAACTCGAGCTATGTAAAGTTTCAAATGTTGTAAACATTTCAGGAATCAATATATTTTGTTAAAACGACGCATATAGAGTCGTTTGCTATTTACCTTTGTGCTTTGTTATTGATTAGTAACACCCAAATCAAGCTTCCGCAAATCATCAAATTTGGGGGTGTTACAATGTCTCCCGAGGAGAAGAAAGATTTTGATACTGAAAGAAAGTCTTTTTCAATGATTAAAATGTGTCTAACCAAGGATGTTCTATGGCTTTTCAGAACTCATGAAACAGCCTTTGATTTATGGAAGGCAATTGAAACTCGTTGTGGAGGAAATGATAAGTACAAGGAAGCCAAGCTCGAACTGATTAAGAAACAGTACGATATCTTTGACATCCTTCCTAATGAAGACACGACTTCTTTATTCACTAGGTACTCACGGTTAGTTGGTGAGTTGTTTGAAGGGGGTTATACTTTTCCTTCAATTGAAGTAAATAAGAAGCTACTGGATGTATTGCCAAGTTCTTGGGATGTTAAAGTTCAATTTTTAAAAGAAAATGAAGAACTTGCAAACATGTCTTTGGATACGTTGATAGGGGATCTTCAAGCTCACGCGATGGAGATTAAGAAGAAAGAAACTAGGTCTGGTGCTGCTGTTCAGAATCCTAGTGTGTATGGTGTTCAGATCAACTCTGGAAAGACTTATGGATCTGGAGTCGCTTTCGTGACAAATACAAATGCTCCATCAACCTCTTCTTCTTCTTCCGATGGGATTCATTCTGTTTTCATGACTGGACCTTCTTCAAATCAACAACAGGTTCAAGTCTCACCTGCTATTCAGGAGCAAGCTGCTATTTACACAGCTTTCTTAAGCTCATACAAGGATTTGGTTACTCAACCGAATCTTACTTTGGAGCTGACTAAGGAAGACTATGCTCAGCTTGATGAAGATGATCTGGAGCAAATGGATCTAACTTGGAATGTGGCAATGATCACCCGAAGAATTCAAAAGTTCTTGCAGAGGACAGGGCGTAAAAGCTTGGAAGGTGATGGAAAGACTGGCTTTGGATTTAACAAGAGTAAGGTCCGATGTTACAATTGTCAAAATGTGGGTCACTTCGCCAGGGAGTGCGAGAAACCCAAAATGCTAGCATCGGGATTCACAACACCTTCTACTCCTCCAAAGGCCAAAGAAATGGAAGTTACCAAGAAAGGGCCTGCTGATAATGCCCTGATTGCTTTTGAGCCTACAAGTCAGGATTGGACGGCTGTCTCCCAGCATTACCAACAGTGTTTGATGGCTCACATTGTGAATGACGTACCTGATGAACCATTAAATTGTATCTCATGCATTAAGTTAACTGAATCTCTGATGTTCCCAGCTAGAGATCTTAGTATGTATTACTTTGATTGATTATTAATAAGCTTGCGGAATAGTTTATTAATAACTTGAAGAACAAACTTGTATATAACAGAATATCTAACCAAAAGCTTCAATATTATTAACAATAATACGAACACACAATTTGTGTTAGGGTTTACAACCTTGAAGCTAATAACTAGAATGAATTCGTTACCCTCTAGGGTTTTACAGGATCTCTATTTATAACATATAGAGTCCTTTACAGAATCAAACTATTATGGAATCATATCTATTCCATAATTCTCTCTATTCAACTATATCTAACCAACAGTGGTTATCTATATCACTAACAGGGGTAGTACTCGTATATTATCAACAGTGGTTGAGTACTTAATACAAAATACAAACTACACACTAACAGTGGCACTGTTAGACAAACTACTTGACAGCGGCAGCTAATAACTAGCAGTGGCAACTACTAACAGTGGTTGTACTTCTAACAGCGGCACAATACTTGTATTCTGAGCAAATCTAGCAGTGTCTCAGTTCTCAACAATCTCCCCCTAAACTTGATCATTCAGAGTAATGATTCAAGTTTCAATCCTTCTTTTCTTCTTCTATCTCCTTCATCGTTTGCCTCTTATGCAGTTGATTGAATACCATGTATAAAGCTCTGTAAGCTCCTTCAGTAATGATGGTTGTAGATAACTTCAAATCAACCAATCTATTCAGCAGCCCTGTTCCCAGCACATAGTGTCGATCATCAAACATGTAGATCACCTACCCATTGTTAAATACTACCATGTGTACTCCAGCTCTGGCAAAATATCTCCAAGTTATAACCCTTTGATGACAATGAAAGAATAAGTGATACATGCTTGCTGGTTCAAACATGCTTTGCAATAACTCCATCATTTGTCTTTCAATCACAGCTTCAGAGTTCTTTCTATTCCTGATTCTGCTCACTTGATACAACTCCATAAGATCATCTCTTGTACAGATTCTGAGCAAATCAATCATACTCCCAACATGGTCATCAAATCCTCTTTCCCTTTCAATCTTGATCTCAAGGATCATTTTTCTGAAACCATAATCAATTGCTACTCCTTCCCAATTTATAATTCTAGCCTTTCTTGGTCCTTCAGAAATCTCCTTGCTATCAGTCAGAATCTTGATTCTCTTTTTCAGCTCTGGATCAAATCTTGGAATGTCAGGAATAACATTGTCTTTAGAAATCTGATTTTTCCATGAATTTCTTCTGACTTCATTCTGCTTATCCTCTAAGACTTTCTCTGCTGCCTCAGCAGCTGCTTTTTCTCTTCTTTCTTCTTCTTCTTTCAAAAACTTTACCATTTCCCTATCTGCCTTTTCTTTCTTCTCCTTTATCAATGCATTCAAATGCCTATTCTCTTCCAATTTCTTGGTCCACTCATCATCTCTTCCCATATACCTATCATATGCCTGTTCCAGCTTCTGCAAATTCCATCCTTTAACAATTTTAGCTGGGGCATAATTTTCAGACAGAGCATTGATCATTTGTCTTCTCCTTTCAGCATATGGTAAAGGTTTACTCCTCTTCTTGACTAATTCCTCTTGCTTTTTCTTTCTAGCCCTTTCCTCATTTGACCTTTTCATCAACAAAAATCCAGAAGATAACTCTTCCTCTTCATTACCTTTCTTCTTCTTTAAATAATCATGAACTCTCTGAGCAGGAAGCTTTAATCCTTGTGCAGTCTTTTCTTTAACAATCTCTGCAGCTTTCTGTGTAATAGTCACTACACTCAGATCATCCAAAATCATTTTAACATCATCACCCTCTTCTTCAGCTTTAGCTTCTGCAGCTCTCCTTATCAACCTTTCCCTTTCTTCTACTTGCATCCTTAACATATCATGAGACTCAAGATGAGGTTCTTTAATTTCTTTCACTTTTGATTTTTCTTTTAACTTTCCTTTACCTTTGTCTTTTGGATCAATCACAGGCAATTTAGACTCAGGCTTGAGTGGTGAAGTTGGTTCTCTTATTGTAACAGGTACCTCTCTTGGTATTGTTGTTGTGGTAGTTGTGGCAGGGGTTGATATGACAGCAGTGGTGATTGGTGTATCAACAGTGGTAGGTGTTGGTGTACTAACAGGGGTAGATGTAACAGTGGTAGTGGTAGTGTTGACAGTGGTTGAAATTGTGACAACAGTGGTAGAAGTTTTGACAGGGGATAAAGTATTAGTTGGCTTTCTTCTGGGAATAGATTTCTTTCTTGTAAAGGTCTGCAACTTCTTCTCTTCATCAATTGACTTTGATTGCTCCCCCTTAATCTCAACTTCTCCTTCTTTCATCTCTTTTTCAACATCATCTATTTTTAGAAATCTGATTTTTCCATGAATTTCTTCTGACTTCATTCTGCTTATCCTCTAAGACTTTCTCTGCTGCCTCATCAGCTGCTTTTTCTCTTCTTTCTTCTTCTTCTTTCAAAAACTTTACCATTTCCCTATCTGCCTTTTCTTTCTTCTCCTTTATCAATGCATTCAAATGCCTATTCTCTTCCAATTTCTTGGTCCACTCATCATCTCTTCCCATATACCTATCATATGCCTGTTCCAGCTTCTGCATATTCCATCCTTTAACAATTTTAGCTGGGGCATAATTTTCAGACAGAGCATTGATCATTTGTCTTCTCCTTTCAGCATATGGTAAAGGTTTACTCCTCTTCTTGACTAATTCCTCTTGCTTTTTCTTTCTAGCCCTTTCCTCATTTGACCTTTTCATCAACAAAAATCCAGAAGATAACTCTTCCTCTTCATTACCTTTCTTCTTCTTTAAATAATCATGAACTCTCTGAGCAGGAAGCTTTAATCCTTGTGCAGTCTTTTCTTTAACAATCTCTGCAGCTTTCTGTGTAATAGTCACTACACTCAGATCATCCAAAATCATTTTAACATCATCACCCTCTTCTTCAGCTTTAGCTTCTGCAGCTCTCCTTATCAACCTTTCCCTTTCTTCTACTTGCATCCTTAACATATCATGAGACTCAAGATGAGGTTCTTTAATTTCTTTCACTTTTGATTTTTCTTTTAACTTTCCTTTACCTTTGTCTTTTGGATCAATCACAGGCAATTTAGACTCAGGCTTGAGTGGTGAAGTTGGTTCTCTTATTGTAACAGGTACCTCTCTTGGTATTGTTGTTGTGGTAGTTGTGGCAGGGGTTGATATGACAGCAGTGGTGATTGGTGTATCAACAGTGGTAGGTGTTGGTGTACTAACAGGGGTAGATGTAACAGTGGTAGTGTTAGTGTTGACAGTGGTTGAAATTGTGACAACAGTGGTAGAAGTTTTGACAGGGGATAAAGTATTAGTTGGCTTTCTTCTGGGAATAGATTTCTTTCTTGTAAAGGTCTGCAACTTCTTCTCTTCATCAATTGACTTTGATTGCTCCCCCTTAATCTCAACTTCTCCTTCTTTCATCTCTTTTTCAACATCATCAACCACCTCATACACTGACCTATCACTGAAACTGACTCTTTTCTTATTTTCCAGGTTAGCACCCATCATATCCCAAAAATATAATCTAAGTGCAGCTTTCTCAGGCAACCCTTTATTCAATGGAAATACCTGATAAACTGTTTCATCTGTTTCATCAGTCTGCTCTGCTCCTGCACCATCACTTGTATTAACATTTTCAGCAGAATCTTCACCAGTATATACCACCATTCTTCTGTCATCTGCAGCATTTACCATCTCATCATCTAAACTTTCATGTATCACATAATCAGAGACATTGAGCTCCTCCTCAGCCTTATCCCTGCTCTGCACATAATCATCATCTTTATCATCAAACACTAACTCCACAGTGTCTTCTGATTGTGCCTCATTATGCTCACATATATCCATCTCAACTGTATTATCATCAAGCTCAAGCACCTCTGTAGCTGCAGAATCATCATGCATCTCATCAATATTTATCATTGCTCCACTCATATCATCATGAGGTCCATGTGAATCATCATCATCATCATCATCACCTGCTTTTCTTGAACCATCATCTTCAGGCATATTATCATCATCTGCTTTCTTCTCCCCCTTGCCTGAAGATTCCTTTAACTTATTCGCAGGTAGAAGAATATTGTTGACAGCCTCCTCAAGCATTACCAATCTATTCTGCACATCAATCAACTCTGCCTTCTGATGATCAATGATCTCCTTCTGCTTAGCAATTAACTCATCCTGAGCTTGAATTTTCTGTTGAGCCTCTTTTCTGTAAGCCCTTTCCCTCTCATATTTGCTCCACAGTTTATTGATATCATGTACAAGATAGGAAATCGTCAATTCATCAGTATCACTAGGCTCATCAACATTAGAGTGTGACCTCTTAGTTGAATCCTTGCCCACATCTGCCACTGCAGATGTCCCTTGGTTATTGGTACTGGGACCTACATTTGAATCATCACCCATAGGTTCATCAAACATAGTTGCCTCTAGTTGGGTCTGATTAATGTTACCACTATCCTGCCCTGCCAGTGGGCTAGAAACAGTAGTGGCAGCCCTTCCAGAATGAACATTTTCATCAAGTATGTTCACCTGTTGTGTTGGGACAGTTGACTGAGACTGTGGAGAAACAGGAATCTCCATAGCCTGTGTAGCCTTCTTGGATTTCTTGGCTTTAGATTGGGTAGGCTGTTTGTTCCCTTGTTTTCTTTTGATGCCACCTCCTGATGTGTGTTCAGAACCAACTTGTGTTGTTGGTCTGTCATCATTTGGTCCAGATGGTGTTGGTAATACACCACCAGTGGCAGAAGGAGTAACTAGCATTGTAGAAAATAATGCAGTTTCCTTCTTAGAAAAAGCATTCTGATACTGATTCATAGCCTTAATAGTCCTCAAAGATAGAGTAGAACTAACAATCACACTATCCTCTGCTGGCAGATTTGACAATTGATTATTCAATAAAAGCTGAACAAATCTAGGGTACATAACGAATGTATCACCCTTTACATTCCTAACCATATTATCTACATATTAAATTTAATACCCTGTGCCAAGCAGATAATAGGATATGCAATAGTAGAACTAAATTCATTAAAACTAGTTCTCTTTTGAGACAAACATACCAGAAAAGTATGAATGTAGAACTTCCATTGAGGACAAAACCATGACTTCAAGAAAGTATATTCTGATCTTGTCTTTCCTGAACCTTCATACCCCATATCCATAATGCCTTTAAACAAATCTTCTCTCGATAATTCCAGAATTCCACCTTCATCATCAAACTGTAAAAGCTCTCTTAGAACAATCTCAGTAACCATTACCTTCTTACCCTTGACAGTGGAATGAATGTGAGTAATGCCATTAACATTCCCTTCCTTTGCATTCTGCCAGAATTCTTGAATATGCGATCGAATTAATCGTGGACAAACAGTAAGGGCATGTGTAACTGGACAATTACTCAAGAAATCAATAATAGGGTGAAAATACTCATCGGCAAGTTCTTTATTCAAGAAAGCCCTCATATTGTGTTCAGAATGAACACTTAGCGTAGAATGATCAGAATCAGATGACAATGAAGATGCCATTGATGTAATTGATAAACGAACGACGAGTGAATTACAATAAACAACTCAAAGCGAGAGCGATTATTGAAGGGTTTTGAAAATTTTGAAAGCGTAATTGAAAAAGTGAAGTATTTGAGTATTTATTTGATGACAGTGCCAAGCCCTAAAAATAGAACTAGCAGTGGCACTGCTGGTTATACCCAACAGGGGCACAATTTACAAACAAACCCAACAGGGGTACCTCACTTGGTCAATTTATAGTCAACCCTTTCTAACCATCTAACAAAGCTAGCAGCGGCTGATAGTCTAGCAGGGGCATCCGACAAAGGAAACGCCAACTTAGAACTAACAGGGGCATAAACTTAGTTAGACAACGAAATTTTTTTTTTTTTTTTTTTTTTTTAACCAAAAAAAAAAAAAGAAGAAACAAATAAAACATTAAATTCCAGCTCAAGTGATGTCTCTTGACAGTGGCTGAAACCTGCAATATTAAACTAAGAACAACAACTAGCAGGGGTTAAATTACACACATAAACAGCAGGGGTTTAAAATACATTGACAGTGGCAAAGGTAAACTAACAGTGGCACCATCTGTTATCATGATGAAGCTAACAGTGGCAACACCTGACCCTGTCACATACAATATATTTTACCCCTGTTAGTATCAAATCCAGACCAAAACACTACGTGAGATTGATCATACCAATATTAGTTATCAAAAATGTAAATCTTCCTACATCAAATGCTTTTGTAAAAAGATCTGCAAGTTGATTATCAGTATGAATTTTAAAAATATGAATCAATCTTTTATCATAACAATCTCGTATAAAATGATATCTGATCTCAATGTGTTTGGTTTTTGAATGCTTAACTGGATTCTGAATGATACTAATAGCAGAAGTATTATCAATATAAATAGGAGTGTTCATGAAAGTCAAACCATAATCCAGCATTTGATTCTGAATCCAAAGAACCTGTGCACAGCAACTTGATGCTGCAACATATTCTGCTTCTGCTGTAGAAGTGGAAACTGTGGTTTGCTTCTTGCATTGCCATGACACTAACCTATTTCCAAGAAATTGACAACCTCCACTAGTCGATTTCCTATCCATATTCTCACCACCATAGTCACTATCTGTGAAGGCCTTTAGCTCAAACTCTGATCCTTTAGCATACCAAAGGCCCAAGTCTGGTTGACCTTTCAAGTATCTAAAGATCCTCTTCACAGCATACATGTGTGACTGCTTTGGATTGGTCTGATATCTAGCACAAAGACACACTGCAAACATTATATCAGGTCTAGATGAAGTTAAATACATCAATGAACCAATCATTGACCTGTATAAGTGCACATCTACTTCCTCCCCCTCAGGATCAGAATTAAGATGTTTATGTGCCTCCATGGGAGTGCTAGCTACCTTCACATCTTTATAACCAAATTTATTCAAAATATCTTTCACATACTTCCCTTGGTTAATAAAGATTCCATCTAACTTCTGCTTGACCTGCAATCCTAAAAAGAATGTGAGTTCACCCATTGAACTCATCTTGAACTTCTTATGCATTAAATCCTCAAACTCTTTGCACGATGAATCCCTTGTAGACCCGAAAATAATATCATCAACATACACCTGTACCAGCAATATATCTCTTTGAACCCTCTTGGTAAACAAAGTCTTGTCAATAGTACCTCTCTTGAATCCATTCTTGAGAAGATACTCGGAAAGTGTATCATACCAAGCTCTTGGTGCTTGATGTAGCCCATACAACGCTTTCTTCAATCTGCACACTCTATCTGGATATGTTGGATCTTCAAACCCTGGTGGTTGGCATACATACACCTCATCATCAATTAGACCATGAAGAAAAGCACTCTTCACATCCATTTGATAGACTTTGAAATCCTGATAAGATGCATAAGCTAAAAATAATCTAATAGCTTCTATTCTAGCAACAGGGGCAAAGACATCATCATAATCTATGCCTTCTTCCTGTGTGTACCCCTGTGCTACCAACCGAGCCTTATTCTTGATCACTATCCCTCTTTCATCTCTCTTGTTCTTAAAGATCCATCTTGTGCCTATAGCTTTCTTTCCTTTTGGAAGATCAACCAAATCCCACACATCTTGTAGTTTGAATTGCAACAATTCTTCCTGCATAGATTCAATCCAGCTCGGATCTTTGAGAGCCTCCACTGCCTTCTTTGGTTCCATCTGAGAAAGAAAACATACATATAATGAAGTATGTACATCTTCTTCTCTTACCTTGGTTTGATGTCTTGTCTGAACAGGAGTCATAATATCACCAATAATCAAATCCAAAGAATGATCTTTATGAACCAAATACTTAGAGGTAGAAGTATCAAGTAAATCTCTTTCCAAATTAGAACCCAATAGATTATCTACCCCAGAGTCTGAGAAAGACTCTCTTTCCTCTCTTTCTTTTGAAGGCTTTGGAGTTGCTTCAGAATCTGACAAAGAAGTCCTTTCCATGACTTGAAATGGAGGACTTGGTTCAAAATAGTTTGGATAATCATGCTCTTCCTCTGAATCATGCTCTGGATCTGTATGAGATCCCTTTGAAGTGAATGGTTGATGATCTGGTGAAGTTGAATCATCTGCACCCTTGCTTGCACCAGTTTTACCAGGTGAACCATTTGAATCATCAGAAGAAGCATCTTTCTCTGGTTGATCCTGTTCCTGTTGAAATACTTCTGGTGGATCTGGAGTCCAAATAGGAAACAAGACATACTTCAAGTCATCCTTTTTAGTTTGACTTGAGGTTGAATTTCCATCTTTACCTGCATCATTACCTGCATCTGTACCTGCATCTGTATCTGCACTAATAGACAAATCTGGATATCTAAAAGCATGGGTTAGTGCATCAATATCAAACAAAACTTCTGGACCTTTTCCTTCTACATTTGATGTATGTTCATTAAAGGTCACATCCATGGTCTCATCTATGATCCTAGTCCTTTTGTTAAATACTCTATAAGCCTTGCTTTGAATAGAGTATCCAACAAATACACCCTCATCTACCTTACTCTGAAACTTACCAAGATGATCTCTGGTATTTAAGACAGTACAAGGACATCCAAATGGTTTTAAAAAGCTAACCAAAGGTTTTCTCTTAAAGAATAACTCATAGGGTGTCTTGTTATGAGGTTTAATAATCAAAATCCTATTCAAAACATAACAAGCAGTGCTAACTGCCTCTGCCCAAAAGGACATTGGAAGTTTAGCATCTGCTAGCATGCTTCTAGCAGCCTCAATTAGTGTCCTATTCCTCCTCTCAGCTACTCCATTTTGTTGTGGAGTCCTAGGTGCACTATACTGTCTTTCTATACCTTTATCCTCACAGAACTTATTCATCTCATGATTCTTAAATTCTGTCCCATTATCACACCTGATGATCTTAACCTTTTTGTAAGTCCCCTAGTTTTAGGATCGATAACTTCGTTATCTGTAGTATTAAGGTGCGGAATCCCTCAATACGGTGTTATTTTACTAACAACGAATATGTTCGTATTGCGTTTTAACTAGACTTAGCTTTAAACAACGAATCGTCAAAGCCTAGCCTTAGGTTATGTTTTTCTCTGGTTTGTTGAATTCGCAGCAATTGAAATCAGAATGCAAAAGTTATTTTCAGTGTTAACGATTTTACAAAGAAAAATCGTTTAAATATTCTGTCTCGGCTCGGCTCGCATGGGCCAGCAAGTTCAGCCCAACTCGCCTTGCAGCCCAAGCCCATTACCAAGCTCGATTCGCTACTGACTTCCACGAATTCAGTTCTCATCTCGGCTCTTTAATCTCGCGACCTGAGAACTCGACTCGCACAGAATGTATTTATTTCGTATTTAATAATTCGTCTAACTTAACACAATAATATGTTTAACGAATATTACTAACAAAACAAATATTTATTTACAAATCTAAACCAATATACAAACGTAATAATAATTACACTAGTCTTATATCAAGCTAGATCTGTTGTCACAATCTATGTCTCAACAGACTCCCCCTTGACAATAGCTCTAGCGTCTTTATCTTCACGCTGTCTTTGGTCTTCATTTGTAAATCTTACTTCCTGCAAAAATTTTAAGCTTGATGCATGTTTTAACCATCCTATGATAATCTCGTGCTAAATCACCCCAACCAACAGTAGATATGATCTTGTTCTTGTATAACATAATCAAATCTTCCTTTGATAAATTCATCAAATGTCTGTGATCATATACACGAAGAATTTCTTTTTCGCCATTAGGATAATCATCATCAGCTTCAATCATAAAGGCTTCTCCTGTTCCAGCATCTACCCCCCAATATTTCAATTTTCCCAAAATATTCTGAGGCATAGTCTTCATTGGTATTTGCTTAATGCATTTGACCGCTGGATAAACCTTCTTCCTTCTTCTTCTTCCAGTTCTCTGACTAAGTTCGTTTAGCTTTATCATTTTTCCTTTCCTTGGCTTAATCTTCGAAAACTTCATAGATAATCCTTCAGTCCTAATGATACGCTCAACATACTTAGCATAATCATCATCACTTGGATTTTTCATATCTAATCTAGCCAAGTCTCGAATCTCATATCGAGGCAATGAACTAAACACGGTAAGCTTCTTCTCAAAATATTGAACCCCGTCAAACCTTTTGATCGCGAAGAGCTTCAGGTCAGAGTCATAATACCATCCAATAATGCCAGTTTTAAGTACACGCTTTCCAGTAATATCAACTTCTTTCAAAATGCGTTGCTTATTTTCCTTTTTCTTTTTCAGCATTTCTTGGATAAACATAGGATTACCAACCATATGTTTGTATTTGTCCTCTATTTCTTCAACTTCAGTATCTGAATCTTCAGAAGCATTCTCAAAAGCTTCTAAATCAATAACTGATTCTCCTTGTTCATTTACAAAAACAAATTCAGTCGTTGATGGATTCACAACATGTTCATCTACATTTGCATCCAGATCAACACCTTCATCTATCACTGATTCAAATACTGCAGTCCAATCTTCAGGAAGTTTGAACTCTCCTTCTTCAATATCATAATCAATCTCTTCATCTATCTCATCCAGAATATCATCTTCCGAATCTGATAGATTAAGCATTTCCATTCCTAGAGAAAAACATAAATACAAATATATTAATAATTCAAATTCTTTATTGATTTCCCTGAACCAATCTAAGAATTTCTTTATTAATTCTTTTGTATATTTTAACCTAACATATAAACGCAATATAAATATAACTTATAAAATCTTTTATTGATTACCCTGAATCAATCTAAAATCTCTTAAGTCTACTTAACAAATATTAATTAATTTTAAATTCTAATGCATTGTGAATAATCACCAAACATTTAAATTTACTATTAATTACCTTATATAATTTCCAAGTGTTAATTGATCTCATTCATTATCAATTTAACCTTTAAATTATATATCATTTGTCTAGTTAATACGAATACATTTTTAACTTGTTAATTACTTATAAACCTTACGGTCTTAAGTCTATAATCAAATCTAAAATGCATATGTTATTATAAAATTATGACCGCCGAAATTAATCGGAACACGCCGCTCGACTACTCAACAAGTCAGAAGTCTTTCGATCACTATTTTATCTTAACATAATTATATAAACTTAAATTACCAAACATATTTTACTTAAAATAATAATAACCCTAAGCCAAATATATTTACACAATAAATTAAGTTTACATTTGTTCACTACAAACTATTACAAATATTACAGTACTATGATAATACTAAGCTATCTTACCAGCTTCAGTATCACCCGGTACAGTCTTATCTGCACTTGTATCCACTCCAGAACCACTAGCACCAGCACCAGACTCCCCCTGAATAGTAGCTTGCTCACTAGTCTTTGAAGGACCAGTCTGCTCACCACTCGGTGCATTGGGATCATCGTCCTTGTCTTGATCTCTCTTTCTCTTCAACTCATTCTCTCTGCAAGACTCCAGATATACCAATATCTCCCCCTGAGCAGGCTGTCCTGAATGCGATCTCAAGACCAGACTCTCTAAAGAAGATAACTTCAGTCTCTGTACAGTGAAGTCCGCAAGTAACGTCTCATGAGTCTTCATCAACAGATTGTACAATTCACTCTGCTTGAGTATCTGTTGTGAAAGAAGAAGATTGCTCGACACCAGCTCTGGAATCTGAGAAGTAAACTTCTCCAAATCCTTTACCCTCGACTCTAAGGATGTAATCCTTTCAGCATCAGTCGTTGGAGTAACAGGTATCGTTCTGGGTCCAGGCGGTGTAAGAGACTCAATATGCCAGTCTCTGGTAAGCGGTGTATGAGGTTGAGACAAAGCTTGCGTAAGCAAACTTGTCGCAAATCTAGCTGTTTTGTTCGTCGGAAAATTAGCTCCACGAACTAAATCAGCAACCGCATGCTGTAAAGTTAAACACAATTAAAATCAGTTATTGTTACAGATTACTCTGTCTCAAACTCTAATTAATTGCATAACACTCATAGTTATAGAATTTATATCTCATACTTGAAGCGGTAAAGACATCGATTCCGTAACCACCGGTGCAACCATCTCTACCTGTGGTGTATCCTGAGAAACTGTATACAGAATTAACTGTCTCAGTTCAACTCCTGATAAACAACAAGTTAAGATTATTTAACTTTAATTAATACTAACCTTCTCGAATAGTAAGCGTTCTCGGACGCTTCATCAAAGGAATCTCAACTTCCTCAGTACCTTCCTCCAGAATACTCTTACCCTTCCTCTTCTTTTCAGAAGCAGATGGAGGAGGAGAAGGTGTATTATCAGAATCTTCATCTGAAGCCGTCTCACCATCACGACCTCTAGATGATCTAACAGGATCCTAAATTTTAAATATATTAAACATTTATGATTAGCGTAAGCTCTATCATACAAGTTCTATATATTTAAGATTAATCAGATATAATACCTCAGTTGGTATAACAACTGATCTATCAAGCTGTATCTGCTCATCCTCAAGTAATATAACTTCTGGATGTGCAGCCTCAGCTTCAGCTTCCTGTTCGTATAATGATATTTATATTTTTAAAATCAGAAATAATATCCAATTTACTAAATATCTAATATCAGAATCATTATATAATAATATTATGCATCTATGATCAATAAAAACAATCTATCAACTAAGCATCTATATTATTACATAAGTAACAGATTACCTCAGGTGGTGCCAAGTAACTCTCAATGTCTTGAAGCAAAGGATTTGTCTCATCATCATTCTGCTCCAAAACTTCTTGCACAACCTGTGCAGCAACCTCTTGATTCACCTGCTGATCCACCTGACCAGCCTGAATAAGAACATCCTCAAGGAGCCCTTGTGGATCTTCAGGTTGAGCTTCCTCAGCTACAGGTGCAGGTACAACATCAGCAACAGCAGGAGCAACAACAGCAGCAGGAGCTACGTCCAACCACCCATGATTTGGCAGTGCAACGTAGTTCGGATCAACAATATATCCAAAAAGTGGTCTAATTTCCGGTTTCACCACTCCTTCCTTCCTAATCGTCTGCATAAACATGGCATTATAACCACGTTGATCAATGGTATTCACCGATAAAAACGGCTCAGGAATAACCAAGTTCGGTAGACGCGCACGTATGATAAGCATACAAAACCTCGGGTAGATCATAAATCTAGATCTAACAGAACCCGATATCTGTCTAGCTATCTCTCCAAAAATGTAATCACAAAAACTGTATGGTTTATTGTAAACCAGTGACAGTACAGCCGATAGAATCGCAGGGCTCAACTCATCAAAGCCACCTTTCTTTGCTGCGAAGACTATATTCATCACGTGCCAAAGAAACCTCCACTGACCAATGACCAGAGGCTTCTGGAACTGACGTCCACGCCTGTCTCCTGTATATCCCATACGTCCAATAGCACCCTCAATAAAGTCCATAGGATACTCAATATCCCCGTTCTCCTGTTCTACCGTACCTAGCTGCAAAATCTCACGAAGATTACCAGCTGAAAAGGTAACAGGTTGTCCACCAACTGTAGCTCGAATCTCTGGCGGAGTGACAGATTCGTCATAAACAATATCCGTCCAGAAATCGTTCAGTATAGTCTGTGAGATAGGAGGATTGGCCGTAATAGCATATCTAATCCTTGATCGTGCTAGAAAACGTAATATATCAGCAACCCTGTCAGCCCGTTTGGCCTCAAGGTTCAGATCAACCAGGATGTTGTGACCCTTATCAAATGCTCTAGCCATATCTGTAATGAATACAAACAACAGATATAATTTAATGCACGATAAAAAATATTTAAACTATTATGTATTATGAATCGAGATTCATCAAACATCTTAGTTTAAAATTGTAATTATATATAACTTGATACAAAAATAATCTCAAGTCGTATATAAAAATTTTACTTATAACTAAAAAGTCTTAAGTCTAATTTAAATCACGTTAGGTACTTGTTATTTTAATAAAAATCTCAAGTCGTTAACGTTAAAAATTATACCGCTAATGTGAAATTAGGACACGCCACTAATTTTCTTCTTAAATTAGTAGACTTTCGATATAATCATATAAGAATTAACACAAATCCATTTCATAAAAGTTATTACTTAAAAAGTCTTAACATTTATATCACTACTTTAAAAAATAAAATTTTTCTAAGTACTGGACTCGCATAAACTGGCCTAACGAGGTGAGGTCAACTCGTTTTGCTTATGAACTCGCTAAACTTATAAAGCAGCTATTGAAGTGAACTCGCTAATCTCATGGATTCGCTAGTCAACTCGCTGCGAGTTGATTCACAATGTCAACTCGTTTCATCCAATCAGGGAGTCGAGGTAAAATCTCAACTCGTTCGATGAACAGCCGTCGATAATTTTTAATTAAAATCGATTAATCTGTTGAATTTAACATGATCTATCAATTGATTTACGTTTATTAACATCCATTTAACATAAACCACAAGGATTTATGTCCAATAACATCGTAATCGACGCAAATCGTTTAGTTTTTAACCCGAAACCCTAAGTTTTATAAAAACTTCGATTTCTTGTTATTTACACGGTGAAATCCGTTGGTTTATACCTCAAAATGTTCGCAATATGAAGATGTATAAAGTCCTCGGATTGAATAACTCGTTCCCGTAATCTAAGAATCGAAATCAAACGAAAACAATAAATCGCCTCGTTTCGCCTTGTTGACGGATTCGCAAGCTTTACTGAACTCGCGAAGATTGTGGGTTCGGTGGGTGAGCTTGACTCGTTTGACCCCCTTTATACTTATATCCGATTCGCGAGATTTAAGTGGACTCGCAAGTTGATGTCAACTCGCAGAAACAATGAAAAACGCGAATTTTAATTCTAAGTATAAATAAAAACCCGATATTTTCACAAGTCTAAATTATAATTAATTTTCACTTGTATTTGTCACGTTGTTCAACTCAAAAACATTCAGTATGATTTAATTCCGAAGGGTAAGCATAATTAACACAAAAATTAAAAACTAAAACAAAATTACATAATCATAGGTATCAAGTACCATTTTATTAAACACTTGAAACAAAATAAAATACATACATAAAATGAATAAGAATTTATCTGCTTAGGGATCATATTAGTAAGAATAAGCAATTCATGATATATTTAAAAAGTTTAAGCAGATTGGTAGTATACATACCTCATGAAATTCAAATAAATTACTATAAAATTACAACTAAATATATCATTTATACATTTATATTTATAAAACTATATCTTAGGTACCTTTATCCACATAGCATAATTAATAAATACATTATTCACATGAAGTGAATATTTTATTTATAGATAGTTTAAGACGATTACCGGTATTATGATCCACATAAACAAACTATACTCAATTTTCTAAGCATAACTCTTTATTGTTAGTATGAGTATTATCAAGTGCTTCCTAGTATATGACATACTGAAGAATTCAAGTAAAACACATAACACTGCATCATTAAATTTTCAAGGTAGCGGTTACTAAATGATGTATCTTTTCGAAACATATAACATACACTTGAATTTTTACGGTTAGACAAATATCAAACATACTTTGAATATGCTATGTTATCTAAGTCTGTACGTAGTACAACAGAAGATTCCTTCTAGCATAATTCAAAATATATTTGAGAATATTAATTTAATTAAAGGTTTCAGTTCTGTACATAGTACAACATAGTTACCAGTAATTAAATTAATACCCATATTGCTACTATTTGTCACTTTAATTAAAATGCATGATAACAGTGTATGGTAATACCATCATTCAACATTTAAGACTTAATGTCATACATCATAGAATAGTTACACAAAATAATAAACAAGTAGTTAATTAAATTCTTAAGACTTAGAAAATTTCATATAATTTGCCTACCAGTACATCATATGATGAAGCCATCTAAAATTTTACTAAAAATAGACAAATTATAACTTGTGGATATAGGTGTATAATCAAATAAATATAAACACATACCTGATAGAACCGCTGTAGTTCTAAAGCAACTTTATTTGAACCTACTACCATATCATACTTAGGACTTAAGCTTTATTATTGTGAAGCTTATTCTCCTAATGTACTATCATTTCCCGTAGTTTTTGCAAATAAAAACTTAAATGAAGGCGATTCCCCTTAGGTAACAAGCAAATGAATGCCATACGCCCTTTTTTTTTTTTTTTTTTATATATTTTTTTTTTTTTTTTTTTTTTTTTTTTTTTTTTTTTTAATAATAAACACATAAATACTAACTATTACAAGAATACCCTTGGAAGACTAATCACTCTGGATTTCTCATTCCGTTTAGTTGAACCAACGTCTCAAATCTTGCTCTGTCGAACGCCTTTGTGTATAAGTCTGCTAAGTTATCCAATGATGGAACCTTAACTAACTTTATCAATTTCTTTTCAGCACAATCTCTAATAAAATGATGTCGAATATCAATATGCTTAGTTTTACTGTGCTTTACTGGATTATTGGTGATCGACATAGTAGATTCGTTATCAATCATCATAGGAGTATTGGTTATATTTAACCCGTAATCCCGCAGTTGCTGTTGAATCCAAAGAACTTGCGAGCAACAGCTGCCAGCTGCAACATACTCAGCTTCACATGTAGAAATGGCTACCGAGGTTTGCTTCTTGCACTGCCAGGATACTAATCTACCTCCTAAGAATTGACATCCTCCAGTCGTAGATTTCCTATTCTGATTGCATCCTCCATAATCCGAATCAGTATAAGCTACGAGATCTAAGTCTCCATCAATCGGATACCAAAGACCCAGCTTAGGTTTCCCTTTGAGGTAACGAAAGATTCGTTTAACAGCTTGCATGTGTGACTCTTTCGGATTAGCCTGATATCTTGCGCATAAACAAACAGCAAACATGATGTCAGGCCTAGAGGCTGTAAGATACATTAGTGATCCGATCATGGCTCTATAAAGAGTTGGATCCACATCGCTATCACTCGATGTATCTGGACCTAATCCATGATTGACTGGAATTGGAGTATTGTAGACCTTACTTTCATCCATCTTGAAACGTTCTAATAGCTCATATGTATATTTAGATTGATGAATAAAGAATCCATCCTTCTTTTGATCAACTTGTAATCCTAAGAAGAAATTCAACTCTCCCATTGCAGACATTTCAAACCTTTTTCTCATGACTTTCTCAAATTCTTGACACATCTTTTCATCAGACGATCCAAAGATAATGTCATCAACATACACTTGTACAAGAAGAAAGTCTTTCTTTTTCCACTTCACAAATAGTGTACTATCAATTGATCCTCTTGTAAATCCATTCTCAAGTAGATACGTTGATAGTGTTCCATACCATGCCCTAGGTGCTTGATGTAATCCATATAGAGCCTTATTCAAACGATATACTCTATCTGGATACTCAGGATTAGCAAACCCTGGCGGTTGTGAAACATACACCAATTCTTCCACTTTGCCATACAAAAAGGCACTCTTAACATCCAACTGATACACTTTTATACCATAATATGATGCGAATGCTAAGAATACTCTAATTGCTTCTAGCCTAGCAACTGGTGCAAACACTTCATTGTAATCAATACCTTCTTGTTGATTAAAACCTTGAACCACTAGACGAGCTTTATTGCGAGTAACGATACCTTTATCATCTCTCTTACACTTAAATACCCATCTAGTTCCAATTGGATATTCTCCCTTTGGTAGGTCAACCAACTCCCATACTTGTAATTTAGAGAACTGAGATAGTTCTTCTTGCATTGCTTCTACCCACGAGTTTTCTTTTAAAGCCATTTGAACATTTTTAGGCTCGACTTGTGAGATAAAGCATGAATATAGACATTGATTAGGAATCCCTGTCTCTTTCATTGCAGTATACAAGCTTTGGTATTCAGAATTCTCAGACGTATTAGTTCTGGATTGATGCCTAGTTTGAACCGGAGTATTAATATCACCGATGATGTTTTCAACTGGATGATTCTTACTCGTTCTAGTTGTAGTAACTGGTTCAACTGGTATCTCATCTTCCAAATTAGTACCAATTTCTTCCAATTCAGGTACATCTTCCGTACGTGCTGAAGATATTCTTAGATGTTTCAAAGGAGTAAGTATGTCATCAAACTTTGTATGAAGATCATCAAGATCTTCTGTTTCTAGAGACTTATCCTCTGAAGGTTTTTGTGACTCACTTGTGGAAGCTTTATCTGAGTCAACAGTAGTCTTGATTCCAGACTGCTTAACACTCGATGTTGAAGCGGGACCAATATTCTCATCTTCAAACACTAAATGTTCAGCTATCTCTGAATCACTGACATAGTCACTAATAGGAACTTTAAATGATGCAAAAAGATCAGAATAATCAAATTGCCAATCTAAGCCCTTATGAACATCCGGTGAATAGCTTGTAACCTCAATATTATAAACTACCTCCAAACGTCCTGTGACTTTATTAAAGACTCTCTTATTTGGCGAATTGGGCATATAACCTAGGAAAAATCCTTCGTCAGCCTTCTCACCAAATTTTGCTTGATGTCCAGTCTTTAATATGGTGCATGAAACTCCAAAGGGTTCAAACCCTTTTAAGTTAGGTTTCTTATTGTTCAAAAGCTCATAACAAGTCTTGTTATGTCTCTTAACCGTAAGAACTCTATTAAGAACATAACATGCTGTATTCACTGCTTCTGCCCAAAAGATGACCGGAAGCTTTGAATCAGCAAGCATTGTTCTAGCAGCTTCAATCAACGTTCTATTCTTCCTTTCAGCAACACCATTCTGTTGAGGTTCATAAGGTGCACTGAATTGATGTAATATCCCTTTGCTTAAGCAATAGATATTCAACGTTGAATTCTTAAACTCTGTTCCATTGTCACTACGAATACGCTTAACTCTCTTTTTATAGACATTCTCTACTAGATCAAAGAACTCAATTAGAATTCCAGGAGTCTCATCCTTTGATCCCAAAAAGAATACCCATGAGAATCTAGAATAGTCATCTGTGACAACCAAACAGTACCATTTGCCACCTAGACTTCTCTTGCTTATAGGGCCGAAGAGATCCATATGTAGCAATTCAAATGGCGAGGAGATAGAGTTTTCAGTCTTAGGTCTGTGTGGTTTCTTGTGCTGCTTTCCTTTCATGCAAGGAACACACTTATCCTCAGACTCGAAACGTTTTTGTGGTACACCTAGAACCAAACCATTTTTGGTTATATAATTCATCTTTCTCCAGTTTAGATGTGCCATTCTCCTATGCCATAACAGAGCATCTGTTTCCGAAGCCTTGGACAATAAACATGTAGACACCATTGAAGAGTTAGGAACACCCATGTTGATAGCATAGATGTCCTTCTTCCTTGGCGCCCTCATCAATATCCATTCATCAGGAATTTTAAAACCTGGCTTCAGGACTAAGGCCTCCTTTTCATTGAAATAAACTGGATGACCTTTATCACAGACTTGGGAAACACTCACTAGGTTGTGTGTAAGTTCTTCAACATAGTTCACATCCTCAAGAGTCAAAGTTCCATTTGAAACTTTTCCTTTTCCCGAAATTACTCCTCCTTTATCTCCTGCAAAATTTACTTTTTGCTTGAGACTATCCTTGAAGTCCTTCAGTAGACTTCTTTCACCGGTCATGTGCCTCGAGCATCCACTGTCTACATACCACCAACTGTCCTTGTTCACAGCATGCTCCTGCACATAACACAAAACACGATCAGTTATCAAGAGGGACCCAAGCCATTACGGTCTTGGTTTGTCCCTTATCATCAACAAACTTAAGCTCTTTAAAATAACCATTCTTCCCATCAGGAGCTTTGGTTACTTTCGAAGTAGCTTGAGTTTGTGGACGATCAGCCTTAAGAGGTGAATTTGAGGAGAACCTCTTAGGCACAAAAGTATGAGCTCTATTATGATAATTATAATTAAACTCATGTGATCGCGAAGTAGTGCCACTTTCATAATGACTATGGCCTCTACTTGGAGTTCTAAACCTCGACGGTGTCACATCCCTAGACTTATGGACATAATTATCACTTTGAGTATATGACCGTTTAGGTTTAGGTGGGGAGACACTATGCTTACCATCTCTTTTAAGAATGTTCACAGGTTTATTACCTAACTTAGGTTTGGTATCTAACCCGTCTACAGTCATATTAGAGTCGGTCTGTGTCTTTTCCTCAATCACAAGCTTATGTGGTGCTTCAGGCTTTTTGTTAGGACAACACGAAGCCACGTGTCCTTTTTGATGACATTTGAAACATGACATCTGCTTGCGTGATTTGCTCACTTTTGCTTTCTCATCCGGAGTCTTAGGCACTAAAGGTTTAAGCTGTTCCTTATCAACTTTATCATTAATCTTAGCATCGTTAATCACTCCACCCGATACAAAATGTATTTTGGTGAACTGAGAAGCCTTGCTATTATCTAATGATACGTTCTTAATAACATCTTTCTGTGCCTCTGACTGTTCAGGTTTATCAGCTACTAAAATCTCAGGATTAACTTCAGTCATCTCAGAGTCCTCAGGAATAGGAGTGTAATTGGCATTAAAAGGCGGGGATACATCATTGTAACCTAACCCAGTCTTGTCCTTTACACTACGTTGAGCATCTAACATTTTATCCATTTGAGATGTCCTATAATTCTCAAGTTTACGGTTTTGCTCAATTAACCTTAAGTTAAGGTTCACTATTTCCTGATCCTTACTAGCAATCGTCTCATTTAAGTCTTTGATATTCATATAGAGACCATCTATGACAACAGATTTTTCACTTATGGTATCTCTAAGTTTTGTTCTATCCAACGCATCAGACTTAATTTTATCTTTTAAGACCTGTTTATCATCACTTAATCTACGAACATCCATAATAGCTTGATCAAGTTCAGATCTAACAGTCTTATAAGATTCCTTATCCATATTTAATTGTGATGACAGATTACTATTTGACACAGTTAAGACACTATTCTGAGACTGTAAATCAGTAACTAAGTAACAAACATCAGCAAGATTAAGAATATCTAAACATACCTTCTTCTTGTCAGTTTGTAATTCAGCCATACGTGCCACTAATTCTTCAGGACTCATATCTGGAGTTGAATCCATATATAGCACATCATCATCACTTGCCTTTTTTTCAGACTCAGCCACCTCTACTCTCTGTTCCATGTCAGTGGGCATGTAGGACACTGATCCAGCAGTTGTTTCTTCGATCTCGGCCATCAAAGCTTCTTCAGAATGAGCTTGCCAATCATACGAGCCATCCAACTGCTTCACCACTAAGGCTTTGGAAGCAAGAGTACTTCCCGAACCTTGTTTTCCTTGTGCTTCTACTTTAGGTCTTTGGCATTCTCTAGCAAAATGACCAATACCCTGACAGTTAAAGCATCTGACCTTGGTTTTATCAAACCCTGATCTATTGCCCAACACCTTTCTACCAGTTTTCTTGAGGAAATTCTTCACCTTTCTAGATATCAACGCTAGTTGATCTTGAAGTTCCAGTTCCTCAAGATAATCAGAATCTATCTGCTCATAATCCTCATCAAATAGAATAGGATCATTGATCTTTCCTTCTATGTAGTTCTCATATGATGCCACAAAGGAAGCAAGAACAGACAGTTGCTGTTCAGCAGATTTCACACTCATCGGCATCTTCTGATGCTCTTGAGGTGACTTCTCAGAATTCTTTCCCTTTGTCTCATCACCAGAGGAGGAAATAAAGCACAGATCTTCAGTGATCATCTCTCCATTTTCATTAGTATCACCAACTAACAGTGCAGTGGTCGAACTCGATGACGCAGTCGAAAGACTTGACTTTCCATGATACAGCCCAGGGTTCTGAACCTGATCAGAATCACTATCTCTTGACTTCTTGGAGAAATCATAACCTTTCAGCTTGTCAATGACTTGCTCTAAGGTCATAGTAGAATACCTAGTTTCGTTATCCTTAATCATAACACCATACATTTCCCATTTAGAAGGCAAACCCTCAAGGAACTTGTCGGTTTTAGATACTTCTTCTTCAAAAATTTCATGGTATTCTAATTCACTTAGCAGATGGTAGAATCGTGTAACATAGGCATCAAGATCTTCTCCTTTTAAAGCTTTAAACATAGTAAACTGCTTTTTAAGAAGACTCTTCTTGCCAGCTCTCACCTGTGGACTTCCCTCACCTCTTTTCTCTAAAGCTTCCCAGAGCGCTTTAGCAGTATGAAAAGACTTGAGTTGATGAGCAAGGGATTTAGGAAGACACATCTTTATGCAAGAATGTGATTTATTCTCATTTCTGTACGCTTCCTTCTCTTGATCACTCATGTTTGCATAGGTAAGAACTACAGTAGCATTTTGAACAGTTTGAGTAGGTGGGGTGTATCCACTCTTGATACACATCCAGATAGACAGATCATGGAATCTACAGTAAGATTCAAATCTGTCCTTCCAATTGTAGTAATCCTCGATTCTTAACAACTTAGGTGGAACGTTTGACTTTCCCACCTCGTGGTCCATTTCGATCATTCTACTTAAGTCAGACATCTTAAAAACGTAAAATTAAACTGTTTCAGCGAATTCAGAAATCTCAACTCGCAAGACTCAGCTCAACTCGCAATCTCAGCTCGACTCGCAGAATTTGTCGATTCGCAAGCCTCAGTTCGGATTGCTAAAAGATGTCGATTCGCAAGTGATGTCGATTCGCGAGAGATCTCGGTTCGACTTGCAAGCCTCAGTTCGACTCGCTAGTTCAACTCGGTTCGCAGGCGACGCTGGAACCCTAATCTCGACTCGCGAAACGGCTGTTAAACCCGAAAAACGAATTTTAAGGTATTTTTACGAACGAAACTGAGAAATTCGACTGTAAACTAACCCTAAAACTTCCAGAGAATGATTTTGATCGTTAGTATTGCAATAATGCACGTAAAAACGACCCGAATCAAAAACGCAATAAACTAAAACTCACGAACACACTCGTATCTAGCCCGAAAGCTCTGATACCAGATGTAAGTCCCCTAGTTTTAGGATCGATAACTTCGTTATCTGTAGTATTAAGGTGCGGAATCCCTCAATACGGTGTTATTTTACTAACAACGAATATGTTCGTATTGCGTTTTAACTAGACTTAGCTTTAAACAACGAATCGTCAAAGCCTAGCCTTAGGTTATGTTTTTCTCTGGTTTGTTGAATTCGCAGCAATTGAAATCAGAATGCAAAAGTTATTTTCAGTGTTAACGATTTTACAAAGAAAAATCGTTTAAATATTCTGTCTCGGCTCGGCTCGCATGGGCCAGCAAGTTCAGCCCAACTCGCCTTGCAGCCCAAGCCCATTACCAAGCTCGATTCGCTACTGACTTCCACGAATTCAGTTCTCATCTCGGCTCTTTAATCTCGCGACCTGAGAACTCGACTCGCACAGAATGTATTTATTTCGTATTTAATAATTCGTCTAACTTAACACAATAATATGTTTAACGAATATTACTAACAAAACAAATATTTATTTACAAATCTAAACCAATATACAAACGTAATAATAATTACACTAGTCTTATATCAAGCTAGATCTGTTGTCACAATCTATGTCTCAACACTTTTGATTAGTTGAATTCTCAATCCTAGTTATGAATGATCTAAGTATTTCACCTGTCTCATCCTTAGTCCTAAGAAAGAACATCCAACTCATTCTAGAGTAATCATCAGTTATTACCAAACAGTAAGATTTCTTCCCTTGACTAGCTACATTGGTAGGGCCAAATAAATCCATATGTAACAGGTGTAAGGGAGTGGTATTGGTATTCACAAGCTTGGTCTTATAAGAGGTCTTGTGTTGCTTGCCTTTGAGACATGCTACACAGTGGTCACTACATTCAAATAACTTTTCAGGTAAGCCTCTCACTAGCTTATTCCTAACAAGTTTATTCATGGTCTTGAAATTCAAGTGACACATCCTCCTATGCCATAGTTCAGATTCAGATACAGTAGCTTTAGAAATGAGACAGTTAACATTTTGAGATTCCATCTTGTTTAAATCACTACAGTATACATTATCCTTTCTTGGAACTCTCATTAAAATCTTATCTTCAGGTATTTTGAGTTTTTCAGAAAGTATAAGGCATTCTGTGTCAGTGAAATATACAGGATTTTGCTTATCTGTGATTTGACTCACACTAAGCAAATTGTATCTCAATTGCTCAACATAATAAACATCATTGAAAGTGAGCTTACTGCTTTTTACCTTACCTTTACCTGTGATTTTACCTCCTTTAGGATTGCTTCCAAATGCTACATCTCCTCCATCAAACGCTTTAAAGTCCTGTAGCTTTTTCCTGTCTCCAGTCATGTGTCTTGAACAGCCAGAATCAATATGCCATAAGCTTGGTGGCTTGCCCTGCACATATATGAGAAAAACAATTAGTTTTTCTTGGGAACCCAAACCAATTTGGCTTTGGGTTTCCCATGAGCACCTTTGACATCAACCCTTTTGACAGTGATTGATCTCAGTGCTGCATTGGTTTTGGACACTTCAGATTTACACTCATTTTTATGTCTCCAAAAACAATCAATTTTTGACCTGACAGGGGTTAATGGTCTGACAGTGGTCACCTTTAAGTTTGTATTGATTACCCTGGCAGTGGTAGCTTTACTTGGTATATACATTCTTTTGAAATGTTTAATACCAGCATAGGTACCATGCCTGACAGTGGTCAAACCCTCCCCTGTTCGTGTCTTGCCTCTGTTAGCCGTTGACAGGGGCACTGCTGTAGCATTAACAGAGGCTGCAGCCTTGCCTCTGTTAGGCTTATTTATCAACACATGACCTGTACCACTGTTCCTATTATTTTTAGGATTGTAGTGACAGTCCTGTTGAAGATGATTATATCTACCACAAATAAAACATGACTTTCTTTTCACACATTCAAACCCATTACCCAACCTTTGTGAAACCAATTGGTTCCAATTTCTTTGATTACCCCTGGGAATGGATTTATTCACATTACTTGCAGTATGTAACTCAGACTTCTTTGATTTACATGTACACTTATCACACTCAGATTTCAACTTGTCTTTTGATTCAGTATTGACCTTTTTGTGTACATACCCTAAACCTGAACTAGCCTTGTTGGTTTTCCTGACTTGATCTAACTGAGCCTTTGCCTTCTCAACAAAAATCTTTTTACCCTCTTCTAGTTTAGTACTATTTAGTTCAGAAACTAGACCAGTAATAGGCTTAACACAATCATCCACAGAATTACCACTAGATGAGCTATCACTATCACTCTCATCTTCCTCAGTCCAATCAGATATTTCCACTTTATCAAAATTTACATTATCATCACAATTAACTACTGGATCTACCTTTTTAACCTCCTCAGACACACCTACCTTAAGTGTTTCTAAAACAAAATCACTTTTAGGTGGGAAATAAGTATGATTATAAGGTGGAGGAACAGCATTAAGGTTGTAACCTAATCCAAGTTTTAATTTATCATGAATTTGAGACTTGATTAAGTTTTGAACACCTTTTGAAACATTTTCCAATTCATCAACTTTCAATTTTATTGACTCCTTATCAGAAATTGCCTCAGCCAACTTAGCACTTAGCATATCAACTTTTGTTTGTAAAGCTTTCTTTTCCCAATTTAGATACTTAATATCTAAGTGAAATTGAGATTCATTCTTTTCATAAGCTTTTATCTGATTTTCTAAGTTTTCAATAGCTAAAGTGGCATGTTGACTCTTTTCCTTACAAGCTTTTAATTCATTACACACAACCATATTATGATCCCTATAAAATTTAACCATTTTCTTGCAAGTAGGAGAACATAATTTAGATTGTACCTCATATGGAATGTCTGAAGACTCTGGTTCTTCTGTGACAGCCATCAAAGCTTGATTTGTGGTTACAAGCTCTTCCTGATCACTCCAGTCAAATCCTCCCATTCCATCTTGAGCAACCAATGAATCTGAAGTGGTGTTCTGAACTGGTATCAATCTTCTTTGAGGACCAGAATTATTTCTTACAAAACCATTCTGAGATCCTCCAGCCTGTGTGCTCTTGCACTCCCTAGCAAAGTGTCCCATCTTGTGACAGTTGAAACACTCCACCTTGCTCTTGTCAAAACCAGCTACACCATCTCTCTTGTAAGAAAAATTTCTGTTCCCAGAACTCTGCATAAACCTCTTTGCCCTGATTGTAATCATGGCCATCTGCCATCTTAAATCCATCTCTTCCAGGTCCTCTTCACTAACCTGCTCCAAATCTTCTGTAGTTAATGATGAATTCACATGGCTTGCAAAGAATGCTTCCAATACATTATCATTAGCACCAGATGTGCTACAACTACCAGATTCACCAACAGAAACAAAAGCAGCATTGTTAGAGCTACCATTGGACTGTTTCAACGCTAGAACTTCAGGCTCAAAATTCCTCAGATCATTGTACAGGTCTTCAATCTCTTTCTCTTCAAGATCTGGACTTTGTCTAAGTCCCACAGTGTACATATTCCAATCTGTACCAAGTGATCTTAGAAACTTCCTGTTCAAGTCATCTTTATCAATCTTGACACTGTGATTTTCTAAATCACCCACAAGTTTTTGAAATCTATCAAAAGTCTGAGTCAGAGTTTCAGACTTTACACCTGCAAAGTTTTCCAACTGTTGTTTGAAAAGAGATCTCTTATTCTTCTTGGTGTTATCATTACCACCAAATCTCTTAACAATTGCTTGCATAAGAACCTGAGCATCTTCACAGTTTTCAAACTTCCTTTGATACTCATTAGGAATAGACAAAAGTAGAGTACTTAATGCCTTCCACTCTGTTGCTCTTTCTTTTCTTTCTGCATCAGTCTTTGGTGGTGGTCTTTCTTCCTTTTTACCATCTGCATCCTTAGTATAAACTGGTCCATTAGTAACCACCTCCCACATCATATAATCAGTCAGCAACATGTATTGTCTAATCCTAGTCTGCCATAGCTCAAACTCATCGGGTTTGAGCATGGGGATTTTTGTAGCTTGAATACCTTCCATTGTTTCAGTAGACATGTTGTTGTTTGTTGAAAAAGCTGCAAAATTTAATTACCTTCTTCAAGATCAAAGTAATACCAAGCTCTGATACCACTTGATGATCCCAGCTAGAGATCTTAGTATGTATTACTTTGATTGATTATTAATAAGCTTGCGGAATAGTTTATTAATAACTTGAAGAACAAACTTGCATATAACAGAATATCTAACCAAAAGCTTCAATATTATTAACAATAATACGAACACACAATTTGTGTTAGGGTTTACAACCTTGAAGCTAATAACTAGAATGAATTCGTTACCCTCTAGGGTTTTACAGGATCTCTATTTATAACATATAGAGTCCTTTACAGAATCAAACTATTATGGAATCATATCTATTCCATAATTCTCTCTATTCAACTATATCTAACCAACAGTGGTTATCTATATCACTAACAGGGGTAGTACTCGTATATTATCAACAGTGGTTGAGTACTTAATACAAAATACAAACTACACACTAACAGTGGCACTGTTAGACAAACTACTTGACAGCGGCAGCTAATAACTAGCAGTGGCAACTACTAACAGTGGTTGTACTTCTAACAGCGGCACAATACTTGTATTCTGAGCAAATCTAGCAGTGTCTCAGTTCTCAACAATCTCTAAAGGCATTTCAGAATGAAACCGTAGAGTTGAGGAAAAAGAATGAAAAACTAACCGAGTCAAATAATTTCTTAAAAGCTAATGAGAAACTTTATGAAAAACATCTTGAGGCTCATCGGTTAGATACTCAGAAATATAAATCTAAGGTTTTTAGTCAAGAAGATGCCATTAAAAGCTATCTTGTTGAAATTGAACTACTAAAGAAAGAACTTACAGATTTAAAAGCTGAGTATGAGAATTATAAGAGTAAAATCTTAGGTTCAAATTCCTCAATGGTTGTGTTTAATGAAATCCTTAGCAAGCATAGTACTAGTGGGAAAAAGAATGCGGGATTGGGATACCACTCAGTCCCTCCTCCTACTACTCACTGTCCCCTGCCTGTTAAGGAGGGCTTTGAAGAGATTCCAGTTGATTGGTCAAAGCTTTATGGAATAAAAGCTAAAGATGCTAAAGAGACCAAACACAACAAACAGGCAAAGGAGAAAACCAAGCGGCCAGAGTACCCCTTGCCAACGTTTGTTAAGTCTGTGCATGAATCTCCTGTTAGTGTTAAGGAGAGTGTTGAGTTAAGGAATGAATCTCCTGTTATTATTGAGGAGATTGTTGAGATTGAGGACATTACGGATCAGGAGTATCCTGAGGTTAAGAAGGTTGCAGTTAAACCTGAAAAAGTGATTTCAAAGGTTGAATCTGAAATTAAGATTCAACCAAATAAAGGAAAAGCCAAGGTTTTAAACTCGAAACAACAAACTTTACAGTCACCTGTAAAGATTGTGCAAAGAAAATTATTAAATGAAAATGTTTCGTATGATAAACCATCAACTTCAACCTCTCAACCAAAACAAACATTTTCTAAGACGTGTACTCAATGTTCATGCTCTAGAAATGTTTCTCCACCTCCTGTAGTAATTCCTCAGCCTCAACCGTTTGTTGAGACTCGTTCTTGTTTCTACTGCAAGAAACAAGGACATTTAATTCGTGAATGCCCAAAGCTGTCAAATCAGCGCTATGGGAGAGAGATGCCTAGGACATCTATTTACAGAAATTCCTTTTCAAAATCTCCACCTAGGCGTCACTCAAACTCTCCCAAGCCTGTTTTAAAGCCAAGTAATGTTGAGCAAAAATCTTTGCCAATTCAAAAGCCCAACATTACTTCTAATATCAATTCCGAACCTTCTAAAGTTTGGAAAAGAAAAGAGTCTGATGTTGACTCTTCAGTCGTCAACAATAACACATCAGATAAAAATTTTAATTTCTTTAAAGATAAAATCCTATCTAACGTGCTTATTGTTGATGACCACGGTCGACCTAAGTCTGTAAAGGCTTGGGTCACCGTTTCTCACTAATCTCCTTTGTTTATGTGTTGCAGCAGTCAGAACGTGTTAAAGATAGTGAATGGTATTTGGATAGCGGCTGCTCGCGACATATGACAGGCGATGTATCTCTTCTTGTGGATATTAAACCATATGCAGGAGGATATGTTGCCTTTGCTGGAGATACTGGGGGAACCATTTCTGGAAGAGGAACGTTAACTAACGGCAATGTTAGTTTTGAAAATGTGAACTACGTGGAACAGCTTACGCACAACTTGCTAAGTGTTTCACAGGTCTGTGATAAAGATTATACCACTGCGTTCACAAAGACAGAGTGTGTGATACTGAAGCCTGGGTATGTCATTCCAGAAGAATGGGTGTTACTGAGAGCACCAAGAAAGAATGACACATACATTCTGAACATGAGAACTGTTGAGACCTCGAACGAGTATACGTGTCTCTTGTCTAAGGCTTCTGAAAAGGAATCACTGCTTTGGCACAGACGAATGGGACATATTCATTTCCGAAAAATGAATTTCTTGACTAAAAATGACCTTGTGCTAGGAGTTCCAAAACAGTCATTTGCTCTAAAGGATGACTGTATCTCTTGCCAAAAAGGAAAGTTACGTAAGAAGTCCCATAAGTCTAAGCAGGTGAATTCCATAAATGCTCCATTGGAACTACTGCATATGGATCTTTTCGGTCCAGTCTCTACTAAGAGCATTGGTGGTCGGTTTTACTGCTTGGTAGTTACTGATGACTACTCAAGGTTTTCGTGGGTTTACTTTTTGACCACGAAAGGGGAAACTCCTGAGATTCTGGTGTATTTGTTGGACAAGTTGGCAAATATGTGCAACTTGAAGGTGAAAAGGATACGAAGCGATAATGGAACTGAATTCAAGAACTCAACTCTCGAATTGTTTTGTGCAACAAGAGGTATTGAGCATCAATTTAGTGCTCCGAGGACTCCACAACAGAATGGAGTTGCCGAAAGGAAGAACAGGACAATCATCGAGACAGCTCGGACTATGTTAGCTGACTCCAAGTTACCAATTATCTTCTGGGCTGAGGCAGTTAATAATGCCTGTTATGTTCTCAACAGAGTACTCACGGTTAAGAAAAGGAACAAAACGTGTTATGAACTTTTCAATAACCGTAAGCCAAATCTGCAGTTCCTAGAACCATTTGGGTGTCCATGCCTGATCATGATAACAAAAGATAAGGTCTCTAAGTTTGGTGATAAAGCTGTTGAAGGGATTTTTCTTGGATATTCAGTCAACTCTCCGAACAAAAGAGTCTTTAACAAATCAACGAATCAGATTGAGGAGCATTTTGAAGTGAAATGTTTAAGGTATACGGAACCTCCTCAAGGAACGGGTCCGGATTGGTTTTTCAACTATGGAAACCTCTTCAACTCTTTCAATATTCCGGAAGAAGATGAAACGGAAGAATTGGTTTCTATACTTCATGAGCTTGATCTTACTCAAGATACACCAGTAAATAATAAACCAGCCGACCCATCTCCCAATGCAACACCCGCACCTCCACCGACTAATCCTACACCTTCACTTCCAACACCCACACAACCACAACCAACAACCAAATCACCACCAACTACACCATCTCCTACTCCACCATCTTCGGCTGCTCCTTCTAAAACAGTTTATAACTACACAAAGGAGCTTCCATATGATCCAAACATGCCTCCTTTAGAGGAACCTCAAGAAGAAGATGAAATGGAAGAAACCATGGCCTACTCTCACTTATTTTCTCATGAAGATGAAGGAGAAGAAGAAGAGTTAGCATCTCCTGAGTCTGCTGCTACTCCTGAAACTGAGGGAGATTTGAACAATCTGGGTGTGGATCTTGTGCCAAGTGCCATACCAGAAACTCGTATACATAAGGATCACCCCATTGATAATATCATTGGTGATCCTCATGCATCTGTTCAAACACGTCAACAAGCAAAGCAGACTTCAGCTCAGCAGCTTTTGGGACTTATTGCTCATATCGATTCATGTCATTTGTCTCAAATTGAACCTAAAAAGGTTGAACAAGCCTTAAAGGATCCATCTTGGGTCGAGGCTATGCAGGAGGAACTACAGCAAATAAACAAGATGAATGTTTGGGAAATTGTTCCTCTACCCAAGGGTGCTCACTTGACGGGTACTCGTTGGGTTTACCGTAACAAAATGGATGATCGTGGGGCGGTTATTCGGAATAAAGCCCGTCTGGTAGTTCAAGGATATAGTCAACTAGAAGGTATTGACTATGATGAAGTTTTCGCTCCTGTCGCTCGTTTGGAATCAATTCGGATTTTTCTAGCCTATGCTTCTTTTAAAGGATTCCGCGTGTATCAACTTGACGTAAAGTGTGCTTTTCTTTATGGAGATGTCGACGCAGTGATTTATGTGTGTCAGCCTCCTGGTTTTGAAGACCCAAAGGATCCTAATCATGTTTGCAAGCTGAAGAAAGCTTTGTATGGTCTTCATCAATCTCCTCGACTTTGGTATGAGCGACTTGCCAAGTACTTGCTGAAGAATGGTTTTGATAGAGGACAGATTGATAGCACGCTTTTCATCAAACGGGAAGGAGCGGATTTGTTACTTGTGCAGGTCTATGTGGACGACATAATTTTTGGATCAACTAATGATCAGTTGTGCAAGGATTTTGAAAGCCTGATGAAATCTGAGTTTGAAATGAGTGCTATGGGGGAACTCACGTTCTTTCTGGGACTACAGGTTGAGCAATCTGACAATGGAATTTATATCCACCAGTCAAAATATGTCACTGATATGTTAAAGCGGTATGAATTGCTCAACAGTAAACACTACGGCACTCCAATTGAAGCAAGACACAATCTTGGACCTAATGAGGATGATGAAGATTGCAAGGAGAAAGACTATCGCTCAATGATAGGCTCTCTCATGTACCTGACTGCCTCAAGACCAGATATAGTGTTTGCTGCTTCACTCTGCTCACGATTTCAAGCAAATCCGAAGGTGTCTCATATGAAGGCAGTAAAACGTATTTTTGGATATCTAGCTTTTAGGCCATCTCTGGGTCTATGGTATTCAAACGAGAAAAACTTCGAGTTAACTGCCTATTCGGATTCGGATCTTGGTGGCTGCAAGATAGATATGAAGTCAACTACTGGAGGATGTCAGTTCCTTGGATCGCGCTTAGTTTCTTGGCAGTGCAAAAAGCAGACTGCGGTTGCTATTTCCACAGCTGAAGCCGAGTATGTTGCTGCTGCAAGTTGCTGTTCTCAAGTTCTCTGGATTCAGCATCAGCTGCGTGATTACGGGTTCAATCTCTCTATGACTCCTATTTACATTGATAATACAGCTGCTATATCTATAACACACAATCCCGTACAGCACTCTAAGACCAAACATATTGAACTTAGGTTCCACTTCATACGGGATTGCTTTGAGAAACACCTTATAGATGTCGTACATATAGATACCCTTAAGCAGTGTGCGGACATTTTCACAAAAGCCTTTTTGCGATCACGTTTTATTGAACTGGTCAATCTGATAGGTTTAAGGTTCTTTCAGTCAAAGAAATGATTTGTGACTTGGATTTTTTTTGTTTTTAAATTTAATTTAAAAAAAAAATAAAAAAATCGCAACAGCCACTCTTTATACTCTTTAGTATTAAAGAAAACGCAAGGTTGCTACATCTTTAAAATAGACGTTGAAGTTGTGTCTGTAAACAACTTGGGATATGATAGTACATCGGGTGACATGCACAAAATGGAATTTTAAGGTTTATCTTGGATGTGTCAGTAGGTTTATCTGACACACTTAAAACAGTTTTTATCTAAATTATCTTCATCATACGATGTATTGGTAGGCATGATACACACCGGTCTCTGAGATATTAAGAAGTAATTTAAATACTTGTCTATGATCATGTGGTAAACACCTTGTGATGTACGACTCTATGTCTTAATTCCTTAGCATAGCTTGACATACTTCTATTTTTAGATCGTATATCTGAGATCTTTTGGGGGAGTATGCTGATTGTTTCCTCTGTTGTACGTAAGTGCAGACCTGGTCTCAATTCAGCTTACTCTCAAAACTAAGCAAACGTGAGTCAATGCACTTGCAAAGTCTTAAATTTAAGGTACTAAACAAGGTCGCCACAAATTTGGTTTGACTGCGTTTGGTTTTGCTTACACTTGAATCAAGTTATGTTGCTCTGTTGTACGCAAGTACAGACCTGTCACCGCTGGCTTGATTCTTAAAATTGATTCTCTTATATTCTTTCTAGATTTAGAAACTATGTTCATGTCTAAGTTATAGGGGTATATCTATGGTGGGGACCACAGTGAAATATTCATACTAATAATAAAAGGTTAACTCACAGACACGGATGTAACGTGTTTAGGTGGACAACAATACCAATAATCGTTTTGAAATAATTTTTATAACAGATGTTTTAAATGTGCCACGTAAATTTAAAGTGGACAAAATATACTGATGATCGAAATAACACTTACTATTCCTAATAAATGCATGTTATTCCAATATGATCCCTAATCAGACAACTCAACTCCGTCACCAAAAATAGAGTGTTAGTAATTTTATTTTGTTAATTTTTTACTTTTTGCAATATTAAAGAAAATATCAAAAAGATTTTTTACTTTTATGCTTTATTTTATTCTAAGTTATTTTTCCTAAGTCACAAGTCATTTGGAAATTATTTGCTAACATAACGAGTTAACGGTTTCTGAAACATTCAAAATTGAATCAAAACTGCTCAATGCGACGTCCCACTCTACGTCGCCTGCGACGTCTCAGTCTACGTCGCTTTTAGGCTTAGACTATATATAGTCTCAACCGCGACGTAACATGTCACACTATTCACTATTCACGTGCGACGTAGCCTGCGACGTACCAGTGGCGATTTGCGACGTAGCACTTTTCGAGCAATTTTCGTGATTTGTAGCCGTTTTCATACCGATTCACTCACGTAGTTTTCATCTACTCGTTATTCCGCACACTTAGGTACCAATCTAACCCATGTTTACCGTGTAATTTTTCGATAATTGCTATGTATGTTTTACGGGTTAAAAGGGTTTCGGTTTTTGGATTAATTAGATGGTGTATTGTGTAAATTACTGGTTATAAATTATATTTCTGTGATCACCATCGTTAGCCGCACCTTGTAGTGCGTTCCATTTTGAAAACCCCTAAATTTGAGGGTTAGGGTTTTCTGGGTTGGGGACGACTGTTCGTCAGTGCGACGTAAGCTGCGACGTAGTGGCCTACGTCGCTCTAACTAGTTATTGTTAACTGCCTACGTCGCTCTTCCCTACGTCGCTTTTTACTGCGACGCCTTACGCGACGTATCGCTCTACGTCGCTACTTTTATAAATGTGATTAAATTCACAATAAATTGCAAAATGCGACGTCCCTCTTGACGTCGCTCGAATTTTCTGCGACGTCAAGCCTTACGTCACTTTTCAATTTATTCTGATTTTAGGCGATGTACAGTTCTACGTCGCTATGTGTTAATGCGACGTCAGTGGCTACGTCGCTAGTTCCAGGAAATTTGAGAAGGTTTTTCTTAAAAATGTAACATTTTTGCTAACCTTTTTCGAGTTGCAATCTGTTTCTGTTTTTGCAGATATGGCTTTGATTTTTGAAGCTCGTCACAATACGGCTGCTTACCTTACTGACACTTCTGATAAAGCTGCACCGTATCGTCAGATGATCGCGTTTTTGAGACGTTCAAGGGTATTCCACGCCATTTCCGATAACACTATGGCATTTGGAAATCTGATCAACCATTTTTGGAGAAATGCGACTGTTGTTACTGATAACGACGTTAGACGATTGGTCTCTACCGTTCTGGGTACGGAGATCACTATTACAGAACAGAGTATTCGGGAACTTTTACAGCTGAATGATCAACCGGATATGCCTGTCGGTTTTGATCATATTTTTGTTACTGGAGCTATGCAACGGATAGGATATCCCGGGATTCCCTCTGATCAGTATAGAAAAGCGAATCTCACACGCGTCTGGAGATATTTGATGCATGTGATTATTGTTTGCTTGGGGAATAGGAAAGGTGGAACAGATGGGATGAGCCGAAGTCTGGCTTATGCTATGTTAGCGTTGGTATACAACAAGCCGTTCAACTTCTCGGGATTTATCTTCAAGGCTATGGTTGATAATGCGAATGCAGGGGATCAGAAATGGATTTTATATCCGAGATTTGTACAGTTGCACATCAATCGTCATCTTCCGGATCTTCAGGCACAGGGTGATATCGATCAGCAACTAAAGATTTCACCGATGATGAGTCGGATTTTCACTATTTGTGCAGGGTATGAGAAAGGGGTCGAGGCACCAAGGGATGTTCCCTTATTCGGTGCTATTGTGGATGAAAATTATGTACCACCTCCGGAACCTCAGTATATGGATATTCCGGCACCACAGCAACCGCATCGATCGCTTATGAATGTTCCTGTTCAGGCTGCGGGGGAGCATGTGGATGCTATTTTGGACAACATCGAGCAGTTTGGCCACGTTGACTCAGACAATCCAGCATCTCACGACACGGTCGAGAGTTCTGATTCTGAAGAACCGGCCAATGTAGGTCCTCAGGATGGGGGTCCGACGCCTGAGCATTCGGATGGTACTGTTCCGCATCCCTCTGAGATGGAACGTATCAGGTTATCCGATTCATTCAGATATTTGAGAATTCAGCGTCGGATCAGGGCAGGACGCAAGTATGTACCTCCAAGGGATACTGGGAAACGTACACGAGACGGTGATGATTCTGCTGATGAAACTTATCGTCCTCGTCGTCGTGTTCGTCGTTCTTCATCAGCCAGAGCTCTAGTCAATCCACAGCAGCAAGCTGATTTTGAGATTCAACCGACTCCAGCATTCATGCAAAAGATTATGGAAGATATGCAGCAGATGACGCAAAAGCTGGAGGCTCAAGACGAAAAGATTGCTGAACAAGCTGCGTTGATCGAGGTTCAGTCTAAGGAGCTTGAGGAAACGAAGCTTAGGGTTAATGTTTTGGAAGGCAGGTTACTTGCCTCGGGGGAGTCTGGGTCTGGGATACCCACTTTAGAGTCAAGTGAACCTGCGTCTGTAAATCCCAACCCTGTACTTGAAACTGTTAATGAAAATATTTCTGTTTTGGATTACTTTTGTGTTGATGATATTCCAGGGCAACCGAGACCGCTGGCTGTTGACTATTCATTTGCGGACTTATCGTTAATTCAAAGAATGGCTAGTGGAGTTGGCTCTGAGGAAGAAACGGATAATGATTTTGAGATGAATGAGGATGTTTCGATTAAAGAGGAACAGTTGAATTCAGATGAAACGTATGATAATGCACATTCTGGGGAAGCTTATGATGATGCACCTATTATAGAGTCTGATTCAAGTGAAGATGAGAGACCTGCAAAAGCTCAACATAGAGAATCTAGTTCTGCTGCAACTCCAGCTCCAGAGACACAGGCACCGGACTCAGCAGCGAAGAAATTAACTGCTGAAGAAAAGAGAGAGAGAGAAACAAGAAATGGTGGCCTAAGGGACGAAATCCAGTTCCTATTCCAGTTAAATGTCAAGTGTACCGGGTTAGTCGAAATTATACCGGAGTTATTAAAAGCTGGAAGTGTCAGAGGAATCTTTTTATGATTAAGAGAGAAGATGGAGTTCAGTACTTCAGAATGCGTTTTGATAGATTGAGCACGTTGCCAAAAGGAGAGATTAATCGATTAGCTCAGCTTAAATTGATTAATCCGTTTGAGAATGATTATGCCGAGTTCATTCAGAGAAATTTACGTCGGGAAGTGTTATCGAAGACATATTCTAAATTGAAACCGACGTTGGGAACTCGGTATACATGTAAAAGGAAGATTGATCCAGTCACCAGGAAACCTATGGTTAAAGTTCATTATCCGCCTGCTAACTGTTTGACCGAGATACCTCTGGAACCAGTTCCTTATTATTTTCTGAGAAGACTTGTAAAATGGGAACTTGATCCACAGACTGGTGAAGCGGTTATTACTGTAACACACCCAAATTTGATGATTTGCGGAAGCTTGATTTGGGTGTTACTAATCAATAACAAAGCACAAAGATATATAGTAAACGACTCTATATGCGTCGTTTTAACAAAATATATTGATAATAGAAATGTTTACAACATTTAAAGCTTTACATAGCTCGAGTTTAAATCAAATGAGATTTCAGTACATAAGTACTTGTACAAAATATACTAATGCAAGAAAATCTCAATCTTCTGTATGCTGACTCGAGCTAAAATCCTGAAGCAGAAACATCCTACTGCTTGGTACCTGCGATATATGCTAAAAGGTCAGCTAAAAGCTGGTGAGCTCACATGTTTGAAATCAGTTAATATAGGATGAACCGCAAGATTTAAATAATGAATTGCATCCAGCAATTAAATGATAGTCATCGTGTATACAGCCATGAGCACATAGTTGAGCTTAACTCGAGGGCCGGGTCCCCTATAGAGAATTCCGGGCGAGGTGCCTCCACGAATGCCTAATCAACATTCGTCTTCCCAAATATTAGTACGTCCGTTTACCCGGTTAGTGCTTGCTAACCCGGACGAGGTGGGTCAATCCTATATGATACCATATACTAATATTCACGCTACAATGTATTAACAACTATGCTGACGGAGGACTTTAAATGATTAGTTTCGAAAAACTCATGTAGTATATGAAATGTTTGTACTTGCGTTCACATGTTAAAATTGAGCAATATATCACACCCCTGGGTAAAACAGTAAAAAGAGGGGCTATGAGACTCACCTGAGTCTGAAAGCGTTTAAACAAACGTAAGTTGATTAGCTGAGTATGAAGTCCAAAGACTTGTAACCTGAGGGTGTCCACGACACGCGATGGTTATAAACATGATTGGGTATCTCAAAAGATCACCCTTGTAGTTGTTACACAACTATATATATGTCTAAATTACTACGATTTGGTTGATTTGTTAAGTGTTTGATAACATGTACAGCCCATTGGTGACGGATTTGTAATAATAATCTCAACTATTATTATTTTGATTTCGTGGCGTTTTACTTGAAAAAAATGTGTTTTGATTGTGTTTTAGAAGCCGTTACGGAATCTAAGTACGGGGGTCCGGGGGCAGCGCCCCTGGTAGCGGGGTCCAAGGGGCGGCAGCCCCTGGCGGGGTCCAAGGGGCAGAGCCCCTGGCTGGGGTCGAGCTGCCAGGTCAGCTTGGAAAATTTTTATTTCTACTATATTGCTTTGACGAAAAACGCATCTGGAATCTGAATTCGGGTAAAATCAAGTGATAAATTTCGAGTCTCAACACTTAGTAAAAATCTGAGTTTTCTGTGTTTTGCGACACAATATGCGACACAAAAGTTTGTCATGCGACACAAGGGTTGTGTCGCATAGGAATGCGACACAATGTCTATGCGACATAATGGTTGTGTCGCATAGATGCGAGATGCTGATTCAACAGCGACATAGTGATTGTGTCGTATGAAAATACGACATAGAATACGACATAGTGGTTGTGTCGCAAAACTTACGACACAAATTCTTTGGTACGACACAAGGTGCGACATAGTAGGTTTTATACGACATAACATGGGAAATACGACATAATGTGCGACACAAAGGGTAAAATACGACACAACATGCGACACAAGGCTTGTGTCGCATGGATGAACACCAGCCCAGAAATCCGGCTGTCACGATAATTCCGACCAAAAATCCGTTTTAAACTCGTTTTTAAGCTATGAAATCGTGTTATATACTTAGTAAGGGACATATATATGTTATATAAACAATCACAAGTGAAAAATACTAAGAATCGAGAGATTTCGGGATTTTGTCGGAAACTTACAATTTGCCGAAATGAAAATCCGGAAAGGTAGCGTTGTAGATCGTCGCGAGGTGGTCGTGAATCTCTAAAAATATTGGTCATTCGGTTGCGTCTCGTGATGTTATTTTGCGATTTTTGTGATTTGTGGTGTTTTGGTGAAAAGGAAGAAAAGAAAGAGATGAGAGATAGAAAGAAAAGAGAAATGAGAAAGATTGAGTGGGAGGTGGGGGTTATCCCCACTTTTCCAGTTTTCCCGCCCCGCGTTCCGCGTGGTGTTCGTTTGCTCCGTCGTTTAAACGTTAAATAACTATTTACATTTTAATTATAAGTTTTAAAATACAATTTATTACGCGATGTTTTATTTAAATATTTCACAATTTAATTTATATTGGTGTTATAATATGTAAGTTGGTTTATTAGTTTGCGCGTTTTAATATTTTAAATTGGGCAAGTTCGGTTTGTACGATACGAGTGAATACGAAATATTATCATAATAATATTTTTGATATAAAAGCGTTATTTAATAAAATTGGTCACCAACGTCCGTATTTGATTGAATCGAAATACATTCGATTTAAGTCGCGTACGATTTAATCAAATCGCATTTTCGTATATATTCAACAATATATATAATTCGATACATTAATTAGCCTAACACAGAACTAATTACATGTATTAACGTATGATTAGGGACTAATTACTAGTCCTAATTTGGCGGGTGTTACATTCTCCCCCTGTTAGAAGAATTTCGTCCCGAAATTTAGCTCGAAGTCGTGTTTGATGTAGAATCAGTGAAAAGTTGAGGATATTTGAGTCGCATTTGCTCTTCCCGTTCCCAGGTGAATTCCGGACCACGCCGCGAATTCCATCTGACCTTTACGATGGGAATACGACTTTGTTTCAGTTGTTTGACCTCACGGTCCATAATCTCAGCGGGTTCCTCAACGAAGTGAAGTTTATTGTCAACACGAATTTCATCTAGTGGGATAATAAGTGTCTCATCAGACAGACACTTCTTCAAATTTGAAATATGAAAAGTGGGGTGCACGCTGCCGAGCTCGGATGTCAGCTGCAATCGATAAGCTACGGGGCCAATCCGTTCGAGGATCTCAAAAGGCCCGATATACCTGGGATTTAACTTCCCGCGTTTGCCAAAACGGATGACGCCTTTCCAAGGCGATACTTTTAAGAGTACTCGATCCCCAACTTGGAACTCGAGTGGTTTGCGTCTCACGTCAGCATAACTTTTCTGACGATCACGTGCGGCTTTGAGTCGATTTTGGATTTCCACAATTTTCTCGGTGGTGGCGTGAATGAGTTCGGGACCAGTGAGTTGACTATCTCCCACTTCAGTCCAACAGATCGGTGATCGGCACTTACGACCGTACAGTGCCTCAAAAGGTGCAGCCTTAATGCTGGCGTGATAACTGTTATTGTACGAGAATTCGCACAACGGTAGATGTTTTTCCCAGTTTGTACCGAAATCAACTACGCAGGCTCGTAGCATATCTTCCAGGGTCTGAATGGTTCGTTCACTTTGGCCGTCGGTTTGAGGATGGTATGCGGTACTCATATCAAGACGAGTACCCATTGCTTTCTGAAGTGATTGCCAAAAGTGAGAAGTGAAGCGGGCATCTCTGTCAGAGATGATCGAGATTGGAACACCGTGATGAGAAACGATTTCTTTAATGTAGATTTGTGCAAGACGCTCCATTTTATCGTTTTCCTTGATTGCCAGGAAGTGAGCAGATTTGGTGAGACGATCGACGATCACCCAAATGGTATCGCAACCGCTCGACGACTTGGGTAGTTTGGTTATGAAATCCATGGCAATTTGTTCCCATTTCCATTCAGGGATTTCAGGTTGTTGGAGTAAACCAGGCGGTTTCTGATGTTCGGTTTTGACTTTCGAGCAAGTAAGACACTTGCTGACATACGTGGCGATTTCGGCTTTCATGTTTGGCCACCAATAAAATTCTTTGATTCCGTGGTACATCTTATCGGATCCCGGATGGATAGAATATTTAGACTTGTGAGCTTCATCCATCACCAAGTCTCGTAGGTTCCCGAAATTAGGCAACCAGATTCGGTTTGAGAAATACCTAATCCCGTTAGATTTGATTTCAAATTGTTTGTCAATACCCCGTAAGGCTTCATTTTTGATGTTTTCAGGTTTCAGGGCTTCGATCTGAGCGGTATGAATCTGAACGGTAAGATCGTTGTGAATGGTCATACTGAGGGCTCGGACTCGAAGTGGTTTTGGTCGTTCCTTTCGACTGAGGGCATCGGCCACAACATTAGCCTTCCCTGGATGGTACTTGATCTCACAATCGTAATCGTTAAGTAACTCGACCCATCGACGTTGCCTCATATTGAGATCCTTCTGATCGAATATATGTTGGAGACTTTTGTGATCGGTAAAGATTGTGCACTTAGTGCCGTAGAGATAATGTCTCCATATTTTGAGAGCAAAAACGACAGCTCCCAGTTCGAGATCATGAGTGGTGTAGTTCTTTTCGTGAATTTTCAGCTGTCGTGAGGCATAGGCAATGACTTTGTCTCGTTGCATCAGCACGCAACCGAGACCTTGGTGAGAAGCATCGCAGTATACCACGAAGTCATCGGTGCCTTCGGGTAAGGATAGAATTGGAGCACTGCAAAGCTTTTGTTTTAATAATTGGAACGCTGACTCTTGTTTATCGGTCCAATCGAACCTTTTGTCCTTCTGAGTCAGTACCGTGAGTGGTTGAGCTATTTTGGAGAAATTTTCGATAAATCGCCGATAGTACCCAGCAAGACCCAAGAATTGCCGTACTTCAGTTGCAGAGGTGGGTGCTTGCCAGTCTTTGATAGCCTCGATTTTTGATAACATGGATTCCCTGACTGTCGATCACGTGACCAAGGAATTGAACAGTTTGTATCCAGAACTCACACTTAGAGAATTTGGCATAAAGCTCCTCGTGTCTAAGTAGTTCAAGGATGGTTTTGAGGTGTTGCGCATGTTCTTGCTCGTTGCGCGAGTAAATGAGTATGTCATCAATAAAGACAATGACAAACTTGTCGAGGTAAGGTTTGCACACCCGGTTCATGAGGTCCATGAATACAGCCGGTGCGTTTGTTAGACCGAAGGGCATCACTTGGAATTCGTAGTGCCCGTAACAAGTTCTGAAAGCAGTTTTTGGAATATCGGTGTCGCGAACTCGTAACTGGTGATAGCCTGATCGCAGGTCGATTTTTGAGTAGAAACTTGATCCCTGAAGTTGGTCGAATAGATCATCAATGCGAGGAAGTGGGTATCGGTTTTTGACGGTCAATTTGTTCAACTCTCGATAGTCGATGCACATTCTGAATGAACCGTCCTTCTTTTTAACAAATAAGACCGGAGCTCCCCAAGGTGAAGAACTCGGTCTAATGAATCCTCTATCCAGAAGTTCCTGTAACTGGGCAGACAACTCCTGAAGTTCGGATGGGGCTAAACGGTACAGTGCACGGGCCACCGGTGCGGCATCCGGCACGAGATCAATTGAGAACTCAACCTGTCTAGGTGGAGGTAAACCAGGTAGTTCTTCCGGAAAGACTTCGGGAAAGTCTCTAACAATTGGCACATCCTCAAGTCGCTTCTCCTCCGACTTCTTCTCTGTGATGTGTGCGAGTATTGCAGGGTAACCCTTTCTCAGAAATTTTCGGGTTTTTAAGCAAGAGATAATATTGAGTCCCGTCCCACCGGTCTCCCCCTGTATGATTAAGGTTCCACCGGCAGCGAGTGGAATGCGGACGATCTTATCGTAACAAATGATTTCGGCTCGGTGTTTGGACAACCAGTCCATTCCAATAATAACGTCGAAACTTCCGATTTCAACGGGTACAAGATCGATTGAAAAGGTTTCATCAGCTAGGTTTAAAGTGCAATTAGGTATCACACTATCGGTTTCTATAAGTTCCCCATTTGCTAGCTCTACAGTGTACTTAACATCTAAGGCAACAGGAGTGATGTCAAGTAGTGGGCAAAAGTCATCAGAGATAAAGCTTCTATCAGCACCAGTATCAAATAGAACAGAAGCATGTAAGTTGTTGAGGAGGAACATACCCGAGACCACATTCGGGTCTTGGCGGGCGTCCCCGGATTTGATGACGAAGGCTCTGCTTCAGGTGTTATTGTTGTTGCTGTTGCGGTTGTTGTTGTTGTTGTTGTTGTTGTTGTTGTTGTTGTTATTCTTCAGTTTTGGGCACGTGTCCCTGAAGTGCCCGGGTTTCCCACACTCAAAGCAGACTTTGGGTGGTCTGGGGTTGTTGTTGGAATTGTTGTTGGCAGGAGAATTGCAGTCTTTGGTGAGATGGCCGTACCTCTTGCAATTGTTGCAAAAGGGACCACAGGAGCCTTCATGGTGACGGCTGCACTTGGAACAATAGGGTTTGTTCCCAGTGTAGCCCCGTGTGATGTCAGTGGTGGTGTTGTAGGCTTTGATGGTGTCGGGTTTCTTGTTTTGTTGGCTGGAGTGGTTATTGTGATAGTCAGACCACTTTCGTTTGTTGTTTTGAGAGGATGAAGTGGGTGGTTCAGAATCTTGGCTCATGGACATCAGGTCTTGGGCCAATAGGATTGCACCGTAAATGGTGGTTTGGTTGGAAGAGGCAACATGTCCCCGAACAGGCTCAGGAAGGCCAAGGATGTACTTCCTGATTTTATCAGGTTCAGTGCTTACCATGGCTGGGCGGAGGGCGGCAAGTTGTTGGAACCTGGTGGTATAACCATCGATATCACCACCCTGAACCTTTAGGTTCCAGAACTCCTCGTCTAGCTTTTGGAGTTTGGCGATTGAGCAGTATTTGGCAGTGAGTTTTGCTTTCAAGTCCTCCCAAGTTAGTTGGTAGGCAATGTCAGCGCCCACTGATTGGGTATATGAATTCCACCAAGAGTGGGCATCATCTTCGAGAGAGCAGGTGGCGAAGTTTACTTTGTCGTTCTCCGCGCATTTGCTGACACGGAAGACAGTTTCCATTTTCTCGAACCATCTGATCAGTCCGATGGCTCCTTCAGAACCCTTGAAACTTGAGGGTTTGCAACTTTGAAAGTCCTTGTAAGAACAAGGTTTAGCAGCAGGGGTTTCAGCGGCATCGCTGTTTCTCGTGGAGTTTTGAGGGGTATTCCGGGCCAAGGCTTCAGTAACAGCCTGGGTTATAAGGGATGTAAGCTGAGCATCGGTGTATGGTCTTGTCTTTGGCGGCATGATTCTTCAATAAAAGAAATGAAGATACATGAGATTTTGTAGGAAAGTTGCATTTGTTATAGATGTACATGTATAAAAGCAGTAATACATGACATCAACATGGAAAAATGACAATTAATATGAGTTGAAATAACAAGGAATATTTGATAGCTAATACGAGTTCAAAGGTTATATCCTATGGATGTCTTACAAAAGGTGTCGGGAATTGTTACATCCGACCGAATTATAGAGTAGCGCTTAGATAGTTACTAGATTACAGAATAGATCACAAGACAAGGACTACACTAGTCTTAACGTAGATTAATTTGTTCCATCATCGTGACAAGACGGTCCACAGTGTTTGCAAGTCTGCTAGCTTGTCGGGCGTTATCTTCTGCTAGTGCTAGTCGTTGCGTTAGTCCACGGGCATACTCTTCTGCTTCATGTGAACGCTGCTCACATTCTTCCATCCTTTGACGCAGGAGGGCATTTTCCACGCTTATCTCTATTACTTGGTTGCGAAGGACATCCATGTTGTTGTTTGTGGTTTCCAGGTCGTCGGAGACTTGTTCGATGCGTTCAAGAGATGTAAGTCGCCAGTTTTCGTTGGTTTCTTGCAACACGACATCCAGGGTGCGAAGTCGCTGCTCGTGTTGGTTCACCCTAGCAGCTAAGGCTGGCAAGGTGGAGTGAGTGGGGTACGGGCCAGCTCGAGGCAACCTGGCGTTCCTCCTAGCTACCCTTGGGTTCTGCGACCCGGATTGAGAGCGAGATGAATTTGATGATGTGTTTGCCATTTCTGAGACAAAGCGTTAGTAAGATTGAGGCCTATATTCATATAGTTCCTATATAATATAGCCTATTGAGTGTCTAGCATAAACATGTTTAAGTCTCAGTTCTCTCGAGGTCAGAGTCTTCTATCGTACCCCGTTCAGCCATAACTACTTTCAGATCTTACATCATCTTTGCTTAATTGTACATAGTTGATCAGGCTATGTTAAATTAAACTCGTATGATGAAATCACTGAACCAGTTATACCTAATAAGGAATACTGCCTAATGGTCATAGTCTAGGCCCACTAAATGCAACCTAGTTCACTATAACCTTAGGCTCTGATACCAATCTGTAACACCCCCAAATTTGATGATTTGCGGAAGCTTGATTTGGGTGTTACTAATCAATAACAAAGCACAAAGATATATAGTAAACGACTCTATATGCGTCGTTTTAACAAAATATATTGATAATAGAAATGTTTACAACATTTAAAGCTTTACATAGCTCGAGTTTAAATCAAATGAGATTTCAGTACATAAGTACTTGTACAAAATATACTAATGCAAGAAAATCTCAATCTTCTGTATGCTGACTCGAGCTAAAATCCTGAAGCAGAAACATCCTACTGCTTGGTACCTGCGATATATGCTAAAAGGTCAGCTAAAAGCTGGTGAGCTTACATGTTTGAAATCAGTTAATATAGTATGAACCGCAAGATTTAAATAATGAATTGCATCCAGCAATTAAATGATAGTCATCGTGTATACAGCCATGAGCACATAGTTGAGCTTAACTCGAGGGCCGGGTCCCCTATAGAGAATTCCGGGCGAGGTGCCTCCACGAATGCCTAATCAACATTCGTCTTCCCAAATATTAGTACGTCCGTTTACCCGGTTAGTGCTTGCTAACCCGGACGAGGTGGGTCAATCCTATATGATACCATATACTAATATTCACGCTACAATGTATTAACAACTATGCTGACGGAGGACTTTAAATGATTAGTTTCGAAAAACTCATGTAGTATATGAAATGTTTGTACTTGCGTTCACATGTTAAAATTGAGCAATATATCACACCCCTGGGTAAAACAGTAAAAAGAGGGGCTATGAGACTCACCTGAGTCTGAAAGCGTTTAAACAAACGTAAGTTGATTAGCTGAGTATGAAGTCCAAAGACTTGTAACCTGAGGGTGTCCACGACACGCGATGGTTATAAACATGATTGGGTATCTCAAAAGATCACCCTTGTAGTTGTTACACAACTATATATATGTCCAAATTACTACGATTTGGTTGATTTGTTAAGTGTTTGATAACATGTACAGCCCATTGGTGACGGATTTGTAATAATAATCTCAACTATTATTATTTTGATTTCGTGGCGTTTTACTTGAAAAAAATGTGTTTTGATTGTGTTTTAGAAGCCGTTACGGAATCTAAGTACGGGGGTCCGGGGGCAGCGCCCCTGGTAGCGGGGTCCAAGGGGCGGCAGCCCCTGGCGGGGTCCAAGGGGCAGAGCCCCTGGCTGGGGTCGAGCTGCCAGGTCAGCTTGGAAAATTTTTATTTCTACTATATTGCTTTGACGAAAAACGCATCTGGAATCTGAATTCGGGTAAAATCGAGTGATAAATTTCGAGTCTCAACACTTAGTAAAAATCTGAGTTTTCTGTGTTTTGCGACACAATATGCGACACAAAAGTTTGTCATGCGACACAAGGGTTGTGTCGCATAGGAATGCGACACAATGTCTATGCGACATAATGGTTGTGTCGCATAGATGCGAGATGCTGATTCAACAGCGACATAGTGATTGTGTCGTATGAAAATACGACATAGAATACGACATAGTGGTTGTGTCGCAAAACTTACGACACAAATTCTTTGGTACGACACAAGGTGCGACATAGTAGGTTTTATACGACATAACATGGGAAATACGACATAATGTGCGACACAAAGGGTAAAATACGACACAACATGCGACACAAGGCTTGTGTCGCATGGATGAACACCAGCCCAGAAATCCGGCTGTCACGATAATTCCGACCAAAAATCCGTTTTAAACTCGTTTTTAAGCTATGAAATCGTGTTATATACTTAGTAAGGGACATATATATGTTATATAAACAATCACAAGTGAAAAATACTAAGAATCGAGAGATTTCGGGATTTTGTCGGAAACTTACAATTTGCCGAAATGAAAATCCGGAAAGGTAGCGTTGTAGATCGTCGCGAGGTGGTCGTGAATCTCTAAAAATATTGGTCATTCGGTTGCGTCTCGTGATGTTATTTTGCGATTTTTGTGATTTGTGGTGTTTTGGTGAAAAGGAAGAAAAGAAAGAGATGAGAGATAGAAAGAAAAGAGAAATGAGAAAGATTGAGTGGGAGGTGGGGGTTATCCCCACTTTTCCAGTTTTCCCGCCCCGCGTTCCGCGTGGTGTTCGTTTGCTCCGTCGTTTAAACGTTAAATAACTATTTACATTTTAATTATAAGTTTTAAAATACAATTTATTACGCTATGTTTTATTTAAATATTTCACAATTTAATTTATATTGGTGTTATAATATGTAAGTTGGTTTATTAGTTTGCGCGTTTTAATATTTTAAATTGGGCAAGTTCGGTTTGTACGATACGAGTGAATACGAAATATTATCATAATAATATTTTTGATATAAAAGCGTTATTTAATAAAATTGGTCACCAACGTCCGTATTTGATTGAATCGAAATACATTCGATTTAAGTCGCGTACGATTTAATCAAATCGCATTTTCGTATATATTCAACAATATATATAATTCGATACATTAATTAGCCTAACACAGAACTAATTACATGTATTAACGTATGATTAGGCACTAATTACTAGTCCTAATTTGGCGGGTGTTACAATTACTTTCGTTCCAGATTCTGAACCGTGGCCAGAAGTTGGAGGTATATGGAATTTGAGGCAAGCAACGTTTAGACTGTATGATCCGATGAGTTTGATTAATTTTCATGAAAAAGATTTAAGAAAACTCTATGATGATCGGATTCGAGTTGGTCAGAAGAATGAGTTCAACAGACGTTTAGCCGAGCAGTTTTACAATGTTGTTACTGTTTGCGTAGCTAATAGAATTCATGCCGACGGCCAATTTCCTGCGGGCTGGGTTTAAAGAAGATTTTTGAAGACCAAGTTGAAGACACGGGGGAGTTTGTTGGTACATGTTTAGTGTCTGTCAGTTGGTCTAGCTCGTAGTTTGTATTTAGATTTGTGTTTCCTGACTCCTGCGATGTAGCGTGTAACGTCACAGGTGCGACGTCGGGTTTTGGGCCTGCGACGTAGCCAACGTCGCATGGGCTTGGGCCTGCGACGTAGCGTGCGACGTCGCAGGTGCCAGTTTTGTATTTAAACGTTTTATGTTTTCTGTTTTAGGGTTGACGAAACCCTAAACATAATTAGTCGAAATCCTTGTAATCTGACCGATTATTATTCAATATAATACGTTTCGTTTGATATTCATTGTGTATTGATTATTCGTGTGTTTAGTTGTAACAACCCCAAAATTTGGACCAATTTAAAATTTTCCTAATTACGTGTTTATTACTTGTATATAATATGAAATAGGATTATATACGTTATTTACTATATGTATATATGGATGGAATATATATATACGCGTATACGATTCGTACAAATCGTATAAAACAACAAGTGTACAAACTTGCGGACATTGGTAAAACGATTATTAAATAATGTGAGATTATTTAATTACTTTGACTATTACTTTATATTATGTTTCTAATATAACGGAAAACGTACGTTTTGATTAAAACGTTACCGAACTCCACGAAAACTCGACCAACCGACAAAACAAACAAAGTTATATTGTTTAACTTGAAAACAAAGTATTTTATTAAAATACTTCAACTAAACTATCGGATATTATTACGTATATTTAATCGCGTATAAAATGATTTTTACGTTTAAACGACCGGGGAAACGAACACCGCACGGAGCACGTACGCGAGGGAACGAAAAAGTGGTGAGATCCACACTTGGTGGACCCCACCAACCGGCCAACAAGGAGGGGACATCACCCCCTCCCTTCCTTTCTCACTTACACACTCAAACACCAACCCACTCCACTCCAAACTCTCTCCTCTCTCTCTCCATCGGTTTTCTCTCTCTCTCTCTAAAACCCACACTAAAACACCCTAAAAACACCATTAAAACACCTCGGAGGCTAGGCTCGGTTTGGGGAAAAGTGATCACGAGGACGAGCTCTACAATCCTATCTTTTCGGTTTCTCGATCCGACAACTTTGTAAGTTTTCCGGCGACTCGAAACTTTTCCGATTACATTTATTTTACTTCCATGTTGTTCCCCTAACTTAGTAATGTCCGAAAATATAATCTAAACTCGTTTTTGAACACTTTTACGAAAATGTCGGTTTTGGTCATTTTAAAGGAAACGACACCACAAACATTAAAAACGACTACCAATGGTTATTATGGACTTATTACAACATATTAAAGCTAGTATAAAAGTTCTAGACCCAACGGAAACCGGAAAATACGTTTTCGGAAACTAAATTTCCGAACAGACCTCTTGTGTCGCATCGGACCAAAACTTCATGCGACACAACACTATGTCGCATGTTATGTCGCCCGTTATGTCGCAATGTATGCGACACAACGCTTATGTCGCATTATATGTCATACCATCTACGACACAAAATTTACCTATCGCTTGATTGCGACACAACGACTATGTCGTATCGTTGTGTCGTACCCTTGTCTGCGACACAACCATTGTGTCGCATAAACACTAAATCAGAAACAAATCCATGCGACACAGACATTATGTCGCATACGGTCTGCGACACAAGCCTTGTGTCGCAGAAAGCCCAGATCAGAAAACAAAATATATTCTAAGTGTTGGAATCACTTTTCAACTACTAAATCAAATACGATGCTACTTATACCTGAAAATACTATACTTTTGAAAGTATACAACAACACTTGAATACGTACAAGACTATGCTAAACTAACGTGAGATTTCACTCACACACGTACACGGGATTTCACTCGAAAATACTTAGGAGATTACACTCCAACGAACTTACACTTGTACACTACACGGGATTGCACCCGATACGAACTTACAAGTTCACTCACTAGTTACGTGCTGGATTACACGTTAACTGATACGAACATACGCTCGAATACTTACGAGGTTTCACTCGTACCCTTTGGGGTTTAAGCCCATTGGAACTTACGCAAACGATACATGTTGTAATACAAACAAACGATCATACGAATATACTTTACAACTGTACAACTATTATGAATACATAATAATAATGGAAGGAATTATTATTATACTCCGATAACAAACGAACCGTACAACTTTTATACAAACTACGAGTTACAAACGATTACAAACTTACACACAAACTAATGGACATTAACTAGTTTGGGAACAACTAGCATGGATACTTTACAAGTATTCCATTTACTTACTAAACCTTGTGCGTATTAGGACGCTAAGGGTGCTAGTACGGGAATACTACTTGCTTACTTACTGCATTATCTGCCAGACTCAGGTGAGTCTTACAGCCCCTACTTTACTGTTTTATACTCAGGGGTGAGATGCATTACTGTTTTACATGAACACACAAAACTTACTGGCTGCCATGAATTACTTACTGTATGAGATTACGAATACGCTAACTGCATGAGTATACGACTAATCCAATGAAATCCTCCTGAACCATAGTTGTTAGTTATGTGATAAGCGCGAGTTTTAGTATATGGATCCATATGGGACTGACAATCCCCGCCCGGGGTAGCAAGCACTACCACGAACCGTTCCTGTAGAAACGGGCGTTTCTTACTCGTTCCGTATGAATGTTTTGGATTACATTCATGAGGGGGTACCTATATTTACTGTACGTTAAGCTTCAACTATGGTGGCTCATGGCAATTGTATCAAACGGTTAGCATAACCTGCAACCACCACTTATTAAAACTTAAGTTAACGATGAGCATAACCTGTGATCGTTACTTACTGGCTGGCTATGATTTACAAATACTACTTGTGTGTTCAAACTGTTTACTTACTTACAAACCTGTGAGATTCACCAACCTTTTTGGTTGACTGTTTTAGTAATGCTTCTCAGGTACACAGCATCAGTAGGGATGCCCAGCAGGATAAGCTTACTTAGCTCGAGTCACATGCATTTACAAGCTTGGAGATTTTATTACATTACTTTTGTACTTACTGTTATGTATTAGAATCTCTAGGAATTTACTTGAACTCGAGCTTGTATTTTGAAACTACTTATGTATTAATGTAATAACTTTTCGAACGTCTCATTTAGAGTCTTTCACCGTATCCTTTGTGCTTGTGATTATTGATTAGTAACACCCAAAAACGTCGCTTCCGCAACTGTTAAATTTGGGGGTGTTACATTAGTTTATAACTTAATCGTTGATTCCGCAAACGATTGAGTGACTCGGTTCGTACTAGATCCAAGGTTAGGGACAAACATTTACCCTATAAGAAACACATGCTAACCATTTTATATGGTTTCATAGGTAAAAACGAGATGGGAGAATCAAGAATCATGCAAATTGGAGAAAGAAGGGAAGAGATACGGCTTCTATAGATTGATACAAGTCATTCCGGCTATACCTGAGCTACACACATCCAATTTCTATAAAATTGGTGCCATTAGAAGTATATTGGAATTACGAGATTGTAGGCGAAAGAATCAAGACAAACGGACAAGAAATAAAGAAGTTACGACCGTTTTAAGCAATGAAGAAAAACCGAAAGACACCGTATACGGCCTTGGAGGACAGTATACGGCCTCCTTGACCCCGTATACGGGCCCTTGAAGGCTATCTGCTGCTCCTTCATGCTTTGCGCGCTTGTACATTGTGCTGTCTCGCTTGTACGGCTAATTTGAGACTTCACCTATAAATAGGGGTCACCTCCTCCGACTTTCAGACAACAATTCTTCATTCCATTTCATTTCTCACTTTCACTTTCTCTCTAACATACTCTCTCTTTCTGTTCTTTCTCTCTCTAATTTCTCTCTCTCTAGAATTAGGGTTAAGTATCAGTTAGTTCTATATTAATATATAACCAAGACTAACGGAGGGTCTACTTTGTAATAAGTGAGGAATACTTGAGGGGATTTTTTTGTAATATTGTCAAAGATATTGCGGAGGTTACGCTCGTGTATTCTTTCAAACGCTTATTCAATCTACGCTTTAATTACGATTACTTCTTTCCTTATCTTTTATAATGATGATTGCTATTGTTATTATGCTAACTTAGGATCTGTTATTATGCGTTGTGAGTAGTTACCCTGTGTGTTTGTTATGATGTAGTTAGTTTATATATGTGTGGGGTGATGCTGCTTTAATATACAATTGAAAACCAGGTGTCCTGTTACTTTGCATTTATGATTTTTAAGCCCTAATTATACTATCGCCTTTCCTCCAAATAAACGTGGTTAGAACCTTTATGACAAGGAGTCGTGAATCTTGATCAAACGGTCACTACCTATCTATGTTTTCTTAAACTGCAAACATGGTCTGAATTGTGTAACTGTGGAAATACTGTTTAAACCTTTCGTATAGTACACCGTGAATCAATCAGGGATTTATTGTGAATAGTGAGGGCTGGTTTATATCATAGATGACTGAACTTTAATACAAACTTAGTTTAAGTTAGTCCGGAGTGACCGTAAAGTATGTGATACCGGAAAGACCATGGAAAATGGCACTGTACTTCATATAGCGTTGGAAACACCACTGATCAAGTATAAACACGTGGAAGCTAAGGAAATGCCGATGGTCGAAGACTGTATCATATCCTGGTTGTACACAAAGCTCTGGACTAAACCATAGCCATTAGTGTAAAGTTAACGGTAATCAAACTAAGTCTTAATCTTAAATGCCTTACCTGACTTAGTTATCCCCGTAGTGTTAAGAAAGGTCGAAACCATAGTAGGTATGTTACTCTATCTCATGCGCCCATGAATTGAATATTCCAAGAAGGGTCGTTACTCCATCACTGGATAACGTTGAAGAGTTGAGCATCCTCCCCCAATCGGTAGGGTGGAGAATGTGACACCCGACCAATTAGGGCTACGAATTAGCGCCTAATCATTTTGTAATACATGTAATTAGTTTTGTGCTAGGCTAATTGTATGTATCATTACGTGTATTTTATAAATATACGCATTTACGCGATTAGATTTAATCGTGCATTTTATTATATCGGCCGAATTCCGATACATTAATACGGACGTTGGTGAACTCTTCAATAAATAACATAAATCTATTTGGTGATTAAATGGTAGTTATTCACATTATATTATTATGTATTAATAATATACGAAATAATGTACGTTTTGTTTAAAACGTAACCGACACGAATTAAACGCACGAGACGCGCTCGATAAATCAAATAAACTCAATTTATATTTTTATAACTCAATAATAAGTATTTTGATAAAATACTTCTAGTTAAAATATCGAAACTAGAACGTCATTTAAAACACGTACGTATAACATATAATGTATAAATATACGTTTTAACGATCGGGTAAATAAACACGGGTATAATATCAATAATTGGAGACAACCCACCACCTTGTGGGACACACCCACAACCAATTTTTCAAAGCTTCCCAAACAAGGTCCACAAAATGTGGATCTTGTTGTTGAATTCTCATGACCAAAAACCAACTCCCATTTTATTTATTATTTCATTTCTCATCATTCATCACCAACCCAAATTCTCTCCACCATCGGATCTCTCTAATCTCTTTCTAAAATTTCACCTAAAAATCTATCATTCATCATCATCTTAGTAGAGAGGAAGCAAAGGAAAGGAAGCTAGAAGCAAAACCGTGCATCATCCACCTCATTTAGACTCTTGATCATCTCCCTTCTTGGTATAAAAATTACTTTCTCTAACTATATTTCTTTGGTTTATATTTATATACTTGTTAGTTTGTTCAAACAACTTGAATATGTCCAAATCCAAAGCCAAAACACGTTTTTCATAAACATTTAAAAGGGACAGATTCTGCCTTTAAAAAGTCAGCTTACAAAACCGACCATAACTTGAGCTCTAGGATGAGTCAGACAACGAATTGTTTTTTAAAAGTTGCGTATTGAAAAGAGCTACAACTTTCATGTTTTACACTTTTTTCAGATCTGTACGTATTTTTTTGTATAAACTGATCTTTGAGACTGGTCTGCAATTGTTCGAAAACTGAGTTCGGTTCATTCGCGAAATTTATTAAATATCGAGATGAACTTATAAAATTACCATAAAGTGCAGATTTATACTAGACCCATAGGGGAACATGTGTAATTTTTGGTAGAGCCTGATTCGGATTAGTACTAGTCAAAACGAGTGGACTAAAATGAGAAAAATCTGATGGAATAACCTCTTGAGTCACTGACCCTTCAGTGACTAAATTCCTAAGTCACTGATACCATCAGCGACCAACCTCTTAAGTCACTGACCCTTCAGTGACTAAATTCCTAAGTCACTGATCCCATCAGCGACCAAACTTCTTTTTGACCAGCAAGTTGACCAGCTTTGACCAGCAAGTTGACCAGCGAGTTGACCACTTTGACCAGCAACTTTGACCACTTTGACCAGCAACTTTGACCAACTTTGACCAGCAACTTTGACCAACTTTGACCAGCGAGTTGACTTTCGTTGACTTTCCTATAAATTGTATTTTTGACCACAAACTTAGGAATTTTACATTTTTGAACCCCAACTTTCGGATAAGTGTACGCGAATAAATCTACAACTATGCGACACAATGATGACTCATATAATAATAATACTTTCGAATTATTATTACAAACCATCACCAACGGGCCGTACATGTTTTCAAAAACTCAAACAAAACAATCAAACATTTGGACATAACTAGTTATATGAACAACTAGCATAGATGATCTGTTGAGACATCTAATCATTTTAAAACCTTGCGCGTTTAATACGCCCGGCAGGTTTCAGTCGTTGGAGACGACATCATTACTCTTGAACAACATCATTATTGCTTGTTAGCAACTCATTAGGCTCAGGTGAGTCTCATAGCCCCTATTTTAAATGCTTTTACCTAGGGGTGAGATACATGCTCTGTTTTGTTTTACATGTGAACGCAAGTATCAAATCATCACGTATGCTGCATGAGTTGTTTTCATCTAATCAATCAAAGTCCTCTGAAGCATAGTTCTGTTAATATGATTTAGCGTGAATGTTAGTGTATGGTACCATATGGGATTGACAATCCCCGTCCGAGTTAGCAAGCACTAACCTGTCAAACGGACGCATTATCATTTGTTCAGTATTGAGTGTAGATTAGGCACTCATAGAGAGGCACCTCGCTCAGGTCCTTAAAGGTGGATCCTGACCCCTCAGTTAAGCTCAGACTATGTGCTCTTGGCAGTGATACTCATTATTCATTTATTTACATGTTTTGTAAATCAACTCATTAAATCTTGCGGTTCATAAATCATATCTTATCATATTAAACCTGTGAGCTCACCAGCTTTTTAGCTGACCTTTTAGCATGTTATCTCAGGTACTCAGCAGTAGGTTGGACTGCCCATCAGGATACTGTAGTTCGAGTCGCATGCAAACATATAACATCAAGAGATTTCCTTGCATTTCTATATTTTGTATAAATTAGATATGTACTAGAATCTCGCAAGTATCTATGCGAACTCATCTTTTGTAAACCATATGTAGAATCTTACGTTAATCAATGTATTTTGTAAAATGACACATGTAGTAGTCGTTCATTATATATCTTGTGTGCTTTGTTATTGATTAGTCGTACCCCGAATTGACCTGCTTCCGCATCATAATTTGGGGTTGCGACAGCTAGTGTTTACACTACGAACAACTAAGCTAAGGTAAGATACAAATCTTTAAAAGACGTTTTCATACTAAAACCCTAGCATCACCCCAGCATAATTTAACGAAATCATGACAAACACATCTCCTCCATACTGATTACGTCCCTATTCTACTTTCTGTTTATTTACATTTTATTTAATTAGTTTAATTTACAGACCTAAGTATCAAAACCCCCTCTCAAATCATTTTAAAACCCATCACTAAACTGAACCGTTCGTCCTGAGAAATCAGTTTCACAATACGATTAGCTTGAAGAACGACCCTAGATTATACAGCTGTAGTAAGCTTAGGTCCCCTGCTATTATAAATTTAAAACTCCACTGCCGCTCGTCCTAGTTGACCGGCTCAATGACCGGGATAAAACCTGACCGACCGTTGGGGCGGCGACACACATGCATGCCTTACATGTGTACCATACCTCTAAGATAGGCAACTCTATATAAAAAATATAGAGTTGTCCTTTACACGTTATTGTAATTAAAGCATGGAAACAAATCTATCTAAATGTGGTCTGCAACCTTAAGCATGGTCTGCAAACACTATACATTGACCCACAATAGATTTGGTAATCTGACTGACCCACTAAGCAGTATTAACAATGTAATTGACACTAACAGTACAAATAGTGAAAATTACAATAAGCAGTACTAACTGCAGAAAGACTACTAGCAGTATTAACCTTGATGGGCAGTAGTAATTCCTTCTGGCAGTATTAACTCTAAAGCTTTGGCTTGGCAGTACTAATCTTGAATACATTGGCGGTACTAACTCTTGTAGCAGTAGTAACTTTGAACGAGCAGTAGAAATACTAACCAGCAGTATTAACTTACCAACATTATTAACTTTGAAGCTTAGCAGTACTAATGATTTAGAACATTTTGCAATTTGATCCAATCTGCACTCTGACCCAACAGTATGTAAAGATTTAATTCTTTTAAATTGACTAGCATTATTTGTTTAGTTAGCTCACTTCTAGTCCCCGGAGTATTATTATCTGGAACTTAAAAACCATTCACATTTATTATTATTATATACAACTAATAATAATAATTGCTTTTACTTTTATTAAAATAATGCTTTAAATTTCGAGATATTACAACTCTCCCCCACTTATTTCATTCGTGTCCTCAAGAATGTCTCTTGTATCTGCTCAACCTCAACATTTTCTTAACTTATGCGGAAGCATCCACTTACATTACAATACTTCACTATCAATTAGCTCATGACATGAGTGTAAGTCATTCATGTCCATCTCTATATCATTTAGACTCTTATTATTCGTTTATTATTCTCACATACAATTCTTGACTCTTTCTTTACCACGTTATGTTTTAAACATTTAATATTCGTCTCGCTTATATATATATATATATATATATATATATATCATCACCATATCATTAGCCACATTAATCAACTTAGCCTACCCAAATAAAAAGTAGAAATACTTCATGTATTCATTTTTGGTAGAATTTTAAGTATCCTACTTCCAACATTCATCTTGAGTTTACAGATTCTATTTCAACTTCCGTAAAACAATACTTATATTGTCATCAATTTAGCATATCTCATCAATATATATATATATATATATATATATTACATGATATCAATAACATAAACAACTAATCAACTTCAACAACTTGGACAACAATCAACTTTATCAACTTAATATATATATATATATATATATATATATATATATATATATATATATATATATATATATATATATAGTACATGATATCAATAACATAAACAACTAATCAACTTCAACAACTTGGACAACAATCAACTTTATCAACTTATGCATTTAAAGATCATGCATTTGTCTACTTTAACATCTTGTACCACTTAACAATTTGAACAATTAATGCACATAGAATTCAGCATACACTTAAACAACTTATACACATAAAATATGTGCATACCACTTTATCAACTTGAGTACATAAAAATGTGCATTCGACTTTATCAACTTGTGCACATAAGAATGTGCATTCAGTTTTATCAACTCGTGCACATAAAATGTCTATTCTCCTTATTCGGATCCGAATCAACTTTCAACTTATGACTTTCATCTTTCAACTTAATAGCATGAAACTAGCATAAATGCTAGAAAACCTTTACAGTACAACAACTACTTCCACTTTAGCAACAACGATGATAAGAACAACGATAAGGGTGATACTGAAAGCCACAATATGCATGCCAACAACAATAATTTCATCTTTAATCATAACTAACAAAAGAACTAGTATTCACATATCAACTTGACTAGCACGATGCAAGAATTCTCCACCTTGTAACTAGTTGACAACTTGTAATTATAGACACCACTTGGTTATGTGAAACCTCTTACACGTATGTAATCCGGAATCACATAACCTTTACTCATTTGGTTTCACTTTGATGGTGAGATAGTTTATCATCAAAAACAAAGTTTATTACTACCAATTTCAAACCACATTTTAAATCCCCACTAATTGCAATTTAACTGCTTTATTTCGCCATTATTTCTACAACAATATAGATAATTACACATACATTTCTTCAAATAGCGACATCATTATCAATTTCATATTCTCAGCTACTATTGCACATAATATTTCACTCTTTTAACTATGCAAAATTTCAAATTACTCTTCTACTACTTTCTTTCTCTGATTTAAAGGACGTCATTATTATTCAAAATAGGCTATCCAGGCCTTTGTAGCCCTCATTTACTTTTTTCCACAACTAATTTATGAACATCCGTTCACATAAATTGTATTATAATCAATTACTACTCTACTAACATATTACACTTCACTGAATTATAACTCCCTTTTCCTTTAATTATGATCTCCTCCCCCACTTTAGGTTTATTTTACCGCTTTTCTACAACACCAATCATAATAAAACAACAGTTTAGTCGTTTGCTACCACTTAAATTAACAGACATCTTTCTTCTTTTAAACTTTGTTTCGACTTCTAAAAATATAATATCCAAACATCAAATGTAAATTCAACTCTTCTTCATCTTGCGGATTTTAAGGTTAACTTGACATGCTCAAGAGCATAAGAAACTATTTAATATCAGCTATCATTACATTCTACGTCTTCAATACAACTTCACAACTATTTACAATTCTTTCATACTTTTACCAACAATAACTTACTACATTTATGGATATTTTATATCTAAGTTCTCACTTTTTATCTCTATATTCAATACGTATCTCATATGTTTTAGCATCTTTCTTTAATCCACTTTATTTCATTGCTACTTAACCACATGATAATAAACTCCCACTTTTTATTCATGTAGTTATACTTACACATATATTCATCATTGGCTTATGATTTTACTCGATAGTAATTTTATACTACTTTCACACTTAATTCGACAACCACATTAAATTTATGCGATATTTGGCAGCCTCAACAATTTCATGTGACATAGCATAATATAATTACGTTGGCCAGGCGTCGTTAGATTATGCTATTCACACTTCCTTCTCAGGCTACTTCGTATCGTCAATCTTCGATGTGATTTCCTCTTTCTTTACCATATAATACAACAACTTAACAATAGATAAAACACATAATTGAAAATTATCAACTTTATATTACCAAACAACTCCACATAAATCAATTAACATATTTTTACAGGCATTTAACCTTGCCTCTGACAAGTTCATCTTTCAATTTCATTATCTGCTTTAATCAGCTTTTCAACTACTACTCATCAAATAAAGCTTTCATCTTTAGAATACGTCATGCCATTCATCTACTAATAAATATACATGCTTCTTCTCACATAACATTTCACCGTATGATAATAATAGCATATATTAATCACATTAACATTTCACTTTATCAAGTTTATAATTTGTCTGCTATATTTACATACTTCTTTCATTCGTTCACACTTGACCGGGAAGACGTATCCTCTCCCTAATCGAGTAAAACCGTACCTCATTTTCTCATATTATATATATCCACATTATTCACATGTATTCTGCTTTCATATCCACCAACATCTCATCTATTCTTTCGAATGCAATCCTTGCATATTCTCCTTTAAGGAGCAAATAATATTCTATAATAGCATCACATAATCATTTATAAAGAATTTCAACCACGCCTGCTAACAATCTATCAGTAATTATACTACTAAACTCATATTCCCACTCAACATTTTCATGTAAAATAAAGTTCAGACGAAACTATCCAGAATGTTAAACATATCATTTAACATTTTATCTACTTAATCAGCATATAACGACTATTAAATAGCTCATAGCAGGGCATCATAATAGTTCAATTAATTCGACTTTACTAATGCACATAGCCATTGTCGTCACCCCGTCCGTCGGTCGAGTTTTATCCCGAATCGTTGCTCCGACGGCAACAGAGGTGGCGAACAGTGAAGTTTTAAAATTTATATTTGCGGGGCTCAAACTATGCTTGCTACCTACCTTGTGGGTAAGGCGGAAAGTATAACTCGAGTGTCGTCCAAAATCGGAACGAATTGAATTGAATTGGGACCTACCAAAGATGATTTGACAATAGGATGGGTTTAGAAACAAGGTAGGTATGGTTTTGGTTTTATCTAATCTAATCTAATGACAAGAAATAAAGTGCAGAAAAGTAAACAAGAATATAAGCAGCAGGTAGAGAGTGATTGCTGAAACTTCGACGATTAGGGTTTCGGGATGATATCCATTATATTGATGATGGGTGATTACTCTCATTAAGAATCTTCTAAACAGTCAGTGTAAACACTAGGACCCTACATCTAGGTGTAACCCTAGAGCATATGTCACTGAATCCTAGGCTATCCTGATTCTGGTCAGATGGACTGTCTTCACACCCACCTCACCGTCTCTATCGGAGAACAAACGACCCTCTGATTGGGGTTAAGGAATAAGGCGACAGTCCACAACACTGACTTTTCTTAACACCTATGTCTATCCAATTTTAACAGAGTAATACTGGTTGTATACTGAGTAAGTTAAACTATCGGTTAAATAGAGTTTAGGGGTTTTAAGCATCTGGGAACACAGCCGGCATCCATGCTTTCATTTCCTAACTCATGTTTTATCTGATTAAGCTTTAATGCTTCCGTCGTGGATTAGACCCTCCTTTGCCATCGGGCGCTCATCCCTAGGTGTGTGTACAGTGTATAATGCCTTATTTTCCATAGTACTCTAACCCTAGGTATATCTACGGTGTTTTAAAGACCTTATATATCTTTACACAGCTTTATAACCAGAGGTAGTTTAATGGTGTACTATAGCATTTCCACGGCTTAACAAGACCAAGACCCGTGTCTGGAAGGGTTACTTCCAGGTAATTCACGATGAGATAGACCATCGGCATTTCCTTGGCTTCCACGTATTTGTACTCTACCAGTGGTATTTCCAATGCTATACCAAGTATTCTGACGTATTACGGCGATCCCACAGTTTCATACAAACAGGAGATAACTGTGTATTCGTAGTTAGGGTTGATCAGATCCTATCCTAAGGCAACAGTCACGTGAGAGACCAGAAAGGGTGATTAATTAAGTCTATATCCAGGATAAGTTTAAACATGTACGCATCATAACAACTACCAATCGTATATAAGAGATATTAATTAAACATCATCCCAAATCCTAACATCTACATTTCAACAATCACATATTAATCTACGTAATCAACATGGCAATAATCATAAATCGTACTGAAATAACATACAAAGTAAACATTATAACAGTAAGAGAGTAAGATAATATCACCGGATTACAAGAGTAATACTGAGGATTACAACAGTCTGACTTGAATAACCTTGCTACAGCTTGATTACCCAATTACAACTTTCCTCTAGCTCTAACCACTGCTTATATCTCTCTAGTTCTCTAGAGAGAGAAACTAGAGAGAGAAACTAGCTAAACTAATTACAAAAGTAAAGAAAATCTAGAGAGAGAGAATTCTAGAGAGAGAGAGAAAAGAGGTGAAAGATGTGTTTGAAATGAGGAAATGAGTAGGGTATTTATAGGAGGAGAAGGTTGGTCATGGTACAAGCCTTTAAGCACAAAGAACAAGCACCAAAGCGTTACACTGGGCGAACAAGCAACAGGGGGTCAAATGGCACCTAGGTACCATTTATCAAGGCAAAATGGAGCATAAATGGTAGTATAGGGGCCGTATACGGCACCCTACCTACCGTATATGGTAGGGGGGGGGGGGAAGGGGGGTGGGTGCTCCAAATGCCTTCCTCTGACTTCTCGGTTGCTTGGTTCGTCCGTATCTTCTTCGTTTTAAGTCCATTTTGCTTGATTCTTTTGCCGTTGGATTCATTTTTCTGTTACGCTTCTAATGACACTAAGTTTACCAAATTTGGAAGTGTTTGACTTTTGCGTGTTCCGGATGACGATCGGCGGGCTTCCAGACTGCACATCTTCTTCGTTCTTTGCCCGTTTCTCTTGATTCTTTCACCTCCGGTCTTGGATTTTCCTATGGAATCATAAAATATGCATTAAGATTTAACTTCATAGGACAATTAAGAACGGAATATTTTAGGTGATTGTTTTTGCCTCCGTTTGCGTGTAAATTGGATGTTTTAACTGATTTTTGTAGCAACGTCCGTATTTAGACTACCTTGGTGATTTTTGATGATAATTGATTATTTTGAAATGTTTTCACGAGAGAATAGTCCAAAAAGTGCGGAAATAAGTACTTAAAAACATGACTTTTTGAGTGATTGGACGTAAAAAGTCACGTTTTTGCGTACATAATTCTCACCTTTTTAGCCCCAAAATGGATAAAAACATTCAAAATCAATACTTTTTCACCATAATTCATTACTAAGGCTAAAACTAAGGCGTTTCTTTAAAAATCAAGTAAAATGGTTAAATAACGTACAAAATAGAGCATAAACGATACGGTCACGTTCCACGAGCACTTTTTAGCATAATACCTTGAAATTATTCGTTGATTATCTCATTATGATCGTCAGGTTATTACGAGAACGTGGATATAAAGAACGCTGAAAACGGACCAAGAATGAAGAAGTTATGGCCAAACGAATTACGATCCAGCACGCAAGACTTACGATCCAGTGCACAAGACAACGACCAGGGCTACACCACCCCATAAGGGCCGTATATCCCCCCTTAGGGGCCGTATACTCCCCTTACAGGGCTGTATACCTCCCTTTTGGGGGTGGTATACCCCCTTCTAGGGGTGGTATACCCCCTCTATGGTGCCGGATTCGCCCCGTTTGCTACCGAATACGCCCTATTTGCTACCGAATACCCCCCTTTTAAGGTGGTAAACCCCCTTTATGGTGTCGAATTTCATAGCTAGGGGGTGTATTTCAGTGTTAAATTGGGAGCGAGGGTGTTGAGTGTAAATTTGTAATTTGTAAGCCTATAAATAGAGGCCTTAACCTCCTTATTTCTCATCCCTCACAACACAATTCATTCTTACTCTTTCACACACACTTCTCTTGTAATTTTATTTCTTAGTTAGTTTCTCTCACTAATTTCTCTCTCTAGCACTTCTCTAAGGAGTTAGAGGAGAAATTAGTGGGTAGCTAGTAGATTAGAGTAGAGGATAGCTTTTGTAATCAAGGAGTATTGGTGTTCGAAGCTTTTATTCAAGGATTGCAAGTTCTTTTCTCTTGTTACGCTGCTCTATTATCCGGTGATATCTATTCTCTCATACTATTATTATGTCTGATTTATCTATGCATGATATTATGGTATGTGCTTTATTTATTGCCATGTTTATTGAGTAGTGTAATATTGTGATTGTTGGAATGTAGATATTTAGGAGTAGGGATGATGCTAAATTAATCTTTAATTAAATATGTGATTGGAAATTGTTATGTTATGTATCGGGTTAAACTTTTCAAGCGGTAGATCTAAACCACCATATACACCCTTTCCAAGCTTTCACATGGCTATTACTTTAGTATTAGGACTTAGCTAACCCTAGTATCGGTAGATAGTTATCTGTGTTTTTGTATGAAGCTGTGGACATGCTGTAAAACGGCCCAGTACTTAGTATAGCGCTGGAAACACCTCTGGTGGAGTACATATGTGTGGAAGCTACGGACCGGTCGTAAGCATATGAGACCGTGGATACCTGGAAGTCACCCTTCCTGAACATGGTCTAGGTATATATAAAAGCTGTGGAACTACTGAAAAACGTAGTATAGACAGTGAGATGAACCTAGGGATGAACGTTTGATCGCAAAGGATGGTCTACACCTTGACAGAAGTATTTGTGTTCCTCGATTAAATCTAAGGGATCTTGAAAAGAAAGCGAACATTCAGCTGTAGTGTAGGATGCTTAAACCCCTTGATCCAACATAAATGACAATTTAACATACTTTAGCAAGCAATTACTACAAACCTTAATAAAATCAATTAGAACTAGGTGTTAAGAACGGTCAGAAATTAAATATCGGTCTGTTACCATATTCGTGCACCCAGGATTAATCCCAAGAAGGGTCACTTGTCCTCATCGGACAGTGTTGGGGGTTGAGCAGCCTGATCTGATCAGAATCATAATAGCCTAGTACTCAGTGACATACGACTTAGGGTTTCCGCTTTAAATCGTAGGGTGCTAGTGTTTACACTGAACCTCTGTTGATTATATTTAAGGCAAGTCTCCAATCACCTTTTATAATGATTATCATCCCAAAACCTGAATATTGAAACTTCAGCAGTCACAACTCTATCTATCTGCTTACCCTACCCGTAGTTTAGTATTTACTTTCCAGTATTTTAGTTAATTTAGAAAATACCAAAAACAAACACCTTTCAATCTATCCAAACCTTAGCTTGATTACTAAGTTATCAGAACTAGCTCTGTTTCAATTCTACCGTCGTGAGGAACGACCCTGGATCATCCTTACCACGTACTAGTATCAGGTATTCGTACCTAGTAATAGTAAGTAGTTCGGAAGGTTTTGGCTCCCCCCGACTATTATAAATTTAAAACCACCCACTCGATCGTGTGCCCCGACGGAAAGTCCGCAACGACAGGAAGCGATTCCTGAACCGACCGTTCGGGCCCGATCAGGTTTTTGGCGCCGCTGCCGGGGACGGTAGTACGATTCGGAGCCTGTTTAGATAGATTAGTTTTTAAGCGATCCTTTTGGACTGGGATTCACCATCCCTATCCGAAGTTACTTTCTGCCCGTAGATTAGCGTAGTGTAGCTTAGAATAACTTCCCTCCATACTACAACTTTAATTCTGAAACCTTCTTCTTATGCTGTCTTTCCTAAAAACTTGGGCAATGGAAACTCAACAACGTATAATAGATCAACTTGATAGTCTTGTTCATTCACTTCAAAATAGATGTAGGCTGTATGGTGGTTCCCACTTAGATGGAGAATGTTAGAAACATACGATGTTAGGTATAGGATACTTAGATTCACAATCTGATGCCTATAGATCCCAACAACATCAATATCAATATTACTATCCTGAATCTTTTGACGTCTACCCACACTCATCTTACCCTGTACATGAACCACAACCACACGAGAGTTATCACTTGAGATATATGCCCACCGCTTATCTTGGCAGTAATGCTACTCTTTTACCTTCTTACAACCCACTTGAACAATTAATGAAAGAACAAGAAGACATGCTTAGAAGATGTACTGATAAGCTGTCTGAAATACAAACACTAGTCCAAGTAAGAAGAAAGGAAATTAGGGATCAAGTTACAACTGACCATAGGCTGCAGGAAGATGAGAGACACCCACACACCACATCTACTTCATTTGACACAGACTTTCGTTATCATGAGTTTGGTTGCAAAATTCCTTCAAACCCTTCACCGACCCAATCTTCTAAATCCCCACTTCCACCCATTCTTGACCTATCTAAATCTGAAACCAACGAGGAGTTCATTCTAGAGGAACTTTCCGAGTCATTGCAACTTGAAACTTCTGGCCGAAGTGACAAGTATGACTTGGTGGACGAAGAGATAGAATTAGAAAGCCCGGAGATGGAGATTTACACAGAAGACCCAGCTTCAGAAGGACCGGAGAAATACGCGCCAACTCTGAGAAGTGATCTCATCCCTATTCAAACCAACATGGTTGATACTATCCCACAACAAGTTGTGGTTGATGATATCCCACCGAACCCTTCGGATAAATCACTTCCTGATCTAATAGACTTTTTCACTACCTTAGAGGAACCAATTGCCCAAGTTGTCAATAAGAATGTTGCTACAAGAGTGGAGACGTTAATGGACTCTGTCCCACCTCCATGCCCAGAGTATGTAACACCCCCAAATTTAACAGTTTGCGGAAGCGACGTTTTGGGTGTTACTAATCAATAATCACAAGCACAAAGGATACAGTGAACAACTCTAAATGAGACGTTCGAAAAGTATTACATTAATCCATAAGTAATTCAAAATACAAGCTCGAGTTTCGTATAAATTCCTAGAGATTCTAATACATAACAGTAAGTACAAAAGTAATGTATGTAAATCTCCAAGCTTGTAAATGCATGCGACTCGAGCTACGTAAGCTTATCCTGCTAGGCATCCCTACTGATGCTGTGTACCTGAGAAGCATTACTAAAACGGTCAACCAAAAGGTTGGTGAATCTCACAGGTTTGAAAGTAAGTAAATAGTTTGAACACACATGTAGTATTTGTAAATCATAAGCCAGCCAGTAAGTAACGATCACAGGTTATGGTCATCGTTCACTTAAGTTTTAATAAGTGGGTGGTTGCAGGTTATGCTAACCGTTTGATACCCTTGCCATGAGCCACCATAGTTGAAGCTTAACGTACAGTAAATATAGTACCCACGTGAATGTTAATCCAAAAACAATCATATGAAACGAGTAAGAAACGCCCGTTTCTACAGTAACGGTTCATGGTAGTGCGTGCTACCCCAGGCGGGGATTGTCAGTCCCATATGGATCCATATACTAAAACTCGCGCTTAAGTCCATAACTAACAACTATGATTAAGGAGGATTTCAGTGGATTAGTCGAAACTCATGCAATTGGCGTATCCGTAATTCAGTAAGTAAGTAATTTATGGCAGCAAGTTAAGTATGTGTGTTCATGTAAAAACAGTAATGCATCTCACCCCTGAGTTAAATACAGTAAAGTAGGGGCTGTGAGACTCACCTGAGTCTAGCAGACAATGCAGTAAGCAAGCAAAGTAGTATCCGAACTAGCAGCCCTTAGCGTCCTAACACGCATAAGGTTCAGTAAGTAAATGGAATACTTGTAAAGTATCCATGCTAGTTGTTCCCAAACTAGTTAATGTCCATTAGTTTGTTTGTACGTTTGTATTCGTTTGTAAATCGTAGTTTGTAGAAAAGTTGTACGGCCCGTTGGTATTGGTGTGTAATAATAATTCAATCCATTATTATTATGTATTCATAGTAGTTGTACAGTTGTAAAGTATACTCGTATAACTGTTTGTTTGTGTCACAGCGTGTAGTGTTAGTGTAAGTTTCAAATGGGCTTAAACCCCAAAGGGTACGAGTGAAACCTCGTATTAGTTAGCGTGTAATCCCGCACGTAAGTAGTGTACAAGTGCAAGTTCGTTGGAGTGTAATCTCCTAAGTATTCCGAGTGTAATCTCGTATGTGTGTGTGAGTGAAATCTCGCGTTTAATTTAGTATGTTCTTGTACGTATTCGAGTATTGGTGTATACTTCCAAAAGTATAGTATTTTCATGTATATATCGTATCGTATTTGATTTGGTAGTTGGAAAGTGATTCCAACACTTAGATAATATTTTGTTTTCTGATCTGGGCTATCTGCGACACAAGGCTTGTGTCGCAGACCATATGCGACATAAGGTCTGTGTCGTAAGAATTTGTTCGGGTTTAGTGTTTATGCGACACAATGGTTGTGTCTCATACAAGGGTACGACACAACGATACGACATAGTCGTTGTGTCGCAATCAAGCGATAGGTAACCTTGAGTCGTAGATGATACGACATATAGTGCGACATAAGAGTTGTGTCGCATATATTGCGACATAATATACGACATAGAATGCGACACAGTGTTGTGTCGCATAAACTTTTGGTCCGATGCGACACAAGGGTCTGTTCGGATTTCAAGTTTCCGAAAACGTATTTTTCCGGTTTCCGTTGGGTCTAGAACTTTTATACTAGTTTTGGTATGTTACAATGAGTCCATAATAACTATTGGTATTCGTTTTTAATGTTTGTGGTGTCGTTTTCTTTAAAAATGACCAAAACCGACATTTCCGTTAACGTGTTCAAAAACGAGTTTAAATTATGTATTCGGACATTACTAAGTTAGGGGAACAATAATCTAGCAAAATAAATGTAATCGGAAAGTTTCGAGGTCGCCGGAAAACTTACAAAATAGTCGAATCGAGAAACCGAAAAGATGAAGTTGTAGCCCTCGTTGCGGTGATCACTTTCCTCCAAACCGAGCCTAGCTTCCGAGGTGTTTTAGTGGTGTTTTTAGGGTGTTTTGAGGGTGGCGGTTTTAGAGAGAGAGAGAGGGAGAAACCGTGAGAGAGAGAGAGAGAGAATGATTGAGTATGGTGATGTTGTGTTTGTGTGTTGAAGTGGGAAAGGAGGTGAGGGCTTAATGCCCCCTCACCTTGGGCCGGTTTTGGTGGGGCCACATGATGTGGTCTCACCACTTTTTGCCCCTCCGTGTTTGCGCTCCGTGCGGTGTTCGTTTCCCCGGTCGTTTGAAGGTTAAAATAATTTTATACGTGATTACATATACGTTTTAAAATACGAAATAATATCCGATAATTTAGTTGAAGTATTTTAATAAAATACTTTGTTTTCAAGTTATAAAACATAACTTTGTTTTGTTTCGTCGGTTGGTCGAGTTTTCGGAGAGTTCGGTAACGTTTTGGTTAAAACGTACGTTTTCGTTATATTATAAACATAATATAAAGTAGTAGTGGAAGTAATTAAATAACTTAACTTTATTTAATAATCGTCTTACCAACGTCCGTATGTTTGTGCAATTGTTGTTTCGTACGATTTGAACGAATCGTATACGCGTATATATATATTCCATCCATATATATATAATCAGTAAATGATGTATATAATCATATTTCATATTATATACAAGTAATAAACACGTAATTAGGAAAATTTTAAATTTACCCAAATTTTGGGGTTGTTACATTCTCCCCTTGTTAGTAGAATTTCATCCCGAAATTTGTTCGAAGTAGTAGTCGGTAGTTCGATATTCGTCAGGTAGCTACACTATGTACTAGTAGCCTACAGTAGTAGGGTAGATCCTACAGTGTTCGTAGCAAGGTAGTGGTCGGGTAGTAACGTACCCTTAGTTTTGTTGCCTGTAGGTAATGGACATTGGGCCTTGAGATGGCCAGCACTCCCACAGTTGAAGCACAGCTTCGTCTTAGGGGAGTTAGTACTCTTAGGGTGGGACTTGCATCGACCGATGGGTATGGTACATGGTCCTTAATGATGCAGAGTGCATTGAGAGCAGAAAGGTTTCTTTCCCAAGTAGTTTCCTGAAGAGTTGAAGGGAGTGACTTTCACCCGTTTTGCTGGAGGCGGTGTACAGTCAGTGTCGGTATCCTCTTCAGTAGGAGTACTATGTGAAGTTGGTGGTGAAGCAGGGTTTTCTAAGGCTATCAAACGTAACTCGTATTCATGCATACGTACGTTATTCTGGAAAGCAATCCGTCGTAGGTCATCTATGTCTTCCCGTGCTTCGGTTAGATGTTTTCGCAGCGATTCAATAGTTTGGTTGAGGTGGCTGACTGATTTAGTAGTCAGGGTCACATTAACCAGTGTTTTTGCAGCAGTTAGAGCAGCAGGAGAGGCAGGTGCTGTTGCTGATTCAACGGAAGGTTCGGTATCACACTCGAGTTCGAGGAGGTAAGGAAACATCTGTGACACCCGGTCAAAATGACCCAAATTTCGCATCAAATTAAAACTTTTATTTCATGTATCACATACGTTCAATACCAATGTATACAAGTATTATATATATAAATGTGTATATATAACATGAAAAGATTATTTAATAATCTTGTATATAAAAATTTGACAGAACGTGTAAACTAAAATACGAGCATGATGCAATATGATTCCCAAACAAAATATTATTGTCGAGAACAATAATTATTTACTCCATTAGAAATATAAATACATTTTGAACACTGAAAACTATCCTTCAAACTAAACTGAAACAAAGTTATATTTTTATAACTCAACAAAAGTATTTCTATAAGATGCTTCGAATAAAAATGTATATTATTTCGCATTACAAAATTTATCATTTAAAAATATTAATTTATTTAACGATCGGGTAAACGAAATACGGGTGTTTTATACTGTAATTTGGGGACAAGGAACAAGCAACCCGTGCCCATCTTTTCTTTTAAAAATAGGCCGACCAAACATGTATTTCTTCCAAATATTTGGTCTGTCTTTGACTTTGTGAAAAGCAAGACCAAACCCATACACATCACTTTCATCTTCTCCTTCCATTTCCGAAACTCTATCTCTCTCTCTCTGGCAAAACCTCACAAACAGAAACAGGAAACCACAACGGACCACAAAGCAACAATAGCAACTTGTAGTCATCCTCATTACTTATCATCATCTATCGATATAGCTATCTCCTTTGGTCAACTCCACAAGCAGGTAACTGCTAGCCATCGTCGTCATCATCATTTTATACATAGCATCCATCCACCTCTCGGGCTATATCTCCACCGAGAACAAACATCAAACGGCCGCGGCACCTTCATCATCATCCTCACCATCATCTTTATCCTTCTGTGTCTCCCTCTCGGCAACACCAGGTACCACCGAGACCATCATCATCTCGGAATCAACAATAAATAACAACAGCAACAGCAGAGCTAGCAGCAGCAGTAGCTCACCACCACCGAGTACCAAGCCACCACCATTACCATCTCACTCTCTCTCTAACGATTAAACCACCACCGCCCTTCCTCGGGTATAACCACCACCTGTCACCATCGTCGAGCAACAACAACGAAGACATCATCGTCATCCCGTTTTTGTAACCACCGAACACCACATTCACCTTCGGTCACCACTCCACCGTGAGCATCCTCTCTCTTTTTCTCTCTCTTTAAGTTATTATGAGGTTGTAGAGCTTGGATTACTATGACTTAATACTATGTTTGTTTGCTATGTTGAAATTAAAAAGGCTGGAAACTTATACCCTGGATCACGTAAGCTGTTGAAATGCAAGTTCTTCTTATTATTATTTTTACTTGGATGATAATAACGCATAGATATATATATATATATATATATATATATATATATATATATATATATATATACAGAGAAAACAGATAACAAATTACAACCATAGCCTAGTGGTTATGCATTCCGTGTGTAGCCCAAGGTCAAGGGTTCGAGCACCCCCTTGACATGTTTTTATCCATTTATTATTTGAACAACCTATTAGAAACTCATATATTCAAAAACTTGATGATTTATAACAGGAAATAGGCAGTAGCCTATTGGTTAAGCATGCATTTGGAAGTTGAAGGTCAAGGGTTCAAACCTCGTGACCAATTTTTGAGTTACTTTTATTTTTATAATATATATATACATACATATACACTCACTTTAGGAATTATTATTTTGGACATGATTCAAACGTCGCGTGGTTTTCAAAACTCGAAGTCACTGATTATATTTTACGCTAACGCATAATAAATTCTTGTATTGCATCTATTTTAAAACAATAGAAAATAGAGCGGTTGAATACAAATGTTTATAAAATAGGAATATATCGGTTCTTAGAATATGCTACAAAACAAATAACAATAAAATAATAAAATAGAGCGGTTCTTTATAAATGTTCTATTTATATATTTTCATAAATAACCCTGGACTTCAATACTTTTATTTTAAAATTTTATTAGTGTAAGATAAGGATGTTAATTAAATTGAGATGAATTTATAAATGAAAACATTGATGTTTTTCAAAGTATGCGACAAATCAAAGTTAGAAATAATAATTGGGAGTTATTATATTAATCCGACATTTAAAGGTTTACATATTTTATAAACTAACAGAAAATACAAATGGAATACTTTGAGCATAACTTAAACAAATAAACATTAATAAGGATGGTTTATTTAATACATTCGATTACTTATACGATATCACTTGTTTAGGACACTAAGGTACTACACTTGGTATACGCGCGCACTGTAGGGTTTGCTTGCTCTTCAGGTGAGTCTCACAGCCCCATTTTTACTGTTTTTAAATATTGGGGTGAGATACAATACTTATTTGATTTCGTGATCACAGGTTATTTGATTAGTTAATTTAATTATTAACTCAGTTGTATATCATTGTTGGTCTTGATTTTCATTGTTCGGTTATTGCACGAGTGTTTTAATACGGGAAAGTCCTCATCAATGTATGGTTCATTAACTTAATAAGGCGCGGTTACTAAAAGATAGATCTATCATGGGAGTGACGTCCCCGTCCGGGTTGCTAGCTACAACCATGTACAAACGGGCATTTTAGTAATTGTCATGGGTGGTGACACCTTTCGGGAGGCAGAAAATCGGGTTAGGCTTTGAACCATAGCTCAGTGCAGTACAGTGTCATTGACGGTAAATCTAGTCGGAAACCTTAATTGGTTTAAATCATTGTTCGGTAACCTTATTGAGTTAATCATGTTTGTTATTGAATCGTCGGATAATTGTGTTGATCACATCATGTTTTTATATTAAACCTGTGAGATTCACCAGCTTTATAGCTGACCCTTTTAGTGTTGTATTCTCAGGTATGCAGCAACAGTAGATGGCCCGCAGGATAAGCTGTCTAGTATGAGTCGCATGCATCTACAAACATTTGAAGATTTTATTACATTATATTTTGTTTAGCGTTATGTATTAAAATCTTTGGAATCTAATTATGCGAACTCACCGACATTGTAAACTTAAAACCTAAATTATGTACTACTTTTGTAATATTATTAAACGTCTCATGTAGGGCCGTTTGCTGGAAATCTTAGTGTTTTGATATTCGATTAGTCACGCCCCGACCCGATTCACTTCCGCAACCCGAAATAGGGGGTGTGACAGATTGGTATCAGAGCCTGAGGTTATAGCGAACTAGGTTGCATTTAGTGGGCCTAGACTATAACCGTTAGGCTGTATTCCTCATTAGGTATAACTGGTTCAGGAATTACATCATACGAGTTTAATTTAACATAGCCTAGCTAACTATGTACAATTAAATGAAAATGATGTGAAGTCTGAAAGGGGTTATGTCGAACGGGAAGACAATAGTAGACTATGACCACGAGAGAACCGGGACTCAAATTGTTTTGTGCTAGACACAACTAGGCGGATATATACACGTATATGGTATATGCGTATATGATTAGGCTATTATATATATATATATATATATATAGTGTATATATATATGGATATGCCTTGGACATGGAATATATTTTAGGCTGTTATATATTGTAGATATATGATAGGGCCTTGGATAAATCATAGAACTTACCGGTCGTAAGTAGATCGAATCAGGGAAAATAGTACCGGGATGTGCCCTAGGTATAGAGGGTCATCTCTTCGAGAGAGTCTTACTCCGGTAAGGTTAGAAAATTTTGTTCTTCATCCGTCGTTATGCTTAACGATCAAAATCAATATTCCTCTTAGGATTGAAATCTTTTCCTATCATTCCTAACCAATTCTCTCGAAACGGCAAACTCACAATGGATAATCCCGCGTTGGATAACAAACAAATTTTAAATATCTGTTCTGATGAGACATTCTTGACACTTCTGTAAACTTCAACTCTTGTAATCTGTTGGACTTGCATGTTAACTGATTACAATCCTATTATCTCTTATTGTCAAATGACATTTCATACATCAGTTCATTTGTTCAGTATTCATATGATAAAGATAATCATTTACTTCGATTCAAACTCTGACGTGTTCCTTATCTTGTTATTGAAGGAACATGCCTCCAAAACGAAAATCCTTCACTGATGCTGAACTGGAACGACTCATCAACCAGCGAGTGACTGAAGCACTGGCTGCACGACAAAATCCTCCCACCAGCGAATCTGGACCAAACCCGAGGAACACAGAAGTCAACAACGACGCTCCGGTGCCAAAACCCTGCACCTACAAAGACTTCCTCAACTGCAACCCTCTTAACTTTAAAGGTACGGAAGGAGCCATAGGTCTACTGCAGTGGATTGAGAAGATGGAGTCTGTCTTCCGTATCTGCAACTGCCCGGAGGACTGCAAGGTCAAGTACTCTATCGGCACACTGCTGGAAAGTGCACTCACCTGGTGGAACACTCATGCCCAGACTGTGGGTATTGATGTCGCTTACAAACTCCCTTGGGATGAACTAAAAAGGATGATGACTGAAGAGTATTGTCCTAGAGAGGAAATCCAACAGCTGGAAACAGAGTTCTGGAACCACTCTATCAGCGGCAACGACATAGCTGGATATACTACTCGCTTCCACCAACTAGCTCTCCTGTGCCCAACTATGGTCAACCCTGAGTATAAAAGAGTGGAGAGGTATATCTGGGGACTCCCTGCATGTAACACCCCCAAATTTACCGAGTTGCGGAAGCATACATTGGGTGTTACTAATCAATATACATGGCACAAGATATATAGCAAACGACATCTATATGCAACGTTTGTAAATTAGTTACATTCCATAGATATATTGTTTGAAAACTTAGTGTTTTCGTATACAAAAATGTAGTTTCCCTATAGTCCGCGCGTGTAGCGGGAGATTCTATTACATAATCAAAATATACAAAAGATAATGCTAAGAATCTCCGTTAATGCAGTTGTGTTGAAATCATGCGACTCTAGCTAAAAATCCTGGAGTAATCCTACTCCATCCGAGTACCTGAGAAAACATGCTAAAAAGTGTCAACCAAAAGGTTGGTGAATCTCACAGGTTTGTAAGTAATATCAGCTTTGAACACGAGATTTCATCAGTAATGCCCGCAAGCGTAAAATCAGCAATTTCAATCCAGAAATCGTAAACCAGTATTTGCAATCCCGCAAATATAAGTAAGTAAGTTTATACCGTTGCCATGAGGCTCATAATCGAAGCTTAACCCGTAAGTAATAAGTTTGCTCCCGTGACATGCTCGTAAATGAGCAAGCATCAGTAACGAATAATTAGTCACCCGTTTCTACGTGTAAATCAGTACGTGGCAGCGCTACTGCCCCGGGTGGGGAGGGTCATTTCCCTAATGGATCCATTAACTAGTGTTCGCGCTTAAGTCCATAACTAACGATATATGATGGAGAGACTTCTGTTTGTAAGTAAACTCATGCAATTCCGTTTGGTATAGTAAACAGTTTAGTACTTGTGTTCAAGGAAAATAGTAGTAGCATGTATCTCCCCCAATAAGATAAAACAGTAAAAGTGGGGCCGTAAGACTCACCTGAGTCTCGTAATAAGCCGTAGCAAATAGCAAGTAGTAAATATAGCAAGTAGGTTCTCCGAACCCGTAACCTTCAAATGCCTAAACATATGAGGTTATGTAAGTATGTGTCTCGTGAGACGTTTCGTTTAGTTGTACACAACTAGTATATCCAATGTTTGTCCGTATGTCTGTAATTGTTTGTTTGTTGGAAAACATGTTTGGCCCGTTGGTGACGGTTTGTAGCAAAAATTCTAAAATGTTGACTTGCTACAGTAAATGTGCTACAGTGAATTGCTACAGTAAAATTTGACTTTTTGCTACAGTAACTTTGACTTTTTCTATAGTGAAAATCCTTTAAAATTTCCAAGTTTTCTGTTTTCTGCGACATAATATGCGACACAAGGGTTTATATGCGACACAAGAGTTGTGTCGCATGAAGGATGCGACACAAGAGCTCTGCGACACAGTGGTTGTGTCGCAAAAGCTTGCGATGCTAATTCAATAGCGACATAAGGGTTGTGTCGTATAAAAATACGACATAATATGCGACATAGAGTGCGACACAATATTGTGTCGCAAAGGTTACGACACTAAAGGATTGGTACGACACAAGGTGCGACACAAACGGGTTTATGCGACACAGCATGCGACACAAGGCTTGTGTCGCATGTATGAACACCAGCCCAGAAACTTTCGGGTTTCAAGAATTTCTGACCAAAAATGCAAATCTAACCCACTTTTGAGCTATAAAATCGTGTTTTCTTCTAGTATTAGGTTATAACTATGTTGTGTACACATCAAAACATCAAAACATTACACCAAATAGAATAGATCTAAGATTTTAGAATTTTCTTACTTTTGCGAATCGAGCCAAATGAAGGATGAAACGATGAAAACGGTCTTGATATTCTTGCTCCACTCGTGATGGTGATTCCGAATATGTAATTTTCGTGGTCGGGATTTGATTCCGAAAATTTGGTGTGAATTGAGGTTGAGAGAGTTTGGTTTGTGTGTGTTTTTGTGATAATGAAAAATGAAAGAGAAAAGTGGGTGTGGGGGTGGGGTTTGGCTGATCCACCAAGGAAGGAGGGGGAAATACTCCCCAAAACACAGTGTTGACTCCGTGTCTTAATCGTTTAATCACTAGTTTTTAATATTTAACCAAACGTTTATATTTTTAAAATGTAACTAAAGTATTTAAATAAAAATACTTTGAAATTAATAGTAAAGCATTTGTCGCAATATTTTAATTATTAAGTTGCGTTCATTACGTTTTGTTGCGTTAGTTAAAATGTCGTCGCGATAATATATAAATAATGCTCGTTCGGTTGCGTATTTTATATAACAAAATACGTTCTCATTATTTAAGTAAATTTCTGTCACCAACGTCCAAGTAAACTGTGTCGGACTCCGTCCGGTTAATTCGCACGATTTATCCAAATCGCGTAAGTACACACACATATATATAAATCACCTTATATATATATATACAAATAGAGACTGTAATTAGTCCTATTACATACTAATTACAACTAGTTACAAACAATTAGGCATAATTAATTATCCTAATTATGCAGGTGTTACATTCTCCCCTTGTTAAAGAAATTTCGTCCCAAAATTAGCTTGAGTGCACGGACGGTGCGTTATCTGGGAAGAGATGTGGGTATTTCTGTCGCATTTGGTCTTCCCGTTCCCAGGTGAACTCAGGGCCGCGCCTAGAATTCCACCTGACCTTTACGATGGGAATACGACTCTGTTTCAATCGTTTGACCTCACGGTCCATGATTTCCATAGGCTCCTCGACAAAATGAAGTTTATCATCGATTTGAATTTCGTCGAGCGGTATAATCAGTGTCTCGTCAGACAGACATTTCTTCAAGTTAGAAATGTGGAATGTGTTGTGTACGCTGCTAAGTTCAGCAGGAAGTTGCAGGCGGTATGCCACTGGACCAATCCTTTCCAGGATTTCGAATGGTCCGATGTACCTAGGATTTAGTTTGCCTCGCTTTCCGAATCGAATGACACCCTTCCACGGTGCCACTTTGAGAAGTACCTTGTCCCCTACCTGGAACTCAAGGTGTTTGCGTCTCACGTCAGCATAGCTTTTCTGACGATCACGTGCGGCTTTCAGCCGGTTTTGAATACCGATGATTTTCTTTGACGTAGATGCGAGTCAGACGCTCCATCTTGTCGGTTTCCTTGATGGCCAGAAAATGAGCAGATTTCGTGAGACGGTCCACGATCACCCAAATGGTATCGCAACCACTCGAGGTTTTTGGTAGTTTGGTAATGAAATCCATGGAAATCTGTTCCCATTTCCATTGAGGAATTTCAGGTTGTTGGAGCAACCCCGAGGGTCTTTGGTGTTCGGCCTTGACTTTGGAACAGGTTAGGCATTTACTGACGTACAAGGCAATGTCAGCTTTCATGTTAGGCCACCAATACAACCCTTTGACGTCGTGATACATCTTGTCAGAACCAGGATGTATAGAGTATCGAGATTTGTGAGCTTCAGCCATCACCAAATCTCGCAAGTTTCCGAATTTGGGTAACCATACCCGGTTAGAGAAGTATCGAGTTCCATCGGGTTTGATTTCGAATTGTTTATCCAAGCCTCGCAAGGCTTCATTTTTCAAGTTTTCATCGTTGAGTGCATCAAGTTGAGCGGTAAGGATTTCAGCAGGAAGCTCGTTATGAATTGTCATAGAAAGTGCTCGGACTCGAAGGGGTTTCACTCGTTCTTTTCGGCTTAAGGCATCGGCAACTACGTTAGCCTTGCCCGGATGGTATTTGATCTCGCAGTCGTAGTCACTAAGTAACTCAACCCAGCGACGTTGCCTCATGTTTAGATCCTTCTGATCGAATATGTGTTGGAGACTTTTGTGATCAGTGAAGATAGTGCTTTTCGTACCGTAGAGATAATGTCTCCAGATTTTCAATGCGAAGACCACAGCACCTAACTCGAGGTCGTGGGTCGTATAGTTTTTCTCGTGGATTTTTAGTTGTCGTGAGGCATAGGCAATGACTTTTTCCCGTTGCATCAACACACAACCAAGTCCTTGGTGTGAGGCGTCGCAGTAAACTACGAAATCGTCGGTGCCCTCGGGTAAGGACAAGATCGGTGCACTGCAAAGTTTGTTTTTCAATAGTTGGAAAGCTGACTCTTGTTTATCAGTCCAATCGAACTTCTTATCTTTCTGAGTCAGTGTGATTAGGGGAACAGCTATTCTTGAAAAGTTTTCGATGAATCGGCGGTAATAACCAGCAAGACCTAAGAATTGTCTCACTTCGGTTGGAGTGGTCGGTGACTCCCAGCCCTTGATTGCTTCAATCTTGGCGGGATCAACATGAATTCCTTGGCTGTCAATCACGTGCCCGAGGAATTGAACGGTTCGAATCAAGAACTCACACTTAGAGAATTTGGCATATAACTCTTCGTGTTTCAGGAGTCCTAGAATGGTTTTCAGATGTTGAGCATGTTCCTGCTCGTTGCGAGAGTAAATCAGGATATCATCGATGAACACAATGACGAATTTGTCAAGATATGGTTTGCACACCCGATTCATAAGGTCCATGAATACGGCCGGTGCGTTGGTCAACCCGAATGGCATCACTTGGAATTCGTAATGCCCATAACGAGTTCGGAAAGCTGTCTTTGGGATATCATTGTCACGGACTCGGAGTTGATGATAACCCGACCGTAGATCAATCTTTGAGTAAACACTCGATCCCTGGAGTTGGTCAAACAGGTCATCGATTCTAGGAAGTGGGTACCGATTCTTTATGGTTAGCTTATTCAGCTCTCGGTAGTCGATACACATGCGGAAAGATCCATCTTTCTTTTTCACGAATAAGACCGGAGCTCCCCAAGGCGAGGAACTTGGTCGAATGAATCCTCTGTCCAGGAGTTCCTGTAGTTGGTTAGACAACTCCTGCATTTCGGATGGTGCTAAACGGTAAGGGGCTCGTGCCACGGGTGCAGCTCCGGGCACAAGTTCGATTTGAAATTCAACTTGTCTAGGTGGCGGAAGTCCGGGCAAGTCTTCAGGAAAGACTTCCGGGAAATCCCGCACGATCGGAACATCCTCAAGTCGCTTCTCCTCCGACTTCTTCTCCGTTACATGTGCAAGGATGGCTTGATACCCTTTTCGTAGGTATTTTCTAGTTTTCAGACAGGAGACAATATTCAGATTTCGTCTGCCGGTCTCCCCTTGTAGGACTAAGGTTCCACCGGAGACAAGAGGTATGCGAACGAGTTTGTCATGACAGATGATTTCAGCTCGGTGCTTGGATAACCAATCCATACCGACAATAATATCGAAGCTGCCGATCTCGACAGGGATTAAATCAATGGAAAATGTTTCGTTCGTGAGGTTAAGTGTACAGTTGTGTATGATGCTATCAGTCTCAATCAGTTTGCCGTTAGCTAATTCTACAATGTATTTAGCATCTAAGGCAGTGGGGTTATATCAAGTAAAGGGCTAAATTTCTCAGAAATGAAGCTTCTATCGGCACCGGTATCAAATAATACAGAAGCAGTAAGGTCGTTGAGAAGGAACGTACCCGTCACGACATTCGGGTCTTGTCTGGCTTCCCCAGCCTTGATAACGAATGCTCTACCACGAGCAGGGTTGTTGTTGTTGTTCAGCTTTGGGCAATCTTTCTTGAAGTGCCCTGAATTTCCGCACCCAAAGCAGGCCTTTGGTGCATTGGTGTTGGGGGTAGCAATGTTGGTTCGGCAATCCTTGGCTAGATGCCCGAACCGTTTGCAGTTGGAGCAAGGGCAAGAACCGTCATGATGGCGGCTGCATTTGGAACAGTAAGGCTTGTTCCCGCTGTACCCTTTCTTTTCCGAAGTTCCAGATGAATAAGCCTTAATGTACTCAGGCTTTTTGTTGGAGGTTTGGTTGGATGAGTTGGGGTTTCCTTCCCACTTGCGTTTGTTGTTCGCAGATGGAGTTGAAGTTGTGCCACGGCGGACAGAATTTGCCGTTAGTTCATGGGCCATACGGATGGCGCTCTGAATAGTACCCGGTTTGGATTAAGTCACTAGGTCTTGTAATCTCTCGGGAAGTCCATCAACGAATTTCTCGATCCTCTTGTACTCAGGATCGACCATGGTTGGGCACAGAAGTGCCAGTTGGTGGAAACGGTTGGTGTATCCGGTGATATCATCACCCTGCATCTTGTGGTTCCAAAACTCCATTTCCAGCTGTTTCAATTCATCCCTGGGGCAGTACTCGCCCCTCAACATCTCCTTCAACTCCTCCCACGGGAGTTGGTAAGCAGTAGCAACACTCACAGTCTGAGCATAGGTGTTCCACCAGGTGAGTGCGGTGTCAGTAAAAGTACTAACGGAGAACTTAACTTTATCTCCCTCTGCACAGTTGCAGATAAGAAATACAGACTCAACTTTCTCGATCCAGCGTATTAGACCGATAGCTCCCTCAATACCTGCAAAGTTTAGAGGTTTGCAGTTCTGAAAGTCCTTGTAAGAACAAGGTTTAGCAGCAGCAGGGGTTTCAGCGGCATCGCTGTTTCGTGGAGTATTTCGTGCCAAGGCTTCAGTAACAGCCTGGGTTATAAGGGAGGTAATCTGGGCATCAGTATATGGTCTTGTCTTTGGCGGCATGATTCTTCAATAAAAGAAATGAAGATACATGAGATTTTGTAGGAATTTGTAATTGTCACAGATGTACATGTATAAAAGCAGTAATACATAACATCAACATGGAAAATGACAATTAATGTGAGTTGAAATAATAAGGAAAGTTTGATAGATAATGTGAGTTCAAAGGTTACATCCTACAGAGATATTACAAAGGTGTCGGGAATTGTTACATCCGACTAGTTTATAGAGTAGCGCTAGATAGTCATTAGATTACGAGATAGATTACAAGACAAAGACTACACTAGTCTTCCTGTAGATTAATTTGTTCCATCAGATCGACAAGGCGGTCCACGGTTTCTGCCAGCCTGTTAGTTTGCCTGGCATTGTCTTCAACCAAGGCCAGTCGTTGTGCTAGTACTCGAGAGTGATCCTCAGTCTCCTGTGAACGCTGTCCACATTCCTCTAATCGGTTTCTTACAAGTTCATCCGCACCTAATTTGGCGGTCATTGAATCCCGAATTATGCTTACAGAGAGGCCGGTATCTTCTTGTTCTCGCTGGAGTTGTGATATGTGGTCAAGAGCTTGACGAAACAGGTAGGTCATTCGGTGTTGTTCCAGTTCAAGATTTTCGAGTCTTTGCTCCTGACAGCGGAATTGGGTAGCCAATACTGGCAACGTGAGATGTGCCGAGTTCTGAGAGTTATGTACAGGATAGGAGCTGTTTCGAGGCGACCTTGTGTTCCTCCTGGCTACTCGTGGGTTCCGTGACCCATGTGAGTGAGAGTGTGACGGATTAGGTGGTATGTTTGCCATTCCTGTGGCAGAGTGTAAGTAAGATGAGGCTATATATATATACATATATCATATCCAGCCTAGTGTCTAGCACGTATCAAGTAATGGTCCGGTTCTCTCGTGGTCAGAGTCAACTAACGTATCCCCGTTAAACATAATCATTTCAGATCTCACATCATCTTTCCTTAATTGTACATAGTTGATCAGGCTATGTTAAATTAAAGTCGTATGCTGTAATTCCTGAACCAGTCATGCCTAATGAGAGAATACTGCCTAACGGTCATAGTCTAGGCCCACTAAATGCAACCTAATTCACTATAACCTTAGGCTCTGATACCAATCTGTAACACCCCCAAATTTACCGAGTTGCGGAAGCATACATTGGGTGTTACTAATCAATATACATGGCACAAGATATATAGCAAACGACATCTATATGCAACGTTTGTAAATTAGTTACATTCCATAGATATATTGTTTGAAAACTTAGTGTTTTCGTATACAAAAATGTAGTTTCCCTATAGTCCGCGCGTGTAGCGGGAGATTCTATTACATAATCAAAATATACAAAAGATAATGCTAAGAATCTCCGTTAATGCAGTTGTGTTGAAATCATGCGACTCTAGCTAAAAATCCTGGAGTAATCCTACTCCATCCGAGTACCTGAGAAAACATGCTAAAAAGTGTCAACCAAAAGGTTGGTGAATCTCACAGGTTTGTAAGTAATATCAGCTTTGAACACGAGATTTCATCAGTAATGCCCGCAGGCGTAAAATCAGCAATTTCAATCCAGAAATCGTAAACCAGTATTTGCAATCCCGCAAATATAAGTAAGTAAGTTTATACCGTTGCCATGAGGCTCATAATCGAAGCTTAACCCGTAAGTAATAAGTTTGCTCCCGTGACATGCTCGTAAATGAGCAAGCATCAGTAACGAATAATTAGTCACCCGTTTCTACGTGTAAATCAGTACGTGGCAGCGCTACTGCCCCGGGTGGGGAGGGTCATTTCCCTAATGGATCCATTAACTAGTGTTCGCGCTTAAGTCCATAACTAACGATATATGATGGAGAGACTTCTGTTTGTAAGTAAACTCATGCAATTCCGTTTGGTATAGTAAACAGTTTAGTACTTGTGTTCAAGGAAAATAGTAGTAGCATGTATCTCCCCCAATAAGATAAAACAGTAAAAGTGGGGCCGTAAGACTCACCTGAGTCTCGTAATAAGCCGTAGCAAATAGCAAGTAGTAAATATAGCAAGTAGGTTCTCCGAACCCGTAACCTTCAAATGCCTAAACATATGAGGTTATGTAAGTATGTGTCTCGTGAGACGTTTCGTTTAGTTGTACACAACTAGTATATCCAATGTTTGTCCGTATGTCTGTAATTGTTTGTTTGTTGGAAAACATGTTTGGCCCGTTGGTGACGGTTTGTAGCAAAAATTCTAAAATGTTGACTTGCTACAGTAAATGTGCTACAGTGAATTGCTACAGTAAAATTTGACTTTTTGCTACAGTAACTTTGACTTTTTCTATAGTGAAAATCCTTTAAAATTTCCAAGTTTTCTGTTTTCTGCGACATAATATGCGACACAAGGGTTTATATGCGACACAAGAGTTGTGTCGCATGAAGGATGCGACACAAGAGCTCTGCGACACAGTGGTTGTGTCGCAAAAGCTTGCGATGCTAATTCAATAGCGACATAAGGGTTGTGTCGTATAAAAATACGACATAATATGCGACATAGAGTGCGACACAATATTGTGTCGCAAAGGTTACGACACTAAAGGATTGGTACGACACAAGGTGCGACACAAACGGGTTTATGCGACACAGCATGCGACACAAGGCTTGTGTCGCATGTATGAACACCAGCCCAGAAACTTTCGGGTTTCAAGAATTTCCGACCAAAAATGCAAATCTAACCCACTTTTGAGCTATAAAATCGTGTTTTCTTCTAGTATTAGGTTATAACTATGTTGTGTACACATCAAAACATCAAAACATTACACCAAATAGAATAGATCTAAGATTTTAGAATTTTCTTACTTTTGCGAATCGAGCCAAATGAAGGATGAAACGATGAAAACGGTCTTGATATTCTTGCTCCACTCGTGATGGTGATTCCGAATATGTAATTTTCGTGGTCGGGATTTGATTCCGAAAATTTGGTGTGAATTGAGGTTGAGAGAGTTTGGTTTGTGTGTGTTTTTGTGATAATGAAAAATGAAAGAGAAAAGTGGGTGTGGGGGTGGGGTTTGGCTGATCCACCAAGGAAGGAGGGGGAAATACTCCCCAAAACACAGTGTTGACTCCGTGTCCTAATCGTTTAATCACTAGTTTTTAATATTTAACCAAACGTTTATATTTTTAAAATGTAACTAAAGTATTTAAATAAAAATACTTTGAAATTAATAGTAAAACATTTGTCGCAATATTTTAATTATTAAGTCGCGTTCATTACGTTTTGTTGCGTTAGTTAAAATGTCGTCGCGATAATATATAAATAATGCTCGTTCGGTTGCGTATTTTATATAACAAAATACGTTCTCATTATTTAAGTAAATTTCTGTCACCAACGTCCAAGTAAACTGTGTCGGACTCCGTCCGGTTAATTCGCACGATTTATCCAAATCGCGTAAGTACACACACATATATATAAATCACCTTATATATATACAAATAGAGCCTGTAATTAGTCCTATTACATACTAATTACAACTAGTTACAAACAATTAGGCATAATTAATTATCCTAATTATGCAGGTGTTACACTGCAAGCATCAGAGGGATGGTGACTGCTTCCAAACCAGGAACTTTCCAAAGTACCGTTCGTATGGCTCACAGCCTGATGGCTCAGGTTGTCCATGAAGGGAAGGGCAACAAACGGAAGTCTGATGGAAACTCTGACCACCAGAGCCAAAACAACAAGAAGCCTGCAACCACCAAGGTCAATGCCTCTGGATCTGGATCTGAAAACAAGAAGGAGTACACTGGAACTAAACCCTTCTGCTCAAAGTGCAAACGCCACCATGACGGGTCTTGTGGCACCCCTTGTGATCAGTGAAAGCGGTATGGGCATCTTGCTAAAGATTGCCGGGTGAGGGCTTGCTACGAGTGTGGCGAAGTGGGACACTACCGAAACGACTGTCCCAAACTGAAGAACACCAACACTGCCAAAGGAAGGTTCTTCGTACTGAAAACTAGAGACACTGACACGGGTACGTATCTTGTCGTGTAACATCTATTATATTTCTTTGACGATAAGTACACAAATTGGTTTAGCCAACGGTAGTAGTGAGTAATATAATATTTTGTTATCTAGACGGTATACAGTTTGGAGACTGATACGGAATATAATTAGGTAATTAACTTTGCATGCATGATTTGGAATATAATTCGGTTAATACGTAGTTCGGTTAACACTTCGGTGATCTAGTTCGGGTATCACCTAGGTGATATAATACGGTTATCATTTCAGTGATCTAGTCGGGTATCACTTTGGTGATATAAATAGGAATAAGTATCGGAGATTTATATAATTGTTAATATAGAACGGTTGTACATCTAGTACGGTAGCTGTAGTCACGTTAAACTCTAAGTACACAGTAAGGTCTACATAGTTCGGTGGATTATAGATCCAAATCTCGGTAATGCTTGATGATACGGATTGACTTTGTCACGAAGACAATGGTCGAATAGAAATCGGAACTCTCCCTCATTCCTTTAAATGATAGGTAGGCTTAAGCCTAACAAGGGGAGAGTAGACCCGGATGTCTTAGAATAAGATATATCACTTAGTCGGCCTTAGAAACACGCGGACATAGGTTTCGATGGAATTTCGGGACGAAATTCTCCTAACAAGGGGAGAATGTGACACCCGGTCAAAATGACCCAAATTTCGCATCAAATTAAAACTTTTATTTCATGTATCACATACGTTCAATACCAATGTATACAAGTATTATATATATAAATGTGTATATATAACATCAAAAGATTATTTAATAATCTTGTATATAAAAATTTGACAGAACGTGTAAACTAAAATACGAGCATGATGCAATATGATTCCCAAACAAAATATTATTGTCGAGAACAATAATTATTTACTCCATTAGAAATATAAATACATTTTGAACACTGAAAACTATCCGTCAAACTAAACTGAAACAAAGTTATATTTTTATAACTCAACAAAAGTATTTCTATAAGATGCTTCGAATAAAAATGTATATTATTTCGCATTACAAAATTTATCATTTAAAAATATTAATTTATTTAACGATCGGGTAAACGAAATACGGGTGTTTTATACTGTAATTTGGGGACAAGGAACAAGCAACCCGTGCCCATCTTTTCTTTTAAAAATAGACCGACCAAACATGTATTTCTTCCAAATATTTGGTCTGTCTTTGACTTTGTGAAAAGCAAGACCAAACCCATACACATCACTTTCATCTTCTCCTTCCATTTCCGAAACTCTATCTCTCTCTCTCTGGCAAAACCTCACAAACAGAAACAGGAAACCACAACGGACCACAAAGCAACAATAGCAACTTGTAGTCATCCTCATTACTTATCATCATCTATCGATATAGCTATCTCCTTTGGTCAACTCCACAAGCAGGTAACTGCTAGCCATTGTCGTCATCATCATTTTATACATAGCATCCATCCACCTCTCGGGCTATATCTCCACCGAGAACAAACATCAAACGGCCGCGGCACCTTCATCATCATCCTCACCATCATCTTTATCCTTCTGTGTCTCCCTCTCGGCAACACCAGGTACCACCGAGACCATCATCATCTCGGAATCAACAATAAATAACAACAGCAACAGCAGAGCTAGCAGCAGCAATAGCTCACCACCACCGAGCACCAAGCCACCACCATTACCATCTCACTCTCTCTCTAACGATTAAACCACCACCGCCCTTCCTCGGGTATAACCACCACCTGTCACCATCGTCGAGCAACAACAACGAAGACATCATCGTCATCCCGTTTTTGTAACCACCGAACACCACCTTCACCTTCGGTCACCACTCCACCGTGAGCATCCTCTCTCTTTTTCTCTCTCTTTAAGTTATTATGAGGTTGTAGAGCTTGGATTACTATGACTTAATACTATGTTTGTTTGCTATGTTGAAATTAAAAAGGCTGGAAACTTATACCCTGGATCACGTAAGCTGTTGAAATGCAAGTTCTTATTATTATTATTTTTACTTGGATGATAAGAACGCATTGATATATATATATATATATATATATATATATATATATACAGAGAAAACAGATAACAAATTACAACCATAGCCTAGTGGTTATGCATTCCGTGTGTAGCCCAAGGTCAAGGGTTCGAGCCCCCCTTGACCTGTTTTTATCCATTTATTATTTGAACAACCTATTAGAAACTCATATATTCAAAAACTTGATGATTTATAACAGGAAATAGGCAGTAGCCTATTGGTTAAGCATGCATTTGGAAGTTGAAGGTCACGGGTTCAAACCTCGTGACCAATTTTTGAGTTACTTTTATTTTTATAATATATATATACATACATATACACTCACTTTAGGAATTATTATTTTGGACATGATTCAAACATCGCGTGGTTTTCAAAACTCGAAGTCACTGATTATATTTTACGCTAACGCATAATAAATTCATGTATTGCATCTATTTTAAAACAATAGAAAATAGAGCGGTTGAATACAAATGTTTATAAAATAGGAATAGATCGGTTCTTAGAATATGCTCCAAAACAAATAACAATAAAATAATAAAATAGAGCGGTTCTTTATAAATGTTCTATTTATATATTTTCATAAATAACCCTGGACTTCAATACTTTTATTTTAAAATTTTATTAGTGTAAGATAATGATGTTAATTAAATTGAGATGAATTTATAAATGAAAACATTGATGTTTTTCAAAGTATGCGACAAATCAAAGTTAGAAATAATAATTGGGAGTTATTATATTAATCCGACATTTAAAGGTTTACATATTTTATAAACTAACAGAAAATACAAATGGAATACTTTGAGCATAACTTAAACAAATAAACATTAATAAGGATGGTTTATTTAATACATTCGATTACTTATACGATATCACTTGTTTAGGACACTAAGGTACTACACTTGGTATACGCGCGCACTGTAGGGTTTGCTTGCTCTTCAGGTGAGTCTCACAGCCCCATTTTTACTGTTTTTAAATATTGGGGTGAGATACAATACTTATTTGATTTCGTGATCACAGGTTATTTGATTAGTTAATTTAATTATTAACTCAGTTGTATATCATTGTTGGTCTTGATTTTCATTGTTCGGTTATTGCACGAGTGTTTTAATACGGGAAAGTCCTCATCAATGTATGGTTCATTAACTTAATAAGGCGCGGTTACTAAAAGATAGATCTATCATGGGAGTGACGTCCCCGTCCGGGTTGCTAGCTACAACCATGTACAAACGGGCATTTTAGTAATTGTCATGGGTGGTGACACCTTTCAGGAGGCAGAAAATCGGGTTAGGCTTTGAACCATAGCTCAGTGCAGTACAGTGTCATTGACGGTAAATCTAGTCGGAAACCTTAATTGGTTTAAATCATTGTTCGGTAACCTTATTGAGTTAATCATGTTTGTTATTGAATCGTCGGATAATTGTGTTGATCACATCATGTTTTTATATTAAACCTGTGAGATTCACCAGCTTTATAGCTGACCCTTTTAGTGTTGTATTCTCAGGTATGCAGCAACAGTAGATGGCCCGCAGGATAAGCTGTCTAGTATGAGTCGCATGCATCTACAAACATTTGAAGATTTTATTACATTATATTTTGTTTAGCGTTATGTATTAAAATCTTTGGAATCTAATTATGCGAACTCACCGACATTGTAAACTTAAAACCTAAATTATGTACTACTTTTGTAATATTATTAAACGTCTCATGTAGGGTCGTTTGCTGGAAATCTTAGTGTTTTGATATTCGATTAGTCACGCCCCGACCCGATTCGCTTCCGCAACCCGAAATAGGGGGTGTGACAACATCATTGGTTCCTCGCTGAGTAGTTCATCATCCAACATAGGGTTGTCGACGGAGTGAGTCGTCATTTCCTACGAAGTAGATGTTCTATTTAAGAAATGTCTCAAGTAAGTAAAGTCCTATTGGATGACTTGTTTAAAGTAATGAATACTACACGAGTTCCCGGTCTCAACCAGTGTGGGATATTTGGGGGAAGAGAGTTTGTTATTGGTAATTCAAATGTAATACAAGTTATATGGTCGGATTCTGGATAGTCGGTCGTTTCCTAATCCTATTGGGTACTTAGGATCAAAGAAAACACACAGAATAAGAGATAGTTATACATAAATCATTAAGCGAGGGATTTATGAGAAAACAATTTCGGGTAATCAAAGAATGAGCGTACCCGGGTTGAGCAAATCACAAAGTCTTGGGTTCGGGTCGTCCTCCCTAGCGTTGAGTATATAAGCTCTACTCTTCGTGTGGTTGGTTCGGAGTTTTAGTTTTGGGCAATCCTTCCTAAAGTGCCCCGTACCGTTGCACTCATAACAGGTTTTGAGTGTCGGAGTATCAGTACCAGTGGGATTGGTTCGACAGTCTTTGGCCAAGTGTCCAAATTTCTTCAGTTGGTGCAGGGACAGGAGCCATTATGATGACGACTACATTTGGAGCAGTAAGGCTTGCTCCCCTTGTAAGCCTTTGAGTCATTGGCGTTGACGGTTGCAGGCTTTTTGTCAGAGGTAGGGTTAGATGAGTGGAGACTTACTTCCCACTTACGTTTGTTATTCGCAGGTGGGGTTGAAGTCGAGCCACGGCGGACAGAGTTCGCTGTCAGTTCATGCGCCATGCGAATGGCGTTCTGAATAGTTCCCGGTTTGGACGATGTTACTAAGTCTTGAAGTCTCTCGGGAAGTCCATCAACGTACTTTTCGATCCTTTTGTACTCGGGATCAACCATGGATGGGCACAGAAGTGCCAGCTGGTGAAAGCGGTTGGTGTAACCGGTGATGTCATCACCCTGCATCTTGTGGTTCCAAAATTCCACTTCTAGTTGTTTCAGTTCATCTCTTGGGCAGTACTCGCCCCTCAGCATATTTTTCAGTTCATCCCACTGTAGTTTGTAAGCATCGGCAACGCTCACAGTCTGCGCATAGGTGTTCCACCAGGTAAGGGCGGTGTCAGAAAAGGTGCTGGCGGCGAACTTAACTTTATCCTCTTCCTTGCAATTGCAGATGAGGAACACTGATTCGATTTTCTCGGTCCAACGAATCAGACCGATCGCTCCTTCAGTACCTGCAAAGCTCAAGGGTTTGCAATTTTGGAAGTCCTTGTAGGTGCAGGTTTTGGGTGGAGGTGTATTGTTAGCCGTATCTTCGCTACCAGGAGTGGTTGCTCGGACAACTAGGGCTTGGGCCACACTACGGGCAATTATACCCGCGACTTCGGCTTCAGTAAGCGTGATTTTTCGTCGAGAAGGCATGTTCCTTGAAACAACAGATAAAGAACATGTGAAGGTTTGAACAAGGATTATGATCGTGATGATCGGGCAAGTACAAAAAAATTACGCCAAAGGTTGGCACGCTGCTAGTTCAATAAAAGTAACAGGTTGATTGAAATTAAAACATACGAGTTTTGATAGGTTTTGTTCTTATAAAGCAAAGGGGCCATTGTTTACTGTGTAATTTTGTTGACTATCCGAAGTTTGAAATTTGTTTAAAGTCGTGTACTATAGGTAAGTTTACATATTTTTGAAATTTTTGAGTATTTTATAAGACATTTCGTAAGAAATTTTGTAGAATGTTTGATAAAAATTACATTTTGTTATAAAATTTTTGATAGTGCAAGTCGGTTGAAAAATTTGGAGTCTGATGAAATCCGGAGTCAAGAATGGTTTTCTTAGGATACACCTAACGGTACAGTGGGGTACGTTGTAGAATGTTATAAACGTCGAATTAGGTAGGGTTAGCGAATAAAACAAAGTCCCGATCTTCATATCGAAATATGTTGGAGTAGCTATGGTTGTCAGTTATAACGGGGTGGGTGGTAAACAAAGTATCATCGGACAAGGCCTATTCCTATACCTTCAGTATATAATAGCCTAGAGAGTAGTGTGAAATCGAGGCCTTCGGAAGTATGTCGATATTCGTGAATTCATAAAAGTTGAATAAGGACAGAATGACGAGAGTCGAGTTGTTGTTCGTTTGATGTAAGTTGAAAAATATTAATTTCGCAGCAGTCGAGAGAGAGTATCGTATTGGGGAAAGAGGCCTATGTATATATATATATATATATATATATATATATATATATATATATATATATATATATATATATCACATAACCGCCTAGTAAGTGTCTAGCACAATCAAGTATAAGTCCCGGTTCTCTCGAGGTCAGAGTCAGCTATTGTATTCCTGTTCAACATAACCCCTTTCAGAACTCACATCATCTTCATTTAATTGTACATAGTTGATCAGGCTATGTTAAATTAAACTTGTATGTTGTAATTCCTGAACCAGTTATACCTAATGAGGAATACTGCCTAACGGTCATAGTCTAGGCCCACTAAATGCAACCTAGTTCACTATAACCTTAGGCTCTGATACCAATCTGTAACACCCCCAAATTTAACAGTTTGCGGAAGCGACGTTTTGGGTGTTACTAATCAATAATCACAAGCACAAAGGATACAGTGAACGACTCTAAATAAGACGTTCGAAAAGTATTACATTAATCCATAAGTAATTCAAAATACAAGCTCGAGTTTCGTATAAATTCCTAGAGATTCTAATACATAACAGTAAGTACAAAAGTAATGTATGTAAATCTCCAAGCTTGTAAATGCATGCAACTCGAGCTACGTAAGCTTATCCTGCTGGGCATCCCTACTGATGCTGTGTACCTGAGAAGCATTACTAAAACGGTCAACCAAAAGGTTGGTGAATCTCACAGGTTTGTAAGTAAGTAAATAGTTTGAACACACATGTAGTATTTGTAAATCATAAGCCAGCCAGTAAGTAACGATCACAGGTTATGCTCATCGTTCACTTAAGTTTTAATAAGTGGGTGGTTGCAGGTTATGCTAACCGTTTGATACCCTTGCCATGAGCCACCATAGTTGAAGCTTAAAGTACAGTAAATATAGTACCCCCACGAATGTTAATCCAAAAACATTCATATGAAACGAGTAAGAAATGCCCGTTTCTACAGTAACGGTTCGTGGTAGTGCGTGCTACCCCGGGCGGGGATTGTCAGTCCCATATGGATCCATATACTAAAACTCGCGCTTAAGTCCATAACTAACAACTATGATTAAGGAGGATTTCAGTGGATTAGTCGAAACTCATGCAATTGGCGTATCCGTAATTCAGTAAGTAAGTAATTTATGGCAGCAAGTTAAGTATGTGTGTTCATGTAAAAACAGTAATGCATCTCACCCCTGAGTTAAATACAGTAAAGTAGGGGCTGTGAGACTCACCTGAGTCTAGCAGACAATGCAGTAAGCAAGCAAAGTAGTATCCGAACTAGCAGCCCTTAGCGTCCTAACACGCATAAGGTTCAGTAAGTAAATGGAATACTTGTAAAGTATCCATGCTAGTTGTTCCCAAACTAGTTAATGTCCATTAGTTTGTTTGTACGTTTGTATTCGTTTGTAAATCGTAGTTTGTAGAAAAGTTGTACGGCCCGTTGGTATTGGTGTGTAATAATAATTCCATCCATTATTATTATGTATTCATAGTAGTTGTACAGTTGTAAAGTATACTCGTATAACTGTTTGTTTGTGTCACAGCGTGTAGTGTTCGTGTAAGTTTCAAATGGGCTTAAACCCCAAAGGGTACGAGTGAAACCTCGTATTAGTTAGCGTGTAATCCCACACGTAAGTAGTGTACAAGTGCAAGTTCGTTGGAGTGTAATCTCCTAAGTATTCCGAGTGTAATCTCGTATGTGTGTGTGAGTGAAATCTCGCGTTTAATTTAGTATGTTCTTGTACGTATTCGAGTATTGGTGTATACTTCTAAAAGTATAGTATTTTCATGTATATATCGTATCGTATTTGATTTGGTAGTTGGAAAGTGATTCCAACACTTAGATAATATTTTGTTTTCTGATCTGGGCTATCTGCGACACAAGGCTTGTGTCGCAGACCATATGCGACATAAGGTCTGTGTCGTAAGAATTTGTTCGGGTTTAGTGTTTATGCAACACAATGGTTGTGTCGCATACAAGGGTACGACACAACGATACGACATAGTCGTTGTGTCGCAATCAAGCGATAGGTAACCTTGAGTCGTAGATGATACGACATATAGTGCGACATAAGAGTTGTGTCGCATATATTGCGACATAATATACGACATAGAATGCGACACAGTGTTGTGTCGCATAAACTTTTAGTCCGATGCGACACAAGGGTCTGTTCGGATTTCAAGTTTCCGAAAACGTATTTTTCCGGTTTCCGTTGGGTCTAGAACTTTTATACTAGTTTTGGTATGTTACAATGAGTCCATAATAACTATTGGTATTCGTTTTTAATGTTTGTGGTGTCGTTTTCTTTAAAAATGACCAAAACCGACATTTCCGTTAACGTGTTCAAAAACGAGTTTAAATTATGTATTCGGACATTACTAAGTTAGGGGAACAATAATCTAGCAAAATAAATGTAATCGGAAAGTTTCGAGGTCGCCGGAAAACTTACAAAATAGTCGAATCGAGAAACCGAAAAGATGAAGTTGTAGCCCTCGTTGCGGTGATCACTTTCCTCCAAACCGAGCCTAGCTTCCGAGGTGTTTTAGTGGTGTTTTTAGGGTGTTTTGAGGGTGGCGGTTTTAGAGAGAGAGAGGGAGAAACTGTGAGAGAGAGAGAGAGAATGATTGAGTATGGTGATGTTGTGTTTGTGTGTTGAAGTGGGAAAGGAGGTGAGGGCTTAATGCCCCCTCACCTTGGGCAGGTTTTGGTGGGGCCACATGATATGGTCTCACCACTTTTTGCCCCTCCGTGTTTGCGCTCCGTGCGTGTGTTCGTTTCCCCGGTCGTTTGAAGGTTAAAATAATTTTATACGTGATTACATATACGTTTTAAAATACGAAATAATATCCGATAATTTAGTTGAAGTATTTTAATAAAATACTTTGTTTTCAAGTTATAAAACATAACTTTGTTTTGTTTCGTCGGTTGGTCGAGTTTTTGGAGAGTTCGGTAACGTTTTGGTTAAAACGTACGTTTTCGTTATATTATAAACATAATATAAAGTAGTAGTGGAAGTAATTAAATAACTTAACTTTATTTAATAATCGTCTTACCAACGTCCGTATGTTTGTGCAATTGTTGTTTCGTACGATTTGAACGAATCGTATACGCGTATATATATATTCCATCCATATATATATAATCAGTAAATGATGTATATAATCCTATTTCATATTATATACAAGTAATAAACACGTAATTAGGAAAATTTTAAATTTACCCAAATTTTAGGGTTGTTACAGAGTACAACATAATCATTGACCAAAAGACCATATGAAGCAAGGTGGGTTCTGCATCATGGTTGCCTTACAAACCATCTCTCCACCATATAGTGACGTATACGTCATGGACTGATGAGGACACCTTTGATCAACCCTTTTGGCCCATCCAACTCGAGGAGGTAATTAAAGTTGAGAAATTTGTCATACCTCCAGAAAGACAATACCCTCACTTTGAATCATTTCCTCATATTGGACATACCCTAGCCTTAACATGCCTCAAATTCATAGGTATGTACCAATATTACCCCTTGCGTCTTTTGATGGATGCAAGGAAGCCACTAGGATTGTCGGACATATAGTGTTGGAGTCAAGCTAGAGACTCGAACAAAAACAAGAACTACTCGGGAGGCAACCCGTGTCTAACATAGTCTTGGTAATAGTTATTGAGTATTATGCTAACCCAATAAGTAGAAAATGAAACCCTAAATTAAATGTTCCAAGTTTTCTTTATTTTAATGAACAAATGGGATGGTTTGCAAAATTACTTCATTAAAAGTTAAATTTTTGTCAAATCTTAAAACTTCCTACTCCCACTTATTTGAACTTTATTGTAAAATCCAATTTTCACCATTATCTAAGATCTCAAGTTCTTATTATCCATTTTCACTCACATGGAAACCAACTAGGAGTTAGGAGCCTTAGTCATCTTACATACCCACTGGCGTGTTTCGAGCATTTGAGGTACTTACATATATTTATGTGAACATACATGAGATACTAATGCTTAATCTGATATCATGATCTGTATGTCAATATCTGTATTATGCTTGAACTCGTTTAAAAATGTGTGCTTTGGATATCTCTATACTTGGCTACCTATAATACCAGTATTTCCATATCTGCTACAGTGATGTTTTGGGCAACTAACACTTTTAAGTGTGAGATTAGACTCCAAGTCGTACACTGGTTTGTTTTATCTTCAAAGTATTCACTTTGATAGTTTTTTCGCAAACCAGTGAATCTTTGATTTGGAGGATAATCACTTGTTTTCTAGATCACGTTTGCTTGTTCTACTTGTACAAATGCCTAACAAACATGGACTGACGCCTATGGATGAAGAATCTTTGAGTTTAATGGAAAGACAACAAGGGGAGCTTACAATTCATTAAGATTGGAAAACTTTTGAGCATTGCTTTGCAGGGGAAGAGATGGTGCTTTCAGACACGTATATGATTTCTAGTTGATCAAGGAGAGGCTTTCACTCTGCCAGTATCTGGAGGACGCCATCACTTCGCTTTATTTTCTACAATCTATCCAAGTCGAGCTCTCGACTATAACAGCAGCGCTTCTCGGGAGGCAACCCGTGCAATAAGACGTGTGGATGATTGTGAATGAATAAGTGAAGAAAATCTCTGAATATCCTTCACATTTGGATATACCCAAAAATATTTTCAAAATATTTCAACTCATTTTTGCAAAATCACGTGTCTCAGAAAAATAGGAAACACTTTTCAAAAATTAGTTCAAATGTTTCGAGCATTTGAGGTACTTGCATACTACTTTTATGCATTATGCTCGAACTCGTTTAAAAACATATGTTCTACAAAATGATTTGTAATAGAATACATCTTTTCCTTCTGAGACAGTGATTCTCTTTTATTGCAAAAATATGGAGTTGAAGTTAAAAGGTATATCCAACGTGTTCACACTTAAGAGATTAATTCACAAAGGATGGTTGAAATGGAAGGCAAGGTTCTTAATCAAAGGCAAATCCCCCTAAAGCTGAATAATCCTCATGGAGTTGCCGCAAAACAAAGACTTTCATCTTCTCGGCACATATTCAGATCTTTAGCTTTAGCTATTTGGGGAGTTTCTTCATCTTTTCTCTGTTTTTATCTTCTTCTTTTTTTGCTTTACGTAGTACTGTTAATTAATCAAAGTAATCTATACCATATCCTAAGCTTATCACTAAGTGTGGGATTCCATCCCAAAACAAACACTTGAGAAACATTTTCTTACATGTTCAAACTCTAAGTGTGGGATTTTACTTCCAGTAAAATCTCCACTGAAGAGAACATTAGGGACAATGTTTCTCTAAGTGTGGGATAGCGGTATAGAATACCTTAGATAGATTTTTATGTCCAAATAGCAACTCAGAAAATGTTCCTCACTCCAAAAATTGATAAAATTTTTCAAATTTTTGCTTAAAAACAAAGAAAAGCATGAGCTTAACTTCGACAATAGACAGCTACTCATTCAGTTGACTCTTGCTATTTTGGAATTTTAATGTTTCTAAGAGGAGCTATTTTAAACATGAGTAAGTTATTTTGGAAAATAAGTGTAAATAAGGTAGAAATTTCTCAAATTAAGAAATGATAATCTTAGGGGCAGCGCATGACTAAGCACATACAACCCATATTTTGCAGTGAGGTATCTTGAGCCTATATAAGCATTCATTTTAAATGCTTCACTATTCATTTGTTGTGTGTGCTGATGCATGCATTTCTGAATTAGAACTTGCTCCTGGTATGCATTTCGAGACCATATTGGTGAGTACCGTACGCGGTATAGGTGCAATTAGATGACCTTGACATTCCCTAGGAAATAAACCCATTTTTCTCATATCTCTTCAAGCCTAACCCTGCCGATACTCATTTTTAGTGTCGATGATCCGCCTAGTAAACCTGTTGAGCCTTAACCTTTTCGTTTCTTGAAAACCCTTTATTAAAACCCCATCCACCTCCATACCCACCAAAATATTATCTTGGAATTTTTAAATTTTTGAAAAATGCTATTTAGGTATTCTTTTCGCTTTCACTCAAAAATCACAAATTTCGTGTTTTACTTAAAAATATCTCGTGTGCGTTTCCATTATCAAAATCTCAAAAAGATCGAGAAAGTCTAAAGGTGTGAAAAATTGACACCAAGTAAAATTCGAAATGTCAAAAGATTGAAAAATGAAAGTAAGAAAGGATCTTAAAAGGGAGTAAGAAAGAATAAAAAAAAATAAAAATCCCTTAGAAATTCCTTGGCAAAGAAATTCTAAGCCAAAAATAGAAATAAAGCTAAGTGCTTCAAATCTCTCGAAAACTCCGATCTCTGAAAAATATATATTCCGTGTGTTTTCAAAAAGATAGAAGTTAAAATAGCTATCTTTTACTCCTTACCGTTATCCGTTTCCGTTTTCATTAAAAAGCGTATCTAAATAAATTTTTTCTTAAAGTTTAAAAGTCCTAAGATAAGCATACCCTTTAAACCTAAAAATACCCACTATCCATACCCTTGACACTCACTTCACACTACAACCCGATGAATGCCTTGGGATAATTAGCACCGTCCTCACCTAAGTGGTGGAGATTTGATTCTCGATCAAGCCTATGACGATGAATGCTGCATGACTGGCTTTTGAGCGATTTCGTTTGTTTAGAATGATAGGAAACCCGATACACTTTGAGTGAATTGAGTGACCACCGGTGAGATTGCCAAAGTCATGTGTATGCCAAAGATCACGAGAATCAGAAGCATGCCCAAAGATATTCATTTCTTATTTCTGAAACAATTATCTTATTTATCTCAATTTTCTGAAACAGGTTACCCATATGAAGAATGGTTGTTCTAAGAAATATTTTAATTCGCAAAAATCGGACTTTAAACATCTTTTTAAGTGAGGATATTTGAAGTATTGCTTGAGGACAAGCAACGTCTAAGTGTGGGATATTTGATTGGACGTAAAAAGTCACGTTTTCACGTACATAATTCTCACCTTTTTAGCCCCCAAAATGGATAAAAACATTCAAAATCAATACTTTTTCACCATAATTCATTACTAAGGCTAAAACTAAGGCGTTTCTTCAAAAATCAAGTAAAATGGTTAAATAACGTACAAAATAGAGCATAAACGATACGGTCACGTTCCACGAGCACTTTTTAGCATAATACCTTGAAATTATTCGTTGATTATCTCATTATGATCGTCAGGTTATTACGAGAACGTGGATATAAAGAACGCTGAAAACGGACCAAGAATGAAGAAGTTATGGCCAAACGAATTACGATCCAGCACGCAAGACTTACGATCCAGTGCACAAGACAACGACCAGGGCTACACCACCCCATAAGGGCCGTATATCCCCCCTTAGGGGCCGTATACTCCCCTTACAGGGCTGTATACCTCCCTTTTGGGGTGGTATACCCCCTTCTAGGGGTGGTATACCCCCTCTATGGTGCCGGATTCGCCCCGTTTGCTACCGAATACGCCCTATTTGCTACCGAATACGCCCCTTTTAAGGTGGTATATGTAACATCCACTCCTCGGGTCTAGTTGTATTTTAATATTTTATGACTTTTAATATTTAATTCGTGTGTGAGAAAATAGTTCGGTGTTATTATTTGAAAATAATTGGTTAAAGAGTCACATAATTTATTGTGACTAGTAAATTGTTAATTGTTTTAATTTAATTCAGTTGACGGTAAAATAAAATAGTGTTTCCCCGCAAATGGTTTTTAAGTTCCAGACAATGATAAGTACGGGGGATATAACTAGTGTACATATATTTTCATATATGTGTAAAAATACGTACGAAACATCAAAAACATTCCAGAAATTTGATGGAACTTATGAGAAAGATCAAAACCCTAGTTTCAAACTTAAATCATTGAAATTCATGAAGAATCAAAGATTTGTTCTTCCTGGTGGTGTACGGCCGAACCGAAAACACCACAGGGACGATTTGTAAAATTTGAAATGAGCTTTGAGGTGAAATTGAAGCTATAAAACCTTGATTTAAGCTCCAAAAACGTGAATTAAGCATCTCTAATCCTTCTAATCACTTTGTAAGTCTTGATTTCATGATTCTTTATAAACCTAGAAATGGGTTTTGTGTAAATGATGAAATTAGTGTGATTGATTTGAAATTGAAGCTTATAATGATCATATAGTTGCTAGTTAATGATTATTTCATGATTTTAATTGAAACCCTAAGTTAGAAATGATGAACTTGATGTATATTGTAACACCCCCAAATTCACTGTTTGGCGGAAGCAAGTTTTGGGGTGCTACTAATCAAATATCACAGCACAAAGATAAAGCAACCGACATCTATATGCAACGTTTGTAAATTTGTTACATTCCCATAGATATAAGGTTTGAAAACTTAATGTTTTCGTATACAAAAATGTAGTTTCCTAGAGTCCACGCGTATAGCGGAAGATTCTATTACATAATCGAAATATACAAAAGATAATGCTAAGAATCTCCGTTAATGCAGTTGTGTTGAAATCATGCGACTCTAGCTATGTCCTGGAGTAATCCTACTCCGTCTGTGTACCTGAGAATACATGCTAAAAGGGTCAACAGGAATGTTGGTGAATCTCACAGGTTTGTAAGTAATATCAGTTTTGAACACAAGATTTCATCAGTAGTGCCCGTAGGCGTAAAATCATTATTTGCAACCCAGCAAATGTAAAACCAGTATTTGCAATTTAGCAAATGTAAGTAAGTAAGTTATACCGTTGCCATGAGGCTCATAATCGAAGCTTAACCCGTAAGTGATAAGTTGCTCCCGTGACATGCTCGTAACTGAGCAAGCATATGTAACGAATAATAGTCGCCCGTTTATACAGAACGGTTCGTGGTAGCGCTACTACCCCGGGCGGGGAGGGTCATTTCCCTAATGGATCCATTAACTAGTGTTCGCGCTTAAGTCCATAACTAACGATATATGATGGAGAGACTTCTGTAAGTAGTAAATAACTCATGCAATTCCGTTTGGTATAGTAATTGTACAGTTCGTACTTGTGTTCAAGAAAATAGTTAAGCAATGTATCTCACCCCGTATGTAAAACAGTAAAGGTGGGGCTGTAAGACTCACCTGAGTCAAGTAGCAAGCAGTAGCAAATAGCAAGTAGTAAGTAAAGCAAGTAGGTTCTCCGAACCCGTAACCTTCAAATGCCTAAACATATGAGGTTATGTAAGTATGTGTCCCGCAAGACGTTTCGTTTAGTTGTACACAACTAGTATGCCCGATGTCTGTTTAAGTGTTCGTAATCGTTTGTCTTTAGAAAACATGTTTGGCCCGTTGGTGACGATTTGTAATAATAATTCTAAAATGTTGACTTTGCTACAGTAAATGTGCTACAGTGAATTGCTACAGTAACTTTGACTTTGCTATAGTGAAAATCCTTCAAAATTTCTGATTCTGCGACACAATTTGCGACACAAGGATTTGGTATGCGACACAAGCGTTGTGTCGCATAGGAATGCGACACAAGAGCTTAGCGACACAAGGGTTGTGTCGCATAAGCGTTCGATGCTAAATCAATGGCGACATAAGGGTTGTGTCGTATTTGGTTTGCGACACACTGGTGCGACATAATAGTACGACACAAAACACGACACAATATGGTTTATGCAACACAACATGCGACACAAGCGTTGTGTCGCAAAGATGAACACCAGCCCAGAAAGTTTCGGCTGACGTGATTTTTCGATCCAAAACCCAAATCTAACACATTTTTAAGCTGTAAAATCGTGTTTTATTCATACATATGGACAATACTAAGTTGTGTAAACATTATAACATCAAAATACTACACCAAAATGAGTAAATCTAAGGATTTAGATATTTTCTTACAAATGCAAATCGAGAGAGATGGAGTCCGAAAATGATGATGGTGCGTTTGTTAAAGTTGTTCCCCTTGTAGTGGTGATCCCGAAAACGTGATTTTTGTTGTCGTTGGAGCTAAATCCGAAAATATGGTGGTGTGTGTTTGAGAGAGTTTTTGGTGTGTGTGTGTTTTGAAAATATGAAAATGAAAGGAAGAAGATGGGTGGGAGGTGATGATGGCTGATCCAAAAGAGGAGGGAAGGGAAAACACTCCCCAAAATACAGTATTTACTCCATGTCCTAATCGTTTAATCCTTCGTTTTTAATATTTGACCAAGCAGTTATATTTTTAAAATGTGACGGAAGTATTTTAATAAAATACCTTGAAATTAATTATAAAAACATTTGCCGAGTTATTTAATATATTTTTGTTGAATTATTCAAAATGTCGTCGCAGTAATATAAATAATGTCTGTTCAACTGTGTATTTTAGATAGTAAAATACGTTCTCATTATTTAAGTAAGTTTTGTCACCAACGTCCAAGTAAAATGTATCGGACTCTGTCCGGTTAATCCGTACGATTTATCCAAATCGCGTATGTACACACATATATATAAATCACCTTATATATACAAATAGAGTCTGTAATTATTCCTATTACATACTAATTACAACTAGTTACAAATAATTAGGCATAATTAATTATCCTAATTAGGCAGGTGTTACATTCTCCCCTTGTTAAAGAAATTTCGTCCCGAAATTAGTTCGAGTGCACGGACGGTGCTTTGTCTGGGAAGAGATGTGGGTATTTCTGTCGCATTTGGTCTTCCCATTCCCAGGTGAATTCAGGACCACGCCTAGAATTCCACCTGACTTTTACGATGGGAATACGACTCTGTTTCAATCGCTTGACCTCCCGGTCCATGATTTCCATAGGTTCCTCGACAAAATGAAGTTTATCATCGATTTGGATTTCATCGAGCGGCATTATTAGTGTCTCGTCAGACAGACATTTCTTTAGGTTAGAAATGTGAAAGGTGTTGTGAACGCTGCTAAGCTCAGCAGGAAGTTGCAGGCGGTATGCCACTGGACCAATCCTTTCAAGGATTTCGAATGGTCCGATGTATCTAGGGTTTAGTTTTCCTCGTTTTCCGAATCGAATGACACCTTTCCACGGTGCCACTTTGAGAAGTACCTTGTCCCCTACCTGGAACTCAAGGTGTTTGCGTCTCACGTCAGCATAGCTTTTCTGACGATCACGTGCGGCTTTCAGCCGGTTTTGAATACCAATGATTTTCTCAGTAGTTTCGTGAATGATTTCCGGACCCTTGAGTTGTGAATCTCCTAACTCAGTCCAACAGATAGGTGATCGGCACTTACGCCCGTAGAGTGCCTCGAAGGGTGCAGCCTTAATGCTGGTATGGTAACTGTTGTTGTACGAGAATTCGCACAATGGTAAGTGGCTTTCCCAAGAAGTACCGAAGTCCACTACGCAGGATCGTAGCATATCCTCCAGTGTTTGGATGGTTCGCTCGCTTTGACCATCGGTTTGCGGGTGATAAGCTGTACTCATATCCAGATGAGTACCGAGAGATTTCTGTAACGATTGCCAAAAGTTGGAAGTGAAACGACTGTCTCTATCCGAGATGATCGAGATAGGTACACCGTGTCGCGAAACAATTTCTTTGATGTAGATGCGAGCCAAACGCTCCATCTTGTCAGTTTCCTTGATGGCCAGAAAATGAGCAGATTTTGTGAGACGGTCCACAATCACCCAAATGGTATCGCAACCGCTCGAAGTTTTCGGTAGTTTGGTAATGAAGTCCATGGCAATTTGATCCCATTTCCATTGAGGAATTTCAGGTTGTTGGAGCAATCCCGAGGGTCTTTGGTGTTCGGCCTTGACTTTGGAACAGGTTAAGCATTTACTGACGTACATGGCGATGTCAGCTTTCATGTTAGGCCACCAATACAACCCTTTGACGTCGTGGTACATCTTGTCAGAACTAGGATGTATAGAGTAACGAGATTTGTGAGCTTCAGCCATCACCAAATCTCGCAAGTTTCCGAATTTGGGTAACCACACCCGGTTAGAGAAGTATCGAGTCCCATCGGGTTTGATTTCGAATTGTTTATCCAAGCCTCGTAAGGTTTCATCTTTCAGGTTTTCACGCTGAGTGCTTCAAGCTGAGCGGTAAGGATTTGAGCAGGGAGCTCGTTACGAATTTTCATAGAAAGTGCTCGGACTCGAAGGGGTTTCACTCGTTCTTTTCGTCTTAAGGCATCGGCAACTACGTTTGCCTTGCCCGGATGGTATTTGATCTCGCAGTCGTAGTCACTAAGTAACTCAACCCAACGACGTTGCCTCATGTTTAGATCCTTCTGATCGAATATGTGTTGGAGACTTTTGTGATCGGTAAAGATAGTGCTTTTCGTACCGTAGAGATAATGTCTCCAGATTTTCAATGCGAAGACCACGGCACCTAACTCGAGGTCGTGGGTCATATAGTTTTTCTCGTGGATTTTTAGTTGTCGTGAGGAATAGGCAATGATTTTTTCCCGTTGCATTAACACGCAACCAAGTCCTTGGTGTGAGGCGTCGCAATAAACTACGAAGTCATCGGTGCCCTCGGGTAAGGACAAGATTGGTGCACTGCAAAGTTTGTGTTTCAATAGCTGGAAAGCTGACTCTTGTTTATCAGTCCAATCGAACTTCTTATCTTTCTGAGTCAGTGTTGTTAAGGGAACAGCTATTCTTGAAAAGTTTTCAATGAATCGGCGGTAATAACCAGCAAGACCTAAAAATTGTCTCACTTCGGTTGGAGTGGTCGGTGACTCCCAGCCCTTGATTGCTTCAATCTTGGCAGGATCAACATGAATTCCCTGGCTGTCAATCACGTGTCCGAGGAATTGAACGGTTCGAATCCAGAACTCACACTTAGAGAATTTGGCATATAACTCTTCGTGTCTAAGGAGTCCTAGAATGGTTTTCAGATGTTGAGCATGTTCCTGCTCATCGCGAGAGTAAATCAAGATATCATCGATAAACACAATGACGAATTTGTCAAGATATGGTTTGCACACCCGATTTATAAGGTCCATGAATACGGCCGGTGCGTTGGTTATACCGAATGGCATCACTTGGAATTCGTAATGCCCATATCGAGTTCGGAAAGCTGTCTTTGGGATATCATTGTCGCGGACTCGGAGTTGATGATAACCTGACCGTAGATCAATCTTTGAGTAAACACTCGATCCCTGGAGTTGGTCAAATAGGTCATCGATTCTAGGAAGCGGGTACCGATTCTTTATGGTTAGCTTATTCAGCTCTCGATAGTCGATACACATGCGGAAAGATCCATATTTCTTTTTCACGAATAAGACCGGAGCTCCCCAAGGCGAGGAACTTCGTCGAATAAATCCTCTGTCCAGAAGTTCCTGTAATTGGTTAGACAACTCCTGCATTTCGGATGGTGCTAGACGGTACGGGGCTCGTGCCACGGGTGCAGCCCCTGGCACAAGTTCGATTTGAAATTCAATTTGTCTAGATGGCGGAAGTCCGGGCAAATCCTCAGGAAAGACTTTCGGGAAATCCCGCACGATTGGAACATCCTCAAGTCGCTTCTCCTCCGACTTCTTCTCCGTTACATGTGCGAGGATGGTTTGATACCCTTTTCGCAGATATTTTCTAGTTTTCAGGCAGGATGCAATATTCAGATTCCGTCTACCGGTCTCCCCTTGTAGGACTAAGGTTCCACCGGAGACAAGAGGTATGCGAACGAGTTTGTCGTAACAGACAATTTCGGCTCGGTGCTCGGATAACCAATCCATACCGACAATAATATCGAAGCTGCCGATCTCGACAGGGATTAAATCGATGGAAAACGTTTCGTTCGTAAGGTTAATTGTACAGTTGCATATGATGCTATCAGTCTCAATCAGTTTGCCGTTAGCTAGTTCTACAATGTATTTAGCATCTAAGGCAGTGGGAGTTATATCAAGTAAAGGGCAAAATTTCTCAGAAATGAAACTTCTATCGGCACCAGTATCAAATAATACAGAAGCAGTAAGGTCGTTGAGAAGGAACGTACCCATCACGACATTCGGGTCTTGTCTGGCTTCCCCAGCCTTGATAACGAACGCTCTACCGCGAGCAGGGTTGTTGTTGTTTTTTAGCTTTGGGCAATCTTTCTTGAAATGCCCTGAATTTCCGCACCCAAAGCAGGCCTTTGGTGCATTAGTGTTGGAGGTAGGAACATTGGCCCGGCAATCCTTGGCTAAATGCCCGAACCGTTTGCAGTTGGAGCAAGGGCAAGAACCGTCGTGATGGCGGTTGCATTTGGAACAGTAGGGTTTGTTCCCGATGTACCCTTTCTTTTCCGAAGTTCCCGATGAATAAGCCTTAACAAACTCAGGCTTTTTGTTGGAGGTTTGGTTGGATGAGTTGGGGTTTCCTTCCCACTTACGTTTGTTGTTTGCAGATGGGGTTGATGTTGTGCCACGGCGGACAGAGTTTGCCGTTAGCTCATGGGCCATACGAATGGCGCTATAAATAGTACCCGGTTTGGATGAAGTCACCAGGTCTTGGAGTCTCTCGGGAAGTCCATCAACGTATTTCTCGATCCTCTTGTACTCAGGATCGACCATGGATGGGCACAGAAGTGCCAGTTGGTGGAAACGGTTGGTGTAACCGGTGATGTCATCACCCTGCATTTTGTGGTTCCAGAATTCCAATTCCAGCTGTTTCAATTCATCCCTGGGGCAGTACTCGCCCCTCAACATCTCCTTCAACTCATCCCACGGGAGTTTGTAAGCATTAGCAATACCCACAGTCTGGGCATAGGTGTTCCACCAGGTGAAAGCGGTGTCAGTAAAGGTACTGACGGAGAACTTAACCTTGTCTCCCTCCGCACAGTTGCAGATAAGAAATACAGATTCGATTTTCTCGATCCAGCGTACTAGACCGATAGCTCCCTCAGTACCTGCAAAGCTCAAAGGTTTGCAGTTCTGGAAGTCTTTGTAAGAACAGGGTTTGGGTTGTGGTGCATTGTTAGCTGTATCTTCACTACCAGGGTTTGAGGTTCGGGTAGCTAAGGCTTGGGCTACACTACGGGCAATCAGGCCCGCTATTTCGGCTTCACTTAGTGTGACTTGTCGGCGAGGAGGCATGATGCTGAACAAGAAAAGAACAAGGAAAGAGGAATAAGATATTTGCATGAAATTATGATATGTCAAAAGTGTAAATGAGATACACGATAACAGTACGAAGTGACAATCACATTTCATTTAGATAAACAAGTTGGATACAAGGTACGGGTTTTCCAAAAGATTACTGAGTAATAGTAGTACAAAAGTGCCGGGAATTGTTACATCCGGTCGAATTACATAGGTCCTAATTAAGTAGTTAACCGGTTACAAGTTACAGACTGATCTAATCTTGATGCAGATTAATCCGTTCCATCAGCGCGACAAGGCGGTCCACGGTTTCTGCGAGTTTGTTGGCTTGCCTGGCGTTGTCTTCAACCAAGGCCAGTCGTTGTACTAATGCTCGGGAGTACTCCTCAGTCTCCTGTGAATGCTGTTCACATTCCTCTAGTCGGTTTCTTATGAGTTCATCCGCACCTAATTCAGCGGTCATTGAATCCTGAATTATGCTTACAGAGAGGCTGGTCTCTTCTTGTTCTCGCTGGAGTTGGGATATGTGGTCCAGTGCTTGGCGGAGTAGGTATGTCATTCGGTGTTGTTCCCGCTCGAGATTTTTGAGCCTTTGCTCCTGATGATGGAGTTGGGTAGCCAACACTGGCAACGTGAGGTGTGCCGAGTTCCGAGAGTAATGAACAGGATAGGGGCTGGTTCGGGGTGACCTAGTGGTCCTCCTGGCTACTCGCGGGTTTCGAGATCCTTGCGGATGAGAGTGTGACGAATTGGGTGGTGTGTTTGCCATTCCTGTGGCAGAGTGTAAGTAAGACTAGGCTAATATATGGGTAAGTACATAATATCCAGCCTAGTGTCTAGCACGTATCAAGTAATGGTCTGGTTCTCTCGTGGTCAGAGTCAATTAACTTATCCCCGTTCAAAATAATCGTTTCAGACCTTACATCATCTTTCCTTAATTGTACATAGTTGATCAGGCTATGTTAAATTAAAGTCGTATGCTATAATTCCTGAACCAGTCATGCCTAATAAGGAAATACTGCCTAATGGTCATAGTCTAGGCCTACTAAATGCAACCTAGTTCACTATAACCTTAGGCTCTGATACCAATCTGTGACACCCCCAAATTCACTGTTTGGCGGAAGCAAGTTTTGGGGTGCTACTAATCAAATATCACAGCACAAAGATAAAGCAAACGACATCTATATGCAACGTTTGTAAATTTGTTACATTCCCATAGATATAAGGTTTGAAAACTTAATGTTTTCGTATACAAAAATGTAGTTTCCTAGAGTCCACGCGTATAGCGGAAGATTCTATTACATAATCGAAATATACAAAAGATAATGCTAAGAATCTCCGTTAATGCAGTTGTGTTGAAATCATGCGACTCTAGCTATGTCCTGGAGTAATCCTACTCCGTCTGTGTACCTGAGAATATATGCTAAAAGGGTCAACACGAATGTTGGTGAATCTCACAGGTTTGTAAGTAATATCAGTTTTGAACACAAGATTTCATCAGTAGTGCCCGTAGGCGTAAAATCATTATTTGCAACCCAGCAAATGTAAAACCAGTATTTGCAATCCAGCAAATGTAAGTAAGTAAGTTATACCGTTGCCATGAGGCTCATAATCGAAGCTTAACCCGTAAGTGATAAGTTGCTCCCGTGACATGCTCGTAACTGAGCAAGCATATGTAACGAATAATAGTCGCCCGTTTATACAGAACGGTTCGTGGTAGCGCTACTACCCCGGGCGGGGAGGGTCATTTCCCTAATGGATCCATTAACTAGTGTTCGCGCTTAAGTCCATAACTAACGATATATGATGGAGAGACTTCTGTAAGTAGTAAATAACTCATGCAATTCCATTTGGTATAGTAATTGTACAATTCGTACATGTGTTCAAGAAAATAGTTAAGCAATGTATCTCACCCCGTATGTAAAACAGTAAAGGTGGGGCTGTAAGACTCACCTGAGTCAAGTAGCAAGCAGTAGCAAATAGCAAGTAGTAAGTAAAGCAAGTAGGTTCTCCGAACCCGTAACCTTCAAATGCCTAAACATATGAGGTTATGTAAGTATGTGTCCAGCAAGACGTTTCGTTTAGTTGTACACAACTAGTATGCCCGATGTCTGTTTAAGTGTTCGTAATCGTTTGTCTTTAGAAAATATGTTTGGCCCGTTGGTGACGATTTGTAATAATAATTCTAAAATGTTGACTTTGCTACAGTAAATGTGCTACAGTGAATTGCTACAGTACTTTGACTTTGCTATAGTGAAAATCCTTCAAAATTTCTGATTCTGCGACACAATTTGCGACACAAGGATTTGGTATGCGACACAAGCGTTGTGTCGCATAGGAATGCGACACAAGAGCTTAGCGACACAAGGGTTGTGTCGCATAAGCGTTCGATGCTAAATCAATGGCGACATAACGGTTGTGTCGTATTTGGTTTGCGACACACTGGTGCGACATAATAGTACGACACAAAACATGACACAATATGGTTTATGCGACACAACATGCGACACAAGCGTTGTGTCGCAAAGATGAACACCAGCCCAGAAAGTTTCGGCTGACGTGATTTTTCGATCCAAAACCCAAATCTAACACATTTTTAAGCTGTAAAATCGTGTTTTATTCATACATATGGACAATACTAAGTTGTGTAAACATTATAACATCAAAATATTACACCAAAATGAGTAAATCTAAGGATTTAGATATTTTCTTACAAATGCAAATCGAGAGAGATGGAGTCCGAAAATGATGATGGTGCGTTTGTTAAACTTGTTCCCCTTGTAGTGGTGATCCCGAAAACGTGATTTTTGTTGTCGTTGGAGCTAAATCCGAAAATATGGTGGTTTGTGTTTGAGAGAGTTTTTGGTGTGTGTGTGTTTTGAAAATATGAAAATGAAAGGAAGAAGATGGGTGGGAGGTGATGATGGCTGATCCAAAAGAGGAGGGAGGGGAAAACACTCCCCAAAATACAGTATTTATTCCATGTCCTAATCGTTTAATCCTTCGTTTTTAATATTTGACCAAGCAGTTATATTTTTAAAATGTGACGGAAGTATTTTAATAAAATACCTTGAAATTAATTATAAAAACATTTGCAGAGTTATTTAATATATTTTTGTTGAATTATTCAAAATGTCGTCGCAGTAATATAAATAATGTTCGTTCAACTGTGTATTTTAGATAGTAAAATACGTTCTCATTATTTAAGTAAGTTTTGTCACCAACGTCCAAGTAAAATGTATCGGACTCTGTCCGGTTAATCCGTACGATTTATCCAAATCGCGTATGTACACACATATATATAAATCACCTTATATATACAAATAGAGTCTGTAATTAGTCTTATTACATACTAATTACAACTAGTTACAAATAATTAGGCATAATTAATTATCCTAATTAGGCAGGTGTTACATATATAGCATGAAGAAAGAGATGGGTTTCATTGATTTTTCTTGAATTATGATATATAAGCTTAAGTTAATGAGAAGTAAGTGATTAGTGTTGTTAATGATCATATTAGAGGTGATTATTGATGATGACTAACATGATTCAAGCTAAAAAGCAAAAACTTGATCAAGTTTGATAAGTATATGATGAATTGGTGATATTTGAAGTTTATAATCTTGTTAAATGTCTAACCATGTTAATGGTGATAATTAAATTTAAATAAAGTGATGTTGTGATCATGAAGATCATAACTTGATAAGTAATTGTGAATCTTGATGTTTAAAATGATTATTCATGAATTTGGCATGAATTGTGTTAAAGTGAGTTAAGTTATTAATCATTCAAATGATTGAGTAAATATCATGTTAAATCATGTTGTAATATCATTTTAATGGTGTTGAGAATTATAATAAAAATTCATGTAAGTATGGATTGAATATAGATAATTGTGATAGTTATGTAAATTCAATGACTTGAGTATTTTAGGGAATTGTTAATGTTCATATATTGAAATGATTATATATCCATATTGAGACAAGTGATTAACTTGTGTTATTCTGATGTAATTCCAGATAAACAGAAGACTCAGTGACATTAGACTACTGAGTGGACGACTAGGGTATTCGGTGAGTGGATCTATAACCTCAGTGTGAGTTAGCTGTAACAGGTTTTGTTACAACGAGTAAACGTATTATTACTACTTTTGGTTTGCCATGATGATTTTCGTTTAATAGTAAAAATATTGTTGATAGACTGTTTAGTCTGACATGATGACCTGATTGAATATGTGATCACTTGTTATTTGGCCTTCGGGCAATATGGTATTGAGGTCAACGCGATAGTTGGGTTTGGTTACTATTGTAATACGACAGGAATTTCCTTGTACTTCTCGTTAATAGGAAACTAGGTCGTATGAGATTAGTACTAAACTATCGGTCTCGTCCATTATGGCCATACGGATATGTACGATAAGTGTTCTTGGAGAATCCCTGGGTATTATGATATCTTCTGAGCCACCGATCCTCATTGACATGTTATTGTATTGAGCTGTTATCTCAGTGAAATAGAACTATATGTTCTTAGCTGAAGGTTTCCCTAAGAACTCTAGATACTCTGTGATATTGTGTATTTACGATGCTTTGATGTAAACAGAGTTGTTGTGCTAAGTTGGACTGTGTTTATTGATTCCCTCACTTAGCGTTATGCTAACCCCATTACAGTCCTTCCTGCAGGTTATAATTGATGGGACATATTGGGCGGGGCAGGAAGTTCTTGGAAATGATGGAATGTTTGGCAGTCAAATCACTCTGATGTCATTTTGATAATTTATGACATGTTTAGAATTATATAACACCCATGTCGTAGTAATTTGGTTTGAAAGAAACAAAACTGTTGTATATTGTATGTGGAAAAAGTTTACGTACATTTTAAGTAATGTATAATTATGATGTATAATTGAAATCTACGCTTCCGAACTGAAATCATTATAATAATGGTTTGTAAATTAAGGGGTGTTATAGTGTACCCCCTTTATGGTGTCGAATTTCATAGCTAGGGGGTGTATTTCAGTGTTAAATTGGGAGCGATGGTGTTGAGTGTAAATTTGTAATTTGTAAGCCTATAAATAAAGGCCTTAACCTCCTCATTTCTCATCCCTCACAACACAATTCATTCTTACTCTTTCACACACACTTCTCTTGTAATTTTATTTCTTAGTTAGTTTCTCTCACTAATTTCTCTCTCTAGCACTTCTCTAAGGAGTTAGAGGAGAAATTAGTGGGTAGCTAGTAGATTAGAGTAGAGGATAGCTTTTGTAATCAAGGAGTATTGGTGTTCGAAGCTTTTATTCAAGGATTGCAAGCTCTTTTCTCTTGTTACGCTGCTCTATTATCCGGTGATATCTATTCTCTCATACTATTATTATGTCTGATTTATCTATGCATGATATTATGGTATGTGCTTTATTTATTGCCATGTTTATTGAGTAGTGTAATATTGTGATTGTTGGAATGTAGATAGTTAGGAGTAGGGATGATGCTAAATTAATCTTTAATTAAATATGTGATTGGAAATTGTTATGTTATGTATCGGGTTAAACTTTTCAAGCGGTAGATCTAAACCACCATATACACCCTTTCCAAGCTTTCACGTGACTATTACTTTAGTATTAGGACTTAGCTAACCCTAGTATCGGTAGATAGTTATCTGTGTTTTTGTATGAAGCTGTGGACATGCTGTAAAATGGCCCAGTACTTAGTATAGCGCTGGAAACACCTCTGGTGGAGTACAAATACGTGGAAGCTACGGACCGGTCGTAAGCATATGACACCGTGGATACCTGGAAGTCATCCTTCCTGAACATGGTCTAGGTATATATAAAAGCTGTGGAACTACTGAAAAACGTAGTATACACCGTGAAACGAACCTAGGGATGAACGTTTGATCGCAAAGGTGGGTCTACACCTTGACAGAAGTATTTGTGCTCCTCGATTAAATCTAAGGGATCTTGAAAAGAAAGCGAACATTCAGCCATAGTGTAGGATGCTTAAACCCCTTGATCCAACATAAATGATAGTTTAACATACTTTAGCAAGCAATTAGTACAAACCTTAATAAAATCAATTAGAACTAGGTGTTAAGAACGGTCAGAAATTAAATATCGGTCTGTTACCATATTCGTGCACCCAGGATTAATCCCAAGAAGGGTCACTTGTCCTCATCGGACAGTGTTGGGGGTTGAGCAGCCTGATCTGATCAGAATCATGATAGCCTAGTACTCAGTGACATACGACTTAGGGTTTCGGCTTTAAATCGTAGGGTGCTAGTGTTTACACCGAACCTCTGTTGATTATATTTAAGGCAAGTCTCCAGTCACCTTTTATAATGATCATCATCCCAAAACCTGAATATTGAAACTTCAGCAGTCACAACTCTATCTATCTGCTTACCCTACGCGTAGTTTAGTATTTACTTTCCAGTATTTTAGTTAATTTAGAAAATACCAAAAACAAACACCTTTCAATCTAGCCAAACCTCTGCTTGATTACTAAGTTATCAGAACTAGCTCTGTTTCAATTCTACCATCGTGAGGAACGACCCTGGATCATCCTTACCACGTACTAGTATCAGGTATTCGTACCTAGTAATAGTAAGTAGTTCGGAAGGTTTTGGCTCCCCCCGACTATTATAAATTTAAAACCACCCACTCATCGTGTGCCCCGACGGAAAGTCCGCAACGACAGGAAGCGATTCCTGAACCGACCGTTCTGGCCCGATCATTGAGTCACATCAAGTATCCCACAATTAAACGTTGCTTGTCCTCAAGCAACAACTCAATTATGTATTGTGAAAAACATTTTGTAGTTTAGGTGAGTTAGAACATTTCCAAAAAGTCACCACTTTGTCATATGGGAAATCATTTAGAGAATACAGGGAAAGTTAAGATGATCCTTTCGAAAATAAGTACTGACTTTCCCAGGCATACTTTCCAAATCTCGTGATCTTGGAGTATACATGACTAGGCGATCTCACTAAAGGTGGTCACTCAATTCACTCAGAGTGTATCGGGTTTCCTATCATTCTAGCACAATTGAAATCGCTCATTAGCCAGTCATGCAGCACTCATCATCATAAGCTTGGTCGAGAATCGGATCTCCACCACTTAGGAAGAGGACAACACTAACTATCGCAAGACATTCAAGTGGGTTGTAATTTTTGTGAGGGTTAAGGGGTATGGATAGTGGTGATTTTTTGGTTGAAAGGGGTTGCTTATCTTAGGCATTCTAAGAATCATGAAAAACTTATTGTAGAACAGAGAAGATAGCTACTCGTATTTCATCGGATCTTTCTTTGAACGATTGATACTTTGAAGCACTTAGCTTTATTTTCTTTTCTTTCTTTTTCTGCTTTTTATTTTCTTTTCTTTCTTCAGAACTTCTTTGCCAGAGAACTTCCAAGAATATTTTTCTTTGCATTTCTTTCGGACATCTCTTCTTTCTTATCACGGACTTCTTCGAGTCTTTTCTTTTGGTGCCAATTTTTTACACCTTTAATTTTCTTCAATTTTGGTGAACATGGAGGAGTAGATCAATTTGGAAGGAGATTCTTCAAGATGTTTTTCATAATCCTCAGAAATTCCAAGATAAGTTGTTGGGAATTTTTGGATAAGTGGTTTAAAAATGTAGGGTTTTGAAGAAATGATAGGTTTAGGCTCAACAGGGTTTTCTAAGTGGACCATCGATACTAAAAACGAGTATCGGAAGGGTTTTGGGCTTGAAAAGGTATTTTAAAAATGGGTTAAATCCTAAGGAATGTCGAGATCATCTAATTGCACCTATACCGCGTACGGTACTTTCCAATGTGGTCTCGAAGCGTATGCCAGGAACAAGTTCTAACTTAGAGTTACTAGCATCGGCACACACAAGAAATGAACAATGTAGCATTTAAAATGAATGCTTTTAAGGCTCAAAACCTCACTGCAATTTAGGGTTTGTATGCGCCTAGCCATGCTCCTTAGATGGTCACTACTTAGAAATTCCTATCTTATTTTCCTAATATTCCTGAATAACTAACTCATATTAGAAATGGATCCTTTTTGAAAGATATTGTCACTCAAAAATAGCAGAGCTAATCGGGTGATTTCGCTCATACTTTATTGTTTCTGTTTTAAAATTTTTGAAAATTTTGAAAATTTGAGGAACATTTTCTGAGTAGGGCTAGTTGGACATTAAAATCTGTAAACATCCAATCCAAGGTATTATATACCTGCTATCCTACACTTAGAGGAACATTGTCCCTAATGTTCTCCTGAGTTGAGATTATATTTTAAAAAATATAATCCCACACTTAGAGTTTGAACATATAGAATATGTTTCTCAAGTGTTTGGTTTGGGCTGGAATCCCTCACTTAGTGATAAGCTAGGATAGAGTATAGATTACTTCGCATTCCTAAGCTAACAAAATGAATCAAGTAATGAAAACGAGGTGAAAGGTAAGAAACTCCCCAGATGACGATTTAACGTTTAGAGGCGAGAACTGAAGATTTGAAGATATGCATGAAGAGTGATTCAGCTTTGTATGTCCTAATATGGTGCACAGTGCTTTCCATCCGTGCTTAGCTAAGAGTCGTTCCATAATGTAAGTGGGAATCCTTATTAGTGAATTTCACACTGTTGTGATTTAAGGTTTGGAGACGATTCTTGCTAAGGCGTCTTGTAGTGTGGGTTGAGATCCTACACTTAGATCTTTGAAGAGTTCGTGGAATGTTAGCACGTGCGAGTTTCAGAAGAAAATAAACCAAAGCTCCTCTCCTGAGATGTGTGTAAGTTCCGTGGTCTGCAGTTGTGTAAATCTTTGTTTGTCTGCCTTTGTCGTCACGGGTTCTTCTTTTGAAAGCTCGTCATCTCTAGTGGTTTCTTGCTCATTCATCATTACACATTCAATCACTTATTCTAAATAAAGAAACAAACATAATAAGTAACTACGATAAACATAATATAATAAAGCTCAACCATATAGGTCGAGAAATATCCCAAAGGTTTTTACCAAGTGCAAGATAGAGATCACTGTAATCAATACAATACGAAAGTTAGTGATATGAAACATAAATCAAATGATATATAGTCTAGAATGGAGGATCCTCTGCTGGTATGTCATCAGGGTGAGCTGAGGGTCCTGCGACTAACTGTTGCCCACTGGATACTCTATGATCATCTGGAGGGAGTAATCCTCTCTGAATCAATATTTGCCTGAGGGTCATCGCTGGAAGTAACATCACATCATCATAACCAAGTGGGAGCATATCCTTAGTGGTGACACCTGCCGTCTGAAACATATCAAGCTAAAGCTGCCTGAGAGTGCTCTCAGTAGGAACTTGATCTGAAAAGATGGGACCCAAATCCACGTAAGGGCCAATGCTACCAGTGAATAATGCATCGGTGCCAATGTAGAGTAAATTTGGTCTATATGATGTGCTAGCCTCTGGATGCTGGTCATGTGTCGGAAGGGGTATAGTCGGACGAGGCAATGATGCCTGCTGACGGCCTGGTGATGGTACGTGTACTGAGTAAATTCTCGCTGTATCAGATGTGGATCTATGAGAGGGTACAGGTGCGGAGTATGTGGTAGGTGTACGAGGGCGTGTATGTGGATGTGGTGGCTGAATGGTGGTATATGGATGTGGTGGGGGAATGGTAGTGTATGGGCTAGTGGTAGCATGTGGGTGAGTGGTGGCATGAGTAGCGGGTGGTGGTGGTCCACATCTGTATAAGAAGTGCTCTGGCTCAGGTGTACCATGCCTCCTAGCTGTCATAACCTGCTGATCACGGAGAACCTGTAAAGCATGTAACAAATAATATTGAGTAAGAGGAGTGACCGGATCTGTATGATGCACAACGGCCTGTGTAGGTAGTACTGGTGTGTCTGCTCCTCGTGCTGGCTCAGGTATCTCTGCTGCTACTGGTCTTTCTGGCTGGGGACCAACATCTCTATCTAACGTAGTCGCGCGCTTCCTGGTCATGAAGCATCCAGGATTGGGCTGCCGAGTGTAATACCACAAGCACTGTCTCTCTGGTCCTTCATCAATCATCCTAATCAACTTGCAGTACTCTAGGTCAAACGGCTGTGAGCTAGCGTGATCGGTATAATCCTCACGGTGACGGTCAGTGAGAATCTCCATACCAACCAATAATCTAGTAATAATGGCTCCCATGAATGCGTGGCGCTTTTCTTCTTTCTTCTCCTTCCACAACCGATCTGCGATGATGTAAGCGACATTCAGGTTCCTCTTCCTTATGATCTCATCCATAAACTTCAATTCTTCGGATGTAGCGGCTCCAGCGTCTCTCTTTCCAAGAATGGTGCAGCAAAGGAGCTTGTGGAGAGCGTGGTGAGCTGGTTGGGTCATGGAGGAGGCTTTTAGTCCACTCCTGAAGTCTGCACCTGCTAACTCCCTCCATATCTCTTTCTGATCCCGTGCTGGTAAACTAGAGATAGACTGAAAACTGCCAGTGAACCACTCAGAATCGACCTGTGATCGGGTGTAGAGACCGAGGTATACTCCAAGATCTCCAACGGTCATATTATACTTCTTCCCACGGTACCGGAAAGTTATCTTCTTCTTATCCGTGATGTCCAGTCTTTCACGAAACTCGTAGGTCATCATGAACTCGGTGACAACCTCTCGATAAATGGCCTCGTCAATAGAGAATAAGTGAAAGAACGCGGCATGTTCCTCGCCATGTGTGTCATATCTAATCAAATCTTCTAACTCTTCTCTAATCCTCAACCGTCTCATATCCGGCCACATGATGACTCTGTTTGACCCTAAATACCGTCCCATCCATTTTTCTATATCCTTGATATTCTCAGGGGACGAAGCAAGCTTCCTTAGTGAAGGGTTTGATAGATCCATCTGTAACAAGAAAATGAGAGGCATAAGTCATAACAAATTGCTAAGTACATTTCCAAATTTTAAATAAAAATTGGAAATGTAGGCTTTAAAACATGGATATATCCGCAATTTATCAAAACTAAACCTAGGCCTAACCAATCCTCAATCCACATTTTCCGCAATCATTAATGTCTAACCTATTCCGAGGGTATTAAAGCAATAATAATACTAGCGTTTAATCTAAGTGAACTTATCATTTCAAACAACTAGCAAATTCTCTTACTTTCATTCATGGCAACTTAATCTAAGTGAGCATGAGGTTTGTAAAAACCATGTAATTACCTCAAATACATCAAGTAAGCGAATAAAAGAGCATAAAGCAAGTTTACTTATGAAAATACCATATGGTTAAGACACGTGTTAACTTATTCGGTTACTTTTAGCGAATTTGCAAGATTTAAAGATTTTGATAAATGAATGACGGTAGCTTACATGTGTTGGTCATATTTTAAAATATTCAACACTTTATTAATTAAGGTGGTGAATAATAAAAAATAATCAAGGACCAAAAGCTAACTAAAGAATTATTGGAAATCTAAGAAACTTGCCATGATTTAGTTAACACAAGCATCATTTTAAAAATTGAAGATTTTAAAATAAATTATGATACTTGGTTAATTTCGATCACAACATGCTTACTTTAACTTCTAATAATCCTAAAAATCATTCACAATAAACTAGCAATCATGTAATCATGTTTATCAAATCATACTAAGCATGAATTAATCACAACAAGTCAAAACAAGCTACTAGTTTCCAAAAGTCAACAAACCAAGCAAGTTTGACCACTAAAGTCAACACTTGAAAATCAAAATCACAAATCATCAAGTAATCTACTCAATCAAGCATGTAATCATGTTAAGCAACTATGCAAGAACACTTTTGATCCATAAAACGCAAGCTTTCACCATGGATTTCATAGATCTAAGTTTGAAACCCTAACTTTTAAAAGTTAATGAAATTTAAAGATTTGAGTTAGGAATTACCTTGCAAGTGATGAAATGATGTTATGTATGCAAGCTAGAGATGATTAAATGAAGAACTTGAAGCTTTGAATCATAAAAAATGGTGGAAAAATGAGGGTTTGGTGATGGTGGTGATGGAGGCCGACGGTTTGGGGAAGAAAAGGGGAGAGAAAATTTTGACTTTTTGACCTTTTGTTTGATAGTGAAGCCCCACTTCTTGGTTTAAATACGTTTAGATTTAAAACGCGAAAGATACGATACGTACGATTGGTTTTCGAAAGGATTTAAAATTTTAAATAAAGTAACCAAAAGTAAATAAAAATCTTTATAAAAATTTCGTGAATTAAAATTTGTGTATAAATTGCGCGCGAAAAATTCTTTGCGTTTAAACGAAACGAGTTTATTTAAGAATGAAACAATATTTTTGTGTACTTCAAACTTTAAAACAAATCATAATTAATTTACCAAAATTTTAAAATAAAAACTTTGTTAAATTCTTGGTTTTTAAACGAAAGCTTTAAAATGATTAAATTAATTTAAACTAAAATTAATACTAACTAATATTAATTATCCTAGATAAGCTTGGGGTGCCTCCCAAGAGCACTCTGTTAAGGACGAGAGCTCGTCCTTTACCAGACATTCCCGCTTTACCTGTCAGTGTCCAAGATGACATTCTTGGATACGTTTGAAGCTTTAGACAAAGATAAGGTGTGGCGAGAGATAAACGTACCTCTAAGAGCTCGGATGACATTGTAAATTAAGTCGGCAGGATTAATATAGTATCGCTCAAATTCAGTTAAGAATTCTCTTTCTACCTGTCCGAGTTGTAGCAATGCATCAACGAAACGGTTAAACTCTCGTTTTACCTTCTTTGGGTTTGAAATACCATCCCTGAATCCTAAGTCTATATAACAGAGATCAAAGAGAAATTTTCCTAAGACTTGTAGAAATTCTGTTTCTTTGTTAGAATCAGGGTTTCCTTGGGTAGTGTGCACCACTTGCGAAAGTTCCCTGATATAAATCGTTTGTTGAGTTGTAAATGGAAATCTAGTCTTTTGAAATAACTGAATTAGCTGGATATGAAGCTCCTTCCTTTTTGTAAAGAAAGCAGACTCAATAGCTTCCTCAGTTGATTCAGGAAAAATAACTCTCAATTCGTTAGTCAAATAAGAAGCAAGATCAGCAAAGAATGGAATATCCACAGAAATCGAGGCAGGTTTAATAGGGTTTTTCTCTATCCAATCTTTGAGTTCATCAACCAGGGCCGCAACATAACGATTTATCTTTGTTTGTGAAACAGGTGAATAATCGGAGCTGGTTAATAAATCCATTAAAAGATCTATCTCTGATTTTAATGACAACTTGTTTGTTCTATTATAATCACTACGTAGAGATCTTAACATCCTATCAATTTCCACTAAGGTTTTTCTCTGTTCGTACAAAAAGGGGAAGTCGGATATCTTAAGATTTCTAAGGAAGTCATCACATATATCCATTCTCCTATCGGGGCTTTGAGAAATTCCTAGGTGATGGCCAATCTCAGATTCCGGTTGATTGTTCCTAAATTCGATGCTGCTAGGGCCTGGTGTTTCTGTCCTAGGCTTAGTCTCGACCTGATATTGGAGGCTCTCTTCCTCAACTACACCTGATATAAGTGTAGTGGGGTAGGCTCGCAAAATATCGGGGAGATCGTATTCAAAATATTCATCTAGGCAATGAAGACGTTCATTTAAATCCATCCAGGGCGTGGGTGGATAAAAGAACACTTCAATTCCAAATGGTTCATTTTCGGGTAAAGTGGTAGGTCTAAGGTAATGGGGGTACTTGGACAGGATTGACAGAATCTCAGGGTCAAGTGTGAGTTGACCACTTAATGCAATAGTGACAGAAGCTGGAATCTTCTGCTGAGATCCATCAAAACCTAAGTCTAAGCTTGATATTTTTGGGTTCTCGACTTCATGGATAACACAGACCTCCTTGGTGTCAGAGGAGTTTGACTCATACTCTGGACAGTCAAAGAATTCTATATCTTCCATAGCCGTTATCTCATCCGTTACCATTTGATTGAGAGGAGAGATAAGGCTTGAAGGAGAATTAGGGTTCTTCATTTTCTAATTTTTTTTGTATTTTCTAGGGTTTAAAAGAACTAAGTTATCTACTAAAGCAATTAACTTCCTAAGTGATAATCTTAAGGAATGATCTCCAAAAGCTAATTATCTAAGGTAGAATTCAATTCTTGACGAAACCGATCCCCGACAGCGGCGCCAAAAACTTATCGTCACCCCGTCCGTCGGTCGAGTTTTATCCCGAATCGTTGCTCCGACCGCAACAGAGGTAGCGAACAGTGAAGTTTTAAAATTTATATTTGAGGGGCTCAAACTACGCTAGCTACCTACCTTGTGGGTAAGGCGGAAAGTATAACTCGAGTGTCATCCAAAATCGGAACGAATTGAATTGGGACCTACAAAAGATGATTTGATAATAAGATGGGTTTAGAAACAAGGTAGGTATGGTTTTGGTTTTATCTAATCTAATCTAATGACAAGAAATAAAGTGCAGAAAAGTAAACGAGAATATAAGCAGCAGGTAGAGAGTGATTGCTGAAACTTCGACGATTAGGGTTTCGGGATGATATCCATTATATTGATGATGGGTGATTACTCTCATTAAGAATCTTCTAAACAGTCGGTGTAAACACTAGGACCCTACGTCTAGGTGTAACCCTAGAGCATATGTCACTGAATCCTATCCTGATTATGGTCAGATGAGACTGTCTTCACACCCACCTCACCGTCTTTTTCGGAGATCAAAAGACCCTCTGATTGGGGTTAAGGAATAAGGCAACAGTCCACAACACTGCCTTTTCTTAACACCTATGTCTATCCAATTTTAACAGAGTAATACTGGTTGTATACTGAGTAAGTTAAACTATCGGTTAAATAGAGTTTAGGGGTTTTAAGCATGTTGTAACAACCGGCAAATTAGGACTAGAATTAGTGCCTAATTCTTTGTTAATACGTGTAATTAGTTCCGTGTTAGGCTAATTTATGTATCGAATTATATATATTGTTGAATATATACGAAAATGCGATTTGGTTAAATCGTACGCAATTTAAATCGGATGTATTTCGATTCTATTTAATATGGACGTTGGTGACAAATTTTATTAAATAACGTTGTTATGTCAAAAATATTATTATAATAATATTTCGTATTTATTCGTATCGTACGATCAGAAAGTTACACAATTTAAAATGTAAAACGCACAAACTAAATAAACCAACTTACATTTATAACTCAAACGTAAACTTAATTGTAAAATAATTAAATAAAATATCACGTAATAATTTGTATTTAAAATGTACCAGTTAATATTTAAAATAATTATTTAACGTATAAACGACGGAACGAACGAACACCACACGGAGCGCGGGGCGAAAACTGAAAAGTGGGGATAAAACCCCCACCTCCCACTTTCTTTCCTCATTTTCATCTATCTCTTTCTCTCTCTTACTCTCTTTCTTCCTTTCTCTCTAAATCACCACCACCTCCACAATCTCTCAAAAACGCAAAATACTACCGCCAAACGACCTCGGATTTCAAAAGCTCTTTTAGGAGAAAACGTTCACCACTTCGCGATCTACAATCCTATCTTTTCGGAATTTCTTTTCGGCAAATTGTAAGTTTCCGACAAAACTCCGAAAACTCTCGTTTTTAAGTATTATCACTTGTTTGTTGTTTGTATACACTTAAAATGTCCATATAAGGGTTGGGTAAAAGTTTTGGACCGAACGGGAACCGAAAAACTCGTTTTCGACAAAAATTCCGGCCATCAGACCGCTACGTCGCACCTGGCCAGGGGCCTCTGCGACGTCGCGGCCAACGTCGCACAAAAATCCCAACGTCGCACTAGCGACGCAGCTCCTTACGTCGCATTAATTTGTGGACGTCGCACGTAGCGACGTAGACTTTAACGTCGCAAACCGAAGCAACGTCGCATTAGCGACGTCGCCCCCTACGTCGCATTGATTTGCGAAGGTCGCATCATGCGACGTACCTGCCTACGTCGCACCTTACGTCGCTTGCAACGTCGCATGCTACGTCGCACAAACCAGAACCTTGAAAACTCACATTTTCACTAAGTGTCGAACTTTTACAACCTCAAATCCTTATACGATACGACTTATAAAACACTTTGGGACACTTTTGTAAGTGCAAAACATCAATAATTTGATAATGATACTTAAAGTTTATTATTCCAAACTCGTCACCAACGGGTCGTACATTTTTATACAAACGATAACAAACCAACATTCGGACACATTGGGTTGTATGAACAACTAGCCTAGATGATCTTGCGAGACATCTACTTACTTAACATTACGTGTTTAGGCATTTGGAGGTTACGGGTTCGGAGAACCAACTGTTGATACTACTTACTCGTTTATTGATATAAACGCACTTGCAAAGACTCAGGTGAGTCTTACGGCCCCACTTTTACTGTTTTATCTTATTGGGGGAGATACATGCTACTTATTTTTCCTGAACACAAGTACTAAACTGATTTCTATACCCAACGGAATTGCATGAGTTAATTACTATTTACTGAAGTCTCTCCATCATATATCGTTAGTTATGGACTTAAGCGCGAACAGTAGTTAATGGATCCATTAGGGAAATGACCCTCCCCGCCCGGGGTAGTAGCGCTACCACGAACCGTTATGTATAAACGGGCGACTATTATTTCGTTACTTATGCTTGCTCAATTTCGAGCATGTCACGGGAGCAACTGATTATTTACGGGTTAAGCTTCGATTATGAGCCTCATGGCAATGGTATAACTTGATTACTTTACTTTTGCGAGATTTGCAAATACTTGATATACGCCTACGGGCACTACTGATGAAATCTTGTGTTCAAACTGATTATTTACTGATAAACCTGTGAGATTCACCAACCTTTTGGTTGACCCTTTTTAGCATGTATTCTCAGGTACACTTACGGAGTAGGATCACTCCAGGATTACTAGCTAGAGTCGCATGATTTCCAAACTGCATTTAACGGAGATTCTTTGGCATTATCTTTTGTAACTATGGTTATGTAATAGAATCTCCCGCCACATACGCGGACTCTAGGCTTACATATTTTTGGTAAAGAAAACTATATGTTTTCAAACGATTTAGTTATGAAATGTAATTATTTTACAAAACGTCTCATTTAGAGGTCGTTTGCTGTATATCTTGTGCTTTGTATATTGATTAGTAACACCCAAGTATGCTTCCGCAAATCACTAAATTTGGGGGTGTTACAGATTGGTATCAGAGCCTAAGGTTATAGTGAACTAGGTTGCATTTAGTGGACCTAGACTATGACCATTAGGCAGTATTTCCTTATTAGGCATGATTGGTTCAGAAATTACATCATACGTCTTTAATTTAACATAGCCTGATCAACTATGTACAATTAAGGAAAGATGATGTGAGGTCTGAAATGGTTATGTCGAACAGGAATGCGTTAGTAGACTCTGACCACGAGGGAACCGAGACTCTTACTTGTTATGTGCTAGACATACGCTAGGCTATTATGTGATATACGAGTATATACATACATAGGCCTCACTCACTAACTATACTACTAGGCTATTATATATCGAATATATATGAATAGGCCTCGCACGTAAACACACTCGCTATAGAGATAGCCGACGTTTCTCTGGTGACACTTACGAATTTCTCTCAGCGGTTTGCACCGACCATGACAGACTTGATTACCGTCACACCACCTTGTGGCGCACTCTAATGATTTTATGAAAATCACATCTAACACCCGGAAGCAACGTACTTCCAAGGACTAAAATCCTCTCTCTGTCATTTCTATAGAACTCAAAGACGCGAATTCCCAAATGGACGACTACATGTCTGATAGTGACCAAGTCCACGAGGAACAAATCCAGTACACGTATCTCGATGAGGACATCGTACCAGAAGAAGAAATCATGCTGGAGGGAAACGAAAATCAGAATTTCGAAATGACTGGCATCGACATAGAAGAATATGAAAGAGTGCGAGATCAGGCCGTGGGACTAGACGGCCGAAATTGGGCACTTAAGCGTAAGTGCATAGACTATGAACAAAGATTGAGAATCTCAAACCGATCTGTCCCTACACGAATCAAAGATAAGATCCGTTACTGGAAGAAAGTGGCCACCAACCTAACCCGTAGGACCAAAACATGGATCAAACGTTTGGGCAGGAAGTCAACGGAGGAGACTAGGTACCGCTCCACGACTCAAAGATACAGGGACATGCTTGAGGCACGCTACCACCCACACGACCTGAACCTGGAGCCGGAAGACGAATCCGAAGGCCAGGAACCCTAACTAAGAATGAACCAACCGACTAGCAGAAACTGTGGACCGCCTTGTCACGCTAATGGAACCAATTAATCTACATTAAGATTAGTGTAGTTTTTGTCTTGTAATCTATCTCGTAATCTAGGGACTATCTAGCACTACTCTATAAACTAGTCGGATGTAACCATTCCCGACACCTTTTGTAATATCTCTGTAAGATGTAACTTTTGAACTCACTTTATCTATCAGATATCCTTTGTTATCTCAACTCACATTAATTGTCATTTTCCATGTTGATGTTATGTATTACTGCTTTTATACATGTACATCTGTGACAATTACCAGCTCATACAAAATCTCATGTATCTTCATTTCTTTTATTGAAGAATCATGCCGCCAAAGACACGACCGTACACCGATGCCCAGATTACCTCCCTTATAACCCAGGCTGTTACTGAAGCCTTGGCTCGGAATACTCCACCAAATTCCTCGAGAAACAGCGATGCCGCTGAAACCACTGCTGCTAAACCTTGTTCTTACAAGGACTTCCAGAACTGCAAACCTCTAAACTTTGCAGGTACCGAGGGAGCAATCGGTCTGATACGATGGATAGAGAAAGTTGAATCGGTATTTCTTATCTGCAACTGTGCGGAGGGGGACAAAGTCAAGTTCTCTGTTAGTACTTTTACTGACACCGCACTCACGTGGTGGAACACCTATGCCCAAACTGTGGGCGTTGCCGATGCTTACAAACTCCCGTGGGAGGAGTTGAAGGAGATGTTAAGGGGTGAGTATTGCCCCAGGGATGAACTGAAACAACTGGAGCTGGAATTCTGGAACCATAAGATGCAAGGTAATGATATCACCGGTTACACCAACCGTTTCCACCAGCTGGCACTTCTGTGCCCAACCATGGTCGATCCCGAGTACAAGAGGATCGAGAAATACATTGATGGACTGCCCGAGAAACTCCAGGACCTGGTGACTTCATCCAAACCAGGTACTATCCAGAACGCCATCCGTATGGCCCACGAACTCACGGCAAACGCTGTCCGCCGTAACACAACCTCAACCCCACCTACAAACAACAAACGAAAGTGGGAAGGAAACCCCAACTCATCCAACCAAATCACCAACCGAAAGCCTGAGCCCCTTAGGGCTTATTCATCTGGCACTTCTGAAAGGAAAGGGTACGTTGGAAGCAGGCCCTACTGTCCCAAATGCAATCGTCACCACGACGGTTCCTGCCCTTGCACAAACTGCAAACGCTTTGGGCATCTGGCCAAGGATTGTCGAAACACCAGTGCCCCGAAGACTTGTTATGGGTGCGGAAGTCCTGGGCATTTTCAGAATAATTGCCCTAAGCAGAGAAACAACAACAACAACAACAACAACAACAACAGCAACAAACGGAACAACAACCCAGCTCGTAGCAGAGCATTTGTCATCAAAGCTGGGGAAGCTAGGGAAGACCCGAATGTTGTAACGGGTACGTTTCTTCTCAACGATCTTACTGCTTCAGTATTATTTGATACCGGTGCTGATAAAAGTTTCATATCTGATGAGTTTTGCCCACTACTTAATATCACCCCCTCGGCCTTAGATGTTAAGTACACTGTAGAACTCGCAAATGGTAAACTCATAGAAACCAGTAGTGTGATACCTAATTGCACTTTAAACCTCGCAAACGAAACCTTCTCAATCGATTTAATGCCTGTTGAACTAGGAAGTTTTGATGTCATCGTGGGTATGGACTGGTTGTCCAAGCACCGGGCCGAAATTGTTTGCCATGATAAAATCGTCCGAATTCCTCTCGCCGCCGGTAGTACCTTGATCATACAGGGGGAGACCGGTGGGTCGAGACTAAACTTAATCTCCTGTTTAAAAACCCGAAAGTTTCTGAGAAAGGGTTACCCAGCAATACTCGCGCACATCACAGAGAAAAAGTCGGAGGAGAAGCGACTTGAAGATGTGCCAATCGTTAGAGACTTTCCCGAAGTCTTTCCAGAAGAACTACCTGGTTTACCTCCACTTAGACAGGTTGAGTTCTCGATTGATCTCATGCCGGGTGCCGCACCGGTGGCCCGAGCACCGTATTGCCTAGCTCCATCTGAACTTCAGGAGTTGTCCACGCAGTTACAGGAACTCCTGGATAGAGGATTCATCAGACCGAGTTCTTCACCTTGGGGAGCTCCAGTCTTGTTTGTTAAAAAGAAAGACGGTTCATTTCGAATGTGTATTGACTACCGAGAGTTGAACAAACTAACCGTCAAGAACCGATACCCACTTCCTCGAATCGATGATCTGTTCGATCAACTCCAAGGATCAAGCTGTTATTCAAAAATTGATCTTCGATCAGGTTATCATCAGTTGCGTGTTCGCGATGCTGACATCCCAAAAACCGCATTCAGAACCCGTTACGGGCACTACGAATTTCAAGTAATGCCCTTTGGCCTAACCAACGCACCAGCTGTATTCATGGACCTTATGAATCGGGTGTGCAAACCATACCTCGACAAGTTTGTCATTGTTTTTATCGATGACATCCTTATCTATTCGCGAAACGAACAAGAACACGCACAACACCTCAGAACCATCCTAGAACTACTTAGACACGAGGAGCTTTACGCCAAATTCTCTAAGTGTGAGTTCTGGATAAAAACCGTTCAATTCCTTGGACACGTGATTGATAGTCAGGGAATTCATGTGGATCCATCAAAGATCGAGGCCATCAAGAACTGGCAAGCGCCAACCACCCCAACCGAGGTACGCCAATTCTTGGGATTGGCCGGTTATTACCGTCGGTTCATTGAAAACTTCTCGAAAATAGCCATACCACTCACGACACTGACTCAAAAGGATAAAAAGTTCGACTGGACTGATAAACAAGAGTCAGCATTTCAGCTGTTGAAGCTCAAGCTTTGCAGTGCACCCATTCTATCTCTACCCAAAGGCACCGATGACTTCGTGGTATACTGTGATGCTTCTCACCAAGGTCTCGGTTGCGTGCTGATGCAACGAGACAAGGTCATTGCTTACGCCTCCCGACAACTTAAAGTTCACGAGAAAAACTACACAACTCACGACCTCGAGCTAGGGGCCGTGGTATTCGCCTTAAAAATCTGGAGACATTATCTTTATGGTACCCGCAGCACTGTATTCACCGACCACAAAAGTCTCCAACACATTTTCAACCAGAAAGATCTTAACATGAGACAACGTAGATGGGTTGAATTACTTACTGATTACGACTGTGAAATCAAATATCATCCGGGCAAAGCAAACGTGGTCGCTGATGCTCTCAGTCGTAAGGAACGAACAAAACCACTCCGAGTCCGGGCACTCAGTATTACCATTCATAACAATCTCACCACCCAAATACATCTTGCCCAACTCGAAGCCCTGAAACCCGATAACTTCAAGAACGAGGCCTTGCGAGGCATGGATAAACAATTCGAAATCAGACCCAACGGAGTTAGGTATTTCTCTAACCGAATCTGGTTGCCTAATTTCGGAAACCTTCGGGACTTGGTGATGGATGAAGCTCACAAGTCCAAGTATTCCATCCACCCGGGATCCGACAAAATGTATCACGGCATCAAGGAGTTTTACTGGTGGCCGAACATGAAAGCTGACATTGCCTTGTACGTCAGCAAATGCTTAACTTGTTCCAAGGTCAAGGCCGAGCACCAAAGACCTTCCGGATTGCTCCAACAACCTGAAATTCCTCAATGGAAATGGGAGCAAATTGCCATGGATTTCATAACCAAACTACCTAAATCGGCGAGCGGTTGCGATACCATTTGGGTGATCGTCGATCGGCTCACCAAATCGGCTCATTTCTTGGCAATCAGAGAAACCGACAAAATGGAACGCCTTACACAAATCTACATCAAGGAAATCATTTGCCAACATGGTGTCCCTATCTCGATTATCTCTGACAGGGATGCTCGATTCACATCTCGCTTCTGGCAATCACTCCAAAAATCACTGGGTACCCGTCTCGATATGAGTACCGCGTACCATCCTCAGACCGATGGCCAGAGCGAACGAACTATTCAGACACTGGAAGACATGCTACGAGCCTGCGTAGTTGATTCCGGTACCAATTGGGAAAGACATCTACCGTTGTGCGAATTCTCGTATAACAACAGCTATCACGCCAGCATAAAGGCTGCACCTTTTGAGGCACTGTACGGTCGTAAGTGCCGATCACCGATCTGTTGGACTGAAGTGGGAGATAGTCAACTCACTGGTCCTGAACTCATACATGAAACGACAGAGAAAATCGTTGAAATCCAAAACCGACTAAAAGCCGCACGTGATCGTCAGAAAAGCTATGCTGACGTGAGACGCAAGCCACTCGAGTTCCAAGTTGGGGATCGAGTACTCTTAAAAGTATCGCCTTGGAAAGGCGTAATCCGATTCGGCAAACGCGGAAAATTAAACCCCAGGTACATTGGGCCTTTTGAGATTCTCGAGAAGATAGGTCTAGTGGCATATCGACTGCAGCTGCCCTCTGAACTCAGCAGCGTGCACCCTACTTTTCACATTTCTAACTTAAAGAAATGCCTGTCTGACGAGACACTCATTATACCCCTTGACGAGATCCGCATCGATGACAAACTACATTTCGTTGAGGAACCAGTCGAAATTATGGACCGTGAGGTCAAACAACTGAAACAGAGTCGTATTCCCATCGTCAAAGTCAGGTGGAATTCTAGACGCGGTCCAGAATTCACTTGGGAACGGGAAGACCAAATACGACTCAAGTATCCACACTTATTCACCGATTCTGCCCCTAACGCGACTTCGACTTAAATTTCGGGACGAAATTCCTTTAACAGGGGGAGAATGTAACAACCGGCAAATTAGGACTAGAATTAGTGCCTAATTCTTTGTTAATACGTGTAATTAGTTCCGTGTTAGGCTAATTTATGTATCGAATTATATATATTGTTGAATATATACGAAAATGCGATTTGGTTAAATCGTACGCAATTTAAATCGGATGTATTTCGATTCTATTTAATATGGACGTTGGTGACAAATTTTATTAAATAACGTTGTTATGTCAAAAATATTATTATAATAATATTTCGTATTTATTCGTATCGTACGATCAGAAAGTTACACAATTTAAAATGTAAAACGCACAAACTAAATAAACCAACTTACATTTATAACTCAAACGTAAACTTAATTGTAAAATAATTAAATAAAATATCACGTAATAATTTGTATTTAAAATGTAACAGTTAATATTTAAAATAATTATTTAACGTATAAACGACGGAGCGAACGAACACCACACGGAGCGCGGGGCGAAAACTGAAAAGTGGGGATAAAACCCCCACCTCCCACTTTCTTTCCTCATTTTCATCTATCTCTTTCTCTCTCTTACTCTCTTTCTTCCTTTCTCTCTAAATCACCACCACCTCCACAATCTCTCAAAAACGCAAAATACTACCGCCAAACGACCTCGGATTTCAAAGCTCTTTTAGGAGAAAACGTTCACCACTTCGCGATCTACAATCCTATCTTTTCGGAATTTCTTTTCGGCAAATTGTAAGTTTCCGACAAAACTCCGAAAACTCTCGTTTTTAAGTATTATCACTTGTTTGTTGTTTGTATACACTTAAAATGTCCATATAAGGGTTGGGTAAAAGTTTTGGACCGAACGGGAACCGAAAAACTCGTTTTCGACAAAAATTCCGGCCATCAGACCGCTACGTCGCACCTGGCCAGGGGCCTCTGTGACGTCGCGGCCTACGTCGCACAAAAATCCCAACGTCGCACTAGCGACGCAGCTCCTTACGTCGCATTAATTTGCGGACGTCGCACGTAGCGACGTAGACTTTAACGTCGCAAACCGAAGCAACGTCGCATTAGCGACGTCGCCCCCTACGTCGCATTGATTTGTGAAGGTCGCATCATGCGACGTACCTGCCTACGTCGCACCTTACGTCGCTTGCAACGTCGCATGCTACGTCGCACAAACCAGAACCTTGAAAACTCACATTTTCACTAAGTGTCGAACTTTTACAACCTCAAATCCTTATACGATACGACTTATAAAACACTTTGGGACACTTTTGTAAGTGCAAAACATCAATAATTTGATAATGATACTTAAAGTTTATTATTCCAAACTCGTCACCAACGGGTCGTACATTTTTATACAAACGATAACAAACCAACATTCGGACACATTGGGTTGTATGAACAACTAGCCTAGATGATCTTGCGAGACATCTACTTACTTAACATTACGTGTTTAGGCATTTGGAGGTTACGGGTTCGGAGAACCAACTGTTGATACTACTTACTCGTTTATTGATATAAACGCACTTGCAAAGACTCAGGTGAGTCTTACGGCCCCACTTTTACTGTTTTATCTTATTGGGGGAGATACATGCTACTTATTTTTCCTGAACACAAGTACTAAACTGATTTCTATACCCAACGGAATTGCATGAGTTAATTACTATTTACTGAAGTCTCTCCATCATATATCGTTAGTTATGGACTTAAGCGCGAACAGTAGTTAATGGATCCATTAGGGAAATGACCCTCCCCGCCCGGGGTAGTAGCGCTACCACGAACCGTTATGTATAAACGGGCGACTATTATTTCGTTACTTATGCTTGCTCAATTTCGAGCATGTCACGGGAGCAACTGATTATTTACGGGTTAAGCTTCGATTATGAGCCTCATGGCAACGGTATAACTTGATTACTTTACTTTTGCGAGATTTGCAAATACTTGATATACGCCTACGGGCACTACTGATGAAATCTTGTGTTCAAACTGATTATTTACTGATAAACCTATGAGATTCACCAACCTTTTGGTTGACCCTTTTTAGCATGTATTCTCAGGTACACTTACGGAGTAGGATCACTCCAGGATTACTAGCTAGAGTCGCATGATTTCCAAACTGCATTTAACGGAGATTCTTTGGCATTATCTTTTGTAACTATGGTTATGTAATAGAATCTCCCGCCACATACGCGGACTCTAGGCTTACATATTTTTGGTAAAGAAAACTATATGTTTTCAAACGATTTAGTTATGAAATGTAATTATTTTACAAAACGTCTCATTTAGAGGTCGTTTGCTGTATATCTTGTGCTTTGTATATTGATTAGTAACACCCAAGTATGCTTCCGCAAATCACTAAATTTGGGGGTGTTACACATGTGGGAACACAGCCGGCATCCTTGCTTTCATTTCCTAATTCATGTTTTATCTGATTAAGCTTTAATACTTCCGTCGTGGATTAGACCCTCCTTTGCCATCGGGCGCTCATCCCTAGGTGTGTGTACAGTGTGTAGTGCCTTATTTTCCACAGTACTCTAACCCTAGGTATATCTATGGTGTTTTAAAGACCTTATATATCTTTACACAGCTTTATCCGGAGGTAGTTTAACGGTGTACTATAGCATTTCCACGGCTTAACAAGACCTAGACCCGTGTCTGGAAGGGTTACTTCCAGGTAATTCATGGTGAGATAGACCATCGGCATTTCCTTGGCTTCCACGTATTTGTACTCTACCAGTGGTATTTCCAACGCTATATGATGTATCGCAAAAAGTCATGTTTTTACATGCATTAATTGTCTATATTTAGCTATTTTCTAACAAATACATCTTAAAATCATCATTATTTACCAACTTATGTTAGAAAGGTATAAACTTGTCGGTCTTTTGAAAATCAAGCAAAAATGGCGGAAAACTGACCTAAATAGGCACCATTTTGAGCCTAACCCTAATTCCACTGTAACTTCATACCAGAACCTCATAACTGTCTTATTTTGTAGCCATGGAGATTACGAGAACGTGGATATAAGGATTACTCAAAATGGATCAAGGATGAAGAAGATATGCTACAAACAGCACAACCGAAGACTACGAAACGTATTCTGGACACGCCTGGGATCCACACCTCCAATTTCAACCAAATTGGCATCATTAGAAGCGTAATGGAAATACGAGACCGTAGGCAAAAGAATCAAGTCAAACGGACGTGAAACGAAGAAGATACGCGCGAATTAAGCAACGAGAAAAGCCGAAAAATCACACGGCCTAGCACACGGCCACCATGAAGCCGTGTACGGCCCTGGTATAGCTGTGTACGGCCCTAAACAGGCTGTGTACGGCCCTATTTAGGCCGTGTAAGGCCTCCTGCCTTCTTGTGGTCTCTCGTTTTGCTTCGTTTGCTTGTACGTGAATGTTTGTGGACTTGTACTCTTGCATCCTTGGTGGCCTATAAATAGAGCACCCCTCATCCTCATTTCACACAACTTCACACACCATTCTACACACAAAATTCTTTCACTTTCTCTCTCACACACTCTCTCTCTAGATTAGATTAGTTTAGTTTCTCTCTCTAGTTTCTCTATCTAGAGAAGTAGAGAGATGTAGGCACGGTTCGAGTGGGGAAGATAGCTGTAGCTTGGGAATTTTATTGTATTGAAGTTTTCAAGACTCTAGCTTGTACTACTCAGTGTTACGCTGCTTAAATACTGGTTATTACTTATTCCTTTACTTACGGTTATTATGTTTTGTTTGCATGATATCTTTGTTTGTGTTGCGAATATTGCCATGCTATTTATGTAGTTTGATACTGTGATTGTTGAAATGTAGATATTAGGATTATGGATGATATTTAATTCATATTTAACATGCTATGATTGGTGATTGTTTTGCTGTATATCTGGTTGAGTTTTACATGAATATAGACGTAATCAAGTTTCCACCCTTTCCAGTCTTTCACGTGACTATTGCCTTAGGATAGGATCTGATCAACCCTAATACTACGTAGATATAGTTATCTCATATTACAGTATGAAACTATGAATATTCCATAAATCGGCACAGTACTTCGTATAGCGTTGGAAACACCTCGTGTGGAGTACAAATACGTGGAAGCTAAGGAACTGCCGTAGGTCTATTTCATCATGGAATACCTAAAAGTCACCCTTTTAGAATATGGGTCTAGGAACAATAAAGCTGTGGAAATGCTCGCTGCACCGTACACCGTTAGTACACCAAGGTTAAAATACAGCTGTGGAAATGCTCGCTGCACCGTACACCGTTAGTACACCATGGTTAACATACAGCTATGGAACTACTTTAATGTACAGTACACCGTTAGTATGCCTTGAGTCTGGAACACTGTGGATATGCCAAATGCACTGTACACCGTGAGTATACCTTGAGTCTGGAACACTGTGGATATGCCAATTACACTGTACACCGTGAGTATTCCTAGGGATGCACGCCTGATAGCAAAGGAGGGTCTAATTCATGACGGAGTTAATTATGCTTAAACCTGATATAAATGAGTTATGAAAAGAAAGCAAGTATTCGGCTGTAATACAAGATGCTTAAACCGCTTAACTCAACATAACCGACAGCTCAACATATATAGCATACAATTTGTACATACCTTGATAAACTCAGATAGATTTAGGTGTTAAGAAAGGTCAGATACATAATTGCAGTTTGTTACCTTATGCCTACACCCAGGATATATCATCCGTAGAGGTCGCTTAGTCTTTTAAGACAAGTGAGGGGGGGTTTAAACAACCTGTTTCTGATCAGCATCAGGATAACCTATGATACAGTGACATATGATTTTAGGCTTTTAGACTAAAATGTAGGGTCCTAGAGTTTACACCGACTGTCCGTCTGATGATTTGCCCAAGGTAGTCTCCAATCATCTTTATAATGAATATCATCCAGAAACCCTAATTATTGAAGTTTCAGCAATCACGCTCTACCTGTTGCATACTCTCTATTTTATTTACTTGTTTTATTTAGTATTAGATAAACCAACCAAAACCTACCTACTTTTATAAACCCATCCTATCAGAAAGTTCGTTTACGGTAAGTCCCTGTTAGTTCCATTCGCTCCGATTTTAAGAACGACACTCGAGGTATACTTACTTCTTACTCCCCAAAAGTAGGTAGTACTTATAGTTTGAGTCCCAGCTCATATAAATTTAAAACCTAACACGTTCACGTGTTGCGTCGTTGTTTGCAGGACCGTTGTGCCCACCTTAGAACGACCGCAGCAGAGTTAGCACTCTGACGCGCAACAGGTTTTTGGGGCCACTGCCGGAGATCGGTTGAGCGTAGTGAACTTTATGATTACCGTAGATAGTTGACTTTTAGGAGACCCTTCCTTAAGATTTTCATTACTTTAGGAAGTTAATAGCTTTAGTAGTTAGTTAAATTAGAAAACCCTAGTTCTCCTTCCAATCTTATTTCTCCCATGGATGAGATAACGATCATGGACGAAGCGGAATTCTTTGTTTCTTCCGACAAAGAGGTCTGTGTTAACCAGGAAGTTGAGATTGACGAATATTCATCCTTAGACTTAGGTTTTGATACATCTCAGCAGAAGATTCCACCTTCTGTCACTATTGAATTATGTGGTCAACCCACACTTGACCCTGAGATTTTATCAATCTTATCTAAGTACCCACATTATGTTAGACCTGCCACCCTACCAGAAGACATTCCTTTCGGTTTTGAAGTTTTCTTCTATCCACCAATGCCTTGGATGGATTTGAATGAGCGACTTCATTGCTTAGATGAATACTTCAGGTATGATCTTCCAGATATATTGCGAACCTACCCCACTACTCTTTTTCAAAGTGTAGAAGTGGATGAGCGTCTCCAGTATCCGGAGGATCCTGAACTAGAACCACCAACCTTGCCCAACACTGAATCAAGTAATAACCCACAAGAATCAAGTAATGAACACCACTTAGGAAACTTTTAAAAGCCCAGTAGGAGAATAGATATCTGTGCTGATTTTCTTAGAAACCTTAAGATATCCAATTTCCCCTTTTCAACTGAGCAGAGGAAGACCTTTGTAGTGATTGATAGGATAATAGCATGTCTACGTGCTAATTACGATCAAAAGGACGAGTTATCACTGAAATCAGAGTTAGACCTACTAATGTATCTAATAGCTAGCACCGAGTATCCATCTGTTTCACAGATTAGGATTAAGCGTTATGTTGCTACCCTGATTGACGAGCTCGAATCTTGGATTGAGAGAGCCCCTATCACATATACTTTGATTCCATGCGTTAAACTGTTCTTTGTTGATCCTGCCACTTATCTAATTAATGAAGTGAGATCAGTTTTCCCTGATTCTACTAAGGAAGCCATGGATTCTACTTTCTTCCAAAAAAGGAAAGTAATCCATGTTAAGCTTACTCAGTTGTTACTAACATCTAAATTCCCTTTTACTGAGTAACAAAGGATCTACATCAGAAAGATTTCCCGAGTAGTTCACTCTATACTGGAAACCCTGATTCAAAAGAAGAAAAGGCATTTCAGCATGTCATCGAAGAATTGCTCTTTGATCTATGTTTTATAGACACAGGATTTAGGGATGGTATTTCGAATCCGAGGAAGGTAAGACGAGCATTTAACCAATTCATTGATGCGTTACTAGCATTAGGTCAAGAAGAAAAAGAATTCTTACTAGAATTTGAGCGTTATTATATAAATCCCGCTGACCTAATTCATAGTATCATTAAAGCGCTTCAAGGTACGTTCGTTTTTCGCCACACTTTCTCGCATGTTTCAGGCTTATCTGAAAGTGTCGTCACAAGCACTGACAAATAAATGGTGATGGGCTAATGTAAATAAGTTTGAATATTTTGTTAATTAGGACAAAAATAATTTTAATTAGATTTTCTTTTAATTTACTTTTATAAAAACAAAGAAAACGTTCTTTAAAGTTTAAACGCGTAAGTTTTTAAATGAATTTTTGCAAACAGTCCAAACGTTTCAAAAATTTGACAAAGTTTTATTTTAAATTTTGGAAAATTTATTTGGATTGGTTTTAATTTTAAAGAACACAAAAAGATTTAATAAAACGTATTTAAAAACGCAAATGTTTTCGCACGCGAATTAATGTTACGTTTTTAATATACGAATTTAAATACGAAAGTTTCGTACGTATTTTAGTTGATTTTCATAAAAAATATTTTAACTTTAATAACCCAAGTATACGTTTCGTTTAGTTCGCGTTTAAATTAAAAATGCATAAAACAAAAGAAGCTTCCACCACTTTTCACAAAAAGTAAAAAGCAACTTTTTCTTCCTCCTTATTCTTCCCCAAAACCGTAGCTACCATCACCATAGCCATCTCTCCATTTTTTCCATCATTTTTCTTCAAATCAAGCTTCAAATCTTTCATCTTTTCATCTCTTTTGCATTTAGATCATCTCTACATCAAGATTGAGGTATGATTCTAACCCCAAATCATCATTTTGAATATTTTCATAAAGTTAGGGTTTATACTTGAATCTTTGATTTTGATCATCAAGTTTCATGCTTTTTGCTTTCAAAGTGCTATATTCTTGATTGGCAAAATGTTTGTGAAAGTAATTTGAAAATTCCATGGTTAGATTTGATGTTTTGATTTTGAAAGTTGACTTTTTGTTAGGGTTATTATTTGCTTATGTTTGACTTTTCGGTGATTAATTTGCACTTAAAATGATTAGTTTATATAAGTAATTGATTGTTAAAGTTTAAGAGGATTGATTAATTGCATGTTTATGAATTAAAGTAAGGCTTTTTATGCAAGATTATTTAAAAACCATTACTTTAATTAAAAAAATTTATTTTAAACGGTATTTATTTGAACTTGATGTAATTTGCTTCACAGAAATGCAATTAATAATATTTGAAGTGGCACTACCTTAATCAATAAAGATAGTGAAATTTCAAGTTAATCATCCTCTAATTAAAGTCTTATGCTTTAACCAAAATGATGAAAAATAAATAAGAATCGCTTTTTCTTTCTTATTTTAAATCAAAGTAAGGTAATTATATGATTTATGATCATGATGCTTTCTTGATTATTTGATTACTTAGCATGTTTAGAAATATTCATCTTTAAGTAAGCTTTGAAAATAGGAAAGTTGCGGTTCTGTTTATTTAGTTGGATTGCGAATTGTTGATTGCGGTTTTAGGAAAAATCATAGAAAAATAATGGGATAAATGCAAAATCTAAAGCCTACATTTTGAATTTTTTCTAAAGATTCGGGATAACCATTAGCTAATATATTTGTTTTGATATGACGTGTTTTCTTGTTTTTCTTAAACAGATGGACCCGATTCCACCGATGCTTACTTATTTGGCCACGACTACACACGGAAAGGCTTTGATCCGGAAATGGTTAAAGAGGGCATTTGGGAGTAATAGGTACATAGTTTGGGAAGATATGGGGAAACTTGGAGTTGAAGATAGGTTGAGGAGGTTGATAGGATACGAAGTTCAGGGACATGAGTTCAGCTCTTGGATTCAGCTTTTTAGCATTCGTGAGCCCATATACCCTGAGGTTGTTACTGAGTTCTTGATGACATTCGAGCTTGACCCAGAGTTAGAGATTGGTAATGACAAGAAGAAAACATTTAGATACCGAGGGAAGAGCCAGAATGTATCCATTTCGGGCTTAGCTAGACACTTGGGATTATATTCAGCGGATCAGATTAGCTCAGATTTGTTTCTACATGGTCATCAGAAGATTCCTCATCATCCCGAGAGGAACCATAAGATCATTTGGAGTGAGATGACGGGCACTCATTATACTTGTGGTGCCAAGTCCTCAGCTCAGATTCTGCCTCAGTTACGTCTCCTACACGAGCTTATTGTGACATCTATTATGGGAAAGAAGGAGACCGGGCCGATAAATGGGGATGAGCTGTATATCATTGATGCTATCATGAACCGCCAGAATATCAATGTGGCTTGCATTATTGCTGAGAGGATGGCGAAGGAGAAGAACTTGGACCTGACGAAGCATGTGTTTATGGGAGCCTTCATTACTAGATTGTTGAGAGGAATGCGACTCTTGAAAAAGAGTCATGAGAACGAGTATAGAGTGTCTTTCACTTCATTACCTTGTGACTTGGATTACTGCAAGCAGATCCAGCTGATTACTGAGGATTCTGAGAGGCAGTGTTACTGGAAGGACACTCAGCAGCTTATCCCAGGATGTTTCATGTCCAGGAAGAGGGTCAGAGAGGAGGATGTAAAGACTCCGGTTACTGATAGAGTGGATAGAGTACCGGCTGTGCCAAGGAGTACCAGGACACCAGTCAGGGATGCTGGGGTTGGGACATCAGGTCCCCGAGCTCAGATACGTCATACAGATCCAGTCACTCCCATGACCCAGTACTTCACTTTGCACGCGTTGTCTATCAACAACACGCATCAGACACTTATAGCTAGGGCTTTAGGCAATCCAGCTCCCGAGTCGCTCCTGTACGAGTGTGTGCCACTACCACCAGTTCCACCATCCACTACCATGCCACCATCCACTACCATTCCACCACCTACTACCATACCACCAAACATTACCCACATATCACCTACTACTACCATTCCACCCACACGGTCGTTCGAGCAATGTTTATCGGTTGATGCTGCATTTCCACATCCCACTGCATCAGCCCGTAGAGCCCATTCTTCTCAGCAGTCCGCAGGAGGAGAGGCTGCTGGTTCTTACCGACCAAATATTGTTCATTTGGGCACTGATCCTTTCACATTATCAGAGTTTGCAGGGTTGCTGGAATTAGACCCTATACCTTCTGACGAGCTTCCTACAGAGGATATGCTTAGACATATTTACTGGACCAAGATGGAGCGTGAGGGGATGACTTATGAGGACTTTCGACAGTTGGCCTTGGAGGATCTGATGAAGTTACCTGCCTACTCCCTTAGAGATGTATTGATGCAGTACAGACAGCTGAGGTCAGAGGAGTAGAGAGTATCCAGTGGTCAGCAGTCAGTTGCCGGACCATCCTCAGTTCCTCCACCGGTTCAGCCATCTGTTCAGGACTCTGATTAGGGCTCTCCAGCACCATAGATATGTGCACCCATATCTATATACTTACTATTTCCTCTATTCCATACTTTTGACTTGTTTTGTGGTTGTGGAACTTTACTTTGTTATATTTTTGGGACATGAACTATCAGACACAGTCTGTTTAGTTTCTTTATTTTCAGTTTTTAGTTATCAGTTATTTAGTTTACTTATTATGTTTTAATCTCTGTTTTTCTTGAGCTAGAATAAGTGAAATGTGTTTGTGCAAGTGAGAATTGAGGAAAGGAGATGCCGATCGTTCACGAAGAAACTGCTCTCTGCATGGAATTAACCAAGAAACTTCAATCACCTGCAGATCGCCGCCTCTTTCTTTAAACACATCTCCCCGTCTCTACCTTAGGGAAGTTCCTTTATTTTTGTCACGATTTTCGCCATTACCATATATCCAACTATGCCTAAATTCTAAGTGTGGGATTCCATCCCACCAAATTTTTCAAAACACTTAAAATTGTTCCACTATTTCAAAACCTAAGTGTGGGATTTTTCCCGAAGAAAATCCTATGTCTTAGCAATGAACATTGAGGACAATGTTGTTTTAAGTGTGGGATACACGGCATATAAATATCGCAAGATTATATATACCTGTCCAAAGTAATACCTCCGTTTTCATTCAAACTTTTTCAAAAATTTTCGCAAAACCAACCTAAAAGGTTGAGATTTTTAATCACCAAAACATTCGAAAACCCAACCTCGACGGTGTCCGACACCCATTCGGTTGATTTTGAATATTTTTCAAAAGATTTTAGTCTTAGAAAATTCTTTTAAAGGGATAAACCTTCTGTCAAAATAAATAAATTGCTTTGGAAAGTAAGATAAGGAAAAAATAAGAACGTATCTTAAACTGAAATTGTGAAATCCTCTAGGCATCGCAAGACTTGGTGCATATAACCCCTTTTTGTTGTGAGGTATTCGAGACCATTATAAGTATTCATCTTTAATGCTTCACTTTCATTTTGGAGTGTGCGCCGATGCATGTGTCTTTGAATTAGAACTTGCTCCTGTAATGCATTTCGAGACCATACCAATGAGTGCCGTATGCGGTATAGGTGCAATCAGATGATCTTGGCATTCATTAGGATTAACCCCTTTATTTCATATCTTTTCAAGCCAACCCTTCCAACTTTCTTTCTAAGATTGTTGATGATCCAATTAGAAAACCCTTTGCGCCTTAGCCATTTCATTTCAGAACCACAAAAACCCTAAACACTTCCCCACTACATAAACACTTCCCCACTCCACAAACACTTTCCCACTAAACACCAATCCAGATCGCGAAGTTCATAGATCATAAGTAAAGGATTGCTTGAGATATCTTTCTATTGTTGTCTCATCTTCAAACATCTCTCCGTACCTTTCAAGAGTTTAAAAAGAAAAGAAATCTAAAAAGAATATACGGTACAAAAGCGAAGATAGTACCCATCACGAAGATATTATATGCCAAAGACAGTACGAAAAATTGGTACTTGTCAAAAGAGACGTCAAAGATGTCTCACTATATGAGGGATCTCCAAGGTCATAAAAAAAAAAGAAAAAGAAAAAGAAAAAGAAAAGCAGACCTTGGAGAACTCCTAGAAAAATAAGCAGACTACTCTCCAAAGAAGAAAAATCCGTTAGATCTCAAAAGAAACATCAAAAGAAAAGATTATTCCTCTAGGAGATGAGTCTACTCTAGTAGTTACCTCAAGTGAAACTTGCTTTGATCTTTGAAGAACTCCGAGTCTGAAGCTCCGAAACCCTTAAACCATTGACCAACCTACCCCTATCCTTACCCACTTTACCCTTACTCACACAACCCGATTAAAATGTCTTGGGATAATTAGCACCGTTCTCAAAGGAGTGGTGGAGATTCGATTCTCGACCAAGCCTATGACGATAAGCACTGCATGACTGGCAATGTGCGATTTCGTTTCTAAAGATTATAGGTAACCCGGTACACTTTGAGTGAATTGAGTGACCCAATTGTGAGAATCTTCCAGTCATGTACATCTACGTCTCGAGAGTTGCAAAGTATGCCAAAAAGGGTTGATCAATTTTATGTTTAAGTATAGTTAATTTTTGTTGATGCTTACTTTCAGAAAAGATTTATCTACTTTGAAGAAAGTGACTTTCTGCGGAAGATACTCTAAGCATCCAAAATAATTTTTCAAAAACTATTTTCCAAATGAGGTTTGCTTGAGGACAAGCAAAAGCTTAAGTGTGGGATATTTGATGTATCGTAAAAAGTCACGTTTTTACATGCATTAATTATCCCATATTTAGCTCTTTTCTAACAAATACATCTTAAAATCATCATTATTTACCAACTTATGTTAGAAAGGTATAAACTTGTCGGTCTTTTGAAAATTAAGCAAAAAGGGCGGAAAACTGACCTAAATAGGCACCATTTTGAGCCTAACCCTAATTCCACTGTAAACTTCATACCAGAACCTCATAATTGTCTTATTTTGTAGCCATGGAGATTACGAGAACGTGGATATAAGGATTACTCAAAATGGATCAAGGATGAAGAAGATATTCTACAAACAGCACAACCGAAGACTACGAAACGTATTCTGGACACGCCTGGGCTCCACACCTCCAATTTCTACCAAATTGGCATCATTAGAATCGTAATGGAAATACGAGACCGTAGGCGAAAGAATCAAGTCAAACGGACGTGAAACGAAGAAGATACGCGCGAATTAAGCAACGAGAAAAGCCAAAAAAAATCACAGGGCCTAGCACACGGCCACCATGAAGCCGTGTACGGCCTCCTTCCTTCTTGTGGTCTCTCGTTTTGCTTCGTTTGCTTGTACGTGCATGCTTGTGGACTTGTACTCTTGCATCCTTGGTGGCCTCTAAATAGAGCACCCCTCATCTTTATTTCACACACCTTCACACACCATTCTACACACAAAATTCTCTCACTTTCTCTCTCACTCTCTCTCTCTCTCTAGATTATATTAGTTTAGCTTCTCTCTCTAGTTTCTCTCTCTAGAGAACTACAGAGATGTATGTGACAACCGTCACCAAACCGTTATCGTTGTTCGAGCCGTAAAAAGTCATTTTTGTCAAAATTCTAATTTCAAGGATTTATTTACATCAAAGTCTTCGTTTTTGAAAAACGAATCCAACGCAAAAAGAATCAACTCAATCCGACGTGTAACGAAGGAGTTATGAAGCAAAACGTAAACGAAAGATGAGCTGAGCAGATCGCCACGTGATCTGATGGTATCGCGACGAGATTCACCAAAGATTGCGACGCGATCTGAACTTGGTCGCGACGTGAACTCAAGTCGGGCAGACCTGGTATAAAAACGCATTTTTAAACCCTAATTCGTATTCTAAACACCCACAGCCGATTTTGGACGATCTGGAGCATATTGTTCTTCATATTTTCGATTCTCAAAGTCTAAGAACTCAATCACATCACCTCTCAATCATTCTATTGATCGAGAGATTGTTCGTACGTGTATATCGGTAAGAAGCATGATCTACCTTTCGATTTCTTCTTATCCTTGATGCATGATGAATGAATCCTCATGCCATATTGTTTATTTACAGATTCTAAGAGATTTCAATTGTGCGGATTCTCGTTAATTGATATAATCTCTATCCGATTCTTTCATCTAAACGTATTTCGATTGCTTTGTATTGTCGGCTTTCTTTCCGGTTTGATTCCATTGTATTCCGGGTACATGAAATCGTTAGGGTATTAATAAAATCAGTATATAAGTTGTTGAGAGTGAAATATTCGGTTGATTAAGCATTTGGATTGATTAGTATTAAGATTTAGGCTTAAACTTATAAACCCTAAATCTGGACAGATTTGTTTATCAGTTTGAGAAGGGCATAAATTGGTCGTTTTACAATGAATTTTGATGAAACTTGAGTCTAAACATAAGTATTAAGAGTCTACTTTCAAATGGCATTAGTTTCGTGTCCAAATGTTGAGTATAAGTTGGTCAAAATGATTTTATATAAGTGAATGTCAAATCTGAGTTTTTCGGTTCATTGTTTTGGTTAATTTGTCGATTTTTGAAACTATTTTAAACTAAGAATTAGGTCTTGTAATTTTTATTGAAGTGTTTTTAAATTGTTAAGTATTTTCTGTAAAAATATGATAATCTTTTGAAGTCTCTAAGTATTTTAAATAAATTAAAACTTTTGTGAAGTCAGAAAGAGTCGACGGTTTAGAGCAGTTCACTTTGATGAATTTTTAAAAATAGTAAATCAACGTAATTGAATCTGGAAAAATTACTGAGTCTTCTAAACACATTAAAATGTCTTTGGTAAACATTATAGAGTCAAATGATTTAAATAAGTATTATTTAAAAATTTGTAAAGTGGAACCAAACTTTTGGTCAGAATATGAGTTTTTCATTTGGGATAGTTCTTGTGATAATACATTAGTAGAATTGTGAGAAAATGTAATAGAAGTGTTTTGGGCGTGGGATACAATGGAATGACCTAGTTATGTCTAGGTTGTAACCCATGTGCATTATGATATTGTAGATTTGCGAGTGGTTTAGTGGATTACACTTAAGGGCGATACTTACATCATTTCTTGAGGTGAGTTTTCGTGGCCCCGTTTTCATTTACATATTTTCAAATTGGGGGAAAAGTATGCTCACATGTTTTATAAATTGTTTTATGCTATGAAACGTATTCATTTTCATTTTTGACATATGCTTGAAATGTGTGACACTATGTGACTTATATGCATTGGTTGTTGGATTCATTTTTATCAAATGCCTTACTCTTTCGAGGGTAAGTACCTAATGTGTACTGTTGGTATACATTGAAGGTCATGATTCGGGTGTTTTTATCAAAGGCCTTACTCTTTCGAGGGTAAGTACCTAATGTATGCTTAGGTGTACATTGAAGGTCATTTATGGGTAGCTACCGCATACACAGGATTTGGTTGGGTCATACTCCTTTGTATGGTGATGACGGTTGGTGGAGATGTTTGGTTAGATTATTTCACTTGTGTACCATTTCTATATTCATTGTCCTAACTTACTTTCATCACAGCAAAATGATTATTTTTCTGGTGTCTGATTTCAAACCTACGAAACTCACCAGCATTCGTGTTGACGTTTTTGAGCATTAAGAGGACAAGAGAACTTAGTGGACCTTTAGGGTTGCATTAAGAGTTATTCAAGACTTGTGGTGCATCATTAAGGTTGTTTGTGAAGGCTTGTTTTGCCTTAACATTGTAGTGTACATTTGTTTGTAAGCTTTTGAATTCATTGTTGAAATGTATGCACGACATGAACCGTTATTCATGTTATTGGCATCATGACACATTGGATATTGTATTTCATATAGACATCTTTATAATGATGTGTTGTGATCCTATTATAGTTATATTTCGTTGTTTCCCCTTTAGACGGGGTGTGACAGATTGGTATCAGAGCCATTGTTTATAGAGATCTAGGTGGATTGGCCTAGACTATAAATAAGGAACCCACATATAGAACATGAGTTTGGAAGTTATGTGTGCATACAATTTCGTGAAGCTAGTGTCGATCATTCACCTTAATCGTTTCAAATAAGGACGTTGTAAGCGTTTCTTCATCATCTTACGACTCTCTATGTGGATCGTCTACATGTTGCTTAGGATTCAATAACTATCTGATCTCTTTCCGTGAATACAAAGCTTATTGTGATACAAGGACTTGGAAGATAAGTATGTGTATGAAAGAATACTTTCACAATATGGCTGCAGACGTAATTGACAAAGGTATTCCGATGTATGTGTGCTTATCCGACCAGGTTTGCGTGTCTCATGTGCTATCTTCGTGTCGTATGGAAAGAAAATCCCAATTAAATTCCTTACCGAATTATTCTTATCTTTGTGAGTCTGGTGCATTTATGCCTAGACAAACTCCAAAGTATTCATTCTATTCTAAACTTGTATGAATTCGAAATTATAGCAAGCATACTACTAAGACGCATTACTCGTAAAATTTACTCGTGGAGGAGAAACACTCGGAGGTGGTCATACAAGTGATAGTGGTGATTGAACTGATGATTGAACTGGAGGAATTTGTTGTATTGAAGGCAAGAACTCCAATGTTGTTGCGATCATTGCACGACAGTGGTGGGCCTTGATATTCAAAGTTGTCATGCAAGTTAGTAACAACATATTGAATCATGGTAGAGCTAACGACACCGAAGGCGAAAATGGAATTAATAGTCGAGAATTCAAAGGATGGAAGTGGTGACGGCGCGAAATAAATAAATAAATAAAATAAAAATAATAATAATAATAATAAAATATATAAATAAATAAATAAATAGATAGATAAATATATAAAATAAATAAAGGCACTGTTTAAGGAGAAATATTCTTTGAATAACGAAATAAAGAAGTTAGTGAACAAGTTTTGAAATTTCTCCACGATGGGATTTAAGCGTGCAACATATATCTGACAATTTCATGAGTTGGCAAGAATTAGACCTCATCCTGTGGCACTCGAAGCTAAGAGAATTGAGAAGTACATCAACGACTTTGTTCTGGAAACTAGCAGGACGGTAGAAGTGACTGAGCCTCCTACCATCCAAGGCGCAATACTGATGGGTGGATTGTTAATCAATGAGATCAATAAGGCAGGAAATGTAGAAACAGTACCAAGAACGAGAGGGTACTCAAGAAATTCGCAAATACAAACGCATGAAGAGAGGGTTACACTGGTTCACATACCTTGTGTGTAAGGTGTAACTACTATTATCACACATCTGCATCATGTTGTGTTTATTCAAACTGCAACTTAAGAGGTCATTTTACAATTAAATGTTGGATGACAGCTCGTCAAGTGGCACCAGTCAACACAGTAGGAAACTCGATGGCTTGTTTTGAGTGGGAGACTTTGAAATAATTTTATTAATGAGTGCGTATAGAGACTAAAAGACGTTACATAAGGGTATACTCTAGTGCTAGAAGATTTCTCTTTTAGCATTGACTTGTTACCCTTCGGACTTGGAAGTTTTGGTGTAGTTGTGGGGATGGATTAGTTGACAGAAAAATAGGTAGAAATTGTATGTTTGAGAAAGTATTTCGTATACCACTTAAGTGGTGGTGTAATACCTGAGATTTTCATAGAACACTTCAAAGACGAAAAGAAACAACTCATGAGCGTAAAGGCTAATAAGTTAAAATTTCAAAACATTCTATTATCAACGATCTCCTCGAGGTCTTCTCGGAAGATTTAGATGGATTATTTCCCTCTTTACTCGTAAATTTTTGTATCGATCTTATTCTTGGAGCAACCCCAGTTGCAAAGACTCCAAAATGCTTAACTCTATTTGAATACAAGAGTTATTTAATTCACTTCAAGATGCTCCAAGATAAGGGTTTTATTTGCCCTAGTCTTTTTCCTTGGGGAACACCTACCTTATTTGTCAAAAAGAAAGATGAATCTTTTTGTATGTGCATTGGTTATCATGAACTTAATTAATTATGGTCAAGAATCGCTGTCCTCTTCCAAGGATAGATGATTTGTTTGATCAACTTCAAGGTGTTCAATGGTTTTCAAAAATCAATCTTCATTCTGGTTACCATCAATTGAGGGTACCTGAATCAGATATACCTAAGATTGCGTTTAGTTTTCGTTACGAACATTTCAAATTTCTCGTTATGTCTCTCGATCTTACTAATGCGACTATAGCATTCCTATATTTAACGAACGTGTATATAAGCCGCATCTGGATGAATTTATCATACTTTTCATTTGCGACGTTCAGAATCATTCTAAAACCAAGGAAGAGCATGAAATCCCTTTGAGACTAATCCTGAAGTTTCTTTTGAAAGAAAAGGTCTATGCAATATATTCAGAGTTCGAAATTTGACTACAAGAGGTTTGTTTTGCTTGGATACGTTGTGAACAAGGAAGTTATTCTTGTGTATTTTAGCAAAATAAAAGTTGTAAAGGGATGGAAGGTCCCACGGCTATCGTGAAGGTTCGTAAAGCATTTGGGATTCACAGGTTATTATCGGCACTTTATCGGGAGTTTTTCAAGGATCGCTCAACTACTCACAATATATATATATATATATATATATATATATATATATATATATATATATTATATGTTTGTTTGGGGTAAGAACTAAGAAGAAGCTTTTCAAACAGTGAAGGATGACGGATCGGAGGATTTTGTTGTGTATCATGATGCATCAGACTGAAGTCTAGGTTGTGTGTTAATTAAAGGGGGAAGGTAATCGCATTCATGAAAATTTCTATACTACCCACGAATTGGAACTTGGAGTGGTGGTGTTCATACATATGTGTTGAAGACGCTACTTGTATGGGATGGAGAACGTCATTTATACCGATCATAAGATATTTTTAACACATCTATGTTCAAAAGAAGTTGAACACGATACAAATGAGGAAGCTCGAATTATTTAGTGTTACACATGTGAAATTTGATACTATCCGGGGAAGACGGATGTTGTTGCAGTTGTTTTGAGTAGGAAGAAAGAGTATGCCATGGTGAGTGCAAATCAAGTATGGCGATACACTCTGGCATTAGGTATAAGATGTTCAAAGTACATGATGAGGCGTTAAGGGATACTCTTATACAAAACGAAAAGTTACGCTGGTTAGACAAACAGTTGGAACACAAATTGGATGAGATATTACATCTTGTGGAAAAGATTATGGATTCCTTTTCTAGGTGGTCTATGGACACTAGTAATGGATAGAGTACATAAGTTAAAATATTCCATACAACGGGAGTTGTTAAGAAGTAGTATGATATCATGGATTTATATTGGTGTGTGGGAATGAAGAAGAACATCATTCAATACATTCTTCATTTAGTCAGTGCATGATCTGTTTGAAGTTCAAGGCTGAATACCTAAAGACTCTTTGGTCTATTACGGTAACCATAGATTTCCGAATGGAAAAAGGGGAAGCATAATTATGGATTTCATTACGAAATTTCCTAAAAGTAGTAGTGGGCGCGATTCGATTTGGGTAGTTGTGGACAAAATGACTAATTCAGCTTATTTCTTAGCTATCTGCGAGGACTACACGATGGAGAAATTGGCGAGGTTGTATATTAATGAAGTAGCAGCAAGGCAAGGAGTGCTTGTATCGATTATATCTGATTTTGATGATTACTTTACTTTACAATTTTGGCAAGTGTTACGGAAAGCTTTGGGAACGCGTTTTGATATGAAGACGGGTTATGACGGAGTGAGCGAACCATTCAAACATTTGAGAGTATGCTTAGAGCGTGTTATCAATTTTGACAGAAGTTGTGATACTCACTTACCACTAGTCGAGTTCTCATACAACACAGTTATCATTCTTGTATTCTATGTGCACTATTTCAAGCACATCAAAAGTGTAGGAGTCGTTCATTGTAGCGTGGGTTGAAGTTGGATTAAAGTCAGTTGATTGGATTGAAATATTCCATGAAGCTATTGACAAGACCGTTCAAATCAATGAGAGGTTGGAAACAATACGTGATAGGTAAATGAGTTACGTAAACAAACATCGACAGCAGTTAGAGTTTTGTGTTGGGAATCATATATGGTTTAAAGTGTTACTTTGGGAAAGTGTCATACATTTTGGGAAGTTTGAAATATTAGCATATGTGTTTGTTGGACCGTTCTAAATGGTTGAACGTATGGGTTCAATAATGTATCAATTGGAAGTTGTCACAAGAGTGAAGTGTTGTTCATGAAGTATTACATATTTCAAATCTAAGAAAGTGTTGACTGATAAAGTCTTACACGTATTTCTAGAAGGAATTTACAGGGAATCACATATAACATTGCGTAGAGAAACTGGTAGAAACCATGGATTGAGAGGTCAAAATCTCGAAGCACAGAAAGTTTTAATTGGTCATTTCCTGATCGAACGTTTAGCAAGGATTTGAATTTACTTCGAAACAAAAAGAGTGTACAAAGCTTAATTTTACATACTTATTGATGTGTGCTAAGTATAGGCAATTATAATAACAAGTTTAAATTAAGGAAATACTAAATAATACTATCACACAATTCAGGCAAGATTGACCCGTTCATGTAATATAGCTTAATAAGTAAGTCCAAATTCGAACACAAGGAACACAAGAAACGTGATTCTTATTTATAACTAATTATCTATTTATTCTAATTACAGATATTTACAATTATAATACAAATAAATAAAAGGATCCAATTTACAATAATCTACAAGATAAGGGGGACGTTTTAGTTCCGAACGAACATATTTATATTTATATTTTTGATACAGATTCTAATTGATAAGTTTTAGGAACAACTTAGGTATACTCAATTGGATAAAAGATTATAATCATTCAAACTATTATTTATTAAACTTATTATATGTATTTATGTCTATTTGCTTTGTTGGCTATTATTACTGATGATTTACTAATGTAGAAGATCACTTAGGGTTAAGTCAAATCCTCATCATAGCAACACAATCATAAGGTTACGCAAAGTGTTACTAATTAATAAGCTCTATCATCAATTTATTAATACAATTTCTATGGTTAGGCTTGAATCGCAGTATTACTTTATATTAATGAATCATTCTTCGTTTATCGTATAAGGTTAAGATCAAAACATAAACACAATCACTTAATTTATATAAACAGTTTATGGTCATCCTAGTTTAATATAAATCAGTCTAATTATGTCAAGAATAATCACAAATATATCATAATAAAGACAATTCTTGTATAATAAACATTCAATAATATAGTTCCAACATAAACATATAATTCAAATAATAAAACTCAATAAACATTCCTTTAAACAATTATAATGAAAACCTAATTCACAATTAAATCAAATAAACAATATCATAAATAACTCAATAAGGTTATTAAAGTTACAAGGATAAAGAAATCGAACCAATTGACGAACTAGCTTTTCCTAGGGTTAATAACCTTCAAACCCTAGCTCTTTAACCTCCAAAATCGCACCTAAAGTCGACCTAAAACCCTAACTTTCGGTTTTAGTATTCTTGAATCGTATATGGTTTAAGCTGATTTAAGCCTCTATTTATAGTTTTCAAAACCGACCTCCCAACCGCCTGTTGGGTTCTCCAACCGCCGGTTGGAGGAATTTGTACCCGGGTCCAACTCCACGTGTCTGCACCGCCTCTAAACCCTAAAGCCCAACCGCCGGTTGGTTAATCCAACCGCCGGTTGAATGTAAATTCCAGAATATTCTAATTTCGGGCTTGGGCTTAACTTTTGGACTCTCAATCTTCATATCTGGACTTTCTTCTCTTTTTGGCCCAATTCTTCATTTTAACACTTTTGGTCTTCATTTCTTCAAGGTTTAAGCTCCTTTTTCTTCATTTCTTCATTTTCTTCAGTTTCTTCCAGTTTCGGATTAGTTTTTGCTCTTTTTTCTTCATTCTTTAATTAAAATACATTTCTGCAAATATTAACAAAATAAGTATCTAAAATCATATAAATGCACTAAAATGTATATAAATATAGGGATAAATTACTATAAAATATACTATCTATTTGATGCTTATCAAATATCCCCACACTTAAGTTCTGCTTGTCCTCAAGTAGAAAACTGAATAAAATTTAAAAATAAGCATCAAACTAATATTTAAGAATCAGAATACCAATACTAAAAATCTGTTTCATAAATTAAAAATTTAAACAATTTAATTAACATGGATAACTATAATGTATAAATAAAAATTATTATTATTTGTGTAATATATAGCTCATGAATGATTAATAATATATTTGTCCACTTTAAACAATCTATATTTATATTTCTGAATACACTTTTATTGTTAATATGTATATTACTTGTGATTTCCATATATGATATACCTTTAAATTTAGTTATACAATTTTCTTTTATATTCCAATTAAATATAGGAAATACATTTTTAAGAATCAAGACATTGGTGACAGGTCTGCATTTTCATGCAACAGAGCGACATAACTTGATTCAGGTTTAAGCAAAACCAGACTCCGTCAAACCATTTTGGCGACCTTATTAGGTATCTTTTATTTTTAAGACTTTTCAAGTACTTTTGACTTGCGTTTGCTTAATTTTTAAGTATATATTAATAGAAACCAGGTCTATACTTTCGTATAACAGAGGAAACCATCAATATATACCCCCAAATGTACTCACATAAGTAAAAAGATATAAAATTATTGCATAACAAATCTAAAAATTAAGACTTTTATGTCATACATCATATTATGTATCATAAAATAATAAACAAGTTATTTTATTAATTTATTAAAATTCAGAAATCTTCATATAGATTGCCTATTAGTACTCATATCATATAACTATATATCACTTCCTTTATTAAAGTAGCTTACGTTATATATACAAAACAGTTAATCCATATTAAAGTCTAAACTATTAAATATAAAACAAAACTTTTAACAAAAGTATTCTAACTAATAAATACTTAGTTATTCACTTAAATTTTCAAAAATTTTAGACAAGTCAAACTTAATTATTTAATTAAAGAAATTCTTTTTCTTACGAACCCTATCCCCACACTTAAATTATACAATGCCCTCATTGTATAAAAATTGATAAACAAAAGTGAGTAAGGGAAAGAAAAATAGAACAGAAAAACTCTCCTGACTGTAATTATAAATTTCATCATCGTCTAAGAAAAATCTGCTTGGTTGATTCCTTCATCTCTTGAAAAATAATATACAACATCCACACTTTCGTAGTTAATCACGATTGCATTTAGCATATGCAATAAGCCTTTAAACCCCTTGGTATCCCAAGTGGACGAGTTATAGTCTCGTGAGGGTTTCCAGTGAACATACCCACAAAGTTCATATTTAATAAGTAAGTAAAAACTTTATAAATAAAGTGCTGAACTTAATGCCAGTCTAATGCTATCAAAAATAAACAACCATATCAGCATGATAATAATAAATGTAATGAAATGTAAACATAATAATAAGTACAGTCATCCCAAATATAAATGTATCAAATGTATCCAAGACAATCTAATCATCATCTGAATCCTCCTGCCCTGGCTGTCTCGAAGGTCCAGCTCCATCATAAACCAAAGGAATATATGGCTGAAACTCGATAGACCTATCTCTCAACAGCTGCTGTAACAATCCAAGCTGATAATCAGATCTATGAAAACTCTCTCTCAAATCTATCAAATCTCTGCTCCATCCTGGCAAATCTCCTATCAATCGTATCCAATCTCCTACCATGCCCTATCTCAATCCTCTCCAGTCTCTGCTGAATATCATCATACAAATCACCCCGGCCACGACCTCTACCACGTCCTCTGCCTCTACCTACTGGCAGATCAATCTATGGTACCGGTATCTCCGGTACTGGTGGTATAACTGCTGCTGGTGGAACTGGGGGTCCTCTCAATCTAGCTCTCTGTACAGGCTGCTGTCCAGGTGCAACCTCTGGTGTCCACAACAAAACTCCCTCCTGAATAATCCCTAACTCAATCAACTTGTCCTCGCCTAGCAAGGACATCCCAGGTGTAACCGGTGTACAAGTCAAAAAATCAGCAGCTCCCATCTGATAATAATGAGCTAACCTAGTAACATACTGCCCTCCACATAAACTACTGGTCATCCTATGTCATGTCGCTCCAGTGGTCATCCAATGAACTAATCTCCAGGGAACATTGATCAGCGTCCCCTGAATCATAGTATGCAAATAAAAGAAATCGGGCTGATAGACCTTCTCAGGTCTAGTGTGTCTACCACAAATAGAAGATGATAACAACCTATGTAACAGTCTATGAACCGGGGTCCTCATATGTATATCTGAAGGCGCTCTCTCCCCATAATCAACAATCGCTAGCTGTCTCCAATACTCAGCTATCTCTACAGATGAATACTGCTCTACCATACCTGCAATCAAATGATCCCCAAAAGAATGGTTGTGGAGCTCATCTAATGTATAGAGCCCCACAGCTACCCCAAACTCAATCAAACTCATGGTCCTAGGCTGACCTCCTAAATAAAAAGAAATCGAAGGCTGGTCAAACTGTCTAGAAGCACTATCAAACCTAAGGGTGGTATAAAACTCAATAACAAGCTCCCTATAAATAATCTCGCGAATCTGAAATAATCTAACCCAAGCCAGAGAAACAAAACCAACATCACCTGACGATAACAGATAACTCTGAGTGATCAGCCTCCTCAGAGTAGCATCCCCAGTCTCACCCTCTCTGCGAGGATCTATAACTCTCTCCATAACTGACCAATCTAAAACATCTGGTGTCTCTACCGGCTGAGCAATATGCTCCAGTAATCCATCAGCAAACTCTACTCTCCTCTCTGGTGTAATCGACTCATGCTCAAAACGTAGGTAAGGATGTAGCTGGAAATCCTCTCTGTCTAATAATGCACGTCCTCTCTGTCTCCTGGTAGACATAACTGTAAAACAAACTTTAAATAACTGTGTTAGATATATTATAAACATTTCAAAAGATATTTGGGCAGCATTTCTGCTTAATTTTTGATAGCCACCTGTTTAATTTCTTAATATTAAAACTAAACAGTATACTTAATCCAACTATAATTTCTAAAATAATATCAAATCAAATAATATATCATCAATTCTACTATGTTCATTGTCTTGAAATAATATTGAATTTAACAACATTTGTAAAATGTAGTAAATATTCAAATATAATCTAACTGTCAAATTTTATAACGACACGTTTTAAGTATATCAAAAATTATGATGGTACGTCATTTCAAATCATTTTTAATTATAACTAAATGTTTTCAAAATTTACTTTTATGCAATAATACCGAATTTTTGTTTTGACTCATTTATCAAAAGAGTTTATTTCGAAAATATATCGATTCTAAAAAGTTTATAAAATGTAATAATATTTATTATTTCGGAATATATATAATTCAAATTCAAATATGAACTAGAATTTTATTTCAAAATTTTATTGAATAAAAAATGTACCATTTCCTAATATAAGTGTGGTTAACTAATTAAAAGTCGAATTTCTTAACGATTCGATCCGAAACAATCCGCAAACAAACCTCAAACCGCAAAAATCATAACCTAACTAACCTAAACTAATTTCTAAGCATTCCTAATCATCTAAACTAGCAAAATACTTACAATCAATCCATAAACCGCAATCGAAACTAAAACTTTCGGATTAAAATTCGGAAAAACGTAAAAACGAGTTTGGATAATACCTTTGATGATGTAAATCACAAAAACGCAATGCAAGGATGAAAATGCGATGATTCCTGGTCGAAATGCATTTGGTCCGATCGTATGTGTGCGTCTAAATATGTGTGTGTGTGTGTGTGTGTGTGTGAAAATGGCGGAAACCGATGGTTTCCTGGTTTTGATCGCAAAAGTATCCAACCACCGGTTGGGCTTCCCAACCGCCGGTTGGTTTAAAATTGGGTCAGGCCCTTTTCGGCCCATTTAAAAAATTCGTTGGGCTTAGGCCCATTAATACTTTATCTATATAATTCTAATATTTTTACAAATAAAATTTTAATTTGCGTAATACAACAATTTTTAGTACATTTACAAAATATCTACAAATCATAATCTATGTGTATTTCAAAATTTGTTTATGTTTTAGATAATAATTATTTTAAAATTTTTAAATAATAAATGGATAAAAAGAAATATTGTTTTGGCAATTTGTACTTTTAATATAAATTCATGTAATGCTGTTAATTGTGACAAATAACAGATATAATAAATCTTACCTTGGTATACATAGATTTTTCAATCGGTGATTGTGTCGACTCATCCACCGTTTGGAAATTCAATTGTCGACATTATCGAATTCCAACTATTGTTTCAATCTTTTTGTCACCAAAAATATTATATTTTGTATATCTGCAATCTTGTAAACAATGTTAAGCATAATTTCAAAACTTATTATTATAATCTCTTCTAAGTATTTTATGAAATTAATTTTTATCACTATTGCAACTCGTGTAAAAATCACGCGGGTGACCCGGGTTCGATCCCCGGCAGCGGCGCCAAAAACTTGATGTGTGTGTGTGTGTGAAAATGGCGGAAACCGATGGTTTTCTGGTTTATCCAACCGCCGGTTGGTTTAAAATTGGGTCAGGCCCTTTTCGGCCCATTTAAAAAATTTGTTGGGCTTAGGCCCATTAATACTTTATCTATATAATTCTAATATTTTTACAAATAAAATTTTAATTTGCGTAATACAACAATTTTTAGTACATTAAAAAAATATCTACAAATCATAATCTATGTGTATTTCAAAATTTGTTTATGTTTTAGATAATAATTATTTTAAAAATTTTAAATAATAAATGGATAAAAAGAAATATTGTTTTTGCAATTTGTACTTTTAATATAAATTCATGTAATGCTGTGTCGCACCCCCAAATTATGATGCGGAAGCGGGTCGGTTTGGGGCGCGACTAATCAATATATAAAGCACACAAGATTACATAATGAACGACCACTACATGCGTCGTTTACAAATACATTGATATTATAAAAGTTTTACACTGTTATAACATAGTTTACAAAAGCTCCTGAGTTCGATTGATAGAGATTCTATGGCATAACTAAATTATACAAAATATAGTAATGCATGACAATCTCTTGATGTCTGAATGTGACTCGAGCTAATGGGCATCTTGAGTGGCAGACCTACTGCTGCTGATCACCTGTGATACATGCTAAAATGGGTCAGCGAAAACGCTGGTGAGCTCACAGGTTTGTATGTCAACACATATTTGTATGAACCGCAAGATTTAATGATAATTGAATTTAAAATGCAATTAAGCAAAATAAAAGTTATACAGCCATGAGCACATAGTCTGAGCTTAACTCGAGATGTCAGGTCCACATTTAAGGTATCCTGATCGAGGTGCCTCCTACGAGTGCCTAATCGAACACTCGTCTACACAAATATTAATACATCCGTTTTTCTAGTTAGTGCGTGCTAACCCGGATGAGGCTGGTCAAACCTATATGGTACCATATACTAATATTCACGCTACTACGTATTACCAAACTATGCTGATGGAGGGCTTTAAAATGATTAGTGAAAATAACTCATGTAGTATTTGATTTCATGGTACTTGCGTTCATATTGTAAAACAAAACAGAGCAATGAAATCACACCCCTAGGTAAAAGTATTTAAAAAGGGGCTATGAGACTCACCTGAGCCTATAAGATGCTACTAAGCACAATTGATGATTCACAATGATTTGATGTCGTTACAACGACTGAACCTGCAGGGCGTCTTAGACGCGCAAGGTTTTGATAAATGATTAGATTATTGAAACCTGCCGGGCGTATTGAACGCGCAAGGTTTAATTGATTAGATGACTCTACGGACCATCTATGCTAGTTATCCCATTAACTAGTTATGACCAAACACTTTGGTTAATGATTATGTTTGAGTTTGTGAAAATGTTTACGGCCCATTGGTGATTGATTGAAATAATAATTCTTCAATTATTATTACTACTTTCATTTGTTGTGAACTTATAAAAGCATATTTGAAGTGTTTAAATGTTGTATCGTATAAGTATGAAATATGTCGCAATGTCAGACACTTAGTGTAAACCTTTAGTTTTAAGTTTATGGAAAAACGGAGGTCCGAAAACTAAAATATGCCATTTTGGACCCCTAGATGACTCCGGATGGCCTAAAACTGACTAGGCTAAGGTACTTAGCCTTGTCCATTGGGTTGTTTTTGAATGACCGAGCGAATTTGAGCCCAATCCGTTACAATAAATTTTTCATCGAGAAGCTACCCTGTTTTAAGTTGTTAAATCGTCGACGTTTTCGAAAATTTACATGTTCTGTTTTAGCTAGAATTCGCAGGGCTAGTTTATTGATCCGTTGGATCATGAAATATATAGGGGGAATCCGCCGTATTCATTTGAATACGCCGTATTGGTGGCTTTTGTGGGGAATACGCCGTATTCATTTGAATACGACCGTATTCATGAAAAATAGAGGGAATACGCCGGATTCCCATGAATCCGACCGTATTCATGGCAAACAACGGGAATACGCCGTATTCCATTGAATACGCCGTGTTCATGTTTTCTGGGCGGGAATACGCCGGATTCCCGTGAATCCGACCGTATTCCGAGGTCTGGTTCGAGTCTGTCTTGGCCAAAATCACCCAAACCCATATCTAATCCGAAATCAACAATCAATCATCTAATCTAACATCACTACATGATAATATATGCTATTTACAAACGAAATTACAAAGTTTAAGTTAACAATTTCCTTACAATTAATTTGACGAACGGATGATGATGATAATGGTGATGAAGAACACGAAGATGATGATGGTTTGATGTTGTTGCTGCAGATTGTTGTTGTTGTTGTTAGATTGTTGTTGTTGTTTGAAAATGAGAACCGAGAGAGAGCCGAGAGAGTTTGAGAATTTGAAGAAGAAAATGAAATGAAAACAAAGGGTGAGTTGGGTTTGTTCATCCGGCTCCAATTATTGGAGTCGGTTGGGCTCCCATTCGTGGTACAAAATACCCGTGTTTTTGTACCCGATCGAAAAGTAGTAAAATGTTTTAATTCGATAAATTCCTATAATTGATATCGTACGTATTTTAATCGAAGTATTTTAATAAAAATACTTTTAATGAGATATAAAAATATATCTTTGCTTTATCTTTCTGAGACGGACACGATTTAATTGATTTCGTCGCGTTTGAGTAAAAAGGTATAAAACGAAATACGTTTTGTTTTATCTAATGTAAATAATAATTAATATCTCCGATAATAATACATTATTTATATGTTTTGTTGCGAATGTTTTACATTAGTACGATACGAATACTTTATATATTATCAAAATAATATATAATAAATATGTAGATATTAAATAATCATTCGGTATTACTTAATATTTGATTTTCACCAATGCCGTATAAATGAATCGGAAATTTGGCCGATTTGAAAATGAACGATTAAATATAATCGTGAACTGATATATATTCAACAATATATACATTGATACATACAATTAGCCTAATACATAGCACTAATTACATGTATTTCTAAATGATTAGGAACTACAAACTAGTCCTAATTTGACGGGTGTCACATGCTGTTAGTTGTGACAAATAATAGATATAATAAATCTTACCTTGGTATACATAGATTTTTCAATCGGTGATTGTGTCGACTCATCCACCGTTTGGAAATTCAATTGTCGACATTATCGAATTCCAACTATTGTTTCAATCTTTTTGTCACCAAAAATATTATATTTTGTATATCTGCAATCTTGTAAACAATGTTAAGCATAATTTCAAAACTTATGTGACACTCCTCCAAATTAGGTATATAATTATACTTAATTACATGCATTTCTTACGCTAATTCCCTGCATTTGTGTTAAACTAAACCTATGATGTGATATGAGTCTAGCGAGCCCAAAGCAATAATACAAAAAGTATTACATTATACGTAGTATTTATAAATTACGTACGAACGTAGAAACGAAGCCGACAAAAATAATTAACCAGATTTGGTTATATGAAATAATTAATAATTCGATTATTAATTACGAGAAATTATATATCTATAACATATAGATAAAATGGTTCAATTATACGTTTAACATAAAACGTATTATATAACGAAGAGAAACAATTCTAAAACGTACTAAAAGGTCAAAATATGAAAAATGTTATTTTTCTAGTACGTTTTCAAGTATTTAGAACATTACTTCGAAATATGAATTCGAAACTCAACCGAAATTTGGCGCTTATTTGGACGCGCGCAGTAAAATGTACAAAAATGTACAACAACTAAAAATAATGATAACTTCATTATTCTGAAAATATATTACGAACCAGGAGAACATCTACAAAATAAAAATATAAAATGTTAAATTTTATATTGCTATAATTATATCCGTACTCGAAATTTCAGTACACAAACCGACCACCTAACTCAATAATTGAGGGAAAGCCATACCGTTTGAATCATTTCACTCCCACCCCTCTTTTTCCTCTGTGATCTTACGACATAACACACACACACAATCAATTTCCTCAATCTTCATTTCCTTCCTCTTTAAATTTTAACAAGATCAGAAGAGTAGCAGCAGCAGGAAGTGGAAGTGGAAGTGGAACAAAGGCCAGGAACAAATCCTCATCATCATCATCCGTATCATCACCCTCACCATCTCATCTTTGTAAGAAAACTTTCTAACTTTGATTTTCTTGCTTAAATTCGTATATATAACATGTTTAAACATCACAATCTATGTATATAAACAACAAATTTGAAAGATTGAAGCTTAAATGTTGAAAATGGTTTTTGAACCAAAAACTTGAAATCACAATTTAGATATGTAAAAGTTGTTATAAAAGAGATAAAACGTGATATGGTACTAGTGTAAAACCTTTGGAACGTATTGAATACGAACTATAAGCGATTGAAGTGAAAAACGACCAAAAATTGTGCAGCTCTGTTCTGCGTCTGATGCTTCTGTGCAGAAGCAAATGACGCGATCGCGTCATTTTCATGAATAAAACCTGCTAAAACCTTTTATTACTTCACGCGATCGCGTGAAACCAAAAACTTCAGAAACCTTCGAATTTCAGAACGACGCGATCGCGTGGTTTTCAACCACGATCGCGTGAACTTCTTCGTACCACCCGATCGCGTGATCTACTTAACCGATCGCGTGAATGTCATCAGTAGCCAAGACCTGTTGTGACTCAAACACGATGACCGAGTAATAGACAACCCAAATAATTACGATGAACTAGTAATAGACAAACCATGTATTACGATGAACTAGTAATGGACAAGCCATGTGATTACGATGAACTAGTAAATGACAACCCAAATGTTTTCGACGAACGAGTAACATACTTATAAACATATACAAACTTAAATACGTACATTTATCGAGTGAGATTATAAATGATTGAGACGTATTTATAGATGAACATTATGCGGGACAATTTGGACTTGTGTTTTGTAAACCTAAATGTCGAACAATAATTATATATATACGAGATATATATGAATGAAACAACAAACCAAAAATATATTTTTACGAATATACATATTCAACTATATAAGTATATATATGTATATGTACTTACACATTTCGGACAATTCGACAAACGAACAATACTTGGATAATATTATATATTTCCAACAACAATAATCAACGAAATACACAAACCTAAGAAATTGATAATTTCTTCAAACTAACGAACTATTAACATAAGTAAACAAAGTACTTATAGTTAATACATTATTGTGTATAGGTTGACTACGTTTGGGCTACGCTATCATATCTCGCTAGCATTCACATCCGAGCACTCACAGTGAGTTCACAAACCCCTTTTACATGTTTTAATGTTTTAAAACCTCGGGGTGGAAAACATAGAAATCGTATGTATAACTGCATGCGACAACTGTTTGAATACTTGATGTATTTACTTAAACTATTGATGAAATGAGATTTCATGTTGTGACTGATTAAATACGGTACGTATTTGCTTAAACTGTTTATGAAGGGGTACTTCATACTTGAACTGTTTGTGAAAGGGTATTTCACACAACTATTTGAACTATGTTTTATGAAATGTATTTCATAACTATTTTGGGAATTTAGGCAACGAATCTTGGTACAGATCTAGGCTGAACGATGTAGTGCATAAAAGACCTTATGGCTACAGACTATAACCATTAGCTAGGTGACTCTAGCCACTGAGTATACGGATAGTACTATCGCCGTGACGACCCTCCTACGGATTTGGGAGCGTATACTTAAATGTCCTACTTGGCACAACAACAGATTAGGGTCGTGGTTTGGTTATAGGGTTAGATCGGGTTACCTTACTTGACAGGTTTAGCTCACCTTTCAAGGGATCATCGTCTAAATATTCCCACTAAACTATTGATTAGGAAAGGATTTCCTACGTACACTGATTTGGAAATGTTAATCTTTATTTAGGTTAACTTGTGTTTCCTACTGATAACTGATTTAGGAAATGTTATTTGGTTAATAACTTGTGTTTCCTATTACAACTACAACTGATTTGGGAAATGTTATTTGTTAATAACTTGTGTTTCCTACTTGATAAACAACACTTATTTGGAAATGTTATTCTTAAATGATTAACTTGTGTTTCCTACATAACAAACAAACTTGTGAATTCACTCAACAATTTTGTTGACGATTTACTCTATGTTTTTCAGGGAATTAGCAGCGTAAGTAAGATCTGCATACATATCAGGACCGACTACCCTGGACTTGTTAGGATGCCACTACTTTTGGGACACTTGGATTTCCTCTGTATAACTGCAACTACTGCAGTCATACCTATGAAATCTACTGTTGATATTATGTATTTTATGAAATACTGATTTCAACTACTACTATTACTGTTACCACTTTTCAAGTGGTAATCTTTTGTAAAACTTTAACTAATGGCATCTTAATCTATTTCGTTCTGCAATAACCATATGCTCTGAGTATGTATGTATCTGTTGGTTGTTTTACTGCTCGCACCCCTGCCACGTCACTAAGCTTCCGCAAACCACTCTAGGTAATTGTAATTACCGTTTGGCGGGGTGTGACAGACTTGGTATCAGAGCCATTGGTTATAGCGAACTAGCAGTCTTTAAGTGACTTGGAACCTTAGAGACCTAGACTATAGCCTTGGCTAGAACATTTGTGCATTCATGCATACATACTTTGCATACAACTAACATAGTACTGACATGTCACACACAATACTTTTGTCTCAGCATGTCGAGACGCAAACCGATCTATATCACTGATTCCGATTCTGAGGAGGAGCCCATGGAGGCCTCCTACTTTAGCGTAGCGAGTACTGGAGTGACCACACACAGTGGACCATCTGCTTACATCACTCCTACCCCTGCACCAGCTATCGCGAGTACCTCTCGTGTGCCAGTACCTAGGATGACAGCTAGGATTAGTGTTCGGGATTTTCCCAGGGGACCACTCGCGCCGTGCGATAAGGCGCCAGTGACTGAGCCTGAGGTTCCAGTTGACGAGCCGCCACAGAAGAGGCTCCGACCTTCTCATCTGGATTGGATGCCTAGTGTATTGAGAGAGTGGAGATCACTAGAGGGTTTTCCCTCGACCTTTGAGATTGGAGAATCCTCCCATTCACCACCACCTGCACCTTTCACAGGTGAGCCTCTGGAGCTCACTGTACCTACCCTTGTGGCTGTGATTTACTCTGTGATTAGGAGATATGCTAGTCAGAGCAGAGACGTGATGGAGTTACTGAGTGATGCCTCCCGCACTGACATGGATATGACTATGCTCCATCAGAGGATGGATTTTGTGGAGACTCACCGTCAGACAGACTGGCAGAGTCTAGCATCCACCCGTGCACGCGTGGCAGCTTTAGAGAGGCGTGCTAGGGTGTCAAAGATTGTTGCTAGTGTTTGTGTGATGACTGCAGCAGTGATGGTTGCGGTTAGGATGTATTTACCATGGTTCCGTTAGGCCTGTGTATGGCGGTTTGTGTTTGCATTATATTAGATTATTACTTTTGGGGGATCACATATGTAAGTATTAGTTATGGACTAGCGGTATGTTGGATGGAACTTTGTTAGTAGAATGGGTATATGTACAGGAAACCCATCATCTTTTGTATAACGCTAACCATCGATGGGTATATTAGAAATCTCATCTCGTTTTGTACTAAACTCAAGTAACAGCGTTATGATCTTTAATATATAATATATGTTTGGTTTACATCTCGTGTTCATTTTGCTTATTATCAACCATATTATTTCCTCTTACAACTGTCGACTGGTGATTAAAACTATACGTTATCGATAACTTTGTGATCAATTCTTGTAAACCCTGAAACATATTGCATCTTGGTGATTGACTATTCTTGAGAACCTTTGAAATTAACGGTGTTAAACGACAATGAAAAGAAATATGTATTGGACATTATATAATGACGCCTGGCCAACGTGATTATATTATGCTAGATACATGTGGGTGTTTCAAAGTTGTATGGCACGTGTTGTAAAACCCTATTCATTCATCTTTTCATGTCATTCATTTCTATCAAATGTGAATCGTTGATCTATTCACATTCAATATCTCAACATTTACACTCTGCATTTTATTCATCGCAGAGCTGAATCATGCCTCCCAAACGACGAGTCACTAGAAATAGTCAAAAGACGACTACACCTCCAACACCACCCACTGAAACCACCGAACAAATGATCGCACGAAGAATAGCTGAAGGTATTGCTGAATATGAGGCAAGCCGTAATCGCGAACCCGTAGTTAACAACAGTGGATCTACCCCTGTTAATACTGAGACACCCGTGAATGCTAGCCGAGGGTGTTCATACAAAACATTTCAGGCTTGTAAGCCGATTTCTTTCCGTGGCACCGAGGGTGCAATTGGTATGATTCATTGGATAGAGAAAACTGAATCGGTATTGGACATTAGTGACTGTTCACCTGACTGTATGGTGAAGTATGCTACTTGCACTTTGGCTGACAAAGCGCTCACTTGGTGGAACAGTCAGATCCAATCACTTGGTCGACCAGCTGCTTATTCAATGTCATGGGGGACATTTAAGAATTTGATGTTGGAGGAATTCTGCCCTCGCAGTGAGATGCAGAAAATAGAAACAGAGTTGTGGAACATCACCATGATTGGTGCTGATATTGCTGGGTACACCACTAAGTTTCAGGAACTTGCACGTCTAGTGCCACATATGGTGACACCCGAGTATAAGCGTATTGAACGCTACATATTTGGTCTAGTACCACAAATCAGCAGTCTGGTGACGTCATCTAAACCGGACACATTCAGGAGTGCTGTTACTCTAGCACAAAGTTTGACCGATGAGGCAGTCAGGATGGGAAATCTGACTAAGAAAGCTGTGTCGGGAAAAAGTGAACCGAACAGTACTGATGTTAGTAGTTCTGGTGGTGCAAAGCGAAAGTGGAACGGTAGTGGTGCTGATCGCCAGGGTCAGCAAAACAAGAAACATTCTGGAAATGCGAAAGCATATGTTGCCACTACTACTGAATCGAAACCATATCTGGGTAACAAACCCAAATGTGATAAGTGCAACCGACACCACGAAGGAGGGTGTGGGTATTGTGGAAACTGTAGGGCATGGGGACATAGAACCCGAGAATGCAAAACTAACCCTCCCCCTCGGGCAAACACTGAGCGTCAAAACCAGGAGTGTTTTGAATGTGGCGAGCAGGGGCACTACCGCAACCGATGCCCTAAGCTCAACAACAACAACCAAAACCGCAACAACAACAACAACCGCGGTAACAACAATAACCGAGCCAACAACATCAACAATCAACCGGCTCAAGGAAGGGCATTTGTGATCGGAGCACAAGAGGCACGCCAGGACCCTAACACCATCACTGGTACGTTTCTTGTAAACAACCATTATGCCTCTGTGTTAATTGATTCGGGCGCTGATTTTTTGTGTCTACTGAGTTTAGACCACTATTAGAACTTGAATCCCGTAAATTAGACAACAAGTATACCATAGAATTAGCCGATGGTGAGTTGATCGAATCAGGAGAAATAGTACCGGGATGTACCTTGGAGTTAGAAGGCCATTTCTTCGAAATAGACTTACTACCGGTTAAGTTGGGAAGTTTTGACATTGTAGTCGGTATGGATTGGTTATCTAAGAACCGCGCTGAGATCATATGTTATGATAAACTGGTACGATTACCACTGTCAACAGGAGAAACATTTGTGGTTCAAGGTGAGAAACGAAAGAGTGACACAAAAATGATTTCGTGTTTGAAGGCCAGTAAATATCTCCGAAAGGGGTACCAAGCATTTCTGGCACACGTTGTAGAAAAGAAAACCGAGGAGCGACGTATAGACGATGTACCCATTGTACGCGACTATCCAGGAGTGTTCCCTGATGAGTTGCCGGGATTGCCACCCCCACGACAAGTCGAGTTTCACATTGACCTGGTGCCAGGAGCCGCACCTATCGCACGAGCACCTTATCGTCTAGCTCCCTCGAAAATGCAAGAGCTATCCACACAATTGCAAGAACTTCTAGACTTGGGATTCATCCGACCGAGCTTTTCCCCTTGGGGAGCTCCGGTTTTGTTTGTTAAGAAAAAGGATGGATCTATGCGGATGTGCATCGATTATCGGGAACTAAACAAGGTAACTATCAAGAACCGATACCCGTTACCACGCATTGACGATCTGTTTGATCAACTGCAAGGATCGAGTCATTATTCAAAAATTGACCTGCGATCTGGTTACCACCAACTCAAGGTACGAGAAGAGGATGTACCGAAAACTGCGTTTAGGACTCGATACGGTCATTACGAGTTCCTAGTCATGCCTTTTGGACTGACCAACGCACCAGCAGTATTCATGGACTTGATGAATAGAGTATGCAAACCCTATCTAGATAAATTCGTCATTGTGTTTATTGACGACATTTTGGTATACTCACGATCGAAAGAGGATCACGAGCAACATTTGAAGCTTATCCTCGAACTACTACAAAAAGAGAAGCTTTACGCAAAGTTCTCTAAGTGCGAATTTTGGATTCGAGAGGTTCAATTCCTTGGTCATGTGATAAATGACAAGGGAATTCACGTGGACCCATCCAAAATTGAGGCAATCAACAACTGGGAAGCACCGAAAACCCCAACTGAAGTACGACAATTTCTTGGTCTAGCTGGCTATTACAGGCGATTCATCGCAAACTTTTCAAAGATAGCCCAGCCACTTACCACATTAACTCAAAAAGACAAGAAATTTGTGTGGAATGAGAAACAAGAGAATGCATTCCAACTATTGAAGCAGAAACTGAGCAGCGCACCCATATTATCACTACCCGAAGGAGTAGATAACTTTGTTGTTTACTGTGATGCATCGCATCAGGGATTGGGTTGCGTACTGATGCAAAATGAAAGGGTCATTGCTTATGCATCACGACAACTAAAAGTGCATGAGAAAAACTATACGACTCATGATTTGGAATTGGGAGCCGTTGTTTTTGCACTGAAGATCTGGAGACACTACCTATACGGTACAAAGTGTACGATCTTCACTGATCATAAGAGCCTACAACATATATTCGACCAGAAAGAACTTAACATGAGACAACGACGTTGGGTCGAATTACTTAACGATTACGACTGTGAAATAAAGTATCACCCGGGTAAGGCTAACGTAGTAGCAGATGCCCTGAGTCGTAAGGAACGAATCAAACCTCGAAGAGTTCGAGCCTTGGGATTGACAATCCACTCGAATCTCATTACTCAAATTCGTGAAGCCCAAGAACTTGCTTTCACTCCCGAACGTCTTAAGGATGAATCCTTGAAAGGGATGGAAAAACAACTCGAGAAAAAGGACAACGGGGTGTTGTATTTCATGAACCGAATTTGGGTACCATGCGTAGATGAGTTACGCAAGCTGATTTTGGACGAGGCACACAAGTCCAACTACTCGATACATCCTGGTGCGGACAAGATGTACCAGGACTTGAAAGGCTTTTACTGGTGGCCTGGAATGAAACGTGACATTGCCACCTACGTTAGCAAATGCTTAACTTGCTCGAAGGTAAAGGTGGAATACCAAAAGCCGTCTGGGCTTTTGCAACAGCCTGAGTTGCCCAAATGGAAATGGGAACAAATAACAATGGACTTCATTACGAAGTTACCTAGAACGGCATCGGGAGCAAATGCCATATGGGTGATTGTCGATCGATTGACGAAATCAGCCCACTTTCTCGCTATTAAGGAAACGGATGGAATGGAGAAACTAGCTAAAATCTATATTAAAGAGATTGTTTCTCGGCATGGCGTGCCACTATCCATCATCTCTGATAGAGATGCACGATTCACTTCTCGCTTTTGGCAAACATTACAACAGGCAATGGGTACTCGACTTGATATGAGTACTGCCTACCACCCGCAGACTGACGGTCAAAGTGAACGAACGATACAGACGCTCGAAGACTTGTTGCGAGCATGTGTGATAGACTTTGGAGGTAACTGGGATACCCACCTACCTCTAGCTGAATTCTCTTACAACAATAGTTATCACACGAGTATACAGATGGCACCATTTGAGGCGTTATATGGACGCAAGTGCCGATCACCACTCTGTTGGGCAGAGTTGGACGACAGACAACTATCTGGACCCGAACTTGTCCAGGAAACCACTGACAAAATAACTCAAGTATTGAGTCGACTGAAAGCGGCACGAGATCGACAAAAGAGTTACGCTGATAACCGCCGTAAACCTCTTGAGTTTCAAGTAGGAGACAAGGTCCTACTCAAAGTATCGCCCTGGAAGGGAGTAGCACGATTTGGCAAACGAGGAAAGCTGAACCCACGATACATCGGACTCGTTTGAAATCCTTACTAGGGTTGGTCCTGTCGCTTATAAGCTCAAACTACCGCAAGAGCTTAGTAGCATACACGATACTTTCCACGTTAGCAACCTCAAAAAGTGTTTTTCTGACGAAACACTTATCCTTCCTCCTGACGAAGTCTTCATTGACTCAAAACTTAACTTTGTGGAGGAACCTGTTGAAGTTATGGATTCTAAAACTCAGAAACTTCGACACAAACGAATCAAATTGGTTAAAGTTCGTTGGAACTCGAAACATGGCCCAGAGTTTACCTGGGAACGAGAGGATGAAATGCGAAAGAAATACCCCAACCTATTTGAGAGCGTGACCGAGACTCACGGCTTGACTTAAATCTCGGGACGAGATTTCACTAACGGGGGGAGAATGTGACACTCCTCCAAATTAGGTATATAATTATACTTAATTACATGCATTTCTTACGCTAATTCCCTGCATTTGTGTTAAACTAAACCTATGATGTGATATGAGTCTAGCGAGCCCAAAGCAATAATACAAAAAGTATTACATTATACGTAGTATTTATAAATTACGTACGAACGTAGAAACGAAGCCGACAAAAATAATTAACCAGATTTGGTTATATGAAATAATTAATAATTCGATTATTAATTACGAGAAATTATATATCTATAACATATAGATAAAATGGTTCAATTATACGTTTAACATAAAACGTATTATATAACGAAGAGAAACAATTCTAAAACGTACCTAAAAGGTCAAAATATGAAAAATGTTATTTTTCTAGTACGTTTTCAAGTATTTAGAACATTACTTCGAAATATGAATTCGAAACTCAACCGAAATTTGGTGCTTATTTGGACGCGCGCAGTAAAATGTACAAAAATGTACAACAACTAAAAATAATGATAACTTCATTATTCTGAAAATATATTACGAACCAGGAGAACATCTACAAAATAAAAATATAAAATGTTAAATTTTATATTGCTATAATTATACCCGTACTCGAAATTTCAGTACACAAACCGACCACCTAACTCAATAATTGAGGGAAAGCCATACCGTTTGAATCATTTCACTCCCTCCCCTCTTTTTCCTCTGTGATCTTACGACATAACACACACACACAATCAATTTCCTCAATCTTCATTTCCTTCCTCTTTAAATTTTAACAAGATCAGAAGAGTAGCAGCAGCAGGAAGTGGAAGTGGAAGTGGAACAAAGGCCAGGAACAAATCCTCATCATCATCATCCGTATCATCACCCTCACCATCTCATCTTTGTAAGAAAACTTTCTAACTTTGATTTTCTTGCTTAAATTCGTATATATAACATGTTTAAACATCACAATCTATGTATATAAACAACAAATTTGAAAGATTGAAGCTTAAATGTTGAAAATGGTTTTTGAACCAAAAACTTGAAATCACAATTTAGATATGTAAAAGTTGTTATAAAAGAGATAAAACGTGATATGGTACTAGTGTAAAACCTTTGGAACGTATTGAATACGAACTATAAGCGATTGAAGTGAAAAACGACCAAAAATTGTGCAGCTCTGTTCTGCGTCTGATGCTTCTGTGCAGAAGCAAATGACGCGATCGCGTCATTTTCATGAACAAAACCTGCTAAAACCTTTTATTACTTCACGCGATCGCGTGAAACCAAAAACTTCAGAAACCTTCGAATTTCAGAACGACGCGATCGCGTGGTTTTCAACCACGATCGCGTGAACTTCTTCGTACCACCCGATTGCGTGATCTACTTAACCGATCGCGTGAATGTCATCAGTAGCCAAGACCTGTTGTGACTCAAACACGATGACCGAGTAATAGACAACCCAAATGATTACGATGAACTAGTAATAGACAAACCATGTATTACGATGAACTAGTAATGGACAAGCCATGTGATTACGATGAACTAGTAAATGACAACCCAAATGTTTTCGACGAACGAGTAACATACTTATAAACATATACAAACTTAAATACGTACATTTATCGAGTGAGATTATAAATGATTGAGACGTATTTATAGATGAACATTATGCGGGACAATTTGGACTTGTGTTTTGTAAACCTAAATGTCGAACAATAATTATATATATACGAGATATATATGAATGAAACAACAAACCAAAAATATATTTTTACGAATATACATATTCAACTATATAAGTATATATATGTATATGTACTTACACATTTCGGACAATTCGACAAACGAACAATACTTGGATAATATTATATATTTCCAACAACAATAATCAACGAAATACACAAACCTAAGAAATTGATAATTTCTTCAAACTAACGAACTATTAACATAAGTAAACAAAGTACTTATAGTTAATACATTATTGTGTATAGGTTGACTACGTTTGGGCTACGCTATCATATCTCGCTAGCATTCACATCCGAGCACTCACAGTGAGTTCACAAACCCCTTTTACATGTTTCAATGTTTTAAAACCTCGGGGTGGAAAACATAGAAATCGTATGTATAACTGCATGCGACAACTGTTTGAATACTTGATGTATTTACTTAAACTATTGATGAAATGAGATTTCATGTTGTGACTGATTAAATACGATACGTATTTGCTTAAACTGTTTATGAAGGGGTACTTCATACTTGAACTGTTTGTGAAAGGGTATTTCACACAACTATTTGAACTATGTTTTATGAAATGTATTTCATAACTATTTTGGGAATTTAGGCAACGAATCTTGGTACAGATCTAGGCTGAACGATGTAGTGCATAAAAGACCTTATGGCTACAGACTATAACCATTAGCTAGGTGACTCTAGCCACTGAGTATACGGATAGTACTATCGCCGTGACGACCCTCCAACGGATTTGGGAGCGTATACTTAAATGTCCTACTTGGCACAACAACAACAGATTAGGGTCGTGGTTTGGTTATAGGGTTAGATCGGGTTACCTTACTTGACAGGTTTAGCTCACCTTTCAAGGGATCATCGTCTAAATATTCCCACTAAACTATTGATTAGGAAAGGATTTCCTACGTACACTGATTTGGAAATGTTAATCTTTATTTAGGTTAACTTGTGTTTCCTACTGATAACTGATTTAGGAAATGTTATTTGGTTAATAACTTGTGTTTCCTATTACAACTACAACTGATTTGGGAAATGTTATTTGTTAATAACTTGTGTTTCCTACTTGATAAACAACACTTATTTGGAAATGTTATTCTTAAATGATTAACTTGTGTTTCCTACATAACAAACAAACTTGTGAATTCACTCAACAATTTTGTTGACGATTTACTCTATGTTTTTCAGGGAATTAGCAGCGTAAGTAAGATCTGCATACATATCAGGACGGACTACCCTGGACTTGTTAGGATGTCACTACTTTTGGGACACTTGGATTTCCTCTGTATAACTGCAACTACTGCAGTCATACCTATGAAATCTACTGTTGATATTATGTATTTTATGAAATACTGATTTCAACTACTACTATTACTGTTACCACTTTTCAAGTGGTAATCTTTTGTAAAACTTTAACTAATGGCATCTTAATCTATTTCGTTCTGCAATAACCATATGCTCTGAGTATGTATGTATCTGTTGGTTGTTTTACTGCTCGCACCCCGCCACGTCACTAAGCTTCCGCAAACCACTCTAGGTAATTGTAATTACCGTTTGGCGGGGTGTGACAACTTATTATTATAATCTCTTCTAAGTATTTTATGAAAAATTAATTTTTATCACTATTGCAACTCGTGTAAAAATCAATTCTAAATACTTAAAATTTTTATCATTTGTGTGGCTAATACAAATAAAGATGAGATAATCATATAATTCTGAAAACAATAAAATTCATATTAATCAAACATAAAACTAAAAACATTAAACTTTAAATATCCAAATAACATTCAAATTCTAAACTAAAACAAAAATTAGAAAGAATTTAACTAATTATTAAAAACGAAGAGGTTGCAAATGATCTTCAGAAATGATTTTAGATGCTCAAGCCTAATTCCCACTAATAGGTCTTCCAAAGTTCTCAGGATAAATTATGCGAAAGTGCAAATAGATCTTATTAGTTATCTCGGGTATTGGCGAAGCATATTCAGAAAAACTTTCATGATGAATCCTTTCAGCATCTTCTACTTCTATGAGTGTGTCAGCTACCCTTTTAACCTTCTTAGTTATTCTTCCATCTTCATCAGTTACCATGTAATTATCTTCAACCTTTGTTTCTCGTTCCACAAGATTATGTCTCAATGAATCCATTAACCCATAGAAACCTAAATGTATATCATGATAATCATATGTGTTATGAGTTCTCACTGCTTTTCCTATGTCCTTTAAGATTCTCCTATAGTATCCTTCTTGATGCTCTGTTGTTATCCCAGAATACCTAAAAGTATCTACCAACTGATAGTAAACTTCAGATAACCCTAAATGAAAAAGGTTATTTCTCTGATTATAATGAACTCCATTGTAAGCTAGCTGCAACTCCATTTTAGCATAAGTGACCAAGTTTGCCATTGGTTCATCAGAAAAGTATTCAGGAATTATACGCGTTCTTTCGTCCCATTCTCCATAGTAAAATTCGTCAACAATTTCTTGAACATAAAAGTCAACCGTACAATCAATGAAGAATCTTCCAGAACCAATATGCTCTCTAGCCTTTATTGAATTGAAGAAATCTTGAAAGTTTTCAAGTAAACATATATCAGCCATATTACTCAAGTTCCCAGTGGCATACTCTATTATCTCCTTAAGTTCTCTTAACATTTCTCTTTGTTTATCAGAATAAGGAAACAAAGACTTCTCAAATGTTTCATGCACATATGTATACTTCAACAATTGCTCTTCACAAAACGTTGGATCTACCATCTCATGCTCGCTCACAATATCATACTTCAGCTCATTTACATAGTTTATAAAATCATCTGTATCTCTAGTTTCATTAGATGTAACCTAAGCAGTGAATTGTTCTTCCATTTTCTTCATCAACTCTTTCTGATAATCAGTATACTCTAAAGTGGATTTGTGTATAAGTTCCATAATAAACCTAAGCTCATCTTCATGATACTCTAAGTAGTGAAACATATCTTCCTTATTTGAAACTACAGGGGGTGATTCATAGTCTTCTTCTTCATTAGATAGCTTGATCTTCTTGTTTGGTTCAAAAGAATGGTAATCTACTTCTATATCTTTGAAATCCATATTCTCATTTCCAAAGTCCATTTGCATCGACTCCATTCTAATAACAGCTAAATTTTTCTGTGCACAAAGAATAGCACATAGTTCAGATTACTTATCTAGTCCTTATCTAAGTAACTTATTATACAATTTTTCTTTTAATTTAATTTCCTTTACATTGCTAGTCAAAAAGATCTCGGTAGCTCCATTGATAGTACACAAAAGCGGAGAAACAGGTCAGCGCGAAGCTTATTAAAAACCTATTTCTTTCGAGAAGCACCTTACCTCTTATATGATAAATCAATAAGGTAGGGCTTTACTTTCCTTATACCTTCGTTTTTGTCAGTATTCTCAATGGGTGAGCCGATATTTCTTATTGATTTTGCAAAGTATCAGAAATAAAAATTATACAAGTAAAATAATTAGTTTAATTAAAATACACCGCTTCCCCGGTAAAACAAAAGTTCAACCGGTTAAGTGCTCCCCGGCAGCGGCGCCAAAAACTTGATGTGTGCTAAGTATAGGCAATTATAATAACAAGTTTAAATTAAGGAAATACTAAATAATACTATCACACAATTCAGGCAAGATTGACTCGTTCATGTAATATAGCTTAATAAGTAAGTCCAAATTCGAACACAAGGAACACAAGAAACGTGATTCTTATTTATAACTAATTATCTATTTATTCTAATTACAGATATTTACAATTATAATACAAATAAATAAAAGGATCCAATTTACAATAATCTACAAGATAAAGGGGACGTTTTAGTTCCGAACGAACATATTTATATTTATATTTTTGATACAGATTCTAATAGATAAGTTTTAGGAACAACTTAGGTATACTCAATTGGATAAAAGATTATAATCATTCAAACTATTATTTATTAAACTTATTATATGTATTTATGTCTATTTGCTTTGTTGGCTATTATTACTGGTGATTTACTAATGTAGAAGATCACTTAGGGTTAAGTCAAATCCTCATCATAGCAACACAATCATAAGGTTACGCAAAGTGTTACTAATTAATAAGCTCTATCATCAATTTATTAATACAATTTCTATGGTTAGGCTTGAATCGCAGTATTACTTTATATTAATGAATCATTCTTCGTTTATCGCATAAGGTTAAGATCAAAACATAAACACAATCACTTAATTTATATAAACAGTTTATGGTCTTCCTAGTTTAATATAAATCAGTCAAATTATGTCAAGAATAATCACAAATATATCATAATAAAGACAATTCTTGTATAATAAACATTCAATAATATAGTTCCAACATAAACATATAATTCAAATAATAAAACTCAATAAACATTCCTTTAAACAATTATAATGAAAACCTAATTCACAATTAAATCAAATAAACAATATCATAAATAACTCAATAAGGTTATTAAAGTTACAAGGATAAAGAAATCGAACCAATTGACGAACTAGCTTTTCCTAGGGTTATTAACCTTCAAACCCTAGCTCTTTAACCTCCAAAATCGCACCTAAAGTCGACCTAAAACCCTAACTTTCGGTTTTAGTATTCTTGAATCGTATATGGTTTAAGCTGATTTGAGCCTCTATTTATAGTTTTCAAAACCGACCTCCCAACCGCCGGTTGGGTTCTCCAACCACCGGTTTGAGGAATATGTATCCGGGTCCAACTCCACGTGTCTGCACCGCCTCTAAACCCTAAAGCCCAACCGCCGGTTGGTTAATCCAACCGCCGGTTGAATGTAAATTACAGAATATTCTAATTTCGGGCTTGGGCTTAACTTTTGGACTCTCAATCTTCATATCCGGACTTTCTTCTCTTTTTGGCCCAATTCTTCATTTTAACACTTTTGGTCTTCATTTCTTCAAGGTTTAAGCTCCTTTTTCTTCATTTCTTCATTTTCTTCAGTTTCTTCCAGTTTCGGATTAGTGTTTGCTCCTTTTTCTTCATTCTTTAATAAAAATACATTTCTGCAAATATTAACAAAATAAGTATCTAAATCATATAAATGCACTAAAATGTATATAAATATAGGGATAAATTACTATAACATATACTATCTATTTGATGCTTATCACTTATTCAGTGATCGTGTTGATAGTATGGCTCGGACTGAATTTCGGGACGAAATTCTCTCAACTAGGGGATACTGTGACAACCGTCACCAAACCGTTATCGTTGTTCGAGCCGTAAAAAGTCATTTTTGTAAAAATTCTAATTTCAAGGATTTATTTACATTAAAGTCTTCTTTTTTGAAAAACGAATCCAACGCAAAAAGAATCAACTCAATCCGACGTGTAACGAAGGAGTTATGAAGCAAAACGTAAACGAAAGACGAGCTGAGCAGATCACCAAAGATTGCGATTCACCAAAGATTGCGACGCTATCTGAACTTGGTCGCGACGTGAACTCAAGTCGGACATACCTGGTATAAAAACGCATTTTTAAACCCTAATTCGTATTCTAAACACCCACAGCCGATTTTGGACGATCTGGAGCGTATTGTTCTTCATATTTTCGATTCTCAAAGTCTAAGAACTCAATCACATCACCTCTCAATCATTGTATTGATCAAGAGATTGTTCGTACGTGTATATCGGTAAGAATCATGATCTACCTTTCGATTTCTTCTTATCCTTGAGGCATGATGAATAAATCCTCATGCCATATTGTTTATTTACAGATTCTAAGAGATTTATATTGTGCGGATTCTCGTTAATTGGTATAATCTCTATCCGATTCTTTCATCTAAACGTATTTCGATTGCTTTGTATTGTCGGCTTTCTTTCCGGTTTGATTCCATTGTATTCCGGGTACATGAAATCGTTAGGGTATTAATAAAATCAGTATATAAGTTGTTGAGAGTGAAATATTCGGTTGATTAAGCATTTGGATTGATTAGTATTAAGATTTAGGCTTAAACTTATAAACCCTAAATCTGGACAGATTTGTTTATCTGTTTGAGAAGGGTATAACTTGGTCGTTTTACAATGAATTTTGATGAAACTTGAGTCTAAACATAAGTATTAAGAGTCTACTTTCAAATGGCATTAGTTTCGTGTCCAAATGTTGAGTATAAGTTGGTCAAAATGATTTTATAAAAGTGAATGTCAAATCTGAGTTTTTCGGTTCATTGTTTTGGTTAACTTGTCGATTTTTGAAACGTATTTTAAACTAAAAATTAGGTCTTGGAACTTTTACTGAAGTGTTATCAAAGTGTTAAGTATTTTCTGTAAAAATATGATAATCTTTTAAAATTTCTAAGTATTTTAAATAAATTAAAACTTTTGTGAAGTTAGAAAGAGTCGATGGTTTAGAGCAGTTCACTTTGATGAATTTTTAAAAATAGTAAATCAATGTAATTGAATCTAGAAAAATTACTGAGTATTCTAAACACATTAAAATGTTGTTGGTAAAAATTATAGAGTCAAATGATTTCAATAAGTATTATTTTAAAATTTGTAAAATGGAACCAAACTTTTGGTCAGAATATGAGTTTTTCATTTGGGGTAGTTCTTGTGATAATACATTAGTAGAATTGTGAGAAAATGTAATAGAAGTGTTTTGGGCGTGGGAAACAATGGAATGACCTAGTTATGTCTAGGTTGTAACCCATGTGCATTATGATATTGTAGATTTGCGAGTGGTTTAGTGGATTACACTTAAGGGCGATACTTACATCATTTCTTGAGGTGAGTTTTCGTGGCCCCGTTTTCATTTACATATTTTCAAATTGGGGGAAAAGTATGCTCACATGTTTTATAAATTGTTTTATGCTGTGAAACGTATTCATTTTCATTTTGGACATATGCTTGAAATGTGTGACACTATGTGACTTATATGCATTGGTTGTTGGATTCATTTTTATCAAAGGCCTTACTCTTTCGAGGGTAAGTACCTAATGTGTACTGTTGGTATACATTGAAGGTCATGATTCGGGTGTTTTTATCAAAGGCCTTACTCTTTCGAGGGTAAGTACCTAATGTATGCTTAGGTGTACATTGAAGGTCATTTATGGGTAGCTACCGCATACACAGGATTTGGTTGGGTCATACTCCTTTGTGGGGTGATGACGGTTGGTGGAGATGTTTGGTTGGATTATTTCACTTGTGTAACAGTTCTATATGCATTGTCCTAACTTACTTTCATCACAGCAAAATGATTATTTTTCTGGTGTCTGATTTCAAACCTACTAAACTCACCAACATTCGTGTTGACATTTTTGAGCATATCTTTTCAGGTTATACCAGTGGACTTAAAGCAGAGGACAAGAGAACTTAATGGACCTTTAGGGTTGCATTAAGAGTTATTCAAGACTTGTGGTGCATCATTAAGGTTGTTTGTTAAGGCTTTTTTTGCCTTAACATTGTAGTGTACGTTTGTTTGTAAGCTTTTGAATTAGTTGTTGAAATGTATGCACGACATGAACCGTTATTCATATTATTGGCATCATGACACATTGGATATTGTATTTCATACAGACATCTTTATAATGATGTGTTGTGATCCTATCATGGTTATATCCCGTTGTTTCCGCTTTAGACAGGGTGTGACAATGTAGGCACGGTTCGAGTGGGGAAGATAGCTGTAGCTTGGGAATTTTATTGTATTGAAGTTTTCAAGACTCTGGCTTGTACTACTCAGTGTTACGCTGCTTAAATACTGGTTATTACTTATTCCTTTACTTACGGTTATTATGTTTTGTTTGCATAATATCTTTGTTTGTGTTGCGAATATTGCCATGCTATTTACGTAGTTTGATACTGTGACTGTTGAAATGTAGATATTAGGATTATGGATGATATTTAATTCATATTTAACATGCTATTATTGGTGATTGTTTTGCTGTATATCTGGTTGAGTTTTACATGAATATAGACTTAATCAAGTTTCCACCCTTTCCAGTCTTTCACATGACTATTGCCTTAGGATAGGATCTGATCAACCCTAATACTACGTAGATATAGTTATCTCATATTACAGTATTAAACTATGAATATTCCATAAATCGGCACAGTACTTCGTATAGCGTTGGAAACACCTCGTGTGGAGTACAAATACGTGGAAGCTAAGGAACTGCCGTAGGCCTATTTCATCGTGGAATACCTAAAAGTCACCCTTTTAGAATATGGTCTAGGAACAATAAAGCTGTGGAAATGCTTGCTGCACCGTACACCGTTAGTACACCAAGGTTAAAATACAGCTGTGGAAATGCTCGCTGCACCGTACACCGTTAGTACACCAAGGTTAACATACAGCTGTGGAACTACTTTAATGTATAGTACACCGTTAGTATGCCTTGAGTCTGGAACACTGTGGATATGCCAAATGCACTATACACCGTGAGTATACCTCGAGTCTGGAACACTGTGGATATGCCAATTGCACTGTACACCGTGAGTATTCCTAGGGATGAACCCCTGATAGCTAAGGAGGGTCTAATTCATGACGGAGTTAATTATGCTTAAACCTGATATAAATGAGTTCTGAAAAGAAAGCAAGTATTCGGCTGTAATACAAGATGCTTAAACAGCTTAATTCAACATAACTGACAGCTCAACATATATAGCATACAATTTGTACATACCTAGTGTTGTGGGTATATTTTCACTAACCTTTGCAGGATCCTAATTAGCATCATATGTACACCTCGTAGGTATGAAAGTCGTTTACATTTTATATTCGTGTCTCAGGATAATGATAGCTTGTAAGTCTGTTTTCAGGGTCACTTATATAATTAAGGATCCTGGATATATTCTTATTATTTATCTTGCAGGATCCTAGTCAGGATATATTTGTTTAACATAATTGTGCAGGACACTGGAAAAGGAAGATCCTTGAGTAAGGATCCTAAGTTAATTATGGGGTATACATAGCTCAGGATCCTGAACCTGTTTTAGTTCAGGATCATGCGCTGTTTAACGTGTTTATTTTCTTTGAGTATTGACCAGGTCATACATGGGACGCGTTAATGAGATATGCTCCGGATTATGTGGCTAGGCTATGATACGATTTGGAGAAGACGAAGTCAGCTGCACGTGTGGAATGAAGTCAAAAGAGACATTGGTGGTCTTCATCGTTCCTCGGAGGATCCCTGATATTTCGGAATTATTGTTAAACGCTCTTAGTATTTAAACGAGGCTTGGTTGATCGATTAGGTTAACGAATACTCACTACTCACAGCTGCAAATCACACAAACACTCTGCTATTTCTCTCATTTACACTTATTTCATCATCACTTAGCTAAATTCACACAAATTCACTTAGCTGATCATCCTTGTGCTCTTAGTTTGTAATCAATTACTTTCATTTTAATAAGATTAACAAAGGCAAGGATCATTTGATCCTTCCTGAGGTTTTGTGCCGGCGATCAACCTTGATCAAGGGCTTTCCTCGTATATCAATGTGTCGTCTTTGATTACTTGTCATTTACATTACTTTAATCGTATTCTTCTTAAATTTTCATTGTAAAATTAGCATTATCTGTTCTTGAGCTTTGATATTAAAACATTTGTTCAACAAGGATCTACATATTTAATCAATCATTTTACACAAAATATTTACTTACTAATAGAGATAATCGTGTTTCCACGTAATTATCTTGAGAGTAATTTTTACACCTGACCTCATAATCTAAATTTGATCACTTAATTGCTTTTAGTAATTTTTGACCAAAACAATTTGGCGCCCACCGTGGGGCAATTGGTGTTTTGCTTAATCAAACTTTTGTTAAAATCCTTGTTGAGTCATTTTTTCAAAAAATTTCTGTCAAAAATGTCGAGCCAAGGACGATCTACATCATCCACCATGCCATCATCATCATCTTCTGCTAGAACCACTCTTCCTCCCGCTCCACCTCTCACATCATCTCAGCAACAGAGGCAAAATGTCTATACGAGGCTACCGTCAGCTGGATCCACGTCTTCGGGGGCTGGATTCCTATCAGATCCAGACCCTGTTATGATTGCTAACCGGGATATTGTGTCTATGTTTACGCAGGTAAAAGAGCAGCTTCAACCAGTGGAAAGAAGCAACGAAATCCTGAGAAAGGATGTGGAGAATTTGAGGGCAAGAGATAGTACTCCCTCTACTCAAGTCACTACTCCTATCCGAAGCAGGATCCTTGATTTTGGCACTCCTCCATCTACGGAACATCAAGGAGATTTCATATCCATGCAAGGGAGCACTAGGATCCCGGATCCAATATTTGCTACAGGAGTTTCTACATCAAGGGGTCAACAATTTAATCCAGGATCCTCATACAGGACTCCTGACGGTGGTAACATGTTTAATAATTTTACTTCTAATAATACTGTAGGGACTAACAATTTTCAGGATCCTGGAGTTAGTCCTATGATGGCAAGGGAGATACAGAAACTGAAGGATATGATATCAAGTGTCCCTGGAGTTGTACAACCAATCCCTGAAGTCGCTCCAACAGCACATAGCATCTCAAGATTTGCACCACCTATCTGTGATGCTGAGATCCCGAATAGGTTTGAGACACCAAATATGAAGTTATACGATGGAACGACGGATCCTGAGGAGCATATTGCGCAATACCGGGAAAGAATGGAGATCATCCCAATTCCTTCTAATCTTTAAGAAGCATGCTTATGCAAGGGCTTTGGCTCTACTCTCACAGGATCCGCACTGAAATGGCTGTTAAACGTTCCCCCTTACTCTATTACTTCATTTGCTCATTTGGTTAATTTGTTTAATAATCAATTCTCTTGCAGTAGAACATTTGAAAAACTAATGAACTGATTTATACAGAGTTGTTCAAAAAGCTAATGAGTCTCTTTGAGATTTTGTAGGGAGATTCGGAAGAGAATCATTAAATATACCTAATTTGGATATGCATACTTCTGTGCAAGCCTTTAAGATGGGGATCAAAAGAGATTCCCCATTTTATGAGGATCTTGTTATGAATCCTTGCAGGAACCTCGATGAAGTCAGAAATAGGGCTTTAAGGTTTATCAGGCTGGAAGAAGATGCGATGATACAGAAAAGGGTGGATACTCAATCAGCATATGATAGGCCCAACAGGAAATCGGACTCATCCTCATTTAGATCAAGCAGGAGCAAACCGTATACCAGAAATGAGGATCGTCGTATGAATACTATCGACGAAGATGATGAAGAGTATCCTAAAATCACTGATTATAATTTTTCTGTGGATACAACAGATATATTATGTGCCATGCAGGATCTAGGAGATAAGGCGAGATGGCCGAAGAAGAGTGATAAATCTTATGCATGGAAGGATAAATCTAAATGGTGTGCATACCATGAGGATTTCGGCCACATAACGGAGAATTGCATAGCTCTCCGAAAAGAGATCAGCCATTTACTCAACAAAGGATACTTGAAGGATTTGCTTGGGAAAAAGAAGGATCACACAAAGGATCATAACACAGCTCAGGATCCTGGGGCTCAGGATAATCGCAGGATCCCTACTAGAGCAGGATCCCCACCTTCAGATGCCAAGGTAATCAATTTTATTTCTGGTGGCTCTGATATATTTGGCACTTCTTATTCTGCAGCAAAGAGGCACGCAAGGGAATCCAAATCAGAAAAGCCATACAAACCGACAAGGACTTCCATGAAGAAAGATGAGAAGGTTATAGCATTTGATGAGGATGATTTGGAAGAAGTTCAGGATCCTCACCATGATGGTTTGGTTATCACTCTTTATGTTGCCAATCATTTTGTACGAAGGATCCTGATCGATGGAGGAAGCTCAGTAAACATCATTCGTCTGGAGACCTTGAAAAGAATGGGTATTCCAGAATCGGAAATCACCTCAAGATCCACTATATTGGTAGGATTCAATAGGGAAGCAAAGAATACAGTTGGTGATATCAAGTTACCGATTTACATTGAAGGGGTAAACTCTATTCAGAAATTTTGTGTTATGGATTGTTTGTCAAGCTATAACATTATCCTAGGAAGGCCTTGGTTGCATGATATGAAAGCGGTACCATCAACGTATCATCAATGCGTCAAGTTACCAACTCCATGGGGGGTGGTCAAGATCAGTAGCGACCAACAAGAAGCGAAGGATTGTTATACAACATCAATAAAATCTACTGCCAAGCCTCCGTCAGCATAGCAATTAAAGAATAAGGCATGGGATGTCTTGGATACAAAAGAACAAGATGTCAAAGAAATGCCGCTGAACTCAAAGGATCCCGAGGAAAAGGTGCTAATAGGCACAGGGATCCCGAAGGATCTAGAACAGGATCTGATGAAGTTCTTAAACCACAGGAAATCAACTTTTTCCTGGAAGCCAGAAGATATGACAAGTATTTCTAAAGATATTATAACCCATAAACTTGGAATTGATAATAGTTTCAGGCCGGTTCAACAAAAAAGAAGAAAATTTGCGCCGGAAAGGAACGCTATTATCCAGGCGGATGTTGAAAGATTACTTGCTGCTGGCATGATAAGGGAAGTAAAATTTCCAAGATGGTTGACAAACGTGGTGGTGGTACAAAAGAAGAATGGAAAATGGAGAGTGTGCGTGGATTACACGGATCTCAATAAAGCATGCCCAAAGGATCCTTTTCCATTGCCTCATATAGATTCAATAGGGGATGCTACAGCTGGGCATGAGATCCTAACCTTTATGGATGCTTCATCAGGATTTCAACATATCCAGATGGAACCCGCAGACCAGGAAGACACAGCCTTCATAACCCCCACAGGTATCTATTGTTATGTTGATATGCCTTTTGGTCTTAAAAATGCAGGTGCAACATACCAAAGGCTAGTCAACATGATGTTCAAAGACCAATTGGGAAGCACAATGGAAGTATACATCGATGATATGGTAGTAAAGTCAAAGAAAACTGAGGATCATCTTCAGGATCTTAAGGTGGCCTTTGACATTCTGGATCAGTACAACATGAAGCTCAATCCTGCAAAATGCCACTTTGGAGTGGGGGCAGGAAAATTCTTGGAATATATGGTGACCAAGAGAGGGATAGAAGCTAGCCCAGAACAGATCGAAGCTATTCTGAACCTAAAGTCTCCATCAAGTCCGAAGGATATACAAAGGTTAACAGGAATGATAGCAGCTCTGAACTGTTTCATTTCAAGATCCTCAGATAGATGCAAGGAATTCTATGATATCCTCAAAAAGAACAAAAAGTTCGAGTGGGGAGAAAAGCATGAAGCTGCGTTTCAAGAACTGAAGAATTACTTGTCATCAGCTATGTTTGGGTCAAAAATAACTAAAAGCAATTAAGTGATCAAAATTAGTTTGTGAGGTCAGGTGTAAAAATTACTCTCAAGATAATTACGTAGAAACACGATTATCTCTATTAGTAAATAAATATTTTGTGTTAAAAAGATAGATTAAATGCGTAGATCCTTGTTGAACAAACGTTTTAATAAAGAAGCTCAAGAACAGATTGAGGATAATGCTACTTTGACAATGAAAACGTAAGAAGAACACAATTAAAGCAATATGAACTGTAAGTAAATAAAAATGACACGATGATATACGAGGAAAGCCCTTGATCAAGGTTGATCGCCGGCACAAAACCTCGGGAAGGATCAAACGATCCTTGCCTTTGTTAATCTTATTAAAATGAAAATAATTGATTACAAACTAAGAGCACAAGGATGATCGGCTAAGTGAATTTGTGTGAATTTAGCTAAGTGTTGATGAAATGATCGTAAAAGAACAAAATAATAGAGTGTTTGTGTGACTTGCAGTTGTGAGTAGTGAGTATTCGTTAACCTAATCGATCACCTGTCGCGGTCCCAAGCGGTCGGTCGGATTTTACTCCGGTCGTTAAACCTTCCGGCAAGGGCACACGGCAGTGTATTTTATATTTATTATGCTGGGTATCCTAAGTTTTGATACAACCTAAAGACCTAAAGGGCAGTAAGCGGTATGTATGACTCAAGTGTCGTTCTTCAAACTACAACGGGCATGGGAATCTAGGAGGATTAATTATCTTTTGTAATTTAGCTGGGGTTTTTAAAACTTTTGATAGGTTGGTTGGTTTTCTAATCTAATTACTGAAATTAAAAACTAAATTAAAGACAGGGGTTTGTACGGAGAACGCAGAGAAATCAAGATAAGGAATATGTTTGATGTGATTTCGGCAATGTTATTTGGATGGATAGTTATGAGGGATAAGGTTACTAGGTGCGATGACTAATCCGGTGAGGTCATAGAAACTTAATTGGTAGATAAAGTATTATGCCTACGACCTTTACTCGGCTTCCCACGTATTTGTATTAACGCTATACCGGACACTTGGACGTTTTACAGCTTTTCCGTTATACCAGTTAGGGTTCCAGATTACTCACTAGATATTCCTATATTTCTTAATGAGCTACAGCTACGATCCTACTATATACCTAACGTAGAGTTGTTCGCAATCAGATATATAATATGTCACAGGGATAGCAGTTATAGAATGTCCAGTACACCGGAAGTTCTCCCAAATGCACAGACCAATTCAACTGACAACTATCCTCTAATCCAGGTCCCCATTTATAGACATCCGAAGGACGTTAGTATCATGGCATGAATTGATCATTGAACAATAACATGAACATGGTTTAACCCGCGAAACTGGTTGGGATAATCTGTCTAGCGGTCAGCTGAACTGTTCATCATTAATCATACAGTCATTACAACTATTACATGCATGTTAACCTATCTGTATTATGTTTATCATGTTTATGAAAATCTAATTAGCAGGGCAGTGATAGTGTTTACGTATGTCTAGCATGCATTACCTAAGCAACAATCAAACAAGAACATGCAATAGGACGGAACACTAGTCATCACATTAACTGACCTAATAATTAAATCATGGGTATCCCGGAAGTTGTCCCAAAGATACGCAACAAACAAGCGTGAACCTAATCTATCTCTAATCCTATGCTTCGTTTCCCTCGGATGTGTTTCAATCAAGGGAACAACGACCATGTTGAGTTCATTGATCATCATACACAGAATAGTTGGCAATCCTACTTCTAGCAATTGGTCAGGTTCTAGGGAGGAGGATACAAACCACAGCATAAGTTGGATAGATAAACGGGCAGAGGTTCAGCTTATAAGTTCGCAAACAGTTTAAATTCATACAGACAAAGTAACAGCATGTTACAATTGGGAATCATTATTTCCACAACGGATTGTGCCCACGACTTTCATAGCTTCCATGTTCCGTACTACACACATTCGTGATGATTCCGGCGCTATACAAATGAAAGCCGTATAACGTTACCTCCGTTGTTTCATAATGGTGTCACCCCAATTGTATATTATATCATAACTATCCTAACATTGCATACATGACAACAAACATTGATTTGTCTAGCCTAGCATAATTCTAGCATTCATTCCTAAGCATGCATAATAAGAAAGCATAATTAAAAGAATAAATGCGAGAGATTGTATTAAACCTGAATAAGAGAGTAATACAGAAAAATCTTCACAAATCTGAAGTCTCGGAGTAACTCCGTACAAAAGCTACTAAGAGCTTCTACTCTAACCTACTAATTCTCCTCTAACTCCTAAGAGTAGTGCTAGAGAGAGAATGCTAACCTAATTCTAGAGAGAATGAAAATGTGAGAGGTGAAAGGTGTGTGAAATTATGAAATGGAGGTTAGTATTAATAGGAGTGTTGCGCTCACACCGTGTCGTTGTTTTTCAAATGATGACGCGAGCGCAGCAGGGGTTTTAAATTTATATTTTGTGGGGCTTAAATTAACCGTACTACCTACTTGATTAGTAAGCGGTAAGTATAACCTAAGATCGTTCTTTGATCCAAACGTGTGGGCGATTAAAGTTAACACTTTCAGTAGAGAAGTATTTAGGATGGCATAAAGTAGGTAGGTTTGGGATTTAAAGACAGATAATTAAAATGCAAGAAAGTAAATTGCAGGAAATTAAAATGCAGGAAAGCAGATAAAGATAAAGATGTGATTGCTGAGATTTCGATAATTAATATTTCAGGACGACAGAACAAATAGGGTTGATACTTAATATGGCAGTTAAACTACTAGGTGTAAACTATAGAGCCCTACCAACTCAGTTTCCCATTGGCGTGTCACTTGGAACTAGGTTATCGTGATTCTGATCGGAGCAATACGCAAACTTCCAATGCTCATCTAGTTGAAAGATGAGCAACCTATTTTGGTGTTAAACCGAGGTGCATGAATCAGTAGCGTATCGTCTCATAGGTCCGACCGTTCTTAACCCCTAAGGTAGTTTGCTACTCTATTAGCACGAAGATTAATAGCTTTGTATGTTTAGACCGCCGATTATGTAAGACTTAGTGTTTTATGAACTCTAGGTAACTAGGACTTTGTTCTTATCCCTAAGTCTCGTCTTTGTTTAATTAAGTTCTAATTACTTCGACTTATGACTTAAGTTCTCCTTTTCAAACAGTTATACATCTCCGGATTATCCGCAGTTTGATAAAACGTGTTTCATATGAGGACCATGCCTTTCAATAATAGACAGTGTACTTTACATGAGATTTCCACTGCTTCTTATATCCAACTCGCGGTCAAGAGTAATTGACAGTGAAAGTGACACTCTAACTACTTAAATGTAAAGCAGTGCAGAAAAGTAAACCTAATATATACAACGAGTGATTTCACTGTGTCTTACTTATTGCGTGTCATGGGCACAGATAACTACTTACCATAATTAAGGTTGATCAGGTCCTAATTACTAGGTTGCAGTCACGTGGATAACTGGAAAGGGTGCTCCATAAATTAAACTTAAATTCATAAAGTCCTAACAGTACAAGGGTTATTATCTCCTATTTTATCTGAACGTGTTTTACGAACATTATTTTATAATGCATTGATTCTCGTAGGATACACCAGTTAGTTGTGTAGTTGTATTATCCTTTCGGAGTTCCAACTTTTAAACCAGAGCTGATTCCAATGATATAACTACCTTCGGTTGTTTACCGGCTTCCGTACGTTTGTACTTTGCATAACACATTTCCAACACTATACTTAATAAACAGTTGAATAGGGGCCGTTATATCATTTTACGATTATCGTGCATTGATTGTGTAATGACATCCTTACTTATAATTATCTACATCATCAGCAATCACAATAATAAACTACTCGCAATTTATGGCAATAAATAAATCACATACGAGGCAATAATACATATTCAAAATATGAAATGAGACAAGTATAATAAAAGTTTAGATATCACCCGGAATTAAATGCGTAGCAGCGTATTATTATAATTGACAAACTCTTTCACACGTACAAAGATTGATCTCCGAATCTCTAGCGTTCGCCCTAGCTTCTACGTTAGTCCGTAGACTAATTACAATATTCCTAGAATGAGAAAGACTAAAAGACTACGAAAGATTTTCTAGTGAGAAAGAAAGAGTGAAATATGCTAGAATGTGTGCATATGTGGTGTGTGTTTCAAATGAACCTAATCCTCCTATTTATAGTTGAGATTTGGCTCACATTAGCACCAAGAGGTGCATGTTAGTAAAAGGTGGCCAAAAGGGTGCACCAGGTACCGTACAACACGAAAAGTAGGCGCACCGGGTACTGTACAACACGAAAAGTAGCCGCACCGGGTACTGTACAACACGAAAAGTAGGCGCACCGGGTACTGTACAACACGAAAAGTAGGCGCACCAGGTACCAAAAGTTACCAAAAACAGAAACCGAGGCGGGGCAAGGGTGGCCGGCGGCGGCCCAAGGGTGGACGGTGGCCGGCGGCGGCTGGCCCACCCCCGCCCCGTTTCGCCGTTTTTTGCTTCATTTCTTGATTAGTGCGTATTTTCTTCGTTATGCGTCCGTTTGCGTCGATTCTTTTTTTGTTGGATTTGTAATTCAAAAACGAAGATTTTGACATAAGATAGGCCTTGAAATGAGGTTCCTAGCTCTAGATATTGCGTACGAATCATTTGGATCTTCCGGCGGGCGTAGAATTTTCATTCTTTATCCGTTTTGGTTGATTCTTCTTCTGTTGGATTCGTATTTTGAAAACGAACATCTTGGGCAGAATGGATGTTGGTGGAGGACACTTTAGTCTTGAAATCTTGTTTTGATGCCTTGAATCTTCAAACGTGTGTGGAATCTTCGTTTCTCATCCGTTTTGCTTGATTTTTATCGTGCAACCTTGTTTTGACCATCTTGGCATAATGTTATTGATTTGTATTATATTTGAATTAAAATGCCAAGAATCATTCCAGAATGAGAGAGATATCGGTAGTAAAAACATGACTTTTTACGCGATATCAAGTATCCCACACTTAGAACTTTGCTTGTCCTCAAGCAAACTCATTCATAAAAACTTCTGGAAGGATTCTAATTGCATCATTTGCTAGAAATACTATTTTCAGAAAATATAAAATTATGGTTATGAAAGAGTTTTTTACTGGAAACTAAGGGTTTATAGAACTTGATACCTTCTTCGGGCAACTTATAAGGTGATCATGACTAGGCAATCCTCACAAGTGGGTCACTCAAATCACTCAAGTGTTTAGGGTTTCCTACTTACTAGTGCCAATCACTCGGATAGCCAGTCATGCAGCATTCTCGTCATAGGCTTGATCGAGAATCAAATCTCCTTCACTTTTGATGAGGATGATACTAACCTTTCGAGATATCTTGGAAGGAATCGGGTTTTTTTGGTTGAAGAAGGTAAGTGGTGAGGGGTGTGATGGTTTTCCTTGTATTTTCTTGAAGCTTTTCTTTGAAATTCCTTAGGTTTTTGAAAGGGCTACATAGCCTTTCTTCTTTGGATTCTTCCTTTTTCTTGGCCCCTTTTCATGATTGTGTCGGCGTGATTCTTTCGATTTCTTTTCTTCTATTCTGCCGATCTTAATAATGTACTTTGTGGCCTGGAAGGATTTTAATGATTTGGGTTATGTTGGCTTTTCTTGCAAAGGTCTTAGGAATTCGGGAGTGTCTCTGAAGGTTTGCGGGTTGATGAGACTTCTGTAGGTTCGGGATAAATGACAGGAGATTTTTATTGGGTGTGAAGAGTGGGTGTTGAGTGGGTGAATGTTTGATGGTGGAAAGGTGTTTTGGATTCCTTGGAAGCTATCAAGATAGGTTGTACCTATGCCACGTGTGGCATTCATCGATGTGATCTCGAAATGCATTACAAGAGCAAGTTCTAATTCAAATGCATACATCGGCACACACATGAAACAAAAAGTGAAGCATTAAAGTTGAATGCTAATTATGGGCTCAATCCTCACGAGTCGAATGTTTTGGTTAGTATGTGCCTAGCCATGTGTTGCCTTTTTCGTCCGTATCTTATTCTAAAACAGTTTTGTTTCTTTGTTAAAACTCGTTTCTCGCTGTAATTCATAGTTTTGAAGGATAGGATTTCTAAAGAGATGTTTTTGAATCCGAAAAATTTGAAAATTTTTCCATTTTTAGCCATTTGATGAAAATATTGTTTGGCTTACGGACAAGAGGTAAAACTTTACGGTTGTAGACCGAATATCCCACACTTAGAGGAACATTGTCCCTAGTGTTCGAATCTATTTGTTGAACACCTCTTGACGAAGTATCCCACACTTAGAGATTCTACTTATCTTTGGGTTGTTTCATAAGTGTTGTGTGGTATTAAGGATCCCACACTTAGTGTTGGAATATCGGGTGAGATAATCGAAGCTTTAAACGGATAGAGGGTTTTGGAACGGTGTACCACTTTTGCTGTATGCGTTGTTTGCTGATTGCCAGGAGTTTGCTAGTCTGCTGCTTGTAGCTTATGGCTCCAGAATTCTCCACCGTGGGGGTCTATTGCTTCCTTTGATCCGGTCTTCGATAAATAGTCGTTTGATCAAACAAACAATCCATTCAACAATCAAATAATAGCTGCTAATAAGAAAAATAAAGTGAAAGCATAATAAAATAGTAAATAGATAGATGTGATGTCGAAGCATCAATCGTACATCAATGCAGACAATAATAAAATAGTAAATAGAGTTTTGGTAGAAAGTAGAGAGAAGTCAGAAAGTGGAGTAATCCATTGCTCTGCTGATGATCATGCTGCTGCAGTAGATGTGGTAGGTCCAGGAGAAGTCTCGTCTGATGAAGAGTCATCATGCTGATCGTTGGTGCCTTCGTTTGATGCATCATGGATAGCTTCTTCGTCTGGCATACCGATTGTAAAAGCTCCTTGATCTACTAGCTGATCGATTAGTGGCCCGGATGGTATTTCGAAGCTGTCGAATGGGAACATGGCTGATCCTTGGTGTGTGTTGTCTTGGAAGAGATCTGTCTGTCTGTGAGATGAGACCGGCACAGGTATAGTAGCTAAAGGGATGGTATGTCTGCCAGTCCTGGGGCTCTGAATTGTGACAGTCCGTGCAGATACTCTAGATGTCCTGCTGCCTCTTGATGTGTGTACTCTAAATGACCCAACAACTGACGGAATAGTCTGTCTAGTGACTGGGACCTGCACTGGAGGTGGTTGTGGTCTAGGAATGATGATCCGAGGTGGTATAACATGGCCACGGCCTGGCGGTGGTCGAGGTGCTGGAGTAGGGACTACAAGTGGATATATGTGTGGTGGTGCTCGGCCCATCCCACATGGTAAGTGTGGTAGTGGAGTCATGGGCATCCCAGCTGCCTGCTGTCTCATGGCTGTATAGATCCTAATCTGCATCTGCATAGACCAATACCAATAATCTGGACCTGGAGGTGCCCCGTAGTGGTAGATGTATGTGGGTACTCGCGGTCTTGGGGCAAGAGTAGAAGGTTCTGTCCTAGTATGTGGTGACACCACTGGTGGTGGTGATGGGATGTCATCATTATCATCATCATCCTTATCATCGTCATTCTCGTCATCATTATCATCATCATCTGTATCTGAATCACTAGGTCCTTGCTGGCGTTTCCTTTTCTTTGTTTCCTTTGGCAGAATCAGGTCTGGTATCAACGTGTCAACACTGCCAGGATCTGCTGCCCATGCTTTGATGTAAACAGTACCATCTTTCGTGATCCGGAGTATTTCCATACTCCTAAGAAAATGGTAGTTTAGTGGCTTAGAGCTCCATCCTGATTTAAATCCCTCGACATCTGTTGTCCGAAGTAATCCCATCTTTCGCATCAATCTGGTGATTACTGAGCCCAAGTACGATCTTTTCTTTCCAAAGCCTTTTTCTTCTATAAGTCGCTGCGCAACTAAATAAGCAACCTGTATGTTTCTCTTGTCGAGAATACATGCCATAAGAGCGACATCAAATCCAGAAAATCGACCGCTAGTCGTATACTTCTCGTCAAATGAACAAGCTATGAGCTTGTTTAGGATTTGTAGGACTGGGTCTCTGAGTCGGGTTGCCTTAATACCCGAAAAGTATGGTGTAGGTGACCATTGACTCCATGCTTCAGCGTGTGTTGTTGCGATGGAAACAGAGGTGGCTCCAGTGATGAACAGAGGTGATTGTATCTCTTCTGGTGTGTACAAATCAAGGTGGAGCGAGAACTGGGCGAGTGATAAAGTGTGCGGGCTGCCCATGTACTGAAATGAGATCGAACATTCTTCAATTCTCTCCTTCTTCTGAAATTTGAAGGTGGCCATAAATTCAGTTACCATCTCCACATATACTGGCTCATCGATACTGAATAATCTCTTGAATGATTCAAACTGCTGCCCAAAAACTGTATAGGTAAGTATGCTTTTAAGTCTTTGCTTAAATCCTAATGCTTGCATAATATTCCAGTCAATGTGCCTGAGACACCCAAACTTCTTGTCTCTCCAGATACGTGCCATCTTGTCCTAAGCTGGTGTGGCACTCATGTATGCTAAGGATCCTGCAAGGGGTCATGCTGGGTTTAATTTCTTCTTTCGTGCCATTGTACCTGAGAACATTTAAAGTAATGGATCCTTTGAGAAAGAGAAATTTTAAGCACGCTTCAAAGAATTTCGAAGTGAGGGCTTTAATTTCTAGGCAATCTTAAAGATTACATTGAACATAAAATGTTCTCAAGCAACGAACAATTAAATTTTAACAAGGTAATATCATCATTCAGAAAAATATAGTCATGAAATGGCAACTGCTTTATTGTGAAGTATTGCAAAACTTGGCGTTTACCAAGTTTGAAATGTCAAGAATTCACAATTTATGCTAACATCATTACTGAAAGGGGTTTGACTTTGGGAGTACAAGTTAAAGTAAGGTTTTTTTTAATAAAATGTTTTGTCTTAAAAATTTCAATTCTTCAAGTTGACTTTTTAGGTCAAACTTCTCTTCAAATGATATTTTCAAATATCTGCATGCCATGATTGTAACCTATACATGATCTAACTTATTTCAAGCATTCCCTAATTGGTAAACAAACTAGGTTGTGCACAAAAAATTATCATGCCCATGTATTTGGCGTGGTCCAAGACTTAATATTCAAAGATGATGGTTCTCTAGTTAAATTGCCTAGTTTGACTAGTCAAGCAAGTACAAGTGTGGTCATGCAATTTTCAACCTATCATATTGTTCATGCAAGCTAGCCAACTTGTTGATGACTTTCAAAACTTACTAACCCTAATTTGTTCACATAGAGCAATTAACATAGAGTAATCATACAAAACACCATAATTACTTGGCATACTAACACTTAATTAAGCAAAGTTCTAAGCTAAATCAACGGGTCAAAGTTATTCCTATTGAAAAAGTCAAACATATGGCTAAGTGGTAGGAACATGTAGTAGCTAAGTATTTAATCAAGAAAAACTATATTTCTTAGTTACTAACCTAGCTATCTTCAAGAAACAAGCTTTTTCAAGTTCAAAGTGGGTTTTGTGATCATACCTTGCTTTTAGTGAATGAAATGCAAAAACGAAAGTACAACCGCGAAGTATATGCAACAAGGAGCTCGAAAGGACAAGAGATTATGTAATTTGATGGAGTTTTGATGGTGGAATCATGGTGGTCATGGCATGGCCGATTTTTTTAGAGGGAGGAGGGAGGAAGATGAAGTTTGTTAGATGATTTGAATTATGGGGAGTTAAGGAGGTTCATAGTGGTCCTTTAGGGTACATGTACTCACCCTAAGTACTATGGTACTCATATGGTCCCTAAGGTGAATTGAATGTCAAGTATTAATGTCTTGGATTAATTTACAATGTCCCACTAATAATGATAAGGAATCTTAAATGTGTTACTTGTAACTAGTTACTTGTTAGTCTCTTGTTACGTTGTAAATAATTTAAGAAACGCGCAAATTTTTGCAGAACAATCAAAATCAACTTTAAACATTAAACTCACGCTATTTTTGGTGTTTAAAAATCTTTGTCTGACGCGGGTTTATAGAATGTACTACTATTTCGGCAGAATGCTAAAAAGGTGTACGTTCTTTTAGAAGTGCGTGCGTTTTCAGACAATAATTAAAAAACGTTTTCTATTAAAGGGAATTTTCAAAAATTTATTATATATATGTATTAAAATATGCTCATTTAAAGTCGCGAGCCTTGACCGTTTTGGGAAGGAATTGCTTTAAGATTCGTTCCGCTCCCTCCATAGGGAAAGGGTCGAAATTTGCTCCCTTAATCGAACATTTTTTGGTACAAAACATTTTGATAGCTCCCAGATGACATTGTAAACTAGAAAATGACGATCCTCTAAACCTCCTAGGATCTCTCGTTCCTCATACCCTAAATTGACAAGATCATCAATCAATTTATTATACGCCTACCTTATCTTCTTGGGATTTGATAGACCGTCGCGTTCTCCTTTGTTTTTGTAGTTCAGATTGTGAGTAAGTTTATTCACAGCTTCCATAAACACATTCTCTTCCGGTGAATCAGGTTCTCCGGTTGTAAGTTTAACTAGCTTACAGAGTTCACTAATTTCGGCTTTTTGTGTGGAAGTGAAGGGGTATTTGGTGAAGGTGAAGATTCGAACAAGCTTGACGTGAAGGTCTTTTCTTTTTTCAAAGAAGCTTGTGTCGATTCTTTCCTTTGTGGAATTAGGAAAAACTTCTCGCAATTTTGAGATTAGGTAAGAAGCGGGGTCAACAAAGAACGGAATTTTACCAAGAAATGTGATAGGAATCATCGGGTTTTGTTCTATCCAGAACTCAAGTTTGTTGATCATTGTGGCGACATTGTGATTTATTAATATCATAGATATTGGAAGGTAATCCATGTCGGCAAATGATTCGAAGAGAAGATCTAAATCTTCTACAAACTTCAGTTCTTGGTCCTCGAAATTTGTGGAGGGACTTTCGCATTCTTGATTTGACAGACGAAGAAGAAGGTTTACTTGTTTTTCTAATCCAGCAATCGTTTCTCGTTGGTTGAAGGAAAACGGGAGATTGACATAGGTCAATTGCATGACGAATGCTTTATAGACGTCCGCCCTTCAGGAAGGATCGAAAGAAGCACCCAGGTGGCGTTCTTTAAAACAAGGTTGTTCTATTTCGACGGATGGAACCTTATCCACCACTCGGTATATGGTGTATTTAGGTTCGTATGAAGAGAATGGAAAGATATTGTCATTGTGAGAATCAGATATAGTTTGGGCATATACCGATATCTCAGGAATGAGGGTAATTAGGTCACACGTTTTCGGAGGTTTTACTTCATGATTTTCTTCGGGAAGATAATCGAAGTGGACAGAATTTGACACTTTAGGCATTTGCAAAGTTGGAGAGTGATCTTCTGGAGATGATGCCAGGTCAGGTAGCTGATTCGTGACATCAAAGTCCAGGAAATGGTTTGGAATGGAATGTGGGATCCTAAATTCTTCTAGGGAAGCATATAATTCATCCTTTGAAGTACAAATAGAAGTGGGTTTTTTAGATGTCATATTTAAACTAATATTATCCTAATTAACACTAAATTAACAGCAAATTAAATTAAAACCGCTTAAAGTAACTTTCGAGAGATTTCTAAGAAGGTGTCAATCGGAAGGATCTCCTAAATACTACTACTTAAGGTGGCTTGAATCTACGTTTGTGATTCCCCGGCAGCGGCGCCAAAAACTTGTTGCACTCACACCGTGTCGTTGTTTTTCAAATGATGACGCAAGCGCAGCAGGGGTTTTAAATTTATATTTTGCGGGGCTTAAATTAACCGTACTACCTACTTGATTAGTAAGCGGTAAGTATAACCTAAGATAGTTCTATGAATCCAAACGTGTGGGCGATTAAAGTTAACACTTTCAGTAGAGAAGTATTTAGGATGGCATAAAGTAGGTAGGTTTGGGATTTAAAGACAGATAATTAAAATGCAAGAAAGTAAATTGCAGGAAATTAAAATGCAGGAAAGCAGATAAAGATAAAGATGTGATTGCTGAGATTTCGATAATTAATATTTCAGGACGACAGAACAAATAGGGTTGATACTTAATATGGCAGTTAAACTACTAGGTGTAAACTATAGAGCCCTACCAACTCAGTTTCCCATTGGCGTGTCACTTGGAACTAGGTTATCGTGATTCTGATCGGAGCAATACGCAAACTTCCAATGCTCATCTAGTTGAAAGATGAGCAACCTATTTTGGTGTTAAACCGAGGTGCATGAATCAGTAGCGTATCGTCTCGTAGGTCCGACCGTTCTTAACCCCTAAGGTAGTTTACTACTCTATTAGCACGAAGATTAATAGCTTTGTATGTTTAGACCGCCGATTATGTAAGACTTAGTGTTTTATGAACTCTAGGTAACTAGGACTTTGTTCTTATCCCTAAGTCTCGTCTTTGTTTAATTAAGTTCTAATTACTTCGACTTATGACTTAAGTTCTCCTTTTCAAACAGTTATACATCTCCGGATTATCCGCAGTTTGATAAAACGTGTTTCATATGAGGACCATGCCTTTCAATAATAGACAGTGTACTTTACATGAGATTTCCACTGCTTCTTATATCCAACACGCGGTCAAGAGTAATTGACAGTGAAAGTGACACTCTAACTACTTAAATGTAAAGCAGTGCAGAAAAGTAAACCTAATATATACAACGAGTGATTTCACTGTGTCTTACTTATTGCGTGTCATGGGCACAGATAACTACTTACCATAATTAAGGTTGATCAGGTCCTAATTACTAGGTTGCAGTCACGTGGATAACTGGAAAGGGTGCTCCATAAATTAAACTTAAATTCATAAAGTCCTAACAGTACAAGGGTTATTATCTCCTATTTTATCTGAACGTGTTTTACGAACATTATTTTATAATGCATTGATTCTCGTAGGATACACCAGTTAGTTGTGTAGTTGTATTATCCTTTCGGAGTTCCAACTTTTAAACCAGAGCTGATTCCAATGATATAACTACCTTCGGTTGTTTACCGGCTTCCGTACGTTTGTACTTTGCATAACGCATTTCCAGCACTATACCGAATAAACAGTTGAATAGGGGCCGTTATATCATTTTACGATTATCATGCATTGATTGTGTAATGACATCCTTACTTATAATTATCTACATCATCAGCAATCACAATAATAAACTACTCGCAATTCATGGCAATAAATAAAGCACATACGAGGCAATAATACATATTCAAAATATGAAATGAGACAAGTATAATAAAAGTTTAGATATCACCCGGAATTAAATGCGTAGCAACGTATTATTATAATTGACAAACTCTTTCACACGTACAAAGATTGATCTCCGAATCTCTAGCGTTCGCCCTAGCTTCTACGTTAGTCCGTGGACTAATTAGAATATTCCTAGAATGAGAAAGACTAAAAGACTACGAAAGATTTTCTAGTGAGAAAGAAAGAGTGAAATATGCTAGAATGTGTGCATATGTGGTGTGTGTTTCAAATGAACCTAAGCCTCCTATTTATAGGTGATCTTTGGCTCACATTAGCACCAAGAGGTGCATGTTAGTAAAAGGTGGCCAAAAGGGTGCACCAGGTACCGTATAACACGAAAAGTAGGCGCACCGGGTACTGTACAACACGAAAAGTAGGCGCATCAGGTACCAAAAGTTACCAAAAATGGAAACCGAGGCGGCGCAAGGGTGGCCGACGGCGGCGTTTTGTAAAGTCAGAATCTAAATGGGTTGAAATAACCACTCTGTGTTATTGCTGGTAATTTTGTACAAGTCATTATAACTGTGATTATGACTGCCTGAAGAAACGAGTTTTAGCTGGTTGAAGAACAAACAAGGAGTTATAACTGAATGAAGTGATTATGACTGAAGTTGTAACTAGCAGAAGAAGAGAGTTATGACTGGTTGTATGATATTGCTGAAGTTATCACGGATCAAGTAGTTATGACTGATAATGTTATTTGTCTTTGTAAGTTATAGCTGATTATGAGTTATGACTGTTTAACCATTTGTGGTTATAACAGTTAGTTGTAATGAGTAGTTATAACTGTTTATGTTTTGTATGGCGGTTATATGAGTTTGAGTTATATATGGATTGTATTTTGTTTTCATATATGTAGGATGACTTGTAAAGGACTCTATAGTGTATAAATAGAGATCCTTAGAATCTAGAATAAATATAATTTTTAGCTTCAAGGTATAAACCTTAATACGTCTGTGTATTCGTCTTATTGAATTAATAAGATTGAAGCTTTTGGTTATTACGTGTTGAGCAAGTTTATATTATTTATTGTTTTGTTAAATAATTATTCCGCAGTTGTTTAACAATTAACAAAGCTTTACTGAAGATCTAGTTAGGGATTAACAAAGTGGTATCAGAGCTTTGGAAAAGCTTTATGTTTCCAGTAGATAATCGAAGTTTAGTAGAATATTAAGTTTGATCATAATGGCTGCAGTTGGCAATGAAGGTATTCAAGTTACAAAAATTCCCATGCTTGTTCCAGATGAGTTTGATCTCTGGAAAAATAGGATCAAACAATACATGCTTCTCACAGACTACAATATGTGGGACATTGTTGTTAATGGTCCAAGGTATGCTAAAGATGCAGATGGGAATAAATTAACTGAAAGACCACCTCCAACTACAGATAATGAGAGGAAAGAAAGAGCTACAGAGTTCAAGGCTCTGAGCACAATTCTGTTATCCATTCCTAATGAATATCAGAGAAGATTTGAAAACTGTGAGGATGCTAAAGTTCTTATGGAGGCTATTGAAAAGAGATTTGGAGGTAATGCAAATACCAGAAAGAACAAAAGGTCTCTTCTCAAACAACAGTTTGAGAATTTTAAATCTGTAAAAACTGAGACACTGACTCAGACATTTGACAGATTTTCTAAATTGGTTGGTGATCTGGAGAATCATAAAGTCAAGATTGATAAAGATGATCTCAATAGTAAGTTTTTAAGATCATTAGGAGAGGAATGGACCATGTATACAGTGGGATTGAGACAGAAATATGATTTAGAAGAAAAGGAGTTGGAAGACATCTATAATGATCTCAGGAATTTTGAACCTGAGATAGAGAGCAAAAAGCAAGTTTCTGGTTACTCTAATGATGTTGCTTTCATGTCTGTTGGAGTTACAAAAGGAAATCAAGCTCAAGGAGCTACTTTTGTGAATACTGGTGCAAGTTCATCAAATACCAGATCTAATGATGAAATCTTGGAATCTTTCTTTGCTAGTAATGTGAATTCTTCACTTACTAATGAAGATCTTGAACAGATTAACTCTGACGATCTGGAAGAGATGGACATTAAGTGGCAGATAGCTTTAATCACTCAAAGAGCAAAAAGGTTTATGCAAAGAACTGGTAGAAATAACTTTGCATACAAAAGGAGTGATGCTAATTGGTTTGATAAAAGCAAAGTAGAGTGCTTCAACTGTCATAAGATGGGTCACTTTGCCAGAGAGTACAGGAGTCCAAGACAGGAGCAGAATGGATAGAGGTCTATGTCATTCAATGGTGTGCAAAGAAGAAGTGTACCAATTCAAGGTGGTACATCAAGTGCTATGGTGAGTCAGGATGGACTCAACTTTGACTGGAGTGATCAGGAGGAGTATGAAGTGAAGAATGAAGCTCAAATGGCTATTGCTGAATCAGATAATAAGTCAGACGTTCCTTATGAGGTACAAGTTAAATTATGTTCTTCTGTGTGTAAACAAACTGTTAAGCATTATAGAGATCATAAACTTAAAATTTGAGAGGAACTTAAACAATGGGACATAAAGCACAGACACACAACTTTAGCCATAGAAAGTCTTGAAAAACATATTAAAGCATATGAGGTCAATGAAACACAATTTAAATATGACATTCAATATGCTAACTGGGAAAAAGATAATCTAAAAGCTAAGATAGAAGAATTGACTAAGAAACTTACTGATGTTACACATGAGAAAGAAAATGTTAAAATCAGTGTAGGTACCTTAGAATATGCTTCTAACAGTGTGAACAAGCTTATTGATTCACAAATCTTCACAAAGGCTAAATCTGGATTAGGTTACAATACTGTACCTCCACCTTATAACCAAAACTATTTCTCTAAAAACCTTGGAATTGATATTAATTCAATTAAGGAAGAGATGAAAGATGAGGTTAAAAAGGCTGATCCTGTAACAGAAGATGTGAATTATGATAAGCTTGAGGTTAGTGATTGGACTGAGGATGATAATAGTGATTTTAGCTCTGAGAGTGAAAAGATTTTTAAAACTGAATCATCTTCTAAGTGTGTCAAGAAGTCTGTAATTAGTCTAGTTTCTGAACTTAAGAGTGATAAACTAGAAGAGGGTAAGAAACTTTTTCAACAAAAGTTGAAGCAGGCTTTAGAGGATAGGAAGAAGGCTTTAGTAGAGATACATACTACCAAGAAAAAATCAAAATATGGTTCAGGTTATGATAGGAGTGCAGTTAAAACAGTTAACAAATCTGTAAGTGTTAAAACTAATTTAATTAACTGTGATAATTGCAAATGTAAAGCAAGTACTACTTTGAAGCCTAATTGTTTTCAAAAACCCAGGGGCAATCAGAGAAATTGGAATCAAATGATTTCACAAAAATTGGGTTCAAATTTTTCTGTAGTAAAAGAAAAGGCTTGCTTTATATGTGGTAAAACGGGTCATTTGGAATATAACTGTTATTTTAATCCAAGGAATAGAAAACAGTCATTATCTAATGCAAACATGATAAAGAAAAGGAATTTCAATTCAAAAGTTAATCATGTTGTTAATGATAAAAAGGTGTTCAGCATGGCTAATTCAGTTAAAACTATTCCAGTTAAAAATACTGAAGTAGTTATAACTGGTAAAATAGCCAACAGTCAAAATACTCAAGCAGGCAAAACTGTTATGACGTCTAGGAAAAATTTGAAGAAAAATGTTAAGTCAAGTGTTTTAACTGATAGGCATTTTAACAAGAAAAGTCATTTTATTACTGCCAAGCATAGTCTACCAGTCAGACCTGCTAAGTATAACATTAGTTGGATTTGGACTCCACACAGATCTAGTAGCTTTAAAAGTTCAAATACCAATAGTGCTTCACAATCAATGATCTTTAAGAAAGTTGATTATGTGAATGCACAAGGGAAACCCAAATCAAAATTGGTTTGGGTTCCCAAGAGAAACTAATTTTTCTCTTTTTGTCTTAATGTGCAGAACAAACCAAGAAGCTTATGGCATATTGATAGTGGTTGTTCAAGGCACATGACTGGTGATAGAAACAAGCTGAAGAATTTCAAATCTTTTGATGGTGGATATGTAGCATTTGGCAGCAATCCAAGAGGAGGAAAAATCACAAGCAAAGGGACAGTTAACAGTAATAAGATAAGTTTTGATGATGTTTATTTTGTTGAACAATTGAGGTACAATTTGCTGAGTGTGAGTCAAATCACAGATAAAAAGAATCATGTTCTTTTTACTGACACTAATTGCTATATTCTTTCTGAAAAATTTTTAATTCCTGAAAATCTGATTTTATTGAAAATACCAAGAAAGGATAATGTATATAAGTGTGACTTAGCAAACATGGAACCTCAATCACAATTAAACTGTCTTATTTCTAAAGCAAATGTCAATGAATCTGAATTGTGGCATAAAAGGATGTGTCATGTGAATTACAAAACCATTAATAAGCTTGTAAAAAGCAAACTTGTTAGAGGTTTACCTGAGAAGGTATATTCATGTGATGATCACTGTGTTTCATGTAAAAAAGGAAAGCAACATAAGTCCTCTTTCAAGTCCAAAGTAGTTAACACAAACACTACACCCTTACACCTACTGCATATGGACTTATTTGGACCAACCAATATAAGTAGTCTAGGTAAAAAGTCTTACTGTCTTGTAGTAATTGATGACTATACCAGATTCACTTGGGTTTTCTTTCTTAGAACAAAAGATGAGACAGGTGAACAACTTAGATCATTTATAACTAAGATGGAAAATCAATTGGATATGAAGGTTAAAGTCATTAAGAGTGATAATGGGACAGAATTTAAAAATAATGAGATGGATAAGTTCTGTGAATTTAAGGGTATTAAGAGGGAGTTTAGTGCCCCTAGGACTCCACAACAGAATGGAGTAGCTGAGAGGAGAAATAGGACACTAATTGAGGCTGCCAGAACTATGCTAGCTGATGCAAAACTACCTATGTCTTTTTGGGCAGAGGCAGTTAGCACAGCTTGCTATGTACAAAATAGAGTATTAGTTGTTAAGCCTCACACTAAGACACCATATGAATTGTTGTTTAAAAGAAAACCTTTGGTTAGCTTTTTAAAATCTTTTGGATGTCAGTGTACAATCTTAAATACCAAAGATCACCTAGGCAAGTTTGAGAGTAAGGCTGATGAGGGATTATTTGTTGGATATTCTGTTCAGAGTAAGGCTTATAGAGTATTCAATCAAAGAACCAGAATCATAGAAGAGACAATCAATGTTACCTTTAATGAACACACTGCTAATCCTGTAGGAAAAGGGCCTCCTTCTTTGTTTGATCTTGATGCACTTAATTCTGCTTTTAGATATACAACTGTAGACTCTAGTGCAGGTACAAGTGATTTTGCAGGTTCAAATACAGGAAATGATGCAGCTGTGACAGGAGAAGAAATGCAAAAGAAGACTTCACAATTGGAGTATGTTTTATTTCCAATATGGAGTCCTGATCCTCCAGAGGTACTTGATTCATCAACAAAGCAACCATTTCAGCCAGAGGATGAGGATAAATCTGAAGGACAGAATAAAAGTGATGGTATTCATCAGGATATGTCAAGTGGGAGTGATAAGACTCCAGTTCAACAGAGTTACAGTAATACAGAACAAAGAACAAGTACTTCAAGATTGCTTGTTGATGCAGTGACAGAAGATGTTAGGAAAACTCTTATAGGAGAATTTGATGATCTTTCACCTTCAAGGTTGGAACAGATGAATTATCTGCATAAGATGAATACAACTCCTTTGACACAAAGGATTTCACAGTCAGTAACCAGTTCTGATTCTGGTCCAGAGTTGAATTATACCAACTTGGAATCTGAGATACAGGAAACACCTACTTCTCATTATATCTCTCATAGGGATCATCCACTTGAGAATGTTATTGGATCCATTAATTCTGCTGTTCAAACCAGGAAACAGATTCAGAAAAATACATCTTTTGAAGAAGGTGAGCAACTCCAAAGCTCATCTGATGATGAAGGAGAACAGTATTCTTCCTTAAATGCTTGTTCCTTATCTCAGATTGAACCTAAAAAGATCACTGAAGCTTTAAAGTATCCAAGTTGGATTGAGGCAATGCAAGAAGAGCTTCTTCAATTCAAGATTCAAGAAGTATGGACTTTGACTGATTTGCCAAAAGGAAAAAGGGCAATTGGCACTAGATGGGTTTTCAGAAATAAGAAGGATGAAAGAGGTATTGTGATCAAGAATAAGGCAAGATTGGTAGCACAGGGATATACTCAAGAGGAAGGCATTGATTATGAGGATGTGTTTGCACCTGTTGCTAGAATAGAAGCTATTAGGCTGTTTCTGGCTTTTGCTACTTTTAAGGGATTCAAGGTGTACCAAATGGATGTTAAAACTGCTTTTCTGCATGGTAGAATAGATGAAGAAGTGTATGTTTGTCAACCACCAGGGTTTGAAGATCCAGAGTATCCTGATAAAGTGTTAAAACTACAAAAGGCTCTTTATGGCTTACATCAAGCACCCAGGCTTTGGTATCACACTTTGTCAGTTTATTTAATGGAGAATGGATTCAAGAGAGGTACAATAGACAAGACTTTATTCATAAAAAGAATTAAGAATGATATTCTACTAGTTCAAGTCTATGTAGATGATATCATTTTTGGTTCTACAAATGATAGTCTTTGTAAGGAATTTGAGGCTACAATGCACAGTAGGTTTAGTATGAGTTCTATGGGAGAGTTAACATTCTTTTTGGGACTACAAGTACTACAAAAACCTGATGGAATTTTCATCTCACAAGAAAAGTATGTTAAAGACATATTACAGAAGTTTGGGTATATGGATGCTAAGATAGCAAGTACACCAATGGAAGCACATAAGTCTTTAACAGCTGATCTGTAACACCCCCAATTTAATGATTTGCGGAAGCATACTTGGGTGTTACTAATCAATATACAAAGCACAAGATATACAGTAAACGACCTCTAAATGAGACGTTGTAAAACGATTTCATAAAAATATATGTTTGAAAACTTAATGTTTTCGTATACAAAAATAGTTCCCTAGAGTCCACGCGTATGGCGGGAGATTCTATTACATAATCAACATGTACAAAAGATAATGCTGAGAATCTCCGTTAATGCAGTTTAGTCGAAATCATGTGACTCTGGCTATGTCCTGGAGAAATCCTACTCCATATGAGTACCTGAGAATACATGCTAAAAGGTCAACACGAATGTTGGTGAATCTCACAGGTTTGTAAGAAATATCAGTTTTGAACACAAGATTTCATAAGTAGTGCCCGCAAGCGTAAATCAAGTATTTGCAAATCCAGCAAATGTAAGTAAGTAAGTTATACCGTTGCCATGAGGCTCATAATCGAAGCTTAACCCGTAAGTAATAAGTTGCTCCCGTGACATGCTCGTAACTGAGCAAGCATAAGTAACGAAATAATAGTCGCCCGTTTATACAGAACGGTTCGTGGTAGCGCTACTACCCCGGGCGGGGAGGGTCATTTCCCTAATGGATCCATTAACTAGTGTTCGCGCTTAAGTCCATAACTAACGATATATGATGGAGAGACTTCTGTAAGTAGTAAATAACTCATGCAATTCCGTTTGGTATAGTAAGCAGTTTAGTACTTGTGTTCAAGAAAAGTAAGCAATGTATCTCACCCCGTAGGTAAAACAGTAAAAGTGGGGCTGTAAGACTCACCTGAGTCGAGTAGTAAGCGGTGGAAATCAGTAAGTAGTGAGCAGGTTCTCCGAACCCGTAACCTTTAAATGCCTAAACATATAAAGTCAAGTAAGTAGATGTCTCGCAATACCATCTAGTCTAGTTGTCTACACAACTCGTTATGTCCAATGTTGTTTCGTCATTGTTTGTTCTTAGAAAACATGGTTGGCCCGTTGGTGACGGTTTGTATTAATAGTCTTGATGTTATCACAATGATTTTGAAGTGTTATACTTGAAAAGTATATCCCATTATGTTCGAAAAGTTGTATCATATAAGCGTTTCGAAGTCGTACAAGTTTGACACTTGGTGAGAAATGTGCTTACGGAATTTAAGTACGGGGGTCCGGGGGAAGCGCCCCTGGCGGGGTCCAAGGGGCTAGCCCCTGGCTGGGGTCGAGATGCCAGGTCAGCTCGAAAAATTTTTGTTTCTACTATATTGCTTTGGTGAAAAACGCATCTGGGATCTGAATTTGGGTAAAATCGAGTGATAAATTTCGAGTCTCGACACTTAGTAAAAATCTGTGTTTTTGAGGTTCTGGTTTGTGCGACGTTGGGTGCGACGTCGCAGATCCTGACTGCGACGTTGAGCATGACGTCGCTATGTGCGACTTTCGCAATTTAATGCGACGTTGTACGTGGCGTCGCTATATGCGACGCTGTTGATTTCTGCGACGTAAGGGTTTGCGTCGCTAAATGCGACGTTCGCAAGTCAATGCGACGTTGGGGATGACGTCGCTATATGCGACGTTGTGAGGTGTTTAGCGACGTTGTAACTGACGTCGCAATCGGGCCAAGCCAGATGCGACGTCGGCGACTGATATGGTTCCGGTGGCCGGAAAATCGGCCGAACGACTTCCGTTTGGTCCAAATCTTTTACCCAACCCATATTTGGACATCTTAAGCACATATAAACCATAAAAAAGTAAAAATGGGTAAAAACGGAGAGTTTCGGGTTTTGTCAGAAACTTACGAAATGCCGAAATGAAAATCCGGAAAGGTAGGAATGTAGATCGTGTTGTCGTGGTCACATTTCTCCAAAGGAGTGGTATGATCCGGCGATGTTTCGTGGTGTTATTTAGCGATTTTTGGTGATGGAGGTGGTTTGGTGTTGAGAGCAAAAGAGAAGTAAGAGAGAGAAAGAAAAGTGGAAATGGGAAAAAGAAAAGGAGGTGGTGGGGTGTTGGTGAAAGCCTCACCTCACCCAGTCTCCGTTCCGTGCCCCGTGTGGTGTTCGTTTTCTCCGTCGTTTAGGCGTTAAATATTTATTTTACGCGTTTAATTATATATTTTAAAATTACAAACTTTTGTTAAATAATTTACTTGTATTATTTCTTTAAATCCTTAATAGTTTGAAGTATGATATAGTTTAAATAAATTTAAGTACTTTTGTTTTTAAATCGTGTAAACTTTAATTGAGTGATACGAGATAATTACTAATTATTAGAAGATAGCATTTTGGGCACAATTGCGTTATTTAGTTTATAAACATTTGTTCACCAACGTCCATTTTAATCGAATAGAATTTCATTCTATTTAAGTTGCGTACGATTTAAGTCAAATCGCAAAGTTGTATATATTTACCAATATATACTCCGATACATAAATTAGCCTAACACAAAACTAATTACATGTATTTACAAAGAATTAGGCGCTAATAACTAGCCCTAATTTGGCGGTTGTTACATGATCCAGATGGAGAAGAAGTGGATGTACATTTGTATAGGTCAATGATAGGTTCACTCATGTATCTGACCTCTTCTAGGCCAGATATAATGTTTGCTGTGTGTGCTGTTGCACGATTTCAAACATGTCCAAAGCAATTACATCTGTTTGCAGTTAAAAGGATTTTTAGATATTTAAAGGGACAACCCAAATTGGGCCTTTGGTATCCAAAAAGTAATTCCTTTGATCTAATTGCATACAGAGATAGTGATTATGGTGGTGCAAATTTGGATAGAAAGTCAACCTCAGGAGGATGCCAATTTTTAGGAGAAAGGCTAGTCTCATGGCAATGTAAGAAGCAAACCACAGTCTCAACATCAACTGCAGAAGCTGAATATGTAGCTGCTGCAAGATGTTGTTCTTAGGTCTTATGGATTCAGAATCAAATGCTTGATTATGGTTTTACTCTTCTTAATACTCCTATATTAATTGATAATACTTCTGCTATCAGTATCATTAATAACCCTGTGAAGCATTCCAAAACTAAACATATAGAGATAAGATATCATTTTATAAGAGATTGTAATGAAAAACGACTGATTCAAATAGAAAAGGTGCATACTGATAATCAACTTGCAGATCTGTTTACTAAAGCTTTTGATGTTAGCAGGTTTACATTTTTGGTTACCAGTATTGGCATGTTAAATTGTACTTAATCTTTTCATTTGAGATAGTTATTCTGTAAATATTCTTATTCTCTATTGGGTTATTAACTGTTACTGTAGGTACTGATGTCACAGTGTAATTATGACTGTTGTTATCAATGGTTATGGTTATTACTGTCTTTGTTTCTTTTTCTGTCATCGTTTTAACTGGTTTAGTTATACTTATAACTGGTTATTATTGTTACTATCTTGTTATGCCTGATCTACAGTTATAACTGGTAGTAACAATTCTTACAGAGTTATTCTTATAAATGTCTTGGTTATTATGATTGTATATTGTTGTACTAACCACGCAGGTTATAGCTTGGAGTTTTTATTTGTTTTTGGTTAAGTTAAAAAAAAAAAAAAAGGGAGTATATTTTTGACTAATTTTGGCTATCTTTTATTTACTATTTATATTAATTGGATAATGCGTTGGTCGGTTATTTCCAGTTATATAAATTAGTAATTGGCCTGGTTAGTTATTACTGATTCTTTGTTATAACTGGTTCAGTCATAGTTTTGCCTGATACTTTTAAGTTATGACGGCATTTGTTTCTCTCAGTTATTACGGATAGTGTTTTCATGAAGTTATTACTGGTTGTTATTTCTTTGGTTATAACTGACTTCTTTTGTTTAGTTATTCCTGATCTCTATATACCAGTTATAAACCCTAAAACACTTTACACTTACAACAAAGGCAGTTATTTCTTTCATTTATCATTTTTCTCTGCGCGCCCAACTAACATTCAAATCATTCACTATTCGATTCAATGGCTGAACAACAAAATCAAAATCAAGAACAGTTACCTTTCGCACCTCTTCACAATCAAGTTGCTTATTTGGTGAGACACGATTCTTCGAAAGCTTTTTGGCCTATAGTTGGTTTCTTGCGTAATAGCCACATATATCATGTTTTAACGGTTAATCCTAAAGTATTTCGTGGCTATCTGAATGATTTCTGGATAAATGCTGCCATCGAAACAGTTGAGGGGGAGAAACGGATTGTGTCTACTGTTCATCAAACACAAATTATTGTATCTGAGGCATCTATTCGAACTCTTCTTCAATTAGATGATGCTGAAGGTATATCTGAACTTGATTCTGCTTTAATTTTTGAAAATATCTCATTGATGGGCTATGAGGGGGAAATGGGAATTTGGACCTTTTATAAATGCAAATTTAGCCCACAATGGAGATTTTTGATTCATGTCATTCAATTATGTTTATCTTCAAAAAGAGCTGGACATGATCAGTTTCCAAGCAACATTGCTTATGCACTTGTATGTTTGGCAACTGCAAGAAGGTTCAATTTTTCAAAGTTAATATTTGATGGCATGAATAGAAATTTAGAAGGAAAAGCAGATCAAAAGTTTTTAATGTATCCCAGGTTTGTGTCACTTTTTATAAAAGCAAGTATTTCTGATCTTCCTAATCAGGAGCTTATTTATTCTGTGATACAACATAAACCAAAAACTTTTTCAAACATGTCTAGATCAGTGGGTGGGTTTAAAGGGAAGGCAGTACCTTTGTTTACTACAATGGTTACTACTTCTGCTACAGAAGAGGTAATACCAACCACTTCTGAACCAATTGTTACAGAGAATGTGGATATACCCACCACTTCTCAACCCACAACAGTTGGTGGCACCAAAAAGAGAAAACAAGGGACCAAGAAAGCCAAATCACCTAAAGCCAAAAGGGCAAAATCACAGTCATCTGAGGCTCATGCTGCTCAGATGTCTCAGCCGTTGGACAGGAGTCCAGAACAGCATGTGTCCATAAGGAGCAGGGTGACCATTCTGAAAGGGCTACTTCTACTGTTTCTAGCCCACTAGCAGAACAGGACAGAAGAAACATCAATGAGACCCAATCAGAGGCAACACTTGGACATGATTTTACTCATGTAGATGATCTAAGTGGACCCAGTACCAATAACCAAGGGAATCCATCTGATCATACTAGGTATGATGATGAATTTCATATTCCCCATGATACACCAAGGGATTCACATTCTGAAGGTGTTGAGGGTAGTATTAACGAGGAATTGATGAAAAAGATTTTAAATTTTATGTGGACAGAGATTAAGGAGAATAAGAAGGTTATTGAAAGGCATGAGAAAGCTTTGGGTAAGCAGGCTGTTGTGATTCTGAAGCAGGATAAGGAGATTAAGAGGCTGAAAAGATTGATTGAAGGAATGAAAATTCCTAAGAAGTCTGATGAAGGAATAAATATAAGAAGTGTTAAATCAGAAGATGCTCAAAGGATTTTATCTGATAGTTCTGATGAAGATGTTGATGATAGAGGTAACAGATTTGAGATGAAGATGAGAAATGATGATGAAGCAGGAGGTAGTGGGGTTGTACCTGATGATGAATCTGATGATTTTGTTCATACTCCACTTACTTCTCATGATGATTTTGTTGATGATAGAGTTAATGAAGATGTGATTAATAATCTTCAAATGATTGTGTATGGTGAAAATAAAAGTGATAAGCATGATAAGGAGAAGGTTGAAAAGCTGCATGATGTGTCTGATAAGAAGATGGAAAAGGAGATTGATTCTTTGATTAATGAAATTGATATTGCTTTTGGGATAAAAAGTGATGACTTGGTAAAAAATGTGATAGCTGATGTGAAGGATGATTAGGAGAATGAAAAGAAGCTCAAAACTTTTCATAGGAAGAAATTGACTCCAAAGAAAGTGATGAAGGAAACTGGTACAGGAAAGAAAGTAGAAAAGAAACAATCATCTACTACTTTGCCTGGTATCAAAATAAGTGAGCCAACGGAAGTAGTAAAGCATGTGCAAGATGTTCCAAAGATTGATGCTAAGGAGAAAGGAAAAGGACAATTGGTGGAAGAGTGAAAGAAAAAGAATACATCAGTTCCATCTAAGTTGATTGAAAAAGATGAAGAATATGCTCATCAACTTCACAATGAATTAAATGAATCAGAAGAAGTATTATATGAAGTTGAAGTTGCACCTGGTGTATTTGAGATGATGGATAAGCATCAACTTGCTATTTGGGATGAACAACAATTACAGCCATAGAAGAAGGATGATATAGAATATCTGATTGAAGCAGTAGCACAAAAGAGAAAGACAGAAGCTAAAATGAAAACTGAAGAGAAAAGAAAGAAAAGAGCTGCTAGACCAAAACCTGTTGGTCAAAGGAAAAAGGATGCATATTATAAGCTAAGAGGATGTATTCCAGAAGGACCCTTAAGGAGAATGAATTTGGAAGAAATGGAAGAAATAATACAAAGGGGAAAGTATGATCAACTGGAATCATGGAAAGAGTCAAAGAGAAAGGATGAAGAAAAGAAAAGAAAAAGGCAAGAATTGGAAGAGAAAAAGAAAAGAGAACAAGAAAAAGCAGAGGAAGAAGCTGAGAAAGAAAGAGAAAGAGCTGCAGAAGAAAAGAAACAAAAAGAAATAACTGAGTTAAAGGCTAAAAGAGAAAAGAAAGTGAAAGCTTCAAATGATAAAGTGAGAAAAGAAATGGAGCAGGTAGCTGATTTGGAGAGGAATGAAAAGGATTTGCAAGCTATGATTGAGGTTAAGTTACCTATTTCTGTTGAGCCATTAGATGTTGATCTTCCAGAAATTATAGATTGGTCTGTTGATGAATATGTTTTGACTGGAAAGTTTGATAAACCTGGTTCAAAGGCAGAAAAGATCAAGATTGTGAGAATGGATGGAAGTTTAAAGTTGTTTAGATCAATGAATGCAATGGTAAGAGATATCAGTAGAGCTGATCTGATCAAGTTATATGATATTGGTATTCAGAAAGGGATGAAGCAGAAAAAGGAATTCAAAGGCTATGTTGAGAAATCTACATGGAATTATATTTGTATGATGTTTGAGCCTGAGAATTACTTTCATATTTGGGGATATTTCAGAAGAGCTGTAAAATGGGAATATTATGCCAGACCTGGAATACACAGCATTTTATTTGAAGACAATTCTTATCTGTGGATGCTAACTGAAAGAGAGTATGATATGCATATTGGATTATTAAGGAGTTTGAGGCATGCAAGGTTATTTGCTAATCTTAATGATGAAGTTGCTCAGAATCTGGTATATATGATTTTAAATCAGTTGCACAAGAAGGAATTGATTGAAAAGGTAAGGCATGGAACAAAGAATAAGGATTGAAGCTCATAATGGAGAATGTTTTTGGAAACTTAAATCTGTGCAAGACAGATTAAGTTTAGGGGGAGATTGTAAAGTCAGAATCTAAATGGGTTGAAATAACCACTCTGTGTTATTGCTGGTAATTTTGTACAAGTCATTATAACTGTGATTATGACTGCCTGAAGAAACGAGTTTTAGCTGGTTGAAGAACAAACAAGGAGTTATAACTGAATGAAGTGATTATGACTGAAGTTGTAACTGGTAGAAGAAGAGAGTTATGACTAGTTGAAGGATATTGCTGAAGTTATCACGGATCAAGTAGTTATGACTGATAATGTTATTTGTTTTTGTAAGTTATAGTTGATTATGAGTTATGACTGTTTAACCATTTGTGGTTATAACAGTTAGTTGTAATGAGTAGTTATAACTGTTTATGTTTTGTATGGCGGTTATATGAGTTTGAGTTATATATGGTTTGTATTTTGTTTTCATATATGTAGGATGACTTGTAAAGGACTCTATAGTGTATAAATAGAGATCCTTAGAATCTAGAATAAATATAATTTTTAGCTTCAAGGTATAAACCCTAATACGTCTGTGTATTCGTCTTATTGAATTAATAAGATTGAAGCTTTTGGTTATTACGTGTTGAGCAAGTTTATATTATTTATTGTTTTGTTAAATAATTATTCCGCAGTTGTTTAACAATTAACAAAGCTTTACTGAAGATCTAGTTAGGGATTAACACGTTTGGTGGCCGGCGGCGGCTGGCCCACCCCCGCCCCGTTTCTCCGTTTTTTGCTTCGTTTCTTGAATCGTGTGTATTTTCTTCGTTATGCGTCCGTTTGCGTCGATTCTTTTTTTGTTGGATTCGTAATTCAAAACGAAGATTTTGACATAAGATAGGCCCTGAAATGAGGTTCCTAGCTCCAGATATTGCGTACGAATCATTTGGATCTTCCGACGGGCTTAGAATCTTCATTCTTTATCCGTTTTGGTTGATTCTTCTTCTGTTGGATTCGTATTTTGAAAACGAACATCTTGGACAGAATGGATGTTGGTGGAGGACACTTTAGTCTTGAAATCTTGTTTTGATGCCTTGAATCTTCAAACGTGTGTGGAATCTTCGTTTCTCATCCGTTTTGCTTGATTTTTTTCGTGCAACCTTGTTTTGACCATCTTGGCATAATGTTATTGATTTGTATTATATTTGAATTAAAATGCCAAGAATCGTTCCAGAATGAGAGAGATATCGGTAGTAAAAATATGACTTTTTACGCGATATCAAGGAGAAGCATGAAAGCCATGGTACAAGTCTTGAAGCATCAAATACAAGCATCAAACCAGCATACGGGACAAGCGGACCAAGGGGGGTCAAACGGCACCTCACAAGGAAAACACCCCCGTATATGGCACCCATAGGGCCGTATATAGCACCTAGGGTACCGTATACGGTACCTAGGTGCCCAGGGGGGTTGGTGCTTCGTTTGGCCTCTGTTGACTTCTTGGTTGCTTGGTTCTTCCGTATCTTCTTCGTTTGGGCTCCGATTTGCTTGATTCTTGCGCCGTTGGCTTCGTTTTTCCGTTACGCTTCTAATGACACTGAGTTTTTCAAATTTGCAAGTGTTTGACTTTTGCGTATTCCGGATGACGATCGACGAGCTTTTAGACTGTGTATCTTCTCCGTCTTTCGTCTGTTTCTTCTGATTCTTTCACCTCCGGTCTTGAATTTTCCTATAGAATCATAAAATATGAATTAAGCTCTATTTCCATAAGAATATTAAGAACGGAAAATTTAAGGTGATTGTTTTGCCTCGATTTGCGTGTTATTTGGACGTTTTAACCGATTTTTGCAGCAACGTCTATATTTAGACTACCTTGGTGATTTTTGGTAAATAATGATGGTTTTGAAATGTTTTCACCAAAGAATAGTCCAAAAAGTGTGGAAATATGTCCTTAAAAACATGACTTTTTGGGTCACATCAAGTATCCCACACTTAGACGTTGTTTGTCCTCAAGCAACACTCATCAACATCCCCTTTGAAAACATTTTTAAACAAGTTTTATAGGAGAGTCATGACATCCCTGTCGGTCACTGTTATCTCATATGAGTAGATTGTTTCAGAAAACCAAGGAAAAATAAGATGATCCTTTCGGAAAAAAGAAGCGATTCTCAAAGGCATACTTCCAACTCTCGTGATCTTGGAGTATGCATGACTAGGCGATCTCACATAGGGTGGTCACTCAATTCACTCAATAGTGTATCAGGTTTTCTATCAATCTAGTTCAAACGAAATCGCTCATAAAGCCAGTTATGCAGTACTCATCGTCATAGGCTTGATCGAGAATCGGATCTCCACCACTTAGGTGAAAACGGCACTAATTATCCCAAGACATTTGGTGGTTGTAATGTTTTGTGAGGGTTAAGGGGTATGGATAAGGGAATTTTTTGGTTTGTAAGGGTGTTGCTTATCTTAGGCTTTCCAAGAATCATGAAAAACTTATTTGTAGAACGGATGAAGTAGCTACTCGTCTTCTATCGGATCTCCCTTTAATGGTTGATACTTTGAAGCCTTTTGAGATTTATTTTCTTTGCTTTTTCTTTTCTTTTCTTTCTGTTTCTGCTTTTTATTTTCTTTTCTTCTTCAGAATTTATTTGTCAGAGAACTTTTGAGGATAATTTCTTTTCTTTTTTTCTTTTCTTCAGAAATCCTTTCTCTTATCTTGATCAATTCGAGTCTTTTCTTCGGGTGCTAATTTTTCCGCACCGTTGTTCTCTTGTCTCTGTTGTGTGCTAATTTTCCCGCACTTTTTAGAGAGGTTTGATTCTATTTGGAGAACACGAACGAGTAGGATACTCGAGTTGGATATTCTTCAAGATGTTTTTCATAACCTCAGAAATTCTAAGATAAGATTTTGGGAATTTGGGAAAGTAAGTTTTGTGATTAGGGTTTTGAAGAAATGAAAAGGTTCAGGCTCAACAGGGTTTTTTAGGCGGATCATCGATACTAAAAATGAGTATCGGAAGGGTTTTGGGCTTGAAAGAGAAGGCTAAAAAGGGTTCAAATCCTAAGGAATGTCAAGGTCATCTAATTGCGCCTATACCGCATACGGTACACACCAATGTGGTCTCGAAGCGTATGTCAAGAGCAAGTTCTAATTCAGAGATACATACATCGGCACACACAAGAAATGAACAATGTAGCATTAAAAATGAATGCTTTTAAGGCTCAAAACCTCACTGCAAATTTAGGTTGTATGTGCCTAGTCACGTGATGCCCCTCTTAGATTGTCGTTTCTTGCTTAGGAAATTTCTACCTTAATTTCCTTAAGTTTTTGAAATATTTTCCTCATATTTTGAAAATGATTTCTTTCAGGCATACCAAAACTCAAAAATTTAGAGTTAATCGCAAGATTTAGCTCATATTTTAGTTTTATTGAAAAATATTTTTGAAAAATATTTTTGAAAAATTTTAGGGAATATTTTCTGAGATATGCCATGTAGACATAAAAATCGTTTATCCAAGGTATTCCATACCTACCATCCCACACTTAGGGGAACATTGTCCCTAATGTTCTCTTGAGTTGAGATTTTATGACTAAAATCCCACACTTAGAGTTTGAACATGTAAGAAAATGTTTCCTAAGTGTTGAATTGGGCTGGAATCCCACACTTAGTGATAATTTAGGATGTGGCATAGATTATAACACATAAACTTAAGTAAACATAGAATCATCAAAAACGGATAAAGGTTTAAAATACTCCCCATTCTGTTTACTGGACAGGACCAGATTAGTGTAGAAATGGTGCGTGTGATTTGCTGGATTGGAGGACCAGTCTCGTTTAAGATTATCCATTCCACAAAAAGCTTAGTTCTGCAATAAACATCAACACAATGTCATATCTCAAAAATAACAAAGAGTTATAAAAATCTAAGTACTGAAATAAGATAAAATAAAATAAACTAAATAAACTAAGAGTCATCAAGTAGATCATCGATGTCAGGATCGAAAGCAGCAATAGCAGCAGCAAGGACTGAGGTGGGTGATAGTGTAGGTTCCTCCATCGTATCCATGCTCGGCTCAGTAATGCTAGCAGAAGCATAAGCGTGAGGTGGGCTAAAGACATCCAACACAGCCATCAACTACTCAGTAAGTGAAGGCTCTGCTGATGCACTCCCTGATGACATGGCAGGATCAACAGCAGCAGGTGGAGCAGTGGAAGGTCCAGCAGCGGACGGTCCAGCAGGACGGAAGAATGACCAGGGCGGGCGAGACGGTCCTGGGTCCAGACCAAGATGGAACGGACAGTCAGAAGGCCTCGGAAGCCCTACATGCACACAGAGGGTGGACATGATGTGATGCTGAAGGTGGAGTGTCCGAAAGAGGGCCCAGGCTGCAACCGGGTCAGCTTGTGTAATCCCATACTCAAGAGTGGGTATGGGAGCTGACTGGTGAACAGGTGATGGGGGTCTCTCAGCGGATGGCTCCTCATGAGTGATCGGGACATTAGTAAGGTCCTCCTAGCGAATAGTGGGCATGACGTCCTCGTCTGCGATCTCTGTGACGTCTCGGTGGTATCTCACCTATGATCTCTCTGGTGTCACTAGAGCTATCCATCCTGAAACAAACAAAATAAACAGGTAATGCATAAAATGATGAATACAAATGCACAGAGATCTGATGACAGTGCAAAGATGTTTTATAAAGATTTCTGTTATCAGAGTTCTGGCATTTGCATTTTCAAAACTTATCTCTGATTTTGTAAAAATTTGAGGTTTGTAGTCCGATAAGTAGCAAATCCTGAAATTTCGTTAGAGATAATCATACTTAACAAAAATAAACTAAGAAGTAAAAATTTGACAGAAAAGTAAAGATAAGCTTGGGGTGCCTCCCAAGAGCGCTTGTTTTACGAGTCTCTAGCTTGACTCTTTGTACCTTTCTTGGAGACTCATGGAGGTTCAAAGATTAAGACGTCTTCCCTGATGGGAAAGTCTTCAACATAATGCTTTAAGCGATGACCATTAACCTTAAAATTACCTTCTGGAGCCTCGAGTTCGATTGCGCCATAGGGAAATACCTTTGATATTATGAATGGTCCGCTCCACCTACTTATGAATTTACCAGAGAATTTCTTGAATCGCGAATTGAAGAGCAGCACTTTATCTCCTTGTTTGAACCAAGAGGGCTTTAACTTAGCGTCGTGGACCCTTTTAGTTCTTTCCTTGACGTTCAGCGAACTGTCGTACGCTTGGTCCCTTAGCTCTGCTAACTCATTCAATTGCATTCTCCGTTGTTCTCCAACTTCTGAAATTTCCAAGTTGCAGTATTTTAACGCCCAGTACGCCCGATATTCCAACTCAATTGGGAGGTGACACGCCTTTCCGTAGACTAGCCGATACGGTGTGGTTCCTAATGGTGTTTTGTAGGCAGTTCTGAATGCCCACAACGCATCGTCTAATTTTTCGGCCCACCTATGCCCGTGATTTCCGACAGTTCGTTCCAATATCCTTTTCAAAGCCCGATTTGTCGTTTCAGCTTGCCCATTTGTTTGTGGATGGTAAGCCGTCGAATTTTTGTGAGTGACACCATACTGCTGCAGCACTCGCATAAATTGAGTATTGCAGAAATGCGTGCCACGGTCACTGATTATAGCTCTAGGAGTTCCAAATCGACTGAACAACTTTTTGAGGAACTGGGTTACTACTTTCGAATCGTTGGTCGGAAAAGCTTGAGCTTCGGCCCACCTGGAGACGTAGTCAATTGCAACTAAGATGTACTCTTTACCGTTAGACATAGGGAATGGTCCCATAAAATCTAATCCCCATATATCAAAGATCTCCATGGCCTGGATATTAGTAAGTGGCATTTTGTTTCGGGCTGAGATATTGCCTTGCCTTTGGCAAATATTACAACGCTTCACCAGGTCGCAAGCATCTCGGAATATGGTTGGCCAATAAAAGCCGGCATCGTAAACCTTTCGTGCAGTCATTTTGTTGCCATGGTGTCCTCCAGTAGGTCCGTAGTGGCTCTGGTGTAGAATTTGTTATGCCTCCTTCCCATCGACGCATCTTCGAATAAGTTGATCGGGACAAACCTTAAAGAGATAAGGATCGTTCCAATAATAGTTCTTGACATCTCGGAAGAATTTTCGTTTCTGAGAGGTTGGCATTCCTTTTGGTACGTGACCCTACCAGATAATTGGCGAAGTCGGCATACCAAGGGTTGTGTGTGAACTGTGACCCTTGTTGGTAGCCTCCTATAGTCATGAGTTGTTCTTCTGGGAACTGATCTTGAATATCGTTCTCCTGCAACTTCTCCATTGATGAATTTTCCAAACGGCTAAGATGATCAGCCACCACGTTTTTTGCTCCTTTCTTATCTTTAATCTTAATATCAAATTCTTGTAGGAGTAGAATCCATCGTAGAAGGCGCGGTTTAGCATCTTGCTTCTGGAAAAGGTATTTCAAAGCGGAGTGATCTGTATAGACAATAGTTTTGGACAAGATTAGATAAGAACGAAATTTATCAAAAGCAAATACTACCGCAAGCAGCTCCTTTTCTGTAGTGGTGTAGTTTTATTGAGCATCTGTGAGCGTTTTGCTGGCGTAGTATATTGGTTGAAAATGTTTCTCCTTCCGCTGTCCCAGTACAGCTCCAACAGCGAAATCATTGGCGTCGCACATGATTTCAAATGGAAGACTCCAATCGGGGGAAACCATGATTGGTGCATGTACTAGCTGATCCTTCAGGTAGTTAAAAGCTTTGAGACATTCATCTGTAAAGTCAAATGGAGTATCTTTTCGAGAAGATGAGTCATAGGTCGAGAAATCTTAGAGAAATCCTTAATAAAGCGACGGTAGAATCCGGCGTGACCTAGAAAACTTCGGATGGCTTTCACATAAGGGTGGAAGCTTCGAGATAGTTTCTGTTGGAATAGTGTCCAATATCATAACTAATTGGTGAGACTATCATTAATGGTAAAGTCCTTTTTGGGTTGCCCTCATAAACAGTCAAGAGAAAGATGAAGGATAATATTAATATTATATTTAATTGTTTAATTAATTAATAATAAGTTTATTAATTACGAAATTAAAAGTAATTAAATTTAGCGGAAGATTCCAGAATATGATCCAACCGCCGGTTGGGATTAGGGGTACTGAGGCGGTGGAATTCGCAGACTTGGAGTAGAAGTCAAACAACTCCAACCGCCGGTTGGAGGGTCCAACCGCCGGTTGGGAGTCGAATTCAGCAAACTTTGGGGTTTCTTCCACAACTATAAATAGGGACAACCTATACCTTCACAATACACGTTTTCAAGTACGAATTTTCAAGTATTCCGAAAATTCGACTTTCTCGTGGGTTTTTGGGTGTGAAGCATTAGAGGTATTCTACTTTGGGTACTTGCCTCCAAGTAACGAAGCTCTGCTCGTTGGTCTACGCATGAGAAATAGGTTTTCTCTTAAGGTTAGTGTTTTCTTTATATTCTCATTTTCTAATTTATTCATTGTACTATGTTGTTAAAGTTAAAGATCCCTTAGGGTTTTAGTTTCCTAATTGCCTTAGATTATTTAAAGTTTTGTTATTCCGCTGCGTACATAATAATCTAGTTAGGGAATAGAAAACCCAACAGTGGTATCAGAGACATAGCTTAACAAATAGTAGCATGCAATTATCTGCAATAGTATGTAGGTAAAGATAAATTGGAAAGAGAATTATCTAAATAGGTAATATGTATTTATAGTTTAGATATTGATAATTTTAAATTTTTTAAAATAGACCGCTAATTTTAAAAGGTTTAAAATAGAACCCCAAACTTCAAGAGAGATTATATGTATGATATGATATATATATATATATATATATATATATATATATATATATATATATATATATATATATATATATATATATATATGTATAATTAAAGTCTAAATACATCGTCAGTCAATTGATAAATCGGCTCACCCATGAGGAACAAACTATAAGAGAGGTATAAGGCGGGTCGCTTTGCTTTCCTAAAGAAGTCAGGTTTTTAATAAGCTTCGCGCTGACCTACTTCTCCGCTTCTTTGTGCGTTCGATGGAGCTACCGAGGACTTTTGATAGGATGATGTCAAGATTAAAAGTAGACTTAAAATAGTAAAACAAAATCCCGTTTTAGCTATAGGAAATGATGAATAGTATGCTAACCCATGAAATCCGCACATCTCTCGTATGAACTGTTAATGGAGCGTGTGTGGTTTACCGGCACATTAATATGAGGACATAATGAGATATGATTGAGACTCGCGATTCTCAAGCGTACTCGAGCCGGGGATTACGAGGGGTTTGCATGGTTAATTCACCATCTTGTTCATGATCCTCGGCATACCAGTCATGAATAGTAGATGTGTATAACCGAGATTAACATGCCGTTGATAGAAATCAATGAATCTCAAAGATCTAGGAATTTCATAGAAATGAAATAGATAATGGTATTTTAGTTATATGATTACGGCGACCCTTTTCATAAAACTGAAAATATGGATCCTAGCCTTAATTTAGAAAATTGGGTAAATAATTAAGGAATATTCAAACTAACTAAAACTGTTTTATCTCATAGATGGCAAATTTAAATGGTTCAAATCCTCCCATCCCCAATCCCGCACATAACTCGAACTTCTCACTACTCTCAGTTCTTGGGAGGGAAAGACTGACCGGTCCAAATTATATGGACTGGATGCGTAACCTAAGGTTTACTTTGAGGTACGAGAACAAGGAATATGTTCTCGATGAGCAGATTCCCATAATTGATGAAGAATCAACCCAAGAGGGGATTGAGGCACACCGGAAACATTATGATGACGCGAATAAAGTGTCTTGTATCATGGCATCTTCCATGAGCCGTGAACTGCAAAAGACTTTTGAAAACACTTGGGCTTATGAAATGAACCAACAGCTAAAAGAAATGTTTCAGGCTAAGGCGAGCAAAGAACGCCTTGATGTGGTGAAATCCCTCATGGTTTGCAAGCCCAAACCTGGAGTTTCTATCTGTGCTTTCGTCTTAGAGATGAAAGGGTACTTTGATTGGTTGGAGTCATTGAACATGGTATTTGACATAGAGTTTTCCATCGCCATAATTCTATCCAGTTTGCCAGCTGTCTACAATCAGTTTGTAATGTCATATCAGATGAATATGAATGAGAGGGAAGGCTCAATAATGGAACTCCACAATTTACTGCAAACTGCTGAGCAAGGAATCAAGAAAGATGATGTGTCCTCTGGCTCAGCTGCTCCTGTGTTGATTGTTGGTCAAAGTGCAAAGAAAAGAAAAATGTCAAATTCTAATTGGAAAAGGAAGACTGCTGACGAAAAGTCTGTTCGCAAGTCTAAGAAAGGGACCGATTCTGAGATTGCGCCTGTGAGTGACCCAAAGGAAGCAGTGTGCTTCTACTGCAACACAAAGGGGCATTGGAAGCGTAACTGCCCAAAATACCTGAAGGATCTTGAAGAAGGAAAGGTTGAGAAGAGTACTCACTCAGGTATGTTTATGATCGAACTCCATAATACTACAACTTCTAATTCATGGGTTCTGGATACAGGATGTGGTAATCACATTTGCACTGTATTACAGGGGCTAAAGGAAAGTAGAAGTGTGAAGCATGGAGAGCTCAACTTAGTTATGGGAAACAAGGGAATTGTACCTGTGACGAAGATTGGAAGATTTGAGCTCATGCTGAATTCTGGAGTTAGGATAGATTTAAATAATTGCTATTATTCGTCAGAAATGACTAGAAACATTATTTCATTTTATGCTTCATATAAAGATGGTTATCATTTTTCTTTTGATAATGAAAATGGAGATATTTTGGTTCATTTAAATGATTGTTTTATTTTTAAAGCTTCTCCTTACAAAGGCATCTATGAAAATATTGAATGTGTTAGCAATGTTATTTTAAATGTTGATTCGTCTAATGAAATTGTTAAATCCAAGTTGTGGCATTATCGTCTAGGGCACATAAACAAGAAACGCATTGCCCAACTCCAGAAGGATGGAGTGTTGGAATCATTCGACCTCAAATCAGATGATGTATGCGAATCTTGTTTATTAGGCAAGATGACTAAATCACCATTCACAGGATCATGTGAAAGAGGTGAATGATTATTGGATTTGGTACATACAGATGTATGTGGACCATTCCGATGTGCTACAAAAGATGGAAATAGATACTATGTTACATTTACTGATGACTTCAACAGATTTGGACATGTTTATCTGATCAAACATAAGTCAGATACTTTTGATGTATTCAGAAGATATCAAAACGAAATAGAGAATCAACTGGGCAGAAAGATAAAGGTTCTCCGATCCGATAGGGGAGGAGAGTACCTTAGTATCGAGTTTCTCGATCATCTTAGAAACTGTGGAATAGTTTCACAATTGACTCCTCCTAGAACACCGCAGCTTAATGGTGTTGCTGAGAGGAGAAACAGAACTTTGTTAGACATGGTTCGATCTATGATGAGTCGAGCAACACTTCCAATAAGTTTCTGGGGTTATGCATTAGAAACAGCCGCCCATATCTTAAATCAAATACCCACTAAGAAAGTTTCAAAGACACCTTATGAGATGTGGAAGGGAAAGAAACCTTCTCTTGGTCACATCAAAATCTGGGGTTGTGAAGTTCACGTTAGACGGGAAACTCAGGACAAACTAGACTCCAGATCTGAAAAGTGTCTTTTCGTCGGTTATCCACAAGAGTCATTTGGATATTTATTCTACAGACCCAAGGATAATGTGGTCTTTGTAGCTCGAAGAGGAGTGTTCCTTGAGAGAGAAATGATATCTAAAGAGGACAGTGGGAGTAAAATTGATCTTGAAGAAATTCAAGAATCTACCGATGAAAAACCTATAATAAACACTGAAGTTCAACAAGAGGTGGAGACACCTGTTGAACCTGAAGACATATCCTTACCCGTTCGCAGATCTAGTAGAGTTAGCAATCCTCCTGAGTTCTATTATGGTTACCAAATAGAAGAAGAGGATAAGATAAGTGATAGTACACTGGGTGAATTAGATGAGCCTGCTAACTACAAGGAAGCGATGGCAGGCCCTGAGGCTGCTAAATGGAAGGAAGCTATGAAAAGCGAAATTCAGTCCATGTATGACAATCAAGTTTGGAATTTGGTTGACACTACACCCGGTCTTAAGACGGTGGGTTGTAAGTGGATCTTCAAGAAGAAGACAGACATGGATGGAAAAGTACACACTTATAAAGCTAGGTTGGTAGCAAAGGGCTATACTCAAACCTATGGGATTGATTATGAGGAAACCTTATCACCAGTAGCTAAGATTAAGTCGATTAGGATTATGCTAGCCATAGCTGCATTTCATAACTATGAAATTTGGCAGATGGATGTCAAAACCGCTTTCCTTAACGGAAACTGACAGAGGATGTGTTCATGTCACAACCGGAAGGTTTTGAAAATGCAAAGTATCCTAATAGAGTATGCAAGCTTGAAAAGGCTATTTATGGACTTAAACAAGCCTCTCGTAGCTGGAATCTCTGCTTCCATGAGAAAGTCACAGAGTTTGGTTTTTCTAGAAGTGAAGATGAGTCTTGTATATATGTTAATTCAGTTGGAGTATTGTAGTATTCTTAGTATTGTATGTGGATGATATACTGCTCATAGGAAATGATATCCCAACTTTACAAGGTGTAACAAAATGGTTGGGAAAGTGTTTCGCTATAAAAGATCTTGGAGATGCAGCATATATCCTTGGTATAAAGATTTATAGAGATAGGTCAAAACGTCTCATAGGACTTAGCTAGGATACGTACATAGATAAAATATTGAAAAGATTCAATATGGAGAATTCTAAGAAAGTGAACTTACCCTTTAATCATGGCATTAAGATCAGTAAGGATCTATGTCCAAAGTCTGAACAAGAATTGGACAAAATGAGTCGAATCCCATATGCTTCGGCTATAGGATCGATCATGTATGCCAAGACGTGTACAAGGCCTGATGTCTCATTTGCTTTGAGCTTAGTGAGTCGACATCAGCAGAATCCTGGAGAAGGTCATTGGACAGCTGTAAAGAATATTATTAAGTATTTGAGAAATACTAAAGACAGGTTCTTAGTTTATGGTGGAGAAGAAGAACTTAGAGTAACGGGTTATAGTGATGCTAGTTTCCAAACAGACAGAAATGATTGTAGATCACAGTCTGGTTGGGTATTCCTACTAAATGGGGGAGCGGTTACATGGAAAAGTTCTAAGCAAGATACAGTAGCAGACTCTACATGTGAGTCTGAGTACATTGCGGCTAGTGAAGCGGCAAAGGAAGCTATCTGGATGAGGAATTTCATTGGAGATCTTGGAGTTGTTCCAACAGTACAAGATCCTATTGATATATTCTGTGATAATGAAAGTGCAGTCGCCTTGAGTAAAGAACCCAAGGATCACGGAAAGTCAAAGCACATTGAAAGGAAATACCATTTTGTCCGAAGTAAAGTCGAAGAAGGACATGTAATTGTGAAGAGCATAAGATCATAGGAAAATCCAGCTGATCCTTTCACAAAGCCTCTAGGAAAGTCCAAGCACGATGAACATGCTAGGAGCATAGGTTTAAGAGATAATGTAAAGTTTTAGTTGATTAGTTTGAATTTGAAACGTTATAAACAATGATAGAAACTGTAATAGACTTGGTGATTAATAATGGAGATTTTTAATGGGAAGGAGTTCTACCATTTACTATTGTTTGTCATTGTGTTTCAGTTTTGCATGTTTAGACACCACTTCCAGAGTAATAAGTTCTTACTCAAACCTCCTCAGTCGATCACACTATAGGAAGTATGTGGTGAATTAAGACTGTCATGGAGTGTTAGTAGATGTCTATGGAGATTAGACATGGCATGGAGATTGCTGCAACACTCATGGGTACTTAATGGGGATTTAAGTATATGAGAAAACCCCACTTAAAGAGATCACTTCATGGATTAAATCACGAGTGATTTTAAGATGATAATATCTTCTATTCTTAAAATGGAGATACATGAGTATCTAGTTCTTTGAGTCTGTTAAACTTTAGTCTATTCAAACGCTGTGCGTAAATGCCAGTTATAAAGGGTATGCTAGGTATGATATGATGAGTTGACTAGTGCTATGTAGTCAAAATTTATTTGTTCCTTTTGCCTAAAATGGAAAAGAGATATCATGGGCCCTCTGATGATTAAAGTTTGACTTAAAAAGTGCTAGGCCTGGCTGAGACTAAAGTGATAGTTCAGTAGTCTCATATAGTCAATATAATCGGAAATCGGAAAACATATATGAATCTTGAGATTGATTATAATCCATGTCTTGATTCATAAGATATCGTGAAACAAAGGAATGGTTGATCACTTATCTAAAGGACTAACTCAAAGATGAGATCAGAGTTCGGCAGTTGCTTGGATGCACACTTTACATAGTTAATGTGAGATAGCCTTGAGACCAATAGTAGTTGATGAATTGTCCAAGTGGGAGACTGTTGGAATTGTGTCCAATATCATAACTAATTGGTGAGACTATCATTAATGGTAAAGTCCTTTTTGGGTTGCCCTCATAAACAGTCAAGAGAAAGATGAAGGATAATATTAATAGTATTAATATAATATTTAATTGTTTAATTAATTAATAATAAGTTTATTAATTAAGAAATTAAAAGTAATTAAATCTAGCGGAAGATTCCAGAATCTGATCCAACCGCCAGTTGGAAGGTCCAACCGCCGGTTGGGATTAGGGTTACTGAGGCGGTGGAATTCGCAGACTTGGAGTAGAAGTCAAACAACTCCAACCGCCGGTTGGAGGGTCCAACCGCCGGTTGGGAGTCGAATTCAGCAAACTTTGGGGTTTCTTCCACAACTATAAATAGGGACAACCTATACCTTCATAATACACATTTTCAAGTACGAATTTTCAAGTATTCCGAAAATTCGACTTTCTCTTGGGTTTTTGTGTGTGAAGCATTAGAGGTATTCTACTTTGGGTACTTGCCTCCAAGTAACGAAGCTCTGCTCGTTGGTCTACGCGTGAGAAATAGGTTTTCTCTTAAGGTTAGTGTTTTCTTTATATTCTCCTTGTCTAATTTATTCATTGTACTATGTTGTTAAAGTTAAAGATCCCTTAGGGTTTTAGTTTCCTAATTGCCTTAGATTATTTAAAGTTTTGTTATTCCGCTGCGTACATAATAATCTAGTTAGGGAATAGAAAACCCAACAGTTTCAACTTTTGCTTTGTCAACTTCAATTCCAAATTTTGAAATGCGATGTCCAAGAACTATGCCTTCTTTCACCATGAAGTGACATTTCTCCCAATTCAGAACTAGGTTTGATTCTTCACATCGAGCAAGCATCCTATCCAAGTTAGAAAGACAAGTGGTGAACGAATCCCCAAAAACTGAGAAATCGTCCATGAACACTTCCATGCATTGTTCAATCATGTCGTGGAAGATTGCTACCATGCACCTTTGAAAAGTCGCAGGTGCATTACATAAACCAGAAGGCATACGTCGGTAAGCAAATGTTCCATAGGGACAAGTGAACGTCGTCTTTTCTTGGTCCTTCAGATCGAGAGGTATCTGAAAATAGCCTGAGAAGCCATCAAGGAAGCAATATAATTCGTTTCCTGATAACCTTTCGAGCATCTGATCAATGAATGGTAGAGGGAAATGATCTTTGCGTGTAGCTTCATTCAGTTTCCGATAGTCGATACACACCCTCTAACCATTGACGGTTCGTGTTGGAATCAATTCATTGTTTTCGTTAGCGATGACCGTCATGCCTCCTTTCTTTGGGACGACTTAAACTGGGCTAACCCATAGGGAATCTGAGATAGGGTAGATCAGACCAGCATCCAGGAGTTTGATAACCTCCTTTTTCACCACGTCTTGAATCTTCGGGTTGACTCTCCTTTGCCTTTGAACTGATGGTCTGAAGTCGTTTTCCATTAAGATCTTGTGCGTGCAGTAGTTTGGACTAATCCCTTGTATGTCAGAGATCTTCCAAGCAATCACCTTCTTGTGTGACTTTAGAACCTGTACCAGCCTTGCTTTCTCTTCGGGCTTCAATTCTTTAGATATGATAACCGGTATATGCGAAGTTCCTTCAAGAAAAGCATATTCAAGGTGTGGGGGAAGTTCTTTTAGTTCCAATTCGGGTGGTTCTTCAGTAGATGGTTTCATCCTAGCAATCTCATCTCTTTTAAGCTCGTCGTACGTTGTTTGATAGTCTGACTCCATTGCAGGTGATTCCGGAATGTCGGCTGACGCTTTCTCAACCCATTCTGTATTGTTGGACAGCTCATCTTTTCTCAGCTCATATTTTTCTCGGGAAGATTGAGAGATTGCATTTTCTTTAGTGATAATTTCTTTTCCTTTGTCAGTTGTTGCAAATCTCTGGAATTGAGCTGATGAAGACTCGCTGATGGTGATTTATGGATTAAGATTTTCACAACCTTCAGATAGTTGCGAAGCAGGTGTTTTAAGCATTGACTCCATGTTTTTAAGAGTCTTCAGAATTTCTTCCCTTGAGAGAGATGAATGATCTACTTCAGAAGTCGGGTTCCTTCGTAGTAGAGTGACAGGAGTGCCATATCCAAGTGGAGCAGTCGTGATGGAGTTGAGCTGCGGCTCAGAATTCTTTAAAGGAAATAGTAACTCTCCAGATGCGTTGGAAGAATCCAAGATAACTGAGCATAGACCCGCACCTTCTTCACAGAGTATTCTTGAAGTGATGATAGTATTGGGAAGGGGGTTAATGCTGCTTACTTCGAGGATCTCTTCCAAGTGTTCTTCAATTATTTCCTGCATAGAATCTACAAGACCAAGATCTTCTCCCATAGGTTGTTTCATTAGTTTATCAACATTGAAGGTGACCTCTTCAGTTCCAACTTGGAGTTTTAAAGATTTTTCATTTACATCAATGACGGCCTTGGCAGTGTTTAGGAAAGGTCTGCCAAGGATGAGTGGAACCTGGGTGTCCTCTTCAATATCCATAACAACGAAATCAACTGGAAAGACGAATTTGTCGACACGGACTATAATATCTTCAGCAATTCCTCGGGGGAGTTTAACTAATCTATCTGCTAATTGGATGGTCATACGTGTAGGCAAGAGTTCGTTTAATCCTAGTTTCCTATAAAGCGAGAATGGCATGAGGTTTACACTAGCTCTTAGGTCAGCTAAGGCGTTACTTATTTGAACATCTTGAAGATAACAAGGAATAGTGAAACGTCCAGTATCTCCAAGCTTAGGGGGTAGTCCTTGTTGCATAATTAGAGAGCACTTGGCATCTAGGGGCAAGTTAACTATTTGTCTAAGTTTTTCTTTGTTGGATATCAGTTCCTTAAAGAATTTAGCACAACTGGGCATTTCTACTAAAGCATCTAATAATCTAACGTTTAAGTGTAGGCTTATGAACATTTCTAGATATTTTCCAAATTGAGCTTCTTGTTTCTCTTTCTTAAGACTACCAGGAAAAGGTATTCGAACAGGTTTAGAAACTTCTGGGGCTTTAGAAGGTTCTGGCTCAGGAGAAGCAACAGTGGTGTCAGCTTGTACCGAGTCAGTGGGTAGAGAAGTAGAAGGTTCATTCGAAGGAATATCTATGGTTTTCTCGTTCTTAGTCTCTTTTCCTCCCCTAGTGACCACAAGCATGTCATCGTGCTCATAGGATGAGTGAAAGACAGAATTGTAGATCGCTTCCTCCCTTTGCTTCTCCTCAACTTTTAAAAACAATCTTTTAACATTATGCTCCATGTTTTTAATTAAATCATTTGAAATCCTGAGCAAATAATCATTTTGATTTTGAAAATCAAGAATTCGTTTGTTTGTATTATTTTGCTCAACCATGAAGTTATTGAAAATCGTATTGTTTAGACGAGAAGTCAATTGGGTAGGAGTAGAGAGAACTAAAGATTGAGATGGGGGTAGTGTGGTTAACCGCTGAACGAATGGTTTAGAATGAAAGGATTGGTCAGGGTTTCTACTAGTGGTGTCAAGAATTTCTTCGTTGGCCCGTATGTTTGGGAAGAACTTTAGTGGTATCTTCTTTTGCATGGGTTTAGAAGATTCTTGCAAGTCCTTGACAACTTTAGAGATGGATTCGAGTTGAGTTTTCAAGGTGTCCAAGGCTTGATCTGAAGTATTCCGTTCTTCTAAAGTGGATTTATTTGGCTCCAAGTCATGATGGTGCATCGTTATCATCTCAATCAATTTCCAAGCTTCATCTGAAGTATGTTGCATGAAGTTTCCTGATGAAGCAGCATCGAGGGTTTGTTGGTGCTGAGGATTTAAGCTGTTATAGAATGTGCAGACCAGATTCGTTTCAACCAACTGATGGTTCTGACATCTTCCGATAAGATTCTTAAATCGTTCCCAAGCCTTGCTTAATGATTCGTTAGTTTCCTGACGGAAGTTAGCAATGTCGGTCTTAAGCTTGGTTTGCATGGAAGGAGAAAAGTACTTAGCTAGAAACTTAGTAGCCATCTCTTCCCATGTATGAATCGAATTGGGTTCGAAATCATAAAACCAGGTTAAGGCTCGAGAAGATAGAGAATAAGGAAACAGATGGAGTCGAAGAAGGTCTCTATTGGTTCCTACTATATCGAATGAGTCGGTAAGGTTGATGAACTTGTTTAGATGGGCGTTTGAGTTTTCAACCGAAAGACCATGAAACTGACACTCGGATTTAATCATTTTTATGTAGTGAGGCTTAATTTCAAGGGTTTCGTCGGTTGGTGCTACGATCGGTCCTCCTCGTCCCTCTAGCAGTGGCTTGATTGATGAGGCGAGCGTGATACGGTTCGTCATAACTCGTAAGGTAGAAATTAGGGTTACGGAAAGGGAAAACTAATCTAAACTAATTAACCTAATAATCTAATTAACCTAAGGATAAAGCAGGTAACTTCCGGATGATATTGATCTCCCGAAAGGGTCGCTAAATAACTAAGATAACTAAATTCCTAAAGTCGGTCGTTGTAGTCCCCGGCAGCAGCGCCAAAAACTTGTCGCGGTCCCAAGCGGTCGGTCGGATTTTACTCCGGTCGTTGAACCTTCCAGCAAGGGCACACGGCAGTGTGTTTTATATTTATTATGCTGGGTATCCTAAGTTTTGATACAACCTAAAAACCTAAAGGGCAGTAAGCGGTATGTATGACTCAGGTGTCGTTCTTCAAACTACAACGGACATGGGAATCTAGGAGGATTAATTATCTTTTGTTATTTAGCTGGGATTTTTAAAACTTTTGATAGGTTGGTTGGCTTTCTAATCTAATTACTGAAATTAAAAACTAAATTAAAGACAGGGGTTTGTACGGAGAACGTAGAGAAATCAAGATAAGGAATATGTTTTCTGTGATTTCGGCAATGTTATTTGGATGGATAGTTATGAGGGATAAGGTTACTAGGAGCGATGACTAATCCGGTGAGGTCATAGAAACTTAATTGGTAGATAAAGTATTATGCCTACGTCCTTTACTCGGCTTCCCACGTATTTGTATTAACGCTATACCGGATACTTGGACGTTTTACAGCTTTTCCGTTATACCAGTTAGGGTTCCAGATTACTCACTAGATATTCCTATATTTCTTAATGAGCTACAGCTACGATCCTACTATATACCTAACGTAGAGTTGTCCGCAATCAGATATATAATATGTCACAGGGATAGCAGTTATAGAATGTCCAGTACACCGGAAGTTCTCCCAAATGCACAGACCAATTCAACTGACAACTATCCTCTAATCCAGGTCCCCATTTACAGACATCCAGAGGACGTTAGTATCATGGCATGAATTGTTCATTGAACAATAACATGAACAGGGTTTAACCAGCGGAACCGGTTGGGATAATCTGTCTAGCGGTCAGCTGAACTGTTCATCATTAATCATACAGTCATTACAACTATTACATGCATGTTAACCTATCTGTATTATGTTTATCATGTTTATGAAAATCTAATTAGCAGGGCAGTGATAGTGTTTACGTATGTCTAGCATGCAGTACCTAAGCAACAATCAAACAAGAACATGCAATAGGACGGAACACTAGTCATCACATTAACTGACCTAATAATTAAATCATGGGTATCCCGAAAGTTGTCCCAAAGATACGCAACAAACAAGCGTGAACCTAATCTATCTCTAATCCTATGCTTCGTTTCCCTCGGATGTGTTTCAATCAAGGGAACAACGACCATGTTGAGTTCATTGATCATCATACACAGAATAGTTGGCAATCCTACTTCTAGCAATTGGTCAGGTTCTAGGGAGGAGGATACAAACCACAGCATAAGTTGGATAGATAAACGGGCAGAGGTTCAGCTTATAAGTTCGCAAACAGTTTAAATTCATACAGACAAAGTAACAGCATGTTACAATTGGGAATCATTATTTCCACAACGGATTGTGCCCACGACTTTCATAGCTTCCACGTTCCGTACTACACACATTCGTGATGATTCCGGCGCTATACAAATGAAAGCCGTATAACGTTACCTCCGTTGTTTCATAATGGTGTCACCCCAATTATATATTATATCATAACTATCCTAACATTGCATACATCACAACAAACATTGATTTGTCTAGCCTAGCGTAATTCTAGCATTCATTCCTAAGCATGCATAATAAGAAAGCATAATTAAAAGAATAAATGCGAGAGATTGTATTAAACCTGAATAAGAGAGTAATATATACAAATCTTCACAAATCTGAAGTCTCGGAGTAACTCCGTACAAAAGCTACTAAGAGCTTCTACTCTAACCTACTAATTCTCCTCTAACTCCTAAGAGTAGTGCTAGAGAGAGAATGCTAACCTAATTCTAGAGAGAGAATGAAAATGTGAGAGGTGAAAGGTGTGTGAAATTATGAAATGGAGGTTAGTATTTATAGGAGAAGCAAGAAAGCCATGGTACAATTCTTGAAGCATCAAATACAAGCATCAAAGCAGCATATGGGACAAGCGGACCAGGGGGGGTCAAACGGCACCTCACAAGGCAAACACCCCCGTATACGGCACCCATAGGGCCGTATATAGCACCTAGGGTACCGTATACGGTACCTAGGTGCCCAGGGGGGTTGGTGCTTCGTTTGGCCTCTGTTGACTTCTCGGTTGCTTGGTTCGTCCGTATCTTCTTCATTTGGGCTCCGATTTGCTTGATTCTTGCGCCGTTGGCTTCGTTTTTCCGTTACGCTTCTAATGACACTGAGTTTGTCAAATTTGGAAGTGTTTGACTTTTGCGTGTTCCGGATGACGATCGGCGAGCTTTTAGACTGTGTATCTTCTCCGTCTTTCGTCCGTTTCTTCTGATTCTTTCACCTCCGGTCTTGGATTTTCCTATAGAATCATAAAATATGAATTAAGCTCTATTTCCATAAGAATATTAAGAACGGAAAATTTAAGGTGATTGTTTTGCCTCGGTTTGCGTGTTATTTGGACGTTTTAACCGATTTTTGCAGCAACGTCTATATTTAGACTACCTTGGTGATTTTTGGTAAATAATGATGGTTTTGAAATATTTTCACCAAAGAATAGTTCAAAAAGTGTGGAAAGATGTCCTTAAAAACATGACTTTTTGGGTCACATCATCACCCAAGCCTCGTTTAAATACTAAGAGCGTTTAACAATAATTCCGAAATATCAGGGATCCTCCGATGAAAGATGAAGACCATCAACATCTCTTTTGACTCTATTCCACACGTGCAGCTGACTTCGTCTTCTCCAAATCATATCAAAGCTTAGCCACGCAATCCGGAGCATACCTCATTAACGCGTATCACGTATGACCTGGTCAATACTCAAAGAAAATAAACACGTTAAACAGCCTATGCGTACTCCAGAATAAACTTAGGATCCTCACTTAAAGATCCTCCACGTTCAGTATCCTGCACAATTATGTTAGATAAATTTATCCTGACCAGGATCCTGCAAAATAAATAATAACAATATGTCCAGGATCCTTATCTACATCCGTGATCCTGAAAACATACTTAAAAACTATCATTATACTGAGACACGAATATAAAATATAAACGACTTTCATACCTGCGAGGTGTACATATGATGTTAATTAGGATCCTGCAAAGGTTAGTAAAAATCTACCCACAACAATTGCCCCCGAAGTTATAACTTTTTTCAGGATCCTTAAACGTTGTAACTTCCCTGAATAACCGCTTGAATCGTGTTAGGTAAGATATTTTACGTGTATAGGAGATCGTGCCCAAATATTAACGATAACCTTTAAACCCTTATCACATCAAACCGTCATCATAATATCAGATAAGTCCTTTTATCTCTCATCCTTCTTCTTCGTTATTTTTTGTTTAAAAGCATCCCACAGTTTCATCTCCATATCTAATCCTTACAAAAAATAATCGGAGTAATCGTATAGACCTCGACCATGTCAGGTAATTTTTTCCTTTTTACTTTCCGTAATTTTATCCTTTTCGTTCATAATAATCTTCAACAATCTTTCAGTGCACTTCACCCTATCTGACGTTGATCCAGAGATTCCTCAAAAAGAAGCAATCAAGATTGGAAATGCAAGGTTCAATCCTTTTTCTACGCATTTTCTCTCCAAAAAGAGAAAAGTTGAAGAACTGTATGATCTCGAAACCCCTGCTTCCAACCTTATGATGGTAAGCCCTTCATTCCTAATTTCTTTTTGAACAAAAATTTCTAAAATTGATCCTATTATTAGGCTGCAGATATCATGATAGATAGATACTCAGAAAAAGTCGAAGCGGTCGACAATCTGATTGCTGACCAAAAGAAGAATGCTCTTAAGCTGGAGAGAGCCAAACGGAAGATCAAAGCCCTCAAAGCCATGCTTGCCGCAAGATCCCATCACTCCAACGAGGAAGGAACAAGCATGAACAATACCTTAATGGCAGAAATGAAGAGGGATGCCACTATCGCTGTTTTGGAATTCAAAATCCACATGGCCACAGAAGCTGCTGAAAATGGTCTAGATGCCAGTCTATGGGACGTCAAGGGATGGAAGGACAAACTAGAAAGAATGAAAGATGATTATTCCTCAAACCCATTTTTCATCGGTTTCGGAGGGTCCAAGATTCCAATAGGAAAAGCAACCAAAGCAACCAAAGCACCCCAAATGAGGATCATCGAGACTCTAATCAAAGGCGAAGCGTCCAATCCTAAATATGATGAAGACATGGCAGCAGCCGATGGCAGAGTCAATAGCGAAGAATCCTCGGGCTAGGATGGCATTCGACAAGCCGAAGCCCAATTTTTATTTCTATTTTGATGCTCGTTTGTTTTCTAAGGGTTGTGTTTGTATCAAACAATTATTTGGGGTGAGGTCGACCTGGTACGGTCAACCATGGTGGTGTTTATTGTGGTTTATGTTGGCCACAAGACAATTTTAATTTCTTGCACTCCTTTTGAACTTCAATCTTAGGATTGTAGAATCCTTAGATCTTTTGCTGTTAATAATATTAGGATATTATCTACATCTTGTGTCTTCAGGATACTGAGGAGATTCCCTCAGTATACATATATATGTGATGTGACTCAAATAGTCATATTTTTAAGGGCAATATTCCGCACTTTTTGGACGTATCTTTAGTGAAAATATTCCAAAATGATCATTATTTACTAAAATTCACTAAAGTGGTCTAAATATAGGCGTTGTTGCAAAAAACACCTAAAACGTCCAAATAACAAGCAAATTAGAGCGAATAAACGTGCACAAAATCCTCCGGCCTCATTTACCTTATATCGATCACATTCTAACTTCATCATATGATAAAACAGGTAAAATCGAGACGGGAAAATCAAGAATCATGCAAATCGGATAAAGAACGGAGAAGACTGAGCGGTATAAGACCCTATAAAGTCATTTCAGCTATTCTTAAGCTATACACATCCAATTTCATTGAAATTGGCATCATTAGAAGCGTAACGGAATTACGAAGACACAGGCGAAAGAATCAGGTCAAACGGAAGCATAACGAAGGAGATACGCGCGTTTTAAGCAACGAATGAAATCATACAGACACCGTATACGGCCTAGGGAACCGTATACGGCCCTATACAGACCGTATACAGCCTTGTATACACCATATACGGCCCTAACAAGGCCGTATACGGCCCCTGCTACCCTGTATCGTGCTTCGTTTGCTTGTACGTACTGTTTCGCGAGTTGTACGGAAGATTTGAAGCTTTGCCTATAAATAAAAGGTCACCCCTCCTCATTTTACACACCTCAACACACTTTCACATTCTCACACTTTTCTCATTTCTCTCTTTCTTTCACTTTCTCTCTCTAACTTTCTCTCTCTAGCACTACTCTTAGGAGTTAGAGGAGAAAGGTTAGGGTTGAGCTTACGGTTCGAGTCTAGAGGAAGGTTTAGCTTGGTAATCTTGTTGTAACGAGTTTTTCAAGTTCATACTATTTGTAATCCTCAGTATTACGCTGCTGTATTCCCGGTGATATCTAAACTTTACTTACTGTTATAATGCTTGTGCTTTATGTTATTTCAGTTTGTATTCTACATATTGCCATGTTTATAGAGTAATTTAATATTGTGATTGTTGAAATGTAGATATTAGGAGTAGGGATGATGTTAAATTAATATCTCATTTATACGATTGGAAATTGTTATGCTGTGTATCTGGTTAAGCTTATCCTGAATATAGATCTAGCCTCTCATCACCCTTTCCAGACTTTCACGTGACTGTTGCCCTAGGATAGGATCTGATCAACCCTAATACTATGAATATACAGTTATCTCCAGTTACAGTATGAAACTATGAACTTTCCTTTAAAAGGCACGGTACTTCGTATAGCGTTGGAAACACCTCGTGTGGAGTACAAATACGTGGAAGCTAAGGAAATGCCATGGATTGTTTCATCGTGGATTACCTAGAAGTGACCCTTCTAGAACTGTGGTCTAGGAATCAAAGCTGTGGAAATGCTTGTTGCACTGTACACCGTCAGTACACCTAAGATCTGGAACACTGTTGAAGTGCTTAAATGCCCAGTACACCGTTAGTACATCTAGGGTTTGGAACATTGTGGAAATGCCTAATTTCCCTGTACACAGTGATTATTCCTAGGGATGAACGCCTGAATGTAAAGGAGGGTCTATATTTACGATGGTTAAGTATGTGCTTCAACAGATACAACACAGGGTAGTGTCAATTATAATACCTAGACATGCAAAACCCTAATCAGACCAATAGTTTAACATACATAGGATACAATCAGTATTTGCCATGATAAAAGTAAATAGACAATTAGGTGTTAAGAAAGGTCAGTAAATACAATTGCGGTCTGTTGCCTTATGCCTGCTCCCTAGATAAATCAAGGGTGACTTTGTCTTATTCAAGCAAAAGTTCAGGGGGGTTTGAAAATAGCCTGTTCTGATCAGAATCATGATAGCCTAGGATTCCAGTGACATATGTTTCTAGGGTTTTACCTGAACGTAGGGTCCTAGTGTTTACACCGAAAGTATATCTGCTTTTTATCTGGTAAATCTCCAATCAGTTTTATAATGAACATCATCCCGAAACCCTAATTATCCAAGTTTCAGCAATCACATCTCTACCTGTCTGCTTATTCCCTATCTCTTATCTCTGTTATTTACTTTACTGCACTTAGGAAAATTAGAAAAACAAACTTATCAAAAATCTATCTACCTACCCCCATCCTATTAGCGACCATAATCTTTGGTGATTCGCTTCATTTCAATTCGCTCTTATTTAAGAATGACCTCGAGTTATACTTACTGCTTGCTCCCAAGGTAGGTAGTACTTATAGTTTGAGCCCCAGCTAATATAAATTTAAAACTCACTGTCCGCCGCTTCTATTGCTGTTGGAACAACGACCGGAGTCAAATCCGACCGATCGATAGGAGCGCAGCAATATGTTTGCTTAGAAACAGGATCCTGAGGAGATTCCCTCAGAACACATCCAGGATAATGAAAGGATTCTCTCAATATCCATCTAGCATTACAAGTTTCAAGGATCCTTAACTGGATCTGAAATAATGATGGGTTAGGGATCCCCAGATTCAAGGATCCTTAACCGGATTTCATATAAACTTGAATTTAGGATCCTGAGATTTCAAGATCCTAAAATAGACTGCCGATAATGAGGAACTCCCAATGAGTAATTCCTGTAACATGTAAATGTTAATAATTTGTCAAACAATTATGAAAACAATTTATTTTTCAAAAAATGTTGTGACCTTAAAAAGATTTTGCGATCCTTTGATCAAAACAGCTTTTGATAATCATGAAAATATTAGAGCTAATAAAGTTATTTATTAGACTTAGCTAATGAAAATTTTGATAATGTGAATACATTATAACCATTAGATAGTTTAAGAAAACTATAAAAGTGACATGTAAATGCCAAACCATTAGGTAATGTGAAAACATTACAAACCGTTTGATTCTTGGGCTACGCCATTTGAGACATGAAAATGCCTAACCAATTGGTAATGTGAAAACATTACAAACCTTAGAGTGACGTGAAAACGACTCAAACCTTAGATTGATACGTTTAGTGCACATCAGTATCAACATTCGTTAGCGCTTGATCTATAGGCCAACGGAAATGAAGTTGTCGGATACCAGAGGCATCACCGATTCCTTAACCATAGCACTATAATCAAACATCGTGCGCACCCGGCGAGGTGTCAAAACCCTATTCGTAGAGAGGTGTTTATCCGTACGGAAACCTCTAAACCTTAGAGAATCGTTGGGATCCTTAACGGAGGAGAGGTGGCCAATCTCTAATCTTCATTCCATGATCCTTAAGTGTATGAACTACAACAAATACAAAATCTTGGGTAAAGGTGGGTGTTAGTTTGCCTAACACCCCTCCGATGCTTAAGTCAGTAGGGTATTCAATGAGAATAATAATCATAATAAACTTTCATGCATATTATAATACACACATACATATATAGTAAAAAGTATTAAAATCAATGAAAAGTTAAGGATCACAGGAGTACCTTTTATGTTGAATGAAAGCTTTCAACTTACACATGGTAGAGTTTCAGATGAATGGCATTCCAGGATCTTGGAAGTAGTTCACCATCCATGTTGGCCAACCAGTATACCCCCTTTCCAGCATCCGAATCTATCAAATATGGACCTTCCCACTTTGGTGCTAGCTTTCCTTCTGCAGGATTCTTAGTATTTTGAAATACTTTCCTTAATACCAAATCTCCTACTCAAAACCTTCTTATCCTAACATTTTTGTTGTAGGATCTTGATATCCTCTGTTGGTATGCAGCAATCCTAAATTTAGCACGATCCCTCAACTCGTCCACAGTATCTAAGTCCTGAATCAATGCTTCTTTGTTTGCTTCCAAAGTCTGCATCTGGGATCTTGCCGTTGGGATCACCATTTCTGTCGGGATCATGGCCTCAGATCCAAACACCAAAGCAAAAAAAGTTTGCTTAGTTGCCTCCTTTTCAGTGGTCCTATCAGCCCATAACAGAAAAGGCAGTTCCTCAGCCCATCTTCCTTTCTTAGCATCCAGCCTCTTCTTCAGATTGTTGATTATGATCTTGTTGCTAGATTCTGCTTGTCCGTTAGCTTGAGGATGGACTGGAGTTGAAGTGATCATCTTGATTCCCCAACTTTCACAAAACTTAGTCGTTCTCCTTCCAATAAATTGAGATCCATTGTCACATACTCTTTCTGCCGGGATCCCAAACCTTGTGAGGATATTTCTCTTAATGAATGAGATAACCTCCTTTTTCTTAACTTGAACAAATGCCTCAGCTTCAATCCATTTGGAAAAATAATCTGTCATCGCAAGCATAAACACTTTTCCTCCTGGAGCAACAGGTAATTTTCCCACGATATCCATTCCCCATTTCATAAACGGCCATGGTGAGATAATCGGATGCATTAGTTCTGCTGGTTGATGATGGATGTTTCCGTGCCTTTGACAAGCATCACATTTCTGAGCAAAATCCATGGAATCCTTCTTCATAGTAGGCCAGAAGTATCCTGTTCTCAATGTTTTTGAGAATAACGCTCTTCCCCCAGAATGGTTCCCACAATCACCTTCATGTATATCCTTAAGAACTGCTTTTGCTTTAGGATCCTCAAGGCATCGCAATAGTGGTCCTGCAAGTGATTTTTTATATAATATATCATTTTCAATAGTAAAACGGGATACCTTTAATCTGAAAGCTTTAGGATTGTTTTCATCCTTAGGGATCACATCGTGTTGTACATATTCCATAATCGGCAGCATCCATGATCCTGACTTGCCCCCAGAACCTGATGCATTCGATTTGTCTCCAGGCTGAGGATCCTCAATGTCACACACTTTCTCTTCGTTGTTATCCTTATCAGTGATAACAGGCGCTGTAATATGTATAATCGGTATTTTTGACATCTGGTGGGATCCTTAAACTTGACCCCAAGTTAGCTAGAGCATCCGCTTCAGTGTTATCCTCACGTGGTACCTGTTGAATGTCGAAGATCTCGAAGCTACCTGCAAGATCCTTAACAATCTCCAAATATGCAGCTAATCTATCTACTTTTACAGTATATGTTCCATTATAATGATTAGCAATTAACAATGAATCAACATACACATTCAAATATTTTATACCAATACCCTTAGCTAATTGTAATCCTGCAATTAATGCTTCATATTCAGCCTCATTATTTGTAGCCTGAAATTCACATCTTATAGCTTGAGGCATAATATCACCTTGAGGTGATTTTAATACAATTCCTAATCCAGTTCCTTTTATATTAGATGCACCATCGGTATACAATGTCCATCTTTCAGTTATTTGATTTAGTTCTTGTACTTCCAAATCTACTTCATTTTGAAGGTCACTAGTAAAATCAGCAATAAAATCTGCTAAGACTTGAGATTTAATTACATTCCTAGGTTCATAAATCAAGTTATATGCACTTAATTTAACAGACCATTTAGCTAAACGTCCTGACATTTCTGGTTTCCTTAAAACATTCTTAATTGGATAATTAGTTCTAACATGGATAGGGTGTGTTTCGAAATAATGCCTAAGTTTGGTAGATGCCATGACCAATGCAAGTATAAGTTTTTCGAGATGGGAATACCTGGTTTCAGCATCTAATAGACTTTTACTTACATAGTAAACAGGATGTTGTTGTCCTTCATGATCCTTCACCAGCACCGCACTTACAGCATTCCGAGAAACAGATAGATAGAGGAATAGTGGTTCACCATTCTTAGTCTTCATCAATAAAAGAGCTGATGACAAGTGTTGTGGGTAGATTTTCACTAACCTTTACAGGATCCTAATCAGCATCATATGGACACCCTGCAGGTATGAAAGTCGTTTATATTTTATATTCATATCTCAGGATAATGATGGTTTTTAAGTCTGTTTTCAGGATCACGGATACAGGTAAGGATCCTGGATATATTGTTATTATTTATCTTGCAGGATCCTATTCAGGATATATTTGTCTAACACAATTATGCAGGATTCTGGACCGGGAAGATATTTATTTAAGGATCCTATGATCAATCTCGGAGTACACATAGCTCAGGATCCTGGACTTATATTAGTTAAGGATCTTGAACTATATAACACGTTTGTTTTTCTTGAGTATTGACCAGGTCTTAGAAGAAACGCGTTAATGAGATATGCTCCGGATTACGTGAAGAGGATCTGATACAATTCGATGAAGACGAAGCCTTACGCACGTGTAAAATGAAGTCAAAAGAGACGTTGGTGGTCTTCATCGTTCCTCGGAGGATCCCTGATATTTCGGAATTATTGTTATACGCTCTTACTATTTAAATGAGGCTTGGGTGATCGATTAGGTTAACGAATACTCAATACTCACACCTGCAAATCACTATAACACTCTGCTATTTATTTATTTTACGATTATTTTATTAACACTTAGCTAAATACACACACATTCACTTAGCCGATCATCCTTGTGCTCTTACTTTGTAAATCATTACTTTTATTTTAATAAGATTAATAAAGGCAAGGATCGTTTGATCCTTCCTGAGGTTTTGTGCCGGCGATCAACCTTGATCAAGGGCTTTCCTCGTACATCATCGTGTCGATTTTACATACTTTACTTTAATCGCATTTTACATACATTATTGTTATTAAATCGCAATCATTTTCAATCTGTTATTAAACTTTGATAGAAAAACATTTGTTCAACAAGGATCCACGGATTCAATTGAACATTTTCAACACAAAACATTTACTTACTAATAGAGGTAATCGTGTTTCTACGTAATTATCTTGAGAGTAATTCATACACCTGACCTCACAATCTAATTTTTGATCACTTAATTGCTTTAGTAATTTTTGACCAAAACAATTTGGCGCCCACCGTGGGGCTGTTGGTGTTTTGCTTATTCCAACTTTTGTTAAGATCCTTGTTGAGTCATCATTTCCAAAGATTTTTGTCGAAAATGTCGAGCCAAGGATGATCTACTTCTTCCACCATGCCATCATCATCATCTGCTAGAACCACTCTTCCACTTGCTCCACCTCTCACATCATCTCAACAACAGCCCCAAAATGTCTATCAGAGGCTATCTTCGGCTGGATCTACTTCCTTGGGGGCTGGATTCTTTTCGGATCCAGACCCTGTTATGATTGCTAACCAGGATATTGTGTCTATGTTTGCGCAGGTTAAGGAGCATCTTCAACGAGTGGAGAGAAGCAACGAAATTCTGAGAAAGGATATGGAAGACATGAGGACTAGAAATAATGTTCCAGCTTCTCAAGTTACTACTCCTATCCGAAGCAGGATCCTTGATTTTGGCACTCCTCCGTCCGTGGAGCATCAAGGAGACTTTGTATCTATGCAAGGGAGCGCTAGGATCCCAGATCCAATTTATGCTACGGGAATTTCTACATCAAGGGGTCAACAATCTAATCCAGGATCCTCATACAGGACTCCTGATGGCGGTAACATGTTTAATAATTTTACTTCTAATAACACTGTCGGGACTAACAATTTTCAGGATCCTGGAGTTAGCCCTGTAATGGCGAGAGAAATACAGAAATTGAAGGATATGATATCAAGCGTTCCCGGAGTTGTACAACCAATTCCAGAAGTTGCTCCAACGGCGCACAGGATCTCAAGATTTGCACCACCTATTTGTGATGCTGAGATCCCAAAGAGGTTTCAAACACCCAACATGAAGCTGTATGATGGAACGACGGATCCTGAAGAGCACATTGCACAATATAGGGAGATGATGGAAATCATCCCAATTCCTTCTGACCTTAAGGAAGCATGCTTATGCAAGGGCTTTGGCTCCACTCTCACAGGATCCGCACTAAAATGGCTATTGAACGTTCCTCCCTACTCTATTACTTCATTTGCTCATTTGGTTAATTTATTTAATAATCAATTTTCCTGCAGTAGAACATTTGAAAAACTAACTACTGATTTATATAGAATTGTCCAAAAAACTAATGAGTCTCTTCGAGATTTTGTAGGAAGGTTCGGGAGAAAATCCTTGAACATACCCAATTTGGATATGCCTACTGCTGTACAAGCCTTTAAGATGGGGATCAAAAGGGATTCCCCATTTTATGAGGACCTTTTTATGAATCCTTGCAGGAACCTTGATGAAGTCAGAAATAGAGCTTTGAGGTTCATCAGATTGGAAGAGGACGCGATGATACAGAAGAGAGTGGATACTCAATCAGCATATGATAGACCCAACAGGAAATCAGACTCATCTTCATTCAGATCAAACAGGAATAAACCTTATTCCAGAAATGAGGATCGTCGTGTGAATGCTATTGATGAAGATGACGAAGAATATCCTAAAATAACTGATTATAATTTTTCTGTGGATACAAAAGATATATTGTGTGCCATGCAGAATCTAGGGGACAAGGCAAGATGGCCAAAGAAGAATGATAAACCCTACGCGTGGAAGGATAAGTCTAAGTGGTGTGCTTACCATGAGGATTTTGGCCACACAACTGAGAATTGCATAGCTCTCAGGAAAGAGATCAGTCATTTGCTCAACAAAGGATACTTGAAGGATCTGCTTGGAAAAAAGAAGGATCACGCGAAGGATCATGACAGAGTTCAGGATCCTGAGCCTCAGGATAATCGCGGGATCCTTACCAGAGCAGGATCCCCACCTTCAGATGCCAAGGTAATCAATTTTATTTCTGGTGGTTCTGACATATGTGGTACTTCTTATTCCGCAGCTAAGAGGCACGCAAGGGAGTCCAAGTCAGATAAACCATATAAACCTACAAGAACTTCCATGAAGAAAGACAAAAGGATAATAGCGTTTGATGAGGACGATTTAGAAGATGTTCAGGATCCTCATCATGATGGTTTGGTTATTACTCTTTATGTTGCCAATCATTTCATGCGAAGGATCCTGATAGATGGAGAAAGCTCAGTCAACATCATCCGTCTAGAAACTTTGAAAAGAATGGGTATTCCAGAGTCGGAGATCACCTCAAGATCCACTGTGTTGGTAGGATTCAGTGGAGAAGTAAAGAACACAGTTGGTGATATCAAGTTGCTGATCTACATTGAGGGGGTGAACTCCATTCAAAAGTTTAGCGTTATGGATTGTCTGTCAAGCTATAACATTATCCTAGGGAGACCCTAGTTGCATGATATAAAGGCAGTACCCTCAACATATCATCAATGCGTCAAATTACCAACTCCATGGGGAGTGGTCAAGATCAGTAGTGACCAACAAGAAGCAAAGGATTGCTATACAACATCGATGAAACCTGCTACCAAGCCTCCGTCAGCATAGCAATTAAAGAGCAAGGCATGGGATGTCCTGGATACGAAGGAGCAGGACGTCAAAGAAATACCGCTGAGCTTGAAGGATCCTGAAGAAAAGGTGCTTATAGGATCAAGCATCCCAGAAGATCTAGAGCAGGATCTGATGAAATTCTTGAATCAGAGGAGATCGACCTTTACCTGGAAACCAGAGGATATGACAGGTATATCTAAGGATGTTATAACTCATAAACTTGGAATTTATAATAGTTTCAGGCCGGTCCAACAAAAGAGAAGAAAATTTGCGCCGGAAATGAATGTTATTATCCAGGCTGATGTTGAAAGATTACTTGCTGCTGGCATGATAAGGGAAGTAAAGTTTCCAAGATGGCTGGCAAACGTGGTAGTGGTACAAAAGAAGAATGGGAAATGGAGAGTGTGTGCGGACTATACGGATCTCAATAAAGCCTGCCCGAAGGATCCTTTTCCATTGCCCCATATAGATTCAATGGTGGATGCTACGGCTGGGCATGCGATTCTAACCTTTATGGATGCTTCATCAGGATTTCAACAAATTCAGATGGAACCTTCAGACCAGGAATACACAGCCTTCATAACCCCCACAGGTATATATTGTTATATTGCCATGCCCTTTGGTCTTAAAAATGCAGGTGCAACGTATCAAAGGCTAGTCAATATGATGTTCAAAGACCAATTGGGAAGCACAATGGAAGTATACATTGACGATATGGTAGTAAAGTCAAAGAAAGTTGAGGATCATCTTCAGGATCTCAAGGTGGCCTTTGACATCCTGGATCACTACAACATGAAGCTTAATCCTGCAAAATGCCACTTTGGAGTGGGGGCAGGAAAGTTCTTGGGATATGGTGACCAAGAGAGGAATAGAAGCTAGCCCAGAACAGATCAAAGCTATTCTAAATCTAAAGTCTCCATCAAGCCCAAAGGATATACAAAGATTAACGGGAAGGATAGCAGCTCTGAACCGTTTTATTTCAAGATCCTCAGACAGGTGCAAGGAATTCTATGATATCCTAAAGAAGAATAGAAAGTTCGAATGGGGAGAAAAGCACGAAGCTACATTTCAAGAGCTAAAGGATTACTTGTCAACAGCTCCTTTATTGATGAAGACTGAGAATGGGGAACCGCTGTTTCTCTATTTATCAGTGTCACGAAGTGCTGTAAGTGCGGTGCTAGTGAAGGATCATGAAGGACAACAACATCCAGTTTACTATGTAAGTAAAAGCCTATTAGATGCTAAAACCAAGTATTCTCATCTCAAAAAACTTATACTTGCATTAGTCATGGCATCAACTAAACTTAGGCATTATTTTGAGACACACCCCATACATGTAAGAACTAATTACCCTATTAAAAACGTTTTGAGAAAACCAGAAATGTCAGGACGTTTAGCTAAATGGTCTGTAAAATTAAGTGCTTATAATCTGATCTATGAGCCTAGAAACGCCATTAAATCTCAAGCCCTAGCAGATTTTATTGCTGACTTTACTAGTGATCTTCAAAATGAAGTAGATTTAGAAGTACAAGAACTAAACCAAATAAGTGAAAGATGGACATTATATACTGATGGTGCTTCTAACGTAAGAGGAACTGGATTAGGAATTGTATTAAAGTCACCGCAAAGTGATATCATGCCTCAAGCCATAAGATGTGAGTTCCAAGCTACAAATAATGAGGCATAATATGAAGCATTAATTGTGGGATTACAATTAGCTAAGGATATTGGGATAAAATACTTGAACGTGTATGTTGACTCATTGTTAATTGCTAATCATTATAATGGATCTTATACTGTAAAAGTAGATAGATTAGCTGCGTATTTGGAAATTGTTAAGGATCTTGTAGGTAGCTTCGAGATCTTCGACATCCAACAGGTACCATGTGAGGATAATACTGAAGCGGATGCTTTGGCAAATCTGGGGTCAAGCTTAAGGATCCCATCGGATGTCAAAATACCAATTATACATATTGCAGCGCCTGCCACTGCTGATAAGGATCACAATGAAGAGCAAGTGTGTGACATTGAGGATCCTCAGTCTGGAGATAATCTAAATGCATCAGGTTCTAGGGGCAAGTCACGATCATGGACGCGACCAATCATGGAATATTTACAACATGATGTGATCCCTAAGGATGAAAACAATCCCAAAGCTTTCAGGTCAAAGGTATCTCGTTTTACTATTGAGAATGGTATATTGTATAAAAAATCACTTGCAGGACCATTATTGCGATGCCTTGAGGATCCTGACGCAAAAGCAGTCCTTAAGGATATACATGAGGGTGATTTTGGGAATCATTCTGGGGGCAGAGCGTTATTTTCAAAAGCTTTAAGGACAGGATACTTCTGGCCTACAATGAAGAAGGATTCCATAGATTTTGCTCGCAAATGTGATGCTTGTCAAAGACACGGGAACATCCATCATCAGCCAGCAGAACCGATGCATCCAATTATCTCAACGTGGCCGTTTATGAAATGGGGAATGGATATTATTGGAAAACTACCTGTTGCTCCAGGAGGAAAAGTGTTTATGCTTGCAATGACGGATTATTTCTCAAAATGGATTGAAGCTGAAGCATTTGTTCAAGTGAAGGAAAAGGATGTTATTTCATTCATCAAGAGAAATATCCTCACATGGTTTGGGATCCCGGCAGAAATAGTATGTGACAATTGATCTCAATTTATTGGAAGAAGAACGACTAAGTTTTGTGAAAGTTGGGGAATCAAAATGATAACTTCAACGCCAGTCCATCCTCAAGCTAATGGACAAGCGGAGTCTAACAACAAGATCATAATCAATAATCTTAAGAAGAGGCTAGATGCTAAGAAACGGAGATGGGTGAAGAGTTGCCTTTTGTTTTATGGGCTGATATGACCACAGAAAAGGAGGCAACTAAGCAAACTCCTTTTGCTTTGGTGTTTGGATCTGAGGTTGTGATCCCGACAGAAATGGTGATCCCAACGGCAAGATCCCGGATGCAGACTTTGGAAGCAAACAAGGAAGCATTGATTCAGGATCTAGACACTGTGGATGAATTGAGGGATCGTGCTAAATTCAGGATTGCAGCATACCAGTAGAGGATTTCAAGATCCTACAACAAAAATGTTAGGATAAGAAGGTTTCGAGTAGGAGATTTGGTATTGAGAAAAGTATTTCAAAATACTAAGAATCCTGCGGAAGGAAAGCTAGCACCAAAGTGGGAAAGTCCGTACTTGATAGATTCGGATGGTGGAAAGGGGGCATACTGGTTGGCCAATATGGATGGAGAATTACTTCCAAGATCCTGGAATGCCATTCATTTGAAACTCTATCATGTGTAAGTTGAATATTTCTGTTCAACATATAAGGTACTCCTATGATCCTAAACTTTTCATTGATTTTATTCTTTAATGTATATATGTATGTGTGTATTATGATCATATATTAACATGTGCATGAAAGTTTTTCATTATTATTACTATTCTCATTGAATACTGTACTAACTTAAGCATCGGAGGGGTGTTAGGCAAACTAACACCAACCTTTACCCAAGATTTTGTATGTGTTGTAGTTCATATACTTAAGGATCATGGAATGAAGATTAGGGGTTGGCCACCTCTCCTCCGTTAAGGATCCCAGCGATTCTCTAAGGTTTAGAGGTTTCCATACGGATAAACACCTCTCTACGAAAAGGGTTTTGACACCTCGCCAGGAGCGCACGATGTTTGATTATAGTGCCACGGTTAGGGAATCGGTGATGCCTCTGGTACCCGACAACTTCATTTCCATTGGCCTATAGATCAAGCGCTAACGAATGTCGATACTGATGTGCACTATACGTATCGATCTAAGGTTTGTGTCGTTTTCACGTCACTCTAAGGTTTGTAATGTTTTCACATTACTCAATTGGTTAGGCATTTTCATGTCTCAAATGGCGTAGCCCAAGTACATAAGGCTTGTAATGACTTCTCATTACGTAATACGCACGATTTGTAATGTTTTCACATTACCCAACGATTTGGCATTTACGTGTCACAATTATAGTTTTCTTGAACTATCTAATGGTTATAATGTTTTCGCATTATCAAAATTTTCATTGGTTAAGTCTAATAAATAACTTTATTAGCCCTAATGTTTTCATGATTGTCAAAACTGTTTTGATCTAAGGATCACGAAATCTTTTTAAAGATTACAACATTTTTCGAAAAGTAAATTGTTTTTACAATTATTTGACAAATTATTAACATTTGTATGTTACAGGAATTACTCATTGGGAGTTCCTCATTATCAACAGTTTATTTTTGGATCTTGAAGTCTCAGGATCCTAAATTCCAGTTTATATGAAATACGGTTAAGGATCCTTGAATCTGAGGATCCCTATCCCGTCATTATCTCAGATCCAGTTAAGGATCCTTTAAGCCTGGAATGCTGAGAAAATCTTCTTGTTATCCTGGAAGTATTCTGAGGGAATCTCCTCAGGATCCTGTTTCTAAGCAAATATATATATATATATATATATATATATATATATATATATATATATATATATATATATATATATATGTATGCTGAGGGAATCTCCTCAGTATCCTGAAGACGCAAGAGATAGATAATTTCCTAATATCATTCACAGCAAAAAATCTAAGGATAATCTAAATCCTTAGATTGAGTTCAAAAGAAGCGCAGGAAATTAAAATTGTCTTGTGGCCAACATGAACCACATTCGACACAACTATGGTTGATCATGCCAGATCAACCTCGCCCCAGATAATTGTTTTGTTACAATCACAACCCTTGGAACATAAAAACATGAAAGCTAAACTGGGCTCCGGCTAGTTATATGCCTTCCTTGCCCAGGATTAGATCTGCATCTTCAGCAGGTATCACTGGAGTCTTCGATGCAGGGTCTGGAATATTCATTTCAGTATCTTCAATGATGGTCGAGATCTTCTTTGATGATGCATCGGAATCCTTCTTGGCTGGTATCTTGGTACCTTTGCCGCTAGCTTCATCAAGGAAATCTCCGACTGCTGGATCTTCACTTTTCAATTTCGCTAATCTATCTTGCCAAGCTTGGATGTTCCAGAACGATGTGTCGAGACCCTTAGCACTAGCTTCAGTTACCATTAAGATCCTGGCTTTAAGCACTACAACAGCTGCATCTTTCTTAATACTAGCAACCAGGATCTCTCGTTCTTCCTTGATCTTCTTCTGAGCTTCAATTTCCTTTTGAGCAGCATAAGCCTTGACATCCTTGATCTCTCTCTTCAAACTAGCGATCTCCTGATTGGAAGATTCTGCAGCAATGGCAGCTGTCTTCTTTATGCTCTCTACCATTTCCACTTTCTCCTTGTAACGATCAGCAACCTGTTCCATAGCCTAGAAAAAATAGGTATGATTAAAATACAGGGATGAAGCGTAGAAGAGAAATTAAACGAGGAAGATAAGATATACCATATCGAAATCAAGTGTGGGTTCATCAGGATCCTCAGTAATGATGGCTTTCCTCTTCTTGGTAGTTGACCTGGAACGGGTATTGGGGGCTCTGGCCTTGCTGGATTGAGCGATTGGTTTTTCCTCCTTGATTGGCACATCCTCATCATCGATATCCGACAAGGAGAAGAAAGGCGCTATTTTAAGAATACAATTTTAAAATGGATTCAGGAGAAACATCTTATTAAGGATAGAATGTGAGGATTACCTGACGAAGTTGAAGTTGCCTTCTGTGATTTCATGACTACTGGAGAACAGGGGTGTATGAATGTCCTGTCACTTTCGGGAACCTTCAAGAAATTCTCTATCAACTCTTCTGCATCAGAAAGAGGGGGAGCCAATTTCTCGAAATTTGCTGCAAAGAAAATGGGATATATCATAAATAATAGTGCGTATGGGGGTAAATCCCTAAGATGATTTTTATCCTTTTGAAAGCCAAACAGTCGGAATCAATTCCTCGTCTGGTAAAGATCTTCGATCAACAAAGAAAAACCTCACTTTCCACTTGTGGTCATTCTGGGTGACACAATGAACGAGGTGTTGGCGATTAGGTTTGATTTTAAAAAGGAAGTAATTGGAGCCATGTGAGCGAAGATGATAATTTTGGGCTACCTCAGGAATCCCAAGATGTGTATGGTGAGAATCATTAACGGATTGAATAACGAAAAGAGTACGCCAGATCATGGGCATTGTTTGTGAATAACAGAGTCCTGTCATGCCGAAGAGATCCATGTAAATGTCCGGAAAGGGATATTTAAGCCCTAGGGTAAAAGGAAATTCGGGAAAGCATATCCATCGATCTGATTGATGATCGGCATGGATATTAGGATCAAGGGCTCGGAAGACGGTGTTTTCAGGAAAAGCACTTTTGAGTTTTTGCATATCGGAATCGGATAACGAAGAAGGAACAGGGTTGGAAATCATTTGTTGATCAATGAATTCAGGGAAGTCTGACTCATTTTTGGTTGCCGGATTCATTATCTAAGTGAAAGCAAGTAAACGATAAAGAGAGAAAAGAAAAAATAGTACCTGGTAAAGACCTGAGAAGGAAAACGGAATGGAGGTTGGATGAGATATGATGTGCGTCAGAATCGCTATAAGTACTCAGACACGATAATCGATGTAACTACCTAACACAATTTAAGCGGTTACACTGAGAAGTTACAACGTTTAAGGATCCTGAAAAACGTTATAACTTCGGGGGCAATTGTTGTGGGTAGATTTTCACTAACCTTTACAGGATCCTAATCAGCATCATATGGACACCCTACAGGTATGAAAGTCGTTTATATTTTATATTCATATCTCAGGATAATGATGGTTTTTAAGTCTGTTTTCAGGATCACGGATACAAGTAAGGATCCTGGATATATTGTTATTATTTATCTTGCAGGATCCTATTCAGGATATATTTGTCTAACACAATTATGCAGGATTCTGGACCGGGAAGATATTTATTTAAGGATCCTATGATCAATCTCGGAGTACACATAGCTCAGGATCTTGGACTTATATTAGTTAAGGATCTTGAACTATATAACACGTTTGTTTTTCTTGAGTATTGACCAGGTCTTAGAAGAAACGCGTTAATGAGATATGCTCCGGATTACGTGAAGAGGATCTGATACAATTCGATGAAGACGAAGCCTTACGCACGTGTAAAATGAAGTCAAAAGAGACATTGGTGGTCTTCATCGTTCCTCGGAGGATCCCTGATATTTCGGAATTATTGTTATACGCTCTTACTATTTAAATGAGGCTTGGGTGATCGATTAGGTTAACGAATACTCACTACTCACAACTGCAAATCACTATAACACTCTGCTATTTATTTATTTTACGATTATTTCATTAACACTTAGCTAAATACACACACATTCACTTAGACGATCATCCTTGTGCTCTTACTTTGTAATTCATTACTTTTATTTTAATAAGATTAACAAAGGCAAGGATCGTTTGATCCTTCCCGAGGTTTTGTGCCGGCGATCAACTTTGATCAAGGGCTTTCCTCGTACATCATCGTGTCGATTTTACTTACTTTACTTTAATCGCATTTTACATACATTATTGTTATTAAATCGCAATCATTTTCAATCTGTTATTAAACTTTGATAGAAAAACATTTGTTCAACAAGGATCCACGGATTCAATTGAACATTTTCAACACAAAACATTTACTTACTAATAGAGGTAATCGTGTTTCTACGTAATTATCTTGAGAGTAATTCATACACCTGACCTCACAATCTAATTTTTGATCACTTAATTGCTTTAGTAATTTTTGACCAAAACAACAAGTAATTCTTCAGTTCTTGAAACGCAGCTTCATGCTTTTCTCCCCACTCGAACTTTTTGTTCTTTTTAAGGATATCATAGATTTCCTTGCATCTATCTGAGGATCTTGAAATGAAACGGTTCAGAGCTGCTATCCTTCCCGTCAACAATTTGTATATCCTTCGGACTTGATGGAGACTTTAGGTTCAGAATAGCTTTGATCTGTTCTGGGCTAGCTTCTATCCCTCTCTTGGTCACCATATATCCCAAGAATTTTCCTGCCCCCACTCCAAAGTGGCATTTAGCAGGATTGAGCTTCATGTTATACTGATCCAGAATGTCAAAGGCCACCTTAAGATCCTGAAGATGATCCTCAGTTTTCTTTGACTTTACTACCATATCATCGATGTATACTTACATTATGCTTCCCAATTGGTCTTTGAACATCATGTTGACTAGCCTTTGGTATATTGCACCTGCATTTTTAAGACCAAAAGGCATAGCAATATAACAATAAATACATGTGGGGGTTATGAATGCTGTGTCTTCCTGGTCTGCGGGTTCCATCTGTATTTGTTGAAATCCTGATGAAGCATCCATAAAGGTTAGGATCTCATGCCCAGTCGTAGCATCCACCATCGAATCTATATGAGGCAATGGAAAAGGATCCTTTGGGCAGGCTTTGTTGAGATCCGTGTAGTCCACACACACTCTCCATTTCCCATTCTTCTTTTGTACCACCACCACGTTTGCCAACCATCTCGGAAATTTTACTTCCCTTATCATGCCAGCAGCAAGTAGTCTTTCAACATCCTCCTGGATAATAGCGTTTCTTTCCGGCGTGAACTTTCTTCTCTTTTGTTGAACCGGCCTGAAACTATTATCAATTCCAAGTTTATGAGTTATAATATCCTTAGATATACCTGTCATATCTTCTGGTTTCCAGGCAAAAGTTGATTTCCTCTGGTTCAAGAACTTCATCAGATCCTGTTCAAGATCCTTCGGGATCCTTGATCCTATTAGCACCTTTTCCTCGGGATCCTTTGAGTTCAGCGGCATTTCTTTGATATCTTGTTCTTCTATATCCAAGACATCCCATGCCTTATTCTTTAATTGCTATGCTGACGGAGGCTTGGCAGTAGGTTTCATTGATGTTGTATAACAATCCTTCGCTTCTTGTTGGTCGCTGCTGATCTTGACCACTCCCCACGGAGTTGGTAACTTAACGCATTGATGATATGTTGATGGTACCGCTTTCATATCATGCAACCAAGGCCTTCCTAGGATAATGTTATAGCTTGACAAACAATCCATAACACAAAATTTTTGAATAGAGTTTACTCCTTCAATGTAAATTGGCAACTTGATATCACCAACTGTATTCTTTGCTTCCCCACTGAATCCTACCAATACAGTGGATCTTAAGGTGATCTCCGATTCTGGAATACCCATTCTTTTCAAGGTCTCTAGACAAATGATGTTTACTGAGCTTCCTCCATCGATCAGGATCCTTCGTACAAAATGATTGGCAACATAAAGAGTAATAACCAAACCGTCATGGTGAGGATCCTGAACTTCTTCCAAATCATCCTCATTAAATGTTATAACCTTCTCATCTTTCTTCATGGAAGTCCTTGTTGGTTTATATGGCTTTTCTGACTTGGATTCCCTTGCGTGCCTCTTTGCTGCAGAATAAGAAGTGCCACATATGTCAGAGCCACTAGAAATAAAATTGATTACCTTGGCGTCTGAAGGTGGGGATCCTGCTCTAGTAGGGATCCTGCAAGTATCCTGAGACCCAGGATCCTGAGCTGTGTTATGATCCTTTGCGTGATCCTTTGCGTGATCCTTCTTTTTCCCAAGCAAATCCTTCAAGTATCCTTTGTTGAGCAAATGGCTGATCTCTTTCCGGAGAGCTATGCAATTCTCCGTTATGTGGCCAAAATCCTCATGGTACGCACACCATTTAGATTTATCCTTCCATGCATAAGATTTATCACTCTTCTTGGGCCATCTCGCCTTGTCTCCTAGAACCTGCATGGCACATAATATATCTGTTGTATCCACAGAAAAGTTATAATCAGTTATTTTTAGGATACTCTTCATCATCCTCGTCGATAGTATTCACACGACGATCCTCATTTCTGGTATACAGTTTGCTTCTGTTTGATCTAAATGAGGATGAGTCCGATTTCCTGTTGGGCCTATCATATGCCAATTGAGTATCCACCCTTTTCTGTAACTCGCATCTTCTTCCAGCCTGATAAACCTTAGAGCCCTGTTTCTGACTTCATCGAGGTTCCTGTAAGGATTCATAACAAGATCCTCATAAAATGGGGAATCCCTTTTGATTCCCATCTTAAAGGATTGCACAGCAGTAGGCATATTCAAATTAGGTATGTTTAATGATTCTCTTCGTAATCTCCCTACAAAATCTCGAAGAGATTCATTAGCTTTTTGAACAACTCTGTACAAATCAGTCGTTAGTTTTTCAAATGTTCTACTACAAGAGAATTGATTGTTAAACAAATTAACCAAATGAGCAAATGAAGTAATAGAGTAAGGGGGAACGTTTAACAGCCATTTCAGTGCGGATCCTGTGAGAGTGGAGCCAAAGCCCTTGCATAAGCATGCTTCTTTAAGATCAGAAGGAATTGGGATGATCTCCATTCTTTCCCGGTATTGCGCAATATGCTCCTCAGGATCCGTCGTTCCATCGTACAACTTCATATTTGCTGTCTGAAATCACTTCGGAATCTCAGCATCACAGATAGGTGGTGCAAATCTTGAGATCCTATGCGCTGTTGGAGCGACTTCAGGGATTGGTTGTACAACTCCAGGAACACTTGATATCATATCCTTCAGTTTCTGTATCTCCCTTGCCATCATAGGACTAACTCCAGGATCCTGAAAATCGTTAGTCCCAACAGTATTATTAGAAGTAAAATTATTAAACATGTTACCACCGTCAGGAGTCCTGTATGAGGATCCTGGATTAGATTGTTGACCCCTTAATGTAGAAACTCCTGTAGCAAATATTGGATCTGGGATCCTAGTGCTCCCATGCATGGATATGAAATCTCCTTGATGTTCCGTAGATGGAGGAGTGCCAAAATCAAGGATCCTGCTTCGGATAGGAGTAGTAACTTGAGTAGAGGGAGTACTATCTCTTGCCCTCAAATTCTCCACATCCTTTCTCAGGATTTCATTGCTTCTCTCCACTCGTTGAAGCTGCTCTTTTACCTGCGTAAACATAGACACAATATCCCGGTTAGCGATCATAACAGGGTCTGGATCTGATAGGAATCCAGCCCCCGAAGATGTGGATCTAGCCGACGGTAGCCTCGTATAGACGTTTTACGGCTGTTGCTGAGATGATGTGAGAGGTGGAGCGGGAGGAAGAGTGGTTCTAGCAGAAGATGACGATGACATGGTAGATGATGTAGATCGTCCTTGGCTCGACATTTTTGACAGAAATCTTTGGAAAAGATGACTCAACAAGGATTTTAACAAAAGTTTGATTAAGCAAAACACCAATTGCCCCACGGTGGGCGCCAAATTGTTTTGGTCAAAAATTACTAAAAGCAATTAAGTGATCAAAATTAGTCTGTGAGGTCAGGTGTAAAAATTACTCTCAAGATAATTAATTAGAAACACGATTATCTCTATCAGTAAGTAAATATTTTGTGTTAAAAAGATAGATTAAATAAGTAGATCCTTGTTGAACAAACGTTTTAATAAAGAAGCTCAAGAACAGATTGTGGATTATACTACTTTGACAATGAAAAAGTAAGAAGAACACAATTAAAGCAATATGAACTGTAAGTAAATAAAAATGACACGATGATATACGAGGAAAGCCTTGATCAAGGTTGATCGCCGGCACAAAACCTCGGGAAGGATCAAACGATTCTTGCCTTTGTTAATCTTATTAAAATGAAAATAATTGATTACAAACTAAGAGCACAAGGATGATCGGCTAAGTGAATTTGTGTGAATTTAGCTAAGTGTTGATGAAATGATCATAAAAGAACAAAATAACAGAGTGTTTGTGTGATTTGCAGTTGTGAGTAGTGAGTATTCGTTAACCTAATCAATCACCCAAGCCTCGTTTAAATACTAAGAGCGTTTAACAATAATTCCGAAATATTAGGGATCCTCCGATGAAAGATGAAGACCACCAACGTCTCTTTTGACTCTATTCCACACGTGCAGCTGACTTCGTCTTCTCCAAATCATATCAAAGCCTTGCCATGCAATCCGGAGCATATCTCATTAACGCGTATCACGTATGACCTGGTCAATACTCAAAGAATATAAACACGTCAAACAGCGCATGATCCTGAACTAATACGGGTTCAGGATCCTGAGCCTATGCGTACTCCAGAATAAACTTAGGATCCTCACTTAAGGATCCTCCACGTTCAGTATCCTGCACAATTATGTTAGATAAATATATCCTGACCAGGATCCTGCAAGATAAATAATAACAATATGTCCAGGATCCTTATCTATATCTGTGATCCTGAAAACATACTTAAAAACTATCATTATCCTGAGACACGAATATAAAATATAAACGACTTTCATACCTGCGAGGTGTATATATGATGTTAATTAGGATCCTGCAAAGGTTAGTAAAAATCTACCCACAACAAGCTCCTTTATTGATGAAGATTGAGAATGGTGAACCACTATTCCTCTATCTATCGGTTTCTCGGAATGCTGTAAGTGCGGTGCTGGTGAAGGATCATGAAGGACAACAACATCCTGTTTACTATGTAAGTAAAAGTCTATTAGATGCTGAAACCAGGTATTCCCATCTCAAAAAACTTATACTTGCATTGGTCATGGCATCTACCAAACTTAGGCATTATTTCGAAACACACCCTATCCATGTTAGAACTAATTATCCGATTAAGAATGTTTTAAGGAAACCAGAAATGTCAGGACGCTTAACTAAATGGTCTGTTAAATTAAGTGCATATAACTTGATTTATGAACCTAGGAATGCAATTAAGTCTCAAGCCTTAGCAGATTTAATTGCTGATTTTACTAGTGACCTTCAAAATGAAGTAGATTTGGAAGTATAAGAACTAAATCAAATAACTGAAAGATGGACATTATATACCGATGGTGCGTCTAATATAAAAGGAACTGGATTAGGAATCGTGTTAAAATCACCTCAATGTGATATTATGCCTCAAGCTATAAGATGTGAATTTCAGGCTACATATAATGAGGCAGAATATGAAGCATTAATTGTAGGATTACAATTAGCTAAGGATATTGGTATAAAATATTTGAATGTGTATGTTGATTCATTGTTAATTGCTAATCATTATAATGGAACATATACTGTAAAAGTAGATAGATTAGCTGCATATTTGGAGATTGTTAAGGATCTTGCAGGTAGCTTCGAGATCTTCGATATTCAACATGTACCACGAGAGGATAACACTGAAGCGGATGCTCTAGCTAACCTGGGGTCAAGTCTAAGGATCCCACCAGATGTTAAAATACCGATTATACATATTATAGCGCCTGCCATCGCTGATAAGGATAACAACAGCCTGGAGACAAATCGAATGCATCAGGTTCTGGGGGCAAGTCAGGATCATGGATGCAGCCAATCATGGAATATATACAACACGATGTGATCCCTAAGGATGAAAACAATCCTAAAGCTTTCAGATTAAAGGTATCCCGTTTTACTATTGAAAATGGTATATTGTATAAAAAGTCACTTGCAGGACCATTATTGCGATGCCTTGAGGATCCTGAAGCAAACGCAGTTCTTAATTATATACATGAAGGTGATTGTGGGAACCATTCTGGGGGCAGAGCGTTATTTTCAAAAACATTGAGAACAGGATACTTCTGGCCTACTATGAAGAAGGATTCCATGGAGTTTGCTCACAAATGTGATGCTTGTCAAAGGCACGGAAACATCCATCATCAACCAGCAGAACCGATGCATCCGATTATCTCACCATGGCCGTTTATGAAATGGGGAATGGATATCGTGGGAAAATTACCTGTTGCTCCAGGAGGAAAAGTGTTTATGCTTGCAATGACAGATTATTTTTCCAAATGGATAGAAGCTGAGGCATTTGTTCAAGTTAAGGAAAAGGACGTTATCTCATTCATTAAGAGAAATATCCTCACAAGGTTTGGGATCCCGGCAGAAATAGTGTGTGACAATGGATCTCAATTTATTGGAAGAAGAACAACTAAGTTTTGTGAAAGTTGGGGAATCAAGATGATAACTTCAACACCAGTTCATCCTCAAGCCAATGGTTAGGCAGAATCCAGCAACAAAATTATAATCAACAATCTGAAGAAAAGGCCGGATGCTAAGAAAGGAAGATAGGCTGAGGAATTGCCTTTTGTGCTATGGGCTGATAGGACCACTGAAAAGGAGGCAACTAAGCAAACTCCTTTTGCTTTGGTGTTTGGATCCGAGGCCATGATCCCGACAGAAATGGTGATCCCAACGGCAAGATCCCAGATGCAGACTTTGGAAGCAAACAAAGAAGCATTGATTCAGGACTTAGATACTGTGGACGAGTTGAGGGATCGTGCTAAATTTAGGATTGCTGGATACCAACAGAGGATATCAAGATCCTACAACAAAAATGTTAGGATAAGAAGGTTTTGAGTAGGAGATTTGGTATTAAGGAAAGTTTTTCAAAATACTAAGAATCCTGCTGAAGGAAAGCTAGCACCAAAGTGGGAAGGTCCATATTTGATAGATTCGGATGCTGGAAAGGGGGCACACTGGTTGGCTAACATGGATGGCGAACTACTTCCAAGATCCTGGAATGCCATTCATTTGAAACTCTACCATGTGTAAATTGAATATTTTTATTCAACATAAAAGGTACTCCTGTGATCCTTAACTTTTCATTGATTTTAATACTTTTACTATATATGTATGTGTGTATTATAATTATATATATGCATGAAAGTTTATTATGATTATTATTCTCATTGAATACACTACTGACTTAAGCATCGGAGGGGTGTTAGGCAAACTAACACCCACCTTTACCCAAGATCTTGTATTTGTTGTAGTTCATACATCTAAGGATCATGGAATGAAGATTAGGGGTTGGCCACCTCTCCTCCGTTAAGGATCCCAGCGATTCTCTAAGGTTTAGAGGTTTCCGTACGGATAAACACCTCTCTACGAATAGGGTTTTGACACCTCGCCGGGTGCGCACGATGTTTGATTATAGTGCCATGGTTAGGGAATCGGTGATGCCTCTGGTACCCGACAACTTCATTTCCGTTGGCCTATAGATCAAGCGCTAACGAATGTCGATACTGATGTGCACTAAACGTATCGATCTAAGGTTTGTGTCATTTTCACATCACTCTAAGGTTTGTAATGTTTTCACATTACCAATTGGTTAGGCATTTTCATGTCTCAAATGGCGTAGCCCAAGAATCAAACGGTTTGTAATGTTTTCACATTACCTAACGGTTTGGCATTTACGTGTCACTTTTATAGTTTTCTTAAACTATCTAATGGTTATAATGTATTCACATTATCAAAATTTTCATTGGTTAAGTCTAATGAGTGACCTTATTAGCTCTAATGTTTTCATGATTATCAAAAGTTGTTTTGATCTAAGGATCGCGAAATCTTTTTAAGATCACAACATTTTTCAAAAAATAAATTGTTTTCACAATTGTTTGACAAATTATCAACATTTACATGTTATAGGAAATACTTGTTGAGAGTTTATCATTGTTTACAAGATATTTTAGGATCCTGAAATCTTAGGATCCTAAACTCACAGTTGATATAAAGTCTGAGTAAGGATTCTGGAATCTCAGGATCCTGAACTCAAGATTATTTCAGATCCAGTTAAGGATCCTTGAAGCCTCTGATGTTGAGAAAATCTTCTCATTATCCTGGATGTATCTTGAGGGAATCTCCTCAGGATCCTGTTTCTAAGCAAATATATACATACTAAGGGAATATCCTCAGTATCCTGAAGACACGAGCTACAGATAATATCCTAATATTATTTATACCAAAAGATCTAAGGATTGTACAATCCTAAGATTAAGGTTCAAAAGAAACGCAGGAAATTGAAATTGTCTTGTGGCCAACATGAACCACACAACCATGGTTGACCATGCCAGGTCAACCTCGCCCCAAATCATTGTTTTGTTGCAATCACAACCCTTGGAATTTAAAAACATGAAAGCTAAACTGGGCTCCGGCTAGTTATATACCTTCCTTGCCCAGGGTTAAATCTGCATTTTCAGCAGGATCCTCTGGAGTCTCTGATGTTGGCACTACATTCTCCATCTCGGTGTCTTCAGTATCGATTGGAACCTTCTGTGTTGAAGCGTTGGGACTCTTCTTAACTGATGGTTTGGTACCCTTACCTCTAGATTCACCAAGAAAATCTCCGACCGTTGGATTCTCGCCCTCCAATTTTGCTAACTTGTTCTGCCAGGCTTGGATATTCCAAAAGGTAATGTCAAGACCTTTAGCACTAGCTTCAGACGCCATCAAGATCCTGGCCTTGAGCGCCGCAGCAGCCGCGTCTTTCTTGACACCTGCGACCATAACCTCGCGTTCCTCATCAATTCTTTTTTGAGCATCAACATCTTTTTGGGCAGCATAAGCTTTCATGTCTTCGATTTCTCTCTTCAGAAAGGCATTTTCCAGAGAAGAAGCTTCTGCAGCAATGGCAGCTGACTTTTTGATGCTCTCAATTATTTCCAGTTTCTCCTTGTAACATTTGGAGGCTTGTTCCATAATCTAGAGAAGACAGATATAACTAAAGTATGAAGTTGTATGTACAGATAAAAGGTTGAACAAGGGTGATGAGGTTAACCTTGTTAAAATCAAGTATGGGTTCGTCAGGATCCTCAGTAATGTTGGCTTTCCTCTTCTTGGTAGTTGACCTGGAATGGGTGTTAGGGGCTCTAGCCTTGCTGGGCTCATCAACAGACTTTTCCTCCTTGATCGGCACATCTTCATCATCAATGTCCGACAGGGAAAAGAAGGATGCTGTTTTAAGAATATGATCATATTGAGAATACGGAATCAGGAAAAACACATTTTCTAAGGGTAGAATGTAAAATTTACCTGGTGTGGTTGGAGTTGCTTTATGTGACTTCATGATTCCTGGTGAAGAAGGATGTGAAAACGTCCTGTTACTTTCAGGAACTTTCAAGAACTTCTCTATCAACTTTTCTGTATCAGAAAGAGGGGGAGCTAACTTCTCGAAGCTTGCTGCAAGAAAAATGGAATAAATAAGAGATAATAGTGCATGCGGAGATAAATCCCTAAGATGGTTTTTATCCTACCCTTTGAAAGCCAAACAGTCGGAATTAATTCCTCGTCTGGTAAAGATCTTCGATCAACAAAGAAAAACCTTTCTTTCCACTTATGGTCATTCTGGGTGACACAATGAACGAGGTGTTGGCGATTAGGCTTGATTTTAAAAAGGAAATAATTGGATCCGTGTGAACGGAGAAGATAATTTTGGGCTACCTCAGGAATCCCAAGATGTGTCTGGTGAGAATCATTAACGGATTGAATAACGAAAAGAGTACGCCAGATCATGGGCATTGTTTGTGAATAACAGAGTCCTGTCAAACCAAAGAGATCCATGAAAATATCTGGAAAGGGATATTTAAGCCCTAAGATAAAAAGAAATTCAGGAAAGCATATCCACCGATTTGATCGATGATCGGCATGGATATTAGGATCATGAGCTCGAAAAATGGTGTTTTCAGGAAAGGCATTTTTGAGTTTTTGCGTATCGGAATCGGATAACGAAGAAGGAACAGAGTTGGAAATCATTTTTTGGTCGATAAATTCGGGGAGGTCTGACTCGTTTTTAGTTGCCGGTTTCATTATCAAAGTGAAAGCAAGTAAACGATAAAAAAGAGAAAAGAGAAATAATACCTGAGTAAGACTTTAGAAGGAAACGGAATGGAGGTTGAATGAGGTATGATGTGCGTCAGAATCGCTATAAGTACTCAGACACGATAATCGATGCAACTACCTAACACGATTCAAGCGGCTACTATGGGAAGTTACAACGTTTAAGGATCCTGAAAAACGTTATAACTTCGGGGGCAATTATTGTGGGTAGATTTTCACTAACCTTTGCAGGATCCTAATTAGCATCATATGTACACCTCGCAGGTATGAAAGTCGTTTACATTTTATATTCGTGTCTCAGGATAATGATAGCTTGTAAGTCTGTTTTCAGGGTCACTTATATAATTAAGGATCCTGGATATATCCTTATTATTTATCTTGCAGGATCCTAGTCAGGATATATTTGTTTAACATAATTGTGCAGGACACTGGAAAAGGAAGATCCTTGAGTAAGGATCCTAAGTTAATTCTGGGGTATACATAGCTCAGGATCCTGAACCTGTATTAGTTCAGGATCATGCGCTGTTTAACGTGTTTATTTTCTTTGAGTATTGACCAGGTCATACATGGGACGTGTTAATGAGATATGCTCCGGATTATGTGGCTAGGCTATGATACGATTTGGAGAAGACGAAGTCAGCTGCACGTGTGGAATAGAGTCAAAAGAGACGTTGGTGGTCTTCATCTTTCATCGGAGGATCCCTGATATTTCAGAATTATTGTTAAACGCTCTAAGTATTTAAACGAGGCTTGGGTGATCGATTAGATTAACGAATACTCACTACTCACAGCTGTAAATCACACAAACACTCTGCTATTTCTCTCATTTACACTTATTTCATCAACACTTAGCTAAATTCACACAAATTCACTTAGCCAATCATCCTTGTACTCTTAGTTTGTAATCAATTACTTTCATTTTAATAAGATTAACAAAGGCAATGATCATTTGATCCTTCCCGAGGTTTTGTGCCGGCGATCAACCTTAATCAAGGGCTTTCCTCGTATATCACTGTGTCGTCTTTGATTACTTGTCATTTACATTACTTTAATCGTATTCTTCTTAAATTTTCATTGTAAAATTAGCATTATCTGTTCTTGAGCTTTGATATTAAAACATTTGTTCAACAAGGATCTACGTATTTAATCAATCATTTTACACAAAATATTTACTTACTAATAGAGATAATCGTGTTTCCACGTAATTATCTTGAGAATAATTTTTACACCTGACCTCACAATCTAAATTTGATCACTTAATTGCTTTTAGTAATTTTTCACCAAAACACCTAGATAAACTCAGATAGATTTAGGTGTTAAGAAAGGTCAGATACATAATTGCAGTTTGTTACCTTATGCCTACACCCAGGATATATCATCCGTAGAGGTCGCTTAGTCGTTTAAGACAAGTGAGGGGGGTTTAAACAACCTGTTTCTGATCAGCATCAGGATAACCTAGGATTCAGTGACATATGCTTTTAGGCTTTTAGACTAAAACTTAGGGTCCTAGAGTTTACACCGACTGTCCGCCTGATGATTTGCCCAAGGTAGTCTCCAATCATCTTTATAATGAATATCATCCAGAAACCCTAATTATCGAAGTTTCAGCAATCACGCTCTACCTGTTGCCCACTCTCTATTTTATTTACTTGTTTTATTTAGTATTAGATAAACCAACCAAAACCTACCTACTTTAATAAACCCATCCTATCAGAAATCTCGTTTACGATAAGTCCCTTTTAGTTCCATTCGTTCCGATTTTAAGAATGACACTCGAGTTATACTTACTGCTTACTCCCCAAAAGTAGGTAGTACTTATAGTTTGAGCCCCAGCTCACTTACTGTTTGTAATATATTTGATTTTTAAAAATGTAGGGGAAAATGTGTTTTATGACACGTGTCATATTCTTATGTTCATTCTCACCAAATTTTCCATTCTCATTTCCACACTCTAGAAATATAAACTATGTTGTTTGTTGAAATCGAAACAATTAACATTTTATTATCAATAAAACATTTGGAAGTACATGTAAGCATGCAATAGTTTATCTCAAAGTTCAACTAGATACTCCCTCCGTCCCATTTAAAATGTTCACATTATTATTATTTTGGGATGTTTCATTATAAGTGTCCACTTTGATAATTAACCAATCAAAAGGATTTTAATGGGTAGATTTAATAGTTGATTGGTGAAAAGTGTAGTTTGTTGAGAATCTTAAAATTACGTTTGATATTTAACCAATCAAAAAGATTTTAATGGGTAGATTTAATAGTTGATTGGTGAAAGTTGTAGTTAGTGGAGAATCCTAAAATTACGTGCAAAGTCAAAGTGGACATTTTAATTGTAAAGGAGGCAGTAATATTTTTCCTATAAAGGCCCATATCTATTTGGGATACTAGCCTTGTATCTGCACAAAGTTGCGGTAATAAATAATTATCAGGGTTTTACAATATTTTGGGTAGTTAAAGTTGTTTTTAGCCATCCATGTATTTTCTAGCAAATCATAAATGGTTTTCGAATCAAAATATGTGTTACTAAGCAACAAAGTATTGAAACATCTTTATTTTATCATTTCGTTTCAGCTTAAAATGACAAAAGTTCATAGATATAACAAACAAATTAATTCATACACCATTGTGTATGTTAAAATTTACTGTATTTATCACCTCTCTAAAATAGGGAGTTGATATTTACAACACAAAAAGTGATACCCACACCACACTGTACAAGTATTAAAGCAGACAGTACAAGTATATCATTGCACAGTTGTGTTGTATGCATTAAGTTGTGTGTTGCATATATCATCACCCTCTAAAATAATACAAAAAATTTTTAGTTACAAAACTAAATCTATTCTATTTATTTATATATTGACATAGGCTCATGATTTTGCAACAGGCATTTTTCTGTGTCCACATGCATCTTACCCAAATTGACATTTATACCCTCAACCCCTCAACTTAGGGGTGAGCAAGCATAACCGAAACCGACCCATAATCGCTTTAACCGACAAAACCGACCCATATTAACCGACCCATCATGAAACCGATGGTTCAGTTTTACGTATTTCAATTAACCGACTATAGCGGTTCGGTTACGGTTAATAGTTATAACCGACCCACAATTAACCGACCCGCCTCAAATACGTTTTTAAAAGTTATTTATATACTTTTAATCTACAATTAGTGATTACAATTGTACATTTAGTTACTTTTAATCAACAATTAGTGATTACAATTGTATATTTAGTTATTTAAATTTTATATATGATTCAGGATCAGAGGGGAACAATGGTTGAAGAGGGCAAGGAGAGTGTAACACCCCCAAATTTGTTCAGCGGAAGCGTTTAGTTTGAGTACGGGGGTGCCACAATAACAAAGCATGCATACGTATCAGAGCTTATGATTACAACAGAACATAATATATTAAGATGCCAAAAGTGTTAATTACATAGTTTACGATTCATCGAATCGTACAAGTTAAAAGTAATAAGTATACAAAAGTGGATTTCTAGAATATGACGAAATAGTTTCAGTTATACTGGAGAAATCCATATGTTTTTCCAAAAATGTTGGCATCCTAAAGCTTCACGGGTCGCCTAATTCTCCATGTGTTGGCGATCTTACATGCGCAGCTAATTCCCTGAAAAACATAGTAAAAGTCAACAACTAGGTTGAGTGAATTCACAGGTTTTATGTTTACAAGTTTAGTTGTGATAAACCACTGTTGTTTATATCGTATCGTTGGGATGTCACCCAAAAGTATAGTTCATGAAATCGAATATGTTACTAAATAGTTGTTTGTAGGAATGTTCGTATCCTATTAGTTGTAGGAAAACAGTATCCTGTGTTCAAGTATGTTTTGTAGGATTATACGTATCCTAATCGTAGATATGTTTCGTTGGGATATTGCCCAAAAATATAGTTCAAGTTATAGTAGGAATGTAAGTATCCTATTAGTTGTTCGTAGGTGTAACACTCCCCTAAGACCCGTATATGGACCACGTACGGCAGTGTTACGATCCTAGTCGTTTGGTGGGTCCATGTTAGTAGGAAACCCATTGTTTTCAGTAGTGGTGCCCATGTCAAGTAGGGACTTTTGTATAGTATTGCCCATGTCAGGTAGGGACTTTTCGATAGTGTTGCCCATGTCAAGTATGGACTTTTCAATAGTGTTGCCCATGTCAAGTAGGGACTTTTCAATAGTGTTGCCCATGTCAAGTAGGGACTTTTCAATAGTGTTGCCCATGTCAAGTAGGGACTTTTCAGTAGTGTTGCCCATGTCAAGTAGGGACTTTTAGTTACCCAGTCCGTTATATAAAGTGTTGCTGGTTATCCTCCAGCGTTCTCGAAAACGTGTTCATGCGTTTACAGCGTTGGCAGTATGAAAGTAATATGTAACACTTCCCCTAAGACCCGTATATGGACCACGTGCGGGCAGTATTACATATTAAGTTGAAATCGTCAGTTTGTTTATCAGTTTACTAGTTCCATGTACTCCACTTGTTTGAGTAAAATAGTATACAACCATGTTCGTATAAAAGTGTTTGACTATGTTTTCCACCCCTGTTCAAAGCAGTTAAATCAGTAAAAGTAGGGGCTGTGAACTCACCTGTTGAGTTAAGTAGTGCGAGTGCTAGCAAACCTAAGCCCAAGTACAGTCCGAGATCTCCTAACGTCCTAGACGTATGAGATTAATAAGTATGTGGATGTCTAGGCTAATCATCCATGCTAGTGTTCGTACAACCAAGTTGTGTCCAAAGTATTTGTTAAACGTTTACGTTGTACTTCGTTGTTTGTGAAAATGTATACGATTCGTTGGTGATAGTTTGAAATCCTAATTTCGGTAAAATAAGTGTGTTTGTATTGTTTGTAAAGCTCGTGAATCGTATCTTATAAAGATATGCGTTTCCGGTTAGTTCGACACTTAGTGAGAACTAGTTTTTTTTTAAACTTCCTGTTTTTAGCGACGCAAGGTGCGACGCTGGGTTGTGATGCGACGTAGGGTGCGACGTCGCTATATGCGACGTAGGCGCTTATGTCGCTATATGCGACGTCAGGGTCTAGTGCGACGTAGGGACTGACGTCGCTATGTGTGATTTCGCAATTTAATGCGACGTTAACGGTGACGTCGCAGTATGCGACGTTGTGAGATGTTCTGCGACGTAGGGGCTGACGTCGCATTTAGCCCAAGCCAGATGCGACGTAGCGGACTGTTCGACGAACAATTCGGGAAAAACGAGTTTTGGGTCGATTTTTGGACATTTTCAGTTGTTAGAACACTAAGGCATGGTAATCTAAGTGTATTAAACATGAAATATTAATTATAACTTCGAAATCTAAAGATTTGCGGGATTTGTCGGAAACTTACGAGTGTCGGATTTGAAATCCGAAAAGATAGATGTGTAGAGCTCGTTGTCGTGATCACTTTTCTCCAAATGGTTAGTTGATTCGGCGCGTTTTTGATGTAGTATTTGTATGATTTGTGGGGTGGTTTTTGGTAGGTGGTGGTGAAAGAGAGAAAAGAGAGAGATGAGAGAGAAGAGAAAGGTAGAGAATGAGAATAGTGGAGGTGGAGAGGTGGTTTTAGTTCCACTTTTCTGCCTCCGTGGTTGCACTCCGTGTTTGTTTACCCGATCGTTAAATGTTACTTTATTTTAATTAATATGTTTTTAATTTCATTTTTCATTATACTTTTTAATTATGATATTTTTATGAAACCAAATTAATAAGTTTTATAAATTTCAAATCTTGTTTTATTTTAATTATACGAGTTGTCGTTTTGCGTTATAAAATGATATGTAAATATTATCAACATAATATTTTACTGTTCACGACGTTATTTAATAATTTCGTTTTATTAAAAGATTTTGTTCACCAACAGTCGTATATTTTTGTCGCGTTCGTTTTCAGATTGTTCAGTACGTAATTACGAATACGTAATACTACGCGTATTATCTAGTTGGGCTATGCTAGACTTACCTCTAAAATGTGTTGTGAATTCACTCAAGTAGGGAATTAGCCTAATAATGCAAGTGATTAACTTAATTAATCGTGTTTAAATTTGCGAGGTGTTACAGAGAGCAAGGGCATCTGGACCATCCATTTCCTTCATCAATGGTCCATATCAAGCCAAGTCACGCGGGGGCTTTTTTGTAAATATTTTTTAGGCGGAGGGACTGATTAGCAAATTATGAAAGTTAAAAAGAGGGGGCAATTTTTAGGCAGCCATTTACCCACCCACTTTCTCTCATCTTTCACAAAACACACACACAATCTCTAATTCTCTCTCTTCACAAAACACACAAACACTAATACACCAACAAACCACCAACACCACCACCTCATTCACCACCGTCGCCACCTTCTTCATTATCGTCGCCGTCGCTTCACCACCGTCTCCGCCGTCGCTTCTCGACCACCGTCACCACCGCCACCACAGTCACCGCCTTCGTGTTCTTGACCGGAGAAAAGAAGCGGAGAAACGAGCGTTTTTGTTGTCGGAGAGATGAGATGTGAACCGCCACCATTGGTGAACCGGCATCCACCGGACGTAACCAACCGTGATGTTCTCCATCTTCTCCGGCCACTCCATCGCCTCTCCACCGCCACCACCAATTACTTCATCATCTTAAAAACACCACCACTTTATAAAAATATTTAGATCTAAGAGTAAATATATCTGAAAATTCGTAGATCTATACCTAAAAAGTAGATCTGAAAAGTAGATCTACTTTTTAGATCTGAAAAAAAATCAACTGCATCTTGCATTTTTCTACTGCATCTTGCGTTACTGCATCTTACGTTCAGTTAATATATATTTGTAGTAGTACTTATTTACTGCATCTTATGTTTTTTTAGAACTTTTATGTGTTTGTAAACTATGATTTTATTTTTAAATTTATAAAGTTAGTATTACTTGTTTACTGCATGTTGTTACAATTTTTAGCGATTTTATGTTTTTTTACAACTTTTATTTTATTTTTACATTGAAAAATTGTTAATACTTTTTTACTCCATCTTGTATATTATTACTGCATCTTATGTTGTTTTAGCTTTTTTATGTGTTGAAATAAAAAAAAAACTACTTATACTTATTTTACTGCATCTTATGTAAATCTTGGTTTTATTCTTGAATTTAAAAAATTAATATTACATGTTTACTGCATCTTGTATATTGTTACTGCATCTTATGTTGTTTTAGCTTTTTATGTGGTGAAATAAAAAAAAAAAAAAAAAACTACTTATACTTATTTTATTGCATCTTATGTAAATCTTGGTTTTATTCTTGAATCTAAAAAATTAATATTACATGTTTACTGCATCTTGTATATTGTACTGCATCTTGTATATTTTTACTGCATCTTATCCTTTTTAGCATTTTTGACAGAATCTTTAATATTATAAATTTTTGATTGAAATTTTTTATTTTTGACAATTTTTGAACAATTTTTCAGGCAGTTTTTCGGGTAGGTCCAAAACTTTGTTATAATTGCAAAATGATCTATTCCCTCTTTCCCCCTCCCCTTTTCTCCTCTGAACCGTTCCGTTTATATATTGTTATATATTGTTACTGCATCTTATGTTGTTTTAGCTTTTTATGTGGTGAAATAAAAAAAAAAAAAAAAAAACTACTTATACTTATTTTATTGCATCTTATGTAAATCTTGGTTTTATTCTTGAATCTAAAAAATTAATATTACATGTTTACTGCATCTTGTATATTGTACTGCATCTTGTATATTTTTACTGCATCTTATCCTTTTTAGCATTTTTGACAGAATCTTTAATATTATAAATTTTTGATTGAAATTTTTTATTTTTGACAATTTTTGAACAATTTTTCAGGCAGTTTTTCGGGTAGGTCCAAAACTTTGTTATAATTGCAAAATGATCTATTCCCTCTTTCCCCCTCCCCTTTTCTCCTCTGAACCGTTCCGTTTATATATTGTTATATATTTACAGTCACTGTTACTATTATTTATATTAATTAATTATTTATCAGTATAAGTATACTAACATAGCAGTAAATGAGATGTTGGTCATGGACCCGTGTTCATATTAGGTAAAATTCAGGCCCATTTATAACATAAATATTATTGGTCTTATAGGTTATGTTAAAAAGACTCACATAGGCCGTTTAAAAAATAGAAAAACTGTCCCAACTCATTTCAGACTTATCTTTTTCATATCAAAAACCCTAGCCGCCAGACTTCTATCTTTCTCGTATTTCTCTGCGAATCTAGTAACTAAAAAAAAGAATGGTTGAGGATATAATCGATAAATCAACCTATGTTTCATTTCTTCTCTCAAAACCGACAGTTAACCAATTAACCGACCCGGAATTTACTAAAAAACCGATTAACCGACCCGTAATTAACCGAAACCGATCGGTTTCTGAATATGGTTAACCGACTTTAGCGGTTCAGTTTTGGGTCATAACTGACCCAAACCGACCCTTGCTAACCCTTTCAATTTTGTCCTAAAATGCAGTAAAATACATACTTTTCATATCAAAGTATTACTCTCTCTGTCCCAAAATATTATACACAATCAATCGTTTAAGAAATTACATTGGGTGGTATTAAAACATGACACTCTTGCCCTTACTTTTTGTAGACTCTCATGTAGTATCAGTTTTAAAAAAAGTATATCGGAAGTCAAATGGTAAATTTAATATGTTATTTTTGACCGTGGACATTTATTTTGGGACAAAATAAAATGGAGAGGTGAACATTTATTTTGAGACGGAGGGAGTAACAAAATGTCATATACAAGAACAAAATTTTGATAAACTCGTGGAAACTTTTCTAGTTCATTTTTTCTTTCAGCATCAAATTGGATATGATTGATCCATAGAGTTGAAAGTTGAAACCAAGAATTGTGTTTAATTCTATCACAATAACAATAAACTCACAACAAAAACGTATGTAATACGTCGGTCAAACAAAAAATGAGAAATAAATACATGAAATAATTACGTATATATTCTAAGTTAGGTTGGATAATTACGTACTGTATTTCCCAGATATGTTAGGAATGAGTTATCAAACAAAACATCTTCTTGAAGATTTCCGGTGCAAGTATAAACTATTTTCAGTATTTTCTTATTAAATGTTGGGTAGCTCCTATAATACTGTCCATGGGTGAGTGTGACATTACTCTGACAATTGCAACAGGCTGCAAGCCAGCATTCCAAGATTACAAATTTTTCGATTTAAAATACTGTCCATGGGTTTTTTACCTGCAAATTCGTGAATACCCGCTAACGGGTTTATTTTTATACCCGTATTCGCGACCCTCGAATATCCATGGGTTGCGAGTAACCCGCGGGTTTTAAATAATATAAACATTTTGTCAAAATATCAAAAGATTTTATATAATTTAAATGTATAAAAATATTTTAAAACATGTTCAAATCAATGGATTGTAATTTAAACGAATTAAATTGTTAAAATTTAAGATATGCGTACTAATAGTTCGATAATATCAATTTATTAGATAATTTTTTTCTTCATCATTTGATAAGATTTCTATTCGAAACATGAAAACTATAATTTTTAGTCTCTATATAATTAGTCTTATTATATATTGTTCAAATTAACCATTATATATACATATATATACAATAAATTATACAAATTTACTTGTACGTATCTATAATATGTTTCGTAGGTTCGTGGGTCGGGTTTACCCACTGGTATAAGTCCATACCCACTGTGGCGAATCTAGGATGAAAATTAACATGGGTCCAATTTTCTTTAGTCCAATATGTGACCGAGTCATATGGGTTAGGTGTCAGGTCAGGTCGGGTCATGTTTAATATTGATCCTAACATTTTTTATAGTTTATCCGCATAAAATTATTTAATGTCATTTGATTTTTTTAGAAAGCAATAGAAACAAATAATATCATGTTAACTTGGAAAGAGTGATCCCACTTATGTATCAAAAATCTACTAAAAGTTTGTAAAAAGTCATAATATAGTTAATATATGATACCTAAGTAGTTGATTAATCTGAGTGTTCATACTTATTAAAGATATACATAAGTATAAATCAACCTATAAACACTACAATAAATATGTCATTTATCCACACTCTTTTTTCCACACTTTTTAAAAATATGTGAAAAATATGTAAATTTATTCACACTTAGGCTGCTCCCAACGGGAGCTTCGGTTCTTCGTCGGCTACAACCGACGAAAGAGACACCGTTGGCACGGAGCCTTCAGTTGTCTCGTCGGCTCACGCTCGTCGCCAAACCGACGCTCGTCTCTTGTTCGTGTGTGGGGCCGTTTGAGTTTTCTTTCTTTTTATTTTATTTTTTTTTGTTCGCTGTTCGATCGAGTATCAGGAAAAAAAAGCCATCGTTGGGGTTGATATGTGGGGAAGAAGAAGATGTAAGGGAGTGAGTGGGGCCCATTAAAAAAAAAAGAAAAATAATATTAAGTGGTATGGTTGGTATCGGTGGGAGTATAGTTTTGTAATGTTTTTAGTTTGAATATAATGTGTTTTATTTCTATTAATTGTGTATTGTTGTAATTTTTATTTTCAATGAATTGTTTGTTATTTAAATTATATTGTGTTTAATTTAAATAGCTTTGTTTTAATTGATTAAAGAAGTGGTCAGTGGGTCCCAGAAATATGAAGTGATGGATCAGGGATGGGAGGGGTCTGTCAGTTTCAGTCAGTTTTCTGAAAAAGCTGACGTGGCGCTGACGTGGCTCTGTCAGTTTCAGTCAGTTGAATTTTGGGTTCGGAGTGGCCTTATAAGTGTGGAAAATTTTGTTACATCAATAAGTGTGGAAATCACTACAATCTTCACATATATAAGTGTGGAGAAAAAAGTTAACACTTAAAAGTGTGGAGAAATGATGACTTTTCAACACTTAAAAGTGTGAAAAAAAATTTGTAACACCCAATTTATCCACACTTTCTCTTGTGTGGAAAAATCATGTGTTACAAAATTTTTTCCACACTTTTAAGTGTTGAAAAGTTGTAATTTCTCCACACTTTTAAGTATGAGCTTCTTTTCTTTATATATATAAGTGTAGAAAATCTTATAAGTTTTACACACTTGCTAAAAGTGTGGAGAAAAAAGTGTGAAAAAATGAGATTTTTTTTGTAGTGAAAATCTTTCACATTTCGACTAAAAAAAGAGATAATTCTTCAAAGAAATTTACTACAAGTTTTTGAACAATCAATTATATTTTGATAGAATAAAGAAATGGGGAAATTGAAGTGTTACCCTCACCTCCATACCATATTTGAATAGTATGTGTATGTGTCTGTCTCACCTTTAAGAAGCATCAACGCCGGATAAATTACCTACATATGCTAAGGTACGGATTCGAACCCCTGACCTATCGGTCATACATGTTGGGTCTGGACGTTGCGGTGGCGATACTATTTGAGCAAATGTCCAATTGGTTATGTTTAATAATATATAAAAAGTTTAAGGTATAATACAAATTTTTAGGCTCTTAATTTGGGCTTTTGTGTTATTTAGTTGATTGTATTATGGGTTTATGTAGGGGCCTATTAAAGCTACCCCCTGGCCCACCCTTTTTTCCTGCTCCTACCCCCTGGCCCATCCTTTTTTATTTTATTTTTTAGGTATACCCCATCTCAGCCTTCTGTTTAGTCTAAAACTGAAACTGATTCTGTACTGAACTGGATCAAATTTAAATAAAAGTATACCGAAATGGTGGGCCAGGGGGTAGATCCAGACTTCAGGGGGTGTCTTTAGATTCCCCCGTTTATGTAATGTACTATGGACTTTAGTGACGAGTGATTAAAATTTAACCAATAAGATGTGTCCATGTATGTTAAAGAAATAATTTACTCATATAACATGGGTCCGCAATTATTTAGAACATGGGTCCATCACTAAATTAATACATGCTTTGTAGAGATTTTTGGAATACAAACTGGGTCCTTCGACCCATGTGAATGAAGAGTAGATACACCTCTGCCATCATCCACCCGAGACCCGCAAACGGGTAGAAGTTCGTACCCGTAACACACCTATAGGTAAAATTTTCACGGGTTTACCCATCCATGATGGAGGGTACCCACGGATTGCGGGTTTTTTCTTGCCCATTGTCATCTCTATATCTACGCACGATTTTATTCTCGCTTAATAACAATTCAAATACATGGATGCATTCAGTATTTATTTCAAAATAAGTTTCTAGGGACTTTAATGTTTTTTTTTAAATTTGCCATTTCAATTGAAGGCATGTTTGGTTCGTGGGATTTGGTTGGATTTGGATTTCAAATCCTTTAAAATCCCATGTTTACTTCATGTTTGCTTCAAGGATTTTAAATGCAAAGGAATTCTAAAATCCCATGCATAAAGGATTTCTAATATGTGAGGGATTTAGAATCCCTGTACGCACTGAAGTTTGATGCCTCCATATCAGACAAAATTACCCTTACCTGCTACCTTTATCAACACCTCTTCGGGGGAATCTAAAGCCACCCCCAAAAGTCTGATCTACCCCCTGGCCCACCTTTTTCAGTCTACTTTTATTTAAGTTTGGTCCAGTTCAGTACAGAATCAGTTTCAGTTTTACTTTTAGACTTAACATGAGGTAAAAATTAAAAAAAACAGAGGGTATACCTAGAAAGTAAAAAAAAAAAGGTGGGCCAGGGGTAGCTATAATAGCCCCCTCCCACATCTTCACCCATTAGACCATCCGTAACGCGCTGATGTGGCCCGCGTTGTCAGCTCCAGAACGCCAGAACGCCGCTAACGCGGCGTTCTGGACGGCGTTCAGCTCGGCGTTCTCACTCGATTAACGCCTCCGTTTTCCGCGTTTTGGTGGGACCCACAGCATATTTAATTTTCTTTTCTCTTTTTCTTTCGCGATAAATACCGAAAAAAAAAAAAACGGTTTTTTTTTTTGAAATTCAAAAAGTTTCGAAAAAAACAAAAAAAAAAATAAAAAAAAATTAGGGGAGCGTGGGTAACGGTTCTTTTTCAAAAAAAATTAATTTTTTTTTTTTTTTTTTTTCAAACCACCTAACCCATTTCTCTATATAAACTAACACATTCTAACTCATTTTTTAACCCACTTCTTTCCTTTCAACACCATTTCTCCATCTATTTTCAATACTTTCAACACCATGTCCAACCCAAATTCCGACTACAATCAAACCAACAACCCGGAAAATATGTCGTACACAAACCTTATGTTATTCGGAACCGGAAACACACCCGGTTCGAGCGGGTCTAACCCAAACGTACGTCCAACCCAACCACCATACGGGTATTATCCTAACCCGAATTTTCAACAACACTATGATCCAACCCAACCACCATACGGGTATTATCCTAACCCGAATTTTCAACAACTACCGTTCCCGCAACCTTACCCGCAACAACCGTTCCGGCAACCAACTTTCCCGCAACAACCGGCTATGCAACCCGAACAGACGGATGAAGCACCAACCCAAAGATCCGGAAAACAAGTCACGCCTCAATCCAATAAAAGAAGCCATGCCAAAAAAACAGACGGGTCAAAAAAAACATGCAACAAACGGGCATGGTCGCCAACTGAAGAGGCGTGGTTAGCAACTTGTTATTGCGACGCATCCGAAGACTCTGAAGTCGGTAACTCACAAAAACGGGGTACTTTGTGGGGTACTATTGAAGAAAAGTTCAACGCCAACAATTATGGTTGGGTTCGCGGCGCCGACCAATTATCATCCAAGTGGCGTACACTTGACCGAATCTGCAAAAACTTCAACGGGTGTTATGAGTCGGTAAATCGAGCTTGGGGTAGCGGCCGAGACAACGGGATGATTTACGATCAAGCCGTAGCCGAATACTACGATACCTACACGAAGACATTCACCTCAAGGGAGGCTTGGTGGTTCCTCAAAGATCATCCGAAATGGAAGGCACCAAATCCGGTAGGTGGAACCGGATTGCGCGACGAGGACGAAGATTTTTTTGATCAGTCCGTTGATCTCTCTGCCGACCGAGAGAACGAGTTATTTGGGCCCGACCCGATTCCACGGCCCATGGGCCGAAACAGAGCCCGAAAAGCGGCCCGAAGCTCTGGTTCTTCCGATGCGGCGACATCTTCCCGGACAGGAACCCCGACCGAAAAGGTTGATGACGCGATACAGGCTATGGCGAAACACAAGGCCGAATTGTTAGCCGCCCAAAAAGCATCGATTGAGGAGATCACCCGTCAGGAACGATTGAGAACTGCGTTTCAAGGTCTACAGTTTCTCAAATTCAACCCCGAAGAGATCCCGGATCCAGCTGACCGTGCAGCGTTCGCGAAGATGAAGAAACAGTTTCGAAATGAGTTTGCGGAGTTCTACGATGCCGACGAGGACAACGAGGATGACGACGAGTAGTTTTTAGTGTGTTTAGATTTTTATGATTGTAACGTTTAATTTCTTAGGATTGTAACGTTTTATTTTTTAGGATTTTTATGATTGTAACGTTTTATTTTTTAGGATTGTAACGTTTAGATTTTTAGGAATGTAACGTTTTAATTTTTAGGATCGTATTGTATTTTAAAATTATTGTGATGTATTTTATTTTTAAAAAGTAATGTAGTTCATTTTTATTTGAATTAATGTATGGTTTTTATTTTAATTATTGTGGTGTATTGTATTTTTAATTAAAATGTTTTGTATTGTATTTTAAATAAAAGAAAATTAAATTTAGTTAGTTAGTGGTGGGTCCCAGAATGGAGAAAAAAAGTGGCGTTCTGGTGTTATGATTAGGGACGTTCTGGTGTTATAGTTTGACGCTGATGTGGCGCTGATGTGGCAGCTGAAAAAGTGGCGTTCTGGTGTTACGGTTACGGATGGTCTTACTGTGCTTCTTCTCTTTCACAATTACTTTTTCCAATCTTCCCCATTGTTGTCTACTTCCTTATAATTTTCTTGTACATATTTCTGCTACAATATAGATTGCCTTAAATCATATTTTAATACTTTTTATTTCTGATTTAAATCTACAAATTTTCTTTTTATGAAATTTGTTTGCTAGGTTTTTCTATCAACTACACTTAAGTTTCCTATTACACCATAGATCCCTTCGATCTAGAACGCTTGATTATGTTAGGGACAGTTCTGTCTTTTACCTTTTTCATCTTTCAAATCCTTCACAGAATTACTTAAACCAAACATGTGATAGGATTTAAAATCCTGTCCATCATTTCAAATCCTTGGCATTTAAAATATGAGCATAAGCCTTTTTATTCAACGAAAGAAACTATTATATTTAGCGAAAAAAGATGTTAAACCTGTAGATCTGGGATTACTCACTTGATTTTGGTACCAGCGGCTGTTAAAAGTGAAGGCGAAGGCGAAGGCGAATGGATATGATGTAGAAGGTGGCGTATTAGGAGTGGTTTGTGTAATTTTGAGTGTTGTTTCCAGATGAGAGAGAGAAGATACGGGAGAGGTGTGTGTAATTTTACGTGTTTGGTATGTGTAATGTGGTGGTTGATAGCTTATATAGTCAGGTTAAGAGGGAAAGGGAAGATGCATTAGAAATGAATGGGTAAGATCAACTCCATTACAAATGAACGGATTACAAATGAACGGTCAAGGTCTTAGAATGACTTAAATTTAAGACATGGGTGGATGCATTATAAAGTAGTATAGATATCGCACAAATAACTTTGTTAACTAGACAAAAAAGAAGATGATGCAAGTTCAAGAAATAGCAGCGAACTGTAAACAGCTGCCAAAAAGATACATACGTAAACAAGAAGAAGAATACCGTCATTTTACTACCACCTATGATCCCAAGAATCCTAAGACTGCAGATATTCCTATTATTGATTTCAGTCTTCTAACTTCATCAACGTTAGAGCTCGAAAAACTGAAATCTGCGCTTTCTACTTGGGGCTGCATTCAGGTATATACTGTATATCTTTGTTACCACCACTTGAGTTTGTTAGTCTTACTTGAATCACCTTTAATTGAAGTGAAATTACTATTTGCGACTGTAGATCTACTTGTCAATTGCGATAGTAGTCAGTTGACTACTAATTAATCGATCTTAAAATTGTATAAAAATTATTGATATAAACTTATTCATTAAAGTAGGATGAGAAAAGAGAACGTGCGTGTACTAGTTGTCACACATTTCACATATCATTACTCTTTTTGATAAATTTCACTTTTGATGAATGATTAGTACGTTTAAAAGATACAGATGGAATCCATTTCCTTAGCTTAGTGAACTTTGATAACTAATCTTTAGAATTTTTTTATAAGGAATATTTGTTTGAGATTATACGTTCTTATGCAATATAATTGGTTTTCAGGCAATTAACCATGGGATTGAAAGTTCATTTCTGAATAAAGTGCGCGAAACTGGCAAACATTTTTTTAATTTACCAGCGGATGAGAAGAAGAAATACTTGAGAAAGGAAGATGATATTGAAGGTTATGGGAATGACAATGTTCTTTCTGATAACCAGACTCTTGATTGGAATGATAGGCTTCGTCTTATTGTTCTTCCACAACATCTTCGAAAACTTCAATTCTGGCCTCAACATCCCACACTCTTCAGGTTAAACAGCAAGATATCACATGATCAACTTATCATGTTTTAGATTGACGACTACTCGAAAAATTTCATCAACATATATAGATAAAATTTCACTAAACTCTTGCAATTGTGATGTCTCAGGGAAGTTCTTGATGAATATAGCTCTAAAATGGAGCTGATTAATGAGTTTTTTCTTAAGGCCCTGGCTAGATCACTAAACTTGGAGGAAAATTGCTTTTGGGATCAATATGGGACAACTGGAAAGATGATTGCTAGATTCAGCTACTACCCTCCTTGTCCATGGCCTGAGAACGTTTTGGGATTCAAACCACATGCTGATAGTACGGCCATTACAGTTCTGTTGCAAGATAAAGAGCTTGAAGGTCTTCAAATTTTGAAAGATGATCAGTGGTTTGGAGTTCCTATTGTTCAGGATGCTCTAACCATTAATGTTGGTGATCAAATCGAGGTAACGTCAAACTCCAAATCACTCCTCATCGAGGTCAAGAAAGAATTTGTTTGTTATCAAGATGACATAAACTTACCATTAATCATATCCAGAGTCATTGAAGTTCACTGTAGTTTGAAATTAGTAAGCTGGTAAGTTTTAACTTACTAACATGTTGCTATTAGTAGAGGTGGCAAGAAGGGGTGGTTGAGTAGCGAGTCCAAACGGACTTAGGTTAAAACATGGACTTTTCAGGAGTTGTCCAGGTTGACCTATTAAAACTCGTTTTGTGGGTAAATCAGGCAAGAGACCAGTTACTGTGCCAAGTCAAGCTTAAATGACAGGTGGACAGTAACATAGTTTCTCCTATGACCAATAATGAGACACACATGAATATTGAATTTCCGGAACCTTATAGAGTGCAACTTTTATTTCCTTATGTACCCAAATCACCACTCAAGTTTTTTTTTTGTTAACTATGTGCAACTTTTAGTTAGATCATAGAGTTTGGTCAAAAAAAATTGATCACTGGTATTGGTAATAATATGTGCAGATAATGAGTAATGGGATATTCAAGAGCCCGGTGCATAGAGTGTTTGTAGACTCCAAAAGCGAAAGGATGACAGTGGCTATGATCTGCAGGCCTCAAACTGAAAAGGATATAGGACCCGTGGAAGGGCTTATTACAGATGAAACACCGAGATTATACAAGAATGTTACAATGACTCCCGACTTCTCTTTCCAATATTACCAGCACGGTATGAGAGCAATTGATGCATGCAAGATTTGACTATGCTTGCCTTTCTTCGTCTCTTAAGTGTGTATTTGCTTAGAACATTTATGTTTCCTTTTCAATGTTGGTGTTGTCAGAATAACGTTATATGCCATTGTTGATTGTTGTATGGTCTGTTTGGTTTATAGTTTTCTTAATCGTAGTAGGGGAATAAAACATGTATACAAACGAGCTAGGTTTGTTACCCACGCTTTGGAGCAGATGTCTTTTAAGACAAAATTCAGATTTGCATCTAGTATGATTTTTTAGCTTGTTTTTACGAAACAATGTATATGTTCACATTTTTCGGTTTTTAACTAATTTATAGATTTTGGTTGTATTAGTAGAAAATGGTACGACTAGGCTACCTGCCCTATTGTCCGACTTCTACTAAATTATATGTTAGAGATATACGAGAACAAATACAAAGAACAGAGAGAATTTAGATTCAATACAGAAGCACTTATCAAATGCAAATCAAATTCAAATCCATTTGAAGGTACCAAACAAAATTAAGACGATATCAAATTCAAAAAGGTACAAAATTACTAAACCAATAATCTCTATTTATAGAGCAAACAATTATACCTAATTCCTAAACAAACTCGAATACTAATCCTAATTCTAACAAGTTTTAAAACAACTCAATTATCAAAACTAATATTTACCGAACAAACCCTAGAGTTTAGGTCATTTTCTAACTTTTCTTTTAGGGTTAAATGAGCCAGAATGTATCGAAGTAAAGGTCGGATATTCTTAGTTTACATAACGAACTATTCGGGCTTTCATTGTGTGTAATGAACTTGTCATTCATTCTTATAACATGTACTCCCTCCGTCCCAGTTAAAGTGTTCAATTTGACTTTGCACACATTTTCTGAATTCTCCGCTAACTATACTTTTCACAAATCAAATAACATATCTACCCACTAAAGTTTTTTCCGATTGGTTGAAACATGGAAGTGGACACTTATTTGGGACAACCTAAAATAGTAATGTGGACACTTGAAGTGGAACAGATGGAGTATTCAATTGTAGATTTATTGGTGTGTCATCTATATAAGGTCTTACACATCCTTACAAATTAACACATCACCGAAATATATTTAGTAGCATCAAATTGAAAGTTCATTCCTTTAAAAAAAAATTGAAAGTTCATTACATATAATGAAAACTCGAAAAGTTGATACAGAATATGACTATTAGACCTTATAATTTGAAGTGGCTAACCCTATCCTTTTTTAGTACACACACACACACACACACACACATATATATATATATATATATATATATATATATATATATATGGGATCAAGAGGGAATTAAAAAAATAAAGAAGGAGTGAAGCTATTCTTAGTCACACATTATGGTCAACTCAAAAGTCAACGCGGTGATATTTTTGTAAATAACTTGAAATCACCTCCCTGCACGTTAACATGCATTTTAAAAGCATGTTATTCAAATTACAATTTAATATACATAAACATTCATTTATCACGAATATTAACTTATATATGTTATTTATATTAATGAATATCATAACTTAACATTCATTACTGTATAATAATATATATTAGTTAATATTCATCTTAAAAAATGTTAATATCTTACTTTTTTTTTTAGTTTTTGAGTTTCACTGGTGATGAACACCTTAACATTCATTTACAATGCATATTAAATAATACATGGTATTATACACAATGAAAATTATAACATTCATTTACGATGAATGTAACACATATACATTATTATACACTAATGAATGTCATGTTATCACATTCAATAGTGTGTAATATCATATATACGTTCATCATAAATGAATGTTTAGAACTATGAAGTTTTAATTTTGAATAGGCAAAGCATGATGCTGTCAAATGGAGGAACAAGCCACTTCATAATTATAATGAGTTGTTAGAACTCTTTGCTCGAGATAGAGCAACAGGTGCCGGTGCTGAAACCGTAAAGGAGAGAAAAGCCCGAATGGATAACAAAGAAGATATAAAAGTTGAAACAATTGATGAGGTTGATAACTTAGTAGCTAGTGATCAAGTTATTTTAGATAACTTTGTCAATCTTGATGATATTCAGGTGAAATCTCCTTGGCCTTTTTCACCAGAGCAACCTCCAAAGCCAAAAAAATCTAAAAGTAAAAAAAGAAAAGTTGAACAAGAGATAGAAGAAGAAGAAGAATCAACAAACGTGAAGATTACGAGTTTTGTTCATGAGGTAGCTAATGCAATTAGGGAAGGTAACACTGTAACACCCCCAAATTTGATTGATTTGCGGAAGCACGATTTTGGTGTTACTAATCAATAACAAAGCACAAAGATATATAGTAAACGACTCTATATGCGTCGTTTTAACAAAATATATTGATAATTGAAATGTTTACAACATTTATAGCTTTACATAGCTCGAGTTTAAATAAAAGGAGATTTCAGTACATAAGTACTTGTACAAAATATACTAATGCAAGAAAATCTCAATCGTCTGTATGCTGACTCGAGCTAAAAGTCCTGAAGCAGAAACATCCTACTGCTTGGTACCTGCGATACATGCTAAAAGGTCAGCTAAAAGCTGGTGAGCTCACAGGTTTGAAATCAGTTGATATAGTATGAACCGCAAGATTTAAATAATGAATTGCATCCAGCAATTTAATGATAGTAATCGTGTATACAGCCATGAGCACATAGTTGAGCTTAACTCGAGGGCCGGGTCCCCTAAAGAGAATTTTGGGCGAGGTGCCTCCACGAATGCCTAATCAACATTCGTCTTCCCAAATATTAGTACGTCCGTTTACCCGGTTAGTGCTTGCTAACCCGAACGAGAAGGGTCAATCATATATGGTACCATATACTAATATTCACGCTACAACGTATTAACAACTATGCTGACGGAGGACTTTAAATGATTAGTTGTGAAAAACTCATGTAGTATATAAAATGTTTGTACTTGCGTTCACATGTTAAAAATGAGCAATATATCACACCCCTGAGTAAAACAGTAAAAAGAGGGGCTATGAGACTCACCTGAGTCTTGTGAGTTTAACTTAATAAACTTGAGTTGATTAGCCGAGTATGCGATGGTTATAAACATGATTGGGTATCTCAAAAGATCACCCTTGTAGTTGTTACACAACTATATATGTCCAAATTACTACGATTTGGTTGATTTGTTAAGTGTTTGAAAAAATGTACGGCCCGTTGGTGATTAATTGTAATAATAGTTCTGATGTTATCACATTGATTTCGAAGTGTTATACTTGAAAAGTATATTCCATTATGTTTGAAAAGTTGTATCATATAAGCGTTTTGAAGTCATACAAGTTTGACACTTGGTGAGAAATGTGCTTACGGAATCTAAGTACGGGGGTCCGGGGGCAGCGCCATTGGCGGGGTCCAAGGGGCTGGCCCCTGGCTGGGGTCGAGATGCCAGGTCAGCTCGAAAAATTTTTATTTCTACTATATTGCTTTGGTGAAAAACGCATCTGGGATCTGAATTCGGGTAAAATCGAGTGATAAATTTCGAGTCTCAACACTTAGTAAAAATCTGAGTTTTCTGTGTTTTGCGACACAATATGCGACACAAAAGTTTGTCATGCGACACAAGGGTTGTGTCGCATAGGAATGCGACACAATGTCTATGCGACACAAGGGTTGTGTCGCATAGATGCGAGATGCTGATTCAACAGTGACATAGTGATTGTGTCGTATGAAAATACGACATAGAATACGACATAATGGTCGTGTCGCAAAACTTACGACACTAATTCTTTGGTACGACATAACATGCAAAATACGACATAACGTGCGACACAACAGGTAAAATACGACACAACATGCGACACAAGGCTTGTGTCGCATTGAAGAACATCAGCCCAGAAAGTTTCGACTGCCGAGATTTTTCCGGCCAAAACGCAAATCTAACTCATTTTTAGGTTATAAAATCGTGTTTTCTTCATATATTTGGACATATAGATGTTATATAAACAACTAACAAGTGAAAATACCAAGAATCGATAGGTTTCGGGATTTTGTCGGAAACTTACAAAGTGCCGAAATGGAAATCCGGAAAGATGGAAATGTAGATCGTTGCGAGGTGGTCGTGAATCTCTAAAAATCTTGGTGATCCGAGTGCGAATAAGGGTGTTAATTTGCGATTTTAGTGAATGTGGTGATTTGGTGATTTTGGAGAAAAAGAAGAGAGGAGAGAGAGAAATGATAGAGAAATGAGAAAAAAAAGAAGGAAGGTGGAGGTTATCCTCCACTTTTCGGTTTCGCCCCGCGCTCCGCGTGGTGTTCGTTTTCTCCGTCATTTAACGTTTTGAATAATTATTTTTCATATTAAATGGTAAGTTTTAAAATACAAATTTATTACGCGATATTTTATTTAGATAATTTACTAACCAATTTATATTTGAGTTATAAAATGTAAGTTAGTTTGTTTTGTTAGTTTGCGCGTTAAATGTTTTAAATTGTGTAAGTTTTGTTTGTACGATACGAGTTGTAATTAGAATATTATCAAAATAATATTTTTGACATAATGTTACTATATAATGTCATGTTATTTAATAAAATTGGTCACCAACGTCCGTATTTAATTGAATCGAAATACATTCGATTTAAATTGCGTACGATTTAATCAAATCGCATTTTCGTATATATTCAACAATATATAAAATTCGATACATTAATTAGCCTAACACAGAACTAATTACATGTATTAACATGTGATTAGGCACTAAATACTAGTCCTAATTTGGCGGGTGTTACAAACACTGTTTTACAAGAAAGTAATACCATACTCGAAAGAGCATATCAACGTGAGTATACAGGGGATGAAATCTATAACGAGTTGGAGCGTATGGATTTGGAGCCTGATGACATAGCGAGCGCACTCATTTTTCTTGCAGACAACCCGAAACAAGCCCGCCTGTTGTTTAGTTCTCCTCTTGCCATTAGGATGAAGGTACTAAGTAAGATGATGGGCCCTAATAATTGAATGTGATCGATTGCATTATGTCGTAGTCTAAAGTATTAACCTTGTTTGATTTAATTATTGCACTTTCTTTCTTTTATTTCTTATGGACGAGTTTGAGATTTTGTTTACATCGAGTTTTGAACTTAATTGAGGTGTTATCATTTGGTTGTTAGTTGTTGCGTGTGATGTTGTTTTTGGTTTCTTTTGCCATCGGTTGCTTTGTTGAATGAATAGTTGTTCATGAACTCGAGATGAGAAAGACGTTGAACAATTATATTTGATGTTAGAGTGTGTTTTAGAGTAAAGTTGTAAAATAATAAATTTTTCCTTCCGATTCTCTCCAACTCGGGAACACAAAAAAATAGAATTCTTTTCTTTTTTTTCGAACTCGGGAACACAATAAATTTTAGAAAACTCTCTTCTCTTCTATTCTTTTTACATAAGCAACAAATGAAGACCTCAACCACGTGAGCAGATTACACAAGTCACGTGCACTTCTAAGTGCATGCTTAACAAACTGTAATATGATGTAATAGAAATTAGTTAATTAAGCTTAGCTGTGTAATCTTGTATAAATATTGATGTAAAAGCTCTCATTCAAGTTAATGAATAAAAATATGAAAGATTCACTACATAATTTTCCCCAATTCTCAAATTAGGTTTTGTATATGGTATCAGAGCAAATCAAAGGTTCCAATCCTTTGAATTGAAGATCCGAAACCACAAAATTCACCGAAGAATCAATCAATCTCAATCAACTGACAATCAATTTCTATCGATTGACGATTTGACGATAAAATTCCGCAAAAATGACGAACACATCTGAATCTGAGCAAGTAAGCCAATCAACAGAAGACATCAGTTCAACAAATCATCCACTACACTTTCATCAAAACGATCATCCAGGTATGATTCTGATCTCGAAAAAGCTAACTGGATCTGAGAATTACAGTACGTGGAAGAGATCGATGTTAATTGCGTTAAGTGCACGAAATAAGCTGAAAATTATTAATGGATAGTATCCAGAACCACATGTTAATTCTGAAATTAGATCACAGTGGGAAAGAGCAAATGATATGATAATTTCCTGGATCTTAAACACCATTTCTGAATAAATAGGTAATAACCTAAGCTTTATAAGTTCTGCTGCTGATCTTTGGAAAGAACTACATGATCACTACTCTCAATTAGATGGCCATAGGATTTATCAAGTGTTAAATGATATAAGTCATCTAAAACAATCAGGTTGCACAATTGAGGTTTACTATCAGAAATTGAAAGGACTTTGGGATGAGTTAGATGCACTTGAGGCACCATATGCTTGCACCTGTAAGTGTGATTGTATCAATGGTAAGAGTAATGGTGAAAAGGAACAAAGAAAGAAACTAATTCAGTTCTTGATGGGGCTTGATGAATGCTATACAAATGTTAGAGGTCAACTTCTATTGCTACAACCACTGCCTGCAGTTTCCAAAGCTTATAGCATGTTGAGACAGGAAGAGAAACAAAGAGAAACTCAGAAAATGCATGTGATAGTTCCAATAGCTCTTAACACAACAATAGCAACTAATATGCCATCATCAAACACCTCCAATCAATACAAACCAGCAACTCAAAACCAAAATACCACCTATCTGAGAAAAGGCACATTTAGAAAGGGAGTTAAATGTGGTGAATGTGGTAGAGAAGGTCACTACAAAGAGGAGTGCTACAAGATACTTGGTTATCCACCAGGTCACCCACTGCACAACAAATACATACCACCATCTCAAAGGAGTACACAATCTACAAAGCGAAGCACAGTCAACATGGTCACTAGAAATGAGGAAATCTTAACATCAGCTGATACTCCATTGGAAACCTACAACTCTCAAATGACTGGCCCAACAGATCCATATGTCTACTCCAAAATGGATCAACTTCAAAACTAGCTGAATCAAGTACTCCTTATGATGTAGAACAACATGCCAACAGGAACCTACAATCTGTCACAACTTCATGCAGCAGGTATACGTTCTTTCATAGCTTCATTTACTTCTGATCATAAGGATATTTGGATAATTGATAGTGGTGCTACTGACCACATATGCACATCACTTTCAAAAATGCACAACACCTATACTTGTACTATTCCATTTTACATTGACCTTCCAAATGGACAAACAACAAAAGTCACCACAATTGGGTCAGTTCACATTACTTCAAATCTCACAATTAAAAATGTCTTCTATGTACCATCATTCACATTCAACTTGATCTCAATATCAAAATTGACTAGATCAAGTCACTCTGCCATTACCTTCACTCATGATACTTGTATTTTTCAGGGCCATGATGGAAAGGTAGCCTATGGCACTCTCTATGGTGGTCTCTACGCTCTTCATCCTGATCAAATGCACAACAAAACCTCTCCCACAATACTCACCAATTCAACCAACACATATCTGTGGCATGCAAGACTAGGACATCCATCATTTCAAGTTCTTCAAAGAATAAAGTCCATTTCTTCTTTCTTAAACTGTAATTCAGACAACAAATGTACTATATGTCCACTCTCGAAACATCATGTATTACCTTTTCCTACTAGTACTTCATATGCTGAAAATATTTTTGATATTGTGCATGTTGATGTTTGGGGACCATATAGATCCTCAACTGTAACTAAATGCAAATATAGTCTCACCATTGTTGATGACCATTCACGAGCCACATGGACTTATTTACTACCCACTAAATGTTTGGTCACATCTACACTTAAAGCTTTCTTTCACTATGTCCAAACTCAATTTCACAAGTCAATTAAAACACTCAGAACAGACAATGGGACTGAATTTCTCAACACATCACTTACAAACTTCCTTCAAGAAAAAGGTGTCATACACCAAACATCTTGTCCTTACACACCCCAACAAAATACTAGGGTGGAAAGGAAACACAAACAACTGCTGGAAATGGCAAGAGCCATTAAATTCCAAGCCTCCCTACCCACTCATCTTTGGGGCTATTGCATACTAGCCTCAACATACCTCATATATAGACTACCTTCAACTTTACTCAACCACAAAAGTCCATTTGAAATTTTGTACAAAAGTCCACCTGATCTTTCGCACCTCAAAGTCATTGGTTGTCAAGCTTATGCCTACACCCACACCAGTGATAAGCTAGCTCCAAGAGCTATTCCAACAGTCTTCATTGGCTATCCCACAAATCAAAAAGGTTATCTCTTGTATGACATTTCTACACAAAAAGTTATCACAAGTAGAAGTTTCATCTTCAATGAAACCATTTTTCCATTTCACACACCTATTTCTAACTCTGATCAAGTTCAACCACCTTTTCCCCCAACACACTATGAAGCACCTGTTAGAACATGTTGTTCTAACATTTTGTGACAATAGTTTGTATATTGTTTTAGCATAGATTAATTGTATAAATGACCTATTGTATTGCGACAATAGCCATACGACAATAGTATTGCAACAAAGCTATTGTCGGATGGTTAGTCATTGCGATAATCAAATTGTCGCATTGACTAAGTTTGACTTCATTAAGTCTTATTGTTGCATGTATGTTTGGAGGTCTATAAATAGACTTCCTTAGGTCATTTTGAATTAGTTTTTACAGAGTCTTCATTGTAACTCTTTGATTGTAATATCTAGAGAGAGAGCTTGAGAGAGAGAAAAGCTAATAAGCTAATTGTACACCATTGATATTGAAATAAAAGATCAAATCTCATTCATACTTGTTCTACTTTATCATATAGCTATTTCCGCTAGCTATACGATTTGTTCGATTGCGTTGTGGTTCGGATCTTGGTGGAGCATTGCGTTTATCAAAGTGGTATCAGAGACGTACACAAGAAATCGAACTGATTTGAGCAAGAATGATTGGGTTTTGAGGTTAAAACGTGTTCGGAACTTTCGGTTTTCATACGAATCAAGTTTTTATGGTGTATTACGAGTACGACAGTGTTAATTCGGATAGAATAATCAAATACAAATCTTCGTATGTGATTATTACAGCCTAATTCGTCAAGTTGGTGAATTAATTTGAGATTTTCGAATTGGTAATTGTACGCCGTTTGCGTAAACTGTACGGAGAGGTTTATTTGATGTCTTTTGGTCAAATTGAACACACACGAAGGTCGGATTTGTAATTCCGAGCAGATTGATATCAAATTTGGTTCATTTGAGTTAGATTTGAGGTGTTTACAACAGTTTTGATAATCTGGGAATTTCGTCCGTGAATAGTGCTCCGACAATAGCAATAACTGCTTTTCTCCGTGAATACGTTCGGGCGGGAGAATTGAAATTCCGACAATAGAGTATTGTCGCATGAACAGTATCTATTGTCGTATGAATAGTAGTAATCATTCACGGATTGCTATTGACGGATTGAGCTATTGTCGTATGAACAGTACGATTGGTATTCACGAACTATTAGTCTCGGAATCTGACATTCTCGGATTACTACTCTCGGAATATTATACTTGGATTTCTTATTCTCGCATCAAGAGTGTTTGTCACAGAAGTGTGATTGTCGCATGGTTTCACAGTGTTCAACTTAGTTTAAAAAAAAAAAAAAAGTCTTTTTGTGACCATTTAGCGACGAATTTGGTCGACAAAATTTTCGCATTACCAAACTTTGTTCCTAAGCTTAAAAGTGTTCAATTTTTACTTGGAAAAAGTTTCATTTTACCTGAAAATTTTTGGACATTTTTGAAACGAAAATTTGGTGCGCAAACTCAAATAAGGTGAAGAATGGCATCTTCAAAGTTTGAGCTTGACTACAATGGAGATCCCCTACCTCCAAGATTCTTCTGTAATAATGATTACACTTGTTGGAAGACTAGATTTGAAGAATTTATTGCGTTCAGAAATCCCGAGTTGTGGATTCCTATTAGTGAGCGGTATGAAAGACCAAGAGCACAAGGGAAGTACTATGGTGTTGTTCCAATGAAATCAGTGACACTAATGAGTGAAAACGAACGCAAGGAGTTTGACAGAGATAAGAAAGCCTTTGAAACAATTAAAAGTTGTTTACCAGAAGATGTATTTGTTGCTTTCACTAAAGCTGAAACTTCTTACGACTTATGGGCTGCTTTGTCAACAAGGTTTGGGGGAGAAGATTTGCTGAAATTGTCAAAAGTTGATGACGGAATTCAGGTTGAATCAATACAGAAAGATGATGAGCTTAAAGCCTTGCTGTAACAACCAGCAAATTAGGACTAGAATTAGTGCCTAATTCTCTGTAAATACATGTAATTAGTTCTGTGTTAGGCTAATTGATGTAACAAAATATATATATTGATGAGTATATACGAATACGCGATTTGGTGAAATCGTACGCAATCTAAATCGAATGTATTTCGATTCAATTTAATACGGACGTTGGTGACCAATTTTATTAAATAACATTGTTATGTCAAAAATATTATTATAATAATATTTCGTATTCATTCGTATTGTACAATCAGAAAGTTACACAATTTAAAATGTTAAAACGCGCGACTAAATAAAATAACATACACTTTATAACTCAAATATAAATTAAACTGTAAAATATTTAAATAAAATATCGCGTAATAAACTGTATTTTAAAATGTACCAATTAATAGGAAAAATAATTATTTAATGTTTAAACTACGGAATAAACGAACACCGCACGGAGCGGAAACGCAGGGCGAAATTGGGAGCTTAACCTCCCAATCCCACCTCCTTTTCTTTCATTATTTCATTTTCTCTCTCTCTCTTTCTTTCTTTTACTTTCAATCATCAAACCACCTTCATCACAAAAATCATCAAATAACACCATCAAACCTCGCCGAATCGTACCACTTGTTTGGAGGAAAGTGACCGCGACATCACGATCTACATTCCTATCTTTCCGGATTTTCATTTCGGCATTTCGTAAGTTTCCGACAAAACCCGAAACTCTCCGTTTTTACTCATTTTTACGTTTTTATAGTTTATATACACTTAAAATGTCCATATATGGGTTGGGTAAAAGTTTTGGACCGAACGGAAACCGAAAAACTCGTTTTCGACAAAGATTCCGGCCATCAGACCGCTACGTCGCACCTGGCTAGGGGCCTCTGCGACGTCGCGGCCTACGTCGCACAAAAACCTCAACGTCGCACTAGCGACGCAGCCCTTTACGTCGCATTAAATTGCGGGTGTCATACATGGCGACGTAGACTCCAACGTCGCAAACCGAGCCAACGTCGCATTAGCGACGTCGCCCCCTACGTCGCATTGATTTGCGGAGGTCGCATCATGCGACGTACCTGCCTACGTCGCACCTTACGTCGCTTGCAACGTCGCATGCTACGTCGCATGCTACGTCGCACAAACCAGAGCCTTGAAAACTCACATTTTCACTAAGTGTCGAACTTTTACAACCTCAAATCCTTATACGATACGATTTATAAAACGCTTTGGGACACTTTTGTAAGTGCAAAACATCAATAATTTGATAATAATACTTAAAGTTTATTATTCCAAACTCGTCACCAACGGGTCGTACATTTTTATACAAACGATAGCAAACCAACATTCGGACACATTGGGTTGTATGAACAACTAGCCTAGATGATCTTGCGAGACATCTACTTACTTGACATTACGTGTTTAGGCATTTGGAGGTTACGGGTTCGGAGAACCAACTGTTGATACTACTTACTCGTTTATTGATATAAACGCACTTGCAAAGACTCAGGTGAGTCTTACGGCCCCACTTTTACTGTTTTAACTTATTGGGGGAGATACATGTTACTGATTTTTCTTGAACACAAGTACTAAACTGTTTACTATACCAAACGGAATTGCATGAGTTACTTACTATTTACTGAAGTCTCTCCATCATATATCGTTAGTTATGTACTTAAGCGCGAACAGTAGTTAATGGATCCATTAGGGAAATGACCCTCCCCGCCCGGGGTAGTAGCGCTACCACGAACCGTTATGTATAAACGGGCGACTATTATTTCGTTTACTTATGCTTGCTCAATTACGAGCATGTCACGGGAGCAACTGATTATTTACGGGTTAAGCTTCGATTATGAGCCTCATGGCAACGGTATAACTTGATTACTTTACTTTTGCGAGATTTGCAAATACTTGATATACGCCTACGGGCACTACTGATGAAATCTTGTGTTCAAACTGATTATTTACTGATAAACCCGTGAGATTCACCAACCTTTTTGGTTGACCCTTTTTAGCATGTATTCTCAGGTACACTTACGGAGTAGGATCACTCCAGGATTACTAGCTAGAGTCGCATGATTTCCAAATTGCATTTAACGGAGATTCTTTGGCATTATCTTTTGTAACTATGGTTATGTAATAGAATCTCCCGCCACATACGCGGACTCTAGGCTTACTTATTTTTGTAAAGAAAACTATATGTTTTCAAACGATTTAATTATGAAATGTAATTATTTTACAAAACGTCTCATTTAGAGGTCGTTTGCTGTATATCTTGTGCTTTGTATATTGATTAGTAACACCCAAGTATGCTTCCGCAAATCACTAAATTTGGGGGTGTTACAGATTGGTATCAGAGCCTAAGGTTATATTGAACTAGGTTGCATTTAGTGGGCCTAGACTATGACCATTAGGCAGTATTTCCTTATTAGGCATGATTGGTTCAGAAATTACATCATACAACTTTAATTTAACATAGCCTGATCAACTATGTACAATTAAGGAAAGATGATGTGAGGTCTGAAATGGTTATGTCGAACAGGAATGTGTTAGTAGACTCTGACCACGAGGGAACCGAGACTCTTACTTGTTATGTGCTAGACATACGCTAGGCTATTATGTGATATACGAGTATATACATACATAGGCCTCACTCACTAACTATACTACTAGGCTATTATATATCGAATATATATGAATAGGCCTCGCACGTAAACACACTCGCTATAGAGATAGCCGACGTTTCTCTGGTGACACTTACGAATTTCTCTCAGCGGTTTGCACTGACCATGACAGACTTGATTACCGTCACACCACCTTGTGGCGCACTCTAATGATTTTATGAAAATCACATCTAACACCCGGAAGCAACGTACTTCCAAGGACTAAAATCCTCTCTCTGTCATTTCTATAGAACTCAAAGCCGCGAATTCCCAAATGGACGACTACATGTCTGATAGTGACCAAGCCCACGAGGAACAAATCCAGTACACGTATCTCGATGAGGACATCGTACCAGAAGAAGAAATCATGCTGGAGGGAAACGAAAATCAGAATTTCGGAATGACTGGCATCGACATTGAAGAATATGAAAGAGTGCGAGATCAGGCCATGGGACTAGACGGCCGAAATTGGGCACTTAAGCGTAAGTGCATAGACTATGAACAAAGATTAAGAATCTCAAACCGATCTGTCCCTACACGAATCAAAGATAAGATCCGTTACTGGAAGAAAGTGGCCACCAACCTAACCCGTAGGACCAAAACATGGATCAAACGTTTGGGCAGGAAGTCAACGGAGGAGACTAGGTACCGCTCCACGACTCAAAGATACAGGGACATGCTTGAGGCACGCTACCACCCACACGACCTGAACCTGGAGTCGGAAGACGAATCCGAAGGCCAGGAACCCTAACTAAGAATGAACCAACCGACTAGCAGAAACTGTGGACCGCCTTGTCACGCTAATGGAACAAATTAATCTACATTAAGATTAGTGTAGTTTTCGTCTTGTAATCTATCTCGTAATCTAGGGACTATCTAGCACTACTCTATAAACTAGTCGGATGTAACCATTCCCGGCACCTTTTGTAATATCTCTGTAGGATGTAACTTGTGAACTCACTTTATCTATCAGATATCCTTTGTTATCTCAACTCACATTAATTGTCATTTTCCATGTTGATGTTATGTATTACTGTTTTTATACATGTACATCTGTGACAATTACCAGCTCATACAAAATCTCATGTATCTTCATTTCTTTTATTGAAGAATCATGCCGCCAAAGACACGACCGTACACCGATGCCCAGATTACCTCCCTTATAACCCAGGCTGTTACTGAAGCCTTGGCTCGGAATACTCCACCAAATTCCTCGAGAAACAGCGATGCCGCTGAAACCACTGCTGCTAAACCTTGTTCTTACAAGGACTTCCAGAACTGCAAACCTCTAAACTTTGCAGGTACCGAGGGAGCAATCGGTCTGATACGATGGATAGAGAAAGTTGAATCGGTATTTCTTATCTGCAACTGTGCGGAGGGGGACAAAGTCAAGTTCTCTGTTAGTACTTTTACTGACACCGCACTCACGTGGTGGAACACCTATGCCCAAACTGTGGGCGTTGCCGATGCTTACAAACTCCCGTGGGAGGAGTTGAAGGAGATGTTAAGGGGTGAGTATTGCCCCAGGGATGAACTGAAACAACTGGAGCTGGAATTCTGGAACCATAAGATGCAAGGTAATGATATCACAGGTTACACCAACCGTTTCCACCAGCTGGCACTTCTGTGCCCAACCATGGTCGATCCCGAGTACAAGAGGATCGAGAAATACATTGATGGACTGCCCGAGAAACTCCAGGACCTGGTGACTTCATCCAAACCAGGTACTATCCAGAACGCCATCCGTATGGCCCACGAACTCACGGCAAACGCTGTCCGCCGTAACACAACCTCAACCCCACCTACAAACAACAAACGAAAGTGGGAAGGAAACCCCAACTCATCCAACCAAATCACCAACCGAAAGCCTGAGCCCCTTAGGGCTTATTCATCTGGCACTTCTGAAAGGAAAGGGTACGTTGGAAGCAGGCCCTACTGTCCCAAATGCAATCGTCACCACGACGGTTCCTGCGCTTGCACAAACTGCAAACGCTTTGGGCATCTGGCCAAGGATTGTCGAAACACCAGTGCCCCGAAGACTTGTTATGGGTGCGGAAGTCCTGGGCATTTTCAGAATAATTGCCCTAAGCAGAGAAACAACAACAATAACAACAACAACAACAACAGCAACAAACGGAACAACAACCCAGCTCGTAGCAGAGCATTTGTCATCAAAGCTGGGGAAGCTAGGGAAGACCCGAATGTTGTAACGGGTACGTTTCTTCTCAACGATCTTACTGCTTCAGTATTATTTGATACCGGTGCTGATAAAAGTTTCATATCTGATGAGTTTTGTCCACTACTTAATATCACCCCCTCGGCCTTAGATGTTAAGTACACTGTAGAACTCGCAAATGGTAAACTCATAGAAACCAGTAGTGTGATACCTAATTGCACTTTAAACCTCGCAAACGAAACCTTCTCAATCGATTTAATGCCTGTTGAACTAGGAAGTTTTGATGTCATCGTGGGTATGGACTGGTTGTCCAAGCACCGGGCCGAAATTGTTTGTCACGATAAAATCGTCCGAATCCCTCTCGCCGCCGGTAGTACCTTGATCATACAAGGGGAGACCGGTGGGTCGAGACTAAACTTAATCTCCTGTTTAAAAACCCGAAAATTTCTGAGAAAGGGTTACCCCGCAATCCTCGCACACATCACGGAGAAAAAGTCGGAGGAGAAGCGACTTGAAGATGTGCCCATCGTTAGAGATTTTCCCGAAGTCTTTCCAGGAGAACTACCTGGTTTACCTCCACCTAGACAGGTTGAGTTCTCGATTGATCTCGTGCCGGGTGCCGCACCGGTGGCCCGAGCACCGTACCGCCTAGCCCCATCTGAACTTCAGGAGTTGTCCACTCAGTTACAGGAACTCCTGGATAGAGGATTCATTAGACCGAGTTCTTCACCTTGGGGAGCTCCGGTCTTATTTGTCAAAAAGAAAGACGGTTCATTTCGAATGTGTATTGACTACCGGGAGTTGAACAAACTAACCGTCAAGAACCGATACCCACTCCCTCGAATCGACGATCTGTTCGATCAACTCCAAGGATCTAGCTGTTATTCAAAGATTGATCTTCGATCAGGTTATCATCAGTTGCGTGTTCGCGATGCTGACATCCCAAAAACCGCATTCAGAACCCGTTACGGGCACTACGAATTCCAAGTGATGCCCTTTGGCTTAACCAACGCACCGGCTGTATTCATGGACCTTATGAATCGGGTGTGCAAACCGTACCTCGACAAGTTTGTCATTGTTTTTATCGATGACATTCTTATCTATTCGCGAAACGAACAAGAGCACGCACAACACCTCAGAACCATCCTAGAACTACTTAGACACGAGGAGCTTTACGCCAAATTCTCTAAGTGTGAGTTCTGGATAAAAACCGTTCAATTCCTTGGACACGTGATTGATAGTCAGGGAATTCATGTGGATCCATCAAAGATCGAGGCCATCAAGAACTGGCAAGCGCCAACCACCCCAACCGAGGTACGCCAATTCTTGGGATTGGCCGGTTATTACCGTCGGTTCATTGAAAACTTCTCGAAAATAGCCATACCACTCATGACACTGACTCAAAAGGATAAAAAGTTCGAATGGACCGATAAACAAGAGTCAGCATTTCAGCTGTTGAAGCTCAAGCTTTGCAGTGCACCCATTCTATCTCTACCCGAAGGCACCGATGACTTCGTGGTATACTGCGATGCTTCTCACCAAGGTCTCGGTTGCGTGCTGATGCAACGAGACAAGGTCATTGCTTACGCCTCCAGACAACTTAAAGTTCACGAGAAAAACTACACAACTCACGACCTCGAGCTAGGGGCCGTGGTGTTCGCTTTAAAAATCTGGAGACATTATCTTTATGGTACCCGCAGCACTGTATTCACCGACCACAAAAGTCTCCAACACATTTTCAACCAGAAGGATCTTAACATGAGGCAACGTAGATGGGTTGAATTACTCACTGATTACGACTGTGAGATCAAATATCATCCGGGCAAAGCAAACGTGGTTGCTGATGCTCTCAGCCGTAAGGAACGAACAAAACCACTCCGAGTCCGGGCACTCAGTATTACCATTCATAACGACCTCACCACCCAAATACACCTTGCCCAACTCGAAGCCCTGAAACCCGATAACTTCAAAAACGAGGCCTTGCGGGGCATGGATAAACAATTCGAGATCAGACCCAACGGAGTTAAGTATTTCTCTAACCGAATCTGGTTGCCTAATTTCGGGAACCTTCGGGACTTGGTGATGGATGAAGCTCACAAGTCCAAATATTCTATCCACCCGGGATCCGACAAAATGTATCACGGCATCAAGGAGTTTTACTGGTGGCCGAATATGAAAGCTGACATTGCTTTGTACGTCAGTAAATGCTTAACTTGTTCCAAGGTCAAGGCCGAGCACCAAAGACCTTCCGGATTGCTCCAACAACCTGAAATTCCTCAATGGAAATGGGAGCAAATTGCCATGGATTTCATAACCAAACTACCTAAATCGGCGAGCGGTTGCGATACCATTTGGGTGATCGTCGATCGGCTCACCAAATCGGCTCATTTCTTGGCAATCAGAGAAACCGACAAAATGGAACGCCTTACACAAATCTACATCAAGGAAATCATTTGCCAACATGGTGTCCCTATCTCGATTATCTCTGACAGGGATGCTCGATTCACATCTCGCTTCTGGCAATCACTCCGAAAATCACTGGGTACCCGTCTCGATATGAGTACCGCGTACCATCCTCAGACCGATGGCCAGAGCGAACGAACTATTCAGACACTGGAAGACATGCTACGAGCCTGCGTAGTTGATTCTGGTACAAATTGGGAAAGACATCTACCGTTGTGCGAGTTCTCGTACAACAACAGCTATCACGCCAGCATAAAGGCTGCACCTTTTGAGGCGCTGTACGGTCGTAAGTGCCGATCACCGATCTGTTGGACTGAAGTGGGAGATAGTCAACTCACTGGTCCTGAACTCATACATGAAACCACAGAGAAAATCGTTGAAATCCAAAACCGACTCAAAGCCGCGCGTGATCGTCAGAAAAGCTATGCTGACGTGAGACGCAAGCCACTCGAGTTCCAAGTTGGGGATCGAGTACTCTTAAAGGTATCGCCTTGGAAAGGCGTAATCCGATTCGGCAAACGCGGAAAACTAAACCCCAGGTATATTGGACCTTTTGAGATCCTCGAGAAGATAGGTCCAGTAGCATATCGATTGCAGCTGCCCTCTGAACTCAGCAGCGTGCACCCTACCTTTCACATTTCTAACTTAAAGAAATGTTTGTCTGACGAAACACTTATTATACCCCTTGACGAGATTCGCATCGATGACAAACTACATTTCGTTGAGGAACCTGTCGAAATTATGGACCGTGAGGTCAAACAACTGAAACAAAGTCGTATTCCAATCGTCAAAGTCAGGTGGAATTCGCGGCGCGGTCCGGAATTCACTTGGGAACGGGAAGACCAAATGCGACTCAAGTATCCCCACTTATTCACCGATTCTACCCCTAGCGTGACTTCGACTTAAATTTCGGGACGAAATTCTTTTAACAGGGGGAGAATGTAACAACCAGCAAATTAGGACTAGAATTAGTGCCTAATTCTCTGTAAATACATGTAATTAGTTCTGTGTTAGGCTAATTGATGTAACAAAATATATATATTGATGAGTATATACGAATACGCGATTTGGTGAAATCGTACGCAATCTAAATCGAATGTGTGACACCCCCAATTTTAATGATTTGCGGAAGCTTGAATTGGGTGTCACTAATCAATATACAAAGCACAAGATATAATGAACGACCACTATATGCGTCGTTTTAAACTTGTATAGATAAAGTAAATGTTTACATCAAAATATAGTTACATTAGCTCGATTCCTGAAATTTGAGAGATTACATAGCATAATTACTTTTACAAAATATAATAATGCAGTCCAATCTCTAGTTGTATGTATGCTGACTCGAGCTAATAATTCCTGCTTGTGCAGCCAAACTACTGCTGGGTACCTGTGATAAATACTAAAATGGGTCAGCGAAAACGCTGGTGAGCTCACAGGTTTGTATGTCAATGTATAGTTGTAAGAACCGCAAGATTTATATTGAATTTAAAATGCAATTAAGCAAGATAAAAGTTATACTGTCCATGAGCACATAGTCTGAGCTTAACTGATTTGTCAGGCCCAATTAAGGAAACCTAACATGATTTGCCTCCTACGAGTGCCTAATCAACACTCGTCTTCCCAAATGCTAATACATCCGTTTGACCGATTAGTGCGTGCTAACCCGGATGAGGATTGTCAATCCCATATGATATCATATACTAACATTCACGCTATAAAATACTAGAGACTATGCTTATGGAGGACTTTAAATTGATTAGCTTGAAACTCATGTAGTATTTGAAGTTTGGCACTTGCGTTCTACTTGTAAAACAAAATCGAGTAGTAATATCACACCCCTAGTTGTAAAGCAGTGAAAATGGGGCTATGAAACTCACCTGAGTCTTGGAATGTTAAGCAATTAAACTTGAAGTAATTAGCAGTGTGTTGGTGTCCAAAGACTTGAAACCTGAATGTGTCCACGACACTTGAATTGTTATTAATTGTATTGGTATCTCGAAAGACTACCATTTGAATTGTTTGTCTAACTTAATGTCCAAATTACCCCGATTTGGTTGATTGGATTGACACAAGTTACAACGACTTGTTTGATTTTGAAGTATGTTTTGAAAACGCGTACGGCCCGTTGGTGACGGTTGTAACAATAGTTCAAAAGGTTATTATATTGTTGCTACAGTGAATTGCTACAGTAACTTTGACTTCGAAAATTTTGAGTTTTGAAGATTCTGTTTTGTGCGACGTAGCCTGCGACGTAGGCTGCGACGTAAGAGTTTTGCGACGTAAAGGGTTACGTCGCTAAGGTCAACAGTGCTAAGTCAATAGCGACGTAGGGTGCTACGTCGCTCATGCGACGTAGGTTCGTTTTTGCGACGTTAAGGTCTGCGTCGCTATGTGCGACGTTCGCAAGTCAATGCGACGTAATAGGCTGCGTCGCTGTATGCGACGTTGGGGATATAATGCGACGTAGGTCGCTACGTCGCATCTGCTCCAGACCAAATGCGACGTACGGGGTCTGATCGGAGTTTCAACTCCAAAAACGCGTTTTCCGGCCATCGATCGGCATAATATTTTTACCCAACCCATTTTAGGACATTACAAGGTTATACAAACAACTAGCAAGTTATAAAACTTAAAAACGAGAGTTTTCGGAGTTGTGTCGGAAACTTACAAATCGCCGAAATGAAATTCCGGAAAGGTAGGATTGTAGATCGTCGCGAGGTGGTCGTTTATTTCCAAATGGGCTTGAAGATCCGAGGTTGTTTGAGGTGCTTATTTTGTGAATTTGTGAGTTTTTGGGTGTTTGGGGTTTTGAGAGAAAAGAAATGAAAGAGAGAGAGAAAGAAAATAAGAAATGAAAAGAAAAGAGAAAGTGGAGGGGGTTTTGGTGAATCCCCACCATTTTCAGTCCGCGCACTGCGCTCCGTGCGGTGTTCGTTTGCCCCGTCATTTAAACGTTAAATAATTGTTTTAAATATTAATTGGTACATTTTAAAATACAAATTATCACGCTATATTTTATTTAAATATTTTACTAATCACTTTATATTTGAATTATAAAAACGTAAGTTAATTTGGTTGCGCGTTTTACATTTTAAATTTGGTAACTTTCTGATTGTACGGTACGAATGAATACGAAGTATTATAATAATAATACTTTGACATAAAATCGTTATTTAATAAAAGTTGGTCACCAACGTCCGTATTTATTGTATCGAAATTCATTCTATTGAAACTCGTACGATTTGAACAAACCGCATAATTGTAGATATATATTCAACAATATATATAATAATTGATACATTAATTAGCCTAACACAGAACTAATTACATGTATTAAAACTTGATTAGGCACTAAATTATAGTCCTAAATTGACGGTTGTCACATTCTCCCCCTGTTAGAAGAATTTCGTCCCGAAATTTATGTTGAAGTGGTGTTTGACGTTGAATTAGTGAAGAGTTGAGGATACTTGAGTCGCATTTGGTCTTCCCGTTCCCAGGTGAATTCCGGACCGCGCCGCGAATTCCACCTAACCTTGACAATGGGAATACGACTTTGTTTAAGTTGTTTGACCTCACGGTCCATGATTTCAGCGGGTTCCTCAACAAAGTGAAGTTTTTCGTCAACTCGAATTTCATCGAGTGGAATGATAAGTGTCTCATCAGACAGACACTTCTTCAGATTTGAAACATGAAATGTGGGATGCACGCTGCTGAGTTCAGATGGCAGCTGCAATCGATAAGCCACTGGACCAATCCTTTCGAGGATCTCGAATGGTCCAATGTATCTGGGATTCAACTTCCCTCGTTTGCCAAATCGGATTACGCCTTTCCAAGGCGATACTTTGAGTAGAACTCGATCCCCAACCTGGAACTCGAGTGGCTTGCGTCTCACGTCAGCATAACTTTTCTGACGATCACGCGCGGCTTTGAGCTTGTTTTGAATTTCGACGATTCTCTCGGTCGTCTCATGAATGATTTCTGGACCTGTGAGTTGGCTATCCCCAACTTCAGTCCAACAGATAGGTGACCGGCACTTACGACCGTACAGTGCCTCGAAGGGTGCAGCTTTGATGCTGGTATGATAACTGTTGTTGTACGAGAACTCGCACAATGGTAGATGTTTTTCCCAGTTTACACCGAAGTCTACTACGCAGGCCCGTAGCATGTCTTCAAGTGTTTGAATGGTTCGTTCACTTTGACCGTCGGTTTGAGGATGGTATGCGGTACTCATATCAAGTCGAGTACCCAGAGATTTTTGAAGTGATTGCCAAAATTGTGAAGTGAAACGACTATCTCTATCGGAGATAATTGAGATTGGAACACCGTGTTTGGTCACGATTTCCTTCAGATAAATGTTGGTGAGGCGTTCCATTTTGTCGGATTCCTTGATTGCCAGGAAGTGAGCAGATTTTGTGAGACGATCCACGATCACCCAAATGGTATCGCAACCGTTCGAGGATTTGGGTAGTTTGGTTATGAAGTCCATGGCAATTTGTTCCCATTTCCATTCAGGAAGACTGGGTTGTTGAAGTAAACCAGAAGGTTTTTGATATTCGATTTTGACTTTGGAGCAAGTAAGGCATTTGCTGACATAGGTGGCGATTTCGGCTTTCATGTTCGGCCACCAGTAGAAGTCCTTGATACCGTGGTACATTTTATCGGATCCCGGATGGATAGAATATTTGGACTTGTGAGCTTCATCCATCACCAAGTCACGTAGGTTCCCGAATTTAGGCAACCAGATTCGGTTTGAGAAATACCTAATCCCGTTAGGTCTGATTTCAAGCTGTTTATCCATGCCCCGCAAGGCTTCATCTTTGACATGTTCGGGTTTTAAGGCTTCGAGTTGAGCAGTGAGAATTTGAATGTTTAAATTGTTGTGAATGGTCATACTGAGGGCTCGAACCCGAAGTGGTTTCACTCGCTCTTTTCGACTGAGGGCGTCAGCAACAACATTTGCTTTGCCTGGATGATATTTGAGTTCACAGTCGTAATCGGTAAGCAACTCGACCCATCGACGTTGCCTCATGTTGAGATCCTTCTGATCGAATATGTGTTGAAGGCTTTTATGGTCGGTAAAGATTGTACATCTGGTGCCATAAAGGTAATGTCTCCAGATTTTGAGGGCAAAAACGACAGCTCCTAGCTCGAGGTCGTGGGTGGTGTAATTCTTTTCATGAATCTTGAGCTGTCGGGAAGCATAAGCTATGACTTTGTCTCGTTGCATAAGCACACAACCGAGACCTTGATGTGAAGCATCGCAGTATACCACGAAGTCATCGGTGCCTTCGGGTAATGAGAGGATTGGAGCACTGCAAAGCCTTTGTTTTAAGAGTTGGAATGCCGATTCTTGTTTATCAGTCCAGTCAAACTTTTTGTCTTTCTGGGTCAACATCGTGAGTGGTATGGCTATCTTGGAGAAATTTTCAATGAAGCGTCGATAGTATCCGGCCAGTCCTAAAAACTGCCGTACTTCGGTCGGAGTGGTTGGCGATTGCCAGTCTTTGATAGCCTCGATTTTTGACGGGTCAACGTGAATCCCCTGACTGTCAATCACGTGACCAAGGAATTGAACGGTTTTAATCCAGAACTCACACTTAGAGAACTTGGCATAGAGCTCCTCGTGTTTAAGTAGTTCAAGGATGGTTTTAAGATGTTGCGCATGCTCTTCTTTGCTTCGTGAATATATGAGGATGTCATCGATGAAGACAATGACAAACTTATCAAGGTAAGGTTTACACACCCGATTCATAAGGTCCATGAATACAGCCGGTGCATTGGTTAGGCCGAATGGCATCACTTGGAATTCGTAATGCCCGTAACGGGTTCTGAAAGCGGTTTTTGGAATATCGGCATCGCGAACACGCAATTGGTGATAACCGGATCGGAGATCAATCTTTGAATAACAACTCGACCCTTGAAGTTGGTCGAACAAGTCATCGATTCGAGGGAGTGGATACCGGTTCTTGACAGTTAACTTGTTCAACTCTCGATAGTCGATACACATTCGAAAAGAACCGTCTTTCTTCTTGACAAATAGGACCGGAGCTCCCCAAGGTGAAGAACTCGGCCTGATGAATCCTCGTTCCAGGAGTTCCTGTAACTGGGTGGACAGCTCCTGAAGTTCGGATGGAGCTAAACGGTATGGTGCTCGGGCCACCGGCGCAGCACCTGGTACAAGATCGATTGAGAACTCAACCTGTCTTGGTGGTGGTAGACCAGGTAGTTCTTCAGGAAAGACTTCCGGAAAGTCTCGAACAATTGGAACATCCTCAAGTCGCTTCTCCTCCGACTTTTTCTCCATGATGTGCGCGAGGATTGATGGATAACCCTTTCTCAGAAATTTTCGGGTTTTAAGACAAGATATGATGTTAAGCCTCGTCCCTCCGGTCTCCCCCTGTATGACTAGGGTTCTACCGACAGTGAGAGGTATGCGAACAATTTTGTCATAGCAGATGATTTCGGCACGATGTTTGGATAACCAGTCCATGCCTACGATGACATCGAAACTTCCTATCTCAATAGGCATAAGATCTATGGAGAAGATTTCGTCAGCTAGATTTAAAGTGCAATTAGGTATCACACTATCGGTTTCTATCAGCTTGCCATTTGCTAGCTCTACGGTGTACTTAACGTCTAAAGCAACAGGTGTAATGTCAAGTAGAGGGCAAAATTCATCGGAAATAAAACTCCTATCGGCACCAGTATCAAACAGAATGGAAGCAGTTAAATTGTTGAGGAGGAACATACCCGTGACCACATTCGGGTCCAGACGGGCGTCCCCTGAGTTGATCACGAAAGCGGTACTTTTGGCGTTGTTGTTGTTGCGGGAGTTGTTGTTGTTGTTGCCCTTATTCTTCAACTTTGGGCAAGAATCCCTGAAGTGTCCTGGGTTTCCACATTCATAGCAGGACTTAGGTTGTCGGGTATTTCTGTCAGAGAGGTTGTTGTTGGATTTGGGGGCTCTGCAGTCCTTAGTCAAATGCCCTTGCCTCCTGCAGTTGTTGCAAGGAGTACCGCACTGACCAAAATGGTGATAGTTACACTTGGGACAATAAGGTCTGCCCCCGGTGTAGCTGTGGGTGGTTTCAGAGTTGGAGGTGTAGACTTGGATGGCGTTGTTTTTCTTGCTTGAGTTGTGGTAGTGTTCAGTGGATTTGCGTTTGTTGGAGGATGAGGTGTTGGAGGTCTCACGGCTGACAACTAGGGCCATGAGTTCGTGGGCCAATCGAATGGCACTCTCAGTAGTGGTTGGTTTGGATGAGGCGACGTTTCCCTGGATGTTCTCGGGAAGTCCACGAATGTATTTCTTAATGCCCTTACTTTCTGGTTCGACTAAACCTGGGCATAATAGAGCAAACTGCTGAAATTTGGTGGTATATTCAGCAACATCATTTCCCTGCACCTCCAGATGCCAGAATTCTTCCTCCAGCCTGTGCAATTCTTCTTCAGGACAGTACTTTTCTGTCAGTTTCTTCTTCAGTTCGACCCAAGGAAGTCGGTTTGCAATCTCGAGGCCTACAGAGTTTGCGTGGGTTTTCCACCACGTGAGTGCACCTTCCTGAAAGGTGTAAGCAGCGAATTTGACCTTGTTGTTCTCAGTGCAGTCGCAGAGACTGAAAACAGATTCCATGCGCTCAATCCAACGGATCAAACCAATGGCACCTTCCGTGCCCTTGAAGTATAGTGGTTTACAGCTAAGGAAATCCTTATAGGAGCAGGGTTTGGGTGGTGGAGTATTGGTTGCGGTGTCCTCACTACCAGGTGGTGTTCGGGTAGCCAAGGCTTCAGTCACGCTGCGGGCAATTATTCCCGCGATCTCAGCTTCGCTAAGGGTAATTTGACGACGTGGAGGCATGATGCTGAGTAAGAAAGAACAAAGAAAGGACGTGAGATACTCGTCTGAGTGCGATGAATTTGGTGGTGTGTTTGTCATTCCGAGATAAAACGTTAGAGGGAATGAGGCCTATATTCATATAATATAATATAGCCTAAAGTTGGTAAGTGAGGTCTATTTATGTATATATATATGTATATCACATAATAACCTATTGAGTGTCTAGCACAGACGTGTTTTGAGTCCCGTTTCTCTCGAGGTCAGAGTCAACTAATGCATTCCTGTTCAACATGACTCTTTCAGATTTCACATCATCTTTCTTTAATTGTACATAGTTGATCAGGCTATGTTAAATTAAAGTCGTATGATGTAATCCCTGAACTAGTCATAACTAATAAGGAATACTGCCTAACGGTCATAGTCTAGGCCCACTAAATGCAACCTAGTTCACTATAACCTTAGGCTCTGATACCAATCTGTGACACCCCCAATTTTAATGATTTGCGGAAGCTTGAATTGGGTGTCACTAATCAATATACAAAGCACAAGATATAATGAACGACCACTATATGCGTCGTTTTAAACTTGTATAGATAAAGTAAATGTTTACATCAAAATATAGTTACATTAGCTCGATTCCTGAAATTTGAGAGATTACATAGCATAATTACTTTTACAAAATATAATAATGCAGTCCAATCTCTAGTTGTATGTATGCTGACTCGAGCTAATAATTCCTGCTTGTGCAGCCAAACTACTGCTGGGTACCTGTGATAAATACTAAAATGGGTCAGCGAAAACGCTGGTGAGCTCACAGGTTTGTATGTCAATGTATAGTTGTAAGAACCGCAAGATTTATATTGAATTTAAAATGCAATTAAGCAAGATAAAAGTTATACTGTCCATGAGCACATAGTCTGAGCTTAACTGATTTGTCAGGCCCAATTAAGGAAACCTAACATGATTTGCCTCCTACGAGTGCCTAATCAACACTCGTCTTCCCAAATGCTAATACATCCGTTTGACCGATTAGTGCGTGCTAACCCGGATGAGGATTGTCAATCCCATATGATATCATATACTAACATTCACGCTATAAAATACTAGAGACTATGCTTATGGAGGACTTTAAATTGATTAGCTTGAAACTCATGTAGTATTTGAAGTTTGGCACTTGCGTTCTACTTGTAAAACAAAATCGAGTAGTAATATCACACCCCTAGTTGTAAAGCAGTGAAAATGGGGCTATGAAACTCACCTGAGTCTTGGAATGTTAAGCAATTAAACTTGAAGTAATTAGCAGTGTGTTGGTGTCCAAAGACTTGAAACCTGAATGTGTCCACGACACTTGAATTGTTATTAATTGTATTGGTATCTCGAAAGACTACCATTTGAATTGTTTGTCTAACTTAATGTCCAAATTACCCCGATTTGGTTGATTGGATTGACACAAGTTACAACGACTTGTTTGATTTTGAAGTATGTTTTGAAAACGCGTACGGCCCGTTGGTGACGGTTGTAACAATAGTTCAAAAGGTTATTATATTGTTGCTACAGTAAATTGCTACAGTAACTTTGACTTCGAAAATTTTGAGTTTTGAAGATTCTGTTTTGTGCGACGTAGCCTGCGACGTAGGCTGCGACGTAAGAGTTTTGCGACGTAAAGGGTTACGTCGCTAAGGTCAACAGTGCTAAGTCAATAGCGACGTAGGGTGCTACGTCGCTCATGCGACGTAGGTTCGTTTTTGCGACGTTAAGGTCTGCGTCGCTATGTGCGACGTTCGCAAGTCAATGCGACGTAATAGGCTGCGTCGCTGTATGCGACGTTGGGGATATAATGCGACGTAGGTCGCTACGTCGCATCTGCTCCAGACCAAATGCGACGTACGGGGTCTGATCGGAGTTTCAACTCCAAAAACGCATTTTCCGGCCATCGATCGGCATAATATTTTTACCCAACCCATTTTAGGACATTACAAGGTTATACAAACAACTAGCAAGTTATAAAACTTAAAAACGAGAGTTTTCGGAGTTGTGTCGGAAACTTACAAATCGCCGAAATGAAATTCCGGAAAGGTAGGATTGTAGATCGTCGCGAGGTGGTCGTTTATTTCCAAATGGGCTTGAAGATCCGAGGTTGTTTGAGGTGCTTATTTTGTGAATTTGTGAGTTTTTGGGTGTTTGGGGTTTTGAGAGAAAAGAAATGAAAGAGAGAGAGAAAGAAAATAAGAAATGAAAAGAAAAGAGAAAGTGGAGGGGGTTTTGGTGAATCCCCACCATTTTCAGTCCGCGCACTGCGCTCCGTGCGGTGTTCGTTTGCCCCGTCATTTAAACGTTAAATAATTGTTTTAAATATTAATTGGTACATTTTAAAATACAAATTATCACGCTATATTTTATTTAAATATTTTACTAATCACTTTATATTTGAATTATAAAAACGTAAGTTAATTTGGTTGCGCGTTTTACATTTTAAATTTGGTAACTTTCTGATTGTACGGTACGAATGAATACGAAGTATTATAATAATAATACTTTGACATAAAATCGTTATTTAATAAAAGTTGGTCACCAACGTCCGTATTTATTGTATCGAAATTCATTCTATTGAAACTCGTACGATTTGAACAAACCGCATAATTGTAGATATATATTCAACAATATATATAATAATTGATACATTAATTAGCCTAACACATAACTAATTACATGTATTAAAACTTGATTAGGCACTAAATTATAGTCCTAAATTGACGGTTGTCACAGAATGTATTTCGATTCAATTTAATACGGACGTTGGTGACCAATTTTATTAAATAACATTGTTATGTCAAAAATATTATTATAATAATATTTCGTATTCATTCGTATTGTACAATCAGAAAGTTACACAATTTAAAATGTTAAAACGCGCGACTAAATAAAATAACATACACTTTATAACTCAAATATAAATTAAACTGTAAAATATTTAAATAAAATATCGCGTAATAAACTGTATTTTAAAATGTACCAATTAATAGGAAAAATAATTATTTAACGTTTAAACTACGGAATAAACGAACACCGCACGGAGCGGAAACGCAGGGCGAAATTGGGAGCTTAACCTCCCAATCCCACCTCCTTTTATTTCATTATTTCATTTTCTCTCTCTCTCTTTCTTTCTTTTACTTTCAATCATCAAACCACCTTCATCACAAAAATCATCAAATAACACCATCAAACCTCGCCGAATCGTACCACTTGTTTGGAGTAAAGTGACCGCGACATCACGATCTACATTCCTATCTTTCCGGATTTTCATTTCGGCATTTCGTAAGTTTCCGATAAAACCCGAAACTCTCCGTTTTTACTCATTTTTACGTTTTTATAGTTTATATACACTTAAAATGTCCATATATGGGTTGGGTAAAAGTTTTGGACCGAACGGAAACCGAAAAACTCGTTTTCGACAAAGATTCCGGCCATCAGACCGCTACGTCGCACCTGGCCAGGGGCCTCTGCGACGTCGCGGCCTACGTCGCACAAAAACCTCAACGTCGCACTAGCGACGCAGCCCTTTACGTCGCATTAAATTGCGGGTGTCATACATGGCGACGTAGACTCCAACGTCGCAAACCGAGCCAACGTCGCATTAGCGACGTCGCCCCCTACGTCGCATTGATTTGCGGAGGTCGCATCATGCGACGTACCTGCCTACGTCGCACCTTACGTCGCTTGCAACGTCGCATGCTACGTCGCATGCTACGTCGCACAAACCAGAGCCTTGAAAACTCACATTTTCACTAAGTGTCGAACTTTTACAACCTCAAATCCTTATACGATACGATTTATAAAACGCTTTGGGACACTTTTGTAAGTGCAAAACATCAATAATTTGATAATAATACTTAAAGTTTATTATTCCAAACTCGTCACCAACGGGTCGTACATTTTTATACAAACGATAGCAAACCAACATTCGGACACATTGGGTTGTATGAACAACTAGCCTAGATGATCTTGCGAGACATCTACTTACTTGACATTACGTGTTTAGGCATTTGGAGGTTACGGGTTCGGAGAACCAACTGTTGATACTAGTTACTCGTTTATTGATATAAACGCACTTGCAAAGACTCAGGTGAGTCTTACGGCCCCACTTTTACTGTTTTAACTTATTGGGGGAGATACATGTTACTGATTTTTCTTGAACACAAGTACTAAACTGTTTACTATACCAAACGGAATTGCATGAGTTACTTACTATTTACTGAAGTCTCTCCATCATATATCGTTAGTTATGTACTTAAGCGCGAACAGTAGTTAATGGATCCATTAGGGAAATGACCCTCCCCGCCCGGGGTAGTAGCGCTACCACGAACCGTTATGTATAAACGGGCGACTATTATTTCGTTTACTTATGCTTGCTCAATTACGAGCATGTCACGGGAGCAACTGATTATTTACGGGTTAAGCTTCGATTATGAGCCTCATGGCAACGGTATAACTTGATTACTTTACTTTTGCGAGATTTGCAAATACTTGATATACGCCTACGGGCACTACTGATGAAATCTTGTGTTCAAACTGATTATTTACTGATAAACCCGTGAGATTCACCAACCTTTTTGGTTGACCCTTTTTAGCATGTATTCTCAGGTACACTTACGGAGTAGGATCACTCCAGGATTACTAGCTAGAGTCGCATGATTTCCAAATTGCATTTAACGGAGATTCTTTGGCATTATCTTTTGTAACTATGGTTATGTAATAGAATCTCCCGCCACATACGCGGACTCTAGGCTTACTTATTTTTGTAAAGAAAACTATATGTTTTCAAACGATTTAATTATGAAATGTAATTATTTTACAAAACGTCTCATTTAGAGGTCGTTTGCTGTATATCTTGTGCTTTGTATATTGATTAGTAACACCCAAGTATGCTTCAGCAAATCACTAAATTTGGGGGTGTTACACTTGCAATCTAAAGTTCTAATCATGGAAACTGAACGTGATGATATGCGTTCAAAGATTGCTAGAATGGAAGAACGGGTTCTCGAACTTGAGAATCAACAAATAGGGCTAATCAAGCTACAAGAAGATAATGGTCTAGCTTTGAAGACAATTCGAGATCTTCATGACCAACTCTCTCATGGCTCTCACTCAACAAAACAACCGGCAAAGGTTGTACAACCTGCAAAGGTTGTGAAAAAGATTTACAAAAGTAAATCTTCGTGTGAAGAAAAGATTTCTCAGTTTACTAATTATTCTTTACAAAAGAATAAGAAGTATTCTAAGAAATCACAATCAACTTCTAAAAAGGTTGATTGTTTGGATTCTGTAAAGGTCAAGAATGTTAACAAATCAGTTTCAGGACAACAAAAGAAGACAAAAAGAGCTTATTCAGCATCGATACAACCTTCTTCAGAATCAAGACAAACAAAATCTTGTGCATACACACGGGCACAGATGTTTGCATTAGCACCATCATGATATAATCGTAAGGTGTTTAAGCAATCAAAAGATTTTGTTCCTTTCTCCCAAAGGCGAACTCCTTCACAATCGATTCCTTGTCAACAATTTAGATATGAAACACCGTGTTTCTTATCTAGATGGAATTCGATTTCCTTGGATTATGTAGACACAACTTATCGATGGCTGTCAGGGCTATCTAAGCCTGTTGGAATTATGCTCAGGTGGGTTCCAAAAGTTGTTGCTACTTGATTAATACAAGACCAAGGAAGATAAAATCTACTGTTTAGGGGGAGTTTGGAGTTATGATCTATTCTGATGGTATCAGAATATGGAACAGTTAGATTTTGTGAAGGTTCGGATGCTAGAAGACAATTCTCTCTCTCAACAAGCTTATCATCAATCAAGCTAAAGTCGAAGACTTATACAAGCTATTGACAAGGGGAAGTTTGTTAGAACATGTTGTTCTAACAATTTGTGTCAATAGTTTGTATATACAAGCTATTGTCAAGGGGGAGTTTGTTAGAACATGTTGTTCTAACATTTTGTGACAATAGTTTGTATATTGTTTTAGCATAGATTAATTGTATAAATGACCTATTGTATTGCGACAATAGCCATACGACAATAGTATTGCAACAAAGCTATTGTCGGATGGTTAGTCATTGCGATAATCAAATTGTCGCATTGACTAAGTTTGACTTCATTAAGTCTTATTGTTGCATGTATGTTTTGAGGTCTATAAATAGACTTCCTTAGGTCATTTTGAATTAGTTTTTAGACAGTCTTCATTGTAACTCTTTGATTGTAATATCTAGAGAGAGAGCTTGAGAGAGAGAAAAGCTAATAAGCTAATTGTACACCATTGATATTGAAATAAAAGATCAAATCTCATTCATACTTGTTCTACTTTATCATATAGCTATTTCCGCTAGCTATACGATTTGTTCGATTGCGTTGTGGTTCGGATCTTGGTGGAGCATTGCGTTTATCAGCACCTAGTACACCCATTCCTAACATCTCCAATACTTCATCTACAATGTCTTCACCTACTCCAACCACACCACCAACTCCAAATTCTGACCCATCTAACTCTACATCCAATACCACCGATTCTGATAATTCAACTTCTGATAATTCTGTTCCTACTCAATTTCAATATGTCAACACTCCTCACCTACCTACCACTACTTCACCACCAACCCAAACCACTACATCCACACCTACACCACCTCTAGTCAGAACTTCCACCAGACAATAACAACTCCCACCAAAACTTAATGACTACAAATGTACACTCCCAAAGTCATTCATCAACAATGTCACTCACAAAAATCATCACTCACACTTCCTTAATTACACCAATCTTCATCCATCCACATATCACTTTGTCAACACAATTGATGCACACACGGAACCACAATCATTTATCCAGGCATCTAAGGATCCTAAGTGGATTGAAGCTATGCATAAAGAACTAATGGCTCTTGAACAAAACCAAACATGGGATATTACCTCTCTTCCTACCGGTAAATCCCCCATTGGTTGCAAATGGGTTCACAGAATCAAGTATAAATCAGATGGCTCAATTGAAAGATACAAAGCCAGGCTTGTTGCCAAAGGCTTTCACCAAAAAGAAGGCATTGATTTTAAAGAAACTTTTGCTCCTGTAGCAAAAATGGTGACGGTTAGAACATTGTTAGCTGGTGCTGTCAGTAACAATTGGCATATTGAACAGCTGGATGTCAATAATGCATTCCTTCATGAAATGAAGAAGTCTACATGAACATACCTCAAGGTTACACTCATCCTCTACCATCCAACCCTGTATGTAGTGTTGATGCATTTTAGTGTGTCTGTCAGTTGGTCTATCGAGTTGTAAGTGTCGTTAGTTAGATTTAATAGAAAAGTCATTTTCATGTATAGCGACACTTAGATTCTGTGTTAGGCGACACTTGCCTTAGTGTCATATAGCGTCACTTTGGTAAGTGACGCATGAGGGCGGCGACATGCGATACTTCCCAAGTGACGCATGTCTGCCGATTTTGTTTTGTATAAATTGAAACCTACGGGTTTTCGGCTAGGGTTGACGAAACCCTAGCACCATTTGTCGACTAAACATTCCTGTAAACAGTTCCAATACGATTTACAAGCTAATATACTCGTTTACTTTGATTGATTCATTGTTTTCGGTTTGAGTTTATTACTTGTTTGTGCGATTGATTGTTTCCGCCAATCAATTATCATTATCAGTCATCTAGATCCAAGGCAAAAGGGACTTTCAACTGGTATCAGAGCCTTTAGGTGATTTGATCAACGTGTGTTCGTGTATTGGAGGCTTTTCGGTTTGCTTTTGTGAAGATCATAAGTATTCTAGCAATATTTGGATCGATTGGGTGCTATTATTACGTTTTGAATCAAGTATTACAGGTTTCGTTCGATTGGGATTCAAGAATTTTCGTTAGGTTTACGAAAATTCGATTTTTGGGGTTTTTGGGCGTTCACAGCCGTTTCTGCGTCACTCGTACCGTCACTTCGTCACTTTGTGCGGCACTTCGAGCGACACTTCTGTAAGGTTCATTAGGGTTTTAACGACACTCAAGTACGTCAATCAGTAACGTCACTTGAGGGTTATCCGTCACTTATCTTAGTGACGCCTACTGTTCTTACCGACACTTAATTGCGTCACTTTGGACGACACTTGTGTGTTATCCGTCACTTGCTACTATTGACGCATTATTTATGTGAGTCACTAAAAGCGTCACTTACCTTAGTGACGCCTGTTATTGCTGAGCGTCACTCAAGTCCATCACTTGAGTGCGTCACTTCTTGATTATACGACACTAATCTCTAGTGTCGCTGTGTTCATTTATTCGTCACTTGATAGCGTCACTTACCCAGTGCCGCTAGTCTTTGCGACACTTAGGTGCGTCACTTACCAAGTGACGCCTTTGTTACTAATCAACTTTCTAGTTTTGTTTTAAGTTGATTTTACAGGTGCATTTCAACAATGTCAGATAGGGAAACTATTCAAAGCATTAGGGAAATGATTAGACAAGGTAATGATGTTGGAACCAGTAGTAAACCTCCCGTTTTTACTGCTGATTTGGAATATACATACTGGAGATCACGATTTGAACAGTATATCGATTTTCATTGTCCGGAACTATGGGGCCCACTTACTGAAAGATATATAAGACCATTAGCTGAGGGAAACTACCGTGGCGTTCCTCCAGCTAAAACTTATAAGGCTATGACTCCTGAGGAACGTAAGGAGTATGATATTGAACGCAAATGTCTTTCAGCAATAAAGATGGCCTTAACTCCAGATGTTTTGCGCATGTTCAAACAACATGAGATTGCCTATGATCTGTGGCATGCAATTGAGCTTCGTTGTGGTGGTAATGAGAAATACAAGGAGGCTAAGTTAGAGTTGATCAAGAAACAATTTGATCTCTTTGATATTGCGCCTAATGAGACCACGACCAGTTTATTCACTAGATACACCCAGCTTGTGGGTGATTTGACGGAAGGAGGCTATACCTTTACTGAACTGGAGATTAATAAGAAGCTCTTGGATGCACTACCTAAAGATTGGGACGTCAAGGTACAAATGTTGAAAGAGAATCAAGAGTTGGCTACATGGAAGCTAGATGAGTTAGTTGGGATACTCCAAGCACATGCTATGGAGTTAAAGAAGAAAGAATGTAAAAGTGGAGGCTTTGTACAGAATCCATCTTTGTATGGGGGTAAAATTACTTCTGGAAATACTCCTGGTGGATTGGCATTTATGTCAGATATCAGTGCTCTACCAAGCTCCACTGGTGGTTATTCATCAGGCCATTCTGCTGGCACTTCACAAGGTGCACAGACTCCTATTTCTCCAGCCATTGAAGAACAAGCTGCCATTTATACAGCTTTTCTTAGTTCTTACAAAGATTTGGTGTCACAACCAAATACCACTTTGGAGTTAACAAAGGAGGATTACGGCCAGCTGGACGATGATGATCTGGAACAGATGGATTTAAATTGGAACATTGCCATGATCACGAGAAGGGTTCAAAAATTCCTGCAAAGAACTGGAAGGAAGAGTTTGGAAGCAGCTGGTAAATCTGGCTTTGGATTTGATAAAAGCAAGGTTCGTTGTTACAACTGCCAGAACTTGGGACACTTTGCCCGAGAATGTGAGAAGCCAAAGATGCCACCGTCAGGTCTCACTAAACCATCTCCTCCAAAGACACCTGAGAAAGATGTACAGACGACTGGAATTTCTGATGCGTTGATTGTGATCGAGCCTACCAGTCTGGATTGGAGCGCTCAAGCTCAGCAGTATCAGCAATGCTTAATGGCTCACATCACACCTGAGGTACATAACGAACCTGAAGAGCCTGTTACTTGTTTATCTTGTATTAAATTGGAAACTTCTTTAAAAGGATTTCAAATAGACAATATGAACTTGAGAGAAAAGGTTGAGAAACTCACTGAGTCAAATAAGTTTCTAAAAGGTAATGAAAGACTTTATGATAAGCAGATTGAAGCTTATAAATTAGATACTCAAACCTTTAAAGCAAAAGTCTTTAGTCAACAAGATGCAATTAAAAGCTACTTAACAGAAATTGATTTGTTGAATAAAGAACTTTCTGAGCTAAAGTCTGAGTCTGACAATTTTAAAAAGGGGATCACAAGTTTCTCAAATTCTCAAAAGATCTTCGATGAAATCGTTGACAAGCAGAGGACAGATAAAAGTAAGGCCGGAATAGGGTATAACTCAGTTCCACCTCCTACCAATCACTATCCTCTGCCTGTTAAGGAAGGCACCGAAGAACTTGTAGCTGATTATTCATCATGGTCAGCTACAAATTCTAAAGAAGTTAAATCCAATCCCAAAAGGCAGGCAAAGGAGAAAACTAAGCGGCCAGAGTATCCCTTGCCTACTTTTGTTAAGCCTGAGAGTAAACCTCCAGTTAGTTTAGAGGAGGTCGTTGAGATTGAGGATATTACCGAACAGGAGTATCCGAAGGTTAAAAAGGTTGAAGTTAAACCTGAAATTTTGCAAACTGAACCAATTAAGGTTCAAAAGGAAAAAGAAAAGGTTGTAAATGAGAAGATTCAAACTTTACAGACACCTGTAAAGATTTTGAAATGAAGTATAAATGTTAATAATGATAAAGTTTCTCATAACAAACCTTCTACTTCAACCAATAAACCTGAGAAAGCGCCACCTAAAACGTGTACCCATTGTGCATGTTCAAGGAATGCTTCTCCTCCTCCTTTGGTATATCCTCAGCCTCAACCTTTTGTTGAGATGCGTTCCTGTTTCTATTGCAAGAAACAGGGACATTTAATCCGTGACTGTCCCAAGCTCTCTAACCAGTGCTTTGGGAGAGAAATGCCTAGAACTTCTTTTTATAAGAATTAGTGTTCAAAATCCCCACCTAGGCGTTATTCTGTCTCTCCCAAGCCGGTTAAGAAGCAAAGTGATGTTGAGCAAAATCTTTTGCCAAAACATAAGCCTGACATCACTTCCAAGCCAGTTTCCGAACTATCTAAGGTTTGGAAAAGAAAAGAGTCTGCTGTTGACTCTAAAGTTGTCAACAATAACCCATCAGATGAAAATTCTGATTTATTAAAAAATAAAATTCTATCTGATGTGATTATTGTTGATGACTTCGGTGTACCTAAGTCTGTAAAGGCTTGGGTCACCGTTTCTCACTAATCTCCTTATTTTTGTGTGTTGCAGCAGTCTGAACGTGTGAGAGATAGTAAATGGTATTTAGACAGTGGCTGCTCGCGACACATGACTGGCGATGTGTCTCTTCTAGTGGATATTAAACCATTTGCAGGAGGATATGTTGCCTTTGCTGGAGATACAGGAGGAACCATTTCGGGTAGAGGAACGCTAACGAATGGAAATGTTAGCTTTGAGAATGTGAATTATGTGGCACAACTCAATCACAACTTGCTGAGCGTTTCACAAGTTTGTGATAAGGATTATACCACTGCATTCACTAAAACTGAATGTGTTATACTGAAGCCGGGGTTCGTCATTCCTGAGGAATGGGTGCTAATGCGAGCACCGAGGAAAGATGATACCTATGTTTTAAATATGCAAACTGTTGAGACAACCAGCGAGTATACTTGTCTCCTTTCAAAGGCTTCTGAGAAAGAATCACTTCTTTGGCACAGACGGATGGGACACATCCATTTTCGTAAAATGAATTTTCTTATAAAGAATGATTTGGTGAATGGAGTTCCAAAACAGTCTTTTTCATTAAAGGATGACTGTGTTTCTTGCCACAAGGGCAAACTCCATAAAAAGTCCCATAAGTCTAAGATAGTGAATTCTATTGCTGCACCATTGGAGATTTTACATATGGATCTTTTTGGTCCTATTTCTACAAAAAGTATTGGTGGCAGATCGTATTGCTTGGTAGTCACGGATGACTACTCAAGATTTTCGTGGGTTTACTTCCTAGCTTCAAAGGGTGAGACGGCGGACATTTTGGTTTATCTGTTGGATAAGTTGGCAAATTTGTGCAACTTAAAGGTGAAAAGACTGCGTAGTGATAATGGTACCGAGTTCAAGAACTCCTCAACAGAATGGAGTTGCAGAACGTAAAAATAGAACTATCATCGAGACAGCTCGGACCATGCTGGCTGATTCTAAGCTGCCAATAATCTTCTGGGCTGAGGCAGTTAACACTGCTTGTTATGTTTAGAATCGGGTGCTCACGGTTAAGAAGAAGAACAAAACATGTTATGAACTTTTTAATAACCGTAAGCCAAATTTGCAGTTTCTAGAGCCATTTGGGTGTCCTTGTTTAATAATGATTACTAAGGATAAAATCTCAAAGTTTGACAATAAAGCAGTTGAAGGGATTTTTCTTGGTTATTCCGTGAACTCTCCGAACAAGAGAGTTTATAATAAAACAACAAGTCAGATTGAGGAGCACTTTGAGGTAAAATGTTTGCGTTATACAGATCCTCCTCAAGGAACGGGTCCGGATTGGTTTTTCAACTATGAGGGTATCTTTAATTCTTTCAACTTACCTGAAATAGATCAAGAGGAAGAGTTGGTCACCCTACTCCATGGAATCAGTCTCACTCAAGAGACATCTGATTCTCCCTTAAAACCATCCAACCCGAACCCTGAATCCGCATCAAGTCAAACATCCACCTCAACACCTACTCCAACACCCACTACTGCACCTGCTACAACATCAAGTCCAACACCCGCATCCGCGTCTACATCTACACCCTCACCTACACCCACATTTAAACCATCTCCTACTACACCGTCTTCGGATGCTCCTTCAACTTCTAAGTCTATCTATACGAAGGAGCTTCCCTATGATCCATTGATGCCTTCCTTAGAAGAAGAAGGGGAGGAAGAGGATGAGGAAGAGGAAGCAGAAAGGACAAATTATTCTCATTTCTATTCTCAAGGAGATGAAGATGATGATGCTTCACCGAACACTCCTGCAATTGAGGGAGATTTGAACAACTTGGAACAGAATCTTGTGCCAGATCAAATTCCAGTTACTCGGATACATAAGGATCACCCCATTAATAATATCATTGGTGACCCTCATGCTCCTGTTCAAACACGACATCAAGCGAAGCAGACTGATACTGAGCAACTTTTGGGTCTGGTGGCTAATGTCAATTCATGTTATCTATCGCAAGTTGAACCCAAGAAAGTTGAAGAGGCCTTGAAAGATCCATCCTGGATCGAGGCCATGCAAGAGGAACTGTTGCAATTTGAAAAGTTGCAAGTCTGGGAAGTAGTTCCATTGCCCAAGGGTGCCACTTGACTGGCACTCGTTGGGTATATCGTAATAAGATGGATGATCGGGGTGTTGTAATTCGTAATAAAGCACATCTAGTAATTCAAGGCTTCAGTCAAATTGAGGGTCTGGACTATGATGACGTATTTGCCCCTGTTGCTCGATTGGAATCCATTCTCATTTTTCTGGCATACGCGTCTTTCAAGGGATTTCGCGTCAATCAACTTGATGTGAAAAGTGCGTTTTTATATGGACAAGTAGATACCGATGTGTACGTTAAGCAGCCTCCTGGTTTTGAAGACCCTGCACATCCTGAATACGTCTGTAAATTGAATAAGGCGTTGTATGGTCTTCACCAAGCACCGAGGCTTTGGTATGAGAGGCTAACTACACATCTGATTAAGCATGGTTTTGTGAGGGGCAACATAGATAGCACGTTATTCATTCTTCGTGAACAGTCTGAGGATAGGGAAGATATGTTACTTGTGCAGGTTTACGTGGACGATATTATCTTCGGCTCTACAAATGAGGCAATGTGCAAGAACTTTGAGAAAATCATGAAGTCTGAGTTTGAGATGAGCGCGATGGGGGAGCTCACATTCTTTTTAGGTGTACAAGTTGAGCAGCTTGCAAAAGGTATTTATATACATCAGTCAAAATATGTCAATGACATGTTGACTAGGTATGACCTGCTCAATTGTAAAACTTATGGGACTCCTATCGAGCTTAATCACAATCTTAGACTTGCTGAGGAAGACGAAGATTGCAAAGAGAGGGACTATCGTTCAATGATAGGTTCTCTTATGTATTTGATTGCCTCTAGGCCGGACATCGTATTTGCCGTGTCAATCTGCTCACGCTATCAGGCTAAACCAAAGGTGTCTCATATGAAGGCAGTAAAGCGAATTTTTGGTTATCTCAGAGCTAGACCTACTCTTGGTCTTTGGTATTCAAATGAGAAGACTTTCGCTCTTACAGCCTATTCGGATTCGGATCATGGAGGTTGCAGTATCGATAAGAAGTCAACAACTGGTGGATGTCAATTTCTGGGATCGCGTTTGGTCTCTTGGCAGTGCAAGAAGCAGACTACAGTTTCTCTTTCTACAGCAGAGGCTGAGTATGTTGCTGCTGCTAGCTGCTGTGCCCAAGTTCTCTGGATTGAGCACCAACTACGCGATTACGGGTTACTTCTTACTATGACTCCTATTCACATAGATAACACTACTGCCATATCTATCACACGCAATCCCGTACAGCACTCTAAGACTAAACACATAAAACTTAGGTTCCACTTCATACGGGATTGCTATGAAAAACACTTGATAGACCTGGTCCATATAGACACCCTTAAGCAAAGTGCCGACCTATTCACCAAAGCTTTTTCACGTGCTCGATTTGATGAACTGGTCAACATGATCGGTTTAAGGTTCTTTGGGTCTAAAAAGTAATGTGTGACTTGGATAGTTAATTTTATTTGCTTTTATTTGTGTTAAAAAAAAAATTGGCAACAGCCACTCTTTATACTCATTAGTATAAAAGAAATGCACGGTTGCTACATTTTTAAAATAGACGTTGAGTTGTGTCTGTAAACAACTTGGGATATGATAGTACATCGTGGGACATGCACAAAATGGAATTTTAAGGTTTATCTTGGATGTGTCAGTAGGTTTATCTGACATATTTAAAACAGTTTTTATAAAAATTAGCTTCATCATACGATGTGTTGGTAGGCATGATACACACCGGTTTCTGAGTTATTAAGAAGTAATTTAAATACATGTCTATGATCATGTGGTAAACACCTTGTGATGTACGACTCTAAGTCTTAATTCCTTAGCGTAGTTTGACATATTTCTATTTTTGGATCGTATATCTGAGATCTTTTGGGGGAGTATGCTGATTGTTTCCTCTGTTGTACGTAAGTGCAGACCTGGTCTCAATTCAGCTTACTCTCAACACTAAGCAAACGTGAGTCAATGTACGTGCAAAGTCTTAAATTCTAAGATACTGATCTAGGTCGCCAATTGAATAAAAACAAGTTTGGTTTGACTGCGATCGGTTTTGCTTAAACCTGAATCAAGTGTATGTTGCTCTGTTGTATGCAAGTACAGACCTGTCACCGCTGGCTTGATTCTTAAAATTGATTCTCTTATATTCTTTCCAAATTTGGAAACTATGCTCATGTCTGGGTTACAGGGGTATATCTATGGTGGGGACCACGGTGAAATATTCATACTAACAATAAAAGGTTAACTCACAGACACGGATGTAACATGTTTAGGTGGACAAACAATACCAATAATCGTCTTGAAATAACTTTTATATAAGGTGTTTTAAATGTGCCAAGTAAATTTAAAGTGGACAAATATACTGATGATCGAAATAACACTTACTATTCCTAATAATTGCATGTTATTCCGATATGATCCCTAACCAGACTCCATCAACTCCGTCACCAAAAAGAATGCATTTAGTTTGGTTTTATGTTTGTAATTTTGTGTCAATTTATTTTATTTTTAGTTTTAACCAAGTCACATTTACTGTCAAATCGAGTACCAAGCAAAAATCGACAAAATCCTGAAATTTTTCACTAAGTGTCATCATGCGTCACTCACTGAGTGACGCTACTAGTGACGCTTTAAGTGACGCAGCAACAGACGCTTTAGGTGTCGTGCTAAGTGACGCGTATTAGGGTTTCGGTATAAATACCTTCCCACCCGACACTCATTCTCACCACCTACACTATTCATTATCCGTCACTTGCTCTGACATAGCGTCACTTGCGATCGTCTCTGCGTCACTTCGACTGGTGCGATTTTTCGATTTTTCTGTGCATTTTCGAGCTTTGTTTGTGCAATCGGTTGCTATACTCTTGTTCCTCTCACTCATACGCATCTTTAGGTATAACTTTTAACCCCTGTAATTACGTATTCATGATTTAATCGTATTTTAGGGTTACGGGTTTTAGGGTTTGTCAAAATCACGCGAATTGGGGCACGATTTGTTACTGATTTGTGCTAATAATTGGTGTGTTTTGTTCGGTTTGTATAAGCGCACCTTTTGGTTAACTCCTTTCATGAAAACCCCAATTTCGTTTAACGTGATTTCTGGGCTTGAACAGTGACACGATGATCTTCATCGTTGCGTCACTTCCATAAGTGACGCTAAATGGTAATTTCATAGGTTAAACGTCACTTCGACCGTCACTTACTGAGTGACGCCTTTATGCGTCACTCTTATACGTTACTTTCTAAGTGATGCCTAGCTCTATATTCGTCACTTCATTGAGTGACGCTATCAGTGCCGCCATTATTATCCGTCACTTTTTAACTGACGCATAACCGACACTTGTTCAATGACGCTATGAATGACATGTGTTGTGGCAACGGCACTTACACCAGTGACGCCTTGAATGCGTCACTTACCTCTAGTGACGCATCACTTGATTTCTGATTTTAGTGCGGCACTCTCTGAGTGTCGGTACTTCTTTATGCGTCACTTTCTAAGTGACGCTAAAATCAGAGTTTTTCAAATTTTTGTGTGAACTTATTCTGTAACGACGTTTCTGGTTATCTTTTGTATTTTAGCTTACAGATGGCAGCTTTACAAGATTATTATCGTCGCACCAACTCTAGACACAACATTGTTGCATTTTTGGAATCGACGCACAAGAACTCGATGCCGTTTCGGCCGATGATCGAGTTTCTCAGACGTTCAAGGATTCATCATGCTATTACAGCTTCTACACCAGTGTATATGAACCAAATTGAGGAGTTTTATGACCACGCGTTTATCAGAACCGAGAACGATACTCCGAGGATTGTGTCAACTATGTTTAGACGCGAGATTGAGATTACACAGGATTCTATTCGTCGCGTTCTGCAGTTCAATGACACGCCTGCAATGCCAACTGTATTCGAGACCACGTTTATCTACGGGGGTCTTCAACGAATGGGTTATCCTGCGGATCAACTTACAGATTTCAGGAAACAGTTTTTATGCAGGGTTTGGAGATACTTGGCTCATATCATCATTGTCTGTTTATCTCCGAGGAAAGGTGGATACGATGCTGCGAGTCATACGACTCTGTCTTTGATGTTGGCATTAGTGTTCAACAAACCGTACAACTTCAGCGGTTATGTTTTTGGAAATATGGTGGAGAATGTTCGAGCTGGAAAGGATAAATGGTTGTTATATCCGCGTTTTGTTCAGTTGTTGCTAAATGATCGGGATTTGGGAATCGCTCCGGATCAGAGGTCGTTATTGGTTCCGACGCCAATGCTGTTACGTGTTTTTAACGACTGCAAGCTGCCATCGAAAGATTCTACGGTTTTGCCTGATCGTGAGTTGTTCGGGCACATAGTAAACGAAAACTATGTTGCGCCGCCTGGGGATGGTTATGAGGATATTGTTGTGCCTCCGGTAAATGAAGCTGACTTGGTTGATGCTGCCGTTGCTCAGGACTTGGAAAATATTGAGCAGGTTGAAGAAGTGGTAGCTGAGGATTCTGACGGTGGTCCCACACCACCTGACTCTCCAAGTGATGTGCCACCTCAGGATGCGTTGGATGGGATTCAGTTGGCAGATCCTAGACGCTTTAAGCGTATTTTGAGAAGGATTTCTGCAGGGAGGGTTCATGTACCTCCGAATTTGGGCAAGCGACCAGCTGGGTCTTCTCCGTCATATGCTGATTTACCACATAGGAGACGCCAGAGAACAGGTGTTCATATTCAGGAACCTGGTCAGCAAGCTCAACAACAACAGCAACAACCTTCGCCTGCGATGCTTCAGCAGTTTCTTGATCAGATGGCTGAGATGAATAAACGTTTTGATGATCAGGCTGCCGTGATTGAAGCTCAAGCTGCCCAAATAAAGGATTTGGAGATCAAGGCAGCTCAGGTGGATGATTTGAAGCTTGAATTGACAGCTATTAAGTCTAGATTGGTAGAGTTGGAATCGGTTACGATTGTTTCGGGGGAGGAAGGTCAGAGAACCTTGGAAACAAATGTAACCCCTCCCCCAGAACCTGAAAATGTAATTCCATAACAGATTAATGAAAATATTGCTTTGGATTATTTTGTTGATGTTCCAGGACAGCCGAGACCAATTTCGGTTGATTATTCGAACGTTAATCTCACGTATCTTCAAAGTTTGATAAATCCGGTTAATGAAGAAGACAGATCAATTGATCCGGATGATATTGAGATGGATGCAGAGGTTCCAGGGCCGGACGAAGAATATTTGGATAATCCGAATCAGGAACCGGCGCCTGAGCGAGAACCGGAACCTGTTCAGAAACAACCGGCTCAACCATATGATTTCGATGTACCAATCATTGAGTCCGATGATTCTGATGATGACCAAGAACCTCCGATAGATATTACTCAGGAATAACCAGTTGCTGAATCTGTTCCTGAACAAGCACAACCGTCTACATCTTCAGATCGTCCTATGTTTCGAAAGCTAAAACCTGAATTGAAGATTTGTAAAACCTATCAGGTTAGAGGTGAATTGACTGGTTTGATCAGAAGTTGGAAATTCGATGCTGACAACTTTCTGATTCTTATCAAACGAAGAGATGGCGTACAGTACTTCAGGCCGAGATTCAACTGCATCAGTACACTGCCGAAGGAAGAGTTGAATCGTCTTGCTCAACTGAACATTGTTAACCATACTGACAATTTTCGTGGTGACATGTTTCAGAAGATTCTTAGAAGAGATATCTACAGCAAGAAGTACTTGTGGATTAGACCAGAGCTGGGAGTTCGTTATTCTTACAAGAAAAAGTTAGATCCAAGAACTCAGGAACCGATCGTGAAATATCATTATCCTCCAGCTGCTAGTCTGAAAACTGTGCCACTACAGTCTCTGCCACTTGATTTTCTCAAGAGATTACGTTATTGGTGGTTTGATTCTGTTACTCAAGAAGCGGTTATTGAATATCTTTCTGATGAAGATCCGGTGATTGAAAAGGGAAAGTGGAATTTACCAGCGAAGTATGGAAAGACTCTTCGTGTTTTTGATCCGATCAGCCTTATCAATCTGACAAAGAAAGATCTGAAAGCCCTTCACAAAAGTAAAATGGTGTATCATAGATTTGATCAAGAAGAGGCTTCAAAGTTCGAGAAGGTGGTCGAGATTTGTGTACGAGTTGGTATCCATGCTGGTGGAGTATTTCCACCAGGTTGGGTTTGAACTGAAGATGTTTTTGAAGACCAAGCTGAAGACACGGGGGAGTTTGTTGATGCATTTTAGTGTGTCTGTCAGTTGGTCTATCGAGTTGTAAGTGTCGTTAGTTAGATTTAATAGAAAAGTCATTTTCATGTATAGCGACACTTAGATTCTGTGTTAGGCGACACTTGCCTTAGTGTCGCATAGCGTCACTTTGGTAAGTGACGCATGAGGGCGGCGACATGCGACACTTCCCAAGTGACGCATGTCTGCCGATTTTGTTTTGTATAAATTGAAACCTACGGGTTTTCGGCTAGGGTTTACGAAACCCTAGCACCATTTGTCGACTAAACATTCCTGTAAACAGTTCCAATACGATTTACAAGCTAATATACTCGTTTACTTTGATTGATTCATTGTTTTCGGTTTGAGTTTATTACTTGTTTGTGCGATTGATTGTTTCCGCCAATCAATTATCATTATCAGTCATCTAGATCCAAGGCAAAAGGGACTTTCATGTAGATTGAAAAAAGTCACTTTATGGGCTAAAACAGGCTAACAGACAGTGGTTTGAAAAGCTCACCACTCAACTGGTGCAATTGGGTTTCAAGCAAAGCTATGTTGATACTTCTCTGTTCACTCTTAAACATAACACTTCAGTCACCTCTGTCCTCGTTTATGTAGATGATATTTTAGTAGCTGGAAATGATCGCTTTCAAATCAAACTTCTCAAAACCACTCTCCATGATAAATTTAGCATCAAAGATCTAGGACCCATCAACTATTACCTTGGCATTGAATTCCTCAGAAACAATTCAGGTCTAGCCATGACACAAAGGAAATATGCCTTGGAACTTCTCAAATATGCTGATTTACTAGATGCAAAACCAGCAGCCACACCACTTGATCCAAATCACAAATTAACTCCCACAGATGGTGATCTCCTACCTGATCCTACCTACTACAGAGCTTTGGTTGGTAAATTACTATATCTTACAATCACAAGACCTGATCTTTCCTTTGCAGCACAAGCATTAAGTCAATTCTCCCACCAACCAAGGAATACTCATCTTCAAGCACTTCACAGGGTCCTCAGATATATCAAACTATCACATGGACAGGGTCTCTTCTTTCCTACTCTCAACAACTTATCATTAACCACCTACTGTGACAGTGATTGGGCAAGCTGCAATTACTCTAGAAGATCTGTTTCAGGATATACTATATTCCTTGGCTCAAGTCTCATTTCATGGCAATCTAAGAAGCAATCAGTTGTCTCTAGATCTTCTACAGAGGCTGAATACAGATCACTAGCTGATACTACTTGTGAAATATCTTGGTTGGTTTGCTTACTCAAAGATCTTCAAGTTCACGTTCCTACTCCTACTCTGGTCATGTGTGATAATGCATCAACCATAGCTCTAGCCTCAAATCCAGTTCAACATGCAAGAACAAAGCATATAGAAATTGATTGTCACTTTGTACGTGACAAAATTAAAGCTGGGCACATTTTGCCAACATTTGTTCCCTCTAAACATCAAGTTGCTGCCATCTTAACCAAGGGCCTCAACAGATTCCTGCATTACAACTGTTTGAGCAAGTTAGGCATATGTGATCCTTACACATTGCCTACTTGCGGGGGGGATACAGAAGCAACAAATGAAGACCTCAACCACGTGAGCAGATTACACAAGTCACGTGCACTTCTAAGTGCATGCTTAACAAACTGTAATATGATGTAATAGAAATTAGTTAATTAAGCTTAGCTGTGTAATCTTGTATAAATACCGATGTAAAAGCTCTCATTCAAGTGAATAAAAATATGAAAGATTCACTCCATAATTTTCCCCAATTCTCAAATTAGGTTTTGTATACTTTTCTATCATCTTGTCTCTTCTTCTCTTCTTTTCTTTCAATGAAAAACTCGAGAGCGGGACCTTATAGTTGTTAAATGTAGGTTCTATAACATATTTTGGGCCATTTATAACATGGCTTTAATTACCCCGACATCAATACCTCAAACAAATCAATCTTATCTACTCACTGGGTCAACATGCTACAACTTACATGAATTATAATGATTAAATAAGCTATAGCTCCACTTTTTTTTTTTGTTTCCTTTAACATTAAAATTCAACTCATCAACTCATTTCATCAACATTCAATCAGTTTTCTGAATTTACATAAACCCTAGAATTTGCATAAGGTTTAAAATTAGGATTTTTCTAATGATAGCCCTTAGGGCTATGTTTAAGAAAATATTATGTGCATAAATGATGGTACATTAAGGTTAGTGGGGTGGTTATTAAAAGGTTAGTGAGGTGGTTATTTCTATGGTACAACAAAATAATGCGTGTCCGAATATGTTAAACACAGCCGTTAGGGCTGTCGTTAGAAAAATCCTTAAAATTATTACCTTGAATTGTAAGCTTGTTGATGACACCATGTTGTATGATTCTCACTTTAATTCAACTAAAACTCAGGTCCTAATTAGTTTTTGAATCCTCAATTCCTCATTCACTTGCACACACACATACATTCTCTTGATTCCATTAAAAATGTCTAAATATTATTGGTGAGTGGAGTCCAATTTATATCCTTTAAAAATTCATCTCTGAATTTGCACAGTTAGTCCTTCATTTATCACAAACTTACCATTCTACCCTTGCAAAAAATTATACTCCTTCCGTCCCGGATTAAATGTCTTGTTTCAGATTTTGAAGTCTTTCTTTACAAACTTTGACCGTAGATATCTTTGTTTGTGTTATATAATACTTTATGAAAATTATACCAATGTAAATACATATAAAACTCATTATATTCATATATTTTGCGTCAAGTATTATATAACACAAACAAAGATATTTACGGTCAAAGTTGAAAAGGAAATACTCAAAAAGTCAAAACAGGACACTTATTTTGGGATGGAAGAAGTATTACTTGGTCAAACTTTTTGACCAGTCGCTTGACTATTAATTGGTCAACAAAATTATTCAAACTTTTCTACATTAAAAAATTAAAAATGAAATTTTTTACTTCTTGTCATCATTCGTAACGCTTTCTGACTATTATATTTTACATAAAAACCCAATACTGAATCTTTATCTTATATACTACTCCCTCTGTCCCAAAATTATTGTCCACCAACAAAAAGCACACAGTTTAATAAAAGTGGGATCACAACAGTTTTCAACCACTCAAATAAAATCTGCACCTACTAAACTCTCTTCTTATTGGTTGAAATGAAAAGTGAATAATTATTTTGAAACATCCCAGAAAGAAAAGATGGATCGTAATTTTGAGACCGAAGGAGTAGATGTCAACCGTGTATGCATAAGAAATGTTGATTGTTTACTTAAAAGTCAACGCTTTATAAGTGTTGATTCAATGAAGTTAGAGACACCTAATTGATTAATTGAATATGATTTTAAGATTTATAAAAAAAATATTCTAATGTTTCAACGGTCAGAAAATAATTAAGGAAAAAGGCCGACATTGATCTCCTTCCCCCTCAAACGTTTCATTTCTTCTTTCTTCTGAAAAATTAGAGCAGATATATTCACATGGAACAATTAGTAGCTACGATAAATTGGAAGGATTCAAAATTCGAAAAAGATGAAATTTACGAACACTTCAATGCTCCTCAATGGCTCGATTTATCATCTCCTACTCCTTATCTTGCTGATGATTCTTTCTTTTGTCGATCAGGTATTTAAATTTCGTTCTTTTTATTTATTTGTTGATTTTAAACAGAGGGACTCTGTTTTTAGACTCATGTTTGATTTATGTTATGTTTATAGATTGTAATCATCCCAAGACAGCAGATGATTTCTTCATTAAAACGACGCCGAATCGTTCCAAGGTATTTTTAGTTCTTCTTCATTTAGACAACAAAAGTTATTGAGATAACTTAATCGTTGGTGTAAAAATATGATTTTTATTGTTAATTAATTTAAATCCCAACAAGCTAACGTTGCAATATAAGGGGGTGTTTTTTGGAAGTCCTTATGTATGTTCCTAAACCCTCTTTTGAAGACTCTATATTTGATTAATTTTAAAAAAGCAGTAAATTTACCTGCTTGATTTTAAAGAATTAAGGGGTGTTTAATGTATGCATCAAAACAAAAGACTAAATCTTGTGGATACATTGGAGATGGTTTTATCTGCTTAAAAGAGCTTAATAAGGCTTGCACATATAGAAAGGTTAAATAAGACAATATTGATAAGGCTCGTGAGCATTACGAGCCACGTATTTCCAAATTCAAGGTAAGGTTGAGTTGAAAGTCTACTTGAGTAGCAGCTCGATTTGAATCGAGTTGGTTTTTAGTATTTTAGAGTCAATAGTAAGTAGCCTTATAGTTGACTCGACTTGATTGCGCACTCCTACTTGTTCCCTTTCATATAAGCAGCTTCCAAAAGATTGTTTGGGATTGCTGATGTATTGTGAAAAATGCAATAAGCGTGTAAGCACTACAAATCTACAATAATCAAATTCCAAGCACACCCTAGAGAGACCTCTTGTTGCTCAAAAAACATGAAAGAAATCCGAGTTTCAACCCCTAAGATCATTAACAGCTTTTGCTTTGGGTGGTGGAAATGGATATTGATTTTAAACTTCTTTTTTTATTTTTATGGTAAACTTTATCTTCTTTTTGTTTCGTATTGTGAAGCCTCAAAGATCAGCTATTCTGCGTGAGGACCCTCCAACAAATGAACGAAATCAGAGGTACAAAAAGAAAGTTAACATTAACACCATAAGTTATAACTGAGTATATTATGCTTAAACAGTAATTATACTGTCTGATTATATAGTCCGTTTAGCAGCACAACAGTGAAGAAAAGAGGAACCCAGTTGAACAAAATCTCGAAAACTACTAAACATATTCAAGACAGCGAGAATCAGAATCCCAATAGTTTAGCACCTACTGATCGTATCAAATCGAGCACAGAAAAGAAAAAAGCAGAAAACAGTAGTTTACAAAGTGAGGAAACTCCAAGGAGGCTGAGAAGCACATTATCTGCACGTAATCTATTTGCAGGAAACAATATATTGAATCAGATCTCTGACTTTTGCAATGAGTTGAAGAGATTGGCTACAAGAAAAAAGGAAAGAGTGAATGGACATGAGGAGAGCGAGATTGTGCATACGAAACATGAGGTGGGAGTGTTGCAGGAGATTGAAATTCAAAAGAAGCCATTGCAAGAAGCAACAAAAGCGAAACATGAAGGTATAGGTAAGAACAGCAGTAATGGCAAAGAGAAACTTCCAAGAAAAAAGTAAGTTTTTATTTTTGGTTTATGAAAACGAGAGATAGGAAAAACGTACTAAAATGTACGCTTTTTCTATCATTGTTGAATGCATGATATCATGATCTTGATTTCGTTTGTTTTTTTCGTACTGTGTTTGCAGAAAGAACGATGGGTTAGTAGAAGGCAGCAGCCCATTTTCAGATAACGCGAAAAGCACACGTGGAAAAGGCATGGAGAGAATGATCCAAAATAACAAAGATAGCCCACTTAAGGCTTTTCGGGTTAGATCTCTTGTATGTTTTCTTGCATTTTCTTTGACTGTCAAGATTGAATTGTTATGGTAATAACCTATATAAATGTGTGTATCAAACCTACATGATAATGAGAATTGTGATATATGCTTATTTGCAATTCACGAAACCAAAGGCAAAAATGAAGCGAATACTAAAAAATCATATTGTTACTTGTGTGAACTGGGAATGAACAACACTGATCTAATGCCTTTTTTAACAGGAACAGATATCTGGGCATCGATAAAAGAAGCACATTCATATCTACAATTGCATCGAATTTGTACATTCTAAAGGGAGATGTGGGAATCAAAACTAGCAGCAGAAAAAAAAAAATACAGGATGCTGGCAATGTAAATTAAGGAATAAATGCTGCTTCTGTCTCTTCTAATTCTTGAATCCTTTTACATTTCTAGCAAAAACTGTTAAACTACAATACTAAATCATTCTTTAATTTATTCATTCTTTGTGGTAAACTTGTAAGTAATTCTTGGTTGATGACAAAGAAGCTGCAACTCTGCAAGTATATATTTAAATCATCATTCATCATCAATTGGAATTCTTGTTATCTTATTTGGCATATGTGTTTCATTTACAGCAAATGAAGCTGATGCAGTTTTAAAAGTTTAGGGTTTAATTTGAACTATTTTAATTATTAATTTCTAGCTTTCTTTCCAAGCTAACCTTTTAGTTTACATAGTTTCTTTTGTTTAGGGTTATGATTAGTTTTTGATATTGATTAAGAAAAATAAAAGCATTGCTTTTCTCTAAGAATCTCCTAATAGAAATTCTTGTTATCTTTCTTGTTATTTGATTGCTCGGCCATTACGATCCGCCATTATTTGGTATCAGAGCTTCTGGTATTAATGGTCGAACGGCTACGTGGAAGAAATCTAGTTCGTCGATCCGCCGAAGTAGGCAACGAACCCGATCCGCGTGACGTGGAGATTGCACGCCTCAAGCAACAGATTCAAGAGCTTGAACGTCGACGGAAGGTTACTAGATCTAAATGAAAGTGGGAAATCCTAGATGGAGAAAACCCTAATTTTTTCGTTAGTGATCAATGGAATCACCATGGGGGCGACCGGAAAGAACCCTTATGTAGTCTCGGGAAACAAGTTGTGTCGTTTTCTGAGTGTGTTGGTAAGGTCCATCCGAACTATCATGGTTCCTTATGTAGTCTTGGGAGGCGAGTTTCGACTCCTAAGTTCGCCGGTAAGGATCCAAAATATTATCCTTTGTAGACGGAGGAAACCGAATCTGAAGCTATCGTCTGGGACATAGGGGATGAGGAAGAGGAGCATCCTTTTGTCGACAATTATGATTTTATTTCTGAACAACGAAGACTCGAGGACGAGTCTTTTTCAAGAAGGGGAGAAGGGAGGATACGATGATAACCCTATTTGGGATGTGTTTGTGGAAGAAAACATGTTGGAAGAAGAAGAGTCGTTGCCAGTTTATGATACTGATAATGAAGAAAAAGAAAACATTATTGAGGAAGAATCGGATCCTACTTATGATACCGATATCGATGAAGAAGACAAGTGTAACGGTGATGATATTTTGTATGGTGATCGTGTCGTGATACAAAGCTATTTGTCAAACATCATTTATCAAGATTCGTACGGGTTGATTAGGTTTAAAAAAGATGACATTACCGAGATGAGTAAATATTGTTTGGTTAGTATTTTTATTGGGGAAAATTATATAGTTGGAAATACGGTCTCTGCACACAAGTTCAATATATTGGGTATGAAGACAATCAAGATATGTGGAAGAGTATTCAACAAGAAAGTGAATCTGATGCAAGGAGTACAAGTTTGGATGCTAAAAGTCAAGGGAAGGGTGAAGCTAAAACAAGACTCGAGGTCGAGTCTTTCTCAAGAAGGGGAGGATGATGCAGTTTTAAAAGTTTAGGGTTTAATTTGAACTATTTTAATTATTAATTTCTAGCTTTCTTTCCAAGCTATCCTTTTAGTTTAAATAGTTTCTTTTGTTTAGAGTTATGATTAATTTTTGATATTGATTAAGAAAAATAAAAGCATTGCTTTTCTCTAAGAATCTCCTAATAGGAAGTCTTGTTATCTTTCTTGTTATTTGATTGATCGGCCATTACGATCCGCCATTATAAGCTGCAAGTATTTTGTCCTATAACTGTAATTTTGGGTTGATGACATGAACTAGAGATGCACAAAGCCCGAGCCGGGCCGGGCTTAGACCGGGCCTAAAAAAGCCCGGCATTTTTCGATTTAAAAAAGCCCGGGCCTAAAAAAGCCCGGGCCGGGCTAAGCCCGGGCCTTAACAAAAAAAACTAGGCCTACTAAGGCCCGAACGGGCTAAACGAGCTTAGCCCGGGCTTTTAAAAGCCCGGACCGAGCTTTTTCGGGCTTTTTTTATAATTTTAATTTTGTTTATTACTAATTATTTATTACAATTTTAGTACTATATAACTACTAATTTTGTATCTATTGGGATAAAATGAGTTATTGTACGTTGTATTTTATAATATACAACTATATAATGTATATAAGATATAAGATATTATCGTAGTAGTTTAAGAATCTATCGATAAAATGAATATATACTCGTATACGTACTTAATGAATTGAAAACTTTGCATATTCAAAAGGTATAAGTTACATAATATATGAAAGATAATTTTTGTAAAAACAAGATATATGTTATATACATATTATATAAGTAAAAACTCAAATATAAATATTAAAAACATATCAAATAATATAGGATCGGGCTTTTTTCATGAAAAAGCTCGGGCTTTATCTCAAAAAAGCCCGGGCTTTCGGGCTTTTTTTTAGAAAAAGCCCGGGCTTTCGGGCTTCGGGCTTTTTTTCGGGCTTTTTCGGGCTTTGGGCTTAGCCCGGCCTGGCCCGGGCCCGGCCGGGCTTTCAGGAATAATTTCAGGCTCCTTTGGGACTTTCGGGCCAGGCCGGGCTTTTTCAGGCCGGGCTATTTCGGGCTTTTTCTAGGCCCGGGCTCGGGCTAAAGCCCATCTGTGCACCTCTAACATGAACATATATAATAATTGATTTCATTTACTTTTAAACTTTCAGACATCTTATGTGGCATATTTGTGATGTTCTTGAAAAAACAGCATGGAAGTTGGAACATAATTGTGATACTTTGACATATTCTTTGGTTAAGTTTGGTGTGGTTCATCTCTAGAACATATGTGTGAAATATATGTTTGTGGGTGACCAAATCGGACCGCAACAAATATTGTGTTTCATTTGAAGTCTGAGTTTTTGATTTGGTACGGTTTGGAGCCAAACCATATCAGTTTTTCGTATTAAGCATCCCATTTCCTTGGGTGTAATTTTTCATAACCAAATTATGGAGAGTATGTTATTTCTGTTGCTAAAGATGGAATATGAAAAGTAGTTCGAAATGCTAAAAAGATTGGGTTTATAATATATGGTTTATTGTTTCAATATATAGTAAACTATACGTTTTTTACTATGTGTATATAGTGAATTTTGAAAACTTCTATCGTATAAAAATGGAAATTCTAAAAGTGGTCTATTGTATGAATTGAACTCATGATTAGTAGAGACCCGCGCTGTCTGACGATAGATTTTTAAAATCAAATATGTGATTACATAATTTGTTTGATCCTATTGTATAAGAATAGCATAGACCCGCGCTATGCAGCGGATTAGTTTATGAAATTCATCAAGAAAAATTGTGATTTGCTGTTAGATAATTTGTTTTATCGAAAAAAACAACCAGAAATAATTCACTATCAATCGATCAATACTCCATTAGTCAACATTAGTAGGAAACATTTGACTAATTGCATTATTTTCAAAATTCATAATGTTTATATATGGACAGTAGTACATACCATTTGATAAGGGTATTTATGTTTTTTCCAATCTTTAAAATTATAAGTTTGTAAATAAAAGTCCTAAACCCTTTATAAAGGTGTATGATAGAAGTTCTAAAAATAGATGAATAACTAGGATGGAAAGAATAATTATGGCTATTTTTAAAGTGAAACAGTGTTAATTTTTACCCAAAGAAAAAAAAAAAAAACAAAACAATTAATGTTAATCGAATCTATGTCTTTTTCAATTAGCATGGCATTAACTAAATTCTTTAATGTTAATCGAACGATTGCGTCTTTAATGGTTCGAAGGTATATGTGGAGAGCATGATAAAGAGGGTAAAGTCGATGGGATTTTTATGGTTGAAAAATCGGGTCCGTAAATGGTGCTTGGAGGAGGAACAGTGGATGAAGTTCTCGTTTGAATGAACAGCGTCTGAAGCCTTTGTGTACCAAGGAACACATGCATGGGATATACTAAGTAAAAGGGACTTGTACTTAATTGCTTTGTATTGTTTCTTTTGGTGTAAATTGATATAACTTTAGCCTAACTCCTCATGGGAAGCTATCAAAAACGATTATAGGGTGAAAATCGGTGGCTCGGCCCCTATGATCTGGGATTTTTTCCTGAAATCCTTTCAGGTTTTTTTCATCCTTTTTAGCTTCCTTGCAGTTCGGTTTTGGACTTTAGTTATAGCATGTTTTTGGTGATTGTAATGGTGGTGTATGTACTTTATATGTCTATTTAGCATCTTGCTAGTAGACTATGTTAATATATTTAGCCTTTCAAAAAAAAAAAAAACTAAATTCTTTTCTTTGTTCTACAATGTTCCACATCATATATGATCATAACCTTGCACGGAGTACTTATCATCGATCATTTTCAACAATGTTCCAGAATTTCAATAAAAGATAAACCTTTGACTTTCTAAATCAATCTAAAAATCCTTTTGATTAATATTTATTTTAAAAGGTTAAAAAAAATGCGCTCTAAAATTTTTTTGCTAGTTTTTTTTTATCTATTATTAATCTTTAAAAAAAAAAAGGGTTTATTGTTTCGTTATGTATTAAATTGTACATTTTTTACTATTGTATGTGATATACTTTCATTTGCTCTATGTATGTAGTGAACTTGTAGATATCGTATTATTTCCTTTTTGGATAAGGGCAAAAATGGAAACTTTTCTATTTAAACCTTACCCAAAAAAGAAATAATAACCATATTTAGAAGTTCAATACATACAATACTGGTTTACAAAGTTCGACTCGTACAATAATAAAAAAAAATATAAAGTTTAATTCATAACGAAACAATAAACCCCAAACAAAATCAAGTAAAAGCCAAAACAACTTTTTATGAAGAGATGTTACAACTTACAACTACCACAAGTGTACGTACCATGAAGCTATTTTAATATGTTAATGAAGTTATGGGTTAAGAACACCAAAATGCATCGAATTGATACAGTCCAACATCGTGATTTACAAACATTTTTAAACCTTGTTTTAATTAGAAATTTAACCAACCATAAAATATTTTTAGGTCATTGTCCCGAAAATATTTGTATGCTTAACGGCAGAAATTCCAAATCTCATCATGGGTATCATGTAAGATATGGATAGTCGTACCTTCGAACAAAATGAAGACACTGATCCCACAAAATAATTGCAAGATGGAATGAAACCAGAATATAAAAGCACTTCAAACTCACAAATTATCACTACCACTAATTAATTAACATAATCTGATAATCTTCCATTTTATGATAAAAATAAACACTTTAATAATCAACAAAATACAAAACCTTGTTCTAAAAATTAAATAATAATTACATATATACACAATTCCAGGGGGCCGATAAGATCCGAAGCTAACAAAACGGAGATTTCTTTATAAAATTAAGTTAATTAAATCAATTAACGCGTTCTAGAATTGCAAAGAATAAGATCCAAAACCCTAGAACAAGCATACCGTACACGTGGATACATCCGATTGGTGTAAACATTTGACTCCCGCCATAACTCTTCCATTGATGTAACAAACAGATTCAAGTTTCTAACAGGAGGTATGAATAAAGTCAACGGCACCGCTGAGAATCCAACTGCAAAGAACAGATGAATCATTTTTATTAATTTGTGAAGGTTTTGGAATGTTCCTTGTTAAATTTGTTTGAAGAAATGATGATGTGTTTGTATTTAACTATTTATGGGTGGGCGTGAGGTGGGGTGGGGTGGTTCAGTTTAGACCTTGAAGAATTGTGGTGTTGGCAAAAATAGTCCTTGTCACACGTGGCCAGGGTTTAAGCCAAATGTATTTTGTAGGTTTGTGTTAGTTGTTTGGTCACATTTGGTAATGAACATGTATTTGATGTATACTAATACTAATAAGGAAAAAAAAAACACATCAAAAGAGAATCGTATCATCATCATTATTATTACTAGATGAATACCCGCGCAATGCGGCGGATAATGTTTTGCATTCGACGATATACATGTTGAATCATCTTTGAATTAATTTTGTTTGATGTACTCTAAAAAATATATAGCAAAATATTATTTGTAAATCAAAGAACATTATGAATAGTAAGAATGACAAAAAACAGTTTTCTTGGATTAAACGTTTGATGTTTCACATCGAATTGTGAGTCAATTTGTTAGTGTTGTTTCTATTATATGTAATACGTTACAAACTTAATTGTGAACATTACACATCTTGTGTCATTTAATTTGTGTTGGTTATAAGATTTAATATATATTTTAGTCTCTTACAATTTCCATGATAAATATTACTCCCTCCGTCCCAGATCTATAGTCCATCTTTCTATTTTGGGATGTCCCAAATTTATTGTCCACTTGTACTTTTCAACCAATCAAAATATTTGTATGTGGTGAGAGATTAAATCTTATTGGTTGTAGAGTACAACCAGTACACTTTTCTTAAAGTGCGTGTTTTTTTGTCTGGGGACAATAAAATTGGGACGGAGGGAGTATATGGCTTGTACTAAAACGACAACCATTATAACATACTAAACATTAATATATTATTTTATAGAGATTCATATTTTCATAGATATAGATTATATATAAAATAATTCTATAATTTCATGATTATCCGATCATCAAACTTTTTATATAGTGGTCAAAATTTAATAAAGTTTCAAACTTTATTGCTTTTATAGAATCTTTTTTTAATAAGATATTTTTAAATCAATTTTGATCATTAAAGGTTAAAGTTTTATTTAGAAAAACTTAAAATTCAACAACTTATTAACAAAAATTTTCAAATGTTAGTACATCGAAGATACAATAGTTACCTAGCAATAAAGTTTCAAACTTTATTGTTTTTTATAAAATCTTTTTTAAGTAACATATTTAAAAAAAAATTCATTAAAGTTTATAACTTTGTTGTGAAACACTTAAAATTTAACAACTTATTAACAAAACTTTTCAAATGTTAGTATACGAAAGACAAAATAACTACCTAGCAATAACGTTTTTGATATAGTGGTCAAACTTTTTATATAGTGTAATATACTAACTTCATTAACTACTTGAATCGATAAAAAATTCTAAATGTTTCACAACATATTTAAAAAGGTGGCAAAAAATTTCAAGCATATTTCTCTTAAGACTTTATAATATCGTGTTAAACTTTTTATTTATGAGTATAGAAGATAATTATATTTCGTAAATAATACTCTACTAGATCATAACCCGCAAAATTTGCGGGCTACAACATGATTTGTAGCCAAAAATGTATATTGCTATATAATTATGTTAGCCAAAAATGTATTAGATAACTCTATAATTATGCTAGATGACTCTATATATAGTTGTTCAATAATACATAATACCCTACGGGGTTTCATTATCTAACATGGTATTATAGCCTTAAGGTTCATACCGCTTCTTGCTCTCTTCCTTCATTCTTTTCTACGCGTCCCCGTCCGCGAATCTATACTTCTCTATTTTCTTCTTTCTTTTCTAGTCGTTGCTATCTTACAAAAAAAAAACCTTTTTCGACCAAACCCATAAAACTTTAAATCTTTCTACTTTCGTGTTCATAATCTTGTTTTCTATGTGTGTGGCATTTGCTTCATCAAACCACGTGGAGAAAAAGATCTCACTTTGCAACTACAATATTATTTGCTTCATCAAAATTAAATAATACATGTTTAGTTCCATTGATCATACCAAAAGGCTTCAAAACTTCTCCCGTCTCATTTATAATTATTATTTTATTTTCTTATATTTAATTTTGGGTAAAAAAAAAACCCTGCTAACCATCATCTTTAACCCTCTGCTACGCTTTTCCGCTGCTCTTGGCCAATAACCATCTTTGCTTTTGCTCCGTTTTATATTACTCTTGATGCCGCTTTGCTTTTACTATTGTTGAAAGATTCGCATCCGTTTGTTGTCGGATATCTTCATCAACAAAATAGTTTTATTTGCTTTTGATGCTGCTGTTGAAAGATCCGCATACGCTTGTTGTCGGATATCTTTAACAAATTAATTATTGCATTAATGATTTCGCTACTTATTATGTTTTTTTCATCTGCTTGAAGATTCGCTTCCACTTGCTGTCGGATGTCTTCATTATCAAAATATTTATAGATTTAATGTTTTCAAGTTTCCTTTCCAGTTCGAGCTTTCGCGATTTCGCCATTCGAACTGCGGGGGAGTATTAGATGATAGGTTAGCATGGCCCAAGCCCGTTTGTGGGTATTTGATCCGTTAGGGTTTAGTTAAAGTTTCAAATGTACTCTATATATAGTTGCTCAATAACATATTATACCCTACGGGTTTCAGTATTTAACAATAAGTTCCCATTAAAATTTCATGGATTTGATTTCAATAAAATGATTACTTTGCATTAAATATCATTAGTATTTATAATTATAATGATCAAAACTGTTGACGCTTATGTAGCATTTACCAAGGGAGTTCTTCAACAAACTGGATTTTCCTATTTAGGAGGCCATAAGAATCAACACGTTGCTTGACAAATATCTAGGGGAGTTCATGTTTTCCAGTAAAAAGGGGGTAAGCTTTACGCATCGTTTGTGGAATAGAATCTCTACTGAAATGGGACTTAAAGGTAATCAGTATTTGGTGTTCAATTTATGAACCTATACAAAGGACATATGTATCATATTGAAAGAATGGATCATAAATAAAAATATTATAAATCGTTTAATATATAATTGTGGAGTCTTTGTTAAATACATGTAGATCCATGAGAATCTGTCAATAGATGCAACTTTAGTTGGGTTGTTCATGTAGCACTCCTTTCACAAAAGGAACACCTTCACACAAACTTCATGACATCTTAGTGATGCAATCATATAATCAAAATCAATGGAACTACTTTCTACAACAAATTACAGAACCATAATTGTAAATTGCACACATTTCTCACTTCAGTGAGTGTGTTTATATAGTAAGGGGTGAAACGGTAAGAGGAAACTCCACATGTTTTAAATTCATTGATCATAGATAAAAAAAAATGAATATGTTATTTTTCAAAAAAGAAGTTAAACTAAACACCTTCAAAGTCAAATAAAAAAGTGATTGGTATAAAGTGAAAGATTTGAAAAGTACTGCTTATTTTGTCATTAATGAATTAGACATGGTAAAAACACCCACAATTGGTTCAATTTTCTTACACCACTCTTATTAACAACAAAAACTTATTTGCTCCAATGGATAAAGCTTTACAAAAGCTTTTTCACTAATAAAATATACATACAAAAATTCAATTGAGTAGTTAAAAGCTTAATTTTGACAAACCTTAGTGCCAAAAAAAGCTTTACACTCCCATAGTTTGACCTTTTCAAATGGTTTTTTTCAAAAAAAAAAAAAACCACAAAAAATCCACCATTGAAGATGCTCTAAACATGTATTTTTAAGTTTGTTTGGCATTGCAAATTATCAAATGAGGCATTTCATTCCAACTATTGGTTGTTTGCAACATCAATGCACAAGTTGTAACCTTTTCAATTATATTTAGAATGGGCTGTTGGCTTCTGACCGTACAGGACTCACAAGTCACAACTTAAAGGTAGCCAGCTAGAGATGCAAGAAATAGTTGATATTGAAGTCACTTAAAGTGGATACTTGATAGAGAAACAAAAGTGTTTAAGATTCATAAGTTCAAATTGCCAACCGAAGTACATATTGATCAAAATCTAAAACAGCAAAAAATCAATACACAAAAATCCAAAATCATTCTGCTAGTTCTGAAATTACACAAGTACATATCCAAGTTCTGATAGTCTCCAGATATGCTTACTTCTATAATTATACAGATAATAGTGAAGCTTACCATCACCGGGCCCGTATTTCAACTCATTCAAGAAAGTTTCATTATGCATCACATCCAATGCATTGAATACATCAAAATCCTTACATTTTGCCACAATAAGAGCATCATTCATTAGCTGAAGTAAAGGAGTTTCGGTTGAGACATTATAGTAAGAATAAGCTGCCTTCAAAGTTGAGTGAGTCGGGTGACCAAGAATTGATGATGGCAGTGTATAAAAACTGCTGAAATTAGTGATCTTGTGAGTCTCGGGGCTTTCAACCACAAAACTGTCAACAACATCCTCTTTCGGAAGATTACAATGTTCCATGTCAAGTTCATCAAAGTCGGGGGCAACCACAAACTGCATCAAGTAAGCCCTAAGCAGTCGGGTCACTGCAGGAACATCACACAGCTCCATTTTCCTAAAACCGGGTGTAACTGTTGAATCTGGTAGTTTATAAAGCTTCATTGTCCTGCTCATTGTCATTCTCGGGCCAAGCCTTGAAAACCCAACATCAATAAGCTTTTTGGGATTCAAAGATCTATTCCAATACTGGCAAGAAGTTATTGGGGTTGGAAGAACCACCCCGACAGTATAAGCAGCCTGCCAAATATTCTCCAAATATACCCTCCTGGTGACCTCTTTGATCATCACAAGAGCCAATCTTTTCGACCTGAGCTTCTTATGAACACACAAGAAATTAACTTCTGCCATGCTAACAATTTCACTTCGAACCCGCATTCTTGCAAGGATCCCAGTAATAAAAGCCACGAGCTTTTTTGAACTTTTCACACGAACACCAATGTGCCAAGTCTTATAGTAACCCGGAGGATGAAGAGCCCACCTAGAAACCCATTTTTCAAATCATCATTATCCTTAATAACCTCATTAACTAAATCAACAACTAATTCAGGTTCAGGCGTTGGAATTAAAAGTCCTTCAACACTCAACACTAAATCCCTCCAATGCTCAGACCCAACTATATACTGAAAACAGAAAAGGCCTTTGTTCAATTTTGTGGTTCCATAACATAGATCACTTAATTCAGATCTTAATTGCAAAAAGGTGTCGTTTTTTCAAATTCAAAAAAAAAAAATTAGGATTTTTAATGCGTCTTCAATTAGCCAATTGAGTTATCTGTGTAAAATGTTGGTAAGTCTCTCTGCACACACAAATAAACCGCAACAAACAATCATAAATTATCAAACGATAAAGCCTAAAACATTACCTCTTGACAAACATTTAGTCAATCATATGGATATGAATGATACCTTTTGCCTTGATAAGTTATGCTACCCACAGGGGATACAACCACTGCAGTTCCAGTACAAAAAACTTCATCAGCATCAAGCAACTCATCCAATTGCATATATTTATACTATGGTGAACACGTGAGAAACATAATTTTACAAATACATTACACTAAATAGTTTTGACTGTATTATATGTACTGCTTTGACTACACAAGAGCCTATTTGCTAAGATAAGTTACGTATAGTTATCAAAAGAACAATTATGTTCCATACATTTCACAAATCCTCTCATCTGACCTCTTTTCTTGAAGATTGCTGCTCTGGTACAGATGCACCATTCTTCATCCAGAAGAGAGAAGATAATACAAATTGTTATCAAAAGTCGAATGATATGATAACCTGGTACAATACTTGGCTAGGTAGAACCGCAAACGCATACAAAATTGACTTTTCACTCCCTTGGGTATCAATTACACCAAGGGGATCAATAACACAAGAACGCATCTTACCACAGTAATCAGAACCACAGCTTGTATCATTTAATCAGAACCACAGCTTTGTTCAGGCATACATGGCTAAAGTCCTAGACTGCAACATCACAATAGTCACAAAAAAATTAACCACTCGATATTAAATAACTGATTTTGGCTTTCAGCCATTTGAAGTGGTTCCTTTTTAGCTGATTTTTAACTCTTCCAACCTAAATCACCAAAGTGAAACCACGACTTTTTAACTATTTTAAAGGTTAATGGGTAAAATTTGCCACCTCCACACTTCCAGATCAACGTTATAGATGCAAGTTCAGTGAATATGTTGATTCTCCATTAGATATCACAAAAGCAAATTAAGGTAGTTACCTGTTTGCAAGTGAAGAAGATAACCATCCTTCCGATCTCTGTCTTGAAAGATATCTTGCTCTGCTGGGACTGAATTGCATATAGCAGGCCACAACATAGCATGACATACCTGACACATAATAGTTTGATCACCATCGTCCAGATAATCTGAATATGTTTTTAATGAAGTGCGTAAATCACAAAGATTATGCATTATTCAGCAGGCCACAACAAATTTATATGTGAATCAAAGATAATCCAAGATTATGTATGCATTATGAATTTACAACATTAACTATATGAGGAAAAATGAACGGGTCAGTAACAGGTCAAGAGAGAGGAGGGGTATTTTTCACCTTCGCCTTTGGATCGGTTGCATACCATAGTTTTCAATCACTTGATTAAATCTTTATGAGGCTTTAAGTCAAACCACATTTCTTGCTCCCTTGCGTCTGCAATATACAAAGAGGTAAACATTATAGCATTAAGCATTTAATTATACAATATAATACATCTTAGATGCTTCACAGAATAATTTAGAATCACTACCTTCAGCTAATTAGAAAATAATTTTAAACGACATATTACAAATTCGATAACACATGTTTAATTTTTTTGCGGGCTTTTTACATGAGGATCAACTACATGGATGCATACAAAATAGAATCTATTTGATTTTTAAGTTATAACAGGTTATAAGTTAAAGATACAAAAACAAATTATGTGACGTATGGGAGGTCTATAACCTTTTTTTTTTTTTTTTTTTTTTTTAAAATCAGGTTGAAAACCAAAGGCCAATACCCATATATATTACCTGTCCACTACTAACCACGGCTGCAAGACAACGACCTTCCTCCAATGGGTCGGAATTCATGATGTTTTTGGTAGACTTCACAAGTTTGTCTTGAAACTCCTTGGTATCCTGAAACATCACAGAATCACAATCTATTAAATATTTATTTATGTCTTATTGACATGGCACTAATATGTATTACCATTACATATAACATGCATTATAAGGCGATAAGGTGCACTGCAGATTTTACTTGACAGCTGTTGGGACATAATGCATATACTTATTATTACACTACAGGAGAATTACAACACAAGTACCTCAAATGCAAGGTAAAACACATATTGCAAAGATAATCTACTAAGACAGTATTATGTTACAAAACAAACTTTATGTATGTCAACAACATCAAACACAACTATTGGGCTCTTTCCTCCAAACTCAAGTGTAACAGGCTGCCAATCAAACATAACACAAAAACAACATAAGCCGGAAAAATAACTGAAAGTTCAATTCATATTTAATTCAAATGGAGGTACTTTCATGGTTCATGCAAAAAAGGCTACCGTACAAAAGTTAATCTCAACCTTCAAATCCGATTTGGTTTATTTTATTATCAACAGGAATACTTTGAAATTCTGAGTTGCAGCAGTCATAAACTTGCTACCTGTAGGATTGCTTCACATAAATGCATTCTATTTACAAATTATTACTATTAATCAAATGTCATTTTGGATCACATATGCAATACTTAGTATATATGTTGAACCAAAAAGATGAAGAGTAAAGTAGTCAAGAAATAATGTAGTCAAGATATAATTTCCAATGCATAAACAGGTCAACTTGTACTCAATTGTGATAAGACGTGTTCATCCATAAGCCTATATACTGCATATGCATGGTGTTTGTACTTTGACACGTCAACCTTGAACAACAGCATACTTAAGACCTATTCGTATTTTATTAGTATCTTTGGAAATGAGTGTATTGTGAGAACAAAAATGGGTCATGAGCTAGGACAAACAGTTGTGTGGCTATGGATATTTGATTTGGAAAAATAGGATTCAAAAGGTTTTTGGGAGGAAGTGGTGGCGTGCAGCCGTGCACCGCTTCTGGTCAATGAGATAAAAGTGAGTTAGTATGATACAAAATGCTATGTTATATCAATGGCTATGTGATCCGAAAGAATGTTGCTCAATTCACGTGTGTAGAGGTGGAATTGGGTAATAAAAAAGAAAAGGAAAACAGCAGCTGCAGGTTTATTGTTGTTAATTTGGCACTGTGTGAATATTGGCAATAGGTACAACGGGTGGGACACATGCTACAGCAGTGGGAAGTCCAGCGAATGATTGCACAATTCAAGTTTAAAGTGTGTAATGTATGTATGTTTGTTAGTATGATACAATTCGGGTACTAAAGTATGTTCAGTAGCAGTGGTTCCAAGGGCAGTCATGTATATATATAAACTACTGTGATGTACCTCGTCCATTATTGATAAATATAATTTCTGCTTTTCTACAAAAAAATAAAACTAATAATAAAAGACGAATAAATGGTATCCATAACCATGCAATATTATATCAATGGCTGTGTGATCCGAAAGAATGTTGCTCAATTCACGTGTGTAGAGGTGGAATTGGGTAATAAAAAGAAAAGGAAAACAGCAGCTGCAGGTTTATTGTTGTTAATTTGGCACTGTGTGAATATTGGCAATAGGTACAACGGGTGGGACACATGCTGCAGCAGTGGGAAGTCCAGCGAATGATTGCACAATTCAAGTTTAAAGTGTGTAATGTATGTATGTTTGTTAGTATGATACAATTCGGGTACTAAAGTATGTTCAGTAGTAGTGGTTCCAACTGGCAGTCATGTATATATATAAACTACTGTGATGTACCTCGTCCATTATTGATAAATATAATTTCTGCTTTTCTACAAAAAAAATAAAAGTAATAATAAAAGACGAATAAATGGTATCCATAACCATGCAATAAGGTGCAATGAAATGCTGATTGAAATGAAGATTAATAATTTAATTACTTGAATGAGACGGTGGATATAACAACAAAAATAATCATAATCAACGGAACGAATCCATTAAGTAGGAATTACTGTACACGATAAGACAATCAGACCAAATGATAGGAAAATGTATATTATCACTGAGAAGTGACAAAATGGGTGGATTGAAGCAGAATTAAACGAACCCAATATGTTTTAGTTGACCCTCTACCACTTCTTATACAAATTAAATATATATCAATTTATGAAATATCTATGCATCAAGTATATTTACGAATCTTTGTATTCACAGTCAAATTCTGATTTTGTGATTAGAAAATAGAAGGTTTCATGTATTGAAGATAGACTTTGGATGACTTTCAAACCGTTTGTACCCTTCCCCGTTTAGCTCATGGGCCAGCATAAGTAAATACATTTTCTGTTACAACATAATTTCAACTAAGAAACCTATGTTAGAATGGGGATAAATATAGACATACCTTTTTCTTTAGCTGTTGAAATATCTTAAGGGTTCTATTTGGGATTCATCGCGCTTTAGCTGGTTGAAGTAAATCGCAGGTAACCATTTCTCCCTCTACATTTTTCCTGCATAACTACAGACGAAGTTTGAATTTTAAAGTCAGTCCAGAGTCATACAGTTCAGACATGACATAGGCATCATAATTTTTATTATTGAATGATGTGGAGTTGATACCAGGCATCTTAGTTTGACATACAAAAATGCACATTGAAATCATGCTAATTCACATGTTCAAAATATAACCAAAACTAATATAAAACACGATTCTTATCAAGCAATAAAACAACACTACAATCATACAATGACACATACATGTTTAGCTAATTTAGTTATACAGTCGAACCAATCAGTTTAATACCTGAACATGTGAAACACCTCTAAAGAATCTGAATGTTAGACCTTGAGAAGAACACCTGATAATTACGAATCAAACAACACACTAAAACAGTGTTATTCAAATTATCTTTCAAACAAACATCTGGATTTTGGTATACTTCTATAAAATCAATAACTCATATGCAAATGGCTAGAAAGTAAAATTATATCAAAGTTTCAAAAATATTAAAGCAAATATAACGTAATTGACCTAAGTACAGTAATTGATTAGATAAAGTCATGGGAAATCGAGAAAAAACCTAAGTGATTGAATTAAGCCAAATCAAACGTAAATCGACATATCTTAGATCGGTCTGAGATCTAAAAGCTTAATATGAGCATACGAATGACCCCTAAATGAACACCCACGATCGCTTTCAAAAACCCCAACCTGAAAATGGAACACGGAGACGGTAGAGTATATGGTCGCTACCTGTTTCTCAGAAGGAGGGAGGAAGGAGGATGCCGTGGTGAGGGGCGTTTGGCGGCGACAGATAGCGAGGGGATGGTGATGTTGTCGACGTTGGACGGTGGTGTTAGAGAATTAGAGTTTTCTTGAGACATGACAATTAAAAGATTGAACCCGTAGAGATGAAAGATACGAGGTTAATTGTGAGGTTAAGGGTAAGATAGTAATTAAATAATAAGTGGGCTTAATTATTGGTAAATAGGAAAACTAATCGACGATCAATGACTGTTATTCATTTGTCTTTGCCATCCAATGGCCCAGATTAGGCCATAGATGTTGATTAGGATTTGGATTAGGCTAATCAAGCCCTAATTTAATAGTAAAAAATAAGGAAGAAGGATTTCTTCATCGTATTTATAACACCACAAAGATTCAAGAGACTTTTTTTTTTTTAAACATATATCGGAAGCGATTAATACAAATCATGCATTATAGATTGCGTATAACATAATTCCCAAAACACAATCTATGCATGCATGATGAGTTGATACAATAACCATATTAACTACAAACACTAAGTTATGTGTTATTTAAATTCAAAACATAAGTTTATAAACGACGACATGTCATATAGTCAGAGTAGGCAGTCAAACATTCTTCAAACCAACTTCTTGCCCACCCACATCAAAAGTAATCTGCAAGAAGTGAGGAGAGGGATTAGCACGAAGCTAAGTGAATAGATCACAACTATCAATCTGAACTATCATAGCAATTGATCACCACAAAGCATCACAACAAATACATCAAAGATGATCGGTGGTCCTTGAGGTACCCTCATGCCGCGGTGGTTCCCCAAGTAACGCTTATAACCACTGAAGGCCAAACAGTGGTCTTACCGATAGTTTAGTACCATTACTACATACGACATGATTTCAATAAACAACACATGTACAAAGTCATCATGTCGTCCAAAGTAATAGTATCCAAACCCAATATCATATTGACCCCTGACAAGATAGCACATTCCATAATCATCATGGCAAAATGTACTTATTCAACATATAACTGTAAAACCATGTTTACCCGTTGTAACCGGATTGTTACAACTAATTCAGAAAGAGAGTTAATGATCCACTCACCCTTCACAGTCACCGTCTTCACTCAAAGATCTAATATTATTGAGTCTTCGGTTTATCTGAGAACACAAGAGGATTTCAAGTTAATATTCATTTCATATGATATCTAACTTTCATTAGACACTTATTATCAGTTCCGCAAACATTAAGTACCATAAAGATAGTATACAAGTTGATTAACTCAAGCCCTAGCAAGCTAGAATAATAAATCCTGCAAACAGAGGGAATCCGCCGGATTCTATGAATACGGCCGGATCCCCATGAATCCGCCGTATTCCACACCTCTTTCAGCTCTAATTTGGGACAGAACCTCAACTAAGGAATACGCCTCGGGAATACGCCGGATTCCCACGAATCCGGTTCCCATGATGGCCTGAATCCGCCGTATTCCAAAGAATACGACCGGATTCCCGATTGACTCAGACTGGCATAAAAAGGGGGAATCCGCCCGGATTCCCAAGATCATCAGGCACGCCCAGATTCTGTAAGAACTCAACTCGAACCAAAAGCCACAACTTACCAAATTTGAACACTTTGCACGATTTATACACCAAGTAACTTAAGGTATCATCATATATCAAGTTCTAACAACAATAATCTCATCAATCATCAAACCTACACATTTCTACTCCTTTCACTCAATTTCATCAAACCCTAACATATAAACATATATTCAAAGCAAATTTAAACTTACAATCGAGGTAGCAACAAGGTAGATGATGATGTTGATAAGTGGTAACCACGAATCCAAGCTCTAATCTATTTCCCAAAGTTTTCTTTTTGATTTCATAGTTCTTAGTGTGTGTGAAATGGAGTTATAATGAATTGGGGGAAAACAAAATAAACCGATCCACCAACTAAGGGTGGGTATAAGTTGGTACCAAATTATACCCGCTCTAAACCTATTGTCTGGAACCTAAAAACCGTTTGCGCGAAAATATATTTTATTATACCGTCAACTAAATTTATTTAAAACAAGTAATAATTTATGTATCACAATAAATCGTTTGACCATTTACCCTATTAATTTCAATTAGGCAAATAATACGAATTATTTCTAAACTCAATTAAATAAGCAAATGAATCAAGTAATTTACCAAATTTCTCCTAGGCCGGTAATGAGGATGTTACAAATCTTCCCTCCTTAAGAAGATTTCGTCCCCGAAATCTCGCCACGCTCAAAGAGATTAGGGTAACGTAATCTCATGCTTTCCTCCGTTTCCCACGTAAGATTAGCACCCAAACTATGTCGCAACTTAACCAAAACCATGGGTATCTCCTTCTTTCAAAGTTTAGTTTCTTTTCTATCTACAAGCTCTATGGGCTCCTCTACAAGTTTCTGACTTAAGTCGACACGCAGTTCTTGTAACGGAAGGACTTGGGATTGGTCCTCCACCTTACACTTCCTTAAATAACAAACATTAAAAGTGTCATGAATACCCGCTAATTCAGGAGGAAGATCTAGCGATACCGTTTGATCATTAACTATTTGGCGAATTCTAAATGGTCCAATAAACCTAGGAGCAAGTTTACCACGCTTACCAAACCGAATCACTCCTTTCCAAGGGGAAACCTTTAAATATACCAACTCACCCACTACAAACGAAATCAAACGGCGCCGCGGATCTGCATACTGTTTCTGTCTATCACGGGCCGCTTTTAATTTCTCACGAGCAATTGCTACCTTATCAGCAGTAATCTGAACAATATTTGGACCCGCGAATTGTTTCTCACCCGCTTCCAACCAACATGTGGGTGTTCTGCAACGACGCCCATAAAGCATTTCATACGGAGGCATACCTATACTCGAGTGATAAGAATTATTATACGCAAACTCAATCAATGGCAGGTGTGAATCCCAAGACCCACCATATTCTAACACACAAGCACGCAACATGTCCTCCAAAGTTTGAATGGTGCGTTCTGATTGACCGTCCGTCTGAGGGTGATAAGCCGTACTCAAATTAATTCTGGTACCCAATTCCTTCTGCAAACCCTGCCAAAACCCGGACACAAATCGTGGATCTCTATCCGACACTATAGATAATGGAATTCCATGTCGCGAAACAATCTCATTGACGTACAATTGGGATAATTTACTCAAGGAAGCCGTCTCACTAGTAGCAAGGAAATGAGCACTCTTAGTCAATCGGTCCACAATCACCCAAATCATGTCATTTCCTCTAATGGTTCGCGGAAATTTTGTTACAAAATCCATCGTAATGTGTTCCCATTTCCACTCGGGGATCTCAAGTTGTTTCAACGACCCATACGGTTTCTGGTGTTCGGCTTTCACTTGAGACCATATATGGCACGATTCCACCAAACGAGCAATATCCGTTTTCAAAGTAGGCCACCAAAACAAAGGTTTCAAATCATTATACATTTTTGTGCTCCCGGGATGAACCGACAATCTGGACTTATGAGCTTCCATCAATATTACATCACGAAGCCCACCAAGCAAAGGAACCCAAACACGCGATTGGAATGTCTTTAATCCACGAGAATCGTCACATAACAGTTCTTTTCTTTTCAATAGAATCTCGGCTTTCAAATTTTGATCCAACAATGCCTCCATTTGTGCCATTCTCAATTTGTCAATCAAATCCGAGGAAACTTCTAATCGCATAAAGCAAACTTTCTCAAATTTCCCTTTTCTACTCAACGCATCCGCGACCACATTCGCCTTACCCGGATGGTAACGAATTTCACAATCATAATCTTTTATCAACTCCAACCATCGCCTCTGACGCATATTCAGTTCCTTCTGAGAAAACATGTACTGAAGACTCTTGTGATCCGTACAAATAACACATTTAGTACCGTACAAGTAGTGTCTCCAAATTTTCAAAGCAAAAACTACAGCCGCGAGTTCCAAGTCATAGGTAGGATAATTCTTTTCATGAGGCTTAAGCTATCGAGACGCATATGCTATGACTTGACCACGTTGCATCAGAACACCGCCCAAACCCGCATGTGAAGCATCACAATACACAATGAAATCATCGGACCCGTCAGGCAGAGCTAAAATGGGAGCCTGACACAATAACTGTTTCAAAGTCTGGAAAGCCGACTCCTGCTGATCATTCCATTGAAACTTAACATCCTTTCGAGTCAATTTCGTCAAAGGACCCGCGAGCTTAGAGAAATCCTTGATGAACTTTCGATAGTAACCCGCCAGACCAAGAAAACTCTTAATCTCCAAAGCAGACTTAGGTGCTTGCCAATTCATAACTGCCTCAACCTTAGGTGGATCAACCTTAACTCCATCCCTACAAATGATATGCCCCAAAAACTGGACCTCACGCAACCAAAACTCACATTTGGAGAACTTAGCATACAACTTCTCCTGTTTCAAGGTGTCAAGTACTAAACGCAAGTGTACTTCATGATCGGACTCAGTCTTAGAATAAATCAATATATCATCAATAAATACAATAACGAACTTATCAAGGTAGGGTCGACAAACTCTATTCATCAAATCCATAAAGACCGCCGGAGCATTAGTCAACCCAAAAGGCATAACAAGAAATTCATAATGACCATATCTAGTGCGAAAAGCCGTCTTAGGAATATCCTCCTCGCAAACCCGCACTTGATGATAACCCGACCTCAAGTCAATCTTAGAGAAATAGGAAGACCCTTGTAATTGATCAAATAATTCATCTATTCGGGGCAAAGGGTACTTATTCTTTATGGTTCGCTTATTCAACTCTCTATAATCAATACACATCCGAAGGGTGCCATCCTTCTTTTTAACAATGTGCACCCGAAGGAGACGAACTAGGCCTGATGAAACCCTTATCTAATAGCTCCTGAATTTGGGTCATCATTTCACGAATTTCGGAGGGAGCTAGTCTATAAGGAGCCTTAGCTACAGAAGTAGAACCCGGAATCAGGTCAATTTTATATTCCACCTTTCTAATGGGAGGCAACCCAGGCAATTCATCCGGAAAGACGTCGGGGTAATCAGAAACCACCCGGACATCGGAAACGGTTTTCTTTTCTAATTTTGCATCAATTATATAGGCCAGGTAGGATACACACCCCTTAGCTAGAGATTTACTAGCTTTCATCATAGAAATCATAGGGATACTACCTCTTTCTCGTTCCCCTCGAGCCACAACATATGACTCATCCGAGGTTGGAATCCTAATTAGTTTCTTATGGCACTCTATACTTGCCTTATTCTTACTTAACCAATCCATGCCTAAAACCGCATCAAAACTGGGGATAGGCATCAATAGAAAAGAAATTGGAAAACTATGATCCTCAATCAATATGCTAGCTCCAGTCACCGATGTGGTAACGGGAACTATCTTGCCATTTGCTACCTCAACCTCAATAGGATTTGTAATACAAGTGGGAGTCAATTTCAGTTTATCGCAGAAAAGCATAGATATAAATGAGCAATTGGCTCCCGAATCAAACAGAACAGTAGCTGGTACAGAGTTGATTAGAAATGTACCAGTTATAACATCTTCAGTCCTGACAGCATCATCAGCTGTCATTTGGAATGCCCTGCCGGTTGCCGTTGGGGAATTCTTTCTTTTCTGGCCAGAAGATGAAGACCCTCCGACCACACCCATCTTTTGTTTCCCAGCCTCCGGACACAAACCTGAACGATGTCCTTCCTTTTGGCAATTCCAACATACATGTCTAGGGAAAGCACAATCCTTGATGTCATGACCAAGTTGTCCACATTTGATACACCTAGCAGTTTGCGGAGTGCAAGGACCCGTGTGTCTCGATTTACAATTGTGGCACCAATTGGTTCTATCCAATGATTTACTATCCGAACTGGGCTTCTTAGGTTGATGGAATCCCTGCCATTTCTTCTTTCCAGGACTACCCGAAGAATCACCTTTGGGTTTAAATGGAGATTTTTCCTTAACTTCCAAGCCCTGGGCCCTAACATCTCCATCCACAGAACGGGCAAGATCAAAAGCTTGGGAAAGAGTACCAGTCAGTCTCACGGTCGTCCGATAAGTATGCGGTAACATTCCCACAAAATGGTCAATCTTCATACGTTCATCCGGTACCCATTGTTCCACGAATCTCAGCTTGTCAGTGAATTGGGAAATGAGATCATCCATCGTCATCTTGTCCGTTAGTTGCAAATCCAAAAACTCACGTCGAATCTGTAACGCCCGCTTTTGTGACTTGAGGGTAATCTGGTAAATTCCCTTACTTAAATGTTATTAGTTGTTATATTTTAATTATTGTGCATTTTATATGATTTGAACTATAACTTAGATAAGTAAGTTAATTGGCGAATTGTGAATAGTGAAATATTAACTGTTTTAAATAGTTGTAGCTTACGGTAAAATAAAATAGTTTTTTCTCGCAAATGGTTTTTAGGTTCCAGACTATAGATTGAAAGGGGACTAGTTTTAAGTGAATACGGAGTCGGTTACATTTTAAGCCGACATGTTTATAACTTTCCAAAAAGGGAAAGTTCTTCATTTTCTCAAAAACTTCAAACCCTTGAAACAAAAAAAAACCTAGAACCTAAACTATAAATCCAAACTTGAAGCTGTGATTTGATTTTGTTTATTCATTTAACTCAACATCATCATCATCATCATCTTAGTGATTGTAAGTTTGTTAATTGATTTAACTTAGCATGATTATGAAATTTAGATTCTTGAAATTGATAGAATTGTTGATTTATATGTAATTAAAGATGATACATGATGCTACATGTTGTTAGTAGATGTAGTTGATGTGTTAAAGTGATATTGTAACTGAGTTTGGGTTTTCGATATCAATTTTCGGACCTGGTTTTGATCTGGGTTCAGGGCGCTGGAAGATGGATGGTACCCGGCGGGTACTATCCTTACCCGGCGGGTAGTTCGTCTTAGCCGGGAACCCGGCGGGTAAATGGGTTACCCGGCGGCTTGTAGAGACTTTAAAACCCAACTTGGTTCTGTTACAACCCAAATCTAATTCACCCGGCGGCTAACCCGGGAACCCGGCGGGTAGAATGGGTTACCCGGCGGGCAATGTGGGTACCCGGCGGGTACTTGTGTTTTGCAGGAATTTTTAGTTGATTAACATGTGATGATTTATACAAGTTTTAATAATAATGTTACTAATGTATTAAGTATGATAAGATGATATGATACTAAAATATACTTGATATGTAGAATACTTTTGAGATTGAGTTAATATGACAATTTATATAAATTGTACGATATTGAATGAATTACTGATTTGTGATTCTGTTGTGGTGTTTACAGATACACCGAAGACTCAGTGAATTAGTCAGCTGAGTAAGTGAAGTAAAGTTGACAGGTGAATTGACTTGGAACTTCAGTGTGATTTGGTTGTGACATATTAGTTACAACGATATAAATATAGTGATTGTTGATTTTATTGTTGAGATATATATATAACTGTGATGTGTTGCCTATGTGCATTCTGGTGATTCGGGGTTCTACAATTGTTGGACTGATTGCTACAGGTTAGTCAATGTGAGATTTGTAATCATGTGTTGAGAATGGAACACATATTGACTAAAGGTAGCAGTCAGTTATCGGTAAAATCATTGTATTGGCCTGCAGTGATTGAAAGTGTTGCTTGGTGGGCCATCCGCGGTCAGAGGGCTTCACAAGGACCACCGATCCTCTTGGTGATGTCGTGTCAAAGTGATATTGCTGATAATTGATATTGTTATAGCTAAGTCAAACTGTTTGTAACAGGTTTATTCACTTAGCTTCGTGCTAATCCCGTTGTTTACTCCTTGTAGGTTTATGTGATATTTTGGGACTGGGCAAGGAGTGACTGTGAGTTGTTTGACCAGGATTACTCTGATTTTGTTAGATACAGTTGCTCGTGTTTTGTTATATAATGATTATGATAAAGTAATGGTTTGTAAACGAGCAGTTAATACTTATAACTTGTAATATGTTTTGATTGATGACAAAAGGTCATCAGTGTTAATATGAATGGGATTTCGCTTCCGAGTTAAAAAAAAAAAAAAATGTCAAGTGAAATTAGGTGTGTGTTATAAATTGGTATCAGAGCATATGTTTGGGCGAATTGAGCAGTGATTAAGAGTTCAATCCCAAACCTAGTGGTATTGGTCAAACATTCCAGGTTACGGGATTGGTTATGAATTGTGATGTGGTTAGTATATTAGTACTAACAATTAACGAGTTGTGAGATGTGTTGTGATTACAGGATGGCTGAGAATGAGCAACCGAACCCTACCCTTAATAATGCCTCAGAGACAGATGTTCCTCCAGATAATCAGGGCACTTCTTATTCAGTTGGTGGAGAATCTGATCATGACTATATGATGAGATTAGAGGCTCAGGTGATGGAGCAAAGTAGACAGTTGGCCGAGCTTTCTCAACGACAAATTCCGAGTCAGCCACATGTTGAGAGTACTGTTCCACCTATTACATCTACTTTTCGGGCCTCAACATCAGTTCCGTATGTTTCTCAGCAGCAAACTCAGGGGTATACTTTTCAGACTTCTGTACCATTTTCTACAATTGGATCTGCTGGTTTTCCGATATCTATTTTCTCACCAGTTCAGCAGTTAAAGAAAAGTTATTCTCTTAAAACAATCATGTCTAGTAATCCTTCTGTATATTCTGGGAGTACTGATCCTACTGTTACCCTTGACTGGTTACGTGATGTTGAGAGGAAACTGGATGTTTGTCATTGTGAAGAGGAGGATAAGGTACGTTATGCAGTACAGTTGTTAAAGGGGCATGCTATGACATGGTGGGACTCGATTACTGCACCATTGACTCCACAGCAGATTAGTGCTATCAGATGGCCAGATTTTCATGTTGAGGTTTGTAAGCAGTTTTGTTCTGAGTTTAATCTTTCTCGTATCAGGCAGGAATTTCTTGATTTGGAAAAGACTGATCAGATGGGTATTGATGAGCTTATAAGACAGTTTTCAGAAAAGCTGCGATTTGTACAGGAGTGGGTCCCGACTGACAGGACCAAAATTGATCAGTTTGTTAGAGCTTTACCTCCCGACTACCGTACTACTGTGAGATTAGCAGGTACACTTTCACAGGCTTTTGATCTAGCCCGTTCTGTTGACAGTGATATTCAGGCTAAGAGACTACGAAATAAAGAAAGGTTTCAACAGAGGCAAAAGAGTGATTCTTCTGATAGGGGCAAACCGAAAGGACAGAGTACACAGCCGAGCAGGAGAGTTAGTTTTGGTAATAATACATCTGACAGTTCTTATTGCTATAAGTGTAAAGCTAGACATACTGGGCCTTGTACTCCTCAAACATCTAGGTGCATTAAATGCGGGGTATTGGGACATGCAGCCAGAGATTGTACTTATCCTAATCAGGTATGCTGGAACTGTCACAAGGAGGGTCATAGAGTTGGTGATTGCCCTGAGGCTAGGAGACAGGGATTGGGTATGGGCGGTGGTTCCTCTTCTTCAGGCCAAAAGCGGAAAAATCCGCCATCTGCTACTGGTCGTGCATTTCAGATGACCGTGGATGAGGCTGTTGTCACTGATGACGTTATCACTGGTACTTTTCTTATTAATTCTGTACCAGCACGTGTACTTTTTGATTCTGGAGCAAACTGTTCATTTATATCTGTGAATTTCTGTGAAAGGTTAAAGTTGACTCCTTTGTTGATTACAAACCCTATAGAAGTAGAAGTGGCCAGTGGCAAAATGGTTCATGTTACCACCTCGGTAAAAGGGGCTAGTATTATGATAGAGGGTTATGATTTTCCTGTTTCATTTCTTCTGTTGCCTATCCCAAGTTTTGATGTGGTATTAGGTATGAATTGGCTGAGTCAAAACAAAGCCAATATTGAGTGTCACAAAAAGCTGATTAAAATCTCAATTTCCAAAAAGTCATATGTAGTGGCTCGAGGAGAAAGAGAAAAAGGCAGTATTCCATTGATTTCTATGATGAAAGCTAGAAAATCTCTAGCTAAAGGGTGTGAGTTTTATCTAGCTTATGTTGTGAATATCAAGTTAGAGAAGAGATCTGTGTCTGATGTCCGGGTGGTTTCTGAATACCCGGAGGTTTTCCCTGATGAGTTGCCCGGTTTGCCGCCCGTTAGGGAAGTTGAGTATCAGATTGATTTGATTCCTGGTTCCTCCCCTGTAGCTAAGTCTCCTTATAGATTAGCACCTTCTGAAATTCGGGAAATGATGACTCAGATTCAGGAACTGTTAGATACAGGTTTTGTACGACCTAGTCATTCTCCCTGGGGCGCTCCTGTTTTATTTGTGAAAAAGAAAGACGGCACTCTTCGTATGTGTATCGATTATAGGGAGCTGAATAAAAGGACTGTGAAGAATAAGTATCCTTTACCCAGAATTGACGAGTTATTTGATCAGTTGCAGTGATCCTCGTATTTTTCTAAAATTGATTTGAGATCAGGTTATCATCAGGTGCGGGTTCGTGAAGAAGATATTTCTAAGACTGCTTTTCGCACCAGGTACGGCCATTATGAGTTTTTAGTCATGCCATTTGGACTGACTAATGCCCCTGCTGTGTTTATGGATCTAATGAATCGGGTTTGCCGACCGTTCCTTGATAAGTTTGTGATTGTATTTATTGATGATATTTTGATTTATTCAAAGTCTGAGTCTGAACATGAACAGCATTTGAGAATGGTTTTGGAAACATTAAAAAGGGAACATTTGTATGCTAAGTTTTCAAAATGTGAATTCTGGTTGCGGGAAGTACAGTTTTTGGGGCATGTGATTTGTGATAATGGGATAAAGGTTGATCCGTCTAAGGTCGAGGCTGTGATGAATTGGAATACACCTAAATCTCCTTCTGAAATAAAAAGTTTTCTGGGGTTGGCGGGTTATTATAGAAAATTCATTAAGGACTTTTCTAAGATTGCAAGCCCGTTGACTAAATTGACACGTAAGAATGTTCGATTTCAGTGGGATGATCAGCAAGAAACAGCTTTTCAGACTCTGAGACAGTTATTATGTCAGCAAAGGGATAGGGTAATTGCTTATGCTTCTTGCCAATTGAAAACTCATGAAAAGAATTATCCTACACACGATTTAGAACTCACTGTAGTGGTATTTGCATTAAAGATTTGGAGGCATTACTTATATGGCACTAAATGTGTGATTTGTACTGACCATAAAAGTTTGCAGTATATGTTTACTCAGAAAGATTTGAATATGAGACAGAGGCGGTGGTTGGAGCTGATTAAGGATTATGACTGTGAAATCCGATATCACCCGGGTAAAGCTAATGTGGTGGCAGATGCGTTGAGCAGAAAGATGCCTTCTGATCGTGTATGTTTTATGCGTTTAGACATTCATTCTGATTTGATTTATCAGTTAAAAGCTGCATAGTCCGAGGCTTTATTGGATGTTAATTTGAAATCTGAAATTTTGTTGAAACGAAAGGATTTATTAGTTGATGATTCTCGAGGTTTGAAAACCTTTCAGTCTCGGGTTTCGGTTCCATTGTTTGGGGGACTTCGGGATTTGATATTATCTGAAGCACATAAATCTAGATTATCTGTCCATCCTGGAAGTACAAAGATGTATAATGACCTGAAACCTCTTTATTGGTGGCCTACGATGAAAACCGATGTTGCACGTATTGTAGAAACTTGTCACATTTGTTCCCAGGTGAAAGCAGAACATCAGAAACCGTATGGTTCATTGAGGCAGCTAGATATTCCCGAGTGGAAATGGGAACATATTACTATGGATTTTGTCACCAAACTTCCTTGAACGCAGAAAGGTAATGATATGATTTGGGTGATTGTTGACAGATTGACTAAGAGTGCTCATTTTCTGGCTACCAGTGAGACTGCTTCTTTGACTCGATTGTCCCAGTTGTATATTCATGAGATAGTTTCGAGGCATGGGATACCGTTATCGATTGTGTCAGATAGGGATTCCAGGTTTATTTCTGGATTTTGGCAGAGTTTACAGCGGGAATTAGGTACCAGAGTTAACCTCAGTACGACTTATCACCCACAGACAGATGGTTAGACAGAGCGTACCATACATACTCTGGAAGATATGCTGCGGGCTTGTGTATTAGAGTATGGTGGTTCTTGGGATTCTCATTTGCCTTTGGTAGAGTTTGCTTATAATAACTCTTATCATTCCAGTATCGGCATGCCACCGTACGAAATGTTATATGGACGTCGTTGCAGAACGCCTACTTGTTGGTTAGAGGCTGGAGAAAAGCAGTTCGCAGGTCCTGATATTGTACAGATTACAGCCGATAAAGTTGCTATAGCTCGTGAGAAACTGAAAGCTGCAAGAGACCGACAGAAACAGTATCCTGATTTTGTAGAGGGTGAGCTTGTTTATTTAAAGGTTTCCCCGTGGAAAGGTGTAATCAGATTTGGGAAGCGTGGAAAGCTCGCCCCGAGGTATATTGGTCCTTTTAGAATCAGGCAAGTGGTTAATGATCAGACAGTCGCCTTGAATCTTCCTCCTGAGTTATCTGGTATTCATGATACTTTTAATGTTTGTTATTTGAGGAAATGTAATGTGGAGGATCCATCCCAAATCCTTCCATTACAGGACCTTAGAGTCGATTCTAGTCAGAAACTAGTTGAGGAACCAATTGAGTTAGTTGATAGAAAGGTGACTAAATTACGTGAGAAAGAGATTCCAATGGTTTTAGTGAAATGGAGACATAGTCTGGGGGCGAACCTTACCTGGGAGACTGAGTCGAGCATGCGCTCACGATATCCTCATTTGTTTGAGTCTAGTGAGATTTCGGGGACGAAATCTTCCTAAGGGGGGGAGATTTGTAACGCCCGCTTTTGAGACTTGAGGGTAATCTGGTAAATTCCCTTACTTAAATGTTATTAGTTGTTATATTTTAATTATTGTGCATTTTATATGATTTGAACTATAACTTAGATAAGTAAGTTAATTGGCGAATTGTGAATAGTGAAATATTAACTGTTTTAAATAATTGTAGCTTACGGTAAAATAAAATAGTTTTTTCTCGCAAATGGTTTTTAGGTTCCAGACTATAGATTGAAAGGGGACTAGTTTTAAGTGAATACGGAGTCGGTTACTGTTGGGTCAAAACTGTTTCAGGTCTGAGTTGAAGTTCTGATGAGAAGACAGAGTACAAGTGATTAAAACTGTTTGCTTTAAAGGTTAAAACTGTCTTTACGAAGTTACAACTGATAGAAGAAAACTGAAGAGAAGACAAGTGTTACAACTGTTTGAAGATAGATTACAACTGATAGTTATGTGTTTGTAAGTAGTTAAAACTGCTTATGTATTAGTAACTGTTAGTTATATATGAAACAGTTAACACTGATTATGTATTTGTACTTGGTCGCATATTACAATTGAAGCAGTTACCACTGAATGTGTAACAGTTACAACTGTTTACATCAGAATGGTAGTTAAAACTGTTTATGATTTTGTGATAAGTATGAGTTGGTTATGGAAGTTATTTTATTCCATATTTGTAGGAGATTGTATAGGACTCTATATGTTATAAATAGAGATCCTTTAGACCTAGATAGGTTAATGATTTTTGCGCAGCTTCAAGGTTTTCTGTAACCCTAATACATCAAGTGTATTCGTCTTATATCATTAATAAGATTGAAGCTTTCGGTATATTGTGTGTTCATTAAATTAATTAATATTTATTGATCTTCTTAATATTATTGAGTGTGATTCCGCAACTTCTCAATAATATATTCAAGGCTTATTAAGTAAGATTGTTTATTAAGTTAAACAGGGACTAACAAAGTGGTATCAAAGCTTGTGAAGCTTTGAAGACAGGAAGATCTGGGATTATTAGTATCAGTATTTGAGTTTAGTTCAGATATTAAGTTTTGATTTCAATGGCGTCTGAAGGCAATGAAGGAATTCAAGCAACGAAGATACCAATGCTTAAACCTGATGAGTTTGACCTATGGAAGGTCAGAATCAGGCAATATATGCTTCTCACGGATTATCAGATGTGGGAAGTTGTTGTTAATGGTATACCAGTAACGCTTGATGGAGATGGAGTAAAGCAACCAAGAGCACCACCAACATCTGAAGCAGAGAGGAAAATCAGATCTACTGAGTACAAAGCACTTAGTACTCTGTTGCTATCCATTCCGAATGAGCATCAGAGCAGATTTGATAATTGTGAAGATCCCAAGTTATTAATGGAGGCAATTGAGAAGAGGTTTGGTGGTAATGATAACACCAAAAAGAATAAAAGATCTCTGTTAAAACAACAATTTGAAAATTTTAGCCATGTGAAATCTGAAACTCTAACTCAAACCTTTGATAGGTTTACTAAATTAGTTGGAGAATTGGAAAATCACAAGGTTAAGATTGACAAAGAAGATCTTAACAGAAAGTTCTTGAGATCATTAGGTGATGACTGGACAATCTATACTGTTGGATTGAGGCAGAGTTCAGACATTGAAGTTAAGGAACTAGAAGATATATACAATGATCTGAGGAACTTTGAGTCTGAGGTGGAAAGTAAGAAGCAAGCAACTGGATACAGTCATAATGCTGCTTTTATGTCTATGGCTGGAACAAAAGCAGAATCAAGTCAAATGGGTTCTACTCATGTTTCAGGAGGAGCAGGATCATCATCAAATAATTCTAATGATCAAATATTGGAATCTTTCTTTGCAAGTAATGTGAATTCTTCACTTACTAATGAAGATCTGGAACAATTTGATGGTGATGATCTAGAGGAGATGGACATCAAGTGGCAAATTGCATTGATTACTCAGAGAGCAAAAAGGTTCATGCAGAGGACTGGTAGAAATAACTTTGCATACAAGAGGAATGATGCAAATTGGTTTGATAAGAGCAAGATTGAGTGTTTCAACTGTCACAAGATGGGACACTTTGCCAGAGAATGCAGAAACCCTAGGCAAGAGCAGAATGGTAATGGTCAGAGATCTGGAAGCACTGGAACACAGACAAGAAACATTCCAATTCAGGGGGCTTCAGCAAATGCTTTGGTGTCTATGGATGGCTGTGGATGGGATTGGAGTGATCAAGAAGAGCATGTTGTGAAGAATCAATGTCTCATGGCCATTGCAGAATCTGACAAAAAGTCAGAAGTTCCTACTGAGGTACAAAATAAATTATGTTCTGCTGTTTGTAAACAAACTGTTAAACACTACAGAGATCATAATATAAAAGTGTGTGAGGAACTAAAACAATGGGAAATCAAAAGTAAACACACCATAGCAGTCATTGAAAATCTGGAAAATCAAATAAAGGCATATGAAGTCAATGCAACACAGTTTAAGTATGACATTGAATATGCTAGGTGGGAGAGAGACTCTTTTAAAGATAAAGTTGATTTGTTATCTAAGAAACTTACTGAGGTCACATGTGAAAGAGATAGTATAAGGCTTGATGTAAGTAAATTAGAACATGCTTCAAAGAGTGTAAATAAACTTATTAATTCACAGATTCATGATAAACTTAAGACTGGATTAGGATACAATAATGTACCTCCACCTTATAATCACACCTACTTTCCTCCCAAAAGTGAAATTGATATCAATTCACTTAAAAGAGAAATGGTAGATGAGGTTAAAAAGGCTGATCTAATTAAAAGTTTATCTGATGATGATCTGTTTGTAGAAGGTGAAGTTAGTGACTGGACTGAAGAAGATGATCAGAGTGATAGGACATCTGATAGTGAGAAGAGTGTAAAATCTGAATCATCTAAGTCTGAGTCAACATGTGAGGATGTGAAGAGAGTAATTACTGATCTAGTTGTTAATCTTAAAACTGATAAGCTAGAAGAGGGTAAGAAAATGTTTAAGGAGAAGGTTAAATTGGACTTAGAGAAGGTGAGCTTGAATACTAACAAATCTAAACATGGGTTAGGATATGTTAGTAATACAGTTAACTCAGTTACTAAACCTGTTGTTGAATCTGTTGTGAATAACTGTGTGAATTGTAAATGTAAAGCAAGTGCTTCTTCTTCACAGAGTTTTCAAAATCAAAAACCCAGAGGTAATCAAAGAAATTGGAATCAAATGATTTCACAAAAACTGGGTAATAATGTTACTGTGATTAAAGAAAAGTCTTGCTTTATATGTGGAAAAATGGGTCATCTTCAATATGACTGCTATCATAATCCTGAGAATGTTCAAAGGATTAGAAAACAGTCATGGACAAAAGCAAATATGATTAACAAACATAATTTTCAATCAAAAGTTGATCATACTGCCAGAGTTCAGAAGATAAACTCAAAGGCTACCATGTTAAACACTGTTACAGGTAAATCTACTGCAGCAGTAATACCAAAATTAGCCAAAAGCTCAAAGACTAAAACAGTGGTAACTGATTTCAAAAACAGTGTTAACAAAATTAACACTGAATCGTCAATTGGTAAAACAGTTAAAACTGTTAAGCCAAAGAACACTGTTAAGTCTAAAATTAGTTGGATTTGGACACCTATTAAGTTTGATAAATTAACAGATCCAAATACCAACAGTGCTTCACAATCAATAATCTTTAAGAAAGTTGATTATGTGAATGCACATGGGAAACCCAAAGCCAAATTGGTTTGGGTTCCCAAGAGAAATTAATTTTTTTTTTTTTTGACTATTTGTGCAGGGCAAGCCTAAGAGCTTATGGCACATTGATAGTGGATGCTCACGGCACATGACTGGAGACAAAGAAAAGCTGCAGGACTTTAAATCTTTTGATGGAGGATATGTAGCTTTTGGAAGCAATCCAAAAGGAGGAAGGATCACAGGGAAAGGAACAGTTCAGAGTGAAAAGCTAAGTTTTGATAATGTTTATTTTGTGGAACAATTGAGGTATAATTTACTAAGTGTGAGTCAAATCACAGATAAAAAGAACCCAGTTCTTTTTACTGACACTGAATGCCTTATCTTGTCCAAAGAATTTAAAGTACCAGAAAACATGATTTTGATGAGAATTCCAAGACAAGATAATGTATATAAGTGTGACTTAGTAAATATGACACCTCAACCTGATTTAAACTGTCTTATTTCTAAAGCAAGTGTGAATGAATCTGAACTGTGGCATAAGAGGATGTGTCATATGAATTTCAAAACCATTAATAAACTTGTCATATGAAATTCAACCACTGCTTTGTTTATATGATTTTGCTAGAACTGAAGTACTACTTGTATTAAGTTAGCACTGCCTTGGTCGGTTGGTACTGCTTATACAAGTTAGCACTGCTAGCTTAATTATGTAAATGATGCATTTGAGAAACCAAGTGTTGATTACCACTGATGGTTATTTTCACAGTTATCACTGAACGTGTTATTTTATTTAATTAACACTGTTTTAGTTATAATTGGGGATCTGATCAAATTAGGGCTTACAACTGATTTAATTTCAGTACTTAACTCTCAACACTTAGGGTTTCTCATTACGCTTTCAAAATTTCACATACAAACAACTGCGATAAGTCTCATTGATTTTCGATTCTGTAAAATCATCTTCGATTCTTCTAGATTACTTGATTTCTTATCATGGCATCGACTTTGTCTACTGTTCAACTACCGATTGGAAAAGATCACAATATGATTGCATTCTTAATGAAACCTGCAGAGGCAAACGAGTATGTGGAAATCATTGATTTCCTTCGTGCTTCACATATTCGTCATGCTCTCACTGTAGCACCCAGAATATCTCACGATCATATCAACAATTTCTGGGTGAATGCATCAGTAGAAGAGGAACAGGGGATTAAAAGAATCGTTTCAGAAGTTATGGATACACGTGTTGTAATCACAGAAGCTACTGTTAGAGCTTCATTACAACTAGATGATGAGGCAGGTATATCTTCTTTAGAGGATACTGTTATGTATGATACTTTACGATTGATGGGTTATGAGGGTTCTTTTGAAATTTTTACTTTTCAGAAAACCTTATTTTCTCATCAGTGGAGATTTTTAATACATACAATTTTACACTGCTTATCATCTAAGAGATCATCTTTTGAGCAGTTTGGGAGCAACATTGCTTATGCAATTGTTTGTCTTGCAACTGGTCAAAGGTTTAATTTTTCAAATCTGATATTTTCTGGTATGCTTAGAAAAATTGAGCAGCCAAAGATTAAGTTTTTGATGTATCCACGTTTTGTGCAGTTGTTTTTAAATGAACAAATTCCTAATATAACTGCACTTGAAAAGATTATTGGTATTGTCTCTTTTAAACCAAAAGTTTTTGTAAATATGAAGAGAGATACTAAATTTTCTGGGAAGGTTACAGCATTATTTTCTACAATGCTTTCTGCACCTTCCACCACAGCATCAGTACTACCAACTGAAGCTGAACCAACTACTGAGAGAATGGTTCCACCCACCACTTCTCAACCCACAGTAGTTGGGGGTACTAAGAGAAAACAAGGGACCAAAACAGCAAAATCTTCTAGAGCCAAAAAGGCTAGAACACAGATGTCTGAGGATCATGTTGCTCAGTCATCTCAGTCAATGGACAGTGGTTCAGAACAACATGTGGTCCATAAGGAGAGGGGTGACCATTCTGAGAGGGCTGCTTCTACTGCTTCTAGCCCACTGGCAGAGCAGGACAGAAGTAACATTAATAAGACCCAATCAGAGGCAACACATGGACATGATTCTACACATATAGATGATCCTAGTGGTCCCAGTACCAAGAACCAAGGGGACTTTGATGATCATGCTAGGCATGAGTCAGAGTTTAATGATGTCAATGATTCACCAAAGGATTCACATTCTGAAGGTGTTGAGGCTAGAACTAACTTGGAATTGACGAAAATGATTGATTATGTATGGGCTGAGTTTGTACAAGAGAGGAAGAAGAATAAGGTTAAGGATGAAGTTATAACTCAGTTGCAGAGGAAAGTGAAGCGGTTAGAGAAGATTGTTATTAAGTGTTTGAAGAAAGGAAGGAAATATGTGATTCATGATACTTCAGAACCTGAGGAGACTTATAATTTTAAACAAAATGCTTTCAAAAAGGGGGAGAAGGTCTGGACAAATATGGGTGATAAGAGGAATGAGAATGAGAAGGTTGTGTCTGATGATGAAAAAGTTGATGAAGACATTGAAATGGAACAACCATTGGAAGATGAATTTGTACATACACCTCCAACACCACCTACTGAGCCAGAGGTTAATGAGTCAGTGTTTGAGACAGTGGAAACAGAAATGAAGGAATCAATGGCAGATGAAGATAAGTCTGATCATACTGAGGTTGTTGGGTCTGATCATACTGAGGTTGTTGGGTCAGTGGAGCAAACTACAGAGGTGATTTTGGATGATAAGACTGAGGAGTTAAAGATTGATGAGGATGATGGTGAAGAGGTGAGTAAACCTGAGATAGCAGTTGAAAAAGAAGAAGTGAAGACTGAAGTTAAAACTGATGCTCAACAAGTTGAAAAAACTAGAAAGAAGAGCATTCCAGTTAAAACTGCTAAAATGACTGGAACAGGAAAGAAGGTTGAAACTCCAAAGAAGAAATCTTCACAACAACCATCTTTGCCTGGATTTCAAATTAGAGAACCTGCTGCTGCTCCTGTTCAACAGAAAGAATTGCCAAAGATAGATCCTAAAGATAAAGGCAAAGGAAAACTGGTAGAAGAACCAAAGAAGAAAAAGAAAAAACCAGTGCCACCAGAAGTAACTGCTCATGATACTGAATATGCAGAAAGATTACAGGCTGAGCTGAATGCAGAGGGCTTGATTGATGTTGAGGTTGAGGAAGGAAAATTTGTAAAAATGACAAAAGAGCAAGTGGCAGAATGGGATGAGTATTTGTTGAAAGAGCAGAGACAGGATGATATTGAATATTTAGTTGATCAGCTTAAGAAGAAGAAAGCAGATGAAGCAAGAAAGAAGAAAGCTGCAAAACCACCAACAAAATCTCAAATGAAGAAGAACTTGATTGCAAAGTTGAAATGTGGGTATATTCCTTTGAATGCTTTAAAACAGATGAGTTTAGAGAGATTGCAGGAGTTATGGGATAAAGATGAGTTGAATCCTGATGTGATTGAAAAGAAAGAAACAGAAAAGAAAGAAGCTGAGAAGAAAAAGCAGGAAGTTGAAAAGGAAAGAAAAAAGGATGAAAAAGAAAGAAAATTGAAGGAAAAGGAAGAAAAAGAAAAAAGAGAAAAGATAGAAGCTGAGAAGAGGAGGAAAGATGAGCTTGAGCAAAAGAAGAGAGAGTTAGATGAAATTCCTGATAGAGAAAGGAATATTGATGAATTGAAGGAGTTTATTCTATTACAGCCTATGGAATCTGAGGTAATTAATGTTGAATTACCTGGTATAATTGATTGGTCTATAGAGCAATTTGTCAATCCTGTTAAGATTCACAAGATTAAGGTTGAAAGAGCAGATGGAAATATATCTTGGTGGAGATCTTTTAGGGATTTGATAAAGAGGATTAGTAGGACTGATTTGGTGAGGATGTATGAGATTGGAATGGAAAAGAATTTAGATTTGAAAAGATTTGATAATCTGGTTGAGAAAGTTACATGGTATTGGATTAAGGCTATGTTTGAACCAGAAGAGTTTCCATTTCAATTTGCTACTTTTAGCAAGGTCAGAAATTGGATTTATCATGCTAAACCTGGAGTACATCAGATTGTTATGGAGGATGCAGTGTTTATGTGGTTATTGACAGATAGATTTTATGATATCAATCTGAGATTTTTGATGGGTTTGAGAAATGCAAGGTTACAAGCTGCAGTGTTAGATGATGTAGCTCTAGAACTGGTATATATGGTGTTAAATCAGATTCATAAGAAGGAGGAGATTGATAGGAGGAAGAGAAGAAAAGACTAACAGTTTTGAAAGAATTTTGTGAAGTTTATAATGGAGAATTAGAAGAAACTTAATGCTGTGAAGGACAGATTAAGTTTAGGGGGAGATTGTTGGGTCAAAACTGTTTCAGGTCTGAGTTGAAGTTCTGATGAGAAGACAGAGTACAAGTGATTAAAACTGTTTGCTTTAAAGGTTAAAACTGTCTTTACGAAGTTACAACTGATAGAAGAAAACTGAAGAGAAGACAAGTGTTACAACTGTTTGAAGATAGATTACAACTGATAGTTATGTGTTTGTAAGTAGTTAAAACTGCTTATGTATTAGTAACTGTTAGTTATATATGAAACAGTTAACACTGATTATGTATTTGTACTTGGTCGCATATTACAATTGAAGCAGTTACCACTGAATGTGTAACAGTTACAACTGTTTACATCAGAATGGTAGTTAAAACTGTTTATGATTTTGTGATAAGTATGAGTCGGTTATGGAAGTTATTTTATTCCATATTTGTAGGAGATTGTATAGGACTCTATATGTTATAAATAGAGATCCTTTAGACCTAGATAGGTTAATGATTTTTGCGCAGCTTCAAGGTTTTCTGTAACCCTAATACATCAAGTGTATTCGTCTTATATCATTAATAAGATTGAAGCTTTCGGTATATTGTGTGTTCATTAAATTAATTAATATTTATTGATCTTCTTAATATTATTGAGTGTGATTCCGCAACTTCTCAATAATATATTCAAGGCTTATTAAGTAAGATTGTTTATTAAGTTAAACAGGGACTAACAGTTACATTTTAAGCCGACATGTTTATAACTTTCCAAAAAGGGAAAGTTCTTCATTTTCTCAAAAACTTCAAACCCTTGAAACAAAAAAAACCTAGAACCTAAACTATAAATCCAAACTTGAAGCTGTGATTTGATTTTGTTTATTCATTTAACTCAACATCATCATCATCATCATCTTAGTGATTGTAAGTTTGTTAATTGATTTAACTTAGCATGATTATGAAATTTAGATTCTTGAAATTGATAGAATTGTTGATTTATATGTAATTAAAGATGATACATGATGCTACATGTTGTTAGTAGATGTAGTTGATGTGTTAAAGTGATACTGTAACTGAGTTTGGGTTTTCGATATCAATTTTCGGACCTGGTTTTGATCTGGATTCAGGGCGCTGGAAGATGGATGGTACCCGGCGGGTACTATCCTTACCCGGCGGGTAGTTAGTCTTAGCCGGGAACCCGGCGGGTAAATGGGTTACCCGGCGGCTTGTAGAGACTTTGAAACCCAACTTGGTTCTGTTACCACCCAAATCTAATTCACCCGGCGGCTAACCCGGGAACCCGGCGGGTAGAATGGGTTACCCGGCGGGCAATGTGGGTACCGGCGGGTACTTGTGTTTTGCAGGAATTTTTAGTTGATTAACATGTGATGATTTATACAAGTTTTAATAATAATGTTACTAATGTATTAAGTATGATAAGATGATATGATACTAAAATATACTTGATATGTAGAATACTTTTGAGATTGAGTTAATATGACAATTTATATAAATTGTACGATATTGAATGAATTACTGATTTGTGATTCTGTTGTGGTGTTTACAGATACACCGAAGACTCAGTGAATTAGTCAGCTGAGTAAGTGAAGTAAAGTTGACAGGTGAATTGACTTGGAACTTCAGTGTGATTTGGTTGTGACATATTAGTTACAACGATATAAATATAGTGATTGTTGATTTTATTGTTGAGATATATATATAACTGTGATGTGTTGCCTATGTGCATTCTGGTGATTCGGGGGTCAACAATTGTTGGACTGATTGCTACAGGTTAGTCAATGTGAGATTTGTAATCATGTGTTGAGAATGGAACACATATTGACTAAAGGTAGCAGTCAGTTATCGGTAAAATCACTGTATTGGCTTGCAGTGATTGTAAGTGTTGCTTGGTGGGCCATCCGCGGTCAGAGGGCTTCACAAGGACCACCGATCCTCTTGGTGATGTCGTGTCAAAGTGATATTGCTGATAATTGATATTGTTATAGCTAAGTCAAACTGTTTGTAACAGGTTTATTCACTTAGCTTCGTGCTAATCCCGTTGTTTACTCCTTGCAGGTTTATGTGATATTTTGGGACTGGGCAAGGAGTGACTGGGAGTTGTTTGACCAGGATTACTCTGATTTTGTTAGATACAGTTGCTCGTGTTTTGTTATATAATGATTATGATAAAGTAATGGTTTGTAAACGAGCAGTTAATACTTATAACTTGTAATATGTTTTGATTGATGACAAAAGGTCATCAGTGTTAATATGAATGGGATTTCGCTTCCGAGTTAAAAAAAAAATGTCAAGTGAAATTAGGTGTGTGTTATAGAATCCGAGTCATGTCAAATCCCGAACAATATTTCTTACACACCTCATTGTGGAAATCAGACCAACAAATTGATGCTCTCTGCTGTGGGGTGAAATGTGATGTAATGGAATTCCACCAAACCATGGCTGGACCCTTAAGAAGTTGCACTGCAAAAGGAACTTTGACTTCCTCTTCACATCGACAAACCTCAAACTTTCTCTCCACATCTCTCAACCAATCCAGGGTAACCGATGGGTTTGAACTACCCGAATAATCGGATGGTCCATGATGTGACTCAAATAGTCATATTTTTAAGGGCAATATTCCGCACTTTTTGGACGTAACTTTAGTGAAAACATTCCAAAATGATCATTATTTACTAAACTTCACTAAAGTGGTCTAAATATAGGCGTTGCTGCAAAAATAACCTAAAACGTCCAAATAACAAGCAAATCAGGACGAATAAACGTGCACAAAATCACTCGGCCTCATTTACCTTATATATATCACATTCTAACTTCATCATATGATAAAACAGGTAAAATCGAGACGGGAAAATCAAGAATCTTGCAAATCGGATAAAGAACGGAGAAGACTGAGCAGTATCAGACCCTATAAAGTCATTTCGGCTATGCTTGAGCTATACACATCCAATTTCAGTGAAGTTGGCATCATTAGAAGCGTAACGGAATTACGAAACCACAGGCGAAAGAATCAGGTCAAACGGACGCATAACGAAGGAGATACGCGCGTTTTAAGCAACGAACGAAATCAGACGAACACCGTATACGGCCCTGGGAACCATATACGGCCCCACAGAGACCGTATACGGACTACCTAACACCGTATACGGCCCTACCAAGGCCGTATACGGCCCCCTGTACCCTGTATCGTGCATCGTTTGCTTGTACGTGCTGTTTCGCGAGTTGTACGGCTGATTTTTGAGCTTTGCCTATAAATAGGGGATCACTCCTCCTCATTTTATACACCTCAACACATTCACACATTTCTCATTCTCTCACTTTTCTTATTTCTCTCTTTTCTTTCACTTTCTCTCTCTAACTTTCTCTCTCTAGCACTACTCTTAGGAGTTAGAGGAGAAAGGTTAGGGTTGAGCTTACGGTTCGAGTCTAGAGGAAGTTTTAGCTTGGTAATCTTGTTGTAACGAGTTTTTTCAAGTTCAGACTATTTGTAATCCTCAGTATTACGCTGCTGTATTCCCGGTGATATCTAAACTTTACTTACTGTTATAATGCTTGTGCTTTATGTTATTTCAGTTTGTATTCTGCATATTGCCATGTTTATAGAGTAGTTTAATATTGTGATTGTTGAAATGTAGATATTAGAAGTAGGGATGATGTTAAATTAATGTTTCATTTATACGATTGGAAATTGTTATGCTGTGTATCTGGTTAAGCTTATCCTAAATATAGATCTAGTCTCTCATCACCCTTTCCAGACTTTCACGTGACTGTTGCCCTAGGATAGGATCTGATCAACCCTAATACTATGAATATACAGTTATCTCCAGTTACAGTATGAAACTATGAACTTTCTTTTAAAAGGCACGGTACTTCGTATAGCGTTGGAAACACCTCGTGTGGAGTACAAATACGTGGAAGCTAAGGAAATGCCATGGATTGTTTCATCGTGAATTACCTAGAAGTGATCCTTCTAGAACTGTGGTCTAGGAATCAAAGATGTGGAAATGCTTGTTGCACTGTACACCGTTAGTACACCTAAGATCTGGAACACTGTGGAAATGCTTAAATGCCCAGTACACCGTCAGTACATCTAGGGTTTGGAACACTGTGGAAATGCCTAATTGCCTTGTACACCGTGATTATTTCTAGGGATGAACGCCTGACTGTAAAGGAGGGTCTATATTTATGATGGTTAAGTATGTGCTTCAATAGAAACAATACAGGGTAGTGTCAATCATATACCTAGACATGCAAAACCCTAATCACACCAATAGGTTAACATACACAGGATACAATCAGTATTTGCTATAATGAAAGTAAATAGACGATTAGGTGTTAAGAAAGGTCAGTAAATACAATTGCGGTCTGTTGCCTTATGCCTGATCCCTAGAACATTTAGGGTGACTTTGTCTTAGTTAAGCAAAGGCTCAGGAGGGTTTGAAAACAGCCTGATCTGATCAGAATCATGATAACCTAGGATTCCAGTGACATATGTTTCTAGGGTTTCACCTGAACGTAGGGTCCTAGTGTTTACACCGAAAGTATGTCTACTCTTTATTTGGTGAATCTCCAATCAATTTTATAATGAACATCATCCAGAAACCCTAATATTCAAGTTTCAGCAATCACATCTCTACCTGTCTGCTTAAACCCTAATTTCATTTCTCGTTATTTACTTTTCTGCATTTAGGATAATTATAAAACCAAATCAATATAAGATCTATTTACCTACCCCCATCCTAATTGCGACCATTATCTTTGGTGACCCGCTTCATTTCAATTCGCTCCGATTTAAGAACGACCTCGAGTTATACTTACTGCTTGCTCCCAAGGTAGGTAGTACTTATAGTTTGAGCCCCAGCTCATATAAATTTAAAACTCACTGTCCGCCGCTTCTGTTGCTGTTGGAACAACGACCGGAGTCAAATCCGACCGACCGATAGGGGTGACGACAGTCCACAAGACTTGAAAGTCTTAAAAGAGCATAGCTTAGGTTGACCCTGAACTTGAAAAATCGGAGTCTGATAACCCGTAGGTCCGGAAGAGAACGGAGCCGAAGTCTGATAGGTACCATGGTGTTGTGGATGATGATAATAAGGCTGAGATAATGGAAACTGCGAGGTCACCAAAGGTGGTGGTACAGCGCTAACAATAGGTGGCAAAGATTGCAAGATTTGTTGAGAAGACCGGGTTTGTTGTTGTTGCAAAAACTGTTGTTCAATTGCCTTAAGTCTCAGATTTTCTGTCTCAAGATGAATCATATAATCATCATGATCAAAGTCCCCTGCAGAAAAGGAAGTACCAGTTTGACCCTGGCTAACATTTTGGGTTTCAGTAGGGGATACATTAGTTCGAGAGGCATCATTGGGTGTGTCGGCTGGAGGTTCATTATCTGCCATATCTGTACCAAAACAACATCTCATAACACGTTAGTTGTTAGTACCTATATACTAACCAACTTCACATGCTAACAAAATCCCCCTCACAGGAATGTTTGACTGACACACATAGATTTGGGATTGTAGGTTCCATATACGGACCAAATCGAGTAGCTTGAACTTGTATATAGAAGCGGAAATTAAATACACAAGATATGCTAGATGTTCACAAGTAAATGACCAAAACACAAAGTGTGAGTTTATATATAATCAACAAGGAAGATTACAAACACTTTGAACTAGACACACAAAGATCAAAATAACACAATAATAGAGTTTTTCTTCTGTGATTTTCGTGGTGATATGTGTGTGTTTTGTGTTTTTGGCTCTCTAAACAGAAACTGGCGAGCTTCTATTTATAGTCTGGACCAAACTGTATGCGACACAAGCTTTGTGTCGCATAGAATGTTCATGCGACACAGTCCTTGTGTCGCATAGATTGCTTCTGCGACACAATTCTTGTGTCGCATAGAATCCTTCTGCGACACATTGCTTGTGTCGCATGACATACAAAAATTGTAATTAAATTAGAACTAAAACTATTCAATACGTAATTACAATTCCGACACGATTACAGACTGAGACCAACTGACAGACACACATTGATGTACCAACAAACTCCCCCGTGTCTTCAGCTTGGTCTTCGAAAAATTCTTCAATTTTCTTCAGTCTTCAGATGTCGATCTCTGGGAGTGCTGGAGCAGCTGGAGCAGCTTGAGCAGGTTGTTCAGCCATTTCTACAAAAATAACAGTAATACAGCCAAAACTCGAAATGCGTTAGCGTTAGTACCAAAAAATAATTCGCGTTTTATTTTTACAAAAGTTCTGCGACACATCAGTTGTGTCGCATGAGGTTCATACGACATAAGGACTGTGTCGTATAAGAATAATACGACACAAGCCTTGTGTCGTATGACACGTGTCACGCGGACAGCATTTCCCTTGCATTTAGCAATAATTGAGAAATTAATCTCGAATGCGACATAGTCGCTGTGTCGTATGGTGTGTCGTATAAAGTGGGTACGACATAACGTTTGTGTCGTATAAAGATACGACATAAGGACCGGTTATCAATACGACATAAAAACCAAGAATCTATGCGACATAACGACTACGTCGTATGTTATGTCGCAAAGATGAACATCAAAGCAAACCCAGATTCGATCGATGAAACATTTTGGGGTTTTCAAAATCCAGACATACCCTAGGGTTCGTACACAACAGGGGATCAATAAAATGTATTTATCTAACCCTAATAACCCCTAAACCCTAAATAATTTAACGAAAAACCGAAACCCTAAAAACGTAATACGGGTCGATCGAATTCAGAACATAATACGCGATAAAAACACGAAAGAATTATACCTAAAGATGCGCAAACAGATGATGAACAAGAATCGAGCAACAAAACGCGAAGAAAAGCCTTCAAAATCACGAATCCGATCGAAAAACGCTTGTGTCGCAAAATCGCCTTTATGTCGTATAATTTGTGTCGTGTAAGTTTTGAAAACGTAAATGATTATGTCGTATGATGTGAATAGTTAACCCGTGACCCGCATACGACATAGAATACGACACAAACATAACTGACAAATACGCACAGGCGTTGTGTCGTATAATAGTAGTACGACACAGTGGTTGTGTCGCACGGGACACAAAGCAGAATTTGAAGATTTTAAAAAATTTAATTTCGATGCCGATTCGGATTTTGATTTTAGAATTTTCGCAAAGAAGATGATTTGTGACTAAAAAAAATAAAAAGGAAAAATACAATTTAAAGAATATTAAAAAGATAAAACTAAATATAAACATAAAAGATAAGACACAAATACAACTAAAAGCGAGAAATTTATAAAATCGTTTTGGTGACGGAGTTGAGATACTGGTTAGGGATCATACCGAAATAACATGCAATTATTAGGAATAGAAAGAGTTATTTCGATTATCAGTATATTTGTCCACTTTAAATTTACGTGGCACATTTAAAACACGTTTTATAAAAATTATTTCAAGACGATTATCGATATTGTTTGACCACTTAAGCATGTTCCAACCGAGTTTGTGGAGTTAACCTTTTATTGTTAGAATGTATAAGTCTCTGTGGCACCCACCATTGATATACCCCTATACTCTAGACAAAAACATAGTTTCCATATTTAGAAAGAATAAAGAAAGATCATTTTTAAGAATCAGGCTAGAGTTGACAGGTCAGTACAGAAGTACAGCAAAGCAACCTAACGTGATTCAAGTATAATCAAAACCAATCGCAGTCAAACTGAAGTTGGAGTTTCCCAAACAGCGACCTTGGTAAGTATGATTTAGGATTAAGCAAAACCGATCGCAGTCAAACTGAATTTGGAGTTTCCCAAACAGCGACCTTGTTCAGTATCATTAAGATTTTTTAGGTGCATTGACCTGTAATTGCTTAACCCCAAGTTTATAGTAACTGTTACCAGTTCTGTACTTTCGTACAACAGAGGCAACAACCAGCATAAACTCCCAAATGATTTCAGATAAAAGTTCCAAAGATAGAAATATGTTAAGCTACGTTAAGGAATTAAGACATTGAGTCGTACATCATACGGAGTTTACCACAAGATAATAGACACATATTTAAATGATTTCTTAATAACCCAGAGACAGGTGTGTATCATGCCTACCGGTACATCGCATGATGAAGACAATTTTCATAAAAACGGTTTTAAGTGTGTCAGATAAACCTACTGACACATCAAATATAAAACTTAAAATTCCATTTTGTGCATGTCACTCGATGTACTATCATATCCCAAGTTGTTTACAGACTCAACTCAACGTCTATTTTAAAAATGTAGCAACCATTGCATTTCCTTGATACTAACAAGTATAAAGAGTGGCGGTTGCCCTTTTTTTTTTTTTTTTTTTTTTTTTTTTTTTTTTTTATACAAGAAAAGCAAATAAACTGTACAGAAAATAAGTCACAAATCTGAAACGCCCTGAAAATCTGAACATTTTTTTTTTTTTTTTTACACTGAAACATATTTCTATTGGTCCCACTATTTGTATTATCGTGTTTAATATTCTAATCTCCTTATCTGTATTGCTTTTAAAACTTAAAATTTAAAACCTGCTGAAATCATCACCTACCCGCCGGGTAGATGGGTTACCCGCCGGGTACCCAAGTCTAGCCGCCGGGTTTTTCCCATTAACCGCCGGGTGAATTAATTTTTGTGGTAACAGAACCTAATGCCCGTTTAAAGGCTTGAGAAGCCACCGGGTGGGCTTAGGAAACCACCGGCTTGATCTTAATATTGCTTTTACCCGCCGGGTACTCAGGCTACCCGCCGGGTACCCTGGCGTTTACAGCACCTGCAGTTTTCTTTCCACTATTTACCATTTTCCGAACTTTGGACGCGCATATCTTTCAAACGACAAAGAGTTAAAACATGAAACTTTGCAGGCACTTTACTATAGTCAAAATGAAACTTTCTATTTTCGCACTTTCTCAAATTTCTCAATTTATCGGAATTTGGGCTTAAGGGTCATTTTCGGCTAAATTCCAACATTTTTCTAACATACTAAGTCTCAAACCATTAAGACTTAGAAGCTGAAACTTTAGGCACACATTTCTACTATCAAAACAAACTTGCGAGACTAATCACTATACTTCCAATCTTTATCTAACTCAAATTCGTTCATAGGCATCATTAAGACCCGTTTTGACCCATTATGACCCGCTGATCCAAAAGAGCTAATTTGACCCATTCAATAACTAAACACACTTCCAAATTAACTAATAACATCGTTGACTTTCATTAAAACTTTCAATATGTACATAATCAAAATATCACTTTCACTATTACAAGTTACAACTTAACACTTTCCAAACATTATCTACTAATCTTACCCAACTTTACTCTATTACACATAATCAATCTAGTCATTTTTTTTTTCAAAACCAAAACATGTCAAAACATTGTTTGGGCGATCTTTCAAGGTTCCAAAACGATAATTTAAAGAGAAAGCTTGTGTAACTTACAACAAGCTAGCACTCCACTTCTACCCTTTCGCAACTTCTTTACCCCTTCCGCTTTCACTTGTACCTACAACATAACTAAACTAATTAAGCAATTTGCTTAGTGAGAATATGAAATCTAATCAATACAATGCATTATTAACATAAAGCAAACAATGCACAAAGTAAAGAACTACTTCCCTTTTTCTTGCAATTTCACTTTCACAATTCTAATCATATGTGCACATAGCTAATCAATATTTGGCTAACATAAGTTAACCACTAATCGTACAAGGCTAACCTTGGTTAGCTATACTAATCAAAATATGGCTAATAAGTATTAACCATTCTACTCACAAGCTTTCATCATAATCATGATATAATCATAAGCTAATCACAACAAGTTACATGATCATGATCTAATCAATTCATAAACTCACCTTGGTTTGTAGCACAAATTGAAACAAGATGATCAAATGAGGACAATTCTTCTTTAGCACCTATTACATACACATAGCACATAATCAACAACTAATTCACACTTTCAATGACTAATCATCTATTTCTTTCTCCCCCACTTGAGGTTTACTAATTTCACTTCAACTAAGCTAACTAACTTACTTATCATAATCAAAATCATGCTATAAACTAAAACATATGATTCATGAGAAATTTCATAAACCATAATCATAACCTATCACTTGTAATAAGAAATTAGGATTCTAATCATTGTTTATAGGTTATACTAACACTAACTAATCAATTACAAACCCTAATTTCGGATTAAATCATATCAATTAACTAAAACCCCATAAAACCCAATTTCTAGGGTTCTAGGAGAAAGAAACTACTTACAAGGGTTGAAGAAGATGGAGGAGATGATGATTCTGAGTTCTAAAGCTTGGATTGAAGTTTAATTTGAAGTTTGAAGGTTAATTCTTGACCTCCTTCTACTCCCTGCGATTTTCTCTGTTTATTTTCTAAGTTCTGGAATGTTTTGAAATGCCAGGAACTAAACACGTATCTGTGTATTTATCTTTTATTTATTTACTATACTACACAGTCTAGAACTGAACAACTAGTTTACGGTTTCTATTATATCTCTTTATTTAAAGATCTAAAATTAAAAAGATGTACATTTTATTGTACACTAAATTAATACTGTAAAACTGAACTATAAAAACTTATTTTTTATTTACTAAAGTAATACCTTGAAAACTGGGGTGTTACAACTCTCCCCCACTTATTCTGTTCGTGTCCTCACGAACCATTCTTGGTGCACCGCAGGGTAGTATATCATCATCCACTCCTCCGGTTCCCAAGTAAATTCTGAACCCTTCCTATGTCGCCACTGAACTTTAACTATTGAAACTGATTTATTTCTGAGCTGCTTTACTTTCTGATCAAGAATTTTAACTGGCTCTTCTATATAACTCAACTTATCATTTATTTCTATTTCTGTCAGTGGTACATAAGAAGCCTCATCAACTAAACACTTTCTGAGCTGAGACACATGAAATGTATCATGAATACTACCAAGTTCTTCTGGTAATTGCAATCGATACGCAACCTTGCCAACTCTATCAATAATTTCAAAAGGTCCAATATACCTTGGACTCAACTTTCCCCGCTTTCTAAAACGTATAATCCCTTTCCAAGGTGAAACTTTAAGTAACACCTTATCGCCTACTTGAAATTCAATAGGCCTTCTCCGCTTGTCTGCATATGACTTTTGTCGATCTTGTGCCATCTTTAATCTTTCTCTAATCTGATCAATCTTCTCAGTAGTTAACTGTACTATATCTGTACTTCCAAGCTCTCTCTGACCAATCTCACCCCAACAAATTGGAGTTCGACATTTTCTACCATATAGCATTTCATAAGGTGGCATTTTGATCGAAGAATGATAACTGTTATTATAAGAAAACTCAACCAATGGAAGGTGAGTATCCCAACTGCCACCAAAGTCAATGGCGCAAGCTCTAAGCATATCCTCAAGAGTCTGAATGGTACGTTCACTCTGACCATCCGTCTGAGGATGAAAAGCTGTACTAATATGCAACCGAGTTCCCAAGTCTTCTTGAAATTTATTCCAGAATCGAGAAGTAAAACGAGTATCACGATCTGAAACTATAGAAAGTGGAACCCCATGCCTAGCAACTACTTCTTTAACATAAAGATCGGCTAACTTTTCTGAAGAAGAAGCTTCTTGAATAGGAAGAAAGATAGCACTTTTTGTCAATCGGTCCACAATCACCCAAATAGTGTCATGTTGCCTAGGGGTCTTCGGCAACTTGGTAACAAAATCCATGGTGATGTGTTCCCATTTCCATACTGGTATATCTAAAGGCTGAAGTTTACCGTATGGTTGCTGGTGCTCTGTTTTAACTTGCAGACAAGTGAGACAATTCTGAACATGTTTAACTATATCACGCTTCATACCTGGCCACCAATAGTCACATTTCAGATCACGGTACATCTTGGTAGCACCAGGATGAATAGAATATTTAGATTTGTGCGCCTCATCTAGTAACTCTTTCTTTACTTCACTCGTTCTTGGTATCCAAATTCTACCATAACGAGTCTTTAAACCTCTAGAATCATCTACTAATTCAGAAAGTTGACCCGCTAAACGTTGGTTATTCGGGTCATTAGAAGCTAAAACTTCAATCTGAGCAGCTTTAATAGAATCAAATAACTGAGGAAGCACAGTCATTTGAAAAGATTTCACTGAAAGAACGAAATGGCTAACCTTTCTGCTAAGAGCATCGGCTACAACATTCGCTTTGCCTGGATGGTAAAGTATGTCGCAGTCATAATCTTTGACTAAATCTAGCCATCTTCTCTGACGATTGTTCAAATCACGCTGATCAAAGAAATATTTGAGGCTTTTGTGGTCTGTATAGATAATGAATTTAACACCATAGAGATAATGGCGCCAAATTTTAAGAGCGAAGACCACAGCTGCTAACTCAAGATCATGAGTGGGATAGTTTTGCTCATGTGACTTTAACTGGCGTGAAGCATAAGCAATGACTTTCCCACGCTGCATAAGAACACAGCCTAATCCAAGTTTTGAAGCATCACAATACACCACCATATCCTCGTTGCCCTCGGGTAAAACAAGAATAGGGGCTTGACTAAGCTTTTCTTTCAACATCTGAAACGCTTTAGCTTGCTTATCTTCCCACTTCCACTGAACGCTCTTTCTAGTCAACTGAGTCAAAGGAGTAGCAATCTTTGAAAAATCTTGAATAAAACGACGATAATAGCCAGCTAGGCCAAGAAAACTCCTAACTTCAGTAGGACTCGTAGGAGGGTCCCACTTCATCACTGCTGCTATCTTAGAAGGATCAACTTGAATACCGTGAATATTGATCACGTGTCCAAGAAATTGGACTTCTCGTAACCAAAATTCACATTTAGAAAATTTGGCAAATAGCTTTTCACAACGAAGTGTTTCAAGAACTTGCCTGAGATGTGCTGCATGCTCAGCTTCACTTTTAGAATAGATAAGAATATCATCAATGAAAACTATAACAAAGATATCAAGCATGGGCCGACAAACTCTGTTCATCAAATCCATGAATGCAGCTGGAGCATTAGTTAAGCCGAAAGGCATAACTGTAAACTCGAAGTGACCATAACGAGTACGAAAAGCAGTCTTTGAAATATCGTCTTCCCTTACCTTTAACTGATGGTAGCCAGAACGAAGATCAATCTTTGAAAAGAAACTGGCACCCTGTAGCTGATCAAATAAGTCATCTATTCGAGGCAAGGGATATCTGTTCTTAATGGTCACTTTATTTAGTTCCCGGTAATCTATACACATTCTTAGGGAACCATCTTTCTTCTTTACAAATAATACTGGAGCTCCCCAAGGTGAACTACTAGGACGGATGAAACCTTTATCTAAAAGTTCTTGCAATTGTTTCATCATTTCTTGCATTTCAGTTGGAGCTAACCGATAAGGAGTTTTAGCAATTGGAATAGCTCCAGGAATAAGATCAATTCGAAATTCCACTTGTCTATCAGGTGGAATACCTGGAAGTTCATCAGGAAACACTTCAGGAAATTCTTTCACCACTGGAATACTAGAAAGTTCGGGTACAGCTTTAGAATTATCAACCACGTGCGCCAAAAAGGCTTGACACCCGTGTGACAAAAATCTTTTAGCTCGAGCAAAGGTACAAACAGGAATGGATCTATTAGAACGCTCGCCATAGACAACAATCTCCCTTCCGCTAGGTGCTTTCAGGAGAACTATCTTTTCATAACAATTAATCATACCCTTATTCTTTCCCATCCAATCCATTCCTATAACTACATGAAATTCCCCCATTGGCATAGGAATCAAGTCTATTTTGAACACCTCACCTCCTATTTCAATAGTACACCCTCTATAAACATCACTAACAATAACTAATTTGCTATCGGCAATTTCAACTTCCAAAGGGCGTTCTAATTTAACAATAGGAGTATTCAACTTTTCACAAAATGACAATGATACAAAAGACTTGGTGGCTCCAGAGTCAAATAAAACATGGGCAGGTATAGTATTAATTATAAAGGTACCTGTCACCACGTCATGTGACTCCTTTGCCTCATCTGCTGTAATCTGAAAAGAACGACCTTTAGCTTTCTGTCCACTAGCTTCTCTTTTCTTTTCTGCTTCTTTCTTCTGTTCATTTCTTTTCATATCTTCTAGTTTAGCAGGACAGTTAGCTTGTAAGTGGTCATCCTTATAACAATAAAAGCACATCCTATATGGATTAGGGCAATTAGCAGCAATATGCCCTTGCTGACGACACTTATAACAAGCTGTACTCCCTAACTGACATTCTCCTGGATGCTTTCTGCCACAATTATTACACTTGGGAAATTCCCGAGCTTGAGCTTGAGATTGACGGTTAGATAGTTGAGATTGTGACTTCTGTTGTTGTGGTTGTGATGACTGCTGCTTTCCGAAATTTTTAAACTTCTTAAATTGTTGTAATTGAGAAGAAGATTGTTCTGCTTTTCTCTTATTGGCTCTATCCTCTGCTTTCACTTGCAACTCCTTCTCTCGAGTCAACCCCTTATTCATCATCTTAGGAATAGAATCATAAATAGTCGGGTCAACTGCTTCTTTGATATCAATGTTCAAATGTCGGTAATAATGGTCCTTCATTAACCCTGGATTCGAGGTATATTCGGGACAAAACTGAGATTTGTCATAAAACACGTTAGTGTACTCAGTTACCGACATTTTCCCTTGATTGATGGCTAAGAACTCTCCTTTCAATCTTTCTACTTCCGCCATTGGAGCAAATTCTGCTATAAACTTCTCTTTAAACATACTCCAAGAAAACTTTGCAGCTTCTGCAGCACCATGTGTTTTAATTTGAGTACCCCACCAATCCTGAGCACTATCTTTTAACTGATGAGCAGCAAACAGTACACGTAGCCTTTCTGGACAGTCACAGAGTAGAAAAGTCTCTTCTATCTTATTAATCCACCTATGACTACTAATCGGGTCTCTTTCACCGTGAAATTCTGGGGGACTACAATTGGCAAAGTTTTTATATTCAAAACGTTCTTTTTCTTTATTCATTTGTTGCTGAGCACTTAACATTTCACTATTCAACTGAGGGTTAACTAAGACAGGATGCTTCTGTTCAAATTCTACTAATCGTGTATTAATAATTTGCTCCATTCGAGTATATACCTTAGGAGCAAATTCTTGTAGGGCTTGCCCAATCACATCTTTTAATAGCATCCGGTCCTCGGGATCTAAACTTCTTTCTGAAACATTCTCCTCTTGAGTGGGAGAACGTACGTTTGAACCCTCAGCTTCTTTGTTTGGTGTGGATTCCATTTACTAAACAATATAAGAACACAATTAATAACATAGAAAATCTCTACTTCAACTATTACATATTGATTGCCTTTATCTTCACATACTTAACAACTTTGAATCTCCCACATGACTTTAGCAAAATATAACCTCGTTGGCCAGACGTAGTTATATTAAACTAAATACATGTTTCTATTCAAAATTCTTAAATATATTCCAAACCCAAGCAATCATTCTTATTCTAATCATAATCTACTAATCATATGCAAAACATTGCAAAAACATAACTGTAATTAACTACTGCACATTTATAAGTGGTTTAAGTTTAGGCAATCCTACTGTGGATTGCTTAAATCTCTTAAACCATCGCTCTGATACCAACTTGAAACGCCCTGAAAATCTGAACATTTTTTTTTTTTTTTTTTTTTTTTTACACTGAAACATATTTCTATTGGTCCCACTATTTGTATTATCGTGTTTAATATTCTAATCTCCTTATCTGTATTGCTTTTAAAACTTAAAATTTAAAACCTGCTGAAATCATCACCTACCCGCCGGGTAGATGGGTTACCCGCCGGGTACCCAAGTCTAGCCGCCGGGTTTTTCCCATTAACCGCCGGGTGAATTAATTTTTGTGGTAACAGAACCTAATGCCCGTTTAAAGGCTTGAGAAGCCGCCGGGTGGGCTTAGGAAACCACCGGCTTGATCTTAATATTGCTTTTACCCGCCGGGTACTCAGGCTACCCGCCGGGTACCCTGGCGTTTACAGCACCTGCAGTTTTCTTTCCACTATTTACCATTTTCCGAACTTTGGACGCGCATATCTTTCAAACGACAAAGAGTTAAAACATGAAACTTTGCAGGCACTTTACTATAGTCAAAATGAAACTTTCTATTTTCGCACTTTCTCAAATTTCTCAATTTATCGGAATTTGGGCTTAAGGGTCATTTTCGGCTAAATTCCAACATTTTTCTAACATACTAAGTCTCAAACCATTAAGACTTAGAAGCTGAAACTTTAGGCACACATTTCTACTATCAAAACAAACTTGCGAGACTAATCACTATACTTCCAATCTTTATCTAACTCAAATTCGTTCATAGGCATCATTAAGACCCGTTTTGACCCATTATGACCCGCTGATCCAAAAGAGCTAATTTGACCCATTCAATAACTAAACACACTTCCAAATTAACTAATAACATCGTTGACTTTCATTAAAACTTTCAATATGTACATAATCAAAATATCACTTTCACTATTACAAGTTACAACTTAACACTTTCCAAACATTATCTACTAATCTTACCCAACTTTACTCTATTACACATAATCAATCTAGTCATTTTTTTTTTCAAAACCAAAACATGTCAAAACATTGTTTGGGCGATCTTTCAAGGTTCCAAAACGATAATTTAAAGAGAAAGCTTGTGTAACTTACAACAAGCTAGCACTCCACTTCTACCCTTTCGCAACTTCTTTACCCCTTCCGCTTTCACTTGTACCTACAACATAACTAAACTAATTAAGCAATTTGCTTAGTGAGAATATGAAATCTAATCAATACAATGCATTATTAACATAAAGCAAACAATGCACAAAGTAAAGAACTACTTCCCTTTTTCTTGCAACTTCACTTTCACAATTCTAATCATATGTGCACATAGCTAATCAATATTTGGCTAACATAAGTTAACCACTAATCGTACAAGGCTAACCTTGGTTAGCTATACTAATCAAAATATGGCTAATAAGTATTAACCATTCTACTCACAAGCTTTCATCATAATCATGATATAATCATAAGCTAATCACAACAAGTTACATGATCATGATCTAATCAATTCATAAACTCACCTTGGTTTGTAGCACAAATTGAAACAAGATGATCAAATGAGGACAATTCTTCTTTAGCACCTATTACATACACATAGCACATAATCAACAACTAATTCACACTTTCAATGACTAATCATCTATTTCTTTCTCCCCCACTTGAGGTTTACTAATTTCACTTCAACTAAGCTAACTAACTTACTTATCATAATCAAAATCATGCTATAAACTAAAACATATGATTCATGAGAAATTTCATAAACCATAATCATAACCTATCACTTGTAATAAGAAATTAGGATTCTAATCATTGTTTATAGGTTATACTAACACTAACTAATCAATTACAAACCCTAATTTCGGATTAAATCATATCAATTAACTAAAACCCCATAAAACCCAATTTCTAGGGTTCTAGGAGAAAGAAACTACTTACAAGGGTTGAAGAAGATGGAGGAGATGATGATTCTGAGTTCTAAAGCTTGGATTGAAGTTTAATTTGAAGTTTGAAGGTTAATTCTTGACCTCCTTCTACTCCCTGCGATTTTCTCTGTTTATTTTCTAAGTTCTGGAATGTTTTGAAATGCCAGGAACTAAACACGTATCTGTGTATTTATCTTTTATTTATTTACTATACTACACAGTCTAGAACTGAACAACTAGTTTACGGTTTCTATTATATCTCTTTATTTAAAGATCTAAAATTAAAAAGATGTACATTTTATTGTACACTAAATTAATACTGTAAAACTGAACTATAAAAACTTATTTTTTATTTACTAAAGTAATACCTTGAAAACTAGGGTGTTACAAAATCATTTCTTGAGATCAAGGGAAATCATCCCTATCATATCCACAAGTTCGTCGAAACGAGCACGCGAAAAAGCTTTAGTGAATAAGTCGGCCTTTTGCTTAAGGGTATCTATGTGAATGAGGTCAATTAAATGTTTCTCATAGCAATCTCGTATGAAGTGAAACCTAATCTCTATGTGCTTGGTCTTAGAGTGTTGAACGGGATTGCGAATAATAGATATAGCAGCAGTATTATCAATATGAATAGGAGTCAAAGTAAGAAGTAACCCATAGTCACGCAATTGATGTTGAATCCACAAAATCTGTGAACAACAGCTTGCAGCAGCAATGTATTCAGCTTCCGCTGTTGAGGTGGAAACTGTGGTTTGCTTCTTACACTGCCAAGACACCAATCGAGAACCGAGGTATTGGCATCCTCCTGTAGTTGACTTTTTATCCGAATTGCAGCCGCCATAATCAGAATCAGAATAGGCGGTAAGAGCGAAATTTTTCTCATTTGAGTACCATAGACCAAGTGATGGTCTATATTTGAGGTAGCCAAAAATTCGCTTCACAGCCTTCATGTGAGAAACCTTGGGCTTTGATTGATATCTGGAACAGATAGACACAGCAAACACAATATCTGGTCTGGATGCAGTGAGATACATCAATGATCCTATCATAGAACGATAGTCCCGCTCCTTGCAATCTTCTTCGTGTTCAGCGGGTCCGAGTTTGTGATCAGTTTCAATGGGAGTACCATATGGCTTACAGTCATGGAGTTCATACCGAGTCAACATGTCATTGACATATTTGGACTGATGAATGTAGAAACCCTTGTCAGACTGCTCAACCTGTACACCTAGAAAGAACTTAAGTTCTCCCATGGCACTCATCTCAAACTCGGACTTCATAATCTTCTCGAAGTCTCTGCACAAAGAATCATTTGTTGAACCAAATATGATGTCGTCCACGTAAACCTGCACAAGTAACAAATCTTTTCCAACCCTTTTTATGAAGAGAGTGCTATCAATTTGGCCTCGTGAGAAGCCATTTCTCGTGAGATGATTTGCCAACCTCGCATACCAAGCTCTTGGAGCTTGATGAAGACCATATAATGCCTTGCCTAACTTGCACACATAATCAGGATGGTTTGGATCTTCAAAACCAGGAGGTTGCAAGACATACACATCCTTCAAAACCTCTCCATACAGAAATGCGCTCTTGACATCGAGTTGATAAACGCGAAAACCTTTAAATGTCGCATAGGCCAGAAAAATGCGAATGGACTCCAATCTTGCAACTGGAGCAAACACATCATCATAGTCTAAACCCTCAATCTGAGTAAAACCTTGAACAACCAGCCGAGCCTTATTCCGAATAACTACGCCTCTGTCATCTTTCTTCACGCGATAAACCCAGCGAGTTCCAATTGGATCGACATCCATTGGTAAAGGAACCAACTCCCAGACATCAAGCTTTTTGAATTGATTCAATTCTTCCTGCATAGCCACAACCCAGTATGGATCTTTCAAAGCTTCAGCAATTTTCTTTGGTTCATGCTGAGACAAGAAGCATTCTTCCAATTCTTCTTCAACACAGGCAAAATTGGCAGATGAAGATTCTTCACGGACTTCATTAGCAGCAGATTGATGCCTAGTTAAGACACCTTGTTGAAGATCACCAATGATGTTTTCAGTGGGGTGAGTAGAATGAATTCTAAGCTGAGGAATCGGATCAGGCACAATGATCGAATCCAAATTTGACAGATCACCTCCAGGATTTTCAATTTCAACTGAGCTATTAGTGGCAGTATCCTCATTGTCAATTGGTGTGACAATATCGGTTTCAGTTTGAGGATTTGAGTCAGAAGCCAGTTGATCAACATCGGATGGATCGTCATCATTGACAATATTCTCAGGAGGTACTACTCTAGAATTGGAGATTGAGTCGTCAGAAGTAAGATCCAATCCATGAAGTAGAGACACCACCTGTTCTTCTTCACTAAATTTGGGAAGATTGAAAGAGTCCACCAACTTATCATACTCAAACAAGGAATCAGGTCCCTTGCCTTTTGGAGAATCAGTATATTTCATAAACCTTACTTCAAAATGTTCTTCTATTCTCCCAGTAGACTTGTTGAAAACTCTTTTATTTGGAGAGTTCACAGAATATCCCAAAAATAACCCATCGACTGCTTTTTCATCAAATTTGCCTACCGAGTCCTTGGTAATTAAAATTGTGCAAGGACACCCGAAAGGCTCAAGAAACTTCAAATTTGGTTTGCGATTATTCAGCAATTCGTAACATGTTTTCTTTCGCTTTTTAACAATCGAAACCCTATTTAACACATAGCAGGCAGTTTTAACAGCTTCTGCCCAAAAAGTGGTTGGCAGATGCGCATCAGACAACATGGTTCTTGCTGCCTCAATGATTGTCCTATTCTTTCTTTCAGCTACTCCATTTTGCTGAGGAGTACGAGCAGCACTAAACTGATGAAAGATTCCTTTTCGAAGACAATACATTTCCAAAGTTCTGTTCTTGAATTCTGTTCCATTATCACTGCGCAGTTTCTTGATTTTCAGATTACACAAATTTTCCAGTCTGTCGAATAAGTAAGTTAAAGTATCAGCTGTTTCATCCTTTCCAGCCAAGAAATATACCCAAGAAAACCTTGAGTAATCATCAGTAACAACCAGACAGTATGATTTTCCTCCAATACTTTTCTTATTCACAGGACCGAACAGATCCATGTGAAGCAGCTCCAATGGAGATTCAATAGAGTTCACCTGCTTAGACTTATGGAACTTCTTGTGTTGTTTCCCTTTGAGACAGGAAACGCATTCATCATCTGTTACGAATGACTTTTTGGGCACACCTAACACAAGATCATTATTAACAAGATAATTCATTCTGCGAAAATGAATATGTCCCATTCGTCTGTGCCAAAGCAGTGAATCTTTAGAAGATGCTTTTGATAGCAAACAAGTATGCTCCTTGGTAATCACAGTTTGCATCTCCAAAATGTACGAGTTGCGTACACGGGGTGCTCTCAGTAACACCCATTCCTCGGGAATAACAAATCCCGGTTTCAAAATTAAACATTCAACATCTGTAAATGCGGTAGTGAACTTCTTGTCGCAGACTTGAGAAACACTGATCAGATTGTGTTGCAGTTCCTCGACATAGTTCACTTTATCAAAACTTACTTGCCCATTAGAAAGAGTACCCTGACCCGTGATGTTACCACCTGTATCTCCCGCAAAAGCAACATGTCCTCCTCGATATGGTTTCACATCAGACAGAAGGGACATGTCAACAGTCATGTGCCGTGAGCAGCCACTATCCACATACCATTTACTTATTTGTATTTGATCTGACTGCTACAGCACAACATAGAGAGAAAGTTAGTTAGAAATGGAGACCCAGGCCTTTACAGACTTGGGTACTCCAGAGACCTCATCAATAATAACTACATCAGTTAAAACTTTGTTTTTCAATAAATCAGGTGCAATTCCTGATGCAGTATTACTTGATGATGAGTCATTTAACGACTCTTTTGGTCTCCAAATTTTCACAGGAACAATATTGGGTTGCTTGTTAACATTGTCAGGCTGTTTAACCAGATGTTTACTAGGCCTAGCAGCATTAACTTTCGGGATAGAAGTATGAGAGAGTGAACCCTTCTTTGAAAAAGATTTAACAGATGAATTTTTGTAAACAGAATTTCTGGGAACACCTTTTGAAAACTTCTTTCTCAAAAGCAACGGGCATTGACTAATCAAGTGACCTTGTTTCTTGCAGTAGAAACATGATCGTCTTTCCCTAAAGGTTCGGTCGTTACTGCCTAAAAATTAAGGTGAGACAGGTAACTTATGTGAGCACGTTGAAGTGGATGCCCCAGAATGTGAAACAGAAAGTTTAACAGAGTTCTTAAGTGATTTGTCATTAATATTCTGTATCTCTTTCCTTTTATGTTCAGCCTTAACCTTAGTATTCATTGGAAAAGTTTCATCATCTGATTCAGTAGAGAGAATGTGATGTTCAGGCTTAATGTTTTTCTTTTCACATTGAGGCACAAACTTACAGGGAACATCCTCAACTTCGACCTTTTCTTCAATAGTTTTTAAGGGAGCAGGCGGAAAACTACCAAAGGGGGTAAACTTGACGGTTTCTGAGGGGGTAAACCTAACAGGTTCAAAAGGCTTCACAGGTTCAGCCTTAATTGTCTTAGGTTTCTTCTTATCATGGTTAACTTCTATGTTGGCTTTATAGAATTCAGGCAACTTAAACGGATTCAAACTAACAGGTTCACATACAGGCATAGCTACTTTCTTAACAACAGGTTCATTAACTGATATTTCAATGGGCTTTGCATCTACTAAAGCAGTAGGCACAAAATCTTTAATTTCATCCTTAGACGGTCTACACAAATTCACATCTAAAGACGGAGGTGGTTGATTATGATAACCATAACCGGACTTATCTTTAGAACTAGTTCTACCCGTCTGCAGGATATCAGTAAAGACCAAGGCTGAAGTGTTGATATTCTTGAGTTTTCGTTGCAAATCAACAGCTTTGGCTTGAGAGTCAGCCAATTCCTTTTTCAAATGAGCAATCATTTTTAAGTAACTGTCAATTTCATCTTGATTACTGAAAATTAGAGCTTTCAGCTCCTTTTTATCTTCAATAAGTTGATTAATGTTACTTTCAAAGTGTTTCTCATTATTTTTTAAAACTTTGTTTGCTTCCATCAAATTCAAGATATCTGACTTCAAGTTGTCATTATGTTCCATAAGCCCATTTACTTTACCAGTTAAACTAATACATGAATCACAAGTAAATTTAGCAAATGGTACCTCATTGTTGATAGCCATGAAACATTGCTCTTGAGTTTCATGAGCAGAAAAATCATAAGCATCTCCATCCTCAATCAACAATGCAGCCTTAGCAGTAGTATGCTCAATCTGTTTTGGAACAACAGATGGTTTAGTGAAACCCGAAGCAGGCTGTCGTCCTTTCTCACATTCACGGGCAAAGTGTCCAAGATTCTGACACTTATAACACTTGATTTTGCTTTTATCGAATCCCGTTGGTGTTCGGTCAGCTGCATCTTCAAGAGATCTCTTTCCAGTTCGTCTTAGATAGTTTTTGGCTCTACGAGTGAGCATAGCCATATTCCATCTAATGTCGATCCTTTCTAACTCATCGGGATCAACCTGATTGAAGTCTTCATCAGTCAGTTCCAATGTACTGACTCTTTTAGAAAGAAAGTCTTCATATGATGACAAGAAAGCAGTAAACATGGCTGCATGTTCATCAGTGGTTGCTGAAGTAGGAACAGATGGTGATGAACATGTACTGCTTGAAGAAGCATTATAAGCTGGTAGGGCTGAAAATGTTCCTACAGTAGGATTACTGTAAGAAGAGAATCTCTGAGAATTTGTCTCAGCTGAGATGAAAGCTGTTCCACCATGACTTGATTCTGATGCACGAGCAGTAGATCTTGTTTCCTTCTTTTCAATATCCAATGCCCCAGCTTCAAGTTTTCCAATAAGATCATCCAGAGACAATTGCTTTGTTTTTGGATCGCTTTCTAATAACAAAACTCGTGTTTCCCAACTTGATGGCAGAGCAGCTAAAGCCTTTTTGTTAATCTCAGAATTTTTGAGATTATATCCGCCAGCTTGCAGTTCATTTACTGTGCAGGTAAATCTGCAAAGCATGTCTCTGACAGTTTCATTCTTCTGGATATAGAAATAATCAAACTGAGTTTTGACTAATTCCAATTTGCTTTCGATGTACTCAGTGTTGCCACAAAATCTCTTTTCAATTGCAGTCCAAAGATCATAAGCAATAGTTTGTGGAAACATATCCAAAACGTCTGTTGGAAGCGACATAGTAATAGCAGAATGAGTCTTCCGCTCAATTTCCCATGCTTTACGTTCTTCGGGAGTGTATGAGCGAATGGGTTTGGGTGGAGGAACACCCATGTGTTCTCCAAGGGCAACAGGCGGAACATATCGTTCAAGAAGGGCCAACTCCATATCAGGTTCGGTGAATAAAACAAACGATATGAACCGTTGTTTCCATGCTCGAAATGGCAAACCCGGTGCAAAATAAGGAGGTTTATTTGCACTACCAATCGTAGCATTATGTTGTAAAACTGCATCAACGCTTTGAAGAGACATGATGAAAATCTGCAAAACAAATCAGAAAATACACAACAAACAAACTGATTTTTGTCTAAGTCTGGAATTATGCGACACAGTGTTATGTCACAAAGTATCAATACGACACAGTGGTTATGTCGCAGAGAAGCAATACGACACAGGTGTTGTGTCGCTGAAGTTAATCAGACAGAAGACAAAAATGCGACACAATCGTTATGTCGTATGTTATGTCGCAAAGAGTGTCGCAGACCAGTCAAGGTCAAAATAATTGTGTCGTAGGCTTATGTCGTATACGGTGTCGCACGTTATGTCGCACGATATGTCGCAGACAAGTTAATGTCGTATTGGTGTGTCGTATGAACAGTGATACGACACAAGCCTTGTGTCGCAAAAGTGCACGTGCAGACAGTTTTTGAGCCCACAAAAATTTCAACTTTCAAAGTAAATCATAACCTACAACCCATACTTTTCTGCAGACGAAAAACCAGCTTTGGAAGCAAAATAATCATCAACTTTTACCAACCAAATCCAAAAAGTTAGACTAACAACTTTTCTTTGAAGATCAAGCAACAAGATGGATTAAACTAGCACTTTTGACCAAGAACACTTAAAAACATAAATTATGAAAATAATGTTTTTGGACCAAAATCTAGCACCAAACTAACTCGAAACCGCAACTCAAGAGTATGCGGCTCTGATACCAATTGTAGGTTCCATATACGGACCAAATCGAGTAGCTTGAACTTGTATATAGAAGCGGAAATTAAATACACAAGATATGCTAGATGTTCACAAGTAAATGACCAAAACACAAAGTGTGAGTTTATATATATTCAACAAGGAAGATTACAAACACTTTGAACTAGACACACAAAGATCAAAATAACACAATAATAGAGTTTTTCTTCTGTGATTTTCGTGGTGATATGTGTGTGTTTTGTGTTTTTGGCTCTCTAAACAGAAACTGGCGAGCTTCTATTTATAGTCTGGACCAAACTGTATGCGACACAAGCTTTGTGTCGCATAGAATGTTCATGCGACACAGTCCTTGTGTCGCATAGATTGCTTCTGTGACACAATTCTTGTGTCGCATTGAATCCTTCTGCGACACATTGCTTGTGTCGCATGACATACAAAAATTGTAATTAAATTAGAACTAAAACTATTCAATACGTAATTACAATTCCGACACGATTACAGACTGAGACCAACTGACAGACACACATTGATGTACCAACAGGGATTGAACACTTAACCCATGCTCAATTCACCCAAACCTAGGCTCTGATACCAATTTATAACACCACAAAGATTCAAGAGACATTTTTTTTAAACATATATCGGAAGCGATTAATACAAATCATGCATTATAGATTTCGTATAACATAATTCCCAAAACACAATCTATGCATGCATGATGAGTTGATACAATAACCATATTAACTACAAACATTAAGTTAGGTGTTATTTAAATTCAAAACATAAGTTTATAAACGACGACATGTCATATAGTCAGAGTAGGCAGTCAAACATTCTTCAAACCAACTTCTTGCCCACCCACATCAAAAGTAATCTGCAAGAAGTGAGGAGAGGGATTAGCACGAAGCTAAGTGAATAGATCACAACTATCAATCTGAACTATCATAGCAATTGATCACCACAAAGCATCACAACAAATACATCAAAGAGGATCGGTGGTCCTTGAGGTACCCTCATGCCGCGGTGGTTCCCCAAGTAACGCTTATAACCACTGAAGGCCAAACAGTGGTCTTACCGATAGTTTAGTACCATTACTACATACGACATGATTTCAATAAACAACACATGTACAAAGTCATCATGTCGTCCAAAGTAATAGTATCCAAACCCAATATCATATTGACCCCTGACAAGATAGCACATTCCATAATCATCATGGCAAAATGTACTTATTCAACATATAACTGTAAAACCATGTTTACCCGTTGTAACCGGATTGTTACAACTAATTCAGAAGAGAGTCAATGATCCACTCACCCTTCACAATCACCGTCTTCACTCAAAGATCTAATATTATTGAGTCTTCGGTTTATCTGAGAACATAAGAGGATTTCAAGTTAATATTCATTTCATATGATATCTAACTTTCATTAGACACTTATTATCAGTTCCGCAAACATTAAGTACCATAAAGATAGTATACAAGTTGATTAACTCAAGCCCTAGCAAGCTAGAATAATAAATCCTGCAAACAGAGGGAATCCGCCGGATTCCATGAGAATCCGCCGGATTCGAATGAATACGGCCGGATTCCCATGAATCCGCCGTATTCCACACCTCTTTCAGCTCCAATTTGGGACAGAACCTCAACTAAGGAATACGCCTCGGGAATACGCCGGATTCCCACGAATCCGGTTCCCATGATGGCCTGAATCCGCCGTATTCCAAAGAATACGACCGGATTCCCGATTGACTCAGACTGGCATAAAAAGGGGGAATCCGCCCGGATTCCCGTGAATCCGCCGGATTCCCAAGATCATCAGGCACGCCCAGATTCTGCAAGAACTCAACTTGAACCAAAAGCCACAACTTACCAAATTTGAACACTTTGCACGATTTATACACACAAGTAACTTAAGGTATCATCATATATCAAGTTCTAACAACAATAATCTCATCAATCATCAAACCTACACATTTCTACTCCTTTCACTCAATTTCATCAAACCCTAACATATAAACATATATTCAAAGCAAATTTAAACTTACAATCGAGATAGCAACAAGGTAGATGATGATGTTGATAAGTGGTAACCACGAATCCAAGCTCTAATCGATTTCCCAAAGTTTTCTTTTTGATTTCATAGTTCTTAGTGTGTGTGAAATGGAGTTAGAATGAATTGGGGGAAAACAAAATAAACCGATCCACCAACTAAGGGTGGGTATAAGTTGGTACCAAATTATACCCGCTCTAAACCTATTGTCTGGAACCTAAAAACCGTTTGCGCGAAAATATATTTTATTATACCGTCAACTAAATTTATTTAAAACAAGTAATAATTTATGTATCACAATAAATCGTTTGACCATTTACCCTATTAATTTCAATTAGGCAAATAATACGAATTATTTCTAAACTCAATTAAATAAGCAAATGAATCAAGTAATTTACCAAATTTCTCCTAGGCCGGTAATGAGGATGTTACAGTATTTATATCATAACAATCATAACTGACATTTAATATTCATCAATATGTTATGTCAGTTACATCAGTTATAATACAATCAAATAATTATGGGATTAAATATCTTGTAACCTAAATAATTTATGATGTGCTAAATTTCATTATTAATTAACTATTTATTGTTTAAAGACTAATTAAGATTCTTGGAAGGGTAAATTAGTAATTTGTATTGTCCCCTTTTTAAGATTAAGACTTAGAGTCCAAACTCTTTATTAAGTAGTATAGAAGTATAGATAAGAAAAAGGGAAAAAAAACAATTCAAGAGAGAATTATAAGAGAAACAAGAAGTGAGTTTGACTGATTCATTTCAACATGGAATGATTCGTACACCAGCAGTGAAAGATATGGATATGTATTGTACATGCCAACGAACAGATCATCTAAATTTAAGGGCCTTCAACTTTTACAAGCATGTGTTATACTTGCTATAAATTCAATGCGAAGAGAAAGAAGTTGTTGTTATACTATTTGAATAAACTAGAAATTGAACAATTTTATCATTAGATTTATAAAATTTGACGAAAAGGATTCCTTTTATCCGTAATATAATATCTTCAAACAACATGACCCAAATCATATAGGGCTCAATCCTAAAAAAAAACTTTTAATTCCACAACATCATAAGAGTGGCTTAACTGATTGACAATGATCTCAATCGAAAATATATTATAGAGTATTTATTATAGAGATTTAATCACCCAATCTCGCTTCGAAGAATGTTCGGGGAATAGCGCTTTTGTAAAAAAAATCGCTAGTTTTTTTCGAAGTTCACTTCTTGTAATATTAATGTATTTTTTTCTATATCTGTATTTGAATGGGAATACACATAAATTTCTTTCTATTAGGGTCTATTTTTATATTGCATCGAGCTTCTCAAATTCATGTGTCGGGAGTGTACACCATTATTTTTTATTTGGGTACTTTGATTTACAATATTGTATAATATGTGTAACACTATAAGACACAATTAGTGGGGTACAAAGAAAAAAATGACTACCATATTTTATTTTTAATTTATGTTAATTTTTTTAATATATATTGATAAACATATTCATATAAGATTTTGCTACCAGCTGAGTCACTATTTTATAAGTAAGCTTATAACACCCCTCGTTAATTATAAACATTTAATATAATATTTGCGACTCGGAAGCGTATATTTAAAACATACTATCAATGTACTCAAAATGTCAATAAACTTTTTCAAATTTAATACATGACATTTCAACAAACTCGGTGTTATATAATTCAAAACATTTCTATAGTTATCAAAATAACATCAGAGTAACAGCCTGTCAAACATTCCATCAATTCCAAACACTTCCTGCCCTGCCCAATATGTCCCCTCTATTTTAACCTGCAGGAAGAACTGTGGTGGGGTTAGCATAAAACTAAGTGAATGAAACTATAAGCAACAGTACAACCTAGCATAACAATCAGTTTACATCAAATAACAATAAACAGAAAATCAATCATTCACTCGACATCCAATCAATGTCAAGCTACACCAATCAAACATTATAAATCGTCATGAGGACCGGTGGCTCCTGAGATACCCTAATACCGGTTTGGTACTCAGGGAACCCTTATCAATCATCTGTATTGGCCTATACAGAATTACCGGTAACCAGTTGTTAATCACACACGACCTAGATCTCCAAACCAACATTTCAAGTTTCAAGATCTCCTGTCGTCTACAATAACAACCAAGTCCAACTGTCAAGTCAAGTTGACCTCAGAATCTTACATACTAGCTCAAACAGCAAAGTAAGCAACTAGTCAAACTATCATGGCAAGATATCTCAACAATTACATTCTATCAAAGTAATACTATAATTACTTGTTGTAAATCAAATCATTACAACTAAATCACACTGAGGTTACAGATCCACTCACCGACTACCTCAGACCTCCACTCAGTAGTCTAATATCACTGAGCCTTCTCCACATCTGAGAATCAACCAATCAAATATAAGTTAGTAATCAAATCATAAATACTGAACTTATATCAATCTTTAACATTAGGAACTTAACATAATCTACATCAAGATTACTAGTTCCTAACTATCCACTAATGATTTATAATATAATCATTATCATCTATTAACATATATCAATTAGCAATCATATTACTTATTTACAAACAAACAATAAATGTTGTACCTGCTCTTCAAGCCGCCGGCTTCCTCTTAGAAGCCGCCGGCTTCCTAACCTCACCCGCCGGCTTCACTTCAACAACCGCCGGGTAATTTACCAAATGTGGTAACAGAACTAAAACCCGTTTTAAAGCTTATACCAACCGCCGGGTCGGGTTTATACCCGCCGGTTTCCTACAAAACATCACAAGCCGCCGGCTTGGCTTATGAAGCCGCCGGCTTCGGCTAACAAGAACAAGCCGCCGGCTTGGCCAAAGAAGCCGCCGGCTTCTGGCCTCGTCCCAGCCCAGCACGAACAGCAGAAACCCTAACTCGCGGGTTTAATCCCCAAAACACCAAAAACTCGTTTTTAAACGGTTATAAACCTCAAATATCATCACATAATCAATATGTAACACTTATAACCTGTTTCTAACATCCAAATCTCTCAAATCATCAATTTACCCAAATTCAATCAAAATCAAATTCTTAAATACACAAGAATACTTACTGATTGAAGAGCATAATGATGATAATCTGATCATGATGAAGTTTCACGAGAATCACAACTTCCTGATTTGATTTCTAGTTTGATTTGGAGGTTTTCAGAGAGTTTCTGTGAGTTTCAGAATAAAATGAATAACTTTCCTAAATAGGAAAGGATATATATAAGTCGGCTCATCCAACCGCCTTTAATATACGGGTATAATTTAATACCCCATCTCAATCTATTGTCTGGAACCCGAAAACCATTTGCGAGTCCAAACATTTTAATGTACCGTCAACTCTATTAATTTACAACAATTAATAATTCACTTATCACATTGGAAGATTCGACTCCTATTCCAATTATTTCAACTATTTCAAACAATATTATTTCCAAACACATTTAAATCAAGAAATAATATATAAACAACTAGGTCCATTTCGAGGATGTTACAACTCTCCTCCCCTTAAAGGGATTTCGTCCCCGAAATCTAACCTCAATCAGTCTAACTAATGTGATATAATCACATATATCTTAATATACATTTGTCCTCAATAGCAACTTACAACTATACTTAGACTGTTTGAATTCTTTCCACATGCACATATCCAAATGTACATGCTTCTATCTTTTCCTATGCACACATACAGTGCATCCATCCAACATCTCATAGGAACCAATCATCTATCTAATTCCTTTATCACCAATCAGATAAAGGTTTAAAGCACCCTATCACTTTAACCAACAACAATAAGTGAAACCTAACATCACTTACTAGGTCTACACAACCAGAAATTAGCAACATGCTAAAATCTTTAACCTATTCTCACTGTTCATCACTGTTAACAATAAAACAGAAACAATAACAATAACAGTGGTTATAGAACCACAACACACTTAACAACACTGAAAGTTAATTTCAGTTCACGACTAACAACCAGTCTAGTATACAGATAACAATTTCAAATCTCTACTATCAAAGATTTGAAATTCAAATCTAGGTTAACTTTTCATCCAAAAGTTTCATACCTACTCTTGTGAATAACCTACCATATTCACATATCACTTTAATCATATGAAATCCTTTACTTAAAGTAATCCAGATTCATATCACCTTAATAAGCACAGCAGAGGTCACACTCAGTAGGTAAAACTACAATCAACAAGTACTTTGCTCAATCAACAATAGTACCACAATCAAATATTACCTACATTCAACCAACCTCTACATTGACTTATTTCTGCTTGTAACTCCTTTCATTACAATCTATCAATTGTCAACAACAACAATTTACACAACCAATAATCACAACACTAATGATTATACACTACAGTATACCCATCAATACTTACTATGTATCTCCAGAGTCTAACTAACCATCAAGTTAAAACTTATTTATTACTTAAACTGGTAAGACATCAATAATATTCTCTTAGCAACCAGTTATTTCAATTCAACTTTACAATCTTAAACTACTAATCACAAGCAATTAGAATTTATACAACTTTAACCACCCAATCATTCAACACTAGATCCCGTCAATCTAGCAACTAAGTCAGTCTTAATCCACATATTATGATACTACAGGTCAAGCATCACAATATCACACTATCAAAATGTGCTACTTTCCAACACATTTCCAACAAAATCTACATCAAGTTAATCACAATTAACTAACCTCCACATATCTTATGGCATATTTTAATTCATTCTATTAAAACTTATCATGCCATTTATTATCATGTATACCACACATACATACCTACACTATTTTAGATATTCTCTAAAATGGACACATACACAACAATTCCATTTCATTCTATATACTAGGTCATTCAGACTGTTAAAGTCTTTATCAAGCCTTCTCAATACTACTATTCATCACATATCCATACCACAGGACATGGAACAATCAATAACTCTATGTTTCACTTATATACTTATCAACTAGTATATAACTTAAACATTTCATTCTAAACTTTCAAGAAAAGTTTGGTGAATACAATCATCACCTATCAATCTCAAGGTTTCTCTTACCCTCTAACACATACAATTTCTTAAAATATGAACAATCATTCAATTCATATTTCCTCAATTTATCAAACAAAGATCAACTAAATCTTTAACACCATCCAACTCCAGATATACTTTCATATCATACCTTATTTGGATCTAATCCCAATTTACCACTTTATCACTTACTTTAGTTGTATACAATCAACAAATAACTAAAGAATCCATTCAATTCTTTCGATACTTAAGTGATTCACCATGAGGTACCAGTCAACCTATGCAACCCTTAATAATAACTTTCAATTATTTCTTATCTCACATTCTTACCCAATCAAAGCTATCATCACAAGCCTCATACACTGGTAAGAAATTTCTTATCACAATTCTAATCAATGTGACTTAATTTACATCCCTTAACAAATTATAACTGTCATGTCATACAATGACCTCACATCTGTATAATTTTTTCAACACATATTCAGTTCAAATATTAAATATTACCCAACTGAATACTCAATTATACTTAACACTATTTCAATTACTTAATACTAGCTTTAAGTAATAACTCAAGTCTCACAAACTTAGATCATTCATCTATCTCCTTTGGATTTTCAATGACCCGTTTCAACATAATGTGACCAATCTAGGAATTCAATCACATTCCACACAATCATAACATTTCAATCTATGTTAGACTATTTCAACACAAACAGTTGACTATGTGTCAACCTTGATCTCAATCAACCAATCAATAAAATCCTCTAACTGCTGTTTCTCAAGTTTGACCTATCCTCAAACCAATCACAAGCAATTAATTTTATACACAGTTCTCTATTCATGGTTTGACTTTCAAAGTTAACATACTATCAATATTAACTCACAACAAACCATTTCATCTTATATGTTCACCTTCAAACATATATTTTAAATTATTACTTTCAATAATCTTATCAATCCTTCACAAGGACAAGGTCAACCTACATCAGTATTGGCTCCATACAAGCCATTCCATATTATATGTTTACTTTCAAACATATATTTCACATTATTACTCTAAATAATACTAAGAATCCTTAAACCAAACAATATCAACATATTTCAACTTTGGCTTCATACAAGCCAATTATAATATAGTGGTTCACTTAAACACTATACAAATTCACCTATGGACAATTTGACACAATCAGTTACAACTACATTTTTAACAAAATCAAATTTGTCAACTAGGTTTATCATCAAAACCTCTATCAATGACAACTATCATTTACACTCTCACCTTTACAGTCTAAAGGTCACAGTTCTATCAACTGATTGTTTTCTTATCAAAACAATTATTAAACAACTTAGCATACTATCATGCTCCATTTCCAAAATCACATTACATTTCTTTTATATCAAGTAGCCTCAACAAGTTCATGTGACACAACATAATATAACAACGGTGATCAGGTGTTGCAAGATTATGTTCTTCACAATCCATTCTCAGGCTACTCTACATTATAATTATCAATGTGATCTACTCTTATCTCATATATATTAAATACTTTATGATTTCAAATCAATCATAATCTATTTAATAGTTTCTAACAGCTGATACATACTCAAAATCAGCTTACTACTTTACATATTCAACCTTACATATGCAAGTCATCTCACATACACACAATGTTCTAATTTTCAACAACTGAATTACTCAGTATATCACTTATCTGAAACCTCAAACATATGATAACCTATCATCATAGTTTCAACACTTAACACTAATCAATGTCCCTATTTACCTCAAAATTCAGGACACATCTTACTTAATTATCATCACTTTGACATATGCTATCATATCAAGCATCACTGTCACAACAAGCATATTCAATCATGTTACTATAAAACATTTCATTTCTTAATTTACAATTGACCAGAAAGATCTACCACTTCCTTAATCAATTTAGCTTTATCATAAGCCATATTTCTTATAGACCTATCAGTCTTGGTTTAGCTCAAAGGTTTAGCTATAGTCAAAACATATCATATAGCCACATAAACACATATTTCCTCAAATAGCAGTCATTATCAAATCAAATGACACAACAGTCCTTAAACAGGATTCAAATCACACCCTGTAACCAATCTACTAATATCATACTATCAATTATTTTGTCTCACCAATAAAGACACTCCTTAGGTTCCAACATCAATCCTGTTAAAACCTTAATCTACTCTTTATCTACTCATTTAATCACATTTCTGCATTTTCAATTCAATCAGAAATAACCACCACAATGAGTATCCCATTCAATACCTCTATCCTCATGTCAACCTATAACAATCATTAGTTGACTCAAAACTGGGGAATCATATCAGTCTGACTAAATTAACTTCACAACAAAGCTTACTCAACATAACAGAGTAAACAATTCAAGTTAATTTAAATTAACATAGGCTTATCGAAGATTACCTGGCAATCTTAAGCCAACGAGTATTGAGGAAACATGAAATATACCAATCAGATACTCATGTTCCTCCGTCTCTGCAATCAAACAACAACTTCACAACTTGTTAAGGGTTAGTACATATTCAACTAATCACTTTCTCACACATTCACTAATCAACTAAACCCACACCCACTGGAATGTTTGACTCAACTCATCAAAGTTTAGGATTGAACATTCTATCAAGTCCAATTCACCCAAACTATTGCTCTGATACCAGCTTATGTAACACCCCCAAATTTAACAGTTTGCGGAAGCGATGTTTTGGGTGTTACTAATCAATAATCACAAGCACAAAGGATACAGTGAACGACTCTAAATGAGACGTTCGAAAAGTTATTACATTAATACATAAGTAGTTTCAAAATACAAGCTCGAGTTCAAGTAAATTCCTAGAGATTCTAATACATAACAACTAGTACAAAAGTAATGTATAAAAATCTCCAAGCTTGTAATGCATGCGACTCGAGCTAAGTAAGCTTATCCTGCTGGGCATCCCTACTGATGCTGTGTACCTGAGAAGCATTACTAAAACGGTCAACCAAAAAGGTTGGTGAATCTCACAGGTTTGTAAGTAAGTAAGCAGTTGAACACACAAGTAGTATTTATAAATCATAGCCAGCCAGTAAGTAACGATCACAGGTTATGCTCATCGTTTACTTAAGTTTTAATAAGTGGGTGGTTGCAAGTTATGCTAACCGTTTGATACAATTGCCATGAGCCACCATAGTTGAAGCTTAACGTACAGTAAATATAGGTACCCCCTCATGAATGTAATCCAAAACATTCATACGGAACGAGTAAGAAACGCCCGTTTCTACAGGAACGGTTCGTGGTAGTGCTTGCTACCCCGGGCGGGGATTGTCAGTCCCATATGGATCCATATACTAAAACTCGCGCTTATCACATAACTAACAACTATGGTTCAGGAGGATTTCATTGGATTAGTCGTAAACTCATGCAGTTGGCGTATTCGTAATCTCATACAGTAAGTAAATCATGGCAGCAAGTAAGTTTTGTGTGATCATGTAAAACAGTAATGCATCTCACCCCTGAGTATAAAACAGTAAAGTAGGGGCTGTGAGACTCACCTGAGTCTGGCAGACAATGCAGTAAGTAAGCAAGTAGTATCCCGAACTAGCAACCCTTAGCGTCCTAATACGCATAAGGTTTAGTAAGTAAATGGAATACTTGTAAAGTATCCACGCTAGTTGTTCCCAAACTAGTTAATGTCCATTAGTTTGTTTGTAAGTTTGTAATCGTTGGTAAACCGTAGTTTGTATAAAAGTTGTACTGTCCGTTTGTTATCGGTGTATAATAATAATTCCATCCATTATTATTATGTATTCATAGTAGTTGTACAGTTGTAAAGTATACGCGTATGATCGTTTGTTTGTATTACAACATGTATCGTTTGCGTAAGTTCCAATGGGCTTAAACCCCAAAGGGTACGAGTGAAACCTCGTAAGTATTCGAGCGTATGTTCGTATCAGTTAACGTGTAATCCAGCACGTAACTAGTGAGTGAACTTGTAAGTTCGTATCGGATGTAATCCCGTGTAATGTACAAGTGTAAGTTCGTTGGAGTGTAATCTCCTAAGTATTTCGAGTGTAAACTCGTGTGCGTGTGTGAGTGAAATCTCACGTTAATTTAGCATAGTCTTGTATGTATTCAAGTGTTGTTGTATACTTTCAAAAGTATAGTATTTTCAGGTATAAGTAGCATCGTATTTGATTTAGTAGTTGAAAAGTGATTCCAACACTTAGAATATATTTTGTTTTCTGATCTGGGCTTTCTGCGACACAAGGCTTGTGTCGCAGACCGTATGCGACATAAAGTCTGTGTCGTATGGATTTGTTTCTGATTTCGTGTTTATGCGACACAATGGTTGTGTCGCAGACAAGGGTACGACACAACGATACGACATAGTCGTTGTGTCGCAATCAAGCGATAAGTAAATTTTGTGTCGTAGATGGTACGACATATAATGCAACATAAGAGTTGTGTCGCATACATGGCGACATAACGTGCGACATAACATGCGACATAGCGTAGTGTCGCATGAAATTTCGGTCCGATGCGACACAAGAGGTCTGTTCGGAAATTTAGTTTCCGAAAACGTATTTTCCGGTGTCCGTTGGGTCTAGAACTTTTATACTAGTTTTAATATGTTGTAATAAGTTCATAATAACTATTGGTATTCGTTTTTAATGTTTGTGGCGTCGTTTTCTTTAAAATGACCAAAACCGACATTTACGTTAACGTGTTCAAAAACGAGTTTAAATTACATATTTGGACATTACTAAGTTAGGGAAACAATAATCTAGCAAAATAAATGTAATCGGAAAAGTTTCGGGTCGCCGGAAAACTTACAAAGTTGTCGAAACGAAAATCCGAAAAGATAGGTTTGTAGCCCTCGTTCTCGTGATCACTTTTCTCCAAACCGAGCCTAGCCTCCGAGGTGTTTTAATGGTGTTTTAGTGTGGGTTTTAGAGAGAGAGAGAGAAACCGTAGAGAGAGAGAGAGAGAATAATGGAGGGAGTGGTGTTTGTGTTTGAGTGTGGGAAAGGAGAAAGGGGTGAGGGCTTAATGCCCCCTCACCTAGGCCGGCCCATGGTGGGGTCCACCATGTGTGGATCTCACCAATTTTGTTTCCTCGCGTACGCGCTCCGTGCGGTGTTCGTTTCCCCGGTCGTTTAAACGTTAAAAATCAATTTGTACGCGATTAAATATACATTTTAAATTACGAAATATTACTCGATAATTAAGTTGAAGTATTTTATCAAAATACTAGTTTTTGAGTTATAAAACATAACTTTGTTTTGTTTTGTCGGTTGGTCGAATTTTCGGAGAGTTCGGTGACGTTTTAATTAAAACATACGTTTCCCGTTATATTATAAACATAATATAAAGTAATTGTCAAAGTAATTAAATAATTTCACATTATTTAATAATCGTTTTACCAATGTCCGCAAGTTTGTACACTTGTTGTTTTATACGATTTGTACGAATCGTATACGCGTATATATACATATATTCCATCCATATATATATATAAAGTAAATAACGTATATAATCCTATTTCATATTATATACATGTAATAATCACGTAATTAGGAAAATTTTAAATTGATCCAAATTTTGGGGTTGTTACATTCTCCCCTTGTTAATAAAATTTCGTCCCGAAATTTGTTCGAAGTAGTAATCGGTAGTTCTATACTAGTCAAGTAGCTACAATTGTGTACTAGTAGCCTACAGTAGTAGGGTAGGTCCTACAGCGTTTGAGATCAAGTAGTTGTCAGGTGGTAACGTACCCTAAATTTTGTTGCCTGATGGTAGTGGGCATTGGGCCTTGAGATGGCCAGCACTCCCACAGTTGAAGCAGAGTTTCACCTTAGGAGGATTCGTACTTTTAGGGTAGGATTTGCATCGATCGGTGGGTATGGTACACGGTCCTTCATGATGCCGAGTGCATCGGGAACAGAAAGGTTTCTTTCCCAAGTAATTTCCTGAAGAGTTGGAGGGAGTAATCTTCACCCTTTTTGTTGGGGGTGACGTACAGTCAGTGTCGGTATCCTCTTCAGTAGGAGTACTTTGTGAAGTTGGTGGTGAAGTAGGGTTTTCTAAAGCTATCAAACGTAGCTCGTACTCACGTATACGTATGTCATTTTGGAAAGCAATTCGTCGTAGGTCATCAATGTCTTCCCGTGCTTCAGTCAGTTGTTTACGTAGCGATTCAATAGTTTGGTTAAGGTGGTTGACTGATTCAGTAGTCAAGGTTTCATCAACTGATGCTTTTGCAGCAGTTAGAGCAGCAGGAGAGGCAGGTGCTGCTGCTGATTCAGCGGAGTGTTCTGTATCACACTCGAGTTCGAGGAGGTAAGGAAACATCTTCGGTTCCTCACTGAGCAGTTCATTTTGCAGTGTAGGGTTGTTGACGGAGTGAGTTGTCATTTCCTACGAAATAAGTGTTCTATTTAAGAATTTGCCTCAAGTAAGTGAAGTTATATTAATTTATCTATTTAAATTAACGAATAGTATACGAGTTCCCGGTCTCAACCAGTGTGAGATAATTGGGAAGGGAGTTTAGTTACTGTATCTAAAGTGTAAGGCAAATTGCGTTGTCGGGATTTAAGTAGTCGGTCGTTTCCTAATCCTATTGTGTACTTAGGATCAAAGAAAACACACAGAATAAAATACAGTTATACATAAATCATTAAGCGAGAGATTTATGAGAAAACAGATTCGGGTAGTCAAAGAATAAGCGTACCCGGGTTGAGTAAATCACAGAGTCTCGGGTTCGGGTCATCTTCCCTAGCATTGATTACATAAGCTCTACTCCTTGTATTGTTGGTGCGGGGTTTCAGCTTTGGGCAATCCTTCCTGAAATGCCCGGTACCATTGCACTCGTAGCAGGTTTTGGGTGCAGGAGTATCAGTACCAGTGGGGTTGGTTCGACAGTCTTGGGCCAGGTGCCCGAATTTCTTGCACTTAGTGCAGGGACAGGAGCCGTTATGATGGCGGCTACATTTGGAGCAGTAAGGCTTGCTCCCCTTGTAAGCCTTCGAGTCATTTGTATTGACAATTGCAAGCTTCTTGTCGGAGGTAGAGTTGGATGAGTGGGGACTTACTTCCCATTTACGTTTGTTATTCGCAGGCGGGGTTGAAGTCGAACCACGGCGGACAGAATTGGCCGTTAACTCATGAGCCATACGAATGGCGCTCTGAATGGTTCCCGGTTAGGACGAAGTAACTAAGTCTTGTAGTCGCTCGGGAAGTCCATCAACATACTTTTCGATCCTTTTGTATTCGGGATCAACCATGGATGGGCACAGAAGTGCCAGCTGGTGAAAGCGGTTGGTGTAACCGGTGATGTCGTCACCCTGCATCTTGTGATTCCAGAATTCCACTTCCAATTGTTTCAGCTCATCTCTTGGGCAGTACTCGCCCCTCAGCATATTCTTCAGTTCATCCCACTGTAGTTTGTAAGCATCGGCAACGCTCACAGTCAGAGCATAAGTGTTCCACCAGGTAAGGGCGGTGTCAGAAAAGGTACTGGCGGCGAACTTAACTTTATCCTCTTCCTTGAGTTGCAGATGAGGAACACGGATTCGATTTTCTCGGTCCAGCGAATCAGACCAATCGCTCCTTCAGTACCTGCAAAGCTCAATGGTTTGCAGTTTTGGAAGTCTTTGTAGGTGCAGGTTTTGGGTGGAGGTGTATTGTTAGCCGTATCTTCGCTACCAGGATTGGTTGCTCGGACAGCTAGAGCTTGAGCCACACTACGGGCAATGATACCCGCTACTTCGGCTTCAGTAAGAGTGATTTGACGTCGAGGAGGCATGTTCCTTGAAACAATAAATAAAGAACATGTGAAGGTTTGAACAAGGATTATGATTGTGATGATTTAGTAAGTTTAGAGAAATTACGCCAAGGTTTTAAAGGTAGTTTAAAATTATGTACTATGAATAAGTTTATACGGTTTTTGAAGTTTTTGAAAATTTTATGAAAACATTTTTGTGAGAAATTTTGTAACATGTTTGATAAAGATACATTTGTTATAAAATTTTGATAATAAAAATCGGTTGTATAATTTGAAGTCTGACAAAAATTGAGTAAAAATGGTTTTTATTAGGTTACACCTAACGGTACAGTAGTGTACATCGTAGAATATTATGAACGTAGAATTTGGTAGGAATAGTAAATGAAAACAAGGTCTCGATCTTCATATCGAAGGATGTTCGAGTAACTATGGTTGTCGGTCATAATGGTGTGGAGATCTTCGGACGTATGTCGGTAATCGTGAATTTATAAAAATTAAATAAGGACAGAATGACGAGAATCGAGTTGTCGTTTGTTCGATGAAATGTTAAGGAATATTAATTTCGTAGTAGTCGAGAGAGAGTATAGTATCGGGGAAAGAGGCCTATGTATATATATATATATATATATATCACATAACCGCCTAGTTCGTGTCTAGCACAATCACGTAAAAGTCCCGGTTCTCTCGAGGTCAGAGTCAACTAATGCATTCCGGTTCAACATAACCCCTTTCAGAACTCACATCATCTTCATTTAATTGTACATAGTTGATCAGGCTATGTTAAATTAAACTTGTATGCTGTAATTCCTGAACCAGTTATACTTAATGGGGAATACTGCCTAACGGTCATAGTCTAGGCCCACTAAATGCAACCTTGTTCACTATAACCTTAGGCTCTGATACCAATCTGTAACACCCCCAAATTTAACAGTTTGCGGAAGCGATGTTTTGGGTGTTACTAATCAATAATCACAAGCACAAAGGATACAGTGAACGACTCTAAATGAGACGTTCGAAAAGTTATTACATTAATACATAAGTAGTTTCAAAATACAAGCTCGAGTTCAAGTAAATTCCTAGAGATTCTAATACATAACAACTAGTACAAAAGTAATGTATAAAAATCTCCAAGCTTGTAATGCATGCGACTCGAGCTAAGTAAGCTTATCCTGCTGGGCATCCCTACTGATGCTGTGTACCTGAGAAGCATTACTAAAACGGTCAACCAAAAAGGTTGGTGAATCTCACAGGTTTGTAAGTAAGTAAGCAGTTGAACACACAAGTAGTATTTGTAAATCATAGCCAGCCAGTAAGTAACGATCACAGGTTATGCTCATCGTTTACTTAAGTTTTAATAAGTGGGTGGTTGCAGGTTATGCTAACCGTTTGATACAATTGCCATGAGCCACCATAGTTGAAGCTTAACGTACAGTAAATATAGGTACCCCCTCATGAATGTAATCCAAAACATTCATACGGAACGAGTAAGAAACGCCCGTTTCTACAGGAACGGTTCGTGGTAGTGCTTGCTACCCCGGGCGGGGATTGTCAGTCCCATATGGATCCATATACTAAAACTCGCGCTTATCACATAACTAACAACTATGGTTCAGGAGGATTTCATTGGATTAGTCGTAAACTCATGCAGTTGGCGTATTCGTAATCTCATACAGTAAGTAAATCATGGCAGCAAGTAAGTTTTGTGTGTTCATGTAAAACAGTAATGCATCTCACCCCTGAGTATAAAACATTAAAGTAGGGGCTGTGAGACTCACCTGAGTCTGGCAGACAATGCAGTAAGTAAGCAAGTAGTATCCCGAACTAGCAACCCTTAGCGTCCTAATACGCATAAGGTTTAGTAAGTAAATGGAATACTTGTAAAGTATCCACGCTAGTTGTTCCCAAACTAGTTAATGTCCATTAGTTTGTTTGTAAGTTTGTAATCGTTGGTAAACCGTAGTTTGTATAAAAGTTGTACTGTCCGTTTGTTATCGGTGTATAATAATAATTCCATCCATTATTATTATGTATTCATAGTAGTTGTACAGTTGTAAAGTATACGCGTATGATCGTTTGTTTGTATTACAACATGTATCGTTTGCGTAAGTTCCAATGGGCTTAAACCCCAAAGGGTACGAGTGAAACCTCATAAGTATTCGAGCGTATGTTCGTATCAGTTAACGTGTAATCCAGCACGTAACTAGTGAGTGAACTTGTAAGTTCGTATCGGATGTAATCCCGTGTAATGTACAAGTGTAAGTTCGTTGGAGTGTAATCTCCTAAGTATTTCGAGTGTAAACTCGTGTGCGTGTGTGAGTGAAATCTCACGTTAATTTAGCATAGTCTTGTATGTATTCAAGTGTTGTTGTATACTTTCAAAAGTATAGTATTTTCAGGTATAAGTAGCATCGTATTTGATTTAGTAGTTGAAAAGTGATTCCAACACTTAGAATATATTTTGTTTTCTGATCTGGGCTTTCTGCGACACAAGGCTTGTGTCGCAGACCGTATGCGACATAAAGTCTGTGTCGTATGGATTTTTTTCTGATTTCGTTTTTATGCGACACAATGGTTGTGTCGCAGACAAGGGTACGACACAACGATACGACATAGTCGTTGTGTCGCAATCAAGCGATAAGTAAATTTTGTGTCATAGATGGTACGACATATAATGCGACATAAGAGTTGTGTCGCATACATGGCGATATAACGTGCGACATAACATGCGACATAGCGTAGTGTCGCATGAAATTTCGGTCCGATGCGACACAAGAGGTCTGTTCGGAAATTTAGTTTCCGAAAACGTATTTTCCGGTGTCCGTTGGGTCTAGAACTTTTATACTAGTTTTAATATGTTGTAATAAGTTCATAATAACTATTGGTATTCGTTTTTAATGTTTGTGGCGTCGTTTTCTTTAAAATGACCAAAACCGACATTTACGTTAACGTGTTCAAAAACGAGTTTAAATTACATATTTGGACATTACTAAGTTAGGGAAACAATAATCTAGCAAAATAAATGTAATCGGAAAAGTTTCGGGTCGCCGGAAAACTTACAAAGTTGTCGAAACGAAAATCCGAAAAGATAGGTTTGTAGCCCTCGTTCTCGTGATCACTTTTCTCCAAACCGAGCCTAGCCTCCGAGGTGTTTTAATGGTGTTTTAGTGTGGGTTTTAGAGAGAGAGAGAGAAACCGTAGAGAGAGAGAGAGAGAATAATGGAGGGAGTGGTGTTTGTGTTTGAGTGTGGGAAAGGAGAAAGGGGTGAGGGCTTAATGCCCCCTCACCTAGGCCGGCCCATGGTGGGGTCCACCATGTGTGGATCTCACCAATTTTGTTTCCTCGCGTACGCGCTCCGTGCGGTGTTCGTTTCCTCGGTCGTTTAAACGTTAAAAATCAATTTGTACGCGATTAAATATACATTTTAAATTACGAAATATTACTCGATAATTAAGTTGAAGTATTTTATCAAAATACTAGTTTTTGAGTTATAAAACATAACTTTGTTTTGTTTTGTCGGTTGGTCGAATTTTCGGAGAGTTCGGTGACGTTTTAATTAAAACATACGTTTCCCGTTATATTATAAACATAATATAAAGTAATTGTCAAAGTAATTAAATAATTTCACATTATTTAATAATCGTTTTACCAATGTCCGCAAGTTTGTACACTTGTTGTTTTATACGATTTGTACGAATCGTATACGCGTATATATACATATATTCCATCCATATATATATATAAAGTAAATAACGTATATAATCCTATTTCATATTATATACATGTAATAATCACGTAATTAAGAAAATTTTAAATTGATCCAAATTTTGGGGTTGTTACAGCTTATAACACCCCTCGTTAATTATAAACATTTAATATAATATTTGCGACTCGGAAGCGTATATTTAAAACATACTATCAATGTACTCAAAATGTCAATAAACTTTTTCAAATTTAATACATGACATTTCAACAAACTCGGTGTTATATAATTCAAAACATTTCTATAGTTATCAAAATAACATCAGAGTAACAGCCTGTCAAACATTCCATCAATTCCAAACACTTCCTGCCCTGCCCAATATGTCCCCTCTATTTTAACCTGCAGGAAGAACTGTGGTGGGGTTTGCATAAAGCTAAGTGAATGAAACTATAAGCAACAGTACAACCTAGCATAACAATCTGTTTACATCAAATAACAATAAACAGAAAATCAATCATTCACTCGACATCCAATCAATGTCAAGCTACACCGATCAAACATTATAAATCGTATTGAGGACCGGTGGCTCCTGAGATACCCTAATACCGGTTTGGTACTCAGGGAACCCTTATCAATCATCTGTATTGGCCTATACAGAATTACCGGTAACCAGTTGTTAATCACACACGACCTAGATCTCCAAACCAACATTTCAAGTTTCAAGATCTCCTGTCGTCTACAATAACAACCAAGTCCAACTGTCAAGTCAAGTTGACCTCAGAATCTTACATACTAGCTCAAACAGCAAAGTAAGCAACTAGTCAAACTATCATGGCAAGATATCTCAACAATTACATTCTATCAAAGTAATACTATAATTACTTGTTGTAAATCAAATCATTACAACTAAATCACACTGAGGTTACAGATCCACTCACCGACTACCTCAGACCTCCACTCAGTAGTCTAATATCACTGAGCCTTCTCCACATCTGAGAATCAACCAATCAAATATAAGTTAGTAATCAAATCATAAATACTGAACTTATATCAATCTTTAACATTAGGAACTTAACATAATCTACATCAAGATTACTAGTTCCTAACTATCCACTAATGATTTATAATATAATCATTATCATCTATTAACATATATCAATTAGCAATCATATTACTTATTTACAAACAAACAAGAAATGTTGTACCTGCTCTTCAAGCCGCCGGCTTCCTCCTAGAAGCCGCCGGCTTCCTAACCTCACCCGCCGGCTTCACTTCAACAACCGCCGGGTAATTTACCAAATGTGGTAATAGAACTAAAACCCGTTTTAAAGCTTATACCAACCGCCGGGTCGGGTTTATACCCGCCGGTTTCCTACAAAACATCACAAGCCGCCGGCTTGGCTTATGAAGCCGCCGGCTTCGGCTAACAAGAACAAGCCGCCGGCTTGGCCAAAGAAGCCGCCGGCTTCTGGCCTCGTCCCAGCCCAGCACGAACAGCAGAAACCCTAACTCGCGGGTTTAATCCCCAAAACACCAAAAACTCGTTTTTAAACGGTTATAAACCTCAAATATCATCACATAATCAATATGTAACACTTATAACCTGTTTCTAACATCCAAATCTCTCAAATCATCAATTTACCCAAATTCAATCAAAATCAAATTCTTAAATACACAAGAATACTTACTGATTGAAGAGCATAATGATGATAATCTGATCATGATGAAGTTTCACGAGAATCACAACTTCCTGATTTGATTTCTAGTTTGATTTGGAGGTTTTCAGAGAGTTTCCGTGAGTTTCAGAATAAAATGAATAACTTTCCTAAATAGGAAAGGATATATATAAGTCGGCTCATCCAACCGCCTTCAATATACGGGTATAATTTAATACCCCATCTCAATCTATTGTCTGGAACCCGAAAACCATTTGCGAGTCCAAACATTTTAATGTACCGTCAACTATATTAATTTACAACAATTAATAATTCACTTATCACATTGGAATATTCGACTCCTATTCCAATTATTTCAACTATTTCAAACAATATTATTTCCAAACACATTTAAATCAAGAAATAATATATAAACAACTAGGTCCATTTCGAGGATGTTACAAAATTGATTGTTAAAAATGCACATGAAATTCGGTTACGATAAACTTGTCCATTCATCAATGTTAAAAGTGATTCAACCTTAATTGGATTATGTGAGTTCTTTAAATACAACATGTCTTACTTATATGTTTAGTATATTATACGGGAAAATCTAACTTGTGCTCTAAGGGTATTTAATGCAATTGAATTTTCTATAAATAATGTAAATTGTAATAAATTAAGATGTATAATTGAAAAGTTGTAAATTTAATATATGTATATTTGGTAATTTCTAGTGCATTTAATGAAGCTTATCGTGCGCCCTAAGGACGGAAAAGAAGAATCGATCGATGATAGCTTTATTCACATATCTGATAACATGGTTATCCCGTTCACTGAAAAATCCAAATCAAAAGATGCTTTGATTGATGCAATTTTTCATTCTTTGCAAAATGAAGGATCTTCGGAATATATCACTTCTAGGGTGATTGATGTAGTGCAAAAAATCACGTTTTTACCTACATTATTTACCCCATATTTAGGTCTTTTATAACAAAAAATTCTTAAAACATCATTATTCATCACATTTTGTTATAAAGGTGAAAACTTGATGGACTCTCCAAAACTATACGAAAAGGGTTGAAAATACGTTGAAATAGGCACCAAATTGAGTCACACCCTAAATCTACTGTAAACTCTATACCAAGACCTCACAGTTATCTTATTTTAAAGTTATGGAGATTACGAGAACATGGATATAAGGATTGCTCAAATTGGATCAAGGATGAACAAGATATGCAAGAAACAGCACAACCGAAGACTACGAAACGTATTCAAGACACGCTCGGGCTCCACACATCCAATTCCTATCAAATTGGCATCATTAGAAGCGTAACGGAATTACGAGACCGTAGGCAAAAGAATCAAGTCAAACGGACGCGAAACGAAGAAGATACGCACGAATTAAGCAACGAGAAAAGCCGGAAAAATCACACGGCCTAGCACACGGCCACCACAGGGCTGTACACGGCCTCCACAAAGCCGTACACGGCCTGGTTTGGTCTTGTGGTCTCTCGTTTTGCTTCGTTTGCTTGTACGTGCATGCTTGTGGACTTGTACTCTTGATCCAAGGCTTGCCTATAAATAGAGGGCTCCTCAACCTCATTTTTCACACCTTCACACCTCACACCTTCAACATTTCTCACTTTCTCTCTCACACACTCTTTCTCTCTCTCTAGAGTTTCTCTCTCTAGCTTTCTCTCTCTAGAGTTAAGCTAGTAGACGAGCTGTAGTCGTAGCATTTGTACGGAGTCACTCCGAGACTTTGGGTCACGAAGATTTGTCTGTAATACTTATTCAGGTTTTATTTATATCTCTTTTCTTTATTTCGTAAATATGATTTGCTTATATTATGTTTGCGTTGTATTGCTTGCTAGAGATGCCATGCTAGGTTAGACAAGTCTGTGTTTGCTATGATAATGGTTATGCTTTGTGACACCCCGCAAATTTAAACGCAATTACGAACGCTAAACACTTGCATTATTAGGCTAATTCCCTACTTGAGTGAATTCACAACACATTTTATAGGTAAGTCTAGCAAAGCCCAACTGGTTAATACGCGTAGTATTACTTATTCGTAATTACGTACAAAACGATTGAAACAAACGCGACGAAATATGCGACTGTTGGTAAACTAAATTATTTAATAAAACGAAATTTATTAAATAACATTAACGTTTATTAAATATTACGTCGATAATATTTACAAGTATTTCGTAACGGATAACATTTATTATGTAAAATTGAAGCAAAATAAAGTTTAAGATTTTATAAACTCAACTAGATTAGTTTTATAAATATCTCAATTAAAAATATAATAGAATGCGTATTTAAGATTTTATTATTTAAAATATTGTAACATGTAACGATCGGGTAAACGAACACTTTGGACATGACTTGGTTGTACGAACACTAGCATGGATGGTCGACTTAGACATCCACATACTTATTAAATCTCATACGTTTAGGGCGTTAGGAGATTCTGAACTATACTTGGGCTTTAGGCTTTGCTAGCACTCAAACGTATTCAACTCAACAGGTGAGTTCACAGCCCCACTTTTAACTGTTTTACCGTTTGGGGTGAGAAACATAGTCAACTGCTTTATTGATTGCCATAACTGCTTTTACATACCCGATTGTATACTTGTTTTGCTCGAACGATTAGAGTACTTTAAACTGTTGAACTCTTACACGAAACTGGTATTTATGAAACAACATTTTCATAAACTTGTTAAACTTTGTTTGGTAAACCGGAGAACGACCGGTACTTTTTATGTAAACGCTGGAGAACGACCAGCCACGTATTTTAGTGCCAGAGAACGACTGGCCAAGTGGACGGGAGAACGACCCGTGCGTCTTTAGACCGGAGAACGACCGGTACTATGTTTCGCTGGAGAACGACCAGTAGTGTTTATTGCCAGATAACGACTGGCCGAGTTGGACGGGAGAACGACCCGTGCGTCTTTAGACCGGAGAACGACCGGTACTGTTTTGGAACCGCTGGAGAACGACCAGCAACATATTTTTAACTGTACTTTGGGTAACATCCCACGTAAACTGTATTTGGGCAACATCCCAACCGAACTACATTTGGATAACAATCCACAAAACGATTACTTAACTATTATGGCAATAACTGTTTACGAACGTATTTGGTTAAACAAACTGTACTTGCAAACTTAAACCTGTGAATTCACTCAACCTCGTTGTTGACTTTTTACTATGTTTTTCAGGGAATTAGCAGCACACGTAAGGACCGCCTGCACATATGGAACATAGGCGAACCCTCATAGCATTAGGATGCCATCTCTTTTGACAAATGGATTTCTTTAGTATAACTAAAGTGTTTTTTAGTCATATTTACGAAATCTGCTTTTGTAAACTTAACTACCTCTAAACTCATACGATTCGATGAATCGTAAAACTTTGTAATTATTATTTATGGCATCTTAATATATTTATGTTCTATTGTAATCATATGCTCTGATACGTATGCGTGTACAATGTTGGAGTCATTACCCCCATACTTAACTAAATGCTTCCGCTAACCTAAGTCAACGAATTTGGGGGTGTGACATGCTTAAGTAGTTATGTCTTTATAACATGCCGTTACTCTGCCTGTATGAATTTAAACTGTATCTGAATTTATAAGCTGAATCTCTGTTGTTTACCTATTCAACTTATGCTGTGGTTAGAAACTTCCTGCTAAGACCTGGCCAGTTATTAGTGGTACGTACTCTACCTATTCTATGTATGATGAAGCATTTGAACTCGACATGGCTGCATTATCTAGATTGAAACTATATCATAAGAGATGCGGAGCATAGGATTAGAGATAGGTTAGATTCAAGCTCATATATTAAATATCTTTGAGAGACCTTTCGGGATATTTATGATCCGATCATCTGGTTATGTGAAATGGCATGAATTAAGGAATAGTTATATGTGTGCCTTTCTATTGCATGTTCTTGTTTGATTGTTGCTTTAGGAATGCTGCATGCTAGAACTGTACCTCTGATTACTATATGTAACTGCATGATTAGGGTTTTCAAATATAAGTTGATGTTTATACAGTAGAGCAATGTGCATGTAATAGTTATGATGGTTTGTATGATTAATGATAAACAATTTAATTGACCATTAGACAAGTTAATCCAACCTATTCCGTAGGGTAACTCCTGTTCACATTATTGTTTATTCAATAATTCGTGCCATGATACCGACACACATTTGTCAGAGATTGGGGAATAGGATTAGAGAATAACTGTTAATTAAATTGATCAGTACATTTGGGAGAACTTTTGGTGTATCTGACACTATATAATTGCTATCCATGTGACATATTATTTATCTGATTGTAGAGACCTTTACGTTAGATATTTGATAGGATCGTAATTATACGTCATTAAGAATACAGTGTATCTAATGAGTGATTTGGTGATTTAAGTCAATGCTACGGAAAAACCATAAAACAGCACAGTACTTCGTATAACGTTTAAATACGTGGGAAAGCTAAGGAACTGTCGTAGGTACAATACTTCGCATTGATTAGAGTTTCCAATCTTTCAAAGGATTAATCATCATCACTAGTGTCTTAAACACCCATAACTACCCATTCAAAGCATATACCGGCGTCATAGTAAACACTCTCGTATCCACTGTTCTTTGAGCCTCCGTACAAACATCCTTTCCTTTCCTGCATTTATTTCTATAGATTAGTTATCAAACCAAAACCAAACCAAAATTAGTTAAACCTTAGCTAGATTACAAAAGATAATTAGAACACCTAAGATCCCATGCCCGTTGTAGTGTAAGAACGACACCTGAGTCAACATACCGCTTACTACCCTAGTAACCTAATTAGGGCTGAAAGTAGTATTAGCTTAGGATTTCCCCAGCTCTATAAATTTAAAACAACCCACTGTTATCGCTACTGCGCAAACGACCGTTGCGGCGGTAACATCGATATTATCAACTAAGAATGAAAGTGTTGATTCGATTAACGAGAAGTTGATTGACAGATTTCACGGAGAAGAAGGAGTTTACTACAGCTTCGATGAAGCAGTAGGCGATAAGAACGGTTTCTACCCTCCAGAATTACTGAACTCACTAAACGTTGGTGATTTACCCCCTCATTGCCTCCAATTGAAGCTTCGATGCCTTATTATACTATTACGAAATATCGATCCATCAGATGGATTGTGTAACGACACAAGATTGATATGCAAAAGTTTTCAACCGATCGCCATCGACGCGGAAGTATCTGTTGGTCAGCACGCTTGGAAAAGAGTGTTCCTGCCAAGGATACCTATGTGTCCATCTAAAGAGGACATGTTTCCGTTCAAATTGAAAAGAAAGCAGTTTCCCATTCTACTTAGTTTTGCAATGACAGTCAATAAAGCTCAAGGTCAAGCAATACCAAATGTTGTTGTGTATCTTCCATAATCGGTATTTTCGCATGGGCAACTGTACGTTCCATTCTCCAGAGGAATATCTCGCTCCACTACAAAGGTGTTGGTTGAGCCTATCAAAGAATTCAAACAACCCGGAGTCTACAACTCAAATGTAGTTTATCAAGATGTTTTACGCAATGTATAAACTATATGTAATTGTAAATTCCATTGGATAAAGGCCCACATTATCAGTCTGTTTTTAAATTGCATCAAGTTTGCCGATAGCCGTCGCAACGCGCGAGTATACTACTAGTAATGTTAATACAATAACAATTGAACCCGCTCACAAGTAAAAATTTAAAATGTATTCCAAGTTGAATAGTTTAAACTAATGTTAACAATTTATAAAGTTTTAACACATTTTGAATATGGTTGTGCAAATAATTAAGTTTTGACATTCACAGTGTATACCCAACTACTCATGCGTATATTGTGTTTAAGAAATTTGTTATTTGCTCCTATTGTATTTAATTTATGGCATTTTTTCCGCGTGTGATCTATATATAGTGTCACGTGATATCCTTATACGTTAACACGTCACTAAAATACATACAATGTAAAAAAATAACAAATTTAATGTACGCTCGAATACTTGGATCTACATCTTAGTTAATTGCATTTATATGCACTTAACCCTTTGAACTATGCAGAGTTATTAGGATATTTCGATTTCGATCCGATTTAAAGTCTCAATCTTGTAAATATAAAAAATAATTTAGTATAGGATCTTATATCAAGTCTTTCCTTGATCCAAATGTGCGGTCTTCAAGATTATGTAAGTTTTTTTACCTTTTTAAACTTTGTCTATTTTATCAGGGACTGAAATGCAAAATTGGTTAGAGTTTGTCCAACAGGTAACAACGATGTTGAATCCATTTTGCACAGACTTCACCTTTTCAGTTTCTAGCCTCCATCTCCCCCTATTTGTTTCTCTATATTCATCTGTGGATTCATTTCTAGGGTTTGATAAAAAATGGCGATGGCCGGACGATTCAGATCAAGTGTTTCTAGGGTTTCCAAGTCTTTCATGTCCGACTCTCTTTCTACTCAGAGATCAACCGTCGACCGAGCTTTGATTTGCCCTAATTTCACCGATCCTCAGGTTCTTATCAATCAATTTAATTTAATGGAAATTTGATTTAGCAATTGTTGTTTTCTCTTACATTTTGCCTTTAACTTCATGTATTTCTATTTATTTAGGATTAATCTGAATCATGTGGATCCAATTGAATATTTGTTTGAATATTATCAGAAATCATTACTGGAATATGTATGTATTATGTTTAGCTAATGGAAAAACTAAAGTTGCATTGATATAGTAGTGATAGTATAAGTTGATTAATAGTTTTCATGAGTACATTTTATCAGCTTGGGAATTATGTAGTTCAACAAGATGTTATTAGTAGATTTACACCATTGCTATAATGTTGTAGTTTTGCATATAAGTCTACATAGATTTGATTAATAAAGTTACAGTTTACCTATGGAGTATTAGAATAGGTTTCAAACGAATGTAGATATAGATAAAAGCTAAGTATCTTTGTATAACATTACTATTCAGCATAACAAGCACTCTACATGCTCTTGACTCTTTAACTGGCGAGCCGATAAAGGTTTTGTTTTGCCTCTGTTTGTTTAGAGAGGAACCCTAAAAATGCTGTTCACACATAGCTCATATTGTAGCAAATTTGGAGCTTGACACCTAGTTGAAAATGGGCCATGGAGTCCATGATTTGGCTGAGTGTGTGCAGCTAATTTATAAGTACGTTATCATTCAGTAATCCTTACATCTTAGTTCCTTACATTAATTAGAAGGTGTGGTGTCATCTTATCAATAAAACCAGAGAAGAATTTCCAATGTGTGAATATATAGAAGACCTGATACTAACAACAATACATTTTGATACCACACTAGAAGTCTGCCCGAGCATAGCGGCGGGTTGAATAGTCTATTTTCGATTCTAATGTTTTATTTTTTACGTACACTATTAGAGATTTTAATACTGCGATTCTGGTTAGTGGTAAAAAGAACAACAACGTTAAAAATAATAGTTGACATATAGGGTTATTTCCAAGGTTGAAAAAGTCGGAAGTCGGGGGCGAGTCGGTCGGGACCTCGGAAGGACTAGTCGGGACTAGTCGAGGACTAGTCGGATTTGACTTTTGTTGACTTTTTATACATTTAAATAATAAATTATAAGTTTATGGGTAAATATAGATATATTTTAAAGATAAGGGACTTAATTGTAAATTTATTTTCACTTATTATTCAAAATAGAACCTTTTCTCTTTCCTTGTGCAGATCTAAATTACAGATCTGAGATCCCATCTCATCTTCTTCTCCATATCTCATCTTCTTCTACTTCTTCACTATTTTTATCATTTTCTACCCCTTCCCACCACATTTTCTTCTATTTTCTTTCATATTTAGCAACAAAAAGCAACGGAGAAATAAATCCGAGCCATAGACGAACGATTCTGACCCGTTAACCGTCGTTGACCACCGTTGACCGGCGTTGACCGGCGTTGACCGACTTATTTGAGCGACTTTGGGGTGGTCGAGTCGGAGGTCCCTTGGAAACCGACTAGTCGCAGACTAGGCGGCCTGGTCGGCCGACTTTTACAACACTGGTTATTTCCAACATTTAAATTATTTATTAAAGACATTACATATTATTTAATATAAAAATATTACTTTGACTATTAGGATCTTTTCCAAATTTAAAGATGGGTAATTTTGTACTTCTCATTGTATCCAAGGATAATTTCGTCATTTCCGATCTTTAAAAGTTCAAGTCTCTAAAGGAAACCCCTAAACAATTTATAAGGGTTAATGATTAATGATAATGATTAATGATAACTGAAGTCTCAATGAGTTGATCATGCCTTTCTTTGAAGAAACTTACAGATCTAGATCAATGTGAGACTTTAATTATATATGCTATATCAATCTTTTTATCCCGGGTACATTCAGTTTACTAGTACGTTGCTTGTGGCTTCTATTCGATACTTTGGTATGGTATCACTCGGCTGGTGGTATCCATTTGTACCGACTACACTAGACATTATTCGGAATCAATAATGTCTTTTTGAAGCTCGCATGTCTCTGTCAAGATAATTCCCCTTGGAAAACCTTGCTAGATCCACATAGTGACTCAGAGTACATGGAGCCATCTTGTTAATTTTGTGTCATATATAAATGGGGCTTAGAGTAGCCAATAGTGGAACACATCACACGGGCCAAACGTTTCAAATTCGCCCCAAGTTTATATCATTAAAAGATTTATATTATTACTGTTATAATAATATAATAATAATGTTCATGTAATCATAAATGACACATGAATTTCTTTCTTTGTTTCTAAATTTATCAAAAAACTGTTTGCCATGCCAATACAACCCAACTTAATCCATCCAGATCTGTTATAATTCGTACTAATACATTTAAACCTGAACTTTATTAGATGCTTACTCAACCCATCCTCTAAGCAGGGTTTTAACTTATAACAAATGGATTTCCATCTCTTCCCTCACCTGTGAATGATTGTGAACATGCTATGGTTACTCTCTTTATACCGTTTTTATGAGTCCTAATTTACTATACTATGCACCTTAGCTTTTAGTCATTTACTATGTCACTTCTAAGTTCTATTAATGACATATGAGTTGCATTATCTGTAGGACATTCACTAATTTTGATATCATTTTTTTGTAGCAATCAAGGAGCTTTGCCTCTGCATCTGCACCAAAGGAACCAAAGATTAAGGTATAGAGGGTTCAACAAGTTATATAAAGCTTTACTATATTAGCAGAAGAAAAAGGGCGACAGTTCTTATTATTTATAAATGTTCTGTGTTATCTTAAATGTAGGTTCCTGTGGCTATGTTTGGGGGCTCTGGAAACTATGCGTCTGCATTATTCATTGCAGCAGCAAAAGCAAAAACATTGGAGAAGGTTGAATCAGAACTTCTTGATCTTGTTGCAGCTACTCAGAAATCCCCTACATTTTCTCAGTTCATGAAGGATTTGGCAGTGCCTGCAGATACTAGAGTCAAGGCTGTGACTGAGATCTGTGAACAAGCTAAATTTTCAGAAGTTACAAAGAACTTTTTGGGTAATGATGTTTATTCTACGAATCATAACTGAAACCATGTTGAATTTAGCAAGCTAGCAATTATAATGTATGACTAATGCTCAAGTGGGTCATGTTTGGCAATGTCGGCCCATTAATGTTGAGATGACCTGATCCGGGTTATATGGTATCTCTAACAGGTCAAATTGGTTGATAGTGACCCAAATTGGCTTTAACTACTAACAACCTCTTAAATCAATATAGTCTACAAGACTACAAGCCATATTAATGTCCTAATAAACGTTTTTTTTTTGGTAGTCGACTAGTCGTCTTTAATATATTAGTTTGTATAGTCTTAAAGTGCCGCTAGATCGTCTACCAGTGGGACAAAAAAGGCGAAAGGACATTTCTCTGTAATGTTAGCTGGGCAACCCAATTTGATTTGACCTTCTTTGATCAGTAATGAATGCTACCCCTTCCTGCTAACCTCTTCTTGATCCGTTACCCAACCCGGCCGTAGCGCCCATTTTGCCATATCTAGTTGACACATTCCTTTCTTTACTGGTCTGTTTTACATTTTTGAGATTGTAGAGATGCGATATTTTCCTTCTGCGTTCCTAGAGCTTTTCATTTTAGTCAAGATTGCCACATTGTATATTGAAATGGAAATAGTTTTGCAAGGAGTGAACTTAATTCTTGTCCATGTTCATCTTGATAACTGAATATTCAGGGAAAAGGAGCATGCTTGTTCTTTAAACTATCCAATAGAACTTTTTAGGAGGCTGAGGCGTACATTAGATTTAGTGAAAATGAATTTATTTATGTGAATCTGTGAAAATTTAGAAGATGGATAGGATTTTTAGAAATTGATGGCAATAGTTGGGAAGAATAAGAGGAATGCAATTTTTGTAGACAGTCTATTTTAGTGTCATCGTCTTCTTTGTATAACATTCTGTGGGTCTCAGTTCTTTGTTTTGCCAAGTTAGCTGGGACAAGTTTTTGTTTAGCTGACAATAGATTTGAAAAGAAATGGTCTTCCATGAATTTAATTGCTTGACTAATTTTTGTTGTGGTTTGCATCAGTTGTTTTGGCTGATAATGGGAGGCTCCGACATGTCGACACTATTGCAAAGAGATTCTCAGACCTCACCATGGCACACAGGGGAGAGGTCAAAGCTGTTGTCACTACTGTCATTGTAAGTTGCTTAGCATTTACTAATTCAATTATTAGTATATCCTGAAATATATTAACCTACATAATAAGTATAGAAGTTCTTTGAGCTCAAATGGTTTATAAAATGCACTAAAATTTGTTGTTCATCTGTTTATCCTGTTAGACAAGAAGATTCAAGAAACATTAAACGGCATCATTTTGAATTCTGGTACTAATTTATTTTTTTATTATCATCAGCCACTGCCTGCTGAAGAGGAGAAAGAACTGAAAGACACTTTACAGGAGATTCTTAAAGGAAAGAAGATCAAGCTTGAACAGAAGGTAGCATCTTTCTCGTATTACTGGCATGCTTCTGATTTTGTACTAGTTCGGCACTTCCTCCAATTAATGAGTCCATATTTGACATGTTGGCTTCTAAGTGTAAAATGTGACTTTAGAATTGAAAAGGCTAATATATATAGAACATCCAAACATATAATGCTAGAGCTAAAAGACTTTTTTATTGGTCAACTTGAATCTGGTAAAGAACAAGTTGATAGTTTTGCAAAAGAAATTGGAGATCAACTTGGTGGCACAAGTACTATACTCATTACATATTTACAATGAATAACTTTTATATAGATTAATTGAGTTTAGGAAATACTAGAAAATAAAGTTTTGAAAATAAAAAAGCACTCTTATATCTTCAATATCTTACGCTTGTCAATATTTCACATCAGATTGATCCAAGTATTCTTGGTGGGATTGTGGTTGAGTTTGGACAAAAGGTCTTTGACATGTCTATCAAGACTAGGGCAAAGCAAATGGAGAGGTTCTTGCGAGACCCCATCAACTTCGATGCCTAAACAAGGTGTGTTGTTCTCTGCTCTTATTGGGGTTTTTTCGTTTTTTGTTACTTTTCAATCTGGGGTGATGTTCAACCCTTTTCATTACAGATTATGGCGTTTGTTAGCTTGCAAATAAAAAAACCATCAAGGTCTCATAAGCTCTTGGCAGACATGTTTGAATATTTTTTGAGGGCCATACTTTTAGTAGAATCCAGAATGTTTTGGGGCCTTAATGTTGTTGTCCATAAAGTCAGAGAGTTCAAATCTGATATTTGTTCGTCAATTTGAGTAAGGAAAAAGGTTATACAATCCGGAAAAAGGATATATGTTAATCTTGGTGAGAAATTTAGTCTCACTTGTTTATGATTTTGTCTATACGAGTTGCATATAACTTGATTGACCACTATCCATATTGTTTCATAAAATGAACATCGTATGGTTCTAAAATTGACTATGCACTGCTTTCTGATGTTCATGAAGGACTAAGGCCCCCAGTTATCACTTATTTCAATACGGTGTGTTGTATAAACAAGCATGCATCACAATAAATGATGTCTTTATCGTCACCCATTATATATACAAGCGCTACAAAAACAGTAATATTTACGATCTCTAGGCTATATGGAGGTTATTTGCACATTCTTTATTAAGATTGTGAGCCAAGTGGTGGCCTTTTGTAAGGTTAAGAAGACGACTTTTGTAAACAATGACATGTTTATATTCACATGCACACCTCTAATGATGGCACTGATTTAATAAAGATCGCTCGTCTAAATCCTTTCGTAGACTGTTTACCATGCGCCTGGATGCAAAAAGCTAATGATGAATGCTATACAATTTTTAATGGTTGTTTGTAAGAATGTAGACAACGTGTAAGAGAATAATCAATGAAGAAATGCTGCAAATGAACGAAGATTTCAGGGACGATGTAGTTTACTCTGTTTTTGTAAGATAAATGAAGTCAGAAATAATAGTTTTCGAGATGATTTTAACGTCTTGACTCTTGACAACTGAGATACCATTATTTTAGAAGTTTATAATACTCTTGCAAAAAGTTAATAACCGGTAAAGCGGTAACGTTGGTCGTTGACTGGTTATGATGCCCCGTCTCAAGGACAATATGTGAAATTGTGAATGACAATGTTGGACCATAATGTTGAGCATATGAAACGCACCAAAATCAGAACCATTTTTTTTTTATACATTCATTTAGGTCCCACAACTACTCCATATATATATTTGATCTATAGTAAAATTCCATAGCTAAAATAGGCTTTTAAAAACCAAAATATTCATTTTCCACTATGATACGCGATCCGGGAAAGAAGTGGGATCGCGTAAGCACTTGAAAAACATTCTGATACAAAAATACACTATCATACGCGATCCAGAAAATATTTGATATCGCTCATTTTGTATAAGTTTATCTTTAGCGATATCATTGTTTTTGCATTCATTTTTAGTGGACTTTATGAACTTTTGGTACTTATTTAGCTTAAATTGAATTACAGGCATCAATATTGAAGAATCGTCGTTTGGACTGCATTTTGGTTATGATTCGAGCAAGTTTGTAAAGTGTTGAAGTCTCGAGCTAAAAGCTGGTCTGCTGGAAAATAGCTTGAAGCCGCCGGCTTGGGGTATGTAGCAGCCGGGTCATATAATCCTGTAGAAGCCGGCGGGTTGATTAACCAAGCCGCCGGGTTTTTATGGTTACCAGCCGGGTGAGTGAGGCTAGCCGCCGGGTAAATTAACTTTTCCATCATTTGTTGGTCACAGAGAAATTCGGCCGTTTGAACCCTGTAGAAGCCGGCGGGTGATCCTACTGAGCCGCCGGGTTGTGTTTCTTCGAATGACCCGCCGTGTTATATGTTCAAGCAGCCGGGTTCCACAAATTTCAAAGGACCCGCCGGGTGATAACACGACCCGTCGGGTAGTTTGGGTGGCAGATCACTTTTTGGCTAGAAAAAGCACTTTTCACTATTGAATCTCACCAACTTTTCACACACGAAAACACACACAAAAACCAGTCACTAGGTGGCGATTTTGGTGTTCTTGAAGATTTTCTTTCATTTTCTTGAAGATTTCCTTTGGTGTAGCATCTCTCGGTTACTAACAATCATCATCCCGACATTGTAAGAACTCGGTTTGCATTTTTATCCAAATATAATCATGATTTTCTTGGTTTCTTTGATGTTTTGTGTGTATGATGATGTGATTATGATGGTTGGCTAGGTTTTGTTATACTTGCTTGGATGAACTAGTTAGTGACTAGGGGTGTTATATTTGGTGTTTGATTTATGCTTCGAGTTTAAGATTCATCCATAAATTTGTATGTAACTAGTTGATGTGGTTTAACTTGTGGGTATTTTGACTAAACAACTATGGCGAATGTTTGTTGTTTAATAAAAATACTTGTCATTTGTATGAAATGTATGAATGAATCTATTTTAGCGAATGCGAAAATTATTACAAGTGAAGCTAGTTAACTAGTATGATTTGAGTTAGCGAATTTGGCGAATGTCTTTCGTTTGGATGAATCATAAACTCTTTTAACTCGAACTTGTGTTTAATCAACTACTTGTGTATTTGAGCTTGATGTCAATTAATTAACTTGTTTGATAATTTGCTAATAGATATAGCGAACGTTTTCTATCTAGTGAATTGTTGTCAACTTTTTGTCTATAAATTGTTGAACTTGATTGCGGATGTGGTTTTGGAATAGGTTAACAAGTTAAGCTCAAATATGCAAGTAGGTAACCATGGCGAATGTCCGTTATTTGATTGAATCTGGGTTTGTAAATTGAAGTTGAATTATTAGGTGATGGCGAATGTTAAGCCTAGGTTTGATGGAAAATTGTTTGCATAAAATAACCGGTTTTAACTGTACACCCCGAAATTACTAACGATCTAATCCAAGCAAGTATAGTTTTTAATATTTGAAAGTTCCAAATCAATCACTTTAACTCTTAAGAGTCCACTTGCCTAGTTAACTAAAATTTCGTAGTTTTAAGCAACGTGACAATTCGGTCACACAACCAACCACATTTTACTTTTTCTATTTAAATTGTTCACACTTACATTGATCATCCAATCTAGTTCCCTGTGTTCGAACCCGAACTTACCCAACTATACTACTATACGATAGGGTCCACTGCCCGGTTGTGTATTGGTCTAGCGAGGTACTTTTTGGTTTACTAAACAACGATAAATTTTAAGACTAGATTCATCACATCAATATTTCTGGGATCGCGTAGCTATGCCTATTTTGAAAGTCAGCAAAAGTCAACTTTTTAACAAATTTCAAATGCGCATAACTTTTTTACTCGTTGCGAGTTAGGACCTGAAATTTTGCACACACAACCACTATAACATTATAAAACTTTCTCTTTTGACACTTTTTCAAATTTCACAAAAATAACCATTTTGAACGTGTCACCAATTTAGTGCCATTTCGGTCACTTTGGTGAACATATCAAATTCCAAACCACATGGTCTCTAACTTAACCCTTTAGCACACTCACTTAACACTTGAAAACAAACTTAGAAAACACATTTGACAATTGATTCACTTTCATTTTCACACCCAACCACATAATTGACCCATTTTGACACTTTCGACCCGTTTAACCAAAACAACCATAATTTAACCAAACGACACCCTTTTTCCACTCATATATGACTCTTTCGACATTGTTGACTATTTGTCAACTTCATCTTTGACCAACCAATCACTTTCAACCTATTTCTACAATTCAACACTTTGACCCAAACCAAACAAATCATATAACTTCATACACTTGACAACCACATACACTAGACACCATAACTCAGTTTGACTTCCAAAGTCAACTACTATACATTGACCAACAATTTAATTCGAAAACTCTTTGTTTGGGCGATTTACACAATTGACCATCAAAACAACAATTCAAAAGAAAGAAGCATATTCTAACCACAAGCATGTTCCATATCCATGTCACTACCATGAGCATATTCTTTATCCACGTGTCTCTACCAACTCATTAACCTACAACATAAACACTGAAACGGGTAAACACAATTGCTTAGTGAGTACACAGGCAATCAAACAAGTAATCCACATAACACATATCAACACAATTACATAAACACAAAATCACTGAATTCTGAACACTGAACACTGTGTTAACCGCAGTTAACCCTCTAATCACCACTGAATCTTTACTCATATTCATTAACCAACAACAATCAATTCACTAATCAACAACACCTTTTAACATAATCTAAAACACACACATAAGAGATAAAACATATTACAAATAACTCTCCCAAGATGGAATGATCCTCTAGCTCGGAAGCTATCCGGAAACACATACAACCAATTTATACACTGTTCACCACATCATCACTATTATCCACATATGTCTACAAGTTATCTTCCACCCGATTGTGTAGCCTCTTGCTCGGAAGCAATCCGGATCCAACACAATCGAATCATATACTATTCTTCACAATTCTTTCAAATTCTTTTCCTTTACCTTTAAGCTAGTGACTTACTCATTACTTGGCTAACATCAAGCTAATGAGAAAATCACTACTTTTCTTACCAAATAACACTTAAACACATAACAATTAAGCACAATTAAATATAAACAAGTAATTTAACACAATAACTAAATTAAACAAATATAATAAATAACTTATTCTTTGATTGTGTAAACCTCTAGCCCTCAAGCTATTCGGTACTACACAATCACATCACCTGTTTAACCCCCGTATCACTCACCTTGACTCTTGATGATTCCCACAACACTTGTCCACTTGAAGCATTCCATGTAATTAACACCTACATCATTCATATATAACACATAACTATACTTAGACACTAATTAATCATCAACTTTACTACTAAATTTCATATTCTATTATCATAATCATACTCCATTAACACTAGTTCATGATTTAACTCTATTTCTACAAGTATTTAGCATAACTCTTATGAACATATCACTAACTTCTTAATCTTCAACTCATTTTAACACTAATTCATTCATTAATTAGCTTTACTAACTTCAACTAAACATATTAAACACTAATTTCACATCAAAATCACTAGTTCATAAAACCCCATCAAAACCCCACTTTGATCATTAGCTACATACTTCAAATTACTCACTTCTATAATGAAACATGGTTTATAATCATAATCAAAACACTAAACAACATTAGTTTAAACAATTTCAAACCCTAATTTCGTATTTAAACCATTAACCCTTTGAAACCCACATAAAACTCAAAACCCTAGGTTAATTCATAGAGATATTCAACTTACTTGATGTTCTTGAGGTTTAAAAGGAATGAATTTGTCACACCCCCAATTTAATGCTTTGCGGAAGCGACTGTTTTGGGGCGTGACTAATCAATTATCAAAACACCAAAGTACAAGCAAACGACTCTAAATGAGACGTTGTAGAAAATATATTACATTACATAAGTTTTCAAAAGTAGTACAAAGTTTAAGTCATAAGTTTGAAACATAGTAGTGAGTTCGCAAAATGATTTCAGAAGATTTTAATGCATAACCATTATACAAAATATAATGCAAGAAAATCTTCATGTCTAAATGGATGCATGCGACTCGTGATAGCTAGCTTATCCTGTAGGCCATTCCTACTGTTGATGAGTACCTGAGAATACATCACTAAAAGGTCAGCTATAAAGCTGGTGAATCTCACAGGTTTTAATATAAACATTGATGTGATCAATATGATTATCCGACGATAATAGAAAGTTATAAATGAATAGTGATTTAAGCAGTTTACTCAAACAATGATTTTAAACCAACGCAGGTTCCTTAAACAATAACAAAATCAACTAGGATAAAACCAACGCAGATTTTGGAACATTGAACAAACCAACGCAGGTTTTCGAACAATGTGCAATTAGAAAATGATGAAACCAACGCAGGTTTCGCAACATGTAACAAACCAACGCAGGTTTGCGAACAATATGAACTTAGACTATGATGAAACCAACGCAGGTTTCGCAACATGTAACAAACCAACGCAGGTTTGCGAACAATATGAACTTAGACTATGATGAAACCAACGCAGGTTTCGTAACATTGAACAAACCATCGCAGGTCTTCGAACAAGGTGCAATTAAACAATGATGAAACCAACGCAGATTTCGCAACATGGAACAAACCAACGCAGGTTTCCGAACAATGTGAAGTTTAACAATGCTAATCAGGACCAAAGAATGGTAGCCAAACAATGTAACTAATATAGTTAACCGAACTAAATAATCATTTAATTCCATGAGTTAATAATTAAATTAACTAATCAAATAACATATGATCACGAAAACATGTAAGCATTGTATCTCACCCCAATATTTAAAACAGTAAAAATGGGGCTGTGAGACTCACCTGAGTCAATCCGAGCAATGAATATATTCGACGTGGAATAGACAATCTTTGAAATCCCTTAGAGTCCTAAACACGCGAGATTCTAATGAGTAAATAGATTGTCCAATGTATTATTTAATGTTTATGTTTGAGTTTACAAAATTTGGTACGAGTCTGAAAACAGTAATCTGCCATTTTCGGCCCCTAAACGACCCCGGATGGCCTAAAACTGACAAGGCTAAGGTACTTAGCCTTGATCATTGGGTTGTTTTTGAATGACCGAACGAATTTGAGCCCAATCCGTTATAATAAAATTTTCATCGAGAAGCTACCCTAAAATATGTTGTAAAATCGTCGACGTTTTCGAAAATTTACATGTTCTGTTTTAGCTAGAATTCGCAGGGCTAGTTTATTGATCCGTTGGATCATGAAATATATAGGGGGAATCCGCCGGATTCACTTGAATCCGCCGGATTGGTGACATATGGTGGGAATACGCCGTATTCGTCTGAATACGCCGTATTCATGAAAAATAGAGGGAATACGCCGTATTCCCTTGAATACGCCGTGTTCATGTTTTCTGGGCGGGAATACGCCGTATTCCCTTGAATACGCCGTATTCCGAGGTCTGGTTCGAGTCTGTTCTTGCAGAAAACATCCAAAACCAGTTCTAAATCCTATTTCCGCATACAACAACCTAATACAAAGCTAATACATGCTATATAATGTATTATAAACATAAAATTAACGAGAATTGATAAGTGTTCTTACGTAGTAAAATTTGAAACCGTGGGGATGATGATGAGAATGATCCGATGATGAAGATGATGATTTTGAAGCTAGATGATGATGATGATGTTACTGATCTTTGTTGTTGTTGTTAAAATGAAATAGAGATCGAGAGAGAGTGAAAGCCGAGAGTGATCAAATGTGTGCGTGTGAGTGATAAATAATTGAGGTCGGTTGATATAACCGGCCTCAATTATTGAGGTGGTTGGGTATTTCCGACCCGTGTTCGCGTACCCGATCGTTATGTAGTATAATGTTTTAAAATGATAATTTTCTAAAAATAGATTCGTATAAGCTTTTAATTGAAATATTTTATAAAACTGTTTTCTCGGATGTTTAAAATTGTAACTTTGTTTTACCTAAAATGTACGGATAGTTTTCTGTATCTAAACTGTATTTAAATTTCAAACGGATTATGTAATTATTATCCTTAATAATAATACTTGATTTAAAAATGTTTTTCGCTCACTTTCATTTTGAGTTTCTACGTTTTGTTAAATTTGGTATTCGTGATTATTTAAATAATCGTTTTGGTTTATATATATACATATATATATATATAATACTTGAATGCTTAAGTGTTAACACGTATGTAATACGTGATTTAAAAGTTTAAATTGGCCCCTAATTTTGGCTCTTTTTGACCGGGTGTCACAGAATTAAACAAATAGGATCATGAATTGAAGATTGAAAGATTGGAAATGGAAGCAGAAATCGTCCCTGTGTTTTTCTCTAGCTCTCCCTCGCTCTATCTCAATCTCTCTGGAAGTATGTACGTATGTATGTGTAAATATTAGATATAAGTATTTTAATTTTATTCCCCTTTAAACTCTACAGTCTGGAACTGATAAAACCGTTTACGTTTTTCACTATATCTCATTATTTACATAATAATATTTCATAATAAAAATATATCCGCGTACGATATTAATTTCCTGAAATTCGGGGTGTTACAGCATACACTCAACGTAACGTGGAATTCATTTTAGAAGTTTATAACTTTGACGAACACATTTGTAAATAAATGGTATGTTTTAAGAAAATGTATTGCTTTGGATAATGGCACGTAAGCAATATATTTTCAACATTCTTAAAAGTCAAATAAGTATAAGGTATAATTAACATTTAATTATATTTTGAAATATATATCTTAATTAATACTCACTCCATCCCAAAAAGAATGTCTCTAAACAATTTATCTTTGAATTATGGTAGATGGATGAAATATCAGTTTTATCCTTGAATTTAAAGAAATTTAACCGAAAATTAGTAAGAATTAAATGATTGAGAAGGTAAAATAGGAGTTTAATGATATTTAGTAGTTATTTTTTGCAGTGGATGTTCTTTTTGGGACAGATATAAATAGTAATGTGGATATTTATTTTGGGAGTATGGGAGTATACGAAATTTGGTACATAAAAGGAGTAGATGGATAAGAATAGAAAGGGTACGTTTGCAAAGATAACAACAAATGCGTAGATGAATTACGAACCAAGTATTCTTATTTGGAAATAGACATTATGTTATTATACTGAATAAACTTTTAACCATCATATATCTACGATTATGATTATTATTGTAATTTAATTAAAAAATTTAATTTACTTAATTAATTTATAAAACTGCATGGTAAAAACAATTGTTGGTATAACTATGATTATTATTTTTGTATAACTATTGTTTGTGTAACAACGATCATCGTTTAATCACCACAACGATGACTAAGGTATATCAAAAGTACAATTTAAGGGTCAGGCACTACTATACAATAATAATCCATCAGTCATTAAATGGCATTTCTTTTGTAGTGATATATGTTTGAACTCTATGTAACTCTGCTTCGAATTGGCATGGACATACATAAACATAAAAAGACACATTGACATTCAATATCGTAGGTTTAATATCGCGGTGGCATCTACAGAAACATACATGATCGATATTTATTTTAAATTTAAATTTGTGATTTCTTGTCTTTATGACTAAGTAGTATGTTGCTTTGCATGGCTTCATAAGCATGGAGAGGCATTTTCATACCAGCTGATCTTTGAGTGACTTGACAGTTTTTCTTCATACTTTTTATCTTTCTTTTAATATTCTTATTAAATTAAATAAATATTATATTATATTATCTTATTAAAATATTACCAGTCTCAATCATCATGCAAGATCCCAGATTTCTATAACTAAATCTTCATGGATTACTCTACACATGTTATATTTTGATTTGAGCTATATATCCTTAACATCTACATACCAAAATCGTAAATTGCACTTAAAGAAAATAGGATGCTAACAATGAATATTGGTGACACACATAAACTGTTACTGCATTAGAATTTTAGAATTTTAGGATTTTTTCTTTTTTCTTTTGAACTGTTATATTATCATACAACTTAACTTGATAGGATACTAATCAGAAACATAGTGATAGCCAAGTACGTAGGTACGATGAATACGACTAACGACGTTCAGCAAACCGAAGGGTCGTACATATCCCTTCGCGGCTTCGCCGATGCCAACCCATTGGTGCACACAAATTTTTTAATCTAATGACAAAAGTTATTGTACATTATTTCAAAACTGTTTTGAATGTTTAAAATGTGACGTATATTATCCGTTTTCGATCAGAATGTTTATTTTTAGTTTGTCTTTGATTATTAAGTCGTCATTTCGATCATATTATGAATAGTCAAACAATTAAATCAAACCATGGTTCGAATGAAACGTTTAGTACGCTATAGAGTTAGTAACCATATATTTTTCAGAAATCTCCATTTTGACGCCGAGTTTTTGAACAAAGCAGATAACATTTCATGCTACTGTACGTGTGGCTTAAGTCGGAACTACATTTCCACTACACGGATGTATATTGATATTGCCTGTATATGTGGTCGTCTGTTTAACCGATGGTTATATATATATGAATCCCTAAATTAGAAAGATCACAATTCACAAATCCTAATCGACGGCTCAGAGTATATATTAGTTTCTTTTGCTTCGTTTGCATGTTGACGCGGTAGAGTTGGGCACGTTCAAGCAAACAATGGTCCTGCCTGATGATTAATATGGTCATGCATTTGGTCCCTATGGCTATTGATCAATCGATCATCGGCGTTAGGATAGCGATGGGGGTCCCTACTTTTTGGGAGTACTGATAACACATGTCAAGTCATTTTGAGTTAGCTATGGGTGAATATTGAAAAGACAAGGGCTCCATGGAATATAGTCCCTACCAATATGTACTTCTCCTGGATAGTATTCTCAATAATAACTTGTCTTTTGTGGATATAAGATTCTCTCACTTTGGTTGATTTCTAGTAGAATATTAATTGTACCAAGTTTAAACCTATTTTGGTTGATATGGGCTTTTAATGCAAGCTCTATATTAAATCAGTGTTTTGTAAAACCTGTTCTTTTCTGGGGCTTGTAACGCAATTGCGTGTATAATTAACAATCAGAGATCGATCATAATAAATCATAGATTACTATATATTGAAAAGAGGGATGAAGTTTTCACTGTTAAGGTTATTCGAGGAGGGCGAGTCATATACACAACCTCGTGACCATTTTCGAACCTTTTACTTGCCACCCCACGATACGATATGCTGTTAGTGAGGTTCGAACCTGACTAAGTATATATTGATCAATTAGTTGAGTCTAAACTAAAGTAGACGTACACATTTTTCAACAGGGAAGAGTAATAAGAGATGCTTTAAATCCTTAAGACATGGTAGATTAATTATCAGAGTTACGTGAGTTTTTCAATTGATATGAAGGAAATCGCAACGTTGAGTTCAATTTCGTGATGGATGAAGTGTGGAGCATACGATCAATATATGATCGTTCCTTTATTCTTAGCCTTCGTTCGTTTTGTTGAAGTCCATGTATGGCGGATGTAGTTATATATGCTCATGTTAACTTTTAATTTGCTCCTTAATAATTAGATAACAAACTGGACAACAAAAAAATCCGTTTGGGAAATATAAAAAAAGTTAATAACTTATATGTAGTGTTGTTAACATCACTCATTTTCAATAAAGATTATGATTGTAAAGGGATAAAAAACCATTAGCTGCCGACAGTTAATTTGCTTAGGAAATGGTTTACCTTAAAACATAGGCATGCTTTAACATGTTAGTGTCTTTTTTTCACGTAATCTCCAACTACTTTCATAAAGACAACTTGTATGTTCTTACAAATTTTGCATTGTATGCAAAAAGAGTACTTTTGTTCTCTCTTTCATTTACACGTGTACAAATTAATCATTGTGAAAAAAAAATGAGAGAGAGAGAGAGAGAGAGAGAGAGAGAGAGAGAGAGAGAGAGAGAGAGAGAGAGAGAGAGAGAGAGAGAGAGAGAGAGAGAGAGAGGATAGCTTCTTGAAGTGGCAATGGTGATGATGATTGTGACGTTTGTGGGGTGTTGTTAATTGATGGGTAGAGTAGAAAACGGATTGAAAGGGGACCTCTTTGAAAGAGAAAAATAGATGATCATTATGTGAAGTGGAAGCAAAATATGGTTTGTATGTATCGAATCCTCATTCTCATACACATATATAATATATGTATAATATATGAATATGTATATGATTATGATGATGATTACCTTGTGAGTGAAGAAAAATGCATAGAAAAAGACAAGTTTGAGTTAAAGACAAGAAGACCAACTTATAACAATATAATCTCTCTCTCCCCCTCTCTCTCTCTATAATATATATGTATACGTATGTACTATATCTCATTTCAAACAAAGTCTAGTTGGTCTCCCAACAAAGAAACTCCACTTCTTGCAAAAACGTTGATCACCAGCAACGCTGATTGATCAAATAAGGAAACTCAAGTTCGATATTAAATTTTGTTGTTCGAGGGTTAGTTGGAACGTCATTCATATAGTTGCAATGAGAAAACCAGACCAAATGGGGAGAGAAAAGGCGTGTACTAATAGTAGTAATGGTAATGGTGCGGAGATGGTAAAGCTTAGAAAGGGGTTGTGGTCGCCCGAAGAAGATGAGAAGTTGATGAACTACATGTTAAGAAATGGTCAAGGGTGTTGGACGGATATCGCTAGGAATGCCGGTTTGCAAAGATGTGGAAAGAGTTGTCGTCTTCGTTGGATTAATTACTTAAGACCGGATCTCAAACGTGGTGCTTTTTCGCCTCAAGAAGAACAACTCATTGTTCATTTGCATTCGATTCTTGGAAACAGGTTTGTCGTTTCACCTATCTCCTGATAATTTGTAATGTAACAAACAGTGTGTTAACATATTAACAAAAGAGGTCTCATATGTCACCCCCAAAGGCCCAAACTGTCCCCAAAAAGAAAAAATAGACGTAAAGTTGGTAAATTCTCTTCAAAAGTTTTTAAAAAATGTCAACAAAGATGTAATTCACATGATTATATTTATTTTAATTCGAAGAACCTTTTGCGATAGTGATATACATATATCAATGTAAAAAAATATAATTTCATAAATTGATAAGAAGATGTCGATTCTCAGAAACAGAAATATAAAGATAAAAAAACGACGATGACGGGGAGAACAAGAGGTAATCAAATGATTTTTTACGAAATGTTTGCTTCTTTTAAGTGATCATCGATCCAAATATATTATATATATAAAAAAAAAAGGGTTAAGTGTTTTTTAATGTATATAACTATGTGTTGATCTTTATTGTGTGTATGTAACAAACTTGACCGACATTGTAAGTATGAAACTATCTATTTTTGTACATTGTGTGTATTTTGGTGACTTATAAACTTGTGAAGATGCCACATGTGCCACATGTCACCCTATAACTGATAACACGTCACCAAAATATACATAATGTACAAAAATAAATAGTTACGAACATACAATGACAGTCAATTTTGTTATATACACACAATGAAGGTCAACGCATAGTTATATACATTAAAAAGCACTTAACACTATAAAAGAAAGTAACTAATGGACACAATTACATATTCTACTACTTAATAATAGTGTAAGATTTAAAACTTAGACCCGCGTGTATGCAAGGGTATAGATACTACTACCCCCATCCTATTTTTATTGTCCCGTTTTGACTTTTGAAGTCTTTTCTTTTTCAATTTTGACCTTAAATATTTTTGTTTGTGTTATATAATACTCTATGTAAATTATATCAAATGAAAATACATTTAAAACTCAATCCATTTATATATTTTGCATCAAGTATTATATAATATAAACAAAAATATTTAAGGTCAAAGTTGAAAAAGAAATACTTCAAAAGTCAAAACATGACAATAAAAATAAAACGGATGGAATAGTATATTATTTTAAAAGAAAATTTAGAACCACCATTAACTCAATCTCCTGATTAACTTTACGTATGGAATTGTTTCTCTCTTTTTCTTCATACTTCATACCCAGAAATTTCTTAAACAAAAATAAATACACACTAAATTCTGGATCACCAACAATATATTAGATTACAAAAATGATAATTAATTAATTAATTAAACACCTTCGACCATATAATCATTTCGAACTAATAAGGAGCCAGATGAATTTATATTCCGAATCGATGACAGTCTCTATATGAAGGTTCGATTCATAAAACTTATAAAATGAAAACAAGCAAAAAAAATTAATTACTAGGTTTGGTTACAGTTCATGTTTTTGAAGACGGAATGTTAACCAAAATACTGATAATTTTTTTGAACAGGAAAATACTGATAAATTAATTTAAATATTTTTAATATATTATATTTACATATAATATTTAAACTAAATCGTTAAACCCTCTTATATGATTAAATTACTAGTAAAATAAGTTGATTAATCAAGAATTCAAGATTGCATGTCCTTACAATGGGGTACGTCAACAACATCAATTGTGTATTCATGTTTAGAAAGTAATAAATAAAAGTATATTTTGGGACGGAGATACTAATATCTATGGTACTCCCCAAACAGGGAATAACTAAATAATCGAATCGAAGAATATATCGTTAAGCGGTTTAGATTTAGGTTAAAAATCTGTTGATTCGATATCGATCGAAATGCATGTTAACTATTTTTGTCAACAATGAATGAAATACTGTTTGGTAAATTTGAGGACACTAAAAAACATGAGAACTAGAAAAGCAATCGTGACTCTTACGTACATAAAAATATTGACGTTTTAAACTAATGTTTAACAATATATATATTGGTCTTAATAACGACTTAACAAGTCGCATCATTTCGCTTTCCCAACTTCTATTGAAAATGATAGAACTAGCTTTACGATTAAACTTTGCTTAAAATAGTAGCTAAAGAACCCTAGAAGTTCAGTTCTATCAATTATCTGTTGGGATATATATAATTATAATATTGAAGATGTAATCATGTGATATAAAATTAAATGGCAAGTGGATACAAGATCTTGCATTTTTTGTGGAGGTAGGATCGTGACGTGAAGGTCGGCCAGATTTAATTGTATTAGCTTGTAGGCTAAGTTATCTTTATCCTATATATGTTAACCCTAATGTAATTGTAACCCTGAGCCGTATATAAAGAAAAACTCTCTGGTTTGGCCCCGTGGACTAAACCAATCTCCAAGTTGGAGATTGGACATAACCTCGTTAAATCCTTGTGCCGTTTACGTTCTTGTTATCGTTTATTTATCTTGTTGCTTTGTTTATTATTGCTAGTTTGCAAATATTATCCGTTTATTGTTTGTGGGTGTAACGCGATTACACGAGCGTTGGTTGGGTTTGTTTTTTGCTAACAATAGGTTGTTGTTAGTTGGAAGTTTCCGCTGCAAATTCCTAACATTATCATACTTTGTAAAGAATATATAATAGTGTTATACTCATGATTCTATGCTTAAATAGTATAATTTTTTTTATTTCTTATAAGTTAAGCAATATGGTTAGAAGTTATTATTATGATTATGATTATCATTAAAGTATTAAACCTAATTTTGCATATTAAATCAGGGGTAAGTCTCTGCGAATGCACCCAACTTGGACCAAAATTAAGTCTATTGTGTGTATCCTACTTACGGGTAAGGTTTTTAATGCATTCAACTTTTAAAAACAGGTGTTTTAGTGTATTTTGCTTACGTGTCATTGACGTGTCAAACCATCCGCAAGCCACGTGGCATCTCAACCGAGCGACACGTAAGCAAAATACACTAAAACACCTGTTTTTTAAAGTTGAATGCATTAAAACCCCTACCCGTAAGTAGGATACACACAATAGACTTTTGGTCCAAGTTGGGTGCATTCGCAGAGACTTATCCCTATTAAATCAACACACACCCACTTTTATTTCCTAATTAGAATCTAGAGGTAGAAAGTTGATCATATATTTTAAATAAATATATGAGAATTAACTAGTTATTATTTACAAACATTTAGGTGGTCTCAAATAGCAGCTCGTCTTCCAGGAAGGACAGATAACGAGATCAAGAATTTTTGGAACTCGACGATAAAGAAAAGATTGAAAGTCAGCAACGCGGCCTCTAAAAGTTCACCGAACGATAGCACTGATGACACGTCCTCGGAACCAAGTAGAGATATAATGGGATTTGGTATGTTCATGTCCATGCAAGATCATGACCTCATGGCTATGTGCATGGATTCATCACTAACATCAACGACAACCACATCATCGTCGTCCATGCATAACAATTCTATGCTTATGAATGGACATGACAAGTTTGGTCAATTGCCACAATTTCAACAAAATAACATCAATCATGAGACAAATGGTGCATCAAGTTTGTTTAATGTTTCCCCATGTTTTGGAGAAGTTGGTATGGGAGGATATGGTGATTGTGGTATTCTTGAAGTACCATACATGTTGGGGATGGAAAATGATAATAGTACTAGTGATCTTGGGGATAGGGGCATTGATGGAGATGTTAATGCTAGTAATTCTACTAATTACTATTTTGATAAATCAACCAATTTTAATCATCATTTTAATGGGGATATTGATGGGAAAGTTAAAGTTGAAGAAGTGGTTGGTCTTGAAAATCACTGGCCAGGAGAAAGCTTAAAGATGGGAGAATGGGATTTAGAGGGTTTGTTTGCAAATATCCCTTCTTTACCTTTTCTTGATTTCTAGACACACCTTTTCGATCATTTAAATTTCTAGGAAAATAAGAATTTGGAGATAGAATATATATACTAAAAGACAAACCTTCAAGATTAAGGGATTAGTGTTTTTGCTTGATACCTTAAGTACAAACAAAACATTCAAGGAGATAGATTTGGTTATATACATGATGATTGGGCATAGATTTTGATGAGGTGATTGAGTTTCTAAACTTGGTTACATTTGTAATCGTACAAAGACCGTTGAGGCAAGATGATCGAGGATCGAACGATTCAATGGCTTTGATATAAATGAGAATGTGAATATCGAAATTTGATGCGGACAATATATATATGAGAAGACGCGAATATTGTAGTATTGTGTACATTAGAAATAAAGTGATCGAAGTAGAAGATTGTGTAATGGTCCATTTGAATTTTCTTTGTAAAACATCATAATAAGGCTAAGTTGGAAAGAAAAATTCTCCAACTCCGATCCTTTTGCATAATAAATAAATTACAAATGTTTGTGTATATGTATTGTTTGTGTACAAATATCATAGTAAGGCAATTAGTTGGAATGAAAATGTGTGTGTGTGAGTTTTCTAAAGCAATTAGCATTCGGTTTTAAGATACATGCAAAACCGGATTTTGTTTGAGAGACCAAACAACATTCGATCGGTATAATTTGCATGTATCTTAGAATCGGGTGCTTTTTGATTTGAAAAAAATTAGAAGTTGGATTTTAGAATCCGGTTCTGTGTACGATCAGAGTTTATTAGAAGGACATTGTTGTAGTACTAGGTTATTAACCCATGTACTACGTGGGAAGTGTCTTTAAACTTCAAAATATACTCTATGTCAAAAAAGGGTTTCTGAAATTAAATATATATGGTTACTGGGCCTGTAAACGAACCGAACGAACACGAACGGAGTCTGTTCATGTTTGTTTATTAAGGTTTTGGCGAACAAACGAACGAACACGAACTGATAGGCGAACAGATTTTGTTGTTCATGTTCGTTCATTAAGAAAATTTGTTTGTTCACGAACACAAACGAACATACACGAACAAACACATAATTTAATGCATTTCTTCATTAATACCTTAAACGAACCTCAACTAACATAAACGAACATATATATATATATATATATACACACACACACACACACACACACACACACACACACACACACACACATCTACACATATATATTATATAACTTGAAACTTTGGGATACATATTCAACATTACAAAACGATCACAATATGAAGATAAATTCATTTGCTTGGTCTAATCGTTGGAAAGAGCAGCACATCTGGAACTAGTGGAGGGAGATGTGATATGGAAATATAAGGTAAAAATATCTAGATGTTTAATATTATCAAATGAAAATATCAAAATATTAATAATATTCTATCTGATATTTAGCTTTATCAAAATAACATATACAAATATGTATTAATTTAATTAAACTATTAGTTAATAAACGAACATTTAACTGAACGTTCACGAACATGTTATCGAACGTTCATGAACGTAAATGAACGAACGAGACATGTGTTCATGTCCGTTCATATAATTAAACGAACGTAATAATTTGTTCATGTTCGATCATATAACGAAACGAACGAACATAAACTAACTTCCCGCCAAACGGTTCGCGAATAGTTCGCCGAACGTTCAGTTCGCTTACAGGCCTAATGGTTACAGATTTTAAGATATACATAAATATCTATTATAATTAATTAATTTTATAATATGTAGATGCAAAAAAGTATGAAAAGATATAATCTTCCCTTAAATATATGGGTATGATTTCGTAACAAACAGAAGGGAAAAAAAAAAAAAAACGGAGGAAAAATGCATTCTAATCTAATGAATGCTATTAATATTATTTAAATTGTCAGTATGGATAATATCAAAATTTAACTAAATTCCTTGAATTTGGGTAGTATTATAAATGAAACCAATGACACGTGGCCAATGGCAAGGAATGTATTTAGGAGGGAAAATGAAGATTTAGGTTCCCTTAAAAATGTTTTCAAGATGTCAAGTTATAAAAAAAGTCCATTCAATGATCTCTTTTAATATCCATTAAACGAAGTTCCAGTACTATTTTTAAATAGGAACGATCGCGTGATCGAATTAATAATTGAATCGACTTTATCGGTTGATGGTTAGTTGACTGGTCAACAAAACTTTGACGTTTAAATTTGTACTTTTAATAATCTTAATTGATAGGTTTTATCATTAATTGTCATCAATAAAAATAAATGCAACTAAAAGAGAAATTTAATCTTATATATACAGGATTCAGCCGTTGGAAATGATATGATTACATCTCTAGTCGTAAGTTAAGTCAGGAAACGTTAGATAAATGAGTCAAGTAATAATAGCGACATATGGGTATAAAAAATTTATGGATAAAATTACGACAACTACTTTTTGAGGCGAAAAAAGGGGCAGAATCTCAACTGTTGATTTTAGTGATCGAAGTTTCAAATGCATTACATGTAAAATGTAGTGTTGCGAATCTGGATCGTTAATCACATAAATTAACATCTCAGATTGCGTCTCAAATGTAATTGTACCTCTAATCCACACCAAAACTTTTACGTGTATAAACATATGTTATAAATTGTTGTACATTTTGTATTGTTTGATCTACTTGTAAACCTCTTTTTTTCTTTTCTTTTGATATTTTTTATACGGGCTTAAGTTAAAGAGGCCCATTCATCCTATTTTTGTATGATATTCCTTCCGCTGGCCCAGTTATTTTTACCATACCATAAAAAATGAAATTTAGTCCTTTTAATGCTAAAGTAACTATTTATTTCTAACTAGAATTTAATACCCGTGCGATGCACGGGTCTTACTAATTTGTTCTATGTAAAATGGTGTGTCGAGGTAACATGTCTCAATGGATTGAGATTTATTTATTTCACACTATACTTTTAGAACTACAATCCATCGACCTATTTGATATATATGTACAATCTACGCAATACATACATTGTGTATTTATGTATCTAGTAAGACTCGAATCACAATCTTGTTAGTTAATAGGATCCCCTACCGCTAAGTCAGATACCCTTTAATATAGAGGTTATTTTTTTAGTTGTACAAACGGGTCCTAATCAAAACATGTTGCATGAAGCTGACGTTTTAGATTTATTTTCCATCTTAATAGTTGCATGTTAGAATGTATAACCACTTAAACTTAATAAATATATATTAAAACATTAAAATCATTACGATCATTTTAACCATGTTGAATATCTTGACGTTATCATAGGTTCACTTAACCTCCTTTTACAGTTAAAAATTTGTGTTATTTTTCAAGCATAACTAAAGATCAAATTATTAAAGATGAGTTCAAGTTAAAGTGGATCGAGTACACTTATATTATTAATTTTTCATATTTACTTGTAGCAATTAAAAATTAAAAGGTTCGTTCATTCATTTAATAATAAGTAGATTATGTAGTAATTAATAATTACTGTACTTATTAATTACGTAAATTGAAATTTATTTTTTTGTCTATAATAAGTGATTTTTGTAACAATATTTGAATGGATTCATGTAGATGTTAATTAAACCCTTGGCATTTTTTTTTCTTTTTATTAGAATTTAATAAAACACTATAGGAATTTTAGGTTTTAACCTTCAATATTTAATAAAATCTAATAATAATATAAATTATATCTTATAATTAGTAAAATATTTAACTTGATTAGATGATTTATTTTATTAATTTCAAAAATCATAACTTTATTTATGTTACAATAATCTATTATAATAATAAAATTAAAATTGTTCATAAGTGAAAGTTATAATAATTATATAATAATAATTTTATTATAATTTTCTAAAAAGTATTTATTAATTATTTAAAATGTATTTATTATTACTATTATCGTAACTATATTTTATGTTACCATCGTATATTATAATAATAAAATTACAATTTTCCAAAAATGAAAGTTATAAAAAAAGAGTAATTATAATTTTATAAAAAGTAGTTATTAAATGTTTAAAATGTATTTATTACTACTATTTATGTCAATATTATAGATTATTTTATATTATTATCATTTTTCACCAATATTTATTATCCACGAAGGTTTAATAAATTATTATCATATTTTACCTAGAATTTATCATCATATTTTACTTTTTTACCACCATTTTGTGTAATGGTTAATCGATCATTATTACACATTTACACCAAGACTCAAAATTTATAGTATTGTAGATTGTAGATAATCAAACAAACGTGAGTTGAAAGTGAAGTGTTTGATGCTTCCCATCCTCACTCTTTGCATAGTTTATGCATTCAATATTCTATTCAAAAGAAGAAATCCATGTCGAAGTCCGTGCGTACTACTATGGCGGATCAAGTCGTCAAGGCAATCCGTATATGCAATGAATCGGAAGTATCAATGGTGCACGAAAGAACTTTAAACTCCACTTGAAATCGCGACCGATAACTTAATTTTTACAAAGTTTATTAATTAAAGTGAAATATATCACTAATAATATCTTTGATAAAAAGGAACAAGGGAGTGGTTCCTAAGGGTGGAGTGAACTAAAAACGCAATTTTAAGCCTATGAAATGGGCACTTGATTATAAAAAGGTGTATCTTGTTGTTAAAGCAAATGTTATAACCATTTTACAAAGCCTGTTTTCGTGTCATCACTACCACCTTCAATCATGACCCTCTATGCTACCCTTAACTCTTAATCTCTTGCATACTAAGCAACATAATCCCATAATCCCCCTACCTAATCTCCTTACCTCTTTTATGTACATAGCTGTTATATATATTCAATTAGTCGTTCGATACAATACACCTCAAACCAAACTTAGTCTTTTAGTACAAAAATTAGACCTAAGTTTTCGCAGTTAAATCATCAAATCAAGAGGTTATGTGTGAAACATAAGCTTCCCCCGGGTTTCGGCCTGAGTTGTATGAGGCAGAAACTCGTCCCAATTCGAGTGAGATTTGAATGAAATAGATAGTGCGCAATAACTTAATTTAATTTAATAACCAATAGAAGATATTAGCAACTATTTAACATTTTACATTTATATGTTTTACTTATTACATCTCGATAAATTAGGGGTGTTATTCGGATTTCGGATTATTCGGATTTTGGACAATCTCAAGTTAATCCATAATCCAATCCAAATAAGAAACGGATTAATCGGATACGGGTTAAACGGTTTCATATTGATGTTCGGATTAAACGGATTCATCTGAATAAGCTCAAGTTGGACGTGTGATATCAAGTAAGACTAATTATACGTTTAAAACAATTATATAAACAAACGTAACATGTAGCGATAGATCCTATTATAACATTCAAATTCCAATTTCAACTTCTAACTTACAACTTAATCCAAAACAGATTCGTAGTTTCCAAATCAAATAAACTTCCAGATGGTTCAAAACTATTACGGAGTAATATAATTATTTGAGTTTAATTCTTATATGGTAAACATTAATATATTATAAAAAATATATTATTTAATTCCTTAATCCTTATTCGGATTATTCGGATATATAATCCAAACATTTTAATTTTGATCCTTTATCCTATCCGTGTAATCCGTTTAAGCAATTCATAATCCGTTTAAGCAATTCGTAATCCGAATAATCATGTCCATTTAGCCTAAATCGGATTTGGGTCGGATGGATTATTTGAATTCGGATAAAAGTGACACCCCTATCGATAATAACTGAATCTATAATCTAGTTTTCTATTCAGGGAAATCTTCCGTGCCACAAACCACATGATAGTTGTGTGCAACAAGGATAAGCGAGAGACCAATTGCATATATTTCAAAAACTTTCGTGAATATATACATAAATTTTATTTTACTACGTAAAGTGAACTGCACAAATCATATATGCTGTCAACACCTATATAATATCCTGATTATTATAAACTACACTAAAGTTGGAGATTGAGAGAAATTAATTAATTGCGAAAGATCGATTATGTGTAACATGACGATAATTATTTTTCTTTAACTTCTTTTGCTTAGAGATCGATGAAAGAATGATCAATAAAATATATAATTATATATTTTCACTAAAAAAGTAAAACGAATAGGGTTAATGATAAAAGCATGCTTGCTTTTGGTATCACAAGGACATGAAAAGCAAAACATTTCGGTGTAAAGTAAGATTATTTAATTAAAATGCAATCCATCAATAAATCTATACTATAACTTTGGCTAGAGCTGAGCATTTAACTGAATATGTTGTCCTTTTTACATCAATGTGTTGTACACTTCTTAAAGGTGAAAGAATAATACTCCGTATTAAACTAGTAGAAGACTCGCACAATGTGACGGTAATAAACAGAAAAATTATGATAGTAATCGACAATGATAATCAAAACATTTCGGTGTAAAGTAGGATTAGTTAATTATACTACAATCCATTAATATAAATCTATACTATAACTTTGGCTATAGCTGAGCATTTACTTCAATAAATATGTTGTACACTGCTTAAAGGTGAAAGAATGATATCGAATTATGAATCTACTTACTTGGAATATTGTGAATTTTTCTTTTTCCAGCCCCGTCGCTTTACCACACTGCTGTGATCACACCGATCTTAGTGTAATTCATTTTCTATTTATACATATATATACTTTTGTTTTAAACGGTAATTTTATAGTAAACCATTATTTGAAATGGGTACAAATTTTCAGAGTGATCGCGTGTAATTACAGGTTTAGTTGTTTCAGTGTAAGTTGATGTGGCTGACCTTTTCGATTCCATTTGAATTGATCATACGATCACATCGATCATGGCTACTAGGGCTATTCAAAATATCCGTATTCGAATCTGATATCCGAATATCCGATTTACCCGATCAGAAATTTTCCAAAAATTTGGATATTCGAAGTTTTAGGTATCCGAAATGCAAGTATCCGAAGTTTTGGATTTGGGTATTGGGTAGTAATTTTCCAAATCTTGGGTAATTCGGATATCCGAATATCCGAAAAATAGATTTTTAATATATAATTTCTAGATTTATATTAAAGATTTTGTTGATTTAAGTAATATAATCTAAATCTTGTAATAATTTTGTATATTACGTGAAAGATTTTTTAAATGAGCTTTGTTTACATATTTAAAGACCAAGCTATTCTACATTTCAAAAATATTTTTAGTATTTTCGATCAAAAAAATGGACTTTTATTTCTTTCATTTACTATATTGTATACTTACCTAATGTTAACTTCATTATTTAAATACTTATAAATGTAAATATGTTTGACTTTAAAATTTTTAAAAAATGAAAAAAAAATATATTCCTTTCTTGATTCAGGTATTTGGATAACCCTATATTCGCATTTGAATTTTTGGGTATCCAAAGTTCAGATATCCGGAATTTTTTATAGGGTCTTGGGTAGTGAAATCTACTCTCCAAAATATCGGATAATCGAATTCGGGTATCCGAAAATGAACACTCCAAATAGCTATGCTAGTATATTTTTGGGAAAAATACAGACAAATGTACTATACTTTTCTATTTAAGGTTCAAAACTTTAATTTTTTTAATTTAAGGTATCGAACTTTCATTCTGTAATCAAGTTAGGGAAGCGAATTGCACAAATGACAAGTTTTCACCGAATTTCTTTTTTATAAGTAACATATATACTAAATCGATTAATATTCCTCAATCATTTTTAAAAAATATTGAGTGATGAGAGAGAATTTAACAAAATTTATCACCACTTTCAACTTTAATATCTCTCTTTTTACTTCATATTTTTTATGATTGATTGAGGGTTATTAATCAATTAAGTAGATATATTACTTATGAAGAAAGAATTTGGTGACAACTTGTCATTTGTGCAATTTCACATAAAACTCATTCTTAACTTGACTTCAAATTGAAAGTTCGGTAACTTAAATTAAAAAATTTAAAGTTGTATACCTTAAATTAATATATGTGAAAAATCAAGTACATTTTTTGTATTTTTTTTTTTTTTTTGCCATTAATATGATAATTGGGTTTGAGTTAACTTACACGGCTTGTAACATTACATTAGTAACAATCAAGTCCCATTATTTATAGGGTGCTGCATGGGCGATGGGTAGAAGCAGTTCATTAATTCACATGTGAAGATGCGTTAATGTCATTATTATTTGTAGTGGGTATATACATGTGTAATAGAAACAGGTAATGCCTTGGATCTGTATGGGGTACTATCAAAAACGAAATAGGGTGAAAACTGGTGGCTCGGCCCCTATTTTCGGGGATTTTTCCTGGGAACTCTCAGGTTTTTTCATCCCTTTTAGTACCTTTGCAGTCAAGATCCAGGGATTTGTCGTTTAAGTAATAGGGGTATATTTCTGGTGTATGTAAATTTGTACTCGTATGGCTATCTAGCAACTTGCTAGTAGTTCCTTTTAATACAATGCTACCTTTCAAAAAAAAAAGTCCCATTATTTACAAATTAAATGAGCTTAATTAATTGAATGTTCACGTATTTATTTTCTGAGCTGTCACTTGTCAAATGAACATTATGATGCAATATAATTGAGGCTTGGTAATGGGCAAAATATAACCTTTATAAAACGAAATAAAAGAGAGGATAAATATAAAAAGTAAAAAGAGTCACTTTCCGATGTAAATGAATATAAACTTTGCATCCATGATCGAATTGAATCAAATTAAAAATTGTAAGATTATGAGCTGCATTTTGATAAATGGGAAGATGATGAAGTGTTGTTAAGATGTAGTAAATTTGAGCAGCTTATTACGAAAATCAACATTTGAGATTGTTTGTCCTTCATTACCCTCAAAACGTTAATAAAAATAGGGAAGACATGCTATATAACGTTCGTAAAAACATATACGATAAATAGAAAAGAGGAGAAAAAGGGAAAAAAAATATAATAATAAAAGAGAGTCTTTTTCGGATGTATATGAATATAACTTTGCAACCATGATCTATTGAATTAAATAAAAAATCATGTGATAGTCGATAACTCATTATACATCCACTTGTAGTAGAACTTCGTTAGAACTTCATTATATTTATTTATTTATTTACACTTTATACTCAGCGGTGGATCCAGGATTTTGAGTGATCCGTAGTAATGGTATCTCAATTTTTCTAAACCCGTAGCACAAACAAGAAATGCAACTGTAAATGTTATTTTTCAATACAAATTACACTGCATATTGAGAATAGACCCATAGCAACTGCTACCCTTACCTTTTACATGGCTCCGCCCCTGTTTATACCGGTATCCACTTGTAGTTGAAATGATTATATATATATTTTTTAGAAAAGCAAAATATTTTACTCAAATGATTATATATCTTCCAATATCTACTCAAATCTTCTTAAAGAAAACAAATATAATGGTGTCCCTTTTCTAGAAAAAAAAGGTATTACAGAATTCAGTTATATCACAAACTACTGAAATAAACGTGATAAAGTTGAACATTAAATTATTATTTTTTTGATTAGTTATTTTATTTTATTTGATTAAATTCAACTATGATGAAAGATATTATAAGAATGAACACTCATTTGAGGTGCGTTTTTTAATACAATCACATCATTCTCTCAACCGTAGAATATATCACATATATAACTGAATAAAATAAATTACCATACAAGTGGCAATATTATTTATACATATATACATGATAATTATTAATTTATGAACTTAAAATGGCATATTACAATCATATAATGCAAAAAAGATAATTTTTCTATGTATATAAATGTTATGAGTAAGGTTCGTTACATATATATATATATATATATATATATATATATATATATATATATATATATATATATATATATATATAACTTTAACACGTACTAAAATACATAGCCAATTAAAACGCACTAAACCCGTTTGGCCTTTTCAACCTTTATATATTGTTAAATTCTTTAAACACCCAAAACATGAAAACAAATCCTTAAAAGTTCAAACCTAGGTACACTCTCCACAATACACACTAATGGAATCATCGGAAGAAGAAGCATTATTCCGATCATACCCATACTTAGTCCAAAGCCCAACCACCACTCTTTCGTTCCACTCTCCGACGACTCAACGCCACCTCACACTACTTTCTCACTACTCATCTTCTCGCGGATCCACCAACTCCTTAATCTTGCATGACAATATTAAAAAGATTGATAATGTTCCTAATTATGAAAGTCCACAATATGAAGGTGAAATGGTGGTGGTGAAAATGGGTGAAAAGCGTTTCGATGAGGAAGAAGACGAAGAAGTTGACGAGAAGGGTTTTGGGAAGAAGAAGATGTGGGATTTCGTAACATTTTCGGAGTGTGATTCATGCATTTGGATTTGGTTTCAAATAAGTTTAAGAGTCATGGTTAGCTTTGGAGTTGCTTTGCTCTTTTTCTACCTTATAACTAAACCTCCTCCTCCCATTATCTCTCTTCAGGTACTAAATTGGTTTGCTTTGACCTTTACGCTTCATTTGTTTTGGGGAACTCCATTAATTCGAAGGAACCGGAATCTCAACCCCTTCCAAAGGGATATTCCATTTAAATTTTAATTTCTTTGATGAATTCCAATTCATCGAATACATTAAGTGAACCAAACATTACCTTATGCTTTTCGCTCATATAAGTTGAAATGATATTTTATATATCATAATTGTCAACATTATATAACTTAATATTTGTAAGGTTGTTAATTATATAACTAACGTTATCTATTATACATTGTTAATTTATAAATTAATCTTTTAGAATCCCTCTCCCTTTACATTCTTCGTTCATACAAAGTGCGCGTACTACAATGTTTGGGCCAGTGGCATATCATAATTGTCAACAGTGTGGTTCCAAGATGTGGGCAGTGTGGGCTGTTAGATTTTCGTAACTAGGATTAAATATGTATCAAATCGAGATATATCTAAATCTACCCACCTAGCTCAGTGGTCTGCACCCCTTCTTTTAAACAACATATCCAAGTTTTAGTCCGGGCATTAGCTTTTCTATCTAATCTTTTTCCTACTTCCTTTTTCTTACTACTCTCTTATTTCACCTTTTTTTCCATTCATTGTTTTTCTTTCCGGTTCTTTAACTATTGAAATGGTACCATTACAAAAACAATTATTAAACTCTATATTTTAAAGGTGAGAACAAATACTATAAGCATAACTAAATGCATTATATAGTTCACAACTTGTTTTTAGTTACAAGTAGTTACAAGGTTTGTTAGGATTGCTAATTTAATAAACTTTCAGTATGATTTTTCGTGTTGTGAATCAAATTAAACCGAATTCTTTTCGGTTCGGTTGTATTAATGCTAGCGTAAATTTTGAGTTGGTTTAGTTTATCGTATTATTTGGAGAATAATAAATCTCAATTCGAAACCAAAAACATGACGTGACAATCCTAAAATTCACCCTCGTTAAGGTTGTTAATTATATAACTAATGTTAACTATTATACATTTTGTTAATTTATAAATTAATCTTTTAGAATCCCTTTACATTCTTCGTTCACACAATGTTTGGGCCAATGACAGTATTTGATAGGCTGGGCCCAATTTCAAATTTCGAAGTTTTGATCCAAAACCAATACAAAAATTTTTGATCTAAACAGTATTTAATAGTCATCTATGGATCTATTTGAGTTTTTCCCTATAACTTATTGAAGGGACTTTAATGCATATCTAAATTTATAATTTATTGGATTCGTTTATGGTGATTTATATAGATTGAAAAGATGAAGGCATTTGAGCTAGGGGAAGGAGTGGATGATACGGGTGTTACTACCAAATTCCTGACTTGTAATTCTTCGTTAAATCTAGTCGTAAATATCAAATCTAAGCTTTACGGTCTTCACATTCATCCGGTGGTTTTAACTCTCTCTTTCAACAATGTCCCATTTGCAACCTCAACGGTAAGTGTCCACTTTGACACGACAATCAAATCACAAGTTGTTGTATTTTGAGTTTGAATGTCGAAAGCAACTATCTTCGCTATAATTATTATTATTTTCGTACATAGACCACTAAATTTAAACCATCGTTTGCGAAATTGCATTTGCAGGAACCACATGAACTCTACGCATCAAGTAATGGGCCAACGTCTTTCTTGTTATACGTGGGGACGACGAATAAGCCTTTGTATGGTGCGGGAAGAAGCATGCAAGACATTTTAGACTCCGGAAAAGGCTTGTCTTTGGTCATTCATGTGAAAATTCGGTCAAGGTTTCTCGTCGTTGGGAAGCTCATTCGTCTTAAGTATCGTCATCGAGCCGAGTGCATTTTAGTCCTTAATAGAACTTATGATGATAAACATAATAAAACCTCAATGTATGACAATCAATGTACTTTGTTATAATGTGTGGTAGCACATCATTTTTCAATTAAAGAAAATGTGTCAAAAAGACACGAGTGAATGATGAGTTTCTCCATTGTCAAAAATATTTAGTCCATTATATTCTTTTGTTCTGTTTGTCTTATTTTTTTTAACGAAATCAATTGCAGTAGTTTTTTTTTTAAGAGTTAGTTAAAATACCGCCATTGCCTCATTTTCATCTTCAAAATCACCATGGTTTCCGTCAATTTGTGCTCTCATTGCCGGGTGACAATTTGCTGTTCTGAAAATTGATTCATGCCGCTGTTAGAAATCACGGAGACACACAACATCAAAACCGGTTTTTGACAAACAATGTCGTCAACGCGTAATCGAAATGCAGGTCTCTCCCGCCAACTGTTCGATATAATGCCTCAACGAGACCATGTAATGTGGAACTCTTCTCTTAGCAGCCTATGCCTCTCCCTGCAGCATAAAACATTGAGAGGCTTTTGTCTTTCTAGGCTTCTTTTTAGATCACCTGATTCGTACCTGACAGATCTGGCTATTGTACTATGATACACGGCTATGTACAAAGTGGTTTTCTCGAAGAATCTACCGCCTTGTATACAGACATGTTACGTGATGAAACAATTTCATATAACCAAGATTGGACTTATATTGTTTCGTTGAATGGAACAAAAGCAGAGCTCTTTAATGTAATGCACAAAAGTGGTTAAAAGCTCGAAGAGATTACAGTCTCAACCAGGGCTAAAGATTGTGGATACTTACAAAGTTTAAAACTTGTGAGATAAATTCATGAGAATGCTCTAAAACTTTGATTTCAGACATGTATCTCGGTAGCTGCGACCTTTGACACTTCTGGTTTGATTTACATAACTCTGCTCACTACTGCTAGGTCAAGAAGGTATGGAAACAGGAAGATGCATAGCAACTTTTCTTTCGAAATTGTAGCCAGTTTATTCATCAAGGTATGCACTTTTATCGAATATTTATGCTTTTTGTAAGAAATGGAGTGAATCCAGTGTTTAGTAATAGATGTTACATGTTACTATTGTAGAGTAAATGTACCTTTACCTAATTAACATCATGAACTACTAAATATGTCAACCACAACTCACAAATGGAAACAGATTAGAACAACTTTTGACATAAACAGATTTACTACACATATTCTTAGTTGAGGCAGAGGAGGAACACAATGTAACTTTGAAATTGATGCTAATTAAAAAATTTACAATTAATGGAACATGTCATTACAATGTAGGATAAAAAGTTATCAGCAACGGGCACTCGAGCATCTTCTGAATTGCTTGTTGACGGGCTTACTGAGCCGATCTTTTGAGGGGAGAAGACCATATTTACCGAGTTCGGAAAACTCCATTACTTGTATTTTTCGTTTCTTCTTTATGAATTCCATCATCTTATAATCCTGGTGCAACTTTCTCTTTGTTGCCTCAACTTTCTCTTCAATATTACAACCACTTGAACCTCTTTTATTCTTCACTGTTGCCACCATGTCAAAATATATCTGTTTCTTACATTGTTGATCAACAGTAGTGGCAACTCGAGCCTTTTGATTAACATTTGCCTTTTTCGAATCAATTTCCAACTTCATAATCTTAGTTGGTTTGGCAACACTTGAGTCCATCTTCATCAGTTCAGATTCAGATTTTGCTTCTTCTTTTTTGATCTTCGAAACCTCAGCAACTGCATTAGTATTATTTTCAACTTTCTGCTCAGGAGTCTCTGGACCCTTAATCATAGGCACATTAGTATCTTTCTTTGTATCTACTTGAGCCTTCTTCAACTTTATTCGCACTATCAGTGATCTTTGCGGTTTGCTCATTGGTACCTCTTCCTTTTCTTGAACCACAACCGATTTCTTCTCCTCAGAATCCATGTATTCGTCCACCGTCCGCTTCCAATCTTCAATCATCATTCTCGCATTCTCCTTAACGTTTTTCGACTCATGTTTTTTAAGACCACCAACCGTTTTTCCAATCCCAGTTGCCTCAAGAATCTCGAAAGTTAACCGCATGCCCCGAAGCTTGTTCAACAAGTCACGCACTACTGATTCTTCAGATTCATGCATTCCACATATTTCAAGAATGCCCTTAATCCTCAAAACATGACTAACAATACCACTATTGACATTCTGCTTATTTTCACTACTCGAATTGATTAACTGATCACATGAGAATAAAGACTTAACAATGTTGTTTCTTTTTACTTGAAACTCGTTTGGATGATCAGAAGCAGCAACCATTATCGCATTCTTGATCATCTCGAATACGTCGACATTAACATTCTTCAAGTAGTTTCTTAACCCATCCATAACTGCTACCTTTTAATTTCTTTGAATCAACGAACACCAAAAAGCTGAGATTGATGAAACTTGGAGAGCAAGGTAATAAAAATAGAGTGTTAACTTAAGATTTGTTATTACTGGAGTTATATATTTAGCCGTTGATGACTTGTGGATCACGAATATTTTAATTATGTACATAATCTGTTAAGTTGTTCTGTTTTGGGAATATTAAACCGTGTTTTTCCGGGTTAATCGGAGTTTCCTTGATTTGTAGTATTAAAAACAAATCTTAATCTTAAATTTAAATTTTGTACATAAATTTATTACGTGACAATTTTTAGGTTTACTTTCCGCCTATGAAAACAAATAAGCATTGAGTTGGGCCTATAATTGAGCCTTACTTATATATGACATACGGGGTGACACTCGTAGGCCCATGTAGATTTATGGGCCCGCTTACACAGGTCCATATCCAAACTAGATGAACACCTGCTAACTAAATCCTTAAGTAAATTAATCAATTTTATGAAGAGAAAATTATCTTAGTGGACAATCAACAAAACCATTTTCGATGTATAGTTGATTGTTCGCTACGGAAATTTTCTCTTTCACGAAATTGTTTAAACTTAGAGAAAGAGATAAGCTTGATCTTTTATCATTAGAACCATTGTTTGTTCTTAACCCGCCAAACAACACCAATGAAAATACTTTATTGATGTCATTAAAAAATTAACCTTGAAAAAGCACATTTGAAGACGTTTTTTTTATTTTTTTAAAGTAAATTATTTACGGGAGAGTAGATCATGCTCTGGATGAGTTTATAATTTGTGATCCTCTCACTTTCATTTATTTCTTTTTTGGTTAGTAAGAGTGAGATTGGTAACAAATAGTTTGAACTCCGGAGAAGCGATAAGGAGCTTCTATGAGCTATTTTAAGGACTTCTGTAAGCTTATTTTTTCAAATAAGTCCCACTTAATTTGGTTTTCTGATTGAGAGTTTCTTGTCGGGAGAATTTCATCCATTGAATCTTCATCCAAATTCGATAAAGTGATCTTGAAGTTTTTTATAAAGATGTTTAATAGGGTATTGTTTAATCAGTCATTATTTATAATTGATGTGTCAAATTTTAAAAAAAAAATTGATTTTACAAATTAAATTAGGTGTCAATAAGTCAGTAACTATGGGTTTAAAATTTCGAACAAATTAAAGTCTGTAACTTTACACTATTATGGATCAAACAAAGTACTATACATGCATATCAAAGTTTCAATAAGTGACTTTAAAAAAACATAGTAGCACTTTCGCACTATGCAATATATATGGGTGTTGATAAATACAACATAACTTTTATTTCATACAACAAAATTTTACATAATTAATGCATATAGTACAACTCACTAATGCACAGTTTTATTGTATCAATCAAAATTGATGTTATATCTATCGGTTTCCAATATATATGCATGTCAAAATTTGAATCTCATGTTAGAGTTTTGTCCAGGGACTAAATGGATAAATGTATGTTAACAAATTGTAGGAAATATGATGTGTTTAGTTAGGGAGAATAGTAATAGTAATGAATAATCAATCTAAAACCGAATTATATGAATTGTATGAAACATTCAATATCAGAATGAAAGCATATATTACGCAAAATTAACAATTGGATAATTCAAACTTAGGTTGCAATCTTGTTTTTAGACACGCTAAGCGTATTAAACACTATGTTTGATTGTTAAAACTAGGCACCAACCATCTTATTATTGTTAACTTCATATTTCTCGATGCACGGGGCAAAACGCTTAAATTAACGAGTTTGGATTCTTATTTTGGTAAAGGGCAGCTGTATTTTAAGGGGAATGACGGCAGACAATTTCATTCGTTGAACTATGTCATCAACGGTCGAGATTCACTACATTTTAATAGCACTACATGTTACATAAAATGCAATGTGCTAGTAAATGTGGTATAGCGAATCCGGACTGTTGATCACAAAAGTTAACGCCTGATCGAGATAGCCTGCCTCCTCCTTCCTCAAAATACAGCTACCCCTTAGAGCTCACATATATCTATAGACATTATAGCTTTTTAATTTGAATTTTTGTAATAAAATATAGAGCTAAAACTATATATGTCTAAATATATTACTATAATTGTTTGATATGTGAATTCCAACGACAATCACTCCTTAACTTTACCAATCAATTTACATTTGCACCAATAGTTACATTTTGGTATACATTTTTAGTTCTCCCAATTAGTTTTCCCATAAATTTATATATCAAACATGCAAATTAAAATAATCTACTTTTATCTTTTTTTTTTTAATTAAACAACGAATTAATAGACATATATGTTACTTTACTTAATGAAAATGTTAAAGTAAATTACTAGACTATTAATTTATTCAATTGAAATACTGAATTATTTTCATAAGTTAATTAGACTAACTTACCTTGTCATATTTATATGTTAAGTAACATAATTAAATTCACAAGTAATATGATATATGTGTTAATATCTACAAGTTACCCTAAACATCATAGTTTAGTAAGTTCAGTAAGTCGACCAAACAAATTAACAGTCCAGTAATTTACTTAAACATTTTTAAAGAATAGAGTAATCTATTTTAGAGCGATTTGTGAAAACGGAAATACAGCGTTATTATCATGTATAAATCTTCGATTCTATACTTATATATATATATATATATATATATATATATATATATATATATATATATATATATATATATATTTGTGCTTGTGTGTGGCACACGCATCTTTCACTATTTCAGATTAAATTACTACTATTCTGATTATTATGATTATATAAGTTCGGTACTATACAGTGGCCACTAGTAGCTTAATATGGGCATAACATTTGGAGATTTTATTTTTATAGATCATAAATGATTATTAAATGATATCCCATAATCAATTGCGTGTTTTATAATGTTTTTATATAACCTTTGTTTTTTCTATTAAAGCTAATAGTTATTCCAGTAAAAAAAAAAAATCTTTAAATGTGTATTGAAATTTACACAACTTACCAAACTTCTCTCATTAGCATTACTATTATTAAGAAAAAAAGTAAACCAACCTTCTGGCGTTTTCTCACCATCCGATTCCACAGTCAAAATGATAAAGATAAATCGTGTAACACATGATTAATGTGACATGGAGACGACATTTGAACCCGTGGTATCCGCTTTTATAATGCATGTCCCCCACCGTTATGCTACCGTTACGAAAACCTAAAATATTATTATTAAATTAGATTAAATGATTATCCTAAAATATTATTATTAAAATAGAGTAAGGTTCAAATGAGTATACCAATTTTGAGTGAGAATGAGGGAACCAACAGATTTCTGCCATGTGTCACTTTATTCTCTCTCCTCCACACTTTATTCTCTCTCCTCCACATTTTTAAAAATTAAATATCTCACAAACGGTAAGTCGAAAAATCATGAAAATTGCACCATAAAATTTAGCGTTTTCTCCTCTCGATTTGCCGTCCCCCAAGGCATACTTTTGACAACTTTTTTTTTCCTCATTTTTTGGTGGGTTTCACAAATTAGTAACACATGTGTTAGTGATTAGTTGTACATTTAATTTGTGGTTAAGCTTAGGGTTTAGGGTTAGGTTTAGGGTTTAGTCGGGTTTATGGTTTAGGGTTTATAATGGTTTAGGGTTTAGAAGGGGTTCAAGGTTTAGGGTTTAGAAAGATTTAGGGTTTAGCGTAACCCCAAACCTCAAACCCTAAACCCTAAACCCTAACCCCTAAACCACAAACCCTAAACCCTAAACGCAACACTTTAACACATGTGTTAGTAAATGTGAAACCCATCAAAAAAATGAAAAAAAAAAAACTTTTCGAAAGTATGTCTTGAGGGACGGCAAATCGAAGAGGAGAAAACGACGAATTTAATGGTGCAATTTTCATAATTTTTCGATTAGTCGTTTGTGAGATAATTGATGTTGGGGGTAAATGGGTTTTGTACATGTGGAACATTCTCTTTGTACACATGGCTTGATATCATTGGTTCCCTCATTCTCACACAAATTCCTATTCTCATTTGAACCCTACCCTAAGTCAATAATTAACTATAATAAAAACTTAACTTAAGGTGGGATTAGATGAGAAGGCTTCAAATGAGGAGAATGATGGGAAGGCCGGATTCACTGCATGCATTTTATGAACAAATTTCTAGGTGTAAAATGCAGGGTTGTTAAAATGTAGTAAAATTTGTTACATGTCATGCAATGTTGTTAACATGCAATGTTCTGTTGGTAAGATGCAGTGAATCTGGATGACAATTTTATCCTAAAAAGCAATGCATTCGGCCTTCCTTTCATTCCCCTCATTTAAGACCTTCCCCTCAAAACCTTACCCAAAAGAAAATATGCAACCTAAAAACCCTTTTAGAAAAACCTTTCATTCTGAGGTCCGTGTTCTTTTCTTTGATGAAGCCATGTTCTTTTCTTTGATGAAGTTTATGTTTTAAGTAGAATTTTGAGAATTAATTCAATCGAGCCGTTTCGTCTCATTGAATTGGAATTGATCGAGTTATTATTAGTTCATTTTAAACCAGTTTTATTATATATTTTTAATAAAATTAATTATCTATAATTGTCATTCGGGTTAACCGGCTAGTTCAACAGGTCGAACTGGTTGAACCGGAACTGAACCTCTAACCAAATAGATTGAAATTCTCGGGGTTATGGAGTTTATTATGATAAAATTATAAGTATTGATGTATATTCTAAATTCTTATTGACAGTCCAAGTTGTCGTTATCGTCTTTCAAATTAAGGGGTCTTTTGTTTTTTCTAAATACTGAAAGCTGAATCTGAAAACCAATTCTGAATAATACTCCCTCCGTCCCAAAATAATTGTCCACCGACAAAAAACACGCAGTTTAATAAAAGTACAATCATTACTGCTTTCTCTTTCTTACTTTTTACAGAATGACAATTTTACCCTTAAGCAATTAATTACTACTTTCTTTAAAGTTTGTAATAACAATTTCAATTGGGGGTAATATGGTAATCACGACCAAAATTTTCTTTCTATATTTGGAAGTGGACAATTAATTTGGGACGTCCGAAAAAGGAAACATGGACTATATTTTTGAGACGGAGGTAGTAAGAGTTAACAGCTGAAATCTGAATACATAATATTAAGATCGTTTGATAAATAAAAAGTGCAAACATCTAAATACACGTGTTTAAGCATTTTTTGGCGTGACACAAATTGTATGAATATGACATTGAGTTACAAACGACTTCACTTAAAAAAAAAAAGAAAATTACAAGAGGTTCCCGGTGCAACGTTTTAGATACCAATAATAACTTCAATGAATAAATTGTTATGAATAAAAGAAAACTAAAATACATGAACCAAAAAGGGAAAAAATTATTGTTTAACACATAAACTAAATATATGAAATCCATTTATGCGAGACACTAATATATAGATAGTTAGGGGGAAAAATTTCTCAATTGGAAGTTTTAAGCAATTGTAAATAGCTTACTGAATAAGGGGTTTTTCAGCTACGTTAATACTTAATTAGGGAAAACTATCAAAACACCTTAATGGTCTTTAGCTTACTGAATAATACAATTACCACTTTTTAAGACATAATAAGCCCAAACAAAAGACCCCTAAAACTAATTATCAAAAGATTGATTTTAAGATGACTAAGTAAAACACTCACAAACATTAGAATTTAAAATTTGAAAGCTGCAATACATAACTAATTCCTTTTGCTTGTGCAGGCCACACGCCCCACTTACTTATAAGTTATAACACAAAGATAATGATATTAAAGTATCAACTTAATCCTTTTGCGGATAAAGTATCAACTTATAATAATTAATGATCTAATTCATTCGCTTTTTAACATAATTCGTTTACATTTTTGGTTTATATCATAGCCTCTATCGTTAATATTCACGTGTAAATACAATTTAGTACATATAAATTAATCAAAACATAACTATATCATTATATATTCTCGCATCTGTATAATATGGGTGTAGTTCGTTACGTACCATGAAGCTTTAAGCTAATCTAAGCTAAGAACCTTCACATATGTATGAGCCTTCATTGGAGTTTTGATGGTAATAACTTCTAGAGTAAATTTCATGAATGGTTCATGTGATTTATAAGGTTTTATGAAAAATGTTTCTCAACCTTTTATTATATCTCACGACCAGTCCAAAGGTTCACTCTTGTCTCATAAATGGTTTCATTCGCCACTTGAAATGATAAAATTCCCCTAACCTCTTCATTAATTTAGTTATATATATATATATATATATATATATATATATATATATATATATATATAGTCTCAAGTTCAAATGAGAAGGCTAATTTTCGTGAGAACGTGAGAAACACTTTAAAATCACTTTTTAACTTTCCAAAACATGTTTTTTTACAAAACTTTCTTCGTAGCTTATTTTTTAAATAACTATTAGAAGTTATTTTTCAAATAAAAAAAATTTCGACGTTTTATTATTTTTTTAAATAATTTTTTGTTAAATTTTTTATTCATAATAATCACATTTTATAACTTAATAATCACATGAATAATATGTGATTATCATGCCATATTTTGTGATTATCTCGAACACATGATAATCACATTATAATAGAGAATAATCATATGTGATTATCATGTTATATTTTGTGATTATCTTAAATAATCACAACAGTAACGACTGTAAAATAAATTAAAAAAAAAAAGTTAATATTTTTTATTTATATTTATATCATAGCTTCCAAAAGTTATTTTAATAGTAATCATTGAAAAAGTTTTACAGGAAAATGTGTTTCGAATAGTTAAAAAGTAATTTTGAAGTGTTTCTCACGTTCTCACAAAAATTAGCCTTCTCATTTTAACTCACCTCTATATAAATGGTTAAAGGTATAGTAGTCATTTTAAGTGGTGGAGGAACCATTTACGAAATATTTTTTTTTTCCTTTCGCTCGATACTGTGAATAATAAGTCTATTAGTTGTTTTCGTAAATCAGTGTAAATTACATGGACCATTTATAATGTTTACTCTTACATCTATTCAAAAAAAAATCATATTCAACGGTACGTTTATTACCTAGAGATTGGAAAAATAAAAAATAAAAAAATTCTTAACGTGTTAAAAGTGTTGTTAAGTTGAACCTCGTCGATCTCATTTTAAGCCCCTAACACCATCGAAATGAATATAAATTTATAAAACACTTTTTTCTAATAATATTATTATTAGTATTAGTACTAGATAGAAAGTTATTTGCCACTTGTCTTTCTTTACGTAGAGATATGATAAGTGCGTTGTCACGTAAAATGTCTTTGTACCACCAAGTCAATAAATTGGAACGCCTTTGCTTGTGGTTGGCACGCGCACCAACTTAATATAAAATATTGATAATGTGGGATTTGGCTTATATTAGAGGGTGGATACTGGATAGAACTGGATACATTTTGATATATTTATTAAAGATGTGCCTGGCTTATATACATACTAGTAAAGAATTAGGTTTGCACAACCCAGTTCTAGACAATAAATGTTAATTTTCATAATGTTACATATATATTATCTTTAAAATTGATAATTATCAAAACATAAACAAACTTTTATAACAATGATATTTTGTAACTAATTTTCAATGATATATTAAGTTAATTTGGATGATTAAGAAAAAATATCTCTAGTAGTTAGAACAAATTAAGGATATATGAACTAACTAAAAAATATATAAATATAGTAATATACGTATCTTTATTTATTGTTACTATCATCTATGTATAATTGTATATAACGAAAAAAGGTTACATTCTTTTGGTTTTCTAAAAAAATAAAAATCAATTTATTTAGAAAAACATCACATGTCATTTTTTAATAAGGAACTAACGTGTTTATAATGAGTAATTCGAGTGCCCATTTAGAAGATCCTTATTTTTTTTACAATTCAAAAAGAGTTATAAATTGAAAAATAAAGCGTTTTGTTGAGTCACTGGTCGTTGACCATGTTGAGTCGCTAGTCGCTGACCAACTCAACTTATCACTACTCGATGAAGAAATGAATTGTATCAAAGCTTCTGTTACTGAAGTTTGGTTTCGCTGATCGTCATTCATTCTACTCTCAAGGAATTGATATGCTGAGGAAGATTAAAGCTCAACTTTGTGTGTCGCTGATCTTGACAGCGAGAGCTTTATATCTTCAAATCAATAAAGGTAAAAGTCACTGCCAGAATAACAGCTAGTCACTGAAGATCTCTAGTTCAAGTCATTCTACAAGAGCATGTTAGCTCGCAGTGAGTGAGGAGGATTACTGCATCCTTCAGTGACTATTCAATAAAGCCTCTCAATCAGCAAGTACAGAAAGTACTGTACTTATCTATACATCAGCAAGAGTGTTCCAACTTGAAGTATGTCCGAAAGATTACGTGGCAGTGGATGATTGGTTTTAAGGTAACGAGATATTTGCGTTAACAGAATTGGGACCCGCAGAATGTCGGTTCATCAGAGATCAAGCCAATCAAGCAGCAACACGTGTCATTCCAAGATCCTATTTTATAGGAGATATTTTAGGAACTCTTGTAGTATAAATAGTCTAGTGTTTTGTACTGTAGAGGCTAGTCGTTCAATCGTACTTATCACTTGTGTGTCAGTGATCAGTTTGTCTAGAGTACGTATTGTCGATCCAGCGAGAGAACAGTCAGCGTGTTTGTCCACTGCTGTTCTTCTCAATTTGTAATAGATTAGCTAAGTGTTTGAATTGGATTAACTTTGGTTAATCCATTCCGCATTCAACACTTGTGAATTTTATGATCAATACAATTCACCTTTTAAGCTACTATTACTTCTTCACTTTGATATTGTCATATATTTGAATACTCTGTTACTATCGTTTATACTCTAATTCTGTTAAACAATTTAAAACTAACTAACTAACTAAGTTAAAATCTGAAATAGTTTTAAATTGTATTCAACCCCTCCTCTACAATTAAACTTTACACTTTGCGATTCCAAATCACTAACTGATAGTGATTCCGGGACTCTCAATTGGTATCAGAGCAGAGTTGGTTAAAAATTCAATTAACCAGGTCTGCAATGGAATCAGTAAAGTACAGTTGTGTAGACTCTGATTATCAGAAGGGAAATGGTTCTACAACCAAACCTCCAGCGTTTGATCCTTCAAGGATTGAAACTTGGATGTCCCGAATGATGATGTTTTTAGATCTAATTGACGACCGTCTCTGTAATACAATAACCAATGGTCCCCACATTCCAACCACTATTGTTCATGCTGTAATTGCAACAGCTACTACTCCTGCTATACCAGAAATTGTTGTGCCCAAAAGAGAGGAACAATGGTCGGATGAGGATAGACGATTGGTTAGACTTGATAAACAAGCTAAAATCTATATAGGCATGGCAATTCCTGATGAAGTGTTCGAATCTATCAGGCTTTGTAGAACTGCTAAAGACATGTGGGACACCCTTAGGAATATATATATTAGAACTCCTGATATTATTCGCTGCAGGGAAGTCAATCTCACTCGCCAGTATGAGCTGTTCGCAATGGAGCCCAATGAATCTCTGTCTTCTACTTACACCAGATACCAGTCACTGATGAACAAAATGGAGAATGCTGGTATAGGCAAGGAACAGAGATTTGTTGTTGAAAAGTTTCTGGAGTTGCTGCCAAGGAAAATTTGGGGAACCATTGCTACATGCACTAGACAGAGGAATAATTATTCAATTCTTAATCTAACTCAGGTCTATGGTATTTTGCTCAACTGGGAGCAGTCTGAAAAGCAAGCTGATCAGAGTGAGCATATTCGTGCTACTCTTGGAAGTCAGAAGATATCTAATGCCCTTGTAGCTGAGCTTGATGAAATCGATCAGAGGCAGAAATCAAAAGTTTCTAAGCAAAGCTCAAAGTCGCTGATAGCTAGTGAAAAAGGTGATGGTGCTGAAGAACAGTCGGAGTGTGAATATGATGAGGGTTTAGAAAAACTGGAAAGAGATATGGCTATGATGGTTGCTAATTTCAGAAGGAACACCAGATCAAAAAGATTCGCTGGTGCTCCATCATCTGAAAATTACAAATCAAAAGGTGAATGCTACAAATGTGGCAAACCTGGTCATTTTGCAGCTGATTGTAGATCAAATCCAGTCAACCAAGTCCCTGAACCAGTGCCAGACTTCAGAAATGATAAGTATAATAAGTACAAGGCAAAGTACAAAAAGCTGAAGGCAATGGCTAAATCTGGAAAGAAGAAGGGAAAAGGTTTTGTTGCTGAAGAAGGTTCATTAAGTGACTCTGACTCCTCATCATCAGATGAAGAAGAAACAATGATTTGTTTAGATAGGGAGTACTGTCTGATGGCTGATGACGCTGAATTTCTTAAAAATATCAAAGAAGTCACTTCTAAGTGTTCAGCATCTGAATGAGATCCTGAAACTCTTTACAAGGTACACTGTTTCATATCATCTTCAGTTTCTGAAAAAGAGAATGTTTTTGAGTCTCTGATAGTTGACTTATCAAATGCTCATGACATTCAGAAAAGACAGCGATGTGAGATCAGTGACTTAAAATCAAGGCTAAATGATCAAGGTGAAAATGTGTCAAAACTAAAAAGATTAAAACTAGATCTTGATGCACAAACTTATGCAAATCAAGTATGTGTTCAAGAAAAGGTTAAATTTGAAACACAATTTCAACAACTAAAAAAGATCATGGAATTTTGGTGCAAGTCAAATGATAATGTCAATCAATGCGTCAACAATCAAATTCCAAAACAAGTTAAAGCTATTTTGGGAGGAGATTATGAATATGCTGCATCACTCGCTGACTCAACGAAAGTTGATCCTGTCTTTGATCCCAAAGGAAATTTTTCAGAAGTTGTTTTTGAACCTATATCAGTCGTCAGTGAGCCAAGACCAAATTATTTCACTAAAAGTAAAATTGGTCACTGATGATTCTGATATAACAGAAGGTAGAGATGAGATAAATGTTTTGGAAACTGTCAAATCATCAGTAACTTCACATCTCATCAAAACCATCTCTTATAATCAAGTTATTATCAGAAACTTCACTGACACTATATCAGTCACTGAGAGAACCTCTATCAGTGATCTTAAGTCAAAGATGCAGGAAGTTCAAATCAGCAAGAGAAGTTGTTTGACTGTGTCAGATCAGCAACTTAAAACAAGGAAAGTCAAACAGGCCAGTCATGTTAACAAAAAGTGTTATAAATGTGGTGAAAGACAGCACTTGTCATCTGAATTCTCAGCTCTACCTATTTCAAAACATCAAACCATCAGTGAGCATTCAGATACGATTTATGCAAATCAATGGAAGCCAAAACCAAGGCTTAGTCACTATGAACCCAGTTCTGGATGGGTTCACCAATCAAACTTAAATGAATAAATAGATTCTTTTGAATTTATTTATTTATTTTTGCTTTATCTTTAACAATTGCTTTAAATAAATTAACTCTATGGTTTATAACATTAGAAGGATATATTCACTGATCAACTGACTTTCACTGATACAATCAGCAAGTTCAGAAATTAGTGTGTTATATTAATCCTCTATTATAACTCATAAAGTCACTTGAATATCCTTTATGTCTAAATGTTTGATTAATGTTATTTCTCTATGATATCGCTAGCTGATTGGGTCAGTATTCTAAGTTTTGATCTGATCAGTAAGTTGTATCATTAGAAACATAATGTTCATCTTACCTCAAACATAATCTATATTCAATTTTAAAAAAAAATAATAATAATAAAACATATATCTATCAAAATTTGACAAATAATGGTTCTTATCAAAACTAAACCTAAGTCTAAATGATTTAATTAGTATTCTAAGTTGTGATTAAATCAGGAAAACAAAAGGTTCAGCTAGATAAATCTATGAAATTGTCAAGTTATGATATATATATATCTCTTTTCGGTGGTAAACCAAGAATTTGGTTATGTGATCTCAGGAACTTTTACTCCCTGAGATATTATTTAATGGTGATATATAAATCAACAAACATTCGTTATATTTAATACATTTTGTATTTAATTTAACGGATTTCAAATTAAATATTTTTTGGTTCAACGAAAAAGTCGCGCGCTTCTGACATTCTCTCTCCTACGTCAGCGCACTTTTCCGGCACACCACTCCCATCACCATTAATGCCACCACTCTCAACCATCATAACCCCCTATGCCTCTACCTCTTCCACCACGACCATCCACATCGCCGTATTTTCATTCACACGATCATTAGCAAAGCGTACTCTATTTAAACTTACAAATCAGTGACTTGTCACTTTTACGCTTTTCTAATTTTCAAAAACCCTCTATTTCTTCAAAAACCCTAAATTAAGTGAGAAAACAAGTTTTCCAAAGGATCTGTAATGTCTAAATCAAAATTTTTCAATAATACATACACAGCCACTGCAAAGATTAAAGCTCTTCGAGCCTCTGCAGTAAGTGAAGATTCTGTCATTACAGTTCCAAAATCAAACTATTTGGGTAATCTTTCTTGCCCTAAATCAGAGTATGCGGAGGTGATAAACTTTTTGAGAAACCACTTCATTCTCCCTGCTCTCACGTTATCACCTGGAGAAATGAATCCAGAATGGTTGAGTGAGTTCTGGTATACCTGCACTCATTCAATCGTTGATAATACCTCACAACTCAAGGGATTCATTGATAACGGAGGTCAAGAGATAATCATTTCTGCACACACCATCCATACCATTTTACAACTCTCTGAGCATGATACTTACGACCCACTGCCTGACAAGGAAGCTGCCAAAGGAGGCATAGTCAATCTCACTGGGATTGACTGTAAATACACTACGGATAGCAATAGAGATCGTAAGTATTCTACTGTTCATAAATCTAAAATGGATGGTGTGTGGAATGCCCTGTTTTCAAATTTTATTCGATCTTTGGGCACAAAAACAGGGAGTTATGATCAATTCAACTCCCTAGAAGCACATATAAGCTGGTCACTGGTCAACTCCTTAAAAGTTGACTATGCAAGTGTGATCTTTAATGATATTGTTTTAAGAATCAGTGAACCTACCAGAGCAAAATATGTTTCCTATCCTAGGTTTCTCTCACTGGTTTTTAAAAATCAGTTTAAAGCCTATGATAGGATTTCTTTCAAAGGTTTTGAACCCACTCTGATAGGGAAACAAATTTTTGCTAAAGATGCAACTGTGCTTCTCCCTGATTTCATGAAAAACAAGGGAGTACTTGCACCCCAGCCTTTCCGAAGTGTACATCCGTCAGATCCTGCCCCCCAATCGACCATGTCACTGACCACACCCCCAGTGACTACTGCTGGTCAACCACCAAAGGAAAAACCACCTACTGCTCCCAAGAAAATCAAGTTAAAGTTCCTGACATTAAAGGTTCAGGGACAGAGTCAGAAAAAGACGTCTAAGGACGCCAAGAGTGAAGCAGAGACTGAACGTTCAGTCCCTGCGGGCACCCTTGATAAACCTAAGCCTAAAGCCGCTTCACTAGACTCACAAAAGTCCAGTGACTCTATAAAGGGAAACCTACAGACAGCTACAATGGCTCAACCCATTGTCAGCAGTGATTTGGGTGCAACCCACACCCCCTTATCGAGTCAACCCATCAGCTACTCATTATCCTCACAAAAGGATAATGTTTTAATCAAAGGGCAAGTGACATCAGTGAGTGATAACACACTTGTCGCTGATGTCACATCACTGGCTACAGACCCGGGCCAACTCCCATCTAGCACTACACCAACCTTCAATGTCTCTTTCCAGTCACAGGAAGAGATACAGGTTGCCATCTCTGTATCCAATGATCCATCAGTTAGAACACAAGTTGATGACGTTGAGGATGCCCAACCAATGGATACCTCTTCCTCCTCAACTGATGATGATCTGCACTCTCCACCACCTTACAAATCTTACAAATAGATACTTGCTGAAGATAGCTACACATCCACCTCATCTATCCTACCTACTGTCTCTACAATTCCACCTATCAACATTATCCCACCAGCTACTGATATCATCTCACCAATTCAGGAATTAGATAACATATCTCTTTCTAGTGACAAAGTAGCTGATGATGAACCTCCAACTCCAACAGCTAAAGCACAATCTCAACCACAACCAACACCACCACTCTCCCCTGTTACTCAAAAATCTCCACACACTGATAAAGCTTCAACCTCTACTTCCTCTACAACAGATAAACTGCTACTCGAATATATTGCCTCTTCCCAACAACAAATTCGAATGCTCACTGAGGATAGAGAGTCTCTGACAGACCAACTAGCTGATCTCACTAGTAAAATTCACTCTCTAGCAAAAGTCTATGAACCCATTCCTGACTGGAGCGAGTCGATCAGTGAAAAGGTCAAAACGATTGCTAACGCTGAACTTGATCACTATCGACTTCTGGAAACCAAGACTAAATCTCTCTCTGAATTCTTCGCTCTCACTAGTGTCAGTCTTAAAACTCATGATGAAGCAATATCCACTCTCACTATACAGCAATCTGAAATGGCGACTTCTATTGTGGATTATGTCATTCACACTGGTAAAATTATGAGAGAAATTCCAATTATGGTCGCCAATCAGGAAACAATCATCAAAGGCTTAGAAACTATTCATACAGATCATAAGTTCATCTACAAAAGACTTAAGGAGATCATTGCACTCGCTAATGATGAAGAGGGGGAGAATGAAGAAGATGATGATGAAACTGAAAATGATACCTTCATCATTAACTCTCATCTCGATGAAACTGATGACATTACTGATAATGATGATGTAATAGTTTTCCCTGAGTTTCATCCTGATGAACTTAGGATGTATGATTACAAAGTCAGGGAATGGGCTGCTGATAGGAATGCTCAGATCAAGGGGGAGTCAGTAAGCTATGAGCTAGCTTGATGGAATTGGATGAACAGACAAAATGAAGAAGGTGATGTTCATATGGATGGAGATGATGATGATAATGGTGATGATGATAATGATGACAATAATGATGATAATGGTAAGGATGATGATGAAGATAATGATACCATAATGGAGGATCAAGAGGATCAGCAACCCATCTCTTCTATTCTGGTCAAGAGAAAAAGAACCAGCAAGTCTCCTACATCAGGGCCCACTTCATCCAAGAATAAAAAGACAACCTTTTCTGAGGAAGAGATATCAGCTACCATGTACAATCTCAAGTTCATTATGGAGCAATCTGAAACTTCATCAGCAATGCCTCATGCAGATACTGTCATATCTGAGGATCCATCAGCAACAACACAACCAGCAACAACAACTCCACCAGCAACAACAACACTACCAGCAACAACAACTCCACCAGCAACAATAAAACAACCAGCAACAACAACAACTTCACCAGCAACAACAACTCCACCAGCAACAACAACCACAACAGCAACAACACAGATCACCCTCTCAATCCCCACAGACACTACACCAACTGAAGCAACAACAACAACAACACATCTCTCTTCACAACCAGAAATCTCAAAACCTAGTTCTTCTGATCCAGCTCTCCTTATGTCATCTGATTCAACTTCAGAAAATCTTCATCCTGAAGAAACTGAAAAGAAGCAAATAGAAAGAAAAATAAGAATGAGACAGAAGCAGGAGAGGGAGATGCTTTTAAAGTTTCAAGCTGAGCAAGATGCAAAAGATGAAAAGGAAAGAAAAAGAAGATTACAAGAACAGGCTATTAAAGATCGTGAATATATCATGAAGTTGAGTGGAGATGAGGCAATGGCAAGAGAGAGAGAAAGTTTGTTGAAAAAGCAGCAAGAAGAAACTGATTTTATGATGGCTAAGCTGATTCAAGATGTTGAACAATCTGAACTTCAGCAAGAGCTTGATGCTAAAAGAAAGGGGAATAAATCGAAAAAGAAAGGGGGAGTCAGCTCATCAGTGGATAGAATGTGGAATGAGATTGACAGGAAGAAATATGCTGCTAGAATGATTGGAAGATCAAACCCTGCTCTTATCACCAAAGTCAATCTGAAAAAGCCAAAGAATAAATCTCAGACTCAACTACTCATTCACAGAGGACTGGAAACTCGGGCAATTAACCTTGATCAAGTCTGCAAACTACATAGAGAAGAATGGAATGAAATCAGACTTGCTATCAGTTACTCCTCAAGTGCTGCAAAGAATGAAGTTCTGAATGAGATTGACAGGCTGTTTAAGAAGATGATTGATCTGCAGCTACTCAGACTAGAAGACACTATCATACATGGTGAAGAGATAGTGCAGCCACCAAGCCCAAGGTACAGATCAGGAACCAGCAGCATATATCGAATTCCAAACACTGAAAAATTGAATCTGTCAATCCCTGATGGTGCACGAAGAGTGGAAGGCACTGAAGTAACTGAAGGTGAGAGAGGTCTCATCTACAGAGACTTTAATGGAGTATTAAGGTTTCAAAGAGAATCAGAACTTGAAAAGATAGACCATGAGCAGCTTGTGCACCTCATCAAATCAGTCAGCATGCTTCCAAAAGATTCTGTAATGAGAAAGGCGATTCTAGAGGAAGGGTTAGCCAGACAGATCAGATACTTGCCATTAACAGATAAATACGAGCTAGCTGATGAGCTTGGCATTGTCAAACAGGAAGAAATTTGGAACAGCTTGTCATAAGTCTGTAATAGATTAGATTTATTGTAACTGAAAAACCATCTGTACTTTATATTTAGCAGTTCAATAATATCTGATCTTTTGAGAAAACCAAAGTGCAAAACTCAGATTATATTAAAAGAATCCAAAAAGATAAATGAATGGATCACAAGTACAAGTCACTGAATGTTTAAATTCTTAAACACTGACTATAAACTTTTTCAGCAACAAGTTTGTCTAGAGAGCTTCGATCACAATCATTTAGGGGGAGATTGTTGAGTCACTGGTCGCTGACCATGTTGAGTCGCTGGTCGCTGACCAACTCAACTTATCACTACTCGATGAAGAAATGAATTGTATCAAAGCTTCTGTTACTGAAGTTTGGTTTCGTTGATCGTCATTCATTCTACTCTCAAGGAATTGATATGCTGAGGAAGATTAAAGCTCAACTTTGTGTGTCGCTGATCTTGACAGCGAGAGCTTTATATCTTCAAATCAATAAAGGCAAAAGTCACTGCCAGAATAACAGCTAGTCACTGAAGATCTTTAGTTCAAGTCATTCTACAAGAGCATGTTAGCTCGCAGTGAGTGAGGAGGATTACTGCATCCTTCAGTGACCATTCAATAAAGCCTCTCGATCATCAAGTACATAAAGTACTGTACTTATCTATACGTCAGCAAGAGTGTTCCAACTTGAAGTATGTTCGAAAGATTACGTGGCCGTGGATGATTGGTTTTAAGGTAACGAGATATTTACGGTAACAGAATTGACCCGCAAAATGTCGGTTCATTAGAGATCAAGCCAATCAAGCAGCAACACGTGTCATTCCAAGATCCTATTTTATAGGAGATATTTTAGGAACTTTTGTAGTATAAATAGTCTAGTGTTTTGTACTGTAGAGGCTAGTCGTTCAATCGTACTTATCACTTGTGTGTCAGTGATCAGTTTGTCTAGAGTACGTATTGTCGATCCAGCGAGAGAACAATCAGCGTGTTTGTCCACTGCTGTTCTTCTCAATTTGTAATAGATTAGCTAAGTGTTTGAATTGGATTAACTTTGGTTAATCCATTCCGCATTCAACACTTGTGAATTTTATGATCAATACAATTCACCTTTTAAGCTACTATTACTTCTTCACTTTGATATTGTCATATATTTGAATACTCTGTTACTATCGTTTATACTCTGTTTCTGTTAAACAATTTAAAACTAACTAATTAACTAAGTTAAAATCTGAAATAGTTTTAAATTGTATTCAACCCCCCTTCTACAATGAAACTTTACACTTTGCGATTCCAAATCACTAACTGATAGTGATTCCGGGACTCTCACGTTTGTTAAAAAGGTGTATAAAAAATGCACAATTAAGTAATACAAACACATAGATCTTTTCTTTTTTTAAATTCAAATAGAGAGATATATAAAGAAGGGGATAGCGTTTCTTTTAACAAAATGCAAAAGAATGTGTAAACATGCCGAAAGAGTTGAGTAATTCAAGTACACATATGAGTAAAAAAATAAAATTCAAGTACACATATGAGATAGTCTTATATTTTGGCATTTTAAAGAGAAGTATAGATTGAGAAAGAAAATTATATATAGATTGATAAAGTGAAAGTGTTTTCTTAAGGGAAAACGTAAATTCAAGATAAGTGTAGATTAAGAAAGATGAAACGAATATGTGAATTGTGAAAAATTTAGCATGACAAGTTATGAAAAGGATCAAACAAGGTTTGTTAAGAAGAAATAAAGGAATAAATATTAATTAAATGTACAACTTGAAACATTTGATAAGAAAATAAGAAATGAAAAAAGTATTTTAAATTTTGATAAAAAAAATAAGGAAAAAACAAAAAGAATTTAAGAAGGGTGATGTGTCTCCCTATGTGACACTCCTCCAAATTAGGTATAAACGTATACTTAATTTCATGCATTTCTTACGCTAATTCTCTACGAAAAATTTAAACTAAACCATTGATGTGAGATAAGTATAGCGAGCCCAAAACTTTAATACAAAAGTATTACGAATTTCATAATTATTTATAATTACGTACAAAATTATCGGAATGAATCCGACAAAAACAGAAAACGATCGTTGGTGATACAAAGTTTGGAAATAACGCGAAAATATTTTTAATAATTATTAATTTGAAAATATTATGCGAACAGTCAGAAATAAAAATGAAACGAAAACATTTATACGTTTTACATAAAATGTGTCGTAAGAACCTGAAACAATACAAAACGTACTCGACAACCAAAATAATAATATTTTATATTTTTATTATTTCGAATAAAGTAATTGGAATAATACTACAAAATAAAAATTTCAAATATTAAACTTTAAATTTAATATGATTGGACCCGTACCCGAAATTAACAGGCTAAATACCAAACCGGTACTACACTTAAAATATCTACCAAATAAATAATTGAGACAACCATACTTCCCCTTTGAAAAATTAAGCCGTATTATTTTTATATATGTATACTCCCTCCAGACTCATTTTGTTCACACACTCCACAACCACCGCCAATAATTCATTTCTCTGTGTTTGATCAACTCAGAAGCAAGCAGAAGCAGAAGGGAGAACACCACTTCTTCATCTTCATCACCATAATCTACAACTTAAAAACATCATCTTCAGCTCATCATCACCACCATCCTCTGCTCTCTCTCTCTGCTCTCTAAAACACTGTAAGAATACCAAAAATTCTTACTCTCATATTCTAAATTGTTGTTATATTATGCAATTGCTTTATGATTATGAAAGATTTTGTAACAAAAACCTTATAAAATGATAAGTTGGTGATGATGATTCTTGATTTAAAATTTTACATACGGGTATAAAATTTAACAAAACATAAGCGCATGATAATGTGTAAAAACACTTGAGGAAAACTTGTATGATGTTATTATAACAATAGTGAAAGATTAAACTCGAAACATATAACAAAAACCTAGAAATTTTTGATGAAATCGTAAAACACAGACTCGAAATCGCAGTACAGGGAACCATACCCGACCATCTGAGAAATCTCACCCGATCGGGTGAGGATTCGAGAAACGTGATAGCCGAATGGCTAAGGAAAGCCACCTGAACGGCTTGGCCCATAAACCCGAACGGCTTGGCCCATAAAGCCGAACGGTTTGATAAGTATAACCGAACGGCTAAAGAGAGATAGCCAAACGGCTTGGGGAAAGATAGCCGAATGGCTATGAGGTTATAGCCGAATGGCTATGTATAACACCCCTCATTCATTATTCTGAATATTATATTATTTATCACGGAAGCATAAAATAAAAACTTATCTCATTACCTTATAATATAGGAAAGGTACATGACTTGTTTAAAACTTCTATACACAACAGTTAAACTATTGAAACCATTATTCAATTACAAAACAAACGGGGTATTATATTTTACCAAACTTTAGTTTATTACAAAACTATATCAGAGTTACATAACGTCAAACGTTCCCTACTAAAAGCATCATCATCCTGCAACCCACATACCAAAGATATAACCTGCAGGATGTAAATAGTGGGATTAGCACAAAGCTAAGTGAATGAATTTATCACACACAATTAAACTTAGCATAATCATGAGTTTACACCAAATAACCGTAAACACACATATTTCAATGAGGATCGGTGGCTCATGGGATATCATAATACCCGGGGATTCCCCAAGAACACTTATCGTACATATCCGTATGGCCATAACGGACGAGACCGATAGCTAGAGGTTATTATAATCAAACACAGGTTCTATACACAACAAATGAATCAAGATCCTGTGTAATTCACACAATAACCAACTAATCCAACTAACGTGTTGACCTCAATAACACTGATACACAAAGGTTCACGTATCACGTAGATTCATTCAATAATTAAGACTAAACCGTCTAATAAACACATCTACGTTTACTTGTTGCAACCAAATAGTTACAACTAAATCAAAAGGTGAGTTCTAAATCCACTCACCGATACCTCAGCAGTCACCAAACTCAGCTTCTAAGTCACCGAGTCTTTGGGGTATCTGAAACATCACATAACAAACAAGTTAGTAACTTGTCTCTAACTAATAGTAGTTAACATCAATAATCAAGTCACAATACTATATATATATGTATATAATATATAGTATTCACCTAAGTTCACAAGCTAATATAATCATCAAATATATACAGGCGAACGTGATCCTGATCTGGTTAGTGGGATCGCGTTACATTGAAGAACCCATTCTGTAACAAAATAACACCTAGCAACGCGATCCGGAAGAAAGGGCTGGATCGCGTTCATCAGTAGAAAATGTTCTGTAACCAATATACACAGAGCAACGCGATTCGGTCAAGGGCTTGGGTTCGCGTTCCTAAGTACAAAATCCGTTTATCCCAAGTTTTAACTGACAAACGCGATCCTGGCTAGGGTTTTGGGATCGCGTTTGAGCCTTTTACAGCTCAACATCAGACCTGTAAATGGTCAGCTCGAACCTAATACCATTTTTGATCATTCAAACTCATCAAACTCAGTTCTAAGGTCATAAGCAACTCAATAACGCCACATATCATCATATATCAACATCCCAAACATCATTTGGCTAACAAGATCAATTACTAATCTAATTTACACATAACCAATTTCATGAAGTTATAATCAAAATACTTACAAGCTTGAGGAAGAAGATGATGATGATAAGCAAGATGATTAGGAGAATGATAATAACACAAGTATTAAATCTCAATCACAATTTCTTCTTTGATTTCTTGAGTTCATATGAATATTTAGAAACTTACAAATGATGAAAACAAGTTGGGGAAAGTAACTGGAAAAGGAAGTCGGCTCTCCTTGTAAACCGACTCCAACATTTGGGTATTTTATACCCGTCTTAAATCTATTGTCTGGAACCTAAATATCAATTGCGAGAAACTTACTTTATTGTACCGTCAACTATAGTAAATTAAAACAAACAATAATTTACTATCCACAATAAGTCCTTAGACTCATTTATCTAAGTTTTACAATTAAACACATGATATGAAATAATTTCTAAAACAATTTAAATAACCAATTTAAAATTAGAAATTACCAGACCATCAGAGAGGATGTTATAAATCTCCCCTCCTTAAAGAGATTTCATCCCCGAAATCTCACCACGGTCAAACAATCCAGGATATCTTGATTTCATAGACTCCTCAGTCTCCCAGGTCAAATTAGAACCTAAACTGTGTCTCCACTTTACTAAAACCATAGGTATTTGTTTCTTTCTAAGTTTAGTAACTTTTCTATCGAGAAGTTCAACTGGTTCTTTAACTAACTTCTGATTCTGATCAACTTTCAAATTTTGTAAAGGAAGAATTTGAGACTGGTCTTCAACGTTACATTTTCTCAAATAACAAATATTAAACGTATTATAAATGTCAGCAAGCTCCAGAGGAAGATCCAATGTAACTGACTGATCATTAACAACTTTACAAATTCTGAATGGACCAATATATCTAGGCGCTAGTTTCCCTCGTTTTCCAAACCAAATCACACCTTTCCGTGGAGAAACTTTAAGATAAACAAGGTCACCTTCAGAGAAAGTCACTGGTCGTCTACGTGGATCTGCATATTGTTTCTGTCGATCACGTGCAGCTTTCAACTTTTCTCTTGCAACCACAATTTTATCACCTGTCATTTGAACGATATCGGGTCCAGCAAACTATTTCTCTCCTGCCTCTAACCAGCATGTAGGCGTTCTACACCGACGCCCATATAACATCTCATACGGAGGCATACCGATACTGGAATGATATGAATTATTATAAGCAAATTCCACCAACGGTAGGTGAGAATTCCAAGAACCCCCATATTCTAAGACACAAGCCTCAACATATCCTCAAGTGTCTGAATTGTACGTTCTGACTGATCGTCGGTCTGGGGATGATAAGCTGTACTAAGATTTACCCGTGTACCCAACTTTTGTTGTAAACTGTAACACCCTCGAAATTTCACTGTTTAGCGGAAGCAGGTTTTGGGGTGCTACTAATCAAATATCACAGCGCAAAGATAAAGCAAACGACATCTATATGCAACATTTGTAAATTAGTTACATTCCATAGATATAATGTTTGAAAACTTAGTGTTTTCGTATACAAAAATGTAGTTTCCCTAGAGTCCACGCGTATAGCGGGAGATTCTATTACATAATCGAAATGTACAAAAGATAATGCTAAGAATCTCCGTTAATGCATTTGTGTTGAAATCATGCGACTCTAGCTAATGTCCTGGAGTAATCCTACTCCAACCGGGTACCTGAGAAAACATGCTAAAAAGGTCAACACGAATGTTGGTGAATGTCACAGGTTTGTAAGTAATATCAGTTTTGAAACACAAGATTTCATCAGTAGTGCCCATAGGTGTAAAATCAGTATTTGCAATCCAGCAAATGTAAAACCAGTATTTGCAATCCAGCAAATGTAAGTATGTAAATTATACCGTTGCCATGAGGCTCATAATCGAAGCTTAACCCGTAAGTAATAAGTTTGCTCCCGTGACATGCTCGTAAATGAGCAAGCATCCGTAACGAATAATTAGTCACCCGTTTCTACGTGTAAATCAGTACGTGGCAGCGCTACTGCCCCGGGCGGGGAGGGTCATTTCCCTAATGGATCCATTAACTAGTGTTCGCGCTTAAGTCCATAACTAACGATATATGATGGAGAGACTTCTGTAAATAGTAAACAACTCATGCAATTCCGTTTGGTATAGTAAACAGTTTTAGTACTTGTGTTCAAGAAAAATCAGTAGCATGTATCTCCCCCAATAAGATAAAACAGTAAAAAGTGGGGCCGTAAGACTCACCTGAGTCTTGAAACAAGCCGTAGCTAATAGCAAGTAGTAAGTATGGCAAGTAGGTTCTCCGAACCCGTAACCTTCAAATGCCTAATCATATGAAGTTATGTAAGTTTGTGTCTCGCGAGACGTTTCGTTTAGTTGTACACAACTAGTATATCCAATGTTTGTCCGTATGTTTGTAATTGTTTGTTTGTTGGAAAACATGTTTGGCCCGTTGGTGATTTAGTTGAAACGTTAATCTCGACATATATATATTTGTTTGGAGTGTTATGTTTGAAAGACATGTTTCGATGTCCCTTAGATGTTATATGGTATAATCGTTTGAAGTTCCAAATGTTTAACACTTAACTTGGAATTTAATTGTAAAACTGCTGTGTTTTGCAACACAAACTGCGACACAAAAGTTTGTCATGCGACACAAAGGTTGTGTCGCATGAAGGATGCGACACAAGAGCTCTGTGACATAGTGGTTGTGTCGCAAAAGCTTGCGATGCTAATTCAATAGCGACATAAGGGTTGTGTCGTATAAAAATACGACATAATATGCGACATAGAGTGCGACACAATATTGTGTCGCAAAGGTTACGACACTAAAGGTTTGGTACGACACAAGGTGCGACATAACATGCTTTATGCGACATAGTATGCGACACAAGGCTTGTGTCGCATTGATGAACACCAGCCCCGAAACATTCGGCTGTCGATATTTTTCGACCAAAAACGCAAATCTAACCCATTTTTAAGCTGTAAAATCGTGTTTTCTTCATTGTTTAGGTTATAGCTATGTTGTGTACACAATATTTCATCAAAACATTACACCAAATTGAATAGATCTAAGGTTTTAGAAATTTCTTACTTTTGCAAATCGAGCTAGATCGAGGATGAAATGATGAAAACGGTTTTGGTATCCTTGCTCCACTCGTGATGGTGATTCCGAATATGTAAATTTCGTGAGTTGGTTTGTAAATCCGAAATTTTGTAGTAATTTGGTGAGAGTATTTGAGATATGTGTGTGTGTTTGAAATGAGAAAAATGAAGTGAGGGTGTGGGGTGTAGGTGGTGGTGGCTGGTGGAAAGGGGAAAAGGAGGGGAAAGCACTCCTCAAAACCCAGTGTTTACTCCGTGTCCTAATCGTTTAATCTCTTGTTTTTAATATTTGACCAAGCAGTTATATTTTTAAAATGTGACTGGAGTATTCAAATAAAAATATCTTGAAATTAATAATAAAAACATTTGTCGAAATATTTAAATTATTAATTCGCGTTTAATACGTTTTTGTTGAATTATTTGAAATGTCGTCGCGATAATATAAATAATGTTCGTTCAATTGTGTATTTTATATAACAAAATACGTTCTCATTATTTAAGTAAATTTCTGTCACCAACGTCCAAGTAAACTGTGTCGGACTCCGTCCGGTTGATTCGTACGATTTAACCAAATCGCGTGCGTACATATATATAACCCACTTTATATATATATAAATAGATTCTGTAATTAGTCCTGTTACATACTAATTACAACTAGTTACAAATAATTAGGCATAATTAATTATCCTAATTATGCAGGTGTTACATTCTCCCCTTGTTAAAGAAATTTCGTCCCGAAATTAGCTCGAGTGTACGGACGGTGCTTTGTCTGGGAAGACATGTGGGTATTTCTGTCGCATTTGGTCTTCCCGTTCCCAGGTGAACTCAGGGCCACGCCTTGAATTCCACCTGACTTTTACGATGGGAATACGACTCTGTTTCAATCGCTTGACCTCGCGGTCCATGATTTCCATAGGTTCCTCGACAAAATGAAGTTTATCATCGATTTGAATTTCGTCGAGCGGTATAATCAGTGTCTCGTCAGACAGACATTTCTTCAAGTTTGAAATGTGGAATGTGTTGTGAACGCTGCTAAGCTCAGCAGGAAGTTGTAGGCGGTATGCCACTGGACCAATCCTTTCAAGGATTTCAAATGGTCCGATGTATCTAGGGTTTAGTTTGCCTCGTTTTCCGAATCGAATGACACCCTTCCACGGTGCCACTTTGAGAAGTACCTTGTCCCCTACCTGGAACTCAAGGTGTTTGCGTCTCACATCATCATAGCTTTTCTGACGATCACGTGCGGCTTTCAGCCGGTTTTGAATACCAATGATTTTCTCAGTAGTTTCGTGAATGATTTCTGGACCCGTGAGTTGGGAATCTCCTAACTCAGTCCAACAGATAGGTGATCGGCACTTACGCCCGTAGAGTGCCTCGAAGGGTGCAGCCTTAATGCTGGTATGGTAACTGTTGTTGTATGAGAACTCGCACAACGGTAAATGATTTTCCCAAGAAGTACCGAAGTCAACTACGCAGGCTCATAGCATATCCTCCAGTGTTTGAATAGTTCGCTCGCTTTGGCCATCGGTTTGCGGGTGATAAGCAGTACTCATATCCAAACGAGTACCAAGAGATTTCTGTAGTGATTGCCAAAAGTTAGAAGTAAAACGGCTGTCCCTATCCGAGATGATCGAGATAGGTACACTGTGTCGTGAGATGATTTCTTTGACGTAGATGCGAGTCAGACGCTCCATCTTGTCGGTTTCCTTAATGGCCAGAAAATGAGCAGATTTTGTGAGACGGTCCACAATCACCCAAATGGTATCGCAACCGCTTGAAGTTTTTGGTAATTTGGTAATGAAGTCCATGGAAATTTGCTCCCATTTCCATTGAGGAATTTCAGGTTGTTGAAGCAATCCCGAGGGTCTTTGGTGTTCGGCCTTGACTTTGGAACATGTTAGGCATTTACTGACGTACATGGCGATGTCAGCTTTCATGTTAGGCCACTAATACAACCCTTTGATGTCGTGATACATCTTGTCAGAACCAGGATGTATAGAGTATCGAGATTTGTGAGCTTCAGCCATCACCAAATCTCGCAAGTTTCCGAATTTGGGTAACCACACCCGGTTAGAGAAGTATCGAGTCCCATCGGGTTTGATTTCAAATCGTTTATCCAAGCCTCGTAAGGCTTCATTTTTCAGGTTTTCATCGCTGAGTGCTTCAAGTTGAGTGGTAAGGATTTGAGCAGGGAGCTCGTTACGAATTGTCATAGAAAGTGCTCGGACTCGAAGGGGTTTCACTCGTTCTTTTCGGCTTAAGGCATAGGCAACTACGTTAGCCTTGCCCGGATGGTATTTGATCTCGCAGTCGTTGTCACTAAGTAACTCAACCCAACGACGTTGCCTCATGTTTAGATCCTTCTGATCGAATATGTGTTGGAGACTTTGGTGATCGGTAAAGATAGTGCTTTTCGTACCGTAGAGATAATGTCTCCAGATTTTCAATGCGAAGACCACGGCACCTAACTCGAGGTCGTGGGTCGTATAATTTTTCTCGTGAATTTTTAGTTTTCGTGAGGTATAGGCAATGACTTTTTCCCGTTGCATTAACATGCAACCAAGTCCTTGGTGTGAGGCGTCGCAATAAACTACGAAATCATCGGTGCCCTCGGGTAAGGACAAGATTGGTGCACTGCAAAGTTTGTGTTTCAATAGCTGGAAAGCTGACTCCTGTTTATCAGTCCAATCGAACTTCTTATCTTTCTGAGTCAGTGTTGTTAAGGGAACAACTATTCTTGAAAAGTTTTCAATGAATCGACGGTAATAACCAGCAAGACCTAAGAATTGTCTCACTTCGGTTGGAGTGGTCGGTGACTCCCGGCCCATGATTGCTTCAATCTTGGCAGGATCAACATGAATTCCTTGGCTGTCAATCACGTGTCCGAGGAATTGAACGGTTCGGATCCAGAACTCACACTTAGAGAATTTGGCATATAACTCTTCGTGTCTAAGGAGTCCTAGAATGGTTTTCAGATGTTGAGCATGTTCCTGCTCATTGCGAGAGTAAATCAGGATGTCATCGATAAACACAATGACGAATTTGTCAAGATACGGTTTGCACACTCGATTCATAAGGTCCATGAATACGGCCGGTGCGTTGGTTAAACCGAATGGCATTACTTGGAATTCGTAATGCCCGTAACGAGTTCGGAAGGCTGTCTTTGGAATATCATTGTCGCGGACTCGGAGTTGATGATACCTGACCGTAGATCAATCTTTGAATAAACACTTGATCCCTGGAGTTGGTCAAATAGGTCGTCGATCCTAGGAAGCGGGTACCGATTCTTTATGGTTAGCTTATTCAGCTCTCGATAATCGATACACATGCGGAAAGATCCATCTTTCTTTTTCACGAATAAGACCGGAGCTCCCCAAGGCGAGGAACTTGGTCGAATAAATCCTCTGTCCAGGAGTTCCTGTAGTTGGTTAGACAACTCCTGCATCTTGGATGGTGCTAAACGGTAAGGGGCTCGTGCCACGGGTGCAGCTCCTGGCACAAGTTCGATTTGAAATTCAACTTGTCTTGGTGGCGGAAGTCCGGGCAAGTCTTCAGGAAAGACTTCCGGGAAATCCCGCACGATTGGAACATCCTCAAGTCGCTTCTCCTCCGACTTCTTCTCCGTTACATGTGCGAGGATGGCTTGATACCCTTTTCGCAGATATTTTCTAGTTTTCAGGCAAGATACAATATTCAGATTCCGTCTGCCGGTCTCCCCTTGTAGGACTAAGGTTCCACCGGAGACAAGAGGTATGCAAACGAGTTTGTCATGACAGATTATTTCAGATCGGTGCTTGGATAACCAATCCATACCGACAATAATATCGAAGCTGCCGATCTCGACAGGGATTAAATCAATGGGAAACGTTTTGTTCGTAAGGTTAAGTGTACAGTTGCGTATGATGCTATCAGTCTCAATCAGTCTGCCGTTAGCTAATTCTACAATGTATTTAGCATCTAAGGCAGTGGGAGTTATATCAAGTAAAGGGCTAAACTTCTCAGAAATGAAGCTTCTATCGGCACCAGTATCAAATAATACAGAAGCAGTAAGGTCGTTGAGAAGGAACGTACCCGTCACGACTTTCGGGTCTTGTCTGGCTTCCCCAGCCTTGATAACGAATGCTCTGCCGCGAGCAGGGTTGTTGTTTTTCAGCTTTGGGCAATCTTTCTTGAAATGCCCTGAATTTCCGCACCCAAAGCAGGCCTTTGGTGCATTAGTGTTGGGGGTAGGAACATTGGTCCGGCAATCCTTGGCCAGATGCCCGAACCGTTTGCAGTTTGTGCAAGGGCAGGAACCGTCATGATGGCGGTTGCATTTGGAACAGTAGGGTTTGTTCCCGCTGTACCCTTTCTTTTCCGAAGTTCCCGAGGAATAAGCCTTAACAGATTCAGGCTTCTTGTTGGTGAGTTGGTTGGATGAGTTGGGGTTTCCTTCCCACTTACGTTTGTTGTTTGCAGATGGGGTTGAAGTTGTGCCACGGCGGATAGAATTTGCCGTTAGCTCATGAGCCATACGAATGGCGCTCTGAATAGTACCCGGTTTGGATAATGTCACCAGGTCTTGGAGTCTCTCAGGGAGTCCATCAACGTATTTCTCGATCCTCTTGTACTCAGGATCGACCATGGTTGGGCACAGAAGTGCCAGTTGGTGGAAACGGTTGGTGTATCCGGTGATGTCATCACCCTGCATCTTATGGTTCCAGAATTCCAATTCCAGCTGTTTCAATTCGTCCCTGGGGCAGTACTCGCCCCTCAACATCTCCTTCAACTCCTCCCACGGGAGTTTGTAAGCATTAGCAACACCCACAGTCTGGGCATAGGTGTTCCACCAGGTGAGTGCGGTGTCAGTAAAAATACTAACGGAGAACTTTACCTTGTCTCCCTCCGCACAGTTGCAGATAAGAAATACAGATTCGACTTTCTCGATCCTGCGTACTAGACCGATAGCTCCCTCAGTACCTGCAAAGTTCAGAGGTTTGCAGTTCTGGAAGTCTTTGTAAGAACAGGGTTTGGGTTGTGGTCCATTGTTAGCTGTATCTTCGCTACCAGGAGTTGAGGTCCGGGTAGCTATGGCTTGGGCCACACTACGGGCAATCAGACCCGCAATTTCGGCTTCACTGAGGGTGATCTGTCGGCGAGGAGGCATGATGCTGAACAAGAAAAGAACAAGGAAAGAGGAATAAGATATTTGCATGAAATTGTGATATGTCACAAGTGTAAATGATGAGATACACGATAACAGTACGAAGTTACAATCACATTTCATTTAGATAAACAAGTTGAATAAAAGGTACGAGTTTCCAAAAGATTACAGAGTAATAGTAGTAGAAAAGTGCCGGGAATTGTTACATCCGGTTGAATTACATAGGCCCGAATAAAGTAGTTAGCTGGTTACAAGTTACAGACTGATCTAATCTTGATGCAGATTAATCTGTTCCATCAGCGCGACAAGGCGGTCCACTGTTTCTGCTAGTCTGTTGGTTTGCCTGGCGTTGTCTTCAACCAAGGCCAGTCGTTGTACTAGTGCTCGAGAGTGATCCTCAGTCTCCTGTGAACGCTGTTCACATTCCTCTAGTCGGTTTCTTAAGAGTTCATCCGCACCTAATTCAGCGGTCATTGAATCCTGAATTATGCTCACAGAGAGGTTGGTATCTTCTTGTTCTCGCTGGAGTTGGGATATGTGATCAAGTGCCTGGCGAAGCAGGTAGGTCATTCGGTGTTGTTCCCGTTCGAGATGTTCGAGCCTTTGCTCCTGGCTGCGAAGTTGGGTAGCCAACACTGGCACCGTGAGATGTGCCAAGTTCTGAGAGTTATGAACAGGATAGGGGCTGGTTCGAGGTGACCTTGTGTTCCTCCTGGCTACTCGTGGGTTTCGTGACCCATGTGAGTGAGAGTGTGACGGATTAGGTGGTGTGTTTGCCATTCCTGTGGCAGAGTGTAAGTAAGACGAGGCTAATATATATATGTATATAATATCCAGCCTAGTGTCTAGCACGTATCAAGTAATGGTCCGGTTCTCTCGTGGTCAGAGTCAACTAACGCATTCCTGTTCAACATAACCATTTCATACCTCACATCATCTTTCCTTAATTGTACATAGTTGATCAGGCTATGTTAAATTAAAGTCGTATGATGTAATTCCTGAATCAATCATGCCTAGTAAGGGAATACTGCCTAATGGTCATAGTCTAAGCCCACTAAATGCAACATAGTTCACTATAACCTTAGGCTCTGATACCAATCTGTAACACCCCCGAAATTTCACTGTTTAGCGGAAGCAGGTTTTGGGGTGCTACTAATCAAATATCACAGCGCAAAGTTAAAGCAAACGACATCTATATGCAACATTTGTAAATTAGTTACATTCCATAGATATAATGTTTGAAAACTTAGTGTTTTCGTATACAAAAATGTAGTTTCCCTAGAGTCCACGCGTATAGCGGGAGATTCTATTACATAATCGAAATATACAAAAGATAATGCTAAGAATCTCCGTTAATGCATTTGTGTTGAAATCATGCGACTCTAGCTAATGTCCTGGAGTAATCCTACTCCAACCGGGTACCTGAGAAAACATGCTAAAAAGGTCAACACGAATGTTGGTGAATGTCACAGGTTTGTAAGTAATATCAGTTTTGAAACACAAGATTTCATCAGTAGTGCCCATAGGCTTAAAATCAGTATTTGCAATCCAGCAAATGTAAAACCAGTATTTGCAATCCAGCAAATGTAAGTATGTAAATTATATCGAAGCTTAACCCGTAAGTAATAAGTTTGCTCCCGTGACATGCTCGTAAATGAGCAAGCATCCGTAACGAATAATTAGTCACCCGTTTCTACGTGTAAATCAGTACGTGGCAGCGCTACTGCCCCGGGCGGGGAGGGTCATTTCCCTAATGGATCCATTAACTAGTGTTCGCGCTTAAGTCCATAACTAACGATATATGATGGAGAGACTTCTGTAAATAGTAAACAACTCATGCAATTCCGTTTGGTATAGTAAACAGTTTTAGTACTTGTGTTCAAGAAAAATCAGTAGCATGTATCTCCCCCAATAAGATAAAACAGTAAAAAGTGGGGCCGTAAGACTCACCTGAGTCTTGAAACAAGCCGTAGCTAATAGCAAGTAGTAAGTATGGCAAGTAGGTTCTCCGAACCCGTAACCTTCAAATGCCTAATCATATGAAGTTATGTAAGTTTGTGTCTCACGAGACGTTTCGTTTAGTTGTACACAACTAGTATATCCAATGTTTGTCCGTATGTTTGTAATTGTTTGTTTGTTGGAAAACATGTTTGGCCCGTTGGTGATTTAGTTGAAACGTTAATCTCGACATATATATACTTGTTTGGAGTGTTATGTTTGAAAGACATGTTTCGATGTCCCTTAGATGTTATATGGTATAATCGTTTGAAGTCCCAAATGTTTAACACTTAACTTGGAATTTAATTGTAAAACTGCTGTGTTTTGCGACACAAACTGCGACACAAAAGTTTGTCATGCGACACAAAGGTTGTGTCGCATGAAGGATGCGACACAAGAGCTCTGTGACACAGTGGTTGTGTCGCAAAAGCTTGCGATGCTAATTCAATAGCGACATAAGGGTTGTGTCGTATAAAAATACGACATAATATGCGACATAGAGTGCGACACAATATTGTGTCGCAAAGGTTACGACACTAAAGGTTTGGTACGACACAAGGTGCGACATAACATGCTTTATGCGACATAGTATGCGACACAAGGCTTGTGTCGCATTGATGAACACCAGCCCAGAAACATTCGGCTGTCGAGATTTTTCGACCAAAAACGCAAATCTAACCCATTTTTAAGCTGTAAAATCGTGTTTTCTTCATTGTTTAGGTTATAGCTATGTTGTGTACACAATATTTCATCAAAACATTACACCAAATTGAATAGATCTAAGGTTTTAGAAATTTCTTACTTTTGCAAATCGAGCTAGATCGAGGATGAAATGATGAAAACGGTTTTGGTATCCTTGCTCCACTCGTGATGGTGATTCCGAATATGTAAATTTTGTGAGTTGGTTTGTAAATCCGAAATTTTGTAGTAATTTGGTGAGAGTATTTGAGAGATGTGTGTGTGTTTGAAATGAGAAAAATGAAGTGAGGGTGTGGGGTGTAGGTGGTGGTGGCTGGTGGAAAGGGGAAAAGGAGGGGAAAGCACTCCTCAAAACCCAGTGTTTACTCCGTGTCCTAATCGTTTAATCTCTTGTTTTTAATATTTGACCAAGCAGTTATATTTTTAAAATGTGACTGGAGTATTCAAATAAAAATATCTTGAAATTAATAATAAAAACATTTGTCGAAATATTTAAATTATTAATTCGCGTTTAATACGTTTTTGTTGAATTATTTGAAATGTCGTCGCGATAATATAAATAATGTTCGTTCAATTGTGTATTTTATATAACAAAATACGTTCTCATTATTTAAGTAAATTTCTGTCACCAACGTCCAAGTAAACTGTGTCGGACTCCGTCCGGTTGATTCGTACGATTTAACCAAATCGCGTGCGTACATATATATAACCCACTTTATATATATACAAATAGAGTCTGTAATTAGTCCTGTTACATACTAATTACAACTAGTTACAAATAATTAGGCATAATTAATTATCCTAATTATGCAGGTGTTACCTAAACTTTGCCAGAAATGAGAAATAAACCGAGAATCCCTATCCGATACAATAGACAACGAAATACCATGACGGGAAACAATCTCATTAACATACAACTGTGAAAGCTTACTCAAAGATGTCGTTTCACTTGTAGCGAGAAAATGTGCACTTTTGGTCAACCGGTCAACGATAACCCAAATCATGTCATTTCCTTGAAATGTACGTGGAAGTTTAGTCACAAAGTCCATGGTTAAGTGTTCCCACTTCCACTCTGGGATTTCCAACTGTTTTAAAGATCCGTATGGCTTCTGATGTTCAGCTTTGACTTGAGCACAAATATGACAAGTACCGACAAACTGTGCTATATCAGTTTTCAACGTGGGCCACCAATACAACGGCTTCAAGTCATTATACATTTGAGTACTGCCGGGATGAACAGATAATCGTGACTTATGAGCTTCAGTCAAAATCATATCCCGAATACCACCAATAAGAGGAATCCACACGCGAGACTGAAAAGTCTTCAATCCTCTAGAATCGTCAATCAACAAATCTTTCCTTTTTAACATGATTTCTGACTTAAGATTATGATCCAATAAAGCTTCTAACTGTGCATATTTAATTTTATCCACTAAGTCAGAAGAAATATCAACTTTCAAATAATAAATTCGGTCAGAGGTACCATTTCGGCTTAACGCATCAGCAACCACATTAGCCTTGCCTGGATGGTGACGATTTTCACAATCATAATCTTTGATTAACTCTAACAATCGTCTCTGACGCATATTCAACTCTTTCTGAGAAAACATGTACTGAAGACTCTTGTGATCTGTACAGATAATACACCTTGTACCATAAAGATAATGTCTCCAAAGTTTCAATGCAAACACAACAGCTGCCAACTCTAAGTCATGAGTAGGGTAATTTCTTTCATGCTGTTTCAACTACCGAGAAGCATATGCAATAACTCTATCTCTCTGCATAAGAACACCACCCAACCCAGCATAAGATGCATCACAGTAAACAACAAAATCTTCAGACCCATCTGGTAATGCCAACACTGGTGCTTGACACAATAATTGTTTTAGAGTCTGAAAAGCAGTTTCTTGTTGATCATCTCATTGAAACTTTTCATCTTTACGGATTAGTTTTGTCAACGGACCGGCAATTTTAGAAAAGTCTTTAATGAACTTCCGGCAATAACCCGCTAAACCCAGAAAACTCTTTATCTCTGAAGCAGTCTTTGGAGTTTTCCAATTCATCACAGCTTCAATTTTTGAAGGATCGACTTTGACACCATCATTACAGATAACATGACCCAGAAATTACACCTCCCTAATCTAGAATTCACATTTAGAAAACTTTGCATATAAGTGTTCTCTTTTCAATGTTTCCAACACTAATCTCAAATGCATTTCATGTTCTGATTCGGATTTATAATACACCAAAATATCATCAATAAACACAATTACAAATTTATCAAGAAAAGGATGACAAACACGATTCATCAAATCCAAAAAAACTGCTGGAGCATTTGTTAAACCAAACGGCATAACCAGGAATTCAAAATGACCATACCTGGTACGAAAAGCAGTTTTAGTAATATCCTGTTCACGAACGCGAACTTGGTGATAACCCGATCTCAAATCAATTTTAGAATAAAATGAAGATCCCTGCAACTGATCAAACAAATAATCTATTCGAGGCAGTGGATATTTATTCTTTATTGTTCTTTTATTTAACTCCCGGTAATCAATGCACATTCGAAAAGACACATCCTTCTTTTTCACAAACAAAACCGGTGCACCCCAAGGAGAAGAACTAGGTCTAATGAATCCTTTATCCAATAACTCCTGTATCTGATTCATCATTTCACGTATTTCAGACGGAGCTAATCTATAGGAGCTTTGGCTACTGGTGTCGAGCCATGAACAAGATCAATCTGATATTCAACCTCCCTAACTGGTGGCAAACCGGGTAATTCATCGGGAAATACCTCCGGATATTCAGAAACTATCCGGACATCGGAAATAGATTTCTTTTTTAATTTGGCATCAATCACATAAGCTAGGTACGACTCAAAACCTTTAGACAACGACTTCCTAGCTTTCATCATAGAAATCAAAGGTATATGCCCACTATCACGTTCTCCTCGAGCCACAACGTATGACTCTTCAGAGATTGGGATTCTAATCAACTTATGGTGGCAATCTATACTTGCTTTATACTGACTTAGCCAATCCATGCCAATAATCACATCAAAACTAGGAATTGGCATTAACAGAAATGAAATTGGGAAAGTCTGGCCGTCTATCACAATACTAGCTCCAGTCACCGAGGTGGTAACAGTAACTAACTTGCCACTAACAATTTCTACTTCTATAGGCTTAGTAATCACAGTAGGGATTAATTTCAACTTATCACAGAAACACACATAGATAAAAGAACAGTTTGCTCCAGAATCAAACAAAACACGTGCTGGTATAGAGTTTACAAGAAAAGTACCAGTGATAACATCCTCTGTGTGGACAGCCTCATCGACTGTCATCTGAAATGCCCTACTTGCAGCTGGCGGCGGATTCTTCCGCTTTTGCCCTAAAGATGACGAACTTCCAACCAAAACCGAACCCTGTTTCCCTGCCTCAGGACAATGCCCAACCCGATGACCTTCCTTCTTACAATTCCAACACATAAAATTCGGAAATTTGCAGTTCTTAAATTCATGACCAAGTTCACCACATTTAACACACTTGTTCGTCTGAACAGTACATAGGCCAGTATGTTTAGATCTACACGAACTACACCAGTTAGAACTTCCAGATGAACCACTTTTACTACCAGATTTTTGACCTTGTCTATTACTCTGCCATCTTTGATTTCTTTTTCCCGAGGATTCATTTCTGGATTTCTGATCAGATTTATCTTTAGCTTGAAAACCTTGAGCTCTCATATCACTATCAACAGAACGTGCAAGGTTAAAAGCCTGAGATAAAGTACCCGCTAACCTCATTGTGGTGCGATAACTCGGAGGTAAAGCATCAACAAACTGTTCAATTCTAGTTTTCTCATTAGGAACCCACTGTTGAACGAACCGTAGCTTCTTAGAAAATTGGGTTATCAACTCGTCAATAGTCATCTTATCAGTTAATTGCAAGTTCACAAACTCTCGTCTGATCTGAGCCATGTCAAAATCTGAACAATATTGGTTACAAACTGCTTGATGAATATAAGGCCATCGAATAGCTTATTTCTGCTGTTGTGTCAAATGACCAGTAATCGAGTCCCACTAAACCATGGCTTCATCTTTCAAACATTGTACGGCATAAAACACTTTGGATTCTTCCTCACAACGAGTAACATCAAATTTTCGTTCCATATCTCTTAACCAGTTTAAAGTCACGGACAGATTTGTACTACCACAAAACTCCGGTGGTTTACTTGCCATAAAAATCTTGAAAGAGCATACTTTACTTGGTAGGGGTGGTGGAAAAGTACCAAAAACCGGTGCTTGTTGTTGAGACTGTTGTTAAGATGACGCAGCTTCAGTTTGTCTTTTAAATTCTCTGAGATTAATCACCTCATCTTCTAATTCATGCATATAATCATCTCTATTCGATTCTTCACCAACAGGAATGAAAGTACAATCATGACCAGGTTGTTCACCATGAATATGCAAAGGAGGTGCATCGGTCCTTGAGGCATTGTTAGGGTTGGCGGTCGGTAGCTAGAGGTTATTATAATCAAACACAGGTTCTATACACAACAAATGAATCAAGATCCTGTGTAATTCACACAATAACCAACTAACCCAACTAACGTGTTGACCTCAATAACACTGATACACAAAGGTTCACGTATCACATAGATTCATTCAATAATTAAGACTAAACCGTCTAATAAACACATCTACGTTAACTTGTTGCAACCAAATAGTTACAACTAAATCAAAAGGTGAGTTCTAAATCCACTCACCGATACCTCAGCAGTCACCAAACTCAGCTTCTAAGTCACCAAGTCTTTGGGGTATCTGAAACATCACATAACAAACAAGTTAGTAACTTGTCTCTAACTAATTGTAGTTAACATCAATAATCAAGTCACAATACTATATATATATGTATATAATATATAGTATTCACCAAAGTTCACAAGTTAATATAATCATCAAATTTATACAGGCGAACGCGATCCTGATCTGGTTAGTGGGATCGCATTACATAGAAGAACCCATTCTGTAACAAAATAACACCTAGCAACGCGATCCGGAAGAAAGGGCTGGATCGCGTTCATCAGTAGAAAATGTTCTGTAACCAAAATACACAGAGCAACGCGATTCGGTCAAGGGCTTGGGATCGCGTTCCTAAGTACAAAATCCGTTTATCCCAAGTTTTAACTGACAAACGCGATCCTGGCTAGGGTTTTGGGATCTTGTTTGAGCCTTTTACAGCTCAACATCAGACCTGTAAATGGTCAGCTCGAACCTAATACCATTTTTGATCATTCAAACTCATCAAACTCAGTTCTAAGGTCATAAGCAACTCAATAACGCCACATATCATCATATATCAACATCCCAAACATCAATTGGCTAACAAGATCAATTACTAACCTAATTTACACATAACCAATTTCATGAAGTTATAATCAAAATACTTACAAGCTTGAGGAAGAAGATGATGATGATAAGCAAGATGATTAGGAGAATGATAATAACACAAGTATTAAATCTCAATCACAATTTCTTCTTTGATTTCTTGAGTTCATATGAATATTTAGAAACTTACAAATGATGAAAACAAGTTGGGGAAAGTAACTGGAAAAGGAAGTCGGCTCTCCTTGTAAACCGACTCCAACATTTGGGTATTTTATACCCGTCTTAAATCTATTGTCTGGAACCTAAATATCAATTGCGAGAAACTTACTTTATTGTACCGTCAACTATAGTAAATTAAAACAAACAATAATTTACTATCCACAATAAGTCCTTGGACTCATTTATCTAAGTTTTACAATTAAACACATAATATGAAATAATTTCTAAAACAATTTAAATAACCAATTTAAAATTAGAAATTACCAGACCAGCAGAGAGGATGTTACAAATCTCCCCTCCTTAAAGAGATTTCGTCCCCGAAATCTCACCACGGTCAAACAATCCGCGATATGTCGGACCTTTTGAAATCCTTGCGAGGATTGGTCCTGTCACTTACAAGCTCAAACTACCACAGGAGCTTAGTAGCATCCACGACACTTTCCACATTAGTAATCTCAAGAAGTCTCTTTCGGATGAAACTTTAATCATCCCTCCCGACGAAGTTTTCATTGACTCAAAACTCAATTTTGTGGAGGAACCCATCGAGGTTACGGATTCAAAAATGCAGAAACTTCGACATCGTTGAATTAAACTTGTCAAAGTTCGTTGGAACTCGAAACGTGGCCCAGAGTTCACCTGGGAACGCGAGGACGAAATGCGAAAGAAATATCCTCAACTTTTCGAGCACGTGTCCGAGACCCACGACTCGACTTAAATCTCGGGACGAGATTTCGCTAACGGAGGGAGAATGTGACACTCCTCCAAATTAGATATAAACTTATACTTAATTTCATGAATTTCTTACGCTAATTCCCTACGAAAAATTTAAACTAAACCGTTGATGTGAGATAAGTCTAGCGAGCCCAAAACTTTAATACAAAAGTATTATGAATTTTGTAATTATTTATAAATACGTACAAAATTATCGGAATGAATCCGACAAAAACAGAAAACAATCGTTGGTGATACAAAGTTTGGAAATAACGCCAAAATATTTTTAATAATTATTTATTTGAAAATATTATGCGGACAGTCAGAAATAAAAATGAAACGAAAACATTTATACATTTTTTATAAAACGTGTCTTACGAAGCTGAAACAATACAAAACGTTAGGGGTGAGCATGGGGCGGTTAGGTGCGGATAGAGATGAAAACAGCCCCCATAACCAAAACTTTGGTTAATCAAAAAATTTAACCGTTCGGTTCGGTTAATAAACGGATTGGTTAATTCGGTTAATTTGGTTAACGCCTATATTGAAAGCGGTTAATTCAGTTAACCATTTGCGACAAAATTTTTTTTTTTCAATGCAATACATTTGAATGTAAGAGTAGGTTTTATTCTCAAATTTCTATATCAAAATAAAAGTAGATCAATGAACTTTTATAACCTCAGAGGTTGGCAAATTAGTGCATTTTTGAAACCTCAAAAGTTAGAAATTAAATATAAATATAATATTTTTAGTGTGAAAAAGTTAGTGTGGGGTGGTGCGGTTAAAACCGATGCGGTTATCTTCTATTTTCATAACCGAACCACAAATTTTGGTTAATCAAAAAATGTTAACCACACCCGCGGTTATATGTTCGGTTTGGTTAATTCGGTTCGGTTTTGACGGTTAATACGGTTATGGTTTGGTTAATTCGGTTTTTTGCTCGGCCCTACAAAACGTACTCGACAACCAAAATAATAAAAATTTTATTTTTATTATTTCGAATAAAGTAATTGGAAAGATACTACAAAATAAAATTTTGAAATATTAAACTTTAAATTTAATATGATTGGACACGTACCTGAAATTAACGGGCTAAATACAAAACCGGTACTACACTTAAAATATCTACCAGATAAATAATTGAGACAACCATACTTCCCCTTTGAAAAATTAAGCCGTATTATTTTTATATATGTATACTCCCTCCGGACTCATTTTGTTCACACACTCCACAACCACCACCAATAATTCATTTCTCTGTGTTTGATCAACTCAGAAGCAAGCAGAAGCAGAAGGGAGAACACCACTTCTTCATCTTCATCACCATAATCTACAACTTAAAAACATCATCTTCAGCTCATCATCACCACCATCCTCTACTCTCTCTCTGCTCTCTAAAACACTGTAACAATACCAAAAATTCTTACTCTCATATTTTAAATTGTTGTTATATTATGAAATTGCTTTATGATTATGAAAGATTTTTTAACAAAAACCTTATAAAATGATAAGTTGGTGATGATGATTATTGATTTAAAATTTTACATACGGGTATAAAATTTAACAAAACATAAGCGCATGATAATGTGTAAAAACACTTGAGAAAAACTTGTATGATGTTATTATAACAATAGTGAAAGATTAAACTCGAAACATATAACAAAAACCTAGAAAATTTTGATGAAATCGTTAAACACAGACTCGAAATCGCAGTACAGGGAACCATACCCGACCAGCTGAGAAATCTCACCCGATCGGGTGAGGATTCGAGAAACGTGATAGCCGAATGGATAAGGAAAGCCACCCGAATGGCTTGGCCCATAAACCCGAACGGCTTGGCCCATAAAGCCGAACGACTTGATAAATATAACCGAACGACTAAAGAGAGATAGCCGAACGGCTTGGGGAAATATAGCCGAATGGCTATGAGGTTATAGCCGAATGACTATGAGACACTTAGCCGATCGGCTAGGTGTCAGTGTACCCGAAGTGTGACTTTCTTCCGTATATGACCGAGTAATAATATTTATATCCGTACATTTCATTAAATTGTATCATGAAAGGCACGACTAAGTGGACACAAAGATTTTGAAACAATAACTTTTATAACGAACTAAGTGAATGAAGTTAAATGTTATATGCAAAACATTACTTTTGTATAATTAAATATATATAACTAGTGTTGATGAACGAATATTTTTCGAATGAATGGAGCTTGCGTTTTACAAATGAACAACGAGTTCTACTCATTAAGTTTTTATATATATATATATATATATATAGGGATGAGTTTTGGTGAAAACAAGCAGATAAAAAAAAATAGTGAAAACACATCCCCACCCTCCATCTAATATAACACACATATATATATATATATATATATATATATATATATATATATATATATATATATATATATATATAAAAGGTGTGGGGATAAAGAAAAAATGGTGAAAACACTTTTTGATTCACAATTCTTTTAAGTTGTGAACTTTCATTTTTTTGCTTCACACAAAGTTTTTAACATTTTCAATTGTGAACCTTATTTTTTTTCACATAAATTTTTTTTAAAAAAATTTTTCACGAAAATTTTAAAGTTTTTTTATTTTGAACTTTAAATTTTTTTTGGGTTCACGAAAAGTTTTTAACTTTTTCAACTGTGAACCTTAATTTTTTTTTAGTTCACGGAAAGTTTTAACTTTTTCAATTGTGAACATTTTTTTTTTCAACTATGAACCTTATTTTTTTTAGGTTCACGGAAAGTTTTAAAAATTTTCAATTGTGAACCTTTTTTTTTCAACTGTGAACCTTAATTTTTTTTTTTTTTGAGTTAACGGAAACTTTTTTACTTTTTCATTTGTGAACCTTAATTTTTTTTGGTTCACGGAAAGTTTTTTACTTTTTCAATTGTGAACCTTAACTTTTTTTGGTTCACGGAAAGTTTTTTACTTTTTCAATTGTGAACTTTTTTTTTTCAACTGTGAACCTTAGTTTTTTTTAGATTCACACCTAGTTTTTAACTTTTTCAATTGTGAATCTTATTTTTTTGTTTTGGGTTCACATAAAGTTTTTAAGTTTTTTAATTGCGAACCTTAATTTTTTGTTTTGGTTTTCAAATTTGACTTTATTTTATTTTTTTTATAAATTTTTTTTTTGTGTGAACCTTAATTTTTTTGGTTTACTTCAAAAAAAAAAAAAAAAAAAAAAAGGTTCACACCTTAAAAAAATTGTGAAGGAAAAAGTGTTTTCACCGTTTTTTTATCCCCACCCCTTTTATATATATATATATATATATATATATATATATATATATATGTTAGATTAGATGGAGGGTGGGGATGTGTTTTCACTGTTTTTTTTAACTCCTTGATTTCACAGGATCCCATTCCTATATATATATACACATATATATAATGTATATATACACTTGACTACGAATTTAGTACGGATATACGTTCGGATAAATAAAATTCAAGCTTATGTGCTTATATATATATATATATATATATATGCAACGAACTTGGAACGAGTTATATATATATGTATTATATATATAAGTATATATGTATATGTAGATATACATACGCATAAACAACGACACAACTCGAGATACAAATGTTTTCAACTCTAGAGACACTAATAATTCTCAATGTATCATCACCAACGAATCGTACACAATTTTGAAACAAACAAATCTTTCAACACAAACAAACCATTAACATAATTTGACGAATAGTCAATTACTTATGTTAATACATCTTTTACATATAGGTTGTTAAGAGACTTTACTTGGTCGACGTTACTATCTTTTGCTAGCTCTCGCATCACCGCATCTACAGTGAGTTCACAGCCCCTTTTTCACTGTTTTAAATGCTTTTAAAACTTGGGGTGAAAAACATAGCAATTGTCTTTGCTACTGCATGCAATAACTTTTTATAAATACTATCTTGTATTTACTTGAACTGTTTATATGTGAATTGACTTTTCATACTTATTTTGGGAACTAGACAATGAATCCTAGTACGGACCCAGACTTACAATGTAGCGCATAAAAGTCCTTATGGCTACAGACTATAACCATTAGCTAGGTGACTCTAGCCACTGAGTATACGGATAGTACTATCGCCGTGACGACCCTCCCACAGTTTTGGAGCGTATACTTACATGTCCTATTTGGCAAACAACAAATTGCTGGTCGTGGTATGGTTATAGGGTTAACCCACAAGGTTTAGCTCACCTTCGGGGGATCAGTCTAAGTCTTCCTACAAACAACTACTTTGGAAATGTTAATCCTTAGTTAGATTAACTTGTGTTTCATACTAATAACTATTCAGGAAATGTTTTCCTTAGTTGGATAAACCTGTGTTTCCTACAAAACGAATAACTACGATTATTTAGGAAATGTTTACCCTTAAATGGTTAAACTTGTGTTTCCTACAAAACAAACAACTATTATTAAGAATGGAATTCTTACAAACTATTTGGGAAATGTTGTTCTTAATTGAAATAACCTATGTTTCCTACAAACAACGAATTGGAAATGTTTTTCCAATATTATAACTAGACGAGTTCTAACGTGTAACACCCACTTTTTGGGTCTAGAAATTTTATAGTATTTTCCTAAGTTTTTAAATGATTATTTAATGTAATAGGAAATAATATTATTTGGTTTACTTGAAAATAATTGGAAAAGAGTTAAATGATTAATTGTGACAGATAAAATATTAATTGTTTTAAATTAATGAATTTGTCGGTAAAATAAAAGTTATTATTTTCACAAATGATTTTCGGGTTCCTGACAATAGGTTAGGAAAGGGAATAATTTATACAATGTATATATTGGGGTCGGGTTAGTTAGGCCGACCTAACTTTCTTGTTTTCTCAGTTTTCTTCTAACACCCTCAAGAACACATACACATATTAATGAGAAATTGAAAATCTGATTCAAGCTTCTGTGAGGCTTTGATTTGGTGTTAAAACCTGGATTCATCTTCTCCTTCATCATCTTGTTCATCTCTTTCCTCACTTTAATTGTAAGTTGCTTGCATTATCTCTATTTGCTCAATTGATTGAATTTAGGTAGATAATTGATGCATGTATGAACATTTATGCTTGAATGAGTGATTGTTACTGAAGTTAATGAATAATCATCATCTTGTTCTTATTTTGAATGCTAGAGTTCTAGGTTTCAATGTATGAAATGGGTTTTTGGTTTAATTATGTGGGTTAAAGTTAGGTGAAGAGGATTATAACTTGCATGTTGTTGTTGATGTGGTTATATGATAATTTTAAGGTTATTGATATGTTCAAATAGATTATAAACTGAGTTTGTGGAATTTGATTTTGTAAAATTTGAGTTTGGGTTCGTAATGTGCAGTTGCAGGTCTGAACCTCTATTTTTAAACTGTTGAACGCGATCCAGCTCCATCACCCGGATCGCGTTCCATAGTGAAAATTGGTCACAGTCGGATTTTGGCTCGCAAGTGCATTTCGGTTACAAGAGATTTTAAACTAGGAAACACGATCTTGAACCTTGAACACGGATCGCGTTAACATGTGGTTTTCATTAACAGAATGGTTTTCTTCTTTGGAACGCGATCCCACCTCCTTAACCCGGATCGCGTTTGCATGTATAATTTTGACAGGTTTTGCAAATTTTGAACATGCGTAAGTATTTTCAGGGTCGCGAGTAAGTGACAAATTTCATTAACTCGGTTTGGGTTGAAATTCGCATGGTCACTCGAAAACGACTCAATAGTCAAGGCTCTATTCCAAGAGCCTAGGCGGTTTTTGCCCATTCGGGGTTGTCTCGAGGCCGAAAATGGCATTTTCAGTTTTTAAACCTCGTTTTGGGACTTTATGAATTATTTTCGAATTGGATACTATTGATAGTTTGATGCTATAACTTTTTAATAAGTTGTACATTGATATTACAATACTTATAATGACTTAAGGCATTTGATTATAAAGTGATATGTTTTGAGATTAGTTGTATTATTATAATTGAGTTACTAACTCATTATTTTGTTATGTTATCAGATAATCCGAAGGCTCAGTGATATAAGACAACTGAGTTCAGAGACTGGGATTTTTGGTGAATGGATCTGTAATCTTCGGTTTAACTTAGTTGTAACAGGTTTGGTTACAACGGGTAAACGTAATTGTTATTGATTATTGACTGTTTAGTCTGTTGGGATACTGTTGTAGTTGATTGATTGTTAATATTCCATGATGGCATGACGATTATGTATTATGTGATTATTGGCCATTAGGCATTTGTGATTATTCAGAGGTCAACACTGGTTGGACTTGTTTGCTATTGTTTGGCCGACAGGGTTTCCGTTACACATAGTTGATGGATGAACCTATATCGGTGAAGAGAGCTTCAAGCTATCGGTAAATCACTGTTTTAGCCGACAGTGGTTTAAGGGTTCTTTGATTGGCTAATAAGGAACCGCCGATCCTCTTTGACGCTATGTGTTTATGTTTATTTGTTGTAAGATTTGTTATAGCTAGGTTGAACTATTGGTTACAGTTCCATTCACTTAGCTGTGAGCTAATCCCACCATTTTAACATTTTGCAGATTATGGTTAGTTATGGATCAGACATGTGGATACTGGATGGGATGTTTGACTACTACTGCGTCTACTCTGATATTTTGATAACTAAATGATATGTTTTGGAAAACTTGTATAACCCCAGTCTTTGGTACATAGTTTGGTAATTATATATTTATATAAGTGATCTTTTGGAATGATAAATTTTTGGTACATATGTATGTACATATGATAATATATGTTTGGGACGTTCGCTTCCGGTGTTAAATATAAAATATGGTTTTAAAATAATGGGGTGTTATAAATTGGTATCAGAGCATAGGTTTGGGTGAATTGGACATTGGTAAATGTTCAATCCCAAATCTATTTTATGTTAGTCAAACATTCCAGTGTGTGGGATCTAGTTATTGATTGGGAATTGGTTAGTATGTTAGGTACTAACAATTAACAAGTTGTGAGATGTTGTTTTGAAACAGATATGGCAGATAATGAGAACCCGACCAACACTCCCAATAATGCATCTAGAACCGATGTTCCTCCTCCAAAAATATAGAATAATAGACAGGGTCAGACAGGTACTTCAGTTTCAGGGGGTGACACTGAACGAGACGATTATGTGTTGCGATTAGAGGATGAATTAATGACACTTAGAGGATTTCTGTAACACCCCCAAATTTAATGATTTGCGGAAGCTTGATTTGGGTGTTACTAATCAATAACAAAGCACAAAGATAAATAGCAAACGACTCTATATGCGTCGTTTTAACAAAATATATTGATAACTGAAATGTATACAACATTTAAAGCTTTACATAGCTCGAGTTAAATAAAATGAGATTTCAGTACATAAGTACTTATACAAAATATACTAATGCAAGAAAATCTCAATCGTCTGTATGCTGACTCGAGCTAAATCCTGAAGCAGAAACATCCTACTGCTGGGTACCTGCGATATATGCTAAAAGGTCAGCTATAAAGCTGGTGAGCTCACAGGTTTGAAATCAGTTAATGTAGTATGAACCGCAAGATTTAAATAATGAATTGCATCCAGCAATTAAATAATGAATTGCATCCAGCAATTAAATGATAGTCATCGTGTATACAGCCATGAGCACATAGTTGAGCTTAACTCGAGGGCCGGGTCCCCTATAGAGAATTCCGGGCGAGGTGCCTCCACGAATGCCTAATCAACATTCGTCTTCCCAAATATTAGTACGTCCGTTTACCCGGTTAGTGCTTGCTAACCCGGACGAGGAGGGTCAATCCTATATGGTACCATATACTAATATTCACGCTACAACGTATTAACAACTATGCTGACGGAGGACTTTAAAATGATTAGTTTCGAAAAACTCATGTAGTATATGAAAAGTTGGTACTTGCGTTCACATGTTAAAAGTTGAGCAATATATCACACCCCTGAGTAAAACAGTAAAAGAGGGGCTATGAGACTCACCTGAGTCTGAAAGCGTTTAAACAAACGTAAGTTGATTAGCCGAGTATGAAGTCCAAAGACTTGTAACCTGAGGGTGTCCACGACACGCGATGGTTATAATCATGATTGGGTATCTCAAAAGATCACCCTTGTAGTTGTTACACAACTATATATATGTCCAAATTACTACGATTTGGTTGATTTGTTAAGTGTTTGAAAACGTGTACGGCCCGTTGGTGACAGATTTGTAATAATAATCTCAACTATTATTATTTTGATTTCGTGGCGTTTTACTTGAAAAATGTGTTTTGATTGTGTTTTAGAAGCCGTTACGGAATCTATGTACGGGGGTCCGGGGGCAGCGCCCCTGGTAGCGGGGTCCAAGGGGCGGCATCCCCTGGCGGGGTCCAAGGGGCAGAGCCCCTGGCTGGGGTCGAGCTGCCAGGTCAGCTTGGAAAATTTTTTATTTCTACTATATTGCTTTGACGAAAAACGCATCTGGGATCTGAATTCGGGTAAAATCGAGTGATAAATTTCGAGTCTCGACACTTAGTAAAAATCTGAGTTTTCTGTGTTTTGCGACACAATATGCGACACAAAAGTGGTTATGCGACACAAGGGTTGTGTCGCATAGGAATGCGACACAATGTCTATGCGACACAATGGTTGTGTCGCATAGATGCGAGATGCTGATTCAACAGCGACATAGTGATTGTGTCGTATGGGGTATGCGACATAGTGGTTGTGTCGCAGGTCTTGCGACACTGATTATCGGGTACGACATAAGGTACGACACAAGGGATTTTTATGCGACACAAATGTCAAAATACGACACAACATGCGACACAAGGCTTGTGTCGCATGGATGAACACCAGCCCAGAAAGTCCGGCTGTTAATGTTTTTCCGGCCAAAATTCCGTTTTAAACTCGTTTTTAAGCTATGAAATCGTGTTATATACTTAGTAAGGGACATATATATGTTATATAAACAACCACAAGTGAAAAATACTAAGATTCGAGAGATTTCGGGATTTTGTCGGAAACTTACAATTTGCCGAAATGAAAATCCGGAAAGATAGCGTTGTAGATCGTCGCGAGGTGGTCGTGAATCTCTAAAAATATTTATGATCCGGTTGCGTTTTGTAGTAGTATTGTGCGATTTAGGTGGATGGTGGTGATTTTGATTAATAGAGAGAAAATAGGAGAGAGAGAGATAAGAAAGAAGATGAAATGAAGAAAGAAAATGGGAGGTGGGGGTTTATCCCCACTTTTCAGTTTTCTCCCCGCGTTCCGCGCGGTGTTCGTTTTCTCCGTCATTTAACGTTTTGAACAACTATTTTTCATATTAAATGGTAAGTTTTAAAATACAATTTATTACGTGATGTTTTAGTTAAATACTTTACACATCAATTTATATTGGAGTTATAAAATGTAAGTTTGTTTATTTAGTTTGCGCGTTTTAATATTTTAAATTGTGTTAGTTCGGTTTGTACGATACTAATGAATACGAAATATTATCATAATAATATTTTTGACATAAAAGCGTTATTTAATAAAATTGGCCACCAACGTCCGTATTAAATTGAATCGAAATACATTCGATTTAAATTGCGTACGATTAAATCCAATCGCATTTTCGTATATATTCAACAATATATATAATTCGATACATTAATTAGCCTAATACAGAACTAATTACATGTATTAACATACGATTAGGCACTAATTACTAGTCCTAATTTAGCGGGTGTTACATTCTCCCCCGGTTAGAAGAATTTCGTCCCGAAATTTAGCTTGAGGTCGCGTTTGATGTAGAATCAGTGAAGAGTTGAGGATATTTGAGTCGCATTTGGTCTTCCCGTTCCCAGGTGAATTCCGGACCACGCCGCGAATTCCATCTGACCTTGACGATGGGAATACGACTTTGTTTTAATTGTTTGACCTCACGGTCCATGATTTCAGCGGGTTCCTCAACGAAATGAAGTTTGTCGTCGACTCGAATTTCATCGAGTGGAATGATAAGTGTCTCATCAGACAGACACTTCTTCAGATTTGAAATATGAAAAGTGGGGTGCACGCTGCTGAGTTCGGATGGCAGCTGCAATCGATAAGCTACGGGGCCAATCCGTTCGAGGATCTCAAAAGGCCCGATGTACCTGGGGTTTAACTTCCCACGTTTACCAAAACGGATGACGCCTTTCCAAGGCGATACTTTTAAGAGTACTCGAACCCCAACTTGGAACTCGAGCGGTTTGCGTCTCACGTCAGCGTAACTTTTCTGACGATCACGTGCGGCTTTGAGTCGGTTTTGGATTTCCACAATTTTCTCAGTGGTGGCGTGTATGAGTTCAGGACCAGTGAGTTGACTGTCTCCCACTTCAGTCCAACAGATCGGTGATCGGCACTTACGACCGTACAGTGCCTCAAAAGGTGCAGCCTTAATGCTGGCGTGATAGCTGTTATTGTACGAGAATTCGCACAACGGTAGATGTCTTTCCCAGTTTGTACCGAAATCAACTACGCAGGCGCGTAGCATATCTTCCAGTGTCTGAATGGTTCGTTCACTTTGGCCATCGGTTTGAGGATGGTACGTGGTGCTCATATCGAGACGAGTACCCAATGCTTTTTGAAGTGATTGCCAAAAGTGAGAGGTAAAGCGGGCATCTCTGTCAGAGATGATTGAGATTGGAACGCCGTGATGAGAAACGATTTCTTTGGTGTAGATTTGTGCAAGGCGTTCCATTTTATCGTTTTCCTTGATTGCCAGGAAATGAGCAGATTTGGTGAGACGATCGACGATCACCCAAATGGTATCGCAACCGTTCGACGACTTGGGTAGTTTGGTTATGAAATCCATGGCAATTTGTTCCCATTTCCATTCAGGGATTTCAGGTTGTTGGAGTAAACCAGGCGGTTTCTGATGTTCGGTTTTGACTTTCGAGCAAGTAAGGCACTTGCTGACATAAGTGGCGATTTCGGCTTTCATGTTTGGCCACCAATAAAATTCCTTGATGCCGTGGTACATCTTATCGGATCCCGGATGGATAGAATATTTGGACTTGTGAGCTTCATCCATCACCAAGTCTCGTAAGTTCCCGAAATTAGGCAACCAGATTCGGTTTGAGAAATACCTAATTCCGTTAGATTTGATTTCGAATTGTTTATCAATACCCCGTAAGGCTTCGTTTTTGAGGTTTTCAGGTTTCAGGGCTTCGATCTGAGCGGTATGAATCTGAAGGGCAAGATCGTTGTGAATGGTCATACTGAGGGCTCGGACTCGAAGTGGTTTTGGTCGTTCCTTTCGGCTGAGGGCATCGGCTACGACATTAGCCTTCCCTGGATGGTACTTGATCTCGCAATCATAATCGGTAAGCAACTCGACCCATCGACGTTGCCTCATATTGAGATCCTTCTGATCGAATATATGTTGGAGACTTTTGTGGTCGGTAAAGATTGTGCACTTAGTGCCGTAGAGATAATGTCTCCAGATTTTGAGAGCAAAAACGACAGCTCCAAGTTCGAGATCATGAGTGGTGTAGTTCTTTTCGTGAATTTTCAGCTGTCGTGAAGCATAGGCAATGACTTTGTCTCGTTGCATCAGCACGCAACCGAGACCTTGGTGAGAAGCATCGCAGTATACCACGAAGTCATCGGTGCCTTCGGGTAAGGATAGAATTGGAGCACTGCAGAGCTTTTGTTTCAGAAGTTGGAACGCTGACTCTTGTTTATCGGTCCAAACGAACCTTTTGTCTTTCTGAGTCAGTACCATAAGTGGTTGAGCTATTTTGGATAAATTTTCGATAAATCGCCGATAGTACCCAGCAAGACCCAAGAATTGTCGTACTTCAGTTGCAGAGGTGGGTGCTTGCCAGTCTTTGATAGCCTCGATTTTCGTTGGGTCAACGTGAATTCCCTGACTGTCGATCACGTGACCAAGGAATTGAACAGTTTGTATCCAGAACTCACACTTAGAGAATTTGGCATAAAGCTCCTCATGTCTGAGTAGTTCAAGGATGGTTTTGAGGTGTTGCGCATGTTCTTGCTTGTTGCGCGAGTAAATGAGTATGTCATCGATAAAGACAATGACAAACTTATCGAGGTAAGGTTTGCACACCCGATTCATAAGGTCCATGAATACAGCCGGTGCGTTGGTTATACCAAAGGGCATCACTTGGAATTCGTAGTGCCCGTAACGAGTTCTGAAAGCAGTTTTTGGAATATCGGTGTCGCGAATTTGTAACTGATGATAGCCAGATCGTAGGTCGATTTTTGAGTAGAAACTTGAACCCTGAAGTTGGTCGAATAGATCATCAATGCGAGGAAGTGGATAACGGTTCTTGACGGTCAATTTGTTCAACTCTCGATAGTCGATGCACATTCTGAATGAACCGTCCTTCTTTTTGACAAATAAGACCGGAGCTCCCCAAGGTGAAGAACTCGGTCTAATGAATCCTCGATCCAGAAGTTCCTGTAACTGAGAGGACAACTCCTGAAGTTCGGATGGGGCTAAACGGTATGGTGCGCGGGCCACCGGTGCGGCACCCGGCACGAGATCGATTGAGAACTCAACCTGTCTAGGCGGAGGTAGACCAGGTAGTTCTTCCGGAAAGACTTCGGGAAAGTCTCTAACAATTGGTACATCCTCAAGTCGCTTCTCCACCGACTTCTTCTAGGTGATGTGTGCGAGTATTGCAGGGTAACCCTTTCTCAGAAATTTTCGGGTTTTTAAGCAGGAGATTATATTGAGTCCCGTCCCACCGGTCTCCCCCTGTATGATCAAGGTTCCACCGACGGCGAGTGGGATACGGACGATCTTATTGTGACAAACTATTTCAGCTCGATGTTTGGACAACCAGTCCATTCCAATAATGACGTCGAAACTTCCGATTTCAATGGGTATAAGGTCGATCGAAAAGGTTTCGTCAGCTAGGTTTAAAGTGCAATTAGGTATCACACTATCGGTTTCTATAAGTTCTCCATTTGCTAGCTCTACAGTGTACTTAACATCTAAGGCAACAGGATTGATGTCAAGTAGTGGGCAAAAGTCATCAGAGATAAAGCTTCTATCAGCACCAGTATCAAATAGAACAGAAGCATGTAAGTTGTTGAGGAGGAACATACCCGAGACCACATTCGGGTCTTGGCGGGCGTCCCCAGATTTGATGACGAAATCTCTGCTTCGGGTGTTGTTGTTGTTGTTGCTGTTGCGGTTGTTATTCTTTAGCTTGGGGCACGTGTCCCTGAAGTGCCCGGGTTTCCCACACTCAAAGCAGACTTTGGGTGTTCTGGTGTTGTTGTTGGAATTGTTGTTGGCAGGAGAATTGCAGTCCTTGGTGAGGTGGCCGTGCCTCTTGCAATTGTTGCAAAAGGGACCACAGGAGCCTTCATGGTGGCGACTGCACTTGGAACAATAGGGTTTGTTCCCAGTGTAGCCCCGTGTGATGTCGGTGGTGGTGTTGTAGGCTTTGATGGTGTCGGGTTTCTTGTTTTGTTGGCTGGAGTGGTTATTGTGGTAGTCAGACCACTTTCGTTTGTTGTTTTGGGAGGATGAAGTGGGTGGTTCAGAATCTTGGCTCATGGACATCAGGTCTTGGGCCAATAGGATTGCACCGTCAATGGTGGTTTGGTTGGAAGAGGCAACATGCCCCCGAACAGGCTCAGGAAGACCAAGGACGTACTTCCTGATTTTATCAGGTTCTGTGCTTACCATAGCTGGGCGAAGGGCGGCAAGTTGTTGGAATCTGGTGGTATAACCATCCATATCACCACCCTGAACCTTTAAGTTCCAGAACTCCTCGTCTAGCTTTTGGAGTTTGGCGATTGAGCAGTATTTGGCAGTGAGTTTTGCTTTCAAGTCCTCCCAAGTTAGTTGGTAGGCAATGTCAGCACCCACTGATTGGGTATATGAATTCCACCAAGAGTGGGCATCATCTTCAAGAGAGCAGGTGGCGAAGTTTACTTTGTCGTTCTCCGTGCATTTACTGACACGGAAAACAGTTTCCATTTTCTCGAACCATCTGATCAGTCCGATGGCTCCTTCAGAACCCTTGAAACTCGAGGGTTTGCAGCTTTGAAAGTCCTTGTAAGAACAAGGTTTGACGGCAGGGGTTTCAGCGGCATCGCTGTTTCTTGTGGAGTTTGGTGGGGTATTCCGAGCCAAGGCTTCAGTAACAGCCTGGGTTATCAGCGATGTAAGCTGAGCATCGGTGTATGGTCTTGACTTTGGCGGCATGATTCTTCAATAAAAGAAATGAAGATACATGAGATTTTGTAAGAAAAATTGTGTATATCTCGGATGTACATGTATAAAGGCGGTAATACATAACATCAATACGAACAAGAATTATGGCAATTGGTATAAGTAGAAACAACAAGGAACATTTGATAGATAATACGAGTTCAAAGGTTACATCCTACGGATGTATTACAAAAGGTGTCGGGAATTATTACATCCGACCGAATTATAGAGTAGCGTTTAGATAGTTAGTAAATTACAAGATAGATTACAAGACAAAGACTACACTAGTCTTAACGTAGATTAATCTGTTCCATCATCGTGACCAGACGGTCTACAGTGTTTGCCAGTCTGCTAGCTTGTCGGGCGTTATCTTCTGCTAGTGCTAGTCGTTGTGTTAGTCCACGGGCATACTCTTCTGCTTCATTAGAGCGCTGTTCACATTCTTCCATCCTTTGTCGCAGAAGGGCATTTTCCACGCTTATTTATATTACTTGGTTGCGAAGGACATCCATGTTGTTGTTTGTGGTTTCAAGGTCGTCGGAGACTTGTTCGATGCGTTCAAGGGATGTAAGTCTCCAGTTTTCGTTCGTTTCCTGCAGCACGACATCCATGGTGCGAAGTCGCTGCTCGTGTTGGTTCACCCTAGCGGCTAAAGCCGGCAAGGTGAGGTGAGTAGGGTACGGGCCAGCTCGAGGCAACCTGGCGTTCCTCCTAGCTACCCTTGGGTTCTGCGACCCAGATTGAGAGCGAGATGAATTTGATGGTGTGTTTGCCATTTCTGAGACAAAGTGTTAGTAAGATTGAGGCCTATATTCATATAGTTCCTATATAATATAGCCTATTGAGTGTCTAGCATAAACATGTTTAAGTCTCGGTTCTCTCGAGGTCAGAGTCTTCTATTGTACCCTGTTCAGCCATAACTACTTTCAGATATTACATCATCTTTGCTTAATTGTACATAGTTGATCAGGCTATGTTAAATTAAACTCGTATGATGTAATCACTGAACCAGTTATACCTAATAAGGAATACTGCCTAATGGTCATAGTCTAGGCTCACTAAATGCAACCTAGTTCACTATAACCTTAGGCTCTGATACCAATCTTTAACACCCCCAAATTTAATGATTTGCGGAAGCTTGATTTGGGTGTTACTAATCAATAACAAAGCACAAAGATAAATAGCAAACGACTCTATATGCGTCGTTTTAACAAAATATATTGATAACTGAAATGTATACAACATTTAAAGCTTTACATAGCTCGAGTTAAATAAAATGAGATTTCAGTACATAAGTACTTATACAAAATATACTAATGCAAGAAAATCTCAATCGTCTGTATGCTGACTCGAGCTAAATCCTGAAGCAGAAACATCCTACTGCTGGGTACCTGCGATATATGCTAAAAGGTCAGCTATAAAGCTGGTGAGCTCACAGGTTTGAAATCAGTTAATGTAGTATGAACCGCAAGATTTAAATAATGAATTGCATCCAGCAATTAAATAATGAATTGCATCCAGCAATTAAATGATAGTCATCGTGTATACAGCCATGAGCACATAGTTGAGCTTAACTCGAGGGCCGGGTCCCCTATAGAGAATTCCGGGCGAGGTGCCTCCACGAATGCCTAATCAACATTCGTCTTCCCAAATATTAGTACGTCCGTTTACCCGGTTAGTGCTTGCTAACCCGGACGAGGAGGGTCAATCCTATATGGTACCATATACTAATATTCACGCTACAACGTATTAACAACTATGCTGACGGAGGACTTTAAAATGATTAGTTTCGAAAAACTCATGTAGTATATGAAAAGTTGGTACTTGCGTTCACATGTTAAAAGTTGAGCAATATATCACACCCCTGAGTAAAACAGTAAAAGAGGGGCTATGAGACTCACCTGAGTCTGAAAGCGTTTAAACAAACGTAAGTTGATTAGCCGAGTATGAAGTCCAAAGACTTGTAACCTGAGGGTGTCCATGACACGCGATGGTTATAATCATGATTGGGTATCTCAAAAGATCACCCTTGTAGTTGTTACACAACTATATATATGTCCAAATTACTACGATTTGGTTGATTTGTTAAGTGTTTGAAAACGTGTACGGCCCGTTGGTGACAGATTTGTAATAATAATCTCAACTATTATTATTTTGATTTCGTGGCGTTTTACTTGAAAAATGTGTTTTGATTGTGTTTTAGAAGCCGTTACGGAATCTATGTACGGGGGTCCGGGGGCAGCGCCCCTGGTAGCGGGGTCCAAGGGGCGGCATCCCCTGGCGGGGTCCAAGGGGCAGAGCCCCTGGCTGGGGTCGAGCTGCCAGGTCAGCTTGGAAAATTTTTTATTTCTACTATATTGCTTTGACGAAAAACGCATCTGGGATCTGAATTCGGGTAAAATCGAGTGATAAATTTCGAGTCTCGACACTTAGTAAAAATCTGAGTTTTCTGTGTTTTGCGACACAATATGCGACACAAAAGTGGTTATGCGACACAAGGGTTGTGTCGCATAGGAATGCGACACAATGTCTATGCGACACAATGGTTGTGTCGCATAGATGCGAGATGCTGATTCAACAGCGACATAGTGATTGTGTCGTATGGGGTATGCGACATAGTGGTTGTGTCGCAGGTCTTGCGACACTGATTATCGGGTACGACATAAGGTACGACACAAGGGATTTTTATGCGACACAAAGGTCAAAATACGACACAACATGCGACACAAGGCTTGTGTCGCATGGATGAACACCAGCCCAGAAAGTCCGGCTGTTAATGTTTTTCCGGCCAAAATTCCGTTTTAAACTCGTTTTTAAGCTATGAAATCGTGTTATATACTTAGTAAGGGACATATATATGTTATATAAACAACCACAAGTGAAAAATACTAAGATTCGAGAGATTTCGGGATTTTGTCAGGAACTTACAATTTGCCGAAATGAAAATCCGGAAAGATAGCGTTGTAGATCGTCGCGAGGTGGTCGTGAATCTCTAAAAATATTTATGATCCGGTTGCGTTTGGTAGTAGTATTGTGCGATTTAGGTGGATGGTGGTGATTTTGATTAATAGAGAGAAAATAGGAGAGAGAGAGATAAGAAAGAAGATGAAATGAAGAAAGAAAATGGGAGGTGGGGGTTTATACCCACTTTTCAGTTTTCTCCCCGCGTTCCGCGCGGTGTTCGTTTTCTCCGTCATTTAACGTTTTGAACAACTATTTTTCATATTAAATGGTAAGTTTTAAAATACAATTTATTACGCGATGTTTTAGTTAAATACTTTACACATCAATTTATATTGGAGTTATAAAATGTAAGTTTGTTTATTTAGTTTTGCGTTTTAATATTTTAAATTGTGTAAGTTCGGTTTGTACGATACGAATGAATACGAAATATTATCATAATAATATTTTTGACATAAAAGCGTTATTTAATAAAATTGGCCACCAACGTCCGTATTAAATTGAATCGAAATACATTCGATTTAAATTGCGTACGATTAAATCCAATCGCATTTTCGTATATATTCAACAATATATATAATTCGATACATTAATTAGCCTAATACAGAACTAATTACATGTATTAACATACGATTAGGCACTAATTACTAGTCCTAATTTAGCGGGTGTTACAATTTCGATAGCAAGTTTTACAGGATCAACAGCAGCAGTAACCTCATGGTACATATCACCAGACATCAGTGCCATTTACATCATCTGGACCTTCTGGATATCAGTTACCTGAGTTTCCACTACAACAACAGAAAAAGGTTTGTTCTTTTAAAACCTTCATGTCAAGCAAACCTTCAGAATTTCAGGGAAGTACAAACCCTTCAGTTACTTTGGACTGGTTGAGAGACGTTGAAAGAAACTTTGAGGTTTGCCAATGCGAGGAAGAAATAAAGGTTCCTTATGCGGTTCAACTTCTTAAAGGACCAGCTATGACTTGGTGGGATTCAATTACTGCACCTTTAACTCCTCAGCAGAGAGAATCGATTCGATGGACAGATTTTCGTAATGAGATGTGTAAACAGTTTTGCTCAGAGTATGACATGTTTAGAATTAGACGGGAGTTTATGGAATTGAAACTGACTGATCAAATGTCCATTGGTGAGCTTATTACCCAATTCTCTAAGAAATTGCGATTTGTTCAACAATGGGTTCCCGATGATAGAACCAAGATTGATCATTTTGTTGGAGCTTTTTCCCCACACTATCGGACAACTGTGAGATTGGCAGGTTCACTTACCCAGGCTTTTACCTTAGCCCGATCTATGGATAGTGACCTACGCCCCGCCACGTCTCCAGCTTCCGCACTTAACTATACTAATCATAGATTACCGTCTGGCGGGGTGTGATAGACTTGGTATCAGAGCCATTGGTTATAGCGAACTAGAAGTCTTTAAGTGACCTGGAAACCTTAGAGACCTAGACTATAGCCTTGGCTAGAACATTCATACATTCATACATACATTCATTTGCATACGTCCAACACGCTATACGACAACTATCGCCACAACGCGTCTAGAGAAATATCTCTTTTTACGTAAACCATTCCTACGAGGAACTCTATGAACACGACTACAATAATGAAACGTCGGCACACGAGAAACCGCCTCACGACTCTATTGCACACTCAACATAAGTACTCATTATACCGACGACATGCCTGTATGCTCGAATGGGTTATGTTGGCTTAATAGCGCGAAATCGTTAATGCCATCTACCCGTACTATATTGCTCAAAGTATCATTCCATTAAAACGTCCTACCACTCGTAGATGTAAACGTATAGGAACAAGGTCGAACATTATGATATAGAGTTTGGTAATAAGTACATATGTGAAAGGATACCCTAACAATTATGGCGGCCGACGTAATTGCAAAGGTATCACGACATATATGTGTTTATACGACCAGGTTCAAATGTTCAATGTGTCATTTCAAAGTCGCATGATGACGTAAAAGTCTCAACTCTATTTGCTTCGAAATCGTAAGTACTCAAAACTCAGAATCATAAGCGAACATGCCGCCAAACTACTCATTCATTCCACACTTGTACGCACCCGAAATCGTAGTAATCATGCGGTATATAAAAGGGTGAAGTCCGCTTCGAGCATGATTGACTGGAAAACAAAAAACGTTGACTCGGTAGAACGCACAATGTACAAACCAACTCTTACTTTTCACTGGCGGAAAGAAATTGCACTAAACGTTTAACGAGTGAGCCCGATAACTTATAAATCAAATGAACGGATGGAACAAACGAAAATCGCGATACATATTCGAGTGACGAGTCTTTTAAGGGGTTACACAAAGGAAACATAGTATTGCGTCGCTGTACGACAATCGAGATAGGATCTCAAACAACCCTTTGTTTCAAGAACCGATGGGGTAATCAGACCAAATCTTGCAGCAACAGATTCACCAACTATTTTAGCAACTGTTTGTTGGTTTTTGAACAACAACACATTCATGGTTGGCAGCTATTGTAACAACTACTTGTTCACTTTAAACCACAACTACTCGGTCATTGTTTGACTACTATTTAAACAATGTCTACACTGTCACTTTGATCAACGGTTTACAAACTGATTAAACCCTAACACAGTCGCTAGTACGTTTCTAGTCGACAACCACTAAGCCTCAGTGTTATTTGATTCGGCCGGTGACTTAAGTCTCGTGTCTAGTGAGTTTAGACCACTTTTAGAGAACGAATCCCGTAGACTAAATGATAAAAACACTATAGTATTCGCCGATGGTAAGTTGATCGAATCAGGAGAAATAGTACCGGGATGTACCCTAACCTTAGAGGGTCATTCCTTCGAAATAGACTTACTACCGGTTAAGTTGGGAAGTTTCAACATTGTAGTCGGTATGGACTGGTTGTCGAAGCACCGCGCTGAGATCGTATGTTTCGAGAAGTTGGTACGTATACCGCTACCAACAAGAGAAACTTTGGTGATACGAGGGGAGAAACGAAAAAGTGCCGTGAAAATGATTACTTGCATGAAGGCCAGTATGTATCTCCGAAAAGGATACCAAGCATTTTTGGCACACATTGTGGAAAAGAAGCCCGAGGAGCGAAGTATAGACGATGTGCCTATCGTACGTGACTACCCGGGAGTGTTTCATGAAGAATTACCAAGATTACCACCCCCGCGACAAGTCGAGTTTCACATCTATCTGGTGCTTGGAGCCGCACCAATCGCCCATGCACCTTATCGTCTAGCTCCCTTGGAGATACAGGAGCTGTCTACGCAGTTGCAAGAGCTCCTAAATTTAGGATTCATCCGACCGAGATTTTCGCCTTGGGGAGCTCCGGTTTTGTTTGTCAAGAAGAAGGATGGATCCATGCGAATGTGCATAGATTATCGGGAACTGAACAAAGTAACTATCAAAAACCGATATCCATTATCGCTCATCGATGATCTGTTTGACCAACTCCAAGGGTCAAGCTACTACTCGAAAATCGACCTACGATCTGGTTACCACCAAATGAAAGTTCGAGAAGAGGATGTACAAAAAAAATCGCGTTTAGGACTCGTTACGGTCACTACGAGTTCCTAGTCATGCCTTTCGGTCTAACAAACACGCCTGCGGTTTTCATGGACCTCATGAACCGCGTATATAAACCATACCTCAACAAATTCGTCATCATATACATTGACGACATTCTGATATACTCGTGAATGAAGGAAGACCACGAACGACACTTGAAACAAATCCTCGAACTACTATTGCAAGAGAAGCTGTACGCTAAGTTCTGTAAGTGCGAATTTTGGATGCGAGAAGTTCACATCCTTAGTCACGTAATCAACGACAAAGGAATCCATGTGGACCCATCCAAAAATTGAGGCAATCAGAAATTGGGAAGCCCCGAAAACCTCAACCGAAGTACGACAATTTCTTGGTCTAGTTGGCTATTACCGACGATTCATCGAGAACTTTTCAAAAATAGCCCAGCCCCTCACCAATCTAACTAAAAAAGACAAGAAATTAGATTGAGGCGAGAAACAAGAAAACGCTTTCCAACTACTGAAACAAAAACTGAGCACCGCACCTATCCTCTTATTGCCCGAAGGAGTAGAAAACTTCATTGTCTACTGAGATGCTTCACGCCAAGGATTGGGTTGCGTGTTGATGCAAAACGATAAAGTCATTGCTTACTGATAAGCATCAAATAGATAGTATATTTTATATTAATCCCTATATTTATATACATTTTATTGCATTAATATGATTTTAGATACTTATTTTGTTAATAATTGCAGAAATGTATTTTAATTGAAGAATGAAGAAAAAGGAACAAGAACGAGACCAGAACTGAAGATTTAAAGCAATTAAAGAAATAGAGATTAAAAACCTTGAAGAAATGAAGACTAAAAGAGTTAAAATGAATAATTGGGCCAAGAAGACAAAATAAGTCCGGTTATGAAGATTGAGAGTCCAAATATTAAGCCCAAGCCCGAAAATGGAATATTCTGGAAATTACATTCAACCGGCGGTTGGATTAACCAACCGGCGGTTGAGCTTTAGGGTTTAAGGCGGTGCAGACACGTGGTGTTGGACCCGGATTCAAATTACTTCAACCGGCGGTTGGAGTATTCAACCGGCGGTTGGAAGGTCGGCCTGAAAAAGTATAAATAGAGGCTTAAGTTAGGTCATTTGATATACGATTCAAGAATACTAAACCGAAAGTTAGGGTTTTATGGCGACTTTAAGGTGCGATTTTGGAGGCAAAGGAGCTAGGGTTTGAAGGCCAATAACCCTAGGAAAAGCTGGTTTGTTAATTGGTTCGGTTTCTTTATCCTTGTAACTTTATTAATCTTTTGGGTTATTTTGGATATTGTTTATTTGGATTAATTGCTTATTAGGTTTTCATTATGAATGTTTAAATGTATGTTTATTAGATTTATTATATGAATTATATGTTTATGTTGGAACTATATTATTGAATGTTTATTATACAAGAATTGTCTGTGTTATGTTAATATTGATAAAAGTTAACTGATTTATATAGATAACTTTACGAAGCTAGTGACTTTTATAAGTTAATTAATGATTGTCAATTATTAATGTTAAGTAACACTGTAATTCAACCGAAGCTAGGAATTGTATTAATATTCTGCTGATAGATCTTAATAAATAGTAATATTGTACTTAATCTTTGGCAATGCTACTATATGAAAATTATCTTAATCTTTGTGATTTTCTACATTAGTAATTCACCAATAATAATAGCCAACAAAGCAAATAGACATAAGTTGATATAATACGTTTAATAAATAATTGTTTAAATAGTTATAATCTTCTATCCAATTGAGTATACTTAAGTTGTTTCCTAAAACTTATCTATTAGAATCTGTATCGAAAATATAAATATAAATATGTTCGTTCGGAACTAAAACGTCCCCCTTATCTTGTAGATTATTGTAAATTGGATCATTGTATTTAATTGTATTATAGTTGTAAATATTTGTAATTAGAATAAATAGATAATTAGTTATAAATAAGAATAACGTTTTCATGTGTTCCTTGTGTTCGAATTTGGACTTACTTATTAAGCTATATTACATGAACGGGTTAATCTTGCCTGAATTGTGTGATAGTATTATTTAGTATTTCCTTAATTAAACTTGTTATTATAATTGCATATACTTTTCACCACATCAAGTTTTTGGCGCCGCTGCCGGGGAACACTTAACCGGTTGAACTTTTGTTTTACCGGGGGAGCGGTGTATTTTATTTTAAACTAATTATTTTACTTGTATAATTTTTATTTATGATAATTTGCAAAATCAATAAGAAATATCGGCTCACCCATTGAGAATACTGACAAAAACAAAGGTATAAGGAGAGTAAAGACCTACCTCATTGATTTATCATACAAGAGGTAAGGTGCTTCTCGAAAGAGATAGGTTTTTAATAAGCTTCGCGCTGACCTGTTTCTCCGCTTTTGTGTACTATCAATGGAGCTACCGAGATCTATTGACTAGCTTTGTAAAAGAAACATAACAAAAATCACTGTAATTTTGAATTGTTGAATAATTAACCATTTTGCATTACTAATAAATAGGAGAGTTGGGTAAGGTATAATTTTTCGAATATTTAATTTTGAATGTGTTTTATTATTAAATTATCGGGATTCATATTTACCAACTTGAATATTACTAACAAAATACTAACATCTAATTTTGAATTTAAAGTACTACTACAATTCTGTTCTTCTTTGCAGATGGATGTATGACCCGCACACTTCATCCGGATCCACTAAGTCCATTTGACGAACCAGAACGATAATTTCATTCTAGAAGACGATTGTCATATGCGCCACCTAATTCGCCAGAACAAGGAATTTCATCTGACGAAGATGATTTAATATTTCATAACAGTTTAGTCAAAACGGCTAAAAGAGGGTATTACTCCGATTCAGATTTAGAGAGAGTACATTCGAGACAATATACAGTATTTCCAAGAGATTCTGAACCAAAACAAAGAGACATGGCAGACATAGCAAACATGACGCTTGAGGATTACACGATTCAAACTCGTGGAGATCCAAGACCGGGAGTGGTTAGGCCTGCTATAGCTAGAGAAGTAGAATTTGAATTAAAAGGATAATTTCTGAAGGAATTGAGAGAGAATCCTTTCAGAGGAGAAGATAAAGAAGATGCAAACGAGGATGTTGAGAAAATTTTAGAAATTGCAGATATGTTTAATATTCCTAATGTTACAAGAGATCAGGTGATGTTACGGGTATTTCCTTTAACATTAAAGGATGGAGCTAAGAGATGGATTAATAATGAACCAGCCGGATCTATTACTACTTGGGAAGATCTTCGTAGAAAATTTCTGAAAATGTATTGTACACATTCCAAAACGTCGAAAATGATCGACGAGATTAGGAATTTTAAGCAGAAACCCGATGAATCTCTATATCAAGCTTGGGAAAGATATAAGGAGATGTTACATAAATGTCCACAACATGATTTAAATGTCCAACAAGAAATAACGGTATTTTATAAGGGAGTTGATCGAGCAACACGTCAACAGTTAGATGCACAAGGCCCAGTACCTAAGAAAACTCCAGCAGTAGCAAAAGCCGGAATTGAAGAATTAGCAAAACATTCTCAATTATGGGATGATGGTTCATCTGGAAGAAAAAGAGTATCTGAAGATAGTGATGGTCTTGCAGCTATCACTGCAAAATTGGAAAGTATGGGAAGAGATATTAAGAAAGTAAATGAACAAGTTCATGCAATCAGAATTGGTTGTGAAATATGTGGAGGAAATCATCTAAAGACAGAATGTCCTAATAATGATAGTGAAATAATCACTGAAGAAGTTATGTATGGGGATTTTCAAGGAAATCCAAATTATCGTCAAGTTTCTAACTTTAGAAGAACTAGTCAACCTGGACAACAGTATCAACAAGGAGCACCAGGTTATTATGTCAAGACAGGACAAAACACTTCCTATAATGACAGAATGATGGTAATAGAAAATGCATTAGGAAAAATGGCTGAGGCAAGTAATAAAAGCCAAGAGGAAATTAATACACGAATGCGTAATAATAAAGCATCGATCAAACATATAGAAGGATCGGTTCATCAGATTGCTAAAGCACTACAGGAGAGATTTCCAGGAACATTGCCAGGATTTACTGAAACAAATCCAAAGGAGCAAGCTAAAGCAGTAATTACCAGAAGTGGTAAGAATGTTGACTCTCCTGTTATAACTAATAAAATTGTTGAGTCTGAACAGGTTGAAAAAGAAACAATTGATGAAGACATACATCCAAATAAAAAGAGCATTAGAGAAAATAAAGTTAAAGAAGTCATTAAAGACTATACACCCCCACTTCCATATCCAGCTGCTCTGAGGAAGGACAAAGAAGATGAACAATACCACAAATTTCTGGAAAATCTGAAACAACTTCATATTAACATTCCTTTTGTTGAAGCTATAGCTCAAATGCCGAAGTATGCAAAATATCTTAAGGAGCTGCTGACCAACACAAGTAAACTGAATAATGTGACAAAAGTGACTATGAATGCGAGATGCTCAGCAATAATGCAGAATAAGCTACCTCCAAAATTCAAAGATCCAGGGAGTATTACTATACCTTGCAAAATTGGTGAAATTGATATTGAAAATGCATTAGCAGATTTAGAGGCTAGTATTTCATTAATGCCATATACTCTTTATATGCGTTTAGGATTAGGAGAACCAAGACCTATTCGTATGTGCATTGAATTAGCTGACCGATCTGTGCAATATCCTAAGGGAATAGTTGAAAATGTTTTGATTAAAGTTGATAAATTTGTTTTTCCATGTGATTTTGTAATTCTGGATATGATAGAAGACCCTAAAGTCCCTATTATATTAGAAAGACCATTTTTAGCAACAACACATTCCTTAATAGATGTTTATAATAGAAAGATTACCATGAGATTAGGGAATGATAAAATTGTTTTTGATGTTAATAATTCCATGAAATTTCCTGATTATGTGGATGATACTTGTTATTATTTAAATTCATATGAATATATGGATAACTCTTCTTTTCAAGATTTTATAGGAAAAGATCAATCAGATATAGGAATTCTTAATGGATGGACTGAAGAGTTTGACACTGAAAAGGATTTAGCAGAATTTGATAAGTTAATAGAGGAAGATGAAGATTTGGAAGAAGAAACAGTTGTTATTCAACAACATCTTGAAGAGGGAGAAACACAGCCAATTGCTAAATTTATTAACCAGGAATTGATACCATATTCTGTGAACAATATTCCTTGTTTGAAGGAAGAGATATTTGAGATCAGGACATCTATTGAAGAACCACCACAGTTGGAACTTAAAGAGCTACCAGCACATTTGGAATATGCTTATTTACAAGGAACATCAGACTTGCCGGTTATAATATCTTCAAAATTGTCAAAATCAGAGAAAGAACGATTAGTTTAGGTTCTTAAACAGCATAAACAAGCAATAGCATGGAAAATAACGGATATTAAAGGAATCAGTCCTACGTATTGTACTCATAAAATCTTGATGGAAAAAGATTTTAAGCCAGTCTTACAACCTTTAAGAAGATTGAATCCGAATGTTAAAGATGTAGTTAGGAAAGAAATCATTAAATTGTTAGATTCAGGATTAATTTATCCTATTTCAGATAGTCCATGGGTAAGTCCAATACATGTTGTACCAAAGAAAGGTGGAATAACGGTGGTACCTAATGAAAAGAATGAATTAATACCAACAAGGACGGTAACGGGATGGAGAGTTTGTATTGATTATAGAAAATTAAATGATGCTACCAGGAAAGATCATTTTCCATTACCATTTATTGATCAGATGATAGAAAGGTTATCAGGGAAAGAATTCTATTGTTTTCTGGATGGATTTTCAGGATATTTTCAAATACCGATAGCAGCTGAAGATCAAGATAAAACAACATTTACCTGTCCGTTTGGTACTTTCGCTTATAGAAGAATGCCGTTTGGGTTGTGTAATGCACCAGCTACATTTCAGCGTTGCATGATCGCAATATTTCATGATATGGTAGAAGACTTCATGGAAGTATTTATGCATGATTTCTCGGTATTTGGAGATCCGTTTGATGCTTGTTTAGAAAATTTACATAAGATGTTGCAAAGATGTGAAGGAGCAAATCTAGTTCTTAACTGGGAAAAATGTCATTTTATGGTTAGAGAAGGAATTGTTTTAGGTCATAAATTATCCAAAACAGGAATTGAGGTAGATCAAGCAAAGATTGAAGCTATTTCAAAATTACCTTATCCTACAAATGTAAAAGGAATAAGAAGTTTTCTAGGACATGCTGGATTTTATAGGAGATTTATAAAAGATTTTTCAAAAATTGCAAAACCGCTTAATCATTTACTAGAGAAGGATGCAAAATTTGAGTTTACGGATGAATGCAAACAGTCGTTTGATGCATTGAAAGAAAAATTGGTATCTGCTCCAGTAATGACAAGTCCAGATTGGAGTTTACCTTTTGAATTAATGTGTGATGCTAGTGACTATGCAGTTGGAGCCGTTCTAGGACAAAAAGTAGATAAGAAGTTTAAGCCAATCTATTATGCCAGTAAAACGTTAACAGATGCTCAGGAAAATTACACAACTACGGAAAAGGAACTTTTGGCAGTAGTTTTTGCTTTCGATAAATTTCGTTCTTATCTTGTTTTAACTAAAACTGTGGTTTATACTGACCATTCTGCTTTGAAGTATTTGTTTAATAAGCAGGATGCGCGCCCTCGTTTATTGCGATGGATTCTTTTATTGCAGGAATTTAATATTGAAATCAAGGATAAGAAAGGAGCTGAAAATGTCGTAGCTGATCATTTGTCAAGGTTAGAAAATCCAGAGTTGGAAGCATTGGATGAAGAAGATATTAAAGATACATTTCCGGATGAGAAATTAATGACTATACAAGAAGTAATGGATATACCTTGGTTTGCAAATTATGCAAATTATTTGGTTACTAAAATTTTACCTAAGATGGATTACCAGAAAAAGAAGAAATTCTTTTCTAATTTAAAGTATTATTTTTGGGAAGATCTATTTCTTTTCAGATACTGTGCAGATGGCATAATCAGACGTTGTGTACATGGTGAAGAAGCTCAACAGATTATAAAGCATTGTCATGAAGGACCAGTAGGGGGTCATAATGGACCAAGTTACACTGCGAAGAAAATATTTGATGCAGGATTCTATTGGCCGACAATTTTTAAAGATACATATGCTTACGTTAGGAATTGTGATTCATGCCAAAGAGCAGGGAATATTTCTAAAAAAGATGAGATGCCACAAACTGGTATACAGGTTTGTGAAATATTTGATATTTGGGGTATTGATTTTATGGGACCATTTCCTATGAGTCACGGTAATAAATATATATTAGTAGCTGTGGATTATGTTTCCAAATGGGCAGAGGCAAAGGCATTACCTACGAATGATGCAAGAGTTGTGGTAAAATTTCTTAAACAGTTATTCTCAAGATTTGGAACTCCTAAGGCATTGATTAGTGATCGGGGTACTCATTTTTGTAACACTCAATTGGAGAAAATATTGAAAAGATATGGAGTTACTCATCGAATTGCTACGCCTTATCATCCACAAACAAGTGGACAAGTTGAAAATACCAATCGTGCGTTAAAACGTATTTTGGAACGTTCTGTTGGTTCTAACAGAAAAGAATGGTCGGAAAAATTAAATGATGCACTTTGGGCATATAGGACATCATTTAAAACACCTACAGGTTATACTCCGTATAGACTAGTATATGGGAAAGCTTGTCATTTACCAGTGGAAATAGAACACAAAGCATATTAGGCACTTCGAGAATGCAACATGGATACCGATAAAGTTGGTAAACATCGTTTTTTACAGATACATGAGTTAGATGAGCTTCGTTGGAATGCTTATGAGAATTCAAGATTTTATAAAGAAAGAACGAAGAAATGGCATGATGCAAGACTTAGGGGAGATAAAGAATTCGTTGCTGGAGAATGGGTGCTTTTATATAATTCACGTATTAGGTTATTTCCGGGTAAATTGAAATCAAGATGGAGCGGACCATATGTTATTCACCAAGTTAATACAAATGGGAGTGTAGATTTGATATCGCTTAATGGGGGTATTTTTAAAGTTAATGGTCATCGTTTGAAGAAATACTATGAAGATAATGTTATTGAACATATTTCAGATATATCTCTAGAAGAATAGGAGATATGATTAAGTCGAACTTACCGACACTTAAACAAAAGTGCTTCTCGGGAGACAACCCGTGTTTATGTTTATATGTTATGTTTTTCTTTTATGATTTTATTTTCAGGTTGAACTTTGTGGGTGTGTTCACTGGAAACCCTCACGAGACTATAACTCGTCCACTTGGGATACCGAGGGGTTTAAAGACTTATTGCATATGCTAAATGCAATCGTGATTAACTACGAAAGTGTGGATGTTGGGTTCGAACCCGGATGTGAGCAAAATGCTCTCCGGGATGGAGACAGGGGTTTTCTCTCGAAATATTCGGGTTTCCCCTGGAATTGGTGATGGGTATATGAAGAGGCAATGCCACTGAGCCCAATACTGCCTTTCAAAAAAAAAACTACGAAAGTGTGGATGTTGTATATTATTTTTCAAGAGATATAGGAATCAACCAAGAATATTTTTTTTAGCCGATGATGAAATTTATAATTTCAGTCAGGGGAGTTTTTCTGTTCTACTTTTTCTTTCCCTTACTCACTTTTTTTTTATCATTTTTATACAATGAGGGCATTGTATAATTTAAGTGTGGGGATAGGGTTCGTAAGAAAAAGAATTTCTTTTAATTAAACATTTAAGTTTCTATTGTTCTTAAATTTTATCAAAATTTAAAAATTTTAAGTGAATAACTAAGTATTTATTAGTTAGAATATTTTTGTTAAAAGTTTTGTTTTGTATTTAACAGTTTAGACTTTAATATGGATTAACTGTTTTGTATATATAATGTAAGCTACTTAATAAGGAAGTGATATATAGTTATATGATATGATGTACTAATAGGCAATCTATATGAAGATTTCTGAATTTTAATAAATTAATAAAATAACTTGTATATTATTTTATGATACATAATACTCCCTCCGTCCCAAATTAAGTATCCTGTATCAGATTTGGAAGTCTTTCTTTTTCAACTTTGACCTTAAATATTTTTGTTTGTGTTATATATTACTTTATGAAAATTATACCAATGAAAATATATTTAAAATCCAATCCATACATATATTTTGCATCAAGTATTATATAACACAAACGAAAATATTTAAGGTCAAAGTTGAAAAGGGAAGACTCAAAAAGTCAAAACAGGACACTTAATTTGGGACGGAGGGAGTATGATGTATGACATAAAAGTCTTAATTTTTAAATTTATTATACAATAATTTTATATATCTTTTTACTTATGTGAGTACATTTGGGGGTATATATTGATGGTTTCCTCTGTTATACGAAAGTATAGACCTGGTCTCTATTAATATATACTTAAACATCAAGCAAACGCAAGTCAAAAGTACTTGAAAAGTCTTAAAATAAAAAGATACCTAATGAGGTCGCAAAAATGGTTTGACCAAGTATGGTTTTGCTTAAACCTGAATCAAGTTATGTCGCTCTGTTGCATGAAAATGCAGACCTGTCACCAATGTCTTGATTCTTAAAAATGTATTTCATATATTTAATGGGAATATAAAAGTAAATTGTATAATTAAATTTAAAGGTATATCATATATGAAAATCATAAGTAATATACATACTAACAATAAAGGTGTATTAAGTAGTATGAATATAGATTGTTTAAAGTGGACAAATATATATTAGTAATCGTTCATGAACTATATATTACACAAATAATAATAATTTTTATTTATACATTATAGTTATCCATTTTAATTAAATTGTTTAAATTTTTAATTTATGAAACAGATTTTTAATATTGGTATTCTGATTCTTAAATATTAGTTTGATGCTTATTTTTAAATTTTATTCAGTATTCTACTTGAGGATAAGCAGAACTTAAGTGTGAGGATATTTGATAAGCATCAAATAGATAGTATATTTTATATTAATCCCTATATTTATATACATTTTATTGCATTAATATGATTTTAGATACTTATTTTGTTAATAATTGCAGAAATGTATTTTAATTGAAGAATGAAGAAAAAGGAACAAGAACGAGACCAGAACTGAAGATTTAAAGCACTTAAAGAAATAGAGATTAAAAACCTTGAAGAAATGAAGACTAAAAGAGTTAAAATGAAGAATTGGGCCAAGAAGACAAAATAAGTCCGGTTATGAAGATTGAGAGTCCAAATATTAAGCCCAAGCCCCAAAATGGAATATTCTGGAAATTACATTCAACCGGCGGTTGGATTAACCAACCGGCGGTTGAGCTTTAGGGTTTAAGGTGGTGCAGACACGTGGTGTTGGACCCGGATTCAAATTACTTCAACCGGCGGTTGGAGTATTCAACCGGCGGTTGGAAGGTCGGCCTGAAAAAGTATAAATAGAGGCTTAAGTTAGGTCATTTGATATACGATTCCAGAATACTAAACCGAAAGTTAGGGTTTTAGGGCGACTTTAAGGTGCGATTTTGGAGGCAAAGGAGCTAGGGTTTGAAGGCCAATAACCCTAGGAAAAGCTGGTTTGTTAATTGGTTCGGTTTCTTTATCCTTGTAACTTTATTAATCTTTTGGGTTATTTTGGATATTGTTTATTTGGATTAATTGCTTATTAGGTTTTCATTATGAATGTTTAAATGTATGTTTATTAGATTTATTATATGAATTATATGTTTATGTTGGAACTATATTATTGAATGTTTATTATACAAGAATTGTCTGTGTTATGTTAATATTGATAAAAGTTAACTGATTTATATAGATAACTTTACGAAGCTAGTGACTTTTATAAGTTAATTAATGATTGTCAATTATTAATGTTAAGTAACACTGTAATTCAACCGAAGCTAGGAATTGTATTAATATTCTGCTGATAGATCTTAATAAATAGTAATATTGTACTTAATCTTTGACAATGCTACTATATGAAAATTATCTTAATCTTTGTGATTTTCTACATTAGTAATTCACCAATAATAATAGCCAACAAAGCAAATAGACATAAGTTGATATAATACGTTTGATAAATAATTGTTTAAATAGTTATAATCTTCTATCCAATTGAGTATACTTAAGTTGTTTCCTAAAACTTATCTATTAGAATCTGTATCGAAAATATAAATATAAATATGTTCGTTCGGAACTAAAACGTCCCCCTTATCTTGTAGATTATTGTAAATTGGATCCTTGTATTTAATTGTATTATAGTTGTAAATATTTGTAATTAGAATAAATAGATAATTAGTTATAAATAAGAATAACGTTTTCCTGTGTTCCTTGTGTTCGAATTTGGACTTACTTATTAAGCTATATTACATGAACGGGTTAATCTTGCCTGAATTGTGTGATAGTATTATTTAGTATTTCCTTAATTAAACTTGTTATTATAATTGCATATACTTTTCACCACATCACTTACGCATCTCGTCAATTGAAGATTCACGAGAAAAACTATACAACACACGACCTAGAATTGGGAGCGGTCGTTTTTGCACTTAAGATTTGAAGACACTACCTATATGGCACAAAATGTACCATATTCATTGATCGTAAAAGCCCCTACCCCATTTTCGACCAGAAAGAGCTCAACATGAGACAGCGACGTTGGGTCGAACTACTAAACGATTACGACTACGAAATCAAGTACCTCCCGGGCAAGGCTAATGTAGTAGCAAGCGCCCTGAGTCCTGAAGAAAAAACTAAACCTCTCCGAGTTCGAGCCTTGGGATTAACGATCCACTCGAACCTCATTACTCAAATTCGCAATGCACAACAATTAGCTTTCCTTCCCGAACGATTAAAGGACGAATCTTTGAAAGGAATGGAGAAATAACTTGAAACCAAAGACAACGAACTGTTATACTTCATGAACTGAAATTTGGTTACCATGCGTAGATGAATTACGGAACCTGATATTAGATGAAGGCTACAAAACCAACTACTCGATACACCCTGGTGCAGACAAAATGTACCAAGACTTGAAAGGTCTTTATTGGTGGCCAGGCAGGAAACGAGATATTGCCACCTACGTTAGCAAATGTCTGACCTGTTCAAAGGTCAAGGTCAAATACCAAAAACCGTCTGGACTTTTACAACAACCCAAAATGCCCACATGGAATGGGAACGAATAACGATGGACCTCATCACAAAGTTACCTAAAACATCAGCTGGAGCTAATTCGATCTGGGTGATTGTCGATCGATTGACGAAATCAGCTCACTTTCTAACCATCAAAGAAAACGAAAAAATGGAGAAACTGATTAGAATCTATCTCAAAGAAATCATTTCTCGACATGGCGTACCGTTATCCATTATCTCAGACGGAGATAGTCGATTCACATCTCAATTCTGATAATCGCTCCAAAAGGCACTGGGTACTCGGCTCGACATGAGTACTGCCTACCATCCTCAAACCAACGGCCAGAGCAAACGAATGATACAAACGCTCGAAGACTTTTTACGAGCATGAGTAATAGACTTTGGAGGTAGCTGGGATACCCACCTTCCTCTTGCTGAATTCTCATACAATGACAGTTATCACACCAGTATACAAATGGCACCATTCGAGGCATTAGATGGACGCAAGTGCGGATCATCACTCTGTTGGGCAGAGTTGGGTGACAGACAATTATACGGCCCTGAGATAGTCCAGGAAACTAAGGACAAGATATCTCAAGTACTTCAACGATTAAAAACGGCACGAGACCGACAGAAAAGTTACGCTAATAACCGCCGAAAACCTCTTGAGTTTCAAGTAGGAGACAGAGTCCTACTCAAAGTATCGCCCTGGAAGGTGATAGCACGATTTGGTAAATGAGGAAAACTGAACCCGCGATATGTCGGACCTTTTGAAATCCTAGCGAGGATTGGTCCTGTCACTTACAAGCTCAAACTACCACAGGAGCTTAGTAGCATCCACGACACTTTCCACATTAGTAATCTCAATAAGTCTCTTTCGGATGAAACTTTAATCATCCCTCCCGACGAAGTTTTCATTGACTCAAAACTCAATTTTGTGGAGGAACCCATCGAGGTTACGGATTCAAAAATGCAGAAACTTCAACATCGTCGAATTAAACTTGTCAAAGTTCGTTGGAACTCGAAATGTGGCCCAGAGTTCACCTGGGAACGTGAGGACGAAATGCGAAAGAAATATCCTCAACTTTTTTGTTAGTACATGTTTAGTGTCTGTCAGTTGGTCTAGCTCGTAGTTTGTAATTAGAATTAGTTTTCCTGACTCCTGCGACGTAGAGCGTAACGTCGCAGGTGCGACGTCAGGTTTTGGGCCTGCGACGTAGTCTACGTCGCATGGGCTTGGGCCTGCGACGTAGAGTGCGACGTCGCAGGTGCCAGATTTGTATAAATTCGTTTTGTGTTTTCTGTTTTAGGGTTGACGAAACCCTAAACGCAATTAGTCGAAATCTCTGTAATCTGACCGATTATAATACAATATAATACGTTTCGTTTGATATTCATTTGCGTATTGATTGTTCGTGTGTTTAGTATATAACTTAATCATTGATTCCGCAAACGATTGAGTGACTCGGTTCGTACTAGATCCAAGGTTAGGGACAAACAACTGGTATCAGAGCAGAAAGTGCTCGTTTTGGCGATTCGGATCGAGTTTGGGATTTAAAAGGACGTGATATTCATGTGTTTTTGTGTTTATCACGTTTGTTTTGTGTTTTTACAGGTTTTCGATCAGTATTACTGGGATTATTGAAGGTTTCCGTCGTTCAACATTCGTGGTTTTCGTTTAGGGTTAAAAAATTCGTTTTTAGGGTTTGTGGCCGCTGCTCAGCGCGTTTTGCGACGTACCATTGCGACGTAAGCTGCGACGTCGCGTGCGACGTAGTGATTTGGACTTTAATTAGTCTGTGCGACGTCGTGTTGCGACGTAGTGTGATTCTGCGACGTCCTCTACGACGTCATCTGCGACGTACCTCTCAACGTCGCATAGTGTGATTCTGCGACGTCCTCTGCGACGTCATCTGCGACGTACCTCTCAACGTCGCATATTTCTGATTCTTAATTGAATCCTTTGCTTTTTTTTGCGACGTACCTCTCGCCGTCGCATAATCTTGGTGCGACGTACTCACCTACGTCGCTAAGATCAGAAGTTTGTTTTTCGATTAAGTAATTACAATGGCAGCTGATAAAGAGGATATTAGAGGTTTAAGAGAAATGATTAAACAAAGTAATGACATAGGTTCAAGTAATAAACCTCCATTATTTACTGCGGACATGGATTATGTATACTGGAGAGACCGAGTTGAACAATACATTGATTTTCATTGTCCAGAATTATGGGGACCATTACGCGAACGTTATGTACCTCCATTAGCTGAAGGAGAATACCGTAATATTCGTCCTGCTAAGACCTATAAAGCGATGTCTCCCGAGGAGAAGAAAGATTTTGATACTGAAAGAAAATCTTTTTCAATGATTAAAATGTGTCTAAACAAGGATGTTCTTTGGCTTTTCAGAACTCATGAAACAGCCTTTGATCTGTGGAAGGCAATTGAAACTCGTTGTGGAGGAAATTATAAGTACAAGGAAGCCAAGCTTGAACTGATTAAGAAACAGTACGATATCTTTGACATCCTTCCAAATGAAGACACGACTTCGTTATTCACTAGGTACTCACGGTTAGTTGGTGAGTTGTTTGAAGGGGGTTATACTTTTCCTTCAATTGAAGTAAATAAGAAGCTACTGGATGTGTTGCCAAGTTCTTGGGATGTTAAAGTTCAATTTTTAAAGGAAAATGAAGAACTTGCAAACATGTCGTTGGATACGCTGATCGGGGATCTTCAAGCTCACGCGATGGAGATTAAGAAGAAAGAAACTAGGTCTGGTGCTGCTGTTCAGAATCCTAGTGTGTATGGTGTTCAGATCAACTCTGGGAAGACTTATGGATCTGGAGTCGCTTTTGTAACAAATACAAATGCTTCATCGACTTCTTCTTCTTCCGATGGGATTCATTCTGTTTTCATGACTGGACCTTCTTCAAATCAACAACAGGTTCAAGTCTCACCTGCTATTCAGGAACAAGCTGCAATTTATACAGCTTTCTTAAGCTCATACAAGGATTTGGTTACTCAACCAAATCTTACTTTGGAGCTGACTAAGGAAGACTATGCTCAGCTTGATGAAGATGATCTGGAACAAATGGATTTAACTTGGAATGTGGCGATGATCACCCGAAGAATTCAAAAGTTCTTGCAGAGGACAGGGCGTAAAAGCTTGGAAGGTGATGGAAAGACTGGCTTCGGATTTGACAAGAGTAAGGTCCGATGTTACAATTGTCAAAATTTGGGTCATTTCGCCAGGGAGTGCGAGAAACCCAAAATGCCAGCATCGGGATTCACAACACCTTCTACTCCTCCAAAGGCCAAAGAAATGGAAGTTTCTAAGAAAGGGCTTGCTGATAATGCCCTGATTGCCTTTGAGCCTACAAGTCAAGATTGGACGCCTGTCTCCCAGCATTACCAATAGTGTTTGATGGCTCACATCGTGAATGAGGTACATGATGAACCGTTAAATTGTATATCATGTATTAAGTTAACTGAATCTCTAAAGGCATTTCAGAATGAAACCGTAGAGTTGAGGAAAAAGAATGAAAAACTAACCGAGTCAAATAATTTCTTAAAAGCTAATGAGAAACTTTATGAAAAACATCTTGAGGCTCATCGGTTAGATACTCAGAAATATAAATCTAAGGTTTTTAGTCAAGAAGATGCCATTAAAAGCTATCTTGTTGAAATTGAATTACTAAATAAAGAACTTAAAGATTTAAAAGCTGAGTATGAGAATTATAAGAGTAAAATCTTAGGTTCAAATTCCTCAACGGTTGTTTTTAATGAAATTCTTAGCAAGCATGGTACTAAAGGGAAGAAGAATGAGGGATTGGGATACAACTCAGTCCCTCCTCCTACTACTCACTGTCCCCTGCCTGTTAAGGAAGGCTTTGAAGAGATTCCAGTTGATTGGTCCAAGCTTTATGGTTTAAAAGCTAAAGATGCTAAAGAGACCAAACATAACAAACCGGCAAAGGAGAAAACCAAGCGGCCAGAGTACCCCTTGCCAACGTTTGTTAAGTCTGTGCATGAATCTCCTGTTAGTGTTAAGGAGAGTGTTGAGTTAAAGAATGAATCTCCTGTTATTATTGAGGAGATTGTTGAGATTGAGGACATTACGGATCAGGAGTATCCTGAGGTTAAGAAGGTTGTGGTTAAACCTGGAAAAGTGATTTCAAAGATTGAACCTGAAATTAAGGTTCAACCAAATAAGGGAAAAGCCAAGGTTTTTAATTCGAAACAACAAACTTTACAGTCACCTGTAAAGATTTTGCAAAATAAAATAGTAAATGAAAGAGTTTCGTATGATAAACCTTCAACTTCAACCTCTCAACCAAAACAAACACTTTCTAAAACATGTACGCATTGTTCATGTTCTAGAAATGTTTCTCCACCTCCTGTGGTAATTCCTCAGCCTCAACCGTTTGTTGAGACTCGTTCTTGTTTCTACTGCAAGAAACAAGGACATTTAATCCGTGAATGTCCAAAGCTGTCAAATCAACGATATGGGAGAGAGATGCCTAGGACATCTGTTTATAGAAACTCTTTTTCTAAATCTCCACCTAGGCGTTACTCAAACTCTCCCAAGCCTGTTTCGAAACCAAGTAATGTTGAGCGAAAATCTTTGCCAAATCAAAAGCCCAACATTACTTTGATTACCAATTCCGAATTTTCAAAAGTTTGGAAACGTAAAGAGTCTGATGTTGACTCTTCAGTCGTCAACAATAACACATCAGATAAAAATTCTAATTTGTTTAAAGATAAAATCCTATCTGACGTGATTATTGTTGATGACCACGGTCGACCTAAGTCTATAAAGGCTTGGGTCACCGTTTCTCACTAATCTCTTTCGTTTGTGTGTTGCAGCAGTCAGAACGCGTTAAAGATAGTGAATGGTATTTGGATAGTGGCTGCTCGCGACATATGACAGGCGATGTATCTCTTCTTGTGGATATTAAACCATACGCAGGAGGATATGTTGCTTTTGCTGGAGATACTGGGGGAACCATTTCTGGAAGAGGAACGTTAACTAACGGCAATGTTAGTTTTGAAAATGTGAACTACGTGGAACAGCTTACGCACAACTTGCTAAGTGTTTCACAGGTCTGTGATAAGGATTATACTACTGCGTTCACAAAGACAGAGTGTGTGATACTGAAGCCTGGGTATGTCATTCCGGAAGAATGGGTGTTACTGAGAGCACCAAGAAAGAATGACACATACATTTTGAACATGAGAACTGTTGAGACCTCGAACGAGTATACGTGTCTCTTGTCTAAGGCTTCTGAAAAGGAATCACTGCTTTGGCACAGACGAATGGGACATATTCATTTCCGAAAAATGAATTTCTTGACTAAAAATGACCTAGTGCTAGGAGTTCCAAAACAGTCATTTGCTCTAAAGGATGACTGTATCTCCTGCCAAAAAGGAAAGCTACGTAAGAAGTCCCATAAGTCTAAGCAGGTGAATTCCATAAATGCTCCATTGGAACTACTGCATATGGATCTTTTCGGTCCAGTTTCTACAAAGAGCATTGGTGGTCGGTCTTACTGCTTGGTAGTTACTGATGACTACTCAAGGTTTTCGTGGGTTTACTTTTTGACCACAAAGGGGGAAACTCCTGAGATTCTGGTGTATTTGTTGGACAAGTTGGCAAATCTGTGCAACTTGAAGGTGAAAAGGATACGAAGCGACAATGGAACTGAATTCAAGAACTCAACTCTCGAATTGTTTTGTGCTACAAGAGGTATTGAGCATCAATTTAGTGCTCCGAGGACTCCACAACAGAATGGAGTTGCAGAAAGAAAGAACAGGACAATCATCGAGACAGCTCGGACTATGTTAGCTGACTCCAAGTTACCAATTATCTTCTGGGCTGAGGCAGTTAATACTGCCTGTTATGTTCTCAACAGAGTACTCACGGTTAAGAAAAGGAACAAAACGTGTTATGAACTTTTCAATAACCGTAAGCCAAATCTGCAGTTCCTAGAACCATTTGGGTGTCCATGCCTGATCATGATAACAAAAGATAAGGTCTCTAAGTTTGGTGATAAGGCTGTTGAAGGGATTTTTCTTGGATATTCAGTCAACTCTCCGAACAAAAGAGTCTTTAACAAATCATCGAATCAGATTGAGGAGCATTTTGAAGTGAAATGTTTAAGGTATACGGAACCTCCTCAAGGAACAGGTCCGGATTGGTTTTTCAACTATGGAAACCTCTTCAACTCTTTCAATATTCCGGAAGAAGATGAAACGGAAGAATTGGTTTCTATACTTCATGAGCTTGATCTTACTCAAGATACACCTGTTAATAATAAACCATCCAACCCAAATCCCAATGCAACACCCGCACCTCCACCGACTAATCCCACACCTCCACAAACTACACCTACACCTTCACAACCACCCACACAACCACAAACAACTACCAAATCACCACCATCAACACCATCACCTACTCCATCATCTTCGGCTGCTCCTTCTAAAACAGTTTATACCTACACAAAGGAGCTTCCATATGATCCAAACATGCCTCCTTTAGAGGAACCTCAAGAAGAAGATGAAATGGAGGAAACAATGGCCTACTCTCACTTATTTTCTCATGAAGATGAAGTAGAAGAAGAAGAGTTAGCCTCTCCTGAGTCTGCTGCTACTCCTGAAACTGAGGGAGATTTGAACAATCTGGGTGTGGATCTTGTGCCAGGTGCCATACCAGAAACTCGTATACATAAGGATCACCCCATTGATAATATCATTGGTGATCCTCATGCATCTGTTCAAACACGACAGCAAGCAAAGCAGACTTCAGCTCAGCAGCTTTTGGGACTTATTGCTCATATCGATTCATGTCATTTGTCTCAAATTGAACCTAAAAAGGTTGAACAAGCCTTAAAGGATCCATCTTGGGTCGAGGCTATGCAGGAGGAACTACAGCAAATAAACAAAATGAATGTTTGGGAAATTGTTCCTCTACCCAAGGGTGCTCACTTGACGGGTACTCGTTGGGTTTTCCGTAACAAAATGGATGATCGTGGGGCTGTTATTCGAAATAAAGCCCGTCTGGTAGTTCAAGGATATAGTCAATTAGAAGGTATTGACTATGATGAAGTTTTCGCTCCTGTTGCTCGTTTGGAATCTATTCGGATTTTTCTAGCCTATGCTTCATTTAAAGGATTCCGCGTGTATCAACTTGACGTAAAGTGTGCTTTTCTATACGGAGATGTCGACGCAGTGATTTATGTGTGTCAGCCTCCTGGTTTTGAAGACCCAAAGCATCCTAATCATGTTTGCAAACTGAAGAAAGCTTTGTATGGTCTTCATCAATCTCCTCGACTTTGGTATGAGCGACTTGCCAAGTACTTGCTGAAGAATGGTTTTGACAGAGGACAGATTGATAGCACGCTTTTCATCAAACGGGAAGGAGCGGATTTGTTACTTGTGCAGGTCTATGTGGACGACATAATCTTTAGATCAACTAATGATCAGTTGTGCAAGGATTTTGAAAGATTGATGAAATCTGAGTTTGAAATGAGTGCTATGGGGGAACTTACGTTCTTTCTGGGACTACAGGTTGAGCAATCTGACAATGGAATTTATATCCACCAGTCAAAATATGTCACTGACATGTTAAAGCGATATGAATTGCTCAACTGTAAACACTACGGCACTCCAATTGAAGCAAGACACAATCTTGGACCTAATGAGGACGATGAAGATTGCAAGGAGAAAGACTATCGCTCAATGATAGGCTCTCTCATGTACCTGACTGCCTCAAGACCAGATATAGTGTTTGCTGTTTCTCTCTGCTCACGATTTCAAGCAAATCCGAAGGTGTCTCATATGAAGGCAGTAAAACGTATTTTTGGATATCTCGCTTTTAGGCCATCTCTGGGTCTATGGTATTCAAACGAGAAAAACTTCGAGTTAACTGCCTATTCGGATTCGGATCTTGGTGGCTGCAAGATAGATATGAAGTCAACTACTGGAGGATGTCAGTTCCTTGGATCGCGCTTAGTTTCTTGGCAGTGCAAAAAGCAGACTGCGGTTGCTATTTCCACAGCTGAAGCCGAGTATGTTGCTGCTGCCAGTTGCTGTTCTCAAGTTCTCTGGATTCAGCATCAGCTGCGTGATTACGGGTTCAATCTCTCTATGACTCCTATTTACATTGATAATACAGCTGCTATATCTATAACACACAATCCCGTACAGCACTCTAAGACCAAACATATTGAACTTAGGTTCCACTTCATACGGGATTGCTTTGAGAAACACCTTATAGATGTCGTACATATAGATACCCTTAAGCAGTGTGCGGACATTTTCACAAAAGCCTTTTTGCGATCACGTTTTATTGAACTGGTCAATCTGATAGGTTTAAGGTTCTTTCAGTCAAAGAAATGATTTGTGACTTGGATTTTTTTTAGTTTTTAAATTCAATTTAAATATATATATATATATATATATATATATATATATATATATATATATATATATATATATATATATCGCAACAGCCACTCTTTATACTCTCAAGTATTAAAGAAAACGCGAGGTTGCAACATTTCTAAAAATAGACGTTGAAGTTGTGTCTGTAAACAACTTGGGATATGATAGTACATCGGGTGACATGCACAAAATGGAATTTTAAGGTTTATCTTGGATGTGTCAGTAGGTTTATCTGACACACCTAAAACAGTTTCTATCTAAATTATCTTTATCACACGATGTATTGGTAGGCATGATACACACCGGTTTGTGAGTAAGTAAGAAGTAATATTAAAACTTGTCTATTATTTTGTGAAAATTGTTATATGATGTATGACATAAGTCTTAATTGATAAATGGAAGTACTGTCATACACTGTTATAATTACTATGTAAATGTAAAATTGGCATATAGTAATAATATGGTTATTCGCCTAACTAATGGTGACTATTGTTGTACTCTCGTACAGACCTGAATCCATTAGTTATGCAAATAGTCTCAAACTCGTTATGTTCATACTAAGGGACTCTCTGTTGTACTAAGTACAGATCTGGGGCCACTAGTATCTTCATAGTTGGTTTGATGTATGCCTAAATTTGAAGGGCAAGTGTATGTTACAAGAGCGCCGAGAAATCTTGGTCTTGTAATCTCTACCTTGCGAAAATATGCAGTGTTTTGTGTTTTACTAAAGTTTATCAGTATATCATATAATAGGTTTCACAAAATTAATATTCATACTAACAATAACAGTTAGCTCACAAATACGGATGTACCGTGTTTAGGTGGACAAACAATACCAATAATCGTTTTGAAATAATTTTTATAAAAGGTGTTTTAAATGTGCCACGTAAATTTAAAGTGGACAAATATACTGATGATCGAAATAACACTTACTATTCCTAATAAATGCATGTTATTCCGATATGATCCCTAATCAGACAACTCAACTCCGTCACCAAAAATAGAGTGTTAGTATTTTTATTTTGTTCATTTTTACTTTTTGTAAAATTAAAGAAAATACTAGAAAGATTTTTTAGTTTTATGCTTTATTTTTATTCTGAGTTATTTTTCCAAGTCACGAGTTATTTGGAAATTATTTGCTAAAATAACGAGTAAACGGTTTGAAAATTTCAAAATTGGATCAAAAATGCTCTATGCGACGTCCCACTCTACGTCGCCTGCGACGTCCCAGTCTACGTCGCATGTAGGGTTAGACTATATATAGTCTCAACTGCGACGTAACATGTCACACTATTCACTATTCACGTGCGACGTACCCTGCGACGTAGCATTGGCGATTTGCGACGTAGCAATTTTCGAGCATTTTTCGTGATTTGTAGCCGTTTTCATTCCGATTCACTTACGTAGTTTTGATCTACTCGTTATTCCGCACACTTAGGTACCATATTCATCTTTTTTCACCGTGTATATTACGTTTAATTGCTATATATGTGATACGGGTTAAAAGGGTTTCGGTTTTGGGTTAAATTCGATGGTTAATTGGATGTTGTAACTATTATAACTTATATTTTCGTAATCACCATCGTAGGCCGCACCTTATTGTGTGATTGATTTTGAAAACCCCTAAAATCGAGGGTTAGGGTTTCTGGGTTGGGGACGCCTGTTCGTCAGTGCGACGTACGATGCGACGTCGTGGCCTACGTCGCTTTATATAATTATTATTAATTTCCTACGTCGCCCTTCCCTACGTCGCTTTCACTGCGACGTCCGATGCGACGTACCATCCTACGTCGCTATTTTAATAAAGTGATTAAATTCACAATAAATTGCAAAATGCGACGTCCCTCTTGACGTCGCTCGAATTTTCTGCGACGTCCGGCCTTACGTCGCTTTCTAATTTATTTTGAATTTTAGCGACGTACAGCTCTACGTCGCTCTGTGTTAATGCGACGTAAGTGGCTACGTCGCTAGTTCCAGGAAGTTTGTAAAAATGTAACATTTTTGCTAATCTTTTTCGAGTTGCAATCTGTTTCTGTTTTTGCAGATATGGCTTTGATTTTTGAAGCTCGTCACAATATGGCTGCTTACCTTACTGACACTTCTGATAAAGCTGCACCGTATCGTCAGATGATCGCGTTTTTGAGACGTTCAAGGGTATTCCACGCCATTTCCGATAACACTATGGCGTTTGGAAATCTGATCAACCCTTTTTGGAGAAATGCGACTGTTGTTACTGATAACGACGTTAGACGATTGGTCTCTACCGTTCTGGGTACGGAGATCACTATTACAGAACAGAGTATTCGGGAACTTTTACAGCTGAATGATCAACCGGATATGCCTATCGGTTTCGATCATATTTTTGTTACTGGAGCTATGCAACGGATAGGATATCCCGGAATTCCCTCTGATCAGTATAGAAAAGCGAATCTCACACGCGTCTGGAGATATTTGATGCATGTGATTATTGTTTGCTTGGGGAATAGGAAAGGTGGAACGGATGGGATGAGCCGAAGTCTGGCTTCTGCTATGTTAGCACTGGTATACAACAAGCCGTTCAACTTCTCGGGATTTATCTTCAAGGCTATGGTTGATAATGCGCATGCCGGGGATCAGAAATGGATTTTATATCCGAGATTTGTACAGCTGCACATCAATCGTCATCATCCGGAGCTTCAGGCACAGGGTGATATCGATCAGCCGCTCAAGATTTCCCCAATGATGAGTCGGATTTTCACTATTTGTGCAGGGTATGAGAAAGGGGTCGAGGCACCAAGGGATGTTCCCTTATTCGGTGCTATTGTGGATGAAAATTATGTACCACCCCCAGATCCTCAGTATATGGATATTCCAGTACCTCAGCAGCAGCAGCAACCGCTTGTGAACATTCCAGTTCAACCTGCGGGGGAGAATGTAGATGCTCTATTGGAGAACATCGAGCAGTTCGGGCATGTGGATTCGGACAATCCAGCATCTCACGACACGGTCGAGAGTTCTGATTCTGAAGAACCGACCAATGTAGGTCCTCAGGATGGGGGTCCGACGCCTGAGCATTCGGATGGTACTGTTCCGCATCCCTCTGAGATGGAACGTATCAGGCTTTCCGATTCATTCAGATATCTAAGAATTCAGCGTCGGATCCGGGCAGGACGCAAGTATGTACCTCCAAGGGATACTGGGAAACGTACACGAGACGGTGATGATTCTGCTGATGAAACTTATCGTCCTCGTCGTCGTGTTCGTTGTTCTTCATCAGCCAGAGCTCAAGTCAATCCACAGCATCAAGCTGATTTTCAGATTCAACCGACTCCAGCTTTCATGCAAAAGATAATGGAAGATATGCAGCAGATGAAACAAAAGCTGGAGGCTCAGGACGAGAAGATTGCTGAACAAGCTGCGTTGATCGAGGTTCAATCTAAGGAGCTTGAGGACACGAAGCTTAGGGTTAATGTTTTGGAAGGCAGGTTACTTGCCTCGGGGGAGTATGGGTCTAGGATACCCACTTTAGAGTCAAGTGAACCTGCGTCTGTAAATCCCAACCCTGTAATTGAAAATGTTAATGAAAATATTTCTCATTTGGATTATTTTTGTGTTGATGATATTCCAGGGCAACTGAGACCACTGGCAGTTGACTACTCATTTGCTGACTTATCATTTATTCAGAGGATGGCCAGTGGAGTTGGCTCTGAGGAAGAAACAGAGAATGTTTTTGAGATGAATGAGGATGTTTCGATTGAAGAAGAGCAGTTGAATGCAGATGAAACGTATGATGATGCACAATCTGGGGAAGCTTATGATGGTGCACCAATTATTGAATCTGATTCAAGTGAAGACGAGAGTCCTGATAAAGCTCAACATGGAGAATCAAGTTCTGCTGCAACTCCAGCTTCAGAGACACAGGCACCGGACTCAGCAGCGAAGAAGTTAACTGCTGAAGAAAAGAGAGAGAGAAACAAGAAATGGTGGCCTAAGGGACGAAATCCAGTTCCTATTCCAGTTAAATGTCAAGTGTACCGGGTTAGTCGAAATTATACCGGTGTTATTAAAAGCTGGAAGTGTCAGAGGAATCTGTTTATGATTAAGAGAGAAGATGGAGTTCAGTATTTCAGAATGCGTTTTGATAGATTGAGCACGTTGCCAAAAGGAGAGATTAATCGATTAGCTCAGCTTAAATTGATTAATCCTTTCGAGAATGATTATGCTGAGTTCATTCAGAGAAATCTACGTCGGGAGGTATTATCGAAGACATATTCGAAATTGAAACCGACGTTGGGAACTCGGTATACGTGGAAAAAGAAGATTGATCCAGTCACCAGGAAGCCTTTGGTTAAAGTTCACTATTCGCCTGCTAACTGTTTGACTGAGATACCTCTAGAATCAGTTCCTTATTATTTTCTGAGAAGACTTGTAAAATGGGAACTTGATCCACAGACTGGCGAAGCGGTTATTACTTTCGTTCCAGATTCTGAACCGTGGCCAGAAGTTGGAGGTATATGGAATTTGAGGCAAGCAACGTTTAGACTGTATGATCCGATGAGTTTGATTAATTTTCATGAAAAAGATTTAAGAAAACTCTATGATAATCGGATTCGTGTTGGTCAGAAGAATGAATTCAACAGACGTTTAGCACAGCAGTTTTACAATGTTGTTACTGTTTGTGTGGCTAATGGAATTCATGCCGACGGCCAATTTCCTGCGGGCTGGGTTTAAAGAAGATTTTTGAAGACCAAGCTGAAGACACGGGGGAGTTTGTTAGTACATGTTTAGTGTCTGTCAGTTGGTCTAGCTCGTAGTTTGTAATTAGAATTAGTTTTCCTGACTCCTGCGACGTAGAGCGTAACGTCGCAGGTGCGACGTCAGGTTTTGGGCCTGCGACGTAGTCTACGTCGCATGGGCTTGGGCCTGCGACGTAGAGTGCGACGTCGCAGGTGCCAGATTTGTATAAATTCGTTTTGTGTTTTCTGTTTTAGGGTTGACGAAACCCTAAACGCAATTAGTCGAAATCTCTGTAATCTGACCGATTATAATACAATATAATACGTTTCGTTTGATATTCATTTGCGTATTGATTGTTCGTGTGTTTAGTATATAACTTAATCGTTGATTCCGCAAACGATTGAGTGACTCGGTTCGTACTAGATCCAAGGTTAGGGACAAACATTTTTGAGCACGTGTCCGAGACCCAGGACTCGACTTAAATCTCGGGACGAGATTTCGCTAACGGGGGGAAAATGTGACACTCCTCTAAATTAGGTATAAACTTATACTTAATTTCATGCATTTCTTACGCTAATTCCCTACGAAAAATTTAAACTAAACCTTTGACGTGAGATAAGTCTAGCGAGCCCAAAACTTTAATACAAAAGTATTACGAATTTCGTAATTATTTATAATTACGTACAAAATTACCGGAATGAATCCGACAAAAACAGAAAACGATCGTTGGTGATACAAAGTTTGGAAATAACATGAAAATATTTTTAATAATTATTTATTTGAAAATATTATGCGAACAGTCAGAAATAAAAATGAAACGGAAACATTTATACGTTTTATATAAAACGTGTCGTACGAAGCTGAAACAATACAAAACATACTCGACAACCAAAATAATAAAATTTTTATTTTTATTATTTCGAATAAAGTAATTGGAAAGATACTACAAAATAAAAATTTCAAATATTAAACTTTAAATTTAATATGATTGGACCCGTACCCGAAATTAACGGGCTATATACCAAACCGGTACTACACTTAAAATACCTAACATATAAATAATTGAGACAACCATACTTCCCCTTTGAAAAATTAAGCCGTATTATTTTTATATATGTATACTCCCTCCAGACTCATTTTCTTCACACACTCCACAACCACCACCAATAATTCATTTCACTGTGTTTGATCAACTCGGAATCAAGAAGAAGCAGAAGGGAGAACACCACTTCTTCATCTTCATCACCATAATCTACAACTTAAAAACATCATCTTCAACTCATCATCACCACCATCCTCTGCTCTCTCTCTCTCTGCTCTCTAAAACACTGTAAGAATACCAAAAATTCTTACTCCCATATTTTAAATTGTTGTTATATTATGAAATTTGATGAACGCCAAAATGTGCTATTTTATAGTACTAATTACCCCTTTATTCAATACATTTCTTATGCATTTTTATTAAATGTGATACTCATTTCGTTCATATTTGCATTTAGGAGTTATTTGGAGCTTGTATAAGAAAAGAGGCGGAAAACATGCTAGTATTGAAGAAAATAGCTAAAATGGTTGAAGATTGATGAGTTGAAGTCGACTGGCTAAAAAGTTGGAAATTAACATCCATACGGCGTATGGAAATCCATACGGCGTATGGATGTTGTGAGCCGGGCCGCCAGAATACGCGGGCTGGATCCATGGGCTTTTCAATCCATACGGCGTATGGATTTTCTCGGCAGAAACCCTACGTAACTCATTTTGTTTCATTTTGAGGGTTATCAATTCTCATTCTCTCTCAGCCGTTTTCTTTGCATTCTACCACCATTCCAGACTACTTTTGAAGGATTGAAGCTTAGAGAATCAAAGGCTTTTGCTCATTCATCTATAATTTCGATTTTTTGGTTCGAATTCGATTCTTCTTTTCATTTGATTATGATTATTGTTTCGTTTTCAGTTCTGACTTTCTGTTATAATATGAGTGGCTAAGTTTTTTATACAATTGTTTAGATGATAATACTCAGATAATGATTTGATTATTGAATTGCGGATTTATATCGGTTTTTATGAATGTTTATATGTTTACTTGATGATCCATGTTTAATTATTGATTATTGATGATAACCTAGAGTGATGATCTATTGATTTGTTATTGAGTTCTTTATTGATTGATCATTATTGATGATTGTTGATTTTTAATTGATGATTATCACTAAATAGATTGAGTTTGATAGGCTAGGGTTAATTATGATTAATAATTGGTAATGAACGTGATGGCTATTGATTAGTTATAAACTTTGTTGATTCAAGTTGCAAAAGTAAATCATATAAACGGTGTAGTTTTAATTCATAATATAATCTGGTGGATAACGTTAAATTGAACTGTTAACGGGTTGAAAACAACTTCATATCTTTCTTGATTGTATTTAATCAATTAATCTTGTAAGGATAATTGATACATTTGTCATGTCACAATAAAATCCATATATTTGCAATTCAATAAAATGATAATTAGAGTGTGAGGAAAATAATCTAAACAATTGTGTTCCTTTTATTATTTGAATTAAATTATGTTTTAAAGTAATTATTTTATTATTTCTTTATTTTATTATTAAGTTTTATTTAATAAACCGTTTTTTTATAATTGTTTGCCAATTGTTCGATCGGAACTAAAACGCCACCATTATTTATTGCTTTCATTATTTGTATCAATTTCCACTTTATTTAATTAAACATCCGTTCCCTGTGTTCGATCCGGACTTATCATACTATACTATTATATGACCAGGTATTCTTGCCTGAGTTGTGTATAGTTAGTAAGGTAATTTCCATTTTAAAAATAAAGCTCTGTTTACACAGCATCAAGTTTTTGGCGCCGCTGCCGGGGAGCGGTTTGATTCAATTAAATAAGCTGGAAGTTGTCTTTTGTTTATTTATGTGTGATTTTTAGTTAGTTCATCTTTTATTCGGTACTTTGATTAGTTATTTTTCCTTTTTAAGGTTAGTTTATAAGTTAGGGTATTTTAGTAGCCTGTTCTACTGAGTTGAAAAGTTCATTGCAGGAGTTTATGACCCGAACAACAGTTCCAGACCCAACCGACCCTTTTGAAGAACCCGAATGCATATTTCATCAAAGAAGACGCGCTGCTTCCGCACCACCAAACTCGCCATTAATCAACACTTTTCTTAGCGACGATTTCGAGGTTTTTACCAATAACCTTTTCACCCCGCGAACCAGAAACTACCATTCGTATCTAGAAAGCAATTTCGGAGAGTACCTAAAATTCCTTTTTGGAGATCAAGAACCGGACAGCACAATGGCAGACGATATCGCCAACATAACCCTCGAGGAGTATTCGAGTCGAATGCGTAATGACCGAGGCACAGGAGTAGCAAGGCCGGCAATTGCGCAAGATGTGGAGTTTGAAATCAAGGGACAGTTTCTCAAGGAGTTAGGGAAAATCCTTTTCGTGGAGAAGAAAGGGACGACGCTAACGATCATGTGGAGAAGATCGTGGTGATAGCCGATATGTTCAACGTTCCCAATATTACACGCGATCAAGTCATGCTCCGAGTATTCCCTATGACACTCAAGGGAGCCGCTAAAAGATGGATTCAAAATGAGCCAGCTGGATCCATCATCACATGGGAAGACCTTCGCACGAAGTTTCTTAAGATGTATTGCCCTCCTTCCAAAACTTCGAAGATGATCGATGGGATTAGAAATTTCAAGCAAGAAATTGATGAGTCGTTACACCAAGCTTGGGAAAGATATAAGGACCTGATGCATAAGTGCCCACAGCACGACCTTAACGATCAGCAAATCGTGAGTATTTTCTATAAGGGGGTGGATCGTGCCACGAGACAGCAACTGGATGCACAAGGGCCTATTCCTTAAAAGGTTCCTCGGGATGCTTTAGCTGCTATTCGTGACCAAGCAAAGCACTCTCAGCTATGGGATGATGGTACCTCTAGAAGGAAGAGGACTGTGGATAATGAAGATGAGCTTGCAGCCATCACGGCTAAGCTAGACAGCATGGGTAGAGATATAAAGAAGGTCACAGAGACTGTTCATGCTATCCAAGTAGGATGTGACAACTGTGGAGGAACCCATTTAGTGAAGGATTGCCCTGAGATGGGAACGGGAGAAGTGACCGAGGAAGTTAAGTTTGGGGAAGCTCAAGCACCATATCGTCAAGGCGGTGGAACATTTTTTAGAAGACCATACCAAGATGGAGGTCGTCAGTTTCGCCAAAATCAACCAGGATTGTACACCAAGGAGCAACAGACTGCACCATCTTATGATAAACAAACCAACTTAGAAGAGATGATGTGAAAGTTTCTCACCACAAATGAGAAATTCATTGCCAATTCTGGACAAAGAATGGATGCCACTAATGCAGCATTAAGAAACCAAGGGGCTGCAATCAAGCAGATTGAAGGGAATATTTCCAACATTGCTAAAGTTCTCCAAGAGAGATTTCCAGGAACTCTCCCTGGATACACTGAAACCAACCCACGTGATCAGGCGAAAGCTGTGATCACCAGAAGTGGACGGATTCATGAAGATCCGGTCGTCAAGAAGAAACCTGTTTCTCAACCCTTACCCGAGAAAGAGAAGGAAGTAGAAGTTGTTGAAGGTCCTAAGGTGGACACTAAGGCTGATCAAATTGCTAGAGATAAGCAATATGCTAAGGATCATGCACCGCCACCACCTTATCCAGCAGCTTTGAGAAGAGGGAAGGATGATGCTCAATACCACCAGTTTCTAGAGAATCTGAAGCAACTCCACATTAACATTGCGTTTGTGGAGGCCATTGCTCAAATGCCCAAGTATGCAAAGTATTTGAAGGAACTGTTGACCAACAAGAGCAAGCTAATGGAGGCAACTACGGTGACAATGAACGAGAGATGCTCAGCGGTGATGCAAAACAAACTCCCGCCGAAAATGAAAGACCCTGGGAGTATCACTCTTCCTTGTCTTATTGGAAGCTTGGATATAACTCATGCACTGGCTGACTTAGGAGCAAGCATATCAATAATGCCTTATACTATGTATGCTAGACTCAAGTTAGGGGAACCAAAGACAATTAGAATGTGCATTGAGTTAGCGGATCGTTCAGTTCAATATCCTAAAGGAATGATAGAGAATGTGTTGGTCAAGGTAGATAAGTTTGGTTTCCCTTGTGATTTTGTTATTCTTGACATGGTAGAAGATTCAAAGGTACCTATCATTTTGGGAAGACCTTTTCTAGCCACTGCAAGGGCGTTGATTGATGTTTTTGACCGAAAGATCACTCTGAGGGTAGGAGATGATGAAGTAGTGTTTGATGTTAACAAGTCAATGCAATATCCTGCTGCAGTTGATGATACTTGTTACTTTGTGAGTGCTAGAGAAATGTTTGACGATGAGGAATTCCTACAAAGTCTCATGGAAGATGAAGATCATGATCCCATGATTCTTGAAGGATGGACGGGAAGTCTAGAAGCAATTCGGGATATCAAAGAATTCGATAAGTTGCTTGAGGAAATGGAAATCACGAGTGATGAGGAGTTAGAGAGTGATGAAAATAAGCTGATGGAGAGCTGTAACAACCGCCAAATTAGGGCTAGTATTAGCGCCTAATTCTTTGTAAATACATGTAATTAGTTCTGTGTTAGGCTAATTTATGTATCGAATTATATGTTGATAAATATATACAACTTTGCGATTTGACTTAAATCGTACGCAACATAAATAGAATGAAATTCTATTCGGTTAATACGGACGTTGGTGAACAAATGTTTATAAACTAAGATAACGCAATTGTGACCGAAACACTATTTTATAGTAATTGGAAATTATCTTTTATTACTCGATTAAAACTTACACAATCTAAAAACAAAAGTAATTAAATTAATTTAAACTATTAAAGATTTAATAGTAAATAACTTAAGTAAATTATTTAACAAGATTCGAGATTTTATAAATATAATTAAACGCGTAAAATAAATAATGTAACGCTTAAACGACGGAGAAAACGAACACCACCCGGAGCGCGGAGCGGAGACTGAAAGTGGGGGAGTTCTATCAAAACCCCACCCACCTTCTTTTTCTCCCCATTTTTCACCTATCAACTCTCTCTCTCCTCTCATCTTTTCTTTCAACTAACTCACCACCTTCATCACCAAAATCATCAAAATAACACCATCAAACCCCGCCGAAACATACCCCTCGTTTGGAGAAAAGTGACCACGACAACGCGATCTACAACTTCATCTTTTCGGATTTTCAATCCGACGCCGCGTAAGTTTCCGACAAATCCCGACATCTCTCGTTTTCCGTCATTTTTACTAGTTTATGGTTCAAATAGGCTTAATATGTTCATACGAGGGTTGGGTAAAAGAATCGGACCAAACGGAAACCTGAAAACACGTTTTTGACTCGAAATCCGTCGAACAGGCTTTAGTGTCGCATAGATGCCAAAAACAGTGCTAGCGACACTAAGTGTCGCTATGCCTCTCTGAAGCCTTATAGCGTCACTCCTCTAGTGCCGCTATGATCTTGATACCGACACTTCTTTAGTGTCGCCTATGACCAATTACTGACCCCTTAGCGTCACTACTTAAGTGACGCAGTTACCCTAATACCGACACTTCCATAGTGCCGCCATCTTTGTTACCCGACACTATATAACGTCACTCTCTAAGTGCCGCCTTACTATTTTTACCCGACACTCCTTTAGTGTCGCTATACTACACGTCACTCCCTAAGTGACGCCCAAAACCTGGAAATACCTACTTTATACGACACTGCTTGAGTGCCGCTATTGTTACGGAACCCGTCACTTCTTAAGTGACGCATACTATGATACACGACACTTCGTCAGTGACGCATGACCTGACTACCCGACACTTCACCCGACACTGTCTCAGTGTCGCATAACCAACCTAAGTGACGCTATGAAGTGTCGCATAACACAGCAGTTTTTCAACTCTTTTTACACTAAGTGTCGAACTTATCCAACCTCAAGTATTTATACCATACGAATTAACAAACATAATAAAACATACTTTTCGATTACAATCATTCTCAATTGCGTTAGGAATGATAAACTTTAATTACAACAAATCACCAACGGGCCGTATGTCTTTTGATACAAACGCGAACAAACCAACATTTAAACACAACGGGTTGTATGAACAACTAGCCTAGATGGTCTTGCGAGACATCTACTTACTTAACCTTACGTGTTTAGGCACTAGAAGGTTACGGGTTCGGAGAACCTACTTGATTTACTACTACTTGCTATTTACCACTGCTCGACTCAGGTGAGTCTTACAGCCCCACTTTTACTGTTTTATACTTTGGGGTGAGATGCTTAGCAACTGTTTTACGCATGAACACAATGTACTGAACTGAAAACATTACTGATTACAAACAAACGCATGAGTTACTTTTATCCACTGAAAGCCTCCTTATCGTAAGTTGTTAGTTATGGTCTTAAGCGCGAGTACTAGTAAATGGATCCATTTGGGACTGACAATCCCTGTCTGGGGTGGTAGCGCCACCACGTACTGATTTACACGTAGAAACAGACATATTAGTATTTGTTACATATGAGTGTGCGGATAGCACTCACGGGGGTACGTGATATATTCACACTACACGGTTAAGCTTCAACTTATGAGCTCATGGCACTGTACTGATATACTGATTAACTTACTTTGCTTGATAGCAATACGGGTACATACTTGTGGTTCATTACATCTACTTATTACTAAACCTGTGAGATTCACCAACCTTTTTGGTTGACACTTTCTAGCTTTGTATCTCAGGTACACTTACGGAGTAGGGTCACTCCAGGATTACTAGCTAGAGTCGCATGATTTACAAACTGCATTTAACGGAGATTCTTTGGCATTATCTTTTGTAACTATGATTATGTAATAGAATCTCCCGCTATACGCGTGGGCTCTAGGGAATTACATTTTGTATACGAAAACCTGCGGTTTTCAAACGATTATTAACTATGAAATGTAACTATTTTACAAACGTCTCATTTAGAGGTCGTTTACTATTAATCTTGTGCTTTGTATATTGATTAGTAACACCCAATGTATGCTTCCGCAACTCGTTAAATTTGGGGGTGTTACAGATTGGTATCAGAGCCTAAGGTTGTAGTGAACTAGGTTGCATTTAGTGAGCCTAGACTATGACCGTTAGGCAGTATTCTCTTATTAGACATGACTAGTTCAGAAATTACAGCATTCAACTTTAATTTAACATAGCCTGATCAACTATGTACAATTAAGGAAAGATGATGTAAGATCTGAAATGATTATGTTGAGCAGGGATACGTTAGTTGACTCTGACTACGAGAGAACCGGACCATTACTTGATACGTGCTAGACACTAGGCTGGATATGATATATGTATATATATTAGCCTCAATCATACTAACGCTTTGTCTCAGAAATGGCAAACATTCCATCCAATTCATCTCGTTCTCAATCCGGGTCTCAGAACCCAAGGGTAGCAAGGAGGAACAACAGGTTGCCTCGAGCTGGCCCATACCCCACTCACTTCACCTTGCCGGCCTTAGCTGCTAGGGTGAACCAACACGAGCAACGACTTCGCACCATGGATGTCGTGTTGCAGGAAACAAACGAAAACTGGAGACTTACAGCACTTGAGCGCATCGAACAAGTCTCTGAGAATCACGAAACCACCGTTACTAATGTGGATATTCTTCACAACAGAGTGGTGGAGATAAGCGTGGAAACCACTCTTTTGAAACACAGACTTGAGGAGTGTGAACAACGCTCACGGGAAACGGAAGAATATACCCGTGGATTGGTACAACGACTAGCATTAGCTGAAGACAATGCTCGACAAGCCAGCAGTCTTGCAAACACTGTGGACCGTCTTGTCACGATGATGGAGCAGATTAACCTACGTTAAGACTAGCGTAGTCTTTGTTTTGTAAACTATCCTGTAATCTAGTAACTATCTAAGCACTACTCTATAATTCAGTCGGATGTAACAATTCCCGACACCTTTTGTAATACATCCGTAGGATGTAACTTTTGAACTCGTATCATCTATCAAATATTTCTTGCTGTTTCGACTCATATTAAATGCCATAAATCCTTTTTCATATTGATGTATGTATTACCATTTTTGTTCATGTACATCTGAAATAAATGCAACTTTCTTACAAAATCTCATGTATCTTCATTTCTTTTATTGAAGAGTCATGCCGCCAAAGTCAAGACCTTATACTGACGCTCAGATCACTTCACTCATAACCCAGGCTGTTACTGAAGCCTTGGCTCGGAATACTCCACCAGGTTCCACAAGAAACAGCGATGCCGCTGAAACCTCTGCTGCTAAACCTTGTTCATACAAGGATTTTCAAAACTGCAAACCCTTGAGCTTCAAGGGAACCGAAGGAGCCATCGGACTTATCAGATGGTTCGAAAAGATGGAATCCGTTTTCCGCATCAGCAAATGTGCGGAGGACGACAAAGTCAAATTCTCCACCTGCACCCTCGAAGATGGTGCCCTTTCGTGGTGGAATTCCTATACCCAGTCTGTGGGTATTGATACCGCTTATCTACTCCCTTGGGAGGATCTGAAGAAAATGCTCACTGATGAGTATTGCCCGTCCGAACAACTTCACAAGCTGGACGAAGAGTTCTGGAACTTAAAAGTACAAGGAACTGATATCGTCGGATACACCACCCGATTCCAACAACTTACTGTTCTTCGCCCAGCTATGGCAGGTACTGGGCCCGACAAGATTAAGAAATACATCCGCGGCCTCCCGGAACCCGTCCGAGGAAATGTCGCCTCATCAAACCAAACCACTCTTCATGGTGCCATTCGGTTGGCCCATGAACTTCTAGCCATGAACGAGGACCCAGAACCACCCACTTCATCCTCCAACAACAATAAAAGAAAATGGTCCGACAACCACAACAACCACCAAAACAAGAAACCTGAAACCATTAAAGCCTACACCTCCGGTTCTGATGACAAGGGGGCATACAAGGGAACCAAGCCTTATTGCTCTAAGTGCCAACGACACCACCATGGTTCGTGTCCCTGTAGCAAGTGTAAGAGATTTGGACACTTGGCTAGGGACTGTAGATCAAACACCTCTGACACCAACACCTCGGCACCAAAGACTTGTTATGGGTGCAACGGAACAGGGCATTTCAAGAAAGACTGCCCGAAGCTGAACAACAACAACAGGAACAACAACAATGCTCGAGGAAGAGCTTTTGTGCTGAAATCTGGGGAAGCCCGTCAAGACCCGAATGTGGTCACGGGTACGTTTCTTCTCAACAACTTGACTGCATCTGTATTATTTGATACTGGTGCTGATAAGAGCTTTATTTCCGACGAGTTTTATCCACTACTAGACAGCACACCTACCGCCTTAGATTCTAAGTACACAATAGAATTGGCAAACGGAAAACTTATTGAGGCTGACAGTGTGATACCTAATTGCACTCTAAACCTAGCTAACGAGCTCTTTTCCATTGACTTGATACCTGTCGAAATCGGCAGCTTTGACATCATCGTCGGTATGGATTGGTTGTCCAAGCACCGAGCTGAAATCGTCTGTTTTGAGAAAATTGTACGCATTCCTCTCGTCACCGGTGGAACTTTGAGCATACAAGGGGAGACCGGTGGGACGAGAATAAACATCATTTCTTGCATGAAAACCCGAAAATACTTGAGAAAAGGGTACCAGGCAATCCTCGCACACGTTATGGAGAAAAAGTCGGCGGAGAAGCGACATGAGGATGTGCCTATTGTTCGAGACTTCCCAGAAGTCTTTCCTGAAGACTTGCCTGGCCTACCGCCAACTAGACAAGTCGAATTCTCTATTGATCTTGTGCCCGGCGCAGCACCCGTGGCGCGAGCCCCTTACCGACTAGCCCCGTCCGAACTTCAGGAGTTGTCTACTCAGTTACAGGAACTTCTGGACAAGGGATTTATTCGACCAAGTTCCTCACCTTGGGGAGCTCCGGTCCTGTTTGTGAAAAAGAAAGACGGTTCTTTCCGCATGTGCATCGACTACCGTGAACTCAACAAATTAACTGTCAAGAACCGTTACCCACTTCCTCGCATTGATGACCTGTTTGACCAACTTCAGGGATCGAGTTTTTACTCAAAGATCGATCTACGGTCTGGTTATCACCAACTCCGAGTTCGTGATGAAGATATTCCTAAAACTGCTTTCCGAACTCGCTACGGGCATTATGAATTCCAAGTGATGCCATTCGGCTTAACCAACGCACCGGCAGTATTCATGGATCTTATGAATCGGGTGTGCAAACCCTACCTTGACAAGTTTGTCATCGTTTTCATTGATGACATTCTGATTTACTCGCGCAACGAACAAGAACACGCGCAACACCTGAAAACCATCCTAGAGCTGCTCAAACACGAAGAGTTATACGCCAAATTCTCTAAGTGTGAGTTCTGGATGCAAACTGTTCAATTCCTTGGACACGTCATTGATAATCAAGGAATTCACGTCGATCCTTCGAAAATCGAGGCTATCAAATGTTGGCAAGCACCTACTACACCGACCGAGGTACGCCAATTCTTAGGACTCGCCGGATACTACAGGCGGTTCATTGAAAATTTTTCGAAACTAGCCCTACCTCTCACCGCACTGACTCAAAAAGAAAAGAAGTTCGATTGGACTGACAAACAGGAGTCAGCTTTTCAGCTACTAAAACAGAAACTCTGCAGTGCACCTATCTTATCTTTACCCGAAGGCAACGATGACTTCGTGGTATACTGTGATGCTTCACACCAAGGTCTTGGTTGCGTGTTGATGCAACGAGACAAGGTCATCGCTTACGCCTCTCGACAACTCAAGGTCCACGAAAAGAATTACACAACTCATGACCTAGAGTTGGGGGCTGTTGTATTTGCTCTAAAAATCTGGAGACACTACTTATACGGTACCAAGTGTACAATCTTTACTGACCATAAAAGTCTCCAGCATATTTTCGATCAAAAGGATCTCAACATGAGGCAACGTCGATGGGTCGAGTTGCTTACTGATTACGACTGCGAAATCCGCTATCATCCGGGCAAGGCAAATTTTGTTGCCGATGCTTTGAGCAGAAAAGAACGAGTGAAACCCCTTCGAGTTCGAGCTCTTGGTATGACCATTCACAACGACCTCATCAATCAAACTCTCACTGCTCAACTCGAAGCACTCAAACCAGAAAACGTGATAAACGAGGCCTTGCGGGGCATGGATAAACAATTTGAAACCAAATCTAACGGGGCCAAATACTTCTCGAATCGAATCTGGTTACCAAGTTTTGGGAACCTGCGAGACTTGGTGATGGATGAAGCTCACAAGTCTAAATACTCTATACACCCCGGTGCCGACAAAATGTACCACGGCATCAAGGAAATGTACTGGTGGCCCAACATGAAATCTGACATTGCAACCTATGTTGGCAAGTGTCTTACTTGTTCCAAGGTTAAAGCTGAACACCAGAAACCTTCCGGTTTGCTACAACAACCCGAAATACCACAATGGAAATGAGAGCAGATCACCATGGATTTCATTACTAAACTCCCGAAAACTTCTAGCGGTTGCGATACCATTTGGGTGATCGTCGACCGACTCACTAAATCTGCTCATTTCCTAGCCATCAAAGAAACTGATAAGATGGAACGTTTGACACGGATCTACCTGAAAGAGATTGTGTCAAGACACGGCGTGCCCATCTCAATCATCTCCGACCGAGACGCTCGGTTTACTTCTCGCTTCTGGCAATCACTGCAGAAATCTCTTGGTACTCGTCTGGATATGAGTACGGCTTACCATCCTCAAACCGATGGTCAGAGCGAACGAACCATACAAACACTGGAAGACATGCTACGAGCCTGCGTAGTTGATTTCGGTAAAAACTGGGAAAATCACTTGCCGTTGTGCGAGTTCTCGTACAACAACAGTTATCACACCAGCATAAAGGCTGCACCCTTCGAGGCACTGTACGGTCGTAAGTGCCGATCACCTATCTGTTGGACTGAGGTGGGGGATACACAACTCACCGGTCCAGAAATCATACATGAAACAACTGAAAAGATCGTCGGTATTCAAAACCGATTAAAAGCCGCGCGTGATCGTCAGAAAAGCTATGCTGACGTGAGACGCAAACACCTCGAATTCCAGGTTGGAGATCGGGTACTTCTGAAAGTCTCACCCTGGAAAGGTGTCATTCGATTCGGAAAACGAGGCAAATTAAATCCTAGATACATCGGACCATTTGAAATCCTTGAAAAGATTGGTCCAGTGGCATACCGCCTGCAACTTCCTGCTGAGCTTAGCAGCGTTCACAATACATTTCACATTTCTAATCTGAAGAAATGTCTGTCTGACGAGACACTGATTATACCGCTCGACGAAATTCAGATCGATGATAAACTTCATTTCGTCGAGGAACCTATAGAAATAATGGACCGCGAGGTCAAACAACTAAAACAGAGTCGTATTCCCATCGTGAAAGTCAGGTGGAATTCTAAACGTGGTCCAGAATTCACCTGGGAACGGGAAAACCAAATGCGACTGAAATACCCACATCTCTTCCCAGACAACGCACCGACTGTGCAATCGAGCTAATTTCGGGACGAAATTCTTTTAACAAGGGGAGAATGTAACAACCGCCAAATTAGGGCTAGTATTAGCGCCTAATTCTTTGTAAATACATGTAATTAGTTCTGTGTTAGGCTAATTTATGTATCGAATTATATGTTGATAAATATATACAACTTTGCGATTTGACTTAAATCGTACGCAACATAAATAGAATGAAATTCTATTCGGTTAATACGGACGTTGGTGAACAAATGTTTATAAACTAAGATAACGCAATTGTGACCGAAACACTATTTTATAGTAATTGGAAATTATCTTTTATTACTCGATTAAAACTTACACAATCTAAAAACAAAAGTAATTAAATTAATTTAAACTATTTAAGATTTAATAGTAAATAACTTAAGTAAATTATTTAACAAGATTCGAGATTTTATAAATATAATTAAACGCGTAAAATAAATAATGTAACGCTTAAACGACGGAGAAAACGAACACCACCCGGAGCGCGGAGCGGAGACTGAAAGTGGGGGAGTTCTATCAAAACCCCACCCACCTTCTTTTTCTCCCCATTTTTCACCTATCAACTCTCTCTCTCCTCTCATCTTTTCTTTCAACTAACTCACCACCTTCATCACCAAAATCATCAAAATAACACCATCAAACCCCGCCGAAACATACCCCTCGTTTGGAGAAAAGTGACCACGACAACGCGATCTACAACTTCATCTTTTCGGATTTTCAATCCGACGCCGCGTAAGTTTCCGACAAATCCCGACATCTCTCGTTTTCCATCATTTTTACTAGTTTATGGTTCAAATAGGCTTAATATGTTCATACGAGGGTTGGGTAAAAGAATCGGACCAAACGGAAACCCGAAAACACGTTTTTGGCTCGAAATCCGTCGAACAGGCTTTAGTGTCGCATAGATGCCAAAAACAGTGCTAGCGACACTAAGTGTCGCTATGCCTCTCTGAAGCCTTATAGCGTCACTCCTCTAGTGCCGCTATGATCTTGATACCGACACTTCTTTAGTGTCGCCTATGACCAATTACTGACCCCTTAGCGTCACTACTTAAGTGACGCAGTTACCCTAATACCGACACTTCCATAGTGCCGCCATCTTTGTTACCCGACACTATATAACGTCACTCTCTAAGTGCCGCCTTACTATTTTTACCCGACACTCCTTTAGTGTCGCTATACTACACGTCACTCCCTAAGTGACGCCCAAAACCTGGAAATACCTACTTTATACGACACTGCTTGAGTGCCGCTATTGTTACGGAACCCGTCACTTCTTAAGTGACGCATACTATGATACACGACACTTCGTCAGTGACGCATGACCTGACTACCCGACACTTCACCCGACACTGTCTCAGTGTCGCATAACCAACCTAAGTGACGCTATGAAGTGTCGCATAACACAGCAGTTTTTCAACTCTTTTTACACTAAGTGTCGAACTTATCCAACCTCAAGTATTTATACCATACGAATTAACAAACATAATAAAACATACTTTTCGATTACAATCATTCTCAATTGCGTTAGGAATGATAAACTTTAATTACAACAAATCACCAACGGGCCGTATGTCTTTTGATACAAACGCGAACAAACCAACATTTAAACACAACGGGTTGTATGAACAACTAGCCTAGATGGTCTTGCGAGACATCTACTTACTTAACCTTACGTGTTTAGGCACTAGAAGGTTACGGGTTCGGAGAACCTACTTGATTTACTACTACTTGCTATTTACCACTGCTCGACTCAGGTGAGTCTTACAGCCCCACTTTTACTGTTTTATACTTTGGGGTGAGATGCTTAGCAACTGTTTTACGCATGAACACAATGTACTGAACTGAAAACATTACTGATTACAAACAAACGCATGAGTTACTTTTATCCACTGAAAGCCTCCTTATCGTAAGTTGTTAGTTATGGTCTTAAGCGCGAGTACTAGTAAATGGATCCATTTGGGACTGACAATCCCTGTCTGGGGTGGTAGAGCCACCACGTACTGATTTACACGTAGAAACAGACATATTAGTATTTGTTACATATGAGTGTGCGGATAGCACTCACGGGGGTACGTGATATATTCACACTACACGGTTAAGCTTCAACTTATGAGCTCATGGCACTGTACTGATATACTGATTAACTTACTTTGCTTGATAGCAATACGGGTACATACTTGTGGTTCATTACATCTACTTATTACTAAACCTGTGAGATTCACCAACCTTTTTGGTTGACACTTTCTAGCTTTGTATCTCAGGTACACTTACGGAGTAGGGTCACTCCAGGATTACTAGCTAGAGTCGCATGATTTACAAACTGCATTTAACGGAGATTCTTTGGCATTATCTTTTGTAACTATGATTATGTAATAGAATCTCCCGCTATACGCGTGGGCTCTAGGGAATTACATTTTGTATACGAAAACCTGCGGTTTTCAAACGATTATTAACTATGAAATGTAACTATTTTACAAACGTCTCATTTAGAGGTCGTTTACTATTAATCTTGTGCTTTGTATATTGATTAGTAACACCCAATGTATGCTTCCGCAACTCGTTAAATTTGGGGGTGTTACAAGAGCGAAGAATCGGTCTTGACTGATGGTGTTTTAATTAAGAAAGAGACTCGCATCACTATGCATGGGATTCCTTGCTCAAGAGAAGATGTGTTGGAAGTAAAATCTTCGTTTGAAGAACCACCAAAGTTAGAATTGAAGGATTTACCGGCCCATTTGGAATATGCATACTTGCAAGGAGAGTCGGACCTGCTAGTTATCATTTCATCTCAGCTATCTGCAAACGAGAAAGAAAGTTTATTGAAGGTTCTGAAGGTGCATAAGCATGCTATAGCATGGACGATTGGTGATATCAAGGGAATAAGCCCCTCGTATTGCACTCACAAGATTCTCATGGAATCTGATTTCAAACCAGTTGTGCAACCATTGAGACGGTTGAATCCCAAGGTTACGGATGTAGTGAGGAAGGAGATCATTAAGTTACTTGACTCTGGGTTGATATACCCAATCTCCGATAGTCCATGGGTTAGTCCCATTCATGTTGTGCCCAAGAAAGGAGGTATGACTGTGGTTGCTAATGAGAAGAATGAGTTAATACCTATGAGAACAGTCACTGGATGGAGAGTTTGTATCGATTATAGGAAGTTGAATGATGCTACACGCAAGGATCACTTTCCCTTACCGTTCATCGATCAAATGCTCGAACGTCTAGCCGGAAAAGAATACTACTGCTTTTTAGACGGTTTTTCTGGGTATTTCCAAATACCAATAGATGCAAATGATCAAGACAAGACCACGTTCACATGCCCCTTTGGCACTTTTTCTTATCGGAGGATGCCTTTCGGTCTGTGCAATGCACCCGCAACATTTCAGCGGTGCATGATGGCGATTTTTGATGATACGGTGGAAGATAGTATCGAGATATTCATGGATGATTTTTCCGTGTTCGGAAATTCGTTTGATGAATGCTTAGCAAATCTGAAAAAGATGTTGCAGAGATGCGAGAGTTCGAATCTGGTGTTAAATTGGGAGAAGTGCCATTTCATGGTACGTGAAGGAATTATTTTGGGGCATAAAATTTCAAGTGTTGGTATTGAAGTAGATCAAGCGAAAGTTGAGGCCATAGCAAAGCTACCTCATCCAACAAATGTTAAAGGAATACGAAGTTTCCTAAGACATGCTGGGTTTTATAGAAGATTCATCAAGGATTTTTCAAAGATAGCTCGTCCTATGAACAAGTTACTGGAGAAAGATGCTAAGTTTGTGTTTTCAAAGGAATGTCAAAATGCATTCAATTTTTTAAAAGAAAAGATGGTATCCGTGCCCATTATGATTAGTCCAAATTGGGATCTCCCATTTGAGTTAATGTGTGATGCTAGTGACTATGCTGTTGGAGCAGTTTTAGGTCAGAGGGTTGATAAGAAGTTTCAACCGATCTATTATGCAAGCAAGACTTTGACGAGTGCGCAAGAGAATTACACGACAATTGAGAAGGAATTGCTTGCTGTTGTTTTTGCGTTTGATAAATTTCGATCTTACTTGGTTTTGTCAAAGACGGTAGTGTTTACCGATCATTCAGCGTTAAGATATTTGTTTAGTAAGCAAGATGCAAAACCGAGGTTGTTGCGATGGATTTTGTTGTTGCAAGAGTTTGACATCGAGATTCGAGATAAGAAGGGAGCTGAAAACTTGGCTGTCGACCACTTGTCACGATTAGAAAATCCAGAGCTGGATAAGTTAGATGAATCGGAAATTCAGGATAAATTTCCTGATGAAAGCTTGCTAAAGGCAATTTTGAATGAATTTCCATGGTTCGCCGATATTGCAAACTTTCTAGTTACAAACACTCTTCCGTCTGGATTGGATTTCAACCAACGAAAGAGGTTTTTCTCATCTTTACGATATTACTTCTGGGAAGACCCGTACTTGTTCAGACAGTGTGCTAATGGGATTGTTCGAAGGTGTGTAGCTGGAGAGGAATGCGACATAATTTTAGAGCATTGTCATGATGGTCCGGCTGGAGGACATCATGGTCCTAATTGTACTGCAAGAAAGGTATTTGAGGCGGGTTTTTACTGGCCAACAATTTATAAGGACGCATTCAAGTATATGAAGGAGTGTGATGCCTGTCAACGCACTGGGAGAATTTCTAAGAGAGATGAAATGTTGCAAAACCCAATAATGGTAAGTGACATTTTTGATGTCTGGGGAATAGATTTTATGGGCCCGTTTCCACCTATTAATGGAAATAAATACATCATTGTGGCTGTGGATTATGTTTCTAAGTGGGCCGAAGCAAAAGCATTACCTACAAATGATGCTAGAGTTGTGGTGAAATTTCTAAAGCAGTTGTTTTCGCGTTTTGGAGCACCAAAAACTTTAATTAGTGATCGGGGAACGCATTTCATAAATGCTCAATTGGAAAAAGTGTTACGGAAGTATGGAGTAAATCACAAGTTTTCGACTGCTTATCATCCACAGAAAAGTGGTCAAGTGGAAGTAACCAATAGGGGATTGAAGCGTATTTTAGAACGTTCAGTTGAAGGAAACCCTAAGAACTGGTCGTATAAGTTGGATGATGCATTATGGGCGGCACGAACAGCTTTTAAGTCATCAATTGTAACAACACCTTATCGTCTTGTTTATGGGAAGGCTTATCACTTGCCTTTTGAGTTGGAGCATAAGGCATACTGGGCTCTAAAGCAGTGCAATCTTGATGATCAGTTAGCTGGAAAAGAGAGAATGGCACAGCTAAATGAGTTGGATGAGTTAAGGGTGAATGCCTATGATAATTCAAGACTGTTCAAGGAGCGAACGAATAAATGGCATGATGCTCGTCTTAAGGCGAATCATATATTTGAGAAAGGTGATAAAGTTCTATTGTATAGTTCTAGGTTGCATTTGTTCCCAGGTAAGTTAAAGACACGCTGGACAGGTCCCTTTGTGGTTGATAAAGTTTATCCTTTTGGTGTTGTTGATCTACAAGGTCATTCTGGGAAAACCTTCAAGGTAAATGGAAGTCGGTTGAGGAAGTACTATGGTGATGTTAGGGACTCCAAGCGTGATTTGGAGATGAATTCGAGTTAAGTTGAGATCGCGGGGCTGATTGCCCGCAGTGTGACCCAAGCCTTGGCTGCCCGAACACCACCACCCAGTAGCGAGGACACAGCCAACAATGCTCCACCACCCAGACCCTGCTCCTATAAGGACTTTCTGAGCTGCAAACCACTATACTTCAAGGGCACGGAAGGTGCTATTGGTTTAAGTCGATGGATAGAATGCATAGAATCTGTTTTCAGCCTATGCAACTGCACCGAGGAAAACAAGGTAAAGTTTGCCGCCTACACTTTTCAGGAAGGAGCCCTCACATGGTGGAACGCCCATGCCAACTCTGTGGGTCTTGAGATAGCTAATCAGATACCTTGGGCCGAGTTGAAGAACAAAATGAGGGAGAAGTATTGTCCCGAGGAAGAGATACACCGATTAGAAGAGGAGTTCTGGTAACTAGCTGTGCAGGGGACTGATATTGAGGGATACACCATCAAGTTCCAGCAATACGCGTCCCTGTGCCCTAGCCTGGTGGAACCAGAGAAAAAGGGAGTTAAGAAATACATCCGCGGCCTTCCCGAGAGCATTCAAGGAAGTGTCGCCTCATCACAACCAGCCACCACTGAAAGTGCTATCAGGCTAGCACACGAGCTCATGGCACTAGTGGTCAGCCGTGAGAAATCCAACAACAACAAACGCAAATCCACCGAACCACACAGCAGCGACCAAAACAAAAAGTCCAACGCCATCCAAGCTTACAACACCAACACCGAACCCAAACGCACCTACACTGGGGATAGACCATATTGTTCCAAGTGTAACTACCACCACCATGGCCCTTGCAGATCTCCTTGCAACAACTGCAGGAAGTACGGGCATTCATCCAAAGACTGCCGAGCCCCTAAATCACAAAACAACAACCAACAACCCAAAACCTGTTACGAATGTGGGGAAAAAGGACATTTCAGGGATGCATGTCCCAAACTGAAGAACCAGAGCAACAACAACAACAATAACCGCAACAACAACAACAACAACACCCGAAGTAGGGCCTTCGTCATCAACTCCGGGGACGCCCGCCAAGACCCGAATGTGGTCACGGGTATGTTCCTCCTCAACAACTTAACTGCTTCAATTCTGTTTGATACCGGTGCTAATAGGAGTTTTATTTCTGATGAGTTTTGCCCACTACTTGACATCACCCCAGTTGCCTTAGATGTTAAGTACACTGTAGAGCTTGCAAACGGTAAACTTATGGAAGCCAAGAGTGTGATCCCTAATTGCACTTTAAATCTAGCCGACGAAATTTTCTCAATAGATCTCATGCCTATTAAGATAGGAAGTTTCGATGTCATTGTTGGAATGGACTGGTTGTCCAAGCATCGGGCTGAAATTGTCTGTGGCGACAAATTTATTCGTATACCTCTCACCACCGGTGGAACTTTAATCATACAGGGGGAGACCGGTGGGACGAGACTCAATATCATGTCTTGCTTGAAAACCCGCAAATTTCTGAAAAAGGGCTATCCCGCAATCCTCGCACACATCATGGAGAAAAAGTCGGAGGAGAAGCGACTTGAGGAAGTGCCAATTGTTCAAGACTTTCCTGAAGTCTTTCCTGAAGAACTGCCTGGTCTACCACCACCAAGACAGGTTGAGTTCTCAATCGATCTCGTGCCGGGTGCTGCGCCGGTGGCACGAGCACCATATCGTTTAGCTCCATCCGAACTTCAGGAGTTGTCTGCCCAATTACAGGAACTTCTGGAAAGAGGATTCATCAGGCCGAGTTCTTCACCTTGGGGAGCTCCGGTCCTATTTGTCAAAAAGAAAGATGGTTCTTTCAGAATGTGTATCGACTACCGAGAGTCGAACAAGTTGACCGTCAAGAATCGATACCCACTTCCCCGAATCGATGACCTGTTCGACCAACTTCAAGGATCGAGTTGTTATTCAAAGATTGATCTTCGATCAGGTTATCATCAATTGCGTGTTCGCGACGCCGATATTCCGAAAACCGCCTTCAGAACCCATTATGGGCATTATGAATTTCAAGTAATGCCATTCGGTCTAACCAATGCACCGGCTGTATTCATGGACCTTATGAATCGGGTGTGTAAACCTTACCTTGACAAGTTTGTCATTGTCTTCATCGATGACATCCTCATATACTCACGAAGCGAACAAGAACACGCGCAACATCTCAGAACCATCCTAGAACTGCTTAAGCACGAGGAGCTTTATGCCAAATTCTCTAAGTGTGAGTTCTGGATTCAAACTGTTCAATTCCTTGGTCACGTTATCGATAGTCAGGGAATTCATGTGGATCCGTCTCGAGGCTATCAAAGACTGGCAATCGCCAACCACTCCGACCGAAGTACGGCAGTTTTTAGGACTGGCCGGTTATTACCAACGATTCATCGAGAACTTTTCAAAAATAGCCTTACCACTCACGACACTGACTCAGAAAGATAAAAAGTTCGATTGGACTGATAAACAAGAGTCAGCATTTCAACTCCTGAAACAAAAGCTTTGCAGTGCTCCTATTCTATCATTACCCGAAGGCACCGATGACTTCGTGGTATACTGCGATGCTTCTCATCAAGGTCTCGGTTACGTCCTGATGCAGCGAGACAAAGTCATAGCTTACGCTTCACGACACCTCGAGTTAGGAGCCGTCATTTTTGCCCTCAAAATTTGGAGACATTACCTCTATGGCACTAGGTGCACAATCTTTACAGACCACAAAAGTCTCCAACACATATTCGATCAGAAGGATCTCAACATGAGACAACGTCGATGGGTCGAGTTGCTTACTGATTACGACTGCGAACTCAAATATCATCCAGGCAAAGCAAATGTTGTTGCCGATGCCCTCAGTCGAAAAGAGCGAGTGAAACCACTTCGGGTCCGAGCCCTCAGTGTGACCATTCACAACAATTTAAACATTCAAATTCTCACTGCTCAACTCGAAGCCTTGAAACACGAAAACGTCAAAGATGAAGCCATGCGGGGCATGGATAAACAATTCGAAGTCAAACCTAACGGGATTAGGTATTTCTCAAACCGAATCTGGTTGCCTAAATTTGGGAACCTACGAGACTTGGTGATGGATGAAGCTCACAAGTCCAAATATTCTATCCATCCGGGATCCGATAAAATGTACCACGGTATCAAGGACTTCTACTGTTGGCCGAACATGAAAGCTGAAATCGCCACCTATGTCAGCAAGTGCCTTACTTGCTCCAAGGTCAAAATCGAATATCAAAAACCCTCTGGTTTACTTCAACAACCCAGTCTTCCTAAATGGAAATGGGAACAAATTGCCATGGACTTCATAACCAAACTACCCAAGTCCTTGAGCGGTTGCGATACCATTTGGGTGATCGTGGATCGTCTCACAAAGTCTGCTCATTTCCTGGCAATTAAAGAATCCGACAAAATGGAACGCCTCACCGGTATTTATCTGAAGGAAATCGTGACCAAACACGGTGTTCCAATCTCAATTATCTCCGATAGAGATAGTCGTTTCACTTCACAATTTTGGCAATCACTTCAAAAATCCCTGGGTACTCGACTTGATATGAGTACCGCATATCATCCTCAAACCGACGGCCAAAGTGAACGAACAATTCAAACACTAGAAGACATGCTATGGGCCTGCGTAGTAGACTTCGGTGTAAATTGGGAAAAACACCTACCATTATGCGAGTTCTCGTACAACAACAGTTATCATACCAGCATCAAGGCTGCACCATTCGAGGCACTGTATGGTCGTAAGTGCCGGTCACCTATCTGTTGGACCGAAGTTGGGGATAGCCAACTCACAGGTCCAGAAATCATTCACGAGACAACCGAAAGAATCGTCGAAATTCAAAACAAGCTCAAGGCCGCGCGTGATCGTCAGAAAAGTTATGCTGACGTGAGACGCAAACCACTCGAGTTCCAAGTTGGGGATCGAGTACTACTCAAAGTATCGCCTTGGAAAGGCGTAATCCGATTTGGCAAACGAGGGAAGTTAAATCCCAGATACATTGGACCATTCGAGATCCTCAAGAGGATTGGTCCAGTGGCATATCGATTGCTGCTGCCATCCGAACTCAGCAGCGTGCATCCCACCTTTCATGTTTCAAATCTGAAAAAGTGTCTGTCTGATGAGACACTTATCATTCCACTCGATGAAATTCGAGTTGACGAGAAACTTCACTTTGTTGAGGAACCCGCTGAAATCATGGACCGTGAGGTCAAACAACTTAAACAAAGTCGTATTCCCATCGTCAAAGTTAGGTGAAATTCGCGACGCGGTCCGGAATTCACCTGGGAACGGGAAGACCAAATGCGACTCAAGTATCCTCAACTCTTCACTGACTCAACATCAAACACTACTTCAACATAAATTTCGGGACGAAATTCTTCTAACAGGGGGAGAATGTGACACCCGCCAATTTAGGACTAGAATTTAGTGCCTAATCAAGTTTTAATACATGTAATTAGTTCTGTGTTAGGCTAATTAATGTATCAATTATTACATATATATATTGTTGTTGAATATATATCTACACAATTATGCGGTTTGTTTAAATCATACGAGTTCAAAATCGAATGCATTTCGATCCAATTAAATGCGGGCGTTGGTGAACAATTAAATTAAATAATGAAACATTATTTAATAATATCATTCAATTCGAAATATTATTTTGGATAATATTCCAATTCATTTTCGTATCGTGAATACAAGGTCTACGCAATAAAAGGTTAAACACACATCCACTCAAAAAAAAAAAAAAACTCTTACATTTTTAACACAATTATTAGATATTGAGAAAAACATTTCAATAAAGCATTTGATAATTATTCGTATTTAAAAACGTATATTTAAACGTACAAAATAAATATTTAACGTTTAAACGAACGGGAAAACGGACACCGCACAGAGCAATATGCGTGGACTGAAAAGAGGGAGGCTCCTACACTCCACCCTTTTCCCCTCTTTTCATTTTCATCACATCCAAACACACACATCCACTCAAAAACTCTCTCAAACCCTCTCATCTATAATTTTCGGATTTCACGAATCGACACCCAAAAATCACATTTTCGGAACCACCACTACAAGGGGAACAAGATTTACAAAAGCAACAACATCATTTTCGGACTCCATCTCCTTCGATTTGCAATTGTAAGAAAAATTCTAAAAACTTAGATTTACTCATTTTGATGTATTGTTTTGATGATTTAATGTTTACATAACTTATATATGTCCAAATATATGAAGAAAACACGATTTCATAGCCTAAAAATGAGTTTGATTTGGGTTTTGGGGTGGAAAATCGCGAACAGCCGCTGTTTCTGGGCTGGTGTTCATCTTTGCGACACAAGCATTGTGTCGCATGTTATGTCGCATAAAATCCTTATGTCGTATTTTGTGTCGTATGAAACCCTTCGTGTCGTACCGTATGCGACACAATATTGTATCGTATTTTATGTCGCATCTTATGTCGTATTTCCATACGACACAACCCTTATGTCGCTGTTAAATCAGCATCTCGAATCTATGCGACACAACCTTTGTGTCGTATAGATATTGTGTCGCATATTTATGCGACACAACCCTTGTGTCGCATAACAAACTTTGTGTCGCATGATGTGTCGCAAAACACAGAAAACCAGAATTTTTAAGGTCAAAGTTACTGTAGAAAAGTCAAATTTACTGTAGCAAATCACTGTAGCAAACTCAATAGTAACATTTTGAAACTATTATTACAAGACAATCACCAACGGGCCGTACGCATTTTCAAAACACATTTCAAGTCGACCAAGTCGTTGTAACTTGGAACAACTCAATCAAACAAGTTGTTGTAACTTGTACCAATACAAACAACCAAATCGGGGTAATTTGGACATTAAAGTTGAACAAACAATTTCAAGGTAGTCTTTCGAGATACCGGTACAAATAATAACAATCAAGTGTCGTGGACACATACAGGTTTCAAGTCTTTGGACATCAACTCACAGCTAATTACTTCAAGTTTATTAAACTAAACACTCCAAGACCCAGGTGAGTTTCATGGCCCCATTTTCACTACTTTTATCAGGGGTGTGATATTACTGCTCTGTTTTGTTTTACAAGTAGAACGCAAGTACCAACCTTCAAATACTACATGAGTTTCAAGCTAATCAATTTAATGTCCTCTATAGCATAGTCTCTAATATTTTAGCGTGAATGTTAGTATATGATATCATATGGGATTGACAATCCTCATCCGGGTTAGCACGCACTAACCGGTCAAACGGATGTATTAGCATTTGGGAAGACGAGTGTGGATTAGACACTCGTACTAGGCAAACCAGTTAGGTTTCCTTAATTGGACCTAGCGCTCAAGTTAAGCTCAGACTATGTGCTCATGGCTGTATAACTTTTATTTTGCTTAATTGCATTTTAAATTCAATTATTAAATCTTGCGGTTCTTACAACTATACATTGACATACAAACCTGTGAGCTCACTAGCGTTTCGCTGACCCATTTTAGCATGTATCACAGGTACCCAGCAGTAGGTTGGCTGCACAAGCAGGGACAATTAGCTCGAGTCAGCATACATACAACTAGAGATTTAATCGCATTATTATATTTTGTAAAAGTAATTATGCTATGTAAATCTCTCAATTTCAGGAACCGAGCTAATGTAAACATTATTTTTGATGTAAACTTTTATGTTATTAATACAAGTTCAAAACGACGCATATAGTGGTCGTTCATTTTACCTTGTGTGCTTTGTATATTGATTCGTGACACCCAAATCGAGCTTCCGCAAATCATTAAATTTGGGGGTGTCACAGATTGGTATTAGAGCCTAAGGTTAAAGTGAACTAGGTTGCATTTAGTGGGCCTAGACTATGACCGTTAGGCAGTATTTCCTCATTAGGCATGACTGGTTCAGAAATTGCAGCATACGACTTTAATTTAACATAGCCTGATCAACTATGTACAATTAAGGAAAAATGATGTAAGGTCTGAAACGATCATGTTGAACAGGAATACACTAGTTGACTCTGACCTCGAGAGAACCGGGACTCAAACAAGTCTGTGCTAGACACTCAATAGGCGATTATGTGATACTAAGTATACATAGATAGGCCTCGTTACAATCTTAGGCTATATTATATAAGTTATTATATGGATATATGCCTCATTCTTCCTAACGCTTTGTCTCAGAATGGCAAACACACCACCAAGTTCGTCACGTTCTTACCCACACGAATCACGAAACTCAAGGGTAGCTAGGAGGGACACCAGGTTGCCTCGAGCTAGCCCATATCCAACTCACCCTACTCTACCGGGCTTAACTGCTAGAGTACATCACCACGAACAACGATTTAACGCTATGGATATCGAACTCCAAGAAACTAGGGAAATCTGGAGACTCACAGCTATGGAACGAATCGAACAAGTCTCCGAAGATCACGAGCACACTGTCAACACCATGAACACTCTTCAAAGTCAAGTGGAAGAAACAATCGAAACCATGGAGGTTGTCCACAACCAAGTGATTGGCAACCGAAATGAAATCTCTGTTTTACAATCAAGGCTGCATCAGTGCGAGACACGTCTAAGGGAAACCGAAGACGCCCTCCGAACTGCCAACAGACTTGCAGAGTCTGTGAATCATCTCACTGCACTGCTGCCACAACTCAACTTACGTCAGAATTAGCTTAGGCTGAATCTGTACCCTAATATGCTTTTGTAGGACCTATGTAATTCAACCGGATGTAACAATTCCCGGCATTTTTGTAAAACATCTGAGTCTGTAACTCTTAAAACTTGTGACTCAAAATCGTCTGTAATCATTTGGCTTCGAAATATCAATTGACAATGTCTATTAATTATCTCACGTTATTGATTTTTACCTTGAGATGTTGTATATTACATTTTTATATAAGTACATCTGTGGTGATATATCATGAATTTCGGACTAGTATCTTACTTCCTTTTCCTTGTTCTTTCTTACTCAGCATCATGCCTCCTCGCCGACAAATCACCCTTAGTGAAGCTGAGATCGCGGGGCTGATTGCCCGCAGTGTGACCCAAGCCTTGGCTGCCCGAACACCACCACCCAGTAGCGAGGACACAGCCAACAATGCTCCACCACCCAGACCCTGCTCCTATAAGGACTTTCTGAGCTGCAAACCACTATACTTCAAGGGCACGGAAGGTGCTATTGGTTTAAGTCGATGGATAGAACGCATAGAATCTGTTTTCAGCCTATGCAACTGCACCGAGGAAAACAAGGTAAAGTTTGCCGCCTACACTTTTCAGAAAGGAGCCCTCACATGGTGGAACGCCCATGCCAACTCTGTGGGTCTTGAGATAGCTAATCAGCTACCTTGGGCCGAGTTGAAGAACAAAATGAGGGAGAAGTATTGTCCCGAGGAAGAGATACACCGATTAGAAGAGGAGTTCTGGTAACTAGCTGTGCAGGGGACCGATATTGAGGGATACACCATCAAGTTCCAGCAATACGCGTCCCTGTGCCCTAGCCTGGTGGAACCAGAGAAAAAGGGAGTTAAGAAATACATCCGCGGCCTTCCCGAGAGCATTCAAGGAAGTGTCGCCTCATCACAACCAACCACCACTGAAAGTGCTATCAGGCTAGCACACGAGCTCATGGCACTAGTGGTCAGCCGTGAGAAATCCAACAACAACAAACGCAAATCCACCGAACCACACAGTAGCAACCAAAACAAAAAGTCCAACGCCATCCAAGCTTACAACACCAACACCGAACCCAAACGCACCTACACTGGGGACAGACCATATTGTTCCAAGTGTAACTACCACCACCATGGCCCTTGCAGATCTCCTTGCAACAACTGCAGGAAGTACGGGCATTCATCCAAAGACTGCCGAGCCCCTAAATCACAAAACAACAACCAACAACCCAAAACCTGTTACGAATGTGGGGAAAAAGGACATTTCAGGGATGCATGTCCCAAACTGAAGAACCAGAGCAACAACAACAACAATAACCGCAACAACAACAACAACAACAACACCCGAAGTAGGGCCTTCGTCATCAACTCCGGGGACGCCCGCCAAGACCCGAATGTGGTCACGGGTATATTCCTCCTCAACAACTTAACCGCTTCAATTCTGTTTGATACCGGTGCTGATAGGAGTTTTATTTCTGATGAGTTTTGCCCACTACTTGACATCACCCCAGTTGCCTTAGATGTTAAGTACACTGTAGAGCTTGCAAACGGTAAACTTATGGAAGCCAAGAGTGTGATCCCTAATTACACTTTAAATCTAGCCGACGAAATTTTTCAATAGATCTCATGCCTATTAAGATAGGAAGTTTCGATGTCATTGTTGGAATGGACTGGTTGTCCAAGCATCGGGCTGAAATTGTCTGTGGCGACAAATTTATTCGTATACCTCTCGCCACCAGTGGAACTTTAATCATACAGGGGGAGACCGGTGGGACGAGACTCAATATCATGTCTTGCTTGAAAACCCGCAAATTTCTGAAAAAGGGCTATCCCGCAATCCTCGCACACATCATGGAGAAAAAGTCGGAGGAGAAGCGACTTGAGGAAGTGCCAATTGTTCAAGACTTTCCTGAAGTCTTTCCTGAAGAACTGCCTGGTCTACCACCACCAAGACAGGTTGAGTTCTCAATCGATCTCGTGTCGGGTGCTGCGCCGGTGGCACGAGCACCATATCGTTTAGCTCCATCCGAACTTCAGGAGTTGTCTGCCCAATTACAGGAACTTCTGGAAAGAGGATTCATCAGGCCGAGTTCTTCACCTTGGGGAGCTCCGGTCCTATTTGTCAAAAAGAAAGACGGTTCTTTCCGAATGTGTATCGACTACCGAGAGTTGAACAAGTTGACCGTCAAGAATCGATACCCACTTCCCCGAATCGATGACCTGTTCGACCAACTTCAAGGATCGAGTTGTTATTCAAAGATTGATCTTCGATCAGGTTATCATCAATTGCGTGTTCGCGATGCCGATATTCCGAAAACCGCCTTCAGAACCCGTTATGGGCATTATGAATTTCAAGTAATGCCATTCGGTCTAACCAATGCACCGGCTGTATTCATGGACCTTATGAATCGGGTGTGTAAACCTTACCTTGACAAGTTTGTCATTGTCTTCATCGATGACATCCTCATATACTCACGAAGAGAACAAGAACACGCGCAACATCTCAAAACCATCCTAGAACTGCTTAAGCACGAGGAGCTTTATGCCAAATTCTCTAAGTGTGAGTTCTGGATTCAAACTGTTCAATTCCTTGGTCACGTTATCGATAGTCAGGGAATTCATGTGGATCCGTCTCGAGGCTATCAAAGACTGGCAATCGCCAACCACTCCGACCGAAGTACGGCAGTTTTTAGGACTGGCCGGTTATTACCAACGATTCATCGAGAACTTTTCAAAAATAGCCTTACCACTCACGACACTGACTCAGAAAGTTAAAAAGTTTGATTGGACTGATAAACAAGAGTCAGCATTTCAACTCCTGAAACAAAAGCTTTGCAGTGCTCCTATTCTATCATTACCCGAAGGCACCGATGACTTCGTGGTATACTGCGATGCTTCTCATCAAGGTCTCGGTTGCGTCCTGATGCAGCGAGACAAAGTCATAGCTTACGCTTCACGAAAACTCAAGATTCACGAAAAGAATTACACCACCCACGACCTCGAGTTAGGAGCCGTCATTTTTGCCCTCAAAATTTGGAGACATTACCTCTATGGCACTAGGTGCACAATCTTTACAGACCACAAAAGTCTCCAACACATATTCGATAAGAAGGATCTCAACATGAGACAACATCGATGGGTCGAGTTGCTTACTGATTACGACTGCGAACTCAAATATCATCCAGGCAAAGCAAATGTTGTTGCCGATGCCCTCAGTCGAAAAGAGCGAGTGAAACCACTTCGGGTCCGAGCCCTCAGTGTGACCATTCACAACAATTTAAACATTCAAATTCTCACTGCTCAACTCGAAGTCTTGAAACACGAAAACGTCAAAGATGAAGCCTTGCGGGGCATGGATAAACAATTCGAAGTCAAACCTAACGGGATTAGGTATTTCTCAAACCGAATCTGGTTGCCTAAATTTGGGAACCTACGAGACTTGGTGATGGATGAAGCTCACAAGTCCAAATATTCTATCCATCCGGGATCCGATAAAATGTACCACGGTATCAAGGACTTCTATTGGTGGCCGAACATGAAAGCTGAAATCGCCACCTATGTCAGCAAGTGCCTTACTTGCTCCAAGTTCAAAATCGAATATCAAAAACCCTCTGGTTTACTTCAACAACCCAGTCTTCCTAAATGGAAATGGGAACAAATTGCCATGGACTTCATAACCAAACTACCCAAGTCCTCGAGCGGTTGCGATACCATTTGGGTGATCGTGGATCGTCTCACAAAGTCTGCTCATTTCCTGGCAATTAAAGAATCCGACAAAATGGAACGCCTCACCGGTATTTATCTGAAGGAAATCGTGACCAAACACGGTGTTCCAATCTCAATTATCTCCGATAGAGATAGTCGTTTCAATTCACAATTTTGGCAATCACTTCAAAAATCCCTGGGTACTCGACTTGATATGAGTACCGCATATCATCCTCAAACCGACGGCCAAAGTGAACGAACAATTCAAACACTAGAAGACATGCTATGGGCCTGCGTAGTAGACTTCGGTGTAAATTGGGAAAAACACCTACCATTATGCGAGTTCTCGTACAACAACAGTTATCATACCAGCATCAAGGCTGCACCATTCGAGGCACTGTACGGTCGTAAGTGCCGGTCACCTATCTGTTGGACCGAAGTTGGGGATAGCCAACTCACTGGTCCAGAAATCATTCACGAGACAACCGAAAGAATCTTCGAAATTCAAAACAAGCTCAAGGTCGCGCGTGATCGTCAGAAAAGTTATGCTGACGTGAGACGCAAACCACTCGAGTTCCAAGTTGGGGATCGAGTACTACTCAAAGTATCGCCTTGGAAAGGCGTAATCCGATTTGGCAAACGAGGGAAGTTAAATCCCAGATACATTGGACCATTCGAGATCCTCGAGAGGATTGGTCCAGTGGCATATCGATTGCAGCTGCCATCCGAACTCAGCAGCGTGCATCCCACCTTTCATGTTTCAAATCTGAAGAAGTGTCTGTCTGATGAGACACTTATCATTCCACTTGATGAAATTCGAGTTGACGAGAAACTTCACTTTGTTGAGGAACCCGCTGAAATCATGGACCGTCAGGTCAAACAACTTAAACAAAGTCGTATTCCCATCGTCAAAGTTAGGTGAAATTCGCGGCGCGGTCCGGAATTCACCTGGGAACGGGAAGACCAAATGCGACTCAAGTATCCTCAACTCTTCACTGACTCAACATCAAACACGACTTCAACATAAATTTTGGGACGAAATTCTTCTAACAGGGGGAGAATGTGACACCCGCCAATTTAGGACTAGAATTTAGTGCCTAATCAAGTTTTAATACATGTAATTAGTTCTGTGTTAGGCTAATTAATGTATCAATTATTACATATATATATTGTTGTTGAATATATATCTACACAATTATGTGGTTTGTTTAAATCGTACGAGTTCAAAATCGAATGCATTTCGATCCAATTAAATGCGGGCGTTGGTGAACAATTAAATTAAATAATGAAACATTATTTAATAATATCATTCAATTCGAAATATTATTTTGGATAATATTCCAATTCATTTTCGTATCGTGAATACAAGGTCTACGCAATAAAAGGTTAAACACACATCCACTCAAAAAAAAAAAAAAACTCTTACATTTTTAACACAATTATTAGATATTGAGAAAAACATTTCAATAAAGCATTTGATAATTATTCGTATTTAAAAACGTATATTTAAACGTACAAAATAAATATTTAACGTTTAAACGAACGGGAAAACGGACACCGCACAGAGCAATATGCGTGGACTGAAAAGAGGGAGGCTCCTACACTCCACCCTTTTCCCCTCTTTTCATTTTCATCACATCCAAACACACACATCCACTCAAAAACTCTCTCAAACCCTCTCATCTATAATTTTCGGATTTCACGAATCGACACCCAAAAATCACATTTTCGGAACCACCACTACAAGGGGAACAAGATTTACAAAAGCAACAACATCATTTTCGGACTCCATCTCCTTCGATTTGCAATTGTAAGAAAAATTCTAAAAACTTAGATTTACTCATTTTGATGTATTGTTTTGATGATTTAATGTTTACATAACTTATATATGTCCAAATATATGAAGAAAACACGATTTCATAGCCTAAAAATGAGTTTGATTTGGGTTTTGGGGTGGAAAATCGCGAACAGCCGCTGTTTCTGGGCTGGTGTTCATCTTTGCGACACAAGCATTGTGTCGCATGTTATGTCGCATAAAATCCTTATGTCGTATTTTGTGTCGTATGAAACCCTTCGTGTCGTACCGTATGCAACACAATATTGTATCGTATTTTATGTCGCATCTTATGTCGTATTTCCATACGACACAACCCTTATGTCGCTGTTAAATCAGCATCTCGAATCTATGCGACACAACCTTTGTGTCGTATAGATATTGTGTCGCATATTTATGCGACACAACCCTTGTGTCGCATAACAAACTTTGTGTCGCATGATGTGTCGCAAAACACAGAAAACCAGAATTTTTAAGGTCAAAGTTACTGTAGAAAAGTCAAATTTACTGTAGCAAATCACTGTAGCAAACTCAATAGTAACATTTTGAAACTATTATTACAAGACAATCACCAACGGGCCGTACGCATTTTCAAAACACATTTCAAGTCGACCAAGTCGTTGTAACTTGGAACAACTCAATCAAACAAGTCGTTGTAACTTGTACCAATACAAACAACCAAATCGGGGTAATTTGGACATTAAAGTTGAACAAACAATTTCAAGGTAGTCTTTCGAGATACCGGTACAAATAATAACAATCAAGTGTCGTGGACACATACAGGTTTCAAGTCTTTGGACATCAACTCACAGCTAATTACTTCAAGTTTATTAAACTAAACACTCCAAGACCCAGGTGAGTTTCATGGCCCCATTTTCACTACTTTTATCAGGGGTGTGATATTACTGCTCTGTTTTGTTTTACAAGTAGAACGCAAGTACCAACCTTCAAATACTACATGAGTTTCAAGCTAATCAATTTAAAGTCCTCTATAGCATAGTCTCTAATATTTTAGCGTGAATGTTAGTATATGATATCATATGGGATTGACAATCCTCATCCGGGTTAGCACGCACTAACCGGTCAAACGGATGTATTAGCATTTGGGAAGACGAGTGTGGATTAGACACTCGTAGGAGGCAAACCAGTTAGGTTTCCTTAATTGGACCTAGCGCTCAAGTTAAGCTCCGACTATGTGCTCATGGCTGTATAACTTTTATTTTGCTTAATTGCATTTTAAATTCAATTATTAAATCTTGCGGTTCTTACAACTATACATTGACATACAAACCTGTGAGCTCACCAGCGTTTCGCTGACCCATTTTAGCATGTATCACAGGTACCCAGCAGTAGGTTGGCTGCACAAGCAGGGACAATTAGCTCGAGTCAGCATACATACAACTAGAGATTTAATCGCATTATTATATTTTGTAAAAGTAATTATGCTATGTAAATCTCTCAATTTCAGGAACCGAGCTAATGTAAACATTATTTTTGATGTAAACTTTTATGTTATTAATACAAGTTCAAAACGACGCATATAGTGGTCGTTCATTTTACCTTGTGTGCTTTGTATATTGATTCGTGACACCCAAATCGAGCTTCCGCAAATCATTAAATTTGGGGGTGTCACAAGGTTGAACTTTGTGGGTGTGTTCCCTGGAAACCCTCACGAGACTACAACTCGTCCACTCAGGATGCTGAGAGGTTTAAAGGCTTGTTGCATATGCTAAATGCAACCGTCATGCCTACGGAAGTGTGTTGTTGTATATTTTCTAATATGGATCGAAGTCCTTCAAGGATTAATCTTCCAAATCAGGGGAGTATTTCTTTTCACTTCTTTTCTATTCCCTATTTTTATTATTTTCTTTTGCAATGAGGACATTGCATACTTTTTAAGTGGGGGATGGGGGAAAAGAAGTCTATTTGTCCTTAAGATATGAATGGTAAATATTGGAAAATTTTAATGTTAAAGGGCATTCTATATGTTAGTCATTTTTCAGCCCAAATTTTTGTTTTAAAAAAATTTGTTTTCTACGTAAAGGTTAGCGAATCTTGTAACATATTTTGGGAATTCAATGGATGAAATGAATTTAATGTTTATATATTAGATAGTTCATCATGTGATGTATCGATAGGCAATCTATATGACGGTTGTTGAGCTATTAAGAAATTTAATACTTTAAGTAGGGATTTATCTTAAGAGGATCTTTAGCAAAGTATGATTTTAGTCTTAATTCTTATATGATAGCGTGTTATAATCCATAATTTTGGGATCCTAATTATCTTCATTTGGGAATATACCGGGTGTTGACTCCTCTCTTGTACGAAAGTACAGACCTGGTTTCCGTCAGTATATTTCATATAAAAAGAAAAGAAAAGAGTACAAAGGAGTCATGAATTGAAAAACCAAAACCAAGTTATGTCGCTCTGTTGTACTGAGGTACAGACCTGTCACCAATGTCTTGGTTTGAATAATGATGGATTTATTTGGATGTTCATTATTTGGAGAATTGTGACACGTTATTTGTATAAGACTATTTTGCTATTGAGAATCAAGGGTAAAGCCTACTAGAATAATAATAAGTTGAGCTCAATTTCTGAATTTTAGATTGTTTAAGTGGACAACAATATCGGTAATCTGAGTGAATTATCTTTTATGCCTAATAATAATGAATTAGAAGTTGTTTTCCATTGAGAGTTTCTTGATTGCCGAGCTTTAAGGTAGAAACGATTTTAAGATAGGAATTTGGTTTGTCGAGTACTGTGTAGTATGTAAGTCCTTCTGCATTTTTGTTTGCCGTTCATATTTTAAAGTTTTGAGTTTTTGAATTGATAGTCTACTTGAGGACAAGTAGGATTCAAGTGGGAGATGTTTGATGAACGCCAAAATGTGCTATTTTATAGTACTAATTACCCCTTTATTCAATACATTTCTTATGCATTTTTATTGAATGTGATACTCATTTCGTTCATATTTGCATTTAGGAGTTATTTGGAGCTTGAATCAGAAAAGAAGCGGAAAACGTGCTAGTATTGAAGAAAATAGCTAAAATGGTTGAAGATTGATGAGTTGAAGTCGACTGGCTAAAAAGTTGGAAATTAACATCCATACGGCGTATGGAAATCCATACGGCGTATGGATGTTGTGAGCCGGGCCGCCTGAATACGCGGGCTGGATCCATGGGCTTTTCAATCCATACGGCGTATGGATGTCCATACGGCGTATGGATTGTCTCGGCAGAAACCCTAAATAACTCATTTTGTTTCATTTTGAGGGTTATCAATTCTCATTCTCTCTCAGCCGTTTTCTTTACATTCTACCACCATTCCAGACCACTTTTGAAGGATTGAAGCTTAGAGAATCAAAGGCTTTTGTTCATTCATCTATAATTTCGATTTTTCGGTTCGAATTTGATTCTTCTTTTCATTTGATTATGATTATGGTTTCGTTTTCAGTTCTGACTTTCTGCTATAATATGAGTGGCTAAGTTTTTTATACAATTGTTTAGATGATGATACTCAGATAATGATTTGATTATTGAATTGCGGATTTATATCGGTTTTTATGAATGTTTATATGTTTACTTGATGATCCATGTTTAATTATTGATTATTGATGATAACCTAGCGTGATGATCTATTGATTTGTGATTGAGTTCTTTATTGATTGATCATTATTGATGATTGTTGATTTTTAATTGATGATTATCACTAAATAGATTGAGTTTGATAGGCTAGGGTTAATTATGATTAATAATTGGTAATGAACGTGATAGCTATTGATTAGTTATAAACTTTGTTGATTCAAGTTGCAAAAGTAAATCATATAAACGGTGTAGTTTTAATTCATAATATAATCTAGTGGATAACGTTAAATTGAACTGTTAACGGGTTGAAAATAACTTCATATCTTTCTTGATTGTATTTAATCAATTAATCTTGTAAGGATAATTGATACATTTGTCATGTCACAATAAAATCCATATATTTGCAATTCAATAAAATGATAATCAGAGTCTGAGGAAAATAATCTAAACAATTGTGTTCCTTTTATTATTTGAATTAATTGAATTAAATTATCTTTTTAAGTAATTATTTTATTATTTCTTTATTTTATTATTAAGTTTTATTTAATAAACCGTTTTTTTATAATTTTTGCCAATTGTTCGATCGGAACTAAAACGCCACCATTATTTATTACTTTCATTATTTGTATCAATTTTTAATTTATTTAATTAAACATCCGTTCCCTGTGTTCGATCCGGACTTATCATACTATACTATTATATGACCAGGTATTCTTGCATGAGTTGTGTATAGTTAGTAAGGTAATTTCCATTTTAAAATAAAGCTCTGTTTACACAGCATCAAAATTGCTGTATGATTATGAAAGATTTTGTAACAAAAACCTTATAAAATGATAAGTTGGTGATGATGATTCTTGATTTAAAATTTTACATACGGGTATAAAATTTAATAAAACATAAGCGCATGATAATGTGTAAAAACACTTGAGGAAAACTTGTATGATGTTATTATAACAATAGTGAAAGATTAAACTCGAAACATATAACAAAAACCAAGAAAATTTTGATGAAATCGTTAAACACAGACTCGAAATCGCAGTACAGGGAACCATACCCGACCGACAGAGAGATCTCACCCGATCGGGTGAGGATTCGAGAAACGTGATAGCCGAATGGCTAAGGAAAGCCACCCGAATGGCTTGGCCCATAAACCCGAACGGCTTGGCCCATAAACCCGAACGACTTGATAAATATAACCGAACGGCTAAAGAGAGATAGCCGAACGGCTTGGGGAAAGATAGCCGAATGGCTATGAGGTTATAGCCGAATGGCTATGAGACACTTAGCCGATCGGCTAAGTGTCAGTGTACCCGAAGTGTGACTTTCTTCCGTATATGACCGAGTAATAATATTTATATCCGTACGTTTCATTAAATTGTATCATGAAAGGCGCGACTAAGTGGACACAAAGATTTTGAAACAATAACTTTTATAACGAACTAAGCGAATGAAGTTAAATGTTATATGTTGTGACACCCGCCAAATTAGCACCTAATCAAGTTTTAATACATATAATTAGTTCTGTGTTAGACTAATTTGTGTATCGAGTAATATATATTGTTGAATATATACAAGTATACGATTTAATTAAATCGTACAAGTTTCAAATCGAATGTATTTCGGTTCAATTAATACGAATGTTGGTGAACAATTTTATTAAATAATATAATATTATTTAGTAACGATATCATATCCAAAATATTACTTCCATAATATTCCAATTCAATTTCGTATCGTACAATAAATGGTCACGCGATTAAAATAATAAACGCGTAAACAAATCAACATAAGTTAAAAGTTATATTTTATAACGCAATTATTAAAATACTTCAAAAAAATAATAATATATATATTGGGTAATTATTCGCAACTTAAAAAGTACATTTAAACGTATAAAATAAATATTTAACGTTAAAACGATCGGGAAAACGAACATCGCGCAGAGCACGAATGCAGGGAACGAAAAATGGGTGAAGCCCACACCCGTGGGGCCCACCCAAACCGGCCAAAAGGGAGGAGGATTCCCTCCCACACCTCATTTTCATCTCACTCACTCTCTCTCTTCACCTCTTTTTCTCTCATTTTCTTCCAAAAACCACCAACACCATTATCACTTAAAACCACAAAATAACACCCTCAAACGACCTCGAATCTTCACGTTCATTTGGAGTAAAAGATTCACGGCATCACGATCTATCTTTCTATCTTTCCGGATTTTCACGGCGTTGATTTGTAAGTTTCCGACAAATTCTCGAAACCACTTAAATCTTTGTTATAATGCTTGATTTTGGTTTAGATAAGCTTATAATGTCCCTATATGGGTTGGGTAAAAGGATCGGACCAAACTATGGCCGGAAAACTCGTTTTTGGCTCAAAAATCCGTCAACAGCTTTAAGTGTCGCAACGACGACTGCAGTATAGCGTCACTTCGTGCGTCACTTAAGTGACGCATTGAGTGTCGCTAAAAGCCCTAATATTGCGTCACTTGCCTAAGTGCCGCATAAAACCCCTTTTTCCCGACACTTGCCTAAGTGTCGCAAATTCAATACCCGTCACTATAAACTGACACTTATAGCGTCACTTGTTTAAGTGACGCCTACAATCGAGAACTGATCTCACCCGTCACTAACCTTAGTGACTCATGACACTTGTACCGACATTTACAACCGACACTTCCTTAAGTTTCGCACTCTATGCGTCACTTGCACAAGTGACGCCATTAATCAGAATCCGTCATTTCATGCGACACTTCCTAAGTGTCGCCCAAGCCCTAAGTGTCGCTATAAGTGACGCTAAAAACAGAAGGCTTCAAACCAATTTTTACTAAGTGTCAAGACCTAAATTTTATCACTTGATTTCACCCAAATTCATGTCCAGATGCGTTTTTCACCAAAGCAATTTAGTAGAAATAAAAATTTTTCAAGCTGACTTGGCATCTCGACCCCAACCAGGGGCCAGCCCCTTGGACCCCGCCAGGGGTTGCCACCTCTGGAACCCCGCTAACCAGGGGCGCTGCCCCCGGACACCGTCACCTAAAAGTTTGTAAACATTTTTAAGTACAACACTTCAAAATCAAAATAATAATGTTGAAAATTATTATTACAAACAATCACCAACGGGCCGTACACACTTTCTAAACTCAAGTTAATCAACCAAATCGTAGTAATTTGGACAAGTCAATCAACCAAATGGGGATAATTTGGACATTATAGTTTAACGAACAACTACAAAGGTAGTCTTTTAAGATACCTATTCAGTTAATAACCATCGCGCGTATTGGACGCCCTCAGGTTACAAGTCTTCGGACATCAATTCACAGCTAATCAATTCAAGTTATTTCGATAAACACTCCAGACTCAGGTGAGTCTCATGGCCCCTATTTTACTGCTTTTCAATCAGGGGTGTGATATTATTGCTCGTTTTGTTTTACAAGTTGAACGCAAGTACAAATCAAATCGAATACTACATGATTTTCAAGCTAATCAATTTAAAGCCCTCCATAGTATAGTCTGGTAATACGTAGTAGCGTGAATATTAGTATATGATATCATATAGGATTGACAATCCTCGTCCGGGTTAGCACGCACTAACTGGTCAAACGGACGTATTAGCATTTGGGAAGATGAGTGTAGATTAGGCACTCGTAGGAGGCACCTCAGTTGGGTTTCCTTAATTGGACCTGACACTCAAGTTAAGCTAAGACTATGTGCTCATGGCTGTATAACTTTTATTTTGCTTAATTGCACTTTAAATTCAATTATAAATCTTGCGGTTCATACAATTATGTGTTGACATACAAACCTGTGAGCTCACCAGCGTTTCGCTGACCCATTTTAGCATGTATCACAGGTAACCAGCAGTAGGTTGGACTGCTCAATCAGGATCAATTAGCTCGAGTCAGCATGTAACAATCAGAGATTTAGCTGCATTATTATATTTTGTATAGATTAATTATGTACTTAAATCTCTCAATTTCAACAGAGCTAATGTAACCATATTTTTGATGTAAACTTTGATTTTATCAATACAAGTTGTAAAACGACGCATATAGAGTCATTCATTATATCTTATGTGCTATGATTATTGATTAGTCGCGCCCCGACCCGAACCGCTTCCGCATCATAATTTGGGGGTGCGACATATGTAAAACATTACTTTTGTATAATTAAATATATATAACTAGTGTTGATGAACGAATATTTTTCGAACGAATGGAGCTTGCGTTTTATAAATGAACAACGTGTTCAACTCATTAAGTTTATATATATATATATATATATATATATATATATATATATATACACGTATAAGTGTCGCATATATATATATCACTATATATACGTATATATAATGTATATATACACTTGACTACGAATTTAGTACGGATATACGTTCGGATAAATAAAACTCAAGCTTATGTGCTTATATATATATATATATATATATATATATATATATATATATATATATATATATATATATATATAAATATATATATATGCAACGAACTTAGAACGAGTTATATATATATATATATATGTATTATATATATATAAGTATTTATGTATATGTAGATATACATACGCATAAACAACGACACAACTCGAGATACAAATGTTTTCAACTCTAGAGACACTAATAATTCTCAATGTATCATCACCAACGAATCATACACAATTTTGAAACAAACGAATCTTTCAACACAAACAAACCATTAACATAGTTTGACGAACAGTCAATTACTTATGTTAATACATCTCTTACATATACGTTGTTAAAAGACTTTACTTGGTCGACGTTACTATCATTTGCTAGCTGTCGCATCACCGCATCTACGGTGAGTTCACAGCCCCTTTTTCACTGTTTTAAATGCTTTTAAAACTTGGGGTGAAAAACATAGCAATTGTCTTTGCTACTGCATGCAATAACTGTTTATAAATACTATCTTGTATTTACTTGAGCTGTTTATATATGAATTGACTTTTCATACTTATTTTGGGAACTAGACAACGAATCCTAGTACGGACCCAGACTTACAATGTAGCGTATAAAAGTCCTTATGGCTACAGACTATAACCATTAGCTAGGTGACTCTAGCCACTGAGTATACGGATAGTACTATCGCCGTGACGACCCTCCCACAGTTTTGGAGCGTATACTTACATGTCCTATTTGGCAAACAACAAATTGCTGGTCGTGGTATGGTTATAGGGTTAGGTTGCGTTACTTTAACCCACAAGGTTTAGCTCACCTTCGGGGGATCAGTCTAAGTCTTCCCACAAATCTTATTAGGAAGTATATTCCTATAAACAACTACTTTGGAAATGTTAATCCTTAGTTGGATTAACTTGTGTTTCCTACTAGTAACTATTCAGGAAATGTTTTCCTTAGCTGGATAAACCTGTGTTTCCTACAAAACGAATAACTATGATTATTTAGGAAATGTTTACCCTTAAATGGTTAAACTTGTGTTTCCTACAAAACAAACAACTATTATTAAGAATGGAATTCTTACAAACTATTTGGGAAATGTTGTTCTTAATTGAAATAACCTGTGTTTCCTACAAACAACGAATTGGAAATGTTTTTCCACTATTATAACTAGACGAGTTCTAACGATTTATAAACAACTTGGTTTATAACACTATATATACAAACCTGTGAATTCACTCAACAAAGTTTTGTTGACGTTTTCTATATGTTTTTCAGGGAATTAGCAAGTAAGTAACATCTGCATGCATTCAGGACAGACAACCCTTGAAGGATTAGGATGCCACCTCATTTTAAGACAAACGGGATTTCATTCGTATAACTACAACTTATTGCAGTCATACTTATGAAAACCACTTTTGTACTATGTGTCCTTATGATATTACTGTTTTCAAACAATACTACTACTATTACGACTTTTCTAAGTTGTAATCTTTTGTAACAACTATTAAACTTGGCATCTTAATACATATGTTCTAAGATAACCATATGCTCTATGAACATATATTTGTTGTAACTGCTCACGCCCCGCCATATCACCAGCTTCCGCACTTAACTATACTAATCATAGATTACCGTCTGGCGGGGTGTGACACCCTATAAAGTCATATGGTCTTCTTTATATATATAGTAAGATACTATTGAACCACGATAATTATTGATGCACAATTTTGATGGATTTATTAAAAAAAAGCAGTAACAAATTAAATATACCACCCTCTATATTACAATTTTGATTCTTTGATTATCAAGTGTTTTCTTTTATTATTAAAAATGTAATTTTACTAGGTAACTATAACTAAGAAGTATTTTTGAGTTTTTGTAAGCTTTAAGGTGAATTTAGTTACTGAAAACTTCTCTAGTATTTTAGAAAATTTTCAAAGGAAATTGTAAACTTAGAAAACGTATTCAAGTTTTGATTTCCAAGAGAAGTTTTCTAAGAAGATAGAATCTATGATTTACGATTTCCTATATTTCCTATTCTGAAAATGAAAACTTCATCCCTTACTGTTAGTCCCGACGACCTCGTAGATGAATCGAAACGATTCAATAATATGTGGAATCCAAATTATCGAATCAATACGTGAATAAAATGTGCGATGTAAATAAAAGATTTTATCATTAATCAATAACGTATAGAATACTAGCTTCGATCTCTCTCAATACACAGAATTCTCCAAGGTTCGCGCTACTCAAAAAATTATTTGAAAATGAAATTGAAACTGCGTATTTATAGAAGCTGGAACAGTACCTGCGAACTTAATAAGTTCGCAGCTACAGTACCTGCGAACTTATACTTAAGTACGCAGCTTAAGTACGCAGTTATATAAATTCGCAATTTGTACAATGTTGACCAAGCTAAGATTTCTACACAAGCTTTTATCACACAATGTTGATTTTTGCGTCAACTAACTCCCCCTTGATAATAGCTTGTAGATATCTACAATCCCTTCGATCTTTAAGTCCTTAGCTTGATGATTGAGAGAGTCGTCATCCAACACACATCCATTTCTTCACATAATCCGTATCAATCAACTCTCCTTTTGCCTCAACTTCCGATGTCTTCAAGAATCTGCCTGTTCACAATTCTGATTCGAATTTTCTTCCAGAAGCATAATCAGATACTCCCTCTGAACAGTAGATTCCCTCCTTTAACTCTTGAAAATTCGTATGCAAAGAGAAACATAATATGTAAGAAATGTCGCTGGATCATCATTTTTCTTTCTCATTCTCCTTTTCTCCCGTATTCTATAGATAAATATTTGAACCCGTGCTCACAAGCTAAACTACAACTTTTGGAACCCATTTGAGCACGATTCCAATTGTTCTTGAAATCTTCGATAATCTCTTATAAGATGCGTCGATGTAGTCTAAAGATATTGAGTTCCACCGAAAATTGAAACGCGTAGTTTCATGTCTAAACTTGGTATGTGGAACCAATGCCAAATGTCCGGTCTTTGGGGAGAAAGGAACACAATCTTTCAGTCGCCTTTGCACCATATGATGACATCATGGTGGTGCAAGAGCAAACATTTTCACGCGCGTGTATACATAAGATTTTGTTTGTCTCGATTCCGGTTGTTGTGTCGGTTTGAAAGATCCTTTTGGCTTTTGAAATAAAACGGATCTTTTGACATGTTGAGAGTAAACAGAATTACAGCAATCAACCGTTTGATGTTTACGTTGTTTGGTTGATTGAGATTTATCAGAATACTTCTTATTATTTTGCAAAGAATAATTTGTAAGCTGAGAAATCTTCTTCGCGCGAACCATTTTCACTAATGGTTCGAAAGATTTATCCGTGTAAATCTTCTTCTTCTTCTTGACTGGAATTGTGTGTGATTGAGAGGCCTTATCACTCTGTTCGCAAAGATCTTACACCATTTTTATCGCAAGATCATGATCAATTTAGAGTTTGTTCATCACTGCTTGTTGATCTTAAAACACTGCAATTTTCTGCTCAAGTTCGACGATTTGTACAGGCATTTCTTCGCGTTTATTCTCCATGGTAAGTATTTGGAATTGAAGTGCCTGAATCTCTTCCTCCTTCTTCAGCAACTTCTCTGTGATCCCATCGTCCGAACTTTTCTTCATTTCATCTTCTTTTCCGAATGTATAGACAATGTAATTCCACAAATCAAATGCTGTGTTTTGATGTTCAAAATGATAAACCCCATCCTTTGGTAAAAATGAGGTAATTGTCTTGTAAGCTTTATCCTCAAGCTTGAGCATCTTCGACCGTTCTTTGACAGGCATTGAAGTGGACGGTGTCTCATACTGTACGGATATCGAAGTTCGTAAATCGGGTTCTTTGGCAGTAATATATTCTTCAAAATGAGTCTTTCATGTGATAAAATCCATAAAAACCAACCAAGGTTTCTCTTTCAACACCTCCATTTTAGAAAAAATTACAAAAATTTGCTTATTCCGAATTTCCTTCAAAATTTTGTTCAAAAACGTTCAAAATTGCTCGTGTAAAATGGAACTTTTTAGAAAAATTTGTTGTTTCACTAAAAATAGTTGTTCATCTATTTTAAGTTATACTATTCATAATTAATATAAAATCGTTGAGAGAGAGACACATTATTGGGTTGATTAGACATTCGTTGCATCGAAAGTTCGAAACCCTACAATAAGGAAGTGGTTGGGTGGAATTACTTTAAAAAGCTTATTATCTAATTATTTGGTTAATAGAGAGTATTTCAGTAAGTTATCTACCTGCATGAGCTTATATGCTATTTGTGAGGGGCGTTTTATAATCTTTAATAACCTTCAAACATATAGCTTAGTTATTTGCTTATAAGCAATAAGTAATAATCATCAAAGATAAACTTACTCAAACCCTTCAAATTACGCTTTTATTCAAAAATTTATTACAAAATACACAGCATATTTCCACTTTTCCCAAATAATAATTGGACAATTGATAACTTTATTAAAAATACAATGTGATAAAGTAATGGTGTATAAATTTTTTAACAAGTTTCAATCAAAAAAAGTGGTGTAAACTTTATAGAAGGAAAAGTAATAAACATAGTATATATAGAGGAGTGTGCATTCAAGGAAGGCACTACTACTTAAAAACCAATTAAAAGGTGATAGGAGTTTTTGGTGCCTCAAAATCAAAGATAATTATATCATTTGCTTATCAACAACACCAAAAGGAACAAAGGCCTCAGCTCCTATAGGTAAGTTTCTCTTTCTGTCTTATAGAATTAATCATTTTCTAATGATTTTAACAATTATATTGTCTCTCTAACTTTCCATATATGCTTACTTTTGCCATTAGTATACTAGTGTAGAATCAGTTGTTGCAGTTAAAATTTATAGCTTGCTTCGGATTGCGAGTATATTGTAGCACTTCTTGATTTTCATTGCTTCATATGAGTATATGATCAATCGTATGTTGCTCTTTGTTTCTCCGTCGCCTTTTAGCATACTTATGTATCACTATAAGCGTATTCACTTATATCCTCTAATGGGAGTATACACTTTTAGAGTTAGTTTGCTCGTTATAGATGAGATTTTCATGAACCGGCCGATTTGTTGTTAGTCTTTACAACAAGTCCTAAGAAATCATGATTTTCATCGTACGGGTATTTCCTTAAAACGGAAACTATTTTAAAGAAAACTGCAACGATCAAAACATGTTATGTACATGTACGTCGTTTTAAGTACAATTTCCAGCCATTGCACCTTCTACCTCCTTTTGTGTCAATCTTTTTCGCCTAAATTTCGTGTATCGATTATGGCATAACTTATATGAGCGTGTATAAGTTTATATCATGCGTTTTCCATAACACTAAAAGATGCATGTTATACTCATTGATGAATATAAAGAGCATGGAAGTCGTTAAAGTAAGGGTTGCCTTGTTTCAATGAAACAATTACGTCATAAACATAATCATTTAAGAAAATACAAAAACAATATGTTTTATCTGGACATAATCAGGCCAACAAATCAACCTAGCTAGTTACATGAAAAAAGGAAAAAAAATAAATAAATAAATAAAGTAAACGAAATTAAAGCTAATAAATATGAAAGACTATCAGGTTCATTATTTTCTTATATCCTATGACCATTTTAAACTACAATAATAGAATTTTGATTTTTGATTTTTGAGTATGTTTTTTATGATATTATGATTATGATTGTCACAGATTTTATTTCTTCCTCTTCTATTTTTTGAAGGTTGTGATAATAAACTTTCAGTGTTATTTTGTTAGACGTGTACTTTTTTTTTGTCTCGTGTTCTCATTTTACTTTCAACTTTTATTCATGCGTAAACATTAAGAATAATCACATTTCATAACTTTAGTTATTTTGATTATCTCGAAAAGTTGATGATCGCACTTTATGATCGAAAAACCAGAATATTTACATTGTCATTGTCAATTTATATTCTATGAAAATGAATAATCATTAAAATCAAAGATAAAAAATTTTTGGGGAAAAAATTCACAATCTTTTTTATTTCACGAGTAAATTAAAAAAATTGATTAGTCATTTTTATTGGTCGAATTTGAGAATCAGATGAAGCATTATAATATTGTTAATTAAATTAACCAATAATAAAAAAGTGGTATGTCATTAAGCATTAGATTAGATTAGATTAGATTAGACTTAAAAGATAGTACATATCTATATCTATACTCCCTTATAAAGGGTTTCCCACTTTTCTTAACAACCTTACATTTTTAAAGATGTGGAATGTCAATTATGCCCTTATCATTGACCTAATATATATGGAAACTAATAAAACATTTACTTCGTAGTAATTAAATATTATGTTATTTCATAAATCTCTACTAATAAAGCATTTACAAATGATACTTACAGATTGATTAGATAAATTTGAAAAAATCTATTATCAACATAATAACACATTTATAGTACTTACTTTATTCTTTCATATCAAACATTTTTGACTTTATAATAAAATTCAACAATTGGTAAACAAAAATCTATTATTATTTAAAAAATGAGAGAGACTGAATCATGCAAGATAATATAAAAACCGATATCTACACATCTAAAATTCCACATGTGTTAGAAAATTAGCTTAAAGTTACAAAAATATTGAATGGATTTAATAGATATATCAATCATTATAAAACGTTACCGTTAGTAATCGATGTAGGTTAATATTACTAAAGACTACCACCACCATCGGTATCTGTGTTATTCACATTATTGTCAACTATCACCATCGACTACTGCTACATTCTTCTCTTTTGCTACCGTTGCATTGCGCGGGTAATTTACTATAGAATATAATACATTTAATTAACCGCCAATGAATATTATAATATACTTATTTGAAAAGGGTTTATAGTTTGGTTATGTATCGAACTTTGCACCTTTTATCATTGTATGTATCCAACTTTGAAACCTCCTATTGTATGTATTCAAGTTTTAAAACCAACTATTGTATGTTTTTTGCGTGTTTTTTGCTACATAAATTGACATATTTTTTGTAAGTTTAATATATACGCACTACAACAAATATATCATTTATCCACACTTTTTTCTCCACACTTTTTAAAAATGTGTGGAAATTATGTTAAATTATTCACACTTAAAAATGTGGAGAAAATTGTTACATCAATAAGTGTGGAAATCACCACAATTTTCACATATATAAGTGTGAGAAAAAAAAGTTAACACTTAAAAGTGTGGAGAATTTTCAACTTGTCAACATTTAAAAGTGTGGAAAACCATTTGTAACACCCAAATTATCCACACTTTCTCTTGTGTGGAAAAATCATGTGTTACAAATTTTTTGTCACATTTTTAAGTGTTGAAAAGTTGTAATTTCTCCACACTTTTAAGTGTGAGCTTTTCTTTCTTACATATATAAGTGTGGAAAATCATCTTTTTCAATAATTTTTACACACTTTCTAAAAGTGTGGAGAAAAAAGTGTGGTAAAATGATATATTTATTGTAGTGACAATAGTAAGTTAAATGCATACAAAATACGGTTTTAAAACTTGAATACATAAAATAGGAGGTTTAAAAGTTGGATACATACAATAGTAAAAAGGTGTAACTTTTGATGCATAACCAAACTATAGACCCATTTGAAAATGACTAGCTAGAGTCCTATTTTCGACACTTGGTACATGATAACATTTGCTAAAAGTGTACATGCATGACCCTTTTTTAAAAAAAATTTAAAAATGGAACTCTTTTGATGCATGTTTCCTAGTGTTCTCCACAAATACCATTATGATTGAATTTTGAAGTTCATAACATCGATTTAACATAATGGATACCAAGTCAAGAAACACTTAAAAAGGAACATCGAACAATGTTGTTACCTTTGGAGACTTGATTGATCGATGCATAATGTTTGATTTTCGAATCGTGAGTGCAAAAAAGAATTTATTCAACTAAAAGTGCGTTAACAGTTTAATTCTAAAGAATAAGACACGAAAAAAATATCTGGGTAGTTAACTTTACAAATCTTGCATACGGTAAAGAAAAATAAGTTAATTAGTATTATAAACTTGACGATATGATTGAGTCAACTCTGAAAATATTTAAATATAGAAATGTTTTCAACAACATCACTTAATATTGGGTTTTTCTCCTGTGTCAGTATCGTAACAGGCATGAGTTTGTTCACCCATTTTGCAGTCCTCGCAGTTAAAGTCCTAGGATAAATCTAGAATGTGTAGTTCTATTCGAATTCTAGATTTCTAATTGTTCTCTTTTGACATTAGCATCTTGCTATTGGTTATTCATTATTAATATATATATTTCTGCCGTTAAAATAAAAACTTAATATTGGGTTTATTATTTCGTTATGTATTAAACTTTATACTTTTTACTATTGTATGAGTCAACATTTGAAAACTTCTGTTGTATGTATTGAACTTGTAAATATGATCTATTGTACGTAAAATTTCCTTTTTGGGTAAGACCCAAATAGGAAAGTTTCCTTTTTTGACCTTACCCAAAAAGGAAATAAACATACAATAAAGTGATAGACCATATATACAAGTTCACTACATACAATAGAACAAATGAAAGTATGTCGCATACAATAGTAAAAAGTGTAAAGTTTAATACATAACGAAACAATAAACCCCTTAATATTTGTACAATCGATATATCCACGTGTTTTTGCTATGAAACATTTGCCTAAATATATAAAATCAAGAGAAAAAAGTTGAGAAATCTATATATGGTCATGTTTGAAAAGATAAGAATTTCTAATTAAGCCAAATGAGGGCCGACTTTATATATCATCCCTATCTTATCTTAAGATACGATTGATTAATTGGTGCATTATTGTGCCTCTAAACTTAAAGCAAAAGCTAATGAGCTAGAATAATCAGATGAACTTTAACAGTCAAGTATTTCATATTATAGTCATGAAAGCTCCTTTGATCCATCGTGTCACTTGATTTTTTGTAAGGGTTTATAATTTGGTTATGTATCGAACTTTACACATTTTACTATTGCATGTATCGAATTTTGAAACCTCCTATTGTATGTATGCAAGTTTTAAAACCGTATTTTGTATGCATTTAACTTACTATTGTATGTATTAAACTTACAAAAAATACGTCAATTTACGTTGCCAAAACAAGGCAAAAAACATACAATAGACAGTTCTAAAACTTGAATACATACAATAGGAGGTTTCAAAGTTTGATACATACAATAATAAAAGGTGTAAAGTTCGATACAATACTAAACAATAAACCCTTTTTGTAATTCCTAAAAGGGTCATTATAAAAAAAAAATCTTTACGCTAACTGCGAAGGTCCATTGTTGCGGTCCGGTTCCATATAACAAACCAACTACATCCCAAGTGATAACAAAACGTTTAGCATTATAATAAAACGTTTAGCTAGTTAACTAGAGATGTAACTATGATCTTAACTATTTGTATTTTAGAGGTTTTCTATATGATGGTTGTCACATACATAGTATGTCGTGTATTTAGTCTTTCATTTGTTATACTCCGTATTAAGTTTTTACGTGGTTCTTTTCACATTCTTGTAATTGTAACGTTTATTATTCTTTTTTAATATTTGCCGGTGTGAATCCCCCTGCCCCATATATATTAAAAACTACTAGTATTTTAATTTACAAAAATGGTACATGTGATATAACCCATACTATGAATCTCGCTCCCGTGTCGAATATTTTGTGAATCTTATATCCCTTGGACCATATTTTTGTTTCATTGCCGGTCCTTAGTTTTGACGATTAAATTTTCCTGTTAACTCCTATCACGTGCGTCCTACACGAGGGAAACAGGACACCCCCTGGTTTGGCTAACTCTGCTTTTTCTGAAGCTATCAGCATTTGACAAGCCTCAAATTTACTTCAAAACCAACAAAATAGTGCGTCATTGTTAGGGTTTCGCTTGCTAAATTCAATCCCACTGTAACTGTAAAATTGATCGAAACCTCCCAAGATTAAACACATTCAACCAAACTTTGATCGATACCGATTCTCAATTTCTTCAAAACCTCCCAAAGTTTCCATCTTTATTCATTTCTTTACATTTTATCACCTTCAATTTCATCTGATAATCACAATGTTGTACAAAAGAGAGAAAGATAGCATAAATGATTACTCTTGCATGTTCAGTAAGTAACTTTTTGGGATTCTGAATTGTTGATTATAATAATTTCTATATTTAAATGCAAATCTGTGGGGTTTTCTATGACCATGATGTTTCTGTTGCTTTCAGATAGTTTATGCATATAATATAGTGGTACTATTATCATGAATTGTGTGAGATTATTTAAATTTAAGTTGGGAATTTACTTGAGAGAAGGTGGTATATGAGGGAGATCTCTTATGAAGTAGTATTAATTTTATGGCTATTAGGTTAAAATTTTTGTGACTGTTTTCGAGGACCGGTGAATTGGAACTGTGTTTGGTACTATGTGGTTTACCTGGGGTGGGTACACTTGTTTGAGGGAGACTGTTGTTCTTGATATTGTAAATTTGAGAACTTTTTAAGGATACGAAAGCGTAAGCTATCATACATGTATATGTTCATATCGATAAGTTAAATTACCAAAGGGCCTCTAGCCTAGCGGTATGTGAGGTCAACCAGAAGGTGTGATCGTACATATTATGAGTGGTAGGTTGTTGAACTGCAGTCCGAGAAATGATAAAAAAAAAATATAATTTATATTTAAAGGAGTAAACCTGTGACTACGTTTTTACGAATGTGTGTTATTTCACATCCTTTTTTCAACATTTGTGGATTATTTAATCGGTTAATAGTTGTTGTTGTCCGAATTGATTATCAGTAAGAAGAGTGTGAAACCAAAGCCAGGTTTTTAATATGTTGTTTTCACATATACTATGACTTGAGCAGTTACTAATACGTATAGAAAATATTAGAGGTTAATATCTAGTGTTTTTGCAACAAATTAGATACTACTATGAGGTTCTGATTCATGATGAACTTGGTTAAGGTTTAAATATGATTTCCGTAATTTAAGCAAGTCATCGTCTTTTACTATTACATTACGATCTGTGCATGTTCGACATATATGTAAACATAATGAAACCAGAACATGGAGTAGGTGTGTAGAAAGTGTAAAGAAGCATCTTGGAAACTATCGTACATAAGTATTCACTCTTAACTTATATAATTGAAACCGCTAGTCAACACAGATTATATGGTTCTCTAACTCCTTACCAGGGGGAGGTTTTTACTAGTATTATGAATCTTATATTGACGTAGAATTTGTTGTTGATTAGTTTCCTTGTTTACATTATACTTGCTAGTCAAGTATACATCATGTATTGTAATTCTAGATAAGGAAAATGTCAGAAAAAGTTAACATAAGATCGGAAAAAGCTCGAAGTAGGGAACCAAAATCATACTCTACAACAATAGAACTCGTTGTTCAATTTGTGACAATAACAAGATTAGATGGTTAATCTGTTAAACTAATAGGTATGGATATCAAATCTGAGATTTGCTTTCTGGATATCATGGAATTTTGACATTTTTAGGAATAGGATACGAAAACACAGGCATAATAAAAATATATTTATATGATAATTGGTAAATATAAGTTAAATATGATTTCTGTAACTTAAGCAAGTCATCGCCTTTTACTTACACATAACGATCTGTGCATGGTCGGCATATCTGTAAACGTTATGAAACTAGAACATGGAGTAGGTGTGTAGAAAGTTAAAAGAAGCAGCATGTACATAAGATTTTACTATTAACTTATATACGTGATCATTGAGACCGCTAGTCAACACGGATATAATGGTTCTCTAACTCCTTATCTAGGGGAGGTATGCACTAGTATTATGAGTCTTATATTTACTATAATAAATCTCGTACTGACGTAGAATCTTTCATTAAGTAGTGTCCTTGTTTGTATCTGATATAGGTCTGTAGTAAGTCCTTTATGCGAGTTTACGTATATTGCATAACAAATCTTTAACATGCATTCTTTTATTGTTTTTTTTTACATGAAATCTTCTAGCCTTTAACTTTTTGCATGCTTTTAGTACGAAAACCATTATCATTGATATGTTATTCGTACATTGTTGAGCACATGCTTAAACTGCTACTAACATGTATGCATCGTACAGGTTTTGGTTCTTGCACGTTGAGGACTCAAGGTTTTCCTGTTATTACCTTCTATGGCCGAAGATGGCGTTGTGCTTCCAACAGAGAGAAAGTCGAAACTCCCAATCTTTGTTTTCTTCAAAGATCTCAGGTAGTTAATTCACATGGTACTTAATTGTTTAGTTGAATGAACTTTAGGCACTACATACCTGTTGATGATAGTGTTATTTTCTTATGAATACATGAGTTGTTAGATCTTCATTGAGCTCAATATATATTTTTTTATTCGTTTTTTTTCATTACTTTATTTTTTATTTTTTCTGCAATCACTTAATCTACTGTTGGAGTTCTTATGGTCATATAAATTGTTCTCTAGGCTTGCCCTCAAGATGGACTCACTTGGAAAGGAAATACTTACAATTGCGGTACCTGCAGCCATGGCATTAGCTGCTGATCCTATTGCTTCTTTAATTGACACTGCGTTTATTGGTCGTATTGGTATGTATTTTTGTAAGTAACTTAGTTTTTTGCGAATGTATCGTTTCTTAAAACTTCTATTCTTCTGAATAGGCCCAGTGGAAATTGCTGCTGTTGGGGTATCTATTGCTATTTTCAATCAAGTTTCAAAAGTAGCCATATTCCCACTTGTTAGTATTACAACTTCCTTTGTTGCCGAGGAAGAAACTATCGAAAGAATGAACAGTGAATCAATCAAACTTCAGAACACTGAGAAGACTTCGGTGAATAAAGTGGAGACAAAAGAAGTGAAGCAAGATGATGTCAAACTTGAAAACTTGGAAAACAGTTCAACGGTTAAAGAAGAGAAAGCTGAGTTGGCACCAGAGGATGGTATGTCAAGATTGTAGATTAAGCAAAAATTTACGAATAACTTGTATTCTGATCTTGCTCTTAATCAGGTTCCAAAACAAGTCCATGTAAGCATGTGGTTTCCATGGAAAGCAACTCAAATAAGTTGAAGGTCAAAAGACAAAAGCGAAATATCCCTTCAGCATCAACTGCACTGTTCTTTGGGGCAGTGCTCGGTCTTCTTGAAACACTACTACTTGTACTTCTAGCAAAACCATTTTTGAGTTTGATGGGTGTGAAATCCGTAAGCATCTGCATTCTAGTAGTGTTTTGTCTTTAATTCTTTTTAATGTAATATGATTTATCTCACTCCTGTATTTCATGATTGAATAGGGTTCTCCAATGCTATTACCTGCTCATAAATACTTATCATTACGGGCACTTGGAGCTCCTGCAGTTCTTCTCTCTTTGGCAATGCAAGGTGTTTTTCGGGGTTTCAAGGATACAAAAACTCCTTTATACGCAACTGGTATTTCAATTAATTCTTTCTTTATAGTTGATAAGACAACAACTTTTCATGCTTAATGTCTTATAACGTCATTTATAACTTCGCGTTCCTGATGCAGTTGCAGGAGATGTGGCAAACATAATCTTGGATCCGATTCTTATCTTCGTCTGCAAATTGGGAGTTAGTGGTGCAGCCATTGCGCATGTTCTCTCCCAGTAAGTTGACAGATTTGTGTGTTAAATATATCTCTCTTATTCAATGACAAAGTGTGACTAAATGCCATCTATTATTTTGTAGGTACTTGATATCAGCAATCCTGTTTGTAAAATTGATGCAACAGGTGGACCTACTACCTCCAAGTATCAAAGCTTTGCAGTTTAGTCGATTTCTTCAAAATGGTATGCAAAGATTATGTTATGTGTTAATTAATTGTTACCTTGCTTTAGATAATTATAACATGATAAGCATATCAAACTTGTGCTACATAATCAATAGAGAATGTTCCTTTCCCAACATATTCTTGGTGGCTCTCTGCAGGTTTTCTATTACTGTTTAAAGTAATAGCAGCAACCATCTGTGTGACCTTGGCTGCATCGTTGGCTGCAAGGTTAGGTGCAACACCTATGGCTGCTTTCCAAATTTGCTTACAAGTTTGGTTGACGTCTTCTCTTCTTGCTGATGGTTTGGCGGTTGCTGGACAGGTAGATACTGTTTCTTATTTTCTCATAATCCAAAATGTGTACAACTTTTTATTATTGACCCTATACGTTGCTTATAGGACGAGTATAAACCTTTTTGTCAATCTTTCTAGTTAGTAGAACCTACTGAATGTATTAATAACCATAAAGGCCTACCTTCCTACTTCCTAGATGATTAATATATGTTTTTGTGGAATTTTGTAGGCGATTATTGCTTCATCATTTGCTGAAAAGAACTACGAGAAGGCAACAGCAGCAGCAGCTCGAGTGCTACAGGTATACTTGCATTGTATGGTTATCAGCTATACCTGCCATAGATGATGTGTGATGAATTCTGCTCTGGGCTTGTAACAAAAAGTTGATTATGAGTGTTACAGAATCAATGTTGTTTAAAACACAGCTTTCTGTGGACAAGTTATCATTCTTCTTCTTCTTCTTCTTCTTTTTTTTAACCCACAGCAAGTGTACATCAAATAAAATAACTCTTAAGAAATGTTGTAATTTGCAGATGGGATTCATAATGGGTCTGGGACTTGCGCTTCTTGTTGGACTCGGGTTGCAGTTTGGTTCTGGGGTGTTTACAAAAGACATAAATGTCAAACACATAATTACTATAGGTGTCCCGGTATTAGTCCTATCCTTTTAAATGCAATGGATTTGATTTTTGTTGTATCATCATTGTGATTGTCTCATCTAACTTTTCATTTCTCCTGCTGTTAGTTTGTTGCTGGCACTCAACCAATCAATTCAATAGCATTTGTTTACGATGGTATTAACTTTGGGGCATCTGATTTTGCTTATTCTGCATACTCAATGGTTAGTACTGACCACTTAAAAGACAGCTTTTTGATCTGCATTAAATTTATATCTACTTTTTGTTTATGTGAATTTTGTCTTGTTAGATCTTAGTGGCCATTGGGAGCATTGGATCATTATTGGCGCTATACAAAGCTGGTGGTTTCATTGGAATATGGGTCGCTCTATCCATTTTCATGGGATTACGTGCTATCGCAGGCATATGGAGGTATTTCGAAGGGATAACTCGCTTGCATTTTTATCTATGAGGCATCATGTCAGTAAATCATAAGCATCCAACTAAAAAATGTACCGGTTGACATAGTGAAAATCTTTTAAAGTGTATACAAATGCATTAAATCCTCCTAAATCTCCTTTTTATTAAATTATAAAAAAATTGCAGGGTATTTTTGTAATAATATAGCTTATGGAATCACATTTGGCAAGACAAATTTACAAAATTCTGAAAAGTTATTACAAAATGTTTGTGAGTCGGCCTAACGATCACCAAGATGGCCCAGTGGTAAAGCACCCTGATATCCTTACAAGAGGTCTCAAGGTTCGAACCTCACTAGTCGCACATCTTGGGGTGGCTAGGGAAAGGGTCAGAAACAAGCACGGAGATACCCCTGTTTAATCGCGTACATTTGAGTAAAAAAAAAAAAAAAGACACTCTCCCCTGTATAGTAGGGAAAATCTCATTTGTTTGAGGGTCAGCCCAACTTGACCTTGATCCGTTTCAGTGCACTAACCTTTGACCCAACATCCAGCCCGCTCCAATAGGCAGCCTATAACGTCTTTGCTCATATTGAATTCGTTGTTCCATCTTTCCCATTTCGCGATGTTAATAAGTTGCCATCATGACCTAGCGAGCAACAACGCTACACTTGATCAACCACATGTATAAAAACCGAACTGAACCACAAACCACTGATCGAAATTCTTTTTTTACGAACACTTCTAATTCCTTGTCATTATGTATCCCTAATAACCAAATGTGTAATCGTTTACTGATAAGTTGGTATCTGTGTTTGCAGGATGGGAACAGGAACTGGTCCATGGTCATTTCTCAAGAAGTAGAAGCTGGTGATTGGTCACTGAGATTTTGATAATAAAGGAATAAGTTTTTCATCATTAGATGTCGAAACTCCTCGTGTAGGGTATGCATCACCTTACACATGTTTCCAACATTTGTTACTAGTTTTGAGATCTTACATGCATTATGCACTTGAAGGTTCAACAGATAACATCCATTTATGCATCACCCTAAATATACCGCTTCACTTAAAGGTTCCACACAACCTTACATAAGCGTCGACACAACCTTTGTCAAAAAACACTTAAAACATCGATTGACTAGCATCCACCGTTTAACCTTATGCTGCCAAACAAATTGTTAAACCTCATCAGATAACATCCATTTGATAAATTATCATGCATGTTCGTTATATACTTTCAAGTGTAAATGAAAATGGAAGAACCTAACACGTTAATTTTTCCATTTTATAATTATTCTTTTTGCATCTTGTACATTGTAAAAACAACAATAGATGATACTCCGTATGTGAAAAGACGTTTGACAGAAAAAAAACACAAAAACGCTTCACTGTGAACCTCGAAAATGACATTTTTATCGAAACGAATCTTTACATCAATTCCAGTATCTTATAACGTAAAATTTGTAAAAGAAGTTTCATCCGGATCGATAAAATGTCCTATAAAATTTAACAGCTCGTACGTAGATCATGTCTTAAAAGAAGTTGTACGTTCTTTAACGGTAGCTAGGAAGCGAAAACTTTACATTTGATGTTTATATAACGTTCATTTAACCATAGGAAGCAAGAACTTCCTGTTTCCATATTTGTTTAGTTTTTGCTGGAGGACTCTTGCCTTAGTGGTATGAGAGGAACCTTTTAACCAAGAGGTTGGGGTTCAAGCCTCACTTGAGGCGGTGAGATGTAAATATTCGTGTTGATTGTATATAATCGTGTGTTAGATTGTAGGTTTGCTAGTTAAAAAAATCCGTAAGGTGATTAATGTAAAGGTGTTTAGGTTACGATCCGATTGTGTAAGTGTAGGGAGAAAAATGTTGGACGTACACGTTATAATAATACTCCCAAGAAGGATTCGATCTACTACTCTCTCCAAAAAATGTGGAACATAACTTGACCTGATAACGTTATTATCAGCTGTAAAATGAATGAAGTATATACTTTTAATAGTTGGGGTTAGTTTGAGAATGTATCTGATTTGTGTTCGATTTCTATTGTGTGTACCCTACTTACATTTGTTATTTTTAATGCATCCAACAAAAGATGTTTTAATGTATTTCGCTGATGTGTCGCTCGATTAGGGTGTCACGTGACATCTGGAGAGTTTGACACATTATCAAAACGTCACAAAAATACACTAAAACACACATTTTGAAAGTTTGATACATTAAAAATTACAAACTTAAGTTGGATACACACAATAGACATCGCGTACACGTTACTTTAAATAGTTTTGTTAACGATGGTTTCCGAGGGCTATATATCATTAAAAAAAAAGAGGATATATACATAAATAAATAATTGTACTTCAAACTAATTAATAACTATACGGTATGGATTTTGTTATGATTCGAGTACAAATATTTATAAATGTCTGACAACATCCTTTAATTGTTAATATTTAAAATTACAATGTGTGAAATATAACAAACTTGAAACTAGCTAGCTAGTCGATCACCATGTATGCCTACGCAATGTAAGAGTATATATCAACGCTTGATAAAGCTCAGATAGCTAGCAAGTAGTCAGAAGTTCTTGAATCGGTATATATACGTTCAGGGGCAGTTCCAGAAAAAAATTCAAATGGGGATAAAATTTTATAGTGTACATCGAGTATGGGTTATCGACTCAATTTTTTTTTTCTATAACCGAAACTATGTTAGTTGAACCAAAGTGAATCTAGTTCAACATCAAATCGCCCCTGATTATAGCTTCATGGCATGCCTTTTTTCAGTTTTTCCGCAAACTAAAAGGGAAAAGACTCGCATCAAAAGTTGCTAAATGTTTATGCATGCATTTGATTTTTTATCTTGCATGTTAATTTTTTGTATCGTAAAGATTACAATTGTTATATATTGATACGCATTTCGAAGCTTGATCTGAAATAATACATACAAATGTCCTATAAGAGCTTTAATTTCATGTGTATATGTTCATGCATGATTCGAACTACAATTGTCTATATACTACGTGTCGCTTTCAAATAAAATAAAACTCAATTATTAATATAATAATCATTTGTATTTATTAATTTTATGGGAAAATGGAGTGCATCTAATAATAATTAAGTTTGAGGTGCCGCTAGTCCGCTACTGATCACAATGAAGATGTTTATTTGAAATCTTGTGATCATAATTTAAAACCCTACCGATTGGGCACAATTTTTAGGTGGTACTATCACTGCAAACGTTCAGACCCTACGTGTGTAACTAGATAATTCAGAGGTTCGAATCTGTGTCTCGCACATATGAGTAATTTGTGGACTTGTGATTTGCCCGTCATTGATGCTCTTTGCGCGTGAGACAAACGCGTACCATTGAACTATGATATGGGGTCAATGATACCCCCAAATTACTCTTTATAATTTAAAACCCTATTATATTTGAGGGTCCTACTAAAGATACCTCCTTGACCCACTTTTTCCCATCTCTTACCCCCCTCAACCATCTAATCAATCACACCATGCTCTTTTTTTTTTTTTTTACTTTCTGGGTATACCCCATCTTTTTCTAATTCCTACCCCCTGTTTAGTCTAAAACTGAAACTGATTCTGTACTGAATTGGGACCGATCTTAAATAAAACTGGACTGAAAAAGGACTGCACAAGGGCCGAAGTGGGCCTGGGGGTATCCCCCAGTAATTCTGGGGGTGGCTTTAAATTTTCCCGTTTGATGAGTGATGATATTTTAACAAATTAATTTGATAAATCCACTAGTGCATCACCTGTGTGTACAATACAAGTATTTAATGCATGATTATGGTGGATCTATCAAATTCATTAGTGGAAACATCAACACCCTTATTTGATATTTGATTGGAACCGATATCACAATAATAAATCATAAATCATAATAATTCACAGGACCGTAGTTATATTTATCCAACAATAAATAAAATAGAAATAGAAAATCAAATGATTTTTATACATAAAAACCTCCCAATGAAAAATAAATACATAGAACCCTTAAACCACTTAAAACTCACCCTATATGAAGGATTTTACAATGATGAACACTCATTACGTACAAACACTCTTTCTCAACAGTAAATTACGATCACTCTCACATCATTGAATCACCTTTGACCTATCTCACATGGATTAGGGGAATATCGGACTATTTGAAGTCGGTTGGTACCGATTCGATACGGTACCAGTATGGTACGAGTACTAAGCACAACTTGATAATTTTGAAAATCCCTTTTGGAGGGACTTTTAAAAAATGGCACTAATCATCGTAAAATCTATAGATATGCTTGAAATCATGACTTTGACATTAAAATTCTCAAAGTACGTAACTTACAAAGGGTATAACCGTATAAGAGTCATTAGATTTTTCATTTAAGGGTTTTGAATAATAACATGAGTAAATATGAGAATTATAAAGCTTATATATATTGGATATATGTAATATTATGTTGTTTAGTTGGGTTTTGAAAGTTTATGATGTATATATGATATTATCCCTTAACTTAACATCAACTTCAATTTTAAGTTATATTAGCAATTAGTGTTTTGCCCGTCCAATAGACGGCTTGGGATTATAGTTTATTTGATTTGATAAAGTTTTTTAATTAATAAAAAATTAAAAGGTTCATCTAATGAAAAAAGAAATCTTAATGTAAAGATGAAAACGTTTAAAAAATTTACAAATCTCGTAACATTTTCTTAAGTACCAAATCTGTTATATACTTAATTAGTAATCTTAATTAGTAATCTTACCGTCTTAATTATAAATCAACACCTTCAAACCACTTCGAAACTTTAATCTTGAAAGACATACATAAAAGTTTGAACCTAATCGGAAAAGTTCATAACAATTGACAACTATTTAAGGAATATTGATTGATTAAAAAAATATTGAAAATTTTACCAAATATATTAAATATTTATAAAGTTATATTATTGAATTTAGATTTTATTCATCTACTTAAAGAGTAATGCATTTGTTTATATTTTTTTTCAACTAATATTGAATGACTTAATTTTCATAGATATATACTCCATCCGTCCCAATTTTATTATCCACTATTGACTTTTGGAGTCTTTCTTTGACAACATTGACCTTAAATATTTCTGTTTGTGTTATATAATACTTGATGCAAATTATACCAATGAAAATACATTCAAAATCCAATCCATTCATATATTTTGCATCAAATATTATATAACACAAACAAAAATATTGAAGGTCAAAGTTGAAAAAGAAAGACACCAAAAGTCAAAAGTGGACAATAAAACTGGGACGGAGGGAGTATATATTATAGAGAAGAGTTCAATTGAGACCATTTATTTTGTGTGAGAATGGGAGAACCAATCATAATATGCCATGTGTCACTTTTTTCTCTCATCTACGTTTTTAAAAATTAAATATCTCACAAACGACAAGTCGAAAAATCATGAAAATTGCACCATATTTTTCAGCGTTTTATCCTCTTCGATTTGCCGTCCATCAAGGCATACTTCCGACGAACTTTTTTTTTTTTCCATTTTTTGGTGGGTTTTACATATTAGTAACAAGGTGTTAGTGATTGATTATACATTGGATTTAGGGTTTAGGGTTAAGGTTTAGGGTTACGGTTTAGAGTTAGGGTTTAGCAGGGTTTAGTGTTAGGGTTTAGCAGGGTTTAGTGTTATGGTTTAGCAGGGTTTAGGATTTAGGGTTTAGTATGATTTAGGGTTTTAGAGTTTTATAAAGCGTTTAGGGTTTAGGGTTTGGGGTTTAGGGGTTAATGTTTAGGGTTTAGGGTTGGGAGTTTGGGGTTTCGTCCCGAAACCCCCGAAACCCCAAACTCCCAACCCTAAAACCTAAACATTAACCCCTAAACCCCAAACCCTAAACCCTAAACGCAACACTGTAACATACGTGTTAGTAATGTGAAACCCACTAAAGATAATGAAAAAAAAAAACTCGTCGAAAGTATGCCTTAATTGACGATAAATCGAAGAGGATCAAACGCTGAATCTAATGGTGCAATTTTCATAATTTTTCGATTTGTCGTTTGTGAGATATTTAACTTAAGGGGTAAATGGGTTTTGTATTCTCTTTGTACACATGGCACCATATCATTGGTTCCTCTATTCTCACACAAATTTTTAGTCTCATTTGAACCTTACCCATATATTATATAAATAGTAATTTAAGGAGAAATGAAATCTATAACTTTTGAAAATGTAGGAAATAATTTTCAAAACAAAATTATTTACATAGTTAGCGACACAAGAATGGCAAATTTGAATCGTAATTTAAAAATCACAACTCAATTTTAATTTAATTACATACATAGACTTCAAGGAATGGATCTAGCATAAAGATTCATACTCTCATGAGGCATAAATATTAAAAGTTTTAAAAACATAACTATTATATTTAATGACCCAAATTATAAAAATCTATGAAAGTCTTCATATGCATCTTCACCTATGAGATGTCAGTTTTGGTATTTCTTACTTACCTTACATTTGTTCCTCTTCATTTCTTATTATTTATGAAGTAAAAACTCATCATCAACATATTCATGTAAATGAATATAATAAAGGCTTTATGGTACGGATCGTCAACGTACTTTACTTTTTGTTCCAATATCACCAATGAACCGATTTTATTACCAAGGTTGGCAACGAACTCTTTACTTTTAGCCCAATGTCACCAATGAACTTATTTTATTACCAATATCGACAACGAACTTGTTAAAAATGTTTCGAGTTCACCAAAATACTTTTTCTTAACGAGTTACGTTATGAATATACTGATGTGGTGTTGCAATGTCATTTCATTTATGTGACCATGCTTTCACGTAAACTAAACATGTACACGTATGGTTAACTTTATCTTCTCCGATCAACTAACATGTAAATTTTGGTTATTTTTACGCTAACCATCACTGTTTCTTGCGAATCTAAATGCAATTGCTATAATTTTTAAAAAAATAACCGAAAATTACATTTTAGTTAAATGAAGAACAAGAAGTTAACCATGCGTGGACATGTTTAGCTTACGTGGAAGCTTGTTCACATAAATGAAATGACATGGCAACACTACATTAGTAAATTCAAAACGTAACTTGTTAAGAAAAAGTATTTTGGTGACCTCGAAACATTTTTAAAAAGTTCGTTGTTGACATTGGTAATAAAATAAGTTCGTTTGTGTCATTAGGACAAAAAGTAAAATTTTGTTGTCGACATCGGTAATGAAACCGTTTCATTGGTGACATTGAAACAAAATGTAAAGAGCAATGATACACTTACAAAAAGTTTACTAAAATATGTTTACAAAATGATGTGTACCAATCATGTAAGGAGTGAAAATCAAGAGAGAGAAAACAAATCTTATTTTCATTGGTCCACATCATAGTCCACCTCATTTTGTAAGAAAATTTATGTAAACTCTTTGTAACTATATCATTTCTCAAATGTAAAGTACGTTGGCGATCCGTACCATAAACCCTATTATAAAATGATCACTTGTTTTAATAAATTGAATCCATAGTTGAGTGTTATTTCAAATTCTCTTACATGTCTTCATACTTGTCATCTATGACGTCTGAAAAATCTTCTCCTATAATAACTTCATCCAATATTTTCTCACGATTAAAATCATCCTATTAAAAATTCATATCATCATGTAAAGTTTAATCATCAATCAATTTATCTCATTTCTAGTTTTCAAATTTTCTTCATGTTTCCATTTTTTAGTTTGCAATGCACTCCACATGTACAGTATAAAATGTTAGTAAAATATATGATGTGTATAGAAAAACAAGTGTATGAAATTATGTAAAAAAAGTGTATGAAGTTATAATGTCTTTAAGGATATTGAATGACCTTCTAAAATTGTAAATAAACTTTTATGGAATACGTCATTAAGAATACTAATTACTTTCTAAAATTGTAAGCTTATATAATATGACAAAATGAATTTAGCAAGTGAAGAAAACGTTGATACGTAAAACTTTGGCTTACTTGTCAAAATTGATGGTTCGTTTACAGCCACACGATCAACCGTTCATCTTCCCATATAAAAGGAGTGACTATGTCACTTTTCACTTTTACGCTCACTATTTTTCTTGTGCAAACGAACTATCATTTTCAAAATCCTAAAATACCATTGTTCATTCTAAATCTCCAAAAATAGTGAGATCAAAATTCTTTCAAAATAAATATGAAGCCACACCACACGTTAAAGTTTTATAAGGCTATGTTGTGGATACTAATCTCATCATAACTGTTCCTAAGAACAATTACATCGCAAACCTTTCAACCTACAAAACAGAGTATGCCGAATGGTGAGATGTACACAGAATGGCTCTGTGAGTTCTAGTATACATGTTCTCACTCGGTCATTGATGAGGTATTTCACATTCAGGAATTTATAGAAAATGGAACAAAGAAAATTTTAGTCATTGATGACATTCTCTGCACTATCCTTCAACTAGTAGTGTATGCTATCTATGAACCCTTGCTTAATGGTGATGTTTCCAAATGAGGAATAGTCAATCTCACTGGGATTGACTGTAAATCCACTGTTGATGCAAACGAGGTTGCGGATGATCGAGTTTTTTATGTAGCGAGTGTGTATCGTGGGTGTCAACTAGAGATTAATGACCAAATCATTATAATAAAACCCTATGAGAATGAGAGAGTTTGATGTTGTGGTAGGTACGATTGGCTTGGTAAACACGGTGCCATCATCCAACGTGAGAAGAAAATCATTCGTGTCACTTCCCCGAGTAGGGGAGTTATTGATATCCACGGAGAGAAACGAAGATCGTCCTTATCCGTTTGTAGTTATGCCCGAGCTAAATGGTATTTTGAACATGGCTGCCAAGCATTTCCGACACATATTGTTGATACTCAAAAATCACCACCAAAATTTAATGAAATTCTTGTTGTGAAAGAGTTTCTCGAAGTTTTTCTCGAGGAGTTATCGGTATCCCGCCTAATAGGCAAGTTGAATTTTGCATTGATCTTGTAGCCAGAGCAATTCCAATTGCTAAAACTACATATATACTTGCACCATCTGAAATCTAAGAGTTGATGAAACAGTTGCAAGAGCTACTTGATAAGGGGTTTATTCGTACGTCTTCTCACCGAACGGTTTGCAGATTGTTCGTTGAACGATCGGTTCGCTTACATGCCTTGTGTCGGTATCCATTGTCTTTGATAGGGATAGTAAATTCACTTTGAGATTTTGGTCGAAATTACAAGAGGATATGGGTAATCGTCTTAATTTGAGTACGGCTTATCATCCTTAAACCGATGGTCAAAGTGAGCGGACGATTTAAACTTTGGAGGATATGTTGAGAGAATGCGCTATACACTTTGGTGGTAGTTGGGATACACACCTACCACTAGCCGAGTTTTCTTATAATAATAGTTATTACGTGAGTATAGGGATGCCACCTTAGAGATGCTTTATGGGAGGAAATATAGAACTCCAATTTGTTGGCGGTGAGATTGGTCAACGAGAGTTGGCAAGTACATATGTTAAACTACTGAAAAGATAAACCAAATTCGGGAACACTTAAAGGCGGCACAAGATAGACAAAAGTTCTATGCGCATAAAAGAAGACGTCCAATTGAGTTTCAAGAGGGAGACCGAGTTACATTAAAAGTGTCTCCGTGGAAGGGAATCATTTGATTCAGAATATTCGGAAAACTAAGTCCTAGGTTTATTGGACCTTTCAAAATCTTGACAAGGGTGGGAAATGTAGCTTACCGTCTTGAGCTACCCAAAGAGTTAGAAGGAATCCACAACACTTTCCATGTATCTTACTTAAGAAAGTTTTTTGTAGACGAGGGGGACTATGTGGTTATGTGCCATTAGAGGAGATAAAAGTGAATGACAAGTTCAACTTCATTGTGGAGCCAATCAAGATTTTAGATGTAAAAGTGAAGAGATTAAGGAACAAAGAGATTCGGTTGTTGAAGGTGCAATGGAAACATCGCAAGGAATCCGAGTTTATTTGGGTACCCGAGGAGGAGATCATACGTTATTACCCGGTGTTGCACCAAGCATGGATTGTGGAGACACAATCCTAATATGTGGGGGAGAGTTGTAGCATCCCAAATATTGTATTTATATATTTATAGTAGAAATTTTATTTAATTACATTAGTATTTGGTGTTAAATACTGAATGTAATGAGTTGGATTGAAAACGTAAATGAGTACTAAGTTAAGGGGCTAAAGGAAGAATATAGAGACTTGAGAGACTAATCGTGAGCAATGAGGTTTCTTTATGGTGAAGAAAGATAATTAATAAAATACATCTCCCTCCACCAAAAATATGGAAAACAAAATTACATAGTTTGTGTTGGTGTGTGCGCGTACGGTGGGAGCAAGAGAAGGAGAGGAAGAACACAAATCTAATTGAGTACAATTTATTACTATTTGAGACTTCTAAACGTCCTAACTCTTTTAATTTGATGTTTGTGACAGTTTAGTGGATGAACCCAAAATTGAAATTTTGAAAAAGGGGAGTTATGGATGTAAGGGGGTTACATAATTATTATTGAGTAGTAAATATACTTATATTAATGATATTGGTGTAAAGAAGCTTATTTGATGAGATTTAATAAATTGTGAGTGTCTAGTGATTTTATGAAAATAGATATTTCTAAATGAGAAGGCGATTGTAAGTTGTTGTTGTTTTTTGTTAGTCCCGTTTAACTAAATAAGTTAACAACTACTAACACAATTAATTTTAGAGGGAGGGTGAATACAATTTTTCAAGATTAAAGTAGTTTTATTGATTTGAATCAAAATAGTACTTTACATCAATTACTTGCGGAAGAGAAAAGACAATCTAATCTAAGTAATTGAAACTTGATGACAAATTTAAATATAACAAGTCACTCAGCAAAGGGACGCTGATGACTATCAGTGATCTCAACACTACTAAAGTGTTGGCACAATGCTCGCTGACTAACAGGAGTGGTTGCTATAGATCAAATGTTATATTTAATGCGATTAAGGTGCATTCAATACGGTTGTTGAGTAGAGTATTATAGCCATAAATCTTCAATAGTATTCAACGAATGATATTATTAACCGATTGAATATTTGTCAAAGATTTAATAAATCTTTTTGGAGATTATTAAATCTTGACAACTCATTCATGGAAAGGTATATTGTATTTAAGAGTACATATTTACAGAAAAAGTAATGAACTTTTTCTGCAAAGAAGAATAGTTGACTTCTAGTATTATCACCCACAATATATACGGCTATTATCCACCTTGTTGATTGAACCTTCTCGGGTACACGGGTATTTGTCAGACCCGTGCACCTAGCTTTGGAAATAGTTGCTGGATCAGGTAAAGATAACTATTGATCTTCCACTTCAATCAGAAATCTTCTATCTTTATCTTCAGTCTTCGACTTCAGATAAAGGCTTTAGTTAATCTCTAGCAGCTATTAATAACTTGAGTAATCTTTCAGGTTTGATCAGCGTGTATAAATATGTTGATGACTATTTACAAGTTACAAGGGACGCTGCTCTACATATGCAACGAAACCACAAAGGTTCAAAAGGGACGCTGAAGATTTATCATATAACACCCCTAACTTTCAAACCATTAATTTAATGTATTTAACTCGAAAACGTAGAATTTAAAACATATTTCACTCCTATACATTATATAAAATGTACATAAACTTGATTCAAAACTTGACACACAATAGTTTAAAATTTCTTAAATCATAATACCACAAACGAGGTGTTATATAATTTTAACATTTTTGATTTATCACAAAATATATCGGAGTTCACGGTTTGTCAAACATTCCTTGCAAAAGCATCAGCTTCCTGCCCGCCCTTATCTCAAAACATGACCTGCAGGAAGTAATATGGTGGGATTAACACAAAGCTAAGTGAATGAATATGTCACAAACAATTCAACTTAGTATAACTATCAGTTTACATCAAGTAACAGTAAACACACTTTAATCAATGAGGATCGGTGGTTCTTGAGAAACCCTACTGCCGCGGTGGCTCTCAAAGAACACTTACCGTCCATCTGTATGGCCAATACAGAAGAGACCGATAGCTAATTGTTATTATCATCAAACACATGTTCTACACACAACACATGTACAAAGTCCCTGTGTTAAACACACAATAACAACTATCCCAACAAACATGTTGACTTTAATAACAACTGATGCCCGAAGGCCAGATAGCACGTAGATTCATAGTCAATAATTCAGACTAAACAGTCTAACAATTATATCTACGTTTACTTGTTGTAACCAAACAGTCACAACTAAATCAACTGTGAGTTCCATATCCACTCACCTGAATGTCTCAGTTCCAAACTCAGAAGTCTTACTTTACTGAGTCTTGACTTGATCTGAGATCCAAAACAGAATATAAGTTAGTATACCATATCATAATTTATAGAGCTTACTTCAAGTTTATAACATCGACAAGTAAGCATTACATAGTTTAAACCTATATGAAACTTATGCAGTACAAGTATTAAAGCTGTAACAAAATCACAGAATGACACGAGTTACCCGCCGGGTAACCAAAGTACCCGCCGGGTACCACGACTCTTTCCAGCTCCAAACTCGACCAGAGCCAAATCAATTTTACCCGCCCAATTTACTAGCCGTATAACATATTACCCGGACCAAAATTACAAAGTTACCCGTCGGGTATAGCTTTACCCGCCGGATACCCGGATTAAGTGGTTTACCCGCAGGGTAGGGCCTTACCCACCGGGTAACACCCATCTTCCAGACCTGCACGACCTGTTTAAACCCTAAACCCGAATTTCATAACCAAACAACCAAAACCATGTTTCCAGCTCAAACAAGTTCACCCTCAAACTTACTAACAATACATACATCAATTATCTACTTAAATTTCATACTGATGTGGTAAAAGTATAGGCAATTATAATCACAAGTTTTAAATTAAGGAAATACAAAATAATATTATCACACAATTCAGGCAAGATTGACCCGTTCATGTAATATATCTTAATAAGTAAGTCCAAATTCGAACACAAGGAACACAAGAAACGTGATTCTGATTTATAACTAATTATCTATTTACTTCTAATTACAAATATTTACAATTATAATACAAATAAATAAAGGATCCAATTTACAATAATCTACAAGATAAGGGGGACATTTTAGTTCCGAACGAACATATTTATATTTATATTTTGATACAGATTCTAATAGATAAGTTTCATGAACAACTTAATAATACTCAAATGGATAGAAGATTATAATTATTCAAACTATTATTTATTAAACCTATTATATGTACTTATGTCTATTTGCTTTGTTGGCTATTATTACTGGTGAATTACTAATGTAGAAAATTACTTAAGGTTAAGCTAATCTTCATCATAGCAATACAATCATAAGGTTACGCAAAGTATCACTAATTAATAAGATCTATCAACAGTTTATTAATACAATTTCTAAGGTTTGGCTTGAATCACAGTATTACTTTATATTAATGAATCATTCTTCGTCTATCGCATAAGGTTAAGATCAAGAAATAAACACAATCACTTAATTTATATAAACTTAATATGGTCATCCTCGTTTAATATAAATCAGTCTAACTATGTCAAGAACAATCATCAATATATCATAATAAAGACAATTCTTGTATAATAAACATTCAATAATATAGTTCCAACATAAACATATAATTCATATAATAAATTCAATAAACATTCATTCCAATAACTATAACGAAAACCTAATTAACAAGTAATTCAAATAAACAATATCCATAAATTAACTTAATTAGGTTATTAAAGTTACAAGGATAAAGAAACCGAACCAATTGTAGAACCAGCTTCTCCTAGGGTTAAAAACCTTCAAACCCTAGCTCCTTAACCTCCAAAATCGCACCTTAAGTTGACCTTAAACCCTAATAATCAGTTTTGGTATTCTTGAATCGTATATCAAAAACCTAAACTTAAGCCTCTATTTATACTTTTTATGGCCGACCTCCCAACCGTCGGTTGGGACCTCCAACCGCCGGTTGGGCTTTCCAACCATCGGTTGGACTGAATTCCAGAATATTCTTAAAAACGGGCTTGGGCTTAATTTTGGACTCTCTTAACTTCATCTACGGCTTTAACTTCTTTCTTGGCCCAATTCTTCATTTTAACACTTTTAGTCTTCAATTCTTCAAGGTTTAAACTCCTTTTTCTTCATTTCTTCATTTTCTTCAGTTTCTTTCAGTTTTGGATTCGTTCTTGTTCCTTTTTCTTCAATCTTCATTTAAAATACATCTCTGCAAATATTAACAAAATAAGTATCTAAAATCATATAATGCACTAAAATGTATATAAATATAGGGATAAATTACTATAAAATATACTATCTATTTGATGCTTATCAAATATCTCCACACTTAAGTTCTGCTTGTCCTCAAGTAGAATACTGAATAAAATTTAAAATAAGCATCAAACTAATATTTAAGAATCAGAATACCAATACTAAAAATCTGTTTCATAAATTAAAATTTAAACAATTTAATTAACATGGATAACTATAATGTATAAATAAAATTATTATTATTTGTGTAATATAAAGCTCATGAATGATTACTAATATATTTGTCCACTTTAAACAATCTATATTCATATTTCTGAATACACCTTTATTGTTAGTATGTATATTACTTATGATTTCCATATATGATATACTCTTAAATTTAATTATACAATTTTATTTAATATTCCCATTAAATATATAAAATACATTTTTAAGAATCAAGACATTGGTGACAGGTCTGCATTTTCATGCAACAGAGCGACATAACTTGATTCAGGTTTAAGCAAAACCAGACTTGGTCAAACCATTTTGGAGACCTTATTAGGTATCTTTTATTTTTAAGACTTTTCAAGTACTTTTGACTTGTGTTTGCTTAATTTTTAAGTATATATTAATAGAGACCAGGTCTATACTTTCGTATAACAGAGGAAACCATCAATATATACCCCCAAATGTATTCACATGAGTAAAAAGATATAAAAAATTATTGCATAATAAATTTAAAAATTAAGACTTTTATGTCATACATCATATTATGTACCATAAAATAATAAACAAATTATTTAATTATTTTATTAAAATTCAGAAATCTTTATATAGATTGCCTATTAGTACATCATATCATGTAACTATATATCACTTATTATTAAGTAGCTTACGTTATATATACAAAACAGTTAATCCATATTAAAGTCTAAACTTTTAAATACAAAACAAAACTTTTAACAAAAGTATTCTAACTAATAAATACTTAGTTATTAACTTAAAAATTTTAAATTTTTAATAAAATTTAAGAACAATAGAAACTTAAATGATTAATTAAAGAAATTCTCTTTTTACGAACCCTATCCCCACACTTAAATTATACAATGCCCTCATTGTATAAAAATTGATAAACAAAAGTGAGTAAGGGAAAGAAAAATAGAACAGAAAACTCCCCTGACTGAAATTATGAATTTCATCATCGGCTAAGAAAAATCTGCTTGGTTCATTCCTTCATTTCTTGAAAAATAATATACAACATCCACACTTTCGTAGTTAATCACGATTGCATTTAGCATATGCAATAAGCCTTTAAACCCCTCGGTATCCCGAGTGGACGAGTTATAGTCTCGTGAGGGTTTCCAGTGAACCTACCCACAAAGTTCAATCCTGAAAATAAAAACATAAAAGAAAAACATAACATATAAAAATAAACATGGGTTGTCTCCCAAGAAGCACTTTTGTTTAAGTGTCGGTAAGTTCGACATGATCTGATAAATTATTCTTGCAGAGTTACATCTGAAGTATGTTCAATAACAGTATCTTCATAATATTTCTTTAAACGATGTCCATTAACTGTAAAAATAGCTCCATCGAAGGCTATCAAATCCACACTTCCATTTGTATGAACTTGGTGAATAACAAACGGTCCGCTCCATCTGGATTTCAATTTACCCGGAAATAACCGAATACGTGAATTATATAAAAGCATACGTTCTTCAGCAACAAACTCTTTATCTCCTCGAAGTCTTGCATCGTGCCATTTCTTCATCCTTTCTTTATAAAACCTTGAATTCTCATAAGCATTCCAACGAAGCTCATCTAACTCATGTAACTGTAAAAAGCGATGCTTACCAACTTCATCGGTATCCATGTTGCATTCTCGAAGTGCCCAATATGCTTTGTGTTCTATTTTCACTGGTAAATGACAAGCTTTTCCATAAATTAATCTATATGGAGTACAACCCGTAGGTGTTTTAAATGCTGTCCTATATGCCCAAAGTGCATCATCTAACTTTTCCGACCAATCTTTTCTGTTGGAACCAACAGAACGTGCCAAAATACGTTTTAATGCACGATTGGTATTTTCAACTTGTCCACTAGTCTGTGGATGATAAGGTGTAGCAAATCGATGACTAACTCCATACCTTTTTAATACCTTCTCTAATTGATTATTACAAAAATGAGTACCTCGATCACTAATCAATGCCTTGGGAGTTCCAAATCTGGAGAATAATTGTTTAAGAAATTTCACCACAACTCTAGCATCATTTGTAGGTAATGCTTTTGCCTCAGCCCATTTAGAAACATAATCCACAGCTACTAATATGTACCTATTACCGTGACTCATAGGAAATGGTCCCTTAAAATCAATACCCCAGACATCAAAAATTTCACAAACCTGTATACTAGTCTGCGGCATTTCATCACGTTTAGAAATGTTCCCAGCTCTTTGGCAAGAATCACAATTCCTAACGAATGCATATGTATCTTTAAAAATCGTCGGCCAATAAAAACATGCGTCAAATATTTTCTTTGCAGTGTAACTTGGTCCATTATGACCGCCTACTGGTCCTTCATGACAATGCTTTATAATCTGTTGAGCTTCTTTACCATCTACACATCTTCTAATTATGCCATCTGCACAGTATCTGAAATGGATCTTCCCAAAAATAATACTTTAAATCATAAAAGAATTTCTTCCTCTTCTGGTAATCCATCCTCGGTAGAATTTTAGTAACCAAATAATTTGCATAATTCGCAAACCAAGGTATCTCTGTTAATTCTTGTATTGTCATAAGTTTCTTATCCGAAAATGAATCTTGAATTTCCTCTTCCACTAATGCTTCCAACTTTGGATTTTCTAACGTTGACAAATGATCAGCTGCGACATTTTCAGCTCCTTTCTTATCCTTGATTTCAATATCAAATTCCTGCAACAAAAGAATCCATCGCAATATGTCGCGCCCCCAGCGGTCGGTCAGATTTTACTCCGGTCGTTGGTCCAGCCACCGAGACACACTACAGGGTAGTTTTAAATTTATAATAGTCGGGGGGAGCCTAATCCTCCGTACTACCTACTGGAACTGGTATGAATACCTGATACGAGTAAGTGGTAAGAATGATCCAGGGTCGTTCCTCACGACGGCAGAATTAAAACAGAGCTATTTCCGATTAATCAGTAAATATGCTAGGGTTTTAATAAGTTGGAAGGTTTTTGTTTTAGTTTTTATATTTAATTAAACTAAACTACTGAACTAATAAAACAATAAACTAAAGGGAGACTAGCATATATAACACTTAAGGATGACGAAGATTTACCATGACTTAGAATAGCTGTTATGATATTTTAGTTTGAAAACGTCTTTTAAAGATTTGTGTCATGCATTCACATAGATACCCTGTGGTGTAAACACTAGTACCCTACTGATCGGGTTAACCGATCAATATGTCACTGAGTACTAGGCTGTCAAGATTCTGATCAGATCGGACTGTCTTAAAACCCCCCTCACCGTCTCTTATGATGAGACCAAGTGACCCTCCAGATGGGGTGCAGGAATAAGGCGACAGTCCGCAATTTATCCACTGACCTTTCTTTAACACATACAGAGATATCTAAGCTGGGCAAGGCATTTAAGATTAAGACAATTGGTGACTGCTAACTTATACATTAATGGTTGTGATTGAGTTCAGCGTTATTCGGCTGTGATACAGTCTTCAACTTACAGGTTTTCCACGGTTACATTGTGTATTCACCCGTTTTACAGTCTTTTCTGGATCACAGACTCAGCCAGGATGTAATACAGTGTTCAGCCTACGGCCTTTTCATGGCTTACCGGATACTCGGACGTTTTAGGGCTTTATCCTGGATTACATACTTTACGGCTATCTGAACTCATTATATCTAAGCTTGTATTATAGTAAAACCATCTATGATAGCTGAACAACCCGTTCACTTTATAAATCCCAGCCCAATAAATCCCTGATTAATTCACGGTGTACTATACGATAAGTTGGGCAGTATTTTCACAGCTTCAAAATCAGACCATGTTTATTTTGGAAAACATAGATAGGTAGTGACCGTTTGATCAATGGTTAGCTATTCCTTGTCATAAAGGTTCTAAACACATTTATTGGAGGAAAGGTGATAGTTTAGTTTGAAATCATAAATGTATAGTTAAACAGCACCACAAGTTTTCAAACCTATCTGTATTACATTTATCATGTTTATGAAAACATAATCATTAAGGCATCAACAGTGTTATTGTATGTCTAGTATGCAGTACCTAAGCAACAATCAAACAAGAACATGCAATAGGACGGAATACTAGCATCACAGTACTGACCTAAGGATTACATCATGGGTACCCCGGAAGTTGTCCCAAAGATACACAACAGATAAGCATGAACCTAATCTATCTCTAATCCTATGCTTCGTGTCCCTCGGATATGTTTCAATCAAGGGAACAATGACCATGTTGAGTTCGTTGATCATCATACACAGAATAGTTGGCAATCCTACTTCTAGCAATTGGTCAGGTTCTAGGGAGGAGGATACAAACCACAGCATAAGTTAGACAGATAAACGGGCAAAGGTTCAGCTTATAAGTTCACAAACAGTTTAGATTCATACAGGCAGAGTAACGGCATGTTACAATTGGGAATCATTATTTCCACAACGGATTGTGCCCACGACTTTCATAGCTTCCACGTTCTGTACTACACACATTCGTGATGATTCCGACGCTATACAAATGAAAGCCGTATAACGTTACCTCCGTTGTTTCATAATGATGTTATCCCAATTAAATACATCACAACAAACTATTCACTAATCATGGCAAACGTACAAGCACATTACTCACAATGCATAGCAATAGACATTTATAATATTAATAAATCACATACATCAAACAAGAACCATATGACAAATTAATAATAGAAAGGATAGAAAATACCGATAGGAATTGCGAGCAGAATAACACTTGTATTTCTTCATTAATATCCAAGCATTACATAAGCTAGCCTCTACTAATTAACTACATAATTAATCTAAAAGAAAGGTTTCCCTCCATCTAGTTCTCCTCTAACTCCTAAGAGTAGTGCTAGAGAGAGAAACTAGAGAGAGGAACTAACTACAAGAATAATTCTCCTCTAACTCCTAAGAGTAGTGCTAGAGAGAGAATTCTAGAGAGAGAAAGAGAAGTATGGAATGAGAGGTGTGTGGAATGGTGGAAATGAAGCCACTATTTATAGGAGAAGGGAGGTAGCCTTGGTACAAGTCTTGAAGCACAAGATACAAGATTCAAAGCAGCATACGGGGCAAGCGGACCAGGGGGAGTCAAACGGTACCTCACAAGGCAAACGCCCCCCGTATACGGCACCCTAAGGGCCGTATACGGCACCTAGGGTACCGTATACGGTACCTAGGTGCCCAGGGGGGGTTGGTGCTCCATTTAGCCTCCATTGATTTCTCGGTTGCTTGGTTCGTCCGTATCTTCTTCGTTTGGAGTCCGTTTTGCTTGATTCTTGCGCCGTTGGCTTCGTTTTTCCGTTACGCTTCTAATGACACTAAGTTTTCCAAATTTGGAAGTGTTTGAATTTTGCGTGTTCCGGATGACGATCGGCGGGCTTCCAGACTGCACATCTTCTCCGTTCTTCGTCCGTTTCTTCTGATTCTTTCACCTCCTGTCTTGTATTTTTCTATGAAATCATAAAATATGAATTAAGATCTAATTACATAAGAAAATCAAGAAGGGAATATTTAAGGTGATAGTTTTGCCTCGGTTTGCGTGTTATTTGGACGTTTTAACCGATTTTTGCAGCAACATCTATATTTAGACTACCTTGGTGATTTTTAGTAAATAATGATAGTTTGGGAATGTTTTCACCAAATAATAGTCCAAAAAGGGCGGAAATATGTACTTAAAAACATGACTTTTTAGGTCACATCAAGTATCCCACACTTAGAAGTTGCTTGTCCTCAAGCAACAACTCAGTTATGTCCAATGAAAACATTTTTATAATAGTTTGGGTGAGTTAAAAATATTTCCAAGAAGTCACCACTTTGTCATATGGGAAAATTATTTAGAGAACACAGGGAAAGTTAAGATGATCTTTTCAGAAATAAGTACTGACTTTCCCAGGCATACTTTCCAAATCTCGTGATCTTGGAGTATACATGACTAGGCGATCTCACTAAAGGTGGTCACTCGGGCTTCCTATCATTCTAGCACATTTGAAATCGCTCAAATAGCCAGTCATGCAGCACTCATCATCATAAGCTTGGTCGAGAATCGGATCTCCACGACTCAGGAAGAGGACGACGCTAATTATCCCAAGACATTCAAGTGGGTTGTAATGTTTGCGAGGGTTAAGGTGTATGGATAGTGGTGATTTTTGGTTGAAAGGGTTGCTTATCTTAGGCATCCTAAGAATCATGAAAAACTTATTGTAGAACGAAGAAGATAGCTACTCGTCTTCTGTCGGATCTTCCTTTGAACGGTTGATACTTTGAAGCACTTAGCTTTATTTTCTTTTCTTTCTCTTTTCTTTCTTCGGAACTTCTTTGCCAGAGAATTTCCAAGGATTTTTTTTTTCTTTTTCTTTCAGAAATCTCTTCTTTCTTATCACGGACTTTTTCGAGTCTTTTCTTCTGGTGCCAATTTTTCGCACCTTTGATTTTTTTCAATTTTGGTGAACACGAAGGAGTAGATCAATTCAGAAGAAGATTCTTCAAGATTTTTTTCATAATCCTCAGAAATTCTAAGATAAGTTGTTGGGAATTTTGGATAAGTGGGTTAAAAATGTAGGGTTTGGGAGAAATGAAAGTTTTAGGCTCAACAGGGTTTTCTAGGCGGATCATCGATACTAAAAATGAGTATCAGAAGGGTTTTGGGCTTGAAAAGGTATGTAAAAATTGGGTTAAATCCTAAGCAATGTTGAGATCATTTAATTGCACCTATACCGAGTACGGTACTCACCAATGTGGTCTCGAAACGTATATTAGGAACAAGTTCTAATTTAGAGACACTAGCATCGGCACACACAAGAAATGAACAATGTAGCATTTAAGATGAATGCTTTTAAGGCTCAAAACCTCACTACAAATATGGTTTGTATGTACCTAGCCATTCTCCTTTTAGATTATCACTACTTATTTAAGAAATTTCTACCTTAATTTCCCTAATATTCCTGAATAACTGACTCATATTAGAGATGGTTCCTTCTGAAAGATATTATAACTCAAAAATAGCAGAGCTAATCGAATGATTTGGCCCATACTTTATTAGTTTTGTTAAAAATTTTGAAAAAATTTGAGGAACATTTTCCGAGTTGAACTATTCGGACATAAAAATCTTTAAACATCCAATCCAAGGTATTCTATACCTGCTATCCCACACTTAGAGGAACATTGTCCCTAATGTTCTCTTGAGTTGAGATTGTACTGTAAAGTATAATCCCACAATTAGAGTTTGAACATATAGAAAATGTTACTCAAGTGTATGTAATGGGCTGGAATCCCACACTTAGTGATAAGTTTTAGGATAGAGTATAGATTACATCTTAGATTAACAGGCTAACAAAGCAAATTTTAAATCAAAAAACGGAGTGAAGGTTTAGAAACTCCCCAGATGACGATTGTCGTTATGAAGCTGAGATCGGTAAGTGAGAGGAGATGAAGTGGGTCTTTGATCCTCTGATTCCATGAAGAGCGGTTCAGCTTTGCACGTTTTGATCTGGTGCACAATGCCTTGTATCCAGACTTAGCAGAGAATCATTCCATCATGTAAGTGGAGATTCTTTTTGGTGAATCCCACACTTTAGTGTTTAAAGATTTAGATACAATTCTTGCTAAGTGGTTGCAGTGCATCCCACACTTAGATCTTTGGCACGTGCGAGTTTCGGAAGAAGATAGACCACGCTCCTTCCCTTAGAGATGTATGTAAGATCCGTGGTCCGCAGGTGTGTGAGCTTGTTTGTCTGCCTTTGATTCCACGGTTTCTTCCTTGAATGCTCGTCATCTCTTGGATCTTCCAGTCATCCAACATCCACTCAAATCACCAAATTCTCTCGAAAATAACTAAGACTAAAAGGATAGATTGTAGAAAACAAAGTAAAGTGATGCCGCCCTCTGGACACAAGCAGAATCAACCAATAAACACCAAATGTTTGATAACCCTAGATTTTCACCGACAAACTGATGTAATGAATCTAATGTTGTTCTTTTATCGGCTGAGATCTCCAGTTTCCAATTTAATCCCGTATCTATTCCTTCATATGAATGGTCCCTGATGGTGATGGTTGTACGTGTGAAGGGGTGGATGGATGGGTGAATGTGGGTGGCTATGGTGATGGTGGTGATAGTGATGGTTTCGGGTTCCATGATGTAGTAAGGTTTAGCTATAGGACTTGGAATTTGTGGGCACATATGATGAGTATTGAGCTAATCAACTTGATGAACTAGTCATAGACAACTAGAAATCATCTTCGTATCTAGAAGTGTCATCTCTTATCCCCTGCAAAGCAATGATCCAGAAGTTCCCAAATTTAATGAACTGTAAGCTCCCCTTGTCTTCTTTCCATTATTCTCGAAGATTCTTTATCCGTAGGCATCAGTTCCTGTCTGTTAGGCATTTGTACAAGTAGAACAAACAAACATGATCTAACAAATAAGTGATTATTCTCCAAATCATAGATTCACTGGTTTGCGAAGAACCTATCAAAGTAAGTGCTTTGTAGATGAAACAAACCAGTGTATGACTTGGAGTCTAATCCTCCACAAAAAGTGTTAGTTGCCTATAATTTCACCGCATCACAAATAGCAGATATGGAAACACTAGCATGAGCATTTAAATTAGGCAACCAAGTATAGAGATTTCCAAAGCACATATTTTTAAACGAGTTGGAACATAATACACATATTAGCATACAAATCAGGTTTTCAGATGAATCATTTAAAGATCTTATATGTATGTTCACAGAAATATATGTAAGTACCTCCAATGCTCGAAATATGTGAATGGCTGTTTAAGATGACTAAGGTTCCTAATTCTCATTCTAGTAGGTTTCCAAAGTTTGTGAGTGAAGGGGATATTAGATAATGGTAAAAATTGAATGTTGCAATAGAGTTCAAACAAGTGGGAGTAGGAAGTTTTAAGGTTTTGACAAAAAATTGACTTTTAAAGAAGTAATTTCGCAAACCATCCTATTTGTTCATAAAAATAGAAAACTTGGAACATTCATTTTAGGGTTTCATCTTCTACTTATTGGGTTAGCTTCCTATTTAACTACTATTACAGAAACTATGTTAGACACTGGTTGCCTCCCGAGAAGCGCTTGTTTTTGTTCGAGTCTCTAGCTTGACTCTAACACTACTTATCGGGCAATCCTAGGGGCTTCCTTGCATCCATTAGTAGACACAAGGGGTAATATTGGTACATACCTAAAAGTTTAAAGCAGATTAAGGCTAGGGTATGTCCAATATAAGGAGATGGTTCGAAGTGAGGGAATGGTTTTACCGGAGGTACCACAAATCTCTCAACTTCTACTACCTCCTTAGGTTGGATTGTCAGAATGGGTTGGTCAAAGGAATCCTCACCTCTAAATGATATATAGGACATTATATGGTTGAGAGATGGTTTGAAGGGAAACCATGACGCATAACCCACCTTGCTTCCTATGGTCTTTTTGTCAATGATAATGTTGTACTCTGGGCATGGAGGTGGGACAGTATCCATTTTGGTCTCCAATCTTGTAGTAACACTCTCATCAACTACTTGGGTGACAGGTTCTATGGCATTTGAAGGTTCAACTAGATCAGGGGGTGATTCATTTAGAAAGATAAGTGGGACAGTGTCAATCACAACTTGTTGCGGAATGTTGTCAACCACGTCGGTTTGAATTGGAATGAGATCACTTCTCAGAGTTGGTACGTATTCCTCCGGTCCTTCTGAAGCTGGGTCTTCTGTGTAAATTTCCATCTCCAGGCTCTCTACTTCTATCTCTTCGTCTACCTCGTCATACTCATCACTCCGGCCGGAAGTTTCAAGTTGCAATGACTCGGAAAGTTCCTCTAGAATGAACTCCTCATCGGTTTCGGATGTAGATAGGTTGAGAATAGGTGGAAGTGAAGATTTAGAAGATTGGGTAGGTGAAGGGGTGGAAGGAATTTTGCAACCGGACTGATGAGAATGAAAGTCTGTATCGAAGGATGTGGATGTAGTCTGTAAGTGCCTATCATTTTCCTGTAGCTAATTGTTTGTTATAACTTGATTCCTAGCTTCATTACTACTCACTTGGACTCGTGTTTGTATTTCAGACAGCTTATCAGTACATCTTCTAAGCATGTCTTCTTGTTCTTTAAGTAGTTGCTCAAGTGGGTTGTAGGAAGGTGAGAAAGTATTACTACTGAGATAAGATATGGGCATATCTCTCAAGTCAGAACTCTCATATGGTGATGGTTCGTGTACAGGCTAAGATGATTGTGGGTAGATATTGAATGGTCCAGGATAGTAAGGCTGGTATTGATGTGTTTGGAAAGCATAAGGGTCATAATGATGTTGAGATTGAGGATCTGAGTACCCTATGTTATCCGAATAAATCATACTATTCCTTTGACATTCGTTATCTACGTAAGCATTACTTCTGCATCTACCTTGGATTGATTTAGCAAGACTATCAATTTGATCTCTTAGTTGTTGTTGAGTTGCCATTTCCCAAGATTTCAGCAAAGACAGCACACGAAGAAGGTTTTTTAGAATTGAAGTTGTAGTATGGAGGGAAGTTATTCTAAGCTAATCTAAGCTAACTACGCTAATCTACGGGCGGAAACTTCTGACAAGGAAGGTGAATCCAAGTAAAAAAGGATCGCTTAAAAACTAATTTATCCAAATAGGCTCCGAATCATACTACCGTCCCCGGCAGCGACGCCAAAAACTTGTCGCGCCCCCAGCGGTCGGTTGGATTTTACTCCGGTCGTTGGTCCGGCCATCGAGACACACGGCAGGGTAGTTTTAAATTTATAATAGTCGGGGGGAGCCTAATCCTCCGTACTACCTACTGGAACTGGTATGAATACCTGATACGAGTAAGTGGTAAGAATGATCCAGGGTCGTTTCTCACGACGGCAGAATTGAAACAGAGCTAGTTCTGATTAATCAGTAATTAAGCTAGGGTTTTAATAAGTTGGAAGGTTTTTGTTTTGGTTTTTATATTTAATTAAACTAAACTACTAAACTAATAAAACAATAAACTAAAGGGAGACTAGCATATATAACACTTAAGGATGACGAAGACGTGGTTTACCATGACTTAGAATAGCTGTTATGATATTTTAGTTTGAAAACGTCTTTTAAAGATTTGTGTCTTGCATTCACGTAGATACCCTGTGGTGTAAACACTAGTACCATACTGATCGGGTTAACCGATCAATATGTCACTGAGTACTAGGCTGTCAAGATTCTGATCAGATCGGACTGTCTTAAAACCCCCCTCACCGTCTCTTATGATGAGACCAAGTGACCCTCCAGATGGGGTGCAGGAATAAGGCGACAGTCCGCAATTTATCCACTGACCTTTCTTTAACACATACAGAGATATCTAAGCTGGGCAAGGCATTTAAGATTAAGACAATTGGTGACTGCTAACTTATACATTAATGGTTGTGATTGAGTTCAACGTTATTCGGCTGTGATACAGTCTTCAACTTACAGGTTTTCCACAGTTACATTGTGTATTCACCCGTTTTACAGTCTTTCCTGGATCACAGACTCAGCCAGGATGTAATACAGTGTTCAGCCTACGGCCTTTTCACGGCTTACCGGATACTCGGATGTTTTAGGGCTTTATCCTGGATTACATACTTTACGGCTATTTGAACTCATTATATCTAAGCTTGTATTATAGTAAAACCATCTATGATAGCTAAACAACCCATTCACTTTATAAATCCCAGCCCAATAAATCCCTGATTAATTCACGGTGTACTATACGATAAGTTGGGCAGTATTTCCAAAGCTTCAAAATCAGACCATGTTTATTTTGGAAAACATAGATAGGTAGTGACCATTTGATCAATGGTTAGCTATTCCTTGTCATAAAGGTTCTAACCACATTTATTGGAGGAAAGGTGATAGTTTAGTTTGAAATCATAAATGTATAGTTAAACAGCACCACAAGTTTTCAAACCTATCTGTATTACATTTATCATGTTTATGAAAACATAATCATTAAGGCAGCAACAGTGTTATTGTATGTCTAGTATGCAGTACCTAAGCAACAATCAAACAAGAACATGCAATAGGACGGAATACTAGCATCACAGTACTGACCTAAGGATTACATCATGGGTACCCCGGAAGTTGTCCCAAAGATACACAACAGATAAGCATGAACCTAATCTATCTCTAATCCTATGCTTTGTGTCCCTTGGATATGTTTCAATCAAGGGAACAACGACCATGTTGAGTTCATTGATCATCATACACAGAATAGTTGGCAATCCTACTTCTAGCAATTGGTCAGGTTCTAGGGAGGAGGATACAAACCACATCATAAGTTAGACAGATAAACGGGCAGAGGTTCAGCTTATAAGTTCACAAACAGTTTAGATTCATACAGGTAGAGTAACGGCATGTTACAATTGGGAATCATTATTTTCACAATGGATTGTGCCCACGACTTTCATAGCTTCCACGTTCCGTACTACACACATTCGTGATGATTCCGGCACTATACAAATGAAAGCCATATAACGTTACCTCCGTTGTTTCATAATGATGTTATCCCAATTAAATACATCACAACAAACTATTCACTAATCATGGCAAACTGATAAACGCTCAGAAGTACTATATTTTAGTAGTATTTTACCCCTAATCTTGGATGTTTCTATTGCATTTAGTTAAGATTAGATATTGATTTCGTTCATATTTGCAATTAGATGTGGAAATGGAGCGTTTATGAAGAAATGAACAGAAAACAGTCAATTAACGAGTTAAAAGATGTATTTTTGAAGAATCGTGTGAAGCCGAAGGATTTAAGAGTAAAGATAACAAAGAAATGGAATAAATGAAGAATTGGGCCATGAAGGAAGTATTAATTCGGATTTATAAATTGTGGGTTTAAAGAAGATAAAAGAAGCCCAAAAGAAAAGTGAAGTGGCCCAAAGCTATGTGTCCAAGCCGTTAGGTTAAAAGGTTGGAAATGAGGTTTAGCCGCCGGCTAAACAATATGACCGGCGGCTAAATGCTATTTTTGGAAGGCGGTGTGTAACGCGTTTTGTTGCCGTGTACAAATGAAGCCGACCGGCGGCTAAACATCTTAGCCGGCGGTCAGAAGGCCAAAATCTCAACTATAAAAGGCCAGCCTTGGCAGACGTTTTTACAACAATTTTAGATATGTAATATATACTTTTTATTTACGATTTTTGCAGTAATTAGGTTAGGGTTTTTATCATTTTGAGTTTTAGGTATGTCATGGAGGCACAAGGAGTGATGGTTGATTTCATTTCAACCGATCTTCGCGTGATTCGTCAATGGGTTTGTATCGTTTACTTTATATCATTGAAGAATTTGATATTTAGTTTTCTGATGTATTCTTTTTTGATGAATTGATACATTTAGTATTTGTGATAACGAACCTTGGATAATGATCGTTGAATGATTTCATTTGCACGTTTGTTAATATTATTTAATTGAAAACCATTATGTTACTCGTAGATCCTTGTTTATTGGTAACTAGTAATTATTTGTTGCTTCACGTGATTAATGATGTTAATGAGATTGAGTTCCTTTAAGATTATTAATTATTGCTAGTACTACCTTAGGGTTTGGGACTATCACTAAATACGTTGAGTCTGATAGGTCGAGCATACAATGATTATCTACTTTAAAATGAACAAGACAATAAGTTAATTATTGGGTATTGTTGATTCATACCATTAGAGTAATTATAATGAGTTGTGAATGCTTAATGCATAATTTAGGGAAAGGCACACAATTGACTGATCATCTTGTGACATTGGAACCAGTGTTTTATGTTGGACCCTAGATTATAGGAATTAGTTGGACCCGAACCGTTGGCTAGTTCACATTCAACTTAGTATTCATTGAAGAATTTGGTATTAGGTTGATCTAAAAGAAATCACAATTAGATAATTAATGTGCAAATGAATCAGAATATATGAATCTGAGCGGAGTTATTACATACTATTTGTTCCTTCCTATTGTATATAGTTGTTTATTTTAATTCATTTAGTTTATTTAGTTTATTTTAATTTGTTATTTTATAAATCTTATGTTCATACGGAACTAAAGCGTAACCCCCTTTTTTTGTAATTTAAAAAATTATTATTTCTTTTTATTCCATTTTCCCTGTGTTCGAATCTGACTTACCAAATCTATATTTACATTCGATCGGGTATTCTTGCCTGGTTGTGTGATAGTATTAATAAGGTATTTTCAGTTATAAATAATAAAACAAGACGCGCTTTCACACGCATCAAGTTTTTGGCGCCGCTGCCGGGGAAAGCGGTAATAAAAAGAATGTAATCTTGTAAATTTTTGTACATTAATTGATTGTGAATATTGTGAATATGTTTGTATCTTTTGTTATTTAATTAATTTTGTATTTAGAAGTATGTGATTTTTAGCAAATGAAGTATAAGCAATTGGATGCTAAGGAAAATGTCAAGGAAGTTGTTAAGGAATTTGCAAGTTTGAAGACTCCCCACAATGCTGAAATAAATGGAGAAGTAGCCAAAATTGACAGGCTCAACTGATCAAACAGTGCCTATAGTGGAGTTTTCTTATTTCAATTTTCGAATCTCAATTACTTGATTACTTGTTTATTTGTATTTTACTTCATTTTTTTTATTATTATTATTTGAGTAAATTAATTGTGACATTTGTTAGTATGTGTTAAGATTAGATTAACTGTTAGTAGGTGAAAATATCATTAGGATTTTTAATAAAGTTTGTTTTAGATATAATATAATTAGGTAGTTTAGAATAAAAGTTTAATTTAGTTATATAATTACATTAGATTAGATTAATTAATTAAATTAGATTAAGTAATTAAATTAGATTAGGTAATTTAAATTAAATTAAATCTGTTCGGATGGGTCAAATCTGATAGGGCCGGGTCAAATTTCAATTTGACCGCCGGCTAAGAGGCTTGACCGCCGGCTAAGTCGCCTGGGGTAAATAAACCGGACAGACCCTTTCTTTCCCATTTGAAACCCCAACTTTACTCAAAAACCTCTAGAAAAATTTCCGATTTCCTCTACACTTTAGCCGATTTTAACATTGAGCTTTGTTAATTCATCAAAGGTATGTAACTCTCATGTACATTCTCGCTTCCATTTCATTTTTACATTAATTTTTATCTAGGGTTTTCACATTTAGGGTTTCTTGGTTAACCACCCGAATTTTATGCTTTTTTGTGTGAATCCTTAGTAGATGATTAATGTTAGTTCGTAATTGCGAATTTTGAAATGATTTTGTGACAATGTGATTGAAGAGTTTATTATTTTGTGTTTTTAATGAAAGTAGGTGTGATTAATTTGGTTAGGTTGTAGGGATATGAAATTTAGGTTTAGGTTATGCTGTTTGTTTGGTCGGAATTATGGGAACATGCGGTTTGACCGTCGGTCAACGCCGGAGGTAGCCGGTCAACGCCGGAGACCGTCGGTCAAGGCGTCTGACCGCCGGCCAAATGGGTTTAGGCAGAATTTAGGCCATTCGATCTGTATATGTATATTTTGCATGTTTTAATAATCTAATTTTTAATGTTCAGGTTTCAAAAAGATTAGTAGGTAGGTTTTCGGAATTTTAGTAACTAATTGTAAGTAGTTAAGTTTAAATAAGTTTTATGTAAATATGATTATTATGTGAATATTATTATTATGTAATGTAATGTGTATAAGTGAAATTGTTTAAATTAATGGTAGATATGTTTAGTTTTTGTAAGAATTTTTATTATGCTTTGATAAAGGGGTATATGTATATTTCTAATAGGCTAAATTATGTAGGTTCATGTTAGCTATAATTTTTGTACTAATTATTTATGTAGCTTTTTAATAAATGTGTATTTAATTTCATTTTTATTACTAGAATTCTTTTAATGTTTGTAAGTTTATTGTTTCAGATGGAGTATGATATGCGTGTAGATAGGGGAGCTGCTGTTGTTGCTAACCCCATTATTCGGACTCACCCTATTCTTCAGTTTATGCATGGTGCTATCTCACATGGAGATCGAGCGAGGATGCAGACGAGCCTTAGAGCCAACATTGATCAGGATATTATAGCTTCAGATGTGTTAGACTGGGATTTTATGAACATGGTTTTAGATCCTGAAACTCAGGAGACAGGTACTCAGGCTTTACACCGTTTGTTGACTGTTACTTATTATCTTGAGGATGGGAGTGCTGGTTTTGTCTCATATGCTTGGGCTAGATTGTTTGGTATACATGAGATTATTTTCAGGGAGTTAGTTGTTGAGTTCTATAGCTCTGTTAGGTTTGATATATCATCTGAGGATGTGTTGGAGCATACTCTGACCTTTATGCTTGGTGGTGAGCCACGTACTTTGAGATTGATTCAGTTTGCACAGGCCATTGGGTTGTATACTGTTGATGAGGAAGCTAATCCTCATTTTAGGGATTTTCTGAGAACTGCGCGTACAAATAGGTACGATGATCTGGAGGTTGTTGCAGGTTGGGTAGATATAGCCAATGGAGAGTTTGGTACACGAGGTCCTTCTGATGTGTTAGTGAGGAGTCCAGCACATAAGCTGGTACATAGGATGTTATCTCATTCGATCTGTGCTAGGAAGACAGGGCATGAGAAGGTGCATAAGATAGATTTGTTTTATTTGCATTCTATTACTCAGGGGATGAATGTGAATCTTCCTTGGAGATTGGCGGATTGGATGACACATAGGGCTACAGGTACGAAGGCTTCGAGTGTTATTTGTGGTGGTCAGTATGTGACTAGATTGGCTAGGTGGTTTGGACTTACACAGGAGATGTATCAGTCTTGTACTCCGGTTATTCCTGGTATGCAGTGGATGGGAGCTCACAAGCTCCTGGAGATTTCGGTTATTATGAGACCTTTGGAAGGAGATTTCTACATTTGGACTCCACCATTGGTTGCAGGAGGTAGACGACAGAGGAGACGTCGTGAGGCTCAGCCACAGGCTGTAGATGTACCAGTGATAGAGCATGCAGCGGTTCCACCAGAGCCACAGGTTTATCAGGGGCCAATTTATGATATGTATCATTTGCAGCAGGAGATTGGTCGGATGCATGAGTATCAGCAGCAGCAGTTTCAGCAGATGCACCGTTATCATGAGCATGATAGGATTGTGCAGGATCGTAGGTATCAGGAGCAGCAGTATTACTATCGTGAGCACCAGAGACAGTTTGATTATTCTACTTCTTTGATGCACCAGCTGTTTGACTACCGTCAGCTACCTTATGAGCCATTTGTACCATCAGTGTATGGAGGACCATCCGGTGTTCGCAGAGATGGAGAGGATGGTGATAGCGATTGATGTGGTTATGGGTTGTTAGTATCCTATCTAGTTGTTAGTAGTATTTTATTTAGACATTTTTATTTCTATTATTTGTTGGATGACTGTATCATTATGCTAACCTTTATTATTCTGAACTTATTATGCTATGCTAGTTTAATTTTCAGGACGTAATTTATTTCTTGGTTTTATTTTTGAACTTTGTGGGTGTGTTCCCTGGAAACCCTCACGAGACTAAACTCGTCCACTCGGGATGCCGAGGGGTTTAAAGGCTTGTTGCATATGCTAAATGCAATCGTGATTAGCTACGAAAGTGTGAGCTGTTGTATATTTCAAAGTTTGGAAGAACCGCTAAACTGTTCCTTTTCACACACACGATTCTAGGGGAGTTTTTCTGTTCTAAGTTCTTTTCTCTTTTTCCATTTTAGTATTTTATTATTTGTACAATGAGGGCATTGTACATCTTAAAGTGGGGAATGGGAGAGAAAAGAGTGAAGTTTCCACATAATTGTCCTATAAATAAGTAGATAATTTTGTTAACTGTTATCTCATTAAGATACGTAACTAAGAGGTTATAATTTGCCCGTTTTTCAACCAAATTTTTGATTTTAAATTTGTGTTTTCTAAAGATAATTATTTTGTAACAATGTAGTTTAATTTTAAAAAATTTCTATATTTTGTAATTAAATATTAATTTGTGAAAAATGTTATTTAGCTTCATTATATGATGTATTGATAGGCGATTTATATAAGAATGTTTGAGCTTTTAAGAAATGAAATTAAGGAGTAGATATTACCTTTTAGATGAACTTTAGCTATGTATGACGTATGTCTTAATTTTCATATTAGTAATATGTGATATGCCATATTTTTGGGAATTTAATTAACATCATTTGGGGATATACTGGGTGTTGTTTCCTTTGTTGTACGAAAGTACAGACCTGGTCTCCGTCAGTATATCTAATAAAAAAGAGCAAAAGAGTTTAATAACTCATGATTTTAAAATGTAGTCAAATTAAGTCGCTTTGTTGTACCTAGGTACAGACCTGCCACCAATGGTTTGACTAAAAACATTATTGCTAAACCAAAATCAAGTTATGTTGCTTTGTTGTGTTGAGGCACAGACCTGTCACCTCTGTCTTGATTTGAAAAATGATTGTTTTAATTAAAATTTCAAAATATGTAATATTGGCATATTATGAGTATGAAAGTATATAGTTTTTGGGAGTTTAAGGAAATATCTACATGAATAATAATGAGTTGAGCTCAATTATTCGAATATAAATTGTTTAAGTGGATAACAATATCAATAATCATTATGAACTATTTGATGTTTTAAGAATAATAACTTAAGGTGTAGATTGTTTCTATTTAATCTCATAGTTTCTTAATAATTGTTTTTAGATTTAACAGATTTTTAAATTTAAACGTTTGAGTTGAAAATGGGTGATGTTGTGTAATTCCTTTGTTAGTTATTTAGATTAATTGAGATGACTGTTTTCTTAAGAATTTGATTTTTGAATCGATAGTCTACTTGAGGACAAGTAGGATTCAAGTGGGGGATGTTTGATAAACGCTCAGAAGTACTATATTTCAGTAGTATTTTACCCCTAATATTGGATGTTTCTATTGCATTTAGTTAAGATTATATATTGATTTCGTTCATATTTGCAATTAGATGTGGAAATGAGCGTTTATGAAGAAAGGAACGAAAAACAGTCAAATAACGAGTTAAACTATGCATTTTTGAAGAATCGTGTGAAGCCGAGGATTTAAGAGTAAGAGTAACAAAGAAATGAAGAATCGGGCCATTGGGGAAATTTAAATTCAGACTTAAACATTGTTGGGTTAAAAAAGAAGAAGCCCAAAAGAAACGAGAATGGTGGCCCAAAGCTAAGTCCAAGCCCGTTAGGTTAAAAGACTGGAAACAGCATTTAGCCGGCGGCTAAACAAGCTGACCGGCGGCTAAACTTTAAACATGGAAGGCGGTGGCAACGCGGTTTGTTGCCGTGTAAAGATAATGCTGACCGGCGGCTAAAGCCAATAGCCGGCGGTCAAACGTCCTGATTTTCAAGTATAAAAGGCTGCTCAGGCCAGACGTTTTTATATACTTTGACAACCTTTTACAATGTAAAATATACTCTGTATTTACGATTTTTATCAGTTTTTAGGTTTAGGTTTTTATATTTTTGAGTCGTAGGTACATTTTAGAGGCACGAGAAGTGACGGTTGGATCCATTTCAACTAATCTTCGAGTGATTCGTCATTTGGTTTGAATCTTTTATTAAATATCATTGAAGTATTTGGTATTTAATATTATGATCCGTTCTTATTTGATGAATTGATACTTGTAGTATTTGTTTTAATAAATCTTAGATTATGATTATTGAATGATTTCATTTGCACGTTTGTTGAGTTATTTAGTTGAAGACTATTATGTTATCCGTGAATCCTTGTTTATTGGTGCTGTATTGATTGCTTGCTTAACGTGGTTATTAGGATCATTGAGATTGAGTTCCTTTGGTAATAGTAATCATTGATAATTATGAACATAGGTTTATAGTTATTGCTAAATACGTTGAGTCTGATAGGTTAAGAATTAGTAATCAATATCCCTAAGATGAACAAGACTAATAAGTAATTATTAGTAGGTATTGTTGAGTCATACCACAGGATAATTATAATAGATCGTGAATCCTTAATGCATAATCTAGGGAGCACTCTAGATTATAGGAATTAGTTGGACCCAAAACGTTGGCTAGTTCACATTCAATTTAATTTCATTGAAGAATTTGGGTTAAGTTGATATAAAAGAAATCACAACTAGATAATTAACGTGTGAATGTATTAGGATGTATGAATCTAAGGTGAATTATTACATGCTATATGTTCCTTTCATATTGTACATTAGTGTTTATTTTATTTTAAGTTTTGTTTAGTTTTATTTAGTTTATTTAGTTTATCTATTTTGATTTACTATTTTATAAATCTTATGTTCATACGGAACTAAAGCGTAACCCCCTTCTTCTGTAATTTAAAGATTATTTATTCTTTTTATTCCATTTTCCCTGTGTTCGAATCTGACTTACCAAATCTATATTTACATTCGATCGGGTATTCTTGCCTGGTTGCTTGAAAGTATTTATTAGGTATTTCTATTTATAAAACAAGAGACGCTTTCATAAGCGACATCACAAACATACAATCACATTACTCACAATGCATAGCAATAGACATTTCTAATATTAATAAATCACATACATCAAACAAGAACAATATGACAAATTAATAATAGAAAGGATAGAAAATACCGATAGGAATTGCGAGCAGAATAACACTTGTATTTCTTCATTAATATCCAAGCATTACGTAAGCTAGTCTCTACTAATTAACTACATAATTAATCTAAAAGAAAGGTTTCCCTCCCTCTAGTTCTCCTCTAACTCCTAAGGGTAGTGCTAGAGAGAGAAACTAGAGAGAGGAACTAACTACAAGAATAATTCTCCTCTAACTCCTAAGAGTAGTGCTAGAGAGAGAAAGAGAAGTATGGAATGAGAGGTATGTGGAATGGTGGAAATGAAGCCACTATTTATAGGAGAAGGGAGGTAGCCTTGGTACAAGTCTTGAAGCACAAGATACAAGCATCAAAGCAGCATACGGGGCAAGCGGACCAGGGGGGAGTCAAACGGCACCTCACAAGGCAAACACCCCCCGTATACGGCACCCTAAGGGCCATTTACAGCACCTAGGGTACCGTATACGGTACCTAGGTGCCCAGGGGGGGTTGGTGCTCCATTTAGCCTTCATTGATTTCTCGGTTGCTTGGTTCGTCCGTATCTTCTTCGTTTGGAGTCCGTTTTGCTTGATTCTTGCGCCGTTGGCTTCGTTTTTCCGTTACGCTTCTAATGACACTAAGTTTTCCAAATTTGAAAGTGTTTGACTTTTGCATGTTCCGGATGACGATCGGCGCGCTTCCAGACTGCACATCTTCTCCGTTCTTCGTCCGTTTCTTCTGATTCTTTCACCTCTTGTCTTGTATTTTCCTATGGAATCATAAAATATAAATTAAGATCTAATTACATAAGAAAATCAAGAAGGAAATATTTAAGGTGATAGTTTTGCCTCGGTTTGCGTGTTATTTGGACGTTTTAACCGATTTTTGCAGCAACATCTATATTTAGACTACCTTGGTGATTTTTAATAAATAATGATAGTTTGGAAATGTTTTCACCAAATAATAGTCCAAAAAGTGCGGAAATATGTACTTAAAAACATGACTTTTTAGGTCACATCACAATAAACGAGGGCGCGCATCCTGCTTATTAAACAAATACTTCAAAGCAGAATGGTCAGTATAAACCACAGTTTTAGTTAAGACAAGATATGAATGAAATTTATCGAAAGCAAAAACCACTGCCAGAAGTTCCTTTTCCGTAATTGTGTAATTTTCCTGAGCATCTGTTAATGTCTTACTGGCATAATAGATTGGCTTAAACTTCTTATCAATTCTCTGTCCTAAAACAGCTCCAACCGCATAATCACTAGCATCACACATTAATTCAAAAGGTAAATTCCAGTTTGGACCTGTCATAACTGGAGCAGATACTAACTTTTCTTTTAATGTATCATACAATTGTTTGCATTTGTCTATAAATTCGAATTTTGCATCTTTTTCCAACAAATGATTCAGCGGTCTTGCTATTTTTGAAAAATCTGGTATAAATCTCCGGTAAAATCCAGCGTGTCCTAGACAACTCCTTATTCCTTTTACATTTGTAGGATAAGGTAATTTTGAAATGGCTTCAATCTTTGCTTGATCTACCTCAATTCCTATTTTGGATATTTTATGACCTAAAACAATTCCTTCTCGAACCATAAAGTGACATTTTTTCCAGTTATGAACTAGTATTGCCCCTTCACATCTCTGTAACATCTTCTGTAAATTCTTTAAACAAGAATCAAATGAATCACCAAATACCGAGAAATCGTCCATAAATACTTCCATGAAATCTTCTACCATATCATGAAATATTGCGATCATGCAACGCTGAAATGTAGTTGGTGCATTACACAAACCAAACGACATCCTTCTATAAGCAAAAGTACCAAACGGACAAGTAAATGTTGTTTTATCTTGATCTTCTGCCGCAATCGGTATTTGAAAATATCCTTAAAATCCATCCAGAAAACAATAGAACTCCTTTCCTGCTAGCCTTTCTATCATTTGATCAATAAATGGTAATGGAAAATGATCTTTCCTGGTAGCATCATTTAATTTCTTATAATCAATACAAACTCTCCATTACCGTCCTTGTTGGTATCAAATCATTCTTTTCATTTGGTATAACCGTTATTCCGCCTTTCTTTGGTACAACATGTACTGGACTTACCCATGGACTATCTGAAATAGGATAGATTAATCCTGAATCCAGCAATTTAATGATTTCTTTTCTGAAAACGTCTTTAACATTCGGATTCAATCTTCTCAATGGTTATACGACTGGCTTAAAATCTTTTTCCATTAAGATTTTATGAGTGCAGTATGTAGGACTGATTCCCTTAATATCCGTTATTTTCCATGCTATTGCTTGTTTATGCTGTTTAAGAACCTGAACTAATCGTTCTTTCTCTGCTTTTGATAGTTTTGAAGATATTATAACTGGCAAGTCTGATGTGCCTTGTAAATAAGCATATTCCAAATGCGATGGTAGCTCTTTAAGTTCCAACTGTGGTGGTTCTTCAATAGATGTCTTGATCTCAAATATCTCTTCTTTAAAACAAGGAATATTGTTGACAGAATATGGTATTAATTCTTTATTAAGAATTTTAGCAATTGGCTGTATTGATTCCTCTGTAGGATGTTGTTGAATAACCACGGTTGCTTCTTCCAAATCTTCATCTTCCTCCAATAACTTATCAAATTCTGCCAAATCCTTTTCAGTGTCAAACTCTTCAGTCCATCCTTTAAGAATTCCTGTATCTGCTTGATCTTTTCCTAAAAAATCTTGAAAAGAAGGGTTATCCATATATTCATATGAATTTAAATAATAACAAGTATCATCCACATAATCAGAAAATTTCATGGAATTATTAACATCAAAAACAATTTTATCATTCCCTAACCTCATGGTAATTTTTCTATTGAAAACATCTATTAAGGCATGTGTAGTTGCTAAAAATGGTCTTCCTAATATAATAGGGACTTTAGGGTCTTCTACCATATCTAAGATTACGAAATCACATGGAAAAAAAAATTTATCAACTTTAATTAAAACATTTTCAACTATTCCCCTAGGGTATTGCACAGATCGGTCAGCTAATTCAATACACATACGAATAGGTTTTGGTTCTCCTAATCCTAATCGCATATAAAGAGTGTATGGCATTAATGAAATACTAGCACCTAAATCTGCTAATGCTTTTTCAATAGTAATTTCACCAATTTTGCAAGGTATAGTAATACTCCCTGGATCTTTGACTTTTGGAGGTAGCTTATTCTGCATTATTGCTGAACATCTCGCATTCATAGTCACCTTTGTCACATTATCCAGTTTACTTTTGTTAGTCAGCAACTCCTTAAGATATTTTGCATACTTTGGCATTTGAGCTATAGCTTCAACAAAAGGAATATTAATATGAAGTTGTTTCAGATTTTCCAGAAATTTGTGGTATTGTTCATCTTCTTTGTCCTTCCTCAGAGCAGCTGGATATGGAGGTGGTGGTGTATAGTCTTTGATGACTTCTTCAACCTTATTTTCTCCAATGCTCTTTTTGTTTGGTTGTATGTCTTCATCAATTGTTTCTTTTTCAACCTGCTCAGATTCAACAATTTTATTAGTTATAACAGGAGAGTCAACATTCTTACCACTTCTAGTAATTACTGCTTTAGCTTGCTCCTTTGGATTTGTTTCAGTAAATCCTGGCAGTGTTTGTGGAAATCTCTCCTGTAATGTTTTAGCAATTTGATGAACTGATCCTTCAATTTGTTTGATTGATGCTTCATTATTACGCATCCTTGCATCATGATCATCCATTCTTTTATTACTTGCTTCAACCATTTTTCCCAAAATACTTTCTAACGAATTGATCCTGTCAGAATAGGACGGATTTTGTCCTGTTTTGACATAGAAACCTGGTGCTCCTTGTTGATACTGTTGTCGTGGTTGATTAACTCTTCTAAAATTAGAAACTTGACGATAATTTGGATTTCCTTGAAAATCCCCATACATAACTTCTTCAGTATTCATTTCACTATCATTATTAGGACATTCTGTCTTTAGATGATTTCCTCCACATATTTCACAACCAATCCTGATTGCATGAACTTGTTCATTCACTTTCTTAATATCTCTTCCCATACTTTCCAATTTTGCTGTGATAGCTGCGAGACCATCACTGTCTTCAGATATCCTTTTTCTTCCAGATGAACCATCATCCCATAACTGAGAATGCTTAGCTAATTCTTCAATTCCAGCTTTTGCTACTGCTGGAGTTTTCTTAGGTACTGGGCCTTGTGCATCTAACTATTGACGTGTTGCTCGATCAACTCCTTTATAGAATACCGTTATTTCTTGTTGGACATTCAAATCATGTTGTGGACATTTATGTAACATCTCCTTATATCTTTCCCAAGCTTGATATAGAGATTCATCAGGTTTCTGCTTAAAGTTCCTAATCTCATCAATCATCTTCGAAGTCTTGGAAGGTGTACAATACATTTTTAGAAATTTTGTACGAAGATCTTCCCAAGTAGTAATAGATCCGGCTGGTTCGTTATTTTTCCATCTCTTAGCTCCATCCTTTAATGTTAAAGGAAATACTCGTAACATAACCTGATCTCTTGTAACATTAGGAATATTAAACATATCTGCAATCTCCAAAATTTTCTCAACATGCTCGTTTGCATCTTCTTTATTTTCTCCTCTGAAAGGATTTTCTCTTTATTCTTTCAGAAATTGCCCCTTTAACTCAAATTCTACTTCTCTAGCTATGGCAGGCCTAACCACTCCCGGTCTCGGATCTCCACGAGTTTGAATCGTGTAATCCTCAAGCGTCATGTTAGCTATGTCTGCCATGTTGTTTTGTTCCGGTTCAGAATTGCTTGGATATATTGTATGTTGTCTAGAAGGCACTTTATCTAACTCCGAATCGGAGTAATACCCTCTTTTAGCCGTTTTGACTAAACTGTTATGAAATATTAAGTCGTCTTCCTCAGATGAAATTCCGTGTTCTGGCGAATTAGGTGGCGCGTATGATAATCGTCTTCTAGAATGAAATTCTTGTTCTGGTTCGTCAAATGGACTAAGTGGATCCGGATTTAGTGTCCGGGTCATACATCCATCTGCAACAAAAACAGAATTTAGTAGTACTTTAAATTCAAAAGTAAATGTTAATAATATGTTAGAAATATTCAAGTTGGTATTTATGAATCCCGATAATTAATAATAAAACATATTCAAAATTAAATAATCGAAGAAGAATACCCTAACCCAAATTTCCTATTTGTTGATTATGCAAGTTATTTATTTATACAACAGTTTGAAATTACAGTGGGTTTTGTTAAATTTCTTTTACAAAGCTAGTCAATAGATCTCGTTGCTCCATTGATAGTACACAAAAGCGGAGAAATAGGTCAGCGCGAAGCTTATTAAAAACCTATTTCTTTCGAGAAGCACCTTACCTCTTATATGATAAATCAATGAGGTAGGGCTTTACTCTCCTTATACCTTTGTTTTTGTCAGTATTCTCAATGGGTGAGCCGATATTTCTTATTGATTTTGCAAAGTATCAGAAATAAAAATTATACAAGTAAAATAATTAGTTAAATTAAAATACACCGCTCCCCCGGTAAAACAAGAGTTCAACCGGTTAAGTGTTCCCCGGCAGCGGCGTCAAAAACTTGATGTGGTGAAAGTATAGGCAATTATAATCACAAGTTTTAAATTAAGGAAATACTAAATAATACTATCACACAATTCAGGCAAGATTGACCCGTTCATGTAATATAGCTTAATAAGTAAGTCCAAATTCGAACACAAGGAACACAAGAAACGTGATTATGATTTATAATTAATTATCTATTTATTTCTAATTACAAATATTTACAATTATAATACAAATAAATAAAGGATTCAATTTACAATAATCTACAAGATAAGGGGGACGTTTTAGTTCCGAACGAACATATTTATATTTATATTTTGATACAGATTCTAATAAATAAGTTTCAGGAACAACTTAATAATACTCAGATGGATAGAAGATTATAATTATTCAAACTATTATTTATTAAACCTATTATATGTACTTATGTCTATTTGCTTTGTTGGCTATTATTACTGGTGAATTACTAATGTAGAAAATTACTTAAGGTTAAGCTAATCTTCATCATAGCAATACAATCATAAGGTTACGCAAAATATCACTAATTAATAAGATCTATCAATAGTTTATTAATACAATTTCTATGGTTAGGCTTGAATCACAGTATTACTTTATATTAATGAATCATTCTTCGTCTATCGCATAAGGTTAAGATCAAGACATAAACACAATCACTTAAACTTAATATGGTCATCCTCGTTTAATATAAATCAGTCTAACTATGTCAAGAACAATCATCAATATATCATAATAAAGACAATTCTTGTATAATAAACATTCAATAATATAGTTCCAACATAAACATATAATTCATATAATAAATTCAATAAACAATCATTCCAATAACTATAACAAAAACCTAATTAACAAGTAATTCAAATAAACAATATCCATAAATTAACTCAATAAGGTTATTAAAGTTACAAGGATAAAGAAACCGAACCAATTGTAGAACCAGCTTCTCCTAGGGTTAAAAACCTTCAAACCCTAGCTCCTTAACCTCCAAAATCGCACCTTAAGTTGACCTTAAACCCTAATAATCGGTTTTGGTATTCTTGAATCGTATATCAAAAACCTAAACTTAAGCCTCAATTTATATTTTTTCTGGCCGACCCCCCAACCGCCGGTTGGGACCTCCAACCGCCGGTTGGACTGAATTCCAGAATATTCTTAAAAACGGGCTTGGGCTTAATTTTGGTCTCTCTTAACTTCATCTACGGCTTTAACTTCTTTCTTGGCCCAATTCTTCATTTTAACACTTTTAGTCTTCAATTCTTCAAGGTTTAAACTCCTTATTGCTTCATTTTCTTCAGATTCTTTCAGTTTTGGATTCGTTCTTGTTCCTTTTTCTTCAATATTCAATTAAAATACATCTCTGCAAATATTAACAAAATAAGTATCTAAAATCATATAAATGCACTAAAATGTATATAAATATAGGGATAATTTACTATAAAATATACTATATATTTGATGCTTATCACATACCAATAAATGATTTACCACAATATCAACCAAAATCAACAATCACCAATTTTAGAAATACATAAGCAATTAAACACTTACAACTTGAAAATGAAGAACAAGATGATGATGATGATGATGATGAACTTGAATTATCCAAATCACAGCTACCAATTTGATTTCAAGCTTTGTATATGATTCTTAGTTATAGGTTTGCCTAAGTTTGATACAAAGGAAATGAAACTTTTAATTTGGGAAAGTGAATAACAAGTGTAGGTCGGCTTATTTACAACCCGACCTAATATCCATTTTAAGTTTAGTCTCCGTCCTTAACCTATTATCTGGAACCTTAAATCATTTCGCAAGAACTATATTTTATTTTACCGTTAACTAAAACAATTTAAAACAAGTAATATTTTACTATTCACAATCAAACAAATAATATCAAATTATTTCTAACACATTTAAATAATCAATTTAAAATTAGGAAATTACGAGACCCTTAGGGAGGATGTTACAAATCTTCATTCCTTAAGAAGATTTCGTTCTCGAAATCTCATCACGATTAAATAAACTAGGGTATCGCAACCTCATACTATCCTCAATCTCCCAAGTAAGGTTTGAACCTAAACTATGTTTCCATTTAACTAACACCATAGGAATCTGTTTCTTACGCAGTTTAGTCACCTTTCTATCTAAAAGCTCAACAGGTTCTTCAACCAATCTCTGATTCTGATCAACACGCAAATCTTGCAATGGGAGTAGCTGAGACTGATCTTCAACATAGCATTTTCTCAAATAGCAAACATTGAACGTATCATGAATACCAGAAAGTTCGGGAGGAAGATGAAGGGTAACCGATTGGTCATTAACAACTTGACGAATTCTGAAAGGGCCGATATATCTAGGAGCTAATTTACCACGTTTTCCAAATCAAATCACACCTTTCCAGGGAGAAACTTTCAGATAAACTAATTCACCTTCAACAAAGGAAATAGGTCGCCTACGCGGATCAGCATACTGTTTCTGTCTATCACGTGCAGCTTTCAATTTCTCACGTGCAACTGCTACATTATCCGCTGTAATCTGCACAATATCGGGACCAGCAAACTGTTTTTCTCCAGCCTCTAACCAGCAAGTAGGCGTTCTACAACGGCGCCCATATAACATCTCATAAGGAGGCATACCAATACTCGAATGGTGTGAGTTATTATAAGCAAACTCAATCAATGGCAGGTGAGAATCCCAAGAACCGCCATACTCAATAACACAAGCACGCAACATATCTTCCAATGTCTGAATAGTTCTCTCTGACTGACCATCGGTCTGAGGATGATACGCAATACTTAGATTCACTCGGGTGCCCAACTCATGCTGCAAACTTTGCCAAAATAGAGATACAAAGCGAGAATCTCTGTCAGAAACAATCGATAATGAAATACCATGTCTTGAGATAATTTCATTAACATACAACTGTGCAAGCTTACTCAAAGATGCAGTTTCACTAGTAGCCAGAAAATGAGCACTTTTGGTCAATCTGTCCACAATAACCCAAATCATATCATTTCCTCGAGGTGTACGTGGAAGTTTAGTCACAAAATCTATAGTCAAGTGTTCCCACTTCCATTCTGGAATTTCCAACTGTTTCAGTGACCCATACGGTTTCTGGTGCTCAGCTTTAACCTGGGAACAGATATGACAAGAACTTTCAAACCGAGCCACATCCATCTTCATTGTAGGCCACCAATACAAAGATTTCAAATCATTATACATCTTTGTAGTTCCCGGATGAACAGACATTCTGGACTTGTGAGCTTCATTTAGAATAACATCCTGAAGACCACCTAACAAAGGAATCCACACACGAAACTAAAAGGTTTTCAAGCCTCTAGAATCATCCAATAACAGTTCTTTTCTTTTCAACATAATTTTAGACTTCAAATTATGATCCATCAAAGCTTTCAACTGTACAGCTTTTAGATGGTATCTGATTTCACAATCATAATCTTTGATTAATTTTAACCATCGTCGCTGACATATATTCAACTCTTTCTGCTAAAACATATACTGAAGACTATTGTGAACTGTACAGATAACACATTTCGTGCCATACAAATAATGTCTCCAGATTTTTAAAGCAAATACAACAGCTGCAAGTTCCAAATCATGGGTAGGATAATTTCTTTCATGCGGTTTAAGCTGCCGAGAAGCATAAGCAATAACTCTATCCCGCTGCATCAGAACACCACCCAACCCAGCGTAAGATGCATCACAGAATACAACAAAATCATCAGACCCATCAGGCAATGCTAACACAGGAGCCTGACACAACAACTGTTTCAAAATCTGAAAAGCTATCTCCTGTTGTTCATCCCACTGAAATTTTACATCCTTTCTAGTTAATTTAGTCAACGGGCCAGCAATTTTAGAAAAATCTTTAATAAACTTTCAGTAATAACCTGCTAACCCAAGGAAACTCTTAATCTCTGAAGGCGTTTTAGGTGCATTCCAATTCATAACAGCCTCCACTTTAGATGGATCAACTTTAACCCCATCATTACAAATAATATGACCCAAAAACTGTACCTCTCGAATCCAGAATTCACATTTCGAAAACTTTGCATACAAGTGTTCTCTTTTCAAAGTTTCCAGAACTAATCTCAAATACACTTCATGTTTGGACTCGGATTTCGAATAAACCAAAATATCATCAATGAAGACAATAACAAATTTATCAAGAAAAGGCCGACACACACGGTTCATCAAATCCATAAAAACTGCAGGAGCATTTGTCAACCCAAACGGCATGACCAAAAATTCATAGTGACCATACCTAGTACGAAAAGTAGTCTTAGGAATATCTTCTTCACGAACACGAACCTGGTGATAACCCGACCTCAAGTCAATTTTAGAATAATAAGACGATCCCTGCAACTGATCAAACAACTCATCTATTCTAGGCAGTGGATACTTATTCTTTACAGTTCGTTTATTCAATTCACGATAAACAATGCACATTCTGAAAGTACCATCTTTCTTTTTCACAAATAAAACTGGTGCACCCCACGGGAAGAACTCGGTCCAATATACCCCTTATCTAATAATTCTTGTATCTGATTCATCATTTCCCGAATTTCTGAGGGAGCTAATCTATACGGAGCTTTAGCTACAGGTGTCGAGCCAGGAATAAGGTCAATCTGATATTCAACTTCTCTAATAGGGGGCAGACTAGGCAATTCATCAGGAAATACCTCCGGATATTCAGAAACTCCCCGGACATCATAGACAGATTTCTTTTCTAGTTTGGCATCAATAACATAAGCTAGGTAAGACACACAACCTTTAGACAAATATTTCCTAGCTTTCATCATAGAAATTAAAGGAATATACCCATTCTACCTTTCTCCTCGAGCCATGACATATGACTTGTCAGAAATAGGGATTTTTATCAACTTCTTATGGCATTCTATACTCGCCTTATTCTGACTTAACCAATCCATACCAATAACCACATCAAAACTAGGAATTGGCATCAACAAAAATGAAACAGGAAAAGTCTGGCCCTCTATCATAATACTAGCTCCAATCACCGAGGTGGTAACAGGAACCAATTCGCTACTAGCTATTTCCACCTCAACAGGTTTGGTAATCACAGTAGGGATCAAATTCAGTTTATCACAGAAACTCATAGATATAAAGGAACAGTTTGCTCCTGAATCAAATAAGACACGTGCTGGTACAAAGTTTATAAGAAAAGTACCAATAATAACATCATCTATGTGAACAGCTTCATCAACTGTCATTTGAAATGCCCTACTCGCTGCTGATGACGGATTCTTCCGCTTCTGACCGAAAGATGACGAACTCCCGACCGAACCAGAACCCTGTCTTTTTGCCTCAGGACAAGCACCAGCTCGATGACCTTCTTTCTTACAGTTCCAACAAACATAATTTGGATACTTACAATCCTTAAACTCATGCCCAAGCTCACCACATTTAATACACTTATTTGTCTGTGCAGTACATGGTCCAGTATGCTTGGATTTACAAGTGCTACACCAAGTGGATCTGTCAAATGTACCGCTTTTATCACCAGACCTCTGATTCTGTTTATTACTCTGCCATCTTTGTTTACCTTTGCCAAAGGAATCACCTCTTGATTTCTGAGAGGACTTATCCTTGTTCTGATTATCACGAGCTCTCAAATCACTATCTACTGATCGAGCAAGACTGAAAGCCTGTGAAAGAGAACCATCTAATCTCACTGTGGTACGGTAACTGGGTGGTAAGGTACCAACAAAATGTTCTATTCTGGTTTTATCATCCGGAACCAACTATTGAACAAACCTTAGTTTCTCAGAAAACTGTGAAATCAGCTCATCAATAGAGATTTTATCTGTCATATGCAATTCCATAAACTCTCGTCTAATGCGAGACATGTCAAAGTCAGAGCAATACTGCTTACAAACCTCATTATAAAAATCTGACCATCGAATAGATTCTTTTTGCTGCGGTGTCAATGCTGCAGTAAGTGAATCCCACCAAGTCATGGCTTGTCCTTTCAGAAGTTGAACAGCATACGGAACTTTAACTTCTTCTTCACAGCGACAAACCTCAAATTTTTTTTCAGTATCCCTCAACCAATCCAGAGTCACAGAAGGATTTGAACTACCCTGATATTCAGACGGTTTACTAGCCATGAAAGTCTTAAAAGAACACACCTTATTCTGTTGGAGTGGTGGAAATATAGGAATCCGATAATCAAATGGCCCAGAAGAAGAAAATGGAATTGATGTAGATGTCTGAAACGTGAACACCAAAGATGGTGGAACCGTACCAAATACAAGTTGCGGTGGCTGAAAATGAGGCTGAGACGTTCCAATCTCCATCAGTTATTTATACTTCCTGAGTGTTTGTAATTCATCCTCTAGTTGAAGAACATACTCATCTCTATCTACTTCTTCACCGGCAGATAATGAAGTACCAGTATGCCCAGGTCTATCATCATGAGTCTCAGGAGGAACATCAGTCCTGGAGGCATCATTAGGGGTAATGGTCGGTTGCTCGTTATCTGCCATATCTGTTATCACAACAACAACTCACAACTCGTTAATCATTAGTACCTACCTACTAACCGATTCACATACAATGCTAAATCCCATACCCAAGAATGTTTGACTTAACACAAACAAGATTTGGGATTGAACACTTTACAATGCTCAATTCACCCAAACTTATGCTCTAATACCAACTTATAACACCCCTCACTTACAAACCATTAATTTAATGTATTTAACTCGGAAGCGTAGAATTTAAAACATATTTCATTCCTATACATTATATAAAATGTACATAAACTTGATTCAAAACTTGACACACAATAGTTTATTATTTCTTAAACCATAATACCACAAACGAGGTGTTATATAATTTTAACATTTTTGAATTATCACAAAATATATCAGAGTTCACGGTTTGTCAAACATTCCTTGCAAAAGCATCAGCTTCCTGCCCGCCCTTATCTCAAAACATGACATGCAGGAAGTAATATGGTGGGATTAGCACGAAGCTAAGTGAATGAATATGTCACAAACAATTCAACTTAGTATAACTATCAGTTTACATCAAGTAACAGTAAACACACTTTAATCAATGAGGATCGGTGGTTCTTGAAAAACCCTACTGCCGTGGTGGCTCTCAAAGAGCACTTACCGTCCATCTGTATGGCCAATACAGAAGAGACCGATAGCTAATTGTTATTATCATCAAACACAGGTTCTACACACAACACATGTACAAAGTCCCTGTGTTAAACACACAATAACAGTTATCCCAACAAACATGTTGACCTCAATAACAACTGATGCCCAAAGACCAGATAGCACGTAGATTCATAGTCAACAATTCAGACTAAACTGTCTAACAGTTATATCTACGTTTACTTGTTGTAACCAAACAGTCACAACTAAATCAATTGTGAGTTCCAGATCCACTCACCTGAATGTCTCAATTCCAAACTCAGAAGTCTTACTTTACTGAGTCTTCGCTTGATCTGAGATCCAAAACAGAATATAAGTTAGTATACCATATCATAATTTATAGAGCTTACTTCAAGTTTATAACTTCAACAAGTAAGCATTACATAGTTTAAACCTATATGAAACTTATGCAGTACAAGTATTAAAGCTGTAACAAAATCACATAATGACACGAGTTACCTGCCGGGTAACCAAAGTACCCGCCGGGTACCACGACTCTTTCCAGCTCCAAACTCTACCAGAGCCAAATCAATTTTACCCGCCCAATTTGCCAGCCGTATAACATATTACCCAGACCAAAATTACACAGTTACCCGCCGGGTATAGCTTTACCCGCCGGATACCCGGATTAAGTGGTTTACCCGCCGGGTAGGGCCTTACCCGCCGGGTAACACCCATCTTCCAGACCTGCACGACCTTTTTAAACCCTAAACCCGAATTTCATAACCAACCTACCAAAATCATGTTTCCAGCACAAACAAGTTCACCCTCAAACTTACTAACAATACATATATCAATTATCTACTTAAATTTCATACCAATAAATGATTTACCATAATATCAACCAAAATCAACAATCACCAATTTTAGAAATACATAAGCAATTAAACACTTACAACTTGAAAATGAAGAACAAGATGATGATGATGATGATGAACTTGAATTATCCAAATCACAGCTACCAATTTGATTTCAAGCTTTGTATATGATTCTTAGTTATAGGTTTGCCTAAGTTTGATACAAAGGAAATGAAACTTTTAATTTGGGAAAGTGAATAACAAGTGTAGGTCGGCTTATTTACAACCCAACCCAATATCCATTTTAAGTTTAGTCTCCGTCCTTAACCTATTGTCTGGAACCTAAAATCATTTCGCAAGAACTATATTTTATTTTACCGTCAACTAAAACAATTTAAAACAAGTAATATTTTACTATTCACAATCAAACAAATAATATCAAATTATTTCTAACACATTTAAATAATCAATTTAAAATTATAAAATTACGAGACCCTTAGGGAGGATGTTACATATCAGCGTCTAAGTAACTGTTTTGTAATACATAAATTATAGAGGCAGGGTCCGTGACCCAACATTGTTATTAAAAGACAACTTAATCTTCTTTACGTATATGTATTTTATGAGAAAAGAGGATTATCTAATAGTTGGAAGAATCTTAGTGTTATGAGGTATAACACTTGAGTTCTAATTAGAAAGATGTAAATGAGTTAGAATTGAGTTTTTTGTGACCTTATCTATGTATTAACATGACTAGGTGACTAAAGAGTTGAAGATGCTGATAATAAGAGTCATTGATCAACCTAGCCTTCAAAGTAAGTAATGGGGGGAAGGTGAAATGGGATGACAACACTTGGATTACATGAGTAGCCAAGTGTATGTCATCTTGAGGTGGGTAAATAAGGTGATGCCATTGAGATACATGAGTATTCAATGTGCGTTCGCTGATGGTGGAATTCAAGTGGTAGCAATTGAGATACAAAGTATTCAATTGTCCATGCTCTTGACACCATGATGTTAGACTCTTTGAGTCAATATGAGTAGAGATTAAGGATCCTTAATTTGTGGTTGTTGTTGTTTAAAATTCTCATTAATTACTAAGCAATTAGCTTACCCTATTATTGTTTTTGATCTTGTGTAGGTAAAGCAAGTGGGTCAAGGGGGGATTTGGGCAAGGAGCCCAAGAATGACTAATGGTAACTTGCTACGTGGTTTGTACTAAAAAAAATCCCTTCTTAATCATGCTCGATACGTTGAAAGCCCTTTTAGAAACAAATATATTTGATAATTGGTGTTCTTAATGATTCTAAGTGGTTTATGATCAATCTTCTGTAAGTACTATGGTTAAATGTGGAGGAACACTTGTAAAGTGTCTAACTTGTAAAAGTGATAATGTGGATGATAGGTTTTTAGGACCCAACAAGAACACGTATAACCCTAGTTATACCCCCACAATAATAAACGGATCAAACAAAGCAATTAAGATAACGAGAATAGTAAACGAACACGAGAATATAACGTGGTTATATCCAATCTACTCGATTGGTTTAATCCACGGCCAAAACTAGAGAGAATTCTTATTACTTTCGGAGGTGTTAGGGTTACAAATACAATGGGTTACATTATATAGCAAGTCCTAAACTTGGAGAACAAGAATAAATAAATAATATTGCCGCCGTACATTAACTTTCGGTCCAAGCTTTGTTACGAAAAAACTGATTGGAATAATCGTAGCCTCCAAGCCACGTGACATAAAGTCACACCAATTAATTCATGTGACATTAAGTCACAAACAATTAATTATTTATTTATTTAATCTTCAATAATCCCAACAATCTCCCACTTGAAGATTAAATCAACCCAACTCCAGTAACCCGTAACTAAACGCCACTGTAATAGAACCCGTTCAAACTTATACCGCCGAAACCATCGGGACACGCCGCACGACCACACCGAATCGGAAGACTTTCGATACTAGTTACCAGAACTCCACTATTAAACTGTGACCAAGAAATCTCTCTAGTTTATCACCTTCTCATTAGTTCATGAGAAGATCGGTTGAAGCCCGGCATAGCTCCAACACTCTCGTTGCACTCACAACCCATCCATACAGCCTTTCGCCTACCCGATCTTTCTTTCCAACAAAGAGAAGACCACCCGGTAGAACAACCACGTGAATATAACCATCAAGGCAGCCGTGTGAAAGTACCTTCACACCCTTGATCATCCACTCCATCACTCTCGCTTTCACCGTTGGATCACCGACCACAAACATGCGCATGAATTTCGGCAAACACAACTTTCCCCCACGAGCCAACTCCCACTGTACGGAATCAACATCAAACGCGGCTCTCGGAAAAGTATCTTGCTCACCACCCTCGGTCAGTCGCAACCTAGTTGCCATTGGAGAATATCTAACCCAAGACTTGAAAACTCTAGTAGTACCGAGATGACAAACCGGATCAATAGAAACCCCAAGGCTCCCACTCAACGCCAAGCTCCTACTAGTTTCAACTCTTACCGAACTCCCACTCGTTCCAGACCTCTCAACAATATCATGAAGCTCAAGCCGACTAGGATTTCCAACACCTACCTCACCACCTAGCCATTCCTCATTCGGAATTTCAACCATATACAAGGTTCCCCGTTTATACCCGCAAGCAATTACCAAACTACCCTTGATAACCTTCCATTGTTGGTCGCCAAACCTAACATGGTACCGCTCATTATCCAACTGCCCAATCGAGATCAACCGCCTCTTGAGCTTGGGAATGAACCTCACATTATTGAGGACCCAATCCTTACCAAGGTGAGTTTTGAGGACGACATCCCCAATACCCGCAACTTTAAGCTTCCTTCCGTTCGCAAGACGAACCCTACCAGAGTGAAACCTAAAATTCGTCATCTCTTCCATGCACGGGATAGCATGAAAAGATGAACCCGAATCCAAAACCCAGGATTCCATAAGATTCTCCTCACAACAAAGCAACGCATCTTCAGTCGTATCAACCGCCGCATTCACACCCGGTTTACCATTAGGACATTGATACCTAAAGTGCCCCAGTTGCTTACAATTCCAACACATGACGTTCCTATTCTCCGATGGCTCCCTCCGCGATCTAGCGGTAACTTTAAATTGGTTAAGGGACATTGAGCGAAAGTTCGAGGTATGTCAATGTGAGGAGGAGTTTAGGGTTGGATATGCAGTGCAGTTACTGAAAGGTCAGGCAATGAATTGGTGGGATTCAATGACCGCACATTTGACACCTGTGCAACGATCTTCTATCACTTGGATGGAATTCCATAATGAAGTTTGCAGGCAGTTTTGCTAGGAGTTTGATATGGTTAGAATTAAGCAGGAGTTCATGGATTTGAAATTGACTGAGACTATGACCATGGATGATCTTATAACTCAATTCACAGAAAAGCTACGCTTTGTTCAGCAATGGGTCCCGAATGAAAGAGATAGAATAAACCATTTTGTGGGAGCTTTGCCACCACATTACAGGACGTCGGTGAGATTAGCCGGTAATCTGAAAAATGCTTTTGATTTGGCTAAGTCGGTGGATAGTGACACTCGAGCTTTGGAAAAGTTAGTTAAGGAAAAGACGGTGCACCATTCCAAGAATAGTTCCACGAGTGGCAAATCAAGTCAAGCGAGTAGGAAGGTGTCTTTTTCTGAGGAGGCAAGAGATAGGATTGCTTGGTGTGTGGATTGTAAAGCGAGGCATCCGGGGCCGTGTACTTCGGATACAGTTAGGTGTGTTAGGTGTGGAGGGTTTGGACACAATATTAAGGATTGTATCTTTCCAAGGAATGTTTGCTGGAATTGTCAGAAGGAGGGCCACAGAGCGGGTCAGTGTTTGGAGAACGCAAGACAAGGTACGGGTTTGGCTGGGAGTTCAGGCTCGGGTTCCTCGGCATCTGTCGGGCAAAAGAGAAAGACTGCACCTCCTCGGGCATTTCAGATGACCGTAGGAGATTGGCTTGAAGATAACAATCCAGGTATATTCGATATTGATTTTGATGTGATATGTAAATTGTAATTAGTATTGCATGATTAAGTGTAATCAGTAGCGTTTGGATTAATAGTGTGCGAGATTGGATTTCGGGGACGAAATCCTTTAAGGGGGGAAGATTTGTAACATCCTGTTTCTGGGCCTGGAAATAAATTGTATTTTATTAAGTTTAAATGGTTTATTTGGAAAATAAACAAGTAAAAGAGTCACCGATTTTATTGTGACTAATAAAATATTGTTTGTTTTAAATAAACAAAGTTCACGGTAAAATAAAAGTATTTTGACTTACGGGTATTTTCGGGTTCCAGACAATAGGCTAGGAAACGGGTATAATTTACACATAATATTAAGTGGGGCGGTGGAGTGACCGACTCATTTTCTTATTCACCTAACTTCACACTCTCTTTGAACTCCTCTCAAACCCTCATTTCTCTCGATATCAATTACAAAGAAAAATCAAGAAAACAAACTAGTGATTGATCTTGCTAAAGATAAACTGATTATCATCATCATCTCCTTCCATTGATTGTAAGTATCTAGTGTTCTTGAGCTTCTTTTTATAGAATTTGGGTTTATGATAAATATGATGATTGAGATGAATTGAAGCTAGGAAATCATGTTTTGTTAATTACTTGTTGATTATTCATTGATAGTTAACTGATTTCATGATGATTTATGGTTATAATTAGTTGTGTTCTTCATGGTTAGTTCATAAGCTAGGTTTTGGTAATTTTGGGAATTTGGATGATGATGCATGCTTATAGATTGTGTGATAATAGTTGTTTGTAGTTTACATATGATTGTAGTTGATGTTTGTGGTCATTTTATGGTAAAAATTCGTGTTTGCAACTGATTTTGGTAAAATGGAGTTTTGGTCTCGGAGTTGTGTTCTTGCTAAAAGTCCAGGTCATTTTTGAACTATCAAACGCGATCCCGGCCATGTCTCCGGATCGCGTTCCTTAGTTATAATTTGGTATAGTCGATTTTTGGTCATACGAACGCGATCCAGCCCTTTGTTCCGGATCGCGTTGCCATGTGTATTTCGGTGACAGAACTTTTTCTAAAGGTGAACGCGATCCAGCCACCCTGATCCGGATCGCGTTCGCATGAATAATTTTGATGGGTTTTGTAAATTTTGAAAATGCGTAAGTCTTTTCAGGGTCACGGTTATGTAACAATTTCATTAACTCGGTTTGGGATGAGATTCACATGTTCACTCGGAAATGGCCCAATGGTCAAAACTATATTCTAATAGCCTAGGTGGTTTTTGGCCATTCGGGGTCATTTAAGGGTCGAAATTGACATTTTACAGTTTTTAAACATTAGTTCGGGATTTTTAATTTCAATTCTGATTGAACTTTTGTTTACTTAGACTTTAGAGATTACTTGATTTGATAAATATGTTATGATGATGATTATGAGACGAGTTATTGACTTGTTATTTTTGTGTTCTCAGATAAGCGGGCGGCCACTCAGTAAGATTAGACCACTGAGTTGGTAATCAGACGATAATATTCGGTGAGTGGAATTGTATTCCTCGGTTCAATTCCGTTGTAACGAGTTTGGTTGCAACGGATGAACTTTCGGTTATTGGTTTGACTTGTTATCGGTTATTGGTTAATAGGTTAGCTACATATTGTCATGACTATTATGAAATATGTGATGCTTGGGCCGTTTGGCATATGTGATTTCAGAGGTCAACGCTGGTTGGGTTTGTGGCTATTGTTGGGCTGCCTGGGTTTCCCGATACATGTAGTTGAGGGATGAATCCTTGTCAGTGAAGATAGCTTCAAACTATCGGTAAACCACTGTTGGGGCCGGCAGTGGTTGTAGGCTTTCGCTGGTTGGCTAACCAGGGGCCGCCGGTCCTCTTTGACGATACGTGTTTATGATTGCGAAGCTTTAGGCGGTAATCATAATTTGTGTGATTGTTGAGCAGAGTCCGATGTCGTGGTGTAATTCTCTTGTGCATCAGTGAGTGTCTTGCTGGCGTAGTAGATTGGCTGAAATTGCTTCTCCTTCCTTTGCCCTAAGACAGCTCCAACAGCGAAGTCACTAGCATCGCACATGATCTCAAACGGAAGACTCCAATCGGGGGCGACCATGATCGGTGCATGCGTGAGCTGATCCTTCAAAATGTTGAAAGCTTTAAGACAGTCATCTGAAAAGACAAACGGAGTATCCTTCTCGAGAAGGTGTGTCATAGGTCGAGAGATCTTAGAGAAATCCTTAATAAAGCGACGGTAGAATCCGGCGTGACCTAGAAAACTGCGAATGGCTTTAACAGAGGTAGGTGGCGGAAGTTTGGCAATAGTCTCAACTTTGGCTTTGTCAACTTCGATTCCAGATTTTGATATTCGATGTCCAAGAACTATTCCTTCTTTTACCATAAAGTGGCACTTTTCCCAGTTTAAGACAAGATTTGATTCTTCGCATCGGGCTAGCATCCTTTCAAGGTTGGAAAGACAAGATGTGAAGGAATCACCGAAGACTGAGAAGTCATCCATGAATACCTCCATACATTGTTCAATCATGTCATGGAATATTGCCACCATACACCTTTGAAATGTTGCAGGCGCATTGCATAAACCGAATGGCATGCGGCGGTAGGCAAATGTACCATATGGACATGTGAATGTCGTCTTTTCTTGGTCCTTTGGATCGAGAGGAATCTGAAAATAGCCAGAGAAACCATCGAGGAAGCAGTAATATTCATTCCCCGATAATCTTTCCAACATCTGATCGATGAACGGCAGAGGGAAGTGATCTTTCCGGGTGGCTTCATTTAATTTCCTGTAGTCGATACATACCCTCCAGCCGGTGACGGTTCGTGTAGGAATTAGTTCATTATTTTCGTTAGCGATAACCGTCATTCCTCCTTTCTTTGGGACAACCTGAACTGGGCTGACCCATGGGGAATCTGAGATAGGATAGATCAAGCCAGCATCCAAGAGTTTGATAACCTCTTTCTTGACCACGTCTTGAATCTTCGGGTTTACTCTCCTCTGTCTTTGTATGGAAGGGTTGAAGTCGTTTTCCATGAGTATCTTGTGCGTGCAGTAATTTGGACTGATCCCTTGTATATCAGAGATCTTCCATGCAATCGCCTTCTTGTGTGACTTCAAGACCTGGATAAGTCTTGCTTTCTCTTTGGGTGAAAGACCTTTGGCAATTATGACGGGTAGATGTGAGGTTCCTTCGAGAAAAGCATATTCCAAGTGAGAGGGTAATTCCTTCAGCTCCAATTCTGGCGGTTCTTCGATAGAGGGTTTCATTCGAGTGATCTCGTCTCTTTGTAATTCGTCATACTCCTTTTGGAACTCTGATTCTTCTGGAGATGAATCGGCTGTAGTGGCTGATGCTATTTCTACTAGTTCTGTCTCATTGGGAAGCGTGTTCTTCTTTAACTCGTATTTGCAGGTAGATGATGAAGAAGTTGCATTATCCTCAGTGATGATGACATCATTGTTGTCGGTGAGTGCGAACTTCTGAAATTGAGCTTTAGAAGAAGTACTTATGGTGATTTCTGGATTTGATTTTTCACAACCTTCAGATAGTTGTGGCAAAGTACCGGAATCCATCTCCTCGAAAGATTTGAGAATCTCAGCTACAGACGGAGACGATTCGGGTATCGGAAAAAACTGATTTCTTCTTAAAAGTGGGATAGGGATGCCTTCGCCTAAAGGAACAGCAACAACGGAGTTGTTCGTGGGAGAGTAGTTAGGCGGTGCTAAAGGATTCTTCATTTCAGGTAAGGGAAATAGCAGCTCTCCAGAAGGTGCTGGTTGGTCAGAGATAGCTGAGCAGAGTCCGATGTCGTCCGGGCAAAGTCTTCTTTTGGTGATGACAGTGCTGGAGAAGGGTTCGTTACTGCTGATTGCTAGAATCTCTTCCAAATGCTCGTCATATATTTCCTGCATGGCATCCACAAGACCAAGATCTTCTCCCATAGGATGCTTCATCAACTTATCGATATTAAAGGTGACTTCCTCCGCTCCGACCCTCAGTTTTAAAGATTTTTCGTTTACATCTATCACAGCCTTGGCAGTGTTTAGGAAAGGTCTACCAAGGATGAGGGGAACGTGGGCATCTTCCTCGATATCCATAATGACGAAGTCAACTGGGAAGATAAATTTACCGACTCGGACCATTATATCTTCAGCAATTCCTCGGGGGAGTTTAACTGATCTATCAGCTAATTGGATGGTCATTCGAGTGGGTAGCAGTTCACCTAATCCTAGTTTCTTATAGAGAGAGTAAGGCATAAGATTGACACTAGCACCTAGGTCAGCTAAGGCGTTACTAACTTGGATGTTTTGAAGAAAACAGGGAATAGTGAAACGGCCAGTATCTCCTAGTTTAGGTGGAAGGCCATGTAACATGATTGCTGAGCATTCAGCATCTAAGGGTAAACTAACTATTTGTCTTAATTTTTCTTTATTTGAAATGAGTTCTTTGAAAAACTTAGCACAACTAGGCATCTCTACTAAAGCGTCTAATAGTCTAACGTTTAAGTGCAAGCTTTTAAACATTTCCAGATATTTCCCAAATTGTGCTTCCTGCCTCTCTTTCTTAAGCCTACCAGGGAAGGGTATCCTAGTTCGTGGAATGATTTCTGAGGCTTTAGGTGATACTGGATCTGGTGCAGTGACAGGGGTGTCACTAGGCACTGGATCAGTGGTTGGTTCAGAGATAGGAAGTTGATTTGAAGAATTATCTGAGGATTTCTCATTTCTGGTCTCTTTACCTCCTCTAGTGATGACCATGATTCCTCCTTGGTTCTCAACTTTTAAAAACAGTTGTTTAAGACTAACTTCCAGGTTTTTGATCAAATCTTCTGATATTCTAAGTAAAGCATCAATTTTATCTTGAAAATCTATTACTTGTTTGTTTATGTTCATTTGTTCAACCATGAAATCAGTCAAAGTTTCATTATAGTGTTGTTGAGAATTCATGGGGGAAACTGGCATATTAGAGGATAAAGGTTGCAGAAACTGAGTAGGTGGGTTATTGGTCGGCCGCTGAATGAAAGGTTTAGAATGAAAGTTCGATCCAGGGTTTTTAACGGTAGTGACCAAAATTTCTTCCGTAGAAGATTGAAGATCCTTGAAGACTCTGGAGAGATTGTCCACTTGAGCTTGCAGAGCTTCCAAGGATAGGCTTGAAGTACTAGTTACTTCCTTAGCCGGTTCGCCAAACTCCCAGTCATGTTGATGCATCGCTATCGTCTCAACTAGCTCCCAGGCTTCTTCAGAAGTGTGTGACATGAAATTTCCTTGAGAAGCAGCATCGAGGGTTGACTTGTGCTGAGGAGTCAGACCATTGTAGAATATGCAGTTTAGGTTCGTCTTACCCATTTGATGATTCGGACATCTGTTAAGCATCTTCTTAAATCGTTCCCATGCTAGATATAATGATTCATTGGTTTCTTGTCGGAAACTAACGATGTCATCTTTGAGCTTGGTTTGCTTGGAAGGAGGGAAAAACTTAGTCATAAACTTAGTAGCCAACTCTTCCCAAGTATGAATCGAATTGGGTTTGAGTTCATCAAACCAGGTTCGAGCACGCGAAGACAAAGAATAGGGAAAAAGATTTAGTCGGGAGACTTCTCTTGCAATCCCTAATTGCTCACAGGAATCAGAAAGATTGATGAATCTATCCAAATGTGAATTTGGATCATCGAGCGGAAAACCGTGAAATTGGCAGAAGGTTTTGAGTAACTTGATAATGCTAGGCTTAATTTCAAAGTTTTCGTTGGGCAGCACGATAGGTCCTCCTCTTCCCTCCAGTAATGGTGTGCAGGTCGAGGCGAGAGTAATACGATTCGTCATAGCTGAAGTTCGGGTTTGGTAGAAAAGAGAGTTTTGGAAAGGAAAGAACAGAAAAGGAACTTTCGGATGATATTGATCTTCCGAAAGGATCGCTAAATAACTAAGACAACTAAATTCCTAAATCGGTCGTTGTAGTCCCCGGCAGCGGCGCCAAAAGACTTTGATGGGTGCCAAGAGGTCGGTTGCGATTTCACTCGCGTCGTTGCGGACCTTCCTCCGGGCACGGCCACCAGAGGTTTTAAAAATTTGTTTTGCTGGGCCTAAGTATACTAAAGCTATGGGTGAGTACAGCGATAGGTATGACCTAGGGTCGTTCTTCAAACTACAACGGGCATGGGATCTAGGACTTCAGTTATCTATGTGGATTTAGCTGGGGTTTAAAAGAGATTTTTGGTTTGTTTTGGTTTTAACTAACTACTAATTATCTAAAATTAAATTAAAATAAAGTAAAGTGGAGGGGAGGTGGCAACGAGAACTTATAGGTGAAGCGAGTGTTTACTATGATAATTACTTATGCTATTTAGGGGTAGTTAATGGGATAAAGCCTTAGTTAAGATGACATCTATATTTCCTAATGAGCCATAACTCCTAGCCTATTATCTATCTAACGTAGAGTTGTCCGCAATCAGATAAATAACATGTCACGTGGATAACAGTTATGGAATGTAAACTACACCGGAAGTTGTCCCAAATGTAGCAACCAATTTAACCAACAACCATCCTCGAGTCTTGTTCCCCAATCTCGGACATTTGAGATATCCGAATCATGGCATGAATTGTTGAATAAACAAAAACATGAACAGGGGTTTCCTACCGGAACAAGTTGGGATGATCTGGTCTAACGGTTGATTAAATTGTTCATCATTATTTCATATAAATCATTTTAACTATTCTATGCATGTTAAACTGGTGTATGCAATTGATAAATATTCGAAAACCTAATCATGTAACTAATCAGCATAACAGATACTAGCATGCAAACCCTAAGCAACAATCAAACAAGAACATGCAGTAAGGCAGCATAGCAGGGATCAATTATGCAGAGTGACGGGGTACATGGTTAAGTCACAAGTGTCCCGAAAGTTCTCTCAAAGACACTTGTTAAATGACTTGAATCTAATCTATCTCTAATCCTATGCTCCGTGTCTCCCTCCGGTGATATTTCAACCAGGAGAACACCGGCCATGTCGAGTTCAACGATCATCATACACAGAATAATTAGCGGCATACAACTAGCAATTGGTCAAGCCTAGAAGGATGTTACTAACCACAGCATAAGTTGGATAGATAAACATTTGAGATTCAATTCATAGATTCAAATATATTTCAACAGCATACGGACAGAGTAACAGCATGATTTAAGTATAACTACCCTAGCATGGCAACTATCATAGCAAACACAGATTTGTCTAGCTAAGCATGGCAATAATCCTAGCAAGTAATTCTAAACAAGCATAGCAACAGCACAACATTATTTAAAATAACAAGATAGAGATTATAATAAAACCTGACAAAGCGTTATTACAAATCGTGCGACACCGCCGTCTCGGAGCACCTCCGTTACAAGTAAGCTACTAATCTACTAGCTTAACTAACCTAATTAACTAACTAACTATTTAGAGAGAGAGTAGTGAGAGAAAGAAAGAAAGAATGAGAAAACATGATGTGAAAATGATGAAATGAGGCTTCTATATATAGAGATCGCACAACCGTATCCGTAGACCGTATCCAAATCTTCAAATGCACAACCGTATTGCAAACCCGAATAAAAACCTGATTTTTATCGCCCAAACGCACGATACGGTTGAGCTAGGGCAAATACGGGAGAACTGGAGTGTATACGGTTGAGCATAGGGTGAATACGGGAGAACACAGACCGTATACGGTTGTGCTAGGCCGTATACGGTCTAGCTAGGCCGTATACGGTCTGTGCTAGGCCGTATACGGTCTAGTTTGGCCGTATACGGTCTAGCTCTCCCGTATCTTGATTCTTCGGTTCTTCGTTTCTTCGTTCGGGTGTAACTTCTTCGTCGTTTATCCGTTTTGAGTGATTCTCGCGCTCACGATTTTGTAATTTCCTAACGAAGAAAATGACATAAGTTAGAGGTCATAATTCCAAGTATAGCTTAATTTGTGCTTAAATGCGTGAACGGAAGATTCGTTAACCGTTTGTGCTCTATTTTACTCGTTTTTAGGTCTTTTTTGGTTGAATCTTGAAACATCGTCTATATTTTAGCCCTAATGATGAAATGTGACATTTAAGTTCATTTTTAAGTGTTTTCATTAATAATTGGGCTAAAATGGTGAGATAATGGCACACAAAAACATGACTTTTTGCGTGTTATCAAATATCCCACACTTAGACAATTGCTTGTCCTCAAGCAAACTTCCCTTCTTACCTGCCAAAAATTTTCCATGCAAAAAGATTTTTGATTCAGACCCAAAAAGAAGAATTCACATAGATTGAAAACAAGTATTCGCCTGTTAGATAAATAAGAGGTGTTCACATGAAGTATCTAAAGGTTTTCAAGATGATTCTCTTAGGCAAACTTTCAATTCTCGAATTTGTGGAATATACACGACTGGGCGATCTCACTGGTGGTCACTCAATTCACTCAAAGTGTATCGGGGTTCCTATTATCCTAAGCCAAATGAAAAATCGCTCAAATACCAGACGTGCAGCACTCGTCGTCATAGGCTTGCCTGAGGATCAGATCTTCATCACTTAGACAGGAACGGTACTGATTATCCCAGGACATTCAAATGGGTTGTAGTGTTTGGTGTGGGTTTTTAAGGGGTATGGATAGATTGGGGGTATCTAGGTTTTAAGGGTGTTTACTTATCTTGGGACTTCTAAATTTTCGAGAAAAACTCTATCTAGATATCCTTTTTAATGAAAACGGAAACGGATAACACTTTTAGGGGATAAGATAGCTATTTTGACTTTTATCCTTTGAAAACACATGGAATGATATTTCTTTGAAGAATCGAGTTTTCGAGAGAGTAAAAGTACTTAGCTTTATTTCAGCTATTTTCTTTCTTTTTCTTTGTTTTTCTATTTCTATTTTTGGGCTTACATTTTTCTTTTGCCAAGAAATTTCTAAGGGATTTTCTTTTATTTCCCTTCTTGAGATCCCTTCTTATTTTCATTTTTTCAATCCTTTGATGATTTTTTTGAGTTTACTTTGGTGCCAATTTTTCGCACCACATGACTCTCGATTCTTTAGTATAGATCAATACAACGCACACGAGAAGTTTTAGTAAACATTATTTGTGATTTTTGGGGTGAAAGCAAAAAGGAATAACTAAATATCGTTTTTCAAAAAGATTTAAAAATTCTAAGATAAGTTTTTGGTAGGTAAGGGAATAAATGGGTTTAATAATATGGGTTGAAAGAAATGAAAAGGCTAAGGCTCAACAGAGTTTTCTAAGCGGATCATCAACACTAAAATTGAGTGTTGGAAGGGTTTTGGGCTTGAAAAGATATGTGAAAAGGGGTTTAAATCCTAAGGAATGTCAAGGTCCTCTAATCGTACCTATGTCACGTATGACACCTGTCAATGTGATCTCGAAATGTATACCTGAGGCAAGTTCTAATTCAGAAATGCGTGCACCGGTCACACACAACAAACGAACAGTGAAGCATTTAAAATGAATGCTTATAAGGCTCAAATTCCTCACCGCAAAAAATGGGTTATATGTGTCCAGTCGTGCGATGCCCCTCTTAGATCCTCATCTTAAATTGTTTAGAATCCGACATGATTTCGACCTCATATTTACCCACTTTTGACATACTTGTAAAAAAAATCTGTACTTCATCTTACTTTATGACTCAGAAAAGTTTAGAATTTTTTGAAAATTTTGGCAAAATAAGGGTTGAAAATTTATTTAGAGGACTAGCATGTTTCTAGATCAACTTAAACGGATATTTTGACAGACGAGAGATATACCGCTATCCCACACTTAGAAATAAACATTGTCCCCAATGTTTCTACACTAAGTAGGGAGAAAATCCCACACTTAGGGTTTTGGTTTAGGAAAAATGTGAATTTAAAAGTTATAAGCAAGGGGGATCCCACACTTTGAGATTAAGTGGTCAATAGGCATATCGAAGTTATATTAAAATAGGAAGAACGGGTTTAGGAAAGATACTTCCCTACGGACAGTGGGCACTGGATATCGGACCAGATTCGTGTAGGGTTGGTGTAAATAATTTGCTGGATTGTGAGGACCAGACTCTTTTCAAAGCTCATCCAATTCCTACGAAGATAAGGTCTGCAATATCATAAAATACCATCATAATCATCAGTTCAACAACACAATAGTTCTAATGATAAATAAAGATAACTAAAGATAAAATAAACTAGAGATCGTCTAGTAAATCATCCATGTCTGGATCAAATGCTGCAAGTGCTTCAGGATCAGGATCTGAAGTGAGTGATAAGGCAGCAGTGCGATCAGACATCATGGATGCATCAGCGGGAATCCGAGGTGTCCTAGAAGGAGCAACAGCAGTGGGAGGAACAGTCTGTGTTGGGGCAGCTGGGAAGAAGGACCAAGGTGGGAGAGCTGGCCCGGGACCCTGACCAAGCTGATACGGCTGGTCGGCGAGTCTTGGTAGTCCCATCACCTCTCTGATTTCGGACTGAGAGCTACGCTGAATCGAAAGCTCACTGAGCATCGCCCAAATCACCCTTGGGTCTGAAGTGGTAACTCCAAAGTCAAAAAGTGGGGCAGATACAGGAGCAGTCGGAGCATGCTCATCAGTAGTGGTGGTCGTCTTCTTTCTTTTTCCTCTGCGGGTTCTCTTCCTCTGTTGTTTCTGAGTAGCTTGTCCTGAAGTCTCGGCTGAAGCGTCCATCCTGAAACATAAAGATAAACAGGTAATGCTATAGTTTTAAATGGGTATACAAATGCAAAATAATCAGATGACTTCAAGAAATGTTTGTTTTAAATGTTAAAGCTTTGTGAGGTCATCTGTTCATTCACATTTGTATACTATGAATAAAACTTATCTGATGTATATGTAGGAGTGTGGCATCGTCAGATATTTGGGTTATCCTGCATCATTAGTTTAGGGATGATAATACTAAAGCAAAAATAACTAAGAAATAAAATAAAATAAGATAAGCAATGGGGTGCCTCCCAAGAGCGCTTGTTTAGAGAGTCTCTAGCTTGACTCTTTGTACCTAATATTTGGCTCAAGGTGGTTCAAAGATATAGACTTCCTCACCAGAGGGGAAATCTTCGATGTAGTGCTTTAAGCGATGGCCATTGACTTTAAAATTACCGTCCGGGGCTTCTAGTTCAACCGCTCCGAAGGTATAGACTTTTGATATAACAAATGGTCCGCTCCACCTTGATCTGAATTTGCCGGAGAATTTTTTGAAGCGCGAATTGAAGAGAAGAACTTTGTCTCCGGGCTTGAACTTAGAATATTTGAGTTTAGCGTCGTGAGTATTCTTTGTTCGTTCTTTGAAGTGCAGAGAGCTATCGTATGCTTGGTCTCTTAATTCGGCTAGTTCATTTAGTTGCATTTTCCGATGTGATCCAATTGTAGAAGGGTCTAACTTACACTCTCTCAGCGCCCAGTGAGCTTTATACTCCAACTCTATCGGCAGATGACACGCTTTTCCGTAGACTAGTCTGTAGGGCGTGGTTCCTAGTGGTGATTTATATGCGGTTCTGAACGCCCACAGAGCATCGTCTAATTTTTCAGCCCATCTTTCCCTATGATTAACCACGGTTCGTTCTAAAATTCTCTTGAGCGCTCGATTCGTCACTTCAGCTTGCCCATTTGTCTGCGGGTGGTAAGCCGTAGAGGTCTTATGGGTGACACCATAATACTGTAATGTCCTCATAAACTGAGCATTACAGATGTGCGTGCCCCGATCACTAATGATCGCTTTTGGAGTACCGAAACGTGAGAAGAGCTGCTTTAAGAATTTCACCACTACTCGGGAATCATTTGTAGGAAATGCTTGAGCTTCGGCCCATCTGGAGACGTAGTCGACAGCAACCAGAATATACTCTTTCCCATATGATTTTGGGAATGGTCCCATAAAATCCAACCCCCATATATCAAAGATCTCGCAAGCCTGGATGTTAGTAAGTGGCATTTCACTCCTCCGTGAGATACTTCCAAACCTTTGGCAAGCATCACAACGTTTTACCAAGTCGTGAGCGTCTCTGAATATAGATGGCCAATAGAATCCGGAATCGTATACCTTCCTTGCGGTCATATTTGCTCCATGATGTCCTCCAGTTGGTCCGTGATGACTTTGGTGAAGAATGTTCCTTGCCTCCCTCTCGTCTGCGCATCTTCTGATGATTTGGTCCGGGCATACTTTGAATAAGTATGGATCGTCCCAATAGTAGTTCTTTACGTCTCTAAAGAATTTGCGTCTTCTAGAGGTGGGCATTCCTTTTGGCACAATTCCTCCAACCAGATAATTAGCGTAGTCAGCATACCAAGGGTTATAAGTGAATTGAGATCCCTTTTGGTATCCTCCGATATTCATGAGTTGTTCTTCAGGAAACTGGTCTTGAATTTCTCTCTCATCAAGCTTCTTTATCGACGGATTTTCCAATCGACTAAGATGATCTGCTGCGACATTCTCGGCTCCCTTTTTATCCTTGATTTCTATGTTAAATTCTTGGAGGAGGAGAATCCATCTAAGCAGTCTTGGTTTAGCGTCTTGCTTTTTGAAGAGATACTTCAAGGCTGAGTGATCTGTATAGACAATAGTTTTGGACAATATTAAATAAGAACGAAATTTATCAAAAGCGAATACTACCGCAAGAAGCTCTTTCTCTGTTGTGGTGTAATTCTCTTGTGCATCAGTGAGTGTCTTGCTGGCGTAGTAGATTGGCTGAAATTGCTTCTCCTTCCTTTGCCCTAAGACAGCTCCAACAGCGAAGTCACTAGCATCGCACATGATCTCAAACGGAAGACTCCAATCGGGGGCGACCATGATCGGTGCATGCGTGAGCTGATCCTTCAAAATGTTGAAAGCTTTAAGACAGTCATCTGAAAAGACAAACGGAGTATCCTTCTCGAGAAGGTGTGTCATAGGTCGAGAGATCTTAGAGAAATCCTTAATAAAGCGACGGTAGAATCCGGCGTGACCTAGAAAACTGCGAATGGCTTTAACAGAGGTAGGTGGCGGAAGTTTGGCAATAGTCTCAACTTTGGCTTTGTCAACTTCGATTCCAGATTTTGATATTCGATGTCCAAGAACTATTCCTTCTTTTACCATAAAGTGGCACTTTTCCCAGTTTAAGACAAGATTTGATTCTTCGCATCGGGCTAGCATCCTTTCAAGGTTGGAAAGACAAGATGTGAAGGAATCACCGAAGACTGAGAAGTCATCCATGAATACCTCCATACACTGTTCAATCATGTCATGGAATATTGCCACCATACACCTTTGAAATGTTGCAGGCGCATTGCATAAACCGAATGGCATGCGGCGGTAGGCAAATGTACCATATGGACATGTGAATGTCGTCTTTTCTTGGTCCTTTGGATCGAGAGGAATCTGAAAATAGCCGGAGAAACCATCGAGGAAGCAGTAATATTCATTCCCCGATAATCTTTCCAACATCTGATCGATGAACGGCAGAGGGAAGTGATCTTTCCCGGTGGCTTCATTTAATTTCCTGTAGTCGATACATACCCTCCAGCCGGTGACGGTTCGTGTAGGAATTAGTTCATTATTTTCGTTAGCGATAACCGTCATTCCTCCTTTCTTTGGGACAACCTGAACTGGGCTGACCCATGGGGAATCTGAGATAGGATAGATCAAGCCAGCATCCAAGAGTTTGATAACCTCTTTCTTGACCACGTCTTGAATCTTTGGGTTTACTCTCCTCTGTCTTTGTATGGAAGGGTTGAAGTCGTTTTCCATGAGTATCTAGTGCGTGCAGTAATTTGGACTGATCCCTTGTATATCAGAGATCTTCCATGCAATCGCCTTCTTGTGTGACTTCAAGACCTGGATAAGTCTTGCTTTCTCTTTGGGTGAAAGACCTTTGGCAATTATGACGGGTAGATGTGAGGTTCCTTCGAGAAAAGCATATTCCAAGTGAGAGGGTAATTCCTTCAGCTCCAATTCTGGCGGTTCTTCGATAGAGGGTTTCATTCGAGTGATCTCGTCTCTTTGTAATTCGTCATACTCCTTTTGGAACTCTGATTCTTCTGGAGATGAATCGGCTGTAGTGGCTGATGCTATTTCTACTAGTTCTGTCTCATTGGGAAGCGTGTTCTTCTTTAACTCGTATTTGCAGGTAGATGATGAAGAAGTTGCATTATCCTCAGTGATGATGACATCATTGTTGTCGGTGAGTGCGAACTTCTGAAATTGAGCTTTAGAAGAAGTACTTATGGTGATTTCTGGATTTGATTTTTCACAACCTTCAGATAGTTGTGGCAAAGTACCGGAATCCATCTCCTCGAAAGATTTGAGAATCTCAGCTACAGACGGAGACGATTCGGGTATCGGAAAAAACTGATTTCTTCTTAAAAGTGGGATAGGGATGCCTTCGCCTAAAGGAACAGCAACAACGGAGTTGTTCGTGGGAGAGTAGTTAGGCGGTGCTAAAGGATTCTTCATTTCAGGTAAGGGAAATAGCAGCTCTCCAGAAGGTGCTGGTTGGTCAGAGATAGCTGAGCAGAGTCCGATGTCGTCCGGGCAAAGTCTTCTTTTGGTGATGACAGTGCTGGAGAAGGGTTCGTTACTGCTGATTGCTAGAATCTCTTCCAAATGCTCGTCATATATTTCCTGCATGGCATCCACAAGACCAAGATCTTCTCCCATAGGATGCTTCATCAACTTATCGATATTAAAGGTGACTTCCTCCGCTCCGACCCTCAGTTTTAAAGATTTTTCGTTTACATCTATCACAGCCTTGGCAGTGTTTAGGAAAGGTCTACCAAGGATGAGGGGAACGTGGGCATCTTCCTCGATATCCATAATGACGAAGTCAACTGGGAAGATAAATTTACCGACTCGGACCATTATATCTTCAGCAATTCCTCGGGGGAGTTTAACTGATCTATCAGCTAATTGGATGGTCATTCGAGTGGGTAGCAGTTCACCTAATCCTAGTTTCTTATAGAGAGAGTAAGGCATAAGATTGACACTAGCACCTAGGTCAGCTAAGGCGTTACTAACTTGGATGTTTTGAAGAAAACAGGGAATAGTGAAACGGCCAGTATCTCCTAGTTTAGGTGGAAGGCCATGTAACATGATTGCTGAGCATTCAGCATCTAAGGGTAAACTAACTATTTGTCTTAATTTTTCTTTATTTGAAATGAGTTCTTTGAAAAACTTAGCACAACTAGGCATCTCTACTAAAGCGTCTAATAGTCTAACGTTTAAGTGCAAGCTTTTAAACATTTCCAGATATTTCCCAAATTGTGCTTCCTGCCTCTCTTTCTTAAGCCTACCAGGGAAGGGTATCCTAGTTCGTGGAATGATTTCTGAGGCTTTAGGTGATACTGGATCTGGTGCAGTGACAGGGGTGTCACTAGGCACTGGATCAGTGGTTGGTTCAGAGATAGGAAGTTGATTTGAAGAATTATCTGAGGATTTCTCATTTCTGGTCTCTTTACCTCCTCTAGTGATGACCATGATTCCTCCTTGGTTCTCAACTTTTAAAAACAGTTGTTTAAGACTAACTTCCAGGTTTTTGATCAAATCTTCTGATATTCTAAGTAAAGCATCAATTTTATCTTGAAAATCTATTACTTGTTTGTTTATGTTCATTTGTTCAACCATGAAATCAGTCAAAGTTTCATTATAGTGTTGTTGAGAATTCATGGGGGAAACTGGCATATTAGAGGATAAAGGTTGCAGAAACTGAGTAGGTGGGTTATTGGTCGGCCGCTGAATGAAAGGTTTAGAATGAAAGTTCGATCCAGGGTTTTTAACGGTAGTGACCAAAATTTCTTCCGTAGAAGATTGAAGATCCTTGAAGACTCTGGAGAGATTGTCCACTTGAGCTTGCAGAGCTTCCAAGGATAGGCTTGAAGTACTAGTTATGTAACACCCCCAAATTTAACGGTTTGCGGAAGCATACTTTGGGTGTTACTAATCAATATACAAAGCACAAGATATATAGCAAACGACCTCTAAATGAGACGTTTGTAAAATAGTTACATTTCATAATTTGAATCGTTTGAAAACCGTAGGTTTTCGTACACAAAAATGTAGTTTCCTAGAGTCCGCGCGTATAGCGGAAGATTCTATTACATAATCATAGTTACAAAAGATAATGCCAAAGAATCTTCGTTAAATGCAGTTTGTAAATCATGCGACTCTAGCTAGCAATCCCGGAGTGAACCTACTCCGTAAGTGTACCTGAGATACAAAGCTAGAAAGTGTCAACCAAAAAGGTCGGTGAATCTCACAGGTTTAGTAATAAGTAAATGTTATGAACCACAAGTATGTACCCGTATTGCTATCAAGCAAAGTAAGTTAATCAGTATATCAGTACAGTGCCATGAGCTCATAAGTCGAAGCTTAACCGTGTAGTGTGAAATAAATCACGTACCCCCGTGAGTGCTATCCGCACACTCATATGTAACAAATACTAATATGTCTGTTTCTACGTGTAAATCAGTACGTGGTGGCGCTACCACCCCAGACAGGGATTGTCAGTCCCAAATGGATCCATTTACTAGTACTCGCGCTTAAGACCATAACTAACAACTTACGATAAGGAGGCTTTCAGTGGATAAAAGTAACTCATGCGTTTGTTTGTAATCAGTAATGTTTTCAGTTCAGTACATTGTGTTCATGCGTAAAACAGTTGCTAAGTATCTCACCCCAAAGTATAAAACAGTAAAAGTGGGGCTGTAAGACTCACCTGAGTCGAGCAGTGGTAAATAGCAAGTAGTAGTAAAGCAAGTAGGTTCTCCGAACCCGTAACCTTCTAGTGCCTAAACACGTAAGGTTAAGTAAGTAGATGTCTCGCAAGACCATCTAGGCTAGTTGTTCATACAACCCGTTGTGTGTAATGTTGGTTCGTTCTCGTTTGTATCAAAGTATACGGCCCGTTGGTGATTCGTTATATTAAAAGTTTATCATTTATAACGCAATTTAGTGTAACTGTAATAGAAAGTATGTTCTATGACGTTTGTTAAGTCGTATGACATAAGTATTTGAAGTTGTATAAATTCGACACTTAGTGAAAATCTGAGTTTTCAAAGTTCTGTTTTGCGCGACGTAGCATGCGACGTAGGCATGCGACGTAAGGTGCGACGTAGGGTGCGACGTAGGCATGTACGTCGCATGATGCGACCTTCGCAAATCAATGCGACGTAGGGGCTGGCGTCGCTAGGCGCGACGTCGCAACTTAATGCGACGTAGTGACGGACGTCGCACAATGCGACGTCACGAAGGGTTGTGCGACGTAGAGGCCGACGTCGCATGAATCTGGGTCCAAAAGCGACGTAGCGGTCTGTTGGCCGGAAAATGTGCCGAAAACGAGTTTTCCGGTCCCCGTTCGGTCCAAATCTTTTACCCAACCCTTATATGAACATATTAAGCCTATTAAAACCATAAACTAGTAAAAATGATCAAAAACGAGAGATGTCGGGATTTGTCGGAAACTTACAAAGTGTCGGATTGAAAATCCGAAAAGATGAAGTTGTAGATCGTGTGATGGTGAACGTTTTCTTCTAAACGGTCAAGTAGATTCGGTTGCGTTTAGTGGTAGTAATTGGTAGTTTTGATGGTGGTGGTGTGTTTGGTGATTAGAGAGAAAGAAAAGAAGAGAGAGAAAGAAAAGAGAATAAATGAAAAGAAAGAGTGGGAGGTGATGATGTAGGTGGAAGCCTCATTTTCAGCTCCCGTCCCCCGTGCTCCGTGCGGTGTTCGTTTTCTCCGTCGTTTAAACGTTAAATAATTATTTTACATCTTAAATGGTAGGTTTTAAATACAAATAATTACGCGACATTTCTATTCAAATATTTTACAAATAAGTTTGAATACCTTTGTTTTTAAGTCGGGTCAACTTTGATCGAGTGATACGAGGTAATTATTAATTATTATAAAAATAGCGTTTCAGTCATAATTGCGTTATTTTAGTTTATAAACATTTGTTCACCAACGTCCGTGTTAATCGAATAGAATTTCATTCTATTTAAGTTGCGCACGATTTAAACAAATCGCAAAGTTGTATATATTCACCAACATATAATCCGGTACATAAATTAGCCTAACACAGAACTAATTACATGTATTAACAAAGAATTAGGCGCTAATACTAGCCCTAATTTGGCGGTTGTTACATTCTCCCCTTGTTAAAAGAATTTCGTCCCGAAATTAGCTCGATTGCACGGTTGGTGCGTTATCAGGAAAGAGATGTGGGTATTTCAGTCGTATTTGGTCTTCCCGTTCCCAGGTGAATTCTGGACCACGTCTAGAATTCCACCTGACTTTTACGATGGGAATACGACTCTGTTTTAGTTGTTTGACCTCGCGGTCCATTATTTCCATGGGTTCCTCGACAAAATGAAGTTTATCATCGATTTGAATTTCGTCGAGCGGTATAATCAGTGTCTCGTCAGACAGACATTTCTTCAGATTAGAAATGTGGAATGTGTTGTGAACGCTGCTTAGTTCAGCAGGAAGTTGCAGGCGGTATGCCACTGGGCCAATCTTTTCAAGGATTTCGAATGGCCCGATGTATCTAGGATTTAGTTTGCCTCGTTTTCCGAATCGAATGACACCTTTCCACGGTGCCACTTTGAGAAGTACCTTGTCCCCTACTTGGAACTCAAGGTGTTTGCGTCTCACGTCAGCATAGCTTTTCTGACGATCACGCGCGGCTTTTAGTCGGTTTTGTATGCCGACGATCTTTTCAGTTGTTTCATGTATGATTTCTGGACCGGTGAGTTGGGCATCCCCCACCTCAGTCCAACAGATAGGTGATCGGCACTTACGACCGTACAGTGCCTCGAAGGGTGCAGCCTTTATGCTGGTGTGATAACTGTTGTTGTACGAAAACTCGCACAACGGCAAGTGATTTTCCCAGTTTTTACCGAAGTCAACTACGCAGGCTCGTAGCATGTCTTCCAGTGTTTGTATGGTTCGTTCGCTCTGGCCATCGGTTTGAGGATGGTAAGCCGTACTCATATCCAGACGAGTACCAAGAGATTTCTGCAGTGATTGCCAGAAGCGAGAAGTGAATCGAGCATCTCGGTCGGAGATGATTGAGATGGGCACGCCGTGTCTTGATACGATCTCTTTCAGGTAGATCCGTGTCAAGCGTTCCATCTTATCAGTTTCCTTGATGGCTAGGAAATGAGCAGATTTAGTGAGTCGGTCAACGATCACCCAAATGGTATCGCAACCGTTAGAAGTTTTCGGGAGTTTAGTAATGAAATCCATGGTGATCTGCTCCCATTTCCATTGTGGTATTTCGGGTTGTTGTAGCAAACCGGAGGGTTTCTGGTGTTCAGCTTTAACTTTGGAACAAGTAAGACACTTGCCAACATAGGTTGCAATGTCAGATTTCATGTTTGGCCACCAGTACATTTCCTTGATGCCGTGATACATTTTGTCGGCACCGGGGTGTATAGAGTATTTAGACTTGTGAGCTTCATCCATCACCAAGTCTCGCAGGTTCCCAAAACTTGGTAACCAGATTCGATTCGAGAAGTATTTGGCCCCGTTAGGTTTGGTTTCAAATTGTTTGTCCATGCCCCGCAAGGCCTCGTTTATCAAGTTCTCTGGTTTGAGTGCTTCGAGTTGAGCAGTGAGAGTTTGATTGATGAGGTCGTTGTGAATGGTCATACCGAGAGCTCGAACTCGAAGTGGTTTCACTCGTTCTTTTCGGCTTAAGGCATCGGCGACAACATTCGCCTTACCTGGATGATAGCGAATTTCGCAATCGTAATCAGTGAGCAACTCGACCCATCGACGTTGCCTCATGTTGAGATCCTTTTGATCGAAGATATGTTGGAGACTTTTATGGTCAGTAAAGATTGTACACTTGGTACCGTATAAGTAGTGTCTCCAGATTTTTAGAGCGAATACAACCGCCCCCAACTCTAGGTCATGAGTTGTGTAATTCTTTTCGTGGACCTTGAGTTGTCGAGAGGCGTAAGCGATAACCTTGTCTCGTTGCATCAGTACGCAACCAAGACCTTGGTGTGAAGCATCACAGTATACCACGAAGTCATCGTTGCCTTTGGGTAAGGATAAGATAGGTGCACTGCAGAGTTTCTGTTTTAGTAGCTGAAAAGCTGACTCCTGTTTGTCAGTCCAATCGAACTTCTTTTCTTTTTGAGTCAGTGCAGTGAGAGGTAGGGCTATTTTCGAAAAATTCTCAATGAACCGCCTGTAGTATCCGGCGAGTCCTAAGAATTGGCGTACCTCGGTCGGTGTTGTAGGTGCTTGCCAACATTTGATAGCCTCGATTTTCGAAGGATCGACATGAATTCCTTGATTATCAATGACGTGTCCAAGGAATTGAACGGTTTGCATCCAGAACTCACACTTAGAGAATTTGGCGTATAACTCTTCGTGTTTGAGCAGCTCTAGGATGGTTTTCAGGTGTTGCGCGTGTTCTTGTTCCGTGCGCGAGTAAATCAAGATGTCATCGATAAAGACGATAACAAACTTGTCAAGGTAAGGTTTGCACACCCGATTCATAAGGTCCATGAATACAGCCGGTGCGTTGGTTAAGCCGAATGGCATCACTTGGAATTCATAATGCCCGTAGCGAGTTCGGAAAGCGGTTTTAGGAATATCTTCATCACGAACTCGGAGTTGGTGGTAACCAGACCGTAGATCGATCTTTGAGTAAAAACTCGATCCCTGAAGTTGGTCAAACAGGTCATCAATGCGAGGAAGTGGGTAACGGTTCTTGACGGTTAATTTGTTGAGTTCACGGTAGTCGATGCACATGCGGAAAGAACCGTCTTTCTTTTTCACAAACAGGACCGGAGCTCCCCAAGGTGAGGAACTTGGTCGAATAAATCCCTTGTCCAGGAGTTCCTGTAACTGAGTAGACAACTCCTGAAGTTCGGACGGGGCTAGTCGGTAAGGGGCTCGTGCCACGGGTGCTGCGCCGGGCACAAGATCAATAGAGAACTCGACTTGTCTAGTTGGCGGTAGGCCAGGCAAGTCTTCAGGAAAGACTTCTGGGAAGTCTCGAACAATAGGCACATCCGCAAGTCGCTTCTCCACCGACTTTTTCTCCATAACGTGTGCGAGGATTGCCTGATACCCTTTTCTCAAGTATTTTCGGGTTTTCATGCAAGAAATGATGTTTATTCTCGTCCCACCGGTCTCCCCTTGTATGCTCAAAGTCCCACCGGTGACGAGAGGAATGCGTACAATTTTCTCGAAACAAACGATTTCGGCTCGGTGCTTGGACAACCAATCCATACCGACGATGATGTCAAAGCTGCCGATTTCGACAGGTATCAAGTCAATGGGAAAGAGCTCGTTAGCTAAGTTCAGAGTGCAATTAGGTATCACACTGTCGGCCTCAATAAGTTTTCCGTTTGCCAATTCTATTGTGTACTTAGAATCTAAGGCAATAGGTGTAGTGTCAAGTAGTGGGTAAAATTCGTCGGAAATAAAGCTCTTATCAGCACCAGTATCAAATAATACAGATGCAGTCAAGTTGTTGAGAAGAAACGTACCCGTGACCACATTCGGGTCTTGACGGGCTTCCCCAGATTTCAGTACAAAAGCTCTTCCTCGAGCATTGTTGTTGTTCCTGTTGTTGTTGTTGTTCAGCTTCGGGCAGTCTTTCTTGAAATGCCCCGTACCGTTGCACCCATAACAAGTCTTTGGTGCCGAGGTGTTGATGTCAGTGGTGTTTGATCTACAGTCCCTAGCCAAGTGTCCAAATCTTTTACACTTGCTGCAGGGACACGAACCATGGTGGTGTCGTTGGCACTTTGGGCAATAGGGCTTGGTTCCCTTGTACGCCCCCTTGTCATCAGAACTGGAGAGGTAGGCTTTAATGGTTTCAGGTTTCTTGTTTTGGTGGTTGTTGTGATTGTCAGACCACTTTCTTTTGTTGCTGTTGGAAGATGGAGTGGGTGGTTCGGGGTCCTCGTTCATGGCTAGAAGTTCATGGGCCAACCGAATGGCGCCGTGAAGAGTGGTTTGGTTTGATGAGGCGACATTTCCCCGGACAGGTTCCGGGAGGCCGCGGATGTATTTCTTAATCTTGTCGGGCCCAGTACCTGCCATAGCTGGGCGAAGAACAGTAAGTTGTTGGAATCGGGTGGTGTATCCGACGATATCAGTTCCTTGTACTTTTAAGTTCCAGAATTCTTCGTCCAGCTTGTGAAGTTGTTCGGACGGGCAATACTCATCAGTGAGCATTTTCTTCAGGTCCTCCCAAGGGAGTAGGTAAGCGGTGTCAATACCCACAGACTGGGTATAGGAATTCCACCACGAGAGGGCACCATCTTCAAGGGTGCAGGTGGAGAATTTGACCTTGTCGTCTTCCGCACATTTGCTGATGCGGAAAACCGATTCCATCTTTTCGAACCATCTGATAAGTCCGATGGCTCCTTCAATCCCCTTGAAGCTCAAGGGTTTGCAGTTTTGAAAATCCTTGTATGAACAAGGTTTAGCAGCAGAGGTTTCAGCGGCATCGCTGTTTCTTGTGGAACCTGGTGGAGTATTCCGAGCTAAGGCTTCAGTAACAGCCTGGGTTATGAGTGACGTGATCTGAGCATCAGTGTAAGGTCTTGACTTTGGCGGCATGACTCTTCAATAAAAGAAATGAAGATACATGAGATTTTGTAAGAAATTGTATTTATTTCAGATGTACATGTATAAAGATGGTAATACATAACATCAATATGGAAAAAAAAGGATTATGACAATTAATATGAGTCGAAACAGCAAGGAATATTTAATAGATGATACGAGTTCAAAGGTTACATCCTGCGGATGCATTACAAAAGGTGTCGGGAATTGTTACATCCGACTGAATTATAGAGTAGTGCTTAGATAGTTGCTAGATTACAGGATAGTTTACAAAACAAAGACTAAGCTAGTCTTAACGTAGGTTAATCTGCTCCATCATTTCGATGAGACGATCCACAGTATTTGCAAGTCTGCTGGCTTGTCGAGCATTGTCTTCAGCTAATGCTAGTCGTTGTACCAATCCATGGGTATGTTCTTCCGTTTCCCGTGAGCGTTGTTCACACTCCTCAAGTCTGTGTTTCAAAAGAGTGGTTTCCACGCTTATCTCCACCACTCTGTTGAGAAGAATGTCCACATTAGTAACGGTGGTTTCGTGATTCTCAGAGACTTGTTCGATGCGCTCAAGTGCTGTAAGTCTCCAGTTTTCGTTTGTTTCCTGCAACACGACATCCATGGTGCGAAGTCGTTGCTCGTGTTGGTTCACCCTAGCAGCTAAGGCCGGCAAGGTGAAGTGAGTGGAGTACGGGCTAGCTCGAGGCAACCTGTTGTTCCTCCTTGCTACCCTTGGGTTCTGCGACCCGGATTGAGAACGAGATGAATTGGATGGAACGTTTGCCATTTCTGAGACAAAGCGTTAGTAAGATTGAGGCTAATCTATATACATATATCATATCCAGCCTAGTGTCTAGCACGTATCAAGTAATGGTCCGGTTCTCTCGTAGTCAGAGTCAACTAACGTATCCCTGTTCAACATAATCATTTCAGATCTTACATCATCTTTCCTTAATTGTACATAGTTGATCAGGCTATGTTAAATTAAAGTTGTATGCTGTAATTCCTGAACTAGTCATGTCTAATAAGAGAATACTGCCTAACGGTCATAGTCTAGGCCCCCTAAATGCAACCTAGTTCACTATAACCTTAGGCTCTGATACCAATCTGTAACACCCCCCAAATTTAACGGTTTGCGGAAGCATACTTTGGGTGTTACTAATCAATATACAAAGCACAAGATATATAGCAAACGACCTCTAAATGAGACGTTTGTAAAATAGTTACATTTCATAATTTGAATCGTTTGAAAACCGTAGGTTTTCGTACACAAAAATGTAGTTTCCTAGAGTCCGCGCGTATAGCGGAAGATTCTATTACATAATCATAGTTACAAAAGATAATGCCAAAGAATCTTCGTTAAATGCAGTTTGTAAATCATGCGACTCTAGCTAGCAATCCCGGAGTGAACCTACTCCGTAAGTGTACCTGAGATACAAAGCTAGAAAGTGTCAACCAAAAAGGTCGGTGAATCTCACAGGTTTAGTAATAAGTAAATGTTATGAACCACAAGTATGTACCCGTATTGCTATCAAGCAAAGTAAGTTAATCAGTATATCAGTACAGTGCCATGAGCTCATAAGTCGAAGCTTAACCGTGTAGTGTGAAATAAATCACGTACCCCCGTGAGTGCTATCCGCACACTCATATGTAACAAATACTAATATGTCTGTTTCTACGTGTAAATCAGTACGTGGTGGCGCTACCACCCCAGACAGGGATTGTCAGTCCCAAATGGATCCATTTACTAGTACTCGCGCTTAAGACCATAACTAACAACTTACGATAAGGAGGCTTTCAGTGGATAAAAGTAACTCATGCGTTTGTTTGTAATCAGTAATGTTTTCAGTTCAGTACATTGTGTTCATGCGTAAAACAGTTGCTAAGTATCTCACCCCAAAGTATAAAACAGTAAAAGTGGGGCTGTAAGACTCACCTGAGTCGAGCAGTGGTAAATAGCAAGTAGTAGTAAAGCAAGTAGGTTCTCCGAACCCGTAACCTTCTAGTGCCTAAACACGTAAGGTTAAGTAAGTAGATGTCTCGCAAGACCATCTAGGCTAGTTGTTCATACAACCCGTTGTGTGTAATGTTGGTTCGTTCTCGTTTGTATCAAAGTATACGGCCCGTTGGTGATTCGTTATATTAAAAGTTTATCATTTATAACGCAATTTAGTGTAACTGTAATAGAAAGTATGTTCTATGACGTTTGTTAAGTCGTATGACATAAGTATTTGAAGTTGTATAAATTCGACACTTAGTGAAAATCTGAGTTTTCAAAGTTCTGTTTTGCGCGACGTAGCATGCGACGTAGGCATGCGACGTAAGGTGCGACGTAGGGTGCGACGTAGGCATGTACGTCGCATGATGCGACCTTCGCAAATCAATGCGACGTAGGGGCTGGCGTCGCTAGGCGCGACGTCGCAACTTAATGCGACGTAGTGACGGACGTCGCACAATGCGACGTCACGAAGGGTTGTGCGACGTAGAGGCCGACGTCGCATGAATCTGGGTCCAAAAGCGACGTAGCGGTCTGTTGGCCGGAAAATGTGCCGAAAACGAGTTTTCCGGTCCCCGTTCCGTCCAAATCTTTTACCCAACCCTTATATGAACATATTAAGCCTATTAAAACCATAAACTAGTAAAAATGATCAAAAACGAGAGATGTCGGGATTTGTCGGAAACTTACAAAGTGTCGGATTGAAAATCCGAAAAGATGAAGTTGTAGATCGTGTGATGGTGAACGTTTTCTTCTAAACGGTCAAGTAGATTCGGTTGCGTTTAGTGGTAGTAATTGGTAGTTTTGATGGTGGTGGTGTGTTTGGTGATTAGAGAGAAAGAAAAGAAGAGAGAGAAAGAAAAGAGAATAAATGAAAAGAAAGAGTGGGAGGTGATGATGTAGGTGGAAGCCTCATTTTCAGCTCCCGTCCCCCGTGCTCCGTGCGGTGTTCGTTTTCTCCGTCGTTTAAACGTTAAATAATTATTTTACATCTTAAATGGTAGGTTTTAAATACAAATAATTACGCGACATTTCTATTCAAATATTTTACAAATAAGTTTGAATACCTTTGTTTTTAAGTCGGGTCAACTTTGATCGAGTGATACGAGGTAATTATTAATTATTATAAAAATAGCGTTTCAGTCATAATTGCGTTATTTTAGTTTATAAACATTTGTTCACCAACGTCCGTGTTAATCGAATAGAATTTCATTCTATTTAAGTTGCGCACGATTTAAACAAATCGCAAAGTTGTATATATTCACCAACATATAATCCGGTACATAAATTAGCCTAACACAGAACTAATTACATGTATTAACAAAGAATTAGGCGCTAATACTAGCCCTAATTTGGCGGTTGTTACAAGTTACTTCCTTAGCCGGTTCGCCAAACTCCCAGTCATGTTGATGCATCGCTATCGTCTCAACTAGCTCCCAGGCTTCTTCAGAAGTGTGTGACATGAAATTTCCTTGAGAAGCAGCATCGAGGGTTGACTTGTGCTGAGGAGTCAGACCATTGTAGAATATGCAGTTTAGGTTCGTCTTACCCATTTGATGATTCGGACATCTGTTAAGCATCTTCTTAAATCGTTCCCATGCTAGATATAATGATTCATTGGTTTCTTGTCGGAAACTAACGATGTCATCTTTGAGCTTGGTTTGCTTGGAAGGAGGGAAAAACTTAGTCATAAACTTAGTAGCCAACTCTTCCCAAGTATGAATCGAATTGGGTTCGAGTTCATCAAACCAGGTTCGAGCACGCGAAGACAAAGAATAGGGAAAAAGATTTAGTCGGGAGACTTCTCTTGCAATCCCTAATTGCTCACAGGAATCAGAAAGATTGATGAATCTATCCAAATGTGAATTTGGATCATCGAGCGGAAAACCGTGAAATTGGCAGAAGGTTTTGAGTAACTTGATAATGCTAGGCTTAATTTCAAAGTTTTCGTTGGGCAGCACGATAGGTCCTCCTCTTCCCTCCAGTAATGGTGTGCAGGTCGAGGCGAGAGTAATACGATTCGTCATAGCTGAAGTTCGGGTTTGGTAGAAAAGAGAGTTTTGGAAAGGAAAGAACAGAAAAGGAACTTTCGGATGATATTGATCTTCCGAAAGGATCGCTAAATAACTAAGACAACTAAATTCCTAAATCGGTCGTTGTAGTCCCCGGCAGCGGCGCCAAAAGACTTTGATGGGTGCCAAGAGGTCGGTTGCGATTTCACTCGCGTCGTTGCGGACCTTCCTCCGGGCACGGCCACCAGAGGTTTTAAAAATTTGTTTTGCTGGGCCTAAGTATACTAAAGCTATGGGTGAGTACAGCGATAGGTATGACCTAGGGTCGTTCTTCAAACTACAACGGGCATGGGATCTAGGACTTCAGTTATCTATGTGGATTTAGCTGGGGTTTAAAAGAGATTTTTGGTTTGTTTTGGTTTTAACTAACTACTAATTATCTAAAATTAAATTAAAATAAAGTAAAGTGGAGGGGAGGTGGCAACGAGAACTTATAGGTGAAGCGAGTGTTTACTATGATAATTACTTATGCTATTTAGGGGTAGTTAATGGGATAAAGCCTTAGTTAAGATGACATCTATATTTCCTAATGAGCCATAACTCCTAGCCTATTATCTATCTAACGTAGAGTTGTCCGCAATCAGATAAATAACATGTCACGTGGATAACAGTTATGGAATGTAAACTACACCGGAAGTTGTCCCAAATGTAGCAACCAATTTAACCAACAACCATCCTCGAGTCTTGTTCCCCAATCTCGGACATTTGAGATATCCGAATCATGGCATGAATTGTTGAATAAACAAAAACATGAACAGGGGTTTCCTACCGGAACAAGTTGGGATGATCTGGTCTAACGGTTGATTAAATTGTTCATCATTATTTCATATAAATCATTTTAACTATTCTATGCATGTTAAACTGGTGTATGCAATTGATAAATATTCGAAAACCTAATCATGTAACTAATCAGCATAACAGATACTAGCATGCAAACCCTAAGCAACAATCAAACAAGAACATGCAGTAAGGCAGCATAGCAGGGATCAATTATGCAGAGTGACGGGGTACATGGTTAAGTCACAAGTGTCCCGAAAGTTCTCTCAAAGACACTTGTTAAATGACTTGAATCTAATCTATCTCTAATCCTATGCTCCGTGTCTCCCTCCGGTGATATTTCAACCAGGAGAACACCGGCCATGTCGAGTTCAACGATCATCATACACAGAATAATTAGCGGCATACAACTAGCAATTGGTCAAGCCTAGAAGGATGTTACTAACCACAGCATAAGTTGGATAGATAAACATTTGAGATTCAATTCATAGATTCAAATATATTTCAACAGCATACGGACAGAGTAACAGCATGATTTAAGTATAACTACCCTAGCATGGCAACTATCATAGCAAACACAGATTTGTCTAGCTAAGCATGGCAATAATCCTAGCAAGTAATTCTAAACAAGCATAGCAACAGCACAACATTATTTAAAATAACAAGATAGAGATTATAATAAAACCTGACAAAGCGTTATTACAAATCGTGCGACACCGCCGTCTCGGAGCACCTCCGTTACAAGTAAGCTACTAATCTACTAGCTTAACTAACCTAATTAACTAACTAACTATTTAGAGAGAGAGTAGTGAGAGAAAGAAAGAAAGAATGAGAAAACATGATGTGAAAATGATGAAATGAGGCTTCTATATATAGAGATCGCACAACCGTATCCGTAGACCGTATCCAAATCTTCAAATGCACAACCGTATTGCAAACCCGAATAAAAACCTGATTTTTATCGCCCAAACGCACGATACGGTTGAGCTAGGGCAAATACGGGAGAACTGGAGTGTATACGGTTGAGCATAGGGTGAATACGGGAGAACACAGACCGTATACGGTTGTGCTAGGCCGTATACGGTCTAGCTAGGCCGTATACGGTCTGTGCTAGGCCGTATACGGTCTAGTTTGGCCGTATACGGTCTAGCTCTCCCGTATCTTGATTCTTCGGTTCTTCGTTTCTTCGTTCGGGCGTAACTTCTTCGTCGTTTATCCGTTTTGAGTGATTCTCGCGCTCACGGTTTCGTAATTTCCTAACGAAGAAAATGACATAAGTTAGAGGTCATAATTCCAAGTATAGCTTAATTTGTACTTAAATGCGTGAACGGAAGATTCGTTAACCGTTTGTGCTCTATTTTACTCGTTTTTAGGTCTTTTTTGGTTGAATCTTGAAACATCGTCTATATTTTAGCCCTAATGATGAAATGTGACATTTAAGTTCATTTTTAAGTGTTTTCATTAATAATTGGGCTAAAATGGTGAGATAATGGCACACAAAAACATGACTTTTTGCGTGTTATCAAATATCCCACACTTAGACAATTGCTTGTCCTCAAGCAAACTTCCCTTCTTACCTGCCAAAAATTTTCCATGCAAAAAGATTTTTGATTCTGACCCAAAAAGAAGAATTCACATAGATTGAAAACAAGTATTCGCCTGTTAGATAAATAAGAGGTGTTCACATGAAGTATCTAAAGGTTTTCAAGATGATTCTCTTAGGCAAACTTTCAATTCTCGAATTTGTGGAATATACACGACTGGGCGATCTCACTGGTGGTCACTCAATTCACTCAAAGTGTATCGGGGTTCCTATTATCCTAAGCCAAATGAAAAATCGCTCAAATACCAGACGTGCAGCACTCGTCGTCATAGGCTTGCCTGAGGATCAGATCTTCATCACTTAGACAGGAACGGTACTGATTATCCCAGGACATTCAAATGGGTTGTAGTGTTTGGTGTGGGTTTTTAAGGGGTATGGATAGATTGGGGGTATCTAGGTTTTAAGGGTGTTTACTTATCTTGGGACTTCTAAATTTTCGAGAAAAACTCTATCTAGATATCCTTTTTAATGAAAACGGAAACGGATAACACTTTTAGGGGATAAGATAGCTATTTTGACTTTTATCCTTTGAAAACACATGGAATGATATTTCTTTGAAGAATCGAGTTTTCGAGAGAGTAAAAGTACTTAGCTTTATTTCAGCTATTTTCTTTCTTTTTCTTTGCTTTTCTATTTCTATTTTTGGGCTTACATTTTTCTTTTGCCAAGAAATTTCTAAGGGATTTTCTTTTATTTCCCTTCTTGAGATCCCTTCTTATTTTCATTTTTTCAATCCTTTGATGATTTTTTTGAGTTTACTTTGGTGCCAATTTTTCGCACCACATGACTCTCGATTCTTTAGTATAGATCAATACAACGCACACGAGAAGTTTTAGTAAACATTATTTGTGATTTTTGGGGTGAAAGCAAAAAGGAATAACTAAATATCGTTTTTCAAAAAGAATTCGAAGGGGGTAATGATCCAGCGGTAACTTTAAATTGGTTAAGGGACATTGAGCGAAAGTTCGAGGTATGTCAATGTGAGGAGGAGTTTAGGGTTGGATATGCAGTGCAGTTACTGAAAGGTCAGGCAATGAATTGGTGGGATTCAATGACCGCACATTTGACACCTGTGCAACGATCTTCTATCACTTGGATGGAATTCCATAATGAAGTTTGCAGGCAGTTTTGCTCGGAGTTTGATATGGTTAGAATTAAGCAGGAGTTCATGGATTTGAAATTGACTGAGACTATGACCATGGATGATCTTATAACTCAATTCACAGAAAAGCTACGCTTTGTTCAGCAATGGGTCCCGAATGAAAGAGATAGAATAAACCATTTTGTGGGAGCTTTGCCACCACATTACAGGACGTCGGTGAGATTAGCCGGTAATCTGAAAAATGCTTTTGATTTGGCTAAGTCGGTGGATAGTGACACTCGAGCTTTGGAAAAGTTAGTTAAGGAAAAGACGGTGCACCATTCCAAGAATAGTTCCACGAGTGGCAAATCAAGTCAAGCGAGTAGGAAGGTGTCTTTTTCTGAGGAGGCAAGAGATAGGATTGCTTGGTGTGTGGATTGTAAAGCGAGGCATCCGGGGCCGTGTACTTCGGATACAGTTAGGTGTGTTAGGTGTGGAGGGTTTGGACACAATATTAAGGATTGTATCTTTCCAAGGAATGTTTGGTGGAATTGTCAGAAGGAGGGCCACAGAGCGGGTCAGTGTTTGGAGAACGCAAGACAAGGTACGGGTTTGGCTGGGAGTTCAGGCTCGGGTTCCTCGGCATCTGTCGGGCAAAAGAGAAAGACTGCACCTCCTCGGGCATTTCAGATGACCGTAGGAGATTGGCTTGAAGATAACAATCCAGGTATATTCGATATTGATTTTGATGTGATATGTAAATTGTAATTAGTATTGCATGATTAAGTGTAATCAGTAGCGTTTGGATTAATAGTGTGCGAGATTGGATTTCGGGGACGAAATCCTTTAAGGGGGGAAGATTTGTAACATCCTGTTTCTGGGCCTGGAAATAAATTGTATTTTATTAAGTTTAAATGGTTTATTTGGAAAATAAACAAGTAAAAGAGTCACCGATTTTATTGTGACTAATAAAATATTGTTTGTTTTAAATAAACAAAGTTCACGGTAAAATAAAAGTATTTTGACTTACGGGTATTTTCGGGTTCCAGACAATAGGCTAGGAAACGGGTATAATTTACACATAATATTAAGTGGGGCGGTGGAGTGACCGACTCATTTTCTTATTCACCTAACTTCACACTCTCTTTGAACTCCTCTCAAACCCTCATTTCTCTCTATATCAATTACAAAGAAAAATCAAGAAAACAAACTAGTGATTGATCTTGCTAAAGATAAACTGATTATCATCATCATCTCCTTCCATTGATTGTAAGTATCTAGTGTTCTTGAGCTTCTTTTTATAGAATTTGGGTTTATGATAAATATGATGATTGAGATGAATTGAAGCTAGGAAATCATGTTTTGTTAATTACTTGTTGATTATTCATTGATAGTTAACTGATTTCATGATGATTTATGGTTATAATTAGTTGTGTTCTTCATGGTTAGTTCATAAGCTAGGTTTTGGTAATTTTGGGAATTTGGATGATGATGCATGCTTATAGATTGTGTGATAATAGTTGTTTGTAGTTTACATATGATTGTAGTTGATGTTTGTGGTCATTTTATGGTAAAAATTCGTGTTTGCAACTGATTTTGGTAAAATGGAGTTTTGGTCTCGGAGTTGTGTTCTTGCTAAAAGTCCAGGTCATTTTTGAACTATCAAACGCGATCCCGGCCATGTCTCCGGATCGCGTTCCTTAGTTATAATTTGGTATAGTCGATTTTTGGTCATACGAACGCGATCCAGCCCTTTGTTCCGGATCGCGTTGCCATGTGTATTTCGGTGACAGAACTTTTTCTAAAGGTGAACGCGATCCAGCCACCCTAATCCAGATCACGTTCGCATGAATAATTTTGATGGGTTTTGTAAATTTTGAAAATGCGTAAGTCTTTTCAGGGTCACGGTTATGTAACAATTTCATTAACTCGGTTTGGGATGAGATTCACATGTTCACTCGGAAATGGCCCAATGGTCAAAACTATATTCTAATAGCCTAGGTGGTTTTTGGCCATTCGGGGTCATTTAAGGGTCGAAATTGACATTTTACAGTTTTTAAACATTAGTTCGGGATTTTTAATTTCAATTCTGATTGAACTTTTGTTTACTTAGACTTTAGAGATTACTTGATTTGATAAATATGTTATGATGATGATTATGAGACGAGTTATTGACTTGTTATTTTTGTGTTCTCAGATAAGCGGGCGGCCACTCAGTAAGATTAGACCACTGAGTTGGTAATCAGACGATAATATTCGGTGAGTGGAATTGTATTCCTCGGTTCAATTCCGTTGTAACGAGTTTGGTTGCAACGGATGAACTTTCGGTTATTGGTTTGACTTGTTATCGGTTATTGGTTAATAGGTTAGCTACATATTGTCATGACTATTATGAAATATGTGATGCTTGGGCCGTTTGGCATATGTGATTTCAGAGGTCAACGCTGGTTGGGTTTGTGGCTATTGTTGGGCTGCCTGGGTTTCCCGATACATGTAGTTGAGGGATGAATCCTTGTCAGTGAAGATAGCTTCAAACTATCGGTAAACCACTGTTGGGGCCGGCAGTGGTTGTAGGCTTTCGCTGGTTGGCTAACCAGGGGCCGCCGGTCCTCTTTGACGATACGTGTTTATGATTGCGAAGCTTTAGGCGGTAATCATAATTTGTGTGATTGTTGTTTACGATACTTTAGGCTGTAAGCATTATTTGTTGGTTTGGTTGTGCGTTGTAGGCTTGTTATTTCTGAATTGAACCGTCGGTTACGGTTCCATTCACTTAGCATTGGCTAATCCCTCGTTGTTAATCTTTTTGCAGGCTTTTATTAGGTGTGGACCGGGTTGTAGATACTTAATGGGATGGCTGACTGTCATAGCGCTTACTCTGACAATTTTGGGGAATCTAACTTTTGGTTTTGAATAGTTTTCTTAATGCCCGGTTGTTTAAGTAAATGTTTGTAACTAAACTTATATATGTGTGTAAATGTTTTGAAAACTTGGTACTTTTGAACTTATGTAAATCGGTAATTATGTTTTGGGACCACGCTTTTAATGTATAACATAAAGTAATATGATATGTTTCGGTTTGTAAAAGGCGGGGCCTTACAAGTTGGTATCAGAGCATAGGTTTGGGTGAATTGGACATTGGCTAATGTCAATCCCAAATCTTTTGCTGACAGTCAAACATTTCAGTAAGTGGGATTAGCTATGAATGGGGGGTTGATTGGTTAGTATAGGTGATACTAACGATTAACAAATTGTGAGTTATTGTGTATGAGTACAGGAATGGCAGATACTGAGAACCCGGCTCCCAATGATGTTTTGAGAACTGAGCTTCCACCTCCAGAAAATAATGAGGGTAATCAGGGTGGTACATCTAATGTAAATCAAGAGGGAGTTAGTGATGAGGAATATAAATTGCAGTTAGAGGATGAGGTGCTAAGATTAAGAAAGTTTGAGCAATTGTACAAGGTGCAACAAGCAAGGTTAGCACAACAAAGAGATGTGGGATACCAGTTTCCATCACCTCAGCAGCAAAAGAGGGTATGTTCTTTTAAGACATTTAAGTCTTGTGGACCGAAAGAATTCGAAGGGGGTAATGATCCAGCGGTAACTTTAAATTGGTTAAGGGACATTGAGCGAAAGTTCGAGGTATGTCAATGTGAGGAGGAGTTTAGGGTTGGATATGCAGTGCAGTTACTGAAAGGTCAGGCAATGAATTGGTGGGATTCAATGACCGCACATTTGACACCTGTGCAACGATCTTCTATCACTTGGATGGAATTCCATAATGAAGTTTGCAGGCAGTTTTGCTCGGAGTTTGATATGGTTAGAATTAAGCAGGAGTTCATGGATTTGAAATTGACTGAGACTATGACCATGGATGATCTTATAACTCAATTCACAGAAAAGCTACGCTTTGTTCAGCAATGGGTCCCGAATGAAAGAGATAGAATAAACCATTTTGTGGGAGCTTTGCCACCACATTACAGGACGTCGGTGAGATTAGCTGGTAATCTGAAAAATGCTTTTGATTTGGCTAAGTCGGTGGATAGTGACACTCGAGCTTTGGAAAAGTTAGTTAAGGAAAAGACGGTGCACCATTCCAAGAATAGTTCCACGAGTGGCAAATCAAGTCAAGCGAGTAGGAAGGTGTCTTTTTCTGAGGAGGCAAGAGATAGGATTGCTTGGTGTGTGGATTGTAAAGCGAGGCATCCGGGGCCGTGTACTTCGGATACATTTAGGTGTGTTAGGTGTGGAGGGTTTGGACACAATATTAAGGATTGTATCTTTCCAAGGAATGTTTGCTGGAATTGTCAGAAGGAGGGCCACAGAGCGGGTCAGTGTTTGGAGAACGCAAGACAAGGTACGGGTTTGGCTGGGAGTTCAGGCTCGGGTTCCTCGGCATCTGTCGGGCAAAAGAGAAAGACTGCACCTCCTCGGGCATTTCAGATGACCGTAGGAGATTGGCTTGAAGATAACAATCCAGGTATATTCGATATTGATTTTGATGTGATATGTAAATTGTAATTAGTATTGCATGATTAAGTGTAATCAGTAGCGTTTGGATTAATAGTGTGCGAGATTGGATTTCGGGGACGAAATCCTTTAAGGGGGGAAGATTTGTAACATCCTGTTTCTGGGCCTGGAAATAAATTGTATTTTATTAAGTTTAAATGGTTTATTTGGAAAATAAACAAGTAAAAGAGTCACCGATTTTATTGTGACTAATAAAATATTGTTTGTTTTAAATAAACAAAGTTCACGGTAAAATAAAAGTATTTTGACTTACGGGTATTTTCGGGTTCCAGACAATAGGCTAGGAAACGGGTATAATTTACACATAATATTAAGTGGGGCGGTGGAGTGACCGACTCATTTTCTTATTCACCTAACTTCACACTCTCTTTGAACTCCTCTCAAACCCTCATTTCTCTCTATATCAATTACAAAGAAAAATCAAGAAAACAAACTAGTGATTGATCTTGCTAAAGATAAACTGATTATCATCATCATCTCCTTCCATTGATTGTAAGTATCTAGTGTTCTTGAGCTTCTTTTTATAGAATTTGGGTTTATGATAAATATGATGATTGAGATGAATTGAAGCTAGGAAATCATGTTTTGTTAATTACTTGTTGATTATTCATTGATAGTTAACTGATTTCATGATGATTTATGGTTATAATTAGTTGTGTTCTTCATGGTTAGTTCATAAGCTAGGTTTTGGTAATTTTGGGAATTTGGATGATGATGCATGCTTATAGATTGTGTGATAATAGTTGTTTGTAGTTTACATATGATTGTAGTTGATGTTTGTGGTCATTTTATGGTAAAAATTCGTGTTTGCAACTGATTTTGGTAAAATGGAGTTTTGGTCTCGGAGTTGTGTTCTTGCTAAAAGTCCAGGTCATTTTTGAACTATCAAACGCGATCCCGGCCATGTCTCCGGATCGCGTTCCTTAGTTATAATTTGGTATAGTCGATTTTTGGTCATACGAACGCGATCCAGCCCTTTGTTCCGGATCGCGTTGCCATGTGTATTTCGGTGACAGAACTTTTTCTAAAGGTGAACGCGATCCAGCCACCCTGATCCGGATCGCGTTCGCATGAATAATTTTGATGGGTTTTGTAAATTTTGAAAATGCGTAAGTCTTTTCAGGGTCACGGTTATGTAACAATTTCATTAACTCGGTTTGGGATGAGATTCACATGTTCACTCGGAAATGGCCCAATGGTCAAAACTATATTCTAATAGCCTAGGTGGTTTTTGGCCATTCGGGGTCATTTAAGGGTCGAAATTGACATTTTACAGTTTTTAAACATTAGTTCGGGATTTTTAATTTCAATTCTGATTGAACTTTTGTTTACTTAGACTTTAGAGATTACTTGATTTGATAAATATGTTATGATGATGATTATGAGACGAGTTATTGACTTGTTATTTTTGTGTTCTCAGATAAGCGGGCGGCCACTCAGTAAGATTAGACCACTGAGTTGGTAATCAGACGATAATATTCGGTGAGTGGAATTGTATTCCTCGGTTCAATTCCGTTGTAACGAGTTTGGTTGCAACGGATGAACTTTCGGTTATTGGTTTGACTTGTTATCGGTTATTGGTTAATAGGTTAGCTACATATTGTCATGACTATTATGAAATATGTGATGCTTGGGCCGTTTGGCATATGTGATTTCAGAGGTCAACGCTGGTTGGGTTTGTGGCTATTGTTGGGCTGCCTGGGTTTCCCGATACATGTAGTTGAGGGATGAATCCTTGTCAGTGAAGATAGCTTCAAACTATCGGTAAACCACTGTTGGGGCCGGCAGTGGTTGTAGGCTTTCGCTGGTTGGCTAACCAGGGGCCGCCGGTCCTCTTTGACGATACGTGTTTATGATTGCGAAGCTTTAGGCGGTAATCATAATTTGTGTGATTGTTGTTTACGATACTTTAGGCTGTAAGCATTATTTGTTGGTTTGGTTGTGCGTTGTAGGCTTGTTATTTCTGAATTGAACCGTCGGTTACGGTTCCATTCACTTAGCATTGGCTAATCCCTCGTTGTTAATCTTTTTGCAGGCTTTTATTAGGTGTGGACCGGGTTGTAGATACTTAATGGGATGGCTGACTGTCATAGCGCTTACTCTGACAATTTTGGGGAATCTAACTTTTGGTTTTGAATAGTTTTCTTAATGCCCGGTTGTTTAAGTAAATGTTTGTAACTAAACTTATATATGTGTGTAAATGTTTTGAAAACTTGGTACTTTTGAACTTATGTAAATCGGTAATTATGTTTTGGGACCACGCTTTTAATGTATAATATAAAGTAATATGATATGTTTCGGTTTGTAAAAGGCGGGGCCTTACACTAACAGCTGTAACCATTCCAGACCAACTTTCGGGCAACGAAGATAATAAGAAAAGTGCCTCCAACTCACCTTCAAACGTAACCCCTACAGATCTTAACCTAGTCAAGATCGAGTTAAACTCGTTCACATGATCCGCTGGCGATGCACCTTCACCCATCTTCGCGTTCACCAACTGCCGAATCAAGAAAACCTTATTGAGAGCCGAGGGTTTCTCATACATGTTAGACAACGCCGTTAACAAACCCGCAGTCGTGGTTTCCCCCGCAATATTGTAGGCGACATTCTTGGCCAGAGAAAGTCGAACTACTCCAAGTGCCTGACGATCTAACAACGCCCAGTCGGCATCACTCATACTTTCAGGTTTAGTACCCGACAACGGTTGGTGTAACTTCTTCTCATACAAAACGTCTTCGATTTGCATCTTCCAAAACCCAAAATCACTGCCATCAAACTTACTAATTCTAATCTCGCTTTTATCCGCCATTGTTCCCAAACTCGAAAACACGAGCTCTGATACCACTTTGATAGGTTTTTAGGACCCAACAAGAACACGTATAACCCTAGTTATACCCCCACAATAATAAACGGATCAAACAAAGCAATTAAGATAACGAGAATAGTAAACGAACACGAGAATATAACGTGGTTATATCCAATCTACTCGATTGGTTTAATCAACGGCCAAAACTAGAGAGAATTCTTATTACTTTCGGAGGTGTTAGGGTTACAAATACAATGGGTTACATTATATAGCAAGTCCTAAACTTGGAGAACAAGAATAAATAAATAATATTGCCGCCGTACATTAACTTTCGGTTCAAGCTTTGTTACGAAAAAACTGATTGGAATAATCGTAGCCTCCAAGCCACGTGACATAAAGTCACACCAATTAATTTATGTGACATTAAGTCACAAACAATTAATTATTTATTTATTTAATCTTCAATAATCCCAACAGTGGATTTGTAAATTACACTTGAAAATGTGATTTGTATGTCTTGGTATATCAATTGGTAAAATGGGTAAGTAAATCTTGAATTGGTGTTGTACATGAAATGTTGGTTGTATTTATAAACCATTTTGGTTGTAGTAAAAAATGTGGTTGTTTACGTGTTTTGATGAAATACTCATTTTGGTGTAATTGTTGTTAAAGTATATATATTTTGGGATATGAGTCAAGTGAACATATATGGATCAAAAGTGAGTTTTAAATGAGTCTTCGATTAATTGAATATTTAGTAAAAGAAAACATAGTCGTTTTGGTCAAAATGAAGTTGGCGGAATGTGTTCAATTTGATTGTATAAATGTTGATTTGTGGTTGTTAAATTTTTGCTGAAAAGTGTGATTTTTAGTATAATTTATCTACTGTCAAATTTAAGGTTCAAAAACTGAGATTTGGAGGTGCAGGGTGAGTTCCTGATGGGTAATCAATGTACCCGACGGATACAAGTGCCTATACCGGGTAGCCCCTTTCTAAATCTTCACTGAATATGGGTGTGTGTTTTGTATCCGGTACGTACTCCACCATTTTTCAGAGAATTTTAGGGTGCGTTTAGTTGTGGAAAATTTTTCACAATTTTCCATCTACAATTTTCTTAAATATAAGAAGAGTTTTTATTTTCTAGAAAAATATTAAAAATTTGGAAAATATGTTCAAAAGTTGATGTATTTTTCATTTTAAAAAAATGATGTTAAAAAGAAGGTTTTTGGAAAATTTTAGAAAAAGGGGGAAGTGGGTACAAAGGAAAAAAGTGGAAAACTTGAAATCATTGTTTTCCAACTTCAAGTTATAGGATGGAAAAATGAGTTTTCCATTTTTTTGTAAAACTTTTCCGGAAAATACCCATTTTCAATATAATTAGGTACAGTAAACACGTGCATTTTTAGGCTAATTCCCTACTTGAGTGAATTCACAACAAATTTTAGAGATAAGTCTAGCAAAGCTCAACTAGTTAATACGCCTAGTATTATATATTTCTTAATTAGTATAATTACGTACAAAATATTTGGAACAAACGCACCAAAAATATATGACTATTGGTTGACAAAAATTATTTAATAATATGAAATTATTAAATAACATTATTATTTATTAAATATTATGTTGATAATATTTACAAAGTATTTCGTATAGTACAAAACTTATTTTACACTCTGAAACAACGTGAAACTATCCGTCAAACTGGAGTGAAACAAAGTTATAATTTTATAACTCAACTAAAGTATTTTTAGAAAATACTTCGAATAAAAATATATTCTAAAATATATTTACAAAATTTATCATTTAAAAACATTACACTTTTTATACGATCGAGTAAACAAACACGGGTCAAAAATACTACAATTGGAGACAATAATTCACCCACCTAATTTTTGGCTCAATAATGAGCCGATCAAAAAAAAAACACCCCCTGTGTTTTTTCTTTCTCATTTTTCTTCTTCAATCATTTATCCATCTTCTTCTCTACTCTCTCTCAGCTCAATCCTCATCACCACCAACAACAACAAAGTACAACATCAACAACAATAAATAACAAGCAGCTAGAGCCGATCATCATCATCTCATCATCATCTTCACAGAATCATCATCACCACCATAATTTCATCATTGTAAGAAACTTCTCTTTGCTACAATGTGTAAATATATCATGTACATGAAAGATTGAAACCATAAAACAAGGTAAAATAAAGTTGGTGATGATAAATTTTGATTAATATTATACTCTGTACAAAATTTAGAGTATATTTATAGGTTAAATAAAGGTGTAAAAACACTTGAAAGAACTTGTAAATTATTGGCTATAACGTTGTGGAAGATTTAACTTAACATCATAGCAAAAACATAATTTGATTCTGGGCTGAAAACTGAACATCGAACTGAGTACAGAGCAAGAACAAAAATACCCGAACGGCTGAAAAAATGGAACCGATCGGGTGGGGGAGTCCCAGCCGATCGGCTGGATGTAATTAGCCGAACGGCTTGATAGAGGAAGCCGAACGGTTAGGTGTAAGACAGCCGTATGGCTATATGTGATACCCAAAATCATGAGGTTAAATTTTATATATATATATATATATATATATATATATATATATATATATATATATATATATATATATATATATATTGCATTTATTCTATCATAACTTTTAAATGTATATCACATTTTTTTTTGAAAGGCAGTATTGGGCTCAGCGGCATTGCCTCTTCATATACCCATCACCAATTCCTGGGGAAACTCGAATATTTCGAGAGAAAACCCCTGTCTCCATCCCGGAGAGCATTTTGCTCACATCCGGGTTCGAACCCATGACCTTGAGATCATAGTGAAACACCATGTGCCACTTGAGCTGGAAGCTCTTGGCAATGCATATCACATAATAATAATTATATATTGATCATGTTAAGTATTCATTGTACATATATTTGAACCGTTATTATTATCATAAAGTACGACATCATTTTGAATTAATGTTATCTAAATTGGGCAATGGTATTACATATCCTTGTAGGCATGTTGTCAACTACAACTTAATCGATCAACTAATTAAGTAACATGTAAAGGAGTTGTCTATTACTACAGACTACTTCGTAATATTGATTTCGATAATTAAGTACATACATGTGTCACATATTTGTCTAGTTTCACGGTGGATGTAGCTTTCTTGTGTTTCTACGTGAGAATACCTACAGATGTGTATTTGATTATATCAGTTTTGTCTAGTATCAAGTCATGACAGCAAATCAATTTTTTTTTTAATAATTAAACTTGTACAAAACCTTAAACAACTATTGATAAAGTATATATGTATTATATATATAAGTATATATGTATATGTAAATATACATACGCATAAGCAATGACACAACTTGAGACACAAAAGTTTTCAATTCAAGAAACGTTAATAATTCATAAAAAATCATCACCAACGAATCGTACACATTTCAAACTCAAACGATCTGTGACACCCGCTAACTTAGGACTATAATTAGTGCCTAATTTACTTGTAATTACGTGTATTTAGTTTTGTATTAATCTAAATATACGTAACATTTTGTGTAATTACATACACGTTTATACGATTTGTTTAAATCGTACACTTATGAACCGGACGAGGTCCAACACTATTTATTATGGACGTTGGTGACAAACTATTTAAAATAATGTGGATTTATCCAAACAAACATTATTACCTTACTATATTGTGATAATGTATTACACGTATTAAATACTGTATAAAACACTCCGTACGCGACGAAAACGCATGAAACGCGCCCGACAAACGAAATAAACTTAAGTTATAATTTTATAACTCATTATTAAGTAGTTTGATAAAATACTTCAAGTAAAAATATCTCGATTGCACGCGTACAATTAAAACGTTTAAAAACGTTACACGAATCGAATAAATGCGCAATTCGCAACCGGCGACCAAACGAAAACCCGAATATTATTTTAGTAACTTAAAATATGCTACTTGAGTAAAACTTTTATTAAAAATGTTGTGTTTAAAGTCGTTAACAAAACGTATTACATAAAACGTTTTTTGAAAATTAAAACGTAAAACGATCGGGTAAACGAGCACCACACTTAACGTAACTTTGGGATCAATTTTGGCACACCACATGGGGTGGGACCCACCCAAAGATCAGCTGAAAATCAGCAAAGATCAAACCCCCCATGCCTTTGTGGTTGACTAAAATCATCATCATCACCACCATTCCTCATTCCTACTTCTATACTCCTTCTCCACTTTCTTTCAACTCTCACTCTAAAATCCTCTCTCTCTCTCTCTCTCTTCTTGGGCTGTCGAAAACCACCACCCTCCACCCTTGAACCACCATCAAACACCCTTTAAAAACTCCTTGGATTGCATCACTTCTTTGGAGGAAAACGGTCACGACAACGCAAGCATCACTTCCATCTTCTTCGTTTCTTAATACGAGCTTTGTAAGAACTTTATGACTCAACTATTTTACTTGTATTATGTCCATTAACATGTTATGTTACTCATTCAACTTTTTAATTTCCAAAAACTACAACGAAACTCGTTTTTGAAACACATATATATATATGTACCTAAACTGTCTCAGAAAACAGCTCCACGACAAAAATCATATAAAATCGAAAACACAACGAAAATGTATGAAACCAACCCCAAAATCTTCATATTTTCGTTGTCTACAACTTTCGTGTTTTGCTCGAAGCTTGGAAATACACCAATTTTTCTATAAAACTCGATCTTTGGACAGAGGTCTGTTTTGAACCGAATCTGACCACTCTTCATGTTTATATTTGTTTAAAATAGTAAACGAATTTATAAAAGTACCATAAAGTGCAGAAATCAAAGTTTGAATCGTACGTTCTGACTGACCATCGGTCTGAGGATGATAAGCTGTGCTAAGGTTTACACGTGTACCCAACTCTTGTTGTAGACTTTGCCAAAAACGAGAAGCAAAACGAGTATCTCTATCTGACACAATCGATAAAGGAATACCATGTCTAGAAACAATTTCGTTAACATACAATTGAGCAAGTTTAGTCAACGATGTCGTCTCACTCGTAGCAAGAAAATGCGCACTCTTGGTCAAACGATCCACTATTACCCAAATCATATCATTGCCTCGAACAGTACGCGGTAGCTTAGTCACAAAATCCATGGTTATGTGATCCCACTTCCACTCAGGTATTTCCAACTGTTTTAACGACCCATACGGCTTTTGATGTTCCGCTTTGACCTGAGCACAAATATGACACGATCCCACAAACTTTGCAATGTCGGTTTTCATCGTTGGCCACCAATACAACGGTTTCAAGTCATTATACATTCGAGTACTACCCGGATGAATGGACATGCGTGACTTATGAGCTTCATTCAAAATTAAATCCCGAATACCACCAATGGAAGGAATCCAAACACGAGACTGATAAGTCTTTAATCCTCTTGAATCATCAACTAATTCATCCTTGCGTTTTAACATAATTTCCGATTTCAGATTCTGATCTTTTAAAGCTTCAAGTTGTACAACTCTAATCTGATTAATCAAATCCGAGGAAACATTCACTTTTATATAGAAAGCTCGATCGAGGGTATTCTTTCGACTTAAAGCATCGGCTACCACATTCGCTTTGCCCGGATGGTATCTAATTTCACAATCATAATCCTTGATTAACTCTAACCACCGCCTTTGTCGCATATTCAATTCTTTCTGGGAGAACACATACTGCAAACTCTTGTGATCGGTACAAACAACACATCGAGTCCCATATAAGTAATGTCTCCAAAGTTTAAGGGCGAATACAACTGCTGCGAGTTCTAAATCATGTGTAGGATAATTCTTCTCATGCGGTTTCAACTGTCGAGAAGCATAAGCGATAACTCTATCCCTTTGCATTAAAACACAACCCAAACCCGAATATGATGCATCGCAATAAACCACAAAATCATCAGTACCTTCTGGTAATGCTAAAATCGGTGTCTGACACAACAATTGTTTCAATGTCTGGAAAGCTTGCTCCTGTTGATCAGTCCACACATACTTCTCCTCTTTACGGGTTAACTTAGTTAACGGACCGGCTATCTTAGAGAAATCCTTAATAAATTTCCGATAATATCCCGCTAATCCAAGGAAACTCCTTATCTCAGAAACAGATTTCGGTGCATTCCAATTCATCACAGCTGAAATCTTTGATGGATCCACTTTCACACCATCTCGACAAATTATATGGCCCAAAAACTGAACTTCTTGAATCCAGAATTCACATTTGGAAAACTTTGCATATAACTGTTCCCGTCTCAATGTTTCAAGAACCAATCTCAAATGTGTAGCATGTTCAGTTTCAGATTTTGAATAAATAAGTATATCATCAATGAAAACAATAACAAATTGATCCAAGAATGGTCGACACACACGGTTCATCAAATCCATAAATACTGCTGGTGCATTCGTTAAACCAAAAGGCATAACCAGAAATTCATAATGACCGTACCTAGTACGAAAAGCAGTTTTAGGTATATCCTCTTCACGAACACGGACCTGATGGTAACCCGACCTCAAATCAATTTTAGAGTATACTGAAGAACCCTGTAACTGATCAAACAAATCATCTATTCTGGGCAAGGGATATTTGTTCTTAACAGTCCTCTTATTTAATTCCCTATAATCAATACACATCCGCAATGACCCATCCTTCTTTTTCACAAACAACACTGGTGCACCCCACGGCGAGGAACTAGGCCTGATAAAACCTCTATCCAATAATTCCTGAATCTGATTCATCATTTCACGAATCTCCGAAGGAGCTAACCTATAGGGAGCTTTAGCAATCGGCGATGAACCCAGAACAAGATCAATTCTGTATTCTACTTCTCTAACTGGCGGTAACCCAGGCAACTCATCAGGGAACACATCGGGGTACTCACAAACAACAGGAACATCCGAAACAGTTTTCCTTTCTAATTTGGCATCAACTACATAGGCTAGGTATGACTCACAACCTTTTGACAATGACTTCCTAGCTTTCATCAACGAAATCAAAGGAATAGCTACACCATCCCGTTCTCCTCGAGCCACAACATATGACCCTTCGGAGATTGGGATCCTAACCAACTTCCGATGACAATCAATACTAGCCTTATTCTGACTCAACCAATCCATACCAATAATTACATCGAAACTAGGGATTGGCATCAACAAGAAGGAAATAGGAAAAACATGATCATCAATAGTAATGCTAACTCCAGTCACCGAGGTGGTAACAGGAACTAACTTACCACTAACTATTTCTACTTCTATAGGCTTTGTTATCACAGTAGGGGCTAATTTCAACTTATCACAAAATTGCACAGAAATGAAAGTACAATTAGCACCCGAATCAAACAATACACGTGCAGGTACAGAGTTTATAAGAAATGTACCCGTGATAACATCTTCAGTACGCACGGCCTCATCAACCGTCATCTGAAAAGCCCTACTAGTTGCTGGAGGAGGGTTCTTTCTTTTCTGACCGGAAGATCCCGAACTCCCGACCGAACCCGACCCCGTCGACCTTGCCTCCGGACATTGACCAACTCTATGCCCCTCTTTCTTACATGACCAACAAACAAAGTTTGGATAACGGCAACTCTTTATCTCATGACCCAATTCACCACACTTCATACATTTGTTCGTCTTAGCCGTACACGGACCATCATGCCGAGACCTACACGAACTACACCAGTTGGAACTATTATAACTTCCCGAGGAACTACTTCTTCCAACAAATTTCTTACCACCTTGTCGATTCCCTTGCCACCTAGATTTATTCTTACCCGACGATTCCGTTCTTGCCTTAGAGGAACTTGTATCCCGTCCTTGCCATAATCGCAAACCTCTCAAATCACTATCGGCGGATCTTGCAAGATTGAAAGCATGCGATAAATCTTTAGCCAATCTCACAACCGTACGGTAGTTATCCGGTAAAGCATCCACAAATTGTTCAATTTGAGTTTTCTCATCCGGAACCCATTGTTGCACGAACCTAAGCTTATCCGTAAACTGCGAAATCAATTCATCAATAGTCATGTCATCCTTTAGTCGAAGATTCACAAACTCTCTTCGAATCCTAGCAATATCAAAATCCGAACAGTATTGGTTACGAACCGCCTGATGAAATTGAGTCCAATTTATAGATTCCTTTTGTTGTTGCGGCAAATGTCCGGTAACAGAATCCCACCAAACCATGGCATCATCCTTCATACATTGAACCGCATACTTGACTTTCAATTCCTCATCACAACAAGTCACATCAAACTTGCGTTCCATATCCCTAAGCCAATTCAAAGTTACCGTAGGACTTTTACTTCCTTGAAATTCTGGTGGTCGACTAGCCATAAAAGTCTTGTATGAACACTTCTTTTCTGATTGAGAAGTTGAACCAGAACCAAAGACTGGGGCTTGCTGAAATAACTGTCTAGTCGCAGCTTCCTCAGCTTTCCTCTTGAATTCCCTAAGAAATACCAACTCATCTTCCATCTCATGGATATACTCGTCTCGGTTAGATTGGTGTCCGGTTGGTTGAGAAGTACCATCATGATCATGTTGCTCGGTATTAGTCTCTAAGTGAGGAGCGACAATCCTGGAGGCGTTGTTGGGGTTGGTGGTCGGTGGTTCGTTATCTGCCATTTCTGAAATTCGACACAACACTCGAACTTTGTTAATCGTTAGCATCTCAATACTAACTACCATCAACCAATACTAATCCCATACCCAAGAATGTTTGATATATCACGCTCGAGTTTTGGGATTTATCATTCAACAATGAACAATTATCCCGAAACTATGCTCTGATACCAAAGTATAACACCCCTCATTTCATACTTATAATATTAACGATAATACGGAAGCGAAGATTAATAAAACACAATACTTGATTACATAATCTACTAAAATATTAAAACCGTCTACATGTTTAAGTCACTTCAATTTAAAACTTGTTCAAAAGATTAGCATGACGGGGTATTATATGAACTAAACCGAGTTATTACAAAATAGTCAGAGTAGCTTGAATATCAAACATTCCATTCTTCCAAAGTTTGACCTTCCTGCTACCCACCCTCATGCTCAAAACCAAAAGTCTGCAGGAAGTAACAACGAGGGATTAGCACATAGCTAAGTGAGTAAATCCAACACTCAACATTTAACTTAGCTAAACCAATTAACAACAACAAGTATTCGCAACTACAACAATCAACAACAACTTAATGAGGATCGGCGGATCCGGGGATAACCTTAGTACCCGGGCGGCTCCCCAAAGATCACTTATCCAAACATATCCGTATGGCCATAACGGACGAGACCGATAGCTAGTGTTTATTATACTTAGGTACAGTTCAGCACACACAACAAATGAAGTACATCCCTGTACCATTCACACAACAACCCACTAGCCCAACCAACAGTTCATCAACTCGTTGACCTCATTAACAACAATGCCCGAAGGCCACACAAAGCACATATAGGCATATGATCAACAATAACCAATAATCAACTCAATAATCAAGTCTACGTTTACCCGTCGTAATCAAATGATTACAACTAAGCCAAACGGTGAGTTTTGAATCCACTCACCAATACCTTCGTCTTCAACTACTCAGATTCTCGGAGCAACTTTGTCTTTTGGAGGATCTGAGATTCAACACCAATAAAAAGTTAGTAATCAAATTCGTCCAAATATAACTTATAAAAGTTCGACACATTTGGAGCTCATTATCCTAAACACTTACATTAACAACTACTAATCATACACATAATCATAACACATCAAATAATTACATGTATCAACAATTGAAAGGTTTTTAAAACTAAAAACGAAAATGCCCTGAAAACAGCCAGAAGCCGCCGGCTTGACCATGGAAGCCGCCGGCTTCCCATGGCTAGCCGCCGGGTCAGGCTCTTCAACCGCCGGGTGAATTACGTTTTTCATCAACAGAACTTTATTGCGTTTTAAAGCCTCTAGAACCCGCCGGTTTGGTCATTGACCCACCGGTTTGGGGTCACAAGCCGCCGGCTTGGCTTTAAAGCCGCCGGCTTCACCAATGTGAAACAGAAGCCGCCGGCTGGGAATATGAAGCCGCCGGCTTCATTCCCAGATCAAGAACAGCAGCAGCAGTTTATGAAATATGCACGAACCAAAAACTAACAATTTCAACTTTTGAACATAATCCGCAGAAAACTCGATTCATAATGCTACTACAACTTCATATGATATCTAATTACCATAAAGCAACTACAATAACATCCAAATAACCATGCTTCATACCAAAATCACCAAATCCATTCCTATTATCAAACTAACTTAAATCTTACTCAAAACTTGAATTCGATATAACTAACTAGTTACAAATCATCACATATCATCATATTTAACAAGTTATCATCATACAATTACAAGAACAAATCTAATTAACCAATTATCCCTAAAACCTAACATTTGAAATAACCCCACTTACCTTCAAATTATGAAGAAGATGATAAATAGAAGAGGAAGATGAGGATGACAACTTGTAGATTACAACTTCTAAACACTTTCTAGTTTGATGATTTCATTTGATTTTACAAGTTAGGGTTTGTGGGTTTAGTTCTTAGAAAAGAGATGAAAGGAAATAGAAATTGGTAAAGTGATCCAAGTGTTAGGTCGGTCCAACATTTAACCGACTTAACATTTTGGGTATTTTATATCCGCTCTAAATCTAATGTCAGGAACCTAAAAATCAAATACGAGAAATTTATTTTATTACACCGTCAACTTCAATATTTTAAAACAAGCAACATTTCATTATCCACAATAAGTCCTAAAACCTATTTCACCAAATTTCACAATTAAATAATTATATCGCAAAAATTATTTAAAACAGTTAAATACGAAATTATAAATAGAAAATACCAGGCTATCGGAGAGGATGTTACAAATCTCCCCTCCTTAAGGAGATTTCGTCCCCGAAATCTCAGCCCTATCAACCAATCCAGGATATCTGGATTTCATCGACTCCTCGGTCTCCCAAGTTAGGTTGGAACCTAAACTATGTCTCCACTTAACTAGAACCATAGGAATTTGTTTCTTCCTAAGTTTGGTAATCTTTTTATCAAGGATCTCAACCGGTTCTTCAACCAATTTCTGAGTTTGATCAACCCTTAAATCTTTCAACGGAAGAATTTGCGACTGATCCTCCACATTGCACTTTCTCAAATAACATACGTTAAACGTATCATGAATACCAGAGAGCTCTGGAGGAAGATCCAATGCCATTGACTGATCATTTACAACTTGTCGAATCCTGAATGGACCAATGTACCTAGGCGCCAACTTTCCACGTTTTCCGAATCTAATCACTCCTTTCCACGGAGAAACTTTAAGATACACTAATTCACCTTCGGAAAACACAACCGGTCGTCTTTTAGGATCCGCATACATTTTCTGTCTATCCCTTGCGGCTTTCAACTTCTCACGTGCAATAGCTACTTTATCAGCGGTTATTTGTACAATGTCGGGTCCAGCAAACTGTTTCTCACCTGCCTCTAACCAACAAGTAGGTGTACGACAACGACGACCATACAACATTTCATACGGAGGCATCCCAATACTAGAATGGTACGAATTGTTATAAGTAAACTCAACCAATGGAAGATGTGAATCCCATGAACCCCCATATTCCAAAATGCAAGCACGAAGCATATCCTCTAAAGTTTGAATCGTACGTTCTGACTGACCATCGGTCTGAGGATGATAAGCTGTGCTAAGGTTTACACGTGTACCCAACTCTTGTTGTAGACTTTGCCAAAAACGAGAAGCAAAACGAGTATCTCTATCTGACACAATCGATAAAGGAATACCATGTCTAGAAACAATTTCGTTAACATACAATTGAGCAAGTTTAGTCAACGATGTCGTCTCACTCGTAGCAAGAAAATGCGCACTCTTGGTCAAACGATCCACTATTACCCAAATCATATCATTGCCTCGAACAGTACGCGGTAGCTTAGTCACAAAATCCATGGTTATGTGATCCCACTTCCACTCAGGTATTTCCAACTGTTTTAACGACCCATACGGCTTTTGATGTTCCGCTTTGACCTGAGCACAAATATGACACGATCCCACAAACTTTGCAATGTCGGTTTTCATCGTTGGCCACCAATACAACGGTTTCAAGTCATTATACATTCGAGTACTACCCGGATGAATGGACATGCGTGACTTATGAGCTTCATTCAAAATTAAATCCCGAATACCACCAATGGAAGGAATCCAAACACGAGACTGATAAGTCTTTAATCCTCTTGAATCATCAACTAATTCATCCTTGCGTTTTAACATAATTTCCGATTTCAGATTCTGATCTTTTAAAGCTTCAAGTTGTACAACTCTAATCTGATTAATCAAATCCGAGGAAACATTCACTTTTATATAGAAAGCTCGATCGAGGGTATTCTTTCGACTTAAAGCATCGGCTACCACATTCGCTTTGCCCGGATGGTATCTAATTTCACAATCATAATCCTTGATTAACTCTAACCACCGCCTTTGTCGCATATTCAATTCTTTCTGGGAGAACACATACTGCAAACTCTTGTGATCGGTACAAACAACACATCGAGTCCCATATAAGTAATGTCTCCAAAGTTTAAGGGCGAATACAACTGCTGCGAGTTCTAAATCATGTGTAGGATAATTCTTCTCATGCGGTTTCAACTGTCGAGAAGCATAAGCGATAACTCTATCCCTTTGCATTAAAACACAACCCAAACCCGAATATGATGCATCGCAATAAACCACAAAATCATCAGTACCTTCTGGTAATGCTAAAATCGGTGTCTGACACAACAATTGTTTCAATGTCTGGAAAGCTTGCTCCTGTTGATCAGTCCACACATACTTCTCCTCTTTACGGGTTAACTTAGTTAACGGACCGGCTATCTTAGAGAAATCCTTAATAAATTTCCGATAATATCCCGCTAATCCAAGGAAACTCCTTATCTCAGAAACAGATTTCGGTGCATTCCAATTCATCACAGCTGAAATCTTTGATGGATCCACTTTCACACCATCTCGACAAATTATATGGCCCAAAAACTGAACTTCTTGAATCCAGAATTCACATTTGGAAAACTTTGCATATAACTGTTCCCGTCTCAATGTTTCAAGAACCAATCTCAAATGTGTAGCATGTTCAGTTTCAGATTTTGAATAAATAAGTATATCATCAATGAAAACAATAACAAATTGATCCAAGAATGGTCGACACACACGGTTCATCAAATCCATAAATACTGCTGGTGCATTCGTTAAACCAAAAGGCATAACCAGAAATTCATAATGACCGTACCTAGTACGAAAAGCAGTTTTAGGTATATCCTCTTCACGAACACGGACCTGATGGTAACCCGACCTCAAATCAATTTTAGAGTATACTGAAGAACCCTGTAACTGATCAAACAAATCATCTATTCTGGGCAAGGGATATTTGTTCTTAACAGTCCTCTTATTTAATTCCCTATAATCAATACACATCCGCAATGACCCATCCTTCTTTTTCACAAACAACACTGGTGCACCCCACGGCGAGGAACTAGGCCTGATAAAACCTCTATCCAATAATTCCTGAATCTGATTCATCATTTCACGAATCTCCGAAGGAGCTAACCTATAGGGAGCTTTAGCAATCGGCGATGAACCCAGAACAAGATCAATTCTGTATTCTACTTCTCTAACTGGCGGTAACCCAGGCAACTCATCAGGGAACACATCGGGGTACTCACAAACAACAGGAACATCCGAAACAGTTTTCCTTTCTAATTTGGCATCAACTACATAGGCTAGGTATGACTCACAACCTTTTGACAATGACTTCCTAGCTTTCATCAACGAAATCAAAGGAATAGCTACACCATCCCGTTCTCCTCGAGCCACAACATATGACCCTTCGGAGATTGGGATCCTAACCAACTTCCGATGACAATCAATACTAGCCTTATTCTGACTCAACCAATCCATACCAATAATTACATCGAAACTAGGGATTGGCATCAACAAGAAGGAAATAGGAAAAACATGATCATCAATAGTAATGCTAACTCCAGTCACCGAGGTGGTAACAGGAACTAACTTACCACTAACTATTTCTACTTCTATAGGCTTTGTTATCACAGTAGGGGCTAATTTCAACTTATCACAAAATTGCACAGAAATGAAAGTACAATTAGCACCCGAATCAAACAATACACGTGCAGGTACAGAGTTTATAAGAAATGTACCCGTGATAACATCTTCAGTACGCACGGCCTCATCAACCGTCATCTGAAAAGCCCTACTAGTTGCTGGAGGAGGGTTCTTTCTTTTCTGACCGGAAGATCCCGAACTCCCGACCGAACCCGACCCCGTCGACCTTGCCTCCGGACATTGACCAACTCTATGCCCCTCTTTCTTACATGACCAACAAACAAAGTTTGGATAACGGCAACTCTTTATCTCATGACCCAATTCACCACACTTCATACATTTGTTCGTCTTAGCCGTACACGGACCATCATGCCGAGACCTACACGAACTACACCAGTTGGAACTATTATAACTTCCCGAGGAACTACTTCTTCCAACAAATTTCTTACCACCTTGTCGATTCCCTTGCCACCTAGATTTATTCTTACCCGACGATTCCGTTCTTGCCTTAGAGGAACTTGTATCCCGTCCTTGCCATAATCGCAAACCTCTCAAATCACTATCGGCGGATCTTGCAAGATTGAAAGCATGCGATAAATCTTTAGCCAATCTCACAACCGTACGGTAGTTATCCGGTAAAGCATCCACAAATTGTTCAATTTGAGTTTTCTCATCCGGAACCCATTGTTGCACGAACCTAAGCTTATCCGTAAACTGCGAAATCAATTCATCAATAGTCATGTCATCCTTTAGTCGAAGATTCACAAACTCTCTTCGAATCCTAGCAATATCAAAATCCGAACAGTATTGGTTACGAACCGCCTGATGAAATTGAGTCCAATTTATAGATTCCTTTTGTTGTTGCGGCAAATGTCCGGTAACAGAATCCCACCAAACCATGGCATCATCCTTCATACATTGAACCGCATACTTGACTTTCAATTCCTCATCACAACAAGTCACATCAAACTTGCGTTCCATATCCCTAAGCCAATTCAAAGTTACCGTAGGACTTTTACTTCCTTGAAATTCTGGTGGTCGACTAGCCATAAAAGTCTTGTATGAACACTTCTTTTCTGATTGAGAAGTTGAACCAGAACCAAAGACTGGGGCTTGCTGAAATAACTGTCTAGTCGCAGCTTCCTCAGCTTTCCTCTTGAATTCCCTAAGAAATACCAACTCATCTTCCATCTCATGGATATACTCGTCTCGGTTAGATTGGTGTCCGGTTGGTTGAGAAGTACCATCATGATCATGTTGCTCGGTATTAGTCTCTAAGTGAGGAGCGACAATCCTGGAGGCGTTGTTGGGGTTGGTGGTCGGTGGTTCGTTATCTGCCATTTCTGAAATTCGACACAACACTCGAACTTTGTTAATCGTTAGCATCTCAATACTAACTACCATCAACCAATACTAATCCCATACCCAAGAATGTTTGATATATCACGCTCGAGTTTTGGGATTTATCATTCAACAATGAACAATTATCCCGAAACTATGCTCTGATACCAATTTATAACACCCCTCATTTCATACTTATAATATTAACGATAATACGGAAGCGAAGATTAATAAAACACAATACTTGATTACATAATCTACTAAAATATTAAAACCGTCTACATGTTTAAGTCACTTCAATTTAAAACTTGTTCAAAAGATTAGCATGACGGGGTATTATATGAACTAAACCGAGTTATTACAAAATAGTCAGAGTAGCTTGAATATCAAACATTCCATTCTTCCAAAGTTTGACCTTCCTGCTACCCACCCTCATGCTCAAAACCAAAAGTCTGCAGGAAGTAACAACGAGGGATTAGCACATAGCTAAGTGAGTAAATCCAACACTCAACATTTAACTTAGCTAAACCAATTAACAACAACAAGTATTCGCAACTACAACAATCAACAACAACTTAATGAGGATCGGCGGATCCGGGGATAACCTTAGTACCCGGGCGGCTCCCCAAAGATCACTTATCCAAACATATCCGTATGGCCATAACGGACGAGACCGATAGCTAGTGTTTATTATACTTAGGTACAGTTCAGCACACACAACAAATGAAGTACATCCCTGTACCATTCACACAACAACCCACTAGCCCAACCAACAGTTCATCAACTCGTTGACCTCATTAACAACAATGCCCGAAGGCCACACAAAGCACATATAGGCATATGATCAACAATAACCAATAATCAACTCAATAATCAAGTCTACGTTTACCCGTCGTAATCAAATGATTACAACTAAGCCAAACGGTGAGTTTTGAATCCACTCACCAATACCTTCGTCTTCAACTACTCAGATTCTCGGAGCAACTTTGTCTTTTGGAGGATCTGAGATTCAACACCAATAAAAAGTTAGTAATCAAATTCGTCCAAATATAACTTATAAAAGTTCGACACATTTGGAGCTCATTATCCTAAACACTTACATTAACAACTACTAATCATACACATAATCATAACACATCAAATAATTACATGTATCAACAATTGAAAGGTTTTTAAAACTAAAAACGAAAATGCCCTGAAAACAGCCAGAAGCCGCCGGCTTGACCATGGAAGCCGCCGGCTTCCCATGGCTAGCCGCCGGGTCAGGCTCTTCAACCGCCGGGTGAATTACGTTTTTCATCAACAGAACTTTATTGCGTTTTAAAGCCTCTAGAACCCGCCGGTTTGGTCATTGACCCACCGGTTTGGGGTCACAAGCCGCCGGCTTGGCTTTAAAGCCGCCGGCTTCACCAATGTGAAACAGAAGCCGCCGGCTGGGAATATGAAGCCGTCGGCTTCATTCCCAGATCAAGAACAGCAGCAGCAGTTTATGAAATATGCACGAACCAAAAACTAACAATTTCAACTTTTGAACATAATCCGCAGAAAACTCGATTCATAATGCTACTACAACTTCATATGATATCTAATTACCATAAAGCAACTACAATAACATCCAAATAACCATGCTTCATACCAAAATCACCAAATCCATTCCTATTATCAAACTAACTTAAATCTTACTCAAAACTTGAATTCGATATAACTAACTAGTTACAAATCATCACATATCATCATATTTAACAAGTTATCATCATACAATTACAAGAACAAATCTAATTAACCAATTATCCCTAAAACCTAACATTTGAAATAACCCCACTTACCTTCAAATTATGAAGAAGATGATAAATAGAAGAGGAAGATGAGGATGACAACTTGTAGATTACAACTTCTAAACACTTTCTAGTTTGATGATTTCATTTGATTTTACAAGTTAGGGTTTGTGGGTTTAGTTCTTAGAAAAGAGATGAAAGGAAATAGAAATTGGTAAAGTGATCCAAGTGTTAGGTCGGTCCAACATTTAACCGACTTAACATTTTGGGTATTTTATATCCGCTCTAAATCTAATGTCAGGAACCTAAAAATCAAATACGAGAAATTTATTTTATTACACCGTCAACTTCAATATTTTAAAACAAGCAACATTTCATTATCCACAATAAGTCCTAAAACCTATTTCACCAAATTTCACAATTAAATAATTATATCGCAAAAATTATTTAAAACAGTTAAATACGAAATTATAAATAGAAAATACCAGGCTATCGGAGAGGATGTTACATAAAGTAATATGATATGTTTCGGTTTGTAAAAGGCGGGGCCTTACAAGTTGGTATCAGAGCATAGGTTTGGGTGAATTGGACATTGGCTAATGTCAATCCCAAATCTTTTGCTGACAGTCAAACATTTCAGTAAGTGGGATTAGCTATGAATGGGGGGTTGATTGGTTAGTATAGGTGATACTAACGATTAACAAATTGTGAGTTATTGTGTATGAGTACAGGAATGGCAGATACTGAGAACCCGGCTCCCAATGATGTTTTGAGAACTGAGCTTCCACCTCCAGAAAATAATGAGGGTAATCAGGGTGGTACATCTAATGTAAATCAAGAGGGAGTTAGTGATGAGGAATATAAATTGCAGTTAGAGGATGAGGTGCTAAGATTAAGAAAGTTTGAGCAATTGTACAAGGTGCAACAAGCAAGGTTAGCACAACAAAGAGATGTGGGATACCAGTTTCCATCACCTCAGCAGCAAAAGAGGGTATGTTCTTTTAAGACATTTAAGTCTTGTGGACCGAAAGAATTCGAAGGGGGTAATGATCCAGCGGTAACTTTAAATTGGTTAAGGGACATTGAGCGAAAGTTCGAGGTATGTCAATGTGAGGAGGAGTTTAGGGTTGGATATGCAGTGCAGTTACTGAAAGGTCAGGCAATGAATTGGTGGGATTCAATGACCGCACATTTGACACCTGTGCAACGATCTTCTATCACTTGGATGGAATTCCATAATGAAGTTTGCAGGCAGTTTTGCTCGGAGTTTGATATGGTTAGAATTAAGCAGGAGTTCATGGATTTGAAATTGACTGAGACTATGACCATGGATGATCTTATAACTCAATTCACAGAAAAGCTACGCTTTGTTCAGCAATGGGTCCCGAATGAAAGAGATAGAATAAACCATTTTGTGGGAGCTTTGCCACCACATTACAGGACGTCGGTGAGATTAGCTGGTAATCTGAAAAATGCTTTTGATTTGGCTAAGTCGGTGGATAGTGACACTCGAGCTTTGGAAAAGTTAGTTAAGGAAAAGACGGTGCACCATTCCAAGAATAGTTCCACGAGTGGCAAATCAAGTCAAGCGAGTAGGAAGGTGTCTTTTTCTGAGGAGGCAAGAGATAGGATTGCTTGGTGTGTGGATTGTAAAGCGAGGCATCCGGGGCCGTGTACTTCGGATACAGTTAGGTGTGTTAGGTGTGGAGGGTTTGGACACAATATTAAGGATTGTATCTTTCCAAGGAATGTTTGCTGGAATTGTCAGAAGGAGGGCCACAGAGCGGGTCACTGTTTGGAGAACGCAAGACAAGGTACGGGTTTGGCTGGGAGTTCAGGCTCGGGTTCCTCGGCATCTGTCGGGCAAAAGAGAAAGACTGCACCTCCTCGGGCATTTCAGATGACCGTAGGAGATTGGCTTGAAGATAACAATCCAGGTATATTCGATATTGATTTTGATGTGATATGTAAATTGTAATTAGTATTGCATGATTAAGTGTAATCAGTAGCGTTTGGATTAATAGTGTGCGAGATTGGATTTCGGGGACGAAATCCTTTAAGGGGGGAAGATTTGTAACATCCTGTTTCTGGGCCTGGAAATAAATTGTATTTTATTAAGTTTAAATGGTTTATTTGGAAAATAAACAAGTAAAAGAGTCACCGATTTTATTGTGACTAATAAAATATTGTTTGTTTTAAATAAACAAAGTTCACGGTAAAATAAAAGTATTTTGACTTACGGGTATTTTCGGGTTCCAGACAATAGGCTAGGAAACGGGTATAATTTACACATAATATTAAGTGGGGCGGTGGAGTGACCGACTCATTTTCTTATTCACCTAACTTCACACTCTCTTTGAACTCCTCTCAAACCCTCATTTCTCTCTATATCAATTACAAAGAAAAATCAAGAAAACAAACTAGTGATTGATCTTGCTAAAGATAAACTGATTATCATCATCATCTCCTTCCATTGATTGTAAGTATCTAGTGTTCTTGAGCTTCTTTTTATAGAATTTGGGTTTATGATAAATATGATGATTGAGATGAATTGAAGCTAGGAAATCATGTTTTGTTAATTACTTGTTGATTATTCATTGATAGTTAACTGATTTCATGATGATTTATGGTTATAATTAGTTGTGTTCTTCATGGTTAGTTCATAAGCTAGGTTTTGGTAATTTTGGGAATTTGGATGATGATGCATGCTTATAGATTGTGTGATAATAGTTGTTTGTAGTTTACATATGATTGTAGTTGATGTTTGTGGTCATTTTATGGTAAAAATTCGTGTTTGCAACTGATTTTGGTAAAATGGAGTTTTGGTCTCGGAGTTGTGTTCTTGCTAAAAGTCCAGGTCATTTTTGAACTATTAAACGCGATCCCGGCCATGTCTCCGGATCGCGTTCCTTAGTTATAATTTGGTATAGTCGATTTTTGGTCATACGAACGCGATCCAGCCCTTTGTTCCGGATCGCGTTGCCATGTGTATTTCGGTGACAGAACTTTTTCTAAAGGTGAACGCGATCCAGCCACCCTGATCCGGATCGCGTTCGCATGAATAATTTTGATGGGTTTTGTAAATTTTGAAAATGCGTAAGTCTTTTCAGGGTCACGGTTATGTAACAATTTCATTAACTCGGTTTGGGATGAGATTCACATGTTCACTCGGAAATGGCCCAATGGTCAAAACTATATTCTAATAGCCTAGGTGGTTTTTGGCCATTCGGGGTGATTTAAGGGTCGAAATTGACATTTTACAGTTTTTAAACATTAGTTCGGGATTTTTAATTTCAATTCTGATTGAACTTTTGTTTACTTAGACTTTAGAGATTACTTGATTTGATAAATATGTTATGATGATGATTATGAGACGAGTTATTGACTTGTTATTTTTGTGTTCTCAGATAAGCGGGCGGCCACTCAGTAAGATTAGACCACTGAGTTGGTAATCAGACGATAATATTCGGTGAGTGGAATTGTATTCCTCGGTTCAATTCCGTTGTAACGAGTTTGGTTGCAACGGATGAACTTTCGGTTATTGGTTTGACTTGTTATCGGTTATTGGTTAATAGGTTAGCTACATATTGTCATGACTATTATGAAATATGTGATGCTTGGGCCGTTTGGCATATGTGATTTCAGAGGTCAACGCTGGTTGGGTTTGTGGCTATTGTTGGGCTGCCTGGGTTTCCCGATACATGTAGTTGAGGGATGAATCCTTGTCAGTGAAGATAGCTTCAAACTATCGGTAAACCACTGTTGGGGCCGGCAGTGGTTGTAGGCTTTCGCTGGTTGGCTAACCAGGGGCCGCCGGTCCTCTTTGACGATACGTGTTTATGATTGCGAAGCTTTAGGCGGTAATCATAATTTGTGTGATTGTTGTTTACGATACTTTAGGCTGTAAGCATTATTTGTTGGTTTGGTTGTGCGTTGTAGGCTTGTTATTTCTGAATTGAACCGTCGGTTACGGTTCCATTCACTTAGCATTGGCTAATCCCTCGTTGTTAATCTTTTTGCAGGCTTTTATTAGGTGTGGACCGGGTTGTAGATACTTAATGGGATGGCTGACTGTCATAGCGCTTACTCTGACAATTTTGGGGAATCTAACTTTTGGTTTTGAATAGTTTTCTTAATGCCCGGTTGTTTAAGTAAATGTTTGTAACTAAACTTATATATGTGTGTAAATGTTTTGAAAACTTGGTACTTTTGAACTTATGTAAATCGGTAATTATGTTTTGGGACCACGCTTTTAATGTATAATATAAAGTAATATGATATGTTTCGGTTTGTAAAAGGCGGGGCCTTACACTAACAGCTGTAACCATTCCAGACCAACTTTCGGGCAACGAAGATAATAAGAAAAGTGCCTCCAACTCACCTTCAAACGTAACCCCTACAGATCTTAACCTAGTCAAGATCGAGTTAAACTCGTTCACATGATCCGCTGGCGATGCACCTTCACCCATCTTCGCGTTCACCAACTGCCGAATCAAGAAAACCTTATTGAGAGCCGAGGGTTTCTCATACATGTTAGACAACGCCGTTAACAAACCCGCAGTCGTGGTTTCCCCCGCAATATTGTAGGCGACATTCTTGGCCAGAGAAAGTCGAACTACTCCAAGTGCCTGACGATCTAACAACGCCCAGTCGGCATCACTCATACTTTCAGGTTTAGTACCCGACAACGGTTGGTGTAACTTCTTCTCATACAAAACGTCTTCGATTTGCATCTTCCAAAACCCAAAATCACTGCCATCAAACTTACTAATTCTAATCTCGCTTTTATCCGCCATTGTTCCCAAACTCGAAAACACGAGCTCTGATACCACTTTGATAGGTTTTTAGGACCCAACAAGAACACGTATAACCCTAGTTATACCCCCACAATAATAAACGGATCAAACAAAGCAATTAAGATAACGAGAATAGTAAACGAACACGAGAATATAACGTGGTTATATCCAATCTACTCGATTGGTTTAATCAACGGCCAAAACTAGAGAGAATTCTTATTACTTTCGGAGGTGTTAGGGTTACAAATACAATGGGTTACATTATATAGCAAGTCCTAAACTTGGAGAACAAGAATAAATAAATAATATTGCCGCCGTACATTAACTTTCGGTTCAAGCTTTGTTACGAAAAAACTGATTGGAATAATCGTAGCCTCCAAGCCACGTGACATAAAGTCACACCAATTAATTTATGTGACATTAAGTCACAAACAATTAATTATTTATTTATTTAATCTTCAATAATCCCAACAGTGGATTTGTAAATTACACTTGAAAATGTGATTTGTATGTCTTGGTATATCAATTGGTAAAATGGGTAAGTAAATCTTGAATTGGTGTTGTACATGAAATGTTGGTTGTATTTATAAACCATTTTGGTTGTAGTAAAAAATGTGGTTGTTTACGTGTTTTGATGAAATACTCATTTTGGTGTAATTGTTGTTAAAGTATATATATTTTGGGATATGAGTCAAGTGAACATATATGGATCAAAAGTGAGTTTTAAATGAGTCTTCGATTAATTGAATATTTAGTAAAAGAAAACATAGTCGTTTTGGTCAAAATGAAGTTGGCGGAATGTGTTCAATTTGATTGTATAAATGTTGATTTGTGGTTGTTAAATTTTTGCTGAAAAGTGTGATTTTTAGTATAATTTATCTACTGTCAAATTTAAGGTTCAAAAACTGAGATTTGGAGGTGCAGGGTGAGTTCCTGATGGGTAATCAATGTACCCGACGGATACAAGTGCCTATACCGGGTAGCCCCTTTCTAAATCTTCACTGAATATGGGTGTGTGTTTTGTATCCGGTACGTACTCCACCATTTTTCAGAGAATTTTAGGGTGCGTTTAGTTGTGGAAAATTTTTCACAATTTTCCATCTACAATTTTCTTAAATATAAGAAGAGTTTTTATTTTCTAGAAAAATATTAAAAATTTGGAAAATATGTTCAAAAGTTGATGTATTTTTCATTTTAAAAAAATGATGTTAAAAAGAAGGTTTTTGGAAAATTTTAGAAAAAGGGGGAAGTGGGTACAAAGGAAAAAAGTGGAAAACTTGAAATCATTGTTTTCCAACTTCAAGTTATAGGATGGAAAAATGAGTTTTCCATTTTTTTGTAAAACTTTTCCGGAAAATACCCATTTTCAATATAATTAGGTACAGTAAACACGTGCATTTTTAGGCTAATTCCCTACTTGAGTGAATTCACAACAAATTTTAGAGATAAGTCTAGCAAAGCTCAACTAGTTAATACGCCTAGTATTATATATTTCTTAATTAGTATAATTACGTACAAAATATTTGGAACAAACGCACCAAAAATATATGACTATTGGTTGACAAAAATTATTTAATAATATGAAATTATTAAATAACATTATTATTTATTAAATATTATGTTGATAATATTTACAAAGTATTTCGTATAGTACAAAACTTATTTTACACTCTGAAACAACGTGAAACTATCCGTCAAACTGGAGTGAAACAAAGTTATAATTTTATAACTCAACTAAAGTATTTTTAGAAAATACTTCGAATAAAAATATATTCTAAAATATATTTACAAAATTTATCATTTAAAAACATTACACTTTTTATACGATCGAGTAAACAAACACGGGTCAAAAATACTACAATTGGAGACAATAATTCACCCACCTAATTTTTGGCTCAATAATGAGCCGATCAAAAAAAAAACACCCCCTGTGTTTTTTCTTTCTCATTTTTCTTCTTCAATCATTTATCCATCTTCTTCTCTACTCTCTCTCAGCTCAATCCTCATCACCACCAACAACAACAAAGTACAACATCAACAACAATAAATAACAAGCAGCTAGAGCCGATCATCATCATCTCATCATCATCTTCACAGAATCATCATCACCACCATAATTTCATCATTGTAAGAAACTTCTCTTTGCTACAATGTGTAAATATATCATGTACATGAAAGATTGAAACCATAAAACAAGGTAAAATAAAGTTGGTGATGATAAATTTTGATTAATATTATACTCTGTACAAAATTTAGAGTATATTTATAGGTTAAATAAAGGTGTAAAAACACTTGAAAGAACTTGTAAATTATTGGCTATAACGTTGTGGAAGATTTAACTTAACATCATAGCAAAAACATAATTTGATTCTGGGCTGAAAACTGAACATCGAACTGAGTACAGAGCAAGAACAAAAATACCCGAACGGCTGAAAAAATGGAACCGATCGGGTGGGGGAGTCCCAGCCGATCGGCTGGATGTAATTAGCCGAACGGCTTGATAGAGGAAGCCGAACGGTTAGGTGTAAGACAGCCGTATGGCTATATGTGATACCCAAAATCATGAGGTTAAATTTTATATATATATATATATATATATATATATATATATATATATATATATATATATATATATATATATATATATATATATATATATATATATATATATATTGCATTTATTCTATCATAACTTTTAAATGTATATCACATTTTTTTTTGAAAGGCAGTATTGGGCTCAGCGGCATTGCCTCTTCATATACCCATCACCAATTCCTGGGGAAACTCGAATATTTCGAGAGAAAACCCCTGTCTCCATCCCGGAGAGCATTTTGCTCACATCCGGGTTCGAACCCATGACCTTGAGATCATAGTGAAACACCATGTGCCACTTGAGCTGGAAGCTCTTGGCAATGCATATCACATAATAATAATTATATATTGATCATGTTAAGTATTCATTGTACATATATTTGAACCGTTATTATTATCATAAAGTACGACATCATTTTGAATTAATGTTATCTAAATTGGGCAATGGTATTACATATCCTTGTAGGCATGTTGTCAACTACAACTTAATCGATCAACTAATTAAGTAACATGTAAAGGAGTTGTCTATTACTACAGACTACTTCGTAATATTGATTTCGATAATTAAGTACATACATGTGTCACATATTTGTCTAGTTTCACGGTGGATGTAGCTTTCTTGTGTTTCTACGTGAGAATACCTACAGATGTGTATTTGATTATATCAGTTTTGTCTAGTATCAAGTCATGACAGCAAATCAATTTTTTTTTTAATAATTAAACTTGTACAAAACCTTAAACAACTATTGATAAAGTATATATGTATTATATATATAAGTATATATGTATATGTAAATATACATACGCATAAGCAATGACACAACTTGAGACACAAAAGTTTTCAATTCAAGAAACGTTAATAATTCATAAAAAATCATCACCAACGAATCGTACACATTTCAAACTCAAACGATCTGTGACACCCGCTAACTTAGGACTATAATTAGTGCCTAATTTACTTGTAATTACGTGTATTTAGTTTTGTATTAATCTAAATATACGTAACATTTTGTGTAATTACATACACGTTTATACGATTTGTTTAAATCGTACACTTATGAACCGGACGAGGTCCAACACTATTTATTATGGACGTTGGTGACAAACTATTTAAAATAATGTGGATTTATCCAAACAAACATTATTACCTTACTATATTGTGATAATGTATTACACGTATTAAATACTGTATAAAACACTCCGTACGCGACGAAAACGCATGAAACGCGCCCGACAAACGAAATAAACTTAAGTTATAATTTTATAACTCATTATTAAGTAGTTTGATAAAATACTTCAAGTAAAAATATCTCGATTGCACGCGTACAATTAAAACGTTTAAAAACGTTACACGAATCGAATAAATGCGCAATTCGCAACCGGCGACCAAACGAAAACCCGAATATTATTTTAGTAACTTAAAATATGCTACTTGAGTAAAACTTTTATTAAAAATGTTGTGTTTAAAGTCGTTAACAAAACGTATTACATAAAACGTTTTTTGAAAATTAAAACGTAAAACGATCGGGTAAACGAGCACCACACTTAACGTAACTTTGGGATCAATTTTGGCACACCACATGGGGTGGGACCCACCCAAAGATCAGCTGAAAATCAGCAAAGATCAAACCCCCCATGCCTTTGTGGTTGACTAAAATCATCATCATCACCACCATTCCTCATTCCTACTTCTATACTCCTTCTCCACTTTCTTTCAACTCTCACTCTAAAATCCTCTCTCTCTCTCTCTCTCTTCTTGGGCTGTCGAAAACCACCACCCTCCACCCTTGAACCACCATCAAACACCCTTTAAAAACTCCTTGGATTGCATCACTTCTTTGGAGGAAAACGGTCACGACAACGCAAGCATCACTTCCATCTTCTTCGTTTCTTAATACGAGCTTTGTAAGAACTTTATGACTCAACTATTTTACTTGTATTATGTCCATTAACATGTTATGTTACTCATTCAACTTTTTAATTTCCAAAAACTACAACGAAACTCGTTTTTGAAACACATATATATATATGTACCTAAACTGTCTCAGAAAACAGCTCCACGACAAAAATCATATAAAATCGAAAACACAACGAAAATGTATGAAACCAACCCCAAAATCTTCATATTTTCGTTGTCTACAACTTTCGTGTTTTGCTCGAAGCTTGGAAATACACCAATTTTTCTATAAAACTCGATCTTTGGACAGAGGTCTGTTTTGAACCGAATCTGACCACTCTTCATGTTTATATTTGTTTAAAATAGTAAACGAATTTATAAAAGTACCATAAAGTGCAGAAATCAACAAGACACATTATAACACCCGTCTCGAAATACAAGGACATTTTTTTTTAACATATCGGAAGCGCATGATTAATAGAAATCAGTAGATTGCATACATACATTTCAATTAGCAATCCACTTACATACAAACCTTTAAAACTAGATTATTCTAATCATTACACACATTAAATTCAGGTGTTATAGAAATCCAAATATGTTATTAAATCATTAACGTATTATCCATTTCAGAGTGAGCTTGTCAAACATTCCATTCCATATATACTTCTTGCCCACCCACATCCAAAAGTAAACCTGCAAGAAGTAATGAGGGGTTAGCACGAAGCTAAGTGAATAGATCCCAAGCTATCAATCTAACTCAGCTTAACACATGCCTATAACCAAGCAATGCACAAGCAACATAGAAGGATCGGTGGTCCTTGAGGTACCCTCATGCAGCGGATGGTTCCCCAAGTAACACTTAAAACCAACTGACGGCCAAATCAGAGGTTAAACCAATAGTTTGGTACTATTACTACACACGACGCAATTTCAGTGTCCAACACATGTACAAGGCACTTGCGAAGTCCTAGTAATAGTATCCAAACCCAACACATTAGTTGACCCCCACCAAATCAAATAGTCCACAACTATCATAGTATACGGACGCCAATAATCAATCAAGGTTTAGCCATCATGCCAATATAATATTAATGCAATCATTGCAATAAACCAAGTTTACCCGTTGTAACCATGTTGTTACAACTAACTTAGACTGAAAGTCCAAGATCCACTCACCGAAAAAATAGTCGTCCACTCAGTAGTCTAATGTCACTGAGTCTTCTCCATATCTGAGAATACAACAATAACACAAGTCAGTCCCTTGTATCGAATCTATATAACATCATTCCAACATTACAACACACTTCACAATCACTTATCAAGTTTATGCTCATTATAATCATAACCTCATTTAATCAACTTTCATTATCACCATTAACATGATCAAACCGTTAACCGGATTTTTACCATCAAATATTACTAATTCATTCAAAACCCCAACACAAGGTTTAATGAATATTTAATCAACTTAGTTACCACTTTACTCATAAATCCTCAATCAAGTGTTCTAATTAACAATTATCCTCTTTTCATCATATAACACATCATAATCATTAATTCTCTACAACACCTCATGATCACTCAATCAAATTCTTTAATTTCAAGTTAGGACCTAAGTTATACTCATGAATTAGGTACTAACTAACAACTATAACACAATCAAAAGCTTTACTTCATGAATTATCAATTAAATCATAACTTTTATCATGAACAAACATCAATTCCTTCCACTCTAGGTTAGGGTTTCACTTATAATTATGAATTACTTATCATCTAACAATAATATGATCATTACAAGCTTCAATTTCACTTTACTCAACTTAGTTCCATCAATTACTCAAAAACCCATTTCTAGGTTTATATGAAAATCATGAATTAACAATTATAACATGTTTATAATGATGATAGAATGATTAATACTTGTTATTGAAGCTTAACTAACATCAATTTACACTTTTGAAACCTTAAATTCGGATTTTGCTCAAGAACACTAAAACCCCCAATTTCTAGGGTTTATAACACAAAGATTTGAGACTTACAAGTTGATTAGGATGATTAGAAGATGATAATCCATGCGTTTGAAGCTTGAATCCGAATTATGAAGCTCCAAAATTAATGATTTCTTCATGTTTTTGATTTAGGTTTAGATGTGTGTGTGTATGTGTTCATACGTATGTATGTATGCATATGTGGGAATAAAACCAATTTATCCCATAGATTATATCATCAAAATGTTAGTTTTCATTCCCCGTATTTATTATTGTCTGGAACTTAAAAACCATTTGCGGGGAAATACAATTTTATTTTACCGTCAACTAAATAAATTTAAAACAGGTAATATTTTACTTGTCACAATATTTCCTGAAGCTTATTGACCTATAAATTTTACAATCAAATTTACAGGAAATACCTATTACTTCTAAGCCCAATTTGAGGATGTTACACACATAGGAGAATAAGTGTGATTTTGGGTTAGGCTTGATTCGGACTAGAAATGGGTGAAATCGGGGGTTGAAGCGGGCTAAAAATCTGGAACCGAAGCTCCAAAGGGGCTGTTTTTGTCATTTCACCAAACCGACACTTCGGGTCAACCATAAAACGTAACGACGATTTTCTAAAGCTTATTTAACATATTTAAGACTTCGCTAAAAGTTTCGGATCAAACCGAACCCATTTGACTTAGTCAACGCAAACGAACACTTAAACGAAATCGGAAATCTTAGACCTGCGACAATACCATTGTCATTGTCGCATGAACAGTACTGCGAGAGTCCATTGTCGCAGCCCTGTTGTCGGAATCTATTGTCGGCTAAATAAGTGTTTCACGATTGTCGCATGAACAGTGTCCGAGAATGTCATTGTCGCATGAATATGTATTGTCGCACGAAACAGAAACTTTAAAATAATTTTTACACTAAGTATCGAATACATACAACAACTATACCTTATACGACAATACACTAACACGATATACATATTCTTTGAGACATATATATATATATATATATATATATATATATATATATATATATATATATATATACTACTTTGCTCGACACAATTAGTACAAGAAAACTACTATACTTTGGGAAGTATGCACTACAACTTAAAATACGGATGAGTTTACACTCACTTTATGATGAGATTACACTCATACATACACGAGATTACACTTGAATCTCTTGACTTAAAAATACGAGCTTACACTCGCATGAGTTTACACTCGAACGGACTTACATCCGAACAACGATTAAGTGTCACATTGCAAATAATCAACTTATGTATATGCTTTACAAGGTATACAAACACGATGAACTTCATAATAATAATATTTGAATTATTATTACACCTCCGTCACCAACGGGCCACACTTATTTACCAAATGATTACAAACGTACAAACAAATACTTGGACATTTCCTAGTTGAGTGGACAACTAGCATGGGTGATCCTTCGTGACACCGACTTACTTACTTGCTTAACAACCTTGTGCGTTTCGGACGCCAGAAGGTTGCAGGGTTCGGAGAACCAACTTACGGAATTACATCCGACACGTACTTACGGACTTACATCCACTACACTTGTTTGCTTACACAAACGTACTTGCTAGACTCAGGTGAGTCTTACAGCCCCACTTTTACTGTTTTCTACTTTGGGGTGAGATATTTGCTACCGTTTTACTTTTGAACACAAGTACTGAACTGTTTACACTGCTTTTACATGCATTACATGAGTTACTTTTATCCACTGAAATCCTCCTATCATAAGTTGTTAGTTATGAACTTAAGCGCGATAACTAGTAAATGGATCCATTTGGGACTGACAATCTCTGCCTGGGGTAGTAGCGCTACCACGGATTACACCGTAGAAACAGGCATATTAGTATTTGTTACATATGAGTGTTCGGATAGCATTCACGGGGGTACGTGATACTGTACTTGTCACACCCCCAAAATCGGTAATCGCGTTTATTAATAATTTAGCGGAAGCTTTTAGTTAGTTAGCGGAAGCATTTTAATAATAGTTAAACATCGGGGGCTGACAGATTCGATAGTGCATTCACTGTATCAGAGCATATGATCACGCAGAACCTATAATATATTTAAGATGCCATAAGTTCAAAGTTATTACAAAAGATACGACTTATAAAGTCGTACATAAGTAGGGTTGTCAAAGACAACATAAGTATTTGAAAATACAAGTTTGTAAAAGAGGAATTTCATAAGTATAACCAATGGAATTGATTATACAAAGAAAATCCAAGTGTCCCAAAAGTGGCATCATAAATAGTCGGGTAGCCTACGTCCTTTATGCATGCAGATGTACCTGAGTCCTAATTCCCTGAAAAACATAGTAAACCGTCAACATTGAATGTTGAGTGAATTCACAGGTTTAATGTGAATGAAATAAATCAAGTTTTATATAAATCATTCATGTACACAAACATAATATTCATATGTAAGTAGGAAACACAAGCGTTCTAATTAAAGAAAACATTTCCTATAATTAGTAAGAATGTCATTCTTACTACAATAATAACTGTGTAGGAAACACAAGTTTAATCATAAACATTTCCTAATAAGTAGTCGCAGGATATACAGGTTTATCAAATAAGTAAACATATCCATTTCAATAGTTAAGGAAAATCAGGTTTAGCAGTCAAGCAAATTTTTTCCAACAGATAGTTAACAGGAATTCAAGTTTAACAATTAGATAAACATTCCAATATTAATCATTGTCGCAGGAAACACAGGTTTAACATTTAAGTAAACATTTCCTATAAATAGTTGTTTTGTGGGGAAACCAAGTTTATCCATATTAAGGCAAACGTTTCCTATAGTAGTCACGAGTAGGAACACCTGTCCTAACAATCATCACAGGGAATACCCTTCCCAAAACAATTTGTACTTAGTTATATAGTTATGTGGAAAATTTAGACTATAATCCCTCCAAGGTGAGCTAAACCTTTAGAGTTAAAGTAACGACACCTAGTACTATAACCAAACCACGACTAGTTGTTTTGTTGTTGCCTCAGTAACATCTTAAGTATACACTCCTCGTTACGACTGCCGTCGATGGGGTTGGAATGACCAACGAGTAATATCCTGGGAGGATTGTCAAATCGATAGTACTATCTGTATACTCAGTGGCTAGAGTCAACTAGCTAATGGTTATAGGTTGCAAGCACTGGGACTTATGTGCACTACAACTACCTCTCGTAAACCTAGGATCGTACCAAGATCTGCTGTCTTATTCCCAAAATGTTGTGAAAACGTTCCATATAATTAGTTCAAGTTAATTCAATATGAAAACATTTTATAGAAACAGTTCAAATTTGATAGCGTGAAATAAATCATATTATTCAATCTCACATAATAGCATGCAGCGCAATACATAAAGCATATAACATGTTACATCACATTGTTCTATGTTTTCCACCCCTGGTTTTAAAAGCATTTAAAACGATAAAAGATAGGGGCTGTGAACTCACGTGTAGCAAGTCTTCAGCAAAATAGATAGCTAGTAAACAATCCAAACGCGTCCCTCAAATACCTAGACGCAAATAATAATATTTCGTATAAGTATATGGATTATTTGTTAAGTTAAAATGTTTATAACATTTTAGTTGTTGGTGACAATTAAATTTGACAATGCGTTGTGTATAAGTATAAATTTAAATATACTTATTAGTTGAATATATATATTCTATTATATATATTAGTTGTCGTCATTGTTAATATCCATATATATATATATATATATATATATATATATATATATATATATATATATGTCGTTTGTTAATGTCGTGTATACATATATAAACGTATATATATAATTTTGTCATTTTATGTTTCATGAACATAAGTATATACACTACGAAAATGAATCTCGTTCTAAACTATTAATTAAATTCACGTTTACGTTTTAATCACTATGCGGTCCATTGGGCTCGGTCGAATATTATTTATTTAACATATTTATAGCTATGGTCCACAATGATCTCTGTAACACCCCCAAATTCGTTTAGCGGAAGCATTTGGATTAAGTACGGGGGTGCCACAATAACAAGGCATGCATACGTATCAGAGCTTATGATTACAACAGAACATAATATAATAAGATGCCAAAAGTATTAATTACAAAGTTTACGATTCATCGAACCGTACAAGTTAAAAGTAATAAGTTTACAAAAGTAGATTTCTGAAATATGACTAAAACATTTCAGTTATACTAAAGAAATCCATGTGTTTCCAAAAGTTGGCATCCTATACTTCACGGGTCGCCTAGTTCTCCATGTGTGTTGGCGATTCTTAATGTGCAGCTAATTCCCTGAAAAACATAGTAAAAGTCAACAACTAGGTTGAGTGAATTTACAGGTTTTATGTTTACACAAGTTGAATCAAGTTTGTAGCACAGTTGTTATCCAAATACGTTCACAAATAGTATTGCCATAATAGTCGAGAATAAGTTTAGTGGAATGTTATCCAAATACAAGTTTTGTGGGTTGCTCGCCCAAAGTTCAAGTTTAGTGGGTTGTTCGCCCAAAGTTCAAGTATATTGGGTTGTTCGCCCAAAGTTCAAGTATAGTGGGTTGTTCGCCCAAAATTCAAGTTTAAAACACGTGCTGGTCGTTCTCCAACGATTTACAAACAAACAGTACCGGTCGTTCTCCGGCCAAATACGCACGGGTCGTTCTCCCGTTCGACAAAAACAGTTTACCGGTCGTTCTCCGGTCTAGTTACGCACGGGTCGTTCTCCCGTCCAACAAACGCATAGGTCGTTCTCCTATCCAAGACGCACGGGTCGTTCTCCAGTCCCTTGGCCAGTCGTTCTCTGGCACTAAAATACATAGCTGGTCGTTCTCCAGCATTTATATAAAAGTACCGGTCGTTCTCCGGTATACCAAACAAGTTTAATAGTTTACAGTCGTTTACAAAACAGTTTAATAGTTCAAAGTACTCTAATAGTTCGAGTAAACACGTATGATAAATAATCATATAAATAAAAGCAGTTATGGCAATAAGTTTTACATCGTTGGTAGTATGAAAGTATTATGTAATACTCCCCCTAAGACCCGTACCTGGATCACGTGCGGGCAGTGTTACATATCATGTTGTAATCGTTAATGTGTTTATCAGTTTACCAGTTCAATGTACTCCACTTGTTTGAGTAAAATAGTATGCAATCATGTTTGTATAAAAGTGTTTGGCTATGTTTTCCACCCCTGTTCAAAGCAGTTAAAACAGTAAAAGTAGGGGCTGTGAACTCACCTGTTGAGTTAAGTAGTTGTGCGAGTGCTAGCAAACCTAAGCCCAAGTACAGTCTGAAATCTCCTAACGTCCTAAACGTACGAGATTTAATAAGTATGTGGATGTCTAAGCTAATCATCCGTACTATTGTTTGTACAACCAAGTCATGTCCAAAGTGTTTGTTTAAGTGTTTATGTTTGTATTTCGTTGTTTGTGAAAATGTATATGACTCGTTGGTGATAGTTTGAAATCATAATTTCAATAAAATAGCATGTTTGTAATGTTTGTAAAGTTCACATATAGCGTTGCAGGTAAGTATTCGTTATCGGTTAAGTTCGACACTTAGTGTAAAAATAGTTTGTAAAGTTTCCGTTTTCTGCGACACAGTATGCGACACTAACGTGGTTATGCGACACAAGGGTTGTGTCGCATAAGGGTGCAACACAAGGGCTATGCGACACAAGGGTTGTGTCGCATAGGCGATCGATGCTAATTCAATAGCGACACAAGGGTTGTGTCGCAGAGAGTCTACGACACAATGGTGCGACACAATGGTGCGACATAAGATACGACACTAAATGCGACATAACACGGTTTATACGACACAAAGGGGTTTTTGCGACACAAGGCTTGTGTCGCATGTATGAACACCAGCCCAGAAACATCGGATGTCGCGTTTTTCCGGCCAAAATCACAAATCTAAAACGTTTTTAAGCTGTAAAATCGTGTTTTATTGATACATATGGACAATACTAAGTTGTATAAACAATATTGCACCCAAACATTACACCAAAATGAATAAATCTAAGTTTTTTAGAAATTTCTTACAAATGTGAATAGAAGCCAAACGAGGAAGAAAACGAGTATGTTGCTTTTGTAAATCTTGTTCCTTAGTTTGAGAGGATTCCGAAAATGTAAGTTTCGTGGGTTGATTTTTGAATCCGAATTTTTGGTGTGGATTGGGTTGAGAGAAAATGTGTGTGTTTTTGGTGAGGATGAAATGAGAATGAAAGAAGAATGGAGGTGAAAGGTGGGTTTTGTTCCACTTTTCATCTCCTGCGTTTTCGTTCCGTATTTGTTTACCCGATTGTTAAATGTTACGTTAATTTAACTAATACATTTTTAAGTTACATATTTTATTATATTTTTAATTAGGATCTTTTTATGAAACAATTTAATTTAGTTACAAATTTTTAAACGTTGTTTTATTTTAATTATACAAGTTAACGTTTCGCGTTATAAAATAATATGTAAATATTATCGGCATAATATTTAATTGTTTACGACGTTATTTAATAATTTCGTTTTATTAAATAATTTTGTTCACCAACAGTCATATATTTTTGTCTCGCTTGTTTTCAGATTCTTCAGTACGTAATTACAACTAATTACAAATACGTAATACTACGCGTATTATCTAGTTGGGCTTTGCTAGACTTACCTCTAAAATGTGTTGTGAATTCACTCAAGTAGGGAATTAGTCTAATAATGCAAGTGATTAATGTTATTAATCTCGTTTAAATTTGCGAGGTGTTACAATCTCGGCCCAACACCCGGCCCAAGTTTCCGGCCCAATAATCCCTTTACCCGTTCGGGTTAGTGGATACCCGTCCGGGTACAGGACACCACCCGTCCGGGTGAGTCCTGTGACCCGTCCGGGTCCTTCATGTTTCGGTCAGTTTTAGTCCAAGTCCAAGCCCAACAAGTTAGTCCGGCCCAACAATGGTTTCGGCCCGAAAAGGAGTCCACCCGTCCGGGTGGGTTTGCTTACCCGTCCGGGTAAGTGTGTGTTTCGTGTAGTCCGGCCCAGTTTTGTAAAGTACCCGTTTGGGTATGATTATTCACCCGTCCGGGTGGAGCAACTCACCCGTCCGGGCCGAGAAGCTCACCCGTTCGGGTGGGGTTTCAGTCCAGGCTGTTCTGTTTCATTTTGCGTTTTTAAATCTCAAATTAGCTATGTGTTTTCTATGGTTTCGAGTTATAATCGTTTCCTTATGTTTATACATCTCTTTATACAAGTTTTTACCGTTCGATTTTCATTTTTAATCTACATGTATATGTTACCACTTTATAAACCATTTTGTGTTTTCTAAGTCCTGTGGTTTTTCAACATTTTGATTCAAGTACGTAAATCACCTAATGAGTTTGTAATCAACCATAATAATCTTGTCATAACTATTTTGCATACATTATAAACTTATATAATCGAAGAAATATAAAATATATGTATGAAATCTATAGTTTTTGAAGCTCACAGTGGTGTTAAGGATGGTGAGTTTGATGATGTTGATCACTGATGATGATGAAAACGAGATGATGATAATGATTATGTGATCATTTTGTTGTGAGTTTGAGCTGTGTGTTTGAAGAAATGACGATGAAGATGATGCTTCTTTCTTGCTGCTGCTGTTGTTACTCGTTCCCAAAACCAGAAGAAGAAGAAGAAGAAGAGAAAAAAAGGTTGGTAGCCTCCAATAATTTGAGTTTGTGTGTGTGTGAAGATTGATCAGGGAAATGAGATGTATAGAAATGATTTTGGTACCAGTTTTCAACTGAGAGTATGGAGGGAGTACGAGTTTGTCGACAGATATTTTTTAAATGTGTATTATTGGTAGTTTTTGATACATTAATTTCGTGTACGGGTATAATTTGTGGTACTTCGGGTAAAATTAAATTACTCGTTAGTTTAATTTATATTTTAAACTTAGTAGTTGGTAACTATAAAAAATGAAATACTTTGTTAAAAGTATTAATAAAATTAGGCATAGTAAAAGTACTGTACAGTTAAAACGCATGCCAGAATTCAGTCGAATTTGGAAATCATATTCTGAGGTAATGTTCTATACTTTAAAACAGTAACTAGCGAAATAATACTTTTATTATTTTGAACCCCTAGGCACGTTTAAAAATTGTTTCTGTTCGTATTACGTGTACCAAAAAGTCGTCTAAATGTTTTCATTTCATTTTTCTACTAATACTTTCATATAATAATTTCGACCTAAATTATTCAAAAATATATTGAAGTTCATTTTTGAAACTTTATTATTCGCGTTTAATACGTTTATTATAAAACGTATAATTTGTTATATTATCTCAATAATATAATTATCTAATAGTTGTAATTAATAATTTTTGAATTATTAATTATTTTGAATCACCAACATTATTACGTTTAATTTGTTGAGTTTAATACGTTTATATCGTACGTAATTATATATACACATTTAGTTACAATCAAATATATCACGTAACACATAGTAAGTTTCACAAAACTTAACGCCAAAAATAGTTTGAATTCACAAATCAGGGAATTACTCTAGGTAATGCATGAAATTAGGTTAAGTAAATACCCTAATTGGAGGATTGTCACAGTACTTGATTGTACCATTCACACTACACTGTTAAGCTTCAACTTGTGAGCTCATGGTAATTGTGTTGACTTACTGATTTACTAAGTTACTGAATTACTTACCTGGTTTGAGGTATTACTGGTACTTACTTGTGGTTCATATATGATTTACCTTACTAAACCTGTAAGATTCACCAACCTTTTGGTTGACACTTTTTAGCATTTATCTCAGGTTTACAGCAGCAGTAGGACTGCACACCCTCAGGACTGATAGCTCGAGTCGCATGCATACAAATTTGTGGAGATTCTTTTGCATTACTTTTTGTATATCAGTTATGTATTAGAATCTCTAGGAAACTATTTTCGAACTCGATGCTTGTTATTCTGATTTAACAATGTAATACTATTGTACTATTGTACGACGTTGCATATAGATGTCGTTTGCTTTACTTTAGTGATTGATTATTGATTAGTAACACCCAAAGCTTGCTTCCGCTATACAGTGAATTTGGGGGTTTTACAGATTGGTATCAGAGCCTAAGGTTATAGCGAACTAGGTTGCATTAGTGGGCCTAGACTATGACCGTTAGGCAGTATTTCCTTAATAGGTATGACTGGTTCAGGGATTACATCATACGACTTTAATTTAACATAGCCTGATCAACTATGTACAATTAAGGAAAGATGATGTGAAAGCTGAAATGGTTATGTTGAACAGGGATACACTAGTTGACTCTGACCATGAGAGAAACGGGACCCATAATTGTTTGTGCTAGACACGCTAGGCTATTATATGATATATGTATATATGTATATGATAGGCCTCACTCACTAACGCTCTTGCCACAGAAATGGCAGACTCATCATCTAGGCAAACTGCTCGTACACCACCATCTCTCTCTCGCTTACGTCGTAGCCACTCGGAATCCCTAGTGACTAGACGAACTGGTAGCTCGCGCCGAGCTATTCCCTATGCCAATCCTGCCACTACTGGTAACACACCTTAGCTCGCCATCGAGCAATCGCTCGTCAATGGAGCTGGTTACCTGCGGCTATGGCCACCTGGAGGATTGAAGAATACATTGAGATCCCCGACGATGTCGGAGAATATTCAGCTATGGATCTCTCTCCGTACACTCAAGAACCAACACACATCACTGTTCCGGTGTTAGCTGCTCGGGTACATCGTCATGAGAGCAGGCTACACGACATGGAAATCGAACTTCAAGAAACTCGAGAAAACTGGATGCTAACGGCTCAGGGCCGCATTGCACAAATCTACTTAGATCAGGAAGATCTGTCTGTAACCATTAACCGTACCCATAATCAAATGGAAGACACTGCTGAAACCATGGTGATTGTTCATAATCAAGTCATCAGTAACCGAAACGAGATCTCCGTCTTACAATCGAGGCTGCGAGAATGCGAGACGCGCCTGCGGGAAACCGAGGATGCTCTCAGAATGGTCACCAGACTTGCAGAATATGTGGACCATCTCACCGCCCTACTTCCACGACTCAATCTACGTCAGGATTAGTGTAGCATCTATATTGTAATCTGACTAGCTAATCTATGTAGATCTCTTGTAGCTCGACCGGATGTAGAATTCCCGGCACCTTTTGTAAACTCTGAAGTTTGTAACTACTCGAACTCGTATTCTGTAATCTTTTGAAACTTGTACCTTGTAATCTAATTTTATTATCTAATGAATTATGATTATCGCTTCGTACTGTTGCATATTACCTCATTATAAATATGCATATGTGATATATCATAATTTCGTGCAAACATCTGGCATGCCTCATTCCTTTGTTATTCAGCACTATGCCTCCTAAAAGACACACATACACTGATGCTGAATTGCTCAATTGATTGCACAAAGTGTAACTCAAGCCATTGCTGCTCGACAGCCAAATCCTGGCAGCGAGGACACGATCAATAATACTCCTCCAGCCAGAACATGTTCTTACAAAGATTTCTTGAACTACAAACCCTTGAACTTTAAGGGTACCGAAGGGGCCATATGATTAATTCGATGGGCCGAGAAAATGGAATCAGTCTTCAAGATTTGCAAATGTCCCGAGGACTGCAAGGTTAAGTACGCCACCTGCACTTTCCTTGAAGGTGCTCTGACCTGGTGGAACACTTATGCTAATGCTGTGGGTGTTGACATTTCATACCAAATTCCTTGGGAGGATTTGAAGAAGAAGCTCACCGATGAGTACTATCCAAACGAAGAACTCCAATGATTGGAAGAGGAGTTTTGGCATTTGTCGGTTCAGGGAACCGATATTACCAGCTATACCACTAGATTTCAACAACTCGCGCTTCTCTGTCCTTCGATGGTTGATCCCGAGCGCAAGCGTATTCAGAGGTACATTCGCGGACTCCCGGATAACATCCAGGGGAACGTGGCCTCATCCAAACCAGCTGACATCCAGAGTGCCATTCGTATGGCGCATGAACTTATGGCTATGATTGTTAGCCGTGACACACACATCTCCTCCTCTGGCAACAACAAGAGGAAGGGAACTGGAAGTTCCGGAAACCAAAACCAGCAACCATCCAAGAGGCCTAAAAGCATAAAGGCCTACATCTCCAGTTATGATGACAGAAAGGACTATAAAGGGAACAAACCATACTGTTCTAGGTGCCAACTTCACCATGATGGTTCTTGCCCCTGTAGCAAGTGCAAGCGATTCGGGCATTTTGTTGGGATTGCAGAGCCAACACTGCCAACACCAACACCAAACCCAACACTCCCAGGACATGTTATGAATGTGGGGTTGCTGGGCATTTCAGAAGCGATTGCCCCAAGCTGAAAAACAAGAATAAAATGAACAACAACAACAATGCTCGAGGCAGAGCTTTTGTACTCAATGCTGGAGAAGCCCGCCAGGACCCGAATGTGGTCACGGGTACGTTCATTCTCAACAATTTGACTGCTTCTGTGTTATTTGATACTGGTGCTGATAGGAGCTTCATATCTGATGAGTTTTGTCCACTACTCGACACTACACCTGTTGCCTTAGATTCTAAGTACACGGTAGAATTGGTAAACGACAAACTCATTGAGGCCAATAGTATGATACCTAGCTGCACGTTAAACTTAGTTGATGAGCTATTCTCTATTGACCTTATACCTGTCAAGATCGGCAGCTTTGACATAATTGTCGGTATGGATTGGTTATCCAAACACCGCGCCGAGATTATCTGTTTTGAGAAAATCGTCCGTATTTCTCTCGCCACCGGTGGAACTTTAGTCATAGAAGGGGAGACCGGTGGGACGAGACTGAACATTATTTCTTGTATGAAAACCCGAAAATACTTGAGAAAAGGGTATCAGGCAATCCTCGCACATGTTATGGAGAAACAGTCGGAGGAGAAGCGACTTGAGGATGTGCCTATTGTTCGAGACTTCCCAGAAGTCTTTTCTGAAGACTTGCCTGGCCTTCCGCCACATAGACAAGTCGAGTTTTCTATTGACCTCGTGCCTGGATCGGAACCCGTGTCACGAGCACCCTATCGTTTAGCCCCATCTGAACTTCAGGAGTTGTCTACCCAACTGTAAGAACTCCTGGATAAGGGATTCATTCGACCAAGTTCCTCACCTTGGGGAGCCCCGGTCCTCTTTGTGAAAAAGAAAGACGGTTCCTTCCGCATGTGCATTGACTATCGTGAACTCAACAAACTAACCGTCAAGAACCGTTACCCACTTCCTCCCATTGATGACCTATTTGACCAACTTCAGGGGTCGAGTTTTTACTCAAAGATCGATCTACGGTCAGGTTATCACCAACTCCGAGTTCGTGACGAAGACATCCCTAAAACAGCTTTCCGAACTCGTTACGGGCATTACGAATTCCAAGTGATGCCATTTGGCTTAACCAACGCACCGGCAGTATTCATGGACCTTATGAATCGGGTGTGTAAGCCTTACCTCGACAAATTTGTCATCGTCTTCATTGACGACATTCTGATTTACTCGCGCAATGAACAAGAACATGCGCAACACCTGAAAACCGTTCTAGAACTACTCAAGCACGAGGAGTTATATGCCAAATTCTCCAAGTGTGAGTTCTGGATGCAAACTATACAATTCCTTGGACACGTGATTGACAGTCAAGGAATCTGTGTCGATCCTTCGAAAATTGAGGCCATCAAATGTTGGCAAGCACCTACTACACCGACCGAAGTACGCCAATTCTTAGGACTCGCCGGATACTACAGGCGATTCATTGAGAATTTCTCGAAAATAGCACAACCTCTCACTGCACTGACTCAAAAAGAAAAGAAGTTCGATTGGACTGACAAACAAGAGTCAGCTTTCCAGCTACTCAAGCAGAAACTCTGCAGTGCACCTATCTTATCCTTACCCGAAGGCAACGATGACTTCGTGGTATACTGTGACGCTTCACACCAAGGTCTTGGTTGCGTACTGATGCAACGAGACTAGGTTATTGCTTACGCCTCTCGACAACTCAACGTCCACGAAAAGAATTACGCAACTCATGACCTAGAGTTGGGGGCAGTTGTATTCGCCTTAAAAATCTGAAGACACTACTTGTACGGTACCAAGTGTACAATCTTCACCAACCACAAAAGTCTCCAACACATCTTCGACCAAAAAGACCTAAACATGAGACAACGCCGTTGGGTCGAATTACTCACTGATTACGACTGCGAGATTCGTTATCATCCGGGCAAGGAAAACGTTGTTGCCGATGCATTAAGCCGAAAAGAACGAGTGAGACCCCTTCGAGTTCGAGCTCTCGGTATGACAATTCACAACGACCTTATTATTCAAATTCTTACCGCTCAACTCGAAGCACTCAAACCTGAAAATGTCAAACACGAGGCCTTGCGAGGCATGGACAAACAGTTTGAAACCAAACCAAACGGGGCCAAATACTTCTCTAACAGAATCTGGTTACCAAGCTTTGGAAACCTGCGAGACTTAGTGATGGATGAATCTCACAAATCTAAATACTCTATACACCCTGGTGCCGACAAAATGTATAATGGCATCAAAGAGTTTTATTGGTGGCCCAATATGAAAGCTGACATTGCAACCTATGTGAGCAAGTGTCTTACTTGTTCCAAGGTTAAAGCTGAATACCAGAAACCTTCCGGTTTGCTGCAACGACCGGAAATCCCACAATGGAAATGGGAGCATATTACTATGGATTTCATTACCAAACTCCCGAAAACGTCTAGCGGTTGCGATACCATTTGGGTGATCGTAGACCGACTCACTAAATCTGCTCATTTCTTGCCTATCAAAGAAACGGACAAGATGGAACGTTTGACACGGATCTACTTGAAAGAGATTGTGTCAAGACACAGCGTGCCCATCTCAATCATCTCTGATAGAGATGCTTGATTTACTTCTCACTTCTGGCAATCTTTACAAAAATCCTCGGTACTCATTTGGATATGAGTACTGCATACCATCCACAAACTGACGGCCAAAGTGAACGAACCATACAAACAATGGAGGATATGCTACGAGCTTGCGTAGTAGACTTTGGTAAAAACTGGGAAAATCACCTACCTTTGTGTGAGTTTTCTTACAACAACAGCTACCACACCAGCATCAAGGTTGCACCCTTCAAGGCACTGTACGGTCGTAAGTGCCGGTCACCCATTTGTTGGACTGAGGTGGGGGATACACAACTCACCGGTCCAGAAATCATTCACGAAACCACTGAAAAGATCGGCGGCATACAAAACCGACTGAAAGCTGCGCGTGATCGTCAGAAAAGCTATGCTGACGTGAGACGCAAACATCTCGAGTTCCAAGTCGGAGATCGAGTACTTCTGAAAGTCTCGCCTTGGAATGGCGTTATTCATTTTGGCAAACGTGGGAAACTGAATCCCAGGTACATTGGACCGTTCGAAATCCTGGAAAGGATTGGTCCAATGGCATACAGAATGCAGCTACCCCCTACACTCAGTAGCGTGCACCCTACTTTCCACATTTCTAACTTGAAGAAATGTCTGTCCGATGAGACACTGATTATACCTCTCGATGAGATACACATTGACGACAAACTACACTTTGTTGAGGAACCCGTGGAAATTACGGACCGTGAGGTCAAACGCTTAAAACAGAGTCGTATTCCCATAGTCAAGGTCCGGTGGAATTCGAGGCGTGGTCCTGAATTCAGTTGGGAACGGGAAGACCAAATGCAACTGAAATATCCACACTTGTTCACAGACTCCACTCACACCGCGACCGCGACTTCGAGCTAATTTCGGGATGAAATTCTCCTAACAAGGGGAGAATGTGACACCCGCTAACTTAGGACTATAATTAGTGCCTAATTTACTTGTAATTACGTGTATTTAGTTTTGTATTAATCTAAATATACGTAACATTTTATGTAATTACATACACATTTATACGATTTGTTTAAATCGTACACTTATGAACCGGACGAGGTCCAACACTATTTATTATGGACGTTGGTGACAAACTATTTAAAATAATGTGGATTTATCCAAACAAACATTATTTACCTTAATATATTGTGATAATATATTACACGTATTAAATACTGTATAAAACACTCCGTACGTGACGAAAACGCACGAAACGCGCCCGACAAACGAAATAAACTTACGTTATAATTTTATAACTCATTATTAAGTAGTTTGATAAAATACTTCAAGTAAAAATATCGCGATTGCACGCGTACAATTAAAACGTTTAAAAACGTTACACGATTCGAATAAACGCGCAATTCGCAACCGGCGACCAAACGAAAACCCGAATATTATTTTAGTAACTTAAAATATGCTACTTGAGTAAAACTTTTATTAAAAATGTTGTGTTTAAAGTCGTTAACAAAACGTATTACATAAAACGTTATATGATTAATTAAAACGTAAAACGATCGGGTAAACGGGCACATCAATTTTGGCACACCACATGGGGTGGGACCCACCCCAAGATCAGCTGAAAATCAGCAAAGATCAAACCCCCATGCCTTTGTGGTTGACTAAAATCATCATCATCATCACCACCATTCCTCATTCCTACTTCTATACTCCTTCTCCACTTTCTTTCAACTCTCACTCTAAAATCCTCTCTCTCTCTCTTCTTGGGCTGTCGAAAACCACCACCCTCCACCCTTGAACCACCATCAAACACCCTTCAAAAACTCCTTGGATTGCATCGCTTCTTTGGAGGAAAACAATCACGACAACGCAAGCATCACTTCCATCTTCTTCGTTTCTTAATACGAGCTTTGTAAGAACTTTATGACTCAACTATTTTACTTGTATTATGTCCATTAACATGTTATGTTACTCATTCAACTTGTTAATGTCCAAAAACTACAACGAAACTCGTTTTTGAAACACACACACACACACACACATATATATATATATATATATATATATATACCTAAACTGTCTCAGAAAACAGCTCCGCGACAAAAATCATATAAAATCGAAAACAGAACGAAAATGTATTAAACCAACGCCAAAATCTTCATATTTCCGTTGTCTACAACTTTCGTGTTTTGCTCGAAGCTTGGAAATACACCAATTTTTCTATAAAACTCGATCTTTGGACAGAGGTCTGTTTTGAACCGAATCTGACCACTCTTCATGTTTATATTTGTTTAAAATAGTAAACGAATTTATAAAAGTACCATAAAGTGCAGAAATCAACAAGACACATAGGAGAATAAGTGTGATTTTTGGTTAGGCTTGATTCAGATTAGAAATGGGTGAAATCGGGGGTTGAAGCGGGCTAAAAATCTGGAACCGAAGCTCCAAAGGGGCTGTTTTTGTCATTTCACCAAACCGACACTTCGGGTCAACCATAAAACGTAACGACGATTTTCTAAAGCTTATTTAACATATTTAAGACTTCCCTAAAAGTTTCGGATCAAACCGAACCCATTTGACTTAGTCAACGCAAACGAACACTTAAACGAAATCGGAAATCTTAGACCTGCGACAATACCATTGTCATTGTCGCATGAACAAAATTCCGAGAATCCATTGTCGTATGAACAGTACTGCGAGAGTCCATGGTCGCAGCCCTATTGTCGGAATCTATTGTCGGCTAAATAAGTGTTTCACGATTGTCGCATGAACAGTGTCCGAGAATGTCATTGTCGCATGAATATGTATTGTCGCACGAAACGGAAATTTTAAAATACTTTTTACACTAAGTATCGAATACATATAACAACTATACCTTATACGACAATACACTTACACGATATACATATTCTTTAAGACATATATATATATATATATATATATATATATATATATATATATATATATATATACTACTTTGCTCGACACAATTAGTACAAGAAAACTACTATACTTTGGGAAGTATGCACTACAACTTAAAATACGGATGAGTTTACACTCACTTTATGATGAGATTACACTCATACATACACGAGATTACACTTGAATCTCTTGACTTAAAAAGACGAGCTTACACTCGCACGAGTTTACACTCGAACGGACTTACATCCGAACAACGATTAAGTGTCACATTGCAAATAATCAACTTATGTATATGCTTTACAAGGTATACAAACACGATGAACTACATAATAATAATATTTGAATTATTATTACACCTCCGTCACCAACGGGCCACACTTATTTACCAAATGATTACAAACGTACAAACAAATACTTGGACATTTCCTAGTTGAGTGGACAACTAGCATGGGTGATCCTTCGTGACACCGACTTACTTACTTACTTGCTTAACAACCTTGTGCGTTTCGGACGCCAGAAGGTTGCAGGGTTCGGAGAACCAACTTACGGAATTACATCCGACACGTACTTACGGACTTACATCCACTACACTTGTTTGCTTACACAAACGTACTTGCTAGACTCAGGTGAGTCTTACAGCCCCACTTTTACTATTTTCTACTTTGAGGTGAGATATTTGCTACCGTTTTACGTTTGAACACAAGTACTGAACTGTTTACACTGCTTTTACATGCATTACATGAGTTACTTTTATCCACTGAAATCCTCCTATCATAAGTTGTTAGTTATGGACTTAAGCGCGATTACTAGTAAATGGATCCATTTGGGACTGACAATCTCTGCATGGGGTAGTAGCGCTACCACGGATTACACCGTAGAAACAGGCATATTAGTATTTGTTACATATGAGTGTTCGGATAGCACTCACGGGGGTACGTGATACTGTACTTGATTGTACCATTCACACTACACTGTTAAGCTTCAACTTGTGAGCTCATGATAATTGTGTTGACTTACTGATTTACTAAGTTACTGAATTACTTACCTGGTTTGAGGTATTACTGGTACTTACTTGTGGTTCATATATGATTTACCTTACTAAACCTGTAAGATTCACCAACCTTTTGGTTGACACTTTTTAGAATTTATCTCAGGTTTACAGCAGCCGTAGGACTGCACACCCTCAGGACTGATAGCTCGAGTCGCATGCATACAAACTTGTGGAGATTCTTTTGCATTACTTTTTGTATATCAGTTATGTATTAGAATCTCTAGGAAACTATTTTCGAACTCGATGCTTGTTATTCTGATTTAACAATGTAATACTATTGTACTATTGTACGACGTTGCATATAGATGTCGTTTGCTTTACTTTAGTGCTTGATTATTGATTAGTAACACCCAAAGTTTGCTTCCGCTAAACAGTGAATTTGGGGGTGTTACACGATCTTTCGAAACAAATGAACTATTAACATAGTTTGACATTTAGTCAACTACTTATATTACTATCTCTTGCGTTTAGGGCGTTAGGGACTATCTTTGGACTTAAGCTTTGCTAGCACTCACAAACTGAGCTCACGAGGTGAGTTTACAGCCCCACTTTCTACTGTTTTACTGCTTTCAACTACTTATAGACAACTGCTTTTGATGATTGCCATAACCTACATGATTTATATAAATGCTTCTACACTTTTATACTCTGTACTATGAACTACTTTGTTTCTGTTTTACGAACTACTTGGGAACTGTCTTGTGAACTATTGTATCCTTGTTTTCTTACTTGATTGATTAGGGTACTGAGAAACTATATTGTGAACGTTTTTATACTTGGGGTATAAACTGATTATAAAAATGCTGTTAGGTTTCTATACAAATTGTGACTTATGAAATGACATTTTGATACTATTATTGGGTAACGTCCCAACGTATTTGTGTTATTGGGTAACGTCCCAATGTATTTGTGTTATCGGGTAACGTCTCAATGTATTTGTGTTATTGGGTAACGATCCAATGTATATGTGCTACTGGGTAACGTCCCAACGAATATGTATAATTGGGTAACGTCCCAACAATTCTGTGTTATTGGGTAACGTCCCAACGATTCTGTGTTATTGGGTAACGACCCAACGAATTTATACTTTAGGATGACGTTCCTACAAAAACTATATTTTAGGATAATAATCCTACAAAAACTAGATTCATTTGGAGAACATTCCAATAAAACTTTAATCGGATACTATTTTCACACAACTAATAGGATATGACTTTCCTACCACTACTAGGATACTTACTTTCCTACGATTTGGTTTGAACTGTATTTGGATAACGTTCCACACAACTTCATTAAACTGTTATGGCAATAACTATTTATGAACATATTTGATTTATCAACTACTCTTGTAAACATAAAACCTGTGAATTCACTCAACCATGTGTTGACCTTTTACTATGTTTTTCAGGGAATTAGCTGCACACGTAAGATCCGCCTGCATATGTGGAACTAGGCGACCCATGAAGCTTGTAGGATGCTATCTATTGGGACAAATGGATTTCTTTTGTATAACTAATCTGTTTTAGTCATATTTACGAAATCCACTTTTGTATAACTTAAACTACTTCTATACTTATACGATTCAATCGTATACTTTTGTAAACAAATGATTAATGGCATCTTAATAGATATCTGTTCTACTGTAATTATAAGCTCTGATAGGCATGATGTCCAACGTTTACGTCAGCACCCCCGCTCGATCTAATGCTTCCGCAATCTTCTGATAAACCGTAATTAACGAATTTGGGGGTGCGACAATAACAATACGCAACTAATTATATTTATTTATTTTTAAAAGATGAAAATTAAATTAGTCGGGCCTATCTAGCACGACATACTATCATCGATAGGGACGGTACTAGAATATTTTTCCAAACGGGGCAAATTTTAGGATGCTCATCACATAAAGTTTTATTTTTCAAATTGAGATTTCTTTCCTTGAAATAATATTTTAAACTAAACTAATCCAAACTTATGTTAGCATGAATACAACCAATTTAAAAAAAGTCGGTTTAATTCGAACCTCAACCCGAAAAACCACATTGAATGTTCATAAATTTAGCAATGTGAACAAACCTTGTGGTTACTTGTGTTTTTTATCGCAAGTTCGTCTTTCTCAAAGTTTTTAGCCTTTTTACTTCTTTATTTGTGAGCTATAATGTTTTTTTTATGTGGTTATGGATAAAATTATAGACTTATATTATGGCGAAAAAATGAAGAAAAACTAGTACCTTTAAAATGTAGAGTTTAAAGTTTAATAATTCTCTTATAATGACTGGTCAAGGCCTTAAAGAGAAATAAGAAAGTGAAATAGAATAAAGAAAAAAAGAAATAAATGAAAGAATGTCAAAGCCTTAAAGATAAATAAGAAAGTAAAATAGAATAAAGGGAAAAAAAAAAGTAACAAATGAAAGAATGAAGGTGTACTCGAACATGCAACAAATTGACTTAGTGACTTAGTTTAACTTAGTTAGTACATATATATATATATATATATATATATATATATATATATATATATATATATATATATATATATATATATAACGTCTATTCAAAATCCTTGTGTGAGCTATAGCCCACACTGCCCACAGTCTAATACTGCCCTTGATCATCGAAATTTACTATGCATAGTGTTGTAGGACGAAATTGTATCATGGGTGACATGACACACTATCATCCCACGATAATGTCTCACAATTGCAAATAATCTAAGAACTTTTATTATCGTTTTCTCTTACTATTAATGATTTAGTGGTGATGACATTTCCACTATGATTTTTAATAGATCCACCATTAAGTACAACTATTTATTATTATGGTACAACTGTTTACTGCACATGCATGATGGATCTATCAAAAAATCATGTTTGAAATATCAATATCCAACTTACTATGATAATATAAAATTACATAAAAACCTAGTATAAAGATTTTTAACACACGTACATCGAGACTTGACACGTACCCTAAATGCAACGAGTTTGGTAAATAAACAAATCATTTTGCATAGGTTACTCTTATTGAAATTTGTAACTTCTAAGAGAATCAATTAAAAATATTATAGTTTTCATAACAACATGAAAAGAAGATATTTTCTCCGTCTATATAATGGGGAATGCGAGAGTACTCAAGAACATCATCAACTGCTTATTATCTACACCAAGTGGAAGATACAAATAGACGACCTCCTATAAGCAGGTTTATCTTAATTTCTTCTTTTAATACTCTTTTTTTTTTTTTTTCATAGTAACAAATAATATAACTTTGTATATATTATTTCCTTAAATGTATGATTATGAGTACGTATTCTTGCTTTCATGATTATGTGAAATGCGCATTGCATGCATTTTCTTGTTGTACAAATCCTTCAAGATAATGGGGGTACATGCATGATGATTAGCCTACTCGATTAATTATGCTCATTTATTTTGGAATCACCTATAATTTTCGAATGTGAGAAATGATTAATTGATAAACTAATTAAACTTGTACGTGTTCTTACAAATTAACCTAACTACTAAACATTTTTATTAAAAAAAAAAAAAAAATTATATGAGAAAAATGAAAAGAAGAAGAAGAAGAAGAAGGTGGTTTTGTTCAAATGCAATTAACCTTTTTAAGCATAAATAAAAAAACGTAAGAGCTAGCTTGTTAATCAGCAGAATTCTTATTCTATAGATGTACGAGTATTATTTATTTTTGTAATATAAGTTACAACAAATAAAATAGGGCCCTACTAAAGATACCCCCTAGACCCACTTTTTTCCATCTCTTACCCCCCTTCACCCATCTAATCAATCACATCATGCTCTCTTTTTTTTACTTTCTGGGTATACCCTCTCTTTTTCTAATTCCTATCCCCTGTTTAGTCTAAAACTGAAACTGATTATGTACTGAACTGGAACCGATCTTAAATAAAACTGGACTGAAAAAGGACTACACGAGGTCGAAGTGGGCCAGGGGGTATCCCCCAGTAATTCTGGGGGTGGCTTTAGATTTTCCCATAAAATATTGTTCACACACTTGTCATATGTTGGTGTCAGATAGTGTTGACGTGTGCTTACGCTACTTTTTCCAAGAAAAATAATATATATACATATATATATATATATATATATATATATATATATATATATAATACCAAAAGAAAAAAAGGAAGGAAGAAAAGCCTATTTTAAAGCGAAAAGTGATCAAAAGTTATATGATCGTACAAAAGCAAAAAATAGACATGGTAATTTTACATTTTTACGTGTACGTCTTATAAAAATATGAGCATAAATACATAATTATAATTTGTTGTGATATTTTATCCTACAGTGAGTTCGTACATTTTGTCTTAAATAATCAACTACCATGGCTGAGGATGGAATTGCAACTTTGACACATGCAAGATGGAACTTTCCAATTCTTGTTTTCTTCAAAGATGCTAGGTACTCGTACATTTTGCTTAGTTAATTAATTATCATTTGGATTGCTTAATTTTCGGTTCAAGTTCTTATGGTTATATAACTGATCGTAGGATGGCACTCGGATTGGACCCACTTGGACGGGAAATACTTTCGATTGCTGTACCCGCAGCCATGGCATTAGCCGCTGATCCAATTGCTTCGTTGATCGACACCGTGTTCATTGGTCGTATAGGTATTCGATAATTCATCGTCTATAAACTCGAACTAGATGTACGTGGCAAAATGAGTGGGTCGAGTTGGGTTAGGTACTAACGTGTCAAATGAGTCCAAGTTGAGCTTGAAGGAGGATCCTTCGTGTGCAAGATCGAGCTAGCTCGGCTTGAGAAGCTCGGCTCAAATATTTATTCATTTTTCTCAATAGCTAACTTCATTATTACAAAAATATATGTTATTCAAAAACGAATATCATTTTAAAAGTATATTATTGTAACAAGAACAAAACACTAAACGGAAGTAGAAAGCCTTCTATAAAAGTATAAAAGTTGTTAACATACATCAGGATTGTTCATTTTCGGAGATCCGAAGTTTCGGATACCCAAAGTTCGGATATCCGAAACTTCGGATAGTAGATTTCACTATCCAAAACCCTATCCAAAATTTCGGATATCCGAAAATTCGGATACAGATATCGGGTTATCCAAATACCCAAATCAAGAAAGAAATATATTATTTTTTATTTTTAATATTCTAAATCAAGTATATCTACATTTATAAGTATTTAAATAATGAAGTTACCATTATATAAGTATAAAAAATTTATGTATAAAAGAAATCTAAATTTTTTTATCGAAAATACTAAAAACATTTTCAAAATGTACAATATCTAGGTCTGTAGTGATACAAACAAAGCTCATTTGACAAATCTTTCACGTAATAAACAAATTTATTATAAGGTTTAGATTATAATACTAAAATCTAACAAAATAATGAATATAAATCTAAATATTATATATTAAAAATCTATTTTTCGAATATTCGGATATCCAAATTACCCAAGATTTTGAAAATTACTACCCAATACCCCATACCCAAAACTTTGGATACTCGCATTTCGGATACCCAAAAATTCGGATATCCAAATTTTCGGATAATTTCGGATCGGATATTCGGCTATCGGATTTGGATACGGATATTTTCAACACCCCTAGTTAACTTCCACCTTTGCAAATTCCAAATTGCGTATTACGTATATATAATTATAAGAAAATGTAGTATCAGTATATCACTAAAAACTCAATAATAGCTCAAGGTGAGTCTTTGAGCTCAGCTCTATATATATTTCTAAGCTTGGATCTTCAGACAGATTTTAAGCTTGAACTCAATAAAATATTCACTCAATTTCGAGCTCGATAAAAGCTTAACTTTTTCGCAGTACTATCTTAAGGTACTTTAAGTATAATGTACTAAAAATCAACTTCAAGTGAACGACCTTCGATCCAAGTCCTATTTCCTTAATTGTAAGCTATGTGTTTAAATGTTTATTGTCACAAGTTTAACCAATTACGCAAAACATCTTAATCGGTCGTAAGTTAATATCAGGAACTAATTAATGTCATTTATAATTCTGTACCTAGGCCCTGTGGAAATCGCGGCTGTTGGAGTATCAATTGCTCTTTTTAACCAAATTTCAAAAGTTGCAATATTCCCGCTTGTCAGCATTACTACTTCATTTGTCGCCGAGGAGGAGACCATAGAACGAATTAACAACAAAGCAATAGAAAATGCTAACATGAAAAAGGATCCTATTAACAAGGAGAGCAGAGAAGAAATGGTGCTTGACATCCTCCAACTTGAAAACTCGAAAAATGGTTCGATAGAAAAAGGCGAGTGTAAAGAAACCACACCACAAGAGCAAAAAAAGACTACACCACAAATTGGTATATATTCATTTCATGTCTATTAAGCTCGAATTGTGATCTCTATATGTGTACTTGTGACTTACTGCTATTATTGATCAGGTTTTAAATCTGCTGCTTCGTGCAACCATACAGCACTTATCGACTGCACACCAGATTCTCCAAAGCTCAAAACTGCAAAGCGAAATATCCCTTCGGCTTCAACAGCTTTGTTATTTGGACTGGTGCTTGGTGTTATTCTAACACTAGTGCTTGCATTTCTAGCGAAACCACTTTTAGGTTTAATGGGCGTTAAATCTGTAAGTGTTTTTATCATGGGGATATATGATACATACAGCTAGCAATACGCATCTTGCGTAATGGTACTGTTACACATTAGACCAGAGTTTTTTTATCCCAAATTTTTAGTTCTAAAATCACGTCTGGTCTAATGTGTAACGGTACACATCTTGCTTACAACTAGCAGCACATATCATTTCCTTATTATCATATATAGATGCATATTCTCTTACGATATTGATAATCTAAATCCGTCAATTTGTTCATAAAAAGGGTTCCCCGATGCTAAAACCAGCACTAAAGTATTTGACGCTACGGTCACTTGGAGCCCCTGCGGTTCTTCTTTCTCTGGCAATGCAAGGCGTATTTCGGGGTTTCAAGGATACCAAAACTCCTTTATATGCCACTGGTAGATCACTAGCTTGCATATTAAATATTCTTTTGTATTTGAGCGCCCGATTAGCAAATCTAACACATTTTGTTTAATCTAAATCAGTTGCAGGAGATGCAGCAAATATGATCTTGGATCCAATATTTATCTTTGTTTGCAAGTTGGGTGTTAGCGGTGCAGCCATTGCTCATGTTCTTTCACAGTAATTACTCGCTCTATTTAGCTTTGTTTTCGCTCATGATTTTTTTAATAGTTTGTGCATTATATGTTGACGTAATAATTTAGGGAACTTCGATTTGTTGGCCTAGTTATTAACACTATTTATCATGAGACAGATACTTGATAGCGTTAATTTTGCTCGTGAAATTGACACAACAAGTTAACCTACTACCTCCAAGTACTAAAGCTTTGCAGTTCAGCCGGTTTTTAAAAAATGGTATGTGACACACTTCACGACATCATCTGATTTATTTGCAATTGGTATTACAAAATGCCGCTAAATTCAGCCACCACAGGTTCTCTATTATTATTTAAGGTAGTAGCGGCAACGATCCCTGTGACACTTGCTGCATCATTGGCTACAAGATTAGGTGCAACATCTATGGCTGGATTCCAAATTTGTTTACAGGTCTGGTTGACATCTTCACTTATTTCGGATGGTTTAGCCGTTGCAGGACAGGTAATTAAATGGTGCTGTTATCTACATATTTCATGTATTAAACACTCAATATGATCTTCTAACTATGTTTAAAAAAAATTAGGCCATAATCGCTTCCTCATTTGCTGAAAAGAACTATGAGAAGGCGACAGTAGCTGCATCTCGTGTATTGCAGGTACCATAACATTAATGATTATTGAACTTCGCCATGGTTAACGCAAAACGTATAAAAGTATAAATTTATGTCAATTTCGTAAGTGTTTAAAATTAGTGAAGCTTTAAACTAAACTTTGAGATCCAACAAAATTCTTTCTACTTATAGTTATGGGAAATTAGTCTATTTGTTCACTTTAGTAAGAACAGAGTTTTGAAAGTATGTCAAACTTTTAATTCATCGAAGATGGAGAATTAACGATACATTTTTTCACACAGTTATAAATTTAATTACAAACTTTGAAGGGTAAATAATGGTTTAATCACCAAACTTTCAATTTTTTTTCGTTTTAACCCTTCAACTTTTTTTTTAATGTTTTAAGCCTTCAACTTACGGGTTGACCAATTTTTAATCCCTTCACTTTAATTGACCGTCGCTGTAGGGTTTTAGCGATGACATGTCGTCGCTGTAGGGTTTTAGCGACGCCATTTAGCGACGACATGTCGTCGCTAAATCTTTGGCTCCGGATACAAATGGCTTTTTCGTACGGTCAATTAAAGTGAAGGGATTAAAAATTGGTCAACCCGTAAGTTGAAGGCTTAAAACATTAAAAAAAAAGTTGAAGGGTTAAAACGAAAAAAAATTGAAAGTTTGGTGATTAAACCATTATTTACCCAACTTTGAAATCCATCAAATGTGTGAAATTGACGATTAAAGACTATTTCTGCAGATGGGATTTGTTATGGGACTCGGCGTTGCACTACTTATAGGACTTGGTCTACAGTTTGGTTCGGGAGTTTTCACAAAAGACATAAACGTTAAACACATCATAACCGTTGGACTCCCGGTATGTATACTCCATTTTTCCCGCCATACACTATTTTTTTCTCTTTAGTTTTATTTTCTTTATTTCCATCTTAACATTTCATTTGATTAATTTCACTGACTAGTTTGTTGCGGGGACACAACCGATCAATTCAATAGCATTTGTATTCGACGGAGTTAACTTTGGGGCTTCTGATTTTGCTTACTCTGCATATTCCATGGTTAGTTTTTCCCTTTTGTTGTTCATAAACAAACATAAGTACTATCTCTTGTTGATATCAAACGTAATTGTATCGAATTTTATTATACTTCCTATTAGATCTTCGTGTCTATTGGGACTATCGGATCATTATTCGGTCTATACAAAGTTGCTGGTTTTGTTGGAATATGGGTCGCGCTATCCATTTTCATGGGCTTACGCGCAATTGCAGGCATATGGAGGTATAACATTTTTGGTTAAGTGAATCCCACAACGTAGCTCGTATAAATGTTTTTTATTTTCTAACTTTTTAATGATTTATCTTTACTATTTGCAGGATGGGAACGGGAACAGGTCCATGGTCATTTCTTAGGAAGTAGAAGATGGTGGTTCTTAATATATAACTGGTTGCAGGAATTTGATAGTAGAGGAAAAGGTTATGAGGTTGTACTAGAGTATGGTTATAACCATTGTTGGCTATGCTGATAATCAAATTAGTATTATATTAATAATATATTTATATATGATCATCACCATGTATGTTATATGTAAATGGTGATGTAATTAACGTTGTAGTTTCAGACCATGTGGTTATATGTGTTTAACACAAAACCACTTTGTGTCATTAGAAGAAATCTTAGTTGATCAGTTGTTAATATTTATATCTTCAATTCCTAATTACCCATGACAAGATGACAATCGAAATACAATTATAAAATAAAGATGCTCATGCTAATACTATTACAAATTAAAGATCTACATCCAAAATATATACGATCTATCTAGATTTTCAGATATACGAAATACGATTATCCAAAGTTTCGGGATCGGGTACGAATGGCGATTTTCAAAATCTCGAGGTAATTCGAATACCTGAATGTCCAAAAAATTATTATTATATGTATATTACTTTTGGGGAATAAATATTTTTACGTTCATGTCAGCCGTATGAGCCTATGAGGTGACATGTGACACCCGTAAAAATTAGGACTAGTTTTTAGTTCCTAATCATTTAGAAATACGTGTAATTAGTTCTATGTATTAGGCTAATTGTATGTATCAATATATATATTGTTGAATATATATCAGTACGCGATTATATTTAATCGTGCATTTTCAAATCGGCCAAAATTCCGATTCATTTATACGGCGTTGGTGAAAAACAAATATTAAGTAATACAGAATTATTATTTAATATCCACATATTATTTATATATTATTTAAATAATATATAGAGTATTTCGTATCGTACAAATCAAATGGTCATGACAAAACTCATAAGTAATGTATTATTATTAGAAATAATAATTACTAATCACTTTGATCAAAATAAAACATATTTCGTTTTATAACATTTCACTCAAACGCGATGAAACCAATTAAATTATATCCGTCTCTCGAACATAAAACAAAGATATATTTTTATGTCTCATTAAAAGTATTTTTATAAAATACTTCAAATAAAAGTAAATACGATTTCATTTTTTGAAATTTATTAATTTAAAACATTATACTACTTTTCAATCGGGTATAAAAACACGGGTATTTTGTACTACGAGTGGGAGCCAACCAACTCTAATAATTGGAGCTGGCCGACTACACCAAACGCACCCTTCATCTCTTTCATTTCTCAATCTATTCTCCATCTTTTCTCTCGGCTCTCTCTCTCGGATCTCACAAACAACAACAACAATTAACAACAACAAATCAATCATCATCACCATCTTCATCTTCATCATCGTGATCATCTTCATCATCATCATCAACATCCGGCTCCATTTTTGTACGTAAGAAATCGTCCCCTTTTTCTTTAAGTTTTCGTGTTTAAAATACATATATTAGCATGCTTGATTGTCCCACAAACTGATTATGTCCGAAAAACCGAATCAAAACTTGGTTATACTAAAAATCGCACGAACAGACTGGAAAACAAGCCTCACCCGATCGCGTACCAAATCTCACCCGATCGCGTATCAAACCTCACCCGATCGCTTGGCCAAGCCCCACCCGAACGGGTATAACCATCCACCCGAACGGGTAGACAAGCCCCACCCGGACGGGTATGAGCATCCACCCGGACGGGTATGCCTTCATACCCGGACGGGTATAAGTATTCACCCGGACGGATCACTTGAATCTTGTAGCCCTCTGAGTCGCGGTCGTTTAGCCAGGTGGATCGTCTAAATCCGAGTTCGTATGAAGGAGTTATGGCCAAAACAGTGCAACATAGTCAAACTCAGCCTTTTAAACTCATTACCTCGCCAAACGTTTTCATGTCACGATTTCTTTCAAGGAACTTAACACGGGACATTTAAAATGCAAATAACTATAAATAATTTTCATAACGTATTATAATTATACGAACTCAAATTATTTATACTTTATACGATACGTCTTCAAAACAAAGTTCATTTATATGAAACAAACATGTTTATGTTATAGAAATCTCAATTTCAATCAATCACCAATGGGCCGTATACATTTTCGCAAACTCAAACCTAAACATTAACCAAAGTATTTGGACATAACTAGTTGAGAGAACAACTAGCATAGATGGTCTGTTAAGTCATCTAATAAATTAAACCTTGCGAGTTTAATACGCCCGGCAAGTTTCAATAATCTAATCATTTATCAAAACCTTGCGCTTCTAAGACGCCCTGCAGGTTTCAGTCGATTGAACGACATCAATTCTCTTGTATAATCTCATTTGTGCTTCATAGCATCTCATTAGGCTCAGGTGAGTCTCATAGCCCCTTTTAAATGCTTTTACCTAGGGGTGAGATACATGCTCATTTTGTTTTACATCTGAACACAAGTATCAAAACATCGCTATATATTACATGAGTAAATCATCTAATCATTTTAAGTCCTCATAGCATAGTTTGGTAATACTTTGTAGCGTGAATGTTAGTGTATGGATCCATATGAGACTGACAATCCCCGTTCGGGTCAGCAAGCACTGACTGGTCAAAACGGACGCATTATCATTTGTTCATACGTATGTTGATTAGGCATACGCATAGAGGCACCCTCGCTCAGGCACTTAGACACCTCAGTTAAGCTCAGACTATGTGCTCATGGCTATATATACATTATATTTGATTAATTTCAAACATCATTATTAAATCTTGTGGTTCATACATCATATCTTATCATTAAACCTGTGAGCTCACCAGCTTTATAGCTGACCTTTTAGCATGTATTCTCAGGTTCTCAGCAGCAGTAGGACTGCCATTCAGGATGCCCATTAGTTCGAGTCGCATTCAGACATCAAGAGATTGTCATGCATTACTATATTTTGTATAATTTAGTTATGCCATAGAATCTCTATCATTTGAACTCAAGGGCTTTTGTAAACTATATTATAATGGTGTAAAACCTTTATTTTATCAACGTATTTGTAAACGACGCATGTAGTGGTCGTTCATTATGTAATCTTGTGTGCTTTGTATATTGATTAGTCGCGCCCCGAACCGACCCGCTTCCGCATCATAATTTGGGGGTGCGACATGACACCAGTATCCGAAATGCTAAATGAGATATATTAATATGTAAAAAACAAAACTACGATGTATTTAGGAAATTCGGGTATCTAAAACTTTTCATATATAACATATTCGGTTTAAAATACCCCTAGGTACCGTACCAGTCATAGTGGGTTGCGGCTTCTGAACCTCAACCAACCCTTCAGCCACATTTTTCCATGCCACCACCTCTTGTATGAGGTGACATGTGTCTTGGGCATCCATTATCGTAGTCACAGGATGTGACAATGAACATCCATGTCATGTCCGATCCTCCGCTTCAATTAGGGCAAAGACCTCACACGTAATAGGTGACAAAGGCCGGGGATCTCCTGAAATGGTTTCTCAATTATCTTTGTACGTCTCTTTAAATATATTTGCCCAGCTAGGACATATTGGCCCTTCCAAACATGATATTAATATATAGTCATCTCAGTTACCTACAATCTCATTATATTGGTACATGTGGATACATATAAATCCTGAGTTCTAGATCAATTCTTACCACCCTAGATTGAGTCTACTCCCCATATCGCGGATTTGCGGATCAATTAAATTGTCACGAATTGATCAACTAAAGCAATCTAATTGTTGATCAATAATCAACAAAAATATGCTACTTATAATTTAAATAAAATGAAATGGAAATCTACTTATAATTTAAAATGAAGATCTACTTATAATTTAAATGGAAAAAATAATGCTCATGCTAATACTATTACAAATAAATGATCTAGATCCAAAATATATACGATCTATCTAGATTTTCAGATATACAAAATACGATTATCCAAAGTTTCGGGTTCGGGTACGAATAGCGATTATCCAAGGACTATTACCCTGCAATCTCTAGTGTTAACCGAAAACTATAATGTTTCAACTTCTAATAGAGAGTGAATAGATCGATGAATGATTCGCCAACAAAAGCTGATGGAGAAATGACCGAAACCGATGAGGGGGAACCAGACAGAAGGTTCAGTAAGAAATAAAAAAAGAAATCCGTGTCTGACGATCTCATAAACATAAAAGAATCGTATAAAATGGAGATTCAAAGCATCAGGTAATGCACTTGATTACTTTCAGTAACAAAAGGTAAAGTTTTGAAATATAAATTAAGGTTCATTGATCGACACTTGGAAGCTTGAATATGATGTTTCTGTTGCTTTCATTTCAAGTTATGTTATTTTTGATCGAGTATGTCTGCATCATAAAATGTGTTGGATTATTTAAATGCAAATTGAGAATTACTTGAAGTGGGTGTTATCTAAGCGAGAATATACATATATATGTTGCCAACTATTTTATAACTTTTAGTATCTCTCGAGAGGTCCAATTTCTGACAGTTTTCAATGACCCATGAATTACATGTTTGTTTCCTATATATAATTTTTATAAGTTATTCTAGATGAGTAGGGAATGTTGAGTGGGGGAGGTATACTTGTTTCTTTATTGTTTCTTTTGATATCAAGATCTTGTGAGTCTCTTGTCTTGGCACAAGTTATCATATAACTAATATAATTGATAAGCAGTAATTATAAGTTAATATATATAGAAGGCGTGCAATGGGAGATCGACACGTGTGAAACCAGTGTAAAGTATATGTTAACTTTTGAAAGTTGGTCATATGATGTTTTAAAGTGGTGTTGATTATGAATATAACATTTGCTCTGATATTATATTGACATGTTGTTAGATGCATGTTTTCATTATTAGTGTGACTAGCTAGCTGAAGTTATGAGTTTGTATGTATAAGATTTAAAAAGAAAAAAAAAATAGATAGATACATCATATCAAAACTTAACTAAAGAATAAACGCGTCTCAGTTCATGGTTTACATAACGATCTGTGCAGATCTACCACTCTTGATTACAAATGTAGGAAAAACGAAAAAGGACCAGGTGTAGAGAACTTGAAGTTAGGAAGCTTCATTGGAAATGTCGTATTGAGACGGGTAGTCAACAGGAGACCATAGTTTTCAAACTTAATCTCATATCCAGGGGAGGTTATATGTGCTTCTACAACTCTTTAAATTGACATGCAATTTGTCATTAAGCAGTGTCTCACTGCATGCTGATACATTTTTCTTGTCTAGTACTTGACATCGCTGTATCACTTTAAAGTATCTGATAGAGGCTTCTAAGTAGTCCATATGTGAGTTGCGCCTTGTTTGACGCTTGTTTCTTTGTTTTACTTAATTCTCAGTTTAACTTCTTCTGGTTCATGTATTTGTGTAATTAAGTACCATATTTCATTATTCATCCATTCTACTACATTTGCTATAGCTACATTGTATAACACACACTTTAACTTTACACACCCTCATCTATGCATGTATTTTACAGATCTTGAAGCTTACATTCCTAAGTGTTAAAGATCTTCAAGTACGTACCCATTTAAGTTTTTGCATAAGATTTGTCTTTCTACCATGGCTGAGGAAAGTGGTGTAGCTCCCATAGAGACAAAAAAGCAACATCCGATCTTTGTTTTCTTCAAAGATATTAGGTACGTTGATTGAATGAGATCTCATACTCTGTTATTGATTTTTCCATTTTATGTAAGTTACTCTACTACTAGAGTTTTCATAGTCCTACGAAACGGTTTTGCAGGCTTGTCCTCAAGATGGATTCGCTTGGAAAGGAAATACTTACTATTGCGGTACCTGCAGCCATGGCATTTGCTGCAGATCCTGTTGCTTCATTAATTGACACCGCTTTCATTGGTCACATAGGTAGGCCTTTTTAGCTCACGATCTAATCTCTCCTTAATTGGAGATGGATGTTATAATAAAGAAATGTGGAAAGTAAGAAATAACATCATTTTCTACACGCAATATATACATTTATCCACGAATATTTACATTTGTCCCAATTTAGGATTTAAATGGTTGTAAGGTCACCTCGATACTGCTAGGCCAATGGCCCTTTGATATTTTCTGCAGATTGTAATCTCTAAAATGATTTATACTTCTGTATAGGCCCGGTGGAAATTGCTGCAGTTGGAGTATCTATTGCTATTTTCAACCAAGTTTCAAAGGTGGCCATATTCCCGCTTGTTAGTATTACGACTTCTTTTGTTGCTGAGGAAGAGACTATAGAAAGACTCAATAGTAAAGTACCCAAAGTTGAGAATGAAGAGAAGATTCCAACGAATACAGAGGAGACAAAAGAACTAATGAACGATGATGTGAAACTTGAAAACTTAGAAAATGGTTCGACAATAAAGAAAGAAAATAAGGAGTTGGCATTAGGAGATGGTATGTTTTTTTCTTGACAATGCTATTTCACTTCACTTCACAATACAAAACGTCTTCATGATCTTATAAGTGTCTTGATTGTATTGTTAATCAGGTTTTAAAACAAGTCCGTCAAATCATGTGACGATTACTCCAAATAAGTCAAAGTTCAAAAGACAAAAGCGAAATATCCCGTCAGCATCAACCGCTCTGCTCATTGGTGCAGTACTTGGTCTTCTTGAAACACTACTACTTGTCTTTCTAGCCGAACCACTTTTGAGCTTGATGGGAGTAAGACACGTAAGTATCTTCATTCAAGTAGTACTTTGTGCATAGTATAACGATAATCTTCTTTTTTAGCAGAAGTATATCAGTATAAATCTTCCATTTTATAATTGAACAGGGTTCTAAAATGTTATTACCTGCACATAAATATCTAACATTACGTGCACTCGGAGCTCCAGCAGTTCTTCTTTCTCTGGCAATGCAAGGTGTCTTTCGTGGTTTCAAAGATACTAAAACTCCTTTATATGCCACTGGTAAATCTCACTTATATCCTTTCTTAATAGTTGATGATCTAATACCTGTTTTTTTTATTCTGACATATTGTTGTGTTCGAATGTAGTTATTGGAGACGTTGCAAACATTATTTTGGATCCAATTCTTATCTTTGCTTGCAACTTAGGAGTTAGTGGTGCAGCCATTGCACATGTGCTTTCCCAGTAAGTTTTCTATCTTTTACTCATCGATCAACTTCAAAATCCAGCCCTATATTCACGAGGTCTCGTGACTAATTTAGGTCGTCTATTGTTTTTGCAGGTATTTAATATCAATAATCCTGTTAGTCAAATTAATGAACCAAGTTGATCTACTGCCTCCAAGTTTGAAAGCTTTGCAGTTGAGTCGGTTTCTTAAAAATGGTATGTATCACTTAATGCTATCTATATTCGGGAAACTTGATCCTTTTCTTTAGTGTAACTGGAAGCATGCATACAGTCGAAAGTTCATTAATTCTGGTGCTTTCAATATATGCAGGTCTGTTGTTACTATTTAAGGTGTTAGCAGCAACTAGCTGTGTGACGTTGGCTGCATCATTGGCTACAAGGTTGGGTACAACGCCTATGGCTGCATTCCAAATTTGCTTACAAGTTTGGTTAACATCTTCACTTCTTGCTGATGGTTTGGCAGTTGCTGGACAGGTAGAAATTGTTTATGTCTTGTGATTGTCTACCGTAGTATTTAATAACCCGAAGACACTCTTTGTTCATTTCTAAACCATCATAAATGGTTAGTGTGTTAACTATGATTACGTTAAATAATATTAAATTATAAAAGAATTTAGGAGTTTGTATTCACTAAAACAGACTCTGATGACTCTCAACCTGTTTGACCCGTTCTGATATTAGCTGACTATTCTGATTTGGCCCGTTTGAGATAAATTATAACCCAAATCAACATATTCATAAGTAAATAAACCCAAAATGACACCTTTGAAGATGAGTACTAAACAATAACTCCACGAATGGGATTTTGTAGGCAATAATTGCTTCATCTTTTGCTGAAAAGAACTATGAGAAGGCAACAGCAGCAGCAGCTCGAGTATTACAGGTACATTGGCAGTTTATGGTTATCAAACTTCTTTTTAAACCATAGAATTTAAATGATGATAGATTCTCTATTGCTTTCAATACTCCATTCTCATAAAGATTATTCATACTCAAATCTCTTGTTTACTTTATATACTACATGAAAAAAATTCACACTGATCGATGTTGTAATTTGCAGATGGGATTCATAATGGGTCTAGGACTTGCCCTTCTTGTTGGACTCGGGTTGCAGTTTGGTTCTGGGATGTTTACAAAAGACATAAATGTGAAACACATCATTACCATAGGCATTCCGGTATGTATCCATCATTGTTCAACTGCCAATAATTACGTTTTCTTTACATAATTATGACCATCTCATCTTACGAATATTTCCTACGATCAGTTTGTTGCTGGCACTCAACCGATAAATTCAATAGCATTCATATTCGATGGAGTTAACTTTGGGGCTTCTGATTTTGCTTTTTCTGCATACTCCATGGTTAGCTTTCACCATTCTGATCCATCAACACCATCATTTTTATTTTTATATTAATATTTTTTTTGCATCAAGCTTATGTCAACTTTATATCTTATGTTAGATCGTAGTTGCGATAGGGAGTATTGGATCACTATTTGCTCTTTACAAAGCTGGTGGTTTTGTTGGAATATGGATCGCGTTATCCATTTTCATGGGCTTACGTGCAATCGCAGGCATATGGAGGTAACTTTAGTGATGTTTAAGATCAATATATGTCACCATCACGATTGCACCACATACACAATCCGTCCTAATTTGATTGTTCACTAAATAAATGCACACGGTTTTAGAAAACTACAATTATATTGGCCAAAATTCATAAGTGGGTGACATACCAAAATGGTCGCATAGACAATTAAATTGAGACGATTGGAGCATCTTATAACTAAAAGTGAACCTGTTTTTTATGTATAGTTTACTGATAAGTTTCTAAATCTTATATGCAGGATGGGAACAGGAACAGGTCCATGGGTCTTTCTTAGGAAGTAGAAGATGGTGGTTGTTACTTACATGATTGATTATAAATAGTGACAAACTTATATCTGATACTCCATAGAAGATCCTCATGTACAGTATCTATGCCACGTTAATCCGTTTCTTGTTCATAGTAGCGATTTTGTATCACATTGTTTCCTACATTTGTTACTTGTTTCTGAGACTTTATTTTTCATGCATCTGCGCTTGTATGCTATGTGATCGGTAATACTCCGTAGTAAAGTTATGATTTCGTTGCATCTTACGGTCACTCACTTGTGTTATTACATTCTCAAGCTTTAACTTTTGATCTCATCCAAATTAAGGAGAAATTACTAGGGAAGCGATTCGTGCATGATCATGTTTTAGCCGTACACCACCAAATGTACTTTTCATAGTTGCACCGTACAACACTCTAAAATACATGTGGTGGTGCAAAACTAAAAAATGGTAGTGAACGAATCATTACCCTATCAACTATGACAACTGTGTTGGAATAGTAGGTCCTTTATTCTGACTATATTATTTAGAACTTTGATTTGTCTTGTTTTGTTTACTTAGAATATAATTAATAAAAGGCAGGCAAATATGGATATTCATTTCGCACCCGTTCTGTAAACAGTCTTATATAACGGTTCACCTTTCACACTTACATGTTTGCCTCCTATTTTTCGACATTAGATAGTGTTGCTATACGCGTATAGTTGTCGAAAATATAAGCCTAAAAACAGACGTAATCCATACGACCAGTAACATATGGGTTTTATTTATTCTTTTTTCTTCATATTTACCAATCATTTTTTCATTTTACCAATCATCTCTTTAGACATATTTTAAACTTACGAAATTAGGTGTAGTTAGCATTTATTTTCTAAATACGTATTCAAATCTTGATCACATAAAATAAACATAGAACTAGGACTTTTATGTACATTCAATTCGTAGCTTTAGCTAGTGACATATGGAGATTCTCAAATAGATCGCACTTTAACATAAAATAAAATAACTTGTTGTATTGAGTATTGATTGAAGCATGTTGTTCGGCATGATGTCATGATCACTTGACTATTGTTACGACTATAGGCGGCAAAACGGGCGGTTAGGGTGGGTACGGGCTCCGGGTCATAAGAGGCACGGGTTCAAAGAGGCTGGGGTCCAAACGGGTTCGAGTCAAAATGGGCTATTTTAAAATTAAGTCAAAAGTGTTTTAATTGACAACAATATCTCTGAACAAGTAATGCATCATTTAATTTTCTTATTAATCTTCATACAATTGTTATTCCGAAGTTGCAAATTACTCATATATAAGTTATAAAAACAATAATTCTTTACAAAATTAATATATCATGTTCAAGGCTAATGGAAAATATAGTAGTATATAAACCTAGGATATATAATAAATAATAATAATAATAATAATAATAATAGTTTGCCGGAATAAATTCGTATTCATTTTTGGTTTTGATTCAAATTTTGAGGTAATATAGAAATAGCAAAATAATTCCAATCTGAAAATTGTAAAATAGCTTAACTAAAAATGAAAAAAGGTTTTTTTAATCTGAAAATAGATGTATATGATCGGGAAATAACAAATCCTTTATTAAAACAACTATCCCCAATGTCTCCACTTTTCATCCCCCTCAGCGTACCAATCGTCCGTATGTACACGTTGTTTTTGGATTTCACTTATTTATACCCATATCCATATCTTGTATTGCCCAAAATGACCCAATACCTCACGGAAAACACCCAAAATCACCCAATTCCGGACCAACTGGGCAGAAATTGCCGGTGCTAGATACGACATTTGGTACTTCGTAGTGAGGCTAACTCGGGCTCTTTCTTGGTTAACGTTATAAAGAGGGTAGCGCAAGAGTGAATAGTTAATAAAAGAAAACTAATGAGCAATGGTCACACGACAAAACTAGAAGGATCACTACCCATCCCATCACACTGATAACCACATCGAAACCTCGTTTAATACGATATATTATCATACTAAAATTTGGGACCACCTTATACTTTTGAACCTTTTAAACAATACGCAAGTTTTTGATCCAATAATTTTCTCCATACATCGGCAACAAGGGGAAAGTAATGTGGTTACACTCCCTGGTCAGAGGACCACGCACAAATAATTTTTCCACACCATTTGCTTTAGAGCAATTGGAGTGATCACTTGACCACATTAAAAAAAATGTTATCAATTCAGCGCCACATCATTTCCACATTAAAATAATCAAAACCACTGAAAGTTTGGCTCACATTCGAACATTTTACAAATTAAAATTATTATACATCAAGGTGCACAAACACAAAAAAAAAATAATAAAAAAAAAAAAAAAAGTCCCTGCGAGTGTAGCCTAGTGGTGGAGGACATGCAATATAAAGGCGAAGGTCACGCGTTCGAGGACATGCAACATAAAGGCGAAGGTCACGCGTTTAATCTCCGTCCCTATGTTCCTTAAATCACGGGTTACGCGATTTACCTCTCTCATGTTGGTCGTGAGACCGGTGGATAAGGAGCCGACAAAGGGTTGGTTTTAGTGTTTTACCCTTTTTTTCAAAAAAAAAAAAAGAAAAATAAAGTGTTGTCATACAAAGTGGTAGCCATCACATTGTACTGACCATCTCGACAACCACACCGAGGCCAGAATGAACACTCTGGCATGGTTCATGGCCACCTTGAGCCACATACGTCCACTCTATATGCTTTAAGAGACGGCATACAAAAAAGCAGCTAGGGGAAAGTGACTGACATGCCCAATACAAATGGAGAGTGGTCCGTAAAGCACTACTTATTATCTATACACCACCAAACATGTTTTGTAGTCTTGTATTGTACAACACTATAAAGCATAAAAGTGGTTTATGGATAAAAAGTAGTTGTGTACGGATCACTACCCAATTCAAATAATATTTAGGATGGGTGACACCGAATGGCGAAATACTTGTTGGTAGTTGATTGTGTTAGATACAACTACTACCATTATTCGTCTGGCCCAAAATGTATCGATGAACACATTTTAGAAATTGTACAGTAAATATTTGTATTGTCAAAACTCAAAAGTCAGTATTGGGTTTGGACATAATGTGCATATGAACCCTGATCTGCTAAACTGTTGAATGGCCCAACACAATGATCATTACACATTTACACCCATCTACAAGAGATCCAATGTAAAAACACAACAAGGTTGTTTGTCCCGCTTTGCTGGGATAATAATTAACTACCAACATAACATACTTTATTATATTTTTTTTATGTATATATACAGAACTAGTGGTAACTAAATATTTTTATCATTTAGTTTGTAATGCAATATAAAAAGAGTAACAATCTTCAAAGTAAAGAAATTATCAAAAATATTAAAAAAAAAAAAATAATCAACTTACCTACCTTATATATAACAAAAGATAAACTAATATATATATATATATATATATATATATATATATATATATATATATATATATATATATATATATATATATATATCTTATCTTATAAATATAATATACAATTAACCTTTATGATGTAATCAATTCATAAAATTCAATTAATCAATTAAGTCCCTTTATATTAATTAAATGTTAAAAACTACCCCTAATACTTAAAATTACTAACATCGTACTTCACAAAATATGAATAAAATCATCCGTATAAGTTGTTATGGGTTGCTTAGTAACCACTCCATGATTGCTATGGTTTCAAATTACTTGAATTACCCCGGCCCTATAAATAATAAATAAATTTACATTACCATCAATTTAATGAGAAATCACAACCCTGAATATAATCAATATAATATTTTCGTAACATCACATTTATTTATAAATATGGGCTTGAACATATGTTAACAATATATGATGATGACTGTTAGTTTAATCCACAAATATGATTGATGAGTAAAAAATCCGAATCGCTTTAAATAATTGATTTATATATTAATACTAAATTTAATAGTTTGTCCTAATCTATATTTTCTTATTAAAAGTTACTAGATTTAAGACCCGTGACAGCGCGGGCAACTCAAATGTAATCTCTAATAAAATTAAATAGTTGTAAATATCCACGTTCATACCGAAGTTGAAAGAACCCGACCGCCATTATATTTTCCATTATATCTTATCATGTAGTAATCACGCGAGATCCCAATAGTGAGTTGGATACTTGTGGTATCTCTATAAGTGTATATCGTATAATAAAAGAGGAGTAGTTATGTAGTCATGTAGTTATATCACTTATATTTATAAAATTATAATCTTCAAGTATGTAACCAATTCTTCTAATTTGATCAGTTGATCAATACTATTATTGGGCCACCAGTGTCATCAATTGTTGAAATTAATTATGTTGTACAATTTTGTTGCAAAATCATTTCAAATGGTGCAATCTAACTTGTGAAATGGTTTTTATTGAGATGCTATATAGCAAAATTGTTAACAGATTTAAGTGAAATTGTTCTAACATTTGTACGTATATGTGATTGTGTGTATGAATATATATTAAGAATGTAACGTAGTATCTTTATGTACATAGTATTCTATTTTTCTATAATATGTTTTTTTAATATTTTTTGCCATTTATTTTGACTATTCAATATAAATTTATATATACACACATTTTAAAATATTGAATATTGTTTGCCGTTTTTTTCTTAATTCTTCTAATGACTTTAATATTAATTATTAATATTAATATCAATGTATTATTTTATTTTTAATTATAAACCGTATCTTTTTATTTTGTATGAATATTTTATTTTACTTTAATTAATCTAATTAATAATTTAGGGGGATTAAGGTGTTAAATGAAAAAAGCTAGACCGTTAGATCGCAAAACAAATTAAGGGCTGAGATTGCCCCAAGCTATTTTGCTTTAAGTATATATTATAGATCTTAATCTAATTTATATTATTGTAATTGAATTGAGATTAACTATATACATTACTCTCTACGTCTATGTCCCAATTTAATTGTTCACTGTAAATTTGCACATAATTTTAGGAAAGTGCAATAATTACACGAAAGTGAATACTTAATTTGGGACATATCAAAGAGGAAAGTTGAACAATAAAATTATGACAAAAGTAGTACTATATTCTTGGTACAAATATTATAAGGAGTATTTATTTTTATAATGTAGCGTCATATTGTATATGTTTAGACTCGAATATTAAGCGTGTAGACACATGCATAGCTTTAGCTTAGGGTTTATATTTCGTAGATGTATTAAATATTATATTTTTTATTCTTTTACTATAAAAGTTTTCAAAGTTCTACATTGTATATATGTAACCTTCAAATAATTGTATATAACTTTCAAACTTACATTGTATGTATGTAACTATCTAATAATAGTATATAACTGTCAAACTTTGTATCATATGCATGTAATAAAATATTTTAATTTATATTATGAATAAGTAATATATTTACATTGTTGATAAAATGACAATAATATAAGTTTTCATGATTGGTGTTATATTTTCTACCGATTATAAGTATTATAGTCTAGATTCTAGACATTATTATAGTCGTCGTTGTTCTATTGTGATTTCGGAAGTAATTTAGATTTTGATGATGGCTAAAGATGTTTGATTTAATATTTTTGCTTTACAAACACCTCCCCAAACAATTTGGAAAGATGTGCACAAAACCGCAATACATTTTCAATAGCTAACTTATTAATTGTCATAAGAAAATCAAATGCTAATATGTAATATATAATATATAATCATATACTAAGAGAGGTACAAAACTCTTCAATTTAATTTATAGTGACATTTAATGAGAAAATTGATTCAATTGGTGTCATACCCTCCTCCACGCTCAATATGATCTGTAACACCCCAGTTTTCAAGGTATTATTTTAGTATATATATATAAGTTTTAATAGCTCAGTTTTAACGTATTATTTTAGTGTATAATAATATATACATATTTTTAATTATAGATCTCTAAATAATGAGATATAATAGAAAACACAAACTAGTTGTTCAGTTCCAGAATGTGTAGCATAGTAAATAAATAAAAGATATAAGCACAGATACGTGTTTTGTTCCTGTGATCTCAAAACATTCCAGAAAACCTTAGCTAGAGACAGAGTAAAATCGCAGGAGCAAACCAACTAACCAAATTACAAATTAATCATCAATACTTCAAGAATCAAGTGTTCTAAGCTTCAAGTCATCATCTTCTCCATCTTCTTTAACCTTTGTAAGTAGTTTTCCTTCTCCAAAAAACCCTAGAAATTGGGTTTTCATGGGTTTTAGTAAATTGGTATGATTTAATCCGAAATTAGGATTGGTAATTGATTAGTTAGTGTTAGTATAACATATAAACAATGATTAGAATCCTAATTTCATGTTAGAAGTGATAGGTTATGATTGATGTTCATGAGGTTTATGAAAATTTTCATGAATCATATGTTTTAGTTTATAGCATGATTTTAATATATTAGTAGAATCAAGTAGTGATTAGAAAGTAGTTAAATTTATAATAAAGCTATGATTATGATCACGATAAGTAAATTAGTTAGTTTGATTAAAGTGAAATTAGTAAATCTCAAGTGGGGGAGAAAGAAATAGATGATTAGTAATTGAAAGTGTGGATTAGTTATTGATTATATGCTACATGTGTTAGGTGCTAAAGAAGAATTATCATCATTTGATCATCTTGTTTCAAATTGTGCTACAAACCAAGGTGAGTTATGAAATGAATAGATCATAATTATGTAAATGATTGTGATTAGTTGTGATTATAACATGATTATGATGAAAGGTTATGATTAGAATGGCTAATAGAAATTAGCCATATTTAATTAGATTAGCTAACCAAGGTTAGCTTTGTTTCGATTAGTAGCTAACTTATGTTAGCTAAATTATTGATTAGAAATGTGCACATATGATTAGATTTGTGAAAGTGGAGTTGCAAGAAAAGGGAAGTAATCTCTTTACTTTGCTTATTAATTGTTTTTGTTTAATAATGAATTGTTATGATTAGTTTTCATATTCTCACTAAGCAAATTGCTTAATTAGTCTAGTTATGTTGTAGGTACAAGTGAAAGCGGAAGGGGAAAAGATATTGCGAAAGGGTAGAAGTGGAGTGCTAGCTTGTTGTAAGTTACACAAGCCTCTCTTTAAATTATCGTTTTGAAACCTTGAAAGATCGCCCAAACAATGTTTTGACATGTTTTGGTTATGAAAGCAATAATTAGATAGATTATGTGTAATAGTGTAAATTGGTGAATGACTAGTAGATATGGTTTAGAATGTGTTAAGTTGTAAGTTGTAGTAGAAGTGATATTTTGGTTATGTACATATTTGAAAGTTTCAAAGAAAGTCAATGATGTTATTAGTCAATTTTGAAGGGCGTTTAGCCATTGAATGGGTCAAATTAGCCCTTTTGGGATTAGTGGGTCGAAATGGGTCAAAACGGGTCTTGATGACATCTATGAACCAATATGAATTAGATAAAGATTTGAAGTATAGTGAATAGCCTCATAACTTTGTTGTGATGATAGAAATGTGTGTTTAAAATCTCAGCTCCTAAGTCTCGATGGTTTGAGATTTAGGATGATAGCAAAATTGATCATTTTAGTCGAAAATGACCCATACGTTCAAAACCCGGAATATTGAGAATTTTGAGAAAGTGTGAAAATAGAAAGTTTCATTTTGACTATAGTAAAGTGCCTGCAAAATTTCATGTTTAAATTCCTTGTCGTTTGAAAGATATGCGAGTTCAAAGTTCGGAAAATGGTATATAGTTTGAAAGCTGGCTGCAGGTACTGTAAACGCCAGAGTACCCGGCGGGCAGTCGGAGTACCCGGCGGGTAAACCAAAACCAAGAACAAGCCGGCGGCTTTCCAAGCCCAACCGGCGGCCTCTGTAGCTTTTAAACGGATTTTAAGTTCTGTTACTGAAAATCTAATTTACCCGGCGGTTTAAGGGGGAAGCCCGACGGCTAGACATGGGTACCCGGCGGGTAACCATTCTACCCGGCGGGTATATGTTGATTTCGGCAGATTTTTATTTTGAAGTTTTAAAAGTAATACAGACCATAAGAATATAATACAAATACGATAATACAGATAGTGGGACCAATAAAAGTATGTTTCAGTGTAAAATAAAAAAAAAATGTTCAGATTTTCAGGGCATTTCAAGTTGGTATCAGAGCGATGGTTTAAGAGATTTAAGCAATCCACAGTAGGATTGCCTAAACTTAAACCACTCATAAATGTGTAGTAGTTAATTACAGTTATGTTTTCGCAATGTTTTGCATATGGTTAGTAGATTATGATTAGAGTAAGAATGATTGCTTGGATTTGGAATATATTTAAGAATTTTGAATAGAAATATGTATTTAGTTTAATATAACTACGTCTGGCCAACGAGGTTATATTTTGCTAAAGCATGTGGGAGATTTAAAGTTGTTAAATATGTGAAGATAAAGGCAATCATCATTTAATAGTTGAAGTAGAGATTTTCTATATTATTAATTGTGCCTTTATATTGTTTAGTAAATTGAATCCACACCAAATAAAGAAGCTGAGGGTTCAAATGTACGTTCTCCCACTCAAGAGGAGAATGTTTCAGAAAGAAATTTAGATCCTGAGGACCGGATGCTATTAAAAGATGTGATTGGGCAAGCCCTACAAGAATTTGCTCCTAAGGTATAGTACAATTGACTACCGAAAAGATCGATCAGATTAGAGAAAGATTAAAGATGGCACAAGATCGACAAAAGTCATATGCAGACAAGCGGAGAAGGCCTATTGAATTTCAAGTAGGTGATAAGGTGATGCTTAAAGTTTCACCTTGGAAAGGGATTATACGTTTTAGAAAGCGGGGAAAGTTGAGTCCAAGGTATATTGGACCTTTTGAAATTATTGATAGAGTTGGAAAGGTTGCATATCGATTGCAATTACCAGAAGAACTTGGTAGTATTCATGATACATTTCATGTGTCTCAGCTCAGAAAGTGTTTAGTTGATGAGGCTTCTTATGTACCACTGACCGAAATAGAAATAAATGATAAGTTAAGTTACATAGAAGAACCAGTTAAAATTCTTGATCAGAAAGTAAAGCAGCTCAGAAATAAATCAGTTTCGATAGTTAAGGTTCAGTGGCGACATAGGAAGGGTTCATAATTTACTTGGGAACCGGAGGAATGGATGATGATATACTACCCTGCGGTACACCAAGAATGGTTCGTGAGGACACGAACAGAATAAGTGGAGAAGAGTTGTAACACCCCAGTTTTCAAGGTATTATTTTAGTGTATATATATATAAGTTTTAATAGCTCAGTTTTAACGTATTATTTTAGTGTATAATAATATATACATCTTTTTAATTATAGATCTCTAAATAATGAGATATAATAGAAAACGCAAACTAGTTGTTCAGTTCCAGACTGTGTAGCATAGTAAATAAATAAAAGATATAAGCACAGATACGTGTTTTGTTCCTGTGATCTCAAAACATTCCAGAAAACCTTAGCTAGAGACAGAGTAAAATCGCAGGAGCAAACCAACTAACCAAATTACAAATTAATCATCAATACTTCAAGAATCAAGTGTTCTAAGCGTAACACCCCCAAATTTAGTGATTTGCGGAAGCATACTTGGGTGTTACTAATCAATATACAAGGCACAAGATATACAGCAAACGACCTCTAAATGAGACATTTTGTAAAATAGTTATATTCAATAAATTAATCGTTTGAAAACATATAGTTTTCTTTACAAAAATATGTAAGTCTAGAGTCCGCGTATGTGGCGGGAGATTCTATTACATAACCATAGCTACAAAAGATAATGCCAAAGAACCTCCGTTAAATGCAGTTTGGAAATCATGCGACTCTAGCTAGTGATCCTGGAGTGATCCTACTCCGTAAGTGTACCTGAGAATACATGCTAAAAATGGTCAACCAAAAGGTTGGTGAATCTCACAGGTTTATCAGTAAATAATCAGTTTGAACACAAGATTTCATCAGTAGTGCCCGCAGGCGTATATCAAGTATTTGCAAATCCAGCAAAAGTAAAGTAATTAAGTTATACCGTTGCCATGAGGCTCATAATCGAAGCTTAACCCGTAAATAATCAGTTGCTCCCGTGACATGCTCGTAATTGAGCAAGCATAAGTAACGAAATAATAGTCGCCCGTTTATACAGAACGGTTCGTGGTAGCGCTACTACCCCAGGCGGGGAGGGTCATTTCCCTAATGGATCCATTAACTAGTGTTCGCGCTTAAGTCCATAACTAACGATATATGATGGAGAGACTTCTGTAAATAGTAAATAACTCATGCAATTCCGTTTGGTATAGTAAGCAGTTTTAGTACTTGTGTTCAAGAAAATTAAGCAATGTATCTCACCCCGTATGTAAAACAGTAAAAGTGGGGCTGTAAGACTCACCTGAGCCTAGTAGTAAGCAGTTGAAAACTGTAAGTAGCGTGTAGGTTCTCCGAACCCGAAACCTTTAAATGCCTAAACATGTAAGGTTAAATAAGTAGATGTCTCGCAAGACCATCTAGGCTAGTTGTCCATACAACCCGTTGTCCAAATGTTGGTTCGTTATCGTTTGTAATAAAGTGTTCGGCCCGTTGGTGATTCGTTATGATTAAAGTTTTATCACTTATAACGCGATTTAGAGTGATTGCACTTGAAAAGTATGTTCTATTATGTTCGATAATTCGTATTGTATAAGTATTTGAAATTGTACAAGTTTGACACTTAGTGAGAAATGTGCTTATGGAATCTAAGTACGGGGGTCCGGGGGCAGCGCCCCTGGTTAGCGGGGTCCAAGGGGCAGAGCCCCTGGCTGGGGTCGAGCTGCCAGGTCAGCTTGGAAAATTTTTATTTCTACTATATTGCTTTGGTGAAAAACGCATCTGGGATCTGAATTTGGGTAAAATCGAGTGATAAATTTCGAGTCTCGACACTTAGTAAAAATCTGTGTTTTTGAGGTTCTGGTTTGTGCGACGTTGGGTGCGACGTCGCAGATCCTGACTGCGACGTTGAGCATGACGTCGCTATGTGCGACTTTCGCAATTTAATGCGACGTTGTACGTGGCGTCGCTATATGCGACGCTGTTGATTTCTGCGACGTAAGGGTTTGCGTCGCTAAGTGCGACGTTCGCAAGTCAATGCGACGTTGGGGATGATGTCGCTATATGCGACGTTGTGAGGGTATTGCGACGTTTTTGACTACGTCGCAGAGAGCCCAGCGTCTCTGCGACGTTACGGTCTGATCGGAGGTTGGTGACCGGAAAATCAGTCGGAAAGCTTCCGTTTGGTCCAAATCTTTTACCCAACCCATTTTTGGACATTTTAAGCATATATAAACTATAAAAACGTAAAAATGAGTAAAAACGGAGAGTTTCGGGTTTTGTCCGAAACTTACAAAATGGCGAAATGAAAATCCGGAAAGATGAAGTTGTAGATCGTAACGCGGTGGTTCTTTTATTCCAAAGGAGTGGTATGATTCGGCGTCGTTTCGTGATGTTATTTTGTGATTTTGTAAGGTGGTGGTGGTTTGTTAATTGAGAGAAAAGGAAGAGAAGAAAGAGAAAGAGATGGAGAAAATGAGGAAAAAGAAAGGAGGTGGGAGGTTTAACCTCCCATTTTCATCCTCCGTCTCCGTGCCCCGTGCGGCGTTCGTTTTCTCCGTTGTTTAAGCGTTAAATATTTATTTTTCGCGTAATTATTCATTTAAAAATACTAATCTTTGTTAGATAATTTAATAACATCATTTTGTCAAATCTTTAACAAAATGATGTTATTAAATTATTCATGTAAGTTGTAGTAGAAGTGATATTTTGGTTATGTACATATTTGAAAGTTTCAAAGAAAGTCAATGATGTTATTAGTCAATTTTGAAGGGCGTTTAGCCATTGAATGGGTCAAATTAGCCCTTTTGGGATTAGTGGGTCGAAATGGGTCAAAACGGGTCTTGATGACATCTATGAACCAATATGAATTAGATAAAGATTTGAAGTATAGTGAATAGCCTCATAACTTTGTTGTGATGATAGAAATGTGTGTTTAAAATCTCAGCTCCTAAGTCTCGATGGTTTGAGATTTAGGATGATAGCAAAATTGATCATTTTAGTCGAAAATGACCCATACGTTCAAAACCCGGAATATTGAGAATTTTGAGAAAGTGTGAAAATAGAAAGTTTCATTTTGACTATATTAAAGTGCCTGCAAAATTTCATGTTTAAATTCCTTGTCGTTTGAAAGATATGCGAGTTCAAAGTTCGGAAAATGGTATATAGTTTGAAAGCTGGCTGCAGGTACTGTAAACGCCAGAGTACCCGACGGGCAGCCGGAGTACCCGGTGGGCAGCCGGAGTACCCGGCGGGTAAACCAAAACCAAGAACAAGCCGGCGGCTTTCCAAGCCCAACCGGCGGCCTCTGTAGCTTTTAAACGGATTTTAAGTTCTGTTACTGAAAATCTAATTTACCCGGCGGTTTAAGGGGGAAGCCCGGCGGCTAGACATGGGTACCCGGCGGGTAACCATTCTACCCGGCGGGTATATGTTGATTTCAGCAGATTTTTATTTTGAAGTTTTAAAAGTAATACAGACCATAAGAATAGAATACAAATACGATAATACAGATAGTGGGACCAATAAAAGTATGTTTCAGTGTAAAATAAAAAAAAAAATGTTCAGATTTTCAGGGCGTTTCATGATCATCATTAATGTTGATATATTCATACTTAGTTGCATATGTATCTTTGAATTCATAGAGAATATTGGATTTTAATTTACGGTATATATCATTTGCTAAATATTTTTTTAAAATCAAATATAAATTCAACAGAGCCCGTGTGTATACACGGGTTAGAAGGCTAGTATATATATATATATATATATATATATATATCTTTCCTATCTAATAAAAGGGAGTTGCTGCTGATGTCATAATGCTGATTTGTCACCTTCTTAAACAATGATCTTGCTGATGTGGCTTCATGAGGTGCATGAAATTTTGGGGTTATTTTGAGTTTTTTTTTTAATAAGAAAGCTAGAAAAAATGTGTGAGTTAATTTGTGATTTCCAAAACATGCATGCAGCTTTTTTTCAATAATTACATTTTATCACACTTTAATATAATTGGACATAAAGATGGTTGGGTATCTATTAAGTCGCCCACATTTTTTGAAAACCTAAAACTTCTTTCATAAGCTTTTTAGGGCCTGTTCACTTTTCACTTAATGGTCTGTTTTCAGACACTTCTTAATCCAGACAGATAAATTGTTGTTTCTTTTTCACTTAATCTGAAAGGAATGTCTGTTTCTGAAATAGGAGGAAAAATGAAGCCCTTACCAAAAAGAGGCACTTAATGATAAATATACATTTTTTTCAACATTTTTTCTCCAATAGAATTTGAACACGTAATTTTTTATTCAAACTTTATATCATTTAAGTTCATCATTTTGGTCAAAACAAAAATTACATTTACATAAACAGCACTTGTTATAAACAGATATATTTATCCAGACAGACATCACATATAAACAGCACTTAATAGGAAAAAAAGTAAACAGCCTCTTAGTTTACCCATCTTTTACCACCACCCTCTTATTCATCCGGTCCCAAAAATTTTAAATTTTAAATCAGAAGAAACAAACAACTACCCTTTCTCCTTTTTTTCATCTTCTTCAAAGTTGAGCTTCTTCAACCTTGATTATGTCAAAGTTCTTCCGGGTAATCTAATCACTCCTATGTTGTTTATGGCCATTCATTTTTCAATTTTCTGTCGGGATGGAACTTCTAGACCTAATTCTCATCTATTATTTGCTTGTATTACGATTTCCGGGTGTGGTTTTGATTTAAAAATCGATTTAGTTATGTTTGTTTGTGGTTTGGAAAGATGAATGCTTAACCACGTTTTACTCTCATGTAGGAATATAGTGATTGATTTGAAAGTGTTTAATAAGGTTTTGATTATTTCCATTTTTGTTCTTATATTTTAATTTTGATTTTGATCTTGGGTGAATGTCTAAGTTTTTAGTAATTACAATTTCATGTTTTATTACTTTTGCAGGTAAAGGGAGCATGTTTTATGAACCAATTTATGCAAATAAATTGTTTTATGAGCACGAGGTTTAAAAGATTATTCTGGTTTTTCAGTTTCTTTAGACTATAAAAGATAATGAAACAAAATCACAAAATAAAGGTAAGTGTAAGTGTGTAACTATGTCAATTATAGGTATCATCTTTAGGTAAAATTGCAAGGGACGTGAGTTTGGTGCTTCAGAATGACATCTCATCTCCATCTCAGGTACTGCTACCTGATTTTCAACTTCATTTACCAAATTTCCTGTTTTTGGCTATTATTGATGTATTTCCGTGCTGTATTAGAAGAGATGGATAATTATAGTAAGAAAAGGAAAGAGCATCAAGCACAATGCAAGGAATCTGCACTGTGCTAATTCCGTTTAGGCTGATAAGCTTTCTCAACTTCTTAATGTATATATTATCTTATTATATATATGTATGTGTATTTTTAATGTTGGTAGTTGTAAATATATGATGCTTCATGCTCTAATTTGAGGACTAAAAGTTGTTCTTTGATGAAACAATTGATTTTGTTTCTTTGGTTGCCCTGTTCTTCATAATGATTTTTTTTGGCAGGAAAGCGTACTATCAAGAAGATAGCAATGTCTACCACGAGTTAATATTTTAGAGGCGTTCCGTAAAGCCATAACAACATGGGTAAGATGGGTTGATGCCAATATAAATCCAAGCAAAACTTTGGTAATTATCCATGGTCTTCTGATTTTAAGTAGCTTGAATAAAATTTAAGCTGTGGCTAAACGGGTAGGTTGGTTGACATGTCAAAATAGGTAGTTTTAATTGAGGTGACCCACCACCGAACCTGTTCTATTGGCCACCTTTAGGCATGCTGAGTATATAGATAGAAGTTTATTATGTTCAGATTACGGCTTCTATCTGTGCATATTACAATGACAGGAGATAAAATTAATTATATGAGCTATTTTTCATTTTGTCAAATCTGAAGCAGCCCTTATAGGTAACATGGTACAACTTTAGTGAATAGGAACAAATTTTACTTTTTTAGTTTGCCATGGTCTTAAAAAAATAAAAATCTTTTATCAAATTCATGTTCATGGTTCTTCTAATTTGCTTTGCACTGGGCATATTGGTTGTTGTTTATGGACACTTATAGTGTCACTAATAACCGAACTTTTTGAGATGAACTGGATGATTGATGGAGCTTATTTGGGAAGCTGTTATATATACATTATGGTTATGGCTATTGCATATGCTATTGTTACTTGTATAACGGGATAGGTGGGCAAAGAGAAGTGATTTTGTGAATGATGTATGTTGTAGTTGTAAACACATAGCAAAATTATAATGGTTGACTTTAAGCAATCAACAGCATAAACCGCATAATGATTTTAATGAACAATCTAACTGGATTTGTATTCGGGCCTGGCCACGACAGAATTATTACATGTGTGAGAGTTTGATATTACACTTTGAAGTTTTGGTTTGGCTCATACTGATTTCGAGGGCCTGCAATTTTGGGGCAATTTGACCATAGTATACTTTCTTTTTCTTTGTATTTTAATTATACTTTTATTATATGCTTTCTTAATAAATTTCATACAGTATTATGTGTATCATAGGTTTTCTTAGCTAAGGTTTTGACCACCAAATTTGCAGGTTCTATGTTGTGGTCAATTTTCTGGAATGAAGGTAAGTTGGTGAAAGTGTTACTGTAAGAATTTGAATGTATTTTCTGCTTTGTAATGACTATGCTTTATGAACCGATTTGTGAATGATTGTAAGAATTTTCTGAATGTATTTATGAACCGATTTGTAATGAATGTAAGAATTTGAATGTATTTTCTGCTTTGTAATGACTATGTTATCTACATGTATTTGAACTGTATGATGAGACATCCTAAATTTATTCGCAATCTGGGAACTACATAATGAAGTAAAATTTGTTCCCTGTATTTACGTACATTGAATAGATTTATCATTACTATCACAACCTTATGCTTAGTAAATTGCCATATAGGTTGATCTGTATCATTTTGTAGTAGTATGTCTATTGCATTTTTTTTCTTTCTTTTTTGATGTGGATATTGTGGTGTGATATTATTAGCCTTTACGTATGCGAAATTGGTTCTATGTAACACATGTTTCTACTTTATGTTTCTAAGGTTTCTGTTTTTTTGAAGGTTAATGGTTAATTTCATTAAAGTATATTGATCTAAAGTTTTATGAGTACAAAATATATCTATATTACACGAATCGTGAAAGTCGTTGCAGTTCTCACGGGAGAACTATTGTATTCATGTGCCTTATAATATGTATCTCATAGACTATTATATTTTATAGGACAAACAATTATCCAATATCTTAAAATTAAAAGTATACAGAAGGTTGTCTGAATTAAAATTACACCCCGTAGGACCTGTATGTTATTATGTCCATTTGAATTATTCATTGAATGGGATTGAATATCAAAACATTTGGATCCATAATTTTAAAGTAGGTATGTTGATTGAGAACTATATACAATTCCAAAAATAGAAAATTGCAATTCGTTTGCCAAATATACTTAATTACAAATTAGAAATTACGTAAGGTTGTTTAGATTTAGAGTTGTGTATGATCTTTGTAAGTTGTACATTGTGTATATATAATTTATATTTATTTATTTAAAACGTCTTAATCTGGGTAAGGTTCAGAGGAGAAGGTATTATTTGAGGAGAAGGAGGAGAAGAATTTTCAAATTTTCATTTTTACCCCATCCACCTTTTTAATAGTGTACACTACTCCCTCCTACTTTCTTCCTACCCACCCCTCCCCTCCACCACCCACCACCACTAGCTGCTGCCACCCGCCGCCACCCGCCACCGCCGCCACCCGTCGCCGCCACCCGCCGCCGCCACCCGCCGCCGCCACCACCCGCCACCGGTCGTCGGAAAAAAAAAATTAAAATTTTTGTTTCATAATTTTTTTTTCCAATTTTTTTTACATATTATCACTTTGTACTGCATTTTATTATTTTTATTGCATTTTGTATATATGTTTAGTAGATATTGTTCGTTTTTACTGCATTTTATTTATACACCTCAATCTTATATATATTGTTTGTTTTTTACTGCATTTTAATTTATACATAATATATTTTTTACTGCATTTTGTTAAAATTATACTGCATTTTATTATTATTCACTGCATTTTGTATATATTTCATATATTACATATTGTTTATTTTTTACTGCATTTTATATTATACATATGATCCATTTTTACTGCATTTTGTATAAAAGTATAATACATACTATTGTTTTTACTGCATTTTGCATATATTTATTTAGTACACATTGTTCGTTTTACTGCATTTTATATTATATATAATCTATTTGTACAGCATTTTATTTTTTTTACTGCATTTTGTTATTTTCACTGCATTTTTTATTATACATAATCTATTTGTACTGCATTTTGTTATTTCCACTGCATTTTGTTATTTTTGCTGCATTTTTCATATATTTCATTCATTATATATTGTTTGTTATTTACTGCATTTTGTATTTTACATATTATCGATTTGTACTGCATTTTGTATTTTACATATTATCTATTTGTATTGCATTTTGTATTAAAGTATAATACATATTGTTGTTTTTATTGCATTTTGCATATACATCATTTAGGACATATTGTTCTCTTTTTACTGCATTTTAGATTATATATATTATCCATTTGTACGGTATTTTGTTGATGTTGGGTATAGAAGATGCGGTAAAATATATACAAGTTTTAGTTAATTAACAATAATATACAAAATGCAGTGGAAAAAACGTATAGTTTTATTAAAAATGCAGTAGGAAAAGGAATACTATATCTAATAAAAAATTTATGGGAAAAAAATTTTGAAAAAAAAAATTTTGAAAAAAAAAATTTTGAAAAAAAAAAAATTTTTGAAAAAAAAAAAATTTTTGAAAAAAAAAAAATTTGAAATTTTTTTTTCCGGCGGCGGCTGACGGCTGCCGGCGGCTGTCAGATGGTGGCAGCAAGTGGTGGGGGTGGTGGGGTGGTGGTAGGTGGGGTTGGAGGAAGAAGAAGGTAGGAGGGGGAAGAAAATAAAGTGGAAGGGTTAACATGTAAAAGTCTAAATAGTGGAAGGGGTGTGTAGTGAAAATTAATGTTATGTTTTTTTTGGTTAACTAATACCCTTATTTTTTTAAAGTAATTACAAAATTGTCACCCCTTTTAACCATTGATCCAACCCAAAAGATGATCCAATGGCTACAAATAAAACTTCTCCTCATTCTCCTCATATGACCCCTTCCTCTGTGATCCCCAATCATCAATTAATACCATAATGAAACTTTTTTTTTTCTTTCATAATGATTAACTGATTACAATTACATCAATGAACTACTAAATTGCCTACAAGATGTAATAATATAAAATCTAATACACAAAACATATGTTTATATTTACATATTATTTTTACAAATTATCAAGTAGTTTTATAATTAGATTTTTCGTCAAACCCATGTAATCACGGATCATTGAACTGGTATATATATATATAGGGGTGGTTCCATAGGGAAGCAAGATCTAGAGGGAAGAGGGAAGCGAATCTGGACCATTGGATCTATTCATTAAAAGAAAAAGGCGGAGGGGCATCTTGGTAATATTGCACAAAAGTGAGGGTAACTGTAGAACAGGCTAACCTGAATCTCATTGAAAATTCACGCTCGCTCATTCAATAAAAATTAGGGCACAACCACTCAAATCGAATACAAATGAATGAACGTATTTCATCAAGGGGGTGTTTGGGGAGCGTTAGTAGAGGGCTTTTTAGCTTTTGTGTTATCATAACGCAGAAAAGCTCTTTTTTAGTGTTTGGATGGAGGAGCTTTTTACTATTTTAAAGGTTAAAAAGCTGAAAGCTAAAAAGCCAAGAATTTGGGGTGGTAAGCTAACGCAGAAGCCAAACTCCTACCGCCCTGCCAAACACCCTCCAACAATCGATCGATTAAAACAAAATCACAATGATTGATGATACGATCGAAGGACTGGAGATGCAAAAAAACACCAGAAAATTATAAATCGAGGAAGAACCAAACGGTAAGAAAATTAACAATTACATATTTATTTATCGGTTGTTTGTGTGATTTGTATTAACCGATTCATTATTTTCATCATTGTATAACTGAAATTCTAAAGATGTTGAAATAAATGATGAATATAAGTACTATTTATTATGGCAATGTTGATGAGATTGATACGATTGAATCCCGATGAATATTAAGTAATTATATGATGGTAATAGATTAGTGAATGTTACATCAATTGCATATAATTGTACTTAGCGAATTGCCTCTTAAGACACATAGAGTGAAATACCGTTCTCCCTTAGGATTTTGTTTTTTTCAGTTGGTGCGTAGGATTACCCTGTTGGCATTGATGGCTTCGAGAGAAAATGTGTATTAGTTACTTTCATTTTAATCCGAATTAGCACATGTGTCTAAACTTAATAACTTCACTAAAATTATATAAATACCTAAATTTGGATGTGTTATATGCTATAATTTACCATAACATGAAACTATTGTTCTTGTAGGTATGAAGGTCTAGATCGATTTTTAAGGTTGAAATTTCAATACCAACCAAAATCAATGCGTGTTGTTGCAACAAAAGTAGCACTTGACGGGATATTCGGGCCGGTGGATTTATTTGTTTTCTTCTCTTACATGGGTTTTGTTTTTGGAAAAAGTGTTAATCAAGTGAAAGAAGGTGTAAAAGAGATTTTCTTTCAGCCTTGATTTTAGAAGGCGGAATATAGCCCAATTGTTCTAGTGGCCAACTTTCGGTTTATACCAGTGAGGTACCAACTTCTGTATGTCAACTCTTTATGCTTGTTGGATAGCTTTTTTCTTTCTTGGCTTGAGCAACAACACTACAACAATATTTACCGGGTAAAAATTTACCCTTTACCCAAAAAAAAAAAAAAAAAAAAAACTACAACAGGATGCTGCTTGGAAACAATGGATCAAATGTTATGTTGTAGTTTTTACAAGACTTTTGGATCACATTAGTATATGCTATAATTTGGTATAATTGTGCAACAGTTTGCTATGGGGTTGAACATGCCTGCAAAAACAGTTGTTTTTACTAGCGTTAGGAAATGGGATGGAGACAGCCATCGGTATGTAGGATCTGGCAAGTATATTCAGGTGAGTATTGTATATCATTGTAATAGAGTAATATGTGCTAGTTATCTTGCAAATTAAGTTTCTTATTGCGTTTTTGAGTCTTTCATTCTTACTTATAGATGAGTGGAAGAGCAGGATGTCGTGGTAAAGATGAACGCGGTATATATATTATAATGATTGGTGAACATGTATACCTAAAGCTTGCTACTTTCTTACTGCTTAATTTAAATACTTAAACTATAGACATAGGAGTTACGCCATAATGTCAAAAGATACAAAAGATTTAATTATTTATAATGCTCACCTTCAAGTGTATGGGACCGGAGAAACTGCCCTCTAGCTTTCTTTAGAAGTAGGAATCAATAATTAATAATACAAACTTGTATTTTTTTTTCAGATGGAGATGAATACTCTTAAGGACATGGTCTTAGGGAAACCAGCTCCACTGGTCAGTACTTTCAGGCTAAGCTATTACTCAATATTGAACCTAATGAGACACGCTGAGGGCCAATTTACAGCCGAGCATGTCATCAGGAATTCTTTTCACCAGTTTCAATATGAAAAGGTTTCTTCTTGCCTAAATTACTGTTATCTGACTTGTTTTTTCCAAATGAAAATTGTAGATTCTAACATAGGGTTTATCTCTATTATTTTCCAGACTTTACCTGATATAGGGAAAAAGGTTGCCAACCTAGAAGAGGAAGTAGCTAAGCTTGATGCCTCTGGAGAGGTAGGGGTTAAATGGTTAATTTGATTGAAAATATTCTCTTTCTTTTTCACTGCATAATGAGTGCTTCGATTTTTATAATGTGTTTTAGGTGGATGTTGCTGAATTTCATAAGCTTAAGCTTGAGATTTCTGAACTTGAGAAGAAGATTATGGCAGAAATAACAAGGCCTGAGAGAGCTTTATATTTTCTTTTACCTGGTAGGCTGGTATGTGGTGAGATTGATGTTTTGTTATTGAATTATTTTGATGTCAAGTAAAATTCCTGTCTTAGTAATTATTTATTGTTTCCACAAGCAACGGACTAACAGTTAACATTAGTGGTCAATCCATACATGCTATATCCATTTTATTTTATACCCTATTATAGAGGAGGCAAATTTGGGGGATGGGCAGGTTGGGTGGTGGCCAAAATGGGTGATATTTGTTATGGATTGGAATGTGCCGGGTTGAGCCTGTTGAGGCCAACTCTTTGTTTATTGTTCAAATAGTTAATGTGTTACAAATGATTGTAATAAGTAATAACTAAATAACTATACTAGTCAATGGTAGTCTACATTTCAAAAGAACGGGTTAGCAGGTTGTATAATTGTATGCATTAGTGCTACACTTTGGAATATTTTCAACATATGTGGCTCATTTCTGTTGTAGCTGATTTTTCTTACCCATTTGACCTGCTAGAGATAAGCCCATGTCGGCCCAATGAAAGTTAAATGAATTGAAATTCTGCCACATATAATGTGATTTATGTGAATATGTGATTTTAATTTTCGTGGCAAAAAGCACATCGGATATGTGTAGGGCCTTCTTTGGTTTGCTTTTATCTCTTGCTTATGCATTTAGTCTTTACTCAATACAGGTTAAGGTTAGAGAAGCTGGAACAGATTGGGGGTGGGGAGTGGTTGTGAATGTGGTGAAAAAATCGGGTCAAAGACTCCAAGTAATTATTTGGCTATAAATTTAATTATGTCTACTTTTTTTTGGTGCTGGTGCAGTGGTGAAAAACTATACCTGTCAAGGTTCAAGATTACCATAAATTGAAATGTTTGAACTTCTGAGGTTTTATCCTGGGGTGCACAAAGTTTGTTACCTGAAACAGAAATGGACCAAAGTTTGTTACTTGTTTATGTAATCTTCACTTATATATTTAAACCCAGGATTATTAATTTGTAATTTACTGCAAGAGTCAAATAGGTGATGTATACTAAATCCTTCTTCAGGTCCCTGTTCAATTGCCTTTGATAGCAGCTGGAATGGAATTATAAGGGTAAAGTATCTGGAAATGCAACTAACTTGTACCAAATCTCTATTGTGTGTACCCAACTTACGTATGCTATTTTTAATGCAACCAACTTTCAAAAAATGTCTATTGTGTGTACTTTGATGACGTGGCGAGCTCATGTCACTCTATCCTACGCCACGTGGCATGCTCTGAGCTCGCCACGTCATCAAAGTACACACAATAGACATTTTTTGAAAGTTGGTTGCATTAAAAATAGCATACGTAAGTTGGGTACACACAATAGAGATTTAGTACAAGTTAGTTGCATTTCCAGATACTTTACCCGAATTATAATTCATATATATTCAAATTGAATTATAATTAGTTGTAGCATTTGAATGAATATTAATAGGAATTATAACTAAATATCATTCAATGAGTATCTACATCATCAGGGGTGACAACGTGTGTATGTGTTTTTAAACACCTTAGCTTACTAGTAAACATTTGTTCATTTGTGGTTTGTGCAGATCAGTGGATTGTTGCAGTTTATGTTTGTAGAAGCGTTATTGGGAAATTAGACGAGGAGCTTGATGCAGGCTTGGATTTATCAAAACTAAGCGCTCAATCCTCCGAACTGATGAACCACATGGGATGCTACTTAATTACTAGTATCGACTGTTGTTTTGATGGATTCTTGTAAACGAGAATTGCTGAAGTTCGACGTCAATGATGTTTACTACTTTAAAGTAAAAATGTAAAACGATGAATTATTATGAAAGTGAAATATTGACTATTAAGGTAAAACTGGGAGCTGCATTGAAATGCATGATTTAAAGTGTAAAGACCTTAGTATTCCGATATAAGGTATCATTTATCTAGTAATTTGGTTCATTGACTTACTATTAAAATTTTTATTGGAACACCTTTTCTTTTGACACTGAGACTTCTAAGTTTTGTGTGGAATATGCTGGTTAGTCCTGAGTTTGAGAAGTTTTATAATTCTCATTTGGTGATGCTGCTGGAAATCCAAATATATATTGAGAATTTATACTATCTATAATGTTGCCATTAAGGAGTTTTTTTTTTTTTTGTTGAATTTTGAGATCAACTGCAGTGGATCCTATACTTATTTTCGCAAGACTCACACGAAATTTGTATAATGTTTGGGCCCTAGTACATGTTTCTAATCGACTCTGGTATGTTGGTGTAAGTTATGATAACGAATTTAGACTAAATCTATTAAATAATGTTTAGTTTTGATATCCATTTTTATGAACATTAAGGAGTTTAAGTTAATATTCGTTGATAATTGTTAAGTTATAAAATGTATACATTAAGAAGAAATTCATGATGGATGTAAAATTATACTCGTATTATTTATGAATTTAAATTGAATTATAAGATTTTATCAATAATTGGTATCACTTCGTATTCATCGAAAGGAAGATGTTATCACTTAATATATATCTAAATTAATGTTAAGTTATAAATCTATGCATAGAAAAATTCATTGATCAAAGTTGTTATATTATTCATGAACTAAATTGAATTATACTTCCTCCGTCCCCAATTCATAGTCCATCTTTATATATTTTGGGATCTCCCAAATTTATTGTCCACTGTATTTTCAACCAATCAAAATACTCCAATGTGGTAAGTGATTAAATCCTATTGGTTATACGGTACAACTAGTATATATTTCTTAAATTTGTGTGCTTTTAGTCCATGGACGATAAATATGAGACGGATAGAGTAACATTCATCAATAATTGTTATTGAAATCACTTAATATTCATCAAAATGAATGTTATCACTTAATATTCATCATCGTGAATGTTAAATTACAAAATCTATACATAGAAAAATTCATTGGTTAATGTAAAGTTATAACATTTATTAACTGAAATTGAACTATAACATTATTCATCCGATTGAATATTATCGGTTAATATTCATCGGAATAAATATTATATTTAATATTCATCGAAATGAATGTTATCACTTAATATTCATATAGTGAATGTTAATTTACAAAATCTATACATAGAAAAACTCATAATGTAAAGTTATAATATTCATTAACTGAAATTGAACTATAACATTATTCATCAGAATGAATGTTATCAGTTAATATTCATCGGAATAAATGTTAAGTTGAATAGCATCACTTAATATTCATCCGGATGAATATCACTTAATATTCATGAGAATGAATGTTAAGTTGAAGAATTGAAGTTTTACTAAAACAAACCAATGAATGTTATTAATTAACATTCGGGTAAAGTATCTGGAAATGCAACTAACTTGTACCAAATCTCTATTGTGTGTACCCAACTTATGTATGCTATTTTTAATGCAACCAACTTTCAAAAAATGTCTATTGTGTGTACTTTGATGACGTGGCGAGCTCAGAGCGTGCCACGTGGCGTAGGATAGAGTGACATGAGCTCGCCACGTCATCAAAGTACACACAATAGACATTTTTTGAAAGTTGGTTGCATTAAAAATAGCATACGTAAGTTGGGTACACACAATAGAGATTTGGTACAAGTTAGTTGCATTTCCAGATACTTTACCCGAATTATAATTCATATATATTCAAATTGAATTATAATTAGTTGTAGCATTTGAATGAATATTAATAGGAATTATAACTAAATATCATTCAATGAGTATCTACATCATCAGGGGTGACAACGTGTGTATGTGTTTTTAAACACCTTAGCTTACTAGTAAACATTTGTTCATTTGTGGTTTGTGCAGATCAGTGGATTGTTGCAGTTTATGTTTGTAGAAGCGTTATTGGGAAATTAGACGAGGAGCTTGATGCAGGCTTGGATTTATCAAAACTAAGCGCTCAATCCTCCGAACTGATGAACCACATGGGATGCTACTTAATTACTAGTATCGACTGTTGTTTTGATGGATTCTTGTAAACGAGAATTGCTGAAGTTCGACGTCAATGATGTTTACTACTTTAAAGTAAAAATGTAAAACGATGAATTATTATGAAAGTGAAATATTGACTATTAAGGTAAAACTGGGAGCTGCATTGAAATGCATGATTTAAAGTGTAAAGACCTTAGTATTCCGATATAAGGTATCATTATCTAGTAATTTGGTTCATTGACTTACTATTAAAATTTTTATTGGAACACCTTTTCTTTTGACACTGAGACTTCTAAGTTTTGTGTGGAATATGCTGGTTAGTCCTGAGTTTGAGAAGTTTTATAATTCTCATTTGGTGATGCTGCTGGAAATCCAAATATATATTGAGAATTTATACTATCTATAATGTTGCCATTAAGGAGTTTTTTTTGACATTATGGCTTGATATTCATTAAAATGAACGTTATAAGAACTGAAATTAAATTATACGGAGTAACATTTATCAATGAATAGCATGACTTAATATTCATCCGGATGAATATCACTTAATTAATATTCATCAGAATGAATGTTAAGTTGAACAATTCAAGTTTTACTAAAACAAACCAATGAATGTTATTAATTAACATTCACCTAAATGAATGTTAAGGTTTTGTCCATTTTTGTCAAAAAAAAAATGTTATCAATTAATATACACGTTAATAAATGTTATCACTTGATATTCATTAAAATGAACGTTATAATAATTTAAATTAAATTATAACATTTATCAATGAATAGCATCACTTAATATTCATCCGGATGAATCTCACTTAATATTCATCAAAATGAATGTTAAGTTGAACAATTGAAGTTCTATTAAAAAAAAAACCAATAAATGTTATTATTTAACATTCACCTAAATGAATGTTAAGGTTTTGTCCCATTTTGTCAAAAACAAAAAAAAAAAGTTATCGATTAATATGCATGTCAATAAATGTTATATCTTGATATTCATTAAAATGAACGTTATAAGAACTTAAATTAAATTATACTAACATTTATCTATGAATAGCATCACTTAACATTCAGCCGGATGAATATAACTAAATATTCATCAAATGAATGTTAAATTTGAACAATTTAAATTTTATTAATACAAATCAATGAATGGTATTAAGTAACATTCGCCTAAATGAATATTAAGGTTTTGTCCCGTTTTGTCAAATAAAAGGAAAACATGTTATCAATTAATATACATATTAATAAATGTTATCACTTGATATTCATCAAAATGAACGTTATAACAACTGAAATTAAATTATAACATTATCAATGAATAGCATCACTTAATATTCTTCCGAATGAATATCACTTAATATTCATCAAAATGACAGAGGTGGCAATTTCGACCAATTTACTAATGAATGGATCAATCCAACGGGTCATACAGGTACAAAGCTAACTTAGAAGAATGTGGTCAAATAGGTCAAAAGGACCTTAGAGCTATAGAAATATCTGTCAACTTTCTTTGATGACATAATTTGTTATTAGTGCATAAAAGGAAGAGAAACCTCCGAAATAATTTTGATCAAAATATTAGATTGTTATTCAAAATTGATGATACAACATGGCCATATAAGTGGATACCGCCACGATCAAAGATCATTGGACCACGCTAATGTGATGGTTAATCTATCTATCTCAATATTTGGAAAGATATATGATCCATAATGTCGGTTGGTAAACTAAAATAATTAAGAAAAATCCATTTTCCCCCGACTTTATGTACAAATAAAGTCATGTACTTCTATTTGACATACTATGTTTATAAAATGTAAAAGTTTTAGAAAGAAAGTGTTACGGGTAAACCTAAACCGTGTTTACTAGTACAAAAGAAATACACGAAATACCCAACCCGCCAGACCCACCCTTTTTTGCTGTTGTCACCTCTAATATGCCATAAGAAGTGATAAGTAAATGGGGCCAAATTATTGGTGCACTCACCGTTGAGGATACCCTCCAGAGGCTTCGATTTTCTTGTGATGCCGTTTTAATTGAATCAATTGTTCGTTTAGTTACCACAACTTCGTGCATACCAGCTATACACTCTCCGGCAGTCAACCATTCTATCTGCAAATGGATACAATGACCTACATAAAACTCAGTTTCAACAAAATTTTGCCATTATGAGAGGCTGCGGAGATTATATGAACATTCAAAACCATAAACTATAAAATTAGATCAGCAGATGCTAACTGCAGGGAGTCGACTTGGATTTCATGTATAAAAATGGAGACAAACATTTGGATTTAGATTCTCAAAGTGACCAAAAGCAGATTCATGACACATCCACCATACTTTTTGGTTTGGAACCAATGCTTTATCCATGTGGGGGGGATAAGCTAAAGTAACATAAACTTGAGTTAGCTTACAGCCTGTTACACCAAGATCACTGATTACCTGCTTCCCAGTCTGAATAAGTAGACACCCAATTGGGACCTTCACCTCTACTTTCTTCCCATTCCTTAGCCATATACTTAGACCAGGGAACCTACTTCTACCATGAATTGTTAAAAAGTTAAGGTCGTGATGGTATCCTGCAAACACCGTACCCTCTCTGCCATGTCGTTGAAGGTTACTTCCTGTTGGAGCAAGAAGATGAGGACCCTGCAATTCAAAAATCACAGTGTACTTGTGAATAGATTTTATCAATTTTAAGAATCCTTATAGATGTGACAAACGCAAGTGTCCCGCATTATAAGCAAAATCACTTTCAAAACCTCAAATTTGACCGCACGCCCTAGTTTGCAAATGATCAAGCTAAAGTAATGAGATTAATATATCCAAATTTCAACTTGATGCATCTCAAATGCAATTATATACACATGGATTCTTCTGTAGTTATGTACATCTTTTATTAAAAATAATATACATACTCCAAAGCTACTCATTCAATTAGTTATTAGAGAAGGCATTGGAAGTGAGGGTTTTGCAAGTTCATATACCAACAACGTCCAAACAAACTAATGAATTCTTCAGTTTCTGGTTTCGACTACAGGAAGGCTCCAAAAACAAAAACATACACAAACACTCACCTGCTTCATTAGACCAGTAAATGCATCTTTTGGTAGGCCAAACCCAATTGCAGCCATTTCGGCAACAGGCTGCACATATGAAAATTTTAAATTATACAACACAAGAATCATCATAACAGTACAACTAAACCAGCCACAACGACAAACCTCAATAGCAGCTATCATTTTAGAACCCTATGAATCCATAGGGTCTTTCCATTCAGGAAAACCTTCAGGTATAACTGGCTCCGAGTTCAACTCCTACACAACAAATCCACATCAACCAAAATTCATAACATAAACCTACATTTTAACAATCCAAACACCACACGCAACCTGAAACTGCAATGTATTTTGAATTGAACAAGTAGTGTTCATGAAGGATTAATAGAGTTTCCCAACTTTTAGAGGAGTAGTTGAAATCTACTAAAGAGAAGCAAGAATTGAGATGCATATATTAATATCTAGAGTAACTTGTCTGTAGGTATATAATATGAGGTTATAGAAAACTACTGTTAGTATGAATCTTATTTTTCCATAAGCACTTCAAGATGCTTTCACGTATTCAAACAATTTAAGTATGTTTGGACCCGACAATCCATTTTCATTTTACAGGCTTTGAACCCGTTGGAATTGAGATGCAACATAATCGACCTCTTTTATGTATGGAAATTGGGTCAATGTTTCCGCCTTTAACCTTTAGGATTAGATATTCATAGATGCATCATGTATACTAATTATTATACATTGAGTCACTCTTGAGGAATTGAACTTGTTGAGTGCTTTCTGTTTGTCCCCTAATATAACACCCCCAAATTTTTTTAGCGGAAGCATTTAGTTTGAGTACGGGGGTGCCACAATAACAAAGCATGCATACGTATCAGAGCATATGATTACAACAGAACAATATATATTAAGATGCCAAAAGTATTAATTACAAAGTTTACGATTCATCGAATCGTACAAGTTAAAAGTAATAAGTTTACAAAAGTAGATTTCTGGAATATGACTAAATCAGTTTCAGTTATACTAGAGAAATCCATATGTTTCCAAAAAGTTGGCATCTTAAACTTCACGGGTCGCCTAATTCTCCATGTGTGTTGGCGATTCTTACATGCGCAACTAATTCCCTGAAAAACATAGTAAAAGTCAACAACTAGGTTGAGTGAATTCACAGGTTTTAAGTTTGCAATAGTTGAACCAAGTTTGTAAGCACAGTTGTTATCTAAATACGTTCACAAATAGTAATTGCCATAATAGTCGAGAATACGTTTAGTGGAATGTAATCCAAATACAAGTTTAGTGGGTTGTTCGCCCAAAGTTTAGTTTACGTGGGATGTCACCCAAAACAGATACGTGGGATGTTACCCAAAATGTCAGTTTAAAACACGTGCTGGTCGTTCTCCAGCGGTTTATAAATAGTACCGGTCGTTCTCCGGCCAAATACGCACGGGTCGTTCTCCCGTTCAAATAAAACAGTTTAATACGCACGGGTCGTTCTCCCGTCTAAACACTGTTGGTCGTTCTCCAGCGAAACACAGTACCGGTCGTTCTCCGGTCAATACGCATGGGTCGTTCTCCCATCCAAAGACGCACGGGTCGTTCTCCCGTCCAGTGGCCAGTCGTTCTCTGGCACTAAAATACGTTGCTGGTCGTTCTCCAGCGTTTTCATAAAAGTACTGGTCGTTCTCCGGTATACCAAACAAGTTTAAAGGTTTACAGTCGTTTGCAAAACAGTTTACCGGTCGTTCTCCGGTCTAGTTAAAACAGTTTGTCGAATAAGTTATCCCATTTGTTCAGTGTGTCAATATGAAAATGTTATTTCATAAACACCATTTTGTTCAATAGTTTAATAATTCAAAGTACTCTAATTGTTCGAGTAAACAAGTATGATAAACAATCATATAAGTAAAAGCAGTTATGGAAATTTATAAAGCAGTTAAACAGTTTAAACAGTTGACTATGTTTTCCACCCCTGTTCAAAAACAGTTAAATCAGTAAAAGTAGGGGCTGTGAACTCACCTGTTGAGTTAAGTAGTTGTGCGAGTGTGATATCGCGTAAAAAGTCACGTTTTTACTACCGATATCTCTCTCATTCTGGAACAATTCTTGGCATATTGATTCAAAAACATTACAAACCAGCAACATTATGCCAAGATGGTTGAAACAAGGTTGCACGACAAAAATCAAGCAAAACGGATGTAAAATGAAGATTCCACACACGTTTGAAAATTCAAGGCATAAAAACGAGATTTCAAGACAAAAGTGCCCTTCACCAACATCCATTATTTTCAAGATATTCGTTTTCAAAATACGAATCCAACAGAAGAAGAATCAACCAAAATGGGTAAAGAATGAAGATTTCGCGCCCGCCGGAAGATCCAAATGATCCGTACGCAATATCTGGATCTATGGACCTCATTTTCAGGCATATCCTATGTCAAAATCTTTGTTTTTGAATTACGAATCCAACAAAAAAAGAATCGACTCAAACGGACATATAACGAAGAAAACACGCACGAATCAAGAAACGAAGCAACAAATCGCGCAACTGGGCGGGGTAGGGCCCACCGCCGCCGGCCACCAGCCCACCGCCGCCGGCCTCCTCACCCCCGTCCCGGTTTCCATTTTTGGCAAGTTTTGGTACCTGGTGCGGTCACTTTTCGCGTTGTACAGTACCCGGTGCGGTCACTTTTCGCGTTGTACACTCCACTTTTGGCTAGTCTTTCTAACATGCACCTCAAGTCTTCATGATGCTAAAATGAGCCAAAACTCACCTATAAATAGGTTGCTTGGGTTCATTTGAAACACACACCTCATATGCACACATTCTAGCATATTTCACTCTTTCTTTCTCACTAGATAATCTTTCGTAGTCTTTTAGTCTTTCTCATTCTAGGAATATTGTAATTAGTCCATGGACTAACATAGAAGCTAGGGCGAACGCTAGAGATTCGGAGATCAATCTTTGTACGTGTGAAAGGGTTTGTCAATTATAATAATACGCTGCTACGCATTTAATTTCGGGTGATTTCTAAACTTTTATTATACTTGTCTAATTTCATATTTGAATATGTATTATTGCCTGGTATGTGATTTATTTGTTGCCATGAATTGCGAGTAGTTTATTATTGTGATTGCTGAGGATGTAGATAATTATAAGTAAGGATGTCATTACATAACTAATGCACGATAATCGTAAAATGGTATGACGGCCCCTATTCGACTGTTTATTCGGTATAGTGCTGGAAATGCGTTATGCAAAGTACAAACGTACGGAAGCCGGTAAACGACCGAAGGTAGTTATATCATTGGAATCAGCTCTGGTTTAACAGTTGGAACTCTGAAAGGATAATACAACTTCACAACTAACTGGTGTATCCTACGAGAATCAATGCATTACAAAGTAATGTTCGTCAATTACGTTCAGACAAAATAGGAAATAATAACCCTTGTATTGTTTAGACTTTATGAATTTAAGTCTAGTTCACGGAGTACCCTTTCCAGTTATCCACGTGACTGCAACCTAGTAATTAGGACCTGATCAACCTTAATTATGGTAAGTAGTTATCTGTGCCCATGACATGCAATAAGTAAGACACAGTGAAATCACTCGTTGTATATACTAGGTTTACTTTCCTGCACTGCTTTACATTTAATTAGTTAGAGTGTCACTTTCACCGTCAATTACTCTTTACCGCGTGTTGGATATAAGAAGCAGTGGAAGTCTCATGTAAAGTACACTGTCTATTATTGAAAGGCATGGTCCTCGTATGAAACACGTTTTAACAAACTGCGAATAACCTGGGGATGTATAACTGTTTGAAAAGGAGAACTTAAATCATAAGTCGCAGTAATTAAAGCTCAATCGAACAAAAACAAGACTTAGGAATAAGAGTAAAGTCCTAGTGACCTAGAACCCTTAAAACACTAAGTCTTACACAATCGACGGTCCAAACATGCAAAGCTATTAATTTTCGTGCTAATAGAGTATTAAACTACCTTAGGAGTTAAGAACGATCGGACTTATGAGACGATACGCTACTGATTCATGCACCTCGGTATAAAACCAGAATAGGTTGTTCATCTTTCAACTAGATGAGTATTGGAAGTTTGCGTATTGCTCCGATCAGAATCACGATAACCTAGTTCCAAGTGACACGCCAATGGGAAACTGAGTTGGTAGGGTTCTAGAGTTTACGCCTAGTAGTTTATTTACCATATTACGTATCAACCCTATTTGTTCTGTCATCCTGAAATGCTAATTATCGAAATCTCAGCAATCACATCTTTATCTTTATCTGTTTTCCTGCATTTTAATTTCCTGCAAATTTACTTTTCTGCATTTTAATTATCTGTCTTTAAATCCCAAAACCTACCTACTTTGTGCCATCCTAAATACTTCCCTACTGAAAGTGTCAACTTTAATCGCCCACACGTTTGGATTCATAGAACGATCTTAGGTCATACTTACCGCTTACTAACCAGAGTAGGTAGTACGTATAATTTAAGCCCCGCAAAATATAAATTTAAAACCCCTGCTGCGCTCGCATCATCATTTGAAGAAAAAAAAAAAAACGACACGGTGTGAGCACAACAGAGTGCTAGCAAACCTAAGCCCAAGTACATTCCAGAATCTCCTAACGTCCTAAACGTATGAGATTTAATAAGTATTGTGGATGTCTAAGCTAATCATCCATGCTATTGTTTGTACAACCAAGTTATGTACAAGTGTTTGTTAAACGTTTACGTTTGTATTTCGTTGTTTGTGAAAATGTATACGACTCGTTGGTGATAGTTTGAAATCATAATTTCAATAAAATAGCGTGTCTGTAATGTTTGTAAAGTTCACATATAGCATTGTATGTAAGTATTCGTTATCGGTTAAGTTCGACACTTAGTGTGAAAATAGTTTGTAAATTTCCTGTTTTCTGCGACACAATATGCGACACAATGGTTGTGTCGCATGGTGCGACACAATACTGCGACACAAGAGTTGTGTCGCAGAGATTCGAGGTGCTGAGTCAACAGCGACATAAAAACGTTGTGTCGCATGGGTTTTGCGACATAAGGTGCGACATAATCGTTGTGTCGCATGGATACGACATAAAATGGTTTGGTACGACACAATTGTTGTGTCGCATGGTTTCTGCGACACAATATGCGACACAAGCGTTGTGTCGCATAGATGAACACCAGCCCAGAAACATCGGATGTCGCGATTTTTCCGATTAAAAACCCAAACCAAACGTATTTTTAAGCTATAAAATCATGTTTTCTTTGTAGTTTAGGTTATAACTAAGTATGTTAAACACTAATATGAAAGAAAAAACTTCAAAATCTAAAGATTTGCGGGATTTGTCGGAAACTTACGAGTGTCGGATTTGAAATCCGAAAAAGTAGAAATGTAGATCGTGGTGTCGTGGTCGTTTTTCTCTATTTTGTTTGATGATTCGGCGTCGTTTGAGGGTAGTTTTGTGGTGATTTGTGTGGTTTTTGGTAGGTGGTGGTGAAAGAGAGAAAAGAGAGAGATGAGAGAAAGAATATGAAAAGAAATGAAAGAAAATATGGGAGGTGGAAGGTGGTTTTGTTCCACTTTTCTGCCTCCTGCGTTTTCGTCCCGTGTTTGTTTACCCGATCGTTAAATGTTACATTATTTTAACTGATATATTTTTAATTACATATTTCATTATATTTTTAATTAGGATCTTTTATGAAATTAAATTAATTTAGTTATAAGATTTTAACTTTGTTTTATTTTAATTATGCATTTTAACATTTTGTGTTATAAAAATGACTGTAAATATTATTGACATAATATTTAATCGTTAACGACGTTATTTAATAATTCCGTTTCATTAAATAAATTTGTTCACCAACAGTCGTATATTTTTGTTTCATTTGTTCCAATTATTTCGTACATAATTTTTAACAAATTATGAATCGTAATACTACGCGTATTAACTAGTTGGGCTTTGCTAGACTTACCTCTAAAATGTGTTGTGGATTCACTCAAGTAGGGAATTAGCCTAATAATGCAAATGTTTAGCGTTAATAATTGTGTTTAAATTTGCGGGGTGTTACACCTAATACATAGAGTCACTCTACAGGAACTGAATCACTATTAATTATTATACATTGAGTTGGGTAAAGTTCTTGAACAAAATACAGGTTTTCAGTCTACAGTAAAGAGAATTTGCTATAGCTTGAAATTGATTTAGTACTTATAATTTGTTTCTTGAGGTAGACGCCAATTCTCAGAAATGCAGAGTTGTTTAATCAACAGGAAAAAATACAATTCATTTAAGGTAATATAACAAAGGGTATAGAAGCCACTTCTTCTAATAGCTCATGGGAAGTTATTGAGATTATAAACCTGTCATGTTAATTAAATTAATGAAACCTCTATTATATATAGATTATGATGACTTCTCCTTTTTTTAGGTGATCAAGACAACTAGAACTTGGGTTCTTTAGACAGACATATTTTTCATTCTACATATTAATAAGCATGCTCAAAAATTACATGTTGGGTATGTTTTTTTCTTTTTTTCGCTAATATCAACAATGTGACACTCCTCCAAATTAGGTATATAACTATACTTAATTACATGCATTTCTTACGCTAATTCCCTGCATTTGTTTTAAACTAAACCTATGATGTGATATGAGTCTAGCGAGCCCAAAGCAATAATACAAAAAGTATTACATTATACGTAGTATTTATAAATTACGTACGAACGTATCGGAACTAAGCCGACAAAAATAATTACCAGATTTGGTGACATGAAATAATTAATAATTCAATTATTAATTACGAGTATTTATATATCTATAACATATAGATAAAACGGTTCAATGATACGTTTAACATATAACGTATCATATAACGAACAGAAACAATTCTAAAACGTACCTAAAAGGTCAAAATCTGAAAAATGTTATTTTTCTAGTACGTTTTCAAGTATTTAGAACATTACTTCGAATTATGAATTCGAAACTCAACCAAAATTTGGCGCTCATTTGGACGTGCGCAGTAAAATGTACAACTACTAAAAATAATGATAATCTCATCATCCTGAAAATATATTACGAACCAGGAGAGCTTCTACAAAATAAAAATATAAAATGTTAAATTTTATATTGCTATAATTATACCCGTACACGAAATTAACGGGCTAAAAACTACCAATAATACTCCTAACCAAAATATCTGGCGACATTTTATCACACCCTCCATACTCACGTTTGAAAATCTGGAACCAAAACTTCTGCTATACATTTTACCTCCATCTCCAATAATTCATTCAAAACCATTTCTTCTTTTTCATCTTGTTTGTGCGTGTGTGTGTACTGGAGCAAGCAGCAGCAGCAAAAGAAAGAAGCTGAGCTTCATCTTCACCACTTCATCATCTTCACAAACATCACACAAACACAAACACTAAACAAAATGGGTTCTTGATCATCCTCATCATCGTTTGTCATCATCATCAACAGGAATCATAATCAGCATCTCCACCTTAACATCATTGTGAGGATCAAACTTTCCATTTTATTTCATTTCTAAAATTTCTTAAGTTATTATGATTGTTGATGATTGTTGTAATAAGTTGTTAAAAACTTGTTATAATAGGTTTATATAACATATTAAGGTGTTAGATCATGTTAAAAGACGGTTACATATATAAACCCGTATATATTTGAAATAACAGAGACGAACCAGAACATGAAAAACCATTGAATCCGGCGGATTCAATTGAATCCGGCGGATTCCCAGCCGAAACACATGTGAATACGGCGTATTCCATCGAATACGGCGTATTCCCCACTTAAAACTCGAACACTTTGAAACAACTCCTATGAATCCGGCGTATTCACGTGAATACGGCGGATTCCCAATTTCTAAACTTTGAGTACGGCGTATTACTCTGAATACGGCGTATTCCCACCTGTGACCGCACACAAACCCTCGGCTAAAACGATGAACGAGTAAAAGACACGCTTGATCCGACGGATCATCGGTGATCCGGTGGATCCTTTTTAAACTCGAATGAATACGGCGTATTCACCAGAATACGGCGTATTCCCCTATTTTCGAATGAATACGGCGTATTCACCAGAATACGGCGTATTCCCCTGATTTGGCCCGAATCCGGCGTATTCACCAGAATACGGCGTATTCACCCTTTTTGGTCCAGTCACTGACTTTTGCATTGTAATATAATGTACAAACAATTAATGGTACAGAATGCTACGACATGGGACTTAGAACTAGACGGACATATTATTGAGACATGATACTTCGGACAATTACAACGACAACTACATTTATATCTATGGACATCAACAACGACGACAACTAATATATATATCAGAATATATATTCAACTATATAAGCATATATGCTTATACATTTCGGACGATTTGACAAACAAACATAACTTGGGAAAAATGTTATTTATTTTCCAACAACAAACATCAACGAAATACACAAACTTAAGAAATTGATAATTTCTTCAAACGAATAAACTATTAACATAAGTAAACAAAGTACTTATAGTTAATACATTGCTGTGTATAGGTTGACTACGTTTGGGCTTCGTTATCTTATCTCGCTAGCATTCACATCCGAGCACTCACTGTGAGTTCACAAACCCCTTTTAAATGTTTTAATGTTTTAAAACCTCGGGGTGGAAAACATAGAAATCGTATGTATATTTGCATGCGACAACTGATTTAAATACTAGATGTATTTACTTAAACTATTGATGAACTGTTTGTGAAAGGGTATTTCACACAACGATTTGAACTGTGTTTTATGAAGAGGTACTTCATACTTGAACTGTTTGTGAAAGGGTATTTCACACGACGATTTGAACTGTGTTTTATGAAGGGGTACTTCATACTTGAACTATTTGTAAAAGGGTATTTCACACAACTATTTGAACTATGTTTTATGAAATGTTTTTCATAACTATTTTGGGAATTTAGGCAACGAATCTTGGTACGGATCTAGGCTGAACGATGTAGTGCATAAAAGACCTTATGGCTACAGACTATAACCATTAGCTAGGTGACTCTAGCCACTGAGTATACGGATAGTACTATCGCCGTGACGACCCTCCTACGGATTTTGGGAGCGTATACTTAAATGTCCTACTTGGCACAACAACAACAGATTAGGGTCGTGGTTCGGTTATAGGGTTAGATCGGGTTACCTTACTTGACAGGTTTAGCTCACTTTTCAAGGGATCACCGTCTAAATATTCCCACTAAACTAATGATTAGGAAAGGATTTCCTACGTACACTGAATTGGAAATGTTAATCTTTATTTAGGTTAACTTGTGTTTCCTACTGATAACTGATTTGGGAAATGTTATTTGTTAATAACTTGTGTTTCCTACTACAACTACAACTGATTTGGGAAATGTTATTTGTTAATAACTTGTGTTTCCTACTTGACAAACAACACTTATTTGGAAATGTTATTCTTAAATGATTAACTTGTGTTTCCTACATAACAAACAAACTTGTGAATTCACTCAACAAATTTTGTTGACGTTTTACTCTATGTTTTTCAGGGAATTAGCAGCGTAAGTAAGATCTGCATGCATTATCAGGACGGACTACCCTGGACTTGTTAGGATGCCACTACTTTTGGGACACTTGGATTTCCTCTGTATAACTGCAACTACTGCAGTCATACCTATGAAATCTACTTTTGATATTATGTATTTTATGAAATACTGATTTCAACCACTACTATTACTGTTACTACTTTTCAAGTGGTAATCTTTTGTAAAACTTTAACTAATGGCATCTTAATCTATTTCGTTCTGCGATAATCATATGCTCTGAGTATGTATGTAAATGTGGGTTGTGTATTACTGCTCGCAGCCCCGCCACGTCACTAAGCTTCCGCGATTTACTCTTGTTAACTGTAATTACCGTTTGGCGGGGTGTGACAGACTTGGTATCAGAGCCATTGGTTATAGCGAACTAGCAGTCTTTAAGTGACTTGGAACCTTAGAGACCTAGACTATAGCCTTGGCTAGAACATTTGTGCATTCATGCATACATACTTTGCATACAACTAACATACGACTGACACGCCACACTCAATTTCTTTTGTCACAGTATGTCTAGTCAATCACATTACCATGTTTACGCTTCGGATGAAGAGCCGACCGAGGCTACTTTTGAGGGTCCCGCGATGACAGTAGGGGATGAGTCATCAGTTCATGTGAGAGCTATGTCTGATGACACTAGTGATGCTTACTTAGTACCACCTCCGACCGCACCTGTGGTCACTCCTACCCCTACACCACCTGTTGCGAGTACCTCTCGTGTGCCTGTACCTCGGATGACAGCTAGGATCTGTGTTCGGGATTTTCCCAGGGGACCACTCGCGCCGCGCGATAAGGCGCCAGTGACTGAGTCTGAGGTTCCAGTTGTCGAGCCGCCACAGAAGAGGCTCCGACCTTCTCATCTGGACTGGATGCCTCGAGTATTGAGAGAGTGGAGATCACTAGAGGGTATTCCCTCGACCTTTGAGTTTGGAGAGTCCTCCCACTCACCACCATCTGCATATCTCACTAGTGAGCCTCTGGAGCTCACTGTGCCTACCTTTGTAGCTGTGGTTCACACCATGTTTAGGATATCATCTAGCAGGAGCAGAGATTTGATGGAGCTACTGAGTGATGCCTCCCGCACTGACATGGATATGGCTATGCTCCATCAGAGGATGGATTTTGTGGAGACTCACCGTCAGACAGACTGGCAGAGTCTAGCATCCACCCGTGCACGCGTTGCAGCTTTAGAGAGGCGTGCTAGGGTGTCAGAGATTGTAGCTAGTGTTTGTGTGATGACTGCAGCAGTGATGGTTGCGGTTAGGATGTATTTACCATGGTTCCGTTAGGCCTGTGTGTGGCGGTTGTGCCTACACCATATTAGACTATTACTTTTGGGGAAATATATGTATGTATTAATTATGGACTAGCTGTATGTTGGATGGAACTTTGTTAGTAGAATGGGTATATGTATAGGAAACCCATCATCTTTTGTATAACGCTAACCATCGATGGGTATATTAAAAATCCCATCTCATTTTGTACTAAACTCATGTAACAGCGTTATGATCTTTAATATATAATGTATGCTTGGTTTACGTCTCGTATTCATTATGCTTATTATCAACCATGTTATTTCCTCTTACAACTGTCGACTTGTGATTAAACCTATACTTTATCGACACTTTGTGACCAACTCTTGTAAACCCTGAAACATTTTACAGCTTGATGATTGATTATTCTTGAGAACCTCTGAAATTTACAGTGTTAAACGACAATGAAAAGAAATATGTATTGGACATTATATAATGACGCCTGGCCAACGTGATTATATTATGCTAGATACATGTGGGTGTTTCAAAGTTGTATGGCACGTGTTGTAAAATTCTATTCATTCATCTTTTCATGTCATTCATTTCTATCAAATGTGAATCTTTGATCTATTCACATTCAATATCTCAACATTAACACTCTGCATTTTATTCATCGCAGAGCTGAATCATGCCTCCCAAACGACGAGTCACTAGAACAAGTCAAAAGACGACTACGCCTCCACCACCACCACCCACCGAAACCACTGAACAAATGATCGCACGAAGAATAGCTGAAGGTATTGCTGAATATGAGGCAAGCCGTAGTCGTGAACCTGGAGCTAACAACAGTGGATCTACCCCTGTTAATACTGAGACACTCGTAAAATGCTAGCCGAGGGTGTTCATACAAAACATTTCAGGCTTGTAAGCCGATTTCTTTTCGTGGCACCGAGGGTGCAATTGGTATGATTCACTGGATAGAGAAAACTGAGTCGGTATTGGATATTAGTGACTGTTCACCTGACTGTATGGTGAAGTATGCTGCTTGCACTTTGGCTGACAAAGCGCTCACTTGGTGGAACAGTCAGATCCAATCACTTGGTCGACCAGCTGCTTATTCAATGTCATGGGGAACATTTAAGAATCTGATGTTGGAGGAATTCTGCCCTCGCAGTGAGATGCAGAAAATAGAAACAGAGTTGTGGAACATCACCATGATTGGTGCTGATATTACTGGGTACACCACTAAGTTTCAGGAACTTGCACGTCTAGTGCCACACATGGTGACACCGGAGTATAAGCGTATCGAGCGCTACATATACGGTCTGGTACCGCAAATCCGCAGTCTGGTAACATCATCTAAACCGGACTCATTCAGGAGTGCTGTTACTCTAGCACAAAGTTTGACCGAGGAGGCAGTCAGGATGGGAAATCTGACTAAGAAAGCTGTGTCGGGAAAAGGTGAACCGAACAGTACTGATGTTAGTAGTTCTGGTGGTGCAAAGCGAAAGTGGAACGGTAGTGGTACTGATCGTCAGGGTCAGCAGAACAAGAAATCTTCTGGAAATGCGAAAGCATATGTTGCCACTACCACCGAATCGAAACCATACCTGGGTAACAAACCCAAATGTGGTAAGTGTAACCGACACCACGAAGGTGGGTGTGGGTATTGTGGAAACTGTAGGGCATGGGGACATAGAACCCGAGAATGCAAAACTAACCCTCCCCCACGAGCAAACACTGAGCGTCAAAACCAGGGATGTTTTGAATGTGGTGAGCAAGGACACTACCGTAACCGATGCCCTAAGCTCAACAACAACAACCGCGGTAACAACAATAACCGAGCCAACAACATCAACAACCAACCGGCTCAAGGAAGGGCATTCGTGATCGGGGCACAAGAGGCACCCCAGGACCCTAACACCGTCACTGGTACGTTTCTTGTAAACAATCATTATGCCTCTGTGTTAATTGATTCGGGTGCTGATTTAAGTTTTGTGTCTACTGAATTTAGACCACTATTAGAACTTGAATCCCGTAAGTTAGACAACAAGTATACCATAGAATTAGCCGATGGTGAGTTGATCGAATCAGGAGAAATAGTACCGGGATGTACCTTGGAGTTAGAAGGTCATCTCTTCGAAATAGACTTACTACCGGTTAAGTTGGGAAGTTTTGACGTTGTAGTCGGTATGGATTGGTTATCTAAGAACCGCGCTGAGATCATATGTCATGATAAACTGGTACGATTATCACTGTCAACAGGAGAAACACTTGTGGTTCAAGGTGAGAAACGAAAAAGTACCACAAAAATGATTTCGTGCTTGAAGGCCAGTAAGTATCTCCGAAAGGGGTACCAAGCATTTTTGGCACACATTGTAGAAAAGAAAACTGAGGAGCGACGTATAGACGATGTGCCCATTGTACGCGACTATCCAGGAGTATTTCCTGATGAGTTGCCGGGATTGCCACCCCCACGACAAATTGAGTTTCACATTGACCTGGTGCCAGGAGCCGCACCTATCGCACGTGCACCTTATCGTCTAGCTCCCTCGGAAATGCAAGAATTATCTACACAACTACAAGAACTTCTAGACTTAGGATTCATCCGACCGAGCTTTTCCCCTTGGGGAGCTTCCGTTTTTTTTGTTAAGAAAAAGGATGGATCTATGCGGATGTGCATCGATTATCGTGAACTAAACAAGGTAACTATCAAGAACCGATACCCGTTACCACGCATTGATGATCTGTTTGATCAACTGCAAGGATCGAGTCATTATTCAAAAATTGACCTGCGATCTGGTTACCACCAACTTAAGGTACGAGAAGAGGATGTACCGAAAACTGCTTTTAGGACTCGTTACGGTCACTACGAGTTTCTAGTCATGCCTTTTGGGCTGACCAACGCACCAGCAGTATTCATGGATTTGATGAACAGAGTGTGCAAACCCTATTTGGATAAATTCGTCATTGTGTTTATTGACGACATCTTGGTATACTCACGATCGAAAGAGGATCACGAGCAACATCTGAAGCTTGTACTCGAACTACTACAAAAAGAGAAGCTCTATGCAAAGTTCTCTAAGTGCGAATTTTGGATACGAGAGGTCCAATTCCTTGGTCATGTGATAAATGACAAGGGAATTCACGTAGACCCATCCAAAATTGAGGCAATCAACAACTGGGAAGCACCGAAAACCCCAACTGAAGTACGACAATTTCTTGGTCTAGCTGGCTATTACAGGCGATTCATCGCAAACTTTTCAAAGATAGCCCAGCCACTTACCACATTAACTCAAAAAGACAAGAAATTTGAGTGGAATGAGAAGCAAGAGAATGCATTCCAACTATTGAAACAGAAACTGAGCAGCGCACCCATACTATCCCTACCTGAAGGAGTAGATAATTTTATTGTTTACTGTGATGCTTCGCATCAGGGATTGGGTTGCGTACTGATGCAAAACGAAAAGGTCATTGCTTACGCATCACGACAACTAAAAGTGCATGAGAAAAACTATACAACTCATGATTTGGAATTGGGAGCCGTTGTTTTTGCACTGAAGATCTGGAGACACTACCTATACGGTACAAAGTGTACGATATTCACTGATCATAAGAGCCTACAACATATATTCGACCAGAAGGAACTTAACATGAGACAAAGACGTTGGGTCAAATTACTTAACGATTACGACTGTGAAATAAAGTATCACCCGGGTAAAGCTAACGTAGTAGCAGATGCCCTGAGTCGTAAGGAACGAATCAAACCTCGAAGAGTTCGAGCCTTGGGATTAACGATCCACTCGAATCTCATTACTCAAATTCGCGAGGCACAAGAACTTGCTTTCACATCCGAACGCCTTAAGGATGAATCCTTGAAAGGGATGGAAAAACAACTCGAGAAAAAGGACAACGGAGTGTTATACTTCATGAACCGAATTTGGGTACCATGCGTAGATGAGTTACGCAAGCTGATTTTGGATGAGGCGCACAAGTCCAATTACTCGATACATCCTGGTGCGGACAAGATGTACCAGGACTTGAAAGGCTTCTACTGGTGGCCTGGAATGAAACGTGACATTGCCACCTACGTTAGCAAATGCTTAACTTGCTCGAAGGTAAAGGTGGAATACCAAAAGCCGTCTGGGCTTTTGCAACAGCCTGAGTTGCCCAAATGGAAATGGGAGCAAATAACAATGGACTTCATTACGAAATTACCTAGAACGGCATCGGGAGCAAATGCCATATGGGTGATTGTCGATCGATTGACGAAATCAGCCCACTTCCTCGCTATTAAAGAAACGGATGGAATGGAGAAACTAGCTAAAATCTATATTAAAGAGATTGTTTCTCGGCATGGTGTGCCACTATCCATCATCTCTGATAGAGATGCACGATTCACTTCTCGCTTTTGGCAAACATTACAACAGGCAATGGGTACTCGACTTGATATGAGTACTGCCTATCACCCGCAGACTGACGGCCAAAGTGAGCGAACTATACAGACGCTCGAAGACTTGTTGCGAGCATGTGTGATAGACTTTGGAGGTAACTGGGATACTCACCTACCTCTAGCTGAATTCTCTTACAACAATAGTTATCACACGAGTATACAGATGGCACCATTTGAGGCGTTATATGGACGCAAGTGCCGATCACCACTCTGTTGGGCAGAGTTGGACGACAGACAACTATCTGGACCCGAACTTGTCCAGGAAACCACTGACAAAATAACTCAAGTATTGAGCCGACTGAAAGCGGCACGAGATCGACAAAAGAGTTACGCTGATAACCGCCGTAAACCTCTTGAGTTTCAAGTAGGGGACAAGGTCCTACTAAAAGTATCTCCCTGGAAAGGAGTAGCACGATTTGGCAAACGAGGAAAGCTGAACCCACGATACATCGGACCATTTGAAATCCTTGCTAGGATTGGTCCTGTCGCTTACAAGCTCAAACTACCTCAAGAGCTTAGTAGCATACACGATACTTTCCACGTTAGCAACCTCAAAAAGTGTATTTCTGATGAAACACTTATCCTTCCTCCGGACGAAGTCTTCATTGACTCAAAACTTAACTTTGTGGAGGAACCTGTTGAAGTTATGGATTCTAAAACGCAGAAACTTCGACACAAACGAATCAAACTGGTTAAAGTTCGTTGGAACTCGAAGCATGGCCCAGAGTTTACCTGGGAACGAGAGGATGAAATACGAAAGAAATACCCCAACCTATTTGAGAGCGTGACCGAGACTCACGGCTCGACTTAAATCTCGGGACGAGATTTCACTAACGGGGGGAGAATGTGACACTCCTCCAAATTAGGTATATAACTATACTTAATTACATGCATTTCTTACGCTAATTCCCTGCATTTGTTTTAAACTAAACCTATGATGTGATATGAGTCTAGCGAGCCCAAAGCAATAATACAAAAAGTATTACATTATACGTAGTATTTATAAATTACGTACGAACGTATCGGAACTAAGCCGACAAAAATAATTACCAGATTTGGTGACATGAAATAATTAATAATTCAATTATTAATTACGAGTATTTATATATCTATAACATATAGATAAAACGGTTCAATGATACATTTAACATATAATGTATCATATAACGAACAGAAACAATTCTAAAACGTACCTAAAAGGTCAAAATCTGAAAAATGTTATTTTTCTAGTACGTTTTCAAGTATTTAGAACATTACTTCGAATTATGAATTCGAAACTCAACCAAAATTTGGCGCTCATTTGGACGTGCGCAGTAAAATGTACAACTACTAAAAATAATGATAATCTCATCATCCTGAAAATATATTACGAACCAGGAGAGCTTCTACAAAATAAAAATATAAAATGTTAAATTTTATATTGCTATAATTATACCCGTACACGAAATTAACGGGCTAAAAACTACCAATAATACTCCTAACCAAAATATCTGGCGACATTTTATCACACCCTCCATACTCACGTTTGAAAATCTGGAACCAAAACTTCTGCTATACATTTTACCTCCATCTCCAATAATTCATTCAAAACCATTTCTTCTTTTTCATCTTGTTTGTGCGTGTGTGTGTACTGGAGCAAGCAGCAGCAGCAAAAGAAAGAAGCTGAGCTTCATCTTCACCACTTCATCATCTTCACAAACATCACACAAACACAAACACTAAACAAAATGGGTTCTTGATCATCCTCATCATCGTTTGTCATCATCATCAACAGGAATCATAATCAGCATCTCCACCTTAACATCATTGTGAGGATCAAACTTTCCATTTTATTTCATTTCTAAAATTTCTTAAGTTATTATGATTGTTGATGATTGTTGTAATAAGTTGTTAAAAACTTGTTATAATAGGTTTATATAACATATTAAGGTGTTAGATCATGTTAAAAGACGGTTACATATATAAACCCGTATATATTTGAAATAACAGAGACGAACCAGAACATGAAAAACCATTGAATCCGGCGGATTCCCAGCCGAAACACATGTGAATACGGCGTATTCCATCGAATACGGCGTATTCCCCACTTAAAACTCGAACACTTTGAAACAACTCCTATGAATCCGGCGTATTCACGTGAATACGGCGGATTCCCAATTTCTAAACTTTGAGTACGGCGTATTACTCTGAATACGGCGTATTCCCACCTGTGACCGCACACAAACCCTCGGCTAAAACGATGAACGAGTAAAAGACACGCTTGATCCGACGGATCATCGGTGATCCGGTGGATCCTTTTTAAACTCGAATGAATACGACGTATTCACCAGAATACGGCGTATTCCCCTATTTTCGAATGAATACGGCGTATTCACCAGAATACGGCGTATTCCCCTGATTTGGCCCGAATCCGGCGTATTCACCAGAATACGGCGTATTCACCCTTTTTGGTCCAGTCACTGACTTTTGCATTGTAATATAATGTACAAACAATTAATGGTACAGAATGCTACGACATGGGACTTAGAACTAGACGGACATATTATTGAGACATGATACTTCGGACAATTACAACGACAACTACATTTATATCTATGGACATCAACAACGACGACAACTAATATATATATCAGAATATATATTCAACTATATAAGCATATATGCTTATACATTTCGGACGATTCGACAAACAAACATAACTTGGGAAAAATATTATTTATTTTACAACAACAAACATCAACGAAATACACAAACTTAAGAAATTGATAATTTCTTCAAACGAATAAACTATTAACATAAGTAAACAAAGTACTTATAGTTAATACATTGCTGTGTATAGGTTGACTACGTTTGGGCTTCGTTATCTTATCTCGCTAGCATTCACATCCGAGCACTCACTGTGAGTTCACAAACCCCTTTTAAATGTTTTAATGTTTTAAAACCTCGGGGTGGAAAACATAGAAATCGTATGTATATTTGCATGCGACAACTGATTTAAATACTAGATGTATTTACTTAAACTATTGATGAACTGTTTGTGAAAGGGTATTTCACACAACGATTTGAACTGTGTTTTATGAAGAGGTACTTCATACTTGAACTGTTTGTGAAAGGGTATTTCACACGACGATTTGAACTGTGTTTTATGAAGGGGTACTTCATACTTGAACTATTTGTAAAAGGGTATTTCACACAACTATTTGAACTATGTTTTATGAAATGTTTTTCATAACTATTTTGGGAATTTAGGCAACGAATCTTGGTACGGATCTAGGCTGAACGATGTAGTGCATAAAAGACCTTATGGCTACAGACTATAACCATTAGCTAGGTGACTCTAGCCACTGAGTATACGGATAGTACTATCGCCGTGACGACCCTCCTACGGATTTTGGGAGCGTATACTTAAATGTCCTACTTGGCACAACAACAACAGATTAGGGTCGTGGTTTGGTTATAGGGTTAGATCGGGTTACCTTACTTGACAGGTTTAGCTCACTTTTCAAGGGATCACCGTCTAAATATTCCCACTAAACTAATGATTAGGAAAGGATTTCCTACGTACACTGAATTGGAAATGTTAATCTTTATTTAGGTTAACTTGTGTTTCCTACTGATAACTGATTTGGGAAATGTTATTTGTTAATAACTTGTGTTTCCTACTACAACTACAACTGATTTGGGAAATGTTATTTGTTAATAACTTGTGTTTCCTACTTGACAAACAACACTTATTTGGAAATGTTATTCTTAAATGATTAACTTGTGTTTCCTACATAACAAACAAACTTGTGAATTCACTCAACAAATTTTGTTGACGTTTTACTCTATGTTTTTCAGGGAATTAGCAGCGTAAGTAAGATCTGCATGCATTATCAGGACGGACTACCCTGGACTTGTTAGGATGCCACTACTTTTGGGACACTTGGATTTCCTCTGTATAACTGCAACTACTGCAGTCATACCTATGAAATCTACTTTTGATATTATGTATTTTATGAAATACTGATTTCAACCACTACTATTACTGTTACTACTTTTCAAGTGGTAATCTTTTGTAAAACTTTAACTAATGGCATCTTAATCTATTTCGTTCTGCGATAATCATATGCTCTGAGTATGTATGTAAATGTGGGTTGTGTATTACTGCTCGCAGCCCCGCCACGTCACTAAGCTTCCGCGATTTACTCTTGTTAACTGTAATTACCGTTTGGCGGGGTGTGACAAACAACTTGTGTGAACTTGAAACATTATCTTGATGATCGCAATGAAAATTTCCATGAAGAATTTATCTGTATTTCAACATATAATCTTCAAAATGATTTAGATGTTACAGTAAGATTCATCACAAGTAATATTATCTGTTTTGAAGATATTAATAATGTAAGCATGTGATGAATTTAGATGTTAAAAATGAATATCATTCAGCACAAGTAATATTAACATTAACATATAACCTTCAAAATGATTTAGATGTTACAACAATATTATCTATTTATAATATTACTTGTGATGAATCTTATCTATTTTCAATGAACATTCTAAGTAACGCAACAGTAACAAAAACCATATGAATTCAATTTTAAAGGAACATTGGAACTAGAAGCATCATAGAAGCTACCAAAACAACATTATAAACATCCACAAACAGATTAAATACACAAAGATATTAAAAATAGTTAAGATTCATCACAAGTAATATTATCATTAACTGAGAACAGCATCATGAACAAATAAGTTTGCATAATTAAAATTTATATTTGTGAATAGTTACCCACAGAATGAAGAACATACGAATTCGACTCTAATGAGAGATTGGAGCTAGAATTCATCACAATAGCTGCGAAAACACAATTACAAAGTTAAAACCTAAAAAAGTGGACAATTGAACTCAATGAAAACTGAAACATTGAACAATTGAAATCAAAATTGAAATCATAAACACAAAAATTAGCAAATCACTGACCTAGAATTGATAACTAAATGGAATTTGCTTGAATGAATCGATTAATCGCGAAGAGGAGTAACGAAATTGAATCAATCGGTAGCTTCTTAATTGTTGTGTTGAGAAACGAACTTGAATTTAATTGCATGATTCAATTAATCGCTACTGAATGCTAAAGTGAATTGCGTGAAGAGAGATCAGAAATAGAAATACAATAAAACCTCGTGCTGTTCTTTACATTATTGATAAAACAATATTTAATTAAATTGAAAAATAAAATGTCAAAAGGCATATGTACCCTCATCACCTTTAAATAGGCTAAACCAGTAACAAGGAAAAGAGGCGCTGGAGCTGCAAAATAGAACTGATCTGATGGTTATAAGAGCACTTCCCCCCTTCCCTAAGATCAAGGGCTTCCCTTTGGATCCTCTCACTATATATATATATATATATATATATATATATATTGAACCAAACCCCATTAAGAGTTTAAGACACACAACTATTTACAACATACATTACAAAGTTTGTAAATTCATTACTTTTGTGGATGATAGGCTTGTTACAATCCGGATAGAAAGGTCAAAGAGGATAATAAGTCTAGAAAATGTTGGTCATGCATGGTTCTACGTAGACGTGCAAACCGGTCATCGGTTTTTTGAAAAACCGATTGAAAAACCGAAACCGGTTTTTATAAAAACCGGTTATATAATAACGGAAACCGGTTTCCCAAACCCGAACCGGTTATGACCGGTTATAGGTTTTTTGGCCCATCGGTTTTTTTCCGGTTTTTTAACCGGTTTTAACCGGTTATTATAAAAAACCGGTTTTAACCGGTTTTTTTCGAAAAAATATCACAAACGGCTAGTAGCCGTTGGAGGAGCGGGATTTCGAATTTTTTGGACTTTTTGGGGTGCTTTTGCCCCCTCACTTGCACTATAAATAGACCTAGTTAGTTTGGGTTTAAATCACACCAAATTCTCTTCTTTTCTCTCATATTATATACATTTCTATCATATTCTATCAAAAACTATATATATATATATATACACTTTTACTTTCCGAAATGGAAAATACACAATCTCAAGCTTCCGGTTCCGGTTCCGTTGCTAGCAATGTACGAAAGAAAGTTTACACAAATGAAGATGTCGTGCTTGTTAAAAATACGACCCGGAACCAAGAAATTTGGGTGAATTACGATTTGTGCATTATGAATGATGGGGCGAGTAAGGCTCGTTGCAAGAGATGTGGGAACTTTTATAACGCCTCATCAAACTCCACATTACGAGCTCACATGACCACGGCTTGTAAATCGGTTAGTCAAGATCCATCACAAGCGACACTTGGTTCGGATGGTGGTGTTTTTATATACGACAATGATGCGCTTCGAGAAGATTTTACAAAGTTTGTCATCCAAGAGGCGCTTCCATTCAACCACTTCGACAACCAACGACTTACGGGTATCATCAAAAAGAGACTACAACCGCGATACCAACAAGTAAGTCGTACTACCCTAAGAAACGATGCTTTTAAATTATGGAAAAATGCTAAAAAAGATATAATTGATGGTTTTCTAAACTATAAACATGGTGTTTCTATTACTTGTGATGTTTGGACCGCACCACATGGAACGGCAAATTCTTATTTAGCCGTTACCGCCCATTGGTTTCATCCCGATTCTTGGTTATTGATGAAACGTACTATTGCTTTTAAATTGTTTGGTTATCCGCATACGGGATGTAACTTGCGAAAAATTTTAAATGACACTTTAATTGAATATAATCTAGACGATAAAGTTTTTACAATTTCACTAGATAATGCGTCAAACAATACAAGAGCAATGAATTTACAAAAATTACGTATAAAACCAATTTTAAATGGCGCTTTTTTTCATTCTCGTTGTGTTGCTCATATTATAAATTTGGCCGTACAAGCGGCATTAAAAATATGTGATAATTTACGACAAAAATTTAAGAGTTTATTAGTAACTATATATAGTTCTAGTAACGAACGTCAAGCTAAATATAGACGTTTTCGTGTACAATGTGGTGAAACTCCCCTAGGACCATGCTATGATAATAATACTAGGTGGAATTCTACTCACGATATGTTTGAAAATATTTTAAGACAACGTGAAACTTTAAATGCTTTTAATACGTTGTTAGTTGATAGAAATAAGTCCGTACCTATAACCGATAATGAATGGGATCAACTTTACGATTTAACTTCTTTTTTAGTAGTTTTTAAAGATGCTACTACTATCCTTTCGGGTGTATATTACCCAACTAGCTCCTTAGTTCTAAACCAAGTTTTTATAATGACCGAAAAATTAAAAGAATTTGAACTTTCGTCATATCCAATGTTTAGAAAAATGGTTAGAGTTATAAAAAAGAAATTTATAAAATATTTTGGTAACATGCCTTTGGTTTTTACTTGTGCCGCCGCACTAAATCCAACTATAAATGTTGGCGGCGTACAACGTATACTCACAACAATTTTGGAAAATTTGGACTTAAACTTAACCGACGACCCGAACTATATTCCAAATGAAATTACTCGATTTGAAAATGGTTTTACACAATTATTTGAGATTTATGCGTCAAAAATTGGTTACCAACCAAATCCAATTGTTGACTCCATGCGGGCGGGAACATCTCGGGCATCATCTAGTGACATAAGCGTAAACCTTTATAATGCTTTACTTGAAGACGCTTCAAAGCGTCAACGCACATCGGCTCCAACAAGCGAGTTGGGACACTATAAGTCTACAAACTTTTTAACCACTTTAAGTGTTGACCAATTTCGTAATTTTGACATTTTGAGTTGGTGGAAAGAAAGAGAAGTACAATTTCCAATTTTATCCGCTATGGCTCGGGATTTATTAGCCGTCCAAGCTTCGACTGTAGCTTCCGAATCGGCTTTTTCTACTAGCGGTAGAATCATATCGGAAAGAAGGTCAAGACTAACCGCTGAATCCGTGGAAGTATGTGTATGTTTGAAAGATTACTTGGATGGGGTAGATAGGATACAAAATGTAACAACGTTGGAAGGCCCACTATTAGGTAATGTTGAAGATATTATCCAAGAAGAAGAAGTCGCATTAGGGATATCACCTCCAACGACCGAATTAGATGAAGGTGAATTTGAAGAACTTGAAGTTGAATCCGTGGATGAGGATGAAGTTTGGGATGACATAATCACATAAGTAGTTAAGTGTATCCGGGTGATGGCCATGCCGAAGCTCGATATACTTTACTACACGATTACATTTTCGGGTGATGGCCATGCCGAAGCTCGAAATTTATTTGTATTTTATATTTTTAGTTGTAATTGTATCATTCAAATAAAAGTTATGTTTGTATTTTATATTTTTAGTTGTAAGTGCATTATTTATAATAAAAGTTATGAAGACTTTTTCGATTCAATAATATTTTAAGAAGACTTATATAAGACTTTTGTTTAAGTTATTGTTTAATTATGTTTCCATTACTAATGTTCTATGAATTCAATAAAAAAAATTGACCCAAACATTGTTTTTCCTTAAAAAGCTTAACGTTCGAACCACTTGAAAATGGGAGTTGATAAATGCAAGGAAGTTTTTACTAAATCCACGGAAAAGTACAACTCTTTGTGCTTACAGTACCATTTTTTATGCACATGCTTCCTTGAATTTAGTAAAAAATTCCTTGAATGTATCAACTCACTTTGAATTTTATAGAATTTTTAGATTCAATAATATTTTTAGGAAGATTTACAAGCCTTTTGGTTATGTTATTGATCAATTATGTTTACATTACTAATGCTCTACGAAGTTAATGAAAAAAAATTGACCCAAACGTTGATTTTCCTTAAAACGCCTAACGCTCAAACGTGTTTGAATTTTATAGACTTTTTAGATTCAATAATATTTTAAGGAAGATTTACAAGCCTTTTGGTTATGTTATTGATCAAATTTGTTTCCCTTACTAATGCTCTACGAAGTTAATGAAAAAAAATTGACCCAAACGTTGATTTTCCTTAAAACGCCTAACGCTCAAACGTGTTTGAATTTTATAGACTTTTTAGATTCAATAATATTTTTAGGGAGAATTACAAGCCTTTTGGTTATGTTATTGATCAATTATGTTTCCATTACTAATGTTCTACGAAGTTAATGAAAATATTTTGACCCAAACGTTGATTTTCCTTAAAACGCTTAACGCTCGAACGTGTTTAAATTATATAGACTTTTTGGATAAAAGTTATGTTTGTATATTTTATTTTCATTTGTATTATTTAAATTTTGTTATACAATTATACCGAATTCGAATCCGGGAAAAAACCGAAAAAAAATAACCGATTAAAACCGGGTCAAAACCGAAAAAGACCGATTCCGAACATTTAAAACCGAAAAAAACCGATTCCGAAAAACCGAAACCGAAAAAAACCGAAACCGATAAAAAACCGGTTTTTTAAAAACCGGTTTTTAAAAAACCGAAAACCGAAAAAAACCGATTTTTTCGCACCCCCAGTTCTACGATATAAAAAGGGCCCATTAAATAAAAGAATGCCCAAACACATTGGGTTTTACTTCTTCGTATCAAATTAAATCGATGCATGTAAATAGTCAAAAGTTTCGGCGAGCAAACTGAACGTGATTGGTCGAATGCAAGGCAGGGAAAGCACAAACGGGTACATACGATATCAAATACGCATGAACAGTAAAATCCCTGCCATCAATTAATAGTATATAGAATATAGAATAGAATTAAAGGAAACAGAAAATGGCTCATTGCACGATTATAGGGTTACATATTCTATTTTTTTGTTTGAAATATAAGATAACATAAGTATAATTTCACAGAAAAACGATACAATTTCCCTAAACAAATCATATTTCATATTCTTGTCATTACAAATCTAAGATTATGTTCCCCATTTTGTAACAAACTACATGTAACCTTTTTATCGTGAAAACTCATCTCACGTTTCTTTTATCGCGGTTTTTAGCATTTCGTGTTCCCTTCTATGAAATTAGCCCTTGAATACAATCCTACTAGTGGGGCTAACAAGTAACAACAAGTTTTCAACCTAGTTTCGTGTATGCTATTGCTATCTGATCAACAATGACAAATCAATCTAGTAAAATAAACATTGGCATTACACGTGTCTGTATCCTGTATGATTTCTTTGTACCCAAATGAGTCCTTTTAAGATGAAATAATAAAAATGGTAGCATTTGTCACATATGTAACCGACCCTTAGACGTGTTTCATTTTGTTGCTTAACTAAATCATAAACACATGATTGCAAATACAGACAACAAACACAGATAACTACAATTGCAACTAATTTGAGATATTGCGTCCTCACAATGTCAACTTGATCAGAAACATACAACATTAAACGAAGATCTTGGGTTACAATTTCAGCCCCATGTGCTCGGTCTAGAATTAGATGGTGGGTAAACAATAACCCATTACCTGACCTGACCCAACTCGACTATTGGATATACTGGTATTATTAATAATAGTAACATTTACTGATTAACCGGAGACATTCAAAACAGCTCAAATGTGATCGAAACCCTTTTTGTTCCACAAGGGTCACTAGTCAGCAACATACATGATGTGCATATTATAATAACCGATTTCCAGAAAAAATTAAAGATAACAAGGGCCGCAAAGGCTTATATCAACAATAATGGGACAGACACATGAATGGAAGAAACAAAATAATAGCTATAATAATATGTTTTACATGATAAAAAGGCGGATTATTTGCACCACCTTTGACTAAAATAGCCACAAATAAAGTAGCAGCACAAATTGTATCCCCCCCAATAATAACATCTTTAGAGATCAGTTCTTGGTTTAACCAAAAATATTAAAGAAGAATGAAATTTGTTTCAACATAGATGAAACATTCATCATATAAAAATTGTAAAGAAATGTAATACTAGAATTATGGAATAACAGAGATGAGAGAATCAATACCCAAATCTTAATAGGCCTTGCTTCCTTCTTCATCCTTCTGCTTTTCCCTCCATTAGAACCCAAAAGAATATAAAATCTGAACATATTTTGTTTGTCCCGAAACACTTCAACATCCCCCCGCCTGTTATACCAAACCGCATCCACACCCCAAAAGAATATATACTTATATATATCTAGAAATAAGGTTTTGTTTCGTCAACATCTAAGTGAAAATTGAATCATCATCTCTTTGCTTAAGCTACGAGCTGATCAAGTTGCATCTGCTCGAGCCACGCACCTAATACTGAATGGTCAGCTGATTCACCACCATGTGAAAGACCCTCACCACCGGATGTTGCAGCCGCCCCACCACTACCAGAAAGTGGTGCAGCCGCCTTGTTTTTCATCATCTCAGGCGGTGATTCTTTCACAAGTGATTGCACCCATGATAGATCCGGCTCTTCTGCGCCGTTATTGTTGTCGAGTTCAAAAGAAGACGATCTTTTTAATTTCCCAAATTCGTCTGCATTTACAGACCAATCTACTTTGCCAGTTGGAGATCCCCATTTTGACCAAGAAGAAGTATTATTCACAGGTGACCCAACACTAAAAGGACTGTTTGTACCAAGATTTGAGCCTAAGTTTGTTCCGAGCTCTCTGGAGCTGAGACTGCGCAACTGTTGATGCTGCTTTTCACGCTGTGCAAACGCCGAAAGACGAGCACCCATTGGAGATATTGGATCCATGCTTCTTGGAGACATTCTTCCGGGCGATGATGACACACCGAAAGAAGCCTGCAATAGTGCATGGTCTACATTTTTCGGTGAGAACACGTTGGTGTTAATAGGAGAAAGCATGCTTTGCTGCTGTTGGAACTGATTGAGAACAGCTGATTTGTGTGACGGTGAAAAGACACCTGAAGATGCCGCCTGGTCAGAGTATCGCGGTGATGAAGTCAACTCAGCAGAAAAAAGATCTTCAAGATTTGCAGGAGCCAGTGTTTTGGACCGGGTTGGACGGTTCAACGAAAGTGACCCGGATCGAGATTGTGAGTAACATGCCAGATCATTTAGCAGTTGTTGAGACTCGAAATCCTGCAACATGCTCAATTCATCTGGTGGAATATCTCGTGCACTAAGAGATGATCGTAGCCGACTAGACTGAAGGTTGCTTCCAGGCAGATGAAGGGTCGGGACATTTGGCTGAGGCCAAGCAACTGGTGAGTGGTGACCACCATTTGGTGACATCTGTTGATTAAAAGCTGATGGAGACATCACCGAAACTGATGAAGGAGAACCAGGTAGAAGGTTCAAAGCAGCAGCCATATCCATGACACTAGCACCAGCAGCGGTTGACCGAGGAGATGGGACCGCTGATCCAGTGGAGACATACAGTGGTCTAAGCTCCTCGGGCAAATGAGCAAAAAAGCAAACACGTCTACCGCAGCTTGTACCATCTTTGCATAAACGTGTACGGTATTGAGCCGGGTGTAGCCAACATTCAAAAACACCATGAGCATACTCACACATATCCCCTCGTCTACAAGCACCTTTACGGAAATCAGGGCAAGGCACACAGCTATAGTGGTACTTCCTTGGGTCACGTCTACGTGCATTTTCTCCTGGGTGAACAAATGGGCATTCGGTCCAATCATGAGAATAGGCCCGTGAACAGGGCCGGACCTTAAATGAAAACATACGGAACTCATCTGTAGAATAGATGCTGTTTTTAATGTCGGGGAGAGACGGGTCGATTGGATATTCTTTCTTCTCAGTAGAGTTCATGGGCATGTCATTAAACTTTGACATCATTGGAGATGACACCAGCTCTGAAGGAGAACATGGAGAAGAGCCATTATCAGGTGAAGACGACAGGGTCGGGGACCACGAGCTTGAGGTGGTCACTGAAACAGTGAGCTTGCAGTCGTTAATTGAACCATCAGATGCATTGTTCATGAGAAGTTCTTCAAGAGAAGCCCGAACCCCAGACAGTTTTGGAGGTACAACAACCACATCAATGGGTCGATGTCCATTAGCATCTTCAATGTTAGGATCAGCACCCACAGAAAGAAGCAACTTAACCACTTCCACAGCATCAACAGAACCACCAGAGGCCGCACAGTGGAGGGCAGTGCACTTATCAGGACCACAAGTGAAATTAACATCTACTTTAGGCTGCGAAATAATCAATTTCAAAACACTAACGCTTCCATAAGTAGAAGCAACCATTAATGGAGTTCGATGCTCAAGAACAATCTGTTTTGAACCCTTCTTGCGTACATACCAAAGTCCAACCTCATCGATCGCCGAAGGATCTTTCTCGATTGACCGTTTGAAACCCTCAAAGTCATTGTTAGCTGCGTACTCAAGTAAACTGGAAAAAGAATCTTCAGTCTCTACAGTTAGTGGACTCATAACCATTTTGTTAGATTTATTATCTGTAGTCGATGCGGTGGAAGAAGAAGCAGATTTGTTCTGTTCAGGGCCACTACACATTCTTCAAACAGACACTGCAAATCCAAAAACACAAAAGTTGATTAAAATAAGTGCACAGCTAAAGATTAAACTGAACTAACATCTAAGGATCTAATACCAACAAAACTACAAGAAACACAAAAGTCAAACCCAAATATATAGATACACAACCAAGTATCTAAAGATAGTAATTACTAACACTAATGCCAATAAAAGTAGCCTAAGGATCATCAGGTCATAAATAAATTACCCACTTTAGTAGATTATATGATACAAAAAGATGATATATTCATCTTACAAGGCCTATTCAAATAGCATAGCTCTCAAATCATACAAAAATCATCCATTTTGCCAAATAGTTATAAATATTAATCATGCAACATCTATGACATCTTTCCAGGCTAGTTGCAAAAACATTTAAATAATAAATAATCTACAAACTTGCACATTAATCTAAGACTATTGACTAATCATCAATTTTTAAGCGTTGGATTCCAATAGATTTCACATATAATAGCTTGATCTCTCATAATTACCTACATAATCAGTAGTTTTTTCAATGATCTATAAATAAATATTTATAAAAATACAATCAATTAATAAAAAATTTTGAAAAAAGTAATAATAAAACAGTTATTAATTTATCATCTATAATATGTGAAAAAATTGTAAAACCAAAAAGATTCGATCTATGAATCTTCAAATCCTAAAATCACTAGCAAAAAAATCGCATCTTCAACCGCTAGATTCAAGTCAAACACACACAAAATCAACCAAATAAATCACTTACTCGCACATAAAATCAGAACAGATCACAGAATCAACACATATAAACACGGATATTCAACAAATCGAAACCCTGATTGCAAAAACTTACAGATAAATTGCGGTAACGAACTGAAAAAAGCAGCTTGAAAATCACAGATCCAGACGAAAGTAAAAAAAACTTATAGTGAGATCGAAGATAATAACGACGAAAAGCGGAAGCAAATCGCTTCCTCCAACTCCATTTTTACTCGAAAACGATTGATTCAGAAAGATACATAAGATGTCGATACAACCTATGATGATTTTATATATATATCCACATCCACATATATATAATACGGAGTAATTTTTTATTTAATTAATTAATATTCATGTATTTAAATTAAATTAAATTAAATAAAAATATAGCAACAATGAAAGCGAAGTTAGAAGATAGAGAGAGAAACATTGAATAAATGAATTCTAGAGAGAGAAAACGAAAGGTTTTTAATTTATATAGATCGATAGATACAGGATGTGTGTATGTATAGGTTGTGAGTAACGTACAGAAAATGAAAATGAAATGCAAATGAAATTAAAATGAGGGGGCTGCTAACCATACCCCCTGGCCCACTCTTTTTCTGCTCCTACCCCTTTTTTTTTAATTTCTACCCTCTGTTTAGTCTAAAACTGAAACTGATTCTGTACTGAACTAGATCAAACTTAAATAAAATTAGACTGAAAATGGTGGGCCAGGGGGGTAGGAGCAGAATTTTGGGGGTGGGTTTAGATTCAGCCTTAAAATGTAAATGAAATTAAGATTTAATTTAATAATTTTAATTAAAATAAAGTTTTGATGAGGAGTGGAGAGTGGGGACGGGAGGTGTCGGTAAAAAGGGCAGAGGTTAGAGGGTTTAGGTGAGGGACGATGGTGACGGGAAGAACCGGTTGCCGGTGAGTCCACGACGGCGACTTTGGTCGAGTTAATTAAGTGGATTTGAATGAGGATTTGGAGTCCGCAAGAAAAGAAAAGAGCGGACGTGAAAGGGTTTTATGAAGTGGATTGGAATTTGATTATTTTAATGTGGGGTCAAATCCGGAGAAAAAGGAGGCATGGAGCACTCAGCTTATGGAAATCTTGTGTGGATGGATTGTTCACATCAGGTAATTGAGATTTTTGTTTTTATAATGTTTGTGAGGGTGAACTTCACAAGGGCATGTCTATTTAGAAGAGCAGGGAAGGCAAGTTTAACATACCGTAAATTATGTAGTGGATCGAAAATAAAATGCAGTAGACTAAAAATAAAATGCAGTAGATGGACCTAAAATAACAAAAAAATAAAATGCAGTGGATCAAAAATAAAATACAGTGGACCAAAAAGCAATGGACAAAAAATAAAATGCAGTAGACGGATCAAAAATAACCAAAAATAAAATGTAGTGGATCAAAAATAAAATGCAATTGACCAAAAAGTTGTTGTTTTTGAATGAAAAAATTTTTGCCCTCCCTGCTCCTCCAAACTAGTCTGCTCCTCTGATCCTCTTTTTAAATTTTATTGTTGAGAATTTTGTAGTGTAGTAGACAGTGTTCTGAACAGTGTTTTCATAGTTAATTTTTATATTTTTGATAAATGTGAGCAAAACAAAAATTAAAAAACAAAAAAAAAAAGTTAGAAAGCAGCGTCTGATTCAAGACGGCATTCGAGGACAATCTTGAGGATTTCGTTGAGCACACCGAAGCGGTGTGGCAGAATACTGTGTTGAAAGGAAAACGCCGACGGGAACGATTGCACTCTGTGTGCTCTTATTGGGTGTGTTTGGCAACAAGCGGCTTGAGTCGAAGATTGTGGCTATAGCTAGAGTTGATGGTTGGAGATTGTGACTGGAGCTGGTTATTGTGGCTGAAGTAGCTTCTACGAAAAGGGATTTTAGGGAATTCTCAGAGATTCTTCTTCTATTAATCATTGTTAATCTTTTGTTTGCCAAACAATGATTGTTAACTTTTAGGAGATTGAAATTGTGAAAACTAGAAGCTCAATCCCCTAAAATCCCTTATTTTGATTGTGTCAAACACATCCATTGACTTAAATTTATGGTAAAAATATGTTGAACCAATGATATTAAATGATAAATTTTATATATATGTTAATTATTTTATGATAATAATAAAATATATTTTTTCACATTATATGTTAATGTTAATTTTTTCACATTATATGTTAATGTTAATTTATCTTGGTTTGAGATTGGAGAGGCAGGTGGCTTAGACCATTTATAATGTGTCCCTTTCAAGTGGCGTTCATGGTTATAGTGAGCTTCGTGATGTAGGGCGTTGTGGTTGGGTTAACGGGCACACCAATGCCCATTTGTGGGAACCACGCGACATTTTATTTTTTTTCTTTTTCCTTTTCATTTTATTTTTACCTTTTTTAGTATAAACAAAATTAATTTGGTGGGACTTACCCTCCAAAACATGGTGTTACCATTGCAAGGATTGTGGAATAACATCATGTTATGCTGACGTGGCACCCATAACGCCCATTGCCATTGCAGAGGGTCTTATAGATGAAAAGAGAGTCAGACAATTTCAGCCCTTGATTTTTTGATTTACGACACATATTCAATACATAATAAACGTAGATTGCATCTTTACTCTTATAAATTTGAGTGTATTCTGCCCCCTCTAAATTTGACTGATGTGCTAAATCTAGTTATAAAATTTATCGTTGTTTAGTAAACCAAAAAGTACCTCGCTAGACCAATACACAACCGGGCAGTGGACCCTATCGCATAGTAGTATAGTTGGGTAAGTTCGGGTTCGAACACAGGGAACTAGATTGGATGATCAATAGAAGTGTGAGCAATTTAAAAAGAGAAAATAAAATGTGGTTGGTTTGTGTGACCGAATTGTCACGTTGCTTAAAACTACGAAATTTTAGTTAAACTAGGCAAGTGGACTCTTTAGAGTCAAAGTGATTGATTTGGAACTTTCAAATATTAAAAACTATACTTGCTTGGATTAGATCGTTAGTGATTTCGGGGTGTAAAGTTAAAACCGGTTATTTTATGCAAACAATTTTCCATCAAACCTAGGCTTAACATTCGCCATCACCTAATAATTCAACTTCAATTTACAAACCCATGATTCAATCAAATAACGGACATTCGCCATAGTTACCTATTTGCATATTTGAGCTTAACTTGTTAACCTATTCCAAAACCGCATCCGCAATCAAGTTCAACAATTTATAGACAAAAAGTTGACAACAATTCACTAGATAGAAAACGTTCGCTATATCTATTAGCAAATTATCAAACAAGTTAATTATTTGACATCAAGCTCAAATACACAAATAATTGATTAAACACAAGTTCAAGTTAAAAGAGTTTATGATTCATCCAAACGAAAGACATTCGCCAAATCCGCTAACTCAAATCATACTAGTTAACTAGCTTCACTTGTAATAATTTTCGCATTCGCTAAAATAGATTCATTCATACATTTCATACAAATGACAAGTATTTTTATTAAACAACAAACATTCGCCATAGTTGTTTAGTCAAAATACCCACAAGTTAAACCACATCAACTAGTTACATACAAATTTATGGATGAATCTTAAACTCGAAGCATAAATCAAACACCAAATATAACACCCCTAGTCACTAACTAGTTCATCCAAGCAAGTATAACAAAACCTAGCCAACCATCATAATCACATCATCATACACACAAAACATCAAAGAAACCAAGGAAATCATGATTATATTTGGATAAAATTGCAAACCGAGTTCTTACAATGTCGGGATGATGATTGTTAGTAACCGAGAGATGCTACACCAAAGGAAATCTTCAAGAAAATGAAAGAAAACCTTCAAGAACACCAAAATCGCCACCTAGTGACTGGTTTTTGTGTGTGATTTCGTGTGTGAAAAAGTTGGTGAGATTCAATAGTGAAAAGTGCTTTTTCTAGCCAAAAAGTGATCTGCCGCCCAAACTACCCGGCGGGTTGTGTTATCACCCGGCGGGTCCTTTGAAATTTGTGGAACCCGGCTGCTCGAACATATAACACGGCGGGTCATGTGAAGAAACACAACCCGGCGGCTCAGTAGGATCACCCGCCGGCTTCTACAGGGGTCAAACGGCCGAATTTCTCTGTGACCAACAAATGGTGGAAAAGTTAATTCACCCGGCGGCTATCCTAACTCACCCGACTGTTAACCATACAAACCCGGCGGCTTGATTAATCAACCCGCCGGCTTCTACAAGATTATATGACCCGGCTGCTACATACCCCAAGCCGGCGGCTTCAAGCTATTTTCCAGCAGACCAGCTTTTAGCTCGAGACTTCAACACTTTACAAACTTGCTCGAATCATAACCAAAATGCAGTCCAAACGACGATTCTTCAATATTGATGCCTGTAATTCAATTTAAGCAAAATAAGTACCAAAAGTTCATAAAGTCCACTTAAAATGAATGCAAAAACAATGATACCGCCAAAGATAAACTTATACAAAATGAGCGATATCATTGACCCATTTATTTTTTGTGTAAAAGGTATATAAAAATGTTTGGTTGTCGCAATGTAAAAAAAAATAAAGCTCAAATTCAGTTGTAATTACAATTACAGCTCAAATGCACTTAACTTTAGCTCAAAGTTTATAGTGTGTATTCAAGTTCATTTTGGTATGGTGGAGATTAGCAAGTGTTTATGTGCCAGCGGCCAGCGCACAAGGCCATCAATTTTTGGGGGCCTCCAAATCTCACGAACACTTATTGTTATATATTTGATGTTGAAAAAAATAATCGTTGCCAAATAAGAAAAACCAGTTAGACCTCAATTATTATCATATATATATATATATATATATATATATATATATAGGGTTCGGATCAAATAGAACAAACTTTATCGTAGAATAAATAGAATAAAAGAGAGGTAAAGGGGTGTTTTAGACATTTTGGTTAAACATTTAATTTTCCTAATAAAACTCCCCCCTCCTTTTTGACGTACGTGATTCTTCCACCATCGCAAGCCTAACCCTAATTATCTTCCCCATCACAGTCGCCGACCTATTCACAGAGCCCCAACCCTGTCGACCGATTAATTTGTGACCAAACCCTCCTCGTCAGCAAGAAGGCCAACCCTCACCATCGCCGACGCCGACTTCATATTCGTCTCCTTCGCTTGCTGAGGAGCCTCTGGTTGTCGCTCGTCTTCATCCTCACAATTTTCTGCAGTTCTATCAGACTATTACCTTCGGCTTCAACTTCTTCATCCAGATTGTTGTGGCTAATGATGAAAGTCAATTGTGAATCGGTTATATACATATATACTAGTGAAGATCATCTCAAAGACCCAGGATTTGTACTTATGAAAGCTACAAAATCGGGTGAATCGTACTGTGCATCAAGTGTTTAGATTTGTGAATCAAGTTTGTAGCTTTGTGAATTAGTGTACAGATTTATGATTTAGTGTTCTGTTTATGTGAATCAATTATTTGTTTTGTGAATCAATATTTATTTTGTTGATTCATAAATAAAGTTTGTGTAATAATAATATTTAGATCTGTGAATCGATTAAAATTTAGTTTCTTAATCGATTTAAATCGACTGTATGTTGATTATATTTCTTGTTATAAGTTATTTGGAATTAAATATAAGTTGTGCATCACAAAGTTGAAAGAATGTGCATCACTTCCTATTCCAAAGATGTACAAGTTCTGAACGTCGTTTAATTTATTATTTCTACAGATGAAGTTTAAACTATTTTATGAGTTATGACAATGGATAATTGGATTTGAATTCTAAGGAGTAAAAAATAAGAATAGAAACTGAAATGTCGTTTAAAGTGTGGTACAAATTGTCCCTTTTGCCCTTCGATGCTATTTAAGTGTGTTTGACTAACTAGTGAATTTGATCGGGTCAATAATGAATCTAACGGCTGAAACCTTATTCTATTTATTCTATTTTAAGAATTATTCTACAATAACCAAACCCTATATATATATATATATATCACTAACTCTCATAATCAAAATCAAACAAGGCTCAATCGTCTTACACTGCTTCAATAATAAGAGTATCATTATTCATGTTATAGCCATATTGAAAAGGTGTTTAAAAATATTAGACAATCTGATATCAACAAAAATGATTTTTATGTTGAGTTAATGATATCGCTCATTTTGGTTGTATAAATCTGTCGCGATATCATTGTTTTGCATATATATTTGAGTAGATTTTGAGAACTTTCGATACTTATTTTGTCTGGAAATTCATTTCAGGTATAAAGCTGGAAACGCATGCGATTTGGTGTAAATTTGGTGAAGTTTGGATCAAAAGCTGGTTGGGCTGGAAAACTGGTCTTAGCCGATCGGTTCTGTCTTCCCAGCCGATCGGCTTCTTAAAGAAGATCGGCTTCTTCTGTTCATTTCCTTTACAGATCTTGCCCTTGTTGGAACTGGAGTATTTGATGCAGAGAAGCAGATCTGCTGGTCCTTCACAGCCGTTCGGCTAGTCATCAAAAGCCGATCGGCTATGCTTGATAAGCCGATCGGCTGGCTTTGGATCTGAGCGAGAGTTAAGGTGGTTGGGTGTGTTGTTCGCTTCTCATTGGTTGGCATTTATTGCCAACCGTTTTTGTGTCTTTTTCTCCCCATTTTTTCATTAAAAGGAAAAGAAAAAATAAAAAATAAAAAGAGGAATTGGGGGTGTGTTTGGTCCGGCTGTAGCTTCATAATACCATATCATCATCAACATTCCTTAACACTTCATTTTCACAACACACACCACTTCCACTCTCTTCATTTACTCCCATCACCACCATCTCATTTACTCTACTTCACCAACAAAAATCATCATCATTTACTCCCTATTCTCGTATATTTGTGGCTAGGAATTTGTGAGTGGAACATCGAGCAAACATCATTTGGAACATTTGTGTAACAAATTTGGTATAATTTCTATTTAATCTAATTTGAAGTTATTTATGAATCTTTCTCGTGTTTATGGTTTTTGTATGATGATTGTGATTATGAGTGGCTAGTTACTTATATGTTTGTTTGGATGAAATAACTAGTTGATTAGGGGTGTAATCTTTATGTGTTAATTTATGTTTGAGTTTGTGAATCATCCATGAATTTGTATGTGTTTAGGTTGTTGTTGTTAGTAAACTTTTGGCATTTTAACTAAGCAATTATAACGAACGTTTGTTGCGTACAAAAAAATACCTATATAAGTTGTTTATCATTTGTGGAACAAAGCTTTTGGTGATTTTAACAACAACTAGTCAAATACATACAAGTTAGCAATTGTAGCGAATGTTTGTTGTGTGGATGATTTGCAAACTCACAAATCTTAACTTATGTTTAATCGGAGAACCTTATGTAATTGAGCTTAATCACTAGAATTTAACCATTTGGTAATTTACTAATTGATATAGCGAACATTTTCAACCAAGTAAATTGCTATTAATTATTTGTCTATGAATGATTGAACAAAAGTGTGAATGTAATTTTGGAATGTGTCAAATGATTTAGCTAAATTGTGTAAGCTAGTAACCATGGCGAACGTCCGTTACTAGATTAATTCATAGGTTTGCTAATTAAAGTTGAACTTTAGGTCTCAGAGAACTTTGAGCTTAGGTTTGATGAATGTTACCCATTAGCATGTGTATTAACCGGTTATAATTCTACACCCCGAAATCACTAGTGAAATAATTCAAGCAAGCATTGTTTTTAATATTTGAAAGTTCCAAACAATTAAACCGACTCTTCAGAGTCCACATGCCTAGATTAATTAAAGATTGTAGTTTTAAGCATCATGACAATTCGGTCACATAACCAACCACATTTTATCTTTTTTTTTTTAAATTGCTCACACTTATATTGATCATCCAATCTAGTTCCCTGTGTTCGAACCCGAACTTACCAAACTATACTACCACTCGACAGGGTCCACTGCCCGGTTGTGTATTGGTCTAGCGAGGTACTTTTTGGTTTACTAAACAACGATAAATTTTTATAACTAGATTTAGCACATCAAGTTTTTGGCGCCGCTGCCGGGGAATTTGATTTGTGAAAATTGATTTAAGTGTGATTAATTGATCCTTTCTAGAATTTATTCTTGGAAAGTTACCTTTGTTTGTATTGCGTCAGTGCGTTTATGGTTTTATCTTTTGTGTACTTTCAGGTGTGATTTGGTAGTGGATGAACCCAAGGAGCTCCGGTAAAGAGCTTCTTAGTCCTTTGTCCAATCCGGAGAAGACAAAAAGAGTAAACGAAGGAGGAAGCCAAAGCAAAGATCATCGGAATCATCTAGTAGTCAAACGGATACCGATACATCTTCGGGAAACACCGTCGAGGTGGAAGAAACTTTTGTGGAGGAAATTCCATCACCCGAAGAAGATCCTTCAACACCCTCCGAAGGTGAAGAAGAGATGACGGATGAGGATGATACTCCTATTTTCTCACGGGAAAGAACCGTGGCGCCTACACCGGGGTCGGCCATACGGGTTCAAGATAATGAAAATGATCATTTTTCCTTGAAGGGTCATCATATGCAACTCATCCGAGATACCCAATTTGATGGAAGGGTGCGGGCCGATCCGCACAAACATATTGCTAGTTTTCTTGAGATAGGGAGTTATTTCAAGTATGGTCAAAACATGGATGAGGCTATTAGACTAAGGACTTTTCTGATGTCCTTATGTGGTGAAGCTAAGATTTGGTACCAAGAATTGGAGCCAAATACCATTAGATCATGGAACGAGATGAGAGAAGCTTTTGTGAGACGGTTTTATCCACCGGCATTGGCCGAGCGTTTGTTGAATGAGATTAGAGCTTTCAAACAACAAGAAGGCGAAACTTTAGTAGAAGCTTGGGGTCGATTAAAGGAAATGTTGAGAAATTGTCACGGACATGGGCTATCGAAGGCGGAGATAATTACATTGTTTTACAATGGACTTGGAATTGAATCGGCTAATGTTCTTGATGCCTCCGGAGGAGGTCTATTCCTTTACAAGACACCTAATGAAGCTTGGAAGGTGTTGGAAGATAAAGTCACACAAAGTTTGAATTGGGCGAAAGACAAAGGAGGAAAGCCGGTGAGAAAGCATGTTGCATTTGCCGAGGGTACTAGTAGTGGAGGCGGAAGCTCCAATGACTCGGCTATGATGAAAGAAATCAAGGCTTTATCTTCTAAGTTTGATGCACAATTCAAGACACTCAAGGGAGAGATCAAAGAGCTTCGAGATGGTTGTGGTAATTGTGGCGGTAATCATGCCACGGTGAATTGTGCACAAGACAATTTACCAATGGTAGGAGATGAAGAAGGTGTTAATTTCCTTCAACAAGGTAATTATCAAGGCGGAAACTACTAACGAGGGGGTTATCAAAACCGAAATTCGGGAGGTTACCAAGGAGGAGGTTATAACCAAAACCAAAACCAAATCCGATTCTCTAGACCTAACCAACCTTACAACCAAAACTCCAATCAATCTCAAAACCAATCATACAATCAAAACCAATCCCAAAGCCAAAATTACAACCAAAATCGACACCAAAGCCCATCTAGAGAACAACAACCACCACCGGTTCAAAAACAAGAACCAACATTGACTCCAATGGAACAAATGATGAAGGAGTTTATGGCAAAGCAAGAAACCGCCACCGAGAGGATGAAAACTCAAATGACAAATATTCGGTTTAGCATGGAACAAGGGCAAAAGAATCAACAAGCTTTAATTCAAGATTTGGAGCGAAAAATGGAGAGGTTGTCCGAGGGGCAAAGTAGTAGGCCAACCGGTGGCTTACCAAGTAATACACAACAAAACCCAAGACAACAACCTTCACCCTCTAGCGGTTCCAAACCTTACCAACCACCACCCGCGAGAAATGAGCATGTGAATGCTATAACCACAAGAAGCGGAAAGGAGCTTCCACCACCTCAAGCCAAAGACAAAAATGTTTCTAACTCTTTTGTGCAGGAAATTGAGGAGGAAGACAATGAAGAGAATGTTGATGCTCCTACACCAACGGTCACACCGGTGTCACCTACTCCGGTTGTGAAAGCTTACAAGCCGAAGATTCCTTATCCCCAAAGGTTAAGGAAGGAAAAGATTGCGGCTCAATATGGGAAGTTTGTGGACATGATCAAGGGCATTCGAATCAATGTGCCTTTGGTTGATGTATTAGCCGGGATGCCGAATTATGCCAAATTCATCAAGGATTTGGTGAGCAACAAAGAAAAATTGTCGGAGGCTTCGGCAATGTTTTAAATGAGGAATGCTCGGCACTTGTCCAAAATCAAATTCCACCAAAACTTGGAGATCCCGAGAGTTTCATCATTTCTTGTACATTGGGTAAAATCATTACTTGTGATGCACTTGCGGACCTAGGTGCTAGTATAAACTTAATGCCATATTCACTTTATGCTAAATTGGCCCTAGGATCCCTAACCCCCACTCGTATGAGTATCCGTCTTGCCGATAGATCTTTCCAATATCCCGTTGGGATTGCGGAGAACATGCTAATAGAGGTAGGGCAATTTACCTTCCTGGTTGACTTTGTTATCCTCGAAATGGAGGAGGATAGTAAAGTGCCCTTGATTTTAGGACGACCCTTCCTACACACCGCGGATGCCATAATTGGGGTTAAAGATAAGAAATTGACCTTGGGAGTGGGGGATGAAAGGATCGCATTCATGGTCGATAAGGCCATGAAGCATCCTTATTCTAATGATGATTCGTGTTTTAGAATTGATGTGATAGATGATGCGGTGGAGGAAGAATTGGAAAGCTTGCTTGGATTGGAATCGGAGCTTGTTGACTTGCTAAAGTCAAATGTTCAAGGAATGACCGAGGAGGAGTTGGTCATGAGCATGGAAGAGACAAATGATGAAGAAGAGCTCGATGGTGAGGACGCTTTTGAGGAGCTCATAAAGGATGACAATATGAGGATCAAGACATCATTGGAGGATCCACCACGTGATTTGGAGTTGAAAGAACTTCCAAGCCATTTGGAGTATGCTTACCTCCACGAGGAAAATCTCCTACCCGTAATCATTTCCTCCTCCCTTGTGAATGATGAAAAAATTAAATTGTTGAATGTACTCAAGGCTCACAAAAGAGCTTTCGCTTGGCGGACATCCGACATACCGGGAATAAGCCCATCCTTTTGTAAACACAAAATCAATTTTGTTGATGATTTTAAACCCGTTGACAACGGAGGCTTAATCCCAATATGGTGGATGTAGTCAAGAAAGAAGTAATTAAGCTTCTTGATGCGGGTATCATTTACCCCATTGCGGATAGTTCTTGGGAGAGCCCGGTACATTGTGTGCCAAAAAAGGGGGGTATGACGGTTGTGGCCGATGATAAAAATGAAATGATTCCCACAAGGACCGTGACCGGGTGGCGTGTGTGCATTGACTATAGAAAGCTAAATGACGCCACTAGGAAAGATCACTTCCCTTTGCCCTTCATTGACCAAATGCTTGAAATGCTTGCGGGCAATGAATTCTATTGCTTTTTAGATGGGTTCTCGGGATACTTTCAAATCCCCATAGACCCCGAAGACCAAGAAAAGACCACATTCACTTGCCCCTTTGGTACTTATGCCTATAGGAGGATGCCTTTCGGTCTTTGCAATGCCCCCGCCATATTCCAACGTTGTATGATTGCCATTTTTCACGATATGGTTGAAACTTCCATGGAAGTCTTCATGGATGATTTTTCGGTATTTGGCAACTCATTCGAGTATTTTTTAAACAATTTGGATAAAATGTTGGAGAGATGTGAGAAAGCCCACCTAGTGTTGAATTGGGAAAAGTGCCATTTTATGGTACGTGAGGGTATTGTGTTGGGACATAAAGTGTCGGGGTTGGGTATTGAAGTTGATAGGGCTAAGATTGATGTTATTGCCAAACTACCTCCACCGACCAATGTTAAGGGCATTAGAAGTTTTCTTGGTCATGCCGGTTTTTACCGTAGATTCATTAAGGATTTTTCGAAGATCACCCATCCAATGACTAAGCTACTTGAAAAGGATGCCCCTTTTGTGTTTGATGGATCATGTTTGAGTGCATTTTCGACCCTTAAAGACCATTTGACCAATGCACCCATAATTGTCTCACCCGATTGGTCCAAGCCCTTTGAGTTGATGTGTAACGCTAACGACTTTGCCTTAGGAGCCGTCCTAGGATAAAGAGAGGACAAACATTTTAAGTCTATCTACTTTGCTAGCAAAACATTAAATGGGCCCAACAAAACTACACCACGACCGAAAAAGAGTTGCTTGCGGTTGTGTTTGCCTTTGACAAGTTTAGGCAATATCTTGTGCTTTCTAAAACCGTTGTATTTACCGATCATTCGGCCCTCAAATATCTTTTTACCAAACAAGATGCAAAACCGCGTCTTATTCGTTGGATTCTTCTTTTGCAAGAATTCGACATTGAAATTAAAGATAAGAGGGGTGCCGAAAATCTTGCGGCCGATCACTTGTCGAGATTGGAGAATCCAAATCTTGACAAGCAAGGCGATACTAACATTGATGACTCTTTCCCGGAGGAATTTTTGTTTCATGTAGGTACAAGCGAGGAGGACATGGATGAAGCACCTTGGTATGCCGACTTGGCAAATTATTTGGTTGGTGGTGTGTTGAGGAAAGGGATGAGCCATCAAGAAAAGAACAAATTCTTCTCTAACCTCAAATACAATTTTTGGGAAGAACCTTATTTGTTCCGAGTTTGTGCGGATGGCATGGTGAGGAGGTGTGTTTCGGGTGGTGAAACACGAAAATTTTTGGATGAATGTCACTATGGGCCCACGGGTGGACATTATGGTCCATCGGTCACCGCCAAGAAAGTGTTTGATGCAGAGTTCTATTGGCCAACAATATTCAAGGAAGCAAACACTTTGTGCCAAACATGTGATGCGTGTCAAAGAACCGGAAACATCTCCAAAAGAGATGAAATGCCACAAACTAGCATCCAAGTTTGCGAAGTATTTGATATTTGGGGCATAGACTTCATGGGACCGTTCACACCTTCATTCAAAAATGAATACATTCTTGTGGCGGTTGATTACGTGTCCAAGTGGGCGGAAGCTAAGGCTTTACCAAAGAATGACGCTCGTGTGGTCATCGATTTCTTGAAAAACCTATTTTGCCGATTTGGGATGCCTAAAGCATTGATTAGTGACCGGGGGACTCACTTTGCGAATGCTCAATTAGAAAAAGTTCTCAAGAAGTATGTGGTAAATCACCGGTTCTCTACTTCCTATCACCCACAAACAAGTGGTCAAGTCGAGAACACTAACCGTGCATTGAAAAGAATTTTGAAGAAGACGGTGAAAGACAACCGGGTCATATGGTCCAAAAAGCTTGAAGATGCATTGTGGGCGTTTCGGACCGCCTACAAGACTCATATTGGAACAACACCGTATCGGTTACTTTATGGCAAAACTTGCCATTTACCCCTTTAAATTGAGCATAAAGCTTATTGGGCGCTCAAGAATTGCATTTTGGATTTGATTGAAGCGGGTGAGAAGAGGATGTTACAACTTCATGAATTGGACGAGCTTAGGTTACAATGTAACACCCCCGAATTTAAGGTTTGGCGGAAGCATACTTTGAGTGTTACTAATCAATAATCAAAGCACATAGATGTATAGCAAACGACTCTATATGCGTCGTTTTAACAAAATATATTAAATATAAGAAATGTTTACAACGTTTAAAGCTGTACATAGCTCGTGTTCGATAAAATGAGAGATTTCAGTACATAAGTACTTGTACAAAATATACTAATGCAAGAAAATCTCTAATATCTGCATGCTGACTCGAGCTATAGTATCCCTGATGGCAGTCCAACCTACTGCTGGGTACCTGTGAAACATGCTAAAATGGGTCAGCTAAAGCTGGTGAGCTCACAGGTTTGAAATCAGGTAATATCGTATGAACCGCAAGATTTAAGTAGTGATTTGCAATCAGCAAATAAATAACAGTGTATACAGCCATGAGCACATAGTCTGAGCTTAACTCGAGGGTCGGGTCCCATATAGAGAATTCTGAGCGAGGTGCCTCCACGAGTGCCTAATCCACACTCGTCTGAACAATTATTAGTACGTCCGTTTACCCAGTTAGTGCATACTAACCCGGACGAGGAGGGTCAATCCTATATGGTACCATATACTAATAATCACGCTACAACGTATTACCAAACTATGCTTGTTTGTCCCTAACCTTGGATTTAGTACGAACCGAGTCACTCAATCGTTTGCGGAATCAACGATTAAGTTATAAACTAAACACACGAATAATCAATACACAATGAATATCAAACGAAATTTATTATATTGAATAATAATCGGTCAGATTACAGGGATTTCGACTAATTATGTTTAGGGTTTCGTCAACCCTAAAACAGAAAACGTAAATTGCTTAAATACAAAATCTGGCATCTGCGACGTCGCACGCGACGTCGCAGGCCCAAGCCCATGCGACGTTGACTACGTCGCAGGCCCAAAACCTGACGTCGCACCTGCGACGTTATGCGCTACGTCGCAGGAGTCAGGAAACGCAAATCTAAATACAAACTACGAGCTAGTCCAACTGACAGACACTAAACATGTACCAACAAACTCCCCCGTGTCTTCAGCTTGGTCTTCAAAAATCTTCTTTAAACCCAGCCCGAAGGAAATTGACCATCGGCATGAATTCCATTAGCCACACAAACAGTAACAACATTGTAAAACTGCTCGGCTAAACGTCTGTTGAACTCATTCTTCTGACCAACACGAATCCGATCATCATAGAGTTTTCTTAAATCTTTTTCATGAAAATTAATCAAACTCATCGGATCATACAGTCTAAACGTTGCTTGCTTCAAATTCCATATACCTCCAACTTCTGGCCACGGTTCAGAATCAGGAACGAAAGTAATAACCGCTTCACCAGTCTGTGGATCAAGTTCCCATTTTACAAGTCTTCTCAGAAAATAATAAGGAACTGGTTCCAGAGGTATCTCGGTCAAACAGTTAGCAGGCGGATAATGAACTTTAACCATAGGTTTCCTGGTAACTGGATCAATCTTCCTTTTCCATGTATACCGAGTTCCCAACGTCGGTTTCAATTTAGAATATGTCTTCGATAACACTTCCCGACGTAAATTTCTCTGAATGAACTCGGCATAATCATTCTCAAACGGATTAATCAATTTAAGCTGAGCTAATCGATTAATCTCTCCTTTTGGCAACGTGCTCAATCTATCAAAACGCATTCTGAAGTACTGAACTCCATCTTCTCTCTTAATCATAAAAAGATTCCTCTGACACTTCCAGCTTTTAATAACTCCGGTATAATTTCGACTAACCCGGTACACTTGACATTTAACTGGAATAGGAACTGGATTTCGTCCCTTAGGCCACCATTTCTTATTTCTCTCTCTCTTTTCTTCAGCAGTTAATTTCTTTGCTGCTGAGTCCGGTGCCTGTGTCTCTGGAGCTGGAGTTGCAGCAGAACTAGATTCTCCATGTTGAGCTTTTGCAGGTCTCTCATCTTCACTTGAATCAGACTCTATAATAGGTGCATCATCATAAGCTTCCCCAGAATGTGCATCATCATACGTTTCGTCTGAATTCAACTGTTCCTCTTCAATCGAAACATCCTCATTCATCTGAAAATCATTATCCGTTTCTTCCTCAGAGCCAACTCCACTAGCCGTTCTTTGAATAAACGATAAGTCCGCAAATGAATAGTCAACAGCCAGCGGTCTCGGTTGCCCTGGAATATCATCAACACAAAAGTAATCCAAAACATAAATATTTTCATTAACAGTTTCAAGTACAGGGTTGGGATTTACAGATGCAGGTTCACTTGACTCTAAAGTGGGTATCCCAGACCCAGACTCCCCCGAGGCAAGTAACCTGCCTTCCAAAACATTAACCCTAAGCTTCATTTCCTCAAGCTCCTTAGACTGAACCTCGATCAACGCAGCTTGTTCAGCAATCTTTTCGTCTTGAGCCTCCAGCTTTTGCTTCATCTTCTGCATATCATCCATAATCTTATGCATGAAAGCTGGAGTCGGTTGAATCTCAAAATCAGCTTGCTGCTGTGGATTGACTGGAGCTCTGGCTGATGAAGAACGACGACACGACGACGAGGCTCAAAGTCTACATCCTTAGGATCATCACCGTCTCAAATACGTTTGCCAGTATTCTTTGGAACATACACACGCCCCTGTTTCAAACGACGCTGAATTCTTTTGTACCTCTGAGAAAACAGACGTCGAATTGTTTCCATCTGAGACGGGTGCGGGACCGCACCATCAGAATCCGAAGGCGTTGGCCCGCCATCATCAGGTTGTTGAACAGGATTTTCTTCAGAATCAGAACTTTCAACCGTGTCATGAGATGCTGGATTGTCTGAGTCAACGTGGCCAAACTGCTCAATATTTTCCAAAAGAGCATCCACATTCTCCCCCGCAGGTTGAACAGGAATGTTCACAAGCGGTTGCTGCGGCTGCTGAGGTGCTGGAATATCCATATACTGAGGTTCTGGGGGCGGTACATAATTTTCATCCACAATAGCACCGAATAAGGGAACATCCCTTGGTGCCTCGACCCCTTTCTCATACCCTGCACAAATAGTGAAAATCCGACTCATCATCGGTGAAATCTTTAGCTGCTGATCGATATCACCCTGTGCCTAAAGATCCGGATGATGACGATTGATGTGCAACTGTACAAATCTCGGATATAAAATCCATTTCTGATCCCCGGCATTCGCATTATCAACCATAGCCTTGAAGATAAATCCCGAGAAGTTGAACGGCTTGTTGTATACCAACGCTAACATAGCAGAAGCCAGACTTCGGCTCATCCCATCCGTTCCACCTTTCCTATTCCCCAAGCAAACAATAATCACATGCATCAAATATCTCCAGACGCTTGTGAGATTCGCTTTTCTATACTGATCAGATGGAATCCCGGGATATCCTATCCGTTGCATAGCTCCAGTAACAAAAATATGATCAAAACCGACAGGCATATCCGGTTGATCATTCAGCTGTAAAAGTTCCTGAATACTCTATTCTGTAATAGTGATCTCCGTACCCAGAACGGTAGAGACCAATCGTCTAACGTCGTTATCAGTAACAACAGTCGCATTTCTCCAAAAAGGGTTGATCAGATTTCCAAATGCCATAGTGTTATCGGAAATGGCATGGAATACCCTTGAACGTCTCAAAAACGCGATCATCTGACGATACGGTGCAGCTTTATCAGAAGTGTCAGTAAGGTAAGCAGCCGTATTGTGACGAGCTTCAAAAATCAAAGCCATATCTGCAAAAACAGAAATAGATTGCAGCTCGAAAAAGGTTAGCAAAAATGTTACATTTTTAAGAAAAACCTTTTCAAATTTCCTGGAACTAGCGACGTAGCCATTTACGTCGCATTAACACAGAGCGACGTAGAACTGTACGTCGCTAAAAATCAAAATAAATTGGAAAGCGACGTAAGGCCGGACGTCGCAGAAAATTCGAGCGACGTCAAGAGGGACGTCGCATTTTGCAATTTATTGTGAATTTAATCACTTTATTAAAATAGCGACGTAGAGTGGTACGTCGCATCGGACGTCGCAGTTAAGGCGACGTAGGGAAGGGCGACGTAGGCAATTAATAATAATTAAGTACAGCGATGTAGGCGACTACGTCGCATCGTACGTCGCATTGACGAACAGTCGACCCCAACCCAGAAACCCTAATTTTCGATTTTAGGGGTTTTCGAAATCAATCACGCAATAAGGTGCGGCCTACGATGGTGATTACGAAAATATAAGTTATAATAGTTACAACATCCAATTGACCATCGAATTTAACCCAAAACCGAAACCCTTTTAACCCGTAACACATATATAGCAATTAAACGTAATATACACTGTGGGAAAAGGTGAATATGGTACCTAAGTGTGCGGAATAACGAGTAGATCAAAGCTACGTGAATAGATCGGAATGGAAACGACTACAAATCACAAATATGCTCGAAAAATTGCTACGTCGCAAATCGCCAGTTGCTACGTCGCAGGATACGTCGCAAGTGAATAGTGAATAGTGTGACGTGTTACGTCGCAGTTGAGACTATATATAGTCTAACCCTATGTGCGACGTAGTCTGGGACGTCGCAGGCGACGTAGAGTGGGACGTCGCATAGAGCAGTTGGGATGTGATTTGAGTGTTTTAAAAACCGTTTACTCGTTATTTTAGCAAATAATTTCCAAATGACTCGTGACTTGGGAAAAATAACTTAGAATAAAAATAAAGCATAAAACTAAAAAATGTTTTTGGTATTTTCTTTAATTTTACAAAAAGTAAAAAATTAACAAAATAAAATTACTAACACTCTATTTTTTGTGACGGAGTTGTTTTGTCTGATTAGGTATCATATCGGAATAACATGCATTTGTTAGGAATAGTAAGTGTTATTTCGATCATCAGTATATTTGTCCACTTTAAATTTACGTGGCACATTTAAAACACCTTTTATAAAAATTATTTCAAGACGATTATTGGTATTGTTTGTCCACCTAAACACGTTACATCCGTGTCTGTGAGTTAACCTTTTATTGTTAGTATGAATATTTCACCGTGGTCCCCACTATAGAAATACCCCTATAACTTAGACATGAACATAGTTTCTAAATCTAGAAAGAATATAAGAGAATCAATTTTAAGAATCAAGCCAGCGGTGACAGGTCTGTACTTGCGTACAACAGAGCAACATAACTTGATTCAAGTGTAAGCAAAACCAAACGCAGTCAAACCAAATTTGTGGCGACCTTGTTTAGTACCTTAAATTTAAGACTTTGCAAGTGCATTGACTCACGTTTGCTTAGTTTTGAGAGTAAGCTGAATTGAGACCAGGTCTGCACTTACGTACAACAAAGGAAACAATCAGCATACTCCCCCAAAAGATCTCAGATATACGATCTAAAAATAGAAGTATGTCAAGCTATGCTAAGGAATTAAGACATAGAGTCGTACATCACAAGGTGTTTACCACATGATCATAGACAAGTATTTAAATTACTTCTTAATATCTCAGAGACCGGTGTGTATCATGCCTACCAATACATCGTATGATGAAGATAATTTAGATAAAAACTGTTTTAAGTGTGTCAGATAAACCTACTGACACATCCAAGATAAACCTTAAAATTCCATTTTGTGCATGTCACCCGATGTACTATCATATCCCAAGTTGTTTACAGACACAACTTCAACGTCTATTTTAAAGATGTAGCAACCTTGCGTTTTCTTTAATACTAAAGAGTATAAAGAGTGGCTGTTGCGATTTTTTTTTTTTTTTTTTTTTTAATTGAATTTAAAAACCTAAAAAAAAATTCAAGTCACAAATCATTTCTTTGACTGAAAGAACCTTAAACCTATCAGATTGACCAGTTCAATAAAACGTGATCGCAAAAAGGCTTTTGTGAAAAGGTCCGCACACTGCTTAAGGGTATCTATATGTACGACATCTATAAGGTGTTTCTCAAAGCAATCCCGTATGAAGTGGAACCTAAGTTCAATATGTTTGGTCTTAGAGTGCTGTACGGGATTGTGTGTTATAGATATAGCAGCTGTATTATCAATGTAAATAGGAGTCATAGAGAGATTGAACCCGTAATCACGCAGCTGATGCTGAATCCAGAGAACTTGAGAACAGCAACTTGCAGCAGCAACATACTCGGCTTCAGCTGTGGAAATAGCAACCGCAGTCTGCTTTTTGCACTGCCAAGAAACTAAGCGCGATCCAAGGAACTGACATCCTCCAGTAGTTGACTTCATATCTATCTTGCAGCCACCAAGATCCGAATCCGAATAGGCAGTTAACTCGAAGTTTTTCTCGTTTGAATACCATAGACCCAAAGATGGCCTAAAAGCGAGATATCCAAAAATGCGTTTTACTGCCTTCATATGAGACACCTTCGGATTTGCTTGAAATCGTGAGCAGAGAGAAACAGCAAACACTATATCTGGTCTTGAGGCAGTCAGGTACATGAGAGAGCCTATCATTGAGTGATAGTCTTTCTCCTTGCAATCTTCATCATCCTCATTAGGTCCAAGATTGTGTCTTGCTTCAATTGGAGTGCCGTAGTGTTTACAGTTGAGCAATTCATATCGCTTTAACATGTCAGTGACATATTTTGACTGGTGGATATAAATTCCATTGTTAGATTGCTCAACCTGTAGTCCCAGAAAGAACGTGAGTTCCCCCATAGCACTCATTTCAAACTCAGATTTCATCAGGCTTTCAAAATCCTTGCACAACTGATCATTAGTTGATCCAAAAATTATGTCGTCCACATAGACCTGCACAAGTAACAAATCCGCTCCTTCCCGTTTGATGAAAAGCGTGCTATCAATCTGTCCTCTATCAAAACCATTCTTCAGCAAGTACTTGGCAAGTCGCTCATACCAAAGTCGAGGAGATTGATGAAGACCATACAAAGCTTTCTTCAGCTTGCAAACATGATTAGGATGCTTTGGGTCTTCAAAACCAGGAGGCTGACACACATAAATCACTGCGTCGACATCTCCATAAAGAAAAGCACACTTTACGTCAAGTTGATACACGCGGAATCCTTTAAAAGAAGCATAGGCTAGAAAAATCCGAATTGATTCCAAACGAGCAACAGGAGCGAAAACTTCATCATAGTCAATACCTTCTAGTTGACTATATCCTTGAACTACCAGACGGGCTTTATTCCGAATAACCGCCCCACGATCATCCATTTTGTTACGGTAAACCCAACGAGTACCCGTCAAGTGAGCACCCTTGGGTAGAGGAACAATTTCCCAAACATTCATCTTGTTTATTTGCTGTAGTTCCTCCTGCATAGCCTCGACCCAAGATGGATCCTTTAAGGCTTGTTCAACCTTTTAGGTTCAATTTGAGACAAATGACATGAATCGATATGAGCAATAAGTCCCAAAAGCTGCTGAGCTGAAGTCTGCTTTGCTTGTTGACGTGTTTGAACAGATGCATGAGGATCACCAATGATATTATCAATGGGGTGATCCTTATGTATACGAGTTTCTAGTATGGCACTTGGCACAAGATCCACACCCAGATTGTTCAAATCTCCCTCAGTTTCAGGAGTAGCAGCAGACTCAGGAGAGGCTAACTCTTCTTCTTCTCCTTCATCTTCATGAGAAAATAAGTGAGAATAGGCCATTGTTTCTTCCATTTCATCTTCTTCTTGAGGTTCCTCTAAAGGAGGCATGTTTGGATCATATGGAAGCTCCTTTGTGTAGTTATAAACTGTTTTAGAAGGAGCAGCCGAAGATGGTGGAGTAGGAGATGGTGTAGTTGGTGGTGATTTGGTTGTTGGTTGTGGTTGTGTGGGTGTTGTTTGTGAAGGTGTAGGTGTAATTGGTGGAGGTGTAGGATTAGTCGGTGGAGGTGCGGGTGTTGCATTGGGAGATGGGTCGGATGGTTTATTATTTACAGGTGTATCTTGAGTAAGATCAAGCTCATGAAGTATAGAAACCAATTCTTCCGTTTCATCTTCTTCCGGAATATTGAAAGAGTTGAAGAGGTTTCCATAGTTGAAAAACCAATCCGGACCCGTTCCTTGAGGAGGTTCCGTATACCTTAAACATTTCACTTCAAAATGCTCCTCAATCTGATTCGTTGATTTGTTAAAGACTCTTTTGTTCGGAGAGTTGACTGAATATCCAAGAAAAATCCCTTCAACAGCTTTATCACCAAACTTAGAGACATTATCTTTTGTTATCATGATCAGGCATGGACACCCAAATGGTTCTAGGAACTGCAGATTTGGCTTACGGTTATTGAAAAGTTCATAACACGTTTTGTTCTTTTTCTTAACCGTGAGTACTCTGTTGAGAACATAACAGGCAGTATTAACTGCCTCAGCCCAGAAGATAATTGGTAACTTGGAGTCAGCTAACATAGTCCGAGCTGTCTCGATGATTGTCCTGTTCTTCCTTTCGGCAACTCCATTCTGTTGTGGAGTCCTCGGAGCACTAAATTGATGCTCAATACCTCTTGTAGCACAAAACAATTCGAGAGTTGAGTTCTTGAATTCAGTTCCATTATCGCTTCGTATCCTTTTCACCTTCAAGTTGCACAGATTTGCCAACTTGTCCAACAAATACACCAGAATCTCAGGAGTTTCCCCCTTTGTGGTCAAAAAGTAAACCCACGAAAACCTTGAGTAGTCATCAGTAACTACCAAGCAGTAAGACCGACCACCAATGCTCTTTGTAGAGACTGGACCGAAAAGATCCATATGCAGTAGTTCCAATGGAGCATTTATGGAATTCACCTGCTTAGACTTATGGGACTTCTTACGTAGCTTTCCTTTTTGGCAGGAGATACAGTCATCCTTTAGAGCAAATGACTGTTTTGGAACTCCTAGCACAAGGTCATTTTTAGTCAAGAAATTCATTTTTCGGAAATGAATATGTCCCATTCGTCTGTGCCAAAGCAGTGATTCCTTTTCAGAAGCCTTAGACAAGAGACACGTATACTCGTTTGAGGTCTCAACAGTTCTCATGTTCAGAATGTATGTGTCATTCTTTCTTGGTGCTCTCAGTAACACCCATTCTTCTGGAATGACATACCCAGGCTTCAGTATCACACACTCTGTCTTTGTGAACGCAGTGGTATAATCTTTATCACAGACCTGTGAAACACTTAGCAAGTTGTGCGTAAGCTGTTCCACGTAGTTCACATTTTCAAAACTAACATTGCCGTTAGTTAACGTTCCTTTTCCAGAAATGGTTCCCCCAGTATCTCCAGCAAAGGCAACATATCCTCCTGCGTATGGTTTAATATCCACAAGAAGAGATACATCGCCTGTCATATGTCGCGAGCAGCCGCTATCCAAATACCATTCACTATCTTTAACACGTTCTGACTGCTGCAACACACAAACAAAGGAGATTAGTGAGAAACGGTGACCCAAGCCTTTACAGACTTAGGTCGACCGTGGTCATCAACAATAAGCACGTCAGATAGGATTTTATCTTTAAACAAATTAAAATTTTTATCTGATGTGTTATTGTTGACGACTGAAGAGTCAACATCAGACTCTTTTCGTTTCCAAACTTTAGAAGGTTCGGAATTGATATTAGAAGTAATGTTGGGCTTTTGAATTGGCAAAGATTTTTGCTCAACATTACTTGGCTTTAAAACAGGCTTGGGAGAGTTTGAGTGACGCCTAGGTGGAGATTTTGAAAAGGAATTTCTGTAAATAGATGTCCTAGGCATCTCTCTCCCATAGCGCTGATTTGACAGCTTTGGGCATTCACGAATTAAATGTCCTTGTTTCTTGCAGTAGAAACAAGAACGAGTCTCAACAAACGGTTGAGGCTGAGGAATTACTACAGGAGGTGGAGAAACATTTCTAGAGCATGAACATTGAGTACACGTCTTAGAAAATGTTTGTTTTGGTTGAGAGGTTGAAGTTGATGGTTTATCATACGAAACATTTTCATTTAATAATTTTCTTTGCACAATCTTTACAGGTGACTGTAAAGTTTGTTGTTTCGAGTTTAAAACCTTGGCTTTTCCTTTATTTGGTTGAATCTTAATTTCAGATTCAACCTTTGAAATCACTTTTTCAGGTTTAACTGCAACCTTCTTAACCTCAGGATATTCCTGATCCGTAATGTCCTCAATCTCAATAATCTCCTCAATAATAACAGGAGATTCATTCCTTAACTCAACACTCTCCTTAACACTAACAGGAGATTCATGCACAGACTTAACAAACGTTGGCAAGGGGTACTCTGGCCGCTTGGTTTTCTCCTTTGCCGGTTTGTTGTGTTTGGTCTCTTTAGCATCTTTAGCTTTTATTCCATAAAGCTTTGACCAATCAACTGGAATCTCTTCAAAGCCCTCCTTAACAGGCAGGGGACAGTGAGTAGTAGGAGGAGGGACTGAGTGGTATCCCAATCCCGCATTCTTTTTCCCACTAGTACCATGCTTGCTAAGAATTTCATTAAACACAACCGTTGAGGAATTTGAACCTAAGATTTTACTCTTATAATTCTCATACTCAGCTTTTAAATCTGTAAGTTCTTTCTTTAGTAGTTCAATTTCAACAAGATAGCTTTTAATGGCATCTTCTTGACTAAAAACCTTAGATTTATATTTCTGAGTATCTAACCGATGAGCCTCAAGATGTTTTTCATAAAGTTTTTCATTAGCTTTTAAGAAATTATTTGACTCGGTTAGTTTTTCATTCTTTTTCCTCAACTCTACGGTTTCATTCTGAAATGCCTTTAGAGATTCAGTTAACTTAATGCATGAGATACAATTTAATGGTTCATCAGGTACCTCATTCACAATGTGAGCCATCAAACACTGTTGGTAATGCTGGGAGACAGCCGTCCAATCCTGACTTGTAGGCTCAAAAGCAATCAGGGCATTATCAGCAGGCCCTTTCTTGGTAACTTCCATTTCTTTGGCCTTTGGAGGAGTAGAAGGTGTTGTGAATCCCGATGCTGGCATTTTGGGTTTCTCGCACTCCCTGGCGAAGTGACCCAAATTTTGACAATTGTAACATCGGACCTTACTCTTGTTAAATCCAAAGCCAGTCTTTCCATCACCTTCCAAGCTTTTACGCCCTGTCCTCTGCAAGAACTTTTGAATTCTTCGGGTGATCATTGCCACATTCCAAGTTAGATCCATTTGCTCCAGATCATCTTCATCAAGCTGAGCATAGTCTTCCTTAGTCAGCTCCAAAGTAAGATTCGGTTGAGTAACCAAATCCTTGTATGAGCTTAAGAAAGCTGTGTAAATAGCAGATTGCTCCTGAATAGCAGGTGAGACTTGAACCTGTTGTTGATTTGAAGAAGGTCCAGTCATGAAAACAGAATGAATCCCATCGGAAGAAGAAGAAGAGGTTGATGGAGCATTTGTATTTGTCACGAAAGCGACTCCAGATCCATAAGTCTTTCCAGAGTTGATCTGAACACCATACACACTAGGATTCTGAACAACAGCACCAGACCTAGTTTCTTTCTTCTTAATCTCCATTGCGTGAGCTTGAAGATCCCCTATCAACGTATCCAAAGACATGTTTGCAAGTTCTTCATTTTCTTTTAAAAATTGAACTTTAACATCCCAAGAACTTGGCAACACATCCAGTAGCTTCTTATTTACTTCAATTGAAGGAAAAGTATAACCCCCTTCAAACAACTCACCAACTAACCGTGAGTACCTAGTGAATAAAGAAGTCGTGTCTTCATTAGGAAGGATGTCAAAGATATCGTACTGTTTCTTAATCAGTTCGAGCTTGGCTTCCTTGTACTTATCATTTCCTCCACAACGAGTTTCAATTGCCTTCCATAAATCAAAGGCTGTTTCATGAGTTCTGAAAAGCCATAGAACATCTTTGGTTAGACACATTTTAATCATTGAAAAAGACTTTCTTTCAGTATCAAAATCTTTCTTCTCCTCGGGAGACATAGCTTTATAGGTCTTAGCAGGACGAATACCACGGTATTCCCCTTCAGCTAAAGGAGCTACATAACGCTCACGTAATGGTCCCCATAATTCTGGACAATGAAAATCAATGTATTGCTCAACTCGGTCTCTCCAGTATACATAATCCATGTCCGCAGTAAATAATGGAGGTTTATTACTTGAACCTATGTCATTACTTTGTTTAATCATTTCTCTCAGACCTCTAATATCCTCTTTATCAGCTGCCATTGTAATTACTTAACTGAAAAACTATCTGCTGATCTTAGCGACGTAGATGATTACGTCGCACAAAGATTATGCGACGGCGTTAAGTACGTCGCAAAAAGCAAAGGATTCAATTAAGAATCAGTAATATGCGACGTTGAGAGGTACGTCGCAGATGACGTCGCAGAGGACGTCGCAGAATCACACTACGTCGCAACAAGACGTCGCAACACAACGTCGCAGAAGACTAATTAAAGTCAAAATAGCGACGTCGGAGATGACGTCGCAATGGTACGTCGCACAGACTAATTAAAGTCCAAATCACTACGTCGCACGCGACGTCGCAGCTGACGTCGCAGGTAACGTCGCAAAACGCGAAAATCTGCGGCCAAAAACCCTAAAAACGAATTTTTAACCCTAACACGAAAACCACGAATGTTGAACGACGGAAACCTTCAATAATCCCAGTAATACTGATCGAAAACCTGTAAAAACACAAAACAACCGTGATAAACACAAAAACAAACGAATATCACGTCCTTTTAAATCCCAAACTGGATCCGAATCGCCAAAACGAGCACTTTCTGCTCTGATACCAGTTGTTTGTCCCTAACCTTGGATCTAGTACGAACTGAGTCACTCAATCGTTTGCGGAATCAACGATTAAGTTATAAACTAAACACACGAATAATCAATACACAATGAATATCAAACGAAACGTATTATATTGAATAATAATCGGTCAGATTACAGGGATTTCGACTAATTATGTTTAGGGTTTCGTCAACCCTAAAACAGAAAACGTAAATTGCTTAAATACAAAATCTGGCATCTGCGACGTCGCAGGCCCAAGCCCATGCGACGTTGACTACGTCGCAGGCCCAAAACCTGACGTCGCACCTGCGACGTTATGCGCTACGTCGCAGGAGTCAGGAAACGCAAATCTAAATACAAACTACGAGCTAGACCAACTGACAGACACTAAACATGTACCAACAAACTCCCCCGTGTCTTCAGCTTGGTCTTCAAAAATCTTCTTTAAACCCAGCCCGAAGGAAATTGACCATCGGCATGAATTCCATTAGCCACACAAACAGTAACAACATTGTAAAACTGCTCGGCTAAACGTCTGTTGAACTCATTCTTCTGACCAACACGAATCCGATCATCATAGAGTTTTCTTAAATCTTTTTCATGAAAATTAATCAAACTCATCGGATCATACAGTCTAAACGTTGCTTGCTTCAAATTCCATATACCTCCAACTTCTGGCCACGGTTCAGAATCAGGAACGAAAGTAATAACCGCTTCACCAGTCTGTGGATCAAGTTCCCATTTTACAAGTCTTCTCAGAAAATAATAAGGAACTGGTTCCAGAGGTATCTCGGTCAAACAGTTAGCAGGCGGATAATGAACTTTAACCATAGGTTTCCTGGTAACTGGATCAATCTTCCTTTTCCATGTATACCGAGTTCCCAACGTCGGTTTCAATTTAGAATATGTCTTCGATAACACTTCCCGACGTAAATTTCTCTGAATGAACTCGGCATAATCATTCTCAAACGGATTAATCAATTTAAGCTGAGCTAATCGATTAATCTCTCCTTTTGGCAACGTGCTCAATCTATCAAAACGCATTCTGAAGTACTGAACTCCATCTTCTCTCTTAATCATAAAAAGATTCCTCTGACACTTCCAGCTTTTAATAACTCCGGTATAATTTCGACTAACCCGGTACCCTTGACATTTAACTGGAATAGGAACTGGATTTCGTCCCTTAGGCCACCATTTCTTATTTCTCTCTCTCTTTTCTTCAGCAGTTAATTTCTTTGCTGCTGAGTCCGGTGCCTGTGTCTCTGGAGCTGGAGTTGCAGCAGAACTAGATTCTCCATGTTGAGCTTTTGCAGGTCTCTCATCTTCACTTGAATCAGACTCTATAATAGGTGCATCATCATAAGCTTCCCCAGAATGTGCATCATCATACGTTTCGTCTGAATTCAACTGTTCCTCTTCAATCGAAACATCCTCATTCATCTGAAAATCATTATCCGTTTCTTCCTCAGAGCCAACTTCACTAGCCATTCTTTGAATAAACGATAAGTCCGCAAATGAATAGTCAACAGCCAGCGGTCTCGGTTGCCCTGGAATATCATCAACACAAAAGTAATCCAAAACAGAAATATTTTCATTAACAGTTTCAAGTACAGGGTTGGGATTTACAGACGCAGGTTCACTTGACTCTAAAGTGGGTATCCCAGACCCAGACTCCCCCGAGGCTCTGATACCAGTTGTTTGTCCCTAACCTTGGATCTAGTACGAACCGAGTCACTCAATCGTTTGCGGAATCAACGATTAAGTTATAAACTAAACACACGAATAATCAATACACAATGAATATCAAACGAAACGTATTATATTGAATAATAATCGGTCAGATTACAGGGATTTCGACTAATTATGTTTAGGGTTTCGTCAACCCTAAAACAGAAAACGTAAATTGCTTAAATACAAAATCTGGCATCTGCGACGTCGCACACGACGTCGCAGGCCCAAGCCCATGCGACGTTGACTACGTCGCAGGCCCAAAACCTGACGTCGCACCTGCGACGTTATGCGCTACGTCGCAGGAGTCAGGAAACGCAAATCTAAATACAAACTACGAGCTAGACCAATTGACAGACACTAAACATGTACCAACAATGCTGACGGAGGACTTTGAGATGATTAGTGGAAAACAACTCATGTAGTATATTGTAAAGTTTGTACTTGCGTTCACATGTTAAAATAAGCATTGAATCACACCCCTGAGTGAAAAGCGGTAAAAAGAGGGGCTATGAGACTCACCTGAGTCTTGAGCGTTCGGTCAATAAACGTACGGTGCTTAAATAGCAGTGAGATGTCCGCAGACCGATAACCTGAGGGTGTCCATGACACGCGATGGTTATTAATATGAGTAGGTAGTTACAAAGACTACCCTTGTAGTTGCTCGTTCAACTAAAATGTCCAAATTACTACGATTTGGTTGTTTGATTAAATTGTGTTTTGAAAACGTGTACGGCCCGTTGGTGATTGTTTAAAATAATAATCTCGACTTTTATTATGATATTAGTGTGATTGTATACTTAACAAAGTATAAATGTCTCGTGTATAAATTGTATCGTATCCGATTTGGTTGGTATAAAATGTTTCAAGACTTAGGAAAATATTCCGACTTCTCTGTTTTTGGCGACACTTGGATAGTGTCGCTACGGGCTTAGGCGACACTCAGTAAGTGTCGCTATATTTCTGATTTTCAATAGTTGGGCGACACTTATGAATTTTGGCGTCACTACAGGAGTGTCGCTAATCTAAATATGGTTAAGTATTCCAGCGACACTTATGTAGTGTCGCTATAGGGGCGACACTTAGGCATAGCGACACTTAGCTAGTGTCGCTAGCACTGTTTTTGGCACACTAGCGACACTTCCAACTGTTCGCCGGATTTTGAGCCGAAAATGCATTTTCCGGCGACGATTCGTTCCAAATCTTTTACCCAACCCTTAAATGGACATTTTGGACATATATAAACCATAAACATGTAAAAATGAGCTAAAACGGAGAGTTTCGGGTTTTTGTCGGAAACTTACGCGGTGTCGAAACGAAAATCTGAAAAGATGGAAGTGTAGATCGTTGCATGGTGAATCTTTTTCCCAAAAGAGCCTTGCAATTTGACGGCATTTAGGGGTGTTATTTTGATAATTTGTGGTGGTGGTGGTGTTAGTGAATTAGAGAGAAAATGAAAGAAAGAGAGAGAAAGAAAATGGGGAAATGAGGGAAAATTGAGAATGATGGGAATGTAGAGGGGGGCCTGTTTTTGTGGGGTCCACGGGGGTGGACTTCACCAATTTTTCGTTCCCTGTACTCGCGCTCCATGCGGTGTTCGTTTTCCCGATTGTTTAAATGTTTAAATACTTTTATGTGTGTTTAATTATAAGTTTTAAAATATGAATAATTTCCCAATATTTTTTGTTGAAGTATTTTACCAAGTACTTAATAATTGTGTTATAAAAATATATCGTTAACTCGTTTTGTTTGTTTGTGCGTTTAATATTTTAGTCGCGTTGAAATTAATTGTACGGTATGAAATATGTATGTAGTATTATCAAAATAATATTTGTGATATAATAGTGTTATCAAATAATGTTATATTATTTAACAAAATTGTTCACCAACGTCCGTATTTAATTGGTTCGAATTACATTCGAATTGTAACGTGTACGATTTAATCAAATCGCATAATCGTATATATTCATCAATATATATTTTGATACATTAATTAGCCTAACACAGAAACTAATTACACGTATTTACAAAGGATTAGGTCCTAATTAATAGTCCTAATTTGAAGGGTGTCATATTCTCCCCCTGTTAGAAGAATTTTGTCCCGAAATTTAGTTCGATGTCGCGTTTGATGTAGAGTTGGTGAAGAGTTGAGGATACTTGAGTCGCATCTGTTCTTCCCGTTCCCAAGTGAATTCCGGACCACGTCGAGAATTCCACCTGACTTTAACGATGGGAATACGACTTTGTTTGAGTTGTTTGACCTCACGGTCCATGATTTCAGCGAGTTCCTCAACGAAGTGAAGTTTGTCGTCAACACGAATTTCATCGAGGGGAATAGTAAGTGTCTCATCAGATAGGCATTTCTTCAAGTTAGAAATGTGAAAGGTGGGATGCACACTGCTGAGCTCGGATGGCAGCTGCAATCGATATGCCACTGGGCCAATCCTCTCGAGGATCTCGAATGGCCCAATGTACCTGGGATTTAACTTCCCGCGTTTGCCGAATCGGATTACGCCTTTCCAAGGCGATACTTTTAAGAGTACTCGATCCCCAATCTGGAACTCGAGTGGTTTGCGTCTCACGTCAGCGTAACTTTTCTGACGATCACGTGCGGCTTTGAGTTTGTTTTGAATCTCGAAGATTTTCTCGGTTGTTTCGTGGATGAGCTCAGGACCAGTGAGTTGACTGTCTCCCACTTCGGTCCAACAGATAGGTGATCGGCACTTACGACCGTACAGTGCCTCGAACGGTGCCGCTTTAATGCTGGAGTGATAGCTATTGTTGTATGAAAACTCGCACAATGGTAGGTGTTGTTCCCAGTTTACACCAAAGTCAACTACGCAGGCTCGTAGCATATCCTCAAGTGTTTGAATTGTTCGTTCGCTTTGGCCGTCGGTTTGAGGGTGGTATGCGGTACTCATGTCGAGGCGAGTACCCAACGATTTCTGTAGTGATTGCCAAAAGCGAGATGTGAAACGACTATCTCTATCGGAGATAATTGAGATTGGAACACCGTGTCGGGTTACGATTTCTTTCAGATAAATTCGGGTAAGGCGTTCCATTTTGTCGGTTTCTTTGATCGCCAGGAAGTGAGCAGATTTCGTGAGACGATCGACGATCACCCAAATGGTATCGCAACCGCTCGATGACTTTGGTAGTTTGGTTATGAAGTCCATGGCGATTTGTTCCCATTTCCATTCGGGAATGTCGGGTTGTTGAAGTAAGCCAGAAGGTTTTTGATATTCGGCTTTGACTTTCGAGCAAGTAAGGCACTTGCTGACATATGTGGCGATTTCAGCTTTCATGTTCGGCCACCAATAGAATTCCTTGATGCCGTGGTATATTTTATCGGATCCCGGGTGAATATAATATTTAGACTTGTGAGCTTCATCCATCACCAAGTCTCGTAGATTCCCGAAACTAGGCAACCAGATTCGGTTTGAGAAATACTTAATCCCGTTAGTTTTGGTTTCGAATTGTTTATCCATGCCCCGCAAGGCTTCGTTCTTGATGTTATCGGGTTTGAGAGCTTCGAGTTGAGCTGAGAGAATCTGGACGTTTAGATCATTGTGAATGGTCATACTGAGGGCTCGGACTCGAAGGGGTTTCGATCGTTCTTTTCGACTGAGGGCATCGGCAACAACGTTTGCCTTACCCGGGTGGTATTTGATTTCGTAGTCGTAATCGGTAAGCAACTCGACCCATCGACGTTGCCTCATGTTGAGATCCTATTGATCGAATATGTGTTGAAGACTTTTGTGGTCGGTAAAGATTGTGCACTTAGTGCCGTAAAGATAATGTCTCCAGATTTTGAGAGCGAACACGACAGCCCCAAGTTCGAGGTCATGAGTGGTGTAGTTCTTTTCGTGAATTTTCAGCTGTCGTGAGGCGTAAGCAATGACTTTGTCCCGTTGCATCAGCACGCAGCCGAGACCTTGATGAGGATCATCGCAGTATACCACGAAGTCATCAGTGCCTTCGGGTAATGATAAAATAGGAGCACTGCAAAGCTTTTGTTTCAGGAGTTGGAATGCTGACTCTTGTTTTTCAGTCCAGTCGAAATTTTTATCCTTCTGAGTCAGTACTGTGAGTGGTTGAGCTATTTTTGAGAAATTTTCGATGAATCGCCGATAGTACCCGGCAAGTCCTAGAAACTGACGTACTTCGGTCGGTGTGGTAGGTGCTTGCCAGCACTTGATTGCTTCGATTTTTGAAGGATCTACATGAATTCCTTGACTGTCAATAATGTGCCCAAGGAATTGAACGGTTTGTATCCAGAACTCATACTTGGAGAATTTGGCAAAAAGCTTCTCGTGTCTAAGTAGTTCTAGAATAGTTTTGAGATGTTGCGCGTGTTCCTGTTCGTTGCGCGAATAGATGAGGATGTCATCGATAAAAACAATGACGAACTTGTCGAGGTAGGGTTTGCACACCCGATTCATAAGGTCCATGAATACAGCCGGTGCGTTGGTTAATCCAAAGGGCATCACTTGGAATTCATAATGCCCATAACTGGTTCTGAAAGCAGTTTTTGAATGTCGGTGTCGCGAACACGTAGCTGATGATAACCTGACCGAAGATCGATCTTTGAATAAAAACTCGACCCTTGAAGTTGGTCAAACAGGTCATCGATGCGCGGAAGTGGATATCGGTTCTTGACGGTTAACTTGTTCAACTCTAGGTAGTCAATACACATTCTGAATGAACCGTCCTTCTTTTTGACAAACAAGACCGGGGCTCCCCAAGGTGAAGAACTCGGTCTGATGAATCCTCTCTCCAGGAGTTCCTGTAATTGGGTGGACAACTCCTGAAGTTCGGATGGGGCTAAGCGGTATGGTGCTCGGGCTACCGGTGCAGCACCTGGCACGAGATCGATCGAGAACTCAACCTGTCTAGGCGGCGGTAGACCAGGTTGTTCTTCAGGAAAGACTTCTGGAAAGTCTCTTACGATTGGTACATCCTCAAGTCGCTTCTCCTCCGACTTTTTCTCCATGATGTGTGCGAGGATGGCTGGATAACCCTTTCTCAGAAATTTTCGGGTTTTCAAGCAAGAGATGATATTCAGTCTCGACCCACCGGTCTCCCCCTGTATGATCAAGGTTCTACCGACGGCGAGATGAATGCGAACAACCTTATCATGACAGACGATTTCGGCCCGATGCTTGGACAACCAGTCCATACCCACGATGACGTCAAAACTTCCGATTCTAACAGGCATGAGGTCAATTGAAAAGATTTCGTCCGCTAGGTTTAAAGTGCAATTAGGTATCACACTATTGGTTTCTATGAGTTTACCATTTGCAAGTTCAACGGTGTACTTAACATCTAAGGCCACGGGGGTGATGTCAAGTAGTGGGCAAAACTCATCAGATATAAAGCTCCTATCGGCACCAGTATCAAACAGAATAGATGCAGTTAAGTTGTTGAGGAGGAACATACCCGTGACCACATTCGGGTGTTGACGGGCGTCCCCAGAGTTGAGTACAAAGGCTCTACCTTTGGCGTTGTTGATGTGGCTGCCCTTGTTCTTCAGTTTTGGGCACTCGTTCCTGTAGTGCCCAAGGTTTCCGCATTCGTAGCAGGTTTTAGTCGGCTTGGCATTGCGGTTGGAGTTGTTGTTGGAGTTGTTGGGGGACCTGCAGTCTTTGGTGAGGTGTCTGTACCTCTTACAGTTATTGCAGGGAGTTTCGCAGGGACCCTCGTGATGACGGTTGCACTTGGAACAGTAGGGTTTGTTCCCGGTGTAACCTCGTTTGGGTTCGGTGGTGGAGTTGTAGGCTTTGATGGTGTCAGGTTTCTTGTTCTGGTAGTTGTTGTGGTTGTCGGACCACTTTCTTTTGTTGTTGTAGGAGGACGAAGTGGGTGGTTCTGAGCCCTTGTGTCGTGAGCCCGATCAGTCACGGTCGTCAATGCAACGGAAGGAGGACACGGCAGTGGAGTTTTAAATTTATAAGAGCTGGGGACCTAAGTTTTACTACGGCTGTACAGCAGCAGTATGACCTAGGGTCGTTCTTCAAGCTAATCGTATTGTGAAACGGGAGTATCAAGACAAGTTGTTTGATTTAGTGATGGGATTTTTCTAACAGATTTTGAATGGGTTTTTGTTACTTAGGTCCGTAAATTAAAGCAATTAAATAAAAAGTAAATAAAATAGAAATAGGGATGAAATCAGTATGGAGGATATGTGTCTGTTATGACTTCGTTAGCTTATGCGGGGGTGATGCTAGGGTTTTGATATGAAAACGTCTTTTAAAGGTTTGTGTCTTATCTAAGCTTAATTGTTCGTAGTGTAAACACTAGTACCCTACTGATTGGGGAAACCAATCAGTATGTCACTGAATACTAGGCCAAATTGAGTCTAATCGGAGGAGGATGCTCAACTCTTCAACGTTATCCAGTGATGGAGTAACGACCCTTCTTGGAATGTTAGTTCCTGGGTGCATGAGATAGAGTAACATACCCACTAAGGTTCCGACATTTCTTAACGCTACGAGGACAACAAAGTCAAACAAGGCATTTAAGATTAAGACTTGGTTTGGTGACTATTAACTTTATATTAATGGTTATATTTTAGTCTAGAGCTTTCATTACGGTGTACCATGTGATTATGCATTTCCACAGTTTTCCAGACCCAAGATGTACTAACGGTGTACAGTGCATCTAAGCATTTCCACAGTGTTCCTGATCTTTAGGTGTACTAACGGTGTACAGTGCGATCAAACATTTCCACAGCTTTGAAGTCAAACCAGGATGTGACACAGTCTTCAACCACCGACATTTCCTTAGCTCCTACGTATTTGTACTTCACCAAAGGTGTTTCCAACGTTACACGAAGTACAGTGCCGTTTACCGTGGTCTTTCCGGGGTCACATACTTTATGGTCACTCTAAACTAGTTTAAACTACGTTTGTATTAAAGCCCAACCATCTATGATATAAACCAGCCCTCACTATTTCCCAATAAATCCCTGATTGATTCACGGTGTACTATACGAAAGGTTTTAAACAGTATTTCCACAGCTACGCAATTCAGACCATGTTTACAGTTTCAGAAAACATAGATAGGTAGTGACCGTTTGATCAAGGTTCGCGACTCCTTGTCATAAAGGTTCTAACCACGTTTAATTGGAGGAAAGGCGATTTGGTTTAGAAATTCATAAATACAAGATTAATAGATCACAGGTTTTCATTTATATAATATAACTGGAAACATTATTTCCACAACGGATTGTGCCCACGACTTTCATAGTTTCCACGTTCCGTACTACACACATAAGTGATGATTCCGGCGCTATACAAATGAAAGCCGTATAACGTTACCTCCGTTATTTCATAATGTTATCCAATTATATGTTTAAAGCAGCATCACCCCACACATATATAAACTAACTACATCATAACAAACACACAAGGAAACTACTCACTACGCATAATAACAGATCCTAAATCTAGCATAATAACAATATCAATCATCATTATAACAGATAAGGGAAGAAGTAACCGTTAATAAAGCGTAGATTGAACAAGCGTTTAGAGAGAGAGTACAAGCAGAACTTCCGCAATATCTTTGATAATATTACAATAAAATCCCCTGAACTATTCCCTATGCTATTACAAAAGTAGCCCCTCCGTTAGTTCCAGTTAAATATTAACTGAGAACTAACTGGATCAAACCCTAATTTCTAGAGAGAGAAAGAAAGAAAGGGAGTTTAGAGAGAGAGAGAGAGTGTGTGAGAGAGAAAGTGGAAATGGAGAAATGAATGGAATGTTGAAGTGTGTGGAATGATGGAGGGGTGGCCTCCTATTTATAGGCAAAGCTTGAAATCAGCTGTACAACTCGCGAAGCACGCACGTATAAGCAAACGAAGCATAAACGAGCAGCATATGGGGTGCAGGGGGCCATATACGGCCTTCATAGGGCCGTATACGGTGTATAAGGGGCCGTATACGGTCTATGAAGGGCCGTATACGGTGGCCAAGGCCGTATACGGCTTCCGTCTGATTTCGTTCGTTGCTTAAAACGTCCGTATCTCCTTCGTTATGCGTCCGTTTGACCTGATTCTTTCGCCTGTGTCTTCGTAATTCCGTTACGCTTCTAATGGTGCCAATATCACTGAAATTGGATGTGTAAAACTTTAGCATAGCCGAAATCACTTTATAGGAGTTTGTAATCGTCCAGTCTTTTCCGTCCTTTGTCCGATTTGCATGATTCTTGATTTTCTCGTCTCGATTTTACCTATTACATCATATCATAAGGTTAGAATATGTTTATCATAGGATAAATGAGGGTGCGAGAGTTGGTTGCTGTTTATTTGCTCCGTTTTGTTCGTTATTCGGATGTTTTTACTGATTTTTGTAGCAACGTCTATATTTTGAGCACTTTAGTGAATTTTAGTAAATAATGATTGTTTTGGAATGTTTTCACTAAAGATGTGCCCAAAAAGTGTGGAATAATGGCCTTGAAAACATGACTTTTTGCGTCACATCACCTTGCTCATAGCCATGAGGTCATGGGCTAATCGAATGGCACCGTCAATAGTGGTTTGGTTTGAGGAGGCGACGTTCCCCCGGACAGGTTCTGGAAGGCCAAGGATGTACTTCCTGATTTTATCGGGTTCCGTGCTCACCATAGCTGGGCGGAGGGCAGCAAGCTGCTGGAACCTGGTGGTATAACCATCGATATCACCATTCTGAACTTTTAGGTTCCAGAACTCTTCGTCCAGCTTTTGGAGTTTGTTAATCGAACAGTACTTGGCGGTGAGTTTTGCTTTCAAGTTCTCCCAAGAGAGTTGGTAGGCAGTGACAGCACCCACTGATTGGGAATATGAGTTCCACCAAGAGTGGGCATCATCTTCGAGGGAGCAGGTGGCGAAATTAACTTTGTCGTTTTCCGCGCATTTGCTGACGCGGAAAACAGTTTCCATCTTCTCGAACCATCTGATTAGTCCGATGGCTCCCTCAGTACCCTTGAAACTTGAGGGTTTGCAGCTCTGAAAATCCTTGTAAGAACAAGGTTTAGCGGTGGTGGTTTCAGCGGCATCGCTGTTTCTCCCGGAATTCTGTGGAGTATTCCGAGCCAAGGCTTCAGTCACAGCCTGGGTTATGAGGGATGTAAGCTGAGCATCGGTGTATGGTCTTGTCTTTGGCGGCATGATTCTTCAATAAAAGAAATGAATATACATGAGATTTTGTAAGAAATTTGTATTTGTCACAGATGCTTATGTATAAAAGCGGTAATACATAACATCAGTATGAAAAATGGCAGTTAATATGAGTTGAAACAGTAAGGAATATTTGATAGATAATATGAGTTCAAAGGTTACATCCCATGGATGTATTACAAAAGGTGTCGGGAATTGTTACATCCGACCGAATCATAAGGTAGCGCTTAAGTAGTTACTAGATTACAAGATAGATTACAAGACAACGACTACACTAGTCTCAACGTAGATTAATCTGTTCCATCATTTCAATGAGACGATCCACAGTATTTGCAAGTCTGCTAGCCTGTCGGGCGTTGTCTTCAGCCAAGGCCAGTCGTTGTACCAATCCACGGGCATATTCTTCTGTTTCCCGTGAGCGTTGTTCACATTCTTCGAGTCTGTGTTTCAAAAGGGCGGTTTCTACGCTTATCTCCACTACTTTGTTGAAAAGGACGTCCACATTGTTAATGGTGGTTTCGTGATCCTCGGAGACTTGCTCGATGCGCTCGAGGGATGTAAGTCTCCAATTTTTGTTGGTTTCTTGGAGTTCGAGGTTCATGGTGTTAAGCCGTTGCTCGTGATGGTGTAACCTCGCGGCTAAACCTGGCAGAGTGAGGTGCGCGGGATATGGGCCAGCTCGAGGCAACCTGGGGTTCCTCCTAGCTACCCTCGGGTTTTGGGATCCATGAGGATGAGTTTGCGATGAATTGGATGGTGTGTTTGCCATTCTGAGACAAAGTGTTGGAGAGAGTGAGGCCTATCTATGTATATATAAATAATAATATAACATAATAGCCTAAGGTGTCTAACACAGACATGTCGGAGTCTTGGTTCTCTCGAGGTCAGAGTCAACTAGTGTATTCCCGTTCAACATAACCATTTCAGACCTTACATCATCTTTCCTTAATTGTACATAGTTGATCAGGCTATGTTAAATTAAAGTCGTATGCTGTAATTCCTGAACCAATCATGCCTAGTAAGGAAATACTGCCTAACGGTCATAGTCTAGGCCCACTAAATGCAACCTAGTTCACTATAACCTTAGGCTCTGATACCAATCTGTAACACCCCCGAATTTCAGGTTTAGCGGAAGCATACTTTGGGTGTTACTAATCAATAATCAAAGCACATAGATGTATAGCAAACGACTCTATATGCGTCGTTTTAACAAAATATATTAAATATAAGAAATGTTTACAACGTTTAAAGCTGTACATAGCTCGTGTTCGATAAAATGAGAGATTTCAGTACATAAGTACTTGTACAAAATATACTAATGCAAGAAAATCTCTAATATCTGTGATGACACGCAAAAAGTCATGTTTTTGTGTGCCATTATCTCACCATTTTAGCCCAATTATTAATGAAAACACTTAAATATGAACTTAAACATCACATTTCATCATAAGGGCTAAAATATAGACGATGTTTCAAGAATCAATCAAAAAGACCTAAAAACGAGTAAAATAGAGCACAAACGATCATTGAATCCTCCGTTCACGCATTTAAGCACAATTTGATCTATACTTGGAATTTTGACCTCTAACTTATGTCATTTTCTTCGTTAGGAAATTACGAAACCGTGAGCGCGAGAATCACTCAAAACGGATAAACAACGAAGAAGTTACGCCCGAACGAAGAAACGAAGAACCGAAGAATCAGGATACGGGAGAGCTAGACCGTATACGGCCAAACTAGACCGTATACGGCCTAGCACAGACCGTATACGGCCTAGCTAGACCGTATACGGCCTAGCACAGCCGTATACGGCTTGTGTTCTCCCGTATTCACCCTACGTTCTCCCGTATACGCTCCAGTTCTCCCGTATTTGCCCTAGCTCAACCGTATCGTGCGTTTAGGCGATTAAAATCTGATTTTTATTCGGGTTTGCGATACGGTTGTGCATTTGAAGTTTTGGATACGGTCTACGGATACGGTTGTGCGAGTTCTATATATAGAGGCTTCATTTCTTCATTTTGAACAATCAACAACATCCACACATTCAAGAATCACTACAACAATCACTCTTTTACGTTTTTAATTTCTTAGTTTAGTTAGTAGATTTCTCTCTCTAGCACTACTCTTAGGAGTTAGAGGAGAAATATTAGGATATAATTAGTCGTAGATTAGCGGCTAGTTAGAAGGGGCAATATTGTAATATCGCTTGGCGCGTACTAGAAGTTCTGCTCGTGTAACGTTCAAGTTGTATTCAGCTACGCTCTTATTACGGTTATATCTATCCTTTATCTATTTCATTATGATGATTGTTATTACTGTTGTCATGCTAGATTTAGGATTGGTTGCCATGATTAGCGAGTAGTGATATTGCGTGTTTGCTATGATGTAGTTAGTCGTAAATTGGTTGGAATGATGCTATGAAAATTAGTGCTTTGATTCACTTTCTATTTATGATTTTAAACCTATCAAACTAATCGCCTTTCAACCAGTAAACGTGATTACGGCCTTAATGATGGGACGTCGCGAACCCCATCAAAGGTACTTAGTTATCTGTGTCAAACATGAACATGGTCTGATTTGTTAATCGTGTAAATATCGCTTTCTAAATGAACGCTAAGTACATCGTCATCGTAGAAACACTGCTTTCTAATTTGAACGCAAAGTACACTGTGGCTATGGAAATATGGTTTTCAAACTGAACGCTAAGTACACTGGAGCCGTGGAAATAATGCTTTCTATTCTGAACGCAAAGTACACTGTACCCGTGGAAATATGGTTTTCTAACTGAACGTGAATATTACACTGTTGACAAGTTAGGGATTTATTGGGACTTAAAAGTAAGGGCTGGTTTATATCATAGATGGATAATATTATGCTTAAATACAAACTTAGTTAAGTAGTCTGGGTTAGCCTTTGTGAAGCAATGTAAGGTACCGTAAGTCGGTTGATTACTCTGTATAGCGTCGACAACACCTCCGGTGTAGTTAATACGTGGAAGCCGAGGAAAAACCGCAGTTACTAAGCCTTGTAGAATAACGGCAAATCTGTGATCAGCAGAGCTGGTACCGACTAGGTCCTTGGTTCATCAATGGAAACACTTTCAGTGGAGTACAGTGTGGTAATCACGGAAAGAGTCGTCGCTATCAGTCTATGTGAATCACCGAATCATGACCCAACACCCAGACTCACTAAACCATCGATAGAAAGTAATCAAGCACACTCTATAAACTTGGTCTTAAATGCTTTGTTTAGATTAGGTATTATTGTGGGGTTAAGAAAGGTCGGACGTCGAGTTGGTTTGTCGCCTTATTCATGCACCCAGGGTTTCATCCCAGATAAGGGTCACTATACCTTCATCGGTTAGTGTTGTGGGCTGGATAAACTACTCCGATCAGAATCAGGATAGCCTAGTCGCCCAGTGACATACTGATCGAGAACTCTATCAGTAGGGGGCTAGTGCTCACTCCACATATACCTGAAATAAATAAAATACAAACCTTTAGAACACGTTTTCATACATCATACATCATTCCAATCAATAAGGCTACCGAAATCATAGCAAACACCCTCTCTAGATTATCTGCTATCTACATTTACTTTATCTGCTTTAATTTACATTTCCTGCCTAAGTATAAAAAACCAAAAACAAAACCACCAATCAAAAATCTTTTAAAAACCCGCTAGATTGATAAGTACGCCTGTTTCGTCCACGATCCACAATACACTGACTCAGAGAACGACCCTAGGTCATCCTTGCTGCTATACACCAATAGTAACTAGGTATACTTAGGCCCCGCAAATATAAATTTTAAAACCCTCTGATCGCCGCTCTAAACGAGAGGTCCGCAACGACGCGAGTAAAATCGCGACCGACCGTTCGGGCGGCATCAAGCTTTTGGCGCCGCTGCCGGGGAGTCAGCCGTAAGATCTGAAGACGTTCCAGACGAATTTTTTCTTTCTAGTATCCCGTAGTTTAGTTTAGTTTAGTTTTCATTTTTCCTTGTTCCATTCGAAAATTCCTTCCCACAGCACACAACGATATTTGACCCGATCATCCGGATTCGAATCTCTCACTTTCGTACCCGATCCTGAGACGATCATCTGAACGATCCGCAAGGAGAAACGCTTCCGCAACCGACAACCGATGGCTGCACGTGTCACGCTTGCCGATAGCACCAAACCATCAATTGAAGGTCGAGGTGGACCCATCAGCTATCCGGTCATCGACGGCGCGTCCTTCGAGCTTAAACATCATATCGTTCAGCTTATCAAGGAATTCTGCCAATTCCATGGTTTACCCCATGACGATCCTAACGCCCACATCAACCGATTCATTCAGACTACCAACTCGTACAAGCAGAACGGGGTTGATCAGGATATAGTCCGTCTATACCTATTCCCCTATTCGCTTACTCACCACGCTTTGACTTGGTTTGAGGGATTAGAGACCGGCTCTATCACCTCCTGGACGGATATGGCTACAAAATTCCTTACTAAGTACTTTCCTCCGGCTAAGCAAACCAAGTACAAGAATGACATTATGAACTTCCACCAAGCTCATGATGAGTCTATCTACACAGCATGGGAGAGATACAAGAGTCTGTTGAACAAATGCCCTAACCACCTTATAGAGAAAACCAGCCAGCTGTGCACGTTTTACAACGGTCTTGCTCCAAACCATCGCACTACCCTTGACGCCGCTGCTCAGGGCAACTTCATGCAACTCACCGATGAGGAAGCTTGGAACTTGATCGAAAATATGACGATGCACCATCACGACTGGAACTCTGGTGAGCATTCCTCACCATCAGCACCGATTGCTGCACCCAATCCATTCCAAACCGAAGCTATCAAGTCTCTGACAGAGAAGATCGAGCATCTGACGAAGCAGATCGGCGAAATGAAGAAACCATCCCAGCACGCCCATCAAGTTAATGCATGCCAGAACTGTGCCAACCTCCCAACAGAAAGTTATAAGGTTGAGTACGAGGATCCTACTGACGGAACGGTTTACTACGCTCAATTTCCAGCTCGCCAACAAAATCCACCTGGCTTCGCTCGAACCTCTCCGCCTAGGACTAGAGACACCCAATACCCACCTAGAAACCAACCACCCTTTCAGCCCAACTACCAACCTAGGTACCCTTCTCACCAACAACAACCCCAACTTACCTATAACCAACCACTATCATTGACTGCACCCGACGCAGCTCAATCAACCGAACCCTCTAAAACCATAGTGCCCATTACTAGTACGGATGATACCCTCACTAAGTTCATCCAAGGCCAGCACCAAATTAACCAAAAGACTAGCGCTAGACAGGACCAAACCGACCTATTCATTAGGAACCAACTGGCCGTTCTCAAAAATCTTGAGACCCAGATAGGACAGCTAGCCCAACGTCTTGACTCTAGGCCTCAGGGTAATCTCCCTAGTAACACGGTACAGAACCCACACGTAGAAGAGGCCAAACATATGAGTACTACAGACAAGAAGGTGGCACCGAGCCAACCTCTCACTCCGTCTCCGGTGAAGGAAGATACTCCTGTCCCGACGACAGTTGAGTCCCCGTCTGCCCCTACACCACAAAGGGAAGTACGCATCCCGTTTCCCGGCCGTCTTAAGAAAGCCTATAAGGCTAACGACTTCCGTCTCGATGGAAAGTTCGTGGACACCGTGTCCCGAACCCCTTCCAGTTCAAAATACATCCTGAAACTCTTGTCAACCAAGGATAAGGTACCCGAAGTACCCAATGTCCCACTGAACGCGGAATGTTCAGCTCTTATAAAAAACTCTATCCCTGAGAAATTAGGTGATACTGGACGCTTTACCCTACCCTGTTCAATCTATCACTCGGGCATGATACACTCTCTAGCCGACCTAGGAGCCAGTATCAACCTGATGCCCTATTCGCTTTACACTAGATTGGAATTAGGACCCCTTAAACCGACCAACATGAGTGTCCAGCTAGCTGACCAATCCATTAGACACCCTAAGGGAATAGCTGAGAACATCATGGTTCAAGTTGATAAGTTCCTATTTCCCACAGACTTTGTAGTGATGGACATTCAGGAGGATGTCCATATCCCTATCATCTTAGGAAGACCATTCTTGAACACCGCACGCACTATCATAGATGTTTATTCTCAGACTATCAGTCTTAGATCTCATGGAGAGACTATCACCTTCAAGATCGATCAAGCTGATCAGTCTATCACAGAGCATGCGGAGATATGTGCGATTTCGACAGGAAGAGTTACCACGGATGATGATTCTGAACCAGACACCCCTATGTCTGACGAGCCCATCACGATTACTTCCGACACTGAGGAAGAAGAGATAGAAGAGGAGACTGAGGAAGAAGAAGAGGAGATAGAAGAAGAAGAAGAGGAAGAGCCAGAGGAAGCTACACCGCCACACATTCCTGAGACACACCCTCCGACCGCAGAGATCATGCAGATAGACTATGCTTTGAACTACATCCCTCTGCCGGAGAGCGACTCAAAGGAACCTTCGATTGACCACTCCTTGGATGATGAGTCTCTACTTAAGCCACATATACCTCCTCGAGGGATTCCACCCCTTGACTCATCCGAGCCTCGATCACATTTCGAGCTTGGAGGTACATTTGGATCAGGTGATGATTCATATTCTCAAGACGAGAGGGATATCGAGATGGACTCTTCCCAGCCAGTATCACAGATCACCGACGAGTCTCAGCCACTCACCGACGCTGTTGAGTTTCCAGACACTTCAGCAACCGGGAGTGACGAGGACGATATCGTTCTCATGGATGTTCCGATCGATACCCGCTCCATTCGCCTTCACCACACTCCAATCATTCTCCCTCCAGTCATTATCCCTCCTCCTACTACAGGAAATACCGAAATCCCAATCGTGTCTGAACCAGAAGAAATGCTTAGTGCTATTGAAGAACACGAGGAGGATTTCCAAACTCTGATTGCGATTATACGAGATTCTACTATTGAATACACGCAACGTCAGAGGGATATTATTGAGGACATTGAGACTGAATATGAGGTTTATCGAGCCAACTCCTACCTGAGTCCGCAACATCTAGTTAGTCGCATCAATGCCTTCGCCAACGACCTCGCAGGAGAATCATCAGACAATGATGAGCCTTTCCCCGATGAAGAGGAATTCTATGAAACACAGAAGACCACGTATGGCAGGGTGTATCAAGCATTTATCAGGTCCGCATTTCCATATTCACGCCAACAGATGGAGTTTCTCCAAAATTTCAGACACAACATGGATTATGCTACTGGGAACCCTGAAAACGAAGTAGATGTTCAGCTAATGGCGGATCTCAAGGGACTTCTAGATTCTATGGCCGATAATGATCACATTGACGAGTCCTCACCACACAGGTTTTTCATCAGCTGCACTATCGAGCATCATGCCCAGATAATTGTCAAAAAGTTAGAACACGTCAGTTCAGACGAGAGAGCACGTGCCATCCCTTCTTCTGTTCCAGAAGGTTTGACGGTTAACGCTGCATATTTCGTCTCTGAACGACTTAAAGACATTTTCGGTTCTATCCTATGGGAGCAGCCCAGACAGCTATTCCACAATGGGCTACGAGAGATTTACAACAGGATGATTAACATCTTCCTGAAACCAGAGCTCACGTATACCGACCATCAGAAACAGCTGATCCAAGGCATATTCAGATCCATTGAAGAACTAGGGCAAGACATCAGCAATGCCACTCATGAGGACATCCACCTACGCTTCTTCGGATTTATGGACACCCTACGGACAGATCGACCGGTGCGTGAGACGCTTGAGCACGATGGAGCCACCCTTGTGGACACTAATGGACCAATCTCCAAGGCAGTCCAAGATGCTATAATGGATCTTTTATACTTGCAAAGAACTGCTGAGGAGCATTTCCATACCTATCCTCTTCATGTGGAAAGAATCCCGAACATCACAGAAGTCGTCACACGACATTTTATGAGATTCTACCTACCAAACCCCAGGACACTTCCATTCCGCATCCCAAGTCCTGGGAGATCCTCTTCTGGCTGATCCAAGAGGAAAAGTCGAGCCCTCGACTTTAAATAGAAGCGCTTCTCGGGAGGCAACCCGTGCAATAAGTATCCTTAGTATTAGTATTAATAGTATTAGTTTTAAATTCCAAGAAGTGATATATCTCTGACTATCTTTCACACTTGGGTATACCAAATGCTTTCAAAACACCACTTCAGCTTTTACCACCTAATCCAGGAAATAGGAATTAAATTTTATCAAGCCATGTGTTTCGAGCATTTGAGGTACTTGCGTGCTACTTTCACGCATTATGCTCGAACTCGTTTAAAAACACATGACTTAAAACTCGTTTTGAATTAGAAAACATCTTTTCACATTCTGGATTTAGGCACTTTCGGTAAAAAGCTATAATAAGAAGTCGGTAAAAATATACCCAACGTGTTCACACTTACGAGATATCTTCACAAGAGAGTGAAAGAAGTGTTAAAGATGGAGGACGAAGCTGCTATTTGTAAGCTGCGCGCGCTAATGCCGAAAGATCTACATGGAGCCGCCGCTAAAGAAGAATTCCTGTCAGGATCTCCTCTTCAGCGCATCTTCCAGAATTCCATCCTTCTACATTCGCTTCAATAGGGGAGTTCTCTCGTTCTCACTCTCGTTTTAGATATGATTGTTAGCTTTAAATTCTCATTAAAGTAGTCTATGCCATATCCCCAGCTTATCACTAAGTGTGGGATTCCAGCCCAAAACAAACACTTGAGTAACATTTTCTGATATGTTCAAACTCTAAGTGTGGGATTTTTCTCAAATCCCAACTCAAGAGAACAATAGGGACAATGTTCCTCTAAGTGTGGGATAGCGGTATAGAATACCTTAGGTTTGCTTGTTTGATTCTTGTTTCCAAAAGCAAACTCGGAAAATGTTCCTCAATTTGTTTAAAAAAACTCACTTTTGCTAAAAATTTTCAAAATTTTTGAGTTAAAATGTCTTAAGAAGGAGCATTTTCATACATGAATAGGGTATTTTGGAAATTAAGAGTAAATAAGATAGGAATTTCTTAGGTCTAAAATGATAATCTAAAAGGGGCATCGCATGGCTAGGCACAAACAAACCCAAAAACTTGCAGTGAGGTATCTTGAGCCAATATAAGCATTCATCTTTAATGCTCCACTATTCGTTTGTTTGAGTGTGCCGATGCATGCATCCGGAATTAGAACTTGCTCCTGGTATGCACTTCGAGACCACATTGGTAGAGTACCGTACGCGGTATAGGTGCAGTTAGATGACCTTGACATTCCTTAGGATTTAACCCATTTTTATCATATCTCTTCAAGCCCAAAACCCTTCCAACACTCATCTTTAGTGTTGATGATCCGCTTAGATAACCCTGTTGAGCCTTAAACCTTTTCGTTTCTTTCAAAACCCTTTAAATCTTAACCCACTTATTCCACACCCACCAAAAATCTTATCTTAGAAATTTTAAACTTGTGGAAAATGTCATTTAAATGTCCTTTTTGTTTTCACTCCAAATCACAAATACTAGTGTTTACTCAAATTCTCTCGCGTGCGTTCCCTTGATAAATCAAAAGTTGAGAGTTTATGGTGTGAAAAATTGACACCAAGTGAACGCAAAGTCATCAAAAGGATGAAAAAGATGAAAGAAAGAAAAGGATTTCAAATGGGCAAAAGAAAGAAACAAAATAAAAAGAAAAGCCCAAAAATAGAAACAAAAGAAAAAAAAAAAAAAAATATAGAATAAAGCTAAGTGCTTCAAATCTCTCGAAAATTCCCGCTCTTATAAAAGTCATAAATTCCTTCGTGTATTTTCAAAAGATAGAAGTCAAAATAGCTATCTTCCCGTACTGTTATCCGTTTCCGTTTTCATTAAAAAGGTTGTTTAAATAATGTTTTTCAAAAGTTTAGAAGTCCTAAGATAAGCAGAACCCTTTATAACAATTAAAAATTTCCACTTATCCATACCCCGTAACCCTCACCTGCCATTACAACCCACTTTGAATGTCCTGGGATAGCTAGCACCGTCCTCACCTAAGTGGTGGAGATATGATTCTCGAGCAAGCCTATGACGATGGATGTTGCATGACTGGCTTATGAGCGATTTCGTTTGATTAGATTGATAGGTAACCCGAAACACTTCTTGAGTGAATTGAGTGACCACCTTGTGAGATCGCCTAGTCATGTATATTCCAAGATCGCGAGAATTGAAAGCATGCCTAAGAGAATCATTTTATGCCTCTGAAAGGAATACCTTACTTTCTCTTATTTCCAGGATATGTTACTTGTATATGAAGATGGTTGTTTTTGATATATTTTGACTCACCCCAAAAATAAACTCGTTTTTTTCAAAATGTTTTTCCTAAAAGCAGGTGAGAATTTTGAGTTTTGCTTGAGGACAAGCAAAGTCTAAGTGTGGGATATTTGATGACACGCAAAAAGTCATGTTTTTGTGTGCCATTATCTCACCATTTTAGCCCAATTATTAATGAAAACACTTAAATATGAACTTAAACATCACATTTCATCATAAGGGCTAAAATATAGACGATGTTTCAAGAATCAATCAAAAAGACCTAAAAACGAGTAAAATAGAGCACAAACGATCATTGAATCCTCCGTTCACGCATTTAAGCACAATTTGATCTATACTTGGAATTTTGACCTCTAACTTATGTCATTTTCTTCGTTAGGAAATTACGAAACCGTGAGCGCGAGAATCACTCAAAACGGATAAACAACGAAGAAGTTACGCCCGAACGAAGAAACGAAGAACCGAAGAATCAGGATACGGGAGAGCTAGACCGTATACGGCCAAACTAGACCGTATACGGCCTAGCACAGACCGTATACGGCCTAGCTAGACCGTATACGGCCTAGCACAGCCGTATACGGCTTGTGTTCTCCCGTATTCACCCTACGTTCTCCCGTATACGCTCCAGTTCTCCCGTATTTGCCCTAGCTCAACCGTATCGTGCGTTTAGGCGATTAAAATCTGATTTTTATTCGGGTTTGCGATACGGTTGTGCATTTGAAGTTTTGGATACGGTCTACGGATACGGTTGTGCGAGTTCTATATATAGAGGCTTCATTTCTTCATTTTGAACAATCAACAACATCCACACATTCAAGAATCACTACAACAATCACTCTTTTACGTTTTTAATTTCTTAGTTTAGTTAGTAGATTTCTCTCTCTAGCACTACTCTTAGGAGTTAGAGGAGAAATATTAGGATATAATTAGTCGTAGATTAGCGGCTAGTTAGAAGGGGCAATATTGTAATATCGCTTGGCGCGTACTAGAAGTTCTGCTCGTGTAACGTTCAAGTTGTATTCAGCTACGCTCTTATTACGGTTATATCTATCCTTTATCTATTTCATTATGATGATTGTTATTACTGTTGTCATGCTAGATTTAGGATTGGTTGCCATGATTAGCGAGTAGTGATATTGCGTGTTTGCTATGATGTAGTTAGTCGTAAATTGGTTGGAATGATGCTATGAAAATTAGTGCTTTGATTCACTTTCTATTTATGATTTTAAACCTATCAAACTAATCGCCTTTCAACCAGTAAACGTGATTACGGCCTTAATGATGGGACGTCGCGAACCCCATCAAAGGTACTTAGTTATCTGTGTCAAACATGAACATGGTCTGATTTGTTAATCGTGTAAATATCGCTTTCTAAATGAACGCTAAGTACATCGTCATCGTAGAAACACTGCTTTCTAATTTGAACGCAAAGTACACTGTGGCTATGGAAATATGGTTTTCAAACTGAACGCTAAGTACACTGGAGCCGTGGAAATAATGCTTTCTATTCTGAACGCAAAGTACACTGTACCCGTGGAAATATGGTTTTCTAACTGAACGTGAATATTACACTGTTGACAAGTTAGGGATTTATTGGGACTTAAAAGTAAGGGCTGGTTTATATCATAGATGGATAATATTATGCTTAAATACAAACTTAGTTAAGTAGTCTGGGTTAGCCTTTGTGAAGCAATGTAAGGTACCGTAAGTCGGTTGATTACTCTGTATAGCGTCGACAACACCTCCGGTGTAGTTAATACGTGGAAGCCGAGGAAAAACCGCAGTTACTAAGCCTTGTAGAATAACGGCAAATCTGTGATCAGCAGAGCTGGTACCGACTAGGTCCTTGGTTCATCAATGGAAACACTTTCAGTGGAGTACAGTGTGGTAATCACGGAAAGAGTCGTCGCTATCAGTCTATGTGAATCACCGAATCATGACCCAACACCCAGACTCACTAAACCATCGATAGAAAGTAATCAAGCACACTCTATAAACTTGGTCTTAAATGCTTTGTTTAGATTAGGTATTATTGTGGGGTTAAGAAAGGTCGGACGTCGAGTTGGTTTGTCGCCTTATTCATGCACCCAGGGTTTCATCCCAGATAAGGGTCACTATACCTTCATCGGTTAGTGTTGTGGGCTGGATAAACTACTCCGATCAGAATCAGGATAGCCTAGTCGCCCAGTGACATACTGATCGAGAACTCTATCAGTAGGGGGCTAGTGCTCACTCCACATATACCTGAAATAAATAAAATACAAACCTTTAGAACACGTTTTCATACATCATACATCATACATCATTCCAATCAATAAGGCTACCGAAATCATAGCAAACACCCTCTCTAGATTATCTGCTATCTACATTTACTTTATCTGCTTTAATTTACATTTCCTGCCTAAGTATAAAAAACCAAAAACAAAACCACCAATCAAAAATCTTTTAAAAACCCGCTAGATTGATAAGTACGCCTGTTTCGTCCACGATCCACAATACACTGACTCAGAGAACGACCCTAGGTCATCCTTGCTGCTATACACCAATAGTAACTAGGTATACTTAGGCCCCGCAAATATAAATTTTAAAACCCTCTGATCGCCGCTCTAAACGAGAGGTCCGCAACGACGCGAGTAAAATCGCGACCGACCGTTCGGGCGGCATCAATCTGCATGCTGACTCGAGCTATAGTATCCCTGATGGCAGTCCAACCTACTGCTGGGTACCTGTGAAACATGCTAAAATGGGTCAGCTAAAGCTGGTGAGCTCACAGGTTTGAAATCAGGTAATATCGTATGAACCGCAAGATTTAAGTAGTGATTTGCAATCAGCAAATAAATAATAGTGTATACAGCCATGAGCACATAGTCTGAGCTTAACTCGAGGGTCGGGTCCCATATAGAGAATTCCGAGCGAGGTGCCTCCACGAGTGCCTAATCCACACTCGTCTGAACAATTATTAGTACGTCCGTTTACCCAGTTAGTGCATGCTAACCCGGACGAGGAGGGTCAATCCTATATGGTACCATATACTAATAATCACGCTACAACGTATTACCAAACTATGCTGACGGAGGACTTTGAGATGATTAGTGGAAAACAACTCATGTAGTATATTGTAAAGTTTGTACTTGCGTTCACATGTTAAAATAAGCATTGAATCACACCCCTGAGTGAAAAGCGGTAAAAAGAGGGGCTATGAGACTCACCTGAGTCTTGAGCGTTCGGTCAATAAACGTACGGTGCTTAAACAAGCAGTGAGATGTTCGCAGACCGATAACCTGAGGGTGTCCACGACACGCGATGATTATTAATATGAGTAGGTAGTTACAAAGGCTACCCTTGTAGTTGCTCGTTCAACTAAAATGTCCAAATTACTATGATTTGGTTGTTTGATTAACTTGTGTTTTGAAAACTTGTACGGCCCGTTGGTGATTGTTTAAAATAATAATCTCGACTTTTATTATGATATTAGTGTGATTGTATACTTAACAAAGTATATATGTCTCGTGTATAAATTGTATCGTATCCGATTTGGTTGGTATAAAATGTTTCAAGACTTAGGAAAATATTCCGACTTCTCTGTTTTTGGCGACACTTGGATAGTGTCGCTACGGGCTTAGGCGACACTCAGTAAGTGTCGCTATATTTCTGATTTTCAATAGTTGGGTGACACTTGAGTAGTGTCGCTACAGCGACACTTATGAATTTTGGCGTCACTACAGGAGTGTCGCTAATCTTAATATGGTTAAGTATTCCAGGGATACTTATGTAGTGTCGCTATAGGGGCGACACTTAGGCATAGCGACACTTAGCTAGTGTCGCTAGCACTGTTGCACACTAGCGACACTTCCAACTGTTCGCCGGATTTTGAGCCGAAAACGCGTTTTCCGGCGACCATTCGTTCCAAATCTTTTACCCAACCCTTAAATGGACATTTTGGACATATATAAACCATAAACATGTAAAAATGAGCTAAAACGGAGAGTTTCGGGTTTTTTTCGGAAACTTACGCGGTGTCGAAACGAAAATCTGAAAAGATGGAAGTGTAGATCGTTGCGTGGTGAATCTTTTTCCCAAAAGAGCCTTGCGATTTGACGGCGTTTAGGGGTGTTATTTTGATAATTTGTGGTGGTGGTGGTGTTAGTGAATTAGAGAGAAAATGAAAGAAAGAGAGAGAAAGAAAATGGGGAAATGAGGGAAAATTGAGAATGGTGGGGATGTAGAGGGGGGCCAGTTTTTGTGGGGTCCACGGGGGTGGACTTCACCAATTTTTCGTTCCTTGTACTCGCGCTCCATGCGGTGTTCGTTTTCCCGATTGTTTAAATGTTTAAATACTTTTATGTGTGTTTAATAATAAGTTTTAAAATACGAATAATTACCCAATAGTTTTTGTTGAAGTATTTTACCAAGTACTTAATAATTGTGTTATAAAAAAATATCGTTAACTCGTTTTGTTTGTTTGTGCGTTTAATATTTTAGTCGCGTTGACCTTAATTGTACGGTATGAAATATGTATGTAGTATTATCAAAATAATATTTGTGATATAATAGTGTTATCAAATAATGTTATATTATTTAACAAAATTGTTCACCAACGTCCGTATTTAATTGGTTCGAATTACATTCGAATTGTAACGTGTACGATTTAATCAAATCGCATAATCGTATATATTCATCAATATATATTTTGATACATTAATTAGCCTAACACATAAACTAATTACACGTATTTACAAAGGATTAGGCCCTAATTAATAGTCCTAATTTGACGGGTGTCACATACAAGCATACGAGAATTCTCGCCTTTACAAAGAAAGAACCAAAGTATTGCACGACCGAAAGCTCAAAACGAGAAAAGAATTCAAGGCGGGAGATAAAGTGCTCCTTTTCCAATCTCGTTTCAAGTTAAAACAACCTTAGTTCAAGCCAAGATGGACCGGTCCTTATACGGTCAAACATGGTTATCCATTCGGATATGTTGAACTTTTCGGTTCGGATGGAGGAACTTTTATTGTCAATGGTCATCGGTTAAAGCTTTATCATGAGGAAGAAGTTGATGGCGAGTGGGAGGAGCTCGCAACTTACCTCAAGGACAAATGAATACGGGGTCGAGTCTAGCTTGGACTCGTTAATAAATGAAGCTCGATTCACGAGGAAACTCGTGTCTATATCCTTTTTTTGGTAGTTTAGATATTTTTTCCTGCGTTTTTGATAAATTTTATATGTTTGCTGCTGCTGTGTTTGTGTGAATTATTAAGTGTTTAAGTGTTTATGTGTTGCTGCTGTGTCTGCTACTGGATTTGAACTGTGAAAGCAGATCGGTTTACCATAGCCGTTCGGCTATAGCTCAACAGAAGATCGGCTTTAGTTAGCCGATCGGTTTAGTCTTTGAAAAATCATCACAGAACTTGACCCTTCTCTGAAGCATTGGTTTTGTACGCGGAAAGCAGATCGGCTTACATAAAGCAGATCGGCTAACACTTGGAAGCAGATCGGCTATATATAGCCGTTCGGCTATACTAGTTCAAAATCATTGCAGAACGTGACCCTTAAAACTTATGCATATTTTAACTGAGCAAGCCGTTCGGCTAACACGATAAAGCAGTTCGGTTGGATTGCTTTGATAGCCGTTCGGCTAAGAGTCTAGAGCCGATCGGCTTGGGACTGATCTGTGCGAATTTCAGAAAGATAAAAACCTTCTCTTTTTCACACCACAAACACAAATACAAGCAGCCGATTTGCTCCTCTCTCTCTCTCAAATAAAAACGAAAAACTTCCATAATCTTCACTAAATCACCATCTAATTTTTCAAATCTTTCAAGAAATCAACCACTAATCATGTCAAGACAACCTAAGGTATTTCATGTCTCCATTTAATCTTTCCACTAGTGATTTTTGGGATGAACATCTTGAATCCGGGTTTGGTTTGATTCAAGTGTGGGGATGAATTCCTTTGTGATTTTGTTGTGTATTATGCTTGATTCATACATGTTACTTAGTTTATACCATGATTCCTTGTTTAAATTGCTCGATTTAGATGATTTGCAAATTAGGGTTCATATGCTAATTTGGGGGTAATCCGAATTTAGTAATTTATGCTTGATAGTTGGTGTTAATTGTAGTGTAATTCGTGTTTGCTAGCATAATGTAGTTAATTGGTTGGTTGATTTCCATTTGTGGGATGATTTAGAAATGAGGGTTTATGTGAAAATTGGGGAAGAAGGAGTTGACTTTTCTGGTCAAACTTTGACTTTTGCTTTGACTGTCTTTGGTGTAACTTGTGATTGTAATCCATGTCTAGAATCCATTTGAGTGATCCTTTTTGCTCAATTCAAGTTCATGTTTGATATTGAAGTTATGTATTTATGAGGTAGTCAATAGGTTTGGTCTGTAACTTTGATTGTAAGGCTTGCTTGAGTCAAACTGTATGTCATTGGCATGATTCAAGCATGGTTTAATATTAGGTTGCATGTTTATCCTTATAGAGTTTAAGTTTTGGCTAGGTGATTGATCGGTAATTGTCGGTTTGAGCTATGCTTGCATTTGTTGATTGTTTGCTTTGTGATGCGGTTATGGGCTTGTGTGCTTGGCTATCAGGGGGTGTGGTTGTGTTTGACATTGATTGCTCATTTTGTCATATTTTTGCTAACTCTAACACAAATTTGGAAATTTTGTATCTTGTTGTGTTGTGTTGTGCAGAGAGGCAGGAATACCCAACCTGACACTTATGAACCTCAGTTTCCTGAAAGTATTTATGAGGGTTTGCTGCCTGGAGACCGCCACCCTCATTTGATTTTTGGGCGCCATACGTATAACTACCTAGAATACACCGGAGCCTTGTATAAAATTCATAAAAAGGAATGTGAATACCCTCGGGAAATTAACTGGACCCCGTTGGAGGTTGTTGGGGTTGCTCATGATATTCGCAAGACTTTTACTCAAACTGTGAAATTCGATGACGAGGCTTTTGGTGTGAATGACTTTGAGAAGCTTCTCGGGATTCAAGAAAATATCTACGAAGAGTTGGTGATGGAATTCTTGGCAACTTTGGAAATGTTCATTATCAACAACGTCAATGATAAGTTTTTGAGTTTCAGACTTGGTGGGGCCCCTAGAAATTTATCCTTGAAAGAGCTTGCGGGTTGTTTGGGGATTTATACGGACAAGGAATATTCTTCCCATTGGATTGATCGGTATATCATGACTGGGGCAAGGTTGGATGAGGGGCAGTGTGATGCTGAAGTTTGGGCAACGCTCAGTACTTCACGATATCTTGGGGGGAAGAATTTGAATAAACATCTTACATCCCCCAAGTATAGGGTGATACACAAGATGTTAGCAAACACACTAACTCTTCGGGGAAGCAATTGGGAAAAGGTTACCTTGATTGATTTGTGGTTTTTGGATAAGTTGAAAAGTAGGGACATGATCAATGTTCCATATGCAGTGGGCGAGTACCTTCACGCCTATGCTAGTGGGCATAAGCCCAATTCCAAGCTTTGTGGTGGTCATCTAATCACCCGGATCGCCAAGGGCTTAAAGGTCAGTTTGAAACCCCGAGGAGTTCCCGCCTATACCTTAGTGGAAAATGATACCCTTCCAATTGGGGCCGAATCCTATGCCACGGCCCACATCTTGAGAAAGAAAGGTGGATCTTATGTTGCTTATAATCCCACTCCTCAAGAGGCGGCCACTGTGTCTCGGGTCGGGGCTCGGGGAAAAAGGCCCGTTAACATTGAAGATTCTGATGAGGAAGAAGAGGCGGGGCAAGAAGAAGAAGAAGAAGCTGCAACTAATGTACATCCGAGTCATGGTCATTCATCTCATTCTGGAGAGCCCGCGTATTGGCAGAGTTTTATGTCCAGATTCAACAATATGCAACTTGAGCAAGATCGAAGATGGGGAGAATAAGAAGAGTGGCAACGGGAGAATGCGACTTTCAGGGATGAGTCTAGGTATGAGTGGGGAGCTTATCAATACCAAAACGATTGGCTAATTCACGACCATGAGCGGATGGGCCACCATGTGCCCGACCATGTGCCTATCTCGTATCATCACCCACCTCGTTTGGGCAAGCCGGGGGGTGTCCTCCCTGCTTCTATTTATGATCGGGATGCTGCTTTAGTGGAGCTCCAGCTGTAACACCCTGAAATTGGGCCCAGTAGAATCAGGTATTTCTTTAGATTTAAATATGTACATTTAATTGTTAAATATGTTTGAATGTGAAATTAATAGATAAACAAGCCTCAGGAAATATTGTGGCTAGAAAAATATTAATTGTTTCGAATAATCAGCGGCTGATCCCACATCGCCCATGGACATGAGGGATGCTGGGGCTTATAAGGGTAACAAGGCGCTTAAATGACACAACGCGTTTTGGGACCACAGGTGGCAGATTGTCGCAAGAGCACGGCAGTTAAGCGTGCTCGAGCGAGGGCAGACTCAGGATGGGTGACCATCCTGGGAAGTATGTGGTCGCCAAGAGCAAAGCCGTGCGCCTGCGGGCAAAGCGGACAATATTGTGTCATGGTAAGCGGGTTGTTACACCAGCGACATCAGGAGCATATGCACACATCTGATTACCACCAGCAGCAGCAGGATTGGGGCACTCCTTGGTCCTCAGCTCCATCCCAGCCTCACACCTGGACACCTCCTGAGCCCTCCAACTGGCAACAAGAAGCTCACCATCACTGGTTATTTGGAGCCCCATTACCTTATGGGCAATAGCATCAGCATCAGCAGGATGATCCCACCCACGAACCACCCCAAGATGGGGGTTGGTAGTTGAGCATTGTTATTATTTTTTTCTGGGATTGTAAAACTCTAAACAATATTTTTATTCTGCGTTATTTTTCTTTTTGGTTCCTTGGATGACTAGCATTCATTGAAGCATTTTTATTGTAATTATTTTATTATCATGTGGGCTTGTATTTCGTGTTTATTTGTTTGTTGCCCATTTGTAGCATGCGGAGCTGGAGTGGATATCTACAAGTCTATCATGAACCAGCTCCTCCTTTCTCACCTTCATGCAAAACCCCCGGGGAAGTTCTCGTTTCTTTTTACCTCCGCACTTGTGCTAATTTATTGATTCTGTTTGCATTGGGGGCAATGCAAACCTCAAGTGTGGGGAGGTATTCACTTGAATTCCATTTCTAGTGAATTGTTGTTTCTTACCTTTCATTGGGTTTGTGAAGTCGATTGGCTCTCCAATTGAACTTTACGAATCCCATTAACGGGCTGTTGGTCACTTATTGGGTCTGTTATTGATCTTGGGCCCGATAGATTTTTGCAAATTCCAATGAAAGGCCGGGAAATGATAAATTGCTAGGGGTGTGCTTGTCCTTAAAAGATTGATTGCTTTGAAAATCTTAAACTTTGAAAAATTAATTAAAAGTGATTTAATCTTCCCTCTTGCAACTAAACCTTTTGAGATGTGTCATAAAAAGCAACCTAATAGGGTGAATTGCATGACTAGCACACTTGTAGCCTCCACTATGAAAAATTGTGAGAAATTTGAGCCTTATTAAGAAAAACACTTACCTTTAGTGTTTATATTGTTTGATTGCTATGAGTGTGCCGGTGATTGTAGTTTGTTCTAGAACTTGCCTTAGTGATGCATTTTGAGACCACTGTGGGATCACAGAAATGTGATATAGGTGGGGTCAAAGACGGGGAGGTATTCTTAGGATTTTTGATCTTATTTTGTTTTAAAACCATTTATATCCAGTTTACACAGGTCGTTAGCACTAATTTTTAGTGCTAAGAAACCCCTAGAAAACTTCCACATTCAATCCACTAAATATTAGCCTTATTTTTGTGTAGTCAATTCCTGAACCATCACTTTTCTAAGATGTTGCCTAGTTGGAACTTATGATGAATTTTACCAAAATGTGACTTAAATCGTTTTGAATTGGAATTCTAGTGTTAAATTCTATGATTGAGGTTGGAGACAATTAAATGAATAGAAATTAATTATTATGCTTAAAGTTTATGGTTGGATGATTGTAGTCGACTAAATGGCCTTTGAATTCCTGAACAAGTAGTTCCCGAGGGGTGTTCTACACCTAGCCACCGAAGGTCTTTATCCGGTCTAGGATGGTTGGTCCGAAAGTTCGTTACACAGGATTCATAGAAAGTCATAGAATGCAATTATTCCAATAAAATGTGAAAAATCAATTTGAGCTATTTGTGTGAAATTGTTGAAGTATAAGTTATAAATGAGAACAAATAATAATTTGAATTGATTTAGCACACGAATTCCAATTTTCATTACAGTCTCGTGTTTAAACCAATAGGTAACATTTCCACGTTTTTCACGGGTATTGACTATCATTTTTCACCAATTATTGTGTCTATCATACCCCATTCTATAATTAGCCTACATTTGTTACAACACATGTTAGAATACCTCCTTTGAGATCTCGCTTGGTGCTCACGCCAAGTCGGTGGAGATTTGATCCTCTTGCAAGCCTATGGTAACAACGCATCACGATTTGGCTTGATTGAGTGTTACATTACTTACTTCCCTACCTTGTAGTCTTATAGGTTGAGAGTGAGTGACTAGACACTTATCCTTATGTGAGGTGCTAGGTCGTGCATTCGGGCTTGACAAACTAAAACATCTCGAGTTTCTAAAGCCTATACATATGTTGCTTGCCTAATTGCTTTGGTATTTAGTGCAAGTATTGTTTTGGTGAACTTGATCTTCACCTATTGATGTTGCAAGAGTGGGTTTTGAAATGGTATAATAATGGTTTGCTTGAGGACAAGCAAAGTTCAAGTGTGGGAATATTTGATATCGCTCATTTTGGTTGTATAAATCTGTCGCGATATCATTGTTTTGCATATATATTTGAGTAGATTTTGAGAACTTTCGATACTTATTTTGTCTGGAAATTCATTTCAGGTATAAAGCTGGAAACGCATGCGATTTGGTGTAAATTTGGTGAAGTTTGGATCAAAAGCTGGTTGGGCTGGAAAACTGGTCTTAGCCGATCGGTTCTGTCTTCCCAGCCGATCGGCTTCTTAAAGAAGATCGGCTTCTTCTGTTCATTTCCTTTACAGAACTTGCCCTTGTTGGAGCTGGAGTATTTGATGCAGAGAAGCAGATCTGCTGGTCCTTCACAGCCGTTCGGCTAGTCATCAAAAGCCGATCGGCTATGCTTGATAAGCCGATCGGCTGGCTTTGGATCTGAGCGAGGGTTAAGGTGGTTGGGTATGTTGTTCGCTTCTCATTGGTTGGCATTTATTGCCAACCGTTTTTGTGTCTTTTTCTCCCCATTTTTTCATTAAAAGGAAAAGAAAAAAATAAAAAGAGGAATTGGGGGTATGTTTGGTCCGGCTGTAGCTTCATAATACCATATCATCGTCAACATTCCTTAACACTTCATTTTCACAACACACACCACTTCCACTCTCTTAATTTACTCCCATCACCACCATCTCATTTACTCTACTTCACCAACAAAAATCATCATCATTTACTCCCTATTCTCGTATATTTGTGGCTAGGAATTTGTGAGTGGAACATCGAGCAAACATCATTTGGAACATTTGTGTAACAAATTTGGTATAATTTCTATTTAATCTAATTTGAAGTTATTTATGAATCTTTCTCGTGTTTATGGTTTTTGTATGATGATTGTGATTATGAGTGGCTAGTTACTTATATATTTGTTTGGATAAAATAACTAGTTGATTAGGGGTGTAATCTTTAGGTGTTAATTTATGTTTGAGTTTGTGAATCATCCATGAATTTGTATGTGTTTAGGTTGTTGTTGTTAGTAAACTTTTGGCATTTTAACTAAGCAATTATAGCGAACGTTTGTTGCGTACAAAAAAATACCTATATAAGTTGTTTATCATTTGTGGAACAAAGCTTTTGGTGATTTTAACAACAACTAGTCAAATACATACAAGTTAGCAATTGTAGTGAATGTTTGTTGTGTGGATGATTTGCAAACTCACAAATCTTAACTTATGTTTAATCAGAGAACCTTATGTAATTGAGCTTAATCACTAGAATTTAACCATTTGGTAATTTACTAATTGATATAGCGAACGTTTTCAACCAAGTAAATTGCTATTAATTATTTGTCTATGAATGATTGAACAAAAGTGCGAATGTAATTTTGGAATGTGTCAAATGATTTAGCTAAATTGTGTAAGCTAGTAACCATGGCGAACGTCCGTTACTAGATTAATTCATAGGTTTGCTAATTAAAGTTGAACTTTAGGTCTCAGAGAACTTTGAGCTTAGGTTTGATGAATGTTACCCATTAGCATGTGTATTAACCGGTTATAATTCTACACCCCGAAATCACTAGTGAAATAATTCAAGCAAGCATTGTTTTTAATATTTGAAAGTTCCAAACAATTAAACCGACTCTTCAGAGTCCACATGCCTAGATTAATTAAAGATTGCAGTTTTAAACATCGTGACAATTCGGTCACATAACCAACCACATTTTATCTTCTTTTTTTTTAAATTGCTCACACTTATATTGATCATCCAATCTAGTTCCCTGTGTTTAAACCCGAACTTACCAAACTATACTACCACTCGACAGGGTCCACTGCCCGGTTGTGTATTGGTCTAGCGAGGTACTTTTTGGTTTACTAAACAATGATAAATTTTTATAACTAGATTTAGCACATCAGTTAAATTGGACTTATTGTCTGTAAATGTATCAAAATTGTCATGAAATTCTTTTGTATGCATTCATCTTCTATAAGTTCTATTGTATGTATTGAAGTTACTAATCACTCCTATTGTATGTATTCATTAACTGAAATCACAGGTAATAGGTCATGATCTGATTACGTGGCTTGAAAAGACTGATGTGGCAACACCACGTCATTTCCATGTCACCAAATATTTAATAAATTTATTTTTTGGTAAATCACATGTTGTCCCTGTTTTTCAAGATTCAGATATGTCACACCCTGAAAATCTGAACATTTTTTTTTTTACACTGAAATGTATTTCTATTGGTCCCACTATCTATACTATCGTTTTTGGTATTCTAATCTCATTATCTGTATTACTTTTAAAACTTATAAATGAAATCTGCTGAAATCATTCTTTACCCGCCGGGTAGATGGGTTACCCGCCGGGTACCCGTGTCTAGCCGCCGGGTTGCTCCCCTTAACCGCCGGGTGAATTAACTTTTGGGGTAACAGAACCTAACCCCCGTTTAAAGGCTTGAGAAGCCGCCGGCTGGGCTTGAGAAGCCGCCGGCTTGTTCCGGATTTTTGGTTTACCCGCCGGGTACACCAGCTACCCGCCGGGTACTCTGGCGTTTACAGTACCTGCAGCTATTTTTCAAACTATTTACTATTTTCCGAACTTTGGACGCGCATATCTTTCAAACGACAAATAGTTAAAACATGAAATTTTGCAGGCGCTTTACTATAGTCAAAATGAAACTTTCTATTTTCGCACTTTCTCAAATTTCTCATTTTATCGGGATTTGGGCTTATGGGTCATTTTCGGCTAAATTTTCAACATTTTTCTAACATATCAAGTCTCAAACTATTGAGACTTAAGAGCTGAGATTTTAAACACATATTTCTACTATCAAAACAAACTTGTGAGGCTAATCACTATACTTCCAATCTTTATCTAACTCAAATTTGTTCATAAGCGTTATTAGGACCCGTTTGGACCCATTATGACCCGCTGATCCAAAAGAGCTAATTTGACCCATTCAGTGGCTAAACACACTTCCAAATTGACTAATAACATCATTGCCTTTCGTTAAAACTTTCAATATGTACATAATCAAAATATAATTTCTATTACAACTTATAACTTAACACTTTCCAACATTATCTACTAGTCTTACACAACTTTACACTATTACACATAATCGATCTAGTCGTTACTTTCATAACCAAAACATGTCAAAACATTGTTTGGGCGATCTTTCAAGGTTTCAAAACGATAATTTAAAGAGAAAGCTTGTGTAACTTACAACAAGCTAGCAACTCCACTTCTAGCCTTTTGCAATATCTTTACCTCTTCCACTTTCACTTGTACCTACAACATAACTAAACTAATTAAGCAATTTGCTTAGTGAGGATATGAAATCTAATCAATACAATGCATTATTAACATAAGGCAAATAATGTACAAAGTAAATAACTACTTCCCATTTTCTTGCAACTCCACTTTCACAATTCTAATCATATGTGCACATAGCTAATCAATATTTGGCTAACAAAAGTTAACCACTAATCGAACAAAGCTAACCTTGGTTAGCTATTCTAATCAAAATATGGCTAATAACCATTAACCATTCTAATCACAAACTTTCATCATAATCATGATATAATCATAAACTAATCACAACAAATTACATGATCATGATCTATTCAATTCATAAACTCACCTTGTATGGTTGAATAATTGATAACAAGATGCTCAATAGATGACAAATCTTCTTGTACACCTAGTAAACATACATATAGCACATGTATTAACAACTAATCATACTTTCAATTATAATTCATCTAATCCTTTCTCCCCCACTTAAGATTTACTAATTTCACTTTAACCAAACTAACTAACTTACTTATCATGATCAAAATCATAGCTTTATTATGAATTTAACTACTTTCATAATAATTCTAACATCTACTAATGCTTTAACTCTTTAAATTCAACTAATTCACATAGTTCATAAGAAACCCCATGAACTCTAATCATAATCTATCATTTCTAGCATGAAATTAGGATTTTAATCATTGTTTATATGTTATACTAACACTAACTAATCAATTACAAACCCTAATTTCGGATTAAATCATACCAATTTACTAAAACCCCATAAAACCCAAGTTCTAGGGTTCTAAGAGAATTTAAATCACTTACAAAGATTAGAGATGATGAAAAGATGGAGAATTAATCCTTTAGAGCTTGTGATGTGGATTAAATAGATGATTTGAGATGATGAAATTGATCCTGCGATTTCTATTCTTCACTGATAAAAGTTCTGGAGTCTTTTTGGATAAACTAGAGGAAAGGTACGTACAATGTTCTTATCTTCTTTTAAATTTCTACACTACACAGTCTAGAACTGAACAACTAATTTGCATTTTCTATCATATCTCATTATTTAGAGATCTAAAATTAAAAAGATGTATATTTTATTGTACACTAAAATAATACTGTAAAACTGAGCTATAAAACTTATTTTTATTTACTAAAATAATACCTTGAAAACTGGGTGTTACAAGATAGACCAAATTCAAAACATCTAATTTTCGTTTTTACCATACTTGCACCAAATTCATTTTCATCCTTTCCACTTCTAACACAAAATCTAGATCTACAGATTTATCTCCCTAAGTTAATTTCATCAAATCTATGTCTAATAACTTCTCATTATTTGAAAAGAAAACCCCAACTACTCCATGTGTTCTCCGGTTAAAACTCCATTATCGCCGCCGGACATAACCACATAAATCGCTGCGGGATTGAGTTAAAGAAAACTAGTAGATCATCGTATCTATGATTTCAGATCTAAACCCGCTGAAGATCTCTCTGATGGTCGCATCGGAGATCTGAGGTCATCGTACATGTTTTAGATCTAGATATTTTTATGTGTTGTCCAAATTTGCTACGTGGTGGTGGTGTATATGGTGTGAGGGCTTTGTGTAACACCCCAAAATTTAAAATTTTATTGTGGTAAAGGTAAAAGTAATTGTTTTAAGTTATTATTATTATTATTATTATTATTATTATTATTATAAGAATTATAAAATAATAATAAATGTAGTCGGTTTTAAAGTTCTGGACAATGATAAGTACGGGGTGTAAAATAAAACACATACATATCTATTATTACATACATGTACGTACATACGATTCATTCCAAAAATATTCCAGAAAGTCAAAGAAAGAAAGAAACATAAGGAAGAAAAAGGGAGAATCTGAAATCGAGTAAGAAATATGAAATTGAAGCTAGAAACATATGATTAATCACTCTTTGATCTTCTATAACATTAAGTAAGTTATGTTCTTCAATTTTTATTACCTAGAAATGGGTTTTTATAAGGGTTTAAGAAATTGGTGATGAATTGAATGAAATTGAAGATTGATTATTGACGCGCCACCAGTAGTCGGTTAGGAATTACCCTGTCGTTGCACCGACTACTAGCGACGTGTCAGTGGAGTTTTAAATTTGTAAATGCTGGTGCCTAAGTTTACTTAATGCTATGTGACCAAAAGGTGTACAGCAGCAAGTATGACCTAGGGTCGTTCTTCAAAACCAACGGTATTGTGAAACAGAGAAATCAAGATCTCCGAATCTAGCTAGTGAAGGGTGTTTTGAAAGTAGTTGGAGATTGGTTTTGTTTTGTTGGTTTTCTAAATTATACTACTAATTAAACTAAGAAATAAGATAAAATAAAAGGATAACAGTCAGGATAAAGGGGGTATTTGTTATGACTTCGTTAGTGTCAAACCCTGCCAAACGGTAATTACAATCAATAATAATAATGTGTGCGGAAGCTTTGGTGACGTGGCGAGGCTGCGAACAGTATTACAACCAAGTAGTACATACATACTCAGAGCATATGGCTATTGCACAACATAATGTATTAAGATGCCAAGTTTAACTGTTATTACAAAAGATTATGACCAGATAAGTCGTAACGGTAGTAGTAGTGTTTAAAACATTAAGTTTTAAAATATATAAGATTAATATAAGATTTCATGAGTATGACTGCAAGGTTTTGCAATTATACAGATGAAATCTCCAAAAGCGTCCCAAAATCTGTGGCATCCTAAATAGTTCAGGGTCGTCCATCCTGAATGCATGCGATTCTTACTTACTCGGCTAATTTCCTAAAAAACATAGAGAAGAGTTGTCAACAAAATATGTTGAGTGAATTTACAGGTTTTACATAAGTATGTGGTTTGTTAAACCAATTTGTGTGTTTGAATGAAATGTTTTCATTTACAACATACAAGTTTTGTAGAGCTGTTGCCCTAAAATATTAAGTTTTATGTGGTGTGTTGCCCCAAAATGTATCACTGGTTGTCTGCCAGTATAAAATAAGTACCCGGTATGTTTTCCGGTATGAAACAGTTGTAGGATTCGTTCTTCCTAAAAATATGTGGGAATTACTTAGACTATGATCCCCTGCAAGGTGAGCTAAACCTTACAAGTTAAAATAACGCGACCTAACCCTATAACCAAACCACGACCAGCACTTATGTTGTTTGCCTGAAGGACATGTAAGTATACGCTCCTATCCATAGAAGGGTCGTCACGGCAATAGTACTATCCATATACTCAGTGGCTAGAGTCACCTAGCTAATGGTTACAGTCTGCATGACATAAGGTCTTTTCATGCATACATATCAAGTCTAGGTCCGTACTAGGATACGTTGTCTAATTCTCAAAATAGTTGTGAAATGTAATTTCATCAATCAATCATTTGTATAAAAGCAAATAAGCATTTATAATTCAGTTGCATGTGTTGGCATGCAATTTCTATGTTTAACAACCCTGTGTTTAAAAGTAGAAAACATTTAAAAGTAGGGGCTGTAAACTCACTGTAGTAGATGTGATGTGAATGCTAGCATATGTGTGTAACATTGCCCAATTTATGTTGACCTATACGCAATAATTGTATTAACATAAGTACCTTGATTTGTTAAATCAATTTATGTTAATAATTTATTTGTTTTAGAGAAATTGTTATTCTCTTAAAATGTACAAGTAGTTGTTGACATTATGTTGAAATATCGTTATTATTTCTCATGTCGTATTTCTTGTTAAGTATATCCACATACATGTTCTAATTGTATAGATATATGTCACACCCCGTCTAAAGCGGAAACAACGGAGTATAACTGTGATAGGATCATAACACATTATTATAAAGAATTCTATATGAAATAAAATATCCAATGTGTCATGATGACATTAACATGAATAACGGTTCATGTCATGCATACATTTCAACAATGAATTCAAAATCTTACTAACAAACGTACAATACAATGTTAAGGCAAAAGATGCCTTCACAAACAACCATGATGTACCACAAGTCTTGAATAACTCTTAATGCAACCCTAAAGGTCCACTAAGTTCTCTTGTCCTCTACTTTAAGTCCACTAGTATAACCTGAAAATATATGCTCTAAAACGTCAACAAGAATGTTGGTGAGTTTCGTAGGTTTGAAACAAGACACCTTAAAATAAACCTTTTTGCTGTGATGATAATAAGTTAGGACAATGCATATAGAAATGGTACATATAAATTAAATTAGTGTAAATGAACAAATCTCAACAAAACAACCATGCGTGTTGTCATTACTCCCACAAAGTAAGACGAATAGCATATACGTCGGCGTGTTGTCAATACCCCCAAAGGAGCAAGACGAATAGCCTAAATGATGTCAATGTATCCAACTGGCGTGTTGTCAATACCCCCAAAGGAGCAAGACGAATAGCCCAACGAGTCGGCGTGTTGTCAATACCCACAAAGGAGTAAGACGAATAGCCTCAATAATGTTTCCAAGTAATGCACATAATTCCACATAATGTAACACATTTCAAGCATATGTCCAAAAATGAAAATGAATACGTTTCACAGCATAAAAACAATTGATAAAACATGTGAGCATACTTTTTCCCCAATTTGAAAACATGTATATGAAAAAGGGACCACGAAAACTCACCTCAATAATGATGTAAGTTTTGCCCTTAAGTTCAACCACCAACAACTCGCAATCTACAATATCATAACATATATGGGTTACAACCTATACATAACTAGGTCATTCCATTGTATCCCAAGTCCAAATCACCTCTACTAAGTTTCCTCACAACCAAACCTCATGTGTCTTTACAAAAATCAACCCCATTGTGTATTTCAGATTATTTCCAGAATTTTATACCACTTTACGAATTTTAAACCATGACTTAATGAAACCATTTGACTATACAAATTTTACCAGTGACTCTTCAATGTGTTAAGAACATCCTATAATTTTTTCCAGAGCTTAATTCTATAGTTAACTATTTTTAAAAATTCACCAAAGTAATCTGCTCAGAAACAACAACAATTTTCGAATACACAAAAGTTACAATTTATTTAAAATACTTAAAGACTTACAAAGATTATAATATTTTTACAGAAAATTGTTAACACTTTAAAATTACTCCAGTAAAAACTTAAAGACCCAATTCTTAGTTTGACATACGTTTCAAAAATTGACAAATTAACCGAACTTATGAACCGAAAAACTCAGAATTGACATTCACTTTTATAAAATCATTTTGACCAACTTATACTCAACATTTGGACACGAAACCAACACCATTTGAAAATAGACTCTTAATACTTATGCTTAGACTTGAGTTCTATCAAAATCACTATAAAACGATCAAGTTACACCGTTCCCAAACCGATAAACAATTCTGCCCAGATTTCGGGTTTGTATAATCAAACCTAAATCCTTGTGTAAACAATCCAAAACGCTCAATCAAACGAATATTATTCACTCCTAATGATTTAACCACTGATTTCAAACATATCCTAATGATTTTATTCACTAGGAATACAATGGATTTGAACCGAATAAAACCGACAATACGAAATAATCGAAATACGTTTAGAATAAAAGAATCGGATAGAGATTATACCAACTACCGATGATCTGCACGATAGTCATTGTTAAAATCTGTAATATGAATGTTTTATGAAGATTGTCACACCCCCAAATCGGTAATCGTGTTTATTAACAGTTTAGCGGAAGCTTTTAGTTAATTAGCGGAAGCATTTTAATAAATGTTAAGCATCGGGGGCGGACAGATTCAATAGTGCATTCACGATGTCAGAGCATATGATCATATAGAACATAATATATTTAAGATGCCATAAATTTAAAGTTATTACAAAAGATACGACTCATAAATTCGTACATAAGTAGGGTTGTCAAAGACAACTTAAGTGTTTGAAAATACAAGTTTATAAGAGAGGGATTTCATAAGTATAACCAATGAAATTGATAATACAAAGGAAATCCAAGTGTCCCAAAAGTGGCATCATAAATAGTCAGGTAGCCTACGTCCGTTATGCATGCAGATGTACCTGAGTCCTAATTCCCTGAAAAATATAGTAAACTGTCAACATTGAATGTTGAGTGAATTCACAGGTTTTAGTTTTGTATAAATCATTCATGTACACAAACATAATATTTATATGTAGAGTAGGAAACACAAGTGTTCTAATTAAAGAAAACATTTCCTAAAATTAGTAAGAATGTCATTCTTACTACAATAATAACTGTGTAGGAAACACAAGTTTAAACATAAACATTTCCTAATAAGTAATTGCAGGATATACATGTTTAACAAATAAGTAAACATATCCATTTCAATAGTTAAGGAAAATCAGGTTTAGCAGTCAAGCAAACATTTTCCAACAGATAGTTAACAGGAACTCAAGTTTAACAATAAAGTAAACATTCCAATAATAGTTATAGCAGGAAACACATGTTTAACATTCAAGTAAACATTTCCTATAATTAGTTGTTTTGTGGGAAACCAGGTTTAACCATTTAAGGTAAACGTTTCCTAAAAATAGTCTCTCAAAGGAACACCTGTCCTATTAGTCATCACAGGGAATACCCTTCCCAAATCAAGTTGTTGTTTAGTTGTTTCGTTGTTTAGTTGCGTGGGAAATATAGACTATAATCCCTCCAAGGTGAGCTAAACCTTTAGAGTTAAAGTAACGACACTAGTACTATAACCAAACCACGACTAGTTGTTTTGTTGTTGCCTCAGTAACACAGTAAGTATACACTCCTCGTTACGACTATCGTCGATGGGGTTGGAATGACCAACGAGTAATATCCTGGGAGGGTTGTCAAATCGATAGTACTATCTGTATACTCAGTGGCTAGAGTCACCTAGCTAATGGTTATAGGTTGCAAGCACTGGGACTTATGTGCACTACAACTACCTCGCGTAAACCTAGAATCGTACCAAGATCTGCTGTCTTATTCCCAAAGTGTTGTGAAAACGTTTCATATAATTAATTCAAGTTAATTCAATATGAAAACATTTTATAGAAATAATTCAAGTTTAATAGTGTGAAAGAAATCATGTTATTCAATTTCACATAATAGCATGCAGCTCAATACATTAAAGCATATAGCATGTCATATCACATTGTTCTATGTTTTCCACCCCTGGTTTTAAAAACATTTAAAACAAGTAAAAGGGAGGGGCTGTGAACTCACTGTTTGCAAGTCTTCAGCACAATAGCTAGCAAACAATCAAAAAGCGTCGCTCAAATACCTAGACGCAAATAATAATACTTGTATAAGTATATGGATTATTTGTTAAGTTGAAAAGTTTATAATATTTCAGTTGTTGGTAATGTTTGCGTTCATATAATCGTTAAGTTCAAGTATGTATATTTATATACATATTAGTTGAATATATATATTCTAATATATATATTAGTTGTCGTCATTGTTAATGTCCATATATACATATATCATAAATGTCGAGTGTATGTATATAGATATAAATGTAGTTGTCTTTGTCGTCGTTTATGTTTTCAAAACATAAATATAATAGTTATCAAAATAACTTTGTTACATCGTTTATGTTTGTCGTATATTGTTTGTACTAGATAAGTTAAATCGTTCCATTTTTATACGTCTAGTTGTATATATACATTGTCCGTAACTTTGTATATATATATATATTTTGTAATTGTCTCAAAGTTTTGTCGTGTCCAAAATGTCCGTATCAATTAAATAATGTCTCGAATATATTAACGTCTCATAATCGAGTCCAATTTACAAAGTCTCGTTGTCATAGTATTTTGTAACATTTGTCGTATAATCGATTTATAATTTGCACAAGTTAAACTACAAAAGTCTGTGACCAAATTTTAGTGGGGATCCGCCGGATCAATGGAGGATCCGCCGGATCTAAACCAAAACTCTTGAATCCTACGGATCAAGTTTTAATTTAACCGGATCGTGTCAAAATATGGTAGATCCGCCGGATCTTACAAGGATCTGCCGGATCATTTGGTTTTTAGTTTGAGGATCCGCCGGATCTAAAGTGGATCCGCCGGATCTGGTTATAACTTGTTAGGATCCGCCGGATCACATAGTGATCCGCCGGATCGAGCTTGTCTTTTACTCGTGTATCGTTCTCGTTCACGGGTTCATGTGCGTGTAAGGTTTGAGGATCCGCCGGATCCTACATGGATCCGCCGGATCTCGAGTGTCATTTACTCGTTCACCGGTCTAAACGGTTAAGTCGTTCGCGGGTCGTTTAAAGGTGATCCGCCGGATCATGATAGGATCCGCCGGATCTATATGTTTTTGGGCTAAGGATCCGCCGGATCATGACAGGATCCGCCGGATCTAGTTGTTTTCCAGGTTCTGGTTCGTCTCTGTTCTTACAGATACATATAGATTTTGATGATAACTTCGATTTTTAACATGATCCATCATCATTATATGTTATATACTTACATTATAACTTGTTTTTAACAATTTATAACAACAATAATCATCAAGTTTCATAATTTAAAGAAATTATATAAATGAATAAAATATAGAAAATGTTTCCTCACAATGATTTAGATGAAGATGATGATGATTACGAACGAAGATGATGAAGATGATCAAGAAACCATTTTGTTTGTAGTTTTAGGTGTTTGATTTTGTGATGTGTGTTTGAGATGATGAAGATGATAGGGTGTTGCTTCTTCCTGCTTGTTGTTCCTCTGCTACTGTCTCTTGTTCCAGTACGCACCAAAACACAGAGAAGATGAAGAAAGTTTGGTAGTTGTGAATTATTGGAGAATGGATGAAAATGTATAGCAGAGAGTTTTAGTCGAGTTTTTCAAACGAGCGTATGGAGGGTGTATCAATCTGTCGCCCAGATATTTTGAAATGTGAAATATTGGTAGTTTTTAGCCCGTTAATTTCGTGTAAGGGTATAATTTGTGGTACTTTAGTTATAATAAAATTTCGCGTTATGTTTCTCTATATCTCGATCTTAGAAATATGAAATCGAAATGTGAAATACTTTGTTACAAGTATGATTAAAAATTAATTACAGTAAACCTACTGTATAGTCCAAAAACGCGTGCCAGATTTCAGTTAAATTTGGAAATCATATTCTGAGGTAATGTTCTACACATTAAAACAGTAACTTACGAAATAATACTTTTATGATTTGGAACCTCTAGGCGCGTTTTAAAATTGTTTCTGTTCGTATTACGTGTAACAAAAATCGTCTAAATCTTTTGTTTTCTTTTCGTTGTAATACTTTTATGTAATAATTTCAAACTAAAAATTATTCAAAAGTATTTTTGAAGTTCATTTTAGAACTTTATTATTCGCGGTCTAATACGTTTAATATAAAACGTATAATGTATTATATTATTTCAATAATATAATTATATAATAGTTGTAATTAATAATTTTCGAATTATTAATTATTTTGTATCACGGACATTAATACGTTTAGTTTAGTAGAGTATAATACGTTTATTCGTACGTAATTATATATATACACATAATTACAATCAAATACATTACGTATCACATAGTAAGTTTATCAAAAACTTATACACAAAATAGTTTGAATTCACTTAGTCAGGGAATTACTCTAGGTAATGCATGAAATTAGGCTAAGTAAATACCCTAATTGGAGGATTGTCACAAAGATCAAAATGTTCCTTGCAATAAGAGAATGAAGAAGACGAAGATTTAGAACACAAAAACTTACCGAAAACACGAATACGCGAGTTCTCGATCAATAGAATGGATTAGAAGGATTTTTATTATTGTCGGAAGTTAATTCACGGATTAATAAAAAGAAAAGGAGTGTATAAATATTTAAAATTTTTAACTTTTCACACACACTTCACATTTTCATCCGACAAATACATAAAAACTCCGACAATAGAGAACTCCGACAATACGCTGCCGATTGAGTTTTTCTTCGATTATTTTCTGTGTGTTGCATTTCACTCGATTCTGTTCCGACAGAAGTGTGCGTCTCATCATTACGCTTCGATCGGTATAACTTTCCCTCTTTATCTCCTTGTAAATAAGTTTTAATCGATGATTTCGTGCGACAAACACTGTTCATGAACAGTGCCCTAACCCGTTTGTCCGACAATATTATTGTCGTATGAACAGTAAACTAGGGTTTTTGCTTGAATAGCTTATTCACGCATGAATAGTGTTCCGTGAGTTTGACTTAGTTGATTTTTGACTTGTTTGACCACTGCTATACGACAATTCTTTATTCACGCATGAACAGTACTTATTCGCGCATGAATAGTACTCTGACAATGCTATTCTCGGAATTAAGTTTACTTATATTCTGTTATATGGCTATTGTCGCATTAAAACTCTATTGTCGTATGAACAGTGCACGTTTGTTATTGTCGCAGGACTTCTACACTTAGAAAATTTTTCATTTTTTGAAAACTTTAAACTTTTATGAAGTATGGTTAGGTTTGTTGCTTAACATATACTTTGTGCAGCTTGTATTTATATATCATGGCAGAACCAGATCCAATTGCTGCAGCCCAACCTGAAGTGCTTCGAAGGGCTGTTATTTTTTAGAAAAGACACAATGCCACAACATATCTACTTGAGGCACCGGACAAACCTGAAACTAGGAAATTCTTTCCTATGATTAGGTTTTTGTTACGATCTAGGATTTCACATGCTTTATCGGTTCCAGTGGCGAATATGTATGAAGATCATATGAATGATTTTTGGTTGACTGCTGAATATCATACGGATGTTCAACCACATTGTATTACGGCCACAGTGGATGGAAGACCACTTATACTCACGGAGGAATTGATTAGGCATACGTTGCAGTTTGGAGATGATGTCAATGCTATTAATGATATTCCTAGAAATATTATTGATGATTGTCTTCAACAAATGAGATGTACAAAAGGACCACAAGATGTGCAAATTTTGAAAAATCATTTTTGTCCACATTGAAAGTTTCTGGCACATACATTGATTTGCTGTATCTCTCCAAAAAAGGCTGGGTTTGATGCAATGAGTTATTATTTAGCCGGTTTGATGACAGCTTTGGTGCTCAATATTCCTTACAATTTTTCACGGTATATCTTTGAGAATTTGGTTGGGAACATCAATGAAGATGGATTTTTTATGTATCCACGATTCCTTCAGCTGATTTTTGATCAACACATTCAAGGAATTACTTATCATGGGGATATTATCCATTATACTCCTATTCCAAAGAGAGTATTTGCTGATTGTAATAGTTACCGTGGTAAACCTACACCACCAACTGTGACACCCGGTCAAAATAACCCAAAATTGGGTCCCAATTTAAACTTTTAAATCACGTATTATATACGTGTTAACACCTAAGCATTCAAGTATTATATATGTATATGTATATATATAAACCGAAACGATTAAATAATCGCGAATACACGAATCTAACAAAACGCATAAACCCAAAATAGAATTTGGTGAAAAACATTTTTAAATCAAGTATTATTATTAAGAATAAAAATTACATACTCCGTTTGAAATTTAAATACATTTTAGATACAGAAAAAATATCCGTACATTTTAAGTAAAACAAAGTTACAATTTTATACATCCGTAAAAACATTTTTATAAAATATTTCAATTAAAAACATATACGATTCTATTTTTAGAAAATTATCATTTTAAAAGATTACGCTATTTAACGATCGGGTACGCGAACACGGGTCGGAAAACACCCACTCATCTCAATAATTGAGGCCGGTTATATTACCCGACCTTAATTATTTTCACACACACGCACACATTATTTGATCTTTCTCTCGGTCTCTCGCTCTCACTCCCTTTCGGTTTCAATTTTTACAACAACAACAACAATCATCAACCTCATAATCACCATCTTCTTCTTCATAATCGGATCATCATCTTCATCGTGGTACTCGACTTCATCCTCACGGTCCCAATTTTAAATTGTAAGGAAACAAAAACTTTACTTTAAATTTGTGATTATAATGTTTACATTATCATGTATTATTGTTCTATATGCGAGAATTTGGCTAAAAACATAAGGAAAATTATAAAAACTTCGAACCAGACTCTGTGAAAACGAAGATGCTACAGTGCCTAAAACAAATGACGCGATCGCGTCATTTCCAAGTGAAAAACACGTTTTGCGACTTCATGCTATCACGCGATCGCGTGATGTACAAAAGGAACCAACATTTTTAACTTGTCACGCGATCGGCCGAGGGAAGTCACGCGATCGGGTCAAAAGAATAATCACGCGATCGGCCGAGGAGGTCACGCGATCGGGTCAAGGGAAAACTCACGCGATCGGCCGAGCATATCACGCGATCGCGTGAGATATGAATTTTGGTCAGATTTTCAAAAATAAAAACAATTAATATTCGGAAACAATACGATACGTTAAGATAACTTATAAAGTATATTTATACGAAACAAACTAAATTGTATTTTTGAAATATAATTTCCAACGGACCGTACATTTTACAAAACTTCAAACTTAAATACGAGGCGAATACTTTGAACTTAATTAATCAAACAGACAACTATACGAACGATTAATTAAAAGTAATCACTTACACTTATACAATCTCGCGTGTTTAGGACACTAGGAGATTACGTTGGTTCACGCGCTCACCTTAGGATTGTTTGCTCATCAGGTGAGTCTCACGGCCCCATTTTCAATGTTTACATGTTTTAATAATTGAGGGAGATGCAACACAAACTGTTTTCGTGATCACTATTATTCGGTTAGTTAATTTAGTTGTTAACTTAAATTAACTGCATTGTTACTTGTATTCGGTTTACCATGTTGGTACATTGTTCGGTTATCATTGTCGGTCTTGATTTTCATTGTTCGGTATATGCACGAGTGTTTTAATTCGGTAAAAGTCCTCAACAGTGTATGATTCATTAACTTAATAAGGCGCGGTTACTAAAGGATAGTACTATCATGGGAGTGACGTCCCCGTCCGGGTTGCTAGCTACAACCAAGTTAAAAACGGGCACTTTAGTAATTGTTATGGGTGTGTCACCAAATCGGGAGGCAAAGATCGGGTTAGGCTTTGAATCATAGCTCAGTGCAATACAAATGTCATTATCGGTAAATCATTGTTCGGAAACCTTAATTGGTTTAATCATTGGTCGGTAACCCTAATGGGTTAATCATTGTTCGGTTACATTGTTTATCATGGTTCGGTACGTTGTTATTCATTGATCGGTTTACACTGTTTAAATTATCGTCGGATAATCATGTTGATCACATCAATGTTTATTTAAACCTGTGAGATTCACCAGCTTTATAGCTGACCTTTTAGTGTTGTATTCTCAGGTGCTCATCAATATTAGGAATGGCCTACAGGATAAGCAAGCTATCACGAGTCGCATGCATCTATTTAGACATGAAGATTTTCTTGCATTATATTTTGTATAATGGTTATGTATTAAAATCTTCCGAAATCATTTTGCGAACTCACTACTATGTTTCAAACTTATGACTTAAACTTTGTACTACTTTTGGGAACTAATATAATGTAATGTATTTTCAAAACGTCTCATTTAGAGTCGTTTGCTTGTACTTTGGTGTTTTGATTATTGATTAGTCACGCCCCAAAACAATCGCTTCCGCAAAGCTTAAAAATTGGGGGTGTGACAGATTGGTATCAAAGCCTAAGGTTATAGCGAACTAGGTTGCATCTAGTGGGCCTAGACTATAACTATTAGGCAGTATTCCTCATTAGATATAACTGGTTCAGGAATTTCATCATACAAGTTTAATTTAACATAGCCTGATCAACTATGTAAAGTTAAATGAAGATGATGAAAGATTTGAAAGGGGTTATGTTGAACAGGAATGCATTAGTAGACTCTGACCACGAGAGAACCGTGACTTCTAATTGCTTTATGCTAGACACAACTAGGTGGATAATATGTATGTATACATGGGTTATACATATATGATTAGGCCTAGTGATATCCTCGGATACTTGGTAACGAACTTAATATTCATATGCGCCTTAGGAACTGGTCTATGGTAAGTTGATTGAGTCAGGAAAATAGTACCGGGATGTGCCCTGACAGAGAGGGTCGTCTCTTCGAAATAGACTTACCCTAGGGATCGATTAAGAACTCCGACACCTTAATCTACACCAATTGGTTATCAGAGGACCATCTTTCACTCACCCATCAGTTTTAACATTCGAATCCAGTATTCCTCTAAGTACACATCTTTTCTACCTCCCTATCACATTCCGCATAACTGCTGATACATACTCGGATGTAATATTCATTTCACTTTTGAAAACCTTAACCCTCGTAATCATTTGAACTCACATGTTAAATGATTACAATCTTCTTTATTCTACACCGTTGATTGTCATTTGTGTTGTAATATATTACTGTTATATATGCAACTAAGATGATCATATTCTTATACGAAATTCTGACATGTCCCTTATCTTCATTGAAGGAACATGCCTCCACGTCGCCAATTCACTCAAGCTCAGGTCGATCGACTGGTTGCTGACGCAGTACTTGCCGAAAGACAACGATCTGAAAGTGCTGAAACAACACCAAATGCCCCTGTAGTGAAACCCTGCACCTACAAAGACTTCATTAACTGCAATCCTTTGAGCTTCAAAGGCACAGAAGGTGCCATTGGATTGTTGCGATGGATGGAGAAGACAGAGGCAGTCTTTCGCATCTGCAGTTGCCCTGAGAACTGTAAGGTCAAGTTCTCCACCTACACTTTCATGGATGATGCTCTGACGTGGTGGAACACTTATGCTGACTCCATAGGCCAAGACATTGCTCTGGAAACTCCCTGGGATGAGCTGAAGAAAATGCTCAAGGATGAGTATTGTCCTAGGGATGAGATTCAACAGCTTGAGGCGGAATTCTGGAATCTCTCCACTCAAGGGAACGATATTGCCAGCTACACTTCTCGATTCAATCAGTTGGAGCACCTATGTCCATCTATGGTAGATACAGAATCAAAGCGAATTGAGCGCTATGTCTGGGGACTTCCTCCACAAATTCAAGGGATGGTGACTTCATCCAACTCTTCTACATTTCATGGTACTGTGCGCATGGCACATAAGCTGATGGCACAGATCGTTCGCCAAGGAACGTCTGTTGTCAAGAGTACTGTAAACCACCCTAGTGATAACAAGAGAAAACCCGAGGGAAATCCTGATAATCAAAGTCCGACTACCAAAAAGCCTGCAACCATCAAGGCCAACACCTCTGGGTCTGAAAACAAGAGAGAGTACACTGGAACCAAACCCTACTGCTCAAAGTGTAAACGTCACCATGACGGGCCTTGTGGTACCCCCTGTGATAAGTGCCAGCGTTATGGTCATTCTGCTAAGGATTGCCGAACGAGAGCTTGTTTCGAATGTGGAACTGTAGGTCACTTCAGAAGTGACTGTCCAAACTTAAAGGACAAGAACATCGGCCCTGCTCGAGGAAGAGCCTACGTACTCAGAAATAGGGATGACGACCAGAACCCTAGACTCATTGATTTGCTCAACACTGGTATGGTCACTCATTAATTACCTGATTGTTTTACACTGTTTACATGGATAGATATTACTTGTTGCTTGATATCTTTTATGTTTTCCCTAGATCCTAAGTGCACAATAGAATTAGGGAAAAAGGGACAATTTAGGTTCTATAGTTTCTTTAAGAGACGAGGTTTAGCTTACATAAGTATTGGGATAACAAATCCTACATTGTTTATACTGGAAAACATACCGGTTGATATTTTGTGTAAACAATGGGTCACATCCCATATAAAGCTAATGTAGGTTGAATCAATTAGTTTCTATAGGAGACTGATATAATCTAGATTAAGCGACGATACTGCTACTCGTTACAAACGGTATGAACACAGTAAGACTCACTGAATTCGGTGGATTGGTCATCCAAAACAAAGTAACACTTGCTAATACGGGACGACCTGGTCAAGTAGACATAACGGTCGGGTAGAATTCGGACCTCTCCATTTCTTAAATAATCGGTAGGTCAGAGCCTAACAAGGGGAGAGGACATAGATAACTCGGATGTCTTAGTATTAGACATATCACATAGTCGGCCTTAAAAACACGCGGATTTAGGTTTCACTTGAATTTCGGGACGAAATTCTCCTAACAAGGGGAGAATGTGACACCCGGTCAAAATAACCCAAAATTGGGTCCCAATTTAAACTTTTAAATCATTTATTATATACGTGTTAACACCTAAGCATTCAAGTATTATATATGTATATGTATATATATAAACCGAAACGATTAAATAATCGCGAATACACGAATCTAACAAAACGCATAAACCCAAAATAGAATTTGGTGAAAAACATTTTTAAATCAAGTATTATTATTGAGAATAATAATTACATACTCCGTTTGAAATTTAAATACATTTTAGATACAGAAAAAATATCCGTACATTTTAAGTAAAACAAAGTTACAATTTTATACATCCGTAAAAACATTTTTATAAAATATTTCAATTAAAAACATATACGATTCTATTTTTAGAAAATTATCATTTTAAAAGATTACACTATTTAACGATCGGGTACGCGAACACGGGTCGGAAAACACCCACTCATCTCAATAATTGAGGCCGGTTATATTACCCGACCTCAATTATTTTCACACACACGCACACATTATTTGATCTTTCTCTCGGTCTCTCGCTCTCACTCCCTTTCGGTTTCAATTTTTACAACAACAGCAACAATCATCAACCTCATAATCACCATCTTCTTCTTCATAATCGGATCATCATCTTCATCGTGGTACTCGACTTCATCCTCACGGTCCCAATTTTAAATTGTAAGGAAACAAAAACTTTACTTTAAATTTGTGATTATAATGTTTACATTATCGTGTATTATTGTTCTATATGCGAGAATTTGGCTAAAAACATAAGGAAAATTATAAAAACTTCGAACCAGACTCTGTGAAAACGAAGATGCTATAGTGCCTAAAACAAATGACGCGATCGCGTCATTTCCAAGTGAAAAACACGTTTTGCGACTTCATGCTATCACGCGATCGCGTGATGTACAAAAGGAACCAACATTTTTAACTTGTCACGCGATCGGCTGAGGGAAGTCACGCGATCGGGTCAAAAGAATAATCACGCGATCGGCCGAGGAGGTCACGCGATCGGGTCAAGGGAAAACTCACGCGATCGGCCGAGCATATCGCGCGATCGCGTGAGATATGAATTTTGGTCAGATTTTCAAAAATAAAAACAATTAATATTCGGAAACAATACGATACGTTAAGATAACTTATAAAGTATATTTATACGAAACAAACTAAATTGTATTTTTGAAATATAATTTCCAACGGACCGTACATTTTACAAAACTTCAAACTTAAATACGAGGCGAATACTTTGAACTTAATTAATCAAACAGACAACTATACGAACGATTAATTAAAAGTAATCACTTACACTTATACAATCTCGCGTGTTTAGGACACTAGGAGATTACGTTGGTTCACGCGCTCACCTTAGGATTGTTTGCTCATCAGGTGAGTCTCACGGCCCCATTTTCAATGTTTACATGTTTTAATAATTGAGGGAGATGCAACACAAACTGTTTTCGTGATCACTATTATTCGGTTAGTTAATTTAGTTGTTAACTTAAATTAACTGCATTGTTACTTGTATTCGGTTTACCATGTTGGTACATTGTTCGGTTATCATTGTCGGTCTTGATTTTCATTGTTCGGTATATGCACGAGTGTTTTAATTCGGTAAAAGTCCTCAACAGTGTATGATTCATTAACTTAATAAGGCGCGGTTACTAAAGGATAGTACTATCATGGGAGTGACGTCCCCGTCCGGGTTGCTAGCTACAACCAAGTTAAAAACGGGCACTTTAGTAATTGTTATGGGTGTGTCACCAAATCGGGAGGCAAAGATCGGGTTAGGCTTTGAATCATAGCTCAGTGCAATACAAATGTCATTATCGGTAAATCATTGTTCGGAAACCTTAATTGGTTTAATCATTGGTCGGTAACCCTAATGGGTTAATCATTGTTCGGTTACATTGTTTATCATGGTTCGGTACGTTGTTATTCATTGATCGGTTTACACTGTTTAAATTATCGTCGGATAATCATGCTGATCACATCAATGTTTATTTAAACCTGTGAGATTCACCAGCTTTATAGCTGACCTTTTAGTGTTGTATTCTCAGGTGCTCATCAATATTAGGAATGGCCTACAGGATAAGCAAGCTATCACGAGTCGCATGCATCTATTTAGACATGAAGATTTTCTTGCATTATATTTTGTATAATGGTTATGTATTAAAATCTTCCGAAATCATTTTGCGAACTCACTACTATGTTTCAAACTTATGACTTAAACTTTGTACTACTTTTGGGAACTAATATAATGTAATGTATTTTCAAAACGTCTCATTTAGAGTCGTTTGCTTGTACTTTGGTGTTTTGATTATTGATTAGTCACGCCCCAAAACAATCGCTTCCGCAAAGCTTAAAAATTGGGGGTGTGACACCAACTGTTGATCTTTTTGGACATATCATTGATGAAGGATTTCTCCCTCCACATATAGACATTCAGATGGAGTCTGATGATGATAGTGAAGAAGCTATGTCAGAGGGGGAGCCAGAGCATGAGGAACAACCTTTGATAGAACAAGAGGATAAACTTCCTGTACATCCTGAGATTGAGGTCGATGATGATGTTCAACATAATCTTGATCCTAGTACTGAGATTGAATCATCTAGTTCTGAAGATGAAGAACCTATTCGTACTCAGACCATTGCAGAATCGTTAGAATCTCAAAGACGGACTGAGGAACGTATAGAACAAGAACGATAAGATTTGAGACGTCAACGAGAGGAGTCTCGGGATCCTGAATATGTACCTGAGCCTAGACCTACTCAACGAAGGAAACTGATTGTGACCAGAACCTTTGATTTTGAGACTGGGTCTTCATCCACTTCATTACCAGTGACTTCTTCCGCAGCTACTTCTTCTATATCCTTACCAGTATCTTCATCCATGACTTCTTCATCTACAATGTCTTCTATTTCTGAACCTGTATTCTCTTCTGTGACTTCATCCGCAATATCTTCTTCTATGTCTATGCCTGTTATGTCTGCTGCAACTGGTATTTCTACAACTCTTCCTATTTCATCATCAATACCTATTTCTTTTGTCACACCCCGCCAAACGGTAATTACAATTACATAGAGTGGTTTGCGGAAGCTTAGTGACGTGGCGGGGCTGCGAGCAGTAAAACACAACCAACAGATACATACATACTCAGAGCATATGGTTATCGCAGAACGAAATAGATTAAGATGCCATTAGTTAAAGTTTTACAAAAGATTACCACTTGAGAAGTGGTAACAGTAGTAGTAATAGTTGAAATCAGTATTCCATAAAATACATAATATCAAAGGTAGATTTCATAGGTATGACTGCAGTAGTTGCAGTTATACAGAGGAAATCCATGTGTCCCAAAAGTAGTGGCATCCTAACAAGTCCAGGGTAGTCCGTCCTGATATGCATGCAGATCTTACTTACGCTGCTAATTCCCTGAAAAACATAGAGTAAAACGTCAACAAAATTGTTGAGTGAATTCACAAGTTTATTTGTTATGTAGGAAACACAAGTTAATCATTTAAGAATAACATTTCCAAATAAGTGTTGTTTGTCAAGTAGGAAACACAAGTTATAAACAAATAACATTTCCCAAATTAGTTGTAGTTGTAATAGGAAACACAAGTTATTAATCAAATAACATTTCCTAAATCAGTTAACAGTAGGAAACACAAGTTAACCTAAATAAAGATTAACATTTCCCAATCAGTGTACGTAGGAAATCCTTTCCTAATCAATAGTTTAGTGCGTGGGAATATTTAGACGTTGATCCCTTGAAAGGTGAGCTAAACCCGTCAAGTAAGGTAACCCGATCTAACCCTATAACCAAACCACGACCCCAATCTGTTGTTGTTGTGCCAAGTAGGACATTTAAGTATACGCTCCCAAATCCGTAGGAGGGTCGTCACGGCGATAGTACTATCCGTATACTCAGTGGCTAGAGTCACCTAGCTAATGGTTATAGTCTGTAGTCATAAGGTCTTTTATGCACTACATCGTTCAGCCTAGATCTGTACCAAGATTCGTTGTCTAAATTCCCAAAATAGTATGAGAACATTTCACAAATCATAGTTCAAGTATTTGTGTGAAATACCCTTTCACAAACAGTCACATATGAAATACCCTTTCATAAACAATCAAGTAAATACATACAGTATTTAAAGCAGTTGTCGCATGCAGTTATACATACGATTTCTATGTTTTCCACCCCGAGTTTTAAAACATTAAAACATTGAAAAGGGGTTTGTGAACTCACAGTAGGTGCTCGGATGTGAATGCTAGCGAGATAAGATAGCGTAGCCCAAACGTAGTCAACCTATACACAATAATGTATTAACTATAAGTACTATATTTTACTTACGTTAATAATTCGTTTGTTTGAAGAAATTATCAATTTCTTAAGTTTGTGTATGTCGTTGATGATTGTTGTTTGAAAATAAATAATATTTTCCCAAGTTATGTTTGTTTGTCGAATCGTCCAAAATGTGTAAGCATATATACATATATACTTATATAGTTGCATATGTATATGTTCTCGCATATATATATTATTGTCCGTTGTCTCGTTCATATATATATATATAGATATATATAAAAGTTTGTCGTTTAAGTTTCCAAAAACACAAGTCTCAATGTATGTATATATCGGTGAATATATAATTCTTAAGTGTCGTATGTATACATGTCATATATCGTTTGTTCGTATGAATTAAATAAGTCCAATGTCCGTAATCATAGTTTGTCTCGTTTTATAACGTCGTATGTTTTGTAGTTTGTTAGGCTCGGCCCGATTTGTTGGCCCATTAGCCATAATGTACTTATTTAACGTATAATCCATTAATCATTCGGCCCAAAACACGAAGCCCAGTTCAAAGCCCAGCCCAGCCCAGTTCGCGACTTAGGCCCAATCTGCAGCCCAGTAGGTGAATCCGCCGGATTCTATTTGAATCCGCCGGATTCTCGTTAGTGGATAAGGTGTTGCCGGATCTTCGGGTCAAACAGCCGGGTCGGGTCAATATTAAGTGAATCCGCCGGATTTAGTTGAATCCGCCGGATTCTTTTGTGTTTTCAAAACGTTCATATAAAGCTTGGGAATCCGCCGGATTTAGTTGAATCCGCCGGATTCGAGCGTGTCTTTTACTCGTTCACAGATGTTTAAACCGATTACGGGGTGTGCGAGTTTCATAGGGGAATCCGCCGGATTCTACATGAATCCGCCGGATTCATGTCATTTCCAGGCCCTGTTCGAGCAGGGCAAGACACAATCCGATTTTCTTGGTTCCAAATCGTTTATACATCAACACCAAATGTTTATATCATCATAGTACAACATTTTAACAACTTAATATCACGTTTTTAACAAGTTTTCGTGGTTAGATTTTTGGATTCAAAGTTTGGTTTCAAAAACCAATTTCAAGATCAAAGCTTCAAATCTCAAGTTTTGTATGTTATATAGCTAGATTATGATGTTTAAACAAGGTATATAACGAAATGTAAACATAAAACTCAAAGATTTTAAGTTCTTACTTTTACAAAGATGATGATAATGGCGATGGAATGATGATGGAGATGATCTTGTTCCTGGCTTTGTTGTTCTACTATCTACTGCTGCTGTTACTGACCTTGTTTGAGTTCCTCCAGATCAAAGAAATGAAAAGAACAAAGTAGCAAGAAATTGGTGGTGATGTGTGGGTGTCGATGATCACAGAAGAAATGGGGAGGGAGTATGGTTTAAAAACCAAACTGTCTGATGCATTATTGTAGGTTGGTGGGATTTTTGTCCCACCAATCTCGAGTACGGGTATAATTATAGCAATATAAAATTTAACATTTTATATTTTTATTTTGTAGATGCTCTCCTGGTTCGTAATATGTTTTCAGAATAATGAGATTATCATTATTTTAAATAGTTGTACATTTTTGTACATTTTACTGCGCGCAGTTAATTGAGCGCAATTTTTCAGTAAATTTAGGATTTCATATTTTGAAGTAATGTTCTAACTTCTTCCAAACGAACGAGAAAATTTGTATTTTTATGATTCGACGTCGTATGCGCGTTTTAGAATTGTTTCTGTTCGTGTTATAATACGTTTTATGTTAAACGTAAAATTAGACCTTTATATCTATGTGTTATAGATATATAAATACTCGTAATTAATAATTATATTATTAATTATTTTTGTATCACGAAACTTTTGTCATTTATTTGTCGGCTTCGTTCCGATATGTTCGTACGTAATTTCTAAATAACTACGTATCTTGTAATACTTTTAGTATTATTGTTTAGAGCTCGCTAGACTCACATCACATCGAAAGTTTAGTTTAAAACAATTGCAGGGAATTACCGTAAGAAATGCATGTAATTAAGTATAATTATATACCTAATTTGGAGGAGTGTCACATCTTCCCCCCGTTAGTGAAATCTCGTCCCGAGATTTAAGTCGAGCCGTGAGTCTCGGTCACGCTCTCAAATAGGTTGGGGTATTTCTTTCGCATTTCATCCTCTCGTTCCCAGGTAAATTCTGGGCCATGTTTTGAGTTCCAACGAACTTTAACCAGTTTGATTCGTTTGTGTCGAAGTTTCTGCGTTTTAGAATCCATAACTTCAACCGGTTCCTCCACAAAGTTAAGTTTTGAGTCAATGAAGACTTCGTCAGGAGGAAGGATAAGTGTTTCATCAGAAAGACACTTTTTGAGGTTGCTAACGTGGAAAGTATCGTGTATGCTACTAAGCTCTTGCGGTAGTTTGAGCTTGTAAGCGACGGGACCAACCCTAGCAAGGATTTCAAATGGTCCAATGTATCGTGGGTTCAGCTTTCCTCGTTTGCCAAATCGTGCTACTCCTTTCCAGGGAGATACTTTGAGTAGTACCTTGTCTCCTACTTGAAACTCAAGAGGTTTACGGCGGTTATCAGCGTAACTCTTTTGTCGATCTCGTGCCGCTTTCAGTCGGCTCAATACTTGAATTATTTTGTCAGTGGTTTCCTGGACAAGTTCGGGTCCAGATAGTTGTCTGTCGTCCAACTCTGCCCAACAGAGTGGTGATCGGCACTTGCGTCCATATAACGCCTCAAATGGTGCCATTTGTATACTCGTGTGATAACTATTGTTGTAAGAGAATTCAGCTAGAGGTAGGTGGGTATCCCAGTTACCTCCAAAGTCTATCACACATGCTCGTAACAAGTCTTCGAGCGTCTGTATCGTTCGCTCACTTTGGCCGTCAGTCTGCGGGTGGTAGGCAGTACTCATATCAAGTCGAGTACCCAATGCCTGTTGTAATGTTTGCCAAAAGCGAGAAGTGAATCGCGCATCTCTATCAGAGATGATGGATAGTGGCACACCATGCCGAGAAACAATCTCTTTAATATAGATTTTTGCTAGTTTCTCCATTCCATCCGTTTCCTTAATAGCTAGAAAGTGGGCTGATTTCGTCAATCGATCGACAATCACCCATATGGCATTTGCTCCAGACGTTGTTCTAGGTAACTTCGTAATGAAGTCCATTGTTATTTGCTCCCATTTCCATTTGGGCAACTCAGGCTGTTGCAAAAGCCCAGACGGCTTTTGGTATTCCACCTTTACCTTCGAGCAAGTTAAGCATTTGCTAACGTAGGTGGCAATGTCACGTTTCATTCCAGGCCACCAGTAAAAACCTTTCAAGTCCTGGTACATCTTGTCTGCACCGGGATGTATCGAGTAGTTGGACTTATGTGCCTCGTCCAAAATCAGCTTGCGTAACTCATTTACGCATGGTACCCAAATTCGATTCATAAAGTACAACACTCCGTTGTCCTTTTTCTCGAGTTGTTTTTCCATCCCTTTTAAGGATTCCTCCTTAAGGCGTTCGGAAGTGAAAGCAGTTTCTTGTGCATCCCGAATTTGAGTAATGAGATTCGAGTGGATTGTCAATCCCAAGGCTCGAACTCTTCGAGGTTTGATCCGTTCCTTACGACTCAGGGCATCTGCTACAACGTTAGCCTTACCCGGGTGATACTTTATTTCACAGTCGTAATCGTTAAGTAATTCGACCCAACGTCGTTGTCTCATGTTAAGTTCTTTCTGGTCGAATATATGTTGCAGGCTCTTATGATCAGTGAAGATCTTACACTTTGTACCGTATAGGTAGTGTCTCCAGATCTTCAGTGCAAAAACAACGGCTCCTAATTCCAAATCATGAGTCGTATAGTTTTTCTCATGCACTTTTAGTTGTCGTGATGCATAAGCAATGACCTTTTCGTTTTGCATCAGTACGCAACCCAATCCCTGATGCGAAGCATCACAGTAAACAACAAAGTTATCTACTCCTTCGGGTAGTGATAGTATGGGTGCGCTGCTCAGTTTCTGTTTCAGTAGTTGGAATGCATTCTCTTGTTTCTCATCCCACTCAAATTTCTTGTCTTTTTGAGTTAATGTGGTAAGTGGCTGAGCTATCTTTGAAAAGTTTGCGATGAATCGTCTGTAATAGCCAGCTAGACCAAGAAATTGTCGTACTTCAGTTGGGGTTTTCGGTGCTTCCCAGTTGTTGATTGCCTCAATTTTGGATGGGTCTACATGAATTCCCCTGTCATTTATCACATGACCAAGGAATTGAACCTCTCGAATCCAAAATTCGCACTTAGAGAACTTTGCGTAAAGCTTCTCTTTTTGTAGTAGTTCGAGAACAAGCTTCAGATGTTGCTCGTGATCCTCTTTCGATCGTGAGTATACCAAGATGTCGTCAATAAACACAATGACGAATTTATCCAAATAGGGTTTGCATACTCTGTTCATCAAATCCATGAATACTGCTGGTGCGTTGGTCAGCCCAAAAGGCATGACTAAAAACTCGTAGTGACCGTAACGAGTCCTAAACGCAATTTTCGGTACATCCTCTTCTCGTACCTTGAGTTGGTGGTAACCAGATCGCAGGTCAATTTTTGAATAATGACTCGATCCTTGCAGTTGATCAAACAGATCGTCAATGCGTGGTAACGGGTATCGGTTCTTGATAGTTACCTTGTTCAGTTCCCGATAATCGATGCACATCCGCATAGATCCATCCTTTTTCTTAACAAACAAAACCGGAGCTCCCCAAGGGGAAAAGCTCGGTCGGACGAATCCCAAGTCTAGAAGTTCTTGCAGTTGCGTAGACAGCTCTTGCATTTCCGAGGGAGCTAGACGATAAGGTGCTCGTGCGATAGGTGCGGCTCCTGGCACCAGGTCAATGTGAAACTCAACTTGTCGTGGGGGTGGCAATCCCGGCAACTCATCAGGGAATACTCCTGGATAGTCGCGTACAATGGGCACATCGTCTATACGTCGCTCCTCAGTTTTCTTTTCTACAATGTGTGCCAAAAATGCTTGGTACCCCTTTCGGAGATACTTACTGGCCTTCAAGCACGAAATCATTTTTGTAGCACTTTTTCGTTTCTCACCTTGAACCACAAGTGTTTCTCCTGTTGAGAGTGGTAATCGTACCAGTTTATCATAACATATGATCTCAGCGCGGTTCTTAGATAACCAATCCATACCGACTACAATGTCAAAACTTCCCAACTTAACCGGTAGTAAGTCTATTTCGAAGAGATGGCCTTCTAACTCCAAGGTACATCTCGGTACTATTTCTCCTGATTCGATCAACTCACCATCGGCTAATTCTATGGTATACTTGTTGCCTAACTTACGGGATTCAAGTTCTAATAGTGGTCTAAACTCAGTAGACACAAAACTTAAATCAGCACCCGAATCAATTAACACAGAGGCATAATGATTGTTTACAAGAAACGTACCAGTGACAGTGTTAGGGTCCTGGCGTGCCTCTTGTGCTCCAATCACAAATGCCCTTCCTTGAGCCGGTTGATTGTTGAAGTTGTTGGCTCGGTTATTGTTGTTACCGCGGTTGTTGTTGTTATTGCGGTTTTGATTGTTGTTGTTGAGCTTAGGGCATCGGTTGCGGTAGTGCCCCTGCTCGCCACATTCAAAACATCCCTGGTTTTGACGCTCAGTGTTTGCCCGTGGGGGAGGGTTAGTTTTGCATTCTCGGGTTCTATGTCCCCATGCCCTACAGTTTCCACAATACCCACACCCGCCTTCGTGGTGTCGGTTGCACTTATCACATTTGGGTTTGTTACCCAGATATGGTTTCGATTCGGTGGTAGTGGCAACATATGCTTTCGCATTTCCAGAAGGTTTCTTGTTCTGCTGACCCTGACGATCAGCACCACTACCGTTCCACTTTCGCTTTGCACCACCAGAACTACTAACATCAGTACTGTTCGGTTCACTTTTTCCCGACACAGCTTTCTTAGTCAGATTTCCCATCCTGACTGCCTCATTGGTCAAACTTTGCGCTAGAGTAACAGCACTCCTGAAAGTGTCCGGTTTAGATGATGTCACCAGACTGCGGATTTGTGGTACTAGACCAAATATGTAGCGCTCAATACGCTTATACTCGGGTGTCACCATATGTGGCACTAGACGTGCAAGTTCCTGAAACTTAGTAGTGTACCCAGAAATATCAGCACCAATCATGGTGATGTTCCACAACTCTGTTTCTATTTTCTGCATCTCACTGCGAGGGCAGAATTCCTCCAACATCAAATTCTTAAATGTTCCCCATGACATTGAATAAGCAGCTGGTCGACCAAGTGATTGGATCTGACTGTTCCACCAAGTGAGCGCTTTGTCAGCCAAAGTGCAAGTAGCATACTTCACCATACAGTCAGGTGCACAGTCACTAATGTCCAATACTGATTCAGTTTTCTCTATCCAATGAATCATACCAATTGCACCCTCGGTGCCACGGAAAGAAATCGGCTTACAAGCCTGAAATGTTTTGTATGAACACCCTCGACTAGCATTCACAGGTGTCTCAGTATTAACAGGGGTAGATCCACTGTTGTTAACTCCAGGTTCGCGATTTCGGCTTGCCTCATATTCAGCAATACCTTCAGCTATTCTTCGTGCGATCATTTGTTCGGTGGTTTCAGTGGGTGGTGGTGGTGGTGGAGGCGTAGTCGTCTTTTGACTGTTCCTAGTGACTCGTCGTTTGGGAGGCATGATTCAGCTCTGCGATGAATAAAATGCAGAGTGTTAATATTGAGATATTGAATGTGAATAGATCAAAGATTCACATTTGATTGAAATGAATGACAGGAGATGATGAATGAAAAGAGTTTTACAACACGTGCCTTACAACTTTGAAACACCCACATGTAACTAGCATAATATAATCACGTTGGCCAGGCGTCATTATATAATGTCCAATACACATTTCTTTTCATTGTCGTTTAACACTGAAATTTTCAGAGGTTCTCAAGAAAAATCAATCATCAAGCTGTAATATGTTTCAGGGTTTTCAAAGATTGCTCACAAAGTTGTCGATAAAGTATAGTTTTAATCACAAGTCGACAGTTGTAAAAGGAAATAATATGGTTGATAACAAGCATAACAAACACGAAATGTAAACCAAACATACATTATATATCAAAGGTCATAACGCTGTTACATGAGTTTAGTACAAAATGAGATGGGATTTCTAATATATCCATCGATGGTTAGCGTTATACAAAAGATGATGGGTTTCCTATACATATACCCATTTTACTAACAAAGTTTCATCCAACATACAGCTAGTCCATAACGAATACATACATATATTTCCCCAAAAGTAATAATCTAATATGATGTAGGCACAGCCGCCATACATAGTCCTAACGGAACCATGGGAAATACATCCTAACCGCAACCATCACTGCTGTAGTCATCACACACACACTAGCTACAATCTCTGACACCCTAGCACGCCTCTCTAAAGCTGCAACGCGTGCACGGGTGGATGCTAGACTCTGCCAGTCTGTCAGACGGTGAGTCTCCACAAAATCCATCCTCTGATGGAGCATAGCCATATCCATATCAGTACGGGAGGCATCGCTCAGTAACTCCATCACATCTCTGCTCCTGCTAGATGATATCCTAAACATGGTGTGAACCACAGCCACAAGGGTAGGCACAGTGAGCTCCAGAGGCTCACCAGTGAGATATGCAGATGGTGGTGAGTGGGAGGACTCTCCAAACTCAAAGGTCGAGGGAATACCCTCTAGTGATCTCCACTCACTCAATACTCGAGGCATCCAGTCCAGATGAGAAGGTCGAAGCCTCTTCTGTGGCGGCTCGACAACTGGAACCTCAGGCTCAGTCACTGGCGACTTATCGCGCGGCGCGAGTGGTCCCCTGGGAAAATCCCGAACACAAATCCTAGCTGTCATCCTAGGTACAGGCACACGAGAAGTACTCGCAACAGGTGGTGTAAAGGTAGGAGTGACCTCAGGTGCGGTCGGAGGTGGTACTAAGTAAGCATCACTAGTGTCAACAGACATGGCTCTCACATGAACTGATGACTCATCCTCTACTGTGATCGCGGGACCCTCAAAAGTAGCCTCGGTCGGCTCTTCATCCGAAGCATAGACATGGTAAAGTGATTGACTAGACATACTGTGACAAAAGAAATTGGGTGCGGCGTGTCAGTCGTATGTTAGTTGTATGCAAAGTATGTATGCATGAATGCACAAATGTTCTAGCCAAGGCTATAGTCTAGGTCTCTAAGGTTTTCAGTCACCTAAAGACTTCTAGTTCGCTATAACCAATGGCTCTGATACCAAGTCTGTCACACCCCGCCAAACGGTAATTACAATTACATAGAGTGGTTTGCGGAAGCTTAGTGACGTGGCGGGGCTGCGAGCAGTAAAACACAACCAACAGATACATACATACTCAGAGCATATGGTTATCGCAGAACGAAATAGATTAAGATGCCATTAGTTAAAGTTTTACAAAAGATTACCACTTGAGAAGTGGTAACAGTAGTAGTAATAGTTGAAATCAGTATTCCATAAAATACATAATATCAAAGGTAGATTTCATAGGTATGACTGCAGTAGTTGCAGTTATACAGAGGAAATCCATGTGTCCCAAAAGTAGTGGCATCCTAACAAGTCCAGGGTAGTCCGTCCTGATATGCATGCAGATCTTACTTACGCTGCTAATTCCCTGAAAAACATAGAGTAAAACGTCAACAAAATTGTTGAGTGAATTCACAAGTTTATTTGTTATGTAGGAAACACAAGTTAATCATTTAAGAATAACATTTCCAAATAAGTGTTGTTTGTCAAGTAGGAAACACAAGTTATAAACAAATAACATTTCCCAAATTAGTTGTAGTTGTAATAGGAAACACAAGTTATTAATCAAATAACATTTCCTAAATCAGTTAACAGTAGGAAACACAAGTTAACCTAAATAAAGATTAACATTTCCCAATCAGTGTACGTAGGAAATCCTTTCCTAATCAATAGTTTAGTGCGTGGGAATATTTAGACGTTGATCCCTTGAAAGGTGAGCTAAACCCGTCAAGTAAGGTAACCCGATCTAACCCTATAACCAAACCACGACCCCAATCTGTTGTTGTTGTGCCAAGTAGGACATTTAAGTATACGCTCCCAAATCCGTAGGAGGGTCGTCACGGCGATAGTACTATCCGTATACTCAGTGGCTAGAGTCACCTAGCTAATGGTTATAGTCTGTAGTCATAAGGTCTTTTATGCACTACATCGTTCAGCCTAGATCTGTACCAAGATTCGTTGTCTAAATTCCCAAAATAGTATGAGAACATTTCACAAATCATAGTTCAAGTATTTGTGTGAAATACCCTTTCACAAACAGTCACATATGAAATACCCTTTCATAAACAATCAAGTAAATACATACAGTATTTAAAGCAGTTGTCGCATGCAGTTATACATACGATTTCTATGTTTTCCACCCCGAGTTTTAAAACATTAAAACATTGAAAAGGGGTTTGTGAACTCACAGTAGGTGCTCGGATGTGAATGCTAGCGAGATAAGATAGCGTAGCCCAAACGTAGTCAACCTATACACAATAATGTATTAACTATAAGTACTATATTTTACTTACGTTAATAATTCGTTTGTTTGAAGAAATTATCAATTTCTTAAGTTTGTGTATGTCGTTGATGATTGTTGTTTGAAAATAAATAATATTTTCCCAAGTTATGTTTGTTTGTCGAATCGTCCAAAATGTGTAAGCATATATACATATATACTTATATAGTTGCATATGTATATGTTCTCGCATATATATATTATTGTCCGTTGTCTCGTTCATATATATATATATAGATATATATAAAAGTTTGTCGTTTAAGTTTCCAAAAACACAAGTCTCAATGTATGTATATATCGGTGAATATATAATTCTTAAGTGTCGTATGTATACATGTCATATATCGTTTGTTCGTATGAATTAAATAAGTCCAATGTCCGTAATCATAGTTTGTCTCGTTTTATAACGTCGTATGTTTTGTAGTTTGTTAGGCTCGGCCCGATTTGTTGGCCCATTAGCCATAATGTACTTATTTAACGTATAATCCATTAATCATTCGGCCCAAAACACGAAGCCCAGTTCAAAGCCCAGCCCAGCCCAGTTCGCGACTTAGGCCCAATCTGCAGCCCAGTAGGTGAATCCGCCGGATTCTATTTGAATCCGCCGGATTCTCGTTAGTGGATAAGGTGTTGCCGGATCTTCGGGTCAAACAGCCGGGTCGGGTCAATATTAAGTGAATCCGCCGGATTTAGTTGAATCCGCCGGATTCTTTTGTGTTTTCAAAACGTTCATATAAAGCTTGGGAATCCGCCGGATTTAGTTGAATCCGCCGGATTCGAGCGTGTCTTTTACTCGTTCACAGATGTTTAAACCGATTACGGGGTGTGCGAGTTTCATAGGGGAATCCGCCGGATTCTACATGAATCCGCCGGATTCATGTCATTTCCAGGCCCTGTTCGAGCAGGGCAAGACACAATCCGATTTTCTTGGTTCCAAATCGTTTATACATCAACACCAAATGTTTATATCATCATAGTACAACATTTTAACAACTTAATATCACGTTTTTAACAAGTTTTCGTGGTTAGATTTTTGGATTCAAAGTTTGGTTTCAAAAACCAATTTCAAGATCAAAGCTTCAAATCTCAAGTTTTGTATGTTATATAGCTAGATTATGATGTTTAAACAAGGTATATAACGAAATGTAAACATAAAACTCAAAGATTTTAAGTTCTTACTTTTACAAAGATGATGATAATGGCGATGGAATGATGATGGAGATGATCTTGTTCCTGGCTTTGTTGTTCTACTATCTACTGCTGCTGTTACTGACCTTGTTTGAGTTCCTCCAGATCAAAGAAATGAAAAGAACAAAGTAGCAAGAAATTGGTGGTGATGTGTGGGTGTCGATGATCACAGAAGAAATGGGGAGGGAGTATGGTTTAAAAACCAAACTGTCTGATGCATTATTGTAGGTTGGTGGGATTTTTGTCCCACCAATCTCGAGTACGGGTATAATTATAGCAATATAAAATTTAACATTTTATATTTTTATTTTGTAGATGCTCTCCTGGTTCGTAATATGTTTTCAGAATAATGAGATTATCATTATTTTAAATAGTTGTACATTTTTGTACATTTTACTGCGCGCAGTTAATTGAGCGCAATTTTTCAGTAAATTTAGGATTTCATATTTTGAAGTAATGTTCTAACTTCTTCCAAACGAACGAGAAAATTTGTATTTTTATGATTCGACGTCGTATGCGCGTTTTAGAATTGTTTCTGTTCGTGTTATAATACGTTTTATGTTAAACGTAAAATTAGACCTTTATATCTATGTGTTATAGATATATAAATACTCGTAATTAATAATTATATTATTAATTATTTTTGTATCACGAAACTTTTGTCATTTATTTGTCGGCTTCGTTCCGATACGTTCGTACGTAATTTCTAAATAACTACGTATCTTGTAATACTTTTAGTATTATTGTTTAGAGCTCGCTAGACTCACATCACATCGAAAGTTTAGTTTAAAACAATTGCAGGGAATTACCGTAAGAAATGCATGTAATTAAGTATAATTATATACCTAATTTGGAGGAGTGTCACATCTTTATTCTCTGCAGCTGCTGGAACTTCATCTACAACAACAGCCATTCCCAATGTGCGTATGGCAGATCTTGATGCATCTCTTCAACGAGCTGTGAATCCATTGATGAATGTAGTGGATCAGCTAAGAAATGAATTATTTCATGCCTTAGGAAGAATTGGTGCTCAGGATGTTCTTATTGCAAATCAAAGTCAACAAATCCATACTCAGACCTTACGGATTGAATCACTTGAACAAGAGATCTTTCTTTTAAAAGAAAATTTTGGTGATCAGGGGGAGAATGTGCATGATGTTGATGATACAAATGATGATGATCAGAATGATGATAATGATCAAGGAAATATGGGATTAAATAATGATCAGAATGTTGATAATGAAAATGAGAATGTACAAGATGAGGGTTCAAGTCATCATGATGATAATAATGGACAGGATGGACAGTTTGGACATACTGGTGATCAGCCGAATTTTTCTCAAGCTATGGTACTTTTTGAACATGTTGATATGGAAGACCCCATGAACGTTGAACCAATCAGTGCTGTTCCTCCTTCTATGGTTTTGACTCCCGAACCAAGCTTTGAGAATGTTGATTTCGATGATCTTGGAGATGCAGACTTAGAGTCTTTGCACATTGGAGATATGTTTGATGATCTTGAAGTTGGTGAAACTTCTACTTTCGAGTTTGGAGAATCTTCGCAAAAGTTTGATAAAGAAGAGTTGTCAGATAGTGTGGAAGAGGAAGAGATTCTTTGTCCTACTCCGTTGAATATTATTGTTGATGATTTAATTCCATTTGTGGAATTATGCAATAATGGAGATTATGAGTTTGACGAATCTGATTCAGAGTTTCCACCGGGGTTCGAACCAGGAGATGATTATGTGAATATTGAAGATTGGGTGGATTCCGAAGATGAGTTACATCCAGAAGGTATTTTTGAGCATCCTAATACTTTTACGGGTTCTTATGATAGCTTTTGGATCAATTTAGATGAAGAACAAGTTCCAGAAAGAACCTTTCCTTGGTGGTTTCCGAAACAACCTGATCAAACGAAGAAGATCAAAGTTAGACGATTTTTCAAGATACCTAAACGAGAATGTGTTGGAAGAATAATCAGTTGGAAATACGATAATGACAATAAAGTCTTTATTGTCAAAAGAACTGATGGACTTCAATATTTTCGTCCATCGTTCAAAGAATTGGGGAGACTTCCAAAATGTGAGATAAATCATATTGCTCAACTTAACATCGTGAATCATTCTGAAAATGAGTTAGTTGATTGGATGGCTGGAGCGTTATTTAGAGAATTTAAGAAAGAAAAGTATACATGGGTGGAAGAGGTATTTCCAAGAAGAAGAGTGGATAATTTTGATGTAGAGCCAATTTCGAATCAACCAAGAGTGATTACTACTTATCCACGGGTGAAATGTTTGAGGAAAATTCCACTTGAAAATCTTCCAATCAATTTCCGGAAATTCACCAGTTATTGGAGGTATAATGGAAGCACTGGAGAAGCAGAGATTGGTTGCTACGACAGAGATTACAAGGGAGATATTATGTGGAATCGTGAAACCATAGTATATGTATTCGATCCATTAAGTCTGATAAATCTCTCAACAAATGATTTGGAAGCTGTAAGAGATAATCACATCACTTATGACGATGCATTTGATGATGAAGCAATGGCTTTGAAATTCCAACGTGTGGTCGATGTGTGCTGTCCCCAAGGTGTTCATGCTGGTTGTAATCTGCCGGGATATAAATAAAGTTCAAGTTTCAAGAAAATCAAACATTATTCAAGGGGGAGTTTGTTGATGCAAAATGTCTAAGGCTTGATTTTATTACTTTGTAAATTGTCTAAGTGTTTGAACTATGCGACAATAGATTGATACGTGATTAGAGTATTCTGTGAATGTGTAATCCGTGAATGGTTTATTGACGGAGCAATTGGTCACTCCGACAATGGCATTGTCGGAGTTGACCAGGTCAACTCATTAAGAGTTATTGTCGCACAAGTCTGTTAGTATGAGTCTATAAATAGGCTGTTGATAGCTCATTTTGGCGAAGTCTTTTGTAACAAGTTTTCACAGATTCTCTCTGTGCTTTGAAGTAATACAAAAGCAATTTGATCAATACTTCTTGTTATTGTTTTTTTCTAATTCATTTCTCGTGAGATATAACTTGTATTCCGCACTTGTTATATCTATTCTAATTGCGATTCGGTGATCTACGGAGTTCACAAAGGTGAGATAATAGCACACAAAAACTTGACTTTTTGCGTGTTATCATACACTTAGCAACTTATGGTGATCAAACTTAACAAATCATCTTTAATTTACTTGAATTACCATCTTACTTATGATTCACCATCATCATAACTTTTATACTTAATACTTAGAGTGAATTAACACTCAATTCAAATCTTTATACAAAAATCTACTTTCACTAATCATGAACATAATCACAATTCATGACTTTTAGCTTATACTAGTGTTAATATACATTCCTTTAAGCTTACTTAACCACAATAAATCATCAACTATCTTTGATTTCATTTTACCCTTTCTCATGATCATTATGAACATCAAGAACACTCATCAATTTAGGGTTCTTTACTTCTTACTTGAAATTAAGCTAAGTATCATCATCAATGAACTTAACTATCATCAATTTTATACAAACCCTAAATTCAGATTTAAACTCATTAATTTCTTAAAACCTATGTAAACCCATTTCTAGGTTTTACAATTTGAAGAACATAACTTACCTTGTATTAGAGAGAATTAAAGAGTGATTGATTAATTGTTTCTAGCTTCAATTCGTTATGAATTACTCAATTTATGTTTCCCCCTTTTTCTTCCTGTTCTTCTTTCTTTTCTTTCTGTTTTATAGAACGTATGATATGGATATGTATGTTAAAAACTGACTTACATGTGTGTGTATGCAATATAAATCATTTATTTTCAATCCTCGTGATTACTATTGTCTGGAACTTTAAAATCGACTTACAATTATTACTATTTTATTTTACCTAAAATAATAATAATTTAAAACAATTACTTTTACCTTTAGCACAATATTACTTTTAAAATTTTGGGGTGTTACACTAAAAAAGTTATTTCACAACTTATAGGTAATTCTAAGGTGTAAAGCAATTGGAGTACTTAAATTTTTTCTCATAATGTCAAAAGAAATTGTTCGAATACTAAAAGGGTGATAAGTTGTGCTTGTTCAGATAAATTTTCATCTACGATCATGGTTTTCAAAATTTTACAAGAGGGATCACATAAGAAGTAGGACATGAATCCTGGGAATGCATACTTTGAAGGCTCGACTTCAATATTGGAAGACATGCAATGAGAAAATCTGGATGAAGATTGGAATTAATATTCAGAGTCTTTTCTTTATTTTAATTCGAACATGCAACTTACATATCGTTTGTTTCACACATTCAGTTTTGGATTTTTGTTTCACACTTTTAGTTTTAAGTATAGTTATATTAAATATTTGATCTTATACAAAAGTAGATATTAAACTTCATAATTAATTGGGTACATTGTACATCGAATCGGATAAATTCAATATGAGCTTATCCACATAGGTGTTTTATCTATAAATGAAATCAGTTGAAGCTCGTTAAATTCTTTTACTTAAAGGAATTCAAATTTCTTGAAATTTCATTTTAGTTAAAACATTATGTGAACCGAAAACACCTTAAAGTTTACATTAAATTAAGTCGTCAAATATGAGATTGCGATCAAGGACCTACACCGAAAATTTCTTAAAAAGTTGTTACTCATTTTACCAGAAAAGCAAGTTCAGACCATAAATGCAAAGTTCAACAAAATTACACGGACCATTGTTGTAACTTACTAAACATACTAGTAAAACCTAGGGTTCATTGCGAGAAGCATGAAAATGGCTTCATTTGGCTCGATTAGGTCTGCAATTTTCGACAGGGAAGAAAAAAAACAGTGCGATTCTCACCTTTTGTTATGCATCCCATTATATATGTTCTTATTTATTATTTATTGCGTTTATTAAGGTTAATTAATCTCGTGTGTGTTTGCAGGCAGTATCAAGCTCACATATTAGGGCTCAATGCATACGATCGTCACAAAAAGTTTCTCAAGGATTATGGTTAGTTTCTTGATTGATTTATTATTGTTATAAATATCATTATGGTATATTTTTACTGTATACAAAGATAACCTATGATATAGAATATGCATCTATCTGTCATGATCTCTGAATCTTACGTTTTTGGGTGCTTAATAGCTTATTGCATCATATTGCTCTTTGAAAGTGTTTGTATTTGGGAGAAAATATGCTAAAAAGCTTAAGCTTACCCAAACACGTCCAAAAAGTTAGTGAATGTGTTATATACATTAAGTTTAATAAAATTGATTCTGGACACCAAGGAAGTACGTGAATGACGAGCTTTTTATTTGCGAGATCTTGGTGTCGTAAAATAAATGGATGATGAACAATTCCCTCCGTGTAAGTGAAGGTAGGGGGCTACTATCGTTCGTACATTCTTTCATTTTGACATCACAAAGAAATCAACTATATGGTGTATGGTCATTTATGTATGTTAATTTGGTTGCGTCCTGTATATTTATTATTATATTTTGATTTTGATAAAATAAACAAAGTTTACATCTCTCGTTCGGAAAATGCTTTTTGCTGCCCACCTTTTGATGCTATCTTTAATCAACCTCTTAGCATTTAGAGTTGTTGATAGTGTCTTCATTGAACTTTTATTCGTGTCAAGACCAATGTTCTTGCCTGCCTTCAAAATATGTTGGAACATTTGTGGCAATGACTTGTTGCTTTGCAGTTAGCTTTTATGGGGAAGAGAGGCAAAATCAAGAAAAAGTACCAGTAAAAACTGATCAAGACACTCTTAGAGAAGGTTATCGGTAAGTGCATCATCTCATTTTGCTTCTCCCTTTCTCGAGATTGGATCTTTTTTCCCAGTCTTATTAGGGTTTTGTTATTTTTGGTTATCTGCATCCTTCAGATTTCTTTCCAATATAAACTTTTTTTGCTATAAGAGCATAAAAAGATTCAAGAAGTTTTGTTTAGAATCAGTATTGCATTGTAATGCTTGTTCGTCAAAACATGATTAAGATTCATTTTTAGGGGCAGCGTCATTTATTTTTCTTATTATTTTTACACTTTGAAGGGTTCCTTGGCTCTCAATGAACAGCTGCATAAATGACCCATAATTCATCTAAATAGTTTTCCGTTAAGACTATTTGTTCTCCATCTAATGAAAAATCAAACATCACTTTTCCTCTTAAAGATACATGCATACTGGTACGTTTTTACCAAGGTTGTAAAAGTCGCTAGTCGGGGACTAGTCGGTCGGGACCTTGTAGGGACCAAGGTTGTAAAAGTCGCTGGTCGGGGACTAGTCGGTCGGGACCTTGTAGGGACTAATCGGCCAAGTCGGGGACTAATCGGAGACTAGTCGGATTTGACTATTTTTTACTTTTTTCTACATTTATATAATAAATTTTTAAAATTGTATGTGTAAATACAGATGGGAACCATAAACATAAACATAATTGTTTGGAAACATAAATAAAACCATAATTGTCTAGAAACATTAACATAATCGTTCAATTATTCAAGTTTGACCAAGTTTAAAATGTTGACCAAGTTTGACTTTGACCGATTAATCATGACTTTGATCGAATAATCCCGACTCTGACCTGTTGACCGACATTGACCACTGTTGACTGACTTTTAAGTCGGATTCAGACGAGTCGGGTCGGTGTAGCCCTAAAATAAGACTAGTCGGGGACTAATCGGGGACTAGTCGGGACTTTTACAACAGTGGTAGGGACTAATCGGCCAAGTCGGGGACTAATCGGGGACTAGTCGGATTTGACTTTCTTTTACATTTATATAAATAAATTTTAAAATTCTATGTGTAAATACATATGAGAACCATAAACATAAACATAATTGTATGGAAACATAAATAAAAACATAATTGTCTAGAAACATAAACATAATCGTTCAATTGTTCAAGTTTGACCAAGTTTGATTTTGACCGTTCTTGACCAATTAATCACGACTTTGATCGAATAATCCCGACTTTGCCCCATTGACAGACGTTGACCACCATTGACCAACTTTTAAGTCGGATTCAGGCAAGTCGGGTCGGTGTAGCCCTAAAATCCAACTAGTCGGGGACTAATCGGGGACTAGTCGGGACTTTTACAACAGTGGTTTTTACTGTATAACACTTGTTTAGTTACTAATGTGGATGTTATACATAACCATGGTTTTATTTCAAGTCTCGGGCATTGTTTGCCTTCCTTTAATTGTGAGCGACCACTATAAACTCTTATGGCCCTAGACAACTTTGCGTTTCACTGTTCTTTACAAGTTTCATTTAAATGCATCTTATTTGACTCATCTAACGAATTGAAATGGTGTTAGCATCATATAACGTATAACATTGTTTTGTTTCTTTAAAGGTTCATACGCTCAGAGGAAGATGATATGGACTCATCATGGGAACAAAGGCTTGTGAAACGTTACTATGATAAGCTTTTCAAAGAGTATCCTTTTGAAGGTGGTCTCATGTTATGTTTTTGCACTTTCATACTATCAGAAATTGAATGTTATTATGGATGTTGGGCACTTCCTTTAACTTGTCTAAAAGATATTGCATCGCTGACATGTCACATTATAAGACAGGCAAGGTAAGTCATTATGCAGCCTTTGCTTATAAGATTTTTTTTGCTATTTAACTTTAACGCAGTTCACATTAAAGATTCAACTGGCATAATTATCATGTATCATTATGGGAGGGATTTGCATTGACTGTTTGCATCTTTTCAGATTGGACTGAGGTGGAGGACTGAGAAAGAAGTAACATCTGGCAAAGGTACTTATGACACTTTGACTATGTATGTGTTTTTTAATTCTAGTATGTATTTACGCTATCATATTATATTATTTATCTTGATGATCACTGAAGGTTACTATGAAATAAATACTAGATCGATGATGTATAAAACTTGGCCAGCAGCTTAAGCTCTGGTCATTGGACTTCATGCTAATATTTTAATGTAAGTAGACAGATGACTAACAGTCTCATAGTTAAACTATCAAGTGGAGATTATGCCATTCATCATGTGTAATGCTGTTGTATGGTGAAATCATGCCACATTACTACACGATGCCTTATTCCAATCACTTATCTAGCTTTAATTGTTTGTATATCGTGGTTAATGAAATTGCTATAATTTTTACTTATCTCGAGACAGTTTTGGGTGTCTTAGAAAGACATTGGTTTTCCTTAATTTGCTTGCAAGTTCTTTTGTTAATTATTTTTAAGCACTTTGCAAGAATGTCAGCTACTTATGATCATACTGGAAGTACATAATGGGCGTTTAATATTCTTGCTATTGATTGTCAGGGCAGTTTCTATGTGGTAACAAACATTGCAATGAACAAGAAGGTTTAGCAAGCTACGAGGTATGTTTTTCAGATAGTCATCATCGGAAAGTGTGATCTGACATGGCAGCGGAGTATTAATTATACTATTATTTCTAATGTATCGAGAACAATTAGCTTTAAGATTAAGTTTCTCCATACATTTGTTCAAGCTTCCATTTTTCTTTTGCTATATTGTGGTCTAGAAGTTAGTGAATAGGAGTGCTCCATTTAAAATTATGATGCTTGTATGGCAATAACGAGTTGATTGTTCTCTTTGCAGGTGAATTTTGCTTATTTTGAAGCTGGAGAAAACAAGCAGGCTCTTGTGAAGTTAGTAACTTGTGAGAGGTTTGCTACTGTGACACACATTCTCTTTACTTATATTTTACTAGAGAAATGAGAATGTAGAGAAATGTCATGGATCTAGAGAAAAGGAGTATAGAACTTAGTACGACACCTTTGTTTGCGCTGTATCTAAAATAATTTTATCAGACATGTTTAGTGCATGTCTATATTTCAAAACAATTGTTTGTTTTATCCTAAAAGTTATTCTCTTCTATTTATTAAATTGGTTATTTTCTTCTATTTATCAAATTGACCTGAGTTCTACATTGATTTGTCATTATCTGCCTTGCAGGTGTGCAAAGAAACTTCTTTACAGAAAAATTAAAGAAAAGGAAAGGGAAGAGAAAGTAAGAGAAAAGGAAGAAGAGAAAATAAGGGAAAAGGAAGAGCACAGAAAGAAAAGGTATGTCTCGGGTATTGATTTCGGTGTATTTTCACAGGATTTTTTATTCTGTTCAATTAGCCAATCTTAGTACAAGTTTTGGCAATACTGCTATTGGAAAAGCAAATATTCAGTTCACTTGTATTTGTTGTGAAATTTTCAGAGAAAGGGAGGAAACAGATGAAGATATAGTCAAGGCTAATGATAGGGCCAAAGGTTTGATTATGTGCATAATCTATTCACTTAACACTGTATATTATTATGATTTTGCATTCTTGTGTGCCTTTTAACTTTATCTGCATACTTAACACGTGATTTGGAAGTCAATAGTCCATATAGGCCTAATTTTTATTTCGGTTTACTACATTTTCGTGAAATATGATTTTTTAGCAATAGCTTGTGCACCTAGTCGTGGAATAGATGGTAGGTAATCTCAAATGGCTTGTGCTAATATTTACATCTGTTACCATTGGTACCAGTGCAAGTCGAACAAGTCTCCAGGCCTAATGGGCCTACTGAAAAACTTTTGTATTTTTGTTCCATATTTAAAATATCTCATTTGTTATTAATGCTTATAATAAAGATGACCAGGACAATATTATTATATTAATAACCTAAATTGTTAAATCTCTGAATAAAGCATTTTAGGGGGTTGCATGCATTGTGAATAAGTTGCTGACAACTTCCACCCATCTTGACCCAAGCCCCTTTGAGCTGAATATTTGCATTTAACCCCCTTAAGCTAAAAACACCACCTAAATCCATCCCAAGTAAATAAATGGGCCTGAAATGCCACCCTATACATGTTGACGTTGGTCCTTTGCTGTATGAGTGTCATTAGCTAACACTTCTATTGCATATTTGTTAGGGAAAATGCGGTCATCGAGTTCCACGGGTGATGATAAAGTTGACTACGAGGATAACTTCGACGCGTATATGCAAGGAATGTTCCTTTAAGTAATATCTTATTACTTTGTCACAATAGCTGTTTGCAGTGAAGGGATTTAAATCTTCATGTTCAGGTAGGACCAGTGCTCCTGTATAGAGTTTTTTGTTTGACCTAGATTTAAAAGAAATTTACATAAAGCTGTAATTTGAAAATCATTAGGACACAATTATTATTTTTCTCTTCATTTACAAAACTTAATTATATATACCAAAATTCTGGACTATTGGTCAACCCTTTAGTAAAATTAAAAATTTTACTCCCTATAACAACAACAATACCCATTACCCAATCCCGCGGGGTATGGGGAGGTGTGATGTAGACAGTCATACCCTTACCCAAGGATAGAGAGAGACTCCTTCCAAAAGGACCTCCGTTCAAAATTTTACTCCCTATAACCAAACACTTCATTTGTTTCTATGAATTTATATAATTTTAAACAAGGGTGATGATAAATCCACCATCTATTTTGATAAATCCACCACAATCATGCATTGATAGGTTGTACTGTACAGTCTGTTAAAGCATGATTGTGGTAGATTTATCAAAATATGTGGTGGATATATCAATCCCCTTTAAACAAACACTCAACAAAAAACACACACTATGCATCTTCAAAAGAACACATACTCTCATAACTCTACACCATTTCTGGCTTTCCGCTACAACCTTCTACCATTGCTAACGCATTTTGCTGCTACAATACTAGTATCATGTGATATGAGGCATCAAGTATAATCCTAGGAACATCTTAAATACAAATCTTTCTGATCATGCTAATGTTTTTGACCTACCTTTGTTTAACATGTAGAAATCAAATAAAATTACAAAATTATGTTACATGTTTCATGATCATGCCCATCCAGACATGAGATATCCACAATCTAGATAAAAAACACTGTAAAATAGGTTGAATCATCTAAGGATATTTCTTAAACCCACATTGTCAATAGTTGCATAATGTCAAGATATATGACCGTTTAAGCGCATAAAACTAAAATAGTACATGTCTATAGTTGCATGACTGCACTATCAAATTGAACAACTCTAATTTGATAAAATCAATAGCTGTCATGCATACTAAGTATATGTCAATTCGGTAAATAAATTTGTAAAATAGTTAGAAATCAAATCATTGAGATAAGTAAACATGTAATTAAAACTTAACAATGCACGTGAATTACAATTTTATAAAACAAGACAAGAATATGAAAAGAACAATGTGATATGCTAACCTCGTCTCACCAAAACTCCAAAAGTAGCAAATAAATAAACAAAATTCTAATTTGATTATCAATGAACCCAACCTGTCCATTAGAGCTACAAAAAGATGGATATTCATACAACTTTTGTTACCTTGGTAGCAAGTTAGGGAGCAACATGCATTTTTCTAGGCTTAGGAATACATCTTTTCTGGTTATGATCACTTTGTCACATATTCCACAATGGTTAGTTTTTCTTTTCTTTTTTGTTGTCCATTCCATTTCATAGCCTTGTCGAGTGAGGATGAATTTTGCCTTTTCGCCTTAGATCAAAATTTGGAAGCAAAGTGATTGATGACCTCGACAGATATGCTTCATGAGGAAGTGGGTAAACTTTAGATAGATGGAGTAGTATTTTTGAACGCACGAAGCACACCCCCCCCAATACATGAGAACAATGATACCTATTTATTTTCCACTTTCCATGTGTGCAAGTTTTTTTCTCCAAATGAACAACTTGCACATTTTTCTTCACTGTGTAGTCACTTTACATATTCCTTCCCACCGGTTAAATGATTTTCAAGGAATGTTCTTTAGCTTTAAAGGTTGAAGCTACCTATTTATAATAATATGATAAGTATACAATTCTCTGTTAGCTTCTGCAGTGACGCCAAGATAACGTCTTACATCTAAGTAATGCACCACTGTATAGTATCTAATCTAGAAGCATGATGTGATAGGTAAATATGAGTACCCTTAGGTGCACTATTAAAACTCTGTGACATATTCTGTAGTGAGCATCCTGTAACAGATTCCACTGTCATGTGCAAGTGTCCATCTAGAGAAAAAGATGCTTTCAAGCCACTGTGAGTTTGTGGATTTGTATTCTAATTTCTTCCATAAGGAAGCTGAACTTACAAACTTGATTTTGACTCCTAGCATGGAAGCTTTAAGCATTTAACTATAATGTAACTTGCAAAAGCGATCATGAAAGTTACTACCGAAATGCCGTAAACAGTACATCTGAATTTTTTTGGAAGTGTTAGTTGTGAAACTTATTATGGAATCTGTCGATGCTATGTTGTGAACAATGTCGGTGAAAACCATATGTTTTTATGTGTTGTTTCACTCAACATATTTCATTATAAGTTTTACAGTACAACTTACACTTCATAAACTGTTTACGATGTAACTATTATGTCTGGTGTGGTTATGCAACTCGCAGTTGAAAGCTCGAGATAACTAGGCTAAAAGTCAAAATCAAGTTCGTAAGTTCAATTCCCTCGTAGAAGAATTGGAGAACCAAACCCACAAGCTCACTGGTTGCTATAAAGGCATCCATTTTCTAGATGGACACTTGCACTTGACACGGTAGAATGTGCAGTGTGATGCTCACTTCAAATTGGTCACATATTTTTTATTGGTGTACTTAACAGTGCTCGTTTTTTAGTTATCACATCACGTTCCCAGTTTACATATTATAGAGAGCATTACTTTGACGTGAGATGTTTATTGGTGTCACTACTGAAGCAAACACAGATAGCAAAACTAGCCGCTTCAACCTTAAAAGCTACTTTCAACCGATGGAAAAGAATATAATAATATGCGAGGTGATTAATGATTACACAAATGTGAAAGTTGTTCATTTTGAGAAAGAAACTTGCACATGTGATCCCCGTTTCACATGTATTAGGTGTGTGCGCTTTTAATTCTTTGAATAGCTAGCAGTATGTTCAACGGTACTACTTAATTGTAGAGTATTCTGCTACTTGGGCATCCTATTTTAAATATTTTCTAATGAAGTTTACTAGCCAGAGTCTATATCTAAAGCGAAAAGGAAAAATGTTGTCCTTGCTCAACAAAGCTATGGAATGGACACTAGAAAAGGAAAAAAAAAAAACTAAACACTGGAATCTGCCAACAAAGTGGTCATAACCAGAAAACATATTCTTCCAAACCGAGAAGAATGCATCCCTAGCTTCATACAAGGTAATGAAAGTTGTATGAATTTCTGTTATGTTTTAGCTCTAATGTAAGGCTTTGAGGTAATCAATTTCTTGAGTGCACGAGTTGAGATATCACGTTCTTTGCGTATCCTTTTTGTCATGTGATCTTAAATTTTTACCTGAACCAACTCATCGAATTTGATTAGAAATCAACCATGTTGGTCATGTCTACTTATCTAGGTTGGATACTTTCAATCTGAACCGAATTGCCACCCATGTTTGTTCATATGAATTGATGTAAACTGAACTGAATAAGTGATGTTGATTGGTTTTCAATTTTCATGATTGAAACTAAACCTTACAAACTAAAACAAAAATCTGAATCAAATTACTATTCGGTTTTACATTTTGGTTTCTCTTTTGATGCATTGCTAAACACATTCAACCAAAAAGATAAGACGTCAATAAATAAATTAAAGGATTAGTTTTCTTTATTGATTTAACTAAAGATCTACAAATATGTTATGAAACAGGCAAGGTATATCTAATCTATCTAGACTTGCTAAATAACAAATCTTGGTCTTAAATCACGACTGGACACCTAAAAACTTAGAATAAGCTCAAGTTTACTAATAAGTCGACTCAATATACTTGTGATTCTCACACATGACGCATCAGTAAACTCTTAATTCGAGCCACTATTAAATATTAATAGAGGTCCGGTGATGTCAGAATTTCTTACAGAAGGTAATATTTGTCATTATTACCGTAGTTCTTATCGGTGTAGATAGTACAATAACTGAGTTGTGCTACAACAACGAGCCTTCTTTAAAATGTAGTGTAGCTGTGTAGTTTGCCATTACAAGGATTGATATGAGTCCATAAGGTACCTGTTAAAATTTGTAACTCAAATGCTTCAACAATGACTCTTCGATTTGATGCCCGAATCCCCGCCAGCTTAAAAGCTCAAACTTCATCTGTCTTTGATGCTGCCAAATGCTATATATTTTGGTTGATCAACATGAAATATTTCTCCCTTACCCGCATTGAACTTCATTACGCTCATGTGTAGCCAGAGTAATACGAATGCCAACTTATCCTCCTTTAGAGTAATGCATAATTGTATTTTCTGCACTTTCACACATTGGTGACTCGCGTTTAAAGTAGGCACACACTTAAGACTCTTACGAGCGTCTTTCTAGCTGATAATTAACATTCAACTTCAGAGAAGATTTCAAATCATATCTTCTAAGATGATGACGTGCATTCAGCACAAGTTTGATCTCGGTCAAAGTGTTAAACTTGATCTCGAAGTTGGCATTTGGTTATCATTATCTAGTAGCGCGTACGTTGATCTCGGCGAAGGTAATCCCGTTGGATTTTACCGTAGAGCGTCAAAGATTAATGATATACATGAATGAAAAATAGGCATAATGGTATGTCTAATTCATACCTTACAAAAGTATTATGCATTTTATTTTTTGTTTCTTGATTTTCACCTTTGATCTTGTAATGTGTCTTGATCTCTTTTTAGACGTACTATTTAGCATGTGTTTTGATGCAGCTAACAACAAACTTTTCAACGTATTCGTGTTAACATCACGGGACTTGGGTGATATTGCAAATAATTAAATTGATGCAATGTAAAATTGTATATTTTGAACTCTTAAACTTTTTATGCACATCGTAATAACTCCTCGTTCGCGCTAAACATCACGTAAATTAGCGTGATATTGACGTCACGGATGACTTTTCTCTATTTTATAATTTTTCCTTTTTTGTTTTTCTAGAGAGTTATGTCTCTCAAAAATAAAAGGAAATTTATAAAGCGCGTATATTATAAAGAATGGAGTTTCAAGTTTTCAGAATATAAAATTTAGGAAATCATACGTCATATATTCATTTTTCTTTTTAGAAAACATCTCCGTTTTCTAATTTTTCAATTCTCTTCGAAAGTTATTTAAACTATCGTAGCTCAAATACTTAGTTACAAATCTCTATATTAGGCAAGACTCAAGAGGAGGTAAAAGTATTTATTATTTGAATGTGTCAAAATCAAAGTGCGAGTCAACCAACACATACATACGACTATACGAGATGTCGTCCATTAGTCCAACCCAACTCCTGGGCCGTTATTGGTTTTCTGTCTAACATCCCATATTTTTTACACTAATATTTTTATTAGTAGTTAAATTACCCTTTAATTATCTTAAAATTCGGTACGCTTTTTCAGATTCGGATTCGGATTCAGATCATTTTTTAGATATTTTCGATACCCAAAATATAAAAATAAAAGTTTCGATTTCTAATATTTTAAAAAATACAAAACATAATAGATTATTGTTTTAAATATTACTACGTAATTAACTAGACTCTATACCCGTGTATTACACGGGATTGGACAAAAACAAATAGATTTTAAAAGTTGTTGATATGAAGGATTAAATCTCATCAACGCATCATCAAATCAAATTGTGATATGATAATAGTTATAATATATTACGAATATCTATTGTGATATGATAATAGTCCTAATGTATTACGAATACCTATTTGGATAAGATTATCATAATTATTTTTCTTTATATAATAAATAATTAATGATTTATGATGTCACTAAATCCTATAATTTAGTTAATTGGACAAAACTGAGTAATTCTATTGGTTGATTAAATTTTTAATGACATCATCAACCGTTTCTTATATATAATTTATTTATATTTAAGATAATGATATTGTGTGATCTAATCTTCTATATTTTATATTAATTTATGAACTCAATAATGTAAACTTCAATTATATAATCTCACATTTTGGTAAATATAAAAATTAATTCTTGTGTTTTTCGCATATTCGAATTTTAGAATATCCTACTTTGAACACCCTTACATTCACCCATTGATTGTTATGGCTAATGCATCGAAAATCCATTTTTATTTTGGCTAATACATCGAATAACAGGAAAATTGTCGAAACATTATCTCCGATTAACCGGTAATAGATGAAATTTTATTCTGCTTTATTTAAGGGGTATTCTTGCTAATTTACTCATTACACAGAATATTAGATTAGAATAACAACTGAAAAGATTCAACATTTTATTACCGATTAAATCTTATATATAATTAAATCAAAATCACATGAAGCAATCTAGGCCTTTTAATGGGGGTTTTCAATTTAATCCGACTGTACACTTCCTCACCTTATATATTAAATATATTAATAATTTTTTTGGCTAGTAATACTATAAAATAAAATAAAATAACACTTAAATTTTTGAAAACCCACACAACTTTCATGACAATGGTCAATATTAACGATTTTTATTTTCATAAATTTAAGCAAAATCAATGCTATCTAAATTAAAATTTATATTCAAATCTTTTCGTAATTATAATATTTATTTATAACTCTATATATATATGATCCATCATCCTCTATGTTTCCCTTATATTGATATAAATGGATTCATAAAGATCTCAATCTCTTTCAAAAAATTGTTCATCTCAAAAATCAAGTGTAGTTGAACATCCATTTGATCAAAAATAACCGGTTGTTCAAGATCCCAAAAGTTCAAAAATATCGGAAGGTGTGATATATGCATTTCTAAATTTAAATATTTTTATATAAGACAAATTCAATCTACAACAATGTATATACACTCATATTCAATTGAATATTTATAACAATTTCGATTTAGGCGCTCGCATTGTCGCGAGTCTTAAATCTATATATATATATATATACGAATTATAATACTTTACAGTTAACACACTAACATATATACCAATTTATTTAATTTAAACATAAAAATATGAATATATATATAAATTTCAATCTAATCGCCCGTATTGTCACGAGGTTTTAAGCTAGTAATAAGAAAATCATACATATTAATATACTAGTGTTAAACCAGTGCGATGCACGGCTAGAAAAATATAATGCTATAATACATCGACTATAATTTAAAACGCTATATGCAATGTTATTATGATTATATTCAAGTTCGTGTTATGTACACATCATATAAAGGTGATGTTTTGTACATCATCAATTTTTTCTTTGTACACTATAAGTTATGATTTAACGTGTTGTGCTATACAATACTGTAAAACATAAAATGATGTACAAATCACTTACCTTTATATAATCCTTTTTGATACATTTAAAAAATACATAACTAATATTGAGTAAGTATAAGAGGATTGAGAACGACTAAACGGTTAAAAACTTTCAAATTTTGCAAAATTATTTTTTTTATTTACCGATATTAATTAAACAACTAATGTGCATATATATATATATATATATATATATATATATATATATATATAACATAAATCATTCTATAACGATCAAATATATAAATGTATGTTATACAGATTTGAAAGTAATATGGCATACAAAAATATTTTAAGTTTTGTGATAAAAACTAATAAAACCTTTTAACAACATGTAAAGACGATGATGTTGATCTACCTATCCACAAAGTTTGTACGTAGATTACAAAATAAACGAAATTGAGATCCCTGAGTTTGCAAGATGATAAAATGTTTGTCAAATTACAAAACTATGATGAAAGCTATAACGGTATTGAAAGTAAGCTATTCTACTTCACTATAAGTTATATTTGAAAGATGGATGAAGATTTAGACGACGAATGAATAAAAAAATTCTATAACTAAAAAATACAAGGGAAAAAGTTGATAAAGAAATTCATGATTTTCGACTATAGCGAAAAAATTATATTTCAAATGTTATCACATGACACGTTAGTTTGGATTAAATTGGTTATAATTTAATTATTTAATGCATTATTTACCGTCCAAAAATAAAAAATAAAAAATTAATTATAATTTGATTTTAAATAGTATATTACCTTATTTAGCATGTGTAGGAGAATCCACATCATCACTTTGTGTAATATAATTATGACACATAGGATTTTGATGATGTGTCATGGATGAAAAGTTGACAAATCATTGGAGGTCTCCTCCTTTAGTTATATAGATAGATTTAATTTAAAAATAAAACTTTAAATATATAACAATGTTAATTTAGCCGCTCGTATTGTCGCGAAATAAGAAAGTCAAGAATAAAATTAATCCGATTAAAACGATTATGAACTTCGTTACTAAAAGTAGACCTTTTCCCTTTTTGGAATTGACTAATAAATTAGGCTAACTACAATCAAACAGTATCCACTTTCCACACACAATCAAGTGATCAACTATCAAGTTTCAAGTCCATCAACGGAGCTGACCAACAAAATTCATTCTAAAATAATTGCTTTGACGTTTGAATATAACATTCAGTTAATCTTCAAATACTTTGTTTGACTTAATTAAAGAAGATTGAGAAACATGGTTAGAGGACAATTTTAATCTTGAATTTGATATATAGTCAATATATGTAAAGTGTATATATACACGATACCTACATAACGTTAATTGTTCACAAAAATGCTGTTTCAACGGATAACGTTAATTGTTCACAAAAATGTTGTTTCAACGGATGATCATAACCCGAGATTCTTTGGACTTGGTGCGATGTTTTCCCAAATACCGGACTTCAGACAATGTTCAGTTATTTTGTGTCATTGGGAATGGTACCCTTGGACTAAACCACGATAACATCATTTGTCAGGACTTATACGAAGAAGAAGAAAAAAGTATAACGAAGTCATTCGTTTGGTGGGTTGGCATTGGCTTAAATGGCAAATAACCAACTCCTAAAGTTGATTCATGATGGTGTTTTTTCATTAGTATTTGGTAAAAGGAAATTGACATTTTGCGTGCAATATCATATCCATTTGGGACTTGCGTGGTGTACGTGTTGGGGTTTCAAATCATGGATGAAAATAAGGCCATATATATAGGAGATGATTTGAACACCACTAAAAATTAACCATACAACACTAAAGCTGTTTTACAGTATTGTACAATACATAAAAATGGTGTATGACTAATTTTTGGTGGTGTACAAATCACCACCCCATTGATATATGTAATACGAGTATAATTTTACTATAAAAATATGTATCTAATGTTCTAACTTGCTTTTAGTTATATTGTAATTTACCGTGTTATGTATTCTCAAAAGAATTAAATTATATTTCATAGGTGTGTAAAATCTTATGTTTTGCAAAAAAATTTACGCACCATCTAAAAGTGTAGAGAAAAAACAAAAGTGTGGTAAAATGACATTTTTTTGTAGTTCGATATATACAAATGAAAATCAAACCATAATGAAATTGAATCGAATGATTTCAATTATTGAAAAATCAAAATGCTTAGTTATGTTTTGGACAAACCGACACCCCGTGTCAAGAGGTGTCGATATCGTCGGTCCTAACCGACGGTCAAACTGACTAGCTGATGGGAGGGCTCGGTCCTAACCGACGGTCAAACCGACTAGCCGATGGGAAGGCTTTTAGAAGCGTATAAACATTTGATCAACAAATTTTGCTTTGATTAATGCTCGAAGAATAACACCTTTTTCATGAATACTAATGAAAATGGTTATTTCTTAAATTGTAAGAAGATGCATGATATAATTAATTGTAATTAATATTATTAAAATGTTTCTATATACATTTGAGGTATATATTTTTGATTGTGCCGGCGTCACCTATATACGGAGTAGTATATAGGAATCAAATTGTCAATTTGCATGTACTTTTTGTAATCTGATTTCCATATGAATACAAAGCAGTAAAGTACAACAAATAAATATTTTAACGTGTTGAGAGTAACATATTAGATTTATTATTATTATGGTTAATAATAAATATGGACTTTATTCTTGGTGTCCAATACAATACTATTACAGAAGATCGTAATAACAGTTTTACCTTTACTTTTAAGTACTTATATAGCAATATTACTGAGTATGCGCGTATGTAGTTATATGTATGAATAAAGGAAAGGTACGAAATCATACAGGAGTAACAAATATTTACCTAAAACATCCATAAAAAGTTATGAAGTTAATTAGAATGTTGTTGCTTCTATGCGGTTTAGACAATTTTTTATACTCCAATGATTAATTTAAATGCATTTTATGACATTTCAATCTGACAATAGCAACATAATAAGATCACCCCAATTTTGATTAAAAAAAAAAGTAAGGGGGTTATATGAAATAGGATGTATAAGCTTTTACTATATATGGATTTTGAAGTCTTGAAATACCAAAAAAGTTGAAACCATAAAGGTAAATACTTTACAATTATACATAACATAAAACATAATATTGTCCCTCAAGTAATTGCTTGCCTTTAACCACCTTACCATTACTCCATACCCTCATCATGATTCACATTCTCCTTCTTCTAACTAATAAACCCATCATTTTTTCTTGTTCCAAATCCATTATTCATATCTCTCTCTCTCTCTCTCTCTCTATATATATATATATATATATATATTATTAAAACAAACATTAACGTAAAACAAATAGAACATACAAAGTGAGATGTAGTTGTGATTAACTATATTTTGATGCACGTACAAATTAAAACATGTCATTTAAATATTAGTATATTTTATTTGTTTTATATTGATATATACTTTACATAAACCGATATATGTATGTGTATGTATATATATACACACACATGAGTACACAACTACACATTATATATTCTCTCATGTCCCCGCGATTGTAAACTAGTGGTGGTGGAATGCAACATAAAAGTGGAGGTCACGGATTCAATCCCCATTCCCATGTTTCTTTAACTGCGAGTTACACAATTTATCTCCCTTGTGGGACCGGTCGATGGGGCCCGACAAAGGGTTGATTTTACCCCTTATATCTTCTCTCTACCTAAGAAATCTATATATATGTCCATGACAGCATAGAATATCCATTTCATAGCTTTCCCTCTAGTCCTTTTAATCTCTCTTGCTTTCCTTGTATAACCATTGGTAACTTGATTCAAGAAATGCATCAACAAAAGCACTTGGTCATACTATTAACAATCTTGGTGTCAACCCTCTCTTGTTCTTCTTATAAAAACCATAACCAACATCTTGAACCAACAAGAATCCTATTAGCAAATCACCGTCCCAAACCACGTCGGGTCAATGTAGACCACTACGGAGCCATCGCTAATGGCACCGATGATACAAAGGTATTATTTTGGTACCAATATTCACCTCAACAAAAAGCATGAAACATGGACGGTCTCTTGCTTATTTCCCTTATGTATGTATGGCATGTTTTCATAACTTTAATGGTTTGTTACTTTCAACTTAATTTGTAGGCATTTATGGAGGCATGGATGAATGCTTGTAATTCTTCAAATGTATCTGAGTTTGTGGTGCCTGGAAACAAAGTGTATCATCTGAAGCCCATCACACTTTCTGGTCCTTGTAAATCTAATTTCAAAGTCAAGGTAATTATTACATTCATATCTCTTTTTTTTTTTTTTTTTGTATAAATGCAAATCATACTTAGTAATTACATAAACTTCCATTGATAATACTTTAAACCAAGCATGACAACAATTTCAAAGAATCAATATATTTAATAATCATCTTTTCTTATATATATGCATACACATACATTCTATGAGTATGATGTTTATGAAAACTTATTAAAAAAATGATCACGCTGTTGCCATCATGCAATACAATATGAATCATCCAACCGGCCGAAAATTGTGATGTAACAAAAACTTGTCAAGTTTAAACTCAAGAATAAACAAGATTTGTTAGTGACCTAAGTTTTGCAACTTTGGATTCATGTCATTTTGATGATATATCCATGTGTGTTCTTTAATGGTGCGCTTGGTTAATTTAAACAAGGTTTATGGGACAATAAAAGCTTCTTCAAATCCATCGGACTACGACGAAGATCGAAGACGTTGGATTATGTTTGAAGATCTTGAAGACTTAGTTGTTGAGGGGGGAGGAACCATTAACGGAAATGGAAGAATATGGTGGATTAAATCATGTAAAGTTGATGAAACTCAAGTACGTAGCTTCTTACTTTCCCTCTTCTTTATTTTTAATTAATTTTCCAAATATAGATAGTATATACATACTAAGTAATTAATGTATAATCGTTCAAATAATTAATTTAATCATTATGGTATTTTTCTTTCTTCGTTCACGCTATTTCAACTTAATTAGTTTTGTTAGTTGTTTGATTAAGACCGAATATAAAGTGACACGATTGATTGATTGATACATTTATGAATTTTATACTAAATTATACTTTTGAGATTAGCTCGACTTATATTTATTACAAATATCAAAGTAATTATTTATAATTTACAACTAATATTAATATTGGTGGATTTGATACTTGTAACTCGACGTGACTTAAGTTAACTCGAAGCTTATTAGACCCACCGTATATATGTGAATATGTTTACAACTATATAGGGTAAAAATATAAAATGCTACAATCTGGATAATGATCGCGAGCCTTTTAAGTCAGGTATTTAATATAAAACTTGAGCTCGACTTGAAACTCTACTCCAGAAGCTTGAGCCAAGCTCAAGTAGATATATACCGAGTTGATTTCAAATATTATCAAGTTAATCTTAAGTAATCAACTAGCATGTTTCAGTTTTTTTTTTTTTTTTTTTTTTTTTTTTTTGACACACTGATTTTTGAACGTTGTTTTACTAACATTCTTTTTTATTGTACCTCTTTGCAGCCCTGCCTTGGTGCACCAACGGTATGTTCTTCACCTTGAATTAGATTGGTAAATTTGATAGGTTTTGTTATCTTTAGATATAAAAAATTTATTTAAAAAAAATGTTTACAGAAATATAATGATCTAAAATTGTTGGCAATAACTTTCAAGAATATTTATTTCCTCAGATAAATATATTACTTTCAAATAAAAGTTATTGAAATATCTAATATTTTTATTTTGCAGGCAATAACTTTCAAGAATTGCACGAATTTGAATATAAATCATATAAGGATTAAAAACCCACAACAAATACATTTAACCTTCCAAAATTCAGTAAATGTGAGAGCTTCAAATTTGATAATAATCGCACCTGCTGAAAGCCCTAACACTGATGGAATTCATATAACCGGTTCTCAAAATGTTCGCGTTTTCAACTCCGTCGTTAGAACAGGTAAATTTCTAGTTACATTTACATTTTGAAAGTCTTATCCAACTATATTTACTATTAAGAATATGTTTAAAATCATTTTCTTATAATTTTTTTGTTATTGTTGTTGTCGTCGTGGATTTTATTCGTAACATTAGTAATGATCGATTATAGAAAAAAAAAAAAATTAAATTAACTATTTGATTTAATGGTACATGGACAAAATGTATAATACGTTGTTTTCATGTTGAAAAATCAAATCAAATAAATAAATGTAATTATGGTGGTAGTAACAAATCATTTTGCAGGTGATGATTGTGTTTCAATCGTAAACGGATCAGCAAATATCGTAATTAAGGAAATTAAATGTGGTCCTGGTCATGGAATCAGGTACGTCTTCTTCAATTTATTTTTTAAATAAACATATATTTATTTATATCTTTTTTTAAATACTTAAATTAAATTAAATAAATATATATTATTAATTATATTTTCAGTATTGGAAGTTTGGGGAAGAACAATTCAGATGACAAAGTGTCAAATATATTAGTGGATAATTCAATAATATCAAATACCACAAATGGAGTCAGAATTAAAAGTTGGCAGGTAATTTTTAACTTCCACTTGGTACCATCCCACCACCTCATATTTTGGCTGCAACTAATCTAATTTAATGATTTTTAAAACTAGTAAGTTAACGAAGAATGGATAAAAGACGAGTTGGTGTACAAATCATCACCTATAATATATCGATCTATTTTGAGTTATATACTCACTTTTGAATGAGTATAAATGACATAAGTAACAATTTATAACGTCTAAACTTTTCAAAAACGACGACATTTGAGATTGTTATTAACAAAACCCAAATACCGATAACACCCCTATGTTTTGTGGGTATTGAACCGATTTTGAGTGATGTAATGTGTTAAAATGTTAGTTTTGGCTATAAATATTAATTAAATGAAAATACATACTATATGCTAACCGAATTAACCGAACCATATTGATGCAGGGAGGGTCCGGATATGCTAGAAATATCAAATTTCAAAACATTATAATGCACAATGTCACTAATCCAATTATAGTTGATCAACACTATTGTGATCGGAAAGAAGCATGCCAAGAGCAGGTAACTATTAGTTTTAATTTTGTATTATTTTTTCACTTGATTTTATAGTCCTTATGCTAGTTAAACTAATAATTTGTTGATTTGTTCATCTTCGTTGCTAGTACTCGGCTGTTCAAATGCAAAATGTGGTCTATAGGAACATAAGAGGAACAACTAATTCGAAAGTAGCCATAAATTTTGATTGTAGCAAGACGTTTCCATGTCAATCGGTATTGTTGGACAATGTAGTTCTGAATCGAGTAGGGAATGAAGGGGACATGAAAGCATCGTGTTCGAATGTCATGTTAAAGACCACAGGGACAGTTACACCGCGTTGTGAATGATTGAAAGTATAGATCATTAAGAGAAATAAAAATTGTAGGAAAATTTGTAAATTCATTTAATTTACACATGTTTATGATAGATATATTGACATACTATTTCCTTGTAACATTCCTCATATACGATTATATAGATGAATTTAAATTTCTCCCCTATTTTGCATAAAATCATGTATGGGTGCATATGTTTGATATATGTGTTTGTGTATCCATTTATTAGATAGAAGCCCAATTACAAGTACTAGGCCCAAACCAGATATTGGATATATCTTCCAGAGATATAAAATGCACTAGTGCAACTAGGCGTGAACATATAAACCGGTTTTAAAAACCGACCAGGCCCAAACCCGGAAAACCGACCCGGTAAGAACCGGGTATAACCCAACCCGGTTCGGGTTTTTTCACTACCCGGCGGGTAGGGAACCGGGTAGAGGTTTCGGATTTCAAAATCGGGTTGGGACCGGGTAGGGGTCGGGTCGGGTTGGAAAACCCGGTAAAAAACCCGGTAAAACCCGGTAAAAACCCGGTTGAAATGGGTCAAAAAACCCGGTTCGGGTCGGGTCGGGTAGGTCAACGAACCGGTTTTCATTTTGTTGACCAAAACCCGGTTCGGGTAATGGGTCGGGTCGGGTTGGGGAAAAAACCCGGTTTGTTCACCTTTAAGTGCAACATGAAATTATAAGGGTAGCGATTTGTACACCATCAAATTTATCCATACATCACTCTTTATGCATTAGACTGTTGTACTGTACAATATTTTAAAACATACTTGGTGGTGTATGGCTAAAATTTGATGGTGTACAAATCACCACCCAATTATAAGCGGTAACAAATTGATTTGCATTACCAATGCTACTTGAAGTATAGACATACAAGGAATTTTCCAAATGTAAACTCTTCGGGTGTCGTTAACACGAAAGAAATTGCTGCACTATAAAAATAATCATCCCCTAAAATTATTAATTAACCGTCAATAATAATAATTTTATTCATGTTAACGACTGCTGTAAGGGTTACATTTAGAAAAATTCATTACATTAAGAAGGTATTCTAGATTGCTTATTTCATCACTTATTCGTTTATTGTTTACGTTTACAGCACATAAACAAATTCAACTACTATTCTGAAAATTGTTTATATGATTATTTAATTTAGAATAATCACTTAGAATCACCTATAATGACAATTATCTTGAAGTAGATAAGGTATTCTAGAACAAGCAATCCCAAACACCATAAGTTTACTACGATGGACTCATGTAACATGTAACCATCACTCATTAATTTTCTAACTGTTAAATGTAAGAGGTGGCTTCCTTTAAGAATGAAAAAAAGTAGAGAATGGATGAATCAATAGGATTGCTCAATTTCTTTACAAAACTGAATTATATTTTTACCCCAATGGTTAATTAAATCACAAACCGTAAGTCCATAAATTATAAAAATTACACATTTGGAACCAGCGTCTTTTTCTCTTCGATTAGAGATGTCATAAGCTATACTTTCGACGAATTCTTTTTCTTCGTTTTTTACCGGATTCTACAATATAATCACATATGATTTATGGGGAAAATCACAAAAATGATCCAACCACCACACCTATTTTAACAAAATAATCATTTGACCAACCATTTTAAAAACTAATGCTTTGACTGGCGACGGGTCAGCGCCCCTGGCGTCCCACCCTCAAAAGACGTGCCACGTGGAAAGATTTATTAATATTTAATATTGGGGCGCCGACGATAATGGTGGGGCGCCTGGGGCGCCGGTCCCACATGGTGGCGCCCCTGGCGATAATGATGCAAACTTTTTCCATGTGGCACGTCTTTTGAGGGTGGGGCGCCGACCCGACGCCAATCAAAGGATTAGTTTGTTAAAATGGTTGGTCAAAGGATTATGTTGTTAAAAGGGGTGTGGTGATTGGATCATTTTTGTGATTTTCCCGTGATTTATGACAAAAAAATTAAAATTTGTTCACGATTATTTATTCATGGTATACACGTGATTACAACTTAATATTCATCCACATTAATAGTTATAAATAAAAAAATTAAAAATTGTATTAGTTTTCATTAAAAGTCACATGTGATTGTTATTTGTACATTTAATCACAAGTGATTTGTTATATAATCACATATGATTTTGTATATAATCACATATGATATTCATTTAAAAATTGATATTTGATGAGAAATTTACTAATATATGATAATTCACGTATGATTTCAACTTGATTTTTACTTAATTGTATAATTATAGTCAGTGATTTAAAATCCGTATTTTATTACTCTTTAATCACATGTGATTGATACTTTGATGTTCAATCGCATGTGATTACAACTTATTTTTCATGTTTCAATTGCTTTAAATCATCAATGATTTGAATTTAAAGTTTAATCGGAGATATAAGCAGGTGTGATTATTTTTTAGTGTTAAATCACATGTGATTTCACATTACAAATTTTTAAAACCCAATAAAAATGAAAAAAAAAAACTTTGTCGAAAGTATATCTTGTTAGATCTAGAATCAAAGAGAAAAAAACGCTGATTTCGAATATGTAATTTTTATAATTTATAGACATACGGTTTGTGAGGTATTTATATAACGCCCCTAATTTCAAACACATGTTTTTTTTTTTTTTTTTTTTTTTTAAAACATCGCGGAAGCAATATCCCATATATATATATATATATATATATAACCCTGGATTAACCAAATATACATAATCATTTACATAAGTATTTCGTTATACAACTACACAATTAAATGGGCGTTACTTTAACAAAACATTTGAATTAGTACAAAAGTCATCAGAGTTTCATCATTGTCGAACATTCCTTCAATTTACTCCAAGACCCGCCCTGAACAAAATATATTAACCTGTAAGGAGTAAACAACGAGGGATTAGCACGAAGCTAAGTGAGTTAACTCATCACCAACACTACACTTAGTTTAACACTATGAGTCAACAACAATTAACACATTGACTCAACATCACTAGAGGATCGGTGGCCCTTGTGGCACCCTCAGCCGCGGTGGCCCACCAAGCGACACTTACACCAACTGCAGGCCAATACAGTGGTTAACCGATAACGATTTGCTACCTTTAGTCAACACAAGCTCCATTCACAACACATGTTCACAACTCTCGTGTTAACTAACCTGTAGCAAAACGTCCAACAAAATTGACCTCTTTAACACAATTACCAATAGGTTTCTTAACACTTGCTTCTAATTCACAATATGCCTTAACACAAGAATGCATAATTAACACCTGAAGTAAACACATAAGTGATCACCAAACATAGTGAGAGATAAAAGTCCACTCACCTGTCCACTTTAACTTCAGTTACTCAAGTGACTAATTTCACTGAGTCTTCACCTTGTCTGAAATCACGTTAAAACACTCGAATTAGTAACTTAATATAAATGCACATTGTTAAGAAAACAATCAATTCACCTACTCCTAACTTGCAACTCAAACATGTATTATATAATAGATACAATACACACATAGATATATAATCATAATTAATAAAAAGATAATGCATTGATCTGCAGTGGGAATCCGCCCGGATTCCCTTGAATACGTCCGTATTCACTTGAATCCGGCCGGATTCATATGAATACGCCGTATTCCCAATCAATTTCCAAGTCAGAACTTATTTTAAGCAATCCGTTCTCGAATACGCCAGGGAATCCGCCGTATTCCCGGGAATACGTCCGGATTCCCATGAATCCGTCCGGATTCCCGTTAAAGACCTGCACGAAAATTGCAGGTTTTCCTGCACATTTCAGCTCGAACCAAAAAACACAAAATCAACCAAACTCAACTTGTAACTCAGATTTTTATCACTTACAATGCACAATAACATCTAGTAACCTAATACACACTAAATTCTAACAACAATTCATCACAAATCATCAAAATCACTTATAACCTAACTAACACATATTCACACCAAAACTTAAGAACAATTATGTTTTTATCACTTAATCAAGTGCAAGAAGTTCAATCATCATCATTAAATCGATATACAAACACTAATTTAACTTATCAAGATTCAAATCATAATACTATATAATTTACCTAAACTCATCATATATCCAACAAACAAAATAACTTACAAGTTGAAGAGATCATAAGCAAGATGGTGATGATGATGATCTTGATGTTCTCAATCTTCAATCAATTTTGGTATAAAGATTTAGGTTGGAAGGTTTGGAGTTAGTTTGAGTTAGGTTAAAAAATTTGATAAGGAAATGAGAATTGGGGAAAATGGATCGACCTCCCCATATTAATAAACCGACCCCCTTTTTAGTTACAGTACAATATTATACCACCTTTTGATCTATTATCTGGAACCTAAATACTCATTGCGAGAAAAGTATTTTATTTTACCGTCGTCTAGGATTATTTAAAACAAACAATATTTTACTAGTCACAATATCTCCTGAGGCTTATTTACCTATTAATTTCACAATCAAACATATCTAAACAATTAAATTTACGTATTTAAATTTAAAGAAATACCTGATTCTACTGGGCCCAATTCAGGGTGTTACAAATCTTCCCTCCTTAAAAGATTTCATCCCCGAAATCTAACTAGACTCGAACAAACTAGGGTAACGGGCCCTCATACTCGACTCGGTCTCCCAAGTAAGATTTTCTCCCAAACTATGTTTCCATTTCACTAGAACCATAGGTATCTCCTTCTTGCGCAATTTAGTCACTTTTCTATCAACTAACTCAATGGGCTCTTCTACTAATTTCTGACCCAGGTCAACTCTAAGGTCTTGCAACGGAAGGATTTGGGTTGGATCCTCCACATTACATTTCCGCAAATAACAAACATTAAAGGTGTCGTGAATACCACTTAATTCAGAAGGAAGGTCTAAGGCAACTGTTTGGTCATTAACTACTTGACGAATTTTGAATGGACCTATAAATCTCGGAGCCAATTTCCCACGCTTACCAAAACGAATCACGCCCTTCCAAGGTGACACTTTTAAATAAACCAATTCACCTTCGACAAAATTAACTGGTCGACGACGCGGATCAGCATACTGTTTTTGTCTATCTCTGGCGGCTTTCAATTTCTCGCGAGCTATAACAACTTTATCGGCCGTAATCTGGACAATATCTGGACCCGCAAACTGTTTTTCTCCCGCCTCTAACCAACAAGTCGGCGTTCGACAACGACGTCTGTAAAGCATTTCATATGGCGGCATACCAATACTCGAATGATACGAATTATTATACGCAAATTCTACTAACGGCAGGTGAGAATCCCAAGAACCCCCATACTCCAAAATACACGCCCTCAACATATCCCCGAGAGTCTGAATAGTTCTTTCTGACTGTCCATCTGTCTGAGGATGATATGCAGTACTAAGATTAACTCGAGTACCTAACTCTTTCTGAAGATTCTGCCAAAAGCCTGACACAAATCTGGAATCTCGATCTGACACAATAGATAATGGAATTCCATGTCTCGATACAATCTCATTAATATACAATTGAGCCAAACGGGTCAAAGAAGCGGTTTCACTGGTCGCAAGAAAATGGGCACTTTTAGTTAAACGATCAACCACAACCCAAATCATATCATTGCCCTTCTGCGTACGTGGTAACTTGGTGACAAAATCCATAGTGATGTGTTCCCATTTCCACTTGGGTATCTCCAATTGTTTCAACGAACCATAAGGTTTTTGATGCTCGGCTTTTACTTGGGAACAAATATGACATGATTCCACAATTCTAGCTACATCCGTTTTGTAAGGCCCGCTCCTTTACGCAAACCAAAACATATCATTTATATATTATATTTCAAAAATCGGAAGCGCAAGTCCCCCAAAACAAAACATTTACCGACTTACAATGCTTCCAGGTTTAACGACTACAAAATATGACAACATTAGTTAAACATTCACAACCATATTAGTTACAACCCATATTAACACAAAACGGGCCTTATATAAAACGTTTCCAAAAGACATCTACAAAAGATCAGAGTTGCGCCAAGCTTTAGTCAAACTTCCAGTCAACATCTACAACCCGAACATCTACATCACTAACCACAGTCTGCAAAACATTAAACAACGAGGGGATTAGCTTATCGCTAAGTGAATGGAACCGTAACCGACGATTCAACCCACTCATAACAAGTCTTACAACAAAGCAACAACAACAATTAAATCACATAAGCACATAACGTCAAGAGGACCGGCGGTTCCTGGTATCCACCCAACCCAGAAACCACGACTACTGGGCGCTACGCCATTCCCAGTAATCAACCGATAGTTTGAGTACTACCTTCACTGACTAGGCTTGTTCTCAACTATGTGTCTCAAAGAAACCTCGACAACTACACAGTAGTACCCAAACCCAACCAACAACAGTTGACCTCTGAAAACAACCATATTGCATTCACAATACAAAAGCACACAACAACAAGCAACAGTTCACAACTGCTATCACTTAAACAACAATTCAACAATGATCACACCACAACTCATATATTCAGCAATATAAACAAACAGACAAGACTGGTACCGGTACGACCAATAACAACAACCTACTGATATAAACAATCCTGGTTACCCGTTGTAACCGAACCCGTTACAACTGGGTGAAACCGAGGACTACAATTCCACTCACCGATAGTCAAGATCTTCAACTCAGTGGTCTTATATTACTGAGTTGCCGCCCGCTTATATGAATAAACAAATAATAACCAAGTCAGTATCTCGCCTCATCAATGTATATCTTATACCAATACAAATTCATATATTTCAAAACATATATTTCTAAGCATAAAGTGCCACTAAAATGTCACGGAAGTGCCACTAAAGCAATATCATATACAATACCCAATTGACTTTTAAACTCTTTCATTAAGCCCCGAAACCCCTTAAAATCGTTCACATTATTATGTATTTCTTTTAATAAAAAGTGCCACTAAATTACCGTTTAAGTGCCACAAAAGGGAATGTCAACCATAAGTGCCACTAAAAACACCATCTTCTAAACACTTATGCATTTTCAAAATTTACAAAATCCTTCAAAATAATTCATGCAAACGCGATCCAGATCAAAGTGGCTGGATCGCGTTCACCTTTAGAAAAAGTTCTGTCACCGAAATACACATGGCAACGCGATCCGGAACAAGGTGCTGGATCGCGTTCGTATGACCAAAACTCGACTGCGCCATTTTATAACTAAGGAACGCGATCCGGAGACATGGCCGGGATCGCGTTTGCAAGTTCAAAAACGACCTGCACTTTCAGCAAGAACACAACACGAACCAAAACCCCCAAATTTCATAAAACTCAGTTCATAACACGAATATCAGCTGAAATATAACCACAACTTCAACTACTAACATAATATATCAACAAACAATTATCATCTATCCTCAAAATCAAACATGCATCATCATCTAATTCTCCAAAATCACCAAAAACCTAGCTTATGAACTAACATGAAGAACACCAACAATTCTAGCATATAATCATCATGTAATCAGTTAACTATAACATATTATCATCCTATAATCATGTTACAACCAATTTCATATAAACTCTACTAATCATTCAAAACCCAATTTTATCAAATAAGCTCAAAAACACCAAGAACACAAGATTACTTACAATTCAATGAGGAAGATGATAGAGATGATGATGAAACTCTTTCAAGTGGTAAAAATCCAAGAACACAACTAATTTGATTGATTCTTTTGATTTCTTTGTTTTTCTTTCAAGAGATGAGAGGAAAGTTCAAGAACAAATAAAGGTAGGTGAAAAAAATGAGTCGGTCCACACATTTTAATCCCACCGCCCCAATTAAAACACAGTATAAATTATACCCGTTCCTAACCTATTATCTGGAACCCGAAAATATCCGTAAGTCAAAGTACTTTGATTTTACCATCAACTTTAACTTTTTTAAAACAAACAATATTTTACTTGTCACAATTGAAACTGAGGCTCTTTTACTTGTTTATTCTTAATTAAACCAACCACACTTATTAAAATACAATTTATTTCCAGGCCCCGAAACAGGGTGTTACAAATCTTCCCCCCTTAAAGGATTTCGTCCCCGAAATCCAATCCCACACATAATAGACCAAACGCTACAATCACACATGGGCATACAATACTATAAACTATATTACATCAAAGTAATTATAGAATCTACCTTGGTTATTCACTTCGAGCAATTCCCCCACTGTCATTTGATCTCCCACTGTCATATGAAAAGCTTGTGGAGGCGCCATCTTTCTCTTCTGTCCAATTGATGATGCAGAACCCGAACCAGAACCCGAACTTCCAGCTAAACCCGAACCTTGCCTAACATATTCCGGACATTGTCCTGCCCGATGACCCTCTTTCTTGCAGTTCCAACACACAGACTGAGGAAAAGTACAATCTCTACTACCATGCCCCAATGCTCCACACTTTATGAACCTTAATGTTTGAGGAGTACATGGACCCGAATGCCTCGACCTACAATTGGCACACCAAGGGTTTAGATCACTACCCACCGAGCCCTCACTAAACTCAATCCTTCGGTTCTGACTCTTATTTCCAGTAGTACCACTCTTAGATTGTTGCACAGACTTATTCTTACCCAACTTTTCCCATGCTTGATTGTCACTATGCACCGACCTAGCTAACTCAAAAGCCTCGGTCAAATTACGAGCCAACCTCACTGATGTCCGGTACTGTGGTGGTAAAGTCTTAACAAAATGGGTAATCCTAGTCCTCTCGTCTAGAACCCATTGTTGAACAAATCTTAACTTATCGGTGAATTGATTGATAAGTTCATCCATTGTCATTTTCTCAGAAAACTCCAAATCTAGAAATTCCTGCCTAAGTCTAAGCATATCAAACTCAGAGCAGAATTGCTTACTAATCTCCCTATGAAACTCAGCCCAAGTAATTCTAGATCTTTGTTCCGGTGTCATTTGTGCAGTCGCAGAATCCCACCAGTTCATCGCTTGGCCTTTCAATAATTGGATTGCATACTTAACTCTTAACTCATCTTCACACTGACACACATCAAATTTCCTCTCGGTGTCCCTTAACCAATTCAATGTCACCATTGGATCATTACCTCCCTCAAAGTCTTTGGGTCCACACGCTTTAAAAGTCTTAAATGAACACAACTTATTCTGCTGATGTGGAGGAGGAGACTGATACGCTTGCTGAGCTACCCTAGATTGTAACTCCAAGTACAACTGTTCAATCTTTTTGAGTCTTATCACATCATCTTCCAATTGCAACACATAATCCTCTTGACTAGTTTCATCATGATGAACATTTGAAGTACCACCCTGATTAACATTATTAATTTCTGGAGGTGGAAGCTCAGTTCTAGTAGCATTATTGGGAGTCGTATTCTCATCATCTGCCAATCCCTGTACTCACAACCAAAACACAACTTGCAACTTGTTAATCGTTAGTATCACCAATCCCCCAACCAAAAGCTAATCCCACTAACCGAAAAGTTTGACTAACACCAAATAGATTTGGGATTGAACATTCGCAAATGCCCAATTCACCCAAACCTATGCTCTGATACCAACTTGTAAGGCCCGCTCCTTTACGCAAACCAAAACATATCATTTATATATTATATTTCAAAAATCGGAAGCGCAAGTCCCCCAAAACAAAACATTTACCGACTTACAATGCTTCCAGGTTTAACGACTACAAAATATGACAACATTAGTTAAACATTCACAACCATATTAGTTACAACCCATATTAACACAAAACGGGCCTTATATAAAACGTTTCCAAAAGACATCTACAAAAGATCAGAGTTGCGCCAAGCTTTAGTCAAACTTCCAGTCAACATCTACAACCCGAACATCTACATCACTAACCACAGTCTGCAAAACATTAAACAACGAGGGGATTAGCTTATCGCTAAGTGAATGGAACCGTAACCGACGATTCAACCCACTCATAACAAGTCTTACAACAAAGCAACAACAACAATTAAATCACATAAGCACATAACGTCAAGAGGACCGGCGGTTCCTGGTATCCACCCAACCCAGAAACCACGACTACTGGGCGCTACGCCATTCCCAGTAATCAACCGATAGTTTGAGTACTACCTTCACTGACTAGGCTTGTTCTCAACTATGTGTCTCAAAGAAACCTCGACAACTACACAGTAGTACCCAAACCCAACCAACAACAGTTGACCTCTGAAAACAACCATATTGCATTCACAATGCAAAAGCACACAACAACAAGCAACAGTTCACAACTGCTATCACTTAAACAACAATTCAACAATGATCACACCACAACTCATATATTCAGCAATATAAACAAACAGACAAGACTGGTACCGGTACGACCAATAACAACAACCTACTGATATAAACAATCCTGGTTACCCGTTGTAACCGAACCCGTTACAACTGGGTGAAACCGAGGACTACAATTCCACTCACCGATAGTCAAGATCTTCAACTCAGTGGTCTTATATTACTGAGTTGCCGCCCGCTTATCTGAATAAACAAATAATAACCAAGTCAGTATCTCGCCTCATCAATGTATATCTTATACCAATACAAATTCATATATTTCAAAACATATATTTCTAAGCATAAAGTGCCACTAAAATGTCACGGAAGTGCCACTAAAGCAATATCATATACAATACCCAATTGACTTTTAAACTCTTTCATTAAGCCCCGAAACCCCTTAAAATCGTTCACATTATTATGTATTTCTTTTAATAAAAAGTGCCACTAAATTACCGTTTAAGTGCCACAAAAGGGAATGTCAACCATAAGTGCCACTAAAAACACCATCTTCTAAACACTTATCCATTTTCAAAATTTACAAAATCCTTCAAAATAATTCATGCAAACGCGATCCAGATCAAAGTGGCTGGATCGCGTTCACCTTTAGAAAAAGTTCTGTCACCGAAATACACATGGCAACGCGATCCGGAACAAGGTGCTGGATCGCGTTCGTATGACCAAAACTCGACTGCGCCATTTTATAACTAAGGAACGCGATCCGGAGACATGGCCGGGATCGCGTTTGCAAGTTCAAAAACGACCTGCACTTTCAGCAAGAACACAACACGAACCAAAACCCCCAAATTTCATAAAACTCAGTTCATAACACGAATATCAGCTGAAATATAACCACAACTTCAACTACTAACATAATATATCAACAAACAATTATCATCTATCCTCAAAATCAAACATGCATCATCATCTAATTCTCCAAAATCACCAAAAACCTAGCTTATGAACTAACATGAAGAACACTAACAATTCTAGCATATAATCATCATGTAATCAGTTAACTATAACATATTATCATCCTATAATCATGTTACAACCAATTTCATATAAACTCTACTAATCATTCAAAACCCAATTTTATCAAATAAGCTCAAAAACACCAAGAACACAAGATTACTTACAATTCAATGAGGAAGATGATAGAGATGATGATGAAACTCTTTCAAGTGGTAAAAATCCAAGAACACAACTAATTTGATTGATTCTTTTGATTTCTTTGTTTTTCTTTCAAGAGATGAGAGGAAAGTTCAAGAACAAATAAAGGTAGGTGAAAAAAATGAGTCGGTCCACACATTTTAATCCCACCGCCCCAATTAAAACACAGTATAAATTATACCCGTTCCTAACCTATTATCTGGAACCCGAAAATATCCGTAAGTCAAAGTACTTTGATTTTACCATCAACTTTAACTTTTTTAAAACAAACAATATTTTACTTGTCACAATTGAAACTGAGGCTCTTTTACTTGTTTATTCTTAATTAAACCAACCACACTTATTAAAATACAATTTATTTACAGGCCCCGAAACAAGGTGTTACAAATCTTCCCCCCTTAAAGGATTTCGTCCCCGAAATCCAATCCCACACATAATAGACCAAACGCTACAATCACACATGGGCATACAATACTATAAACTATATTACATCAAAGTAATTATAGAATCTACCTTGGTTATTCACTTCGAGCAATTCCCCCACTGTCATTTGATCTCCCACTGTCATATGAAAAGCTTGTGGAGGCGCCATCTTTCTCTTCTGTCCAATTGATGATGCAGAACCCGAACCAGAACCCGAACTTCCAGCTAAACCCGAACCTTGCCTAACATATTCCGGACATTTTCCTGCCCGATGACCCTCTTTCTTGCAGTTCCAACACACAGACTGAGGAAAAGTACAATCTCTACTACCATGCCCCAATGCTCCACACTTTATGCACCTTAATGTTTGAGGAGTACATGGACCCGAATGCCTCGACCTACAATTGGCACACCAAGGGTTTGGATCACTACCCACCGAGCCCTCACTAAACTCAATCCTTCGGTTCTGACTCTTATTTCCAGTAGTACCACTCTTAGATTGTTGCACAGACTTATTCTTACCCAACTTTTCCCATGCTTGATTGTCACTATGCACCGACCTAGCTAACTCAAAAGCCTCGGTTAAATTACGAGCCAACCTCACTGATGTCCGGTACTGTGGTGGTAAAGTCTTAACAAAATGGGTAATCCTAGTCCTCTCGTCTGAAACCCATTGTTGAACAAATCTTAACTTATCGGTGAATTGATTGATAAGTTCATCCATTGTCATTTTCTCAGAAAACTCCAAATCTAGAAATTCCTGCCTAAGTCTAAGCATATCAAACTCAGAGCAGAATTGCTTACTAATCTCCCTATGAAACTCAGCCCAAGTAATTCTAGATCTTTGTTCCGGTGTCATTTGTGCAGTCGCAGAATCCCACCAGTTCATCGCTTGGCCTTTCAATAATTGGATTGCATACTTAACTCTTAACTCATCTTCACACTGACACACATCAAATTTCCTCTCGGTGTCCCTTAACCAATTCAATGTCACCATTGGATCATTACCTCCCTCAAAGTCTTTGGGTCCACACGCTTTAAAAGTCTTAAATGAACACAACTTATTCTGCTGATGTGGAGGAGGAGACTGATACGCTTGCTGAGCTACCCTAGATTGTAACTCCAAGTACAACTGTTCAATCTTTTTGAGTCTTATCACATCATCTTCCAATTGCAACACATAATCCTCTTGACTAGTTTCATCATGATGAACATTTGAAGTACCACCCTGATTAACATTATTAATTTCTGGAGGTGGAAGCTCAGTTCTAGTAGCATTATTGGGAGTCGTATTCTCATCATCTGCCAATCCCTGTACTCACAACCAAAACACAACTTGCAACTTGTTAATCGTTAGTATCACCAATCCCCCAACCAAAAGCTAATCCCACTAACCGAAAAGTTTGACTAACACCAAATAGATTTGGGATTGAACATTCGCAAATGCCCAATTCACCCAAACCTATGCTCTGATACCAACTTGTAAGGCCCGCTCCTTTACGCAAACCAAAACATATCATTTATATATTATATTTCAAAAATCGGAAGCGCAAGTCCCCCAAAACAAAACATTTACCGACTTACAATGCTTCCAGGTTTAACGACTACAAAATATGACAACATTAGTTAAACATTCACAACCATATTAGTTACAACCCATATTAACACAAAACGGGCCTTATATAAAACGTTTCCAAAAGACATCTACAAAAGATCAGAGTTGCGTCAAGCTTTAGTCAAACTTCCAGTCAACATCTACAACCCGAACATCTACATCACTAACCACAGTCTGCAAAACATTAAACAACGAGGGGATTAGCTTATCGCTAAGTGAATGGAACCGTAACCGACGATTCAACCCACTCATAACAAGTCTTACAACAAAGCAACAACAACAATTAAATCACATAAGCACATAACGTCAAGAGGACCGGCGGTTCCTGGTATCCACCCAACCCAGAAACCACGACTACTGGGCGCTACGCCATTCCCAGTAATCAACCGATAGTTTGAGTACTACCTTCACTGACTAGGCTTGTTCTCAACTATGTGTCTCAAAGAAACCTCGACAACTACACAGTAGTACCCAAACCCAACCAACAACAGTTGACCTCTGAAAACAACCATATTGCATTCACAATGCAAAAGCACACAACAACAAGCAACAGTTCACAACTGCTATCACTTAAACAACAATTCAACAATGATCACACCACAACTCATATATTCAGCAATATAAACAAACAGACAAGACTGGTACCGGTACGACCAATAACAACAACCTACTGATATAAACAATCCTGGTTACCCGTTGTAACCGAACCCGTTACAACTGGGTGAAACCGAGGACTACAATTCCACTCACCGATAGTCAAGATCTTTAACTCAGTGGTCTTATATTACTGAGTTGCCGCCCGCTTATCTGAATAAACAAATAATAACCAAGTCAGTATCTCGCCTCATCAATGTATATCTTATACCAATACAAATTCATATATTTCAAAACATATATTTCTAAGCATAAAGTGCCACTAAAATGTCACGGAAGTGCCACTAAAGCAATATCATATACAATACCCAATTGACTTTTAAACTCTTTCATTAAGCCCCGAAACCCCTTAAAATCGTTCACATTATTATGTATTTCTTTTAATAAAAAGTGCCACTAAATTACCGTTTAAGTGCCACAAAAGGGAATGTCAACCATAAGTGCCACTAAAAACACCATCTTCTAAACACTTATCCATTTTCAAAATTTACAAAATCCTTCAAAATAATTCATGCAAACGCGATCCAGATCAAAGTGGCTGGATCGCGTTCACCTTTAGAAAAAGTTCTGTCACCGAAATACACATGGCAACGCGATCCGGAACAAGGTGCTGGATCGCGTTCGTATGACCAAAACTCGACTGCGCCATTTTATAACTAAGGAACGCGATCCGGAGACATGGCCGGGATCGCGTTTGCAAGTTCAAAAACGACCTGCACTTTCAGCAAGAACACAACACGAACCAAAACCCCCAAATTTCATAAAACTCAGTTCATAACACGAATATCAGCTGAAATATAACCACAACTTCAACTACTAACATAATATATCAACAAACAATTATCATCTATCCTCAAAATCAAACATGCATCATCATCTAATTCTCCAAAATCACCAAAAACCTAGCTTATGAACTAACATGAAGAACACTAACAATTCTAGCATATAATCATCATGTAATCAGTTAACTATAACATATTATCATCCTATAATCATGTTACAACCAATTTCATGTAAACTCTACTAATCATTCAAAACCCAATTTTATCAAATAAGCTCAAAAACACCAAGAACACAAGATTACTTACAATTCAATGAGGAAGATGATAGAGATGATGATGAAACTCTTTCAAGTGGTAAAAATCCAAGAACACAACTAATTTGATTGATTCTTTTGATTTCTTTGTTTTTCTTTCAAGAGATGAGAGGAAAGTTGTCGCACCCCCAAAACATGTGGCAGCGGAAACATGAGGTGTCATAGGGGCGCCGACCAAATCAAATATCATTACACAAAGATTAAAGCAAACGACCTCTACATGAGACGTTTGAAAATATTACATTCCATAATTCAAATTTGTTTACAATAGTTGTACAAAACATTTGGAGTTCGCATAATATAAGCTGAATTACAAAGTTACTAAATATAGTAAAATGCAATCTAGATCCTGAGATGTTGAAAAATATGCGACTCGAGTTAAGCTATCCATAGCTTCCTACTGCGGCGGGTTACCTGAGAAATACATACTAAAAGGTCAACATAAAGTTGGTGAGTTCATAGGTTTGTAAACAATCGTTTAGTTATGATCCACAAGATTTCAAGTTGTATCATTCAAAAATGACAGTTAAAAGTATCGTTATTCAACGATAAGTGAAAGTATTGCATAATGCAATATAAGTATACCATTTACATGAGTCTCATAGTCAAGCTTAACGTTGTTTGCCTCCGGTAAGTGTACTAATCCGATACACTTCTAAATCACAAGTAATACTGCGCCCGTGGGTTGGCTAGAGCGACTAGCCCGGACGAGGTTTGTCAAACCCTGATAGATCTATCCAATAATACTCACGCACATATTTTAATGACTATGATGGGTAGAGGACTTTAGTGGATTATTCAGGTCTCATGCAATCCGTACGAAAAATGTTTCAAGTTACTTGTGATCATATAAGCAGTTGTATAAAACAGTTGTATGTATTCTCACCCCAGTTGAAAAACAGTAAAAAGGGGCTATGAAACTCACCAGAGTTAAGCAGGTAGCAAGCAATAATCAAATAGCAAGCCAAGTCCAAAGCGCAACCTTCTAACGTCCTAAGCGTATAAGGTTGTGTAAGTAGATGTCTCATAAGACCATCTAGAGTGATTGTATAAGTGGGGGTCAATGTCCACTTAAGCCAATCGTGTAGGTGGAGGGTTAATGTCCACCTAGAGCTAGTTCATCAACTAGTATGTCCAAATAAGTTGTGCAAGTTTGTTTATCAAAAACGTGTACGACCCGTTGGTGAAAGTTTGTAATAATAATTTGTTAAGACATTATTATTATGATGATGTTATACTTTCATATGTATAGTATGTTTCATGAGTTATAACGTTGCATTGTTTAAGTATTAACGTTACTTGAAGTTTAACACTTAGTGAGAAAACTAGTTTTTAAAGATTCTGTTTCATGCGACACTTCATGCGTCACTTGCTAGTTATGGGCGGCACTTAGGAAGTGCCGCATAATATGCGTTTTCAGATTTAAATAGCGTCACTTAAGAAGTGTCGGATATGGGGCGTCACTAAGGCATGGCGGCACTAAGGGTAAGTGCCGCTAATATAATAGTTCAGTCACTTCAGGCGTCACTTAGGTAGTGTCGGGTAAGGTGATTAAGCGTCACTTAAGAAGTGTCGTTAAAAATAAAGTAGCGTCACTACAAGCGTCACTTGCCAAGTGTCGCTAGGATTCCAGTGATCATGCGTCACTTAAGTCTGTTTGGATTTTGCTAAGTCAAAAACGTGGTCAACTATGACGGTTTGACCCGAACCTTTCACCCAAGCCATATTCCAGTAAATAAAGTTTATAAAAGTTATTATTTCATATTGTAGTCGTTTCGAGATGTCGGTTTCAAGTTTACACCTTAAACTTCAAGATTTAATGTTTTCGGTTTAGGTCGGGTCATTACGCCAACTGATTTCACCTATCTATAGTCCAAATCAAACTTCCAAATTTTTACCAACTGATTTACTAAGTGTCTTGACTAACATATCAAATTTTCAGCTTCTAACAAGTCCATTAACATAGTTAAATAAAGCCGCGTAACAACCGAACACATTTTATCGAAAAACTTCCAGGTCAGACTTATAAATCGGCTCGTAGAGAAAAATGAGAGCGTTTCTGGAAAAAGTGTAAAACACGAAAGTTATAGATCTTTTCAATACGCAAATTTTAAAAAAAAATGCATCTTCTAACTCTCAGTATTTGATTTTATACGAATATTTTCGTGAACTGTCGATTTTTAGGCAGATTCATGCATGTTCTTGTTTGCTTTATAAAAACGATTTTTAACAACAATCTTGGACATATTTATGATAGATGAACTAAATAACATCAAATAAGTAGTAAATAAGTATAATGAGTAAAAGGTTTGATGATTCTCACAAAGAATGATGATGAAGATGATGGAAGTAGGAAGGGGGTGAAGATGAACTTGCTTCCTTCCTCTTAGTTCTCCTTGTTAGATGATGATGATGATTTATGGTGGAATGTGGTGTTCTTGGCTGAGTTTTTGCTCAGATTTTTGGAGAGAGTTTTAGGTTAGTGAGAGATGAAGAAAAGATGGAGTATATGGTTTGAATGTGTAAGTAGTGCATGAGATATGTGTGGCTAGTCAAAAGAATCTCATGATTGTAATTTGCATGAGATTTAAGTGGAGAGGGGAAGGGGTGGCCGGCCCCATGGTGGCTCCACCAAGGGTGTTTTGGTCATTTCCATTCCTTGCTTAATTTGTTGCGTTTTTCGTTCGTTTGCTCGGTTGTTTAGACGTTTATTCGTACGTTAAATGTTTAGTTGACGTTTTTATTTAACGATTTCAGTTTCGATATTTCTACTTGAAATATTTAATATAGTACTTGGGAACACTTATAAAAATGTTTCGTTAAATTATTGGCCTCGATTTGCGTGCACGTTCTACGGAGGTTAAATCACGTAACGTTATTTTGAGTCGTTTAGATTAACGATATATTTTGGGTAAATTTCCATTGAAGTATTATTTAAAATACTAAATTTATGTTGCCAAATTAATTATTGACGTTTATTTGGTTGTCGAACTAAATTCGCGCGTTACCGTTGCGGTTGAGACGTTTTAATCGAAACGTCTAGGTTTTTCGTGTATTATTTTAACAAAATAATAAATAATGATAAATAACTTCTAAAAATAGATTAAAGTTATTTAGAGAAAGTTTTTCACCAACGTCGTATTTATACTGCGTCGGACTCCGTCCGGTTGTTATGCACAATTTCACCAAATTGCGTAAGCGTAATTACAACTAATTACGTAAGCGTAATATATATCAATTACGGGAGTGTATATTCACATAAATATACAAATAGTTACAAGTAATTACAAGTATTTAGCCTAATATTAAACTAAACACACGTAATTAGGATTTCTAGTAGGTTAATCAATAACCCTAAATCGTCGGGTGTCACATTCTCCCCCTGTTAGGAGAATTTCGTCCCGAAATTAGCTTGTTGTCGTGGTCTGAGGGGCATCTAAGAATAGATGTGGGTATTTCAGTCGCATTTGGTCTTCCCGTTCCCAAGTGAATTCAGGACCGCGCCTAGAATTCCACCGGACTTTAACGATGGGAATACGACTCTGTTTCAATCGTTTGACCTCACGGTCCATGATTTCTATCGGTTCCTCTACAAAGTGGAGTTTATCGTCGATATGGATTTCGTCGAGAGGAATAACAAGTGTCTCATCAGACAGACATTTCTTTAGGTTAGAAATGTGAAAAGTGTTGTGCACGCTACTGAGTTGTGGTGGTAGCTGCAGTCGATATGCCACCGGGCCAATTCTTTCAAGAATTTCAAAAGGTCCGATGTACCTAGGGTTTAGTTTGCCGCGTTTACCAAAACGAATGACACCTTTCCAAGGTGACACTTTTAAAAGTACTTTGTCCCCGACCTGAAATTCGAGGGGTTTGCGTCTCACGTCAGCGTAACTCTTCTGACGGTCACGTGCGGCTTTCAGCCGGTTTTGAATGGTCACGATTTTCTCGGTCGTTTCATGGATGATTTCAGGACCAGTGAGTTGGCTATCGCCGATTTCGGTCCAACAAATGGGTGATCGGCACTTTCTCCCATAAAGTGCCTCGAAGGGTGCAGCACCAATGCTGGTGTGGTAACTGTTGTTGTAGGAGAACTCACACAGAGGTAGGTGGTTTTCCCAGGTGTTTCCGAAGTCGATTACACATGCTCGAAGCATATCTTCAAGAGTTTGAATGGTCCGTTCACTTTGACCATCGGTTTGTGGGTGATAAGCAGTACTCAAATCAAGACGAGTACCGAGAGCTTTATGAAGCGTTTGCCAAAATCGAGAGGTGAAGCGGCTATCTCTATCGGAGATGATCGAAATGGGTATACCGTGTCGTGCTACAACCTCTTTGATGTAGATGCGAGCCAAGCGCTCCATCTTGTCGTTTTCTTTGATAGCTAGGAAATGGGCGGATTTTGTGAGACGATCTACGATCACCCAAATGGTATCGCAACCGCTCGGTGTTTTTGGTAGCTTGTTGATGAAGTCCATGGTTATGTTTTCCCATTTCCATTGAGGTATCTCGGGTTGTTGAAGTAACCCAGAAGGTTTCTGGTATTCGGCCTTAACCTTGGCACAGGTTAGACACTTACTAACATACGTGGCTATGTCAGCTTTCATGTTGGGCCACCAATACCGTTGTTTGATGTCATGATACATCTTGTCAGAACCAGGATGTATGGAGTATCGGGATTTGTGAGCTTCATCCATGACCAATTCTCGTAGGTTCCCAAAATTAGGTAACCAAATTCGGTTGGAGAAGTATCGGGTTCCATCGGATTTGGTTTCGAATTGTTTTTCCATGCCGCGCAAGGCTTCGTTTTTGATGTTTTTCTCGTTGAGTGCTTCGAGTTGAGTGGAATGGATTTGAGAAATGAAACCGTTGTGGATGGTTAAACCAAGTGCTCGAACTCGAAGGGGTTTCACTCGTTCTTTTCGGCTTAGGGCATCGGCAACAACGTTAGCCTTACCCGGGTGGTATCGGATTTCACAGTCGTAGTCGCTAAGTAACTCGACCCAACGACGTTGTCTCATGTTTAGGTCCTTCTGATCAAAGATATGTTGAAGGCTTTTGTGGTCAGTGAAGATAGTACACTTGGTACCATATAGGTAGTGTCTCCAAATTTTGAGCGCAAAAACAACGGCTCCTAGTTCGAGGTCATGAGTGGTGTAGTTCTTTTCGTGGATTTTCAGTTGCCGGGAGGCGTAAGCGATGACCTTATCACGTTGCATTAACACACAACCTAGTCCTTGATGTGAGGCGTCGCAGTAAACTACGAAATCATCGGTGCCTTCGGGTAAGGATAGGATTGGTGCACTGCAGAGTTTCTGTTTCAGAAGTTGGAAGGCTGACTCTTGTTTGTCGGTCCAATCGAATTTCTTATCTTTCTGAGTCAAGGAGGTTAATGGTTGAGCAATTCGGGAAAAGTTCTCTATGAATCGCCGGTAATATCCAGCGAGACCTAAGAATTGTCGGACCTCGGTTGGAGTAGTTGGTGCTTTCCAGCACTTGATGGCCTCGATTTTTGCTGGATCAACACGTATCCCTTGGCTGTCAACGACATGCCCTAGGAATTGTACTGTTCGCATCCAGAACTCACACTTGGAGTACTTGGCGTATAGCTCCTCGTGTTTGAGTAATTCCAAGATAGTTTTCAGGTGCTGGCCATGTTCTGTTTCGTTACGAGAGTATATTAGAATGTCGTCAATGAAGACGATGACAAACTTATCCAGGTAAGGTTTGCACACCCGATTCATAAGATCCATGAATACAGCCGGTGCGTTGGTTAGACCAAAAGGCATCACTTGGAATTCGTAATGCCCGTAGCGGGTTCGGAAGGCGGTTTTTGGGATGTCGGCGTCTCGAACGCGAAGTTGGTGATAACCAGACCGAAGGTCGATCTTTGAGTAAAAGCTCGAACCTTGAAGTTGGTCAAACAGGTCGTCGATTCTAGGAAGTGGGTATCGGTTTTTGATAGTAAGTTTGTTCAGTTCACGGTAATCGATACACATTTTGAAGGATCCGTCCTTCTTTTTAACGAAAAGGACCGGAGCTCCCCAAGGTGAGGAACTTGGTCGAATGAATCCCTTGTCCAGGAGTTCCTGTAATTGAGTGGATAACTCCTGCAACTCGGATGGGGCTAATCTGTATGGGGCTCGTGCCACGGGTGCAGCACCGGGCACAAGGTCGATTTGGAATTCGACTTGTCTAGGCGGGGGAAGGCCTGGCAAGTCTTCGGGAAAGACTTCAGGAAAGTCTCGTACAATGGGTACATCTTCGAGTCGCTTTTCAGCCGACTTCTTTTCGGTTACATGAGCAAGGATTGCCGGGTACCCTTTCCTCAGGTACTTTTGGGTTTTCATACAAGAGATGATGTTTAAGTTTTGCCTACCAGTCTCCCCCTGTATGATCAAGGTTCCACCGGTAGCGAGAGGTATACGCACAATCTTTTCAAAACAGACAATTTCAGCATGATGCTTGGACAACCAGTCCATGCCTACGATGACATCGAAGCTCCCAATTTCAACAGGGATGAGGTTTATGGGGAAAATTTCGTTGGCTAGGTTTAGAGTGCAATTAGATATCACACTATCGGCCTCTATCAGTTTGCCATTTGCTAATTCTACTGTGAACTTAGCATCTAAGGCAGTGGGAGTAATGTTGAGTAACGGACAAAACTCATCAGATATGAAACTTTTATCAGCACCAGTATCGAATAAAACTGAAACGGTTAGATCGTTGAGGAGAAACATACCCGTAACAACGTTGGGATCTTGACGGGCTTCTCCGGCGTTGAGTACAAAAGCTCGACCGCGAGGGTTGTTGTTGTTATTGTTTCTGTTGGCGTTGTTGTTGTTGCGTTTCGGGCAGTTGTTTCTGAAATGTCTGGTGTCACCGCACTCAAAACAGGCTTTTGGTGCGTTGGGGTTGGTATTTGGGTTGGGGGTTCTGCAGTCTTTAGCTAGATGTCCCTGCCGTTTGCACTTGGTACAGGTACAGGGGCCTTCGTGGTGTAGAGTACACTTGGAACAGTAAGGTTTGTTCCCAACGTACCCTTTCTTGTCCCCCGACCCTGAACCAGAGGTGTAGGCCTTAACAGACTCGGCCTTTTTGGTTTGCTGTTGCTGCGGATTGTTGTTCCCAGACCATTTTCTCTTGTTGTCCCCTGGGGTTTTTACAGTAGGTGCCCCACGGCGAACGATTGGAGCCATAAGCTCGTGTGCCATTCGGACGGCACTTTGTATGGTCCCGGGTTTGGAAGAGATGACATTGCCTTGAATGGAATCAGGTAGCCCCCAAATGTATCTTTCGACACGTTTGGATTCAGGGTCCACCATGGATGGACAAAGGAGAGCAAGCTGGTGAAATCTGGTTGTGTAGCTAGTAATGTCGTTTCCTTGAACTGTGAGGTTCCAGAATTCATGTTCGAGCTGTTGGAGTTGCTCGCGGGGACAGTATTCTTCCCTCAACAAGTTCTTAAGTTCGTCCCAAGATATTTGATAGGCAGCATCAATACCCTGAGTTTGGGCGTATGTGTTCCAGAAAGTGAGTGCACCCTCAGCTAGAGTGTAGGTAGAGAATTTGACTTTGTTCTCTTCTTGACAGTTACTTATTCGGAAGACTGACTCCATTTTCTCAATCCATCGCATAAGACCGACGGCTCCTTCGGTTCCTTTGAAATGGAGAGGTTTACAATTCATGAAATCTTTGTGGGTGCAGGGCTTTGGCACAGGTGGGTTGTTGCCTGTCCCTCCAGGGTTTCCTTGGTTCGGATTGGGATTGTTTCTGGCAGCTTCTAGAGCTGCTTGGACCCTCTGATTGACAAGTTGCTCGATGTCAGCGGAGCTCATTTGACGTTTTGGTGCCATGATTCTAAAAGAAAGAAAATAAGAGGCACGTAAGATTTCAGGGAGTAAGATTTTTAAAGTCCTTGCAGGCGTACACAAGAAGGTAAAACAAGTATGTATAACAAGATATTCAATAACACAAGGAAGCAAATTTTCATAATCAACTTGAGGCGCAAGATAAGCGATTACAGAGTTTGAAGTTTACAAAACATGTCGGGCATTGTTACATCCGGACTTAATACGAGAGTTTACAAAAGACAACATAAGATAGATTAGTCGGGCATATCCCGCCTCGATAGGTTACAAGATGAAGATCAAACTAGTTCTAACGCAAGTTTATTCGTTCCATTAGTGTGACAAGTCGGTCCACGGTTCCTGCAAGTCTGCCAGCTTGTCTGGTGCTATCCTCAGCCAAGGTTAGTCGCTGCTCTAGCACTCGGGTGTACTCTTCTGCTTCTCGTGAACGTTGTTCACATTCTTCTAACCTTGCTTGAAGAAGGTCGACCGCGCCTCTATCGTCAATGACGTGTTGGTGCATCATTTCTAGAGTATTTGTCATGTTTTCTTGGTCTTGAAACAGTTGTGCAATGCGGTCATGTGATTGGCGCAGCCAGTACATTTGCACTATGTATTGTTCTCGTTCCAGGCTTTCAAGTCTTGCCTCGTGGCGGTGAAGTCTGGCAGTCAACACGGGTACAGTGTGGTGTGTTGGTTCTTGGGTATAGGGAGAGATGTCCATGGGATCATCGAAAACCTCCATGTTTTCCTCAGATCTCCAAGTATTGAGTGTTGTGGGTAGCCAGTCCCATCTACGGGGGTATGCGGAATGGCGTGTGGTATTATCGATGGAGTTTGAGTAAGGGTTGGCTCGAGATGATCTGGTACTCCTTGGGCGAGTACGTAACACTCGGGCTTCGCCAGTGATGTAGTAAAGTCGTTCAGGAGAGTTTGGTGTTGAAGACATAGTAACGATTCCTTCAGTAGCGGTTCGTGTTTGGGCTTCGTTCTCAGAGTTGGGAGACGTAGCGGTGGGAGTGGTTGCCATTTTCTGTGGCAAGGAGTTTTAGTATACGTAAGGTTAAGGTTATATATAAATACAATAACCTAGCACATAAGCACGTATAAGGTTGGTCCCGTTCTATCCTCGGTCAAAGCCTTCTAATGCATTCCCATCCACCATAACCATTTCAGGTCTTGCATCGATTCTTGTTTAATTGTACATAGTTGATCAAGCTATGTTAAATTAAATTCAAATGATGCAATTGCTGAACCAGTCATAACAAATGAGGAATACTAACCTAACGGTTATAGTCTAGGTCACTAATGCAATCCTAGTTCGCTATAACCTTAGGCTCTGATACCAATCTGTCGCACCCCCAAAACATGTGGCAGCGGAAACATGAGGTGTCATAGGGGCGCCGACCAAATCAAATATCATTACACAAAGATTAAAGCAAACGACCTCTACATGAGACGTTTGAAAATATTACATTCCATAATTCAAATTTGTTTACAATAGTTGTACAAAACATTTGGAGTTCGCATAATATAAGCTGAATTACAAAGTTACTAAATATAGTAAAATGCAATCTAGATCCTGAGATGTTGAAAAATATGCGACTCGAGTTAAGCTATCCATAGCTTCCTACTGCGGCGGGTTACCTGAGAAATACATACTAAAAGGTCAACATAAAGTTGGTGAGTTCATAGGTTTGTAAACAATCGTTTAGTTATGATCCACAAGATTTCAAGTTGTATCATTCAAAAATGACAGTTAAAAGTATCGTTATTCAACGATAAGTGAAAGTATTGCATAATGCAATATAAGTATACCATTTACATGAGTCTCATAGTCAAGCTTAACGTTGTTTGCCTCCGGTAAGTGTACTAATCCGATACACTTCTAAATCACAAGTAATACTGCGCCCGTGGGTTGGCTAGAGCGACTAGCCCGGACGAGGTTTGTCAAACCCTGATAGATCTATCCAATAATACTCACGCACATATTTTAATGACTATGATGGGTAGAGGACTTTAGTGGATTATTCAGGTCTCATGCAATCCGTACGAAAAATGTTTCAAGTTACTTGTGATCATATAAGCAGTTGTATAAAACAGTTGTATGTATTCTCACCCCAGTTGAAAAACAGTAAAAAGGGGCTATGAAACTCACCAGAGTTAAGCAGGTAGCAAGCAATAATCAAATAGCAAGCCAAGTCCAAAGCGCAACCTTCTAACGTCCTAAGCGTATAAGGTTGTGTAAGTAGATGTCTCATAAGACCATCTAGAGTGATTGTATAAGTGGGGGTCAATGTCCACTTAAGCCAATCGTGTAGGTGGAGGGTTAATGTCCACCTAGAGCTAGTTCATCAACTAGTATGTCCAAATAAGTTGTGCAAGTTTGTTTATCAAAAACGTGTACGACCCGTTGGTGAAAGTTTGTAATAATAATTTGTTAAGACATTATTATTATGATGATGTTATACTTTCATATGTATAGTATGTTTCATGAGTTATAACGTTGCATTGTTTAAGTATTAACGTTACTTGAAGTTTAACACTTAGTGAGAAAACTAGTTTTTAAAGATTCTGTTTCATGCGACACTTCATGCGTCACTTGCTAGTTATGGGCGGCACTTAGGAAGTGCCGCATAATATGCGTTTTCAGATTTAAATAGCGTCACTTAAGAAGTGTCGGATATGGGGCGTCACTAAGGCATGGCGGCACTAAGGGTAAGTGCCGCTAATATAATAGTTCAGTCACTTCAGGCGTCACTTAGGTAGTGTCGGGTAAGGTGATTAAGCGTCACTTAAGAAGTGTCGTTAAAAATAAAGTAGCGTCACTACAAGCGTCACTTGCCAAGTGTCGCTAGGATTCCAGTGATCATGCGTCACTTAAGTCTGTTTGGATTTTGCTAAGTCAAAAACGTGGTCAACTATGACGGTTTGACCCGAACCTTTCACCCAAGCCATATTCCAGTAAATAAAGTTTATAAAAGTTATTATTTCATATTGTAGTCGTTTCGAGATGTCGGTTTCAAGTTTACACCTTAAACTTCAAGATTTAATGTTTTCGGTTTAGGTCGGGTCATTACGCCAACTGATTTCACCTATCTATAGTCCAAATCAAACTTCCAAATTTTTACCAACTGATTTACTAAGTGTCTTGACTAACATATCAAATTTTCAGCTTCTAACAAGTCCATTAACATAGTTAAATAAAGCCGCGTAACAACCGAACACATTTTATCGAAAAACTTCCAGGTCAGACTTATAAATCGGCTCGTAGAGAAAAATGAGAGCGTTTCTGGAAAAAGTGTAAAACACGAAAGTTATAGATCTTTTCAATACGAAAATTTTTAAAAAAAAAAAGCATCTTCTAACTCTCAGTATTTGATTTTATACGAATATTTTCGTGAACTGTCGATTTTTAGGCAGATTCATGCATGTTCTTGTTTGCTTTATAAAAACGATTTTTAACAACAATCTTGGACATATTTATGATAGATGAACTAAATAACATCAAATAAGTAGTAAATAAGTATAATGAGTAAAAGGTTTGATGATTCTCACAAAGAATGATGATGAAGATGATGGAAGTAGGAAGGGGGTGAAGATGAACTTGCTTCCTTCCTCTTAGTTCTCCTTGTTAGATGATGATGATGATTTATGGTGGAATGTGGTGTTCTTGGCTGAGTTTTTGCTCAGATTTTTGGAGAGAGTTTTAGGTTAGTGAGAGATGAAGAAAAGATGGAGTATATGGTTTGAATGTGTAAGTAGTGCATGAGATATGTGTGGCTAGTCAAAAGAATCTCATGATTGTAATTTGCATGAGATTTAAGTGGAGAGGGGAAGGGGTGGCCGGCCCCATGGTGGCTCCACCAAGGGTGTTTTGGTCATTTCCATTCCTTGCTTAATTTGTTGCGTTTTTCGTTCGTTTGCTCGGTTGTTTAGACGTTTATTCGTACGTTAAATGTTTAGTTGACGTTTTTATTTAACGATTTCAGTTTCGATATTTCTACTTGAAATATTTAATATAGTACTTGGGAACACTTATAAAAATGTTTCGTTAAATTATTGGCCTCGATTTGCGTGCACGTTCTACGGAGGTTAAATCACGTAACGTTATTTTGAGTCGTTTAGATTAACGATATATTTTGGGTAAATTTCCATTGAAGTATTATTTAAAATACTAAATTTATGTTGCCAAATTAATTATTGACGTTTATTTGGTTGTCGAACTAAATTCGCGCGTTACCGTTGCGGTTGAGACGTTTTAATCGAAACGTCTAGGTTTTTCGTGTATTATTTTAACAAAATAATAAATAATGATAAATAACTTCTAAAAATAGATTAAAGTTATTTAGAGAAAGTTTTTCACCAACGTCGTATTTATACTGCGTCGGACTCCGTCCGGTTGTTATGCACAATTTCACCAAATTGCGTAAGCGTAATTACAACTAATTACGTAAGCGTAATATATATCAATTACGGGAGTGTATATTCACATAAATATACAAATAGTTACAAGTAATTACAAGTATTTAGCCTAATATTAAACTAAACACACGTAATTAGGATTTCTAGTAGGTTAATCAATAACCCTAAATCGTCGGGTGTCACAAAAGTTCAAGAACAAATAAAGGTAGGTGAAAAAAATGAGTCGGTCCACACATTTTAATCCCACCGCCCCAATTAAAACACAGTATAAATTATACCCGTTCCTAACCTATTATCTGGAACCCGAAAATATCCGTAAGTCAAAGTACTTTGATTTTACCATCAACTTTAACTTTTTTAAAACAAACAATATTTTACTTGTCACAATTGAAACTGAGGCTCTTTTACTTGTTTATTCTTAATTAAACCAACCACACTTATTAAAATACAATTTATTTCCAGGCCCCGAAACAGGGTGTTACACGTTTTCATTGTTGGCCACCAATAGAGAGGTTTCAAATCGTTATAAATTTTCGTGCTACCGGGATGAATAGATAATCTCGATTTATGAACCTCCGTCAAAATCAACTCACGAAGTCCACCAATTAACGGGACCCAAACCCGAGACTGAAAAGTTTTCAACCCACGTGAATCCTCAACTAACAAATCCTTTCGTTTCAACATGATCTCAGATTTCAAATTTACATCCAATAAAGCTTCAATCTGTGCGACTCTTAGCTGAGAAATCAAATCAGAGGACACCTCTAATCGCATGAAACAAACCTTGTCACTAGAAATATTTCTACTCAACGCATCCGCAACCACATTAGCTTTACCCGGGTGATAACGGATCTCGCAATCATAATCTTTAATCAATTCTAACCACCGCCTTTGACGCATATTCAATTCTTTTTGCGAAAACATGTACTGAAGGCTTTTATGATCCGTGCAAATTACACATTTCGTACCATACAAATAATGTCTCCAAATCTTCAAGGCAAAAATTACAGCCGCAAGTTCCAAATCATGCGTCGGATAATTCTTTTCATGTGGTTTAAGCTGTCTTGAAGCATACGCAATTACACGATCTCTTTGCATTAAAACACCACCTAATCCGGTATGCGATGCATCACAATAAACAATAAAATCATCCGACCCATTAGGTAACGCCAAAACAGGGGCTTGACACAATAATTGCTTTAATGTCTGAAAAGCTGCCTCTTGTTGTTCGGTCCACTGAAATTTCACATCCTTCCGAGTTAACTTAGTCAATGAACTCGCAATTTTGGAAAAATCTTTGATAAACTTTCTGTAGTATCCTGCTTGTAACACCCGTCCTTTTCAAACAATACAATAATGTATTTTATTACCGGAAGCGTCAGTCCCAAAACAAGCATTTCATTTTTCAAACATAAAAGTCCTGCTTATTTCAAACATATAAATAATTATTATTAACATATAAATTTTAAACACAATCATTGGGTGTTATTGAATCCAAAAACAACATTGATTTAGCAAAATCAATATCAGAGTAATACGCAAGGTCATCAAACACTCCATTCCAGCCACCAACCTCTTGCCCAGCAATTTAAACAATCATAATCTGCAAGAAGTGGGAATGTGGGGGTTAGCTCAAAGCTAAGTGAGATAGAACTGTAACCGACAGTCCAACTCAGATATAGCACATCAGTTTACAATAAGTAATCATAAACGCAACAACAACAATGTTTACATCATCAAGCACTGTAAACACACAAGCACTAAAGAGGACCGGTGGTCCTTGAGGAACCCTCAAGGACCGGTGGCCCTCAAGCGACACTTAGTAAACCCCACTGAGCTTGTGACAACCGTCAATTTAGGACTATAATTTAGTGCCTAATCAAGTTTTAATACATGTAATTAGTTCTGTGTTAGGCTAATTAATGTATCAATTATTATATATATTGTTGAATATATATCTACAATTATGCGGTTTGTTTAAATCGTACGAATCTCAAATCGAATGAATTTCGATACAATAAATACGGACGTTGGTGACCAACTTTTATTAAATAACGATTTTATGTCAAAAATATTATTATTATAATACTTCGTATTCATTCGTACCGTACAATCAGAAAGTTACACAATTTAAAATGTAAAACGCGCAAACAAATTAACTTACCTTTTTATAATTCAAATATAATGTGATTAGTAAAGTATCTAAATGAAATATGGCGTAATAAATTGTATTTTAAAATGTTCCAATCAATATTTAAAATAATTATTTAACGTTTAAACGACGGAGCAAACGAACACCGCACGGAGCGGGAACGCGGGGCGAAAATGGGGATTTAACCCCCACTTCCACCCACTTTCTTTCATTTCTCTTTTTTCTCTATCTCTCTCCTCTCTTATTTCTCTCAAACAAACCCCAAACCAAAAATCATCAAAATCGCAAAATAAACACCTCAAACGACCTCGGATCTTCAAGCCCCTTTACAATAAACGACCACCTCGCGACGATCTACACTTCTATCTTTCCGGAATTTCATTTCGGCGATTTGTAAGTTTCCGACACAACTCCGAAAACTCTCGTTTTTAAGATTTATAACTTGCTAGTTGTTTGTATAACCTTGTAATGTCCTAAAATGGGTTGGGTAAAAATATTATGCCGATCGATGGCCGGAAAACGCGTTTTTGGAGTTGAAACTCCGATCAGATCCCGTACGTCGCATTTGGTCTGGAGCAGATGCGACGTAGCGACCTACGTCGCATTATATCCCCAACGTCGCATACAGCGACGCAGCCTATTACGTCGCATTGACTTGCGAACGTCGCACATAGCGACGCAGACCTTAACGTCGCAAAAACGAACCTACGTCGCATGAGCGACGTAGCACCCTACGTCGCTATTGACTTAGCACTGTTGACCTTAGCGACGTAACCCTTTACGTCGCAAAACTCTTACGTCGCAGCCTACGTCGCAGGCTACGTCGCACAAAACAGAATCTTCAAAACTCAAAATTTTCGAAGTCAAAGTTACTGTAGCAATTCACTGTAGCAACAATATAATAACCTTTTGAACTATTGTTACAACCGTCACCAACGGGCCGTACGCGTTTTCAAAACATACTTCAACACTCAAACAAGTCGTTGTAACTTGTGTCAATTCAATCAAACAAGTCGTTGTAACTTGTGTCAATTCAATCAAACAAGTCGTAGTAACTTGTAACAATACAATCAACCAAATCGGGGTAATTTGGACATTAAGTTAGACAAACAATTCAAATGGTAGTCTTTCGAGATACCAATACAATTAATAACAATTCAAGTGTCGTGGACACATTCAGGTTTCAAGTCTTTGGACACCAACACACTGCTAATTACTTCAAGTTTAATTGCTTAACATTCCAAGACTCAGGTGAGTTTCATAGCCCCATTTTCACTACTTTTACCAGGGGTGTGATATTACTACTTCACTTGTTTTACAAGTAGAACGCAAGTGCCAAACTTCAAATACTACATGAGTTTCAAGCTAATCAATTTAAAGTCCTCCATAAGCATAGTCTCTAGTATTTTATAGCGTGAATGTTAGTATATGATATCATATGGGATTGACAATCCTCATCCGGGTTAGCACGCACTAATCGGTCAAACGGATGTATTAGCATTTGGGAAGACGAGTGTTGATTAGGCACTCGTAGGAGGCAAATCATGTTAGGTTTCCTTAATTGGGCCTGACAAATCAGTTAAGCTCAGACTATGTGCTCATGGACAGTATAACTTTTAATTTGCTTAAGTGCATTTTAAATTCATTATAAATCTTGCGGTTCTGACAACTATACATTGACATACAAACCTGTGAGCTCACCAGCGTTTTCGCTGACCCATTTTAGTATTTATCACAGGTACCCAGCAGTAGTTTGGCTGCACAAGCAGGAATTATTAGCTCGAGTCAGCATACATACAACTAGAGATTGGACTGCATTATTATATTTTGTAAAAGTAATTATGCTATGTAATCTCTCAAATTTCAGGAATCGAGCTAATGTAACTATATTTTGATGTAAACATTTACTTTATCTATACAAGTTTAAAACGACGCATATAGTGGTCGTTCATTATATCTTGTGCTTTGTATATTGATTAGTGACACCCAAATCAAGCTTCCGCAAATCAGTAAATTTGGGGGTGTCACAGATTGGTATCAGAGCCTAAGGTTATAGTGAACTAGGTTGCATTTAGTGGGCCTAGACTATGACCGTTAGGCAGTATTCCTTATTAGTTATGACTAGTTCAGGGATTACATCATACGACTTTAATTTAACATAGCCTGATCAACTATGTACAATTAAAGAAAGATGATGTGAAATCTAAAAGAGTTATGTTGAACAGGAATGCATTAGTTGACTCTGACCTCGAGAGAAACGGGACTCAAAACACTTCTGTGCTAGACACTTAATAGGTTATTATGTAATATACATATATATACATGAATAGACCTCATTACAACTTTAGGCTATATTATATTATATGAATATAGGCCTCTTTCTTTCAAAACGTTTTGTCTCGAAATAACAAACACACCACTAGTTCGTCATACTCGGACTAGTATCTTATTTCATTTCCTTGTTCTTTCTTACTCAGCATCATGCCTCCACGTCGTCAAATTACCCTTAGCGAAGCTGAGATCGCGGGAATCATTGCCCGCAGTGTGACCGAAGCCTTGGCTACCCGAACACCACCCGGTAGCGAGGACACGGCAACCAATACTCCACCACCCAAACCCTGCTCCTATAAGGATTTCCTTAGCTGTAAACCGCTATACTTCAAGGGCACGGAAGGTGCCATTGGCTTGATCCGTTGGATTGAGCGCATGGAATCTGTTTTCAGTCTCTGCGACTGCACTGAGAACAACAAGGTCAAATTCGCTGTTTACACCTTTCAGGAAGGTGCATCCACGTGGTGGAAAACCCACGCAAACTCTGTAGGCCTTGAGGTTGCAAACCGACTTCCTTGGGCCGAACTGAAGAAGAAGCTGACCGAAAAGTACTGTCCTGAAGAAGAATTGCATAGGCTGGAAGAAGAATTCTGGCATCTGGAAGTGCAGGGAAATGATGTCGCTGATTATACCACCAAGTTTCAGCAGTTTGCCTTATTATGCCCGGGTTTGGTCGAACCAGAAAGTAAGGGCATTAAGAAATACATTCGTGGACTTCCCGAGAACATCCAGGGAAACGTCGCCTCATCCAAACCAACCACTACTGAGAGTGCCATTCGATTGGCCCACGAACTCATGGCCCTAGTTGTCAGCCGTGAGACCTCCAACACCTCATCCTCCAACAAACGCAAATCCACTGAACACTACCACAACTCAAGCAAGAAAAACAACGCCATCCAAGTCTACACCTCCAACTCTGAAACCACCCACAGCTACACCGGGGGCAGACCTTATTGTCCCAAGTGTAACTATCACCATTTTGGTCAGTGCGGTACTCCTTGCAACAACTGCAGGAGGCAAGGGCATTTGACTAAGGACTGCAGAGCCCCCAAATCCAACAACAACCTCTCTGACAGAAATACCCGACAACCTAAGTCCTGCTATGAATGTGGAAACCCAGGACACTTCAGGGATTCTTGCCCAAAGTTGAAGAATAAGGGCAACAACAACAACAACTCCCGCAACAACAACAACGCCAAAAGTACCGCTTTCGTGATCAACTCAGGGGACGCCCGTCTGGACCCGAATGTGGTCACGGGTATGTTCCTCCTCAACAATTTAACTGCTTCCATTCTATTTGATACTGGTGCCGATAGGAGTTTTATTTCCGATGAATTTTGCCCTCTACTTGACATTACACCTGTTGCTTTAGACGTTAAGTACACCGTAGAGCTAGCAAATGGCAAGCTGATAGAAACCGATAGTGTGATACCTAATTGCACTTTAAATCTAGCCGACGAAACCTTCCCCATAGATCTTATGCCTATTGAGATAGGAAGTTTCGATGTCATCGTAGGCATGGACTGGTTATCCAAACATCGCGCCGAAATCATCTGCTATGACAAAATTGTTCGCATACCTCTCACTGTCGGTAGAACCCTAGTCATACAGGGGGAGACCGGAGGGACGAGGCTCAACCTCATATCTTGTTTAAAAACCCGAAAATTTCTGAGAAAGGGTTATCCTGCAATCCTCGCGCACATCATGGAGAAAAAGTCGGAGGAGAAGCGACTTGAGGATGTTCCAATTGTTCGAGACTTTCCAGAAGTCTTTCCTGAAGAACTACCTGGTCTACCACCACCAAGACAGGTTGAGTTCTCAATCGATCTTGTACCAGGTGCTGCGCCTGTGGCCCGAGCACCATACCGTTTAGCTCCATCCGAACTTCAGGAGTTGTCCACCCAGTTACAGGAACTCCTGGAACGAGGGTTTATCAGGCCGAGTTCTTCACCTTGGGGAGCTCCGGTCCTATTCGTTAAGAAGAAAGATGGTTCCTTTCGAATGTGTATCGACTATCGAGAGCTGAACAAGTTAACTGTCAAGAACCGGTATCCACTTCCTCGAATCGATGATTTGTTCGACCAACTGCAAGGGTCGAGTTGTTATTCAAAGATTGATCTCCGATCCGGTTATCATCAATTGCGTGTTCGCGATGCCGATATTCCAAAAACCGCTTTCAGAACCCGTTACGGGCATTACGAATTCCAAGTGATGCCATTCGGCCTAACCAATGCACCGGCGGTATTCATGGATCTTATGAATCGGGTGTGCAAGCCTTATCTTGACAAATTTGTCATTGTCTTCATCGACGACATCCTTATATATTCACGAAACAAAGAAGAACACGAGCAACATCTCAAAACCATCCTTGAACTGCTTAAACACGAGGAGCTCTATGCCAAGTTCTCTAAGTGTGAGTTCTGGATCAAAACCGTTCAATTCCTTGGTCACGTGATTGACAGTCAGGGGATTCACGTTGACCCGTCAAAAATCGAGGCTATCAAAGATTGGCAATCGCCAACCACTCCAACCGAAGTACGGCAGTTTTTGGGACTTGCCGGGTACTATCGAAGATTCATTGAAAATTTCTCCAAGATAGCCATACCACTCACGACTCTGACCCAGAAAGACAAAAAGTTTGACTGGACTGAGAAACAAGAGTCGGCATTTCAACTCTTAAAGCAAAAGCTTTGCAGTGCTCCTATCCTATCATTACCCGAAGGCACCGATGATTTCGTGGTATACTGCGATGCTTCTCATCAAGGTCTCGGTTGTGTACTCATGCAACGAGACAAGGTCATAGCTTATGCTTCCCGACAGCTCAAGATTCATGAAAAGAATTACACCACCCACGACCTCGAGCTAGGAGCTGTCGTTTTTGCCCTCAAAATCTGGAGACATTACCTTTATGGTACCAGATGTACAATCTTTACCGACCATAAAAGCCTTCAACACATATTCGATCAGAAGGATCTCAACATTAGGCAACGTCGATGGGTCGAGTTGCTTACCGATTACGACTGTGAACTCAAATATCATCCAGGCAAAGCAAATGTTGTTGCTGACGCCCTCAGTCGAAAAGAGCGAGTGAAACCACTTCGGGTTCGAGCCCTCAGTATGACCATTCACAACAATTTAAACATTCAAATTCTCACTGCTCAACTCGAAGCCTTAAAACCCGAACATGTCAAAGATGAAGCCTTGCGGGGCATGGATAAACAGCTTGAAATCAGACCTAACGGGATTAGGTATTTCTCAAACCGAATCTGGTTGCCTAAATTCGGGAACCTACGTGACTTGGTGATGGATGAAGCTCACAAGTCCAAATATTCTATCCATCCGGGATCCGATAAAATGTACCACGGTATCAAGGACTTCTACTGGTGGCCAAACATGAAATCTGAAATCGCCACCTATGTCAGCAAGTGCCTTACTTGCTCCAAAGTCAAAATCGAATATCAAAAACCTTCTGGTTTACTTCAGCAACCCAGTCTTCCTGAATGGAAATGGGAACAAATTGCCATGGACTTCATAACCAAACTACCCAAATCCTCGAACGGTTGCGATACCATTTGGGTGATCGTGGATCGTCTCACAAAATCTGCTCACTTCCTAGCAATCAAGGAATCCGACAAAATGGAACGCCTCACCAACATTTATCTGAAAGAAATCGTGACCAAACACGGTGTTCCAATCTCCATTATCTCGGATAGAGATAGTCGTTTCACTTCACAATTTTGGCAATCACTTCAAAAATCTCTGGGTACTCGACTTGATATGAGTACCGCATACCATCCTCAAACAGACGGCCAAAGTGAACGAACCATTCAAACACTGGAAGACATGCTACGGGCCTGCGTAGTAGACTTCGGCGTAAACTGGGAAAAACATCTACCATTGTGCGAGTTCTCGTACAACAACAGTTATCATACCAGCATCAAGGCTGCTCCCTTCGAGGCACTGTACGGTCGTAAGTGCCGGTCACCTATCTGTTGGACTGAAGTTGGGGATAGCCAACTCACAGGTCCAGAAATCATTCACGAGACAACCGAGAAAATCGTTGAAATTCAAAACAAACTCAAAGCCGCGCGTGATCGTCAGAAAAGTTATGCTGACGTGAGACGCAAACCACTCGAGTTCCAAGTTGGGGATCGAGTTCTACTCAGAGTATCGCCTTGGAAAGGCGTAATCCGATTTGGTAAACGAGGGAAGTTAAATCCCAGATACATTGGACCATTCGAGATCCTCGAAAGGATTGGTCCAGTGGCTTATCGATTGCAGCTGCCATCTGAACTCAGCAGCGTGCATCCCACATTCCATGTTTCAAATCTGAAGAAGTGTCTGTCTGATGAGACACTTATCATTCCACTCGATGAAATTCGAGTTGACGAAAAACTTCACTTTGTTGAGGAACCCGCTGAAATCATGGACCGTGAGGTCAAACAACTTAAACAAAGTCGTATTCCCATTGTCAAGGTTAGGTGGAATTCGCGGCGCGGTCCGGAATTCACCTGGGAACGGGAAGACCAAATGCGACTCAAGTACCCTCAACTCTTCACTGATTCAACGTCAAACACCACTTCAACATAAATTTCGGGACGAAATTCTTCTAACAGGGGGAGAATGTGACAACCGTCAATTTAGGACTATAATTTAGTGCCTAATCAAGTTTTAATACATGTAATTAGTTCTGTGTTAGGCTAATTAATGTATCAATTATTATATATATTGTTGAATATATATCTACAATTATGCGGTTTGTTTAAATCGTACGAATCTCAAATCGAATGAATTTCGATACAATAAATACGGACGTTGGTGACCAACTTTTATTAAATAACGATTTTATGTCAAAAATATTATTATTATAATACTTCGTATTCATTCGTACCGTACAATCAGAAAGTTACACAATTTAAAATGTAAAACGCGCAAACAAATTAACTTACCTTTTTATAATTCAAATATAATGTGATTAGTAAAGTATCTAAATGAAATATGGCGTAATAAATTGTATTTTAAAATGTTCCAATCAATATTTAAAATAATTATTTAACGTTTAAACGACGGAGCAAACGAACACCGCACGGAGCGGGAACGCGGGGCGAAAATGGGGATTTAACCCCCACTTCCACCCACTTTCTTTCATTTCTCTTTTTTCTCTATCTCTCTCCTCTCTTATTTCTCTCAAACAAACCCCAAACCAAAAATCATCAAAATCGCAAAATAAACACCTCAAACGACCTCGAATCTTCAAGCCCCTTTACAATAAACGACCACCTCGCGACGATCTACACTTCTATCTTTCCGGAATTTCATTTCGGCGATTTGTAAGTTTCCGACACAACTCCGAAAACTCTCGTTTTTAAGATTTATAACTTGCTAGTTGTTTGTATAACCTTGTAATGTCCTAAAATGGGTTGGGTAAAAATATTATGCCGATCGATGGCCGGAAAACGCGTTTTTGGAGTTGAAACTCCGATCAGATCCCGTACGTCGCATTTGGTCTGGAGCAGATGCGACGTAGCGACCTACGTCGCATTATATCCCCAACGTCGCATACAGCGACGCAGCCTATTACGTCGCATTGACTTGCGAACGTCGCACATAGCGACGCAGACCTTAACGTCGCAAAAACGAACCTACGTCGCATGAGCGACGTAGCACCCTACGTCGCTATTGACTTAGCACTGTTGACCTTAGCGACGTAACCCTTTACGTCGCAAAACTCTTACGTCGCAGCCTACGTCGCAGGCTACGTCGCACAAAACAGAATCTTCAAAACTCAAAATTTTCGAAGTCAAAGTTACTGTAGCAATTCACTGTAGCAACAATATAATAACCTTTTGAACTATTGTTACAACCGTCACCAACGGGCCGTACGCGTTTTCAAAACATACTTCAACACTCAAACAAGTCGTTGTAACTTGTGTCAATTCAATCAAACAAGTCGTTGTAACTTGTGTCAATTCAATCAAACAAGTCGTAGTAACTTGTAACAATACAATCAACCAAATCGGGGTAATTTGGACATTAAGTTAGACAAACAATTCAAATGGTAGTCTTTCGAGATACCAATACAATTAATAACAATTCAAGTGTCGTGGACACATTCAGGTTTCAAGTCTTTGGACACCAACACACTGCTAATTACTTCAAGTTTAATTGCTTAACATTCCAAGACTCAGGTGAGTTTCATAGCCCCATTTTCACTACTTTTACCAGGGGTGTGATATTACTACTTCACTTGTTTTACAAGTAGAACGCAAGTGCCAAACTTCAAATACTACATGAGTTTCAAGCTAATCAATTTAAAGTCCTCCATAAGCATAGTCTCTAGTATTTTATAGCGTGAATGTTAGTATATGATATCATATGGGATTGACAATCCTCATCCGGGTTAGCACGCACTAATCGGTCAAACGGATGTATTAGCATTTGGGAAGACGAGTGTTGATTAGGCACTCGTAGGAGGCAAATCATGTTAGGTTTCCTTAATTGGGCCTGACAAATCAGTTAAGCTCAGACTATGTGCTCATGGACAGTATAACTTTTAATTTGCTTAAGTGCATTTTAAATTCATTATAAATCTTGCGGTTCTGACAACTATACATTGACATACAAACCTGTGAGCTCACCAGCGTTTTCGCTGACCCATTTTAGTATTTATCACAGGTACCCAGCAGTAGTTTGGCTGCACAAGCAGGAATTATTAGCTCGAGTCAGCATACATACAACTAGAGATTGGACTGCATTATTATATTTTGTAAAAGTAATTATGCTATGTAATCTCTCAAATTTCAGGAATCGAGCTAATGTAACTATATTTTGATGTAAACATTTACTTTATCTATACAAGTTTAAAACGACGCATATAGTGGTCGTTCATTATATCTTGTGCTTTGTATATTGATTAGTGACACCCAAATCAAGCTTCCGCAAATCAGTAAATTTGGGGGTGTCACAGAGCTGCAGGCCAATACAGCGGTTTACCGATAGCATGTTACTATTATCTCACACGACTAAGATTCCCATTAACGATGAGTACAAGGAATCCTTCATCGTCCAAACAATAGTAACCAATGCCCAACATACGTTGACCTCTTTATTAACACATATACGCCTCAAAGGCCATATAGCACTTAACACAATTATAATCATAACAGATTAATAATTAGTCAACAATAACATATACGGTTACCCGTTGTAACCAAACATGTTATAACTCAATCACACTGAAGGTACAGGTCCACTCACCGATACCTCAGATGTCCACTCAGTAGTCTAATGTCACTGAGTCTTCTGCTGATCTGAGAATACAACAGAATATCACAAGTTAGTAACTTGTTTCAATATTTCAATGTATCAACATAATAAATGCTACTCAAATGGAAATAATCTCTTTATATCATTTCATTTATAAGTATACAACTTATCCCATAAGTATAACATATCATATATGTCAAAACATATATTTTAAATAAAAAGTGCCACTAAAAGGGGTCATTAAAGTGCCACTAAAGCCATATCATATACTATACCAAGTTAACTTTAAACTCTTTTATTTAGTCCCGTAACCCTTTAAAATCATCCACATTATCATGTATTTCTTCCAATAAAAGTGCCACTAAAGTACCGCCTAAGTGCCACTAAACTACGGTTAAGTGCCACTAAAGCACCTCTCAAGTGAAAATAAAATTTATCAAAGATGGCACTTGACACTTATGCATTTTCAGAATTTGCAAAACAAAAACTTGAATTATATTGCCTGAATCAGAGGGAATACGTCCGTATTCAAGGGAATACGCCGTATTCCCAAACAATTACAGCCCAGATTTTAAACAGAACCAAAATTAAGGAATACGTTCTTGAATCCGGTCCGGAATACGCCGGATTCCCCGGAATCCGCCGGATTCCCATGAATACGGACGGATTCCCCAAATCTTAATTGAATCCGCCGTATTCCCTTGAATACGCCGGATTCCCGTGTTCGTCAGACCCTGTACCTGATGATCAAACCTTATACCCGAATTAAAACCCCAAAATCACTAAATCAAAGTATCTAATCGATTATAATCAACAATAAACACTTATAACATCACATATCATCATTTATATCATCGATTTGCATACAATCACAAACCCTAAGATTATTAGTATGTATATACATATATATGATGAATACTTACAATATGAAGAACAAGAAGATGATGGTGATGATCTAGTGAAGAAGATGAAGCTACAAGATCACAAGGATCATTCTCTCTTTCTTTTCTCTTTGATTTAGCATATATGTATGTATGTGTGTATAATGAGATGAGATAGAGAAAAAGATCAAAAAGAAATAAAGAAGAAGTAGGTCGATCACCTCCCTTTTAACCCACTTCCACACAGTACAATTATACCCCTTCTAAGCCTATTGTCTGGAACCCGAAAATACCCGCGAGAGAAAGTATTTTTATTTTACCGTCAGGTTCAACTATTTAAAACAACTACTATTTTATTAGTCACAATAATACCTGTGACTCTTTCACCTATTTATTTTTTTTATATAAACCAATAATATAAATTCCTAACTTATTTAAATAATCATTTAAATTCGGAAAATACCATAAACGTCTAGGCCCGGTAACAGGATGTTACAAATCTTCCCTCCTTAAAAAGATTTCGTCCTCGAAATCTGATCCAACTCGAAATCCACGATTAGGTAATCACATAACATCCACAAGGATCAATTAGTATACCGGATCACACTTGAAAGACAATAATTCGAATCCACCATAATATCCCATCCGATCTCATGGTAATCCATCAATTATCATGCTTTCGAATCATTCCACAATTCAAAATTCCCAAATGAACAATCAACTCTAAAAATTTCAAAGTAGCTGAATTTAACACAAGATTATGCAATCTTTAATCCACTAGTAATGTTCAATAGAAATTTCCAATTCCATATTATAATCTATCAAGTCGTCGAGCTAGATAGTTCTCAATCAATCCATTAAGTCCGAAAAGAATTTCAAAAGCATAGGATAACTCTTGTCGCAAATCAACATCAATTCACAATAGCATCAAATCTCACAATCAAATATTTGATCTAATCTTACAATTACCCATATTCCCATGAGTTTAAGGTAAAACCACCATTACAGACTCCAAGTCAAGGATAGAATAATTCCTACTCATAGCTTAGGCTATCATAGGCATAACAATAATCAATTCTCAATATATCACAACACGATTCAATCATATGGAAGATATTATACACTTTCGAGGATCTTAAATCCATCAAATAATACAAGATCAAAATCTGACATAACAACAGTTCCAATGTCAAATAAACATCCACTGTTCAATCTACAATTAATTCCAGAATAATCAATTCATCATATCCCTCAAGTCAAATTACATACATTCGAGATAAGGCCAATCATCCATTTCCCGAACCTCATTACATTGACTTTACCAAATTAACGTCTCAATCACAACGTGTCAAAGTCTTATTAAAATAAAAATTGACACTAACAAAATTTAACCGCAATACGACCCACTATCCAATACTAATTCTAGTCACCGACATGGTAACCTAGATTATCTAATATCAATTAATTCTACTATAAAAGAATTAACAACTACAGGGAATCAATTCAGTTATCACACAATGCACAAATATAAAGCGCACTAACTCTAAATCATATAAATATATGCCAGTATAGAGTTACTACAAAAATACCTGAAATGACGTCAGGCAATTCAACAGTTTCACCAACTGTAATATGAAGAACTTGTCAGCAACTGATGACGAATTCTCCCACTTATAGCAATTGATGACGACCTCCCGACCAACCCCGACTCCTATCTCTCAGCCTCTGGACACTGATTCGCTCGATGATTCTCTTTGTGACAACTCCAACAAACATGACCAGAATAATCACAATCCTTAGCAACATGCCCAAACACGCCACATTTAATGCATCTGGCAGTCTGAGAATTACACCGCCCGATATGTCTGGTTTTACATTTAAAGCACCATTTGGGTTTATCAACTGAACCTTTACGGTCACTCTGCCATTTTCGGTTACCCTTACTAGAAGAATCACACTCAAATTTATGCAAAGCCCTGTCTCTATTTCGTGCATCCTGAGCCCGCAAGTCACAATCCACGGCACGAGCTAAGTCAAAAGCCCGCGAAAGTGAATCTGCTAATCTCACTGTTGCCCGATAATCAGGTGGCAATGTTCTAACAAAATGATCAATCTTAGTCCTATCAGTTGGGACCCACTGTTGAACAAATCTCAATTTCTCTGTAAACTGATTAATCAACTCATCAATAGTCATTTGATCAGTCAGGTGAAGTTCCATGAACTCGTCCCTAATACGCGATATATCAAAATCAGAACAATATCGTTTACATATCTCGGTATAAAAATCTAACCATTTGATAGAAGCTGTCTGCTGTGGAGTCAAGACTGCTGTAACAGAATCCCACCAATTCATTGCTTGACCCTTCAAAAGTTGAACTGCATACGGAACCTTATCCTCTTCTTTGCACTGACAAACTTCAAATTTCCTTTCAATATCTCGCAACCAATTCAAAGTATCGGAAGGATTTGAACTGCCCTGAAATTTCGAAGGTTTACATGACATGAATTTGGTAAAAGAACAAACTTTCTGCTGAGAAGATCTAGCCTGCCCATGTCTATCATTCTGTATTTCCAAAGAAGAAGTATCCCTCCAGGAGGCACTATAAGGAGCATTGGTCGGGTTATCATATTCTGCCATATCTGTATCAAGAAAACAACAATCTCGCAACTTGTTAATGGTTAGTACATAACACGCTAACCAATTTCTCATACAACACTAAACCCACACAATGGAATGTTTGACAAAACACAAATAGATTTGGGATTGAACGTTACCAAAGTTCAATTCGCCCAAACCTATGCTCTGATACCACTTGTAACACCCGTCCTTTTCAAACAATACAATAATGTATTTTATTACCGGAAGCGTCAGTCCCAAAACAAGCATTTCATTTTTCAAACATAAAAGTCCTGCTTATTTCAAACATATAAATAATTATTATTAACATATAAATTTTAAACACAATCATTGGGTGTTATTGAATCCAAAAACAACATTGATTTAGCAAAATCAATATCAGAGTAATACGCAAGGTCGTCAAACACTCCATTCCAGCCACCAACCTCTTGCCCAGCAATTTAAACAATCATAATCTGCAAGAAGTGGGAATGTGGGGGTTAGCTCAAAGCTAAGTGAGATAGAACTGTAACCGACAGTCCAACTCAGATATAGCACATCAGTTTACAATAAGTAATCATAAACGCAACAACAACAATGTTTACATCATCAAGCACTGTAAACACACAAGCACTAAAGAGGACCGGTGGTCCTTGAGGAACCCTCACTTGTAACACCCGTCCTTTTCAAACAATACAATACTGTATTTTATTACCGGAAGCGTCAGTCCCAAAACAAGCATTTCATTTTTCAAACATAAAAGTCCTGCTTATTTCAAACATATAAATAATTATTATTAACATATAAATTTTAAACACAATCATTGGGTGTTATTGAATCCAAAAACAACATTGATTTAGCAAAATCAATATCAGAGTAATACGCAAGGTCGTCAAACACTCCATTCCAGCCACCAACCTCTTGCCCAGCAATTTAAACAATCATAATCTGCAAGAAGTGGGAATGTGGGGGTTAGCTCAAAGCTAAGTGAGATAGAACTGTAACCGACAGTCCAACTCAGATATAGCACATCAGTTTACAATAAGTAATCATAAACGCAACAACAACAATGTTTACATCATCAAGCACTGTAAACACACAAGCACTAAAGAGGACCGGTGGTCCTTGAGGAACCCTCAAGCCGCGGTGGCCCTCAAGCGACACTTAGTAAACCCCACTGAGCTGCAGGCCAATACAGCGGTTTACCGATAGCCTGTTACTATTATCTCACACGACTAAGATTCCCATTAACGATGAGTACAAGGAATCCTTCATCGTCCAAACAATAGTAACCAATGCCCAACATACGTTGACCTCTTTATTAACACATATACGCCTCAAAGGCCATATAGCACTTAACACAATTATAATCATAACAGATTAATAATTAGTCAACAATAACATATACGGTTACCCGTTGTAACCAAACATGTTATAACTCAATCACACTGAAGGTACAGGTCCACTCACCGATACCTCAGATGTCCACTCAGTAGTCTAATGTCACTGAGTCTTCTGCTGATCTGAGAATACAACAGAATATCACAAGTTAGTAACTTGTTTCAATATTTCAATGTATCAACATAATAAATGCTACTCAAATGGAAATAATCTCTTTATATCATTTCATTTATAAGTATACAACTTATCCCATAAGTATAACATATCATATATGTCAAAACATATATTTTAAATAAAAAGTGCCACTAAAAGGGGTCATTAAAGTGCCACTAAAGCCATATCATATACTATACCAAGTTAACTTTAAACTCTTTTATTTAGTCCCGTAACCCTTTAAAATCATCCACATTATCATGTATTTCTTCCAATAAAAGTGCCACTAAAGTACCGCCTAAGTGCCACTAAACTACGGTTAAGTGCCACTAAAGCACCTCTCAAGTGAAAATAAAATTTATCAAAGATGGCACTTGACACTTATGCATTTTCAGAATTTGCAAAACAAAAACTTGAATTATATTGCCTGAATCAGAGGGAATACGTCCGTATTCAAGGGAATACGCCGTATTCCCAAACAATTACAGCCCAGATTTTAAACAGAACCAAAATTAAGGAATACGTTCTTGAATCCGGTCCGGAATACGCCGGATTCCCCGAAATCCGCCGGATTCCCATGAATACGGACGGATTCCCCAAATCTTAATTGAATCCGCCGTATTCCCTTGAATACGCCGGATTCCCGTGTTCGTCAGACCCTGTACCTGATGATCAAACCTTATACCCGAATTAAAACCCCAAAATCACTAAATCAAAGTATCTAATCGATTATAATCAACAATAAACACTTATAACATCACATATCATCATTTATATCATCGATTTGCATACAATCACAAACCCTAAGATTATTAGTATGTATATACATATATATGATGAATACTTACAATATGAAGAACAAGAAGATGATGGTGATGATCTAGTGAAGAAGATGAAGCTACAAGATCACAAGGATCATTCTCTCTTTCTTTTCTCTTTGATTTAGCATATATGTATGTATGTGTGTATAATGAGATGAGATAGAGAAAAAGATCAAAAAGAAATAAAGAAGAAGTAGGTCGATCACCTCCCTTTTAACCCACTTCCACACAGTACAATTATACCCCTTCTAAGCCTATTGTCTGGAACCCGAAAATACCCGCGAGAGAAAGTATTTTTATTTTACCGTCAGGTTCAACTATTTAAAACAACTACTATTTTATTAGTCACAATAATACCTGTGACTCTTTCACCTATTTATTTTTTTTATATAAACCAATAATATAAATTCCTAACTTATTTAAATAAACATTTAAATTCGGAAAATACCATAAACGTCTAGGCCCGGTAACAGGATGTTACAGTTAACTCATCACCAACACTACACTTAGTTTAACACTATGAGTCAACAACAATTAACACATTGACTCAACATCACTAGAGGATCGGTGGCCCTTGTGGCACCCTCAGCCGCGGTGGCCCACCAAGCGACACTTACACCAACTGCAGGCCAATACAGTGGTTAACCGATAACGATTTGCTACCTTTAGTCAACACAAGCTCCATTTACAACACATGTTCACAACTCTCGTGTTGACTAACCTGTAGCAAAACGTCCAACAAAATTGACCTCTTTAACACAATTACCAATAGGTTTCTTAACACTTGCTTCTAATTCACAATATGCCTTAACACAAGAATGCATAATTAACACTTGAAGTAAACACATAAGTGATCACCAAACATAGTGAGAGATCAAAGTCCACTCACCTGTCCACTTTAACTTCAGTTACTCAAGTGACTAATTTCACTGAGTCTTCACCTTGTCTGAAATCACGTTAAAACACTCGAATTAGTAACTTAATATAAATGCACATTGTTAAGAAAACAATCAATTCACCTACTCCTAACTTGCAACTCAAACATGTATTATATAATAGATACAATACACACATAGATATATAATCATAATTAATAAAAAGATAATGCATTGATCTGCAGTGGGAATCCGCCCGGATTCCCTTGAATACGTCCGTATTCACTTGAATCCGGCCGGATTCATATGAATACGCCGTATTCCCAATCAATTTCCAAGTCAGAACTTATTTTAAGCAATCCGTTCTCGAATACGCCAGGGAATCCGCCGTATTCCCGGGAATACGTCCGGATTCCCATGAATCCGTCCGGATTCCCGTTAAAGACCTGCACGAAAATTGCAGGTTTTCCTGCACATTTCAGCTCGAACCAAAAAACACAAAATCAACCAAACTCAACTTGTAACTCAGATTTTTATCACTTACAATGCACAATAACATCTAGTAACCTAATACACACTAAATTCTAACAACAATTCATCACAAATCATCAAAATCACTTATAACCTAACTAACACATATTCACACCAAAACTTAAGAACAATTATGTTTTTATCACTTAATCAAGTGCAAGAAGTTCAATCATCATCATTAAATCGATATACAAACACTAATTTAACTTATCAAGATTCAAATCATAATACTATATAATTTACCTAAACTCGTCATATATCCAACAAACAAAATAACTTACAAGTTGAAGAGATCATAAGCAAGATGGTGATGATGATGATCTTGATGTTCTCAATCTTCAATCAATTTTGGTATAAAGATTTAGGTTGGAAGGTTTGGAGTTAGTTTGAGTTAGGTTAAAAAATTTGATAAGGAAATGAGAATTGGGGAAAATGGATCGACCTCCCCATATTAATAAACCGACCCCCTTTTTAGTTACAGTACAATATTATACCACCTTTTGATCTATTGTCTGGAACCTAAATACTCATTGCGAGAAAAGTATTTTATTTTACCGTCGTCTAGGATTATTTAAAACAAACAATATTTTACTAGTCACAATATCTCCTGAGGCTTATTTACCTATTAATTTCACAATCAAACATATCTAAACAATTAAATTTACATATTTAAATTTAAAGAAATACCTGATTCTACTGGGCCCAATTCAGGGTGTTACAATTTAACTTTGAAAAAAAAGGTGAAAATGGGTTTTTGAAATTGAGCAATCCTATTGGTTCCTCCATTCTCTAATTTTTTACCATTTTTTTTTTAACTTTCCTCTTTAAGTATAATAACTTTTGGAGTAAGGTTCAAATGAGTCCATGATTTTTGAGTGAGACTAAGGAAACCAATGATATCATGCCACGTGTACAAAAAGAATGTTCCATACTACAAAATCCATTTACCCCAAACATCAATTATCTCACAAACGACAAATCAAAAAATCGTGAAACTTGCACCATATTTTTCAGCGTTTTATCCTCTTCGATTTGCCGTCCATCAAGGCATACTTTCGATAAAAAAAAAAAAATTCGGGTTTTTGGTGGGTTTTATAAATTAGTAACACATGTGTTAGTGATTGATTGTACATTTTATTTACGGTCATGGTTAGGGTTTAGGGTTAGAGTTTAGGGTTAGAGTTTAGCAGGGTTCATGGTTTAGGGTTTAGATTTTATGTTTTAATAGGGTTTAGGGTTTATTAGGGTGTAGGGTTTAGTATGATTTAGGGTTTAGAGTTTTATAAAGCGTTTAGGGTTTAGGGGTTAGGGTTTAGGGTTTGTGTTTTGGGGGTTTCGAGGAGAAACCCCAAAACCCAAACCCTAACCCCTAAACCCCAAACCCTAAACGCAACACTCTAACACATGTGTTAATAACATATCACTAGTACAAAAATGACTATTTAGAGCGCAGTGTTATAGCGGTTTTACGTGATAACCGCTATAAAAAGTAAAAATTGGGTCCAAAATATTTTTTGAAACGGTTTAATGGCATTACTTGTAGCGGTTTTAGAAAAAACCGCTCTAATTACTTATATTTATAGCGGTTTAGTAAACACCGCTCCCAAAAAATTTCGTTATTTGTGGCGGTTTAAAACAACCCGCTTCAAAAAAGTACAATTTTAAAACGGTTAAGTAAAGAACCGTTTCAAATAGAAAAAAGTGGAGCGGTTGTTTCCAAAGTAAAAAAAATGAGTATAGTTAGAAGCGGTTAATTGTTATTTTATAGCACGTTCTTTGTGAACCGCGCTATAAAATAACAAATAACCGCTCCATAATTTTTTCTCATTTTACCTATAAATAATCATAAAATAATGAGCGGTTATCTATTTGTTATTTTATAGTGCGTTCTTTGTGAACCGCGCTATAAAATAACAAATATGGAGCGGTTATTTGTTATTTTATAGCACGGTTCACAAAGAACGCGCTATAAAATAACAAATAACCGCTCCATATTTGTTATTTTATAGCGCGGTTCACAAAGAACGCGCTATAAAATAGCAAATATTTTATAGCGCGGTTCACAAAGAACGCGCTATAAAATAGCAAATATGGAGTGGTTATTTGTTATTTTATAGCGCGTTCTTTGTGAACCGTGCTATAAAATAACAAATATGGAGCGGTTATTTGTTATTTTATAGCGCGTTCTTTGTGAACCGTGCTATAAAATAACAAATAACCGCTTCTCTTTTCTCATTTTACTTATAAATAAACGCACATATCTTCTCCACCACACACATATTATCTCCAGCATGTACCCACTAATTTACACAAGCAAGATTTATTTAAGTTATTCCCCACTATAGAAAATAAATTGAAGAGTTGATCCGGTGATGACTAACAGTGAGTCACGGTGGCAGCAAACGAGTAAATTAATGTAAGATTCAAAGAAACTATGAATTAATATTTTTTTAGATCTGTGTTTTGGTTCATCAGATCTGTGTTCTTACATATATGTATTTGTGTTCAGATCTCGTCCATGATGACGGCTCACATCTAATTGTATTTCATCGGTTGTTATGGTGAGCATATGTATCTTCTATGTATATGCAGATACAACAAACATAAAAATAATATAAAATTTATAGTGTGTTTATATCTATTGCAGTATCCTTAAGAAACAAATGGCAAATTGTTAGTGGACTAGTGGTTACTGAAAAGGCGATGAGTTGCAGTGTATCGTTAGTGCAATTGAGGAAGTTTTACTTTATAGATATATGATTGTTGACTTGTACTATAGTATTGCTATATTCAAATCCATGTATTCTTGATTTATTGTAATTTGATATGTTTATTTAAGATATGTAATTTTTTGTTCGATTAAAATAGGTTGATATTTTCCTTTTAGTTATTGTGTATGTATATTTATATAAGTTGAAAAGGAATCTATTTTTTTTCATAAAAGAAAACTAATTTGAATTTGAAATGTAAGTTGAAGCAAGAATAATGAATATATTTGGGTGATTAGCGGGAAACTAAAAATGAATATATGCTTCTTGGGTAAAAGTGATTTTTTTTTTTGAATTTTTGTTTGACTTTTGAAGCGGTTTATTGGCCCAATGATCACCTCATGTACTGTCCAACAACCAATTTATTAAAGTAAAGTAACCGCTTCAAATTTATTCTTTTGAAACGGTCGTGTGACCGCTATAAAAGATGTTTTGACTTTTGTGTCGCCGGCATCAGGGGCGGTTAGATTACCGCTTCAGATGACCTTTTTCACCGCCATAAATATCCATTTATGTACTAGTGTATGAAACCCACCAAAAAAATGGAAAAAAAAAATTCGTCGGAAGTATGCCTTGAGGGACGGCAAATCGAAGAGGATAAAACGCTGAAAATTATGGTGCAAGTTTCATGATTTTTCGATTTGTCGTTTGTGAGATAATTGATGTTTGGGGTAAATGGATTTTGTAGTATGGAATATTCTCTTTGTATATGTGGCATGATATCATTGGTTCCATTAGTCTCACACAAATTTTTAGTCTCATTTGAACCTCATCCTAACTTTTGGCATAAAAATCAATTTTAAAAATACAATTAATTTTCCTTATCTATGGCTCCAGAGTAGTAAAACCACCTTAGCAGTTAATTTTTTCATTGACTTGCAATCTACACCATTAGATCACGTTGACTTGCAATCTCCACCATCCTTTATTCAATAGTTTCTGGTATTTTGCTCCAGAATTCGGTTTATTTCAACTGGTAACCGTCTCCCACGTTCCCCTACCTCCGTTATTCCAATTAAGGAGCGTAAAATTAATTCATCACACCAATTAAATGTTTCTACTCATCCAAACTTCATGATACAGCCCCAAATCGACTACCCTTTGATAAAGATTGATCAAAGTAAGTAGCCCCGTTTTTTTGTGCGAATTTTCTTTTATTCTGACAAATTGAAAGTTAAATATTTTAAATTAAAAAATTTAAGATTGTATCTCTTAAATTAAAATAGGTGAAAAGTATAATATTCTTTCTTTACTGTTTTCAAAATTATATCAATCACATGCTCGAATTTCCAAAATATAAAGCACATGATTAATTACATCATTTTTGTTTACTTATCTAAAAGACTAAAACCACTTGCAAAGCAAGGGTGGTCGACTTCGTTCTGCCCTACGACGTCACTACGATCGTAATGGATGTTGTGATGTTAGGGCATTTTAGTTGAGAGCACGGGGAAGAGAACTTCAAAAAGACGGGGCTTAGCATTTTTATTCTTTTTTCTTTGCAAGTTTAACTTAAAATATATAAAAGACCTTTTTGTTCTACATAAAAGAAAATTAAATTAATTTAGTGAGACCTACCATCACAACATTATTTTATCATTGTAAGGTTGTGGAGATGAAATAAAGTTATAGTGACGTGGCGCTCACACCCCTCCATAATCTTGTGTTACCGTTACAAATGGGTTTAATGCACAATTTACATGTCTAGAAGCAACTGTCACAGTCCTATCTCCATATTTGCTAGTGAATTATAATATATCGATAATATACATTTTTGAGTGTACGGATATAGCTAAAAAATGTATATATTGCTTTATCATCTTAATCATCATTATTGATAAATTAAGTTGAAATAATTAGAGAAAAATAAAATTAAGCACGGTTTACTATAATAATAACTAGTACCGTTACCCATGCGATGCACGGCTTCTTTAATTGGAGTACTTTATTCATGATAATACATTTTCAACTTCAGAATATAGTAAGTTATGTATACTTTATTTAAGTGCGAATAGGGCAGAATCCTAAAGAATAGATAGATCGGAGAAGGTAAAAATTATGTATTAGGTGTAAATAAAGGCAATAAATAATATGATCTTGCTAGTCACATAATCTTCAAACTTTACAATGATAATAAAAAATCGATCTAAGTGTGTTTTTTTTTTCCGACAATTACACAAATTAACTTTCTACGAAACCATTCCACATGTTGACTAAGTTTTGTTGCCTTGTTAGAAAACGTGAATATGGAGATAGTTAGTTATAAGTAAAGTTAAGAGGGTGTTTGGTTTATTAGGGGAAATAGTAATAGGTATGAGTATTGAAATTTGAATTGGAATAAAAGTGCCACGTGGAGAAATTGTGCTAATTATCCTATTTTAATTGTATTTAGATTTAGATTAGATAATAATAATAATAATAATAATAATAATAATAATAATAATAATAATAATAATAATAATGTAGATGTAGATGTAGATGCATAATATAAGAAAGTATAAAAACATTTGATCTGTTTTACCTTGAAATAATTTGCTAAAAATGAGGAAACCTTTTGTTTGGTTTTTGTGTGATTTTGACTTGAGAAGGAATAGGGGGGAGGATATGCACATTTGTAGGGACAACAAAAAGGACTATCAACGATAAAAGCAAAACTAGTTGGGTACCCCATATATATAAAGGAATATACACAATGGTATGGGCACCCTTGTAATTTTCAACACCTATGCAACTTTTATCCATAAAGTTTCACGATCGATACTACAATCAAATCATGCTTCTTAAAAAAAATTGTGGTACAACTAAATTTATAGGCTTTAATATAGATATAAAATACAATCGATAGATTTGAAAAATTGATTGGTTGAGATTAAGTAAGAGAAAAATCCAACCGCTGAGAGATGTAAGGTCACTTTTATGACTATGTAATTATGCCTATATACCATTAAACATAGGATTTTAAGTCCATTCGACTTGAAATTGTTAAGTCGTTCATAAGTGTTTAGTTAAAGTAAGGATTGGTTTAGAATTCGGTAATGTATCGAACTTTACACGTACCTTTTACAATTGTATGCATTCAATTTCAGCCCAGTTCCGGTTCAGTCCTTTTCCAGTCTAGTTTTCTCTAAGATCGGTCTCAGTTCAGTACAAAATCAGTTTCAGTTTTAGACTAATCAGAGGGTAGGAATTAGGGGGTATACCCAGAAAGTAAAAAAAAAAATGATGTGATTGATTAGATGAGTGAGAGGGGGTATAAGATGGAAAAAAGATAAAAAAAAAAATGGGTAGCTTTACATGGACCCTATATAGGGATGGCAGTGGTCATCCGATCCATCGGATATCCACCCGATCCATCCATTTAATAGTGGATATGGACGATCTAAATGGATGAATAGCGGATATGGATATGGATGTGGATGAATAGTGGATCGGATACGGATGACAATGTATCATCCATGGATTTATCCATTATCACCCGAAATACATATACATATACATATGTACGCATACGCGCGCGCACACACACACACACACACATATATATTATAGGTATAAACACATAAATTTACAAATTCATATACATACACTACAAGAAAACAGTTGATTCCCCACGGTCAAATTCACGGGAAATCTGTGGCAAAACGTCATCTGCTACAGATTTCCCACAGAATTGTTCCGAGGTAAAAAGTGGCGTGGGTAACTAATTATCCCACGGATTTCCCACAGAATTTGAGCCACCCACGGAATTATCCGTCAATAATATGTGGGGTCATTGATTCAAAAACTTTTGCAACAGTCCGTGGGAAATATGAAATTTCCTACAGATTTTTCACGGCTCGATTTGCTACGGGATTCTCATGGAAGAGGTTTAACACGGATTTCCCATGGAAAACTCTCCCATAGATTTCCCACGAATTTCTCACAAGATGTTTCCCATTGAATACCAATAGAATATGTTTTGCTACAATAAATAGTTCCTCACAGATTTTCCACGTTTCCAAAACCATTACTTTTTCATATATAATACGATGCAATACTGCAACACATAATCAAGATTCAGACTTGCTTCAATCATCCTAATAACATACATCTACATCAATTAAACATCCTAAATATACAACAAATATCATAATTCGTTAAGTACCAAAATACTAGTTATATGTTACTTAACATTGTATTTGTTGTTCAAAAATAAACCCGATGGCCGGATCAACACTAGCTAGGCGGTGATGGTGGGAACTTCTCCTTCCAAGCTTTGGTTAAAGTTGAAACTTGTTCTTGCACACGAATCAAATCCGCTTCTCTCACCCGTTCTCGCTCTTGACTTTCGGAAAGTTGTTCTTTTAACTTTTGTACCTACAACATGAAACACATAGTCATAATTAACACTTGTAGTAGAGAAACAATACACGTATACATACAATACAGCCCAACCCAACCTCCCAGCCTGACCCGACCAAAAATGAGCCAGTCCTGACCAAACACAGTTGCCAAAAACCATGTATATACACTTATAATATATACACATGCATACATTTACATATCGACACACATGAATATATTAAAAGCAGACTCAACACAACAGCAGCCCAACCCGAGCCAACAACACACCTCGACCTGACCCAACAGCCCTAGCCCGACCTAACCCACGCAAGCCAACAGCCTTAAACCATTATATAAGCATACATATATACATATAGTTTATCACTTATAGTATTATAAGATATTGCTTATTTATTTATCTTCAAACTTGTGTATAAAGTAAGTTACAAACATGCAATTATAACTAGGTAGATAATTAATGACAATTCATAATTAATGACAATTCATTGGGTCAGGTTTGGTCAATCCGAATCCAACCTAATTTGATAAAGAGAAAAGTAAATGGGTTACATATGTCAACCCAACCAAATATGTCGATTTCATATCAAATGTGTCAATATATTCTAAATTTATAAATCATTAACATTATTTAGTTTATATTGTATTTATTAGTTAATGTAAAATGATATTGACATCTCTCAAAACTATCAATAACATACCTTTAAAGATATCTATCTTCTATCTATCTATCTTATATATTATTTTATTTATTATATATATTAAAAGAAAAATCATGGGAGAATGATAGTCATTAGATGGAAATCAACAATAAAGATCTAACCATTAATAAAAATAATGACATACTTAATCCTATTTTTTGTGTAATTAAAGACTAATATGTCCTTCTATATTTATAATATACACCCTTTTATATTTACAATATCAATCCTTTATTTTTTTCAAAATTTTAAATCGCTCCTCCAAATATTTTATTTATGAAAAAATTAATTTAATAACTACCTCATTATTTATTCCATAATTCTAACCATTCCTACAATATTTTGTAATTTTTTTTCCTAAACAAAACGCCAATACGTTATTTTTCAATTCCAAAAAATTCATAACTTTATTCCATTACAAAAAATGTACATTGATAATATAACTTTTACAGGACGTACATACATATGAAGCGACACATATAGTTTTCATGGACGATCTTGCGAAATTCGCGGGTCCTAAACTAGTTTATTAAATTAAAAAATTTCTTTATAATTAAAAATCATAACAAATATATCACAAAATATGGTGCCTTTTTATATTATGTTAAAATTATAATATTGATTTAGATAATGCTATAATTAATGGATAAAATTTATTTTTATATGTAAGTGGGTAATTGATAAAAAAAAGTTCTTTTTTAATAAGTTAAGATATATTTTTAAAATTTAATAAAATTAAAGGACTTAATTGGCAAATTATAACGTAATTAAAATGATGACATCATAAAGATATTTCATATATATAATTTAAGATATTAATAATGAAAATCATAACTGATGTATCACATATATGATTTGTCCGTCCTTAATGTTACTTGCGGGTAGGACGGACGCGTACTATTAAAATATGGTACGGAGGTCAGGGGTACCCTCCGAATGATATTTTTTTATGGGTCTGTAGACCAATTGAGTATTTTTCAAGTGGTATCGCCACCACAAACGCCCAGACTTCACATGTGTGACAGACATGTCAGGTATTCTAGTCCGTTCCTCAGAACATGTGGTTGATTTGTGGACATGTAATTTATCCGACGTTGATACTCTTTACGGGTGGAGCAAACGCTTACTATTGAAATATGATACCGCGGTTAGTGGTACCTCCAAATTATCCTTTTAAATATAGATAGATACATGCTTCATATATAAGTTTCAAAAATAGTACTGTATGAGATTACTAAAGGAATGTAAAAACACTATATAACTTTAGTTAACTTTCAAGTGTAATGAAAATTTGAATCTTATTATCATGATCCAAAATTTTAGTTAACTTTCAAGTTCGTATATAGATATCTTCTAATCTATCAATATAATCGTAATTACCTTTTATAAGGTACTGTAGTACTGAGTACTCCATACTCTATATAACTTTAAAATTAGTACATTTTCTTAACTTCATTTAACAAATTTTTTTTTGACTTCATCTAAAATTAAGCGTCCAAATTAGGCGGCTTATGAAATTCTAATTTCAATATAATGATTATAATCTCGATTTATTCTCTTCAAGTTCACTTCATTCCCCATCGATCTTCAAAATCCCCACTGCAATCATATCGTAAGTATTTTTCTATTAATTTCGGAATAATTTCATGATTTACGGGTTTTGCATTATTTTATAAATCTTTATTATTTTTAATCATTCGTTAATTGATTGATGATATTCAATTCGGATTATCGATTGATTTTTAGATCTGTTATTGTGAGTAATATAATATAATGTCTGTGAATCTTGAATTAGGGTTTGTAAAAATTGGGAATTTGATATCTGCAAGGAAGTCATTGAAAGTTATTCTCTTTGTTTTGGTATCAGATTCTTTTAACGTTTTGGTTATGTTGGTTAATTGTTCTTTTTGCTTAAATGCTTTTGGTTACGGTCTAAACGAAAATGTCATCAGCTACATGTGGCTTTTGTGGAAATGAAATGTGCACTACCAATCAAGATTCTTATCTCAAGTAGTAAACCCACTATAAGTCTTTTATTGATTTTAGACCACTTGCTTCTTGTAACGTAGTTTACAAAATCATCAGCTAGATAACAACAGTAGAATAAATGGTATATTTGGTAGTATTGTAAATTAGAATCAAGATTGAAGATAGTAAAGAATCAAGGGTTTTGTGTTGATATTTAGGATCTCTATTCCACTTTTGCAGGCAAGGAGGCAAGTATATCGATATTAAATAAAATTATAATTACAAGAAAAATGACACCAAATACCTTTTAGGTGGGAATCAGGATGTCTAAGAAGGGGTCTAGTAAATCATCATGAAATGTTTTTCTAAAAGGATATTTGGGCTCTGTAACTTAATCATTCAAATATAAAGTATAAACTACAACTTAAATGGACAAGCATAACCAAAAATTAGAATCTGCCTTTATAGCATTGTATAAGTACATGAATCTGCTTTCGGCAAAAAAGTTTTACTTCATCAGTGATCCTATAGCTTTAAGTATTGTATATCATAATCTGCCTTCAGCTTTCTTTGTTGAGTGTTTCTCTGGTTCTTCCACTTTATTGTTACACCAATTAGATAGATTTAATTGTGATCGATTAAATACTCCGTGTAATTTCAAGTCTTAGTGATACAGGCACAACATATTAGGATCTGGCTAGCTCGCTAGAAAAAGGGAGCAAGAACGAGTTTGAATTAAATCTTGACTTTTGGTAATGGATTTTATTATTATTATTATTATTATTTTATTATGTTTGTTGGCCTAATATGTTTTTCTAGTTCGTAATTGCTGAAATAGTCATGCTAATAACAATGACAAAGCAAGTGTTTGGAAAGCCACAAGATTTTGGAACCCAACATGAGTGTGTATTTGCTACAGGAGTTTGTACAATATGATGAAACCATGTTTCGAAGTAGCAGCCTATTTACTTGTGGAAAGATGCAGTATTTCTAATTAAGGTAAGGTGTTTATATATCTATTGTTGGTTATGTGGAATTAACGATACATTTGTGCGGTTTCAAAAGTTTTATCGTAATGGCTTTTGCAAGTCTAGTTAATGTGAAAATAGGTACAGTAGTTTTCACTTTGTTGTTTTAGTCTTGATTTTGTAAACTGCATCATTGTTAAGTTATTTGTTGATAATCAACTTTATGACTACTTTTGTAAAGGTTGTATGGTGTAGTATAATCCTGTGTTAGTTATAGTTTCAATCAGTTATAGTTTCAATATTGTGCGGCTAAAAATGTGTTACTCAAATATGTGCAGGTTGCCAAGTACATGGATGTCAATGATCATAAGACGAGTAAGGAATACTTGATGGATGTGCAACGTTGTTATGGTGATTATTAATCTTACACTTTAACCAAGTTCATGGATTACACCAATAGAACATACATTGCTTTCATTTGTCCGTTATTGATTTTCAATTTTTACTTTTTAACTTTTGATCTTCTTTAGCATTTTCAAAACTTAATCATTTCTATGGTATTTCCTCCGTACAGGCAATGGTTGAGATGGTGAAAAAATGAAGAGAAGATCAAGATGGACGATTAGCTGTTTATATTTATTTAGGACCAAATTTAATGTTGCTCAATATTATATACAAATGATATGTAGTATCATATCTATTTGATGATAAACTGCTCTTTCCTAGAGTAATATAGTACTTTTATTTTATGTTTTTTGTCCCTTCATTTTATTTTCTATAGTATAACAAAATTTGAATTATAAATGATCTATGCATTCACTAAAAGTTCTCATGTGACCCTTTTAACGACGAATTCATTTGTCGCAAAAGTAATTTTCTAATACTGCAAAACAACCCTTCTTAGGACAACAAGTACTATATTACAACAAAAAAGAGTGTCATATAATGTCATCTGTTAGGACGCCTACATGGGTCTTATAATGTAGTTGTAGGAAAAGTATATATCTTACAACCCTACAAAGTGTCCTATATGATAGTTATTAGGACACTAATATAGGTTATAGGACACCTAAGTGGGTCTTTATAGTGTAGTTGTTGGAAAAGTATATATCTTACAACCTTGCAAAGTGTCCTATATGATGGTTATTAGGACGCTAATATAGCTTATGGGACTATCGAAAGTGTTTCAAAATAGTCTATATTAGGACACCTAATCTATTACAACGCCTTTATATAGGACACCTTTACTATTAGTCCTATTAGATTAAAGGTCCTATTAAGTACCATGTTAGGACCATTTTGGGCGTCCTATAAGACCAAATTTGTTGTAGTGGGGATTAATTGGGATTGGGAGGGAATGTCTGATATTTGGGGGGAAAGGTGGGTTTAAGGAAACAATCACAAGTTTTTTCTTATATACAAGAGATAAAAAAACATTTATTTAAATAGAAGATTAACAATAATAAATTTCTTGTTAAAGTGTTTCTAAAATTTCATTTAATATATTATATATAAATATCTATATATAAACACTACGATCTTAATTAATTTCAGAACGTTAAAGAGTATATAGTTTTTAAATACACACAAAACTAACTTAATTAATAATCATATAACTTTCAAATGTATAGTTATAAAAAATTACCGATACTTTAATTGGCAACAAATATTCAAAATCATGATAAGATTGTCAATTATCAAACATATTTTCTTTTATATTTACTTTGTACATCTGTATAGATGTATGTACATGTATATATTTCATAATGTATAATCATATATGTTTATGTGTGTGTTAGAAATAAGAGTCGGAACGTCCCCGAACACTAATACGAAAGCGGAAACAACGAAATGCTGTTCTAATCGCTGGTCGAGAAGAGCAAACGCAAACGGAAATCATCTTAAGATCCCATTGTCATGTATGCCTTAGACATACTAGTGCCAAACGGAGATTAAGCTACATAAATTTCCCTTGTCAAGTGATCAAATTGTAACCATCAAGTTGACTAAAGTTCTCCGGTAAACACAAAGGTGATGGAAGATTAACAATAATAAATCACTCTTGGTTTAAAAAAGCTCTAGGCGATCTGAGGCGCTAAGGCGCTCGCCTCACGTAGGAAAATTACCTGATTTCAAAAAGTCAACAAAAGTCAACTGTAGGTCCAAACGTCAACTGCAGGTCCAAAAGTCAACAAAAGTCAACAAATGTCCAGCAGAAATCCAAGGCGCCCAAGGCACCACCTCAGACGCCTAGGCACCGCCTATAGGGCGCCAATTGTGAAACTAGCGCCTAGCCTAAAATTAAGCGCCTTGGCTAGCGCCTAGGCGCGCTTTTTTAAACCAAGAAATCACTACATGATGGGTATTAATATATTCCTTAACGCATATAAGGAGGTTTGTGGGAGGTTTGAATTCAGGTCATACCGGATCCATGTCCAAACATTATTTATATGTAATGTGTACATGTCTGGGTGTATATATGACTAGGTGTATGTATGCATATATGTATAGAGTATATTCATATGTAACGTGTTCATGTCTTCCCTTTTTCTTCCCTCCACATGTTTACCTCGTACATACAGGAGTAAACGAGAGCACTCGCTCGCCTATCTTCGTAAACTATTGTTGTATGTTAGTTTATTCTCTCTTGTTCGACATATTCATTGTATAAGTGACCAAATTGTAACCACCCAGTAGGCTAAAGCTCTCCGGTAAATACAAAGCTAATGGAAGGCTAAAGCTCTACGTGTATTTGTATACATCTATAATATATTATGTATGTATATATACACATACTATAGTTGTATTGGTGTATGTATGTATACGAGTCGGTATAGGTACATAGTATGTATCTCTACACTGTACGTATTATTACGTGTAGACGTTTATAGTGTGTGTGATATAAGCTTGAATGTGTTTGTATGCATATGCATATAGGTCTATATGCATAATTTATGTATGTATGCGTGTATATGTGTTTGTCTCGAAGTATACTTATAGTATTATATATGAATATCTATATGTGTATGTACACATATGTATAATTTTCAAATTAAAACTATGTATTCTTTCGGATTTCGCAAGAAAACTCTAATCCCTAAACTTTGTGAATTTCACACTGTGTAAATTTGTTTTCCACGGACAAATATAAGTTTCCCATAGATTCCCAACACCTAACTTTAGGCGAATTTGTATCTGTGAGAAATTCGTCACACATTTAATTTTTCCACGAATTTCCCATGGAATGTTAAAATCACTTATAAATAAATAATAATAAAATGATTTGTGGGAAATCCGTGGAAAGGGGTGAACATTATCCACGGATTTTTCACATATATAATAATTTTTAATTAGAAAAATGAAAATAACCTCGCCGCCCACGGATTTCTCACGGACTTTGAAGTTCCGTGGGTAATCTGTGAGAAGTTTCCACGGATTTCTCATGAATTCCGCACGGATTATGATACCGTGGGAGACCCGTGAGAAATCCGTGTGATAACTTCCAATATTGAATTAAAAGACATTTTGTCGGAAATTCGTGGGAAATCCGTGGTAAATCTCCCACAGATTTCTCACGTGAGAAAATTCCGTGGGAAATGGGCAGTTTTCTAGTAGTGATATAAACCATAAACTATTAATATGTTATTGAAATTGAATATATAAAGTCATAAATCTTAAATATCTAATGTGTATATTTGATGGGTTTTTTTTCGTGTTATTGTTTATAAAGAAAATCGAAATGCTAACCAATCACCCGATAGTGAAGTCACAATCCACGATAGATAACAATCAAAACATGTGTGATTAATCGATAAACATAAAGATTGCACATTTACATTTGTGAAAATATATGTTTACTTGTAATTGTAACCAATTATGCTTCATTGACGACAATGATTACACGCTCTTGTGAATAGATTTTCGTATGTTACGTTATATTTATTTTTTTGTTACAATATTTGTTGATTTCATTCCATATTAGGAAATTTATTAACATTTGTTGGATACCCAACGGACATCCATTAACCCGCTTAATCCATTGGATATGGATGTGGATGGATAAATTAAAATTAAATGGATATGGATATGGATACGGACGAAAATATTTAAATGGATATGGATGTGGATATGGCATCATCCGATCCATATCCGATCCATTGCCATCCCTAACCCTATACGACCATATCCAATTTCTCTCATTGTCTTGATATAAAGTTAAAAGTTATTACGGAGTATTGATTAAGACACGACAAAAACAAAATATACCACAATGATCTTTCAGACTAGAGAGATGCACTGTGTGTGGATTCCATGTCCAACTGTTTACACAAGTCAATTGATCAAAGCTCTAATTTGCCTTTTTAAATGTTTATAGAAAGAGGACTTTGACATATTGACTCCAGGGACGAATATAGAAGGGGTAAGGGGGCAGCTGCCCCACAAAAAATTTAAAATTACGAAAAAAAACATTTAAAATTCAAGATAATTAGTGACGTTTACAAATTATTGCTCTCTTAAAATGATAGAGAGGAAAAAGTTGTGTACCCTCGTAAATTAATCTCTAGCTCCGCCCCTTATTGACTCCATGTATTATATCATTGATGTTTATCAACACTTACAATTGTCCATGTTTTTCTTGTTTTCTTTCAAGAGACAGAAGGGTATGTGTTGTTAGTTGTTGATAAAAGGTAGGTTTTCCCTCCAAAACCAACCCTTCTCTCTCTCACTCTCTCTCTCTCTCTCTCTCTCTCTCTCTCTCTCTCTCTCACTCTCTCTCTCTCTCTCTCTCTCTAACACAGGCACACACACACTATAACAAATAAGAGATGGATGGAGAAGGAACATCTTCAAAAGAAGAGGAAAGATCATCAAGGAAATTGAAAAGAATATGCGTGTTTTGTGGGAGTAGAACTGGTTTCAAATCTTCATACACTAACGCAGCTTTAGAACTTGGTCAAGAAATGGTAATCAATCAATCCATACATATATTTTCCTTGCATCTGTGTTTATATATCTTGAAAGATATTTTCTCTAACGCCCGAAATTCGCACTCAAAAGTTGAATACAAGAAAGTGGATTTGCTGGGACTCATGTTCCATAGACCCTCTTGAATAAACTATAGATTCTTGTTGATGTTTGCGTTTGGTTTGCTGAAGTTCAATTAAAATCTTAATTTCATTTCATAAGCTTGCTTTGGTTCAAAATTGAATTGAATTGAGACTCTACCAAATTCCTTCGGTTGAAAGAATTCACATTCCTCGAAATCTCAATTCCCTTGATGAATTCAAGTTACATCAAAAACATTTCGTGAGCCAAACACACCCTTAATTGTTTTTATTCAATATATATGTTTGATTTTCAGGTAAAAAGAAAGATTGATTTGGTGTATGGTGGAGGAAGTGTTGGTTTGATGGGATTGATCTCCAAAACTGTCTTTAATGGAGGTTGCCATGTTCTTGGGTAATATAACATAAAAATATACACTATATTTAACATTTTCTACCCTCAAACACAAACATATCGATGTTATTGTACTAAATAAGCATATTTTACCTAGACTACTTTAAGGAAGCGTTTTATTTGTTTTATGCAGAGTGATACCTAAAGCTCTCTTGACCCATGAGGTATAGTACTACTTCAACACTAATTATAACCTTAAGTAACTAGTAAAAAAAATTCATAACTTTGTGCTTAAATGCAATCGATTTAAGGAGCGTTTTGTGCAGATATCAGGCGAAACATTTGGAGAACTTAAAATAGTCGCGGATATGCATCAAAGGAAGTCTATAATGGCAGAAAATGCGGATGCTTTCATCGCTCTTCCTGGTACGCATATTGTCATATTAATGAAAATATATATGAGCAATTACTAGTTCATTACATAATTTTTATGCACTATATTATAAATTGCATGTCTTAAAGTACAAAAGGCATTCACCATCTTTCCAAAATTCATAACCAAAAGCAATTAGGGTTATAGCACTGAACCACGAGCTTCATGTTTTTCGGGTAAAGGGAATTGACCCCGACAAATTTTATATATTAACAAATAGACGTTACAATTACAAGGGATGTGAAGGCCACATAAATTTTAATATAGCGCTAAGCATGGCGAATTAAGGACATATACACGACAGGCCGTGTATATGACAACCAAGCTAAACAACCATTAAACCTCTAAGATCAACAAGCTGATGTGAAAAAAACCAAGCAATAATCCATTGCAAACGATCATCATGTTCTTCATGTACACTTTATTCAATTTACGAAAATATAATAAAAAGGGCAATAAAACCTCTAAGATCAACAAACGGATCTGAAAAAACCAAGCAATAATCCATTGCAAACGAGCATCATGTTCTTCATGTACACTTTATGCAATTAACGAAAGTATAATAAAAAAAGGCAAAACTACTACGTATACATGAGACTTGAACCTACGACTCTCAAAACAAAGAAAAATTAATGTGAATGTACATACTACAAGACATTTTTTTTTTCCACATGACATATAGGTACTTATTTGTCAATATATAAATGATAATGATTGGTGGTAATTTGCTTCTTTGTCAATTAAAAACCCTTAATTAATTATGTCGACTCCATTCTAAGTTAATTAATGTGATAGTTGTACCATATTATATATTATAAATATTTTTTAATCAATGATTAGATCATTAGTTATTAAATTATTAGTATTTCTATTTACTCATGTTATACTCCATTGACATGCTAAAAGTCAATACATTTGTTTAGGAGGGTATGGAACCATGGAAGAGCTTTTGGAGATGATTACTTGGTCTCAACTTGGAATTCATGATAAACCAGTAAGTTCACTATTTCTTTTCTTTTCATATAACACAATTTTAACTCATATATGTAAATTTAGCAATAGGATCGGAATTATATATCGTTCAATTTACTTTCATATATGTTTTACATGAACCGACCCTCTAGCATTATATAAGCGGTTACTAATCAATAGGTCTGCATTCATGTATTAGTTTATCTAATGGATCGAACGTCTAATACTAACGTACACCTTTATCCTAATTTCCGATTGAGATTCGAACCCAAAACCTCTTGGTTGTTAGGCCATCGAGTTAAACTTGAGTTTAAACCTAGCTTATTGCAATTTTTATATGATGATATATAAGTAATTAAGCATATTATAATATAAAGTATGAAAATTAATTAATGATTAATTACAGGTGGGGTTGCTAAATGTGGATGGATACTACAACAGTTTACTAACTTTGTTTGACAAAGGAGTAGATGAAGGCTTCATAGGATTCTCAGAAAGAAAGATCATGGTCTCATCAACAAATGTACAAGACTTGATCAATAAAATAGAGGTAGACTAAAAACACTGCCTCATATTTTTAAACTCGGTATAATTATTATTAAAATATATATGCATGCTTATGATATGGTTCTTAATATAAATAATTAATAGATAATTAAAAATCGACAAGGAATGAAGAAACAGTCAATATACAAAGTATCGAGATCATGACATGATATGTTTTTTTCTTACTTTACGTTATGTTATGTCGTGGGAGTCCCACGTATCGTTTTTGGGTACCGTTCTCTTTTATCCAAAAATATTATCCATTTAAGTAATGTGGGAGTCCCACGTATCAATTTTGGGTACCGTTCTCTTTCACTCAAAAATATTATTCATTTTATTTATGAAAACTTTTTAACTTGATATATAACCATAGATCGTTCTTCTTGCAAAACGTTGATAACCGGTAACGCTGATCATAGATCGTTCTATTAGCAAAAATGTGGGTCGTGTGCACACCCTAAATGTATTTGAAGTGTCTTGTAAGAGGACTTTTAAAAGGTAGCCCGCAATAAGTAATCAATCCTCATTTTAACTTTTGACACATTATTCTTAATATATATTTTTCATAATATAGCATTCCTTCTAGTAATTAACTTTTAATTTCCAAATGCATGTATATGTTATAAGCCTGTTCATATTGGGATAAGAGAATTTACAATGACCAATTATTGGAATACTCCACCTATAATAATGGGTTTCGTCTTTTAAATAGACAGATCAAATTCTAAAACAAGGGGTGATATTTCTATCAAATGTTTTGATAAATTTAATAAATTTGTGCATTCAAAGTCTATGCTGTATAAAGTAGAGATAAATAGTTATTAGGGGTATTCAAAAATTCCGTATCCTAATCCAATATCCGAATATTCGATCTGAAATCTTCCGAAAATTTGGATATCTGAATATTTAGGTATCCGAAATGCGGGTATTCGAAGTTTTGAGTTTGGGTATTGGGTAGCAATTTTCAAACACTTGGGTAATTTGGATATCCGAATATCCGAAAAATAGATTTTTAATAGTATATAATTTTTAGATGTATATTAATTATTTTGTTAAATTTTAGTAATATAATATATATTTTGTAATAATTTTGTTTATTACGTGAAACTTTTGTCAAATGAGGTTTGTTTATATCTTTAAAGACAAAGGTATTGTATATTTTGAATATGTAATTATTATTTTCGATAAAAAAAAATGAGATTTCTTTCATATACATATATTTTATACTTGTATAATGTTAACTTCATTATTTAAATACTTAATAATGTAAATATGTTTGATTTTAAATTTTTTAAAAATGAAAAAAAAATATTTCTTTTTTGATACGGATATTTAGATAATCGATATTCGTATCCGAAGTTTCGAGTATCAGAAGTTCGGATATCCGAAATTTTGGATAGGGTTTTGGGTAGTGAAAACTACTATCCAAAATTGCGGATATCGAAACCTCAGGTACCCGAAACTTTAGATATTCAAAGATGAACACCCCTAATAATTATAATGGATTCATCAAAACCTCGGTGAATTTATCATCAGAAATCACATTATGCATGTTGTGTCTTACTATATATAGTCATACATAGTACACATGTCATGGATGGCATTAATTAAATTAGATAAATTGGATAAGCAACTTCTTTATAATGTGTCTAGCAAATAAAGATTCTAATTAATATTAATATAATATTGAAAGGATTAAGATTATTAACCTTTTAATGCATAGTGTTTGAAAAGCCTTGTTCATAATCTCAAATGATATTAAACCATAACTATGTTGTTTTTTTTAGTTATGGTGTGGAAGTACCTTGATGATGCACTTATACGTTGACATTTATATATTTTGCAGGGATATGTGACACTGCATAAAAGTGTTGTACCTAAACAAAAGTGGGAATTGGCTCAATCATCACTATTAGTTAAAACAAGTGAGAAATAGTCTCACCCAAATGTATATTTATATTGATTTATTCAATAATTAAATCAAGCTAATTGCTTTCTTGTGATAAGAATTATCATATCCAAAGATAGATTGTTTAAATTAAATGTACATTATGCACCAAGAATTGTATGATGAGCTTGTACATTGTGCATCAAGAATTGTACATTGTGAGACTTACCATATTTTGACACCTAGGGTGTGTATGTATTTTGATATATGTATAAAATATTGTTGTGGGGATGAAGTTCAATTTGATCATAAAGAAAATGACATCAAAAGGCAAGTAAAAGCAAAGTTGATTTTTAATCTTTTGTGACTCGATCTAAAGTGGGGAGCCCTTTGAGATCCCAAATCTTTAATCATCCACTTGAAGTTATAATGATTTTTTTTTTTAGTTCAAATGGAATAGGAAGAAACTTCTCTTTTGTCGACCCTTGACCATTGACCATAAAGAAATCAAAATTATCGAGGGTTTATTGTTTCGTTATGTATTAAATTTTACACATTTACTATTGTATACGACATACTTTTATTTGTTCTATTGTATGTAATGAACTTGTAATTATGGATTATTGTATGTATAATTTCCTTTTTGGGTAAGGTCAAAAAATGAAACTTTTTTATTTGGGTCTTGCCCAAAAAGGAAATTTTATATACAATAGACCATATTTACAAGTTCAATACATACAATAAAAGTTTTCAAAGTTCGACACATACAACAGTAAAAAGTGTAAAATTTGATACATAATAAAACAATAAACCCAAGTATCGAAGGCTTTGAGCTTGAAATTGCTTTTGCATGCCCTTGAACTTTGGCCAACATGTGTTCTTGGTCCTTCGGCTTTTGAAATTATGATTATGTGTTTAGATGGGTCATTTTGTCACCATCAAAGTCCTTTACGATGTCGTAGTTAGTAAACGGTCTATCATGATGGGCATATATAACTATATGTAAGTGGTATTAGGGACTTTCACATGTTTAATCAAGGTTGTTTGAACAATTTGATTAGACATGTTTTGCATAAATGGAGGTAAGAAAAGATGTTATTCAATACGGAGTAAATGGTCCGAGCCAAAAAAGAAAGCGACGGTAACAATTTGTCATAAATCATGATGTTTATGTTCAACGTTATGCTCAAGTAAACATCGACGGTGCATTGTTAAGAAACATTGTAACTAATCGGTTAATAAAATTCACTTTAAACTACAGAAAAAGTGTGACAATACATAACTTCGTTCATGTTATATGTTTGCTAAAAGTGAAGGCACAAGACGGTTTCACGTCAAATCTGTTACTAATCAGTTTATATGAAAAGATGAAAGTTTATGCAAATAATTCCGGTACTTATTTTAATTTGATAAAATATAAGGATGAAAGTTAAAAATATTTATTTGGTTTTATATATAACAAAAAAAAGCATGACCTACTCATTAATTTTGACGGGAATCTTTAAAGGTATCTTGAAGACCCCACTGTTCTTCTTGCACTGACACTATAACAAACATCTAACAGATAACGGTATACTATAACAAACTTCTCTTTAGTCGAGCGACTCGTAAGCTGGTAGAGCTGACGCATCTTAAGCTCAGCTGAAGACGAGCTTAAGAGCCCAGCTGAAGTGAAACTTGAAGCTTGTTTAATCAATGAAATCGAGCCCAAACTTCATATACACAAAACTTTAATTAGGCTCACGAGCGTAAACGATCAAGATATCCACATACATTGATACACATAAAAATGGGTATTGTATCAAATAATGAAACTTTGTGTCTAATGACGGGTAATGATTGTGTTTTACTAGCTGCTACCTGCATAGTTTGGTATATGTTTCGATATTACAACCCTGACTAATAGTAATGTTTGGTAAATCTTGTGTCAAACACATTACAATAAACTTGTGAATAAACTGATCAAAATGGTGTTATGCACTAAAATACACTTTGAACGACTTTCGACACAATCAGTACTTCTTTGTAGTTATATATATCATTTTATTTTCTTTGCATGGTAGAGATAAACATGACCCGAAGTAACCTATTCATAAGTATACATGTCGCAATTGTCACCTCTACACTTTCAGATTCGGGTGAAAACATTCTTTTGCTCCAAACTAATGTAGCAGAAGTGCAGTATAAATAAGAGTTATGAACACAATAGGAAACATTCATTACCGAAAGAGCATCAAATGAGACTTGCAAAGGAAATTTCCTGTTGGACGCAAGGAAGATCCTGCTGCAGCCCTTCTTCCCCTACATCATCACCACCCAAATCCACCAATAAATCGTTTCCACTTGTCATTTTCTCATTCGATTGTGGGGTAACCAATACACCTTCATCTGTAGCCAGATAATCTGCATTGGACAAAAGGGATTCTAGATGGGACTCTAGATGATCATTTTCCAAAGAAGAAAACTTCACCTCAAGTATAGGAGATTCAAAATCGACTGTAGATCCAGACTCATCAGGGAAATATTTAAGAATGTCGGTTTTATCATAAGTCAATATGTTGACTGCTTTATTATGGTCTTGCTTAACAAACTGAGCATCAGTTATATAGCTTTCACGACTAAAACTGTCTGAGAGACCCATATCTTCTTCATCCCCTACTTCAGACGTTCCTTCTATGCGGAAAATATCATCCGGAATCTCTGTGTAAATATCACAAGTTGGAGCCTCACCTGAAAATTCAGGTGTGGTTGCTTTCAGAGATTCACAAGAAACTGAAGCCTCACTCTCGCTACTTGACTCTAGAAGTGTATCTATAGCAACTTTGTTACTATTTGTACACTCTTCTTGAGATTTATGGGGTAAAGCTGTGGGACTATTATTGGATTGGGTAAAAGTAGAAAATCCAGCTAATGCAGCAGCCAAAGCATCATCAATTGAAACGGTTTTCTTAGGTGTTACATATTTTGGTGATTCCAAAACACCATTTTCTTCTTCTTTTTCATCATAACATGGAGACTCCAGAGTACGTGTATCCTCAGGTGGTTTGTGGTTCTCACTTGAAACAGATTCTGTCTCTTCTGATTCAGATTCACCACAAAGTTGAGAATAGTTTATTTGGTTCGTTTCAAGTGTTGGACAACAGGTTAACCCTGGGGACGGGGAGTTTTTAGCAAGTAATTCAACCTGCTGCTCTACACGCTCGAGTCTTTCGTGCATGTTGTTTATTGGTTTCAACATATTCTCTTCAAACCTCATGCACATATCTTCAATCCTACTCACACGTGAGACAAGTTGTTCCAGTAAAATTTCAGCACGATTAGACGAAAAATCATTTCGCATTGTCAAATCACATACTTTATCCTTATCAAAGCCCGGAACTGATAATTGGGATCGAGTCAACTCAGGTTTGGAGTCACTCTGTTTTAATAATTTGTCATCTTGCTGACTAATAAGATGAACGGGATTATTTGAAGTGGTGGGTTCTGAATCAGTTTGACTCTGTTTTTCAACATGGGGACTGTTTTGATTGGGCAACTGGACGGATCTGGATTTGGTTATCCCTAGAAGTGTAGGAACTAGCATAGTCATAAGTGAACTAGCTGAGCTTTCGGCATTGACTGTCGGACCCTCAGAGTCTTCGGTTTCAATAGGGTCAGCAAACACGTAAACTTCATCAACATATACACAGCCTTTAGTTTGAAGCGATAGCAAACGTAGAGTGAGTGACATGCAGGGCTCTGAATCATTAATTTCTGCTGTAGCCTCGTAGTAATCCTGTGGGCATACAATAAAACCAACGTTGAAACCTTATTTATTGGGTTTATACGTCTGTTATTTATCAAACTTTGGACGTTTTACTATTGTGTGCAGGAACTTTCAAAACATCTATATGTATGGAACCTTCTAAAATCGCTATTATATGTTGTGGATAACTTGAAACGAACTTAACTTCTAATTTTTCCATTTCACCTAGTCCACGTCATTTTTTGTCCAATGTGGAGTGACATGTTTGCAACTTCATTTAGGGTTTATACTCTCGTCATGTATCGAACGTTGGACGTTTTACTATTGTATGCAGGGAGCTTTCAAAACTTCCATTCTATGTATGCAACCTTCTAAAATCGCTATTGTATGCTGTGGATGACTTGGATGCCAAGAAGGAGCAACCGAATACACGTAGGCCTGATGCCGGTTTCAGGTCATCCACAACATACAATAGTGAATTTTAGAAGATTGCATACATACAATAGAAGTTTTGAAAGCTCCCTGTACACAATAGTAAAACATCCAAAGTTCAATACATAACAACATTATGCACCATTTTTCTCTTTTACTAGCAAAGCAAATGTATAGAACAAACACGATGAACAAGACAAAAGGCTCGAGGCAGGAGACCCCAAAACACCAAAAGAAAACCAACGTTGAAATCTAACCACAATTTTCTTTTTGGCATACATGTTGAATATGTGCACACAATTATAGAAAATAATCATCATTAGTTGGTTTGTTTGATTCTATTCCAGTAAACACACACACATCAGGGAAAATAAAGTTTTAGCCTTTGGAATAGACTTTATGTTATTAAGTTTCCCATGATAAACCACTTCGCCCAAATATGAGAAGATGTGTTATAAATGTTACTCCGTAATTGATTGACTTGATTTGATCCACGATCCTGGTTAGGTTATTAGTTTAAACCTCACATCTTATATAAAAACAGGCCATTAACTCGATATAAAAATACACAGATATGACTTCTTAGATGCTTTTAAGCTGGAAAAAAACTGTAAATGAATGACAAAAACCTTATATCATGGGTACTTAAACCTAGTCATATTCATTATTCAACAGCTCTAGATTTGCATTTTTGCAGAACTAAGTGGAGTTTAGCTCAGAGATCACATAATTACATATGATAAATGATTGATTCTTCAGTATTCAGATTGGAACTTACTTTAAAAGCATAATTTGTAGTACCAAATAACCTAGTGTAAATGAAATGAGAGCTTTTTTACTTTTTGATATTTTTAGATCGCACCTGGTAGTTTCTGATGTCGTTTGAAGATTGGTTTGGAGAATACGTATTTCCTGCATCCACTCGACCAACAGGAAGTTTAACCTCCACCCAATCATCTTCGTTGCTGCCAATTTTATTTTCACCGGCCACCCTTGACATGGGTAATACGTCATTTGGACCCTCCAAGTTTACGGAGATAACTTCTTTGACATCAGTTACAGGGACTTCATTGGCCTCTACAGAAGCAGCACTACAACGGACAGTACAGAGATACTCGTTATCACTCTGCAAAGAAGGTGCATAATATATCTCATATACGCGTGCCGTACTTCTGATATACACCTGACGAATCTCATGCTTTTTAGTGAAATTTACTACAAGAAAAATGAAATCTTTTAATCAGACTATGCTATGAAGATTTCAGAAAAATTGAAGTGTATCGCACGAATAAAAAACTAAGAAAGGGAAAGGAAAAAGAAAAGAAACATCAATACGTCACAAAAAACAATAGTGATAATAATATATATGACAAAGTCTAATTATACGCTCAAAGAAGAAAAAGGAGAGTACATAATAAATATTTAGACAGTGATTTATGTTAATGATCATTCTTATTGGAATGTATGGTAAAGTTATTTTGGGGCAATACCAGTGGCCCAATACTCAGTGCCAAAAAGTAAGTTAGTTACTTCCCTATAGAGCTAATGAAATCTCAACATCCTAACTATACTTAGTCTATAAGCTTCATATGGCCATTCTCTTTTTGAGGGTTCTAATGATGGAGGTTACCCGTTACCCTATCGATACGGTGCAGCTTCCTTTGACCACAAAAACTGTAAATAAATCAAAGTTAAAGATGGTAACCGAACGAAAGACGTGCACACTCAATTTGTTGAACAGACGAAAGATTGCTACGAAAGATTGTATGCAAGATGTGAACACTCAATCTGTTAATCAGACTAAGCTAATGAAAGACGAAAGATTGCTATGCACACTCAATTTGTTGAACAACATCCTTTGACCTTGTCAAGTTGAAAAAGTGAGATCACAAGAAGTTTGAGGATTGATATAAAGACAGTGATGCTAGTTTCTGTCAATGTATTGAGACTGACACAGAAAACAACCCAATTCAGCTACATATTCGTCTGTAAAGCTAGGGAACCATTAGTTGATTTCACATTAGCAACTTTGAATTTTGATGGTATAAACACGCTTATCAAGATAGTAGTAAAACATAAAATACCAATCTATGATACAAGGATTTGTTTCAAGTTGTTATGACTAGATTATTTGTTATAGAATCAACGTCAAATAGTAACTCATTTAGTCAAAATTCAAGCAAAAAATGATGTTTTAGAGCTAACAAACAAGCTTATTTACAATACTATTGTCATTAATTCAATTTAGAAAATTTAAACAAAATAATAAAAAAATAGAAACTAAAATACAAAAATTCTATATTCAACCTCAGCATACATAGGCAGGCATCTGACATACAAAAAACTGAATCTATTAATCAGACAGATATTATTACTAATTATCAATTAATTAAATTAACAACTCACTTTTGATCTCGCAAGGCTGGAAATCAGATGATGAAGGTGGTGATAGAAGGAGTGGTTGTTTGGGGCTGGTGGATTCGAGTGATTCGATGGGGAAATCAAACGACTCGAACGTGACGGTGGAGTTTAAAGAGCCGTGTGATATGGTCCAATTCGTTTCGAAGCTCTCCGGAGAAGTCATCGTCGTTGATGTGACGCCGGCGACGGTGATGGTGGTTGTGTGGTCACTCTCTGTTTTTAGTTTTTGTGTCACGGAAGTTAATTTCATGGAGTTTATACTTGAAAGGCCCAAATGTTTTTTTTTTTTTTTTAAACTTATTTATTGAAACCTCTATTTCTCAAAGGTGTTATTTAAAACTTAACACAAATGTTTACTCGATTGAACTCGACTCAAAACTCTATCGATAATATCTCATCGCTTTAAAACAATTACCGACTCAAAAACTCTCATATAAAATTCCCGCAACTCAATTGTATCGAAATGAACACTTTATAACAATTATACGATTTAATTGTACTCAAAACAAAACATTCCGCAGGTACCCGCCGGATAGGCTTAGTACCCGGCAGATACTTGCCTTTCCAATCCCGGTGGGTATATCCGGCAGGTACAGAGGTTTTAACGTGTAAAAATTAATAAAATTTTACTACTACCATATTTTTTTAATCGAAAACAATCAAATATAGTTAGAACTTAGAACATCTCCAATGATATATTTTTGGAAGCGATTATAGAGAATATTTAATGATGCATGAATCATCACTATATATTTTTTCAAAGTTTTTTTACTTTTTAAAAAAGCTTTAGAAAAGTTTTTGAATTCCTAACATAATTTTTCTAGCAAAGTTTGAGGTTTGGTAAGCTATAGGTATATATGACACCTCGCAATTTCGACATAATTATAAACATTATTTGCATGCATTTTTAGGCTAATTCTCTAACTTACAGTAAATTCGCAACGCATTTTAGAGATAAGTCTAGCAAAGCCCAACTAGTTAATACGTGTAGTATTACATTTTGAAATCTATTATATTTACGTACAGAACGATTGAAACAACGCGATAAAAATATGCGATTGTTGGTGAACAAAATTATTTAATAAAATGAAATTATTAAATAACATTAACGTTCATTAAATATTATGTTGATAATATTTACAAAGTATTTTATAACGTATAACGTTTATTTCGTAAACTGAAACAACTCGAAACACATCCGTAAAATATATATATAGGTTCATTTGAGAACCACTCTAAAGTTGAAAACTTTGAAAACTACAAAGAATACATGTTTGTTCACATGTGATTTAACTTCAATCATATGTGAACATTGATGTACGTTTAATTGAAAAAGAAAAAAGTCAAAAAAATCCTAAAATTATATCGAAAAACGCAAAAAAACAAATATATGTTCACATGTGAACGATAATGTGAACAAATCGGTTAAAATGTATTTTTAGACGAAAAATTATGATTTTTTTTACTTTTTCCTTTTTCAATTAAACGTACATCAATGTTCACATATGATTGAAGTTAATCACATGTGAACAAACATGTATTCTTTATAGTTCTTAAAGTTCTTAACTTTAGAGTGGTTCTCATTTGAACCTCCCACAATATATTCGAATATGTATTTAAAAGTTTATCAATTAAAACGTTTTAACATTTAACGATCGGATAAACGAACACCGCACGGAGCGCAACTACGGGGAACGAAAAATACGAGGCTTTCACCAAAACCCCCCATACACCCCCACCCCTTCTCTTTCTTCTCTCATTTCTATCATCTCACTCTCTCTCTTTCTTTCTTTTCTCTCTAAAGAACCACCACCACCTTAATCCGCCAAAAAGTACCACCAAACGACCTCAAACTCCAAGACTCATTTGGAGAAAAAGATTCACCTCGTCACGATCTACATTTCTATCTTTTCGGATTCCTCTCGCGTTAACTCGTAAGTTTCTGACAATTCTCGAAAACACTCCGATTTCGTTTATTTTACTTGAATGTTGTTTGTATAAGCTTAAAATGTCCAAATATGGGTTGGGTAAAAGAATCGGACCCAATGGAAACCGGAAAACACGTTTTTGAACTCAAAAATTCCGACGAGACGTAAGTGTCGCACGGCCAGATCCAGCGTAGCGTCACTTCCTTAAGTGACGCATGAAGTGTCGCCAAAAAACCCAATCTTGCGTCACTTGCCTAAGTGCCGCTAAAAACCCTCTTTTTGTGTCACTTACCTAAGTGTCGCAAATCCAATACCCGGCACTTGTACCCAACACTTGCTTAAGTGTCGCCCCGAAATCGATTTGCAATTTACCTGACACTTACACCGACACTCGTACTCGACACTTGCCTAAGTGTCGCCCCTTATGCATCACTTCCTCAAGTGACGCTAATAATTCATAATTTACCATTTTATACGACACTTTCTGAGTGTCGCCATAAACTATTAAGTGACGCCTCAAGTGACGCTAAGAACAGAAGGTTTACAACTACTTTTTCACTAAGTGTGGAACTTAACCGAGAACGAATATTTACATACAATACGATACACGAACTTTACAAACACGCTTACATTATTGAAATTGTGACTTTAAACTATCACCAACGAGTCGTATACATTTTCACAACTATGAAATACAAACGTAAACGTTGAACGAACACTTTGGACATAACTTGGTTGTACAAACACTAGCATGGATGGTCGACTTGGACATCCACATACTTATTAAATCTCATACGTTTAGGGTGTTAGGAGATTTCGGACTAGACTTGGACTTTAGGTTTTGCTAGCACTCAAGCATACTAAACTCAACAGGTGAGTTCACAGCCCCTACTTTTACTGCTTTACAACTTTTGAACAGGGGTGGAAAACATAGTTACTGTTTTACTCGAACGATTAGAGTACTTTTGAACTGTTGAACTTTTATACGAATTAGTATTTATGAAACAACATTTTCATACTACAAAAGTGTTAAACTTTGTTTGATAAACCGGAGAACGACCGGTAAACTGTTTTGGAAATTGCTGGAGAACGACCAGCTATACATTTTCGCACTTGCATAAAAAGTCCCTACGTCTTGGGCACCTGCATAAAAAGTCCCTACGTCTTGGGCACCTGCATAGAAAGTCCCTACGTCTTAGGCACACAGAAAGTCCCTACTTCTTGGGCAAGGTTCCATCCTACGTCTTGGGTGAATGCTCTACTTCTTGAGCAGATGGGTCCTACGTCTTGGATGTCAGTCCTACTTCTTGGACACAACTTAAAAAGTCCCTACGTCTTGGGCACGCATACTAAGTCCTACTTCTTGGACAAAACGACAAGTTCCTACTTCTTGGGCAAAGACTTTAGATCCTACTTCTTGGATAAACTATTTAGTCCCTACTCCTTGGGCAAACATTTAAGATACTACTTTCTTACAACTGATAGGATACGGACTTTCCTACAAACAACTTTGAACTGTATTTTGGGCAACATCCCAACTGAACTATATTTGGATAACATTCCACAAAACGCCTTTCAACTATTATGGCAATAACTATTTGAGAACGTATCAAACGTATCAACTAAACTTGTTAAAATAAAACCTGTGAATTCACTCAACCTCGTTGTTGACTTTTACTATGTTTTTCAGGGAATTAGCTGTACGTAAGATCCGCCTGCAAACATGGAACATAGGCGACCCACGAAGGAAATAGGATGCCAACTTTTGACAATTGGATTTCTTTTATATAACTAAAACTGTTTAATCGTATTTTACGAAATCCACTTTTGTAAACTTAACTACTTCTACACTTGTACGATTCGATGAATCGTAAAACTTTGTAACCATTACTCTTGGCATCTTAATGTATATGTTCTGTTGTAATAATATGCTCTGATATGTATGTATGTACGACATTGACGTCATCACCCCCACTCGATCTAATGCTTCTGTAACATCCTGTTTCTGGGCCTGGAAATAAATTGTATTTTAATAAGTTCGGTTGGTTTATTTAATAATAAACAAGTAAAAGAGCCTCAGTTTTTATAGTGACTAATGAAATATTGTTTGTTTTAAATAAACGAAGTTGACGGTAAAATAAAAGTATTTTGACTTACGGGTATTTTCGGGTTCCAGACAATAGGCTAAGAGATGGTATAATATTACAAATAATAAAAGATGGGGCGGTGGTGTAGCTGGATCAATTTTACCTAACTTATTACACTCTCATTTCTTAAACTCTCTCAAAACCTCACTCACATTAATTCAAAAGAAAATCAAGGAATAAACTAGTGATTGATCTTGCTAAGGGAAATCTGAGTTTCATCATCTTCTTCCTTTTGATTGTAAGTAATGCTAGTGTTCTTGGGTTCATTTTGTAGGAATTGGTAATATGATGAACATATGTAATTAGTGTAAATTGAAGCTTGGAAATTGTATTTGATGATTACTTGATGGTTATTCATGAATATATTGATGATTATAGGGTGATTATATGCTAGAAATGACTAGTGTTCTTCATTTAGTAAATAGGGTTGGGTTTGATGATTTTGGGAATTAAATGATGATGCATGAGTTAGATTGTTGCTAGAAGATGTTTGTTGTAGTTGTTATATGTTTATGGATGATGTTTGTGGTCTTTTACTTGGTAAAATTCGTGTTTGCAACTGATTTTGGTAAAAATGGGGTTTTGGTTCGTGATGTGTTTATGCTGAAAGTGCAGGTAGTTTTGAACGCGTGAACGCGATCCTGACCCTTTTCCCGGATCGCGTTCCTTAGTTATAATTTTGGCTAAATCGGATTTTGAACTATCAAACGCGATCCAGCCCTTTGTTCCGGATCGCGTTGCCAAGTGTATTTCGGTGACAGAACTTTTTCTTAAGGTGAACGCGATCCAGCCCCTATAGTCCGGATCGCGTTTGCATGAATAATTCTGACAAGTTGTGTAAATTTTGAAAATGCGTAAGTCTTTTCAGGGTCACGGTTATGTAACAATTTCATTAACTCGGTTTGGGATGAGATTCACATGTTCACTCGGAAACGGCCCAATGATCAAAACTATATTCTAATAGCCTAGGTGGTTTTTGGCCATTCGGGGTCATTTAAGAGTCGAAAATGACATTTTACAGTTTTTAAACATTAGTTCGGGATTTTTAATTTCAATTCTGATTGAACTTTTGTTTACTTAGACTTTAGAGATTACTTGATTTGATAAATATGTTATGATGATGATTATGAGACGAGTTATTGACTTGTTATCTTTGTGTTCCCAGATAAGCGGGCGGCCACTCAGTAAGATTAGACCACTGAGTTGGTGATCAGACGATAATATTCGGTGAGTGGAATTGTAGTCCTCGGTTCAACCCGGTTGTAATGAGTTCGGTTACGACGGGTAAACCAGGATAGTTTATATCAGTAGATTGTTGTTATTAGTCATACTGGTACCAGTTTTATTTGTTTATGTTGCTGGATATATGATTTGTTGCGTGATTATTATTCGTTGCTTGGTTGATAACAGTTGTTGAACTGTTGTTAGTTGTTGGTTACTATTGCATTGTTGCTTGCAATATGGTTGATTTCAGAGGTCAACATTGGTTGGTTGGGTTTAGGTACTATTGTGTATCTGTCTAGGTTTCTTTGATACACATAGTTGAGAATAAACCTAGTCAGTGAAGGTAGTACTCAGGCTATCGGTAGATCACTGAGAATAGCATACAGTGGTCGTGGTTTTTGGGTTGGTTGTATACCAGGAACCGCCGGTCCTCTTGACGTTATGTGCTTATGTGTTTTACTTGTTGTAGTTTATCTTGTTGTAAGACTTGTTATGAATGGGTTGAACCGTCGGTTACGGTTCCATTCACTTAGCAATAAGCTAATCCCTCGTTGTTTAATGTTTTGCAGATTGTGGTTAGTTGATGTAGATGTTCGGGGTGTAGATGATGACGGGAAGTTTGACTAAGCTTGACGCAACTCTGATCTTTTGTAGTTGTCTTTTGGAAACGTTTTATATAAGGACCGTTTTGTGTTCATATGGGTTGTGTTAATATAGATTGTAATTACTTAACTAATGTTGTCATATTTTTGGTCGTCGTTAAACTTGGAAGCATTGTAAGTCGGTAAATGTTTTGTTTTGGGGGACTTGCGCTTCCGATTTCGAAATATAATATTCTAATGATATGTTTTGGTTTGAAAACATTAAAATATGTAGTTGGAAAAAAAAATCGGGTCTTACAGCTTCCGCGAACATCTGACAAACTTGATTAACGTATTTGGGGGTGTGACAGTATAATAGATACTATTATATCTTTTGATTATTTTAATAGCATTTTAATGAGATTTTGTACTATAAAACTTTTCTAAAGTTTTTATTCATTGGAGTGACAATTTTCTACAAAAAAATCTTTATAGAAGAGCTTTATAAAAAGCTTTAAAAAATTAGTCACTGGGGATGCTCTTAGGGATTATAGTAGAGCCTATTTATTCAACTAGCACGACACCTGAGCAAAACAACAGATAATTAATAATATAAAAGTACGATACAACGTAGATATATGGGTTAAAGCGGCATATCGGCAACAAACTTTCACTGTTGTACTGAGTTAGGTAATGAACCAATTTTATTACTAATGTAGGTAGCGAATTTTTAAATTTAGTGTCGAGTTAGGTAATATGTATTACGTGGGATATTACCTAACTCGACACCTAAGGAATTTTAAAATTGCCCACGTAATACATATGCTCAGGTGTCGAGTTAGGTAATATCTTACGTAATACATATTACCTAACTCGACACAAAATCTAAAAGTTTGCTACCTACATTAGTAATAAAATCATTTCGTTACCAAACTCATTACAAAAGTGAAAATTCGTATATCTTTAACCATAAATATATGATAATATGTGAAATTGATGGTGTATATATGAATGTGTGGAATATAGAAACTCTATCAAAATTATCAAAAATATATAATTATGGTATTTATCGTAGTATGGTAAAAATAGTAATTTTTGATTATCATAAAACATTTAAGATTGTAGGGAACGGATAAGAGGGGAATGAGGGAAGGGATGAAGGACTATATTGCAATTTTAACAAACTTGTGGACTTACTCGAAATATTGCCCGAAAAAATATCCGAAAATTGTCCAAGAATTTGTTAAATAAACAAACTACTTTAAATTGCAAGATTTAGTTAAAAATGCTAAATAATGTAAGATGCAGTAACAAAAATACAAGATGCAGTAAACATGTAATAGTAATTTTCTAAATTCAAGAATAAAACCAAGATTCACATAAGATGCAGTAAAATAAGTATAACTAGTTTTTGTATTTCAACACATAAAATGCTAAAACAACATAAGATGCAGTAACAATATACAAGATGCATTAAACAAATATTATCAATTTTTCAATTCAAAAATAAAATCAAAGCTGTAGATAAACATAAAAAAACGCTAAAAGTTGTAAGATGAAGTAACTAAATATACAACATGCAGTAAACAAGTAATACTAATTTTATAAATTCAAAAAAAAAATCAAAATTTATAAACACATTAAAAAAAATATAAGATGCAGTAAATAAGTACTTTTATAAATATACATTAATTGAACGTAACATGCACTAACGCAAGATGCAGTATAAAAAATGCAGGATGCAATTGATTGTTTTTTCAGATTAAAAAGGTAGATCTACCTTTCAGATCTACTTTTTAGATCTAGATCTACTAATTTGCAGATCTAGATCTATATAGTGGTGGTGGTAGTAAAGATGATAACGTAAGTGATGGTAGCGGTGGAGCGGCGGGAGAAAACGGAGAAACGACCACGGTCGTTTACGTCCGGTGGAGGCCGGTTCACCAACGGTGGTGGTTCGCTTCTCAACTCTCCGGTCACAAATGCTCCTTCGTTTTCTCCGCCTTAATGCTCCTTCGTTTTCTCCGCCTCTTTTCTCTGGTGACGATGGTGGTGACGGCGATGGTGGCGATGGAGTGGCGGTGGTGAACGGTACGGAGGTGGAGACGGTGGTGGTGGTGGTGTGTTAGTGTGTGAGTGTTTTTGTGTGTTAGTGTGTGAATTTAGAGAGTTTGTGTGTGTTTGTGTGAAGTGGGAGAGAGAGGATGACCTAATTGACCCCTTTCATGTTAACTTTGCCAAAATTGCTAGTTAGTCCCTCCGCCCAAAAACATTTGCAAACTATACTCCCGTGACGTGACATGATCTATACCATTGATAGATGGAAATATGGAATGGATGATGGATCTTTTTGTGCTCCTATTGCCCTCCAAAATGTTCATTCTCCTATGATGATTTCAAGATTTTAAGATGGATATAGAAATGCTTTATATGTAAATTATAGATTACTAGCATAATACCCGCGCTATGCAGCGGAGTTTAGTACTTCAATGTGTTCGGATTATGCGTGATTGTGAGTTGATAACATTAATTTGTGCGTATGTAGAGTTTGTGATTTGGAATACAGTAAGTTAAGAGTGAAAAATAAGTGAAAATGATGGAGTTATACTGTAAAATAAGAATAACAATTAGACCATTATATATGGAAATGTTGAGTCTTAATTTTAAGAATTTCTATAAATAAACTACAAGAGAAAAAATAAAAATGTTTTATATGTTTAAAACGAATCAAAATCAAATATCGAACCAAATTATTATCTGGCTGAGTTCCACTTCATATTTATATAAGCAGAATTTGTCGGTCAATATATGTCATGGAGTAATTCTATCATTAATCTTTTCAGTGTTCTTATTTGCATACAAACTTTCTTTAGCACATACAGATAATACGAACACACCATATGCATGTGTATACGTAACAATATAAACTAGAAAGATGCAATCAGATTGATAAGCACAAAACATACCATTCCATTTTGGTTAATTTTCTTGAGATTATGGGTTTACTTCCCAAAAGAATGTCACCTAGGGCACAATGCACACATATGAGGTTTTTAATATACTACTCGTAATATATTAGATCAAAATTTTATATGTGACAGACTAAGCATACAACAACTCTTCTTCTTGTTCTTCATTGAGTGTATAAGGCAACGGTAGCAGATTCTTTGAATCAGCAAATTTATCTATGCATGTAGTTGAATATGCATCACCAATGGTTGCGTCCAGAACTCTATCTGGTATTGCCATTAACGTCTCATCCATGAGAGATTCGAATGTCTACAAAGATAATGAACCACGAGTAAATCAGATAGAGTTTCAAACTGGTTTCGCTAAAGCTAATTTTTATATCTCCCTTGTTCATATTCCAACTCATACGTGTAATAGAGGGTCATTAGGACTATAACTCTTCAGCAAACTTAGTTATCTTTTCTAACACTAGATATCACATGTGGACTCATCGATCGAGCTTATATGCGCTTACCTTGCAATGATGGAAAGCTGCATCAGCTTTGCGCTTCCACACGCCATTTCCAGGCTCCCCCCAAAAAAGACCATATAAAGGCTGCATCATAATTAAAGAGCGTATACAAATGACAAACATATAGTATTTCAGATATAAATATATAGAGCACGATTAAAGAGTATAAATATCCATCTACTACCAGCATACTAGGATTACAGCCCAGATGTGAAACACAGAGTTTATATTCCAGAGTATTAGGATATCCATATTTAGAAACACGGTGCAGTTAGAATTTATACCCTTGGCGAGCCAAAAAAATAAGTAACAAATGACAAAAGCAACATGTGTAAAAAATTGTCTTTTTGTGCTGCAAAGAAAGTAGTGTTTCCAAGTCTTTTTCTTATTGATTAACTATTCCCCATATTATCTATTGTTCACTAACAATAAATAATTGATATAAACCCTTTTGCCCCAAAAAAAACAATAAGTAATGATAGCCATACCCGAACCAAATCCCGGAGACCTGGTTTACCGTTTCCGTATATTCCTAAGGCTGAATCAGCATAGACCTTGTACTTTTCCAGGACCTACAAAATATTGGGAAACACATTTATAGGCATATAAAAACGAACGAAATGGAAATTACAACTGTTGAAATACAAGACTGCCACAAACCTGACGACGAGTTATGCCACTAGGTGGTGCACCATATATTACAGGATCAACATTTGCTAACATGGACCATGAACTGTCAAATAAAACAAGAGAAAAAAAATTCAACGGACACATTTTACGCCCTTACCCAACCTACATTATTTGTGACAGCTAGTATATACCATTACGGATCAGTGACGTACTCCTCAAAAGTGACCAAGCAGTGAAGCAAGTATATAAAGTCAAAAAATATAGAATTTAGTTAAGAAATAATTTCCGTACTTGTTGTAGGCGGCACGACCAACCATAACCCCATGCGCTCCTTCGTTTTGTGCTGCACGTACCTAGTAATGGAATACAACAAATGAAAATAAGTTGTTTGAAATTCAACACCTACCAGTGTCTGACACAATTTTCCATAAACCAACACCATCCCTGATGCCCTAGATTTGCTATTATCTTCAAAATAATTGGGTTCTCACCAAGCAAAAGGGAGATATGTAGATTTTCGGTCCTTTTAATTTCAAGCAAAGGCTTCTGGAGGAAACTATATTAGATGTTTCCTTCAAAAGATGAATAAATTGGGCCATGGGCAGTAACGCAAAAGATAAACAAAAAGCCATGAATAACTTAAGCATAGGATGCAGAATTAAGAAATGAAAAAAACCAAAGAGAGACACTAGCTTTGTTTATTTCATACTACACTATCATTAACTATGAGAAGTATCTACACCTCTGAAAATTTTGCAGTGTTTATGACTAATATAAATCTTGAAGAAAATGTGAGCATTTATATATTTTCCATAAGACCTCTCCGGCCAAAAAAATTGATCAACTATTTTTTGCTCGCATAAATATGATATTTCAACATGGAAAAAGAACAGTGATGCCAGCAGTTGAAACATTATAAGTAAGAAGGCATAGATGAAGTTATGGAATAATTACCTCATCAATGCTATTTATGCCACCATTGATAGTAAAGCGAAGGTCTGGAAAGTCACGTAGGAGGGCATAGTAATACTCATATCTGCATCACCAAGAATCAAAAAGTCTTGACATGGATATCAAAAAAGAATGGAAGTGAGGATGTTATAACTTATATGCACTCACTAGGGACGACAAATTCAACCATTTGCCTGACAGGGTGGATATTGGTTCGAGTTCTATTTTGTCTCCAGCAAGTGAAACGGGTACAACTTTAAGGGATAATTTCATCTATATCCCTACAAACTTTTAAAATTACACCTATATCCTTGCAAACTTTAAAATTACATTAATATCCTCTCAAACTTAAAAATTTCACATATATATCCAAATATACAATTAAATCATTTTTAAATGAAATTTATTGTTAACAATTCTAACTAAATAAAAACTAATAAGTCAATTTACTTGTTTACCCTCTTCTCCTTAATAGAACTCTTTCTCATCTGTATTTACCCTTATCCCGTTTACGTATTGTTAATATCAAAATACAGAAAACTACCATAACCAAATGAATCCAATAATAATTCTGATCTTTATAATATAAAGTACATGACGATTACAAAAGTGAAGAGCCAGAAGGTTCCTTAATTCGTTTGTAAATAGAAAATGGGTATTAATGTTTCGATTTACAAAGTTCTTTATCTTTCACAAAATTATTGTATTAAATTAAATTTCTTATCAAAAGGTTATTGTATTAAATTAAATTTCTTTTGAATGGATATACACATATCGGATTCCATTATTCTCGAAGACGGTGAGGTTAACCAACGGATTTTGAAATTGTTTAGATTTAAGAAGAATATGTATGAAATAAAAGAAGGGTGCATAGGTCAATTCACATGCTAGTTTATGTTCTGATAGAATTGTTTAAAGTTAAAATCATTTAATAATGACTTAATTGTTTAATTGGACATACATGTGAATTTTATAGTTTGGGAGGATATTAATGTAATTATAAGGTTTGTAAGGATATTGGTGTAATTTTGAAGGTTTGTAGGGATATAGATGAAATTATCCCAAACTTTAATACTTAGTCAAATTAGTCAAACAGGGTGATAATCACCCAAAGTCATTCTATATGCTATCAAACATCCAAAATCGTTTCACTAAAAAAAGTAGATTATCACTTTAGCAATAAAGTTCTACATAATTTTATTTGATGAATTAAATTTAAAAAAAACAAAAAAAAAAAAACAAACATTTGAAGTGTATTAAAGCTCACCCATTAAGACCCATTACCCCACCCACACATTTTGCCACCTCTAGCATTCTCAGCTTCCTTAGTAAATAACAAAGCTGGTACTCACTTCGTCTAGTCTTTAGATCTCACAATTATGAGAAATTAGAAAGGCGGGAAGGTGGGGGAACATGAGAAGATTTAAGATATCTGTTGACTCGACTAACTACAACTACCTACTTACTTCAAGGGAGGAATTCTTCTATTATCGGCAGGGCTAATTCCATTCAACAATGCCTTTCTGGAATGTATTACAAAATGCCTGGTTGGAGATTGAGAAGATACTTTATATATGAAATCACCTGCAAACAAAAGTAAATTGATCAGAGAACAGTAACAAATCGCATGTAAAGGGTCCTACAAAAACCTAATAGACACATGAATCATATAGATTGTCATAAACTCTTCTTTCATGCCAGCATTTTGTAAGCTATAAGGTAGAAAAATACTACAGAAAAATCTGATACTTAATCCAACGATGTGTGTACCTCTAGGTAAGAAACAAGGCAGTAATTTAGCAAATAGTAAAGATAGCTAATTAACCACTAAATCAATTAAGTAAGAAACTAACAAATTGGACTTGCCCATATCTATAAAATACAAAGATGAAATTTCAACCCAAACCAATGTGATTCAGCATTAAAGTTTGCATTTTTTACCATTTAGTTATGAAAAGGTTATGGGCTTATGCGGGTTATCCTTGATAAACAACTGGGACAAATAAATGCAAATTGCTTAACATGAAACAAGTCCAGACGATCGAAAGTAACTCAAAGTGTCCTCTTAATGCATAGAACCTCCTAATCTTGTGTTACAATAAATAGACTATTATTGAGAAAACATAACCTGTGTCATCATACACCAACTTTTTATAGAAATCCAAAATTCTAGAACAATGCGTTTTAACCCATATTCAAATCCACCCTTTTGCCATCTCTTTATTCAATATGACGTATGGTAATGATTTTCATCCATCAAGATACATCAAAAACAAATCAGATAGGAAAGACAGACAGACAGATAACTTACAGAGTTCATTGTAGGAATCACGATCATCAACACCAATACGACACTTAACACTAACTGGAACATCTGTGTTAGCAGCAATGACGCACATAGCCTCAGCAACAAACTTCCCTTGCAAAAACAAATCTAATCAAAATAGCATTCAAACAGAAATAATATGTTTTATGTTGGTTTAGAATGAATGTAGCAACGGAAAGCTGTTCTAACCTTTGGATCAAGCATAAGACTCACACCAAAACACCCATGTCCTGCTACCTTTGGGCTAGGACATCCACAACTGCCAGAAGAAGAAATTTCAGAAGAATAGATGTGTGGAGGAATAGAAAAGAGTAACAAGTGTTATAAAGTAGAACTCACTTTAAGTTAATCTCATCATAGCCATAACTGTTTGCTAGTCGAGTTGCTTTTGCCAGATTTTCCAAGTTACTTCCACCAATTTGAAGTACTATAGGATGCTGGTCTGGTGAAAAGGCTAAGAATCTGTCCTGAGCAATCAAAAACAACACACGTCAAACATTGACTCGTTGAATTATCTACTCAAATCTCACAGGAAACATAAGAAACCAACTGAATCAATTGCGTACCAAATTGTTCTCCTGATAAACAATAGTTTCTGCAGCAAGCATTTCGGTCCAGAGCCATGCATGTTTTGACACAAGGCGAGCCATTGTCCTATAGTGATTGTCAGTCCACTCCATCATTGGGGCAACACTATGAACAAGTTAAGTATCAGTCAATGCCACCATAATAATAAAAATAAAATAATACTTCTAACTTGTAACATCTCAGAGATATTTACCTGAACCAAGGAGGTAAATACTGTTCTGCAACCATCTCAAAATTCGAAAGTCGCTGATGCTTCTGATGATATGAATGAATCCTCCTTGATTTAGTAGTTAAAATCCCACAAACTGAACTTGAAGGCAATCTGCGATAGTTTTTTGGGGGAAATAAATAAGGAGGTTTAAAAGAAGAAAGCAAAGCATGTCCAGCAGACTTCATCGTCCCTCTATTTACACGGTAGCAGCACTTTCATGAACCTATCAATTGGACGAAACTAGAATTCAGCAGTATTTCCTAATATCAACAACAGTGTCTAAACTATAACCTCTACACAAGTGCTGCTCAAATCTAACTACATGTCTCCAATTTCTAAGGTTAAGCAGATTATACCAATCTGCCAGATTGCTACTAAATACTCATACTGAAAAACATACTTCTATGCTCAACTTGCAACCCATTTAGTGAAACGAAATACATATAGCATGGAAACAGGATTATAAGTCATAACTTCTATATAAACCTATTCATTTCAAAGTATATTTTAACATAGATGCACTTCATTTAGAGGTCACAAAAGATGCAAATTTTCATCATTATATATAAATTTCATCATTCCAATACATTTTAGCAACCTATTACAGTACTCATTATATATAAGTATTCATCATTTTTATCCACGTTTTTGCAGTTATCATCAACATTTTAACTACAGCTTAATTCAACTACTTCACTTAGCACAAGATATAAGGAATCCTAGTTTACTAGAATCAAACACTTCAATAATTTGTGATAATTGCAATCGGAATATAAGCAATTTGCTCTACTACTTAAGAATCATTCATGTAATAAACAAAACTGAAATTAGAGTAAATACAATAAATAACTGAAAATGAATTGAAAGTACAAGGAATTAGGGTTTTACGTGTTGCAAATCTGTTGTTGAATTTGAGCCCTAGAGAGAGAATTTGTTGGCCGCAAACTGATTTTAAAGTTTAGATGTGGAATAGAAGTGTATATTATCATAGTTGCATCTGGACCCCTGTGTTATTAATAATATCATTATGACCCTTGTACTTCAAAGCTGGTTTATTTTACAAAATTTTGAAAGAGTACCGTAGCGTCTTGTTTTTTTTTTTTTTAACTGCGGATATTATTAAACTAGCAAGAAGCTAGAACAAAATATTACAAGGTGGAAGATAGGGATAAACTCGGGTCACACGACCAATCTACCCATTTTACATTTACATAACAGCACCTACTAGTAATCCAACGAAAAGAAAAAAGTTTAACATCGTCTCCAAGTGTATCACTTCTCGGCCTTTTGATATTAAAACAACCTCACTTTTATACTTTCAAGTGATCCAAAGTGTTGTGTGATCAACAACCTCAAGGTACTTTTTAACCTTGTGGTTGACATCAACAAGATTGTGGATATTAAAAACATCCTTGAAGTTGAGAAGAAGTTGTTGAGTAATCTTCCACCAAATAGAAATATCCTCTCAAAGTTTCATAACAATTACACTCAGTAAAAAGTTGTAATTCATTTTTTAGTCCATCATCACAACACGGTCATCTAACGGAATCAATATCAATTCCACGTTCCACCAAATTCATACGAGTTGGCAACCCCCCTTTTGCGACACGCCAAGAAAAGATATTTAATTTTATAGAAAGAATTTTGTTTCACCTATATAAAGTAGAGTCATCTTATATCACCGCATTATTTTCAACTAACTTGTTTGAAATGAACTCACGCATCGACTTCACGGAATAACCCATTGGGATATGCAACAAAAAAAAATCATATTTCAAACACATCATCAACTCCGTAAGAAAACATACTATTTTTTATTTTACAATGAACAAAAACATTTGAAAAGCTTAGACTTATGCACACAAAATTGTGAATGTTGGCTGTATGATTAAAAGATTCTATTCGTAAAATATTGTATTTCACCACAAGAAAAACTGTGAACTAGAAAAGTTGATTGTCCGTTTAAATTTGTAAGGGAAAAAGTTGACACCTCGTTTCGTTCCAGAATTTCGCTTTGAAACATGATTTCATTTTAGATGACATCATGTGTGAGATAAAATGTTGAGGTATATTCCGTTTACAAGTAACTTCCAAAGCGATATTCTTAATAGGGAAATGATAATGGAAACTTAGAGCTGTCAATAAGAGAAATATAATGTATTAATACAATCTAAAGTTTCCTTTATAATAATAAATTTCAATTAATACATCACAAATAAAAAGAAAGTTACAGTAAATTAAATGCAAATCGAGAGTGTATTAATTATAATTTTAAATAAACAAGTAAACTTTAAGTTCAATAAATGCAATATATTTTTCTTATTGACAACCCGTTATTTCATATCTAATGCTGTCATGATTGATTCCCATTTTTATGATATAAAAAAGATTGTATCCATATCTGGACACTAAACCTCCAATTTGACAATCTTATAACTTTCTCGGTATTTAATATGAGTTTTGCTAACGTGTGTCGACACACGTTCATGTGTATTTAATGAAGTTGGAATTTCCTTAAATATATTAACATTTACATTTAATACTTATTAATTCAATCTGATATTTTTCTTTTTATACATATACTAATTACTCTGTTATTTAAATAAACCAGGAGACACGTTAGCAAAACTCATTTAATATTTCAGATTGAATTATTTAATATTTCTTTGAAACTTTCTTTCTCTGATGATAAAATGATTAAACATTTCAAATATACAGTTATCAACTTCCATGGTTTTGTTCGAAGTACGCTGGCATACGAGTTTGTTTTCATGTAAATCGGGCTTTTTTGAGTTTGCACACTTGCACAATTACCTGATCTCCTCATCAATCTGAGTGGGTGATTGTCCAAAGTTACAAATCTCGTGTGATTGTGTTGAGTAGATTAAGTTGAGCTAAGATTTTTGAAGGTTTTAGAATTAAAGAAAGAAAGGGGGATGCAACCTGCCTCTTAAACATGTATGTAATGGTTTGGTGTTTGTTGGGTGCAAACCCAATCCCAAATTGGAAACCAATTGGTTTTAAAGTGGAACCTAAGTGAGCTTATATGTTGATCATGTTGTTAAGCTAAAGTGTCGGTCCTAACACAGTTAGACATTTAGTGGAAGACAAAGATGATACATGCTTCAGCAAACATGCTAAAGTGAAAGTCTAATAGGTTATAATTTTATATTGCGATGACACAGAACATAATTCACAAATCTTGAGAAACTATTGAAGTCTCTAGCGGAGAGATTTAGACTGCATTGATGTGCATTTTGATCCGCCATTTAGCAGACAAACTAACTATTTTTATTTCAACTTCGGTATTGATGGGAGTGAGGATCATCAATATCAAGATAAAATCAATCATAACTCAGTTTTTTCCGGCACCTCCATGCAGCATGATGTAAATTGAATGACAGAGGTCATCCTGCTTGCGTTATAACCATGTTCAAGCACTTGTTGATGTCCAACTAAATGGGCAAAGTTGGATATATTAATGTGACAATTTTAATCGATTTAATCAGATCGACTCGAGTAATGGTTTATCATTAACAAATCTAATAATTTGATTTAACTAAACGAAAAAGGAATTGAACAGGTTAAAAGTTTTGCATAGAGTATTTTTAGTGCTTCAGGACTCCTGAATTGTTTTCTTTTAGAAAACATATGTATTATTTTTGTAACAAAGTTTTCATAATCATAATTAAACACCATGCAAATTACTCTGCATCCTACAAGCCTACAACGGTGTCATGTGCAAAATAATCTTCGTAATGTATAATCCTCTCATTGATGCAGAACCCACAGCAAGTACGATTCATCAACTCAACCCAGACTGTCTCGTATTTCTACTAAAATACCCATTTCAATCCAAACTTGCCAAAAAGGATCAACCAACCCACCTATTTTGCCACATCCACAAATATATCACAAAACCTATATTTAGGTTGTTTCATTATATTCAGCTCATGAATTCCTAGTATAATCACATCTGGTAAACTGCCTATGGTAGGATTAAGCAATTAATGACTACTTAAACTTGTACAGATATTCCTCTAAATAGCCAAATTAACATCACCAATCTCATACCAAGAATGCTTGTACATAACTCATCTGACAATAACTAAAACAACGGAAAACTAGAGCATAAAATATTATCTGTCAATACTCTTACCTAAACAAAGAAACTGGACACAATCATACAGTACAATGAGGGTAACAAGCCGTGCAGTCGATTGGATTCTTTCTTCTTTCGAGTTCCAAATGCAAATATATTGACTTATTACCAGCACTAATCAATTAACAGTAAGTACATGTCATAAACCTCACTGTCTGTGCTTTTGTGAAACGAAACGAATTCCTTGTTTGCCAAGATCAACATTCATGGCCTTTCCGTCATCTAAAGTAACGGATACATTAGACGTGTCTTCAGAAACTTTGATTACTGTTCCCTTATACCTGCAAGAATATAATCCAAAGAATCAAATCCCTGCCGCTGAATAGCAAATGACAGTTTTGAACTAAAATGGTGCTTTTTAGAGCTCACCACTAAATTACCTACTTTCAAAAGGTACCACAACAGTAGCCAAATTTCAGATATTTAGTCATCTACTCATCCGTATTCGTCAACTAATAAATCTTTGGTTTTGGACAACACAATATTCTTATCCACCGACAGACAATTTGTGGCAACTAAATGTCCTTTTCAGTAAACCTTGTACAATAACTTGTCCAATTGGTTACGCACCATCATTGTTTGTCAAACTAGCTAGTGGTTGACGAAAACATAAAGAGTAGAAAACCTCGCACTATTTGTTGACTAAAATGTAAATGAGGCAATTTCAGCTCATTAATTACAAATATGTTGGTTTCAGGTGAAGTTTTATTTCTAATGCATCAAACACGTTTACGTACATGAAGTATTTTCAGTATTACAAACTTTTTAAATCAATTTATCAAATTACCCTAGTTTGTGTGTGTGTGTGTTTTTTTTTCCCTTAAATCTGTAATATATGTAATCATATTTGAGAATTTGACACAACCTATTTACAATATCTGGATGTTTCGATAAACCCAAACTGACCCATTAAGTTACCGTTTGGGCTTGTTACCAAATGTACCTGAATTTCCCATCTTCCAACCTCAAACAAATAAGAAACCATGTGTTTAGAGTATTTTTCATTAGCATTTTGGTAACTGTTAGACAGCCACTCTAGGGTACAACAAGCCACTTTTTTTCAAAATTATAGAATGGCGGATAGCCCTCTATCTTACAATCTTTCCTTAGTGTGTCTGGATGTATTTGTAAAAGAAAGCCATGCATCGTTTAAAAAATCCAATTAAAACCAAGTTATGTGTAATTGACTAAATGTTATAACCAAAATTCTCAATATTGATGAAATGGTTCTTTCACAAATACAGAATAAAGAAAGAGTGCAACTTAGAGGTGACAACTTTAACCCATTAACTTCTGAATGAGACGATTTGGGTTGTGTTTTATCTCAAATTTCAGATAAAACATTTAGCCAAAAGGTACAGATCAAATGGGTGAAAAGGGTTAAAAGTCATGCAACATCCATATTCAGCATATAAAACCTCTAATATCGTTTAATTCAACAATTCAGAATAACGTTGTAAGAACCTTGTCTTTATAATCATAATTAACAAATTAACTATCCAGAAATATTTAAGAATGGACATAAAAGTGTTTGCAGGTCAATCCAACCTGTGACCTGGTCTGGGCACATAAACGTGTTATACAACCAACCCGATACGCCAAAAGTGCAAATGTATTGCTCTTCTACTTGCAATAAGATACTGAAATCTATAGAAATGAAACTCACCAGGAATTATTGGATGGCTGATGAACTTCCACCATCTTTCCAATTGCATGTTTTCCCAATTTTTGAATTATCCACTTTGCATCCATGATTTCACCCATCATATCTTTCTCTTGTCCAGCCCCTCTATCTTCCTTCACAGAGGGTGACTTATCCATAGAAGATAATGGTCTCTTTCTCTTAGACCTCTGACCCTTAACAAAACTCTTATCTTCCTCTAAGGGAGAAGTCCAAGAACTATGATCATCAGAATACGGGTTCTTGAATTTGAGTCTCAATAAAGGCTTGAGTTCTTTTTGTGAAGAATGGGAAACCAAAGGTGGACCGACATTATCATTCATATCACCCAGAGATGCCTTTTCGCCTGTCATATCAAACTCAGAAAATTGAATGCAGATGCAGTTGAATTGACAATTCGGACATTGGAGATATTCAATAGACTTTCAATAAAGAGAATTACAAAAGTAATTCTTCATAAATAATTAGTGTGTCGAATGTGATTATAGACGGTGCAAAAGTATTTTATACTTGCAATAATGATAAGTTTAACCAAAATTAAAGGCAGAACAGCATCATTACAGAATCTACAATATATACATACCATTGGGAGTGGTATATGTTTTCTCCGGGAAAGAGTTTGATGCATCAGACATTGGAGAATTTGCTATATTTTTATTTCTGCCACCCAAGTGTATAACCAACTTTGGTCCTTTGGTGTTCTTGGATTTTACACTCTCTTTTCCTATGTCATCCACAGGGTCCATTTGATGTGGCCTATAGCTTTTCACTTTGTCTCTCAAGATTCTGCCATCTGTTTTCACTGGAACCTCCTTCAGAAGCTTATGTTTTGGGATCTCCAGGTCAACTGGCCACACACCCTCGGTCAAACTCGCAGTATCAGGTTCTCCGTTTCTATTAAACTGCTCATATTCATCTTTATAATCACCCGTGATGGATCCAAAAGATTGTGTATCACTTTGCTCAGTTCTACCAAATAAACGTGCAGAGTATCCCTTTTCTTTACCATATTTCTTGTTTGCAGATTTCTTTGAATATTCCTTATTCTTTTTGGGAGATTTATCAACTACCCCTTTTAAAGAGAACTTCAATGAATGGCCATATTCTTTCTTTACTGGAGGTCCATCATCCTCATCATCAGAATAAGGTGAAATAGCAAATATTTCCTCTTGGGTTGGCAATCCAGCAGCAGCCCTTAGGCTAGCAATTAAACCCTGCTCAGCTTTGTCTCTCCTTCTCCAAAGCTCTTGAACAGCATCTTCATGATCCCTAATCTGAAAAGTTCAAGATGGGTCAAATCAACTATAAAAGATACCTATGGGATGGAAGATGGGTGTGTCGCCAGGATTTGAGCAACAGAAAATAGGTTCAAGTGACTGGTCATATTTAGTGACAGGCCATAAGGGTTAGTTCGGATTGACCCGTAATCAATTTTTTCATTTCTTTAACATATTTTATATGTAATTAGTGTGTTAAATATTATTAGAACAACAGTATTATCACAAGAATAATCTAAACTTCTGAACTAAACGATTTAGGAGCTCGTATGCATCATGACTCAAGAGTTTGTAGGCTGCTTTCAAGTTTTAACCCATTTGACATGTTCCCTTACAAGTACTTTTTTCTAATTTGATGCATTGATTAGTAAATGATTCGTAATTGTACCTCTAGATCGACCTTATTTTCATAGTTGTATAATTATTCTTACCTGGTAGCATTCTCCACGGCATGTGGCACATCTGTACTCCAGGTGATTATTCACTTGAAATTGCATGTACTTTTCATCACTGCAAGAAATATTTTGCAGTTAGAAGCTGTAATGTTGAAACTGCAGCAAGTCTGTATGATCATAATGATGTTGGAAGCGAACCTAATTCCATCACAGTGACAGTGCACCCAACGCTGACAGATATCACAACAAACCATGGGTGTTGATTCAGAGTCTCTATACACCTGCATTTATTCATACCAATAAATTACAACCAGGTTATAACTTCCATAGACTACCAAGTAATAATACATCATTTCTCGTGTTGCTCCGAGTATGGGAATTCACATCATTAAGAGAGAAAAACTAAAAATTTCCAGAAAGTTGAAAATAGATAAAAATACCTTTAAACAAACAGGGCAATAATTTCCCTTAACAAACAATCTTCCACAAGCATCACAGCAAGTATACCCTAGAAACCACCTTCAAAATGTTGCATTGGAATGAGCAACGATCATGATAAAATGTAAAATAAACTATTTCAGTTTGCAAAATTAAAAGATAGATAACTGCAATGGTATCATAGTGGTCAGATATAATGATATATAAGATAAAACTATGGAAAGAAACATATTTATAAGGTTGTATTAATTAAAAATAGACTTTGGGCGACTTTCACCCATTTGACCAGTTCAGCCCATTTTCCTTTTAGCTAATTCTTTTGATTTCACCTGTTTAAAATAGAACACAACCAACCCATACATAAAAATATGGGTAATTGCCACCTCTTGCTATAAGCAAATGAGCAATACCTGAGACTTGAACCATTCCCAGGGACTGTAGATGCACAGCTGTGACACTTAGTATGTTTGGGGCACAAATAAGGTCCTCTACTGACATTCTGCAAAATTCCAAGAGATTAGAAACATCGTGGTATCTCTTTCATGATTGAAATACCAGAGTTGAAAGGTCCTAATGCTACCTTATGTGGTGGGTGCTGACAATAACAGTGATATGCACCATCACACCTTTTGCAAAACATGAGCTTGTTTGGATCACCGGTTCTTCGGCATACCTATGTTGCAATAAGATTCAACATTAAAACTATTAATATACACAATTAAAAGGTTTCCTTCCAGAAGGTTCTCACTACTTCATAGAACTAACTTCTCACACACACAATATGCTAAAAAAATGCTCTTTTTCAAGTTCATATCCCTTGACCCTTCAACTCATACAAATTAACTTTTGTTACATGCTGATTAAATAGTTTGAAAACTACAAAGTTGATGGATACCAGATGGTATACTTGAGATGGTTTTTGGATTAGCATGTTTTCAAATATTCAAAATTCAACTCAACTGATGAAAGCATTCTATAGTACTCAGCTGAGATACGATCTGTCCAGATTAATATGTGTAATTACTTATATCATTGCTTCGTATACAAGCTTTAGTGGTCAAATAAATAAGTGACTTTCGCAATTTCTAATTAATAAACACATATTTGTAATGCATGGTGAGGATTATTACATATTGAATACAGAATTAACACATCAACATACCTCGCACACACGACATGAAGGACAGGTCCAAGAGCTCCAATGAAATAAATCTGCAATCAAGATTTCAAAGATTAAAAGCAACATCCAAGTAGAAAGGCATGTATCAGTGACAAGAAAGCGTACCTCTATCATGAGCCCAAGATTTCAAACAGCTCCTGTGATACTTCTTGTTACAACTTTTGCATGATAGCATCTTCCTTGCTCTTTCACTTCTAACATGCTCACCAGAAAAGCAAAGGCGACACATCACTTTCCCATTAGAAAGCACTTGCTCTTCTCCAGAAACATCGTTAGTGATGCCCTGCATAAAACATATGAATGATATGAAGAAACCTGAAACATAAAGTTTTTTGGCTCCTCACGAAAACAAAGATAAATAAGTCCAGAAATAACTAAAAGTGTCAGCTAAACTTCTATCATCTACTCCATAAATCTTGGGTTACAAGTATAATAATCCAGATTACTAAAATGATATTAGCTGATGTTCCAAACTTTTATAACTCTTACCTTGGATAACCAAACACCCTATTTCTTTCCCTTATCACATAAACAAAAACTTTACACATATTACACACTTTTAAAACACACACAAACACTCTCATACTCTCATCACTCTTCTATATAATGACCACTTCCATCACCTCTGCATCACACAGCTACGATGCTAGTTAAGTTTTACCAAAGTGATAAAAAAAATAACTTAAGAGAATCTTGATCGTAAGAAGCTTTAATGACCAACTGCTCAAGTAACACATTGAAATAACAGTCTGTACAGAACAACTCTGTAAATTCTATGTCAAAAAGCCATAAACCACAGATATCCCGTTTATTCCATACGTACACATACTTCTAAGAAAACCAAAAGAATTACAATCCAACAACAGCGCAACCAATTATCAAATCAAATTATAAGAATACACATTTTCTAACTAGTCTACCTCATCTTATTTCAAGCAATCAATTCTACTAAATCAACATCTTCTCAGTAACATCTCCAATTACACAAACACAATTTACAGCACTAAACTCCATAACAAAATTACTAAAATATATATAAATAATAAAACATTTCAAACTTAATAGTTATTACCTCTGTCTCTCCAGATTCAAACCTCCTCGCGAAATCCTCAGCCACCAAGGAAGCAGCAGCAGCTTGTTTCTGCAACACCACACGCTTATTCTGCGCCGACAACATCTCCGCAGCAGCATCGCCATCAGCAACAACCGCCGCCGCAGAATTCGAAATCACCGTCACCTGCGGCGGTGGCGGAGGTGGTGCAACAATTACCTTGGGAACAAGAACCTGAACAGTTCTCTTGTCATCCTTAATCAACCACGGATCATCTAAAAAAGCTTTCAATTTCTCAATTTCATCAACGAATTCCTCATGTTTCCCCTTTTGGTTCTTTGGAAACCCTAGCGAGCAGTAGCAGATTCGACGACTGGAATCAAAAGAAAAGAAAGGGTTAATGAGCGGGAAAGATAGATATAGATATAGTGTAAGTATAATTATGTATAAAACTGAGAGTGAAAAACAGAAAGATTAGATTACCATGTAATTGGGCAGGCGACGTGAAAGGCCATGATAGCAAAGAAAATTTGGGGGTTTCTTTTGACGAGATTTTAAAGGCTTTTTAGTCGATTTATTAAATTATACTACGTAATAAAGTTTTTTTTAAGGGGTAGATAAAAAAATGCGCCTCTTGTCACCCTAATATCAAACCTTAAGGTTTCATTAAATGCAAACTTGATACTTAATAGTATTATATAATATATTTCTTTTGGATTTGATTTATTTTTATAATTTTGGGTTTTATTCCCTCTTTCCCTTTTCAATTTTGTGTGTTAGAACTTAGAGGAGGATGTAAAATGGTGTGTGATCAAGGTTTTTTAAAATCTCCAAATTTTTCTTACTATACCAAAAGTAGGGGTGTCACTTTTATCCGGAATCCGAATAATTAATCTTATCCAATCCGATTTAGGTTAAATGGATATGATTATTTGGATTACGGATTGCTTAAACGGATTATGGATTACTTAAATGGATACACGGATAGGATTAATGATCTGTTTGGATATATCCGTATAATCCGAATAAGAATCAAATAATTAAATAATATTTTTTAATAATATATTAGATATTAATGTTACCATATAAGAAATTAAAAATTAATCACAAATATAATATATTAGATATTTATGTAGAATTGGAAGATATTGGTACTTCTAGTCAAAATTGGAGATGAATTTGTAAGTAACAGGTATAAACTTTTCTTTTTAATTGTTATTACATATTGTACTTTACTACTTTGTGTAAGAAATAAACACATACATAAAGAGTTACTATTTGTTCAGTTTTTGAAGAACGGAGGTATGACATTTTGGATGCTATGAACTTAAGAAAAGAATATTTAATACTTTTTGTTTGTTTTGGGACTCCTCTTTTGGATTAGATTGATTGGAGGTGTATTTAATTTTGGAACTAGGAATATGTTTTGGATCAAATTGTATGTTAGAAGTTGGAATTGGAATTTGGATGTTATAATATGATATATCGTTTCATCTTATCTTATGTTTGTTTATATACTTGTTTTATTAAACGTAAATTTAGTCTTACTCAATATCACACGTTCAACTTGAGCTTATTCGGATGAAACCGTTTAATCCGAAAATTAATCCGAACCATTTAATCCATATCCGATTAATCCGGTTCTTATTTGGATTGGATTAAGGATGAACTTGAGATTGTCCAAAATCCGATTAATCCGATCCGAATAATCCGAAATCCGAACAATCCGTCCGAATAACACCCCTAACCAAAAGGTATAAGTTTGATATTTTATTTATTACGGTAATTACTCTTCAAAAATGATGTAATTTCATATATAATGTTATTCTACGGATTACAAGTAAAGTTACAACTTCAAAGCGACGATAAAAGATAAATATAGTAAATATGTACAGTTAACTTAAACTGTTGTCGAAAAGTTAAAATCATATTCAAAGAAATATCAGTATACAGTAGTATGTGTATAGCCAACGTATTTATCTATATCCCTTATAATTCATTTCCCAACCATCCTTAAAAGTTTAAAGAGGTAAGATCGAAGATTACTAATTTGCCCTTATAAGTTATAACTTACTAATCACATCAATAATTAACTTTTTCAAATTTTGAATATATGTCTTGCATTTTTGGAAAGAATTTGTATGTTTTAGTGTGAAATTATAGCTAATCAGTTATCTTATTTCTAGCAAACCGTATATCATGATTGCTTTATATATATATATATATATATATATATATATATATATATATATATATATATATATAAATGAGCCATGGAGTTGTATAGTTTTCAATCATATTACATTCCAATATTGTACAAATAGGTGTGTGTATATGTTTTTTATTTTGACAAAGAAGCATCACCTTTATGAAGTACAAAAGTCATTCACAAAACACATTAGAGTAAAACTCATAGACGAACCCCATAAGCTACATCACCGATACTCCATTCCCGATGATCTTGTTGAACGCCGACATATATACATGATACAAATACCTATAAGGTACCCCGCCGTATTACGCGGGTAATCTACTAGTAGTTAACTTAAAGGTGAATTAGTATTTTGCTCCTTTATTATGTATACATGTTTATAAAACACTTTTATTGTAACAATAAATGTTACAATTTCAAAAGTTGTTGTTAGCATAATTGTTATATTTTAGTTTTTTTTTTTTAAAATGTGCTGGGCAGATTTTCAAATAAATGAAGATTATTTATTCATTGAAGATATATAGTTGTCATATGATTTACAAATTGAGTATTCGAGTTTCTTATATTGTATGTAATCATCAAAAATATTAGTTTTGCTTTATTTTCAGCTTTAAGTAATCGGTCATTGCAAATGTTGAACTTTGAATGTTAGCATCATGTGTTTTACATTTTTAAAATTTTTGGTTGCTAGAGATGAAGTAGGAAATAAACCCTCACATTTTATCGACTGTTGCAAAGTTTTTTAATTTATTGTGGTTAGTAAATAAGTATGTTCAGCTATATATTGTGAAAATGATCATTTAATAATTATTAAATGTATATGTTACATTTCATGTATAACTCAAAAGAGTATATGTTTCTGTTGATTGACGTGGATTCCACATCTAATATACACGTGGCAAAATAATATAGTTGCTAAATGACATAGATGTCTAGTTACGTTTTTGAAATGGTAGCAGGTAAAAGGATGGTTCGTAAAGATATTGACACGAAAGTTAACGGTTCATTACCTACATTATTCACAAAATAGATAAGTTGCATATATCAAGACAAGACGAAGAGTAAATTGTCGAATCACATAGTTTTCAGAAACAAGTGGTAGTGGGGTCGAGACGTCAAACCTGATTAAATTTGTTTACTTTTTAAACCTTTTTAAGTATATCATATACTGACATTATAATTGTTTACTTTTCTAACATTTTTAGTATACTTTATACTAATATTATAACTAGTTAAGCCTCGAATTGATAATTAAAAAAACACTATATAAACAGCAAAATTTAGTAAATCACCATTTAGTCATAAACTTGTGTTTTTAATTTAAAAAATCGAAAGAACAACACCTTCTTTTCGCCAAATGGCAGGAGGGCAGTGTCGCACCCCCAAATTCGGGTTGCGGAAGCGGTTCGGGTCGGGGCGCAACTAATCAAGTATCAACAGCACAAAGTATACAACAAACGACCTCTAAATGAGACATTTAAAAATAGTTACATTTTTATATATATAATGTTTGAAAACATAGTGTTTTCGGTTACAAAAATGTAGTTCCCTAGAGTCCACGCGTGTAGCGGGAGATTCTATTACATAATCATCTTAAATTATATATAAGAAACAGTTGATGATGTCATCAAAAATCCAATCAACCAATAGAATTACTCAATTTTGTCCAATTAGCTGAATTATAGGATTTAGTGACATCATAAATCATTAATTATTTATTATATAAAGAAAAATAATTATAATAACTTTATCCAAATAGGTATTCGTAATACATTAGGACTATCATCATATCACAATAGGTATTCGTAATATATTAGGATATTACAATTTGATTTGATGATGCGTTGATGAGATTTAATCCTTCGTATCAACTTTTAAAATCTATTTGTTTTCGTCCAACCCCGTGTAATTCACGGGTATAGAGTCTAGTAATATACAAAAGATAATGCTAAGAATCTCCGTTAGATGCAATGTAGAAATCATGCGACTCTAGCTAGTGTCCTGGAGAAATCCTACTCAGTCTGTGTACTAGTGTTGTTGTCAAGCCAGGTAAGTAAACAAGTAATCAGTAGGTCAGCACAGTTGCCATGAGCTCATAAGTTGAAGCTTAACAATGTGTAAGTATGATTCAATCAAGTATCATATAATGTACCCCCGTGAGTGCTATCCGGACACTCATATGTAACAAATACTAATATGTCTGTTTCTACGGTGAAATCCGTGGTAGCGCTACTACCCCAAGCAGGGATTGTCAGTCTCAAATGGATCCATCTACTAGTACTCGCACTATAACACCCGCTTTTGTGACCTGAGGATAATTCGGTAATTTTCTCTAATTCGATATTATTATTATTGTTATATTTTAAATATTTTATATTTATGTGTTTTGATTTATAACTTAGGAAATTCGGTAAAAAAGGATTAATTGTGACTAGTGAATTATTACTCATCTTAAATAGTTATAGTTCACGGTACAATAAAATAGTTTTCCTGCGACTGGTATTTAGGTTCCAGACAATAGGCTTAGAAGGTGAGTAATATTACACTGTTTAATGTGAGGTGGGTTAGGAATAGGCCGACATATTTCCAACTTTCCTAAATAAACTCCTAATACCCTATTTCTTAAATTTCATTTCATACAAAACTATAACTAAATAAATAAGTGAAGAATCAAAGTTCTTAAGGCTGTGATTTTGCTAGTTCCTGATTTCATCATTACCATCAAGCTAATAACTTTCAAAAAGTGTAAGTATGCATTTATATTTCATGTTGAGTATTATAGAATATGCTAAGGTTAGTAACTTGGTTATGAGAGTGAAGCTTAAATTGTGATTGTTTGATGGTATATGATAATACTTAGTGTTTTTATGTGTTTATAAGCTAAATTCAGGGTGTTCTTCATGGTTTTATTATGGAACTTGAATAGTAAAAGAAATTAGGTTGGAATGAATATGTGAAATTAGTGTAAAGAGAGATTGGATTGAGTTTATATGATGCTTGTAATTGCTTTGTATTGTTGTATGCACTTAGATGATGTAAGTTGTGTGATGTGACGCAAAAAGTCATGTTTTTAAGTATGATATTCCACACTTTTTGGACACATCTTTAGTGAAAACATTCCAAAACAATCTTTATTTACTAAAATTCACTAAAGTGCTCCAAATATAGGCGTTGCTACAAAAATCACTAAAAACGTCCAAATAACGAGCAAAACAGAGCGAATAAACAACAACCAATTCTCACACCCTCATTTACCTTATGTTAAGCACATTCTAACCTTATGGTATGTTGTAATAGGTAAAAACGAGATGGTAGAATCAAGAATCATGCAAATTGGGTGAAGAACGGAAGAGATACGGCTTCTACAGATCGTTAAAAGGCATTCCAAACATGCTTAAGCTACACACATCCAATTTCTATGAGATTGGTACCATTAGAAGCGTAACGGAATTACGAAGCCGTGAGCGAAAGAATCGGGTCAAACGGACGTGTAACGAAGGAGATAGGCCGTTTTAAGCAACGCAGAAAAGCCGAAACACCACGTATACGGCCTTGGCAAGCCGTATACGGCCTTTACACACCGTATATGTGACACCCTCAAATTTCGGTTTGCGGAAGCTGTCGGGTCGGGTGTCACTAAATCAAATATCACCGCATAAGATACATAATGAACGACTCTAAATGAGACGTTTGAAAATAATTATACATTTCCCAAAATAGAACGTTTACAACGTTATGAGTTTAATAATAATTTCCAAATACATAATTTGAAAATACTAAAGTAGATACAGAGTTGTCCCAATTGTTGAAAATATGCGACTCGAACTAATAAGATCTTGTAGCGATCCTAATCCTGCTGGGCAACCTGAGAACACATGCTAAAACAGGTCAGCTATAAAGCTGGTGAGTTCATAGGATGGTTAGTTGAAAACATAAAGTAATAAAACAATTTATGTTTTGTAAAGTTGTTTCCAAAATCAGTGATTTTTGATATGTAATACGTTGAAGTTTGTAACGCCAATGTGTAAAGGTCTAATCTAGGTATTTCATACCTAACTAGTTTGAATTGTAAGTCTACCATTGAAATTGTTTGTCTAACTTAATGTTCAATTACCCCGATATGGTTGGTTGCATTGTTACAAGTTACTTAGACTTGTTTGTCTTAAATTGATACAAGTTACAACGACTTGTTTGTTTGAAAATGCTACAAGTACAACGACTTGTCTGATTGAAAATGATACAAGTACAACGACTTGTCTGCTTGAAAATGATACAAGTACCACGACTTGTCTGCTTGAAAATAATACAAGTACAACGACTTGTCTGATTGAAAATGATACAAGTACAACGACTTGTCTGCTTGAAAATAATACAAGTACCACGACTTGTCTGCTTGAAAATAATACAAGTACAACGACTTGTCTGATTGAAAATGATACAAGTACAACGACTTGTCTGCTTGAAAATAATACAAGTACAACGACTTGTCTGATTGAAGTTGTGCCCACTGCAATACCGTGGCATCGTTTTGTACCCACTTTACCGTGGTATCGTTTTGTGCCCGCTGCAATACCGCGGCATCGTTTCTGAAGTGCTCGAGAGCATAGTTGAAATGTAGAGCTAGTAGTACTACGACATACTAGCTATTGCAAATAAGTGTCGACCGTACAACGACGCGTCCGACTTGAATGATTGTGTTTGTATGATTGTATGTATACTAATATACATAAATATTATTGAAGTTAGCACCAAGTGCTCATGATAATATATAGACATGTAGATATATATATATATATATATATAGATACATATATTTGTCAAATGAGCAGACGTAAGTAACAATCGTGACACGCATGAAAATAGTTGATTGTATCTAAATACGTATAAGCAAATATTTAGATATTAAGTAATACGTTGGTCCTAGGTATGCATACTCATCACCTAGTTGAATTGTATTAGTATAAAGGATCTATACTAACATATGATGCTATCGTATACTTCTAGCCTAAAGCCTAGCAAGTATATTTGGGTTTTGAATTGTATTGGCAATATTAGTTCCTAAAAGAGAAACTGATCCTGTAAATGTATGTATGTCGTCTAGTGTAGGTAGAACTAACCAGTTCTAATGTATTTGATAATATTGTCCCGCGACAATATGGCCAATGAATAGTAATAACTATATCCAGTTATACCTAAGTAATTGTTTTCCAACAATCTGATAGTGTACGATTGTGACCTATCTAGGTTAGGTCTTGATATTGTTCCAAAACAATGTGTTGGGTGTAATTCCTAAGTATTACACATTTGTATTACATACAGTAATAAGATTGATTGTGAATTATAAAAGATTATTAATATAATTCGAAAACAGTTGTTGTGCATGTGTTTCACCCCAAAAACAGTAAAACAGTTGAAAGAGTTGGGCTATGAAACTCACCTGTGAATTGTTAGCGATACGATGATACGCGCGTCGTCCAAATGGTAACCTTCTAGTGTCCTAAACACGTGAGGTTATATAAGTATGAGACAAATCAGTTTGTCTAAGCGAGTTGTTCATGTGTGCATTTGTTGCTGAAGTCTGGGAATGGTGTACGGGGGTCCGGGGGCAGCGCCCCTGGTAGCGGGGTCCAAGGGGCGGCAGCCCCTGGCGGGGTCCAAGGGGCAGAGCCCCTGGCTGGGGTCGAGCTGCCAGGTCAGCTTGGAAAATTTTTATTTCTACTACTTTACTTTAAAGAAAACGTGTTCGGAATCCAAATTCGGGTAAAATCGAGTGGTAAAATTTGGTTGTCAATACTTAGTGAAAAACATAGGTTTTTAAGGTTCTGCGACGTCAGATGCGACGTCAGATGCGACGTCAGCTGCGACGTAGGGTCGTGCGTCGCTATGTGCGACGTCGCAATTTAATGCGACGTTGTGCGTTACGTCGCAATGTGCGACGTTTAAGATTTACTGCGACGTAGGGTGTTACGTCGCATCATGCGACGTTGAGATGTTTTTGCGACGTTGGCTGCGACGTCGGCTGCGACGTCGCAGCACTGTTTTTGGTCTCTGCGACGTAGCGATCTGATCGCCGGAGTTTGAGCCGAAAACGAGTTTTCCGGCCTCCGTTGAGTCTGATTCTTTTACCCAACCCGTAACTAAGTATTTTAAGCTTATCTAAACCGCAAACAAGCAAAATAACAAGGTTTTCAGAGATTTCGAGAATTGTCGGAAACTTACAAATCCGCGCGAGGAGAATCCGAAAATATAGGATTGTAGATCGTTGCGTGGTGATCGTTTTTCCCTAAAGGAGCTTTGAGATTGGAGGTCGTTTGACGGTGGTTTTTGGCGGATTATGGTGGTGGTGGTGGTAGGTTGTAGAGAGAGAGATGAGAGAAAAGGTAGGTGAAAAAGAAGAAGAAAATGAAGAAATGAGGTGGGAGTTTGGGTTTTTGTTAAAACTCAGATCCCTAACTCGTGTACTGTGGTCTCCAACCACAGTACAAAATGTCTGTGATTTCGTACCCGTTTAAAATGTAGATTTATTATTTAAATCCATAATTTTGTTTATATCATTTTGTAGATATTTTTAATAAAATATTTCACTTGAACTATAAAATGTCATTATTCAAAGTTTAAAATCGGCGCGAAATTTGACTTTTTGACCGGGTGTTACATTCTCCCCCTGTTAAGAAAATTTCGTCCCGAAATTTAAAGTGATGTCAGGGTTGCGCCTGGTCTGGGGAGCAATGCACGTACGAGGTATTTGTTGAATAGATTGCAGACACATGATGTCTATAACGAGGTTGAATAGCAGTCACTCCATGACCGCATCATGTTTAATCGTTGTGGTCACATTCTGACTGTTTTGTAATTGGTTATATCAGGGCTGAGCGATTTATCGTTGAGTCGATTAGTCTACTGAAAGTAAACATTGAGTTTGGTTGGTGAGTGTTCTATCGATTGGTCTGCTGAAAGCAAACTTTGGGTTTTATGTGGGCCTAGGTCAACTAGCCCTAAGATGTGATCGACATTAAGTCGTTAAAATGATGGTGGGGACAATAAGTACACGTTTAGCGAATCTAAAATTGAAGAGTTATGTTTTCGAGGAGAGGTTGTACTTACATTATTGTTGGAGATTTATTTGATTTACTCGGAGTCGATTAGGTGAATTTTGCGTCTTTTTGGGCAGTCCTTCTTGTAATGACCAGGTTCCTTACATTTGAAGCATATCCTTCGAGAGTCGGGATTGGCGGGAACTCTGCAGTCCCGGATTACGTGACCATATCGTTGGCATCTTTCGCAGGGTAATCCGCAAAATCCGTCATGATGACGTTTGCAGCCGTGACAAAATGGTTTGTTACCCGCATAGCCTTGTCTGTCGTTGGGTTCAGCAGCGTAGGACCTCAAGGGTTCAGGTTGATTCGTTGGGTTTTGGCTAGAGCTGGAACTTCCATTTCCTTTTTGTTGATTGTTTTCTGTTGCAGGTGGCCCACGTCGAACCACCTGTGCCATGAGTCTGTGGGCCATGCGAATAGCCTCTTCAATAGTAGTGGGTTTAGAGGCGGTGACCATTCCCTCAATTAGCAACGGGAGTCCACCAATGTACCTCCCGATTCGTTTGTTTTCAGGGTTTACTATGTTTGGACAAAGGGATGCTAGTTGTTGGAAGCGATTGGTATATGTTTCAATGTCATTGTCCTTTACGGTGAGATACCAAAGTTCGTCCTCAAGTTTGTGAAGTACTTCGATGGGACAATACTTGTCCTTCATGAGTTGTTTCAGGTCTTCCCACGGAAGTTCGTGAGCAGTGTTGTTTCCTACAGTTCGGGCGTGAAAATTCCACCAGGTAGAGGCATCATCCTGGAGGGTGTACGTGGCGTACAAGACTTTGCAGTCGTCGGGGCAGTTGCACATGTGGAAAATAGATTCAATTCTCTCGAACCATCGAATTAATCCGACAGCTCCTTCAGTTCCGACGAAGTTTGGTGGCTCGCACCTCAGGAAATCCCTAAAAGTGCAAGGCTTTACTTGGCTATGAGTAGCTAGAGTCGCAGTCACTGCTTGATTAATGATTTGATCTTGCTCAGCTCGAGTGAAAGTTGGTCGTTTAGGTGGCATGATTCTTGAACAAGAATGAAATGACAAAGTGTGAGATCTTTAATCAAAGATGATGATTATTACAATGACATAAGTAGCTAACTTGAGTTGAAATTTATGATACACGGGATCCTACGATCCTTGACGTTGAAGTTTTTGATATTGTAGGTGGCAGGCGCATCACTGCCCTTTTGTATTGTTGATACAACAGTTTAAGTAACCGTTGTCTAGTTTTCTTTAGTTAAGTTATCATGAATCTCATGTTTTCCGAGTGTTGTGACCAGTTGAGTTGTAGTTTCTAGGTGCGGTCGTACCATGACCGAGTTGCGTTTTCTATGTAGTCAATCCAAGACTATGTTGTTGTGGGTAGTCCAATGGACTATATCGTAGTACTAGAATATCGTACGGCCATTCATACCTGTGTATGTGACAACTACCGTGTTCTCGGTGGTGTTGAAGCAGGGTCCACCAACACAACCCATGTGTGTGGTGACATCATTGTGTATTTATTGATTAAAGCATTACATGCTAAATTGGTAGTATATACATATATGGTGTACACGTAACTATGCAAGCATACGTACATAATAAGAGTCAGGTGTGGCACCTCGTGCCCAGTGAAGTAAGGGTATATGTATATGTGTCAGTCGTACATGCAACTATAACAAGTCTACATGCATAATTGAAGTAGCACCAAGTGCTATAATGCAGTGCTATCAGCACAGTAATTGAAATACTAATATTTTGTAATTGTAGTACCAAAGTACCATGAAACGCAGCACTACGTGCTGTAATGAAGTGCCCGCGGCATTGAAATTGTAGTACCCGTGTACTATGAGTGTGGCATCAACATGCTATAATTTGTAGTGTTGACCTATTGTGAAGGTTGCACTAACGTGCTCAAGTTGTGGTATTAACATACCTTGAAATCGTAGCACTACGTGCCATGTATTGTTTGATTTGTAGCCCCAAAGCCAAAATGTGTTTGAAGTTCGAATTTCTCAGTTGTAACACAGAAGCTAAAGTGTGAGTGCCAAGGCACTAAAGTATTGAATTGATTGATGTACATGATCAAATTGTGATTCGAAAAAAATTTTGTTGTGGACTTAGTCAACACTAATCCGATTGTGATCCATATGGTCAAAGTTGAAAAGTTGTCAGTTTGTTTTAAGTTTCGTGAAGGTTTAGCATGTGCGGGTTTCCATTCCCATTGATGACGTTTGTACCTCCTTCCCGAGGTTCAGTGATATAGGTGATATCCTCCTATGCGTACATAAGGAGAAAAATGTCGAGTCGTGATAGTCAAGAAGACGGCGATGTGCCTCTTCACGGGTAAATAATAGTACAGCGGAATTTTGTTGTATATACATACTTATTATATATATAGGTATGTAATAGTAGTACACGTGTAAGGCCTATTAATATATACCTACAGTACATATAATAGCCTAAAATGTCTAGCACATAACAATCAGAGTCAACTACGCATTCCTGTTTCAGTATAACCCCTTTCAAATCTTACATCATCTTTATTTAATTGTACATAGTTAGCTACGCTATGTTAAATTAAACTCGTATGATGTAATCCCTGAACCAGTCATACCTAACGAGGAATACTGCCTAACGGTCATAGTCTAGGCCCTCTAAATGCAACCTAGTTCACTATAACCTTAGGCTCTGATACCAATCTGTGACACCCTCAAATTTCGGTTTGCGGAAGCTGTCGGGTCGGGTGTCACTAAATCAAATATCACCGCATAAGATACATAATGAACGACTCTAAATGAGACGTTTGAAAATAATTATACATTTCCCAAAATAGAACGTTTACAACGTTATGAGTTTAATAATAATTTCCAAATACATAATTTGAAAATACTAAAGTAGATACAGAGTTGTCCCAATTGTTGAAAATATGCGACTCGAACTAATAAGATCTTGTAGCGATCCTAATCCTGCTGGGCAACCTGAGAACACATGCTAAAACAGGTCAGCTATAAAGCTGGTGAGTTCATAGGATGGTTAGTTGAAAACATAAAGTAATAAAACAATTTATGTTTTGTAAAGTTGTTTCCAAAATCAGTGATTTTTGATATGTAATACGTTGAAGTTTGTAACGCCAATGTGTAAAGGTCTAATCTAGGTATTTCATACCTAACTAGTTTGAATTGTAAGTCTACCATTGAAATTGTTTGTCTAACTTAATGTTCAATTACCCCGATATGGTTGGTTGCATTGTTACAAGTTACTTAGACTTGTTTGTCTTAAATTGATACAAGTTACAACGACTTGTTTGTTTGAAAATGCTACAAGTACAACGACTTGTCTGATTGAAAATGATACAAGTACAACGACTTGTCTGCTTGAAAATGATACAAGTACCACGACTTGTCTGCTTGAAAATAATACAAGTACAACGACTTGTCTGATTGAAAATGATACAAGTACAACGACTTGTCTGCTTGAAAATAATACAAGTACCACGACTTGTCTGCTTGAAAATAATACAAGTACAACGACTTGTCTGATTGAAAATGATACAAGTACAACGACTTGTCTGCTTGAAAATAATACAAGTACAACGACTTGTCTGATTGAAGTTGTGCCCACTGCAATACCGTGGCATCGTTTTGTACCCACTTTACCGTGGTATCGTTTTGTGCCCGCTGCAATACCGCGGCATCGTTTCTGAAGTGCTCGAGAGCATAGTTGAAATGTAGAGCTAGTAGTACTACGACATACTAGCTATTGCAAATAAGTGTCGACCGTACAACGACGCGTCCGACTTGAATGATTGTGTTTGTATGATTGTATGTATACTAATATACATAAATATTATTGAAGTTAGCACCAAGTGCTCATGATAATATATAGACATGTAGATATATATATATATATATATATAGATACATATATTTGTCAAATGAGCAGACGTAAGTAACAATCGTGACACGCATGAAAATAGTTGATTGTATCTAAATACGTATAAGCAAATATTTAGATATTAAGTAATACGTTGGTCCTAGGTATGCATACTCATCACCTAGTTGAATTGTATTAGTATAAAGGATCTATACTAACATATGATGCTATCGTATACTTCTAGCCTAAAGCCTAGCAAGTATATTTGGGTTTTGAATTGTATTGGCAATATTAGTTCCTAAAAGAGAAACTGATCCTGTAAATGTATGTATGTCGTCTAGTGTAGGTAGAACTAACCAGTTCTAATGTATTTGATAATATTGTCCCGCGACAATATGGCCAATGAATAGTAATAACTATATCCAGTTATACCTAAGTAATTGTTTTCCAACAATCTGATAGTGTACGATTGTGACCTATCTAGGTTAGGTCTTGATATTGTTCCAAAACAATGTGTTGGGTGTAATTCCTAAGTATTACACATTTGTATTACATACAGTAATAAGATTGATTGTGAATTATAAAAGATTATTAATATAATTCGAAAACAGTTGTTGTGCATGTGTTTCACCCCAAAAACAGTAAAACAGTTGAAAGAGTTGGGCTATGAAACTCACCTGTGAATTGTTAGCGATACGATGATACGCGCGTCGTCCAAATGGTAACCTTCTAGTGTCCTAAACACGTGAGGTTATATAAGTATGAGACAAATCAGTTTGTCTAAGCGAGTTGTTCATGTGTGCATTTGTTGCTGAAGTCTGGGAATGGTGTACGGGGGTCCGGGGGCAGCGCCCCTGGTAGCGGGGTCCAAGGGGCGGCAGCCCCTGGCGGGGTCCAAGGGGCAGAGCCCCTGGCTGGGGTCGAGCTGCCAGGTCAGCTTGGAAAATTTTTATTTCTACTACTTTACTTTAAAGAAAACGTGTTCGGAATCCAAATTCGGGTAAAATCGAGTGGTAAAATTTGGTTGTCAATACTTAGTGAAAAACATAGGTTTTTAAGGTTCTGCGACGTCAGATGCGACGTCAGATGCGACGTCAGCTGCGACGTAGGGTCGTGCGTCGCTATGTGCGACGTCGCAATTTAATGCGACGTTGTGCGTTACGTCGCAATGTGCGACGTTTAAGATTTACTGCGACGTAGGGTGTTACGTCGCATCATGCGACGTTGAGATGTTTTTGCGACGTTGGCTGCGACGTCGGCTGCGACGTCGCAGCACTGTTTTTGGTCTCTGCGACGTAGCGATCTGATCGCCGGAGTTTGAGCCGAAAACGAGTTTTCCGGCCTCCGTTGAGTCTGATTCTTTTACCCAACCCGTAACTAAGTATTTTAAGCTTATCTAAACCGCAAACAAGCAAAATAACAAGGTTTTCAGAGATTTCGAGAATTGTCGGAAACTTACAAATCCGCGCGAGGAGAATCCGAAAATATAGGATTGTAGATCGTTGCGTGGTGATCGTTTTTCCCTAAAGGAGCTTTGAGATTGGAGGTCGTTTGACGGTGGTTTTTGGCGGATTATGGTGGTGGTGGTGGTAGGTTGTAGAGAGAGAGATGAGAGAAAAGGTAGGTGAAAAAGAAGAAGAAAATGAAGAAATGAGGTGGGAGTTTGGGTTTTTGTTAAAACTCAGATCCCTAACTCGTGTACTGTGGTCTCCAACCACAGTACAAAATGTCCGTGATTTCGTACCCGTTTAAAATGTAGATTTATTATTTAAATCCATAATTTTGTTTATATCATTTTGTAAATATTTTTAATAAAATATTTCACTTGAACTATAAAATGTCATTATTCAAAGTTTAAAATCGGCGCGAAATTTGACTTTTTGACCGGGTGTTACAGTATACGGCCTTGGCAAGCCGTATACGGCCCCCTATACCCCATATACGGTTTTTGGTGGTCTAGGGGTGGCTTGGTTGGCTTCCTTCATGCTTGGTTTGCTTGTACGATGCGTTTCGGTGCTTGTACGTATCAATTCCTTTGGCTCCAAGTTTGGCTTCAACTTTGGCTCCAAGATTGGCTCCATGGCTCATTACTTTGGCTCCAAGTTGATCTTCACCTATAAATAGATGGCCTCCTCCACCATTTCATTCACACCTCACACCTTTCATCATTCACTTTCTCTCTCACACACTCTTTCTTTCTCTACTTTCTCTCTCTAGCACTACTCTTAGGAGTTAGAGGAGAATTGTTCTTGTAGTTAGTTCCTCTCTCTAGTTTCTCTCTCTAGCACTACTCTTAGGAGTTAGAGGAGAACTAGAGAGAGATTAGTTATGTAGTTAATTAGTAGAAGCTAGCATTGTAATACTTGGATATTGTACGAAGAAATACAAGTTGTTATTCTGCTCGCAATTCGTATCGGTATTATCTATCCTTTCTATTATTAATTTGTCATATTGTTCTTGTTTGATGTATGTGATTTATTAATATTAGAAATCTTTATTGTTACGCATTGTGAGTAGTGTGCTTGTATGTTTGTCATGATTTAAATAGTAGTGATGATGTTACTGCAAATATATGATATTGGGATAATATCATTATGAAACAATGGAGGTAACGTTATACGGCTTTCATTTGTATAGCGCTGGAAACATCACGAATGTGTGGAGTACGAAACGTGGAAGCTATGAAAGTTGTGGGCACAATCCGTTGGGAAATAATGTCCCGATTATTATATAATTGGGAGTTGTTATACTTTGTTATCTGTCTAAACTTATCCTGAATATAGATCTAGTGTCTCTTACCCTTTCCAGACTTTCACGTGACTGTTGTCCTTAGGATAGGACTTTGCAAACCCTAATACTACGTAAATACAGTTATCTCCAGTTACAGTATGAAGCTATGAACTTTCCATAAAACGGCACAGTACTTCGTATAGCGTTGGAAACACCACTAGTGGAGTACAAATACGTGGAAGCTAAGGAAATGCCGTAGGACTGTTTCATCGTGGATTACCTAGAAGTGACCCTTCTAGAACTCGGGTCTAGGAATTAAAGCTGTGGAAATGCTCGTTGCCCTGTACACCGTTATTACACCTAAGATCTGGAAAACTGTGGAAATGCTTAAATGCCCGGTACACCGTTAGTACATCTAGGATTTGGAACACTGTGGAAATGCCTAATTGCCTTGTACACCGTGATTGTTCCTAGGGATGAACGCCTGCATGTAAAGGAGGGTCTATGTTTATGACGGTAGAATATATGCTTCAATGAATGAATACAGAGTTCTGTCAAGAGGGCTTAATGCCCATAAACATTGCTTAACTCTACAATACCGATAGTTTAGAATAACAACAGTTAACAACCAGTACACAGTTAGATAATAACAAATAGACTTAGGGGTTAAGAAAGGTCAGTAAATACAATTGCGGCCTGTTGCCTTATGCCTGCTCCCTAGATAAATCAAGGGTGACTTTGTCTTATTCAAGCAAAAGTTCAGGGGGGTTTGAAACCAGTCTGATCTGATCAGGGTTCATGATAGCCTAGGTACTCAGTGACATACGTATTTAGATCCGGAACTAAATAAGTAGGGTCCTAGTGTTTACAACTAAGTTTATCTGTCTGTTAAATGACTGTGTCCCCAATAAGCATCATCCTAACTGTATGCTATCCTAAATCATGGTGAACCACGTCTTTGTTATGTTTAAGTGTTACATATATGCTAGCTTCCCTTTACTTTTATGCTTTATTAGTTTAGTAGTTTTAATTAAATAAAAACCCAAAAACAATAACCTATCCACTTATCCAAAACCCTAGCTTGATTACTAAGTTATCCGAACTAGCTCCGTTTCAATTCTGCCGTCGTGAGGAACGACCCTGGATCATCCTTACCATATACTAGTATCAGGTATTCGTACCAAGTACCAGTAGATAGTACGGAGGATTAGGCTCCCCAGACAAAATATAAATTTAAAACTACCCACTGACGCCGTGCCTAGCGGAAAGATCTGCAACGACGGGAAGAGATTCCTGATCCGACCGTTGTGTGCGCGTCATTGTGGCATAAAATTGATTTGGTTGCTTGAAATTGGTATTGTGAAATTCAAGGGTAAAATTCGCCGATACAGGTTCAAGGGTAAAATTCGTCGATACAGGTTCAAGGGTAAAATTCGCCGGGTTTAAATAGTTTATTCCGAGATGTTTATAGTTTATTAAGTTTTAAAATGTATTAAAGCTCGACATGTCATTTGCTTAATAATTAATGCTAATATAATATAGTGTTTTTATAATCTTCAAATCATTAGGCGCATAAAATCGACTAATAATAAAAAGTTGGAATCAAAATGAAAGATGATAGGAGTGTTCAATAAAATACAAAGTTAAAGATTCTTGCTTGATCTAAATCAGAATATTAGAAAAAACCCATATTACAATGGTTCGATTGTTTTTGTTAAGTAACAATGATTATTGACTGGAACTATATAAACTATGATACTCCCTCCGTCCCAAAATAATTGTCCACCAACAAAAAACACGCAGTTTAATAAAAGTACAATCATTACTGCTTTCTCTTTCTTACTTTTTGCTCAATGACAGTTTTACCCTTAAACAATTAATTACTACTTTCTTTAAAGTTTGTAATAACAATTTCAATTGAGGGTAATATGGTAATCACGACCAAAATTTCCTTTCTATATTTGGAAGTGGACAATTAATTTGGGACGTCCGAAAAAGAAAACATGGACTATATTTTTGAGACGGAGGTAGTATTATATTGATAAAAATAACAATAATGATAATAAAAAAATCAACAATGTATATGTATGTCAACATTAAGTTACCTTTTAGTTTAGTTGCAATTTTGTTGTCTTTTGTATACAAAAGAGTTTTTTTTATCCGAGCGTTGCAGTGGCGGGGTTTAAGATTAGTATTATTTTGGATAATAAACTAATAATTAAATGTCAAGATGTAAAAAAACAAATGTGTTAATATACAAATATGAAATTCAAGTTATTATAATGTAGATATCGATCGAAAGTTATACAACACAACATCCTAATAAAGCAAATAACATTGTGGAATGACGAAAAATTCAAAATTGCTATTTGTATGTTCTATATATACTTGTAATTTTCATTGCAATATATTTATTCTATTTTTCTTCACTCGCGTATGATAACGTGTCATTAAGGTGCAGCATCATACATCCACCATTATTGACATGGTACATGCCATCCAATTATAAAATAAGTATTTGAAAATATCGTCATAAGGGACGCAATTATTACAACGGGAATAATTAAAATAGATTGTCGGTTTTAGAATTTTACATTAGAAAAATAAAAATTTTATATTTTTTCTTTTTGGTAAGTTAATTTCTTAATAATTATTATTCACACATGTAAAACCATCATCAATTTTTTAACATTATTATAATCTACATATATATTTGATCATGATATATATCCTATGAACTAATACATTTCACACACACACACACACACACACACACACACACACACACACACACACACACACACACACACACACACACACATATATATATATATATATATATATATATATATATATATATTCTTTTTTGATATATAAGCTAGGTTGAATAAAATATAATTTTAGAATATTTTATTAATGACAGTAAGAAAATAAACAAATATATAAATAATTATGCTAGATGGTTTTTATTTTATATTAGAAAATAAATGAGGTGAGTCTGGAATAGTTTATTGAGTATGAATAGGTTAGGAATAGTTTCAATCACCTTTGGTGATTGTATGTGCCAGAATGGAATTCATTGGTGTACTTTCACCCAATTGTATTAAATCTCTAAAAATTAGTACCTCGTAATGCAAACCGTATGTAAGTGCCTTATTTCTGTTACTCATCTCATAATGCAGTAATGCACATATTGCTTTTTTTTTTAACTAGTTAAGATTTAAGATTTTTCTTCACATATAATTTATATATACATAACTTATTTTGAACTTTTAATTATCATACATACAAAAAAAAATAGTGAATAGATTTATATAAGAGAAGTTAAAATATAAAATTAATTATGTTTTTTAAATCATTTTTTAAAACTAAAATATGATAATTTCGTGAAACTACATGAACAAAAGAAAGGTATTTTACAACCTTTTGAATAGTTTTCATGCTTAATATTAATTTTATATTTATATTATTATGAAAAAAAAATTGGCATTGAATTTTAATTTGTAATTTAATATAAACTAGGTGTGAGTATTAGAAATTATTTTTATATAAATGTTTGATCTTTTCGAGGGCCGATTTTGTCACACCCCCAAAATTATTGTGCAGCGGAAGTCAACCCGGGGCGTGACTAATTAGAAATCATTACACATAATCATAAGCAAACGACCTCTAAATGAAACGTTTGAAATTAGTAGTTACATAACCAAAATAAAGTGTTTACAAAGTTGCGAGTTTGCAAATATTTCTAGAAATTTCAAATCATAACTAGTAGTACAAAAATAATGCAATGAAATTTCCAAATGTTGGTAAGCATGCTACTCGAGCTAGCATATCCTGTAGTAATCCTAGTCCTGTTGTGAACCTGAGAATACATGCTAAAACGGGTCAACAATAATGTTGGTGAGCTCATAGGTTTACATAGTTATAATCATAGTTTAAAACGTAGTATAAAAATCATAGTTGGAATCGTAGTAAAGATCATAGATTAAATCGTAGTCTAAACCATAGTTTAAAATCCATAGTCGAGAACCTAGTAAGAATCGTAGTTGAAATCAAAGAAAAAGGTCATAGTTGAGATCATAGTTCAAAGCATAGTTCAAAAATCGGAGTACAAGTCTCAAGTTTTCAAAGTTGTCAAAGTTTCCAAAGTTTTCCAAAAGTGCCAAATCAAAGTATGTCATTTCTAAAACCGATGTTTAACCATAGATGGATTCGTAATTGTTATCGTAGTGGAACTCATAATTGTTATCGTAGTCATCCCGTAGTTGTCATCGTAGTGGGGATCGTAGTTGTTATCGTAGTTCCCCCGTAGTTGTTATCATAGTGGGGCTCGTAGTTGTTATCGTAGTTCCCCCGTATTTGTTATCATAGTTGCTTCATAGTCGTATTATACAATACGTAAAAGTATTTTCACAAAAATAGTTCACAATATAGTACAAAATAGTTCATAAAACATAGTTCAAGTAGTTCATAGTAAATCATAGAAAACGAGCATTAAATAGTTCGCAAACAGTTCATAAGTAGTTTCAGAGTAGTTCGCAAAACAGTTCCCAAGTAGTTCGTAAAATAGAGACAAAGTAGTTTATAAAACAGAGCATGTATCTCACCCCAAAGCAGTTAAAAACAGTTTAAAAAGTGGGGCTATGAACTCACCTGTGGGTGCTAGTGTTCCTAAACGCAAGTAATATCCAATCTGTAACCTCCTAACGTCCTAAACGTAAGAGACATATTAACATAAGTATTTGCCGGTTTGTCAAATAATGCAAATGATTTAATTGTTTTGAAAGATCGTTTGAGTTGAAATGTGTACGATTGGTTGGTGATGATATTCTGAAATTCATTTGTATTTCTCGAGTTGTGTCATTTTTTACGCGTATGTATATATATAAAAAAAGTTTATTTTGTTATATATATACATATAATGTCATTGTATATATATAATTAGTTCATCGTATGTGTCTAAAAATATGCGTTCCGTTCGTTTTAAACAACCGTTATAAAATTATTTGTTGTGCTTTAGTATATATATATATAAGTATGGATACATATACATATATATATATATAGCATTTGTGTCATCGTATATATATAAGTATGTATGTATATATATATAGTTCGTTTCGTCGTATATATATATATATATATGTATATCGTTTGTTTCATTGTATATATATATAAAATTGATTTCGTCATCGTATATATATATATATATATATATATATATATATATATATATATATATATGTAACATCCTCTCATGTAGCCTGGTACTTTTCTATTTAAATTGTGTATTTAATTGCTTTAGAAATTTAATTGTGATAAATTGTTTTGTTGTGAAACTTGGTGAAATAGGTCTCAGGACTTATTGTGGTTAGTAAAATGTTGTTTGTTTTAAAATATTAAAGTTGACGGTACAATAAAATAAATTTCTCGCAACTGATTTTTAGGTTCCAGGCAATAGATTTAGAGCGGGTATAAAATACCCACAATATTAAGTCGGTTAAAGATGGAGACCGACCTTTTATTTTTACTTTACCAATTCCTTGTTCTTACTCATTTTCATTTCAAATAAAACTTAAAACCCTAATCAAATCCTTGCCAATTAAATCAAGATCAAACAATAAGATTTGTGGATTGAAGTAGTGAATCATCATCATCTCCTATCATCTATCACTTTGTGCATCTTTCAATTGTAAGTAAACTTCACTTCATAAACCTAGATGTTAGATTACATGATGATATTGAAGAATTGGATGATTACTTGAATTTTATTATAACCTTGTTGTGGTATATGATATAAAGTGATGATTATTGATTGATGTGGTTGTTGTAATTCAAGTTCTCAAACCATGATTGAAGCTAGTTAAAAATCTAATGGGTTTTATGATTTTGGTATGAATTTGATGATAGTTGAGGTTAATTGAAGTTGTTAGTAGTTATAGGATGTTCCTTTGATGTTAAAAACATTGGTTTGTCGAGTTTGGTGCCTGGAGATTTGATTTTGGTAATTAGAGTTCGTGCAGGGAATTAACCTGCAGCTGCTGCTGCAATATATGAACAACCCGGCGGGTCTTGACCTTTAGCCGGCGGCTAAACAGCCTAGCCGGCGGTCAGAGGACCCAAACCGGCGGGTGCCAGAAGCTTTAAAACGCAAAATTGTTCTGTTGATGAAAATTTTAAATCACCCGGTGGGTGACAGTTGGTAGCCGGCGGCTACTCAGTTTAGCCGGCGGCTAAGTGAGCCCACCCGGCAGCTTGTGTCCCCAGTCCAGCAATTCTTGTGTTTGTTAAATTATATGCTTAGTTGATTGTAACAATGATAAATTAATAAAGTTAATTGATGATAGTTGTAGGTTGATTAATAATACATGATTAGGAACCTTATAACTTGGATGATTGCTGTGTCAAGTTCTTAGTATTACAAGTTAATATAAGTTATGCGTTGATGATTTTGATGACTAACTTATATTTGATTATTGATTCTCAGATCCTCCGAAAGATAAGTGATTCCAGGTTCTGAGTTGTTGAAGACGAAGGTATCGGTGAGTGGATTCAAAACTCACCATTTGACTTAGTTGTAATCATTTGATTACAACGGGTAAACGTAGATATGATTATAGATTTATTTAATCATTATTGTTGATTGTATATCTATGTGCTATATGTGATCTTTGGATATTGGTTGTCAATGAGGTCGACAAGTTGATGAACTGTTGGTTGGGTTAGTTGGTTATCATGTGAATGATACAGGGATATGCTTCATCTGTTGTGTGTATTGAACTGTATCTGGGTAGGATAACCACTAGCTATCGGTCTCGTCCGTTATGGCCATACGGATATGGTTGGATAAGAGTTTTTGGGGAGCCACCCGGGTACTATGGTTATCCTCAGAACCACCGATCCTCATTATATTGTTGTTGATTGATGTATTTGCGGTTATTTGATGTAATTGGTGGTTATGCTAAGTTGAATGTTGGGTGATGAACTCTCTCACTTAGCTATGTGCTAATCCCTCATATTTAATTCCTGCAGTTTTTGTTAGATAGATGGGTAGCAGGAAAAGGATGCTTTTGAAGCAAGGATAGTTTGACAGCAAGCTACTCTGATCCGTTTTGTACTAAACTAGTTTGGTTTTATATAATGCCCCGACATATGTAATCTTTTGGACAGTTTCATATCGGTGTCACTTAAACTTATAAACTGTTTATGTAAATTAATATAATGTAAAGCAATAAATGTGTTCAAATTCCTACGCTTCCGTGTTCTTATTATAATATTAATATACCAAATGAGGGGTGTTATAAGTTGGTATCAGAGCGTGGTTTTGGGTTAATTGAGTATTGAAGAATGTTCAATCCCAAAACTGGAGCGTGTTATGTCAAACTTTTCTGGCTATGGGATTTAGCAATTGTTGATAATTGTTAGTAGATAGGTACTAACGATTAACAAATTTCAAGTGTTGTGTTGATTTCAGAAATGGCAGATAATGAGCAACCGACCACAACCCCAACAATGCCTCTCGGATTGAAGCTCCTCCTTTTGAAATTCATACTGAACATCATAATCTTGAGGGTACTTCTCGTCCAACGGGTGAAGAATCAAACAGGGATGAGTATGTACATGAGATAGAAGATGAGTTGATAATTCTTAGAGAATTCAAGAAGAAAGCTGAGGAAGCTGCTGCTTGACAATTGTTACAACAACAAACTTCTACTTTCGGTGCTAGTCCATCTTCTCAAACTAATAAGATATGTTCTTTCAAAACCTTTATGTCTAGCAAGCCACCGGAGTTCCATGGAAGTACAAATCCAACTGTAACCTTAAATTGGTTAAGAGATATGGAACGTAAATTTGATGTGACTCGTTGTGAGGAGGAATCCAAAGTTATGTTCGCTGTCCAATGTATGAAAGATGAAGCGATGGTTTGGTGGGACTCAGTTACTGGTCATTTAACAAAACAACAGAAGGAATCTATTCAATGGCATGATTTTCATCAAGCAGTGTGTAATCAATACTGTTCAGACTTTGATATGGCACGGATTAGGAGAGAATTTGTGAATCTTCAGCTAAAGGATAATATGACCATTGATGAGTTGATAGCCCAATTTACAGAAAAGCTTCGGTTTGTTCAACATTGGGTTCCTGATGATAAAACCAGAATCGAACAGTTTGTGGATACTTTACCGCATAACTACTGTACTACTGTGAGGTTGGCTAATAGTTTATCACATGCTTTTAATCTTGCACGATCGGTGGATAGTGATATTAGAGGTTTCCGTGAGTCACGGTCTAGGGATACTTCTTCTTCAAAGTCTAAAGCTGATTCTTCTAATAAAGGAAAATCAAATTCGCAGGGTAGTCGGCAGAGTAAGAAATTTGTTAGTAGAAGTGGTTCTTCTGGTAGTTCTAACTGGTGTGGTTCGTGTAGATCTAGGCATAATGGGCCGTGTACAGCACAAACCAATAAATGTTTGAAATGTGGAGAACTTGGTCATGAGATAAAGAATTGTCGGAATCCAAATTTTGTATGTTGGATTTGCAAGAAGGAGGGACATCGTGTGGGTCAATGTCCATAGGCAGGGAAGTCGGGGTCGGGTTCGGTCGGGAGTTCGGCATCTTCCGGGCAGAAGCGTAAAAATCCTCCGCCAGCAACCAGTAGGGCTTTTCAGATGACAGTCGATGAGGCTGTGCACACAGAAGATGTTATAACTGGTACATTTCTTATAAACTCTGTACCGGCGCGTGTGTTATTTGATTCGGGTGCTAATTGTACTTTCATATCTGTGTGTTTCTGTGACAAGTTGAAATTAGTGCCTACTGTGATAACCAAGCCTGTAGAAGTAGAGATTGTCAGTGGTAAGTTGGTTCTTGTTACCACATCGGTAACTGGAGCTAACATGGTGATTGATGACCAGACTTTCCCCATTTCTTTCTTATTGATGCCGATTCCCAGTTTTGATGTGATAATCGGTATGGATTGGTTGAGTCAGAATAAGGCTAGCATTGATTGTCACCAAAAGTTGATCCGAATCCCAATCTCTGATGGGTCATACGTTGTGGCTCGAGGAGAACGGGATAATGTGCCAATTCCTTTAATTAGCATGATGAAAGCTAGAAAATCGTTAACCAAAGGTTGTGAATCTTATTTAGCCTATGTAGTTGATGCCAAGCTTGAAAAGAAAACCATTTCCAATGTTCCGGTAGTTTGTGAATATCCGGAGGTGTTTCCAGATGAATTACCTGGTTTACCACCAGTTAGAGAAGTTGAATATCGTATTGATCTTGTTCCTGGCTCGTCGCCTATAGCCAAAGCTCCATATAGGTTTGCTCCATCTGAGATATGAGAAATGATGAATCAGATACAGGAGTTGTTGGATAAAGGGTTTATTAGACCTAGTTCTTCGCCGTGGGGTGCACCGGTATTGTTTGTGAAAAAGAAAGACGGGTCTTTTTGCATGTGTATCGATTATAGAGAACTGAACAAGAGAACAGTAAAGAACAAATACCCTCTACCCAGAATAGATGATTTATTTGATCAGTTGCAGGGCTCTTCGGTATATTCTAAAATTGATTTGAGGTCGGGTTATCATCAGGTTCGTGTTCGTGAAGAAGATATTTCAAAAACTGCTTTTCGTAGCAGGTATGGTCACTACGAATTCCTGGTTATGCCTTTTGGTTTGGCGAATGCTCCTGCAGTATTTATGGACTTATTGAACCGTGTTTGTCGACCTTTTCTGGATAAATTCGTTATTGTGTTCATTGATGATATTCTTATATATTCAAAATCTGAAGCTGAGCATGCTATGCATTTAAGACTGATCCTAGAAACGTTGAAACGAGAACAGTTGTATGCCAAGTTTTCTAAATGTGAATTTTGGATTCGGGAAGTTCAATTCTTGGGTCATATAATTTGTAATGATGGTGTGAAAGTTGATCCATTGAAAGTAGAGGCTGTGATGAATTGGAACGCCCCAAATTCTGCTTCTGAAATAAAGAGTTTCCTTGGTTTGGCGGGTTATTACCGGAAATTCATAAAAGACTTCTCTAAAATTGTCGGTCCATTAACTAAGTTAACACGAAAAGATAAGAAATTTGTATGGACTGAACAACAAGAACATGCTTTTCAGACGTTAAAACAGATGTTGTGTCAGGCACCAGTGTTAGCATTACCAGATGGTTCAGATGATTTTATTGTTTACTGTGATGCTTCTTATTCTGGTTTGGGTTGTGTTCTTATGCAAATGGATAGAGTAATTGCCTATGCATCTCGCCAATTAAAACCACATGAAAGGAATTATCCCACACATGACTTAGAACTTGCAGCGGTTGTATTTGCTTTAAAACTCTGGAGACACTACTTATATGGTACTAGATGTGTTGTTTGTACTGACCATAAGAGTCTTCAGTATGTATTCTCTCAGAAAGAATTGAATATGCGCAGAGGCGATGGTTAGAGTTAATCAAGGATTATGATTGTGAAATTAAATACCATCCAGGCAAAGCTAATGTGGTCGCTGATGCTCTAAGCCGAAAAGGTACTTCTGATCGAGTATATTACTTAAGAGTGGATGTTTCTTCTGACTTGATTAATCAGATAAAAGTTGCACAAAGAGAAGCTTTGAAGGATCATAATTTAAAATGTGAATTGATGTTGAAAAGAAAAGATGAATTGGTTGAAGATTCAAGAGGATTATTAACTTATCAATCTCGAGTATGGATCCCTTTACTTGGTAATATTCGTGATTTGATTTTGAATGAATCACATAAGTCTAGACTATCTGTTCATCCTGGAAGTACTCGGATGTATAATGATTTGAAACCGTTGTACTGGTGGCCTACAATAAAGACTGACATTGCAAGATTTGTTGGTGCTTGCCATATTTGTGCACAAGTCAAAGCTGAGCATCAAAAGCCTTACGGATCATTGAAACAGTTGGAAATTCCCGAGTGGAAGTGGGAACACATAACCATGGATTTTGTAACTAAATTGCCGCGTACCTCTCGAGGTAATGACATGGTTTGGGTCATAGTTGATCGGTTGACTAAAAGCGTGCATTTTCTTGCTACTAGTGAATCTGTCTCATTGACTAAGCTTGCTCAGTTGTACATAAATGAAATTATCTCGAGACATGGTATTCCTTTATCAATTGTGTCAGACCGAGACTCTCGTTTTGTTTCTCGTTTTTGGCAAAGTTTACAGCAAGAATTGGGTACACGTGTAAATCTTAGCACAGCTTATCATCAATAAAAGAAATGAAGATACATGAGATTTTGTAAGAAAATTGTATTTATTTCAGATGTACATGTATAAAGTTGGTAATACATAACATCAATATGAAAAAGGATTATGGCAATTAATATGAGTCGAAACAGCAAGGAATATTTGATAGATGATACGAGTTCAAAGGTTACATCCTGCGGATGTATTACAAAAGGTGTCGGGAATTGTTACATCCGACTGAAACATAGAGTAGCGCTTAGATAGTTACTAGATTACAGGATAGTTTACAAAACAAAGACTACGCTAGTCTTAACGTAGGTTAATCTGCTCCATCATTTCGATGAGACGATCCACAGTATTTGCAAGTCTGCTGGCTTGTCGAGCATTGTCTTCAGCTAATGCTAGTCGCTGTACCAATCCGCAGTTAGATTCTTCCGTTTCCCGTGAGCGTTGTTCACACTCATCAAGTCTGTGTTTCAAAAGAGCGGTTTCCACGCTTATCTCCACCACTTTGTTGAAAAGAACGTCCACATTATTAACGGTGGTTTCGTGATCCTCAGAGACTTGTTCGATGCGCTCAAGTGATGTAAGTCTCCAGTTTTCGTTGGTTTCTTGCAACACGACATCCATGGTGCGAATTCGTTGCTCGTGTTGGTTCACCCTAGCAGCTAAGGCCGGCAAGGTGAAGTGAGTAGAGTACGGGCCAGCTCGAGGCAACCTGTTGTTCCTCCTTGCTACCCTTGGGTTCTGCGACCCGGATTGAGAACGAGATGAATTGGATGGGGTATTTGCCATTTCTGAGACAAAGCGTTAGTAAGATTGAGGCCTATATTCATATAGTTCCTATATAATATAGCCTATTGAGTGTCTAGCATACACATGTTTAAGTCTCGGTTCTCTCGAGATCAGAGTCAACTAATGTATTCCGGCTCAACATAACCATTTCAGACCTTACATCACCTTTCCTTAATTGTACATAGTTGATCAAGCTATGTTAAATTAAAGTCGTATGATGTAATTCCTGAATCAATCATGCCTAGTAAGGAAATACTGCCTAACGGTCATAGTCTAGGCCCACTAAATGCAACCTAGTTCACTATAACCTTAGGCTCTGATACCAATCTGTAACACCCCCAAATTAACGATTTGCGGAAGCATACATTGGGTGTTACTAATCAATATACAAAGCACAAGATTAACAGTAAACGACCTCTAAATGAGACGTTTGTAAAATAGTTACATTTCATAATTTGAATTGTTTGAAAACATTTAGTTTTCTTTACAAAAGTGTAGTTCCCTAGAGCCCACGCATATAGCGGGAGATTCTATTACATAACCATAGTTACAAAAGATAATGCCAAAGAATCTCCGTTAAATGCAGTTTGGAAATCATGTGACTCTAGCTAGTAATCCTGGAGTGATCCTACTCCGTAAGTGTACCTGAGATACAAAGCTAAAAAGTGTCAACCAAAAAGGTTGGTGAATCTCACAGGTTTAGTAATAAGTAGGTGTTATGAACCACAAGTATGTACCCGTATTGCTATCAAGCAAAGTAAGTAAATCGGTAAATCAGTACAGTGCCATGAGCTCATAAGTTGAAGCTTAACCGTGTAGTGTGAATATATCACGTACCCCCGTGAGTGCTATCCGCACACTCATATGTAACAAATACTAATATGTCTGTTTCTACGTGTAAATCAGTACGTGGTGGCGCTACCACCCCAGACAGGGATTGTCAGTCCCAAATGGATCCATCTATTAGTAATCGCGCTTAAGTCCATAACTAACAACTTACGATTAGGAGGCTTTCAGTGGATAAAAGTAACTCATGCGTTTGTTTGTAATCAGTAATGTTTTCAGTTCAGTACATTGTGTTCATACGTAAAACAGTTGCTAAGTATCTCACCCCAAAGTATAAAACAGTAAAAGTGGGGCTGTAAGACTCACCTGAGTCAAGCAGTGGTAAATAGCAAGTAGTAGTAAAGCAAGTAGGTTCTCCGAACCCGTAACCTTCTAGTGCCTAAACACGTAAGGTTAAGTAAGTAGATGTCTCGCAAGATCATCTAGGCTAGTTGTTCATACAACCCGTTGTGTTTAAATGTTGGTTTGTTCGCGTTCGTATCAAAGTATACGACCCGTTGGTGATTTGTTATAATTAAAGTTTATCATTCAATACGCAAATTAAAGTAATTGTAATAGGAAAGTATGTTTTATTATGATTGTTAGGTCGTATCGTATAAGGATTTGAGGTTGTAAAAGTTCGACACTTAGTGAAAATGTGAGTTTTCAAGGTTCTGGTTTGTGCGACGTCGCATGCGACGTTGCAAGCGACGTAAGGTGCGACGTAGGCAGGTACGTCGCATGATGCGACCTTCGCAAATCAATGCGACGTAGGGGGCGACGTCGCTAATGCGACGTTGGTTCGGTTTGCGACGTTAAAGTCTACGTCGCTACGTGCGACGTCCGCAAGTTAATGCGACGTAATAGGCTGCGTCGCTAGTGCGACGTTGAGGTTTTTGTGCGACGTAGGTCGCGACGTAGCAGAGGCCCCTGGCCAGGTGCGACGTAGCGGTCTGATGGCCGGAAATTTAGTTGAAAACGAGTTTTCCGGTTTCTGTTGGGTCCAAATCTTTTACCCAACCCTTATATGAACATAAAAAGCCTATTTAAACCATAATCTAGTAAAAATGATCAAAAACGAGAGATGTCGGGATTTGTCGGAAACTTACAATGTGTCGGATTGAAAATCCGAAAAGATAGGAATGTAGATCGTGTTGTCGTGGTCGTTTTTCTCCAAACGAGTGGTATGTTTCGGCGAGGTTTGATGGTGTTATTTTGATGATATATGAGGTTGGTGGTGTTTTTGAATTAGAGAGAAAAGAAAGAAAGAGAGAGAGAGAGTGAGTGAAAAATGAGAAAGAAAGGGAAAATGGGGAGGTTTATCCTCCCATTTTTCAGTCCCCGCGATCGGGCTCCGTGCGGTGTTCGTTTTCTCCGTCGTTTAAACGTTAAATATCCATTTTACGCGTTTAATTATTTTTATAAAATTTCAAATCTTGTTAAATAATTTATTTAAATTATTTCCTTAAATCTTTAACAGTTTAAATTAAATTTAATTACTTTCGTCTTTAAATCGCGTAAGTTTTAAATCGGGTAGTACAAGGCAGTTACTAACTATTATAAAATAGCATTTCGGTCAGAATTGCGTTATTTTAGTTTATAAACATTTGTTCACCAACGTCCGTATTAATCAAATAGAATTTCATTCTATTTAAGTCGCGTACGATTTAAATCAAATCGCAAAGTTGTATATATTCACCAATATATAGTCCGATACATAAATTAGCCTAACACAGAACTAATTACATGTATTTACAAAGAATTAGGCACTAATTATAGTCCTAATTCGCCGGTTGTTACATTCTCCCCTTGTTAAAAGAATTTCGTCCCGAAATTAGTTCGATTGCACGGTCGGTGCGTTGTCTGGGAAGAGATGTGGATATTTCTGTCGCATTTGGTCTTCCCGTTCCCAGGTGAATTCAGGACCACGTCTAGAATTCCACCTGACTTTTACAATGGGAATACGACTCTGTTTTAGTTGTTTGACCTCGCGGTCTATGATTTCCATAGGTTCCTCGACAAATTGAAGTTTATCATCGATTTGAATTTCGTCGAGCGGTATAATTAGTGTCTCGTCAGACAGACATTTCTTCAGATTAGAAATGTGGAATGTGTTGTGAACGCTGCTAAGCTCAGCAGGAAGTTGCAGGCGGTATGCCACTGGACCAATCTTTTCAAGGATTTCGAATGGTCCGATGTATCTAGGATTTAGTTTGCCTCGTTTTCCGAATCGAATGACACCTTTCCACGGTGCCACTTTGAGAAGTACCTTGTCCCCTACTTGGAACTCAAGGTGTTTGCGTCTCACGTCGGCATAGCTTTTCTGACGATCACGCGCGGCTTTTAGTCGGTTTTGTATGCCGACAATCTTTTCAGTTGTTTCATGTATGATTTCTGGACCGGTGAGTTGTGTATCCCCCACCTCAGTCCAACAGATAGGTGACCGGCACTTACGACCGTACAGTGCCTAGAAGGGTGCAGCCTTTATGCTGGTGTGATAATTGTTGTTGTACGAGAACTCGCACAACGGTAAGTGATTTTCCCAGTTTTTACCGAAGTCAACTACGCAGGCTCGTAGCATGTCTTCCAGTGTTTGTATGGTTCGTTCGCTCTGGCCATCGGTTTGTGGATGGTAAGCCGTACTCATATCCAGTCGAGTACCGAGAGATTTTTGCAGTGATTGCCAGAAGCGAGAAGTAAATCGAGCATCTCGGTCGGAGATGATTGAGATGGGCACGCCGTGTCTTGACACGATCTCTTTCAGGTAGATCCGTGTCAAACGTTCCATCTTATCAGTTTCTTTGATGGCTAGGAAATGAGCAGATTTAGTAAGTCGGTCAACGATCACCCAAATGGTATCGCAACCGTTAGATGTTTTCGGGAGTTTAGTAATGAAATCCATGGTGATCTGCTCCCATTTCCATTGTGGTATTTCGGGTTGTTGTAGCAAACCGGAAGGTTTCTGGTGCTCAGCTTTAACTTTGGAACAAGTAAGGCACTTGCCAACATAGGTTGTAATGTCAGATTTCATGTTGGGCCACCAGTACATTTCCTTGATGCCGTGATACATTTTGTCTGCACCGGGGTGTATAGAGTATTTTGACTTGTGAGCTTCATTCATCACCAAGTCTCGCAGGTTCCCAAAACTTGGTAACCAGATTCGATTCGAGAAGTATTTGGCCCCGTTAGGTTTGGTTTCAAATTGTTTGTCCATGCCCCGCAAGGCCTCGTTTATCAAGTTTTCCGGTTTGAGTGCTTCGAGTTGAGCTGTGCGAGTTTGATTGATGAGGTCGTTGTGAATGGTCATACCGAGAGCTCGAACTCGAAGTGGTTTCACTCGTTCTTTTCGGCTTAAGGCATCGGCGACAACATTCGCCTTGCCTGGATGATAGCGAATTTCGCAATCGTAATCAGTGAGCAACTCGACCCATCGACGTTGCCTCATGTTGAGATCCTTTTGATCGAAGATATGTTGGAGACTTTTATGGTCGGTAAAGATTGTACACTTGGTACCGTATAAGTAGTGTCTCCAGATTTTCAGAGCGAATACAACAGCCCCCAACTCTAGGTCATGAGTTGTGTAATTCTTTTCGTGGACCTTGAGTTGTCGAGAGGCGTAAGCGATAACCTTGTCTCGTTGCATCAGCACGCAACCAAGACCTTGGTGTGAAGCATCACAGTATACCACGAAGTCATCGTTGCCTTCGGGTAAAGATAAGATAGGTGCACTGCAGAGTTTCTGTTTTAGTAGTTGAAAAGCTGACTCCTGTTTGTCAGTCCAATCGAACTTCTTTTCTTTTTGAGTCAGTGCAGTGAGAGGTAGGGCTATTTTCAAAAAATTCTCAATGAACCGCCTGTAGTATCCGGCGAGTCCTAAGAATTGGCGTACCTCGGTTGGTGTTGTAGGTGCTTGCCAACACTTGATAGCCTCGATTTTTGAAGGATCGACATGAATCCCTTGATTGTCAATGACGTGTCCAAGGAATTGAACAGTTTGCATCCAGAACTCACACTTAGAGAATTTGGCGTATAACTCTTCGTGTTTGAGCAGCTCTAGGATAGTTTTCAGGTGTTGCGCGTGTTCTGGCTCGTTGCGCGAGTAAATCAGGATGTCATCGATGAAGACGATGACAAACTTGTCAAGGTAAGGTTTGCACACCCGATTCATAAGGTCCATGAATACAGCCGGTGCGTTAGTTAAGCCGAATGGCATCACTTGGAATTCATAATGCCCGTAGCGAGTTCGGAAAGCTGTTTTAGGAATATCTTCATCACGAACTCGGAGTTGGTGATAACCTGACCGTAGATCGATCTTTGAGTAGAAACTCGACCCCTGAAGTTGGTCGAACAGGTCATCGATGCGAGGAAGTGGGTAACGGTTCTTGACAGTTAATTTGTTGAGTTCACGGTAGTCGATGCACATGCGGAAAGAACCGTCTTTCTTTTTCACAAACAGGACCGGAGCTCCCCAAGGTGAGGAACTTGGTCGAATGAATCCCTTGTCCAAGAGTTCCTGTAACTGAGTAGCCAACTCCTGAAGTTCGGATGGGGCTAGTCGGTAAGGGGCTCGTGCCACGGGTGCTGCACCGGGCACAAGATCAATAGAGAATTCGACTTGTCTAGTTGGCGGTAGGCCAGGCAAGTCTTCAGGAAAGACTTCTGGGAAGTCTCGAACAATAGGCACATCCTCGAGTCGCTTCTCCACCGACTTTTTCTCCAAAACGTGTGCGAGGATTGCCTGGTACCCTTTTCTCAAGTATTTTCGGGTTTTCATGCAAGAAATGATATTTATTCTCGTCCCACCGGTCTCCCCTTGTATGCTCAAAGTTCCACCGGTGACGAGAGGAATGCGTACAATTTTCTCAAAACAAACGATTTCGGCTCGATACTTGGACAACCAATCCATACCGACGATGATGTCAAAGCTGCCGATTTCGACAGGTATCAAGTCAATGGAAAAGAGCTCGTTAGCTAAGTTCAAAGTGCAATTAGGTATCACATTGTCGGCCTCAATAAGTTTTCCGTTTGCCAATTCTATTGTGTACTTAGAATCTAAGGCAATAGGTGCAGTGTCAAGAAATGGATAAAACTCATCGGAAATAAAGCTCTTATCAGCACCAGTATCAAATAATACAGAGGCAGTCAAGTTGTTGAGAAGAAACGTACCCGTGACCACATTCGAGTCTTGACGGGCTTCCCCAGATTTCAGCACAAAAGCTCTTCCTCGAGCATTGTTGTTATTCCTGTTGTTGTTGTTGTTCAGCTTCGGGCAGTCTTTCTTGAAATGCCCCGTACCGTTGCACCCATAACAGGTCTTTGGTGCAGAGGTGTTGGTGTCAGTGGTGTTTGATCTACAGTCCTTAGCCAAGTGTCCAAATCTCTTACACTTGCTACAGGGACACGAACCATGGTGGTGTCGTTGGCACTTTGAGCAATAGGGCTTGGTTCCCTTGTACGCTCCCTTGTCATCAGAACTGGAGGTGTAGGCTTTAATGGTCTCGGGTTTCTTGGTTTGGTGGTTGTTGTGGTTGTCGGACCATTTTCTTTTATTGTTGTTGGAGGATGGAGTGGGTGGTTCTGGGTCCTCGTTCATAGCTAGAAGTTCATGGGCCAACCGAATGGCACCGTGAATGGTGGTTTGGTTTGATGAGGCGACATTTCCCCGGACGGGTTCCGGGAGGCCGCGGATGTATTTCTTAATCTTGTTGAGCCCAGTACCTGCCATAGCTGGGCGAAGGACGGTGAGTTGTTGGAATCTGGTGGTGTATCCAACGATATCAGTTCCTTGCACTTTTAAGTTCCAGAACTCTTCGTCCAGCTTGTGAAGTTGTTCGGACGGGCAATACTCACCCGTGAGCATTTTCTTCAGATCCTCCTAAGGGAGTAGATAGGCGGTGTCAATCCCCACGGACTGGGTATAGGAATTCCACCACGAGAGGGCACCATCTTCGAGGGTGCAGGTGGAGAATTTGACTTTGTCGTCCTCCGCACATTTGCTGATGCGGAAAACGGATTCCATCTTTTCGAACCATCTGATAAGTCCGATGGCTCCTTCGGTTCCCTTGAAGCTCAAGGGTTTGCAGTTTTGAAAATCCTTGTATGAACAAGGTTTAGCAGCAGAGGTTTCAGCGGCATCGCTATTTCTTGTGGAGTTAGGTGGAGTATTCCGAGCCAAGGCTTCAGTAACAGCCTGGGTTATGAGTGACGTGATCTGAGCATCAGTATAAGGTCTTGACTTTGGCGGCATGACTCTTCAATAAAAGAAATGAAGATACATGAGATTTTGTAAGAAAATTGCATTTATTTCAGATGTACATGTATAAAGTCGGTAATACATAACATCAATATGAAAAAGGATTATGGCAATTAATATGAGTCGAAACAGCAAGGAATATTTGATAGATGATACGAGTTCAAAGGTTACATCCTGCGGATGTATTACAAAAGGTGTCGGGAATTGTTACATCCGACTGAAACATAGAGTAGCGCTTAGATAGTTACTAGATTACAGGATAGTTTACAAAACAAAGACTACGCTAGTCTTAACGTAGGTTAATCTGCTCCATCATTTCGATGAGACGATCCACAGTATTTGCAAGTCTGCTGGCTTGTCGAGCATTGTCTTCAGCTAATGCTAGTCGCTGTACCAATCCGCGGTTAGATTCTTCCGTTTCCCGTGAGCGTTGTTCACACTCATCAAGTCTGTGTTTCAAAAGAGCGGTTTCCATGCTTATCTCCACCACTTTGTTGAAAAGAACGTCCACATTATTAACGGTGGTTTCGTGATCCTCAGAGACTTGTTCGATGCGCTCAAGTGATGTAAATCTCCAGTTTTCGTTGGTTTCTTGCAACACGACATCCATGGTGCGAAGTCGTTGCTCGTGTTGGTTCACCCTAGCAGCTAAGGCCGGCAAGGTGAAGTGAGTAGAGTACGGGCCAGCTCGAGGCAACCTGTTGTTCCTCCTTGCTACCCTTGGGTTCTGCGACCCGGATTGAGAACGAGATGAATTGGATGGGGTATTTGCCATTTCTGAGACAAAGCGTTAGTAAGATTGAGGCCTATATTCATATAGTTCCTATATAATATAGCCTATTGAGTGTCTAGCATACACATGTTTAAGTCTCGGTTCTCTCGAGATCAGAGTCAACTAATGTATTCCGGCTCAACATAACCATTTCAGACCTTACATCACCTTTCCTTAATTGTACATAGTTGATCAAGCTATGTTAAATTAAAGTCGTATGATGTAATTCCTGAATCAATCATGCCTAGTAAGGAAATACTGCCTAACGGTCATAGTCTAGGCCCACTAAATGCAACCTAGTTCACTATAACCTTAGGCTCTGATACCAATCTGTAACACCCCCAAATTAACGATTTGCGGAAGCATACATTGGGTGTTACTAATCAATATACAAAGCACAAGATTAACAGTAAACGACCTCTAAATGAGACGTTTGTAAAATAGTTACATTTCATAATTTGAATTGTTTGAAAACATTTAGTTTTCTTTACAAAAGTGTAGTTCCCTAGAGCCCACGCATATAGCGGGAGATTCTATTACATAACCATAGTTACAAAAGATAATGCCAAAGAATCTCCGTTAAATGCAGTTTGGAAATCATGCGACTCTAGCTAGTAATCCTGGAGTGATCCTACTCCGTAAGTGTACCTGAGATACAAAGCTAAAAAGTGTCAACCAAAAAGGTTGGTGAATCTCACAGGTTTAGTAATAAGTAGGTGTTATGAACCACAAGTATGTACCCGTATTGCTATCAAGCAAAGTAAGTAAATCGGTAAATCAGTACAGTGCCATGAGCTCATAAGTTGAAGCTTAACCGTGTAGTGTGAATATATCACGTACCCCCGTGAGTGCTATCCGCACACTCATATGTAACAAATACTAATATGTCTGTTTCTACGTGTAAATCAGTACGTGGTGGCGCTACCACCCCAGACAGGGATTGTCAGTCCCAAATGGATCCATCTATTAGTAATCGCGCTTAAGTCCATAACTAACAACTTACGATTAGGAGGCTTTCAGTGGATAAAAGTAACTCATGCGTTTGTTTGTAATCAGTAATGTTTTCAGTTCAGTACATTGTGTTCATACGTAAAACAGTTGCTAAGTATCTCACCCCAAAGTATAAAACAGTAAAAGTGGGGCTGTAAGACTCACCTGAGTCAAGCAGTGGTAAATAGCAAGTAGTAGTAAAGCAAGTAGGTTCTCCGAACCCGTAACCTTCTAGTGCCTAAACACGTAAGGTTAAGTAAGTAGATGTCTCGCAAGACCATCTAGGCTAGTTGTTCATACAACCCGTTGTGTTTAAATGTTGGTTTGTTCGCGTTCGTATCAAAGTATACGGCCCGTTGGTGATTTGTTATAATTAAAGTTTATCATTCAATACGCAAATTAAAGTAATTGTAATAGGAAAGTATGTTTTATTATGATTGTTAGGTCGTATCGTATAAGGATTTGAGGTTGTAAAAGTTCGACACTTAGTGAAAATGTGAGTTTTCAAGGTTCTGGTTTGTGCGACGTCGCATGCGACGTTGCAAGCGACGTAAGGTGCGACGTAGGCAGGTACGTCGCATGATGCGACCTTCGCAAATCAATGCGACGTAGGGGGCGACGTCGCTAATGCGACGTTGGTTCGGTTTGCGACGTTAAAGTCTACGTCGCTACGTGCGACGTCCGCAAGTTAATGCGACGTAATAGGCTGCGTCGCTAGTGCGACGTTGAGGTTTTTGTGCGACGTAGGTCGCGACGTCGCAGAGGCCCCTGGCCAGGTGCGACGTAGCGGTCTGATGGCCGGAAATTTAGTTGAAAACGAGTTTTCCGGTTTCCGTTGGGTCCAAATCTTTTACCCAACCCTTATATGAACATAAAAAGCCTATTTAAACCATAATCTAGTAAAAATGATCAAAAACGAGAGATGTCGGGATTTGTCGGAAACTTACAAAGTGTCGGATTGAAAATCCGAAAAGATAGGAATGTAGATCGTGTTGTCGTGGTCGTTTTTCTCCAAACGAGTGGTATGTTTCGGCAAGGTTTGATGGTGTTATTTTGATGATTTATGAGGTTGGTGGTGTTTTTGAATTAGAGAGAAAAGAAAGAAAGAGAGAGAGAGAGTGAGTGAAAAATGAGAAAGAAAGGGAAAATGGGGAGGTTTATCCTCCCATTTTTCAGTCCCCGCGATCGGGCTCCGTGCGGTGTTCGTTTTCTCCGTCGTTTAAACGTTAAATATCCATTTTACGCGTTTAATTATTTTTATAAAATTTCAAATCTTGTTAAATAATTTATTTAAATTATTTCCTTAAATCTTTAACAGTTTAAATTAAATTTAATTACTTTCGTCTTTAAATCGCGTAAGTTTTAAATCGGGTAGTACAAGGCAGTTACTAACTATTATAAAATAGCATTTCGGTCAGAATTGCGTTATTTTAGTTTATAAACATTTGTTCACCAACGTCCGTATTAATCAAATAGAATTTCATTCTATTTAAGTCGCGTACGATTTAAATCAAATCGCAAAGTTGTATATATTCACCAATATATAGTCCGATACATAAATTAGCCTAACACAGAACTAATTACATGTATTTACAAAGAATTAGGCACTAATTATAGTCCTAATTCGCCGGTTGTTACACTATGGTTATCCTCAGAACCACCGATCCTCATTATATTGTTGTTGATTGATGTATTTGCGGTTATTTGATGTAATTGGTGGTTATGCTAAGTTGAATGTTGGGTGATGAACTCTCTCACTTAGCTATGTGCTAATCCCTCATCTTTAATTCCTGCAGTTTTTGTTAGATAGATGGGTAGCAGGAAAAGGATGCTTTTGAAGCAAGGATAGTTTGACAGCAAGCTACTCTGATCCGTTTTGTACTAAACTAGTTTGGTTTTATATAATGCCCCGACATATGTAATCTTTTGGACAGTTTCATATCGGTGTCACTTAAACTTATAAACTGTTTATGTAAATTAATATAATGTAAAGCAATAAATGTGTTCAAATTCCTACGCTTCCGTGTTCTTATTATAATATTAATATACCAAATGAGGGGTGTTATAATATATATATATATATATATATATATATATATATATATATATATATATATATATATATATATAAAGTTAATATTTTCGTGTACACAATTTATTTCGTTTATAAAAATTAACATGTCCAATTTAATTATCACTACTAATTAGTTAACTAAATTAAGATGATACGGATATGTCATATATATAAAATCCAATCACACCAAAAATTAATATCGAGGAGTTGAGGTGTAATATTGGGATTCATTTTCAAATGACTTTGATGACACTCACAATCTACAACCCATGTGCATTCATACGTTAGTACACAAAACCGACAACTCACCCATTCGGGTGGACACACACACCCGTCCGGGTATGAATTGTTACCCATCCAGGTATCACACTCACCCGTTCGGGTGGGATACCTCACCCGTTCGGGTTTGGTTCCTCACCCGTTCGGGTATCCCTGTTCTTGTTCTGTACTCTGTTCGAACTCAAAAATTTATCCGTATCATTCTTAATTTTTGGATATTGTTTTTGAGTTATGTTTTTCACCATGGTTGTAGTTAAGTATTATACAAGTTCTTTCAACAAATTTTATGCATTTATTTAACTTATACCCATACTAAATTTTGTACAGACCAAATATAACACCCCGTATTTCAGAATCAATTTTTTTTTTAAACCGGAAGCGAAAGTCCACACAAACATTAATAATTTACAGCGAATAATACACGAATAAGATCAAGCTATTTCAAAACATAATTTGTCAACTTGGGTGTTATTTAATTAAAAGACAACACTGATTTTTATCAAAATCAGATATCAGAGTAAACGCCTGGTCGTCAAACATTCCATCCAGTCAACAGCTTCTTGCTCAGCCCATAATCTAATCGTATCCTGCAAGAAGTGTTAATGTGGGGGATTAACTCAAAGCTAAGTGAATGAACCAATAGCCTACAGCACAACCTAACATTACAAATATGTTTACAACTAAGCATAGTATCATTAAACGAGTTAACAGCTACAGCATCGTAAACACACAATTCAAGAGGATTGGCGGTCCTTGAGGTGCCCTCATGCCCGGGTGGCCCTCCAAGTAACCTCACACCACTGAAGGCCAATACATTGATAAACCGATAGCTTATGTACTATTTACCCACACAACACAGTATTCCTATAACCAACCGTGTACAAGGATCTGTGTTGGCAACTCAATAGTATCCTTAAGCCCAAACCACGTTGACCTCCAAGTAAGCACATATGCCCAAAGGCCAGATATCACAAAATCTATATCTATCATGGCATCATGTCAATCAACAGTCTGTAAATAGTAAAACCACATTTACCCGTTGTAACCAAATATGTTACAACTAAATTACACTGAAGGTTATGGGTCCACTCATCAATACCTCAGTCGTCCACTCAGAAGTCTAATGTTACCGAGTCTTCTCCGTATCTGAGAATTCAATTAAATAACAAGTCAGTAACTCATTCATTATAATCAACTCATGTTATAATCATATAATATATGCTAACACAGAACATGAAATAATTAAACACTTACTAAGTTATAAATATAACCACATTACTTTACATAATTAATAACCCTAGTTATTAATCCATTTCATAAGTGTACAACTTATTACAGTTACATAGTATCAAGCTAACAGCGATAACTATATTATACATAACAATTAATCAAATGATACCTTAATCCATACAAGAAACTCATAAAGTATCAATATAGTAAACTATAATAAAATTGCAAATATCATTCATGCTGGTTACATTCAACCAAATAACCAATAGTATTTAACTTATTACAGTTGTATAACATCACTAACACTAATGACCAATTTGTCAGTTTCATTAATACTAGTCTACAAGTATTAATTTTCACTAAGCTAAGTCATGTAAATCAATAACTTAATTACTTAGTTCTAGGTTACTAGAATAACATATTTACCCTATTCAGATAATCCCTATGATCTAAGGAAACAAAAGCCTAATCTGAAGTGTACATCAAAAAGTCCCGAAACAAGGTCAAAACTGAAAAACGCCATTTTCGGCCCCTAAACGACCCCGAATGGCCAAAAACTGCCTAGGCTATTAAAATATAGCTTTGATCATTGGACCGTTTTGGAGTGACCATGCGAATTTCAGCCCAATCCGAGTTTCACTAGCACTTGCGCAGTTTTGAGATTTGCAAAATAAAATTTACCAAAAACACTAAGCAACGCGATCCGGAGAAACGGAGCTGGGATCGCGTTCATCATTAGAAAACATTCTGTTACCGAATTACACTAGGCAACGCGATCCGGGAATTGAGGCGGGATCGCGTTTCGAAGAGGAAAATGCGACTGCACCACATTAAAACTAAGTAACGCGATCCAGACACATGGCTAGGATCGCGTTTCACAGTTTAACAGCAACACAACCCAAACCTGTTCATATCAGCTCGAACTCAAATCCAAATATTCACAAAATGCAGATGAAAAACACATTTTTCATCTAACAAATATCCTCAACTAACATCTATAAACATAGAGCAATAACAAACAACATCATCTAACATCAAATTCTACACATGCATCAATAATCTAACCTAATTTTAACCAAACTCAAACACATATGTGTAAATGGGTAAAATCAACTTACAATGGAGATGATAATAAAAAAGATGATGATGATTCAAGTAACTTTCAGTAACCATTAATCATTTACATATCAATTACTAAGCTAATATCCAATAAAGTCATATAAATCATGGTAATCAAACTTACATTCAAATTGGATAAACAAGATGAACTAGAAGATGAAGAGGATGATGAACTCAGATTTTTAACACTAAATCACAGCTTCAATTTGATTGTTTGACGTTTTCCTTCTTTGATTATTCATGGTTTCAAAGTGTAGGTGAAAGTGAATGTGAAAGAGGTGTAAGAACACATTAGTGAATGTAAATACAAGTGTCGGCCTCATCATCTCATGCAGTATAAGTTGGGGTGAATATTATACCCGTTCTAAATCTATTGTCTGGAACCTAAAACCCATTTGCGAGAAAATAAGTTTTATCATACCGACAACTAAAATAATTTAAAACAAGTAATAATTTAATCACAACAAGTCATTTAATCATTTGACATATTATTTTCAACTAGTGTATCGACCCGTGGATTCACGGGTTAGTTAATGATAATAAATCGGTTAATAATAGATTTCAAGGACCATACTACAGTAGATGAAAAAAGTGTTATCAACACATTCATGAAAAGTGTCGACACACATTAAAAATCCTCAAAACTTTTATATAAAACAATCCAACACCAGGATCTAATACAGTCCATATAGTGGCCCAACTAAAATTTATTTGAATGCTTTGCTCATTGGTTTGGGCCCATTACACAAGAAATTGAATTAAAGACTTATAAATATATATAATCTCACGTTAAACGTTCATAGTAAAAATACTATTATACTAATATGAAAAGATTACATACTGAAAACATTAAAGCAGATTACATAAGGAAGCTTTACAGCATAATGTTTTGATAACATCTTAAAAGTAGACAAAAACAATACAGCTGGAAAAGCAAGAAATACAAATTATTATAAATTTAACAATAGATTGAAGAAAAACATGATTTTTTCTTGATTTTCAGCAATAGAGTTTAGCACTTCCGTATAAACATTAATATAAAATTCTTACAGTTTCATATGTTCATACAGAGCTGCTAGTGTACAGTTCTTGAATGAACATGATGGCAACTTGTTAAGTTGAAGAATAATTTCTTCCAAATCTCTGAATGACTTTTTTGAATCTTCAACCATTATTTCAACAAGGGATTTCCTAACAGTCTCTTCATCAATGAGTACACGAAGCTTAGTGATTATTACAGACTTAATGTCTCTGTTTGAAGACATGTTAAATATGAAATGATATTGTGATGTTGTTAGAAGATAGAGAACTGCTAAAAGGCTGAAATGATATAAAATCTATATATATAACCAAGAAATAAAGAAACGAACAAAAGAGATTTGTATAGTCAAAGATATTACTGTGATTATTACACACATTTCCAAAATTGATTTAACCACTCAATCAGTAGTAGCTTTAAAATAATTGATATAAATTTAAACATAGATTTTTTTCTAAAATAGTTATGTTTTTTAAATTAAATAGAATGGAAAGTGGAAAAAAAATAGGACATAAAAGAATTTAAGGGAGTTAACATTCATTGATTTTTCAGGAAAAAAATTGATAGTAAATAATTTACGCAGAATAACCTGTTAGTTTGTTATATGTATACGAAAAATAGTTTTGTTTGTTACTTAACCGGCAAATGAAGAAAATGTTATTAATAAGTGAAAAAGCAACATTTAACACCATATTATTGATAGACTTTTTTTTTGTTAGCCAATGAGTTTCGAATTTTTAAATAAACTAAATGTAATTGCTTAACAAAGGAAATTTAACAATATGAACATTTTACTAAAACCTTAAATAACAAACCGATTACAAATAAAGATAGGAAACACTACATCTTCAATATAGATGCAATGAAGAAATTTTTTTCCTCTTTACTTTGTTCAAAAGAAGCAAACAACCTAGAAAAATGAACAAAATATCGACCTTCATAAGGTACAAGATTCTTGAGAGATGTTAATGCCAAATTTGATATTGGTGCTGACAGTAACTTTTCGAGCTCTTGAATTAGTAAAGCTATTTCATCAAATCCTTCCTTGATAACCTCCTACAAACTTTCAATCTCTGCATTCCTGTGAACTTCTTTGTTAACTTCAGTAACTACTTTTTGTGTAATATCGATTAAGAGGTTTTGATCTAGTGACATGTTTACTTTGCTAAAAATGGATGAAAACAATTGTAGTACGTACATATTGTGGTATGATCCAGAGGGAATGCATTTTTTAGGGGAAGTGGGGAAGCGTTAGTATGCATCAGGAAGCATATTACCTTTACCCATACAAATCTCGAAAAAAGCAAACTGAAATTTAGTAAATGTTAATCAGAATCGATGTTATGAAAGTTAATCTTCCTTGATAAATTCTTTCTTCAAGTCATAGCATCAATTTATGAATATTAGATCCAAATCCGTTAATATGCATCGCGGTGCATATTAGTTAATATGCATTGTGATGCATAATAACAATAAAAATATTTTTCTATGAAGTTTTAATATGCATCACACTGCATATCAACAATTTATTAAATAAATATTCATCAATTAATGTTATGACTTAAAAATGAAATTCATTCGTTAAAATATTCTTTATAGCAACGATTTTGATTACTATTTACCAATAAAAAATAATTTTTTTTTGACGTTTTGATTGATAATTGTAATATGCTTCTTGATGCATACTAACGCTTCCACCCTTCCCCCAAAAAGACACTTCTCTCTTGATCACTACCATATATATATATATATATATATTCGTTTTTCAAAGTTTCGCATGAATAGCGATATGAATCTATGTGTCTAGAAAAAGACATATTCAGAAAATGAGTACATGCATTACCTTTTTTGACCAAGTTACATGTAAAGAATGTAGACATAGATAGAAAAAAAAATGGTGTTTTTTTTTTTTTTTTTTTTTTTATATCTTTGATTAAATAAAATGAACTTGGACTAAATATGTTAAATATTATAACTCCGACTCGTACAATTTAGAATATAGTATAAATACCATTTTAATATTTTTAAATTAAGTTTAATGTAGATTTTTGTACTTTATTACATAAATATTTCTTTTGGGTAAAGGTAGACTTTATTAAAAGACCAGGCCAAAGATTACAATACAAAACAGGGAATGTGACCAAATACACCGAAGACACATACGGAGTATATGATACACAACTTTGTTTCTTACATTTTGTATTATTATGTAACTTTTCACTAAAATATAGTTAGGTGGCAGATATGTAATCCTATGGATAGATTTATTCGGTATAATTTTTTTTTAATTTTTTTAAAAAAATAACAACATCGAAAGTAACGCATTACGCATTGAATGTTTCATTGGTAATAGATGAAAAAGAATGTAGCGTGTAGAAAAGAAAAAATGAATGTAGCGTGAAAAAGTCATTCAGTTGACTGTGCACTACGAATATTACAAAAGGAGCATGCTTTTACAGGGAATCAAAACTGGTGGGCTTTCCAAATAAATAGAGGTAAATGTTGTTTTGATTTATTTGTTTTTAAAAAAGTGTTACTACATTTGATCACATTAGTTATGTAAGTAAGGAAAAATAAATACGATATACAAAAACAATAGATTTATATTACGATCTAGATTTTGATTAGTAACATAGGATTTATTACACACAACGTGCTTAGTTTTTGAGGAATCTAAATTTTTTTTTAATACAACTAATATTTATGAATAACCCATGTTTATATAAGGAGTATAATTTTATAAGTTATTTATTTTTATTTCTAATGTGAAATATATAAGAATTAGTCAATAACCATTATCTTGTCTCGTACTTTTCTTCTTTTCATGTTACAACAATTTATATTTTATACAAATAAATATAATCCATCAAATAAAAGTTACACTACATTAACATGTCTATAAAAACATAAGACAAAAATGCTTATAAGTTGGCCCATGCACTTTGACCTCATATGGTCAAATTGATCCTCAAACCTTGCTGCCTAATTATCTTGATAGCTTCCATTTACACTCCAAATCCCAAACTGCATCACATTGCGGTGGCTTGTAGAATTTGAACTAATATATCCTTTCAAACCATGCAGCTTTCCTTCATAATTTCCACCTCATTATTCCTTCACTTCTATGTACTTGCCATTTTATAGATAATATATATAAGTATATAACCTGAGACAAACACACACATACACAAAAAAAGCTATCAAAGATTCCTGTACAAACCTACATTATCCTAGAATGAATAGCATCAATAATTGCTTGCAGCTGATCATCATCAACATAAAAATTTGCCATTAACAGTAACATATTCCCTTTAATATTCACATTTGTTGGTGTGTCCATTTCTTTACGGGTAGTGATATGAAAAAATATCAAGTCCTCAACACTCATTTAAACGAATCAATTTATTATTATGATGTATTCCTTGAACAAAGCTCACATTCTACAAACATAAAAAAAAAAATAACAAAAAGCAAAAATTATCTTACCTCTATATAATTAACTGCAAGGAATCCTCTATTTCTTACTTGCAATTCTACCCTATAATCAAAACCCAACTAAATATTGAGCTCCTTTACCACAAAACCAAAATAAAAAAATAATAATAATAAAAAAATAAAAACAAAAAAAAAACCATTGAGCTATTTGTAACAAACTATTGATCAAAACCCAAAAAAGAACTATATACATGAAAAAATACAAAAGAAATTACAAACCCCCTAGCTTAAAACCAATCTAACTCATGTTGCATTCTTTATGAAACCCACCATAGTGAAATAAATAATAGATGAAAGATCAATTGATATTGCATTTTTAATGAAACAAACACCTCTATTGCAGACAAACACATATGCATTTTTCTTCTATATGTATGTAGACAAATAACAAAAATAAGGAGGTGTTTAAAGGGTAAAGGAAAACAAACCTTCTTGAGTGATCAGTGTATGTCAATCTAATAATTCGTCTTCCACGAGTGGATGATTTGAACCTTCAGCTTACATGAATCATTAAGAGTGTCTAGATCACAAATAAACTTATATATATATGTTTCATTTTCCATGAATCAAATGAAGTAAACAAAACACACTGAAGAAAAACTGTATGCAAGTACAAACCAAGATAACTCTTATGTACCTTAAGAGCACCAAAAAAACTACTTCCAGTTGTAGTTCATCAAGAATAGCACGCATAAACAAAGTTATAGAAACGTGAATTGATGAACCTTTATGGTAAGTGATTTTTCGTTGATGCAACATCATCACCACTGTTCCAGTTTCAAAACCTACAAAGATTTTAAAACAAAAAGGCTTTTTTACTAAGTTGAAAAACTAAACAAAATGACAAAAAATAACACAAATCAGGAGAAAAAGATGAACATTAAACGTTTAAGTGAAAAAATGGGTACTTGACAAACTCCTCTAACTAAATTTGTCCTTGGCATTTTATCAAACACATGGTGTGGTCCTTGAAGATGCATATCTTTTGCCTTAATTCACAAAATTATAACGTTTTTAATGCACTTAAGAAGATTACAGAAGTATGTATTTCAATATAAACAATAATTTAAGGTCTAGAGATACCAAAAACTTACTGCTCGACTTTCAAATATGGAGACACCGAACTCCAAACGCAGACCACCAGATCACAATATGTAGGACTACTTTCACCATTATCCATGTACCTATAAGAAAATCGATTTACAGAGGTTGAGAAGAAGAATGAAAAACAATATGGTCCTTATAAACTCTATGAACATTAAGCTACATTTTTTAATCACTGTGAAAAACATGAAGAAAAAAACTAAGATAAACATTGAAATTAAAACCATATTATAAACCTAACAAAACCCTAATACAAATAACTGATCATCCATTAAGTAAGCTTATAAATACTTGTATATGCGGTAATGCGATAATGTGATTTTGGATACAAAAAGATTTCGCCAGCCATCTATATATACAAGTGAAGTTTTTGCATTTGGAGAGAGAATTTTGCAAATTCTGCAAATGCATGTAGTCATGCAAGATACACTTTACAATGGAACCAACATATTTGCAAGTGAATATGAGAGAGTGCATGCACTTTTGTCTTATTGCATTTGGAAAAGAATATTGATGAATGATCAAACGGTTTATAAAATGTTATTATACTTTTGTCATGTAGCATTTGAAAGTGAATATGCATGCAAGGCTTGAGTGTAAGACTTGTAAGACTTGAGTGTAACTCGATGCAAGCAAACATTATGACAAAAGTGCATGCACTTTTGTCATGTAGCATTTGAAAGTGAATATGTATGCAAGTGGAACTCGATTAAAGAAGAACTGAGAAGAAAAGCTGCTTGTGCATGAACTCGTGCAAGCAATAGACCATTAACAGATTAACAGATAAACATATTTCAGAAAATTCAAAACTATGAGAAAATGACACGTAGCTATTCTCACCATATTAAGCCACGTCAACATGAAAGCAGCGAATGATTGGGCCAAACTTGTTGCATGACGTCAGTTTAATCCCCCGTTTAATATATATATATAGATACTCAAATAATATAAATTATTTCTAACAAAATAAAATAACAATTAACAAATAAAATAAAATAGAGAATTACCCTGTTACTTCTAGGCCCATAAAGAGGATGTTACACCAAAGTTTTTATTCAAGTTCATCATCACCAACCAATTTTCATTTTACTAAGTTTTGATTCACTTTTTGTTTTCGATCTTTAATAATACGAAGCATGTAACAATTATAACTACAAATTTACAAAAGAAATTTAAAGGAGTAATCCTCACAGTGTGTAAAGATGATGATGAAGAAGCTCAGATGATGGTGATGCTGCTGTTGTTGTTGATCAAGATGATGACGAACCGAGAGAGAAAAAGGAGATAGTGTCTGTGTATGTGTGTTGTGTTTGATCATAATGAATTATTGGAGTTGGTTATATGACCGGCTCCAATAATTGAAGCGGGTTAGTATTTAACCCGTTAGTTTTGGAGTGTAAACTTACATCTAATATTTGTAAATTTATTTTGAAGTATTTCACCAAATACTGAATTTGAAATAATAAAAATATAATTTTTATTATTTTAGCTGTCGGGTACGTTTTGTATCGTTTTTGTTCGCGTACGATATGTTTTATACAAACGTATAATTATTTTGTTTTCTTTTCATATTTCGTTGCTCACGAATTATTTTCAACTAAATAACTATTTAAAAATAGTTTTGCGTTCTCTCTAATTTTTGTATCACCAACAATCGTATTTGAAATTCTGCATTCTTTCAGATTCATTTATATGTGATTATTTAATAATCATTTTGTGTTATATATATATAATTATATATATAATATCTGAATACTTTCATATTAATGCGTACCAAGTACGAATGATTGAGGTTTAAATTGAGCGCGAAAAATGCCCTTTTTGACCGGGTGTCACAGATTTGAGCCATCCCAAAATATTTCAGAGTCGATTTTGCATTGTGAAAGCTTGTCAAGCTATCAAGCCGAGCACAAGCTTACTCTAAATAAGTCAAGTCAAGCTCGAGCCCTGTCCAACTCGAATTTGGCTTAACTCGATTACACCCCTTTTATGTTTAACTTCATTTGACTTTCATTGACCCATGCATCACCAAACACAAGCTAAAATGTAACAGATTTTTTTATTTATATAACAAAAGTTCATCAAACAAACACGAAATAAGAACCACAAAATACAATAAATATTTAGTGATCATATCTTCGCATAATGTTGAATAGCCTTTTGAATGCAATTTTCTCATTCACGATCTAAACGCAAACAATTAATAACATCTGATCACATATCTTTGCTCCAACACATGTCACCATACGTTCAAACGTATCAATTGGGCATTTTAGTTTTGAATTATAAAACTCGTCTCACAAAGCAATTAAGGTCATCCAAACATTGGGCTAATGCTTTTTAACTTCCGCGTTATCTAAAAGTCAGGAATATGAGGCTTTTGGTATTTTTACTTATTCACCCTTTTAAATTTTGAGAAGTTCCCCCATAAAAGCTCATCTAATCAGTTTCAAAAATAACTTTTTAACTATATCATAACACAATAAGCTAAGAATCTTCTTAAAAAAAAACTATGTCAAATACCTCCGTGGCTCCGTAAATGTGAACTTAATTGTATTGAAATAAAATGCCTGTAAGCCCCCTAAGAAATTTAGTAGCTGCAAAACCCCCATTTTTAAAACAACTCCTTCATTCCTCCATTGCTGCAAAACCCCAAACAGAGCTCTCGACTCTCAACGGTGAGTTCACACCCCCACTAATTTCATCCATATAATTCACACAAACGCTCTTTGTTTTCCTCTTCTTGTAATCTCTATCTCCCATACATCGTCTTCAACATTAATTTAAGGACTAAAATTGCATCACATCCCCCCCTCTTTTTTTTTTTTTTTCTTTCAGGTTTTAGTTGTAAGAAAATTGCAGCACATCCTTCTTCCTGTTTGTGATTTGAGGTAATAACATGCAACCTTTGAATAATCTAACAATTCTATCATGCTATTTTTTCCCCCTGTTTGTTTCTCATAAAACCCTAATTAGGTCTGTCCGTATTTTAAGGACTAATAGTAAGAATTTTACCAGTCACTCTTCGTGTCTTCGAATAAAGACTAGGGTTTTAGTTTTTAAAAAGTGATATTGACTATGAATGATCTTGTTGAAATAACATTACTAATAAAATTGAACTTCAAATAGTCACTGTTGTTTTCTGTGTTTTAGCATTGGTGTTTGCTATGTATATTATGTACCTATATATGTTATGTATTTAGAATGTATAAATTGATTGGTGTTTTGTTTCTTGTCTTTTTCCAGAGGAGAGAGTCATGAATGCCCCTGATCGTTATGAGCGATTCGTGGTTCCTGAAGGAACAAAAAAGTAAACTTTCTCATTGTTATTGCCCTTATATTTTTGTAAATATGGAAGTCAAATGTCACAATGATCTCACACTGTGTTCTGTATGACAAATGAATGAATTCCTAGGGTTTCGTATGAAAGGGACACAAAGATCATAAATGCAGCTTCATTCACTATTGAGAGAGAAGATCACACTATTGGAAACATCGTTCGTATGTAAGTAATATATAAAATTGTTATATGCCAGTGTAATCTATGTACTAAAATCCAAAAGTTGAAACTCGTTTGAATTTGTGTATCGTATGAACAGGCAGTTGCACAGGGATGGAAATGTTCTCTTTGCTGGTTACAAGCTTCCTCACCCTCTTCAGTACAAAATTATTGTTCGGGTTAGTTTTTCACGAAATTTTGCTCTTTTAGTTGATTATAGAGTATAAACCGTATGTACTATGTAGTGCTGTCTCACGAACAAGATTTTTTGATAGCCAAATTCTCGTATTCGTTTTATATGGATAAGAAAGAAATTGTTTTAAATCAATTAATGGCTCGCTTGCCAACAAAAATGATATTGCAACAGCGTTTTCTTGGAGACGAGGTAGTCATGCTTATTTAACTCTATATTAACGCTGTTTCCAAGTTTTAATCAGGATGAAAGCATCTTGGCTTATACGTGTATATGTAATTAGTAATGTAATGCTATACTGTTAGAGGCAGTAATTTTTCATGCCAATTTTTCTTCTCTGGATTTGGTTAAGTGTTGAATTCTCTCTCTAAATATGTATCAAAATCTATACTGTATCAAGCAGTGCATTTGTTTAATGACTAGAGTACTTGTAAGTGCTGATTCCTGAGATTCTGGAGTCACTTGTAATACTGGACTATGTTGCTCAAATTTGCACTGAATGTAAATGTGAGGCGATTGAGAGATAAGCTTCTGAAACTTTACCAACATCGATTATTGTAACTGAGTATATTGTATTGATAATTATTTGAGAAGCTTAACTTTGGAAGACATTTCAAAACTCTTTAGAGGCCATGTCTAATGCTAAGTTTAGGTCATGGAGAAGAGTGCTTCTTTAGACTAGGTGCCTACAATATTTTATGGAGCAGTAATCATGGGGAAACTATCCAAAAGTTTGCTATTGAAATTATGAATATATGATATGTATTCCGTCTGCTTATATTAAGAACTCATGTTTTATTGCAATAAATGGATTTGGTGGAGAAGGAGGAGGATGCAAAAGTATGGATAATTGTATTCCTATACTGTAGTCTGTTGAAGAGTACACGAACTGTTAATCTACATGTGAGAGCTTCTAAAGTTGTTCAGGCTGCCTTTAGGGAGATAAGAAGATTTTGATGAACCTTGAATGTAAGAGCAAAAAAGTAGTCTAATTTGAAATAAATATATAGTGCAATGAGAAGATATATAATGTAAGCACCTTACACTAAATCAAGAAAAGCAAAATGCTGTCTGTATCTTCCTGCTATTCTTTTCTGGTCGGGTATTGTTACATGGTAATCAGGTTTTTGTTGGAAAGCAATAAGGACACGAAAAATTGTCCGAAGTTCATTGGTTTCTGTTGGAAAGAAATAAGGACACAAAAAATTGTGTGAAGTTCATTATAAAGGATATAAGCTGTAAGAAGTTGATTCAAACTTTAAAGAGTTTCTATTGTGGATTATTTATGTGTAATTTAGTTTCCTAGTGCTGAGTGCTGACAGACATAATATCACTGAATTCACTGGATCTCTATCTCTCTGTACTTTTTTATTTTTAGAGAAAGCCACCTTGGCCTGAGGTGGTTGATATGCGCCCATACTTATTATAAAAAACTGAATAAGAAGGCCCATGGGTTCAAAAAAGTGAATATAAGGCAGCATGTATTATTTACTCGTTAATTAAACATTTATAAGTGTTTTCAATTGGTCTGTGGTTGGAGAATTGAGGTCCATGGTAGGAAACTCACTGTTGTTTCGGTATTTGGTACTTGGAGTATAATTTATGATTACCTTATGACAGGTTCACACAACTAGCCAGTCTTCTCCGATGCAGGCCTATAATCTGGCCATCAATGATCTCGACAAAGAACTTGATCATCTCAAGGCTGCATTTGAGGTATATAACATCTTTTATGTTTTTTTTTCTTATTTCCTAAATTGATAGAACAAATTCTTTTCTTCATTTAGCAATTAGCATTTGCATTTGGGTGAATGTGGGATTTGGTGTTCTACACATCAATGACTTTACATAGTGGTTTTATTCTTCATTTACTATTTATTGATACTATTATTCTTCCCTTCTATTTTGTTATCACTTTTCTTTCCGTTTCTCACTTCCATACATTTATTTATTGCAGGCTGAGGTTGCAAGGGTTTCCGGGGACTACTAATGATCATAGATGGGCTTACAAGAAAGTTATGTTATTTTAGCATGTTGCTTTGAATATGAACCCATGTGGGCTAAGCTGGTAACGTTTATGGTTTAAAAAGTGGATGCTTGAATGTCCTTTAACTTGCAACTAGCGACTTCTTGTAGTTTTGATTATCAATGCTTATATTTTCTCCAAGTTGACGTTTATTAATTTGTGATTTATAACTTATAATCCCCTATATGTGCTAGAAATTGAAGTTGCGTAACGTGCTGTAGTAGTGTAGTTTTGATATACTGACTGCTACATGCAGATCAAGTTAGAAACTCTAAAAAAAAACTCATTTATCAGCTTTCTAATGCAACTTTTGTTCTAGCTTCCCCATTAGCTACACTACAGGTACAATAATTTGTGAATGGGGAGTGACAAGTACAATATGAATTTTGTTCCATACAACAAAACTGTTCATTGGGATAGTTGTGCTATATGCATAAATATTATAAATTTTTAGTGTATGCATCACCAACTTTTGGTGCTTGTATCAACACCCTTTGTGAATTAAACATGTTGGCTGATAGGTCAAAGCTAGTTCTTTGTACTGGTATGCTCACTTATTGTCAGAAATCAGAATTATTCAAATTATTATATATTTTTACTGTGCCAAATACGGTTACGATAATTAAGCATATTGTTTTATCAACGCTTTAATATTGTTGAATAGAATGGTTTAGGCGCTTTTATGCACTAAAGAAACACATTGAAAGCTTTCGACCGGTCCCTTTTTACGCTAAATTTTTGACCCATTAAAGACTCATTAATAACTAAATGGGTCAAAAATTGTCTGCTAAAGAACTTCAATAAAACACACCCGGTAGTTTTTTGCATTCTTCATTGCTACTTTAGTACTTTACAACGATACCAATTTACATGACCATGGAAACATTCTATCTAACCAAATTACATAATGGAGAACTCTTCATGTAGACCCTGAAGCTTTCCCCTGAGTTTATGCTGCTGTATAATCAACACAGAGGCTGTAGTTGAAAAATCAGAAGCCGAAAGAATGTCTCCAATTGGACCTAACTCGGGGCATGCTTCCCAATCATTCATACCAGCAGTTAAAGTTGAGTTAACCCTTGAGCCTCGTCCCACGATAAATAAACTGTACTCTCCTTCCAGTGACTTAATTGTTGAATATGTTTCACCAGAATTTGAAAGATACTTTTCCATGTATGCAACATGTCCTGTGGCTACATGTCGATCATAAAACTCTGCAAAGTACTCATCATCTTGCTTCATTTCTTCCTCGAATTCTGTTGTGTTGGCTCGGGCCCGTGTAATTCTTGATGACACGTTGTTACCATTGGTGTCCAGTAGGAATCTTATGACTGTGAGCTTCACACCAGGGTGTCGAGCCACTCGACCAGCGTAAGCAAGTGCTTCACGGTCATCTTTGCCTGCTATGAAGATGATGGCTGCAGTGATGCATTTGGTTGCTCTTGATAATTGGGTGGATCCGAGACCTCGGTCCACTAAAACTCCAACTGAACAGGGTGCATGCCGTAAAACCTGTGTAGACGGACATTTTCATATCATTGTTACGAATTTTAGACGTGGCAGTTTGGCAGTTTGGATATTGGGTTCAAATGGGTATGGGTCATAATGAGTTGCGTCAGGTTGGGCTGATTGAAAAACACTTTCTCGTGTTCTGTTTTTGAAATTATAAAAATTCGTATTGAAGTATTCTTACACAAACAATATACGGAAAATTTTTTTATGGTAAAACAAAGTACAAAAATGGGCATTGTTCAATCCATTTAATTAGTTTGACTTGTTCTGCTAGTCTTTTCAAAAAGATAAACCATCGACTCATTAGAGTAAAAATTCAACTTAAATTACAGGTCTACTCATAAATGGGTCAAGATTGTCACCTCTCGTTGTGTTACTATCCATCAACCATGGAGATGTAGTATTATTACCTTTCTGTTGACACTTCGAAACCCCAAATAATTGGTGTTGAACTTTCCATCCGCTTGTTGATTCTTATGAAACGGGAGGATGATAAGCGAAACCAACAAATCCTCTGCGAGTATGCAAATGTCCTGATGCATGGTTGTTAAAGGACAAAGTGTAAGCATTCGGCGTACATCAATCCCTTCACATTGGTCCTTAACATAAGCGTCAATCGTATTAGTTATGTTTTCTCGCATCTCTATAATTCCCTGATCCGTTATAGTCATTGCATCAACCCCTTCTCCACGAGCTACAGTGGAAGCTGTTGTATCTGTCAACTCAATCATATCATTCACATAAACCGTCATTCTAGGTTCTGTTGGTCCTTGTGAGATCTCCATAAAGTTAATGGCTGATTGAATGTTCTCAGGACCATGAATACATAGTATTATTCGCAGCTCATTTGATGGACTTAGCCATTGGAGTGCCATTCGTTGTGTTGGTGATCGCTTTCTTGCACGCTCAATTATGTTCTTAACGACCATCGGGGCATAAATGAAGGTCAGGAAGCAAACTAGTACCATAACAATGCTGCTTGAGGGACTAATAATATTTCTCTGTATTATAAGAATAAGTGTAATTATTAGTTATTATAAAAATGATTTAGGGCTGTCATTAAGAGGTTATAACAGGCATAGATATTTGTACATAAAGATAACAACCTCAAAATAATATTGATAAATGTTCAATGTACAATCATTTACTACATGTAATAACCTCTTAATGACTAATTATTATGAGTATTATAATCAGTATTTTTTTTTGAAAGGCAGTTTGGAATCACTGACGGGCCACTTAGGCCCACCCGATCATCTCACCATAATACACCCTCGAGAAGAAAGCCTAGTAAGCAAGAATATGTTGAAGCTTACTTGTTTGGCTAAAATAGCCATGAAGATATGGAAGTGGCCTTTGATGCTAAGAAGCAAACCTGTCGACACCGAATCCTGCCAATGAAATCTTAAAATGACCCCGGTAATAACACACCCCAAAATTTTACCAACGAGTATGATCGCAAAGAGGAAAAATATGCTAGCCCATGTGAGTAACTCACGAGTTTCGAACTCAGAGAAGTCAACTTCGAAACCGACCCAAAACATGAACGCCGGAAAGAAAAGAAGCCCGAAAAAGTACTTTACTTTACCACATAACAACTTTGATAATCTCCCATCACGAGGCATAGCGATTCCAGCCAAAAACACACTTAACATCATGTTGAAATGCGCTATCAGTGGTGAGAGACTACAAACTAATACAAGACTTGCTATTGAGACAATCAAGTGTGAACCTTTCATTAACTTCCCTGGAGGATTTTGACTATCAACCCACCTCATTAGCAATGGGATAAATTCCGCCGCTAAAATCTGTTGAATTAAAATAACTCCAAGCATAAGGAGGACCTCTTTCATTGTCCGGATAGCATAACCATCAATAGGATCAAAAATTATATAAACTACAGTTAATATAAGAATGGAAATGAGATCAGATATGACAGCGGTTGAGATCAAGAATCGCCCAATATCTGATTTCCCAATTTTGAAGTCATTTACAATGCGGGTAAGGAGGGGGGAGGCTGTTCCGGCTAAAATGAGTGAAATGAAGACATCAAACTCAATACTTGGCTCATAACTAAGATGTAACATTGGGGTCACAAAAACGCCTAGCAGAAAAGTTAATACAAACCCTGCAGATGCCACCTTTACTTCACGAATTGGTAATCGAGTAAATATCTTAGGGTCTATTTCAAGGCCCATGACAAACATGTGACAGATTATCCCAAACTCTGCTACAAAGCCAAGTGCCATATTAGCATCTTCATTGAAGTTGTTGCGTAAAAATGGTAGGTTGCTCAAAAAGAATCCTACCTGCATTTATCAAGTGAACAAATATCATAAATACAAAATCTTGCATGCATGTAGGAAAACCACATGACTCCTAATGACCATAGGTATTTGTGTACAAATGATTAATGAACGATAAAGAGGGGCATAGACATTACAATGGCTTCAGAAATGATGCGAGGTTGGGAGTATGGGCGCAAGAGCATGTGCAAAATGTTACACAAGGCTAATGTGACGATGAAAATCAACATATTCACCGCGATATTTGCCACTTTCATCACCGTGACTTGGGTGCATCGTGGATCCTTTTCGGTATTATCGTCTCTATCCATGTCTATATGATCCTTTTTTATTCTTTTAGGTCCAAATCAAATCATAACAATGCATATCACCTTTTTCTTGAATCCGACCAATTGATCCCACAAAGTGTTGAGAAATGTTCATAAATTTGGTTTTGGGATTCTTGAAACACAATGAGAAAGACTTGAGAATAACATGGGAATATTGGATATGAGGGATGAAATTGGATGTGAAGAAGGTAGGCGTAGAGAGAGGAGGCAGGTTTGTTAGGCCCATGATGAAATCGAAAATAGAAAGATGATAATAGAGTGAAGGGTGAATAAATATGAGAAAATATTGGGTAAGAGAGTGAAAGGTCCATATTTGTTCTATGCTTTTATGTATCACCAATTTTAAATTTTTTTATATACTTTTAGGACTTTGCTAAAAGAGGCCCTTAGAGCTCCTGTTAAGCATTTCAGACATGTTTTAGGAGTTGTACCATAATCATAACTAACTAGCTCTCTCCTCCTAAATGTATGTTACCCCTGAATTTTGATTCAAGGTACAAATAAGATATGCATGTTAACAAAAGCCCTAAGGGCTTCCATTAGCAAAACCCATGTATAACTAAAATGATGTAAGAACTTAAAGTAATGATCTGTCATGTCTTTATAACTTCATCTTCTTAATTACCTTGTAATAATTATATAATGGTTAAACTAATAAACTGTAACAAAATTAAATTGAGAACTTAAATGGAATCTGTCAAATATCATAATAATAATAATAATTTGTTTTACACATTGTTATATGGTGTAGGGATATGGTGTAGGGATCATTGCACAATATCATAATAAGAGCATCCACAACAAGGAAAAGCTTTTTTAGATGCCACTTCATCAATTATATAAAAAGCTTTTATAATAAGCTTTCCCTCCAATGTTAAAAGCTTTTCTAAAGCTTTTCTTTTAAAATTCTACATACACACAATGTCAAAAAAGCTTTTGGTGAAAGACTTGATATTTCTCAAGCTATGGAAAGAAAAGCTTTGCACTCCAATGTTAAAAAGCTATTCAAAAAGCTTTTTTACATAAAAAAGCTTTTGAAAAAGCTTTCATTGTAGGTGCCCTAATGTCACACCCCCAAATTCGGTCAACGGTGTTTAGCGGAAGCATTAGTGTTGTCGGGGGTGCCGACGTTAACGCTGGACAATCACGCATATCAGAGCATATGATTATCGCAGAACATATAGGTTAAGATGCCATTAAAGTAAATTGTTTACAAAAGCTACGATTCATCGAATCGTAAAAGTATTTAAGTAGTTAAAGTTTTACAAAAGTGGATTTCGTAAATATGACTAAAACATATTAGTTATACAAAAGAAATCTCATTTCTTCAAAAGATGTCATCCTAAATTCACCATGGGTCGCCTAAGTTTCAAGATGCGTGAAGTCTTACTTGTGCAGCTAATTCCCTGAAAAACATAGTAAAAAGTCAACATGGTTGTTGAGTGAATTAACAGGTTTTATGTTTAATAAGTGGATAAACCAAGTTCATTGTAAAACGTTGACCAAAAAGTCAAATAAGTTTCGTTTATAAGAGTTTGTAAGAAAGTAAGTATCCTATAAGTAATAGTAGGAAAGTATGTATCCTATCCAAAAGTATTTGTAGGAAAGTAGTATCCTATCCAAAAGTGTTTGTAGGAAAGTAGTATCCTATCAGTCAAAGTTTGTCGGAAAGAAGTATAACACCCCTCTTGAAAATACAACAATATTATATATTTAATGCGGAAACGTATATTAAAATATTATTAAAACACTGTACATTGAAGGTAATGTACATACATGGATTACATAATTACACACCATGAATTAAAACTGTTTAAGTATTAAGTTTTAACTACACAAAACGGGGCATTATATTGTTTATAAACATAGTTTATTACAAAACTATATCAGAGTGGCTGCTGTCAAACTTTCCTTGCTAAGCATCTACTTCCTGATCACCCACATACAAAACCTGCAGGAAGTTAAAATAAGGGATTAGCATGAAGCTAAGTGAATGAACTTGTTACACACCATTCAACTTAACTGCACTACGAGTTTACAACAAATAAATGTAAACACACAATTTCAATGAGGATCGGTGGTTCTTGGGTTATCATAATACCCGGGGATTTCCCAAGAACACTTAACGTACATATCCGTATGGCCATAACGGACGAGACCGATAACTAAGGGTTATTAAACTCATATATAGATTCTAAACACAACAAATGAATCAAAATCTGCATAATACATATATTAACCCAAAAGCCCAACTATCACGTTGACCTCAATAACAAGGATACACAAAGGTTCATATATCGCGAAGATTAAAATCAATTAATAAGACTAAACAGTCTAATAATACATCTACGTTTACCTGTTGTAACCAAATAGTTACAACTAAATTAAAGGGTGAGTTTCAAAATCCACTCACCGATACCTCAGAAGTCGTAACACTCAGATTCTACTCACTGAGTCTTTGGTGTGTCTGAAACATCACACAACAACAAGTTAGTAACTTGTGATTAACAATTAGTACTTATGTAAATAAACACATTACACTAGTACTCACATTATTAATCAATTTCACACATAAGTAACCATATTATATATATATATATATATATATATATATATATATATATATATATATATATATATATATATATATATATATATATGGTATACATTCAAGTTTACAAGTTAACACAATTATCAAATTAAAACAGACAAACGCGATCCAGGAGAGAGTTGGTGGGATCGCGTTACACAGAAGGAAAACATTCTGTGACAGAATAACACTTGGCAACGCGATCCGGGAACCAGGGCTGGATCGCGTTCCACTGAATAAAATTCGACTGAGCCAATTTATAACTACTGAACGCGATCCTGGCTAGGGTCTGGGATCGCGTTTGTGCGTATTTCAGCTCAAGTACAGACCTGCAAATGGTCAGCTCGAACCAAAAAATCAATCACCTAAAAACTCAATTACCAAATAGATATTACCAACATTCTAATACCAAAGGAACATCATATAGATACATATAACTTCAATTAACGTCAAGAAATTCCATTTTTTTATACCAAAATTGTAACATCCTCCGTACCGGTCTGGTAATTTCTATTATTTTAATCGCGTATTTAGTTGTTTTAGAATTTACTTGGTATTAATTGTTTAATTGAGAAACTTAGTTAAATAAGTCCCAGAACTTATTGTGACTAGTGAAATATTAGTCGTTTTAAATTACCATAGTTAACGGTAAAATAAAATAAGTTTCTCGCAAAATGGTTTTTAGGTTCCAGGAAATAGATTGAAAGGGGACTAGTTTTAAGTGGATACGGGTCGGGGTAAAAGTTGGCCGACCTATAACTTTCCTAAAATGGAAAGATCTTTCATTCTTTCTAAAAACCTAAAACTAGAAACCTTCAAACAAGAAAATTTCAAACAGAGATTCGTAAGCAAACTTTGGAACTGAAATTCTGAGCTTAGCAACATCATTATCATCTTGAAATTTCTAATTTGTAAGTTGTTCTATCATGTTTAAATTCATATTCATAATCAATTGAAGTTCCTATATGAATTGATGTTAAATTGATGTACTAAACATGTTATAGTATACAAATATGATGATATATGAGCTGTGATATGATGCTGTAATCGAATCTGTTGTTAGTTGGGTTATGGTTTCCATTTCTGGGCTGAGCTCTGCACGAGCTGCACAAGACTGATGAACACAAGGAATCCGGCGGATTCATCAGGTCAATGGGTTTGGGAATCCGGTCAAATGGGTTTAAATCCGACGGATTCATCAACCGGATTCGTTTGGAGAACCCTGGTCCAAAGTTGAGTCTGAAACAACCCTTGAATCCGGCGGATTCATTGGGAATCCGGCGGATTCCCCCATTATGCAGAGAATCTCATTTTTAGTACTAGCTTCATTTAAATCATAATGTACTAATACTATTTGACATGTATATTGATATATATGTTGATATATTTAACTAATGTGCATATAGTGATTGTATTATACATAGGATAAAATGAAGCAATATATGTTGTATTCGAATATAAGTTATGATTTTAAGAATGTTGTTACTAACTTATATTTGATTTTGATTCTTAGATCCTCCAAAAGATAAGTGATACTTGGAATCTGAGTTTGTGAAGACCAAGGTATCGGTGAGTGGATTTAGAACTCACCTTTCGATTTAGTTGTAGCGGTTTGGTTGCAATAAGTAAACGTAGATTGATTATAAGAATGTTTAGTCTGTGTTCTTGATTATGAATCTACGTGATATGTGATTCTATGTGTATCAGATTATTGAGGTCAACTTGTAGTTGGACTTTTTGGTTATTATGTGAATTACACAGGTTTTGATTCATTTGTTGTGTTTGAGACCTGTGTATGAGTTTAATAACCAATAGTTATCGGTCTATTCTGTAATGGCCATACAGATTGACGTTAAGTGTTCTTGGAGAATCCCCGGGTATTATGATTCCTCCAAAGCCACCGATCCTCATTGAAATAGAAATAGAAATGTGTTTACGATTATTTGCTGTAAGCAGATTGTTATGCTAAGTTGAATTGTGTGTGATAAATTCATTCACTTAGCTTCGTGCTAATCCCTCATTTTAACTTCCTGCAGATTATGTTTGTTATGTGGGTGATCAGGAAGTGGATGCTTTGCAAGGAAAGTTTGACAGCTTGTAAACTCTGATATGGTTTTGTCATAAACCTGGTTTTGTAATACATAATACCCCGGCTTGTGTAGTTTCTAAACAGTTTTAATTTGGTGTGTTCTGAACATGTAACTGTTTATGTACATTATATTAATGTGCAGTATATAAATATGTTTTAAATTCATACGCTTCCGAGTAAAATAATAGAATATTATGTGGAAGAAAGAGGGGTGTTATAAGTTGGTATCAGAGCATAGTTTTGGGTTAATTGAGCATTGTAAAGTGTTCAATCCCAATTCTGAAGCATGTTTTGTCAAACATTCCTGGTAGGGGATTAAGCATTGATCATGAATTGTTAGTAGTTAGGTGCTAACGATTAACAATTGTTGAGTATTGTGATGAAAACAGATATGGCAGATAACGAGCAAACGACCGCCAACCCTAATAATGCCTCAAGAACCGATGCTCCTCCTTTGCACATACAGAGTGAACCACCGGCTCATGATGGTACTTCTGCTCGTGTTGGTGAAGAATCAAATCAAGATGACTATATGCATGAAATGGAAGATGAATTGATTTCCCTTAGAGAATTCAAAAGACAAACTGAAGCTGCATCATCTCAGCAACGGTTTCAACAACCTATCTATCCATTTGGTACTATTCCCTCACCTCAGACTAATAAGACATGTTCTTTCAAGACTTTTATGGCCAGTAAACCTCCTGAATACTCTGGTAGTCCTACTCCGACTGTTACTTTAAATTGGTTGAGAAACATTGAAAGAAAGTTTGAAGTGACTTGTTGTGAGGAAAAGTTTAAAGTTCCATATGCAGTACAGTGTCTTAAGGATGATGCAATGGTCTGGTGGGATTCTATTACCGGCCATTTGACCCAGCAACAAAAGGAATCTATTCAGTGGTCTGAATTTCATCAAGCGGTTCGTAATCAGTATTGTTCAGATTTTGAAATGGCTCGGATCAGACGGGAGTTTGTAAATTTGCAATTGACTGATAAAATGACAATGGATGAGTTAATAACTCAATTTACCGAGAAGTTGAGGTTTGTTCAGCAGTGGGTCCCTGATGAGAAAACAAAAATTGAACAGTTTGTTGATGCTTTACCTTCTAATTATCGTACCACTGTGAGATTAGCAGGTACTTTATCTCAAGCCTTTAACCTTGCACGTTCAGTTGATAGTGATATGAGATGTCCAGTTTTTCCAGCTAAGGATAGATCCGATCAGAAATCCCGAAGTGAATCTTCAGGTAAAGGGAAACAAAGGTGGCAGGGTAACAGACAGGGCCAGAAAAGCAGTGGCAGTAAAAGTGTTTCTTCTGGTAGTTCCAACTGGTGTAGTACTTGTAGGTCTAAGCATACTGGGCCATGTACACCTCAGACAAATAAATGTGTTAAATGTGGTGAGCTTGGTCACGAGTTTAAGAATTGCAAGTTTCCTAATTATGTGTGCTGGCATTGTAAGAAAGAAGGGTATCGTGTTGGTCAGTGTCCAGAGGCGGGGAAACAGGGTTGGGTTTCGGTCGGGAGTTCGTCATCTTCCGGGCAAAAGTAGAAGAATCCTCCGCCAGCAACTAGTAGGGCGTTTCAGATGACAGTCGATGAGGCTGTTCACACAGATGATGTGATTACTGGTACTTTTCTTATAAACTCTGTACCAGCACGTGCTTTATTTGATTCTGGAGCAAACTGCTCATTTATATCTGTGTGTTTCTGTGATAAGTTGAAACTGATTCCTACTGTGATAACTAAGCCCTTAGAAGTAGAGATTGTTAGTGGCAAGTTAGTTCATGTTACCACCTCGGTGACTGGAGCTAATATTGTAATTGATGGCCAGACTTTTCCAATTTCGTTTCTGTTAATGCCGATTCCAAGTTTTGATGTGATTGTTGGCATGGATTGGTTGAGTCAGTTTAAAGCTAGTATAGATTGCCACCATAAGCTGATTAGAATCCCAATTTCTGAAGAGTCATATGTTGTGGCTCGAGGAGAAAGGGATGGTGAGTGTATACCTCTTATTTCCATGATGAAAGCTAGGAAGTCGTTGTCTAAAGGCTGTGAGTCTTACCTGGCTTATGTGATTGATGTGAAATTAGAAAAGAAATCCATTTCTGATGTTCCGGTTGTTTCTGAATATCCGGAAGTGTTTCCCGATGAACTGCCTGGTTTACCACCGGTTAGGGAAGTTGAATATCAGATTGATCTTGTTCCTGGCTCGTCGCCTGTAGCTAAAGCTCCCTATAGATTAGCTCCTTCTGAAATACGTGAGATGATGAATCAGATACAGGAGTTATTGGATAAAGGGTTTATTAGACCTAGTTCTTCCCCTTGGGGTGCACCGGTTTTGTTTGTGAAAAAGAAGGATGGGTCTTTTCGAATGTGTATTGATTATAGGGAACTGAATAAATGAACAGTAAAGAATAAATATCCACTGCCTCGCATAGATGATTTATTTGATCAGTTGCAGGGATCTTCATTCTGTTCTAAGATTGACTTGAGATCAGGTTATCATCAAGTTCGTGTTCGTGAACAGGATATTCCTAAAACTGCTTTTCGAACCAGGTATGGTTATTTTGAATTCCTGGTTATGCCTTTTGGTTTGACTAATGCTCCAGCAGTTTTTATGGATTTGATGAACCGTGTTTGTCGGCCTTTTCTCGATAAATTTGTTATTGTGTTTATCGATGATATTTTGGTATACTCTAAATCTGAATCAGAACATGAACTGCATTTGAGAATAGTGTTAGAAACCTTGAAAAGAGAACACTTGTATGCCAAATTTTCTAAATGTGAGTTCTGGATTTGGGAAGTACAGTTTCTAGGTCATATTATCTGTAGTGATGGTGTCAAAGTTGATCTTGCAAAAATTGAAGCTGTTATGAATTGGAATGTTCCAAAGAATCCTTCTGAAATCAAAAGTTTTCTTGGGCTAGCTGGATATTATAGAAAATTTATTAAAGACTTTTCAAAGATTGCTGGTCCGTTAACCAAATTGACAAGAAAAGATATTAAGTTTCAGTGGGATGAGTCACAAGAGATAGCTTTTCAGACCTTAAAGCAGTTATTGTGTCAGGCACCTGTGTTAGCTTTGCCAGATGGCTCAGATGATTTTATTGTTTATTGTGATGCGTCCTATGCTGGTTTGGGTGGTGTTCTTATGCAAAGAGACAGAGTTATTGCTTATGCTTCTCGGCAATTGAAACAGCATGAAAGAAATTACCCTACCCATGATTTAGAACTGGCAGCTGTTGTGTTTGCACTGAAAATCTGGAGACATTACCTTTATGGTACAAAGTGTATAATCTGTACAGATCACAAGAGTCTTCAGTGCATGTTTTCTCAGAAAGAACTGAATATGCGTCAGAGACGGTGGTTAGAACTAATCAAAGATTATGATTGTGAAATTCGTTACCATCCAGGAAAGGCAAACGTGGTTGCTGATGCGTTAAGCCGAAAAGGTACTTCTGACCGCATTTATTATTTGAAAGTTGATGTTTCTTCTGACTTATTGGATAGAATTAAAGATGCACAGTTAGAAGCTTTATTAGATCCTAATCTAAAGTCAGAGATCATGTTGAAAAGAAAAGATCTGTTAGTTGATGATTCTAGAGGATTAAAGACTTTCCAGTCTCGTGTTTGGATTCTTCTGATTGGTGGTATTCGGGATATGATTTTGACTGAAGCCCATAAGTCACGTTTATCTGTTCATCCCGGTAGTACCCGAATGTATAATGACTTGAAACCCTTGTATTGGTGGCCCACGATGAAAACCGATATTGCACAGTTTGTTAGTTCGTGTCATATTTGTGCTCAGGTTAAAGCTGAACACCAGAAACCGTATGGGTCATTGAAACAGTTAGAAATTCCAGAGTGTAAGTAGGAACATATCACTATGGATTTTGTGACTAAACTTCCGCGTACGTCTCGAAGTAATGATATGATTTGGGTAATTGTTGATCGGTTGACCAAAAGTGCTCATTTTCTAGCTACCAGTGAAACTGCATCTCTGAGTAAGCTTGCACAGTTGTATGTGAATGAAATAGTCTCGAGAAATGGAATTCCTTTGTCGATTGTGTCAGATAGAGATTCTCGGTTTATTTCTCATTTCTGGCAGAGTTTACAGCAAGAATTGGGTACACGTGTAAATCTTAGTACAGCTTATCATCCTCAGACCGATGGTCAGTCAGAACGTACAATTCAGATGCTTGAGGATATGTTACGGGCTTGTGTTTTGGAATATGGAGGTTCTTGGGATTCTCATTTACCGTTAGTGGAATTTGCTTATAATAATTCTTATCATTCCAGTATCGGTATGCCTCCTTATGAAATGTTATATGGTAGACGTTGCAGAACGCCTACTTGTTGGTTAGAAGCTGGTGAGAAACAGTTTGCAGGTCCAGACATTGTTCAGATAAAGGCTGAGAAAGTGGCAGTTGCACGAGAAAAGTTAAAAGCTGCACGTGACAGACAGAAACAGTATGCTGATCCACGCAGACGACCAGTGACTTTCTCTGCAGGTGAGTTAGTTTATCTTAAAGTATCACCGTGGAAAGGTGTTATTAGATTTGGGAAACGAGGTAAATTGGCTCCACGATACATTGGACCGTTCAGAATCAGTCAGGTTGTTAATGATCAGTCGGTTATGCTTGATCTTCCTCCTGAACTTGCTGGTATTCATAGCACGTTCAATATTTGTTATTTGAGAAAATGCAACGTTGAAGATCAGTCGCAGATTCTCCCTTTGAAAGACTTGAAAGTCGACCAGAACCAGAAATTAGTTGAAGAACCTATTGAAATTGTTGATCGAAAGATTACTAAACTTAGGAAGAAACAGATTCCTATGGTTTTAGTGAAATGGAGACATAGTTTAGGTTCTAATTTGACCTGGGAAACCGAGGAATCTATGAGATCCAGATATCCTGGATTATTTGATCATGTTGAGATTTCGGGGACGAAATCTTCTTAAGGGGGGGGGGGGGGGGGGGGGAGATTTGTAACATCCTCCGTACCGGTCTGGTAATTTCTATTATTTTAATCGCGTATTTAATTGTTTTAGAAATTACTTGGTATTAATTGTTTAATTGAGAAACTTAGTTAAATAAGTCCCAGAACTTATTGTGACTAGTGAAATATTAGTCGTTTTAAATTACCATAGTTAACGGTAAAATAAAATAAGTTTCTCGCAAAATGGTTTTTAGGTTCCAGCAATAGATTGAAAGGGGACTAGTTTTAAGTGGATACGGGTCGGGGTAAAAGTTGGCCGACCTATAACTTTCCTAAAATGGAAAGATCTTTCATTCTTTCTAAAAACCTAAAACTAGAAACCTTCAAACAAGAAAATTTCAAACAGAGATTCGTAAGCAAACTTTGGAACTGAAATTCTGAGCTTAGCAACATCATTATCATCTTGAAATTTCTAATGTGTAAGTTGTTCTATCATGTTTAAATTCATATTCATAATCAATTGAAGTTCCTATATGAATTGATGTTAAATTGATGTACTAAACATGTTATAGTATACAAATATGATGATATATGAGCTGTGATATGATGCTGTAATCGAATCTGTTGTTAGTTGGGTTATGGTTTCCATTTCTGGGCTGAGCTCTGCACGAGCTGCACAGGACTGATGAACACAAGGAATCCGGCGGATTCCTAATGAATCCGACGGATTCATCAGGTCAATGGGTTTAGGAATCCGGTCAAATGGGTTTAAATCCGGCGGATTCATCAACCTGATTCGTTTGGAGAACCCTGGTCCAAAGTTGAGTCTGAAACAACCCTTGAATCCGGCGGATTCATTGGGAATCCGGCGGATTCCCCCGTTATGCAGAGAATCTCATTTTTAGTACTAGCTTCATTTAAATCATAATGTACTAATACTATTTGACATGTATATTGATATATATGTTGATATATTTAACTAATGTGCATATAGTGATTGTATTATACATAGGATAAAATGAAGCAATATATGTTGTATTCGAATATAAGTTATGATTTTAAGAATGTTGTTACTAACTTATATTTGATTTTGATTCTCAGATCCTCCAAAAGATAAGTGATACTTGGAATCTGAGTTTGTGAAGACCAAGGTATCGGTGAGTGGATTTAGAACTCACCTTTCGATTTAGTTGTAGCGGTTTGGTTGCAACAAGTAAACGTAGATTGATTATAAGACTGTTTAGTCTGTGTTCTTGATTATGAATCTACGTGATATGTGATTCTATGTGTATCAGATTATTGAGGTCAACTTGTAGTTGGACTTTTTGGTTATTATGTGAATTACACAGGTTTTGATTCATTTGTTGTGTTTGAGACCTGTGTATGAGTTTAATAACCAATAGTTATCGGTCTATTCTGTAATGGCCATACAGATTGACGTTAAGTGTTCTTGGAGAATCCCCGGGTATTATGATTCCTCCAGAGCCACCGATCCTCATTGAAATTGAAATAGAAATGTGTTTACGATTATTTGCTGTAAGCAGATTGTTATGCTAAGTTGAATTGTGTGTGATAAATTCATTCACTTAGCTTCGTGCTAATCCCTCATTTTAACTTCCTGCAGATTATGTTTGTTATGTGGGTGATCAGGAAGTGGATGCTTTGCAAGGAAAGTTTGACAGCTTGTAAACTCTGATATGGTTTTGTCATAAACCTGGTTTTGTAATACATAATACCCCGGCTTGTGTAGTTTCTAAACAGTTTTAATTTGGTTTGTTCTGAACATGTAACTGTTTATGTACATTATATTAATGTGCAGTATATAAATATGTTTTAAATTCATACGCTTCCGAGTAAAATAATAGAATATTATGTGGAAGAAAGAGGGGTGTTATAAAAATCATAACAACCCATTTAGGTTACTTGCTTGAATCCAAAGTCCCACTTCAAGAACATGTACTCACTAAGAATCATACCAATTCAATCCACAACCATCATATAACATCATTCAATTATCAATTTCATAAATATATCACTGAATCACATGTCCCTATCATAAACCCATTTTCACATACAATTAATAAACACTTACAATGAAATAAGGGTTTGAGAAGAAACAAGATGATGATGGTGATGAAGATAAGCTTGTATAAGAATCACAGCTTCAAATTCAAGGATTTTGGATATGAATTCAGTTTTGATTTTGAGTTCTTGTGAATTGTAGTGAGTCTGCAAGTGTTCAACAAATTGGGGAAAGTCACAAAAGAAAAGGACGGCCCCTTTATAAACCGACCCAATAAGTGGGTATTTTATACCCGTCTTAATCCTATTGTCTGGAACTTAAATACTAATCGCGAGAAACTTATTTTATGGTACCGTTAGCTATAGCAAATTAAAACAAACAATAATTTACTATACACAATAAGTCCTGGAACCTATTTATCTAAGTTTCTCACAAAAACAATTATATCATGTAATTTCTAACACTATTTAAATAATCAAATAAAATAGAAATTACCAGGCCACTAGAGAGGATGTTACAAATCTCCCCTCTTTAAAGAGATTTCGTCCCCAAAATCTCACCAAGATCAAACAATCCAGGATATCTGGATTTCATAGACTCCTCGGTTTCCCAGGTCAAATTAGAACCTAAAATGTGTCTCCACTTTACTAAGACCATTGGTATTTGTTTCTTTCTAAGTTTAGTAACTTTTCGGTCTAGAAGCTCCACCGGTTCTTCAACTAACTTTTGATTTGGATCTACCTTTAAATCTTGTAACGGAAGTATCTGAGACTGATCCTCCACATTACACTTTCTCAAGTGAAACGCCCCAATTTATTTCTTTCTTTAAAATGTATTTTATTTAAATTCATTCTAGTCCCATTGTAATAATATAATATTTACCACAATTTGACGATTTCAAAAATCAACCACATACAACTTATTACAACTTACAACTTCTTTTCTATCAAAACATTTGACTGAATAACATAAAATGGGCGACTTATACAAGTGCCATCGTTACAATAGTTTAAAAGAAGGAAAGCTTGTCTAACCATACATCAAGCTCCAATCCACGTTAACTCCTGACAATCACAATCATAACTTCAAGCATATTGGTTCAACCGAACCCAACCTACAAAATAAACAACTGAAGGGAATAAGCTAACGCTTAGTGAGACCATGAGTAGCTAAATGAATAATTTATCACACAATATTACAATTCAATATTATTTCATTCTTTTTCTTATATGCCATGGATTCTTAACTTTATTCTGTGCTAATAATATATTATTAGCTATTACACGAGCCTATGGCCGCAACCATTACCCGCACCAAACTATAAACATCCAGCTCATGACCGCAGCCATTCCTGGACACTATAATATATTCAGGGATTTTCATATTATAAATATCAATTACAATTAATTATTGAGCAATCGTAGAAACCCTTTCTGGACTCTGCCACATACCATGCTAATTACTACCAATTAGTCTTACAGTTTGTTCACCAATTAATGACCGCGTATCGTATATCATTAATTAGGAACTATCCAATCACCGCGCGGAAGTGATGGAAACAAATCCCGACAAAAGTCCATTAGAAGTGTCTACAATTCCCAATCCACACAATTCACGTATTCACATAATTATTTTCATTTACTGTTAAGGATCCTTATTATTATATCATGCTAATTTTTATATAATTAGCAATTAACACAAGCCAATGGCCACAACCATTGTTTGCAAACCCACAATCACAACACAATTTATATCTCAACAGTTTTATCAATTATCCACCTGTTATATCATAGCACAACACATTACATCCATCTATTTATATTATATAAATAATGGAATTCATTCATATCCACACTTACCGATCTTCTGTATGCCACACTATAATAAACAATGTATTTATATAAATCTTACTCCCATCTGTAACCCAATTATATACAATTAATCATTCATCAGATTATGTAAGCCTCTTGCTCGTAAGCAATATGGATTACATAACCATTACCCATTTAACCCCCATAATACTCACCTGGGCTTTTTAGCCGAATAAGCAATTAATTATAATATCTGCCGGTGCCACTTCTTGAATCTTGAGTCACCTATCATAATATATATTAAGGTAACGACATCTTTAGTAGCACAACAAAAATAGCACATTTATTTTAATCCCTACTAATTCAAATGTACTTATACAATATATTGACTACAATCTTCCACTCGTATAAGTACTTAAGTTTATAGCCGAGTTCTAACCATACATTACTTTAGGGTTGTGCAACATATTTTGGTTTGCTAACATCATAGCCTCGATATATACTAGTCACAAGAACTTGTTAGTCAATAAATATAATTGATATATACTCGATCATTCTTGATTTCACAATTATTAACTTATCGACTATATTTGTCCTTAACCATTTTAATAATTCAAATGTATAATCATGTATGTAATACACTAAAACTTCTGTTTTACTATAAGGTTCATAAGAGACCCAAAAGAATTACAAGTCAGGAACAACAGTTCTGAGGTAAACACAGTCGCGTCGCTATGCGACCCAATCGCGTCGCTATGCGATCTAGATCGCGTCGCTATGCGACACAATCGCGTCGCTATGCGATCTAGATCGTGTCGCGACACAATTAAGATCGCGTCGCGATGGTATGCTGTTCACAGACCTGCGATTTTCATTCTGCTTCTGCTCGATTTCTTGTTATTTACAGCAATAGTACAGCTTTTGAATCTATCAATCAACCATATACATAGAGCCTAACATCATCATAAGTTTTCTTTCATTAATTTCCACTAACCTAGTCCAATTCTTGATCAAATAGAAAACCTAATTCAAACAAAACCCAAAAGATGAAACTTACAATTAAAAGAGAAGAAAGGTAGAGATGATCATCATGATTTCCAATTCCAGTCTTGAATTCTAGGTATTGAAATATAAATTTGGATTTTGTTTTCTTGTTTTCTAGTTCAATCGCAAACCACAGGGACGTATGAAATTTTATTTTTGGAACATATGAGAAGGAAGTACAATATATATCTATATTTGTGTACTACTTTTATCCCCTTTTCGGCCTATTGTCTGGAACCTGAAAACCATTTGCGATTTCAAATATTTTATTTTTCTTACAACCTTATTAACTTAAAACAACTATATATTTAATTGCCACAATAATACTTTTAAATTTTGGGGTGTTACAACTATCCCCCAATCATTTCATTCGTGTCCTCACGAATGTCACTCGTATCTAAGCAACCTTAACGATTCTATTCAGGCAGAAGCCTTTATTCATATCGAAACACATTACTTAATTTACTAGTTCATCACAGAAATGTTTGTCATTCATATACTTATTTCTTTTCCACGAGTTAATCACAATTACAATTAGCTTAACCTGTCTCTTCAGTCTTATCAGACTTTCTGCTAACATATACTCTATTTAACAAGGACACAAAATCAATATATCCATTTTACTACTTAATAATCAAATTAAGTATTATATACGGTTATACGCATATAGTTTACATAACTTATGCACAAACTTTAACCCTAACAATCAATAACCTTATGTACACTTGTGCCTATTTCATTATTAGTTTACACACGTATCACGTGTTTTTAACTTTCAATACTTAAATATATATTTCAGTTTGTGCATTTAAATTACTTCCAATCCTCTTTCTATCCGTACATGTAAAATACGTGCTTAAGTGTATCTTTTTAATTCTTCTACGTTAGCAGGAAACTTGTGCATACATCTTTATTCATTTTCAAATAGCACAAAGTGCAATATTCAGCACATGTGCAATATCAATAACTACTCTTTACAATTGAAATTAAAGATTCAGTTCAACAACTAATACATATAACATACATTATACCCATGTGAGCAACTTATAGACTTAAATATATGTTTTGAATTCTTTCCACATGCACATTTAAAGTGTGCATTTTATTTGCTTTTACCCACGCCTATATTTTATTTCTATCCTTGACTTGTTTAGATCAATAATCATTTACCAGGGTTAGTTATATTTAAACCCTTCAACATTTCAAAACACAATCGTTTAAGACAACTTTTAAAATTTGAAACTAGCAATATGCTAGAATCATTATATCACCCACATGTCTTTGTTGTTTCAACTTAGTTAACAATTTTATTCCTACACGTGTCTAAAACATATGAAACTTCTAACTCTCATCAAATCCAAAATTTTATTACTTTTACTTATCTAGTCTCACTTATAATTCTTACCTTTTTCAATGATGCCATCATTTCTTAAAACTTGTTATTCAGGCTGTTAAGGCTTTTATAATTATAAGTCAATGAACCATTATCCATACCAATAAGTAATGGAAATAACTAAAAATCTGGTAACCTCATATGTCTATTTATATCATAACTATCCTTTTTATAAGTTTTCAATTTCATCCCCCAATCATCTTATTCTACGCTTTCCTTTCATAACTCACCTCCCATTAACATTAGTTTAATACTGAAATTTGAACACGATTTGTGTACAATTCAGCTTTAAATATGGATATGGACATAATGAAACATGAGCGAGGCTACATGAAACTGGCAACAATGTCCTAACCTTTTAAATGTTTGAATTTATAATAATCCACCAACAATTTAAACAAACTGAAATCTTTATTCTGACCAGACTCAAATCGCGCCGCAATTATCCATAATCGCACCGCGATTCACCTTAAATCGCGTAACGACCTCATACAGATCGCGCCGCGATCATTACCTGTACAGACCTGCACAATCAGCTTCTAACCCTTAACTTTGCACGCGCATAACTATTACCTCGGTAACATTTAGAACCTGAAACTTTACAAACATTTCAATTATATTAAAATAGAGGTTTCGCTGTTCACACATTTCCTATTTTCACGTTACCGAAGCATTTGGACCTATAATTAATTTATGGGTCAATTTGGGTCACTTTAGTAATCAAGGCAATATATATACCATATGTCTTCCTAATCTGAACTTTTCTCTACCACCACAACATCACAAACTCTTAAGTCATTTGAAATTTATTACTTATGCATGTGCTAACCCATTTTAGAATATGGGCACAATAGTGATCCATTTGGGCACTTTTGACCCATTTACCCTAATCATCAAAAATTAATACCACTTAACTTTAGATCATATTTCCATCCAAAATTGACCATTTCTAAGGTAACAACTATTTGTCGTTACTTGTTTAGTCCAAAATCTCAATCCATCACTTAACCACATACATAAACTATATATAATCAATAAACAGCAATATAAATTGTTTGAATACATTCTTACCTTGGTAACTCAATTATAGTACCAATTTGACCCATTAGGGTATTTACAACTTTCATCACATAAACTTTCTAGAATAGTAGAGTCGAACCAAAAACTCCACTTAGACATTACACCATAATTCTATCCAATTACCTGTAAACGTGAACCTAATGTAGACACGTTCACATAATCATATACATGTATGTATTCAAACTTATATTTTGTTTTACTCAATAAAGAGTTCACTACACATCTTACTCTTAATCACAACACAGTCACATTAAATCTATCAGATACTTAGCAGCCTCAACAATTTTCATATGACATAGCATAATATAATTACGTTGGCCAGACGTAACTAGATTATGTAATTCACACTTCCATTCTCAGGCTACCTCATATCATTAAGATTTATTGAGGCTTATCATTACACATTTAATCACATAACACAACAATTTCTACAGCAATCAAAATTTAAAATTTCAAATCTGCTGTCCACATAATCAATTAATTTCACATAATCAGTCAACATCTTTTTATAAGGCATTTATTAATGCCTCAGACAACCTTATCTTTTTCACATAATGCACTTTATATAATAACTGACATAATTCAATATTCCTGATTATTAGAATTTTATACACACATGATATTTACCAACACACCACTGTAGCTAACATTTGTCAGCTAATTCTTTATTCAAACTTTTATATAAATATATATATTTATTTATATATACTGCCAATATATATATTAGCAGTTATCAACACATCTCAACACATGGCTAATATAAATTAGCCTATTTAATCCTCATCGAGCCAGTGTCAATAACACTACTCCAATATACCACATCCATCTACCCAATTACATGAGTAATGGAAATTACCACAAGTATGCGTTATCATATATATATATATATATATATATATATATATATATATATATATATATATATATATATATATATATATATATATATATATATATATCAGCAAGGAATATTAACAAAACCCTGCAACAATTTATGAATTCTGATACTATCACTTTAACATTTTCTCTAATAGGTCAGGCATACTATCCTCTCACTTAACATTCTTATACCAAATTAATACATAACAATCATCAACTAATCCACTACAGGGAATCATATCAGTTCGATCTACTGTACTTTATTACTACACATAATCAGCAATATCAATTATGCTATTCACACTGGTTTAAGATTAGGCAATCCTATCGTGGATCACCTAATTCTCTCAAACCATTGCTCTGATACCAACTTGAAACGCCCCAATTTATTTCTTTCTTTAAAATGTATTTTATTTAAATTCATTCTAGTCCCATTGTAATAATAAAATATTTACCACAATTTGACGATTTCAAAAATCAACCACATACAACTTATTACAACTTACGACTTCTTTTCTATCAAAACATTTGACTGAATAACATAAAATGGGCGACTTATACAAGTGCCATCGTTACAATAGTTTAAAAGAAGGAAAGCTTGTCTAACCATACATCAAGCTCCAATCCACGTTAACTCCTGACAATCACAATCATAACTTCAAGCATATTGGTTCAACCGAACCCAACCTACAAAATAAAAAAACTGAAAGGAATAAGCTAACGCTTAGTGAGACCATGAGTAGCTAAATGAATAATTTATCACACAATATTACAATTCAATATTATTTCATTCTTTTTCTTATATGCCATGGATTCTTAACTTTATTCTGTGCTAATAATATATTATTAGCTATTACACGAGCCTATGGCCGCAACCATTACCCGCACCAAACTATAAACATCCAGCTCATGACCGCAGCCATTCCTGGACACTATAATATATTCAGGGATTTTCATATTATAAATATCAATTACAATTAATTATTGAGCAATCGTAGAAACCCTTTCTGGACTCTGCCACATACCATGCTAATTACTACCAATTAGTCTTACAGTTTGTTCACCAATTAATGACCGCGTATCGTATATCATTAAATAGGAACTATCCAATCACCGCGCGGAAGTGATGGAAACAAATCCCGACACAAGTCCATTAGAAGTGTCTACAATTCCCAATCCACACAATTCACGTATTCACATAATTATTTTCATTTACTGTTAAGGATCCTTATTATTATATCATGCTAATTTTTATATAATTAGCAATTAACACAAGCCAATGGCCGCAACCATTGTTTGCAAACCCACAATCACAACACAATTTATATCTCAACAGTTTTATCAATTATCCACCTGTTATATCATAGCACAACACATTACATCCATCTATTTATATTATATAAATAATGGAATTCATTCATATCCACACTTACCGATCTTCTGTATGTCACACTATAATAAACAATGTATTTATATAAATCTTACTCCCATCTGTAACCCAATTATATACAATTAATCATTCATCAGATTATGTAAGCCTCTTGCTCGTAAGCAATATGGATTACATAACCATTACCCATTTAACCCCCATAATACTCACCTGGGCTTTTTAGCCGAATAAGCAATTAATTATAATATCTGCCGGTGCCACTTCTTGAATCTTGAGTCACCTATCATAATATATATTAAGGTAACGACATCTTTAGTAGCACAACAAAAATAGCACATTTATTTTAATCCCTACTAATTCAAATGTACTTATACAATATATTGACTACAATCTTCCACTCGTATAAGTACTTAAGTTTATAGCCGAGTTCTAACCATACATTACTTTAGGGTTGTGCAACATATTTTGGTTTGCTAACATCATAGCCTCGATATATACTAGTCACAAGAACTTGTTAGTCAATAAATATAATTGATATATACTCGATCATTCTTGATTTCACAATTATTAACTTATCGACTATATTTGTCCTTAACCATTTTAATAATTCAAATGTATAATCATGTATGTAATACACTAAAACTTCTGTTTTACTATAAGGTTCATAAGAGACCCAAAAGAATTACAAGTCAGGAACAACAGTTCTGAGGTAAACACAGTCGCGTCGCTATGCGACACAATCGCGTCGCTATGCGATCTAGATCGCGTCGCTATGCGACACAATCGCGTCGCTATGCGATCTAGATCGCGTCGCGACACAATTAAGATCGCGTCGCGATGGTATGCTGTTCACAGACCTGCGATTTTCATTCTGCTTCTGCTCGATTTCTTGTTATTTACAGCAATAGTACAACTTTTGAATCTATCAATCAACCATATACATAGAGCCTAACATCATCATAAGTTTTCTTTCATTAATTTCCACTAACCTAGTCCAATTCTTGATCAAATAGAAAACCTAATTCAAACAAAACCCAAAAGATGAAACTTACAATTAAAAGAGAAGAAAGGTAGAGATGATCATCATGATTTCCAATTCAAGTCTTGAATTCCAGAGATTGAAATATAAATTTGGATTTTGTTTTCTTGTTTTCTAGTTCAATCGCAAACCACAGGGACGTATGAAATTTTATTTTTGGAACATATGAGAAGGAAGTACAATATATATCTATATTTGTGTACTACTTTTATCCCCTTTTCGGCCTATTGTCTGGAACCTGAAAACCATTTGCGATTTCAAATATTTTATTTTTCTTACAACCTTATTAACTTAAAACAACTATATATTTAATTGCCATAATAATACTTTTAAATTTTGGGGTGTTACATCAAGTAACAAAATTAAACGTATTATGAATACCAGCAAGTTCTGAAGGAAGATCAAGTGTAACCGACTGATCATTGACAACTTGACTGATTCGAAAGGGACCAATATATCTAGGAGCCAATTTACCTCTCTTTCCAAACCGAATAACTCCTTTCCAAGGTGAAACTTTCAAATAAACAAGATCGCCTTCAACAAAAGATACTGGTCGTTTATGCGGATCTGCATATTGTTTCTGTCTATCACGTGCAGCTTTTAACTTTTCTCAGGCAATAGCCACTTTGTCAGCTGTTATCTGAACAATGTCGGGCCCATCAAATTGCTTTTCTCCCACTTCCAACCAACATGTCGGTGTACGACAACGACGACCATATAACATTTCATACGGAGGCATACCGATACTCGAGTGATAAGAATTATTATAGGCAAATTCCACCAACGGCAGGTGAGAATCCCAAGAACCTCCATATTCCAAAATACAAGCTCTTAACATATCCTCAAGTGTCTGAATCGTACGTTCTGACTGGACATCTGTTTGAGGATGGTAAGCGGTACTGAGGTTAACACGTGTACCCAATTCTTGTTGTAAGCTTTGCCAAAAATGAGAAACGAAACGAGAATCTATATCCGATACTATCGACAACGGAATACCATGTCTCAAAACGATTTCATTTACATATAACTGAGCAAGTTTAGTCAAAGAAGCAGTTTCACTTGCAGCAAGAAAATGTGCACTCTTGGTCAAACGGTCAACAATGACCCAAATCATGTAATTACCTCAAGATGTACGTGGTAGTTTAGTTACAAAGTCCATAGTTAAATGTTCCCACTTCCATTCTGGAATTTCCAACTATTTCAGTGACCCGTACGGTTTCTGATGTTTAGCTTTAACCTGAGCACAAATATGACAAGCACTAACAAATCGAGCTATATCTGTTTTCATTGTTGGCCACCAGTATAAAGGTTTCAAATCATTATACATTCTAGTACTTCCAGGATGAACAGATAATCGAGACTTGTGAGTTTCATTTAAAAGCATATCCCGAATACCACCAATAAGAGGAATCCAAAAACGAGACTGAAAAGTCTTTAATCATCTAGAATCATCAACTAACCAGTCTTTTCTTTTCAACATGATTTCTGACTTAAGATTGTGATCCAATAAAGCTTCTAACTGTGCAGTCTTAATTTGATCCACCAAATCAGAAGAAACATCAACTCGCAGAAAATAAACTCTATCAGAAGTACCTTTTCTGCTCAATGCGTCCGCAACCACATTTGCTTTTCCTGGATGGTAACGTATTTCACAATCATAATCTTTGATTAATTCCAACCATCTTCTCTGACGCATATTCAATTCTTTATGTGAAAACATGTACTGAAGACTCTTATGATCAGAATATATAACACATTTCGTACCATAAAGATAATGTCTCCAGATTTTCAAAGCAAATACAACTGCTGCCAATTCTAAATCATGTGCTGGATAATTCTTTTCATGCAGTTTTAATTGACGAGAGGCATAAGCAATGACTCGATCTTTTTGCATAAGAACACAACCCAAACCTGAGTACGATGCATCACAATATACAATAAAATTATCTGAGCCATCTGGTAAAGCTAACACAGGTGCCTGACACAATAACTGCTTTAAGGTCTGAAAAATTGTCTCCTGTGACTCATCCCACTGAAACTTAACATCTTTTCTTGTTAATTTGGTTAACGGACCAGCAATCTTTGAAAAGTCTTTAATGATTTTTTTATAATATCCAGCTAGCCCAAGAAAACTTTTGATTTCAGAAGGATTCTTTGGAACATTCCAATTCATAACAGCTTCAATTTTAGCAGGATCAACTATGACACCATCATTACAAATAATATGACCCAGAAATTGTACTTCCCTAATCCAGAACTCACATTTAGAAAATTTGGCATATAAGTGTTCTCTTTTCAAAGTTTCCAACACTATTCTCAAATGCATTTCATGTTCTGATTCAGATTTAGAATATACCAAAATATCATCGATAAACACAATAACAAATTTATCGAGAAAAGGTCGACAAACACGGTTCATCAAATCCATAAACACTGCCGGAGCATTTGTTAAACCAAAAGGCATAACCAAAAAATCATAATGGCCATACCTTGTACGAAAAGCAGTCTTTGGAATATCCTGTTCACAAACACGGACATGATGATAACCAGACCTTAAATCAATTTTTGAATAAATAGAAGATCCCTGCAATTGATCAAACAAATCGTCTATGCGGGGCAGAGGATATTTGTTCTTTACTGTTCTTTTATTCAGTTCCCTATAATTAATACACATCCGAAAAGACCCATCCTTCTTTTTCACAAATAAAACCGGTGCACCCCAAGGAGAAGAGCTAGGTCTAATGAACCCTTTACCCAACAACTCTTGTATCTGATTCATCATCTCACATATTTCAGACGGAGCTAATCTATACGGAGCTTTAGCTACAGGCAACGAGCCAGGAACAAGATCAATCTGAAATTCAACTTCCCTAACCGGTGGTAAACCAGATAATTCATCGGGAAACACATCCGAATACTCAGAAAAAACCGGAACATCAGAAATAGACTTCTTTTCTAATTTGGCATCAATCACATAGGCTAGGTAAGATTCACAACCTTTTAACAATGCTTTCCTAGCTTTCTTCATGCTAATAAAAGGTATACACCCACCATCCCTTTCTCCTCGAGCTACAACGTATGACTCTTCAGAAATTGGGATTCTAATCAATTTATTGTGGCAATCTATACTTGCTTTAAACTGACTTAACCAATCCATTCCAATAATCACATCAAAACTTGGAATCGGCATTAACAAAAATGAAATTGGGAAAGTCTGACCATCTATCATAATACTAGCTCCAGTCACCGAGGTGGTAACAGGAACTAACTTTCCACTAACAATTTCTACTTCTAAAGGCTTAGTTATCACAGTAGGGTTCAAATTTAATTTATCACAAAAGCACACAGAGATAAAGGAACAGTTCGCTCCAGAATCAAATAAAACACGTGCTGGTACAGAGTTTATAAGGAAAGTACCAGTTATCACATCATCTGTGTGGACAGCCTCATCGACTGTCATTTGAAATGCCCTACTCGTCGCTGGCGGAGGATTCTTCCGCTTTTGACCGGAAGATGACGAACTCCCGACCGAAACCGAACTTTGCTTCTTTGCCTTAGGACATTCACCAACCCTGTGACCTTCTTTCTTACAATTCCAACACACAAAATTCGGAAACTTGCAGTTCTTAAACTCATGACCGAGTTCTCCACATTTAACACACTTGTTCGTCTGAATAGTACATGGGCCATTGTGTTTTGATCTACAAGAGCTGCACCAATTGGAACTACCAGAAGAACCACTCTTATTACCGAATTTCTGACCCTGTCAATTACCCTGCCATCTTTGTTTTCCTTTTCCTGAAGAATCTGTTCTACCTTTAGAAGAAGAAGTATCTTTTACTTGATAACCCTGAGCTCTCATATCACTGTCAACTGAGCGTGCAAGGGTAAAAGCTTGAGACAAACTACTGGCTAACCTCACTGTAGTGCGATAGTTAGGAGGTAAAGCATCCACAAACTGCTCAATTCTGGTTTTCTCACTGGGAACCCATTCCTGGACAAATCGTAACTTTTCGGTGAACTGAGTTATCAACTCATCCATGGTCATTTTATTGGTCAAGTGCAGGTTTACAAATTCTCTTCTAATCCGAGCTATATCAAAATCAGTGCAATACTGGTTACAAACAGCTTGATGAAAATCATGCCATCTAATAGCTTCTTTTTGTGATGGAGTCAAATGCCCGGTAACAGAATCCCACCAGACCATAGCTTCATCCTTAAGACATTGCACTGCATAGGCAACCTTAAACTCTTCTTCACAATGAGTAACATCAAATTTCCTTTCCATGTTTCTTAACCAATTCATAGTCACTGATGGATTTGTACTACCCGAATATTCAGGGGGTTTACTAGCCATCAATGTTTTAAAAGAACACTATTTATTTGCCTGAAAAGGAGGAATAGTACCAAACACATGCATCTGCTGTTGAGAGCGCTGCTGAGATGCCGTAGCTTCAACTTGTCTTTTAAATTCTCTAAGGGTAATCACTTCATCCTCTAATTCATGCATATATTTTTCTCTGTTTTCTTCTTCATCAACCTGAGCAGAAGTACCCTCATGACCCTGGTGTTCTTCACGAATATGTAACGGAGGCACATCAGTCCTGGAGGCACTATTAAGGTTTCCGGTCGGTTGCTCGTTATCTGCCATATCTGTATTCATCAAAACAACTCAACACTTGTTAATCGTTATCACCTATCTACTAAACGATTTACAACTAATGCTAAATCCCATACCCAGGAATGTTTGACATAACGCGCAATAGAATTGGGGTTGAACACTTTACAATGCTCAACTAACCCAAAACTATGCTCTGATACCAACTTATAACACCCCTCTTGAAAATACAACTATATTATATATTTAATGCGGAAACGTATATTAAAATATTATTAAAACACTATACATTGAAGGTAATGTACATACATGGATTACATAATTACACACCCTGAATTAAAACTGTTTAAGTATTAAGTTTTAACTACATAAAACGGGGCATTATATTGTTTATAAACATAGTTTATTACAAAACTATATCAGAGTGGCTGCTGTCAAACTTTCCTTGCTAAGCATCTACTTCCTGATCACCCACATACAAAACCTGCAGGAAGTTAAAATAAGGGATTAACACGAAGCTAAGTGAATGAACTTGTTACACACCATTCAACTTAACTGCACTACGAGTTTATAACAAATAAATGTAAACACACAATTTCAATGAGGATCGGTGGTTCTTGGGTTATCATAATACCCGGTGATTTTCCAAGAACACTTAACGTACATATCCGTATGGCCATAACGGACGAGACCGATAACTAAGGGTTATTAAACTCATATACAGATTCTAAACACAACAAATGAATCAAAATCTGCATAATACACATAATAACCCAAAAGCCCAACTATCACGTTGACCTCAATAACAAGGATACACAAAGGTTCATATATCACGTAGATTAAAATCAATTAATAAGACTAAACAGTCTAATAATACATCTACGTTTACCTGTTGTAACCAAATAGTTACAACTAAATTAAAGGGTGAGTTTCAAAATCCACTCACCGATACCTCAGAAGTCGTAACATTCAGATTCTACTCACTGAGTCTTTGGTGTGTTTGAAACATCACACAACAACAAGTTAGTAACTTGTGATTAACAATTATTACTTATGTAAATAAACACATTACACTAGTACTCACATTATTAATCAATTTCACACATAAGTAACCATATTATATATATATATATATATATATATATATATATATATATATATATATATATATATATATATATATATATGGTATACATTCAAGTTTACAAGTTAACACAATTATCAAATTAAAACAGACAAACGCGATCCAGGAGAGAGTTGGTGGGATCGCGTTACACAGAAAGAAAACATTATGTGACAGAATAACACTTGGCAACGCGATCCGGGAACGAGGGCTGGATCGCATTCCACTGAATAAAATTCGACTGAGCCAATTTATAACTACTGAACGCGATCCTGGCTAGGGTCTGGGATCGCGTTTGTGCGTATTTCAGCTCAAGTACAGACCTGCAAATGGTCAGCTCGAACCAAAAACTCAATCACCTAAAAACTCAGTTACCAAATAGATATTACCAACATTCTAATACCAAAGGAACATCATATAGATACATATAACTTCAATTAACATCAAGAAATTCCATTTTTTTATACCAAAATCATAACAACCCATTTAGGTTACTTGCTTGAATCCAAAGTCCCACTTCAAGAACATGTACTCACTAAGAATCATACCAATTCAATCCACAACCATCATATAACATCATTCAATTATCAATTTTATAAGTATATCACTGAATCACATGTCCCTATCATAAACCCATTTTCACATACAATTAATAAACACTTACAATGAAATAAGGGTTTGAGAAGAAACAAGATGATGATGGTGATGGAGATAAGCTTGTATAAGAATCACAGCTTCAAATTCAAGGATTTTGGATATGAATTCAGTTTTGATTTTGAGTTCTTGTGAATTGTAGTAAGTCTGCAAGTGTTCAACAAATTGGGGAAAGTCACAAAAAAAAAAGGCCGGCCCCTTTATAAACCGACCCAATAAGTGGGTATTTTATACCCGTCTTAATCATATTGTCTGGAACTTAAATACTAATCGCGAGAAACTTAATTTATGGTACCGTTAACTATAGCAAATTAAAACAAATAATAATTTACTATGCACAATAAGTCATGGAACCTATTTATCTAAGTTTCTCACATAAACAATTATATCAAGTAATTTCTAACACTATTTAAATAATCAAATAACATAGAAATTACCAGGCCACTGGAGAGGATGTTACAAGAAGTATCCTATCAGTATAAGTTTGTAGGAAAGAAGTATCCTATCAGTCAAAAAGTAGGGTCTAAATCTTTTACCCAAGAAGTAGGGATTTAATCGTTTGTCCAAGAAGTAGGACCTAAGACAAGTGCCCAAGAAGTAAGGCTGTCACCCAAGAAGTAGGGCCCAATCTGCTCAAGAAGTAGAGCCATCACCCAAGACGTAGGATGGAACCTTGCCCAAGACGTAGGGACTTTTCATGTGCCCAAGACGTAGGGACTTTTCATATGTGCCCAAGACGTAGGGACTTTTCATGTGTGCCCAAGACGTAGGGACTTTTCATATGTGCCCAAGACGTAGGGACTTTTCATGTGTGCCCAAGACGTAGGGACTTTTCAAACAGTTTATGAAAATGTTGTTTCATAAAAGATAGTTTGTATAAAAGCCTAAAAACATTTTATAAATAGTTTACAAGTGTAGTATGAAGTCATTCATAAGTATAGTTCAAAAGTACTCAATCTATCGAGTAAAACATGGATACATTCATGTAAACAACAGTTTATAAGCATAAAAGCATTTATATACATTTGTAGCATACAGTAGTAAATCATTTTCTATGTTTTTTACCCCTGGTTTAAAAGCAGTAAAACAGTAAAAGTATGGGCTGTGAACTCACCTGGTGAGCTGAAAGTGTGCGAGTGCTAGCAAAGCCTAAGCCCAAAAGTATTCCTAGTCGATAATCTCCTAACGCCCTAATCGTATGAGATTATAAGTGTAAGTATGTGGATGTCGTAGTTGACCATCCATGTTAGCGTTCATTCAACTAGATATGTCCAAAGTATCCGTTTGTCATTTAGGTTTGTAGTTTTGAAAACATGTACGGCCCGTTGGTGACAGTTTTGTAATAATAATTCACAAAGTGTTATTATTGTGTTTGTTTCGTTTATTTACTTGTAAAAGTATACGTTTTTGTTTAAGTGTTTCAACACGTGTATCGTTATCCGTAAATATCGTAACATCATTTTTGTTCAAGTTTCATAGTAACACACCTAACACATTGTTTCGAGCCAAAATCTAAAGTTCTACTTTTCGTTTCACGTTTTTCGTACTGAGGCTCGTTTCGGTTGCCTTGGTAAAACGTGTTCGGTTTGACCCGAAACTTTTACACAAGTCTTAAAATAGTTAACTAAGCCTTAGAAAATTGTCAGTACGTTTTATAGTCGGCCCGAAGTGTCGGTTTTTATTTCATTTCCAAGACAGTCACTATTTTCATGATTTCGGTTTTGTCGGGTTCGTTCCGAATGTTTTGTACGTAATTATACTAATTACGAAATATGTAATACTACGCGTATTAACTACTTGGGCTTTGCTAGACTTACCTCTAAAATTTGTTGTGAATTCACTTAAGTAGGGAATTAGCCTAAAATGCAAATGTTTAACGTACTTAATTGTATTCAAAATTGCGGGATGTCACACCTAATAATAATTGAAAAAACGACATTGTTATATGGTGTAGGGAACCGGTACCCAACCGGTTGGGCACCGGATTTAATTTTGACCCTAGCATGAGTACCGAATATCATACCGTATGAAGTGGTTTGGTACGGCTAAGGTACAAGTACCGGTACAATTAAAATTGGTACTATATTTGTTCGGTTTCGAAATATAATACGGAGTAGAAGAATAACTAATAGTTCAATAGTAACCACACATTTCGTGATTTGGTACTATAAGTTGTATTGTCTATTTGTCTTGTATGTATTTGCTTTAAAAAAATAAGTTAAGAGCACATACAAACTAGATAGTTAAGATGCAAAACATGTACTATAATAATAATAAAATACTAGTAAACTTGATTAACGTACTTTCATGATGTTCAACACTTCAACATTGTAGGCATATAACACAAATTATTACACTACATATAAAAAAGCATATGTTTCTACGTGTCTAAATTTTGATTTTTATATGATTTACAACAATAAATGTCTCACATAATCTTACATCCGACTTTAGCTAGGGATATTTTTAGTTCTCACAAGACCAAGTTCGTCCAATATGCTATCCCAAAACAATGTCAATTTCACTTCTTATTCTCTTTTTACGTCTATTCTTAATGCATGTATATACAACATTTTAGGAGGTATCAAACAGGTTAAATATGAGACTTATGAATGTCATTAACCACAATGAAAACAGTCTAACTTCAATCATTAAAAAAGGGAAGAAAAAGGTCTTTCCATATTACAGGATCATGTACTAAAACAGAAAAATACAAATACTGTTCCGAATGAAATTTATTGTCTCTTGTTTAGAGCGGATATTATGCCAGTATGTACTTATTTATTACTCCGTCACTCCCACTTTTATTGTTCAGATTACTATTTTTGTTTGTTCAAAAAAGTTATTTATTTGCAAAATAGTTATAATAATCATTAAATTCTCAAATTTACCCTTATTTAATATTTTTAAATAAAAGGATTGAGTTCAAATGAATACGGGAAATTTGGTAAGAATAAAAAAACCAATGAGAGAGCTCAATTTATAGGGGTACAAAAGTCATTCTAACAAAACCCAATTTTCCCCACGTTCTTTAAATTTAAATATCTCAAAAACGGCTAGTGAAAAATTAATAAAAAGTGCACCATTTAAAATCTAGCATTTTTTTCTTTTCGATTGGACATCCCACATGGTATACGTTCGATGATTTATTTTCCTTTTTTGGTGGGTTTAAAGATGTCTACCATTTTTTTCTCGTCGAAAAATGTATAACCGAAAATAGAAAAACGTTAAATTTTATAGTGCAATTTATAGTTTTTCACTTTTTCGTTTTAGAATATTTAGAGGGTGTTTGGGTTTGTTTATTTTTAAGCACTTATATGCTTAAAAAAATAAGTAGGTGATCTCTTACTTATTTTAAGTGTTTATTCTTTAGTAAATAAGCAGATAAGCAGTTTTTCATAGAGGTGTTTGGATCTGCTTATCTGCAGTCAAAATAAGCAAATAAGCAGATAAACGCTTATTTAAGCAATCCCAAACACCCTTTAAATTTGTAAAAATGTAAGGAAAAGTATGAGTTATGTGATTTTTGATAAAAAAAAAAAAAAAAAGTGGCCTAAGATTGATTTGTTCATTCTCACCGAATTCCTCATAATCATTTAAACTCAACTCATACTCTTTATAATCCATTTAATATTTGAGTCAAATATAACTTCATTTATTGTTGGGGATTAAATGAAAAGGGTGTTGATAAATACAACACAAGTTTTAATTCATACAATAAAATTATATATAGTTGATGCATACAATACAAGTCAATAATGCACAGTTTTGTTTTATCAATCAAATTTCATATTGTATCTATCAATTCCCAAATGAAAACGGAGAGGGTATTTATTGTAGATATGGATAACTTCTTTTAGAAAACTAATAGAAAGTTATTAAAACAATGGGAAATGCTATTGACAGCCCTTAGGGCTGTCAATAAGTGCATTTATTGAAGCTAAAGTTTCCTTATATAATTAAAATTATAATTAATACACTAAAGTTTTGTAGTTAATTCATCGAAACTTTCATTTTATATGTGATGTATTAATTATGATTTTTGATAATAAAGGAAAGTTTGAGTTTAATAAATAAGTTGAAGGGTTCTTATTCATTTCCCTAAAACAATAGTTATCAAATTGCAAACTTTCACAAACTTTCGCCTGCCAAAAAAAAAACAACAACAAATCTTTGATTATTTTAGTCAGAACAACTTCTTGTTTTCGATCACTTCAAAGTGAGGGAGAGCAAGTAAAGATACCCCCACAGCACCCCCACATATAAATTATAACTCAAATTTTGGTAAGTTATTTCGGTCAAATCCCAGTTTAAAATCTCACCGGATCCTAATTTCAATTCGCAATTTTGTGTAATTTGAAGTCTTTTTAGCCGATCTTTCCAATGGAGGAAGTACAACAGCAACAACAGAATCAATCACATGGTAATCCTTCAATCATACAACCTCATATTTCCTAATTTCTTATAAATTGAGAATTTTTATAATTTTTGTTAGTTGTATGATGATGGGGGCCTTGTACAATTGTATAGTATGTATATATGTACATAGGATAAAATGCTTGTTTGTATGCAGTTAATGATTCTTTAACGGGTTTAAAGTACATAAATTTAGCGGCTAATCGAATCGATGATTAATGAACAATGGGGTCATTGTAGTCTTGAAAAGGTTAAGTGTTTGTTGGATTGTAAGGAGATTAGGTTTAGTAAATATAGAAGTTAATTTTTGGTGAAACATTGTGCTGGAACTATATATAAATTATTATTGTGATAAATGAGATGTTTATTGTTGCATTTTAATTTTGTTTGATGACATTGAGAGCTCGTGTCGTTTTTTCGGGTGCCTTTATGTGTCGTAAGTCAGGTGTAGGTTCATATGTGTACAATTGTTGATCTGTATTTTGACCAAAATTTGAATTATCTGTCCATGCTTGGAGATGGAATGCAGGCATTAATCTTCTCTTAAAAGCAGTAAAATTGGCTTGTGTTCAACTGTTTTTACCTAAACCTCATCGTCTGTAGCCTATTTTGGTTAGTCAATTTCACTGAGCTGATTTGATATTAAGGATCATATATGTATGTAATGAAAGTTTTGCTTTCTAAAAAAATATAGCATCGAGGTTTTTAGTAAGAATTTGGCATCGAGTATGAAGGGTAGATCTTTTAAGGTATGACGCAAAGAGTATTGATGCAAGGGTGGATGGGTAGTTATGTAGCTTCTTAGTACCAATATAAGTAGCACAGTTTGAATACCAGTATTCAGGAGTCTTATATATATTGACAATTTTAGTCTTATTAGCCTTCATCCAATCAACACGAGTAATATTGACTACTTTACTGTATCTATAAGTATCTCAAACTTGAATCTACGAAGTCCAGCAAGGTTTTATATATTTTTATGAAGTATGTTGACTTAATTTCTGTAGGTTAACCATACATATATATGATTTCTCAATTTGGTACAAAGGGTAATAGGAGCTGACAGCCTGGCACCTTGTTTTATTAATCTGTTATATACGGAGTAATACACATCAATACACTAGAAATATGTCATTCTTCGTGTATGGAAATCCTTTATCTCCTTCCAACAAAGAAAAAAGCATAAAAGGTTTAATTAATCAGTTTAAGCTTAACGGTAGTACTGGTTAATTTTATTCTAGGTCTTTAGGATGTGGATGTAATTGAATTGTTTTATTTGGAATGTTTTAAATATGGTCTGGGCAATATGTTGAATATATGGGTTTTTTTAGTTTTAATAATATACGTAGATGGTAGTTTCAAAGTTAGGAAGGTTGGGAAGATATCAAACCAAGTTCTTCGTGGTTTCTTGCTTTCACATCAGAAAATTTGGAACAGGTGAATTTAACACCTACCGTTTCTGATCTCTCAAAGTTTATGCTCATGAAACATTGAGTAAATGTGTATACGAAACCCTAAACTGTATCATCACATGGGATGTCTCCTTCCCTCCCAATAGGACTGTTGCCCTTTTTTATGTAATTCAGTCCATAGCTCTGATCTTTTGTTAAGTTTAATATAAGTTTATATTGTATAATCTGCAGGTCAAGATGACGAAAATGAAATCATCTCCAATGGTAATGTGTCCCAACCACTTGATTCTGAAGTGATGGTATACCAGAGCTTTTGATTAAAAACTGAAACGTTAGTGTAACCTTGTATGCAGGTGTAGATGGTGAGGAGGAAATTGTGACAGAAGGATCTTCGTTTGTGCATGGAGGACCACCTCAAGATGATAACGTACCTCCTAAAGCTGATACCGAAGTAGAAGTCCTCCATGAAAAGGTTACAAAGCAGATCATTAAGGAAGGTCACGGTGCCAAGCCATCAAAATATTCAACTTGCTTTTGTAAGTCTATTCAAGCTTCTTTATAGATGGATGGCTTTATTCTGAAAAGTTTGATACTTCTATTATTTCTCCGCTTGCTGGAAATCTGTAGTAAGATATATTCAGTGCATTCGGTGGTATTTTCATAGTATGAATTCATCAAATATATGTATATTTGCAGTTGATCAATTATTTTTCAGCTTATCTTATTACCAACAGAGTGATCCTGCTCTTGCAATATGCATGTGTGTTCATGTAAAAAGACTAGAGGTTGTGGAATGGGCGGGTTGAATTGGTTGGGTTATGAGTTGAGACGGGCTGGGCTGGATCGAAACAGTTTTTGCTCAACAATTGGAATATTTTATAAATTGTTAGTGTGACTAACATGATTATTTGAATCTATCAATAATTTTATATTAGAATAAATCAAAGGTGGTGTTCTGCATTATTATTTTTTTGTATTTCCCATTTGACCCATACTACCAGTTTCATTTTTTGCAAACTATCATTTGTATTATTCATTTGACCCATTAGAGATAAAACACTACTCTGGTCGACCCCAATCATAAGTGAACTGGGTCGAAATTGCCACCTTTACAGTAAAAGTAAGAGTAGATAGTTCGCGTTTACTTATAAAGTTTCTTCTTTAAACAAATGTGGAACTAGGAGAACCATGTCACATTCTATTTCAAGTCGTTGCAGAATTCTGCAACATTATTTCCTATTTGGAAAAATGCAATTCTGTAGATTCAAAACTCATTTTATAACTTCATCACAACATGATCTTGTTTATTAATAAAGTGCACTACAAAGCATGGACTGAAAGTACTCAACACAAATTTGAAGACACATGGCAGGAGCTACAACTAATTGAAGTGGTCTTAGGGAAAGGTAATTTGCATAATTAGTCCTTCCTCCAAACCTATGTATTATAAATTTAGATGTGGTAATTTCAACCCATCACATATGAATGGGTCCAGTCCGTATAAATCAACCTCTATTTATCGTGTTAACCTGTTCAAAATGGCCTTCCAGCTAACGTTTCTTTTTGTGCTAATACTAGTATCAACAAGTAGTTGACTTATATAACCATCTTACAGGAGCCTTACGATGTTTAAACCATCTTACTTGAACATATATTTCAAAAGATCCACCAGAAAACCAAAATATTACACTATATTTTGCACCAAAAAATCAATTTATTTTTGTTTACCTTTCCGCAATTTGTCCAAAATGCTCGTTTTACATCCTATAATGTTTTTCTCCTTGTCATTTTTATAAAAATAGTGGGGATTTGTGGCGAAAGCCATGTATGATGATTAGGAAAGTGAATTACTCGTATATATTCAATCAAGATCATTTGTTTCTCAATCAGTTTAATGAAAAACCATCTTTTCTTGACCCTGTTCTTTTGTACCAGAGAAAAAGGAGATGGCAGGATTGGCAATTGGGCTGTACTCCATGAAAGCCGGCGAGCGTGCTCTCTTACATGTTGGTTGGGAACGAGGTTATGGCGAAGAAGGAAGTTTTTCTTTTCCAAATGTCCCACCTAAAGCAGATATCATTTATGAAGTTGAGCTAGTTGGATTTGATGAAACCAAAGAAGTAAGGAACCAATAAAAATTTCTTTTCTGTCCAATCTTTTTTGGGAAGAAAATGCTTTAGGAATGTATTTAAGTTTAGTTTTTTCTCTATAGTATGGATTCATATTTTAGAAGTTCTATTGTATGTATGAAAGTTTCTGAAATGTCTAATGTATGTATTTACGTCAGTTTTCGATAAAAATGATAGAAAGTTGGTTGAAACTATTATAAAGACATTAGACATTTTAGAAACTTTCATACACACAACAGAACTTTTAAAACATGGATACATTCAATAATAGAAAGTGTACTCTAAAACACCCCCATCTATTTGTAAAAAATATATCTCTTATATAATTTTAGTAATATCCTCTTGAAAGTAACCACTGTCCATCCAAAAAATGAATATTTTTGTGTAGGGGAAAGCTCGTAGTGACATGACAGTAGAAGAGAGAATCAGTGCAGCAGATAGGAGAAGGATGGATGGAAATAATTTATTCAAAGAAGAAAAACTAGAGGAGGCTATGCAACAATATGAAATGGTTAAACTCAAGATTCCAATGAAGTTTTATATATTTTTACTAATTTATTTTAATATTTGTAAAGTTACTTTTCTAACATGATTATGTTGATTCTTTTTTTAACATAATAGGCCATTGCATACATGGGGGATGATTTCATGTTTCAGCTGTTCGGAAAGTATCAAGACATGGCTTTGGCTGTCAAAAACCCATGCCACCTTAACATCGCAGCTTGTTTGATAAAGCTTAAACGCTATGAAGAAGCCATAGCTCAGTGTACCATTGTACGTACCCCATTTGTCATCTGTATTAATTAATTAACTTTCGAATTAAACTCATTTACTTGAAAATTGGTTGATTTGGCTTCTAATATAACTCGAAAGAGGCTAAATGGGTCAATTTAAAAAAGTTAGCTAAGAACAGAAACGGGTCAAACTGGTTTTTCAATTTTAATTATGTTGTTTTTTTAATAGCATTTACTACATTGATTAATTGTATCTTAAAAAAAGAATTAGTGAATAGATAAATGGACAAGTGTTGACGGGTCAACCCGACCCAGTTTTAGAGGTGTTATGCTATCCAGAACACTTTAGACAACTTTTTACATGTTTGACCATGTCTACCAGGTTGCAGTTCAGCTATATAATACTAATTCAAACCATATGACCCATTAGAGATAGTATAACCTGAAATGACCATTTACACATAAGTGAATCAAAGTGGCCACCTGGCCCACCTCCATTATTTTGTGATGAAATTATATGTTTGTATAGGCGAGTAAGCTTATACGACAAGATTAGAGGTGTGCAATTTCGTCTCATTTGCTTGTAAATGGGTCAACTTGGTTATCTCTTATCTTTAATGGGTCAAATGGGTTAGACTAAAAGGATTTAACTAACAAGGAGACATCTTAAACAGGTTGAAAGACATCCGGGGAATATTCGAATACAAAAAAAATTGATGCAATACGTAATTGGTTAAATTATAGTAGAAAACTTGATCCAGGAATTGGATAAATGTGTGGCAAATAAAGAGGAGGATTAGAGTTTGAGTCGTTTAGGGAGTCTTTTAATTTAATTTATTATCGTTAATCAGATTAGTATTGGTAGTAGTATCCTAGTAGGTTTGATATTTCTCTAGTATACATAGGGCTTTGCTGTTTAGGTTTCATTATGTTGTTTTGTGTTTTCTGTTTTGGTTAATAAGAAAAGAGTCTGAGAGAGTTTGTCAATTCTTGCTGGTTCTATCCTCCTTAGGTAGACGATACTACCCCTTTGTTTGATAATACGGGTATCGAAATAGTCTAATTTATAGCCCCGTGCTACGTCAATAACCTAATATATTGGTAAACTAAATAATGTTAGGATTTTTTTAGTAATCATATTTTGACATGTATGTTCATTAAAATAAGAAATTGATTATTAAGTGTTTGTGCGTCGAGTGGTCAACCAGAACTGTTTCAAGTTTCAACCCACACTTACCACAAGTTTTGACCCATTAGCCAACCTCTCCCACTTGCCCATTTTTCCACCTGTATACACGATTTATGACAAACCTAAAATCGTTTTGTAGGTACTAGCAGAGGATCAAAATAACGTGAAAGCACTATTTAGAAGAGGGAAAGCTAAATCTGAACTTGGGCAGACGGATGCTGCCCGAGAAGACTTCTTGAAAGCCCGTAAATTCGCCCCAGAAGACAAAGCAATATCAAAGGAACTACGTGTGCTAGCCGAACATGACAAAATCGTGTATCAGAAGCAAAAGGAGCTGTATAAAGGATTGTTTGGACCAAGACCCGAACCCAAAAGCACCAAGACTGCTACTAGCTGGTTGGTTCTAGTTTGGAAATGGCTGCTCTCAATATTCCATCGTCTTTCCAGGAGTGAAAGGGTCAAAACTGAATAATCTCAAGGATTCAAAATGGTAAGTTTATAGGATGAAGACAGATGGTAATTTCTTGTGGTTCAATTGAATGCAAAGTTCAGAACTTGTACATGAACCTGGTGCTTGAGGATATTGTTATAACATTGTATACATTCTTAATCTTATCATTATTTATATAATGTCAGATACTTGATTTAGATGATGCTAACTTAAATGAAAAAACAAATACGAATAAGACAACTTAATTACTAATATAACAATTCCCATATTATCATGATCAAATGTAGAAAATACTACCTAGTACTTAACTTGTGAATCAGTTTTCAAATACAAGTATCTTCAAATCCAGAGCCGAGATGTATCTTATGCTTGAAGAGATGCACACTTTCTTGATTGGTATCAACTAAATTAACTACCAATGGTGCTTAAACACAGACATCCATGCACAATAAGCACATACAAGCTTTTGAGATATATATACATAAATAGCAAATGATAGACTCATTAGTACTAAATCTTTCCAATCCCCTTTGCGTTTTGGACTCGTACTTTCTTTTATTCCATTTTTAAGCTTCTGTAAACTTACAAAAACCTCCTTTAATCTTGGCTTCTTCTCCTTGCCCTCCTCTTTATCGTTCGATCCATCGAATGGAAGCTGAGTTTGGCAGGCCACAGTAGTGAGTCTTGGATAGTGGTTCATGGTGTTGACCAAATCTTGAGTTATGGTCTTTGATCTTAATGTGTAGAATGAAGGACTTATTGAAAAAGAAGCCATATAGGGTTGATGTCAAAGGATTAAAGGTTGAAGCTTTTGTGTATTTGATGGTTTGTTATTATCAATACATGTGTTGGGGGTGTTTGAGCTGGCTTTTAGGAAAAGAGAGGACAGGACAATAACTTTCAAGGGCCATGCTAATTATTGAAGCAAAATATCTAAGAAAAAGCAAGCCATTTGCACCATTGGTTCTTTGGTTGTGAAAGGAAAAACAAATGGATAAGATGGTAAATCAACTCTTTCAGTAGTCAAGGAAAACAAGCATTACTTTTCCCACCACTTCTAATTCAAAAGTTATTAGTTAAACAAACAAGAGCCTTAAATCACTCTGTTACACTCACTCATCATCATCAACATCCTCATCTTCATCAGAATCACTCATTACATAACTAATCGTCCTTCTAGACGCCCTTTGTGGTCTTGGTTTCGCTGCTGCAACTTCACCAATCGGTTCTCCAACACCCACGCCTTCTTCTTCCTCATCATCATTCTTCTTATTCATGTTCCCCAAAAGGGACCCACTTTTCTTGTTAAACGGTGAAGGCCTCATTTTCCTCACCTTCTTCTCAGGTGAAGCTTCTGTCACCGGCTCCAAAACTTCAGTAATCAGCTTCTGCCTGCCACCTGTCTTTGAAGCACCGGCAGCAGGCCCTCTTTTCTTTGTTGCTCCAGCTGCCGGCTTTCGATCACCTTTCTTCTTCTCTTCCCCTGGTGGTGCTACAACTTCAAAGTCCGGATCATCACTCATTTCGAGTCCAGTTTCATCTGATATCTCAGCGATAAGAGTCTTCTTTTCTGCAGCAGCAGCTCTTGTTGGTGGTGCTTTCTTTATTGGAACTTCTGTAATTTTCAGTTAATGTTGATTTCAAACTTTAGTTAAATTTCTGACTAAACAATTAATTAAAAATTCGTCTTTATTACCTTCTGCTTGTTCAGGAGGTGATTTGATATTGCGTCTAGCCAACGGATCTTTCAGCTCAACCATTTCGTAATCATGCGGCTCAGATTGAAAATTTTGTCTTCCCATACATTCAGCCAAAGAAGGAATTTCGTCATCTACCAAAGTAGTTTTTGCCTGCGTATAATAGATTAAATAAATTATCTTTATCACTTGTAACATATTACGAGTATAGATTGTAAGAACTTAACAAATTTATAATTTGTTGATTTCTACCTTGCTCATAGCTGCTTTCTCTGGACGTGCTGCTGCTGTCCCTCTTCCTTTTTTCACAGCAGGAACATTAACTGAAGCCATCAAACAAAAAAAATAATTTACATATACAATTAATATGAAAATTGTTTTGAAAGCAAATAAATCTCCACCGGTTTATGCGTCACATCATAGATTAGTATATGTTATTATTCACATTAATTGTGAATCTAGATTAGTGTATTGAGAACATAGTCGTTACAGATTATATATAGCTGTAAACGATTCTAGTTTAACTCTCCGTATCTGTATATATACCTCCAGAATTATTCAATACATATATCATCTTTTTACCAAAATCTCAAAAGTTTAACAAAAAACTTCACTGAAATACTAGTGAAGGGATCAATTTTGGGTTGTGTTTAATCAACTATACTGGGAATGGGTCAAACAGGTACAATTTAGTCCAAGGCCAATTTCAATGCATACAGCCTAAAAAAATGTGTTTACAAGCCAACCCACCCCATTAACCAAACCCGGTCTGTTATATCAATCCTAATACGAGCTAACATGTTTCAACCTGATCCCTTTTTTACCACCTACATATAAATAAAGAGTTTACTGATTCTCGATATACCGGTTTCCATGGCAGAAGGAACTGATGTTTCCATTGGTTCGGAAACAGTTGCAGTATTGGTGCCTTTCTTGGTAGCAGGTTTCTTAGCATTATTACCACCACCTACAGGGCCCTTAGTTCTTGCCTTCTCTTGTTGTTTTCTTCTATATTCATCTTTAACATCCCTCTTGTCTTGTTCCTGAGCGCACAACCAAAAAATTTAAACTTGAAGAGACCCCATAAAAACAGATACTTTGTTCAAAAAAGATACTAAACATACATCAAGAGCATCAAGATCTCGCAACCATAAATACTTGATAGGGGTCTTTGTGAGGTCATCAAACTCTGCCTTTGTCCTATCCCTATGTCGCTGTAGTTGTTCCATCTTCTCATACGTCAAGGTTCCAATTGACATCGACAACAAGTAATCATAATCCGTTCCAGGAAACGTTTTGTCTCTGATGATGAATTTATATTTTACTGGGAAAGGAGTGTAACCTTTGTCCTTCAACTCAACCCACAGATCAGCCTTAATTTTGTTGCTTACAACGAGTGTTCCTTCCACAATCTCACAGATAAACCTCACTTTGTTTTCCAGTTCCAATAAATCTTTTGCAAGCTCGCAAAGTATAGCGGCCTGAAACCCATACCCCAACTCGATTAGTGAAAGAAATCAAATCATGAAGCAGAGGTGGTTTATCTCTGACAGGTCAAACAGGCAAAGGTCTCTTAAAGTACAGTATTAGGCAAAAATTCTACTAAGCCATACTGCCTCTGTCACGAGATTATTGTCCACATTTCCATTTTGAGATGTCCTAGATTAATTGTCCACTTTTAATTTCAACCAATCAAAAATCCTTTAGATGGTAAAGATAAATTTTATTGGTAGAACATTGTAATGATTGCAATTTTCTTAAACTGTCAGGTTTTTGTTTGTGGAAAAAAATAAATTTGGGAAGAATGGAGTAGTATTAAAAATATTTATACAAACTATGAATTCTGATGGCCTAAACAATTCAGCATCTTGAAGTGTGTTCTTAAAGGGGATTTTTCTAATGGATTGAACCATTCACACACGTCCATTTTCACCAACTTCAACTGAAGCATAGTTATCCAACTTACCTTCCTCTTCTCATAAAAGTCGAGACGAAGGTGAAAGAAATCCTCAAGAACTGTAAACGCAAATAGTTTGTTACTAAATAAACCAAACAAGATCAGAAAGAAATTAAAGATCACTTTTAGTCGATGTCATACTTACTTTGTTCAGGGGTATCATACTTCTTTATTACACCATTTGCATCAAACAGATGCATGTTACTCGTGCTTAAAGTAGTCGTTAGCTTGAATTTCTCTAACAAACCTTCCTGTCTAGAGTTGTTCATTTGATTTTCAGTCATGATAACTTCAAAATATACAGTTGTATCATCATTGTGAGCCATGTAGTCCTGCAAATGCAAACTCACAAATATGAACACAAGAACATCACCAATTCATTTCAAAACTTGTACTTGGTATAAGACTGAATGAGTTACATGAATGAACGGTTGCTTATCTTTCCCTGTTAGTGAAGCTTCTTTCAAAAATTCCTCATATTCTTGAGTCCATCTCCGTATCGGCAGCTCAGTGATAATGATACTGAGTTTATCTTCGTGAGCTTTTTCCTCAAAAATTCCTGTAGTGGTGTATTCACTATCCTTTGATGCTGTTTTCTGAATTGTTCCCTTGAACCACTTATACCATGGATTCATAGGCACCATTGTTTCACCATTCATGAGGCGTTTTAGGTTAGCAATAATGTCTCGGGGATTATAATGTGGCACAAACGTACTCCACCCTGTTCCTATTCCTTCAGTTCCATTAACCAGAACCATCGGTATAATTGGAATAAACCTGTCACAAAAAACGGTTAGAACTACGATCACAGATTCAATGACTACACAACAAACAGCCAAAGATAAATTTTACCAAGTAGGCTCAATGGATTTTCCATCTTCATTCAAGTAGTTGAGTAGAATTTCATCTGCCTCAAGGAAAATTTTTCTTGTGATGGGAGAAAGCCTAGTGTAAATAATACTGCCACCTGCATGGTCCTTGACACCCTGAAAAAAAAAGTACGTTATTGGGATGTACAAAAAGAGGGCCGTCTTCGAGGGTATAGACCGTTGAGAGCCTCCGAACTATAGGAGCCGCAAAATGTGTGTGTGTATATACATATTAGTTTCATAGTTAATTGCAACGAAAAGAATAATACATTCTAATTGTTTTAAAGTTAATTAAGCCAAAAAAAAAAAGGTAAAACACGCCCCGTTTCAAAAATTTATCAGATTTTGCTCATGGCCTTCGAAAACTCACAGACGGCCAACATATCAGCATAATGTAGATAAAACTCACCATATGACGGGTACCACATCCTCCATTCGATAAAAATAAGTTAATGTTATTGCTCCCTACGAAATTTTGGGCCATGTCAATGATGGTGTCAACAAGATTCTGCTCACCATCATGATAAGCCAAGTGATCGGAGACATAATCACTCAAATGAGCAACATCCGTTTCATATCTAATGCGCTTCTTGAAAGCACAGAATAGAATCTTCCTTTGGTCTGGTTTCAATCCATCCACCATTGATGGGATTAACGATCTTTGAAGATCAGCCATTGTTATTGTTTAATTTATGGAGGGGTTTGTTTTGTTAAACTATTTCTCAACTTATAGACTTGTTATTAATTAAGATCATATAAAACTAATTTTGTCAACTGATTATAATCCGCGTTTAATAAGATCACAACCAAAAATAAGCTTATAGCCCGCCACCCTGTTATCATTATCGTGTTTTTTGAATATTTAAACCTAAAGTCAATTTATTATTATAGACTATATTTTGCTTTTATTAATTTGGGTGTCTAAATGACCCTAAAGTAGATATTGGTTCAGGGACGGAAGTCCCATTTTGGACGCAAGTGGGGGAAGCAAATAGGGGATTGACATGTGTCCTTCTCCATTTCTCCACCTCCTTCATTTCTCCACCTTTTTTATTTTTCCACATTTTTCATTTCTCTAACCTTATCATTTCTCCTCCACTTTTTTTCCTTAAACTTTTTTAGTGTTTTATTTTTTTACATTAATTTTATTTCTTATTATTATTATTATTATTATTATTATTATTATTATTATTATTATTATTATTATTATTATTATTTTTTGCATTTTTAAAAGTTCTTGTTATCAGTTTTTTTCTAACCTTTTCATTTAACCTTTTTCATAGCTTGTTTATCATTGTTTTTTTTTTTTTTTTGCATTTTCAATATTTTTTCTGTTGTTGTTTTACCTCACCTTGTTGTTATATGTAAATACAATTTTATATATAGTATTACAAAAAAAAAATTATGTGATGTACCATATTCATACCTTAAATAAAATAAATTTTGATATAACAAAGTTATAACTTCAATGCATTGTAAAATTAAAATTATAATACACCATGTTTTATAACTATGATGCACCAAGATTTATACACTAATGATGTTTATCGTATATCTAAAAGTCGGAACGTCATATTTATAACTATGATGCACCATATTTTATAACTATGATGCATCATATTTTATAACTATGATGCACCACATTTTAATTCAATAATGATATTTTATAGTATATTTTGAAAGTCGATGCATGCTATTTTTAAACACTCGATGCACCATGTTTTATAATTATGATGAACCATGTTTTTATAACTATGATGCACCACCGTTTAGTTCAATAACGATGTTTTAAAGTATATTTTGAAATTCAATGCATGATATTTTAAACACTCGATGCACCATGTTTTATAACTACGATGAACCATGTTTTATATCTATAATTCACCACTTTTTAATTTAATAACGATGTTTTATAGTATTTTTGAAAATCGATGCATGATATTTAAATATTCGATGCATCATATTCAGAGAAAATCAGTGTATCATAATTATAATATTGGTGAACACAATAATAATTTAGTTTTATTGCATCTTGTTTTTAATATTCATGTACATCATTATATATAATATATGGTGCATCACAAATTTCAATACGATATAAAAAAAGATTAAACTAAATAGGAAAAATGGTTAAAAACTAATTTATTAGATTTTTTAGTGATAATTTTTTCTAAAAAAATGATAACAAATATTATTTAATTATTTTTTTTCTTCAACAAAAGTGTTATAGAAGATTTTACATGTTTAAAAAAATTAAGTTTTTTAAGTTTAAATTTTATTTTATAATAAAACTTTTTAACAAAAAATAAATTTTAAAAAATGAAATAGAAAAAAAAAATGAAGAAATAAAGAAAGTGGGAGAATTGGATTAAAAAAGATGGAGAAATGAGAAATGGGCGGGGGAAATGAATAAAAAACGTGAAGAAATGAGGAGACACTTGTCACCTTCTCATTGGCTTCTCTCCCTTCCCTCATTTTCATCCCTTCTTCCAGGAACCTCACCCCCCTAAAGTACGCTAATTTAAAAAAATTCATAATATACTTATTATTGACAATATAAGTAGCAAATTAAGTTTAAATCCCACTATTCATCTAAATTAACACGAGAAATGTTGATTGTATCAAGATTAGTATCTCAAACTTGAATATAGGAACTCCAGCAAGGTTTTGTTTATATTTTTATTTTTATGAAATGAAAAATGATTTGTAGGACTAAACTGGTAGGACTAAACATATGTCTAAAAATTTGATTAGTAGATGTGAAAATTTGATTTGGGTGAGATTAAGAGAGATAAAAAAGTTCAACCAATCTGAAAATTAGGTCCAGTTTTAAGCCTACGTAATTAGTCATGTTTAGCATTAATCATGAAATATATATGTCAACTTAATTTATGTAGAATTACCATGTATATATGCATGCACATCTATACTTTCTACATCTTGGCACAAAGGGTGGTAATAGGAGCTGGCAGCCTGGCACCCTATTTCAGGAGCGGCTTAAGGTCTCTAGAGGCCTAAAGCAAACTGATAATTTGAGGCCTTATCACTTTAATTTAATTGACTATTTTTTCCACCACTTTTTATGTGATTTTTTAAAAACTTTTGACAGATTCCAGATAATATATTTTTTCCAAATTAAAATAAGCACTTCATCATTACCATTGTGATATAAATTGTCGATTTCAGTAAATTGTTACTAATTTAGTATGTGTAGTAAAAATATAAACTACTAAAGCAAGTGTAATTAAAATTTGTAAAGAGATCGAGTTTTGACTAGTTGTAAACTCAGAAAATTACATAATTTTCTCTTAATTTGTATAAAGGTTTTATTGAAGTTTTTTGCTAGGGATATATATATAGAACATAACTATATTGTAATGTATGTAATCCATATTACCTAAAAATACTATACTAACTTTAATTATATATATATCATATATGTCAATATATGATTTTTTTTTTTCCTTAAAGAATATTACACGGTATATTAATGCCAAATTTTTTGTGGCATTTAATGATCATATACTAAGTAAAACATTAGATTAAACATGTTATGCAATTCAAAATTATTAATCCACGATTCATTTTTCATTAATTAAGCTGGTAATTAGAGCAATATGATAAATGATAATCCGTCTAGAGAATGATTGGAGAAGTCTATTGTAAAACAAAAAAGATTACGATAAATTACTTTAATGATAGAGACATAAAAAGTAAAACGTCGAAACCTTTTTAACCAAAATATTTAGAACTAAGTGACAGAAAATGGGCCTAGTCTTTTTGTAACACCCAGTATTTGGGTCTGGTAGTATTTAATATTTTCTGACTGTGAATTATTATTAAGTGTGTCAGAAAATAGGTGTGCTGTATTATTTGAAATAAATAGTGATAATAGTCGAATAATTTATTGTGACTAATAAATTATTGAGTGTTTTAATTTTATTTAGTTGACGGTAAAATAAAGTAATGTTACCCCGTAAATGGTTTTTAAGTTCCAGGCAATGAAAAGTACGGGGAATGAAAGTAAACACTTCTTGTATACTTCTAAATTATTAGGTCGGTTGTTTACTAATATATATCTACATACATACATATGATATGCATCAAGTATCCCTCCTAACTCAAGAAACCCTAAATCAAATTATCAAATCTATGAGGAATCATCAAATTGAAGAGCTCAAACTCGAATTCAAGTTTCAAGAGCATGGATTATCTTCATCTAATCCTTCTAAACATGTTGTAAGTGTTGATTTATTGAATTCTATAAACTTAGAAATTGGGGTTTTGTGCATTTGATGAAATTAGGATGGGTAATGTTAAATTTAAGCTTGTAAGACTTGTATAATTACTAGTTGATGATTATTTCATGATTCTAAGTTAAACCCTAACATATAAATGAAGAAAAATTATGTATGATCATATGGATAGTTTATGGGTTAGTTGATTATCCATGAATAATGAATTCTAAGCTTGAGTTAATGAGATATAGGTTGATAAGTGTTGTTAATGACTAACATATGATTGATTAGTAATGATGATTAACAATATACAAGTTAAAAGTTATAACTTAATTAAGTGTTCTTGAGATTTTATGATTATCATGGAGTATATGATAAATTTGGTATGGTTCACTAATTAGAACACTTAATTGAGAACTAAAGAGTAAAGTTATAACTTATGTGGTTAAGTATTCATTAGGTCTAATGTTGGAGTTTTAATGAATTGTTGATGTTGAAAGTTGATAATCTTGTTGATGGTATAATTATGTTAGTTAACAATGATTAATGAGAATTAAGGTGATGAGGTGATTATAATGATTATAATGTTGATAAATGAATATGAAAGTATTAAGCTTATGTTAGTGGTATATGATGGATGAGTATGGTTAACATGAATTAAGTATGATCAATCCAATGGAAGTGATAAATTGATGATTGTGATTAGTTGAATAATTGGTTGTAATTACTTAAATAAGTTGTTTGATGTAAATACAATAATATGATGTTATATCCACATTGGAATAAAGGACTAATTTGTGTATCCTGTTGCATTCTCAGATGTGCAGAAGGCTCAGTGATATTAGACTACTGAGTGGATGGCTGAGGTATTTGGTGAGTGGATCTCTAATCCTCAGCGTAACTTGGTTGTAACAAGTTTGGTTACAACAAGTAACGTATTATTACTTTATCCGTTGCATTGATGATTATGTTGATAGTAATAATACTGTTGATATGTTGACTAGTTGAATATGTGACTTGTTGATTACGTGATCACTTGAGTTAATTGGCCTTCGGGCATCAGTTGTTAATGAGGCAACGAGTTGTTGAACTGTTGGTTGGGCTAGTTGGATATCCAAAGTTTAACACACCTCATGTGTTAGTTGAAGATAATCACTAGCTATCGGTCTCGTCCGTATGGCCATACGGATAGGTTGGGTAAGTGTTCTTTGGGAGCCTCCCGGGTTTATGGTTATCCCCAGAGCCGCCGATCCTCATTATGGTGTTGTTGATTAGTTGAATTGTTGCATTGTCGAACTGATGCATTGTTGATGTGTTGTATTGGGTACTTGCTTGTTTAGTGCTAATTGTTGTACACAAAGTTGTTGCGCTAAGTTAGGTTGTTGATTAGTATCTGCTCACTTAGCGTTATGCTAATCCCCCACATTATCCCTTCTTGCAGGTTTTGGCTATTGTATTGGGTGGGCAAGAAGTTGGACTTGAAGGAATGTTTGACATGCTGACGTGACTCTGACATTTGATTAAATAAATTAATGATATCTTTTGTTTTATATAACACCCATGTTGATAAACTGTGTTTTGAATTAAGTTGATTTTATACCTATATGAAACAATGTATCTTATAAACTTAGAAATTGGGATAACGCTTCCGGTACAATATATTTAAATGTTACCAAAATGAGGGGTGTTTTAAGTTGGTATCAGAGCATAGGTTTGGGCGAATTGGACATTGCAAGGTGTTCAATCCCAAATCTATGGTAGTGTCAAGTCAAACATTCCTGGGAGTGCGGGATTAGTAGTTGCATGAGAAAGTTGTTATTGAATGCGTACTAACCTATAAAAAGTTGCAAAAGTGTTGTTTTGGTTGCAGAGACGGAGGAATATGAGGAACCAATAGGTATTCTCATTGATTCCTCAATACTCGTGGGCCTAGATATGCCAGGTAATTCTCGATAAATTCGATGAATTTAAATAAGTTTGAATTATTTACTTTGCTATGTTATGATTAGTAGTGAAGTAAGTTGAGTCAAACTGCTATGATTCCTTAGTGATGAGTCCTTGATAATCGTTGCTTGTAAATCTGATGAGGAGATACTAAATGAGATGTTTAACATCATAGAAAGGTGTAATAGTTGTATTATGTGGATTTAATTGTGTCTACAATATGAAATTAAAATATGAAATCGGTTGTATGAATTGTTATGTGAAATAATAATTTTGGAAGTACTGTGATTAGCAAAGTTGAAATGACTCTAGATAGTGAAATGAGATTGTTGGAATATCTCAATCGAGGTAATTTGGAGTCTTGTTGTTGTTTAAATGAGAAAGTGTCCATTGATTGGGAATGGTATGTTTGACACAGAAAAGTCAAAGTTGAAATTAGTAGAGTCGAATTTGGTAATATATATACCATAAAGTGATGAATATGGTAAGATGTTTATGTGTTTAATAATGATCATGATTGTAATTGAATTATGATCTATATATTAAAAGTGGTAAAATAATGAAGTCGAAGTGGTCAACCAAACTTATATGTATTGACAAGTGGTGAAAAGTCATGGTTGAATACTTGTTGTAATTGTTGTGAATTTGATGATTTTATGTGAATTTGGTGTTTTAAGAATATAATGAGACACCGATAGCGAAAGTGAAGTTGTTTTTCTTGGTAAAGTCAAAGAAGTGTAAAATGGGTGTTAAAATTTGTAAACATATAGGTTGAAACCCAAATGGGTTGTTGAAGTGCCCAAATGGGTCACTTGGTGGTTAAATGGTTAAAATGAGTATTGGTTTGGTTATGACCAATGTAACAGTGATTTTAAGTCCTACATATAGTAGGAATGTGTGTTGAAAGTGTTGAAGTAGTTAAACTAGTAGATTTTGGTAATGGTGCCCAATTGGACCCTCAAACGGGTCAACGAGTCAAAACACGATAGGATGGGTATATAGAGTTGATGAATATGCCCACACGTCACAACTGTATGTAGAAACATGTTGGCAAAGAGTGGAAATCAGAATGTAAGCCATTTGGAATATGGCGTGTCCACTAAAATGGTCGGAAATGGCCTAAAATGAGTTACACGTCCGTTTTCTCGTAAAATGTGAAAATTGAAAAAGTGTAAAAAGGGAAAGTTGTATTTTGGTATAGTGTAAGTGCATGCAAAATTTCATGACCTAACTCCTTACGGTTTGTGAGATATGCGCGTTTGAAATTTGCATTTTTGCACTAAGATGTTCAGTCTGCTGTGCAGACAGGGGACCCGGCGGCTGGAGGTTATAGCCGGCGGCTGGACATCCAAACCGGCGGCTGGATGCCCCAAGCCGGCGGCTTCTTTTGGCTTTAAAACGCACTTTTGTTCTGTTTGCAAAAATTGGTGTTAGCCGGCGTTTCGACTCGGGTAGCCGGCGGGTCAAGACTTTTAGCCGGCGGCTAGATATGTGAGCCGGCGGCTCATGTAGCCTAGCCGGCGGTTTGTGGGTATTTACAGGATTAAAAAAAATTTTTTTACGTTTTTCGACGTTCGACGTAACGTTTGACGTAGAAATTTCCGCTAGAAAATTTCGGTGTCCGATTAAGACGAAATTTACATGTCCACTCAAAAACGGCCCAACGGTCAAAGCTCATTTCTTGGCTATGAGCCCTGTCAGTTTTCGGCACTTCGGGGTCGTTTGGGGCCCGAAAATCGCGTTTTATTGTTTTTCGAACCTTATTTTGAACTTTTAGCTTACGTTTTGTATTGAGCTTTTGTTTTATTGAGCCCAGAGATCATTCCTGTGATTATATGCAATATTAAAACTTGTTTTAAGAGGTCTATATGGTTCATTGTGTATGAGTCGGTTGTAGGCGGTTTACTTAACTACAAAGTATGCCAGTATATGGTATTGATGACTATTGTTAACTAGGGTTAGTAAACATTGATTATGGGATTATGTGGATCATATTATGTGGATAAATTGAAATATGATAAAGTATTGAATCATATAGAGAAATAGATAATGTTGAATTAAGCGTTTTAAGAAATTACGAAATAAGCATAGGAGCTTATATTAATGTAATAGTTAAGCATGAAATACTCATTAAGGGTATATAGATTGACTATTATGTGTTGAATATTATACATAATATTGATGAACTGTTTAGTACTAAATGTACTATAAGTATTAAGTTATATAAATAATCCTTGATATTGAATCGGGTAATAAAGAAGTTGACTGATGTATTGTGTCAGACATTGGTGTTGTATGCTTGTATTGTTAATATCTACATGATGATATGAGTAGTTTACCTTTAAAGTGATAAGTTGAGAATAGTAACGAGTTAATACATAGTTGTATACCTGTTGCACGATGTTGCTATATATGTGTAAGATGTTGATATCATTGTTGTAAACTATGAGAGAGTAAAGTAATAACTTTGAAAATGAATGGTATGAAGTGACCTGAGAATAAAGTGTGACTGACATAATATGACGACGTCTGGCCAACGTATTTATATTATGCCATTTCACATGGAGTTGTTGAGGTTACTAAGTACCATATAAAGTTAAGTGGTTTTAAAATCACAGATAAGATATGTTGACCTGTAATTGATAAATAGTCAATGTTGAACTAATATGAAAGAGTAATAAATCACTAAGTTGTTGTTGCTAATGTGATATCTATGGCACATTTGATGTGTATGTGTGATTCATTGTCAATAGTAAGAGTTAAAAGTTGATTTAAGCAAAGTAGAAGTAAGTTGAATGTGAATAATATTGTGTTAATATTGTTGAATAGATGACTAATGTCAGCACCTTGTGTTGTTGAGATACCAATGATGATGTTTGGTATTAACAGGTGTTGAGTTAGCATCCAAGTTGTTGTGAACGGATGCTAGTTGATTATATGAAACTGGTTGTAACGATAAAATAAATTGACCTTTACCTATTGCTTACTGATTTTCTTACTTGGTGATGGTTAAATGATTGTAGATTACTGTCAAGTAAAGGGTTTCATATAACCTAGTCGTGTTTATAATTACAAGTTGTAAGGTTGTAATTAACTAGTTGCAAAAGTGAAAATTCACAGCAAGTTGATAGCTAAAGAAATATATAGTTGATAGCTAAGTTGTTAGTTGTTAATGGGTATGTTGTAGTAGTCATTACCACTTATTGATGATGTTGTTGTTGTTGTTGTTGTTGTTGTTGTTGTTGTTGTTGTTGTTGTTGTTGTTGTTGTTGTTCTTAGTGTGGTTATTATAGTGTAAAGTTGAAATATTTACATGGATATGTGTTACTTTGATTACTGGTGATTACGTAATTTAAATTGTTACATGACTAAGTATGACTGGCCATGCAAGTGGTCATTTAAATTTATCAGAGAAAGGATGTAAGAGCAATGCTGGTGCATTGGAACATATAGATCATGTACCTTTGGATAGGTGCATGTGGAAAGAATTGAAAACAGGTTTATATATATTTACAAGTTGCTCAAGGGAATAATACATGATGTGTGTATATATATATATTGTAATTAAACAGTTGATGATGCTACATTGTGTGTTGAAAATAACATCTTGTGCTAATAAATTAAATAGAGGTAAAACACAATCTATGTGTTTAAGTGAGTTCGGTAGAAATACACATTGGTAGTGTGTAAATTGATGTATTAATATCTACCTATATAAGTATATGTCGACATATAGGTACATTTTGTGAGTATATGGTTAAAGATATGCATGAGTGATGGTATGCACAAGTGATTGAACAGGTACACACATCTAGTGCACATCTAGTAATGAGTAATTATTTGTATGTGAAGTAGAGTAGTATTGAATGGAAATGAAAGTGAGTAGGTAGTTCTAATTATTCTAGACCGAATAAGTGTGATCAGATTTCGAGGACGAAATCTCTTTAAGGGGGAGAGAATTGTAACACCCAGTATTTGGGTCTGGTAGTATTTAATATTTTCTGACTGTGAATTATTATTAAGTGTGTCAGAAAATAGGTGTGCTGTATTATTTGAAATAAATAGTGATAATAGTCGAATAATTTATTGTGACTAATAAATTATTGAGTGTTTTAATTTTATTTAGTTGACGGTAAAATAAAGTAATGTTACCCCGTAAATGGTTTTTAAGTTCCAGGCAATGAAAAGTACGGGGAATGAAAGTAAACACTTCTTGTATACTTCTAAATTATTAGGTCGGTTGTTTACTAATATATATCTACATACATACATATGATACGCATCATATATCCCTCCTAACTCAAGAAACCCTAAATCAAATTATCAAATCTATGAGGAATCATCAAATTGAAGAGCTCAAACTCGAATTCAAGTTTCAAGAGCATGGATTATCTTCATCTAATCCTTCTAAACATGTTGTAAGTGTTGATTTATTGAATTCTATAAACTTAGAAATTGGGGTTTTGTGCATTTGATGAAATTAGGATGGGTAATGTTAAATTTAAGCTTGTAAGACTTGTATAATTACTAGTTGATGATTATTTCATGATTCTAAGTTAAACCCTAACATATAAATGAAGAAAAATTATGTATGATCATATGGATAGTTTATGGGTTAGTTGATTATCCATGAATAATGAATTCTAAGCTTGAGTTAATGAGATATAGGTTGATAAGTGTTGTTAATGACTAACATATGATTGATTAGTAATGATGATTAACAATATACAAGTTAAAAGTTATAACTTAATTAAGTGTTCTTGAGATTTTATGATTATCATGGAGTATATGATAAATTTGGTATGGTTCACTAATTAGAACACTTAATTGAGAACTAAAGAGTAAAGTTATAACTTATGTGGTTAAGTATTCATTAGGTCTAATGTTGGAGTTTTAATGAATTGTTGATGTTGAAAGTTGATAATCTTGTTGATGGTATAATTATGTTAGTTAACAATGATTAATGAGAATTAAGGTGATGAGGTGATTATAATGATTATAATGTTGATAAATGAATATGAAAGTATTAAGCTTATGTTAGTGGTATATGATGGATGAGTATGGTTAACATGAATTAAGTATGATCAATCCAATGGAAGTGATAAATTGATGATTGTGATTAGTTGAATAATTGGTTGTAATTACTTAAATAAGTTGTTTGATGTAAATACAATAATATGATGTTATATCCACATTGGAATAAAGGACTAATTTGTGTATCCTGTTGCATTCTCAGATGTGCAGAAGGCTCAGTGATATTAGACTACTGAGTGGATGGCTGAGGTATTTGGTGAGTGGATCTCTAATCCTCAGCGTAACTTGGTTGTAACAAGTTTGGTTACAACAAGTAACGTATTATTACTTTATCCGTTGCATTGATGATTATGTTGATAGTAATAATACTGTTGATATGTTGACTAGTTGAATATGTGACTTGTTGATTACGTGATCACTTGAGTTAATTGGCCTTCGGGCATCAGTTGTTAATGAGGCAACGAGTTGTTGAACTGTTGGTTGGGCTAGTTGGATATCCAAAGTTTAACACACCTCATGTGTTAGTTGAAGATAATCACTAGCTATCGGTCTCGTCCGTATGGCCATACGGATAGGTTGGGTAAGTGTTCTTTGGGAGCCTCCCGGGTTTATGGTTATCCCCAGAGCCGCCGATCCTCATTATGGTGTTGTTGATTAGTTGAATTGTTGCATTGTCGAACTGATGCATTGTTGATGTGTTGTATTGGGTACTTGCTTGTTTAGTGCTAATTGTTGTACACAAAGTTGTTGCGCTAAGTTAGGTTGTTGATTAGTATCTGCTCACTTAGCGTTATGCTAATCCCCCACATTATCCCTTCTTGCAGGTTTTGGCTATTGTATTGGGTGGGCAAGAAGTTGGACTTGAAGGAATGTTTGACATGCTGACGTGACTCTGACATTTGATTAAATAAATTAATGATATCTTTTGTTTTATATAACACCCATGTTGATAAACTGTGTTTTGAATTAAGTTGATTTTATACCTATATGAAACAATGTATCTTATAAACTTAGAAATTGGGATAACGCTTCCGGTACAATATATTTAAATGTTACCAAAATGAGGGGTGTTTTACTTTTTATCACTCAAATGAGCCTAATATTGAACGAATTAAAAGGCCTTATAATAACGTGTTTTTTTCACGTAAAGTAGATCTTATATATCTTAAAGCTTATACTTTATGAGGCCTTAAAAGATCGAAAAAACCTTGAAGATCGTTGTCGGTATCCAATATTAGTACATGACATGGAAAATTTTGTGGCCTTACAAATTCGGGAGCCTAAAGCGATAGCTTCACTTGCCTTACCCTTGAGCCACCCCTGACCTATTTAATCGATACACTGATAGAAATCGTTTATCACCTTCTAACAAAGAAAATCGTATGGGGTTTGATCATTACAAGATTAACGGAAGTACTGGTTAATCTAATTATAAGTCGTTGGAATGTGGATGTAATTAAATTGTTTTATTTGCAATGTTTAAGGATGATATGGGCACTATGTATAATATTTGTGTTCTTGTTAATTTAGATAAGATCACATGCAGTTGTAACACATAACGCTCATTTTTTTAAGAGTCACGTCAGTACAACACCACAACACTATTTTTACAACTAGCAATGGTAACACCAGAACACCCCTTTTTTACCCCTAGGTCCTACAACACCATCTATTTTGAATTAAAATAAGAGAATAAAACAAAAAAGAAAATGGAAATGGTTGTGGGTCCCGCATGAACACTCAATTTTTGCCCGTTTTGGCCTACACAACGCCACCACAACACCCCGCCAGAACGCCCCCATTGCGGGCGTTGTGAGCGTTCTCAATCAAAAAATGGCTCCAGAACGCCCCATTGCAGGTGGTCTAATCATATATGTAGATAGTAGTTCCAAAGTTGGGAAGAAAGCAAACCAAGTTTTTCGTCATTTCTTGTGTTCAATAAAAAAAATTCAAACAAGTGAGTTTGGCGCTAACCATTTATAATCTCTCAAAGGTTATGGTCACAATCACTGACGCCCTTTTTAATGCAATAAAGTCCATAGCTCTGATTATTCTGAAGTTTAATGTAAGTTTATATTGTACAATTCGTAGATCAAGATGATGAGAATAATATCATGTCTAATAGTGGTAATGTGCCCCAACTATTTGATGCTTTTAATCAAGTGTTTGGTTAAAAGCTGAAACTTTTGTGTAACCTTGTATGCAGGTGTAGAGGAAATAGTGACAGAAGGATCTTCATTTGTGCATGGAGGACCTCCTCAAGATGATAATGGACCTCCTAAAGTTGATACCGAGGTAAAAGTCTGTTGAGGCCGGAATAGGTCGGTGTCGTTTAACGATAACTATCCGGTTACAACAGTGGGTTTTAAATTTATAAGGCTGGGGCCTAGGGTTACTACTATTGCTAATCTAAGGGCTAGCAAAGGATAAGTATGACCTAGGATCGTTCTTCAAAGCATAACAAATTGAAAATAGGGATTTTAGAAACTTTTATGCATTTAACTAGGTTTTGAAAGAGTTGGTCGTGGTTTTGGGTTTTCTATTAAACTAGATTAAACTAAATTGAATTAGAAATGGAGGTTACTTCGGGTGTTCAGCAGTTGAAGCGATGTTCTACTATGAAGTGGTTCAGATGATATTAAAACGTGAAGAGTTCTAATGAGGATAAATTCATAAGTTAATGTGAGTTATTGCTACAATCCTACTATCGGGCTAACGCGGAGGTATCCACAATCAGGCAAATAGAATGTCACGTGGGTTGCAGAATATATTAAAGCATAAAACGAAAGTTCTCTCAAATGCATACCCATATTATCTAACAGTTAATCTCGAATCCTATTCCCCAATCTCGGTCATCATAGACGTCCGAATCATGGCACAGTTTGTTGAATAAACAATCTTGTAAACGGGTTTCACCCTCGCCGGAATAAGTTGGAAAAATTGGTCTAAGCGGTCAGATAAGATGTCATCACTTGTTCGTATGAATTATCAACATTACTCAAGTATGTAACAAGACAGGGGTGATTTATATTACGAATAGAAACTTAAGTAATACATTTGTTACTCGATTCATAACACAACTACCTTCGGTCGTTCTCGACTTCCATACGTTTGTACTCCGCCATAAGCGTTTCCAGTACTATATCGAAGAACAGTCGAATACGGGCCGTCATGTTATTTCACGATGATTAAGGCTAGGTGTATTTTACTGGTATGATAATCCTAAGGCAACAATCAAACAAGAACATGCGATAAGACAATCAAAACAATGGTTAAACCTGAACATACAAATGTATTAATTAAATCGAGGATATTCCGAAAGTTGTCTCAAAAATATCGTCTGTCCGAATTAAACCTTAATCTACCTCTACTCCCATATTCCGTGTCTCTTGGATCCTAATTTGGTCTAGAGAACACCGGCCATGCCGAGCTCAATGATTCAATCAAACATAGTATAACTAAGTGACCTATACCCTATGAGTTAGCTACGTTCATTTTTGGATAAGGTTTTAGTCACAACATGAGTTGGGCAGATAAACGATAAAGATTCAATTCCTACATCTATTCATGATATAAAGCACTCGCAATCTCATAACATACAACATAATCACATATTTAAATCTTTCCTAAACGACTATCATAGCAGACAATTGAGTTATTTAGCTAATCATGGCAATTCTAGCATACATATTTAAATTTATTAAAGAAAGCACGAACATGATCAAATATGAGAGATAGATTAAAACCTGATAACGAAATACAATAACTCGTAGCTACAAATGCGTCCCGGAGCACCTCCGTACAAACCTTCCTTGACTAGTTAATTAGCTAGTCTAATTAACTAGGGAAGTATTACAATTAAAAGAAATAAAGATAAAGATGTGTATTTCTGGTGTGGATGTGTATATCTTGGGATATTTTCCAAATGAACCCAAAGCCCTCTATTTATAGGTGACTTTGGCTCACATTAGCATCAAGGGTGTACGTTAGCGTAAACCATGCAAAAAGGTGCACCAGGTACTGTACAACGCGGAAAGGTGGTGCACCGGGTACTGTACTTCGCGGACAAAAGGCGCACCAGGTACGAGATTTTGCCAAAAAAGGAAACCGGGGTAGGTGGCAGGAGGCCGGCGCCACCCCACTGGTGGCCGGCGGCGGCACAGTGGAGGCCGGCGGCGGCTGGCAGCTGCCCTGTAACACCCCCAAATTTAATGAATTGCGGAAGCACGATTTGGGTGTTACTAATCAATAACAAAGCACAAAGATATATAGCAAACGACTCTATATGCGTCGTTTTAACAAATTATATTGATAATTGAATTGTTTACAACATTTAAAGCTTTACATAGCTCGAGTTTAAATAAAAGGAGATTTCAGTACATAAGTACTTGTACAAAATATACTAATGCAAGAAAATCTCAATCGTCTGTATGCTGACTCGAGCTAAAGTCCTGAAGCAGAAACATCCTACTGCTTGGTACCTGCGATACATGCTAAAAGGTCAGCTAAAAAAAACTGGTGAGCTCACAGGTTTGAAATCAGTTAATATAGTGTGAACCGCAAGATTTAAATAATGAATTGCATCCAGCAATTTAATGATAGTAATCGTGTATACAGCCATGAGCACATAGTTGAGCTTAACTCGAGGGCCGGGTCCCCTAAAGAGAATTCTGGGCGAGATGCCTCCACGAATGCCTAATCCACATTCGTCTTCCCAAATATTAGTACGTCCGTTTACCCGGTTAGTGCTTGCTAACCCGAACGAGGAGGGTCAATCCTATATGGTACCATATACTAATATTCACGCTACAACGTATTAACAACTATGCTTACGGAGGACTTTAAATGATTAGTTTCGAAAAACTCATGTAGTATATGAAATGTTTGTACTTGCGTTCACATGTTAAAAGTTGAGCAATATATCACACCCCTGAGTAAAACAGTAAAAAGAGGGGCTATGAGACTCACCTGAGTCTTGTGAGTTTAACTTAATAAACTTGAGTTGATTAGCCGAGTATGAAGTCCAAAGACTTGTAACCTGAGGGTGTCCACGACACGCGATGGTTATAAACATGATTGGGTATCTCAAAAGATCACCCTTGTAGTTGTTACCCAACTATATATATGTCCAAATTACTACGATTTGGTTGATTTGTTAAGTGTTTGAAAACAGGTACGGCCCGTTGGTGACGGATTTGTAATAATAATCTCAACTATTATTATTTTGATTTCGTGGCGTTTTATGATAAACGCCAAAATGTACTAAATTATAGTACTAATTACCCCTTCGTTTAATAGGTTTCTAATTCATTTTGTGTGAATAAGATACTTATTTCGTTCATATTTGCATTTAGGAGTTTATTTGGAGCTTGGATTGAAAAGAAACGGAAAACGAGCTTATTTGGAAGAAAAGTTGCTAAAAGAATAAAACATTGGACAATAGAAGATTAGATCGAAGAAAAGAAGCTAAGAGAGTGAAGATAGGCAATATTGGATTGGAATAAGTGTAAATGAAGCTCGAATCGGAAAGAGAATGAAAGATGAGCTGAAAATGAAGAAAAGTGTAAAAGCTGAGTTTTCAGACATGCTGTTAGTATTTTGGCCATAACTTCTTCATACAAACTCCGATTGAGGTGATTCAACTTGGAGAATTTAGCTAACTCAGAGGGCTACAACTTTCGTTTTTGGTACTTTTTCTGAAAATGCATCCATACGGCGTATGGATGTCCATACGCCGTATGGATTGAAAACTGGGCCAAAACTTGAAATCGCGGGCCGAGACTGATGGGCTTTTACATCCATACGCCGTATGGAATCCATACGCCGTATGGATGACTTTTTCAGCTATTTTAGTCCGATTTTAGGGTTTTCAATTGATAACTTCACACAAACCAAAACCATTCGACCAGAGACGATTAGAGGGGGTTTTTCCCTCATTTCGGGAGCATTTTGAAGGTAGAAACGAAGAGGAATCGAAGCCCTTTCAATTGTTCAATCATTCTTTCGTTTTTTCGGTTCGAATACTTTAATCCTTTTCATTTGATTATGATTTCGGTTATGTTTATGGATCTGATTTTATGTAAGAATATGATTGGCTAGATTTCTATTGCATTTGTTTAGATGATGATACTTAGATGATGGTTTGATTATTGAATTGCGAATTACATTGGATTTTATGAATGTTCATGTGTTTATTCGATGATCCTTAGTTATTGATTGATTATTAGTGATTACCTAGCGTGGTTTCTTGATTGATTGTGATTGAGTTCCATTTGGTTAAGAGATTATTGATAATTGTTGATTGAGGTTAGCAATTGTTGCTGAATAGATTGAGTTTGATAGGTTAGGGTTAATAATCAAGAGTAATCATTAATGAATAAGATAACTATTAGTTATAGACTTTGTTGATTCAAGTCATAGAGTAAATCACATAAACGGCGTAGGTTTAATTTAGAACATAATTCGGTGGGCAACGTTAAATTGAACTGTTAGCGTGTTAAAAACAACCTATGTGTCTTTCTTAATTGTGTTAGATTAATCTACCTCGGAAAGGGGATTGTCTTAATAGTTATATCGCAATAAAATTCATGTTCTAGCAATTCAATAAAGTGATAACCAGATTCTAAGGAAAGTAGTCTAAGCAAATGCATTTCTTTTATCATTTGAATTAAATATTTTATTTAATTAATTATTTTATCATTTAGTTATTTTTCTATTTAAGTTTTATTTAATAAATCATTTTTCATAATTGTTTGCCAATTGTTCGATCGGAACTAAAACGCCCCCAATATTTACAGTTTTCATTATTTGTATCAATTTCCAATTTATTTAATATTGACATCCGTTCCTCGTGTTCGACTCGGACTTATCAAGCTATACTATATTATGACCAGGTATTCTTGCCTGAGTTGTGTATAGTCAGTAAGATATTTCCATTTATAAATAGTTAAACTTTGACTCTGTTTACACAGCATCAAGTTTTTGGCGCCGCTGCCGGGGAGCGGTTTGATTCAATTTGATAAATTGGAATTTGTTTTCTGTATATTATTAGTTTGAATTTAGTTTTGTTTTCCTGTTATTTTGTATTATTTTGTGTTAGAGATTAGTTGATAAGTTGTTTTATATTTAAAATCCTTGTTCTACCCTTTGTATTTGGAAGACGATTTCGGAGAATATCTACGAATTTTATTTGAACCACCCATCGATCAATCGGAGCTAGATTTAGAAATGGCAGACGACATCGCCAACATGACTCTCGAGGAATATTCGAGCAGAAGGCGTAGCGACCTTGGCTCAGGAGTATTGAGGCCCGCAATTGCAGAAAATGTTGAGTTCGAGATAAAGGGACAATTCCTAAAGGAGCTTAGGGAAAACCCATTTCAAGGAGATGAGAATGAAGATGCTAATGAGCACGTGGAGAGAATAGTGGAGATATCGGATATGTTCAGCATTCCTAACGTTACATGCGATCAAGTCATGCTCCGAATATTCCCAAGAACACTCAAGGGAGCCGCGAAAAGATGGATTACTAATGAACCAGCTGGATCCATCACCACATGGGAAGATCTCCGCACAAAGTTTCTAATGATGTACTGCCCGCCATCCAAAACGTCGAAGATGATCAACGAGATTCGAAACTTCAAGCAAGACTTTGACGAGTCACTGCACCAAGCGTGGGAAAGGTACCAGGACTTGATGCATAAATGTCCACAGCACGACCTAAACGACCAGCAAATTATAATGATATTCTACAGGGGAGTGGATCGTGCTACAAGACAGCAATTAGATGCTCAAGGACATATCCCGAAGAAGATTCCTAGGGACGCCCTAGCTGCTATACGCGACCAAGCAAAGCATTCTCGGTTATGGGATGATGGTTCCTCTAGGAGAAAGAGGTCAATTAGCAATGACGATGGACTCGCCGCCATAACTGCCAAACTGGACAGCATGGGAAGAGACATAAAAAAGGTGACCGAGACTGTCCATGCAATCCAAGTAGGGTGTGACAACTGTGGAGGAACGCATTTAGTCAAGAATTGTCCCGAAATAAATTCTGTAGAAGTGAGAGAGGAAGTTAAATGTGTGGAAACTCACGGAACTTACTGCCAAGGCAGAAGGGAATTTTTCCTAAGACCATACCAGGAAGGAGGTCGCCAGTTCAGCCAGACTCAGCCAGAGTTTTTCACTAGGGAACAACCCTCGGCAAGCTTCCCTGACAAAAAACCCAATTTGGAAGAAATGATGGGGAAGTTTTTGATCGCTAACGAGAAATTTATTGCTAGGTCTGGACAGCGGATGGACGCCATTGAAGCATTAGTTCGGAATCAAGGAGCGGCGATCAAGCAAATTGAGGGAACCATTTCCAACATAGCTAAAGTTCTCCAACAGAGAGTCCCGGGAACTTTACCAGGATGCACCGAAACCAACCCACGAGATCACGCAAAGGTTGTGACTACCAGAAGTGGAAAGGTTCATGAAAACCCTAAGTTTCAAAAGAATCATGTGTCGAAGCTTTTGCCTGAAAAGGATAAGGAAGCTGAGGTTGCCAAAAATTCTAGGGTAGACACGAAAGCTGACCAATTTACTAGGGATAAGCAATATGCAAAGGATCATGCGCCACCACCACCTTACCCAGCAGCTTTGATGAGGAGAGGAAAATATGAAGCTCATTATCATCAATTTCTAGAGAATCTGAAGCAGCTTCACATCAACATTCCGTTTGTGGAAGCCATTGCCCAAATGCCTAAGTATGTGAAATACTTGAAGGAGCTCTTGACTAATAAGAGCAAGTTGGCAGAAGCAACCACAGTAATGATGAATGAGCAATGCTCAGCCATGATGCAAAACAAGTTGCCACCAAAAATGAAGGATCCAGGAAGTATCACTATACCCTGTCGAATTGGTAATTTGGACATTGCGAATGCACTAGCGGATCTTGGGGCTAGCATATCTATTATGCCTTATACTATGTACGCTAGACTTGGGCTAGGAGAACCTAAATCCATCAAAATGTGCATCGAGTTGGCTGATCACTCTATTCAATACCCCAGAGGGATGGTTGAGAATGTTTTAGTCAAGGTTGATAAGTTTGTGTTTCCCTGTGACTTTGTGATTCTTGACATGATAGAGGATCCTAAGGTGCCTATTATTCTGGGTAGATCCTTCCTAGCCACTTCCAGAGCGTTGATTGATGTTTTTGATAGGAAAATAACCATGAGATTGGGGGATGAGAAGGTTGTATTCGATGTGAATGAAGCTATGCAATATCCAGAATCAGTGGATGAGACCTGTTACTTTGCTAGCATGAGAGAATTATCTGAGGATAACGAGAGTTTGCAAAGTTTGAAGGATGACGTAGATTTAGACCGAATAATTCTTAAAGGATGGACGGGAAACCTCGAGGAAATCCATGACATCGAAGAATTCGATAAATTGCTCGAGGAAATAGCGACAACTTGCGATGAGGAGTTGGAGAATGAGGACGTCAAGCTAAAGGAGAGTAAAGAGTCAATCTCGACAAATGGAATCTCGATCAAAACGGAGACGCGAATTCTAAGTCATTGTCACAATGGTCCTACAAGAGGGAATAAGAGACCTAATTACACGTCACGAAAGATGCTGAAGGCAAAGGCACTACCTATAAAAGATGCATGGGTTATGGTGAAGTTCCGTAAGTGATTGTTTTCACGATTTGGAACGTCAAAGGTTTATATCAGTGACAGTGAAACACATTTTTCGAATGCACAATTGAAGAAAGTGTTAGGGATGAATGCTTATGTTAATGCTCGACTATATATGGAGCACACCAAGAAATGGCATGATTCACGCTTTAAATCAAATTGTTTATTTGAAAAAGGTGATAAGGTTCTCCTATACAGTTCTCGTCTGCATCTATTTCCTGGAAAGTTGAAGACACGCTGGACAGAACCTTTTGTGGTAGAGAAAGTTTATCCTTTTGGTGCTGTTGATCTGCAAGGTCATTCTGGAAAAACTTTCAAGGTTAATGGAAGTCGTTTGAAGAGCTACTATGGTGATGCAAGGGGCTCCAAACGTGATTTGGAGATGGATCGTATTTAAGATATGATGCGAGATGTCGAGCTTACCGACGTGATAAACAAAAGCGCTTTCGGGAGATAACCCGTTATTTTGTTTTATTGTTTTTGCTTGCAGGTTTGAACTTTGTGGGTATGTTCCCTGGAAACCCTCACGAGACTACAACTCATCCACTTAGGATACTGAGGGGTTTAAAGGCTTGTTGCATACGCTAAATGCAACCGTGATGCCTACGGAAGTGTGCTGTTGTATTTTATTTCAGAACCAGTTCATTCATGAATTTTTCTTCTTAATCAGGGGAGTCTTTCTGTTTCACTTCTTTTCTATTCCCTAATATTATGTTTCTTTTTGCAATGAGGACATTGCATATTTTAAAGTGGGGGATGGGGAAAAGAAGTTCACTTGTCCTAAGTTATCAAATTGCATTTAATGGTAGATATCATTTTCAAGGGCATTCTGTATTAGTCATTTTTCAGTCTAAATTTTTCTTTTAAAAATTTTAATTTTTCTTAAGTTTAGCTAATTTTGTAACAAAATTGGGGAATTCAAATGAATGAATAAATCTTAAATTGCAAATATGAGATAGTTCATAATGTGATGTATCGATAGGCAATCTATATGAAAGTTATTGAGCCATTGAATAAATTAATGTAGTAAGTAGGTTTGCCTGAGAGGATCTTTAGTAAGGTATGGCTGTTGCCTTAATTCTTATATAGTAGCGTGTTATAGCCCTCAATTCTGAAATCTTAATGGTCATCATTTGGGAATATACTGGGTGTTGTCTCCTCTGTTGTACGAAAGTACAGACCTGGTTTCCGTCAGTATATTTATTTGAAAAATAAAAAAAAATAAAAAAAATAAAAAAAATGAACAAATGAATAAACCAAGGCCAAGTTAAGTCGCTTTGTTGTACTAAGGTACAGACCTGTCACCAATGTCTTGGCCTGAAAAATGATTGATTTAATTTAGATTTTCTTTATTGAGGAAAGTTGTGGTGCGTTAGTTGTATGAGGATATCTTGCTATTGGGATTCGAGGGTAAAGCCTGCTAGAATAATAAGAGTTAAGCTCAATGGCTGTAATATAGATTGTTTATGTGGACAACAATATCGGTAATCCGTGTGATTTATCTTTTATGCTGAATAATAATTAGTGAAGAATTTGGTTTCCTGATAGAGTTTCTTGATTGCTAGATTTAATGAAAAATTAGTTTTAAGAGTAAATTTTGGGTTGTGAAATGCTGGCTAGTTTGTAAGTCCCTATGTTCTGATATTTTGCCTGTTCATGATTTTAACTGATAGTCTACTTGAGGACAAGTAGGATTCAAGTGGGGGATGTTTGATAAACGCCAAAATGTACTAAATTATAGTACTAATTACCCCTTCGTTTAATAGGTTTCTAATGCATTTTGTGTGAATAAGATACTTATTTCGTTCATATTTGCATTTAGGAGTTTATTTGGAGCTTGGATTGAAAAGAAACGGAAAACGAGCTTATTTGGAAGAAAAGTTGCTAAAAGAATAAAACATTGGACAATAGAAGATTAGATCGAAGAAAAGAAGCTAAGAGAGTGAAGATAGGCAATATTGGATTGGAATAAGTGTAAATGAAGCTCGAATCGGAAAGAGAATGAAAGATGAGCTGAAAATGAAGAAAAGTGTAAAAGCTGAGTTTTCGGACATGCTGTTAGTATTTTGGCCATAACTTCTTCATACGAACTCCGATTGAGGTGATTCAACTTGGAGAATTTAGCTAACTCAGAGGGCTACAACTTTCGTTTTTGGTAATTTTTCTGAAAATGCATCCATACGGCGTATGGATGTCCATACGCCGTATGGATTGAAAACTGGGCCAAAACTTGAAATCGCGGGCCGAGACTGATGGGCTTTTACATCCATACGCCGTATGGAATCCATACGCCGTATGGATGACTTTTTCAGCTATTTTAGTCCGATTTTAGGGTTTTCAATTGATAACTTCACACAAACCAAAACCATTCGACCAGAGACGATTAGAGGGGGTTTTTCCCTCATTTCGGGAGCATTTTGAAGGTAGAAACGAAGAGGAATCGAAGCCCTTTCAATTGTTCAATCATTCTTTCGTTTTTTCGGTTCGAATACTTTAATCCTTTTCATTTGATTATGATTTCGGTTATGTTTATGGATCTGATTTTATGTAAGAATATGATTGGCTAGATTTCTATTGCATTTGTTTAGATGATGATACTTAGATAATGGTTTGATTATTGAATTGCGAATTACATTGGATTTTATGAATGTTTATGTGTTTATTCGATGATCCTTAGTTATTGATTAATTATTAGTGATTACCTAGCGTGGTTTCTTGATTGATTGTGATTGAGTTCCATTTGGTTAAGAGATTATTGATAATTGTTGATTGAGGTTAGCAATTGTTGCTGAATAGATTGAGTTTGATAGGTTAGGGTTAATAATCAAGAGTAATCATTAATGAATAAGATAACTATTAGTTATAGACTTTGTTGATTCAAGTCATAGAGTAAATCACATAAACGGCGTAGGTTTAATTTAGAACATAATTCGGTGGGCAACGTTAAATTGAACTGTTAGCGTGTTAAAAACAACCTATGTGTCTTTCTTAATTGTGTTAGATTAATCTACCTCGGAAAGGGGATTGTCTTAATAGTTATATCGCAATAAAATTCATGTTCTAGCAATTCAATAAAGTGATAACCAGATTCTAAGGAAAGTAGTTTAAGCAAATGCATTTCTTTTATCATTTGAATTAAATATTTTATTTAATTAATTATTTTATCATTTAGTTATTTTTCTATTTAAGTTTTATTTAATAAATCATTTTTCATAATTGTTTGCCAATTGTTCGATCGGAACTAAAACGCCCCCAATATTTACAGTTTTCATTATTTGTATCAATTTCCAATTTATTTAATATTGACATCCGTTCCTCGTGTTCGACTCGGACTTATCAAGCTATACTATATTATGACCAGGTATTCTTGCCTGAGTTGTGTATAGTCAGTAAGATATTTCCATTTATAAATAGTTAAACTTTGACTCTGTTTACACAGCATCATTTTACTTGAAAAATGTGTTTTGATTGTGTTTTAGAAGCCGTTACGGAATCTAAGTACGGGGGTCCGGGGGCAGCGCCCCTGGTAGCGGGGTCCAAGGGGCAGAGCCCCTGGCTAGGGTCGAGCTGAATTCGGGTAAAATCGAGTGATAATTTTCGAGTCTCGACACTTAGTAAAAATCTGAGTTTTCTGTGTTTTGCGACACAATATACGACACAAAAGTGGTTATGCGACACAAGGGTTGTGTCGCATAGGAATGCGACACAATGTCTATGCGACACAATGGTTGTGTCGCATAGATGCTGATTCAACAGCGACATAGTGATTGTGTCGTATGAAAATACGACATAGAATACGACATAGTGGTTGTGTCGCAAAACTTACAACACAAATTCTTTGGTACGACACAAGGTGCGACATAGTAGGTTTTATACGACATAACATGGGAAATACGACATAATGTGCGACACAAAGGGTAAAATACGACACAACATGCGACACAAGGCTTGTGTCGCATGGAAGAACACCAGCCCAGAAAGTCCGGCTGTCATGATTTTTCCGGCCAAAAATCCGTTTCAAATCCGTTTTTAAGCTATGAAATCGTGTTCTATACTTAGTAAGGGACATATACAAGTTATAATAACAACTACAAGTGAAAAATACTAAGAATCGAGAGATTTCGGGATTTTGTCGGAAACTTACAAATTGCCGAAATGGAAATCCGGAAAGATAGAAATGTAGATCGTCGCGAGGTGGTCGTGAATCTCTAAAAATATTGATGATCCGAGTGCGTTTGATTATGTTATTTGTCGATTTATGATGGTGGTGGTGGTTTAATGTGTAGAGAGAAAATGAAAGAGAAAAAAAGAAGAGGGAGAGTGAGATAAGTGAAAATGAAAAGAAAGAAAAGGAAAATGGGAGGTTAAGTCTCCCATTTTCGGTCTCCGTCTCTGTGCTTCGCGTGGTGTTCGTTTTCTCCGTCATTTAGCGTTTTATAATTATTTTACATATTAATTGGTAAGTTTTAAAATACAAATTATTACGCGATATTTTATTTAAATATTTTGCAAATCAATTTATATTTGAGTTATAAAAAGTAAGTTTGTTTATTTAGTTTGCGCGTTTTAATATTTCTAATCGTATAAGTATTGTTTGTATGGTACGAATAAATACGAAATATTATCATAATAATATTGTTGATATAAAAACGTTATTTAATAAAATTGGTCACCAACGTCCGTATTAAATTGAATCGAAATACATTCGATTTAAATTGCGTACGATTTAATCAAATCGCATTTTCGTATATATTCATCAATATATATATAATTCGATACATTAATTAGCCTAACACGGAACTAATTACATGTATTAACAAATGATTAGGCACTAATTTCTAGTCCTAATTTGGCGGGTGTTACATGCCCTTCCAGTTTCGCCGTCTTTTGTAACACCCCGCAAATTTAAACGCAATTACTAACGCTAAACTCATGCATTTTTAGGTTAATTCCCTAATTGAGTGAATTCACAACGCATTTTAGAGGTAAGTCTAGCAAAGCCCAACTAGTGAATGCGCGTAGTATTACGTTCATAATTATTATAATTGCGCGCAAAAACGATTGGAACAAACGCGACAAAAATATACGACTGTTGGTGAACTAAATTATTCAAGAAAAGTAAATTTATTGAATAACATTATTTATTACTAAATATTATGTTGATGATATTTACAAAGTATGTTATAACGTATAAACGTTTATTTCGTAAACTGAAACAAAACAAAGTTAAAATTTCATAAACTTAATTAAATTATTTCCATAAAATATTCCAACCAAATATATAAGCGAAAACGTATTTAATTAGTTATTATTTAAAAATATTGTAACATTTAACGATCGGGTAAACAAACACGGAACGCAAACACGGGAGACGAAAAATGGAACAAAACCCACCTCCTCCCCCTCCTTTTCTTTCATTCTCACTTTCACTTTCTCTCTCTCCATTCTCCTTTTCTCTCATCTCTTTCGTACTCTAAAAAATCACACAAAATCACCAAATACTACATCAAAAACGCGCCGAATCATCTAGACATTTGGAGAAAAACGATCACGGGATCACGATCTACACTTCTACCTTTTCGGATTTCAAAACCGACACGCGTAAGTTTCCGACATTTCCCGTAAATCCTTAGATTTCGAAGTTTTCTTTGATGTTTCTTGTTTAATATACTTAATACATCATGTTTTAGTGTTATATCAACTTATTATGTCTAAAAACACCATTAAAAACGTTTTAGAAATCGAAATTTGCATAAAAATCGCGAACAGCGAGTTTCGCGAGTTGAGATCCAATCTCAACTCGCCTTGCGAAACTCGCCTTGCGAAACTCGCCTTGCGAAACTCAACTTGCGATCTCAACTCGCCTTGCGAAACTCGCCTTGCGAAACTCGCCTTGCGAAACTCAACTTCCGAAACTCAACTTGCGAAACTCAACTTGCAGAACTCAACTTGCAGAACTCAACTTGCGGAACTCAACTTGCGAAACTCGCCTTGCGAACTCAACTCGCCTTGCGAAACTCAACTTGCGAACTCAACTTGCAGAACTCAACTTGCAGAACTCAACTTGCAGAACTCAACTTGCAGAACTCAACTTGCGGAACTCAACTTGCGAAACTCAACTTGCAAATCATTTTTCCACTAAGTGTCAAACTTAACCGGAAACGAATACTTACACAAGATACGATATACGAACTGTACATACATTTCAAACAAACTTATTTTATTGAAATCGTGATTTCAAACTATTACCAACGAGTCGTATACATTTTCACAACTGCGAAATACAAACGTAAACGTTAAACAAACACTTTGGACATAATTTAGTTGTGTGAACACTACCATGGATGGTCAAACTTAGACATCCACGTACTTATTTAATCTCATACGTTTAGGGCGTTAGGAGATTCTGGACCATACTTGGGCTTAGGTTTGCTAGCACTCGCACGTTACTTAACTCAACAGGTGAGTTCACAGCCCCTACTTTTACTGTTTTAACTGCTTTTGAACAGGGGTGGAAAACATAGTCAACGCTTTTGCTACATGAGCAAACTTTTATATAACTATTGTGTTATACATTGTACAATTTCCATAACTGCTTTTACTACATGATTGTATACGTGTTTACTCGAACGATTAGAGTACTTTGAACTGTTGTGCAAACTAATGCTTATGAAATAACATTTTCATACTATAAACTAAAACAAATGTGGTAAACTATTTGACAAACCGTTTTACTAGACCGGAGAACGACCGGTAAACTATTATGTTGAACGGGAGAACGACCCGTGTGTGTTTGGCCGGAGAACGACCGGTACTTTTTATGAAATCGTTGGAGAACGACCAGCAACGTATTTTAGTGCCAGAGAACGACTGGCCAAGTGGACGGGAGAACGACCCGTGCGTTTTGGATGGGAGAACGACCCATGCGTCTTTAGACCGGAGAACGACCGGTACTGTGTTTCGCTGGAGAACGACCAGCCGTGTAACTTGTCGGAGAACGACCGACACTAACTTGGTATCTTACCGGAGAACGACCGGTACTAACAGTGTAACTCGCCAGAGAACGACCGGTGCTAACTTGGTAACTTACCGGAGAACGACCGGTACAATTTGGTAACTAGTCGGTGAACGACCGACGCACACTTTTAAAACCGCTGGAGAACGACCAGCAACACGTTTCAAACATACGATTTGGGTAACATCCCACGTAAACTGTGTTTTGGGTAACATCCCACGTGAACTGTATTTTGGGTGACATCCCACGTGAACTGTATTTTGGGTAACATCCCACATAAACTGTATTTTGGGTAACATCCCATGTAAACTGTATTTTGGGTAACATCCCACGTAAACTGTGTTTTGGGTAACATCCCAACCGAACTATACTTGGATAACATTCCACTAAACGCTTATTCAACCATTATGGCAATACTTATTTGTGAACGTATTTGGTTTATCAATTGTGCTTACAAACTTGATTCAACTATTGCAAACATAAAACCTGTGAATTCACTCAACCTCATTGTTGACTTTTTACTATGTTTTTCAGGGAATTAGCTACGCACGTAAGAACCGCCTGCACATACAGAATCTTAGGCGACCCGCTATGCTTTAGGATGGCAACTTTTGTAAACTTAATAACTTTTACACTTGTACGATTCGATGAATCGTAAACTTTGTAACTATTACTTTTGGCATCTTAATATATACGTTCTGTTGTAATCATATGCTCTGATACGTATGCATGTACAATGTAAATGTGGCATCCCCAGCTTAATCCAAATGCTTCCGCTAATCGAAACCAACGAATTTGGGGGTGTTACATCTTTTGCTACGTATCTTGATTCGTACGTATTTTCTTCGTTATGCGTCCGTTTGAGTCGATTCTTTTTTTGTTGGATTCATAATTCAAAAACGAAGATTTTGACATAAGATAGGCACTGGGTTGAGGTACCTAACTCCAGATATCGCGTACGAATCATTTGGATCTTCCGGCGGACGCGGAATCTTCATTTTTTATCCGTTTTGGTTGATTCTTCTTCTGTTGGATTCGTATTTTAAAAACGAACATCTTGGATAAAATGGATGTTGGTGAAGGGCACTTTAGTCTTAAAATCTCATTTTGATGCCTTGAATCTTCAAACGTGTGTGGAATCTTCGTCTCTCGGTCGTTTTGCTTGATTTTTATCGTGCAACCTTCATTTTGATCTTCTTAACATATTATCAATGATTTGTGCGTTGTTTGAGTTCAAATGCCAAGTATTGCTCCAGAATGAGAGAGATATTCGTAGTAAAAATGTGACTTTTTACACGATATAAAGTATCCCACACTTAGAGTTTTGCTTGTCCTCAAGCAAACCTTTATCAAATCTGGGAAAGGCTGGAAGGGTGTCTTCGTATTCCGGAGAACTTTGGTTCCTGCAGGGTTGGTAAAAAGATTTCGGACGAGGTTCCATCCCTTGATGTTCCCTCAAACTTTTGGTTCTAACAAGCTTTCTTTTCAATCCTCGTAATGTAAGATATACACGACTGAGGCCCTCACAGGTGGTTACTCAATTCACTCAAGTGTATCGGGTTTCCTAACTTCTAAATCACTCAGGGCCAGTCATGTAGCTCCTCTGTTGTCATAAGCTTGATCGAGAATCAAATCTACAATACCTAAGTGAGGACGGTGCTAATTATCCCTAGACATTCGCAAGAGGGTGAAGACGGTGTAAGGGTTTTGGTAGGTGGTTTGAATTAGAGTTTAATATAGCCTAAAGAGTTGTCTGTGATGACTTATCTTTTGACGTTTTTAGATAGTACCTCTTTCTGGATTTCTCTCTTTGAGAGCCTTCTTTTCGTAACTTTTTCTTCTTTGAATAATATTTCCCTTCGGCTTTAAATGATCCTTGGGTCTTGCGGCTTTTTGATTTCTTTGGCAGCTTTTCTTGCGCTTTCTTTGGAGTCCTTTTGTGGATGATGTTCTTTTCCTTTTTGGGGATTCCTTCTATAGTTTTGTTTCTTGCAGTGATTTTGCTAACAGAACGGAAACTTAGGCTATGGCCAAGAGATGTAAAAAGAAAGGGTTGGTTTTGAAGTGAGTATTTCAAGCGAAAAGGCTAAGGCTCAACAGGTTTTCTAAATGATCTTCAATGCCGAAAATGGACATTGGCAGGGTTAGTCTTGAAAATGGGGGTTTCACGAGAGGGTTCTATCCTAGTGAATGTCAAGATCCTCTAATTGCACCTTCGTCACGTATAACGCTCGTTTTTGTAATTTCGAAATGCATTCTTCGAACAAGTTCTAACTCAAGAAGGCATACATCGGCACACTCGCAAACGAAAAAGTGAAGCATTAAGGTGAATGCTTTTGTATGGCTCAAGATTCCTCACTCGTTTTTGGTGGTTTTGTGCCTAGTCATGCGATTGCTTGTTTGAAACTTAGTTTGAATGTTTATCAAAGAGTTTTACCTGTCGTAGTCGATTTGCCAAACCATTCGGGTTTTTGTTGACCGAAAATACCCTTTTTGGGCTTTCCACGAAATTTTTTTGAAAATTTTGCTAAAAATATGAGTTTTTGCTAAAAAGTTTTATCAAAAGTTTATGTTGCAAAAGTTTTTGTTGCACTTCAGTAGTGAATACTACTGCTATCCCACACTTAAAATAACATTGTCCCTAATGATCTGTATGTTAGGTTAATCCCACACTTAGATTTTGAATACGGGTCAATATTTTCAAAGTCATTCTCTATTTGTGAGTAATAATCCCACACTTAGAGTTTTTCTTAAAATTCTTGTGTGGTTCAAGCAAAGTAAGGTTAGAAGAGACACTTCCTTGTGCTGCGAGTGATGCCACTGGATTTAATGGACCAGGTTCAAGTGTGTGTGAATTTGCTGGACATGGACCAGGCTCATTAAAAATGAACTTGTTCCGCAAATCCTACTTTCAATTCTGCATAATACACATCCTTCATAAGACACATATGTAACACGAGTTAATACATAAATATAAAATACTAAAATAGCTAATCTCTGTCAGCATAGAGCGCCTCCCAGTCGGTGAAGTCATCATCCATAAAGATCGTGTTTTCCACGATCGATGTAGGAGATGCTGACTCCTCGATGGTGTATACAGGAGATGCAGTGCCATCCTCTGGATCCTGGATCCAGGCATCCAGTGCAGCAGCCTCCTCCTCTAGTTGGGCCATAAAAGTGGGATGGTCCTGCGCAGTCAAGCTCCAAGATGGGAATAAATCCCATGGTGGAATGTGCGGAGCGGGATCAGGTCCCATCTGAAAGGGGCACACAGGTGTAGAGGTAAGGCCCAAAGCAGTGTGGATCTCGGAAATGGTAGCGTGCTGGATTTCAAGGGCCCTCAGTATAGACCAAGTGACATCAGGGTCTGCAGTAGTAACCCCATGCTCAAAGATGGGTACTCTGGAAGTCCCTGCGGTCTGTCCCGCTGGTCGGTGAGATGCCGGTAACCTGGTACGGATGGGACGCAACAGGAATGACTCCTGAACGTGCACATCCACCAAATCTGCCATGATCTCATCCAGACTAGGGGGTGGTGACTGGGAACCTCTGGTCGTCCTCATGCTACTACCCGGTGATGAACTCCGGGAGCAATGCATGGCACGCGTCTGTCTCTGGCTGGGGGCTCGTGCTCTGTCTTACTGCGAACTCATCCTGCAAAATATAAAAGGTTAATGCTCTAAGATCGTCAGTTTTTTATAAGGTGAGGTACTGCATAGAAAAATGGATTAGCTTAAACATAACAGTAAAAGAAAATTAATGCTAAAAACATAAGATAGGCTTGGGATGCCTCCCAAGAGCGCTTTGTTTACCGAGTCTCGTAGCTTGACTCCTTTATAACTACTATTCCATTAAGATGATTCGTAGTTGTAGACTTCCTTAGTTGAGGGAAAGTCTTCTACGTAGTGTTTTAATCGGTGACCGTTTACTTTCAAATTTCCGTCTGGAGCTTCGAGTTCGACGGCACCATAGGGAAATACTTTAGAGATTGTAAAAGGGCCACTCCATCGTGTTTTGAATTTACCAGAAAACTTTTTAAATCGGGAGTTAAAGAGTAGAACTTTATCACCTGGATTGAAGCGCGTGGGGCGGAGCTTGGAATCGTGGAGCAATTTGGTTCTTTCCTTAAATTTGTAGGAACTTTCATAAGCTTGATCCCTTAACTCCGCTAGTTCATTCAGTTGCATTCTCCGGTGTGTTCCCGTTATCGTCGGATCTAAACTACAGTTCTTCAGTGCCCAATAAGCTTTGTATTCAAGTTCAATCGGAAGATGACATGCTTTTCCATAAACGAGCCTATAGGGGGTTGTTCCTAATGGCGTTTTATAAGCCGTCCGAAATGCCCATAAAGCATCATCTAGCTTATCTATCCATCTTTCCTTGTGTTGACCCACTGTTCGTTCCAAGATCCTTTTTAGTGCTCGGTTTGTAATCTCTGCTTGCCCATTTGTCTGCGGGTGGTAGGCCGTAGAGGTCTTCTGGGTAACACCATATTGTTGCAATAGTTTCATAAACTGAGTATTGCAAAAATGCGTGCCTCGATCACTAAGATCGCTCGAGGTGTTCCAAACCGACAGAGTAGCTGCTTTAAGAATTTGGTCACTACTCTTGAGTCATTTGTTGGAAAGGCTTGAGCTTCTGCCCATCTTGATACGTAATCGACAGCCACTAGAATGTATTCTTTTCCGTAAGATTTCGGAAATGGTCCCATGAAGTCTAGTCCCCATATGTCGAATATTTCACATGCTTGGATATTCGTTAACGGCATTTCATTACGCGTTGTGATATTTCCAAACCTTTGGCAAATATCACAGCGTTTCACCAAGTCTTGTGCGTCTCTGAAAATGGTGGGCCAGTAGAATCCTGAGTCGTAGACTTTCTTTGCTGTCAGATTTGCTACATGATGTCCTCCGGTAGGTCCGTGATGGCTTTGGTGGAGTATGTGTTCAGCTTCTTTCCCATCGACACATCTTCTTACTATTTGGTCGGGACAGACTTTGAACAAGTATGGATCATCCCAAAAGTAGTGCTTGACATCGCGGAAGAACCTTTGTCTTCGTGATGACGGCATTCCTTTTCTTGTGATCCCTCCAACTACGAAGTTGGCTATGTCTGCAAACCAAGGATCGTCAGTTAATTGCGAACCTTTCATTTGTTCTCCTAAACTCATTAACTGCTCTTCTGGAAACCGATCTTTGATATCTCTCTCTGCAAGTTGCTCCATGGATGGATTCTCTAGTCGACTCAAATGATCGGCTGCGACATTTTCTGCTCCTTTCTTATCCTTTATCTCGATGTCGAATTCTTGTAGGAGTAGAATCCATCGTAACAGTCTAGGTTTCGCGTCTTGCTTCTTGAAGAGGTATTTTAGAGCTGAGTGATCCGTGTACACTATTGTCTTTGACAATATCAGGTAAGATCGAAATTTATCAAAGGCGAATACTACAGCCAGCAGCTCCTTTTCGGTGGTTGTATAATTCTCTTGAGCATCGGTGAGAGTTTTGCTAGCGTAGTAGATTGGCCGAAAATGATTATCCTTCCGTTGCTCGAGAACTGCCCCTACAGCGAAATCGCTTGCGTCGCACATGATTTCAAATGGAAGGCTCCAGTCCGGAGCGACCATAATTGGTGCGTTGGTTAGTTCTTTCTTTAGGTAGTCAAAGGCTTTCATACAACTTTCGTCAAATGCGAATTTGATGTCTTTTCCTAACAGGTGGGTGATAGGTCGAGAGATCTTGGAGAAGTCCTTGATGAAACGACGGTAGAACCCAGCGTGGCCTAGGAAACTTCGAATGGCTTTAACGTTGGTAGGTGGTGGAAGTTTCGCAATGGTTTCGACTTTGGCTTTGTCTACTTCGATTCCTGACTTTGATATTGTATGTCCTAAGACTATTTATTCCTTCACCATAAAGTGACATTTTTCCCAATTCAAGACGAGATTCGATTCTTCACACTTTGCGAGCATCCTATCGAGGTTGGATAGACAAGATGCAAAAGAGTCTCCAAAGACAGAGAAATCGTCCATGAAGACTTCCATGCATTGTTCAATCATGTCATGGAAGATTGCAACCATGCATCTCTGAAATGTTGCAGGTGCGTTGCATAATCCAAATGGCATTCGTCGATATGCGAATGTTCCATAAGGGCATGTAAACTTTGTCTTCTCCTGGTCTTTTGGATCGAGCGGAATTTGGAAATAACCGGAGAAACCATCAAGGAAACAGTAGAATTCGTTCCCGGATAGCCTTTCGAGCATTTGGTCAATAAATGGAAGTGGAAAGTGATCCTTGCGAGTTGCCTCGTTTAACTTCCAATAATCGATGCAAACCCTCCAACCGGTAACTGTCCGAGTTGGTATAAGTTCATTTTCTTCGTTTGTAATGACCGTCATTCCTCCTTTCTTCGGTACGACTTGAACAGGGCTAACCCAAGGTGAGTCGGATATTGGGTAAATTAATCCAGCATCTAAGAGTTTGATAACCTCTTGCTTAACCACGTCCTGAATCTTAGGATTTACCCTCCTTTGCCTTTGAACAGATGATTTGAAATCGTTTTCCATGAGGATCTTATACGTGCAATAGTTTGGACTAATCCCTTGGATGTCAGAAATTTTCCAAGCTATTGCCTTCTTGTGCGATTTCAGAACATCGATGAGTTGAGCTTTCTCCTCAGGTTTTAACTCTTTTGATATTATCACCGGGAGTTGTGACGTTCCTTGGAGGTAAGCGTATTCAAGGTGAGGTGGTAGTTCTTTTAATTCAAGGTTTGGTGGTTCTTCAACAGATGGCTTCATTCTAGCTATCTCGTGTCTATTCAGTTTTTCGTATTCAGCTTGGAATGGTGCTTCATCTGTCTCGGGTTCAGATGTGGAGATTGATGCTATTTCAACCCACTCGGTTTTGTTTGAGAATTCGTCCGTCTTCAGCTCGTATTTGTTGACTGAGGATGAGGAAATTTTGTCATTTCTGGTGATGATCACCTCTCCGTCGTCAGTGAACTGGAATTCTCGAAATTGAGCGGATGAAGATTGGTTTATGGTGATTTCAGGGTTTGGAAAGGGTAGTGGTACAGGTTGATTGGCTAATTGTAGTTCAAACGATGGGGGTTCAATACTTATTCCTTTGAATGAATCAAGGATTTCTTTAATCGAAGGGAATGGGTTTGGTTCATTGGATGTGAGTTTATCTCTCTTTAGCCAAGGTATCGGGGTACCGCATCCTAATGGAACAGCGATTGTTTTGCCATCGGTGTGAGGTGATTTCTTTTCAAACAACCGAAATAGCAGTTCATCGGATGTTGTAGGCGAAGCAATTGCGGAATGCAGCCCAGGGTTCTCATTACACAGTTTTCGAACGGTGATTATAGTGTTGGAAATTGGATCCTGGCTAGATAATACTAGCACTTCGTGGAGATGTTCAACGAAAATATCCTGCAAGTTATCACACAGACCAAGGTCTTCTTCCAGAGGTTGCTTCATTAATCGATCGACATTAAAGGTGACCTCCTCTTTCCCAACTCTCAATTTTAAAGATTTTTTGTTAACGTCAATTACAGCCTTGGCAGTATTTAGAAATGGTCTGCCTAGGATGAGCGGGATATGGGTGTCTTCTTCTATGTCCATGACAATAGAGTCTACTGGAAAAACGAACTTATCGACCTTGACCATGACATCTTCAGCAATTCCACGAGGGAGTTTAACTGATCTGTCAGCTAATTGGATAGTCATACGAGTAGGTAATAGGTCATCTAATCCTAATTTCTTGTAGAGTGAATAAGGCATAAGATTAACACTACCACCTAGGTCTGCTAAGGCGTTACTAACTTGAATTCCTTGGAGAAAACAGGGTATAGTAAAACGTCCAGTATCGCCTAATTTAGGTGGGAGACCACGTTGTACAATTAATGAACATTCAGCATTCAAGGGTAAACTAACTATTTGCCTAAGTTTCTCTTTGTTTGAAAGGAGTTCTTTGAAAATTTTAGCACACGAGGGCATTTCTACTAAAGCATCTAATAATCTAACATTTAAGTGCAGGCTTTTGAATATGTCCAGATATTTACCGAATTGGGCTTCTTGCTTTTCCTTTTTAAGTCTACCAGGATAAGGTATTCTAGTTCGAGGTACGTTATCTGGAGTCTTATCTGGTGATGGGTCAGGTATTGTGACTGGGATGTCAATTGACACATTATCACTAGGTGTAGGTGTGGGCAAAGAAGTGTTTTCGGGGATATTATCCGGTGGTGGTGGATCAACTTTGGTTACTTTTCCTCCTCTAGTCACGATTAACACATCATCACTTGGTAAATGAGTAGTGTCATTAGTGATTACCGACGTACTTTCCTCAATAAAACTTAAGTTTTTCAAAATAGATTCCATGTTAGAAATTAATTTTTCTGAAATTTTTATCATAGCGTCAATGTTATCTTGAAATCCGATTACTCTTTGGTTAATAACATTTTGTTCGAACATAAAATCTGAGAAAGATTGATTCGAGGAAGGTAAGTGGCTTGTAGGTGAGGAAAAAGCTAAAAGTTGGGTTAAAGACTCGTTTGGTGTGGGGTTGGTCCAATCAAAATAAGGTGTTGACATGGTTGATTAATTAAACTAATCCTAAGTTAATATTAAACTAATCCTAAATTAATCCTATTTTAATCCTAATTGCAAAAGAAGGTAACTTTTGATCGATGTTAATCTTTCAAAAAGGATCGATAAACACTAAAGTTACTAAATCCTAAAGTCGGTTGCCGACGCTCCCCGGCAGCGGCGCCAAAAACGTGTTGAGGCCGGAATAGGTCGGTGTCGTTTAACGATAACTATCCGGTTACAACAGTGGGTTTTAAATTTATAAGGCTGGGGCCTAGGGTTACTACTATTGCTAATCTTAGGGCTAGCAAAGGATAAGTAGACCTAGGATCATTCTTCAAAGCACGACAAATTGAAAATAGGGATTTTAGAAACTTTTATGCATTTAACTAGGTTTTGAAAGAGTTGGTCGTGGTTTTGGGTTTTCTATTAAACTAGATTAAACTAAATTGAATTAGAAATGGAGGTTACTTCGGGTGTTCAGCAGTTGAAGCGATTGTCTACTATGAAGTGGTTCAGATGATATTAAAACGTGAAGAGTTCTAATGAGGACAAATTCATAAGTTAATGTGGGTTATTGCTACAATCCTACTATCGGGCTAACGCGGAAGTATCCACAATCAGGCAAATAGAATGTCACGTGGGTTGCAGAATATATTAAAGCATACACCGAAAGTTCTCTCAAATGCATACCCATATTATCTAACAGTTAATCTCGAATCTTATTCCCCAATCTCGGTCATCATAGACGTCCGAATCATGGCACAGTTTGTTGAATAAACAATCTTGTAAACGGGTTTCACCCTCGCTGGAATAAGTTGGAAAAATTGGTCTAAGCGGTCAGATAAGATGTCATCACTTGTTCGTATGAATTATCAACATTACTCAAGTATGTAACAAGACAGGGGTGATTTATATTACGAATAGAAACTTAAGTAATACATTTGTTACTCGATTCATAACACAACTACCTTCGGTCGTTCTCGACTTCCATACGTTTGTACTCCGCCATAAGCGTTTCCAGTACTATATCGAAGAACAGTCGAATATGGGCCGTCATGTTATTTCACGATGATTAAGGCTAGGTGTATTTTACTGGTATGATAATCCTAAGGCAACAATCAAATAAGAACATGCGATAAGACAATCAAAACAATGGTTAAACATGAACATACAAATGTATTAATTAAATCGAGGATATTCCGAAAGTTGTCTCAAAAATATCGTCTGTCCGAATTAAACCTTAATCTACCTCTACTCCCATATTCCGTGTCTCTTGGATCCTAATTTGGTCTAGAGAACACCGGCCATGCCGAGCTCAATGATTCAATCAAACATAGTATAACTAAGTGACCTATACCCTATGAGTTAGCTACGTTCATTTTTGGATAAGGTTTTAGTCACAACATGAGTTGGGCAGATAAACGATAAAGATTCAATTCCTACATCTATTCATGATATAAAGCACTCGCAATCTCGTAACATACAACATAATCACATATTTAAATCTTTCCTAAACGACTATCATAGCAGACAATTGAGTTATTTAGCTAATCATGACAATTCTAGCATACATATTTAAATTTATTAAAGAAAGCACGAACATGATCAAATATGAGAGATAGATTAAAACCTGATAACAAAATACAATAACTCGTAGCTACAAATGCGTCCCGAAGCACCTCCGTACAAACATTCCTTGACTAGTTAATTAACTAGGGAAGTATTACAATTAAAAGAAATAAAGATAAAGATGTGTATTTTTGGTGTGGATGTGTATATCTTGGGATATTTTTCAAATGAACCCAAAGCCCTCTATTTATAGGTGACTTTGGCTCACATTAGCATCAAGGGGTGTACGTTAGCGTAAACCATGCAAAAAGGTGTACCAGGTACTGTACAACGCGGAAAGGTGGTGCACTGGGTACTGTACTTTGCGGACAAAAGACGCACCAGGTACGAGATTTTGTCAAAAAAGGAAACCGGGGAAGGTGGCAGGAGGCCGGCGCCGCCCCACTGGTGGCCGGCGGCGGCACAGTGGAGGCCGACGGCGGCTGGCAGCTGCCCGCCCCGTTTCGCCGTCTTTTGCTTCGTATCTTGATTCGTGCGTATTTTCTTCGTTATGCGTCCATTTGAGTCGATTCTTTTTTTGTTGGATTCGTAATTCAAAAACGAAGATTTTGACATAAGATAGGCCCTGGGTTGAGGTACCTAACTCCAGATTTCGCGTACGAATCATTTGGATATTCCGGCGGGCGCGGAATCTTCATTTTTTATCCGTTTTGGTTGATTCTTCTTCTGTTGGATTCGTATTTTAAAAACAAACATCTTGGACAAAATGGATGTTGGTGAAGAGCACTTTAGTCTTGAAATCTCGTTTTGATGCCTTGAATCTTCAAACGTGTGTGGAATCTTCGTCTCTCTGCCGTTTTGCTTGATTTTTATCGTGCAACCTTCATTTTGATCTTCTTAACATATTATCACTGATTTGTGCGTTGTTTGAGTTCAAATGCCAAGTATTGCTCCAGAATGAGAGAGATATTGGTAGTAAAAACGTGACTTTTTACACGATATCAAAGTCCTTCATGAAAAGGTTACAAAGCAGATCATTAAGGAAGGTCATGGTGACAAGCCATCAAAATATCCAACTTGCTTTTGTAAGTCTATATGAAATGGTTAAACTCAATATTCTTTCTAAAATTCTATATATTTTTACCAACTTATGATAGGTTTTTGTAAAGATCCTTCTCTAATATGATTGTGTTGATTCTTTCATGGACATAATAGGCCATTGCAGTACATACATGGGAGATGATTTCATGTTTCAGTTGTTTGGCAAGTATCATGACATGGGTTTGGCATAGGCCCATAGCTCAGTGCACTATTGTACGTACCCCACTTGTCATCTATGTTATTTAAAGTTCACAATCAAACCCATCTACTTGAAAATCAGTTGATATGGGTTGAAATATAACTCCAAAGAGGTAAATGGGTCAAATCTGAAAAGCTAATAAAATTGTTATTTGTAAAGAATAAATTGGACAAGAAAGTGATGTGTCAACCCAACCCAGTTTTGGAGGTGTTATCCCATTGAGTACACTTTAAACAACTTTTTGCATGTTTAACCCTGTCTACAAGTTCGCAATCTGGCTAGATACTACTAATTCAAGCCAATTGACCCATTAGAGATAAAAGTATAACCTGAATAGACCATTTTCCGTAAGTTAATCAAAGTGGCCACCTCCATTAACTGGAGATGAAATAATATGTTTGTAAATGCGAGTAAGCTCATACGACAAGATTAGAGGTAGGCAATTTCATCTCGTTTACTTATAAATGGGTAAACTTGGTTATCTTTTATTTTTAACAGGTCAAATAGGTTAATCTAAAGGATGTAACAAAAAAGGAAACAGCTTGAACGGGTTGAAAGACATCTGGGGAATACTCAAATACATAAAACCTCTTAAATTGGTTAACTAAATAATGTTACAATTTATAAGTAATCATATTTCGGACATTATGTTTATATAACAAGAAAATGGATAACCAAGTGCTTGTGGGTTGAGCAGTCGACCCGTTAGCCAACCTCTCCCACCTGCCCATTTTACCACCTGTATTCAAGTTTCGTGACCAACCTAAACTGTGAATTTCTTTTCTAGGTACTAGCAGAGGATCAAAATAACGTGAAAGCACTATTCAGAAAAGGGAAGGCTAAATCTGAACTTGAGCAAATGGATGCTGCACGAGAAGACTTCTTGAAAGCCCGTAAATTTGCCCCAGAAGAGAAAGCTATATCAAAGGAACTACGCTTTCTAGCCGAACATGACAAAATCGTTTATCGGAAACAAAAAGAGCTTTATAAAGGATTGTTTGGACCAAGACCTGAACCCAAAAGCACCAAGACTGCTACCAGCCGGTTGGTTTTAGTTTGGCAATGGCTGCTCACAATATTCCATTGTCTTTTCAGGAATGAAAGGGTCAAAACCGAATAAACTTAAGGATTCAAAATGGTGAGATTATAGGGTGAAGATACATTGGTAACTTGTGGTTCAACTGAATTTTCAGAACTTGTACATGAACCTGGTTCTTGAGGATATTGTTATAACATTGTGAACATTCTTATCTTTATATAATGTCATATATTTGATTTGCAATAGTTCTAACTTAAAGCACATTTTCGTGTAGATTCTCTTCCTCTCCAGGTTTATTAGAGTTTGAATGCAGTTATACTCTAGTCTTTCTATGCAAAGTAAATGGAGGGTCTTTTCTTCATTTTCACCTTTAACTTTATCATGTTTCAATATCATCATTGATGAATTGATTTTTAGGCATACTAATTAGGCATACCTAAATAAGATAAGCCCCATGAGAGACATGTTGACAGTATTTCTGTTCATGTTATACTTATTTGGCCTTGATATGAATTTTCTATAAAATACATATATTATGAGTGAATCATATAAACAATAAAATTTTCCATTAGTTTTTACAAATAAAATAAATGATGCAAATATACAGAATACTATTTACTATCATATAAAATAAAAAAAGTTGTGCAGCTTAATGTGACTTAAGTTAACTACCAATGGGGCTTGAATACAGACATCCATGCACAATAAGCACATACAAGCTTTTGAGATATATATACATAAATAGCAAATGATAGACTCATAAGTACTAAATCTTTCCAATCCCCTTTGCGTCTTGGACTCATACTTTCTTTTATTCCATTTTTAAGCTTCTGTAAACTTACAAAAACCTCATTTAAACTTTGCTTCTTCTCCTTACCCTCCTCTTTATCGTTCGATCCGTCGAATGGAAGCCGAGTTTGGCAGGCCACAGTAGTGAGTTTTGGATAGTGGTTCATGGTGTTGACCAAATCTTGAGTTATGGTCTTTGATCTTAATGTGTAGAATGAAGGACTTATTGAAAAAGAAGCCATATAGGGTTGGTGTCAAAGGTTTATAGGTTGAAGCTTTTGTGTATTTGATGGTTTGGTTTAATCATTACAGGTGTTGGGGGTGTTTGAGTTGGCTTTTTTGAAAAGAGAGGACAGAACAATGACTCAATGGCCATGTTAATTATTGAAGCAAAATATCTAAGAAAAAGCAAGCCTTTTGCACCATAGGTTGTGAAAGGAAAAACAAATGGATAAGAGGATGAATCAACTCTTTCGTCACAGTCAAAATATTCCATTTCACTTTGTACATAGTTTTGAAATGTCGATCAACAATATTTTTCACCAATCAAATAACATGTCTACCAACTAAATTTTTTTTATTATCGGTTGTAACATGAAAAGTAGACACTTCTTTGAAACAACTAAAACTAACAATATGGAAACTTATGGTGGGACCGAGTTGTTATGATGCAAGGATTCAAGTTTGTTTAAATGATATGAATAAGACCTTACATAAGCTTTAAATAAATCTAATTAAAATTCTAACAATTAATTAACAGTCAACTTGTTATATATAATTAGATACTAGTAAGTACAAAGGCTGTGCAAAAGCACAGCCCACACCCATTTGGGTTAACGTTGAGCCCTTACGATGGTACATGTATAACATCTTCTAAGTTGGTGTGCTGCTTGAAACGAAGTGCAGCATATGTCAACCATCGCTTCTATCATTAATGTGCTTATAGAAAGGTTTAATCCAACACTATATATGCTAAGATGATGTTTTACATATACAGATTGCTCCATATGTGCAAACATTACAGCCTTACAGGTTCAACTTTCAGTAATAGTATGCCTTGGCATATGTCAATTCAATATAAGATAGCTAATGTATATTACATTTAACTGGTGAACCAACTGTCTTCAAATCACAAGACTGGGATGCCACAATCTCCCACATTTTATCATAAAAGTAATACAATTAGCAGCTAAGAACTTAAATCTCTATATAGCTATTGCAACCATAACAACATAACAATGATAAATAAACCTCGTAAAAGGACCAAAATATAAGGTAATTCATGGTGCGAAGCAAGTCCTTCCACCAGATTGGCTTCAATCTTTGCGAAGCAGTAGTAGAACTTCCTCTGCTTGGTCTTTTAGCTTTACATCATAAAATGTGTCCAAATGAAATTTTATATTGCTTATTGCTATACGTGGAACTCCAGCCTTTACCAGGAAATTAGAAGGAAAAAAAAGGGTTGATACCAAAACACATCTGAATGTATAAGATAACAAGTGACAATATGTTAAATATTATATCAAACTTTGGCAATTTCGAAGTAATAGCAACTGATCATTTAACTTCCAGTTAGTAAGCCTTTAATAAGAACTATAGTGGTCATTGTTAAACAAATGATATAAACAGCTATAACATAACAATGTCTTGCACAATAGATGAATGAAGTGAAGAATCACATATGACCAATAAACACTGCTACAAACCAATAATCGACGGTGCAACTTTTGATCAATTTACATCCCACTCCAGAGTTACTGAATGTAAATTAGAATATTTTATCAAAATGAAGTCATAAGGAAAACAACTAAAGCCATTAAATCATCAGACTTGAGCCTAAAAATCTGCTAGGATGGTGCATGTATTGATCAAGTCGCTGACCAAGCCTACTGAAGTGTAGAACAACTCTGAATCTGCAAACAGAAAAGCAGAAGAGGATTATGGAGCCACAAGCATTCTAATAGAATCGACAGATGGGTGATATCAGTAGATTCGTTTATAAAGATTGCTAACATCCTAAAATCATTGAAGTAACTACAGCCTATATATAAGAATCATGTAATGAGTCCTCCAAATTGAAGGACTAATTACATGATTCTTATTTATAAATAAAAACATTTGGATGTATGAATCTGACGGGTCTCATCATTCAACTGTTTTTCTAAAACGCTATCTAGTGAATCAAAACATCATGAAACAATCAAGTATTTTCTAAGATTTGAAACCTCATTAATGGATGAGTCAATCATAATAGATCTTTAGCCAGCCATTAACATACCCTAATTCACCAAGTATAATGCTATAAAAAAATTGTAAAAAAAATATTCATAAATTCCACATTTCCACTTACAGCTCGGAAGCAGATTTTGATATCAGCGTATAGCTTCATCATCTAATAGTATATATAAAAGCATACCTTTGATTCCAACAATATTTATGGAGGGAAACACTAATAATCATCATTGGGGTACAGAGCATGAAATGCAACTATGCAAGTGGCGAATGAAAATGGAGGGAATTGGGGGAGTGGATGATTTTTCACTATTTCTGGGAGCAGATGAGTAAAACACCAATCTATTGTATGGGTGTAAATGAGACGACACTAACTCGGGATCGACAAATATTTGAGATCGTCTAAGCTTGAGCTCAAGTTACTAGAGTAGACTTTCGAGTCGAGCTCGAGTATCAAAATACTCGGCTCGAGAGGCTAATCGAGCTTGGATTATATTACTGTTTTACCATTCATTTATATGTATAGTAACACATTTACCTTATTTTTTAGTCGTCTTCGAGTCGAGTCAAGCGTGAAAGTATCAAGCCGAGTTAAGCTTGAAAGTATCAAGTATATTAATACATATTCTTAATTACTTAATACTAATATTTTTATATTAATAATCGAGTCGAGTCGAACCGAGCCAAGCTTGAAAGTATCAGTTAATTAGTCGAGTCGAGCTTGGCAGTGTATCGACTTGACTCGATTACACCCTTAGAACTCCATTGTATTGCTACGTGTTACATAATACACAAATCCACTTGGTGAAATTTTAACACATGACATTGTTTAATCTTGAAGATACTTGGTTCTTATAAAAGAATGGTATCATTATTAGATGTGGCAATTTTAGACCCATTGGTTAATTTTGGGTCAATTTGGTTAATTTTTAAGAGATGATGGGTTTGTTGGGTCTTCTCCCCATTTTTTGGATGGGTCTAAATGGGTTTTTCAATATAACCTCTAATTGTGTAAAAAATAACCAACGGGTTTAGACGGGTCTACCGGGTAATTTTTATTTTTTTTCACCTCATTTCATTTTTTTCATTTTTCACTCAAATTTAAAAAAAAGTTTGGTGAACCCAATAACCCGACCACACCCGAGACCCATTTGACCCGGACCCGTTTAGACTCATCCTTCTAAATGACCCATCTAGACCCAGACCCATTTAGACCCAAACCCATCTAGACCCGTGACCCAACACGACCTGACCCATTCATTTTGCCATCTCTAATCATTATAAACTTGAAAAGTGATGCTAAAACGACTTGTATATATGAAAGATAAGAAATTTGTTAACTGTGATATGCTCATTTTCGTAAAGGTTAACCAACTTCTATGCAACTGTATTTTAATGTAGTATTCACTATTCAGTGTAGCAGTTAATCCAACACCATAGATGTTTGGATAAAAGACTAAACAAAAATATGAGCCAAGACAGATTAACAATTAACAGCATACAATAAGAAATAACCAACTAAAAAAAGTTAAAAATCATGTCAAATAGCAACACGACATTAGCATAACATCCCTAAAAGTCAAGGAAAACAAGCACTACTTTTCCCACCACTCCTAATTCAAAAGTTAGTTAAACAAACAAGAGCTTAAATCACTCTCTTACACTCACTCATCATCGTCAAAATCAGAATCTTCAGAAGCTTCATCATCTAGATCAACATCCTCGTCTTCTTCATCAGAATCACTCAGCACATAAGTCATCTTCTTTCTATTCGCCCTTTGTGGTCTTGGTTTCGCTGCTGCAACTTCACCACTCGATTCTCCAACACCCACGCCTTCTTCTTCCTCATCATCATTCTTATTCATGTTCCCCAAAACGGACCCACTTTTCTTGTTAAACGGCGAAGGCCTCATCTTCCTCACCTTCTTCTCAGGTGAAGCTTCTGTCACCGGCTTCAAAACTTCAGCAATCAGCTTCTGCCCGCCCCCTGTCTTTGAAGCACCCGCAGCGGGCCCTCTTTTTTTTGTTGCTCCAGCTGGAGGCTTGGGTGCAGCTGCTTTTCGACCACCTTTCTTCTTCTCTTCTGGTGGTGGTGCCACAGCCTCAAAGTCTGAATCATCACTCATTTCAATTCCAATTTCATCTTCATCATCTGAAATCTCAGTGATAGTAGCCTTCTTTTTTGCAGCAGCAGCTCTTTTTGGTGGTGCCTTCTTTTTTGGAACTTCTGTAATTTTCAATTACTGTTATTAACAAAGTTCATATACTAAAATTTCTGACTAATAATTTCATCTTTTTTTACCTTCTGCTAGTTCAGGAGATGATTCGATATTGTGTCTAGCTAACCGATCTTCCAGCTCAACAATTTCATAATCATCCGGCTCAGTTTGAAAATTTTGGCTTCCCATACGTTCAGCCAAAGAAGGAATTTCGTCGTCTTCTTCATCAACTAAATCAGTTTTTGCCTGTTCATGATATAGATTAAATTGGTTATCTTCATCACGGGTAACATATTATAGACTATAACAAGTTCACAGATTTTTAATTTGTCAATTTCTACCTTGCTCTTAGCAGGAGCTTTCTTTGCTGCTGCTTTGCCTCTTCCTTTTTTCACAGCAGGAGCATTATCTGAAGCCATCAAACCAAAAATTAATATTAATAATTTAATATACATATAAAACTAAAATGATAATTGTTAGAGATTTATCTGATCTGAGTTTTAAGAGGAAATAAATCTCCACCAGTTTACAAATCACATCAGATCAACAGAAGTAAAGTTTCTTGGTTTAGCTCACAAACCCTAGACAAATATCTCCAGAATTATTTAATAAAGATATCATCTTTTTCCCAAAATCTCAAAGTTTAACAAAAATATTCACCAAAATACTAGTGAAGCAACCCAGTCTGTTATGATCAATCCTAATAAGAACAACCAAATTTCAACGTGATCCCTTTTAGACCAATTACATAACCCATCTGGGTTAACCACCTACTTTTAAAAAGGCAAAAGTTTCTTGATTTGCAATATTACCTGTTTCCATTGGCTCCGCAGCAGCTGCAGTTTTAGTGTTTTTCTTGGTAGCAGGCTTTCGGGCAGGTTTCTTAGCATTCTTACCACCACCTCCAGGGCCCTTAGCTCTTGCCTTCTCTTGTTGTTTTCTTCTAAATTCTTCATCTTTAGCATCCCTCTTGTCTTGTTCCTGATCACACAATCAAAAAGTTTAAACTTGAAGATACCACATATAAAACAATCCCTTTGCTTAATAAAAAAAAAAAAAAAAAGAAACTAAACATACATCAAGTTGCTTATCTAGAGCATCAAGATCTCGCAACCATAAAGAGGTGGAAGGAGTCTTTGTGAGGTCATCAAACTCAGCCTGCTTTTTATCCCTTTCTTCCCATAGTTGGTTCATTTTCTCATAAGTCAAAGTTCCAATTGACATCGACAACAAGTAATCATATTCCGTTCTAGTATCCTCATTTTTTTCTGGAGGATTTTCTTTTTCGGTTTCCTCCTCTTCAGTTTCCTGCTGTTCAGTTTCCTCCTCTTCAAGTTCCTCATTTTCTTCCTGATCAACTGCTCCTGCAACTGATGGTTTAGCTTCTTTTGGAAAAGGAGTGTAACCTTTGTCCATTAACTCAGCCCACAGATCTGCCTTCTTTCTGTTGCTTACAACAAGTGTCCCTTCCACAACCTCACGTATAAACCTCACTTTGTTTTCCAGTAGCAATAAAGCTTTTGCAAGCTCGCGAAGTACAGCAGTCTAAAACCCATAACCAAAAATCGATTAGTGAACAGATCAAATTGTGAAGCAGAGGTGATTTATCTTTGACGGGTCAGACAGGCAAAGGTTTCTTAAAGTACATTTTTAGGCATAAAAACTACTGAGTCATAATCCCTCCGTCCCGAATTTGGTGTCCACATTTTCCATTTTGAGATGAGCCAAAAATCCTTCAGATTGTAAAGAAACAATTTATTGATGTAACATTGTAATGTTTGCAGTTTTCTTAAACTGCAAGTGTTTTGTATGTGGACATTATAAATCGGACGAAGAGAGTAGTATTTGAAATATTTGTACAAATTATAAATATTGATGGCTTAAACAGTTCAGCTTCTTGGAAGTGTGTTATTAAAGGGGATTTTCTTTGTGGAATGAACTATTTACTCACAAGTCCATTTTCACCAAAGCCCATTATAATTCAATGCCCACTTGACCCATTTAACTTCAACTGAAATAAAATAGCATGCATAGTTATCCAACTTACCTTCCTCTTCTCATAAAAGTCGAGACGAAGGTGAAAGAACTCCTCAACAACTGTAAACACAATGAGTGCATAATAAATAAATGAATCAAGATCAGAATATAAAGATAAATCTTCGTCAACAGTTGCCCTACTTACTTTGTTCAGGGGTGTCATACTTCTTTATTACACCATTTGCATCAAACAGATGCATATTACTTGTGCTTAATGTAGTCGTTAGCTTGAACTTCTTCAACAACCCCTCCTGTCTTGCTTTGTTCATTTGATCTTCCGTCATGATAACTTCAAAATGCACAGTTGTATCATCATTATGAGCCATGTAGTCCTGCAAATTCAAACTCAAACATATGAAAACAAAAAAACCACCAATTCATTTCAAAACTTGTACTCGTGAAAAGGTGGAATGATTTACATGAATGAACGGTTGCTTATCTTTCCCTGTTGCTGAAGCTGCTTCTAAAAATTCCTTATATTCTTGAGTCCATCTCCGTATCGGCAGCTCGCTGATAATGATACTACAGAGTTTCTCCTTTTTTTTCTCTTTTCCATCCTCTTTGTCATCATTAAGTTCATTTTCATACTCTTTTTCCTCTACAATTCCTATAGTGGTGTATCCGGTATCTTTCGATGCTGTTTTCTGAATTGTTCCCTTGAACCACTTATACCATGGATCCATAGGCACCATTGCTTCACCATTCAATAGGCGTCTTAGGTTAGCAATAATGTCTCGTGGATTATAATTCGGCACAAATGTACTCCACCCTGTCCCTATTCCTTCACTTCCATTAACCAGAACCATTGGTATGATTGGAATGAACCTGTAACAAAATTTTAGTTGGAAATATACTACAAATATGAAGACTACAACAAACACACTAAGATTAGTAATTACCATGCAGGCTCAATGGATTGTCCATCATCATTCAAGAAGTTGAGTAGAAGTTCATCTGCATCGTGGAAAATTGTGCGTGTGATTGGACAAAGCCTAGTGAAGATATATCTGCCACTTGCATGGTCCTTGCCACCCTGAAAGGAAAAAAAAATGAATAAAGAAATAATATTTGAGCATGTACAAAAGTAAGTCATTAGAATGTACGAAAAATAAGCATAATAATGTAGATATAACTCACCATCTGACGGGTACCAAATTGCCCACTCGGGTAAAGAAGGTTAATGTTATTGCTCCCAACAAAATTTTGGGCCATACCAATGATGGTTCCAACAAGACTCTGCTCACCATGATGATAAGCCGAGTGCTCAGAGACATAACCACTGAATTGAGCAACTTTCATTTCCTTCTTAATGGGCTTCTTGAAAGCACAGAATAGAATCTTCCGTTGGCCTGGTTTCAATCCATCCACCATTGATGGGATTGATCTCTGAAGATCGGCCATTGAAAACAGAATGAGCTCTTTGTTGATGAAGTCACGGTACGGGATATGTTTCTCCCTTGAATCAAAAAAGGTACCAGCCTGCATAGAAAAAGTAAATGTCCAGTTTAGCCCATTTATACTTGATAATGGATTGATTGGGGTAATCTTGATCGCAAAAAGCTCAAATATATATAAGTAAAGCTAATGTGGAATTAGTCAAACAGGTTCACAGTTCCATAAGTGTGTTTTTATAAGCGCATGCAACCTCCTATGTCATTTTAGTCAAACAAGTTCACAGTTCCATAAGTGTGTTTTCATATTATTGTATTGAATTATGTCTGTAGTCATACTTCAATAAAGGGAAAAGATTTTTTATGGTCAACCAAATCTGACCCAAACCATACAAAGAAATGACTTTTTGACCCGTTATAACAGCTGCCAATCTTTCCATCTCTACAAGATTCAAAAAGACTGAACATGTCCAAACCTGAAGTGCACGGAGCCAGTTCTTCCTGGCCTCAATCTTCTTCTTACTGAAGGCGAGCTCAATCGCATCACCATCCTCGTCATCAGCCCACACAAAATCCTTCCTATGCTTACTAATATCAGCAAAATATTGTCTTCCTTCGTCAGCACTACTTGTTCCTAACCCCTGAAATATAAGGGAAGAAGAGAATTGAAAATCGCAAACAGTTTGTATTGTACGTCATTCATAACTTCTAAAAACAAACCTTATAGTACTTTATTGTGTATTGTCCTGCCCTGTGCCCCAAATTTTCCTTCCATTCCTCATACTCAGGCATTGTATAGAACGATAACACATTTTTATGGTTCTTCTTATTAGTTGCCTTAACAATCGGTGTAATAAACTCAAGCACAAAGTTTGGGACTTTCAGCAAAGATGGCCAGAATGCATGGAGGAAGTTGATCAATAGCCCTTTGATGTGAGAACCATCATGATCCTACAGCACAAGACGTTATGTATAATCAGCAATATCACAAATAATTACCAGATACTATTAAAAAATAGTAAACAGAATTTGGTAAGCACCTGATCAGTCATAATCATCAAGTGGCCATATCGCAAAGACTTAACATTTTCATAAGTTTTACCATGCTGCAGCCCAAGAATCTTCTTAATGTTTTCAATTTCAGCATTTTCCAGCAACTGTTTTGGAGTTGCTTCCCTCACATTGAGCAATTTACCTCTCAATGGAAACACACCATACATATCTTGGCCCACGATAGATAATCCAGACATCTGCAAACAAAAGTTGATTATATCACACAGTGTTTATTGTGAACAAACAAATATAATACGGAGTAATAGTTTTATCAAACAAGAGTACTTACTGCAAGAGCTTTTGCTGAATCTCCTTCTGTCAATATCAAGGTGCAGTCCTCCGATTCATCTGTAGCTGCTTTATTAGCGTCTTCGAGTTTAGGAATACTAAGTTTCCCCTTCTTCTTACCATCAGTTTTCTTAAGTTCCTTCTCCTGCTTAAACTGTGCCCATAAGACAACTCTTTCCACGATATCAGATTTAGCCACTGCAAAACAAAAGGATAAACTTTTATTTCTTGAATTCGTCAACTCCACCAATAAAAAAAATGAGCAATTCCACTTACCTTTCTTTAAGAACTCTGGAGTGAGTTCACATTTAGATCCAAAACTGCTTTGTTTAATAGTTAAATTCTCTTTGGTTTGTGAATCAAATGCAGGGTTGTCAATAAGAGCGTTGACAAACACCCATAACTGGTTCTTCACACTTTGGAGTTTCAGATTCGAATGTTTTTTTTGTTTTTTTATAACACCCAGAATATAGTTAGCAATCTGATTGGCGACATAATCGACATGGGTCCCTCCCTTGATTGTCGCGATATTATTCACGAAACTCACCTGATTAACACAACATTTCAAAAGAAGTTAGCAAGCTTAAGTTAGCAATTATGCTTAACAAATAGTAACAAACAATAAAGTCACAGTTGAAGCTTGTACCTGCTGAAAATGCCCATCAGACATACTAACACAAATCTCCCATCTTTCATTAACTCTCTCGTAAAGCCTATATGTAAAACAACGTTTCTTAGTATCAAATTTACAATATATTCCATAACTAATTAGATCACTTAATTGTTCATCATGTATATCAAAAAGTACCTTAAGGAATCATATGGAACATAAAGCTTGACATAATCTTCAAACGTTTTAGGAGGGACACGTTTTCCATCTAATTCAACCTTGACACTCTTTCCCAAACAGGCTGCTAAGTCAACAACACGCTTCTTCATCAAAGCAACAACATCCTTTTCAAGACATTCCATGCCAAATTTCACTAAATCAGGCTTAAACGTGACCATAGTCCAATTTTCACCACTCTTGCACTTTGTAATAGTCGGTTCAGATTTCTTCGCCATGTTGTTTGTAAACACCTATATACCATCAGATATCTATGATTAGAGACACTTCAATACAACTATAATATACCTAATTTTCTGCCTTCACATAAATTTATGAAACAAGAACCTTGCAGTCAAGGATAAAAACAAACAATTACGCTTTAATCCAACTTTAGAATACCAAATAATAAACCCCATCTGATTAATTAACAAATATTTTAAAAAATAAAGGCAATTTTATGTGTCCATCAATAACAATCAAAGCCCTAAAAATCAAAATCAATTGAGTTACATGTATATGCTTAAATTACGTGTCCGATCTTAAAAACCCCAAATTATTCCAACAAATCAATATATCAAATCAAATAATCTCATAAAATTTAAACAAATCCTAAAATTTACATACATAGATACAGCCCATACGTACATATATCAAACCTAATACCTTCATAAAAATCCCAAAATATACACTCGAGTACATAATCATTGAGGTAATATCAGTTTATATCTTCTGTTTACACACATATATCAAACCAAATAATCTCATAAAACCCCTAAAATACACACACAAAACAGTACATAATTATTGAAACAATACCTGTTTATATCTTCTGTTACGTTTCCCGTCAGCCGTCTCGATCGTAAACTCAGTCGAAAAGATATTCGCAAGTTTCGCACCGTACCCGTTCCTCCCACCGGTCGTCTTCTTAACCGTATCATCATAATTACTACTAGTCAACAAATGCCCAAAAATCATTTCCGGAACATAAATCCCTTCTTCTTGATGAATCTCAACAGGAACCCCATCGCCATTATTGTAAACACTAATACAATTCCCTTCAACATCAATATTCACTCTTACAGTGTCCATTTTCGGGTCTCGCTGTTTATTATCCGCCGCGTTCACCAGAATTTCATCGAATATCTTGTACAATCCGGGGACGTAATTGACATCTCTTTCAACCATTTTATCATCTTCCCAGACCCAAATTTTCTGTTCGTGTTTTTCGATCGATCCGATGTAGGTATCAGGTCGAAGTAAGATGTGTTCAAGCTGCGATTTCTTCTGGTAAGTTTCTTCGATTGTGCGACCGGATTTGGGGATGTTGTTGGCGGTGGTGGATTGAAGTGGACGGCGGTTATCGGTGGTTGTCGTCATGATTGGATTTCAGAGACACAGAGACGGTGTTTTTCTAGGGTTTGATGGTTTTGAGAGATAAAACGGAATAAAACGGAAGATGGAATGAATTGGGGTTTTGAAATTTGAAGTCTTTTGGTGGGCGGGAAAGTGAAATTGAAATATTTTGAAATCTGGGGATGACGGGTGGATTCTTGTTTGTACGTTGTGCTGTATGGGTTGTACGTTGTCTTTTTAGGGTGAATTTTTAATTTGTTGTCATTTGTGATTTGTTGGTAACTTTTATTTTTTTACGGAGTAATTAAAAACGGTTCAAGCCTACAAGCAGGTGATAACTGATAGTAATTTTATTGTGAGCAAGCAAAAGGTTCATTTATCAACTAGATATTTAATTTAAAAAAAAAAAACATGACTAACAGTAAATAGTTTTGTTAAAATGTTGAATCGTTCTAAAATGTGGCGTTTGATTTATAGTGAAAGATTAGAAGTAAGTACATATAACAACTAATAATAACAATTATAATATATGATCATATAATACATATGGTAATGGTAATTATTATCATAATCAAGTTATGAGAATCTTACAACTCGAGTAAAAAAATCAGAAAAAGAGACAACTCGGACCGTAATTCTTAGTCGTATATTGACTCTTTCGAGTTGTGTTTGAATCTTACGAGTCAGAAAAATCATACAACTTTTAGTGTAATGTAATACAATAGACAATAGAAAAAACAAATGACAATAATCTATTTTAAATTAAGCATTTGTGTCGATTCGGTCAACGATTTCACTATCAACTTTCACTATGTTTTATTTATAAAAAAAAAACAAAAATCTTTAACGATAATATATACTCCATAATATATACATACAAATAATTATGTGTACTTATTGAAAAATAATGACTCTTATAAGTCGAATTGAGTCGCGAGTCATAAATCGATATTATAGTCATGAATCGAGTCAAAAGTTTCCAACAACTATATTATAGATAATTCTATATTATAAGTAGAGAAGAGATCGCAATGAGGCGAATAAGAAACATATATGGCCTTATGTGATTGTCATGTAAACCCATTGAAATTCTAAGACCATCCCTAATGCATGTTATAGAGGAGTCCACGGTGACATGAAATATGTTGTGGATCGAGCAGTGGCGGATCCAGAAAATTTAGTTACTGATGTCACAAAAAATTTGAAGGTCACTCCACTTAGTTGTTTATCACATTTATTTAAATAATGACGTACACCGCGTAAACATGAGTGGTGTCACTCTTAAAAAACTAATAACTTTTCAACTAATTTTACACTAAGTTGACTTAATTAACTGGTGTCACGTGCCACTGCTGACTATAACATGGGTCCGCCCCTGGGATCGAGTCCATACTTTACACTCTACGCTATTTCATCAAGTCCATGCAAAAGTCCATAGAAAAAGTCCATGGCTATGGACACTGCGGAGAAGTCCATAGATAAGTCACACCTTATTTTTTGCACTACATCCACATATATACAGCTTGATAAAATGAAAAGTGGAACCCGATTATGGACTTTGTTAAGTTCATAGGAGTAGTTGGGTATGTTTATAAAAAGTTGATGTGGTATGACGTGGCAGTGCTATGGACACGGTGAAGTCCATAACTTTGTGGATGTAAGTGTGAGTACGGGAATGGATGCCTTATTAAAGAAGTCATGACACAACTTGAGAACTCTAGATAACTGACTAGTTATACATTGCTAGTTTTTACATTATCTGATGGCACTACACAAAATGAGTCAGGGTGGCTCAAAGGTAAAACATGTAAAGCTAGAGTTTTTTTTGACAACGACGAGATTTCTCAATAGTTTTGAACTTTGAATTTTTCAAATAATATAAGCTCTAAGAAATTGGGTGCACTTTATGTAAAGAAACGACATTATATGACTTATAGTTCAAGATATTAGTTGCATTTTATACACAGAAAAAAAAAAGGACTAGACCCATTTTTGTCAGTTAATTTTAAGTGACTTCGATAAAAAGGATTCGACATTGTATTTTTCATATATTTAGTTTCAATCTTTGTTTTTCATTAGATATAGTCAAAGTAATTTTCTCATTATTACATTTTCACTGTTGAACTACCCGATCAAATTTTTTGCATTATTATTTTATTATATTGCTCAAACATGGTACATGTGATTAGTAGAATAATTTAAATTAGTAAAATATTTATCTATAGGTAGTAAGGATAAAATATGTGAAAGTAATGTTGTATTATCTATTCCTAGCTATAATGAGTTGATAACTCGAACTCATTTCAAATCTATATCTATAATCTATATTTATAATAATCTATAATATATTATAAAGAGTTTGAAGCATGGTCTTAAAGGGAGAAATAGTTAATTACTATTATACCCTTTTAACTATCTTACTCTACTTTTAAATACTTAAATTAATTAAATGCAATTTATTATACAATTTAATATCTCATAATTATTTATTGGTTACAAATATAATCCAATAAATATTTGTCTTTTTCATAACATATATAAACATTAATGAATGTGTATATGTAAGTTAAGATTGTTTTAATATAAGTATTAATGAAAAATAATAAGTTATTTATGAATTATAACTCACTTTTATTTTCTATATATCTTTTATACTAATATATAAAATATCTGTCACCAAATTTTTAACCTTAAAAAAGAAATACTTAAAATGTATTTAATATACATTGAAATATGTTATTCAACATTTAAACATTTAAACATTTTAAATGAATTCAAGTACTTATAAAAGTTAATATATTGCTGCAATATAAACGATTTGAACGTTAAATTTGAAAAATATATATATATATATATACTATATTAGTTTATACAACGTTAAATGCATAAGGGAAAGCATTTTGTAACTATATTAGATACTTGTATCTTAATTTTAACTTAACTTTCAATTAATATAATTAAGGATTGCGATGTGAGTCGAGTTAGGTTTGCGGGTCTAAAGTTCACAATCTAAACTTGAAAATAATTTGATAAACGAATTAACGATTCAAAAGTAACCAACTCGGATACGACCTGCATTGTGTTAGTTGACCAGTCAACCTGTTGACCTGGACTTTAACCCACACCCAACGAGACAAATTAAACGAATCAGCGCCTCGGTGGGTTAAGACTTGAGAATACAACTCTTCCTCATTCATGTCACGAAAAATTTCAAGTTTTGCCGAGAATTTTCACCGCCATGTAGAATAATTTGAAATATAATGCATATAAAATGATGTACAAATTGGTATAGTATTATTGTTTTACCCTTTCTTCAAGTACGACATGCCGTTAAACAAACCTATTGTGAACATAATCTTATGTCACCGCTGCATTGCGCGGGTAAAATGTTAGTATTATAGAATTAAGATAGAGATATATTCTTTGAAATGGTACTTGCTTTGTTGGGTTATTGCGTTATTTTATCAAAATTTGTTAAATCAGTAACAAGCTATTAAATTTAACATATTATACCGCAACATAATGAATGGATGGATGAGCTTTTTAAATTTAGAAAAATAGATTTTGCATACTATACCCAGTACATTTAATTAAAATTGCAAAAAAAACTACATAAAGAATTGTATTTATTCAAAATCAATAAGGACTTCAGACCCCGTAAGAAGTTGAGCCGCTTCTAATATGATTACATGTGTCAAAACAATTGTCAATGTATACAAAAGTGTTTTATGATAGCACAATCAAAAGAAATAAAATTGTATGTGTCTTGGTAGTCAGGCCTGTACGTGGTCCAGAACCTCATAATGAACCGAGACTCAATTTGCCTTTGATTTGCGGACCGAGTACCGGACCAAATATCACCATTTTGGTTCGGTTCAATTTTGTAACGGTTCTGATCGGTTCTATGAAAAGAACCGAACTGTAACACCCGCCAAATTAGGACTAGTAATTAGTGCCTAATCAGATGTTAATACATGTAATTAGTTCTGTGTTAGGCTAATTAATGTATCGAATTATATATATTGTTGAATATATACGAAAATGCGATTTGATTAAATCGTACGCAACTTAAATCGAATGTATTTCGATTCAATTTAATACGGACGTTGGTGACCAATTTTATTAAATAACACTTTATGTCAAAAATATTATTATGATAATATTTCGTATTCAATCGTATCGTACAAATAGAACGTACACAATTTAAAATGTTTAAAACGCACAAACTAAATAAACAAACTTACATTTTATAACTCAAATATAAATCGAATTGTAAAATATTTAAACAATATATCGCGTAATAAATCGTATTTTAAAACTTATAATTAAAATGTAAATAATTGTTTAACGTTAAACGACGGAGCAAACGAACACCACACGGAACGCGGGGCGAAAACTGGAAAAGTGGGGATAAACCCCACCTCCCACTTTTCTTTCTTCATTTCATCCATTCCTTCACTCTCTCTCTTTTCTTTTCTCTCTAAAAAAAAAGAAAAACCACCAAACTCGTTAAAATCGCAAAATAAACATACTAAACTCGCTTGGATCATCTCGGCTCTTTGGAACAAAACGACCACGACATCTCGATCTATCATCCTATCTTTCCGGATTTTCATTTCGGCAATTTGTAAGTTTCCGACAAAATCCCGAAATCTCTCGATTCTTAGTATTTTTCATTTGTGGTTGTTATTATCACTTGTATATGTCCATTACTGTAACACCCCCAAATTTAACAGTTTGCGGAAGCGATGTTTTGGGTGTTACTAATCAATAATCACAAGCACAAAGGATACAGTGAACGACTCTAAATGAGACGTTTGAAAAGTTATTACATTAATACATAAGTAGTTTCAAAATACAAGCTCGAGTTCAAGTAAAATCCTAGAGATTCTAATACATAACAACTAGTACAAAAGTAATGTAGTAAAATCTCCAAGCTTGTAATGCATGCGACTCAAGCTAATTAAGCTTATCCTGCTGGGCATCCCTACTGATGCTGTGTACCTGAGAAGCATTACTAAAACGGTCAACCAAAAAGGTTGGTGAATCTCACAGGTTTGTAAGTAAGTAAACAGTTTGAACACACAAGTAGTATTTGTAAATCATAGCTAGCCAGTAAGTAACGATCACAGGTTATGCTCATCGTTAACTTAAGTTTTAATAAGTGGTGGTTGCAGGTTATGCTAACCGTTTGATACAATTGCCATGAGCCACCATAGTTGAAGCTTAACGTACAGTAAATATAGGTACCCCCTCATGAATGTAATCCAAAACATTCATACGGAACGAGTAAGAAACGCCCGTTTCTACAGGAACGGTTCGTGGTAGTGCTTGCTACCCCGGGCGGGGATTGTCAGTCCCATATGGATCCATATACTAAAACTCGCGCTTATCACATAACTAACAACTATGGTTCAGGAGGATTTCATTGGATTAGTCGTAAACTCATGCAGTTGGCGTATTCGTAATCTCATACAGTAAGTAAATTATGGCAGCATGTAAGTTTTGTGTGTTCATGTAAAACAGTAATGCATCTCACCCCTGAGTATAAAACAGTAAAGTAGGGGCTGTAAGACTCACCTGAGTCTGGCAGACAATGCAGTAAGTAAGCAAGTAGTATCCCGAACTAGCAACCCTTAGCGTCCTAGTACGCATAAGGTTCAGTAAGTAAATGGAATACTTGTAAAGTATCCATGCTAGTTGTTCCCAAACTAGTTAATGTCCATTAGTTTGTTTGTAAGTTTGTAATCGTTTGTAAATCGTAGTTTGTATAGAAGTTATACGGTTCGTTTGTTATCGGAGTATAATAATAATTCCATCCATTATTATTATGTAGTCATAATAGTTGTACAGTTGTAAAGTATATTCGTATGATCGTTTGTTTGTATTACAACATGTATCGTTTGCGTAAGTTCCAATGGGCTTAAACCCCAAAGGGTACGAGTGAAACCTCGTAAGTATTCGAGCGTATGTTCGTATCAGTTAACGTGTAATCCAGCACGTAACTAGTGAGTGAACTTGTAAGTTCGTATCGGATGTAGTCCCGTGTAATGTACAAGTGTAAATTCGTTGGAGTGTAATCTCCTAAGTATTTCGAGTGTAAACTCGTGTGCGTGTGTGAGTGAAATCTCACGTTAGTTTTGTACAGTCTTGTACGTATTCAAGTGTTGTTGTATACTTTCAAAAGTATAGTATTTTCAGGTATAAGTAGCATCGTATTTGATTTAGTAGTTGAAAAGTGGTTCCAACACTTAGAAAATATTTAGTTTTCTGTTCTGGGCATTATGCGACACTATAATGCGACACTAGGGTAGTGTCGCAGACAATATGCGACACAAGGGAAGTGTCGTATGACTTGGTTCTGGTTTGGAGTTTATGCGACACAAGGGGCTGTTTTGGTGTTTGCTCGGTTTTGAGGTCAAACGTTCTAGTCTTGACCCGAGGCTTTTACCTAAGTCATATTATGGCTAATAATCACTTTATCAACTGAGTTTTCGGTTCTAGAGGTCCTCGAGGTGTCGGTTTTTAGTTTCTGCCGAAGGTTATAGTTTCTGCCGAAGGTTATAGTTTCTGCCGAAGGTTATAGTTTCTGCCGAAGGTTATAGTTTCTGCCGAAGGTTATAGTTTCTGCCGAAGGTTATAGTTTCTGCCGAAGGTTATAGTTTCTAGATTTTGAACTCGATGAACACTCTATTTAACCAACTTCTAGACCGATTCAAGTCTAACCAAAAATCACACATGTTCTACTATATGTAATGTTCATTTCTGCATTTTATGGTATTTTCTTATGTCCGTTTACTATTTTAAACAAAAATAAAAGTGAAGTGTGGTCAGATTTGGTTCCAAACAGAACTAAGTCCAAAGTTCTAGTATTAGCCGGAGATGGGTGTATTTCTGGGCAAAACGCCCTTCATGAAAGTCGTAGGCGACGAAGAGACGAAGATTTCTTATTTAGAAAGTTTTCGTTGATTTTGAACACACGATTTTATAAAAATTCCGGAAGTGGACTGTTTTCAGTGGTGGTTCTCGGTTTAAGTTTTCGAGTTCCAAAAACGAGTTTTAACGTATAATTTGGACATTATAAAGCTAGGGGAACAACATGCATGTAAAATAATGATAATCGGAAGAGTTTACGAGTCGCCGGAAAACTTACAAAGTCGACGAATCGAGAATCCGAAAAGATGGAAACGTGAAGCTCCTCCTCGTGATCGTTTTCTTCCAAATGAGCTTAGTGTTTTAAGGGGTTTTTGATGGTGGTTTTGGGTGGCTTGTGGCTGCCGAAAATTAGAGAGAGAGAGGGGTTAGAGAGAGAGTTGAGAGAGAATAGAGGTTGAGTGGAGTGTGGGAATGAATGAGTGAGGGGATGGGAGTGGTATGGTGGTGATTGAATGGAGTCAAACAAGCAACAAAGGGGAAGGCCATCCCCTAGCCATGTGGCCGGCCCCCTAGTGGGTCCCACAAGGGTATTTTGGTCTTTTCCTAGTTTACGCAAATACGTGTTCGTTTCCTCGGTCGTTTAAACGTTAAAATAGTTTTTATACGCGATTAATATACGTTTTAAAATACGAGTCGTTCCCCGGTATTTTTGTTGGAGTATTTAAATAAAATACTTGATTCTAAGTTATAAAATATAACTTAGTTTCGTTTTGTCGGTTGGTCGAGTTTTCGGAGAGTTCGGTGACGTTTTAATCAAAACGTACGTTTTCCGTTATATTATAAACATAATATAAAGTAACAATCAAAGTAATTAAATAATTTCACATTATTTAATAATTGTTTTATCAGTGTACGCAAGTTTGTACGATTGTAATTTTATACGATATTTGTACGAATCGTATATGCGTATATATACATATATTTCATCCATATATATATATAGTAAGTAATGTATTTAATCCTATTTCATATTAAATACAAGTAATAAACAAGTAATTAGGAAAATTTTAAATTGGTCCTAATTTCGGGGTTGTTACATTCTCCCCTTGTTATGAAAATTTCGTCCCGAAATTTGTTCGAAGTAGTAATGGGTAGTAGGTGTAACACCCCCGAAATTCACTGTTTTGCGGAAGCATAGTTGGGGTGTTACTAATCAAATATCACAGCACAAAGATAAAGCAAACGACATCTATATGCAACGTTTGTAAATTAGTTACATTCCATAGATATAATGTTTGAAAACTTAGTGTTTTCGTATACAAAATGTAGTTTCCCCTAGAGTCCACGCGTATAGCGGGAGATTCTATTACATAATCGTAATATACAAAAGATAATGCTAAGAATCTCCGTTAATGCAGTTGTATTGAAATCATGCGACTCTAGCTAAAATCCTGGAGTAATCCTACTCCATCCGGGTACCTGAGAAAACATGCTAAAAAGTGTCAACCAAAAGGTTGGTGAATCTCACAGGTTTGTAAATAATATCAGCTTTGAACACGAGCTTTCATCAGTAATGCCCGTAGGCGTAAAATCAGCAATTTCAATCCAGAAATCGTAAACCAGTATTTGCAATCCCGCAAATGTAAGTAAGTAAGTTTATACCGTTGCCATGAGGCTCATAATCGAAGCTTAACCCGTAAGTAATAACTTTGCTCCCGTGACATGCTCGTAAATGAGCAAGCATCAGTAACGAATAAGTTGTCACCCGTTTATACGTGTAAATCGGTACGTGGCAGCGCTACTGCCCCGGGTGGGGAGGGTCATTTCCCTAATGGATCCATTAACTACTGTTCGCGCTTAAGTCCATAACTAACGATATATGATGGAGAGACTTCTGTAAATAGTAATTAACTCATGCAATTCCGTTTGGTATAGAAATCAGTTTAGTACTTGTGTTCAGGAAAAATCAGTAGCATGTATCTCCCCCAATAAGATAAAACAGTAAAAGTGGGGCCGTAAGACTCACCTGAGTCTGGTAATATGCCGTAGCAAATAGCAAGTAGTAAATATAGCAAGTAGGTTCTCCGAACCCGTAACCTTCAAATGCCTATTCATATGAAGTTATGTAAGTATGCGTCTCACGTGACGTTTCGTTTAGTTGTACACAACTAGTATAGCCAATGTTTGTCCGTATGTTTGTAATTGTTCGTTTGTTGGAAAACACGTTTGGGCCCGTGGGTGACTTAGTTGAAACGTTAATCTCGACATTTATATACTAGTTTGAATTGTTATGCTTGAAAAACATGTTTCAATGTACCTTAGATGTTATATCGTATAGTCGTTTGAAGTCCGAAATGTATAACACTTAACTTGGAATTTAATTTGTAAATCTGCTGTGTTTTGCGACACAAAATGCGACACTAAAGCTGTCATGCGACACAAGGATTGTGTCGCATCAGATACGAAATGCTAATTTAATAGCGACATAGTGGTTGTGTCGTATGAAATACGACATAGTATGCGACATAGAGTGCGACACAATATTGTGTCGCATAGATTACGACACAAAGGTTCGGTACGACACAAGGTGCGACATTAATGGGTTTATGCGACATAGCATGCGACACAAGGCTTGTGTCGCATGGATGAACACCAGCCCAGAAACTTACGGGTTTCGAGAATTTTCGACCAAAAACGCAAATCTAACCCATTTTTGAGCTATAAAATCGTGTATTATTCATGTATTAGGTTATATCTAAGTTGTGTACACATCAAAACATCAAAACATTACACCAAAATGAATAGATCTAAGATTTTAAGAATTTCTTACTTTTGCAAATCGAGATAAATGAAGGAGGAGATGATGAAAACGATCTTGATATTCTTGTTCCACTCGTGATGGTGATTCCGAATATGAAATTTTCGTGTGTCGGTTTGGATTCCGAAAATTTGGTGTAATTTGGAGTTGAGAGAGTTTGGTGGTTGTGTGTTTTTGGTTGAAATGAAAATGAAAGAGAAAAATGAGGAGGGGGAAGGGGTTGGGCTGATCCATCAAAGAAGGAGGGGAAAATACTCCCCAAAACGCAGTGTTGACTCCGTGTCCTAATCGTTTATTCACTAGTTTTTCATATTTAGTCAAACGTTTATATTCTTAAAATGTAACTAAAGTATTTAAATAAAAATACTTTGGAATTAATAGTAAAACATTTGTCGCACTAGTTTAATTATTTAGTCGCGTTTATTACGTTTTGTTGCGTTAGTTAAAATGTCGTCACGATAGTATATAAGTAATGCTTGTTCGGTTGCGTATTTTATATAACAAAATACGTTCTCATTATTTAAGTAAATTTCTGTCACCAACGTCCAAGTAAACTGTGTCGGACTCCGTCCGGTTAATTCGCACGATTTATCCAAATCGCGTAAGTACACAAACATACATATATAAATTCCCTTATATATATACAAATAGAGCCTGTAATTAGTCCTATTACATACTAATTACAACTAGTTACAAACAATTAGGCATAATTAATTATCCTAATTTTGCAGGTGTTACATTCTCCCCTTGTTAAAGAAATTTCGTCCCGAAATTAAGTTGAGTGCACGGACGGTGCGTTAGCTGGGAAGAGATGTGGGTATTTCTGTCGTATTTGGTCTTCCCGTTCCCAGGTGAACTCAGGGCCGCGCCTAGAATTCCACCTGACCTTTACGATGGGAATACGACTCTGTTTCAATCGCTTGACCTCACGGTCCATGATTTCCATAGGTTCCTCGACAAAATGAAGTTTATCATCGATTCGAATTTCGTCGAGCGGTATGATCAGTGTCTCGTCAGACAGACATTTCTTCAAGTTAGAAATGTGGAATGTGTTGTGTACGCTGCTAAGTTCGGCAGGAAGTTGCAGGCGGTATGCCACTTGACCAATCCTTTCAAGGATTTCGAATGGTCCGATATATCTAGGATTTAGTTTGCCTCGTTTTCCGAATCGAATAACACCTTTCCACGGTGCCACTTTGAGAAGTACCTTGTCCCCTACCTGGAACTCAAGGTGTTTGCGTCTCACGTCAGCATAACTTTTCTGACGATCACGTGCGGCTTTCAGCCGGTTTTGAATACCAATGATTTTCTCAGTAGTTTCTTGAATGATTTCTGGACCCGTGAGTTGGGAATCTCCTAACTCAGTCCAACAGATAGGTGATCGGCACTTACGTCCGTAAAGTGCCTCGAAGGGTGCAGCCTTTATGCTGGTATGGTAACTGTTGTTGTAGGAAAACTCACACAACGGTAAGTGATTTTCCCAAGAAGTACCGAAGTCAACTACGCAGGCTCGTAGCATATCCTCCAGTGTTTGAATAGTTCGCTCGCTTTGGCCATCGGTCTGCGGGTGATAAGCAGTACTCATATCCAGACGAGTACCAAGAGATTTCTGTAACGATTGCCAAAAGTTAGAAGTAAAACGGCTGTCCCTATCCGAGATGATCGAGATAGGTACACCGTGTCGCGAGATGATTTCTTTGACATAGATGCGAGTCAGACGCTCCATCTTGTCGGTTTCCTTGATAGCCAGAAAATGAGCAGATTTCGTGAGACGGTCCACGATCACCCAAATGGTATCGCAACCACTCGAAGTTTTCGGTAGTTTGGTAATGAAGTCCATGAAAATCTGTTCCCATTTCCATTGAGGAATTTCAGGTTGTTGAAGCAACCCAGAGGGTCTTTGGTGTTCGGTCTTTACTTTTGAACAGGTTAGGCATTTACTGACGTATAAAGCGATGTCAGCTTTCATGTTAGGCCACCAATACAACCCTTTGACGTCATGATACATCTTGTCAGAACCAGGATGTATAGAGTATCGAGATTTGTGAGCTTCAGCCATCACTAAATCTCGCAAGTTTCTGAATTTGGGTAACCACACCCGGTTAGAGAAGTATCGAGTTCCATCGGGTTTGATTTCGAATTGTTTATCCAAGCCTCGCAAGGCTTCATTTTTCAAGTTTTCATCGTTGAGTGCTTCAAGTTGAGCGGTAAGGATTTGAGCAGGAAGCTCGTTACGAATTGTCATAGAAAGTGCTCGGACTCGAAGGGGTTTCACTCGTTCTTTTCGGCTTAAGGCATCGGCAACTACGTTAGCCTTGCCCGGATGGTATTTGATCTCGCAGTCGTAGTCACTAAGTAACTCAACCCAGCGACGTTGTCTCATGTTTAGATCTTTTTGATCGAATATGTGTTGGAGACTTTTGTGATCGGTAAAGATAGTGCTTTTCGTACCGTAGAGATAATGTCTCCAGATTTTCAATGCGAAAACCACGGCACCTAACTCGAGGTCGTGGGTCGTATAGTTTTTCTCGTGGATTTTCAGTTGTCGTGAGGCATAGGCAATGACTTTTTCCCGTTGCATCAACACACAACCAAGTCCTTGGTGTGAGGCGTCGCAGTAAACTACGAAATCGTCGGTGCCCTCGGGTAAGGACAAGATTGGTGCACTGCAAAGTTTGTTTTTCAATAGCTGGAAGGTTGACTCTTGTTTATCCGTCCAATCGAACTTCTTATCTTTCTGAGTCAGTGTGGTTAGGGGAACAGCTATTCTTGAGAAGTTTTCGATGAATCGGCGATAATAACCAGCAAGACCTAAGAATTGTCTCACCTCGGTTGGAGTGGTCGGTGACTCCCAGCCCTTGATTGCTTCAATCTTGGCGGGATCAACATGAATTCCTTGGCTGTCAATCACGTGCCCGAGGAATTGAACGGTTCGAATCCAGAATTCACACTTAGAGAATTTGGCATATAACTCTTCGTGTTTCAGAAGTCCTAGAATGGTTTTCAGATGTTGAGCATGTTCCTGCTCGTTGCGAGAGTAAATCAGAATATCGTCGATGAACACAATGACAAATTTGTCAAGATATGGTTTGCACACCCGATTCATAAGGTCCATGAATACGGCCGGTGCGTTGGTCAACCCAAATGGCATCACTTGGAATTCGTAATGCCCATAACGAGTTCGGAAGGCTGTCTTCGGGATATCATTGTCACGGACTCGGAGTTGATGATAACCCGACCGTAGATCAATCTTTGAGTAAACACTCGATCCCTGGAGTTGGTCAAATAGGTCATCGATTCTGGGAAGTGGATACCGATTCTTTATGGTTAGCTTATTCAGCTCTCGGTAATCGATACACATGCGGAAAGATCCATCTTTCTTTTTCACGAATAAGACCGGAGCTCCCCAAGGCGAGGAACTTGGTCGAATGAATCCTCTGTCCAGGAGTTCCTGTAGTTGGTTAGACAACTCCTGCATTTCGGATGGTGCTAAACGGTATGGGGCTCGTGCCACGGGTGCAGCTCCGGGCACAAGTTCGATTTGAAATTCAACTTGTCTAGGTGGCGGAAGTCCAGGCAAGTCTTCAGGAAAGACTTCCGGAAAATCCCGCACGATCGGAACATCCTCAAGTCGCTTCTCCTCCGACTTCTTCTCCGTTACATGTGCGAGGATGGCTTGATACCCTTTTCGTAGATATTTTCTAGTTTTCAGACAGGATACAATATTAAGATTTCGTCTACCGGTCTCCCCTTGTAGGGCTAAGGTTCCACCGGAGACAAGAGGTATGCGAACGAGTTTGTCATGACAGATGATTTCAGCTCGGTGCTTGGATAACCAATCCATACCGACAATAATATCAAAGCTGCCGATCTCGACAGGGATTAAATCAATGAGAAATGTTTCGTTCATGAGGTTAAGTGTACAGTTGTGTATGATGCTATCAGTTTCAATCAGCTTGCCGTTAGCTAATTCTACAATGTATTTAGCATCTAAGGTAGTGGGAGTTATATCAAGTAAAGGGCTAAATTTCTCAGAAACGAAGCTTCTATCGGCACCGGTATCAAATAACACAGAAGCAGTAAGGTCGTTGAGAAGGAACGTACCCGTCACGACGTTCGGGTCCTGTCTGGCTTCCCCAGCCTTGATAACGAAAGCTCTACCGCGAGCAGGGTTGTTGTTGTTGTTTTTCAGCTTTGGGCAATCTTTCTTGAAATGCCCTGTATTTCCGCACCCAAAGCAGGCCTTTGGTGCATTAGTGTTGGGGGTAGGAATGTTGGTTCGGCAATCCTTGGCTAGATGCCCGAACCGTTTGCAGTTTGAGCAAGGGCAAGAACCGTCATGGTGGCGGTTGCATTTGGGACAGTAGGGTCTGCTCCCGCTGTACCCTTTCTTTTCCGAGGTTCCGGATGAATAAGCCTTAATGTACTCAGGCTTTTTGTTGGAGGTTTGGTTGGATGAGTTGGGGTTTCCTTCCCACTTGCGTTTGTTGTTTGCAGATGGGGTTGAAGTTGCACCACGGCGGACAGAGTTTGCCGTTAGTTCATGGGCCATGCGGATGGTGCTCTGAATAGTACCTGGTTTGGAAGAAGTCACCAGGTCCTGTAGTCTCTCAGGAAGACCATCAACGAATTTCTCGATCCTCTTGTACTCAGGATCGACCATGGTTGGGCACAGAAGTGCCAGTTGGTGGAAACGGTTGGTATATCCGGTGATATCATCACCCTGCATCTTGTGGTTCCAGAATTCCACTTCTAGTTGTTTCAATTCATCCCTGGGGCAATACTCGCCCCTCAACATCTTCTTCAACTCCTCCCACGGAAGTTGGTAAGCAGTAGCAACACTCACAGTTTGAGCATACGTGTTCCACCAGGTCAGTGCGGTGTCAGTAAAAGTACTAACGGAGAACTTAACCTTATCTCCCTCCGCACAGTTGCAGATCAGAAATACAGACTCAACTTTCTCGATCCAGCGTACTAGACCGATAGCTCCCTCGGTACCTGCAAAGTTTAGAGGTTTGCAGTTCTGGAAGTCCTTGTAAGAACAAGGTTTAGCAGCAGCGGTTTCAGCGGCATCACTGTTCCTCGTGGAACTTGTTGGAGTATTCCTAGCCAAGGCTTTAGTAACAGCCTGGGTTATAAGGGAGGTAATCTGGGCATCTGTGTATGGTCTGGTCTTTGGCGGCATGATTCTTCAATAAAGAAATGAAGATACATGAGATTTTTGTAGGAACTTATAATTGTCACAGATGTACATGTATAACAGCAGTAATACATAACATCAACATGGAAAATGACAATTTATGTGAGTTGAAATAACAAGGAAAGTTTGATAGATAATGTGGGTTCAAAGGTTACATCCTACAGAGATATAAGAAAGGTGTCGGGAATTGTTACATCCGACTAGTTTATAGAGTAGGTCGTTCGGTGTTGTTCCAGTTCAAGATTTTCGAGTCTTTGTTCCTGACGGCGGAATTGGGTAGTCAATGCTGGCAACGCAAGATGTGCCGAGTTCTGAGAGTTATGTACAGGATAAAGATTGGTCCGAGGTGACCTTGTGTTCCTCCTGGTTACTCGTGGGTTCCGTGACCCATGTGAGTGAGAGTGTGACAGATTAGGTGGTGTGTTTGCCATTCCTGTGGTAGAGTGTAAGTAAGACGAGGCTAATATATATACATATATCTTATCCAGCCTAGTGTCTAGCACATATCAAGTAATGGTCCGGTTCTCTCGTGGTCAGAGTCAACTAACGCATCCCCGTTCAACATAATCATTTCAGACCTTACATCATCTTTCCTTAATTGTACATAGTTGATCAGGCTATGTTAAATTAAAGTCGTATGCTGTAATTCCTGAATTAGTCATGTCTAATAAGAGAATACTGCCTAACGGTCATAGTCTAGGCCCACTAAATGCAACCTAGTTCACTATAACCTTAGGCTCTGATACCAATCTGTAACACCCCCGAAATTCACTGTTTTGCGGAAGCATAGTTGGGGTGTTACTAATCAAATATCACAGCACAAAGATAAAGCAAACGACATCTATATGCAACGTTTGTAAATTAGTTACATTCCATAGATATAATGTTTGAAAACTTAGTGTTTTCGTATACAAAATGTAGTTTCCCCTAGAGTCCACGCGTATAGCGGGAGATTCTATTACATAATCGTAATATACAAAAGATAATGCTAAGAATCTCCGTTAATGTAGTTGTGTTGAAATCATGCGACTCTAGCTAAAATCCTGGAGTAATCCTACTCCATCCGGGTACCTGAGAAAACATGCTAAAAAGTGTCAACCAAAAGGTTGGTGAATCTCACAGGTTTGTAAATAATATCAGCTTTGAACACGAGCTTTCATCAGTAATGCCCGTAGGCGTAAAATCAGCAATTTCAATCCAGAAATCGTAAACCAGTATTTGCAATCCCGCAAATGTAAGTAAGTAAGTTTATACCGTTGCCATGAGGCTCATAATCGAAGCTTAACCCGTAAGTAATAACTTTGCTCCCGTGACATGCTCGTAAATGAGCAAGCATCAGTAACGAATAAGTTGTCACCCGTTTATACGTGTAAATCGGTACGTGGCAGCGCTACTGCCCCGGGTGGGGAGGGTCATTTCCCTAATGGATCCATTAACTACTGTTCGCGCTTAAGTCCATAACTAACGATATATGATGGAGAGACTTCTGTAAATAGTAATTAACTCATGCAATTCCGTTTGGTATAGAAATCAGTTTAGTACTTGTGTTCAGGAAAAATCAGTAGCATGTATCTCCCCCAATAAGATAAAACAGTAAAAGTGGGGCCGTAAGACTCACCTGAGTCTGGTAATATGCCGTAGCAAATAGCAAGTAGTAAATATAGCAAGTAGGTTCTCCGAACCCGTAACCTTCAAATGCCTATTCATATGAAGTTATGTAAGTATGCGTCTCACGTGACGTTTCGTTTAGTTGTACACAACTAGTATAGCCAATGTTTGTCCGTATGTTTGTAATTGTTCGTTTGTTGGAAAACACGTTTGGGCCCGTGGGTGACTTAGTTGAAACGTTAATCTCGACATTTATATACTAGTTTGAATTGTTATGCTTGAAAAACATGTTTCAATGTACCTTAGATGTTATATCGTATAGTCGTTTGAAGTCCGAAATGTATAACACTTAACTTGGAATTTAATTTGTAAATCTGCTGTGTTTTGCGACACAAAATGCGACACTAAAGCTGTCATGCGACACAAGGATTGTGTCGCATCAGATACGAAATGCTAATTTAATAGCGACATAGTGGTTGTGTCGTATGAAATACGACATAGTATGCGACATAGAGTGCGACACAATATTGTGTCGCATAGATTACGACACAAAGGTTCGGTACGACACAAGGTGCGACATTAATGGGTTTATGCGACATAGCATGCGACACAAGGCTTGTGTCGCATGGATGAACACCAGCCCAGAAACTTACGGGTTTCGAGAATTTTCGACCAAAAACGCAAATCTAACCCATTTTTGAGCTATAAAATCGTGTATTATTCATGTATTAGGTTATATCTAAGTTGTGTACACATCAAAACATCAAAACATTACACCAAAATGAATAGATCTAAGATTTTAAGAATTTCTTACTTTTGCAAATCGAGATAAATGAAGGAGGAGATGATGAAAACGATCTTGATATTCTTGTTCCACTCGTGATGGTGATTCCGAATATGAAATTTTCGTGTGTCGGTTTGGATTCCGAAAATTTGGTGTAATTTGGAGTTGAGAGAGTTTGGTGGTTGTGTGTTTTTGGTTGAAATGAAAATGAAAGAGAAAAATGAGGAGGGGGAAGGGGTTGGGCTGATCCATCAAAGAAGGAGGGGAAAATACTCCCCAAAACGCAGTGTTGACTCCGTGTCCTAATCGTTTATTCACTAGTTTTTCATATTTAGTCAAACGTTTATATTCTTAAAATGTAACTAAAGTATTTAAATAAAAATACTTTGGAATTAATAGTAAAACATTTGTCGCACTAGTTTAATTATTTAGTCGCGTTTATTACGTTTTGTTGCGTTAGTTAAAATGTCGTCACGATAGTATATAAGTAATGCTTGTTCGGTTGCGTATTTTATATAACAAAATACGTTCTCATTATTTAAGTAAATTTCTGTCACCAACGTCCAAGTAAACTGTGTCGGACTCCGTCCGGTTAATTCGCACGATTTATCCAAATCGCGTAAGTACACAAACATACATATATAAATTCCCTTATATATATACAAATAGAGCCTGTAATTAGTCCTATTACATACTAATTACAACTAGTTACAAACAATTAGGCATAATTAATTATCCTAATTTTGCAGGTGTTACATTCTCCCCTTGTTAAAGAAATTTCGTCCCGAAATTAAGTTGAGTGCACGGACGGTGCGTTAGCTGGGAAGAGATGTGGGTATTTCTGTCGTATTTGGTCTTCCCGTTCCCAGGTGAACTCAGGGCCGCGCCTAGAATTCCACCTGACCTTTACGATGGGAATACGACTCTGTTTCAATCGCTTGACCTCACGGTCCATGATTTCCATAGGTTCCTCGACAAAATGAAGTTTATCATCGATTCGAATTTCGTCGAGCGGTATGATCAGTGTCTCGTCAGACAGACATTTCTTCAAGTTAGAAATGTGGAATGTGTTGTGTACGCTGCTAAGTTCGGCAGGAAGTTGCAGGCGGTATGCCACTTGACCAATCCTTTCAAGGATTTCGAATGGTCCGATATATCTAGGATTTAGTTTGCCTCGTTTTCCGAATCGAATAACACCTTTCCACGGTGCCACTTTGAGAAGTACCTTGTCCCCTACCTGGAACTCAAGGTGTTTGCGTCTCACGTCAGCATAACTTTTCTGACGATCACGTGCGGCTTTCAGCCGGTTTTGAATACCAATGATTTTCTCAGTAGTTTCTTGAATGATTTCTGGACCCGTGAGTTGGGAATCTCCTAACTCAGTCCAACAGATAGGTGATCGGCACTTACGTCCGTAAAGTGCCTCGAAGGGTGCAGCCTTTATGCTGGTATGGTAACTGTTGTTGTAGGAAAACTCACACAACGGTAAGTGATTTTCCCAAGAAGTACCGAAGTCAACTACGCAGGCTCGTAGCATATCCTCCAGTGTTTGAATAGTTCGCTCGCTTTGGCCATCGGTCTGCGGGTGATAAGCAGTACTCATATCCAGACGAGTACCAAGAGATTTCTGTAACGATTGCCAAAAGTTAGAAGTAAAACGGCTGTCCCTATCCGAGATGATCGAGATAGGTACACCGTGTCGCGAGATGATTTCTTTGACATAGATGCGAGTCAGACGCTCCATCTTGTCGGTTTCCTTGATAGCCAGAAAATGAGCAGATTTCGTGAGACGGTCCACGATCACCCAAATGGTATCGCAACCACTCGAAGTTTTCGGTAGTTTGGTAATGAAGTCCATGAAAATCTGTTCCCATTTCCATTGAGGAATTTCAGGTTGTTGAAGCAACCCAGAGGGTCTTTGGTGTTCGGTCTTTACTTTTGAACAGGTTAGGCATTTACTGACGTATAAAGCGATGTCAGCTTTCATGTTAGGCCACCAATACAACCCTTTGACGTCATGATACATCTTGTCAGAACCAGGATGTATAGAGTATCGAGATTTGTGAGCTTCAGCCATCACTAAATCTCGCAAGTTTCTGAATTTGGGTAACCACACCCGGTTAGAGAAGTATCGAGTTCCATCGGGTTTGATTTCGAATTGTTTATCCAAGCCTCGCAAGGCTTCATTTTTCAAGTTTTCATCGTTGAGTGCTTCAAGTTGAGCGGTAAGGATTTGAGCAGGAAGCTCGTTACGAATTGTCATAGAAAGTGCTCGGACTCGAAGGGGTTTCACTCGTTCTTTTCGGCTTAAGGCATCGGCAACTACGTTAGCCTTGCCCGGATGGTATTTGATCTCGCAGTCGTAGTCACTAAGTAACTCAACCCAGCGACGTTGTCTCATGTTTAGATCTTTTTGATCGAATATGTGTTGGAGACTTTTGTGATCGGTAAAGATAGTGCTTTTCGTACCGTAGAGATAATGTCTCCAGATTTTCAATGCGAAAACCACGGCACCTAACTCGAGGTCGTGGGTCGTATAGTTTTTCTCGTGGATTTTCAGTTGTCGTGAGGCATAGGCAATGACTTTTTCCCGTTGCATCAACACACAACCAAGTCCTTGGTGTGAGGCGTCGCAGTAAACTACGAAATCGTCGGTGCCCTCGGGTAAGGACAAGATTGGTGCACTGCAAAGTTTGTTTTTCAATAGCTGGAAGGTTGACTCTTGTTTATCCGTCCAATCGAACTTCTTATCTTTCTGAGTCAGTGTGGTTAGGGGAACAGCTATTCTTGAGAAGTTTTCGATGAATCGGCGATAATAACCAGCAAGACCTAAGAATTGTCTCACCTCGGTTGGAGTGGTCGGTGACTCCCAGCCCTTGATTGCTTCAATCTTGGCGGGATCAACATGAATTCCTTGGCTGTCAATCACGTGCCCGAGGAATTGAACGGTTCGAATCCAGAATTCACACTTAGAGAATTTGGCATATAACTCTTCGTGTTTCAGAAGTCCTAGAATGGTTTTCAGATGTTGAGCATGTTCCTGCTCGTTGCGAGAGTAAATCAGAATATCGTCGATGAACACAATGACAAATTTGTCAAGATATGGTTTGCACACCCGATTCATAAGGTCCATGAATACGGCCGGTGCGTTGGTCAACCCAAATGGCATCACTTGGAATTCGTAATGCCCATAACGAGTTCGGAAGGCTGTCTTCGGGATATCATTGTCACGGACTCGGAGTTGATGATAACCCGACCGTAGATCAATCTTTGAGTAAACACTCGATCCCTGGAGTTGGTCAAATAGGTCATCGATTCTGGGAAGTGGATACCGATTCTTTATGGTTAGCTTATTCAGCTCTCGGTAATCGATACACATGCGGAAAGATCCATCTTTCTTTTTCACGAATAAGACCGGAGCTCCCCAAGGCGAGGAACTTGGTCGAATGAATCCTCTGTCCAGGAGTTCCTGTAGTTGGTTAGACAACTCCTGCATTTCGGATGGTGCTAAACGGTATGGGGCTCGTGCCACGGGTGCAGCTCCGGGCACAAGTTCGATTTGAAATTCAACTTGTCTAGGTGGCGGAAGTCCAGGCAAGTCTTCAGGAAAGACTTCCGGAAAATCCCGCACGATCGGAACATCCTCAAGTCGCTTCTCCTCCGACTTCTTCTCCGTTACATGTGCGAGGATGGCTTGATACCCTTTTCGTAGATATTTTCTAGTTTTCAGACAGGATACAATATTAAGATTTCGTCTACCGGTCTCCCCTTGTAGGGCTAAGGTTCCACCGGAGACAAGAGGTATGCGAACGAGTTTGTCATGACAGATGATTTCAGCTCGGTGCTTGGATAACCAATCCATACCGACAATAATATCAAAGCTGCCGATCTCGACAGGGATTAAATCAATGAGAAATGTTTCGTTCATGAGGTTAAGTGTACAGTTGTGTATGATGCTATCAGTTTCAATCAGCTTGCCGTTAGCTAATTCTACAATGTATTTAGCATCTAAGGTAGTGGGAGTTATATCAAGTAAAGGGCTAAATTTCTCAGAAACGAAGCTTCTATCGGCACCGGTATCAAATAACACAGAAGCAGTAAGGTCGTTGAGAAGGAACGTACCCGTCACGACGTTCGGGTCCTGTCTGGCTTCCCCAGCCTTGATAACGAAAGCTCTACCGCGAGCAGGGTTGTTGTTGTTGTTTTTCAGCTTTGGGCAATCTTTCTTGAAATGCCCTGTATTTCCGCACCCAAAGCAGGCCTTTGGTGCATTAGTGTTGGGGGTAGGAATGTTGGTTCGGCAATCCTTGGCTAGATGCCCGAACCGTTTGCAGTTTGAGCAAGGGCAAGAACCGTCATGGTGGCGGTTGCATTTGGGACAGTAGGGTCTGCTCCCGCTGTACCCTTTCTTTTCCGAGGTTCCGGATGAATAAGCCTTAATGTACTCAGGCTTTTTGTTGGAGGTTTGGTTGGATGAGTTGGGGTTTCCTTCCCACTTGCGTTTGTTGTTTGCAGATGGGGTTGAAGTTGCACCACGGCGGACAGAGTTTGCCGTTAGTTCATGGGCCATGCGGATGGTGCTCTGAATAGTACCTGGTTTGGAAGAAGTCACCAGGTCCTGTAGTCTCTCAGGAAGACCATCAACGAATTTCTCGATCCTCTTGTACTCAGGATCGACCATGGTTGGGCACAGAAGTGCCAGTTGGTGGAAACGGTTGGTATATCCGGTGATATCATCACCCTGCATCTTGTGGTTCCAGAATTCCACTTCTAGTTGTTTCAATTCATCCCTGGGGCAATACTCGCCCCTCAACATCTTCTTCAACTCCTCCCACGGAAGTTGGTAAGCAGTAGCAACACTCACAGTTTGAGCATACGTGTTCCACCAGGTCAGTGCGGTGTCAGTAAAAGTACTAACGGAGAACTTAACCTTATCTCCCTCCGCACAGTTGCAGATCAGAAATACAGACTCAACTTTCTCGATCCAGCGTACTAGACCGATAGCTCCCTCGGTACCTGCAAAGTTTAGAGGTTTGCAGTTCTGGAAGTCCTTGTAAGAACAAGGTTTAGCAGCAGCGGTTTCAGCGGCATCACTGTTCCTCGTGGAACTTGTTGGAGTATTCCTAGCCAAGGCTTTAGTAACAGCCTGGGTTATAAGGGAGGTAATCTGGGCATCTGTGTATGGTCTGGTCTTTGGCGGCATGATTCTTCAATAAAGAAATGAAGATACATGAGATTTTTGTAGGAACTTATAATTGTCACAGATGTACATGTATAACAGCAGTAATACATAACATCAACATGGAAAATGACAATTTATGTGAGTTGAAATAACAAGGAAAGTTTGATAGATAATGTGGGTTCAAAGGTTACATCCTACAGAGATATAAGAAAGGTGTCGGGAATTGTTACATCCGACTAGTTTATAGAGTAGGTCGTTCGGTGTTGTTCCAGTTCAAGATTTTCGAGTCTTTGTTCCTGACGGCGGAATTGGGTAGTCAATGCTGGCAACGCAAGATGTGCCGAGTTCTGAGAGTTATGTACAGGATAAAGATTGGTCCGAGGTGACCTTGTGTTCCTCCTGGTTACTCGTGGGTTCCGTGACCCATGTGAGTGAGAGTGTGACAGATTAGGTGGTGTGTTTGCCATTCCTGTGGTAGAGTGTAAGTAAGACGAGGCTAATATATATACATATATCTTATCCAGCCTAGTGTCTAGCACATATCAAGTAATGGTCCGGTTCTCTCGTGGTCAGAGTCAACTAACGCATCCCCGTTCAACATAATCATTTCAGACCTTACATCATCTTTCCTTAATTGTACATAGTTGATCAGGCTATGTTAAATTAAAGTCGTATGCTGTAATTCCTGAATTAGTCATGTCTAATAAGAGAATACTGCCTAACGGTCATAGTCTAGGCCCACTAAATGCAACCTAGTTCACTATAACCTTAGGCTCTGATACCAATCTGTAACACCCCCGAAATTCACTGTTTTGCGGAAGCATAGTTGGGGTGTTACTAATCAAATATCACAGCACAAAGATAAAGCAAACGACATCTATATGCAACGTTTGTAAATTAGTTACATTCCATAGATATAATGTTTGAAAACTTAGTGTTTTCGTATACAAAATGTAGTTTCCCCTAGAGTCCACGCGTATAGCGGGAGATTCTATTACATAATCGTAATATACAAAAGATAATGCTAAGAATCTCCGTTAATGTAGTTGTGTTGAAATCATGCGACTCTAGCTAAAATCCTGGAGTAATCCTACTCCATCCGGGTACCTGAGAAAACATGCTAAAAAGTGTCAACCAAAAGGTTGGTGAATCTCACAGGTTTGTAAATAATATCAGCTTTGAACACGAGCTTTCATCAGTAATGCCCGTAGGCGTAAAATCAGCAATTTCAATCCAGAAATCGTAAACCAGTATTTGCAATCCCGCAAATGTAAGTAAGTAAGTTTATACCGTTGCCATGAGGCTCATAATCGAAGCTTAACCCGTAAGTAATAACTTTGCTCCCGTGACATGCTCGTAAATGAGCAAGCATCAGTAACGAATAAGTTGTCACCCGTTTATACGTGTAAATCGGTACGTGGCAGCGCTACTGCCCCGGGTGGGGAGGGTCATTTCCCTAATGGATCCATTAACTACTGTTCGCGCTTAAGTCCATAACTAACGATATATGATGGAGAGACTTCTGTAAATAGTAATTAACTCATGCAATTCCGTTTGGTATAGAAATCAGTTTAGTACTTGTGTTCAGGAAAAATCAGTAGCATGTATCTCCCCCAATAAGATAAAACAGTAAAAGTGGGGCCGTAAGACTCACCTGAGTCTGGTAATATGCCGTAGCAAATAGCAAGTAGTAAATATAGCAAGTAGGTTCTCCGAACCCGTAACCTTCAAATGCCTATTCATATGAAGTTATGTAAGTATGCGTCTCACGTGACGTTTCGTTTAGTTGTACACAACTAGTATAGCCAATGTTTGTCCGTATGTTTGTAATTGTTCGTTTGTTGGAAAACACGTTTGGGCCCGTGGGTGACTTAGTTGAAACGTTAATCTCGACATTTATATACTAGTTTGAATTGTTATGCTTGAAAAACATGTTTCAATGTACCTTAGATGTTATATCGTATAGTCGTTTGAAGTCCGAAATGTATAACACTTAACTTGGAATTTAATTTGTAAATCTGCTGTGTTTTGCGACACAAAATGCGACACTAAAGCTGTCATGCGACACAAGGATTGTGTCGCATCAGATACGAAATGCTAATTTAATAGCGACATAGTGGTTGTGTCGTATGAAATACGACATAGTATGCGACATAGAGTGCGACACAATATTGTGTCGCATAGATTACGACACAAAGGTTCGGTACGACACAAGGTGCGACATTAATGGGTTTATGCGACATAGCATGCGACACAAGGCTTGTGTCGCATGGATGAACACCAGCCCAGAAACTTACGGGTTTCGAGAATTTTCGACCAAAAACGCAAATCTAACCCATTTTTGAGCTATAAAATCGTGTATTATTCATGTATTAGGTTATATCTAAGTTGTGTACACATCAAAACATCAAAACATTACACCAAAATGAATAGATCTAAGATTTTAAGAATTTCTTACTTTTGCAAATCGAGATAAATGAAGGAGGAGATGATGAAAACGATCTTGATATTCTTGTTCCACTCGTGATGGTGATTCCGAATATGAAATTTTCGTGTGTCGGTTTGGATTCCGAAAATTTGGTGTAATTTGGAGTTGAGAGAGTTTGGTGGTTGTGTGTTTTTGGTTGAAATGAAAATGAAAGAGAAAAATGAGGAGGGGGAAGGGGTTGGGCTGATCCATCAAAGAAGGAGGGGAAAATACTCCCCAAAACGCAGTGTTGACTCCGTGTCCTAATCGTTTATTCACTAGTTTTTCATATTTAGTCAAACGTTTATATTCTTAAAATGTAACTAAAGTATTTAAATAAAAATACTTTGGAATTAATAGTAAAACATTTGTCGCACTAGTTTAATTATTTAGTCGCGTTTATTACGTTTTGTTGCGTTAGTTAAAATGTCGTCACGATAGTATATAAGTAATGCTTGTTCGGTTGCGTATTTTATATAACAAAATACGTTCTCATTATTTAAGTAAATTTCTGTCACCAACGTCCAAGTAAACTGTGTCGGACTCCGTCCGGTTAATTCGCACGATTTATCCAAATCGCGTAAGTACACAAACATACATATATAAATTCCCTTATATATATACAAATAGAGCCTGTAATTAGTCCTATTACATACTAATTACAACTAGTTACAAACAATTAGGCATAATTAATTATCCTAATTTTGCAGGTGTTACAGTAGGGTAGGTCCTACAGTGTTCGAAATCAAGTAGTTGTCAGGTGGTAACGTACCCTAATTTTAGTTGCCTGAAGGTAGTGGGCATTGGGCCTTAAGATGGCCAGCACTCCCACAGTTGAAGCAGAGTTTCACCTTAGGAGGGTTCGTACTTTTTGAGTAGGATTTGCATCGACCAGTGGGTATGGTACACGGTCCTTCATGATGCCGAGTGCATCGGGAACAGAAAGGTTTCTTTCCCAAGTAATTTCCTGAAGAGTTGGTCGGAGTGATTTTCGCCCTTTTTACTGGAGGCGGAGTACAGTCGGTGTCGGTATCCTCTTCAGTAGGAGTACCATGTGAAGTTGGTGGTGAAGTAGGGTTTTCTAAAGCTATCAAACGCAGCTCGTACTCATGCATACGCAGGTCATTCTGGAAGGCAATTCGTCGTAAGTCATCAATGTCTTCTCGTGCTTCAGTCAGTTGTTTTCGCAGCGAATCAATAGTTTGGTTGAGGTGGCTGACTGATTCAGCAGTCAAGGTTACATCGACTGGTGCTTTTGCAGCAGTTGGAGCAGCATGAACAACAGGTGTCATTTCTGATTCAGCGGAGTGTTCTGTATCACACTCGAGTTCAAGGAGGTAAGGAAACATCTTCGGTTCCTCACTGAGCAGTTCCTTTTGCAGTGTAGGGTTGTTGACGAAGTGAGTTGTCAATTTCCTACGAAATAAGTGTTCTATTTAAGAATTTGCCTCAAGTATGGGAAGTTATATTAAATCATCTGTTTAAAGTAACGAATAGTAGACGAGTTCCCGGTCTCAACCAGTGTGAGATAATTGGGAAGGGAGTTTGGTTACTTTATCTAAAGTATAAGGCAAATCGTGTCGTCGGAATTTAGGTAGTCGGTCGTTTCCTAATCCTATTGTGTACTTAGGATCAAAGAAAACACACAGAGTAAAACACAGTTGTATATAAATCATTAAACGAGAGATTTATGAGAAAACAGATTCGGGTAGTCAAAGAATGAGCGTACCCGGGTTGAGTAGATCGCAAAGTCTCGGGTTGTCATCCTCCCTAGCATTAATTACATAAGCTCTACTCTTCGTGTAGTTGTTTTGGGGTTTCAGCTTTGGGCAATCCTTCCTGAAGTGCCCGGTACCATTGCACTCATAGCAGGTCTTGGGTGCAGGAGCATTAGTACCAGTGGGGTTGGTTCGGCAGTCTTGGGCCAGGTGCCCGAATTTCTTGCATTTGGTGCAGGGACAGGTGCCGTTATGATGACGACTACATTTGGAGCAGTAGGGCTTGCTCCCCTTGTAAGCCTTTGAGTCATTGGCAGTGCCAGTGGCAGGCTTTTTGTCAGAGGTAGGGTTGGATGAGTGGGGAATCACTTCCCATTTACGTTTGTTACTCGTAGGTGGGGTTGAAGTCGAGCCACGGCGGATAGAATTGGCCGTTAACTCATGAGCCATGCGAATGGCGCTCTGAATTGTTCCCGGTTTGGACGAAGTAACTAAGTCTTGTAGTCGCTCGGGAAGTCCATCAACGTACTTTTCGATCCTTTTGTATTCAGGATCAACCATGGATGGGCACAGAAGTGCCAGTTGGTGAAAACGGTTGGTGTAACCGGTGATATCGTCGCCTTGCATCTTGTGATTCCAGAATTCTAATTCCAACTGTTTCAGCTCGTCTCTTGGGCAGTACTCGCCCCTCAGCATATTCTTTAGTTCATCCCACTGTAATTTGTAAGCATCGGCAACACTTACCGTCTGCGCATAAGTGTTCCACCAAGTAAGGGCGGTGTCAGAAAAGGTGCTGGCGGCGAATTTAACTTTATCCTCTTCCTTGCAGTTGCAGATGAGGAACACTGATTCGATTTTCTCGGTCCATCGAATCAGACCGATTGCTCCTTCAGTTCCTGCAAAGTTCAGCGGCTTGCAGTTATGGAAATCCTTGTAGGTGCAGGTTTTGGGTTGTGGTCCATTAGTAGCTGTATCTTCGCTACCAGGGTTTGATGTTCGGGTAGCTAGGGCTTGAGCCACGCTACGGGCGATTATACCCGCTACTTCGGCTTCAGTAAGCATGATTTGACGTCGAGGAGGCATGTTCCTTGAAACAATAATAAAGAACATGTGAGGATTTGAATAAGAATTATGACGGTGATGATTTAGTACGTTTAAAGAAATTTCGTCAACGGTTGAAATTGGTTCAAAGTTTGTGGGTTATAAATAAGTTTATACAGTTTCGAAATTTTTGAAAATTTTATAAAACATTTTGTAAGAAATTTTGTAACATGTTTGACAAAATACATTTGTTATAAAATTTTGATGTTAAAAATCGGTTGTATAATTTGAAGTCTGACGGGGACTTGAGTTGAAAATGATTTTATTGGGATACATATAACGGTACGGTGGGGTACGTTGTAGAATGGTATAAACGTCGAATTAGGTAGGAATAGTAAATGAAAACAAGGTCTCGATCTTTATATCGAAGGACGTTCGAGTAACTATGGTTGTCAGTTATAACGGTGTGGAAGTCTTCGGACGTAAGTCGGTAGTCGTGAATTTATAAAAATCGAATAAGGATGGAACGACGAGAGTCGGGTTGTCGTTTGTTTGATAAAATTTAAAAGTGAATTTCGTAGTAGTCGAGAGAGAGTATCGTATCGGGGAAAGAGGCCTATGTATATATATATATAACACATAACCGCCTAGTGTGTGTCTAGCACAATCAGGTAAAAGTCCCGGTTCTCTCGAGGTCAGAGTCAGCTAATGCATTCCGGTTCAACATAACCCCTTTCAGAACTCACATCATCTTCATTTAATTGTACATAGTTGATCAAGCTATGTTAAATTAAACTTGTATGCTGTAATTCCTGAACCGGTTATACCTAATGAGGAATACTGCCTAACGGTCATAGTCTAGGCCCACTAAATGCAACCTAGTTCACTATAACCTTAGGCTCTGATACCAATCTGTAACACCCCCAAATTTAACAGTTTGCGGAAGCGATGTTTTGGGTGTTACTTGTAACATCCTCTTAACTGAGCTGGTAATTTCTAATTTAAATTGAATATGTTATTATTTTAGAAATTATTTGACAAATATGTTTAAATTGCGAAACTTAATTAAATAAGCTTTAGAACTTATTGTGTTTAGTAAATTGTTGCTTGTTTTAATTTACTATAGTTGACGGTATAATAAAATAAGTTTCTCGCAAATGGTTTTTAGGTTCCAGGCAATAGATTAAAAGGGGACTAGTTTTGAGTGGATGCGGGTCGGTGCAAAAGTTTAACCGACTTAAATAGTTTCCTTTTTAGGAAAGTTCTCACTTTCCTCTTTTAGAAAATTTACCTAAAACCCTAAAACCCTTAAAACCTTTGATAAACAAGAATTGAAACAAGTGATCTTGAGCTGATTTGATCTTGATCTTAGCTAGTTAATCATCACAATCATCTTGTTCCTAGTTTTAAGTGGTAAGTGATTTAAATCAAGCTAGTGAATAATGATAATTGATGATGTTTGATGATTTTGATGTTATGATATGTTATAGTATACCTCAATGATATTATATGAGTTGTTAACTGCTGCTGAAATCGTTATTTGGTTTTGGTTTACATTTTCTGGGTTATGCTCTGCACAAACTGCCCAGGTCTGACGAACACAAGGAATCCAGCGGATTCCTTATGAATCCGGCGGATTCAAGCCAGTCAACGGGTGAGGAATCCGGTCAAAATGGGTTAAATCCGGCGGATTCGTCCAACCGGATTCGTTTTATGAACCCTGGTCCAAATGTTGCATCTGAAATCTATTAGAATCCGGCGGATTCTGGGAGAATCCGGCGGATTCCATGCCTATGCAGAGATTTTGATTTTTGGTTAACAAACTTCATATATTCCCTAATGTATTATGTTTAAATTGATAAGTAAGTTGATATACTTAACTAAGGTGCATATAATGATGGGGTAATACATGATTTGAAATGTATTAATATATGTGATATTCGAATATAAGCTATGGTTTTACGAATGTGATTACTAACTTATATTTGATTTTAATTCTCAGATAAACAAAGAGCTCAGCGAGATAAGACAGCTGAGTAAGTGAAACGAAACAATCAGGTGAGTGGATTTGAAACTCACAGTTTGATTTGGTTGTGTCAGTTTGATTTCAATCAGTAATTATAGGATTACTATTGATAGCATGTTAACTTTGCAATGATATGCCATTTGATTGGTTGTTTGTTGAACATTGAATTGAAATGTATAATCCAGAGGTCAACTAGATTGTTGGTTGGACTTGATTGCTAATGTTGGTCAACACAGGGTTGCGTACATGTGGTGATGGAGATTAGCATTTAGTTAGCGGTTAATCACTGTTTTGGCCTACAGTTGGTTTAAGTGTTCTGATGGGGCCACCCGGAACAGGGTCCTTAGGAACCACCGTTCCTCTTGACGATATTTGTTGCATTATTGATTGTGAACAGATTGCTAGCTAAATTGAATAGTAGTTGATTATTCATTCACTTAGCTTCGTGCTAATCCCTCAAATTACTTCCTGCAGGTAATGTACTTTATGTGGGTCGCCAGGAAGGACGTTTAGAAGCTGGGAATGTTTGAAACTTGCAACTCTGATCCAGTTTGTAATATATAATGTTTTGTAGCATATAATGCCCCGAGTTGTGAACATGTTAACTATGTTTGTTTAGTTTGTTAAACACATTGTATAAAGGTTTGCGAAAATTTCTAGCAGGTTTTAATAGAATATGTATTTCAAATAGTCGCTTCCGCCAAATTAAATATTATATTGTTGTATTAAATGAGGGGCGTTATAAGTTGGTATCAGAGCAATAGTTTGGGGCAATTGAATATGATTGTATGTTCAATCCTAAACTTTGATTGTGTTGTGTCAAACATTCTTGGAAATGGGATTATGTACTGAATATGAAGCTGTTAGTAGAATAGGTGCTAACGACTAATGGTTTGTAAGCTGTTGTGGTGTTTACAGATATGGCGGATAACGAGCAACTACCTGTTAACCCTAATAATGCCTCAAGGCCTGAAGTTGCTGCTGAGACTCATGATGACCGTAATGAACATGCTGGTACTTCTTTCTATGCTAGAGAGGAGGCAGAAAGGGATCAGTATTTGCTTCATTTGGAAGAGGAAAACCAAGCGCTTAGAATGTATAAACAACAAAAAGAGGCTGAATCTTCTCATCCTGTGTTTGGTACAATTTCACCGCTAAAGCAAAAGGTGTGTTCTTTTAAAACCTTTATGAGCAGTAATCCATCTGTGTATTCGGGTAGTACGAATCCTTCTGTGACTCTAGATTGGTTGAGAGATGTTGAAAAGAAATTTGAAGTCTGTCAATGTGAGGAAGAACTGAAAGTTCCTTATGCAACTCAACTGTTAAAAGGAGCAGCTATGAATTGGTGGGACTCGATCACTTCTGTATTATCTTCTTTTCAGAAAGCATCTATCCGATGGTCTGATTTTCGTAATGAAGTTTGTAAGCAGTATTGTTCAAACTATGATATAGCTTGGATTAGAAAAGAGTTTATGGATTTACAATTAACTGATAACATGTCAATGGATGATTTGATAAATCAGTTTACAGAGAAACTCAGATTTGTTCAGCAGTGGGTTCCTGATGAGAGAACTCAGATAGAACAGTTTGTGGGTACTTTACCTAATCATTATCGAACTTCAGTGAGATTAGCGAGCTCTCTTCCTCAAGCTTTCATGTTAGCTCGATCTGTTGACAGTGATTTGAAACCTCAACAAGTACCAAGTAAAGAAATAGTTTCTCAGAAATCTAGGAGTGAATCTTCTGGTAAAGGTAAGCAACGGTGGCAAGGAAATCAGCAGGGTAAGAAACAAGAAAGTCGTGGTGGTACTTCTGATCGTCCCAATTGGTGTATTAAGTGTAGAGCTAGACATTTTGGGCCGTGTACTGTGCAAACCACTAGATGTGTGAAATGTGGCGTGATTGGGCATGAAGCCAAAGATTGTGTTTTTCCTACTTATGTGTGCTGGAATTGCCATAAGGAAGGTCATCGTGCAAATCAGTGTTCTGAGGCTAAGAGACAGGGTTCGGGGACAGTTGTTGGTTCATCAGCTTCTTCTGGTCAGAAGCGGAAGACTCCGCCATCTGCAGTTAGTAGGGCTTTTCAAATGACAGTGGATGAAGCTGTCCATACAGATGACGTGATCACGGGTACTTTTCTTGTAAATTCTGTACCAGCTCGTGTTTTGTTTGATTCTGGTGCAAATTGTTCTTTTGTATCCATGTACTTCTGTGATAAGTTGAAAATGATGCCTACTGTGATAACAAACCCAGTTGAAGTAGAAATAGCTAGTGGCAAATCGGTTCCTGTTACCACCTCGGTAATTGGAGCTAGTATTATGATAGACAGCCAGACTTTCCCAGTTTCCTTTCTGTTGATGCCAATTGCTAGTTTTGATGTGATTATTGGTATGGATTGGTTAAGTCAGTATAAAGCAAGCATAGATTGCCACAATAAGCTGATTAAAATCCCAATCTCTGAAGGGTCATATGTCGTGGCTCGAGGAGAACGGGATAATGTTTGTATACCTTTGATTAGCATGATGAAAGCTAGGAAATCTTTGTCTAAAGGTTGTGAATCTTATCTAGCTTATGTAATTGATGCGAAGTTAGAAAAGAAGTCTCTTTCTGAAATACCGGTTGTTGCTGAGTATCCGGAAGTATTCCCTGATGAATTACCTGGTTTACCACCGGTTAGAGAAGTTGAATACCAGATTGATCTTGTTCCTGGCTCTTCACCTATAGCTAAAGCCCCTTATAGATTAGCTCCATCTGAGATACGTGAAATGATGAATCAGATACAGGAGTTGTTAGATAAAGGGTTTATTCGACCTAGTTCTTCTCCCTGGGGTGCACCAGTTCTGTTTGTGAAAAAGAAAGATGGTTCTTTTAGAATGTGCATTGATTATAGGGAATTGAATAAACGGACTGTAAAGAATAAATATCCTCTGCCCCGGATAGATGATTTATTTGATCAGTTGCAGGGATCTTCATTTTATTCAAAGATTGATTTGAGATCAGGTTATCATCAAGTTCGTGTTAGGGATTGTGATATTCCTAAAACTGCATTTAGAACCAGGTATGGTCATTTTGAATTCCTGGTTATGCCTTTTGGTTTGACGAATGCTCCAGCAGTTTTTATGGATTTGATGAACCGTGTTTGTCGACCTTTTCTTGATAAATTTGTGATTGTGTTTATCGATGACATTTTGGTATATTCTAAATCCGAATCAGAGCATGGAATGCATTTGAGGTTGGTATTGGAAACCTTAAAGAGGGAACATTTGTATGCAAAGTTTTCTAAATGTGAATTTTGGATTCGGGAAGTACAGTTTTTGGGTCACATTATTTGCAATGATGGTGTTAAAGTTGATCCTTCAAAAATTGAAGCTGTTATGAATTGGAAAGCTCCAAAGTCTGCTTCAGAAATAAAGAGTTTTCTTGGATTGGCGGGTTATTACCGGAAGTTTATTAAAGATTTTTCTAAAATTGCCGGTTCTTTGACCAAGTTGACCCGTAAAGATGTAAAGTTTGTGTGGACTGAACAGCAGGAAACAGCTTTTCAGACTTTGAAACAGTTGTTATGTCAGGCTCCTGTGTTAGCATTGCCAGATGGGTCCGATGATTTTATTGTTTATTGTGATGCATCGATTGCTGGTTTGGGTTGTGTTTTGATGCAACGAGATCGTGTGATTGCTTATGCTTCTCGTCAGCTTAAACCTCATGAAAGAAATTATCCTACCCATGATTTAGAGCTTGCAGCTATTGTGTTTGCTTTGAAGATATGGAGACATTACTTGTATGGTACCAAATGTGTTATTTGTACAGATCACAAGAGTCTTCAGTATATATTCTCACAGCAAGAGTTGAATATGAGGCAGAGACGATGGTTAGAATTAATCAAAGATTATGATTGTGAGATTAAATACCATCCAGGAAAAGCCAATGTAGTTGCTGATGCTTTAAGCCGCAAGGTAACTTCTGATCGAGTTTATTTTATGCGTTTAGAAGTTTCTTCTGATTTGGTGGCTCAGATAAAAGCTGCACAGTTAGAGGCATTGTTAGATCATAATTTGAAATCTGAGATTATGTTAAATCGAAAGGAATTGTTAGTAGATGATTCGAGGGGATTAAAAACCTTTCAGTCTCGTGTTTGGATTCCTTTGTTTGGTGATCTTCGGAATGTTATTCTGAATGAAGCCCATAAGTCCAGATTGTCTGTACATCCAGGAAGCACTAAAATGTATAATGACTTGAAACCTTTGTATTGGTGGCCTACAATGAAGATGGATGTAGCAAGGTTTGTTAGTTCTTGTCATATTTGTTCTCAAGTTAAAGCTGAACACCAAAAGCCGTATGGTTCGTTGAAACAGCTTGAGATTCCAGAATGGAAGTGGGAACATTTGACCATGGATTTTGTTACAAAGTTGCCTAGAACTGCTCGTGGAAATGACATGGTTTGGGTCATTGTTGATCGATTGACCAAGAGTGCTCATTTTCTAGCTACTAGTGATACTGCTTCTTTGACTAAACTTGCACAATTGTATATGAATGAGATTGTTACTCGGCATGGTATTCCATTATCGATTGTATCTGATAGGGATCCAAGGTTTGTATCTCATTTCTGGCAGAGTTTGCAGCATGAATTGGGTACACGTGTGAATCTTAGTACAGCTTATCATCCTCAAACCGATGGTCAGTCAGAACGTACGATTCAAACGCTTGAGGATATGTTAAGAGCTTGTATTCTAGAGTATGGTGGTTCTTGGGATTCTCATTTGCCATTGGTTGAGTTTGCTTATAATAACTCATATCATTCTAGTATTGGCATGCCTCCATATGAAATGCTTTATGGACGCCGTTGTAGAACTCCAACTTGTTGGCTAGAGGCAGGTGAGAAGCAGTTTGCAGGTCCAGACATTGTTCAAATGACAGCTGATAAAGTGGCAGTGGCTCGTGAAAAGTTGAAAGCTGCACGTGATAGACAGAAACAATATGCAGATCCTAAACGTCGACCTGTTATTTTTGCTGAAGGTGAACTTGTTTATCTGAAAGTTTCGCCTTGGAAAGGGATAATACGGTTTGGGAAACGTGGCAAATTGGCTCCTCGATATATTGGACCGTTTAGAATTCGTCAGATTGTTAATGATCAGTCTGTTACATTGGATCTTCCTCCAGAGCTTGCTGGTATTCATGATACGTTTAACATTTGTTATTTGAGGAAATGTAACGTTGAAGACCAGTCTCAGATTCTTCCTTTGAAAGATTTGAAAGTTGATCAAAGTCAGAAGTTAGTTGAAGAACCAGTCGAACTTCTTGACCGAAAAGTGACTAAACTTAGGAAGAAACAGATTCCCATGGTGTTAGTGAAATGGAAACATAGTTTGGGACCAAACCTAACTTGGGAAACTGAGGATAGTATGAGATCCAGATATCCTGGATTATTTGATCGTGATGAGATTTCGGGGACGAAATCTTCTTAAGGGGGGGAGAGTTGTAACATCCTCTTAACTGAGCTGGTAATTTCTAATTTAAATTGAATATGTTATTATTTTAGAAATTATTTGACAAATATGTTTAAATTGCGAAACTTAATTAAATAAGCTTTAGAACTTATTGTGTTTAGTAAATTGTTGCTTGTTTTAATTTACTATAGTTGACGGTATAATAAAATAAGTTTCTCGCAAATGGTTTTTAGGTTCCAGGCAATAGATTAAAAGGGGACTAGTTTTGAGTGGATGCGGGTCGGTGCAAAAGTTTAACCGACTTAAATAGTTTCCTTTTTAGGAAAGTTCTCACTTTCCTCTTTTAGAAAATTTACCTAAAACCCTAAAACCCTTAAAACCTTTGATAAACAAGAATTGAAACAAGTGATCTTGAGCTGATTTGATCTTGATCTTAGCTAGTTAATCATCACAATCATCTTGTTCCTAGTTTTAAGTGGTAAGTGATTTAAATCAAGCTAGTGAATAATGATAATTGATGATGTTTGATGATTTTGATGTTATGATATGTTATAGTATACCTCAATGATATTATATGAGTTGTTAACTGCTGCTGAAATCGTTATTTGGTTTTGGTTTACATTTTCTGGGTTATGCTCTGCACAAACTGCCCAGGTCTGACGAACACAAGGAATCCGGCGGATTCCTTATGAATCCGGCGGATTCAAGCCAGTCAACGGGTGAGGAATCCGGTCAAAATGGGTTAAATCCGGCGGATTCGTCCAACCGGATTCGTTTTATGAACCCTGGTCCAAATGTTGCATCTGAAATCTATTAGAATCCGGCGGATTCTGGGAGAATCCGGCGGATTCCATGCCTATGCAGAGATTTTGATTTTTGGTTAACAAACTTCATATATTCCCTAATGTATTATGTTTAAATTGATAAGTAAGTTGATATACTTAACTAAGGTGCATATAATGATGGGGTAATACATGATTTGAAATGTATTAATATATGTGATATTCGAATATAAGCTATGGTTTTACGAATGTGATTACTAACTTATATTTGATTTTAATTCTCAGATAAACAAAGAGCTCAGCGAGATAAGACAGCTGAGTAAGTGAAACGAAACAATCAGGTGAGTGGATTTGAAACTCACAGTTTGATTTGGTTGTGTCAGTTTGATTTCAATCAGTAATTATAGGATTACTATTGATAGCATGTTAACTTTGCAATGATATGCCATTTGATTGGTTGTTTGTTGAACATTGAATTGAAATGTATAATCCAGAGGTCAACTAGATTGTTGGTTGGACTTGATTGCTAATGTTGGTCAACACAGGGTTGCGTACATGTGGTGATGGAGATTAGCATTTAGTTAGCGGTTAATCACTGTTTTGGCCTACAGTTGGTTTAAGTGTTCTGATGGGGCCACCCGGAACAGGGTCCTTAGGAACCACCGTTCCTCTTGACGATATTTGTTGCATTATTGATTGTGAACAGATTGCTAGCTAAATTGAATAGTAGTTGATTATTCATTCACTTAGCTTCGTGCTAATCCCTCAAATTACTTCCTGCAGGTAATGTACTTTATGTGGGTCGCCAGGAAGGACGTTTAGAAGCTAGGAATGTTTGAAACTTGCAACTCTGATCCAGTTTGTAATATATAATGTTTTGTAGCATATAATGCCCCGAGTTGTGAACATGTTAACTATGTTTGTTTAGTTTGTTAAACACATTGTATAAAGGTTTGCGAAAATTTCTAGCAGGTTTTAATAGAATATGTATTTCAAATAGTCGCTTCCGCCAAATTAAATATTATATTGTTGTATTAAATGAGGGGCGTTATATTACTAATCAATAATCACAAGCACAAAGGATACAGTGAACGACTCTAAATGAGACGTTTGAAAAGTTATTACATTAATACATAAGTAGTTTCAAAATACAAGCTCGAGTTCAAGTAAAATCCTAGAGATTCTAATACATAACAACTAGTACAAAAGTAATGTAGTAAAATCTCCAAGCTTGTAATGCATGCGACTCGAGCTAATTAAGCTTATCCTGCTGGGCATCCCTACTGATGCTGTGTACCTGAGAAGCATTACTAAAACGGTCAACCAAAAAGGTTGGTGAATCTCACAGGTTTGTAAGTAAGTAAACAGTTTGAACACACAAGTAGTATTTGTAAATCATAGCTAGCCAGTAAGTAACGATCACAGGTTATGCTCATCGTTAACTTAAGTTTTAATAAGTGGTGGTTGCAGGTTATGCTAACCGTTTGATACAATTGCCATGAGCCACCATAGTTGAAGCTTAACGTACAGTAAATATAGGTACCCCCTCATGAATGTAATCCAAAACATTCATACGGAACGAGTAAGAAACGCCCGTTTCTACAGGAACGGTTCGTGGTAGTGCTTGCTACCCCGGGCGGGGATTGTCAGTCCCATATGGATCCATATACTAAAACTCGCGCTTATCACATAACTAACAACTATGGTTCAGGAGGATTTCATTGGATTAGTCGTAAACTCATGCAGTTGGCGTATTCGTAATCTCATACAGTAAGTAAATTATGGCAGCATGTAAGTTTTGTGTGTTCATGTAAAACAGTAATGCATCTCACCCCTGAGTATAAAACAGTAAAGTAGGGGCTGTAAGACTCACCTGAGTCTGGCAGACAATGCAGTAAGTAAGCAAGTAGTATCCCGAACTAGCAACCCTTAGCGTCCTAGTACGCATAAGGTTCAGTAAGTAAATGGAATACTTGTAAAGTATCCATGCTAGTTGTTCCCAAACTAGTTAATGTCCATTAGTTTGTTTGTAAGTTTGTAATCGTTTGTAAATCGTAGTTTGTATAGAAGTTATACGGTTCGTTTGTTATCGGAGTATAATAATAATTCCATCCATTATTATTATGTAGTCATAATAGTTGTACAGTTGTAAAGTATATTCGTATGATCGTTTGTTTGTATTACAACATGTATCGTTTGCGTAAGTTCCAATGGGCTTAAACCCCAAAGGGTACGAGTGAAACCTCGTAAGTATTCGAGCGTATGTTCGTATCAGTTAACGTGTAATCCAGCACGTAACTAGTGAGTGAACTTGTAAGTTCGTATCGGATGTAGTCCCGTGTAATGTACAAGTGTAAATTCGTTGGAGTGTAATCTCCTAAGTATTTCGAGTGTAAACTCGTGTGCGTGTGTGAGTGAAATCTCACGTTAGTTTTGTACAGTCTTGTACGTATTCAAGTGTTGTTGTATACTTTCAAAAGTATAGTATTTTCAGGTATAAGTAGCATCGTATTTGATTTAGTAGTTGAAAAGTGGTTCCAACACTTAGAAAATATTTAGTTTTCTGTTCTGGGCATTATGCGACACTATAATGCGACACTAGGGTAGTGTCGCAGACAATATGCGACACAAGGGAAGTGTCGTATGACTTGGTTCTGGTTTGGAGTTTATGCGACACAAGGGGCTGTTTTGGTGTTTGCTCGGTTTTGAGGTCAAACGTTCTAGTCTTGACCCGAGGCTTTTACCTAAGTCATATTATGGCTAATAATCACTTTATCAACTGAGTTTTCGGTTCTAGAGGTCCTCGAGGTGTCGGTTTTTAGTTTCTGCCGAAGGTTATAGTTTCTGCCGAAGGTTATAGTTTCTGCCGAAGGTTATAGTTTCTGCCGAAGGTTATAGTTTCTGCCGAAGGTTATAGTTTCTGCCGAAGGTTATAGTTTCTAGATTTTGAACTCGATGAACACTCTATTTAACCAACTTCTAGACCGATTCAAGTCTAACCAAAAATCACACATGTTCTACTATATGTAATGTTCATTTCTGCATTTTATGGTATTTTCTTATGTCCGTTTACTATTTTAAACAAAAATAAAAGTGAAGTGTGGTCAGATTTGGTTCCAAACAGAACTAAGTCCAAAGTTCTAGTATTAGCCGGAGATGGGTGTATTTCTGGGCAAAACGCCCTTCATGAAAGTCGTAGGCGACGAAGAGACGAAGATTTCTTATTTAGAAAGTTTTCGTTGATTTTGAACACACGATTTTATAAAAATTCCGGAAGTGGACTGTTTTCAGTGGTGGTTCTCGGTTTAAGTTTTCGAGTTCCAAAAACGAGTTTTAACGTATAATTTGGACATTATAAAGCTAGGGGAACAACATGCATGTAAAATAATGATAATCGGAAGAGTTTACGAGTCGCCGGAAAACTTACAAAGTCGACGAATCGAGAATCCGAAAAGATGGAAACGTGAAGCTCCTCCTCGTGATCGTTTTCTTCCGAATGAGCTTAGTGTTTTAAGGGGTTTTTGATGGTGGTTTTGGGTGGCTTGTGGCTGCCGAAAATTAGAGAGAGAGAGGGGTTAGAGAGAGAGTTGAGAGAGAATAGAGGTTGAGTGGAGTGTGGGAATGAATGAGTGAGGGGATGGGAGTGGTATGGTGGTGATTGAATGGAGTCAAACAAGCAACAAAGGGGAAGGCCATCCCCTAGCCATGTGGCCGGCCCCCTAGTGGGTCCCACAAGGGTATTTTGGTCTTTTCCTAGTTTACGCAAATACGTGTTCGTTTCCTCGGTCGTTTAAACGTTAAAATAGTTTTTATACGCGATTAATATACGTTTTAAAATACGAGTCGTTCCCCGGTATTTTTGTTGGAGTATTTAAATAAAATACTTGATTCTAAGTTATAAAATATAACTTAGTTTCGTTTTGTCGGTTGGTCGAGTTTTCGGAGAGTTCGGTGACGTTTTAATCAAAACGTACGTTTTCCGTTATATTATAAACATAATATAAAGTAACAATCAAAGTAATTAAATAATTTCACATTATTTAATAATTGTTTTATCAGTGTACGCAAGTTTGTACGATTGTAATTTTATACGATATTTGTACGAATCGTATATGCGTATATATACATATATTTCATCCATATATATATATAGTAAGTAATGTATTTAATCCTATTTCATATTAAATACAAGTAATAAACAAGTAATTAGGAAAATTTTAAATTGGTCCTAATTTCGGGGTTGTTACAATTACAATGTATAGAACACGATTTTATAACCTGAAAACGAGTTTAAAACGGATTTTTGGCCGGAAAAACCTTGACAGCCGGACTTTCTGGGCTGATGTTCATCCATGCGACACAAGCCTTGTGTCGCATGTTGTGTCGTATTTTGCCACTTGTGTCGTATTAAACCTCCTGTGTCGTACCTTGTGTCGTACCAAAGAATTTGTGTCGTAAGTTTTGCGACACAACCATTATGTCGTATTCTATGTCGTATTTTCATACGACACAATCACTATGTCGCTGTTGAATCAGCATCCCGCATCTATGCGACACAACCCTTGTGTCGCATAGACATTGTGTCGCATTTTCTATGCGACACAACCCTTGTGTCGCATAACCACTTTTGTGTCGCAAAACACAGAAAACTCAGATTTTTACTAAGTGTCGAGACTCGAAATTTATCACTCGATTTTACCCGAATTCAGATCCCAGATGCGTTTTTCGTCAAAGCAATATAGTAGAAATAAAAATTTTCCAAGCTGACCTGGCAGCTCGACCCCAGCCAGGGGCTCTGCCCCTTGGACCTCGCCAGGGGCTGCCGCCCCTTGGACCCCGCCAGGGGCTGCCGCCCCTTGGACCCCGCTACCAGGGGCGCTGCCCCCGGACCCCCGTACTTAGATTCCGTAACGACTTCTAAAACGCATTTTTCAAGTAAAACGCCACGAAATCAAAATAATAATAGTTGAGATTATTATTACAAATCCGTCACCAACGGGCCGTACATGTTTTCAAACACTTAACAAATCAACCAAATCGTAGTAATTTGGACATATATATAGTTGTGTAACAACTACAAGGGTGATCATTTGAGATACCCAATCATGTTTATAACCATCGCGTGTCGTGGACACCCTCAGGTTACAAATCTTTGGACTTCATACTCGGCTAATCAACTCAAGTTTATTAAGTTAAACTCACAAGACTCAGGTGAGTCTCATAGCCCCTCTTTTTACTGTTTTACTCAGGGGTATGATATATTGCTCAATTTTAACATGTGAACGCAAGTACAAACATTTCATATACTACATGAGTTTTTCGAAACTAATCATTTAAAGTCCTCCGTCAGCATAGTTGTTAATACATTGTAGCGTGAATATTAGTATATGGTACCATATAGGATTGACCCACCTCGTCCGGGTTAGCAAGCACTAACCGGGTAAACGGACGTACTAATATTTGGGAAGACGAATGTGGATTAGGCATTCGTGGAGGCACCTCGCCCGGAATTCTCTATAGGGGACCCGGCCCTCGAGTTAAGCTCAACTATGTGCTCATGGCTGTATACACGATGACTATCATTTAATTGCTGGATGCAATTCATTATTTAAAATCTTGCGGTTCACACTATATTAATTGATTTCAAACCTGTGAGCTCACCAGCTTTTAGCTGACCATTTAGCATATATCGCAGGTACCAAGCAGTCGGATGTTTATGCTTCATGACTTTAGCTCGAGTCAGCATACAGACGATTGAGATTTTCTTGCATTAGTATATTTTGTACAAGTACTTATGTACTGAAATCTCATTTTATTTAAACTCGAGCTATGTAAAGCTTTAAATGTTGTAAACATTTCTATTATCAATATATTCTGTTAAAACGACGCATATAGAGTCGTTTACTATATATCTTTGTGCTTGTTATTGATTAGTAACACCCAAATCAAGCTTCCGCAAATCATCAAATTTGGGGGTGTTACAGATTGGTATCAGAGCCTAAGGTTATAGTGAACTAGGTTGCATTTAGTGGGCCTAGACTATGACCATTAGGCAGTATTCCTTATTAGGTATAACTGGTTCAGTGATTACATCATACGAGTTTAATTTAACATAGCCTGATCAACTATGTACAATTAAGCAAAGATGATGAAAGACCTGAAAGTAGTTATGGCTGAACAGGGTACAATAGAAGACTCTGACCTCGAGAGAACCGAGACTTAAACATGTTTATGCTAGACACTCAATAGGCTATATTATATAGGAACTATATGAATATAGCCTCACCTTCTTTAACGCTTTATCTCAGAAATGGCAAACATCCCACCCAATTCATCTCGCTCTCAATCTGGGTCGCAGAACCCAAGGGTAGCAAGGAGGAACGTCAGGTTGCCTCGAGCTGGCCCATACCCCACTCACCTCACCTTGCCGGCCTTAGCTGCTAGGGTGAACCAACACGAGCAGCGACTTCGCACCATGGATGTCGTGCTGCAGGAAACAAACGAAAACTGGAGACTTACATCCCTTGAACGCATCGAACAAGTCTCCGACGACCTGGAAACCACAAACAACAACAGTATGGATGTCCTTCGCAACCAAGTAATAGCGATAAGCGTGGAAAATGCCCTCCTGCGTCAAAGGATGGAAGAATGTGAACAACGTTCACATGAAGCAGAAGAGTATGCCCGTGGACTAACACAACGACTAGCGCTAGCGGAAGATAACGCCCGTCAAGCTAGCAGACTTGCAAACACTGTGGACCGTCTGGTCACGATGATGGAACAAATTAATCTACGTTAAGACTAGTGTAGTCTTTGCCTTGTAATCTATCCTGTAATCTAGTAACTATCTACGCGCTACTCTAAAATTCGGTCGGATGTAACAATTCCCGACACCTTTTGTAATAACTCTGTAGGATGTAACCTTTGAACTCATATTAGCTATCAAATATTCCTTGTTGTTTCAACTCATATTAATTGTCATTTTTTTCCATGTTGATGTCATGTATTACTGCTTTTATACATGTACATCTATAACAAATACAACTTTCCTACGAAATCTCATGTATCTTCATTTCTTTTATTGAAGAATCATGCCGCCAAAGTCAAGACCATACACCGATGCTCAGCTTACATCGCTTATAACCCAGGCTGTTACTGAAGCCTTGGCTCGGAATACCCCACAAAACTCCACCAGAAACAGCGATGCCGCTGAAACCACTACTGCTAAACCTTGTTCTTACAAGGACTTTCAAAGCTGCAAACCCTCCAGCTTCAAGGGTTCTGAAGGAGCCATCGGACTTATCAGATGGTTCGAGAAGATGGAAACTGTTTTCCGTGTCAGCAAATGCGCGGAGAACGACAAAGTAAACTTCGCCACCTGCTCTCTTGAAGATGATGCCCACTCGTGGTGGAATTCATATAACCCAATCAGTGGGTGCTGACATTGCCTACCAACTAACTTGGGAGGACTTGAAAGCAAAACTCACTGCCAAATACTGCTCAATCGCCAAACTCCAAAAGCTAGACGAGGAGTTCTGGAACCTAAAGGTTCAGGGTGGTGATATCGATGGTTATACCACCAGGTTCCAACAACTTGCCGCCCTCCGCCCAGCCATGGTAAGCACCGAACCTGATAAAATCAGGAAGTACATCCTTGGCCTTCCTGAGCCTGTTCGGGGGCATGTCGCCTCTTCAAACCAAACCACCATTGACGGTGCAATCCTACTGGCCCGAGACCTGATGTCAATGAGCCAAGATTCTGAACCACCTACTTCGTCCTCTCACAACAACAAACGAAAGTGGTCCGACTACAACAATAACCACTCCAGCCAACAAAACAAGAAACCCGACACCATCAAAGCCTACAACACCACCACCGACATCACACGGGGCTACACTGGGAGCAAACCCTATTGTTCCAAGTGCAGTCGCCACCATGAAGGCTCCTGTGGTCCCTTTTGCAACAATTGCAAGAGGTACGGCCACCTCACCAAAGATTGCAATTCTCCTGCCAACAACAATTCCAACAACACCAGACCACCCAAAGTCTGCTTTGAGTGTGGGAAACCCGGGCACTTCAGGGACACGTGCCCAAAGCTGAAGAATAACAACAACAACAACAACAACAACAACCGCAACAGCAACAACAACAACAACACCCGAAGCAGAGCCTTCGTCATAAAATCTGGGGACGCCCGCCAAGACCCGAATGTGGTCTCGGGTATGTTCCTCCTCAACAACTTACATGTTTCTGTTCTATTTGATACTGGTGCTGATAGAAGCTTTATCTCTGATGACTTTTGCCCACTATTTGACATCACTCCTGTTGCCTTAGATGTTAAGTACACTGTAGAGCTAGCAAATGGGGAACTTATAGAAACCAATAGTGTGATACCTAATTGCACTTTAAACCTAGCTGATGAAACCTTTTCAATCGATCTTGTACCCGTTGAAATTGGAAGTTTCGACGTCATCATTGGAATGGACTGGTTGTCCAAACACCGAGCTGAAATCATTTGTTACGATAAGATCGTCCGCATTCCACTCGCTGCCGGTGGAACCTTGATCATACAGGGAGAGACCGGTGGGACGGGACTCAATATCATCTCTTGCTTAAAAACCCGAAAATTTCTGAGAAAGGGTTACCCTGCAATACTCGCACACATCACAGAGAAGAAGTCGGAGGAGAAGCGACTTGAGGATGTGCCGATTGTTAGAGACTTTCCCGAAGTCTTTCCGGAAGAATTACCTGGTCTACCTCCGCTTAGACAGGTTGAGTTCTCGATTGATCTCGTGCCGGGTGCCGCACCGGTGGCCCGCGCACCATACCGTTTAGCCCCATCTGAACTTCAGGAGTTGTCCTCTCAGTTACAGGAACTTCTAGATCGAGGATTCATTAGACCGAGTTCTTCACCTTGGGGAGCTCCGGTCTTATTTGTCAAAAAGAAGGACGGTTCATTCCGAATGTGCATCGACTACCGAGAATTGAACAAATTGACCGTCAAAAACCAATACCCACTTCCTCGCATTGATGATCTATTCGACCAACTGCAGGGTTCAAGTTTCTACTCAAAAATCGACTTGCGATCAGGTTATCACCAGTTACGAGTTCGCGACACCGATATTCCAAAAACTGCTTTCAGAACTCGTTACGGGCACTACGAATACCAAGTGATGCCCTTTGGCCTAACTAACGCACCGGCTGTATTCATGGACCTCATGAATCGGGTGTGCAAACCTCACCTCGATAAGTTTGTCATTGTCTTTATCGATGATATACTCATTTACTCGCGCAACGAGCAAGAACATGCGCAACACCTTAAAACCATCCTGGAACTACTTAGACACGAGGAGCTGTACGCAAAATTCTCTAAGTGTGAGTTCTGGATTCAAACTGTTCAATTCCTTGGTCACGTGATCGACAGTCAGGGAATTCACGTTGACCCAACAAAAATCGAGGCTATCAAAGACTGGCAAGCACCCACCTCTGCAACTGAAGTACGACAATTCTTGGGTCTTGCTGGGTACTATCGGCGATTTATCAAAAATTTCTCCAAAATAGCTCAACCACTCACGGTACTGACTCAGAAGGACAAAAGGTTCGATTGGACCGATAAACAAGAGTCAGCATTCCAACTTCTGAAACAAAAGCTTTGCAGTGCTCCAATTCTATCCTTACCCGAAGGCACCGATGACTTCGTGGTATACTGTGATGCTTCTCACCAAGGTCTCGGTTGTGTATTGATGCAACGAGATAAAGTTATTGCCTATGCCTCACGACAGCTGAAAATTCACGAAAAGAACTACACCACTCATGATCTCGAACTTGGAGCTGTCGTTTTTGCTCTCAAAATCTGGAGACATTATCTCTACGGCACTAAGTGCACAATCTTTACCGATCATAAAAGTCTCCAGCACATATTCGATCAGAAGGATCTCAATATGAGGCAACGTCGATGGGTCGAGTTGCTTACCGATTACGATTGCGAGATCAAGTACCATCCAGGGAAGGCTAATGTTGTGGCCGATGCCCTCAGTCGAAAGGAACGACCAAAACCACTTCGAGTCCGAGCCCTCAGTATGACCTTTCACAACGATCTTACTGTTCAGATTCATACCGCTCAGATCGAAGCCCTGAAACCTGAAAACATCAAAAATGAAGCCTTACGGGGTATTGACAAACAATTTGAAATCAAATCTAACGGGATTAGGTATTTCTCAAACCGAATCTGGTTGCCTAATTTCGGGAACCTACGAGACTTGGTGATGGATGAAGCTCACAAGTCTAAATATTCTATCCATCCGGGATCCGATAAGATGTACCACGGAGTCAAGGTATTTTATTGGTGGCCAAACATGAAAGCCGAAATCGCCACGTATGTTAGCAAGTGTCTTACTTGCTCGAAAGTCAAAACCGAACATCAGAAACCGCCTGGTTTACTCCAACAACCTGAAATCCCTGAATGGAAATGGGAACAAATTGCCATGGATTTCATAACCAAACTACCCAAGTCGTCGAACGGTTGCGATACCATTTGGGTGATCGTCGATCGTCTCACCAAATCTGCTCATTTCCTGGCAATCAAGGAAAACGATAAAATGGAACGCCTTGCACAAATCTACATCAAGGAAATCGTTTCTCATCACGGCGTTCCAATCTCGGTCATCTCTGATAGGGATGCCCGTTTCACCTCTCACTTTTGGCAGTCACTTCAAAAAGCAATGGGTACCCGTCTCGATATGAGTACCGCGTACCATCCTCAAACCGATGGCCAAAGTGAACGAACCATCCAAACCCTGGAAGATATGCTACGCGCCTGCGTAGTTGATTTCGGTACAAACTGGGAAAGACATCTACCGTTGTGCGAATTCTCGTACAATAACAGCTATCACGCCAGCATTAAGGCTGCTCCTTTTGAGGCACTGTACGGTCGTAAGTGCCGATCACCGATCTGTTGGACTGAAGTGGGAGATAGTCAACTCACTGGTCCTGAACTCATTCACGCCACCACTGAGAAAATTGTGGAAATCCAAAATAGACTCAAAGCCGCACGTGATCGTCAGAAAAGTTATGCTGACGTGAGACGCAAACCACTCGAGTTCCAAGTTGGGGATCGAGTACTCTTAAAAGTATCGCCTTGGAAAGGCGTCATCCATTTTGGCAAACGCGGGAAGTTAAATCCCAGGTACATCGGGCCTTTTGAGATCCTCGAATGGATTGGCCCCGTTGCAGCTGCCATCCGAACTCAGCAGCGTGCACCCCACTTTTCATATTTCAAATTTGAAGAAGTGTCTGTCTGATGAGACACTTATTATCCCACTAGATGAAATTCGTGTTGACGATAAACTCCACTTCATTGAGGAACCCGCTGAAATTATGGACCGTGAGGTCAAACAACTGAAACAAAGTCGTATTCCCATCGTCAAGGTCAGATGGAATTCGAGGCGTGGTCCGGAATTCACCTGGGAACGAGAAGACCAAATGCGACTCAAATATCCGCAACTATTCACTGATTCTACATCAAACACGACTTCGAGCTAAATTTCAGGACGAAATTCTCTTAACAGGGGGAGAATGTAACACCCGCCAAATTAGGACTAGTAATTAGTGCCTAATCAGATGTTAATACATGTAATTAGTTCTGTGTTAGGCTAATTAATGTATCGAATTATATATATTGTTGAATATATACGAAAATGCGATTTGATTAAATCGTACGCAACTTAAATCGAATGTATTTCGATTCAATTTAATACGGACGTTGGTGACCAATTTTATTAAATAACACTTTATGTCAAAAATATTATTATGATAATATTTCGTATTCAATCGTATCGTACAAACAGAACGTACACAATTTAAAATGTTTAAAACGCACAAACTAAATAAACAAACTTACATTTTATAACTCAAATATAAATCGAATTGTAAAATATTTAAACAATATATCGCGTAATAAATCGTATTTTAAAACTTATAATTAAAATGTAAATAATTGTTTAACGTTAAACGACGGAGTAAACGAACACCACACGGAACGCGGGGCGAAAACTGGAAAAGTGGGGATAAACCCCACCTCCCACTTTTCTTTCATCATTTCATCCATTCCTTCACTCTCTCTCTTTTCTTTTCTCTCTAAAAAAAAAGAAAAACCACCAAACTCGTTAAAATCGCAAAATAAACATACTAAACTCGCTTGGATCATCTCGGCTCTTTGGAACAAAACGACCACGACATCTCGATCTATCATCCTATCTTTCCGGATTTTCATTTCGGCAATTTGTAAGTTTCCGACAAAATCCCGAAATCTCTCGATTCTTAGTATTTTTCATTTGTGGTTGTTATTATCACTTGTATATGTCCATTACAATGTATAGAACACGATTTTATAACCTGAAAACGAGTTTAAAACGGATTTTTGACCGGAAAAACCTTGACAGCCGGACTTTCTGGGCTGATGTTCATCCATGCGACACAAGCCTTGTGTCGCATGTTGTGTCGTATTTTGCCACTTGTGTCGTATAAAACCTCATGTGTCGTACCTTGTGTCGTACCAAAGAATTTGTGTCGTAAGTTTTGCGACACAACCATTATGTCGTATTCTATGTCGTATTTTCATACGACACAATCACTATGTCGCTGTTGAATCAGCATCCCGCATCTATGCGACACAACCCTTGTGTCGCATAGACATTGTGTCGCATTTTCTATGCGACACAACCCTTGTGTCGCATAACCACTTTTGTGTCGCATATTGTGTCGCAAAACACAGAAAACTCAGATTTTTACTAAGTGTCGAGACTCGAAATTTATCACTCGATTTTACCCGAATTCAGATCCCAAATGCGTTTTTCGGCTCTGCCCCTTGGACCCCGCCAGGGGCTGCCGCCCCTTGGACCCCGCTACCAGGGGCGCTGCCCCCGGACCCCCGTACTTAGATTCCGTAACGACTTCTAAAACGCATTTTTCAAGTAAAACGCCACGAAATCAAAATAATAATAGTTGAGATTATTATTACAAATCCGTCACCAACGGGCCGTACATGTTTTCAAACACTTAACAAATCAACCAAATCGTAGTAATTTGGACATATATATAGTTGTGTAACAACTACAAGGGTGATCTTTTGAGATACCCAATCATGTTTATAACCATCGCGTGTCGTGGACACCCTCAGGTTACAAATCTTTGGACTTCATACTCGGCTAATCAACTCAAGTTTATTAAGTTAAACTCACAAGACTCAGGTGAGTCTCATAGCCCCTCTTTTTACTGTTTTACTCAGGGGTGTGATATATTGCTCAATTTTAACATGTGAACGCAAGTACAAACATTTCATATACTACATGAGTTTTTCGAAACTAATCATTTAAAGTCCTCCGTCAGCATAGTTGTTAATACATTGTAGCGTGAATATTAGTATATGGTACCATATAGGATTGACCCACCTCGTCCGGGTTAGCAAGCACTAACCGGGTAAACGGACGTACTAATATTTGGGAAGACGAATGTGGATTAGGCATTCGTGGAGGCACCTCGCCCGGAATTCTCTATAGGGGACCCGGCCCTCGAGTTAAGCTCAACTATGTGCTCATGGCTGTATACACGATGACTATCATTTAATTGCTGGATGCAATTCATTATTTAATTGCTGGATGCAATTCATTATTTAAAATCTTGCGGTTCACACTATATTAACTGATTTCAAACCTGTGAGCTCACCAGCTTTATAGCTGACCTTTTAGCATATATCGCAGGTACCCAGCAGTAGGATGTTTCTGCTTCAGGACTTTAGCTCGAGTCAGCATACAGACGATTGAGATTTTCTTGCATTAGTATATTTTGTACAAGTACTTATGTACTGAAATCACATTTTATTTAAACTCGAGCTATGTAAAACTTTAAATGTTGTAAACATTTCTATTATCAATATATTCTGTTAAAACGACGCATATAGAGTCGTTTACTATATATCTTTGTGCTTGTTATTGATTAGTAACACCCAAATCAAGCTTCCGCAAATCATCAAATTTGGGGGTGTTACACGAACCGAAATAATTGTCACTATATTTAACATGGTTCTTAGGGGTATTTATTGGTTCGATTTTTCGGTTTAATCGGTTCGATTTATTCAGTTTTGAAATAACCGAAGATCGAACCAAAAATTAAATTTTTACATGTCAAAATCGAACCGAAACCGAACTCCAATTCGGTTTCGGTTATAACCTAAAAACCACAAAAAATATCATTTTTTCAAAAACACCCTTCAACATACAAAACCACAACACATGCACGATTATACGATACAAATTATACAAATCTAACTATTAATTAGTGTTACTTGTTAACCAAATTCGAGTTTAAAAAATATAAAACTGTCAATGTAGGTGAATTTCAATGTCCAAACAGAACATTTTATGTTCACAAACATATGGTAGCTAAAAAAATTGAAGTTTTCAAAATGTTAAAAACTATTTAAGTCTTTAACCTAATTTGAAAAATCACACATATATATATATATATATAAATGATAATCTATTTGATAAATGGAATTCGGTTTTCGGTTTAACCGAATTCGGAAAATTCAACACCGAAAACCAAATTTGAATTCGGTTATCGGTTTAACCGAATTTGAAAAATTCAAAACCGAAAACCGAATTTGATTTCGTTTCGATATTCGGATCAAAGGGTTTTAAACCAAATATTGAAACCCCTACATGGTTCTTTTGTTGACTTTACACAATTTGAGGTCATTAATCTAGGGGTGAGCATGGTACAGAACCGGTACCGAACCGTACCGAACCGGTTGGTACCGCTTAATTTTTTTGGCTCTAAAGTGAGTACCGAATACCGGACCGTTTAAAGCGGTACGGTACTGGTACGGTTCCGGTACGGGTAAAAATGGTACTATACCGCTTTGGTACCAAAACATATATAGTAGAATAATAAATAAACCTATTTACGTATTGTGTACTCGCTAAAATTCACAGAAGATAAATATTAATGAATCTCAAATAAATAAAATATCATTAAGTGACATAGATGGATATTGACGAATAAAAACAAATATATACAAGTACAACGATGTTATTGTACCGTGTTAAGTGTTTTGGTAATGACACAAGTCATGATCCTTACCTTTATGTTAACAAGCAATATGTTTGGAATCCGATTTAACTATGGTGCTAAAAACGTGATTGTTTGTGTAACAAAGAAAACTAGCTATACTTCTATAAAATTAAAATAGAGTTAGACTCTAACTCTATTTTATACTTCTTAATTACCCAAAAAATATCATTTTTATATTAATAGACATATCATATGATCATAGAAATGAGATTATAAATAAATCTTTTTAAAATATAAGAACCTACGGACCTATAACAAATAAAAACATGTATATTTCGGATATGGTACCAAAGCGGGAAAAGTGGTAAAATACCGGTACCGAACCGGTTGGTACCGGTTATCTTTTTAGCCCTAAAGTGAGTACCAAATACCGGACCGTTTAAAGCGGTACGGTACCGGTTCGGTACGGTAGCGATACGAGATCGGAATTCGGGTACGAATGCTCACCCCTACATTAATCAGAGATTCATTCATAAGGACTAACTTTACAATATGATGAACGTGCAAGACATTTAAGTTGAGCTATGTATAAATTTGTGTATCGACGCAGAATCTGGGTCTAGACTTATAATATAATAACATATCATTTAAACTAATGATATAATAAAACACTATCACACTATTAATATAACGCCCCTCATTTAATACAACAATATAATATTTAATTTGGCGGAAGCGACTATTTGAAATACATATTCTATTAAAACCTGCTAGAAATTTTCGCAAACCTTTATACAATGTGTTTAACAAACTAAACAAACATAGTTAACATGTTCACAACTCGGGGCATTATATGCTACAAAACATTATATATTACAAACTGGATCAGAGTTGCAAGTTTCAAACATTCCCAGCTTCTAAACGTCCTTCCTGGCGACCCACATAAAGTACATTACCTGCAGGAAGTAATTTGAGGGATTAGCACGAAGCTAAGTGAATGAATAATCAACTACTATTCAATTTAGCTAGCAATCTGTTCACAATCAATAATGCAACAAATATCGTCAAGAGGAACGGTGGTTCCTAAGGACCCTGTTCCGGGTGGCCCCATCAGAACACTTAAACCAACTGTAGACCAAAACAGTGATTAACCGCTAACTAAATGCTAATCTCCATCACCACATGTACGCAACCCTGTGTTGACCAACATTAGCAATCAAGTCCAACCAACAATCTAGTTGACCTCTGGATTATACATTTCAATTCAATGTTCAACAAACAACCAATCAAATGGCATATCATTGCAAAGTTAACATGCTATCAATAGTAATCCTATAATTACTGATTGAAATCAAACTGACACAACCAAATCAAACTGTGAGTTTCAAATCCACTCACCTGATTGTTTCGTTTCACTTACTCAGCTGTCTTATCTCGCTGAGCTCTTTGTTTATCTGAGAATTAAAATCAAATATAAGTTAGTAATCACATTCGTAAAACCATAGCTTATATTCGAATATCACATATATTAATACATTTCAAATCATGTATTACCCCATCATTATATGCACCTTAGTTAAGTATATCAACTTACTTATCAATTTAAACATAATACATTAGGGAATATATGAAGTTTGTTAACCAAAAATCAAAATCTCTGCATAGGCATGGAATCCGCCGGATTCTCCCAGAATCCGCCGGATTCTAATAGATTTCAGATGCAACATTTGGACCAGGGTTCATAAAACGAATCCGGTTGGACGAATCCGCCGGATTTAACCCATTTTGACCGGATTCCTCACCCGTTGACTGGCTTGAATCCGCCGGATTCATAAGGAATCCGCCGGATTCCTTGTGTTCGTCAGACCTGGGCAGTTTGTGCAGAGCATAACCCAGAAAATGTAAACCAAAACCAAATAACGATTTCAGCAGCAGTTAACAACTCATATAATATCATTGAGGTATACTATAACATATCATAACATCAAAATCATCAAACATCATTATTCACTAGCTTGATTTAAATCACTTACCACTTAAAACTAGGAACAAGATGATTGTGATGATTAACTAGCTAAGATCAAGATCAAATCAGCTCAAGATCACTTGTTTCAATTCTTGTTTATCAAAGGTTTTAAGGGTTTTAGGGTTTTAGGTAAATTTTCTAAAAGAGGAAAGTGAGAACTTTCCTAAAAAGGAAACTATTTAAGTCGGTTAAACTTTTGCACCGACCCGCATCCACTCAAAACTAGTCCCCTTTTAATCTATTGCCTGGAACCTAAAAACCATTTGCGAGAAACTTATTTTATTATACCGTCAACTATAGTAAATTAAAACAAGCAACAATTTACTAAACACAATAAGTTCTAAAGCTTATTTAATTAAGTTTCGCAATTTAAACATATTTGTCAAATAATTTCTAAAATAATAACATATTCAATTTAAATTAGAAATTACCAGCTCAGTTAAGAGGATGTTACAACTCTCCCCCCCTTAAGAAGATTTCGTCCCCGAAATCTCATCACGATCAAATAATCCAGGATATCTGGATCTCATACTATCCTCAGTTTCCCAAGTTAGGTTTGGTCCCAAACTATGTTTCCATTTCACTAACACCATGGGAATCTGTTTCTTCCTAAGTTTAGTCACTTTTCGGTCAAGAAGTTCGACTGGTTCTTCAACTAACTTCTGACTTTGATCAACTTTCAAATCTTTCAAAGGAAGAATCTGAGACTGGTCTTCAACGTTACATTTCCTCAAATAACAAATGTTAAACGTATCATGAATACCAGCAAGCTCTGGAGGAAGATCCAATGTAACAGACTGATCATTAACAATCTGACGAATTCTAAATGGTCCAATATATCGAGGAGCCAATTTGCCACGTTTCCCAAACCGTATTATCCCTTTCCAAGGCGAAACTTTCAGATAAACAAGTTCACCTTCAGCAAAAATAACAGGTCGACGTTTAGGATCTGCATATTGTTTCTGTCTATCACGTGCAGCTTTCAACTTTTCACGAGCCACTGCCACTTTATCAGCTGTCATTTGAACAATGTCTGGACCTGCAAACTGCTTCTCACCTGCCTCTAGCCAACAAGTTGGAGTTCTACAACGGCGTCCATAAAGCATTTCATATGGAGGCATGCCAATACTAGAATGATATGAGTTATTATAAGCAAACTCAACCAATGGCAAATGAGAATCCCAAGAACCACCATACTCTAGAATACAAGCTCTTAACATATCCTCAAGCGTTTGAATCGTACGTTCTGACTGACCATCGGTTTGAGGATGATAAGCTGTACTAAGATTCACACGTGTACCCAATTCATGCTGCAAACTCTGCCAGAAATGAGATACAAACCTTGGATCCCTATCAGATACAATCGATAATGGAATACCATGCCGAGTAACAATCTCATTCATATACAATTGTGCAAGTTTAGTCAAAGAAGCAGTATCACTAGTAGCTAGAAAATGAGCACTCTTGGTCAATCGATCAACAATGACCCAAACCATGTCATTTCCACGAGCAGTTCTAGGCAACTTTGTAACAAAATCCATGGTCAAATGTTCCCACTTCCATTCTGGAATCTCAAGCTGTTTCAACGAACCATACGGCTTTTGGTGTTCAGCTTTAACTTGAGAACAAATATGACAAGAACTAACAAACCTTGCTACATCCATCTTCATTGTAGGCCACCAATACAAAGGTTTCAAGTCATTATACATTTTAGTGCTTCCTGGATGTACAGACAATCTGGACTTATGGGCTTCATTCAGAATAACATTCCGAAGATCACCAAACAAAGGAATCCAAACACGAGACTGAAAGGTTTTTAATCCCCTCGAATCATCTACTAACAATTCCTTTCGATTTAACATAATCTCAGATTTCAAATTATGATCTAACAATGCCTCTAACTGTGCAGCTTTTATCTGAGCCACCAAATCAGAAGAAACTTCTAAACGCATAAAATAAACTCGATCAGAAGTTACCTTGCGGCTTAAAGCATCAGCAACTACATTGGCTTTTCCTGGATGGTATTTAATCTCACAATCATAATCTTTGATTAATTCTAACCATCGTCTCTGCCTCATATTCAACTCTTGCTGTGAGAATATATACTGAAGACTCTTGTGATCTGTACAAATAACACATTTGGTACCATACAAGTAATGTCTCCATATCTTCAAAGCAAACACAATAGCTGCAAGCTCTAAATCATGGGTAGGATAATTTCTTTCATGAGGTTTAAGCTGACGAGAAGCATAAGCAATCACACGATCTCGTTGCATCAAAACACAACCCAAACCAGCAATCGATGCATCACAATAAACAATAAAATCATCGGACCCATCTGGCAATGCTAACACAGGAGCCTGACATAACAACTGTTTCAAAGTCTGAAAAGCTGTTTCCTGCTGTTCAGTCCACACAAACTTTACATCTTTACGGGTCAACTTGGTCAAAGAACCGGCAATTTTAGAAAAATCTTTAATAAACTTCCGGTAATAACCCGCCAATCCAAGAAAACTCTTTATTTCTGAAGCAGACTTTGGAGCTTTCCAATTCATAACAGCTTCAATTTTTGAAGGATCAACTTTAACACCATCATTGCAAATAATGTGACCCAAAAACTGTACTTCCCGAATCCAAAATTCACATTTAGAAAACTTTGCATACAAATGTTCCCTCTTTAAGGTTTCCAATACCAACCTCAAATGCATTCCATGCTCTGATTCGGATTTAGAATATACCAAAATGTCATCGATAAACACAATCACAAATTTATCAAGAAAAGGTCGACAAACACGGTTCATCAAATCCATAAAAACTGCTGGAGCATTCGTCAAACCAAAAGGCATAACCAGGAATTCAAAATGACCATACCTGGTTCTAAATGCAGTTTTAGGAATATCACAATCCCTAACACGAACTTGATGATAACCTGATCTCAAATCAATCTTTGAATAAAATGAAGATCCCTGCAACTGATCAAATAAATCATCTATCCGGGGCAGAGGATATTTATTCTTTACAGTCCGTTTATTCAATTCCCTATAATCAATGCACATTCTAAAAGAACCATCTTTCTTTTTCACAAACAGAACTGGTGCACCCCAGGGAGAAGAACTAGGTCGAATAAACCCTTTATCTAACAACTCCTGTATCTGATTCATCATTTCACGTATCTCAGATGGAGCTAATCTATAAGGGGCTTTAGCTATAGGTGAAGAGCCAGGAACAAGATCAATCTGGTATTCAACTTCTCTAACCGGTGGTAAACCAGGTAATTCATCAGGGAATACTTCCGGATACTCAGCAACAACCGGTATTTCAGAAAGAGACTTCTTTTCTAACTTCGCATCAATTACATAAGCTAGATAAGATTCACAACCTTTAGACAAAGATTTCCTAGCTTTCATCATGCTAATCAAAGGTATACAAACATTATCCCGTTCTCCTCGAGCCACGACATATGACCCTTCAGAGATTGGGATTTTAATCAGCTTATTGTGGCAATCTATGCTTGCTTTATACTGACTTAACCAATCCATACCAATAATCACATCAAAACTAGCAATTGGCATCAACAGAAAGGAAACTGGGAAAGTCTGGCTGTCTATCATAATACTAGCTCCAATTACCGAGGTGGTAACAGGAACCGATTTGCCACTAGCTATTTCTACTTCAACTGGGTTTGTTATCACAGTAGGCATCATTTTCAACTTATCACAGAAGTACATGGATACAAAAGAACAATTTGCACCAGAATCAAACAAAACACGAGCTGGTACAGAATTTACAAGAAAAGTACCCGTGATCACGTCATCTGTATGGACAGCTTCATCCACTGTCATTTGAAAAGCCCTACTAACTGCAGATGGCAGAGTCTTCCGCTTCTGACCAGAAGAAGCTGATGAACCAACAACTGTCCCCGAACCCTGTCTCTTAGCCTCAGAACACTGATTTGCACGATGACCTTCCTTATGGCAATTCCAGCACACATAAGTAGGAAAAACACAATCTTTGGCTTCATGCCCAATCACGCCACATTTCACACATCTAGTGGTTTGCACAGTACACGGCCCAAAATGTCTAGCTCTACACTTAATACACCAATTGGGACGATCAGAAGTACCACCACGACTTTCTTGTTTCTTACCCTGCTGATTTCCTTGCCACCGTTGCTTACCTTTACCAGAAGATTCACTCCTAGATTTCTGAGAAACTATTTCTTTACTTGGTACTTGTTGAGGTTTCAAATCACTGTCAACAGATCGAGCTAACATGAAAGCTTGAGGAAGAGAGCTCGCTAATCTCACTGAAGTTCGATAATGATTAGGTAAAGTACCCACAAACTGTTCTATCTGAGTTCTCTCATCAGGAACCCACTGCTGAACAAATCTGAGTTTCTCTGTAAACTGATTTATCAAATCATCCATTGACATGTTATCAGTTAATTGTAAATCCATAAACTCTTTTCTAATCCGAGCTATATCATAGTTTGAACAATACTGCTTACAAACTTCATTACGAAAATCAGACCATCGGATAGATGCTTTCTGAAAAGAAGATAATACAGAAGTGATCGAGTCCCACCAATTCATAGCTGCTCCTTTTAACAGTTGAGTTGCATAAGGAACTTTCAGTTCTTCCTCACATTGACAGACTTCAAATTTCTTTTCAACATCTCTCAACCAATCTAGAGTCACAGAAGGATTCGTACTACCCGAATACACAGATGGATTACTGCTCATAAAGGTTTTAAAAGAACACACCTTTTGCTTTAGCGGTGAAATTGTACCAAACACAGGATGAGAAGATTCAGCCTCTTTTTGTTGTTTATACATTCTAAGCGCTTGGTTTTCCTCTTCCAAATGAAGCAAATACTGATCCCTTTCTGCCTCCTCTCTAGCATAGAAAGAAGTACCAGCATGTTCATTACGGTCATCATGAGTCTCAGCAGCAACTTCAGGCCTTGAGGCATTATTAGGGTTAACAGGTAGTTGCTCGTTATCCGCCATATCTGTAAACACCACAACAGCTTACAAACCATTAGTCGTTAGCACCTATTCTACTAACAGCTTCATATTCAGTACATAATCCCATTTCCAAGAATGTTTGACACAACACAATCAAAGTTTAGGATTGAACATACAATCATATTCAATTGCCCCAAACTATTGCTCTGATACCAACTTATAACGCCCCTCATTTAATACAACAATATAATATTTAATTTGGCGGAAGCGACTATTTGAAATACATATTCTATTAAAACCTGCTAGAAATTTTCGCAAACCTTTATACAATGTGTTTAACAAACTAAACAAACATAGTTAACATGTTCACAACTCGGGGCATTATATGCTACAAAACATTATATATTACAAACTGGATCAGAGTTGCAAGTTTCAAACATTCCCAGCTTCTAAACGTCCTTCCTGGCGACCCACATAAAGTACATTACCTGCAGGAAGTAATTTGAGGGATTAGCACGAAGCTAAGTGAATGAATAATCAACTACTATTCAATTTAGCTAGCAATCTGTTCACAATCAATAATGCAACAAATATCGTCAAGAGGAACGGTGGTTCCTAAGGACCCTGTTCCGGGTGGCCCCATCAGAACACTTAAACCAACTGTAGGCCAAAACAGTGATTAACCGCTAACTAAATGCTAATCTCCATCACCACATGTACGCAACCCTGTGTTGACCAACATTAGCAATCAAGTCCAACCAACAATCTAGTTGACCTCTGGATTATACATTTCAATTCAATGTTCAACAAACAACCAATCAAATGGCATATCATTGCAAAGTTAACATGCTATCAATAGTAATCCTATAATTACTGATTGAAATCAAACTGACACAACCAAATCAAACTGTGAGTTTCAAATCCACTCACCTGATTGTTTCGTTTCACTTACTCAGCTGTCTTATCTCGCTGAGCTCTTTGTTTATCTGAGAATTAAAATCAAATATAAGTTAGTAATCACATTCGTAAAACCATAGCTTATATTCGAATATCACATATATTAATACATTTCAAATCATGTATTACCCCATCATTATATGCACCTTAGTTAAGTATATCAACTTACTTATCAATTTAAACATAATACATTAGGGAATATATGAAGTTTGTTAACCAAAAATCAAAATCTCTGCATAGGCATGGAATCCGCCGGATTCTCCCAGAATCCGCCGGATTCTAATAGATTTCAGATGCAACATTTGGACCAGGGTTCATAAAACGAATCCGGTTGGACGAATCCGCCGGATTTAACCCATTTTGACCGGATTCCTCACCCGTTGACTGGCTTGAATCCGCCGGATTCATAAGGAATCCGCCGGATTCCTTGTGTTCGTCAGACCTGGGCAGTTTGTGCAGAGCATAACCCAGAAAATGTAAACCAAAACCAAATAACGATTTCAGCAGCAGTTAACAACTCATATAATATCATTGAGGTATACTATAACATATCATAACATCAAAATCATCAAACATCATCAATTATCATTATTCACTAGCTTGATTTAAATCACTTACCACTTAAAACTAGGAACAAGATGATTGTGATGATTAACTAGCTAAGATCAAGATCAAATCAGCTCAAGATCACTTGTTTCAATTCTTGTTTATCAAAGGTTTTAAGGGTTTTAGGGTTTTAGGTAAATTTTCTAAAAGAGGAAAGTGAGAACTTTCCTAAAAAGGAAACTATTTAAGTCGGTTAAACTTTTGCACCGACCCGCATCCACTCAAAACTAGTCCCCTTTTAATCTATTGCCTGGAACCTAAAAACCATTTGCGAGAAACTTATTTTATTATACCGTCAACTATAGTAAATTAAAACAAGCAACAATTTACTAAACACAATAAGTTCTAAAGCTTATTTAATTAAGTTTCGCAATTTAAACATATTTGTCAAATAATTTCTAAAATAATAACATATTCAATTTAAATTAGAAATTACCAGCTCAGTTAAGAGGATGTTACAATTAACATATTCAAAGAACTATCGTTGATGTGTCAAATTGCATTCATTACCTTCAACATGTTAACAAGCAATTCATAACAAGATCGCATATTAGATCAAACTTGTATACACACCAATCATTAGCTATTGGATGTTAACAACATTTTAAACACATCCAATAATAGTTTGACTATAAGGAAAAGTTCAGCAGGTCACATTCAACATGTTAACAAGCAATTGATCATGGATTAATTTGAAGGTCGCATTTACATACAAATATGAGTGTATAACCCACATAGATTAAAATCTTACTCATATTAAATAAGTATAATAGTCGTTAAGAGTAAGGTTCAAATGAGTCCATGATTTTTGAGTGAGACTAAGGGAACCAATAATATCATGCCACATGTACAAAGAGAATGTTCCATACTACAAAACCCATTTACCCCAAACATCAATTATCTAAACGACAAATCGAAAAATCATGAAACTTGCACCATATTTTTCAGCTTTTTATCCTCTTCGATTTGCCGTCCCTCAAGGCATACTTTCGAAAAAATTCTGTTTTTTGGTGGGTTTTATAAATTAGTAACACATGTGTTAGTGATTGATTGTACATTTTATTTACGGTCATGGTTAGGGTTTAGGGTTAGGATTTAGCAAGGTTCATGGTTTAGGGTTTAGATTTTAGGTTTTAGTAGGGTTTAGGGTTTATTAGGGTTTAGAGTTTAGTATGGTTTAGATTTTTAGAGTTTTATAAAGCGTTTAGGGTTTATGGTTTGGGGTTTAGGTGTTAGGGTTTAGGGTGTATGGTTTGGGTTTTGGGGTTTCGGGGAGAAACCCCAAACCCCAAACCCTAACCCCTAAACCCCAAACCCTAAACCATAAACGCAACACTCTAACACTTGTGTTAGTAACATATGAAACCCACCAAAAAAATGAAGGAAAAAAAAATTCGTCGGAAGTATGCCTTGAGGGACGGCAAATCGAAGAGGATAAAACGCTGAAAATTATGGTGCAAGTTTCATGATTTTTCGATTTGTCGTTTGTGAGATAATTGATGTTTGGGGTAAATGAGTTTTGTAGTATGGAACATTCTCTTTGTATATGCGGCATGATATCATTGGTTCCCTTAGTCTCACACAAATTTTTAGTCTCATTTGAACCTCACCCTAGTTTTTAATACATACTTGTGTGACAAAAGCTTAAATAGAAAGTGTAGTTTAGCTTGATTGTGTTTAGCGAAAATATTTGTATTTGAGCGACACTTATCAGTGTCACCTCTAGCGACACTGACATCGCCTCTAGCGACACTAAACAGTGTCTCCTAGAGTGCAAAAGAGACACTAGACAGTGTCTCCAAGAGTGCAAAGAGACACTACTTAGTGTCGCTTGTTGCATGTATTTGTATAAAAAATAGCAGTTGTCAGTCAAAGTCAGTTAGTGCGCGAATTGACGAATTTTTCAGAGTGTTTGGTTTGATTGAGAGAGAGTGAAGCTGAGTGTCACGTGTTCTGTTCAATTACATTCACGTCCACAAACGAGCGTACACGGATTCCGCACGTTTCGTTCGTTGGATTCAAATCAAAAGATCGTGACAGGACTCACAATAGTAATCCAAATGCAAATACAAAATCAAATTAGGGTTTATATATTTGTCTTATATGACGTTTGGTTAAAAAAAAAAAAGATTTGTAAAATATTTTTAGGTTCGGTCAATTTTAGCTTTTTTCGCGTATGATCCGGATCGAACCGAGTTCCAAAAACTGAAAAAATATGGACCATGGACCGGACCAGATACGCTCAGGTATTTGTCATCGGGTTTCCTCGATTCTTCCCGAAATATGCACATCCCTATTAATAGTGCACTTTTAAAAATATCAGTTTAAATGACGACATTTTGATTTTAATTATATCATGGAGGATTTGAATCATCTGATGTATAAAAATGTGATTAAAATAGGGGTGCTTAGTAGCAGAGCGCTAGGGGTGTTTGGGCTCCACTGCGCAACCATCATAGTAGTATTTTACAAATATAGTCCACATACAACCCATCTATTTAATGTTTAATTATACATTTTGTAACACTTAATAGTTACATATTAGGACACTTGTATCTAGGGGTGTTCATCGGTTCGATTTATGATTTTCTCAGTTTATTCGGTTCAGGTTGTTCGGTTTTAAATTGTTTAGAGCAAAACCAACAACGAACTCAGATTTGTATATTGAACCCAAAACTGAATTTGAATTCGGTTCGATTTCAGTTAAAATCGACAAAAATCAAAATTTAACCAAATAACCATAAAAAATCGGATTCTTCTTGTAATTGTTATTGTGTTGTGGTTTCACTAGTTTGAAAAGTAAAAGACGTGAAGTTACTTTAGGGTTGACATGTAAATATACTTGTCTAGAAATTTAAATATTACATATATACTACATATATCAATAGTCTAATATAACCTAAATTGAATTCGGTTTTGGTTTAACCGAATTCAAAATCTTAAACCCGAAAAAGTAAAATCAAATGTGTCAACCGAAATGAAAATCAAATTTAAATTAAGTTATTTTCAGTTTTGATTCGGTTCGATTTTTGAATTAAACCATTTCAAAACTGAATATTGAACACCCCATCCTTTATCACCAGATATTTCCAAATTTATAAATATATTTTTATTTTACAACATATCTTTCATGGCCTATGGTTTTTAATTTTAACTTGAATAATGATATATATTTCTACTTACACTGACCTAAAATTACACTTAATTTTATTTCTGATTGAATTTTTTATCTTTCTTAATCTCATTCAATTATATTTTCACATCTACCATTCACATTTTATGTATAAGCTTATGCCTATTTAGGCCTACATATTATTTTTTCCATACATGTTCTGTAACACCCCATTTTCGTAGGTAAAAAACGAAGGTCATATTAACGATATTTAATAAGAGCGAAATCCATTTATTTCGAATATATAATGAATAAGCCATAAAATGCTCCAACTAAGCCAAACGTAGTGTGCGTTACAAAATTCTAATATGATAGTCTATAAATTAAATAATATTAATAATAAACCAAAGAAATATCGAGCTAACTTTTCCAGCTACTTCAACTTCCCTCAAGCTCCGTTCCTTACGCTCCTTGATCACTTGCATCGTAGAAGGAAATGCAGTTGAGCCAAAAGCCTAGTGCGCGGATACAAATAAAAGCAAACGAATATCGATATTTTATAAAGAGGATTATTCAATGGTGGAAGCGATTTATTCGCGGTGAACCAAACAAAGGCAAATATTTATCAATAATATTCAAACGAATAAGAGTTCAATGGGGTAAGTCAATCCGAGCTCAATACAATACAATACAATACAATACAACACAATGGGTACATGACTCCATATCCAAATGTACCAAACAATGGTGAATGGGGCATTGGGCACTGCACCTCCATCCACAACAATACAATGCAATAGCTATGGTTAACCAATGCGCCCCCTAAAATCCCTTATCACACCGCAATGAGGAGACGCCGTAACAATCACACCTTCAAAGTAGTGTATAATTTCTTGACCGTTTTATAAGTTTGTTATTTGAAACATGAATACTATATTTTTTAGTCTCTATGTGAATAGTTTCATTATATATTGTTAAAATTAACCGTTGAATATACATATATATATATATATATATATATATATATATATATATATATATATATATATATATATATATGTGAATATATATATATATATATATATATTCACATATATATATATATATATATATATATATATATATATATATGTGATAAATATATGTGAATATATATATATATACATATATATATATATATATATATATATATATGTATATATATATATATATATATATATATATATATATATATATATATATATATTCACATATATTTATCACATATATATATATATATATATATATATATATATATATATATATATATATATATATGTGATAAATATACATTATATATATATATATATATGTATATATGTGATAAATTATAGAATTCCACTTGTGGGTAACTATAATATGTTTTGTAGGTTCGCGGGTCGGGTTTACCCACGAGTAAAAGGTCATACCCATCACCCGCCAGCGACCCACCAACGGGTAAAAGTTCATACCTGTAACACCCCCAAATTTAATGATTTGCGGAAGCTTGATTTGGGTGTTACTAATCAATAACAAGGCACAAAGATATATAGTAAACGACTCTATATGCGTCGTTTTAACAGAATATATTGATAATAGAAATGTTTACAACATTTAAAGCTTTACATAGCTCGAGTTTAAATAAAATGAGATTTCAGTACATAAGTACTGGTACAAAATATACTAATGCAAGAAAATCTCAATCTTCTGTATGCTGACTCGAGCTAAATCCTGAAGCAGAAATATCCTACTGCTGGGTACCTGCGATATATGCTAAAAGGTCAGCTATAAAGCTGGTGAGCTCACAGGTTTGAAATCAAGTAATATCGTATGAACCGCAAGATTTAAATAATGAATTGCATCCAGCAATTAAATAATGAATTGCATCCAGCAATTAAATAATGAATTGCATCCAGCAATTTAATGATAATCATCGTGTATACAGCCATGAGCACATAGTTGAGCTTAACTCGAGGGCCGGGTCCCCTATAGAGAATTCCGGGCGAGGTGCCTCCACGAATGCCTAATCAACATTCGTCTTCCCAAATATTAGTACGTCCGTTTACCCGGTTAGTGCTTGCTAACCCGGACGAGGAGGGTCAATCCTATATGGTACCATATACTAATATTCACGCTACAACGTATTAACAACTATGCTGACGGAGGACTTTAAAATGATTAGTTTCGAAAAACTCATGTAGTATATGAAAAGTTGGTACTTGCGTTCATATGTAAAAGTTGAGCAATATATCACACCCCTGAGTAAAACAGTAAAAGAGGGGCTATGAGACTCACCTGAGTCTGTAAGCGTTTAAACAAACGTAAGTTGATTAGCCGAAATGAAGTCCAAAGACTTGTAACCTGAGGGTGTCCACGACACGCGATGGTTATAAATATGATTGGGTATCTCAAAAGATCACCCCAGTAGTTGTTCATCCAACTATAATGTCCAAATCTCTACTATTTGGTTGATAAGTTTAAGTATTTGAAAAGTGTACAGCCCGTTGGTGACGGATTTGTAATAATAATCTCAACTATTATTATTTTGATTTCGTGGCGTCTTACTTGAAAAATGTGTTTTGATTGTGTTTTAGAAGCCGTTACGGAATCTAAGTACGGGGGTCCGGGGGCAGTGCCCCTGGTAGCGGGGTCCAAGGGGCGGCAGCCCCTGGCGGGGTCCAAGGGGCAGAGCCCCTGGCTGGGGTCGAGCTGCCAGGTCAGCTTGGAAAATTTTTATTTCTACTATATTGCTTTGACGAAAAACGCATCTGGATCTGAATTTGGGTAAAATCGAGTGATAAATTTCGAGTCTCGACACTTAGTAAAAATCTGTGTTTTTGAGGTTCTGGTTTGTGCGACGTTGGGTGCGACGTCGCAGGTAGGACTGCGACGTTGAGTATGACGTCGCTAAAGGCGACGTTTCGCAATTTAATGCGACGTAGGGTGCTGCGTCGCTAATGCGACGTAGGTGATTTCTGCGACGTAGGGGCTTGCGTCGCTAAGTGCGACGTGGCGAGGTATTGGCGACGTTAAGGCTGACGTCGCTATATGCGACGTCGCAATTTAATGCGACGTTGTGACTGACGTCGCACTATGCGACGTCACGAGGGGTTTTGCGACGTAGAAGCTGACGTCGCATAAATTCTGGGCCAAATGCGACGTAGCGGTCTGTTGGCCGGAAAATGTGTCGAAAACGAGTTTTTCGGTTTCCTTTCGGTCCAAAACTTTTACCCAACCCTTATAGGGACATTATAAGTTGTTACAAACTACTAGAAAGTGAAAACACTTAAAAACGAGAGATTTCGGGATTTTTCGGAAACTTACAAAGTGTCGGATGAGAAATCCGAAAAGATAGGATGATAGATCGTGTCGCGGTGGTCGTGAATCTCTAAAAATCTTGAAGATCCGAAGTCGTTTGATATGTTTATTTTGCGTTTTTGATAGAATTTTGGAGGTGGAGGTGGTTGGTGTAGTTGAAAGAAAAAGTGAAAGAGAGAGAAAGAGAAAGAAGAAAATGAAAGAAAAAGGAGGGAGTTGGGGGTGTTAACCTCCAACTTCCAATCCCCGCTCTCCGTGCGGTGTTCGTTTGCTCCGTCGTTTAAACGTTAATTAATCATTTTAAATATTAAATGGTACATTTTTAAAATACAAATTATTACGCGATAGTTTATTTAATTATTTTTCAATTAAGTTTACGTTTGAGTTATAAATGTAAGTTAGTTTATTTAGTTTGCGCGTTTTACATTTTTAAATTGTATATCTTTCTGATTGTACAATACGAATAAATACGAAATATTATTATAATAATATTTTTGACATAACAACGTTATTTAATAAAATTTGTCACCAACGTCCATATAAAAAATTGAATCGAAATACATTCGATTTAAATTGCGTACGATTTAATCAAACCGCATATTCGTATATATTCAACAATATATATATAATTCGATATATTAATTAGCCTAACCAGGAACTAATTACATGTATTAACATTCGATTAGGCACTAATCTCTAGTCCTAATTTGGCGGGTGTTACATTCTCCCCCTGTTAGAAGAATTTCATCCCGAAATTTAGTTCGAAGTCGTGTTTGATGTAGAATCAGTGAAAAGTTGAGGATATTTGAGTCGCATTTGGTCTTCCCGTTCCCAGGTGAATTCCGGACCACGCCGCGAATTCCATCTGACCTTGACGATGGGAATACGACTTTGTTTCAGTTGTTTGACCTCACGGTCCATAATTTCAGCGGGTTCCTCAACGAAATGAAGTTTATCGTCAACACGAATTTCATCTAATGGAATAATAAGTGTCTCATCAGACAGACACTTCTTCAAGTTTGAGATATGAAAAGTGGGGTGCACGCTGCTGAGTTCGGATGGCAGCTGCAATCGATAAGCTACGGGGCCAATCCGTTCGAGGATCTCAAAAGGCCTGATGTATCTGGGATTTAACTTCCCGCGTTTGCCAAAACGGATGACGCCCTTCCAAGGCGATACTTTCAAGAGTACTCGATCCCCAACTTGGAACTCGAGTGGTTTGCGTCTCACGTCAGCATAACTTTTCTGACGATCACGTGCGGCTTTGAGTCTGTTTTGGATTTCCACAATTTTCTCAGTGGTGACGTGAATGAGTTCAGGACCAGTGAGTTGACTATCTCCCACTTCAGTCCAACAGATCGGTGATCGGCACTTACGACCATACAGTGCCTCAAAAGGTGCAGCCTTAATGCTGGCGTGATAACTGTTATTGTACGAAAATTCGCACAACGGTAGATGTTTTTCCCAGTTTGTACCGAAATCAACTACGCAGGCGCGTAGCATATCTTCCAAGGTTTGAATGGTTCGCTCACTTTGGCCGTCGGTTTGAGGATGGTATGCGGTACTCATATCAAGGCGAGTACCCAAAGCTTTCTGAAGTGATTGCCAAAAGTGAGAAGTGAATCGGGCATCTCTGTCCGAGATGATCGAGATTGGAACACCGTGATGAGAAACGATTTCCTTGATGTAGATTTGTGTAAGGCGTTCCATTTTATCGTTTTCTTTGATTGCCAGGAAATGAGCTGATTTAGTGAGGCGGTCAACGATCACCCAAATGGTATCGCAACCGTTCGATGACTTGGGTAGTTTGGTTATGAAATCCATGGCAATTTGATCCCATTTCCATTCAGGGATTTCAGGTTGTTGGAGTAAACCAGGAGGTTTCTGATGTTCTGTTTTGACTTTCGAGCAAGTAAGACACTTGCTGACATAAGTGGCGATTTCGGCTTTCATGTTTGGCCACCAATAGAATTCCTTGATGCCGTGGTACATCTTATCGGATCCGGGATGAATAGAATATTTAGACTTGTGAGCCTCGTCCATCACCAAGTCTCTTAGGTTCCCAAAACTGGGCAACCAGATTCGGTTTGAGAAATACCTAATCCCGTTAGGTTTGATTTCAAATTGTTTGTCAATGCCCCGCAAGGCTTCATTTTTGATGTTTTCAGCTTTCAGGGCTTCGATCTGAGCTGTATGAATTTGAATGGTAAGATCGTTATGAATGGTCATACTGAGGGCTCGGACTCGAAGTGGTTTAGGTCGTTCCTTTCGACTGAGGGCATCGGCTACAACATTAGCCTTCCCTGGATGGTACTTGATCTCACAATCGTAATCGGTAAGCAACTCGACCCATCGACGTTGCCTCATATTGAGATCCTTCTGATCGAAGATATGTTGGAGACTTTTATGATCGGTAAAGATAGTGCACTTAGTGCCGTAGAGGTAATATCTCCAGATTTTGAGAGCAAAAACGACAGCTCCAAGTTCGAGATCATGAGTGGTGTAGTTCTTTTCGTGAATTTTTAGCTGTCGTGAGGCATAGGCAATAACTTTATCTCGTTGCATCAATACGCAACCGAGACCTTGGTGAGAAGCATCACAGTATACCACGAAGTCATCGGTGCCTTCGGGTAAGGATAGAATTGGAGCACTGCAAAGCTTTTGTTTCAGAAGTTGGAATGCTGACTCTTGTTTCTCGGTCCAATCGAACCTTTTGTCCTTCTGTGTCAGTACCGTGAGTGGCTGAGCTATTTTAGAGAAATTTTCGATAAATCGCCGATAGTACCCAGCAAGACCCAAGAATTGTCGTACTTCAGTTGCAGAGGTGGGTGCTTGCCAGTCTTTGATAGCCTCGATTTTTGATGGGTCCACGTGAATTCCCTGACTGTCGATCACGTGACCAAGAAATTGAACGGTTTGGATCCAGAACTCACACTTAGAGAATTTAGCATAAAGCTCCTCGTGTCTAAGTAGTTCAAGGATGGTTCTGAGGTGTTGCGCATGTTCTTGCTCGTTGCGCGAGTAAATGAGTATGTCATCGATAAAGACAATGACAAACTTATCGAGGTAAGGTTTGCACACCCGGTTCATGAGGTCCATGAATACAGCCGGTGCGTTGGTTAGACCAAAGGGCATCACTTGGAATTCGTAGTGCCCGTAACGAGTTCTGAAAGCAGTTTTTGGAATATCGGTGTCGCGAACTTGTAACTGATGATAACCTGATCGCAGGTCGATTTTTGAGTAGAAACTTGAACCCTGAAGTTGGTCGAATAGATCATCAATGCGAGGAAGTGGATAACGGTTCTTGATGGTCAATTTATTCAACTCTCGATAGTCGATGCACATTCGGAATGAACCGTCCTTCTTTTTGACAAATAAGACCGGAGCTCCCCAAGGTGAAGAACTCGGTCTAATGAATCCTCGATCCAGCAGTTCATGTAACTGAGAGGACAACTCCTGAAGTTCGGATGGGGCTAAACGGTATGGTGCGCGGGCCACCGGTGCGGCACCCGGCACGAGATCGATTGAGAACTCAACCTGTCTAGACGGAGGTAGACCAGGTAGTTCTTCCGGAAAGACTTCGGGAAAGTCTCTAACAATCGGCACATCCTCAAGTCGTTTCTCCTCCGACTTCTTCTCGGTGATGTGTGCGAGTATGGCAGGGTAACCCTTTCTCAGAAATTTTCGGGTTTTTAAGCAGGAGATTATATTGAGTCCCGTCCCACCGGTCTCCCCCTGTATGATCAAGGTTCCACCGACGGCGAGTGGGATACGGACGATCTTATCGTGACAAATGATTTCAGCTCGATGTTTGGACAACCAGTCCATTCCAATAATGACGTCGAAACTTCCGATTTCAATGGGTATAAGGTCGATCGAAAAGATTTTGTCAGCTAGGTTTAAAGTGCAATTAGGTATCACACTGGTGGTTTCTACAAGTTTTCCATTGGCTAGCTCTACAGTGTACTTAACATCTAAGGCAACAGGAGTGATGTCAAGTAATGGGCAAAAATCATCGGAGATAAAGCTTCTATCAGCACCAGTATCAAATAGAACAGAAGCAGTTAAGTTGTTGAGGAGGAACATACCCGAGACCACATTCGGGTCCTGGCGGGCGTCCCCAGATTTGATGACGAAAGCTCTACTGCGAGTGTTGTTGTTGTTGTTGTTGCGGTTGTTGTTGTTGTTGTTCTTCAGTTTTGGGCACGAGTCCCTGAAATGCCCAGGTTTCCCACACTCAAAGCATACTTTGGGTGGTCTGGTGTTGTTGTTGGAATTGTTGTTGGCAGGTGAGCGGCAATCTTTGGTGAGGTGGCCGTACCTCTTGCAGTTGTTGCAAAAGGGACCACAGGAACCCTCATGGTGACGGCTGCACTTGGGACAATACGGTTTGCTCCCAGTGTAACCCCGGATGATGTCAGTGGTGGTGTTGTAGGCTTTGATGGTGTCGGGTTTCTTGTTTTGTTGGTTGGAGTGGTTGTTGTGGTAGTCAGACCACTTGCGTTTGTTGTTTTGGGAGGATGAAGCGGGTGGTTCAGAATCTTGGCTCATAGACATCAGGTCTTGGGCCAATGAGATTGCACCGTCAATGGTGGTTGGTTTGGAAGAGATGACGTGTCCCCGAACAAAATCAGGGAGACCAAGGGCGTACTTCCTGATTTTATCAGGTTCAGTGCTCACCATAGCTGGACGGAGGGCAGCTAATTGTTGAAATCTGGTGGTATAACCATCGATGTCACCACCCTGAACCTTTAAGTTCCAGAACTCCTCATCTAGCTTTTGGAGTTTGGCGATAGAGCAGTATTTGGCAGTGAGTTTTGCCTTCAATTCCTCCCAAGTGAGTTGGTAGGCAATGTCAGCACCCACTGATTGGGTATATGAATTCCACCAAGAGTGGGCATCATCTTCAAGAGAGCAGGTGGCGAAGTTTACTTTGTCGTTCTCCGCGCATTTACTGACACGGAAAACAGTTTCCATTTTCTCGAACCATCTGATCAGTCCGATGGCTCCTTCAGAACCCTTGAAGCTCGAGGGTTTGCAGCTTTGGAAGTCCTTGTAAGAACAAGGTTTGACGGCAGAGGTTCCAGCGGTATCGCTGTTTCTTGTGGAGTTTGGTGGGGTATTCCGAGCTAAGGCTTCAGTAACAGCCTGGGTTATGAGTGAGGTAATCTGTGCATCGGTGTAAGGTCTGGTCTTTGGCGGCATGATTCTTCAATAAAAGAAATGAAGATACATGAGATTTTGCAAGAAAGTTGTATTTATCACAGATGTACATGTATAAGAGCAGTAATACATAACATCAACAGGAATAATGGCAATTAATATGAGTCGAAAACAGCAAGAATACTTGATAGATGATACGAGTTTAAAGGTTACATCCTACAGATGTATTACAAAAGATGTCGGGAATTGTTACATCCGGCCGAATTATAGAGTAGCGCGTAGATAGTTACTAGATTACAGGGTAGATTACAAGACAAAGACTACACTAGTCTTAACGTAGATTAATCTGTTCCATCATCGTGACAAGACGGTCCACAGTGTTTGCAAGCCTGCTAGCTTGTCGGGCGTTGTCTTCTGCTAGTGCAAGTCGTTGTGTTAGTCCGCGCGCATACTCTTCTGCTTCATGTGAGCGTTGCTCACATTCTTCCATCCTTTGTTGTAGAAGGGCATTTTCCACCCTTATTTCTATAATTTGGTTGCGAAGGACATCCATGTTGTTGTTTGTGGTTTCAAGGTCGTCGGAGACTTGTTCTATGCGTTCGAGAGATGTAAGTCTCCAGTTTTCGTTTGTTTCCTGCAACACGACATCCATGGTGCGAAGTCGTTGCTCGTGTTGATTCACCCTAGCGGCTAGAGCCGGCAAGGTGGAGTGAGTGGAGTACAGGCCAGCTCGAGGCAACCTGGAGTTCCTCCTTGCTACCATTGGGTTCTGCGACCCGGATTGAGAACGAGATGAATTTGATGGTGTGTTTGCCATTTCTGAGACAAAGCGTTAGTAAGATTGAGGCCTATATTCATATAGTTCCTATATAATATAGCCTATTGAGTGTCTAGCATAAACATGTTTAAGTCTCGGTTCTCTCGAGGTCAGAGTCTTCTATTGTACCCTGTTCAGCCATAATGTAACACCCGGTCAAAAAGGCCAATTTTCGCGCCTATTTTAAACTTTAAACAATCGTATTTAGTACGTATTACTTTTAAATAATGTGTTATTATTTTTAATAAACGTTATTTACACGGGAAATATTAAACTAATGTAGAACATAAATCGTTTTGTTTAAAACGTATTTTAGTTGGACGAAACTTAAATACTTTCGTATCATTTAAAAATGATATATATAAAAACTAAAATAACTCGAACAACTTAAATTTAAACATTTTATTTTTATAAAATGTTCCAATTCGAAACCATTATTAATTGTACGAATAAATATTACGAAATTAAAAACATTATTTATTTTGCGAACGGGTACGAAAACACGGGTATTTTATACCGCAAATTGGGGAAACCAACCCCCACAAAATGTGAGGGCCGGCCTCCCCCTTCCCCATTTATTTTTCTTTTTCTTTTTCTTCACCTCTCATCTCTATCTCTTTCTCTCTAAAAATACCAAAACAACAACCACAAAAATCATCACAAATCATCATCATAATTTCGGATTCATCATCACCAAGGTCGGAATCATCATCAAGAACAACAACATCAAGTGTTCATCATCATCATCAAGCTCCATTTCCCCCATTTTCTCCATTTTCGGATTTAAACCAAAAAGGTATGAAAAACCTTCGATCCATCTTCATATTCATGTTTATATCACTCTATACACCGTATATTATCATTATATAAGTTTATCATTGTCAGATCTGTGGTTTTGAGGCTCGATCCGTGATTTTGGGTGAAAACCCGTCGAACAGCCTTAAGTGTCGCCCACAGACCAAAAACAGTAATAGCGTCACTTAGTGTCGCTATGCCTTTGCCGCCTTATAGCGTCACTACTTAAGTGACGCTATCAAACACACACCGTCACTTCTTAAGTGTCGCACCTAGTGCCGCATGAAACCCGAATTATACCGTCACTTGTTTAGTGACGCTATCAACCTTACGATACCGACACTTCTTGAGTGTCGCTATTCACTGACTGACGCATCTACGCGTAACTTACCAAGTGCCGCATTGTAACACCCCGCAAATTTAAACACGATTAATTAAATTAATCACTTGCATTATTAGGCTAATTCCCTACTTGAGTGAATTCACAACACATTTTAGAGGTAAGTCTAGCATAGCCCAACTAGTTAGTACGCGCAGTATTACGTATTCGTAATTAGTTGTAATTACGTACAGAACAAATTGGAAACAAACGCGACAAAAACGTACGACTGTTGGTGAACAAAATTATTTAATAAAACGAAATTATTAAATAACTTAGTAACTAATGAATATTTTGTCAAAAAATATTTACCAATTTATTTTATAACGCAAAACGTCAAAACGTATAATTAAAATCAAACAAAGTTTGAAATTTTATAACTTAATTCAATTTGGTTTTATAAAAAGATTCTAATTAAAAATATAAAGAAATATGTAATTAAAATGTATTAATTTAAAATAAAATAACATTTAACGATCGGGTAAACAAACACGGAGCGCAAACACAGAGGCAGAAAATGAGGAACAAAACCCCATCCACCTCCTCCTTTTCTTTCACTTTCACCATCCACTCTCTCTCTCTCTTCTTTTCTTTTCTCCTCCTTCTCTCTAAAACTCATTCAAAAATCACACAAATCACACCAAAACTACGCTAAAACGACGCCGAATCACCATACTCCTTTGGAATTAAACGACCACGAGACTCCGATCTACATTTCTATCTTTTCGGATTTCAAATCCGACACTCGTAAGTTTCCGACAAATCCCGCAAATCTTTAGATTTCAAAGTTATAATTGCTACTTAGTGTTTACTATACTTAGATTTACATGTTTTAGTGTTTTATACAACCGAAAACGTCCGAAATCGACCCAAAACTCGTTATTTTCTCGCTGTTCGTCGAACAGGCGACTACGTCGCATTGGGACCGAAAACAGTACTGCGACGTAGGCCTCTACGTCGCATTACCCTTCCTTACGTCGCACATAGCGACGCAGACCACTACGTCGCATTAAATTGCGAACGTCGCCTATGCGACGTAACCCATGACGTCGCAAAACCTGAATGCGACGTAGACCCGTACGTCGCACCCTACGTCGCATAACCACCCAGCGTCGCACCTTACGTCGCTAAAAACAGAAAGTTTAAAAACTTGTTTTCACTAAGTGTCGAACTAACCGAAAACGCATATCTTTATACAAATTCGATTCACGAGCCTTACAAACAATTTAAACATACTTGCTTTATCGAAATGTTGATTTCAAACTTTCACCAACGAGTCGTATACATTTTCTTAAACAACGAAATACAAAGATTAAACAAACGATTTGGACATGACTTGGTTGTACGAACACTAGTATGGATGATTAGCTTAGACATCCACATACTTATTAAATCTCGTACGTTTAGGACGTTAGGAGATTTCAGACTGTACTTGGGCTTAGGTTTGCTAGCACTCGCACAACTGCTTAAACTCAACAGGTGAGTTCACAGCCCCTACTTTTACTGATTTAACTACTTTTGAACAGGGGTGGAAAACATAGACAACTGTTTTACTGCTTTGCCATAACTACTTTTACTATATGATTATTTATCATACTGTTTACTCGAACGACTAGAGTACTTGAACTGTTAAACTGTTATACGAACTGCCACTTAACTGCCTTTGGCACAATTATACAAACTGTTTATGACTGCGGTCAACTACTTCAATTGTCTGAACTTAATGGTATTTCATACGAAAACTGAACTGAGAACATGCTGGAGAACGACCAGCTACATACTTTTATTACTAGCTTTTATGAAACAACATTCTCACGCACGCACAGAAAGTCCCTACTTCTTGGGCACGGTGCCATCCTACGTCTTGGGTGAAGGCTCTACTTCTTGAGCAGATGGGTCCTACGTCTTGGATGCCAGTCCTACTTCTTGGACACAACTATACAAGTCCCTACGTCTTGGGCACATACATAGAAGTCCCTACTTCTTGGGCAACACTATAGGTCCTACTTCTTGGACAAACGATTAAATCCCTATTCCTTGGGTAAACTAATAGGGTACTGCTTTCCTACGAAACTTAAACTGTGTTTTGGGCGAACGACCCACTAAACTTATACTTTTGGGCAACATCCCAACGAAACATACCTACTACTAGGATACGTACAATCCTACAGAACATACTTGAAAATAGGATACTGCTTTCCTACAACTTATAGGATACGAACATTCCTACAAACAACTATTTAAGAATGTAACGGATTTCAGAAACTATACTTTTGGGTGACATCCCAACGATACAATATAAACAACAGTGGTTTATCATAACTGGGCTTGTAAACATAAAACCTGTGAATTCACTCAACCTCGTTGTTGACTTTTACTATGTTTTTCAGGGAATTAGCTGCGCATGTAAGATCGCCAACACACATGGAGAACTAGGCGACCCTTGAAGATTAGGATGCCAACTTTTTGGGAAAACATATGGATTTCTCTAGTATAACTGAAACTGTTTTGTCATATTCTAGAAATCCACTTTTGTAAACTCACTACTTTTAACTTATACGATCCGATGAATCGTAAACTTTGTAATTAACACTTTTGGCATCTTAATGTATATTGTTCTGTTGTAATCATAAGCTCTGATACGTATGCATGCTTTGTTGTTGTGACACCCCATACTTAAACTAAACGCTTCCGCTAAACGATAATTTGGGGGTGTTACAGATTGGTATCAGAGCCATTGGTTATAGCGAACTAGGAAACTTTAGGTGACTTAGAAACCTAGAGTCCTAGACTATAGCCTTGGCTAGAACGTACATGCATACATACATTTGCATACATCTAAACTATCGTTACGATACCTCGATATGCGTGAACTGTTCACCACATTCGACTCGTTCATTGTACTCTGATCTCATATGAACCTGATCGTGATTAAACGGTTGATGAAAAGAAGTATGTATTTGGCATCATATAATGACGCCTGGCCAACGTGATTATATCATACTAAGTACATATGGGTGTTTCATAGTCGTAAGATACGTGACGGGGATTCGACAAATTTTGCTTGATACTCGAAAACTTGAAATATGTGAAACTTTATTCCTCACATATTCTTTATTGGCATTGACTTCTGCATCTTTTCATCGCAGAACGTCAGCATGCCGCCTAAACAAAGAAATACTCGAAACAGTCGACGAAATTCTCCACCTGTACCTCCAGAAACAACCGAACAAATCATCGAACGCCGCGTGGCTGAGGCTATTGCTCAGTACGAGGCTAGCAGAAATCGTGAAAACCCAACCAACAACAGTGGAGCTACCCCCGTCAACAGCGAAACTCCAACTAATATCCAGCAGGGGTGTTCCTACAAAACCTTTCAGTCTTGTAAACCTAGCACCTTCACCGGGACCGAAGGGGCCATTGGCCTGGTCCACTGGATTGAGAAAATGGAATCGGTGATCGACATTAGCGACTGTGCCACCGACAAAATTGTGAAATACGCCACCTGCACTTTAGCCGACAAAGCGCTAACCTGGTGGAACGCTCAAGTCCAGATTATGGGACGCCCAGCTGCTCATTCCATGACCTGGGTAACTCTGAAGCAGATGATGATGGAGGAATTTTGCCCTCCCAACGAGATGCAGAAACTCGAAACCGAGTTTTGGAACATTCAGATGATCGGAGCTGACATTTCCGGTTACACAACTAGATTTCAGGAGCTTGCACGTCTGGTGCCTCATATGGTAACCCCCGAGAGCAAACGCATTGAGCGTTACAACAGGGGTTTGGCACCACAAATCCGAGGCATGGTTATGTCCTCCAAACCCGCCACTTTTAGGAGCGCAGTGGATCTGGCTCACAGCTTAACCGACGATGCGGTCGAAATTGGAACCCTGAAAGCTATCACAGGGAAAGCTGAACTTAACCGTACTGATGCGGGCGACAGCAAACGCAAATGGCACAGTGAGAACAACGACCGTCAGGGTCAACAAAACAGGAACGTGGGAAACACTCGAGCCTACGTCGCCATCACTAACACTGAACCGAAACCATACCTAGGCAAAAGGCCTAAATGCGGAAAATGCGAAAGGCATCATGAGGGTAACTGTACTCTCTGCGACAGATGCAACCAATGGGGACATCGAGCTCAAACCTGCAAAGCCAACCTCTCCGCTCGAACAAACAATGGGTGTTTCGAGTGCGGTGAGCCCGGACACTATCGAAACCAATGTCCAAAACTGAACAACACCCAGAACAACCCCGGAAACAACAACCACATCGCAACCATCCCACCGGCTCGTGGCCGCGCATACATCCTCCGTGCACCGGAAACTGTTGCGGACTATGGCAAACACGGTATGTCTTACCAACTCTTGCTACGATTTAACGTTTCGTTTATTCGAATGTCGATTCGAACACAACATTTGGTAAACTCTGAACACGAAACGAAACACACAACATATTGAACTATGCCGCGAGCATACTTAAACCAATTGAACTTCTATGGCAACAATTGAACGCCACGCAAACTATGGTTAACGACATGACTTATCGGAGAACATACGCCGCGGGCGATCCGACTTGATTTTTAAATCTCGGGACGAGATTTCTCTAACAAGGGGAGAATGTAACACCCCGCAAATTTAAACACGATTAATTAAATTAATCACTTGCATTATTAGGCTAATTCCCTACTTGAGTGAATTCACAACACATTTTAGAGGTAAGTCTAGCATAGCCCAACTAGTTAGTACGCGCAGTATTACGTATTCGTAATTAGTTGTAATTACGTACAGAACAAATTGGAAACAAACGCGACAAAAACGTACGACTGTTGGTGAACAAAATTATTTAATAAAACGAAATTATTAAATAACTTAGTAACTAATGAATATTTTGTCAAAAAATATTTACCAATTTATTTTATAACGCAAAACGTCAAAACGTATAATTAAAATCAAACAAAGTTTGAAATTTTATAACTTAATTCAATTTGGTTTTATAAAAAGATTCTAATTAAAAATATAAAGAAATATGTAATTAAAATGTATTAATTTAAAATAAAATAACATTTAACGATCGGGTAAACAAACACGGAGCGCAAACACAGAGGCAGAAAATGAGGAACAAAACCCCATCCACCTCCTCCTTTTCTTTCACTTTCACCATCCACTCTCTCTCTCTCTTCTTTTCTTTTCTCCTCCTTCTCTCTAAAACTCATTCAAAAATCACACAAATCACACCAAAACTACGCTAAAACGACGCCGAATCACCATACTCCTTTGGAATTAAACGACCACGAGACTCCGATCTACATTTCTATCTTTTCGGATTTCAAATCCGACACTCGTAAGTTTCCGACAAATCCCGCAAATCTTTAGATTTCAAAGTTATAATTGCTACTTAGTGTTTACTATACTTAGATTTACATGTTTTAGTGTTTTATACAACCGAAAACGTCCGAAATCGACCCAAAACTCGTTATTTTCTCGCTGTTCGTCGAACAGGCGACTACGTCGCATTGGGACCGAAAACAGTACTGCGACGTAGGCCTCTACGTCGCATTACCCTTCCTTACGTCGCACATAGCGACGCAGACCACTACGTCGCATTAAATTGCGAACGTCGCCTATGCGACGTAACCCATGACGTCGCAAAACCTGAATGCGACGTAGACCCGTACGTCGCACCCTACGTCGCATAACCACCCAGCGTCGCACCTTACGTCGCTAAAAACAGAAAGTTTAAAAACTTGTTTTCACTAAGTGTCGAACTAACCGAAAACGCATATCTTTATACAAATTCGATTCACGAGCCTTACAAACAATTTAAACATACTTGCTTTATCGAAATGTTGATTTCAAACTTTCACCAACGAGTCGTATACATTTTCTTAAACAACGAAATACAAAGATTAAACAAACGATTTGGACATGACTTGGTTGTACGAACACTAGTATGGATGATTAGCTTAGACATCCACATACTTATTAAATCTCGTACGTTTAGGACGTTAGGAGATTTCAGACTGTACTTGGGCTTAGGTTTGCTAGCACTCGCACAACTGCTTAAACTCAACAGGTGAGTTCACAGCCCCTACTTTTACTGATTTAACTACTTTTGAACAGGGGTGGAAAACATAGACAACTGTTTTACTGCTTTGCCATAACTACTTTTACTATATGATTATTTATCATACTGTTTACTCGAACGACTAGAGTACTTGAACTGTTAAACTGTTATACGAACTGCCACTTAACTGCCTTTGGCACAATTATACAAACTGTTTATGACTGCGGTCAACTACTTCAATTGTCTGAACTTAATGGTATTTCATACGAAAACTGAACTGAGAACATGCTGGAGAACGACCAGCTACATACTTTTATTACTAGCTTTTATGAAACAACATTCTCACGCACGCACAGAAAGTCCCTACGTCTTGGGCAAACAGAAAGTCCCTACTTCTTGGGCACGGTGCCATCCTACGTCTTGGGTGAAGGCTCTACTTCTTGAGCAGATGGGTCCTACGTCTTGGATGCCAGTCCTACTTCTTGGACACAACTATACAAGTCCCTACGTCTTGGGCACATACATAGAAGTCCCTACTTCTTGGGCAACACTATAGGTCCTACTTCTTGGACAAACGATTAAATCCCTATTCCTTGGGTAAACTAATAGGGTACTGCTTTCCTACGAAACTTAAACTGTGTTTTGGGCGAACGACCCACTAAACTTATACTTTTGGGCAACATCCCAACGAAACATACCTACTACTAGGATACGTACAATCCTACAGAACATACTTGAAAATAGGATACTGCTTTCCTACAACTTATAGGATACGAACATTCCTACAAACAACTATTTAAGAACGTAACGGATTTCAGAAACTATACTTTTGGGTGACATCCCAACGATACAATATAAACAACAGTGGTTTATCATAACTGGGCTTGTAAACATAAAACCTGTGAATTCACTCAACCTCGTTGTTGACTTTTACTATGTTTTTCAGGGAATTAGCTGCGCATGTAAGATCGCCAACACACATGGAGAACTAGGCGACCCTTGAAGATTAGGATGCCAACTTTTTGGGAAAACATATGGATTTCTCTAGTATAACTGAAACTGTTTTGTCATATTCTAGAAATCCACTTTTGTAAACTCACTACTTTTAACTTATACGATCCGATGAATCGTAAACTTTGTAATTAACACTTTTGGCATCTTAATGTATATTGTTCTGTTGTAATCATAAGCTCTGATACGTATGCATGCTTTGTTGTTGTGACACCCCATACTTAAACTAAACGCTTCCGCTAAACGATAATTTGGGGGTGTTACACGCATGAAATCCAAATTATACCGTCACTTGATAAGTGACGCACTATACCGACACTCCCTAAGTGACGCTATATGCGTCACTAACCCGATAGCGACACTTCTGAAGTGTCGCTAAAATACTGAATTTTCCAAACTTCTGAGTCACTAGCCTAGTGACGCTATAAACCCCTCAGTGACGCATGAAGTGCCGCTATTATCAGTTTTTGAAATAAAAACTCACTTTTAAAATGTCAAACTTATCCGGAAACATATACGCAATTATATACGAATCGAAACGCGTTTAAACGAGGTTATTTATACGAAAAACACTATAATTATATTTTCAAAATATAATTCCAATACGTTACGAACGAACCGAACTTTCTTACACACTTTGAAACGTAAACGCGTGTCAAACACACTGAGTACGACTTAACAGATTAAGCAAACGAATTGGATAATTTATGTCTATATACTTATACAGAACCTCACGTGTTTAGGACACTAGGAGGTCTTCATTTCACACGCGCGTAACTTAAGGGTTGCTAGCTCTCCAGGTGAGTTCATAGCCCCTCCTTTTACTGTTTTTCACTGATTTTGGGGGAGATACATACTCATGATTTACTTACTTTTCATTGATAAATGAAATTACAACTTACAACTGCTTTACAACTGTTTGCAAATGACATGTTAGACTCCAACACTCTTGAGACAACCGTACATAATATGCAACTAAGTGTGCCTTAGCTAAACAACAACTGAAATTATACAAGCAACATCGCTTAAACACTCGTCACATCGGCGAGACATTATTACTAGAATTGGTTAGTTTACTCGTGAAACACAACATTGAGACCATACTCACTAGTCATGACACGTTTCATGGAACAGAATAACAATACACATAATCATAGTACTGCCAGTACTCTTCGACAACTAGGTGATGTATTGACACACTTAGGTATGAATTACTACCCCGAATGACTAGGTGACATTTATACACATTTGGATTTCACTTACTACACCCATCCTCTAGGTGGTGATTAGTCACACTTAGATACATTGTGAACATTAAACTTTACTCATAGGTGTAGATTGTTAGATTGCACCTTCAACATTACCGTAGGGTAATAAACGCACATAAATTGAGTGTAGTGTTTATCTGTAGATATCTTACACTAATTTATGCATACATAAACTGTACAGCACGTTGTGCTACTACCGAGCCCGTGGGGCCATTACTGGGCGCGTTGCGCTACTTCCGGGCACGTTGTGCTACTTCCGGGCACGTTGTGCTACTTCCGGGTTCGTTGAACCACTACTTGGCACGTAGTGCTACTTACGATTTCATGTACATGTTGATGTACACACGTTTACACTATTAAGCACGCGGTGCTTCGCTATATATATATGTACTCACCCTGTTTACACCATTAAGCACGTAGTGCTTCATTAACGATAAACAAGCATGTAATGCTTCATATGATCACACGGTAGGCATGTTATGCTACTGCAGAGCCTGTAAGGCCATCACTGGGCGCGTTGCGCTACTTCCGGGCACGTTGTGCTACTTCCGGGCACGTTGTGCTACTTCCGGGTTCGCTGAACCACTACTTGGCACGTGGTGCTACATTTGATTACTTATACATGTTGATGTATACATACTATTACCTTACTAAGCACGTGGTGCTTCATATCTATGCATACATATTACGTACATCAGGCACGGAGTGCCTCACTACATTTGACCTTAAGCACGTAGTGCTTCATTTGTTATCCAGTTAAGCACGTGGTGCTCTAGAACATAAAGTAGGCACGTAGTGCTACTTTCATTACTTGTATACTTGCAGGATAATCCGATGGATTATTGGGATTCGGGATACTTACTAAACAAGCAACATATGTCGTGGTTCCTACATGGGTAGTTGACCTAATTCTAGGAACCAGTACCCCTACGTAAAGACTCATAGACGATGTATACTAAACTCCACTACCTAGTAAATAATATGGTTAGGGTAACCTACACCATGATATATATAACTTTTATAATGTCTTTGCAAACTCATTAAATCTAAATACACGGTGGATAACCGCTTTTTATAATACGGACGGTATTATCACACGATTTCATATTAAACTCTCTGTGAACTCACCAGCTTTATAGCTGACCTGTTTTAGTATGTATTCTCAGGTGGCCAGCAGGATTAGGACCACTACAAGCTATGCTAGCTCGAGTCGCATGTTTTCAAACATTTGGGACAACACTGCATTTACTTTTGTATTTCAAATTATGTATTTGAAAATCATTATCAACTTTGTAAACGTTTTATTTGGTAAATGTATAACTATTTTCAACGTCTCATTTAGAGTCGTTCATTATATATCTTTGTGCTTGTGATATTTGATTTAGTAACACCCGACCCGATCGCTTCCGCAAACCGAAATTTGAGGGTGTTACAGATTGGTATCAGAGCCTAAGGTTATAGTGAACTAGGTTGCATTTAGTGGGCCTAGACTATGACCGTTAGGCTGTATTCCTCATTAGGTATGACTGGTTCAGGAATTACATCATACGAGTTTAATTTAACATAGCGTAGCTAACTATGTACAATTAAATAAAGATGATGTAAGATCTGAAAGGGGTTATACTGAAACAGGAATGCGTAGTTGACTCTGATTGCTAATTGCTAGACACCCTAGGCTATTATATGTACTGTAGGTATATATGAATAGGCCTTACGTGTATATTATTCCTACATATCTGTATACATGTAGGTACGATTACATCTTACATAATTCCGCTGTAGTACTGATATATACTTTCGAAGTGGCATATCGCCAGCTTCCCAACCTTTGCGACTTGACCTCAAATTTTGACCAGATTAGTCACGACTGATTAGTATTGCGAGGGATACTCGTAATGACTAAGTCCACGAATTACCTTCAAACTTACTGACGGCCTGAGGGCTATACTTGTGTAACATAATGGCACGTGATGCCACGATTTTAGGGTATGTTGATACCACGATTTGAGCACGTTAGTGCAAACCTCATAGTATGTTAATACTACAAATAATAGCATGTTGATGCTACACTCACAGTACATGGGTACTGCAATTACGGTGCCGTGGGCACTACATTACGGCACATGGTGCTGCGTTTCATAGTACTTTTGTACTACAATCTGATTTCATTACGGTGCTTCGGGCACTACATTTTAGCACGCTGTGCTACACCCAGGCTCGATGAGCTACTATTCATTATACATGTAGACTTGTTATAGTTGCATGTACGACTTACGTATATACATATACACTTACTTAGCTGGGCACGAGGTGCCACACCTGACTTTTACTACGCACGTATACTTGTATAGTTACGTGTACACCATATATGTATATATGACTACTCTACTGGACACGAGGTGTCCCACTCGATTACTTTACATATGAACACTCACTGTAGGCACTTGTACACTTATACGCATACGTGATTACATTACTAGGCACGAAGTGCCAAACCACGACTACTAAGGCATGTGATGCCTCGTTCGATGAGTGCAGTCTAATTCATTAGGATTGCATCTATAATACCTTAGTACTACATTATATAGTCTGTTAGACTACGATAACAACATGAACTCGATAGAAACGAAAACTGTCATATAAAAATCACGTAACGCGGGACGATGTCCGCCACACACAAAACTGGAAACCTCAACTTAGATACGGATATAGAATCTTATCTCACACTTATAAAATACTAAGGAAAAATCAACTCTATCACGACAACTTACACACATTTGCCTTTTCTTAAAGGAACATGTCTTCAAGACAACTAACTTTCAACGAGGCTGATCTCGCCCGATACATTGCTCAAGGAGTGACCGATGCGTTACTCTCCCGAAATTTACGAACTGACGGCGATGCCGCACTGAATAACCCACTCCAAACGAGGCCCTGCACTTATAAAGAATTTATGAGGTGCAAACCACTACATTTCTCGGGAACCGAAGGAGCTATTGGCTTAACTAGGTGGATTGAGAAAATGGAATCCATATTCTGTCTCTGCGAATGCCCTGACGACCGCAAGGTCAGACTCTCTACCTGCACTTTTGAGGAAGGTGCACTTACCTGGTGGAACACCCAAGTTCATTCCATGAGCACCGACGTTGCTTACAGGATGCATTGGGAGGAACTGAAACAAATGCTCAAGGAAGAGTACTGCCCTAACGAGGAAATACATCGACTCGAGGTGGAACTCTGGAGCCTCACTGTAAAAGGGAATGACATCACCTCATACACCACTCGATTCCAACAATTGGCACCTTTATGCCCAAACCTAGTAAACTCAGAGTCCACGCGTATCAGAAGGTATATTCTAGGTCTCCCTGAACCTATTCGAGGGAACGTCATCTCATCCGCACCTACAACCACCCGAAAAGCCATACGTTTAGCTCATGAACTAATGGCGATGAAAGCCGACAACGAGTCACACCCTCGATCTCCTAATCCCTATGGCAAAAGGAAATGGGATGGAAATCCCAGCAATAGCCACCAGCTAACCTTAAGACCTGAACCTGTACCACTCAATATAATCAAGCCCGGAGAAAAGAAATACAAGGGAAACAAACCCTTCTGCCCCAAATGCGAAAGCCATCATACGGGGGCATGTGGCACGCCATGCAAAAGGTGCACAAGCTATGGGCACCCAACTAAGAACTGCAGAGTCCCTACCACTATCTCAAACCCTAACGGCCCGAAGGTCTGTTTCGAATGCGGAGACTCTGGACACCTCAAAAGGGACTGCCCTAAAAATTGTCAACGACGCCTGACTAACCTCTGATTACTACTATGGGTGCGTCATTCATCTAGAACTTAACAATTTTAATTTACATTAAGTACGTGTTACTGATTACTAAATACCGTGTGGCATTGATTTAGTGCCGAATGTACTATAGGGCTAGTTTACCTAGGCCAACATAAACGTTTCGAGTTTGCTTTCAGCAGACTAGCTAATTTATTATCCGCTGGATATTTGGTCCTGATAGGACGATTCATAAAACGGTCACTATGTGACAACTATCTAGTCCTGAATGGACTACGACGTAAACGTTTAACTAGTAACCACAAATTAATCATACCTCGAACAAACAACATTGCCCGAACTTAAGTACAATGATAAAACACAACTCAGTCATGGATTGACTGCCTCCAAACTCGATATAGACATTGTATGTCTACTACCTATTTGGCAAATCTCTCGTACGTGCATTGCTCCCCAGACTCCTCGCGACCACGACATCACTTTAAATTTCGGGACGAAATTTTCTTAACAGGGGGAGAATGTAACACCCGGTCAAAAAGGCCAATTTTCGCGCCTATTTTAAACTTTAAACAATCGTATTTAGTACGTATTACTTTTAAATAATGTGTTATTATTTTTAATAAACGTTATTTACACGGGAAATATTAAACTAATGTAGAACATAAATCGTTTTGTTTAAAACGTATTTTAGTTGGACGAAACTTAAATACTTTCGTATCATTTAAAAATGATATATATAAAAACTAAAATAACTCGAACAACTTAAATTTAAACATTTTATTTTTATAAAATGTTCCAATTCGAAACCATTATTAATTGTACGAATAAATATTACGAAATTAAAAACATTATTTATTTTGCGAACGGGTACGAAAACACGGGTATTTTATACCGCAAATTGGGGAAACCAACCCCCACAAAATGTGAGGGCCGGCCTCCCCCTTCCCCATTTATTTTTCTTTTTCTTTTTCTTCACCTCTCATCTCTATCTCTTTCTCTCTAAAAATACCAAAACAACAACCACAAAAATCATCACAAATCATCATCATAATTTCGGATTCATCATCACCAAGGTCGGAATCATCATCAAGAACAACAACATCAAGTGTTCATCATCATCATCAAGCTCCATTTCCCCCATTTTCTCCATTTTCGGATTTAAACCAAAAAGGTATGAAAAACCTTCGATCCATCTTCATATTCATGTTTATATCACTCTATACACCGTATATTATCATTATATAAGTTTATCATTGTCAGATCTGTGGTTTTGAGGCTCGATCCGTGATTTTGGGTGAAAACCCGTCGAACAGCCTTAAGTGTCGCCCACAGACCAAAAACAGTAATAGCGTCACTTAGTGTCGCTATGCCTTTGCCGCCTTATAGCGTCACTACTTAAGTGACGCTATCAAACACACACCGTCACTTCTTAAGTGTCGCACCTAGTGCCGCATGAAACCCGAATTATACCGTCACTTGTTTAGTGACGCTATCAACCTTACGATACCGACACTTCTTGAGTGTCGCTATTCACTGACTGACGCATCTACGCGTAACTTACCAAGTGCCGCATGAAATCCAAATTATACCGTCACTTGATAAGTGACGCACTATACCGACACTCCCTAAGTGACGCTATATGCGTCACTAACCCGATAGCGACACTTCTGAAGTGTCGCTAAAATACTGAATTTTCCAAACTTCTGAGTCACTAGCCTAGTGACGCTATAAACCCCTCAGTGACGCATGAAGTGTCGCTATTATCAGTTTTTGAAATAAAAACTCACTTTTAAAATGTCAAACTTATCCGGAAACATATACGCAATTATATACGAATCGAAACGCGTTTAAACGAGGTTATTTATACGAAAAACACTATAATTATATTTTCAAAATATAATTCCAATACGTTACGAACGAACCGAACTTTCTTACACACTTTGAAACGTAAACGCGTGTCAAACACACTGAGTACGACTTAACAGATTAAGCAAACGAATTGGATAATTTATGTCTATATACTTATACGGAACCTCACGTGTTTAGGACACTAGGAGGTCATCATTTCACACGCGCGTAACTTAAGGGTTGCTAGCTCTCCAGGTGAGTTCATAGCCCCTCCTTTTACTGTTTTTCACTGATTTTGGGGGAGATACATACTCATGATTTACTTACTTTTCATTGATAAATGAAATTACAACTTACAACTGCTTTACAACTGTTTGCAAATGACATGTTAGACTCCAACACTCTTGAGACAACCGTACATAATATGCAACTAAGTGTGCCTTAGCTAAACAACAACTGAAATTATACAAGCAACATCGCTTAAACACTCGTCACATCGGCGAGACATTATTACTAGAATTGGTTAGTTTACTCGTGAAACACAACATTGAGACCATACTCACTAGTCATGACACGTTTCATGGAACAGAATAACAATACACATAATCATAGTACTGCCAGTACTCTTCGACAACTAGGTGATGTATTGACACACTTAGGTATGAATTACTACCCCGAATGACTAGGTGACATTTATACACATTTGGATTTCACTTACTACACCCATCCTCTAGGTGGTGATTAGTCACACTTAGATACATTGTGAACATTAAACTTTACTCATAGGTGTAGATTGTTAGATTGCACCTTCAACATTACCGTAGGGTAATAAACGCACATAAATTGAGTGTAGTGTTTATCTGTAGATATCTTACACTAATTTATGCATACATAAACTGTACAGCACGTTGTGCTACTACCGAGCCCGTGGGGCCATTACTGGGCGCGTTGCGCTACTTCCGGGCACGTTGTGCTACTTCCGGGCACGTTGTGCTACTTCCGGGCACGTTGTGCTACTTCCGGGTTCGTTGAACCACTACTTGGCACGTAGTGCTACTTACGATTTCATGTACATGTTGATGTACACACGTTTACACTATTAAGCACGCGGTGCTTCGCTATATATATATGTACTCACCCTGTTTACACCATTAAGCACGTAGTGCTTCATTAACGATAAACAAGCATGTAATGCTTCATATGATCACACGGTAGGCATGTTATGCTACTGCAGAGCCTGTAAGGCCATCACTGGGCGCGTTGCGCTACTTCCGGGCACGTTGTGCTACTTCCGGGCACGTTGTGCTACTTCCGGGTTCGCTGAACCACTACTTGGCACGTGGTGCTACATTTGATTACTTATACATGTTGATGTATACATACTATTACCTTACTAAGCACGTGGTGCTTCATATCTATGCATACATATTACGTACATCAGGCACGGAGTGCCTCACTACATTTGACCTTAAGCACGTAGTGCTTCATTTGTTATCCAGTTAAGCACGTGGTGCTCTGGAACATAAAGTAGGCACGTAGTGCTACTTTCATTACTTGTATACTTGCAGGATAATCCGATGGATTATTGGGATTCGGGATACTTACTAAACAAGCAACATATGTCGTGGTTCCTACATGGGTAGTTGACCTAATTCTAGGAACCAGTACCCCTACGTAAAGACTCATAGACGATGTATACTAAACTCCACTACCTAGTAAATAATATGGTTAGGGTAACCTACACCATGATATATATAACTTTTATAATGTCTTTGCAAACTCATTAAATCTAAATACACGGTGGATAACCGCTTTTTATAATACGGACGGTATTATCACACGATTTCATATTAAACTCTCTGTGAACTCACCAGCTTTATAGCTGACCTGTTTTAGTATGTATTCTCAGGTGGCCAGCAGGATTAGGACCACTACAAGCTATGCTAGCTCGAGTCGCATGTTTTCAAACATTTGGGACAACACTGCATTTACTTTTGTATTTCAAATTATGTATTTGAAAATCATTATCAACTTTGTAAACGTTTTATTTGGTAAATGTATAACTATTTTCAACGTCTCATTTAGAGTCGTTCATTATATATCTTTGTGCTTGTGATATTTGATTTAGTAACACCCGACCCGATCGCTTCCGCAAACCGAAATTTGAGGGTGTTACAGATAGCTCAATTGGTGATACTAAGTGGTAACACTTAGTATTAAAGGTGAGGTCTTGAGTTCAAGCCTCACAACAACCTACTATTGGCTAATAGAGGGGTGGGCCTCAGCAATAGTGATGGGTTGGGGTGCATTGGGCTGCAGACCTAGGGCCCAATAAGCCTCAGCTAGTGGCAGGCCCACCGCCTCCCTCGAGCCCATAGGGCCATCGCGAGGGGTGGGGTGTCACAGAAAAAGTGCACTTTTTCTGTGACACCCCACCCCTCGCGATGGCCCTATGGGCTCGAGGGAGGCGGTGAGCCTGCCACCAGCTGAGGCTTATTGGGCCCTAGGTCTGCAGCCCAATGCATCCCAACCCATCACTATTGCTGAGGCCCACCCCTCTATTAGCCAATAGTAGGTTGTTGTGAGACTTGAACTCAAGACCTCACCTTTAATATCAAGTGTTACCACTTGATATCACCAATTGAGCTGCAGCTCAATTGGTGATATCAAGTGGTAACACTTGATATTAAAGGTGAGGTCTTGAGTTCAAGTCTCACAACAACCTACTATTGGCTAATAGAGGGGTGGGCCTCAGCAATAGTGATGGGTTGGGGTGCATTGGGCTGCAGACCTAGGGCCCAATAAGCCTCAGCTGGTGGCAGGCTCACCGCCTCCCTCGAGCCCATAGGGCCATCGCGAGGGGTGGGGTGTCACACATAACTACTTTCAGATCTTACATCATCTTTGCTTAATTGTACATAGTTGATCAGGCTATGTTAAATTAAACTCGTATGCTGTAATCCCTGAACCAGTCATACCTAATGAGGAATACTGCCTAATGGTCATAGTCTAGGCTCACTAAATGCAACCTAGTTCACTATAACCTTAGGCTCTGATACCAATCTGTAACACCCCCAAATTTAATGATTTGCGGAAGCTTGATTTGGGTGTTACTAATCAATAACAAGGCACAAAGATATATAGTAAACGACTCTATATGCGTCGTTTTAACAGAATATATTGATAATAGAAATGTTTACAACATTTAAAGCTTTACATAGCTCGAGTTTAAATAAAATGAGATTTCAGTACATAAGTACTGGTACAAAATATACTAATGCAAGAAAATCTCAATCTTCTGTATGCTGACTCGAGCTAAATCCTGAAGCAGAAATATCCTACTGCTGGGTACCTGCGATATATGCTAAAAGGTCAGCTATAAAGCTGGTGAGCTCACAGGTTTGAAATCAAGTAATATCGTATGAACCGCAAGATTTAAATAATGAATTGCATCCAGCAATTAAATAATGAATTGCATCCAGCAATTAAATAATGAATTGCATCCAGCAATTTAATGATAATCATCGTGTATACAGCCATGAGCACATAGTTGAGCTTAACTCGAGGGCCGGGTCCCCTATAGAGAATTCCGGGCGAGGTGCCTCCACGAATGCCTAATCAACATTCGTCTTCCCAAATATTAGTACGTCCGTTTACCCGGTTAGTGCTTGCTAACCCGGACGAGGAGGGTCAATCCTATATGGTACCATATACTAATATTCACGCTACAACGTATTAACAACTATGCTGACGGAGGACTTTAAAATGATTAGTTTCGAAAAACTCATGTAGTATATGAAAAGTTGGTACTTGCGTTCATATGTAAAAGTTGAGCAATATATCACACCCCTGAGTAAAACAGTAAAAGAGGGGCTATGAGACTCACCTGAGTCTGTAAGCGTTTAAACAAACGTAAGTTGATTAGCCGAAATGAAGTCCAAAGACTTGTAACCTGAGGGTGTCCACGACACGCGATGGTTATAAATATGATTGGGTATCTCAAAAGATCACCCCAGTAGTTGTTCATCCAACTATAATGTCCAAATCTCCACTATTTGGTTGATAAGTTTAAGTATTTGAAAAGTGTACAGCCCGTTGGTGACGGATTTGTAATAATAATCTCAACTATTATTATTTTGATTTCGTGGCGTCTTACTTGAAAAATGTGTTTTGATTGTGTTTTAGAAGCCGTTACGGAATCTAAGTACGGGGGTCCGGGGGCAGCGCCCCTGGTAGCGGGGTCCAAGGGGCGGCAGCCCCTGGCGGGGTCCAAGGGGCAGAGCCCCTGGCTGGGGTCGAGCTGCCAGGTCAGCTTGGAAAATTTTTATTTCTACTATATTGCTTTGACGAAAAACACATCTGGATCTGAATTTGGGTAAAATCGAGTGATAAATTTCGAGTCTCGACACTTAGTAAAAATCTGTGTTTTTGAGGTTCTGGTTTGTGCGACGTTGGGTGCGACGTCGCAGGTAGGATTGCGACGTTGAGTATGACGTCGCTAAAGGCGACGTTTCGCAATTTAATGCGACGTAGGGTGCTGCGTCGCTAATGCGACGTAGGTGATTTCTGCGACGTAGGGGCTTGCGTCGCTAAGTGCGACGTGGCGAGGTATTGGCGACGTTAAGGCTGACGTCGCTATATGCGACGTCGCAATTTAATGCGACGTTGTGACTGACGTCGCACTATGCGACGTCACGAGGGGTTTTGCGACGTAGAAGCTGACGTCGCATAAATTCTGGGCCAAATGCGACGTAGCGGTCTGTTGGCCGGAAAATGTGTCGAAAACGAGTTTTTCGGTTTCCTTTCGGTCCAAAACTTTTACCCAACCCTTATAGGGACATTATAAGTTGTTACAAACTACTAGAAAGTGAAAACACTTAAAAACGAGAGATTTCGGGATTTGTCGGAAACTTACAAAGTGTCGGATGAGAAATCCGAAAAGATAGGATGATAGATCGTGTCGCGGTGGTCGTGAATCTCTAAAAATCTTGAAGATCCGAAGTCGTTTGATATGTTTATTTTGCGTTTTTGATAGAATTTTGGAGGTGGAGGTGGTTGGTGTAGTTGAAAGAAAAAGTGAAAGAGAGAGAAAGAGAAAGAAGAAAATGAAAGAAAAAGGAGGGAGTTGGGGGTGTTAACCTCCAACTTCCAATCCCCGCTCTCCGTGCGGTGTTCGTTTGCTCCGTCGTTTAAACGTTAATTAATCATTTTAAATATTAAATGGTACATTTTTAAAATACAAATTATTACGCGATAGTTTATTTAATTATTTTTCAATTAAGTTTACGTTTGAGTTATAAATGTAAGTTAGTTTATTTAGTTTGCGCGTTTTACATTTTTAAATTGTATATCTTTCTGATTGTACAATACGAATAAATACGAAATATTATTATAATAATATTTTTGACATAACAACGTTATTTAATAAAATTTGTCACCAACGTCCATATAAAAAATTGAATCGAAATACATTCGATTTAAATTGCGTACGATTTAATCAAACCGCATATTCGTATATATTCAACAATATATATATAATTCGATACATTAATTAGCCTAACCAGGAACTAATTACATGTATTAACATTCGATTAGGCACTAATCTCTAGTCCTAATTTGGCGGGTGTTACAATACCCATACCCTACCCGCGGGTAAACATCATGCGGGTTTACCCACCCACGATGAGCAAGTACTTACGGATCGCGGGTTTTTCTCGTCCATTACCATCCCTACCTAACACCATTTAGGCCAATATTATTTATCAACGCTTAAATATAAACTTACTTTACTAACAGCTTATTTAATGCAAAGTAACTACTTAATGTTAACGGGTATTACTACTTTCTCATCTTTAAATGATTTCGTCCCGAAATAAAAAAATATCAAACCGATCAAGTTTCACTATTATTATACTAAAGTATTCATGTATGAAAGTTAGGCAGATATTATCATCACTGGTAAGTGTCTAACAAATGTGTTTATTATTATTATTATTATTATTATTTTTTGGGTATTACATGCTCTTTTTTTTTTAATATTCACCCTTCAATTTTGTAATGTTTGAAGATATATTAATTTGTATATTTCATCATTATCATTTGATCTAAATTGAAAGTGTCAAATCCATTGAAAATATTTAGCAAAAAATAAATTCCTTTAGCTATGATGGTCTTAATTTTACAACACAAACTGTGTTGAAAAAACTCTTGTATTTACATTAACTTGTTGTTCGTTAATTAAGACTTTGGTATTACGCTCTAACGCTATCATTTGTTGATAAACCACGGCCTCCCTTAACTTGGATTTATGGCTCCGTTTCTGGTCGTGCTACATGAGGAAGGTTTATACATAGTAATTTTTCAAAATTTCATGTAAAGTGTGAGTTGTTGAAACATTTCTTGACGTTTATGTAAAAGTGGAGTTGTTGAAACATTTCTTCAAATTATTGTTCGAAGTTTGCCATTGCCTTTTGTGGATCTACTTTCATTAATATTCAATGGGAAATTCGAGTATACGTCTTTTAATGGGGAGTCTTTTAATTGATGTTACATGGTGTCATAGGTCTTCATAAAAATCGAAGTGCTGAAATGCATACAAAGGAATAATTATCTACATTTTCACAAAGATGTATTTTTTAATAATGTTTTGTACGGTTGGTGGAAATTATTGTATTTGTTTGAGGTTTTTGATGTTTATGTATAAATTATTGATTATTGATTTATCCATGAACAAAATATGTAGTGTTATCTACTTATATTATAATAAGAAAGTATAAATGTTTAAAAATATTTGACCAAATTTAAAATGGGTAAATCTAGACCTTCCATTTCAAAAGTCAACATGCAAATCCATCCATCGGTTCATTTGCTGACATCATAATCCTTTCATTAAAAAGACATTAATGCCCTTACTAATTTATTATTTATTATTTTGAATTTACATCCAATTTATTAAGTATCATTCTCTTAGCTTAAGTTACCTAATTACCTCCGTAAACCATCCTTCAATTCCTATTATTTACCCCACATCACCACCACTCACTGCCCATGGCCGCTCTGCATTCAAGAAACCCGTAACTCATAAAATTGAATTCAAAATTCAAATTTGAAACTTCCGGATTTGTTTCAATATTGTTGACCGCTTCTTCAAGATTAACAATCTGTAGTCTTCTCAAAAAAATTCCATCGACTCCTTCGTCCACCGAATCAAAGGTATGTATATTAGAAATTTTTCAGCAAAAGCTATACACAGTTTATGGCTTTTGACTTTATATCGCATTCAACATTGAAGATTGATATTAAATGATGTTGTTTGATCTGGTAATTTTTTATTTTTTCATCTATGATTACAAAATATCAAAGAATGTTTTGTGCATCTTTAGCCTTGTATGATTTTTTATCTTTACTCTTTTTGTCTAGGGGTTACCATAGGAGATACATAATTACTGTATTTGCTGCCATACATTGTTTTTGGTGAGGTAAGGAAGATGTATTTCATTACTTGGTAACAACTTTGTTTCAAACAGTTTCATGCATACCAAGCGTTTGATGAAATGTCTAAATGAATAAATTCAAGAAATTTGGAGATGAAAATATTTGAATAATTTTATTTGAATAACTTTACTTCAAAATTCAATGATATTAGCTTCTGTTTATGGGAACAATTGCGATTAGAGCCCATGCCGTCGGTAAGGTGTAATATGATCCAATATGGTCTGGTTGGGTTGCACCAAAGGTCTAAATATTGCGATTAATAGGTTCTGATCCAGTCGTCCGGATAAGCTTTATCACTATTATCCATATGAAATGATAAAAATAAGTTATAAACTGTATTTGTAAGAGCACATAAAATCCTTTTGAATATGTACATCTGTAACTTATTTGTGATTTTTATTGATTTCTCAGGATTTTGAAGTACTTTTTGTATTTAATTTGTCGGGGTGTAGGATGTTGGATTGATGACAGGGAGGTCATCTCGCATGATAGGCAATTGTTCAGATGCCACGTCTGACCTTGGTATTATAACTTCATTTGTTGTTTGTTTTACATTTAAAATTAAAGTGTGTTACGTGTTATTTGTATGAGATTTTATCTATACTAACTCTAGACAATTTGAGGTAGGCAAACTGTAGCTCCATATGAAATGGCTTTCTATTAATCTAATTATAATGTTCATTTGTGTAGGCTCATGTTGTGATGTTAGTGCTCTTTTTTTGACTTATCAGAGATTTAAACTTTGAAAACATATTAGAAAATTTAGATTTATACATCTATGTTACTGCAACATAATAACTAACGTGCGTTACTTTCATCATCACAAATTCGTTAGCATATAGTATCAATATGATCAATATGCGTTGTTTTCGATTTTGTTGGAGCTTATCGAGTCCCATTTCATTTTGTTTTCGTTTTGACTATTGATTTAGGTTGCCTCTAATCCATCATTAACCTCATCAGATGTATCCGCTGATGTACCATGGTTGTGATTCAATTGATAGGTAACGAGTTAAACATTGATCAGTAATTAAAGTTTATGTGGGGTTCTTAGTAAAGGTGACAACTTGGGCGGGTTAATGGATCAAAATTGCGCGTGTATTACTCCAGCAATCAATTGGTCCACGTCCGATGTAATTTTGTTGTTGATGGACAGAATGCCAGTTTATTGGTGTCATGCATAATACTGGGTAGATAGTTGTGTATTTTATTGGAAGCACATGACATTGCAAACATAGATCATGGATGAAATAGGTATAATAATCAAGCTGATAGTTATTTTAGTTTAGTTTTTGCAGTTGTGCTTAATTTCTTTATAATGTTCATTTTTATTGCAGATAATCGAGAATATTGGTGGCTCGGATTAAGCACACTCGTGATTTATGGAAAAGTGATCCAACACTATAAATTTGTGTACAACTTTCTCTAATATAGGTGCGTTATATTTTAGCTACGAGTTAGAATATTGTTCTACTATTATTACTTCAAAATTCGTGTTCTGTAAAAGAAACGTATTCATTCTTAGATAATAATGTCTTTTATTTTTCATGCTCTTTCTTCTTTGTCCCTTTTGGCGTTGGATATGCTTTAAGCTTAATTAAAAATAAATTAAAACATAAATTGCTCTTGTCTTTTATTTTTCATGCTCTTTTTTCTTTGTCCCATTTGGCGTTGGATATGCTTTAAGCTTAATTAAAAATAAATTAAAACATAAATTGCTCATAGAACTAACTAAAAATGAACATAAGAAAAATGAACAATTGTGTGATAGTTGTACTTCTATAGGCTGCAGGAGATGAGGATGATGGCAAATATGTGAATCTCTTTCTTGAGGAGACTGAGGACGAAGACAATGTTGCTGAAGAAGGCACTAGAAGTGAAGGCATCTACAAAAAAGAAAGAATGTAAATTCGTTTCGTCTTATAGAGGATATGAGTAATTTTGCCCTAAAATAATCACACTCATAAACTGAAGTAGGTACCAAAATAATAAAATGGATAGATGATTGTTGGGATCCCAGTTTTCTAAAACCAGTTTAGTGATTATCTTATTCCGGTTATATTATCAACTAACAAGTCTTCAGTTTAGTTGGATGTGAAGCCTCAGGATGATGAAACTGACATACAAAAGATTGATGAAGCTATCACAAGGTTTCTACTGTAGGGCTTGCTTTGGGATGTTTCATGTAAGGTTGTAAGTTGATCCATTTTTTCTTAAATAATATATTGATGGTAGATACAAGACTTCATTAGTTCAGTTGTGTATATGAGAGTTACTTATGGATTGGTGGATTAAAGTTGTGTTTTTACCCGCTCATAAGTCGAGCATGAAATTTAAACGAAAAGAGGAACATCTCAAACTGGTTGAAAGTTGCTCGATGATTTTTAGTTGAAAAACGAAGCTTGCGCTATTATCTTAAGTAAATATCAGTCAACTTTTATATTTCATATAACTTTACAATGAGGTCAATATACATTCTGATACCTTATATGTAAATTTACATGTATTCGGTCATGGTCTTATGGACTCATGTTCAAAGTTACTCAAAGTAATGTACCATAAATGATGTGAGGTTCTTTAATTGCTTAATAATGCCAATTAGATAAGGGTTTAGTTGATTTTCAGTTGGTTGCATTCTCATGGTATTGCTTCGAGGGAGCCTCTTCAGGGGAAAAGTTATGTCCAAGTATTGCTTTCCCTTTCTCATCTTTTTTGTTTTCTTTGTTCTTTTTTTTCTACTTTTTTTTTTTGGTCAAAAGTTCGATTAGACTTGGCATCGTTTTTGATCAATGGACCTCATACAAACCAAATTAATCTGATCTGATAGTTGATATATGCCTTGGTATCTCTTTAGGCACAAACTAATTTAAGATAATGAAGTAGACGTGGACTTAGCAAATTAATGCATATTTAAAGTTGCTCCGAATAACATCACACATTAGGGAAGTAGGTAATTATCATATAAATAGATACGGCTAGGGACTTATTACGCATATATATATATATATATATATATATATATATATATATATATATATATATATATATATATATATATATATATATATATATATATATTTTGAAAACTGATTTCTGATATGCCTTTGTTATATCACGCAGACATGTGAATGTACTTTCAAGACATTGAGGGCGAATCTGTGGGACCAAATGTGATATCATAGCCACGAAAAAGCAAAATGAGTAGGTTGAAAATGGAACTGAATAAGGTTCCTAAGAAACATATAGTTCCATGGGGATTGCATCTTCATTAAGGTTAAATCGTTTTATCTCTATTTAAAGAACTGTGTGGCTTGATAAGCATGTCGTTTAGGCCCATTGACACCATTCTTATATTTGTAATAGACCCATTGATAAAGTTTTATTTGTAAATTGTGATGGTATATTGGTATATTGTGCCACTTTTAGTTAGGTTATTTCAAAGGCATCTTTAAAAAACTCACCCCACTTATTTAACTTGATCTGTCTACAAAATATATTAAATCATTTTCGGCTTTAAACTACTACTATAATAATTTAGTGCATGTATCATAGAAATCTATATTAAAGTCTGTTATGTGTATACTTCTTCGTTAAACCCGTATATTGCATGTCTTCTAATCATTGCTTTTTACATGCAATCTATCTGCATTTGTAACGGACATAAACGTACGTAATTATCATGAACATTAATAAAACAAAAGGCATAAATCTAAACTCTGAGATCACAATCATTTATAGTAATTGCATATATGAAAAACTATTATATTTAATCTTGCGAAGTGTGCAAGTGTATGTGTTATTAAAAAAACCTCCACATTATTAGTCTACTCAATACGTTAATTTTTAGCGACTCTGATTTTACCTGTCTCTAAACTAACTCTTTATTACAGTATGGAGATCCAATAGTAATACCTGATGAGTTTAGTTGCCTCATCAACCGGGAAATGGTTTTCAGGGCCGTCAGTTCGTACAATTTGAAGTATCAGTTTTCTGCCTTCACTCTGAAATTACTCACTGATGATGAAGAGGTTATGAATGAGATTCAACGTGCGTTTGATGAAAAGTACCCTGCTGATGCTGAGCTGGACATGGATCCGATTACTCCAAATACAAAGGTTACCAATCAATTCTCATAAATATGTCATCGAATTAGATTTTCCTTGCGAGTTTCTAATTTACATTCTGTCCTTTTCACAATAACAAATACCTAGATGGCTTTGACGGATACTGGGGATAACTCGATTACAAGTTCTTCATCTGACCAAACTCCACGTAATTTCGGTATCAAGAGGAAGAATGAAGTGAATGTATAGTAACACAATATTTGTAACACAATATTGCATATAACTCAAAGGAAGATCTGGACATGTTTGTAACACAATATTTAATAGTACCTATTAACGTGTATATGTATAGTAACCCATATGGTTATTCTATTGAATGACCATATATATTAAATTATTAATAATTTACGTGTGAAACATGAATGCAGTTGCTTGACACTAGATTGGAGAACCTAAAAGAAGAACAAAATAGTAAACTTCGTGAATTGCAACAACTTACCATTGACTCACAAAAAGAACTATCAAGCAAAATGGAATCACTCCGGCGTTCCTTGGCATAACACTGACAATTGCTTCGGACGTTATCCCTTCCGATTCATTTGAAATGTCCAATAACATGGGGCAAATGGCTTTTGCTATCGGAAAATTGGGTTCACTAGAAGTATATCTAAACTATGTATTACCTTTTACCTCCATCATATTGTTGATACAGTACTAATACTTATGACTCAATGTACCTATCATAGTTATGTAGTTTTATTTATTAACTCAACTTTCATTGTATATGAATTGGATATCAGGCTGAGTTATTGCGGGAATCAACGTTAAAGTAGTTGCATAAGCTACTTACCACAAGACAATCAGCACGTGCCATTCTTGTCATAAACGACTACTTCTACCGCATTCGTGAACTAAGTGCTCTTTGGATTGCTCGTCCGAAATAATAGCATGTGACCAGCTTATTTTGTTTTTATTTTACAATTTATATATTTTAGCATTTCCATATCGATGACCTACCATACTTTTGACCTACAATACAGTACAACGTTATATTTTCGTTCTTAAACTTAAGTTGTCCGTATTTAACTGTGCATATTGGCTATAACTTAAACACGTCAATGTATTCATTTAAATTCCTAACTAATCATTACGTATGATTCTTACGAATATCCATTATGCATCCCACGAAGCCGCGGGTCTTAAGCTAGTGCATGTATCAAAACAAAATTTTAGTCTATTTATCATAATTCATTCTTGTAATTTGATATAGTTATTCTATATCTTTGCAATAGATATATTTGATACTGTAAAGAAAAAAAATACTCATTAATAAACGGTGGTGATGCTTCGGTAGAAAAATTGCCTATGGACCTTTTTCTTCTTTTAAGGTAGAATAACATTGTTATACGAAGATTGTTGTAAATGATCAGACCCAATTTTTGTTTTTAAAAAAGACAAAATTGCCGTGTTCGTCCTTGTGTTTGTCTCAAAAATCACTTCCCGTCCTTATGTTTCAATAATGTCACTGGCCGTCCCTATAATCGTTGTTTTGCATCACTGGTAGTCCCTTAGCCAAACGACGTCAATAATTCCCGTTAAATCCTTGCATGTGCACGGCACGCGAGGGTATTTCCGTCTTTTTCTTTTCTCCCCTACCACCCCTCATTTACTTCCCCTCTTTATATTATAAAACCCTCTTTTTTGTTTTTCAGACTTCACTCATCCCCGTTTTACACCCAAAATTACTCATAAATCTCTTCATATATGCAACGATAAAGGATCTCCAAGCTAAATAATGTATGATCAATGGGTGATTCGTGAGAAAAATTGTAACGCCCCTAAAACACGTAAGTTTTAATAGTTTAATATACGTTTATGTTTCAGTTTTATACGTATTAATATGTTAAATGTGTAAAGTATTTAAAGTAACAAGATTGTTAGAATTAGGTTAGTTGGACTAACCAAATAGAGAAAAGCTAGTTAGAGGGACTGAATGTGTAAATAGACAAATTTGAGGGGAGTAGAATGAAAAATGAGTTGAATAAAACTTTCTACAGGTTCTACTTCTTTCAGTATGTACGTATTTGTGAGGTTTGAGAGGGAAAAACATAAACAAGAAGAAAAGTCAAGAATTGAGTTGGTAATTGAGTGAGCTAGGGTTTATAATCTTCAATTAAGCTTCTACAAGGTATGTGTGATCTCTAGGTGAGTTTAATTTGATGTTTAAATAGAATTCTATAAACCCTAGAATGATGAAATATCATGTATGTTAGTTTAATTGATTAATTAGTGTTCCATATGTGTTTATGAGTTAATTGCTATGTTTAATTCATGTTAAAGTAGTTAAAGAATTCAAGTTCATATGTAATTGGGTAAGTATAAGCTATGTATGTATGTATGATGATGAATTGAGATGAGATTGATGATGATCAATGGTGATCATGAATAAAGAAGTAATGAAAACCCATTTACATGTGATTAGAGAGTTAAATTATGGAACACTAATGATAAAGATAGGTGTTAGAGGTCTAGCACCTTAATTATGTGATAAAGTTAAAGTAGGAATTATGTGAAAGAAAGATAGGTGTTAGTGAGTAACGCCTAAGCTATGTGATCAAAGTAAAGAAAGTAAAGTGTCATGTTAATTGATCATGCTATGTGTTATGTGTATAGGTGATCAAGATAAAGAAGTAAATTCAAGTTATTCACGGTTTCAAGATCAAGGTAAGTAGATGGATATGAATGAATGATGAGTCAAGTAATGAGCGAGTCATTAGCTTGACATGTTCCGAGTAATGAGTCATGAACATTAGCTCGGTATTTATGTTAACTCGTAGTAGTTAGCATGATGATGATGTTTAAGGATCCTTAATGTGATGATGTTTATGTTAAAGTTAAGTTAAGAACTTCCATTACTTACTAAGCAAAGTGCTTACGTGTTATGTTTAAAATGTTTCAGGTGAGCCAAGTGTCAATAAGGGAGACTTGGGCAAAGGGCACGTGTGAAGCTTTTGGTAGAGCTTGTTACTCAGTTTGGTAACAAGTCTTATCCCTTTTCAATCATGCTCATGATATATGTACACCCCCGTTGTAAAGTTTATGACACAAGATTATGTTTTGATAAAGATATTAAGCTCACTTGTAGTAGTATATGTTGTTTTGTAAGAAGTCAAAGTAAAGTCAACTGATTAGTGAGACTTGTATAATAGAAGCTTTTATGTACGAAAGTTGAGTTAAATGGGAAAAGTATGTTCATGAAAATGGAAAGTGGCAAAAGTTGAAGTTATGGTCAATGGATGATGTTAATAACTTAGTTTGACTTAAGTAAGTCAATTGGGTGAGAATTGACCAAGGAAGTGGGTCAATATGGTCAAAGGCCCAATCGGGTCATTTTGGTGCCCAAATGGGCGACCAATAGGGTGACGAGTCAAAATAAGCTATGGTGGGCTAAAGTCAAATGTTTTCACGCCCACAAGTCTTAAATGTGATGTTGAATAAGTGGTCAAAAGTTTAGGAGCTGAAGTGTAGTGAATTAGAATATGGTATGTTGAGATTTTTGGCTAAAATTAGCCGAATTTGAGTTAACGGGTCAAAACGAGATTTATTGTGAAAATTGAAAAAGTAGAAATAAGGAAAGGTTTATATGATCAAAGTGGACGTGTACTCAAAATTTCAGGTCAAATGGACTCTCGAGTCAAAAGATATGCGTGTCCAAAGTTGGTAATTTGTATCCTAAATAGTGCAAGTGCTGAACAGACAGGCCATGTGTAACACCCCCAAATTTAATGATTTGCGGAAGCTTGATTTGGGTGTTACTAATCAATAACAAAGCATAAAGATATATAGTAAACGACTCTATATGCGTCGTTTTAACAAAATATATTGATAATTGAAATGTTTACAACATTTAAAGTTTTACATAGCTCGAGTTTAAATGAAAGGAGATTTCAGTACATAAGTACTTGTACAAAATATACTAATGCAAGAAAATCTCAGTCGTCTGTATGCTGACTCGAGCTAAAGTCCTGAAGCAGAAACATCCTACTGCTTGGTACCTGCGATATATGCTAAATGGTCAGCTAAAAGCTGGTGAGCTCACAGGTTTGAAATCAATTAATATAGTATGAACCGCAAGATTTAAATAACGAATTGCATCCAGCAATTTAATGATAGTCATCGTGTATACAACCATGAGCACATAGTTGAGCTTAACTCGAGGGCCGGGTCCCCTATAGAGAATTCCGGGCGAGGTGCCTCCACGAATGCCTAATCCACATTCGTCTTCCCAAATATTAGTACGTCCGTTTACCCGGTTAGTGCTTGCTAACCCGGACGAGGTGGGTCAATCCTATATGGTACCATATACTAATATTCACGCTACAACGTATTAACAACTATGCTGACGGAGGACTTTAAAATGATTAGTTTCGAAAAATTCATGTAGTATATGAAAAGTTGGTACTTGCGTTCACATGTTAAAAGTTGAGCAATATATCACACCCCTGAGTAAAACAGTAAAAAGAGGGGCTATGAGACTCACCTGAGTCTGGAAGCGTTTAAACAAACGTAAATTGATTAGCCGAATATGAAGTCCAAAGACTTATAACCTGAGGGTGTCCACGACACGCGATGGTTATAAATATGATTGGGTATCTCAAAAGATCACCCTTGTAGTTGTTACACAACTATATATATGTCCAAATTTCTACGATTTGGTTGATTTGTTAAGTGTTTGAAAATGTGTACGGCCCGTTGGTGATGGATTTGGAATAATAAACTTTAAGTATTATTATCATGTATTTTGTGTTTTGTATTAAAAAGTGTGTCCCAATGTGTTTTATAAGTCGTATTGTATAAGTGTTTGAGGTTATATAGTTTCGACACTTAGTGAAATTGTAGTTTGAAAACCTGCTGTTTTATGCTACACAATCATGCGACACAAGAGCGGTTATGCGACACAAGGGTTGTGTCGCATAGAAATGCGACACAGTGTCTATGCGACACAAGGGTTGTGTCGCATAGATGCGAGATGCTGATTCAACAACGACATAATGATTGTGTCGTATGGAGTTTGCGACATAGTGGTTGTGTCGCAGGACTTGCGACACTAATTATCGGGTACGACACAAGGTGCGACACAGGGGCTTTTATACGACACAAATGCCAAAATACGACACAACATGCGACACAAGGCTTGTGTCGCATGGAAGAACATCAGCCCAGAAAGTCCGGCTGTTTAGATTTTTCCGGCCAAAAACCCGTTTCAAACCCGTTTTTAAGCTATGAAATCGTGTTCTACACTTAGTAATGGACATATACAAGTTATAATAACAATCACAAGTGAAAAATACTAAGAATCGAGAGATTTCAGGATTTTGTCGGAAACTTACAAATTGCCGAAATGAAAATCCGGAAAGATAGCGTTGTAGATCGTCGCGAGGTGGTCGTGAATCTCTAAAAATATTGGTGATACGAGTGCGTTTGATAGTAGTATTTTGCGATTTTGTGAGTTGTGGTGATTTGGTGATTTTGGAGGAAAATAAGAGAAGAGAGAGAGAAATGATAGAGAAATGAGAAAAAAAGGAAGAAAGGTGGAGGTTATCCTCCACTTTTCGGTTTCGCTCCGCGCTCCGCGTGGTGTTCGTTTTCTCCGTCGTTTAACGTTTTTATAAATATTTTGCGCGTAAATTAACTAGTTTAAAATACGAATTTTGTTTTAATAATTTAATTAAATTGTTTTACTAATTATCTAATAATTTAAAGATTTAAAATGTGATTTAGATAGTTTGCGTATTTTGTTGTTAATTGGGTAAGTTTTAAATTGTACGACACGAATTGAAATTTGAACATTATTAAAATAATATTTTTAACATATTAGTGTTACTTAATAAAATTGGTCATCAACGTCCGTATTTAATTTGAACCGAATTACATTCGATTTAACTTGCGTACGATTTAAATCAAATCGCATTTTCGTATATATTCATCAATATATATAATTCGATACATTAATTAGCCTAACACAGAACTAATTACATGTATTAACATATGATTAGGCACTAATTTCTAGTCCTAATTTGGCGGGTGTTACATTCTCCCCCTGTTAGAAGAATTTCGTCCCGAAATTTAGTTCGAAGTCGTGTTTGATGTAGAATCAGTGAATAGTTGAGAATATTTGAGTCGCATTTGGTCTTCCCGTTCCCCGGTGAATTTCGGACAACGCAGCTAATTCCATCTGACCTTGACGATGGGAATACGACTTTGTTTCAGTTGTTTGACCTCACGGTCCATAATTTCAGCGGGTTCCTCAATGAAGTGGAGTTTATCGTCAACACGAATTTCATCTAGTGGGATAATAAGTGTCTCATCAGACAGACACTTCTTCAAATTTGAAATATGAAAAGTGGGGTGCACGCTGCTGAGTTCGGATGGCAGCTGCAATCGATAAGCTACGGGGCCAATCCGTTCGAGGATCTCAAAAGGCCCGATGTACCTGGGATTTAACTTCCCGCGTTTGCCAAAACGGATGACGCCTTTCCAAGGTGATACTTTTAAGAGTACTCGATCCCCAACTTGGAACTCGAGTGGTTTGCGTCTCACGTCAGCATAACTTTTCTGACGATCACGTGCGGCTTTGAGTCTATTTTGGATTTCCACAATTTTCTCAGTGGTGGCGTGAATGAGTTCAGGACCAGTGAGTTGACTATCTCCCACTTCAGTCCAACAGATCGGTGATCGGCACTTACGACCGTACAGTGCCTCAAAAAGAGCAGCTTTGATGCTGGCGTGATAGCTGTTATTGTACGAGAATTCACACAACGGTAGGTGTCTTTCCCAGTTTGTACCGAAATCAACTACTGTAACACCCCAATTTTATCAGGAATTTAATTTCGTATACGGATATAATTTTATAATGAGGTAATATGATGTAAATAATAAGATACAATAGAAAACGTAAATAGACTTCTCAGTTCCAGACTGTAAAATTAAGGGATTTAAAATAAATATGTAGATACATACGTGGGCTTCCTGTGTTTATTTCCTTCACTCTAAAACATTCCAGTGAAATCAAAGGGAATTGAGAAAAATCGCAGAAACCATTCTCATCCTCAAATCATCAAAATTAAACTCTAATCTTGGAAGAATCAACCTCTAATCATCATCTTCTTCCATCATCTTCCATAAGTTGTAAGTGATTCTTCATCTTATTTAACCTAAATATGGGGTTTTAGTGGGTTTAGTGAAATTAGTGAAAACAAACACGAAATTAGGGTTTATAATTGTTAGAATTGTTGTTATTTAGTGTTTATGAGCTTAATAGTAATCAAATAACATGTTAAAAGTGATTAATTAGTGATAGTGTTCTTGAATGATTTTCTAGAGTTTTATCAATTCTTTGTATTATGATGTAATAAACTTAATTATGTTATAAGTGATGTTAATATAGTATGAATAACATGTTTAAATAAGAATTTAAGTAAAATAGAAGTGATTGTGATTATGATAGTAGAACAAATGGTTATGTTAGTGATTAATTATTTGAATTAGTTGAATCAAAGTGGGGGAGTGATCATATAGAGGTTATTAGTCTAAATAAATGAATTCTAGTGATTTAAAAATGTTGTTATGTGTTGAATGATTAGGTGTTAAAGAGTTGGACATATCATCATTTGTGTATCTTGTGAATCGTCATTTCAAGGCTAAGGTGAGTAGTGTAAGGATTTAATCAAGCAATTGGTTGTTTGTGTTTCCGGATTACTTTTGAGTAAGAGGATCACACAATCATGTGAAGTTAACTATGCTTTAATTGTTTAAATTGTTACTTGTGAAAGTATTATGATATGAATTGATTGTACATGTTACCGGATAGCTTCCGAGCTAGAGGTGGGTACAATCAAGTGGAGATTTAGTGTATTATGTGTATATGATCATAGTGATATGAATTGTGATTGTACATGTTACCGGATAACTTTCGAGCTAGAGGTGGGTACAATCATAAGTTAGTGATATGAAGCTTATGAAGTTATGATATAGAGTTGCTAGTTTTACTAGCATAGTGTTTATGTAGCCATGATATATGTATAAATTGATTAAGTTGCTTATATGCCCACTAAGCAAAAGTGCTTATTGTTTAAGTGTTTTATGTTTTAGGTGGAAGTGGACAAGGTAAAGGGAAGGCGGTTTAAAAAGGGGATAGCGTGGATTGCATGATGTTAGAGTATGTCAAGTAATCTCTTTTGTATCGTTTGATCTATCTTGTGTAAATCGCCCTTTTAGACATGTTTTAAAAGATAGTCATGGTGAGCCATGACATATGAAATTTTGATATAGTTGATCTTTAAGGTCAAGAATACTAGTAAATGATGTATATTATGGTTTTCAAGTTTTAATGTTAGTGTTTGAATATATTAGTGTTTATAAAATGTGTTCATGGTTGAAAGTAGTTAAATTGTGTTTTATTGGTTATGGAGTGTTGACATGTAGTCAACCATTCCATTAGTCAATTATGGGTTGTGATTGGCTAGTCAATGGGTTAAAGTAGTCATTGTGGGTCGATATGGGTCATTAAATGTACTTACGGTCTAAAATGGGTTAGAGAAGGGATAAGGGTGTGGTGAAGCATCTTACAACTTCGTTTTAATATGTATGATATGTGGTCAAAGGCATAATGTCTCAGCCTTCATGGTTTGAGACTTGGTATGTTCACAAAATGGTCGTTTTTGGGTCAAAAAGAGTCATACGCCAAAATCCCGTGTTATTGTGAAATTTGAAAAAGTGTAAAAAGGGAAGTCTTCGTTTTGGTCATATAAAGGTGCACGCAAAATTTCAGGTCAAACGGATGCACGAGTAAAAAGTTATGCACGTTTGAAGTTGGTTAAAAAGTTGACTTTTGCTGACTTCTGGATTTACATTAAGGAACGCGATCCTGACAACTTGAGCCGGATCGCGTTCGCAAGGCAAAAACGGTGACAGAAAGTTTAAAACATAGGAACGCGATCCCGCCCACTTTTCCGGATCGCGTTTGACAGTAGAAAAATGAAATTTAGGTCTTAAAAAGCTTGTTTTAACTAGGGAAAACTATTAAGATTAAACTATACATATGGGATAGTCATGGGACATTATCGAGAGTGTCATAAACCGAAAGTGTAAAAAAAAAAAAAAAAAAAAATGGTTCTGTTTTCGGGGCGTTTCAAGTTGGTATCAGAGCGATAGTTTAAGAGAATTATGTAATCCACTTTAGGATTGCGTAGTCTTAAACTATTATGAATACATGATTATGTTTCCATATGATTATAAGATTTGTTGTTATGACTGATTGTGTTTAAGAGTAATGATTAGAGTGTGTGGTAAGTCTAATATGATTTCGTCTGGCCAACGAAATTAATATTATACTATTGCACATGGGTGATTCATAATACTTAAACATAATGCAGAGAGAATTGTTATGATAAATGGTGTATGTAGTTTAAATTGTTGTTTGTGTTATGTAGAGATTCATTGTATTAACTGAATTGTTGATTTTGTGTTAGATGGATGCTAATAAAAATACCAGTGAACGTTCTCCCCAGCAAGAGGAGAACCGAAATTTGACTCATGAGGAAGAAGTAATGATAAAGAGGATAGTTGGACAATCCTTAGAAGTCTTTACCCCAACGATGATTACTAGGATGGAAAACATGTTGACTGAGAGGTTTAGTGAGTTTGAAAGACAACATATAGCTCCTTTAAGAAATATTAGTACTTCCTCAACTCATGTCGAGACGAATAAAGAGAAAGAGAAGTTTGAATATAAGAGTTTTGCTACGTGTAACCCGCCCGAGTTTAGTGGAGAGTTAAACCCAGTTATTAGTAATCGTTGGATTAGTGAACTTGAGGAAACCTTTTTGTTGTGTAAGTGTCCGGATGAGTCCAAAGTGATATTTGCAGCCCATCAACATAAGAAAGATGCTCATGAGTGGTGGAATTCACAGTTAGAGACGTATGGTCCTGAGGTAGCTTTGAGGTTTACGTGGGATAAGTTTAAAGAAATATTTAGAGAGGAATTTTCACCACCTGCAGAATTAGAAAAGTTAAAAGGAGAGTTTTTAGCAATTGAGCATGGAAGTAAGTCAGTTGCCGAGTATTCTAAGGCATTTCATGAGAAAGCTAGGTTTCGTCCTGAATACACCTCCAATCCTAAGTTGTTGACCGACCACTTCTATCGTCATCTTAACCTTGAGATTCGTGAATCCATTGACCCACTTGTTTATAATACCATTGCTAAGATCTTGAATAGAGCATTAGTGCGTGAAAAGGATTTACAAGCTAGAGTTGCTGAATCAGTGAGTAAGAGAAAAGTAGAACACACCACTTCACCATCTATTGTGTCTAAGAGAACACGTTTTGAGGAGACTTTACCACAACCACAACCATTACAGCAAGTTAGTGCTCAAACCCAACCGAGAGAAATACCCCCATGTGAGAAATGTGGTAGGAAGCATACAGGGGAGTGCAAATGTTTTAAGTGTGGGAGACCGGGGCATATGGCATCGAATTGCCCAAGTCTTCTTCGTTTGTGTTATTATTGTTTCAAAGATGATCATCTTCAGGCTGATTGTCCTGATCGAGCAAGAGATAGGCGTAAGAGAATGGAAGAGAAAGTAGCTATGACTGTTCCAAAACCAAAAGTTCGTGCTTACCAGATAACTGAGGGAGAAGAGAAGGAGTCATCGAATGTGACGTCAGGTACCTATATCCTTAAATCCCATACCTGCTTACATTTTGACTCTGATGTCGTTGAATCTCTAGTGTTCTTGTTGTTATGTATGTATTAGTAATCTTAAGATTTGATTATGATATTAACGTGTGTTTAGGAATGTTCGTGAGGACACGAACAGTTTAAGTGGGGGAGAGTTGTAACACCCCAATTTTATCAGGAATTTAATTTCGTATACGGATATAATTTTATAATGAGGTAATATGATGTAAATAATAAGATACAATTGAAAACGTAAATAGACTTCTCAGTTCCAGACTGTAAAATTAAGGGATTTAAAATAAATATGTAGATACATACGTGGGCTTCCTGTGTTTATTTCCTTCACTCTAAAACATTCCAGTGAAATCAAAGGGAATTGAGAAAAATCGCAGAAACCATTCTCATCCTCAAATCATCAAAATTAAACTCTAATCTTGGAAGAATCAACCTCTAATCATCATATTCTTCCATCATCTTCCATAAGTTGTAAGTGATTCTTCATCTTATTTAACCTAAATATGGGGTTTTAGTGGGTTTAGTGAAATTAGTGAAAACAAACACGAAATTAGGGTTTATAATTGTTAGAATTGTTGTTATTTAGTGTTTATGAGCTTAATAGTAATCAAATAACATGTTAAAAGTGATTAATTAGTGATAGTGTTCTTGAATGATTTTCTAGAGTTTTATCAATTCTTTGTATTATGATGTAATAAACTTAATTATGTTATAAGTGATGTTAATATAGTATGAATAACATGTTTAAATAAGAATTTAAGTAAAATAGAAGTGATTGTGATTATGATAGTAGAACAAATATAACGCCCCTCATTTAATACAACAATATAATATTAAGTTTGGCGGAAGCGACTACTTGAAATACATATTCTATTAAATCCTGCTAGACATTTTCGCAACCCTTTATACAATATGTTTAACTACTAAACAAACATAGTTAACATGTTTACAAACCCGGGGCATTATATACTATAAAACATTATTTATTACAAACTGGATCAGAGTTGCAAGTTTCAAACATTCCCAGCATCAAAACGTCCCTTCCTGGCTACCCACATAATTAAACATAACCTGCAGGAAGTAAATTGAGGGATTAGCACGAAGCTAAGTGAATGAATAATCAACTACAATTCAATTTAGCTAGCAATCTGTTCACAATCAATAATGCAACAAATATCGTCAAGAGGAACGGTGGTTCCTAAGGACCCTGTTCCGGGTGGCCCCATCAGAACACTTAAATTAACTGTAGGCCAAAATAGTGATTAACCGCTAACTAAATGCTAATCTCCATCAACACATGTACGCAACCCTGTGTTGACCAACATTAGCAATCAAGTCCAACCAACAATCTAGTTGACCTCTGGATTATACATTTCAATTCAATGTTCATCAAACAACCAATCAAATGGCATATCATTTCGAGGTTAACATACTATCAATAGTAATCCTATAATTACTGATTGAAATCAAACTGACACAACCAAATCAAACTGTGAGTTTCAAATCCACTCACCTGATTCGTCTCAGTTACTTACTCAGCAGTCTTATCTCGCTGAGCCCTTGGATTATCTGAGAACATAAAATCAATCATAAGTTAGTAATTTGTTTTCAACTAATGGTACTTATGTAATTAAACACATTACATAAGTAATCACATTGTTAATCAATTCCAAACATAAGTAACAATAATATCTTTCTACAAAAGTGCCACTAAAACATCAATAAAGTGCCACTAAAGGAATATTATATACAATACTCAGTCGACGTTAAACTTCTTTACTAAGTCTCATAACTCATTAGAATTATCCACACTATAACATATATTTTCAATGGATAAGTGCCACTAAAGTACCACCTAAATGCCACTAAAGGAATATGACATAAGAAGTGCCACTAAAAACACCATCTTCCAAACACTTATGCATTTTCAAATTTTGCAAAACACATCAAATTTATTCATGCAAACGCGATCCGGGAAATAATGGCTGGATCGCGTTCACCCTTTGAAAAAGTTCTGTCACCGTTTTACACTTGGCAACGCGATCCAGGAACTAGGGTTGGATCGCGTTCACATGAAGAAAAAGTTATATAATCAATTTTCACTAGGCAACGCGATCCGGGCAAGAGTTCAGGATCGCGTTCCTACGCGTTTTAGCTCAGGTGCAGACCTGCAAACACACAGCTCAACCCATTTTCTTAAACCAACATTATAATCACTTGATTCTCAGTTTTGAAGTTACAATTCACTCAAATACTACCATATATGCATACCAAAGCATCATTCAAGCTTCAATTCACATATACTTCAATAATTTGCATGATTACACTCAAAACTAAATTCAAATATTCAAACACTTACCAAATTAAGAATTTCAAAGTGATGATGATGATGTTTATGCTATCACAAGCTCATAATCAGCTCAAGATCACCACAAACTCTTTGATTCACTTGATTTCTAGCTTTAGGGTTTAAGAGTTTAGAGGTTTTAGGTTTTGTTTCTAAAAATGGAAAGTGATAAACTTTCCTATTTGGGAAAGTATTTAAGTCGGTCAACATTTAACACCGACCCGTATCCGCTTAAAACTAGTCCCCTTTCAATCTATTGCCTGGAACCTAAAACCCATTTGCGAGAAACTTCTTTTATTGCACCGTCAACTATAGTAAATCAAAACAATCAATAATTTACTAAGCACAATAAGTCCTGAGGCTTATTTAACTAAGTTTCGCAATTTAAACATATTTATCAAATAATTTCTAATACAATTAAATACATCAATTTAAAATTAGAAATTACCGGACCAGAAGAGAGGATGTTACAATTCTCCCCCCCCCTTAAGAAGATTTCGTCCCCGAAATCTCATCACGATCAAACAATCCAGGATATCTGGATCTCATACTATCCTCAGTTTCCCAAGTTAGGTTTTCACCTAAACTATGTTTCCATTTCACTAACACCATGGGAATCTGTTTCTTCCTAAGTTTAGAAACTTTTCTGTCAAGAAGTTCTACTGGTTCTTCAACTAACTTCTGACTCTGATCAACTTTTAAATCTTTCAAAGGAAGAATCTGAGACTGGTCTTCAACGTTACATTTCCTCAAATAACAAATGTTAAACGTATCATGAATACCAGCAAGCTCTGGAGGAAGATCCAATGTAACAGACTGATCATTAATAATCTGACGAATTCTAAATGGTCCAATATATCGAGGAGCCAATTTGCCACGTTTCCCAAACCGTATTACCCCTTTCCAAGGTGAAACTTTCAAGTAAACAAGTTCACCTTCAACAAAAGTAACTGGTCGACGTTTAGGATCAGCATATTGTTTCTGTCTATCACGTGCAGCTTTCAATTTTTCACGAGCCACTGCAACTTTATCAGCTGTCATTTGAACAATATCTGGACCTGCAAACTGTTTCTCACCTGCCTCTAGCCAACAAGTTGGAGTTCTACAACGGCGACCATAAAGCATTTCATATGGAGGCATGCCAATACTAGAATGATAAGAGTTATTATAAGCAAACTCAACTAATGGCAAATGAGAATCCCAAGAACCACCATACTCTAGAATACAAGCTCTTAACATATCCTCAAGCGTCTGAATCGTGCGTTCTGACTGACCATCTGTTTGAGGATGATAAGCTGTACTAAGATTCACTCTGGTGCCTAACTCACGCTGCAAACTTTGCCAAAATTGAGATACAAACCTTGGATCTCTATCAGACACAATCGATAACGGAATACCATGCCGAGTAACAATCTCATTCATATATAACTGTGCAAGCTTACTCAGAGATGCAGTATCACTAGTAGCTAGAAAATGAGCACTCTTGGTCAATCGATCAACAATAACCCAAACCATATCATTTCCTCGGGCAGTTCGAGACAACTTGGTAACAAAATCCATAGTCAAATGTTCCCACTTCCATTCAGGAATCTCAAGCTGTTTCAACGATCCATACGGCTTCTGGTGTTCAGCTTTAACTTGAGAACAAATATGACAAGAACTAACAAACCTTGCTACATCCATCTTCATTGTAGGCCACCAATACAAAGGTTTCAAGTCATTATACATTTTAGTGCTTCCTGGATGTACAGACAATCTGGACTTATGGGCTTCATTCAGAATAATATCCCGAAGACCACCAAACAAAGGTATCCAAACACGAGACTGAAAGGTTTTTAATCCTCTCGAATCATCCAATAACAATTCCTTTCGATTCAACATAATTTCAGATTTCAAATTATGATCTAACAAAGCCTCTATCTGTGCAGCTTTTATCTGAGTTACCAAATCAGAAGAAACTTCTAAAAGCATAAAATAAACTTGATCAGAAGTTACCTTGCGACTCAAAGCATCAGCAACCACGTTGGCTTTTCCTGGATGGTATTTAATCTCACAATCATAATCTTTGATTAATTCTAACCATCGTCTCTGCCGCATATTCAACTCTTGCTGTGAAAATATATACTGAAGACTCTTGTGATCTGTACAAATAACACATTTGGTACCATACAAGTAATGCCTCCAGATTTTTAAAGCAAACACAACTGCTGCAAGCTCTAAATCATGGGTAGGATAATTTCTTTCATGAGGTTTGAGCTGACGAGAAGCATAAGCAATCACACGATCTCGCTGCATCAAAACACAACCCAAACCAGCAATCGATGCATCACAATAAACAACAAAATCATCGGACCCATCTGGCAATGCTAACACAGGAGCCTGACATAACAACTGTTTCAGAGTCTGAAAAGCAGCTTCCTGTTGTTCAGTCCATACAAAATTTTCATCCTTACGGGTCAATTTAGTCAACGAACCGGCAATTTTAGAAAAATCTTTAATAAACTTCCGGTAATAACCCGCCAAACCAAGAAAACTTTTTATTTCTGAAGCAGACTTTGGAGCTTTCCAATTCATTACAGCTTCAATTTTCGAAGGATCAACTTTAACACCATCATTACAAATAATATGACCCAAAAACTGTACTTCCCGAATCCAAAATTCACATTTAGAAAACTTTGCATACAAATGTTCTCTCTGTAAGGTTTCCAATACCAACCTCAAATGCATTCCATGCTCTGATTCGGATTTAGAATATACCAAAATGTCATCGATAAACACAATCACAAATTTATCAAGAAAAGGTCGACAAACACGGTTCATCAAATCCATAAAAACTGTGGGAGCATTCGTCAAACCAAAAGGCATAACCAGGAATTCAAAATGACCATACCTGGTTCGAAATGCAGTTTTAGGAATATCACAATCACGAACACGAACTTGATGATAACCTGACCTCAAATCAATCTTTGAATAAAACGAAGATCCCTGCAACTGATCAAATAAATCATCTATCCGAGGCAGAGGATATTTATTCTTTACTGTCCTTTTATTCAATTCCCTATAATTAATGCACATTCTAAAAGACCCATCTTTCTTTTTCACAAACAGAACTGGTGCACCCCAGGGAGAAGAACTAGGTCTAATAAACCCTTTATCCAACAACTCCTGTATCTGATTCATCATTTCACGTATCTCAGACGGAGCTAATCTATAAGGGGCTGTGGCTATAGGTGAAGAGCCAGGAACAAGATCAATCTGGTATTCAACTTCCTTAACCGGTGGTAAACCAGGTAATTCATCAGGGAATACTTCCGGATACTCAGAAAGAACCGGTACATCAAAAAGGGACTTCTTTTCTAACTTAGCATCAATCACATAAGCTAGATACGATTCACAGCCCTTGGACAAAGATTTCCTAGCTTTCATCATACTAATCAAAGGTATACAAGCATTATCCCGTTCTCCTCGAGCCACGACATATGACTTTTCAGAGATTGGAATTCTAATCAGCTTATTGTGGCAATCTATGCTTGCTTTATACTGACTTAACCAATCCATACCAATAATCACATCAAAACTAGCAATTGGCATCAACATAAAGGAAATTGGGAAAGTCTGGCTATCTATTATAATACTAGCTCCAATTACCGAGGTGGTAACAGGAACCGATTTGCCACTAGCTATTTCTACTTCAACTGGGTTTGTTATCATAGTAGGCATCATTTTCAACTTATCACAGAAGTACATGGATACAAAAGAACAATTTGCACCAGAATCAAATAAAACACGAGCTGGTACAGAATTTACAAGAAAAGTACCCGTGATCCCGTCATCTGTATGGACAGCTTCATCAACTGTCATTTGAAAAGCCCTGCTAACTGCAGATGGCGGATTCTTCCGCTTCTGACCGGAAGAAGCTGATGAACCAACAACTGTCCCCGAACCCTGTCTCTTAGCCTCAGAACACTGATTTGCACGATGACCTTCCTTATGGCAATTCCAACACACATAAGTGGGAAAAACACAATCTTTGGCTTCATGCCCAATCACACCACATTTTACACATCTAGTGGTTTGCACAGTACACTGCCCAAAATGTCTAGCTCTACACTTAATACACCAATTGGGACGATCAGAAGTACCACCACGACTTTCTTGTTTCTTACCCTGCTGATTTCCTTGCCACCGTTGCTTACCTTTACCAAAAGATTCACTCTTAGATTTCTGAGAAACCATTTCTTTACTTGATGCCTGTTGAGGTTTTAAATCACTGTCAACAGATCGAGCTAACATGAAAGCTTGAGAAAGAGAGCCAGCTAATCTCACTGAAGTTCGATACTGATTAGGTAAAGTACCCACAAACTGTTCTATCTGAGTTCTCTCATCAGGAACCCACTGCTGAACAAACCTGAGTTTCTCTGTAAACTGATTTATCAAATCATCAATTGACATGTTATCAGTTAATTGCAAATCCATAAACTCTTTTCTAATCCGAGCTATATCATAGTTTGAACAATACTGCTTACAAACTTCATTACAAAAATCAGACCATCGGATAGATGCTTTCTGAAAAGAAGTTAATACAGAAGTAATAGAATCCCACCAATTCATAGCTGCTCCTTTTAAAAGTTGAGTTACATAAGGAACTTTTAGTTCTTCCTCACATTGACAGACTTCAAATTTCTTTTCAACATCTCTCAACCAATCTAGAGTTACAGAAGGATTCGTACTACCCGAATACACAGACGGATTACTACTCATAAAGGTTTTAAAGGAACACACCTTTTGCTTTGGCGGTGAAATCGTACCAAACACAGGATGAGATGATTCAGCCTCTTTTTGTTGTTTATACATTCTAAGTGCTTGGTTTTCCTCTTCCAATTGAAGTAGATACTGATCCCTTTCTGCCTCCTCTCTAGCATGGAAAGAAGTACCAGCATTCTCATTCCGGTCATCATGAGTTTCAGCAGCAACTTCAGGCCTTGAGGCATTATTAGGGTTAACAGGTAGTTGCTCGTTATCCGCCATATCTGTAAACACCACAACAGCTTACAAATCATTAGTCGTTAGCACCTATTCTACTAACCGATTTACATTCAGTACATAATCCCTTTCCCAAGTGTCACACCCCCTATTTCGGGTTGCGGAAGCGAATCGGGTCGGGGCGTGACTAATCAATAACCAAAGCACCAAAAGTATACAGCAAACGACTTTACATGAGACGTTTATACATTAATACCAAAAGTAGTTGCATAGATTAAATCTTAAGTTTACATTAACCGCGAGTTCGCAAATGATCCTGAAGATTCTAAGTACATAATCGATATACAAAAGATAATGCAAGTAAATCTTCATCTATATAATGCGTGCGACTCGAGCTAGTTGGCAATCCTGTTGGGCAACCCTACTGTTGCTGTGTACCTGAGAATGCATTACTAACAAGTGTCAACCAAAAGGTTGGTGAATCTCACAGGTTTGAAACCAGAATAATAGAAATTTGAACACAAGTCAGTAAATAAGTTTATTTGCACTTATATGATATGACAGTAAATAATAGTTTCACAAATGTAATAAAGCAATAAGGATTTACACATTTGTACTAAGTCAGTATGAAATGATTTGTATATAGAAAAGTCTGTAGTCAATAAGTCAGTAAGTCTGTAAGTCTGTAAGTCTGTAAGACTGTAAGTCTGTAAGTCTGTACGTCTGTAAGTCTGTAAGACTGTAAGTCTGTAAGACTGTAAGTCTGTAAGTCTGTACGTCTGTAAGTCTGTAAAGTAGTAAGTTTGCAAAGTAGTAAGCCTGTAAGTTTATAAGTTTGTAAAACACTATGTTCACAAGTCTGTAGAAAATTTGTAAGTCGGTAAACCAGTGAGTTTATAAGTCAGTCAAAAGGTATGTTTATAAGTCGGTAAAGTAGTAAAGTATAAGTCTGTCGTATAATAGTTCAGTAAAATAGTGAGTCAGTAAGTTTGAAAACAGTAAAGCCTGTCAATAAGTCAGTAAGTTTAATAGTCGGTAAAATAGTATTACATACTGTAGGAAGTTTGTAAAGTAGAAAGTAAAGTCGGTAAAACAGTAAGTTTATAAGTCGGTAAACAATAAGTTTCCAAGTCGGTAAATAGTAAGTTTATAAGTCGGTACGACAGTAAGTTTGTACAGCAATGAGTTTGTAGAATAAGCCAGTAAAGTCGGTAAAACAGTAAGTTGGTAAGTCAGTAACACGATAAGTTTAAAAGTCGGTCAAACAGTAAAAACAATAAGTAGATAAGTCAGTAAGACAGTAACTATGTACACGTATTTCGGTAAACAAGTAGTTTCAGTAAACAAGTAATGCATCTCCCCCAAAATAGTAAAAACAGTAAAACGGGGCTGCGAGACTCACCTTTGGGTGCTAGCGTTTCTAAACGTACGGTTGATCCAACAGTAATCTCCTAGTGTCCTAAACACGCGAGGTTAAACTAAGTAAGTGGATGTTTCACTAAACAACCCATACAAATGTTCACCTAGTTTAATTATGTCCAAAGTGTTTGGTTTGCGTATTCGTTTGAGTTTTGTAAATAAGTACGGCCCATTTTCGGCCCCTAAACGACCCCGGATGGCTTAAAACTGACAAGGCTAAGGAACTTAGCATTGATTATTGGGTCGTTTACGAGTGACCTTGCGAATTTGAGCTCAATCCGAGTTAATTAAAAAGATGTTATATTTTTCGTGGGAAAAAGGGCTACTAAACACTTATGCACTTTTGAAATTTGCAAACACACATGTTAACTGAAAACCACGCGATCCAGGAACAAGATCACGCGATCGGGTGAAACAAGACTGTGACGCGATCGGTTGGAATATCACGCGATCGGGTGGAATGAAAAATGACGCGATCGGTTGAAATATCACGCGATCACGTGGTTTATCTGGGTGTGCAGGTCTGTGACGAACAGCAGATTAAATTCAACAATTTGGGTCGATTTTTGGACATAGCAAGTTGGTAGAACATCTTAGCATGTTAATATATGTAATAAAAACAAGTAATAACAAAGAAAAAGTGAACGAATCCTTACAATTAAAATGGAGACCGGAGATGGAGATGATGATGAAAACGAAGAAGACGATGATGATGATGATCCTATTATGAAGATGAAGATGATGATTATGTTGGTGTAGCTGTGATTTAATTTGTTGTTGTTGTTGAAATGAAACCGAAAGAGAGAAAAGGAGAGAGCCGAGAGATCAAGATATGTGCGTGTGTGTGTTTTTGAATTATTGGGGTCGGTTGTATACCGACCTCAATAATTGAGGTAGGTGGGTAATATTTGACCCGTGTTTGCGTACCCAATCGTAAAATAGTAAAATCTTTTGAAATGATAATTTCCTAATTATTAAATCGTATACATTTGTAAATCAAAGTATTTTATAAAAATACCTTTAGTATGGTATATAAATATATCATTGTTTTGTGTTCAAGAGACAGATAGTTTTCATTGTACTAATTGTACGTAAAACTTAAACTGGGTAAATAACTATTATTCTCATTAATAATACATTATTTAAAAATGTTTTTCACCAATGACCGTATTTAAGTTTGCGTGTTGTTTTATATTTGTTTGTACATGATTACTTAATAATCATTTTGTGTTATATTTATGTACATTTGTATATAATACTTGAATACTCTCAAAATATCACGTATATATAATACGTATATTTAAGTTTAAATTTGACACGAAAAATGTGCTTTTTGACCGGGTGTCACATTCTCCCCTTGTTAGGAGAATTTCGTCCCGAAATTTGTTCGTAGTAATCGTCTGTACATTTGTGTGAGTCTACTAGAGGTTCTACAACCTCTATCTAAGGCTGTCTTCCTCCCCTTGTTAGATTAGTGCCCTACTGACAGCTAAAGGAATAAAGGAGGTGGGCTTTCGATGCATTAAACTATTTTGTCTGTAGAAGCAAGTTTAGTCGGTTAGTCTGTCACTAAGGTTCAGCTACACTTTGTACTAGTAGTCTAAGGTAACTGTAATTTTCTACAGTTTTCTTATAGCCTGTAAGCGTCGGTAGTATTATAGAGTACTATACTCTACCAGTATTACTTAGAAACAAATCCTATCTCCCGTATAGGATCTAAGGTACGGAATGATACACTAAGAAGCAGGTATATGTCAGTAAAGTAAGCAACACATAAGTAGGAGACTGTCGAAGAAAAGTAAGTAACATGGAAGTAGTTGGACTGTCAATAATCGAAAGTACTTGCGTCCTTACTCGGACCTTGGTAATTACCTTCAGCGTTAAGCACCTAAGCCCTGCCCCTAGCGTTGTTTTTGTTCTTCAACCTTGGGCAGTCCTTCCTGAAGTGTCCAGTGCCGTTGCACTCATAACAGGTCTTGGATACAGTGGCGTTGGTGTCAGTGATGACTGTTTTGCAATCTTTGTCTACATGCCCAAATCGCTTGCATCGGGTGCACGGGCAGGCACCGTCGTGATGAAGGTTACACTTAGAGCAATAGGGTTTGCTTCCTTTATACCCTACTTTGTCATCAGAGTCAGTATTATAGGTTTTGGCAGTCGCAGGCTTTTTGCTGGATTGATTCTGAAGGTTAGGGCTTTCATCGGATTTCCTTTTGTTACTAACAGAAGAAGTAGTGAATGCCTCACGGCTGATAATCATTGCCATGAGTTCCTGTGCAATCCCGATAGCGCTATCAAGGGTGGTGGGTTGAGCTGAGGCGACATTCCCCTGGATATTTTCCGGGAGGCCGCGGATGTACTTCTTGATACTTTTTCCTTCTGTATCAACTAAACCTGGGCACAACAGAGCGAATTGCTGGAACTTGGTGGTGTACCCAGCAATATCGTTCCCTTGTACCGCTAGATGCCAGAACTCCACTTCTAGTCGGTGTAGTTCTTCCTCGCGACAGTACTTCTCCCTTAGCTTTTTCTTCAATTCAGGCCAAGGAAGTCGGTTTGCGATCTCGACGCCAACAGAGTTTGCGTGGGTGTTCCACCACGTGAGTGCACCTTCTTGAAAGGTGTAAGCAGCAAACTTGACCTTGCTATCTTCAGCACAGTTACAGAGACTGAAAACAGATTCCATGCGTTCCATCCAACGGATTAAGCCAATAGCACCTTCTGTGCCCTTAAAGTACAGTGGATTGCAGCTGAGAAAATCCTTGTAGGAACAAGGCTTGATAACAGGAGGAGGGGTGGTATTGACTGTATCGTCACTCCCTTGAGCGTCTCGAGCAGCCATGGCTTCGGCTACAGCTCGGGTAACTGCAGCATTGAGTTCAGCTTGACTGAAACCCCTTCTCTTGGGCGGCATGATTCTGACAAAAGCAAGGAGAATGGATGAGTTGTTTGCACCAAAACATGATACATCACATATGCATATATATTTAGGGGGTAATATACAATAACACAAGTGATAATCACATTTGACAAACAACAGAATTGCATACTAGATGCGAGTTTGTGAGTGGTTGGGGTACGGTTTTGCTTATGGGAACCTATAGTCCTTCTAACAACAGGTTCCACTTGGAATTTTGAAGAACGAAATTTGACAGAAGAATTACAAATGGATATATTCCTCGTGAGCATATGACGGTATAGTGGAAAGTGTAGTAGGATGTCATCCGTGTAGAACTAGATGGACGGTATTAGATGAGGACAAAGTCCTACACAAGATATCGAGTGATACTTGTAGTAGCTATACTTGTCATCTTCGATAGCGTAAGTGCTAGAGAGTATATTATCGGGTGAGGACTATTCATATATCTTCAATATATAATATCCTGGAGAGTAGTACGTAGATGAGGCCTATATATGTATATACACCTATATCACATAATAGCCTAATGGTTGTCTAGCACAAAACAAGTATAAGTCTCGGTTTCTCTCGTGGTCAGAGTCAACTATCGCACTCCTGTTCAACATAACCCCTTTCAGTTTTCACATCGTATTCATTTAATTGTACATAGTTAGCTAAGCTATGTTAAATTAAACTCATATGGTGTAATCACTGAACCAGTTATATCTAATAAGGAATACTGCCTAACGGTCATAGTCTAGGCCCACTAAATGCAACCTAGTTCACTATAACCTTAGGCTCTGATACCAATCTGTCACACCCCCTATTTCGGGTTGCGGAAGCGAATCGGGTTGGGGCGTGACTAATCAATAACCAAAGCACCAAAAGTATACAGCAAACGACTTTACATGAGACGTTTATACATTAATACCAAAAGTAGTTGCATAGATTAAGTCTTAAGTTTACATTAACCGCGAGTTCGCAAATGATCCTGAAGATTCTAAGTACATAATCGATATACAAAAGATAATGCAAGTAAATCTTCATCTATATAATGCATGCGACTCGAGCTAGTTGGCAATCCTGTTGGGCAACCCTACTGTTGCTGTGTACCTGAGAATGCATTACTAACAAGTGTCAACCAAAAGGTTGGTGAATCTCACAGGTTTGAAATCAGAATAATAGAAATTTGAACACAAGTCAGTAAATAAGTTTATTTGCACTTATATGATATGACAGTAAATAATAGTTTCACAAATGTAATAAAGCAATAAGGATTTACACATTTGTACTAAGTCAGTATGAAATGATTTGTATATAGAAAAGTCTGTAGTCAATAAGTCAGTAAGTCTGTACGTCTGTAAGTCTGTAAGACTGTAAGTCTGTAAGACTGTAAGTCTGTAAGACTGTACGTCTGTAAGTCTGTAAGTCTGTAAGACTGTAAGTCTGTAAGTCTGTACGTCTGTAAGTCTGTAAAGTAGTAAGTTTGCAAAGTAGTAAGCCTGTAAGTTTATAAGTTTGTAAAACACTATGTTCACAAGTCTGTAGAAAATTTGTAAGTCGGTAAACCAGTGAGTTTATAAGTCAGTCAAAAGGTATGTTTATAAGTCGGTAAAGTAGTAAAGTATAAGTCTGTCGTATAATAGTTCAGTAAAATAGTGAGTCAGTAAGTTTGAAAACAGTAAAGCCTGTCAATAAGTCAGTAAGTTTAATAGTCGGTAAAATAGTATTACATACTGTAGGAAGTTTGTAAAGTAGAAAGTAAAGTCGGTAAAACAGTAAGTTTATAAGTCGGTAAACAATAAGTTTCCAAGTCGGTAAATAGTAAGTTTATAAGTCGGTACGACAGTAAGTTTGTACAGCAATGAGTTTGTAGAATAAGCCAGTAAAGTCGGTAAAACAGTAAGTTGGTAAGTCAGTAACACGATAAGTTTAAAAGTCGGTCAAACAGTAAAAATAATAAGTATATAAGTCAGTAAGACAGTAACTATGTACACGTATTTCGGTAAACAAGTAGTTTCAGTAAACAAGTAATGCATCCCCCCCAAAATAGTAAAAACAGTAAAACGGGGCTGCGAGACTCACCTTTGGGTGCTAGCGTTTCTAAACGTACGGTTGATCCAACAGTAATCTCCTAGTGTCCTAAACACGCGAGGTTAAACTAAGTAAGTGGATGTTTCACTAAACAACCCATACAAATGTTCACCTAGTTTAATTATGTCCAAAGTGTTTGGTTTGCGTATTCGTTTGAGTTTTGTAAATAAGTACGGCCCATTTTCGGCCCCTAAACGACCCCGGATGGCTTAAAACTGACAAGGCTAAGGAACTTAGCATTGATTATTGGGTCGTTTACGAGTGACCTTGCGAATTTGAGCTCAATCCGAGTTAATTAAAAAGATGTTATATTTTTCGTGGGAAAAAGGGCTACTAAACACTTATGCACTTTTGAAATTTGCAAACACACATGTTAACTGAAAACCACGCGATCCAGGAACAAGATCACGCGATCGGGTGAAACAAGACTGTGACGCGATCGGTTGGAATATCACGCGATCGGGTGGAATGAAAAATGACGCGATCGGTTGAAATATCACGCGATCGCGTGGTTTATCTGGGTGTGCAGGTCTGTGACGAACAGCAGATTAAATTCAACAATTTGGGTCGATTTTTGGACATAGCAAGTTGGTAGAACATCTTAGCATGTTAATATATGTAATAAAAACAAGTAATAACAAAGAAAAAGTGAACGAATCCTTACAATTAAAATGGAGACCGGAGATGGAGATGATGATGAAAACGAAGAAGACGATGATGATGATGATCATATTATGAAGATGAAGATGATGATTATGTTGGTGTAGCTGTGGTTTAATTTGTTGTTGTTGTTGAAATGAAACCGAAAGAGAGAAAAGGAGAGAGCCGAGAGATCAAGATATGTGCGTGTGTGTGTTTTTGAATTATTGGGGTCGGTTGTATACCGGCCTCAATAATTGAGGTAGGTGGGTAATATTTGACCCGTGTTTGCGTACCCAATCGTAAAATAGTAAAATCTTTTGAAATGATAATTTCCTAATTATTAAATCGTATACATTTGTAAATCAAAGTATTTTATAAAAATACCTTTAGTATGGTATATAAATATATCATTGTTTTGTGTTCAAGAGACAGATAGTTTTCATTGTACTAATTGTACGTAAAACTTAAACTGGGTAAATAACTATTATTCTCATTAATAATACATTATTTAAAAATGTTTTTCACCAATGACCGTATTTAAGTTTGCGTGTTGTTTTATATTTGTTTGTACATGATTACTTAATAATCATTTTGTGTTATATTTATGTACATTTGTATATAATACTTGAATACTCTCAAAATATCACGTATATATAATACGTATATTTAAGTTTAAATTTGACACGAAAAATGTGCTTTTTGACCGGGTGTCACACCAAGAATGTTTGACACAACACAATCAAAGTTTAGGATTGAACATACAATCATATTCAATTTCCCCAAACTATTGCTCTGATACCAACTTATAACGCCCCTCATTTAATACAACAATATAATATTAAGTTTGGCGGAAGCGACTACTTGAAATACATATTCTATTAAATCCTGCTAGACATTTTCGCAACCCTTTATACAATATGTTTAACTACTAAACAAACATAGTTAACATGTTTACAAACCCGGGGCATTATATACTATAAAACATTATTTATTACAAACTGGATCAGAGTTGCAAGTTTCAAACATTCCCAGCATCAAAACGTCCCTTCCTGGCTACCCACATAATTAAACATAACCTGCAGGAAGTAAATTGAGGGATTAGCACGAAGCTAAGTGAATGAATAATCAACTACATTTCAATTTAGCTAGCAATCTGTTCACAATCAATAATGCAACAAATATCGTCAAGAGGAACGGTGGTTCCTAAGGACCCTGTTCCGGGTGGCCCCATCAGAACACTTAAATCAACTGTAGGCCAAAACAGTGATTAACCGCTAACTAAATGCTAATCTCCATCAACACATGTACGCAACCCTGTGTTGACCAACATTAGCAATCAAGTCCAACCAACAATCTAGTTGACCTCTGGATTATACATTTCAATTCAATGTTCATCAAACAACCAATCAAATGGCATATCATTTCGAGGTTAACATACTATCAATAGTAATCCTATAATTACTGATTGAAATCAAACTGACACAACCAAATCAAACTGTGAGTTTCAAATCCACTCACCTGATTCGTCTCAGTTACTTACTCAGCAGTCTTATCTCGCTGAGCCCTTGGATTATCTGAGAACATAAAATCAATCATAAGTTAGTAATTTGTTTTCAACTAATGGTACTTATGTAATTAAACACATTACATAAGTAATCACATTGTTAATCAATTCCAAACATAAGTAACAATAATATCTTTCTACAAAAGTGCCACTAAAACATCAATAAAGTGCCACTAAAGGAATATTATATACAATACTCAGTCGACGTTAAACTTCTTTACTAAGTCTCATAACTCATTAGAATTATCCATACTATAACATATATTTTCAATGGATAAGTGCCACTAAAGTACCACCTAAATGCCACTAAAGGAATATGACATAAGAAGTGCCACTAAAAACACCATCTTCCAAACACTTATGCATTTTCAAATTTTGCAAAACACATCAAATTTATTCATGCAAACGCGATCCGGGAAATAATGGCTGGATCGCGTTCACCCTTTGAAAAAGTTCTGTCACCGTTTTACACTTGGCAACGCGATCCGGGAACTAGGGCTGGATCGCGTTCACATGAAGAAAACGTTATATTATCAATTTTCACTAGGCAACGCGATCCGGGCAAGAGTTCAGGATCGCGTTCCTACGCGTTTTAGCTCAGGTGCAGACCTGCAAACACACAGCTCAACCCATTTTCTTAAACCAACATTATAATCACTTGATTCTCAGTTTTGAAGTTACAATTCACTCAAATACTACCATATATGCATACCAAAGCATCATTCAAGCTTCAATTCACATATACTTCAATAATTTGCATGATTACACTCAAAACTAAATTCAAATATTCAAACACTTACCAAATTAAGAATTTCAAAGTGATAATGATGATGTTTATGCTATCACAAGCTCACAATCAGCTCAAGATCACCACAAACTCTTTGATTCACTTGATTTCTAGCTTTAGGGTTTAAGAGTTTAGAGGTTTTAGGTTTTGTTTCTAAAAATGGAAAGTGATAAACTTTCCTATTTGGGAAAGTATTTAAGTCGGTCAACATTTAACACCGACCCGTATCCGCTTAAAACTAGTCCCCTTTCAATCTATTGCCTGGAACCTAAAACCCATTTGCGAGAAACTTCTTTTATTGCACCGTCAACTATAGTAAATCAAAACAATCAATAATTTACTAAGCACAATAAGTCCTGAGGCTTATTTAACTAAGTTTCGTAATTTAAACATATTTATCAAATAATTTCTAATACAATTAAATACATCAATTTAAAATTAGAAATTACCGGACCAGAAGAGAGGATGTTACAACAAATGGTTATGTTAGTGATTAATTATTTGAATTAGTTGAATCAAAGTGGGGGAGTGATCATATAGAGGTTATTAGTCTAAATAAATGAATTCTAGTGATTTAAAAATGTTGTTATGTGTTGAATGATTAGGTGTTAAAGAGTTGGACATATCATCATTTGTGTATCTTGTGAATCGTCATTTCAAGGCTAAGGTGAGTAGTGTAAGGATTTAATCAAGCAATTGGTTGTTTGTGTTTCCGGATTACTTTTGAGTAAGAGGATCACACAATCATGTGAAGTTAACTATGCTTTAATTGTTTAAATTGTTACTTGTGAAAGTATTATGATATGAATTGATTGTACATGTTACCGGATAGCTTCCGAGCTAGAGGTGGGTACAATCAAGTGGAGATTTAGTGTATTATGTGTATATGATCATAGTGATATGAATTGTGATTGTACATGTTACCTGATAGCTTTCGAGCTAGAGGTGGGTACAATCATAAGTTAGTGATATGAAGCTTATGAAGTTATGATATAGAGTTGCTAGTTTTACTAGCATAGTGTTTATGTAGCCATGATATATGTATAAATTGATTAAGTTGCTTATATGCCCACTAAGCAAAAGTGCTTATTGTTTAAGTGTTTTATGTTTTAGGTGGAAGTGGACAAGGTAAAGGGAAGGCGGTTTAAAAAGGGGATAGCGTGGATTGCATGATGTTAGAGTATGTCAAGTAATCTCTTTTGTATCGTTTGATCTATCTTGTGTAAATCGCCCTTTTAGACATGTTTTAAAAGATAGTCATGGTGAGCCATGACATATGAAATTTTGATATAGTTGATCTTTAAGGTCAAGAATACTAGTAAATGATGTATATTATGGTTTTCAAGTTTTAATGTTAGTGTTTGAATATATTAGTGTTTATAAAATGTGTTCATGGTTGAAAGTAGTTAAATTGTGTTTTATTGGTTATGGAGTGTTGACATGTAGTCAACCATTCCATTAGTCAATTATGGGTTGTGATTGGCTAGTCAATGGGTTAAAGTAGTCATTGTGGGTCTATATGGGTCATTAAATGTACTTACGGTCTAAAATGGGTTAGAGAAGGGATAAGGGTGTGGTGAAGCATCTTACAACTTTGTTTTAATATGTATGATATGTGGTCAAAGGCATAATGTCTCAGCCTTCATGGTTTGAGACTTGGTATGTTCACAAAATGGTCGTTTTTGGGTCAAAAAGAGTCATACGCCAAAATCCCGTGTTATTGTGAAATTTGAAAAAGTGCAAAAAGGGAAGTCTTCGTTTTGGTCATATGAAGGCGCACGCAAAATTTCAGGTCAAACGGATGCACGAGTAAAAAGTTATGCACGTTTGAAGTTGGTTAAAAAGTTGACTTTTGCTGACTTCTGGATTTACACTAAGGAACGCGATCCTGACAACTTGAGCCGGATCGCGTTCGCAAGGCAAAAACGGTGACAGAAAGTTTAAAACATAGGAACGCGATCCCGCCCACTTTTCCGGATCGCGTTTGACAGTAGAAAAATGAAATTTGGGTCTTAAAAAGCTTGTTTTAACTAGGGAAAACTATTAAGATTAAACTATACATATGGGATAGTCATGGGACATTATCGAGAGTGTCATAAACCGAAAGTGTAAAAAAAAAAAAAAAAAAAATGGTTTTGTTTTCGGGGCGTTTCAACTACGCAAGCGCGTAGCATGTCTTCCAGGGTCTGAATGGTTCGTTCACTTTGGCCGTCGGTTTGAGGATGGTATGCGGTACTCATATCAAGACGAGTACCCAAAGCTTTTTGAAGTGATTGCCAAAAGTGAGAGGTGAAACGGGCATCTCTGTCAGAGATGATTGAGGTTGGAACACCGTGATGAGAAACGATTTCTTTGATGTAGATTTGTGCAAGGCGTTCCATTTTATCGTTTTCTTTGATTGCCAGGAAATGAGCCGATTTGGTGAGACGATCGACGATCACCCAAATGGTATCGCAACCGCTCGACGACTTGGGTAGTTTGGTTATGAAATCCATGGCAATTTGTTCCCATTTCCATTCAGGGATTTCAGATTGTTGGAGTAAACCAGGGGGTTTCTGATGTTCGGTTTTGACTTTTGAGCAAGTAAGGCACTTGCTGACATAAGTGGCGATTTCGGCTTTCATGTTTGGCCACCAATAAAATTCCTTGATTCCGTGGTACATCTTATCGGATCCCGGGTGGATAGAATATTTGGACTTGTGAGCCTCGTCCATCACCAAGTCTCGTAGGTTCCCGAAACTAGGCAACCAGATTCGGTTTGAGAAATGCCTAATCCCGTTAGATTTGATTTCAAATTGTTTGTCAATACCCCGTAAGGCTTCGTTTTTGATGTTTTCAGGTTTCAGGGCTTCGATCTGAGCGGTATGAATCTGAAGGGTAAGAAAGTTGTGAATGGTCATACTGAGGGCTCGGACTCGAAGTGGTTTTGGTCGTTCCTTTCGACTGAGGGCATCAGCTACAACATTAGCCTTCCCTGGATGGTACTTGATCTCGCAGTCGTAATCGGTAAGCAACTCGACCCATCGACGTTGCCTCATATTGAGATCCTTCTGATCGAATATATGTTGGAGACTTTTATGATCGGTAAAGATTGTGCACTTAGTGCCATAGAGATAATGTCTTCAGATTTTGAGAGCAAAAACGACAGCTCCAAGTTCGAGATCATGAGTGGTGTAGTTTTTTTCGTGAATTTTCAGCTGTCGTGAGGCATAGGCAATGACTTTGTCTCGTTGCATCAGCACACAACCGAGACCTTGGTGAGAAGCATCGCAGTATACCACGAAGTCATCGGTGCCTTCGGGTAAGGATAGAATTGGAGCACTGCAAAGCTTTTGTTTCAGAAGTTGGAACGCTGACTCTTGTTTATCGGTCCAATCGAACCTTCTGTCCTTCTGAGTCAGTACCGTGAGTGGTTGAGCTATTTTGGAGAAATTTTCGATAAATCGCCGATAGTACCCAGCAAGACCCAAGAATTGTCGTACTTCAGTTGCAGTGGTGGGTGCTTGCCAGTCTTTGATAGCCTCGATTTTTGTTGGGTCCACGTGAATTCCCTGACTGTCGATCACGTGACCAAGGAATTGAACGGTTTGTATCCAGAACTCACACTTAGAGAATTTGGCATAAAGCTCCTCGTGTCTGAGTAGTTCTAGAACGGTTCTGAGGTGTTGCGCATGTTCTTGCTCGTTGCGCGAGTAAATGAGTATGTCATCGATAAAAACAATGACAAACTTGTCGAGGTAAGGTTTGCACACCCGGTTCATGAGGTCCATGAACACAGCCGGTGCGTTGGTTAGACCGAAGGGCATCACTTGGAATTCGTAGTGCCCGTAACGAGTTCTGAAAGCAGTTTTTGGAATATCGATGTCACAAACTCGTAACTGATGATAGCCTGATCGCAGGTCGATTTTTGAGTAGAAACTTGATCCCTGAAGTTGGTCGAATAGATCATCAATGCGAGGAAGTGGGTATCGGTTTTTGACGGTCAATTTGTTCAACTCTCGATAGTCGATGCACATTCTGAATGAACCGTCCTTCTTTTTAACAAATAAGACCGGAGCTCCCCAAGGTGCAGAACTCGGTCTAATGAATCCTCTATCCAGAAGTTCCTGTAACTGAGCAGACAGCTCCTGAAGTTCGGATGGGGCTAAACGGTACGGTGCGCGGGCCACCGGTGCGGCACCCGACACGAGATCAATTGAGAACTCAACCTGTCTAGGCGAAGGTAAACCAGGTAGTTCTTCCGGAAAGACTTCGGGAAAGTCTCTAACAATTGGCACATCTTCAAGTCGCTTCTCTTCCGACTTCTTCTCTGTGATGTGTGTGAGTATTGCAGGGTAACCCTTTCTCAGAAATTTTCGGGTTTTTAAGCAAGAGATGATATTGAGTCCCGTCCCACCGGTCTCCCCCTGTATGATCAAGGTTCCACCGGCAGCGAGTGGAATGCGGATGATCTTATCGTAACAAACGATTTCTGCTCGGTGTTTGGACAACCAGTCCATTCCAATGATGACGTCAAAACTCCCGATTTCAATGGGTACAAGGTCGATGGAAAAGGTTTCGTCAGCAAGGTTTAAAGTGCAATTAGGTATCACACTATTGGTTTCTATAAGTTTCCCATTTGCTAGCTCTACAGTGTACTTAACATCTAAGGCAACAGGATTGATGTCAAGTAGTGGGCAAAAGTCATCAGAGATAAAGCTTCTATCAGCACCAGTATCAAATAGAACAGAAGCAGTTAAGTTGTTGAGGAGGAACATACCCGAGACCACATTCGGGTCTTGGCGGGCGTCCCCAGATTTGATGACGAATGCTCTGCTTCGGGTGTTGTTGTTGTTGTTACGGTTGTTGTTGTTGTTCTTCAGCTTTGGGCATGTGTCCCTGAAATGCCCTGGTTTCCCACACTCAAAGCAGACTTTGGGTGGTCTGGTGTTGTTGCTGGAATTGTTGTTGGCGGGAGAATTGCAGTCTTTGGTGAGATGGCCGTACCTCTTGCAATTGTTGCAAAAGGGGCCACAGGAACCTTCATGGTGACGGCTGCACTTGGAACAATAGGGTTTGTTCCCAGTGTAGCCCCGTGTGATGTCTGTGGTGGTGTTGTAGGCTTTGATGGTGTCGGGTTTCTTGTTTTGTTGGTTGGAGTGGTTGTTGTGGTAGTCAGACCACTTTCGTTTGTTGTTGTGGGAGGATGAAGTGAGTGGTTCAGAATCTTGGCTCATTGACATCAGGTCTTGGGCCAATAGGATTGCACCGTCAATGGTGGTTTGGTTGGAAGAGGCAACATGCCCCCGAACAGGCTCAGGAAGGCCAAGGATGTACTTCCTGATTTTATCAGGTTCAGTGCTCACCATAGCTGGGCGGAGGGCGGCGAGTTGTTGGAATCTGGTGGTATAACCATCGATATCACCACCATGAACCTTTAGGTTCCAGAACTCCTCGTCTAGCTTTTGGAGTTTGGCGATAGAGCAGTATTTGGCAGTGAGTTTTGCTTTCAATTCCTCCCAAGTGAGTTGGTAGGCAATGTCAGCACCCACTGATTGGGCATATGAATTCCACCAAGAGTGGGCATCATCTTCGAGAGAGCAGGTGGCGAAGTTTACTTTGTCATTCTCCGCGCATTTGCTGACACGGAAAACAGTTTCCATCTTTTCGAACCATCTGATCAGTCCGATGGCTCCTTCAGAACCCTTGAAGCTTGAGGGTTTGCAGCTTTGAAAGTCCTTGTAAGAACAAGGTTTAGCAGCGGGGGTTTCAGCGGCATCACTGTTCCTTGTGGAATTTTGTGGAGTATTCCGAGCCAAGGCTTCAGTAACAGCCTGGGTTATAAGGGATGTACGCTGAGCATCGGTGTATGGTCTTGACTTTGGCGGCATGATTCTTCAATAAAAGAAATGAAGATACATGAGATTTTGTAAGAAAGTTGTATTTATCTCAGATGTACATGTATAAAGGCGGTAATACATAACATCAATATGAAAAGAATTATAGCAATTAATATGAGTCGAAACAGCAAGGAATATTTGATAGCTAATATGGGTTCAAAGGTTCATCCTACGGATGTATTACAAAAGGCGTCGGGAATTGTTACATCCGACCGAATTATAGAGTAGCGCTTAGATAGTTACTAGATTACAGGATAGATTACAAGACAAAGACTACACTAGTCTTAACGTAGATTAATCTGCTCCATCATTTCAATGAGACGATCCACAGTATTGGCAAGTCTGCTGGCCTGTCGGGCATTATCTTCAGCCAAGGCCAGTCGTTGAACCAAACTGCCAATGTATTCATCTGATACCCGTGCGCGTTGTTCACACTCATCAAGTCTGTGTTTCAAAAGAGCGGTTTCCACGCTTATCTCCACCACTTTGTTGAAAAGAACGTCTACATTATTAACGGTGGTTTCGTGATCCTCGGTGACTAGTGCGATGCGTTCAAGGGATGTAAGTCTCCGGTTTTCGTTCGTTTCCTGTAGCACGACATCCATGGTGCGAAGTCGCTGCTCGTGTTGGTTCACCCTAGCAGTTAAGGCCTGCAAGGTGAAGTGAGTGGGGTACGGGCCAGCTCGAGGCAACCTGTTGTTCCTCCTTGCTACCCTTGGGTTCTGCGACCCGGATTGAGAGCGAGTTGAATTTGATGGTGTGTTTGCCGTTTCTGAGACAAGGCGTTAGTAAGATTGAGGCCTATATTCATATAATTCCTATATAATATAGCCTATTGAGTGTCTAGCATAAACATGTTTAAGTCTCGGTTCTCTCGAGGTCAGAGTCTTCTATCGTACCCTATTCAGCCATAACTACTTTCAGATCTTACATCATCTTTGCTTAATTGTACATAGTTGATCAGGCTATGTTAAATTAAACTCGTATGATGTAATCACTGAACCAGTTATACCTAATAAGGAATACCGCCTAATGGTCATAGTCTAGGCTCACTAAATGCAACCTAGTTCACTATAACCTTAGGCTCTGATACCAATCTGTAACACCCCCAAATTTAATGATTTGCGAAAGCTTGATTTGGGTGTTACTAATCAATAACAAAGCACAAAGATATATAGTAAACGACTCTATATGCATCGTTTTAACAAAATATATTGATAATTGAAATGTTTACAACATTTAAAGTTTTACATAGCTCGAGTTTAAATGAAAGGAGATTTCAGTACATAAGTACTTGTACAAAATATACTAATGCAAGAAAATCTCAGTCGTCTGTATGCTGACTCGAGCTAAAGTCCTGAAGCAGAAACATCCTACTGCTTGGTACCTGCGATATATGCTAAATGGTCAGCTAAAAGCTGGTGAGCTCACAGGTTTGAAATCAATTAATATAGTATGAACCGCAAGATTTAAATAACGAATTGCATCCAGCAATTTAATGATAGTCATCGTGTATACAGCCATGAGCACATAGTTGAGCTTAACTCGAGGGCTGGGTCCCCTATAGAGAATTCCGGGCGAGGTGCCTCCACGAATGCCTAATCCACATTCGTCTTCCCAAATATTAGTACGTCCGTTTACCCGGTTAGTGCTTGCTAACCCGGACGAGGTGGGTCAATCCTATATGGTACCATATACTAATATTCACGCTACAACGTATTAACAACTATGCTGACGGAGGACTTTAAAATGATTAGTTTCGAAAAACTCATGTAGTATATGAAAAGTTGGTACTTGCGTTCACATGTTAAAAGTTGAGCAATATATCACACCCCTGAGTAAAACAGTAAAAAGAGGGGCTATGAGACTCACCCGAGTCTGGAAGCTTTTAAACAAACGTAAATTGATTAGCCGAATATGAAGTCCAAAGACTTGTTACCTGAGGGTGTCCACGACACGCGATGGTTATAAATATGATTGGGTATCTCAAAAGATCACCCTTGTAGTTGTTACACAACTATATATATGTCCAAATTTCTACGATTTGGTTGATTTGTTAAGTGTTTGAAAACGTGTACGGCCCGTTGGTGATGGATTTGGAATAATAAACTTTAAGTATTATTATCATGTATTTTGTGTTTTGTATTAAAAAGTGTGTCCCAATGTGTTTTATAAGTCGTATCGTATAAGTGTTTGAGGTTATATAGTTTCGACACTTAGTGAAATTGTAGTTTGAAAACCTGCTATTTTATACGACACAATCATGCGACACAAGAGAGGTTATGCGACACAAGGGTTGTGTCGCATAGAAATGCGACACAGTGTCTATGCGACATAATGATTGTGTCGTATGGAGTTTGCGACATAGTGGTTGTGTCGCAGGACTTGCGACACTAATTATCGGGTACGACACAAGGTGCGACACAGGGGCTTTTATACGACACAAATGCCAAAATACGACACAACATGCGACACAAGGCTTGTGTCGCATGGAAGAACATCAGCCCAGAAAGTCCGGCTGTTTAGATTTTTCCGGCCAAAAACCCGTTTCAAACCCGTTTTTAAGCTATGAAATCGTGTTCTACACTTAGTAATGGACATATACAAGTTATAATAACAATCACAAGTGAAAAATACTAAGAATCGAGAGATTTCAGGATTTTGTCGGAAACTTACAAATTGCCAAAATGAAAATCTGGAAAGATAGCGTTGTAGATCGTCGCGAGGTGGTCGTGAATCTCTAAAAATATTGGTGATACGAGTGCGTTTGATAGTAGTATTTTGCGATTTTGTGAGTTGTGGTGATTTGGTGATTTTGGAGGAAAATAAGAGAAGAGAGAGAGAAATGATAGAGAAATGAGAAAAAAGGAAGAAAGGTGGAGGTTATCCTCCACTTTTCGGTTTCGCTCCGCGCTCCGCGTGGTGTTCGTTTTCTCCGTCGTTTAACGTTTTTATAAATATTTTGCGCGTAAATTAACTAGTTTAAAATACGAATTTTGTTTTAATAATTTAATTAAATTGTTTTACTAATTATCTAATAATTTAAAGATTTAAAATGTGATTTAGATAGTTTGCGTATTTTGTTGTTAATTGGGTAAGTTTTAAATTGTACGACACGAATTGAAATTTGAACATTATTAAAATAATATTTTTAACATATTAGTGTTACTTAATAAAATTGGTCACCAACGTCCGTATTTAATTTGAACCGAATTACATTCGATTTAACTTGCGTACGATTTAAATCAAATCGCATTTTCGTATATATTCATCAATATATATAATTCGATACATTAATTAGCCTAACACAGAACTAATTACATGTATTAACATATGATTAGGCACTAATTTCTAGTCCTAATTTGGCGGGTGTTACACCATGGGCATGTCCTACAATCGCCATGGCCATGTCCTTTAACAGTAGCCCCCCCTTTTCTTCAACACGATGCCATGGCCATGTTGTCACACCCCGTTAAAGCGGAAACACGAGGTGTAACAGTACCGGGTAACAAAAACACAAGATATAGAAGTAATACCATACATAATTTAGCAAAAGTATTACAAGTTACCACAAGTTCAAAACATAATTCCAAAGGTGATTACAACAAGTTCATAAAAGTTTCCAAAAGTTAGTCATAATCCAAATTAAAGCAAACGCATGCGAGAATGCATCCACACAAAAGTACTCCTAGAATGCGTCTTACTGTCGATCTCCTGAAAAGCATGATAAACAAACGGTCAACTATGGTCATAGTTGGTGAGTTCACAGGTTTAATGTTATAGATAAATGAATCAAAAGCTTTGTTCATCAAGTATATAAATATAAATGATTGGTTGTAATTATTGCGAATAGGAAAGTAGTATATACGAATGTTAATGCAATGAGGCCACTACTAAACCGATTAGACCGACACATGCCCCAAGCTCCATGTTCTATCGGTAACATGAGTAAAAGTAATACTATGCACCCACGTTACAGTGTGAGTGAGGGATGGTCTACCCTAAATAGCGCTATCCATAAATATTAACGGCTCGTCTGGCTCTCGGACGAGTTAATAAGTAGTGTAAAGGTATTTCCGGGGACTTTAGCACGATAGTACTCAAGCATAACAATAGTATACACACCAATTCGCATAAGTAGCATGGCAAAGATTTAACAAGTTCATGAATGTACAACCAATTTAGTAAAATTTTGGAATCATGCTTTTCACCCCAAAATATTAAACAAGTAAAAAAAAGGGGCTGTGAGAACTCACTGTTGAGCGTAAGCGTGAATCGACGGATGTAACACGTGTGCTTGACGAGTATGACTCCTATCCAAGTCCTATGAACACGAGGTCTCTAGTTAGATTCTTGGTAAATTGGTTTGTTAAGATTGCTTAGTTAAATATCTAGATTACAAAGTGCCTTTTTGGTTTGATTGGTTTGAAGTTTGTTAATGTCCGATTATCGCGTTTGTGTACAATAACGAATACTAATATATTAATCAAAAAAAAAAAAATTTGTCGAACGTCTCATACAAGTCGTATAATGTCACGTGATTGTAATGTTCATATTTCATATTGTTTTGAGTGTTGGAACATTGGTTCCTTAAAATTTTATGTTTATTAAACCCATAACCCGATTATGCCACATAAGACACCCCATAACCTTCTTGTTAGCATTATTTCCGAAAATAGTAAGTTTTCCGTCTCTGAAACCGAGACTCATTTTTTGTTGACTCGGTCAAAACTCCTCGATTTGACCCGAGACTTATTCCCAACCCTTAAACATGTTCATAAGTCATAAAAAGTTATTCTTTCCCTAAATAACAAGTCCGCAAGTGTCGGTTTTTCAATTTTACCAAAATCAGTCAACATTCTTATTTTCAGAATTTTATTTCTGTTTGTTGTATTTATTAAAAATACTTCTGATTTGAAATCAAATATAGAAAAAATCAAAGATTATCCCCAATATGTTATCTAGTTACTGTAATTTTTCCAATATTTAAAAATTAGTGCAAATATTTTTAATATTTTCTTTTATTTTCTGTGTCCAATTAGGGACACATGCATGCAATCATTACATCTGAGTAAAATACATTGGGTTCCAGAAAAAGTGATCAACAGAAACGTTGTAACCAACAAAATTTTTAAACTTTTGGCGTTGGTTTCAAGTTATTTGGAGGTGTGAGGCTCTAGATATGATTAAAATACCAAGATAAAAGTTTCTGACCCTTTTCAACAGTTTGTATATCTTTTGTCCCACAAATTATTAAAAATATCAAACCAACTCAAATCAATATGAGGTTTACGGGGTTGGAAAGCTAACTTCCAGAACTTGAATTTAGACTATAAAAACGTCCATTTTCATGAAGAAATGATTTTTAGAAAAATCGTGGAAGTAGATGAAAGTTTCTGGACAGAAGCATTCCAGACTCATAATGGGTGTTTTGTTCATAGTGAAGAACACCAATCATGAAATAAAAGAAGTTTTTGATCCTTTGACCTTTAAATCTATGTTCTAAAACATGCATGGTATTAAAATACATCCATGATGTGCTAGAGGTGATTATTATCATAAAAACAAGATTTCTACATACTAAGAACAATATATCAACAAGTTTACAAACAATAATCGATTTTTACTTGATTTTCGGTTTGATCATGGGTTATCCTTTCTATTAACACCTAAAAGGTGTTTTAAGGTGTAACCTACAAACATCAAGAGTTTATATGGGGATTTTAGCCATGGAAAAAGCATAAAATCCGAAATTTTTGAAGGAAACATAAGAAGAAATGATAGATAGCAAGATTAAATGTTGTAGTTTACCTTTCTTGTTAATATTTGGTGATGAACACCTTTAAATTCTTGGATTTCTCTTGAATGTTTGCTGGAATTTTAGAGAGAAGATGGAGGAGATGTGTGTGTGTTTTTAGAGAGAGATGAGGAAGTGTAAGTAAATGGGTTTTGGGAAAAATGAAAGAAATAATGAGGTTTTTGGAAAATGAAATGAATTTGAAATCAAAGAGGGGGGGGGGGGCGGTTTTTGGAGGGTATTTTGGTCATTATATATATATATATTTTTTTTTTTGTTAAATAAAGTGTATAAAAGTTATCTAATTAATTTGTATTAATTTGGTATAAATATATGTATTTTATGAGGTTTATTTTGTGATGTTTTGGTGATTAAAATTTGAGTTTTGAAAAGTGAGAAATTTTAAGTTCTTGACTTAAGTTATGATACACTTAATTTGTCTATTTTTAATGTCCATGTATTATTCATCCGATTAAGTTTGCGTTGTCGAGTTACGAAAATTTCAGTTTTGTGAACCGTTAAGGGTTTTATTAAAGCATCAAGGGATGAACTTTTCTTTGATTAATTTGGCACTTAGTAACCTATTATAACATCTCTAAAAGAACTTATGGTTCACTAAGCAATCTCTAAGTCGTTCTATGGCTTAATAAGCTTGCGAAGTCGTAACCTAGGAATTTCACTCGGATTTAAGGAATGCGGTAAATGTAATTTACGATTCTAGTGTGATAATGACCTGAGGTTTGACGGTTGTCACAATATCCCACCGTTGAAATGAATTTCGTCCCGAAATTCAACTCGTCCCATTGTGCTACAAAGCCCTCGAGAATAGATGCGGATACTTGCGTCGGAATTGATCCTCGCGCTCCCAAGTGAATTCAGGACCCCGTCGCGAATTCCACCGGACTTTAACTATGGGAATTCGGCTTCGCTTCAATCTCTTGACTTCGCGGTCTATGATTTCGAGTGGTTCTTCTATGAAGTGGAGTTTATTGTCAATTCGAACTTCCTCGAGAGGGACAACGAGTGTTTCATCAGATAAGCATTTCTTTAGGTTAGAAACATGGAATGTGTCGTGGATGCCACTGAGCTCTTGCGGCAGTTTGAGTCGGTAAGCTACCGGACCAATCCTTTGCAGTACCTCGAAAGGTCCAATATATCTCGGGCTTAGTTTTCCTCGCTTTCCAAAGCGGATAACGCCTTTCCACGGTGACACCTTTAGGAGTACTTTATCACCGATTTGAAATTCTAGAGGTTTCCTACGGTTATCTGCGTAGCTTTTCTGACGACTTCTGGCTGTCTTCAGTCTTTCCCTGATAGTCGTGATCTTGTCAGTTGTTTCTTGTATGATGTCGAGTCCCGTCAACTGTCTGTCACCTGCCTCCAACCAACAAAGCGGTGAACGACATTTACGCCCATACAAGGCTTCAAATGGAGCACACTCAATGCTAGTGTGATAACTGTTGTTATAGGAAAACTCCACTAAAGGTAAGTGAGTATCCCAGCTTCCTCCGAAGTCAATCACGCAGGCTCGTAACATGTCTTCCAAAGTTTGTATGGTTCGCTCACTTTGCCCGTCAGTTTGGGGGTGATAGGCAGTACTTAAGTTCAGTTGAGTACCTAGGGTTTTCTGGAGTAATTGCCAAAAGCGCGACGTGAATCGACTATCCCTATCAGAAATTATGGAAAGAGGTATTCCGTGACGTGCAACAATTTCATTAATATAGACCTGTGCGAGCTTTTCCATCTTGTAGTCTTCTCGGATCGGAAGAAAATGTGCGGATTTCGTCAACCGATCCACTATAACCCAAATCGAGTCATGTCCCCTTGCCGTCCTGGGCAACTTGGTTATAAAATCCATTGATATTTGCTCCCACTTCCATTGGGGAATTTCCGGCTGTTGTAACAAACCGGATGGTTTCTGGTACTCTGCTTTGACCTTAGAACATGTTAAACATTTCCCAACATACAGGGCAATATCTTTCTTCATCCCCGGCCACCAATAGTATTCCATTAAATCCCTGTACATCTTATCAGCTCCTGGGTGGATTGAATACCTGGATCTATGGGCTTCATCCATGATGACATCCCTTAGATTGTCGGTTCTCAGAATCCATGCCCTCTCCTTGAAGTAACGAACTCCATCAGTCTTAATTTCAAATTTCTGGTCTAGGTTGTGTAGAGTCTCGTTCTTTATATTTTCAGGTCTCATTGCTTCTCTTTGAGCGTCAAGGATTCGAGTTTTTAAACTTGTTTGAACCATCATTCCCAATGCTCGTACTCGTGAGGGTCTTAACCTTTCCTTCCTACTTAAAGCATCTGCTACCACATTCGCTTTGCCTGGATGATACTTGATCTCACAATCGTAGTCACTAAGCAATTCTACCCATCTCCTTTGCCTCATGTTGAGCATTTTCTGGTCAAAGATATGTTGAAGACTCTTATGGTCAGTAAACACAGTGCACTTTGTACCATACAGATAGTGTCTCCAGATCTTAAGGGCAAAGACTACAGCTCCTAGCTCCAAGTAGTGTGTTGTATAGTTCTTCTCATGCTCCTTGAGCTGCCTCGATGCATAAGCGATGACCTTATTCTTTTGCATCAGCACACATCCCAATCCCTGGTGTGACACATCACAGTATACGACAAAATCCTCTGTTCCCTCGAGTAACGCCAAGATTGGTGCATCGCATAGCCTATGCTTCAGTGTTTGGAATGCTTCCTCCTGCATTTTCCCCCAAACAAACTCCTTCGCCTTTTGGGTCAATTCTGTTAAAGGCTTAGCGATTTTTGAAAAGTTCTCAATGAATCTCCGGTAGTAACCAGCCAATCCCAGAAATTGACGAATTTCTGTAGGGGTTCTCGGAGCCTCCCACTTTTTAATTGCTTCAATCTTAGCTGGGTCCACTTGGATTCCTTTTTCGTTGACTACGTGACCAAGGAAGTGTACCTCTCGGAGCCAAAATTCGCACTTTGAGAACTTAGCATACAATTTTTGGTCCTTGAGTAGTTCTAGTATCAACTTCAAATGATGTTCGTGATCTTCCTTATTCCGTGAGTAAATCAATATGTCGTCGATGAACACTATCACGAACTTATCTAGGTATGGTCTGCATACCCTATTCATCAAATCCATGAAAACTGCAGGTGCGTTTGTTAGTCCGAAGGGCATTACCAAGAACTCGTAGTGTCCATATCGAGTTCTAAAGGCTGTCTTAGGAACGTCTTCCTCGCGCACACCCACTTGATGGTATCCAGATCGTAGATCAATTTTTGAAAAGTAGGATGCGCCTTGTAGCTGATCAAATAGATCATCTATTCGGGGAAGAGGGTAACGATTCTTAATAGTCAACTTGTTTAGTTCTCTATAATCAATACACATCCGGAATGACCCATCTTTCTTTTTGACGAAGAGAACGGGAGCTCCCCAGGGCGATGAGCTTGGCCGAATCAAACCTTTGCTCAGAAGTTCTTGTAATTGTTCTGATAGCTCCTGCATCTCAGCCGGTGCCAAGCGATATGGTGCTTTAGCTACAGGTGCTGCCCCGGGAACTAGATCAATTCGAAATTCGACTTGCCTTGGCGGGGGAAGTCCAGGTAAATCTTCCGGGAAAACTTCGGGGTGATCTCTAACTACATGTATATCTTGGATACGCTTCTCCTTCGGTTTCTTTTCCACCACGTGAGCCAGAAATGCACGGCACTCTTTCTCCAGATACTTATGCATCTTTATAGTAGACACAATTTTGAGCTCTCGATCGGGTTTATCTCCTTGCACAGCAAGAGTTTCTCCGTCTTTGAGAGGTATTCGGATAACTTTTTCAAAATAGACAATCTCCGCTCGGACCTTGGTGAGCCAGTCCATACCCACCACTACATCGAAACTTTTCAGTTCGATTGGAATTAGGTCGATATTAAATGACTTATCAGCTAGGTTCAAGGTACAACCTAGAATTATGTCCCTAGCCTGAAATTCATGACCATTAGCATACTCGATAATATAGATCTCCTTTAGTTTGTCTGGCTTTAAATTAATCAGTGGCCTAAACTCTAGTGAGATAAAACTTCTTTCTGCTCCAGAGTCAAACAGTACAGACGCGTAGTGATTGTTTAAGAGGAATGTACCTGTCACAGCGTTCGGATCCTGCCTTGCTTCCTCAGTTCCAATGACAAACGCCCGTCCTCGTGCTGGGCCCCTTTGATTTCCAGCATTGTTATTAGGGGCTCTATTCAGCCTAGGGCAAGTGTTCTTGAGATGGTCCAGGCTTCCACACTCGAAGCATGCTGCTTTTTGCCCATTGTTCCCATTACCACTCTTGCAGTACTTGGAATAGTGGCCCGTCCGTTTACACTTGTCGCACACCGGACAATTTCCAGAATGGTGATAGTTGCACTTGTTACACTTTGGATGCGGCCCGGTGTATTGCTTCTGTCCTTGGGCAACCACACCAAAATTTTTCGCCACCATCTGTTTCTTATCTGGGTTACCACCACCCCTGTTCCTTGGTTGGTTCTCCTGCTTCCTCTTTCCATTATCTTTCCCTTTCGATGATCCACCTGATCTAATCACATCATTTGTCAGGCGGTTAGCCAAGACTACAGCCGCCTGAATGGTTGATGGGTTTGCCGAGGTAACCATCCCTCGTATTTCTGGAGCTAAACCCCATATGTACCTGTCCACTCTTTTCTCCTCTGGGGTAACCATGTGGGGTACTAGCCTTGCAAGCTCATGAAATCGGGCAGTGTACTTATCGATGTCAGTTCCAGTCATGGCGTGATTCCAGAATTCAGATTCCAATTTCTGAAGTGCATCTTTTGGACAGTACTCTTCGATCAACATCCTCTTCAATTCCTCCCATGAAAGGTTATACGCAGCTTCGCGACCTCTGGTTTGAATTTGGTTATTCCACCAAGTCAATGCTCTTCCCTGAAACATGCATGACGCATATTCAACTTGGCTTTCAGGTGAGCATTTGCTGATGTGGAGCACTGACTCCATGCTTTCAATCCAGGATAATAGCCCAACAGCACCTTCTGTCCCGAAGAACTCCTTGGGACGGCATGACATGAAGGTTTTGTAGCTGCATCCTTGATTGTTGTTAGTAGGTTGTCCTCCCGGGTTCCCTTGAGCTGCATTGATACCCGCGGTGATTTGAGCAACGAGGTTAGGTAGTGCCGCGTTAAGTTCTTGTGCTACTCGTTCAGCTACGTTGTCTGTGTTTCTCCTCGGAGGCATGATTCTAAGTCAGGTAAAAGCTATTGGTTAGTGCTTGTATTGTATATTTATATCATTAAAACTTTAATATTTTAGTAATCAATTGAAACTAAGCTGCAGTAAAAGTTTTACATTCAAGTAAGTGTGTAAGTAATTGCCATAGTCATATAAAATAAACAAGGTAAGGTTTTTCCATTAATAAACCAGGATTTGAAAATTTGGATCAACCATTACATTACAATTTTTCATAATTAACTGAAACAAAAGACATTCACTAGAATTGGAAAGTTGACACATACAACAAGCACTACATCCTAAACCAAACTACCCACATAAGCATTGTAGCTAAAAGAAACGTGAGTCCTGCCAACACTCTGCACCAAAATATCGCTGTACTTGCTGTGTCCCTGGCATCATTTGCACGATAAATTAACCGGTCTGTTAGGTCTGCTATGTTACCCAACATCTGTCCATGTTGGGCAAGGCCAGTCCTATGAGCATGAAGTTCATGACTTATTTCATCTACCCTGCGTGCTATCCAATAAGTCATGTTGGGATCTCGTGAAATTGGGATCCCAGAAACAGTCTCAGGAGGTACAGTTCCTGAAGGTCCTTTTCTGGAGGGAAGTCTCGTACTGCAAATCTGACAGGTGGGGCAACGCTCATACGAGCAGTGGCCGTCAAGCGCGCACCATTCTGAGGTGGCTGAGGTGAGATGGGTGTCGGGGTCACCCTCGTATTCTCTCGGGTGACCTCTCGGCTACTAACTTCGTTTTCTGACTCATGGTCCTCATAGGGGGCTTCCTCTGGCTCAGAATCCTCATAGGGGGCCTCCTCTGGCTCGGAACTCAAGGTGTTGTCGCGAGGGCGACCAGTGTAGTAGCCAGAATTGTCAGCCGATCCAAGAGCGTGAAGTGATGAGTGTGACATGGTAAGTCTGTATAAAAAGGAGAACTTAGTTCCTAAAGATATACTTAGTTACTAATAGTGCTACTATGGATGCCTACGATATGCAATGCACACACACAACGTTTGCTTTCCAAAGGTTTAAACAGGAAAGAAAAATCAACATAATCGTAGTATACATATTCCGTGTCTCGCATAATCTTACCTAAATTAAACATAGGTGATCAGGCTATGCCTAATTGAGGTCCAATAATGCAACACATGGTTTAGTTATACTAGTACTATGCTCTGTTTAGTTTAATTGGTAATACCTTTGGAGTTTTAAGAAAATATTTTAAAGAAAAATGTTGGTTATAGTTGGGGTTTTTGTTTGGGAAAACCGGCATTCTCTATAACCTTAGGCTCTGATACCAAATCTGTCACACCCCGCTAAAGCGGAAACACGAGGTGTAACAGTACCGGGTAACAAAAGCACAAGATATAGAAGTAATACCATACATAATTTAGCAAAAGTATTACAAGTTACCACAAGTTCAAAACATAATTCCAAAGGTGATTACAACAAGTTCATAAAAGTTTCCAAAAGTTAGTCATAATCCAAATTAAAGCAAACGCATGCGAGAATGCATCCACACAAAAGTACTCCTAGAATGCGTCTTACTATCGATCTCCTGAAAAGCATGATAAACAAACGGTCAACTATGGTCATAGTTGGTGAGTTCACAGGTTTAATGTTATAGATAAATGAATCAAAAGCTTTGTTCATCAAGTATATAAATATAAATGATTGGTTGTAATTATTGCGAATAGGAAAGTAGTATATACGAATGTTAATGCAATGAGGCCACTACTAAACCGATTAGACCGACACATGCCCCAAGCTCCATGTTCTATCGGTAACATGAGTAAAAGTAATACTATGCACCCACGTTACAGTGTGAGTGAGGGATGGTCTACCCTAAATAGCGCTATCCATAAATATTTACGGCTCGTCTGGCTCTCGGACGAGTTAATAAGTAGTGTAAAGGTATTTCCGGGGACTTTAGCACGATAGTACTCAAGCATAACAATAGTATACACACCAATTCGCATAAGTAGCATGGCAAAGATTTAACAAGTTCATGAATGTACAACCAATTTAGTAAAATTTTGGAATCATGCTTTTCACCCCAAAATATTAAACAAGTAAAAAAAAGGGGCTGTGAGAACTCACTGTTGAGCGTAAGCGTGAATCGACGGATGTAACACGTGTGCTTGACGAGTATGACTCCTATCCAAGTCCTATGAACACGAGGTCTCTAGTTAGATTCTTGGTAAATTGGTTTGTTAAGATTGCTTAGTTAAATATCTAGATTACAAAGTGCCTTTTTGGTTTGATTGGTTTGAAGTTTGTTAATGTCCGATTATCACGTTTGTGTACAATAATGAATACTAATATATTACACAAAAAAAAAAAAAAATTGTCGAACGTCTCATACAAGTCGTATAATGTCACGTGATTGTAATGTTCATATTTCATATTGTTTTGAGTGTTGGAACATTGGTTCCTTAAAATTTTATGTTTATTAAACCCATAACCCGATTATGCCACATAAGACACCCCATAACCTTCTTGTTAGCATTATTTCCGAAAATAGTAAGTTTTCCGTCTCTGAAACCGAGACTCATTTTTTGTTGACTCGGTCAAAACTCCTCGATTTGACCCGAGACTTATTCCCAACCCTTAAACATGTTCATAAGTCATAAAAAGTTATTCTTTCCCTAAATAACAAGTCCGCAAGTGTCGGTTTTTCAATTTTACCAAAATCAGTCAACATTCTTATTTTCAGAATTTTATTTCTGTTTGTTGTATTTATTAAAAATACTTCTGATTTGAAATCAAATATAGAAAAAATCACAGATTATCCCCAATATGTTATCTAGTTACTGTAATTTTTCCAATATTTAAAAATTAGTGCAAGTATTTTTAATATTTTCTTTTATTTTCTGTGTCCAATTAGGGACACATGCATGCAATCATTACATCTGAGTAAAATACATTGGGTTCCAGAAAAAGTGATCAACAGAAACGTTGTAATCAACAAAATTTGTAAACTTTTGGCGTTGGTTTCAAGTTATTTGGAGGTGTGAGGCTCTAGATATGATTAAAATACCAAGATAAAAGTTTCTGACCCTTTTCAACAGTTTGTATATCTTTTGTCCCACAAATTATTAAAAATATCAAACAAACTCAAATCAATATGAGGTTTACGAGGTTGGAAAGCTAACTTCCAGAACTTGAATTTAGACTATAAAAACGTCCATTTTCATGAAGAAATGATTTTTAGAAAAATCGTGGAAGTAGATGAAAGTTTCTGGACAGAAGCATTCCAGACTCATAATGGGTGTTTTGTTCATAGTGAAGAACACCAATCATGAAATAAAAGAAGTTTTTGATCCTTTGACCTTTAAATCTATGTTCTAACACATGCATGGTATTAAAATACATCCATGATGTGCTAGAGGTGATTATTATCATAAAAACAAGATTTCTACATACTAAGAACAATATATCAACAAGTTTACAAACAATAATCGATTTTTACTTGATTTTCGGTTTGATCATGGGTTATCCTTTCTATTAACACCTAAAAGGTGTTTTAAGGTGTAACCTACAAACATCAAGAGTTTATATGGGGATTTTAGCCATGGAAAAAGCATAAAATCCGAAATTTTTGAAGGAAACATAAGAAGAAATGATAGATAGCAAGATTAAATGTTGTAGTTTACCTTTCTTGTTAATATTTGGTGATGAACACCTTTAAATTCTTGGATTTCTCTTGAATGTTTGCTGGAATTTTAGAGAGAAGATGGAGGAGATGTGTGTGTGTTTTTAGAGAGAGATGAGGAAGTGTAAGTAAATGGGTTTTGGGAAAAATGAAAGAAATAATGAGGTTTTTGAAAAATGAAATGAATTTGAAATCAAAGAGGGGGGGGGGGCGGTTTTTGGAGGGTATTTTGGTCATTATATATATATATTTTTTTTGTTAAATAAAGTGTATAAAAGTTATCTAATTAATTTGTATTAATTTGGTATAAATATATGTATTTTATGAGGTTTATTTTGTGATGTTTTGGTGATTAAAATTTGAGTTTTGAAAAGTGAGAAATTTTAAGTTCTTGACTTAAGTTATGATACACTTAATTTGTCTATTTTTAATGTCCATGTATTATTCATCCGATTAAGTTTGCGTTGTCGAGTTACGAAAATTTCAGTTTTGTGAACCGTTAAGGGTTTTATTAAAGCATCAAGGGATGAACTTTTCTTTGATTAATTTGGCACTTAGTAACCTATTATAACATCTTTAAAAGAACTTATGGTTCACTAAGCAATCTCTAAGTCGTTCTATGGCTTAATAAGCTTGCGAAGTCGTAACCTAGGAATTTCACTCGGATTTAAGGAATGCGGTAAATGTAATTTACGATTCTAGTGTGATAATGACCTGAGGTTTGACGGTTGTCACACATGTCCTATGAACGCCATGGCCATGTCCCTTTAGTATGCCCAAAAATGACGTTTTAACCTACGTGTCGAGTGTATATGTATAAAATAAAGTTATGGGACAGTATAAAGGGTATTTTATAAGTTAAAAAAAAAAGAAAAGAAAAAAAAAAACGGTCACGTTTTCGGGGTGTTTCAAAAATGTCGATCTTCACAAACTGAGAACTAAATACGGTAATGTTATTGAACTCAAACTCAAAATTTAATATATATTCGTTTAATTTTCATGTAAAATAAATAATGGGTTTTGAATTTTTTTCATTTACAGAGCGAGAAACCTCGTTATTCAGTATAAAATTACATCATGGGGGTTGTTCTAGTAAGTTTCCAGGAAGGAAGTATGTTGGAGGTGCAGTAGCGTATGTTGACAAGTTAGATAGTGATCAGTTTTCTGTACTTGAGATAGATGATATGCTGGATGAGTTGGGCTATCATGACAAAGGTATTACTTACTACCATTTTAGACAACAAACTTTGATTTAGATTTTGGGCTTTTGGCACTAGGTAATGATCAGTATGTATTAAACATGTTACCGTATGCAATTACTCATAGGATTATTGATGTTTTTATTGAGCATGGTATTACTACTATTAAAAGTTATTTTAGAAGCCTACAAAAAAATAAGGTTTCCATTGAGTTATTGGAGGATGATGAAAATGTCAATAAACCATTTGTAAAAGCAAAACCTAGAAAGCCAAGGGTAAAAAAATTGTTATTGGAATGGTTTGAAAAGGATAAAGATGGGCAATGTAGTAGTAGTAGTATGCAAGAAGGGAATGTTGATAAAGATTTTGGAGAGGATCAAGTGTACAAACCAGTATTTAATGAAAACATGTCTGAAGGGTTAAGAGATGAGGAGTTACCCACTGTTGGTACTAACCAATCATTTGATCTATTTGCTGACCTTAATGATATCTTAAGTCCTAATTATAATAGTCAAAACAATACACAGCCATTGTTGAATAAAGAACTAGTGGTTAATTTGAATCCTGATTTAGAAGCAAATGAAGCAAACAATCTGTTAAAATCCTGATTTAGAAGCAAATGAAGCAAATGGCAGTGGAAGTAATGGAAGTAGTGATACTGGTAGTGGAAGTGATAGTGACAGTGAATGGGTTGAAAATGAACATAATCAGGTTGTTGATGTAGATGTTGACATGAGAGAATTCCATAGGTTTGTAGATACTGGAGTAGAATTTGTTGGTAGGGGTAAAGAACCAATGCACAATACAGAATCAATGGCTAATGATACTAATCATGCATAAGTAGATGGGCTTGATTTTAGTGATTTTGATAGTGGTTCAGGTTCAGATGATGAACTTGGTAGGCTCAGGAGAATGAAGTTGAAAGAGTTAAGAAAATTAGGTAAAGCATCATCTAGTGTACAAGTAGGCAAAGTGAATTGATATGTTGGCCAACTTTTTAAGAGTGCAGAAGAAGTGAAGGAGCTGGTTAGATTGCATGCAATAGATACTAGGAGAGATTTGATATTTGTTAAAAATGATAAAGAAAGAATAAGAGTCAAGTGCAAAGGAAGTACACCATGTTATGGTCAAACTGGTGGGGTCCAACTGGAAAGAGAACCGAATCTTGAAACAATTCATGAGGTATGAGACAAAACTGGGTTGAGTGGTCCAGTGAAAAAAGTAAAGGGCAAATCTGTAAAGGGAGGGAAAAAAGGCAAAAGTGTTGAAACTAGTGAAGGGAATATTGACAAGGGTAGTGATGTAATTCCACAAAAAAAAAGGATTCCTCCTACAATCACATGTCCTTGGTTATTATATGTTCCTAAATGCAATAATGGATCTTGGATGGTGGTTACCTTTAATGACTACCACAACTGTCTCCAACAAAGAGAACTTAAATGGTGTACATCTACTTTTCTTTCTAAACACATTAAAGACACAGTAACCTCAAATCCAGAAATTCCGTCAAAGGCCCTTCAAGATCAACCGGAGAAAGAGTATAGTCTAGGGATAAAGAAGCAGACTGCATACAGGGCAAAGAAAAAGGCATTGAATATCATGAAAGGTGATGTGGTTCAACAATATGCTTTGTTGAGAGACTATATCTTGGAATTGCAAACTCAAAACCCGGATACAACAGTTAGAGTGGAGTGTGAAACAAGTACAAATCCTGCAGCTAGCACTAGAATTTTCAAAAGGGTATATGTTTGTTTGGGTGCTCTTAAGAATGGGTTTAAGGCATGAATGAGGGAGATTTTAGGATTGGATGGGGCATTCATGAAAAAACCACAAAATGGACACATTTTGACTGCTATGAGTGTTGATGCAAACAATGGAATATATCCACTAGCATATGCAGCAGTGGAAACAGAAAATGGGAATGCTTGGAGCTAGTTTTTGGAATGCCTTGGAGATGACTTGGGTTTGCAACAAAATTCAAACTTCACATTTATTAGTGATAGGCAAAAGGTATAGTCTTTACTATTTCTATTTGTTTAATTTGAGCTTAATTTGATTCATTAACAGTTTTGTATCCATGTTTAGATTGTCATAAGTTGAATGAATTATTATGTTAATTATGTGCAGGGATTGTTACAAACAATTGCAACAATGTTTCCATGCGCTGAACATAGGTACTGTGTTAGGCATATCTATGACAATATGAAGTCTGCATACAGAGGAGACACAGTTAATCAATTACTTTGGAAGTGTGCTAGTAGGTCAACAGTTGTAGAGTTTGAGTGTGCAATGGAAGAGTTAAGACAAGTAGACAGTGGATGTAACACCCTCGAATTTCAGGTTGCGGAAGCGTTCGGGTCGGGTGTTACCAAATCATATATCACAAGCACAAAGGTAAATAATGAACGACTCTAAGTGAGACGTTTGAAAATAGTCATACATTCCCAAAATAAAAGTGTATACAAGTTGCGAGTTCGAAAAATAATTTCAATACATAATTTGTAATACAAAAGTTATGCAGAGAAATCTAGTTGTTTGAAAACATGCGACTCGAGCTAGCATTTCTTGTAGCAATCCTAATCCTGCAGGGCACCTGAGAACACATGCTAAAACGAGTCAGCTATAAAGCTGGTAAGTTCATAGGATTGTTAGTTGAAACATAAAGTATAAAACCTTGTATGTTTTGAATGGTAGTTCAAAATCTACGATCTTGATTTGTATTAGTATAGTATTGTAACAGAAATGTGTATTCAATAATCGAGGTATCTAATACCTAAGTAATAGTAGTATGTACCTAAGTACATAAAGATTGAGGCATACTATGCCTAGATACCTATCAGGTATAATTGAGTCTACAGACGTGAGGCAAAATATGCCTAAGTATGAATCGTGTGATTGTATGACCGCGTCATATGTTAACGAGTAAATGATGTTACTTATGTTGTATTAAAACATGAGGATGCCCCCGTGGCATAATATGTGGTGTCCAGCAAAAATTAAATTGTAGTCCTGCAGACTATGATTGAGTAACTAGTGTATTGCATCCAGCCACAGTTAATTATAGACTCGCAGATCTATGATTGAATGTTTAGTGTGTCCGTTTGACCAGTTAGTGTGAACTAATCCAGACATATTGCAATAATTGAAGTTCCGCAGAACTATGATTGAAATGTTTAGGGTGTCCATTTGACCAGTTAGTGTAAGCTAACCCAGACATGATTGAAAATGTTTAGTGTGTCCGTTTGACCAGTTAGTGTAAGCTAACCCGGACATGATTGAGCTAACGGCCTCGCGTGATAACCTCACCGACCCGTTAACTTATTGTGGATCACGAGCATAAGCTCGCCCATCCGTGAATGAGTGTGGATCACGAGCATAAGCTCGCCCATCCATCGAGTGTATCGCTTTACCGCGATATCGTACTTGTGCCCACTGCAATACCGTGGCATCGTTTTGTGCCCACTTTACCGTGGCATCATTTTGTGCCTAATCAGGCATCGACCGGATTGCTCGCAAGCAATGATGTAATTGAGCCAGCAGTACTACGACATGCTTGACTTGGGATAATTGAGCCGACAGTACAACGACATGTCCGACTTGGGATAATTAAGCCGACAGTACAACGACATGTCCGACTAAGGTAGATTGTGTTTGTATAAATGTATGTATACCTATATACATAGTTAAATTGTAGTTGGCACCAAGTGCTCGAGATAAAGTACAAGTATGTGTGTATATATATATATATATATATAAATCGAATCAATAAACACATCTAATATGATATCATGTAGCACACGATAATTGATTGATTGTAGCTAAGTATGTATATACAGTCCTTAACTATTTGTTGTATCACAATAAGCCTAGGTATGACTAATCATCACCTAGTTGTTTGCATTAGTATATGGATTCTATACTAATGTATGTTGCTAACTTATACTCCTAGCCTTAGCCTAGCAAGTATATAGAGATCCTAATTTATATAGACAGTATTAGTTCCTAAAAGGAAGACTAATCCTGTAAAAGTATGGTCATTGTCCAATGTAAGCAGAACTAACCAGTTCTAGTATAAGTGATAGTATTGTACCACAACAATATGGTCAATGAATGGTGATAACTTATTCAAGTTATGGGGTGGTAATTGTTTTCCAACAATCTAACAGTGTATGATTGTAACCTATCTAGGTTAAGTATTGATACTATTTCAAAACAGTATGGTGGGTGTAATTCCTAAGTATTACACATTTCGCATTACATGGCTGTAATATAGATAATTGTGAATTATAAAAGTTTATTAATATAATTCAAAAACAGTAATTGAGCATGCGTCTCACCCCGAAAACAGTAAAACGGTTGAAAGAGTGGGGTTATGAACTCACCTGAGGAGTTGTCAGCGATCCTACAATACGCGCGTAGTCTGATGGGTAACCTCCTAGTGTTCTAAACACGTGAGGTCATATAAGTATGAGACAAATCAGTTTGTCTATGCGAGTTGCGTAATTATTTATTTGTCGTTCAGGTTTGGAAACCGTGTACGGGGGTCCGGGGGCAGCGCCCCTGGTAGCGGGGTCCAAGGGGTGGCAACCCCTGGCGGGGTCCAAGGGGCAGAGCCTTTCGGAGTAAAATTATCTATTATGTTGCTGTAGTGAAAACGCTCCGAAATTCCATTTCGGAGTAAAATTAGGTAGTAAAATTTGAGTCTCGGCACTTAGTGAAAAATGAGTGGTAAACATTCTGTTTTTAGCGATACTTTGCTAGTGTCGCTATGGCGACACTTAGTTTTAGTTGGTGACACTGGGATAGTGTCGCATAAATTGTAAATTGATTATAGGCGACACTTCGACAAGTGTCGCAGGTTCCTGATTTTCGATTTCGGCGACACTTAAGCAAGTGTCGCTGGTGTACAGTTTCAAGGATTGGCGTCACTTCGGTGAAGTGTCGCTTTGAAGTGTCGTATATGGAAATTGCGACACTTGAGACTTTTGCGGCACTTGTTTGTGACACTTACGGGAGTGTTGCATACTGTTCATTGTCTCTGCAACACTCGCCTCTGTTCGCCGAAATAGAAAATATTAATTAACTATAAAAGCAGTAAACAGGGGGGCGCTTTAGTTCCGTTCGAACAATTGTTTATAAAATAATAAAGTAAAATGAATAAACTAAATAAAACTTAAATTTAACTAATAAATAACTAACAATATGAAGGAATAAGTAATTGTATAATTAACTTCACTCAGATTCATATATCCTGATTTATTACGTATTGATTATCTAATTGTGATTTCTTTTATATCAATTTAATCACTAATCAAAGATCATAAATTGAATGTGAACTAGCCAACTTTCCGGGTCCAACTAATTCCTACAATCTAGGGTCCAACATGAAACATCGATCCAATATCACAAGATGATCAGTCAATTATGTGTCTTTCCCTAAACTGAGCATTAAACATTCACAACTCATTATAATTAACTCTATTGGTATGACTCAACAATACCCAATAATTACTTATTGTCTTGTTCATTTTAAAATAGATAATTATCATTTACTCAACCTATCAGACTCAACATATTTAGCAATGGTCAAAACCCTAGAATTATAACCATCAATAATTAATAACATTAAAGGAAATCAATCTCATCAATCTTATTAACCACGTTGAGCAACAATAACTACTAGTTACCAATAAACAAGGATCCACGAGCAATATAATCATTTTCAATTAAATAACCTAGTCAATACGCAATTATAATCATTCAATAATCATAATCCGAGTTTATTAATTACACAACTACTTTGGATATTCAAATCATCATGAAAACAGAAAAACTCAGATTAAATAACATCAAATTCATCAATGATATCAAATAAAGAAAGTTATACCGAATCAAAACGACGAACTACGAAGAACTAAGATGAACTATCCTCGATCTTGAGCCTTCGTACCTCCAAAATACTCCTACAATTCGTAAATAAACCCTAGAATTCGTAAAATATCGACCGGAATAAAACCCTAGCCGAACTCTTCTGTTTTTAGGTTAAAATCGCGTTTTTATACTTCCTGGAAAAACCATCCATACGACCTATGGAAATCCATACGGCGTATGGATGTAAAACAAGCCCAGCCCAAGTCCGCGTGACCTGGGCCTGTAACATCCTCTCCAGTGGCCTGGTATTTTTCTATTTAAATTGAGTATCTAATTGTTTTAGAATTTATTTGATATAACTGTTTAATGGTGAAAGTTGGTGAAATAGGTCTCAGGACTTATTGTGGTTAGTGAAATGTTGTTTGTTTTAAAATATTAAAGTTGACGGTATAATAAAATAAATTTCTCGCAATTGGTTTTTAGGTTCCAGGCAATAGATTTAGAGCGGGTATAAAATACCCACAATGTTGAGTCAGTTAAAAAATAAAGGCCGACCTTTATTTTGATCACTTTACCCATTTCTTTCTTATCTCCTTTCATTCCATTTCAAGAACCAAACCTAAACCCTAACTAAATTCTTGCAAGTTAAAGATTAAACAAGAATTGTGAATTCCAAGTGTGATTCAAGCTAGTTACTATCATCTTCTTATATTCATCACCATCTTCTTCATTTGGAAAAGTAAGTGAACCTATTTCATGTGATTAGGTTAAATAGGAATTTGATGATTTAATTTGATTCTTGAGTTTGTATGATGATTAAATGTGATATAAGCTGTTATATAGGTGGAGTATGATGGTATTTGATGTTAAAAACGTGCCTAAGTCGAATTGTAACTGGAACTTAGTGATTTGGTTAAGTTGTTTTGAGCTGAAATGTAGTTGCAGGTCTGTACCTGAGCTGAAACGCAGCTCAACGCGATCCCAGCCTCGAGTCCGGATCGCGTTCACTAGTTATAAAACATCCCAGTCAAGATTTGGCCTTGGAAACGCGATCCTGGCCAAATATCCGGATCGCGTTTGCTAGTGCTTTTCGGTTACAGAACTTTTTCTACTGAAGAACGCGATCCCACCATGCCTAGTCCGGATCGCGTTTGTCTGTTAAATTTTGATGATTATGATAGTTTGTGAACCTGAGTTTATATAATACAAATAGTTATTATTGTTACTCATTGTAACTTGAATTGTGAAGTTAACTATTATTAGTTAGAAACAAGTTACTAACTTGTTTGTTGTGTGATGTTTCAGATACCCCAAAGACTCAGTGATTAGAAGCTGAGTGTAGCGACTTCTGAGGTATCGGTGAGTGGATTCAAAACTCACCATTTGATTTAGTTGTAATCATTTGATTATAAGGGATAAACGTAGATAAGATTATAGAGTTGTTTTATCATTATTGTTGATTGTATATCTATGTGCTATGTGTGATCCTTGGATATTGGTTGCCAATGAGGTCGACAAGTTGATGAACTGTTGGTTGGGTTAGTTGGTTATCGTGTGAATGATACAGGGATATGCTTCATATGTTGTGTGTATTGAACTGTATCTGAGTAGGATAACCACTAGCTATCGGTCTCGTCCGTTATGGCCATACGGATATGGTTGGATAAGAGTTCTTGGGGAGCCGCCCGGGTATTATGGTTATCCCCAGAACCACCGATCCTCATTATTAAGTTGTTGTTGATTGTTGTAGTTAATGGTTATGCTAAGTTGAATGTTGGGTGATGAACTCTCTCACTTAGCTATGTGCTAATCCCTCATCTTTCTTTCCTGCAGATTTGTAGTTTAATGAGTAGCAGGATTGAGAGGCTTTTGGTGCAAGAACAGTTTGACTGCAAGCTACTCTGATCTTTTGTACTAAATCAGTTTGTTTTATATAATACCCCGACATATGTTGTGTTTTGAACAGTTTCACTTTGATGTAACTTAAAGTTGTAAACTTTTGATGTAAGTTAATAGTATGTGTAAATATAAATATGGTTAAAATTCCTACGCTTCCGTGTGTCTAACATTATATTGATATTGTAAATGAGGGGTGTTATAAGTTGGTATCAGAGCCAGGTTTTGGGTTAATTGAGCATTGAAGAATGTTCAATCCCACAACTTGAGCATGGTATGTCAAACTTTTCTGGTTATGGGATTTAGCATTGTTGATAATGGTTAGTAGATAGGTACTAACGATTAACAGATTTCAAGTGTTGTGTTGATTTCAGAAATGGCAGATAATGAGCAACCGACCACCAACCCCAATAATGCTTCCCGGATTGAAGCTCCGCCTTTTGAAACAAATACTGAGCAACATGATCAAGAGGGTGTCCCTCATATGGGTGGTGAAGAAGCAAATAGGGATGAGTATATACACGAAATGGAGGATGAGTTGATAATTCTTAGAGAATTTAAAAAGAAAGCTGAGGAAGATGCAGCTAGACTACTTGCTCAACAACAAACTTCTGTCTTTGGTGCTAGTCCATCTTCTCAAACTAGCAAGGTGTGTTCTTTTAAAACTTTCATGTCGAGTAAACCACCGGTGTTTCATGGGAGTACAAATCCAACTGTGACCTTAAATTGGTTAAGAGATATGGAACGCAAATTTAGTGTGACTCGTTGTGAGGAGGAATCCAAGGTTATGTTTGCTGTCCAGTGTATGAAAGATGAAGCCATGGTTTGGTGGGATTCAGTGACAGATCATTTAACCGAACAACAAAAAGATTCTATCAAATGGAAAGATTTTCACCAAGCAGTGTGTGATCAATACTGTTCTGATTTTGACATGGCGCGGATTAGGAGAGAATTTGTGAATCTTCAGTTGAAAGATAATATGACCATTGATGATCTAATATCCCAATTTACAGAAAAGCTTCGGTTTGTTCAACATTGGGTTCCTGATGATAAAACTCGAATTGAGCAGTTTGTGGATACTTTACCTCATCATTACCGTACTACTGTAAGATTGGCTAATAGTTTATCACATGCTTTTAATCTTGCACGATCGGTAGACAGTGATATTAGAGGTTTTCGTGAAGCACGATCTAGAGATAATGCTGCAAAGTCTAGAGGTGATTCTTCTAGCAAAGGAAGGTCAAGTTCTCAGGGCAGTCGACAGAGTAAGAAGTATGTTAGTAAAAGTGGTTCAGCGGGCAGTTCTAATTGGTGTGGTTCGTGTAGATCTAGGCATGATGGGCCTTGTACTGTGCAAACGAATAAATGTTTGAAATGTGGAGAACTGGGTCATGAGATAAAGAGTTGTCGGTACCCAAATTTTGTGTGTTGGTCTTGCAAGAAGGAGGGGCATCGAGTGGGTCAATGTCCGGAAGCAGGGAAGTCGGGGTCGGGTTCGGTCGGAAGCTCTGCATCTACAGGTCAGAAACGTAAAAATCCTCCACCAGCAACCAGTAGGGCTTTTCAGATGACAGTCGATGAGGCTGTGCACACCGAAGATGTTATAACTGGTACATTTCTTATAAACTCTGTACCGGCGCGCGTGTTGTTTGATTCGGGTGCTAATTGTACTTTCATATCTGTGAAATTCTGTGACAAGTTGAAATTAGTACCTACTGTAATAACAAAGCCTATAGAAGTAGAAATTGCTAGTGGTAAGTTGGTTCCTGTTACCACCTCGGTAACTGGAGCTAACATTGTGATAGATGACCAGACTTTCCTTATTTCTTTCTTGTTGATGCCAATCCCTAGTTTTGATGTGATAATTGGTATGGATTGGTTGAGTCAGAATAAAGCTAGCATTGATTGTCATCAGAAGTTGATTAGGATCCCAATCTCTGAAAAGTCCCATGTTGTGGCTCGAGGAGAACGGGATAGTTTGGTTTGTCCACTGATTTCTATGATGAAGGCTAGGAAGTCATTGACTAAAGGTTGTGAATCATATCTAGCTTATGTAGTTGATGCCAAATTTAAAAAGAAAACTGTTTTAGATGTTCCGGTAGTTTGTGAATATCCAGAGGTGTTCCCTGATGAACTACCTGGTTTACCACCAGTTAGGGAAGTAGAATATCGTATTGATCTTGTTCCTGGCTCGTCGCCTATTGCTAAAGCTCCCTATAGGTTAGCTCCATCTGAGATCCGTGAGATGATGAATCAGATACAGGAGTTGTTGGATAAAGGTTTCATTAGACCTAGTTCTTCTCCGTGGGGTGCACCCGTATTATTTGTGAAAAAGAAAGACGGGTCTTTTCGTATGTGTATCGATTATAGAGAACTGAACAAGAGAACGGTAAAGAATAAATACCCTCTACCCAGAATAGATGACTTATTTGATCAGTTGCAGGGTTCTTCAGTTTATTCTAAAATTGATCTAAGGTCGGGTTACCACCAGGTTCGTGTTCATGAAGAAGATATTTCTAAAACTGCTTTTCGTACCAGGTATGGTCACTATGAATTCCTGGTTATGCCTTTTGGTTTGACGAATGCACCTGCAGTGTTTATGGATTTAATGAACCGTGTTTGTCGACCCTTTTTGGATAAATTTGTTATTGTCTTCATAGATGATATTCTTGTATATTCGAAATCTGAAGCTGAGCATGCTATACATTTAAGACTGATTCTAGAAACGTTGAAACGAGAACAGCTTTATGCCAAGTTTTCTAAATGTGAGTTTTGGATTAGAGAAGTTCAGTTTTTGGGTCATGTAATTTGTAATGATGGTGTGAAAGTTGATCCATTGAAAGTTGAGGCCGTAATGAATTGGAACGCCCCAAAGTCTGCTTCAGAAATTAAGAGTTTCTTGGGTTTGGCGGGTTATTATCGAAAATTCATAAAAGACTTCTCTAAACTTGCTGGTCCATTAACTAAGTTGACCCGAAAAGATGAAAAGTTTATGTGGACTGATCAACAGGAACATGCTTTCCAGACTTTAAAACAAATGTTGTGTCAAGCTCCTGTTTTAGCCTTACCAGATGGTACAGATGATTTTGTAGTTTACTGTGATGCTTCTTATTTTGGTTTGGGTTGTGTACTTATGCAAAGGGATAGAGTTATCGCCTATGCTTCTCGACAGTTGAAACTACATGAACGGAACTATCCAACACATGACTTGGAACTTGCAGCGGTTGTATTTGCCTTAAAGCTTTGGAGACACTACTTATATGGTACTATATGTGTTGTTTGTACTGACCATAAGAGTCTGCAGTATGTGTTTTCTCAGAAAGAGTTGAATATGCGACAGAGGCGGTGGTTAGAGTTAATCAAGGATTATGACTGTGAAATTAAATACCACCCAGACAAAGCTAATGTGGTCGCTGATGCCTTAAGTCGAAAGGGTACTTCTGATCGAATTTATTACTTAAGAGTGGATGTTTCTTCTGACTTGATTTCTCAGATTAAAGTTGCTCAAATGGAAGCTTTGAAAGATGTTAATTTGAAATCCGAAGTCATGTTGAAAAGAAAAGATGAATTGGTGGAAGATTCGAGAGGATTATTAACTTATCAATCTCGAGTATGGATTCCTTTATTTGGTAATATCCGTGATTTGATTTTGAATGAGGCACATAAGTCTAGACTATCTATTCATCCTGGAAGTACTCGAATGTATAACGATTTGAAACTGTTGTATTGGTGGCCTACAATGAAAACTGACATTGCTAGATTTGTTGGTACTTGTCATATTTGTGCTCAAGTTAAAGCTGAACATCAAAAGCCGTACGGATCACTGAAACAGTTGGAAATTCCCGAGTGGAAATGGGAACATATAACGATGGATTTTGTGACTAAACTTCCTCGCACTAGCAGAGGTAATGATATGGTTTGGGTCATAGTTGATCGGTTGACTAAAAGCGCGCATTTTCTTGCTGCTAGTGAATCTGCCTCGTTGACTAAGCTTGCTCAGTTGTACATAAATGAAATTGTCACTAGACATGGTATACCTTTGTCAATTGTGTCAGACCGAGATTCTCGTTTTGTTTCTCGTTTTTGGCAAGGTTTGCAACAAGAGTTGGGTACACGTGTAAATCTTAGCACAGCTTATCATCCTCAGACAGACGGTCAATCAGAACGTACAATTCAAACTTTAGAGGATATGCTCCGTGCTTGCATTTTGGAATATGGAGGTTCATGGGACTCTCATCTCCCATTGGTTGAATTTACTTATAACAATTCGTATCATTCCAGTATTGGCATGCCTCCGTATGAAATGTTGTATGGTCAACGTTGTAGAACACCGACATGTTGGTTGGAAGCCGGTGAGAAACAATTTGCTGGACCCGACATTGTACAAATAACAGCTGATAAAGTAACAATTGCACGTGAAAAGTTGAAAGCCGCGCGTGACCGACAGAAACAATATGCAGATCCTAAAAGGCGACCGATTGTGTTTTCTGAAGGTGAGTTAGTTTACCTTAAAGTTTCTCCGTGGAAGGGTGTGATTCGTTTTGGAAAACGTGGAAAGTTGGCGCCTAGATATATTGGGCCATTCAAAATTTGTCAAGTTGTAAATGAGCAATCTGTTTCATTAGATCTCCCACCTGAACTTGCTGGTATTCATAACACCTTTAATGTGTGTTATTTAAGAAGATGCAATGTTGAGGATCAGTCGCAAATTCTTCCTTTGCAGGAGTTAAAAGTTGATCAAACTCAGAAATTGGTTGAAGAACCTGTTGAAGTCCTAGATAGGAAGGTTACTAAACTTAGGAAGAAACAAATTCCTATGGTACTAGTAAAGTGGCGACATAGTTTAGGTCCTAATTTGACCTGGGAAGCCGAGGAGTTGATGAAATCCAGATATCCTGGATTGTTTGTTGATGTTGAGATTTCGGGGACGAAATCTCTTTAAGGAGGGGAGATTTGTAACATCCTCTCCAGTGGCCTGGTATTTTTCTATTTAAATTGAGTATCTAATTGTTTTAGAATTTATTTGATATAACTGTTTAATGGTGAAAGTTGGTGAAATAGGTCTCAGGACTTATTGTGGTTAGTGAAATGTTGTTTGTTTTAAAATATTAAAGTTGACGGTATAATAAAATAAATTTCTCGCAATTGGTTTTTAGGTTCCAGGCAATAGATTTAGAGCGGGTATAAAATACCCACAATGTTGAGTCGGTTAAAAAATAAAGGCCGACCTTTATTTTGATCACTTTACCCATTTCTTTCTTATCTCCTTTCATTCCATTTCAAGAACCAAACCTAAACCCTAACTAAATTCTTGCAAGTTAAAGATTAAACAAGAATTGTGAATTCCAAGTGTGATTCAAGCTAGTTACTATCATCTTCTTATATTCATCACCATCTTCTTCATTTGGAAAAGTAAGTGAACCTATTTCATGTGATTAGGTTAAATAGGAATTTGATGATTTAATTTGATTCTTGAGTTTGTATGATGATTAAATGTGATATAAGCTGTTATATAGGTGGAGTATGATGGTATTTGATGTTAAAAACGTGCCTAAGTCGAATTGTAACTGGAACTTAGTGATTTGGTTAAGTTGTTTTGAGCTGAAATGTAGTTGCAGGTCTGTACCTGAGCTGAAACGCAGCTCAACGCGATCCCAGCCTCGAGTCCGGATCGCGTTCACTAGTTATAAAACATCCCAGTCAAGATTTGGCCTTGGAAACGCGATCCTGGCCAAATATCCGGATCGCGTTTGCTAGTGCTTTTCGGTTACAGAACTTTTTCTACTGAAGAACGCGATCCCACCATGCCTAGTCCGGATCGCGTTTGTCTGTTAAATTTTGATGATTATGATAGTTTGTGAACCTGAGTTTATATAATACAAATAGTTATTATTGTTACTCATTGTAACTTGAATTGTGAAGTTAACTATTATTAGTTAGAAACAAGTTACTAACTTGTTTGTTGTGTGATGTTTCAGATACCCCAAAGACTCAGTGATTAGAAGCTGAGTGTAGCGACTTCTGAGGTATCGGTGAGTGGATTCAAAACTCGCCATTTGATTTAGTTGTAATCATTTGATTATAAGGGATAAATGTAGATAAGATTATAGAGTTGTTTTATCATTATTGTTGATTGTATATCTATGTGCTATGTGTGATCCTTGGATATTGGTTGCCAATGAGGTCGACAAGTTGATGAACTGTTGGTTGGGTTAGTTGGTTATCGTGTGAATGATACAGGGATATGCTTCATATGTTGTGTGTATTGAACTGTATCTGAGTAGGATAACCACTAGCTATCGGTCTCGTCCGTTATGGCCATACGGATATGGTTGGATAAGAGTTCTTGGGGAGCCGCCCGGGTATTTTGGTTATCCCCAGAACCACCGATCCTCATTATTAAGTTGTTGTTGATTGTTGTAGTTAATGGTTATGCTAAGTTGAATGTTGGGTGATGAACTCTCTCACTTAGCTATGTGCTAATCTGTAACACCCCCAAATTTGATGATTTGCGGAAGCTTGATTTGGGTGTTACTAATCAATAACAAAACACAAAGATAATAGCAAACGACTCTATATGCGTCGTTTTAACAAAATATATTGATAATTGGAATGTTTACAACATTTAAAGCGTTACATAGCTCGAGTTAAATCAAATGAGATTTCAGTACATAAGTACTTATACAAAATATACTAATGCAAGAAAATCTCAAACTTCTGTATGCTGACTCGAGCTAAATCCTGAAGCAGAAACATCCTACTGCTGGGTACCTGCGATATATGCTAAAAGGTCAGCTATAAAGCTGGTGAGCTCACAGGTTTGAAATCAAGTTATATCGTATGAACCGCAAGATTTAAATAATGTATTGCATCCAGCAATAAAATAATGAATTGCATCCAGCAATTAAATGATAATCATCGTGTATACAGCCATGAGCACATAGTTGAGCTTAACTCGAGGGCCGGGTCCCCTATAGAGAATTCCGGGCGAGGTGCCTCCACGAATGCCTAATCCACATTCGTCTTCCCAAATATTAGTACGTTCGTTTACCCGGTTAGTGCTTGCTAACCCGAACGAGGAGGGTCAATCCTATATGGTACCATATACTAATATTCACGCTACAACGTATTAACAACTATGCTGACGGAGGACTTTCAAATGATTAGTTTCGAAAAACTCATGTAGTATATGAAAAGTTTGTACTTGCGTTCACATGTTAAAAGTTTGAGCAGTATATCACACCCCTGAGTAAAACAGTAAAAGATGGGGCTATGAGACTCACCTGAGTCTGGAATGCGTTTAAACAAACGTAAGTTGATTAGCCAATATCGAAGTCCAAAGACTTGTAACCTGAGGGTGTCCACGACACGCGATGGTTATAATATGCGAAGGTATCTAATAAGACTACCTTGTAGTTGTTCGTCCAACTATAATGTCCAAATCTCCACTATTTGGTTGATACGTTTAAGTGTTTGAAAAGTGTACGGCCTGTTGGTGACGAGTTTGAAATAATAATCTTTAAGTATTATTATCAAGTTATCGATGTTTTGCACTTACAAAAGTGTCCCAAAGTGTTTTGTAAGTCGTATCGTATAAGGATTTGAGGTTGCAAAAGTTCGACACTTAGTGAAATTAAAGTTTGAAAACCTGCTGTTTTATGCGACGTAGGGTGCGACGTCGCAGATAGGATTGCGACGTAGAGCATGACGTCGCTAAAGGCGACGTTTCGCAATTTAATGCGACGTAGGGTGCTACGTCGCTAATGCGACGTAGGTGATTTCTGCGACGCAGGGGCTTGCGTCGCTAAGTGCGACGTGGCGAGGTATTGGCGACGTTAAGGCTGACGTCGCTATATGCGACGTCACAATTTAATGCGACGTTGTGACTGACGTCGCACTATGCGACGTCACGAGGTGTTTTGCGACGTAGAGGCTGACGTCGCATAGATTCCGGGCCAAATGCGACGTAGCGGTCTGTTGGCCGGAAAATGGGTCGAAAACGAGTTTTTCGGTTTCCGTTCGGTCCAAAACTTTTACCCAACCCTTATAGGGACATTATAAGTTGTTACAAACTACTAACAAGTGAAAACATTTAAAAACGAGAGATTTCGGGAATTGTCGGAAACTTACAAAGTGTCGGATGAGAAATCCGAAAAGATAGGATGATAGATCGTGTCGCGGTGGTTGTTTTCTTCAAAAAGGGTAGTATGATCCAAGGCCGTTTGATGTTGTTATTTGTCGATTTCGATAGAAAAGTGGAGGTGGTGGTGATGATGAAACTTGAGAGAAAAAGTGAAAGAGAGAGAAAGAGAAAAAGAGAAAGTGAAAGAAAGAAAATGGGAGGTGGGGGTTTATCCCCATTTCCAGTTTTCGCCCCGCGTTCCGTGTGGTGTTCGTTTGCTCCGTCGTTTAGACGTTTAATAATTATTTTACGTTTTAATTATAAGTTTTAAATTACGAATTTTTACGCGATAGTTTATTTAAATATTTTACTAATCACTTTATTTTGAGTTATAAGTTGTAATTTATTTTATTTGGTTTGCGCGTTTTACGTTTTAAATTATGAAATTCCTGATTGTACGATACGAAATATTATAATAATAATATTTTTGACATAACCCGTTATTTAATAAAATTTTGTCACCAACGTCCATATAAAATAGAATCGAAATACATCCGATTTAAATTGCGTACGATTTAATCAAATCGCATTTTCGTATATATTCAACAATATATAAAATTCGATACATTAATTAGCCTAACAAGGAACTAATTACATGTATTAACATATGATTAGGCACTAATTACTAGTCCTAATTTGGCGGGTGTTACATTCTCCCCCTGTTAGAAGAATTTCGTCCCGAAATTTAGCTTGAAGTCGTGTTTGATGTGGAATCAGTGAAGAGTTGAGGATATTTGAGTCGCATTTGGTCTTCCCGTTCCCAGGTGAATTCCGGACCACTCCGCGAATTCCATCTGACCTTGACGATGGGAATACGACTTTGTTTCAGTTGTTTGACCTCACGGTCCATAATTTCAGCGGGTTCCTCAACGAAATGAAGTTTATCGTCAACACGAATTTCATCTAGTGGAATAATAAGTGTCTCATCAGACAGACACTTCTTCAGATTTGAAATATGAAAAGTAGGGTGCACGCTGCTGAGTTCGGATGGCAGCTGTAATCGATAAGCTACGGGACCAATCCTTTCGAGGATCTCAAAAGGTCCGATGTATCTGGGATTCAACTTCCCTCGTTTGCCAAAACGGATGACGCCTTTCCAAGGCGATACTTTCAAGAGTACTCGATCCCCAACCTGGAACTCGAGCGGTTTGCGTCTCACGTCAGCATAACTTTTCTGACGATCACGTGCGGCTTTGAGTCTGTTTTGGATTTCCACAATTTTCTCAGTGGTTGCGTGAATGAGTTCAGGACCGGTGAGTTGACTATCTCCCACCTCAGTCCAACAGATCGGTGATCGGCACTTACGACCGTACAGTGCCTCAAAAGGTGCAGTCTTAATGCTGGCATGATAACTGTTATTGTACGAAAACTCGCACAACGGTAGATGTTTTTCCCAGTTTGTACCGAAATCAACTACGCAGGCGCGTAGCATATCTTCCAAGGTTTGAATGGTTCGTTCACTTTGACCGTCGGTTTGAGGATGGTACGCGGTACTCATATCGAGACGGGTACCCAATGCTTTCTGAAGTGATTGCCAAAAGTGAGAGGTGAAACGGGCATCTCTGTCAGAGATGATCGAGATTGGAACGCCGTGATGAGAAACGATTTCCTTGATGTAGATTTGTGTAAGGCGTTCCATTTTATCGTTTTCCTTGATTGCCAGGAAATGAGCAGATTTAGTGAGGCGGTCAACGATCACCCAAATGGTATCGCAACCGTTCGACGACTTGGGTAGTTTGGTTATGAAATCCATGGCAATTTGTTCCCATTTCCATTCAGGGATTTCAGGTTGCTGGAGTAAACCAGGCGGTTTCTGATGTTCGGTTTTGACTTTCGAGCAAGTAAGACATTTGCTGACATAAGTGGCGATTTCGGCTTTCATGTTTGGCCACCAGTAGAATTCCTTGATGCCGTGGTACATCTTATCGGATCCGGGATGAATAGAATATTTAGACTTGTGAGCTTCGTCCATCACCAAGCCTCTTAGGTTCCCAAAACTGGGCAACCAGATTCGGTTTGAGAAATACCTAATCCCGTTAGGTCTGATTTCGAATTGTTTGTCAATGCCCCGCAAGGCTTCATTTTTGATGTTTTCGGATTTCAGGGCTTCGATCTGAGCGGTATGAATTTGAATGGTAAGATCGTTGTGAATGGTCATACTGAGGGCTCGGACTCGAAGTGGTTTAGGTCGTTCCTTTCGACTGAGGGCATCAGCTACAACATTAGCCTTCCCTGGATGGTACTTGATCTCGCAATCGTAATCGGTGAGCAACTCGACCCATCGACGTTGCCTCATATTGAGATCCTTCTGATCGAAGATATGTTGGAGACTTTTGTGATCTGTAAAGATAGTGCACTTAGTGCCGTAGAGATAATGTCTCCAGATTTTGAGAGCAAAAACGACAGCTCCAAGCTCGAGATCATGAGTGGTGTAGTTCTTTTCGTGAATTTTTAGCTGTCGTGAGGCATAAGCAATAACCTTGTCTCGTTGCATCAACACGCAACCAAGACCTTGGTGAGAAGCATCGCAGTATACCACGAAGTCATCGGTGCCTTCGGGTAGTGATAGAATTGGAGCACTGCAAAGCTTTTGTTTCAGAAGTTGGAACGCTGACTCTTGTTTCTCGGTCCAATCGAACCTTTTGTCCTTCTGAGTCAGTACCGTGAGTGATTGAGCTATTTTGGAGAAATTTTCGATAAATCGTCGATAATACCCAGCAAGACCCAAGAATTGTCGTACTTCAGTTGCAGAGGTGGGTGCTTGCCAGTCTTTGATAGCCTCGATTTTTGACGGGTCCACGTGAATTCCCTGACTGTCGATCACGTGACCAAGAAATTGAACAGTTTGGATCCAGAACTCACACTTAGAGAATTTAGCATAAAGCTCCTCGTGTCTAAGTAGTTCCAGGATAGTTTTGAGGTGTTGCGCATGTTCTTGCTCGTTGCGCGAGTAAATGAGTATGTCATCGATAAAGACAATGACAAACTTATCGAGGTAAGGTTTGCACACCCGATTCATGAGGTCCATGAATACTGCCGGTGCGTTAGTTAGACCGAAGGGCATCACTTGGAATTCGTAGTGCCCGTAACGAGTTCTGAAAGCAGTTTTTGGAATATCGGTGTCGCGAACTCGTAACTGATGATAACCTGATCGCAGGTCGATTTTTGAGTAGAAACTCGAACCCTGAAGTTGGTCGAATAAATCATCAATGCGAGGAAGTGGATAACGGTTCTTGACGGTCAATTTGTTCAACTCTCGATAGTCGATGCACATTCGGAATGAACCGTCCTTCTTTTTGACAAATAAGACCGGAGCTCCCCAAGGTGACGAACTTGGTCTAATGAATCCTCGATCCAGAAGTTCCTGTAACTGAGAGGACAACTCCTGAAGTTCAGATGGGGCTAAACGGTATGGTGCGCGGGCCACCGGTGCGGCACCCGGCACGAGATCGATTGAGAACTCAACCTGTCTAGGCGGAGGTAGACCAGGTAGTTCTTCCGGAAAGACTTCGGGAAAGTCTCTAACAATCGGCACATCCTCAAGTCGCTTCTCCTCCGACTTCTTCTCGGTGATGTGTGCAAGTATCGCAGGGTAACCCTTTCTCAGAAATTTTCGGGTTTTTAAGCAGGAGATTATATTGAGTCCCGTCCCACCGGTCTCCCCCTGTATGATCAAGGTTCCACCAACGGCGAGTGGGATACGGACAATTTTCTCGTGACAAACAATTTCAGCTCGATGTTTGGACAACCAGTCCATTCCAATAATGACGTCGAAACTGCCAATTTCGATGGGTATAAGATCGATCGAAAAGGTCTCATCGGCTAGGTTTAGTGTGCAATTAGGTATCACACTGGTGGTTTCTACTAGTTTTCCATTTGCTAGCTCTACAGTGTACTTAACATCTAAGGCAACAGGAGTGATGTCAAGTAGTGGGCAAAAATCATCGGAGATAAAGCTTCTATCAGCACCAGTATCAAATAGAACAGAAGCAGTTAAGTTGTTGAGGAGGAACATACCCGAGACCACATTCGGGTCCTGGCGGGCGTCCCCAGATTTGATGACGAAAGCTCTGCTGCGGGTGTTGTTGTTGTTGTTGTTGCTGCGGTTGTTGTTGTTGTTGTTGTTGTTGCTGCGGTTGTTGTTGTTGTTGTTGTTGTTGTTGCGGTTCTTCAGTTTTGGGCACGTATCCCTGAAATGCCCGGGGTTTCCACACTCAAAACATACTTTGGGTGGTCTGGTGTTGTTGTTGGAGTTGTTGTTGGTGGGTGAGCGGCAGTCTTTAGTGAGATGGCCGTACCTCTTGCAGTTGTTGCAAAAGGAACCACAGGAACCCTCATGGTGATGGTTGCACTTGGGACAATATGGCTTGCTCCCAGTGTAACCCCGGATGATATCGGTGGTGGTGTTGTAGGCTTTGATGGTGTCAGGTTTCTTGTTTTGTTGGTTGGAGTGGTTGTTGTGGTAGTCAGACCACTTGCGTTTGTTGTTTTGGGAGGATAAAGTGGGTGGTTCAGAATCTTGGCTCATGGACATCAGGTCTTGGGCCAATGAGATTGCACCGTCAATGGTGGCTGGTTTTGAAGAGATGACGTGTCCCCGAACAAAATCAGGGAGACCAAGGGCGTACTTCCTGATTTTATCAGGTTCAGTGCTTACCATAGCTGGGCGGAGGGCAGCTAATTGTTGAAATCTGGTGGTATAACCATCGATGTCACCACCCTGAACCTTTAAGTTCCAGAACTCCTCATCTAGCTTCTGGAGTTTGGCGATAGAGCAGTACTTGGCAGTGAGTTTGGCTTTCAATTCCTCCCAAGTGATTTGGTAGGCAATGTCAGCACCCACTGATTGGGTATATGAATTCCACCAAGAGTGGGCATCATCTTCAAGAGAGCAGGTGGCAAAGTTTACTTTGTCGTTCTCCGCGCATTTACTGACACGGAAAACAGTTTCCATTTTCTCGAACCATCTAATCAGTCCGATGGCTCCTTCAGAACCCTTGAAACTCGAGGGTTTGCAGCTTTGGAAGTCCTTGTAAGAACAAGGTTTGGTGGTAGAGGTTCCAGCGGTATCGCTGTTTCTTGTGGAGTTGGGTGGAGTATTGCGAGCCAAGGCTTCAGTAACAGCCTGGGTTATGAGTGAAGTAATCTGTGCATCGGTGTAAGGTCTTGACTTTGGCGGCATGATTCTTCAATAAAAGAAATGAAGATACATGAGATTTTGCAAGAAAGTTGTATTTATCTCAGATGTACATGTATAAAAGCAGTAATACATAACATCAACAGGAATAATGGCAATCGATATGAGTTGAAACAGCAAGGAACATTTAATAGATAGTACGAGTTCAAAGGTTACATCCTACAGATGTATTACAAAAGATGTCGGGAACTGTTACATCCGACTGAATTTTAGAGTAGCGCGTAGAGAGTTACTAGATTACAGGATAGATTACAAGACAAAGACTACACTAGTCTTAACGTAGATTAATTTGTTCCATCATCGTGACAAGACGGTCCACAGTGTTTGCAAGCCTGCTGGCTTGTCGGGCGTTGTCTTCTGCGAGTGCTAGTCGTTGTGTTAGTCCACGCGCATATTCTTCTGCTTCATGTGAGCGTTGCTCACATTCTTCCATCCTTCGTTGTAGAAGGGCATTTTCCACCCTTATTTCTATTATTTGGTTACGGAGGACATCCATGTTGTTGTTTGTGGTTTCAAGGTCGTCGGAGACTTGTTCGATGCGTTCAAGGGATGTAAGTCTCCAGTTTTCGTTGGTTTCCTGCAACACGACATCCATGGTGCGAAGTCGCTGTTCGTGTTGATTCACTCTGGCGGCTAAGGCCGGCAAGGTGGAGTGAGTGGGATACGGGCCAGCTCGAGGCATCCTTGAGTTCCTCCTTGCTACCCTTGGGTTCTGCGACCCGGATTGAGAACGAGATGAATTTGATGGAATGTTTGCCATTTCTGAGACAAAGCGTTAGTAAGATTGAGGCCTATATTCATATAGTTCCTATATAATATAGCCTATTGAGTGTCTAGCATAAACATGTTTAAGTCTCGGTTCTCTCGAGGTCAGAGTCTTCTATTGTATCCCGTTCAGCCATAACTACTTTCAGATCTTACATCATCTTTGCTTAATTGTACATAGTTGATCAGGCTATGTTAAATTAAACTCGTATGCTGTAATCCCTGAACCAGTCATACCTAATAAGGAATACTGCCTAATGGTCATAGTCTAGGCTCACTAAATGCAACCTAGTTCACTATAACCTTAGGCTCTGATACCAATCTGTAACACCCCCAAATTTGATGATTTGCGGAAGCTTGATTTGGGTGTTACTAATCAATAACAAAACACAAAGATAATAGCAAACGACTCTATATGCGTCGTTTTAACAAAATATATTGATAATTGGAATGTTTACAACATTTAAAGCGTTACATAGCTCGAGTTAAATCAAATGAGATTTCAGTACATAAGTACTTATACAAAATATACTAATGCAAGAAAATCTCAAACTTCTGTATGCTGACTCGAGCTAAATCCTGAAGCAGAAACATCCTACTGCTGGGTACCTGCGATATATGCTAAAAGGTCAGCTATAAAGCTGGTGAGCTCACAGGTTTGAAATCAAGTTATATCGTATGAACCGCAAGATTTAAATAATGTATTGCATCCAGCAATAAAATAATGAATTGCATCCAGCAATTAAATGATAATCATCGTGTATACAGCCATGAGCACATAGTTGAGCTTAACTCGAGGGCCGGGTCCCCTATAGAGAATTCCGGGCGAGGTGCCTCCACGAATGCCTAATCCACATTCGTCTTCCCAAATATTAGTACGTTCGTTTACCCGGTTAGTGCTTGCTAACCCGAACGAGGAGGGTCAATCCTATATGGTACCATATACTAATATTCACGCTACAACGTATTAACAACTATGCTGACGGAGGACTTTCAAATGATTAGTTTCGAAAAACTCATGTAGTATATGAAAAGTTTGTACTTGCGTTCACATGTTAAAAGTTTGAGCAGTATATCACACCCCTGAGTAAAACAGTAAAAGATGGGGCTATGAGACTCACCTGAGTCTGGAATGCGTTTAAACAAACGTAAGTTGATTAGCCAATATCGAAGTCCAAAGACTTGTAACCTGAGGGTGTCCACGACACGCGATGGTTATAATATGCGAAGGTATCTAATAAGACTACCTTGTAGTTGTTCGTCCAACTATAATGTCCAAATCTCCACTATTTGGTTGATACGTTTAAGTGTTTGAAAAGTGTACGGCCTGTTGGTGACGAGTTTGAAATAATAATCTTTAAGTATTATTATCAAGTTATCGATGTTTTGCACTTACAAAAGTGTCCCAAAGTGTTTTGTAAGTCGTATCGTATAAGGATTTGAGGTTGCAAAAGTTCGACACTTAGTGAAATTAAAGTTTGAAAACCTGCTGTTTTATGCGACGTAGGGTGCGACGTCGCAGATAGGATTGCGACGTAGAGCATGACGTCGCTAAAGGCGACGTTTCGCAATTTAATGCGACGTAGGGTGCTACGTCGCTAATGCGACGTAGGTGATTTCTGCGACGCAGGGGCTTGCGTCGCTAAGTGCGACGTGGCGAGGTATTGGCGACGTTAAGGCTGACGTCGCTATATGCGACGTCACAATTTAATGCGACGTTGTGACTGACGTCGCACTATGCGACGTCACGAGGTGTTTTGCGACGTAGAGGCTGACGTCGCATAGATTCCGGGCCAAATGCGACGTAGCGGTCTGTTGGCCGGAAAATGGGTCGAAAACGAGTTTTTCGGTTTCCGTTCGGTCCAAAACTTTTACCCAACCCTTATAGGGACATTATAAGTTGTTACAAACTACTAACAAGTGAAAACATTTAAAAACGAGAGATTTCGGGAATTGTCGGAAACTTACAAAGTGTCGGATGAGAAATCCGAAAAGATAGGATGATAGATCGTGTCGCGGTGGTTGTTTTCTTCAAAAAGGGTAGTATGATCCAAGGCCGTTTGATGTTGTTATTTGTCGATTTCGATAGAAAAGTGGAGGTGGTGGTGATGATGAAACTTGAGAGAAAAAGTGAAAGAGAGAGAAAGAGAAAAAGAGAAAGTGAAAGAAAGAAAATGGGAGGTGGGGGTTTATCCCCATTTCCAGTTTTCGCCCCGCGTTCCGTGTGGTGTTCGTTTGCTCCGTCGTTTAGACGTTTAATAATTATTTTACGTTTTAATTATAAGTTTTAAATTACGAATTTTTACGCGATAGTTTATTTAAATATTTTACTAATCACTTTATTTTGAGTTATAAGTTGTAATTTATTTTATTTGGTTTGCGCGTTTTACGTTTTAAATTATGAAATTCCTGATTGTACGATACGAAATATTATAATAATAATATTTTTGACATAACCCGTTATTTAATAAAATTTTGTCACCAACGTCCATATAAAATAGAATCGAAATACATCCGATTTAAATTGCGTACGATTTAATCAAATCGCATTTTCGTATATATTCAACAATATATAAAATTCGATACATTAATTAGCCTAACAAGGAACTAATTACATGTATTAACATATGATTAGGCACTAATTACTAGTCCTAATTTGGCGGGTGTTACATAATCCCTCATCTTTCTTTCCTGCAGATTTGTAGTTTAATGAGTAGCAGGATTGAGAGGCTTTTGGTGCAAGAACAGTTTGACTGCAAGCTACTCTGATCTTTTGTACTAAATCAGTTTGTTTTATATAATACCCCGACATATGTTGTGTTTTGAACAGTTTCACTTTGATGTAACTTAAAGTTGTAAACTTTTGATGTAAGTTAATAGTATGTGTAAATATAAATATGGTTAAAATTCCTACGCTTCCGTGTGTCTAACATTATATTGATATTGTAAATGAGGGGTGTTATAAGTTGGTATCAGAGCCAGGTTTTGGGTTAATTGAGCATTGAAGAATGTTCAATCCCACAACTTGAGCATGGTATGTCAAACTTTTCTGGTTATGGGATTTAGCATTGTTGATAATGGTTAGTAGATAGGTACTAACGATTAACAGATTTCAAGTGTTGTGTTGATTTCAGAAATGGCAGATAATGAGCAACCGACCACCAACCCCAATAATGCTTCCCGGATTGAAGCTCCGCCTTTTGAAACAAATACTGAGCAACATGATCAAGTGGGTGTCCCTCATATGGGTGGTGAAGAAGCAAATAGGGATGAGTATATACACGAAATGGAGGATGAGTTGATAATTCTTAGAGAATTTAAAAAGAAAGCTGAGGAAGATGCAGCTAGACTACTTGCTCAACAACAAACTTCTGTCTTTGGTGCTAGTCCATCTTCTCAAACTAGCAAGGTGTGTTCTTTTAAAACTTTCATGTCGAGTAAACCACCGGTGTTTCATGGGAGTACAAATCCAACTGTGACCTTAAATTGGTTAAGAGATATGGAACGCAAATTTAGTGTGACTCGTTGTGAGGAGGAATCCAAGGTTATGTTTGCTGTCCAGTGTATGAAAGATGAAGCCATGGTTTGGTGGGATTCAGTGACAGATCATTTAACCGAACAACAAAAAGATTCTATCAAATGGAAAGATTTTCACCAAGCAGTGTGTGATCAATACTGTTCTGATTTTGACATGGCGCGGATTAGGAGAGAATTTGTGAATCTTCAGTTGAAAGATAATATGACCATTGATGATCTAATATCCCAATTTACAGAAAAGCTTCGGTTTGTTCAACATTGGGTTCCTGATGATAAAACTCGAATTGAGCAGTTTGTGGATACTTTACCTCATCATTACCGTACTACTGTAAGATTGGCTAATAGTTTATCACATGCTTTTAATCTTGCACGATCGGTAGACAGTGATATTAGAGGTTTTCGTGAAGCACGATCTAGAGATAATGCTGCAAAGTCTAGAGGTGATTCTTCTAGCAAAGGAAGGTCAAGTTCTCAGGGCAGTCGACAGAGTAAGAAGTATGTTAGTAAAAGTGGTTCAGCGGGCAGTTCTAATTGGTGTGGTTCGTGTAGATCTAGGCATGATGGGCCTTGTACTGTGCAAACGAATAAATGTTTGAAATGTGGAGAACTGGGTCATGAGATAAAGAGTTGTCGGTACCCAAATTTTGTGTGTTGGTCTTGCAAGAAGGAGGGGCATCGAGTGGGTCAATGTCCGGAAGCAGGGAAGTCGGGGTCGGGTTCGGTCGGAAGCTCTGCATCTACAGGTCAGAAACGTAAAAATCCTCCACCAGCAACCAGTAGGGCTTTTCAGATGACAGTCGATGAGGCTGTGCACACCGAAGATGTTATAACTGGTACATTTCTTATAAACTCTGTACCGGCGCGCGTGTTGTTTGATTCGGGTGCTAATTGTACTTTCATATCTGTGAAATTCTGTGACAAGTTGAAATTAGTACCTACTGTAATAACAAAGCCTATAGAAGTAGAAATTGCTAGTGGTAAGTTGGTTCCTGTTACCACCTCGGTAACTGGAGCTAACATTGTGATAGATGACCAGACTTTCCTTATTTCTTTCTTGTTGATGCCAATCCCTAGTTTTGATGTGATAATTGGTATGGATTGGTTGAGTCAGAATAAAGCTAGCATTGATTGTCATCAGAAGTTGATTAGGATCCCAATCTCTGAAAAGTCCCATGTTGTGGCTCGAGGAGAACGGGATAGTTTGGTTTGTCCACTGATTTCTATGATGAAGGCTAGGAAGTCATTGACTAAAGGTTGTGAATCATATCTAGCTTATGTAGTTGATGCCAAATTTAAAAAGAAAACTGTTTTAGATGTTCCGGTAGTTTGTGAATATCCAGAGGTGTTCCCTGATGAACTACCTGGTTTACCACCAGTTAGGGAAGTAGAATATCGTATTGATCTTGTTCCTGGCTCGTCGCCTATTGCTAAAGCTCCCTATAGGTTAGCTCCATCTGAGATCCGTGAGATGATGAATCAGATACAGGAGTTGTTGGATAAAGGTTTCATTAGACCTAGTTCTTCTCCGTGGGGTGCACCCGTATTATTTGTGAAAAAGAAAGACGGGTCTTTTCGTATGTGTATCGATTATAGAGAACTGAACAAGAGAACGGTAAAGAATAAATACCCTCTACCCAGAATAGATGACTTATTTGATCAGTTGCAGGGTTCTTCAGTTTATTCTAAAATTGATCTAAGGTCGGGTTACCACCAGGTTCGTGTTCATGAAGAAGATATTTCTAAAACTGCTTTTCGTACCAGGTATGGTCACTATGAATTCCTGGTTATGCCTTTTGGTTTGACGAATGCACCTGCAGTGTTTATGGATTTAATGAACCGTGTTTGTCGACCCTTTTTGGATAAATTTGTTATTGTCTTCATAGATGATATTCTTGTATATTCGAAATCTGAAGCTGAGCATGCTATACATTTAAGACTGATTCTAGAAACGTTGAAACGAGAACAGCTTTATGCCAAGTTTTCTAAATGTGAGTTTTGGATTAGAGAAGTTCAGTTTTTGGGTCATGTAATTTGTAATGATGGTGTGAAAGTTGATCCATTGAAAGTTGAGGCCGTAATGAATTGGAACGCCCCAAAGTCTGCTTCAGAAATTAAGAGTTTCTTGGGTTTGGCGGGTTATTATCGAAAATTCATAAAAGACTTCTCTAAACTTGCTGGTCCATTAACTAAGTTGACCCGAAAAGATGAAAAGTTTATGTGGACTGATCAACAGGAACATGCTTTCCAGACTTTAAAACAAATGTTGTGTCAAGCTCCTGTTTTAGCCTTACCAGATGGTACAGATGATTTTGTAGTTTACTGTGATGCTTCTTATTTTGGTTTGGGTTGTGTACTTATGCAAAGGGATAGAGTTATCGCCTATGCTTCTCGACAGTTGAAACTACATGAACGGAACTATCCAACACATGACTTGGAACTTGCAGCGGTTGTATTTGCCTTAAAGCTTTGGAGACACTACTTATATGGTACTATATGTGTTGTTTGTACTGACCATAAGAGTCTGCAGTATGTGTTTTCTCAGAAAGAGTTGAATATGCGACAGAGGCGGTGGTTAGAGTTAATCAAGGATTATGACTGTGAAATTAAATACCACCCAGACAAAGCTAATGTGGTCGCTGATGCCTTAAGTCGAAAGGGTACTTCTGATCGAATTTATTACTTAAGAGTGGATGTTTCTTCTGACTTGATTTCTCAGATTAAAGTTGCTCAAATGGAAGCTTTGAAAGATGTTAATTTGAAATCCGAAGTCATGTTGAAAAGAAAAGATGAATTGGTGGAAGATTCGAGAGGATTATTAACTTATCAATCTCGAGTATGGATTCCTTTATTTGGTAATATCCGTGATTTGATTTTGAATGAGGCACATAAGTCTAGACTATCTATTCATCCTGGAAGTACTCGAATGTATAACGATTTGAAACTGTTGTATTGGTGGCCTACAATGAAAACTGACATTGCTAGATTTGTTGGTACTTGTCATATTTGTGCTCAAGTTAAAGCTGAACATCAAAAGCCGTACGGATCACTGAAACAGTTGGAAATTCCCGAGTGGAAATGGGAACATATAACGATGGATTTTGTGACTAAACTTCCTCGCACTAGCAGAGGTAATGATATGGTTTGGGTCATAGTTGATCGGTTGACTAAAAGCGCGCATTTTCTTGCTGCTAGTGAATCTGCCTCGTTGACTAAGCTTGCTCAGTTGTACATAAATGAAATTGTCACTAGACATGGTATACCTTTGTCAATTGTGTCAGACCGAGATTCTCGTTTTGTTTCTCGTTTTTGGCAAGGTTTGCAACAAGAGTTGGGTACACGTGTAAATCTTAGCACAGCTTATCATCCTCAGACAGACGGTCAATCAGAACGTACAATTCAAACTTTAGAGGATATGCTCCGTGCTTGCATTTTGGAATATGGAGGTTCATGGGACTCTCATCTCCCATTGGTTGAATTTACTTATAACAATTCGTATCATTCCAGTATTGGCATGCCTCCGTATGAAATGTTGTATGGTCAACGTTGTAGAACACCGACATGTTGGTTGGAAGCCGGTGAGAAACAATTTGCTGGACCCGACATTGTACAAATAACAGCTGATAAAGTAACAATTGCACGTGAAAAGTTGAAAGCCGCGCGTGACCGACAGAAACAATATGCAGATCCTAAAAGGCGACCGATTGTGTTTTCTGAAGGTGAGTTAGTTTACCTTAAAGTTTCTCCGTGGAAGGGTGTGATTCGTTTTGGAAAACGTGGAAAGTTGGCGCCTAGATATATTGGGCCATTCAAAATTTGTCAAGTTGTAAATGAGCAATCTGTTTCATTAGATCTCCCACCTGAACTTGCTGGTATTCATAACACCTTTAATGTGTGTTATTTAAGAAGATGCAATGTTGAGGATCAGTCGCAAATTCTTCCTTTGCAGGAGTTAAAAGTTGATCAAACTCAGAAATTGGTTGAAGAACCTGTTGAAGTCCTAGATAGGAAGGTTACTAAACTTAGGAAGAAACAAATTCCTATGGTACTAGTAAAGTGGCGACATAGTTTAGGTCCTAATTTGACCTGGGAAGCCGAGGAGTTGATGAAATCCAGATATCCTGGATTGTTTGTTGATGTTGAGATTTCGGGGACGAAATCTCTTTAAGGAGGGGAGATTTGTAACATCCTCTCCAGTGGCCTGGTATTTTTCTATTTAAATTGAGTATCTAATTGTTTTAGAATTTATTTGATATAACTGTTTAATGGTGAAAGTTGGTGAAATAGGTCTCAGGACTTATTGTGGTTAGTGAAATGTTGTTTGTTTTAAAATATTAAAGTTGACGGTATAATAAAATAAATTTCTCGCAATTGGTTTTTAGGTTCCAGGCAATAGATTTAGAGCGGGTATAAAATACCCACAATGTTGAGTCGGTTAAAAAATAAAGGCCGACCTTTATTTTGATCACTTTACCCATTTCTTTCTTATCTCCTTTCATTCCATTTCAAGAACCAAACCTAAACCCTAACTAAATTCTTGCAAGTTAAAGATTAAACAAGAATTGTGAATTCCAAGTGTGATTCAAGCTAGTTACTATCATCTTCTTATATTCATCACCATCTTCTTCATTTGGAAAAGTAAGTGAACCTATTTCATGTGATTAGGTTAAATAGGAATTTGATGATTTAATTTGATTCTTGAGTTTGTATGATGATTAAATGTGATATAAGCTGTTATATAGGTGGAGTATGATGGTATTTGATGTTAAAAACGTGCCTAAGTCGAATTGTAACTGGAACTTAGTGATTTGGTTAAGTTGTTTTGAGCTGAAATGTAGTTGCAGGTCTGTACCTGAGCTGAAACGCAGCTCAACGCGATCCCAGCCTCGAGTCCGGATCGCGTTCACTAGTTATAAAACATCCCAGTCAAGATTTGGCCTTGGAAACGCGATCCTGGCCAAATATCCGGATCGCGTTTGCTAGTGCTTTTCGGTTACAGAACTTTTTCTACTGAAGAACGCGATCCCACCATGCCTAGTCCGGATCGCGTTTGTCTGTTAAATTTTGATGATTATGATAGTTTGTGAACCTGAGTTTATATAATACAAATAGTTATTATTGTTACTCATTGTAACTTGAATTGTGAAGTTAACTATTATTAGTTAGAAACAAGTTACTAACTTGTTTGTTGTGTGATGTTTCAGATACCCCAAAGACTCAGTGATTAGAAGCTGAGTGTAGCGACTTCTGAGGTATCGGTGAGTGGATTCAAAACTCGCCATTTGATTTAGTTGTAATCATTTGATTATAAGGGATAAATGTAGATAAGATTATAGAGTTGTTTTATCATTATTGTTGATTGTATATCTATGTGCTATGTGTGATCCTTGGATATTGGTTGCCAATGAGGTCGACAAGTTGATGAACTGTTGGTTGGGTTAGTTGGTTATCGTGTGAATGATACAGGGATATGCTTCATATGTTGTGTGTATTGAACTGTATCTGAGTAGGATAACCACTAGCTATCGGTCTCGTCCGTTATGGCCATACGGATATGGTTGGATAAGAGTTCTTGGGGAGCCGCCCGGGTATTATGGTTATCCCCAGAACCACCGATCCTCATTATTAAGTTGTTGTTAATTGTTGTAGTTAATGGTTATGCTAAGTTGAATGTTGGGTGATGAACTCTCTCACTTAGCTATGTGCTAATCCCTCATCTTTCTTTCCTGCAGATTTGTAGTTTAATGAGTAGCAGGATTGAGAGGCTTTTGGTGCAAGAACAGTTTGACTGCAAGCTACTCTGATCTTTTGTACTAAATCAGTTTGTTTTATATAATACCCCGACATATGTTGTGTTTTGAACAGTTTCACTTTGATGTAACTTAAAGTTGTAAACTTTTGATGTAAGTTAATAGTATGTGTAAATATAAATATGGTTAAAATTCCTACGCTTCCGTGTGTCTAACATTATATTGATATTGTAAATGAGGGGTGTTATAGGGCCTTCACCTCCTCAATCCATACGGCGTATGGAAATCCATACGGCGTATGGATTGATTTTCCAGCTGGTTTTCCTATCTTTTCTTCTTTTAATCTTTTCTTCACTTCGGCTTCGCTTTATTCTTCAAAAATGCATCATTTAACTCGTTTATTGACTGTTTTCGTTCCTTTCTCTATAACGCTCCATTTCCACATCTAATTGCAAATATGAACGGAATCAATATCTATTCTTAAATAAATGCAATAGAAACATCCAATAATAGGGGTAAAATACTACTAAAATATAGTAGTTTTGAGCGTTTATCACTAAGCCTTTATTTGATTAGCCAATAAATCATTAGGTTTATTAGTTAATTACAATATTACCCCTTATTAAAATAACCACACGGGCATCTCCCATTCACAGCCAATCTGATCGCACCCCGCTCTTCATCCTTTCCAATTCAATTGGAAACCCTACTCCAATCCAATCGGAAACCCTTGAAAAAATTCAGTACGCTACATGCTTTTGGTTCAACTTCAGAATCATCAGGTGAATTCTTTCGCTTTTTGTTGCTGTTCATCTTTTTCCTTTTGCCTCTCAACGAAAATTCCATCCTAATAAGGGGTAATCAAACCGTTAATTAATTTCTTCATCTCGATTGATCGTTTCTTTAATTCGACCATCGAATCGATTAACTGATTGATTGTCTATAGTTATAATCGTATGATTAACGAATCGAAAGGTGTGTAGGCAAATGATTATACTGGATCGATTTTGCAAATGATTATATTGTGCTTTTTGTTTACTTTAATTGATCTGACATTAGGGTTTATGTTATCAGTTATGTAAATTACTTTGATTCAATAATGCTATGAAATCAAATGATTATATTGGATCAATTTTGCAAATGATTATATTCTGATTTTTGTTTACTTTAATTTGATCTGAAATTAGGGTTTATGTTATCAGTTATGTACTTTACTTTGATTCAATAATGATATGAAATCTGTTGTGAATGAGAACACAGCATAATGTCATACGATGGCCATGGAGGTATGTACTAAAGAATCTAAACACATTTGAAGTTTTCTGGTAGATCATGAGTTAGCACTTAAGTAGTTTATTCAGCCAATAATCTACTTGTGTTTGCATACAATCTTAGTATAAAGCCATGATGGATGTCCTTACAGGCATAAGTTGTGGGTACTTTTTATTGGTCTATTGTATTAAACATTGAACATTTACTTGGCTATTTGAACCATTATATAAGCTACAAGAAGTCTCTAATGGTTTTTTAAAGTTAATATAATTTTGCAATATAATTTTCGATTTTGATAATTTCTGAAATGTGCAGCTCAATGGATGTGTCTGCTGCCATCTTTCATATCTTTGGCCAAGTAGTAGCCAAACTGGCTTTAGTAGCAACAAGTTCTCAATGTCAAATATTGGTTAGCGTGAAGCGTGATTATTTGTTTTCCATTAGTTGAGTCGGTCCTAATTAAATGGGTTGAAATTGCCACTTATTTCTCAGTTTAAGTGTTTATCCCTGTTTTAATGCTTCTGATTTGATCCCACACACACCAAAACTTAGATCGTTAGTGATCTCATTGGATGCTTATTATAATGCTTCTGATTACAAGTGATGATATATGGTGGTGTATGTGGTAATTGAAACCGACGTTTTTTTGTAAGTAATGGCTCAAAGCTTATAGTTTAAATATTAATCTAATATATATTACTTGAGGGGCACACACACTATGTATCTCTTTTTTCTCTTTTAGTAATTAGTATATATAACTTGCTTTTTTGTTTAGGCTGACTCTTAACTAATCAACAACCTCAGCACATATGCTATTTCAGCTTATTGAATTAACCGAGTGCCTCTTAGATACACTAAATTCAGTTGGTAATGTAGGGCATAACCAGGGGACTTCTATGCAGCTTAACACTAGCTTGGACCAACTACATTGGAAATTGCAAGGAAGCAACCTCAGAAGGAACAAAATGAAGGTACAATAAAATCTATGGTACTCGCTGTGAGCACTTTTATAGCAGGGAGAACAACACAGGGATTGGGGATTGGTTCAGATGTAAGCTCATTTTATACTTTTCCATGTGTTTAGAATCTAGATATAAAAAAAATGCTCACCATTTTAATTCTGGTCTGATTGTTTATAGGCTGCTCTTTGATTTTTAGAACTAGATAAATTAAAGTACCCGAATTTTTGTCGCGCAAAGTTATGGAGCGCCATGAAGTATTTTGTGCTTAGAATTCCTGTTAAATGCATGCATTTATAGCGAGTGTTGGAAAGTATTTTGACTGCTATTGGATTGGTATATGCTTAATGAGGTGATTATGTTTTGCTCATTGTTGCCATCATTTTGTAATAGTATTGGTGTAATTGTATAGAGTTGTTTTATTTTGATGATTTTAGTACTTTTTGTATTTATATAGGTATCTGAAGTATTTAGCTTAATAGGACATGGGAGAAATTGCAAATGGCTGCTATTGTGTTTGACGCTATGGAGAACCTCCCGTGATATATTATCGTCCAATCTGGTAGACCATATGGTCAGAGGCTGTGTTGAATTTGCACATAACCAAACTGGGTCAAAGTTGCAACTGGGCAGGTCTAGATACTTTTATTCCCTCTTCAGTTTTAAGATAGTAAAAATCGAAGAGATCTTATATAAGTTGTTACTCAAGTCGTATCTCCATATGCCAAAGCTTATCAGTGGACCTAATAGGTAAGAGTGTAAGACAAATTTAGATCGTTTATTGAGGTTTTCTGGTTAAATGCATCCGTTGCATTTTACTAATTTGTTAGTCATATGAAGAGTTAAAGTCTTCCATATAATTGTTTTTATTAAGTACATGGAAGGTTGAAATAGAGAGGTTTGCAGTTGGTGATACCTCTGTTCGAAAACAATATTATGACACAGAAGTTCAAGACTTTGAAAATAGAAAACCAAGGTAAGGTTGCGAACTTGCAATAGGTGATATCATATTATAATACTCTTGAGGATAAACACATAACATAACTGAAGTATTACTAGGAAATATTCATTTTTATTAAGCGTTGATTTATATTACTTGCTGAACTATAACCACTTAAAGGAGATGGTGGCAATATCCTATTGCTTCACTGTGAAGAGGATATGTTTTTAAAATATTGTATCTGATCTTCTATGGACTAACTATATGAATTGGTTGTTTCAAACCATTCGATGATTAACCGACTGTTTTGACCCCTCAGATTAGTTAAATTGATTTTAATTCAGTATGTTGTTTGCATATGAACCATGGGTGTCAAATATTGTGTTTATGCAGTGCAATGAAGAAAAAGTTCCCATTCATATTATAATTAATGTTAGTCATAATTGATTCTTTATTGGTGGGGTACATATTTGAGAATTGTGAGTTTGTTTGATTATCAATAATATGCAGGCTGCTATGTGGTCACTCGGCGATAATATTAATTAGGTGTCCCAAAACCATCTAATTTCACTTTTTATTAGGGCACTCAAACCCCATGGAAAGCTCATTTGTCTTGGTACACCAGAAAAACCAACAACATTCTCTCTGCGAACAGGTAATTAACCAATTTTGTTTGTCAATATGTTTTGTATTTGATTATGCTGTTAAAAAAAGTAATAATTGCTGGTTGATTATCGATAATCATACTCATATATCATGATTATACTTATAATTATGATTAAGTTATATTCATATACACCAATTTTTATATTTTAGAACTAGCTTCATGTCCATAAGCCTATCTTGCTTCCTGGTCAGGATGGTCAGTTTTCTTGAAGTTTGTATGTGAGTTCAAGGTGTTCGGATTGTGTCTTTAAAACTTTGTTTGTTTTTACAGCCGGTTTGGGTTTTTAGCAACTACCTATGTTGTGGTGTTACTTTCACCAATATGTGTATTCCATGACTTATTTCTCCTCTTCAATTTTTGAAATTTAAATTTGTTCTTGAGGTGTGTAAATGTTATTGTTGGTGTTGATTAAGTATGGGTAATATACAAATAGGCTTATGGACTTTTTCTCTATGTACTCACAACTTTTATGGCCCTATCGAATCTAATATCGCATGCTATGAATTTGAATACACATCTTTTACTCGTCTTATCTGTTTCTATAGAAGATCTGAGATTATTTCCACAAATCTTTATATCATTCTGATTCTTTAATTGGGTTGGTTGTTTCGTATACCAGAACTTAATTGATTTTACAATATTGTCATCTTGCAGGGTCTTAAAAGATGAGTAATTCGATGGAGGATTTCCTTAAAATCTTCATGATTGAAGGACATGTGATGGATTATTACTGCGTGAGGTATACCAATCAAATATCACTACTTATTTGAGCAGTGATGACATTTTGCTGTGGCGAGTAAGCAAAGTCCAAGTCATGATTATTTGTAGCATACTCTGTTTTTTTCCACGAGCGCAAAGTATTTCCCGAGTTGTCTGTTTAGAGATGGACACCGCTTTAGATAGAAGATCTCTGTTTATAAATTCTTATCAGCTCCATCTTATTTTAAATTCCTGTGATGTCATCGGTCTAGAAATCTAGACAAATTCTAACGCATCTCTTCATATTCGATAAATCTGTAGATGGTATCATAGTGTGGGTCACCATCGTCGAGACAAGATCACCATCAATGATGTACTTTTTGTTGTTAACTATGGAAAAGCTGAAGATCCTATGATGCATTCAACAATACTTCATGTTGTAGACTATACCACAAACCTTTGATGTACATCGAATTTTTGTTAGCTCCAAATGTGTTATAGTGATGAATCTAAGGGTTATGGTTAAGAACCAACTTCCATTAAAAACTGTAAGCTTTCACTAATGATGGTCAATCACTATGAAACTATCAATAATACTAATTTGTTTTTGTTAGCCACTATCATTCAAGTACTACCTAACAATAACGATATTAACTAATTTGTTTTTGTTAGCCACTATCATTCAAGTACTACATCAAAGTTGGCTGTTAACCTTAGCTATAATAGTTATCATTAGCAAAATTAGTTTTTAAATTTTGCTATCCATGATTAATTTAATAACATTTTATAAGTTTATGTTTGAATGTTTAAGATATAATAGTTTTCATAATTTTGATATTACCTAAACTACTTTCATCAGAAAGTCGGATCATATGTTGTATAATGACATGACATTCGGCTGAACATATATGACCATATTATATGTTGATTTATGATATTATATACTAATTAATAATACTGTAATTTTTACACATTTAATCATTATACGCATAATTAAGGGCTTATTCTTTTTGAAGTTCTTAGGGGGTGTTTGGGGGGGCTTATTTTCCAAGCTTATTGCTTATAAGCAAATAAGCCCAAATTTTGTAGCTTATTTTCAATCTCCAAATTCCCTTCACAAATAAGCAAATAAACTTAAGGGATAAGCTCCCCCAAACACTAAACCTTAAGCTTATTCTATTCAAATAAGCAAATAAGCTTGGAAAATAAGCCCCCCCAAACACCCACTTACTCAATGAGTTATGTTTATAAAACTTGTAACCATCACCTCAATGGATAATGAAAGTAATAACCAAACCATTGTTCTTCATCAACATATAATTTTATCGTACATTAACATTATTCATGTAACCAAATGGCTTATGGCTTAACGGTATGTGGGGAACTTTTCAACCTAATGGTTGTGGGTTCAAGCCTCTTGCAAGACAATTGGTAAATATTCGTGGTTGTATATAATAATCGTGGGTAGGTAGTGTAGGTTTGCCTTTCTAAAATAAAATAAAATTATTCATGTATTGTCATTGGTGACATCACAATTCATATCCACAACATGAAACCATACTTACCATAATCAATTTTTACAATACCAGAACTACATAAACGATGTTTACAAAACAATAGACACCAACATGAATATGTACGAGTATCAAGTCAAGTAATCAATAATCTAACATACATGTATAATCCCGCAAAGTTGCGGGTTATGATCTAGTATTATTTATAGTTTTATGAAATAACTTCATTTCCATATCATAAAAATAAATGTGGTATTTTGTATAAATTTATAGCTTTTAATAGTTTAGAACAAAAAAAATAAAAAATGCTAAGGACTAGTTGGAAATGAAAGAAAGTGTTTAGTAAAGGGACTAAATTGAAAATAGATAAGAAAACAGGGGGCTAAATTTGTCTACATTCACAACCGCGGTTTTTGTCATCCATGGCAGAATCTCACATTCCGTCATCCATGGCTTGTTAGTTGTTACTCTCTCATCTTTCAACTCCGTAATTAACGGCTGATTTATTTAGTTAGCAGGTTCGATTATATTCATTTAATACATTTATACTCTTTAATTTGTCACTTTCCTATTCCAATTGCTGGATTGATTGCAATTATTGAAACCTGAAATTGAACATGAATTGTTACTGAATGCTTGATTTTTTCAACTGATTTTCAACTGTGGTGGCGATTCATGCTAGGTAAATCAGTTATAATAACGATTTTCATCTGTTGTGTTTTAATATGGATTAATCATATCTCCTTGAACCTGTTCGACGAAATGCCCCAATGAATATGTTAGGATTTTATAAGCTCGTCACTAGCTTAATATAAGTTTCTGCAGTAAATTGCAGGTGGGTTTTCAAATATGGCGCTTTGGGGGTTCACTGCCCCACTAAAATTCGCTTACTGTGATATCTTCGGCAAGGGTTCTATAAAAATCATTCCAGTTCAGGGTAGAAGTAAGCAAAATGCAGTTCTACTTGAAATTACAGTAATTGTATAATTGAGACTAGAGTTATCAGTATGGATTATCTGTACTAAATATGTTATTGGTTTCGATAGTTGTTCAGATGAAGCCATGGGTGATTGAAGCAAGAGCTAGAACAAGGGTAGAAAGTCCAAAAGTTCGGAACAGAAGATTGCAGAAAAAGGTAACTATAATCTTAAATTTGAACTACATGAAGAAAGACCGATTCTTGCATTGATTAACTGGGAAAAGGTAAATGATTGGTATTTGGTTGACTAGTACAATGGCACGGAGAAGAAACCACGTCTTTCGGTGTTCTGTTCGGAGAAACAATTGTATGCTATGCTTGTTGATGATCAGAATAAGAAATGCTTATTTTATGGCAGCACTTTGCAGAGATCAGTGCGTGAGAGTTCTACATGTACAACCATAGTATGTCATCCAATACCAAATAATTCTATGACACATAAGGATTCATGTTTTTATATCCTTTGAGAACAGATATTACTGTATCACACTAATTTGACTATAAAAACATTTAAAATTTCCAGGAAGCAGCACAACGTGTTGGTGAAGAGCTTCTTAAGGCGTGTAATGATTTGGGAATTGATGAAATATCATCTTATGATCGTAATGGCTTTTCTCGGGGAGCAAGAATGGAAGCATTTGACATTGCGCTATCAGGTCATGGCTTTTTGTTTCGATAGACTTTCATCTTATTAGAGCATGTTAGAAATATAGATAGTAGGCGTATATCAAAATAGTAATTGAATTCATGTGTTTGTAGGCTCTATGTTCTTGTACTTTATAGTGTCTACAAAATTGAAATGCAGAGAGTTTATTGTAGTCTTTTCTATCCCATGAGACTTGCTACACTTGCATTTTCCTTGATGACGTCCCATGAAAATAGCAACATTCCATTTTTTAAAAGTATGAAGTTATGATTACCTGTTTGTTATCAATCTCCGTGTTACGTATAACTTGATTGTGTCGATTTGGGTGCTTAAAAATCATGTGTGTATTTTAGTTTTGCCGCAAGATGTTGATATACTTGATAATGAAGTTGCTCATATCTTATGATATTTTATCGACCTTGGTCAGTTTGTTGTATATTTTGTATGTTTGTGTAGTGTAAGTGCGGTAACGTCTTCAATTGATGGTTTTCCTTCTAAATGTTCCATGCAAAGTGAACAAAACTGAATAATATTATCTGAAGTTTTGAATACAAGAAAGCCTATAGCAAAACACATTTGTTTCACTAGGTTGATTCTCATTGTATATTTTTGGTTTATAACATTCCTGATTTTGTTGACTGTTACATTATTTAGTATGTCATTTTGATCCCCCTGAGATCCTAAAATTTACATACACACTTAAACTAAACCGACACAAGTCACTTATGCAACATTTTTGCACCGGTGAGACAGGTCTCTGAATTATGGCAAGTACCATGTTGGTGTAAGCCAAATTCACTGTTTTGCCTTGTTTCTAAAGATGCATGATTTGCATTCTCTATTTCTCTTTGTCTTGAATCTTGCATGTGATTTCATCCATCTCTTATAAATTTCCTCTTAAGATGACTGCATGACCGAACAAGCCACTACTTGAGCCCATTGCTTCAACTTTGTCTTAACTTGTTGCGGATCCTCTCCTGCAAAATGTACCATGAAATATAATGAGCTATAACAAATCAATTAAGTATGCAAATCTTTGTGGGCACATTTTTTCATTTATTAACTCGTGAAATTGTTAAGTGAAAAGATATTTATAACTTTTACTCACATTAGTCACATATAATATTGTTTAACACTTTTACATATCTATATACTATACAGCCATACAGGTATGACAACACATTATTACTTTGTGTTTGATCGAATGGTGAAAAAATCATACATGTGTTATAGGGATCTGTAGTTTCGTACTTATATCGCATAGCCTCAATTGGAACCCTTTTTGCAGTAGCTACTTTACGTCAACGGTATATAGCAAGATGGTTGTTGGTAACATGCCAAATGAGCTATGGGTTGAAATGGGTAGGATCAAAATTGGTTAATGGGTTGACCCACAAACGTAATTTTTATTAAAATTAATAAATAAATAACACATTAATATTACAACAATATATATTATTCTGATGATATTTTTTTAATAAAACGATTTAGAAAGTTATCTACATTAATATACACTTTCAAAAACATTAAGCATGTTTGTCCCATTTGACATGTCTTTTATATGATTAATTTGACCCATTTGAGCCTTTAAGCACAACGAACATTCATAGTTAAACACTTTAATTAAATGAATTGAAATGATTGCATTCAGGTATCTGACAAACCTGGGCTACAAATCTTCCATGGCTCATCACTACTAGCATAAGATGATAATCCTTCATCTAATGATTTTGACGATGATGAACCAAACCCTGAAAACTTTGATGCCGAGGAACTTGTACTGCGTGGGCTCATCGTAGGGCTCCCAAGTCTATTCACCGCAAAATAAAGATCAAGTGCAGGCAACGATTTGGTTAGAGTTTGACCACCTTTCTCTTCCTCAAATCCAAAACCAAGCTCAATACAACCTTTAAGCTCATTTAGGTCATCATCACATAATTCATTAGGATTTTGGATGGTGAATTCCCTTTTTCGTTCTTGCACGAGCATTTGATGGCGTTTCCTTTCCCATGCTAAATCACGTTGGGTCTCCGACATCGATAGTTGTCTTGAGAGGATCTTCTTTGGGAGAATTTTTTTTGGTGGTGCATTCTCTAGGTGTCGAGGCTCCTGGATTCCAGATTCATAAGGAGATGATGATGATGACAATGACAATGATGATGATGTCATGGTGTCTTCTACCGTAAAGCTAGCTATTTTTTATTAACGGACTTAAAATATCCAAGATGGATCAAGAGAGGTATATGTATTCAAAAATTGATTCAAAGAGGTGGTGTGTATGGCGGTATTGGGGCGGCCGGTGGTGGAGCAACGATCGACCGCCTCAACCAACAGTGAAGAATTCTAAGGGGGATGAAAGGTATATCTTGAATGAAATCAAGGGAGGAAGTATAGTGAATGGGGGTCTTTTTAGACTCCCTTAATCTTTCTATTATTGGAAAGGGAAGGGATTAAAGAGAGAAAGTTAGAGCCTTTCAATGTTTCTTATTATAAAAGAGTGGACAATAGTCACTTAAGGTTGAGGTTAGGAGATCATATAGGAAATGTTTTCGTCATTTGAAATATATAATAATAATAACTAATTTAAATTTCTGTTTTAAGTGACTACATTTTCAAGAGATGTTCATATTTAGATTTCAGTTATCGGTTTCGTTTGTGTGCATAATGTATCAAGCACGTAATTTTGAGTACGCCTTGCTAGTAATTATAGGAAAAACAACGTTTAGAGTGATCAAGTTTTTCAAGATATAATCTGAACTATAGAAAACGATGATGTTGAAAGACCATTCAAATGAGATATAGATGTTAAGAATTTAAGTAACTGATCGACTTGCACTGTGATACGCAGTGGTTAATTACTGGTTCAAACAACCTGTCAACTACTTGAACAGTTCAACATTGGTTAAAGGCTAAAAAACTTGATCAGATATAAACTGGTTCACTGGTTCCACTAGAAATCGCCACCCTCACAAATCTCTACAGCTAGCTTCAGACGCGAAACTGATTAATGATTGAATAACAAGTGTAGTTAAATAATTGTCTAACATTGAAAGTGAAAGATCACGATCAAAGGTAAAGAGCTTATATACGATGATCAGTAAATTAGTTTGATCAGCAATTGTTTTGATAACAATGATGTTAAATGTGCGTAAAATATAAGCATAAAAATGTACTTAAGTGTTAAGTGATACAATGAATGACATACGACTCCCCTTGTTCTCTCTTGTTTCCCGATCATTTTACCACGAGTGGAACAATCACATCTTTAGGCACATCTTTAGATCTACATTTTTAATTAGACAGGATTTTTAATCATTAAAAGACCGAGTTCGACAAAGCTCACATAAACAGAAAGAACCAAGATCGAGTTCAACAAAGCTCCCACGATTATTGGTAGGGGGATCCATCCAAGTCACAAGCAATAACATTGTATGTTGATATTGTAAGATGTTGGACAAGGTTGGGTAATATTGAAGACATGTTTATTTAGAGCTCTATTGTAAACTTAAGGAGCACATGAATTTCATCTTCATAGTGCCACAAGATTTTATTCGCTGAACTGATCGTGCTAGATACAGAGATTCTTGAAATCATACTAACCCTTTCTGTAAGAAAACCACGTTGTAGCTTTGACAAGTCTTTGGTAATAGAATCGGAATCTAAGGCATCGGATGAGAAAGGACCTCAAGGTTGTCGAATGTAAAATTCGTCTGGCTACAGAACATGAATAATTGAACCATTTCCAACTTGCGGTCGAAAGCAATGAAAAAGAACTTCCCTTCCCTGCGTATTTTCCGTCAAGTAGAAATACCTTATAAAACACGGCCCCAAAATGAGCATAAATCTATAACTAGTCTCTGTTAGTATTTGAATGATTTTATCAAATATGTGTCCGTAAATGTGTGAGCCTTTGGGAACGCACACATCGACATTGAGATATTGCTTATTTGCCTAAAGTTATTAATTATTAAAGTTAAATGTTAAAATTAATAATTAAGTAACTAGAGGGATTATTGTGTAAATTATAAACTTGGGGACCAAGTTTTACCTATCTATAAATACACCTTTATAGATTAGGGTCAGGGTTAATCCCTAATTTAGTCACAAAATTGTCTCTCTCTCCTCTCCTTATTTTTGCCGAACTTCACAACCAAAAGTTTTGGTTTTCTTTCTTTCTTTGAGTTTACGTCAACAAAAACCATAAAGGTTTTGTTGGTTTGTGTGATACGGCTAAAGGAGTACAAAGGTTGTATGTTTTGGTGAACGAGCAAGTACTAGCATACGAGCATATTGATAAAGACGGTGTCGTGTACGTGACCAAGGAAAGATCTTGAACTTAGATCTAAAGGTTTTCTTGTAAATAATTCAAGGCAATAAGGTACTACTTATCCGATTTAATTATTCCTATGTGATCCTGTTTTCCGCTGCATGTGTTGTTTAACAATCTGATTCAAGTTGGTTACCTATAGTGGTATCAGCCAAAACATAGGTTAATTTTTATTTTAGATTCAAAACATCAAAAATTGTGGGGGGATTAAGGGTTGTTTTAGTTTCGTGGTCGACGAATGTACATGGACAAATAAAGAAAAAAATTATTTATTTATTTTGATTAGATGGATCACATGTCTACAGGAAATCTTTTTTTGGTTTGCTTGTTTGCGTACACGTATGAACAAAAGGCAACAAACAAGAGTTATTCTTTTTAAGTATATCACAATTACATTGATCGCTTTAAATATAGTAAATTAATGGTGATCATAAGATGCTGTAATATGATTCGATGATCATAAGATGGCATAATATGATTCGAAAATTTTGTAAATAAATAAAATAAAGGTTTAGTTAAAATTGTTAAAAACTAATTGGTTAAAAGTTAAAAGATAATTAGTTTAAACCTTTATGTTTATAAAATTAAGGAGTTAATTTGAAACTAAAATTATGTTTATAAAGTTACATGCATAACTTTATGGACATAATTAGATATATTGATATGTGATGAAAATTAAAATTGAATTATTGACATAATATTAATTGTTAATTGATTATGTGCGACACCTAATGATTTTGGATTAATTAAAAAAGTTGTGTGTGGTTTATTTGATATATGAATTGTTCACATATTGATAGCTTACGCAATCCATATTTGTTTATTTGAACGGATGTATGTGGTCCGTTTCCTTAGAAACGGGAGTTAATCAATATGTGAACAATGACCATAGAGACTTTTTGATTTAGGGCTCACCCAATTTGTTGCGTAGATTAATTCTTTATTTCATGTTATTATTATTTATGTCAAATGGTTTTTGAAAGAAATAAATTTTAATATGACTAAAGAATTATATAACGGATTTTATAAAACGTGTGATTGGTAATTCATAATTAAATGCACATCCTCAGTGTATAATTCTCAACTATGCTCACCTACATAAAGGACGATGTCTAGGAAAGTTATGTGGATGTATTCTACTCCAAAATGAGGTCAGGTTTTAAGAGATGCTTTGTCGTCCCCTACCCTCACATGCTTTCCTGGTCGTACCTTTTGTAGAGCTACCAAAAGGGTTTTATGATGACGATGGTACATTTGATTATTATATACATTTGGTGTATAGGAATTAGGCAATCATAGAAACACGTTTAAAAACTAGTAATTAAAACGTTTTATTTTTAAAACACCAAAATCATGTAACGAAGTTGTATGCATGCCTCTTCGTACATAAATATTTTGTCACCCATGGAATTAAGTCATATTGCTATCCATATTGCTTAGACAACTTGTACTTGCTCGTCATTCTGCGTGAGACGTGGGTGAAGGGTATCCAAGGTGGATTACCTCTCATCGTGAGACGGTGGTGGTCTATCTGCAGTCTTTAGTTGGACGACTTAAATCGGGTTATGCAGTGAGACTGTAAACGCCGATGGCAATAAGATGCGACGAAACATGATTAATGTCACGATCACCATTTTTGATGCTTGATCGAGCTATGACATTAAGTCCAATATTCTAGGAATTGTATTGGTAAATGCAATTACTGAATGTCACTTACCTTTTGAGTATCATTTAGTTCCTAGCAGATCAACTGATGGAACGGTGATATGTCATTTGGATCCTAGACTTAACGGAAAGTAAACCATGGGTTTTACATTTCTGTTAAGAAATTTTATGTCGAAAGTACTAACAAGAACTTTCTTTCTGTTTTGTAGAAATGGCACAAAAATCTACTACCGATGAGATTTTAAATGAAACCAAAACAGCGTTAAGAAGCAATAAGCTTTCTGGACCAAACTTTAACGATTGGTATCGATCACTGAGAATTGTTCTAAGAGTGATGGAGAGACTTGATATCGTTACTACACCTATGATCGCTGAGCCAAATGCCACTGCTTCTCAAGCAGAGCGTGATCAGTATAAGGCAACTTATAAGGTTCACAATGAAGTTGCTTGTCTCATGCTAAGCAGTATGACTCCTGAGTTATGTAAGCAATTCGAGAATAAATGGCCCGATCAGATGATCACTGAGCTGAGTGCATTGTATGAGAAACAAGCCGGCCTTGAGCTAAATGACTTGATTCGAGATGTACATGCATGTAAACATGTATCTGGAACACCAGTGGGGACTCATGTTCTAGTCATGAAAAGCTTGTTTGATCGCTTGGATAGAATGCAATACTCATATCATGACCCTGTGGCTGTAAGCATTGTCCTCAATTCTCTTTCACCGGAGTTTGATGAGTTTACACGCAGCTATAACATGCATGGTATGAAAAAGTCAATTAACGAACTCCATGCTATGCTAGTGGAATTCGAAAAGAGCATTCCAAGAATAAGGTGAAAGACAACCAAATCCTTGCGATTGGTGGTGGTCAGCCCCAGAAAAAGAAGAAAAAGCAACCGCTACAAGCTAAGGGCAAGATTGCAAAGACTAGTAAAAATAAGCAAGCTGTTGTTTATTCTTCCAAGCCTAAGCAAACCCCTCCAGCTAAAAAGGTGCAGGTCGCTAAAGATGATGGGTGTCACCATTGTGGTCAGATTGGACACTGGAAGAGGAATTGTCCTAAGTATTTATCCGAGGTGCAAGAAAAGAAGAGAGTCGGCAATGCCGGATCTTCAGGTATCTTGACTATCGAATTATTTTCTTTCTCTAAAACAAATACTTGGGTATATGACACTGGCTGTGGTACTCATATTTGTAATACCTTGCAGGGGTTTAGAGCAAAGAAGAAGCTGAAGAATGGATCCTTGTATGTGTACGTCGGCAACGGCATACGTGTAGCAGTGGAAGCCATTGGAAGTTATGACTTACATTTACCCTCGGGCATAATTCTTGTATTATACAATTGTCATTATGTTCCTTCTATTGTTAGGGGAATTGTTTCAGTTTCAGTATTGAAAGATTGTGGTTTTAAGAATACATTTACAGATTTTGGTATTTCAGTTTCAAAGAATAATGTTCATTATTTTAATAGTATTGCTATTAATGGAATTTTTGAAATTGATTTGCATGATCGTCTTTCATATACTAATAATTCAATGTATAATATAAGCACTAAACGAGTCAAGTGCAACTTGGACTCATCCTACCTATGGCATTGTCGTCTTGCACACATAGGCAAACACCGTATCGAAAGGCTTCAACGTGAAGGGCTTTTGAAATCAAGTGATGATTCATTTGATAGGTGTGAGTCTTGTGTATCGGGCAAAATGGCAAGGAAACCCTTCTCTCATGAGAATCAAAGGGCGACCGACCTACTAGGAATCATACATAGTGATGTATGTGGTCCCTTTAGGCATATGTCTAGGAAAGGAGCTTACTACTTCGTAACATTTACGGATGATTTCAGCCGTTATGGTTATGTTTATTTACTTAAACATAAACATGAGGTGTTTGAAACATTCAAAGTGTTTCAAAACGAGGTAGAAAATCAACTCGGAAAAACCATCAAGATTCTCCGATCGGATCGAGGTGGTGAATACTTAAGCCTAGAGTTTAAGGATCATCTAAAAGAGCGTGGAATTGTCCAACAGCTTACTCCTCCCTATACACCACAACATAATGGTGTATCGGAAAGGAGAAATCAAACCTTGCTTGACATGGTACGATCTATGATGAATCTTACAACTTTACCATTATCTTTCTGGGATTATGCATTAGAGACTGCCGTACGCATTCTCAACATGGTTCCCACTAAAAAGGTTGATAAGACACCATATGAAATATGGCATGGGAAAGCCCCTAATCTGTCTTACTTAAAGGTCTGGGGATGTGAGGCACTCGTTAAACGCGATGCGTCTGACAAACTCGAACAAAGATCTATTAAGTGTATTTTCGTAGGATACCCAACGGAAACGATGGGTTACTACTTCTATAATCCTTCTGAAAATACTGTGAAAATTGCTCGGTATGCTGAGTTTTTCGAAACCAGGCTTATCGGTGATGGAAACAGTGGGAGGGTTGTGGAACTTGACGAGGTTCAAGAGGAAGATATATCACCTTCTACTCATACTGGCGATCAACAATTTGGGGGGGATAGAATTGAGCCTCATGATATGCCTCAGTCTCAAACTCAAATTGCTGATGCTCCAATTTGTAGGTCCGAAAGGACGGTACGTGCACCAAATAGATTGAACTTAAATGTTAATCTAGAGGAGGATGGCGTATCCGGGATTCTTGATGAACCTCGAACCTTGAAAGCTGCATTATCAGGTCCTAATGCTGAAAAATGGCTTCAAGCTGCGAATATGGAGATGCAATCCATGAAAGACAACGAAGTTTGGGATTTGGTGGATAAACCCCAAAATGCTAAAACTGTCGATTGCAAATGGCTCTTTAAAATAAAGACCGACATGGATGGCAACATACACATCTATAAAGCTCGTCTCGTGGCAAAAGGATTTACTCAAGTTTATGGTATAGACTATGAAGAAACCTTTTCCCCAGTTGCAGACATTAGGGCTATTAGAATTCTCTTAGCCATAGCGGCGTTCTATGACTATGAGATATGGCAAATGGATGTCAAGACAGCCTTCCTGAATGGTTATCTAGATGAAGACGTCTATATGAATCAGCCAGAAGGTTTTATTGATCCATTACATCCCAACAAAGTATGCAAGCTTAAAAAATCCATTTATGGACTTAAGCAAACATCAAGGAGTTGGAATAAAAGATTTGATGAAGAAATCAAAAGGTTTGATTTTGTTCTGAATCTTGATGAGCCATGTGTATATCAAAAAGCCAGTGGGAGTAATGTTACTTTTCTAGTCTTATATGTAGATGACATATTGCTAATGGGAAACAACATTCCAATGCTTGAAGATGTAAAATCTTATCTTGGAAAATGTTTTGCCATGAAAGACTTAGGAGAGGCAACATTTATTTTGGGAATCAAGATCTCAAGAGATAGATCTAAGCGGTTGATAGAGTTAAGTCAAAATGCTTACATTGATAAAATACTGAAGCGTTTTAGTATGGAAAATTCTAAGCGTGGGTATTTACCAATGCAAGATGGACTTAAACTTAGCATCAATGATTGTGCTTCTACACCTCAAGAGATGGAACGTATGCAAAGGATACCTTATGCTTCGGCAATAGGGTCTATTATGTATGCGGTAAGATGCACAAGACCTGATGTTGCTTTTGCTCAAAACGTTGTTAGCAGGTTTCAACAGAATCCAGGCGAAAGGCACTGGATTGCTGTAAAGAACATATTGAAGTACCTTAGGGCTACTAAAGATATGGTTCTAGTGTATGGTGGAAATCCTGAGGCTGAACTAAAGGTTACTGGTTATTGTGACGCCGGATTTCAAACTGACCATGATGACACCAAATCTCAAACTGGATATGTGTTCACCATGAATGGAGGAGCTGTTGTTTGGAAAAGCAAGAAGCAATCCACTACAGCCATGTCTGCAACAGAATCAGAGTACATAGCAGCTGCTGAAGCTGCAATGGAAGCTGTTTGGATCCGGAAATTTATTTCTGGACTTGGTGTTGTTCCCACAGCCAAGTTTCCTATGGATATGTATTGTGACAATACTGGTGCAATTATCATAGCCAATGAACCTGGTGTTCAGAAAGGAGCTAGACACTTTCAGAGGAAATTTCACTATGTTCGTGAGCAAGTCAATCAAGGTGAAATTCAAGTACTCAAAGTTCACACGGATGATAACTTAGCAGATCCCTTTACGAAGGCTCTGCCAAAGACGAAGCTAACTCACTTAATTGAGGGCATAGGACTTCGTTTGTCTAGTAATCACATGTAAATCCGTGGATTTAGTTTTTTGGATATATGGATGTAATAAACAATTTTATTTACTAATGAAATTTTTATTGTGAAATTTTATTTTCATAAATCCTATTTTTCATGTTTTATCCTTGAATAATGTTGTGTAATATTATTCTAAATATCCGTTGTCGGTCGATCATATGGGAATATGATTGAATTAAGACAATATCTGAGTGCTTAGTCAGCTTGGCTTACTAACTCATATGATATTCATTCTGATGCATATTGGATTATCCCACATGAATTATTACTTATGGATCTTTGTCATTAAGTATAATTCATAAAGTTTGTTGTCCTTAGACTTGAGATGCAAGTTGCTACTCATGTACGTAGTGCATTATTTGATCATAGTCAATACTACTGCTGGATAAGGGTAGCAAAAGACTATTTTTGGTAATGTTGCGAAATACGATGACTACCAGTTGTATTCAATAAAGGATTTGTTCCTTCAGTGAATGACTGAAGTTAGATACTTACTGGGCCACTCATGAATACTTAAGATGTGACAACCGTCAATTTAGGACTAGAACTTTGTGCCTAAACAAGTATTAATACATGTAATTAGTTCTGTGTTAGGCTAATTAATGTATCAATTATTATATATATTGTTGAATATATATATCTACACAATTATGCGGTTTGTTTAAATCGTACAAGTTTCAAATCGAATGTAATTCGGTTCAATTTAATACGGACGTTGGTGAACAATTTAATTAAATAACATAAAGATTATTTAATGAAACTATCATATCTCAATAATATTATTTTTATAATATGTCGTATTCATTCCATATCGTACAAGCGAGAACAACGCGATTAAATGTGAACGCGTAAACAAACAAAATCGAGATAATGTTTTATAACACAATTATTAAGTACTTTATAAAATACTTCAACAAAAATATTGAATGATATTTCGTATTTCAAAACGCATAATTAAACGCCTTTAAATACTAATTAACGTTAAAACAATCGAGAAAACGAACACCGCACGGAGCGCTTTGCGTGGACTGAAAATGGAGGAGTTCCACCAAAACCACATCCTTTTCTTCTTCTTTCTCCATTTCCCTTTTTCATCTTCTCTCTCCCTCTTTCTTTTTCTCTCTCTAAATCAAAAACCCACACCAACTCACAAATCACCAAAATAAATATACAAAACGACCTCGGATCATCAAGATTTTTACAAAAACGGAACCACCACGCTACGATCTACAATCCTATCTTTTCGGATTTTCAATCCGACACCGCGTAAGTTTCCGACAAATTCCTGAAACTTCTCGTTTTAGCTTGTTTTTACATATTTACGAGTTATATAACATGTATATGTCCATTACTAAGTATAGAACACGATTTCATAGCTTAAAAACGGGTTTGAAATGGGTTTTTGGCCGGAAAAATCTAAACCGCCGGACTTTCTAGGCTGATGTTCTTCCATGCGACACAAGCCTTGTGTCGCATGTTGTGTCGTATTTTGGCACTTGTGTCGTATAAAAGCCTCTGTGTCGCACCTTGTGTCGTACCCGATAATTAGTGTCGCAAGTCCTGCGACACAACCACTATGTCGCAAACTCCATACGACACAATCACTAGGTCGCTGTTGAATCAGCATCTCGCATTTATGCGACACAACCCTTGTGTCGCATAGATATTGTGTCGCACCTATATGCGACACAACCCTTGTGTCGCATAACCACTTTTGTGTCGCATGATTGTGTCGCATAAAACAGCAGGTTTTCAAACTACAATTTTACTAAGTGTCGAGACCAAAATTTTATCACTTGATTTCACCTAAATTCAAGTCCAGATGCGTTTTTCCTTAAAGCAATATAGTAGAAATAAAAATTTTCCAAGCTTACCTGGCAGCTCGACCCCAGCCAGGGGCTCTGCCCCTTGGACCCCGCCAGGGGCTGCCGCCCCTTGGACCCCGTTACCAGGGGCGCTGCCCCCGGACCCCCGTACTTAGATTCCGTAAGCACATTCTTCACCAAGTGTCAAACTTGAACAACTTCAAAACACTTATACGATACAACTTTTCAAACATAATGGAATTTATTTTTCAAGCCTAACACTTCAAACAAATATAGATATGTCGAGATTATTATTTCAACTAAATCACCAACGGGCCGTACACGTTTTCAAAACATACTTTACAATCAAACAAGTCGTTGTAACTTGTATCAATTCAATCAAACAAGTCGTAGTAACTTGTAACAAAACAATCAACCAAATCGTAGTAATTTGGACATATATATATATATATATATAGTTAAATAGCAACTTCAATGGTAGTCTTTCGAGATACCAGTACAATTAATAACAAATCAAGTGTCGTGGACACATTCAGGTTTCAAGTCTTTGGACATCAATACACTTCAAGTTTAATTTCTTAAACACTTCAAGACTCAGGTGAGTTTCATGGCCCCATTTTCACTATTTTACAACTAGGGGTGTGATATTACTACTCTATTTTGTTTTACAAGTAGAACGCAAGTACCAACCTTCAAATACTACATGAGTTTCAAGCTAATCAATTTAAAGTCCTCTATAGCATAGTCTCTAATATTTTAGCGTGAATGTTAGTATATGATATCATATGGGATTGACAATCCTCATCCGGGTTAGCACGCACTAGCCGGTCAAACGGATGTATTAGCATTTGGGAAGACGAGTGTGGATTAGACACTCGTAGGAGGCAAAACCAGTTAGGTTTCCTTAATTGGACCTAGCGCTCAAGTTAAGCTCAGACTATGTGCTCATGGATTGTATAACTTTTATTTTGCTTAATTGCAATTTAACTTCAATATAAATCTTGCGGTTCTTACAACTATACATTGACATACAAACCTGTGAGCTCACCAGCGTTTTCGCTGACCCATTTTAGTATGTATCACAGGTACCCAGCAGTAGGTTGGCTGCACAAGCAGGGATTATTAGCTCGAGTCAGCATTCATACAACTAGAGATTTGATTGCATTATTATATTTTGTAAAAGTAATTATGCTATGTAATCTCTAAATTTCAGGAACCGAGCTAATGTAACATTATGTTGATGTAACGTTTACTATATTAATGCAAGTTTAAAACGACGCATATAGTGGTCGTTCATTATATCTTATGTGCTTTGTATATTGATTAGTGACACCCAAACCGAGCTTCCGCAAATCATCAAATTTGGGGGTGTCACATAAGATGTTTGTCTGGCCAGACCCTAATAAGTCTAGAACTGTCTCGACTGTATTCAATAATCTTAAGTGATTCACGAAATGAGAAACAGAAGTTAAAATGGAATGACTTTGATCCATCTCCAAGTTTTAACTAGAGTATCTGTAACAAAAGGATATAAACTAAACGTAGACTCACAGTGACTTTGGTGAAACTTCACTCGTGCATTTATGGGAACATTGATATGTTGCTAGACATTAATCAATGTTATCATATTTTGTTTGAAAATTATTCAAAAGTGGGAGCTGTTAGTATTTGAATGATTTTATCAAATATGTGTCCGTAAATGTGTGAGCCTTTGGGAACGCACACATCGACATTGAGATATTGCTTATTTGCCTAAAGTTATTAATTATTAAAATTAATAATTAAGTAACTAGAGGGATTATTGTGTAAATTATAAACTTGGGGACCAAGTTTTACCTATCTATAAATACACCTTTATAGATTAGGGTTAGGGTTAATCCCTAATTTAGTCACAAAATTGTCTCTCTCTCCTCTCCTTATTTTTGCCGAACCTCACAACCAAAAGTTTTGGTTTTCTTTCTTTCTTTGAGTTTACGTCAACAAAAACCATAAAGGTTTTGTTGGTTTGTGTGATACGGCTAAAGGAGTACAAAGGTTGTATGTTTTGGTGAACGGGCAAGTACTAGCATACGAGCATATTGATAAAGACGGTGTCGTGTACGTGACCAAGGAAAGATCTTGAACTTAGATCTAAAGGTTTTCTTGCAAATAATTCAAGGCAATAAGGTACTACTTATCCGATTTAATTATTCCTATGTGATCCTGTTTTCCGCTGCATGTGTTGTTTAACAATCTGATTCAAGTTGGTTACCTATAGTCTCTAGAACCGAGGCGGCCGACACAATCTTTCGACCTTCGTTCACAATATATGTTCCCAACTTAACCAATAATATATGTCTCTCATGTGCATAATTTAATTCAAAAAACCACAACATATGAACCAAAAATCTTATGCAAAAGCCAATATAACATTGCATAACATAAGAAGAATGGCTAAAATTAAGGCTTTATATAATGAAAATGAACATTTTTATCCATATTTCGACCATGTATAAATGGTAAACCGAACTTTAGCCCATTAGCTTCACCCCAAGTCCCAACCCATTCATTAAATTCCTGCCCATTTAGAAAAGATCAGGCCACATATTTTAATTGAGCCACTCGAAACTTGTACTAATTATTTTATCATTGTGTTCTAGTTAGGGAAAAGAAACAACAATGCTAAAAATTGGATTTTGGAGTTTAAGTGATAGCATCTAAATGTCTAATGAGTTGTTCATAATTTGTATTTGTCGAAGGTTCATTGAAATGATATGTTAAATTCCGTACAAAATGACATGCGAAGTTTTAAAATGAGATGTTGTTATGAATAGATATTACTCCTCAAAGGTCGATTTGGAAAGATTGAGATGATTAACGAATTTTGAAGGGTCATTCGGACTTTAAACATCGTTGAGTTTAATTTTAAGACAATGATGTATATATTTTACATCTACCAATATATGTGGATATATATTCATTTCAATTCAATTCACAAAGCGTTATTGAGTTTGTATCCGACATCGATGTTGATTTCAAAACTAACATAGAGAAAACCTACACATTTGGTTTTCTTTCAATTAATTTGATGATGAAATGTGCGTAACGAAAGTTGTTATAACCTAACTTTTTGAGTGAAAATTCATCACGTTTGTAGTTCCATCATCTTTCTAGCTTAAACCTTTAAGATAAGTAATTAAATGAACTATTTGAATTAGTTTCCACTAAACATCAATGATGATAAAATTAACAATTCACAAAATTATCAACAGGAAAAGGCTTGTATAATAATACTACTATAAGATAAGATTAATGATACATATAAAATGAGTTTTGATTCACACATCAAAATTTAGACCGTACAACTTCTTAATGCACATTTTTGTTGTGTGAGTCAAAACTTATATAGTATTATCACCTCTCTTAATATAAGTTTATCTGTATATAAATGCTAAGGTCATGAATGAGAGTGATAATTGATCGAAAAGTGCAAATAGTTTATACATGTTATTCATTTTCATTGATTCGTATACTAATAAAAAAAAAAGTTATGCACACTTATTATGTTTTACAATGTTAGTACTTTAAAACACCATAAATCACGCTTAGTGACGTACAAATTTTATTTTTACGGTATACGAATCACTCTCCTTTTTCGTATTGTTCCAAAAATGGTTCCATACTGTAAACAAACTTATTTAGTTTGGGAATAACAATAGATAACATTATTTAATTATGGGGGATTGATTCGTACACCATCAAAATTCTCCGTACTGCTAAACATGTTTTACGGTGTTGTACTACGACACCGTAAAACATGTTTAGTGGTGTACATAGAATTTTTAGTGGTGTACAATTAGGCCTGTGCAAAGTGCTAAAACCGGCCTGAACCGGCCCGAACCGAACCGAACCGCGAAACTACAAATATTAGAACCGAGAACCGTACCGTAGAGAAGCGGTTCGGTACGGGATGGTATGGTTCCGGTACGGTTTGCCGGTTCTCACGGTTCGAACCGTGTTTTGCACACCCCTAAGTGTAGAACCGTCCCGAACCGAACCGCGAACCGTGAAACTACAAATATTAGAACCTAGAACCGTACCGTAGAGAAGCGGTCCGGTACCGAACGGTACAGTTCCGGTACGGTTTGCCGGTTCTCACGGTTGTAACCGTGTTTTGCACACCCCTATGTACAATGTTACGTTACGAATATTTAAATATGTTGTAGTAAAAGATGGAGTAGTAATGAAAGGAGTAAGTAGTACACTAGTACAGGGACTAAAAATGAAAATAAATAGGAAAACAGGGGGCTGACCCGTCGAATTAAGTCTACATTCACAACCGCGGTTTTTGTAATCCATGGTAGAATCTCACCTTCCGTCATCCATGGCTTGTTAAATTTCGTCTTACTCTTTCATCTTTGAACGCCGTTATCGGCTGTTTTCTTCAATTAACAGGTTTGATCGTTGTATATATATACAAATACTATACATTTCACTTGTTATGTTAGGGTTTTTAAGTTTTATTTTTGGATCAAATTGAAATTAATCCAGCAATTGCTGATGAAATTTTAAATTGAATATGATTTGATACTGATTATTTGATTTCTCAACTGATTTTCTTATCAATTGTGGTGATCTATATACGGAAACTGTTTCCCCCAATTTTAGTGTGTAAGTTGTGATTCAATTAGGTTATGAGATGTTATAAAATTGATTAGTTTTATCTACGTGAATCAGTTAGAATAATGATCTTGATCTGCTAATTTGGAATTTTAGAAAAAATCGAATTTTAGATATTAATTATTTGTTTAATAACTTCTGAAATTGATGCTTTAAATTGTTTACAATCTTACGTGTAAGCGGTGTATATAATGGCTTAGCTTTTGATCATTTGACTCTTAATGGGTTTTATATATTTATTGTGTTTTTCTGTAGTGCTGTAAACTTATCTATGTTATGTCATTTGTATTGGATTGCAGGTAGGATACACATTAGTGCATATATACTGGAAGGCTTTTGCATATTTGTGTTTATATTTGTAATCGTGAAGTATGCTTTAGCTGCACTTTCTTATAGCTGAAGAATTGACGATAGGCCAAGGTACATTTCGGTAATATCAAGATTGAATTTTCGAAATCAATTCTCTCAGTGATCAGGGTAACATTGTTTATAGAGAGACCTTCTGGTTATCTGCATTAGTGGATTATAAGAAGTGGTATATGGAGATTTTGTGGTGATTGGTGAGATCAGGGTAGAGTAGGTTGTGTATATGCACATTGACATGGGTTTAGGATTGAAATCTATCTTGTTAGTCTTCATCATTTTACTTGTGCAATATAGTTCTGTTATAGCGGATTCAGAAAATAGTACTTCACACAGGTTGATAACTGCTCCATTGAAGGACACGATAGGAAGTGTTATAGATGGCACTAATTTAGGTGAAGTTTTCAATTCTGATACCAATACCGATGAACTCGATGGAAAGAAGGGTGCGAACAGCAGGGTTTCGGTGATTACTGTTGCTTTGTTTACATTGGCGATGGCTGCTGCTACTGGTTTGGGTGCCTTGCCGTTCTTTTTTGTGGAAATTGATGCTCAGTGGGAAGGGATATGCAATGGCATGGCTGCAGGAGTGATGTTAGCAGCCAGCTTTGATCTAATACAAGAAGGGAGAGATCACGGTAGTGGCAATTGGGTTGTCATGGGTATTTTGTCTGGTGGTATTTTTATTCTGCTATGTAAAAAGGTATTTACTCATTGACTTATTTACTTTTGCCTTTTCCTTTTACTAGTAGTTATAGCATTGTTCTATACACGCTCCCAAAAGCAGCTTATGTGCATTTGGTGAAGTAACGTAATTTGTCTAAGTACTTGGCATTCTTTTCCCTAGTTAAGACCAAAGCAACTGAAGGAAATTCTTGATAATCGACAAACTGAACCTTTCCTTGAATAATTAATTAGCTGTTGAAATTCGACCAAGTACCACCTAATTAGAAGAAATTGCTAAAAATAAATAAATTTGATTATTACCTTTTGAGGTATTTTTCACTTTCATTCTTTCTATCTTATATTCGATAGCCCTAATTTTTATCGGTAATAGTCAAAACTATCTGTAACTAACTGAACAAGGGTTAACTAAGGTATGCAATGCAAGTTCTAATGTTTTAGGATTAGATGTGGGGATATCTTTATTCTACCCATTATCTTTACACCAGAATAGGTTTTGTCGGTAAAAGTTCACGTGGTCGATAACTAACTGCATAAGGTTTAGGTAAGGTATACAGTTTGCTATTCTAATGTTAGGATTAGGTTTAGGGTTCTCCTTATTCTAACGATATTGTTGGATTATAATTTCTCCTCTCAGATGTCTATATTTTGATTGATATGGAATAGTCATAAAGCTCCTAAGAACATTATTAGATGATTAGATTATTCTTTGATACTGATATGTGAAAAATATAACATAGCTTCATATACTCCTTTTATTTTCAGTTAGTTCTACACATGTGAATCTTTTGCTGGGGTATCTTGTTTGACATAGTATTTTTTTTTCTCATTTTGTAGTTCCTTGAGCATTACGGTGAAGTCAGTATGTTGGATATAAAAGGAGCAGATGCAACTAAGGTTATTCTCGTAATTGGAATCATGACTCTTCATTCTTTTGGGGAAGGTTCTGGAGTTGGGGTGTCTTTTGCTGGGTCAAAAGGTCTCTCTCAGGGTCTTTTGATAACTTTAGCTATTGCTGTTCATAATATACCAGAAGGGTTAGCTGTTAGTATGGTTCTTGCATCAAGGGGAGTTTCTCCACAGAATGCTATGTTATGGAGTGTAATAACATCTTTACCCCAGGTATCTATTTGTAGTTGAGATCTGGTTTGCGTTTTGTATTGTAAAAGACCATAACAGTATCTACCAGTTTGCAAAGCATTAATCTATTCTTAGGGTATCTTATATTGTCCATGTTTTGGCAGCCAATTGTAGCAGTACCATCCTTTATATGTGCGGATGCATTTAACAAAATGCTGCCATTCTGTACGGGATTTGCAGCAGGGTGTATGATCTGGATGGTTGTGGCCGAGGTTCTTCCAGATGCGTTTAAGGTATCAACCGTTCTTGAGTTCTTAAAGCATTGAAATTCCAACTCAAATAGGAAATAAATAAGAACCAAAAATATGAATATGCTCAAGTATTAAAATATAGGAAGTACATATATGGCACCAAGAAGTTGCAATATAATCTCGTTACCATCCTCAGAGCTCCTCCTTTTTGTTAAGGGAAATGAATTCTACTACCTGAAGCATTGCAACAATTCTTATGTTTTTATAGGAAGCCTCCCCATCTCATGTTGCATCTGCAGCTACACTTTCTGTTGCCTTTATGCAAGCTCTCGGAGTTATGTTCCAAAATTTTGGCCTTAATTACAAGTAAGTTACTTCTGTTAGATGCCAAAAGTTACACATTTTGGGTCATAACATATGGAAGTTCGAATTCATGTTTTTCTGTTTTTATCTTTATTTCATACAACATAGCATCCATTATCGGGGTACCCTCCAAATCACCCTTCATAGCATCCATTATCTTACCAGATGGAAATATATGTATTTTTTTGCCATCATAACTTATATTGCTGAATCCGTACATTCAACATCATGAAGAATGATATTCACTTTGTGGTTTTTATATTAGACAATCATATTATGATCTTAATCAGTCCCGCCAAGGCAATTACTAGAAAATGATGCTCTAAGGTGCAGATTTTCTTGGAAAAAGGTCCACTTTTTCATAAAATAACAGTTTGACATGATATCAATTATCCATTAAAATCAAAATATACAAGGAATTAAGCACATTAAAGAAAGAGTAAGTAAAGTCATTCTTGTATTTGATGGTGGAATTGTAATTTATGCAATTGTAATTTATATATCACATGTATGTTGCCGGTCCTCCCGTGCACTTGTATTTGATGGTGGAATTGTGCCTGCTCGAGCCATGCACATATAATACTTTCATTGAACCACATTTTATAATTGTGTAGTTAATCTTTCCTTATCCCATACTCTTTATGGATTATTTTTATTCATTAGACCGCTGTTTGCTACAAAAGTCGTCAATGTAAGAAGGAACTCATTTGATGGTGAATGTGAATCTCTGTTTTATCAATATAGTTAAAGTTTTATACCAGGTGATGAATCGGTACAAATAATTCAAACGTGAAAAAGGCAACAATATATGATCCCTTAAGCTTACAGTATTTTAGTCTTCATGCATGTTGACTAGTGAATCTTAATTATAAATTGATACATCAGGAGATGTATAGTGACCCCTATGTCTCTACAACTTTTACTAGCTATTGTTGATCATTTTTTAGTTCTTTTGCTATTGCATGCTAGAGATTGGCTTATGTAACCGTTTTCTGACTATCTTTTCTTGAATGTAGTTCAGAAGGCGCTTCTGGCTTTCTGGTGTCATTGCTTTTCGGTCTTGGCCCCTTACTAGGTGGCAACATCCTTGTTGCCTTTGCTCTCGCCTTCCATCTTCAACATGCGCTTCTCACTGGCATCGCTTCCGGTATCGCTTTTGTACTTGGTGCATGGAGACCACTTCAATTAGTATTCTCTTCTAAAATGTCATTCTTCACTCTAATTTTTCTCCTATCATCGGGGTCTACATTCACACACATCTCAACTTCCACCTTCACAAAACTTGCCACCCGAAAAAAAACCTCAGCCAGCACCTTAGATGCAACTGGTTTTCCAATGAGTGCACCCACCCTCCAGTCCATACTATCATGCCTAACCGTGGCTTTACATGCTCTAGCCGAAGGACTCGCATTAGGTGTGGCTGCACCAAAAGCTTACGGGTTCGGTCGACACATGGTCCTACCCGTTTCTCTTCATGGGCTCACTCGTGGGGTAGCTGTTGCTAGCTGCATTTTTGGAGCGACAGATAGTTGGTATGGATCGTTGGCAGGGTCTGGGTTGATTGGGATTGTGGGTCCTGTTTCTGCTATTGGAGCTATACTTGCGGGGATTGATTATAGTGGTTTAGACCATTTGTTGGTGTTTGCTTGTGGCGGTTTGATCCCGTGTTTTTGGAGTATGCTTAGAAGGGCAATGAGATTGGATCCACGGAAAAGCACAGTGGGTGTCATGGCAGGTATCGGGTTTGCCTCTGTCTGCCTAATGTCCACAAAACTGGTGTGTTTGAACACACCTTACTGCAACTCTGCACCAGAAGCTGTGAGATAATTTTAATGATAAAATGTGTTAATGCTTCAAATAGGCTTGCTTTTCAAGTACAGTATAGAAATACAGGTATTTTTGGTTGAACAGAAAAGCTCTGGAAAGACGTTTATGAGGATCACTTATATCCTATGACACAGGTATGACTACACTAGATTTGTTTTCGTTCATGGTTGTAATGGTTTTCTCTTCGGGGGTTTCTCTCACTAATTGGTCACATTGTTAAATTGATAAGGCATTTAGTTACGGACTTAGGTTCGGAGGTGTACTATACGACAATTGTTACTAAACTATATAAAGAACGAAAATATTACTATTTTCTTTTTGGCATGATGTGTATCCCTGGTGTTGGTTCTTTTTACTTTACAATCTTTCGTGGTGTATAGAAACGTCTACCGTCTGTCATTTTGGTTCTTCATTTTTTCTTAGTTTCTGCATGACATGTTGTAAAACATTTGCTAACAATGGTGCTAAATTCTACATCATTGCATACCCGGAAAAGTTTTAATTGGTATAAAAGGCTTGATTTGGAACAAATGCCGAGTTTAATTTCAAGTCCTGCAACAAAGCTTGTTCAGTATAACTTGTATGACAAAATAATCTTCTATGCTACTATAGGTAACTAAAATTACTGTGTTAAGACTTAAAAAAATAAGCGGATTATGTCTGTTAAAGAAAGTTGAAGGTTGATAACATCGTTTGAAAATAATCAAAACCAACTTCCACTGCAGTCACTCAGGTCTCCCTTACAGTAATAGGCTGTTGCTCCCTTTTAACGTGCGTTTGCAACAACTAGCTGAACCTGGAGATTATGATTGAAGTTCTTAAAGAAGGTACATGTAGAAGCTTTAAAGTTTTAAGCGATTCTAGGAGTTTATTCTTTCGGCAATCTTTATTTATTTTTGCTTGCCAAATAAGACTTTTTTTTTTAAATAAAAGTTTGAGCTTATAAAAATCAAAATTTTAATCACCGAGAATCTTCAAAGAAATGTGATGCCAAACACTCCCTGAGTAATGTATTCTCTCCGCGAAGCTTAATCGGTTTCGACTTTCGAATATGTGTCTGTGTGGGCATTCGAAAAGTATCTTGGGTTCGATTACTTCGATATAGTTTATGATGCTCACACTAATACACTATTAATCATGTTTATAATCTTATAGTAAAGTAGTAATAGGAAATTTATTTATAATTGTAATAGTAAATTTCTTTACAGCATGAATGCATGATGTTATCCCCACGAAGGAGTTGGGAACAGTGTGAGTGTTGAATTTTTGTCGGTAAAAAAACAACTTTTTGGTTAGAGAACGTGGGTTAAACCTATAATTCAAACTAAAGCACATAGGAATTAATATAATATAAGTACTATGATTAGTTTAGTTTAATAAAAAAAGCTCTTGTCAATCAATTTTTGTATTATAAGAGAACTTTACTCATTATTTTTCAAATTTTTTCATGTATTTAATAAGTTTAAAATGAAAAGATTAAACTATGAAAAGCGAGTGATTAAGTTTTGAATGCAACAAAATGTCGACTGATTTTTATGTCAAGATTCCAAATATTTCTTTGAATCATCCCTGTAAAAATTTCGTGAAATCAGACAGTAAATGGTCGAACTACTTTATTAAAAATCATTATTCAAACACGATTCAAAAAATTAGTACAAAATTATCATCATATACGAATAACATTCATAACAAAAGCAATGTTGATTTTGTTTTTCTATTATACAATAAGAGCTCTCCCAATGGTCTCGTCTCTTTCTTGTCGGATGGAACCGACGGAACCGACGCCATTGGTACGGTTCGTCGGTTGGCTTCCGGGGATTGCCTACGTCACAATTCCTACGCTCCGTCAGTTTTTTTTTCTTTTTCTTTTTCTTTTTGTGTGTATATAACTAAAGGTAAATTATTAAATGCGGGCCCAAAAATTAAAGTAACGGAGTCATGATGGCAGGAGTCCGTCAGTTTCAGTCAGTTTTGTAAAAAGCTTATGTGACGCATACGTGGCGTAGACGTGACACGTCGGTTTCAGTCAGTTTCAGTCCTCCATCGGGAGTGGTCTAACAATGTTCAAAAATGAAATTTTATAGATGTCACGTTAAATAGGTGAACGCGTGGCGTCATTTGGCGGTTCTACAAATTAAATAGTGGTTGGTACATAATTAATTGAATAACAGATCTAATGTAAACCCAACAACACATCAGAGTAAATCACGCATATAATGTTTTTGTTCTTATTATTTTGATTATTATATGTATATTTATGTTAATTGATTGATTAAGTGGGTGAGACTATGAATACAACGTGTGTAATCACCTACACATTCACAAATTTGTTGATACTTTAACGTATATTCGTTATCAATCTTTTATACGAGTATATATATATAATATATAACTATATATATATATAGGTATGTTATTGATGTAGAAGAATTAAAATGTAAATGTCGACTGATTTTGACCCCTGAAAATTATGTTTAACCAATGTCTTTATAATTGTTATGTTATGTATGTTAAGGGTAGTTGGAGGGTATCCCTACCCCGGATCTCTTTGAAATCCGCAGCGTCCCACCCGCAAGAGACATCTGTCCGGCAAAGCACCTGGCCACAGTTAGCCCACGAAATTATACCGGCAGTCCTTTATCGGACTCGAACCCGGGTGTGCCCTGTGGATTTGTGGTGACATACTTTATAGGCCAAAGTATATTTTAGTACCCTCAATTTGGTCAACTAGGTTTTTTACTACCCTAAACTATTAAGGGTGCAAATTAGTACCTTGAACTTGGTAACTCGGTACATTTTAGGCCCTGAGTCAGTCACATGACATACATGTGACTTCTTCCTTGTTAAAAATTAACGGAGAAAGTTAAATGCATATTTTGATATTAGGTGACTAAAATGAACTTTCAATTTTATACTGAAGTACTACCTCTAATTAATTTAGTATCAACTATATACATAAAAATATAAATATTTATAATTACATTAAACTGGACAATAAACTCGAGCCATAAACACTACATTTGGTGACCATATGTTTATCAAGATATGCTCGATTCCACTAATTCAATTTCATGATTATTTATCAAAGTGTATGTTTGATTCATTAAATAGTAATTATCTTTTTGTATGCTTGACTGTCATTATATAGATGATGAATATATTCTTTTTCCTTTCTATGCAATAGATATTTATGTATCACAACCATCATGTTGTCATCTTATTATACTAGATTTTAAACCCGTTTATACACATGGATCGTTGATTTTTAATATAAAATTTCGTATTTATCGTGTTTCTAATAATTAAGTGTGTAAGTTGATATGTAAAAGATTATGAAACCAATTAATTAATTTTTTTTATTTGATTTTTTTAAATCTATACTAATCTTTTCAAGTAAATTTATTCATACTTGATGAAATAAAAATAGAAACGTCACAGATCGATTTTGATAATGTTTTAATTAATGGATTAAATTTATTTTGATATGTAAGGGGTAATTGATTAAAAAATTCCTTTTTAATTAGTTATGGATCTTATTTTAAAATTTAATAAAATTAAAAGACTTAATTGACAAATTAAAACTTAATTAAATGATGACATTATAGAAATGTTTCCTATATATAATTTAAGATATTTTACACTTTTGAAAACCATTATTTATTAGTTTTATTGCATATAATTTCCCATAATGAATATTATATGTCACGTTTTGTTTACACTATGGTGGTGCTTGAGAGTTGAGAGGGGAGTTGTGAGTGAAAATAGAGATTATGTTTACGTTGAGACGAGAAGAAAACATAATTTAGTATGTGTGTTGAAGTTGTAATGCAATCTTCTATATTGTCTTTGTTAAAGGCCTACGCTTAATTTATCTATTTAGTCGATTTGTTCTTGAAATTGTTTTACATTTGTTATTATGCACTGAATATTCGGCTAACAATGGTGGATGTCATTGTTGTGTTCAAAATTGTTTATGTAATCTGAAATTACTTCTCATATTGACTTTAGATATTACCTTCATAAGGGATTTGTTGCATTAATTTATATTCTAAATAAAATAATATGTATTCGTATGTACTCCAGTATTCTCCTTGGTAAATATAGTTTAGTTTAATCTTTTTTATTTTTTATTTTTATATTAATCGGTGATGCTAAATTAATTAGACTTAATATCATATCTTAGTATAAAACTGAAAGTTCACAACCCAATTCATATTTAAAAAAAAGTAGTCACCTAATATCACTTAACTCTCTCCGTTAATTTTTAACATGAAGAAGTCACATGTTTATCATGTGACTGAGTCAGGGCCTAAAATGTACCGAGTTACCAAGTTCAGGGTACTAATCTGCACCCTTAATAGTTCAAGGTAGTATAAAACCTAGTTGACCAAATTGAGGGTAGTAAGATGCACTTTGGCCTACTTTATAAATAGGATCCAATGAGATAATCACAAGGTGGTGATAGTAAAACTAAGTTGTAGTTCTGGAGGTGGAGGTAGAGGTGAATTTGAAGATTGTGGCTGAACTTATGGATTCTTTTTCAAACTGTTTAAAAATATGTCTCTAAAAAAGGATTCTTCCTTCAACAATCCCTACTATAATTTTGTTGTCAAACGAGAATGAGAGGATTAAAATTATAAAAATTAAAAGTTCAATATCCTGTAATCTCTTAGAACGTTCGTGACAAACACACCCGTAAATATGTAACAAACTTTTTTGTGAATGATATAGTACAAGAAATGAAAAAAATAAAAAAAAAAAGCGGGAAAACAGATCACATGGGAGGGTGGGACCCAGCTACGTAACAGTAAATCTTTGGTACTGCTGTGCTGCCGATTTGTTGACCATGCCCCTACCCATAAATTAGCCAACCGGCAACTCTAACTATAAAAATAAACTCACATAAATTATGACACATGTCTATACTCCTATACTAGCAATAAAATCAACATTTTAAAAATACATTTTCCCCCTTGTAACAAGTAAAAAATTTGCTTGTAAAAATCACCTTCCTTTTTTTATTTCTTTTATTAGATGGTCCAATGAGCGGTTGACACCTGGATGACACGTCGTTTTATACTGATTTTCTTGAATTGATGAAGCTATACAAATAAACTTGAATGAAATCAATAAACATATAAACTTGAATAACTTCAAAGGGAAGTGCTCCGTACACCATCAAAAATTATTCGTACACCACTAAATAAGCTTTATGGTGTTGTACAGTACAACACTGTAAATCACATTTGGTGATATATGGATACGTTTTGATTATGTACGGATCATCACCCAACTTCAAAGTCAAATTAAGCAAATATGATTGATTAGTGTATTGACATACTCCGTATGTCTTAACCGGTAATACAAATCCTCTATCCTTAATTTAGAAATATATTTGTAGGAAAGTCAACCACGAGAGAACATTAATTAAAGCGTGTAATTGTAGAGCATGATCATATTATAAAAAAAAAAAAAAAAAAAAAACTGTAAGAAGCAGCAAGCGTGTGGACATGTATAATACCCAATTCCATGATGCCACATGAGCATTAATGGTAATCTGCCTAATGAGCCTGTCTACATAATACCTAAACATATACTTAAACTTTGATGAACTGAAATTATAAATACTTCTTGAATTGTTAAAATTTAATTAATACCTTTATGTTCAACTTAAGATTGTTTATGGTATAGTAAGATTGGGTCGTAGGATCATTAACGAGATCTTACAATTGACCATAAGATCGCTAGAATGTTTTAATTTTTCTATTAAGTGTTCATGTAAACTACTTTTCACAAAAAAGGTTGTTTCGATGGATAACACTAACCCGGAATCCTTTGAATCCGATACTACCTTTCTTAAGGACAAAGGCGAGACCTCCGATCAAACTTCTTTTTGTTATAGTACATCGTTAATATATTCTTTATAATCTTACGCATATAATCTTACGTAAAATGTCGTATTGCGAATCTTGACTGTTGATCACATTGATCAACTGCTGAGATCGTCTCTTCTTTTCCCTCAAAATTCAGCTGCCCCTCGAATCAAACACCATAAAATAATATCTTATTTCCTATAACAATCTAAAGATCCAAATGTATTTTATTTAATGATTATGTGCCGATAAGTATGTACTTAACGTATATCTAATAAAGATTAGTTCATATGTTAAAATAATTGATTTAATTGTATGAGAAATAGTAGTGAAATCCGTTGTAAAAAATTGTAAGAATTTAACATTTGTAACAATAACCTTTGGAAATAGTTTTGTGATGCACGAAATGATTTCGGCCTCCAAATGTTTATAACGATTCAAAATAGTTGAAGGGTCAAATATGATAATTCATAATTATCATAATCTATCTTTTATATTTAGTAGGTTAAGGTTATTATGTTTTAAGTAGGAAATATTTTATATTTTGAAAATGATTGTTTTCTTTTCCTTCGATTCATAACACCGCCGTCGTAAAAAAACTTGAAATTTATTCAGCTTTACACAAAAGCTTTTCGAAAGTTTTTTTACAACAAAAAAGGCTTTAGAAAATACCATCAAATGTTTTTAAAAAATCATTCTAAAGTTTGTGCACAATTACAATGTACCAAAATCCAAAATAATACTCCATCTTATCAAAAAAGAGACAAAATAATTCCATTTCCATTTCGATTAGATTTGCATGAATCGAGGAGAAATAATTATCTAAAAAATAGAATCAAACCCCTCTTCCCCAACATCCCTCGTGCCCCTCATCACATCACCCATTTCCCCTTTCCTTCCTCTTCCCAATATAAATTCCCCTCTCAAAACCCTTCTTTCTTCCCATCCATTTCCCTCTCCCCCGAAAAACATGGCTAATTTCCTCCACATTGTCCTAACTCTCACCCTCATTTCCACTACCGCCTTTTCTGCTCCAATTCCTTTGGAAGGTACCATTTCCTTCGTCCCGTTGATTTCGGTGGCCCTGTTACTATAATGTTGTTACTAGTAACTTATTTTAACTTTTGAGTGAATTTTATGTTGTGAATGCAGGTCTTTTACCGAATGGTAACTTTGAAGAACCACCACAAGCAAAAGACATAAAAAAAACTGTGTTGTTAGGCAAAAACGCCTTACCAAAATGGGAAATAAGCGGCCTCGTCGAGTACATCCACGGCGGGCCACAGCCCGGCGGGATGTACTTCCCAGTCGCGCACGGCGTGCACGCCGTGCGACTGGGTAACGAGGCCACGATATCCCAAACGTTATCCGTGAAATCCGGATCTCTATACGCGGTAACGTTTGGTGCTTCCAGAACTTGTGCACAACAAGAGGTTTTAAGGGTGTCAGTGCCCCCACAATCCGGGGATTTACCACTTCAAACACTTTATAGTAGTAATGGTGGTGATGTTTATGCTTATGGATTTAAGGCGAATTCGACTAGTGTTAAGTTGATTTTTCATAACCCTGGTGTACAAGAAGATCCTAAATGTGGCCCCCTGATTGATGCTGTTGCTATTAAGGAGCTTCTTCCTCCTAGACCTACTCGATGTAAGTGCAATTTATTCAAGTATTTGATTTGTTGAGAAATGATAATTTTTTTTGTTACTAATTGTAGTTTACGAAGGGTGTTGATATTTCCACCAAGCTTTTTGATAAATCCACCATAACTTAGCATCTACTGTTTGTATAGTACAAGTGTTTAATGCACAAGTATGGTGGATTTATCAAAAAAACTCGGTGGAAATATCACCACCCTCATGTTTGGTAAAAAGAAAAATAAGTGTCGCTAAATATGTCTATAATACTAGACCTAAAATTAGGTCTTGAAGTTATTATTATCCACCAATTTTATCGACTCATAAATTAAAAAAAGAAACATAATGGATTAATTAAATTTCTAAGTAGTAGGACGCTTTAATTGTCCAACAATAAAGTCATAAAAAAACATAAATGATAGACACAATAATTTTTTTTAGTAAGACGACACTTTTGCATATTTAATGATTAATATGATAAATTTTAGTTAATTTTAACATTTTTTGAGAAAAAATTCCATGCACTAAATTGCAAGGATTCAAATGATTCAAAATGTGTTGTTAATATTGAGTTTGTGCAAGAAAGTGGGAAAAATATTTGGGAATGTTAGCTGCTTTTTTTTTTAAATATATATTTTGGGTTTTTATTTGCTTGTTATTTATTAAATATTGTTATATGTATATATTTTTAATTTACAATATTTTTATTAGATGCAATTAATTTGTTATGAGTTTCAGCTACCTGTTGGCGATTTCACATGGTGGATTAGTCTTGTCAAATATATCAATAAATATTTTATTTGAAAATGATGTGTCATACGAGTATGAACAAAATGAAAGACAAATAATTTAGATCTGAAATTTTTGTAAACTAACGGATCATTTTGATTTCAGTTAACTTGGTGAAAAATGGCGGATTCGAAGAAGGTCCGCATCGATTATTCAACTCGTCTAACGGCGTACTCCTTCCTCCTCGACAAGAAGACATAACATCTCCTCTTCCGGGGTGGATCATCGAGTCATTGAAAGCGGTCAAATTCATCGATAACAAGCATTTCAATGTCCCTAAAGGCATTGCAGCGATTGAACTAGTCGCAGGGAGAGAAAGTGCGGTTGCCCAAATCATCCGAACAATCCCTAACAAACTCTACAGCTTAACATTTGCCATTGGTGACGCGAAGAACGGGTGTAATGGTGATATGATGGTGGAAGCATTTGCTGCTAAAGAAACTCTAAAAGCGCCTTTTAAATCTGAAGGAAAGGGGAAATGGAAAATAGTTAGTTTGAAGTTCAAAGCGATTTCAGCGAGAACTAGAGTGACGTTCTATAGTTCGTATTATCATACTAGGGCTGATGATTTCGGATCCCTTTGCGGGCCCGTGATCGATGAAGTTAGCGTTTTTAGCGTTCGAGGTTAGAGGGAAATCGAGTTTAAACATAGTCTGTTTGTGTTTTAGTTTGATCGTTTGTAAAGTAAACCCTTGATGATTTATTGGGTAACAAATTGTCATTTCGGTTAATGAGTATTGTGATATATAAAATGCATCATTTTAAAAATAAAAAGATTGCTTACCTTGGCTAGATATATTCATTAAAAGAAATTCTATATAAAGTTATATTATTGTTATTGTTATGTTATAGTCATGTTCTTTCGGGTCATGAACAAATAATATGTCATTTGAGGGTCCGGGTTATACTCGGGCTTCTTGACAAATATGGGTACAGAAAAGATTGATGGGCCATACACAATCTTAATGGGCCCTTGAATATGTCATTAACTCATTATCCATAATTCTAGGGATCTTTGTCTATTTTAAACTGTTGCATACACCTCCGATTAGCTACAAAATCAATATCAATTTCTTTAAAACATTTTTTATTATTATTTTCTTTTAAAGAAAGGCAAACTATCACGAATCTGGTGACTATTGGTATGTTTAGCATTCTAATGATGTTAAGTCATGGACTTCTCTGTGTTGGTGTTCTATATGACCGACATAAGACTCGACTTAGAGGTTTAGGGAACACCCATATGATGAATATTTACATTCATCCACGAATATTTAGAAATACTTTCACCCCAGGACTTGAACCCCGCCACAAATTCAAAGTTGATGGGTTACCTCGATACGGTTAGTAATTTATGATTTTTGCATGTATATCAGTATAATAATGAAAATAAAATAGAATGAAAAACCAATTAGATATGTGAACGAAAAAAGTGATATTCGCGACTATTACATGAATTTTATTATGAAGTACGACAATTATGTTAATATAGCTACATATATACTTAGAGGGAAACAATGTAATTGGCACAAGCTCAATAAGGCTTGCAAGCTTTTTGAGTTGAGTATTATAATACTTGAATTTGACATGAAAGCCGGTTTGACTTGACTAGAACCGCTTAAATTACGAATATTAGTCAAGTAGATTGTAACTTGGCTCGATTCAATTACACCCTTATGTGAGATGAACATATGAACAAACAAGTCCGGCATAAGAGGACTTGTACTGGTCTGTTTTAGGGCCATGAATAACCATCATCAATACCGTGACGCGTCATGGTGGTTACTAGCTGAGGACTTTTTTTTTTAATGGTATTATAATTGAAAATAAAAAGGTGGGACCCATAAGTTTAATCTAACTTGTTCTTTTGGTCATTAAACATATCAAAGAAAATGAGGGTCCGGGTTACTAACTAACTTACGAAGTACCATATACTCGGTCTTCCATCTAACTCTTGGGTTCAAGAAAAATTGATGGGCCAAAGACAGTCTTAAATGGGTACTTGATGGTCCATAATTGCCCTATTTACTTATTTAGCTCAAGTCAGAATCCATCAATCAATCTTGGGGATTTTTGTCCCTTTAACGTTTACAAATAGCTCTCACAAGCTACAAATAATAATATGCATGTAACATGAGTGATATTATATGTCAATATAATTTCCCTAGTTACTTAAACACGACATGTAATATGTGTACTACATTATTTGTTTTGGACATATCACTTGTTGTAGTATTTGAAAAAGGATATCGTATATGTTAAGACCACATGGAGTGGTGACGGTTACTTATGAGACGACTAAGTTTAGTCACGTTAGTCACAACTAACCATCATGGATGACTAGTGGGAGTGGGGAGTCCCACAAATAAGCCACTTAGGGTGTTACCGACGCGAATGTCTGTTGAACTATAATTTGAATTTATGTTTTTTTGTTATCCACGTGAATGTCTGTTGAACTTCGATTCATTTCCTTTGATTAAATCGATAATCTTCAACTCTTCCATGTCATCACAACATGCCAATCCATCTAGATCATATTAACTTGTACATGCTGTTTGTAGATTCAAATATGCAAATTCTTGTCTGTGAGCCCCAATTGCCAGATTCTTTGTGTTAGCAAAATACCAAATCCTAGTTGATCTTTTGGTTGTAACAGATTATTCCATATGGGCCGTTTAAGCATCATGGGCTCACATATATGTTTCAACTATCATGTGACAAATCAATAGAAATATACCTAGTTAATTTAATGTTACAAGAAAACAAAAAGTTAATCATATGAACTATATTTTGAACATTAAAAATAATTAATCCACACGAAAGTGCAAAATCGAGCTGATGTGATTCAGTGGTCAGCACCCTCAGGAAGGTAGTTTAAATAACGGGTGTTTACTGTACCCGTATTGACACTATTAACTGTGTTCAGCTTGGGTTTTAAGTTCAACTTAAAACATGTAAAAACCTTTTTGGTTATGCATACCTCTTGATATGATACTTCTTATTACGCACACGTATGTGAAAAGTGATCCGCGTTCCACAATATAATTAGCCTAAACAGTTACAGCTTAAATCTTATGATCAACGAATTCAGAGTGATGTATGCATATATAAGTAGGCAGATAACCCAAGATCTTATGTTCTAAGGTAGTCTCGAGTTTTTTACATCGTTTTCATGGAGAATTGTTAATCCTGATTAGTTATTGACTTCAAAGTCATGGAAACTTTTACCGAGTCCAACACTCTAAAAGTCTATGCTCAATGATTAAGCATTCTTAGTGTTTGTCATTTATATAAGGTATGACAAGGACCTTGCCTTACAAACAACTAGAACTCGTCGTTGTCATCACTGACAAAGTATTTCATGACACAGTCAACTTCTTCCCTAAAATAATGAACAGCTCAAGAATAAGATAAAGTTATTATGGTTTGATTCCTTTAACTTCATTCGCATTCGCCCCATCAAACTTTAACTAGAAATTGGCTGGAAATTTCCATTTGGTCACAAAATTCATTGCATATAAAGAAGGGTTAAGTGATGTAAGAAACTAGGATTGAAAATCTATTGTGTGTATTGAACTTCCAAAACTTCTATTTTGTGTATCCAACTTTTAACTACTGCTATTTGAATGTAATTTGATTGGCGTGTCATCTATGAGTATATTTGGCAACAACGGGCTGGAGCTGGAGCTTGTGGCTGGAGCCGGTGCTTGGGCTTCTATTCAAAAGGCACTTCAAAAAGCTTCTAGTTTAAGGGCTTCTGGGGGCTTATTTTTTCAAGAAGCCCCATTTTTTTTTTTGCGTTGCCATTTGCCAAACAAGGCTTATAGGCGGGGGCTTATTAAAAATAGAAGCTCAAGCCCCTAAAAGCCCTTAGAAGCCCTCTTTCAAACACACCCTATATAAGCTACCACGTGACATCCATACACATTGTCACCTCAGGAAAACTACATACAAATAGCAATAATCGGAAGTCGGATATACACAATGAAAGTTTTGGAAGTCTGATACACACAATAGATTCGGTCATAGTTTGTTACATTATAGGACACTTAACCTTATAAAAAAACATGATCTGTTTGGACAATTCACACTCTCTCTCTTCTTCCCTCTCGTAAAATCTTCGGTATTTCAGGCCTGTCCTGCTAAATGGCTTGAATTTCAACTACTTATATTTAGGCTTCTCAAGAATGTTTCTGCGTTGTTTATAAATAAACCCAAACTTCCTGTACCTACCTTAAAAGTTTATCACTAATTGATCATCGTTCTTTAATTTCCCTCAGAGAAACATATTTATGGGTTCAAACTTACTATCTGCATATGTTCAAGTTTTGAACCAACTGGAGTCTTACAACAATGTTCCTAAAGATTTGATAAATTTCTTGAGAACTTACAAGCTTATAGTATTCCGATCGTACCAGCAAAATAGTTTCAGCAAACCTATGCCATGGATCGGGATCTATATCGCGTTAGTATAACACCCCGCATTTTCCATAATATTATTATATTGAAAACACGGAAGCGAAGAGAATTAAAACATATTTAATTACTATACGTTAGACAAAAATCATAAACCGATCATAAGTTAATTCGTGTCGAGTTAAACAGGTTTAACAAACACATAATACGGGGTATTATATAAAACTTAACATTAATTGTTACAAAACATAATCAGAGTAGCAAGCTGTCAAAACATTCCCCAGCTCCTAGAGCATCTACTTTCTGCTACTCACCTATTCAAAATATAATCTGCAGAAAGTAAATGCGAGGGATTAGCACAAAGCTAAGTGAGTGAGTTCATAACACAACATATAAATTAGCATAATCATATAATTGCTTCAAACAACCGCAATACGATATTCAACAATCAACAACAACTTAACGAGGATCGGTGGCTCTGGGGATAACCGTAATGCCCGGGTGGCTCCCCAAGAACACTTACCCAACCATATCCGTATGGCCATACGGACGAGACCGATAACTAGTGGTAGTTGAACTCAAATACAGAATCAAACACACAACAAATGAAGTACGACTCTGTATCATTCATTCAACCCCTGCCTAGTTCAACCAACCATTTAACAACTCGTTGACCTCGTTACCAACTGATGCCCGAAGGCCAAACACGTAGCACATAGGTTCACAATCAACAAGGTATATCAACTAATCAACAAAACATATTCACGTTTATTCGTTGCAATCAAATGATCACAACTAAATTTAAATGGTGAGCTCTGAATCCACTCACCGATACCGTTGCCCTCCAAATCTTTGATTCCAGATATCACTTATCTTTCGGAGAATCTGAGAATCAATAATCAACATAAGTTAGTACTTTGTCTCATAATGTGTAAATATCAAAATGAGCATTTTTGTAAAATGCCACAATAGCATTCAATAAGTGCCACTATAAACACCACCTTCTAAACACATGCATTTTGTTGAAATTTGTAAAATCCATCAAAATTAAACATGCAAACGCGATCCTGACTAGTCAGGGCTGGATCGCGTTCGTCCTTAGTCAAAAATTCTGTCACCGAAAAACACTAGCAAACGAGATCCGGATGCTTGGCCTGGATCGCGTTTCTAAGGCCAAAAACTCGAATAGGTCGTTTACAACAAGGGAACGCGATCCGGAACCATAGCCGGGATCGCGTTCATCTGTTCTTCAGCTCAAGAACAGACCTGAACGAACTTTAACTCCATTTTCAATATTCAAACTTATCAAACTCGATTCTAATGCATTTAACTAGTTACAAATCATCACCTATAATCATATATAACAAATTATCATCATACAATTGCAAGAACAAATCAAATTAACCAATTACTCATAAATCCTAACATTTTGAAATAAACTCCATTTACCTTTAAAAATGAAGAAGATGAATGGAAGATGTAGTTGATGATGTTAGCTTGTAGATTATAACCCCCAATCACTTTGTAGTTTGATGATTTTACTTGATTTACTAGCTAGGGTTTGTAGGTTTAGTTCCAAGAGAAGATGAAAGAAATGAAAAATGGTAAAGTGATCAAAAGGGTTAGGTCGGTCCCTAATAAAACCGACCTACAACTTTGGGTATTTAATACCCGCTCTAAATCTATTGTCTGGCACCTAATTGCTAGATGCGAGAAATTCATTTTATTGTACCGTCAACTTTAATATATTAAAACAAGCAACATTTCATTATCCACAATAAGTCCTAAGACCTATTTCACCAACTTTCACAATTAAAAATTTATATAGCAAAATTATTTAAAACTTATTAAATACGAAATTATGAATAGAAAATACCAGGCTATCGGAGAGGATGTTACAAATCTCCCCTCCTTAAGGAGATTTCGTCCCCGAAATCTCAACACCATCAAACAATCCAGGATATCTGGATTTCATAGACTCCTCAGTCTCCCAAGTCAGGTTGGAACCTAAACTATGTTTCCACTTTACAAGCACCATAGGAATTTGTTTCTTCCTAAGTTTGGTAACCTTCCTATCTATGATTTCTACCGGTTCTTCAACTAACTTTTGAGTTCTATCAACTTTTAAATCCTTCAAAGGAAGTATTTGTGACTGGTCCTCAATGTTACACCTCCTCAAATAACACACGTTAAACGTACTATGAATACCCGAAAGCTCAGGAGGAAGATCCAACGTCACTGACTGGTCGTTAACCACTTGTCGAATCTTAAATGGACCAATGTATCTAGGTGCCAACTTTCCCCGTTTTCCAAAACGAATTACACCTTTCCACGGGGAAACTTTAAGGTAGACTAGTTCACCTTCATAAAATACAACCAGTCGCCTTTTCGGATCCGCATACTTTTTCTGTCTATCGTGCGCGGCTTTCAACTTTTCACGTGCAATTGTTACCTTATCCGCGGTCATTTGTACTATGTCGGGTCCAGCAAACTGTTTCTCACCGACTTCCAACCAACATGTCGGTGTTCTACAACGACGACCATATAACATTTCATACGGAGGCATACCGATACTCGAGTGATACGAATTGTTATAAGCAAATTCGACCAACGGAAGATGTGAATCCCATGAACCTCCATATTCCAACACACAGGCACGAAGCATGTCCTCTAATGTTTGAATCGTTCGTTCTGATTGACCATCTGTTTGAGGATGATACGCTGTACTTAGATTTACACGGGTACCCAATTCTTGTTGAAGACTCTGCCAAAAATGCGAAACAAAACGGGAATCTCGGTCTGACACAATTGACACTGGAATACCATGTCTTGATACAATTTCGTTAAGATACAACTGGGCGAGCTTAGTCAAAGAGATGGTCTCACTCGCAGCAAGAAAATGCGCACTTTTTGTCAACCGATCTACAATAACCCAAACCATATCATTACCTCGAATGGTACGCGGCAGTTTAGTTACAAAATCCATGGTTATATGTTCCCATTTCCACTCGGGAATTTCCAACTGTTTCAGTGATCCGTACGGCTTTTGATGTTCAGCTTTAACTTGCGCGCAGATATGACAATTACCAACAAACCGTGCAATGTCAGTTTTCATCGTGGGCCACCAATACAAAGGTTTTAAGTCGTTATACATTCGAGTACTACCGGGATGAACAGTTAACTTAGACTTATGAGCTTCATTCAAAATCGTATCCCGAATTCTGCCAAGTAAAGGAATCCACACCCGAGACTTAAAAGTTTTCAATCCTCTAGAATCGTCCACTAATTCATCTTTTCTTTTCAACATAATTTCGGACTTTAAGTTGTGATCCAACAAAGCTTCTAATTGTACAATTTTTATTCGATCAATCAAGTCAGAGGAAACATTTACCTTGAGATAAAAGATTCGATCAGAAGCACCCTTTCGGCTTAGAGCATCCGCAACCACATTAGCTTTGCCTGGGTGATATCTAATTTCACAATCATAGTCTTTGATTAATTCAAGCCATCTTCTCTGACGCATGTTCAACTCTTTTTGGGAAAACACATACTGCAGACTTTTATGGTCAGTACAAACAACACATCGAGTCCCGTACAAGTAATGTCTCCAAAGTTTTAAGGCAAATACAACCGCTGCAAATTCTAAATCGTGAGTGGGATAATTCTTTTCATGCGGTTTTAACTGACGAGAAGCATAGGCAATAACTTTATCCCTTTGCATAAGAACACAGCCCAAGCCCGAAAAAGAAGCATCACAATAAACAATGAAATCATCTGAACCCTCCGGTAATGCTAACACCGGTGCCTGACACAACATTTGTCTTAACGTTTGGAATGCATGCTCCTGACGATCAGTCCATACGAATTTCTCATCCTTACGGGTTAATTTGGTTAACGGACCCGCAATCTTAGAAAAATATTTTATAAACTTCCGGTAATAACCCGCTAATCCAAGAAAGCTCTTTATTTCCGAAGCAGACTTTGGGGCGTTCCATTTCATCACAGCCTCGACTTTAGTTGGATCCACTTTCACACCATCCTTACAAATTACGTGACCCAAAAACTGAACCTCCCGAATCCAAAATTCGCACTTAGAGAACTTGGCATACAACTGTTCTCGTTTCAACGTATCAAGAACCAATCTTAAATGCAGAGCATGCTCATCTTCGGATTTCGAATACACGAGAATATCGTCAATGAAAACAATAACAAATTTATCCAAGAAAGGTCGACAAACCCGATTCATTAAATCCATAAATACAGCTGGAGCATTCGTCAAACCAAAAGGCATAACCAAAAATTCATAATGACCATACCTAGTACGAAATGCAGTCTTTGGAATATCCTCCTCACGAACACGGACCTGATGATAACCCGATCTTAGATCAATCTTAGAATACACTGAAGAACCCTGCAACTGATCAAATAAGTCATCTATTCTAGGAAGAGGGTACTTATTCTTTACCGTTCTCTTGTTCAACTCTCTATAATCAATACACATGCGCATAGACCCGTCTTTCTTTTTCACAAATAATACTGGTGCACCCCACGGCGAAGAACTAGGTCTAATAAAATCCTTATCTAACAGTTCCTGTATCTGATTCATCATTTCGCGAATCTCAGAAGGCGCTAACCTATAAGGAGCTTTAGCTACAGGCGACGAACCCGGCACAAGATCAATACGGTACTCAACTTCCCTAACTGGTGGCAACCCAGGTAACTCATCAGGAAATACCTCAGAGTATTCACACACAACCGGTACATCGGAAATAACTTTTCTTTCAAGTTTAGCATCAACTACATAAGCTAAGTAGGACTCGCAACCTTTGGATAATGACTTCCTAGCCTTCATCATCGAAATCAAGGGAATAGACATACCATCCCGTTCTCCTCGAGCCACAACGTATGACCCGTCGGAGATTGGGATCCTAATCAACTTTTGGTGGCAATCAATGCTAGCCCTATTCTGACTTAACCAATCCATACCAACTATTACGTCAAAACTAGGGATTGGCATCAACAAGAATGAAATAGGGAAAGTTCGATCATCAATCACAATATTAGCTCCAGTCACCGAGGTGGTAACAGGAACTAATTTACCGCTAATAATTTCTACTTCTACGGGTTTGGTTATCACAGTAGGCACTAATTTCAACTTGTCGCAGAAGCATACAGATATAAAAGTACAAGTAGCACCAGAGTCAAATAAAACACGAGCCGGTACAGAGTTTATAAAGAATGTACCAGTTATAACATCTTCTGTATGTACAGCCTCATTGACTGTCATTTGAAAAGCCCGACTGGTTGCTGGTGGAGGATTCTTCCTTTTCCGACCGGAAGATGCCGAACTCCCGACCGAACCAAGCCCCGATTTTCCCGCCTCTGGACATTGACCCACTCGATGTCCCTCCTTTTTACAAGTCCAACACACAAAGTTCGGATAACGACAATTTCTTATCTCATGACCAAGATCACCACATTTCAGACACTTATTTGTTTGCGGAGTACACGGCCCTGAATGTCTAGATTTGCATGTACTACACCAGTTCGAACTTCCCGACGAACTACTCTTACTAACATACTTCTTTGTCTGACGATTCCCTTGCCAATTTGATTTCCCTTTACTAAAGGAATCCGCTCTAGACTTTGAAGAATTATCTCTAGATCGTGTTTCACGAGACCCTCTAATGTCACTATCCACGGATCGAGCAAGATTAAAAGCCTGAGATAAACTAGTGGCTAGTCTCACGGTAGTACGATAGTTATGGGGTAAAGTATCCACAAACTGCTCTATCTTCGTCTTCTCCTCCGGAACCCATTGTTGTACAAATCGAAGTTTTTCTGTAAATTGAGCTATCAACTCCTCCATGGTCATATTATCCGTTAATTGAAGATTCACAAAATCCCTCCTAATTTGTGCCATATGGAAATCAGAACAATATTGATTACACACTACTTGATGAAATTCATTCCATCGTATAGATTCCTTTTGTTGTGGATTAAAATGCCCAGTAATTGAATCCCACCAAACCATGGCATCATCCTTCAGGCACTGCACAGCAAACTTGACCTTGGATTCTTCCTCACAGCTAATCACATCAAACTTGCGTTCCATATCTCTTAACCAATTTAAAGCCACAGTTGGATTGATACTTCCATGGAACTCCGGTGGTTTGCAAGACATAAAAGTTTTAAAAGTACACATCTTATTAGTCTGAGAAGATGGACTAGCACCAAACACCGAAGATTGTTGTTGCAAAAGTTGCCTAGCTGCAACTTCCTCAGCTTTCCTTTTAAACTCTCTCAGAAATATCAATTCATCTTCTATCTCATGTATATACTCATCCCTATTGGTTTCTTCACCGCCTTGATGAGATGTACCTTCACGATTATTAGTCACAACAGGAGGAACAACATACCGAGAGGCATTATTGGGGTTGGGGATCGGTTGTTCGTCATCTGCCATTTCTGAAATCAACACAACACTTGAAACTTGTTAATCGTTAGTACCTATCTACTAACAATTTCACAACCAATGCTAAATCCCATACCCAGGAATGTTTGACATACCACGCTACAGTTTTGGGATTGAACATTCTACAATGCTCAATTACCCCAAAACCATGCTCTGATACCAACTTATAACACCCCGCATTTTCCATAATATTATTATATTGAAAACACGGAAGCGAAGAGAATTAAAACATATTTAATTACTATACGTTAGACAAAAATCATAAACCGATCATAAGTTAATTCGTGTCGAGTTAAACAGGTTTAACAAACACATAATACGGGGTATTATATAAAACTTAACATTAATTGTTACAAAACATAATCAGAGTAGCAAGCTGTCAAAACATTCCCCAGCTCCTAGAGCATCTACTTTCTGCTACTCACCTATTCAAAATATAATCTGCAGAAAGTAAATGCGAGGGATTAGCACAAAGCTAAGTGAGTGAGTTCATAACACAACATATAAATTAGCATAATCATATAATTGCTTCAAACAACCGCAATACGATATTCAACAATCAACAACAACTTAACGAGGATCGGTGGCTCTGGGGATAACCGTAATGCCCGGGTGGCTCCCCAAGAACACTTACCCAACCATATCCGTATGGCCATACGGACGAGACCGATAACTAGTGGTAGTTGAACTCAAATACAGAATCAAACACACAACAAATGAAGTACGACTCTGTATCATTCATTCAACCCCTGCCTAGTTCAACCAACCATTTAACAACTCGTTGACCTCGTTACCAACTGATGCCCGAAGGCCAAACACGTAGCACATAGGTTCACAATCAACAAGGTATATCAACTAATCAACAAAACATATTCACGTTTATTCGTTGCAATCAAATGATCACAACTAAATTTAAATGGTGAGCTCTGAATCCACTCACCGATACCGTTGCCTTCAAAATCTCTGATTCCAGAGATCACTTATCTTTCGGAGAATCTGAGAATCAATAATCAACATAAGTTAGTACTTTGTCTCATAATGTGTAAATATCAAAATGAGCATTTTTGTAAAATGCCACAATAGCATTCAATAAGTGCCACTATAAACACCACCTTCTAAACACATGCATTTTGTTGAAATTTGTAAAATCCATCAAAATTAAACATGCAAACGCGATCCTGACTAGTCAGGGCTGGATCGCGTTCGTCCTTAGTCAAAAATTCTGTCACCGAAAAACACTAGCAAACGCGATCCGGATGCTTGGCCTGGATCGCGTTTCTAAGGCCAAAAACTCGAATAGGTCGTTTACAACAAGGGAACGCGATCCGGAACCATAGCCGGGATCGCGTTCATCTGTTCTTCAGCTCAAGAACAGACCTGAACGAACTTTAACTCCATTTTCAATATTCAAACTTATCAAACTCGATTCTAATGCATTTAACTAGTTACAAATCATCATCTATAATCATATATAACAAATTATCATCATACAATTGCAAGAACAAATCAAATTAACCAATTATTCATAAATCCTAACATTTTGAAATAAACCCCATTTACCTTTAAAAATGAAGAAGATGAATGGAAGATGTAGTTGATGATGTTAGCTTGTAGATTATAACCCCCAATCACTTTGTAGTTTGATGATTTTACTTGATTTACTAGCTAGGGTTTGTAGGTTTAGTTCCAAGAGAAGATGAAAGAAATGAAAAATGGTAAAGTGATCAAAAGGGTTAGGTCGGTCCCTAATAAAACCGACCTACAACTTTGGGTATTTAATACCCGCTCTAAATCTATTGTCTGGCACCTAATTGCTAGATGCGAGAAATTCATTTTATTGTACCGTCAACTTTAATATATTAAAACAAGCAACATTTCATTATCCACAATAAGTCCTAAGACCTATTTCACCAACTTTCACAATTAAAAATTTATATAGCAAAATTATTTAAAACTTATTAAATACGAAATTATGAATAGAAAATACCAGGCTATCGGAGATGATGTTACAGTTAGCATCTTTGTTCTGTACTCTTGCAATGGTAGCTGATCTATTGCATGGACTACGAAACAAAAAACTATGGTTTCCATGTAAGTTTTTCACTCCAAATGCCGCTTCACTCACTGTGATAGCGGTTGCAATGAAGCTACCCTTGGAGCTAAATAATTCAATGCCAGGTGACGTTGACCAAGCTACAAAGCTCGGAAGCATGGCTTTCATGTGTACCATGATGGCTAATTTATTGCCGTCTCTAGCAACTATGGAATTTAAGGAACTTGTCACCAATATCATAGCTTTCGGTGTCCTTGTAATCACCTTGGTCGTGAATGTTTGCATTCAAATAAAAACAGGTGTTTTCTCGTTTTACAATGAAGAACAATTCATGGAGGTTGTTGCTTATGACAAAGATTTGTCATCCTACATGTCTGTACATGGGAATAGCTTAATAGCAACCATTTATATGGTTATGTTACTCATGTTGCTGATAATACATTCAAGCTCATCTATAGCCATTCTAAAGTCCAAACAGATACTAGAATCGAAATACCAAGCGTCCCTTGAAAATGACCAAAAGCTCCACGAACCAGGAAGGTTAACGGTTGAAAAAATCAAGCAGCGTGTAAGGAATTACTGGATCATGGCAGAAACTGGTAGCCCTCAATTTACAATAACTTGCTGCGCTACAAGCTCTGCTTCTGGTATGATATGTGCTTTAACAACTGTCTTGCACTTTTTCACAGCATTTTCAACTGTTGGATCACTAAAAGACTGTAAGTCGGATTATATATGGACGATGGTTGTGATTTTCTTGATACAGTTTCTTGGAATTGTACTTGGCTCAATTGGCCCATTTTCTAGATGCTTTGCAGTTTTAAGCTTTAAATTGTCCATAAAATGGATTTTGCACCATTTGAGGGTCTTTAAAGTAGAGAACTACTGGACGCAGAAGTTATCGGACTGGAAACAAAGTAGTATACCATTACCATTTCGTAGCCGCAAACTCAAGATTGTGATGCACAATCTGAAAATCGTAATTCTGAACATTTGTATAGGATTTCAGATTATAACTGTGGTTGTATGTAAGATGATAGGGCTGATCCCAATTTTCTTTGTGATCTCCATTTTGTATTACTTTCGTTGGTGGACATGGTTAAAAGCGATGTTCAGTTCCTCAGGTATTGTGGCGGTTAATAAGCCTGACGAACATGAAAAAGGTAACGATCGTGAACAATATGTTTTGCAGCTTCAAGATGATATGGAGCTTGCTGAGAGAACACTTAAAGGAATTTCAAAATCTATGAATCAGTTGATCCGAAAGGCTGAAAAGCAACAACCTTCCGACCTTATGAAGCTAGTGGAAAGATCCACAACTTTCGAAGGAGTTGATAAGTTTGACAACCGTCATGTTCCTCTGATACTTTTAGAAGAACCGCTCAACTGTTGGAGCTTGCCTCTGGTAACGTTGATGAGCATTGCACTCTCGCTTCCTAACATTCAAAACAACGTACTTAATAGCTTGCTAAGTGGTGTGAATGAAGGTATTACGTATGTCACGATTGTGGAGGAAAGCCTTAATGCTACGAATGACTATGTCACCATTCGTAAGGCGGCTAAAACATTGTGGCTTGAGGTTGAAGTCTACAACAAATGGTTAGGAAACAAGCTAATAAACACTTCTCCTCAAGTGATTACAGCAATACATATTCTTGAAAGGTTCAGGGATACAGCGAAAACTATGGTGACTGAGATGGAAGGTGCAGATTTATTAGGCCAAAATGATAATTATATCTCTAGGTCTATTTGTGCTAATTCCATGTATCGTATCAGTCAAACAGTTCTGCTTTCCTACCAAGACAACATCGATGAGGTTAGCCAAGAGGAACTATTTGTGCAATTATCGTCGATGATTTCTGACATATTGGCAGCTTGTCTCACCAACTTGCCCCAAGTCATAGCAATGAAATGCCACACAAATGAGATAGAGAAAAGGGAAGCAAGTGTCCACGCTGCAACCCAACTGCTCGGTGAGACTATGCACATACTCAACATACTCGATAATCGTGAACTTCCGAACATGTATCCAAATGATATGGCGTTTATTGACAAATGGCGTGATTATCTGAAAGATCCTTTTCCTTAAAAAAATCTATGTAATTCAAGTAGTAATGCAAGTTCTTACAGATTATATTTATCACCAGTTCTGTTAATACACTAGTAGATAATGTCATTGTTAATTTTTAAATGTTACACATGATGTTTTAGAGTATGACAGAGATGAAAGATGCATCATTAATTTGAGAAATCAATGTGAATTAATATTGCAAATTATCAACCATATAAACTGTATTTTGAACATTTAAAACAATCGATCCATACATCATGGATCCATAAATTTATGTCTTTTCTTTCTATATTGTATAGTAGATCAAATATTGATCTAACGAATAAGTAATAAGTAGTATATATATAAGTATAATCCTTGTGCTCCAAATTAACTTCGATAAAGCTAAGTATACATCTACGATCGTACCGATAGAACCTTAACTTGATCAATCACCGGGCCACAAAGAGATACGGTATCATCAACTCGAGTATGGTAATACGAGCTGTAGAAGCTCAATCTAGTTCTGGTTGAAATCGCTTTAAATTCCATGCTAACCATCTTCCATTTCCCCTTTGCTTCTGATTTAAATGGTGCTTTTAGTGTATCTCTTCCCGCAAATGCTTCAACCATCATGTCTCCATGGCACGCGTTCTTCGCGTCTCCAATGGCAAATGTTAGTTTGTACAGTTTGTTTGGTATAGTTCGGATGATTTGTGCAACAGCACTTTCTCTTCCTGCAATTAGCTCAATCGCTGCTAGACCACTTGGGACATTGAAATACTTAGAATCGATCAGTTTAACTGCTTTCATAGACTCGATGATCCACCCAGGGAGAGGCGATGTCACGTCTTGTTGTCGAGGAGGAAGGAGAACGCCATTCGTGGAGTTCGATAATCCAAAAGGGCCTTCCTCAAATCCACCATTTTTCACCAAATTTACTGCAGCAAAATAATTGATTATGTCAACAACTAGATTTTAACTCATTTCGCTCACAATTGAAGTTTTTGAATCAGATATAATGTTTAAAAAGAGTTAATTACGTTTAGTAGCTCTGGGAGGTAGGAGCTCTTTAACAGCAACAACATCGATGATCGGGCCACAACTTGGATCTTCGTGTACCCCGGGATTACTAAAGGTTAACCTCACACTACTAGATTTCGCTTTAAATCCATAAGCATACACATCGCCTCCGTCAGCGCAGTACAGAGTTTGCAGGGGAAGATCACCAGAATGCGGTGGCACTGACACTCTCAACAACTGCTGTTGAGCACAAGTTCTCGAAGCACCGAACGTTACAGCGTACAGAGATCCAACCTTTGTAGCAATAGTTTGAGAGATTGTAGCTGCGTTCCCAAGTTTGACGGCATGTACACCATTTGCTACTGGGAAGTACATCCCCCCGGGCTGAGGTCCACCGTGGATGTACTGTACTACGCCGCTTATCTCCCATTTTGGTAACGCGGTTTTGCGAAGCAGGACGGTTTGTTTAATGTCTGTCGCCTTTGGTGGTTCTTCAAAGTTTCCGTTTGGTAACAAACCTGTAACAGGTTACATGTTTTACTATTGTGTGCATTCAAACTCCTAAGAATTTGGCATTGTATGTATTTAAATTTTGACAACGTCTATTATATACACTTAACTTACAATGCATAGAACACGCTATTATGTGTATGAAGCTTAAAAAAGGGTCTATTTTAGGCAACCGAAAACATACAATAGGAAATTTCGTCCCGGCAATGGTAGTCTAATGGTGAGGGACATGTAGCATAAAAGCGAAGGTTACGTGTTTAAATCCTGTCCCCATGTCCCTCTAACCGTAGGTTACTCCATTTATCTCATCGTGGGACCGGTCGGTGAGAAACCATTAGAGGGTCGGTTGACTTTTTTTCAATAGGAAATTTCAAATTTGAAAACACAAATATATGTAATACGTGTAAAGTTTAATACACTTTAAAACTATAAGCTTTTAAATTTTTTATCTACCATTTGGTAATTTTGTACTAAAAGTTGTGTTAATGTGTGATTAAGGAAGTGAAACATTACCTTGTAAAGGATTTGTAGCAGCAAGAACACAAGTGGAAACAAAGGTAAATGCAAGTAGAATAACAACAAATTTATCCATTCTTCTTTTTTATGGTACAAAGAAATTAAAAGAGAGAAATAAGTGGGATTTGATTGATGAAAATAATGGGTTTAATGTTGGGATTTATATGAAAAAAAAAAAAAGGAAACTCGTTTGATGGTTCGTAAAACATATGCGATGGCCACGTGGGATGTTGGAATTGGCGGTGAGAAAATGACATTATTTTCCTTAAAAACTTATGCACGATCTATCCTACTAATGGAATTAAATAAATTTTATTGTGTAAAATATGGTAGATCGTATATATATTTTGAATGATATATTAGATCAACAAGTGTACTTTTTGATACTTAGAATTATACCTGGCAAACGGGTCGGGTTGGGTCGGGTTGGGTAATGGGTCGAATCGGGTTTGGGTCAAAACGGGTCATGGGTTCAATGGGTCAGTTTTTTGAACGGGTCGAACGGGTTGGGTCAGATCCGGGTTGGGTCGGGTCGGGTTGGGTCAACCCACTATTTTACCACTTTAATTTTCAAATTTTTTTCACCTTAATTATCTTGAAAAATGTTAATTAGTCTTCTAAATTACCCTATCATGATTATTTTGATAATTCTAAGATGCCAAAATATACGGAGTATATGTTGTTTGATTACCTTAATTTATTAATGTTATCTTAGTTGCTTGCTTATTCAGAAGATTTCAAAATCTCAAAGTTATTTGTTTGCAAAATTATTGTTGTTTATTTATCTTAATTATTTTATTAATATTTTATTATTTATCATCTGGCATCTAGGATCAATTTTTATATTATTTAAAACGTAAAAGTTTGTACGGAAAAGTATCAAACAAAGATGCATACGTGTAAAGTTTTAAACCATTAATATTTCTATCATAGTATCATCTCCACCATATTTTATCTTCTTCTCCGAAAACCACTTTCTAGTTTCTACGGAAACCATTGTACTAAGCTATATTTGAAGTTGACCTGCTAGTTAGACCTGTTCGACCCGCTCACAATTTTTCAGACTTGTGAAGAACACCCATTTAGACATGTTCCCATGATTTGACACAATCTTACAAACCCATAAGCAACCCACTAATCAACCCAATCAACCCATTTTTTATAGATTGGGTTGAGTTTGCCAGGCGTACTTAGAATATTAGGTTTCACATGGAATCACATCAATACTTGGCGTTTGTATAATAGGTGTATATAATGTATTAAACGAGTTTGGTGAGGTAATTTGAAAGATAATTTTGTTGTTATAAATTTTAAAGAAGATTGGGATTCACTAGGTAAATTGTCATGTGTGCGAGATGTAACTGGGTCAACTTCGAAATCGACTCGATATAAGAAAATTCAAGCTTGATTGAGCTTGTGTTTTCAAGCTCGAGTTTGGCTCGATCAATTAACCGACACTTAATTTCAAGTACGGCTCGATCATCATTGTTAAGATACTAATAATAGATTATTTAATGTTAATATTAATCGACTTGATACTTTCAAGTTTGACTCGAGTCGATTTGTTACTTTCATGCTCAACTCGACTCGGAGATTATTTGAAAGTATGATAACTAAGTTAAATATACATAATTATAAACATGTAAACGTCACAAGCTCGATATTCGATGAGGTTCGTGAGCCTGCCAAGTATTTTATACTCGTGTTTGAGTCGAAAGTTTAATTGAGTAGCTCGTGCTTGAGGTCAACTCGACTTGTTCCAAGTCAATTTCGAGTAGCTTGTGAGTTGGCTTGACTCGATTACACCCCTATTTGCGAGTCATGGGAATACCGTGTTCAACTATCTACATGTAAATCAAGTAAAGTAACTTAAATCGATGCTCTAATGTAAGAGTTTTGCCATCCTTCAAATGATTAAGGTGGAATCCTTCATTCCATAGGTTTTGCAAGACGGCGTGCGGACTTCTCCTACCCAATTACACATCTGGCTTGATTGATTGACTTTATTCTGGTAACATGCCAAGATTTGAAAAAAAAAAATTAAAAAAAAATAAAAAAGTAGCATGGCGAGATTTCATGGGCACCTTCGATAAATTTACAAATTTAATCCAAATAAACATTTTAATTACTACCTCCGTCCCAAAATTATTGTCCAGTTTTGACTTTATAAAATATTTCTTTTTCAACTTTGACCTTAAATATATTTGTTTGTGGTATATAATACTTGATGAAAATTATACCAATGAAAATACATTTAAAACACAATCCATTCATATATTTTGCATCAAATATTATATAATACAAACAAAAATATTTAAGGTCAAAGTTGAAAATGAAAGACTTCAGAAAGTCAAAACTGGACAATAATTTTGTTACGTAGGTTGTATCAATTATGGAGGTTTCATTAAATTTGAGTAGAATTTGCACACATTTTAACCTCTTAGTTCATGCAAAGTTTGGTATGTTTCATATTATGTTAAGTGGTCAATAATATATAAGTAACTAAATTTGTTCACTTAACAAAATCGACTTACAGTGTGGACATAACTTAACCTTTACCGTTTAATGTAATTTGACCGTCGTTTTTTATCTATATAAGCCAGCACGTGACATTAATACAAATTTCAACATCATTACATTACATATAATCGAGAATTGAATACAAATAGTGGAATTCATTATTGTTAACTACACACGATGTATGTCAATGAATAGTTGCTTACATGTTCAAACACTCAATCCTTTCAATATTTAGTTAAACTATAGTCTTTCTCATTATCCAAACTACACGACTCATCCATTTCACCACATCTACAACTAGCTATCGGTAACATGTTCTCCTGGTCATGTATTCAGCGATGAATGGTCCTTATTGTAATCTATAAGCAATAGATCCTTATTTCGCAAAAAATGAAGAAAAGAAAGATAAGAGACTGATTATACACAGATTTGAACATCAAGTCACAACTCACAAGTTTGAAGACTTTCAATACTTCTGTAAAAAAACCATGGTTTAAAAGGATGGTACATTTGTATGCAAATTTCCAGGTTACAAGAATATCCATATCAATGTACAGGTTTTAAATTAAGACATTATTGCTCAAATATTACAACATGCTTCCTGTCACTATATCCAAGTGTAAAAATGTAGTCGATAAATCTCGTGGTTTGGTCCTTAGAAGATTATCAAGATATCATTGTCGGCTTTCTTCTAGAATACCAACCAGGCACTTTTCCAGCATGAACTCTGCATTCACCCAAGCATGGTATTTATCTAGCACACACTTTTAAGGAAGTCAAACTTTGATATCTGAATAAACCCCATAAGGCACAATCTGTCATGCGCAGATAGTTGTAAAGTTGTATAGTGCAACTGTAGCAAGACAATCAGTATCACGGTTATTGACTTTTTTCTAGCTGTACACAGGTAGCAAGATGGGTGGGTCAGATAGGTAATGGCTGAAACAAGTCATTTCTAGTTGGGCTGAGATGAGAGTTTAGCTTACCCACAGACATTTTTATGTTCAATGGTAATGTATAACTGATGCATTAATTACGATTAAAATAATAATATACATCTTTGAACAAAATGATTTAAGAGGTTGCACGCATTAAAACTGGATTTGGGAAAATCTCAACCTACTTGACTCGTTACCTTTTCAACTGAATTTCTGTATTCAACCTATTATACCTATTTAAGATAACAGGCAACCTCTAGGTCAAAACCGCCACCTCTACCTGAGACATGCCAAATACTATTTAAGATATAATGCTTGATGGTCTGAAAACTAATACTAAAAGGATACTGAATAGAGCTGTACAATCTTTTCCAACTCCCTTCATTAACATATCAGCACCTGAAAGAAAATTAGAGAAACTGTTAAGATCAACAACCCAAAAAAAATAAAATAATATCATGGTTGTTATTACTGCTGGATTGTGAGCATCATTAGCACATGCATCAATTGTACGGTACTTATCCTAATGAAAGGCCATTTATGATTTAGAAAGTTCTTTGATGAAAAGATTTTTACAGTAGCTCCTATCCAACTTCCTATGTCAGGAAATATTGTGTAAACAAATTGACCCCCATACTTATAGATGCAGATCGATTTTATGTTTTTGCATCTTCATAAAACGTAAACATTTTCTCCGACAAATTACGATGGTGGAGTTTCTCAAGATTTATTTCTCTCCGCACTAAGAAACGTAAACAACATAAGCGTCAAAAATCAAGATCTTGATCTTTTAATACACATTTTCCATGACTTGAAATCTTTGACCTTCCATCAAGGTCATTCAAACAGTTCAAAGTGTACCCGTAAGCATCTTTCATTTTTTAGATATTTCAAGTCAGCAGGAATCATAAAATGTATACAGCCCCTGCTAAGTCACAGCTTGCATATGATGAAAGATATAAGCTGATTGTACCTCCGGGATGAAATTTCATGTATGGTGTGATGTTGTAAACACGGCCTTTAAGAACTGTCCACATTGAGTCTTCTGTATTGTGTTGTTTAACTTCACTTAAAGGTATAAGCCTCTTGTTTGATTGTCCCTTCAATCCTAAAATCATAAATTCCACCAAAATTTAAAAAATGCAAAAATTTCTTTTTTGGGGAAGTTTGTGTAAATAGAATTTACATAAACTACTTATATGTCAAAAAAAATAATCAAAACACACGTCCTTACAGATGTGAATTGTAGCTTTGAAACGGCAAAACTGTATGCAATATAGTTATAGATTCTTCAACCTTGAGTAGTATTTTCTAGTTTGTCATTTTCTAGTATTGATTTTCTGTGTTACATATCATATATTTTAAACAATCAAAATAAAGTAAAGATTCATTATGTTAGTATTTTATATTCTCATGTGATTCACCCAAAAGATTTCCTTTAAAATACATTTTGAAGTGACCTCCTTTGGATAAAGCCATCCTTTTAAATAATGTGTGTAGTCATTGAACTCAAATTTATAAGTGAACTTGTTTCTATTGGCTGGACGGAGTGCACCCAAATATCCTCATACGAAATTGTTTCTATAAATTGCTACATCACAAAGTAAGATTAAAAGGGCTCAAACTTTTGAACTATCGTACTTGTCCATTTCTTCTTTTTGCAAACCAAACATTTGCTTTTATGAAAATACGAAATAACTTCTATAGTTTGAAAGAACAAGTGAATTTGATTTACTTTGTAGAAATGTAAATGCATATAAACAGAGCAAAACATAGCACTTAACACTTCTGTTTCAAAAAGCTTAACCTTGCATACTGTAAGCTAAAGCTTTCTTATTGTTTATTGTTTTATTGCACTTTTCACAAGAATGACGATTAATTTATGCAACAGAGTTGATTACGGATTCAGAAATCAATCACTCAATTTCCACAATATTCCTACATATTAGATGCGATATGCGATATGAAGCAATTGGCGTACCTGCAAGATCAGGATGTGTGCGAGTAAGCTTGAGCCAATCAACTTGGCTATAACCAATTTGGTAAGGAACCTTAGCCCGAGATGTTGGCTTCCTCACACCAGTTTTGGGTCCCTGTGATGTACTAACCGAACTTCCAACATCTAATGCTGACCTTTTGGGAGGTTCGGTTGACTTTTTTTGTGACGATGCATCAATAACCTTATAAGTTAATGATCCAACTTTTTCTTGCTTTTCCAATCCAGCATTACTTCTTAAATTGTCACCCCAAATAGTACCACTACTCTTCTTGTCATCTTTTATACTCATACTGCTAACATCTGGAAAACCTTTTGGTTCAATATTGTTCTGGTCACTAACCTAAATAGTAATAATAATCGATATGAATGAATCATTTAAGGTGTTATGTATAAGGACTGACCCTAAGTTTACAGCTAAAAAGACAATTTGCAGATAACTTACCTGACAAAAGGTAAAATCGTCATCGTTATTTGTCTCATCCATTATGGCGCCCCAAAAAAAGTTGAATCGGATTGGTCACTACCGTGTTTCTCTATCTACAATCCGAGTTGTCTGGAAAAAAATTAGATGAAAACTTCATCAACTACACAATATAAGTAAATGGTATGGATGATGCACTTATACCCCTAAAACCAACACTGGGAAATAATTTGTTTGGAAAGCATTTGCTTACACTAACATATATGTAACATCTTCCAAATGAGTTTCTATATCAAGTCAGACATAAACTTGAGGCAAACAATTGCTCGTGTTATATGCTTCAACAGACATATGAAACAGGTAGAGAATGCAATTTGATGAACAACAACAAAGATCAAACTTAAGTTAGGGTACAATGATTAAAGAAGATGCTGATCACTCTTCCAGCAAACAATTCAGATAAGCTTTACATTCTCATAATATTTTCTCGATCTGTAAGTTAGAGTCTAGGTATTCCAAAAGCCTATGTAATCTATTCATAGGGATGAGAATCATGTTTCATTGACTAAGAAATTATCATAGTCATCAAACCGAAACTAACGAGTGGTCCAATAGAAGAAAACAATGAACTAATGCAAACCTGGCATAGAGAAGTTGTCCTAGAGGATCAAGATAACCGGAAAAAAGTAATCATATTAGAAAAACTAAGTTCTACAACTTATCGCCGTTCGATCAAAAGTAAGTACTGTAATTATGCAATATCGGTCTCAGCTTAGGGCTTAGTACTTAGATTCGTTTACCAAACCTAAACATATACTCTTTCTGACCTAAACATTGAACGGAAAATCTTGATACAGCAAAATGAAGAAATGTTTCAACATGACAAAACTTTATTTAAGATTATCGATTCACATGAAAAAAGGGCATATTACACTGTTTTTAAAATGAACAAAAAAGATTTATTAAAACTATACAGGCCCTTGTAATTTGTTAATGAAGCTTAATTAGTCAACTTAGAGCATCAAATTAACATGAATATATAACAATTATAGCAAATACACTTGTAAAACTAACTAAGATAACATAAAAAGAAACCCTAAAGGGCTGTCTACTTTTTTTTTTTTTTTTTGATTAAATCCTAGATGGCAGAACGGGTATCGAATGACTATATGCAGTAATTTTAACTAAAAAATCTGAATGATAAAAATAACTATTTTACCCTAGTCTAAATAATTTCCTATTTATTTAACCAAAGGAGGACGCTTTCTGTAAAACATGGGACTAAAGTTATGAACACATATGAATTCTCAGTGGGACTAAAATTATACACAAAACATGAAATCCAATTTATATAATTGCACAACGCATTATGCTAAAACTAAAAATTTGTCATAATCAACCAAAAAACTCTCATAGATCATATCAGATTGATATGTTTACAATTTTCAGATCCGAAACATGAAATGGAAATATGGATATACCATATATACATACAAATATGACAGACGACAAAATTGATAAACCGAAGACGGAAACGAAAAGTACATGTACGCATTGGCGGATCCAGAAATTTTCATCACGGGGGGGCAAAAGTTAACACTTAAAAAAATTTTGATAGAAAATTTACTGAACTTGGTGTTTGTAATATTTTTTTTGAGAAAAAGTTCAAAATGTACTAATAGAGGGGGTCATTTTAATGTTTTTTATTCATAACGAGCTCTTTCTAGGGGGGCCTAATCACATTTAGTGTTGGATTATGTAAAAAATATACATGTAATTACACTATAAGTCTACAATCATGGGGGGCCCTGGACCCCCATCCCATCAAACCAAATCCGCCCCTTGTACGACTGTGCAGCAGCTACCGACGGTGGCGATGAATTTTATTATTAATAATAAATGGCGATTTATCGATAAAACATACGAAAGTAAAATAGAAAATGGAGGTACCTGATTTGCAGTAGAGAAATCAAAGAAGAAGACGATAAATTAATTTTATTATTAGCAGGCTTTGAACAAATGCGGAAATCGAATCGAATATAAATAAATATATATTCTATGTATATGCCCTTGAATTTATTTAATGCTTGAAATTGACCCCAATACTTTGAAAAATTACACATTGCGATCCTTATACTTATTTACATATTTCATATTTTAACCTTGACTTGCATCGATGTATAAAAAAAAATTGGTATTTGATCCGTTTGGTGTTTGTTACGTACTTAAATGTTTTTTTGCAAGCATCAGATTGCATTTGTCTTTAAAAAGAGGAAATAGTTCGATTTAGGTAACCAACTTGTTGTTTATATGACAAAATCAGATTGCATTTGTCTTGAAAAAGAGGAAATAGTTCGATTTAGGTAACGAACTTGTTGTTTATATGACATGAAATGTTTCATTTATATAATATATATTTACCTATTGCAGTCTCATCCTAGCCTTTGTAATGTTGAATCTAGTTTTGTGGGGTCAAGGTCATCACGTATCGGATCAAAGCCAGCCTCTTTGTACCGTACGTGTGGGTACTATTAAACTAAACGGAGTGAAACACTTGGTTTTAGATATTTATAAGAAATTAAAATTGGAGTCGTGGAGGGTATGGTTATATTTGTTTACTCATCTACCTTGAATGCTCAAGTCTGATTTCTTTATTTGCCATTTGGCTCTGCGTTTATGGAAGGATCGTTTATGGTTACACCAAGTCAGGGACTTCAGCTGGCCGGTGGATCATAGAAGTTAACCAAGTAATAGTAAAGAAGACCATTAACAAAATTTATCAACAAAATGATGAAGTATAAAACATTTTTATAGTGCACTTGTTTGTCACAATCCCATGCTACTTTTGGCAGTTCGACATCGGTGATTCCGTGCATAAACAACAACGAATATCAAATATCAAGAGAAAAGGTACATGGCTATGTTTTTATGCTATCTCCAAGTGCTCAACCGTGTTGCAGGAGTGATCATATGACTTCACAAAGGTAAATCTATGTCAAGCATAAAGTATATCCTATTATTGAGGGTATTTCCCATGAATATTACAAGAATACAATACACTTATTTATATTGCAAAACTAGCATCTAGGGTATTACAATAATGGGCCAAGCTATCGATAATACATGGGCTTAATATGCCCCCGCAGTTTGAGCAGGAGGTTGACGAACGCTTAAACTGGATCTGAACTCGGTAAACAATGGAGTAGGTAGCCCTTTGGTGAAGATGTCTGCATACTGGTAACGTGATGGGACATGCAAAACTCGGACGGCACCCGTAGCAACTTTATCACGAACGAAATGAATGTCTATCTCAATGTGTTTCGTCCTCTGATGTTGAACAGGATTGGAGGAAAGATATACTGCACTGACGTTGTCACAATAAACAATGGTGGCTTTGGAGAGAGGTGCATGAAGTTCTCGCAGAAGGTTGCGGAGCCATGTAGTTTCAGCGACTGCATTAGCGACGCCACGGTATTCGGCCTCGGCACTGGATCGTGAGACAGTGTGTTGTCGTTTGGAGGACCATGAGAGTAAGTTATCACCGAGGAACACACAATAGCCGGAAGTGGAGCGTCGAGTGGATGGACAACCAGCCCAATCGGCATCCGAGTATGCTGTAAGGGTGGCTGTAGTGGAAGTGTATAGTTGTAGGCCATGATCAAGAGTGCCCCGAAGATATCGAAGTATGCGCTTGAGAGCTGTAAAATGAGGCTCTCGAGGGTCATGCATGTAGAGGCATATCTGCTGAACAGCATATGTTAAGTCTGGTCTGGTAAACGTGAGGTACTGGAGAGCACCGGCCAGGCTGCGAAACAGTGTGGGATCAAACACAGGGGCACCATCGGGTCCAAGCTTGGAATCAGTGTCGACCGGGGTTCTACAAGGATTACATTGTAACATGTGAGCCCGTTCAAGAATTTCAGTGGCATATTTCTTTTGGGATAGAAACATGCCGGTGATGTCACGATGAACAGATATGCCCAAGAAATAATTTAAAGTTCCAAGATCGGTCATGGAAAATTCTTGATGCAGAGAGGAGATGATGCTCTGAAGTAAAGTTGTAGAGGATGCAGTAAGTATGATGTCGTCTACATAAAGGAGAAGGTATGCAATATCCGATCCTTTGCGAATGATGAATAATGATGAGTCACATCGACTATGTTGAAATCCAACACGAGTTGCATACCCTGCAAATCGTTGAAACCAGGCGCGAGGTGCTTGTTTAAGACCATACAACGATTTTTTGAGAAGACAAACATGATTTGGGTGTTCTGGATCTGAAAAACCCGGTGGTTGATGCATGTATACGGTTTCTGCTAAATTCCCATTTAGAAAAGCATTTTTAACGTCAAGTTGGTGGACCGGCCAACTTCGGGATACCGCAAGACTAAGAACAGTGCGAATGGTTGCCGGTTTGACAACCGGGCTAAAAGTTTCATCACAATCAATCCCAATTTGTTGACTTCTCCCATTTGCAACTAGACGAGCTTTATACCTGCTAAGAGTGCCATCTGCAAGAAGTTTATGCTTAAAGAGCCACATGGAACCGACAATGTTAGTATTAGGGGGTCGCGGTACAAGAACCCACGTACTATTTCTAATAAGTGCATTATATTCGTCTGCCATTGCCTGTCGCCAGTTAGGGTCTTTGAGGGCAAGGTTGGGAGATTTTGGAAGTGGTGATATAGTGGTGGTGTGAAGGTTGAGTTTGTTGATGGGTTTAGTTGTGCCAACTTGTGACCGCGTGACCATTGGATGGGTAGTGGTGGTGGTGGTTAAGTTTGATTGGGTGGTGGATGTTGTGGTTGTGTTAGATTGAGTGGTGGGTGTAGGAGAGGCGGAGGATGGAGGGGTAACATCTGTAGTGGATACGGGTGTGGGTGGGGAAATGGGTGTTTCATGTTGAGTGTTTTGAGTTGGAGGTGGATTTTGAGAGGTGGGTGGAGTGGTTAGAAGGGTTCGAGAGAGAAGATTGGGTTCGTCGATGTTGTCTAGGAATGTGTATGATGGTGGTTGATGAGGTGTCATGGACCCAAAAGGGAAGACAGATTCATTAAAAGTTACATGGCGGGATATGATGATTTTGTTGGTGGCAAGGTCAAGACACCGAAAGCCACGGTGGTTTGACGGGTAGCCAAGAAAGATGCAGGGGTGGATCGCGGAGCAAGTTTGTTGGTTGTGTTGAGGTGAGGATAGCAGAGACAACCAAAGATTATGAGAAGAGAGTAGTTAGGAGGTTTGTTGAAGAGTTTGATGTAAGGGATGTTATTTTGAATTGCTGTAGACAGGAGAAGGTTGAGTAAGTGAGTGGCCATATAAAGAGCTTCAACCCAGAAATGAGGAGGGAGATGAGCTTGGAAGAGTAGAGTGCGAATTGTGTTGTTGATGGTACGTATCATGCGTTCAGATTTACCATTTTGTTGAGAGGTTTTAGGACATGAAAAACGGAGTTGGATGCCATTGGTGTTAAATAAATTACGAAGGGCGGTGTTGTCAAATTCACCGCCATGATCACATTGAAACGATTTTATTTCACATTTGAATTGAGTTTTAACATAAGCACGGAAATCTAAAAATTTAGTAAATGCATCAGATTTGTTGTATAAAGGATAAACCCATAAATAATGCGAATAATGGTCAAGAAAAAGTACATAATATTTAAACCCACTCAGACTTGAAACGGGTGAGGTCCACAAGTCTGAGTGTACAATGTCAAAAACTGAATCAACAATAGTGTTTGAACTAGAAAATGGAAGTCTCACATGTTTACCAAGTTGGCATGCATGACAAAGCACGGGAGACTTCGTTTTATTACATAAAATGAAATTACTAGAAATAAGAGTACGTAAAACATTGTCTCCTAGGTGACCGAGACGTTGATGCCATGTTGAAGGGCTTATTGATAAAAAAGCTGTAGGTTTGGTGGGCTTGGTCACGGGATACAAGTCTCCGGTGCTATCACATCGGAGAAGGATATGTCGGGTCCAGTAATCCTTCACAGAAAAACCAAACTCGTCAAATTCAATGGTGCATTTATTGTCTCTTGTGAATTTTCGAACAGAAATTAAGTTTTTAATAATAGTGGGTGTAACAAGAACATTATGTAAGTGGAGGGGTCGGTGTATTGATGGCACTATGGCATGACCAGTGTTGGTGACAGGTATTGATTTCCCGTCACCAACAAAAACAGACGGATAAATACACTTATTAAGAACAGTATGAAGGTTACCTGTATGAGAATTTAAATGAGTCGTGGCCCCCGTGTCCATGTTCCACTCGCCATTCCCCATGTCTTGTAATGTGAGAGTACTGAAAGCTTGAGGCAAATATGTCTCCTGTGATGAAGCATGCGTACTAGATGGTGGAGAAGGCCCAAGAATACCACTGTTACCATGTTGTATTGCATTAGTGGTCCATGTTAAAGGTTGGGCTGTATTGTTGGCCCACACATGTTGAGGAGTGGGGCTAGTATAAAAGGCCCGTTGATTGGGAGCTGGGCCAGCCCATGCTGACTGCTGATTTTGGGCTGAAGGCAAAGGAGAGGCCCAGTAACGTTGTTGTTGTGCAGTTGGGTTTCGATTGGGATGCCTATTGGGCCCAGCCATGTTAGATGTCTGACTTTGTTGCTGTTGGCGAGACTGACCTTGGCGTGTTCCACCGGTACGTGCGATAGATCCCATGGGAGGTGATTGATGAAGTTTCGTTGGTTGCCAATGGAGAAACCTGCATTGATCCCCGAAACGACAAGATCCACGGGCAAAATTACGACAAGGAGTAGGTGTTTGGTTGCGAGTGTTAGACGTAGCGACAAGGGCGGTTGGAGCCGAGGTGTTGTCATGTCGGTTTTCTTCGGGTGAGTTGAGATCACTTTCTTCCAACAGAAGCATAGTACGAAAAGCATTGAGGTTTGGAAGAGTCTCTTTATGACGAATAATACGGGCAAACTGACTATACTTTTCTCGAATCCCATTTAAAGCATGCATAACAAGATCTTTTTCTGGTATTGGAGAGCCAAGATTCTTTAACAGATCAGACGTCTTTTTTATTTTTGTGAAGTATTCTGTCACCGTAAGATTCCCGATTCGAACATTCCTCAAGTCATTGTTAATTTGCATGATTCTCGCATCTTTGTTGTCATGAAAAACTGATTTGATGTGCTCCCAAACATCCTTTGCACTAGCATCTGGTGTGAGGACCATGTCAAGAATTCCTTCTGAAATTGTTCCATATAACCAAGATTTCACGAGATGTTCAAGTTCTGCCCACTCGGGGTCATTGGCTTCTTCACTCGAGGAGGTTCCGTTTAAAATTTTCATCACACCATAACTCATACAATGAGTCTTAAATAGCTCACACCATGAGTTGTAGTTATGCTTTTCAAGATCGAGAATGATAGGTACGTGGGCTTTAATGTTAGTGACGGTGAAGGGTTTGGTTGTACGAGATATTGAGGGTGTGGGATCGCTGCCAGTCATGATGGATCAATGGAGGAGTATGGTGGCTTGGTAGGGTTTCTTGAAGATTAGCAGGTAGAATTTTGGAGGAGGAGAATCACAGATCGTAACAGAAGGAATAAGGGTGGAAAGAATATTTGATTGAGTGATTTTAGGAGGTATTAGTCAAAGAAGATTTGGTCAGGCTTTTGGACAGCTCTGATACCATATTATTGAGGGTATTTCCCATGAATATTACAAGAATACAATACACTTATTTATATTGCAAAACTAGCATCTAGGGTATTACAATAATGGGCCAAGCTATCGATAATACATGGGCTTAATATATCCGAGTCGTTAATGTCACATTTGTCTTACTAAAAGTGTAACAAATGATGCAAGTGAGATAATCATGGTTTGGTGCATGCTGATTTTTATGCAATTGATGCTCCATGTTCCATAATTCAGATGCAGTATGGAAATTTAGTTCTGATTTTGTTACTTTTTATATTTTATGTAGTTATTATCAATTATTGCATATATATTTAAAATGCAAAATAATTGAGGGATTAGTGTCTTGAAATGAATCAAATTTGAACACGAACTATTTTTTGTTTAATTATGTGTATCCAACTTTCAAAAATTACATTCTTTCATTTTACTCACAATTTCAACCTTTGAAACAAATAAAACAATTACGTTATTCGATCTTAACTTATTTATGTTATTATTAATGACAGTATTACTGTATTAGTACAAGCTCTTGGGTTATTTTTTTTCTGGCCTATTTAAGGACAGCCGTGAACAAAAACCGGGTTGGGTCAAACCCGACCCGCCCCGAAACCTGAACCGGGTTCTAGTCAACAAATTGAAACCGGCTAGTTGACCAACCCGATCCGAACCCGACCCGGGTTTTTTAAATAATTCAATCGGGTTAAAACCGGTTTTTTCGGGTTTTCAACCGGTTTTCCAACCCGACCCGATTTCAACCCGGGTTCAACCCGATTTCGAATTCTAGAAACCCAACCCGGTTATGTACCCGGCGGGTACTCACAAAACCCGAACCGGGTAGGGTCAAACCCGGGTTTGACCGGGTTGGGTTTTCGGGTTTGACTCGGGTAGGGTTTAAAAACCGGTTTTTTTGAACACCCCTATTTAAGGATAGTGAATTAGTGATTGATGGGCCACAAGATTGGAGTTATTGGGCTCGACTCTCCGAGGCTGTTGGGCTAAGGGATACTCAACAAGCAAATAATGACATAAATAATTCTCCAAGGTGACGCTTAACATATATAAATTTCTAAGTTCGAGAAGCAAAAGAATATATCGAGAATGGAACAATTCTGCAAGTATAATCACCCCATTAGATTCACTTAATGTATCTAATATATGTTCTTCTCTTACAACTTTTGGAGTTGATTTTCTTCGATTTTTGTAGTTGTGATTGTTTGTCTTTGTTTTCGTCTTTGTATAAAATCATTCATCGAAGACAGAACACTTTAAAACTCTCAGTTTGTTGTTTCTTTTTTCCTCTTTCGAAACAACTTAAGATAGAATAGTGTAAGTCTTTAAACTAAAAAAGAAAAGATAGCGTGATCGTGTATGCAATCGTTGCGACGAATCAAAGATTTGTTACCTTTATCACCACATGGAATGTGCGAGTTTATACCAGCATTACATGCTATGTTTTCTTAGAAACAGTACCTTAATTTATCTAAAGAAACAAAACTATTTTACTCCAATTATATGAAAAATAATAAAAAAAAACAAGTATCCATCCCATTTCATATTTCATAATTATGATAAATGTAAACAAAACACATGGACTTATCCAAAAGTTTATTGAAAATATATGAAAAGTAAGAGCACTCCCATAAAAAATTAGAAACTCAAAACGATTTAATACGATGGAAAAGCTGTACTTCTTCCGTTATATAATAAGTTTCCACGATGAATTGTTACAAAATCTAAAAAGTTAGATTATCTGGTAGTGAAAATGACACTTTAACACTTACTTTTACAAAGACTCCCATGTATAAATTTTGACTCTCGTATATAAGTTTTGAGAAAAAATATAGGGTAGGGTTCAAATGAGAATAGAAATTTGTGTGAGAATGAGGGAACCAATGATATCAAGCCATGTGTACAAAGAGAATGTTTCACATTTACAAAACTCATTTACCCCCAACATCAATTATCTCACAAACGACAAATCGAAAAATTATGAAATTTGCACCATTAAATTCGTCGTTTTCTCCTCTTCGATTTGCCGTCCCTCAAGACATACTTTCGAAAAGTTTTTTTTTTTTATTTTTTTGGTGGGTTTCACATTTACTAACACATGTGTTAAAGCGTTGCGTTTAGGGTTTAGGGTTTGGGGTTTAGGGGTTAGGGTTTAGGGTTTGAGGTTTGGGGTTTCGGGGAGGGTTTAGGGTTTGGGGTTTAGGGGTTAGGGTTTAGGGTTTGAGGTTTGGGGTTTCGGGGAGAAACCCCAAACCTCAAACCCTAAACCCTAACCCCTAAACCCCAAACCCTAAACCCTAAACGCTTTACAAAAAGCTAAACCCTAAATCTTTCTAAACCCTAAACCTTGAACCCCTTCTAAACCCTAAACCCTTATAAACCCTAAACCATAAACCCTACTAAACCCTAAACCTAACCCTAAACCCTAACCTTAACCACAAATTAAATGTACAACTAATCACTAACACATGTGTTACTAATTTGTGAAACCCACCAAAAAATAAGAAAAAAAAAAGTTGTCAAAAGTATGCCTTGAGGGACGGCAAATCGAAGAGGAGAAAACGCTGAATTTTATGTTGCAATTTTGTAACGCCCCAAAATTTGTAAGTTTAAAACTTTAAATATACAATTTTGATTATATAAGTTAGTGGGACTAACTATGTAAACTATTTTATGCCCATAGGACATGTAATATTATGAAATATGTGTTGAGGGACTAAATATGGCAAGTACTATAAGTTAAGGGGTTTAAATGAAATATGCAGTATAAAACTTAGTTCTGTAAACTTCTACTGCATTTTTACATTTGAAAACTAAAAAGATACGTACTATATGTTTGTGTGAAGTCGGTTAAGGAAGAACAAGAACAAAGATCCAAAATTTGTTAGGGTTTTGTGGAATTGAAGCTTCTAACTTCAAATTTACAACTTCTAAGGTATGATTAACAATATCTTCTTGTTTAATTAGATGATTATGTGTGAAATTGAGTTATGGGGATAAACCCTAACTTAAGGAAAGTAACGGGTAATTGGGTATTAAGGTTTCATACATGATGAAGAACATGTCTTTATACTTAATTCATGATTTGAATCAAGTTGTGTAAACCCTAGCTTCTTGAAATTAAAGGCTTAATGGGTTAATGAATTATATATGTTTCTTACACATGATTAAGTTATGAAGTAGGTTTAAATGATGTTAATTTTTATAAAAGAACTCATAACCTTGTGTTTATGAGTAAATGAATGATTTTGATTATGTAAATGATGATAGTAATTGGTAATTGATGAAAGAATAATGATTTGATGAATGAATTCATTAATTAGCATGTTGAATTATATTCCTTGTGTAAAGGAAATGAAAGTCATGTATAAATGGGTAAATGATATATGATGAATATGATTATACACTAAGAGATGATGCTCTTGGTGATTATTGATGAAATTGATGATGTGATAATGATAATTACCCATTTATACATGATTATGAGTAAAGTGTATGAAACATATGATGAGATCTTATGATGAAATTAATACTTGTATAATATGATACAAGTAATGAATTGGAGGTTGAGTATGAATTGGATATAGGTGTTAAGTGAATTAACATCTATGTTATATGATGAATGATTATTGAATGTGTAATTGATATGTGTTTATATGATTATATGAATAGGTGATAAAAGTATGCCAAGTGTTACAAGTGATTGGTTGTATGGGCTATCGCGAGGTAAGTTAATGGATGATGCTATCTTTCTTCAAGTAATGCTTGTTCCATTTACTTGGAAGGACCGGTAATGGATATGTCATTTACTTGATGTGCTATGATTATATACCGGGGTGTAGGCCCGAAGATGTTAATTCTTGCGGGAATTAGCATATGATATTATGGATCCTTAATATACGTATGTTGAATTGATATTGATGATCATTGATAGCCCATTGCTTACTAAGCTTTATGCTTACTTTATCATGTTTATATGTTTTTAGGTGAGCCAAGTGGGAGCCAACGGGATCCGGGCAAACGGCCCGAAGGTTGCTAGTGGTGGAGCTTGTTTCATTGTCGGTAACAAGCTTATCCCTTGATCATGCTCTTGATGTTGATGTCACCCCTTTTTGTTAAGAAAACATGGTTTTGTCACATGTTGTTAAAAGTCAAGGTCTTGTTATGTGGATGGTCAAAGTCAAACTTGATATGGTATTGAAGTCAAACTAGTCAATGAGTTGGGTCAATGATCATTGAAGTTTTGGAATGATAATCTTGAACCCTTGATGTAAATGATGTAAATATTGTAGTTTATGGAAATTTTGATGTTCATGGTTAAATTGGAGTATAGATAGTGAAATTGGCCTAAGTTGACTTAGAATAGTCAAATGAAAGTGAATTGAGAGTTTGAATGGTGGTTACATGGGTAAAGACCCAAATGGGTCATAAAAGTGCCCAAATGGGTCACTTAATGAGTAAATGACTAGAATAGGTTGGGGTTATGATATGACGAGTATAAATATTGCACTAAGTCCTAAATATGGTATTAGAAATGTGGTAAAAAGGTTGAAGTCTAATGTTGGATGGATTGGAATTTGGTATGTCTTTAGAATGGGTCGAAAATGACCATAAAGAGGTCACTAGTCCAATTCTTGATAAAACGCGAATTTACGAAAAGTGAAAATTGGGAAATGTTTGAAATATCATTTTACGCGTGCCTGCAAATTTTCATGGTCATTGGAATTGTCATTTTCAAGATATGCACGTTTGAAGTTCGATAAATGGTAATATGGACAGCAGGCTTGATTCCCGGGGAATGGGAGTCATTCCTGGGGAATCCGACTCAAATTGTTAACAGCATGCTTCATTCCTGGGGAATGGGAGTCATTCCTGGGGAATCTCTTAGAAATTCAACATTTTCTTATTTAAATCCTTATTTGATTGAGGGAATGATACAACAAGTCTACAATGTCATATTTTAAATGTAGGACCTTATGAAAAAAAAAAAAAAAAAAAATTTGTTCTAAATTTCGGGGTGTTTCAAGTTGGTATCAGAGCTTGGTTTAAGGGATTCGGGTATCCACCATTAGTGGGTACTTGATCTTAAGCCATTATTATTTATGTTGAGCATGATTATTTATGATGACTAATTATTATGATTATGTGCAATAGTGAAGCTTGATAAAATGAACTGATATGATTTCCCTGTAGAGAACCGTTTGATAATATGTTAAAGATTTGAATAGTTCTTATTGAACTTTAATACGTTAGAAATTGTTGGAAGGAGATAAGAACCCCGATGTGTGGACAGGTACCTTAATTGTTAATATTAAACCTGCATACATACTGTTTAATTCGGGTGTTCAAGAGCGTTAGTATTTAAAAATGTATACGAAACAAGTTGATTTTATGAGTAGTTCTAAATGAACATAAGTATGCCTGAAAGTGTTAAAGAAAACATGAAAGTATATAATGTGGGCATACCTATAGAAAATAAAGGAATGTGAACAGATAATTGATTTGATAATTGTATAGATACGTGTAAAAGAGTATGTTTACATATTCATTTATATTAGTTCAGGTGTGTAGAAAATTGCTAATATGTATATTGGCAATATGTTATGAGTTGGACGAAATAATTGTTAACTTATGTTAGCCACAACTGATATGATGATATATGTTATATGTGTATGAGAATACTGAATGATCAGAAATACTGACTTATGTCAGTTGTTCTATAAAGAACGTTATGTGGAATGATAAAGGGCAGAGGCAGTAATGAATGCCTCATAAATATAATTTGAATGATTATGTAAAGTATAAGTATTAGAGGTAGTAATTAATACCTCTTACGTGATGTTGACTGACTAAGTAGAATTGTTTGCCACTATGAAAATAGTTTTGTGACCGGCAACTTATAATTTAATTATTATTGTTGCTGAATTGTTGCATTATGTGTTATATGTTTAAGTGAATGACAGTCATTGTGAGAATCAGTGATATGAAGTGGCCTAAAAGTGGAAGTGTGAATAACATAATATTGCTACGCCAGATCAACGCAGCTATATTATGCTACCACATAAAATTATTGAGGCTGCCAAATATCAGAGAGACTTAATGTGACCGTGTTATGAAAATGTGTAAGGTGTGTATTGATTCTTATTGAGTAAAGTATGAATAAAATGAATGCACATTTGTGCATGATTATATGGAACGTATTTGTAGTAGTGTCACACTAAATTAAATAGATCGAGTTATAGTGTGATGTTTACGTGGGACTTTAGTCCACTTGGGTGATGACATATAGTCGTTACCTTGAAATAGTTGTTGTGTATGGAAATTTAATTTGAAAATTTTAATAAATGTGTTATTATTACCCTTAATAGTTCCCTTAGGCAGGATGCCTTCCTATAGAGAAAAATGTAGAGAAACATGGTCAGTCTGGTATGTCATCCTCACTGGGGGAGGATGTTGACAGGAATGAGTATGTGTTGCAATTAGAGGATATACCTAATGTTGCTTGTAGCACAGGTATGGTTATTGCGAGTTTTAGTTATGTCATTTGGATTAATATGGATTATCCAAAGTTGTAATGATGATTTCTTGAAATTCAAAGAATTCTTGGATTAATTGTAGAGTAAACAACAGAATTTAGTCTTTTGACATTGAAACAGTTTTTGAGTCAGGTTGCTATTTCAGTATTACATTGATTGGATGGTACTACAATGCGATAATGGTACGGATCATTGAAGGATTTGGTATATTTTTCGAAGGAGTTTTTAACTGAGTCAGTGTTGATGGTTAAACTTATAAATAATTTTAATGGAGAAATTTGATATTATTCGGGGAAAAGATAATGTGGTTGTAGATTGTATTATGTTATAAAAGACTTGTGACAGGATTTACCTCATATGTTTGGAATTTTCCTGACTTAGTGGATTGATTGAAAGCTATTTAGCTTGAGACATTGATGGAATGATTATAGAGGATTAAAGACTGTTCAGTCTTGTGTTTAAATTCATTTGAAGGAGAATTTCGAAAGATGATTTTAATCGAGACTTATAAATTTGGATTTATTGTTCATCCGAGAAATGATTATATGGTGTAATGACCTGAATCTATTATATAGATGGGATTTATAACTAATCTTCCACGGATATCATGGAACTATGAAATGACATGATATTGCCGAAATGGAAACCAAATTTGTGAGCAAGATTTTAATTGTTGGAGTAAATTACTATTGGGAGCTTTGATATTAATTGTTAAAAAGCAAGATGGCACCATGTATATGTATGTTGATTTCAGAGAAGTGAACAAGGTTACCATTGAGAATGGGTACCTTTTTAACTAGGATTGATGTCTTATTCGATTGGTGAACAAGGTGCTAGCTTTTCTCAAAGAGTGAATTATGTCTTGATTATGCTTTATGGTTTGACCAATGCTCCTATCGTTTTTGTAGATCTCATGAATTTAGTATGATGAATTGTGCTCGATGAATTGAAATGGTATTCAGTGATAATATTCTTATCTATTCTAAATCTGCTGATGAGCAGGATATTCAGTTAACACAGATAGGACAGATTTGGAGAATTGAGAGACTTTATGCCAACTTCTCCAAATATGAATTTTGACTTTGTGAGGTCCAAATTTTGGGTTATGTAATGAATAGTCAAGGTATTATATCGATTCTGAAAATGTTAAGGTGTAAAGTATTAAGGATCAATTTAATGATATTGTTGCGGATTCCTGAGGTGGAAAGACACACTATGAAAGAATATAGATATTCTATTCATCCTGGTGCAATAGATATGTACCATGAATTGAAAGTTGATTATTGGTGATCTGGGATGAAGCGTGAAAGTTTATAAATGTGAAACTGAGTTTGATTTGTCTACAGATTTGGTTGGCAAAATGCAACTGTTGAAAATACCTGTATGGAAAAGAGAGCACATTACTATGGATTTTATCATTAAATTTCCCAAAATTCCATGTCATCATGACAATAATTGGGTGATAGTGGATCGGTTGACGAAAAGTGCTCTATTTTTGCCTGTTAAGGAACTTATAATTTTAAGGCACTTGCTGATTTATATATCTAAGAGGTTGTAGTACGACATGGTATGCCTATTATATTGTCTCTGACAAAGATAGTAGAATCATTTTTAGACTATGGATTAAATTTCAAGAAGATATGAGTACTCGTATTTATTTAAGTACTGCATATCATGCTCAGATTGCAGAAAGAGTGAAAGAATAATCTAAACTTGGAAGACATATTGAGGACATGTACCAATGATTTTGGTGATAGCCGGAATACTTAATTAGTATTGGCTGAGTTTTTATAGAAATAGCTATTATGTGGGTATTAGAATGCCACATTATTAGATGTTCTATGGGAGAAAATATTGAACTCCAATATATTGGGGTGAATTTGGTTAGAAAAGATCTGAGAAATTCTAACATTGTTCAGAGAACGGTTAAAAATAGACCAGAATTGATAAAAGTCCTATATTGACAATCGGAGATTTTGTAATGCTATAAATATCTCCATGGAAAGATATTATCTAATTTAGAAAACAAGGAATGTTGAGTCCTCGGTTTATTGGATTTTTAAATTCTTAAAAAGGTTGGAAAGGTAACTTATCGCTTTGAGTTGCCTAATGAGTTAGCTGGAATTCATAATACTTTCATGTGTCCTATTTGAGGAAATGTATGGTTGATGAAACCGCTTATGTATCAATGGATGAAATTGAAATCAAGGATCGACTAAATTATATTGAGTAATATGTTATGATTCTTGATGAAAAGATTAAGAATCTGAGAAACAAAGAGATCAATTGTTATTATCTGGCTATACATTAGGAATGGATTGTGAGGACACAATCCTGAATAAGTGGGGGAGAGTTGTAACGCCCCAAAATTTGTAAGTTTAAAACTTTAAATATACAATTTTGATTATATAAGTTAGTGGGACTAACTATGTAAACTATTTTATGCCCATAGGACATGTAATATTATGAAATATGTGTTGAGGGACTAAATATGACAAGTACTATAAGTTAAGGGGTTTAAATGAAATATGCAGTATAAAACTTAGTTCTGTAAACTTCTACTGCATTTTTACATTTGAAAACTAAAAAGATACGTACTATATGTTTGTGTGAAGTCAGTTAAGGAAGAACAAGAACAAAGATCCAAAATTTGTTAGGGTTTTGTGGAATTGAAGCTTCTAACTTCAAATTTACAACTTCTAAGGTATGATTAACAATATCTTCTTGTTTAATTAGATGATTATGTGTGAAATTGAGTTATGGGGATAAACCCTAACTTAAGGAAAGTAACGGGTAATTGGGTATTAAGGTTTCATACATGATGAAGAACATGTCTTTATACTTAATTCATGATTTGAATCAAGTTGTGTAAACCCTAGCTTCTTGAAATTAAAGGCTTAATGGGTTAATGAATTATATATGTTTCATACACATGATTAAGTTATGAAGTAGGTTTAAATGATGTTAATTTTTATAAAAGAACTCATAACCTTGTGTTTATGAGTAAATGAATGATTTTGATTATGTAAATGATGATAGTAATTGGTAATTGATGAAAGAATAATGATTTGATGAATGAATTCATTAATTAGCATGTTGAATTATATTCCTTGTGTAAAGGAAATGAAAGTCATGTATAAATGGGTAAATGATATATGATGAATATGATTATACACTAAGAGATGATGCTCTTGGTGATTATTGATGAAATTGATGATGTGATAATGATAATTACCCATTTATACATGATTATGAGTAAAGTGTATGAAACATATGATGAGATCTTATGATGAAATTAATACTTGTATAATATGATACAAGTAATGAATTGGAGGTTGAGTATGAATTGGATATAGGTGTTAAGTGAATTAACATCTATGTTATATGATGAATGATTATTGAATGTGTAATTGATATGTGTTTATATGATTATATGAATAGGTGATAAAAGTATGCCAAGTGTTACAAGTGATTGGTTGTATGGGCTATCGCGAGGTAAGTTAATGGATGATGCTATCTTTCTTCAAGTAATGCTTGTTCCATTTACTTGGAAGGACCGGTAATGGATATGTCATTTACTTGATGTGCTATGATTATATACCGGGGTGTAGGCCCGAAGATGTTAATTCTTGCGGGAATTAGCATATGATATTATGGATCCTTAATATACGTATGTTGAATTGATATTGATGATCATTGATAGCCCATTGCTTACTAAGCTTTATGCTTACTTTATCATGTTTATATGTTTTTAGGTGAGCCAAGTGGGAGCCAACGGGATCCGGGCAAACGGCCCGAAGGTTGCTAGTGGTGGAGCTTGTTTCATTGTCGGTAACAAGCTTATCCCTTGATCATGCTCTTGATGTTGATGTCACCCCTTTTTGTTAAGAAAACATGGTTTTGTCACATGTTGTTAAAAGTCAAGGTCTTGTTATGTGGATGGTCAAAGTCAAACTTGATATGGTATTGAAGTCAAACTAGTCAATGAGTTGGGTCAATGATCATTGAAGTTTTGGAATGATAATCTTGAACCCTTGATGTAAATGATGTAAATATTGTAGTTTATGGAAATTTTGATGTTCATGGTTAAATTGGAGTATAGATAGTGAAATTGGCCTAAGTTGACTTAGAATAGTCAAATGAAAGTGAATTGAGAGTTTGAATGGTGGTTACATGGGTAAAGACCCAAATGGGTCATAAAAGTGCCCAAATGGGTCACTTAATGAGTAAATGACTAGAATAGGTTGGGGTTATGATATGACGAGTATAAATATTGCACTAAGTCCTAAATATGGTATTAGAAATGTGGTAAAAAGGTTGAAGTCTAATGTTGGATGGATTGGAATTTGGTATGTCTTTAGAATGGGTCGAAAATGACCATAAAGAGGTCACTAGTCCAATTCTTGATAAAACGCGAATTTACGAAAAGTGAAAATTGGGAAATGTTTGAAATATAATTTTACGCGTGCCTGCAAATTTTCATGGTCATTGGAATTGTCATTTTCAAGATATGCACGTTTGAAGTTCGATAAATGGTAATATGGACAGCAGGCTTGATTCCCGGGGAATGAGAGTCATTCCTGGGGAATCCGACTCAAATTGTTAACAGCATGCTTCATTCCTGGGGAATGGGAGTCATTCCTGGGGAATCTCTTAGAAATTCAACATTTTCTTATTTAAATCCTTATTTGATTGAGGGAATGATACAACAAGTCTACAATGTCATATTTTAAATGTAGGACCTTATGAAAAAAAAAAAAAAAAAAATTTGTTCTAAATTTCGGGGTGTTTCAAGTTGGTATCAGAGCTTGGTTTAAGGGATTCGGGTATCCACCATTAGTGGGTACTTGATCTTAAGCCATTATTATTTATGTTGAGCATGATTATTTATGATGACTAATTATTATGATTATGTGCAATAGTGAAGCTTGATAAAATGAACTGATATGATTTCCCTGTAGAGAACCGTTTGATAATATGTTAAAGATTTGAATAGTTCTTATTGAACTTTAATACGTTAGAAATTGTTGGAAGGAGATAAGAACCCCGATGTGTGGACAGGTACCTTAATTGTTAATATTAAACCTGCATACATACTGTTTAATTCGGGTGTTCAAGATCGTTAGTATTTAAAAATGTATACGAAACAAGTTGATTTTATGAGTAGTTCTAAATGAACATAAGTATGCCTGAAAGTGTTAAAGAAAACATGAAAGTATATAATGTGGGCATACCTATAGAAAATAAAGGAATGTGAACAGATAATTGATTTGATAATTGTATAGATACGTGTAAAAGAGTATGTTTACATATTCATTTATATTAGTTCAGATGTGTAGAAAATTGCTAATATGTATATTGGCAATATGTTATGAGTTGGACGAAATAATTGTTAACTTATGTTAGCCACAACTGATATGATGATATATGTTATATGTGTATGAGAATACTGAATGATCAGAAATACTGACTTATGTCAGTTGTTCTATAAAGAACGTTATGTGGAATGATAAAGGGCAGAGGCAGTAATGAATGCCTCATAAATATAATTTGAATGATTATGTAAAGTATAAGTATTAGAGGTAGTAATTAATACCTCTTACGTGATGTTGACTGACTAAGTAGAATTGTTTGCCACTATGAAAATAGTTTTGTGACCGGCAACTTATAATTTAATTATTATTGTTGCTGAATTGTTGCATTATGTGTTATATGTTTAAGTGAATGACAGTCATTGTGAGAATCAGTGATATGAAGTGGCCTAAAAGTGGAAGTGTGAATAACATAATATTGCTACGCCAGATCAACGCAGCTATATTATGCTACCACATAAAATTATTGAGGCTGCCAAATATCAGAGAGACTTAATGTGACCGTGTTATGAAAATGTGTAAGGTGTGTATTGATTCTTATTGAGTAAAGTATGAATAAAATGAATGCACATTTGTGCATGATTATATGGAACGTATTTGTAGTAGTGTCACACTAAATTAAATAGATCGAGTTATAGTGTGATGTTTACGTGGGACTTTAGTCCACTTGGGTGATGACATATAGTCGTTACCTTGAAATAGTTGTTGTGTATGGAAATTTAATTTGAAAATTTTAATAAATGTGTTATTATTACCCTTAATAGTTCCCTTAGGCAGGATGCCTTCCTATAGAGAAAAATGTAGAGAAACATGGTCAGTCTGGTATGTCATCCTCACTGGGGGAGGATGTTGACAGGAATGAGTATGTGTTGCAATTAGAGGATATACCTAATGTTGCTTGTAGCACAGGTATGGTTATTGCGAGTTTTAGTTATGTCATTTGGATTAATATGGATTATCCAAAGTTGTAATGATGATTTCTTGAAATTCAAAGAATTCTTGGATTAATTGTAGAGTAAACAACAGAATTTAGTCTTTTGACATTGAAACAGTTTTTGAGTCAGGTTGCTATTTCAGTATTACATTGATTGGATGGTACTACAATGCGATAATGGTACGGATCATTGAAGGATTTGGTATATTTTTCGAAGGAGTTTTTAACTGAGTCAGTGTTGATGGTTAAACTTATAAATAATTTTAATGGAGAAATTTGATATTATTCGGGGAAAAGATAATGTGGTTGTAGATTGTATTATGTTATAAAAGACTTGTGACAGGATTTACCTCATATGTTTGGAATTTTCCTGACTTAGTGGATTGATTGAAAGCTATTTAGCTTGAGACATTGATGGAATGATTATAGAGGATTAAAGACTGTTCAGTCTTGTGTTTAAATTCATTTGAAGGAGAATTTCGAAAGATGATTTTAATCGAGACTTATAAATTTGGATTTATTGTTCATCCGAGAAATGATTATATGGTGTAATGACCTGAATCTATTATATAGATGGGATTTATAACTAATCTTCCACGGATATCATGGAACTATGAAATGACATGATATTGCCGAAATGGAAACCAAATTTGTGAGCAAGATTTTAATTGTTGGAGTAAATTACTATTGGGAGCTTTGATATTAATTGTTAAAAAGCAAGATGGCACCATGTATATGTATGTTGATTTCAGAGAAGTGAACAAGGTTACCATTGAGAATGGGTACCTTTCTAACTAGGATTGATGTCTTATTCGATTGGTGAACAAGGTGCTAGCTTTTCTCAAAGAGTGAATTATGTCTTGATTATGCTTTATGGTTTGACCAATGCTCCTATCGTTTTTGTAGATCTCATGAATTTAGTATGATGAATTGTGCTCGATGAATTGAAATGGTATTCAGTGATAATATTCTTATCTATTCTAAATCTGCTGATGAGCAGGATATTCAGTTAACACAGATAGGACAGATTTGGAGAATTGAGAGACTTTATGCCAACTTCTCCAAATATGAATTTTGACTTTGTGAGGTCCAAATTTTGGGTTATGTAATGAATAGTCAAGGTATTATATCGATTCTGAAAATGTTAAGGTGTAAAGTATTAAGGATCAATTTAATGATATTGTTGCGGATTCCTGAGGTGGAAAGACACACTATGAAAGAATATAGATATTCTATTCATCCTGGTGCAATAGATATGTACCATGAATTGAAAGTTGATTATTGGTGATCTGGGATGAAGCGTGAAAGTTTATAAATGTGAAACTGAGTTTGATTTGTCTACAGATTTGGTTGGCAAAATGCAACTGTTGAAAATACCTGTATGGAAAAGAGAGCACATTACTATGGATTTTATCATTAAATTTCCCAAAATTCCATGTCATCATGACAATAATTGGGTGATAGTGGATCGGTTGACGAAAAGTGCTCTATTTTTGCCTGTTAAGGAACTTATAATTTTAAGGCACTTGCTGATTTATATATCTAAGAGGTTGTAGTACGACATGGTATGCCTATTATATTGTCTCTGACAAAGATAGTAGAATCATTTTTAGACTATGGATTAAATTTCAAGAAGATATGAGTACTCGTATTTATTTAAGTACTGCATATCATGCTCAGATTGCAGACAGAGTGAAAGAATAATCTAAACTTGGAAGACATATTGAGGACATGTACCAATGATTTTGGTGATAGCCGGAATACTTAATTAGTATTGGCTGAGTTTTTATAGAAATAGATATTATGTGGGTATTAGAATGCCACATTATTAGATGTTCTATGGGAGAAAATATTGAACTCCAATATATTGGGGTGAATTTGGTTAGAAAAGATCTGAGAAATTCTAACATTGTTCAGAGAACGGTTAAAAATAGCCCAGAATTGATAAAAGTCCTATATTGACAATCGGAGATTTTGTAATGCTATAAATATCTCCATGGAAAGATATTATCTAATTTAGAAAACAAGGAATGTTGAGTCCTCGGTTTATTGGATTTTTAAATTCTTAAAAAGGTTGGAAAGGTAACTTATCGCTTTGAGTTGCCTAATGAGTTAGCTGGAATTCATAATACTTTCATGTGTCCTATTTGAGGAAATGTATGGTTGATGAAACCGCTTATGTATCAATGGATGAAATTGAAATCAAGGATCGACTAAATTATATTGAGTAATATGTTATGAATCTTGATGAAAAGATTAAGAATCTGAGAAACAAAGAGATCAATTGTTATTATCTGGCTATACATTAGGAATGGATTGTGAGGACACAATCCTGAATAAGTGGGGGAGAGTTGTAACGCCCCAAAATTTGTAAGTTTAAAACTTTAAATATACAATTTTGATTATATAAGTTAGTGGGACTAACTATGTAAACTATTTTATGCCCATAGGACATGTAATATTATGAAATATGTGTTGAGGGACTAAATATGACAAGTACTATAAGTTAAGGGGTTTAAATGAAATATGCAGTATAAAACTTAGTTCTGTAAACTTCTACTGCATTTTTACATTTGAAAACTAAAAAGATACGTACTATATGTTTGTGTGAAGTCGGTTAAGGAAGAACAAGAACAAAGATCCAAAATTTGTTAGGGTTTTGTGGAATTGAAGCTTCTAACTTCAAATTTACAACTTCTAAGGTATGATTAACAATATCTTCTTGTTTAATTAGATGATTATGTGTGAAATTGAGTTATGGGGATAAACCCTAACTTAAGGAAAGTAACGGGTAATTGGGTATTAAGGTTTCATACATGATGAAGAACATGTCTTTATACTTAATTCATGATTTGAATCAAGTTGTGTAAACCCTAGCTTCTTGAAATTAAAGGCTTAATGGGTTAATGAATTATATATGTTTCATACACATGATTAAGTTATGAAGTAGGTTTAAATGATGTTAATTTTTATAAAAGAACTCATAACCTTGTGTTTATGAGTAAATGAATGATTTTGATTATGTAAATGATGATAGTAATTGGTAATTGATGAAAGAATAATGATTTGATGAATGAATTCATTAATTAGCATGTTGAATTATATTCCTTGTGTAAAGGAAATGAAAGTCATGTATAAATGGGTAAATGATATATGATGAATATGATTATACACTAAGAGATGATGCTCTTGGTGATTATTGATGAAATTGATGATGTGATAATGATAATTACCCATTTATACATGATTATGAGTAAAGTGTATGAAACATATGATGAGATCTTATGATGAAATTAATACTTGTATAATATGATACAAGTAATGAATTGGAGGTTGAGTATGAATTGGATATAGGTGTTAAGTGAATTAACATCTATGTTATATGATGAATGATTATTGAATGTGTAATTGATATGTGTTTATATGATTATATGAATAGGTGATAAAAGTATGCCAAGTGTTACAAGTGATTGGTTGTATGGGCTATCGCGAGGTAAGTTAATGGATGATGCTATCTTTCTTCAAGTAATGCTTGTTCCATTTACTTGGAAGGACCGGTAATGGATATGTCATTTACTTGATGTGCTATGATTATATACCGGGGTGTAGGCCCGAAGATGTTAATTCTTGCGGGAATTAGCATATGATATTATGGATCCTTAATATACGTATGTTGAATTGATATTGATGATCATTGATAGCCCATTGCTTACTAAGCTTTATGCTTACTTTATCATGTTTATATGTTTTTAGGTGAGCCAAGTGGGAGCCAACGGGATCCGGGCAAACGGCCCGAAGGTTGCTAGTGGTGGAGCTTGTTTCATTGTCGGTAACAAGCTTATCCCTTGATCATGCTCTTGATGTTGATGTCACCCCTTTTTGTTAAGAAAACATGGTTTTGTCACATGTTGTTAAAAGTCAAGGTCTTGTTATGTGGATGGTCAAAGTCAAACTTGATATGGTATTGAAGTCAAACTAGTCAATGAGTTGGGTCAATGATCATTGAAGTTTTGGAATGATAATCTTGAACCCTTGATGTAAATGATGTAAATATTGTAGTTTATGGAAATTTTGATGTTCATGGTTAAATTGGAGTATAGATAGTGAAATTGGCCTAAGTTGACTTAGAATAGTCAAATGAAAGTGAATTGAGAGTTTGAATGGTGGTTACATGGGTAAAGACCCAAATGGGTCATAAAAGTGCCCAAATGGGTCACTTAATGAGTAAATGACTAGAATAGGTTGGGGTTATGATATGACGAGTATAAATATTGCACTAAGTCCTAAATATGGTATTAGAAATGTGGTAAAAAGGTTGAAGTCTAATGTTGGATGGATTGGAATTTGGTATGTCTTTAGAATGGGTCGAAAATGACCATAAAGAGGTCACTAGTCCAATTCTTGATAAAACGCGAATTTACGAAAAGTGAAAATTGGGAAATGTTTGAAATATCATTTTACGCGTGCCTGCAAATTTTCATGGTCATTGGAATTGTCATTTTCAAGATATGCACGTTTGAAGTTCGATAAATGGTAATATGGACAGCAGGCTTGATTCCCGGGGAATGGGAGTCATTCCTGGGGAATCCGACTCAAATTGTTAACAGCATGCTTCATTCCTGGGGAATGGGAGTCATTCCTGGGGAATCTCTTAGAAATTCAACATTTTCTTATTTAAATCCTTATTTGATTGAGGGAATGATACAACAAGTCTACAATGTCATATTTTAAATGTAGGACCTTATGAAAAAAAAAAAAAAAAAAATTTGTTCTAAATTTCGGGGTGTTTCAAATTTTCATGATTTTTCGACTTACCGTTTGTGAGATATTTAATTTTTAAAAATGTGGAGGAGAGAGAATAAAGTGTGGAGGAGAGAGAATAAAGTGACACATGACAGAAATCTGTTGGTTCCCTCATTCTCACTGAAAATTGGTGTACTCATTTGAACCTTACTCAAAAAATATATTGAAAGTAAAATCGTAAAGTTAATATCTATATCTTACTTTAGTAAATGAACTCTCATTTTGGGACAAACTAAAATGTATATAAACACTTATTTTGAACGGAGTAATAAAAAATTAATTACACCATACAAACATATTATACAGAGGGAGTCGATAGATACAATAAGCAATTTATTCATATACCAAATTGTACAATTGTCCATATATATGGCTGTCGGTGAGTTGAATCGGCGGTTACATGTTGACTTTTGTTTACATCCGTCAGATCTACCCAACTTTTAATCCTGACCGTTGCAACTTGTATTTGTTGGTTATCGACGGTTTTTTTTTGTGACGGTTTCTTTTCTTGTGTCGGTTTTAATAATATATTATAGGTTACTTATTTAATTTAGGTAATATTTTCCTTTTCTTTGATAACTTTTTATATATAATACTTGAAATAATTCTGAATATATATTTATAATCAGTGTAATTTTATCTACATTTCGATATAAATTTTATCTACATTTCGATATAAATTTTATCGTCATATGATATATATTTAACGAACGTATTTTTTTTTTTGTCTCGAAATCATTTTTTTTTTGTATCAAAATGTAGATAAAAATAAACTAGCCGTAGTGGTATATTTGGATTAATACAAAAAGTTATATAAGAAAAGTTAAAAGCGAAAAACACAATAGTACGTTAATAACATTATTTGATTATAATATACATTTTTATATCATTGCCCATGTGAATTTTTTAGGTTGTATTCGACCTGCATACTTTCAAACCTCTATTATCAATAACAACAATTAAGGGTCTGTTTACATGTATCATTTTTTTACATATGTAATTATGTCAATGGTAATGTTCAAATATATTTTAAAAGTTTATTATAAATTCAAAGTTTGTAGGTGTTTATAGTTCAAACATAATTCAGCTGTCAACTTTCTGTATGATCGTGGTGGTATTTACCAACATTGTTAAAGATTTAAATACTTAAATGAGCATCATTGTGTTGTTACACACAGACGCATTGTTACACGTTATTATGCCCAAATATAACACAAATGTTAACATCTTTCATGTAAATAGAGTTGTATATGTACATTAACTTTACGATATTACTGAGGTTTTTATATGGCATCCATTTAACTGGACAACGTCCGAGTTAAATACTAGTTATTAAAGCTCACAGTACAAACCAATTAAAGCATAAATTTAATGTACGAATAAAATATTTTATTGTATTTATCGCTTCCCTTTTACAAAACGTTGACAACGTTTAAGAAACGTACATTTTTATTTGGTACCAATATAAAATGAAATAAAATGTGGGACCTTGTAATTTAGCAGGTGTGTTTAGTCCACTGGCCATGAATCCGTGATGTTGATGTCCCAACAAAGAATCATGATTTACATATTTTAAAAAATAATTTTATTTTAAATAATTTTAGTGAAATATAACATAATTTTTTTATTTATAAATAGATAAAAATCTCTCAAATAATCCTTTTTATTTTATTTTGATGTTAAAAGAAATATGATAACCAGTTTAAAATTTTAAGACAATTGTCACGACTTGCACTCAAAACATAATATATAACAAACTCACAACATGTAATTACCTAGATAAAAATGTTAATCGCATGAATGGTCATTTGATTTACACATAGTTGAATACATACTCGTAGTTTCTAACTTTTATATTTCGCAAAGTATGAAAACTCAAATGTTATTGTACGGTTAGTTCCTTCTGCATTAAATTTAACATTTCAATTGTTAAGTAAAGGGAAATTGAAGATTTTGCCACGTTTCACGGACAAATATAATGATTTGCCCTTCGGAATTTTTTTTTGACGGTTTACCCCATCTGGACGCAAGTCGCAAGTTGCGATTTGCGACCCGTTGCTTGCGCTTTGCGACCGGCTTAGTGTCCGGGTTCGTGACCGAGAGTTTATTTGTGTGAACGGGGCGCAAAAGGATTTGGGCTTTGCGTCCCCAAACAAATTTAAGATTTGCATCCGCCCAATTTATTTTGCGTCTACCCAAAAAAAAGTTGATTTTTGCGATTTGTGGCTTGCGTCCGTCCAAACGAATTTACGTGCACCCAAACAAATTTGCGTCCGCCCAAAAAAAAGGCTTGCGACCCGTTCATAAATTCTAGTTCTCAGTCACGATCAAAGTTATACTCGACTCGTAGATCGCAAGTACGGGTCGCAAATCGCAACCTTGCGACTTGCGTCCGGATATGGTAAAACGTCAAAAAAAAAAAAAAAAACAATTCGAATGACAAATCGTTATATTTGTCCGAGAAATGTGGCAATTCCTTTAATTTCCCTTAAGTAAAATGAAATGACCAGAATACCCTTATATTTTAAATTTAGAAGTCATTTCTCTTATTATTAATGTCTGTTTCTTCCGTAACCTTCATTTAAAATACCTTCATTTGCTTTTTTTCGAAGGAACCAAAATCTATCTTATAACTTAAAAGAAAAACATTGAATTAAAGATGGCCCTTGGATTAATTAGAAGATTGATAATCTCACCATTGAAACGATTAATGACATCATAAGTCATTATTTGGCAACTATTAAATTAATTACATACATTAAATACTAATTAACTAACTAATAACTAATTACCTATTTAATTTATTTATCAACAGAAAAGTCCAAAAAACGCTGCAGACATTCAAAACATTGGGCTTAGGACATGAGCTAAGTGACACTCAAACAAATAAAGCCCAAAATTGATTATGTTAATCGGGTGATATTAGGGCATGAAACAATAAGAAATTGAACAATTAAACGTTATGTTAATCAGTGTATGTTATTAATTCTTTTAGCTTTAACGGTCTAATAATAAATTGATTAGGATGTTTCAATCTCACTCCCATATGATACCGCTCAGCCAAATACTGGTAATGCAATTTTTTTTTTCATGTACATGGTTTTAAAGTTATTTTACTTCTTTTTTTTTTTTTTTTGAGGGGGAGGGGGGGGGGGGGGTGGGGGGGGGGGGGTTACCGTCTAAGAATGCATGTAATTTGTCATTGATATATATTATGAGCATTAAAGCACAAATTGACATCAAACTCAAGTTTATTTCAATTTTTTTTTCATATACTCTTACTTAAAATGCATTAAGTATTCTGAAAAAAATTCCATACAATGAAAAACTTTGGTATCTTAACTTTCTTTACTGTATTTGTAATCAACCAAATTTACAACTTAATAGCTTACTAAAAACTCTTTTGCATTACATTTTTTAGGTTATTTGGAATTTGTAGCAAAATATTCACGCTGGTTAGATGATCAGGCAAAACATATTACCACAATAGAAGATGCACTTCAATCAAATACTAGAGGCGCTGATATACGTAATATTGTGCAAAACGCTGCATTACATTTCAATGACATTCGCAGGATAAAGATAACTGCATCCGACATTGCCATTTCAAATACTACAGGCGCCGAACAAACTTTGTTTGAAACTTTGAAGAAGGACGAAACAGTCGTACAAACTAGCTCATCTGATATTGGCAATTACATGGGTCAAATGTCTATGGCCAAAGGAAATTTGGGTTCACTTGATCATTTTTTACGCCAGGTAAACCACAGCACAACTACTAATGTACAATGTCTAATTAAACATAAAAAATTCACCAACATTTCTTCCCGCTTAATATAACTCACCTAAAATTATTTTTAAATGCCTATAGATTTTGATTATAACCACTTATGTGCCAATTAAATTTAATAATTTCTTAGTCATCTTTTTTTGTCATTATAGCTACAACTCACCTACTTTGTCATATCTCATGCTGATGAATTGCGGGAAAAAACAATGCAACAAATCCATGCAACACTTACGAGTACACAATCTGCACATGCCATCATTGCAATACATAACTACTTCTCTCGGCTACGTGCGCTTAGCACACTTTCGGTTGCTCGTCACCATAATTAGTTCTTCTAGACGTTCTGGCATATATATTTTATATACCTATTCAAGTCTAAATAGCACTTTCCAATCCCGATATATAATTTTTCAGTACAAATCACAATATTATTTTTTTTCTATCTATGTTCATTTCAACTTCAATTAAATATATATATTTTTTTAAAGTCCGCGAATCCGCGGGTCTTAATCTAGTTAGAATAAAAGTAAAACTTTAGGAATGGAAAATGAGAAAACTAAGGGTGTGTTTGGCTGACGGAATGTTTTTTTGATGGAATGGAATCTGTCAAAGGAATGGAATTCAATGGAATTAAAATCCAAAGGAATTGTAATATGTAACGCGTTTGGTTGTCAAAATGGAACGGAATTTGAATCTAATTCCTTAACATAATCATGTTTGGTTGATAGATTTATCGATGGAATTGGAATGTAGAAATAATAAATGACATAATTACCCTTTTACATCTTTTGGAATATCTTACTAAAGTTTTGATTATTCAGTTTTCATAATTAACCTAAAATGTATTTTATTACAACTATCAACGGCAAAAAATAAAAATAAATAAATAAATAAAAATTTAAACAAAAAGTAAAAATCTGGTTCACATTTTCACGGACCACCACCACTACCATAAATCATCCATGTCTTCTTCAACAAATGGCAACCGTATTACTACCGAATCAAAGCCAATAATATCCCTACATTTACCATAATTCATAAACACTACAAAATTTAAGATGAATTAAATTTGAAAAACAAAAATCAAACACAAAAATACAAAACCTTAGAAATCCCAAATAGAGGAAGAAAGAAGATAAAGTACAACAACAAAGAACCAAAGGCTGTGTGTGACGGTGGTCACTCAGTCTACGTGAACGGTGATTGCGGGATTGTGCCCGGTGACTGGTTTCGACAGGAACAGTAGCGGCGGCCGGTGACTTGTTTCGAAGGGAACGGTGGTGGCGGTCCGGCAGCGGTGTACGTGATGGTGTTGGGTGGAGTAGCGACCGGTGTAGTGATGGTAGAGATGGTGGCTGGATCTCACATGGAAGATGGTAATGGACATAAATAAAAGAGAGAAAATGAAAGAGAGATGCAAGGACAATTTGGTCTTTGATAGATTCATGAGTTGGTTGGAATTAAAATCCATCAGATTTTGGATGGAATGAAGATTCCTTTAAGTAAAGGAAAGTTTACATTCCTAAGGAATTAAATTCCTTCAAAAAGCACAACCAAACATAATTTCAAATGGAATTAAATTCCAATTCCTTCCTGATTCCTTCACAATCTGTCAAACAAACAGACCCTAAAGGTAAAAGTGTCATTTCATTGTATTTAGCAGTTGAAAATGTTAAGATTGATAGAGTAGAAATTAAACATGCAACAAATTTTTAAGTTTAAATTGCTATAAAAAAATAAAGTACATAAAAAAGTAGGGTTTTGCTAACGGAAAGGGCTTTCGTTAAGATTAAATATATGTATTAAATAAAGTTAAATATCTATCTTATCTAATAAAGGGGGGTTTCGCTGATGTCATAAATCTGATTTGTCAAGTCATGAGGTATGTTTTGCTGCTGATGTGTCACGTTGTGGTTAAAAGGATGATGTCATGGATATGTAATATTTGATCATCCAAAAATTATGGTGCAAGAAATTTTGTTATTTGTTTGAATTTTTTAATTACCTCTTAATATTTAGCCTGTGTTCATTTAAATGCCTGTAATTGTACCCACGCTTATCTTGGAAATAGATATACACCACTTCCATTGGGATCACTCTAATCAAGAATTCAAATTTAAAATGCCTAAGAACTCTCTACCTAATTGTTCTTACCTAATTTTTCCAAGAATCTATTAAAATTCCCCCGTCATCTTCTTTGATCATCCAAAAATTATGGTGCAAGAAATTTTGTTATTTGTTTGAATTTTTTAATTACCTCTGAATATTTAGCCTGTGTTCATTTAAATGCCTGTAATTGTACCCACGCTTATCTTGGAAATAGATATACACCACTTCCATTGGGATCACTCTAATCAAGAATTCAAATTTAAAATGCCTAAGAACTCTCTACCTAATTGTTCTTACCTAATTTTTCCAAGAATCTATTAAAATTCCCCCGTCATCTTCTTTGAGCTTCACTATCACTCCAAGACTCCATCATCACTTCAGGTAAATACTTTTATTAATGCAAAGTAAATTTTATAATACCTACTGTTGTATTTGTATGATTTATTTGCTGATTACAAACTTTGATTTTGGGTATTTTAGGGTTTTCTTTTGATCCATTTCGAAATCCATGAAGACATTGTCCTGCAATTCAAAACTATACGGTCAGTCTTTTTTTCATTTTATTCCGGCAATCCGGCAGGTACAGATGGACCAGTAAACTTCCGGGTTTTCCTTTACTACTTCTATTTAGTTGTATTTTGCAGGATTGTCATGCTTTTTTTTTTTTTTTTTTCAAATTCGATAATATTCATATGATGGAAGACGTTTTTTTTTCTTCATCTTTCTCAATTTCATGTACTTTTTATTTTTTAATTCTTCCAATACTGTAAATTTTTGGTGACTAATTAATTTGACCTTTTAATTTAGGTCTTCAATTATAAGAGATATTGCTTAATTCGGTAAATTACATGAGATATTGCATCAATTCAGGTATTGTTATTGTTGTTGTATTGCTTGAATCGGTCAACATGAATAGGGTTAGCAAGCAATCAGCCAAGGATTTTCTGGGAAAGGCGGTGTTTTATTAAAGCTCTAGCTCTAAAGGTTGAACAAATACAAGCACCACTTCGATGGAATTTTGCTAATGTTTGAACGCACTCCAACTGTTTGTTAAAATGTCCATGCTGTAGGGAGGTAACTTTTGTTTAGTCCACATTTTATTTTATCAAGATATGTAATGTCCTTAAAAAATGAAATGTCCCTTAATTTGCTATTTGTTTGTTTGATATTATAACTAAAAATTGTAAGTTTAGTTGACAATGATGAATGAGGTTTGTTTATGCTTTTGCTTATTACTAAAGTTGGCTTAATACTTATGCTTATGATAAGGTTGATGTTTGATCTTTGCATTAGACTATTTAAAAGGTCTCTCCAACCATCTAAAGTGTAGTATTTTGTGTTTTTATGTAATTTGCTCATATTCACAAATTTATGGATAGGATGAATGGTCATTTTTCTTCTTTTGTAGGAGTGCTGTGAAGAAGTTTGACTATCTCAAAATTGGAGACACTAACCTGATATTGTCAAAGGGATTGTGTGCCACTTCCAGCTTGAAGATGAGGTATCTTTTCATGCACCTAAGATAAGATTTGGTTCCATAGGACTGCTATCTTATGTTGCTCATAGATGTGCAATGCAAGTTTAGATATGATACTTTGAGAACTGCCTTTGACTTCAATTTTGGAAGACAAGGTGTGCTACAGTCTTTCTTATTTACATGTGTATTTGGCAATTTGATGTTCAAGTAAAATACATTTACTATTTTTTTCTACTTGGAAGATAAATGGAAAGACTATTGGTAAAGCATAGGAATAATGACATCTTACAAGGTGTTTAATATCTGAATTCATTTATGCTTGCATCAGACACTTTTTGAGAAAAAAACCATAAAGCATAAGAAGCATCCATTTTGCAGACTATATGAATCTGAAAAATTCATAAATCATGTCTAAGAAGGACACGTCGAATTGCCAATGCAGACCTAGCGCTGGTGTAAAGTTTCGAAATTGATGAGATATCTGAAGTTTTAGAGAAATATGTGTTTGCTGCATTGTGTTTTATGATAGCTTTAATATTCAAGTTAGAGTTCAAGATGCTACTGGTTGTACATCGTTTGTTATTTTAATCGAGATGTTGTCAACTTAATCCACAAGCATGCAGAAGATAGCTGTGAGAAACAGAAAGGGTTAGTAATATCATTGATCTCTTAATTTTGCCGATATTATATTTTATAATTTTAAATAATATTATGATACTTCTGCTATTTTACATTAATCTTTTAATTTTCAGGATGGTAGTTTTGACATTTCCCACATGATTTTGATCAATTGGTGGACAAAAGGTTTCTATTCAAGGGCGATGTGTCCAACTATAATATTGACATAGGCTACCAAGTTTATAGAGTCTTAAAAGTGTGTCAAGATCCAAGCATTACCTATTAATCTGGCCCAAATGATCAGGTACATGCATGAAGCCCAAATGATCAGGTCCCTCTTATGTCATTATGTGTGCAGTAAGTGAGGGTAATGGGTTGTGGGTTGATCCAAAGTATATTTGTTTGTTAGTTAAGTTTTATATGCTTTTTAATGTATGCTCTTTCATGTATCGAGTATTGATGTGTATTGATTATGCACAATTTTGTGTTGTACCTTATCAATAGTTAGTAATAAAAATTCATGCCTTATTCTAAAACAAAGGTCGTTTCATGTATATTGTTATTTGTAGTAAGTTTGTTTTTAAATAACTTCTATTAGGACATGACCAAGATATAGATGGAAATGGTGGTAAAGCCAGTGGTTCTGCTGATGGTTGTCTTGAAATAAGGTGAATTTAGTATATGTATAGATTTACGTCGTCAAGAAAATCATTTGATTTTTAAATTTTTTCTCTCTTAATATAGGTTTGTTGTGATTTGTTTGAAGGATGTAGTGTCCTTTATTGGCGATTCATCAATAGGATTGAATGGTGATAGTCAAACTGAAACAAGTCCCTCTCTCAAGCGTGCAAGTGACACTGTTGATAATGATAGTCTTTGTATTTTCGAAGGTGGTGAAACCTGGTGCCCTGTTTTGGTTTTAATTGAATATGAATATAAGTGTGTGCGCTATATTTGATTTGTTTGGATATGAAGTCTTTGATAATTGTTATTTGTTGTTAGTTCAGTATGAATGTTTGTCCGCTAAATATCCTTTGTTTCGATATGTAGTCTTTGATTATTGTTATTTGATTTCAAGTTATTGTAAGGGATATAGGTATAGTGTTTAGATGGGTCCAAGTGGGGGTTTAAGGAGATGCAAGCAGGCAACTTGATCATCTTAATTAGGGGAATGGATGGGGTGATACATGAATACTTTGGATGGATTTGCTTGCACGAATACCGTCAAGTGTCTCAATTGTATTGGTATAATGTATAATTTAATTGTGCCATACATGTAGTTGCAGTAATAGGTAATAGGTTGTGTTGTTTTTTATGTATATGTATGGTTCTGTAAGTAAGTTAGATATTGTAAGTAAATTAGTGATGAAGTTGTTGCTTATTTGAGTACATTCAAGATAATTTAAAATGATATATTATTAATAATTATTTTTACCAGTATATTAATAATGTTTTTATTATTAAATAATAAATAAATATAATAATAGTAGACTAAGTTGAGGAGTCGAACTAATAACAATATAAATTTTGTAGATGTAGTTTCCATTTAAATTAATCTTATTATTATACTATCATTAGTCAAACCCTTAATACATAGGAATTATGTTTAAAATTATTTTACTAAAAAATCATATCAGGTCATCGTTGGAAAATCATGGCATTTAATCGTAAAATGCAGATCATTCAACAAACCCGTGTTTTCACGGGTCTTAAAACTAGTTTCTTTTTTATTCACAATTAAATCTAATACAAATAAACTTTGTATTTAATAAACTCAAACTTTCCTTATACAACACATGTATTAAATGAGATTTAAGGTTATGTTTGGCAAAAGTAGCTGTTAGCTGTAGCTGCTAGATGTAGTTGAAAGCTGTTAGCTGTAGCTGTTAGCTGAAGCTGTTAGTTGAAGCTTTTATTTGGAGCTGGTAGCTGAAAGTTTTGTCATAATTAATTGTTTGGTAGGATAGCTGTAGCTGTAATTGAGAAATGTATATTAACATAAAAGGACATCCAATAAAAGTTAGGTTAATGTGCTTATTCTAAATCCATGTATTACTTATCGAAATTAAAATATTTGTAAATGTATATAAGTCATCGTATTGTTATCTGTATAAGATATTTTTTTTTCTTTTTATGAACTGTAGTATTTCTTTTTCATATTTGATACATATTTTAACACGTGAGTTGTGTTTATTATTTAATTACTTACAAAAATATTTCATCTATCAATTATCGAAAAATATGTAATACAACTATTTTATTATTATTAAAATGAATAGCATGGAATCTTTCTTCTGGATAAATGTTCCAAATTATACAAATACTAATGAGTAATATGGTGAGAATGTGAGATACTGACATCAACGCAATATATACAAGGGCATATGAGTAAATTGAAATACAAAAACATTCAGCTAGTGTTAAACGCTTGTTCTATTAGCGTTGAAAAAAGGGCTTTTTGGAGCTTTTGAAAAAAATGTAAAGCTTCCAGCTCTATACTTCCAAACGTGGCTGTTATATCAAAGGAGTTTAATTATTTGAAAATTAAAAGCTAAAAGCTCCAAAAAGCTTCAAAAAGCTTGTCGCCAAACAGGCCCTTATATTATTAATAGAAACTTTAAGTGTATTTATGACGGTAAATTATTTTTAACGAAAACTTTAAAGCTTCCGTTAGGAAAACCCAAAAAGTAGGTTACCATTATGTGTAAATCATAAAATACCGCTAACGTAATTAACTCAGATAAACATCGTCGACCATTCCTTCCATTAGGGGTGTCAAAAAAACCCGACCCGAATAGGTAACCCGAAACCCGACCCGACTCAACCCGAATTCCAAGCTTATTTGGCCACCCAAATAACCCGAATAACCCGCTTCTTATTTGAGTCGGGTTTCGGATAAATTTTTTTCAATTCGGGTAACCCGAATAACCCGAATAACCCAAATAAGCTAATAAATTATTTATTTTAAAAAATATAATTATATATATAAGTTATTTATGGTTTATACATATATAATATACATATATAAGTAATTCATTATGATTTATACAAGCTATTACTGTCATTTTGTAAAGTTTAAGTTTATTTAAAATACGAAAATTTGAAATATCATCTTATTTGAGTTAAATGAATAACCCGAATAACCCGAATAACCCGACCTTATTTGAATTGAGTTTCGGGTTAGATTATAAACTTCGAAACCCGAATAACCCGACCCAAATAACCCGAAACCCGATTAACTCACCCGATTGACACCCCTACCTTCCATGACATGTGAAGCATTTAATATTCATGAATTTTGAATTATTATATACGGAGTACTAATTAGAGACCTAATAATAATTAATTCATCATCAATTGCGAAAGTCTCTTATGTAACCTAGAGCTGTTGTCATACCTCTGTCCATGAGTTGTTATTCTATTTTATTTACTATAATTATAATTATTTATGTGGCATATTTTAAACGTTAAGAAATATGTCAAATCATAATAAAATTGATTTGAAATTGACATTAACTTATTTTGTTTTAACTTTTTTTTTTCTCGTGTATTCATGTGACCTAAATTAAGTGTGTTTGAACACCAAACTTATTAGAGCTTATAGAATATTAAACTTGTTTTTTCTATTAACATTATTTTGTACGTAGAATAAATTTTAGTACCAGTTGTTCAGTTTTCACCAATTAGTATACTATACCTTTTATATACTTTTCTATAACCTTTTTTAATACTATGTATATGAAATTTGTCACGTTTTATTGGCTCATTTGTCCTTTCGCTCATAAATAGATTGTTAAAATCTGTATAGCTGTTGGCATCGTTGTTTTGTGGTTAATTTTAAAATGGCGGAATAAGATTGTTCTTGTTCCTCTGATGTAGTTATATCAAGCAAACTTGAGATATTTCCATTTCCATTTCTCCAATTTCAATTCTCTCTGCCAAACATACCATTACCATTAGAGAATATGGAGTGCAGCGCGTTGCTCACATTTATTGGCGTTAAATGAAGAAGTTGATCGGGTAATGGTGGATTAAAGGCCTTTTTTTTTCTTTTTTCTTTTTTTCACTGATGCAATTATGCAAAGACATTCTGTGAAATGTATTTGACGTTTCTCACCTTTCGTACTGGGTGTTAAACTCGGTGTTAATTAACATCATTCCTACAACACTGTGTTCTTAGATATATACCTAATTGATGATTGATGATGATGATATATTTTATGATACAAGTGGTCCATTCAATTTTTGGTCTCATTACGTTTATTTTTTGTGGTCTGATTTGGTACTAATTTACTTCAAATCATACAATCAAATTGGCGTGTGGGTCCATCTTCATTACAGAGGAATTGACGGTAAGCAAAATCATAATCTTCTCAAAGGAATATCTACCACTAGATTCCAAATACCGGCCAGAACCATTGAACCATTCACACCCAACATTTTTAACCATTCAATTTAATTGTATTTATAATTTAATTAACGATTTCTACATTATCATTTTTTAGCCGTACATCATCAAACGTGGTTTAAGGTGTGGTATAACACTATTAGTCACGTTTAGTATATGACTAGAAAAAAGATAATGTACGAATTGCTTCCTTCTCATTTTATCATGTAATGTATACTTCAAAGCAAAATGTAACAAAATTATATTATCTGGTAAAAAAAAATAATCAATATGTCACTTCTGATGCAATTTGATAGACTTGAAGCAATATATACCTCTGCGGATCTGCCACATAAAGATTGAGATTTTTCACAAGTTAGGTTACAAAATTGTAGCACTTTACATGTTTTGTAGAAGAAGATAAAATAAACAAAATTAGGACAAAGAATAATAAAATGATAAAATATTTATGTTACATTTTTGTGTAATTAACCTGTTCCACTAGAAACACATCCCAAGAATCAATCAAAATATCACAAAGAATTGGATTAATACAAAATAACAATCATAGAATTTCAAGAACATAAACATAGCAAACAACATATGTCAATTTCATTCTAGTTTTGATAATCAGAATACAGAAATCATATCGAAAGTATCAATAGTCCCAACATTTCGGGACTCCGCACCACCACCATGACCACCACTTGTTCCACCGTTGACCGATTTAACGTCTCCGCCCTGCGAATGATTCTCCGCGGGTGGATGGTAATACATTCTAGCAGTTTGTGGACAGTGCGAATGAAACCTGCAAACGAGTCTAAACGCATCCAAAATTTCTGTATATTTTCCCATATTTATGGACCTTTCTCTCTTTTATGTTTTCGTGAAAGAGAACAAGAGAGAAAGGTTGAAAACAAGAAAAAATAACACAAAAATATTGGATGATTGAAATTTTAAAGTTAACTAGAAAACTGACCCTAACCGGTGGCTCGGCCCCTATCATCGGAGATTTTTTCCTGATACATGTCAGGTTTTTTTTATCCCTTTTAGTATCCTCACAGTTCGAATTTAGGCTTTAAGTGTATCATGTCTTTGGAGCATAGATGAATTGGTGTATGTACTTTTCAATCTGCTAGTATCTTGCTAGTAGATTTTTTATAATATATTAGCCTTTCAAAAAAAAAAAAACTAGAAAACTGACCAAATGTTGTTACAAGAGCCCATGAAAGTGAGCAAATTTTTGAGGTGTTTAATGTTAGGAATTGGGTGTCTATTTATAGGTGGATGTAGCTGCGTTTTAGGGTACCACATTCCACGCTCTTTCACGTTTCAACAATTTTTAAATTTAGTCCTTGTACTATTGGTAATGTTACGAATTTTACCCTTTGACTTTAACTAATTTGAGTTGCCAAGTTGATGTGCAAATAGCAAAATATAGCTTATGTATGTGACAATTATACCCCTTGAAGTAGTTAAGGGATCATTGTGAAGACTTGTACGTTTTGTTTTAAGAGGTTGTTCAAGTATGTGTTTTCAAATATATATAGATTATTAAGGGGTCATTAGTTGTTTAGTAATTGTTGATACTTTAATCGTGAACGTTTTGAGTAAACGCGCATAGATTAATGAAAATAAAATTCAAAAAGTGGAAATTAGATTATCAAGAATTGCTGATTTTTTAAAGTCTAGTTGATGATTAATTTAATAATTTCTTGATAAAAATTTAGTAAGATTTTAATTTTTATACGGCAAGTTCAGAGTACATATTTCATTTATGTTGGTACGGTAGTGAGTAACATCTATGTTTAGTAACATAATAACATTATTAAAACGCAACCTCTAATTGGTTCCAATGAATGAGTTTAATTGGTGATTAATGTAATTAATAGTGTGGTTGAATTACATGCTAGTAAGTGGTTTATCGATACCAAGGTGATCTTTTAATTATGAGATTGTGTGTTCGAAATCTAAATTTGGGACACATATATATAAATTCATGAATCAATGTGGATATCCGTGATCAAATAACGTTAGGGTATATGCCTTTCTGAAAAAATTGTGGTTTGTAATTTAAAAGGCTGATGCAAATAATCACTAAATTTGTAGGGAGTACTCTGGTAAAAATAATTGGTAAAGTGTAAACTAATAGTTTAGGGACTAGAATTGTAAGATATAATTAGTTATGGAGGCCATTTGTATCATTTCGTTGCTTTCTTCACAATTTTAAGCTGCAGCCCTTCATTTATGAACTTTTCTTTCACTTTACTCTTTTCTATTCTATATAAAAAAGAAAATGAAAAAAAAAAAAAAAAGATCCATAATTTTAGGTGTAAACCAAAACCATTTTGTAATTCATTTTCGTTTTGAGGGCCGGACGTCGCAAGTTGTTGGTCAAAGTGTAATCTAACCATGTTCTAAGTTCTGTACTATGATGCAATCCGGTTTGGATATTTTTTTTTCAGAAGACAAACACTCCGACAACGAAGATTATACATTTTTTCCATGAATATTTACAATAGTCTAACCTGAAGACTTGAATCAACAACCTCAAATTTGATAGATTACTTCAATACCGTTTAACCAATGCCGCTTTGATACTAAAAGTTTCTTTTTTCCTTCAAAAAGAATCAATAAGAGTTGTATTTATTCTTGGGAAATTTGCAATTTTTGCCATCGTAGTCTTGACTTTTGGCCGATTTTGCCACTTGAGAATTTTTTCTGCAATTTGTACCCCGTGGTTGTCAATTTCCGCAATTTTTGCCACTCTTGCTAACTTTCGTTAAATCTGGACGTTAAATCGTGTATAATGACCAAAATACCCTTACTTCTTCTTTTTCCCTTTTTTCTTTTTTTCCCTGAGCTACTCTTTTTATACTGTATTTCACATTATAGTTTTATTTTTAAGCTTTTTTGTTTGACTTCGATCAAAACGCAAACACAATCATCCTCAATCAAATCGGCAGCTTCTCCAAACCACCAAACCATAGCTGAAACCTTCATCCCTTGAACCAGAAATCGGGCACCAACAACCATCTAGAAAAAGAAACCCAATTAACCGCCACTTAGTGTTGACCGGCTTCAACAAATTCATGCTCGATCTCCGGCATTAACCGCCACCAGAAACTCTGGCGGCAGATCGAAAACTTAGGCATCGGTTTTTGCAGTTTTCTAATGGCGAGCGGCAATAACAGAAGACAACCACCCGCTTCTTCTTCTCCGCTCATAATTGCTAAAAGTATGTTCTCGTTTTCCAGATCTACAATTTCGATCATGGTAGTGGAGGTGTAGAGATTTGGATGAAAAAGAGGAACCGAAGGGGCACTGATAGTGATGGCTGTGGAGATCTGCAAACACGACAGCGGTGGTTATAACCGGCCGGATTGTGATTTTGATTTCGATTTCGAACGGCGGGTTGTGGGGTTTGTTGATTTCGATTTCGAACGGTGGGTTTTGAGGTTTGTTGATTTCGAAAGCATACAGCTTCAGTTTGAGTTTGAGTTTGTGTTTGCTTTTTTTAGGTTAAGTGACTGAGTTTAAAAATGGGTAATTTAAGTGATGAGGTGGTGCGATGGTGTTTGGCTGGCCGGAGTAACAGAGGAACGACGTAGTTGGTGTTCATCTGCTTGTGATGTGAACAATGATTTCTCTTTTGTTGATGTTTGTTTTGTGTTGAATGAATTAATGAACCGTTATCGTACTGTTTGGAATCCTTGCTGGATTTCTGGTTATCTGTTTTTGGTAGTTCTATTTCTTAATCAGTGATGTGGAAGCATGTGATTTTGTAGTAAGCGAACTTGAGATTTCAATAAGTTATGATTTGAAGGTTGTTGCAGGTTGTTTGATGATTTAATGCTTATGTAGATGATGATTTAATTGTGGTTGTGATTAAAGGATCAGGGTTAAAATGGAACTAAAACTGGGTTTGGGGATAGTAAAGAAAAAGAAGACAAAAGGCATAGTAGTCAATTCAAATTTCCCCTTTTTAAAAGAATAATTAATTGAAGGGTACTTAGGTCATTTTAGACAATTTAACAGAGAAAGTTAACAAAAGTTAGCAAGAGTGGCAAAAATTGCGGAAATTGACAACCACGGGGTACAAATTGCAGAAAAAATTCTCAAGTGGTAAAATCGGCCAAAAGTCAAGACCACGATGGCAAAAATTGCAAATTTCCCTTTATTCTTTAATGTGGGTGGCTAGTTAAGGTGCAAACTGCAAAGGTGAAATACAAATGGGAGTAAAATACATATTATGACTTAAAACCTTTACAAATTATTCAAACAATATTTTGAATGGTGGGTGAGTTTATTTATTATGGTATCAAATGACTTTTTTTATTTATAATTAATTTATTTATTTTATTATTTATTTTATAATATACGGAGTGGTTAGGTGGAATTGTTTGAGATGCTAATATGCTATACGTGGCAAATCTCCATCTTGGAGACTTCCATAATCCGTACTTTGTTGTTTTGCAAGGGATTTATTTATGCCACACTTTCTAAATAGATATTTATGATTATCTATCAAAATAGAGTAAATTGCATTGATCATCCCTGTGTTTTGTCGAAAAAGCACGAATCCATCCCTCAAAAAATTAAATAGCACTGGACATCCTTGTATTTCGTATTTTGGATCAATCTTCATCCTTCTAGATATGAAAGGACGGATATACCCTTACTCTTATTTATTACTCGGTAATTAGAAAATCAAAATTTTACTCATCCAAAGTTCCAAACAACCATTAATCCATGTTCCATAATCCATATAATCAACATCTTATATCATCCTAGAATTAACCACGGCAGCACCAATGAATCATCATCATCTACAAACTCTAAAATTAATTTAAATAAATTCATACCTTAGTTATCTACTTCAATCAGATTTCATATCAAATACAAACACCCAAAACTCCTGAATCCAAACATTGATAAGAAATCTAAAAATCGAATATCATGGCTAGAAAGTAGAAACGATTGATAAGGAATCGACTATCATCATTGCAGTTCATGACGAAGACGTCTGCATTTGTCGCAACGGTGAGTTTCGCCGAAAAATTGAAAAGAAGCGTGACTGGCCGACTGTGTCGCCGGAGAATAACAGAGTGGTTCCGTCGGGGTACCATTTGTTGTTTTTCTTTTAGGATTTTAATTATGTTTTAATGAGTTTCTTTTAGTAAAGAAGGAAAAAAAATGGAGGGGAGGGGTTAGGTTGGTGTTCATGGTTCTTTAAAATATAGTATAATGGTTAGAAAAAGACGATGTGGTACTGTTAGCTGTGATGTTTTTGATGATGATATTACAGATTATATAGAATAGAATAAATAATAATAATAAACTAATAGAAAATTTGGTTTACTAATTAAGGAAAATAAGAGTAAGGGTATATCCGTCCTTTCAGGTCTAGAAGGATGAAAATTGATCGAAAATACTAAACACAAGGATGTCCAATGCTATTTAATTTATTGAGGGATGATTCGTGCTTTTCCGACAAAACACGGGGATGATCCGTGCAATTTGTTCATCAAAATATTTCAAGCTCTATATTAAAACCTTAAGACTAAATATCATTACGTTTTCAATATTTTTGAGTAAACCATCCCTAATAAATAACAAGTGTTATATACCTACTGATGTGTTAAGTAAAATAGTGCTCGCTTAGTTATTATGGTGTGCCCTTTTTATTAAGTACGATTCATCAAATATATTTTACATCACTAGAAGAGTACCCGCGCATTGCGGCGGTAGAGATATTAACAATGATTAATGTGATCGCGTGTTTGAGAATATTGAGTTCGCATCAGAGTATTTTCAAATGACCTTTAAACTAATGTAAAAACTTCCAAACATTATACCTTCTTTGTAGATTTAGATAAATATTACGGAGTGTTAAGTATGGACTTTTTTTTTTAATTTCAAGTTATTATCGATGCTCGTTCATATGTAACAAAATAATTAAAAAACGAACGTAATTAATGTAAAACTAAAGAAATCACTTTTAATTTCTTTACTATATAACAAAATATAAAATGAAAAGATAAAAATATTTATTTATGCTTAAATATTATTTTTATTTGTACGCCTTATAATTTTACTTTTAAATGTCAATTATTTTGACTAATAATTATATGAGCGTGTATTTTAGGACTAATTGTTATGTAGAAAAAAATAAATGGTTATTTACAATCGGTATTTATTATGGATGAATATATTGTTGGTAGTTTCTATAATTAGAAAAGGTTAGTTTAGTCTATTTTATTAAATATAGGGGTATTTATGTCATTAGAGTTATTTAAAATTGTAAGTTAATGATGAAAAAGTTAAAACAAATTATAAGGGTGTATGATTAGAAAGAAACTCCGCATTAATTCCCATGACATCTTTCCCAATTTGCAAACATGCTCTCTTATGTAGATATCAAATATGAATTTTATATACGGTTGGACATGAAAAACTGGATCAACAATCCTAGACTTTGCGTTCTCGGTGAGACTTAGAGTTATCTCTCTCGGCTAATTGTTTGGTTTTTCTTTTGAAATTTGTTAGCTTTTTTCTTTCTTTCCTTCTCCTTCTTGGAGTGTACTATGTTATCAATTGGTTCCACCTACCTTGGTGGTTATAATGCATTGCCATTTTTTATTTTTCAAATAAAAAAAAATTCCTTTTAAATAATGGCCTCTGTTAATATATATGATGTTCTGTAATGATTTTTCTTCCCTAAAAAATAACTAAATTTGTTTTTCTATCGTTTTTTTTTTCCCAACCCAAAATTTATATTAACTTTCAACTAATAGTAACGTTCATTTCTTTCTCTCATGTATTAACTATATAAGGAACTCTAATTATACAAATTTCAATAAAATTCATATAAATTAATCAGATGTCTTCATAAACAGACCGTGAACTCCATTAGGGTTATATTATAAGGTCGATGTTGCAGCTAAACCAAATTCAATTTTAAGTTGGTTTAGCTCGATCCAAAAGTGATTTAGTTCATTTTTTATTACCCAATTAAAAAGATCAACTGAAAACTTGAATCGAATAACTCGAAAATTGACTCGATAAAAACCTCTAATTTTGCACCTTCTCAAAAAAAAAAAAAAAATATCCATACCACCTAGTGCATACCAGATCTCACATTTTTAGATCCGCCACTGGTCCACTGCATGTAACCGATGATTATCATATATTTATGTTACTTTAAATGTATAACATGAATATCCTAATAGTATTAGTTCAAAACATACAACAACTTGTATTGTAAGCTTTAAAAATTTAATAATACATGAAGTAAAAGTCACATCCCCTTGTAAGAGCATACGGTGTGGGTAACTGGGCGTCGGCGTTTTTCACCAAAAACGCCGTTCGACGGCATTTTTCCGCCCCTGCTCGGTGTTTTTCACGGCTTTTAACGCCGTTTTTCGTGCACCGTTGAAATTCAAACGTTGGAGGCGAGGAGCGTTTTTATTTTTTTAATATTTTTTTTTGGAATCGTGGGGCAGGCGGTGGTTGGCAACAAAAAAAAAAAAACAAATTTTTTTTTTTTGAAATATAGCCGTTTCCAACGGCATTTTTTGCAGAAATTTTTTTTTTTTTTTTTACAAACCTTTTCCTATATATTCACTACACATACAACTTCCAAATATCAAAAACACTTCAACCCATTTCACACTTCAAACATCAAAAACACTTTCAAATACTCTCAAAAAAATCTATATAATTCCCCCATTTTTTTAACAATGTCAAACAACCAAAACAACCCGTATCATTTACAATCCACTTGGAACCCATTTACGAACGATTGGGAGCTACCACAAACGCCACAAAATTCACAATCTTCCAACCCACCACTCCAAGGTTTTTCACCATACGCGTACAACCAAACCCCATCCACTCCCGTCTACAACCAACAACCACGTCCTATGCCGCCACCACCGCAAATGTCACCCGAGGATTACCACCAGTTTATGTTGTGGCGCCAAAGTCAACAAGCCTCCGACGCTTTTTCCGTTGAAGACACAACTCCGACGCCCGAGGCTTCCAAAAAAGGCAAACCCAAAAAGTCTAAAAAAGACTCCCCGGCTAAACCCAAAAAAGTATTTACAAACCGCAACCTTTGGACACCCGAGGACGAGCTTCGTTTGGCTCAAAGTTGGATTTCGGTATCGGAAAATTCCCAACGTGGCACTGACCAAGACGGGTCTTCTTTTTGGTATCTCGTGATGGATTCCTACAATGCCCGCAATCCACCATTCCAACGCGGAAAAGACGTGTTGTCTTCGAAATGGCGTTCTTTAAACACGGATTGCAACAAATTTCAGGGGGTTTATAAAAGGCTTGACGACCAAAAAAGGAGTGGTGAAGGCGCCGACGATTTGTTGATCCGTTGCCACCATCAATATAAGGTGGAAAACGATCAAAAAAGTTTCACAAACTTGATGGCGTGGGAGTTTTTGAAAGATAAGAAAAAGTGGCTTCATCCCTCTGGTTTTGTCGTCGGTAGACGCAATGTATCCAAGCGCCGTGATACAGTTTGTAACACCCTCAAATTTCGGTTTGCGGAAGCGATCGGGTCGGGTGTTACCAAATTAAATATCACAGCATAAGATACATAATGAACGACTCTAAATGAGACGTTTGAAAATAGTTGTACATTTCCAAAATAAAAGTAATTACAAATTGTAGGTTTGTAGAATAATCCCCAATTACATAAGTTGAAAATACAAAAGTAATGCAGAGTTGTCCCAAATGTTTGAAATCATGCGACTCGAGCTAGCATAATCTTGTAGTAATCCCTAATCCTGCTGGGCACCTGAGAACACATGCTAAAACAGGTCAGCTCTAAAGCTGGTGAGTTCATAGGTTTGTTAGTTGAAAACATAAAGTATAAATTTTGTATGTTTTGAGAAGTTGTTCAGAATCCACGATTCTGATTTGTAGCAAATTGTAGATGTAATTACCAATGTGTAATTCGAAAGTTTAGGTATCTAATACCTAATCAATTGTAGTCCGTACCTAAGTACACAATAATTGAGGCATACCGAGCCTGAATACCTATCTGGTATGAGTAAGTGTATAACGGGAGGCAATACCTGCCTAAGTTGTAACCAAATAACTGTATGACCACGTCATATGATAATAAGTAACTGTAGCCCCGCAGAACTATGATTTAATATATGAGGTGTTGCATCCAGCAACAAATGATTGTAGATCCGCAGATCTATGTTTGAATGTTTAGCGTGTCCGTTTACCCGATTAGCATAAGCTAACCCGGACATGAATTGAGCTAACGGCCTCGCGTGGCAGCACCACTGATCCGCTAACTTATTGTGAATCCCGAGTATCACTCGCTGATCCATTGATTGAAATTTCGTCCACTGCAATACCGTGGTTTCGTTTTGTGCCCACTTTACCGTGGCATCGTTTGGTGCCCGCTGCAATACCGCGGCATCGTTTTTGGAATTGCTCGCAGCAATTTGTGATTGAGCCGACAATACAACGACATGCCCGACTAAGTTGTTTGAGAGCCAGCAGTACTCGACATGCCTGACTAAGTAGATCGTATAATAGTATGTAGATATTCATCTGGTGACACCCCCACGGTTGGATTACATCCTGGGCCGGGGGACCATCCCTGGTTGGATTACATCCTGAGCCAGAGTCGTCACCAGTTGAGTCGTATGGATATAAGAAGTCTGTACTAACTTGTGATAATATTGTATACTCCTAGCCTAAAGCCTAGCAAGTATATATAACGGAGTCTTGGGAAAATGTTCACTTAAGTTCGGTTCCCATTCTAGTGATAATGAAGTGTGTCGACAATTTTAGTTCTTAAAGAATAACTAAACTTGTAACAGTACAGATGTTATTCAGTGTAGGTAGAACTAACTAGTTCTAATGTATTCAATGATATTGTCCCGTGACAATATGGCCAAAAGATTGTGATAACTAAATCAAGTTATGTGTTGGTAATCGTTTTCCAACGACCTAACCGGGTACGATTGTAACCTATCTAGGTTAATTTTGATATTGTTCTAAAACAATATTGCGGGTGTAATTCCTAAGTATTACACATTTCGTATTACATACGGTAATATAAATAGTTGTAAATTATAAACGATTGTTAATATGATTTGAATACAGCAATTGAGCATGTGTTTCACCCCGAAAATAGTAAAACAGTTGAAAGAGTGGGGCTATGAAACTCACCTGTGAGTTGTTAGCGATACGATGATACGCGCGTCGTCTGAATGGTAACCTTCTTGTGTCCTAAACACGTGAGGTTATATAAGTATGAGACAAATCAGTTTGTCTAAACGAGTTGTTCATGTATGCATTTGTTGTTGAAGTCTGGGACTGGTGTACGGGGGTCCGGGGGCAGCGCCCCTGGTAGCGGGGTCCAAGGGGTGGCAACCCCTGGAGGGGTCCAAGGGGCAGAGCCCCTGGCTGGGGTCGAGCTGCCAGGTCAGCTTGGAAAAATTTTATTTCTACTACTTTGCTTTAAAGAAAATGCATTCGAAATCCAAATTCGGGTAATCAAGTGGTAAAATTTGGTTGTCAATACTTAGTGAAAAACATAGGTTTTTAAGGTTCTGCGACGTCAGATGCGACGTCAGATGCGACGTTAGATGCGACGTCAGAGGTGACGTAGAGTCCTGCGTCGCTATGTGCGACATTCGCAAGTCAATGCGACGTAAAAGCTTGCGTCGCTAAATGCGACGTTGAGGTTTTGTGCGACGTAAGGGTCGGCGTCGCTATATGCGACGTTCGCAATTTCATGCGACGTTGTGATTGACGTCGCACCAGGCGACGTCATGGTATTTGCGACGTTGAGCTGCGACGTCGGCTGCGACGTCGCAGCACTGTTTTTGGTCCGAATGCGACGTCGTCGTCTGTTTGACGATTTCAAGATCTAAATCGAGTTTTGGCTCGATTTTTGGGTGTTTTGATGTTATAGAAAGCTTCTTGCATGTATTTTGAAGTAATCTAAGTAATTTGTAGAAAGAGAAACGATTTCTAGAGAGAGAAAGTGAGAAATCTTACTTTTTGATGAAAATGGGGGTGAAGATGATGGTGAAGAAGATGAAGATGATGATGTCCGGTTTTGATGATGATGAACTCCGAAAATGACGATGATTATGATGATTCTGATTTTTGATGATGATGATATTGTTGTTGATGTTGTTGGGTGTTGTTGTTGTTATTAGAGAATGAGAGAGAGATAGGGATGAGAAAAATAAGAAGAAAATGAAAATGAAAGAGTGGAATGGGGGTGGGTTGGTTTAGGCCGGCTCATCCCCAACCATGTGGGTATTTTGTCCACAATTGCAGTATAGAATATCCGTGTTTTTGTATCCGAAGGTAAAATAAATTTAATATTTTACTTTCATAATTTTGTTTATACTAATTCGTAAATATTTAAAATAAAAATATCTTACTGGAATTACAAAAATGTAATTTGGTTATAATTGTTTATAAAAATACAATTATTCACAGTATTAAATTTGGAGCGAAAATTGACTCTTTTTGACCGGGTGTTACATTCTCCCCCTGTTAAGAAAATTTCGTCCCGAAATTTCGTGTGAAGTTGTGATTGCGCGGAGTCTGGGAGACATGTACGTACGAGATGTTTGCCGAATAGATTTGTAGACATACAGTGTCTATGTGAGTTAGAAGACAGTCATTTCATAAATGTGTCGTAGTTTATCATTGTAGTCACATTCTGACCGTATTGTTTGTTTGGTGTATGATTATTTTGTGGTTACTAGGTAACCGTTTACGTTGTAGTCCATTCGAGACTAGATAGTTGTCACATAGTGACCGTTTAGTGAATAGTCCCATCAGGACTAAATGTTTGGTGAACGTGCAGTAGATCAGTCTGCTGAAAGTAAACATTGAGTTTTATGTGGGCCTAGGTCAACTAGCCCTACGATGTAATCAATATTACTTTGATAAAATAATATCGGGGATAATAAGTACGCGTTTAGCGAATCTATAATTGAAGGGTTATGTTTTCGAGGAGAAATTGTACTTACATTATCATTGGAGATTTATTTGATTTACTCGGAGTCGATTAAGTGAATTTTGCGTCTTTTTGGGCAGTTCTTCTTGTAATGACCGGGTTCCTTACATTTGAAGCATATTCTTTGAGAGTCGGGATTGGCGGGAACTCTGCAGTCCTGGATTACGTGTCCGTATCGTTGGCATCTTTCGCAGGGTAATCCGCATAATCCGTCATGATGACGTTTACAGCCGTGACAAAATGGTTTGTTACCCGCATAGCCTTGTTTTTTCGTTGGGTTCGACAGCATAGTACCTCAAGGGTTCAGGTTGATTGGTCGGATTGTGACTAGTGATGGAACTTCCATTCCCTTTTTCTTGATTGTTTTCCGTTGTAGTTGTTTCGCGTCGTTCCCTCTGTGCCATAAGTCTGTGGGCCATACAAATGGCCTCTTCGATAGTAGCGGGTTTAGAGGCGGTGACCATTCCCTCAATTAGTAGCGGGAGTCCACCGGTGTACCTTGCGATTCGTTGACTTTCAGGGTTTACTATGGTTGGGCACAAGTGTGCTAGCTGTTGGAAACGATTGGTATATGTTTCAATGTCGTTGTCTTTTACGGTGAGGTGCCAAAGTTCGTCCTCAAGTTTGTGAAGTACTTCGATGGGACAATACTTGTCCTTCATGATTCGTTTCAGGTCTTCCCATTGAAGTTCGTGAGCAGTGTCGATTCCTACAGTTCGGGCATGAAAATTCCACCAGGTAGAGGCGTCATCCTGAAGGGTGTATGTGGCGTACAAGACTTTGCAGTCGTCGGGGCAGTTGCAAACGTGAAATATAGATTCCATTTTCTCGAACCATCGAATTAATCCGACAGCTCCTTCAGTTCCGACGAAGTTTGGTGGCTCGCACCTCAGGAAATCCCTAAAAGTGCAAGGCTTTACTTGGTGCTGAGCAGCTAGAGTCGCAGTCACTGCTTGATTAATGATTTGATCTTGCTCAGCTCGAGTGAAAGTTGGTCGTTTAGGAGGCATGATTCTTGAACAAGAATGAAATGACAAAGTGTGAGATCTTTATTCAAAGATTTTGACTTTTATAGTTGTATACTCGGATGTAAAAGTGATAGTTATCCAGAAACCACTTAAGGTATTCTTATGAAAGTCCTCGGACTTTGAAATTTTTAAATGTGTAGTCGTACTAACGACCTAGTTGCGTATTATATGTAGTTCGACCAAAACTAATGGTATTGTCGTAGTCTATCAGACTGTAATGTAGTACTAAGGTACTATAGATGTAATCCCAATAAATTAGAGTGTATTCATCGAATGAGGCATCACATGCCTTAGTAGTCGTGGTGTGGCACTTCGTGCCTAGTAAAGTACTCGCGTATGCGTATAAGTGTACAAGTGCCTATAGCGAGTGTTCCTATGCAAAGTAATCAAGTGGGACACCTCGTGTCCAGTAGAGTAGTCATAGATACATATATGGTGTACACGTAACTATACAAGTACACGTGCGTAGTAAAAGTCAGGTGTGGCACCTCGTGCCCAGTTAAGTAAGTGTATATGTATATATAAATCGTACATGTAACTATAACAAGTCTACATGCATATTGATAGTAGCTCATCGAGCCTTGGAGTAGCATAGGGTGCTGAAATGCAGTGCCTAAAGCACTGGAGTGTAGAAACAACGTACTGAAATGCAGTGCTATCAGCACAGTAATTGAAATACCAATGTATTGTGATTGTAGTACCGAAGTACTATGAACTGCAGCACCACGTGCCGTAATGAAGTGCCCGCGGCACCGTAATTGCAGTACCCATGTACTGTGAATGTAGCATCAACATGCTATGATTTGTAGTATTGACATACTATGAGGTTTGCACTAACGTGCCCATATTGTGGTATCAACATACCATGTGTTGTGCTTGAAAGCATAATGTGACACCACGTGTCATGTGTTGTTCGATTGTAGCCCTAAGGCCGAATATGCGTTAAAGTTATGTGATTTCCCAAATGTAGCACAAAGGCTAGAATGTAAGTGCCAAGGCACTGAGGTATTGAGTTGATTGATCTAAATGATCAAGTTGTGATTGAGATAATTAATTTGTTGCGGACTTAGTCAACACTAATCCAATTGTGACCAGCACGGTCAAAGGAGAAAGATTCGTTTGTCGGTTTTAAATTTCGTGGACGTTTAGCATGTGTGGGTTTCCATTCCCATTGAATACAGTTGTACCTCCTTCCCGAGGTTCAGTGATATATGTGATATCCTCCTATGCGTACATAAGGAGAAAAATGTCGAGTCGTGATAGTTAGGAAGACGGCGATGTGCCTCTTCACGAGTAAATGATAGTACAGCGGAATTTTGTTGTATATACCCAGTATATATTTGATATGTAGAAGTAGTATACATGTAAGGCCTATTAATATATACCTACAGTACATATAATAGCCTAGGATGTCTAGCACATAACAATCAGAGTCAACTACGCATTCCCGTTTCAGTATAACCCCTTTCAGATCTTACATCATCTTTATTTAATTGTACATAGTTAGCTACGCTATGTTAAATTAAACTCGTATGATGTAATTCCTGAACCAGTCATACCTAATGAGGAATACTGCCTAACGGTCATAGTCTAGGTCCACTAAATTCAACCTAGTTCACTATAACCTTAGGCTCTGATACCAATCTGTAACACCCTCAAATTTCGGTTTGCGGAAGCGATCGGGTCGGGTGTTACCAAATTAAATATCACAGCAAAAGATACATAATGAACGACTCTAAATGAGACGTTTGAAAATAGTTGTACATTTCCAAAATAAAAGTAATTACAAATTGTAGGTTTGTAGAATAATCCCCAATTACATAAGTTGAAAATACAAAAGTAATGCAGAGTTGTCCCAAATGTTTGAAATCATGCGACTCGAGCTAGCATAATCTTGTAGTAATCCCTAATCCTGCTGGGCACCTGAGAACACATGCTAAAACAGGTCAGCTATAAAGCTGGTGAGTTCATAGGTTTGTTAGTTGAAAACATAAAGTATAAATTTTGTATGTTTTGAGAAGTTGTTCAGAATCCACGATTATGATTTGTAGCAAATTGTAGATGTAATTACCAATGTGTAATTCGAAAGTTTAGGTATCTAATACCTAATCAATTGTAGTCCGTACCTAAGTACACAATAATTGAGGCATACCGAGCCTGAATACCTATCTGGTATGAGTAAGTGTATAACGGGAGGCAATACCTGCCTAAGTTGTAACCAAATAACTGTATGACCACGTCATATGATAGTAAGTAACTGTAGACCCGCAGAACTATGATTTAATATATGAGGTGTTGCATCCAGCAACAAATGATTGTAGATCCGCAGATCTATGTTTGAATGTTTAGCGTGTCCGTTTACCCGATTAGCATAAGCTAACCCGGACATGAAGTGAGCTAACGGCCTCGCGTGGCAGCACCACCGATCCGTTAACTTATTGTGAATCCCGAGTATAACTCGCTGATCCATTGATTGAAGTTTCGTCCACTGCAATACCGTGGTTTCGTTTTGTGCCCACTTTACCGTGGCATCGTTTGGTGCCCGCTGCAATACCGCGGCATCGTTTTTGGAATTGCTCGCAGCAATTTGTGATTGAGCCGACAGTACAACGACATGCCCGACTAAGTTGTTTGAGAGCCAGCAGTACTCGACATGCCTGACTAAGTAGATCGTATAATAGTATGTAGATATTCATCAGGTGACACCCCCACGGTTGGATTACATCCTGGGCTGGGGGACCATCCCTGGTTGGATTACATCCTGAGCCAGAGTCGTCACCAGTTGAGTCGTATGGATATAAGAAGTCTGTACTAACTTGTGATAATATTGTATACTCCTAGCCTAAAGCCTAGCAAGTATATATAACGGAGTCTTGGGAAAATGTTCACTTAAGTTCGGTTCCCATTCTAGTGATAATGAAGTGTGTCGACAGTTTTAGTTCTTAAAGAATAACTAAACTTGTAACAGTACAGATGTTATTCAGTGTAGGTAGAACTAACTAGTTCTAATGTATTCAATGATATTGTCCCGTGACAATATGGCCAAAAGATTGTGATAACTAAAGCAAGTTATGTGTTGGTAATCGTTTTCCAACGACCTAACCGGGTACGATTGTAACCTATCTAGGTTAAGTATTGATATTGTTCTAAAACAATATTGCGGGTGTAATTCCTAAGTATTACACATTTCGTATTACGTACGGTAATATAAATAGTTGTAAATTATAAACGATTGTTAATATGATTTGAATACAGCAATTGAGCATGTGTTTCACCCCGAAAATAGTAAAACAGTTGAAAGAGTGGGGCTATGAAACTCACCTGTGAGTTGTTAGCGATACGATGATACGCGCGTCGTCTGAATGGTAACCTTCTTGTGTCCTAAACACGTGAGGTTATATAAGTATGAGACAAATCAGTTTGTCTAAACGAGTTGTTCATGTATGCATTTGTTGTTGAAGTCTGGGACTGGTGTACGGGGGTCCGGGGGCAGCGCCCCTGGTAGCGGGGTCCAAGGGGCAGAGCCCCTGGCTGGGGTCGAGCTGCCAGGTCAGCTTGGAAAAATTTTATTTCTACTACTTTGCTTTAAAGAAAATGCATTCGAAATCCAAATTCGGGTAAAATCGAGTGGTAAAATTTGGTTGTCAATACTTAGTGAAAAACATAGGTTTTTAAGGTTCTGCGACGTCAGATGCGACGTCAGATGCGACGTCAGAGGTGACGTAGAGTCCTGCGTCGCTATGTGCGACATTCGCAAGTCAATGCGACGTAAAAGCTTGCGTCGCTAAATGCGACGTTGAGGTTTTGTGCGACGTAAGGGTCGGCGTCGCTATATGCGACGTTCGCAATTTCATGCGACGTTGTGACTGACGTCGCACCAGGCGACGTCATGGTATTTGCGACGTTGAGCTGCGACGTCGGCTGCGACGTCGCATCACTGTTTTTGGTCCGAATGCGACGTCGTCGTCTGTTCGACGATTTCAAGATCCAAATCTAGTTTTGGCTCGATTTTTGGGTGTTTTGATGTTATAGAAAGCTTCTAGCATGTATTTTGAAGTAATCTAAGTAATTTATAGAAAGAGAAACGATTTCTAGAGAGAGAAAGTGAGAAATCTTACTTTTTGATGAAAATGGGGGTGAAGATGATGGTGAAGAATATGAAGATGATGATGTCCGGTTTTGATGATGATGAACTCCGAAAATGACGATGATTATGATGATTCCGATTTTTGATGATGATGATATTGTTGTTGATGTTGTTGGGTGTTGTTGTTGTTGTTAGAGAATGAGAGAGAGATAGGGATGAGAAAAAGAAGAAGAAAATGAAAATGAAAGAGTGGAATGGGGGTGGGTTGGTTTAGGCCGGCTCATCCCCAACCATGTGGGTATTTTGTCCACAATTGCAGTATAGAATATCCGTGTTTTTGTACCCGAAGGTAAAATAAATTTAATATTTTACTTTCATAATTTTGTTTATACTAATTCGTAAATATTTAAAATAAAAATATCTTACTGGAATTACAAAAATGTAATTTGGTTATAATTGTTTATAAAAATACAATTATTCACAGTATTAAATTTGGAGCGAAAATTGACTCTTTTTGACCGGGTGTTACACAGTTAGTTTGGAAGATTTGGATTTTGATCAGGTCGGTGCGCAAGAAACCCCAAACCCGAATGAGGATTTATTTGGAGATGATCCGCATCCACGCCCGGCAGGAAAATCTAGGAAACAAAAGTCACAAAAAACATCGTCTGGTTCAGCAGCTTCCTCTCGTGCTTCTTTTGACAAGTCACTTGCGACAACATTCGAGAGGATGCGAAGCGATAAACAAGGGTACTACGAGACGAAGGATCTCGAGGCAAAACTGCGAATATTGTCCATGCAGACTGAAAATTTACCGGATCAAGCTAGGTACATTTAGGAAATGGAGAAAAGGAAAATTTGCGAGAAAATGGGATGGCCGTATGAAACGGGATCGGGCGGTGGTGCTTCGGGGTCGGGATCCGGGGCCGGTGGTGATTGATTGTATTTTCTATTTTTAGGACTTTAAAAATCGTGTGTTTTAATTATGCATTTTATTTTTTAGGACTTTGTAATTTTTTCCCTTTTGTTTTAATGAAATAAATGTAGTTTTTATTTAATTTATTTGTTTTTTATATATTATTTATACAATTATCTTTATTTAACAAACAAATAAAACAAATAATAAAATATTCCAAAACACTGTCCACAACACTGTTACCACACCACAGAATTTTAACTCACAACACAACAACAAAAACACTGTGAACACAGTGTTACCTCACCCCGTGCTCTAAGATGATGATAGAAATTATGGAGTTTTGAGTTTTGACAGACCAAACATTAAACCGAGCAGAAATGTCAAAAGTTGACCGCGTCATAGGTGGAAAACGTTACATTTCATCGCGTGTGATGCTCTACAAACCCAACTTAAAAATGATTTTTTTTACTTTTTTTTTTTTAAAATAAAAATTACTCCACACTCTTTTGAATTAAAGGCTGTTTTTTGATTGCTGATGAAACATCCAATTTATTTATTTATTTATTTATTTATTATTATTATTATTATTATTATTATTATTATTATTATTATTATTATTATTATTATTATTATTTTATAAAATACACTTAACAATATTATACGATTCATTTATTAGTGGGTTAGCTCCATAGATAACATAAACAATTAAACTATAACTTGAAAACGATAAAATCTGGAAAAGGCTGGGTACTCGCCGGGTGGGCTTGGGTACCCGCCGGGTACACTGGCTACGCACCGAGTAATATGAGTACCTAAGGGGTACTCGCTTTTGGGTCACTTTTTGTCCGAAATTGTAATGAAGTACTCGCCGGGTACTTAAGCTACCCACCCGGTAGTTTATACTCACAGCAAACTCAGGTTTTGATACTAAGTTTAGACGCGCATAACTTTTTAATTCGTTAACATTTAGACTACCAAATTTTGGAGACACCTCACTTTCATCAAAATGAAGGTTTCTCTTTTAATACTTTTTGGCCCTAAACTTTGAATATTGACACTTTCGGACCCCAAACTTTCAGATACAAACATATACTTTCGGATATATTTAAATACACACATTTGGATACATATTTAAACACATACTTTCGGACACATACATGGGATATGTAAATATATATACTTTCGGATATATATGATATAACTCGTACACTTTATATATATATATATATATATATATATATATATATATATATATATACTTTTATAAAGTATACAACGATACAAACATAATAATAATGTCACGTTAAATTATTATTACAAAACCGTCACCAACGAAACGTACAAACTTTAAACAAACAACGATTTTTCTGTGAGTGAACAAGTAACATGTTTGGCAAGTGGCCAACTACTTATACTTATAATCTCATACGTTTAGGACGTTAGAGACTTACCTTGGGCTTAAGCTTTGCTAGCACTTACATACCGAGCTCACGAGGTGAGTTCACGCCCCATTTTCTAATGTTTTACTGTTTTCAACTTGAGGTGAAAAACATAGTCACTACTTTTATTGATTGCCATAACTTACATTGTTTTTGTGATTGCTAATATGTTACACCCCTGATTTCATGATTTGCGGAAGCGATGATTTGGGTGTGACTTACCTTGGGACGTTAGAGACTTACCTTGGGCTTAAGCTTTGCTAGCACTTACATACCGAGCTCACGAGGTGAGTTCATGCCCCATTTTCTAATGTTTTACTGTTTTCAACTTGAGGTGAAAAACATAGTCACTACTTTTATTGATTGCCATAACTTACATTGTTTTTGTGATTGCTAATATGTTACACCCCTGATTTCATGATTTGCGGAAGCGATGATTTGGGTGTGACTAATCAAATATCAAAACACCAAGATTACAAGCAAACGACTCTACATGAGACGTTTATAAATATATTACAAAAGTAGTACATAGTTTAGGTTTTAAGTGTACAATGTAGGTGAGTTCGCATAATTAGATTCCAAAGATTTTAATACATAACGTTTAACAAAATATAATGTAAGAAAATCTTCATATGTTTGTAGATGCATGCGACTCATACTAGATAGCTTATCCTGCGGGCAATCTACTGTTGCTGCATACCTGAGAATACAACACTAAAAGGGTCAGCTATAAAGCTGGTGAATCTCACAGGTTTAACATAAAACATGATGTGATCAACATAATTATCTGACGATTGAATAATAAATATGATTAACCCAATAAGGTTACCGAACAATGATTTAAACCAATTAAGGTTTCCGACTAGATTTACCGACAATGACATTGTATTGCACTGAGCTATGGTTCAAAGCCTAACCCGAACTTCTGCCTCCCGAATGGTGTCAACACCCATGACAATTACTAAAATGCCCGTTTGTACATGGTTGTAGCTAGCAACCCGGACGGGGACGTCACTCCCATGATAGTACTATCTTTTAGTAATCGCGCCTTATTAAGTTATTGAACCATACACTGATGAGGACTTTACCGAATTAAAACACTCGTGCAATAACCGAACAATGAAAATCAAGACTAACAATGATAAACAACTGAGTTAATAATTAAATTAACTAATCAAATAACTTGTGATCACGAAATCAAATAAGTGTTGTATCTCACCCCAATATTTAAAAACAGTAAAAATGGGGCTGCGAGACTCACCTGAGTCACTGAGCAATGATTATCCGATAAGGAATGAACAACCCCGAAACCTTCCAATGCCCTAAACATATAAGGTTATACATATGAGTGAATGTCTTAATTAGATCATTCCCAATATGTGTCCACTCAACTATTAAATGTCCGATTTATTCCGATTGTGTGTTTTTGAAACCGATTGAATTTGTATTTTATAAAAGTGTACGGCCCGTTGGTGACGGTTCATGATAATAATTCAAGTATTATTATATGTTTGATTGTATACTTGTAAAGTATATTCCGTATATTCATAATCCGTATTATGTGATGAAGTCATTATCCGTATATTCCGCGTGTGTTTAAAGTGTATACTTATCGAAGTATAGATAAGTATAACTCGCTTATCCGTATATTGTACCATATATATATATATATATATATATATATATATATATATATATATATATATATATATATGTTGTCATTTTTATTCAAAGTTCAAAAATAAAATCATCAAAGTTCATCCTTGGTCCGAAATCTTATCGTTCCTCAAGTCGGCTCGCATTTATCGTTTTGGGCTCGTTTTTGTTGACTTGGTCAAACGGACTCGGTTTGACCCGAAACTTTTAGGGATGCCTTAAATATGTTAAATAAGCTTTATAAAATTGTCGTTACATTTTATGGTTGACCCGAAGTGTCGGTTTTATAGATCTCATAAAAACAGTCCTAAAGTTTGCGTCTTCAGTTTTTTTACACACGATAAACTTCCGTTTTCGACACTTTTTATTCCGAATTAAGTTCCACCAAAAATCACACTTAAGCATCTATATTTCTAGTGTCTTATATAAATTTCTCAAGAATTTAGAAGTCCATTTTCATAGCTAACAAAAATCAAACATAAATTCTTTCCATTTTCGGCCAGATTTACCTATCTCTTACAAATCGACTTCTACACTTAAATATGTCTATTTTCAGTTCTTGAGCATAACACGAAAGTTGTAGGCAACTTCAATACGCAAATTTTGATCGGTCTTTCATCCATTAGTTCCTTGTGTACGATTTTATATGATTTTATTCGTGGGTCTGTTTTCTCAGGAACCGAAATCAGAAATTACATAAATGTATAAAACGTATTTTGATCATTATTTTGGACATTATTGAGTTGAGTGAGCTCATAAACAAGTAAATATACTTAATCCAAGTAAAACAAATGAAAAAGTTTAGGATTATACCAAAGAAATTACGATCTAGAGAGTAAATGGAGTCGATGAGCTCGGTTTTATGATTCCTTTCGCTTCTCCTTGCTTACCTTCGATTTTTCTCCAAGTTTTATAAATAAATTTAAGGTAGATGATGAGGATGATATATAGTGAGAGAGAGAGAGAGCCGTATGGGATTGAGAAAAGAGAGATAGATGAAATATTTTAATGAAGATGAAATGTGATACTTGCACATGTATGAATGTATATTTAATCAAAAAGAAAACTTTAAGCAAGATCCCCTTTTTAAGGGTTTGTGTTGGACGGTTTTATGGGGTCAAAAAGGTGTTGACTTTTGTTACAATTTTGTCTATCAATATTAGTGTTATACCCGTGTTTGTTTACCCGATTGTTTAAACGTTTATATATACATTTACCGTTTTATATAATACATTTTGTTAACGATTTAAAACTCAACTTTTCGAATGAAAATAGTTGCCCAAAATAATATTATTTGAGTTATTAGAATATTGTTTGGTTCCGTTTAGTTGTCGGTTACAAGTTACACATTTGTTTGATTCGGTTAACGTTTTAAATAAACGTATACTTTTGTTTTATATTATTACCATAATATAAATTAATAAATAATGTTATTAAATAATTTAGTATTATTTAATAATGATTCACCAACGTCCGTATTTTGGTTTGTGCGTTCTTTCAGATTGATTTATCATGTGATTATTAAATAATCATCTAACGATATATATATATATATATATATATATATATATATATATATATATATATATATATATATATAATATCCGAATACTTTCGTTTTAACATGTACCAAGTATGAATAATTAAAGTTTAAATTAGGAGCTAATTTAGTCCTTTTTGACCGGTGTCACATAATATGTTTGATTGCTACCAATTATCGATTATTAATGACTGTGTTCATGTATTAATTGGTAGCTAGAGTACTTTGGAACTATACATATATGAATGTTTTCATATTAAACTTGCAAACTACTTATAAAAATGCACTTATGCTTTTATACAAATGGGTGTTTATGAAATAACATTTTCATACTACAAACTATTGCAAATGTGGTAAAATATATTTGATAAACCGGAGAACGACCAGTAAACTGTTTTGATATGTGGTTGCCTTACTGGCTTTCGCGTTGGGTCCTACTGACTTGGACCAGATCCTGCTGACTTGGATCAAGGGACACTTACTCTCCCTACTATTTTGGTTGCCTTACTGGCTTTCGTGTTGGGTCCTACTGACTTGGATTAGATCCTACCGACTTGGATTGAGGGACGCTTACTCTCCCTACTAATGTTTTGGCTACCCTACAGACTTGGGTGTTGGATCCTACCTACTTGGATCAGATCCTGCCGACTTGGATCAGGGACTTTCCCATAAAACATTTTTATAGGATACTTACTTTCCTACAACTAATAGGATACCTACTTTCCTACAAAACATTATAGTTAGGATACGAACTTTCCTACAAACAACTTTAAACTGTAATTTGGGCAATATCCCAATAGTTATATTTTGGATAATGATCCAACTTAATTATATTGTGGGTAACATCCCAACCAAACTATGTTATGGGTGACATCCCAATTTAACTTATATTTGGATTGTTGAGTCACTGGTCGCTGACCACGATGAAGTCACTAGTCGCTGACCAACTCAACTATACACTACTTAATGAAGAAATGGATTGTATCGAAGCTGCTGTAGCTAATAATAGGTTTCGCTGATCGTCATTCATTCTGTTCGATATTCTGAGGAAGATTTAAAGCTCAACATTGGTGTGTCGCTGATCTACGTCAGCGAGAGCCTTACTTCTTCAAATCAATAAAGGCAAAAGTCACTGCCTGAATAACAGCTAGTCAATGAAGATCTTTTGTTCAATTCATTCTACAAGAGCATGTTAGCTCGCAGTGAGTGAGGAGGATTGCTGCATCTTCAGTGACTATTCAATAAAGCCTCTCAATCATCTAGTACTAAAAAGTACTGTACTTATCTATACATCAGCAAGAATGTTCCAGTTCGAAGTATGTCCTAAAGATTACGTGGCAGCAAGTGATTGGTTTTAAGGTAACGAGATATTTGCGGTAACAGAATTGGGACCCGCAGAATGTCGGTTTATCAGAGATCAGGACCAATCAAGCAGCAACACATGTCCTTCCAAGATCCTATTTTGTAGGCGATATTTTAGGAACTCTTGTAGTATATATAGTTCAGTGTTTTGTACTATTGAGGCTAGTCGTCATATGCACCGTTCTTCTGTTTGTCAGAGAACTAGTTTGTCTAGGTGTATATTAAGACTCAGTGAGGTTAACTATCAGCGTGTATGTCCACTGTAGTTAATACTCTTCATTGTAATAATTTAGCTAAGTGTTTGAATTGGATTAACTTTGGTTAATCCATTCCGCATTCAACACTTCGTGAATTTAATCAATACAATTCACTTTCAGCTACTATTACTTGTCGTTCTTTGATTCTGTTATATCTTTAATCTGTTATTTCAATTCCGTCATACTCTGTTATAGATAATTAATTTAAAAACAATCTGAAACACTTGGTAAAATCTGAAATTGTTTTAAATTGTATTCAACCCCCCTTCTACAATTAAACTTTACACTTTGTGATTCCAAATCACTAACTAATAGTGATTACGGGACTTTCAATTGGTATCAGAGCAGAGTTGGTTTAAATTCAATTAACCAGGTCTGCTATGGAATCAGTAAAGTACAGCTGTGTTGACTCTGATTATCAAAAGGGAAATGGTTCTACAACCAAACCTCCAGCTTTTGATCCTTCAAGGATTGAAACTTGGATGTCCCGGATGATGATGTTTTTGGACTTAGTTGATGACCGTCTGTGTAATATCATAACCAATGGTCCACATATCCCAACTACTATTGTTCCTGCTGTAATTGCAACAGCTACTACTCCAGCTATACCAGAAATGGTTTTACCTAAAAAAGAGGAACAATGGACTGATGAGGATAGGCGATTGGTTAGACTTGATAAACAAGCTAAAATCTACATAGGCATGGCACTTCCTGATGAAGTGTTCAAATCAATTAGGCTTTGTAGATCTGCTAAAGATATGTGGGATACCCTTAGGAATATATATATTGGAACTCCTGATATTATTCGCTGCAGGGAAGTTAATCTCACTCGCCAGTATGAGCTGTTCGCAATGGAACCAAATGAATCTCTGTCTTCCACTTACACCAGATACCAGTCACTGATGAACAAAATGGAGAAGGCTGGTATAGGCAAGGAACAGAGATTTGTGGTTGAAAAGTTTTTTGAGTTGCTGCTAAGGAAAATCTGGGGAACCATTGCAACGTGTACCAGACAGAGAAATGATTATTCAATTCTGAATTTAACTCAGGTCTATGGTATTTTTCTCAATTGGAAGCAGTCCGAAAAGCAAGCTGACCAGAGTGAGCATATTCGTGCTACTCTTGGAAGTCAGAAGATATCCAATGCCCTTGTAGCAGAGCTTGATGAAATCGATCAGAGACAGAAGTCAAAAGTGTCTAAGAAAAGCTCGAAGTCACTGATAGCTGAAGAAGAAGGTGGTCAGAATGAAGAAGAGTCAGAATATGAGTATGATGAAGGATTGGAGAAGCTTGAGAAGGATATGGCCATGATGCTAATTTCAGAAGGAACACCAGATCAAAACGATTTGCTGGTGCTCCATCATCTGATAAATTTCAATCAAAGGGTGAATGCTACAAGTGTGGCAGAATTGGTCATTTTGCAGCTGAATGCAGATCAAAGTCAGTGAATCAAGTCCCCGAACCCATGCCAGATGTCATAAATGACAAGTACAAGGCAAAATACAAGAAACTGAAGGCATTGGCTAAATCTGGGAAGAAGAAGAGAAAAGGATTTGTTGCTGAAGAAGGTTCACTCAGCGACTCTGATTCATCCTCTTCATCTGATGATGAAGAAGCAATGCTTTGCCTAGACAAAGATTATTGTTTAATGGCTAATGATGCTAAATTTCATGAAAACATCAAGGAAGTAGCTCAGAAATGTTCAGCATCAGGATGGGACTCTGACAGCATCTACAAAAGCATTCTTAGAGAAACCATCTGGTATTTGGACAGCGGATGTTCCAGGCATATGACAGGATGTAAGTCGCTGCTCAGTGATTATCAGGATGAAAAAGGTCCTGATGTAGTTTTTGGTGATAACAAAGTTGGGAAAACCAAAGGGTATGGTGTTTTAACCAATGGTAATGTAATGTTCAAGCGAGTAGCATATGTAGAAGGTTTGAAGCACAACTTATTAAGCATCAGTCAGTTTTGTGATTCCAAGAACAAGGTACTTTTTGATCATGAAGCTGGTGTTGTTTACAACAAAAAGGGAAGTGCTGTTCTTGCTGCAACCAGGAAAGGGAATACTTATGTGGTCAATATGGATTCAGCACAATCAGGAACATGTTTTTACTCCAGAACCGTTTCAGAAGAAAAATGGTTATGGCATAAATGACTTTCTCATATGAACTTCAAAGCAATTAACAAACTGAACAAGAATGGTTTAGTCACTGGACTACCAAAGATGTCTTATGACAAAGACAAGCTTTGTTCAGCATGTGAAAAGGGAAAGCATCACAGCTCGTCCTTCAAAAGTAAACAGACTTCATCTGTAACAGAATGTTTTTACTTGCTACATATGGATCTGTTTGGACCAGTGAGTACATCAAGTCTTGGAGGAAAAAGGTACTGTTTGGTGATAGTAGATGAATACTCCAGATACACTTGGGTATTTTTTCTCAAAGCCAAAAGTGAAGCTGCCAGCGAGATCATATCCTTCGTCAGGAAAATGGAAAATCTAAATGATGTCACGGTAAAACATCTGAGAAGTGATAATGGTACTGAATTTCGAAATCTCGACCTTGAAAATTTTTGTGATTCAAAAGGTATTTCTCAAAATTTTTCAGCACCAAGAACACCCCAACAAAATGGGGTGGCAGAAAGGAGAAATAGAACCTTGATTGAATCTGCAAGGTCAATGCTCATTGATGCTGGTCTTAAGACCTATTTCTGGGCTGAAGCAGTGAGTACTGCCTGCTACACTCAAAATAGGTCACTGATTGTCAAAAGGCACAGTAAGACAGCATATGAGCTATTAAGGGGGAGAAAACCTGATATAAGTTTTCTTCATGTTTTTGGTAGTACCTGCTACATTCTAAACAAAAGAGATCACTTAGGAAAGTTTGATCCCAAAGCTGATGAAGGAATATTTGTTGGCTACTCAATCATCTCTAAAGCTTTCAGAATTTATAATAAACGAAGAGAATGTATTGAGGAATCAATGGATGTTACTTTTGATGAATCATATGATGAGTCACTCACTGATCCAAAAGAATATGAAAATCTCGTTTTTAACAAAATGGATAGTGACTTATCAAATGAAATCAAATCAAATGATAAGGAATATAAAAATTTCTCATCTGATTCTGAAGGTGAAAATAATATTCCTGAAATCAATTCCAGTTCTACTTTAGCTGTGAATAATTCAGGAACATCATCTTTACCTACAGATGTCCCATCATCATCAACTCAATGTCCAAACCAAAACTCTCATAACAATAATACTCATGCTACAGATGTTGATTTGCCCTCTGAACCCTCACAAAGTAATCAAGTCACTGCTGAACCTCAGCGAATGACTAAGTGGACAAAACATATTGATAATCAATTGATTATTGGTAATCCACAATCCAGGGTTCAGACAAGATCAGCAACTGCTAACTTCTGTTTGTTTGTCAGTTTTGTGTCACTAATAGAACCAAAGAAGGTTGATGAAGCACTCACTGATCATCACTGGATAGCTGCCATGCAAGAAGAGCTATCTCAGTTTGAACGAAATAAAGTTTGGAAGCTTGTACCACATCCCACTGGTAAATCAGTAATTGGAACACGATGGGTGTTCAGAAATAAAATGGATGCTGATGGTGTGGTTACAAGAAACAAAGCTAGGCTTGTTGCACAAGGTTACTGTCAGCAAGAAGGCATCGATTATGACGAAACCTTTGCACCAGTAGCTAGACTTGAAGCAATCAGGCTATTTCTGGCTTATGCAGCTCACAAAAAGTTTAAAGTATATCAAATGGATGTGAAAAGTGCCTTTCTGAATGGCAAGCTGCAGGAAGAAGTGTATGTCAAGCAACCACCTGGATTCATTAATCCAAAACATCCGGGTTATGTTTACAAACTTGATAAAGCCCTGTATGGACTAAAACAAGCTCCCAGAGCGTGGTATGATACTCTCTCTGTCTACCTGATAAAATGTGGCTACGTCAGAGGCAAAATTGATAGCACATTATTTATCAAAAGAGATAAGAGAGATGTCATATTAGTCCAGATCTATGTTGATGATATCATTTTCGGGTCTACTAACAGTGACATGTGCAAGGAATTTTCTGATCTCATGACCAAAAGTTATGAGATGAGCATGATGGGTGAATTAACATTTTTCCTTGGTTTGCAAATAAAACAAACCAAAACTGGAATTTTCATTAGTCAAGGAAAATATGTTAAAGATCTGTTAAAGAAATTTGAATTTGCTAATTGCTCAACCCTTGCTACACCCATGTCACCTGCAGTAAAGCTACATGCTGATCCTGATGGTAAATCTGTAAACATTACTGCTTACAGAGGAATGATCGGGTCGCTGCTATATCTAACTGCTAGTAGACCAGACATTATGTTTGCTACATGTCTCTGTGCTAGGTATCAAGCTGATCCTAAGGAATTACTTTTGCTCGCTGTCAAAAGGATATTCAGATATCTGAAGGGTACTCCTAATCTTGGTCTCTGGTACCCATCTGGTTCAGATTTCTCCCTGAAAGGATACTCTGATTCTGATCATGCTGGATGCAAACTGGATAGAAAAAGTACATCTGGTAGCTGTCAATTTCTTGGAGAAAAGCTAGTAAGCTGGTCCAGCAAGAAACAAAACTCAATCTCAACTTCAACTGCTGAAGCTGAATATGTTGCTGCAAGTGCATGTACTACTCAAATTCTCTGGATGAGAAATCAGCTTGCTGACTATGGTTTTGACTTCAGTGAAATACCAATCTACTGTGATAGTCAAAGCGCCATAGCCATTGCCAACAATCCAGTAATGCACTTAAGGACAAAGCACATTGATGTCCGATATCATTTCATCAGGGACCATGTGATGAAAGGTGATATTGAATTACATTTTATTCCAACTGATTACCAACTCGCTGATTTATTTACAAAACCTTTAGATGAGAAAAGATTTAATTTTCTTATCAGCGAGCTTGGCATGTTAAACTTAAATGACTAGCTCAGCTATCAAGCTCAGTTATGTTATTTTTGTTTAACGTTTTTTTTTTATATAACGTATCTATTATGTCTCTATATGACCTATTTTGTTATTATCCTATATTTTGTTTTACTGACCGTGTTAGTATTCTAAGTTGTGACTAGATCAGTGATAGATAAATATAGTAAAATAATACATAGTTCATATCAAACATAATCTATACTCTGTTTTTTTTATATATAAAAAAAAAAGAGACCTATTCTTTAGCTGATCTTGTTAGTATTCTAAGCTGTAACTCTTTCAGCGAAAGATGAGTCTCTATAAATTTCATTTTAAAACAACACTCATACTCAATGAATAAAAATTTATGTTTCTTATTTACCAAGTGATAAATCTCTCTGACTTAGTTAGTATTCTAAGTTGTGACTAAATCAGTAAGATAACATCTCAGGCAAATTGAAACTTATGAGTGTTATTTTTTTTACATTCAGGGTCTCCCTGATTCTTTCATCATTATTTGAAGGGATGTGTCACAAAAATTACATCTCTGACACTATTTCTTCCTTACGTCACATATACTTTTCCGGCGCACCTTTCAAATCACCATTAATACCACCAAGCTCCACAATCATTACCCCTATTTCATTTAAACATCATAAATTATGCCACCCCTACTTACCACCACCATCAACCACGTTTTCCCAATCCCATCCACTTGTTTAATCAAGAGTTTCTATATATCAAACAAAATGATTTCATTTTTCAAATCAAAACAAACTCTTGGTTTTCATGATCTTTTTCAAATACCCAAACCAATAAAAGTCTTTCCGATTTCTGTAACGGCAAATTCAAACGTTTTAAAATCTTCATACATCACTGGAAATCTTCTACTTCTTTCAGTTGATAAAGAATTTTGTCATTACAGCATTCAAAATCACTTTTCTCACCATAAAATCTCTTTTTCATAAAAACAGAGTATGAAATTAATCTCATCACTTGATAGATCAGGGTAAATTTCTCTTTTTAAAATCAACCTGGTCTATAATCGCCTTGTTTTTACTTGGTCTAGTGATGCCATTTTTATCTACTCTGCTGGGATTACAAGGTTTTCTTGTAATCCAGTATGAAACTGCTGTACACCCGTCTGATTCTGCCCCCCATCGATCACGTCACTGCTCACACTCCCAGTGACCAAAGCTGATCATCCTCCATCCAAGAAAAACTCAAAATCCTCTACCAAAAGTTTGAAAATAAAGGCCCTGTTTCTAACAAATCAAGGGATCAAGAGTGAAATAGTCACTGAACATTCAGTCTCTATGGGCACTCTTGCTAAAACCAAAACTTACTTATCGAGTCAACCCATAAGCCACTCATCATCCTCATAAAAGGATGCTGATTCATTCAAAGGGCAAGTGACATCAGTGGGTGATAACACACTCATATCTGGTGTCACATCACTGGCTACAGACCCGGGCCAACTCTCTTCTATCACCACACCAGCTGTCAATGTCGCTCTCCAGTCACAGAGAGTGATACAGGCTGCACTTTATGTTTTTAAAGATCCATCAGTTAAAACACAAGCTGATGATGAGAAAACCAAAACTGATTCACAACATGATCACATAGTTACTATCCCATTTTCTGATATCATCAAGGGGGAGAGATATCTACATGAAGAAATTGCTGATGCTTACAGAAAAATGTTAATCTACTTTAGGATATCATCAAGGGGGAGAAAACGTGCAAATGAATGCAAAAACCAATGGTGCTCATATGAAGAATTGTTGCTGATTGGAAATTATCTATTTGGATCCTATCGCAGGAACAACATATCTACAACTCATGTGGAAAAGTTGCTGACACTATTAGAACCATATAGAAAAGTTGCTAACGCTATATGGAAAAATTGCTGACGCTATGAAAGTTGCTGATACATGGGAATCATCTTTGCGGCTTCTATTTCAAAAAATACATATTCCCTGTATTGGAGTTGCAATTTTCTTGGAAATTTTTATTCCATATCAGCTTAGCAATGAATCCTTCTCCATCAACTGCAGCTCAGATGTGTCTCATTGATTTTCAGTCGGTTAAAGCTGCATGAGAAGGATATTTGCATATAAAATTTCCTTCACAGATGTCTTCTCTCTGATGACAAGTGCACTGTGATGATGTATATTCTCACTGATGAGATTGTGTTCACTGACGCCATCTCTATATCTTTCTCTGATAAAGCTTTGAATCATATGCCAAGAAGGATGAATTTTTGGCCTAATTTCTCTCTGGTTGAAGGTCTTCCCGTTTACAAAATGACTTCTATCAAAGGAATGTGAGTCAAAGCTGAAGACATCAAAAGTTGCTGAATCTCTTAATCGCTGAAGAAGATTGACTTATCTAAATCAGATTAGAATATTGTAACTAAAAATGATCATGTACCTTATATTTTTAGTTTCAATAATATTTGAACCTTAGTGCAAAACTCAGATCATATCAAAAGAATCCAAAAAGAAAAATGAATGGATCACAAGTATAAAGTCACTGAATGTTTAAATTCTTAAACACTGACTATAAACTTTCACAGCAACAAGTTTGTCTAGGGAGCTTCAATCACAATCATTTAGGGGGAGATTGTTGAGTCACTGGTCGCTGACCACGATGAAGTCACTAGTCGCTGACCAACTCAACTATACACTACTTAATGAAGAAATGGATTGTATCGAAGCTGCTGTTGCTAATGATAGGTTTTGCTGATCGTCATTCATTCTGTTCGATATTCTGAGGAAGATTTAAAGCTCAACATTGGTGTGTCGCTGATCTACGTCAGCGAGAGCCTTACTTCTTCAAATCAATAAAGGCAAAAGTCACTGCCTGAATAATAGCTAGTCACTGAAGATCTTTTGTTCAATTCATTCTACAAGAGCATGTTAGCTCGAAGTGAGTGAGGAGGATTGCTGCATCTTCAGTGACTATTCAATAAAGCCTCTCAATCATCTAGTACTAAAAAGTACTGTACTTATCTATACATCAGCAAGAATGTTCCAGTTTAGAAGTATGTCCGAAAGATTACGTGGCAGCAAGTGATTGGTTTTAAGGTAACGAGATATTTGCGGTAAAAGAATTGGGACCCGCAGAATGTCGGTTTATCAGAGATCAGGACCAATCAAGCAGCAACACGTGTCCTTCCAAGATCCTATTTTGTAGGCGATATTTTAGGAACTCTTGTAGTATAAATAGTTCAGTGTTTTGTACTATTGAGGCTAGTCGTCATATGCACCGTTCTTCTGTTTGTCAGAGAACTAGTTTGTCTAGGTGTATATTAAGACTCAGTGAGGTTAACTATCAGCGTGTATGTCCACTGTAGTTAATACTCTTCATTGTAATAATTTAGCTAAGTGTTTGAATTGGATTAACTTTGGTTAATCCATTCCGCATTCAACACTTCGTGAATTTAATCAATACAATTCACTTTCAGCTACTATTACTTGTCGTTCTTTGATTCTGTTATATCTTTAATCTGTTATTTCAATTCCGTCATACTCTGTTATAGATAATTAATTTAAAAACAATCTGAAACACTTGGTAAAATCTGAAATTGTTTTAAATTGTATTCAACCCCCCCCTTCTACAATTAAACTTTACACTTTGTGATTCCAAATCACTAACTAATAGTGATTACGGGACTTTCATGGATAACATTCCACAAAATATTATTTAAATGTTATCGCAATAACAATTTGTGAACGTATTGGGTTACCAACTATTCTTGTAAACTTAAAACCTGTAAATTCACTCAACATTGTTGTTGACTTTTTACTATGTTTTTTAGGGAATTAGCTGCACCTGTAAGCATGCACACCTTTTGGAACTAGGCTACCCGTGGAGAATTTAGGATGCCATCTTTTTGGAGAAAATGGATTTCTTTTGTGTAAATAATATGCTTTTAGTCATATTTACGAAATCTACTTTTGTGTAACTTTAACTACTTTTCTACTATACGATTCGATGAATCGTAAACTTTTGTAAACAATTAACTTTGGCATCGTAATATACTTATGTTCTGCGATAATCATATGCTCTGATATGTATGAATGTTCAACGTTTACATCGGCGCCCCCACTCGAACTAATGCTTCCGCAATCATCTGATAAACTGTAATTAACAAATTTGGGGGTGCGACAGATTGGTATCCGAGCTATTGGTTATAGCGACGGAATCTTTAAGTGACCTAGAGACCTTAGAGACCTAGACTATAGCATTGGCTAGGACATTCCTGCATACATACACTTGCATACGTCTACACTCGCGATATGCTAACTTCATTGTCTCTACATTTCTGAACAACATCCGATTCGCATCTACGATTCCTACGAGAAACCGCCAATCTATAGTATCGTATACTTAATCTATTTATTCGCTATTCGGATGTTTTCACCTGTTATATGATATAATGTATGGTTGATTCTATTTTGTACTCCTTAAACCATACTACATCCAATTCGTTTGATATGAACCTGATCGTGTCAAGCGATAATGAAAAGAAGTACGTTATTAGCATCAGACGCCTAGCCAACGTGATTATATTATACTCAGTACGTATGGGTGTTTCAAAATCGCGAGATACGTAATGGGGATTCCAATAATTCCTCTTATGGTTCGATGACTTATTCATAAGAATTTCCATTTTTCACATTTGCATTGATTTCTGCACTTTATTTCTCGCAGAACTCAACCATGCCACCTAAGCAACGAAAGACCAGGAACAGCCCGCGAAATGACTCACCTCCCGTGGTTGAAGAATCCACTGAACAAATCATCAATCGTCATGTAGCTGAAGCTATTGCCCAGTATGAGGCAAGTCGCGCTCGCGATACTGTGGTGAACAACAGTGGAACTACCCCTGTCAACGGCGAGACACCCGTAAATACCTAACGATGGTGTTCATATAAAACCTTCATATCTTACAAACCGGGTACTTTCAACGGAACTGAGGGAGCTATTGGCATTGTCCATTGGATCGAGAAGATGGAATCAGTGCTTGACATTAGTGACTGCGCACCCGACTGCATGGTGAAGTACGCCACGTGCACTCTTGCCGACAAGGCACTGACGTGGTGCAACGCTCAAGTCCAAACCCTTGGACGACCAACCACCTACGCCATCTCGTGGGAAGATCTGGAAAGAATGATCATGGAGGAATTCTGTCCTCGCAGTGAACTGCAAAAGATCGAAACCAAACTATGGGATATCAAGATGATCGGTGCCGACATCACTGGATACACAACGAAGTTTCAAGAGCTCGCACGTCTAGTGCCACACATGGTGACTCCAGAGAGCAAACGCATTGAGCGTTACAACTGGGGATTAGCACCTCAAATCCGGAGTTTGGTAATGTCTTCCAAACCAGCTACATTTAGGAGCACTGTGAACTTAGCGCAAAGCTTGACCGATGATGCGGTCAGAATGGGAACTTTGGTTGAAAAAGCTGTGTCGGGAAAGAGCGAACCTAACACTACTTATACTGGACATTCTGGACAAAAAAACGGAAATGGAACAGCGGAGGAAGTGATCGTCTGGATCAACAAAATCAGAAGTATGCTGGAAATCTTAGAGCATACGCTGCAATCACCAACACTGAACCAAAACCCTACCTAGGTAAGAGACCTAAGTGTGGAAAATGCGAAAAGCATCACGAGGGGGATTGCCTCTTCTGTACTAATTGCAAACAATGGGGACACCGAACCCAGACATGTAGAAACAACCGAGCAAACACTGGATGTTTCGAATGCGGTGACCCAAAGCACTACCGAAACCAGTGCCCACAACTTAATAACCAAACCAACAACTGCAACTCCAACGCTCCAACAGCTCCTTAACGCGCGTACGTTCTCAGAGCAAAGGGTACTCAACCAAACCCCTACCTCAACATAGGTACGTCTTAGTAAACTTCTACTACGTCTTAACATTGTATGATTCGTGTATCATCTTGAACATAGCGCCTAGTGAACATAGACTACTTTGAACACATAACTTATTGAATTATACAACAAGTATACCAAAAATCATCATGGTGTCATCACATCTTCTCGGAAACACCTACGTCCGACGTTTCGACATGGATTAAAAATCTCGGGACGAGATTTCTCTAACAGGGGGAGAATGTGACACCCCGCAATTTTGACATGATTTTGTACATTAATTCCATGCATGTTTAGGCTAATTCCCTACTTAAGTGAATTCACACCACATTTTTTTTGAGATAAGTCTAGCAAAGCCCGACTATTTAATATGCGCAGTATTACTTATTTTGTAATTAATTATAATTGCGTACGAAACAATCGGAGCGAGTCTGATAAAACAAAATGTACGTTGGTGATACAAAATTTTATAAATATCATTGTCGCGGTCTGTAACAACCGCCAAATTAGGACTAGTAATTAGTGCCTAATTCTCTGTAAATACATGTAATTAGTTCTGTGTTAGGCTAATTAATGTAACAAATTATATATTGGTGAATATATACGGTTACGCGATTTGATTTGATCGTACACAATTTTAAAATCGAATGTAATTCGATTCAGAAAATACGGACGTTGGTGAAACATCTTAATATAAACAGGAACCATTATTTAAAAACACTATGACAGTCGGAATCGCCTTTTAATAATACTCTTAAATTGTCTCATTTCGTACAATTAAAATTTTGCGATTTAAAACAAAATACGTAAATTTATTTAAAGATTTGACGAAATAATGCAATTAAATTATTTAACAAAGATTAGTATTTTTAAATGAATAATTACGCGAAAAATAAATATTTAACGCCTACACAACGGGGAAAACGAACACCACACGGAGCGCGCAGGCGTAGACAGAAAATGGGAGGTTAAACCTCCCATCTTCTTCCACTTTTCTCATTTCTCTCTTTTTCTCTTTCTTCCTCTCTTCTTTTTGCTCTCAACTAACAACCACCACCATCACCATTAAACCACCAAATAACGCCACGAAACGACCACGAAACATATAGCCCGTTTGGAAGAAAAGCACCACCGCGACACGATCTACATTCCTATCTTTTCAGATTTTTCATCCGACATTTTTTAAGTTTCCGACAAAACCCGAAACTCTCCGTTTTTACTCATTTTTACCTTTTTATGGTTTATATATGCTCAAAATGTCCAAAATGGGTTGGGTAAAAGATTTGGACCCAACGGAAGTCATCCGGCCGATTTTCCAGCCACCGGAACCAGATCAGTCGCTAACGTCGCTTTTGGGTTGGCCCAATTGCGAAGTCAGTTACAACGTCGCTAAACACCTCACAACGTCGCATATAGCGACGTCACCCTCAACGTCGCATTGACTTGCGAATGTCGCATATAGCGACGCAGACCTTAACGTCGCAAACCAAACTAACGTCGCATATAGCGACATAATACGTAACGTCGCATTAAATTGCGAATGCTATACTTAGCGACGTCATTCCAAACGTCGCGGTCATCATGTGCGACGTCGCACCTGACGTCGCACAAACCAGAACCTTGAAAACTTACATTCTTACTAAGTGTCGGAACCAAGATTTTACCACCTAATTTTACTCCAAATTCAAATTTCGGATACGTTTTCACTAAAGGAAAGTAGTAGGAATAAAAATTTTCCAAGCTGACTTGGCAGCTCGAACCCAACCAGGGGCTCTGCCCCTTGGACCCCGCCAGGGGCTGCCGCCCCTTGGACCCCGCTACCAGGGGCGCTGCCCCCGGACCGCCGTCATTAGATGTTGTAAATACTTTTCACACTAAGTGTCGAACACTTACAAATAACGAAACCTGATTCAACGATACATATAATGATAACACTTTGAATCATTATTACAAACCGTCACCAACGGGCCATACTTGTTTTCAAACTACAAACGGATTACTAAACAAACACTTGGACATAACGAGTTGTGTAGACAACTAGCGTAGATGGTCTTGCGAGACATCTACTTACTTAACTTTATATGTTTAGGCATTTAAAGGTTACGGATTCGGAGAACCTACATACTACCTACCATTTGCTACTGCTTATTACTCGACTCAGGTGAGTCTTACAGCCCCACTTTTACTGTTTTACATACGGGGTGAGATACATTGCTTACTTTTCTTGAACACAAGTACTAAAACTGCTTACTATACCAAACGGAATTGCATGAGTTATTTACTATTTACAGAAGTCTCTCCATCATATATCGTCAGTTATGGACTTAAGCGCGAACACTAGTTAATGGATCCATTAGGGAAATGACCCTCCCCGCCCGAGGTAGTAGCGCTACCACGAACCGTTCTGTATAAACGGGCGACTATTATTCGTTACTTATGCTTGCTTAGTTACGAGCATGTCACGGGAGCAAATTATTACTTACGGGTTAAGCTTCGATTATGAGCCTCATGGCAACGGTATAACTTATTTACTTTACATTTGCTGGATTTGCAAATACTTGATTTACGCCTACGGGCACTACTGATGAAATCTTGTGTTCAAAACTAATATTACTTACCAACCTGTGAGATTCACCAACATTCGTGTTGACCCTTTTAGCATGTATTCTCAGGTACCCAGACGGAGTAGGATTTCTCCAGGCATAGCTAGAGTCGCATGATTTCACTAAACTGCATTAACGGAGATTCTCAGCATTATCTTTTGTACATTTTGATTATGTAATAGAATCTCCCGCTATACGCGTGGACTCTAGAGAACTACATTTTGTATACGAAAACGTTAAGTTTTCAAACACTTATTTTCTATGAAATCATTTTACAACGTCTCATATAGAGGTCGTTTGTTGTATATCTTGTGCTTTGTATATTGATTAGTAACACCCAAGTATGCTTCCGCAAATCCTTAAATTTGGGGGTGTTACACGGTCCCAGCGGTCGGACGGGTTTTACTCCGGTCGTTGAACCTCCCAACCGGGACGTGCGGACAGGGTTTAAATTTATATAGCCGGGGAATCCTAAGCTGTATACTACTGACAGACCTAAAAGGGCAGTAAGTGGTATGTATGACTCAGGTGTCGTTCTTCAAACTACAACATGCATGGGAGTCTAGGAAGTTTTATTATCTTTGGGAATCTAGCTAGGGTTTTTAAAAGCTTTTGGATAGGTTTGGTTTTTATAACTAAATACGAATTTAAATAAGGAAAATAAAACAAAAGAGGTTTGTACGGAGACTCGGTCAACAGAGGATAAGCGAGTGTTTACTATGATTTTGTTATATGTTATTGATGAATAGTCAAGTGTAAGGCTACTAGATGTGATGACTAATCCGGAGAGGATGGAAACATAACTAATGCAAAGTATTGTACCTACGACCGTTCCGCGGCTTCCATACGTTTGTACTCCACCAATTGGTGTTTCCAGCACTATACCGAGTAATAGGGCATTTTACGGTTTTTCCGTTACATTAATTAGGGTTCCACATTACTCTCGCAGAGTTCCTATATTCTAATGAGCTACAACTACGAGCCTATTAAATATCTAACGTAGAGTTGTCCGCAATCAGATAAATAACATTTCACGTGGATAGCAGTTATAGAAATCCTTTACACCGAAAGTTCTCCCAAATGTACAGACCAATTTAACCGACAACTATCCTCGAATCCTGGTCCCCAGTCACAGTCATCAGAGACGTCTGTATCGTAGCGTGAATTGTTGATTGAACAAGAACACGAACGGGGATAATCCCGCGGACCAAGTTGGGATAATTGGGCTAACGATCAGTTAAATTGTTCAGCATTACAAATATAAATCATCACAACTATTCCATGCATGTTAATCTACTGTGTAAACCAATATTCTGTGTCTTAAAACCTAGTTATACAGTTACTGATATGAACCAGGAGGATAACTCTAGCATGCATCATTCCTAAGGCAACAATCAAACAAGAACATGCAATAGGGTGACACATAACAGAACACCATAATCCTAAGCATAGAAGATAACCAATAATCAGATCATAGATATCCCGAAAGTTCTCTCAAAGATATATAACAGATAAACATGAATCTAACCTATCTCTAATCCTACGCTCCGTGTCTCTTATGATTTGTTTCAACCTAGAGAACACATCCATACCAAGTTCATTGATCATCAAGTATAGAATAGGTAGAGAACGTACCACTAGTAATTGGCCAAGTTCTAGCAGGTAGATTCTAACCACAGCATAAGTTGGATAGATAAACATTCGAGATTCAGTATATGAGTTTATACACAGTTTAAAGTAACACGGGCAGAGTAACAGCATGGCATAAACATATTGACTATTCTAACATAACTACATCATAGTAAACACAAAGAAATGTCTAGCCTAACATTATATATCTAGCATACAATCCTAAACAAGCATAAACAAAGCAACACATGTTTAAAACTGGAAAGTAAGAGATATATAAATAGAACCTGATACGAATTTATTACAGACAGATCTTCGCGAATACAATGTCTTGGAGTGACTCCGTACAAAAGCTAAAAGCTACCCCTACCTAACTAGCTCTCTAACTAGCTCAATTCTAGAGAGAGAAAGTATCTAGAGAGAGAAACTAGAGAGAGAGTGATGTGTGTGAGAGAGAAAGTGTAAGGAAGAAATGAAATGAGAGAAATGGTGTGTTTGAAGTGTGAGGGGTGTCCACTATTTATAGGCAAAGCATCAAATCGCGCGTACAACTCACGAAGCAGCACGTACAAGCAAACGAAGCATGATATGGGGCAGCAGGGGCCGTATACGGCCTTGTAAGGGCCGTATACGGGGTAGTATGGGCCGTATACGGTCTCACAAGGGCCGTATACGGTGTGTGGGGCCGTATACGGGCTCTGTCTGATTTCGTTCGTTGCTTAAAACGTCCGTATCTCCTTCGTTACGCGTCCGTTTGACCTGATTCTTTCGCCTGTGGTTTCGTAATTCCGTTACGCTTCTAATGATGCCAATCTCATAGAAATTGGGTGTGTAGAACTCAGGCGTAGCCGAAATAACTTTTAGTGGCTCTGAAAGTGCAGTGTCTTCTCCGTCCTTTGGTCGTTTCACTTGATTCCAGATTTTTCCGTCTCGATTTTACCTATACAACAGATGGTAGAAGTTAGGGGGTGTGCCTTGACAGGAAAATGAGGTCGGAGGAATCGGCTTGTATTAAAATGCTGTGTTTTGTGCGGTTTCAGAGTGTCTTCAGTGATTTTTACCACAACGTCTACTTTTGAACCACTTTAGTGAATTTTAATAAATAATCAATGTTTTGAAATGTTTTCACTAAAGAAAGGTCCAAAATGTGAGGAATAAAGCTTCTAAAAACATGATTTTTTACGTCACATCAATCATATAGCTTTATTCATAGTAGATATTTTCTTGGAAGTATGGTTATAAACAATATTGTATAACAACAAAACCTTTGAACATTATACATTTTTAATTAAAACGTAACAAGTGCAACAAAATAAATAAAACAAACCCGACAATCAAACTAGTCAAAAATAATATTTTTGAAACTTAATATTAAGTATTTAGAATAATACTTTGAAATATTCTAGCGCAAAATAACGTTAACAAACATAACGTATAAAATGCGATTTAACTTAAAACGATCAGGTAAACAAACAAGGGAGTAAACACAATAATTGGGAGACAAAAATCTTGCAACCCATCTGTCGCACCCCCAATTTCGGGTTGCGGAAGCGAATCGGGTCGGGGCGCGACTAATCAAATATCAAGCACACAAGGTATACAATGAACGACTCTATATGCGTCGTTTACAAATACATTGATATTATAAAAGTTTTACACTGTTATAATATAGTTTACAAAAGCTCGAGATTAGTGAAAGAGATTCTATGGCATAACTAAATTATACAAAATATAATAATGCATGACAATCTCTTGATGTCTGATTGCGACTCGAGCTAATGGGCATCTTGAGTGGCAGTCCTACTACTGCTGAGTACCTGAGAATACACGCTAAAATGATCAGCTAAAAGCTGGCGAGCTCACAGGTTTAATGATAAAGTGTAATCACTAGTACAAAAACGGGTATATATGGCGGTGAAAAAGGTCATCTGAAGCGGTGATCTGACCGCCCCTGATACCGGCGCCACGAAAGACCGAAAAGCTTTTAGAGCGGGCAAACGACCGTTTCAAATAACAGCATTTGAAGCGGGTTTAATTAACATTGAAGCGGTTAAAACGAAGCAAAAATGGAGCGATTGTGAATGTTAGAGCGGTTCCTAACCGGCATTATTTTATTCTGATTTATTCCCGCCAAATTAATTGGGTCGGTTTTGCAAATGACTTTGGATCGGTTCCTGATCATTATTTTATTACGATTTTTTCTCGAGTTATTTATTGGATCGGTTTGTTTTCCAATTTAGGAGCGGTCACCGGCATTATTTTATTCTGATTTATACCCGCGAAATTATAACGGATCGGTTAGGCGTATCCCAATTTAGGAGCGGTTCGATAGCATATTTATTCAAAAATATAAATCGGTTCGTTTTCCAAATTCGTAGCGGTTTGAAGCATTATTATAATGTAATTAATTCCCTATATAAATCAGTTTGATTCGCTCAGCAGCTATATATATATATATATCGTGTTCAAAACCAAAATATCCATCGATTACTAAATTACCAAAACGTACATATTTATGTACATATTTATAGATACCGATATAAATGTTGTACAGGTAATATACACATGTTCAAATATCACCTAGCCAGCTAGCTAAGCTAGCTAGCTAGTCGCGCGATCATCAATGTAGCGTTTTGCAAATGCAGCTCCCCAACTAATGATAGACTGGTCCAATTCTTTGGATGTATATTGCCTGTGTGATTTCCAAATCTACATATATAGAAGGACAAACTAGTTATCATTTGATGTGTCCATTATACACAGAACACTAGCAACTACTTAAGGACTTACGTACATTGGCTGGGAAGTTTCTTTCCATATTTATAGAAAATTGGAACATGTGTTTCATCATGTAGTAGCCACATTCCCAGCTAGATTGTTGTTGAGGACACTAATTAAAGTTAAAAAGTTAGTTAAACAACATTATTTAATATAATATATATATAAACAAGATGTTCGAAACAACTCACATCAATCATTTGCCAATTCCATTTCCTGGGTGAATTAGTCCTAATCAGATATTCAATATTATTAAGTTAGTACAGTTATAAAAACACATGGGTATAGTTGAGGATTTTTACATATTGAAAAGTTTAGGACTCTTACTCTTCTACTCTTTTTGTCAGAGCATAAGATCCGGGTACCTTCCCCTTCTTCATGGAATCCACAATGTACCCAGTGTGTTCAACTTTATCAATTATGAACAGGACCCAATGTTGACTACCAACATGTTTAAACATTTTAGTATAAATATTGATTAAAACAATATAGCAGATATAGATATAATATACTGTAATACGTACTGATGGTAATATGGAGCAATAAAATATTGTTTGTCACTGTGAAGATCAAACTGCTGTGAGATGTGTTTAATGACATCCGTGTAAGCAAAAAAGTCTTCACAAACACTAAATTGAATAGCACTCGGTGATAAGAACGCACATTTTGTTTGAATCCCCGACTTCAAGCGTAACTCAAACAAGTACCTAAAATCAAAATATGATGAATTAAACTATTAAAGTATTTGTAATAAATCACAAATTTTCTTAATAGAATATATATATACATATTAACATACATACATCGCAAACCAAGAAATTATGCTGATATCCAGCCATTCATTTGTCATCCACATTAGCAGCCCCTCATATCCAATCCATTCCCGCTGTGAATCCGCATACATATTGTGTGGCGGATCAAGCGGAATGAAAGGAGACCCAGCCATCAATTCCCGAAATTGCTCACCTAGTCCCCTGATTTCGGCCGGCCTCTTGTCCAGCTTCAGTTCCATATTGCAAATTCGCGTGGCCAGTTCAACTTCACGCTTTGATAATTCTACAGGTCGCAGTGGTGAAGATGGTGGTGGCAATGGGCGCTACATTAACAAAGTATCAGATTATATGGAAATAATATACTAATATACATCATATACGTAAACCATATAGAAAAAAAACGCACATATGCATCTTCTGTAGAAAATGGTTGGCTGCTACGGGGGAAAGGTTGTGAAGTCCTGTTACATGTGGAGACGCGGGGTGACGCTTCACTTGGAGGCTACAGTACGTATTATTACAAAAATTATTGAAAAATTTATAAACATAAGACATATATGTACATCATTATTTGGCTTAAGAAATTACCAGCGAGTGACATGCCTCGTCATAGAGTGTTGTGGGCTTGGCACTCCTAAAGTCGTGTGGCGACTCCTCGCGGCCAAGCTACATTTATTAACGGTAACTTTTAAAAGAAGCGTGAACATATTGAATACATTTTTTAAAACAAGTAAAAGAGTCGTGTGGCGACATATTGCAGACAAGATACATTTATAAAAACAGATATCTCATCTCAATAAAGTATATATATTACAATATACAGATTAACACACTTTTATATTAAATACAAATGAATATAAACCTTGATAGCGGTGCGAGGCCATTGAATAAATTCACTTTTTGCTTGGCCTAGAAGAGTGATTCCCTCCTTAGGAATTGAAATGCCAAGGAAATCAAAACCTTGTTCTACGGTGTCAACTTGAACAAACACATGACCCGGCACTAGTCCTTCCTTGTGAGCCGGATGTGTCATCCCCCTCACCCATCTAGTATCATGAGTACCATATGGCATCATAATCTGACATGGTGCAGAGGCCTGTAAAAGGATAAGTATATAACATTTTTATAGTATATATTAAGATATATATATATATATATATATATATATATATATATATATTTACATACATAATGTGTTTAACATGTAAGGAATTACCTCGTCCTCGTCAGACCAGTCGGATGATCCATCTGATGCAGAAGACAAGAAGCGTTGGTCAGCCTTGAGAATCTTCAGGTCTTCTGTAATTCTAGCTAATTCAGCTCTACAATTTTCTAACGCCGTTGCAGAAACTAGTTTATCATCCTGAAACCGCTCAGTGAAGGACTCAAATTCCTCAAGTGTGAGTGCTTTCCTTTTTTCACCCTTCTTCCTATGTCTAAGGGCTTTTTTACTACCATCTTCCCCCCTCTCATCATATGTACCATCTGAAACGCCTCAAAACTCGGAATTTTTTTTTTCCGGTTCCCACATCTCGGTCCCACATCTCGTATCTTTGATACCGTATTCTCATCTTTACATTTTGACCCAAACAAGACAATGGGGTATGAAAATTATCAACCATGTAGTACAGGTAGGTAAAACAACCTTGTTTTAGCTAGAACAAGCTTGTTTTAGGCTAGAACAAGCCTGTTCTAGTGGTAACACAGACTCAAATTTTTTGACCAAATTCAAACCCGCATATCTTTTCACTCGTAAACACTTAGACTCTTAAAATTTACACGCACCTCCAATATGATAAAATAAAACTTTCACTTTTCAAACTTTTTCAAATTTCTCAAAAACGACCATTTTGGACGTGTCACCAATTTAGAGCCATTTCGGCCACTTTTGGATGACAACTCTACTTACAACCAAACAATCTTAAGACTCTGACTTTTTGCATACTCATTCAACTCATCAAAACTCACTTAATACATATGTCAACCAACCCATAACCCAACACATTTAAAATTTACCATTCGACACATTAGACCCATTTTGACACCATTGACCCATTTAACCAAAACAGCCCTATTTAACACCAAATCACTTCCTAATCCAACCCACAATGTATTTTGACTCTTTAAAACATAATTACATCATTCTTTTTACACATTACTCTTTAAAACCATATTTGGGCGGTTTACACAAATTGAAACCATAACAACAATCCAAGAGAATGAAGCATATCTAACCACAAGCATGCTCCATATCAACTTCACTACTTCACATACGCTTTCTATCCATGTGTCCTCTACTAATTCTTCAACCTACAACATAAACACTAAAACGGGTAAGCACAACCGCTTAGTGAGTACACAGGCAATTAAACAAGCAGTACACATAGCACTTAACACATATTAACACATATCAACATAAGCACACAATCACTGGGCTCTAAACACTGATCACTGAAAATACTGAGCATCATATCACGCCTATATGCATGCAAAAACCACTTCACTGAGTACCATACCACGTCGGTATGCATACTAAAACCACTTCACTGATTATCACATAATTCAACAATAACAACAGTCAACTTTCAACATAAAACATAAACACTATATACACCCATAAGAAACAATTCATATAACAAGCAACTTCCACCCGATTGTGTAGTCTCTTGCTCGGAAGCAATCCGGATCCAACACAATCGAATCATACACTATTCACCCCATAACCACTATTTAATCCACATATATCATCAAGTCATCTCCCGCCCAATTGTGTAGCCTCTTGCTCGGAAGCAATCCGGATCCAACACAATCGAATCATATATAACAATTCTTTTACCTTTACCTTTAAGCTAGTGACATACCCATTACTTGGCTATCATCAAGCTAATGAGTAATCACTACTTTTCTTATGAAGCATCATTCAGTCAAATAACAATTAAACACAACAATTAATTTAACACAACAAACCAATTTAAGCAATAAACACAAATAAACAATTATAAACAAATAGCTTCTTCCTTGGTTGTGCAAACCTCTAGCCCGTAAGCTGATTGGTACTACACAACCAAATCACCTGTTTAATCCTTGTATCACTCACCTCAATCTTTTAGACGACAATTTCACCAATGAAAGCACTCCACGTCTTATCACCTACATAATTCATACATGATATATACAACACTATTAGGCACTAATCATCATTAAGCTAACTATTAATCATATTCATACTCTATTAACACTTTTTAATTACACTATTAATCTTAATACATAAACTCCTCTAATTTCATCAAAACCCTTATGAACATATTACTAACTTATAAATCTCTAACTTATTTACATATTAATTCATTCACTATTAAGCTCTACTAACATCTATATAACATAATAAACACTAATTTCATATTAAAATCACTAGTTCATGAATTCCCATCAAAACTCCACTTTGATCATATGCTACATAGTTCAAATTAATCACTTACATGATGAAACATGATTTATAATCATAATCAAAACACTAAACAACACTAATTCAATCAAACTTAAACCCTAATTTCGTATTTAAAATCACCAATTTCTTAAAACTCATAAAATCCCCATAAGACTCATAAACCCTAGGTTAAGAACATAAAATTTCAACTTACATAAACTTGAAGATGATGAAAGGAGAAATAAATTTGAATCCTTAAAGCTTTAATCATGAATTGAAGAAGAAGAAATGGAGTTAAAATCGTCCCTGTGCCCTCTTCTCTTTTTCTCTCGCTCTCTCCCTATCTCTCTGGATAATTTTAGAACACTAAATGGATAAACACTGATAGTACATACTTATCTGTCTAATTTTATCCCCCTTTAAACTCTATTGTCTAGAACTAGGAAACCATTCACGATAAAACACTATTTTATTCCACCGACATCCGTAAAAACTTAAAACATATACTAATATTTTAACCGTAATAACACTTTAAGTTTTTTTTTTTTTTTGGGTGTTACACCATCATTCAACATTCTTCTCTCTGTTGTCAACTGTTAATCAATGAAATAAATATTGATGTGTTATAACATATTTAGTAACAAAAGTTAGTAGCGTAGTACGCATTTAATATATTACCAAATCTTCTGCTACACTTTTAAGATACTCGGCCATAACTTGAAACCCCGTTTTCTTGCCCTCCCGTAGTCTGGCATAAAGATATAAAATAGAACGCTCTGCCTTCAGTTTTGCTAGAACTGGGTATTGTTTATGTATATTGACTTTGTTCTTGTAATAAAACTCTCTCAGTCCAGCATATCCCAATCGACCTACATGGGCAGGATCCGTGTTCATAGCCGCACTTGCCTTGGCTTTCTCACTTTTTGCCTTCACATATGAGAAGTAAAAAAATTAATTGTTAGTGACAGTTTTAATCAAAATCATTTCTACTTAATCATTGGAAGCAACGGATACAAACATGTTCTATAAATACCTTGAATTCTTCCGTGGTCCTCGACTCAACAAATCTTGGCCACTATTCCTTATTCAAATAGGAATATTTTTCAAAGGGATCTACATCCTTAGCAGCAAATTGAGTGGTAAGCTCACTTTTAAACTTCCTCCAAATTTTATTTACCTTCCTCATATGTATACCTTTGTAGTTATCGTTTGGTATGTTCCAATAACTTTTTGTTACGTCCCATAATCAATTTAACATTTGAGGAGTCACTTTTGTATGGTCATCATGTAGAACTTTCTTAGTGTTCCAGTCCAAATAGTAAGGAATCTGTACTCTAATCTCTGTACCAAACCATGAGGTATAATCTGGCCTATTAGCTCCTACAGGTTCTCCTTCCTTGGTGAACTCAATGAAACGGTTTGGATCGTGAGTGTAGTCATTACCCTTTGCAGCCCCTCGTCTTTTGCCTACCATTTTGTTTATAATAACCTACAAAAAATTATCTTAATTATTACAATTACAACATTCAATGAGCCTTAACTAAATCATATCATGGATCATGAATATATATAAAATACAACAATAAATAACATAAACAAGAAAAAGTAACAAAATGTGGACGGTCAATTGAATTTTTTTTCTTTTATATTGTACATAGAATAGATCGATTCAATCAATTCAATTCGAGTCAAATACAGACAAATCTTATTTACATTAAATACAGACATTAAATACTCTTTTATACAATTATACGTACATTCAATTCAACTCGAAAACATGAGAAACAATTAAATGGTGATACTTTACAGACAAAGTTCTTTACATATACACGTGTGACTAATAATCTAATACGGAGTATATACGAAGTATTTAAGAAATAACACATGTACGTGTGTGGACCACAGACATGAAAGATCACAACAGATCGGATATCACTTTTCCAATTCATATACTATTCGTTAAGTTTTTGTACAATCAATGTGAGACAAAGATACCTTACATATGGACACGTATTGCCAACAACATTAACATATATAGATATATCAAAGAGCATATATGGACCACAAACATACATATATATATACACATATGGACCACTGACGTTCATTCTTAAATGTGCATCACTTGTTATCGAACAAACTGCATTTTATTTATAGTTCTAAAGGTTAATCAATTTAATTTATATCACCCCTATATCCATGTATTATATTATCAACAAATTTTAGGATTAATTAATCATCGAACTCCATAATATTTGTAGAAATACATATTAAGAACTTTAACGGAAGATAAGTACCCTTATATAGAGAACTAAGAATCGGAAGCGAAGTGGAAATCGCCGGCGTACAACAATGGAAGAAGATAGATTGAAATGCGCATTGGTCACAAGTGAGTATATATATAATTAATAAGGGAGGGTTTGTAGAGCTTTTTAAAATGTTTTGAATGAATTTTGAGCGAAATTTGAAACATTTGATAGAAAATTTTCAAATATAATGGAGCGGTTAAACACACAGACCGCTTCGTAAGAGACTAAATAACCGCTCTAAATAATACGATAACCGCCACACTTTTCGACGAAATGAGGAGTGAACTAGTGACGTCGGACATTGGTGGGAATGGGAATAATATAATAATACACAATTGGAGCGCGCATTTGTGGCGGTTTACAACATAACTTTATAAAAAAAAAAAAAATATTTGGATCCGATATTGTACAATTGTACAGTACATACATGCATACCGTTTATTTAGCACACTACATCCCTGTCAATGGGGCGGGGCAGGTCGGATCTTGACAAGATCCAATGGGTCACAAGATCCATTTATATGGGTCTTGATCTAGCCCATTAGTTATTGGATCATGATCCGATTCAAGATCCAACTAAATTAGTGGATCTATATCTGGGTCGACCCATCTAATGTAGAATTTTCTTTGAAGCTCTAGGGTTAATAATGGTTAAATCCTCAAAGTTTCACTTTTTTTTCGTTTAAACCACTAAAGTATTTTTCTAATGATTTAACCCTCTAAGTTTCAATATTTTGGTGATTTAAGCCTAAAGTTTGATTATACTTCAACATTTTAATGGTTTAATCCCTAAAGTTTATCTTTTATAATGATTTAACCCTTTTAAATTTTTCTAGCTAGTTTAATCATCAAACTTTTAAAAATTTAATGATTTAACCCTTCAAAGGGTTAAACCATTAAGTCAATGCAAACTTGAAGGATTAAATCATTACATAAAAAATTGAGTGGTTAAAGTGAAAAAAAAAAGTGAAACTTTGAGGATTAAACCATTATTAACCCTTTCATGAGAAATCTAAGTTCTGTCCTGAATATACCTCTAATCCAAAACTGTTGACTAACCATTTTTACCGAAATCTGAATTGAGCACCTTAGGCGTATCCCACATCGGCCGTGGACATGAGGGATGATGGGGCTTATAAGGGTAACAAGGCGCTTAAATGACACAACGCGTTTTGGGACCACAGGTGGTAGATTGTCGCAAGAGTACGGCTGTTAAGCGTGCTCGAGCGAGGGCAATTTCCAGGATGGGTGACCTTTGGGAAGTGTGGTCGCCAAGAGCAAAGGCGTGCGCCTGCGGGCAAAGCTGACAATATTGTGTCATGGTAAGCGGGTTGTTCCGGTTATGGTATCAGAGCAACTCATGTGCCGTAGGGATGGTGGGGCAAACCTCATCGAGAACGATGAGTCTTTGGGGTGGGGGTGGGGGGGGGGGGGGTGAGCACCTTAGGCGTATCCCAGATCGGCCGTGGACATAAGGGATGCTGGGCCTTATAAGGGTAACAAAGCGCTTAAATGACACAACGCGTTTTGGGACCACATGTGGTAGATTGTCGCAAGAGTACTGCTGTTAAGCTTGCTCGAGCGAGGGCAATTTCTAGGATGGGTGACCTCCTGGGAAGTGTGGTCGCCAAGAGTAAAGCCGTGCGCCTGCGGGCAAAGCGGACAATATTGTGTCATGGTAAGCGGGTTGTTCCAGTTCTAGATCCACTAATTTAGTTGGATCTTGAATTGGATCATGATCCAATAACTAATGGGCCAGATCCAGACCAATATAAATGGATCTTGTGACCCATAAGGATGTTAATAGAATATTACAAAAGTAAAAGGAGTAACTTGAGAAAAAGCACAAAACATAAGGACGACCACTGTAATTAAACAAGTAAGAGGATTGAGAGTAGGTAAATGAAAAACCACAAGGACGGAAAAACGTAATTTACCCTAATACAGAAGTAATATCGTTTTAATTAAATGCAAATTTACAAATGACGACACTAGTTAGAGGTGTTCTTTTGGATGGATCGGATTTGATATATAAATCTATTTTGCTTTTGATTCTCAAAATGTTAACTCAATCCATCCAAACAATGAAACAATTAACAAATCCGAATTAAACCGAACCAAATTACTATTTGGATGTCCGGATTGGTTATAAACTTATTAACCATTTGTTTTTTTTCGTGAATTGCATAGGTGTATCGTACGTTTTGACTCGTGAAAGGGTAATGTCATAAGCGATATCAATGGTTATCGATAATCATGTACTCATGTTGCGTTGAGGGTTTATATATATAAATGTGGAGTTGGTGTTTTATATCCGAACTTAAGCTTAAATTATATATTCAATGATATATATTAAATTATTAACATACCAATCATATAATAAGGTTTCATGTATAAAAAATAATTAAAAAATATTTAACTTTCACTTTGAATTGATAGATAAATAAAAGTATTACAGATGAGCATTACATATACAATTATTACTATTTGGTTTATTTGGATAATCCGGTTCTAATACTGTAACACCCCCGAAATTCACTGTTTTGCGGAAGCATAGTTTGGGGTGTTACTAATTAAATATCACAGCACAAAGATAAAGCAAACGACCTCTAAATGAGACGTTTTGTAAATTAGTTACATTCCATAGATATAATGTTTGAAAACTTAGTGTTTTCGTATACAAAATGTAGTTTCCCCTAGAGTCCACGCGTATAGCGGGAGATTCTATTACATAATCAAAATATACAAAAGATAATGCTAAGAATCTCCGTTAATGCAGTTGTGTTGAAATCATGCGGCTCTAGCTAAAATCCTGGAGTAAACCTACTCCATCCGGGTACCTGAGAAAACATGCTAAAAGTATCAACCAAAAAGGTTGGTGAATCTCACAGGTTTGTAAGTAATATCGGTTTTGAACACGAGATTTCATTAGTAGTGCCCGTAGGCGTAAAATTAGCCATTGCAATCCAGCAATCGTAAAATCAGTATTTGCAATCCAGCAAATGTAAATGAATAAGTTTATACCGTTGCCATGAGGCTCATAATCGAAGCTTAACCCGTAATAATATGTTTGCTCCCGTGACATGCTCGTAAGTGAGCAAGCATCAGTAACGAATAAGTTGTCACCCGTTTATACGTGTAAATCGGTACGTGGCAGCGCTACTGCCCCGGGTGGGGAGGGTCATTTCCCTAATGGATCCATTAACTACTGTTCGCGCTTAAGTCCATAACTAACGATATATGATGGAGAGACTTCTGTAAATAGTAACAACTCATGCAATTCCGTTTGGTATAGTAAACAGTTTAGTACTTGTGTTCAAGAAAATAAGTAGCATGTATCTCCCCCAATAAGATAAAACAGTAAAAGTGGGGCCGTAAGACTCACCTGAGTCTTTGCAAGTACGTTTATATCAATAAACGAGTAAGTAATAACAACCGTAGGTTCTCCGAACCCGTAACCTTCAAATGCCTAAACATATGAATTTAAGTAAGTAGATGTCTCGCAAGACCATCTAGGCTAGTTGTTTACACAACTCATTATGTCCAAGTGTTTGTTTAGTAATCCGTTTGTAGTTTGAAAACAAATATGGCCCGTTGGTGACGGTTTGTAATAATGATTCAAAGTGTTATCATTTATAACGCAATTTAGTGTAGTTGTAATAGAAAGTATGTTCTATGACGTTTGTTAAGTCGTATGACATAAGTATTTGAAGTTGTGTAAGTTCGACACTTAGTAAAATCTAACTTTTCAAGGTTCTGGTTTGTGCGACGTAGCATGCGACGTAGCATGCGACGTAGGGTGCGACGTAGGGAGGTACGTCGCATGATGCGACCTTCGCAAAACAATGCGACGTAGGAGGCGACGTTAAAGTCTACGTCGCTATGTGCGACGTCCGCAAGTTAATGCGACGTAATAGGCTGCGTCGCTAGTGCGACGTTGGGATTTTTGTGCGACGTAGGCCGCGACGTCGCTAAATGCGACGTTGGCCACAAAATGCGACGTTTTGAGCTACGTCGCAGATAGTCCAGCGTCTCTGCGACGTAGCGGTCTGATCGGAATTTGGTGGCCGGAAAATCGGTCGAAAAGCTTCCGTTCGGTTCAAATCTTTTACCCAACCCATTTTTGGACATTTTAAGCATATATAAACCATAAAAACGTAAAAATGAGTAAAAACGGAGAGTTTTGGGTTTTGTCGGAAACTTACGAAATGCCGAAATGAAAATCCGGAAAGATAGGAATGTAGATCGTGATGTGGTGGTGTTTTTCTTCCAAACGGAGGGTATAATCCGAGTGCTCCTTGAGGTGTTATTTGGCGTTTTTGAGTGATGGTGGTGGTGGATCCTTTTTGAGAGAAAATGGAGAGAAGAAAGAGAAAAGAAAAAGAAAGAAATAAGGAAGAGAAGGAGGAGGGAGGTGGGGTGTAGGTGAAAGCCTCACCTCACAGTCCCCATTCCGTGCTCCGCGCAGTGTTCGTTTCCTCCGTCGTTTAAACGCTATATCAAGCAGTTATATTTTTAAAAGGTGACGGGAATGTTTTAATGAAATACCTTGAAATTAATTATAAAAACATTTGTCGAAGTATTAAAATTCTTAACTCGCGTTTAATACGTATTCGTTAAATTATTTAAAATGTCGTCGCGATATTATAAATAATGTTTGTTCGCTGTGTATTTTATATAATAAAATATGTTCTCATTATTTCGGTAAGTTTCTGTCACCAACGACCAAGTAACTGTGTCGGACTCCGTCCGGTTAATTCGTACGATTAATCCAAATCGCGTAAATACACACATATATATATAAATCACCTTATATATATATACAAATAGAGTCTGCAATTAGTCCTATTACATACTAATTACAACTAGTTACAAGTTATTAGGCATAATTAATTATCCTAATTTAGCAGGTGTTACATTCTCCCCTTGATAAAGAAATTTCATCCCGAAATTAGCTTGAGTGCACGGACGGTGCGTTGTCTGGGAAGAGATGTGGGTATTTCTGTCGCATTTGGTCTTCCCGTTCCCAGGTGAACTCAGGGCCGCGCCTAGAATTCCACCTGACTTTTACTATGGGAATACGACTCTGTTTCAATTGCTTGACCTCACGGTCCATGATTTCCATAGGTTTCTCGACGAAATGAAGTTTATCATCGATTTGAATTTCGTCGAGCGGTATAATCAGCGTCTCGTCAGACAGACATTTCTTCAAGTTAGAAATGTGGAATGTGTTGTGTACGCTGCTAAGTTCAGCAGGAAGTTGCAGGCGATATGCCACTGGACCAATCCTTTCAAGGATTTCGAATGGTCCGATGTATCTTGGATTTAGTTTGCCTCGTTTCCCGAATCGAATAACACCTTTCCACGGTGCCACTTTGAGAAGTACCTTGTCTCCTACCTGGAACTCAAGGTGTTTGCGTCTCACGTCAGCATAGCTTTTCTGACGGTCACGTGCGGCTTTCAGCCGGTTTTGAATACCAACGATTTTCTCAGTAGTTTCTTGAATGATTTCTGGACCCGTGAGTTGGGATTCTCCTAACTCAGTCCAACAGACAGGTGATCGGCACTTACGTCCGTAAAGTGCCTCGAAGGGTGCAGCCTTTATGCTGGTATGGTAACTGTTGTTGTACGAGAACTCGCACAACGGTAAATGATTTTCCCAAGAAGTACCGAAGTCGACTACGCAGGCTCGTAGCATATCCTCCAGTGTTTGAATAGTTCGCTCGCTTTGGCCATCGGTTTGCGGGTGATAAGCAGTACTCATATCCAGACGAGTACCAAGAGATTTCTGTAGCGATTTCCAAAAGTTAGAAGTAAAACGGCTGTCCCTATCCGAGATGATCGAGATAGGTACACCGTGTCGCGAGATGATTTCTTTGACATAGGTGCGAGTCAGACGCTCCATCTTGTCGGTTTCCTTGATGGCCAGAAAATGAGCAGATTTCGTGAGACGGTCCACGATCACCCAAATGGTATCGCAACCACTCGAAGTTTTCGGTAGTTTGGTAATGAAGTCCATGGAAATCTGTTCCCATTTCCATTGAGGAATTTCAGGTTGTTGAAGCAACCCAGAGGGTCTTTGATGTTCGGTCTTTACTTTGGAACAGGTTAGGCATTTACTGACGTACAAGGCGATGTCAGCTTTCATGTTAGGCCACCAATACAATCCTTTGACGTCATGATACATCTTGTCAGATCCAGGATGTATAGAGTATCGAGATTTGTGAGCTTCAGCCATCACCAAATCTCGCAAGTTTCCGAATTTGGGTAACCACATCCGGTTAGAGAAGTATCGAGTTCCATCGGGTTTGATTTCGAATTGTTTATCCAAGCCCCGCAAGGCTTCATTTTTCAAGTTTTCATCGTTGAGTGCTTCAAGTTGAGCGGTAAGGATTTGAGCAGGAAGCTCGTTATGAATTGTCATAGAAAGTGCTCGAACTCGAAGGGGTTTCACTCGTTCTTTTCGGCTTAAGGCATCGGCAACTACGTTAGCCTTGCCCGGATGGTATTTGATCTCGCAGTCGTAGTCACTAAGTAACTCAACCCAGCGACGTTGTCTCATGTTTAGATCTTTCTGATCGAATATGTGTTGGAGACTTTTGTGATCGGTAAAGATAGTGCTTTTCGTACCGTAGAGATAATGTCTCCAGATTTTCAATGCGAAGACCACAGCACCTAACTCGAGGTCGTGGGTCGTATAGTTTTTCTCGTGAATTTTTAGTTGTCGTGAGGCATAGGCAATGACTTTTTCCCGTTGCATCAACACACAACCAAGTCCTTGGTGTGAGGCGTCGCAGTAAACTACGAAATCGTCGGTGCCCTCGGGTAAGGACAAGATTGGTGCACTGCAAAGTTTGTTTTTCAATAGCTGGAAGGCTGACTCTTGTTTATCAGTCCAATCGAACTTCTTATCTTTCTGAGTCAGTGTGGTTAGTGGAACAGCTATTCTTGAAAAGTTTTCGATGAATCGGCGATAATAACCAGCAAGACCTAAGAATTGTCTCACTTCGGTTGGAGTGGTCGGTGACTCCCAGCCCTTGATTGCTTCAATCTTGGCGGGATCAACATGAATTCCTTGGCTGTCAATCACGTGCCCGAGGAATTGAACGGTTCGAATCCAGAACTCACACTTAGAGAATTTGGCATATAACTCTTCGTGTTTCAGAAGTCCTAGAATGGTTTTCAGATGTTGAGCATGTTCCTGCTCATTGCGAGAGTAAATCAGAATATCGTCGATGAACACAATGACGAATTTGTCAAGATATGGTTTGCACACCCGATTCATAAGGTCCATGAATACGGCCGGTGCGTTGGTTAAACCGAATGGCATCACTTGGAACTCGTAATGCCCATAACGAGTTCGGAAGGCTGTCTTTGGGATATCATTGTCACGGACTCGGAGTTGATGATAACCCGACCGTAGATCAATCTTTGAGTAAACACTCGATCCCTGGAGTTGATCAAATAGGTCATCGATTCTAGGAAGTGGGTACCGATTCTTTATGGTTAGCTTATTCAGCTCTCGGTAGTCAATACACATGCGGAAAGACCCGTCTTTCTTTTTCACGAATAAGACCGGAGCTCCCCAAGGCGAGGAACTTGGTCGAATGAATCCTCTGTCCAGGAGTTCCTGTAGTTGGTTAGACAACTCCTGCATTTCGGATGGTGCTAAACGGTAAGGGGCTCGTGCCACGGGTGCAGCTCCGGGCACAAGTTCGATTTGAAATTCAACTTGTCTAGGTGGCGGAAGTCCGGGCAAGTCTTCAGGAAAGACTTCCGGGAAATCCCGCACGATCGGAACATCCTCAAGTCGCTTCTCCTCCGACTTCTTCTCCGTTACATGTGCGAGGATGGCTTGATACCCTTTTCGTAGATATTTTCTCGTTTTCAGACAGGATACAATATTCAGATTCCGTCTACCGGTCTCCCCTTGTAAGACTAAGGTTCCACCGGAGACAAGAGGTATACGAACGAGTTTGTCATGACAGATGATTTCAGCTCGGTGCTTGGATAACCAATCCATACCGACAATAATATCGAAGCTGCCGATCTCGACAGGGATTAAATCAATGGAAAACGTTTCGTTCGTGAGGTTAAGTGTACAGTTATGTATGATGCTATCAGTCTCAATCAGGTTGCCATTAGCTAATTCTACAATGTATTTAGCATCTAAGGCAGTGGGAGTAATATCAAGTAAAGGGCTAAATTTCTCAGATATGAAGCTTCTATCGGCACCGGTATCAAATAACACAGAAGCAGTAAGGTCGTTGAGAAGGAACGTACCCGTCACGACGTTCGGGTCTTGTCTGGCTTCCCCAGCCTTGATAACGAATGATCTGCCGCGAGCAGGGTTGTTGTTGTTTTTCAGCTTTGGGCAATCTTTCTTGAAATGCCCTGTATTTCCGCACCCAAAGCAGGCCTTTGGTGCATTAGTGTTGGGGGTGGGAATGTTGGTTCGACAATCCTTGGCTAGATGCCCGAACCGCTTGCAGTTGGAGCAAGGGCAAGAACCGTCATGGTGGCGGTTGCATTTGGGACAGTAGGGTCTGCTCCCGCTGTACCCTTTCTTCTCCGAAGTTCCAGATGAATAAGCCTTAATGTACTCAGGCTTTTTGTTGGAGGTTTGGTTGGATGAGTTGGGGTTACCTTCCCACTTGCGTTTGTTGTTTGCAGATGGGGTTGAAGTTGTACCACGGCGGACAGAATTTGCCGTTAGTTCATGGGCCATACGGATGGCGCTCTGAATAGTACCCGGTTTGGAAGAAGTTACCAGATCTTGGAGTCTCTCAGGAAGACCATCAACAAATTTCTCGATCCTCTTGTACTCAGGATCGACCATGGTTGGGCACAGAAGTGCCAGTTGGTGGAAACGGTTGGTGTATCCGGTGATGTCATCACCCTGCATCTTGTGGTTCCAGAATTCCACTTCTAGTTGTTTCAATTCATCCCTGGGGCAATACTCACCCCTCAACATCTTCTTCAACTCCTCCCACGGGAGTTGATAAGCAGTAGCAACACTCACAGTCTGGGCATAAGTGTTCCACCAGGTAAGTGCGGTGTCAGTAAAAGTACTAACGGAGAACTTAACCTTATCTCCCTCCGCACAGTTGCAGATAAGAAATACAGACTCAACTTTCTCGATCCAGCGTACTAGACCGATAGCTCCCTCGGTACCTGCAAAGTTTAGAGGTTTGCAGTTCTGGAAGTCCTTGTAAGAACAAGGTTTAGCAGTAGTGGTTTCAGCGGCATCGCTGTTTCTCGAGGAATTTGGTGGAGTATTCCGAGCCAAGGCTTCAGTAACAGCCTGGGTTATAAGGGAGGTGATCTGGGCATCGGTGTACGGTCGTGTCTTTGGCGGCATGATTCTTCAATAAAAGAAATGAAGATACATGAGATTTCGTAGAAAAATTGTATTTGTTATAGATGTACATGTATAAAAGTGGTAATACATGACATTAACATGGAAAAATGACAATTAATATGAGTTGAACAACAAGGAATATTTGATGGATAATGCGAGTTCAAAGGTTACATTCTACAGAGATATTACAAAAGGTGTCGGGAATTGTTGCGTCCGACTAGTTTATAGAGTAGTGCTAGATAGTCAAAAGATTACGAGATAGATTACAAGACAAAGACTACACTAGTCTTCCTGTAGATTAATTTGCTCCATCAGCGTGATAAGGCGGTCCACGGTTTCTGCTAGTCTGTTGGTTTGCCTGGCGTTGTCTTCCACCAAGGCCAGTCGTTGTGCTAGTGTTCGAGAGTGATCCTCGGTCTCCTGTGAACGCTGTTCACATCCCTCTAGTCGGTTTCTTACAAGTTCATCCGCACCTAATTCGGCGGTCATTGAATCCTGAATTATGCTTACAGAGAGGTTGGTATCCTCTTGTTCTCGCTGGAGTTGGGATATGTGATCAAGTGCTTGGCGAAGCAGGTAGGTCATTCGGTGTTGTTCCCGTTCGAGACTTTCGAGCCTTTGCTCTTGACGGCGGAATTGGGTAGCCAACACTGGCAACGTGAGATGTGCCGATTCATGAGGGTTATGAACATGATAGGGGCTGTTTCGAGGCGACCTTGCGTTCCTCCTGGCTACTCGTGGGTTCCGTGACCCGTGTGGGTGAGAGTGTGACGGATTAGTTGGCGTGTTTGCCATTCCTGTGGCAGAGTGTAAGTAAGACGAGGCTAATATATATAAGTATATAATATCCAGCCTAGTGTCTAACACGCATCAAGTAATGGTCCGGTTCTCTCGTGGTCAGAGTCAACTAACGCATTCCTGTTTGACATAACCATTTCAGACCTCACATCATCTTTCCTTAATTGTACATAGTTGATCAGGCTATGTTAAATTAAAGTCGTATGATGTAATTCCTGAACCAATCATGCCTAATAAGGAAATACTGCCTAATGGTCATAGTCTAGGCCCACTAAATGCAACCTAGTTCACTATAACCTTAGGCTCTGATACCAATCTGTAACACCCCCGAAATTCACTGTTTTGCGGAAGCATAGTTTGGGGTGTTACTAATTAAATATCACAGCACAAAGATAAAGCAAACGACCTCTAAATGAGACGTTTTGTAAATTAGTTACATTCCATAGATATAATGTTTGAAAACTTAGTGTTTTCGTATACAAAATGTAGTTTCCCCTAGAGTCCACGCGTATAGCGGGAGATTCTATTACATAATCAAAATATACAAAAGATAATGCTAAGAATCTCCGTTAATGCAGTTGTGTTGAAATCATGCGGCTCTAGCTAAAATCCTGGAGTAAACCTACTCCATCCGGGTACCTGAGAAAACATGCTAAAAGTATCAACCAAAAAGGTTGGTGAATCTCACAGGTTTGTAAGTAATATCGGTTTTGAACACGAGATTTCATTAGTAGTGCCCGTAGGCGTAAAATTAGCCATTGCAATCCAGCAATCGTAAAATCAGTATTTGCAATCCAGCAAATGTAAATGAATAAGTTTATACCGTTGCCATGAGGCTCATAATCGAAGCTTAACCCGTAATAATATGTTTGCTCCCGTGACATGCTCGTAAGTGAGCAAGCATCAGTAACGAATAAGTTGTCACCCGTTTATACGTGTAAATCGGTACGTGGCAGCGCTACTGCCCCGGGTGGGGAGGGTCATTTCCCTAATGGATCCATTAACTACTGTTCGCGCTTAAGTCCATAACTAACGATATATGATGGAGAGACTTCTGTAAATAGTAACAACTCATGCAATTCCGTTTGGTATAGTAAACAGTTTAGTACTTGTGTTCAAGAAAATAAGTAGCATGTATCTCCCCCAATAAGATAAAACAGTAAAAGTGGGGCCGTAAGACTCACCTGAGTCTTTGCAAGTACGTTTATATCAATAAACGAGTAAGTAATAACAACCGTAGGTTCTCCGAACCCGTAACCTTCAAATGCCTAAACATATGAATTTAAGTAAGTAGATGTCTCGCAAGACCATCTAGGCTAGTTGTTTACACAACTCATTATGTCCAAGTGTTTGTTTAGTAATCCGTTTGTAGTTTGAAAACAAATATGGCCCGTTGGTGACGGTTTGTAATAATGATTCAAAGTGTTATCATTTATAACGCAATTTAGTGTAGTTGTAATAGAAAGTATGTTCTATGACGTTTGTTAAGTCGTATGACATAAGTATTTGAAGTTGTGTAAGTTCGACACTTAGTAAAATCTAACTTTTCAAGGTTCTGGTTTGTGCGACGTAGCATGCGACGTAGCATGCGACGTAGGGTGCGACGTAGGGAGGTACGTCGCATGATGCGACCTTCGCAAAACAATGCGACGTAGGAGGCGACGTTAAAGTCTACGTCGCTATGTGCGACGTCCGCAAGTTAATGCGACGTAATAGGCTGCGTCGCTAGTGCGACGTTGGGATTTTTGTGCGACGTAGGCCGCGACGTCGCTAAATGCGACGTTGGCCACAAAATGCGACGTTTTGAGCTACGTCGCAGATAGTCCAGCGTCTCTGCGACGTAGCGGTCTGATCGGAATTTGGTGACCGGAAAATCGGTCGAAAAGCTTCCGTTCGGTCCAAATCTTTTACCCAACCCATTTTTGGACATTTTAAGCATATATAAACCATAAAAACGTAAAAATGAGTAAAAACGGAGAGTTTTGGGTTTTGTCGGAAACTTACGAAATGCCGAAATGAAAATCCGGAAAGATAGGAATGTAGATCGTGATGTGGTGGTGTTTTTCTTCCAAACGGAGGGTATAATCCGAGTGCTCCTTGAGGTGTTATTTGGCGTTTTTGAGTGATGGTGGTGGTGGATCCTTTTTGAGAGAAAATGGAGAGAAGAAAGAGAAAAGAAAAAGAAAGAAATAAGGAAGAGAAGGAGGAGGGAGGTGGGGTGTAGGTGAAAGCCTCACCTCACAGTCCCCATTCCGTGCTCCGCGCAGTGTTCGTTTCCTCCGTCGTTTAAACGCTATATCAAGCAGTTATATTTTTAAAAGGTGACGGGAATGTTTTAATGAAATACCTTGAAATTAATTATAAAAACATTTGTCGAAGTATTAAAATTCTTAACTCGCGTTTAATACGTATTCGTTAAATTATTTAAAATGTCGTCGCGATATTATAAATAATGTTTGTTCGCTGTGTATTTTATATAATAAAATATGTTCTCATTATTTCGGTAAGTTTCTGTCACCAACGACCAAGTAACTCTGTCGGACTCCGTCCGGTTAATTCGTACGATTAATCCAAATCGCGTAAATACACACATATATATATAAATCACCTTATATATATATACAAATAGAGTCTGCAATTAGTCCTATTACATACTAATTACAACTAGTTACAAGTTATTAGGCATAATTAATTATCCTAATTTAGCAGGTGTTACAAATACTGAGGGTACAAAACCAATCCAAAAACCGAATTACTAATTTGGTTTTTGCCCGATCTGATAAAAAAAACCAAATTGTCCAATCCGCAAACCGAATTACAAATATTACCATTTGGATAATAATCCGGTTATATCCGAACTGTGAACACCCCTAACACTAGTTAGTAGCTCGTGCTTTGCTTCTTTCTACTCGATCCATCGCCAATATATATGCTTAGCGCTGCTCCTCATGACTTAGTTTTTTAATTAGCTGTCGTTGAAGACTTGCTCGATAAGACAATCAAGGCAATCTTCTACTTAATTAGTTTTTTAATGAAAAGTGTACTTAAAACGTACAACATGCGAAGTTCCATAAGATGTCACATGTCTACTGGAGACATGATTGAGGTCCATGCTGGACGGGGATTTTGAAGATTAAGAATTTTTTTTAAAAAAGAAGAACAAACATGGAAGACAAAACATATGAATGTCGTCACCATTCCGTTTATCTTAACCCATTTGAATCTTTATGAAAAGAAAGGGTTTTGAGAAACGGTTTTGGATGGACGACATTTTTGCTCATGCTCCCTCTCTAACAAGGTGTTTGTTTCACAAACTCGGCATCAAAAGGCCTTGAAAGACCGCGAAAAGCATAATATTATTGAAACTCAAACCGAAACTGTGGCCTAACTTGTGTTGAACTTTAAAATTTATGATATTATATCCAAAAATGCACACTAACAGTTAGGCCTAGTTCGTTTTGAACTTCAAATGATACAAAATTCACAAAAAATGCACACCAACCGTTGGGAGAGATGAGGAAAAGAAATTGTGTTTATAACTGAGAAATTGCACTTGCGTGTAACGCCTTTATAAACACGCTTTCTTAACAACGTTCCTACAGTTGGTCGGAGTTTTTTGCGAGGATATTAAAACTGAGAAATTGCAGTTGCGGATATTATATCATTAAATGTTACTTCTTTGTAGTAAAGATGTTCACGAAAAGGGAAAGGGTAATGCTTCATGTTGTTTCTTTATTGGATAAAGAGGACAAAAGTTAACCCCACTACTTTATATAATTGTGTAAAGTGTAAATTGGAGTTTTGGGATGATACATGCCCGGCTTTATGTGCTTTTATTTATACTCCGTAGTAATTACTAAGCTATTGATAGCCTCACCAACCAAAAGTACGTGGATATAGTATTATACGGAGTATATATATATGGTGTATGCTCCATCTTTATCTTTTTTTGGATATTGATTTGCTCAAGTATTAATTTCCAACCTCGAACTACTTGCAAAGTCTTATCAATATTGAGGGTTTTAAATGGGTATACTGTAGTATTCGCCATCTGTTTACTGACAGAGTGCCAGTGTGCAACACTGTAACAGTGCAACTAGATATGCAAGTGCAAGCTAGCAACAACATATTTGAAGCGGTTAATGCTAACTGGTCCAAACTAGTATGTGGAGTAATTGAGTAACTATATATTACTCCGTATTACTACGTAATAGAATCTTATATACTCCAACAAATAAATATATAAATAATATAAATTATATATAGGAAACATGGTTATGACATCATTAATAATTTACACCAAACTAAATTAATCAATTGAGTCCCTCTATTTTAGTTAAATTAAAATTAAGACCTTTATTTTAATTAAACAATCAACACCCGGGTGTATACACGGGTTTGAGATCTAGTTACATATGAGAGTATGACGACAGACTATGTATCATGTACACCCTACACGTATATATATATATATATATATATATATATATATATATATATATATATATATATACATAGAATTATTAATTATAGTTATGTCGTTAACCGCTATTAATCAACATCTTAAATCGATTTACCCGCCTCAAATACTATCAATAGGGTCGGTTTATTCTTTATTGTTTATAACTTTGTTTATATATGACGTTTGTCCACGGCACAAATTATATATGAGCGCTTATACTTGGGGCGGTTTCATGTACGAATCCAAAGTTTGATTACGGAGTATATATTATTATCATCTCTTATAAATATATACATACACAATACACATAAGGCTCACTTTTCTCATCCAAACCCTAAAATATGATTATCATGTTCCCAAATATCATCATCAAATTCCTTTTTCTTGATCACATTTTTCACAACCAAGGTAACAATACGTATTCCCTCTCAACCGCGATTTCTTTATTTAAATCCATCTCTGGAGTTTACTCGGTAGAAATTATATTTAGGGGTCTAATGCTTTGGACCCAAAACAGGGAGTAAGCGTCCTAAATACCCATGGTTTGTTGTGCCCGGCAGACATAATCAAGAAAGAAGGAAGCGATTCCCCAAAACCATAATCATTAGGTGTTGGTTAATTCTTGATGTTGAAATCATAATAAACACTTCTAGTTTTGTCTGTAATGTACGTCCCGATAGTCTTAGCCTGGTGTATGTTTAAAAAGGAAACCATCTAATTTGTTGTTGTATCTTCATAGCATAGATGCATCACTAATTGTATATATGTATATGTGTACACGTTTGAGAAGTCGTGTTCTTCAAGTTGTCCTCTGATGGCCCGATCTAGATGTTAAAAAGATTGCTACTCCGTATGTGATATAGTACTAGCTATTTGAATAAAATAAAATAGTTATGTACTTATGTACGATTATTGTTTTTGTTAAAAGATTTATGGATCCAAAATGGAGTATATAAAGTCATAAACACTATTTTAGTCAAAGAAGCTTAAGATTTTCATTTATCACGTCGACATAAAAAATTCATTTATTTCGAATAGACCACGGTTCACCCAAAGTACAAACCCAACCGTGGTTGACAATTTGACCCTATTAGTCTATTACCCAAGGTTAACTTGTTCACTTTTTGGTTGCGCTCAAATTTAATATATATATATATATATATATATATATATATATATATATATATATATATATATATATATATATATATATATATATATATATATATATATCATGCTCGTTAATTACAAGCTTTAAAAGAACCCAGACACCCGCCCCAACTAGTTACATACAAATACAAAAAAACGCTTCACTAGTCGATCTAAACCGCCCCAACGGGTAAATAAAAGTTGGAAAGTTTGATGGCATTCATTTCAGAATTTAATGTTGTCGATCTATATATCTGCCCTCGTTATACTATAAATACACGTACACATGCACATAATAAGGTCACTTTTGTATTTAAATTAACATCCAATGTCTAAATACTAATTCTTGTTTGTCCCCATCAACATTCAAAAAAGGGAAAAAAAAATATATTTCGCCAAGTTTTGTTTTTGTCAATCAGACATAAAAGTATCAACGACATACTCTTAGCAACCACGATTTCGCTGTTTAAATCCTTCCGAAGGTTTTTCATACCCTTGTGTTTTATGTCGAAAAACCTCAGGGGTAATGTGTTGAACCAGATATATGATAAATCAAAGGAAGAAAAAGAAATGTGAAGATGGGTCCAGGAACTATTTACTATATGGAGATGCTGAAAGCTATCCATGCCCACTTTCTCTTTCAAAGTTCATTTTCTTTATCATCTTTTTTCCCCAACAAAACTTTCAATACTCTTTTGCTACTGCGATTTCCCTGTTTAAATCTTTTGCCATCTGTAGTTTTATTCAGTCACGTTGACGTGCTCCCGGCTTCCTTTGGCCACAATCATAATATTGGGCATCGACAGACAGACCCACTATTATGATACAGAGCAACTACAAATGGCTTATAACCTCAACATCTCAGTTAGTATATACGGAGTGTATTCATTGCCTAAATATCCCGATCAACATGTAAAAGAATTGCGAGAAGATGGCGGAATCATTCAATTCAATTTGTACGTATAGCTCGTGGGCTACTAAGTTCGAATTTTGTAAATCTTAAATTGTGTTATATATAAAATTTCATCAGGTTGTTTTTATTATCTTTTTTTTTTAAATGTAAAAGAAATAAAATAAATACATAATATATACGGAGTATAAAATTTCGAAAGCATCTGGTTGTTTTTATTATCTTTATTGTAAAATGTAAATGAAATAAAATAAATACATAAATAAACCATTAAACCAAGTTGGAGTACTTGCACAATACACAATACACAACCTGCTCCAAAAGTTTAAACCATTATACTACTATCTAGATACATTTTGTCTTGCACAATACACAACCTGCTCCAAAAGTTTAAACCGTCCCAAATAAGGTACAGTCCAACGTGTAGTACAATATAATACTCCTGATTAAGGTATAGTACAATCCTCTATGATAGAGTAACAAACTAACAATATAATAATTAATCTACATAATCACCACGTATTCTCTTTTAATCTCCAACGGACTTAATTCCATCACTCTTTCTTACAAACAATCCATACGAATAGTACGATATATCTTCAACGGACTTCAGTGATGCTAGCTAGTACACTTCACTATGCTCTTGAAAAATATGTTTGATGCTTTTAGAACATTTACATGAAATGTTGTGTTGTAAGTTTGCAACTGAATAGAGTGGCAGAAGGTGGATTATATATATATTTTTTTGTATAAGAATCACCATAACCGACACTATTGTATTTAAATTTACCCAGGCGATTTTATAAAAATTGATTTACATATAGACGAGAGAGAATGCAATAGCTTGTGGAATGTAAACCTTTTTACAATCTCTTTACTAAAGTATATCAACCTGCTTAGTTAAAACTTTTGTTCTTTGAATTCATCACATTTTCTATGGGATAAAAAAAGCCTTTGGTTGAATCAGAATTCACACGGAAGAAAAATTATGTAACGAACATATCCCGACATTGACAACAAAACAGGTTTCAAGCAAATGGCTGGTATCTTTGTAAACAAAGGACCAGATCTACTGGATTGTCCAATATGGTCTGGAAGAACCATATGCTTTGTTGTACTTCCGTCATTGAGATTTGATACGGATATGTTTGACGAAAGATTTAAACAGGGAAATCACGATCGTAAATGAATACTGTTCGGAAAGTAGATCACGAAAAGGTGAAGGAAAATGAAACTGCTTCATTTTGTTGTTTGTATGCAAAGGGACTGCCAAAGCTAAAGGCTATTTATAAACCGGGTACAACGAGCGAGTTCCCTTTGAAATTATGCCAACTCCAAAGTCCAAACTACTCGCTTCTCAATGCTTATTGAATGACTTGAAATTATATTTGACCGTTTCTACAAGGCCGTGTAATACTGTAATACAATGTATTAAATTAATAATAGAGCGGTTGAAATTCATCTGAATCGGTTTTTGATATATTCATGAATAATGGAGCGGTTATTAATACAAGAGCTTGTTGTGTTCTAAAACTAGAACCGCTCCAGATACTTTTAATATTAATAGTAATAATAAAATAATAATATTTATTTATAAACGATTTTCAAGATATTTGAATTCAATGCGTATACAACTCCCAGTTACCCTGCGTTTTTTTCTATGCCAATTTTGATTTAACTGATGACTGTTGAATAAAGAAAATCTTCAGGCATTAATTACAGAATCAAAATAGGCATAGAAAAAAACGCCGGGTAAGTTGTATAGGCATTGAATTCAAATCTCTTGAAAATCGTGTTTAAATATGAGTTGCAACTTTTTCGTTCTCCAAAAAAGAAAAAGATCTTATGCTTTAAGTGATTGTAAAGTCTATCTCTCTTTCTTGTACATTTGGTTAGTAGATAGTCAAGATCTTGACTATTTTGAGACTTGAGAGAAGGAAAAAGTATCTGGAGCGGTTATAATGTTATTTGCGGTTTGAATCTAAAAATTCTTCCTGGCATTAAAATGCTAAATCAAAATTGGCATAGAAAAAAACGTATCTGAACTCTGAAGTCGGTTCTAATTTTAGTAGCGGTTTGAATTTAGAAATTCTTCCTGGCATTAATTAAAATGCTAAAAATCAAAATTGGCATAGAAAAAAACGCAGGGTTAGTTGTATAAGCATTGAATTCAAATATCCTGAAAATCGTGTTTGAATATAAATAAATACCTATCTGGAGCGGTTCTAATTTTAGTAGCGGTTTGAATCTTGAAATTATTCATTCCTAGCATTAAAAATGAATCAAAATCGGCAAAGAAAAAAACCTATCTGGAGCGGTTATAATTTTAGCGGCGGTTTGAATTTAGATCTTTGTTTTAAGGCGGGTAGTTCGTAAAACCGCCACTTGAATGTGAATTAAATAAATTTTAAATTACATTTAAATGAATTTTAAATGTGAATCAAATAACATATTTAAATGCTTAAGTGTTGAATAACATATTTAAATGAAAATCAAGTAAATTTTAAGTATAAAAGATATAAAAAATAAAGGTGAAATATAATTTGGAAATAATATATGATTTTTCATTGATACTTATATCAAAACAATATTAAAATACATTTATATATTCATGGAGTAAATATTTATGGGGTACCATTTGTATCAATCAATACAATTCAATTTTCGCCAAAAAAATAAATAATAATTATGAGATATTAAATTGTATTTATAATAAATTTTCAAAAGTTGAGATTATTAGTTAGAAGGGTATAATAGTAATTTACTATTACTCCTTTTAAGACAATGTCTCCAACTTTATATATATATATATATAACATATATTAAGTAACAATCTATGCAGTATGCGACTATGCGCCATGAAGCACTCAACTTTTCATTTCCTTTTTCATTACCCTTTTTACGATCCTCCGTCGGCGATTTGTCCAACAAATTATAATATATATTCGTTCCCAACTGCGATTTCCCTGTTTAAAATTTTAAGTGCGTCATTTTGACTCACTTGAACCACCATTTGATTGCATGCAACGGGCTCTTTGTCTGGTGGCAACCGCGATTTCTCTGTTTAACATATCTCGGTAGCTGCCATTGTCAATTTGTCACATATCATGCTTCTTTTCAAATCTTTCTTTTTCTTCTCCTCGATCTATGTTGGGAGCGCCAGAGCGGTTTATACAATGGCTCTTTTCGTCCCAATTTTATTGTCCTCAGACAAAAAAAAAAAACACGGCGCACAGTACTTAACCAACCCTTTTACTTTTTTCCTTTTTTGGTAATATGACAGTGTACGCTCTACTTTTTACCCATTTTTTATACAGTAAGAAAGAACGTTAATTAACTACTTTTTCTTATCTATTTATGGAAGCTGACAATAAAATGGGGACATCGGTCAAACTATCAAAGCCTCAAAGTAATACTGGACTATAAATATGGAATGGAAAGAGTTGATCGAAGACCTAGCTATAACTAGTTTGTATTTTTTGGCTCAGATACATTATTATTTTGGATAAAGCTAGCAGCATGCAGGTTCAATTCATACAAAAGTTTTTGGTTCAGATCGATCTACTCCGTATCATACTTGTTGTGGAACTGCAGATCGAGTTATGTATAGTAAATTGATGATTGATGATATGTTTAAAGATTGTTATCGTGTTTCGTGTGTCATTTTAAGTCGTACATTTTAGATTTTTTTGAATTGTAAATATATATTCTTGAAAGGCGTGTACACCATATGCAAAAATGTGTTATGTACGTCGTTGTAATTGTTATGTTATCATCTACTATATGTTTTTTTTTTTAACGGAAAAAAGAGGAACGGGAAGGGAGCTTCGGCTCCGCCATCACCCCCTAAACCCGCACCCCACAAATATATTAATAACTCAAGATAGCAAGATGCTAGAATTACAAAGGTACCAACAATCTACTACATGTACGTTTTCGTCTATTACAACGAAACCAAACAAAATGACCCCTAAGTTACCCCACCAATACCAAATGACCCCTGACCGTACAACTACAACGAACGACGTTGTAATTTTTATTATTAAGTGTCGTTAATGTTGGTAATTACTTAATAATAAACATTACAACCATTCCCATAAGCACACAAATGCAACAAATGTAAACATGATTTCTACACTTTAACATTTTGACTTCTTCATCCAAATCAGAGAGCAACTTACGGTAATCCACAGCATCATTCTTCAATTCTGCAATCTTGTGTTTGTAAAACTCGATCTTTGGATCGGGATCCCACCAAAGAAAAAAACCACAGTTCTCTATTTCCTTATAATTTGGGCAGCCTAAAAACCGTCGACGCGGGTTGGTTTCGGTCCAAGATGTCCACATAGCACTCACATCCCCACATTTGCACAATACACGAACTCGATTTATCAAATCTTCACTCTCCCAACCCGTTTTTCTTATGTTTCTAGAACTAGAAACCTCAGTTGAAGAACGCGAGGTGTTCACCATTGAATGTCGAAAATAATTGGCCTTGTAATAAACAACAATGAAAATATATACGGAGTATATTATGGAGTATATTATATATACATATATACACAGTATATTATTACTATTTTATATATATAGAAACCTCACAGTGAAGTCTTTTGTTTTTTTTGACTTTTAAATTTAACTGGATCAACATTAACTGCTCCAAAGATAACAGAAAACCGATTTAACAGGTCATCATTTTTAATAACAATAACTCATAATAAGTGATGCTCCAAAATGAACCCCGCTCCTTAAGTTACTAATAACCGATTCAACTTTTGTGTAACCGTTCCTAGTGACAACATTGAGTATTTTTTCCCGCAAACGCATGAGATAGAACTAGAAGTCATCATCTTCTCTGCATCCATATTAATTACTATCCGGTGCTCTGCTCTCCATTAAAAAATCTTTTTACATTAACCGCTCCAAAGATAACATGAAACCGATCCAACAGGTCATCATTTTTAATAACAATAATAGTCAATAACTCATTAAGTGTAATGCTCCAAAATTAACACCGCTCCTTAAGTTACTAATAAACGATTCAACTTTTGTGTAACCGTTCCAAGTGACAACATTGAGTATTTTTTCCCGCCAATGCATGAGATAGAACTAGAAGTCATCATCTTCTCTGCATCCATATTAATTACTATCCGGCGCTCTGCTCTCCATTAAAAAATCTTTTTACTTAGATATCTCACCAACAAAATTAAACTCTACCTTCATTGAATTGGATCATTGAAAGCCCCTACAAGTTACAACATTAGAGTAGACCTCGAGATCTTGTTAATTATCAAGGTTTGATTTTCAGTTTTGTTCTGTTTATTTTTTGTGTATGTATTTTAGTACTATACTTACTATATATATATATATATATATATATATATATATATATATATATATATACTATACAAAGGTTCTTATAACTATATATATGTAAAAATGTATAGTTATAGTTATATTTTAATAGAAATAGCAAGTTAATTTATAATGGTTTGGTAGTTTTAATAATTTAATTTCTTGTTGTTCCTAAAAAAAACACTTTATAATATGGAAGCTAGAGAGATTAATTTCGGAAATGCGATCCCCGTTTGGGAGTCCTTTAGTGAATTGACTATGTAAGAAAAAACCGTCGATCATTTGATTCATTTCCTCTTAAATTTTCAGATGGAATGTGAATGGATGTATAACACATTGCGGTCTTCATTAGAGTATGTGAGTGGCGTGGAACAATTTCTTAGATTTGCGGAATATAATCGTGTGATGAATGGAGAGGGTGATATTTTGTGTCCTTGCATAGATTGTAGAAATTTTAAGAGATTTAGTGATACTAGTGTAATTGAGTCCCACTTGTTTCAACGTGGGTTTGTACAGCTGTATACTTGTTGGTCAAGACATGGTGAACCAACTGTTGTTGAAAGTTGTTCGTCAACTCGAGTTAATTACAACGATGCTTCATATAACTACAATTTTGATGACAATGCGCAAGTTGAAGTTGAAGACAATGCTCAAGTTGAAGTTGATGACGACAATGCTCAAGTTAACAACGATCAAGACGAATTGCACCGACTTTTTGAGCAATCTGAAAAACCATTGTATGTCGGTTCCGAATTTTCCAAACTTTCTGCTGTGATGAAATTAATGAACTTAAAAGCAAACTATGGTTGGAGTGACAGGAGTTTCACAAAGCTACTAGTTCTTTTGCATCAAATGCTCCCCGAGGATAACGAGTTACCTGTTTCGTTGTACCTCGCAAAGAAACTAATGTGTCCAATGGGATTAGAAATCGAAAGGATAAATGCATGCCCGAATGACTGTCTATTGTACAGAAATGAGTATACACAATTGAAGACGTGTCCCGTTTGTGCTACACCTAGGTACAAGCGGAAAAGAGGAGCAGAGGAAGAGGAAGAAGTTGAAGGATCAAAACATGGCCCGCGTGCAAAATTATTGTGGTATTTGCCTATAATACCAAGATTGAGACGATTATTTTCAAACAAGAATGAGGCAAAATTGTTGCGTTGGCATTCCGATCAGCGTAAAAATGATGGAAAATATAGACATGTTGCTGATTCACCTCAATGGAGAAATATCGACAATATTTATAAAGAATTTGGTGCAGAAATTAGAAATTTACGGTTTGGTCTTAGTTCAGACGGAATCAATCCATTTGGAAGCCTGAGCAGTTGCCACAGTACTTGGCCTGTTCTTCTATGCATGTGTTTACAATCTTCCACCATGGTTATGCATGAAACGTAAATACATCATGATGTCATTGTTAATTCAAGGCCCCAAACAACCGGGTAATGACATTGATGTTTATTTGGCTCCTTTAATTGACGACTTGAAAACTCTGTGGGATACGGGTGTACAAGTGTACGATGCTTATAAGAAAGAGAATTTCCGGTTGAGAGCAATGATTTTTTGCACCATAAATGATTTTCCCGCATATGGAAATTTGTCTGGTTACTGTACAAAAGGGAAACTGGCGTGTCCTAATTGTGAAAGTGATACACATTCAAGGTGGTTAGATAACTGCAAAAAGACTGTTTTCATGGGGCATCGCAGATCGCTTGAAAGAGACCATGCGTATCGTAGCATGGATACTCAGTTTGACGGGACCACTGAGCAGAAAACTGTACGGACACGTTTTTCCGGACATGAAGCACTCTCGAAAGTTGTAAATAAAAAGATAGTTTTTGGCAAAGGAATACCGTTGCAGAAAGGTTCATGGAAAAAGAAGTCCATCTTTTGGGATTTACCTTACTGAAAGGATTTGGAGGTTCGACATTGCCTGGATGTCATGCACATCGAGAAAAACGTTTGTGATAGCTTGATAGGCTTATTGTTGAACATTCCCGGAAAAACAAAGGACGGGATTAATGTACGAAAAGACATGGAGGCATGGAACATTCGGCCCGAGCTTTGTCCAAAGCTCAACGCTGATAAAAAGCGCACCTTTCTCCCACCAGCAAGCTATACATTGTCGAGAACAGAAAAAAAATTTTCTGTGAATGCTTGCATGGTATTAAGGTTCCGTCTGGCTATTCTTCGAACATTAAGGGGTTTGTGTCGCTAAAAGATTGTAAATTGCTTGGTATGAAGTCTCACGATTGCCATGTTTTAATGACACACATGATTCCTATAGCAATCCGAGGTTTAATGCCCGTCCGCATCCGACACACTATCACAAAACTTTGCTTATTCTTTAACACGATCCACTCGAAGGTGATTGTACCAAGTGAATTAGACAATATGCAAAAAGAGATTATTCTCACGCTCTGTGAACTAGAGATGTACTTTCCGCCTTCTTTTTTCGATGTCATGGTTCACTTAGTGTCTCATATTGTAGGAGAAATTAAGTTTGTTGGTCCCGTATTCTTACGTTACATGTACCCTTTTGAGAGATATATGGGATTCTTAAAGGGGTATGTAAGGAACAAAAAAAAACCAGAGGGTGGTATTATTGAAGGATACTGTTCCGAGGAGGTGATCGAATTTTGCAATGACTACATGGAAGGTGTAAAGAAGGTTGGCATTCCGATATCTCGACACGAAGGTCGACTTTCTGGCCTTGGGACAAGTGGAGAGAAAGATATATATCCAAGTCGCGATCTTTTACAGCTTGCACACTTTGTAGTCCTAGAGCACATGTCATGTCTTTCTCCCTACATTGCAGAACACATGAGGGTATTACGGGCAACACATGCGGGGAGGGACGACGCCTGGTATAAGATCAAACGCAACAAAGAGTTTGCAAAATGGTTGAAAGACATTGTGACCGTAAACTACGGTCAACCGAATGTTAATAAGACAGTGGAAGCGTTTGGAGAAGGCCCAAACTTCAAAGTGAAGGCATATGAAGGATACGACATTAACGGTTACACATTTTACACCCAAAGAAAAGATGATAAATGCGCGGTGCAAAACTGTGGAGTTACTGTTATAGCATCAACGGTTGAATATGGAAGGGCGAATAATCTCGATAAAAGGATTGAGATTGCCAAAGAATCGTATTATGGTAAGATTCAAGAAATTTGGGAGTTGGATTATCGTTTGTTTACTGTACCTCTGTTCAAGTGTAAGTGGGTGAATAACAGAAGAGGTGCTGTTAAGGTTGACCCTCAATTGGGTTTCACACTCGTCGACCTTTCGACTAATGGCTATGCAGACGAACCTTTCATTCTTGCAAACCTAGCCACCCAAGCATTTTATGTTGAAGACCCGTCAAACTCAAGATGGCACATCGTCTTGCAAGGTAAACGACGTATACTTGGTGTCGATAATGTTGTCGATGAGGAAGAATACGATCAGTTCGACGAGTTACCACCATTCTCTGTCGGTATACCTCCGCTCACAGGCGAACATAACGTATGCCTACGAGCCAACAACGACGAAGAAGGAGTGTGGCTTGATAATCCACGAGTTGCTAATTAAAGCTTCCATTCCATTCCATTTACAGCAAAAGAAAGCTATATATATTTATCCTAATGGTGGTTACTTCTAATAAGTACAGACGTGGTTTATGATATTTTTGCTATATACTCATGAAGTCTGTGATTGCTTTTATGTTATTGGCGATATATAGTGTAGATGGTTTTGGACATATATTTTTGATTGCTAATGTTTTTGTTTTGGCTGTTGCTGGTCAAAATGTGTAATGTTGGAATTTGTTTTTGCTTGTTGTTGGATCGGTCTACATATAACCGTTGCAAATGTTTTTAATTGTTCGATCGGGTTTACCTACAACCGCTACTCATGGTTCCAACATTGAACATTGAAGGGATTTGAAGCGGGTTTACCATTAATAACCAACAAGAATATAATACACAAATTTCTTCAAACGTGGATCGGTTTAAAAAGGACCGCTACTAATGATACAAACAATTGAAACGATCATCGCTTATAACCGCTACTTATGTTCCCGCATCAAATATAAAATAAAAAATTGCATTTAGTTTATTCTTAATTTATTATTAGGTGTCATTTTAATTGGTGTTTAAATTGCATTAAATAAAACATTTATTGCACACGTTTTTCACTTATTATAAATACAAACAATAGGTGATGACCAAATTAATCAATTAAGTGACAAATTAACAATAATATAACAATACGAAGCTACTGTATCCTTTTAGTTTCCTCCTTTTTTGCTTAGATCACGTTTTCATCATCATCTATATATTTCATTATCATATTAATTTGGGTCTCCTTTCCGACCGTGATTTCTCTGTTTAAATACTCCGTCTTCTTGTATGTTTAATCGTTCGATTCGGAGTTAGATACTCCTGTCTTTTATTTGTTATAGAATGAGCACGAAAAGGAATGTCCCAACATGGACCTAAATATATACTGGCTTCAATGTTACCGGGGATTTGCCGCTAAGCGATTCGTTGCTAGGTGTATTAGTAACGTTAACCTTCTAAGATTAGATGATAGCGATGATCACTACATATGATCATCTTTCAAATTAAGTGATGATCGAGTTGAGCGTAGTTGGCATTCAATCATGATAGATCGACTAGATATATAATATATACAGTATGTAACAATAGGTAGATGTATGCTTGTATTGTGACAAGGCAAACAAATCACATATCTTATTTATAGCATTGTAATTGTAATCTTTATATATTGAGAGGTGATCAATAAAAAAATCAAGGGATTTACAATCCTACGAATCATTTCTATATTTTTTGATTTTTCATTAACATTTGCCATTAAATTATCAACATCATATCTACTAACATTTATTATCGACATACTAAAAAAAAAGAAACAACCAGAGAAAAATAATAATTAACATCATATCCAAAAAATGATCATTCTTAAATACCTTTATCAACATAGATATAATAATTCCCTTCTCTTTAGGCTGTTTGCTACTCGCGAGAAAAGTAAATCCATTTGTTACTTGCGACGCAAGTAGCAAACAGCCTATGGAGAACGGAACAACCAAACCTACAATGATAATGATACAAGGAAATGACATTTAAGAAAGAAACATCAAAAGACGTAAATAAACCAACACACCTTTTCTATTATTTCCGATGTGGGATGCAGAGTATATATATATATATATATATATATATATATATATATATATATATATATATATATATATATATATATATTACACTTGTGTTTGGGCTTTCATCTTCTCGATCTGTCTATCACAACTTCAAGATTATTAAGCCCATTAAGGCCCATGCACACGTTTCTTGTGGGTCGGTTTACTGACAACCGCTATAATTGGCTCCGAATATTTTCTTGGGTATTTTTTCCCGGAATAAATATTGTTAAATTTGAATCGGTTTTGTTAATAACCGCTACTAATGGAGGATAGCAAATGTAGCGAGTAGACTTGACCGCCACAATCATGATTAATTAAAGCGGTTTAACATAAACCGCTACATTAGCATTGTTGGGACCCCACAGTAAGACGGATAAACCGCTCCATCAAAGATTATTATATCCACTTTATGATCTATATAGCGGTTTTCACATAAAACCGCTATAACGTTGCGCTCTTTTTACTCGTTTTTGTACTAGTGAATGTATGAACCGCAAGATTTAAGTATGAATATTTGTAATTAAACAAATAAGTAATTGATAAATGATGTATATAACTTCCATGAGCACATAGTCTGAGCTTAACTGAGGTGTCAGGATCACAATTAAGTGCCTGAGCGAGGGTGCCTCTATGCGTGTGCCTAATCATCACACGTATAAACAAATGATAATGCGTCCGTTTGACCAGTCAGTGCTTACTGACCCGGACGGGGATTGTCAGTCCCATATGGTACCATACACTAACATTCACGCTACAAAAGTATTACCAAACTATGCTAGAGGACTTAAAATGATTAGATGATTAACTCATGCAGAATATAGCGATATTTGATACTTGCGTTCACATGTAAAACAAAACAGGCATGTATTCTCACCCCTAGAGTAAAAACAGTAAAATAGGGGCTATGAGACTCACCTGAGCCTAATGAGATGCTATCAAGCAATAATGATGGTATTCTAGAAAAATGATGTCGTCTCCAACGACTGAAACCTACAGGGCGTCTTAAACGCGCAAGGTTTTGATAAATGATTAGATGTTAGAGCCTGTTGGGCGTATTATAAGCGCAAGATTTTAATGATTTAGATGTCTCAACAAACCATCTATGCTAGTTGTTCCCTTAACTAGTTATGTCCAATGAATTGATTTGATTAGTTATGATTGGAAAACAAGTACGGCCCGTTGGTGAGTTTGAATAATAATTTCAACGTATTGTCATTATGTTGTACAATGATACACTTTTAAGGTATATTTGAATTGTTTAAATGTTGTATCATATAAGTATTAAAGGTGACGCGATGTTCGACACTTAGTGTAAAAATTGGTTTCAAGTTTATGAAAAACGGGGGTCCGGGGGCAGCGCCCCTGGTTAGCGGGGTCCCAGGTGTGGCAACCCCTGGTGGGGTCCAAGGGGCTGGCCCTAGGCTGGGGTCGAGATGCCAGGTCAGCTCGAAAATTTTTTATTTCTATGTATATTGCTTTAATAAAAAGGCTTCGAAAATTTGAATTCGGAGTAAAATCACGTGGCAAAATCTTAGTTCAAATACTTAATAAAAATCTCTATTTTTGAGGTTCATACCCGATTGGCTGGAAAAGCACAGCCGAATGGCTGGGAATGATTACATAGCCGATCGGCTGCGGTTGCATAGCCGATCGACTAAGGTTGGATAGCCGAACAGCTGAGGTTGCCTAGCCGAACGGCTAAGTGATGATACCCGATCGGCTGAGTGATGATAGCCGATTGGCTAAGTGTTGTTTCAGGTCTGTTCCAGGTCTGTTCGTGAAATAATCCGCAAAAACATGTTCTAATCCTAGTTTTCGGACATAATCAGTTGTTGGAACGTAAAAGCATGATAATAGATATGTTTTAAACACAAAATTTTAAAGGAGAAGTGAGTGATTCTTACGAATTGAAATGGAGACCGTGAGTGATGGTGAAGATGATCATGATCACGATGATGACGATCACGATGATGATGAAGATGAAGAAGGTGATGCTCTATCTCCTTGTTTCCTCCTTTTGAAGATGATGGTGATGATTTCCGAAAAGATGATGATGGTGGTTGTAACACCCCCAAATTTAATGTTTTGCGGAAGCATACCTGGGTGTTACTAATCAATATACAAAGCATAAGATATACAGTAAACGACCTCTAAATGAGACGTTGTAAAACGATTTCATAGAAATATATGTTTGAAAACTTAATGTTTTCGTATACAAAAATAGTTCCCTAGAGTCCACGCATATGGCGGGAGATTCTATTACATAATCAACATGTACAAAAGATAATGCTGAGAATCTCCGTTAACTGCAGTTTAGTTGAAATCATGCGACTCTGGCTATGTCCTGGGGGAATCCTACTCCATATGAGTACCTGAGAATACATGCTAAAAGGGTCAACACAAATGTTGGTGAATCTCACAGGTTTATAAGTAATATCAGTTTTGAACACAATATTTCATCAGTAGCGCCCGCAGGCGTAAATCAAGTATTTGCAAATCCAGCAAATGTAAAGTAAATAAGTTATACCGTTGCCATGAGGCTCATAATCGAAGCTTAACCCGTAAGTAATAGTTGCTCCCGTGACATGCTCGTAACTGAGCAATCATAAGTAACGAAATAATAGTCTCCCGTTTATACATAACGGTTCGTGGTAGCGCTACTACCCCGGGCGGGGAGGGTCATTTCCCTAATGGATCCATTAACTAGTGTTCGCGCTTAAGTCCATAACTAACGATATTTGATGGAGAGACTTCTGTAAGTAGTAAACAACTCATGCAATTCCGTTTGGTATATTAAACAGTTTTAGTACTTGTGTTCAAGAAAAACAGTAGCATGTATCTCACCCCGTATGTAAAACAGTAAAAGTGGGGCTGTAAGACTCACCTGAGTCTTTGCAAGTACGTTTATATCAATAAACGAGTAAGTAATATCAACCGTAGGTTCTCCGAACCCGTAACCTTCAAATGCCTAAACACATAAGGTTATGTAAGTAGTTGTCTCGCAAGACGTTTCGTTTAGTTGTACCCAACTAGTATGCCCAATGTTTGTCCGTATGTTTGTAATCGTATGTTGTTAGAAAACATGTTTGGCCCGTTGGTGACGGTGGGTAATAGTCAAAGTATTATCATTGTTTTTGAAGTGTTATACTTATAAATGTATTCCAAAGTGTTTTAGGAGTCGTATCGTATAAGTATTTGAGGTTGTACAAGTTTAACACTTGATGTAAAAATAATTTGACAACCTTCTGTTTTTGGTGACACTTCGCTAGTGTCGCTATAAGCAACACTAGTTAGGCGACACTTGATGAGTGTCGCTACAAATGGCACTGGTTAGGCGACACTTGGTGAGTGTCGCTAAATTTCCGATTTTCAATTAATTGACGACACTTGGTTAGTGTCGCTATAGGCGACACTTACGAATTTGGCGTCACTAAGGGAGTGTCGCTAAGATAAATCTGGTTAAGTAGTTCAGCGAGACTTGGGTAGTGTCGCTATAGGGGCGACACTGAGGCATAGCGACACTTATCTAGTGTCGCTAGTACTGTTTTTTGCACACTAGCGACACTTCAGACTGTTCGCCGGAAAATGGACCGAAAACGAGTTTTTCAGCCACCGTTCGATCTAATACTTTTACCCAACCCATTATTGGACATTTTAAGCATATATAACCCATAAAAACGTAAAAATGAGTAAAAACGGAGAGTTTCGGGTTTTGTCGGAAACTTACGAAATGCCGAAATGAAAATCCGGAAAGGTAGGAATGTAGATCGTGTTGTCGTGGTCACTTTTCTCCAAAGGAGTGGTATGATTCGATGTCGTTTAGTGGTGAAATTTTAAGATTTTGATGATGGTGTTGTTTTGTTGTTAGAAAGAAAAAGAAGAAGAAAGAGAAAGAAGAAAGAAAGAAAAGGAAAGAAGTGAGGAGGAAAAGAAAAGGAGGTGGAGGTTTATCCTCCACTTTCAGTTCACGTTCCGCGCTCCGTGCTCCGGGCAGTGTTCGTTTCCTCCGTCATTTAAGCGTTAAATATTTATTTATGCGCGTTTATTATTCTTTTGAAATCATAAATTTTATTATATGATTTACTTACATTATTTCTTTAAATCGTTAATAGTTTGAAATGTAATATAGTTTGTATAAATTTAATTACTTTTGTTTTTAAATCGTGTAAGCTTTTATCGAGTGATACGAGATAATTACTAGTTATTATAAAATGGCATTTTGGTCATAATTGCGTTGTTTTAGTTCATAAACATTTGTTCACCAACGTCCGTATTAATCGAATAGAATTTCATTCTATTTAAATTGCGTACGATTTAAGTCCAATCGCGTATTCGTATATATTCATCAATATATATATAAAGATACATTAATTAACCTAATCCAAGGACTAATTACATGTATTACAGAAAATCAGGTACTAAGTACTAGTCCTGATTCGGCAGGTGTTACATTCTCCCCTTGTTAAAGAAATTTCGTCCCGAAATTAGCTCGATTGCACGGTCGGTGCGTCGTCTGGGAAGAGATGTGGGTATTTCTGTCGCATTTGGTCTTCCCGTTCCCAAGTGAATTCAGGACCACGTCTAGAATTCCACCTGACTTTTACGATGGGAATACGACTCTGTTTTAGCTGTTTGACCTCACGGTCCATGATTTCAGCGGGTTCCTCAACGAAATGAAGTTTGTCATCGATGCGAATCTCGTCAAGTGGTATGATAAGTGTCTCGTCAGACAGACATTTCTTTAAATTAGAAATGTGAAAGGTAGGGTGCACGCAGCTAAGTTCAGAGGGCAGCTGCAGTCGATATGCCACTGGACCTATCCTCTCGAGGATCTCAAAAGGTCCAATGTACCTGGGATTTAATTTCCCGCGTTTGCCGAATCAGATTACACCTTTCCAAGGTGATACTTTCAAAAGTACTCGGTCCCCAACCTGGAACTCGAGGGGTTTGCGTCTCACGTCAGCGTAACTTTTCTGACGATCACGTGCGGCTTTGAGTCGGTTTTGGATTTCAACAATTTTCTTGGTGGTTTCGTGTATAAGTTCAGGACCAGTGAGTTGACTATCTCCCACTTCAGTCTAACAGATCGGTGATCGGCACTTACGACCGTATAGTGCCTCGAAAGGTGCGGCCTTAATGCTGGCGTGATAACTATTATTGTAGGAAAACTCACACAACGGTAGGTGTCTTTCCCAGTTGGTACCGAAATCAACTACGCAGGCTCGTAGCATATCTTCCAGTGTCTGAATAGTTCGTTCGCTCTGGCCATCGGTCTGAGGGTGGTACGCGGTACTCATATCGAGACGGGTACCCAGTGATTTTTGGAGTGATTGCCAGAAGCGAGATGTGAAACGAGCATCCCTGTCAGAGATAATCGAGATAGGGACACCATGTTGGCAAATGATTTCTTTGATGTAGATTTGTGTGAGGCGTTCCATTTTATCGGTTTCTCTGATTGCCAAGAAACGAGCTGATTTGGTGAGACGATCGACGATCACCCAAATAGTATCGCAACCGCTTGATGACTTAGGAAGTTTGGTTATGAAATCCATGGCAATCTGTTCCCATTTCCATTCAGGAATGTCAGGTTGTTGGAGTAAGCTGGAAGGTTTCTGGTATTCGGCTTTGACTTTCGAACAAGTAAGACACTTGCTGACGTGCGTGGCGATTTCAGCTTTCATGTTTGGCCACCAATAAAACTCTTTGATCCCGTGATACATTTTATCAGACCCCGGGTGGATAGAATATTTGGACTTGTGAGCTTCATCCATCACCAAGTCCCGCAGGTTCCCAAAACTAGGCAACCAGATTCGGTTAGAGAAGTACCTAACTCCGTTGGGTCTGATTTCGAATTGTTTATCCATGCCTCGTAAGGCCTCGTTTTTGACATTATCGGGTTTGAGAGCTTTGAGTTGAGTGGTGAGAATCTGAATATTCAAATCGTTGTGAATGGTCATACTGAGGGCTCGGACTCGAAGTGGTTTCGGTCGTTCCTTTCGACTGAGAGCATAGGCAACAACATTCTCCTTGCCCGGATGGTACTTGATTTCACAATCATAATAGGTAAGCAACTCGACCCATCGACTTTGCCTCATGTTGAGATCCTTTTGATCGAATATGTGTTAAAGACTTTTGTGGTCGGTGAATACAGTACTTCGGGTACCATAAAGGTAATGTCTCTAGATTTTGAGGGCGAATACCACGGCCCCTAACTCGAGGTCATGAGTCGTGTAGTTTTTCTCGTGAACTTTAAGTTGTCAGGAGGCATAAGCAATGACCTTGTCTCGTTGCATCAGCACGCAACCGAGACCTTGGTGAGAAGCATCGCAGTATACCACGAAGTCATCGGTGCCTTCTGGTAGGGATAGAATAGGCGCACTGCAAAGCTTGAGTTTCAACAGCTGGAAGGCTGACTCTTGTTTATCGGTCCAGTCGAACTTTTTATCCTTTTGAGTCAGTGTCGTGAGTGGTATGGTTATTTTTGAGAAGTTTTCAATGAATCGGCGATAATACCCCGCCAATCCCAAGAATTGGCGTACTTCGGTAGGAGTGGTTGGCGCTTGCCAGTTCTTGATGGCCTCGATTTTTGATGGGTCTACATGAATTCCATGGCTATCAATCACGTGTCCAAGGAATTGAACGGTTTTTATCCAGAACTCACACTTAGAGAATTTGGCGTAAAGCTCCTCGTGTCTAAGTAGTTCTAGAATGGTTCTGAGGTGTTGTGCGTGTTCTTGTTCGTTTCGTGAGTATATAAGGATGTCATCGATGAAGACAATGACAAACTTGTCAAGATAAGGTTTACACACCCGATTCATAAGGTCCATGAATACAGCCGGTGCGTTGGTTAGACCGAATGGCATCACTTGAAATTCGTAATGCCCATAACGGGTTCTGAATGCAGTTTTTGGGATGTCGGTATCGCGAACACGCAATTGGTAATAACCCGATCGAAGATCAATCTTTGAATAACAGCTTGATCCTTGAAGTTGATCGAACAGATCGTCGATTCGAGGAAGTGGGTATCGGTTCTTGACGGTTAGTTTGTTCAACTCTCGGTAGTCAATACACATTCGAAATGAACCGTCTTTCTTTTTGACAAACAAGACCGGAGCTCCCCAAGGTGAAGAACTCGGTCTGATGAATCCTCTATCCAGGAGTTCCTGTAACTGAGTAGACAACTCCTGAAGTTCGGATGGGGCTAGGCGGTACGGTGCTCGGGCCACCGGTGCGGCACCCGGCACGAGATCAATCGAGAACTCGACCTGTCTAGGTGGGGGTAAACCAGGTAGTTCTTCTGGAAAGACTTCGGGAAAGTCTCTAACGATTGGCACATCTTTAAGTCGCTTCTCCTCTGACTTTTTCTCCGTGATGTGTGCGAGAATTGCTGGATAACCTTTTCTCAGAAATTTTCGGGTTTTTAAACAGGAGATTATATTTAGTCTCGACCCACCGGTCTCCCCTTGTATGATCAAGGTTCTACCGACGGCGAGAGGGATGCAGACGATCTTATCATAACAAACAATTTCGGCCCGATGCTTGGACAACCAGTCCATACCCACGATGACGTCGAAACTTCCTAGTTCAACAGGCATCAGATCTGTAACACCCCAAAAATCATTTAGCGGAAGCATTTGGTTTAAGTATGGGGTGTCACAATAACAAAGCATGCATACGTATCAGAGCTTATGATTACAACAGAACATAATATATTAAGATGCCAAAAGTGTTAATTACAAAGTTTATGATTCATCGAGTCGTATAAGTTAAAAGTAGTAAGTTTACAAAAGTAGATTTCTGAAATATGACTAAACAATTCAGTTATACTAAAGAAATCCATATGTTTCCAAAAAGTTGGCATCCTAAGCTTCAAGGGTCGCCTAATTCTCCATGTATTTTGGCGATCTTACATGCGCAGCTAATTCCCTGAAAAACATAGTAAAAGTCAACAACTAGGTTGAGTGAATTCACAGGTTTTATGTTTACACAAGTTGAATCAAGTTTGTAAGCACAGTTGTTATCCAAATACGTTCACAATAGTATTGCCATAAAAGTCGAAAATACGTTTAGTGGAATGTATTCCAAATACAAGTTTAGTGGGTTGTTCGCCCAAAGTATAAATTTAGTGGGTTGTACGCCCAAAGTTTAGTTTAGTGGGTTGCTCGCCCCAAATACAGTTTAAGTTTCGTAGGAAAGCAGTATCCTATTAGTTTACCCAAGAAGTAGGGATTTAAATTGTTTGTCCAAGAAGTAGGACCCGTCAGTATCTGCCCAAGCGGTAGGGACTTCTATGTATGTGCCCAAGAAGTAGGGACTTGTATAAGTTGTGTCCAAGAAGTAGGACTGGCATCCAAGACGTAGGACCCATCTGCTCATGAAGTAGAGCCTTCATCCAAGGCGTAGGATGGCACCTTGCCCAAGAAGTAGGGACTTTCTGTTTGCCCAAGACGTAGGGACTTTCTGTGCGTGCGTGCCCAAGACGTAGGGACTTTCTGTGTGTTTATGAAAATGTTGTTTCATAAAAGCTAGTAATAAAGTGTGTAGCTGGTCGTTCCCCAGTATATTCTCAGTTTAGTTTTTGTATGAAATACCATTTAGTTCAGACAGTTGTAGTAGTTGACCGCAGTCATAAACAGTTTGTATAAGTGTGCCACAGACAGTTATGTGACAGTTTGTATAACAGTTTAACAGTTCCAGTACTCTAATTGTTCGAGTAAACAGTATGATAAATAATCATATAGTAAAAGCAGTTATGGCAATCAGTAAAACAGTGTCTATGTTTTCCACCCCTGTTCAAAGACAGTTAAATCAGTAAAAGTAGGGGCTGTGAACTCACCTGTTGAGTTTAAGCAGTTGTGCGAGTGCTAGCAAACCTAAGCCCAAGTACAGTCTGAAATCTCCTAACGTTCTAAACGTATAAGATTTATAAGTATGTGGATGTCTAAGCTAATCATCCATGCTAGTGTTCGTACAACCAAGTCATGTCCAAATCGTTTGTTTAATGTTTACGTTTGTATTTCGTTGTTTGTGAAAATGTATACGACTCGTTGGTGAAAGTTTGAAATCAACATTTCGATAAAACAAGTATGTTTGAATTGTTTGTACAGTTCGTGTATCGTATAATATGTGAGTATTCGTTGCCGGTTAAGTTCGACACTTAGTGGAAAAATAGTTTGTGAAGTTTCTGTTTTTAGCGACGCAAGGTGCGACGCTGGATTGTTATGCGACGTAGGGTGCGACGTACGGGTCTACGTCGCATTCAGGTTTTGCGACGTCATGGGTTACGTCGCATAGGCGACGTTCGCAATTTAATGCGACGTAGTGGTCTGCGTCGCTATGTGCGACGTAAGGAAGGGTAATGCGACGTAAAGGCCTACGTCGCAGTACTGTTTTCGGTCCCAATGCGACGTAGTCGCCTGTTCGACGAACAGATTGAAAATAACGAGTTTTTGAGCGATTTTGGACGTTTTCGGTTGTATAAAACACTAAAACATGGTAATCTAAGTATATTAAACATGAAACATTAATTATAACTTCGAAATCTAAAGATTTGCGGGATTTGTCGAAAACTTACGAGTGCCGGATTTGAAATCCGAGAAGGTAGAAGTGTAGATCGTGTTGTCGTGGTCGTTTTATTCCAAAGGAGCTATGTGATTCGGCGTCGTTTTAGCGTGTTTTTCTTTGATTTGGTGTGATATTGGTGGTGGTTTAGAGAGAGGTTGGAGAAAAGAGAAAAGAAGAGAGAGAGGATGAGAATGAAAATGAAAGAAAGTTGGGAGGTGGAAATGGGTTTTGTTCCCCCATTTTCATCTCCTGCGTTTTCGTCCCGTGTTTGTTTATCCGATCGTTAAATGTTATTTTATTTTAAATTAATACATTTTAATTACATATTTCTTTATATCTTTTAATTAGAATCTTTTTATAAAAACCAAATTGAATTAAGTTATAAAATATTGACTTTGTTTTATGTTAACTATACGTTTTGGCGTTTTGCGTTATAAAATAATATGTAAATATTATCAACATAATATCTATTTGTAATTGACGTTATTTAATAACTTCGTTTTATTAAATAATTTTGTTCACCAACAGTCGTACGTTTTTGTCGCGTTTGTTTTCAAATTGATCTGTACGTAATTACAACTAATTACGAATACGTAATACTACGCGTATTATCTAGTTGGGCTATGCTAGACTTACCTCTAAAATGTGTTGTGAATTCACTCAAGTAGGGAATTAGCCTAATAATGCAAGTGATTAATGTAATTAATCGTGTTCAAATTTGCGAGGTGTTACATTCTCCCCATGTTAGAGAAATCTCGTCCCGAGATTTAAATCAAGTCGGATCGCCCGCGGCGTATGTTCTCCGATAAGTCATGTCGTTACAATAATAGTAATAGTTTGTGTAGCGATCTATGTTTGCCAATATAGTTTTAACTGTTTAGTATACTCGCGGTACAGTTTGATAGTTCAAGTTCGTTTCGTGGTTAGCGTTTACCAAGTGGTGTGTTCGAATTGACATTCGAATGAAAGAAACGTTAAATCGTAGCAAGAGTTGGTAAGGCATACCGTGTTTGCCATAGTCCGCAACAGTTTCCGGTGCACGGAGGATGTATGCGCGGCCACGAGCCGGTGGGATGGTTGCGATGTGGTTGTTGTTGTTTTGATTGTTGTTTCCGGGGTTGTTCTGGGTGTTGTTCAGTTTTGGACACTGGTTTCGATAGTGTCCGGGCTCACCGCACTCGAAACACCCATTGTTTGTTCGAGCGGTGAGGTTGGCTTTGCAGGTTTGAGCTCGATGTCCCCATTGGTTGCATCTATCGCAGAGAGTACAGTTACCCTCATGATGCCTTTCGCATTTTCCGCATTTAGGCCTTTTGCCTAGGTATGGTTTCGGTTCAGTGTTAGCGATGGCGACGTAGGCTCGAGTGTTTCCCACGTTCCTGTTTTGTTGACCCTGTCGGTCGTTACCCTCACTGTTCCATTTGCGTTTGAGGGTTCCAGAGTCGCCCGCATCAGTACGGGTAAGTTCAGCTTTCCCTGTAGTAGCTTTCAGGGTTCCAATCTCGACCGCGTCGTCGGTTAAGCTGTGAGCCAGATCAACTGCGCTCCTAAAGGTGGCGGGTTTGGAGGACATAACCATGCCTCGAATCTGTGGGGCCAAGCCCTTGTTGAAACGCTCGATGCGTTTGCTCTCGGGGGTTACCATGTGGGGCACCAGTCGTGCGAGTTCCTGGAATTTAGTCGTGTAACCGGAAATGTCAGCGCCGATCATTTGTATGTTCCAGAATTCGTTTTCCAGTTTCTGCATCTCGTTGGGAGGGCAAAATTCCTCCATCATCATCTGTTTCAGAGTTACCCAGGTCATGGAATGAGCAGCTGGGCGTCCCATAATCTGGACTTGAGCGTTCCACCAGGTTAGCGCTTTGTCGGCTAAAGTGCAGGTGGCGTATTTTACGATTTTATCGGTGGCGCAGTCGCTGATATCGATGACTGATTCCATTTTCTCAATCCAGTGGACCAGGCCGATGGCCCCTTCGGTCCCGGTGAAGGTGCTGGGTTTACAAGATTGGAAGGTTTTGTAGGAACACCCCTGCTGGGTATTAGTTGGAGTTTCGCTGTTAACTGGTGTGGCTCCACTATTGTTGGTTGGGTTTTCACGATTTCTGCTAGCCTCGTACTGAGCAATAGCCTCAGCCACGCGGCGTTCGATGATTTGTTCGGTTGTTTCTGGAGGTACAGGTGGAGAATTTCGTCGACTGTTTCGAGTCTTTCTTTGTTTAGGCGGCATGCTGACGTTCTGCGATGAAAAGATGCAGAAGTCAATGCCAATGAAAAATATGTGAAGAATAAAGTTTCACATATTTCAAGTTTTCGAGTATCAAGCAAAATTTGTCGAATCCCCATCACGTATCTTACGACTATGAAACACCCATATGTACTTAGTATGATATAATCACGTTGGCCAGGCGTCATTATATGATGCCAAATACATACTTCTTTTCATCAACCGTTTAATCACGATCAGGTTCATATGAGATCAGAGTACAATGAACGAGTCGGATGTGGTGAACAGTTCACGCGTATCGAGGTATCGTAACGATAGTTTAGATGTATGCAAATGTATGTATGCATGTACGTTCTAGCCAAGGCTATAGTCTAGGTCTCTAGGTTTCTAAGTCACCTAAAGTTCCCTAGTTCGCTATAACCAATGTCTCTGATACCAATCTGTAACACCCCAAAAATCGTTTAGCGGAAGCATTTGGTTTAAGTATGGGGTGTCACAATAACAAAGCATGCATACGTATCAGAGCTTATGATTACAACAGAACATAATATATTAAGATGCCAAAAGTGTTAATTACAAAGTTTATGATTCATCGAGTCGTATAAGTTAAAAGTAGTAAGTTTACAAAAGTAGATTTCTGAAATATGACTAAACAATTCAGTTATACTAAAGAAATCCATATGTTTCCAAAAAGTTGGCATCCTAAGCTTCAAGGGTCGCCTAATTCTCCATGTATTTTGGCGATCTTACATGCGCAGCTAATTCCCTGAAAAACATAGTAAAAGTCAACAACTAGGTTGAGTGAATTCACAGGTTTTATGTTTACACAAGTTGAATCAAGTTTGTAAGCACAGTTGTTATCCAAATACGTTCACAATAGTATTGCCATAAAAGTCGAAAATACGTTTAGTGGAATGTATTCCAAATACAAGTTTAGTGGGTTGTTCGCCCAAAGTATAAATTTAGTGGGTTGTACGCCCAAAGTTTAGTTTAGTGGGTTGCTCGCCCCAAATACAGTTTAAGTTTCGTAGGAAAGCAGTATCCTATTAGTTTACCCAAGAAGTAGGGATTTAAATTGTTTGTCCAAGAAGTAGGACCCGTCAGTATCTGCCCAAGCGGTAGGGACTTCTATGTATGTGCCCAAGAAGTAGGGACTTGTATAAGTTGTGTCCAAGAAGTAGGACTGGCATCCAAGACGTAGGACCCATCTGCTCATGAAGTAGAGCCTTCATCCAAGGCGTAGGATGGCACCTTGCCCAAGAAGTAGGGACTTTCTGTTTGCCCAAGACGTAGGGACTTTCTGTGCGTGCGTGCCCAAGACGTAGGGACTTTCTGTGTGTTTATGAAAATGTTGTTTCATAAAAGCTAGTAATAAAGTGTGTAGCTGGTCGTTCCCCAGTATATTCTCAGTTTAGTTTTTGTATGAAATACCATTTAGTTCAGACAGTTGTAGTAGTTGACCGCAGTCATAAACAGTTTGTATAAGTGTGCCACAGACAGTTATGTGACAGTTTGTATAACAGTTTAACAGTTCCAGTACTCTAATTGTTCGAGTAAACAGTATGATAAATAATCATATAGTAAAAGCAGTTATGGCAATCAGTAAAACAGTGTCTATGTTTTCCACCCCTGTTCAAAGACAGTTAAATCAGTAAAAGTAGGGGCTGTGAACTCACCTGTTGAGTTTAAGCAGTTGTGCGAGTGCTAGCAAACCTAAGCCCAAGTACAGTCTGAAATCTCCTAACGTTCTAAACGTATAAGATTTATAAGTATGTGGATGTCTAAGCTAATCATCCATGCTAGTGTTCGTACAACCAAGTCATGTCCAAATCGTTTGTTTAATGTTTACGTTTGTATTTCGTTGTTTGTGAAAATGTATACGACTCGTTGGTGAAAGTTTGAAATCAACATTTCGATAAAACAAGTATGTTTGAATTGTTTGTACAGTTCGTGTATCGTATAATATGTGAGTATTCGTTGCCGGTTAAGTTCGACACTTAGTGGAAAAATAGTTTGTGAAGTTTCTGTTTTTAGCGACGCAAGGTGCGACGCTGGATTGTTATGCGACGTAGGGTGCGACGTACGGGTCTACGTCGTATTCAGGTTTTGCGACGTCATGGGTTACGTCGCATAGGCGACGTTCGCAATTTAATGCGACGTAGTGGTCTGCGTCGCTATGTGCGACGTAAGGAAGGGTAATGCGACGTAAAGGCCTACGTCGCAGTACTGTTTTCGGTCCCAATGCGACGTAGTCGCCTGTTCGACGAACAGATTGAAAATAACGAGTTTTTGAGCGATTTTGGACGTTTTCGGTTGTATAAAACACTAAAACATGGTAATCTAAGTATATTAAACATGAAACATTAATTATAACTTCGAAATCTAAAGATTTGCGGGATTTGTCGAAAACTTACGAGTGCCGGATTTGAAATCCGAGAAGGTAGAAGTGTAGATCGTGTTGTCGTGGTCGTTTTATTCCAAAGGAGCTATGTGATTCGGCGTCGTTTTAGCGTGTTTTTCTTTGATTTGGTGTGATATTGGTGGTGGTTTAGAGAGAGGTTGGAGAAAAGAGAAAAGAAGAGAGAGAGGATGAGAATGAAAATGAAAGAAAGTTGGGAGGTGGAAATGGGTTTTGTTCCCCCATTTTCATCTCCTGCGTTTTCGTCCCGTGTTTGTTTATCCGATCGTTAAATGTTATTTTATTTTAAATTAATACATTTTAATTACATATTTCTTTATATCTTTTAATTAGAATCTTTTTATAAAAACCAAATTGAATTAAGTTATAAAATATTGACTTTGTTTTATGTTAACTATACGTTTTGGCGTTTTGCGTTATAAAATAATATGTAAATATTATCAACATAATATCTATTTGTAATTGACGTTATTTAATAACTTCGTTTTATTAAATAATTTTGTTCACCAACAGTCGTACGTTTTTGTCGCGTTTGTTTTCAAATTGATCTGTACGTAATTACAACTAATTACGAATACGTAATACTACGCGTATTATCTAGTTGGGCTATGCTAGACTTACCTCTAAAATGTGTTGTGAATTCACTCAAGTAGGGAATTAGCCTAATAATGCAAGTGATTAATGTAATTAATCGTGTTCAAATTTGCGAGGTGTTACAAGATCGATTGAGAAGATTTCTTCGGCTAGGTTTAAAGTGCAATTAGGTATCACACTATCAGTTTCTATGAGTTTACCATTTGCAAGTTCTACTGTGTACTTAACATCTAAGGCCACGGGGGTGATGTCAAGTAGTGGGCAAAACTCATCAGAAATATAGCTCCTATCAGCACCAGTATCAAATAGAATAGAAGCAGATAAGTTGTTGAGGAAGAACATACCCGAGACCACATTCGGGTCTTGACGGGCGTCCCCTGAGTTGATTACGAAGGCTCTGCTCCGAGTGTTGTTGCGGTTGTTGTTGTTGTTCTTCAGCTTGGGGCAGTTGTTCTTGAAATGCCCAGAATTTCTGCACCCAAAGCAGGTCTTTGGTGCAATGGTGCTGGGGGTAGGAATGATGGCTCGGCAATCCTTGGCTAGGTGCCCGAACCTTTTACAGTTGGTGCACGGGCAGGAACCGTCATGGTGACGATTGCATTTGGAACAGTAGGGTTTGTTCCCGCCGTACCCTTTCTTTTCTGTAGTTCCCGATGAATAAGCCTTAACAGACTCAGGCTTCTTGTTGGTGAGTTGGTTGGATGAGTTGGGGTTTCCTTCCCATTTGCGTTTGTTGTTTGCAGATGGGGTAGAAGTTGTGCCACGGTGGACAGAATTTGCCGTTAGCTCATGGGCCATACGGATGGCGCTCTGAATCGTACCCGGTTTGGATGACGTTACCAGGTCTTGAAGTCTGTCGGGAAGTCCATCGACATATTTCTCGATCCTCTTGTACTCAGGATCGACCATAGATGGGCACAGAAGTGCCAGTTGGTGGAAACGGTTGGTGTACCCGGTGATATCATCACCTTGCATCTTGTGGTTCCAAAATTCCAACTCCAGTTGCTTCAGTTCATCCTTGGGGCAGTACTCACCCCTCAACATCTCCTTCAGTTCCTCCCACGGGAGTTTGTAAGCATTAGCAATACCCACAGTCTGGGCATAGGTGTTCCACCAGGTAAGAGCGGTGTCAGTGAAAGTACTAACGGAGAACTTAACCTTGTCTCCCTCCGCACAGTTGCAGATAAGAAACACAGATTCGACTTTCTCGATCCAGCGTACTAGACCGATAGCTCCCTCAGTACCTGCAAAGTTCAGAGGTTTGCAGTTTTGGAAGTCCTTATACGAGCAGGGTTTGGGTTGTGGTCCATTGTTAGCTGTATCTTCGCTACCAGGAGTTGATGTTCGGGTAGCTAGGGCTTGGGCCACACTACGGGCAATCAGACCCGCAATTTCGGCTTCACTGAGGGTGATTTGCCGGCGAGGAGGCATGATGCTGAACAAGAAAAGAACAAGGAAAGAGGAATAAGATATTTGTATGAAATTATGATATGTCACAAGTGTAAATGATGAGATACACGATAATAGTACGAAGTGACAATCACATTTCATTTAGATAAGCAAGTTGAATACAAGGTACGGGTTTTCCCAAAAGATTACAGGGTAATAGTAGTACAAAAGTACCGGGAATTGTTACATCCGGTTGAATTACATAGGTCCTAATCAAGTAGTCAACTTGTTACAAGTTACAGACTGATCTAATCTTGATGCAGATTAATCTGCTCCATCAGCGCGACAAGGCGGTCCACGGTTTCTGCTAGTCTGTTGGCTTGCCTGGCGTTGTCTTCAACCAAGGCCAGTCGTTGTATTAGTGCTCAAGAGTGATCCTCAGTCTCCTGTGAACGCTGTTCACATTCCTCTAGTCGGTTTCTTACGAGTTCATCCGCACCTAATTCAGCGGTCATTGAATCCTGAATTATGCTTACAAAGAGGCTGGTATCTTCTTGTTCTCTATAGAGTTGTGATATGCGGTCAAGAGCTTGGCAAAGCAGGTAGGTCATTCGGTGTTGTTCCCGTTCGAGATTTTCGAGCCTTTGCTCCTGACGACGGAGTTGGGTAGCCAACACCGGCACCGTGAGATGTGCCGAGTTCTGAGAGTTATGAACTGGATAGGGGTTGCTTCGAGGTGACCTAGTGGTCCTCCTGGCTATTCGCGGGTTTCGAGATCCTTGCGGATGCGAGAGTGACAAATTGGGTGGTGTGTTTGCCATTCCTGAGGCAGAGTGCAAGTAAGACGAGGCTAATATATATAAGTATATAATATCCAGCCTAGTGTCTAGCATGTATCAAGTAATGGTCCGGTTCTCTCGTGGTCAGAGTCAACTAACGCATTCCTGTTCAACATAATCATTTCAGAACTCACATCATCTTTCCTTAATTGTACATAGTTGATCAGGCTATGTTAAATTAAAGTCGTATGCTGTAATTCCTGAACCAATCATGCCTAGTAAGGTGTCACACCCCCAAAATCGGTAATCGCGTTTATTAATGGTTTAGCGGAAGCTTTAGTTAATTAGCGGAAGCTTTAGTTAATTAGCGGAAGCATTTTAATAATAGTTCAAACAGCGGGGGTGCTGACGTTACAATAGTGCATTCACTGTATCAGAGCATATAATCATACAGAACATATATATTTAAGATGCCAAAGTTTAAAGTTATTACAAAAGATACGACTTATAAAGTCGTACATAAGTAGGGTTGTCAAAGACAACAAAAGTATTTGCAAATACTAGTTTATAAAAGAGGGATTTCGTAAGTAAAACCAATGAAATTGATAATACAAAGGAAATCCAAGTGTCCCAAAAGTGGCATCATAAATAGTCGGGTTGCCTACGTCCTTGAATGCGAATGCAGTACCTGAAATCCTAATTCCCTGAAAAACATAGTAAACCGTCAACATTGAATGTTGAGTGAATTCACAGGTTTAGTGTGAATGTAGTAAGTCAAGTTTTGTATAAATCATTCATGTACACAAACATAATATTTATATGTATAGTAGGAAACACAAGTATTCTAATTAAAGAAAACATTTCCTAAATATGTAAGAATATCATTCTTACAACTAGTAATAGCAGTGTAGGAAACACAAGTTTAATCATAAATATTTCCTAATAAATAGTGCAGGAAACACAGGTTTAACAATTAAATAAACATTTCCATTAAGATAGTTACAAGAAACACATGTTTAACAATTAAGTAAACATTTCCATATAAGTTGTTGTTTTGTAGGGAAACCAAGTTTATCCAATTAAGGTAAACGTTTCCTAAAAGTAGTCATGAGTAGGAACACCTGTCCTATTAGTTATCACAGGGAATACCCTTCCCAAATCAAGTTGTAGTTTAGTTATTTAGTTATGTGGGAAATTTAGACTATAATCCCTCTAAGGTGAGCGACACCTTTAAAGTTAAAGTAACGATACCTAGTACTATAACCAATCCACGACTAGTTGTTTTGTTGTTGCCTCAGTAACACGGTAAGTATACACTCCTCGTTACGACTGCCGTCGTGTGGTTGGAATGACCAACGAGTAATATCCTGGGAGGGTTGTCAAATCGATAGTACTATCTGTATACTCAGTGGCTAGAGTCACCTAGCTAATGGTTATAGGTTGTAAGCACTGGGACTTATGTGCACTACAACTACCTCGCGTAAACCTAGGATCGCACCAAGATCTGTTGTCTTATTCCCAAAAATGTTGTGAAAACGTTTCATATAATTAGTTCAAGTTCAATTAATATGAAAACATTTCGTAATAACAGTTCAAGTTTAATAGCATGAAAGAAATCATGTTAATCAATTTCACATTGTAGCATGCAGTGCAATTACATAAAGCATGTAGCATGTTATATCACATTGTTCTATGTTTTCCACCCCTGGTTTTAAAAGCATTTAAAACAGTAGAAAATAAGGGCTGTGAACTCACGTGTAACAAGTCTTCAACAAAAATAATAGCTAGCACAACAGTCCAATCGCGTCCCTCAAATACCTAGACGCAAATAATAATACTTTACATAAGTATATGGACTATTTGTTAGATTGAAATGTTTATAACATTTTAATTGTTGGTGACATTTGCGTTCAAGTAATAGTTGCGTTCAAGTATATATTCACATATACTTATTAGTTGAATATATATATTCTAATATATATATACGTATTTTATAAATGTCGCCTATATATACATATATATGTAGTTGTCGTTGTTATACACACACACACACACACACACACACACATATATATATATATATATATATATATATATATATATATATATATATGTGTGTCATTTGTTATTGTCGCAAAAATAAACTTAGTTGTCGTTTATGCTTCAAAAGCGTAACCTTGTTTGTTATAAAATATAACTCATTTTTATTTATCGTATATATGTATAGAAATACACTTATATAAGTTTTGTATTTATTTAAATATATAAATCGTCGTTGTTTGTTTATAAATCTTCCATTTATATAGTTGGTGCTAAACAATCTAAGTCGTTCCATTTCATCCGTCTCGTTATATATATATCGTCCGTTAGTTTATATATATAAATTGTATTTGTCTCAAAGTTTGTCGCCTACCAATTTTCCGTATTGTTTAACAAATGTCTCGGATATAATTACGTCTCGTATTCGTGTCTATTTTAATACCAAGTCACGTGTCGCATATACATATTTACCAATTATATCTCTAACAACAAGTTTGATATCGTGTATACGTTGAAATGTTTGTACCATTTAAGTTTGTAATATCAGTTACTGAAATAGGTTGAGATCCGCCGGATCCGAAAGTGATCCGCTGGATCATAGGTTGTTATTATGTGTTCTGCACCCAATTTAATCGTTATGCACCCAATTTAATCGTTATGCACCTAGTTTTATTAAGGATCCGCCGGATCCGTAGGGGGTCCGTGGGTAATCCGTGGGGATCCGCCGGATCTAAATGGTTTACAGATTCTGGTTTGGCTCTGTTACTTCATACGTATACATATTCATGGTTTTAATCCGTTTTTTTTAACATGATCAATCTTCACAATATGCTATATAAACATGTTCTAACTAGTTATTAACATATTATAACAATAATCATCAACAAATTTCATAATTTACAAAGTTAATATAAGTGAAATAAAAATGGGTAAATGTTCCTCACAATGGTTTAGATGAAGATGATGATGATTTCTGTGATGATGATGATGATTATGACGAGCGATGATGATGATAATGATTATGTGATCATGTTTTGAAGATGCTAATGGTGATGATCAAATGGGAAAGAGATGGTGATTATGGTTTGAATGTGAAGGTGATGTTGAAGTTGTTGCCTCTGCTTGCTGCTTCCTGCTGCTCGTCGCCCAAACCAGAGGAAAAGAAGAAGAAAAGTTGGTTTGTTAATTATTGATGTTAGGTGGTTTGATCTTAAAATATTGGAGGGAGTTTATAATGTGTAAAATGATTGATCTCTTTTTCAACGGAAGGAGTATGGGGCAGCATAAAAATTGTCTCTAGATATTTTACATTGTGTACTAGTTGAGTTTTTGACCCGTTAATTCCGTGTACGGGTATAATTTGTGGTACTTTGGGTATAATTAAATTACTTGTTAGTTTAGTCTTTATTTTAAACTTAGTAATTGATAATTATAAAAATGAAATACTTTATTAAAAGTATTAATAAAATTAGTCACAGTAAAAGTACTGTGTAGTTAAACTGCGTGCCAGATTTCAGTCAAATTTGGAAATCATATTTTGAGGTAATGTTCTACATACTAAAACAGTAACTAGCAAAATAATACTTTTATTATTTTGAACCTCTAGGCATGTTTTAAAATTGTTTCTGTTCGTGTATAACGTGTACAAAATTGTCACCTAAATGTTTTCGTTTTATTTTTGTACCAATACTTTTATATAATAATTTCAAGTAAAATTATTCAAAAGTATATTGAAGTTCTTTTTGGAACTTTATGATTCGCGTTTGATACGTTTAATATAAAATGTATAAGTTATTATATTATTTCAATAATATAAATATCTAATATTTATAATTAATAATTTTCAAATTATTAATTATTTCGTATCACCAACTATATTGTATTCAGTTTGACGAGTTCGATACGTTCATTTAGTACAGTAATTATATAATAACTACTATTCAACTAAATATAACACGTATTATAACAGTAAGTTTCACAAAATTTATCACGCAGTTTGTTTTAGAATTCATTAATCAGGGAATTACTCTAGGTAATGCATGTACTTAAGTTAAGAGTGTACCCTAATTGGAGGATTGTCACATTCTCCCCCCCCCCCCCCCCCCCCCCCCCGTTAGCGAAATCTCGTCCCGAGATTTAAGTTGAGTCGTGAGTCTCGATCACATTTTCTAAAAGTTGAGGGTATTTCTTTCGCATTTCATCCTCGCGTTCCCAAGTAGACTCAGGACCGCGCTTCGAGTTCCAACGAACTTTGACGAGTTTGATCCGACTGCGTCGGAGTTTGTGGGTTTTGCGGTCAATTATTTCGATGGGTTCCTCCACAAAATTTAGTTTTGAGTCAACAAAGACCTCGTCAGGAGGAATGATTGATGTCTCGTCAGAAAGACACTTCTTAAGGTTACTAACGTGAAAAGTGTCATGAATGTTGCTTAGCTCTTGTGGCAATTTGAGTTTGTAAGCGACAGGACCAATCCTGGCAAGGATTTCAAAAGGTCCAACATATCGTGGATTCAGCTTTCCTCATTTGCCAAATCGTGCTATCCCTTTCCAAGGCGATACTTTGAGTAGGACCTTGTCACCTACTTGAAATTCCAATGGTTTACGGCGGTTATCGGCGTAACTCTTTTGTCTGTCTCTCGCTGTTTTCAATCGGTTGAGTACTTGAGATATCTTGTCCGTGGTTTCTTGGACAAGTTCAGGTCCGGATAGTTGTCTGTCACCCATCTCTGCCCAACAGAGTGGTGATCGGCATTTGCGCCCATACAGTGCTTCGAATGGCGCCATTTGTATGCTGGTGTGATAACTGTTGTTGTAGGAGAATTTTACTAATGGTAGATGAGTATCCCAGTTTCCTCCAAAGTCAATCACACACGCTCTTAACAAATCTTCGAGCGTTTGAATCGTTCGTTCGCTCTGGCCATCGGTTTGTGGATGATAGGCTGTACTCATGTCAAGTCGAGTACCTAAAGCCTGTTGTAGTGACTGCCAGAAGCGAGATGTAAATCTGCTATCTCTATCAGATATAATGGACAATGGTACACCGTGTCGAGAAACGATCTCTTTGATATAGATCTTTGCCAGTTTCTCTAGTTTATCATTTTCCTTGATAGCAATAAAGTGAGCTGATTTCGTCAATCGATCGACAATCACCCATATTTAATCAACTCCCGTTGATGTCTTTGGTAGCTTAGTGATGAAATCCATCGTTATGTGTTCCCATTTCCATTGTGGCATCTCCGGTTGTTGCAACAGTCCTGAAGGTTTTTGATATTCAACCTTGACCTTTGAACAAGTTAGACATTTGCTGACATAAGTAGCGATGTCTCTCTTCATGTTAGGCCACCAATAGAAACCTTTCACATCTTGGTACATCTTGTCTGCACCAAGATGAATTGAGTAGTTGGACTTGTGAGCTTCGTCCAAAATCAGCTTGTGTAGATCATCGTCGCACGGTACCCAAATTCGATTCATGAAGTATAAAACTCCATTTTCCTTCGTTTCAAGCTGTTTCTCCATCCCCTTCAGGGATTCGTCTTTCATGCGCTCAGCGGTGAAAGCTAATTGCTGCGCGTCGTGAATTTGAGTAATTTTATTCGAGTGGATTGTCAGTACCAAAGCTCGAACTCTGCGAGGTTTAACGTTCTCCTTACGACTCAGGGCATCTGCTACTACGTTAGCCTTGCCCAGATGGTACTTAATCTCACAGTCGTAATCATTCAGCAATTCGACCCAACGTCTCTGTCTCATGTTGAGCTCTTTCTGGTCGAATATGTGTTGTAGACTCTTGTGGTCGTTGAAGATCGTACACTTTGTACCATATAGGTAGTGTCTCCAAATCTTGAGTGCAAAAACGACTGCTCCCAACTCTAAGTCATGAGTTGTATAATTCTTCTCGTGAATCTTCAATTGACAAGATGCATAAGCGATAACTTTGTCGTTTTGCATGAGAACACAACCTAAGCCTTGATGTGAGGCATCACAATAAACGATGAAGTTCTCTGTTCCCTCAGGTAAAGATAAGATTGGTGCGGTGCTCAACTTCTGTTTCAACAATTGAAAGGCGTTCTCTTGTTTCACTCCCCATTCAAATTTCTTATCCTTCTGAGTTAAGGTGGTGAGTGACTGGGCTATTTTGGAAAAGTTTTCGATAAATCGCCGGTAATAGCCAGCCAAACCAAGAAATTGTCGAATCTCGGTTGGGGTCCTTGGAGCTTCCCAGTTATTGATCGCCTCTATTTTGGACGGGTCCACATGAATTCCTTTATCATTTATCACGTGACCAAGGAAATGAACCTCTCTAATCCAAAATTCACATTTGGAGAACTTAGCATACAGTTTCTCGTTCTCGAGTAGTTGGAGGATAAGTTTCAAGTGCTGTTCGTGATCCTCTTTCGTCTTTGAGTAAATCAAAATATCGTCAATGAACACAATGACAAACTTATCTAAGTAAGGTTTGCACACCCGGTTCATGAGATCCATGAATACTGTCGGCGCGTTAGTCAATCCAAACGGCATGACTAGGAACTCATAATGACCATAACGAGTCCTAAACGCTGTCTTCGGCACATCCTCTTCTCGAACCTTCAGTTGATAGTAACCAGAACGAAGATCGATCTTAGAGTAGTAACTAGATCCTTGAAGTTGATCGAACAGATCATCAATGCGTGGTAACGGATATCGGTTCTTGATAGTTACTTTATTCAATTCTCTGTAGTCAATGCACATGCGCATGGATCCATCCTTCTTCTTGACAAACAAAACCGGAGCTCCCCAAGGTGAAAAGCTCGGTCAGATGAATCCTAAGTCTAAGAGCTCCTACAACTGTGTAGACAGTTCTTGCAACTCTGATGGAGCTAGACGATAAGGTGAGCGAGCGATTGGTGCGGCTCCAGGCACCAGATCGATGCGAAACTCGACTTGTCGCGTAGGTGGTAATCCTGGAAGATCGTTAGGAAACACTCCCGGATAGTCTCGCACTATAGGTATGTCGTCTAAGCGTTTCTCTACAGGTTTCTTTTCCACAACATGCGCCAAAAATGCTGGATATCCCTTGCGGAGATATTTACAAGCTTTTAAGCAATTAATAGTTTTGACGGTGCTCGTCCTCTTATCTCCTTATATCACCAAAGTTTCTCCAGTTGACAATGGTAAACGTATCATTTTATCAAAGCAAACAATCTCTGCACGATTTTTCGACAACCAGTCCATACCGACTACGATGTCAAAGCTTCCCAACTCAACCGGTAGTAAGTCTATTTTGAAAAGATGACCCTCCAATGCTAGAGTACATCCTGGTACTATTTCTCCTGATTCAATCAACCTACCATCGGCTAGTTCTAAGGTGTACTTGTTGTCTAGTTTACATGATCTTACGTCTAATAGTGGTCTAAAGTCCTTAGATACAAAACTCAAATCGGCGCCAGAATCAAATAATACAGAGGCATAATGATCGTTAACTAGAAACGTACCAGTGACAGTGTTGGGGTCCTGGCGTGCCTCTTGCGCTCCAACGACAAATGCACGACCCCTAGCTGGCTGGATGTTGGTGTTTCCACGATTGTTGTTGTTGTTCGGGTTTGCATTGCGGTTCTGATTGTTTTGATTACCGCGGTTCAGTTTAGGGCACTTGTTTCGGAAATGGCCTTGCTCGCCACATTCAAAACATCCATTAGCGGGTCGATCCCTAATTGCTTGAGTGGTAGGGTTTGCTCTACAGTATTGGGCCAGATGCCCCCAGCGTTTGCAATTCCCACAGAAAGTACAGTCACCATCATGGTGACGTTCACACTTTCCACACTTGGGCTTACTCACCATGTAAGTCTTTTGTTCAGCAGTAGTGGCAATGTAGGCTTTCGTGGTACTAGTCTGCTTCTTATTCTTGTGACCCTGACGGTCATTCCACTTGCGTTTTCCTTTCCCAGCATCAGCATTGCTGGATTCAACCTTTCCAGTAGCAGCTTTCTTAGTGAGGTTTCCCATTCTGACAGCCTCATCAGTCAAACGCTGTGCTAGTTCCACAGCACTCTTAAAAGTAGCAGGATTTGATGATGTTACCAAACTTCGAATTTGTGGCACTAAACCCCAGATATACCTTTCAGTGCGCTTGTACTCAGGAGTGACCATGTGCGGTACAAGGCGAGCCAGTTCTTGAAATCTGGTGGTATATCCTGTGATATCAGCACCAACCATAGCAATGTCCCAGAGCTCAGTCTCAATCTTCTGCAGCTCACTGCGGGGACAAAACTCTTCCATGACCATAGCTTTCAAAGTTTCCCAAGTCAGTGAATGAGCTGCTGGACGTCCAAGTGCTTGTCTTTGGCTATTCCACCAGGTCAAAGCCTTATCACAAAACGTGCATGTAGCATACATTACCATGTCTTCACGGGCACACTTGCTAATATCTAGCACAGACTCCATTTTCTCTATCCAATGGATGATTCCAATGGCACCTTCAGTACCGCGGAAATGGCTAGGTTTGCAAGCTAGGAATGTTTTGTATGAACATCCCTTTTGAGTATTCTCAGGGTTACTGCCAGATACAATCGGGTCGGTATCTCTACTACCGCTACGGTTTCGGTCAGTATCATACTGAGCAAGGGCTTCAGCAATCCTTCGGCTGACCATTTGTTCGGTCGTCTCCTCAACAGTAGGAGGTGGTGAGGGGTTTCGTTGGCTGTTCCTGGTGTTTCTACGTTTAGGCGGCATGATTCAGTCCTAATCACACATAAGAAACACACGTAAGATACCTAATCAAGTCATCACTCATAAAGTACGCGATAAATATAAATATAGTATGAAGTCAATCACCAATTGATATCATTCATAATGTACACAGCGATGTAAACCAAACATAAGTTATATATATCATAATCATGGGTTAATTGTTGTTACATAAGTTTTGTACAAAGATGGGATTTACTACAAAATATACCCATCGGATCAAACATGATCTACAAAATGTGACGGATTTAACCTATACATCCATCTAGTCAAAAGTTAACCCAAATACATCTTTACTACATCATAGCTACAATCCTAATACATTGTAGATATAGTCCTACTACAACATACATACATCACAATCGGTCTAATGGAAATATGATAGACACCATCCCACAACCATCCTAACAACTGCCATCAACACACAGAATCCAACTGCCGTACCTACAGTCTCCAAACGACTCTCTAGTCGGATCAGACGTGCTCTAGTAGCATCGGCAGACTCCCTGTATACCTCGATATGCAACTCATAAGTCGCAAGGCGTCCATATATCGCCAGCACATCATCGTCAAGACGAGAGGCGTCACTGCGCATCACTCGGATGGCAGACTGCGTACCAAAATGAAATCCCAGCAAGGTACGAAAAACGGCGACCACAGTAGGGACCGTGAGCTCCAGAGGCTCCTCGGTCAAATGTAGAGATGTCGGCGTGTGAGATGACTCCCCAGTCTCATACGTGGAAGGAATCCTCTCTATGGTCCTCCAGTGGCATAGTATGCGCGGCATCCAATCCAGATGCGGAACTCTAGCTCTCGGTGTCTGCTGATCACAGCGGATCTCTCTCTCCTCAGTCATCGGCTCCTTGCCGCGAGATGATGAGGGTCCTACGGGAAAATCTCTGACACACGATAGCGGTGTCCTCCTAGGTGTAGGCCGATAAGAAGGCTCTCCAATAAGGTGGCGTCTAGACAGGGAAATAGATCCTAACATATGGGTAGCAGGATCGGTGGATGGCAATGGTGGAGTAGCTATCGAACCATCTGAAGTATCTCTAGGGAGTGTAGGCGGGTAAACCTCCTCAGACACGACTGTAGCTACTCCGTCGAACGACTCCTCCATGGGCTCCTCGTCCGAGTCAGAGATATAGATCGGGCTCTTCATAGACATAACTGTGAAAAAGGCAATTGTGTGTGTCGTGTCAGATGTATGCAAAAGTATGAATGCAGAAGTGTGTTAGCCAAGGCTATAGTCTAGGTCTCTAAGGTTTTCAGTCACTTAAAGACTTCTAGTTCTCTATAACCAATGGCTCTTATACCAAGTCTGTCACACCCCCAAAATCGGTAATCGCGTTTATTAATGGTTTAGCGGAAGCTTTAGTTAATTAGCGGAAGCATTTTAATAATAGTTCAAACAGCGGGGGTGCTGACGTTACAATAGTGCATTCACTGTATCAGAGCATATAATCATACAGAACATATATATTTAAGATGCCAAAGTTTAAAGTTATTATAAAAGATACGACTTATAAAGTCGTACATAAGTAGGGTTGTCAAAGACAACAAAAGTATTTGCAAATACTAGTTTATAAAAGAGGGATTTCGTAAGTAAAACCAATGAAATTGATAATACAAAGGAAATCCAAGTGTCCCAAAAGTGGCATCATAAATAGTTGGGTTGCCTACGTCCTTGAATGCGAATGCAGTACCTGAGATCCTAATTCCCTGAAAAACATAGTAAACCGTCAACATTGAATGTTGAGTGAATTCACAGGTTTAGTGTGAATGTAGTAAGTCAAGTTTTGTATAAATCATTCATGTACACAAACATAATGTTTATATGTATAGTAGGAAACACAAGTATTCTAATTAAAGAAAACATTTCCTAAATATGTAAGAATATCATTCTTACAACTAGTAATAGCAGTGTAGGAAACACAAGTTTAATCATAAATATTTCCTAATAAATAGTGCAGGAAACACAGGTTTAACAAATAAGTAAACATTTCCATTAAGATAGTTACAAGAAACACAAGTTTAACAATTAAGTAAACATTTCCATATAAGTTGTTGTTTTGTAGGGAAACCAAGTTTATCTAATTAAGGTAAACGTTTCCTAAAAGTAGTCATGAGTAGGAACACCTGTCCTATTAGTTATCACAGGGAATACCCTTCCCAAATCAAGTTGTAGTTTAGTTATTTAGTTATGTGGGAAATTTAGACTATAATCCCTCTAAGGTGAGCGACACCTTTAAAGTTAAAGTAACGATACCTAGTACTATAACCAATCCACGACTAGTTGTTTTGTTGTTGCCTCAGTAACACGGTAAGTATACACTCCTCGTTACGACTGCCGTCGTGTGGTTGGAATGACCAACGAGTAATATCCTGGGAGGGTTGTCAAATCGATAGTACTATCTGTATACTCAGTGGCTAGAGTCACCTAGCTAATGGTTATAGGTTGTAAGCACTGGGACTTATGTGCACTACAACTACCTCGCGTAAACCTAGGATCGCACCAAGATCTGTTGTCTTATTCCCAAAAATGTTGTGAAAACGTTTCATATAATTAGTTCAAGTTCAATTAATATGAAAACATTTCGTAATAACAGTTCAAGTTTAATAGAATGAAAGAAATCATGTTAATCAATTTCACATTGTAGCATGCAGCGCAATTACATAAAGCATGTAGCATGTTATATCACATTGTTCTATGTTTTCCACCCCTGATTTTAAAAGCATTTAAAACAGTAGAAAATAGGGGCTGTGAACTCACGTGTAGCAAGTCTTCAGCAAAAATAATAGCTAGCACAACAGTCCATTCGCGTCCCTCAAATACCTAGACGCAAATAATAATACTTTACATAAGTATATGGACTATTTGTTAGATTGAAATGTTTATAACATTTTAATTGTTGGTGACATTTGCGTTCAAGTAATAGTTGCGTTCAAGTATATATTCACATATACTTATTAGTTGAATATATATATTCTAATATATATATATATATATATATATATATATATATATATATATATATATATATATATATATGTATTTTATAAATGTCGCCTATATATACATATATATGTAGTTGTCGCTGTTATATATATATATATATATATATATATATATATATATATGTGTGTCATTTGTTATTGTCGCAAAAATAAACTTAGTTGTCGTTTATGCTTCAAAAGCGTAACCTTGTTTGTTATAAAATATAACTCATTTTTATTTATCGTATATATGTATAGAAATACACTTATATAAGTTTTGTATTTATTTAAATATATAAATCGTCGTTGTTTGTTTATAAATCTTCCATTTATATAGTTGGTGCTAAACAATCTAAGTCGTTCCATTTCATCCGTCTCGTTATATATATATCGTCCGTTAGTTTATATATATAAATTGTATTTGTCTCAAAGTTTGTCGCCTACCAATTTTCCGTATGTTTAACAAATGTCTCGGATATAATTACGTCTCGTAGTCGTGTCTATTTTAATACCAAGTCACGTGTCGCGTATACATATTTACCAATTATATCTCTAACAACAAGTTTGATATCGTGTATACGTTGAAATGTTTGTACCATTTAAGTTTGTAATATCAGTTACTGAAATAGGTTGAGATCCGCCAGATCCGAAAGTGATCCGCTGGATCATAGGTTGTTATTATGTGTTCTGCACCCAATTTAATCGTTATGCACCCAATTTAATCGTTATGCACCTAGTTTTATTAAGGATCCGCCGGATCCGTAGGGGGTCCGTGGGTAATCCGTGGTGATCCGCCGGATCTAAATGGTTTACAGATTCTGGTTTGGCTCTGTTACTTCATACGTATACATATTCATGGTTTTAATCCGTTTTTTTTAACATGATCAATCTTCACAATATGCTATATAAACATGTTCTAACTAGTTATTAACATATTATAACAATAATCATCAACAAATTTCATAATTTACAAAGTTAATATAAGTGAAATAAAAATGGGTAAATGTTCCTCACAATGGTTTAGATGAAGATGATGATGATTTCTGTGATGATGATGATGATTATGACGAGCGATGATGATGATAATGATTATGTGATCATGTTTTGAAGATGCTAATGGTGATGATCAAATGGGAAAGAGATGGTGATTATGGTTTGAATGTGAAGGTGATGTTGAAGTTGTTGCCTCTGCTTGCTGCTTCCTGCTGCTCGTCGCCCAAACCAGAGGAAAAGAAGAAGAAAAGTTGGTTTGTTAATTATTGATGTTAGGTGGTTTGATCTTAAAATATTGGAGGGAGTTTATAATGTGTAAAATGATTGATCTCTTTTTCAACGGAAGGAGTATGGGGCAGCATAAAAATTGTCTCTAGATATTTTACATTGCGTACTAGTTGAGTTTTTGACCCGTTAATTCCGTGTACGGGTATAATTTGTGGTACTTTGGGTATAATTAAATTACTCGTTAGTTTAGTCTTTATTTTAAACTTAGTAATTGATAATTATAAAAATGAAATACTTTATTAAAAGTATTAATAAAATTAGTCACAGTAAAAGTACTGTGTAGTTAAACTGCGTGCCAGATTTCAGTCAAATTTGGAAATCATATTTTGAGGTAATGTTCTACATAGTAAAACAGTAACTAGCAAAATAATACTTTTATTATTTTGAACCTCTAGGCGTGTTTTAAAATTGTTTCTGTTCGTGTATAACGTGTACAAAATTGTCACCTAAATGTTTTCGTTTTATTTTTGTACCAATACTTTTATATAATAATTTCAAGTAAAATTATTCAAAAGTATATTGAAGTTCTTTTTGGAACTTTATGATTCGCGTTTGATACGTTTAATATCAAACGTATAAGTTATTATATTATTTCAATAATATAAATATCTAATATTTGTAATTAATAATTTTCAAATTATTAATTATTTCGTATCACCAACTATATTGTATTCAGTTTGACGAGTTCGATACGTTCATTTAGTACAGTAATTATATAATAACTACTATTCAACTAAATATAACACGTATTATAACAGTAACTTTCACAAAATTTATCACGCAGTTTGTTTTAGAATTCATTAATCAGGGAATTACTCTAGGTAATGCATGTACTTAAGTTAAGAGTGTACCCTAATTGGAGGATTGTCACATAAGGGAATACTGCCTAATGGTCATAGTCTAGGCCCACTAAATGCAACCTAGTTCACTATAACCTTAGGCTCTGATACCAATCTGTAACACCCCCAAATTTACTGTTTTGCGGAAGCATACCTGGGTGTTACTAATCAATATACAAAGCATAAGATATACAGTAAACGACCTCTAAATGAGACGTTGTAAAACGATTTCATAGAAATATATGTTTGAAAACTTAATGTTTTCGTATACAAAAATAGTTCCCTAGAGTCCACGCGTATGACGGGAGATTCTATTACATAATCAACATGTACAAAAGATAATGCTGAGAATCTCCGTTAACTGCAGTTTAGTTGAAATCATGCGACTCTGGCTATGTCCTGGGGGAATCCTACTCCATATGAGTACCTGAGAATACATGCTAAAAGGGTCAACACGAATGTTGGTGAATCTCACAGGTTTATAAGTAATATCAGTTTTGAACACAATATTTCATCAGTAGCGCCCGCAGGCGTAAATCAAGTATTTGCAAATCCAGCAAATGTAAAGTAAATAAGTTATACCGTTGCCATGAGGCTCATAATCGAAGCTTAACCCGTAAGTAATAGTTGCTCCCGTGACATGCTCGTAACTGAGCAAGCATAAGTAACGAAATAATAGTCGCCCGTTTATACATAACGGTTCGTGGTAGCGCTACTACCCCGGGCGGGGAGGGTCATTTCCCTAATGGATCCATTAACTAGTGTTCGCGCTTAAGTCCATAACTAACGATATATGATGGAGAGACTTCTGTAAGTAGTAAACAACTCATGCAATTCCGTTTGGTATAGTAAACAGTTTTAGTACTTGTGTTCAAGAAAAACAGTAGCATGTATCTCACCCCGTATGTAAAACAGTAAAAGTGGGGCTGTAAGACTCACCTGAGTCTTTGCAAGTACGTTTATATCAATAAACGAGTAAGTAATATCAACCGTAGGTTCTCCGAACCCGTAACCTTCAAATGCCTAAACACATAAGGTTATGTAAGTAGTTGTCTCGCAAGACGTTTCGTTTAGTTGTACCCAACTAGTATGCCCAATGTTTGTCCGTATGTTTGTAATCGTATGTTGTTAGAAAACATGTTTGGCCCGTTCGTGACGGTGGGTAATAGTCAAAGTATTATCATTGTTTTTGAAGTGTTATACTTATAAATGTATTCCAAAGTGTTTTAGGAGTCGTATCGTATAAGTATTTGAGGTTGTACAAGTTTAACACTTGATGTAAAAATAATTTGACAACCTTCTGTTTTTGACGACACTTCGCTAGTGTCGCTATAAGCGACGCTAGTTAGGCGACACTTGATGAGTGTCGCTACAAATGGCACTGGTTAGGCGACACTTGGTGAGTGTCGCTAAATTTCCGATTTTCAATTAATTGGCGATACTTGGTTAGTGTCGCTATAGGCGACACTTACGAATTTGGCGTCACTAAGGGAGTGTCGCTAAGATAAATCTAGTTAAGTAGTTCAGCGACACTTGGGTAGTGTCGCTATAGGGGCGACACTGAGGCATAGCGACACTTATCTAGTGTCGCTAGTACTGTTTTTGGCACACTAGCGACACTTCAGACTGTTCGCCGAAAAATGGACCGAAAACGAGTTTTCCGGCTACCGTTCGATCTAATACTTTTACCCAACCCATTATTGGACATTTTAAGCATATATAACCCATAAGAACGTAAAAATGAGTAAAAGCGGAGAGTTTCGGGTTTTGTCGGAAACTTACGAAATGCCGAAATGAAAATCCGGAAAGGTAGGAATGTAGATCGTGTTGTCGTGGTCACTTTTCTCCAAAGGAGTAGTATGATTCGATGTCGTTTAGTGGTGAAATTTTAAGATTTAGATGATGGTGTTGTTTTGTTGTTAGAGAGAAAAAGAAGAAGAAAGAGAAAGAAGAAAGAAAGAAAAGGAAAGAAGTGAGGAGGAAAAGAAAAGGAGGTGGAGGTTTATCCTCCACTTTCAGTTCACGTTCCGCGCTCCGTGCTCCGGGCAGTGTTCGTTTCCTCCGTCATTTAAGCGTTAAATATTTATTTATGTGCGTTTATTATTCTTTTGAAATCATAAATTTTATTATATGATTTACTTACATTATTTCTTTAAATCGTTAATAGTTTGAAATGTAATATAGTTTGTATAAATTTAATTACTTTTGTTTTTAAATCGTGTAAGCTTTTATCGAGTGATACGAGATAATTACTAGTTATTATAAAATTACATTTTGGTCATAATTGCGTTGTTTTAGTTCATAAACATTTGTTCACCAACGTCCGTATTAATCGAATAGAATTTCATTCTATTTAAATTGCGTACGATTTAAGTCCAATCGCGTATTCGTATATATTCATCAATATATATATAAAGATACATTAATTAACCTAATCCAAGGACTAATTACATGTATTACAGAAAATCAGGTACTAAGTACTAGTCCTGATTTGGCAGGTGTTACAGTGGTGATTTGGAGAAAGAGACCGAGAGAAATATAGACGAAGACGAAGAAAATGAAATGAGAAGGAAGGGTGGGTTCGGTGTAATAATGCATCAGGCAAGATCCACAATTTGTGGATCTTGTCTCCAATTATTAGTATTTTTGTTCCGTGTTCGCGTACCCACTAGTATATAAGTGAAATACTTTTAATTCTAAAAATTAATAAAAGTATTTTCGAACTATCTTTGAGTCAAAGTATTTTATAAAAATACTATTTTTTAGATATAAAAATATATCTTTGTTTTAAGTTTGAGTGACAGATATGGTTCGAATAGTTTCGTCGCGTTTGAGTAAATTTGAATAAAATGAAATATGTTTTATTTTCATCCGAGTAAATAATAATTATTATTTTCAATAATAATAATACATTATTTATTAGTTTTGTCATGAATGTTTTGATTTGTACGATACAAAATACTTTATATATTATCAAAAAAATAATATATAATAAATAATGAGTGTATTAAATAATAATTTTATATTACTTAATACTTGTGTTCACCAACGCCCGTATAAATGAATCGGAATTTGGCCGATTTGATAATGCACGATTAAATTTAATCGCGTACTGATATATATATTAATCAATATACATACTGATACACACAATTAGCCTACTACATAGCACTAATTACATGTATTACAAAATGATTAGGAACTAATAACTAGTCCTAATTTTGACGGGTGTCACACCATTTCTTCCCTTTGACTAAAAATATGCCCATGTACCCCTCTACACACCATACTCACTTATTGATTTACACACTCAACATAAACACACTTTCAAACACTTCACACATTCACTAACCCTCACAATCATTTCCTCTCTTCCTTGTCTCTCATCCCACGGCAGAAAACCTGCCCAAGAACCCCAAAAAAAAAAACACTTCCATAATCACCATCTAGTTGCAAAGGAAAAGGAATAAAAACAAGCTTCAGGTGTTACCTTCATCCTCTTCTTCATTCTCCTTTTAAAAGCTTTGTAAGGATCACTATCCTCTACCTAATCTTTCATGTTTCTTGTATATTAACATGTTATTTATTCATAAATTGAAAGAATTTAAACAAAAACCTACCAAAAACCTAACAAAACTAAACTATGGTGAACATACTTTTCTGTCCAAAAATTCAGTCTTCTTTGGGATTTTCTATAAAATCGTAGGAGTTGAATAAACACTTGAGACCACTTGAAAAATCTTTGTATTTTCGTTATCTACAACTTTTGTGTTGAACACTTCCTCTAGAAATGCACCCATTTTTCCAGAAAATCCAATATATGAAAACAGTTTAAAATTCGGACTAAACAAGACTGTTATACTTCTTAATTTTTTTAAAAATATCAAACGACCTTTAAAAGTTATGAAAAAATACAGGAAGTACCTAAGATATGTAGGAAATTTGTGTAAAAATTTCGGAACTTTTCGATAACGTTTGCTTAGTCAAAAAAGTTCCAAAAAATCAGTCTGAATGACTTTCGGAGTAAAGGTTTGACTTTCGGATTTTTGGTGCTAAATTCAGATTTTGATTCCGAAAGTCAACTTTCGGAGTTGAAATTCACCTAATTCGAATCACATATCATACTCAAATTGATGTCCCTAGTATTTGGGCTTTGATGGGATGAGGTTTCGATGGGCCGAAACCCTACCAAAACCCTAACCTCTCTCTACTTATATGCAGCAACACATATCCCTTCGCAACGCCGATCCTTCTCTATCAATCATCGTTTAGGGTTTATATTTACAGGTAATATCTTTGTCTGAGAGCAAATTCGAATTATTAATAATGTAAAATTGTTTAATATATGAAAAAATCAAATTTTTAAAAAATGGTGCCGATGATGATAAAATTAAGGCTTCGCAGTGGCCGACTAAGATCTTTCGCAGAGATTATGCTGCTTTTTCCTTCCTTGGATGTCTGAGGCATTTTATAATTATTTGTATTAATATATGATAATTGTTTTATTAATTAAAGGTTCTTGATTTTATTGTATTAATTGCGTTAAATAAGTATAGTTAGTAATTAGAGATCTTTGTTAGTAACTAGATCTTTGTTAGTAATTAGAGTTCTTGATTTTCTTGATTTTAAACTAAGAGATCTTTGTTAGTAACCAGATTTAGACTAAATATATATATATATATATATATATATATTTGAACAAATATATAGGTCGACTGAATAGTCAAAAATTGAAAACTTATATTGACATGTTAGAATTTGACTAAAAGAGTTAATAACTAACATCTGGGATTTGAGAGAATAAGTATAAGAGAAATAAATATGTATTAGAGAAATAAATAAATTATTTGAAAATCGGATCGTTAAGAATCAGTTTCATCGAACTTTTATCTTACTTGACATCTAGTTATAGGCTCTCATTTCCATAACACGACAACTTTGTCCAGGGCTTGTAAAAGTTCAGAGACGGCCCTGGTCACTCATCGTTCTCTTATCAAGCATGCTACAAATTGTGTTTTCGAAACTAGTATTCCACTAACTACATGCTACTTACATATGTTCACTTATAGAGAATGAATATAACGATAGTATTTATTTAAAGTTTTATCTATTACTTTACATTGTATTCATGCTATTCCACATACGTTCTTCACCATCAAAATTCACATTTGTTGCGATGTTTTAAACGTTAATAAGTTCACATTTCAAGTTTTCTATTTTAGGTTGATTTAACAAACACGGATGGCATTCAAGTATCCTAGAGATGTTCATTTGAAGTACTAAAGTTCAAATCATTATTATTATTATTATTTTCTTCGCATATGTTGACCAACGGAAAGAAATGGGATTGTGTGGAAAAAGAGTAACCGGCACAATCCTTTAAGAAAATAGAAGTAACAAACAGAGCCCATACATAAAGTGATCATAGAATCTTGGAGATGCAAGTTGTATTTAACCTTCTACGATTAATTGGATATACTATTGTTAATACTAGAGCAATGTACGATTATTACCATTTTTATGTTAAGAACGGATCGGAGGAGCAGTCCTCCATATGGGAGCAGGGAAGGCAGTTTCTCTTCCAATAGGAGCTATCCACGTGTTCTATTTTGTCCCCATCCAGCAACTCACCAGGGACTAGTTTTGTACTTTTGTCAAACTTTCGGATGTGCCCGCAAATGCTTTAAAATATCACGAATTAAACAGAATCTTGAATATAATGAAATCAAAATCCGATTTGTTTTGTTAGATCTATACGATTTTTAACCTAAATCTCGATTATAACTTTGAATTAACACGATTCTTATTCAAAATTGCTTATATATATCATTATATACGATCGTATATGTACACTCTCTGCTTTTGTTCGTAAAGTAAATCATCAGACCCATCTTCATGTTCTGTCCATCCTGTAGATGAAATCCCTGCAATTAATGTTGCATTCGAAGAACATACACCAATCGTAGAAGCTATTAACAAAAGTAAGTATTTATATGTATCGCATATATGTGTATATATGCATGTTTTTCATCTGTGTGTATTTACACAGATATGCAGATAGCATTTGATGATTTTCGTCTAAAAATCGTTTTTGTTTTTCTTTTCTTTTTTCCATGTATACATACATCCACATGATTTGTCTATGTGTACTTTGCTGTAATTTAGATTTTTCTTCTCAGATCTGATTTTGATTATCAGATGTGTTATCATTGTGTTAAAATGCAGTACGAGTTTTATAAAATGCAGTTTTTAGGTTTTATAATTGTGTGTATAATCATGATGGATTCAATATTAACAGTAGTATAATGTAACACTCTCTTAAAATGCACTAGTATAAATCAAAATGCAGTAGAATGTGTTATGTAGAATATTTTCAAGGTATTTTTTTTTATTGGCGAAAAATGTGTAGATGTAATCTTTAATACTTTTCTCGATTTATATGTTTACATACATCCATGTGATAGTATTTATTTTGCTTTAATTTAGATTCTTTTCCCTCATATCTGATTTTGATTATAACATGTGGTATAATTGTGTTAAAATGCAGTATGACTTGAATCCATTGTCTTTTATGAATCTAGTGTTAAAAGTAGTATAATGTCAAACTCTATTGAGATGAACTATTATAAATCATAATGTAGTAGATTTTGGTATGTAAAATGCTATTAAATGTAACATTAGCATCAAACGAGAAGCATGAGGAGCAGGTCTAATTCCTTGTTTTTTATGGTAAAATTTCGATCAGATTTACTGCATTTTACCAACGGAGTACTGCATTTTATAAATACTCCTCTATAATATAATTCTCAGTCTCAGACTCGATGATGCTTCTTCACTATGAGATTTCTCGAATTAAGGTTTTTCCCATTTTAGATTATGATATCATATTGAAGAATTTAAGAGCTTTGAAACTTCATCAATCTCAACAATGTTGTTCCATAGGAAATTCAATTTGTTTCCTAATGTTAAATTATATAAAAGTATGTATCTTAATGTATGATAACTTGCAAATTGATATTTTTTATGCTTCTATATGCTACGTTGCTATCATATTGACAATTAATACAACTTTTGCATCTTCTGTTTCGATCATGAGAATTAGAACTTGTAAGATCTCCTAGAGGTATTTTTACAATCGATAGACATATAACCAAGAGTAGTTTATTCATTATTGAAGAATGCCATTATCAGTTATCTGATCTCCCACATTTTAAATCATATTAATTTGATGATTAAGATGTAATTATATTTTGCAGGAACTCCATCCAACTTTACTTCGTTGGGGATCTCAAAGGCACTATTTCCTTCAGTTTCGGATCTGGTAAATCACTGGCAAGTCAGATCAGGAATAATTGGGTTTGGTGTGGCGATTGGGGGCTTGAAGCTATGACGATGGAGGGGATTGGGGGCTTGAAGCTATGAAGATGGATGGGATTGAAGACATGAAGATGGAAGAGCTTGAAGACTTGAAGAGTTTTTGTTTGTCGTTTTTTAGGGCTTATTGTAAAAATAATCATGGTTGTATAAATGATCATTTTAGATTAAATTTTGGTAACAGATATGGCCATTTTAGTTTTGTTAGGTTTGGATGTAAAATTGGCCATTTTAAGCCTAATAGTAGTATAATGATATTAATAGGTTATTTAAAATGCAGTAGAAAATTTAAAATGCAGTAGGAAATTTAAAATGCAGTAGATGATTATTAAAATGCAGTATAACTTTAATGTAGTTGGACAACATATCATCATTTTTTTTACAATTGCAATTAACTTAGGGAGCATTCTTATTATCTTCTACTGCATTTTAATACATCCTACGGCATTTTAATACATTCTACTTCATTATGTTACCTCTTATTGCATTTTTATTTCAATCTACTGCATTTTAATACATTCTACTGCATTGTATTACCTCTTATTACATTTTACTTTTTTTTACAATCGCATTTAACTTAGGGTGCATTCTTTATTATCTTCTTCTGCATTTTAATACATTCTACTGCATTTTAATACATCCTACTGCATTTTAATATATCCTACTGCATTTTAATACATCCTACTTCATTACATTACCTCTTATTGCATTTTTATTACAATCTACTGCATTTTAATATATTTTACTGCATTTTAATACATTCTACTGCATTTTAAAACATTCTACTACATTTTAATACATCCTACTTCATTACATTACATCTTATTGCATTTTTATTACAATCTACTGCATTTTAATACATTCTACTGCATTACATTACCTCTCATTTTTAATACATACTTTGTACAGTAGGAAATTTAAAATGCAGTAGATTATGTTTAAAATGCAGTAGATTATTTTTAAAATGCAGTAGATTATGTGTTTAAAATATAGTAAATTATGTTTAAAATGCAGTAGACTACCTTTCACGCATTATAAATTTAAGAATACAATAGTTATAAATGTAGTAGACTGACTTTAATGCATTAGGAAATATAAAATGCAGTAGAATTTTTAAAATGCTGTAGATTATGTTTATGTTTAAAATAGAGTAGAAAATATAAAATGCAGTGGAAATTTTAAAATGCGGTATAATATGATAAAAAATGCAGTAGAAAATGCTTAAAATGCAGTAGACTAACATAAGTTATTAACTTATAATGCCGTAAAGTATAGTCTTAAAACTAAAAACTATCTTCATGCAAAAAGATATTTAGACTTTGAATTCAAAAAGTAGTAAGCATACAAACTATTTCATGCATAGAGTATTAGACATGTTTTACAACCAACCAAAAAACGAAAAATAAATTGTTTTACAACCAACCAACGTACCACCAAATATAAACTTTTTTAAAAGCACACAGATGTTTTTTTTTTCAACCGTCCAACGTATTTGTAATACGTTTTTTGATTTTGGCTTTTGTTGCTTTTTGGTGCTTCAACCTCATGTTCTTGTCTAACCTATCATATTCTTTGACCTTCTCACGAGTATGGTTTGCAATATCATTGAAGTCGGATAGTAACATTTTTTCTAAATATTTTTTCCTAAAATCATCCAACTGCGACTGCTGACCATTGGCTTCATTATTAAGCTGGGTATCGAAAAGGCAGTAAACCAACAATAAGACCAACTGTAATTGCTAATAGAAATACATCAGTTAGGTATTCAAAATACGCCAAAAACAGTCAATTTTTCCTACGTACTTAAGTAGCTTTCAATGAATGATATCTACAAAAACAGTCAAATTTCGCAATAAACAACAAAAGTGTACCACTTTAGAAACTAATTTATGCACAATTATAGCAAAGTTCACATCGATGTTGCGTTGGAAGTCAAGAGTATTTGTGTATCAGACCTATCTGCAAATTCTATAGGTATAAACAACATAACCTGCAAGAAAATGTCCAACATTAAATTTGATTATCCAGACGCTTTACATGTTATGCTTTAGTCACTGATATGAAATGAACAAATGAAAACAACAAGATCACTCATCACATAGGTACAATATAATAACAAAATGTTGCATAATAAATTTACGTGTAACATATTGGTGTATTTTTTTATCCTATCAATTTGCCACCAAGAGGAGCCTTGTTTTCTGGAGTTGTAAACTTGGTTGGACGGCGATCTGGACAAACCGCTTCCGGATTTCAAATTCAATTTTGATTCCGATTTCAAACTGTTCCGTTTAGATAAATCCGAGTTCAAGCATTTTAGCATCAAATTCGATTCCGGAACATCTCGATTTCCATCGGAATTTTCATCCGGAGACGATTTTTCCGTAGAAAAAGTAGGACGTGTTTCGTTTGACTTGGAATCGTGACTGGAGGTAGGTGTGAATGATTTATACTTGGCCGGAGGAAATCGATAAACGGCGGTAGTGGCGGGGAGAGATTTTAGGTTACGGAAATGGTTTTCAAGGAGAAACAGAAGATCCTTATCGGAGTCAGAGTAAGAAGAGCAGTTAATAGCAGCGATTTGTTGGAGAAGAGAGTGATCCATTGCTTGTGAAATCAAGTGTAGTTTGCGATTTTTTTTTTTTTTGTAAGTGTGTTACGGTAGAGAGAGAAATGAAAGAATTGGTAGAGAGAATATGTGGTATGCGTGTTACAGTGGAGAAATTAGGGCAGTGAGGTACCTGACCAATTCAGACTGATGGTGTCAACATATTTACAAAACTAGTCCCTTGAACAAAGTAATTGCATTGTGCGTCCTTTTTGTTTGGTGTAATCCTGGCCATTGAAAGATAATGGAGGGTGCAGATCATGTCTGCTTTTCCTGCTCTTGCAAATGTCACATCTCCTCCGAACCGGACCCATGTTTGGGTATTATTAGATTTAATATTTGAAAAGTGTTCATACTTATTTATTATATAGGGTAAAATTGGAATTTGCCAGTATAGAAAAATAATAATAATAATAATAATAATAATAATAATAATAATAATAATAATAATAATAATAATAATAATAATAATAATAATAATGTATTAAATTAAATATTGAGATGGGTAAAAATGAGGGTTTTAATGTTTATATATTGGACGTGGGTAAATTTGATATTAGCAAGTTTAAAATGAGTATATATGAAATTTCCCTTTTTTTTTTTAAATTGAAGAATGAAAAGTACTAAAGTAGACTAACAATAAGTCAATAATCTTCAATAAATATTAAAAATCCTTTTGAAAACTTAACCATAAATTAAGTAGATGCTTTTAATTTAGATAACCATTTTAGCATGGTACTAGATATGACCTCCCTCCACTAGATGAACTTTTCTTAGATAACCTTTCATACGCTACAACCAAATTCGGCAACTAACACATCGATAATATACAAATATGTCACTTTACTTTACGAAAATATTCATGTAGATTACTAAATTTTAAAAATGTTCAATTAGATCACTATACTTGTTAATTGGTGTCACGCCTATTTTGCTCAATTATTGTTAGAAAAATAGTGACCAAATTGAACATTTTTAAATTTAGTAAACGATGTCATCTTGGCTATAGCAACTATGTCTAAAGTTTGGTAATCTAATTGAACATTTTAAGGTTTAGTATCTCAGATAAACATTTTCGTAAACTATAGTGACCTATTTGTATATTATTCCCACATCAAATCAATGGAACAATATATAGATTCTTGCCATATATTATTATAATGTAACTAGTTGGTGTTCAACTTAATTACATACCAAACGAAACTAATGTGTTCATTTCTAAGGCCTGGAGATGGTGGGGACCAGGGAGTAATAGCGGAACAAGAGTTAGCGATGACATGAAGAAGAGATGGAACCGGTCATATCACGGACAACACCACCTAAAGTAACAGTATACTGTTTGAAGTTATAAACGTTACGGTTTAAGTTCACTAAAGAGTTGTGGGAGGGTGTCCGTTGCATAGAAGGATGTGAGGTTGAATTGGAGCCGTTGGTTTTCGAAGTAGAGGACTAGTAGTTTTACAGGTAAGAAACACGAGGAACTTGAGAATATATACAAAAAAGGGACGACAATGTATTAGTCAGGAGATGTCGATACTATTGATAACTCTAGTTGTTTTGGGGTCGTCATATACATCAAAATGTTGTTAGGATTGATAGAACTCGTTCAATCTAATGAACGAAAAGAATTGTATTAGTAAAGAGCTTCAAAACATGACTTAAAAGATAATTTAGAAGTTACCTTATACGGAGTAGTACATAAATTGGTACCTTTATTCTTATATTTTTAATTAAAAAAACAATAACATCAACCATAATAATTAATGAGTAATGTTAGATAGACCTATTTACACGGATTTAAAAGCAGGTCTAATTTTCTAATTAGTTAAATTTTTTCTTTCTTCTAACCTCATCCAATCAATTTTTTAAACCTACCGATCATATTCGTAAGTATTTATTTAGTCATATATATTTAGATCTATAAATCATTTCCCATAATTATAATAGTAGTTTGGGTTTCATATATGCTATGTCAAACACTCAAACAGATAACAAAGTGGACACACTAGTGGGCTAAAGTGTAGTTTCAAGTAGAGAACTATGGGCCAATTCTTGAAGGTAACTCAGCTGGGCCACTTACAAGGTACTTTGTGCTTAATGGTCCACTTTTTAACAAAAAGATTTTGCTCCAATCGAGTTCACTACAAACATATATGCACTTTTAATTTTGTCACAAAAATAACTTTTAACAACTCTAAGTTCTTTTATACAACTCATATAATAACATCTTGAGCAATCGGAGAAGCATTTTGATAAACAGATTTGATCTTGACCGACTCAATCAAGGTATTAGTCTTTGTTCTATCAGACAACAAAGAACCCCGAGAAAACTTTATCAATTCTCATTCTTCTTTGGCAACAAGGAAAGCTACCCCTAGGCTCAATTCTTTGTTTACTACGAATGTATTTGTGACATGATTTTGAAAGCTACTGTTATTAAACATGGAAATATTGCTAAAAACAAATTTATATGAAATTACGTGGCGTATGAAGTATAAATAAATTCACTGTTTTTTCCCTTTATTTTTCTCTTTCTTCATGCGATTATCATTTTAATTTGTAATAATTTTTTTAATTTGTAATAATTTTTTCATTTATTCTCATATGATACCACACACGTGACATGGATGTGAAAAGGATCAAGTCATCAAACGAAGTAGGGATTGAAACTAATTAAATAACAACGTAAGGAATTTGAAGTCAAAGTTATAAGTTCCACTAATAAGAGTTGAAATTGACTCCCCACTGAAATAAGAAAAATATACTACGAGTATAAACTATTTGATCATTTCAAATCAATCATTAAACGTGATTCATGAGCAAAGAATCAATTTCGAACCACGGAATGGGACATGTTTCACACTTGAAATCAACCAATGACCAATTAATCCCAACTCTTTTCTTTTTAAGTACTTTTTTAAACTAAAGTAATGTTAGGGTGTTAATATAATACTAATGTATGTAATCTTTGAAACATAAACCAAACATTGCATGAGTGGCAAAATTAGTGGGTGGGGTCAGGTTGAGTTACGAGTCTAGACGGGTTAGGGTTTAAATGGGTCCGAGTCTAAATAGGTCATTTAGGAGAACGGCTTTAAGCTGATCCGGGTCAAACAGGTCTCGAGTCGGGTTGACCCAATTAGGTTTACACCAAACTTTTTTTTATTTGAGTGAAAAATGAAGAAAAATGAATTAAGGTATTCAATTTTTTTTACCCACTTAAACCCGTTGGTTAATTGTTTTACAATTGGAGGTTATATCATATACTCATTTAGACATGTCTAAAAAAATAAAGGGAGAGTAAACAAACTTATCACATAATAAATATTACCTAACTTGACTCATAAATAACAAATAAGTCTAAATGTCATGTTTAATTGATTGAATGAAGCGAGACAGTTAGTATGGTATTTCGTTGGAAATGATATGTATGCCTAAATCTAAACCAAAAAATGGATCAATGGTTTTGTAAAATTAATTCGATGAGGTTAAGAGAGACAAAAATTCAACTAATAAAAAGATTATGTATAGTTTTAGACTTTTAGGTCTATGTAAATAAACCTATATAAAATTACCCTTTCGCTAATAACATGCACTTTCTTGAGAGAGAATGATAAAATAAAATCTGAAAACATATTATTTTGTTAAAAAAACAGAGAACCTAAAAGTGGTTGTAAAGGAACCTGTTCGTATTTGTATTTTTTACAGTTTCATTTCGTTTATTATTTTTGTTAAGTCACTTAAATAGTTAATGCCTTAGTGGTTACAGATGGTAAATTTTTTTGAAAATATATCTTATTCTACTTGTATTCTATTTTAAATATCATGAGATGAGATGGTAAAGGGGGATTGATTGTCCATTTAAGGAAATGAGGTTTTGATGTGGAGAGCATATGAAGACTACATAATTGGCAAAATGAATGGGTCGGGTCGGATCGGGCTACGAGTCTAGATGGGTTTGAGTTTAAATGGGTCCGAGTCTAGATGAGTCATTTAGAAGGATGAGTCTAAACGGGTCTGGGTCAAATGGGACTCGAGTCGGGTCAACCCATCGGGTTTTCACCAAACTTTTATTTTTATTTGAGTGAAAAATGAAAAAAAATGAAATGAGGTGAAAAAAAAAAATTTACCCGCTAGACCCATTGGTTAATTGTTATACAATTGGAGGTTATATTAAATACCCATTTTGACACATCTAGAAAAATGAGGGGAGACCCAACAAACCCATACCTTCATAAATATTAACCAAGTTGACTCATAAATAATCAATGGGTCTAAAATTGCCACCTCTAGACTACACCATTGTGTATGTGTAATTTTTGTGTAAGATCCCCATCCCATCTAAGGTTTACGGATTGAGCCCAATTAAGAAAGACCGGGGGTCAAGGTAGGCATGAACAAAAAAACCGGTATTTAAACACTTCCCGAGTCAAACCCGAAAACCCGACCCGGTCAAACCCGGTTTGACCCTACCCGGTTCGGGTTTTGTGAGTACTCGCCGAGTACATAACCGGGTTGGGTTTTTAGAATTCGAAATCGGGTTGAACCCGGGTTGAAATCGGGTCGGGTTGGATAACCGGTCAAAAACCCGGAAAAAAACCCCGAGAAACCGGTTTTAACCCGGTTGAATTATTTAGAAAACCCGGGTCGGATTCGGGTCAGCTTCGGGTCGGGTTGGTCAACTAACCGGTTTCGATTTGTTTTGACCCTACCCGGTTCGGGTTTCGGGTCGGGTTTGACCCACCCGGTTTTTGTTCACGGCTAGGTGTGAGAGCCCAAAGTGGGAGTACATCATCAATATCCAACTTTGAAAGTTACAATCATCAAACGTTCAATTATTGCCTATGGTATGTGTCCGATCACTTATACGGTTATACCTTGTAAGTAGGTGACGTGACATGTTTTGATGACATGCCAAATGACTTGATAACTTGTACTCTATGTTTTTCTCTTTAGCAATCTTATTATTACCTAATGTCTAAGTAATCAGATACATATAATACATATAATAGAAAACTATAAATAAATTATCGAATACTTAAATATAATATTTTTTAATTGCTTATTAATATTTAAATTAATATTAATTAATATTGGTCATTCAAGAGGATTGCTTCGACTTCTAGAATGTAGTTGTCTTAGTCTTCATAGTCTTGCTTGAGTTGTAAGTTTTACAAAATATTTAATTAGGCATAAATTAATATACTTAAAAAAAAAAGTTTACTCTAATAAAGTTGGGGAAAATCCGTAATGTTGAACCGTACAATTTGAAAGGTAATGTTATTATTGATGTAAAGGTCATTCATGTAAATATAAAAAAGTTGAAGGATAAAACATGTAAAACATTTATTTTGTGATTGGTCAACATTATTGTAATTGTAATGTTAAAATTACAAATGATATCCCCTTACTAGGATCATCTATGTATTTGTCTAAAATTACATGGGTCGTCTTTTATTTTAGTTTAGTTTTCTATTAAAAGTCCCTTTCATTGTTAAATTTTATCGATTACGTTCCTTTTATATGAATACATCTGAAAACATACTCGGCCACGACCAAACTAACGCCCGAGACGATGGTTAGAAACAACCAACAACGAATGCCGAAATATGACGTGATAAGTGGCCCCGCGGACGCCCAAATGATAACCTAGAAGACGACGAAATATATCAAAATTTTAAACCTAAACACGACCAAACCAATGCCAAAAGTGGCGGGGAACGACCAATTCTAAAAATGACACCTACAAGAGCAGCGTAATTGCGTAAATCAAGCTGCGACTCCAAAAACAAACTCCTAACGATGTCAACTTACCAGATTAATAATAAAATTAAAGAAGAGAAAACATAAAGTGTACACGGGTCTAACCCAATCCTATTTTGTGGTACTATGATTTACTATCTTATACTCCCTCCGTCCCACCCAAAGTGTCCATATTACTATTTTGGGTTGTTCCAAATAAGTGTCCACTTTCAAGTTTCAACCAATTGAAATATATTAGTGGAGAATCTTAAAACTGTGTGGAAAGTCAAAGTGAACACTTTGAATGGGACGAATGGAGTATTATTTTCCTACGTACCAAAACCCTTCGTCCAACGACGCCCGGCCTTATTCGTTGCGATGATTAACATTTTGTTACCTCATCTAAATTGGCACTAATTGTCCCTATTAGACTACTCCCAACCCTAACTTCTTCACTTGCTTCTTCAGTTTTGCAAGTTCAGCGCCACGTCAGCACATCCACAACTGATGAAAGACTGATTAAACACTCCCAACAATCATTTCATCACTTCAACTTATGGGACCCACAGTTTTCAATATACCTACATTTACATACATTAAACAAAAAATAAAAATACATTAAATATAAACCAAGCCCGCCCAAACTCACCTCCTTTCGTTGGAAAACCGACATATGAACCCAATGAAAGGAAGTGAAAAAGCGGTGCCATCCATATTCTAAAAGTGAAGAAGCAAAATGGTGAAACAGAATCAATCAATGGGGGTGGTCTTACAAGCAATAAAATAGTTTGTAATTTTCCTATATATGAAAGTAAGCTGAAGTCGACCGCCACCGGGATCAGACGAGTGGACTTCTTAATTAAAAAACTAAGTACTTGGTCATGTCCGTTATGTACCTACATTTTAAAATTAATGGGATTCCATTAAAGAAAAATAGTGTCGCGTTAAAATATACCGATTCTTTTGTTGACCTTCAAAAAACAATAGTTGATTAAGAATATTGAATGACATATAAATAAGGGATGTTATGAGATGACAAATGTAATATGGGCAAACTAGGTTATTAGAGCTTATAAGAGCTATAAACTCGATTCATTTTCATGATAGACATGTTAAATTAAACTGATTATATAGTTGACCTTTTAAAACTAATGGGATGCCATTGAAGAAAAATAAATGTCGAGTTAAAACATACAGATTATCTGTTGACATTCTAAAAGTAATAGGTGATTAAGAATATCGAATGACATACTAAAAATAAGGGATGCTATGAGATGACACATATAACATAGGCAAACTAGGTTATTGAAGATTATGAAAGAGAAAATTGCCCGTTTCATTCATGTGTTTGTCCAAAAAATCACAATTCGTCCCTTATTTGAAGAAATGTCACTGGTAATCCCTATATTTGTCATTTTCGCTCACTAGTCGTCCCTATTAACAATTTTCGTTAGATTTCTCCGTTAAGTCATGTGAAATGACTAAAATACCCTTTATCTTCCCTAACAAAAATACTATTTGCTATTTTTATTAAATCCTGATTCTCCAATTCTAAAAAATTAAAACCATGATTGTTTGCATTCATAAACTACCATCACAAATGAGAGAATCCAACTCTATAAAAATCCATAAATGGATAGATCATCATTAACATATATATAAATACATCAATCAGATCCAAAGTCTCGCCACAATCCCCCAAACCCATGTTATTTTTTTCTTATTCTTCTTCTAAGCATACCTTCATCCATCGAGAGCACCACCATCATCCTAGTTGCTCCTATGTATAACAATCACAGCAAGAAATCAACTGGAAGCATCATCACACCTTCATCGATGTTGCTTAAAATCGGATTCAACTGACGTCGGTGATATAACCGGCTCAATCAACTCCGGTTCACTGTTCAATTTCAGGTTCAGTTCAAGTCAACGCCGCCTATCGTTGTCGATGGTATGTCTGTTTTCCGACAACAACGAATAACCCTGGTGGTGTTATCATGATTCACATAATCGATTTGTATTTTTGTTTTAGATCTAACACGATTTATGTAACACCCCCAAATTTAATGATTTGCGGAAGCATACTTGGGTGTTACTAATCAATATACAAAGCACAAGATATACAGCAAACGACCTCTAAATGAGACGTTTTGTAAAATAATTACATTTCATAATTAAATCGTTTGAAAACATATAGTTTTCTTTACAAAAATATGTAAGCCTAGAGTCCGCGTATGTGGCGGGAGATTCTATTACATAACCATAGTTACAAAAGATAATGCCAAAGAATCTCCGTTAAATGCAGTTTGGAAATCATGCGACTCTAGCTAGTAATCCTGGAGTGATCCTACTCCGTAAGTGTACCTGAGAATACATGCTAAAAGGGTCAACCAAAAGGTTGGTGAATCTCACAGGTTTATAAGTAAATAATCAGTTTGAACACAAGATTTCATCAGTAGTGCCCGTAGGCGAATATCAAGTATTTGCAAATCTCGCAAAAGTAAAGAAATCAAGTTATACCGTTGCCATGAGGCTCATAATCGAAGCTTAACCCGTAAATAATCAGTTGCTCCCGTGACATGCTCGAAATTGAGCAAGCATAAGTAACGAAATAATAGTCACCCGTTTCTACGTGTAAATCAGTACGTGGTAGCGCTACTACCCCGGGCAGGGAGGGTCATTTCCCTAATGGATCCATTAACTACTGTTCGCGCTTAAGTCCATAACTAACGATATATGATGGAGAGACTTCAGTAATTAGTAATTAACTCATGCAATTCCGTTTGGTATAGAATTCAGTTTAGTACTTGTGTTCAGGAAAAATAAGTAGCATGTATCTCCCCCAATAAGATAAAACAGTAAAAGTGGGGCCGTAAGACTCACCTGAGTCGAGTAGTAAGCGGTGGAATTCAGTAAGTAGTGAGTAGGTTCTCCGAACCCGTAACCTTTAAATGCTTAAACATATAAAGTCAAGTAAGTAGATGTCTCGCAAGACCATCTAGTCTAGTTGTCTACACAACTCGTTATGTCCAAGTGTTTGTTTAGTAATCCGTTTGTAGTTTGAAAACAAGTATGGCCCGTTGGTGACGGTTTGTAATAAGGATTCAAAGTGTTATCATTATATGTATCGTTGAATCAGGTTTCGTTATTTGTAAGTGTTCGACACTTAGTGTGAAAAGTATTTACGACATCTAAACACGGGGGTCCGGGGGCAGCGCCCCTGGTAGCGGGGTCCAAGGGGCGGCAGCCCCTGGCGGGGTCCAAGGGGCAGAGCCCCTGGCTGGGGTCGAGCTGCCAGGTCAGCTTGGAAAATTTTTATTTCTACTATATTGCTTTGACGAAAAACGCATCTGGATCCGAATTTGGGTAAAATCAGGTGTTAAAATCTTGATTCCGACACTTAGTAAAAATCTGAGTTTTCAAAGTTCTATTTTGTGCGACGTTGGGTGCGACGTCGCAGGTAGGATTGCGACGTTGAGCATGACGTCGCTAAAGGCGACGTTTCGCAATTTAATGCGACGTAGGGTGCTGCGTCGCTAATGCGACGTAGGGTGCTGCGTCGCTAATGCGACGTAATAGGCTGCGTCGCTATATGCGACGTCGAGGATTCGTGCGACGTTGTGACTGACGTCGCACTATGCGACGTTACGAGGGGTTTTGCGACGTCGCAGCTGACGTCGCATAAATCTGGGTCCAAAAGCGACGTAGCGTTCTGTTGGCCGGAAAATGTGTCGAAAACGAGTTTTTCGGTTTCCGTTTGGTCCAAAACTTTTACCCAACCCATTTTTGGACATTTTAAGCATATATAAACTATAAAAACGTAAAAATTATTAAAAACGGAGAGTTTCGGGTTTTGTCGGAAACTTACGAAATGCCGAAATGAAAATCCGGAAAGATAGGAATGTAGATCGTGATGTCGTGGTCACTTTCCTCCAAACGAGTGGTATGATTCGGCGAGGTTTGATGGTGTTATTTGATGATTTTTGTGATGAAGGTGGTTTGATGATTGAAAGTAAAAAAAAAAAAGAGAGAGAGAGATAATGAAAAGTGAAAATGGGGGAAAAAAGAAAGAAGGTGGGAGGTTTTAACCTCCCATTTTCTGCCTCCGTCCCCTCGTTCCGTGCGGTGTTCGTTTCCTCCGTCGTTTTACGTTAAATTATTTATTTTTAGACGTTAATTATTCTTTTAAAATACGAAAGTTATTAATTAACTTACTTATAATTATTCCTTTAAATTTGTAGTAGTTGAAATATAATATAGCTTAGATTTAAGTATTTTTGTTCTCAAATCGTGTAAATTTTTAATCGAGCAATACGAGATAATTACTAGTTATTATAAAATAACATTTTGGGCTTAATTGCGTTATTTAGTTTATAAACATTTGTTCACCAACGTCCGTATTAATCGAATAGAATTTCATTCTATTTAAGTTGCGTACGATTTAAGTCAAATCGCAAAGTTGTATATATTTATCAATATATAATCCGATACATAAATTAGCCTAACGCGGCACTAATTACATGTATTAACAGAGAATTATGCACTAATTCTAGTCCTAATTTGCCGGTTGTTACATTCTCCCCCTGTTAAAAGAATTTCGTCCCGAAATTTAAGTCGAAGTCGCGTTCGAGGTAGAATCAGTGAAGAGTTGAGGATATTTGAGTCGCATCTGGTCTTCCCGTTCCCAGGTGAATTCCGGACCACGCCGCGAATTCCATCTGACCTTGACGATGGGAATACGACTTTGTTTCAGTTGTTTGACCTCACGGTCCATAATTTCAGCGGGTTCCTCAACGAAGTGGAGTTTATCGTCAACACGAATTTCATCTAGTGGAATAATAAGTGTCTCATCAGACAGACACTTCTTCAGATTTGAAATGTGAAAAGTGGGGTGCACGCTGCTGAGTTCGGAGGGCAGCTGCAGTCGATATGCCACTGGACCTATCTTCTCGAGAATCTCAAAAGGCCCAATGTACCTGGGGTTTAATTTTCCGCGTTTGCCGAATCGGATTACGCCTTTCCAAGGCGATACCTTTAAGAGTACTCGATCCCCAACTTGGAACTCGAGTGGCTTGCGTCTCACGTCAGCATAGCTTTTCTGACGATCACGCGCGGCTTTGAGTCGGTTTTAGATTTCAACGATTTTCTCTGTGGTTTCATGTATGAGTTCAGGACCAGTGAGTTGACTATCTCCCACTTCAGTCCAACAGATCGGTGATCGGCACTTACGACCGTACAGTGCCTCAAAAGGTGCAGCTTTAATGCTGGTGTGATAGCTGTTGTTGTACGAGAACTCGCACAACGGTAGATGTCTTTCCCAATTTGTACCAGAATCAACTACGCAGGCTCGTAGCATGTCTTCCAGTGTCTGAATAGTTCGTTCGCTCTGGCCATCGGTCTGAGGATGGTACGCGGTACTCATATCGAGACGGGTACCCAATGATTTTTGGAGTGATTGCCAGAAGCGAGATGTGAAACGGGCATCCCTGTCAGAGATAATCGAGAGAGGGACACCATGTTGGCAAATGATTTCTTTGATGTAAATTTGTGTAAGGCGTTCCATTTTGCCGGTTTCTCTGATTGCCAAGAAATGAGCCGATTTGGTGAGCCGATCGACGATCACCCAAATGGTATCGCAACCGCTCGCCGATTTAGATAGTTTGGTTATGAAATCCATGGTAATTTGCTCCCATTTCCATTGAGGAATTTCAGGTTGTTGGAGCAATCCGGAAGGTCTTTGGTGCTCGGCCTTGACCTTGGAACAAGTTAAGCATTTGCTGACGTACAAAGCAATGTCAGCTTTCATATTCGGCCACCAGTAAAACTCCTTGATGCCGTGATACATTTTGTCGGATCCCGGGTGGATAGAATATTTGGACTTGTGAGCTTCATCCATCACCAAGTCCCGCAGGTTTCCGAAATTAGGCAACCATATTCGGTTAGAGAAATACCTAACTCCGTTGGGTCTGATCTCGAATTGTTTATCCATGCCTCGCAAGGCCTCGTTCTTGAAGTTATCGGGTTTCAGGGCTTCGAGTTGGGCAAGATGTATTTGGGTGGTGAGATCGTTATGAATGGTAATACTGAGTGCCCGGACTCGGAGTGGTTTTGTTCGTTCCTTACGACTGAGAGCATCAGCAACCACATTTGCTTTGCCCGGATGATATTTGATCTCACAGTCGTAATCGGTGAGTAATTCAACCCATCTACGTTGTCTCATGTTAAGATCTTTCTGGTTGAAAATGTGTTGGAGACTTTTGTGATCGGTGAATACAGTGCTGCGGGTACCATAAAGATAATGTCTCCAGATTTTTAAGGCGAATACCACGGCCCCTAGCTCGAGGTCGTGAGTCGTGTAGTTTTTCTCGTGAACTTTAAGTTATCGGGAGGCGTAAGCAATGACCTTGTCTCGTTGCATCAGCACGCAACCGAGACCTTGGCGAGAAGCATCACAGTATACCACGAAGTCATCGGTGCCTTCGGGTAGAGATAGGATGGGTGCACTGCAAAGTTTGAGCTTCAACAGCTGAAATGCTGACTCTTGTTTATCAGTCCAGTCGAACTTTTTATCCTTTTGAGTCAGTGTCGTGAGTGGTATGGCTATTTTCGAGAAGTTTTCAATGAACCGACGGTAATAACCGGCCAATCCCAAGAATTGGCGTACTTCGGTTGGGGTGGTTGGCGCTTGCCAGTTCTTGATGGCCTCGATCTTTGATGGATCCACATGAATTCCCTGACTATCAATCACGTGTCCAAGGAATTGAACGGTTTTTATCCAGAACTCACACTTAGAGAATTTGGCGTAAAGCTCCTCGTGTCTAAGTAGTTCTAGGATGGTTCTGAGGTGTTGTGCGTGTTCCTGTTCGCTTCGTGAATAGATAAGGATGTCATCGATAAAAACAATAACAAACTTGTCAAGGTACGGTTTGCACACCCGATTCATAAGGTCCATGAATACAGTCGGTGCGTTGGTTAGGCCAAAGGGCATTACTTGGAATTCGTAGTGCCCGTAACGGGTTCTGAATGCGGTTTTTGGGATGTCAGCATCGCGAACACGCAACTGATGATAACCTGATCGAAGATCAATCTTTGAATAACAGCTTGATCCTTGAAGTTGATCGAACAGATCATCGATTCGAGGAAGTGGATATCGGTTCTTGACGGTTAGTTTGTTCAACTCTCGGTAGTCAATACACATTCGAAATGAACCGTCTTTCTTTTTGACAAATAGGATCGGAGCTCCCCAAGGTGAAGAACTCGGTCTAATGAATCCTCTATCCAAGAGTTCTTGTAACTGAGTGGACAACTCCTGAAGTTCGGATGGGGCTAGGCGGTACGGTGCGCGGGCCACCGGTGCGGCACCCGGCACGAGATCAATCGAGAACTCAACCTGTCTAGGTGGAGGTAAACCAGGTAGTTCTTCTGGAAAGACTTCGGGAAAGTCTCTAACGATTGGCACCTCTTCAAGTCGCTTCTCCTCCGACTTTTTCTCCGTGATGTGCGCGAGTATTGCTGGGTAACCCTTTCTCAGAAATCTTCTGGTTTTTAAACAGGAGATTAAGTTTAGTCTCGACCCACCAGTCTCCCCCTGTATGATCAAGGTACTACCGGCGGCGAGAGGAATTCGGACGATTTTATCATGGCAAACAATTTCGGCCCGGTGCTTGGACAACCAGTCCATACCCACGATGACATCAAAACTTCCTAGTTCAATAGGCATTAGATCAATTGAGAAGGTTTCGTTTGCGAGGTTTAAAGTGCAATTAGGTATCACACTACTGGTTTCTATGAGTTTACCATTTGCGAGCTCTACAGTGTACTTAACATCTAAGGCCGAAGGGGTGATATTAAGTAGTGGGCAAAACTCATCAGATATGAAACTTTTATCAGCACCGGTATCAAATAATACCGAAGCAGTAAGATCGTTGAGAAGAAACGTACCCGTTACAACATTCGGGTCTTCCCTAGCTTCCCCAGCTTTGATGACAAATGCTCTGCTACGAGCAGGGTTGTTGTTCCGTTTGTTGTTGTTGTTGTTGTTGTTGTTTTTCTGCTTAGGGCAATTATTCTGAAAATGCCCAGGACTTCCGCACCCATAACAAGTCTTCGGGGCACTGGTGTTTCGACAATCCTTGGCCAAATGCCCAAAACACTTGCAGTTTGTGCAAGGGCAGGAACCGTCGTGGTGACGATTGCATTTGGGACAGTAGGGCCTGCTTCCAACGTACCCTTTCCTTTCAGAAGTGCCAGATGAATAAGCCCTAAGGGGCTCAGGCTTTCGGTTGGTGATTTGGTTGGATGAGTTGGGGTTTCCTTCCCACTTTCGTTTGTTGTTTGCAGGTGGGGCTGAGGTTGTGTTACGGCGGACAGCGTTTGCCGTGAGTTCATGGGTCATACGGATGGCGTTCTGGATAGTACCTGGTTTGGATGAAGTCACCAGGTCCTGAAGTTTTTCGGGCAGTCCATCAACGTATTTCTCGATCCTCTTGTACTCAGGATCGACCATGGTTGGGCACAGAAGTGCCAGCTGGTGGAAACGGTTGGTGTAACCGGTGATATCATTACCTTGCATCTTATGGTTCCAGAATTCTAGCTCCAGTTGTTTCAGTTCATCCCTGGGGCAATACTCACCCCTTAACATCTCCTTCAACTCCTCCCACGGAAGTTTGTAAGCATTGGCAACGCCCACAGTTTGGGCATAGGTGTTCCACCACGTGAGTGCGGTGTCGGTAAAAGTACTAACAGAGAACTTAACCTTGTCCCCCTCCGCACAGTTGCAGATAAGAAATACCGATTCAACTTTCTCGATCCAGCGTATTAGACCGATAGCTCCCTCGGTACCTGCAAAGTTTAGAGGTTTGCAGTTCTGGAAGTCCTTGTAAGAACAAGGTTTAGCAGCAGTGGTTTCAGCGGCATCGCTGTTTCTCGAGGAATTTGGTGGAGTATTCCGAGCCAAGGCTTCAGTAACAGTCTGGGTTATAAGGGAGGTAATCTGGGCATCGGTGTATGGTCGTGTCTTTGGCGGCATGATTCTTCAATAAAAGAAATGAAGATACATGAGATTTTGTATGAGCTGGTAATTGTCACAGATGTACATGTATAAAAGCAGTAATACATAACATCAACATGGAAAATGACAATTAATGTGAGTTGAGATAACAAAGGATATCTGATAGATAAAGTGAGTTCAAAAGTTACATCCTACAGAGATATTACAAAAGGTGTCGGGAATGGTTACATCCGACTAGTTTATAGAGTAGTGCTAGATAGTCCCTAGATTACGAGATAGATTACAAGACAAAAACTACACTAATCTTAATGTAGATTAATTTGTTCCATCAGCGCGACAAGGCGGTCCACGGTTTCTGCTAGTCGGTTGGTTTGCCTGGCGTTGTCTTCCACCAAGGCCAGTCGTTGTGCTATTGTTCGAGAGTGATCCGCAGTCTCCTGTGAACGCTGTTCACATTCTTCTAATCGGTTTCTTACAAGTTCATCCGCACCTAATTCGGCGGTCATGGAATCCTGAATTATGCTTACAGAGAGGTTGGTATCCTCTTGTTCTAGCTGTAGTTGTGATATGCGGTCGAGAGCTTGACGAAGCAGGTAAGCCATTCGGTGTTGTTCCAGTTCTAGGTTTTCGAGTCTTTGCTCCTGACGGCGGGATTGGATAGCCAATACTGGCAACGTGAGATGTGCCGAGTTCGGAGAGTTATGTACAGGATAAGGGCTGGTTCGAGGTGACCTTGTGTTCCTCCTGGCTACTAGTGGGTTCCGTGACCCATGTGAGTGAGAGCGTGTCGGATTAGGTGGTGTGTTTGCCATTCCTGTGGCAGAGTGTAAGTAAGACGAGGCTAATATATATAAATATATATCATATCCAGCCTAGTGTCTAGCACGTATCAAGTAATGGTCCGGTTCTCTCGTGGTCAGAGTCAACTAACGCATTCCTGTTCGACACAACCATTTCAGACCTCACATCATCTTTCCTTAATTGTACATAGTTGATCAGGCTATGTTAAATTAAAGTCGTATGATGTGATTCCTGAACCAATTATGCCTAGTAAGGGAATACTGCCTAATGGTCATAGTCTAGGTCCACTAAATGCAACCTAGTTCACTATAACCTTAGGCTCTGATACCAATCTGTAACACCCCCAAATTTAATGATTTACGGAAGCATACTTGGGTGTTACTAATCAATATACAAAGCACAAGATATACAGCAAACGACCTCTAAATGAGACGTTTTGTAAAATAATTACATTTCATAATTAAATCGTTTGAAAACATATAGTTTTCTTTACAAAAATATGTAAGCCTAGAGTCCGCGTATGTGGCGGGAGATTCTATTACATAACCATAGTTACAAAAGATAATGCCAAAGAATCTCCGTTAAATGCAGTTTGGAAATCATGCGACTCTAGCTAGTAATCCTGGAGTGATCCTACTCCGTAAGTGTACCTGAGAATACATGCTAAAAGGGTCAACCAAAAGGTTGGTGAATCTCACAGGTTTATCAGTAAATAATCAGTTTGAACACAAGATTTCATCAGTAGTGCCCGTAGGCGAATATCAAGTATTTGCAAATCTCGCAAAAGTAAAGAAATCAAGTTATATCGTTGCCATGAGGCTCATAATCGAAGCTTAACCCGTAAATAATCAGTTGCTCCCGTGACATGCTCGAAATTGAGCAAGCATAAGTAACGAAATAATAGTCACCCGTTTCTACGTGTAAATCAGTACGTGGTAGCGCTACTACCCCGGGCAGGGAGGGTCATTTCCCTAATGGATCCATTAACTACTGTTCGCGCTTAAGTCCATAACTAACGATATATGATGGAGAGACTTCAGTAATTAGTAATTAACTCATGCAATTCCGTTTGGTATAGAATTCAGTTTAGTACTTGTGTTCAGGAAAAATAAGTAGCATGTATCTCCCCCAATAAGATAAAACAGTAAAAGTGGGGCCGTAAGACTCACCTGAGTCGAGTAGTAAGCGGTGGAATTCAGTAAGTAGTGAGTAGGTTCTCCGAACCCGTAACCTTTAAATGCCTAAACATATAAAGTCAAGTAAGTAGATGTCTCGCAAGACCATCTAGTCTAGTTGTCTACACAACTCGTTATGTCCAAGTGTTTGTTTAGTAATCCGTTTGTAGTTTGAAAACAAGTATGGCCCGTTGGTGACGGTTTGTAATAAGGATTCAAAGTGTTATCATTATATGTATCGTTGAATCAGGTTTCGTTATTTGTAAGTGTTCGACACTTAGTGTGAAAAGTATTTACGACATCTAAACACGGGGGTCCGGGGGCAGCGCCCCTGGTAGCGGGGTCCAAGGGGCGGCAGCCCCTGGCGGGGTCCAAGGGGCAGAGCCCCTGGCTGGGGTCGAGCTGCCAGGTCAGCTTGGAAAATTTTTATTTCTACTATATTGCTTTGACGAAAAACGCATCTGGATCCAAAACTTTTACCCAACCCATTTTTGGACATTTTAAGCATATATAAACTATAAAAACGTAAAAATTAGTAAAAACGGAGAGTTTCGGGTTTTGTCGGAAACTTACGAAATGCCGAAATGAAAATCCGGAAAGATAGGAATGTAGATCGTGATGTCGTGGTCACTTTCCTCCAAACGAGTGGTATGATTCGGCGAGGTTTGATGGTGTTATTTGATGATTTTTGTGATGAAGGTGGTTTGATGATTGAAAGTAAAAAAAAAAAGAGAGAGAGAGATAATGAAAAGTGAAAATGGGGGAAAAAAAGAAAGAAGGTGGGAGGTTTTAACCTCCCATTTTCTGCCTCCGTCCCCTCGTTCCGTGCGGTGTTCGTTTCCTCCGTCGTTTTACGTTAAATTATTTATTTTTAGACGTTAATTATTCTTTTAAAATACGAAAGTTATTAATTAACTTACTTATAATTATTCCTTTAAATTTGTAGTAGTTGAAATATAATATAGCTTAGATTTAAGTATTTTTGTTCTCAAATCGTATAAATTTTTAATCGAGCAATACGAGATAATTACTAGTTATTATAAAATAACATTTTGGGCTTAATTGCGTTATTTAGTTTATAAACATTTGTTCACCAACGTCCGTATTAATCGAATAGAATTTCATTCTATTTAAGTTGCGTACGATTTAAGTCAAATCGCAAAGTTGTATATATTTATCAATATATAATCCGATACATAAATTAGCCTAACGCGGCACTAATTACATGTATTAACAGAGAATTATGCACTAATTCTAGTCATAATTTGCCGGTTGTTACAATTTACAGGCAACCGGAATCGAGTGACGTTATATAGCAGCCGTTTCTTTTCATTGAACCTTGATCACCACCGTTGTCACTTACGGATCTGGCGATGTGCAATTACCGACCTACTGTAGATTATCAACAATTAACTGAATATTCTATTTTTGTTTGGATGGTAGCTGGATCTAGGCCTCATCGAAGTATATGGAACGATGGATATGGTATGGGTTATGCAGTTGCTGTCGGAGTATGTTGTGACGGTGATGGTCGGTAAATAGGTCTGTCGTTGGTGATTCCGGCAATGTAAGTTGAATGGTGACTGTAAATTCCAATCCGTCGAGGTCGGGCACATCGTCGTTCGACCATTAAATTTTTAGGAGTTGGTTTTCAAATTAATATATATTTGTATGCTGTTATATTGATTTGGTATTTGGTGATTTTTTAATTTGGTTTAATTGGTTTTGATTTGCAAGAATTGAAGTAAGAAGGGATTTGATTTTGTGTTTGGAACGGAGGAACAATAAATCAATTTGTGTATAATTTTAAGTGTGTTAACTTTGGGTTCCTTTTGGTTCTCTGTGTAAGTTTTTGAAGAAGAAAGAACAAATGAAAGAATGGCAGTTAGGGTTAAGGGTAGAGAAAGAAGATAAAGGGTATTTTAGTCATTTCACATGACTTAACGGAGAAATCTAACGAAAATTGTTAATAGGGACGACTAGTGAGCGAAAATGACAAATATAGGGATTACCAGTGACATTTCTTCAAATAAGGGACGGATTGTGATTTTTTGGACAAACACATGGATGAAACGGGTAATTTTCTCATTATGAAATCTTAAACTTATTTTTTTCTATGAAGACAAGCTTCTAACGTTGTTTTGTATACAAATTTAAGAGCTTGTTGAAAAAAAAAAACTATAGAAAGAAAAGCTACTAAATTATTAAATGAGAAATTATATAAATACCACTTATAACTTATTTGTCGTATGCTTTGATTGTCTTTTATGTCAAATTGTCAATATAGATTTTTAAGCTTCAATTAGTTTGTCGAACACTTATGACAAAATAAGCCCCAACTACCCGCTTTAAAAATAAGCTCTATGTACAAGCTCCAATAGGCCCGGCCCGTAAGTTTCGTTGGCCCTGTGCCGTAATTTAAAACCAGCCCCTTATTCAAGCTCTTTATTGAGTTTTGTATCGATACGAATTTTGTTAATTGGTTATTGATTTGTATATATTAATTTTCGAAATCAACATTATTCTACTAAAAGATTGAATTTTAAAATAGTGAAATTTGTATATCTAATAAATTTCTAATTCAATAAACTTGTAACGATTGATAAAACAAAAACTAGTAGCTTAGTAAGTAAGAAAAAAATATACTAAGTATTACATCCTCCATTCCACTCAAAGTGTTTACAATATTATTTTGAGTTATCCTAAATAAGTATCAATTTTCATGTTTCAACCAATCGAAAGAGATTTTGAGCGGGTAAGTCCACTTTGACTGGGACGGAAGAAGTGGTATGTAAGAAAGTAAGTAAATGCGTAGAGCCACAAGCAAGACTCGATCACTTGATGTTGGCTCTAAATATTAACAAAGACTTGCCCAACTAAATTAGTACATCATTTCTCAAATTTTTCATTTCTTAAAATATGCTAGTAGTCTAGTATAATGATAACTAATCCACATTTTGAGCCCCTAAAAAGATGGCTCTGTGCTACAGCCCAGATAGCACACCTTCAACTACAAGCTTCTAGTTTCTATAAGTAAGAGATTAATTAGTTGTGAAAGAAGGAGCTTAGAGATATTACTTGTATCGAGAGAAATGCCACGTAGACTCCATTCAACACGGGAAGTGATTCGTATACCACAAAAATTATGCGTACACCACTAAATATGTTTTATAATGTTGTACAGTACAACACTGTAAATCACATTTAATAGTGTATGAATAATTTTTGGTGGTGTACGGAACAATATCCGTTCAACATTCCATCAATTGCATTAGAAGAGTTGTGTATTTCTGTGCTAGTGGGACTTTCGCGAGAAGGGTTAAGTGTTCGCAAATGTATCAAACTATTGTCTTACATTCATTGTATGTAACGAACTACTCGGTCTTCAATTATATGTAACGAATTTGTAATTTCTTTATTTTGTATATTTTGGTCAAATTAACGGTTGTAAGGGACGCCACATGGTAACTTATATAGCCGACACGCGGAAAAAGTACTGTAAATTACATACAATGTAATGAAATTACAAGTTCGTTACATTCAATAGAAGTCCGAGTAGTTCGCTACATACAATGAATGTCCGACTATAGTTTGATACATTTCCTCGCACTAAACCCTCGCGAGAATCAAGTAGGAATATTTTATATGATCGATATGAATTTAAGAAAGGGTTCTGTATCCGTGTGCTAAATTTAATGGGATCTTCACGGGAATCAAAGTAGAAATATTTTATATTAATACTTTAGTCGCACAATTTGATATGTCGATACTCGATCGTATTATTTTGATTTATCTCAACCAGGTGTTCTTTCATATTTTCTCAACCAAGTGTTCTTTCATATTTTAATCAATTAAAAAAAGATTTTAAAAAGTATATATGATATTTGATTGGCGTATGATGTAGTTAGTGAAAATTATTAAAATTATTTGTCTTTTTAAAATGGACACTTTGACCGTAACTACAACTATATGAAACTTTGAATCAATCTTGACAAGACATAATCGAATCATATAATCTCATTTGAAATAAACCACTTACATGCAATAAATAATATTGAGTAGTAGAACACTTTAGTATGATACTTTGATCAATGAGAAAGAAATAAACATGACGCTTCGATTTAGTATTATTTAAGATGCAATTAGGATTTGGAATCGAAAGAAGTTGGGTATTATCAGCGATGTTGATACCGAAGGAGAAGACTTATTTGTGTCTTTCGATGTCAAATTGAAGGATCAATTTAGGGTTATTCAAGAATATGGGGCATTACTTCACATACATTAGTAATTTGGGACTATTAGAAGTTTAGAACAACAATATAGTAGTGCTAGAGGTGGCAATTTGAGACCCATGGGTCTAGTTGGGTTTTTTTAATTTTTATAGATGGATCTAATTGGGTAATTAAAATAAGGATTAAGTATATCATTATTACCTATTGGGTCATAATGAGTAATAATGATATACTTAAGCTTTTTTTTAATTACTCAACTAGACCCATTTATAAAGATTAGAAAAACCCAACTAGATCCATGGGTCTTAAATTGCCACCTCTGAATTATATACAGAGCAAAAAATAAAAAGGAATATTTCGACTATCTAAATACATGAAATCATGCAAATTGCTATCGGAATTTGAAATTTCGGGTAATTGACTAATTTCGGATTGATTCAGTTATTTGAATTTCGGATTCGGATACAAATTTTTTTAACATCTCTAACATTATAGAATATAGATGTCTTAGATAATAATTTATTGAACTAAATAAAAATAAAATAAAAATACATATGTGGTTCTATTATAAGTCCACAATTCTATTTTGGTTTGTTTCGAAATAAAGCCAACTTTATATTTCAACCAACTAATAAAGATTTCAATGCGTAGAGATGCCATTTAATTTGTGAAATGATATAGTTAGTCGATATTTCTAAAACCGAGTAATTATACCTTAGTTTTTGTTGTTCAAAATGTATACAACTAGAGAACATCTAATCTAATATGGATTTGTTTATATTATGAACGTGCAAAGTCCTAGATCCATCATGACACGAGCATCCCCGATTACATCCTGACCGTTCATTTGACTTTTCAATATATCAAATGTGATATTGCTCAGTTATAAATTCGCAAAAGACGCGTCGTTTAACTTCCCTTTATCAAATCTCCTCTCTTCCTTTCTTTAAAAACAAAATATAAACACGTTTTCCATGGATTCTCCAAATCGTTGTTCCGTTATCATCATCGGTGCTGGAATTTCAGGTTAGATACAATACTTCATTTGTATATATACATTTCTATACCTTTAGAATTGATGCTTAATTTTGGGTCGTTTGTAATTTTTAGCGTCTTGCTAGTTTTTATTTAATTAATTACGTATATATTTGCTATTTAGGTATATCGGCCGCGAAGGTGCTGGCGAAAAGCGGAGTGGAGGACATTTTGATTCTAGAGGCGACGGATAGTATCGGAGGACGGATTAAGAAACACGACTTTGGTGACATATCGGTGGAGCTTGGGGCCGGATGGATCGCGGGTGTTGGTGGTAAACAGTCGAATCCTATTTGGGAACTCGCTACTAAATCCGGTCTTCGTACATGTTTCTCTGATTATAGCAAGGCCCGTTACAATATTTACGACACAAAGTATAGTCTCAACTCAATCACCTTACATATAAATTTTTAAATTTACACGTTAGATCGCGAATAGTTTTACATCATAAACTGTACACGCGCGTTCTAACGTGTAACAATACACATCTTACGTGTCGCTATCGGTCAAGATCTTTCACCACATTTAGCGATACACGACTGATCATGCATTACAGTTTAAAACAAAATTAGTTGTGTATTGCTAAAACGTAGTTTGTGTAATTTTTTTTTCAATGTATTTTGTGATTATGATGATGGTGTAGTGGGAAGATATTTCCGAGTGGGGTTGCCGGTGACACGTATAAGAAAGCGGTTGAATCGGCGATTAAAAAACTACGTACCAACGATCAGCTGGAAAATGCTGACGTGTCCGATGTTCAACAAATGTCCACGTAAGTATTTCGATCTTATAAATTTCACGCCCACGTAAATCAATTCCCTTCACGTAATCTTTCAAATTCTTTAATGGTGATATTAATTTGACTTTTTTATTTGATTATTAATGTAATTTAATTTTTGTCTGTTAATTTCTTATTTTTAGGGTGCCTGAAACGCCAATAGAGCTGGCAATTGATTTTATACTTCATGATTTCGAAATGGCTGGTTAGTTTTTATTTACTGATAGAAACATATCGATTTCGTCAGCCAATTCGAACGATTTAAGTAGGTAAATATGAAATTTTTATTAGTATAACGGTATAATCATATATGGCATGTTTTAAACAATACATACTTATTAAATTGGGACGGATAGAGTATTATTCTTTTGTATTCTTTTTTAAGTCAACTTGAAAGTCAAGTCTAACCTAATATTAACTAAAGTATTAAAAATCATAGGGCTTTTAGCACACATTTTTATGCAATATATAATAGTAGAAGGATAAATTTAACAATTAATATATTGAAAAAGCAAAAGATGTTTATGTGCAACTTTCCCTATATTTCATTTGGATCATGGAACACACTTTTGGACATCTTTTTATCAAACAAATATATATATTTGTATAAAGCAATAGCACTAAACAGTTAAACATGCAGATTAAGCTAGTAAAATAGTAATTAATTATACGACTCATGCAGGGGCGGAGTTAGGATTTAGAAGGGGGGGGGGCAAAAAAAAAATTTAAAATTATTTGTTCATGTTTTCGGGAGGCAAAACTTATGAAATATTGCAAATACCCTTAAAAAAATTTCTTTTTTACATGATTTGAGAATTCTTGTGGGGGCAGCTGCCCCCCATGCCCCCCTCTACCTCCGCCCCTGGACTCATGGGTAATATCTTTTTTCTTTGATTTGAAATGGCCTACTAATCAACCTAATCTATGTTACAGAAGTTGAACCAATATCGACATACGTTGATTTTGGGGAAAGAGAGTTCTTAGTAGCGGATGAGCGAGGTTACGAGTATATACTGCACAAGATGGCAGAGGAATTCTTATTGACGTCGGATGGAAAAATCTCGGACAATCGTTTAAAACTAAACACGGTTAGTAAACACGTACTTCCGATCGATGATTGAGAATATTTAGAGAGTCCTAGCTACTTGCATGTTTTGTATCTGCCAGTAATGCTGTTTGTTTTATTAGCCAACATACAGCTACACTTATTCTGTCCATTTATTTGAGGCTCAAAAGGACAGAAATGAAGTGTGATTACATGAGTAAAATCGACATTAATAATTGGCCCGGCTCGATTCGAGAGTTACTTGAAATCACCTCGGTACAAGTCGAGTCGAGCTCGAGGTACTCGACTCGAGCTCGAGGTACTCGACTCGAGCTCGAGGTACTCGAGTCGACTGTCGAGTCAAACTCGAGTATTAAAATATTCAGCTAGTCAGCTCAAGAGGGTCGCGAATCTAATCAAACTTATTTACTACTTAATTACTTAATCGAGTAGAGCTCGAGCTTGAAATTACCATCTTCATAGAGATCGAGCCGGGCCTTAAATAAAAGTATATCCCAGTGCTCTATGCACTAATAATGTTAATTTTTTGAAAATTGAGGAAACTAGTAATCAAAATAAGCTGATAATCAGATCACACATTCTTCTAGGCATCCAATTAAGTATAGTTGCACGATTTCGTTTATTGCTTTGTTTGACTTTTTATGAGAATCTATATATATATTTTTTTATCTAATCTATTTAATTAATTAATCAATAATAATACGTGCATGCATGTTTTGATGAACTGCAGGTTGTTCGAGAAATACAGCACTCGAGGGACGGCGTTAAGCTAAAAACGGAAGATGGCTCTGTTTACGAAGCCAACTACGTCGTTTTGTCTGTTAGTATTGGCGTCCTTCAAAGCCAACTCATTTCTTTCATCCCCAACTTGCCTGTGAGTCTGGATCTCCCTTCAATTATTTATCCATTAACAAAACAAGTTGATTTGTAATTGTGTATGACTTATTATTTATCTGTCTATTAACAAGTTGATAGTGTTGGATCATTTTCTGTGACATAATCATTGAACACTTATGGATTAAAGCTGGCCAGTTATGCAAATATCTTATCAACTAGTCACTAATTGATGACAACATAAATTTAACCAACTCGAAACTTTGACCCAAACTGAACTGCACCTACAGTTGCGTGCAAAAGGAACAAATTTTTAACGATAATGGTGATTTGTATTTTAGAGACTTGAAGGACCCTAATGTTGTTACATTGATAGACGACATGTTCCTTGTACTCTTGCAAAGTATTTTGCTTGATCAATCTGTTTAAACTTGGATTTACTTTAGTCTCGAATTTATGGGCTTATATATATAATTAATCTTTTAACCTTATATATGATATGCATAAGTCCATGCAACTAGTTTCATTATGTACACGAAAATGTTCGTATTATAAGCGTAGTGTACGAACTGTGCCATTTGCTCTATATTACACAGTGCACATGCCTATGGAGATACTACTGAACGTACCATGAATCTTGTGGCCACCACTCTAGTATATATAATATATATATGTTCCAAATCTTCATCACATTCTGCAAGCTACCAAATTATGTTGCTGTCTTTATTAGCTAGCTACCTAGTTGCTCGTAATATCTAGAACAATTTTACAAACAGGTCTACATGATTTTAGCAAGGTTCATTTCGTGTTTTTCGATTGGTTTACGAAACGTTGGATGAGATTAGATTTCAAACTTTTTGCTTTAGTTTTAAGGTATACATTAGGTGCCAGTGGTTAGCATCATGGACCATTTTTTTTTTTTTTTTTAATTTACAACTTAGAATTTTCAAAACGCTTGATAGTCTTAATGATACTGTGTACGGTCATTTTCCACATTCGGCAGTATTCTCTAATGCTGTGGATGAATCAGCTGGTTTTCGTAATTCCATCATTCGGTCTTCTAAAGTCTTTTTTTTTTTCACCTTAAAGCTATTCTTAGAATGGGGCATATGTGTATCTTTCGATAGTGTTAAAATCTTTAATATTTTAGCATTCTTCTGCGTGAGGTGTGATTGAAAACCGGACATTGTTTTGTTTGTTTAATAATCCTAGAGAGTGACCAGGAAACTGCCATGTCTTAAGTGATCTGTATATACTTGTGAGATTTGTCTATTTATATAATTTCTACATAATTTCATGATCTTTTAAATTCTGTCAGTTATAATTATGCCAATTCATGAAAAGAAGGGAAAGCGTAAGACAAATTTTCTGACCAACTACAGTAGTTTGTTATACGACATCAACAAAATCAATATGTACATGCGACAAATTTCGAAATTATGTATTTTGTGACCATGGTTGATTGCAATTTCCTGTATGTGGATCCTTTGTGATTTAAAATACTTTAGTAAATGTGTGTATTTGGTGTAACGTAAACTTGCATATATGAAAACAGATATGGAAAACAGAGGCCATTCAGAAATGCGATGTCATGGTGTACACAAAAATCTTCTTGAAGTTTCCAAACAGGTTTTGGCCTTGTGGTCCCGGAAAAGAGTTTTTCATATACGCCCATGAACGAAGAGGCTACTACACATTTTGGCAGGTTTGTTTGTATTTTTCTTCATCTTGAATGCCTGCATATACAACTTGCATATAAATGTTGATAACTGATTATAGAATTGCAAGTGACCTAAGTAGCTTCTTGCGGCGTCATAGAGATGACTACATCATGAAATATAAAAATGTTAGATTCATATAATAATAAATCATAATGTAAGACATATCTTTTTCCAGGGATAAAAATATTATGTGATCTTTTTCTTTTTTTTTTTTTAGTTGATTTCTTTGACTTGATTCTTATTGACATAAGAACAAACATATATTGATATAATCTCATCAAGGACTAACATTTCACAGCTATCAACATCTGTGTGCTTATGTGATTATATTTATTTCCAGATTATTTCATTTTATTAAACATTTGTGGGTTTCTTTGTGACAATATGTTGCCGTATACAGATATAGTTTAACAATGAATAAGTTAACTACATCTTAGTTATTTTTGTAATGTTTTAAATCTTTTCATTCTTTCATGAATACTTAAATACAGCACATGGAGAATGCATATCCGGGGTCAAATATTCTTGTTGTAACATTGACGAATGAAGAATCCAAACGCGTTGAGTCTCAATCCAACCAAGAAACGATGAGAGAAGCAATGGAAGTGCTTAGAAATATGTTTGGACCTGACATTCCGGAAGCTACTGATATACTTGTCCCATGTTGGGATAACAATCGCTTCCAGCGTGGCAGCTACAGCAATTACCCTATCTACGCTAATTCACAAGTGGTTGAAAATATCAAGGTGATTATACTGTCCTGAACTCATATGTTGTTTTAACTATAGTATCATATTAAGGATTTGAGATTAGTGTTATAATCCTTCTCTAACTTGTAAAACAAGTAAAAAATTGCTTAAAAGGATAAAAGTTAAATAAGCCAAATGGGTCGGAAGTTCTACAAAGCGTTAAAAATAATATAGCTTCTGTAATTATATTTTACAATGTATTAAATTGTTTATACTGTGGATTTTTACATTTAAAAAGGATTTTGGGCAAAAACTTTTTGGGGGTCAATCCAACCTTACGGCATGTAACAAAGACTTACATGTCAGGCTCGTTGCCTGACCCGCCCATTTTGTCACCTCTATTGAGGTTGCTTATAGTACCGGCTCTATATGTTATAGCTTCCTCCCTTAGCTAAGGTTTAATGTACATGTCAGATAGGTTACACCAGATTATTCTGATTTCTTTTCATATCGAGTTTACCTTAAACAATAGGTTAAATGTTTTCTAGCAGGAGGATAACGTTGGCTTAATATGCAATTTTCCACAAAGTTGTCACTTACATTATTAATGCTGTCTTATTTTGTTTAGGCTCCTGTAGGAAGGATGTATTTCACGGGGGAGCATACAAGCGAAAAGTTTAACGGTTATGTTCATGGTGGCTACCTCGCAGGTAAGTAGTGAATTAGTGATTAATTCTGCACCGTTATAAAGGGGAAATTGCATAATCAGTACCTTAGTTTTCTGTAAATGTAAAAAAAGTTGGTGATTTTAGAATCAATTATGGTGTCGTTATGAACAGGTATAGACACAGGAGAAGCTTTGTTGGAAAATATGAAGACAGAGAAAGATAAAACGAGCAATGAAACTATATTACAACCGTTGCTAGCACTAACATTGACACAAACAGAAGCAGTAGCTGGTCTACAAAAATGTGATATTCATAGACAACTTTTTCATAGTAATAGCGAAAGGGGGTTCGCTGAGGCCGTTCTATGACTACTGAAAAGCACTAGTCATACAGTTAAAGATGAAAATGTGATACACAGACACCCCACTTTTGGCAATGGGTCAAAGGGGCGAAGTTGCAGAAAGACAGACGATTTAACAGGCTGACATTTTGAGGTCAAACTGAAATTTGATATTGAATAGTGAGGGGTTCGAGATGTATGTAGTACATAATAGTATATCCCCTAATCAATTGTAGTTGATGCTTAAAGGAACTTTTGTACATTGTGATATCTTGTTCTGATATACAGATGTTCAATCTTTTAACAAAATACTGTGTACGTTTTTCGTGTTTAGAGCCATTTAAAGCTTTACTTCAGGAACTTTATCCAATATTACACTAAATGTAACATTGTCTCAAAACACAATCAATGGCTCGAGGGAGATAACAATATGAGTGTGAAAGCATTCTACAGCGATTGCAGTTAAAGAACAAAATATCGAAAATCAAATTCAGTACAACATGGATATCCAAATGGCTGTAAGATTGAAGCTTTGCCTCTGGAACTTTATCTAGTTTTACGGGTCACAACGGGCTTAGCCTTTTCATTTCAAACTTCTGTTTCATGTCAATCAAACAAGATATAGCACATACTCATGTGTGGATATCAAGCATTTAATACTACTAGCCACAATCACAACAAGATGAGATTCATTGCTTCAACAACCCGCTAGCTAGAGACTCTTGCTAAAACACTCATTCACAAATACATATACAAATGGCTTCAATCTCTTCTTCTACCCAGGGGCGGACTTACCTTGTTGCTAGGGGTAGCCACTGCTACATGCGAATTTACTCGACCAACCCCAAAAAATCTGGATAACAAGTTCTACCGTTATAGCCCCAGCTCAAACGAGCATGGTGGGTCCGTTCGCTGGGCTAAAATCCAATGTTGCCTTTCCTATCACAAAAAAGTCCAACAACGACTTCTCATCTCTCCCTACAAGCGGTGGAAGAGTCCAGTGTATGAAAGTGTGGCCCCCACTTGGATTAAAAAAGTACGAGACACTTTCATACCTTCCACCTCTCCCTGAATCTTCATTGGCTAAGGAGATCGACTACCTTCTGCGCAATAAGTGGGTCCCGTGTTTGGAGTTTGAGTTGGAGCACGGCTTTGTCTACCGTGAAAACAACAGGTCGCCTGGATACTACGATGGAAGATACTGGACAATGTGGAAGCTCACGATGTTTGGGTGCACTGATTCGGCACAAGTGTTGAAGGAACTTAACGAATGCAAGAAGGAGTACACAAATGCCTTCATTCGTATTATTGGTTTTGATAACGTTCGTCAAGTACAGTGCGTCAGTTTCATCGCTCACAAACCCGAAGGCTACTAATTATACAAGAAATTTTGTATTTTTAATTTTTTATTCACACCACCTTCACTAAAGGCCTTTAATGATGTTGTCTATTGTCTTCAACATGAGTATGAGTTATGTATTCGATTAAACATATTGTACTATAAAGTTTCAAATTAAAGAAACTTTTTATTTGTTTATTTATTATTATGATTAAATGATAATATGAATTGGAATAGCATTTATCATTGACAACATTCAACATTCAACATTCAAATGTGTACATATATATCTCAGAACTTGTGGTTATATAAGATGCACCATGAACTAAATTAAAACTTGGATTTAATTGTGGTTATATTCACACTTGTAAATTGTTTTAAGAGGCATTTGTAACACACAGTAGACACTGCAGGAAAAATCCTTTTTTCAAGTCTGAAAGTAAACTTTTCGATCAAGGGTTACGTTTAAGATCTAGAAAGTCTGAAGTTGTTTCGTATATGTGGAAGATCGAGGACGTTTCCCGTGGACCTGGCGTGTAAACTTGTTGGGGACCATATCGAAAATTTGAAACGACCATATGCTAGAGAAGACCCCACCATCTCAATTCCCAAATATCATATCTGATTGCAAATTTTCATGGATAAGAAAAGATTTTACAAGGAATAAATATGCATTTAGGAATATGTAAAAGTAACGATTCATTACAACACAAAACGTACTTGTAATGATTCATTACAACACAACTTGTAATGATTCAATACAACACAAGTCGGAGATGATACCCAGTGCCCCACTTCATACCCGATAGAAATCCTGTTTATGCCCCGAAGCTCTCCCCAAACCCGACCTGAAAGTTGTGGGGTCCAATGGAACCCGTTTTGTTCGGGACTTTTCGCCATCCCTAGTAGTTGAATCTAGACCTGTTCAAAAATGATTTTTGAACTGGTGTGAACTACCCGATTTTCAGGTGTACATATAGAAAAAAGCTGGTTTTATTTGAACTTCTTTTTTTTCTAAATAAAATTGTAATTGTGATTTATTTAGCGTTTGGTATTATTTCAAAGTTAAAATGAAATCATAATTGTTAAAAAACTAATTTAGAACATTTTATAATATTCATTCTGCGTCCGATTCACTGCTGGAACTGGTTTTTATAACATTTGCTTATAGAGTCTTGTACACGTTAGAAATATCATGTGATTCTAAAAAAAAAAGGACGATGCAAATTGTCCATTCAATTGCCAACCCTTATTTGCCATATTCTGTACATCAAGGCCATTTGGTTCGAGCATCAAGTGCTCGATCTTATTGAAAAGTTACATGAAAATATATTTTTGTTCTGAAAGAGTTCAAATTTTGGGTCATTTAACAAACGCATCAAACAAAATAATAAGTTATCAAAATCATCTACTCATATCGTTATGAATTCGGTTGTAAGGTTGAACGTAATTTGGAAGTTTATCTAGTTATATGGGCAAGAATGGTCTTAGCCTTACAATTTCAAACTTCTGGTTCATTGTTCCATATCCTGATATACCACTCCTTTTGTGGCTATTACGCTTGCTACACCAACCATACTCACAGCAAGATTGAGTCCATTTTTTATTTCCTTTTTCGGGTCTATTTGATGCCTCACACTAATATATATACCTACACATTTCTATAGACATTCATCCACAAGTACAAATAATCAAATATCTTTTCAATATACAAATATGGCCTCAATCACCTCCCCAACCGTCATTGCCCCTGTTCAAGCTAGCTTGGCAGCCCCGTTCAATGCCCTCAAATCCAATGTCGCTTTTCCTATCACAAAGAAGGCCAACAATGACTTCTCATCTCTCCCTACAAACGGTGGAAGAGTCCAGTGTATGAAAGTGTGGCCCCCACTTGGATTAAAAAAGTACGAGACACTTTCATAACTTCCACCTCTTCCTGAGTCATCATTGGCTAAGGAGATCGACTACCTTCTTCGCAATAACTGGGTCCCATGTTTGGAGTTTGAGTTGGAGCACGGGTTTGTCTACCGCGAAAACAACAGGTCACCTGGATACTATGATGGAAGGAAGATATTGGACAATGTGGAAGCTGCCCATGTTTGGGTGCACTGATTCTGCACAAGTGTTGAAGGAACTCAACGAATGCAAGAAGGAGTACCCTAACGCCTTTATTCGTATCATTGGTTTTGATAACGTTCGTCAAGTCCAATGGGTCAGTTTCATCGCACACAAACCCGAAGGCTACTAAATATTAAACATGGAGTTTTGTATTTTTTATTTTCGCACACTACCATCACTACAAATCTTGTAATTGTAATGTGGTCTTAGTGTCCTGAAACACGAGTAAGAGTTACGTATGCGAACAGATCTATAAGTTACTTTAAATTGAATCATTAAATTGGAGTTAAAATTTTCATTTTGATCGAGATTGATACCGGATTCAGAAACAAGTAATCTGGCTTGGAATCTTTAAATAAAAGAAAAAAATATAATAACCATCATACATTATATCATATACTAAATTCTAGTTATGTTGGCACATGTATTTGTGACAACAGATCTAACTTGTAATAGGACTAGTGATTATTGTAATCAAGTGTACTATTGATATTGGTTGATATACATTTTAGAGTTAAACATTAAATGCTTAAAAATGTTGATCATATTTATGTTCGAATCTGCGGTGCGAACTGAGTTGAGTTCGCAGAGCAGAGCTGCGAGGTGAGCCAACTGGGCTCGCTGGGCTGCGAACCGAGTTGGTCTGCATAGCCCAGAACCTGCGAGATTAGCTGAGCTGTTAACATATATATATGTGATATTAGGTTTAAACTAATAAGAACTTTTGCCCTACAATTTTTCCAGAGATTATAAGCAATTCTAAGCATTCCTAAGGCTAGGTATTGATAGATTAACATTCGTTATGATCAATACAAAGCTATTCGATTCCCTATTCGCTAATACATGCGAAACAAACCGTTCACAATCCGTGAACTTAGTATTAAGGAATTCCGCGCCTTAATACCTAATGATAACCTCGTTATCGATCCTAATACATACGGACTTACATCTGGTATCAGAGCTTTCGGGCTAAATACGATTAAGTTCGAGGTTTTCGGGTAATATCGCGTTTGATTTCAGATTGTTTTTACGTGCATAAGTACATATTAACGATCAAAATCATTCTCTGGACGATTTAGGGTTAGTTTACGGTCGAAATTTTCTGTTTCAATAGTAAAAATACCTAAAATTTTCGTTTTCGGGTTTTTCAGCCGTTTCGCGAGTTGAGATTAGGGTTTCAGTATAGTCTGCGAACCGAGTTGAACTTGCGAACCAGTTGAGTTCTGCGAGTCGAGCTACGATCTCTTGCGAACTGAGATCACTTGCGAACTGACATCTGTTGTGATCCGAACTGAGACTTGCGAACCGAGATTTGCGAGTCGAGCTGAGATTGCGAGTTGAATTGAGTTCCTGCGAATCGAGATTTTCTGAGTTCGCGAAAACAGTTTAACTTTAAATTTAACGATGTCTGACTTAAGTAAAATGATCAAGATGGAACACGAGGTTGGAAAATCTAATGTTCCACCTAAATTGTTAAGGATTGAAGATTACTATAACTGGAAGGATAGATTTGAATCTTAGTGTAAATTTCATGATCTGTCAATCTGGATGTGTATCAAGAATGGATACACGGCACCTACTCAAACGGTTAATAATGCAATTGTTACTCTAACTTATGCCCGGATGAGTGATCAACAAAAAGAGGAATATAAATTGGAGAATAAATCCCATTCTGCAATCAAGATGAGTTTACCAAAGGAGATAAACCATCAACTCAAGTCTTTTCAAACTGCTAGAACGCTCTGGGAAGCGTTAGAGAAAAGATGTGAGGGAAGTCCTCAAGTGAAAGCAAGCAGGAAGAATCTTCTCGAGAAACAGTTTACTGTTATTAAAGCTTTAAAGGGAGAAGATCTTGATGCTTATATCACAAGATTCTACCACTTGTTAAGTGAGCTTGACAACCATGAGATTGTTACTACTGAGACTGAAAGAACCGACAAGTTTATTGAGGGTTTACCGTCTTAGTGGGAAATGTATGGTGTAATGCTCAAGGACAACGATGTAAGGTATGCAACCATGACCTTAGAGCAGGTCATTGACAAGCTAAAAGGTTATGATTTCACTAAGAAATCGAGAGAAACCGATTCTGATCAGGTTCAGAATCCTGGGCTATACCATGGGAAATCAAATCTCTCAAATACTTCATCTAGTTCGACCACTGCACTGTCAGTTGGTAATACTGATGAAAATGGTGAAATGATAACTGATAACTTGTGCCTTCTTACCTCATCTGGTAACGAAACTAAAGGTACGTCTACTGAGAAGTCAACTCAAGGATATCAAAAGATGCCGATGAGTGTGAAATCTGCTGAGCAACAGTTATCTGTACTTGCATCCTTTGTTGCTTCCTATGAAAACTACATTCAGGGTAAAATCAATGATCCGATTATGTTTGATGAAGACTATGACCAGATAGACCCTGATTATCTTGAGGAAATAGACCTCCAGGATCAACTTGCAATGTTATCTAGGAGAGTTAAAAATTTCTTAAAGAGAACTGGTAGAAAAGTGGTGGGAAATCGATCAGGGTTTGATAAAACCAAGATCAAGTGTTTTAACTATCAAGGTTATGGACACTTTGCTCGTGAGTGTCAAAGACCTAAGGTTGAAACTGGCAATAGCAAACAAAGCTCGGGAAGTACTCTAGCTTCCAAAGCCTTAGTTGTGAAACAGTTAGATGGGTCTTATGATTGGCAAGCTCAGTCTGAGGAAGCTCTCATGGCTGAGATTGAAGATCAAGAGATAGCTGCTGAGTCCACAAGCTATATGCCTACTGATGTTGAAGTGAAGGTGCTAGAGATTCAAGAGAAAGTAAGTGATGACGACGTGCTGTACATGGATTCAACTGCTGATATGAGTCTAGATTACTTTGTGGCACGCATGGCTGAAGTACAAACTAACAAGAAAAGGGTATGTTTGGATATTCTTACTCTTGCTGATGTTTGTTATCTAGTTACTGATTTACAATCTCAAGTAAGTGTCTTAACTGTGTCTAATCAGAATTTGTCATCCCAAGTTAGCACTTTTAATGATTCTAATAAGACTATAATATCTGAACTTGAACAAGCTAAAAGTGATGTGCTTAGGTTAAGTACAGATAAGGTAGATCGTAGGAATAAGATTAAGTCTGATGGTTCTGATAAGATTGCACTTAGAGATACCGTAAATGAAAAGGCAATAATCATAGATGGTCTCTATATGAACATTGATGACTTAAATCAAACAATAGCTGATAGGGATAGAGAGCTAGCTGAGTTTAAGCATAAGTTAGTTAAGCAAAATTGTAAGATTGAGTCTTATAGAACTTTAGAAATGGATAAAATGCTAGATGCTCAACGTAGTGTAAAGGACAAGACTGGGATATGATACAATGATGTACCTCATCCTTTTAATGCCAATTACACTACTACTCCTGAAGATTCTGAAATGACAGATGCTAATCCTGAGAAAGTAGTAACTAACAAACATGAACAGTCAGAGGCACAGAAGGTTTCTATTAAGAATATGTCATATGATAATAGTAAGATATCACATCACACCAAAATACAGTTCGTATCGGGTGGAGTGATTAATGATACTAAGACTGATGATAAGGTTAATAAGGAGAAAACATCTGATCCTTTAGTGCCTATGACTCCAAATGAAAAAGCAAAAGTTAGTAAATCACGTAAACAGATGTCTTGCTTCAAATGTCACCAAAAGGGACATGTAGCTTCGTGTTGTCCAAACAAAAAGCCGGAAGCATCACATAAGTTAGTGATTAATGACCAGACACAGACCAATTCTAGTTCAATTATGGACAGGTTAGGTACCAAACCAGGATTAGGAAGTAAACCTGTAAATATTTTGAAAAGAAATGGTAATCATAGTGTCTCTCCACCTAAACCTAAACGACCTTATTCTCAATCCGATAATGTTTTAAATATATCTAGAGATAAGACACCATCGAGATTTAGGATCCCTAGTAGAAACCACAGTCAGTTTGAGAGTGGTTCTACTTCACGTGCACAAGGACAAAGTTATGTGCCTAGGAGGTTTTCTACTCACTCTCCTCATAGGCAAAAGACTTCTGATCATCAACAGCCTCAAACTCCTGTGAAAGTAACCAAGACTCCTGATGAGAATAGTTATGGTTATTTCAAGGAAGTTCAGATTGTTGATGATAAGGGACAAACCAAGACCGTAATGGCTTGGGTCCCTCTTGAAAAATAATTGTGTACAACTTGTTATGTGCAGGAGCAGACTGTGAACAAAGACAGCTGGTGGTATGTAGACAGTGGATGTTCAAGGCACATGACAGGAGAGAAAAGTCTACTGAAGGACTTCAAAGAGAGTCTGAAGCAAAGAGTTAACTTTGCTGGAGACAAAGGAGGAGTAATTACGGGAAAAGGAAAAGTTTCAAATGGAACTTTGACTCTGGAGGATGTGAATTATGTTGAAGAACTAACTCACAACCTAGTGAGTGTTTTCCAAGTCTGTGATAAAGGTCATCCAGTTCATTTTAATGAAAAGGAAGCCTTAGTCCTGAAGCCAGGATTCACAATTCCTGAAGAATGGATATTGATGAGGGCATCAAGGAAGAATGAAATTTATGCTATTAACATGGGTGGTCCTAGTTCTTCAATGGTGTCTACATGTTTATTATCCAAGGCTTCAGAAGCAGACGCTTTATTATGGCATAGGAGAATGGCACACCTGAACTGGAGAAAGATGAACTACATAACCAAGAATGGATTGGTTCTAGGTGTACCACAAAAACGTTTTGAGTCTGAAGATAAGTGTGTTCCTTGCATGAAAGGAAAGCAGCACAAGAAACCACACAGATCTAAGACTGAAAACTCTATCTCCTCACCATTTGAGTTGCTACATATGGACCTCTTCGGCCCTATAAGCAAGAGAAGTCTAGGTGGCAAATGGTACTGTTTGGTTGTCACAGATGATTATTCTAGATTCTCATGGGTATTCTTTTTGGGATCTAAGGATGAAACTCCAGGAATTCTAATTGAGTTCTTTGATCTGGTAGAGAATGTCTATAAAAAGAGAGTGAAGCGTATTCGTAGTGACAACGGAACAGAATTCAAAAATTCAACGTTGAATATCTATTCCTTAAGCAAAGGGATAATTCATCAATTCAGTGCACCTTATGAACCTCAACAGAATGGTGTAGCTGAAAGGAAGAATAGAACGTTGATTGAAGCTGCTAGAACAATGCTTGCTGATTCAAAGCTTTCGGTTATCTTTTGGGCAGAAGCAGTGAATACAGCATGTTACGTTCTAAATAGAGTTCTTACGGTTAAAAAGCAGAACAAGACTTGTTATTAGCTTTTGAACAATAAGAAATCAAACTTAAAAGGGTTTGAACCCTTTGGAGTTTCATGCACCATATTAAAGACCGGACATCAAGCTAAATTTGGTGAAAAGGCTGACGAAGGATTTTTCCTAGGTTATATGCCCAATTCACCAAACAAAAGAGTCTTTAATAAAGTCACAGGACGTTTGGAGGTAGTTTATAACATTGAAGTTACGAGCTACACACCAGATGTTCATAAGAGATTAGATTGGCAATTTGATTATTCTGATATTTTTGCATCATTTAAAGTTCCTATTAGTGACTATGTCAGTGATTCAGATATACCTGAACATTTATTGTCTGAAGATGTGGATACTGGCCATACTTCAACATCTAGTGTTCCGAATTCTGGAATCAAGACAAATGTTGATCCAAATCAACCATCTACTAGTGGATCTCAAAAGTCCAAAGTAGATACACCTCTAAATGAAGAAGAGCTGACTGATAAATTAGTGGAAGAAATCCTCACTCCACTGAGAGAGTTAAGGATATCTTTGGGTATTGATAACTCACAGCTATCTAGAGAGGGTGTACCGGATTTGGAAGACACTACTGAACAACATAGTGTCTATGAGGAAATTGGTACTAACTTAGGAGATCAGATTCCAGTTGAGCCCGTTGCTTCAACTAGAACGAGTAAGAATCATCCCGTTGAAAACATCATCGGTGATATTAATACTCCGGTTCAAACAACGACTCAATCAAAATCTAGTACGTCTAAAAATTTAGAATACCAAAGCTTGTATACTGCATTGAAAGAGATAGGAATTCCTAATCAATGTCTACATTCATGCTTTATCTCACAAGTTGAGCCGAAAAATGTTCAAATGGCTCTAAAAGAAAGCTCGTGGGTAGAAGCAATGCAAGAGGAACTATCTCAGTTCACAAAATTACAAGTATGAGAGTTGGTTGACCTTCCAAAGGGAGAATATCCAATTGGAACTAGATGGGTATTTAAGTGCAAGAGAGATGATAAGGGAATCGTTACTCGCAATAAAGCTCGTCTAGTGGTTCAAGGTTTTAATCAACAAGAGGGTATAGATTACAACGAAGTGTTTGCACCAGTTGCTAGGCTTGAAGCAATTAGAGTGTTCTTAGCATTCGCATCATTTTATGGTATAAAGGTTTATCAGTTGGATGTTAAGAGTGCCTTCTTATATGGCAAAGTGGAAGAATTGGTGTATGTTTCACAACCGCCAGGGTTTGCTGATCCTTAGTATCCAGATAGAGTATATCGACTGAATAAGGCTCTATATGGATTACATCAAGCACCTAGGGCATGGTGTGGAACACTATCAACGTATCTACTTGAGAATGGATTTACAAGAGGATCGATTGATAGTACACTTTTTGTGAAGTGGAATAAGAAAGACTTTCTTCTCGTGCAAGTTTATGTTGATGACATTATCTTTGGATCGTCTGATGAAAAGATGTGTCAAGAATTCGAGAAAGTCATGAGAAAACGGTTTGAAATGTCTGCAATGGGAGAGTTGAATTTCTTCTTAGGGTTACAAGTTGACCAAGAGAAGGATGGATTTTTAATTCATCAATCCAAGTATACACATGAGCTATTGGAACGCTTTAAGATGGATGAAAGTAAGGTCTTCAATACTCCAATTCCAGTCAATCATGGACTAGGTCCAAATACATCGAGTGATAGCGATGTGGATCCAACTCTTTATAGAGCCATGATCGGGTCACTAATGTATGTAACAGCCTCTAGACCTGACATAATGTTTGCTGTTTGTTTATGCGCAAGATATCAGGCTAATCCGAAAGAGTCACACATGCAAGCTGTTAAACAAATCTTTCGTTACCTCAAAAGGAAACCTAAGCTGGAACTTTGGTATCTGACTGATGGAGACTTAGATCTCGTAGCTTATACTGATTCTGATTATGGAGGATGCAATCAGAATATGAAATCTACAACCGGAGGATGTCAATTCCTAGGAGGTAGATTAGTATCCTGGCAGTGCAAGAAGCAAACCTCGGTAGCCATTTCTACATGTGAAGCTGAGTACGTTGCAGCTGGCAGCTGTTGCTCTCAAGTACTTTGGATTCAACAGCAACTGCGGGATTATGGGTTGAATGTAACCAATACTCCTATGATGATTGATAACGAATCAACAATGTCGATAACTAACAATCCGGTGAAGCATAGTAAAACTAAGCATATTGATATTCGACATCATTTTATTAGAGACTGTGCTGAGAAGAAGTTGATAAGGTTAGTTAAGGTTCCAACTGCGGATAACTTAGCAGACTTATACACAAAGGCATTCGACAGAGCAAGATTTGAGACGTTGGTTCAACTGAACGGAATGAGAAATCCAGAGTGATTAGTCTTTGTAATAGTTAGTATTTTTATGTGTTATTATTAAAAAAAAAAACGTGGGGGCGTATGGCATTCATTTGCTTGTTACCTGAGGGGAATCGCCTCCGATAAAAGAACAAAAGTAGTTCCTTTATAAAATGTTTAAGTTTTTATCTGCAAAAACTAGGGAAATGATAGTACATTAGGAGAATAAGCTTCACAATAATAAACTTAAGTCCTAAGTATGATGTGTTAGTAGGTTCAACTAAAGCTACATTAAAACTGCATCTGTTTTATCAGGTATGTATTTATATTTATTTGATTATACACCTATATCCACAAGTTATAATTTGTCTATTTTATTTAAAAGATTAGATGGCTTCATCATATGATGTACTTGTAGGCAAATTATACGACATTTTCTAAGCCTTAAGAAGTTAATTAATTACTTGTTTATTATCTTGTGTTACTATTCTATGATGTATGACATTAGTCTTAATTGCTGAATGATGGTATTGCCATACACTATTATCATGCATTTTTTTATAATACAACAATTGACAAATAGTAGAAATATGGGTATTAATTTAATTACTGGTGACTTTGTTGTACTGAGTACAGACCTGAAGCCTTTAATTAAATTAATATTCTCAAATGTATTTTGAATTATGCTAGAATGGATCCTCTGTTGTACTAAGTACAGACCTGGATAACATAGCATACTCAAGGTATGTCTGATATTTGTCTAACCTTAAAATTCAAGTCTATGTTTTATGTTTCGAAAAGATACATCATTTAGTAACCGCTACCTTGAAATTAAACGATGCAGTGTTATGAGTTTTACTTGAAATTCTTCAGTATGTCATATAATAGGAAGCACTTGATAATATTTATACTAACAATAAAGTGTTTGCTTAGAAAGTCGAGTATAATTTGTTTATGTGGATCATAATACCGGTAATCGTCTTGAACTGTCTATAATTAAAAATATTCACTTTAAAGGAGTAATGCATTTATTAATTATGCTATGTGGATAAAGGTACCTCAGATATAGTTTTATAAATATAAATGTATAAATGATAAACTTAGTTGTAATTTTATGATAATTTATTTGAATTTCATAAGGTATGTATACTAACAATCTACTTAGACTTTTTAATAAATTTTAAATAGCTTGTTCTTTCTAATATGATCCCTAAGTAGTTAAATTCTTATTCAGTTGAGTTATGTACTTTATTTTATTGAAGTGATTAATAAAATGGTACTTGATACCACTGTTAGTTTATATGTGTCGTATTCTATTTTATTTTTAGCTTTATTATATATAAAGGTGTTTATTTTTATTTTTATCTTTTTAAATATTACCCTTTGGAATTAAATTATGCTGAATAATTGTCTCTACTTATTGTTGAACAATCGTTACAATTACAAGTGAAAAATAATTTTATTTTCGACTTGTAAAAAGCAAATGGGTTTTAATACTTAGTTTTTACTTCGCATATTACATTAAAAGTGTAAGTTTGACCAGTCAAACCTGCGAAGTGAACTAAACTATGCGAATCGAGTACAGGGGATAAAAGGGATAAGTCAACGAGTTCAACCCCACACTTTTTACTTCCTTTGCGAACCGAACTCACTCCCTCTGCGAACTGACCCTCGGCGAAACGAACCGACTTGGTTTTTCGTTTGATTTCTGATTTTATACTAAGAGGAAGGGTTTTTCGATCCGTGGAACTTATTCATCTTTTGATTACGCATCTTTTGAAGTAAGTTTCATGAGATTTCACCGTGAAAATAGTGAGAAATCAATTGATTTATGTTTTTGAAGGTTTCGGTTTAGTTTTTCACGAATTTGAATCGAATTAGTGAATAAGAAAACTTAAAACCTGTTGTTAACGATTAATCGATGGTTAGTGATCATATATTAAAAGATTAATTGCTTCGAAACACATTCAATCATTGATTTAGCGATTGAACTCGTTGAACCGTCGCTCTGCGAAGTGAGATCTATCTCATTGCGCAACACGCTCCTGCGAAGCGAATCAAACTCATTTCGTTTGACTTCTGTTGACCGAAGCGAGACGAACTCATTTCGTTTGACTTTGGTTGACCTGAGCGAGATGAGTTTACATGTTTGACTTACGTTGACCTTAGCGAATTGAGATTCAACTCGCAGTCTATTGTGCGAAGCGAGTTGAACCAGTTGACTTTTGCGAATTGAACTTTAAATTTAACAATATTTGACTTTGCGAACCGGAATTATTAATTTTGGTTGACTTTGTCAAATAAGGTTAAATTTACTTATACACGTTTATACTTAGGAACTTCTGTATATAAGTTAAATATGTGTATTAACTTAACAATTTCAGTTATTTCATATCGAAAGTCTTCCGACTCATAGCGTAGTCGAGCGGCGCGTCCCGATCATTGTCGGCGGTATGATAACTTAAATTGTGTTTTAACTAACGGACTTTATATATAATTTACAGAATATAATTGAAAAGTTAATTATTTTTAATTGTTCAATTAAGTTTCAGTGAATTACGTTATTAGTTGATAGTATACTTAGAAGTTTGATGATCTTTTTGATCATAATACGTTAAAGTTAAAATTATCTAATGTTCGTTACTCTAATCTTTTGCTATTTGTGTAATTTTGAATTACAGATATGGCTAATCGATCTTTCGAGAAGGGTCATAACATATTTGTCAACTTAGACCTGAACGAGCGTGGTGCTGCGCGTTTCGAGCAAATCTTGACATATTTAGCACGATCAAGGATTCGATATGCTATTACAGAGTCACCACCGTTGTCCAAAGATCTTATGACTCAATTCTGGACAAACATTGAGTATGATGGGGCAGCTAACCCTCCGACCATTCGTACGACACTAAATCAGCATCCGATTGCCTTTACAGCTAATGATCTTCGACAGCTGTTGCGTTTAGGTACTGTTGAGCAAGATGCTAGTACTGACGCTTATTCTGATGATTTTATTGAGGGTGCTCTTGGTCGTACTGGATATTCTGGACCAAGGAGAGGTCGCCAGTTTATCAAGGCGTTTGTTATAGGCCAATGGAGAATTCTTTTCACTGTTATTGTTTCTATCTTTGGGAACAAGAAATCCGGCCTTGACGAGCTGAGTCCAGAGCTACTATCTGCTCTTTTGTCGTTGGTTTACAATAAACCATTCAGTTTCTCTTCTTATATCTTCAATTCTTTTCGAGGACAAATCACTGGAGCTGCACGCACGCAGTTCATTTTGTATTCAAGATTCTGTATGCTCTTGATTCGTGATCGTGTTCCTAATTTACCGCCTTTTGAGCCTAATTTTCAAGTTGAGACCATCGCTTTGAGAGGCTATAACGCTTGTTTTCAGCAATCCAAGCTTAAAGATCAGATCAAGCCTGAATCTGTTGATCTTTTTGGTCATCTTCTTGATGAAAACTATGTTGCTCCACCGAATCATGGATGGTTGGATGCCGGAGCTCAACCTCAAGCTCAAGCACAAGCACAACAACAACAACCTCCAGTTCCACCTCCACAAGCAGCTGAGCAACAAGAGCTCATTGAGGATGTTATACATCAGGCTGCACAACAAGGTGAGCAGGTTTTACCTGAGTTAGCAGCAGAGGTTCTTCATGAGGTTCTGATACAGTATGATGATGCTCATGATCCAGTTTTAGTTGCGATTGATCAGTTCAAGGTATGTTATCTTTTATAGATTATAATTCAGTTGCTAATTTTCTATGTTTCTTATCATTATATGTGCTTACTCATGAATAGGCTCCTGAAGTTGTTGACCTAGAGGTTACTCAACCCTCAGGTGGTGCTGGTCCATCTGTTCCTTCTAGGAAAGATGGTGATACAGCATCTGATTATGATTCTGAGGAGACACAGGATAATGATGAGCTGAGGGTTGTAGAACCGACTGAGAGAGGCAAGAGAAAGCTAGTGGATGAGGATGTTGATGAAGAGGTTTCACCTCTTAGGACTACACGTAGGAAGCGTGTTAGAACATCTACTCCAGAGCTTTTGTTTGGAAATATTCCAGGTTATTTATTTTATTACTACTCATTTTATAGTAGGCTGTGAATGTTGACATAGAGACTGAGATAGATCTTTTCTATAACAGTTACTAGGGAAAGACAGCCTGCTAGGTTTAAACCTATGATGCAACGACCAACTGCTCGTATATCTGAAACCTCAGAGCAGGTGTCTGGTATGACTGGTCGGTTTACGACAAACAAAGCAGGTCGTATTGCAGCTGGTATGTTGAGTGATGCTTTTGATCAGATGGTCCATCAAGCAGGACAATCTGCTTCTGCACAACCTGCACAACATACAACACCGCCAGTTAAAGCTTCTGAAAGAATTTCTAGCTTGGAGTCTCGACTTCAGGTTGTTGAAGAAAAGCATGTTATCCTTGCTAAGGAGTTTACCGAACAAGGTGTGGCTTATTATAAACTTCTGAAAGCACATAAGATGTTGCTTCGAGATGCCAAGGACAACCAAAGAAGGCTTGATCGTATTGAGCGATTAGTGTCCAATTTGATGAAGGACAAGCCATCTCAGGGGGAGATTCTGGCATATCATGAAGCCTGCAAGGAAGATGAGCTGAGAAAGAAGCAGAGACAAGATGAAGATGATGATCCTGATTCACAGAAAGAAAGTGAGCCGACTGGTCCTTCTAAGACTGCTGAGCGAGCTACTGCTCAGGGGGAGTCTACGTCTGCTGGTGATGGTGTTGGTACAAGTGCTGCTGGTACAGGTGAAGCTGGTAAGACAGCTTAGACTTGTGTAGTTATTTGTACTTAGATCGTAAATGAATAATTGTAACTTAAATATTTTTGGTAATATATTCGGCTTGATATTGTAATAATAAGTTAAATATATTAGAAATTATATAAGTTATATGTTCTAAAAAGTTAAATGAAAATGTGATCGAAAGACTTCCGACTCATTGAGTAGTCGTGCGACGTGTTCTGATTTATATCAGCGGTCAAAATTTATTTTAACTTAGACATTTTAGACTTGAGAGTTTGTATAACTGACAAGTTAAAGATGTGATAATTTGAACTAGACATACAATATATAATTTAAAAATTAGAATTGAAATTTAAGTTTTTGTTAATATAACAGTTCAATTAAGTTTTAAAAATTATATAAGCTAATTAAATTGTAAGCTGAAATGTTTGGTGAATATTCACAATACATTAGGGTTTAAATTTAATTAATATTTGTTAAGTATTTTTGAAATCTTAGTTTGATTCAGGGTAATCAATAAAGATTTGTTAGTTATAGATATTTTAAATACAATTGAGATAATAAAGAAATTCTTAGATTGATTCAGAGAAATCAATGAAAGAATTTATATTATTAACTTTATTTGTATAGGTATGGAAATGTTAGAATTAAGTGATTCTGAAGATGATGATCTTCTTGATGAAATTGATGAAGAAATCGATTATGATCTGGAAGAAGGTGAATTTTTACTTCATGATGATTGGACTTCAGTTTCTGAACCTGAGAAAGATGAAGATGTTGTTCCTAAGGGGAATATTGATGAGCATGTCGTCAGTCCAACAACAACAGAATTTGTTTTCAGAGATGAAGATGGAGAATCTGTTATTGATTTGGATGCGTTTGAAAATGAATCAACAGATACAGATTATGAGGATATTGAAGAATTTGATGAAAAGGTTAAACATCTAGTTGGTAATCCGATGTTTATCCAAGAAATGCTGAAGAAGAAGAAAGAGAAAAAGCCACGAGTTATGAAAGAAGTTGATATTACGAGAAAACGTGCGCTTAAGAGAGGAATTATCGGTTGGTATTATGATGAAGAGTTGAAACTTTTTGCTATTAAACGATATGATGGAGTACAGTATTTTGAAAAGAAGTTGGCTGTATTTAGTTCTTTACCTAAATATGAAGTTCAAGACTTGGCTAGATTGGATTTAGTTAACCCAAGTAATGATGATTATGCTAATCGCGTTGAAAGAATTATCAAGACTGAGGTTAAATCAAAGAAGTTTGATATGATAAAGCCAAGGAATGGAAGAACTATCAAGTTGAAGGAAAGGAGTCAGTGAACTGGTAGGAGAAGAAGACATAAAGTCTATCCAGCTGTCAAGTGCGTTCAGCAGATACTGATGAAGTCTATGCCACAGAATGTTTTGGGAAATATGAAAAGTTGGGGTGTAGATTCGAAATCTGGTGAAGCTGTGATGGTTGAAGCTGATGATGATTATCCTACAGGTGAAAGAGAAATTTTGAGAATTTATGATCAACGTCATTTGATGAATCTTTCCAAGAGTGATTTGATTATGTTATACAAAAACAAGATCATGTTTACTTTTGAATGGGGAGATGTTGCAAGAGATTATCAGAGAATGGTAAAGACTTGTATCAAATTGAAGATTTATGCTGGAAGTAAGATTTACAAGTAAAGATCAAAGATAATTTGAAGACATAGACGCTAGAGCTATTGTCAAGGGGGAGTCTGTTGGGACATGTATTTGTGACAACAGATCTAGCTTGTAATAGGATTGGTGATTATTGTAATCAAGTGTACTATTGATATTGGTTGATATACATTTTAGAGTTAAACGTTAAATGCTTAAAAATGTTGATCATATTTATGTTCGAATCTGCGGTGCGAACTGAGTTGAGTTCGCAGAGCAGAGCTGCGAGGTGAGCCAACTGGGCTCGCTGGGCTGCGAACCGAGTCAGTCCGCAGAGCCCATAACCTGCGAGATGAGCTGAGCTGTTAACATATATATGTGATATAAGGTTTAAACGAATAAGAACTTTTGCCCTACGATTTTTCCAGAGATTATAAGCAATTCTAAGCATTCCTAAGGCTAGGTATTGATAGATTAATATTCGTTATAATCAATACAAAGCTATTCGATTCCCGATTCGCTAATACGTGCGAAACAAACCGTTCACAATCCGTGAACTTAGTATTAAGGAATTCCGCGCCTTAATACCTAAAGACAACCTCGTTATCGATCCTAATACATACGGACTTACAAGTTAAGATGATAAGTGTCAAAATTACTCAAAAGACGATGTGATCTTAAACAACTTAATCGATTTCACAAATAAATTGATTCAATACACCAAACAATACAGACTCGATTGATGAGTTCTCCACAACCGTGTGCAACTCTAAGACAAAAAAATAATGAAAAGTACAAAGACTCAATCTATACAAAACCAGATCATAAAGATCGACTCAACCCTAATGTTTGTAAGAGTGTGATCTGTATAGAAGAAGAAGATGAACTTTTATCTGTGTACTCTCCCAAAACACAAAAATAAAAAGAATATATATGTGTAAAATATTTTCTTTTGCTGCTAATACCCTTCAAATACTCCACTTAGACAAAACTGTTCCCCATAATTTGAGCTTTTGTCACTTTGATCACATCTGATATTTTTCCAACAAACTCAGTTAGCAATTAACAAATGTTGCACATTAGAATAGTTAAGATTGAACTATTACATTATATCTTTAATTACTTATAAACTGTGTCATATGTTGATTACTTAAGAGTCTTAAAAAATTAATATTCCAAAAATGCCCTCTACTCATTCTTACACGACACGATAGTTAACACCATTTATATCACACACAAAATAATAAAATCAAATCAAAAGGAAAAAGGAAACAAATGTTGATATGTAAGGAAACAATTTTTTGACAGCAAGCCAATTGTTAATATTTACAGCAACTCAGATTAAATAGAGATTGCCTACGTGTTTTCTTTCACCAACCATTTTTTTTCACCAACCATTATCTATATCTATATCAATAATCTATAATCTTAAATTATATATAGGAAGCAGACGATGACATCATCAAAATCCTAATTAACCAATTAAATTATTTAATTTTGTCCAATTAGCTAAAATTTAGGATGAGATGATGTCATAACTACATATTTTGTATTGAAATATATTTATATATTAATTTATCGATATAATTATTATTATTTTAGGTTCCTATATTCATTAGGAGATTTGCACGAGGACGATTTTAACTTAAATAAGTAAGGTAATAACTAAAAAATATAATCCTAATCTTAATCTTAATACTTTGTATATTATTACAATTACTAATTAATTAATATACGCAATCAATTTATTAAACTCCTTCCGTGTAATAATTTTTGATTTCATTGCATATCTTTTTTAAATCTTACGAAATGACAGAATTTTATTATATACATAATTCGCGTAATTATAAAAATAAAATACACATTTGATGGCCGTGTGTATACACGGGTTTGATGTCTAGTCTATAATACATATAATGCATCTTCATTTTTTGTTTTTGTAAATCTTAAAATTAAGACTTAACACTTCCAAATTTAAGATATATAAGTTTCACTCTCACACCCTTCATCTTTCTAATCTCTAAATTTACACTCTAAGTTATCGTTGAGTTATTACAATAATATATTATTGTAACACCCGTCCTAAGGGCCTAAGGGTATTCTGGTAATTTCCTAGCTTAAATTGTTATTTAATATGTTAGGAAATTTGTGCTCAATTTGACTAATTGTGACTAGTAAATTATTACTTGTTTTAACTTTATATAGTTAACGGTAAAATAAAATTGTTGGAATCGTAAATGGTTTTTAAGTTTCAGACAATAGCTTTAAAAAGGGGATTGTTTTAAATGAATACGGAGTCGGTTAAAAAGTTAGCCGACCTATATTATACATCCCAAAATGGAAAGTTTCTTATGAACTTCAAACTATAAACTAAACCTAGAAATCTAAGAACTTAGAAACCTAAAAGTTTGAAATCAATTCATTTGTGATTTTGAGCTGTAGTTGGATTAAGCTTCATCATCATCAGATTGTTCTTCATTTGATTGTAAGTTTCTTGCTATATTTAACATGAACTTGTTTTGGTTCAAACATATGAGTTAGAAATTTTGAATAGAAATCGAGATTTGAAACATGTTATAGATGTTAATTGATAGTATGTGATGATTGTTGTTATTAAATACTGTGAATGACTGAGTTAGAAATATGAAGTAAGCTTGGTTGATACCATTTTCGGAAGTAGGGTTTGCTGCTGGTGCATGAACTGTAAAATGGGTTGGATCCGACGGATCCTGACCTGATCAGGCGGATCCTAATGTAAAGGGTTTAAGATCCGGCGGATCATCCTTGAGATCCGAAAGATCCTACGTGGTCGGTACTACACTTTTATTTTGGCACCAAAAAGTAATATTTTTGGAGTACAATAATTATTGTATCCGACGGATCCGGTGTTGATCTGACGGATCAGATAGGGGATCCGGCGGATCCTAGTGTATATTCAGCAGATCAAAGGTAAGATCCGGCGGATCTAGATTTAATCCGGCAGATCCTTGGCTGTTTTACTTATACCTTGATTTAAACATTGTGGTGTTTAATTGTTTGATCTTTGGTATTTGAATTGAATTGAATTATATTCAATTTATGAAATGAGTACTGATTTATAGTTGTTGTGTTTTCAGATCAACCAAAGACTCAGTAAAATAAGACTTCTGAGTTTGGACCCTGAGACAGTCAGGTGACTGGACTTGTGACTCTCAGTGTAAATTGGTGTAACATAGTTGATTACTACGAATAAACCTGATTATGATGCTTATGAACTGTTAGTCTGAATTGATATACGTGATTATGTGAGACATGGCCTTGGGCATTATGTTTGTGGAGGTCAACTATGGTTGGACTTGATTGCTATAGGTTAGTTAACATAGGAATTTTGAACATTTGTTGTGAATGGATTCTATGTTGATTGAAGATAGCAATGAGTTATCGGTAAAACCACTGCGTGGCCTGTAGTTGGTTATAAGTGTAACTTGGAGGACCACCGCGGCAATGAGGGTTCCTCAAGGACCAACGATCATCTGAGATGATTATGTGTTTACATTTCATTGTTGTAAACAGATTTGTTAAGCTGAGTTAGACTGTTAATTGCTCGTCTATTCACTTAGCTTCATGCTAATCCCACCACTTTACTCTTGCAGGTTATGTTTGATATGTTTTGGACAAGAAGTTGTGTTTGGAAGAATGTTTGACGATGATGTATTCTGATAATGTTTTACAACTCATGTTGTGTTATGTTTTGAAAACTTCTATAACACCGAGTTATGTATAATGTTTGAAACAATCTAACTTATGTTATGTATGGATTTTGTTATGTAAATAATAGTATGAGGACTTGTGCTTCCGGTATTTATATAAAAATTTTTTTTGGCTTCGAACGTGGGGTGTTATAATTTGGTATCAGAGCATAGGTTTGGGCGAATTGAACAGTTGTAAGTTGTTCAGTCCCAAATCTATATGAGTCAGTCAAACATTCCAAATGTGGGATTAGTAAATGAGTCGATACAGCTCGCGAGCTACTCGAGTTAGACTCGTTAAAAACTCGATTCGAGCCGAGCTTAAACGAGCTCGAGCCCGAGCTTAAACATAGTTTGGAGCTCGTTTAATAAACAAGCTTGAGCTCGAGCTTCTTATATCGAGCTCGAACAAGCTCGCGAGCCTAAACGAGCTTTTCATTAGATACATTAATAAAATTTAATATATTATTAATATAATAATATAATACATGATTTATAATAGTACTAATCTACCTATAATATATTTAAAGAATAACAATATATCGTATTATATATATAGCTAAAAATTAGACAAAAAATTAAATACATATTACAAATTAATAGAAAAATAATTAAATATATAATATTATGGAATAAACGAGTCGAGCCCGAGCCGAGCTCGAGCTTGTATAATATAAAACGAGCCGATCTCGAGCTTTATATACTAGGCTCGAAATGAGCCGAGCTCGAGCTCGAGCTTAGTGAATTTCAAACGAGCCGAACTCGAGCCTAGGCGAGCTCGGGCTCGGCTCGGCTCGGCTCGTTTACAGCCCTAGGTACTAACAATTAACGAGCTGTGAGATGTGTTGTGATTACAGATATGACAAATAATGAACAACCGACCAATACTCTCAACAATGCCTCTAGAATCGATGTTCCTCATTCTGAAACTCATAATGAAAGACTTGGGCACTCTGGTACTTCTATTCCAGCGGGTGGGGAAACTGATAGAGATGATTATATGCTACAGTTAGAGGACGAGCTGCAAGAACTTCGTAGATTTAGACAAAGAACTTTGGAAGTTGAATCTTCTCAGCAGTTGTCTCAGTCATATCCTGTTGACAGTAGTGTTCCACCACCTGTGGTATCATCTTCTCAGATTCCAGTATCTTTACCGTTTTATTTTCAGACTACTACTCCATTAGTGTCGTCTGGGCCTTACAGTTATCAGTTACCTGTGTTTCCACCATTACCTCAGCAACAGCAAAAAGTGTGCTCTTTTAAAACTTTTATGGCCAGTAAACCTTCGGAATATTCTGGTAGCAGTAATTCTTCTGTGACTTTGGATTGGTTACGAGATATGGAAAGAAAATTTGAGGTTTGCAGGTGTGAAGAAGAGGTTAAAGTCCCGTACGCTACTCAGCTTTTGAAGGGACAGGCCATGACATGGTGGGATTCCATAACTTCATCCTTAACTTCACAACAAAGAGAATCCATCCGATGGTCAGATTTTTACAATGAAATGTGTAAACAGTTCTATTCGGAATTTGATATGTCTAGAATTAGACGAGAGTTTATGGAATTGCACATGACAGATCAAATGTCGATTGATGATCTTATTAATCAGTTTTCTGAAAAGTTGAGGTTCGTTCAACAGTGGGTTCCGGATGATAAGACTAAGGTTGATCATTTTGTTGGAACCTTACCTCCACACTACCGAACTACTGTAAGATTGGCAGGTTCTCTTTCCCATGCTTTTAATTTAGCTCGGGCAGTAGACAGTGACATTCGAGCTCGAACTTTACAAAATAAATAGAAAGCCTTGAAACGATCCAAAAGTGATTCAGGTAAAGGTAAACAGAAAAGTCAAGATAATCAGCAAAGTCGGAGGTCTAATACCGGTAGTGGTTCGGGTGATAGACCTTGGTGTGTTAGATGTAAATCCAGCCATTCTGGACCGTGTACATTGCAGACCTCTCGGTGTATTAAATGTGGGGTATTTGGACATGTTGCGAAAGATTGTACTTACCCTAATAATGTGTGCTAGAATTGTCATAAAGAAGGTCATCGATCAGGAGTTTGTCCGGAGGCTAAGAGATATGGAACGGGTATGGTCGGTGGGTCATCACCCTCAGGTCAAAAGCGGAAGAATCCGCCACCTGATACTGGGAGAGCTTTTCAAATGACAGTCGATGAAGCTGTCACTACTGAGGATGTCATTACTGGTACTTTTCTTATTAATTCTGTACCAGCACGTGTGTTATTTGATTCTGGAGCCAATTGTTCTTTTATATCTATATATTTCTATGATAAGTTGAAATTGACTCCTTCCTTGATTGCTAATCCTCTTGAAGTAGAAGTAGCTGATGGTAAATTGGTTCCTATTACCACAACGGTGACTGGAGCTAGTATATTAATAGAGGGTTATAGTTTCCCAATTTCTTTTCTTTTAATGCCAATTCCTGGTTTCGATGTGGTTATTGGTATGGATTGGTTGAGTTATAATAAAGCTGACATTTCATGTCATAAAAAGTTGATAAAGATTCCTGTCTCTGATGAGTCATATGTCGTGGCTCGAGGGGATCGGGAGAAGGGTAGTGTTCCTTTGATTTCCTTGATGAAAGCTAGAAAATCTTTAGCTAAAGGTTGTGATTCTTATCTGGCCTATGTTATTGATGTTAAGTTAGAAAAGAAATCTAATTCTGATGTCCGGGTGGTTTCTGAATATCCGAAGGTTTTCCCTGATGAGTTGCCTGGTTTACCACCGGTTAGGGAGGTAGAATATCAAATTGACTTGATTCCTGGTTCAACTCCAGTAGCCAAGGCTCCTTATAGATTAGCTCCTTCTGAAATCCGGGAAATGATGAACCAAATTCAGGAATTGTTAGATAAGGGTTTCATTAGACCCAGTTCTTCTCCTTGGGGTGCACTTTTTCTGTTTATGAAAAGAAAGACGGTACCCTTCGTATGTGTATTGATTATCAGGAACTGGATAAAAGAACTGTTAAGAATAAATATCCTCTGCCTCGAATTGATGAATTGTTTGATCAGTTGCAAGGATCTTCTTACTTTTCTAAGATTGATTTGAGATCAGGTTATCACCAGGTGCGGGTTCGTGAAGAAGATATTTCTAAAATAGCTTTTCGCACCAGGTATTGGCACTATGAGTTCTTGGTTATGCCTTTTGGGTTGACTAATGCTCCCGCAATTTTTATGGATATGATGAATCGGGTATGTCGGCCTTTCCTTCATAAATTTGTGATTGTCTTTATTGATGACATCTTAATCTATTCTAAATCTAAAGCTGAACGTGAAATGCATTTGCGTGTGGTTCTTGAAACTCTGGAAAGAGAACACTTGTATGCTAAATTTTCTAAATGTGAGTTCTGGCTTCGAGAAGTTCAGTTTATGGGTCATGTAATTTGTAAAGATGGGGTAAAAGTTGATCCGTCTAAAGTAGAAGCTGTAATGAATTGGAATGCTCCAAAGAATTATTCCGAAATTAAGAGTTTTCTTGGATTAGAAGGGTATTACCGAAAGTTTATTAAGGATTTCTCAAAGATTGCTGGTCCATTAACTAAATTGACTCGTAAAGATGTTAAGTTTCAGTGGGATGAACAGCAAGAATCAGCTTTTCAAACTTTGAAACAGTTGTTGTGTCAGGCTCCAGTGTTAGCACTGCCTGATGGTTCTGATGATTTTGTGGTATATTGTGATGCTTCTTATGCTGGATTGGGTTGTATGTTAATGCAGAGGGATCGTGTAATTGCTTATGCTTCTCGTCAGTTGAAAACTCATGAAAAGAATTATCCTACTCATGACTTAGAGCTTGCAGCAGTTATTTTTGCGTTGAAAATCTGGAGACATTACTTGTATGGCACCAAATGTGTTATTTGTACTGATCACAAAAGTCTTCAGTATATGTTTTCTCAGAAAGAATTAAACATGCGTCAACGCCGATGGTTGGAATTAATCAAAGATTATGATTGTGAAATCCGATATCATCCGGGAAAAGCTAATGTAGTTGCGGATGCTTTGAGTAGAAAAGGCATTTCAGACAGGATTTGTTTTATGCGGTTAGAAGTTTCTTCTGATTTGATAGAACAGTTAAAGGCTGCTCAGTTGGAAGCATTATAGGATCAGAATTTGAAATCAGAGATAATGTTGAAAAGAAAGGATTTATTGATTAATGATTCTCGGGGTTTGAAGACATTTCAGTCTTGAGTTTGGGTTCCCTTGATTGGAGGACTTCGTGAGTTGATTTTGACTGATGCTCACAAGTCTCGTTATTCTATTCATCCTGGAAGTACAAAGATGTATAATGATTTGAAACCGCTATATTGGTGGCCGACTATGAAAACTGACGTGGCTCGGATTGTTGAATCTTGTCATATATATTCCCAGGTCAAAGTAGAACATCAGAAACTTTATGGTTCGTTGCGACAGTTAGAGATTCCTGAATAGAAATGGGAACATTAGACCATGGATTTTGTTACTAAACTTCCACGAACGACCCGAGGAAGTGATATGATTTGGGTGATTGTTGATAGATTGACCAAAAGTGCTCACTTCTTGGCTACCAGTGAGACAACATCTTTGACCCGATTGGCTCAATTATATGTTAATGAAATTGTCTCGAGGCATGGAATTCCTTTGTCTATTGTTTCTGATAGAGATTCTCGATTTATCTCTCGGTTTTTGCAAAGTTTGCAGCATGAATTAGGTATTCGGGTAAACCTCAACACAACTTATCATCCTCAGACTGATGGTCAGACAGAACGTACTATTCAGACACTAGAGGATATGCTACGTGCCTGTGTATTGGAATATGGTGGTTCTTGGGATTCTCATCTACCATTGATTGAATTTGCTTATAATAACTCTTATCACTTTAGTATTGGTATGCCTCCGTATGAAATGTTATATGGTCGTCGTTGTAGAACACCTACACGTTGGTTAGAGGCTGGTGAGAAACAGTTTGCGGGGCCATATATTGTTCAAATTACAGCGGATAAGGTTGCAATTGCATGTGAGAAACTGAAAGCGACTAGAGACAGGCAGAAATAGTATGCTGATCCTCGTCATCGACCGTTACTTTTGTGGAAGGTGAATTGGTTTATCTTAAAGTTTCTCCTTGAAAGGGTGTGATTCGATTTGGTAAGCGAGAAAAACTTGCTCCTAGATTTATTGGTCCGTTCAGAATCCGGCAGGTTGTTAATGATCAGACTGTTGCATTGGATCTTCCTTCGGAATTGTCTGGCATTCATGATACTTTTAATATTTGTTATTTAAGGAAGTGTAATGTGGAGGATCAATCACAAATCCTTCCATTGCAAGACTTGAAAGTTGATCAAAGTCAGAAGTTGGTTGAAGAGCCCATTGAACTTTTAGATAGAAAGGTGACCAAACTACGCAAGAAAGAGATTCCTATGGTGTTGGTTAAATGGAAACATAGTTTGGTTCCCAATCTTACGTGGGAAACTGAGTCTAGTATGAGATCGCGTTACCATAGTTTATTTAAGCGTGATGAGATTTCGGGAAAGAAATCTTCTTAAGGAGGGGAGATTTGTAACACCCGTCCTAAGGGCCTATGGGTATTCTGGTAATTTCCTAGCTTAAATTGTTATTTAATATGTTAGTAAATTTGTGCTCAATTTGAGTAATTGTGATTAGTAAATTATTACTTGTTTTAACTTTATATAGTTAACGGTAAAATAAAATTATTGGAATCGTAAATGGTTTTTAGGTTCCAGACAATAGCTTTAAAAGGGGATTGTTTTAAATGAATACGGAGTCGGTTAAAAAGTTAGCCGACCTATATTATACTTCCCAAAATGGAAAGTTTCTTATGAACTTCAAACTATAAACTAAACCTAGAAATCTAAGAACTTAGAAACCTAATAGTTTGAAATCAATTCATTTGTGATTTTGAGCTGTAGTTGGATTAAGCTTCATCATCATCAGATTGTTCTTCATTTGATTGTAAGTTTCTTGCTATATTTAACATGAACTTGTTTTGGTTGAAACATATGAGTTAGGAATTTTGAATAGAAATCGAGATTTGAAACATGTTATAGATGTTAATTGATAGTATGTGATGATTGTTGTTACTAAATACTGTGAATGACTGAGTTAGAAATCTGAAGTAAGCTTGGTTGATACCATTTTCGGAAGTAGGGTTTGCTGCTGGTGCATGAACTGTAAAAAGGGTTGGATCCGGTAGATCCTGACCTGATCCGACGGATCCTAATGTAAAGGGTTTAAGATCCGGCGGATCATCCTTGAGATCCGGTGGATCCTACGTGGTCGGTACTACACTTTTATTTTGGCATCAAAAAGTAATATTTTTGGAGTACAATAATTATTGTATCCGGAGGATCCGGTGTTGATCTGACGGATCAGATAGGGGATCCGGCGGATCCTAGTGTATATTTGGCGGATCAAAGGTAAGATCCGGCGGATCTGGATTTGATCCGGCGGATCCTTGGCTGTTTTACTTGTACCTTGATTTAAACATTATGGTGTTTAATTGTTTGATCTTTTGGTATTTGAATTGAATTATATTCAATTTATGAAATGAGTACTGATTTATAGTTGTTGTGTTTTCAGATCAACCAAAGACTCAGTAAAATAAGACTTCTGAGTTTGGACCCTGAGATAGTCAGGTGACTGGACTTGTGACTCTCAGTGTAAATTGGTGTAACATATTTGATTACTACGAATAAACCTGATTATGATGCTTATGAACTGTTAGTCTGAATTGATATACGTGATTATGTGAGACATGGCCTTGGGCATTATGTTTGTGGAGGTCAACTATGGTTGGACTTGATTGCTATAGGTTAGTTAACATAGGAATTGTGAACATTTGTTGTGAATGGATTCTATGTTGATTGAAGATAACAATGAGTTATCGGTAAAACCACTGCGTGGCCTGTAGTTGGTTATAAGTGTTACTTGGAGGACCACCGCGGCAATGAGGGTTCCTCAAGGACCACTTATCCTCTGAGATGATTATGTGTTTACATTTCATTGTTGTAAACAGATTTGTTAAGCTGAGTTAGACTGTTAATTGCTCGTCTATTCACTTAGCTTCGTGCTAATCCCACCACTATACTCTTGCAGGTTATGTTTGATATGTTTTGGACAAGAAGTTGTGTTTGGAAGAATGTTTGACGACGATGTACTCTGATAATGTTTTACAACTCATGTTGGGTTATGTTTTGAAAAGTTCTATAACACCCAGTTATGTATAATGTTTGAAACAATCTAACTTATGTTATGTATGGATTTTGTTATGTAAATAATAGTATGAGGACTTGTACTTCCGGTATTTATAAAAAAAAAAAATTTGGCTTCGAACGAGGGGTGTTATAATTATACTCCGCCGCATAGCGCGGGTATTATACTAGTATTTTAACAATAAGGCATAGGACTAATTACATGATAACTTTATAGTTGATTTTTTTATTAGTATGATTTAGCTTTATAGTTAGCTAGTCTTTGCGTGTATGATTAATAAGTTAAATTTGGTGATAATGAGCCAGCATAATATTAGTTTGATTATTTATTTATTTTTCTATTTTTATACTACGTAATTGTTACTGGAAGCCTAACATTCGGAATTCTTAAATGCATATAGCTTATAATAAGTTATATGCATAATGCGGTAGGGCGATGATGATGGGATCTGGTGATATGCTCACGATGAATAAATGCATTTGTGTTTTGTGTTAGGGTAATAAAGAAAAGTAAACAAAAATAAAGAAATAAAGAAATAAAAAATTAAAGAAAAATAAATAAACAATTATTATTATAATATTTACTTACGTGGAAGCCATGTCATTAAAATTAAAATGAGATCACGTGACAACACGTCATACTTTTCAAATGCTAGCAGGTAAAAAAACGGTTAGTTGGTGACCTAAACACAAAATTAACAAGCACGTTGATGATCGTGCTAATAATATTGGTACGTTGGTGATTTCAGAACAAATCGTAAGTACATTTGCGATCCGTATCTTTAACCCAAATAAAAATTAACCACATATTGCAATTTAGCGTTATTTAAGCCGTTTGCACATTATTAATAAGTACATCCGAGGATCGCACCTCTTTAGTAGCTAGGGGTGCGGAAGAACCGTTTAAGTTTATCAAGAGAACTAGCAAAGTGGACCATAACCGAACTAGCTCAGATCTAGTCATATTGTGGTTCGGTTTCTAGTTCATAGTTTAGCCATTCTCGATTCTCAGGTCAGTTTGGTTCTAAAACTGACACGAACCGGCCCCATATGTATTCAAATTGATAATAAGGTATTCTTAAGAGGGTAAGGCTCTGAGCGGAAGGCCTCAAATGAGAGGAAGGAGGGGAATGCCGATTTCACTGTATTTTTAGACAAAATTGTCATCCAGATTCACTGCATTGTGATGTAGTGTATAAAACGAGATATGAATTGAACCATGTTGATTCCCTGAATACCAGGATTAATTCTTTCTAAACTCGCATTGATTCAACGAATACCGCGATTTAGGCAAACTTTCGACTCAATTGTTCATTACAAATTGAGGGAAAATCTAAATTTCATAAAAATCAAAACTGAGTTCTTTACAATCTCAAATGAACCCTAAAAAGAAACCAGAATTTCGAATCGGGCCTAAAAATATAACGGGCCGGCCAGAAAGTCCAAAACAAAAGTCCAAATATAACAGAAAAAATATAAAATGGGCCATAACTTCTTCTAGGAGCCGTTTTTGGGCCTCAAGGTTGGGCTAAATCGCCTTTGGCCATTTTTGGCTTGGTGGGTCTCGTTCCAAGCTTCGATTCGGCAGCTCATGGGCTTGAAACGAAGCCCTGTAACCCAAGTTATGGCCTTTTTTGTGCAGCCATTTTAGTGACACGCTCGTGACCCTCCATAAACATGTGGGCCCATTTTTCAACATTTGGGCCCCCATCACATTGGGACACTGCATTTAATTACACTGCATTTAATTACACCGCATTTTAACAACACTGCATTTTACACCTACAAATTTATTCTTATAATGGATTATACTCGGCTTGCCCCTCCTTCTCCTCATTTGAGATCTTCTCCACTTATCCTTATTTTTCTTAAGAGGGCACATTTGACTATTTGAGGAACCATCTATTATATAATTAACGGATATTGAATAACAACTATTTATTATTATTATTATTATTATTTAAAGAAAATCATAGGTGCAGTTAATATATAAAAGGGACCGAAGAGTATATGCATATAATAAAGATGAGGGTATAAACTACAAACAGTAAGTTACCAATTGAGCATATATATATATATCTCAAATGGTACTGTCACTGTAAACGTTCATACTTTACATGTGTGACTTATATAAGTCAGGGGTTCGAATCCGTTCCTCAGCAAATGTGGTTGACTTATGGACAAGTGATTTGTCTGGCGCTGATGCTCTTTGCGTGTGAAGCGGACGCATACGATTAAAGTATGATACGGTACGGTGGTCAGGAGTATCCTTCAAATTACCATTTTACAAAGTATAGCTTACTATCGATGGAAATGATTACAATGTACACATTTAATTTGGTGCTGTTGGTATTTTTTGGTGTTGTTGATTCCACCAACGATATCTCTTACTCCCTTCGTTTCATATATATAGTCCATATTTCATTTTTTATATGTCCCAAATTAATTGTCCACTTCCAAAAGTCGAATGGTATAATCAACTAAACTTCCTATTATACCCTTACCTTATATGTATGTCATAAAAAGGTGGGTAAAAAGTAAGGGTAAAACTGTCATAGTACAGAAAAGTGCTGTGTAATAATTATGTTTTTTCATAAACTGCGTGTTTCTTGTCTGGGAACAATAAATTCGGGATAGAGAGAATATTATTTATTATTGATGACAAATGCGTGAATGAGCTGATAATCTTAGGGTGTGTTTGGTAAAAGTAGCTGGTAGCTGGAGCTGGAGTTGGAAACTTATAGCAGGAGCTTATATTTAAAGCTAGAAGCTTGAGCTTATCTTTTTTGTAATGTTTGAATAAAACTAGCTGGAGCTTGAGCTTAAAATATGTAAATTGACATAAAAGGACAAACAAATATATGATAGATAATTATATAAAGGGTATTCATGTAATTTTTCATTACATAAGCTCCTAGCTTAATTTAAAAGCTAGTTCTACTAGCTTCTTTTTTAAGAGCTTATTTTTTTAATAAGCTCTTAATATTTTGTCTACCAAACAAAGCTTGAAGCTGGAAAAATAAGCTTAAGCTTCCATAAGCTCCCATAAGCTATTATAAGCTCCGTTGCCAAACATAGCCTTAAAACTCTTTTTGTTACTCTACTTGGTTAAATATATGTGATCTTTAGGATTTTTTTTTTCTTTTTTCTGTTGATTGATATATTGGTTTTTTATTTGGTTGAATGATATATTATTGAATGTTGTATTGATCGAATCTTCATTTAATTTGATTTGATTGATTGATGATGCAAGTTAATAGCTAGTTTAACTTGTAAGAGCGCACGGTGTAACCTCCTTTTTTTCACCGTTTTCCGTTGAGAACGTCGTCGGACGGCGTTCTACCGCACCGAGACGGCGTTCCCGACATCGTTTTCCGGAGGCGTCAGGGGAGAGACGTGGCAAGCGGCGTTTTACCTTTTATTTTTCTTTTTTGGGTCCAACGGTCAGTTTATAGAAAAAAAATTATTTTTTTTTTAAAAAAATCTAGCCGTTCAACGGCTGTTTTTTTCTCTTCAGAACTTATACATTTCCCCCTATTTAAACAACACCTCTCCCACACTTCAAATGTGACAACTCTCCAAATTAGGTATTAATTAAACATTAAGCATGTGCATTCTTACGCTAATTTCCTGGTTAAGTTTAAACAAAACTTTTCAATGTGATGTAAGCCTAGCAAGCCCAGTGTTTTTAAACAAAAAGTAATACGTAATACGTAAGTAATTAAAAGTTAAGTACAATTGTAACGGAACAAACCCGATTAAATTAAATAACAAAAGTTCGTGACACAAAGACAATTAATAATTCAATTATTAATTACGAGAATTAATATATCTATGACATATAGATAAAACGACTTAAATATACGTTTAACATAAAACGTATTATAAATCGAACAGAAACGATTCTAAAACATACATAAAAGGTCAAATCATAAAAGTTCTATTTTTCTTATACGTTTGAAAGTATTTGGAACATTACCTCAAAATATGAAATCATAATTTGACAGAAATTTGGCGCCCATTTAACTGCGCGCAGTAAAATGTACAAATTTGTACAACTATCGAAAATAATGATAATCTCATTATTCTGAACATAAATAACGAACCAGGAGAACACCTACAAAATAAAAATATAAAAAGTTTACTTTTATATTGCTATAATTATACCCGTACTCAAAATTAGCGGGACAAAAATCCCACCAAACGTCAATAATGCAGGAGACAATATCAATTTAAATCATACCATTTGAATTTTTATACTCCCTCCTCCCTTTCTCTCTGTGATCTTTCAACACACAACATATCATAATCATCTATCATATTCTTCTTCAATCATCAAAGGCAACAACAAAAGGAAGCTGTAGTAGAAGTAACAAGTTAAATAATAATAATAATAATAATCATTCATCATCAGCTCGTTCATCCCTCCTCTTCACAACCTCATTGTAAGAAACTCAATTTTTCTTTGATTTCTATACTCAAATTTCGTATTATAACATGTTTATATAACATAATCCATACAAATAACATATATATTTGAAGATTTAAAGTAGTTCTTGAAAATGATTTTGAGAAAACCAAACTTGAAATCATGATTTAATGTAATAAAATCTTGTTACAAAGTGTTATTATGTTGTATATTCATGTTAGAGGACATATAAACACTGGAATCGTTCGAACATAGCCAAGAATTCATGTTAAAATCAAGTTGAAAGACTGAAAACGAACAGAGCAGAAAACGTGTTGTGTTGCGACGCTATAATAGACAAATCGCGACGCGATTAAACAAAAACACGACGCGATTTATAAACAACCACGACGCGATTTATAATGCAGTAAGACGACGCGATCTATAACAAAACGCGACGCGATTCTTTTATAATCGCGACGCGATTCTATGCGACTTGGGCTTGGGCCGAATGTTTGTTGGGCCGAATGTTCTGCTGGACTTAGGCATGTAGACTGAGCTGGGCCGGGTCACAAGCTGGGCCGGTTATGTAATGAGTCGCATATTTAAATAATTGGGCCGACAATTTGGGCCAACTTTAGTCAATGGGCCTAGCCCAATGGGTCAAGTATAGTTAATCGGGCCATTGGGCCAAACTTTATAATTGGGCCTTATTAAATGTATTAAACTTGTTACTTGGGCCAAAGCCCAATGGGCCACGAGATCTCAAAACGCAAACTTAAGTCGATCCATATATATATAAACGACAAGTAAAATGGAACAAACGATATACAAACATATATATATATATATATATATATATATATATATATATATATATATATATATATATATATATATATATATATATACGGACTTTATATACATTACAAACGTAAATCCCATTACGGGTATATAGGTATATACAAATGATACGACAATTTAGAATGTAAATGAACGAACATATCGTTTTCAAACATTATTTTGTATAACGGGTAACAAGCTTTTATATAAATACCTATGTTGGGTTATATGGATGTTTTATAACAATTAAAACTTATAACATTACATATACATAAACAACGAATTATAATGAGTATATAGACGAGAACATGTGTTATACACATATACACAAACGACACTTGGATTAGATTCACGACTAAACATTTTCGTAATAAATGAAAACCTATATATGTCCTTATACGTAAACAACGTAATTAAGCCTTATATATATAAGCATATATATACATGCAACGTCTTCAATTATGTATATTGGTAATATGCACGCACACGACAATTGTAAATATATAATCACATATATATACAAAGAGATAAAACGTTTAACAAAAGTAGAGCTTAATAATATACAAAAAGTATAATTTCACACCTACATATATATATAACCCTTACATATATGTGTACGACGACAACGAGATAACTATGAAATGTATATATGTATATACTTAACGAAGTATATGATTTAAGAAATAATAATAATATTTCGAAGCAAGGTCACAACGAAGTTAACAACTTACATTATTAGGAAATTAACCATTTCTACAAAACAAACAAACTATTAAACATAAGTGATCAAACAAATCAAACGTACTTATGATAATACATTTATTGTGTATAGGTTAACATACCTGGGGCGACACTTTCCAGCTGCTAGCATTCATATCACATCCACTACTGTGAGTTCACAGCCCCTACTTTGCAAATGTTTTATGCTTTTAAATATAGGGGTGTAAACATAGAAACTGCATGCAAAACACATGCAGCAAATTATATAAATGCTTTATTGCTTTATACAACTGTTTGACATGAAATGATATATTTCACAACTGTTTTGGGAATTAGACAACATATCCTAGTACGGACCCAGACTCCCAATGTATGCATGAAAGTCCTTATGTCATGCAAACTATAACCATTAGCTAGGTGACTCTAGCCACTGAGTATACGAATAGTACTATTACCGTGACGACCCTCCTATGGATGGAGCGTATACTTAAATGTCCTTCAGGCAAACAACATAAGTTCTGGTTGTGGTTTGGTTATAGGGTTAGGTCGCGTTACTTTAACCTGTGAGGTTTAGCTCACCTTTCAGGGGATTATAAGTCTAAGCATTTCCCACCTAATTTATTGGATGAACGTATCCTACAACTATTTTATACCAGATAAACAATCTGGTCATCTTTAAATACTGGTAAACAACCAGACATATACTTTGGGTGACAACCCACATAAATCTGTATTTTAGGGTAACAACCCTAGAAACTTATATTTTGCAAAGCCTGCAAACAATCATTTATTAAATGACCTTTCAATAACACAAACATAAATGGTTTAACATACCTTACATTTATACAAAACCTGTGAATTCACTCAACATATTTGTTGACGACTTTCTTTCTATGTTTTACAGGAAATTAGCCATGTAAGTAAGAATCGCATGCATACAGGATGGACAACCCTGGACTACATAAGATGCCACATACTTTTGGGACAAGCTTTTGAGGATTTCCCTTGTATAACTGCAGACATTGCAGTCATACCTGTGAAATCTTATTTATAACTTATGGATTGTAAAACTTAAATGTTTTTAACACTACTACTACTGTTACGACTTACATAGTCGTGTTACTTTTGTAACAACTGTTTTTAAATTGGCATCTTAATCTATTATGTTGCGCGATAACCTTATGCTCTAAGTATGTATGTACTGTTTGGTTGATTTAACTGCTCACCCCCCGTCACGTCATTAAGGCTTCCGCATGTTTAACTAGTACTGATCGTGATTAGCGGTTGGCGGGGTGTGACAGACTTGGTATCAGAGCCATTGGTTATAGCGAACTAGAAGTCTTTAGGTGACTGAAAACCTTAGAGACCTAGACTATAGCCTTGGCTAGAAACATTTATGCATTCACGCATACATACTTTGCATACAACTAACATATGACTGACACGTCACACACGATTCCTTTTGCCCCGGCATGTCCTGCTGACAAACCACACTATCACTTAGGAGAGCCTTAGAGGACATTTCATCTGTTCTGGAGACCGAAGAGTCTTCACGACCACTGTCTATTGCTGGTGTTAATTCTACCATGATTATAGTTGCATTGTGATCTGGATTGTGGATGGATATTCGAGATTTCATAACTAGGAGAACTGAAAATTTGTCTTTATAACCTATAGATCTCCTGATCTGGAAAAATGGCAGAACCTGTCATAAGTGAATACTCATCAGATGATGACATAACCATCGACGAGCAAATACAATATGTATATGTCGATACAGAAACAATTCCAATCGTGGAAATTGTGGAAGAAGAGAATGAGAACCATCAATTTGGACTGGTTGACATAGAAGAGTACGAAAGGGTACGAGACCAGGCTGAAGGATTGGATGGTCAAAACTGGGAGCTTGCATTCAAATGTAGGAACTATGAACTGGAACTAAGAATCCTAAAGAGGCCTGTGTCTGTACGAATTAAGGATAAAATTCGTTTCTGGAAGAAAGTAGTTAGTGATCGCAAGAAAAGAGTCAAGACTTGGATTAAACATCTCTGCAAATGCTCAACTGAGAATGATGTGATCTATCATACGACTCTGCGATACAAGACTATGCTGGAAACACACTACTTCTCTCCCAATCTGAACCAGGAGTAAAAGCGAAAAGATCTGAACTACGACAGAGAACATAGCTAAAGATAGCTTAATAATGACTTAACGAAGAACTGTCGTAGGAATATAACCATTTTGCTAGACCTATGTATAGCTAGGTTAAGTTTAACTAGTATTGGCATGTACTGCATTAACTTGTATTGTACGAGAAAATGCCTATTAGATGGATATAGAAGAATCCATCAAGTTTTGTATGAAACCATGTACGAATGTTTTCACCTAATGTATGATATCAAGTATATTTGGTTTATACCTCGTGACCTTTACATTATTGTCGACTAGAGTGTCCTACTTACAATGTACACACGTGTTAGAACAAAAAAACGACAAATAACCACTTGTAATCATTTCTTGCAAACATTTCAACATATCATACCTCGACGATTGATTTTTATCTTGAATTCCATAAAACATTGATTGCGCTAAAACGATGATGAAAAGAAATATGTATTTGGCATTATATAATGACGCCTGGCCAACGTGATTATATTGTACAAAGTACATATGGGCGTTTCAAAGTCGTGCGACATATAATGTGAAACCTTATTCTTCAATCCTCCATACTATTTCTTTGAACGACAATGTGAAATCTTGTTCATCACATTCATTATCTTGGAATTGACTTCTGCATTTTATTCATCGCAGAACGAAATCATGCCGCCAAAACGACGAATCACTAAGAACAGTCGACGAACGTCTACACCACCAGTTCACGAAACCACTCCACCACCTAACATCGAAGAAACCACTGAACAGATGATTGCAAGGCGGATTGCTGAAGGCATTGCCCAGTATGAGGCAAGCCGCAACCGCGATCAGGGAATAAATAACAGTGGAACAACTCCTCCTAACAGTGAGACACCTGTGAACACTAGACGTGGGTGTTCATATAAGACTTTTCAGGCTTGTAAGCCACATCCTTTCTGTGGCACCGAGGGTGCTATCGGTATCATACACTGGATAGAGAAGATGGATTTTGTGTTGGACATCAGTGATTGTTTACCAGACACTGCGGTGAAATATGTCACCTGCACCTTAGCTGATAAAGCTTTGACTTGGTGGAACAGTCAAGTCCAGTCACTTGGACGACCAGCTGCCTACTCCATGACATGGGATACATTGAAGCGTATGATGTTAGAAGAATTCTGCCCTCGAAGTGAGATGCAGAAAGTTGAGACTGAGCTGTGGCACATTGCCATGATTGGAGCCGATGTCACTGGCTATACAACTAGGTTTCAAGAGTTAGCACGTTTAGTGCCACATATGGTGACACCAGAGTACAAGCGCATTGAGCATTATGTATATGGTCTGGCACCACAACTTAGGAGTTTGGTTACGTCTTCCAAACCTGACACATTCAGGAGCGCTGTTACATTAGCGCAGAGTCTAACCGATGAGGCAGTCAGAATGGGGACGCTGACCAAGAAAACTGTGTCGGGTAAGGTTGAACCGAACAATACTGAAGCTGGTAGTTCTGGAGGAACGAAAAGTAAATGGAACGACCGTCAGGGGCAAACTGTAACAACCGCAAAATTAGGGCCAATTTAAAATTTTCCTAATTACGTGCTTATTACATGTATTTAATATGAAATAGGATTAAATACGATAATTACTATATATATATATATATATATATATATATATATATATATATATATAGGTGATATATATATATACACGTATACGATTCGTTCAAATCGTATGAAACTACAATTGTACAAACATACGGACGTTGGTAGAACAATTATTAAATTATGTGGAATAATTTAATTACGCAAATTACTACTTTATATTATGTTGATAATATAACAAACACGTACGTTTTATTTAAAACGTTACCAATTCTACGAAACTCGACCAACCGACAAAAACAAAACAAAGTATTATTTTATAACTTAAAAACAAGTATTTTAGTAAAGTACTCCGACTAAATTATCGAATAATATTTCGTATTTTAAAACGTATAATTAAACGCGTATAAAATGATTTTAACGTTTCAACGACCGGGGAAACGAACACCGCACGGAGCGCAAACGCGAGGGAACGAAACTTGGTGAGATCCACACATGGTGGACCCCACCAACCGGCCAACAAGCAAGGGGACATCACCCCCCTCACTTTCCTTCTTCCATACACAACTCACACATACACAATTACCCTCCACCTCAAACTCTCTCATCTCTCTCTCTATCTCGGCACTCTCTCTCTCTAGAAATCACCCACAAAACGAGCTTCAATCACCTAGCTCGTTTGGAGAAAAGTGTTCACCGCAACGAGGGCTACGATTCCACCTTTTCGGTTTCTCGTTCCGACGATTTGTAAGTTTTTCCGGTGACTCTCGAACTTTCCGATTTCAATTATTTTGCTAGAATATTGTTTCCCTAGCTTTATAATGTCCAAATATGTAATAATAACTCGTTTTTGAAAACATTATCGAAAATGTCGGTTTTGGTCATTTTTAAGAAAACGACACCACAAACACTAAAAATGAAGACTAATAATTTTTATGAACTCCTTGAAGCATTCTAAGGCTTGTGTAAAAAGTTTCGGGTCAAACCGAGGTCGTTTGACCCAAAAACCGAACCGAAAAACGTAACAGCCCTTGTGTTGCATCAGGCCAAAAATCTATGAGACACAAGGCTTGTGTCGCATAGAAGCATAAGACACAAGCATTGTGTCGCATAAAACATAAGACACAAGGATTGTGTCGCATAAAACATAAGACACAAGGATTGTGTCTCATAAAACATAAGACACAAGCATTGTGTCGCATTAATCATAAGACACAAGTATTGTGTCGCATTTAGTGTCGCATTAAGTTGCATATCATGAGACACAAGCCTTGTGTTGCGGAACACAAGCATTGTGTCGCATATTGTGTCGCAGACATGAGACACAAGCCTTATGTTGCGGAACACAAGCCTTGTGTTAAGGAAAACAGCAATGTGTCACATTTAGTGTCGCAAAACCCAAAAACAGAAGCCAAAAACATTCTAACTGTTTAAAAATCACTTTTCAACAACCAAATCAAATACGATACGACTTATACATGAAAATACTATACTTTTAGAAGTATACACCAATACTCGAATACATATAAGATTTCACTTATTTAAAACGCGAGATCCCACTCGCGCATATACACGAGATTACACTCGAACACCTAAGAGATTTCACTCATACACTCTAGGGTTACACCCACTCGGATTTACATTTACTTGAACGTTACACGTTACAATACAAACGTACTTGACAACTATACGATTACAACAACTGCATAATAATAATAGATGAGATTATTATTACACTCCGATACCAACGGGCCGTACAACTTTGCTACAAACTACAACTTATAAACAAATACAAACGTACAAACAACAAATGGACATTAACTAGTTTGGGAACAACTAGCATAGATACCTTACAAGTATTCCATTTACCTACTAAACCTCATGCGTGTTAGGACGCTAAAGGTTGCTAGTCAGGATACTATACCGCTTACTTTCTTCAACGTTTACTAAGACTCAGGTGAGTCTCACAGCCCCTATCTTACTGTTTTTCACTCAGGGGTGAGATGCATTACTTGTTTTACATGAACACACATATTTACTTGCTGGCATGATTTACGTACCTTACTGATTTACGGATACGCCAATTGCATGAGTTTCGTTTAATCCAATGAAGGCCTCCTAAATCATAGTTGTTAGTTATGGGATAAGTGCGAGTTTTAGTATATGGATCCATATGGCACTGACAATCCCCGCCCGGGGTAGCACGCACTACCATGAACCGTTACTGTAGAAACGGGCGTTTCTTACTCGTTTCATATGAATGTTTTTGGATTAACATTCACGGGGGCACAATATTTACTGTACGTTAAGCTTCAACTACGGTGGCTCATGGCAAGGGTATCAAACGATTAGCATAACCTGCTAACACCACTTACTTACTGGCCGGCTGATGTTTTACAAATACAACTGTTACTTGTGTGTTCAAACTATTTACTTACAAACCCGTGAGATTCACCACCCTTTTGGTTGACCTATTTTAGTAATGCATTCTCAGGTACGCAGCTTTAGATGGATAACCAGCAGGATATGCTTATTAGCTCGAGTCGCATGCATTTACAAGCTTGGAGATTTTCATACATTACTTTTGTACTAGTTGTTATGTAATAGAATCTCTAGGAAACTTACTCGAACTCGAGCTTGTATTTTGAATTACTTATGTACTAATGTAATAACTTTTCGAACGTCTCATATAGAGTCGTTCACTGTATCCTTTGTTCTTGTGATTATTGATTAGTAACACCCAAAAACTCGCTTCCGCAAAGCATCTAGTTTGGGGGTGTTACAGATTGGTATCATAGCCTAAGGTTATAATGAACTAGGTTGCATTTAGTGGGCCTAGATGTAACACCCGCCAAATTAGGACTAGTAATTAGTGCCTAATCATATGTTAATACATGTAATTAGTTCCTGGTTAGGCTAATTAATGTATCGAATTATATATATTGTTGAATATATACGAAAATGCGATTTGATTAAATCGTACGCAATTTAAATCGGATGTATTTCGATTCAATTATATACGAACGTTGGTGACCAATTTTATTAAATAACGTTGTTATGTCAAAAATATTATTATAATAATATTTCGTATTCATTCGTATCGTACAACCCAAGACTTACATAATTTAAAATGTAAAACGCGCAAACAAATTAACTTACCTTTTTATAATTCAAATACAAAGTGATTAGTAAAATATTTAAATAAAATATCGCGTAATAAATTGTATTTTAAAATGTACCAATTAATATGTAAAATAATTATTTAACGTTTAAACGACGGAGTAAACGAACACCGCACGGACCGCGATTGCGGAGACTGAAAAGTGGGAGGTTAACCTCCCACCTCCCTCCTTTTTCCCCATTTCTATCTTTTCTCTCTCTCTCTTACACTCTCTTTCTTCCTTTTCTCTCTAAAATCACCACACCACCACCAACTCACTAATCTTCAAAATAACAACCTAAAACGCACTCGGATCTTAGCACCGCTTTGGAGAAAAACGACCACGGCATCACGATCTATCATCCTATCTTTTCGGATTTTTGATCCGACACTTTGTAAGTTTCCGACAATTCTCGAAACTCTTCGATTTCCATTATTTTCGACTTGTGGTTGTTTGTATACACTTAAAATGTCCATATATGGGTTGGGTAAAAGTTTTGGACCGAACGGAAACCGAAAAACTCGTTTTCGACACATTTTCCGGCCAACAGACCGCTACGTCGCAGTTGGCCCAGAATTTATGCGACGTCAGCTTTAACGTCGCAAAACCCCTCGTAACGTCGCATAGTGCGACGTCAGTCACAACGTCGCACGAATCCTCGAGGTCGCATATAGCGACGCAGCCTATTACGTCGCATTGACTTGCGAACGTCGCATTAGCGACGCAGCACCCTACGTCGCATTAAATTGCGAAACGTCGCCTTTAGCGACGTCATGCTCAACGTCGCAACCCTACCTGCGACGTCGCACCCAACGTCGCACAAATCAGAACCTCAAAAACATAGATTTTCACTAAGTGTCGAGACCCTAAATTTTATCACTCGATTTCACCCAATTTCAAGTCCAGGTGCGTTTTTCCTTAAAGCAATTTAGTAGAAATAAAAATTTTCCAAGCTGACCTGGCAGCTCGACCCCAGCCAGGGGCTCTGCCCCTTGGACCCCGCCAGGGGCTGCCGCCCCTTGGACCCCGCTACCAGGGGCGCTGCCCCCGGACCCCCGTACTTAGATTTCGTAACGGCTTCTAAAACACAATCAAAACACATTTTTCAAGTAAAACGACACGTAATCAAAATAATAATAATTGAGATTATTATTTCAAATCCGTCACCAACGGGCCGTACACTTTTCAAATACTCAAACTTATCAACCAAATAGTGGAAATTTGGACATTATAGTTGAACGAACAACTACAAGGGTGATCTGTTGAGATACCCAAATCATGATTATAACCATCGCGTGTCGTGGACACCCTCAGGTTACAAGTCTTTGGACTTCATACTCGGCTAATCAACTTACGTTTGTTTAAACGCACTCAGACTCAGGTGAGTCTCATAGCCCCTCTTTTACTGTTTTACTCAGGGGTGTGATATACTGCTCAAACTTTTAACATGTGAACGCAAGTACCAACTTTTCATATACTACATGAGTTTTTCGAAACTAATCATTTAAAGTCCTCCGTCAGCATAGTTGTTAATACGTTGTAGCGTGAATATTAGTATATGGTACCATATAGGATTGACCCTCCTCGTTTGGGTTAGCAAGCACTAACCGGGTAAACGGACGTACTAATATTTGGGAAGACGAATGTTGATTAGGCATTCGTGGAGGCACCTCGCCCGGAATTCTCTATAGGGGACCCGGCCCTCGAGTTAAGCTCAACTATGTGCTCATGGCTGTATACACGATGATTATCATTTAATTGCTGGATGCAATTCACTATTTAATTGCTGGATGCAATTCATTATTTAAATCTTGCGGTTCATACGATATTACTTGATTTCAAACCTGTGAGCTCACCAGCTTTATAGCTGACCTTTTAGCATATATCGCAGGTACCCAGCAGTAGGATGTTTCTGCTTCAGGAGTTAGCTCGAGTCAGCATACAGACGATTGAGATTTTCTTGCATTAGTATATTTTGTACAAGTACTTATGTACTGAAATCTCATTTTATTTAACTCGAGCTATGTAAAGCTTTAAATGTTGTAAACATTTCAGTTATCAATATATTTTGTAAAAATGACGCATATAGAGTCGTTTGCTATTTATCTTTGTGCTTTGTTATCGATTAGTAACACCCAAATCAAGCTTCCGCAAATCATCAAATTTGGGGGTGTTACAGATTGGTATCAGAGCCTAAGGTTATAGTGAACTAGGTTGCATTTAGTGGGCCTAGACTATGACCATTAGGCGGTATTCCTTATTAGGTATAACTGGTTCAGTGATTACGTCATACGAGTTTAATTTAACATAGCCTGATCAACTATGTACAATTAAGCAAAGATGATGTAAGATCTGAAAGTAGTTATGGCTGAACAGGGTACAATAGAAGACTCTGACCTCGAGAGAACCGAGACTTAAACATGTTTATGCTAGACACTCAATAGGCTATATTATATAGGAACTATATGAATATAGGCCTCAATCTTACTAACGCTTTGTCTCAGAAATGGCAAACATCCCATCAAATTCATCTCGCTCTCAATCCGGGTCGCAGAACCCAAGGGTAGCAAGGAGGAACAACAGGTTGCCTCGAGCTGGCCCGTATCCCACTCACATCGCCTTACCGGCTTTAGCCGCTAGGGTAAACCAACACGAGCAGCGACTTCGCACCATGGATGTCGTGCTGCAGGAAACGAACGAAAATTGGAGGCTTACATCCTTTGAACGCATAGAACAAGTCTCCGACGATCTTGAAATCACAAACAACAACATGGATGTCCTTCGCAACCAAATAATAGAAATAAGGGTGGAAAATGCCCTTCTGCAACAAAGGATGGAAGAATGTGAACAGCGCTCACTTGAAGCAGAAGAGTATGCACGTGGACTAACACAACGACTAGCACTCGCAGAAGACAACGCCCGTCAAGCTAGCAGGCTTGCAAACACTGTGGACCGTCTTGTCACGATGATGGAACAAATTGATCTACGTTAAAACTAGTGTAGTCTTTGTCTTGTAATCTATCCTGTAATCTAGTAACTATCTACGCGCTACTCTATAACTCGGTCGGATGTAACAATTCCCGACGCCTTTTGTAATACATCTGTAGGATGTAACCTTTGAACTCGTATTAGCTATCAAATATTTCTTGTTGTTCAACTCATATTAATTGCCATAATTCTTTTTCATATTGATGTTATGTATTACCACCTTTATACATGTACATCTGAAATAAATACAACTTTCTTACAAAATCTCATGTATCTTCATTTCTTTTATTGAAGAATCATGCCGCCAAAGACACGACCTTACACAGATGCTCAGATCACGTCACTCATAACCCAGGCTGTTACTGAAGCCTTGGCTCGGAATACCCCACCCAACTCCACAAGAAACAGCGATACCGCTGGAACCTCTGCCGTCAAACCTTGTTCTTACAAGGACTTCCAAAGCTGCAAACCCTCGAGCTTCAAGGGTTCTGAAGGAGCCATCGGACTGATCAGATGGTTCGAGAAAATGGAAACTGTTTTCCGTGTTAGTAAATGCGCGGAGAACGACAAAGTAAACTTCGCCACCTGCTCTCTTGAAGATGATGCCCACTCTTGGTGGAATTCATATACCCAATCAGTGGGTGCTGACATTGCCTACAAACTCACTTGGGAGGAATTGAAGGCAAAACTCACTGCCAAATACTGCTCTATCGCCAAACTCCAAAAGCTGGATGAGGAGTTCTGGAACTTAAAGGTTCAGGGTGGTGATATCGATGGTTATACCACCAGGTTTCAACAACTAGCTGCCCTCCGCCCAGCTATGGTTAGCACTGAACCTGATAAAATCAGGAAGTACACCCTTGGTCTCCCTGATCCTGTTCGGGGACAAGTCATCTCTTCAAAACCAACCACCATTGACGGTGCAATCCTATTGGCCCAAGACTTGATGTCAATGAGCCAAGATTCTGAACCACCCACTTCATCCTCTCACACCAACAAACGCAAGTGGTCTGACTACCACAACAACCACTCAAACCAACAAAACAAGAAACCCGACACCATCAAAGCTTACAACACCACCACTGACATCGTCCGGGGCTACACTGGGAGCAAACCCTATTGTTCCAAGTGCAGTCGCCACCATGAAGGCTCCTGTGGTCCCTTTTGCAACAACTGCAAGAGGTACGGCCACCTCACAAAAGATTGCCGCTCTCCTACCAACAACAATTCCAACAACAACACCAGACCACCCAAAGTATGCTTTGAGTGTGGGAAACCTGGGCATTTCAGAGACTCGTGCCCAAAACTGAAGAACAACAACAACAACAACCGCAACAACAGCAACAACAACAACAACACTCGCAGCAGAGCTTTCGTCATCAAATCTGGGGACGCCCGCCAAGACCCGAATGTGGTCTCGGGTATGTTCCTCCTCAACAACTTAACTGCTTCTGTTCTATTTGATACTGGTGCTGATAGAAGCTTTATCTCCGATGATTTTTGCCCATCACTTGACATCACTCCTGTTGCCTTAGATGTTAAGTACACTGTAGAACTAGCAAATGGCGAACTTATAGAAACCGATAGTGTGATACCTAATTGCACTTTAAACCTAGCTGACGAAACCTTTCCAATCGATCTTGTACCCGTTGAAATCGGAAGTTTCGACGTCATCATTGGAATGGACTGGTTGTCCAAACACCGAGCTGAAATCGTTTGTTACGATAAGATCGTCCGCATTCCACTCGCTGCCGGTGGAACCTTGATCATACAGGGGGAGACCGGTGGGACGGGACTCAATATCATCTCTTGCTTAAAAACCCGAAAATTTCTGAGAAAGGGTTACCCCGCAATACTTGCACACATCACAGAGAAGAAGTCGGAGGAGAAGCGACTTGAGGATGTGCCGATTGTTAGAGACTTTCCCGAAGTCTTTCCAGAAGAACTGCCTGGTTTACCTCCATCTAGACAGGTTGAGTTCTCAATTGATCTCGTGCCGGGTGCCGCACCGGTGGCCCGCGCACCGTACCGTTTAGCCCCATCCGAACTTCAGGAGTTGTCTGCCCAGTTACAGGAACTTCTGGATAGAGGATTCATTAGACCGAGTTCTTCACCTTGGGGAGCTCCGGTCTTATTTGTTAAAAAGAAGGACGGGTCATTCAGAATGTGCATCGACTATCGAGAGTTGAACAAATTGACCGTCAAGAACCGTTATCCACTTCCTCGCATTGATGATTTATTCGACCAACTTCAGGGTTCAAGTTTCTACTCAAAAATCGACTTGCGATCAGGTTATCACCGTTACGAGTTCGCGACACCGATATTCCAAAAACTGCTTTCCGAACTCGCTATGGGCACTACGAATTCCAGGTGATGCCCTTTGGTCTAACAAACGCACCGGCTGTATTCATGGACCTTATGAATCGGGTGTGCAAACCTTACCTCGACAAGTTTGTCATTGTTTTTATCGATGACATACTCATTTACTCGCGCAACGAGCAAGAGCATGCGCAACACCTCAAAACCATCCTTGAACTACTTAGGCACGAGGAGCTTTACGCCAAATTCTCTAAGTGTGAGTTCTGGATCCAAACTGTTCAATTCCTTGGTCACGTAATCGACAGTCAGGGAATTCACGTTGACCCATCAAAAATCGAAGCTATCAAAGACTGGCAAGCACCCACCTCTGCAACTGAAGTACGACAATTTTTGGGTCTTGCTGGGTACTATCGGCGATTTATCGAAAATTTTTCTAAAATAGCTCAACCACTCACAATACTGACTCAGAAGGACAAAAGGTTCGATTGGACTGATAAACAAGAGTCAGCGTTCCAACTTCTGAAACAAAAGCTTTGCAGTGCTCCCATTTTATCCTTACCCGAAGGCACTGATGACTTCGTGGTATACTGCGATGCTTCCCATCAAGGTCTCGGTTGCGTGCTGATGCAACGGGACAAAGTTATTGCCTATGCCTCACGACAGCTGAAAATTCACGAAAAGAACTACACCACTCATGATCTCGAACTTGGAGCTGTCGTTTTTGCTCTCAAGATCTGGAGACATTATCTCTACGGCACTAAGTGCACAATCTTTACCGATCATAAAAGTCTCCAACATATCTTCGATCAGAAGTATCTCAATATGAGGCAACGTCGATGGGTCGAGTTGCTTACCGATTACGATTGCGAGATCAAGTACCATCCAGGGAAGGCTAATGTTGTAGCCGATGCCCTCAGCCGAAAGGAACGACCAAAACCACTTCGAGTCCGAGCCCTCAGTATGACCATTCATAACAATCTTACCATTCAAATTCATACCGCTCAGATCGAAGCCCTGAAACCTGAAAACATCAGAAATGAAGCCTTGCGGGGCATTGACAAACAATTTGAAATCAAACCTAACGGGATTTGGTATTTCTCAAACCGAATCTGGTTGCCTAGTTTTGGGAACCTAAGAGACTTGGTGATGGACGAGGCTCACAAGTCTAAATACTCTATTCATCCGGGATCCGATAAGTTGTACCACGGTATTAAGGAATTTTATTGGTGGCCAAACATGAAAGCCGAAATCGCCACTTATGTCAGCAAGTGTCTTACTTGCTCGAAAGTCAAAACCGAACATCAGAAACCTCCTGGTTTACTCCAACAACCTGAAATTCCTGAGTGGAAATGGGAACAAATTGCCATGGATTTCATAACCAAATTACCCAAGTCGTCGAGCGGTTGCGATACCATTTGGGTGATCGTCGATCGTCTCACCAAATCTGCTCATTTTCTGGCAATCAAGGAAAACGATAAAATGGAACGCCTTACACAAATCTACATCAAGGAAATCGTTTCTCATCACGGTGTTCCAATCTCGATCATCTCTGACAGGGATGCCCGTTTCACTTCTCACTTTTGGCAATCACTTCAGAAAGCTATGGGTACCCGTCTCGATATGAGTACCGCGTATCATCCTCAAACCGATGGCCAAAGTGAACGAACCATTCAAACACTGGAAGACATGCTACGAGCCTGCGTAGTTGATTTCGGTACAAACTGGGAAAGACATCTACCGTTGTGCGAATTTTCGTACAATAACAGTTATCACGCCAGCATTAAGGCTGCACCTTTTGAGGCACTGTACGGTCGTAAGTGTCGATCACCGATCTGTTGGACTGAGGTGGGAGATAGTCAACTCACTGGTCCTGAACTCATTCACGCCACCACTGAGAAAATTGTGGAAATCCAAAACAGACTCAAAGCCGCACGTGATCGTCAGAAAAGTTATGCTGACGTGAGACGCAAACCACTCGAGTTCCAGGTTGGGGATCGAGTACTCTTGAAAGTATCGCCTTGGAAAGGCGTCATCCGTTTTGGCAAACGCGGGAAGTTAAATCCCAGATACATCGGGCCTTTTGAGATCCTTGAACGGATTGGCCCCGTAGCTTATCGATTGCAGCTGCCATCCGAACTCAGCAGCGTGCACCCTACTTTTCATATCTCAAATTTGAAGAAGTGTCTGTCTGATGAGACGCTTATTATTCCACTAGATGAAATTCGTGTTGACGATAAACTTCATTTCGTTGAGGAACCCGCTGAAATTATGGACCGTGAGGTCAAACAACTGAAACAAAGTCGTATTCCCATCGTCAAGGTCAGATGGAATTCGCGGCGTGGTCCGGAATTCACCTGGGAACGGGAAGACCAGATGCGACTCAAATATCCTCAACTTTTCACTGATTCTACATCGAACACGACCTCGAGCTAAATTTCGGGACGAAATTCTTCTAACAGGGGGAGAATGTAACACCCGCCAAATTAGGACTAGTAATTAGTGCCTAATCATATGTTAATACATGTAATTAGTTCCTGGTTAGGCTAATTAATGTATCAAATTATATATATTGTTGAATATATACGAAAATGCGATTTGATTAAATCGTACGCAATTTAAATCGGATGTATTTCGATTCAATTATATACGAACGTTGGTGACCAATTTTATTAAATAACGTTGTTATGTCAAAAATATTATTATAATAATATTTCGTATTCATTCGTATCGTACAACCCAAGACTTACATAATTTAAAATGTAAAACGCGCAAACAAATTAACTTACCTTTTTATAATTCAAATACAAAGTGATTAGTAAAATATTTAAATAAAATATCGCGTAATAAATTGTATTTTAAAATGTACCAATTAATATGTAAAATAATTATTTAACGTTTAAACGACGGAGTAAACGAACACCGCACGGACCGCGATTGCGGAGACTGAAAAGTGGGAGGTTAACCTCCCACCTCCCTCCTTTTTCCCCATTTCTATCTTTTCTCTCTCTCTCTTACACTCTCTTTCTTCCTTTTCTCTCTAAAATCACCACACCACCACCAACTCACTAATCTTCAAAATAACAACCTAAAACGCACTCGGATCTTAGCACCGCTTTGGAGAAAAACGACCACGGCATCACGATCTATCATCCTATCTTTTCGGATTTTTGATCCGACACTTTGTAAGTTTCCGACAATTCTCGAAACTCTTCGATTTCCATTATTTTCGACTTGTGGTTGTTTGTATACACTTAAAATGTCCATATATGGGTTGGGTAAAAGTTTTGGACCGAACGGAAACCGAAAAACTCGTTTTCGACACATTTTCCGGCCAACAGACCGCTACGTCGCAGTTGGCCCAGAATTTATGCGACGTCAGCTTTAACGTCGCAAAACCCCTCGTAACGTCGCATAGTGCGACGTCAGTCACAACGTCGCACGAATCCTCGAGGTCGCATATAGCGACGCAGCCTATTACGTCGCATTGACTTGCGAACGTCGCATTAGCGACGCAGCACCCTACGTCGCATTAAATTGCGAAACGTCGCCTTTAGCGACGTCATGCTCAACGTCGCAACCCTACCTGCGACGTCGCACCCAACGTCGCACAAATCAGAACCTCAAAAACATAGATTTTCACTAAGTGTCGAGACCCTAAATTTTATCACTCGATTTCACCCAATTTCAAGTCCAGGTGCGTTTTTCCTTAAAGCAATTTAGTAGAAATAAAAATTTTCCAAGCTGACCTGGCAGCTCGACCCCAGCCAGGGGCTCTGCCCCTTGGACCCCGCCAGGGGCTGCCGCCCCTTGGACCCCGCTACCAGGGGCGCTGCCCCCGGACCCCCGTACTTAGATTTCGTAACGGCTTCTAAAACACAATCAAAACACATTTTTCAAGTAAAACGACACGTAATCAAAATAATAATAATTGAGATTATTATTTCAAATCCGTCACCAACGGGCCGTACACTTTTCAAATACTCAAACTTATCAACCAAATAGTGGAAATTTGGACATTATAGTTGAACGAACAACTACAAGGGTGATCTGTTGAGATACCCAAATCATGATTATAACCATCGCGTGTCGTGGACACCCTCAGGTTACAAGTCTTTGGACTTCATACTCGGCTAATCAACTTACGTTTGTTTAAACGCACTCAGACTCAGGTGAGTCTCATAGCCCCTCTTTTACTGTTTTACTCAGGGGTGTGATATACTGCTCAAACTTTTAACATGTGAACGCAAGTACCAACTTTTCATATACTACATGAGTTTTTCGAAACTAATCATTTAAAGTCCTCCGTCAGCATAGTTGTTAATACGTTGTAGCGTGAATATTAGTATATGGTACCATATAGGATTGACCCTCCTCGTTTGGGTTAGCAAGCACTAACCGGGTAAACGGACGTACTAATATTTGGGAAGACGAATGTTGATTAGGCATTCGTGGAGGCACCTCGCCCGGAATTCTCTATAGGGGACCCGGCCCTCGAGTTAAGCTCAACTATGTGCTCATGGCTGTATACACGATGATTATCATTTAATTGCTGGATGCAATTCACTATTTAATTGCTGGATGCAATTCATTATTTAAATCTTGCGGTTCATACGATATTACTTGATTTCAAACCTGTGAGCTCACCAGCTTTATAGCTGACCTTTTAGCATATATCGCAGGTACCCAGCAGTAGGATGTTTCTGCTTCAGGAGTTAGCTCGAGTCAGCATACAGACGATTGAGATTTTCTTGCATTAGTATATTTTGTACAAGTACTTATGTACTGAAATCTCATTTTATTTAACTCGAGCTATGTAAAGCTTTAAATGTTGTAAACATTTCAGTTATCAATATATTTTGTAAAAACGACGCATATAGAGTCGTTTGCTATTTATCTTTGTGCTTTGTTATCGATTAGTAACACCCAAATCAAGCTTCCGCAAATCATCAAATTTGGGGGTGTTACACTAGACTATGACCGTTAGGCAGTATTCCTCATTAGGTATAACCGGTTTAGGGATTACATCATACAAGTTTAATTTAACATAGCCTGATCAACTATGTACAATTAAATGAAGATGATGTGAGTTCTGAAAGGGGTTATGTTGAACAGGAATGCACTAGCTGACTCTGACCTCGAGAGAACCGTGACTTTTACTTGTTTGTGCTAGACACACACTAGGCTATTATGTGATATAGATAGATATACATATATAGGCCTCGCCTTCCGACATATTACTCTCTCTCGACACCTGTGAATTCCGCTTTACGGCATACACCAAATAACGACAACTTGACCCTCATCATCCCATTTCTGAGCCAACTCTTATGATTTCACATAACCGACATACCTCCGATGGCTGAAATTTCTTCCCTGCCATTTTGTAGAATTAACCATTGGAAATGACACACTTCCCGACATGCGGCTACACGTCAGACAACAAACAAATTAACGACGAACAAATCCAGTACACGTACCTCGATGAAGAGATAGCTCCAGTGGAAGGACTTGAGAATCACGGTTTCGGACTCGTAGACATTGAAGAGTACGAAAGAGTACGGGATCAGGCTGAAGATCTGGATGGCCGTAACTGGGAGCTGCAACTGAAATGCAAAGCTTACGAGATGAAGTTAAGGATTCTGCAAAGGTCCATTCCTGAACGAATCCGAGACTCTGTTCTCTATTTGAAGGAAGTAACTACTCATCTGAATCAACGAGTAACGGCATGGATCAAATGGATGTACCTACAAGCTACCGGAGATGCTTTGGTTTATCCTACCCTTCGACGATACCAAGATATGCTGGAAGCTCGTTACTACCCTACAATCCACACCAAGAATAGGCCGACGATAGCCATGACCGTAGTGTATAGCAGTTAGGCGTGTATGTAATAGGTCTTAGTTAGGACCGCTAATCCGATGGTTATATTAAAATCCCATCACATTTTGTAACTTATCTTGCTCGTCTGGATGTTCAAATTCCCGGCACTTTTGTAAACTGTAAACGCCTGTAATCTTTTGAACACGTATGTTTTAATTTCAACCATCCTACTACCTTCGTTAAACTATCAGCGTGTCAAGCTTTGGCGTATTCTCCCTGTACTTACTCAATTATCTTATTTATCCATCCTTGTTCTTTTCTTGTTCAGCAACATGCCTCCTCGACGACAAGTCACGCTCAGTGAAGCCGAAATCGCAGGTCTGATTGCCCGTAGTGTGGCTCAAGCCTTAGCTGTCCGAGCAACCACTCCTGGTAGCGAAGATACGGCTAACAATGAACCACCGCCCAAACTCTGCACTTACAAGGACTTTCAGAACTGCAAACCTTTGAGCTTTCAAGGTACTGAAGGAGCAATCGGCCTAGTCCGCTGGGTCGAGAAGATCGAATCAGTATTCCTTATCTGCAACTGCATTGAGGAGGACAAGGTTAAGTTCGCCGCCAGCACTTTTTCTGACACTGCTCTCACCTGGTGGAACACCTATGCTCAAACTGTGAGTATCGCGAATGTTTACAAACTTCCGTGGGAAGAATTGAAGAAGATGCTGAGGGGCGAGTACTGCGCCAGAGATGAATTGAAACAACTAGAAGTGGAGTTTTGGAACCATAAAATGCAAGGTGATGACATCACCGGTTACACCAACCGCTTTCACCCATCCATGGTCGATCCCGAGTACAAGAGGATCGAGAAGTATGTCGACGGACTTCCTGATAGACTCCAAGACCTGGTAACCTCATCCAAACCGGGTACTATTCAGAACACCATTCGCATGGCCCATGAATTAACGGCCAACTCTGTCCGCCGTGGCCCAACTTCCACCCCGTCTGCAAACAACAAACGCAAATGGGAAGTAAGTCCCAACCCATCCAACCAGACCTCCAACAAAAAGCCTGCAACCGTTAATGACGATGACTCGAAGGCTTACAAGGGGAGCAAGCCTTACTGCTCCAAATGTAGTCGTCATCATGACGGTACCTGTCCCTGCTCCAAATGCAAGAAATTTGAACACCTAGCAAAAGATTGCCGAACCAACATCACTGGTACCAACACCAACGCACCCAAGACCTGCTACGAGTGTAATGATACTGGGCACTTCAGGAAGGATTGCCCAAAGCTGAAGTTGAAAAACAATAACACTGCTCAAGGAAGAGTTTATGTACTCAACACTAGGGAGGATCCTCAGGATCCGAGGCTTATTGATTTGCTCAACCCGGGTACGCTCATTCTTAGATTACCCGAACTGCTTCCCAAAATTTCTCACTTAATAACGTTTGTGTATTGTTTTGTATTCTATGTGTTCCTTAGATCCTAAGTACCCGATAGGACTAGGAAACGAACGACTATACGAATACCGACAGTGTAACATGCATTGCTCTTTAAATACAGCGAACAAACTTCCTCCCCAAATATCTCACACTGGTTGAGACCGGGAACTCTATCGTTAGTTAAAAATAGCACCCAATGAAACTTCACTCACTTGAAACGATTCTTAAATAGAACACTTGTTTCGTAGGAAATGACAACTCACTCCGTCAACAACCCTACATTGGATGATGAACTGCTCAGTGAGGAACCAATGATGTTTCCTTACCTCCTTGAACTCGAGGGTGATACAGAACAGTCCGCTGAATCAGCAACAGCACCTACCCCTCCTGCTGCTCTAACTGTTGCCAAAACACCCGTCACTGTGGACCAGAGTACAGAACTGGTCAATCGCCTCAATGATACTCTCAACTAGGTGCAAAAGCAACTAAACGAAGCACGGGAAGACATCAAGGACCTACGACGAATTGTCTTCCAGAATGACGTGCGTATACGTAAGTACGAACTACGTTTGATAGCCTTAGAAAACCCTGCTTCACCACCAATTTCACATGGTACTCCTGCTGAAGAGGATACCGACACTGACTGTACACCGCCTCCAGCAAAAAGGGTGAAAATCTCTCCGACCAACCTTTCAGGAAACTACAAGGGAAAGAAGCCACTCTGTTTCCAATGCACTCGGCATCATAAAGGACCGTGTGCCTTACCCATCGGTCGATGCAAACCCTATCCTAAAAGTACGAACTCTCCTAAAGCGAAGCTGTGCTTCAACTGCGGAAATGCCGGCCATTTCAAGGCCCAATGCCCACTACCTCCAGGCAACAAAACTAAGGGTACGTCACTACCTGACAACTGCCTTACTACGAATACTGTAGGACCTACCCTACTACTGTAGGCGACTAGTACACATTGTAGCTACCTGATGAATATCGAACTACCGACTACTACTTCAAACAAATTTCGGGACGAAATTCTCCTAACAAGGGGAGAATGTAACAACCGCAAAATTAGGGCCAATTTAAAATTTTCCTAATTACGTGCTTATTACATTTATTTAATATGAAATAGGATTAAATACGATAATTACTTACTATATATATATATAGGTGATATATATATACACGTATACGATTCGTTCAAATCGTATGAAACTACAATTGTACAAACATACGGACGTTGGTAGAACAATTATTAAATTATGTGGAATAATTTAATTACGCAAATTAATACTTTATATTATGTTGATAATATAACAAACATGCACGTTTTATTTAAAACGTTACCGAATTCTACGAAACTCGACCAACCGACAAAAACAAAACAAAGTATTATTTTATAACTTAAAAACAAGTATTTTAGTAAAGTACTCCGACTAAATTATCGAATAATATTTCGTATTTTAAAACGTATAATTAAACACGTATAAAATGATTTTAACGTTTAAACGACTGGGGAAACGAACACCGCATGGAGCGCAAACGCGAGGGAACGAAACTTGGTGAGATCCACACATGGTGGACCCCACCAACCGGCCAACAAGCAAGGGGACATCACCCCCCTCACTTTCCTTCTTCCATACACAACTCACACATACACAATTACACTCCACCTCAAACTCTCTCATCTCTCTCTCTATCTCGGCACTCTCTCTCTCTAGAAATCACCCACAAAACGAGCTTCAATCACCTAGCTCGTTTGGAGAAAAGTGTTCACTGCAACGAGGGCTACGATTCCACCTTTTCGGTTTCTCGTTCCGACGATTTGTAAGTTTTTCCGGCGACTCTCGAACTTTCCGATTTCAATTATTTTGCTAGAATATTGTTCCCCTAGCTTTATAATGTCCAAATATGTAATTAAAACTCGTTTTTGAAAACATTATCGAAAATGTCGATTTTGGTCATTTTTAAGAAAACGACACCACAAACACTAAAAATGAAAACTAATAATTTTTATGAACTCCTTGAAGCATTCTAAGGCTTGTGTAAAAAGTTTCGGGTCAAACCGAGGTCGTTTGACCCAAAAACCGAACCGAAAAACGTAACAGCCCTTGTGTTGCATCAGGCCAAAAATCTATGAGACACAAGGCTTGTGTCGCATAGAAGCATAAGACACAAGCATTGTGTCACATAAAACATAAGACACAAGGATTGTGTCGCATAAAACATAAGACACAAGGATTGTGTCGCATAAAACATAAGAGACAAGGATTGTGTCGCATAAAACATAAGACACAAGCATTGTGTCGCATAAATCATAAGACACAAGTATTGTGTCGCATTTAGTGTTGCATTAAGTTGCATATCATGAGACACAAGCCTGGTGTTGCGGAACACAAGCATTGTGTCGCATATTGTGTCGCAGACATGAGACACAAGCCTTGTGTTGCGGAACACAGCACTGTGTCGCATTTAGTGTCGCAAAAACCCAAAAACAGAAGCCAAAAACATTCTAAGTGTTTAAAAATCACTTTTCAACAACCAAATCAAATACGATACGACTTATACATGAAAATACTATACTTTTGGAAGTATACACCAATACTCGAATACATATAAGATTTCACTTATTTAAAACGCGAGATCCCACTCGCGCACATACACGAGATTACACTCGAACACCTATAAGATTTCACTCATACACTCTAGGGTTACACCCACTCGGATTTACATTTACTTGAACGTTACACGTTACAATACAAACGTACTTGACAACTATACGATTACAACAACTGCATAATAATAATAGATGAGATTATTATTACACTCCGATACCAACGGGCCGTACAACTTTGCTACAAACTACAACTTATAAACAAATACAAACGTACAAACAACAAATGGACATTAACTAGTTTGGGAACAACTAGCATAGATACCTTACAAGTATTCCATTTACCTACTAAACCTCATGCGTGTTAGGACGCTAAAGGTTGCTAGTCAGGATACTATACCGCTTACTTTCTGCAACGTTTATTAAGACTCAGGTGAGTCTCATAGCCCCTATTTTACTGTTTTTCACTCAGGGGTGAGATGCATTACTTGTTTTACATGAACACACATATTTACTTGCTGGCATGATTTACGTACCTTACTGATTTACGGATACGCTAATTGCATGAGTTTCGTTTAATCCAATGAAGGCCTCCTAAATCATAGTTGTTAGTTATGGGATAAGCGCGAGTTTTAGTATATGGATCCACATGGGACTGACAATCCCCGCCCGGGGTAGCACGCACTACCTTGAACCGTTACTGTAGAAACGAGCGTTTCTTACTTGTTTCATATGAATGTTTTTGGATTAACATTCACGGGGGCACAATATTTACTGTACGTTAAGCTTCAACTACGGTGGCTCATGGCAAGGGTATCAAATGATTAGCATAACCTGCTAACACCACTTACTTACTGGCCGGCTGATGTTTTACAAATACAACTGTTACTTGTGTGTTCAAACTATTTACTTACAAACCTGTGAGATTCACCATCCTTTTGGTTGACCAGTTTTAGTAATGCATTCTCAGGTACGTAGCTTTAGATGGATGCCCAGCAGGATATGCTTATTAGCTCGAGTCGCATGCATTTACAAGCTTGGAGATTTTCATACATTACTTTTGTACTAGTTGTTATGTAATAGAATCTCTAGGAAACTTACTCGAACTCGAGCTTGTATTTTGAATTACTTATGTACTAATGTAATAACTTTTCGAACGTCTCATATAGAGTCATTCACTGTATCCTTTGTGCTTGTGATTATTGATTAGTAACACCCAAAAACTCGCTTCCGCAAAGCATCAAATTTGGGGGTGTTACACAAACCAACAAAAAGGGATCTGGAAACCCGAAGTCTTATGCTGCCACCATTGTGGAACCAAAGCCATACTTAGGCAACAAACCTAAGTGTGATAAGTGTAGCAAACACCATGAGGGTGAATGCTGGTTTTGCGACAGCTGTAAGGGATGGGGTCACAAAACCCAAAACTGTAAGGTTAACCCTACCCCTAAGGAAAACACTGTACGCCAAAACCAGGGGTGTTTTGAGTGTGGCGACACGAGGCATTATCGGAACCGTTGCCCTCGACTCAACAATCAAAACCTCATTGCCAACAACGCCCACAACCGCAACAACAATGGGAACAACCGTGGAAACAACAACAATAATCGGGCTAACAACAACAACAACCAGCCAGCTCGTGGACGTGTGTTCATGCTAGGAGCACCAGAAGCACGTCAGGATCCTAACACAGTCACTGGTACGTTTCTAGTAAACAACCACTTTGCTTCTGTGTTATTTGATTCCGGTGCTGATTTAAGCTTTGTGTCCACTGAGTTTATACCACTATTAGAGATCGAATCCCTTAAGCTAGATAACAAATACACTGTAGATCTAGCCCATGGTAAGTTGATTGAATCAGGAGAAATAGTACTAGGATGCACCTTAACATTGGAAGGACATCCTTTCAAAATAGACTTACTACCGGTAGAACTAGGGAGCTTCGATTTAGTGGTTGGTATGGATTGGCTGTCACGGAACCGTGCGGAGATTATCTGTTATGAAAAGATTGTACGGCTACTATTACCGTCAGGAGAGATGTTGATGATTCAAGGAGAAAAGAGTAATTGTATGGTGAAAACGATTACATGCATGAAAGCGAGTAAGTATCTACGAAAGGGGTACCAAGCGTTTTTGGTACATGTTGTGGATAAGAAACCCGAGGAGCGACGCATAGACGATGTGCCTATCATACGTGATTATCCGGGAGTATTTCCTGACGAGTTACCAGGATTACCACCCCAGCGACAGGTCGAGTTTCATATTGATTTAGTGCCTGGAGCTGCGCCAATTGCTCGCGCACCTTACCGCCTAGCTCCATCAGAAATGCAGGAACTGTCTGCACAGTTGCAAGAACTGTTGGACTTAGGATTCATCCGACCGAGCTTTTCACCATGGGGAGCTCCGGTTTTGTTCGTCAAGAAGAAGGATGGATCAATGCGGATGTGTATCGATTATCGGGAACTAACCAAAGTGACTATAAAAAACCGATACCCATTACCAGGCATCGATGATTTGTTTGACCAGCTGCAAGGGTCAAGTTATTACTCGAAGATCGACTTGCGATCTGGTTACCATCAACTGAAGGTACGGGATGAGGATATCCCTAAGACCGCGTTTAGGACTCGATACGATCATTATGAGTTTCTGGTCATGCCGTTTGGGCTGACAAACGCACCAGCGGTATTCATGGATCTCATGAATCGAGCATGCAAACCTTATCTTGATAAGTTCATCATTGTGTTTATCGACGGCATATTAATATACTCACGAACGAAGGAAGACCATGAACAACATTTGAGAATGATTCTGGAATTACTGGAGAAAGAGAAGCTTTATGCAAAGTTCTCTAAGTGCGAATTTTGGATGCGTGAAGTTCATTTCCTTGGTCATGTGATCAATAACAAGGGAATTCACGTGGACCCATCTAAAATTGAGGCAATTAAAAACTGGGAAGCCCCGAAAACGCCATCTGAGATACGACAATTTCTTGGGTTAGCCGGTTACTACCGACGATTCATCGAAAACTTCTCGAAAATAGCTCAACCACTTACCGCCCTAACGCAAAAAGACAAGAGATTTGATTGGGGCGAGAAGCAGGATAATGCTTTTCAATTGCTGAAACAGAAACTGAGCACCGCACCTATCCTGTCATTACCGGAAGGAGTAGAAAATTTTGTTGTCTACTGTGATGCTTCACATCAAGGATTAGGTTGCGTATTGATGCAAAACGACAAGGTCATTGCTTATGCGTCTCGTCAGTTGAAAGTTCATGAGAAGAACTATACGACGCATGACTTAGAGCTGGGAGCAGTCGTGTTTGCACTTAAGATTTGGAGACACTACCTGTACAGTACAAAGTGTACGATCTTCACTGATCACAAAAGTCTCCAACACATATTTGATCAAAAAGAACTCAACATGAGACAAAGACGTTGGGTTGAACTATTGAATGATTACGACTGTGAAATCAAGTACCATCCAGGCAAAGCTAATGTAGTAGCGGATGCCTTGAGTCGTAAGGAAAGAGTAAAACCTCGAAGAGTTCAAGCGTTAGGATTGACGATCCACTCGAGTCTCATTTTACAAATTCATGACGCTCAACAGGCGGTCTTTACTCCAGAACGTATGAAAGATGAATCCCTCAAGGGAATGGAGAAACAACTGGAGTCTAAAGACAATGGAGTATTGTATTTTATGAACCGAATTTGGGTTCCTTGTGTTGAGGAACTACGTAGCCTGATATTGGACGAAGCACATAAGTCCAATTATTCGATACATCCTGGTGCAGACAAAATGTACCACCATCTGAAAGGATTTTATTGGTGGCCTGGTATGAAACGAGATATTGCCACCTACGTTAATGTCTGACTTGTGCAAAAGTAAAGGTCGAATATCAGAAACCTTCGGGACTTTTGCAACAACCTGAATTGCCACAATGGAAATGGAAAAATATCACGATGGACTTTATCATGAAGCTACCAAAAACATCATCTGGAATGGATACCATCTGGGTGATTGTTGACCGACTGACAAAGTCAGCTCACTTTCTAGCCATCAAAGAAACGGATAAGATGGAAAAGCTGACCAGAATCTACATAAAGGAAATTATTTCTAGACATGGAGTACCATTGTCTATCATCTCCGATAGAGATGCACGTTTCACCTCTCGCTTCTGGAAAACACTGCAACAAGCATTGGGCACTAGACTTGATATGAGTACAGCCTACCATTCACAAACCGACGGTCAAAGCGAGCGAACGATACAAACGCTCGAGGAATTACTACGAGCCTGCGTGATTGATTTTGGAGGAAACTGGGATGTTCACCTCCCATTAGCCGAATTCTCGTACAACAACAGTTACCATACGAGCATTCAAATGGCACCTTTTGCGGCGTTGTACGGACACAAGTGCCGATCGCCACTCTGTTGGGCAGAGTTGGACGACAGACAGTTATCAGGTCCTGAGATAGTCCAAGAAACTACGGACAAGATATCTCAAGTGCTTAATCGATTGAAAACGGCACGAGACTGACAAAAGAGTTATGCAGACAATAGGCGGAAACCTTTGGAGTTTCAAGTAGGTGATAAAGTCCTACTCAAAGTATCTCCTTGGAAAGGAGTTGTACGATTTGGAAAACGCGGTAAACTGAACCCATGTTACATTGGACCTTTTGAGATCCTAGCAAGGATTGGTCCTGTAGCTTATAAGCTTAAACTGCCGCAAGAACTTAGCAATATTCACGACACGTTTCACGTGAGTAACCTTAAGAAGTGTCTATCTGACGAAGCGTTAATCATACCTCCTGGCGAAATCTATATCGATGCGAAACTTAATTTTGTGGAGGAACCGCTTGAAATAATGGACACGAAAACGCAGAAACTCCGAAACAGTCGGATCAAACTTGTCAAAATTCGATGGAACTCGAAAAGAGGCCCAGAGTTCACCTGGGAACGTGAGGATGAAATGCGCAAGAAGTATCCTCAACTATTTGAACCCGTGACCGTGACTCACGACACATCTTAAATCTCGGGACGAGATTTCCCTAACGGGGGAAGAATGTGACAACTCTCCAAATTAGGTATTAATTAAACATTTAAGCATGTGCATTCTTACACTAATTTCCTGGTTAAGTTTAAACAAAACTTTTCAATGTGATGTAAGCCTAGCAAGCCCAGTGTTTTTAAACAAAAAGTAATACGTAATACGTAAGTAATTAAAAGTTAAGTACAATTGTAACGGAACAAACCTGATTAAATTAAATACCAAAAGTTCGTGACACAAAGACAATTAATAATTCAATTATTAATTACGAGCATTAATATATCTATGACATATAGATAAAACGGCTTAAATATACGTTTAACATAAAACGTATTATAAATCGAACAGAAACGATTCTAAAACATACATAAAAGGTCAAATCATAAAAGTTCTATTTTTCTTATACGTTTGAAAGTATTTGGAACATTACCTCAAAATATGAAATCATAATTTGACTGAAATTTGGCGCCCATTTAACTGCGCGCAGTAAAATGTACAAATTTGTACAACTATCGAAAATAATGATAATCTCATTATTCTGAACATAAATAACGAACCAGGAGAACACCTACAAAATAAAAATATAAAAAGTTTACTTTTATATTGCTATAGTTATACCCATACTCGAAATTAGCGGGACAAAAATCCCACCAAATGTCAATAATGCAGGAGACAATATCAATTTAAATCATACCCTTTGAATTTTTATATTCCTCCTCCCTTTCTCTCTGTGATCTTTCAACACACAACATATCATAATCATCTATCATATTCTTCTTCAATCATCAAAGGAAACAACAAAAGGAAGCTGTAGCAGAAGTAACAAGTTACATAACAATAATAATAATCATTCATCATCAGCTCGTTCATCCCTCCTCTTCACAACCTCATTGTAAGAAACTCAATTTTTCTTTGATTTCTATACTCAAATTTCGTATTATAACATGTTTATATAACATAATCCATACAAATAACATATATATTTGAAGATTTAAAGTAGTTCTTGAAAATGATTTTGAGAAAACCAAACTTGAAATCATGATTTAATGTAATAAAATCTTGTTACAAAGTGTTATTATGTTGTATATTCATGTTAGAGGACATATAAACACTGGAATCGTTCGAACATAGCCAAGAATTCATGTTAAAATCGAGTTGAAAGACTGAAAACGAACAGAGCAGAAAACGTGTTGTGTTGCGACGCTATAATAGACAAATCGCGACGCGATTAATCAAAAACACGACTCGATTTATAAACAACCACGACGCGATTTATAATGCAGTACGACGACGCGATCTATAACAAAACGCGACGCGATTCTTTTATAATCGCGACGCGATTCTATGCGACTTGGGCTTGGGCCGAATGTTTGTTGGGCCGAATGTTCTGCTGGACTTAGGCATGTAGACTGAGCTGGGCCGGGTCACAAGCTGGGCCGGTTATGTAATGAGTCGCATATTTAAATAATTGGGCCGACAATTTGGGCCAACTTTAGTCAATGGGCCTAGCCCAATGGGTCAAGTATAGTTAATCGGGCCATTGGGCCAAAATTTATAATTGGGCCTTATTAAATGGATTAAACTTGTTACTTGGGCCAAAGCCCAATGGGCCGAGAGATTTCAAAACGCAAACTTAAGTCGATCCATATATATATAAACGACAAGTAAAATGGAACAAACGATATACAAACATATATATATATATATATATATATATATATATATATATATATATATATATATATATACGGACTTTATATACGTTACAAACGTAAAACCCATTACGGGTATATAGGTATATACAAATGATACGACAATTTAGAATGTAAACGAATTAACATATCGTTTTCAAACATTATTTTGTATAACGGGTAACAAGCTTTTATATAAATACCTATGTTGGGTTATATGGACGTTTTATAACAATTAAAACTTATAACATTACATATACATAAACAACGAATTATAATGAGTATATAGACGAGAACATGTGTTATACACATATACACAAACGACACTTGGATTAGATTCACGACTAAACATTTTCGTAATAAATGAAAACCTATATATGTCCTTATACGTAAACAACGTAATTAAGCCTTATATATATATAAGCATATATATACATGCAACGTCTTCAATTATGTATATTGGTAATATGCATGCACACGACAATTGTAAATATATAATCACATATATATACAAAGAGATAAAACGTTTAACAAAAGTAGAGCTTAATAATATACAACAAGTATAATTTCACACCTACATATATATATAACCCTTACATATATGTGTACGACGACAACGAGATAACTATGAAATGTATATATGTATATACTTAACGAAGTATATGATTTAAGAAATAATAATAATATTTCGAAGCAAGGTCACAACGAAGTTAACAACTTACATTATTAGGAAATCAACCATTTCTACAAAACAAACAAACTATTAAACATAAGTGATCAAACAAATCAAACGTACTTATGATAATACATTTATTGTGTATAGGTTAACATACATGGGGCGACACTTTCCAGCTGCTAGCATTCATATCACATCCACTACTGTGAGTTCACAGCCCCTACTTTGCAAATGTTTTATGCTTTTAAATATAGGGGTGTAAACATAGAAACTGCATGCAAAACACATGCAGCAAATTATATAAATGCTTTATTGCTTTATGCAACTGTTTGACATGAAATGATATATTTCACAACTGTTTTGGGAATTAGACAACATATCCTAGTACGGACCCAGACTCCCAATGTATGCATGAAAGTCCTTATGTCATGCAAACTATAACCATTAGCTAGGTGACTCTAGCCACTGAGTATACGAATAGTACTATTGCCGTGACGACCCTCCTATGGATGGAGCGTATACTTAAATGTCCTTCAGGCAAACAACATAAGTTCTGGTTGTGGTTTGGTTATAGGGTTAGGTCGCGTTACTTTAACCTGTGAGGTTTAGCTCACCTTTCAGGGGATTATAAGTCTAAGCATTTCCCACCTAATTTATTGGATGAACGTATCCTACAACTATTTTATACCAGATAAACAATCTAGTCATCTTTAAATACTGGTAAACAACCAGACATATACTTTGGGTGACAACCCACATAAATCTGTATTTTAGGGTAACAACCCTACAAACTTATATTTTGCAAAGCCTGCAAACAATCATTTATTAAATGACCTTTCAATAACACAAACATAAATGGTTTAACATACCTTACATTTATACAAAACTTGTGAATTCACTCAACATATTTGTTGACGACTTTCTTTCTATGTTTTACAGGAAATTAGCCATGTAAGTAAGAATCGCATGCATACAGGATGGACAACCCTGGACTACATAAGATGCCACATACTTTTGGGACAAGCTTTTGAGGATTTCCCTTGTATAACTACAGACATTGCAGTCATACCTGCGAAATCTAATTTATAACTTATGGATTGTAAAACTTAAATGTTTTTAACACTACTACTACTGTTACGACTTACATAGTCGTGTTACTTTTGTAACAACTGTTTTTAAATTGGCATCTTAATCTATTATGTTGCGCGATAACCTTATGCTCTGAGTATGTATGTACTGTTTGGTTGATTTAACTGCTCACGCCCCGTCACGTCATTAAGGCTTCCGCATGTTTAACTAGTACTGATCGTGATTAGCGGTTGGCGGGGTGTGACATCAAACCACACTTTAAACAATTCTTCCACTCAAAAACTCAAAAACTCATCATTCACCACTTTCTTCATCATGTCGAACAACCAAAACAACCCGGACCACTTAACAATCCAATTGGAACCCGTTCACGGGCCTTTCGCAATCCTCAAACCCGCAACAAATTCCATCACCTTCCAACCTACAAATTCAAGGTTTTTTTATCATACGCCTACAACCAACAACCATAGAATCCCATCAATCAACAACCACTACCAATGCAACCACCGCAAATGTCACCCGATAAATATTCTCAATTTCTAATGTAACGTCAAAGTCAACAACAACCCGACGTCCAATCCTTTGAAGAAATCAACCCGACACCATCTTCTTCCAAAAAAACCAAAGGAAAAAAGTATTCAACGGCCAAAACATCAAAAGTTGTTCCAAACCGTAATATTTGGCTACTGGAGGACGAGCTTCGTTTGGCGGAAACTTGGATTTCGGTATCCGAAAATTCCAACCGTGGAATTGACCAACACGGGTCTTCGTTTTGGTATCTTATTATGGATACCTACATTGCTCGCAATCCGCCATTCCAAAGGGGAAAAGACGCGTTGTCATCAAAATGGAACAAACTCAACGCGGATTGTAACAAGGCATATGGAAACTGCTTTCGGATTAACCAAGGAGTGGTGAAGGCCTGGAAGATTTCATGAGCCGTTGTAAAATCAATACCGGGTGGAAAACGAGCAAAAAAGTTTCCATAATTTGATGGCATGGAACTTTTTGAAGGATAAACAAAAGTGGCTACATCCCGATCCGTTTGTCGTCGGTAGACGAAATGTTCCCAAACGCCGTGAGACGGTGGATTTGGACAACTTGAACTTTGATGAAGAACCGGAGCAAGAAACGCAAAACCCAAATGAGGGTTTATTTGGTGACGATCCCTTTCCACGCCCGGTTGGAAAGTCAAGAAAATCAAAGTCCCAAAAAACCGCGTCTACTCGTTCGGCCGGTTCGGCCCGTGCTTCGTTTGATGAATCACTCGCAACAACATTCAAAGGCATCCGAACCGACAAGCAAGGTTACTACAAGACGAAGGATCTCGAGGCCTGAAACGCCCCAATTTTTTTTCAAATTTATAGCACTCTCGATAATGTCCCATTACTATCCCATTTGTATATTTTATCCTAAATAACTTTCCATAGCTGAAACGGACTTTTTAAAACAAAAATATCCATTTTACACTATGATACGCGATCCTGGTAAGAAGTGGGATCGCGTATGTACATGAAAACCCTTCTGTGACGATTTTTGCCTTGGGAACGCGATCCTGCCAAGGTTCTGGGATCGCGTTCCACAGTGCAATTTGAAACTCAACAAAAGTCAGATTTTTGACCAAATTCAAACGCGCATAACTTTTTACTTGTTGCGAGTTAGAACCTGAAATTTTGCACACACAACTACTATAACATTATAAAACTTTCCCTTTTGACACTTTTTCAAATTTCACAAAAATAACCATTTTGGATGTGTCACCAATTTGAGGTCGTTTTGACCACTTTTTGGTGTCAACTCAATTCACAAACTACATGTACTTAGACTATAACTTTTTGCATACTTCATTGACACATTAAAACACACTTAAAGCATAAGACAAACACTCCATAACACTAACACATTCATATTTTACCATACGACCACTTTAGACCCATTTTAACCCATTTTTTGACCCGTTTAAGAAATCAACCATATTTCAACCAAACGACACTCTATTCCACACATGTTTGACTCTTTCAATGTAGTTGACTAATTGTCAACTCCATATTCAACCAACCAATCAAATTCGACACTTTATACTTTTCACCCATTTTTAACCAAACCAAAACCAATCACATGACTTCATACCCTTCAAAACACATATACAAGACACTATACCTTTATTTGACTTTCAAAGCCAACTACTACATATTTAATTCAAAAACTCTTTGTTTGGGCGAATTACACAAGGGATAATCAACAACAATGATTCAAAGAGATGGAGCATTTCTAACCATAGAGCTAGCTTCATATCCACACTACCATTTTGAAAGCATTAACCATCCATATGGTTCAACCGAACCATTCACCTAAAACATGAAACAACGAAAGGGGTAAGCGCACCGCTTAGTGAGCATATAGACATTTAAACGAATAATCCACGAAACACATAACAGATAATCAATATCAACACTATATAACTACTTATACTATCAACACTAAATAAACATTGAACAACCACTGAGAAACCACTGAGCATTCATTGAACAACCACTGAACTCTGAACTCTATGCGGATCCGCGACCATTAGAAACAAGTCTGGTGGTACCATATCTCGTCAATATGCATACCAAATTATCATAACGTGCAAGCACGTATTCGTAAACACTATGCTAACCGCAGTTAGCGTTCTGATCAACACTGATTCTCCACATAAGATACAAACACAAGAAACAAGGCTCAAGAAAAAAGTATAAGAAACAAGTAATCTTCCACCCGATTGTATGATCCTCTTGCTCGTAAGCAATCCAGAAACACATACAATCGATTCAAACATAAGATACAAGTAATATTCCACCCGATTGTCTGTATGATCCTCTTGCTCGGAAGCAATCCGGAAACACATAAAATTGATTCAACATATGAAACAATTCTAATCAACTATACATATATACAATGAAGATACATACATACACAAACCTTACCCGTTTAACCCCCATAATACTCACCTCGATACTTAGACGATAATTTACAACACTTGACCAATTGAAGCCTTCCACATCTTTAACACCTACATATTTCATACATAGCACATAACGACACATAACGACACTAATCATCATCATAATCTTTTAATCATCATTATTAACCCTTTACCCTCATGGTTTAACTTTAATCATACTATATAGCTACACTCTTCATGATCATGTTACCTCTTTAATCTTAACACTTTCAATTCATCATTTAAACTAGTTACACTAATTTGTAACAATTCAATTTTATCATGAACTCACTCTACAATTCATTTATCAACTTTCTACTTCAATTCTTATAAAAACATATTATTCATATACCATTGACATCACTAGTTTCATTTCTAAACTTATTTACATGAATTCCTAAGAATCACCATAAACACCCTTTTATAATTCATCATTCATTAAGACTTTACTACTTTAATACATGTTCCATCATCATTATAATACTCTACTAGGATCACTAATTACACTTTTAGGCTAATTAATATCAATTCACAACTTTTTAACTAAACTTATAAAATCACCCAAGAACACAATTAGTGATTTCATCACTTTCATGTTGTAATATGATTACCAATGATCATAAAGACACTAATAAACAACAAATTTATCATTTTCTAACCTCAATTTCGGATTAAAAGCTTCAATTAATCAAAACCCTATAAAAACCTATCAAAACTCAAAAGCTATGTTAGAAGATAAAGAAATTCAACTTACTCGAGATGAAAGATGATCAAAGGATGATGCTTTTGATTTCTCTAGCTCAAATTAAGAATTTAGAAACTGTTTTTAGGGTTTGGAATGGCTCCTGTCACTACAACAAAAATGGTCTTATATGACACCCATAAGTGTCCTAACATGTTACTTTATAGGACCTTTTATCTAATAGGACCAAAATTGAAGTGTCCCATATAAAGGCGTTGTAATAAGTACTAGACGTCCCAATAGACTTAATGAAACATTTTTATGGGTCCCATAAAATATTTAATACAACACAAGTAACGTCCTAACAAACCACTTAATAAGACGCTTTTAGATGTTTTAAATTATGATATTTGCATACCTATTATCACGTATTGAGACATACATAAACGTCCTAAAAAGTCTAATAGGACAAAATTATATGTTGCCTTATTACTCCTATGAGAACCAAATGAAGGGTCCTAAAATAAATGATTTTTAAGGACCAATTTTTAGCATACTAAAGCGTCCCAGAAAGAATTTAATGGCATCATAATATATCACATTTTTTAATGGCATCGTAATGCTTGAAAAAGAAATGCACAACAGGGAAAATAAGAAGACAAATCATATATTACTCCCAGAAAGATTTTTTTATCATCCAATCCAAACATAATATTACAAAAACTATAGTATTGGTTAAAACTAATTTAATTGATGAACCGATATAGATTATTTAGGTATCTGTTCTTCAATCTACGTTTGTCTTCCATTGCCTTTGTCTCTCATTACCTGTGAAAAAACATAAAAATTATAATGAAGTAATGCTGGTGTTCACGACCTAACCTCAAGTTTAAAATTGATATGAGAATAATAACACTAATAAATTTACACATCTTACAAATATTTGCTACTCCTTTTAGGTCATCTACATCCTTAGGCTTAGAATTTGGAAACACATACAAGTTAAATCACTATATTAAAATCCTAACCAAACTTAATTTTGAAATGGTGCAAGATTACTACAATAAACAATCTTTATCGCTTTCTTAGTAAAACTAATGTTGGGTCTTATTAAACAACATTGTTGACAAGAATTGTATCTTCTGTTACTTACTTTAGATGTTCTAACAACCTACCAAACTTGCAAAAAATGTAACAATTGATATCGCGTAAAAAGTCACGTTTTTACTACCGATATCTCTCTCATTCTGGAATGATTCTTGGCATATTGACTCAAAAACATTACAAATCAGTAGTATTATGCCAAGATGGTCAAAACAAGGTTGCACGATAAAAATCAAGCAAAACGGATGAAAAACGAAGATTCCACACACGTTTGAAGATTCGAGGCATAAAAATGAGATTTCAAGACTAAGGTTCCCTCCACCAACATACATTATTTCCAAGATGTTCGTTTTTAAAATTCGAATCCAACAGAAGAAGAATCAACCAAAACGGGTGAAAAATGAAGATTTCGCGCCTGCCGGAAGATCCAAATGATCCGAACGCAATATCTGGAGCTAGGACCTCATCTCAGGGCCTATCCTATGTCAAAATCTTCGTTTTTTAATTACGAATCCAACAAAAAAAGAATCAACTCAAACGGGCGTATAACGAAGAAAACACGCACGAATCAAGAAACGAAGCAACAAACAACGCAACGGGGCGGGGGTGGGCCCACAGCCGCCGGCCACCAGCCAGCCGCCGCCGGCTGGACCCCCACCGCCGCCGGCCACCTGTGTCCCGCCCCGGTTTCCGTTTTTGGTAACTTTTGGTACCTGGTGCGCCTACTTTTCGTGTTGTACGGTACCCGGTGCGCCTACTTTTCGTGTTGTACACACCATTTTTGGAAAGCTTTCTAACATGCAACTCATGGTGCTAATGTGAGCCAAACCTCAACTATAAATAGAGACCAAGGCTTTCATTTGAAGATGTCCCATGCCTAAGTCTTGAATACACTAGGCATTATTCTTTCTTTACTTTCTCATTCTATTTTCTTACTTCAAATTAGTAGTAGGCTAGTTAGGGAGCTTATTTAGAGTAGAACGAAAGTTTGGGAACATCTTGTAATCTTTGGTGTACGCTTGGAGCAACTCTTATTAATTCAAGTCTATTCCTTCTCGCATATTAATCTCGGTTATTTCTATCATTTTCTATCTTAATTAAATACGTATACTTTAATTATGCTAGAGATCGTTTATGCTATGATTAGCGAGTAGATTACTATTGTGTTTGTTTGCGATGTAGTTGGTTAATTATGGGATGATTTATAATTAAATATTAAAGATCAGAAGTATTGCTTTGATCGTCTTATTGCATGTTCTTGTTTGATTGTTGCCTTAGGATCATCATAGTAGTAAAATATAAATGGTCTTAATTATCGTAAAGTAATATGACGGCCCCTATTCGACTGTTACTCGATATAGTACTGGAAACACTTCAAGGTGGAGTACAAATGTATGGAAGTCGAGGAACGACCGAAGGTAGTCATATTATGAAACGATATAATATTATGAAGCAATATGATGGCCCCTATTCGACTGTTACTCAGTATAGCGTTGGAAACACTTTAGGTGTAGTACAAATACGTGAAAGCTGCGTAACGACCGAAGGTAGTTATATTACGGACTAATATATAAAATGAGAAACCTAGTTTAATTAACCTTTCTAAATAGACTTTTAAACTTCGAATTAATCTATCGCCTTTCCACCAATAAACGTGATTACAACACCTTTTTAACGACGTCCAATTAAAAGGTAGTCAATTATCTGTGTCAATATAATTTGTCAAAGGTATGAAACTATGGAACCGCAAGGCTACATGGGGGATTATCATAGGACAAGACATGGCCAAGGTATGAAGCGGCGGAACAACTTAAAGTGAGGAACGCTGTGGATAATTAGGGGATTTATTGGGTAGTCTTAAGCAAGGGCTGGTTTAAAGTCATAAATGAACTGTTTTAAATACATGAATCTGTTAGGATGACGAGGAATCGTTATATGATTCAGTAATGTCTAGTACCTTAAGATTTTGTTCCCGTTCATATGAAAGTATCATTAGACCTTAGTTAAGATTTTGCTTATTATTCAAAATACTTTGTAATGTTACCATAACCTAGCTCCCGGTGTGACATGCTAATGGGATTTTAATTAGTAGGGAATCTAGTGTTTACATGCAAGTATTCAAGAATGATAATTAACTAATATCTTTCAAAATAGTTTCTCCAAATATCATCCCATAACTTAATTAACGAAGTCTCAGCAAACACTATCTTTATTTTATCTACTTTACGTTTTACTTTTATTTCGCTTTTATTTATTTACTTGCCTAAGTTAGTTAATATAAAAACCAAAACCCCCACTATTTTATAAACTATTCACTAGTTTGAAAGCCCTCATCTGCCTCGCCTTAGTTTCAATTCAGTCGGTTTGAAGAACGACTCTAGGTCATACCTACCACTTGCTCACCCTTAGGATTAGCATTGTTAGGGAAAACTTAGGCCCCGCAATTACAAATTTAAAACAAACCCACTGCTGGTGCCCGGTTAGTAATCGTTAACGACACCGACCTGATCGGGCGCCAACAACAATCAACCTAATTAAACCACACATCTTATTAATAAGATATTAAATTTTAGAGTTTGTGCCTACATAACTTTACCTTGGAAGTGAAGAAACCGACTTAGAGTACTCGTACAGGCATGAGAAGTGGTAGTTATGTTTGCCTAAATATGAGTCAATTAGACAACCACAAAGCAAATACATGTATGTCCCTAACAATTGGTAAAAGTGAACTAACCTCAATTGAAGTCTTATACCTAATCATAATGAGCAAAAACTGATGACACATATAATGACAACATAATAATGAAGAAGACTACTCTACAAAATTAGAAGCTTATAGCACCTCTGAAACACCCGCCAATTTAGGACTTTAATTAGTGCCTAAACTACTTGTAATTACATGTATTTAGTTTTGTAATATTCTAAGTATATGTAACGTTTTGGTGTAGTTACATACACGCGTATGCGATTTGTTTAAATCGAACACTTATAAACCGGACGAGGTCCGATACTAATTAATATGGACGTTGGTGACAAACCTTTAAATAATGTGGAATTATCCAAACAAATATTATTTGTATTAATATATTGTGAAAATATATTACACGTATATCGTATCATTTAAAACACTCCAAAAGTAACGAAAGCACACGAAACACGCCCAACAAACGAGAATAACCCAAGTTATATTTTTATAATCCCTTATTAAGTGTTTTGATAAAACGCTCCATTTAGAAATATTTTCGATAAACTTTAACATAAAACACGGAACAAACATTTAATCAATCGCAAAAAGTAAAGTAAATTGAGAAACAAGAACACGTTAGCCCGAGACCCAAATGGGTCGGCCAAACCCGCGGAGCCAACCCAACCCGCGACCCATGACCCAACTACCTTAAAACCCCTTTTGTTGCTCCATTTTTCCCATTTCCACCTACTTGAAACACACTCTCCTCCTCTTTGCTCTCAAAACCGCAGCTCCAAACCACCAAAAACACCACCGAAATTCGTTCATCATCATCATTAGGAACAAGCACAAGGATCACCATCACGAGCTCTACCTCTCCATCTTTTTCGTTTTCGATTTTGAGGTATGAAACGTTAAAACTCTTTTAAATTACTTGTAACACTCTTATTTACATGCTAGAACATTTCCCCAACGAGTTTATGTCCAAAAACCGACTTAAAAAGCCGAATTTTAGAGTTTTATGCGAACAGCCCGTCTCGCGAGTCGAGATCTGTTCGTCAAACGAGGCGAGTCGAGATTCGACTCGCGAAGCCATCATGCGAATCGGAATCACCAACGAACCGAATCGACCCGCGAGTTGACTTGCGAGTCGAGTTGACCCGCGAGTCGAAATTGACTTGCGAGTCGAGTTGCCAGGTGAACCGAACTGACCCGCGAGTCGAGTTGGCCTGCGAGTCGAGTTCTCCCAGCTCGGTTCGCAGCCCACTTTGTCTTTCGAACCCGAATTCAATAATAAAAGCACTAATATGAACTAAGGTTTATCACTTGATTTTACACCGAAATTAAACTTCAGATGCGATTTTTAATAAAACAATGTAGTAGAAATAAAAATTTTCCAAGCTAACCTGGCAGCTCGACCCCAGCCAGGGGCTCTGCCCCTTGGACCCCGCCAGGGGCTGCCGCCCCCTTGGACCCCGCTACCAGGGGCGCTGCCCCCAGACCCCCATCATTAGATGTTGTAAATACTTTTCGCACTAAGTGTCAAACACTTACAGATAACGAAACCTGATTCAACGATACATACAATAATAACACTTTTGGATTATTATTACAAACCGTCACCAACGGGCCATACTTGTTTTCCAAACTATAAACGGATTACTAAACAAACACTTGGACGTTTCCTAGTTGAGTGGACAACTAGCATGGGTGATCTTTTAAGACACCAACTTATTTACTTGTTTACTTACAACCTTGTGCGTTTCGGACGCCAGAAGGTTTCAGGGTTCTGAGAACCGACATACGGACTTACGTCCGCCTTTCTTGGTTGATTTCACATACGCACTTACTAGACTCAGGTGAGTCTTACAGCCCCACTTTTACTGTTTTTATACTTTGGGGTGAGATACTTAGCAACTGTTTTACATATGAACACAATGTACTGAACTGATTACCTTACTGTATACACACAACGCATGAGTTACTTTTATCCACTGAAAGCCTCCTATTCGTAAGTTGTTAGTTATGGACTTAAGCGCGATTACTAGTAGATGGATCCATTTGGGACTGACAATCCCTGCCTGGGGTGGTAGCGCCACCACGTACTGATTTACACGTAGAAACAGGCATATTAGTATTTGTTTCGTATGAGTGTACGGATAGCACTCACGGGGGTACGTGATATATTCACACTACACGGTTAAGCTTCAACTTATGAGCTCATGGCACTGTACTGATTTACTGATTTACTTACTTTGCTTGATAGCAATACGGGTACATATTTGTGGTTCATAACAATTATTTACTGTTAAACCTGTAAGATTCACCAACCTTTTTGGTTGACACTTTTTAGCTTTGTATCTCAGGTACACCGACGGAGTAGGATCACCCCTGGACACTAGCTAGAGTCGCATGATTTCTACTTTGCATTTAACGGAGATTCTTAGCATTATCTTTTGTATATTATGATTATGTAATAGAATCTCCCGCCTTACGCGTGGGCTCTAGGGAACTATATTTTTGTAAACGAAAACACTATGTTTTCAAACATTTTATATATGGAAATGTAACTATTTTACAAACGCTGCATATAGATGTCGTTTGCTTTACTTTGTGCTGTGATATTTGATTAGTAGCACCCCAAAGCTTGCTTCCGCCAACAGTGAAAGTTGGGGGTGTTACAACCTCTTTGGATTTTCCCTGTCAATGAAAAGCTTCGAACAATGGGTCACTCGTTACATATCCACTCTAAGTTTAGATACAACGTTCCACCAATTAGCAAAGTTAGTGTATGTCTCAAAAAATTGAGAATGATCCATTACTTATAAAAATTAAGTCTACTAGGTGTTTTAAAAATATATAACTAACGTACATGTTTTCATATTAGGTGTTTATGTATAACTAACTTGTAATAGCCACTTAAAATCAAATTCTGCAAACTACAAAAATGTACTACTCGTATTAATTACAAATAAAAAACAATAGTATCTAAATACCTTTGCCTTAGAAATACAAGACTTTCCCCCAAGTAAATACGTTGCTGATTTCTAATTTGGTTTCATCAAATTGTATAAACTCCTCCAATGCGGACACTCTCATGTAACGTTTCAAAATCTTGTGAACTTTCCATAGACTTCTTTGTCATTGTTAATAAAAAGACTATTACATTAGCTGTGAAGTGATAAAATATTAGACCAACAAACATAATCAAGGAAACAATATTTTCACAGAATGTAGAGTACCATATTTCAAACTTGACTTTGATTCAAACTTGTTTTGGATCACCTTTTTAAAGGTAAAATCATCAACTTTTACGAAAAAAACTATGAGGTGCAGTCATAGAAGAAACCTGCTTTTCGTTCTCTAGCGAGCTAGCTAGATTTCAAATGATTTAGCATATCTTATCAAGCGCGGCATTTTACCATTGAATACTCCTGATCGTGTGTGCCTGTATATACACTTTCACTTGATTAATGTATATATTCAATGTATGACGTTACATATTTAGAGAAAAATTAAAGCTATCTAATAGTTATATAAGCAAAGTTGTAGAACCTGAACAAGCTTTTTTAATGCTAAAACCTTGCATATGATACAACCCAATTATTCAAAATCGTAAGATAAATATTACTTGTTGATTGTAGACAACACATTACAAATTTCATCAGAACAACCAACGAAAAGACTAGTGTAAAGACATTTTGGCTTTTACTTACCTAACAAATCGATCTCCTGCACATCGTTGATTTCTCATTCAAACTCACCTTTCTTTATCTTGAACTTTTATTTGGCTTTCACACTCTCACTTGCTTTCGACAACTTTGTCCATCCAATATTGTCTCATCGTAGGTCCACATCCTTTAGACCACCATAATCGATGGGTTCAATCTCCAAATCACAAGATATGAATGATTCTTTAATAAGTTAATTACAAGATATGAACAACATAACTGATTATTTTTTAAGACAACTAAACAAATGATTCTAAAAAAAAACTACAAGTATAATCAAAGAAAATTTGTTAAACAAAAGCAGTTTACTTTCATTCTTTCAAATTATCAAAATTACAAGTATATGTTCCTACCCGTATAAGTTATAAATATAGACATGATAAATGCCCAAAGCCCCATTATTACATACACAAAGAAATAAGCTCCAAAAATCATAGAAATAATATACATAGACACTAATTGGATAGTAACTTAGTAAATCAGTATCCATCAAATGTTTAATGAATTGGGGCTTCATAAACCCTAACTAATATAAAATCAATATCAAATCAAACAATTCATAAATCAACGGAATGAAAAACAATTGTAAGTTAGTGTGTCGTACTTGAAGGAACGTCAACGCTAGAATCCTTGCAGGAAAACAAATCATTTAGAGTTATTTTCTTCTTAGGCGATGTGAACGTCGAGTTAACCGGGATTCTTATTCAAATGATCAGTTTTGGCTTCATGAGATTTTTATGGTTGTGCTTCGAGTTGGAGAGCGTACAATTGATGAAGGAACAATTGCATATGTGTGTCAAATTTTAGATGAAATTAGAATTTTAGATGCCGCCTAATTTGGGCGCCCAATTTTAGATGGAACCAAGAAGCACTCCGTAATCCGTATGTAGATGGAGTAAATAAAAGGACCTTAATTTTATTTGATAATTAATTAATCATTCATTCTTATCTAGTCTATCTAGTTATAAGTAAAACATAAGATTAGTCTGCTTAAGATTACTTATAAGATACAAGATTATAAAGGCTATATTTATGCCTATGCACGAAACCTAAAAAAGTAACTCAAAGTTTAGGTGATAAGAATAAGATAAGATTCAAAAGTTAAATTATGAAACAAAAATGGAATGTATTTATATAGACATTTCTTTAATATATTATAATAGAGTGTATATTAGGTTGTCATTTTTAGTTTAGGCAACTCTAATCTAATCCCAACCCTCCATTGATTAACCCTTTTTAATTAAAACCATTGATAATCTCCCATGTAAATGACAACCTAAATAGTAAATGTGTATTCCTCAAAAGTCATAGTTGTCCCTTCTTAAATATTACAAATTTATTTAATTTAATTTAAGTTTATTTAAGAAAAAAAACCATAAAAACTAAAAAAAAATAAAAAGTCCGTACTTAATTTTTACATGTCTACGAATGTAAAACGCCGTACATCCTCAACCCTAGCAAACACAGATGTTCTCCCTAGCAAACACAGATGTTCTTCAAAGAATGGCATATTGGCATGGCATCACGTGGTGACGTTATTAGGGACTACAAGTGCTCACTGAATTAAAAAAATTACGTTCTTTCGCTAATACGTTGTTTCTGCTTCCTTCGATTGATTCATATATGGTACAACTTTCTCCATCCATTCAATCTACTATTTCTTTAATTTCATGGCCGTACACTAAGCGCTTTGATTTGGCTATCTTTGTTTTTGTATAACTGTGTGCAAAAAATTTTGGTTGTGGTTTTAAAGAATGCTAATGAGTTACCTCAACCTATCTTATAGAAGTACAAATGACTTGAGGTGATATTTCTTTTGGCAGTTTTCATTTAGTTTTAAAAATTGATCTAAAGAAAAAAATTGGCCATGAGTTACACAAGTTGTGGATTTACAATTTGATATGTGCATACTCAATTGTTGTGACTGGATGCTTTTTACTCTTTTAGTGAGAACTTTGCAAAATTAGTAGCAAGGGAATAAGTTAAGGTGTCAATGGAATTGCAGCTAGCAAAACCTTCAATGACCTATGAAAAAGCATGGGACTCATTTGCGAACCAATACATGTGAATTTTTTTATAACTAATATCTGCATAATTGTCATGCATACCGTTGCATTCTTTTTGTGTAGGGAACTCTTAACTGGATAGCTCTGAGAAATAGAATGATATGATTCGTCCAAGGGTTTATAGATTTCTATGTACGTTTATTGGTGGATACGACAGTTGAATGATGTAAGATATAGATAATTTTATTGCTACAGTCGGGTTTTTAATCTTCTTATTCTTTTAGTGATATACTAAACTTGCTCATTCCTTTATACACATGCTTATGAAGTTATGTTTAAGTATGAAATTCCTTTTTTTAGAGCTTTAATGGATTTATTTATACGTGAAAGACATACCACCGTCCGAGATATGCCAAGGTCAAACTAGAAGAATAGCTGGTAACACTTACAGTTGATGCAAAAGTTAACATAATAATTACTATATTTGTATATATGTTTTTTATTATCTATTTCTTTTCATACAGAATATTGGAGTTAGATGAAGGTAGTCCTATAAATAGATAATTTCAGGTAGTTTTGTTTAATCAGTTAGATATTAGTTATCGAGGTTAGTTAATATTGGAGTTAGGTGAAGGGTAGTCCTATAAATAGATAATTTCAGGGAGTTCTATTTAATTAGTTAGATATTAGTTATTGAGGTTAGTTAGCTAATGATAATTCAATAATTATTATGTGTACCATCAATATACTTGTATTTTGTTACAATTATGTATGGATTATAATCTATCACTCTGCTACAACTTCTTTGTATATTTTTAAAAATTGTTTAGTTTGACTTAAGATTAATGTGATATCTTTGACTTAAGACGATTTTTCAGTCTTTGTAGACTCTTTCGCATCATGTCTATCCAACCTCGATAGAATGCTGGCCAAGTGTGAAGAATCGAATCTCGTGTTAAATTGGGAAAAATGTCACTTTATGGTGAAGGAAGAAATAGTTTTAGGACACCGGATATCAAGATCAGGAATCGAAGTAGACAAAGCAAAAGTCGAAACCATTGCCAAACTTCCGCCGCCAACCAACGTTAAGGCCATACGAAGCTTTCTAGGACACGCTGGGTTCTACCGCAGTTTTATCAAGGACTTCTCCAAGATTTCTCGACCTATCACCCACCTTCTAGGAAAAGACATCAAGTTTGTGTTTGACAAAAACTGCGTGAAGGCTTTCAACTACTTTAAAAAGGAGCTAACCAATGTGCCAATCAACAAAATGCAAACCAAAAATACTACAAAAAGGATATTAACGCGAGTTTCCTCGTGACCGGGCTTCATTTATTAACGAGTCCAAGCGAGACTCGACCCCGTTTTCATTTGTTCTTGGGGTAAACCGCGAGTTCTTCCCACTCGCTTCCTACATCTTCTTCATGATATAACTTTAGACGATGCCCATTTACAATGAAACTTCCACCATCCTCCATGAAAAGTTCAACATATCCCGAAGGATACCCATGCTTGACCGTATAATAAGGACCGGTCCAACATGGTTTGAACTTAGGTTGCTTCAATTTGAACCGAGATTGGAATAAAAGCACTTTGTCACCCGCTTTAATTTCCTTTCTCATTTTGTAGCTTTCGGTCATGCAATACCTTTGTTCGTTCCTTGTAAAGACGTGAATTCTCATAGGCTTGCAACCTAAGCTCATCCAACTCGTGTAATTGCAACATCCTCCTTTCACCCGACTCAAGTAAATCCATATTACAATTCTTGAGCGTCCAATACGCTTTGTGTTTAACCTCAAATGGTAAATGGCATGTTTTTCCATAAAGCAACCGGTAGGGCGTTGTACCAATTGGAGTTTTGTAGGCGGTTCAAAACGCCCACAATGCATCCTCAAGTTTCTTAGCCCATATCGCCCGGTTATCTTTCACCGTCTTCTCAAGGATCCGTTTTAAAGCCCGGTTGGTGTTTTCAACTTGACCACTTGTTTGGGGGTGGTAAGAAGTTGAAAACCGGTGATTTACCCCGTATCGTTTGAGAACTTTCTCCAATTGTTGGTTATCAAAATGGCTTCCTCGGTCACTTATCAAAGCCTTGGGCATCCCAAATCGACAAAATAGACTCTTCAAGAAATCGATCACAACTCTAGCATCATTCTTTGGTAGAGCCTTGGCTTCCGCCCACTTTGATACATAATCTACCGCCACCAAAATGTACTCATTCTTGAAAGATGGAGGAAATGGACCCATGAAATCGATGCCCCATATATCAAACACCTCGCAAACTTGGATGCTAGTTTGGGGCATTTCATCTATTTTGGAGATGTTTCCTGTTCTTTGGAAAGCATCACAAGTGTGGCATAAAGTGTTTGCTTCCTTGAAAATTGTCGGCTAATAGAAACCCGCATCAAACACTTTCTTTGCGGTGACCGAGGGACCATAATGACCACCGGTTGGTCCATGGTGACATGAATCCAAGATTTCCCTAGTTTCTCCACCCGAAACACATCTTCTAACCATCCCATCCGCACAAACACGGAATAAATGAGGCTCTTCCCAAAAGTAGTGCTTCACATTAGAGAAAAATTTACTCTTCTCTTGGTGGCTCATACCCTTTCTTAAAACTCCCCCAACCAAATAGTTTGCGAAATCGGCATACCAGGGTGCCTCATCCTTCTTATCCGCATCATCACCTACTTGTAAAAGAAATTCCTCGGGAAAGGAATCATCAATGTTAGTATCGCCTTGCTTGTCAAGATTTGGATTTTCCAATCTCGAAAAGTGATCGGTGGCAAGGTTCTCGGCTCCCCTTTTATCCTTGATCCCGATGTCGAATTCTTGTAAAAGAAGAATCCAACGAATGAGACGGGGCTTAGCATCTTTGTAACACCCGCCAAATTAGGACTAGTAATTAGTGCCTAATCATATGTTAATACATGTAATTAGTTCCTTGTTAGGCTAATTAATGTATCAAATTATATATATATTGTTGAATATATACGAATATGCGATTTGGTTAAATCGTACGCAATTTAAATCGGATGTATTTCGATTCAATTATATACGAACGTTGGTGACCAATTTTATTAAATAACGCTTTCATGTCAAAAATATTATTATGATAATATTTTGTATTCATTCGTATCGTACAAACAAACCCCACACAATTTAAAAGCTTTAAAACGCGCAAATTAAATAAACAAATTTACAACTTATAACTCAAATATAAATGACTAATAAAATATTTAAATAAAATATCGCGTAATAATTTGTATTTTAAAACGTACCTTTAATATTTAAAATAATTATTTACGATTAAACGACGGAGCAAACGAACACCGCACGGAGCGGAAATGCGGGGCGAAATTGGGAGCTTAACCTCCCAATCTCACCTTCTTTCTTTCATTTCAATCTTTTCTTTCTCTCTCTTCTTTCTCTTTTTTTCTCTCTAATCACCAACCACCACCACCTCCACATCTCTCACAAAATCGACAAATAACAACATCAAACGACCTTGGATCATACTACTCTTTTGGAAGAAAACGACCACCGCATCACGATCTATCATCCTATCTTTTCGGATTTCTCATCCGACACTTTGTAAGTTTCCGACAAATCCCGACATCTCTCGATTTCTAGTGTTTTCACTTTCTAGTTGTTTGTTTATGCTTATAATGTCCCTATAAGGGTTGGGTAAAAATATGGAACCGATCGGAAACCCGAAAACATGATTTTTACTCGAAATCCGTCGAACAGCCTTAAGTGTCGCATGAATGCCAAAAACAGTATAGCGACACTACTTAAGTGCCGCTATAGCCCATACACCGTCACTTCGGTAGTGACGCAAACACACAACTATCAGCAGAAACTATGCGACACTTCGTAAGTGTCGCTATTCTCAGTACAAACCCGAACCTCATACCGTCACTCCCATAGTGACGCCTACACTATTTAACGACACTTCTCTAGTACCGCCCTTTATGTTACCCGACACTACTTTACGCCACTTCCTTAGTGCCGCCATGCCATTTTACCCGACACTCCTGTAGTGTCGCTATGTTGCACGTCACTCCTTAAGTGACGCATAAATTCTGGAAACATTTATTCTATACGACACTGCTTAAGTGCCGCAATGTTACGGCACCCGTCTCTTCTGAAGTGACGCATAAGATGATACACGACACTATCTCAGTGACACATACCCTTAAACTGACACCCATACCCGACACTTCACAAGTGACGCATAGAACATGTAAGTGACGCATATAGTGTCGCATAAAACAGCAGGTTTTCTAACTAAAATTTCACTAAGTGTCGAACTTTTACAACTTCGATTCCTTATACGATACGACTTATAAAACACTCTGGGACACTTTTGTAAGTGCAAAACATCAATAACTTGATAATAATACTTGAAGTTATTATTCCAAACTCGTCACCAACGGGTCGTACACTTTTCAAATACTTAAACATATCAACCAAATAGTGGATATTTGGACATTATAGTTGGACGAACAACTGCGGGGGTGATCTTTTAAGATACCCAATCATATTTATAACCATCGCGTGTCGTGGACACCCTCAGGTTACAAGTCTTTGGACTTCGATATTCGGCTAATCAACTTACGTTTGTTTAAACGCTTTCAGACTCAGGTGAGTCTCATAGCCCCTCTTTTTACTGTTTTACTCAGGGGTGTGATATACTGCTCAAACTTTTAACATGTGAACGCAAGTACCAAACTTTTCATATGCTACATGAGTTTTTCGAAACTAATCATTTAAAGTCCTCCGTCAGCATAGTTGTTAATACGTTGTAGCGTGAATATTAGTATATGGTACCATATAGGATTGACCCTCCTCGTCCGGGTTAGCAAGCACTAACCGGGTAAACGGACGTACTAATATTTGGGAAGACGAATGTGGATTAGGCATTCGTGGAGGCACCTCGCCCGGAATTCTCTATAGGGGACCCGGCCCTCGAGTTAAGCTCAACTATGTGCTCATGGCTGTATACACGATGATTATCATTTAATTGCTGGATGCAATTCATTATTCAAATTGCTGGATGCAATTCATTATTTAATTGCTGGATGCAATTCATTATTTAAATCTTGCGGTTCATACGATATTACTTGATTTCAAACCTGTGAGCTCACCAGCTTTATAGCTGACCTTTTAGCATATATCACAGGTACCCAGCAGTAGGATGTTTCTGCTTCAGGATTTAGCTCGAGTCAGCATACAGACGATTGAGATTTTCTTGCATTAGTATATTTTGTATAAGTACTTATGTACTGAAATCTCATTTTATTTAACTCGAGCTATGTAAAGCTTTAAATGTTGTAAACATTTCAGTTATCAATATATTTTGTTAAAACGACGCATATAGAGTCGTTTGCTATTTATCTTTGTGCTTTGTTATTGATTAGTAACACCCAAATCAAGCTTCCGCAAATCATTAAATTTGGGGGTGTTACAGATTGGTATCAGAGCCTAAGGTTATAGTGAACTAGGTTGCATTTAGTGAGCCTAGACTATGACCATTAGGCAGTATTCCTTATTAGGTATGACTGGTTCAGGGATTACAGCATACGAGTTTAATTTAACATAGCCTGATCAACTATGTACAATTAAGCAAAGATGATGTAAGATCTGAAAGTAGTTATGGCTGAACAGGGTACAATAGAAGACTCTGACCTCGAGAGAACCGAGACTTAAACATGTTTATGCTAGACACTCAATAGGCTATATTATATAGGAGCTATATGAATATAGGCCTCACTATTACTAACGCTTTGTCTCAGAAATGGCAAACATTCCATCAAATTCATCTCGTTCTCAATCCGGGTCGCAGAACCCAAGGGTAGCAAGGAGGAACAACAGGTTGCCTCGAGCTGGCCCGTATCCCACTCACATCGCCTTACCGGCTTTAGCTGCTAGGGTAAACCAACACGAGCAGCGACTTCGCACCATGGATGTCGTGTTGCAGGAAACAAACGAAAACTGGAGACTTACATCCCTTGAACGCATCGAACAAGTCTCCGACGACCTTGAAACCACAAACAACAACATGGATGTCCTTCGCAACCAAATTATAGAAATAAGGGTGGAAAATGCCCTTCTACAACAAAGGATGGAAGAATGTGAGCAACGCTCACATGAAGCAGAAAAGTATGCGCTCGGACTAACACAACGACTTGCGCTAGCAGAAGACAACGCCCGGCAAGCTAGCAGGCTGCAAACACTGTGGACCGTCTTGTCACGATGATGGAACAAGTTAATCTACGTCAAGACTAGTGTAGTATTGGCCTTGTAATCTATCCTGAAATCTAGTAACTATCTATGCGCTACTCTATAATTCGGTCGGATGTAACAATTCCCGACATCTTTTGTACACCTGTAGGATGTAACCTTTGAACTCGTATTAGCTATCAAATATTCCTTGTTGTTCAACTCATATTAATTGTCATTTTCCATGTTGATGTCATGTATTACTGCTTTCTACATGTACATCTATAATAAATACAACTTTCCTACGAAATCTCATGTATCTTCATTTCTTTTATTGAAGAATCATGCCGCCAAAGACACGACCTTACACCGATGCGCAGATTACGTCACTCATAACCCAGGCTGTTACTGAAGCCTTGGCTCGCAATACCCCACCCAACTCCACAAGAAACAGCGATACCGCTGGAACCTCTGCCGTCAAACCTTGTTCTTACAAGGACTTTCAAAGCTGCAAACCCTCGAGCTTCAAGGGTTATGAAGGAGCCATCGGACTGATCAGATGGTTCGAGAAAATGGAAACTGTTTTCCGTGTTAGTAAATGCGCGGAGAACGACAAAGTAAACTTCGCCACCTGCTCTCTTGAAGATGATGCCCACTCTTGGTGGAATTCATATACCCAATCAGTGGGTGCTGGCATTGCCTACCAACTCACTTGGGAGGAATTGAAAGCGAAACTCACTGTCAAGTACTGCTCAATCGCCAAACTCCAAAAGCTAGATGAGGAGTTCTGGAACTTAAAGGTTCAGGGTGGTGATATCGATGGTTATACCACCAGGTTTCAACAACTAGCTGCCCTCCGCCCAGCTATGGTGAGCACTGAACCTGATAAAATCAGGAAGTATGTTCTTGGTCTCCCTGATCCTGTTCGGGGACACGTCATCTCTTCAAAACCAACCACCATTGACGGTGTGATCTTATTGGCCCAAGACTTGATGTCAATGAGCCAAGATTCTGAACCACCCACTTCATCCTCTCACAACAACAAACGCAAGTGGTCTGACTACCACAACAACCACTCCAACCAACAAAACAAGAAAACTGACACCATCAAAGCTTACAACACCACCACTGACATCGTCCGGGGCTACACTGGGAGCAAACCTTATTGTTCCAAGTGCAGTCGCCACCATGAAGGCTCCTGTGGTCCCTTTTGCAACAATTGCAAGAGGTACGGCCACCTCACCAAAGACTGCCGCGCTCCCTCCAACAACAATTCCAACAACAACACCAGACCACCCAAGGTATGCTTTGAGTGTGGGAAACCTGGGCATTTCAGGGACTCGTGCCCAAAACTGAGGAACAACAACAACAACCGCAACAACAGCAACAACAACAACAACACCCGCAGCAGAGCTTTCGTCATCAAATCTGGGGACGCCCGCCAAGACCCGAATGTGGTCTCGGGTATGTTCCTCCTCAACAACTTAACTGCTTCTGTTCTATTTGATACTGGTGCTGATAGAAGCTTTATCTCCGATGATTTTTACCCATTACTTGACATCACTCCTGTTGCCTTAGATGTTAAGTACACTGTAGAGCTAGCAAATGGAAAACTTGTAGAAACCACCAGTGTGATACCTAATTGCACTTTAAACCTAGCTGACGAAACCTTTTCGATCGACCTTATACCCATTGAAATCGGAAGTTTCGACGTCATTATTGGAATGGACTGGTTGTCCAAACATCGAGCTGAAATCGTTTGTCACGATAAAATTGTCCGTATCCCACTCGCCGTTGGTGGAACCTTGATCATACAGGGGGAGACCGGTGGGACGGGAGTCAATATAATCTCCTGCTTAAAAACTCGAAAATTTCTGAGAAAGGGTTACCCTGCCATACTCGCACACATCACCGAGAAGAAGTCGGAAGAGAAGCGACTTGAGGATGTGCCAATTGTTAGAGACTTTCTCGAAGTCTTTCCGGAAGAACTACCTGGTCTACCTCCACCTAGACAGGTTGAGTTCTCATTTGATCTCGTGCCGGGTGCCGCACCGGTGGCCCGCGCACCGTACCGTTTAGCCCCATTCGAGCTTCAGGAGTTGTCCTCTCAGTTACAGGAACTTCTGGATCGAGGATTCATTAGACCGAGTTCTTCACCTTGGGGAGCTCCGGTCCTATTTGTCAAAAAGAAGGACGGTTCTTTCCGAATGTGCATCGACTACCGAGAATTGAATAAATTGACCGTCAAGAACCGTTATCCACTTCCTCGCATTGATGATCTATTCGACCAACTTCAGGGTTCAAGTTTCTACTCAAAAATCGACCTGCGATCAGGTTATCATCAGTTACGAGTTCGCGATACCGATATTCCAAAAACTGCTTTCAGAACTCGTTACGGGCACTATGAATTCCAAGTGATGCCCTTTGGTCTAACCAACGCACCGGCTGTATTCATGGACCTCATGAACCGAGTGTGCAAACCTTACCTCGATAAGTTTGTCATTGTCTTTATTGATGACATACTCATTTACTCGCGCAACGAGCAGGAACATGCGCAACACCTTAAGACTATCCTTGAACTACTTAGACACGATGAGCTTTACGCTAAATTCTCTAAGTGTGAGTTCTGGATTCAAACCGTTCAATTTCTTGGTCACGTGATCGACAGTTAGGGAATTCACGTGGACCCATCAAAGATCGAGGCTATCAAAGACTGGCAAGCACCCACCTCTGCAACTGAAGTACGACAATTCTTGGGTCTTGCTGGGTACTATCGGCGATTTATCGAAAATTTCTCTAAAATAGCTCAACCACTCACGGTACTGACTCAGAAGGATAAAAGGTTCGATTGGACCGAAAAACAAGAGTCAGCGTTCCAACTTTTGAAACAAAAGCTTTGCAGTGCTCCAATTCTATCCCTACCCGAAGGCATCGATGACTTCGTGGTATACTGCGATGCTTCTCACCAAGGTCTTGGTTGCGTGCTGATGCAATGAGACAAGGTCATTGCTTATGCCTCACGACAGCTGAAAATTCACGAAAAGAACTACACCACTCATGATCTCGAACTTGGAGCTGTCGTTTTTGCTCTCAAAATCTGGAGACATTATCTCTACGGCACTAAGTGCACTATCTTTACCGATCATAAAAGTCTCCAACATATCTTCGATCAGAAGGATCTCAATATGAGGCAACGTCGATGGGTCGAGTTGCTTACCGATTACGATTGCGAGATCAAGTACCATCCAGGGAAGGCTAATGTTGTAGCCGATGCCCTCAGCCGAAAGGAACGACCAAAACCACTTCGAGTCCGAGCCCTCAGTATGACCATTCATAACGACCTTACCGTTCAGATTCATACCGCTCAGATCGAAGCCCTGAAACCGGAAAACATCAAAAATGAAGCCTTGCGGGGCATTGACAAACAATTTGAAATCAAACCTAACGGAATTAGGTATTTCTCAAACCGAATCTGGTTGCCTAGTTTTGGGAACCTAAGAGACTTGGTGATGGACGAGGCTCACAAGTCTAAATATTCTATTCATCCGGGATCCGATAAAATGTACCACGGTATCAAGGAATTTTATTGGTGGCCAAACATGAAAGCCGAAATCGCCACTTATGTCAGCAAGTGTCTTACTTGCTCGAAAGTCAAAACCGAACATCAGAAACCTCCTGGTTTACTCCAACAACCTGAAATCCCTGAATGGAAATGGGATCAAATTGCCATGGATTTCATAACCAAACTACCCAAGTCGTCGAGCGGTTGCGATACCATTTGGGTGATCGTCGATCGTCTCACCAAATCTGCTCATTTCCTGGCAATCAAAGAAAACGATAAAATGGAACGCCTTACACAAATCTACATCAAGGAAATCGTTTCTCATCACGGTGTTCCAGTCTCAATCATCTCTGACAGAGATGCCCGTTTCACTTCTCACTTTTGGCAATCACTTCAGAAAGCTATGGGTACCCGTCTCGATATGAGTACCGCGTACCATCCTCAAACCGATGGCCAAAGTGAACGAACCATTCAAACACTGGAAGACATGCTACGAGCCTGCGTAGTTGATTTCGGTACAAACTGGGAAAGACATTTACCGTTGTGCGAATTCTCGTACAATAACAGTTATCATGCCAGCATTAAGGCTGCACCTTTTGAGGCACTGTACGGTCGTAAGTGCCGATCACCGATCTGTTGGACTGAAGTGGGAGATAGTCAACTCACTGGTCCTGAACTCATACACGCCACCACTGAGAGAATTGTGGAAATTCAAAACAGACTCAAAGCCGCACGTGATCGTCAGAAAAGTTATGCTGACGTGAGACGTAAACCACTCGAGTTCCAAGTTGGGGATCGAGTTCTCTTAAAAGTATCGCCTTGGAAAGGCGTCATCCGTTTTGGCAAACGTGGGAAGTTGAATCCCAGATACATCGGGCCTTTTGAGATCCTTGAACGGATTGACCCCGTAGCCTATCGATTGCAGCTGCCATCCGAACTCAGCATCGTGCACCCTACTTTTCATATTTCAAACTTGAAGAAGTGTCTGTCTGATGAGACACTTATTATTCCACTAGATGAAATTCGTGTTGACGATAAACTTCATTTCGTTGAGGAACCCGCTGAAATTATGGACCGTGAGGTCAAACAACTGAAACAAAGTCGTATTCCCATCGTCAAGGTCAGATGGAATTCGCGGCGTGGTCCGGAATTCACCTGGGAACGGGAAGACCAAATGCTACTCAAATATCCTCAACTCTTCGCTGATTCCACATCAAACACGACTTCGAGCTAAATTTCGGGACGAAATTCTTCTAACAGGGGGAGAATGTAACACCCGCCAAATTAGGACTAGTAATTAGTGCCTAATCATATGTTAATACATGTAATTAGTTCCTTGTTAGGCTAATTAATGTATCAAATTATATATATATTGTTGAATATATACGAATATGCGATTTGGTTAAATCGTACGCAATTTAAATCGGATGTATTTCGATTCAATTATATACGAACGTTGGTGACCAATTTTATTAAATAACGCTTTCATGTCAAAAATATTATTATGATAATATTTTGTATTCATTCGTATCGTACAAACAAACCCCACACAATTTAAAAGCTTTAAAACGAGCAAATTAAATAAACAAATTTACAACTTATAACTCAAATATAAATGACTAATAAAATATTTAAATAAAATATCGCGTAATAATTTGTATTTTAAAACGTACCTTTAATATTTAAAATAATTATTTACGATTAAACGACGGAGCAAACGAACACCGCACGGAGCGGAAATGCGGGGCGAAATTGGGAGCTTAACCTCCCAATCCCACCTTCTTTCTTTCATTTCAATCTTTTCTTTCTCTCTCTTCTTTCTCTTTTTTTCTCTCTAATCACCAACCAGCACCACCTCCACATCTCTCACAAAATCGACAAATAACAACATCAAACGACCTTGGATCATACTACTCTTTTGGAAGAAAACGACCACCGCATCACGTTCTATCATCCTATCTTTTCGGATTTCTCATCCGACACTTTGTAAGTTTCCGACAAATCCCGACATCTCTCGATTTCTAGTGTTTTCACTTTCTAGTTGTTTGTTTATGCTTATAATGTCCCTATAAGGGTTGGGTAAAAATATGGAACCGATCGGAAACCCGAAAACATGATTTTTACTCGAAATCCGTCGAACAGCCTTAAGTGTCGCATGAATGCCAAAAACAGTATAGCGACACTACTTAAGTGCCGCTATAGCCCATACACCGTCACTTCGGTAGTGACGCAAACACACAACTATCAGCAGAAACTATGCGACACTTCGTAAGTGTCGCTATTCTCAGTACAAACCCGAACCTCATACCGTCACTCCCATAGTGACGCCTACACTATTTAACGACACTTCTCTAGTACCGCCCTTTATGTTACCCGACACTACTTTACGCCACTTCCTTAGTGCCGCCATGCCATTTTACCCGACACTCCTGTAGTGTCGCTATGTTGCACGTCACTCCTTAAGTGACGCATAAATTCTGGAAACATTTATTCTATACGACACTGCTTAAGTGCCGCAATGTTACGGCACCCGTCTCTTCTGAAGTGACGCATAAGATGATACACGACACTATCTCAGTGACACATACCCTTAAACTGACACCCATACCCGACACTTCACAAGTGACGCATAGAACATGTAAGTGACGCATATAGTGTCGCATAAAACAGCAGGTTTTCTAACTAAAATTTCACTAAGTGTCGAACTTTTACAACTTCGATTCCTTATACGATACGACTTATAAAACACTTTGGGACACTTTTGTAAGTGCAAAACATCAATAACTTGATAATAATACTTGAAGTTATTATTCCAAACTCGTCACCAACGGGTCGTACACTTTTCAAATACTTAAACATATCAACCAAATAGTGGATATTTGGACATTATAGTTGGACGAACAACTGCGGGGGTGATCTTTTAAGATACCCAATCATATTTATAACCATCGCGTGTCGTGGACACCCTCAGGTTACAAGTCTTTGGACTTCGATATTCGGCTAATCAACTTACGTTTGTTTAAACGCTTTCAGACTCAGGTGAGTCTCATAGCCCCTCTTTTTACTGTTTTACTCAGGGGTGTGATATACTGCTCAAACTTTTAACATGTGAACGCAAGTACCAAACTTTTCATATACTACATGAGTTTTTCGAAACTAATCATTTAAAGTCCTCCGTCAGCATAGTTGTTAATACGTTGTAGCGTGAATATTAGTATATGGTACCATATAGGATTGACCCTCCTCGTCCGGGTTAGCAAGCACTAACCGGGTAAACGGACGTACTAATATTTGGGAAGACGAATGTGGATTAGGCATTCGTGGAGGCACCTCGCCCGGAATTCTCTATAGGGGACCCGGCCCTCGAGTTAAGCTCAACTATGTGCTCATGGCTGTATACACGATGATTATCATTTAATTGCTGGATGCAATTCATTATTCAAATTGCTGGATGCAATTCATTATTTAATTGCTAGATGCAATTCATTATTTAAATCTTGCGGTTCATACGATATTACTTGATTTCAAACCTGTGAGCTCACCAGCTTTATAGCTGACCTTTTAGCATATATCGCAGGTACCCAGCAGTAGGATGTTTCTGCTTCAGGATTTAGCTCGAGTCAGCATACAGACGATTGAGATTTTCTTGCATTAGTATATTTTGTATAAGTACTTATGTACTGAAATCTCATTTTATTTAACTCGAGCTATGTAAAGCTTTAAATGTTGTAAACATTTCAGTTATCAATATATTTTGTTAAAACGACGCATATAGAGTCGTTTGCTATTTATCTTTGTGCTTTGTTATTGATTAGTAACACCCAAATCAAGCTTCCGCAAATCATTAAATTTGGGGGTGTTACAATCTTGTTTTGCAAAAAAGATACTTGAGAGCCAAGTGGTCGGTGAAAACAATGGTCTTTGATAAAACAAGTTATTGCCTAAATTTATCAAAGGTAAACACCACGGCAAGCAACTCTTTCTCGGTTGTGGTGTAGTTTTGTTGGGCTCCATTCAATGTCTTACTAGCAAAATAGATTGGTTTAAAATGGTTATCCACTCTTTGTCCTAGGACGGCTCCTAGGGCAAAGTCACTAGCATCACACATAAGTTCAAATGGTTTGGACTAATCGGGAGAAATTATGATGGGTGCTTTGGTCAATTGGTCTTTCAACGTGTCAAAGGCACTCAAACATGGTCCATCAAACACAAAGGGGGCTTCTTTTTCAAGAAGTTTGGTCAATGGTCTTGTTATTTTTGAAAAATCTTTAATAAATCTCCGGTAAAAACCGGCATGACCTAAGAAACTTCTAATACCTTTCACATTGGTGGGTGGAGGTAGTTTGGCAATAACGTCAATTTTAGCTTTATCAACCTCAATTCCCAACCCCGACACTTTGTGTCCCAAGACAATGCCCTCTTTTACCATAAAATGGCACTTTTCCCAATTTAAAACTAAATGACCCCTCTCACACCTCTCAAGCATTTTATCCAAGTTGGATAGACATGCGTCAAATGAGTTTCCGAACACGGAAAAGTCATCCATGAAAACTTCCATGGAGGTCTCAACCATGTCGTGAAAGATGGCGATCATGCACCTTTGAAAGGTGGTCGGGGCATTGCATAGCCCGAAAGGCATTCGCCGGTATGCATAGGTTCCAAAAGGGCAAGTGAACGTGGTTTTCTCTTGATCCTCGGGGTCTATGGGGATTTGAAAATACTTCGAGAATCCATCAAGAAAGCAATAAAACTCATTCCCCGCTAGTCTTTCCAACATTTGGTCAAAAAAGGTCAAGCGAAAATGGTCTTTTCTAGTTGCGTCATTCAATTTTCTATAATCGATACAAACATGCCACCCGGTCATGGTCCTAGTGGGTACCAACTCATTTTTATCATTGGTCACAATGGTCATACCCCCTTCTTCGGTACACAATGTACCGGACTAACCCATGAACTATCAGAGATGGGGTAAATGATACCCACATCAAGAAGCTTGATCACCTCTTTCTTGACGACATCCTTCATGTTCGGGTTAAGTCTCCGTTATCTTTGGACAACGGGTTTCACATCATCTAAAAAATTGATTTTATGTTTGCAAAATGATGGACTTAGTCCCGGAATGTCAGATGTGCGCCAAGCAAATGCTCCCTTGTGAGCCCCTAGCACATTTAACAATTTAACTTTTTCATCATTCAAAAGGAAAGAGGATATGATTACGGGTAGTAGATTTTCCTCATGAAGGTAAGCATACTCCAAGTGGCTAGGGAGTGTTTTAAACTCCTAGTCTCTTGGTGGATCCTCCAAAGACGTCTTTATCCTCATGTGATCATCCCCGCTTAATTATTCAAAGCTTTCATCCTCGACTTGCTCATCCTCCTCAAAAGCATCACCCATGCTCATTACTAACTCTTCCTCGGTCATTCTTTCAACACTTGATTCCAACAATTCAACAAGCTCCGATTCCATGCCAAGTAAGCTTTGCAACTCTTCATCCATCGCTTCATCTATCACATCAATTCTAAAAGAAGAATCGTCAGTAGAATAAGGATGCTTCATGGCCTTGTCGACCGTGAAAGCAATCCTTTCTTGTCCTACTCCTAAGGTCAATTTTTTATCCTTTACTTGGATGATAGCATCCGTGGTGTGTAAAAAGGGTCTTCCTAAAATCAAGGGCACTTTACTATACTCTTCCATTTCGAGGATCACAAAGTCAACCGGGAATGCAATTTAGCCAACTTCTATCAACATGTTTTCCGCAATCCCAACGGGATATTGGAATGACCTATCGGCTAGTCTTATGCTCATACGTGTGGGTGTCAAAGATCCTAGGGCCAATTTAGCATAAAGAGAATATGGCATCAAATTAATACTAGCACCTAGGTCGGAAAGTGCATCACAAGTAATTATTTTACCCAAGGTGCATGAGATGATGAAACTCCCGGGATCACCAAGCTTTGGTGGAATTTGATTTTGAACAAGAGCGGAGCATTCCTTATTCAAGAACATTGCCGATGCTTCTGATAGCTTATCTTTGTTGCTCACAAAATCCTTGTTGAATTTGGCATAATTCGGCATCCCCGCTAACACATCAACCAAAGGCACATTGTAACTAATGGCCTTGATCATGTCCACAAACTTTCCATATTGAGCCGCAATCTTCTCTTTCTTTAACAGTTGAGGATAAGGGATTTTTGGCTTGTATGCTTTGACAACCGGTGTAGGTGACACCGGTGTAACCGTTGGTGGAGTTGCATCAACTTGTTCTTCAATCTCTTCCTCCTACTCATCCTGCAAAATAGGGTTAGAAATATTTCTATTCTTGACTTGAGGTGGTGGAAGTTCCTTCCCGCTCCTTGTGGTGATAACATTTACGTGTTCGTTTCTTGCGGGTGGTGGTTGGTATGGTTTTGATCCACTTGTGGATGTTTGCCTCGGGTTTTGTTAGGTGTTGCTTGGTAAACCACCGGTTGGTCTACTACTTTGTCCCTCCGACAAACGATCCATCTTTCGTTCCAAATCTTGTATGGATACTTGTTGATTCTTTTGGCCTTGCTCCATGCTTAACCTTATATTTGTCATTTGGGCCTTCAATCTTTCGGTAATAGCATCTTGTTTTGCCATGAACTCTTTCATCATTTGCTCCATTGGTGATAGAGTAGGCTCTTGTCTTTGGGCCGGCGGTGGGTTGTTGTCTCTTGGTGGGTTTTGGTTTTGGTTTTGAGATGGATTGTAGTTTTGACTTTGGGTTTGGTTGTAGCTTGGGTTGGGTCGAGAAAATCGGTTTCCTTGATTGTAGTTTCCTCCTTGGTATCCTCCCGAATTTCTATTTTGGTAACCACCCTGTTGGTAGTTTCCCCCTCTTTGATAATTGCCTTATTGGAGAAAATTCACATCTTCCTCATCTCCCATGATCGGTTGATCATCTTGCATACAACTTACCGTGGCATGATTACCACCACACTTACCACATCCATCTCTAAGCTCTTTAATCTCACCCTTGAGAGTTTTAATTTGCGAATCAAACTTAGAAGAAATTGCCTTCAATTCCTTCATCATGGCCGAATTATCCGAGCTTCCACTACCACGACTTCCTTCCGCGAAGGCAACATGCTTTCTCACCGGCTTCCCTCCTTTGTCTTTCGCCCAATTCAAACTTTGAGTGACTTTATCCTCAAGTACCTTCCAAGCTTCATTAGGTGTCTTGTATAGAAACAAGCCTCCTCCCGAAGCATCTAAAACATTTGCCGATTGGGTGTCAAGACCACTGTAAAACAATGTGATGATTTCCACTTTTGACAACCCATGGCCATGACAATTTCTTAGCATATCCTTCAACCGAGACCATGCTTCTACCAAAGTCTCTCCTTCTTGTTGCTTGAAAGCTTGAATTTCATTCAACAACCTTTCGGCCAAAGCCGAAGGATAATACCGACTAATAAAAGCTTCTTTCATTTCTTCCCATGTTCTAATGGTGTTGGGCTCTAACTCTTGATACCAAATCTTGGCCTCACCACATAAGGACATTGGAAAAGTCCTTAACCGGATCACTTCATCCATATTCGCCCCATATTTAAAGTACTCCCCAATTTCTAGAAAACTTGCTATGTGTTTATGCGGATCGGCCCGCACTCTTCCATCGAATTGGGTGTCCTTGATGAGTTGCATGTGATGTCCCTTTAGAGAGAAATTGTTGTTCTCGACATTTTGCCTTCAAATGGCTGACTCGGGTGTAGGGGCAACGGTCCTTGTCCGTGACTAAATAGGTGTATCATCCTCATCCGCCATCTCGTACTCACTCACAACAACTTCTTCCTCTTCGTGTTGTGATATTAGTTCGTCTTCAAAGGTTTCCTCAACAAGGATGTTTCCCGAAGATGTTTCCGTATCCGTTTGACTACTAGTTGAATCCGTCGGTTTTTGCTTTGGTTTCTTCCTTCGCTTCTTCTTGGTGGTTTTCTCCGGATTGGACAAAGGACTAAGAAGCTCTTTACCGGAGCTCCTTGTGTCCATCCACTACCAAACAAACCTGTAAGAGCACAAAAGATAAAACCGTCAAATACACCGGCGCAACACAATTAAAAGTAACTTTCCAAGAATAAATTCCTAGAAAGGGTCAATTAATCACACTTAAAATAAGATCTAAAACACAAGATTCCCCGGTAGCGGCGCCAAAAACTTGATGTGTTAAATCTAGTTATAAAATTTATCGTTGAAAAGTAAACAAGAAGGTACCGTGCTAGACCAAAACACAACCGGGCAGTGGACCCTATCGCGTAGTAGTATAGTTTGGTAAGTTTGGGTTCGAACACAGGGAACTTAGTTTTTAGATAAAATAAGTCAAGTGTGAGTAATTTAGAAAGTAAAAATAAAAGTTGGGGGTTTTGTGACCGAGTTGTCACGATGCTTAAAACTACAATCTTAAAATTAGAACAAGGCAAGTGGACTCTTAAGAATCAAAGTGATTGATTGAAAACTTTCGTATATTAAAAACAATACTTGCTTGGACTATTTCACTAGTAATTTCGGGGTGAAAGGTTATAACTGATTAAATATATTCTAAAGTGAATATCATTTGAACAAAGGCTTAACATTCGCCATCACCTAATGTTCAAGTTCAATTCAAGGCCTTAAGACTTAATCAAGTAAGGACATTCGCCATGGTTACCAAATTGCACGTTTGAGCTTAATATATCTAGGTTGTTCCAAATTTACATCCGCAAATTAGTTCAATCATTTAAAGACAAACAATTGATAGTAAATTACTCAACAAAAGACGTTCGCCATATTTACTAGCAATTCACCAAATGAGTTTAGATAAATGTTTAAAAGCTCAAATACACAAGTTTAATAGATCAAACAAAACGACCAAAGATTTGGTTCACAATTCATCAAACGAAAGCCATTCGACATATTCGCCACTTATATAAATTTAGCTCAATTATTTCACTTATACCAATTTTGTAACCACAAACAAGGTTTTCATTTGCACTTAGACATACAAAATCATAAATATTTCTCACAAACAACAAACGTTCGCTAAAGTTGCTTGGTTAAAATACAAACAAGTTTCAACAATTACAAGAGCTAAATTCATACAGGTAAGATGATAAACTATGAACCTTAGCATAATCAAACACCAAAGATGAATCATCCCTAATCAACTAGCTAGTTCATCCAAACAAGTATATGAGGAACTAGCCACTCATAATCAGAACCATCATGCAACAACAATAAATACTTGAATAAATCATAAATTACTTGAAACTAAATGGAATAAAAATTATACCAAAGTGATTACACCACAAATGGAAACAAGTGTTCTTGATGAAATTGTTGCTAGCTTGATCTTCTCCATGAATTTTCAAGTGAAATACAAGTAGAATAAGTGAAGGAGTTGGTGATTTTTGTGAAGCAAAATGGAGTGGAGAGGTATTTGGGTCGTGGCTTTTTCCTGAGAGAAAAACCCAGATGAAAAGTAAAGTGGTATGATGATGAGATCTCCCCTGATGATATTTTTTTTAGGGTTATAAAACCTATCCCAAAATAATATTTTCATCTGGAGTGTAAAAGGTGAGCGGGAATAGCATGGACCAGGAATTGGTTGGAGCATTTAATGCTTCTCCATTAAAAATTGCACACGCACCTAAAACCCATCAGACATCGAGCTCTTTTATCCCGCAGAGAAGATCTACAGTGGCCCGCCAATCTACCCGATCGGCTCAGTGAATCCAGCCGATCGGCTCGATATTGTTACCTGATCGGCTCTGTGAAGATAGCCGATCGGCTGCTTCATCTTCAACCCAAGCTTCAACTCGGGGCAAGCTGCTGTAAAGGATTTGAACTAAATGAACCATTCGGCTGATTTGAGCCGATCATCTGGACAAGCTGAACCGATCGGCTTAGGGGCATAGCTGATCGGCTATGAGACAATTTTCAGTCCAGCTCAGACCAACTCCAAACTTTATCAAATCTTCACCAATTTGCATGCTTTTCCAGCTTTTCCACCTGAGATACATTTCCAAATAAAATAAGTATCGAAAGTTCATGAAATCTACTCAAATATATATGCAAAACAATGATATCGCGACATATTTATATAGACAAAATGAGCGATATCAGACGGAACATTGACCCTTTTGCTCAACTGCCCTGTTACGGAACAGTAAGTCTATGGAGATAACTCCTGGGTGCATGAATAAGGTAGCAAACCGCCATAAAGAAAATTCTGACCTTTTTTAACACCTAAGCCTAAATGTGTCATCTAAATGTGTACTGGTTATTTATAGGGGTGTTCATCGGTTCGGTTTTCGGTTTCCTCGGTTTATGCGGTTCGGGTTATTCGGTTTTGATTTTTTTTTTTAGCAAAACCGAAAAACGAACCGAAAACCGAATATTTCAAAATTTTTAATTTTTTTAATTGTTAATCGGTTTCGACTCGTAATTTTTCATGTGTTAGGGTTTTACTAGAAATGAAAATGAAAGACGTGAAGTTAATTTAAGGTTTAAATGTAAATTTACTTGTTTAGAAATTCTAAATATCACACATATACTACATATATTAATAATTTAATATATTATTAAATTGAACTCGGTTTTGAATTCGGTTTTTTGTTAAACCGAATTCAAAAATTCAAAACCGAAAACTGAACCGAAAACCGAATTCAAAAACCAAAACCGAACCGAACCGAACCGAAAACCGAATTTGAATTAGGTTCGGGTTTTTTTCGGTTTTAATTCGGTTCTGTTTTCGGATTAAACGGTTTCAAACCAAATATTGAAAACCCCTAGTTATTTAACTATGTTATTCTAAACTATCGGTTATGTAGAGTTAAGGGGTTTAAGCATCTGGGAATATAGCCGACTTCTTGCTTTCTTTTCAAAACTCATATTCTATCACTTAAGCACACATACTTCCGTCATGAATTAGACCCTCATTTACAATCAGTCGTTCATCCCTAGGTATAGTGATAGTGTACACTGCATTAAGTATTTCCACAGTTTTCTAAGCCTAGATAGACTCACGGTGTACACTACTTTAATATGTTTAGCATTTCCACAGTTTATATGATACCTAGACCATGTTCTATAAGGGTGACTTCTAGGTAATCCACGATGAGATAAACCTACGGCATTTCCTTACTCTACCAGTGGTATTTTGTGACACCCCGCAACTTCGACATAATTATAAAGTAAATGGCACGCATTTTAGGCTAACTCCCTACTTGAGTGAATTCACAACACATTTTAGAGGTAAGTCTAGCAAAGCCCAACTAGTTAATACGCGTAGTATTACATATTTTGCGACTCGTATAAATACGTACAAAACAATTGGATCAAACGCAACAAAATATACGACTGTTGGTGAACTAATTATTTAATAAAACGAAATTATTAAATAACCTTAACGTTTACTAAATATTATGTTTATAATATTTACAAAGTACTTTATAACGTATAACGTTTAATTCGTAAACTGAAACAACTCAAAACAGATTCGTAAAAATAAAAATAAAACAAAGTTATAAATTATACGATTCAACTAAATTATTTATATAAAACATCTCAACTAAAAATATATTCGATAATACATTTAAAACCTTACCGTTTAAAATATTCTAACGTTTAACGATCGGGTAAACGAACACGGGTAAAATACCACAAATTTGGGACAAAGTCCCCTCCCTTTTTGGACCCCGAAAGCGGCTCCACCTCCCACCCTCATTTTCATTTCACCTTCTCTCTCTCTACTCTCATTCTCTCTCAAACCTCTCTCTAAAAATCACTAAAACTACCACAAAAATGACCTCGAATCACTTAGCTTCTTTGGAATAAAACACTCACGGGATCACGATCTACACTTCTATCTTTTCGGAATTCAAAACCGACACGCGTAAGTTTCTGACACTTTTTGAAAACTCTTAGATTTTGGTATTTTCTTTGTTATTTCATGTTTATAATGATTAATATACCATGTATTAGTCTTATATCAACTTATTATGCCCAAAAATCCCTTGAAAAATGCTTTAAGAATCGAAATCCACACAAAAATCGAGAACAGCTCGTTCTGCGGATCGAGATCGATTTTCGCGAGTCGAGATTTGGACTTGCGGGTCGACTTGACTTGCGGATCGACTTGACTTGCGGGTCGACTTGACGTGCGGATCGACTTGACTTGCGAGTCGACTTGACCTGCGGATCGACTTGACTTGCGAGTCGACTTGACCTGCGGATCGACTTGACTTGCGGATCCACTTGACTTGCGGATCCACTTGCGAGTTGACTTTTTAACTGAGAGTTGACTTTTTGAAATAGTGCATTTTTGATCCTAAACGATGAATTTTGACACATTTGGACATATATACATATATATATATGTGTGTGTGTGTGTGTGTGTACTTTCGGATAAAATAACAGAAAATTTAAGGATATTTTCACGCTAATCATTAAACATCTTCAAGAATCAAACCTTTATGATATAACTCGCACATGAAACACATATACTTTGGGAAGTATACAACACAAAAAATATAATAATAATACTTTAAATTATTATTACGAAAACTCACCAACGAGCTGTACATGTTTTCCAAAACATAAACGTATAGACAAACATGTGGACATAACTTGGTTGTACGAACAGTAGCATGGATGGTCAACTTAGACATCCACATACTTATTAAATCTCATACGTTTAGGGCGTTAGGAGATTTCAGACTATACTTGGGTTTAGGCTTTGCTAGCACTCGAACATACTTAACTCAACAGGTGAGTTCACAGCCCCTACTTTTACCGTTTAACTACTTTGAACAGGGGTGGAAAACATAGTCAACTGCTTTTACTTACATGATTGTATACTTGTTTTACTCGAACGATTAGAGTACTTGAAACTGTTAAACTCTTACACTTATTGATGTTTATGAAATAACGTTTTCAGACTATAAACTACTACAAACGAGTTAAACTATATTTGATAAACGGAGAACGACCGGTACTGTTTTAGAGACGCTGGAGGACGTCCAACAACACTTTTTACTAAACTGATTAAGAAGTCCCTACGTCTTGGGCACGCATACAATATTTCTACTACTTGAGCAACTATTTGGTCCTACTGACATTGACCGGATCCTACTGACATGGATCCAGGGACACTGACACTCCCTACTATATGAACCCTACTGACATGGGTACTAGATCCTACTGACATGGATCAAGGGACACTGACTCTCCCTACTATTCTAGTTTTACCCTTCTGACTTGGGTACTCGATCCTACTGACTTGGATCAGGGATACTGACTTTCCCATGAAACATTTTATAGGATACTGACATTCCTACTACAACTTATACTGAAATTTGGGCGACATCCTAACGTAAGACATCTCGGATTAGGATACGTACTTTCCTACAAAACATACTTGGAAATAGGATACTACTTTCCTACAACTACTAGGATACGAACATTCCTACAAACAACTACTTGCAAACGTATTTGGTTTAGCGAACTGTACTTGCAAACATAAAACCTGTGAATTCGCTCAACCATGTGTTGACTTTTTACTATGTTTTTCAGGGAATTAGCAGCACACGTAAGGACCGCCTGCACATATGGAACATAGGCGACCCTCGAAGCTTTAGGATACCAACTTTTGACAATGGGATTTCTTTAGTATAACTAAAAGTGTTTTAGTCATATTTCTGAAATCTAGTTTTGTAAAGCAGTAATTACTTTATACGATTCGGTGAATTGTCAACTTTTGTAAATTATTAACTTTGGCATCTTAATATATATGTTCTGTTGTAATCATATGCTCTGATACGTATGCATGTACAATGTTGGCGTCATTACCCCCATACTTAACTAAATGCTTCCGCTAAACACAATAAACGAATTTGGGGGTGTGATAGATTGGTATCAGAGCCATTGGTTATAGCAAACTAGATTTCTTAGGTGACTTAGAGACCTTAGAGACCTAGACTATAGCCTTGGCTAGAACGCACATGCATACACACATTTGCATACGTCTAACGTCGTTACGACACATCGATACACGTGATTCCTTCGTCGAACCGTACTATGTCTGAACTGTTCACTTTCATTCAAAACTCATATGAACCTGATCGTATTAAGCGGTTGATGAAAAGAAGTATGTATTTAGCATCATATAATGACGCCTGGCCAACGTGATTATATTATACTAAGTACATATGGCCGTTTCATAGTCGTAAGATACGTGATGGGAATCCTGTTGGTTCTTCTAAACATTTGATAACTAAAAATATGTGAAACCTCATTCTTCACATTCTTTTTATTGGCATTGACTTCTGCATTTCCTTCATCGCAGAACGTCATCATGCCGCCTAAACAAAGAAAGACCCGAAACAGTCGCCGAACGGATACACCTCCTGTCAACGAAACCACCGAGCAAATCATTGAGCGCCGTGTGGCCGAAGCAATAGCCCAATACGAGGCCAGCCGCAACCGTGAAAATGTGGTAAACAACAGTGGAGCCACCCCCGTCAACAGTGATGTGACACCTGGTCAAAAATGACCCGAATTTCACTCAAAATTTAAACTTTTACTTTGCGTATCAAATACGACCAATACTAAAGTATTCAAGTATTATATATATGAATATATATATATATATATATATATATATATAACATGGATAGGTTATTTAATAATCTTATACATACGAACCTGACATAATACATAATCTCAAATACGAACGTTAGTGCGAAACATTTTAATCAAGGAATTATTATTGAGAATAATAATTTATAGTTTCGGTAGAAACTTAAATACATTTGGATACAGAAAACTCTCCGTCAAAATAAACTAAAACAAAGTTATATTTTTATAAATCAATCAAAGTGTTTTTATCAAATATTACGAATATAATTATGAACGATTTCAATTTTAGAAATTTATTATTTGAAAACATTTTCATTAAATAACGATCGAATACCAAAATACGGGTCAAAGTACCACGAAACGGATCGGATCTCGGGCCAACCACCTCCAATAATTGGAGAGGCCGACCCATTTTCTTCTCATTTCTTTCATCACTCTCGGCTCTCCCTCCTATCTCTCGGTTTCATGATCAAACAACAACAACATCAAATTTAACATCATCAACAACAAGAATCATCATCCAAATCATCATCATCAACTCGGATCATCATCATCATCTCCACTCCGGTTCCATTTTCAGGTTTGTAAGAATCACTCACCATTTTCCTTTAATTTAGTGTTTAAAATATGTAATATAACATGTATTAGCATTATACTGAGTTGATTATATGCAAAAATGGTTTTGAAGTGGGTTTTGTAAGTTTTCTGCTCGAAACAGACCTGAAACGACCTCACAGCAGTACGGCTATACCAAAGCAGTTCGGCTATACCTCAGCCTATCGGCTATGATCCAGCCTATCGGCTAAGCCCCAGCCGTTCGGATAAGAAACCATAGCCGATCGGCTATGTGCACTTTTCCAGCAAACCAAATTTTGTATATTTGTAGTCCTCTGAGTCGCGGTCGTTTGGGCAGCTTGATCGCCTAAATCCGAGTTCGTATGAGGGAGATATGGCCAAAACAGTGCAGCCGTGTCAAAACAGTTTCACGACGAACTTTTTATATATATACATATATATACACGACGAATGTTCTTACGAAAACAAACCAAATTATGTTTTTGAAATATAATCTCGAGTAATCACCAACGGGTCACATTCTCTTATAAACTTTAAACATAATACGAGTCGAACAAGCTGAACCAAATTAACCAAATGAACAATTAATCATGTAACTCGTAGACATACACTTACAATTATATAATCTCGCGTGTTTAGGACATTAGAAGATTACAATTGGTACACGCGCGCACCTTAGGATTGCTTGCTCCTCAGGTGAGTCTCACGGCCCCTTTTTACTGTTTTACTGTTTTGGGGAGATGCATTACTTGATTCTACTTGAATACCTGAAATTGCTGTTTTTACTAAATTACTAGTTGACTTGTACTCATCGAACCATTATTTTACAAACTTTACAAATCGTTGTACCTTGCTGATTCACTGTGTACTTAACCGACTCACTGTGTTACTGAATTACCGTTTACTGACTTACGGTCTTACAGACCTTACAGACTTAATACACTTACAGTCTCATCGACTTACCGACTCACTGGTTTACTGATTTACAAATGTACGGACTTACTGATATACAGTACTGCTTGAGTTACGTTTAATCCAATGAAGGCCTCTGAATCATAGTCTTCAGTTATCGGATAAGCGCGAGTTTTAGTATATGGATCCATATGGGACTGACAATCCCCACCTGGGGTGGTAGCGCCACCACGAACCGTTACTCGTATAAACATGTGTTTTGTACTCGTTACATACGAGTGTTTTTGGATTAGCACTCACGGGGGCAAAATCACTGATTGTTAAGCTTCGACTATGATGCTCACATCATGTATATCAAACCCTATTCCACTCGTGAAATGATTACTTACTACTTTACTGGATTACTACCATGGGTTACCACCTGATGGCACTGATACAATGATAAACTACCACTAGTACAAATTTTGGCTTTGGTCACACCTAAAAAGTGTGACGATATGCATACGGTCACGCATGTTTTTCAACGTGTGTGTGACTAAAGGTGCCGCGACCATATGGTGCATACGGCTACACTAAATGGTTAGTGGCCGTATCCATTTAAAAAGAGTGACCAAAACCATAAAATGTGTGACCATATGCTCTTTAAAATCAAGTAAAGGTGTATTATGTGTGACTATTGTTCATCCAATGGTCACTTGAAGTTTATGTTTGTGTGGCGTTTTGTAACGTTTAGTCACACAACGAGTGTTATTATTTTTGGAATTGGTCACATAAATTTAAGCCAGAAGTGGCCATAGGTGTTAAAAAGTGAGACCATATGGTATTTAAATCTAGTAAACGTGGAGTTTGTGTGACTATTGTGCATCCAATGGCCACTTAAATTCTATGTTTGTGTGGCGTTATGTAACATTTAGTCACACAACGAGTGTTTTTTTTTTGGATTTGGTCACATAAAATGAAGCCAAAAGTGGCCATAGGTGTTAATAAGCGTGACCAAATGCTCCTTAAAGCGGATTTTGTGTGGCGATTGTGCCTCCAATGGCCACTTGAATTGTATGTTTGTGTGGCGTTATGTAACATTTAGTCATACAACGAGTGCTTTTCTTTGGGATTTGGTCACACAAAAGTAAGCCAAAAGTGGCCATAGGTATTCATATGTGTGACCAAATTCTCTTTAAAGTCATGTAAACCTTTATTTTGTGTGACTATTGTTAATCCAATGGCCACTCGAATTTTATGTTTGCGTGACGTTTGGTATCATTTAGTCACATAACAAGTGTTTTATTTTTGGATTTGGTCACATATATAGAATATAACCTAATGTGGCCATAGGTGTTAATATGTGTGACCATATGATCTTTAAAGTCACGTAAACCTGTATTTTGTGTGACTATTGTTAATCCAATGGCCACTTGAATTTTATGTTTGCGTGACGTTTGGTATCATTTAGTCACACAACAAGTGTTTTATTTTTGGATTTGGTCACATATATAGAATAAAACCAAATGTGGCCATAGGTGTTAACCTGTGTGACCATATGATCTTTAAAGTCACGTGAACATGTTTTTTGTGTGACTATTGTTCATCCAATGGCCACATGAATATTTTTTTTGTGTGACGTTTGGTATCATTTAGTCACACAACGAGTGTTTTATTTTTGGATTTGGTCACATATATAGAATTAAACCAAATGTGGCCATAGGTGTTAATATGTGTGACCATATGATCTTTAAAGTCACGTGAACCTGTTTTTTGTGTGACTATTGTTCATCCAATGGCCACTCGAATTTTATGTTTGCGTGACGTTTGGTATCATTTAGTCACACAACAAATGTTTTATTTTTGGATTTGGTCACATATATATATAATTAAACCAAATGTGGCCATAGGTGTTAATTTGTGTGACCATATGATCTTTAAAGTCATGTGAACCTGTTTTTTGTGTGACTATTGTTCATCTAATGGCCACATGAATTTTTTGTGTGTGTGACGTTTGGTATCATTTAGTCACACAACGAGTCAATCAAAGTGTGACCGTATTATGTGAGCGCATCATTTAGTCACGTATAACAAATCAATATTTCGTGTGACAATTGGAATTATATATATATATATATATATATATATATATATATATATATATATATAAATATAACACGACAAATTAAAATTGGAATAATATATATGTACATAATTAACTGCATACATGTACCCAAACTAATATTGGAATATTGTTTTACATGATAATAATAACCGAATAAATGTATCAAAATGATAAAGTAATTATACATGATCACAGTTGCAAGGCCTTTTGACTCTTGAGTCTCATCTTCGCTTGCTTTTGCACGGCATCACTAGATACATAAACCGATGTGTTGCGCCTTTTCTTTGATACTTCTGGTGCAGTTTTGTTTTCCGCATACGCCAATTGACCTGAAGTAGGTGGTGTTACCTGTAAAAGACAAAAGCCGCATATATATGTATCAAACATCAATATTAATATATGAAGAATTATATATGTATACGTAGGTAGATATAGGTTGTTAAAAACGTACACGTACTGTATGTACCTCCTCCTCAAATACCACTTGCTCCTTCGGCCATGCATAAAAACCACCTACTGCCTGCAAAGCAGTTTTGACACCATTGTCTCCAACGTCCGGTAAAAAAGCTGCATCCACCAACGATGTACCAACAGACACTCTGTAGCAATCCTTTGGGAGTACTTTGCTATGAAGCATCTGTTTTCCACTCGACACGTATACGGTACCCAAAGCAATTGTGTTTGACTTCTTTAGGTTCCACAGTTTACACTTGAATACCTAAACAAAATGAAATGATGACGATTAATATAAATATATATACTAATTATAACTAAGCATAAGCCTCTGTCTTAAACGGTGAAGATTTCAGATATGCACAGAGTATAACTCACAATAAATACCCTGTAATTGCATTCTAATTAAATTCAGAATTGTATAAACCAATATTTCAACAAATAATTAATAGCACTTCATATTTACCGATTTCAATATTTTCCAGCAGCATCATATCATGTATATATATATATATATATATATATATATATATATATATATATATATATATATATATATATGCAATATCAGAATTAGATGAAACTTAAATTCAGAATTGTATAAACCAATATTTCAACAAATAATTAATAGCACTTCATATTTATCGATTTCAATATTTTTCAGCAGCATCATATATATATATATATATATATATATATATATATATATATATATGTATGCAATATCAGAATTAGATGAAACTTAATTGAATAATGTTTCAACATGCTGAAATATATATATATATATATATATATATATACCTGCAGCGTTGGTGGTGTTGGAGACCGTTTCTTTTGTGATCGGGACGACCGGTTAGGTTCAACCGTGTTCTCTTGTGAATCAGGCGTCCTGTTTGCTGACTTGTTAACTGCTTCTTCAACAGTCTCCTATATAAAACAAGGCAAACAAGTAATTATTGTAAATGGGAGTGACTCTTGAACTAGCAGTGCTTTGAATTACTAGCTGTACTTTGAATACAACTAGCAGTGGCAAAACTAGCTTGATTTTGCAGTAGCAGTGGGAGTGACTCTTGAACTAGCAGTGGGAGTGACTCTTGAACTAGCAGTGGGAGTACATGACTTGGACCTTTTAAGTTCTTCAATTCCACTGCAAAATCAATGTAATTCTAATGTTTTATTACTTAATTACCATTTTGTCTTTTTGGTTGATCATGCTAGTTGCAAGTCCTTTAGGCCTGTCAAAACTAGCTTCCTGCCCACTTCCAACCACACTTGATGACCTTATTTGGCACTCCTGATCTGCAGTTCCAATGGTTGCTTTAGGATTAACGTCCACTGATGGAGACACCTGCAATATATATAAAGAAATACAAATATCCGTTAGCTGCAATATAAATTAATGAATAATATGTTAGCATAATTACTTAATTAATACAAGAATTAAATGTCTTTCCTCCGATGGCAGGTTTTGACTTGACATTGAATTAATTTTCGCCTCTTGTGCAGTCAACTTGGCCATCACTTGTGACACCTGGTTGGACAACGTTTCTATAACTTTGTCTTTGTCTTCACGGGCACGTCTCTCTGCTGCAAGTTCTGCTTGAAGTACTTTCATCTGTTCGGCATCTGCTTCTTTTCTGCTTCGAGCTGCTGGAAGATGAAAATACTTGTTGATTGTCACTCCACTTCCTACTCCTCTGGCATACCCTCCCTTTTCCTTTCCAAATACCTATGTCATTGCATCGTTGCCATGAGCAAGCTGTAAGGTTCCGGTTTTGATCTTCTCGTGAGTGTCTATCTGCATTATAGATTCCAACAGCCAGTAGTTAATTGATTTATCAAAAGTAAACTACATGAACTATTTAAACGGAAAATTTTCATGTCAAATTAATGCTTACTACTTCTTGTCCCTTCTCTTTAGTCACTTCGTCTAGAAATAACCCGGCTTTGTTTTGCCTTCCTCTCAACCACAATATACCACGTGGGGGTTCTTCATGTGCTTCGATTACTTTTTCTTCGATCTTATAATCATCAAATCAACACACATGTAAATTAGTCAAACTACCAATTAACATGTAAGCATATAAAATTGAAAACAGATACAAAGTACACTAGCTTTCTGTGTATTTTACTTTGATCTTATATATAATTGATACATATAATGTACAAAATAGAAACATACATTATATATGTAAATGTAATTACCAATTTCTTTTTCACATGTACGTAACCACCTCGTCCCATGGTATGCGGATAAACCGACTTGGAGCGCGCCTCTTTTGACGCATCTGACTTTTTCTAATTACAGAACAAAATGATTATTAGATGGCATTAATGTGCAAACACAATAATCTGAAATTATATATATATATATATATATATATATATATATATATATATATATATGCACTCTAATATAAATGACTAAACCTGGTAATCCTCCGTGCTCGTATACTCTACAAAAGAGTTCCATTCCGGGGCATGGACAAATGCACTATATTTCACTGGGACTTCATGTACTACTGGTGTGTTTAGGTTGGGCAGTATGTAGGATTCCCTCAATTTCCTTCTAAAATTCCTAAGATGGGCACCAAGACGATTCATTACTACCTTTCTGTGTGTCTCATCAACATCAAAATATCACTGCAAGATCAATATTAACAAGTTAAATATGTATATATATATATATATATATATATATATATATATATATATATATATATATATATATATATGCAGTTGCATATATAATGTACTGTAAACAATTTTAATTAATAAAGGAAATTAATCAAGGGAGCATGGAGTGGGTTACAAATACCATGATTTCATCCCACAGTTTATCTCTTTCTTCTTTATCGACCTTCTTCCAGGATAGAATCTTCAAACCAATATGCTCACGAACAATGTCTCCCAAAAAACTCGCAAACAAAGCTCTATTGTCCCCTATTAGCCGATCCATTTGATCGAAGGTTACCTTGAGCTTTTGTGCACCGGGTCTGCCATACTTGTTGCGAAACGCAAATAATCTTGTTATGCCCCTCGGCGGAACTATTTTGGGATTTGCATTATTGTCGTTTTCATCAGCTTCATCATCTTGTACATCATCGTAACCTTCCGATTCATATCCTAAATCGCGGTCGTCATCATTATAATTATTTAGAGGATGATCGGCTTTGTTATCCATGATATATATATACTTTAATTGAGATTAATTGAGAGTTGTAAATTGTTTGATATTTTGGTTGGAGATTAATTGAGAGTTGTAAATGTATTAAGATGTTTTGGAATGTAATTTAAAGGCCACTTGAAATTCAAATTTTTCTGCTTGGCTCTAATTGGTCAGTTTAAATTTTTTGGGGAAAAATTTGGCTCCAAAATGAAGGAAATAATATTTAGAGTTAAAATTATGAATAAGGTTAATTATGAATTTATGATTGTAGGGGGGAAAACAGCAAATCAAACAATATTGAGCTCAAAAAAACAAAATGTAGGTTAGGGGACTCGAACCCGAGATTGCTAGGTTAACTCCTCAGCGAAATGACCAACTCAGCTATCAATACAATTGATTTACTTTTCCAACGATAAATATATATTATTATGTTGTTAAACCCTAAACGCTAGCCCTAAACCCTAAAGTGAAATGACCAACAGGTTCCTAGCATCTTGTTTCCTTTCCTGACCTTCCATTAACAAAAGCATATAATGCACATATATATAACACATCGATCATTAACTTAACTACAAAAAATAAGTACATATTTATAAGTATCCGACATACATCTGTCGATAACTAACTATATAATTATATATACTTAATCAAAAGTAATAAATACCAAAACTAGATACAAAGTGAATGTAGCAAGCATCCCACAAACATACATTACAATTTAACAGCCAAGCCCGTCTGTGAAAGAAGGCATCGCGTAACGTCTGTGCTTGTAATACCTTGTGCTTAGGACAACAAAGAATGCAGTTAGGGTATTCCTTTTTTGCTCGCCATACGATACGGGGATCAGCCAACAATCGACGTACCTTGTTAGCTGTCTGGGCAACATCCCATAGACCTGCTAACCTTGTTCTGGTAGAGGTCAACAGTTGCTTGGCCTCTGCCTGTCTGTCTTGACTTTCCCCCATCACCAGCATCCCAAGCACAAACGTTGCATCACGTTGTCCCAAATTAGATGCCTGTTGCATCATCTCCTTTCCAGCAGCCTCATCACTAAATGAGAAGAACTTGTTCTGATCAAGACATTTAAGAAAAGTAAATTAGTATGTGACAGAGTACAATTAAAAACTTCAATAAAATGTAAAATAAACATTACCATGCCATCCCTAAACAGCATGTTAGGGTTTCGATTCTCCCTCATTTTTGATAGCACATCAATTTTGTGCAAGTTCATAGAAAATACAGGATAGAGGGAATCATCATCCATCTGGCGATAAACCTCATCTGAATCAACTGCACGTCTGAAGGTCTTGCACCTGTAATGCATATAAACGACGTCATAAACACAATCTAAGTCCCTTCATGATCATAAAAGGTGATTCATCATGTACATGCACAATATAATTTAAATATTCCTAAATCAAGCCCTAATAATTGCGCTACATTCTTTAAAAATTACAGAACATACAAGGCTTATATATATTGACAAAACGTCGAGTATTTAAGTTGAAACGACAATCCAAACTAGAAACTAGGGTAATGTCACTTACAGAGTCCTCATTTTAAAAACTTGCTTGGCGTTGCAAGCCCCGACACGGGCCAGTACTTGACTAACGACGCCGTCCGGAAGGTCAGCAAGAGTTCGATCATCTTCCAAAGCAGTTTTCTGTCGTTTAGAGCTTTGGGAATCCATGGTTTATTTCTTGTTTAGATGATTTGTTGATGCTCTGTTTTGAGTTTCTTTGGAAGTTGGTAGGCCGGGAAGTGAAAGGGGTTGATCTGATGTCTGAATTTTACTGCAACTTTTTACGCCTCACGCGCCTACTTCCAAGTCTTTAAGTAAATTACCTAAATGCCCTTACTATTAAAATCCTTCTTATTGTATTGGTAATGGATTATAAAGGGTATTTATGTCATTCAACCTTTAAGGGTTAGTATTAGCAGACATTACCAAATGTGGTAAAAAAAAGATAAACTATTTTTACTCTTGATATACACAATTTCACAATAACATATTTATATACAATATTATAAAAATGTTATAAAAACGTATTTATATAAACAAATATGGTAAGAAGATAAAATATATTTTTACTCGGTACACAATTTAACAATAACATATTTTTATTTATACACACACAAACAAAAGTATGAAAATCTTATACTTATAATAAGTTGAATTATGCTGTATATCGTACACTTGACTATTAACCTTAGGGCAATGTCACATGCATACATATGCCGAAATGACGAATTACATAACACCCTAAGTTCAATATAATAGTGGCGTGTGTGATACCGCAACTACTGCCGTATATCGTACACTTGACTATTAACCTTAGGGCAATGTCACATGCATACATATGCCGAAATGACGAATTACATAACACCCTAAGTTCAATATAATAGTGGCGTGTGTGATAACGCAACTACTGCCGTATATCGTACAGTTGACTATTAACCTTAGGGCAATATCACATGCATACATATGCCGAAATGACGAATTATATAACACCCTAAGTTCAATATAATAGTGGCGTGTGTGATAGCGCAACTACTGCCGTATATCGTACAGTTGACTATTAACCTTAGGGCAATGTCACATGCATACATATGCCGAAATGACGAATTACATAATACCCAAAGTTCAATATAATAGTGGCGTGTGTGATAACGCAACTATTGCCGTATATCGTACAATTGACTATTAACCTTAGGGCAATGTCACATGCATACATATGCCGAAATGACGAATTACATAACACCCTAAGTTCAACAGTGGCGTGTGTGATACCGCAACTATTGCCGTATATCGTACATTTTACTATTAACCTTAGGGCAATGTCACATGCATACATATGCCGAAATGACGAATTACATAACACCCTAAGTTCAACAGTGGCGTGTGTGATACCGCAACTACTGCCGTATATCGTACACTTGACTATTAACCTTAGGGCAATGTCACTTGCATACGTATGCCGAAATGACGAATTACATAACACCCTAAGTTCAATAGTGGCGTGTGTGATAACGCAACTACTGCCGTATATCGTACACTTGACTATTAACCTTAGGGCAATGTCACTTGCATACGTATGCCGAAATGACGAATTACATAACACCCTAAGTTCAATAGTGGCGTGTGTGATACCGCAACTACTGCCGTATATCGTACACTTGACTATTAACCTTAGGGCAATGACACATGCATACATATGCCGAAATGACGAATTAAATAACACCCTAAGTTCAATAGTGGCGTGTGTGATACCGCAACTACTGTCGTATATCGTACATTTGACTATTAACCTTTGGGCAATGTCACATGCATACATATGCCGAAATGACGAATTACATAACACCCTAATTAAATTCAATAGTGGCGTGTGTGATACCGCAACTACTGCCGTATATCGTACATTTGACTATTAACCTTTGGGCAATGTCACATGCATACATATGCCGAAATGACGAATTACATAACACCCAAATTAAGTTCAATAGTGGCGTGTGTGATACCGCAACTACTGCCGTATATCGTATATCTAATATTTCACTATTGTCGTATGTGATTATTTGTATCAATGTTATTATTTGCATATAATATTTCACAAATGGTTTTTTGTTCATTCTGCTTTGATTAATTTATTTATTATTAGTTGAGGTTACATTTATATAATAATTTATTTACCATACACCCACCAGACATGATACATATAGCTACTTAAAAGAACCATTAATCACACCATTTAAAGAAACTTAGTTCATAACAAGAACAAGTATAACTACACACAACATCACTACAACACCAATTAAAAGTGCAAACACTTGGTCAAACATCTTCAATTTTGACTTCATGGGAGTCAACTCTTCAACCATCTTCATCAACACCATCTTTGAGTCTTATCTTCTTCCGTTTCATTCCTGATGGACTTGTTTTTACATTCCATTCTTAATTGATACATAATCTTCTTGTAATACTCTGGAAGCTCCGAATCAAGAAAGCGATATCTTGTACAAAAATGGCTTTTAACCTAAATCACAACAAAATAACAAAATTAAAGAATTTTTGAGTCAATATTTAACCTAATAGCATCATCAATTCCAGATACCAACAACAATAAAAAAATAAGGTTAAAACTAACATCTGGGCATTTTACGAATCTGCGTGCCGGGTTGATCTCAGTCCATGATGTGCGAACATACATCTTGGCTCCGCAATGGCAGTAATAAAATTGTGGTTCCAAAGCTTGATTTTGAGAAGATGATGATGACGCCATGTTACAGGGAGAAAAATGTGCGGGAATAAAATGAGGATGGTAATGGAGGGAAATAGCAAGTGGACGATGTAAAGGAATGGGGAAGAAAGGGGATTAAAAAGGTGGGTAGGAAGGGAATTTTACAAAAATACCCTCATGTGTGCTACCGGTAGTGCCATATATCATACATTTCACTATTAAACTTAGGCTAAAGTCACATAAAGACGTAAATCTGTTAAAGACGTAGAATCTGTTCAATCAAATTCATTTGGTTTAGTACGAAGAATCTGTTAAAGACGTAAAAAATGAAACGACAAAACTTTTTATCGAAAAAGTTAATAGACAACAATGGATTTAAACTTTCATAAAAATTTTAATTTAGTGAAGGATAAAAAATTGTACGTTAATCAACCATAACTATAGGCAATGTGTTCAAGAATTACCAAAGTTTATAAAATGTGTTTAATGATAACTAAAGTTTATAAAAGTGTTCAAAATGATGAATTAAGTGAGGTACCCCTGTTGGGCTTATTTGTAAGTTGTGCCCCTGCCGGGTATAACTAGCAGTGCCACTGTTAGGTCTAATTTCTAGGGCTTGACACTGTCATCACATAAGTACCCAAACACTTAACTTTTTCAATTACGCTTTCAAAATAACCGCTCTCATTTGTGTTAGTTCATTGTAAACCGCTCTTCTTTCTTTCATCAATTTCGTTAATGGCATCATCATCTTCATCTGATTCTGGTAATTCTACTCTGAGTGTTCATTTTGAACACAACATGAGGGCTTTCTTGAACAAAGAAATCGCAGATGAGAATTTTCACCCAATTATCGATTTCTTGAGTAACTGTCCAGTTACATATGCCCTTACTTTCGCCCCAAGATTGATAAGATCTCATATTCACGAATTCTGGAAGAACGCAAAGGAAGGGAATGTTAATGGAATTCCTCACATTCATTCCACTGTCAAGGGAATGAAGGTAATGGTGACTGAGATTGTTCTTAGAGAACTTCTGCAGTTTGATGATGAAGGAGGAGTTCTGGAATTATCAAGAACTGATTTGTTTCAAGGTATAAAGGATATGGGGTATGAAGGTACTGGAAAAGCAAGGTCTGAATACACTTTCTTGAAGTCATGGTTCTGTCCTCAGTGGAAGTTCTACATTCATACTTTTCTGGTATGTTTGTCTCAAAAGAGGACTAGTTTTAATGAATTTAGTTCTAGTATTGCATATCCTATAATCTGCTTGGCACAGGGTCTTAAATTTAATATGTCTAGGTTTATCTTAGATTAATATGATCAGGAATGTAAAGGGTGATACATTTATTATGTACCCTAGATTTGTTCAGCTTTTGTTGAATAAGCAATTGCCAAATTTGCCAGCAGAGAATAGTGTAATAGTTAGTTCTACTCTATCCTTGAAGACTATTAGAGCCATGAACCAGTATCAGAATACTTTTTCCAAGAAGGAAACTACATTGTTTTCTACAATGTTAGTTGCTCCTTCTGCCACTGGTGGTGTATTACCAACATCACTTGGACCAAATGATGACAGGCCAACAACACAAGTTGGTTCTGAACACACATCAGGAGGTGGCACAAAAAGAAAACAAGGGAACCAACAGCCTACCCAAAGAAAAGCCAAGAAATCCAAGAAAATTACACAGACTATGGAGATTCCTGTTTCTTCACAGTCTCAGTCAAATGATCAATCACAACAGGTGAACATACTTGATGAAAATGTTCATTCTGGAAGGGCTGCCACTACTGTCTCTAGCCCACTGGCAGGGCAGGACAGTGGTAACATCAATAAGACCCAACCAGAGGCAACTACACTTGATGAACCTCTGGGTGATGAATCAAATGTAGGTCCCAGTACCAAGAACCAAGGGGCATCTGAAAATCTTGCAAGGCAAGTGACAGATGTAGTCAATGATTCATCTAGGAGGTCACACTCCAATGTTGATGAGACTAGTAATGAAACTAGGGAATTGACGATTGATGATCTGGTACATGATGTCAAGTTGATTTGGACCAAATTTGAGAGAGAAAGAGATTTGAGAAGGGAGCAACAAGTCAAGTTGGCTGCCCAGGATGTATTGATAAAGAAGCAGCAGGAGGAAATCAGTGATTTACAAACAAGATTGGCTGTGGTGGAGGATGTTGTTTTAAAGGTCTTAAAGCCTGCTGCAGAATTACAGGCATCTTCAGGCAAGGGGGAGAGAAAAGATCAAGAGAAAGACAATGTGCCTGAAGATAAGGGAGATGATAATGATGGTTCTGATGGGAATAATGATGATAATGACAAGAGTGATGGAGGTATTGAGGATGAATTGAATGTTTCAGATTATGTGGTTAGTGAAGGCATGGATGATGAAATGGTGGATGCTGAGCATGATAGAAGAATGGTGGTATATGTGGATAAAAATGTACAAACAAGTGGTTCAGACAGTGAGAATGTGAATGTTGCAGATGATAATACACAAAGTGGTCCAGCTTTGAATGTTTTTCCATTAAACAAAGGATTACCTTTTGAGGCTGCGGCTAATTTGTATATCTGGGATGTTATGGGAAGAAATCTTGACTGGAGGAAAAGAGTGAGCTTTAGTGATAGGATGGTGTATGAACAAAATGATGATGAAATTGATAAATCTGTTGAAACAAAGGAGATGGAAAGTGGTGATGTAGAGGTTGAGGGGGAGCTTGTAGAATCTAAGCCTGAAGAAAAAGAGGAGACAAAGAAGTTGATATACAACAGGAAGAAGTCTATTCCTAAGAGAAAGTCTACCTCTGCCAAGGTACAAACCCCTGTTAAAACTCAATCGATGACCACTGCTAGTAGTGTTTCTACCTCTGCTAGTAGTTTGGTTTCTACCACTGCTGAGGTATCTACCACTGTTGGTACTTCAGTAGCAACCCCTGTTACTACAAATCCTACCCCTGTTATCACAGAGTTAACCACTGTTACACCACCAACGTCTGTCAACACTTCAAACATTCTAACAACCACTGTCACAACTACTGTTACCCCAATTTACACCCCTGCTACAGCAACTACCACTACCAGGGCTCTAGAAGTGCCTGTTACAATGAGAGAACCTACACAATCACCCAAACCTAAGTCTGATCTTCCGAAGATTGATTCAAAGGACAAAGGTAAGGGAAAATTGAAAGAAGAAAAGAAGGTTAAGAAGGTTGTAGAACCTCCAATTGATTTAGATGAGGCCAGGAGAGCTCAGGAGGAGCATGATGAGAGAATGTTAAGAATGGCTGTTGAGTCCAAGACACCAGAAGGTCCTGATGTTGATGTTGTACTGGATGACACGAGTGTGGTAACCTTATCACAAAAGGCTGCAAAGATGCTAAATAACATGGCTGCAATAGGTCGAGGGTTGTCTGCTCAAAAGATTCATGACATGATCAACAAAAAGGATGGTAATGATGGTTTGGATCCAGGGTTTGCAAAGCTCAAACAAGCTACTGAAGAAAAGGCAAGACTGAAAAGACAAGCTGAGCTTGAGAAGAAAAGAAACAAACCACCAACTGCTGCTCAGAGGAAAAAGGTGTTGATCAAAATTCTTGGTGGAAGATATGCACCAAGAAGTGTGCTTGAAGGATGGGATGTAGAAAAGTTGGAAAAAGCTTATGAAAGACATCAGAATGAGAGAAAGGAGGATTTTGAGAAAAAGCTCATGCAAGACAAATTTATTGAGAAAAAGTTGGCTGAGGATAGAAAGAAGATTGCTGAGCAGGTGAGAAAAGAGGAGGAAGATAGAATTGAAAAGAAAGAGCAAGAGGAAGCAGAAGCCAAAGAAAGAGAATTAAATAGGCTTTCTGATCAAAATATAAAGATCAGATGGAATGGAGTTCTTGCTTGTGATAGTGTAGTTCCTGATGTGGAGAAAGATGTAGAAGAATTGAGTAAATATATCAAAGAGGTGAAGGATAGCAAAGAAAATATTCACATCCATCATGATAGATCATCAAGGATAGTTGAATGGGAATGACAAATATTAAAAGAAGTTGCTAATGTTGTCAAAGAGCATATCAAGATTGTCAGAGAGGATGGGAATGAGCAATACATGACATCTGTTGCTGATGTACTCAAGAATGTGAATAGATTAGATATTCTAGATCTGTATGAGCTAGTCAGTCAAAGAAACAGGCAGGCTTCACTGGTAGTAATGGAAAGAGATTTGGGAAGATGTTTGAATTTGTTGTTTGAGCCTGAACCATTCATTAATTTGTTCTTAAACTGCAATGAGGGTGTGAATACATGGAGACATTTCGTTAGAGCTGGAGTTCACATGATCTTATTCAGAAATGGAATGACAATCTACATGCTTGATGAAAGACAATATGTTCTGGGGACTCATATTCTAAGAACTGTGCTTGCATCTCAACTGAGAACTACAATGATTTCAGAAGGAGCATTCAATGCTTTATACATGGTGCTCAATCAGTTTCATAAAAGAATGGAGTTGGAAAGAATAAGAGAGGAGGAGAAAAAAGGGAAAACAGAATCAAGCTCCTAAAGATGAAAAGAAAGATGAAGAAACTTGATTCATTGCTGAGAATGATCAAGTTTAGGGGGAGATTGTTGAGACCTGAGCCACTGTCAGATCTGCTCAGAGTACAAGTATGCTGCCACTGTTAGAAGAAGTCTACCACTGTTAGAGTTTTATACTTGTAACTTGTATTTTGTATCAAGTACTCAACCACTGTTAGTAATATACGAGTACTACCCCTGTTAGTTATATAGACAACCACTGTTGGTTAGATAAAGTCGGTTAGATTTGTATTTGGAGTAGATACGGATTCTTAATATGTTTGATTCTGTAAAGGACTCTATGTGTTATAAATAGAGATCCTGTAAAACCCTAGCTTGATATACGATTCATTCTAGTTATTAGCTTCAAGGTTGTAAACCCTAACACAATTGTGTGTTCGTATTATTGATAATAATATTGAAGCTTTTGGTTAGATATTCTGTTTGCACAAGTTCTTCAAGTTGTTAATAAACTATTCCGCAAACTTGTTAATAATCCATCAAAGTAATACATACTAAGATCTCTAACTGGGATCATCAGCTACACTTAAATCATGTGTGACAAAATCGACTCTATGCTATAGTCACACAAACCATTACTCCATGTGACCAATAAGGTCTCATGATATAGCCACACAAACAGCACTGAATGTGACTAATATCAAATTTAATGATAATCGTTTTTACCCATTTTAGCTTTAAAAAATAGTCACAAGAATATTTAACAACGTGACTGTTGTGAATACATTGGTCACATATAATCACCCAAAATGTGGCCATAAACATCCTATTGGATACACATTTGTGATATGGTGTGGCTATTACCATTCCATATAGTCACATGATCGGGCTAGAAATTAGGGTGACTATACACATTACGTTTTGCCATTCTAAGTTTCTAACACACACTAAACTTTAGACACACATAATAACTTATGTGACCATATGTACCTGGCTTCGGCTACACTTAAATCATGTGTGACAAAATCGACTCTATGCTATAGTCACACAAACCATTACTCCATGTGACAAATAAGGTCTCATGATATAGCCACACAAACAGCACTGAATGTGACTAATATCAAATTTAATGATAATCGTTTTTGCCCATTTTCGCTTTAAAAAATAGTCACATGAATATCTAAAAACGTGACTGTTGTGAATATATTGGTCACATATAATCACCTAACATGTGGCCATAAACATCCTTTCGATAAACATTTGTGATATAGTGTGGCTATTCTAACGCGATATAGTCACTGATCGGGCTAGAAATTAGTGTGACTAAACACATTACCTTTTGCCATTCTAACAAACCCTAAACATATGGTCACATAATAACTTATGTGACCATATGTACCTGGCTTTGGCTACACTTTAATCATGTGTGACAAAATCGACTATATGCTTTAGTCACATAAACAATTACTCCATGTGACCATATAGTGGCGTTTGGTCACATTGTTCAAGTGTGTGACAAGATTTGTCACGCGTTCCAACTTCATGTGTGACTAAATGAAATGCAAAAAATTTGCAGTTCCCTTTAGCCACATAAATGTTCGAAGGTGTGGCAAATACGTTTCAGAATGGTCACACGATTGGAGTTCATGTGTGGCTAAATAATAACGTCCAGTTTTTTTTTTGTCCCTTTGGTCACATAAATATTGGAATGTGTGACCGTTTCAAATAGACCATGTGTGACGAAAGCCTAAATTTGTACTAGTGTACCGGACTACCACTAAGGGTTACTACCCTATTGCAAAGGTGCAATGATTGATTACTGGACTACTACCTACTTGCTAACATGGGTTACTACCCGATGGCACTGAAACAATGACTGATTACCAAATGATTACACCTACAAACTTCCTTACTATTTACTCAAATTGTGCAAACACTTTTACTACGATACTGCTTTTGTGAACTGTTATACTAAATTGTGTTCAATTGATTTACTTACTATAAACCTGTGAGATTCACCAACCTTTTTGGTTGACTCTTTTTAGTAATGTATTCTCAGGTACGCAGCCACATTAGGATGGCCCAGCATGATCTACTATTATGCTAAGCTAGCTCGAGTCGTATGCATATACTTTTACGAAGATTTTACCTGCATTATCTTTTGTAGTTTGATTATGTATTTAAAATCTTCAGTTTCATTTTGCGAACTCACTAATGATGTATCTTTATGATATAAAACTTTGTATTACTTTCGAAATGTAATGTATTTTCTAAAACGTCTCATTTAGAGTCGTTTGCTATGTATCTTGGTGCTTTGTTATTGATTAGTCACGCCCCGACCCGATTCGCTTCCCCAACCCGAAAAAGGGGGTGTGACAGATTGGTATCAGAGCCTAAGGTTATAGTGAACTAGGTTGCATGTAGTGGGCCTAGACTATGGCCGTTAGGCAGTATTCCTCATTAGGTATGACTGGTTCAGGGATTACATCATACGAATTTAATTTAACATAGCGTAGCTAACTATGTACAATTAAATAAAGATGATGTGAGATCTGAAAGGGGTTATATTGAACAGGAATGCATTAGTAGACTCTGACCACGAGAGAACCGGGACTCATAATTGTTTTGTGCTAGACACAACTAGGCGGATATATACATGTATATGATATATACATATATGATTAGGCTAATATGTGATAATGGGATATATACATACATAAGCCTCGAATATATCCTACGCTCCAGGCTATTATATATTGAAGGTATATGAACAGGCCTTATCTGATGATACTTTTGTTACCACCTACATCACTGTAACTGCCAAACATAGCTACTCCAACGTCCTTCGATATGAAGATCGGGACTTAGTATTTACTTACCGCCGCTTACCTAATTATACGCCTATAACATCTTGCAACACACTCCACTGTACCGTTCGGTAATCACTAGGAAACTTGTTAGGTTTTCACAAACCAAGCCTTATTTCGCCCATATTGTTCATAATTTCACTTTTACCCAAACAAACCTCGAATCACGATTCACAAACTCACCATATTATTTGTAAACCATATTCTGAAAACATTTGAAAACTCTCAGCCTACATCAAACCCTGTTGTCTACCGAATCATGACTTCGCCTGTGTGTCGTATATTACAACATAAATATAAATACATATGTGATATGTCATGATTTGGTACAGACAACTCACCCATCTTCTTTTTACTTTTGCAAGAATCATGCCGCCAAGACGAACCTACACTCAAGCTCAGGTTGATCAACTGGTTGCTGAAGCATTAATTGCAGGGCAACGGCGATCTGAAAGTTCTGAAACACCACCAAACTCTACTCCTGTTAAACCTTGTACCTATAAGGACTTCCTTAGCTGCCACCCTGTGAACTTCAAAGGCACTGAAGGTGCTATTGGCTTATTGCGATGGCTGGAGAAGACTGAGTCAGTCTTTCGCATCTGCAATTGCCCAGTGGACTGTAAGGCCAAGTTCTCCACTTACACCTTTATGGACGATGCTCTGACATGGTGGAATACTTATGCTGACTCTGTGGGCCAAGACATTGCTCTGGAAACCCCTTGGGACGAATTGAAGAAAATGCTCAAAGATGAGTATTGTCCCAGGGATGAGATCCAACAACTAGAGGCCGAATTTTGGCAACTCACTACCCAAGGCAATGACATTGCCGGCTACACCTCTAGGTTTAACCAACTAGCACACCTGTGTCCATCCATGGTTAGTGAGGAATCCAAGCGTATTGAACGCTATATCTGGGGACTCCCTCCACAAATCCAGGGGATGGTTACTTCATCCAACTCTCCCACCTTTCATGGTACTGTGCGCATGGCACATAAACTGATGGCACAGATTGTCCGCCAAGGAACGCCCGCTGACAAAGCTAATGGGAATCACTCGGGTGATAAAAGGAAACCTGATGGAAACCCCAACATCCAGACCCAAGCTACCAAGAAGCCTACTACTGCCAAAGCCAATGATACTGACCCTAGTGACAAGATAGGGTATAAGGGAAGTAAGCCCTACTGCTCTAAATGCAGTCTCCATCACGATGGTCCGTGCCCTTGCACCATATGCAAACAGTTCGGGCATGTTTCCAAGGATTGCAAGGCAGCTGGTACTAACACAATCGCGTCCAAAACCTGCTATGAATGCAACAGTACTGGACACTTCAAGAGGGACTGCCCAAACCTGAAGGGCAAGAACACCAACCCTGCTAGAGGTAGGTTTTATGTGCTCAAAACTAAGGAGGATGACCAGAACCCGAGACTTATTGACTTGCTCAACTCGGGTATGGTCACTCATTGATAACTTGACTTTCTGTATCCTACTTACATGGATAGATCTTACTTGCTACTTGATATATTATATGTTTTCCCTAGATCCTAAGTACATGATAGGGTTAGGGAGAAAATGATAATTTAGTCTCTAATGGTTTCCTTATGAGACGAGGTTTAGCTTACATATGTATAGGAATAACATATCCTACACTGTATTATACCGGAAAACATACCGGTTAACTTTTATATTGTAGGTAACATCCCACATAAGACTAATATATGCTAAATCACCTCGTTTCTATATGAGATTGATAGAGTCTAAGTTATGATACGATGCTACTTACTGTTACAACTGTATGAATACAGTGGAAGGTTACTACCTTACATTAGGCTACTAGTACAAAAAGTAGCTACACCTTAGCGACTAGCTGACTGGCTAAACTTACTTTCACAGACAAATTGGTCAAACATACCGAAACTTATTCGTACTATTCCTTAGTCGCTAATGGGGCAATTGTCCAACAAGGGGAGGTAGACAACTCTAGTTTGACGAGTGAGTCACTCACGACAATTTCACAAATTTAATCAGGATACGCACAGACCAATACTTAGTCACATCAATAATTACTACGAACAAATTTCGGGACGAAATTCTCCTAACAATGGGAGAATGTGACACCTGGTCAAAAATGACCCGAATTTCACTCAAAATTTAAACTTTTACTTTGCGTATCAAATACGACCAATACTAAAGTATTCAAGTATTATATATATGAATATATATATATATATATATAACATGGATAGGTTATTTAATAATCTTATACATACGAACCTGACATAATACATAATCTCAAATACGAACGTTAGTGCGAAACATTTTAATCAAGGAATTATTATTGAGAATAATAATTTATAGTTTCGGTAGAAACTTAAATACATTTGGATACAGAAAACTCTCCGTCAAAATAAACTAAAACAAAGTTATATTTTTATAAATCAATCAAAGTGTTTTTATCAAATATTACGAATATAATTATGAACGATTTCAATTTTAGAAATTTATTATTTGAAAACATTTTCATTAAATAACGATCGAATACCAAAATACGGGTCAAAGTACCACGAAACGGATCGGAGCTCGGGCCAACCACCTCTAATAATTGGAGAGGCCGACCCATTTTCTTCTCATTTCTTTCATCACTCTCGGCTCTCCCTCCTCTCTCTCGGTTTCATGATCAAACAACAACAACATCAAATTTAACATCATCAACAACAAGAATCATCATCCAAATCATCATCATCAACTCGGATCATCAACATCATCTCCACTCCGGTTCCATTTTCAAATTTGTAAGAATCACTCACCATTTTCCTTTAATTTAGTGTTTAAAATATGTAATATAACATGTATTAGCATTATACTGAGTTGATTATATGCAAAAATGGTTTTGAAGTGGGTTTTGTAAGTTTTCTGCTCGAAACAGACCTAAAACGACCTCACAGCAGTTCGGCTATACCAAAGCAGTACGGCTATACCTCAGCCTATCGGCTATGATCCAGCCTATCGGCTAAGCCCCAGCCGTTCGGCAAAGAAACCATAGCCGATCGGCTATGTGCACTTTTCCAGCAAACCAAATTTTGTATATTTGTAGTCCTCTGAGTCGCGGTCGTTTGGGCAGCTTGATCGCCTAAATCCGAGTTCGTATGAGGGAGATATGGCCAAAACAGTGCAGCCGTGTCAAAACAGTTTCACGACGAACTTTTTATATATATACATATATATACACGACGAATGTTCTTACGAAAACAAACCAAATTATGTTTTTGAAATATAATCTCGAGTAATCACCAACGGGTCGCATTCTCTTATAAACTTTAAACATAATACGAGTCGAACAATTTGAACCAAATTAACCAAATGAACAATTAATCATGTAACTCGTAGACATACACTTACAATTATATAATCTCGCGTGTTTAGGACATTAGAAGATTACAATTGGTACACGCGCGCACCTTAGAATTGCTTGCTCCTCAGGTGAGTCTCACGGCCCCTTTTTACTGTTTTACTGTTTTGGGGAGATGCATTACTTGATTCTACTTGAATACCTGAAATTGCTGTTTTTACTAAATTACTAGTTGACTTGTACTCATCGAACCATTATTTTACAAACTTTATAAACTGTTGTACCTTACTGATTCACTGTGTACTTAACCGACTCACTGTGTTACTGAATTACCGTTTACTGACTTACAGTCTTACAGACCTTACAGACTTAATACACTTACAGTCTCATCGACTTACCGACTCACTGGTTTACTGATTTACAAATGTACGGACTTACTGATATACGGTACTGCTTGAGTTACGTTTAATCCAATGAAGGCCTCTGAATCATAGTCTTCAGTTATCGGATAAGCGCGAGTTTTAGTATATGGATCCATATGGGACTGACAATCCCCACCTGGGGTGGTAGCGCCACCACGAACCGTTACTCGTATAAACAGGTGTTTTCTACTCGTTACATATGAGTGTTTTTGGATTAGCACTCACGGGGGCAAAATCACTGATTCTTAAGCTTCGACTATGATGCTCACAGCATGTATATCAAACCCTATTCCACTCGTGAAATGATTACTTACTACTTTACTGGATTACTACCATGGGTTACCACCTGATGGCACTGATACAATGATAAACTACCAGACTACCACTAAGGGTTACTACCCTATTGCAAAGGTGCAATGATTGATTACTGGACTACTACCTACTTGCTAACATGGGTTACTACCCGATGGCACTGAAACAATGACTGATTACCAAATGATTACACGTATAAACTTCCTTACTGTTTACTCAAATTGTGCAAACACTTTTACTACGATACTGCTTTTGTGAACTGTTATACTAAATTGTGTTCAATTGATTTACTTACTATAAACCTGTGAGATTCACCAACCTTTTTGGTTGACGCTTTTTAGTAATGTATTCTCAGGTACGCAGCCACAGTAGGATGGCCCAGCTGGATCTACTATTATGCTAAGCTAGCTCGAGTCGTATGCATATACTTTTTCAAAGATTTTACCTGCATTATCTTTTGTAGTTTGATTATGTATTTAAAGTCTTCAGTTTCATTTTGCGAACTCACTAATGATGTATCTTTATGATATAAAACTTTGTATTACTTTCGAAATGTAATGTATTTTCTAAAACGTCTCATTTAGAGTCGTTTGCTATGTATCTTGGTGCTTTGTTATTGATTAGTCACGCCCCGACCCGATTCGCTTCCCCAACCCAAAAAAGGGGGTGTGACAGATTGGTATCAGAGCCTAAGGTTATAGTGAACTAGGTTGCATGTAGTGGGCCTAGACTATGGCCGTTAGGCAGTATTCCTCATTAGGTATGACTGGTTCAGGGATTACATCATACGAATTTAATTTAACATAGCGTAGCTAACTATGTACAATTAAATAAAGATGATGTGAGATCTGAAAGGGGTTATATTGAACAGGAATGCATTAGTAGACTCTGACCACGAGAGAACCGGGACTCATAATTGTATTGTGCTAGACACAACTAGGCGGATATATACATGTATATGATATATACATATATGATTAGGCTAATATGTGATAATGGGATATATACATACATAGGCCTCGAATATATCCTACGCTCCAGGCTATTATATATTGAAGGTATATGAACAGGCCTTATCTGATGATACTTTTGTTACCTCCTACATCACTGTAACTGCCAAACATAGCTACTCCAACGTCCTTCGATATGAAGATCGGGACTTAGTATTTACTTACCGCCGCTTACCTAATTATACGCCTATAACATCTTGCAACACACTCCACTGTACCGTTCGGTAATCACTAGGAAACTTGTTAGGTTTTCACAAACCAAGCCTTATTTCGCCCATATTGTTCATAATTTCACTTTTACCCAAACAAACCTCGAATCACGATTCACAAACTCACCATATTATTTGTAAACCATATTCTGAAAACATTTGAAAACTCTCAGCCTACATCAAACCCTGTTGTCTACCGAATCATGACTTCGCCTGTGTGTCGTATATTACAACATAAATATAAATACATATGTGATATGTCATGATTTGGTACAGACAACTCACCCATCTTCTTTTTACTTTTGCAAGAATCATGCCGCCAAGACGAACCTACACTCAAGCTCAGGTTGATCAACTGGTTGCTGAAGCATTAATTGCGGGGCAACGGCGATCTGAAAGTTCTGAAACACCACCAAACTCTACTCCTGTTAAACCTTGCACCTATAAGGACTTCCTTAGCTGCCACCCTATGAACTTCAAAGGCACTGAAGGTGCTATTGGCTTATTGCGATGGCTGGAGAAGACTGAGTCAGTCTTTCGCATCTGCAATTGCCCAGTGGACTGTAAGGTCAAGTTCTCCACTTACACCTTTATGGACGATGCTCTGACATGGTGGAATACTTATGCTGACTCTGTGGGCCAAGACATTGCTCTGGAAACCCCTTGGGACGAATTGAAGAAAATGCTCAAAGATGAGTATTGTCCCAGGGATGAGATCCAACAACTAGAGGCCGAATTTTGGCAACTCACTACCCAAGGCAATGACATTGCCGGCTACACCTCTAGGTTTAACCAACTAGCACACCTGTGTCCATCCATGGTTAGTGAGGAATCCAAGCGTATTGAACGCTATATCTGGGGACTCCCTCCACAAATCCAAAAGATGGTTACTTCATCCAACTCTCCCACCTTTCATGGTACTGTGCGCATGGCACATAAACTGATGGCACAGATTGTCCGCCAAGGAACGCCCGCTGACAAAGCTAATGGGAATCACTCGGGTGATAAAAGGAAACCTGATGGAAACCCCAACATCCAGACCCAAGCTACCAAGAAGCCTACTACTGCCAAAGCCAATGATACTGACCCTAGTGACAAGATAGGGTATAAGGGAAGTAAGCCCTATTGCTCTAAATGCAGTCTCCATCACGATGGTCCGTGCCCTTGCACCATATGCAAACGGTTCAGGCATGTTGCCAAGGATTGCAAGGCAGCTGGTACTAACACAATCGCGTCCAAAACCTGCTATGAATGCAACAGTACTGGACACTTCAAGAGGGACTGCCCAAACCTGAAGGGCAAGAACACCAACCCTGCTAGAGGTAGGTTTTATGTGCTCAAAACTAAGGAGGATGACCAGAACCCGAGACTTATTGACTTGCTCAACTCGGGTATGGTCACTCATTGATAACTTGACTTTCTTTATCCTACTTACATGGATAGATCTTACTTGCTACTTGATATATTATATGATTTCCCTAGATCCTAAGTACATGATAGGGTTAGGGAGAAAATGATAATTTAGTCTCTAATGGTTTCCTTATGAGACGAGGTTTAGCTTACATATGTATAGGAATAACATATCCTACACTATATTATACCGGAAAATATACCGGTTAACTTTTATATTGTAGGTAACATCCCACATAAGACTAATATATGCTAAATCACCTCGTTTCTATATGAGACTGATAGAGTCTAAGTTATGATACGATGCTACTTACTGTTACAACTGTATGAATACAGTGGAAGGTTACTACCTTACATTAGGCTACTAGTACAAAAAGTAGCTACACCTTAGCGACTAGCTGACTGGCTAAACTTACTTTCACAGACAAATTGGACAAACATACCGAAACTTATTCGTACTATTCCTCAGTCACTAATGGGGCAATTGTCCAACAAGGGGAGGTAGACAACTCTAGTTTAACGAGTGAGTCACTCACGACAATTTCACAAATTTAATCAGGATACGCACAGACCAATACTTCATCACATCAATAATTACTACGAACAAATTTCGGGACGAAATTCTCCTAACAAGGGGAGAATGTGACACCTGGTTAAAAATGACCCGAATTTCACTCAAAATTTAAACTTTTACTTTGCGTATCAAATACGACCAATACTAAAGTATTCAAGTATTATATATATGAATATATATATATATATATATATATAACATGGATAGGTTATTTAATAATCTTATACATACGAACCTGACATAATACATAATCTCAAATACGAACGTTAGTGCGAAACATTTTAATCAAGGAATTATTATTGAGAATAATAATTTATACTTCCGGTAGAAACTTAAATACATTTGGATACAGAAAACTCTCCGTCAAAATAAACTAAAACAAAGTTATATTTTTATAAATCAATCAAAGTGTTTTTATCAAATATTACGAATATAATTATGAACGATTTCAATTTTAGAAATTTATTATTTGAAAACATTTTCATTAAATAACGATCAAATACCAAAATACGGGTCAAAGTACCACGAAACGGATCGGAGCTCGGGCCAACCACCTCTAATAATTGGAGAAGCCGACCCATTTTCTTCTCATTTCTTTCATCACTCTCGGCTCTCCCTCCTCTCTCTCGGTTTCATGATCAAACAACAACAACATCAAATTTAACATCATCAACAACAAGAATCATCATCCAAATCATCATCATCAACTCGGATCATCATCATCATCTCCACTCCGGTTCCATTTTCAAATTTGTAAGAATCACTCACCATTTTCCTTTAATTTAGTGTTTAAAATATGTAATATAACATGTATTAGCATTATACTGAGTTGATTATATGCAAAAATGGTTTTGAAGTGGGTTTTGTAAGTTTTCTGCTCGAAACAGACCTGAAACGACCTCACAGCAGTTCGGCTATACCAAAGCAGTACGGCTATACCTCAGCCTATCGGCTATGATCCAGCCTATCGGCTAAGCCCCAGCCGTTCGGCTAAGAAACCATAGCCGATCGGCTATGTGCACTTTTCCAGCAAACCAAATTTTGTATATTTGTAGTCCTCTGAGTCGCGGTCGTTTGGGCAGCTTGATCGCCTAAATCCGAGTTCGTATGACGGAGATATGGCCAAAACAGTGCAGCCGTGTCAAAACAGTTTCACGACGAACTTTTTATATATATACATATATATACACGACGAATGTTCTTACGAAAACAAACCAAATTATGTTTTTGAAATATAATCTCCAGTAATCACCAACGGGTCGCATTCTCTTATAAACTTTAAACATAATACGAGTCGAACAAGTTGAACCAAATTAACCAAATGAACAATTAATCATGTAACTCGTAGACATACACTTACAATTATATAATCTCGCGTGTTTAGGACATTAGAAGATTACAATTGGTACACGCGCGCACCTTAGGATTGCTTGCTCCTCAGGTGAGTCTCACGGCCCCTTTTTACTGTTTTACTGTTTTGGGGAGATGCATTACTTGATTCTACTTGAATACCTGAAATTGCTGTTTTTACTAAATTACTAGTTGACTTGTACTCATCAAACCATTATTTTACAAACTTTACAAACCGTTGTACCTTGCTGATTCACTGTGTACTTAACCGACTCACTGTGTTACTAAATTACCGTTTACTGACTTACAGTCTTACAGACCTTACAGACTTAATACACTTACAGTCTCATCGACTTACCGACTCACTGGTTTACTGATTTACAAATGTACGGACTTACTGATATACGGTACTGCTTGAGTTATGTTTAATCCAATGAAGGCCTCTGAATCATAGTCTTTAGTTATCGGATAAGCGCGAGTTTTAGTATATGGATCCATATGGGACTGACAATCCCCACCTGGGGTGGTAGCGCCACCACGAACCGTTACTCGTATAAACAGGTGTTTTCTACTCGTTACATATGAGTGTTTTTGGATTAGCACTCACGGGGGCAAAATCACTGATTCTTAAGCTTCGACTATGATGCTCACAGCATGTATATCAAACCCTATTCCACTCGTGAAATGATTACTTACTACTTTACTGGATTACTACCATGGGTTACCACCTGATGGCACTGATACAATGATAAACTACCGGACTACAACTAAGGGTTACTACCCTATTGCAAAGGTGCAATGATTGATTACTGGACTACTACCTACTTGCTAACATGGGTTACTACCCGATGGCACTGAAACAATGACTGATTACCAAATGATTACACGTATAAACTTCCTTACTGTTTACTCAAATTGTGCAAACACTTTTACTACGATACTGCTTTTGTGAACTGTTATACTAAATTGTGTTCAATTGATTTACTTACTATAAACCTGTGAGATTCACCAACCTTTTTGGTTGACGCTTTTTAGTAATGTATTCTCAGGTACGCAGCCACAGTAGGATGGCCCAGCAGGATCTACTATTATGCTAAGCTAGCTCGAGTCGTATGCATATACTTTTACGAAGATTTTACCTGCATTATCTTTTGTAGTTTGATTATGTATTTAAAATCTTCAGTTTCATTTTGCGAACTCACTAATGATGTATCTTTATGATATAAAACTTTGTATTACTTTCGAAATGTAATGTATTTTCTAAAACGTCTCATTTAGAGTCGTTTGCTATGTATCTTGGTGCTTTGTTATTGATTAGTCACGCCCCGACCCGATTCGCTTCCCCAACCCGAAAAAGGGGGTGTGACAGATTGGTATCAGAGCCTAAGGTTATAGTGAACTAGGTTGCATGTAGTGGGCCTAGACTATGGCCGTTAGGCAGTATTCCTCATTAGGTATGACTGGTTCAGGGATTACATCATACGAATTTAATTTAACATAGCGTAGCTAACTATGTACAATTAAATAAAGATGATGTGAGATCTGAAAGGGGTTATATTGAACAGGAATGCATTAGTAGACTCTGACCACGAGAGAACCGGGACTCATAATTGTTTTGTGCTAGACACAACTAGGCGGATATATACATGTATATGATATATACATATATGATTAGGCTAATATGTGATAATGGGATATATACATACATAGGCCTCGAATATATCCTACGCTCCAGGCTATTATATATTGAAGGTATATGAACAGGCCTTATCTGATGATACTTTTGTTACCACCTACATCACTGTAACTGCCAAACATAGCTACTCCAACGTCCTTCGATATGAAGATCGGGACTTAGTATTTACTTACCGCCGCTTACCTAATTATACGCCTATAACATCTTGCAACACACTCCACTGTACCGTTCGGTAATCACTAGGAAACTTGTTAGGTTTTCACAAACCAAGCCTTATTTCGCCCATATTGTTCATAATTTCACTTTTACCCAAACAAACCTCGAATCACGATTCACAAACTCACCATATTATTTGTAAACCATATTCTGAAAACATTTGAAAACTCTCAGCCTACATCAAACCCTGTTGTCTACCGAATCATGACTTCGCCCGTGTGTCGTATATTACAACATAAATATAAATACATATGTGATATGTCATGATTTGGTACAGACAACTCACCCATCTTCTTTTTACTTTTGCAAGAATCATGCCGCCAAGACGAACCTACACTCAAGCTCAGGTTGATCAACTGGTTGCTGAAGCATTAATTGCAGGGCAACGGCGATCTGAAAGTTCTGAAACACCACCAAACTCTACTCCTGTTAAACCTTGTACCTATAAGGACTTCCTTAGCTGCCACCCTGTGAACTTCAAAGGCACTGAAGGTGCTATTGGCTTATTGCGATGGCTGGAGAAGACTGAGTCAGTCTTTCGCATTTGCAATTGCCCAGTGGACTGTAAGGTCAAGTTCTCCACTTACACCTTTATGGACGATGCTCTGACATGGTGGAATACTTATGCTGACTCTGTGGGCCAAGACATTGCTCTGGAAACCCCTTGGGACGAATTGAAGAAAATGCTCAAAGATGAGTATTGTCCCAGGGATGAGATCCAACAACTAGAGGCCGAATTTTGGCAACTCACTACCCAAGGCAATGACATTGCCGGCTACACCTCTAGGTTTAACCAACTAGCACACCTGTGTCCATCCATGGTTAGTGAGGAATCCAAGCGTATTGAACGCTATATCTGGGGACTCCCTCCACAAATCCAGGGGATGGTTACTTCATCCAACTCTCCCACCTTTCATGGTACTGTGCGCATGGCACATAAACTGATGGCACAGATTGTCCGCCAAGGAACGCCCGCTGACAAAGCTAATGGGAATCACTCGGGTGATAAAAGGAAACCTGATGGAAACCCCAACATCCAGACCCAAGCTACCAAGAAGCCTACTACTGCCAAAGCCAATGATACTGACCCTAGTGACAAGATAGGGTATAAGGGAAGTAAGCCCTACTGCTCTAAATGCAGTCTCCATCACGATGGTCCGTGCCCTTGCACCATATGCAAATGGTTCGGGCATGTTGCCAAGGATTGCAAGGCAGCTGGTACTAACACAATCGCGTCCAAAACCTGCTATGAATGCAACAGTACTGGACACTTCAAGAGGGACTACCCAAACCTGAAGGGCAAGAACACCAACCCTGCTAGAGGTAGGTTTTATGTGCTCAAAACTAAGGAGGATGACCAGAACCCGAGACTTATTGACTTGCTCAACTCGGGTATGGTCACTCATTGATAACTTGACTTTCTTTATCCTACTTACATGGATAGATCTTACTTGCTACTTGATATATTATATGTTTTCCCTAGATCCTAAGTACATGATAGGGTTAGGGAGAAAATGATAATTTAGTCTCTAATGGTTTCCTTATGAGACGAGGTTTAGCTTACATATGTATAGGAATAACATATCCTACACTGTATTATACCGGAAAACATACCGGTTAACTTTTATATTGTAGGTAACATCCCACATAAGACTAATATATGCTAAATCACCTCGTTTCTATATGAGACTGATAGAGTCTAAGTTATGATACGATGCTACTTACTGTTACAACTGTATGAATACAGTGGAAGGTTACTACCTTACATTAGGCTACTAGTACAAAAAGTAGCTACACCTTAGCGACTAGCTGACCGGCTAAACTTACTTTCACAGACAAATTGGTCAAACATACCGAAACTTATTCGTACTATTCCTTAGTCGCTAATGGGGCAATTGTCCAACAAGGGGAGGTAGACAACTCTAGTTTGACGAGTGAGTCACTCACGACAATTTCACAAATTTAATTAGGATACGTAAAGACCAATACTTCGTCACATCAATAATTACTACGAAAAAATTTCGGGACGAAATTCTCCTAACAAGGGGTGGATTGTGACACCCGGTCAAAAATGACCCGAATTTCACTCAAAATTTAAACTTTTACTTTGCGTATCAAATACGACCAATACTAAAGTATTCAAGTATTATATATATGAATATATATATATATATATATATATATATATATATATATATATATATATATATAACATGGATAGGTTATTTAATAATCTTATACATACGAACCTGACATAATACATAATCTCAAATACGAACGTTAGTGCGAAACATTTTAATCAAGGAATTATTATTGAGAATAATAATTTATACTTCCGGTAGAAACTTAAATACATTTGGATACAGAAAACTCTCCGTCAAAATAAACTAAAACAAAGTTATATTTTTATAAATCAATCAAAGTGTTTTTATCAAATATTACGAATATAATTATGAACGATTTCAATTTTAGAAATTTATTATTTGAAAACATTTTCATTAAATAACGATCGAATACCAAAATACGGGTCAAAGTACCACGAAACGGATCGGAGCTCGGGCCAACCACCTCTAATAATTGGAGAAGCCGACCCATTTTCTTCTCATTTCTTTCATCACTCTCGGCTCTCCCTCCTCTCTCTCGGTTTCATGATCAAACAACAACAACATCAAATTTAACATCATCAACAACAAGAATCATCATCCAAATCATCATCATCAACTCGGATCATCATCATCATCTCCACTCCGGTTCCATTTTCAAATTTGTAAGAATCACTCACCATTTTCCTTTAATTTAGTGTTTAAAATATGTAATATAACATGTATTAGCATTATACTGAGTTGATTATATGCAAAAATGGTTTTGAAGTGGGTTTTGTAAGTTTTCTGCCCGAAACAGACCTGAAACGACCTCACAGCAGTTCGGCTATACCAAAGCAGTACGGCTATACCTCAGCCTATCGGCTATGATCCAGCCTATCGGCTAAGCCCCAGCCGTTCGGCTAAGAAACCATAGCCGATCGGCTATGTGCACTTTTCCAGCAAACCAAATTTTGTATATTTGTAGTCCTCTGAGTCGCGGTCGTTTGGGCAGCTTGATCGCCTAAATCCGAGTTCGTATGAGGGAGATATGGCCAAAACAGTGCAGCCGTGTCAAAACAGTTTCACGACGAACTTTTTATATATATACATATATATACACGATGAATGTTCTTACGAAAACAAACCAAATTATGGTTTTGAAATATAATCTCGAGTAATCACCAACGGGTCACATTCTCTTATAAACTTTAAACATAATACGAGTCGAACAAGTTGAACCAAATTAACCAAATGAACAATTAATCATGTAACTCGTAGACATACACTTACAATTATATAATCTCGCGTGTTTAGGACATTAGAAGATTACAATTGGTACACGCGCGCACCTTAGGATTGCTTGCTCCTCAGGTGAGTCTCACGGCCCCTTTTTACTGTTTTACTGTTTTGGGGAGATGCATTACTTGATTCTACTTAAATACCTGAAATTGCTGTTTTTACTAAATTACTAGTTGACTTGTACTCATCGAACCATTATTTTACAAACTTTACAAACCGTTGTACCTTGCTGATTCACTGTGTACTTAACCGACTCACTGTGTTACTGAATTACCGTTTACTGACTTACGGTCTTACAGACCTTACAGACTTAATACACTTACAGTCTCATCGACTTACCGACTCACTGGTTTACTGATTTACAAATGTACGGACTTACTGATATACGGTACTGCTTGAGTTACGTTTAATCCAATGAAGGCCTCTGAATCATAGTCGTCAGTTATCGGATAAGCGCAAGTTTTAGTATATGGATCCATATGGGACTGACAATCCCCACCTGGGGTGGTAGCGCCACCACGAACCGTTACTCGTATAAACAGGTGTTTTCTACTCGTTACATATGAGTGTTTTTGGATTAGCACTCACGGGGGCAAAATCACTGATTGTTAAGCTTCGACTATGATGCTCACAGCATGTATATCAAACCCTATTCCACTCGTGAAATGATTACGTACTACTTTACTGGATTACTACCATGGGTTACCACCTAATGGCACTGATACAATGATAAACTACCGGACTACCACTAAGGGTTACTATCCTATTGCAAAGGTGCAATGATTGATTACTGGACTACTACTTACTTGCTACCATGGGTTACTACCCGATGGCACTGAAACAATGACTGATTACCAAATGATTACAGGTATAAACTTCCTTACTGTTTACTCAAATTGTGCAAACACTTTTACTACGATACTGCTTTTGTGAACTGTTATACTAAATTGTGTTTAATTGATTTACTTACTATAAACCTGTGAGATTCACCAACCTTTTTGGTTGACGCTTTTTAGTAATGTATTCTCAGGTACGCAGCCACAGTAGGATGGCCCAGCAGGATCTACTATTATGCTAAGCTAGCTCGAGTCGTATGCATATACTTTTACGAAGATTTTACCTGCATTATCTTTTGTAGTTTGATTATGTATTTAAAATCTTCAGTTTCATTTTGCAAACTCACTAATGATGTATCTTTATGATATAAAACTTTGTATTACTTTTGAAATGTAATGTATTTTCTAAAACGTCTCATTTAGAGTTGTTTGCTATGTATCTTGGTGCTTTGTTATTGATTAGTCATGCCCCGACCCGATTCGCTTCCCTAACCCGAAAAAGGGGGTGTGACAAGTGAGACACATGCAAATACCTAACAAGGGTGTTCATACAAAACATTCCAAGCCTGCAAACAGAGTACCTTCACCGGGACAGAAGGAGCCATTGGCCTAGTCCACTGGATTGAAAAGATGGAATCAGTAATTGACATCAGTGACTGCGCCACCGATAAAATAGTGAAGTACGCCACATGTACCTTAGCCGACAAAGCGTTAACTTGGTGGAACGCTCAGATTCAGATCCTTAGCCGTACAACTGCTTACTCCATCTCGTGGGAGACATTGAAGTAGATGATGATGGAAGAGTTTTGCTCACACAGTGAGCATCAGAAACTCGAAACCGAATTATGGAACATCTAGATGATCGGTGCTGATATTACTCGACACACGACCCAGTTCCAAAAACTTGCACGCCTCGTACCACACATGGTGACTCCCGAGAGCAAACGCATTGAGCGTTACAACAGGGGTTTGGCCCCACAGATCAGAGGCATGGTGATGTCCTCCAAACGGATTACCTTTGAGAGCGCAGTGGATCTGGCTTAGAGCTTAACCGATGACGCGGTCCTGATTGGAACTTTGAAAGCTGCTACTGGGAAAGGTGAACCCCTCCGAATTGAAGCTGGCGATTATGGAAACAACAAACGAAAGTTGAACAGTGAGAGTAATGACCGTCAAGGTCAACAGAACAGGAACCCGGCAAACACCCGAGCCTACACCGCAATCACCAACACCGAACCGAAACCATACCTCGGGAAGAGGCCCAAATGTGGAAAGTGCGGAAAGCACCACAAAGGGGATTGTCTCTTTTGTGATAACTGCAACCGATGGGGACACAGAATCCAGGCATGCAGAACCCATCCCACGAACAATGAGCAATGAAACAAGGGATGATTCAGATGCGGTGACACGACTCACTACCGAAACCAATGCCCACAGCTCAACAATCAGAACAACAACAACCGCATCGCCAACAACGAACCCGGCCGCGGACGCGCATACGTTATTCGTGCACAGGATGCACTAGAGAATCCCTACGCAAACATTGGTACGTTTTAGCAACCTATTATTTCGCTTTAAGGTTACACTATCCGGATGTCGATTCGAACCTAACGATTGGTAAACCTTTGACCACTTAACGAACACATGACTTATCAAACTATACGACGAGTATACACGAACTGTTAGAACTTTATGGCAACCTAGAGCGCCACGTAAACTATTACTATTGTTGACGACACGTCTTTTCGGAAAACATACGCAACGGGCGATCCGACTTGATTTTAAATCTCGGGACGAGATTTCTTTAACATGGGGAGAATGTGACACCCCGCAACTTCGACATAATTATAAACGTAAATGGTACGCATTTTAGGCTAATTCCCTACTTGAGTGAATTCACAACACATTTTAGAGGTAAGTCTAGCAAAGCCCAACTAGTTAATACGCGTAGTATTACATATTTTGCTACTCGTATAAATACGTACAAAACAATTGGATCCAACGCAACAAAATATACTACTGTTGGTGAACATAATTATTTAATAAAACGAAATTATTAAATAACCTTAACGTTTACTAAATATTATGTTGATAATATTTACAAAGTACTTTATAACGTAAAACGTTTATTTCGTAAACTGAAACAACTCAAAACAGATTCGTAAAAATAAAAATAAAAGAAAGTTATAAATTATACGATTCAACTAAATTAATTATATAAAACATCTCAACTAAAAATATATTCGATAATACATTTAAAACCTTACCATTTAAAATATTCTAACGTTTAACGATCGGGTAAACGAACACGGGTAAAATACCACAAATTTGGGACAAAGTCCCCTTCCTTTTTGGACCCCAAAACCGGCTCCACCTCCCACCCTCATTTTCATTTCACCTTCTCTCTCTCTACTCTCATTCTCTCTCAAACCTCTCTCTAAAAACCACCAAAAATCACTAAAAACTACCACAAAAATGACTCGAATCACTTAGCTTCTTTGGAATAAAACACTCACGGGATCACGATCTACACTTCTATCTCTTCGGAATTCAAAACCGACATGCCTAAGTTTCCGACACTTTTCGAAAACTCTTAGATTTCGGTATTTTCTTTGTTATTTCATGTTTATAATGATTAATATACCATGTATTAGTGTTATATCAACTTATTATGCCCAAAAATCCCTTGAAAAATTCTTTAAGAATCGAAATCCACACAAAAATCGCGAACAGCTCGTTCTGCGGATCGAGATCCATTTTCGCGAGCCGAGGTTTAGATTTGCGGGTCGACTTGACTTGCGGATTGACTTGACTTGCGGGTCGACTTGACGTGCGGATCGACATGACTTGCGAGTCGACTTGACCTGCGGATCGACTTGACTTGCATTTTTGATCCTAAACGATGAATTTTGACACATTCGGACATATATATATATATATATATATATATATATATATATATATATATATATATATATATATATATGTGTGTGTGTGTGTGTGTGTGTGTGTGTGTGTGTGTGTGTGTGTGTGTGTGTGTGTGTGTGTACTTTCGGATAAAATAACATAAAATTTAAGGATATTTTCACGCTAATCATTAAACATCTTCAAGAATCAAACCTTTATGATATTACTCGTACATGAAACACATATACTTTGGGAAGTATACAACACGAAAAATATAATAATAATACTTTAAATTATTATTAAGAAAACTCACCAACGAGCCGTACATGTTTTCCAAAACATAAACGTATAGACAAACATGTGGACATAACTTGGTTGTACGAACACTAGCATGGATGGTCGAATTAGACATCCACATACTTATTAAATCTCATACGTTTAGGGCGTTAGGAGATTTTAGACTATACTTGGGTTTAGGCTTTGCTAGCACTCGAACATACTTAACTCAACAGGTGAGTTCACAGCCCCTACTTTTACCGTTTTACTACTTTGAACAGGGGTGGAAAACATAGTCAACAACTTTTACTTACATGATTGTATACTTGTTTTACTCGAACGATTAGAGTACTTGAAACTGTTAAACTCTTACACGAATTGATGTTTATGAAATAACGTTTTCATACTACAAACTACTACAAACGAGTTAAACTATATTTGATAAACCGGAGAATGACCGGTACTATTTTAGAAATGCTGGAGGACGACCAGCAAAACTTTTTACTAAACTGATTGAGAAGTCCCTACATCTTGGGCATGCATACAATAATTCTACTACTTGAGCAACTATTTGGTCCTACTGACATGGACCGGATCCTACTGACATGGATCCAGGGACACTGACACTCCCTACTATTTGAACCCTACTGACATGGCTACTAGATCCTACTGACATGGATCAAGGGACACTGACTCTCCCTACTATTCTGGTTTTACCCTTCTGACTTGGGTACTCGATCCTACTGACTTGGATCAGGGATACTGACTTTCCCACGAAACATTTTATAGGATACTGACATTCCTACTATAACTTATACTGAAATTTGGGCGACATCCCAACGAAAGACATCTCGGATTAGGATACGTACTTTCCTACAAAACATACTTGGAAATAGGATACTACTTTCCTACAACTACTAGGATACGAAATTTCCTACAAACAACTACTTGCAAACGTATTTGGTTTAGCGAACTGTACTTGCAAACATAAAACCTGTGAATTCACTCAACCATGTGTTGACTTTTTACTATGTTTTTCAGGGAATTAGCAGCACACGTAAGGATCGCCTGCACATATGGAACATATGAGACCCTCGAAGCTTTAGGATGCCAACTTTTGACAATGGGATTTCTTTAGTATAACTAAAAGTGTTTTAGTCAAATTTCTGAAATCTACTTTTGTAAAACAGTAATTACTTTATACGATTAGATGAATCGTCAACTTTTGTAAATTATTAACTTTGGCATCTTAATATATATGTTCTGTTGTAATCATATGCTCTGATACGTATGCATGTACAATGTTGGCGTCATTACCTCCATACTTAACTAAATGCTTCCGCTAAACACAATCAACGAATTTGGGGGTGTGATATATTTCCAACGCTATACCAGTACAGTGCCATTTTATGGCGATCTCATAGCTTCATACAGTGACAGAGATAACTATGTATTCGTAGCTAGGGTTTATAACTCCTATAACTATGGCAATAGTCACGTGAAAGACTTGAAAGGGTGAATGATTAAGTCTATATTCAGGATAAGCTTAGACAGAATACAAAGTATAACTCCCATTTATACAGATAAAGAATTAATGTAACATCATCTCTAACTATCTAAATCATGACAAACATACAAGCAACTACTCACAAAGCATAGCAATAAACATTTCTAATGTTAATTAATCACAAACATCAAACAAGAACGTTATGACAAATTAATAATAGAAAGGATAGATAATACCAATACGAATTGCGAGCAGAATAACACTTATATTTCTTCATAATATCCAAGCATTACATAAGCTAGCCTCGAATAATTAATTACATAACTAATCTAAAAGTAAAGAAAAGAAAAGAGAAAGATTCTCCCCTAATCTTCCCACTAGTTCCAAAGGTTAAACCCTAGAGAGAGAGACTAGAGAGAGAACCTAGAGAGAGAGAAGTGTGTGAGAGAGAAAGTGGAAGAGAGAAAATGAGAATGAGGAATGAGGTGTAGGTTGGTGTGAATGAAATGGTGGATGAGGCTATCTAATTATAGGTGAAGATCAACTTAGAGCCAAAGCAATATTTCTTGGAGCCAAAGGAGCAAGCCATGGAGCCAAACTTGGAGCCAAAGTTGAAGCCAAACTTGGAGCCAAAGGAATAATCCTTGGAGCCAAAGGAGAAATACGTACATGCATCAAAGCACATCGTACAAGCAAACGGTGCATGAAGGAAGCCAACCAACCCACTCCTAAACTACCTAAAACTGTATTTGGGGTCTAGGGGGCCGTATACGGTCATAAATGGACGTATACGGTGTGTAAAGGCCGTATACGGCTTACCAAGGCCGTATACGGGGTGTTTCGGCTTTTCTTCGTTGCTTAAAACGCTTGTATCTCCTTCGTTACACGTCCGTTTGTTGAGACATAGTTTGTGACAACAGATCTAGCTTGTAATAGGACTGGTGTAATTATTATCTTGTTTGTGTATTGGTTTAGATTTGTAAATAATATGATGTTAATTTTGTTATTAATATTCGTTAAATATATTAGTATGTCAAAGTGTTAGACGAATATCGAAAACGAAATTAATATGTATGGCGATTTGAGATCTCAAGTCGCAAGACTTGGTCTTGCGAATTGAGAACTGAACTCGGGAACATAATAGGTATAGCGAATCGAAGCCAAGCTGGGCTTGGGCTGCGAGTTGAACTGGACTCGCAGGCCCAAAGGCTGCGAGTCGAGACGAACTATTTAAGGTTTTTCACTTCGTGAAAAACATAACTTTTGCAATTAGAACTTTTACCTACGTGCGAATTGATCCAGAGAAAACAAACCTAAAGGCTAGGTTTTGATTGTTTCATACTCCTAACAATTAAAGCAAAGCGTATTAGTTATTAATCATATTATAAATGCGATATTAATCGTTATATAACCATATAACACGTATTGAGGGATTCCGCACCTTAATACTATAGATAACCTCGTTATCGATCCAAGAACTAGGGACTTACAATTGGTATCAGAGCTTTCGGGCTAAATACTAGTAGGTTTGAGGTTATTCGGGTAAATAAAGTGTGATTTAGGATTGTTTTGACGTGCATTAGTGTGTTAAAACAATCAAAATCATTCTCTGGACGTTTTTGGGATAGTTTACGATAGAAATCTACTGATTTTAACGTAAAAATACATAAAATTTTTGTTTTCGTGTTTTTCAGCCGTTTCGCGAGTTGAGATTAGGGTTTCAGCGCTGTCTGCGAACCGAGTTGAACTTGCGAATTGAATTGAATTCTGCGAGTCGAACCAAGATCTCTAGCGAACCGAGATCACTTACGAATCGACATCTTTTGCGATCCGAACTGAGATTGGCAAACTGAGTTTTGCGAATTGAGCTGAGATTGCAAATTGAACTGAGTTGTGAATTGACTTCTGAACTCGCAAAACAGTCTGAATTTTTGAACTTTCGAGATGTCTGATTTAAGTTGAATGATCGAGATGGAACACGAGGTTGGAAAATCTAATGTTCCACCTAAATTGTTAAGACTTGAAGATTATTATAGCTGGAGGGATAGGTTTGAATCTTACTGTAGATTCTATGATCTGACTATCTGGATGTGTATAAAAAATGGATACACGGCACATACTGCTACTGTTCAAAATGCTACTGTGGTTCTATCCCAATGATCAACAAAAGAAAGACTTTGAGATTGAGAATAAAGCTCGTTCTTCAATCAAAATGAGTCTACCAAAGGAGATCAATCATTAGCTGAAATCTTTTGATACTGCTAGAGCACTCTGGGAAGCTCTTGAGAAAAGATGTGAGGGTAGTCCACAGGTCAAAGCAGGCAAGAAGAATCTACTTAAGAAGCAATTCACTGTTTTTAAAGCTTTGAAGGGAGAAGATCTTGATGCCTACACTACCAGATACTACCATTTATTGAGTGAGCTAGACGACCATGAAATAGTTAACACTGACACGGAAAAGACTGACAAGTTCATTGAGGGTCTTCCTTCCAAGTGGGAAATGTATGGCGTAATGCTCAAGGACAATGATGAGAGGTATGCAACAATGTCCTTAGAGCAGGCAGTTGATAAGCTTAGAGGTTATGATTTCACTAAGAAATCAAGAGACACAGATTCTGATCAGGTTCAGAATCCTGGGCTATATCATGGTAAATCAAATCTCTTTACTGTTTCATCGAGTTCAACCACTGCATTGTTAGTTGGTAATACTGATGAAAATGGTGAAATGATCACAGATGATTTGTGCCTACTTACTTCCTCTGGTAGTGAAAATAAAGGTACAACTGCTGAGAAGTCACCTCAAGAGCATCAAAAGATGCCTATGAGTGTGAAATCTGCTGAGCAACAATTATCAGTTCTTGCATCCTTTGTCGCTTCCTATGAGAACTACATTCAGGGTAAAATCAATGATCCCATCTTTTTTGATGAAGATTATGATAAGATAGATCCTGATTATCTTGAAGAAATAGATCTCCAGGATCAACTAGCAATGTTATCTAGGTGAGTTAAGAATTTCTTAAAGAGAACTGGTAGAAAAGTAGTGGGAAATCGATTAGGGTTTGATAAAACCAAGATCAAGTGTTTTAATTGTCAAGGTTATGGACATTTTGCTCGTGAGTGTCAAAGACCTAAGGTTGAAACTGGTAATGGCAAGCAAGGCTCGGGAAGTACTCTAGCTTCCAAAGCCTTAGTAGTGAAACAGTTAGATGGATCTTATGATTGGCAAGCTCAGTCTGAGGAAGCTCTCATGGCTGAGATTGATGATCAAGAGATAGCTGCTAAGTCCACAAGCTATATGCCTACTGATGATGAGTTACTAGTGAAGGTGCCGGAGTGTCAAGAAAAAGCAAGTGATGATGACGTGCTGTATATGGATTCAACTGCTGAAATGAATCCAGATGATTTTGTAGCACACATGGCTGAAGTGCAAACAGATAAGAAAAGGGTATGTATCGATATTCTTACTCTTGCTGATGTATGTTATTTAGTTACTGATTTACAATCTCAAGTAAGTGACTTCTCAGCACCGAGAACACCCCAACAAAATGGGGTTGCTGAAAGGAGAAACAGAACCTTGATTGAATCTGCCAGGTCAATGCTCATTGATGCTGGTCTTAAGACCTACTTCTGGGCAGAAGCAGTGAGTACAGCCTGCTTCACTTAGAATATGTAATGCCGTAGATCACCGAATCGCAATTAGAACAAATATAACTTGTGCGAAATACAAGTTATATAACACGAGATATGAATTAGAGAATAAGAACAAGAAGTATTCGATCAAACTGCTTTGTATTAACAGAAATCACAGAGAGAATTCTGAGACAAATGTACAAAAGACTTAGTTCAAATGAACTAACAAAAAGCCTATTTATAGACTTATACAAAAGCTTATGCGACAATAAAGACTTAAGTATTGACCTGGTCAACTCCGACAATGCTATTGTCAGAGTTACCACTTTATCCGTCAATACACTACTTACGGATCACTCTATTCACAGACTATCTATTCACGTATTCATCTATTGTCGCAATACCAAATACTTAGACAGATTATAAACAAAATAAAATCAAGCCTTAGACATTTTGCACCAACAAACTCCCCTTTGGATAATGCTTGATTTTCTTCAAACTTGAGCTTCATTTATATCCTGGCAGATTGCAACCATCATGAACACCTTGGGCACAGCATACATCGACCACCCATTGGAATTTCAAAGCCATTGCTTCATCATCAAATGAATCGTCATAAGTGATGTGATTATATCTTAGAGCTTCCAAATCATCTTTTGAGAGATTAATCAAACTCAAGGGATCGAACACATATACAATTGTTTCACGATTCCACATAATGTCTCCCTTGAAATCCCTGTCATAACATCCAATCTCAGCTTCACCTGTGCTTCCATTATATCTCCAATAGCTCATAAATTTCCAGAAATTGATTGGAAGTTTTTCAAGTGGAATTTTAATCAAACATTTCAGCCGTGGATAAGTAGTAATCACTCTTGGTTGATTAGAGATTGGTTCTACATCAAAGTTATCCACCTTTCTTCTTGGAAATACCTCTTCCACCCACGTATACTTTCCTTTCTTACATTCTCGAAATAATACTCCAGCCATCCAATCAACTAATTCATTTTCTGAATGATTCACAATGTTAAGTTGAGCAATATGATTTATCTCACATTTTGGAAGTCTCCCCAATTCTTTGAACGAACGTCGAAAATATTGAAGCCCATCAGTTCTTTTGACAATAAAGACTTTATTGTCATTATCGTATTTCCAACTGATTATTCTTCCAACGCACTCTCGTTTAGGAATTTAGAAAAATCTTCTAACTTTGAATGTCTTCTTTTGATCAGGTTGTTTCGGAAACCATCAAGGAAAGGTTCTTTCTGGAACTTGTTCTTCATCTGAATTGATCCAAAAGCTATCATAAGAACCTGTAAAAGTATTAGGATGCTCAAAAATACCTTCTAGATGTAACTCATCTTCGGAATCCACCCAATCTTCAATATTCACATAATCATCTCCTGGTTCAAACCCAGGAGGAAACTCTGAATCAGATTCATCAAACTCGTAATCTCCATTATTGTATAATTCCACAAATGGAATTAAGTCATCAACAATAATATTCAATGGAGTAGGACAAAGAATCTCTTCCTCTTCCACACTATCAGACAACTCTTCTTTATCAAACTTTTGTGAAGATTCTCCAAGCTCGAAAGTAGAATTTTCACCGACTTCAGAATCATCAAGCATATCTCCAATGTATAAAGATTCTAAATCTACATCTCCAAGATCATCAAAATCAACATTCTCAAAGCTTGGTTCAGGAGTCAAATCCATAGAAGGAGGAACATCACTAATTGGTTCAACATTCATGGGTTCTTCCATATAAACATGTTCAAAAAGTATCATAGCCTGAGAAAAATTTGGCTGATCACCATTATTTCCATCTTGTCCATTATCATCATCATGATGACTTGAATCCTCATCATGCACATTCTCATTTTCATTATCATCATTATGATCATCATTTAATCCCACATTTCCTTGATCATTATCATCATTCTGATCATCATCATTTACATCATCAACATCATGCACACTCTCCCCCTGATCACCTAAATTTTCTTTTAAAAGAAAGATTTCTTGTTCAAGTGATTCAATCCGTAAGGTCTGAGTATGGATTTGTTGACTTTGATTGGCAATAAGAACATCCTGAGCACCAATTCTTCCTAATGCATGAAATAATTCATCTCTCAGCTTATCCACCACATTCATCAATGGATTCACAGCTCTTTGAAGAGATGCATCAAGATCTGCCATACTCACATTGGGAATAGCTGTTGCAGCAGCTGTTGTTGTAGATGAAGTTCCAGCAGCTGCAGAAGATGAGAAAACAGGTATTGATGATGAAATAGGAAGAGTAGTAGAAATACCCGTTGCAGCAGACATAACAGGCATAGATATAGAAGAAGATATTGCTGATGAAGTCACGGTAGAGAATACAGGTTCAGAAACAGATGACATTGCAGCTGAAAAAGTCATGGATGAAGATACTGGTAAAGATATAGAAGAAGTAGCTGCAGAAGAAGTCACTGGTAATGAAGTGGATGAAGACCCAGTCTCAAAATCAAAGGTTCTGGTCACAATCAATTTCCTTTGTTGAGTAGGTCTAGGCTCAGGTACATATTCAGGATCCCGAGCCTCTTCTCGTTGACGTCTCAAATCTTGTCGTTCTTGTTCTATACGTTCCTCAGTCCGTCTTTGAGATTCTAACGATTCTGCAATGGTCTCACTACAATTTGTAACACCCCCAAATTAATGATTTGCGGAAGCATACTTGGGTGTTACTAATCAATATACAAAGCACAAGATATATAGCAAACGACCTCTAAATGAGACGTTGTAAAACGATTTCATATGAAATAAATGTTTGAAAACTCTATGTTTTTGAATACATAATGTAGTTCCCTAGAGTCCACGCGTGTAGCGGGAGATTCTATTACATAATCAAAATATACAAAAGATAATGCTGTGAATCTCCGTTAATGCAATTTAGTTGAAATCATGCGACTCTAGCTATGTCCACGAGTAATCCTACTCCGTCTGGGTACCTGAGAATACATGCTAAAAGGTCAACACGAATGTTGGTGAATCTCACAGGTTTGTAAGTAATATCAGTTTTTGAACACAAGATTTCATCAGTTGTGCCCGCAGGCGTAAATCAAGTATTTGCAATCCTGCAAATGTAAAATATGTAAGTTATACCGTTGCCATGAGGCTCATAATCGAAGCTTAACCCATAAGTGATAAGTTGCTCCTGTGACAATCTCGTAACTGAGCAACCATAAGTAACGAATAATAGTCACCCATTTATAGAGAACGGTTCGTGGTAGCGCTACTACCCCCTAGCGGGGAGGGTCATTTCCCTAATGGATCCATTAACTAGTGTTCGCCCTTAAGTCCATAACTAACGATATATGATGGAGAGACTTCAGTGAAAAGTAAGTAACTCATGCAATCCCGTATAGTAAAATGTATAGTTTGTACTTGTGTTCAAGAAAAGTAAGCAATGTATCTCACCCCGTATGTAAAACAGTAAAAGTGGGGCTGTAAGACTCACCTGAGTCTTGAAGCGTTTAATCAGTAAACATGAGTTGATTAGCCGATTAGTGATGGTCTGAAGACTCGTAACCTGAGGGTGTCCATGACACACGTTGGTTATAACATGTGAAGGTATCTTAATAGATTACCTTGTAGCTGTTCGTCAGACTAGAATGTCCAAATTACTTTTGGTTGATTCGTTTGTGTTTTAAAACGAGTAAGGCCCGTTTGTGACGGTTTTTGATGATAATAATAATCTATGAGTTTATTTCATGGTATTTAATCAAAGTGGGGGAATTGGGTACGGGGGTCCGGGGGCAGCACCCCTAGTAGCGGGGTCCAAGGGGCAGAAACCCTGGTTGGGGTCGAGCTTCCAAGTCAGCTTGGAAAATTTTTATTCCTACTACTTTCCTTTAGTGAAAACGTATCCGAAATTTGAATTTGGAGTAAAATTAGGTGGTAAAATCTTGGTTCCGACACTTAGTAAAAATTTGGGTTTTCAGGGTTCTGTTTTTTGCGACGTTGGGTGCGACGTCGCAGGTCCTAACTGCGACGTTGATCGTGGCGTCGCTATGTGTGACGTCGGCCAATTAAGGCGACGAAAGGGATGACGTCGCTATATGCGACATTGTGAGGGGTATTGCGACATAATGGTCTACGTCGCAGATAGCCGAGCGTCTCTGCGACGTTGCGGTCTGATCGGAAAGTGGTGGCCGGAAAATCGGTCGAAAAGCTTCCGTTTGGTCTAAATCTTTTACCCAACCCATTTTTGGACATTTTAAGCATATATATAAACAACAAACAAGTAAAAACGGAGAGTTTTGGGTTTTGTCGGAAACTTACGCGGTGTCAAAATAAAATTACAAAAAGATAGGAAGGCAGATCGTTGCGAGGTGGTTCCTTTTCTCTAAAAATCTTGACGATCCGAGTGCGTATGATGGTGTTATTTCGAGATTTATGGTGATGGTGGTGGTTTAATTTAGAGAGAAAAGAAAGAGAGAAAAATGGAGTGAGGATGATGATAATGAGGGAAAAGGTGGGGTTTCCCCCTTTTTGGGCAGATTTTTGGTGGGGGCCCATCGAAGTGTGGGTCTCCACCATTTAACTCCGTGTTTGCGCTCCATGCGGTGTTCGTTTTCCTGATCGTTTAAACGTTAATTATTTATTTTATGCACAAAAATACGCGTTTTAAAATATGAATATTTACTCAATATTTTTGTTGAAGTATTTTACCAAATACTTAATAATTATGTTATAAAATGTAACTTCTTTCGTTTGTTTGCGCGTTTAGATTTTAATCGCATATACGTTATTTGTACGATACGAATTGACTACGAAATATTATAGAAATAATATTTTTGGATATAATAGCATTATCAAATAATGTTTGTATTACTTAATAAATCGTTCACCAACGTCCGTATTAATTGTGTCGAAATCCATTCGATTTGAGGCTCGTATGATTTAATCAAATCGCAATACTTGTATATATATTCAACAATATATAGTCCGATACATTAATTAGCCTAACAAACAACTAATTACATGTATTAATAGTCGATTAGGCACTAATTTCTAGTCCTAATTTGGCGGGTGTTACATTCTCCCCCTGTTAGAAGAATTTCGTCCCGAAATTTAGCTCGAGGTCGCGTTTGATGTAGAATCAGTGAATAACTGAGGATACTTGAGTCGCATTTGGTCTTCCCGTTCCCAAGTGAATTCCGGACCGCACCGCGAATTCCACCTGACTTTAACGATGGGAATACGACTTTGTTTGGGTTGTTTGACCTCACGGTCTACGATTTCAGCAGGTTCCTTAACAAAATGAAGTTTGTTATCGACGCGAATCTCGTCAAGTGGTATGATAAGTGTCTCATCGGACATGCATTTCTTTAAGTTAGTAATGTGGAAGGTGGGGTGCACGCTGCTGAGTTCGGATGGCAGCTGCAGTCGATATGCCACTGGACCAATCCGTTCGAGGATCTCAAAAGGCCCGATGTACCTGGGATTTAACTTCCCGCGTTTACCGAATCGAATTACGCCTTTCCAAGGCGATACTTTCAGGAGTACACGATCCCCAACCTGGAACTCTAGTGGTTTGCGTCTCACGTCAGCGTAACTTTTCTGACGATCACGTGCGGCTTTGAGTCGGTTTTGGATTTCAACAATTTTCTCGGTGGTTTCGTGTATGAGTTCAGGACCAGTAAGTTGGCTGTCTCCCATTTCGGTCCAACAGATCGGTGATCGGCACTTACGACCGTACAGTGCCTCAAAGGGTGCAGCCTTAATGCTGGCATGGTAGCTGTTATTGTAGGAAAATTCGCACAACGGTAGGTGTCTTTCCCAGTTTGTACCAAAATCAACTACGCAGGCTCGTAGCATGTCTTCCAGTGTCTGAATAGTTCGTTCACTTTGGCCATCGGTTTGAGGGTGGTACGCGGTACTCATATCGAGGCGAGTACCCAATGATTTCTGAAGTGATTGCCAAAAGTGAGAGGTTGTTGGAACATAGATTGTGACAACAGATCTAGCTTGAAATAGGACTGGTGTAATTATTATTACGTTTGTATATTGGTTTAGATTTGTAAATAAATATTTGTTTTGTTAGTAATATTCGTTAAACATATTATTGTGCTAAGTTAGACGAATGTTTAAAGACGAAATAAATAATAGACGTTTAATGCGAGGCGAGTCGAGATCTCAGGTCGCAGCGAGTTGAGCTGTGAGATGAGATCTGAACTCGCGAAGCATTAGTCTGGCGAGCCGAGCTCTGTGTTGGGCTTGGGCTGCGAGTTGGACCGAACTCGCAGGCCCATGCGAGCCGAGTTGAGCTGGACGTATATAATGTTTTTCACGGCTTGAAAAACATAACTTTTTAACACTTTTGATACTTTTGCCTTCTGCGAACTCGACAAACCCAGAGAAAAACCGAACCTAAAGGCTAGGCTTTGACAATTCATTGTTTAAAGTTAAGCTTTATTAAAACGCAATTCGAACATATTCGTTGTTAGTAAGATAACACCGTATTGAGGGATTCCGCACCTTAATACTACAGATAACGAAGTTATCGATCCTAAAACTAGGGGACTTACATCTGGTATCAGAGCTTTCGGGCTAAATACGAGTGTGTTCATAAGTTTTAGTGTTATTGCGTCTTTGATTCGGGTCGTTTTTACGTGCGTTTTTGCAATACTAACGATCAAAATCATTCTCTAGACGTTTTAGGGTTTGTTTACGGTCGAAATTCTTAGTTTCAGTCGTAAAAATACCTTAACATTCGTTTTTCGGGTTTAACAGCCGTTTCGCGAGTCGAGATTAGGTGTCCAGCGTCGCCTGCGAACCGAGTTGAACTAGCGAGTCGAACTGAGGCTTGCAAGTCGAACCGAGATCCCTCGCGAATCGACATCACTTGCGAATCGACATCTTTATCAATCCGAACTGAGGTTTGTGAATCCACTAATTCTGCGAGTCGAGTTGAGATTGCGAATTGAGCTGAGTCTTGCGAGTTGAGTTTTCTGAATTCGCTGAAACAGTTTAATTTTACGTTTTTAAGATGTCTGACTTAAGTAGAATGATCGAAATGGACCACGAGGTGGGAAAGTCAAACGTTCCACCTAAGTTGTTAAGAATCGAGGATTACTACAATTGGAAGGACAGATTTGAATCTTACTGTAGATTCCATGACCTGTCAATCTGGATGTGTATCAAGAGTGGACGCACTGCACCTACTCAAACTATTCAAAATGCCACTGTGGTTCTTACCTATGCGAACATGAGTGATCAAGAGAAGGAAGCTTACAGAAATGAGAATAAAGCACATTCATGCATAAAGATGTGTCTTCCTAAAGAGATTGCTCATCAACTGAAGTCTTTTCATACTGCTAGAACGCTCTGGGAAGCTCTAGAGAAAAGAGGTGAGGGAAGTCCACAAGTGAGAGCTGGCAAGAGGAGTCTTCTTAAAAAGCAGTTTACTATGTTTAAAGCTTTAAAAGGAGAAGATCTTGATGCCTATGTCACGCGTTTCTACCATCTGCTAAGTGAATTAGAATACCATGAGATTGTTGAAGAAGAAGTATCTAAAACCGACAAGTTTCTTGAGGGTTTGCCTTCTAAATGGGAAATGTATGGCGTTATGATTAAGGATAACGAAACTAGGTATTCTACTATGACCTTAGAGCAAGTCATTGACAAGCTGAAAGGTTATGATTTCTCCAAGAAGTCAAGAGATAGTGATTCTGATCAGGTTCAGAACCCTGGGTTGTATCATGGAAAGTCAAGTCTTTCGACTGCGTCATCTAGTTCGACCACTGCACTGTTAGTTGGTGATACTAGTGAAAATGGAGAACTGATTTCTGAAGATCTGTGCTTTATTTCCTCCTCTGGTGATGAGACAAAGGGAAAGAATTCTGAGAAGTCACCTCAAGAGCATCAGAAGATGCCGATGAGTGTGAAATCTGCTGAACAACAACTGTCTGTTCTTGCTTCCTTTGTGGCATCATACGAGAACTACATAGAGGGAAAGATCAATGATCCTATTCTGTTTGATGAGGATTATGAGCAGATAGATTCTGATTATCTTGAGGAATTGGAGCTTCAAGATCAACTGGCGTTGATATCTAGAAAGGTGAAGAATTTCCTCAAGAGAACTGGTAGAAAGGTGTTGGGCAATAGATTAGGGTTTGACAAAACCAAGGTCAGATGCTTTAACTGTCAGGGTATTGGTCATTTTGCTAGAGAATGCCAAAGACCTAAAGTAGAAGCACAAGGAAAACAAGGTTCGGGAAGTACTCTCGCTTCCAAAGCCTTAGTGGTGAAGCAGTTGGATGGCTCTTATGATTGGCAAGCTCATTCTGAGGAAGCTTTGATGGCCGAGATCGAAGAGACAACTGCTGGATCAGTGTCCTACATGCCCACTGATATGGAACAGAAACTAGAGGTGCCTGAGTCTGAAGTGAAGGCAAGTGATGATGACGTGCTAGATATGGATTCAGCTCCAGATATGAGTCCTGAAGAATTCGTGGCACGTATGGCTGAATTACAAACTGACAAGAAGAAGGTATGTTTAGATATTCTTAATCTTGCTGATGTTTGTACTTAGTTACTGATTTACAATCTCAGAATAGTGTCTTAACTGTGTCAAATAGCAACATGTCATCACAATTAAATATGGATAAGGAATCTTATAAGACTGTTAGATCTGAACTTGATCAAGCTGTTATGGATATTCGTAGATTAAGTGATGATAAACAAGTCTTAAAAGATAAAATTAAGTCTGGTGCTTCGGATAGAACAAAACTTAGAGATACCATAAGTGAAAAATCTGTTATCATAGATGGTCTCTATATGAATATCAAAGACTTAAATGAGACGATTGCTAGTAAGGATCAGGAAATAGTGAACCTTAACATAAGGTTAATTGAGCAAAATCGTAAACTTAAGAACTATAGGACATCTCAAATGGATAAAATGTTAGATGCTCAACGTAGTGTAAAGGACAAGACTGGGTTAGGTTACAATGATGTATCCCCGCCTTTTAATGCCAATTACACTCCTATTCCTGAAGATTCTGAAATGACTGAAGTTAATCCTGAGAATTCAGTAGCTGATAAACCTGAACAGTCAGAGGTACAGAAAGATGTTATTAAGAACGTATCATTAGATAATAGCAAGGCTTCTCAGTTCACCAAAATACAATTTGTATCGGGTGGAGTGATTAACGATGCTAAGATTGATGATAAAGTTGATAAGGAACAGCTTAAACCTTTAGTGCCTAAGACTCCGGATGAGAAAGCAAAAGTGAGTAAATCACGCAAGCAGATGTCATGTTTCAAGTGTCATCAAAAGGGACACGTGGCTTCGTGTTGTCCTAACAAAAAGCCTGAAACACCACATAAGCTTGTGATGGATGAAAAGACACAGACCGACTCTAGTATGACTGTAGATAGGTTAGATACCAAACTTAAGTTAGGTAATAAACCTGTTAACATTCTTAAAAGAGATGGTAAGCATAGTGTCTCCCCACCTAAACCTAAACGGCCATATACTCAAAGTGATAATTCTATCCATAAGTCTAGAGATGTGACACCGTCGAGGTTTAGAACTCCAAGTAGAGGCCATAGTCATTATGAGAGTGGTACTACTTCGCGATCACATGAGTTTAATTATAATCATAGAGCTCATAATTATGTGCCTAAGAGGTTCTCCTCAAATTCACCTCTTAAGGCTGATCGTCCACAACCTAAAGCTACTTCAAAAGTAACCAAAGCTCCTGATGGGAAGGATGGTTATTTTAAAGAGCTTAAGTTTGTTGATGATAAGGGACAAACCAAGACCGTAATGGCTTGGGTCCCTCTTGATAACTGATCGTATCTTGTGTTATGTGCAGGAGCATGCTGTGAACAAGGACAGCTGGTGGTATGTAGACAGTGGATGCTCAAGGCACATGACCGGAGAAAGAAGTCTGTTGAAGGACTTCAAGGAGAGTCTCAAGCAAAAAGTAAACTTTGCAGGAGATAAAGGAGGAGTAATTTCGGGAAAAGGAAAAGTTTCAAATGGAACTTTGACTCTTGAGGATGTGAACTACGTTGAAGAACTAACTCACAACCTAGTGAGTGTTTCCCAAGTCTGTGATAAAGGTCATCCAGTTTATTTCAATGAAAAGGAGGCCTTAGTCCTGAAGCCAGGATTCTCAATTCCTGATAAATGGATATTGATGAGGGCGCCAAGGAAGAAGGACATCTATGCTATCAACATGGGTGTTTCTAACTCTTCAATGGTGTCTACATGTTTATTATCCAAGGCTTCGGAAGCAGACGCATTGTTATGGCATAGGAGAATGGCACATCTGAACTGGAGAAAGATGAATTATATAACCAAAAATGGTTTGGTTCTAGGTGTACCACAAAAACGTTTCGAGTCTGAGGATAAGTGTGTTCCTTGCATGAAAGGAAAGCAGCACAAGAAACCACACAGACCTAAGACTGAAAACTCTATCTCCTCGCCATTTGAATTGCTACATATGGATCTCTTCGGCCCTATAAGCAAGAGAAGTATAGGTGGCAAATGGTACTGTTTGGTTGTCACAGATGATTATTCTAGATTCTCATGGGTATTCTTTTTGGGATCAAAGGATGAGACTCCTGGAATTCTAATTGAGTTCTTTGATCTAGTAGAGAATGTCTATAAAAAGAGAGTTAAGCGTATTCGTAGTGACAATGGAACAGAATTCAAGAATTCAACGTTGAATATCTATTACTTAAGCAAAGGGATATTACATTAATTCAGTGCACCTTATGAACCTCAACAGAATGGTGTTGCTGAAAGGAAAAATAGAACGTTGATTGAAGCTGCTAGAACAATGCTTGCTGATTCAAAGCTTCCGGTCATCTTTTGGGCAGAAGCAGTGAATACAGCATGTTATGTTCTTAACAGAGTTCTTACGGTTAAGAGACATAACAAGACTTGTTATGAGCTTTTGAACAATAAGAAACCTAACTTAAAAGGGTTTGAACCCTTTGTAGTTTCATGCACCATATTAAAGACTGGACATCAAGCTAAATTTGGTGAGAAGGCTGACGAAGGATTTTTCCTAGGTTATATGCCCAATTCGCCAAACAAGAGAGTCTTTAATAAAGTCACAGGACGTTTGGAGGTAGTTTATAATATTGAGGTTACGAGCTACTCACCTGATGTTCATAAGGGCTTAGACTGGCAATTTGATTATTCTGATCTTTTTGCATCATTTAAAGTTCCTATTAGTGACTATGTCAGTGATTCAGAGATAGCTGAACATTTATTGTTTGAAGATGAGAATATTGGTCCCGCTTCAACATCAAGTGTTAAGCAATCTGGAATTAAGACTAATGTTGACTCAGATAAAGCTTCCACAAGTGAGTCACAACAACCTTCAGAGGATAAGTCTCAAGAAACAGAAGATCCTGATGATCTTTCTACAAAGTTTGATGATATATGTCACACCCCCAATTTCATGCTTTGCGGAAGCGACTGTTTTGGGGCGTGACTAATCAATAATCAAAACACCAAAGTACAAGCAAACGACTCTAAATGAGACGTTTTGAAAATACATTACATTACATTAGTTTCCAAAAGTAATACTAAGTTTAAGTCATAAGTTTGAGACATAGTAGTGAGTTCGCAAAATGATTTCAGAAGATTTTAATACATAACCATTATACAAAATATAATGCAAGAAAATCTTCATGTCTATATGGATGCATGCGACTCGTGATAGCTAGCTTATCCTGTAGGCCATTCCTAATATTGATGAGTACCTGAGAATACAACACTAAAAGGTCAGCTATAAAGCTGGTGAATCTCACAGGTTTTAGTATAACATTGATGTGATCAATATGATTATCCGACGATAATAAAAGTTATAAATGAATAGTGATTTAAGCAAATTACTCAAACAATGATTTTTAACCAAATAAGGTTACTAAATAATGATTTGAACCAACGCAGGTTCCTCAAACAATAATGAAACCAACGCAGGTTCCTCAAACAATAATGAAACCAACGCAGGTTTTCTAAACAATGATTAAACAGTTTAGGTTTCAAAACAATGATTTGAACCAACGCAGGTTTGCGAACAATTATGAACTTAGCCTATGATGAAACCAACGCAGGTTTCGTAACATTGAACAAACCAACGCAGGTTTTCGAACAATGTGCAATTAAACAATGATGAAACCAACGCAGGTTTCGCAACATGGAACAAACCAACGCAGGTTTACGAACAATGAGAAATTTAACAATGCTAATCAGGACCAAAGAATGGTAGCCAAACAATGTAACTAATATAGTTAACTGAACTAAATAATCATTTAATTCCCTGAGTTAATAATCATATTAACTAATCAAATAACATATGATCACGAAAACAAGTAAGCATTGTATCTCACCCCAATATTTAAAACAGTAAAAATGGGGCTGTGAGACTCACCTGTAGAGCGAGCAATCCTATTGTGCGTACGTATTCCAACAGTAATCTCCTAACGTCCTAAACACGCAAGATTGTATGTTTGTAAGTGTACGCGTAGTAGTTCATTCGTATAATTGATTGTTTGGTTAGATTAGCCCCAAAGTATTCGACTCGTGTTATATTTGAAGTTTCATAAAATACGCGGCCCTTTGGTGGTGATTCGGGATTATATTTTGAAAATATAATATTGTTTGTTTTGTATAAACTCCTTTCGTACATTTGTATACCATGTCGTTTATCATTATTTGAAAACGTATAAAGTTATTTACTTAGTTTGTAAAAATGTACGACCCTTTGTTGTCGGGTTACAATTATATTTCAAAAATATAATTAAGTTTGTTTAGTGTAAAAATGTTTATTTAAACGTATATCGTATCCATATAAATGTTTGTATTCGTTTTAGTTAACGTTGAAATTGGATCACTGGTATGGGTTAGGTACCCGCCGGGTAATGATGTTGAGGAAGGAATCCGCCGGATTTAAATCAATACGCCGGATTCAATGGGTTTCGAGGGGAATCCGCCGGATTCACCCGAATCCGCCGGATTGGTGACAAATGAAGGGAATCCGCCGGATTCCCATGAATCCGACCGGATTCATGATAATTTAAAGGACGCGCCGGGTACAAACTGCACCCGCCGGGTTGTTCTTGGTTCTGGGTGGGAATCCGCCGGATTCACCATGAATCCGCCGGATTCAAAGGTCTGGTTCGAGTCTGTCATGGCCAAAATCACCCAAACCCATATTTAATCCGAAATCAACCATCAATCATCAATCCTAACATTACTACATGATAATACAAGGTATTTAAATACGAAATTACAAAGTAAAAGTTAACGATTCCTTACAATTTTAAAATGGAGCTTAGATGGTGATGATGATGAAAACGAAGAGGATGATGAAGATGATCCACGAAATGATGATGATAATCTGTTACTTGTTACTTGTTGTTGTGGTTTGCGATTTTTGAGAGAGAATCGAGAGATTGAGAGATTGATGAATGAAATGAAAAAGAAGAAGAAGTGGGAACGGAGGGAGTATTATTGCACGGGCAAGATCCACATTTTGTGGATCTTGTCCAGTCTCATTGTGCACGCAGAGTGATATTTGACCCGTGTTTTTGTACCCGATCGAAAAGTAGTAAAATGTTTTAAAATGATAATTTTCTAAAAATGTAATCGTATAAGTTTTTAATTGAAATATTTTATAAAACTGTTTTCTCGGATGTTTAAAATTGTAACTTTGTTTTACCTAAAATGTACAGATAGTTTTCTGTATCTAAAATGTATTTAAATTTCAAACGGAGTACGTAATTATTATCCTCAATAATAATACTTGATTTAAAAATGTTTTTCACCAAATTCTATTTTGGGTTTATACGTTTTGTTTGGTTCGTGTACTCGTGATTATTTAAATAATCGTTTCGGTTTATATATATACATATATATATATATAATACTTGAATGCTTAAGTGTTAATACGTATGTAATACGTGATTTAAAAGTTTAAATTGGCCCCTAATTTTGGCCCTTTTTGACCGGGTGTCACATTCTCCCATTGTTAGGAGAATTTCGTCCCGAAATTCCAGTGAAACCTAGATTCGCGTGTTTCTAAGGCCGACTATGTGATATGTCTAATACTAAGACATCCGATTTATCCTTCTCCCCTTGTTAGGCTTAAACCTACTGATCTCAATGAAAATTGGAGAAGTCCGATTCTTTACCCGACCGTTACCCATGTGACACGGTCGGTCCGTCTTAACAAGTATCACTATGATTTGTATTTACAATTCTCCGCTTAATCTAGATTCTATCGGTCTCTTATAGAAACTAATTGATTCAACCTACATTAGCTCTATATGGGATGTGACCCATTGTTTACACAAAATATCAACCGGTATGTTTTCCGGTATAAACAATGTAGGATTTATTATCCCAATACTTATGTAAGCTAAACCTCGTCTCTTAAAGAAACTATAGAACCTAAATTATTCATTTTTCCTTAATTCTATTGTGCAGTTAGGACCTAGGGAAAACATAAAAGATATCAAGCAACAAGTAATATCTATCCATGTAAACAGTGTAAAGCAATTAGGTCATTAATGAGTGACCATACCCGTGTTGAGCAAGTCAATGAGTCTAGGGTTCTGGTCGTCTTCCCTAGTTCTGAGTACATAGGCTCTTCCTCGAGCAGGGCCGATGTTCTTGTCCTTCAGTTTTGGACAGTCATTTCTGTAGTGACCTACAGTTCCACATTCAAAACAGGCTTTCACACGGCAATCTTTAGCAAGATGCCCATAACGCTTGCACTTATCACAGTGGTCGCCACAAGGCCCATCATGATGGCGTTTGCACTTTGAACAGAAGGGCTTGGTTCCAGCGTACTCTTTCTTGTTTTCAGACCCAGAGGTGTTGGCCTTGATGGTTGCAGGCTTTTTGGTAGCCGGACTTTGGTTATCAGGATTTCCCTCAGGTTTTCTCTTGTTATCACTAGGGTGGTTTACAGTACTCTTGACAACAGACGTTCCTTGGCGAACGATCTGTGCCATCAGCTTATGTGCCATGCGCACAGTACCATGAAATGTAGAAGAGTTGGATGAAGTCACCATCCCTTGAATTTGTGAAGGAAGTCCCCAGACATAGCGCTCAATTCGCTTTGATTCTGTATCTACCATAGATGGACACAGGTGCGCCAACTGATTGAATCGAGAAGTGTAGCTGGCAATATCGTTCCCTTGAGTGGAGAGATTCCAGAATTCCGCCTCAAGCTGTTGAATCTCATCCCTAGGACAATACTCATCCTTGAGCATTTTCTTCAGCTCATCCCAGGGAGTTTCCAAAGCAATGTCTTGGCCTATGGAGTCAGCATAAGTGTTCCACCATGTCAGAGCATCATCCATGAAAGTGTAGGTGGAGAACTTGACCTTACAGTTCTCAGGGCAACTGCAGATGCGAAAGACTGCCTCTGTCTTCTCCATCCATCGCAACAATCCAATGGCACCTTCTGTGCCTTTGAAGCTCAAAGGATTGCAGTTAATGAAGTCTTTGTAGGTGCAGGGTTTCACTACGGGGGCATTTGGTGTTGTTTCAGCACTTTCAGATCGTTGTCGCTCGGCAAGTACTGCGTCAGCAACCAGTCGATCGACCTGAGCTTGAGTGAATTGACGACGTGGAGGCATGTTCCTTCAATGAAGATAAAGGACATGTCAGAATTTCGTATAAGAATATGATCATCTTAGTTGCATATATACCAATAATATATTACAACACAATTGACAATCAAAGGTGTAGAATAAAGGAGATTGTAATCATTTAACATGCGAGTTCAAATGATTACGAGGATTAAGGTTTACAGAAGTGAAAGGAATATTACATCCGAGTATGTATCAGCAGTTATGCGGAATGTGATAAGGAAGTAGGAAAAATTTTGTACTTAGAGGAATACCGGATTCGAATGTTAAAACTGATGGGTGGGTGAAAGATGGTCCTCTGATGACCAATTGGTGTAGATTAAGGTGTCGGAGTTCTTAATCTATTCCTAGGGTAAGTCTATTTCGAAGAGATGACCCTCTCTGTCAAGGCACATCCCGGTACTATTTTCCTGACTCGATCAACTTACCATAGAACAGTTCCTAAGGCGTATATGAACAATAAGTTCGTTACCAAGTATCCGAGGATATCACTAGGCCTAATCATATATGTATAACCCATGTATACATACATATTATCCACCTAGTTGTGTCTAGCATAAAACAATTAGAAGTCACGGTTCTCTCGTGGTCAGAGTCTACTAATGCATTCCTGTTCAACATAACCCCTTTCAGATCTTTCATCATCTTCATTTAATTGTACATAGTTGATCAGGCTATGTTAAATTAAACTCGTATGACGAAATTTCTGAACCAGTTATATCTAATGAAGAATACTGCCTAACAGTTATAGTCTAGGCCCACTACATGCAACCTAGTTCGCTATAACCTTAGGCTCTGATACCAATCTATCACACCCCCAATTTCATGCTTTGCGGAAGCGACTGTTTTGGGGCGTGACTAATCAATAATCAAAACACCAAAGTACAAGCAAACGACTCTAAATGAGACGTTTTGAAAATACATTACATTACATTAGTTTCCAAAAGTAATACTAAGTTTAAGTCATAAGTTTGAGACATAGTAGTGAGTTCGCAAAATGATTTCAGAAGATTTTAATACATAACCATTATACAAAATATAATGCAAGAAAATCTTCATGTCTATATGGATGCATGCGACTCGTGATAGCTAGCTTATCCTGTAGGCCATTCCTAATATTGATGAGTACCTGAGAATACAACACTAAAAGGTCAGCTATAAAGCTGGTGAATCTCACAGGTTTTAGTATAACATTGATGTGATCAATATGATTATCCGACGATAATAAAAGTTATAAATGAATAGTGATTTAAGCAAATTACTCAAACAATGATTTTTAACCAAATAAGGTTACTAAATAATGATTTGAACCAACGCAGGTTCCTCAAACAATAATGAAACCAACGCAGGTTCCTCAAACAATAATGAAACCAACGCAGGTTTTCTAAACAATGATTAAACAGTTTAGGTTTCAAAACAATGATTTGAACCAACGCAGGTTTGCGAACAATTATGAACTTAGCCTATGATGAAACCAACGCAGGTTTCGTAACATTGAACAAACCAACGCAGGTTTTCGAACAATGTGCAATTAAACAATGATGAAACCAACGCAGGTTTCGCAACATGGAACAAACCAACGCAGGTTTACGAACAATGAGAAATTTAACAATGCTAATCAGGACCAAAGAATGGTAGCCAAACAATGTAACTAATATAGTTAACTGAACTAAATAATCATTTAATTCCCTGAGTTAATAATCATATTAACTAATCAAATAACATATGATCACGAAAACAAGTAAGCATTGTATCTCACCCCAATATTTAAAACAGTAAAAATGGGGCTGTGAGACTCACCTGTAGAGCGAGCAATCCTATTGTGCGTACGTATTCCAACAGTAATCTCCTAACGTCCTAAACACGCAAGATTGTATGTTTGTAAGTGTACGCGTAGTAGTTCATTCGTATAATTGATTGTTTGGTTAGATTAGCCCCAAAGTATTCGACTCGTGTTATATTTGAAGTTTCATAAAATACGCGGCCCTTTGGTGGTGATTCGGGATTATATTTTGAAAATATAATATTGTTTGTTTTGTATAAACTCCTTTCGTACATTTGTATACCGTGTCGTTTATCATTATTTGAAAACGTATAAAGTTATTTACTTAGTTTGTAAAAATGTACGACCCTTTGTTGTCGGGTTACAATTATATTTCAAAAATATAATTAAGTTTGTTTAGTGTAAAAATGTTTATTTAAACGTATATCGTATCCATATAAATGTTTGTATTCGTTTTAGTTAACGTTGAAATTGGATCACTGGTATGGGTTAGGTACCCGCCGGGTAATGATGTTGAGGAAGGAATCCGCCGGATTTAAATCAATACGCCGGATTCAATGGGTTTCGAGGGGAATCCGCCGGATTCACCCGAATCCGCCGGATTGGTGACAAATGAAGGGAATCCGCCGGATTCCCATGAATCCGACCGGATTCATGATAATTTAAAGGACGCGCCGGGTACAAACTGCACCCGCCGGGTTGTTCTTGGTTCTGGGTGGGAATCCGCCGGATTCACCATGAATCCGCCGGATTCAAAGGTCTGGTTCGAGTCTGTCATGGCCAAAATCACCCAAACCCATATTTAATCCGAAATCAACCATCAATCATCAATCCTAACATTACTACATGATAATACAAGGTATTTAAATACGAAATTACAAAGTAAAAGTTAACGATTCCTTACAATTTTAAAATGGAGCTTAGATGGTGATGATGATGAAAACGAAGAGGATGATGAAGATGATCCACGAAATGATGATGATAATCTGTTACTTGTTACTTGTTGTTGTGGTTTGCGATTTTTGAGAGAGAATCGAGAGATTGAGAGATTGATGAATGAAATGAAAAAGAAGAAGAAGTGGGAACGGAGGGAGTATTATTGCACGGGCAAGATCCACATTTTGTGGATCTTGTCCAGTCTCATTGTGCACGCAGAGTGATATTTGACCCGTGTTTTTGTACCCGATCGAAAAGTAGTAAAATGTTTTAAAATGATAATTTTCTAAAAATGTAATCGTATAAGTTTTTAATTGAAATATTTTATAAAACTGTTTTCTCGGATGTTTAAAATTGTAACTTTGTTTTACCTAAAATGTACAGATAGTTTTCTGTATCTAAAATGTATTTAAATTTCAAACGGAGTACGTAATTATTATCCTCAATAATAATACTTGATTTAAAAATGTTTTTCACCAAATTCTATTTTGGGTTTATACGTTTTGTTTGGTTCGTGTACTCGTGATTATTTAAATAATCGTTTCGGTTTATATATATACATATATATATATAATACTTGAATGCTTAAGTGTTAATACGTATGTAATACGTGATTTAAAAGTTTAAATTGGCCCCTAATTTTGGCCCTTTTTGACCGGGTGTCACAATATACTTACTCCTTTGAAACATTTAAGGATATCTTCAGCACGTACGGAAGACGTACCTGAATTGGAAGAAATTGGTACTAATTTGGAAGATGAGTTACCGGTTGAACCAGTTACTACAACTAGAACGAGTAAGAATCATCCCGTTGAAAACATCATCGGTGATATTAATACTCCGGTTCAAACTAGACATCAATCCAGTGCTAGTACATCTGAGAATTTAGAATACCAAAGCTTGTATACTGCAATGAAAGAGACAGGGATTCCTAATCAATGTCTATATTCATGCTTTATCTCACAAGTCGAGCCTAAAAATGTTCAAATGGCTTTAAAAGAAAGTTCGTGGGTAGAAGCAATGCAAGAAGAACTATCTCAGTTCTCTAAATTACAAGTATGGGAGTTGGTTGACCTACCAAAGGGAGAATATCCAATTGGAACTAGATGGGTATTTAAGTGAAAGAGAGATGATAAAGGAATCGTTACTCGCAATAAAGCTCGTCTGGTGGTTCAAGGTTTTAATCAACAAGAAGGTATTGACTACAATGAAGTGTTTGCACCAGTTGCTAGGCTAGAAGCAATTAGGGTGTTCTTAGCATTTGCATCTTATTTTGGTATAAAAGTGTATCAGTTGGATGTTAAGAGTGCCTTTTTGTGTGGCAAAGTAGAAGAATTGGTGTATGTTTCACAACCGCCAGGGTTTGTTGATCCTGAGTATCCAGATAGAGTATATCGTTTGAATAAGGCTCTATATGGATTACATCAAGCACCAAGGATGTGGTATGGAACACTGTCAACGTATCTACTTGAGAATGGATTTACAAGAGGATCGATTGATAGTACACTATTTGTGAAGTGGAAAAAGAAAGACTTTCTTCTCGTGCAAGTTTATGTTGATGACATTATCTTTGGATCATCTGATGAAAAGATGTGTCAAGAATTCGAGCAAGTCATGAGAAAAAGGTTTGAAATGTCTGCAATGGGAGAGTTGAATTTCTTCTTAGGATTACAAGTTGATCAAAAGAAGGATGGATTCTTTATTCATCAATCTAAATATACATATGAGCTATTAGAACGCTTCAAGATGGATGAAAGTAAGGTCTACAATACTCCAATTCCAGTCAATCATGGACTAGGTCCAGATACATCGAGTGATAGCGATGTGGATCCAACTCTTTATAGAGCCATGATCGGATCACTAATGTATCTTACAGCCTCTAGGCCTGACATAATGTTTGATGTTTGTTTATGCGCAAGATATCAGGCTAATCCGAAAGAGTCACACATGCAAGCTGTTAAACGGATCTTTCGTTACCTCAAAGGGAAACCTAAGCTTGGTCTTTGGTATCCGATTGATGGAGACTTAGATCTCGTAGCTTATACTGATTCGGATTACGGAGGATGCAATCAGAATAGGAAATCTACGACCGGAGGATGTCAATTCCTAGGAGGTAGATTAGTATCCTGGCAGTGCAAGAAGCAAACCTCGGTAGCCATTTCTACATGTGAAGCTGAGTATGTTGCAGCTGGCAGCTGTTGCTCGCAAGTTCTTTGGATTCAACAGCAACTGCGGGATTACGGGTTAAATATAACCAATACTCCTATGATGATTGATAACGAATCTACTATGTCGATCACCAATAATCCAGTGAAGCACAGTAAAACTAAGCATATTGATATTAGACATCATTTTATTAGAGATTGTGCTGAGAAAAAGTTGATAAAGTTAGTTAAGGTACCATCATTGGATAACTTAGCAGACTTATACACAAAGGCGTTCGACAGAGCAAGATTTGAGACGTTGGTTCAACTTAACGGAATGAGAAATCCAGAGTGATTAGTCTTCCAAGGGTATTTTTGTAATAGTTAGTATTTCCGTGTTCATTTAAAAAAAAAAAAAAAAAAAAAAAAAAAAAAAAGGGGCGTATGGCATTCATTTGCTTGTTACCTAAGGGGAATCGCCTTCATTTAAGTTTTTATTTGCAAAAACTAAGGGAAATGATAGTACATTAGGAGAATAAGCTTCATAATAATAAGCTTAAGTCCTAAGTATGATATGGTAAGTAGGTTCAAATAAAGTTGCTTTAGAACTACAGCGGTTCTATCAGGTATGTGTTTATATTTATTTGATTATACACCTATATCCACAAGTTATAATTTGTCTATTTTTAGTGAAAACTTTAGATGGCTTCATCATATGATGTACTGGTAGGCAAATTATATGAAATTTTCTAAGCCTTAAGAAGTAAATTAACTACTTGTTTATTATTTTGTGTTACTATTCTATGATGTATGACATTAAGTCTTAAATGTTGAATGATGGTATTACTATACACTGTTATCATGCATCTTAATTTAAAGTGACAAATAGTAGCAATATGGGTATTAACTTAATTACTGGTAACTTTGTTGTACTAAGTACAGAACTGAAACCTTTAATTAAATTAATATTCTCAAATATATTTTAAATTATGCTAGAAGGGATCTTTTGTTGTACTACGTACAGACTTAAATAACATAGCATATTCAAAATATGTTTGATATTTGTCTAATATTTAAAATTCAAGTATATGTTATATGTTTCGAAAAGATACATCATTTAGTAACCTCTACCTTGAAATTTAATGATGCAGTGTTATGTGTTTTACTTGAATTCTTCAGTATGTCATATAATAGGAAGCACTTGATAATATTCATACTAACAATAAAGTGTTTGCTTAGAAAATTGAGTGTAATTTGTTTATGTGGATCATAATACCGGTAATCGTCTTGAACTGTCTATAATTAAAAATTCACTTTATGTGAGTAATGCATTTATTAATTATGCTATGTGGATAAAGGTACCTAAGATATAGTTTTATAAATATAAATATATCAATGATGAATTTAGTTGTAATTTTATAGTAATTTATTTGAATTTCATGAGGTATGTATACTACCAATCTGCTTAGACTTTTTAATATATAATTAATTGCTTATTCTTACTAATATGATCCCTAAGCAGATAAAATCTTATTTACTTTGTATATTTACTTTGTTTCGAGTGATTAATAAAATGGTACTTGATACCAATGTTTATATCGTTGTATTTTTATCGTATGTTTATTTATTTATTTAAGTTTGTACTGAATATTTTTTAGTTGAACAAACGTGACAAATACAAGTGAAAATTAATTATAATTTAGACTTGTAAAAATATCGGGTTTTTATTTATACTTAGAATTAAATTCGCGTTTTTATTATTTCTGCGAGTTGACATCAACTTGCGAGTCCACTTCAAATCTCGCGAATCGGATATAAAGTATAAAGGTGGTCAAACGAGTCAAACCAACCCACCGAACCCACACAAACTTCACGAGTTCAGTAAAGCTTGCGAATCCGTCACACAGGCGAAACGAGGCGATTTTATCTTTTCATTTGATTTCGATTTTTATAGTACGGGAACGAGTTTTTCAATCCGTAGATTATATTCAAGACTTATTTGCGCACATTTTGAGGTATATATCAACGGATTTCACCGTTTAAATTGCACGAAATCGAAGGTTTTTAAACTTAGGGTTTCGGTTTTGAAGTTTAAACAATTTGCGTCGATTACGATGTTATTGGACATAGATCTTTAGGGTTTATGTTAAACGAACATTAATGAACGTGAGTCAATCGATAGATCATGTTAAAATTAAAAGATTAATCGATTTTAATTGGAAATTCGCGACGGCAGTTCATCGAACGAGTTGACATTGTGAATCAACTCGCAGCGAGTTGACTAGCGAATCGGTGTGATTAGCGAGTTCACTTCAATAGCTGCTTGATAAGTTTAGCGAGTTGATGAGTATAGCGAGTTGATCAATGTAGCGAGTTGATGAGTATAGCGAGTTGATAAGCAAAACGAGTTGAACTCAACTCGTTAGGCCAGTTTATGCGAGTCCAGTACTTTGAAAATTTTATTTTTTAAAGTAGTGATATAAATGTTAAGACTTTTTAAGTAATAACTTTTATATAATTAATTTAAATTAGACTTAAGACTTTTAGTTATAAGTTAAATTTTTATATACGACTTGAGACTATTTTTGTAACAAGTTATATATAATTTCAATTTTAAACTAAGATGTTTGATGAATCTAATTCATAATACGTAATAGTTTAAATATTTTTAATCGTGCATTAAATTATATCTGTTGTTTGTGTTTATTTTACAGATATGGCTAGAGCATTTGATGAGGGCCACAACATTTTGGTTGATCTAAACCTTGAGGCCAAGCGGGCTGACAGGGTTGCTGATATTCTACGTTTTCTAGCACGATCAAGGATTAGATACACCATTACGGCCAATCCTCCGATCTCTCAGGCTATACTGAACGATTTTTGGACAGATATAGTATATGACAAATCTGTCACCCCACCTGAGATTCGAGCTACGGTTAGTGGACAACCTGTTACCTTTTCAGCTGGTAATCTCCGTGAGATTTTGCAGCTAGGTACCGTAGAACAGGAGAACGGGGATATTGAGTATCCTATGGATTTTATAGAGGGTGCTATAGGTCGTATGGGTTATACAGGAGATAGACGTGGACGTCAGTTCCAGAAACCTTTGGTCATTGGTCAGTGGAGGTTTCTTTGGCACGTGATGAATATCGTTTTTGCAGCGAAGAAGGGTGGTTTTGATGAGTTAAGCCCTGCGATTCTATCGGCTGCACTGTCACTGGTTTATAATAAACCATACAGTTTTTGTGATTATATTTTTGGTGAGATTGCTAAACAGATATCGGGGTCTGTTAGATCAAGATTTTGGGTTTATCCTCGATTTTGTATGTTGATTATCCGTGCGCGTCTACCGGATTTGGCTATACCAGAACCACATCTAGTGGTTAATACGATTGACCATCGTGGGTATAACGCCATGTTTATGCAGACGGTCAGGAAGGAAGGAGTGGTGAAACCTGAAGTTAGACCACTTTTCGAGTATGTTATTGACCCGAACTACGTTGCACCGCCAAATCATTGGTGGTTAGACGTTGCTCCTGCTGCTGCTGTTGCTCCTGCTGATGCTGATGTTGTACCAGAACCTGCAGCTGAGGAAGCTCAACCTGAAGATCCACAAGGGCTCCTTGAGGATGTTCTTATTCAGGCTAGTCAGGTTGATCAGCAAGTGAACCAAGAGGTTGCTGCACAGGTTGTGCAAGAGGTTTTGGAGCAGAATGATGATGCGACAAATCCTTTGCTTCAAGATATTGAGAGTTATTTAGCACCACCTGAGGTAATCTTTTATTTATGTAATAATATAGATACTTAGTTGATAGATTGTTTTTATTAATCATAGATGCATAATATTATTATATAATGATTCTGATATTAGATATTTAGTAAATTGGATATTATTTCTGATTTTAAAATATAAATATCATTACACGAACAGGAAGCTGAAGCTTGGGCTGCAAATCCAGAAGTTATATTACTTGAGGATGAGCAGATACAGCTTGATAGATCAGTTGAAGTACCGACTGAGGTATTATATCTGATTAATCTTAAATATATAAAACTTGTATGATAGAGCTTACGCTAATCATAAATGTTTAATATATTTGAATTTTAGGATCATGTTAGATCATCTAGAGGTCATGATGGTGAGACGGCTTCTGATGATGATTCTGAGAATATACCTTCTCCTCCTCCGTCTCTTTCTGAAAGGAAGAGAAAAGGTAAGAGTGTTATGGAGGAAGGTACTGAGGAAGTTGAGATTCCTTTGATGAAGCGTCCGAGAACGCTGACTATTCGAGAAGGTTAGTATTGATTATAAAAGTTAAATAATCTTAACTTGTTGTTTATCAGGAGTTAAACTGAGACAGTAAATTCTGTATACAGTTGCTCAGGATACACCACAGGTGGAGATGGATGCACCAGTGGTTACTGAACCGATGTCTTTACCGCTTCAGGTATGAGATATAAGTTCTATAACTATGAGTGTTATACAATTAATTAGAGTTTGAGACAGAATAATCTGTAACAATAACTAATTTTAATTGTGTTTAACTTTATAGCATGAGGTTGCTGATCTAGTTCGTGGAGCTAATTTTCCGACGAACAAAACAGCTAGATTTGCGACAAGCTTGCTTACACAAGCTTTGTCTCAACCTCATACACCGCTGACCAGAGACTGGCATATTGAGTCTCTTACACCGCCTGGACCAACGACGATACCTGTTACTCCAACGACTGATGCTGAAAGGATTACATCCTTAGAGTCGAGGGTAAAGGATTTAGAGAAGCTTACTTCTCAGATTCCAGAGCTGGTGTCGAGCAATCTTCTTCTTTCTCAGCAGATACTCAAGCAGAGTGAATCGTACAATCTGTTGATGAAGACTCATGAAACTTTGCTTGCGGACTTCAATGTACAGAGACTGAAGTTATCTTCTTTGGAGAGTCTGGTCTTGAGATCGCATTCAGGACAGTCTACTCAGGGGGAGATATTGGTATATCTGGAGTCTTGCAGAGAAAATGAGTTGAAGAGGAAGAGAGATCAAGACAAGGACGATGATCCCAATGCACCGAGTGGTGAGCAGACTGGTCCTTCAAAGACTGGTGAGCAAGCTACAATTCAGGGGGAGTCTGGTGCTGGTGCTAGTGGTTCTGGAGTGGATACAAGTGCAGATAAGACTGTACCGGGTGATACTGAAGCTGGTAAGATAGCTTAGTATTATCATAGTACTGTAATATTTGTAATAGTTTGTAGTGAACAAATGTAAACTTAATTTATTGTGTAAATATATTCAACTTAGGGTTATTATTATTTTAAGTAATATATATTTGATGTAATTTAAGTTTATATAATCATGTTAAGATAAAATAGTGATCGAAAGACTTCCGACTCATTGAGTAGTCGAGCGGCGTGTTCCGATTAATTTCGGTGGTCAAAATTTTATAATAACATATGCATTTTAGATTTGATTATGGACTTAAGACCGTAAGGTATATAAGTAATTAACAAGTTAAAAATGTATTCGTATTAACTAGACAAATGATATATAATTTAAAGGTTAAATTGATAATGAATGAGATCAATTAACACTTGGAAATTATATAAGGTAATTAATAGTAAATTTAAATGTTTGGTGATTATTCACAATGCATTAGAATTTAAAATTAATTAATATTTGTTAAGTAGACTTAAGAGATTTTAGATTGATTCAGGGTAATCAATAAAAGATTTTATAAGTTATATGTAAATTGCGTTTATATGTTAGGTTAAAACATACAAAAGAATTAATAAAGAAATTCTTAGATTGGTTCAGGGAAATCAATGAAGAATTTGAATTATTAATATATTTGTATTTACATTTTTTCTCTAGGAATGGAAATGCTAGATCTATCAGATTCGGAAGATGACATTTTGGATGAGATAGATGAAGAGATTGATTATGATATTGAAGAAGGAGAGTTCAAACTTCCTGAAGACTGGACTGCAGTATTTGAATCTGTGATAGATGAAGGTGTTGATCTGGATGCAAATGTAGATGAACATGTTGTGAATCCATCAACGACTGAATTTGTTTTTGTAAATGAACAAGGAGAATCAGTTATTGATTTAGAAGCTTTTGAGAATGCTTCTGAAGATTCGGATACTGAAGTTGAAGAAATAGAGGACAAATACAAACATTTGGTTGGTAATCCAATGTTTATCCAAGGAATGCTTAAGAAGAAAAAGGAAAATAAGCCACACATTTTGAAAGAAGTTGATATTACTGGAAAGCGTGTACTTAAAACTGGCATTATTGGATGGTATTATGACTCTAACCTGAAGCTCTTCGCGATCAAAAGGTTTGACGGGGTTCAATATTTTGAGAAGAAGCTTACAGTGTTTAGTTCGTTGCCTCGATATGAGATTCGAGACTTGGCTAGATTAGATATGATAAATCCAAGTGATGATGATAATGCTAAGTATGTTGAGCGTATCATTAGGACTGAAGGATTATCTATGAAGTTCTCAAAGATTAAGCCAAGGAAAGGAAAAACGATAAAGCTGAACGAAATCAGTCAGAGAACTGGAAGAAGAAGAAGAAAGAAGGTTTATCCAGCGGTCAACTGTATTAAGCAAATACCGATGAAGACTATGCCTCAGAATATTTTGGGTAAATTGAAATATTGGGGGGTAGATGCTGGAACAGGAGAAGCCTTTATGATTGAAGCTGATGATGATTATCCTGATGGCGAAAAAGAGATTCTTCGTGTATATGATCACAGACATCTGATGAACTTATCAAAGGAAGATCTGATTATGTTATACAAGAACAAGATCAAATCTACTATTGGTTGGGGTGATTTAGCACGAGATTATCACAGGATGGTTAAAACATGCATCAAGCTTAAAATTTTTGCGGGAAGTAAGATTTACAAATGAAGACCAAAGACAGCGTGAAGATAAAGACGCTAGAGCTATTCTCAAGGGGGAGTCTGTTGGAACATAGATTGTGACAACAGATCTAGCTAGAAATAGGACTGGTGTAATTATTATTACGTTTGTATATTGGTTTAGATTTGTAAATAAATATTTGTTTTGTTAGTAATATTCGTTAAACATATTATTGTGCTAAGTTAGACGAATGTTTAAAGACGAAATAAATAATAGACGTTTAATGCGAGGCGAGTCGAGATCTCAGGTCGCAGCGAGTTGAGCTGTGAGATGAGATCTGAACTCGCGAGGCATTAGTCTGGCGAGCCGAGCTCTGTGTTGGGCTTGGGCTGCGAGTTGGACCGAACTCGCAGGCCCATGCGAGCCGAGTTGAGCTGGACGTATATAATGTTTTTCACGGCTTGAAAAACATAACTTTTTAACACTTTTGATACTTTTGCCTTCTGCGAACTCGACAAACCCAGAGAAAAACCGAACCTAAAGGCTAGGCTTTGACAATTCATTGTTTAAAGTTAAGCTTTATTAAAACGCAATTCGAACATATTCGTTGTTAGTAAGATAACACCGTATTGAGGGATTCCGCACCGTAATACTACAGATAACGAAGTTATCGATCCTAAAACTAGGGGACTTACAGAGGTGAAACGGGCATCTCTATCGGAGATAATCGCGGTAGGAACACCGTGTCGAGAAACAATTTCTTTGATGTAGATTTGTGCGAGGCGTTCCATTTTATCGGTTTCCTTGATTGCCAGGAAGTGAGCAGATTTTGTGAGACGATCGACGATCACCCAAATGTTATCGCAACCGCTCGATGACTTGAAGTAAGCCAGAGGGCTTTTGATATTCAGCTTTGACTTTTGAGCAAGTAAGACACTTGCTGACGTATGTGGCGATTTCGGCTTTCATGTTCGGCCACCAATAGAATTCCTTGATACCGTGGTACATTTTATCGGATCCCGGATGGATAGAATAGTTGGACTTGTGAGCTTCGTCCATCACCATGTCCCGCAAGTTCCCAAAACTAGGCAACCAGATTCGGTTAGAGAAACACCTAACTCCGTTAGGTTTGATTTCGTATTGTTTATCCATGCCCCGCAAGGCTTCGTTTTTGATATTATCGGATTTCAGGGCCTCGAGTTGAGCAGCGAGAATCTGAATGTTCAGATCATTGTGAATGGTCATACTAAGGGCTGGGACTCGAAGTGGTTTCGACCATTCTTTTCGACTGAGGGCATCGGCAACAACATTCGCCTTGCCCGGATGATATTTAATTTCGCAGTCATAGTCACTAAGTAACTCAACCCAACGACGTTGTCTCATGTTTAGATCCTTCTGATCGAATATGTGTTGGAGACTTTTGTGATCGGTAAAGATAGTACTTTTTGTACCGTAGAGGTAATGTCTCCAGATTTTTAGCGCGAAGACCACGGCACCTAACTCGAGGTCGTGAGTCGTATAGTTTTTCTCGTGAATTTTCAGTTGTCAAGAGGCATAAGCAATGACTTTTTCCCATTGCATTAACACGCAACCAAGTCCTTGGTGTGAGGCGTCGCAGTAAACTACGAAGTCATCGGTGCCTTCGGGTAAAGACAAGATTGGTGCACTGCACAGTTTGAGTTTCAATAGCAGGAAGGCTGACTCTTGTTTGTCGGTCCAATCGAATTTCTTATCCTTCTGAGCCAGTGTCGTTAAGGGGACAGCTATTCTTGAAAAGTTTTCAATGAATCGGCGGTAATAACCAGCAAGACCTAAGAATTGTCTCACTTCGGTTGGAGTGGTCGGTGACTCCCAGCCCTTGATTGCTTCAATCTTGGCGGGATCAACATGGATTCCCTGGCTGTCAATAACGTGCCCAAGGAATTGAACGGTCCGAATCCAGAACTCACACTTAGAGAATTTGGCATATAATTTTTCGTGCCTGAGGAGTTCCAGAATGATTTTCAGGTGCTGAGCATGCTCCTGCTCATCGCGAGAGTAAATCAAGATGTCATCAATGAACACGATGACGAATTTGTCGAGATATGGTTTGCACACCCGATTCATAAGGTCCATGAAAACTGCCGGTGCGTTGGTTAAACCGAATGGCATTACTTGGAACTCGTAATGCCCATAACGAGTTCTGAAGGCAGTTTTCGGGATGTCGGTGTCGCGAACACGTAGTTGATGATAACCCGATCGAAGATCGATCTTTGAGTAAAACCTCGACCCTTGAAGTTGGTCAAACAGGTCATCTATTCGAGGAAGTGGATAACGGTTCTTGACGGTCAACTTGTTTAACTCTCAATTGTCGATACACATTCTGAATGAACCGTCCTTCTTTTTGACAAACAAGACCGGAGCTCCCCAAGGTGAAGAACTCGGCCTGATGAATCCTCTATCCAGGAGTTCCTGTAACTGGGTGGATAGCTCCTGAAGTTCAGATGGGGCTAAACGGTATGGTGCGCGGGCTACCGGTGCAGCACCTGGTACGAGATCGATCGAGAACTCAACCTGTCTAGGTGGAGGTAGACCAGGTAGTTCTTCCGGAAAGACTTCGGGAAAGTTTCTAACGATTGGCACCTCTTCAAGTCGCTTCTCCTCCGAATTTTTCTCCGTGATGTGTGCGAGAATTGCTGGGTAACCCTTTCTCAGAAATTTTTGGGTTTTCAAACAGGAGATTATGTTTATTCTCGACCCACCGGTCTCCCCCTGTATGATCAAGGTTCTACCGACGGCGAGAGGAATGCAGACGATCTTATCATAGCAATCAATTTCGGCCCGATGTTTGGATAACCAGTCCATGCCCACAATGACGTCAAAACTTCCTAGTTCAACAGGCATAAGATCGATTGAGAAGATTTCGTCGGCGAGGTTTAAAGTGCAATTAGGTATTACACTATCGGTCTCCAAGAGTTTACCATTTGCAAGTTCTACGGTGTACTTAACATCTAAGGCCACGGGGGTGATGTCAAGTAGTGGGCAAAACTCATCAGAAATATAGCTCCTATCAGCACCAGTATCAAATAGAATAGTAGCATATAAGTTGTTGATGAGGAACATACCCGAGACCACATTCGGATCTTGACGGGCGTCCCCTGAGTTGATCACGAAGGCTCTGCTCCGGGTGTTGTTGTTGTTGTTCTTGTTCTTCAGCTTGGGGCAATTGCTCTTGAAATGCCCAGAATTTCCGCACCCAAAGCAGGTCTTTGGTGCATTGGTGTTGGGGGTAGGAATGATGGCTCGGCAATCCTTGGCTAGGTGCCCGAACCGTTTGCAGCTGGTGCAAGGGCAGGAACCGTTGTGGTGACGATTGCATTTGGGACAGTAGGGTTTGTTCCTGATGTACCCTTTCTTTTCTGTAGTCCCCGATGAATAAGCCTTAACAGACTCAGGCTTTTTGTTGGTGATTTGGTTGGATGAGTTGGGGTTTCCTTCCCATTTGCGTTTGTTGTTTGCAGATGGGGTTGATGTTGTGCCACGGCGGATAGAGTTTGTCGTCAGTTCATGGGCCATACGAATGGCGCTCTGGATAGTACCCGGTTTGGATGATGTCACCAGGTCTTGGAGTCTGTCAGGAAGTCCATCGACGTATTTCTCGATCCTCTTGTACTCAGGATCGACCATGGTTGGGCACAGAAGTGCCAGTTGGTGAAAGCAGTTGGTGTAACCAGTGATGTCATCGCCCTGCATTTTGTGGTTCCAAAACTCCACTTCCAGCTGTTTCAGTTCATCTCGGGGACAGTACTCGCCCTTCAGCATCTTCTTCAACTCCTCCCACGGAAGTTTGTAGGCATTAGCAATACCCACAGTCTGGGCATAGGTGTTCCACCAGGTGAGAGCGGTGTCAGAAAAAGTACTGACGGAGAACTTTACCTTGTCTTCCTCCGTGCAGTTGCAGATAAGGAATACAGATTCGATTTTCTCGACCTAGCGTACCAGACCGATTGCTCCTTCGGTTCCCGCAAAGCTCAAGGGTTTTGCAGTTTTGGAAGTCCTTGTAAGAGCAGGGTTTGGGTTGTGGCCCGTTAGTAGCTGTATCTTCGCTACCAGAAGTTGGTGCTCGTGTAGCTAAGGCTTGGGCCACACTGCGGGCAATCAGACCCGCAATTTCGGCTTCACTGAGGGTGACTTGTCGGTGAGGAGGCATGATGCTGAACAAGAAAAGAAACAAGGAAAGAGGAATAAGATATTTGCATGAAATTATGATATATCACAAGTGTATATGATGAGATACACGATAACAGTACGAGGTGATAATCACATTCCATTTAGATAATCGAGTTGGATACACGGTACAAGTTTTTCCATAAGGTTACTGAACAGTAGTAGTACAAAAGTGCCGGGAATTGTTACATCCGGTCGAATTACATAGGTCCTAATTAAGTAGTTAACTGGTTACAAATTACAGACTGATCTAATCTTGATGCAGATTAATCCGCTCCATCAGCGCGACAAGGCGGTCCATGGTTTCTGCAAGTCTGTTGGCTTTCCTGGCGTTGTCTTCAACCAAGGCCAGTCGTTGTACCAGTGCTCGAGAGTACTCCTCAGCCTCTTGTGAACGCTATTCACATTCCTCTAGTCAGTCTCTTATGAGTTCATCTGCACCTAATTCACCGGTCATTGAATCCTGAATTATGCTTACAGAGAGGTTGGTATCTTCTTGTTCTCGCTGGAGTTGTGATATATGATCAAGAGCTTGGCGGAGCAGGTAGGTCATTCGGTGTTGTTCCCGTTCGAGATTCTCGAGCCTTTGCTCCTGATGACGGAGTCGGGCAGCTAACACTGGTACTGCGGTGTGTCGTGTCCTGGACGTTAGGAGCTGGGTATGGACTGGCTCGAGGCGATCTGGTGGTCCTCCTGTCTACCCTCTGAGTTCGGGGTCCGCGGGAATAAGAGCGCGATGAATTGGGCGGAGAGTTTGTCATTTCTGGGACATAGCGAAAGTAAGACGAGGCCAATATATATATAAGTATATAATATCCAGCCTAGTGTCTAGCACGTATCAACTATGGTCTGGTTCTCTAGTGGTCAGAGTCAACTAACGTATCCCCGTTCAACATAATCATTTCAGACCTTACATCATTGATGCGCCCCCAGCGGTCGGTTCAGGAATCGCTTCCCGTCATTGCAGACCTTTCCGCTAGGCGCGGCACCAGTGGTGGTTTTAAATTTATAATAGTCGGGGGAGCCTAAACCTCCGTCCTACTTAATAATACTGGGTATGAATACCTGGTATGAGTATGTGGTAAGGATGATCCAGGGTCGTTCCTCACGACAGGTAGAATTGAGACAGAGCTAGTTCTGACAACTTAGTACTTAAGCTAGGGTTTTGAAAGATTGAAAGGTGATTGTTTTTGGGTTTTTATTTATTTAAGCTACAGAAACTAAGAAAGCATAAAAGTAAAGGGAGGCTAGCAGATATATAACACTTAAGGATAACAAAGACGTGGTTCACCATGATTTAGGATAGCGTATTGTTGGAATGATGATTATTGGGGACACATTTTGCTAACAGACAAATAAACTTAGGTGTAAACACTAGGACCCTACTTATTTAGTTCCGGTTCTAAATTCGTATGTCACTGAGTACCTAGGTTATCGTGATTCTGATCAGAACAGGTTGCTCAACCCCCCAACACTGCCCTTGTGAAGGTACAGTGACCCTTGCTCAACTACCCTGTTACGGAATAGTGAGTCTCTGGAGATAACTCCGGGGTGCATGCATGAGGTAACAAACTGCCATTAAGGATACTCTGACCGTTCTTAACACCTATGTCTAAATGTTATTACCTAATTGTGTGCTGGTTGTTTACATTGTTATTCTAAACATCGGTTAAGTGGAATAAAGGGGTTTAAGCATCTTAGACTACTGACGAGTCATCGCTTTCTTTTCAGAATTCCTTATTCAAACATTTTAAGCTCAAGTACTTCCGTCGTGAATTAGACCCTCCTTTACAATCAGACGTTCATCCCTAGGTATACTTACGGTGTACAGTGCATTAAGTATTTCCACAGCTTGTATAATTCTAAGTATACTCTCGGTGTATAGTACTTTTAAGGTTTAGCATTTCCACAGTTTTATGTATCCTAGACCATGTTCTAGAAGGGTGGCTTCTAGGTAATTCACGATGAGATGATCCTACGGCATTTCCATAGCTTCTACGTATTTGTAATCCACACGAGGTGTTTCCAACGCTATACGAAGTACAGTGCCGTTTTATGGAGTCTCATAGCTTCATACTGTAACAGAGATGACTATATCTACGTAGTATTCGGGTTTGCAAAGTCCTATCCTAGGGGAAATAGTCACGTGAAAGACTGGAAAGGGTGAATGATAAAGTCTATATTCAGGATAAGTTTAGACTGATAACAACGTATAACAACTCCCATTTATATAATAATCGGGAACATTATTCCACAACGGATTGTGACCACGACTTTCATAGCTTCCACGTTCTGTACTCCACACATTCGTGATGTTTCCGGCGCTATACAAATGAAAGCCGTATAACGTTACCTCCGTTGTTTCATAACGATATTATCCCAATTAGATATATCACCACAAACTACTCATTAATCATGGCAAACATACAAGCACACTACTCACAATGCATAGCAATAGACATTTCTAATATTAATAAATCACATAAATCAAACAAGAACAATATGACAAATTAATAATAGAAAGGATAGAAAATACCGATAGGAATTGCGAGCAGAATAACACTTGTATTTCTTCATTAATATCCAAGCATTACATAAGCTAGCCTCTACTAATTAACTACATAACTAATCTAAAAGAAAGGTTTTCCTCCCTCTAGTTCTCCTCTAACTCCTAAGAGTAGTGCTAGAGAGAGAAAGAAGAAATGAGAGAATGAGGTGTGTGGAATGAGGTGAATGAGGCCTCTATTTATAGGCAAGCCTTGGATCCAAGAGTACAAGTCCACAAGCATACGTACAAGCAAACGAAGCAAAAACGAGGCCATGTGAGACCAAAACAGGCCATGTACGGCCCTGTAGAGGCCGTGTACGGCTTCATACAGGCCGTGTACGGCTCTATGGAGGCCGTGTACGGCCCTATGGTGGCCGTGTGCTTGGCCGTGTGATTTTTCTGACTTTTCTCGCAACTTCGGAAGGCCGTTTTACTTGATTCTTTCGCCTACGGCTTCGTAATTCCGTTACGCTTCTAATGATGCCAATTTGGTAGAAATTGGATGTGTGGGGCCTAGGCATGTCCAGAATACGTTTTGTAGCTTTCGGTTGCGCTGTATCTTGCATAACTTTTTCATCCTTGATCCGTTTTGAGCAATCCTTATATCCACGTTCTCGTAATCTCCATAGATACAAAATAAGATAAATTTGAGGTCTTGGTATGGAATTTACAGTAGATTTGAAGTGTTGCTCAATTCGGTGCCTATTTCGGCTAGTTTTCCGACCTTTTTGCATGATTTTCGAAAGACCAACAAGTTTATACCTTTCTAACAGAAGTTGGTAAATAATGATGATTTTAAGATGTATTTGTTAGAAAAGAGCTAAATATGGGACAAATAACGTAGGTAAAAACGTGACTTTTTGCGCTACATCAATCATCTTTCCTTAATTGTACATAGTTGATCAGGCTATGTTAAATTAAAGTCGTATGCTGTAATTCCTGAACCAGTCATGCCTAATAAGGAAATACTGCCTAACGGTCATAGTCTAGGCCCACTAAATGCAACCTAATTCACTATAACCTTAGGCTCTACTACCAATCTGTAACACCCCCAAATTAATGATTTGCGGAAGCATACTTGGGTGTTACTAATCAATATACAAAGCACAAGATATACAGCAAACGACCTCTAAATGAGACTTTGTAAAACGATTTCATATGAAATAAATGTTTGAAAACTCAATGTTTTCGTATACAAAATGTAGTTCCCTAGAGTCCACGCGTGTAGCGGGAGATTCTATTACATAATCAAAATGTACAAAAGATAATGCTGAGAATCTCCGTTAATGCAATTTAGTTGAAATCATGCGACTCTAGCTATGTCCTGGAGTAATCCTACTCCATCTGGGTACCTGAGAATACATGCTAAAAGGTCAACACGAATGTTGGTGAATCTCACAGGTTTGTAAGTAATATCAGTTTTTGAACACAAGATTTCATCAGTTGTGCCCGCAGGCGTAAATCAAGTATTTGCAATCCTGCAAATGTAAAATATGTAAGTTATACCGTTGCCATGAGGCTCATAATTGAAGCTTAACCCGTAAGTGATAAGTTGCTCTCGTGACATGCTCGTAACTGAGCAAGCATAAGTAACGAATAATAGTCGCCCGTTAATATAGAACGGTTCGTGGTAGCGCTACTACCCCGGGCGGGGAGGGTCATTTCCCTAATGGATCCATTAACTAGTGTTCGCGCTTAAGTCCATAACTAATGATATATGATGGAGAGACTTCAGTGAAAAGTTAGTAACTCATGCAATCCCGTATAGTAAAATGTATAGTTCGTACTTGTGATCAAGAAAAGTAAGCAATGTATCTCACCCCGTATGTAAAACAGTAAAAGTGGGGCTGTAAGACTCACCTGAGTCTTGAAGCGTTTAATCAGTAAACGTGAGTTGATTACCCGATTAGTGATGGTCTGAAGACTCGTAACCTGAGGGTGTCCATTACACGCGTTGGTTATAACATGTGAAGGTATCTTAATAGATTACCTTGTAGCTGTTCGTCAGAATAGAATGTCCAAATTACTTTTGGTTGATTCGTTTGTGTTTTAAAACGTGTAAGGCCCGTTGGTGACGGTTTTTGATGATAATAACAATCTATGAGTTTATTTCATGGTATTTAATCAAAGTGGGGGAATTGGGTACGGGGGTCCAGGGGCAGCACCCCTGGTAGCGGGGTCCAAGGGGTGGCAACCCCTGGCAGGGTCCAAGGGGCAGAGCCCTTAGTTGGGGTCGAGCTGCCAAGTCAACTTGGAAAATTTTTATTCCTACTACTTTCCTTTAGTGAAAACGTATCCGATATTTGAATTTGGAGTAAAATTAGGTGGTAAAATCTTGGTTTCGACACTTAGTAAAAATCTGGGTTTTCAGGGTTCTGTTTTATGCGACGTTGGGTGCGACGTCGCAGGTCCTAACTGCGACGTTGATCGTGGCATCGCTATGTACGACGTCGGCCAATTAAGGCGACGATAGGGATGACGTCGCTATATGCGACGTTGTGAGGGGTATTGCGACATAATGGTCTACGTCGCAGATAGCCGAGCGTCTCTGCGACGTTGCGGTCTGATCGGAAAGTGGTGGCCGGAAAATCGGTCGAAAAGCTTCATTTTGGTCCAAATCTTTTACCCAACCCATTTTTGGACATTTTAAGCATATATATAAACAACAAACAAGTAAAAACGAGTATAAACGGAGAGTTTTGGGTTTTGTCGGAAACTTACGCGGTGTCGAAATAAAATTCCGAAAAGATAGGAAGGTAGATCGTTGCGAGGTGGTTCCTTTTCTCTAAAAATCTTGACGATCCGAGTGCGTATGATGGTGTTATTTCGAGATTTATGGTGATGGTGGTGGTTTAATTTAGAGAGAAAAGAAAGAGAGAAAGATGGAGTGAGGATGATGATAATGAGAATGAGGGAAAAGGTGGGTTTCCCCCTTTTTGGGCAGATTTTCGGTGGGGGCCCACCGAAGTGTGGGTCTCCACCATTTAACTCCGTGTTTGCGCTCCGTGCGGTGTTGGTTTTCCTGATCGTTTAAACGTTAATTATTTATTTTATGCATAAAAATACCCGTTTTAAAATACGAATATTTACTCAATATTTTTGTTGAAGTATTTTACCAAATACTTAATAATTATGTTATAAAATGTAACTTGTTTCGTTTGTTTGCGCATTTACATTTTAATCGCGTATACGTTATTTGTACGATACGAATTGACTACGAAATATTATAGAAATAATATTTTTGGATATAATAGCGTTATCAAATAGTGTTTGTATTACTTAATAAATCGTTCACCAACGTCCGTATTAATTGTGTCGAAATCCATTCGATTTGAGGCTCGTATGATTTAATCAAATCGCAATACTTGTATAGATATTCAACAATATATATTCCGATACATTAATTAGCCTAATAAACAACTAATTACATGTATTAATAGTCGATTAGGCACTAATTTCTAGTCCTAATTTGGCGGGTGTTACACAATTGGTTCTTCATCTTCAGAAATAGAAGATTCAATCTCAGTACTAACATCAAGATTTTGTTGAACATCATCATCGACCTCAATCTCAGGATGTACAGGAAGTTCATCCTCCTGTTCTACTAAAGGTTGTTCCTCATGTTCTACAAAAGGTTGTTCCTCAAGCTCTGGCTCCCCCTCTGACATAGCTTCTTCACTATCATCATCAGACTCCATCTGAATATCTATCTGTGGAGGGAGAAATCCTTCTTCAATTATATGTCCAAAAAGATCAACAGTTGGTGGTGTAGGTTTACCACGATAACTATTACAATCAGCAAACACTCTTTTTGGAATAGGAGTATAATGAATAACATCTCCATGATAAGTAATTCCTTGAATATGTTGATCAAAAATCAGCTGAAGGAATCGTGGATACATATAAAATCCATCTTCATTGATGTTCCCAACCAAATTCTCAAAGATATATCATGAAAAATTGTAAGGAATATTGAGCACCAAAGCTGTCATCAAACCGGCTAAATAATAACTCATTGCGTCAAACCCAGCCTTTCTTGGAGAGATACAACAAATCAATGTATGTGCCAGAAACTTCCAATGCGGACAAAAATGATTTTTCAAAATTTGCACATCTTGTGGTCCTTTTGTACAACCCATTTGTTGAAGATAATCGTCAATAATATTTCTAGGAATATCATTAAGAGCATTGACATCATCTCAAAACTGCAAAGTATGCCTAATCAATTCCTCTGTGAGTACAAGTGGTCTTCCATCAACTGTGGCCGTAATATAATGGGGTTGAACATCCGTATGATATTCAACAGTCAACCAAAAATCATTCATATGATCTTCATACATATTCTCCACTGGAACCGATAAAGCATGTGAAATCCTTGATCGTAACAAAAACCTAACCATAGGAAAGAATTTCCTATTTTCAGGTTTATCCGGTGCTTCAAGTAGATATGATGTTGCATTATGACGTTTCTCAAAATCACTGCCCTTCGTTGCACATCAGGTTGTGCAGCAGCAACAGGATCAGGTTCTGCCATAGTATATAAATACAAGCTGCACAAAGTACATGTTAAGCAAAATACCTAAACATACTTTGTAAAACTTTTCAAGTTTCAAAAGTCATAAAAATTTCCTAAGTGTTGAAGTCCTGCGACAATGGCAAATAAGCACTGTTCATACGACAATAACAATACGACAATAGTTAATAATGGAATATAAGAGTTTTTCAACACAAATGATCCGTGAATAACATTGTCGGAGTACTATTCATGCGTGAATAAGTACTGTTCATGCGTGAATAAAGAATTGTCGTATAGCAGTGGTCAAACAAGTCAAAGGTCAACTAAGTCAAACTCACGGAACACTATTCATGCGTGAATAAGCTATTCACGCAAAAACCCTAATTCAACTGTTCATCCGTCAATGGCATTGTCGGACAATCGGTTTAGAGTACTGTTCATGAACAGTGTTTGTCGCACAATATCAACGATTAAAACTTATTTACAGAGAGATAAAGAGGGAAAGTTATACCAATCGACGCGGAATGATGAAGCGCACACTTCTATCATATCAGAATCGAGTGAAATGCAACGCACAGAAAGTAATCGAAGAAAGACTCAAACGGCAGCGTATTGTCGGATTATTTATATTGTCGGAGGAAAAGGCTTTGACGGATCAAATATAAAGTGTGTGTGAAAATTTCAAATTTTGAAATATTTATACACTCCTTTTCTTTTTATTCCGTGATTTAACTTCCGACAATAATAAAAATCCGTCAATAGCTTTTTAATGAAACATTTCAAACAAATCAAATATACTTCGGATAATATCTAAACTATTTAACACTAAAAATTTTGAAAAATGTAAAAATCTTTAAACTAAATATTTACAAACTAAAACAAAATCAAAATATTTTTGTTGGGGTAAATCTCATGAGTTGGGATCATATTGAGATAAATGAATGTATTTATTTTTATTGTTTAGAAATGAAAGTCTATTTTGATTGTTAGTATTTTTGTCCTCTTTAAATTTACTTAGCTTTAATAAACCATACTTTCTAAGAATCATTCTACATGTGATTATTGGTATGATTGTCCTCTTAAGCACTCATGCATTTAAATATCTTCATTTCTTTTATTATTAGTATGCATATTACTTTAAATAATCTAAATATTAATATACTTTCGTTGTTCATAATATGTTAGTATTTCTATATAAAGAGTGAGAATATGATGATATCTTTAGAAGTACACACATATGTTGGAATGACTATTAGTCACATATGTCATACCCCGAGTTGAACTTTTAAACTGTATCACAGGTCTATACTGTAACACCTGCCTAATTAGGATAATTAATTATGCCTAATTATCTGTAACTAGTTGTGATTAGTATGTGATAGGACTAATTACAGACTCTATCTGTATATATAAGGTGATTTATATATATATATGTGCTTACGCGATTTGGATAAATCATACGAATTAACCGGACGGAGTCCGACACAGTTTACTTGGACGTTGGTGAACAATTTTATTAAATAATATAACATTATTTAATAACACTATCATTTTACCTAAAATATTATGTTAATAATATTTCATATTTATTCCGTAACGTACAACAACGCACAAACAGGTAAAATAAAGTTAAGGTTTACTTTATAACGCAAATATTAAATACTGAATGAAATACTCCAACAAAAAAATACCAAACATATATTCGTATTTTAAAACGTATATTTAAACATGCAAAATGATTATTTAACGTTTAAACAATCGGGAAAACGAACACCGCACGGAGCGCGATTACAGGGAACGAAATTGTTGAAGTCCACACTCGGTGGACCCCACTCGAAATCAGCCAAAAGGTGAGGGTCACCACCTCCCTCACCTCACTTCCACCTACACCCTCTCTCTTTCTTCTTTCTTTTCTCTCCAACCAAACCACCACACCACCTCCACTAAATCACCAATTACTACACCAAAACGAACTCGAATCTTTAAGCTTATTTGGAATAAAAGAACCACGGACTCACGATCTACAACTCTATCTTTCCGGATTTTCATTTCTTCTATTTTGTTAGTTTTCGACAAAACCCGAAACTCTCCATTTTTACTCATTTTTACGTTTTTATGGTTTATATATATGCTTAAAATGTCCAAAAATGGGTGGGTAAAAGATTTGGACCAAACGGAAGTCGCTCGGCCGTTTTTCCGGCCACCGGAATCATAACAGACCCATCACAACGTCGCATATAGCGACGTCACCACTAACGTCGCCTTAATTGGCCAACGTCGCACATAGCGACGCCACCCACAACGTCGCATTAAATTGCAAAAGTCGCACATAGTGACGCCATGCTCAACGTCGCAGTTAGGACCTGCGACGTCGCACCCAACGTCGCATAAAACAGAACCCTGAAAACTCAGATATTTACTATGTGTCGGAACCAAGATTTTACCACCTAATTTTACTCCAAATTCAAATTTCGGATACGTTTTCACAAAAGAATTTTACTCCTAATTTTACTCCAAATCCAGCTCGACCCCAACCAGGGGCTCTGCCCCTTGGACCCCGCCAGGGGCTGCCGCCCCTTGGACCCCGCTACCAGGGGCGCTGCCCCCGGACCCCCGTCATTAGATGTTGTAAATACTTTTAACACTAAGTGTCGAACACTTACAAATAACGAAACCTGATTCAACGATACATATAATGATATCACTTTGGACTGTTATTACAAAACGTCACCAACGGGCAAACATGTTTTCTAAAGACAAACGATTACGAATACTTAAACCAACATCGGGCATACTAGTTGTGTACAACTAAACGAAACGTCTTGCGAGACACATACTTACATAACCTTACGTGTTTAGGCATTTGAAGGTTACGGGTTCGGAGAACCTACTTGCTTTACTTACTACTTGATATTTGTAACTGCTTACTACTCGGCTCAGGTGAGTCTTACAACCCCACTTTTACTGTTTTACATACGGGGTGAGATACATTGCTTACTTTTCTTGAACACAAGTACGAAATATACATTTTACTATACGGGATTGCATGAGTTACTTACTTTTACTGAAGTCTCTCCATCATATATCGTTAGTTATCGACTTAAGCGCGAACACTAGTTAATGGATCCATTAGGGAAATGACCCTCCCCGCCCGGGGTAGTAGCGCTACCACGAACCGTTATGTATAAAAGGGCGACTATTATTCGTTACTTATGCTTGCTCAGTTACGAGCATGTCACGGGAGCAAATTATTACTTACGGGTTAAGCTTCGATTATGAGCCTCATGGCAACGGTATAACTTATTTACTTTACATTTGCTGGATTTGCAAATACTTGATTTACGCCTGCGGGCACTACTGATGAAATCTTGTGTTCAAAACTGATATTACTTACAAACCTGTGAGATTCACCAACATTCATGTTGATCCTTTTAGCATGTATTCTCAGGTACACAGACGGAGTAGGATTACTTCATGACATAGCTAGAGTCGCATGATTTCAACTAAAGTGCATTAACGGAGATTCTCAGCATTATCTTTTGTACATGTTGATTATGTAATAGAATCTCCCGCCATACGCGTGGACTCTAGGGAACTACCTTTTGTATACGAAAATATTAAGTTTTCAAACATTTATTTCTATGAAATCGTTTTACAACGTCTCATTTAGAGGTCGTTTACTATATATCTTTGTGCTTTGATTATTGATTAGTAACACCCAAATTGTGCTTCCGCAAAACATTAAATTTGGGGGTGTTACAGATTGGTATCAGAGCCTAAGGTTATAGTGAACTAGGTTGCATTTAGTGGGCCTAGACTATGACCGTTAGGCAGTATTTCCTTATTAGGCATGACTGGTTCAGGAATTACAGCATACGACTTTAATTTAACATAGCCTGATCAACTATGTACAATTAAGGAAAGATGATGTAAGGTCTGAAACGATTTTGTTGAACGGGGATACGTTAGTTGACTCTGACCACGAGAGAACCGGACCATTACTTGATACGTGCTAGACCCTAGGCTGGATATTATGTACTTACCCGTATATTAGCCTCGTCTTACTTACACTCTGCCACAGGAATGGCAAACACACCACCCAATTCGTCACGCTCTCATCCGCAAGGATCTCGAAACCCACGAGTAGCCAGGAGAAACACTAGGCCACCTCGAAGCAGCCCCTATCCTGTTCATAACTCTCGAAACTCGGCACACCCCACGGTGCCAGTGTTGGCTACCTAACTCCATCATCAGGAGCAAAGGCTCGAGAATCTCGAACGGGAACAACACCAAGTGACCTACCTGCTCCGCCAAGCTCTTGATCATATATCACAACTCCAGCGAGAACAAGAAGATACCAGCCTCTCTGTAAGCATAATTCAGGATTCAATGACCGCTGAATTAGGTGCGGATGAACTCATAAGAGACCGACTAGAGGAATGTGAACAACGTTCACAGGGGGCTGAGGAGTACTCTCGAGCACTGGTACAACGACTGGCCTTGGTTGAAGACAACGCCAGGCAAGCCTACAGACTTGCAGAAACCGTGGACCGCCTTGTCACGCTGATGGAGAGGATTAATCTGCATCAAGATTAGATTAGTCTGTAACTTGTAACCAGTTAACTACTTAATTAGGATCTATGTAATTCAACCGGAGGTAACAATTCCCGGCACTTTTGTACCACTACTGTTCTATAACCTTTTGGAAAAACTTGTACCATGTATCCAACTCGATTATCTAAATGAAATGTGATTATCACCTCGTACTGTTATCATGTATCTCATCATATACACTTGTGATATATCAGAAATTTCATGCAATTATCTTATTTCTTTTCCTTGTTCTTTTCTTGTTCAGCATCATGCCACCTCGCCGACAAGTCACCCTCAGTGAAGCTGAAATTGCTGGTCTGATTGCCCGTAGTGTGGCCCAAGCCCTAGCTACCCGAACATCAACTGCTGGTAGCGAAGATATAGCTAACAATGGGCCACAACCCAAACCCTGCTCATATAAGGACTTCCAAAACTGCAAACCTTTGAGCTTCTATGGTACTGAAGGAGCGATCGGTCTGGTACGCTGGATCGAGAAAATCGAATCTATATTTCTTATCTGCAACTGTGCGGAGGGAGACAGGGTAAAGTTCTCCGCCAGTACTTTCTCAGACACCGCTCTCACCTGGTGGAACACCTATGCCCAGACTGTGGGTATCTCTAATGCTTACAAACTCCCGTGGGAGGAGTTGAAGGAGATGTTGAGGGGCGAGTACTGCCCCAGGGATGAATTGAAACAGCTGGAATTGGAATTCTGGAACCACAAAATGCAGAGTGATGACATCACCGGGTACACCAACCGTTTCCACCAACTGGCACTCCTGTGCCCATCCATGGTCGATCCCGAGTACAAGAGGATCGAGAAATATGTCGATGGACTTCCTGACAGACTACAAGACCTGGTGACATCATCCAAACCGGGTACTATCCAGAGCGCCATTCGTATGGCCCATGAACTGACGGCCAACTCTGTCCGCCGTGGCACAACATCAACCCCATCTGCAAACAACAAACGCAAATGGGAAGGAAACCCCAACTCATCTAACCAAACCACCAACAAAAAGCCCGAGTCTGTTAAGGCTTATTCATCGAGGACTACAGAAAAGAAAGGGTACATCGGGAACAAACCCTACTGTCCCAAATGCAATCGTCATCATGACGGTTCCTGCCCTTGCACCAACTGCAAATGGTTCGGGCACCTAGCCAAGGATTGCCGAGCCATCATTCCTACCCCCAACACCAATGCATCAAAGACCTGCTTTAGGTGCGGAAATTCTGGGCATTTCAAGAACAACTGCCCCAAGCTGAAGAACAACAACCGCAACAACAACGCACGAAGCAGAGCTTTCGTCATCAACTCAGGGGACGCCCGTCAAGACCCGAATGTGGTCTCGGGTATGTTCTTCCTCAACAACTTATCTGCTTCTATTCTATTTGATTCTAGTGCTGATAGGAGCTATATTTCTGATGAGTTTTGCCCACTACTTGACATCACCCCCACGGCCTTAGATGTTAAGTACACCGTAGAACTTGCAAATGGTAAACTCATAGAAACCGATAGTGTGATACCTAATTGCACTTTAAACCTAGCCAACGAAATCTTCTCAATCGATCTTATGCCTGTTGAACTAGGAAGTTTCGACGTCATCGTGGGTATGGACTGGTTGTCCAAGCATCGGGCTGAAATTGTTTGCCATGATAAGATCATCCGCATCCCTCTCGCCGTCGGTAGAACCTTGATCATACAGGGGGAGACCGGTGGGTCGAGACTAAACATAATCTCCTGTTTGAAAACCCGAAAACTTTTGAGGAAAGGTTATCCAGCAATTCTCGCACACATCACGGAGAAAAAGTCGGAGGAGAAGCGACTTGAAGATGTGCCAATCGTTAGAGACTTTCCCAAAGTCTTTCCAGAAGAACTACCTGGTTTACCTCCACCTAGACAGGTTGAGTTCTCGATTGATCTCGTGCCGGGTGCCGCACAGGTGGCCTGAGCACCGTACCGCCTAGCCTATCCGAACTTCAGGAGCTGTCCACTCAGTTACAGGAACTCCTGGATAGAGGATTCATCAGACCGAGTTCTTCACCTTGGGGAGCTCCGATCTTGTTTGTCAAAAAGAAAGACGGTTCATTTCGAATATTTATTGACTACCGAGAGTTGAACAAACTAACCGTCAAGAACCGATACCCACTTCCCCGAATCGATGATCTGTTCGATCAACTTCAAGGATCAAGCTGTTATTCAAAGATTGATCTTCGATCAGGTTATCATCAATTGCGTGTTCGCGATGCCGACATCCCAAAAACCACATTCAGAACCCGTTATGGGCATTATGAATTCCAGGTGATGCCATTCGGTCTAACCAACGCACCAGCTGTATTCATGGACCTTATGAATCGGGTGTGCAAGCCTTATCTCGACAAGTTTGTCATTGTCTTCATCGATGACATCCTTATATTCTCACGAAACGAACAAGAACACGCACAACACCTCAGAACCATCCTAGAGCTACTTAGACACGAGGAGCTTTACGCCAAATTCTCTAAGTGTGAGTTCTGGATAAAAACCATTCAATTCCTTGGACACGTGATTGATAGTCAGGGAATTCATGTAGACCCATCAAAAATCGAGGCCATCAAGAACTGGCAAGCGCCAACCACTCCCACCGAGGTACTCCAATTCTTGGGATTGGCGGGGTATTATCGCCGATTCATCGAAAACTTCTCTAAAATAGCACAACCACTCACAGTACTGACTCAGAAGGAAAAGAAGTTCGATTGGACAGATAAACAAGAGTCAGCATTTAAGCTGTTGAAACTTAAGCTTTGCAGTGCACCTATTCTATCCTTACCCGAAGGCAACGATGACTTCATGGTATACTGCGATGCTTCTCACCAAGGTCTCGGTTGCGTGCTGATGCAACGAGACAAGGTCATTGCTTACGCCTCCCGACAACTCAAAGTTCACGAGAAGAACTACACGACTCACGACCTCGAATTAGGGGCCGTGGTATTCGCCCTCAAAATCTGGAGACATTACCTTTATGGTACCCGAAGTACCGTGTTAACCGACCACAAAAGTCTTCAACACATCTTAGACCAAAAAGATCTTAACATGCGACAACGTAGGTGGGTTGAATTACTCACCGATTACGATTGTGAGGTCAAATATCATCCAGGCAAGGCAAACGTGGTTGCCGATGCTCTCAGTCGTAAGGAACGTACAAAACCACTTCGAGTCCGAGCCCTCAGTATGACCATTCACAACGATTTGAATATTCAGATTCTTACCGCTCAACTCGAAGCTCTCAAACCCGATAATGTCAAAAACGAGGCCTTACGAGGCATGGATAAACAGTTCGAAATCAGACCTAATGGAGTTAGGTACTTCTCTAACCGAATCTAGTTGCCTAATTTCGGGAACCTGCGGGACTTGGTGATGGATGAAGCTCACAAGTCCAAATATTCTATCCACCCGGGATCCGACAAAATGTTTCACGGCATCAAAGAGTTTTATTGGTGGCAAAACATGAAAGCTGAAATTGCCACGTATGTCAGCAAGTGTCTTACTTGTTCAAAAGTCAAAGCCGAATACCAGAAACCTTCCGGCTTACTCCAACAACCCGACATTCCAGAATGGAAATGGGAACAGATTGCCATGGATTTCATAACCAAACTCCCTAAGTCGTCGAGCGGTTGCGATACCATTTGGGTGATCGTCGATCGTCTCACCAAATCAACTCATTTCTTGGCAATCAGAGAAACCGATAAAATGGAAAGCCTCACACAAATCTACATCAAAGAAATCGTTTGCCGACACGGTGTCCCTATCTCGATTATCTCTGACAGGGATGCTCGTTTCACATCTCGCTTCTGGCAATCACTCCAAAAATCACTGGGTACCCGTCTCGATATGAGTACCGCGTACCACCCTCAGACCGATGGCCAGAACGAACGAACTATTCAGACACTGGAAGACATGCTACGAGCCTGCGTAGTTGATTTCGGTACAAACTAGGAAAGATACCTACCGTTGTGCGAATTTTCCTACAATAACAGCTACCATGCCAGCATTAATGCTGCACCCTTTGAGGCACTGTACGGTCGTAAATGCCGATCACTGATCTGTTGGACCGAAGTGGGAGACAGCCAACTCACTGGTCCTGAACTCATACACGAAACCACCGAGAAAATTGTTGAAATTCAAAACCGACTCAAAGCCGCACGTGATCGTCAGAAAAGTTACGCTGACGTGAGACGCAAACCACTCGAGTTCCAGGTTGGGGACCGAGTACTACTCAAAGTATCGCCTTGGAAAGGCGTAATCCGATTCGGTAAACGCGGGAAATTAAATCCCAGGTACATTGGGCCTTTTGAGATCCTCGAACTGATAGGTCCAGTGGCATATCGACTACAGCTGCCATCCGAACTCAGCAGCGTGCACCCTACATTTCACATTTCTAACTTAAAGAAATGTCTGTCCGACGAGACACTTATAATACCACTTGAAGAGATTCGCGTCGATGACAAACTTCATTTTGTGGAGGAACCAGCTGAAATCATGGACCGTGAGGTCAAACAGCTAAAACAGAGTCGTATTCCCATCGTAAAAGTCAGGTGGAATTCTAGACGTAGTCCTGAATTCACTTGGGAACGGGAAGACCAAATGCGACAGAAATACCCGCAACTCTTCCCAGACAACGCACCGTCCATGCACTCGAGCTAATTTCGGGACGAAATTTTTTTAACAAGGTGAGAATGTAACACCTGCCTAATTAGGATAATTAATTATGCCTAATTATCTGTAACTAGTTGTGATTAGTATGTGATAGGACTAATTACAGACTCTATCTATATATATAAGGTGATTTATATATATGTGTGTGCTTACGCGATTTGGATAAATCATACGAATTAACCGGACGGAGTCCGACACAGTTTACTTGGACGTTGGTGAACAATTTTCTTAAATAATATAACATTATTTAATAACACTATCATTTTAAATAAAATATTATGTTAATAATATTTCATATTTATTCCGTAACGTACAACAACGCACAAACAGTTAAAATAAAGTTAAGGTTTACTTTATAACGCAAATATTAAATACTGAATGAAATACTCCAACAAAAAAATACCAAACATATATTCGTATTTTAAAACGTATATTTAAACATGCAAAATGATTATTTAACGTTTAAACAATCGGGAAAACGAACACCGCACGGAGCGCGATTACAGGGAACGAAATTGTTGAAGTCCACACTCGGTGGACCCCACTCGAAATCAGCCAAAAGGTGAGGGTCACCACCTGTAACACCCTCAAATTTCGGTTTGCGGAAGCTGTCGGGTCGGGTGTCACTAAATCAAATATCACAGCATAAGATACATAATGGACGACTCTAAATGAGACGTTTGAAAATAATTATACATTTCCAAAATAGAACGTTTACAACGTTATAAGTTTAACAGTGATTTCCAAGTACAAAATTTGAAAATGCTAAAGTAGGTGCAGAGCAGTCCCAATGGTTTGAAAATATGCGACTCGGGCTAATTAAGCCTTGAAGCAATCCTAATCCTGCTGGGCAACCTGAGAACACATGCTAAAACAGGTCAGCTATAAAGCTGGTGGGTTCATAGGAAGGTTAGTTGAAAACATAAAGTAATAAAACAATTTATGTTTTGTAAAGTTGTTTCCAAAATCAGTGATTTTTGATATGTAATACGTTGAAGTTTATAACACCAATGTGTAAAAGTCTAACTTAATGTCCAAAATACCCCGATTTTGGTTGATTGCACTGTTACAAGTTACTTAGACTTGTTTGTCTTAAATTGATACAAGTTACAACGACTTGTTTGATTAAATTTATACAAGTTACAACAACTTGTTTGATTGAAGTTATACAAGTTACAACGACTTGTTTGATTGAATACTGATACAAGTTACAACGACTTGTTTGATTGAAGTTATACAAGTTACAACGACTTGTTTGATTTAAGTTATACAAGTTACAACGACTTGTTTGATTTAATACTGATACAAGTTACAACGACTTGTTTGATTTAATACTGATACAAGTTACAACGACTTGTTTGATTGAAGTTGTGCCCACTGCAATACCGTGGCATCGTTTTGTACCCACTTTACCGTGGTATCGTTTTGTGCCCGCTGCAATACCGCGGCATCGTTTATGAAGTGCTCGAGAGCATAGTTGAAATGTAGAGCCAGCAGTACAACGACATACTAGCTATTGCAAATAAGAGCCGACCGTACAACGACGCGTCAGGCTTGAATGTGTGTATGATTGTATGTATACTAATATACATAAATACTATTGAAGTTAGCACCAAGTGCTAATGATAATATCTAAACATGTAGATATATATATATATATATATATATATATATATATATATATATATATATATATATATATGTTTGTCGAATGAGCAAACGTAAGTAACAATCATGACACGCATGAAAATAATTGATTTTATCTAAATACGTATAAGCAAATATTTAGATATTAAGTAGTACGTTGGTCCTAGGTATGAATGCTCATTACCTAGTTGAATTGTATTAGTATGAAGAATCCATACTAACATATTATGTTATCGTATACTTCTAGCCTAAAGCCTAGCAAGTATATTGAGGTTCCTGAATTGTATTGAAAATATTAGTTCCTAAAAGAGCAACTAATCCTGTAATTGTATCTATATCATCTAGTGTAGGTAGAACTAACTAGTTCTAATGTATTGGATAATATTGTCCCGCGACAATATGGCCAATGAATAGTACTAACTATATCAAGTTATGTCTAGGTAATTGTTTTCCAACAATCTGATAGTGTACGATTGTGACCTATCTAGATTAGGTCTTGATATTGTTCCAAAACGACGTGTTGGGTGTAATTCCTAAGTATTACACATTTGTATTACATACAGTAATATAATTGATTGTGAATTATAAAAGATTATTAATATAATTCGAAAACAGTTGTTGTGCATGTGTTTCACCCCAAAAAAAAACAGTAAAACAGTTGAAAGAGTGGGGCTATGAAACTCACCTGTGAGTTGTTAGCGATACGATGATACGCGCGACGTCCGAATGGTAACCTTCTAGTGTCCTAAACACGTGAGGTTATATAAGTATGAGACAAATCAGTTTGTCTAAGCGAGTTGTTCATGTATGCATTTGTTGTTGAAGTCTGGGAATGGTGTACGGGGGTCCGGGGGCAGCGCCCCTGGTTAGCGGGGTCCAGCTTGGAAAATTTTTATTTCTACTATATTGCTTTAAGGAAAAACGCATCTGGACTTGAAATTGGGTGAAATCAAGTGATAAAATTTAGGGTCTCGACACTTAGTGGAAATGTGAGTTTTTAAACTTTCTATTTTCTGCGACATAACATGCGACACAAAAACGTGTCATGCGACACAAGGGTTGTGTCGCATGGAGTGCGACATAAGAGCTCTGCGACACAGTGGTTGTGTCGCAAAAGCTTGCGATGCTAAATCAATAGCGACATAAGGGTTGTGTCGTATGGAAATACGACACAAGGTGCGACATAGAGTACGACACAAGCGTTGTGTCGCATGGGTAGTTTATGCGACATAAGATACGACACAAATGGAATTATGCGACACAACATGCGACACAAGCGTTGTGTCGCATGGATGAACACCAGCCCAGAAACTCGCGGCTGTCGCGTTTTTCCGATCAAAATCGCAAATCTAACGTATTTTCAAGCTGTAAAATCATGTTTTCTTTGTTGTTTAGGTTATAACTAAGTTGTGTAAGCATTATTACACCCAAACATTACACCAAAATGATTAGATCTAAAGATTTAGAAATTTCTTACAATTGCGAATCGAGGTCAAACGAGGAAGAAAACGAAGGTGTGGCCTTTGTTAATGTTGCTCCTCTCTTGTTGGTGATTCCGAAAATGTAAATTTCGTGTGTCGATTTGTAGTTCCGAAAATTTGTGGTAATTGGGTGGAGAGTGTTTGTGTGTGAAAAGAAAATGAGATAGAAAGAAATGAAATGAAATGGGAGGGGTTTGGGGGGTTGGGTGGCTGATCCAAAGGGGTGGGGAGGAGTTTTCCCCCACTTCGTTCCTATTTTGCAGTGTAAAATACCCGTATTTTGTACCCGAATAATATATATAAATTTAATATTTTTAGATTTATATATCCGTTCTTTCGATTAGTAATTAATTAAATTAAAAATAGTTTTATTCAATTTAAAATCTAATGTGACTTCAAATGGTTTTATTTGTGATTATTACATAATCACTATTCATTATATAAAATGTAAAGTTTTCGCTCGCTGAGTTATAATTGTATATAATAATACAATTATAAAAAGTTTAAATTAGACGCGCAAGTTGACTTTTTGACCAGGTGTTACATTCTCCCCCTGTTAAGAAAATTTCGTCCCGAAATTTAAAATGAGGTCGGGGTCGCGCGTGGTCTGGGGAGCAATGCACGTACGAGGTATTTGTCGAAAAGATTGCAGACATATCATGCCTTATAATGGAGTTGAATGGCAGTCAATCCCTGACTGAGTCGCGGTTTATCGTTGTAGTCATATTCTGACCATATTGTTTGTCGGGTGTATGATTATTTTGTGATTGCTAGATAACCGTTTACGTCGTAGTCCATTCGGGACTAGATATTTGTCACATAGTGACCGTTTAGTGAATAGTCCTATCAGGACTAAGTAGTTGGTGAATGTTCAGTCGGTTATTCTGCTGAAAGCAAACTTTTAAGTTTTACTTGGGTCTAGGTCACTAGCCCTATGATGTAATCGACATTAAGTCAATAAAATGATATCGGGGATAATAAGTACGTGTTGAACGGACCTATAATTGAAGAGCCATGTTTTCGAGGAGAGATTGTACTTACATTATTGTTGGAGATTTATTTGATTTACTCGGAGTCGATAAGGTGAATTTTGCGTCTTTTTGGGCAGTCCTTCTTGTAATGCCCAGGTTCCTTACATTTGAAACATATCCTTCGAGAGTCGGGATTGGCGGGAACTCTGCAGTCCCGGATTACATGTCCATATCGTTGGCATCTTTCGCAGGGAAATCCGCAAATTCCGTCATGATGACGTTTGCAGCCGTGACAAAATGGTTTGTTACCCGCATAGCCTTGTCGGTCGTTGGGTTCAGCAGCGTAGGACCTCAAGGGTTCAGGTTGATTCGTTGGATTTTGGCTAGAGCTGGAACTTCCATTCCCTTTTTCTTGATTGTTTTCCGTTGCAGGTGGCCCGCGTCGAACCACCTGTGCCATGAGTCTGTGGGCCTTGCGAATAGCCTCTTCAATAGTAGTGGGTTTAGAGGCGGTGACCATTCCCTCAATTAGCAACGGGAGTCCACCAATGTACCTCCCGATTCGTTTGTTTTCAGGGTTTACTATGTTTGGACAAAGGGATGCTAGTTGTTGGAAACGATTGGTATATGTTTCGATGTCGTTGTCTTTTACGGTGAGAAACCAAAGTTCGTCCTCGAGTTTGTGAAGTACTTCGACGGGGCAATACTTGTCCTTCATGATTTGTTTCAGGTCTTCCCACGAAAGTTCGTGAGCAGTGTCGATTCCTACAGTTCGGGCGTGAAAATTCCACCAGGTAGAGGCATCATCCTGGAGGGTATATGTGGCGTACAAGACTTTGCAGTCGTCGGGGCAGTTGCACATGTGGAAAATAGATTCCATTCTCTCGAACCATCGAATTAATCCGACAGCTCCTTCAGTCCCGACGAAGTTTGGGGGTTCGCACCTCAGGAAATCCCTAAAAGTGCAAGGCTTTACTTGGTTCTGAGCAGCTAGGGTCGCAGTCACTGCTTGATTAATGATTTGATCTTGCTCAGCTCGAGTGAAAGTTGGTCGTTTAGGAGGCATGATTCTTGAACAAGAATGAAATGACAAAGTGTGAGATCTTTAATCAAAGATGATGATTATTACAATGACATAAGTAGCTAACTTGAGTTGGAATTTATGATACACGGGATCCTACGATCCTTGACGTTGAAGTTTTTGATATTGTAGGTGGCAGGCGCATCACTGCCCTTTTGTATTGTTGGTACAACAGTTTAAGTAACCGTTGTTTAGTTTTCTTTAGTTAAGTTATCATGAATCTCATGTTTTTCGAGTGTTGTGACCAGTTGAGTTGTAGTTTCTAGTTGCGGTCGTACCATGATCGAATTGTGTTTTCTATGTAGTCAATCCAAGATTATGTTGTTGTGAGTAGTCCAATGGACTATATCGTAGTACTAGAATATCGTACGGCCATTCATGCCTGTGTATGTGACAACTACAGTGTCCTCGGTGGTGTTGAAGCAGGGTCCACCAACACAACCCATGTGTGTGGTGACATCATTGTGTATTTATTGATTAAAGCATTACATGCTTAATTGGTCGTATATACATATATGGTGTACACGTAACTATACCAGTATACGTTCATAATAAAAGTCAGGTGTGGCACCTCGTGCCCAGTTAAGTAAGTGTATATGTATATATGTAAGTCGTACATGCAACTATAACAAGTCTACATGTATAATTGAAGTAGCACCTAGTGCTATAATGCAGTGCTATCAGCACAGTAATTGAGATACTAGTGTTTTGTAATTGTAGTACCAAAGTACCATGAAACGCAGCACCACGTGCTGTAATGAAGTGCCCGCGGCATTGAAATTGTAGTACCCATGTACTATGAGTGTAGCATCAACATGCTATAATTTGTAGTATCGACATACTATGAGGATTGCACTAACGTGCCCAAATGGCGGTATCAACATACCGTGTGATTGCAGCACCACGTGCCGTGTGTTGTTTGATTGTAGCCCTAAGGCTAAATGTGTGTTGAAGTTATGTGTTTTCCCAAATGTAGCACAGAGGCTAGAATGTGAGTGCCCAACGCACTGAGGTGTTGAATCAATTGATCTAAATGATCAAGTAATGATTGAAATAATTAATTTATCGTGGACTTAGTCAACACTAATCCAATTGCAATCCATACGGTTATGGTTGAAAAGTTTTAAATCTGTTTTAAGTTTCGTGGACGTTTAGCATGTGTGGGTTTCCATTCCCATTAAATACGGTTGTACCTCCTTCCCGAGGTTCAGTGATATATGTGATATCCTCCTATGCGTACATAAGGAGAAAGTGTCGAGTCGTAATAGTTAGGAAGACGGCGATGTGCCTCTTCACGAGCAAATGATAGTACAGCGGAATTGAGTCGTATATACCCAGTATATATTTGATACGTAGAAGTAGTATACATGTAAGGCCTATTAATATATACCTATAGTACATATAATAGCCTAGGATATCTAGCACAAAACAATCAGAGTCAACTAGTGCATTCCCAACTCAGTATAACCCCTTTCAAATCTTACATCATCTTTGCTTAATTGTACATAGTTAGCTACGCTATGTTAAATTAAGTTCGTATGATGTAATCCCTGAACTAGTTATACCTAATAAGGAATACTGCCTAACGGTCATAGTCTAGGCCCACTAAATGCAACCTAGTTCACTATAACCTTAGGCTCTGATACCAATCTGTAACACCCTCAAATTTCGGTTTGCGGAAGCTGTCGGGTCGGGTGTCACTAAATCAAATATCACAGCATAAGATACATAATGGACGACTCTAAATGAGACGTTTGAAAATAATTATACATTTCCAAAATAGAACGTTTACAACGTTATAAGTTTAACAGTGATTTCCAAGTACAAAATTTGAAAATGCTAAAGTAGGTGCAGAGCAGTCCCAATGGTTTGAAAATATGCGACTCGGGCTAATTAAGCCTTGAAGCAATCCTAATCCTGCTGGGCAACCTGAGAACACATGCTAAAACAGGTCAGCTATAAAGCTGGTGGGTTCATAGGAAGGTTAGTTGAAAACATAAAGTAATAAAACAATTTATGTTTTGTAAAGTTGTTTCCAAAATCAGTGATTTTTGATATGTAATACGTTGAAGTTTATAACACCAATGTGTAAAAGTCTAACTTAATGTCCAAAATACCCCGATTTTGGTTGATTGCACTGTTACAAGTTACTTAGACTTGTTTGTCTTAAATTGATACAAGTTACAACGACTTGTTTGATTAAATTTATACAAGTTACAACAACTTGTTTGATTGAAGTTATACAAGTTACAACGACTTGTTTGATTGAATACTGATACAAGTTACAACGACTTGTTTGATTGAAGTTATACAAGTTACAACGACTTGTTTGATTTAAGTTATACAAGTTACAACGACTTGTTTGATTTAATACTGATACAAGTTACAACGACTTGTTTGATTTAATACTGATACAAGTTACAACGACTTGCTTGATTGAAGTTGTGCCCACTGCAATACCGTGGCATCGTTTTGTACCCACTTTACCGTGGTATCGTTTTGTGCCCGCTGCAATACCGCGGCATCGTTTATGAAGTGCTCGAGAGCATAGTTGAAATGTAGAGCCAGCAGTACAACGACATACTAGCTATTGCAAATAAGAGCCGACCGTACAACGACGTGTCAGGCTTGAATGTGTGTATGATTGTATGTATACTAATATACATAAATACTATTGAAGTTAGCACCAAGTGCTAATGATAATATCTAAACATGTAGATATATATATATATATATATATATAAATATATATATATGTTTGTCGAATGAGCAAACGTAAGTAACAATCATGACACGCATGAAAATAATTGATTTTATCTAAATACGTATAAGCAAATATTTAGATATTAAGTAGTATGTTGGTCCTAGGTATGAATGCTCATTACCTAGTTGAATTGTATTAGTATGAAGAATCCATACTAACATATTATGTTATCGTATACTTCTAGCCTAAAGCCTAGCAAGTATATTGAGGTTCCTGAATTGTATTGAAAATATTAGTTCCTAAAAGAGCAACTAATCCTGTAATTGTATCTATATCATCTAGTGTAGGTAGAACTAACTAGTTCTAATGTATTGGATAATATTGTCCCGCGACAATATGGCCAATGAATAGTACTAACTATATCAAGTTATGTCTAGGTAATTGTTTTCCAACAATCTGATAGTGTACGATTGTGACCTATCTAGATTAGGTCTTGATATTGTTCCAAAACGACGTGTTGGGTGTAATTCCTAAGTATTACACATTTGTATTACATACAGTAATATAATTGATTGTGAATTATAAAAGATTATTAATATAATTCGAAAACAGTTGTTGTGCATGTGTTTCACCCCAAAAAAAAACAGTAAAACAGTTGAAAGAGTGGGGCTATGAAACTCACCTGTGAGTTGTTAGCAATACGATGATACGCGCGACGTCCGAATGGTAACCTTCTAGTGTCCTAAACACGTGAGGTTATATAAGTATGAGACAAATCAGTTTGTCTAAGCGAGTTGTTCATGTATGCATTTGTTGTTGAAGTCTGGGAATGGTGTACAGGGGTCCGGGGGCAGCGCCCCTGGTTAGCGGGGTCCAGCTTGGAAAATTTTTATTTCTACTTTATTGCTTTAAGGAAAAACGCACCTGGACTTGAAATTGGGTGAAATCAAGTGATAAAATTTAGGGTCTCGACACTTAGTGGAAATGTGAGTTTTTAAACTTTCTGTTTTCTGCGACATAACATGCGACACAAAAACGTGTCATGCGACACAAGGGTTGTGTCGCATGGAGTGCGACATAAGAGCTCTGCGACACAGTGGTTGTGTCGCAAAAGCTTGCGATGCTAAATCAATAGCGACATAAGGGTTGTGTCGTATGGAAATACGACACCAGGTGCGACATAGAGTACGACTCAAGCGTTGTGTCGCATGGGTAGTTTATGCGACATAAGATACGACACAAATGGAATTATGCGACACAACATGCGACACAAGCGTTGTGTCGCATGGATGAACACCAGCCCAGAAACTCGCGGCTGTCGCGTTTTTCCGATCAAAATCGCAAATCTAACGTATTTTCAAGCTGTAAAATCATGTTTTCTTTGTTGTTTAGGTTATAACTAAGTTGTGTAAGCATTATTACACCCAAACATTACACCAAAATGATTAGATCTAAAGATTTAGAAATTTCTTACAATTGCGAATCGAGGCCAAACGAGGAAGAAAACGAAGGTGTGGCCTTTGTTAATGTTGCTCCTCTCTTGTTGGTGATTCCGAAAATGTAAATTTCGTGTGTCGATTTGTAGTTCCGAAAATTTGTGGTAATTGGGTGGAGAGTGTTTGTGTGTGAAAAGAAAATGAGATAGAAAGAAATGAAATGAAATGGGAGGGGTTTGGGGGGTTGGGTGGCTGATCCAAAGGGGTGGGGAGGAGTTTTCCCCCACTTCGTTCCTATTTTGCAGTGTAAAATACCCGTATTTTGTACCCGAATAATATATATAAATTTAATATTTTTAGATTTATATATCCGTTCTTTCGATTAGTAATTAATTAAATTAAAAATAGTTTTATTCAATTTAAAATCTAATGTGACTTCAAATGGTTTTATTTGTGATTATTACATAATCACTATTCATTATATAAAATGTAAAGTTTTCGCTCGCTGAGTTATAATTGTATATAATAATACAATTATAAAAAGTTTAAATTAGACGCGCAAGTTGACTTTTTGACCAGGTGTTACACCACCTCCCTCACCTCACTTCCACCTACACCCTCTCTCTTTCTTCTTTCTTTTCTCTCCAACCAAACCACCACACCACCTCCACTAAATCACCAATTACTACACCAAAACGAACTCGAATCTTCAAGCTTATTTGGAATAAAAGAAGCACGGACTCACGATCTACAACTCTATCTTTCCGGATTTTCATATCTCCTATTTTGTAAGTTTTCGACAAAACCCGAAACTCTCCGTTTTTACTCATTTTTACGTTTTTATGGTTTATATATGATTAAAATGTCCAAAAATGGGTTGGGTAAAAGATTTGGACCAAACGGAAGCCGCTCGGCCGTTTTTCCGGCCACCGGAATCGTAACAGACCCCGACGTGGCATTTGGCTTGGCCTAATTGCGACGTCAGCCACAAGGTCGCAAAAACCCATCACAATGTCGCATATAGCGACGTCACCACTAACGTCGCCTTAATTGGCCAACGTCGCACATAGCGAAGCCACCCACAACGTCGCATTAAATTGAGAAAGTATCACATAGCGACGCCATGCTCAACGTCGCAGTTAGGACCTGCGACGTCGCACCCAACGTCGCATAAAACAGAACCCTGAAAACTCAGATTTTTACTAAGTGTCGGAACCAAGATTTTACCACCTAATTTTACTCCAAATTCAAATTTCGGATACGTTTTCACTAATGAATTTTTCTCCTAATTTTACTCCAAATCCAGCTCGACCCCAACCAGGGGCTCTGCCCCTTGGACCCTGCCAGGAGCTGCCGCCCCTTGGACCCCGCTACCAGGGGCGCTGCCCCCGGACCCCCGTCATTAGATGTTGTAAATACTTTTCACACTAAGTGTCGAACACTTATAAATAACGAAACCCGATTCAACGATACATATAATGATATCACTTTGGACTGTTATTACAAAACGTCACCAACGGGTCAAACATGTTTTCTAAAGACAAACGATTACGAATACTTAAACCAACATCGGGCATACTAGTTGTGTACAACTAAACGAAACGTCTTGCGAGACACATACTTACATAACCTTACGTGTTCAGGCATTTGAAGGTTACGGGTTCGGAGAACCTACTTGCTTTACTTACTACTTGATATTTGCTACTGCTTACTACTCGGCTCAGGTGAGTCTTACAGCCCCACTTTTACTGTTTTACATACGGGGTGAGATACATTGCTTACTTTTCTTGAACACAAGTACGAACTATACATTTTACTATACGGGATTGCATGAGTTACTTACTTTTACTGAAGTCTCTCCATCATATATCGTTAGTTATGGACTTAAGCGCGAACACTAGTTAATGGATCCATTAGGGAAATGACCCTCCCCGCCCGGGGTAGTAGCGCTACCACGAACCGTTATGTATAAACGGGTGACTATTATTCGTTACTTATGCTTGCTCAGTTACGAGCATGTCACGGGAGCAAATTATTACTTACGGGTTAAGCTTCGATTATGAGCCTCATGGCAACGGTATAACTTATTTACTTTACATTTGCTGGATTTGCAAATACTTGATTTACGCCTGCGGGCACTACTGATGAAATCTTGTGTTCAAAACTGATATTACTTACAAACCTGTGAGATTCACCAACATTCGTGTTGATCCTTTTAGCATGTATTCTCAGGTACACAGACGGAGTAGGATTACTTCAGGACATAGCTAGAGTCGCATGATTTCAACTAAACTGCATTAACGGAGATTCTCAGCATTATCTTTTGTACATGTTGATTATGTAATAGAATCTCCCGCCATATGCGTGGACGCTAGGGAACTACCTTTTGTATACGAAAACATTAAGTTTTCAAACATTTATTTCTATGAAATCGTTTTACAACGTCTCATTTAGAGGTCGTTTACTATATATCTTTGTGCTTTGATTATTGATTAGTAACACCCAAATCGTGCTTCCGCAAAACATTAAATTTGGGGGTGTTACATATACATAGTATAACAAAGTGATAGAGTTTATTTTTGATTTAATATATAATTTTTGGAATATTTGCAAGTCCGTTTATAAAAATATACCAACTAAGATCTGTATTTAGTACAACAGATAGTTAATATATTTCCCTAGATATCATAATATTAAGACCGTGAATCATAGATCATAACATATTAATCTCTTCAAAATTTAAGACATTTTGTTATCATTTTGATAACTTTTAATCATTTGATTAGACCAATTATTGTCATATACTAATATTTTGGATTATATAAAATAATATGCATATATAATTAACATTTCTTAGACTAGATACTTTAAATGCAAAAATGCCTACCGATATATCACATATAAAATTAATTAGTAGAAAATTTGGTTTAAAAATGCTATGTAAATGTACTAACACATCAAATATAATGCTTATCATTTCTTTTAGGTATTATTAATTAATACATTTCCCAATGTACTATCATTTCCCAACTTTTAAACAAAATCTCCCCCGATTTTTTTATTTTTTAAATGTTTTTGGATTTTATTGGTTTTCTGATGTTTTTGGATTTTTGTTTTTATAAAAGAAAAACAAGCAAACAACAAACAAATAAAAATATCATAGAAAATATCCAAAGTTTACTTAATTTGATCCAAATGTTTCATGCCGAGGATCGAAATGAGTTCCTCAAAACGTGATTTTAAAAAAGCTTTAGTAAACAAATCAGCTCTTTGTTTCGATGTTTCAACATGAACCAAAATGATCTAGTTTTTTCATAGCAATCCCGAATGAAATGAAAACGTATTTCAATATGTTTAGTTTTTGAGTGTTGAACGGGATTGCGTATGATACTTATGGTTGCAGTATTGTCAATATTTAAAGGAGTTTTGGTGAGTAATAGACCGTAATCCCGAAGTTGTTGTTGAATCCAAAGAATTTGTGAACAACAATTGGCAGCAGCAATATATTCCGCCTCCGCAGTAGAGGTAGAAACCGTATTTTGTTTCTTGCATTGTGATGTGCTCTGAAAGCGCGTCTTGTTTTATATTTTATAAATAGAAATACCTAATAAATACTTTCAAGCAACCAGGCAAGAATACCCGATCGAATGTAAATATAGATTTGGTAAGTCCGATTCGAACACAGGGAACGGCGGATTTATTATAAATAGAAATTAACAATCAACTAGAAAACAGTAAATAAAGGGGGGCGTTTTAGTTCCGGTCGAACATTTGTTTAGAAAACATTAATTTAAAACAATTAAACTTAAATAAAAACTTAATTTAAAACAATAAATAAATAATAATAAATACTAAATGGAAGGAATAAGTAATTGTATAATTAATGTCACTCAGATTCATATTTCCCTATTCATTACGTATTGATTATCTAATTGTGATTCTTTTAGATCAACTTAACACCAAATTCTTCAATGTCATTAAATTGAATGTGAATTAGCCAACGGTTCGGGTCCAACTAATTCCTACAATCTAGGGTCCAACATTAAACACTGGTTCCAATGTCACAAGATGATCAGTCAATTGTGTGCCTTTCCCTAAATCATGCATTAAACATTCACAACTAATTATAATTAACTCTATTGGTATGACTCAACAATACCCAATAATTAACTTATTGTCTAGTTCATTTTAAAGTGAATAATTATTAATTTCTCAACCTATCAAACTCAATCTATTTAGCAATGATCAAAACCCTAAGATTAAAACCATCAATAATTAATAATATCAAAGGAACTCAATCTCATTGATATTATTAACCACTTTGAGAACTAATAACTTGTTGGGACATAGATTGTGACAACAGATCTAGCTTGAAATAGGACTAGTGTAATTATTATTATGTTTGTATATTGGTTTAGATTTGTAAATAAATATTTGTTTTGTTAGTAATATTCGTTAAACATATTATTATTGTGCTAAGTTAGACGAATTATTAAAGACGAAATAAATAATAGACGTTTAATGCGAGGCGAGTCGAGATCTCAGGTCGCAGCGAGTTGAGCTGTGAGGTGAGATCTAAACTCGCGTAGGTTGAGTCTGGCGAGCCGAGTCCTTTATTGGGCTTGGGCTGCGAGTTGGACCGAACTCGCAGGCCCATGCGAGCCGAGCCGGGATCAGGTTATTTAATGTTTTTCACAAGGTGAAAAACATAACTTTTGGCATTCTTTCTGATCGGCGAACTCGACAAACCCAGAGAAAAACCGAAACTAACGACTAGGCTTTGACAATTCATTGTTTAAAGCTAAGTCTTATTAAACGCAATACGAACATATTCGTTACTAGTAAGATAACACCGTATTGAGGGATTCCGCACCTTAATACTACAGATAACGAAGTTATCGATCCTAAAACTAGGGGACTTACATCTGGTATCAGAGCTTTCGGGCTAAATACGAGTGTGTTCATAAGTTTTAGTGTTATTGCGTTTTTGATTCGGGTCGTTTTTACGTGCATTCTTGCAATACTAACAATCAAAATCATTCTCTGGACATTTTAGGGTTTGTTTACGGTCGAAATTTTAAGTTTCAGTCGTAAAAATACCTTAAAAATTCATTTTTGGATTTAACAGCCGTTTCGCGAGTCGAGATTAGGGTTCCAGCGTAGCCTGCGGACCGAGTTGAACTAGCGAGTCGAACTGAGGCTTGCGAGTCGAACCGAGATCCCTCGCGAATCGACATCACTTGCGAATCGACATCTTTCACAATCCGAACTGAGGCTTGCGAATTGACCAATTCTGCGAGTCGAGCTGAGATTGCGAGTTGAGCTGAGTCTTGCGAGTTGAGTTTTCTGAATTCTCTGAAACAGTTTAATTTTACGTGTTTAAGATGTCTGACTAAAGTAGAATGATCGAAATGGACCATGAGGTGGGAAAGTCAAACGTTCCACCTAAGTTGTTAAGAATCGAGGATTACTACAACTGGAAGGACAGATTTGAATCTTACTGTAGATTCCATGACCTGTCAATCTGGATGTGTATCAAGAATGGATACACACCACCTACTCAAACTGTTCAAAATGCTACTGTGGTTCTTACCTATGCGAACATGAGTGATCAAGAGAAGGAAGCTTACAGAAATGAAAATAAATCACATTCATGCATAAAGATGTGTCTTCCTAAAGAGATTGCACATCAACTCAAGTCTTTTCATACTGCTAGAACGCTCTGGGAAGCTCTAGAGAAAAGAGGTGAGGGAAGTCCACTGGTGAGAGCTGGCAAGAGGAGTCTTCTTAAAAAGCAGTTTACTATGTTTAAAGCTTTAAAAGGAGAAGATCTTGATGCCTATGTCACGTGTTTCTACCATCTGCTAAGTGAATTAGAATACCATGAGATTGTTGAAGAAGAAGTATCTAAAACTGACAAGTTTCTTGAGGGTTTGCCTTCTAAATGGGAAATGTATGGTGTTATGATTAAGGATAACGAAACTAGGTATTCTACTATGACCTTAGAGCAAGTCATTGACAAGCTGAAAGGTTATGATTTCTCCAAGAAGTCAAGAGATAGTGATTCTGATCAGGTTCAGAACCCTGGGTTGTATCATGGAAAGTCAAGTCTTTCGACTGCGTCATCTAGTTCGACCACTGCATTGTTAGTTGGTGATACTAGTGAAAATGGAGAACTGATTTCTGAAGATATGTGCTTTATTTCCTCCTCTGGTGATGAGACAAAGGGAAAGAATTCCGAGAAGTCACCTCAAGAGCATCAGAAGATGCCGATGAGTGTGAAATCTGCTGAACAGCAACTGTCTGTTCTTGCTTCCTTTGTGGCATCATATGAGAACTACATAGAGGGAAAGATCGATGATCCTATTTTGTTTGATGAGGATTATGAGCAGATAGATTCTGATTATCTTGAGGAATTGGAGCTTCAAGATCAACTAGCGATGATATCTAGAAAGGTGAAGAATTTCTTCAAGAGAACTGGTAGAAAAGTGTTGGGCAATAGATCAGGGTTTGATAAAACCAAGGTCAGATGCTTTAACTGTCAGGGTATTGGTCATTTTGCTAGAGAATGCCAAAGACCTAAAGTAGAAGCACAAGGAAAACAAGGTTCGGGAAGTACTCTTGCTTCCAAAGCCTTAGTGGTAAAGCAGTTGGATGGCTCTTATGATTGGCAAGCTCATTCTGAGGAAGCTTTGATGGCCGAGATTGAAGAGACAACTGCTGGATCAGTGTCCTACATGCCCACTGATATGGAACAGAGAGTAGAGGTGCCTAAGTCTGAAGTGAAGGCAAGTGATGATGACGTGCTATATATGGATTCAGTTCCAGATATGAGTCCTGAGGAATTCGTGGCACGCATGGCTGAATTACAAACTGACAAGAAGAAGGTATGTTTAGATATTCTTAATCTTGCTGATGTTTGTTACTTAGTTACTGATTTACAATCTCAGAATAGTGTCTTAACTGTGTCAAATAGCAATTTGTCATCACAATTAAATATGGATAAGGAATCATATAAGACTGTTAGATCTGAACTTGATCAAGCTATTATGGATATTCATAGATTAAGTGATGATAAACAGGTCTTAAAAGATAAAATTAAGTCTGATGCGTCGGATAGAACAAAACTTAGAGATACCATAAGTGAAAAATCTGTTGTCATAGATGGTCTCTATATGAATATCAAAGACTTAAATGAGACGATTGCTAGTAAGGATCAGGAAATAGTGAACCTTAACTTAAGGTTAATTGAGCAAAATCGTAAACTTGAGAACTATAGGACATCTCAAATGGACAAAATGTTAGATGCTCAACGTAGTGTAAAGGACAAGACTGGGTTAGGTTACAATGATGTATCCCCGCCTTTTAATGCCAATTACACTCCTATTCCTGAAGATTCTGAGATGACTGAAGTTAATCCTGAGATTTCAGTAGCTGATAAACCTGAACAGTCAGAGGCACAGAAAAATGTTATTAAGAACGTATCATTAGATAATAGCAAGGCTTCTCAGTTCACCAAAATACAATTTGTATCGGGTGGAGTGATTAACGATGCTAAGACTGATGATAAAGTTGATAAGGAACAGCTTAAACCTTTAGTGCCTAAGACTCCGGATGAGAAAGCAAAAGTGAGTAAATCACGCAAGCAGATGTCTTGTTTCAAGTGTCATCAAAAGGGACACCTGGCTTCGTGTTGTCCTAACAAAAAGCCTGAAACACCACATAAGCTTGTGATGGATGAAAAGACACAGACTGACTCTAGTATGACTGTAGATGGGTTAGATACCAAACCTAAGTTAGGTAATAAACCTGTTAACATTCTTAAAAGAGATGGTAAGCATAGTGTCTCCCCACCTAAACCTAAACGGCCATATACTCAAAGTGATAATGTTATCCATAAGTCTAGGGATGTGACACCGTCGAGGTTTAGAACTACAAGTAGAGGCCATAGTCATTATGAGAGTGGTACTACTTCGCGATCACATGAGTTTAATTATAATTATCATAATAGAGCTCATAATTTTGTGCCTAAGAGGTTCTCCTCAAATTCACCTCTTAAGGCTGATCGTCCACAAACTAAAGCTACTTCGAAAGTAACCAAAGCTCCTGATGGGAAGGATGGTTATTTTAAAGAGCTTAAGTTTGTTGATGATAAGGGACAAACCAAGACCATAATGGCTTGGGTCCCTCTTGATAACTGATCGTGTTTTGTGTTATGTGCAGGAGCATGCTGTGAACAAGGACAGCTGGTGGTATGTAGACAGTGGATGCTCGAGGCACATGACCGGAGAAAGAAGTCTACTGAAGGACTTCAAGGAGAGTCTCAAGCAAAAAGTAAATTTTGCAGGAGATAAAGGAGGAGTAATTTCGGGAAAAGGAAAAGTTTCAAATGGAACTTTGACTCTTGAGGATGTGAACTATGTTGAAGAACTTACTCACAACCTAGTGAGTGTTTCCCAAGTCTGTGATAAAGGTCACCCAGTTTATTTTAATGAAAAGGAGGCCTTAGTCCTGAAGCCAGGTTTTAAAATTCCTGATGAATGGATATTGATGAGGGCGCCAAGGAAGAAGGACATCTATGCTATCAACATGGGTGTTCCTAACTCTTCAATGGTGTCTACATGTTTATTATCCAAGGCTTCGAAAACAGACGCATTATTATGGCATAGGAGAATGGCACACCTGAACTGGAGAAAGATGAATTATATAACCAAAAATGGTTTGGTTCTAGGTGTACCACAAAAACGTTTCGAGTCTGAGGATAAGTGTGTTCCTTGCATGAAAGGAAAGTAGCACAAGAAACCACACAGACCTAAGACTGAAAACTCTATCTCCTCGCCATTTGAATTGCTACATATGGATCTCTTCGGCCCTATAAGCAAGAGAAGTATAGGTGGCAAATGGTACTGTTTGGTTGTCACAGATGATTACTCTAGATTTTCATGGGTATTCTTTTTGGGATCAAAGGATAAGACTCCTGGAATTCTAATTGAGTTCTTTGAGCTAGTAGAGAATGTCTATAAAAAGAGAGTTAAGCGTATTCGTAGTGACAATGGAACAGAATTCAAGAATTCAACGTTGAATATCTATTGCTTAAGCAAAGGGATATTACATCAATTCAGTGCACCTTATGAACCTCAACAGAATGGTGTTGCTGAAAGGAAAAATAGAACGTTGATTGAAGCTGCTAGAACAATGCTTGCTGATTCAAAGCTTCCGGTCATCTTTTGGGCAGAAGCAGTGAATACAGCATGTTATGTTATTAATAGAGTTCTTACGGTTAAGAGATATAACAAGACTTGTTATGAGCTTTTGAACAATAAGAAACCTAACTTAAAAGGGTTTGAACCCTTTGGAGTTTCATGCACCATATTAAAGACTGGACATCAAGCAAAATTTGGTGAGAAGGCTGACGAAGGATTTTTCCTAGGTTATATGCCCAATTCGCCAAACAAGAGAGTCTTTAATAAAGTCACAGGACGTTTGGAGGTAGTTTATAATATTGAGGTTACGAGCTACTCACCTGATGTTCATAAGGGCTTAGATTGGCAATTTGATTATTTTGATCTTTTTGCATCATTTAAAGTTCCTATTAGTGACTATGTCAGTGATTCAGAGATAGCTGAACATTTATTGTTTGAAGATGAGAATATTGGTTCCGCTTCAACATCAAGTGTTAAGCAGTCTGGAATTAAGACTAATGTTGACTCAGATAAAGCTTCCACAAGTGAGTCACAACAACCTTCAGAGGATAACTCTCAAGAAACAGAAGATCCTGATGATCTTTCTACAAAGTTTGATGATATACTTACTCCTTTGAAACATTTAAGGATATCTTCAGCACGTACGGAAGATGTACCTGAATTGGAAGAGATTGGTACTAATTTGGAAGATGAAATACAGGTTGAACCAGTTACTACAACTAGAACGAGTAAGAATCATCCCGTTGAAAACATCATCGGTGATATTAATACTCCGGTTCAAACTAGGCATCAATCCAGAGCTAGTACGTCTGAGAATTCTGAATACCAAAGCTTGTATACTGCAATGAAAGAGACAGGGATTCCTAATCAATGTCTATATTCATGCTTTATCTCACAAGTCGAGCCTAAAAATGTTCAAATGGCTTTAAAAGAAAGTTTGTGGGTAGAAGCAATGCAAGAAGAACTATCTCAGTTCTCTAAATTACAAGTATGGGAGTTGGTTGATCTACCAAAGGGAGAATATCCAATTGGAACTAGATGGGTATTTAAGTGCAAGAGAGATGATAAAGGAATCGTTACTCGCAATAAAGCTCGTCTGGTGGTTCAAGGTTTTAATCAACAAGAAGGTATAGATTACAATGAAGTGTTTGCACCAGTTGCTAGGCTAGAAGCAATTAGAGTGTTCTTAGCATTTGCATCTTATTTTGGTATAAAAGTGTATCAGTTGGATGTTAAGAGTGCCTTTTTGTATGGCAAAGTGGAAGAATTGGTGTATGTTTCACAACTGCCAGGGTTTGCTGATCCTAAGTATCCAGATAGAGTATTTCGTTTGAATAAGGCTCTATATGGATTACATCAAGCACCTAGGGCATGGTATGGAACACTATCAACGTATCTACTTGAGAATGGATTTACAAGAGGATCGATTGATAGTACACTATTTGTGAAATGGAAAAAGAAAGACTTTCTTCTCGTACAAGTTTATGTTGATGACATTATCTTTGGATCATCTGATGAAAAGATGTGTCAAGAATTCGAGCAAGTCATGAGAAAAAGGTTTGAAATGTCTGCAATGGGAGAGTTGAATTTCTTCTTAGGATTACAAGTTGATCAAAAGAAGGATGGATTCTTTATTCATCAATCTAAATATACATATGAGCTATTAGAACGCTTCAAGATGGATGAAAGTAAGGTCTACAATACTCCAATTCCAGTCAATCATGGACTAGGTCCAGATACATCGAGTGATAGCGATGTGGATCCAACTCGTTATAGAGCCATGATCGGATCACTAATGTATCTAACAGCCTCTAGGCCTGACATAATGTTTGCTGTTTGTTTATGTGCAAGATATCAGGCTAATCCGAAAGAGTCACACATGCAAGCTGTTAAACGAATCTTTCGTTACCTCAAAGGGAAACCTAAACTTGGTCTTTGGTATCCGATTGATGGAGACTTAGATCTCGTAGCTTATACTGATTCGGATTACGGAGGATGCAATCAGAATAGGAAATCTACGACCGGAGGATGTCAATTCCTAGGAGGTAGATTAGTATCCTGGCAGTGCAAGAAGCAAACATCGGTAGCCATTTCTACATATGAAGCTGAGTGTCACACCCCCAATTTCATGATTTGCGGAAGCGACTGTTTTGGGGCGTGACTAATCAATAATCAAATCCAAAGTACAAGCAAACGACTCTAAATGAGACGTTATAAAAGATGTTACATTAATACATAAGTTTTCAAAAGTAATACATCATTAGCGAGTTCGCAAAATGATTTGTTAGATTTTAAGTACATAATCATTATACAAAAGATAATGCAAGTAAAATCTTCATATGAGTAATTGCATGCGACTCGAGCTACTAAGCATATCCTGCTGGGCCATCTGTACTGATCAACCCTACTGTTGCTGTGTACCTGAGAATGCATTACTAAAACAGGTCAACCAAAAGGTTGGTGAATCTCACAGGTTTATAGTAAGTAACAGTTTGAACACATCAGCTTGTAAAATCATTGAGTAAATATTGCACAGTTGCAATAGTTTCCGTATATATTGCCATGAGTACCATAGTCGAAGCTTAACAATCAGTGTTTTTGCCCTCGTGAATGCTAATCCAGAACATTCATATGTAACGAGTAAGAAACACCCATTTATACTGAATGTTCGGGGTAGTGCGTGCTACCCTGGGTGAGGATTGTCAGTCCTAATGGATCCATTTACTAGTACTCGCGCTTAAGACCATAACTGACGACTATGATAAAAGGGACTTCATTGGATTAAGTAAATCTCATGCAATCGATATACCAGTAAATCAGTTTGTAATCAAGTGAGTAAGTACATGTGTTCGAGTAAAACAAGTAATGCATCTCCCCCAAATATGAAAACAGTAAAAAGTGGGGCTGTAAGACTCACCTGTGGAGCGAGCAATCCTAATGTGCGTGCGTATTCCAACAGAAATCTCCTAATGTCCTAAACACGCAAGATTGTATGTTTGTAAGTGTACGCCTAATGATTCGTTTGTATGTTTGTTCATTTGATTGATTACTTCTAAAGTATTTGTTACCTATTATATTCGATGTTTCATAAAATGCGCGGCCCTTTGGTGATGGTTCGGGATTATATTTCGAAAATATAATAATGTTCGTTTTGTATAAAATCTTTTCGTACATTTGTATAACGTGTCGTTTATCATTATTTGAAAACGTATAAAGTTAATTACTTAATTTGTAAAAAATGTACGGCCCGTTATTGTCGGGTTACAATTATATTTCAAAAATATAATTATGTTTGTTTTCGTAAAAGCATTCGTCGTGTATATATATATATATATATAATGTACCAAATCATAAGGTACGTTTGTTTGTACAAATATAACTCGTACATTTATATTTCAAAAGTTTCGTTTGTTGCTCACAAGTATATATACATAAAAGTTCGTTGTTAAACAAATTTGGCGAGGCTGCACTGTTTTGGCCATATCTCCCTCATACGAACTCGGATTTAGGCGATCAAGCTGCCCAAACGACCGCGACTCAAAGGGCTACAAAACTACCTAATATGGTTTGCTGGAAAAGATCACATAGCCGATCGGCTAAGGTTTCTTAGCCGAACGGCTGAGCTTAGCCGATCTGCTTTGGTATAGCCGAACGGCTTTGGTATAGCCGAACTGCTTTGTATAGCCGAACGGCTGTGGGTTCGTTTTTCAGGTCTGTTCGTACATCAGCAGGTGGAATCGAGTTTTGATTTCATTTTTGAACATAATCAACTTATTGGAACATTACTACATGATAATATAAGCTATATAAACTCGAAAACTCAAAGAAAAATGATTCGTTTCATACCGAGCTAAAAATGGAGAAAAACGAAGATGTCGATGGTGAAGATGATGATGTACACGATGAAGATGATGATGATTATGATGCTGCTGTTGATGATCTTGTTGTTGTTGTTGTTACTTGTCGATGAAAACCTGAAGAGAGAAAAGAGAGAGCCGAGTGATTGAGAGAGTGAGAATGTGTGCGGGTGTGTGAAAATAATTGAGGCCAACTCCCTCAAATAATTGAAGTTAGGTGGTTACCTTTGCCCCGTGTTCGCGTACCCGATCGTAATGTAGTATAATATTTAAATATGATAATTTTCCAAATATTATTTCGTATATGTTTATAATTGAAATATTCTATAAAAATACTTCCAATGAGATATAAAAATATATCTTAGTTTAACTCGAAATATACGGATAGTTTTCTGTATCTAAAATGTATTTAAATAATTTTCGGAGTACGTAATTATTATTTTCAATAATAATACTTTGTTTAAAAATGTTTTTCACCAAATTTTATTTTGGGTTTCTGCGTTCTACCAGATTTGTGTACGTGAAATTATTAAATAATCGTTTCGGGTTATTTAATACTTTGTAATTAAAGTTTAAATTTGGATGGTAATTTGGGTCATTTTTGACCGGGTGTCACATTCTCCCCTTGTTAGGAGAATTTCGTCCCGAAATTTATTCATAGTATTTATTGTTGTATTCAATTTATAGTGTGCGTGTTATCTACGTAAGTCGGACAACACCTATCCAACGTTGTCTTTCTCCCCTTGTTGAACTAGTGCCCTACCGGCGACTAAGGAATTCGAAGTGAAGTTTCAGGATGCGTTGACCATTATGCCTACATGACCAGGCCATTCGATCACTAGAGGGTAGCTACAATATGTACTAGTAGCCTAAAGTAACACAGTAAATCCTTGATTGTTTTGTCAGCAGGACAAGGTTGATCGTTCAGCCAATTGCTGAAATACAGCTACATTTTGTACTAGTAGCCTACCTTAGACTCTATCAGTCTCATATAGAAACGAAGTGGTTTAGCACATTTTAGTTTTATGTGGGTGTTACCCATAATACGGTTTTATGTGAGTCGTCACCCAAAAATTTGTTTTATTTGGGACGTTACCCAGTATATAAAAGTCAACCGGTATGTTTTCCGGTATACACCAGCGTAGGATATGTTATTCCTATATCTTTGTGCTAAAACTAGTTTCATATATAGAGACTATAGATCTAAATTGTTATTTTTCCCTAACCCTATTGTGCACTTAGAATCTAGGGAAAACATAACAAGTGTCAAGTAGCAAGTAAAGTTTATCCGGTAAGTAGTATGAAAGCAGTTAGGTTGTTAGCGAGTAACCATACTCGCATCCCTATTCAGATCCTGGTAGATTTTGTTCTTATAACAGCCAGGAGGTCATTGTGTACTGTGTAGTTTCGTTGACCATTCAGGTTTAGAAATTTTGTATAAAGTTGTGTACAGTAAGTAAGTTTGCACGGTTTTGAAGTTTTGAAAATTCTATAAAACATTTCGTAAGAAATTTTGCAACATGTTTGTTAAAAGTACATTTTTCAGAAAATTTTGATAGTGAAAGTCGATTGAAAACTTTGAAGTTTGATGAAAACTTTAATCGATAGATAGTTCGGTTGAAATTTTTTTTTTTTGTCATCGGCTAAGTTTTGAAATCTTGTTTAACAAAATCTATTCAAAAACAGAATTTATGAAAAAGTTCGGGGTAAAAGCATGTTGAAATTGTTGAAAATGGTTTTCCTAGGGTTCACCTAACAGTACGACGAAGTACGTTGTAGACATAAAATTTAGCAGACAGGAGCAATTTAAAATAGAGTCCCGATCTCCGTATCAAAGGACATCGAAGTAGGTATGTTTGTCGGTTGTAGTGGTGTAGGTGGTCTCAAAAGTATCATCGAGTAAAGGCCTATTCCTATACATTCAGTATATAATAGCCTAGTGAGTAGTACGTAGTCGAGGCCTATGTATGTATATATACCTATATCCCATAATAGCCTAATCATATTTGTATGTATCACCAATTCCATTGGTTGTTCCACAATTTCTACCTCAAGCGTCATCTCTTTTGACAATTCTTTAGTTGTTACCATGTCAATATCTAGGGTAAGAAGGTAAGGAAACACCATATGTTCCTCACTAAGTTGGTTGTCCTCCAACGTGTGATTGTTTGTAGAGTGTTCAGTGTGCTACTTTGATAGATAATTTGTATAGGTTGTATTATTGTGGTTCCCGGTTTCACTATGTTTAATACGCAATTCCTTGGTATCATACTGTCTATCTGAAATAGTTCGCCAATTTCCTTATTCTATTTTGTACTTAGAATCTAAGGAAACAAATAAAGTACTAAGCAATAAATAGAACCTATCAAAGTAAGTAGTACAGATGCAGTTTGGTTATTCGGGAGCGAACGTACCCGTGTTGAGTAAGTAAATAAGTCTAGGGTTCTGGTGATTACCTTCAGCATTAAGTACATAGAACCTGCCCTTAGCGGCGTTGTTGTTTTATCCTTCAGTTTTGGGCAATCTCTCTTGAAATGCCCAGTACCATTGCACTCGTAGCAGGTTTTGGGTGCAGAGGCGTCGGTACCAGTGGTGGTTGCTTTACAGTCCTTGGTAACATGTCCAAATCGCTTGCATTTGGTGCAAGGGCATAGACCATCATGATGAAGCTTGCACTTAGAGCAATAGGGCTTTCTTCCCTTATACTCTTTCTTGTCATCGGATTCAGAGGTGTTGGCCTGAGCAGTTGCAGGCTTCTTGTTAGCTTGGCTCTGATTTCCAGAGCTTCCATCAGCTTTCCTCTTGTTTTCTCCCGAGTTGTTTCCAGTATTTTTGCCGCCAGCGGTTCCTTGACGAACCATTTGTGCCATCAGTTTGTGTGCCATACGTACTGTACCATGAAATGTGGAAGAGTTTGATGAAGTAACCATTCCCTGAATTTGTGGAGGAAGTCCCCAGAGATAGCGCTCAATTCGCTTGGATTCTGTATCAACCATAGATGGGCACAGGTGTGCTAACTGATTGAATCGAGAAGAGTAGCCAGCAATGTCATCTCCTTGAGTGGAGAGATTCCAGAATTCCGCCTCTAGCTGTTGAATTTCATCCCTAGGACAATACTCATCCTTGAGCATTTTCTTCAGTTCATCCCAGGGAGTTTCTAAAGCAATGTCTTGGCCCACCGAGTCAGCATAAGTGTTCCACCAAGTCAGAGCATCATCCATGAAAGTATAGGTGGAGAACTTGACCTTACAGTCCTCAGTGCAGTTGCAGATGCGAAAAACTGCCTCAGTCTTTTCCAGCCATCTTAACAACCCAATGGCACCTTCAGTGCCGTTGAAGTTCAGAGGCTTACAGTTAAGGAAGTCCTTGTAGGTGCAAGGTTTTACCACAGCGGTATTTGGTGGTGTTTCAGCGCCGCCGGATCGTTGTCGCTCAGCACTTAGTGCGTCAGCAACCATTCGATCTACCTGAGCTTGAGTGAACTTTTGGCGTCGCGGAGGCATGTTCCTTCAATAAGGATAAGGGACATGTCAGAGTTTCGTATAAGAATATGATCATCGTAGTTGTATATATAATGGTAATATACCACAACACAAGTGATAATCAATAGCGTAAAATAACAGTGGTTGTAATCATCTAACTTGCGAGTTCAAATGATTACAAGGATTAAGGTTTTCAAAAGGAAAAGGGATATTACATCCGAATAGATATCAGCAGTTATGCGGAATGTGATAAGGAGGTAGGAAGAGATTTGTACTTAGAGGAATACTTGATTCGAATGTTATAACTGATGGGTGAGTGAAGGATGGTCCTCTGATGACCAGTTTGTGTCAAATAAGGTGTCGAAGTTTTAATCTCTACCTAGGGTAAGCCTATTTCGAAGAGATGACCCTCTCAGGTAGGGCACATCCCGGTACTATTTTCCTGACTCGATCAACTTACCATAGGCCTATTCTAAAGCGTAGTAGAATAATAAGTTAGCTACCAAGTATCCGAGGATATTACTAGGCCTAATCATATACGTATAACCCATGTATACATACATATTATCCACCTAGTTGTATCTAGCGCAAAACAAGTACAAGTCACGGTTCTCTCGTGGTCAGAGTCAACTAGCGCATTCCTGTTCAACATAACCCCTTTCAGATCTTACATCATCCTCATTTAATTGTACATAGTTGATCAGGCTATGTTAAATTAAACTCGTATGCTGAAATCCCTAAACCAGTTATATCTAATGAGGAATACTGCCTAACGGTCATAGTCTAGGCCCACTAAATGCAACCTAGTTCGCTATAACCTTAGGCTCTGATACCAATCTGTCACACCCCCAATTTCATGATTTGCGGAAGCGACTGTTTTGGGGCGTGACTAATCAATAATCAAATCCAAAGTACAAGCAAACGACTCTAAATGAGACGTTATAAAAGATGTTACATTAATACATAAGTTTTCAAAAGTAATACATCATTAGCGAGTTCGCAAAATGATTTGTTAGATTTTAAGTACATAATCATTATACAAAAGATAATGCAAGTAAAATCTTCATATGAGTAATTGCATGCGACTCGAGCTACTAAGCATATCCTGCTGGGCCATCTGTACTGATCAACCCTACTGTTGCTGTGTACCTGAGAATGCATTACTAAAACAGGTCAACCAAAAGGTTGGTGAATCTCACAGGTTTATAGTAAGTAACAGTTTGAACACATCAGCTTGTAAAATCATTGAGTAAATATTGCACAGTTGCAATAGTTTCCGTATATATTGCCATGAGTACCATAGTCGAAGCTTAACAATCAGTGTTTTTGCCCTCGTGAATGCTAATCCAGAACATTCATATGTAACGAGTAAGAAACACCCATTTATACTGAATGTTCGGGGTAGTGCGTGCTACCCTGGGTGAGGATTGTCAGTCCTAATGGATCCATTTACTAGTACTCGCGCTTAAGACCATAACTGACGACTATGATAAAAGGGACTTCATTGGATTAAGTAAATCTCATGCAATCGATATACCAGTAAATCAGTTTGTAATCAAGTGAGTAAGTACATGTGTTCGAGTAAAACAAGTAATGCATCTCCCCCAAATATGAAAACAGTAAAAAGTGGGGCTGTAAGACTCACCTGTGGAGCGAGCAATCCTAATGTGCGTGCGTATTCCAACAGAAATCTCCTAATGTCCTAAACACGCAAGATTGTATGTTTGTAAGTGTACGCGTAATGATTCGTTTGTATGTTTGTTCATTTGATTGATTACTTCTAAAGTATTTGTTACCTATTATATTCGATGTTTCATAAAATGCGCGGCCCTTTGGTGATGGTTCGGGATTATATTTCGAAAATATAATAATGTTCGTTTTGTATAAAATCTTTTCGTACATTTGTATAACGTGTCGTTTATCATTATTTGAAAACGTATAAAGTTAATTACTTAATTTGTAAAAAATGTACGGCCCGTTATTGTCGGGTTACAATTATATTTCAAAAATATAATTATGTTTGTTTTCGTAAAAGCATTCGTCGTGTATATATATATATATATATATAATGTACCAAATCATAAGGTACGTTTGTTTGTACAAATATAACTCGTACATTTATATTTCAAAAGTTTCGTTTGTTGCTCACAAGTATATATACATAAAAGTTCGTTGTTAAACAAATTTGGCGAGGCTGCACTGTTTTGGTCATATCTCCCTCATACGAACTCGGATTTAGGCGATCAAGCTGCCCAAACGACCGCGACTCAAAGGGCTACAAAACTACATAATATGGTTTGCTGGAAAAGATCACATAGCCGATCGGCTAAGGTTTCTTAGCCGAACGGCTGAGCTTAGCCGATCTGCTTTGGTATAGCCGAACGGCTTTGGTATAGCCGAACTGCTTTGTATAGCCGAACGGCTGTGGGTTCGTTTTTCAGGTCTGTTCGTACATCAGCAGGTGGAATCGAGTTTTGATTTCATTTTTGAACATAATCAACTTATTGGAACATTACTACATGATAATATAAGCTATATAAACTCGAAAACTCAAAGAAAAATGATTCGTTTCATACCGAGCTAAAAATGGAGAAAAACGAAGATGTCGATGGTGAAGATGATGATGTACACGATGAAGATGATGATGATTATGATGCTGCTGTTGATGATCTTGTTGTTGTTGTTGTTACTTGTCGATGAAAACCTGAAGAGAGAAAAGAGAGAGCCGAGTGATTGAGAGAGTGAGAATGTGTGCGGGTGTGTGAAAATAATTGAGGCCAACTCCCTCAAATAATTGAAGTTAGGTGGTTACCTTTGCCCCGTGTTCGCGTACCCGATCGTAATGTAGTATAATATTTAAATATGATAATTTTCCAAATATTATTTCGTATATGTTTATAATTGAAATATTCTATAAAAATACTTCCAATGAGATATAAAAATATATCTTAGTTTAACTCGAAATATACGGATAGTTTTCTGTATCTAAAATGTATTTAAATAATTTTCGGAGTACGTAATTATTATTTTCAATAATAATACTTTGTTTAAAAATGTTTTTCACCAAATTTTATTTTGGGTTTCTGCGTTCTACCAGATTTGTATACGTGAAATTATTAAATAATCGTTTCGGGTTATTTAATACTTTGTAATTAAAGTTTAAATTTGGATGGTAATTTGGGTCATTTTTGACCGGGTGTCACACTGAGTATGTTGCAGCTGGCAGCTGTTGCTCACAAGTTCTTTGGATTCAACAGCAACTGCGTGATTACGGGTTAAATATAACCAATACTCCTATGATGATTGATAACGAATCTACTATGTCGATCACTAATAATCCGGTGAAGCACAGTAAAACTAAGCATATTGATATTAGACATCATTTTATTAGAGATTGTGCTGAGAAGAAGTTGATAAAGTTAGTTAAGGTTCCATCATTGGATAACTTAGCAGACTTATACACAAAGGCGTTCGACAGAGCAAGATTTGAGACGTTGGTTCAACTAAACGGAATGAGAAATCCAGAGTGATTAGTCTTCCAAGGGTATTTTTTTAATAGTTAGTATTTCTGTATTCATTTAAAAAAAAAAAAAAAAAGAGGCGTATGGCATTCATTTGCTTGTTACCTAAGGAGAATCGCCTTCATTTAAGTTTTTATTTGCAAAAACTAAGGGAAATGATAGTACATTAGGAGAATAAGCTTCACAATAATAAGCTTAAGTCCTAAGTATGATATGGTAGTAGGTTCAAATAAAGTTGCTTTAGAACTACAGCGGTTCTATCAGGTATGTGTTTATATTTATTTGATTATACACCTATATCCACAAGTTATAATTTGTCTATTTTTAGTAAAACTTTAGATGGCTTCATCATATGATGTACTGGTAGGCAAATTATATGAAATTTTCTAAGCCTTAAGAAGTTAATTAACTACTTGTTTATTATTTTGTGTTACTATTCTATGATGTATGACATTAAGTCTTAATTGTTGAATGATGGTATTGCCATACACTGTTATCATTCATATTAATTTGAATTGACAAATAGTAGCAATATGGGTATTAACTTAATTACTGGTAACTTTGTTGTACTAAGTACAGAACTGAAACCTTTAATTAAATTAATATTCTTAAATATATTTTGAATTATGCTAGAAGGGATCTTCTGTTGTACTACGTACAGACTTAGATAACATAGCATATTCAAAGTATGTTTGATATTTGTCTAACCTTAAAAATTCAAGTGTATGTTATATGTTTCGAAAAGATACATCATTTAGTAACCGCTACCTTGAAAATTTAATGATGCAGTGTTATGTGTTTTACTTGAATTCTTCAGTATGTCATATAATAGGAAGCACTTGATAATACTCATACTAACAATAAAGAGTTTGCTTAGAAAATTGAGTATAATTTGTTTATGTGGATCATAATACTGGTAATCGTTTTGAACTGTCTATAATTAAAATATTCACTTTATGTGAGTAATGCATTTATTAATTATGCTATGTGGGTAAAGGTACCTAAGATATAGTTTCATAAATATAAATGTATAAATGATAAATTTAGTTGTAATTTTACAGTAATTTATTTGAATTTCATGAGGTATGTATACTACCAATCTGCTTAGACTTTTAAATATATAATTAATTGCTTATTCTTTCTAATATGATCCCTAAGCAGATAAAATCTTATTTACATTGTTTATTTACTTTGTTTCAAAATAATTAATAAAATGGTACTTGATACCAAAGTTTATATAGTTGTATTTTTATCTTATTTTTATTTATTTGTTTTTAATTTAAGTGTTTATTAGGTGTTACCCTTCGGAATTAAATTATACTGAATATTTTTTTGAGTTGAACAAACGTAACAATTTGCAAGTGAAAATTTAGACTTGTAAATTATCGGGTTTTTATTTATACTTAGAATTAAATTCGCGTTTTTAATTGTTTCTGCGAGTTGACATCAACTTGCGAGTCCACTTAAAATCTCGCGAATCGGATATAAAGTATAAAGGGGGTCAAACGAGTCAAACGAACCCACCGAACCCACAAATATTTCGCGAGTTCACTAAACTTTGCGAATCCGTCACAAAGGCGAAACGAGGCGATTATTGATTTTCGTTTGATTTCGAATTTTGGATTACGGGAACGAGTTTTTCAATCCGTAGATTATATTCAAGACTTATTTGCGCTCATTTTGAGGTATATATCAACGGATTTCACCGTTTAAATTGCACGAAATCGAAAGTTTTTATAAACTTAGGGTTTCGGTTTGAAGTTTAAACGATTTGAGTCGATTACGATGTTATTAGACATAGATCTTTAGGGTTTATGTTAAACGAACATTAATGAACGTTAATCAATCGATAGATCATTTTAAAATTACAAGTTTAATTGATTTTATTTGAAAATTCGCAACGGCAGTTCATCGAACGAGTTGACATTGTGAATCAACTCGCAGCGAGTTGACTAGCGAATCGGTGTGATTGGCGAGTTCACTTCCTATCAGATTAGTATAGCGAGTTGATCAATGTAGCGAGTTGATGAGTATAGCGAGTTGATAAGCAAAACGAGTAGAACAGGAGAACGGGGATATTGAGTATCCTATGGATTTTATTGAGGGTGCTATAGGTCGTATGGGATATACAGGAGACAGACGCGGACGTCAGTTCCAGAAGCCTCTGGTTATTGGTCAGTGGAGGTTTCTTTGGCACGTGATGAATATAGTTTTCGCAGCGAAGAAAGGTGGCTTTGATGAGTTGAGCCCTGCGATTCTATCGGCTGCACTGTCACTGGTTTATAATAAACCATACAGTTTTTGTGATTATCTTTTTGGTGAAATTGCGAAACAGATATCGGGGTCTGTTAGATCAAGATTTTTGGTTTACCCGCGATTTTTTGGTTTACCCGCGAAGGAGTGGTGAAACCGGAAGTTAGACCACTTTTCGGATATATTGTTGATCCGAACTACGTTGCACCGCCAAATCATGGGTGGTTAGATGTAGCTCCTGCTGCTGTTGCTGCTCCTGCTGATGCTGATGTTGTACCAGAACCTGCAGCTGAGGAAGCTCAACCTGAAGATCCACAAGGGCTCCTTGAGGATGTTCTTATTCAGGTTGGTCAGGTGGATCAGCAAGTGAATCCAGATGTTGCTGCACAGGTTGTGCAAGAGGTTTTGGAGCAGAATGATGATGCGACAAATCCTTTGCTTCAAGACATTGAGAGTTATTTTGCACCATCTGAGGAAGCTGAAGCTGAGGCTGCAAACCCAGAAGTTGTATTACTTGAGGGGGAGCAGATACAGCTAGATGAATCAGTTGTTGTACCGACTGAGGTATTATATCTGATTAATCTTAAATATATAGAACTTGTATGATAGAGCTTATGCTAATCATAAATGTTTAATATATTCAATATTTAGGATCCTGTTAGATCATCTAGAGGTCGTGATGGTGAGACGGCTTCAGATGAGGATTCAGAGAATACACCTTCTCCTCCTCCGTCTATCTCTGAAAGGAAGAGAAAAGGAAAGGATATTCTGGAGGAAGGTACTGAGGAAGTTGAGATTCCTTTGATGAAGCGTCCGAGAACGCTTACTATTCGAGAAGGTTAGTATTGATTATAAAAGTTAAATAATCTTAACTTGTTGTTTATCAGGAGTTGAACTGAGACAATTAATTCTGTATACAGTTGCTCAGGATACACCACAGGTGGAGATGGATGCACCGGTGGTTACTGAATCGATATCTTTACCGCTTCAGGTATGAGATATAAGTTCTATAACTATGAGTGTTATGCAATTAATTAGAGTTTGAGACGGAGTAATCTGTAACAATAACTGATTTTAATTGTTTTTAACTTTACAGCATGAGGTTGCTGATCTAGTTCGTGGAGCTAATTTTCAAACGAACAAAGCAGCTAGATTTGCGACAAGTTTGCTTACGCAAGCTTTGTCTCAACCTCATACACCGCTTACCAGAGACTGGCATATTGAGTCTCTTACACCACCTGGACCAACAACGATACCTGTTATTCCAACGACTGATGCTGAAAGGATTACATCTTTAGAGTCGAGGGTAAAGGATTTAGAGAAGCTTACTTCTCAGATTCCAGAGTTGGTGTCGAGCAATCTTCTTCTTTCACAGCAGATACTCAAGCAGAGTGAATCGTACAATCTGTTGATGAAGACTCATGCGACTTTGCTTGCGGACTTCAATGTACAGAGATTGAAGTTATCTTCTTTGGAGAGTCTGGTCTTGAGATCGCATTCAGGACAGTCTACTCAAGGGGAGATATTGGTATATCTGGAGTCTTGCAGAGAAAATGAGTTGAAAAGGAAGAGAGACTTAGACAAGGACGATGATCCCAATGCACCGAGTGGTGAGCAGACTGGTCCTTCAAAGACTGGTGAGCAAGCTACGATTCAGGGGGAGTCTGGTGCTGGTGCTAGTGGTTCTGGAGTGGATACAAGTGCAGATAAGACTGTACCGGGTGATACTGAAGCTGGTAAGATAGCTTAGTATTATCATAGTACTGTAATATTTGTAATAGTTTGTAGTGAACAAATGTAAACTTAATTTATTTTGTAAATATATTTGGCTTAGGGTTATTATTATTTTAAGTAAAATATGTTTGGTAATTTAAGTTTATATAATTATGTTAAGATAAAATAGTGATTGAAAGACTTCCGACTCTTTGAGTAGTCGAGCGGCGTGTTCCGATTAATATCGGCGGTCAAAATTTTATAATAACATATGCATTTTAGATTTGATTATGGACTTAAGACCGTAACGTATATAAGTAATTAACAAGTTAAAAATGTATTCGTATTAACTAGACAAATGATATATAATTTAAAGGTTAACTTGATAATGAATGAGATCAATTAACACTTGGAAATTATATAAGGTAATTAATAGTAAATTTAAATGTTTGGTGATTATTCACAGTGCATTAGAATTTAAAATTAATTAATATTTGTTAAGTAGACTTAAGAGACTTTGGATTGATTCAGGGTAATCAATAAAAGATTTTATAAGTTATATGTAAATTGCGTTTATATGTTAGGTTAAAATATACAAAAGAATTAATAAAGAAATTCTTAGATTGGTTCAGGGAAATCAATGAAGAATTTGAATTATTAATATATTTGTATTTTTCTCTAGGAATGGAAATGCTTAATCTATCAGATTCAGAAGATGATATTTTGGATGAGATAGATGAAGAGATTGATTATGATCTTGAGGAAGGAGAATTCCAACCACCTACAGATTGGACTGCTGTATCTGAGAATGTGCAAGACATGAGTGTAGATCTAGATGCAAATGTAGATGAACACCATGTGAGCCCATCTGGGACAGAAGTTGTTATTGAAAATGAACGAGGTCCAACAATTGTCGATATAGATGAAGATATTGATGATTCAACCTCTGATGAAGAAGAAGAAGTTCTTGTTCAAACCAAAAATCCTGCTGTTGTACTTACGAAACTTCCAAAGAAGAAGAAGAAGATTGGAATTTCTGAAGTTGATGTTAAGAAAAAGCGTGTACCACGTAAAGGGATTATTGGTTGGTACTTTGACTCAGAACTAAAGCTTTTTGCAATCAAAAGGTTTGACGGAGTTCAATATTTTGAAAGAAAGCTTGCAGTTTTTAGTTCTCTACCACGTTATGAAATACTTGATTTGGCTAGATTAGAGATTAACAATCCAAGTCGTGATGATTATGCTGATCGTGTTGAAAGAATCATTAGACATGAGGTTGGTACGAATAAGTTTGTTCAGATTAAGCCAAGAAAGGGAAAAACTGTGAAATTACAAGAGAGAAGTCAAAGAACAGGAAGAAGAAGAAGGAAGAAGATATATCCAGCTGTTAGATGCATACAGCAGATTCCACTGAAGACAATGCCACAAGATATTCTGGGTAATATGAAGAGATGGCATGTAGATTCAGGAACTGGAGAAGCTGTTATGGTTGAAGCTGATGATGAGGTTGACGGTGGTGAAAGAGAAATCTTCAGAGTCTATGACCATCGACACCTAATGAACATGTCGAAGAAAGATTTGATTAAGTTGAACGAAAATAGAATCTTGACGACAGATGCATGGGGTGATTTAGGACGAGATTATCAGATGATGGTTAAGACGTGTATCAAGATGAAGATTTACGCATGCAGTAAGATTTACAAATGAAGACCAAAGACAGCGTGAAGATAAAGACGCTAGAGCTATTGTCAAGGGGGAGTCTGTTGGGATATAGATTGTGACAACAGATCTAGCTTGAAATAGGACTAGTGTAATTATTATTATGTTTGTATATTGGTTTAGATTTGTAAATAAATATTTGTTTTGTTAGTAATATTCGTTAAACATATTATTATTGTGCTAAGTTAGACTAATTATTAAAGACGAAATAAATAATAGACGTTTAATGCGAGGCGAGTCGAGATCTCAGGTCGCAGCGAGTTGAGCTGTGAGGTGAGATCTGAACTCGCGTAGGTTGAGTCTGGCGAGCTGAGTCCTTTATTGGGCTTGGGCTGCGAGTTGGACCGAACTCGCAGGCCCATGCGAGCCGAGCCGGGATCAGGTTATTTAATGTTTTTCACAAGGTGAAAAACATAACTTTTGGCATTCTTTCTGATCGGCGAACTCGACAAACCCAGAGAAAAACCGAAACTAACGACTAGGCTTTGACAATTCATTGTTTAAAGCTAAGTCTTATTAAACGCAATACGAACATATTCGTTACTAGTAAGATAACACCGTATTGAGGGATTCCGCACCTTAATACTACAGATAACGAAGTTATCGATCCTAAAACTAGGGGACTTACATAACTACCAGTTACCAATAAACAAGGATTCGCGAGTAATATAACCGTTTTCAATTAAATAACTTAGTCAATACGCAATTATAATCGTTCAACAATCATAATCCAAGTTTAATTAATTACACAATCACTTTGATATTCAATTCATCATTAAAACAGAAATAATCAGATTATTCAATAACAAATTCATCAACGAAATCGAATAAAAGAGTTATACCGAATCAATAAAGACGAATTACAATGATCCGCGATGAATAACTTCAATCCCGAGCCCTTATACCTCCAAAATACTAAACTAATTCGTAACTTAAACATAAAAACCGAATATAAACCTATGGAAACGAAAAACAAACTTAAACTATCGTTTTTAGGGTTTTAACTCGTTTTTATACTTCTGTGGTTTTTGATCCATATGGCGTATGGATCAATTTCATGCTCAGCCCAGACTCGCGTAACCTGGGCCTCCTACGCCACAATCCACACGGCGTATGGACTTCCATACGGTGTATGGATTGGATTTCCAGCCGGTTTCTTGATTTTTCTTCATTTGATTATATCTTCGACTTCGGCTTCACTTATTTCTTCAAATATGCATCATTTAGCTCGTTTATTGATTGTTTTCCATTCCTTTCTTCATAAACGCTCCATTTCCACATCTATTTGCAAATATGAATGAAATCAATATCTATTCTTAATTAAATGCAATAGAAACATCCAAGAATAGGGTAAAATACTACTAAAATATAGTACTTTTGAGCGTTTATCAAACATCCCCCACTTGAATCTTACTTGTCCTCAATTAGACTATCGATTCAAAAATCAAATTCTTAAGAAAACAGTCATCTCCATTAATCTAAATAACTAACAAAGGAATTACACAACATTACCCATCTTCAACTCAAACGTTAAAATTTAAAAATCTGTTAATTCTAAAGAGAAATATTAAGAAACTACAAAATTACCAAAAATGATCTACACATGAAGTTATTATTCTTTAAACATTAATTAGTTCACAATGATTACTGATATTGTTATCCATTTAAACAATCTATATTTCAATAACTGAGCTCGACTTATTATTATTCATGTAGATATTCCCTTAAACTCCCAAAAAACTATATACTTTCATACTCATAATTTGCCAATATTACATATCTTGAAATTCTAATCAAAACAATCATTTTTCAAATCAAGACAGAGGTGACAGGTCTGTGCCTCAACACAACAAAGCGACATAACTTGATTTTGGTTTAGCAATATAAAACTTTTAGTCAAACCATTGGTGGCAGGTCTGTACCTCAGTACAACAAAGCGACTTAATTCGACTACATTTTAAAATCATGAGTTTGTTTAAACTCTTTGCTCTTTTTCATTAGATATACTGACGGAGACCAGGTCTGTACTTTCGTACAACAAAGGAAACAACACCCAGTATATCCCCAAATGATGTTAATTAAAATTCCAAAAATATGGCATATCACACATTACTAATATGAAAATTAAGACATACGTCATACATAGCTAAAGTTCATTTAAAAGGTAACATCTACTCTTTAATTTCATTTCTTTAAAAGCTAAAAAATTCTCATATAAATTGCTTATCAATACATCATATAATGAAGCTAAATAACATTTTTCACAATTTAATTTTTTAATTATAAGTGTAGAAAATTTTTCAAAATAACCTACATAGTTACAAAATAATTATCTCTATAAAACAAAAATTTTAATTTAAAAATTTGTTGAAAAACGGGCAACTTATAACCTCCTAGTTACTTATCTTAATAAAATATCAGTTCACCAAATTACAAAATCATCTACTAATTAACAGGACAATTATGTGGAAATTTCACTCTTTTCTCTCCCATCCCCCACTTAAAGATGTACAATGCCCTCATTGTACAAATAATAAAATACAAAAACGGGAAAAAGAGAAAAGAACTTAGAACAGAAAAACTCCCCTGGAATAGTGTGTAGTTTAATGAGTATGACAAGGATGATATGAATTTCCCACATCCTCTCGATTCAATTTTTGTTGCGCTGAACTTACTGCCAGCATAACACGTACTCACAACACAATTCTGAGGGAACAATCAACAAACATCATTAAACAATACCAGATTTAAACATCCTAATTAATAATAAACACTACCAAATCCTAAAACTACAAATCCAACATAACAATTTATAATCCTACAAATAAAACAGTCATAATAATAATAATAAAATAATAATAGTGTTTGGAATCATAAACCACTTAGGATGAACATCATCCTAATCACTGTCATCATCCTGGCGGTACTGGTACTGATGAGAAGGTCCTCCATACTCTGGCTGTGGTGGTGGTGGTCGTGGCATGAACTCTGGTGGCATCTGGTACTGGAATGGCTGATACTCAGATCCAGAAGGAAACTGACCAAACAGCTGCTCAAACAAGCCATCCTGGTAGTCCAAGTGTGCACTGGTCTGATGGAAATGATGTCTCTGTATAAGATCTATCTGATCAAACCTCTGAGTCTGGTGTAACTCCATCTGGTGCAACTGCTGAGATAGCTGATAAAACTCTGTAGCATAACCTCTGTTACGGCCTCGTGCCGTACCTCGACCTCTATCACTGCCACTCGTATCTCCTCTAGCTCTAGCCTGCCTCGACTGTAAAGTCTGTCCTACCGGAGTAATCGGAACCCAGTAATACATATCCGCAGGACCACCATAAGTAATGCATGGCTCAATAAGAGCAAACGCCTCCAACCGGCGTGCAGTCAACCAACCCATGCTAGGCTGAACAATCGTGCATGACCCTATCTCATCCTGAGTAGCCAATCCAAAATATCTAGCCAACCGTGTAACAAAGTGACCTCCACACAGACTACTCCCATCTCTAGTACCAGTAGCTCTCTTCGACATCCACTTCGCCAACCTCCAAGGTACATTCACTAACCTCTTCCTGATAATCGAGCTCAGATAAAACAAATCAGGCCTAGAAACTTTCTCAGGCCCCTCCTTGCGACCAACAATGGTGTAAGTCAACAATCTGTGAATGAGTCGATGACGGGGATCTCGAATACGCGTGTAAGAAGGTGTCGAACTGCCATAGTTACCCTGGGCAATAAACTGCCACTCCTGCTCAACTTCCAAGTCAGTGAGCTTCTTCACAGCACCTACAGAAATGTGGTTTAAAAAGTGAGGATTATCCAACTTGTTGGGCTCATAAAGCCCCAGCCCCAAAGCAAACTGAACCAAAGTCATCTGTCTAGGTTGTCCCCCTAGCTGGAAGAAAATGGAGTTCTCAGTCCATCGAGTCGACCTGGACTCAAACCTAAAGGTGCTATAGAACTCAACAACTAACTCTCTGTAGATGTCCTCCCTGATACTGAACAACCAAGACCAAGCATAAGAAACAAATCCAATGTTTCCATCCTCAAGTACATATGGAATAGCAAGTAAATTCCTAATAGCCTCTGCACCATTAGTGAACCCCTCTCTGGCAATCACATGCTCCAAAACATTCCAGTTAACAGCATCAAAAATCTCAATTGACTAGCCAATATTAGAAGCCAGACGCTCTCCAAACTGAAATCTGGTGGTCACAGAATACGACCCATGAAAAGTGAGATATCTATGAGCTTGAACCAACGGGTTTCCCAAAGTTTGACCCCCTCTTGTTCTGCTGTTAGACATGATAACTGCTAAACAAAACAAATGTTAATAACACCAAATAAGCAGTTAATACAAAAAGGTCAATAATAATTTCGGCAACATTTTTGCTAAATATGGAATAATCCACCATTCTGGTTTAGCCTAAAACTACCGCAACAATCAATTTCACAAACCTAAATTGCATATCTATAAACAGAATTACTCAAATTGCATACATAAATATACTTAATTAAATATTCATGACAATTGTCCAATCAAATGCACTACAATAATTTGGTACCATCATGAAAATACGAATTTGCACAATCACTAAACTCGAGCATGAGCAACTAGCAAAAATTCTTACATTCTCAAAATGAATTATTATAAACGCATTTAATCAAAATAACAATTTATCACATAACCGTAATCACAAATACTTGTGTACCAAATAAACATTTGCATTAATCATCATGTGGTCAGAAAATTAATAAGTACTAAATCAAAACATAGCAAAATTGAGTTTATAATATTCACATTTCTTAAACATAAACGGATAATTCGAATTACATAATATATGCAATATATTAGAAAAACGAGCATGACATTGTAATGTATATATTAACAAGAACATAATTCAATCAACATATTCCAATAATCATACTCAAATTCAAAATACCCAGATTATTAACATAAACCCTAACTTCCAAACGGATGATTTAACCAACGAAAATGAAAACGGGAAGTTATACCTTGTAGAGGAAAGTGCGTGTAACACAAATACACAAAAATGGAGATGAATGCGTGACCGGAAATGGTTGTTTGGTGGTGTGGTGGTTAGAGCCGTAGGTGGTGGTTTAAAGTGAGTTTAGGTTTCAAAATGAAGAAGAAAGGGGCTGCTGGCGGTTTTCTGCCTTTTTGATCCATACGGCGTATGGATTCCATACGGCGTATGGATTAAAAAGGTCCAGGTCAATTTCATTAAACCCAGTCAACTCTTGGCCCAGTGGCCCATTCCAATCCGTACGGCGTATGGATTAAAATTTCAGAATTTTTCAAAAACGTTTTTCCAACCAATTTTTAACCAAAACCCCACACTTAATTAATATACTTAAATATCAAACCTGGAGGATAATCACGACTTCAACATCTTCATAATTCCACACTATATAATAAATATAAAAAATTAACAAACTTTAGTGAAATAATAATATTAAAAACCAAACACACAAACTAATTAAATGTTCAAAAATCCAAACACACCAACAATACTAAAATCCAAAACAAACAAAGTCAATCATAATAAGAAATAAACCAAAATGTCAGAAGTAATCCAATAGCATAAGAAATAAAAGAGATGATAAGATGAAATTAGTTCAACGGGTAGAGGTTAAGAAAGCACTTCATCACTTCGGTCACTACATCCTCAACCCCATTACCAAAGGTCACAAAATTTGCCAAGTGTTCATTGGCAATCGGCTGAAGATAAACCAAGTCTCAACTGATTTCTTTTATTGCTTTATTGTTCACTCCCTCAGGTGCCAATACCAGTTTATCACCTTCCAACTTGTACTCACGGTCGGGATGATTCTCCTCTAACTCGCTCATAAACTCCAAACAGGCCGCTACTATCCCATAATGCTTACTCATAAATGGTTCTTTCCTTAAATCACTTATTCTAGCCTCAATCGTTTCAACAACCTCATTCTGAACAGAACTAAATTCTAACCCCGAATTTTTGAAGATCTCAACCAATCTAATGTATATCTCCACCATTCCATAGTGGAAATGCTCCCTCATAGTTAGAATCTTATTATTATCAACTAAAACCTCTAAGTTTAGTATAAGATAGGTAGCCAAGTCAATATCACTATGCGGATGAATGAAATCCGGATGAGGCCTATCTAATTCTTCCTTAGCAAGACGATCCACTTTCGTCACCATTTCTTGAAGATAGTAATGAATAGTATGTGTCACTATGAATCGATGAGGTGTAATATCCGTCAAATGGTCATCTGAATGTAGCAATCGGACCAATTCTCTTAAACCTGTGACATCCGTCATCAAAAATGTAATTCGAAAATGATCCAACTCCCAAAAGCCCAAACCCAACTAAACCAAAACACCTCTTGAACCGTAGACCTATAAATATAACCCTAAACCTAACCCTAAAACTTTTCTATCACAAAAACATACAAAATCCCGTCCCAAAAATTCCAGTCACGAATAGAGGTCGATTTGACCTATTTAAGTTCGTTTTCAGCCTTCGGTCAAAACTAGAAAGTTGTAGATCTCGATGTTTTACTTGGATACGCGAGATTTCGGCCTCTGAAACGCTCCAGATTATTTTATAAAAATTATTTCGTAAACTGCTGCTGTGGGTGACGAATTTTCAGAAACTTTGGTAAGTTTCGATTCTATAATCCCCATATACGTTTCATATAATCTCAAAAACGACTTATAAGGATATATAATCTCATTATTTACAGATTCTAAGGAAGCCTCTTGTGCGATTATTCGTTAGTTGGTACATTTCTATCCGATTTCGTTCATTAACGTTTGATTTCGATTGTTTCGTTACCGTCATCTTATTCGGTTCGATCCGTTGTATTCCAAGTAGCATGATCATGAGGGAATGAGTGTTAACTTATTTTTCGAATGTTTATGAGGAGGATAATCGGTTGTATATGCGATTGGTATTTGTTTTGAGAAGAATTAGGTTAAATTTGTAAACCCTAATTCTGATCAGATTCGAGAGTCGATTTGAGTAATGTATAACTTGGTCATTTCATAATGGTTTTTGATGAATCTTGAGTCTAAAAGTATCTATCAGAAGTCTACTTTAAAATGGTTTTGGTTTCGTGTTTATACGATAAGTGCAAGTCAGTCAAAATGATTTTATGAGTTTGGATGTCAATTCTGAGTTTTCGGTTTCTGATTTTGAGTAACTTGTGGATTTTTGAAACGTAGGATAAAGTAAGAGTTTGGTCTTGAAAATTTTACTGAGATAACTTTTTGGTGTCAACTATTATCTGTAAAAATATTATAAGCTTTATAACTATTTAAGTATTTTAAACAAATCATAGCTTTTGTGATATCAGAAAGTGTTGGAAATTAGAGCAAGTTTGTTTTGGTGAATTTTTAAATATAGTTATCTACTTTATAAAAATCTGGAAAATTTATTGAATGTTCTAAATACATAAAAGTGTCATTGATAAAATTTATAGAGTCAAAATTTCTTGTTAAGTCAAGTTTTTAAATCCGTAAAGTGAGGTGAAATCTGGAAGTATAATCTGAAATGAAAGATAGAGTGGTATTGATATCGTTTGATGTGAATGAGAATTGTTTTAGTGGAAATAGATGTGGCTAGTGGAGAGAAAGTGAGGTAAAGGTGATTTAGACTTAGAACTTGGGATATAATGGACGGACATAGTAACCCATACTTATTCGTTTGTAGATTGACATTTGAGTTTGGTGGATTCATTGGGGGACGATAGTTGCTTTGCTATTCAAGGTGAGTTTTCGTGGCCCCATTTTCATTACATGTTTTCTAAATTTGGGGGAAAAGTTTGCTCATGTTTTATAAATGGTTTTATCATGCTGTGAACTTGCTTACTTTTATTTTTGGACATATGCTGAATTGTGTGACACTAGGTGATTATGTGCCTAATGCTTACTTTTGGTGTTTGCATTAGAGTTTATTGGTTTGGTTGATGCCTACTTTTGGTGTTTGCATCAGTGTTTATTGGTTGATGCCTACTTTTGGTGTTTGCATCAGTGTTTATTGGTTGATGCTTACTTTTGGTGTTTGCATTAAATTTATGTTGGAGTAGCTACTGCCATCATCGGATTTGGTTTGGATTATACTCCTTCGTGGGAGTGATGACACTTATTGTGGAGATTTGTTAGATTACCCTATTTCACTATGTGCACCTTTTCAATAATCATTGTCCTAACTTATGTATATATCACAGCAAAGGGATATTTTTATTTGTGTGTCGTTTCAAACCTACGAAACTCACCAACATTATTGTTGACCGTTTTGAGCATAACTTTTCAGGTAACTCTAGTGGTTTGAAGATTGAGGACAAGAAAGCTTAGAAGACCATTAGGTTGAAATGAGCTAAACATTGAGACTATTTTAGAAGTTGGAACTTGTTGCCTTTAAATAATTTGGAAAGGCGTGTTTGCCTTGACACTTACATTTTGTATTATTGTTGGTTATTTGGTTTCACTGTTGGTATGTATACGTATCATGAACCGTTACTCATGTTACAAGTATCATAACACAATGAAGTTTATTTTCATATAGCTTTCTTTATAATAATGTGTTGTGATCCTATCATTGTTATATCCCGTTGTTTCCGCTTTAGACGGGGTGTGACAGATTGGTATCAGAGCCATTGTTTATAGAGATCTAGGTGGATTGGCCTAGACTATAAATAGGGAACCCACATATAGAACATGAATTAGGAAGTTATGTGTGCATACGATTCCGTGAAACTAGTTGTAGCTAAGATCGATCATCAATCTTAGTCATTTCAAATAAGAAGGACGTTGTAAATTTTTCTTCATCATCTTACGACTCCTTATGTGGTTCGTCTACGTGTTGCTTAGGATTCTATAACTATCCGATCTTCTTCCTTAAATACGAAGTTCATTGTGAGACAAGGATTTGGGGTGATGAGAATGCGTATGAAAGGATACTTTTACAATTATGGCTGCAGACGTAATTGACAAATGTATTCTTGCGTATGTGTACTTATCCGACCATATCTAAGTATCCAATGTGCTGTCTTCATGTCGTATAGGGATAAAATCTCAATTATATCCCTTATTTAATCATGCTTATGTTGTGAGTCTCGTGCATTTATGCCTTGACAAACTCCAAGGCACTCATTCTATTCTAAACTCATAAGAATTCGAAATTTAAGCAAGCATATTACCGAGACGCGTTACTCATAAATCTTACTTGTAGAGAAGAAACACTCGGTGGTGGGCATTCAAGTAAAGGCGGTGATTGAATTAATGGTTGAGCTGGAGGACATTGTGGTACTCAAGGCAATAACTCCAATGTTGTTGCGACCATTGCACAATAGTGGTGGGCCATAATTATATCCAAAATTGCCATGCAAGTTAGTAACGACATATTGAATCATAGTAGATCTGACGACACCGAAGGAAAATATAGCTCTATTAGTCGAGGATTCAAATGATAGAAATGGTGATGACGCGGAAAGAGTGGAGAAAGAAGGAACTCCTAAAGGATGAATATTCTTTCTGTAACGAAATGAAGAAGTTAGTGAACAAGTTTTGGAATTTCTCTATAGTGGGAGTTAACCCTGCAACCTATATCGGACAATTTTATGAGATTGGCAAAATTAGACCTCATTTCGTGGCACTCGAAGCTAAGAAAATTTAGAAGTATATCAACAGCTTTGTTCTAGAAGCTAGCAGAACGATAGGAGTGACTAATCCTCCTACCATTCGAGGCACAATACTGATGAATGGATCGTTAATAGGTGAAACCAATAAGGTGGGGAATGTAGAAACAGTACCAAGAACGCGGGGATACTCAAGAAAATTGTGGATACTAACACATGAAGAGAGGGTTACACTGGTTCACATCTTCTGTGAGTAAGGTGTAACTACTATCAACACACATTCGCATCATGTTGTATTTATTCAGACCGAAATTGAAGAGGTCACGTTGCAATGGAATGCCGGACGACAGCTCGTCAAGTGGTATCAATCAACATAGTAGGAAACCCGATGGCTTGCTTTGAGTGAGGGACTTTGGAGCAATTTTGTTTATGAGAGCATATAGAGATTTATAGGGGTGTACTTTAGTGCTAGAAGATTGCTCTTTTAGCATTGACTATTACCCCTTTGGACTCGGGAGTTTTGGTGTTGTTATGTGAATGGATTAATTGACGAAGTTCCAGGTGGAAGTTATATGTTTGAGAAAGTATTCCGTATACCGCTTAAATGGTGGTGAAGTACTTGAGATTTACATAGAACAATCCGAAGACGAAAATAAGCAACTCATGAGCGTTAGGGCAAATGAGTTAAACCTCAAAAACATTCAATTATCAACGTTATCCTCGAGGTCTTCCCAAAGGACTTAAGAGGACTATACCCGCATTGACTTGTGAAATTTTGTGTCGATCGTATTCTTGGAGTTGCCCCCGTTGCAAAGGCTTCATATCACTTAATCACTTTAAGATGCTCCAAGACAAGGGTTTCATTCACCCTAGTCCATCTCCTTGGGGAGCACCTATCTTATTTGTTAAAAGAGAGATGACTCTCTTCGTATGTGCATTGATTATCGTGAAACTTAATAAACTTACGGTCAAGAATCGTTGTCCTCCTCCAAGGATTGATGATTTGCTTGATCAATTTCATGGTGCTTGGTAATTTTCAAAAATCGATCTTCGTTTTGGTCATCATCAATTTAGGGTACCTGAATCGAATATACCAAAGACTGCGTCTAGGATTCGTTTTGACCCTTTCAGATTTCTTGTTATAACTTTCTGTTCTACTAATGTGTCTATAGCATTCATATATTCAACGACCACGTATATAAACCGTATCTCGACGAATTTGTCATACCATTCATTTGCGACGTTCTAATTTATTGAAGACTAAGGAAGCGTATGAAATTCCTGTAAGACTAATCCTAGAGTTACTTTTGGAACGAAAGATCTATGCAATATATTCGGAAATCTTGATTTCAAGCTAGAGAGTTGATTTTCTTAGACATGTTGTGAACAAAGAAGTTGTTTTTGAGAATCATAGCAAGAGCAAAACAGTAAAGGGATGGAAGATCCCACGGTCATCATTGGAGGGTCGTATAGCATTTAGGATTCTTAGACAATTGTCGGCATTCTATCGAGAGTTTTTCAAAGATCCCTCAACTACTCACATGTATATACGTAAGAAGTTTGTTGGGATAAGAACTAAGAAGAAGAATCTTTTCAAACATCGAATAATGCCTTATGTAATACATCAATCCGGACGTTTCCCAATGGAATCGAAGGATTTCGTTGTGTATTGTGTGACACATCAGACCCAGGTCTAAGTCGTGAGTTGGTTAAACGGGAAAGATAGTCGCATCCGTCTCTCAACGACTCAAGGTACACAAAAATTTCTATACTATCCACGAATTGAAACTTGGAGCGGTGGCGTTCGTACATATGTGTTGGAGACACTACGTGTATGGAATAAAGAATGTTGTTTATACCTACCACAAGGACTTTTTACACATCTTATTGTTATTTGTTCTAAAGAGGTTGAACATGAGGCAAATGAGGTAGCTCGAGTTATTTAGTGGTTATAATTGTGAAATTCGATACCACCCGGGAAAAGACGGGTGGGGTGGCAGATATTTCGAATAGGAATGAAAGAGTAAGCTAAGGTGAGTGTGAGTCAAGTATGACGATGCACTCTGGCATTAATGATAAGAGGTTCAAAGCACAAGGTGAATCGCTAGGGGATGCTCACATACAAAATGAAGGATTGCGCGGGTTAGGCGAGCATTTGAAACACAAAGTGGATGAGATAATTTCAACTTGTGAGAATCTCATGGATTTTTTTTTTAAGTGATCTATGGACACTGGTAGTGGACATAGTACATAAGTCAAAAATATTCCATACGTCGAGAGTTGGTAAGAAATATCTTGATATTATGGATTTGTAGTGGTGACTGGGAATGAAGAAGGACATCGTAATTACATTATTCAATTTGTCAATGCATGATCTTTTTGAAAATTTAGGCTGAATACCAGAGACTCTCCGGTCTATTTCAGCAACTGAACATTTCCGAAAAAAAAGGATAATAATAATAATAATAATAATAATAATAATAATAATAATAATAATAATAATAATAATAATAATAATAATAATAATAATAACAACTATGGATTTCGTTTCGAGGTTTTCTAGAACTAGTAGTGGGCGCGATTCGATTTGGGGTGATTGTGGATAGGATGACTAAGCCATCTCACTTCTTAGCTATCTGCGAGGACTAAACGATGGAGAAATTGGCGAGGTTGCATGTTAACAAAGAAGTAGCAAGGCGTGGAGTGTTTGAATCTACTATATCCGATCTTGATGGTTATTTTACTTCACAATTTTTGGCGAATGTTGCGAAAAGCTCTGAGGACGAGTTTTGACATGAGGATGGTTTATCATTCTCGAACTAATGGACGGAATGAGCGAACCATTCAAACATTGAGAATATGCTTTAGATTGTGTCATCGATTGATAGAAGTTGTGATCCTCACTTACAATTAGTCGAGTTATCATACAACATAATTATCATTCTAGCATTCATTCTGCATTATTTCAAGCACTTCATGAGTGTAGGAGTCATTCATCGTAGTGTCAGCTGAAGTTGGGTTAGAGTTAGTTGATTGGATTGAAATAGTCCATGAAGCTATTGACAAGATCGTTCGAATCAAGGAGAAGTTGGGATCACTACGAGCTAGGCAAATGAGTTACGCAAATAAACATCGAAAGCAGTAAGAATTTTATGATAGAGATCATATATTGCTTAAAGTATTGCTTTGGAAAGATACCATATATTTTGGGAAGAAGGGGAAAATTTAAGCATAGGTTTGTTAGATCGCTCTAAATTGTTGAGCTTGTATAACATATCGATTGAAAGTTGTCACAAGAGTGAAGTGCTGCTCACGAACTATTTCATGTGTCAATTCTACAAAAGTGTTGGCCGATAAAGTCTGACACATATTTCTAGAAGGAGTTTAAAGGGAACCACAAATAACGATGTGTAGAGAAAACTGGTATGAACCATGGATTGAGAGGTCAACATGTTGGAGCACATGTAATTTTAATTATCAAGGTCCGATAGAACATTGACCTGGGTATACTTGCAAACAAAAATATCAAGCCAAGCTTATATATATGCACTTATTCAGTGATCGTGGTGACAATACGGCTCCGATTGAATTTCGGGACGAAATTCCCTAAACGGGGGGATACTGTGACATCCGTCATCAAAAATGTAATTCGAAAATGATCCAACTCCCAAAAGCCCAAACCCAACTAAACCAAAACACCTCTTGAACCGTAGACCTATAAATATAACCCTAAACCTAACCCTAAAACTTTTCTATCACAAAAACATACAAAATCCCGTACCAAAAATTCCAGTCACGAATAGAGGTCGATTTGACCTATTTAAGTTCGTTTTCAGCCTTCGGTCAAAACTAGAAAGTTGTAGATCTCGATGTTTTACTTTGATACAAGAGATTTCGGCCTCTGAAACACTCCAGATTATTTTATAAAAATTATTTCGTAAACTGCTGCTGTGGGTGACGAATTTTCAGAAACTTTGGTAAGTTTCGATTCTATAATCCCCATATACGTTTCATATAATCTCAAAAACGACTTATAAGGATATATAATCTCATTATTTACAGATTCTAAGGAAGCCTCTTGTGCGATTATTCGTTAGTTGGTACATTTCTATCCGATTTCGTTCATTAACGTTTGATTTCGATTGTTTCGTTACCGTCATCTTATTCGGTTCGATCCGTTGTATTCCAAGTAGTATGATCATGAGGGAATGAGTGTTAACTTATTTTTTGAATGTTTATGAGGAGGATAATCGGTTGTATATGCGATTGGTATTTGTTTTGAGAAGAATTAGGTTAAATCTGTAAACCCTAATTCTGATCAGATTCGAGAGTCGATTTGAGTAATGTATAACTTGGTCATTTCATAATGGTTTTTGATGAATCTTGAGTCTAAAAGTATCTATCAGAAGTCTACTTTAAAATGGTTTTGGTTTCGTGTTTATACGATAAGTGTAAGTCAGTCAAAATGATTTTATGAGTTTGGATGTCAATTCTGAGTTTTCGGTTTCTGATTTTGAGTAACTTGTGGATTTTTGAAACGTAGGATAAAGTAAGAGTTTGGTCTTGAAAATTTTACTGAGATAACTTTTTGGTGTCAACTATTATCTGTAAAAATATTATAAGCTTTATAACTATTTAAGTATTTTAAACAAATCATAGCTTTTGTGATATCAGAAAGTGTTGGAAATTAGAGCAAGTTTGTTTTGGTGAATTTTTAAAAATAGTTATCTATTTTATAAAAATCTGGAAAATTTATTGAATGTTCTAAATACATAAAAGTGTCATTGATAAAATTTATAGAGTCAAAATTTCTTGTTAATTCAAGTTTTTAAATCCGTAAAGTGAGGTGAAATCTGGAGGTATAATCTGAAATGAAAGATAGAGTGGTATTGATATCGTTTGATGTGAATGAGAATTGTTTTAGTGGAAATAGATGTGGCTAGTGGAGAGAAAGTGAGGTAAAGGTGATTTAGACTTAGAACTTGGGATATAATGGACGGACATAGTAACCCATACTTATTCGTTTGTAGATTGACATTTGAGTTTGGTGGATTCATTGGGGGACGATAGTTGCTTTGCTATTCAAGGTGAGTTTTCGTGGCCCCATTTTCATTACATGTTTTCTAAATTTGGGGGAAAAGTTTGCTCATGTTTTATAAATGGTTTTATCATGCTGTGAACTTGCTTACTTTTATTTTTGGACATATGCTGAATTGTGTGACACTAGGTGATTATGTGCCTAATGCTTACTTTTGGTGTTTGCATTAGAGTTTATTGGTTTGGTTGATGCCTACTTTTGGTGTTTGCATCAGTGTTTATTGGTTGATGCCTACTTTTGGTGTTTGCATCAGTGTTTATTGGTTGATGCTTACTTTTGGTGTTTGCATTAAATTTTTGTTGGAGTAGCTACTGCCATCATCGGATTTGGTTTGGATTATACTCCTTCGTGGGAGTGATGACACTTATTGTGGAGATTTGTTAGATTACCCTATTTCACTATGTGCACCTTTTCAATAATCATTGTCCTAACTTATGTATATATCACAGCAAAGGGATATTTTTATTTGTGTGTCGTTTCAAACCTACGAAACTCACCAACATTATTGTTGACCGTTTTGAGCATAACTTTTCAGGTAACTCTAGTGGTTTGAAGATTGAGGACAAGAAAGCTTAGAAGACCATTAGGTTGAAATGAGCTAAACATTGAGACTATTTTAGAAGTTGGAACTTGTTGCCTTTAAATAATTTGGAAAGGCGTGTTTGCCTTGACACTTACATTTTGGATTATTGTTGGTTATTTGGTTTCACTGTTGGTATGTATACGTATCATGAACCGTTACTCATGTTACAAGTATCATAACACAATGAAGTTTATTTTCATATAGCTTTCTTTATAATAATGTGTTGTGATCCTATCATTGTTATATCCCGTTGTTTCCGCTTTAGACGGGGTGTGACAAAACCAAACCTGAATTCTTTATCTGCTTATGCACTAGGATGACCAGTTACCTCATACAAAGCCCTAATCATACGACCAAGACATGCAGTTTGATTTGCTAAGTATGGAAATGCAGAATGCCTCAGAATCTCATAAATCTCCGTGTATCTTTTCTTCTGAGCAGTGTAGAATTTCTCTTCCTCCTTAATCCTAGTTTCTAGAGATTCCCCAAAAGTAGTAAGGGCAATATAGAATTGCATATCAATCCCATACTGACTCTCAATCAAAGCTGCCTCTAACACATCATCAACCAATGCCAGTTGATTATCAGTAAAATCAACTGTGGACCTCCTAATAATCTCTGAACTGAAGGGGATATCCCCTCTAAACACCTCAAGCGCCGATAGCAAACCCTGACAAGATGAAACAATAGGAACGGGAATACGGCCTAAGTGGGTATAGGGAGGCACTATCTCAGTGGAACTAGCATCAGATTTAGCAGACTGATCTCTCTTAACCATGTTATTATCATTTGCATCACTTTCAAAGCTTCTCGCCATTGGACAAATCTAAATAAAAATAAATCTGATATACAAAACACCACTAACGAAAAACAAGTTAGTTCAAACAAAATAATTACAAATTAAATAACATATACAAAATTACATAGATGGAACTCCAACCAGCGGACGAATTTCCATCCGCCGGTTGAAACTAAATCCCCAAAAGTTTAACCAATTAAAGGATAATTAGTTTCAACCAGTGAATTAATGAAAACCTGTTACACAATTACTTAGACTACTTTAAACAACTTTACAAAATTATTTGTTTAACAAAATTCTTTTAAAAATAAAAGTTTACAAATCACTAACTCCTATTTAAATAATCACAACTGCTCCTCGGCAGCGGCGCCAAAAACTTGATGTGCTGTGAAAGCGCGTCTTGTTTTATATTTTATAAATAGAAATACCTAATAAATACTTTCAAGCAACCAGGCAAGAATACCCGATCGAATGTAAATATAGATTTGGTAAGTCAGATTCGAACACAGGGAACGACGGATTTATTATAAATAGAAATTAACAATCAACTAGAAAACAGTAAATAAAGGGGGGCTTTTTAGTTCCGGTCGAACATTTCTTTAGAAAACATTAATTTAAACCAATTAAACTTAAATAAAAACTTAATTTAAAACAATAAATAAATAATAATAAATACTAAATGGAAGGAATAAGTAATTGTATAATTAATGTCACTCAGATTCATATTTCCCGATTCATTACGTATTGATTATCTAATTGTGATTCTTTTAGATCAACTTAACACCAAATTCTTCAATGCCATTAAATTGAATGTGAATTAGCCAACGGTTCGGGTCCAACTAATTCCTACAATCTAGGGTCCAACATTAAACACTGGTTCCAATGTCACAAGATGATTAGTCAATTGTGTGCCTTTCCCTAAATCATGCATTAAACATTCACAACTAATTATAATTAACTCTATTAGTATGACTCAACAATACCCAATAATTAACTTATTGTCTCGTTCATTTTAAAGTGAATAATTATTAATTTCTCAACCTATCAAACTCAATCTATTTAGCAATGATCAAAACCCTAAGATTAAAACCATCAATAATTAATAATATCAAAGGAACTTAATCTCATTGATATTATTAACCACGTTGAGAACTAATAACTACCAGTTACCAATAAACAAGGATTCGCGAGTAATATAACCGTTTTCAATTAAATAACTTAGTCAATACGCAATTATAATCGTTCAACAATCATAATCCAAGTTCAATCAATTACACAATCACTTTGATATTCAATTCATCATTAAAACAGAAATAATCAGATTATTCAATAACAAATTCAACAATAAAATCGAATAAAAGAGTTATACCGAATCAATAAAGACGAATTACAATGATCCGCGATGAATAACTTCAATCCCAAGCCCTTATACCTCCAAAATACTAAACTAATTCGTAACTTAAACCTAAAAACCGAATATAAACCTATGGAAACGAAAAACAAACTTAAACTATCGTTTTTATGGTTTTAACGCGTTTTTATACTTCTGTGGTTTTTGATCCATACGGCATATGGATTTCCATACGGCGTATGGATCAATTTCAAGCTCAGCCCAGACTCGCGTAACCTGGGCCTCCTGCGCCACAATCCATACGGCGTATGGACTTCCATACGGCGTATGGATTAGATTTCCAGCCGGTTTCTTGATTTTTCTTCATTTGATTATATCTTCGACTTCGGCTTCACTTATTTCTTCAAATATGCATCATTTAGCTCGTTTATTGAATGTTTTCCATTCATTTCTTCATAAACGCTCCATTTCCGCATCTATTTGCAAATATGAATGAAATCAATATCTATTCTTAATTAAATGCAATAGAAACATCCAAGAATAGGGGTAAAATACTACTAAAATATAATACTTTTGAGCTTTTATCACATTGCCATGTCACGAGTCTATTTCCCAGAAATTGACATCCTCCTGATGTTGACTTGAAATCAATACCACATCCGCCATAGTCAGAATCAGAGTATGCTGAAAGTGCAAAATCATCATCATTCGAGTACCATATACCAAGATCAGGTTTGCCCTTCAAATATCTGAAGATTCTGTGTACGACCCTCTAATGTGAGACTTTGGGAGTTGCTTGATACCTCGAACAAATAGATACAGCAAACATGATATCAGGTCTTGAAGCAGTTAAATACATGATGGAACCAATCATTGATCGATATTCCTTTTGATCTGTTGGTATGTCATCAAGAGCAGGTCCAATTTTCTCAACAAGATCAATGGGAGTGGAAATAGTTTTGACATCCAACATCTTAAATTTCTTCAAGATGTCATTAACATACTTTGTTTGATGTATGAAAATGCCCTTATCTAGTTGCTGAACTTGCAAACCTAGAAGGAAAGCCATCTCCCCCATTGAACTCATCTCAAACCTAGACTTCATGATACTCTCAAATTCTTTGCACAAACTGTCGTTCGTAGACCCAAATATAATGTCATCCACATATACTTGAACGAGAAGCAAATCAGCTTTTGTTTTCCGAATGAAGAGTGTACTATCAATTTGACCTCTTGAAAACCCATTAGCAAGAAGATGTTGAGATAAAGTCTCATACCAAGCTCGAGGAGCTTGATGTAATCCGTATAAGGCCTTATCCAATCGAAACACATAATTGGGGAATTTAGGATCTTCCAAACCTGGTGGTTGTTTGACAAACACTTCTTCATGCACTTTCCCATACAGGAATGCACACTTGACATCTAACTGATACACTTTGAATTTCATGAAAGAAGCATATGCTAGAAAAATCTGAATGGATTCAAGTCTAGCAACCGGAGCAAAAACCTCATCATAATCCAAACCTTCAATTTGAGTGAATCCTTGAACCACTAATGTTGCTTTATTGCGAACCACAATTCCTCGATCATCTTTCTAATTTCTGAAAACCCAACGCGTGCCAATTGGATGGATATCTTCGGGAGGTGCCACCAATGTCCAAACTTATAACTTAACAAACTGTTGCAATTCTTCTTGCATTGCTTGAATCCAAAGAACCTGTGCACAGCAACTTGATGCTGCAACATATTCTGCTTCTGCTGTAGAAGTGGAAACTGTGGTCTGCTTTTTACATTGCCATGACACTAATCTATTTCCAAGAAATTGACATCCTCCACTAGTCGATTTCCTATCCATATTCTCACCACCATAGTCACTATCTGTGAAGGCCTTTAGCTCAAAATCTGATCCTTTAGCATACCAAAGGCCCAAGTCTAGTTGACCTTTCAAGTATCTAAAGATCCTCTTCACAGCATACATGTGTGACTGCTTTGGATTGGTCTGATATCTAGCACAAAGACACACTGCAAACATTATATCAGGTCTAGATGAAGTTAAATACATCAATGAACCAATCATTGACCTGTATAAGTGCACATCTACTTCCTCCCCCTCAGGATCAGAATTAAGATGTTTATGTGCCTCCATGGGAGTGCTAGCTACCTTCACATCTTTATAACCAAATTTATTCAAAATATCTTTCACATACTTCCCTTGGTTAATAAAGATTCCATCTAACTTCTGCTTGACCTGCAATCCTAAAAAGAATGTGAGTTCACCCATTGAACTCATCTTGAAATTCTTATGCATTAAATCCTCAAACTCTTTGCACAATGAATCCCTTGTAGACCCGAAAATAATATCATCAACATACACCTGTACCAGCAATATATCTCTTTGAACCCTCTTGGTAAACAATGTCTTGTCAATAGTACCTCGCTTGAATCCATTCTTGAGCAAGTACTCAGACAGAGTATCATACCAAGCTCTTGGAGCTTGATGTAATCCATACAATGCTTTCTTCAATCTGCACACTCTATCTGGATATGTTGGATCTTCAAACCCTGGTGGTTGGCAAACATACACCTCATCATCAATTAGACCATGAAGAAAAGCACTCTTCACATCCATTTGATAGACTTTGAAATCCTGATAAGATGCATAAGCTAAAAATAATCTAATAGCTTCTATTCTAGCAACAGGGGCAAAGACATCATCATAATCTATGCCTTCTTCCTGTGTGTACCCCTGTGCTACCAACCGAGCCTTATTCTTGATCACTATCCCTCTTTCATCTCTCTTGTTCTTAAAGATCCATCTTGTGCCTATAGCTTTCTTTCCTTTTGGAAGATCAACCAAATCCCACACATCTTGCAGTTTGAATTGCAACAATTCTTCCTGCATAGATTCAATCCAGCTTGGATCTTTGAGAGCCTCCACTGCCTTCTTTGGTTCCATCTGAGAAAGAAAACATACATATAATGAAGTATGTACATCTTCTTCTCTTACCTTGGTTTGATGTCTTGTCTGAACATGAGTCATAATATCACCAATAATCAAATCCAAAGAATGATCTTTATGAACCAAATACTTAGATGTAGAAGTATCAAGTAGTTCTCTTTCCAAATTAGAACCCAAAAGATTATCTATCTCAGAGTCTGAAAAAGACTCTCTTTCCTCTCTTTCCTTTGATGGCTTTGGAGTTGCTTCAGAATCTGACAAAGAAGTCCTTTCCAAAACTTGAAATGGAGGACTTTGTTCAACAAATTTTGGAGAATCGGGCTCTCCTTCTGAATCATGCTCTGAAACTATATGAGAACCCTTTGAAGTAAATGGTTGATTTTCTGTTGGAATTGAACCATCTGCACCCTTGCTTGCACCAGTTTTACCAGGTGAACCATTTGAATCATCAGAAGAAGCATCTTTCTCTGGTTGATCCTGTTCCTGTTGAAATACTTCTGGTGGATCTGGAGTCCAAATAGGAAACAAGACATACTTCAAGTCATCCTTTTTAGTTTGACTTGAGGTTGAATTCCCATCTTTACCTGCATCATTACCTGCATCTGTATCTGCACTAATAGACAAATCTGGATATCTAAAAGCATGGGTTAGTGCATCAATATCAAACAAAACTTCTGGACCTTTTCCTTCTACATTTGATGTATGTTCATTAAAGGTCACATCCATGGTCTCATCTATGATCCTAGTCCTTTTGTTAAATACTCTATAAGCCTTGCTTTGAATAGAGTATCCAACAAATACACCCTCATCTACCTTACTCTGAAACTTACCAAGATGATCTCTGGTATTTAAGACAGTACAAGGACATCCAAATGGTTTTAAAAAGCTAACCAAAGGTTTTCTCTTAAAGAATAACTCATAGGGTGTCTTGTTATGAGGTTTAATAATCAAAATCCTATTCAAAACATAACAAGCAGTGCTAACTGCCTCTGCCCAAAAGGACATTGGAAGTTTAGCATCTGCTAGCATGCTTCTAGCAGCCTCAATTAGTGTCCTATTCCTCCTCTCAGCTACTCCATTTTGTTGTGGAGTCCTAGGTGCACTATACTGTCTTTCTATACCTTTATCCTCACAGAACTTATTCATCTCATGATTCTTAAATTCTGTCCCATTATCACACCTGATGATCTTAACCTTTTGATTAGTTGAATTCTCAATCCTAGTTATGAATGATCTAAGTATTTCACCTGTCTCATCCTTAGTCCTAAGAAAGAACACCCAACTCATTCTAGAGTAATCATCAGTTATTACCAAACAGTAAGATTTCTTCCCTTGACTAGCTACATTGGTAGGGCCAAACAAATCCATATGTAACAGGTGTAAGGGAGTGGTATTGGTATTCACAAGCTTGGTCTTATAAGAGGTCTTGTGTTGCTTGCCTTTGAGACATGCTACACAGTGGTCACTACATTCAAATAACTTTTCAGGTAAGCCTCTCACTAGCTTATTCCTAACAAGTTTATTCATGGTCTTGAAATTCAAGTGACACATCCTCCTATGCCATAGTTCAGATTCAGATACAGTAGCTTTAGAAATGAGACAGTTAACATTTTGAGATTCCATCTTGTTTAAATCACTACAGTATACATTATCCTTTCTTGGAACTCTCATTAAAATCTTATCTTCAGGTATTTTGAGTTTTTCAGAAAGTATAAGGCATTCTGTGTCAGTGAAATATACAGGATTTTGCTTATCTGTGATTTGACTCACACTAAGCAAATTGTATCTCAATTGCTCAACATAATAAACATCATTGAAAGTGAGCTTACTGCTTTTTACTTTACCTTTACCTGTGATTTTACCTCCTTTAGGATTGCTTCCAAATGCTACATCTCCTCCATCAAACGCTTTAAAGTCCTGTAGCTTTTTCCTGTCTCCAGTCATGTGTCTTGAACAGCCAGAATCAATATGCCATAAGCTTGGTGGCTTGCCCTGCACATATATGAGAAAAACAATTAGTTTTTCTTGGGAACCCAAACCAATTTGGCTTTGGGTTTCCCATGAGCACCTTTGACATCAACCCTTTTGACAGTGATTGATCTCAGTGCTGCATTGGTTTTGGACACTTCAGATTTACACTCATTTTTATGTCTCCAAAAACAATCAATTTTTGACCTAACAGGGGTTAATGGTCTGACAGTGGTCACCTTTAAGTTTGTATTGATTACCCTGGCAGTGGTAGCTTTACTTGGTATATACATTCTTTTGAAATGTTTAATACCAGCAGAGGTACCATGCCTGACAGTGGTCAAACCCTCCCCTGTTCGTGTCTTGCCTCTGTTAGCCATTGACAGGGGCACTGCTGTAGTATTAACAGGGGCTGCAGCCTTGCCTCTGTTAGGCTTATTTATCAACACATGACCTGTACCACTGTTCCTATTATTTTTAGGTTTGTAGTAACAGTCCTGTTGAAGATGATTATATCTACCACAAATAAAACATGACTTTCTTTTCACACATTCAAACCCATTACCAAACCTTTGTGAAACCAATTGGTTCCAATTTCTTTGATTACCCCTGGGAATGGATTTATTCACATTACTTGCAGTATGTAACTCAGACTTCTTTGATTTACATGTACACTTATCACACTCAGATTTCAACTTGTCTTTTGATTCAGTATTGACCTTTTTGTGTACATACTCTAAACCTGAACTAGCCTTGTTGGTTTTCCTGACTTGATCAATTTGAGCTTTTGCTTTCTCAACAAACATCTTTTTACCCTCTTCTAGTTTAGTACTATTAAGTTCAGAAACTAGACCAGTAATAGACTTAACACTACCATCTACAGAATTACCACCTGATGAGCTATCATTATCACTCTCATCTTCCTCAGTCCAATCAGATACCTCAACTTTATCAAAATTCACATTATCAGCACAATTAACAACTGGATCTACCTTTTTAACCTCCTCAGACACACCTACCTTAAGTGTTTCTAAAACAAAATCACTTTTAGGTGGGAAATAAGTATGATTATAAGGTGGAGGAACAGCATTAAGGTTGTAACCTAATCCAAGTTTTAATTTATCATGAATTTGAGACTTGATTAAGTTTTGAACACCTTTTGAAACATTTTCCAATTCATCAACTTTCAATTTTATTGACTCCTTATCAGAAATTGCCTCAGCCAACTTAGCACTTAGCATATCAACTTTTGTTTGTAAAGCTTTCTTTTCCCAATTTAGATACTTAATATCTAAATGAAATTGAGATTCATTCTTTTCATAAGCTTTTATCTGATTTTCTAAGTTTTCAATAGCTAAAGTGGCATGTTGACTCTTTTCCTTACAAGCTTTTAATTCATTACACACAACCATATTATGATCCCTATAAAATTTAACCATTTTCTTGCATGCAGGAGAACATAATTTAGATTGTACCTCATATGGAATGTCTGAAGGCTCTGGTTCTTCTGTAACAGCCATCAAAGCTTGATTTGTGGTTACAAGCTCTTCCTGATCACTCCAGTCAAATCCTCCCATTCCATCTTGAGCAACCAATGAATTTGAAGTGGTGTTATGAACTGGTATCAATCTTCTTTGAGGACCAGAATTATTTCTTACAAAACCATTCTGAGATCCTCCAGCCTGTGTGCTCTTGCACTCCCTAGCAAAGTGTCCCATCTTGTGACAGTTGAAACACTCCACCTTGCTCTTGTCAAAACCAGCTACTCCATCTCTCTTGTAAGAAAAATTTCTGTTCCCAGAACTCTGCATAAACCTCTTTGCCCTGATTGTAATCATGGCCATCTGCCATCTTAAATCCATCTCTTCCAGGTCCTCTTCACTAACCTGCTCCAAATCTTCTGTAGTTAATGATGAATTCACATGGCTTGCAAAGAATGCTTCCAATACATTATCATTAGCACCAGATGTGCTACAACTACCAGATTCACTAACAGAAACAAAAGCAGCATTGTTAGAGCTACCATTGGACTGTTTCAACGCTAGAACTTCAGGCTCAAAATTCCTCAGATCATTGTACAGGTCTTCAATCTCTTTCTCTTCAAGATCTGGACTTTGTCTAAGTCCCACAGTGTACATATTCCAATCTGTACCAAGTGATCTTAGAAACTTCCTGTTCAAGTCATCTTTATCAATCTTGACACTGTGATTTTCTAAATCACCCACAAGTTTTTGAAACCTATCAAAAGTCTGAGTCAGAGTTTCAGACTTTACACCTGCAAAGTTTTCAAACTGTTGTTTGAGAAGAGATCTCTTATTCTTCTTGGTGTTATCATTACCACCAAATCTCTTAACAATTGCTTGCATAAGAACCTGAGCATCTTCACAGTTTTCAAACTTCCTTTGATACTCATTAGGAATAGACAAAAGTAGAGTACTTAATGCCTTCCACTCTGTTGCTCTTTCTTTTCTCTCTGCATCAGACTTTGGTGGTGGTCTTTCTTCCTTTTTACCATCTGCATCCTTAGTATAGTTTGGTCCATTAGTAACCACCTCCCACATCATATAATCCGTAAGCAACATGTATTGCCTAATCCTGGTCTGCCATAGCTCAAACTCATCAGGTTTGAGCATGGGAATCTTTGTAGCTTGTATACCTTCCATTGATTCAGTAGACATCTTGTTATTTGTTGAAAAAGCTGCGAAATTCAATTACCTTCTTCAAGATCAAAGTAATATCAAGCTCTGATACCACTTGATGATCCCAGCTAGAGATCTTAGTATGTATTACTTTGAATGATTATTAATAAGCTTGCGGAATAGTTTATTAATAACTTGAAGAACAAACTTGTATATAACAGAATATCTAATCAAAAGCTTCAATATTATTAACAATAATACGAACACACAATCTGTGTTAGGGTTTACAACCTTGAAGCTAATAACTAGAATGAATTCCTCCTACTCTAGGGTTTTACAGGATCTCTATTTATAACATATAGAGTCCTTTACAGAATCAAACTATTATGGAATCATATCTATTCCATAATTCTCTCTATTCAACTATATCTAACCAACAGTGGTTATCTATATCACTAACAGAGGTAGTACTCGTATATTATCAACAGTGGTTGAGTACTTAATACAAAATACAAACTACATACTAACAGTGGCACTGTTAGACAAACTACTTGACAGCGGCAGCTACTAACTAGCAGTGGCAACTACTAACAGTGGTTGTACTTCTAACAGCGGCACAATACTTGTATTCTGAGCAAATCTAGCAGTGTCTCAGTTCTCAACAATCATGGCTTGCCAATTCACTTGAGCCATTTTAAACACTTAGAAAAATACTACACTTTGTCCGAGAATAATAAATCCGAGAATAATAAGTCCGAGAATACCACACTGAGAACACTAACACTCTGTGAATATCAACAATCCATCAATATCAACTATCCGTGAATCCTTAATCCGAGACTAACACACTCCGTCAATATCAATTCTCCGTGAATACTAATGTTACTGTTTATACGACAATACCAGTCCGTCAATGAGTTATCCGTCAATGAGTTATCCGAGAATATGAGTCTGTCAATAACAATGTCCGTGAATAATCAAGCACTGTTCATGCGACAATAAACTATTGTCGGACTACACACACATAATCAATCACGGAACACTTATTCACCGAAGAAAACGGTTATTCTCTACTCACGGAATGCTAATCACGGAAGAATTTTCCAGAAATTGAAAAGTGTTGTAGAACCTTCAATTCTAGCTCGTTTTGGCTAAAATTGATATCACTGAACTCGGAATTTTATTTTTGACACTCGAACACACTCAATTTAATCTTTTACCGTCAAATTTAAGAATCCGTACACTTGACGATGAACACGTAAACAATCCGAAGCAATTCCGAAGCAAAGTGAAGCAAATTCAGATCAAATTCAGATGAATTATGATCACAGAATCATGTACAGCAGTAATTCGTCCAAATCCGAAGCAAATTGAGCTCAAAAGATATCGAAATTAGTCCAAATCAATCAAACAGTGTCAAACAGCAACTAAACGATCAATGCCGAAGCTTCCGAGTCCTTTTAATCAAACAAATACCTCATATTCACCTCTAATACAATCAAACAGTTCTAATTTCTATTCGTACGGCTCTGATACCACTTTCTAATGCCGTAGATCACCGAATCACAATTTAGACACATATATAACTTGTGCGGAATACAAGTTATATAACACGAGATATGAATTAGAGAATAAGAACAAGAAGTATTCGATCAAACTGCTTTTGTATTAACAGAAATCACAGAGAGAATTCTGAGACAAATGTACAAATGACTTAGTTTAAATGAACTAACAAAATGCATATTTATAGACTTATACAAAAGCTTATGCGACAATAAAGACTTAGGTATTGACCTGGTCAACTCCGACAATGCTATTGTCAGAGTAACCACTTTATCCGTCAATACACTACTCACAGATCACTCTATTCACAAACTATCTATTCACGTATTCATCTATTGTCGCAATACCAAATACTTAGACAGATTATAAACAAAATAAAATCAAGCCTTAGACATTTTGCACCAACAGAATAGGTCACTGATTGTTAAAAGACATGATAAGACAGCATATGAGGTATTAAGGGGGAGAAAACCTGATATAAGTTTTCTCCATGTTTTTGGCAGTACCTGCTATGTCTTAAACAAAAGAGATCACTTATGCAAGTTTGATCCAAAAGCTAATGAAGGTACATTTGTTGGTTACTCAATGATCTCTAAAGCTTTCAGAGTTTACAATAAAAGAAGAGAATGCATTGAAGAATCAATGGATGTTACTTTTGATGAAGCTTATGATGAGTCACTCACTGATCCACAAGAGTATGAATCTCTTGATTTTAATGATTTAGCTATAAAAAATAGTGACTCATCAATCAGCAACAAAGTTAATGATTAGAAATATGAAAATTTCTAATCAGATTCTAAAAGGGAAGATAATGTCCCTGAAAATAATTCTGGCTCTACTTCAGCTGAGAATAATTCAGGAACATCATCTTTGCCTACTCACAGCCCAACATCATCTACTCACTGTCCAAACCAAAGCACACAAAAGGATAACACTCACTGTTCCACTGTTGATCAGTCTCCTGGACAAACAATGGATAAATCAGTCACTGCTGAACCTCAGCGAATGACCAAGTAGACAAAACATATTGATAATCAATTGATTATTGATAATCCACAATCCAAAGTCCAGACTAGATCAACAACTGCTAACTTTTGTTTATTTGTTAGCTTTGTTTCACTGATGGAGCCAAAGAAGGTGGATGAAGCACTCACTGATCATAACTGGATATCAGCTATGCAAGAAGAACTTGCTCAGTTTGAAAGAAACAAAGTATGGAAGTTGGTACCTCAACCTGCTAGCAAAACAGTGATTGGAACAAGATGGGTGTTCAGGAATAAAATGGAAGCTGATGGTGTTGTTGTCAGAAACAAGGCTAGACTGGTTGCACAAGGTTACTGTTAGCAAGAAGGCATTGATTATGACAAAACTTTTGCACCAGTGGCTAGACTTGAAGCAATCAGGCTATTCTTAGCCTATGCAGCTCACAAGAAGTTTAAAGTATATCAGATGGATGTGAAAAGTGTCTTTCTCAATTGCAAGCTGCAGGAAGAAGTGTATGTCAAGCAGCCACCTGGATTCACTGATTCAAAGCATCCTGGTTATGTCTATAAACTGGATAAAGCCCTGTATGGACTAAAACAGGCTCCTAGAGCCTGGTATGATACTCTCTCTGTCTATCTAATAAAATGTGGCAATGTCAGAGGTAAGATTGATAGCACAATATTTATTAAAAGAGATAAGAGAGATGTCATATTAGTCCAAATATATGTTGATGATATCATGTTTGGGTCTACTAACAGTGACATGTGCAAGGAATTTTCCGATCTCACGACGAAAAGTTATGAGATGAGCATGATGGGTGAATTAAAATTTTCCCTTAGTCTGCAAATAAAACAAACCAAAACTGGAATTTTTATAAGTTAAGGAAAATATGTTAAAGATTTATTAAAGAAATTTGATTTCACTAATTGCTCATCCCTTGCTACACTAATGTCACCTGCAGTGAAACTACATGCTGATTCTGATGGTAAATCTGTAAACATTACTGCTTACAGAGGTATGATTGGATCACTGCTGTATCTCACTGCAAGTAGACCAGACATTATGTTTGCTACATGTCCCTGTGCTAGGTATCAAGCTGATCCAAAGGAATCACATCTACTTGCTGTCAAAAGAATATTCAGATATCTGAAGGGTACACCAAATCTTGGTCTCTGGTACCCATATAGTTTAGATTTCTCACTGAAAGGATATTCTGATTCTGATCATGCTGGATGCAAGCTGGATATAAAGAGTACATCTGGTAGCTTTCAGTTTCTAGGAGAAAAGCTTGTTAGCTGGTCCAGCAAGAAACAAAAATCAGTTTCAACCTCAATCGCTGAAGCTGAATATGTCGCTGCCAGTGCATGTACTGCTCAAATTCTCTGGATGAGAAATCAATTTGCTGACTATGGGTTTGACTTCACTGAAATACCAATTTACTGTGATAGTCAAAGCGCCATAGCCATTACAAATAATCCAGTGATGCACTCAAGGACAAAGCACATTGATGTCAGATATCATTTCATCAGGGACCATGTGATGAAAGGTGATATTGAACTTCACTTCATTCCAACTGACTACCAACTCGCTGACTTGTTTACAAAACTTTTGGATGAGTAGAGATTTAACTTTCTCATCAGTGAGGTATCTTGAACCTAAAAGCATTCATCTTTAATGCTTCACTTTCATTTCTTGTGTGTGCCGATGCTTGCATCTCTGAATTAGAACTTGCTCCAGACATACGTTTCAAGACCACAATGGTGTATATACGTTTCAATTATGCTTTAAAGTCTTCCTCTTCTGTGTACTCTAAAAATCAAAAGTGCGAAAAATTGGCACGATAAAAGAAATTGAAGTTCAAGATCAAAGATCATAGTTCCGAAAAGGATTTCTGAAAGGATCAACATAAAATATCCTTAGAAATTCTCTGGCAAAGAAGTTCTGAAGAAGAAAAGAAAAATAAAAAGTAGAAAAATCAAGAAAAGAAAAAGAAATAGTTCCATCAAATAAAGCTGAGTGCTTCAAGTATCACCTTCTCAAGGAAAATTCGATAGAAGACGAGCAGCTACAAAATCCTCCGTTCCGTTCTGAAATAAAGTTTTTCACTATCTTTGAGTTTTAAGATAAGTCAAACCCTTACAACAAAACATATACCACTACCCATACCCTTAAACCTCACCAAACACTACAACCCGTTGAATGTCTTGGGATAGTTAGCACCGTCCTCACCTAAGTGGTGGAGATCCGATTCTCGACCAAGCTTATGACGATGAGTGCTGCATGACTGGCTTATTTGAGCGATTTCATTTGTTCTAGATTGTTAGGAAACCCGATACACTTTGAGTGAACTGAGTGACCACCTTCAGTGAGATCGCCTAGTCATGTGTACTCCAAGATCACGAGGATTGGTAGTATGCTTGATGATAATTGCTTCTTGCTTCTGAAAGGATCATCTTATCCTTTCCCTTATTCTTAAACAGTCTTAGTCATATTAGAAGTGGTATCATTTTGAAATTATTTTGACTCACCCTTAAAAACAAAAAAATAAATGTTTTTCTAACTGAGTGTTGCTTAAGGACAAGCAACGCCTAAGTGTGGGATAACTTGATGTGACTCAAATAGTCATGTTTTTAAGGGCAATATTCCGCAATTTTTGGACGTATCTTTAGTGAAAACATTCCAAAATGATTATTATTTACTAAAATTCACTAAAGTGGTCTAAATATAGGCTTTGCTGCAAAAATCACCTAAAACGTCCAAATAATAAGCAAATTAGGGCGAATAAACGTGCACAAAATCCTCCGGCCTGATTTACCTTATATAGATCACATTCTAACTTCATCATATGATAAAACAGGTAAAATCGAGACGGGAAAATCAAGAATCATGCAAATCGGATAAAGAACGGAGAAGACTGAGCGGTATCAGACCCTATAAAGTCATTTCGGCTATGCTTGAGCTATACACATCCAATTTCAGTGAAGTTGGCATCATTAGAAGCGTAACGGAATTACGAAGGCACAGGCGAAAGAATCAGGCCAAACGGACGCATGACGAAGGAGATACCCGCATTTTAAGCAACGAACGAAATCAGACAGACACCGTATACGGCCCTGGGAACCGTATACGGCCCCAAAGAGACCGTATACGGCCATGTACAAACCGTATACGGCCCTACCAAGGCCGTATACAGCCCCCTGCCCCCGTATCATGCTTCGTTTGCTTGTACGTGCTGTTTCGCGAGTTGTACGGCTGATTTTTGAGCTTTGCCTATAAATAGGGGGTCACCCCTCCTCATTCTACACACCTTAACACATTCACACACTCTCACATTTCTCTCATTTTCATTTCTCTCATTTTCTTTCACTTTCTCTCTCTAACTTTCTCTCTCTAGCACTACTCTTAGGAGTTAGAGGAGAAAGGTTAGGGTTGAGCTTACGGTTCGAGTCTAGAGGAAGTTTTAGCTTGGTAATCTTGTTGTAACGAGTTTTTCAAGTTCAGACTATTTGTAATCCTCAGTATTACGCTGCTGTATTCCCGGTGATATCTAAACTTTACTTACTGTTATAATGCTTGTGCTTTATGTTATTTTAGTTTGTATTCTGCATATTGCCATGTTTATAGAGTAGTTTAATATTGTGATTGTTGAAATGTAGATATTAGGAGTAGGGATGATGTTAAATTAATGTTTCATTTATACGATTGGAAATTGTTATGTTGTGTATCTGGTTAAGCTTATCCTAAATATAGATCTAGTCTCTCATCACCCTTTCCAGACTTTCACGTGATTGTTGCCCTAGGATAGGATCTGATCAACCCTAATACTATGAATATACAGTTATCTCCAGTTACAGTATGAAACTATGAACTTTCCTTTAAAAGGCACGGTACTTCGTATAGCGTTGGAAACACCTCGTGTGGAGTACAAATACGTGGAAGCTAAGGAAATGCCATGGATTGTTTCATCGTGAATTACCTAGAAGTGATCCTTCTAGAACTGTGGTCTAGGAATCAAAGCTGTGGAAATGCTTGTTGCACTGTACACCGTTAGTACACCTAAGATTTGGAACACTGTGGAAATGCTTAAATGCCCAGTACACCGTCAGTACATCTAGGGTTTGGAACACTGTGGAAATGCCTAATTGCCCTGTACACCGTGATTATTCCTAGGGATGAACGCCTGACTGTAAAGGAGGGTCTATATTTACGATGGTTAAGTAGGTGCTTCAATAGAAACAATACAGGGTAGTGTCAATCATATACCTAGACATGCAAAACCCTAATCACACCAATAGTTTAACATACACAGGATACAATCAGTATTTGCTATAATAAAGGTAAATAGACGATTAGGTGTTAAGAAAGGTCAGTAAATACAATTGCGGTCTGTTGCCTTATGCCTGATCCCTAGAACATTTAGGGTGACTTTGTCTTAGTTAAGCAAAGGCTCAGGAGGGTTTGAAAACAGCCTGATCTGATCAGAATCATGATAACCTAGGATTCCAGTGACATATGTTTCTAGGGATCCACCTGAACATAGGGTCCTAGTGTTTACACCAAAAGTATGTCTACTCTTTATCTGGTAAATCTCCAATCAAATTTATAATGAACATCATCCCGAAACCCTAATTATCCAAGTTTCAGCAATCACATCTCTACCTGTCTGCTTACTCGTTATTTACTTTTCTGCATTTAGGATAATTATAAAACAAAACCTTCCAAAATCTATCTACCTACCCCCATCCTAATTGCGACCATAATCTTGGGTGACCCGCTTTATTTCAATTCGCTCTGATTTAAGAACGACCTCGAGTTATACTTACTGCTTGCTCCCAAGGTAGGTAGTACTTATAGTTTGAGCCCCAGCTCTTATAAATTTAAAACTCACTGTCCGCCGCTTCTGTTGCTGTTGGAACAACGACCGGAGTCAAATCCGACCGACCGATAGGAGCCGCGACAAGGCAGAAAGAAAGCAAAGGTTGAAGGGGCTGTCTGACAGTGATAGGGCTTACTTGTTAAAACTCAGTGGTGAGGAGGCAGAGGAAAGAGAGCGAGAAATGCGCTTAAAAAGAGAGCAAGAAGAAAGTGATGATGTGTTTGCCAGAGTGTTGCAAAATGTTGAGGATTCTGAGAAGCAGCGTGAATTAGTTCCTGCTGTTCCTAAAAAGAAAGAGGGAGCAAAAACATCAGTGGGTAAGTTATGGGATGAAATTGACAGAAAAAGATATGCTGCTAGAATGGTTGGAAGATCAAACCCTGCTCCTATCACCAAGGTAAATTTGAAAAAACTAAAGAATTAATCTCAAGCTCAGCTACTTATTCATAGAGGTTTGGAGACTCAAGCCATTAATCTTGATCAAGTCTATAAGCTGCATAGAGAAGAATGGAATGAGATCAGACTTGCTGTCAGTAACTCCTCAAGTGCTGCAAAGAAAGAAGTGTTGAATGAGACTGATAGGCTATTAAAAAAGTTGGTTAATCTGCAGATACTCAGGCCAGAAGATACTGTCTGTTGGTGCATTTTGTGTGTCAGTCAGTTGGTCAAACTATTGTAATTGTCAAAGTCAATTAGTCTGCGTATGTGATGTGTTTAGTATGTATATTCGAGTCTGTAAACGAAATGTAATTATAGAATATACATAGAATACTAGGCGACATTGGTCTTGACGTCGCACTAGCGACATTGTCGTTGGGCTTGCGACGTTGGGTCAGATGTCGCATTGGGCTGGACTTGCGACGTTTGGCCTAACGTCGCAGGGCCCAGTAGGTTTGATATAAATAGCGAGTTATACTTCAGATTTAGGGTTGGACTTGGTGAGTGTATATGTGAGGCGTTTTTGTGGTGAGAGAGACAGAGAAAACGAATGTGTGGTTTGTGTTTGATTCGATTAATACGTTCATATATCTGATTGCTTGTTATTCCGCACTAGCAATTGAGCGATCCGATCAGATTTGAAGTGTACGGGACTAACAACTGGTATTAGAGCCATAGAATCAAGGATTCGTTGGTTTCGGATCGTGTTTTTGAACGTTTTCGGTTTAGAGTTTGGTGTTTTTGGTATATTAATCGCATTTTGGGGATTTGTTGCTTGAAGATTTCGTTTTCTAAAGAGTTTTTCTGGGTTTGTTCGTCGTTCGGTTTTCGAAATTCGTTAGGGTTTCGAAAAAAATTCGATTTTAGGGTTTCTGGCCGCTGCAGCCCGACTGTGCGACGTCACCTGCGACGTCACCTGCGACGTCGCTTGCGACGTTATTGATTTTGACCTTATGTGGTCTTGCGACGTAGTTAGCGACGTAGTTATTTTGACCTTAAGTGGTTACTGCGACGTAGGTTGCGACGTCGCTTGTTTCTGCGACGTTACTAGCGACGTTGGATTGCGACGTTATACACGACGTCTCATTTTCGATTCTTAATTGAGTCATCAGACTTCTGCGACGTACCGTTGCTAATTTTTTCTGCCACATTACCCTCGTTCTAGATTCGTAAAAAAAAAAAAAAAAAAAAAAAAAAAGTTTCCATAGGCTTAAAACTGTTCAATTTTAGTATGGAAAAAGTTTCATTTTACCCGGCCAGTTTTTGACGTTTTCGGACGAAATTTTGGCGGGAAAAACGCGAAATTTTTGTAATTTCAAATTTTGTTTTTAGGCTTAGAATAGCTTCATTTTAGTGTCGGAAAAGTTTCGCTGCACTCGGATATTTTTTTTTTTAATTTTCAAATCCGTTTTGGAGTGAAAATTCGTAAATGGCTTTTGGTAACAGAGTGCCTCCTTCTACATCTTTGTTCTATAGTGATTTTGCGAGTTGGAAGATTAAGTTATGCAATTTCATTGAATACAAAGATCCAAATCTGTTCAATTGGTTTAACACCATTGATCGATATGAGCAACCAAGACTCGATGGGGTGCTTAAGTCAAGAGCACAAATGTCAGTCAAGAAACGAGCAGAGTTTGATAAAGACAATAGAGCGTATGAGATGATTACCAAGTGCTTGCCAGAAGTTGTGATTAATAAATTTAAAGATCAAGCAGCAGCATCTTATAGCGGCTTACGATCAAAAGGAAAAGAAGTCAGAGGCTAATATTCAAAATCCTAGTCTCAATGATACTTCCAGATCTACTTCCAACTCAGCAGCATCTACTTCTACTAGCACTTCATATGCTTCTGATACTTCTTGTAACACCCGCGAAATTAGGACTAGTAATTAGTGCCTAATCATATGTTAATACATGTAATTAGTTCCTAGTTAGGCTAATTAATGTATCAAATTATATATATTGTTGAATATATACGAAAATGCGATTTGGTTAAATCGTACGCAATTTAAATCGAATGTATTTCGATTCAATTTAATACGGACGTTGGTGACCAATTTTATTAAATAACGTTGTTATGTCAAAAATATTATTATAATAATATTTCGTATTTATTCGTATCGTACAATCAGAAAGTTACACAATTTAAAATGTAAAACGCGCAAACTAAATAAACCAACTTACATTTATAACTCAAACGTAAACTTATTTGTAAAATAATTAAATAAAATATCGCGTAATAATTTGTATTTAAAATGTACCAATTAATATTTAAAATGATTAATTAACGTTTAAACGACGGAGCAAACGAACAACGCACGGAGAGCGGAGGCTGAAAGTTGGAGGATAACCTCCAACTCTCTCCTCTCTTTTTTCTCATTCTCCACTCAACTCTTTCTCTTTCTTCTCTCTTTTCTCTCAAAACCACCAACCAACCAAAACCCAAAAATTCTATCAAAATCGCAAAATAACAACATCAAACAACCTTGGATCATACTACTCTTTTGGAAGAAAACGACCACCGCTTCACGATCTATCATCCTATCTTTTCGGATTTTTAATCCGACACCTTGTAAGTTTCCGACAATTCCCGAAATCTCTCGTTTTTAAATGTTTTCACTTGTTAGTAGTTTGTAACAACTTATAATGTCCCTATACGGGTTGGGTAAAAGTTTTGGACCGAACGGAAACCGAAAAACTCGTTTTCGACACATTTTCCGGCCAACAGACCGCTACGTCGCAGTTGGCCCAGAATTTATGCGACGTCAGCTTCTACGTCGCAAAACCCCTCGTGACGTCGCATAGTGCGACGTCAGTCACAACGTCGCATTAAATTGCGACGTCGCATATAGCGACGTCAGCCTTAACGTCGCCAATACCTCGCCACGTCGCACTTAGCGACGCAAGCCCCTACGTCGCAGAAATCACCTACGTCGCATTAGCGACGCAGCACCCTACGTCGCATTAAATTGCGAAACGTCGCCTTTAGCGACGTCATGCTCAACGTCGCAATCCTACCTGCGACGTCGCACACAACGTCGCACAAACCAGAAAACTCAGATTTTTACTAAGTGTCGAGACCAAAAATTTAACACTCGATTTTACCCAAATTCGGATCCAGATGCGTTTTTCGTCAAAGCAATATAGTAGAAATAAAAATTTTCCAAGCTGACCTGGCAGCTCGACCCCAGCCAGGGGCTCTGCCCCTTGGACCCTGCCAGGGGCTGCCGCCCCTTGGACCTCGCTACCAGGGGCGCTGCCCCCGGACCCCCGTACTTAGATTCCGTAACGGCTTCTAAAACACAATCAAAACACATTTTTCAAGTAAGACGCCACGAAATCAAAATAATAATAATTGAGATTATTATTACAAATCCGTCACCAACGGGCCGTACACTTTTCAAATACTTAAACTTATCAACCAAATAGTGGAAATTTGGACATTATAGTTGAACGAACAACTACAAGGGTGATCTGTTGAGATACCCAATCATGATTATAACCATCGCGTGTCGTGGACACCCTCAGGTTACAAGTCTTTGGACTTCATTTCTCGGCTAATCAACTTACGTTTGTTTAAACGCACTCAGACTCAGGTGAGTCTCATAGCCCCTCTTTTACTATTTTACTCAGGGGTGTGATATACTGCTCAACTTTTAACATGTGAACGCAAGTACCAACTTTTCATATACTACATGAGTTTTTCGAAACTAATCATTTTAAAGTCCTCCGTCAGCATAGTTGTTAATACGTTGTAGCGTGAATATTAGTATATGGTACCATATAGGGTTGACCCTCCTCGTCCGGGTTAGCAAGCACTAACCGAGTAAACGGACGTACTAATATTTGGGAAGACGAATGTTGATTAGGCATTCGTGGAGGCACCTCGCCCGGAATTCTCTATAGGGGACCCGGCCCTCGAGTTAAGCTCAACTATGTGCTCATGGCTGTATACACGATGACAATCATTTAATTGCTGGATGCAATTCATTATTAAATTGCTGGATGCAATTCATTATTTAAATCTTGCGGTTCACACTATATTAACTGATTTCAAACCTGTGAGCACACCAGCTTTATAGCTGACCTTTTAGCATATATCGCAGGTACCCAGCAGTAGGATGTTTCTGCTTCAGGATTTAGCTCGAGTCAGCATACAGACGACTGAGATTTTCTTGCATTAGTATATTTTGTATAAGTACTTATGTACTGAAATCTCATTTTATTTAACTCGAGCTATGTAAAGCTTTAAACGTTGTAAACATTTCAGTTATCAAAATATTTTGTTAAAACGACGCATATAGAGTCGTTTGCTATTTATCTTTGTGCTTTGTTATTGATTAGTAATACCCAAATCAAGCTTCCGCAAATCATCAAATTTGGGGGTGTTACAGATTGGTATCAGAGCCTAAGGTTATAGTGAACTAGGTTGCATTTAGTGAGCCTAGACTATGACCATTAGGCCGTATTCCTTATTAAGTATGACTGGTTCAGTGATTACAGCATACGAGTTTAATTTAACATAGCCTGATCAACTATGTACAATTAAGCAAAGATGATGTAAGACCTGAAAGTAGTTATGGCTGAACAGGGTACAATAGAAGACTCTGACCTCGAGAGAACCGAGACTTAAACATGTTTATGCTAGACACTCAATAGGCTATATTATATAGGAGCTATATGAATATAGGCCTCAATCTTACTAACGCTTTGTCTCAGAAATGGCAAACATTCCATCAAATTCATCTCGTTCTCAATCCGGGTCGCAGAACCCAAGGGTAGCAAGGAGGAACTCCAGGTTGCCTCGAGCTGGCCCGTACCCCACTCACTCCACCTTACCAGCTTTAGCCGCTAGGGTGAATCAACACGAGCAACGACTTCGTACCATGGATGTCGTGTTGCAGGAAACCAACGAAAACTGGAGACTTACATCCCTTGAACGCATAGAACAAGTCTCCGACGATCTTGAAACCACTAACAACAACATGGATGTCCTTCGCAACCAAATAATAGAAATAAGGGTGGAAAATGCCCTTCTGCAACAAAGGATGGATGAATGTGTGCAACGCTCACTTGAGGCAGAAGAATATGCGCGTGGACTAACACAACGACTTGCACTAGCAGAAGACAACGCCCGACAAGCTAGCAGGCTTGCAAACACTGTGGACCGTCTTGTCACGATGATGGAACAAATTAATCTACGTTAAGACTAGTGTAGTCTTTGCCTTGTAATCTACTCTATAATTCAGTCGGATGTAACAATTCCCGACATCTTTTGTAATACATCTGTAGGATGTAACCTTTGAACTCGTACTATCTATTAAATATTCCTTGCTGTTTTCGACTCATATTAATTGCCATTATTCCTGTTGATGTTATGTATTACTACTTTTATACATGCACATCTGAGATAAATACAACTTTCTTGCAAAATCTCATGTATCTTCATTTCTTTTATTGAAGAATCATGCCGCCAAAGACCAGACCTTACACCGATGCACAGATTACCTCACTCATAACCCAGGCTGTTACTGAAGCCTTAGCTCGGAATACCCCACCAAACTCCACCAGAAACAGCGATACCGCTGGAACCTCTGCCACCAAACCTTGTTCTTACAAGGACTTCCAAAGCTGCAAACCCTCGAGTTTCAAGGGTTCTGAAGGAGCCATCGGACTGATTAGATGGTTCGAGAAAATGGAAACTGTTTTCCGTGTCAGCAAATGCGCGGAGAACGACAAAGTAAACTTCGCCACCTGCTCTCTTGAAGATGATGCCCACTCTTGGTAGAATTCATATACCCAATCAGTGGGTGCTGACATTGCCTACCAAATCACTTGGGAGGATTTGAAAGCCAAACTCACTGCCAAATACTGCTCGATCGCCAAACTCCAAAAGCTAGATGAGGAGTTTTGGAATTTGAAGGTTCAGGGTGGTGACATCGATGGTTATACCACCAGGTTTCAACAACTAGCTGCCCTCCGCCCAGCTATGGTAAGCACTGAACCTGATAAAATCAGGAAGTACGCCCTTGGTCTCCCTGATTTTGTTCGGGGACACGTCATCTCTTCCAAACCAACCACCATTGACGGTGCAATCTCATTGGCCCAAGACCTGATGTCTATGAGCCAAGATTCTGAACCACCCACTTCATCCTCCCAAAACAACAAACGCAAGTGGTCTGACCACCACAACAACTCCTCCAACCAACAAAACAAGAAACCTGACACCATCAAAGCCTACAGCACCACCACTGACATCATCCGGGGTTACACTGGGAGCAAACCATATTGTCCCAAGTGCAGCCGTCACCATGAGGGTTCCTGTGGTCCCTTTTGCAACAACTGCAAGAGGTACGGCCACCTCACCAAAGATTGCCGCTCTCCTACCAACAACAATTCCAATAACAACACCAGACCACCCAAAGTATGCTTTGAGTGTGGAAAACCCGGGCATTTCAGAGACTCGTGCCCAAAACTGAAGAACAACAATAACAACAACCGCAACAACAACAACAACACCCGCAGCAGAGCTTTCGTCATCAAATCTGGGGACGCCTGCCAAGACCCGAATGTGGTCTCGGGTATGTTCCTCCTCAACAACTTAACTGCTTCTGTTCTATTTGATACTGGTGCTGATAGAAGCTTTATCTCCGATGATTTTTGCCCATTACTTGACATCACTCCTGTTGCCTTAGATGTTAAGTACACTGTAGAGCTAGCCAATGGAAAACTTGTAGAAACCACCAGTGTGATACCTAATTGCACTTTAAACCTAGCTGACGAAACCTTTTCGATCGACCTTATACCCATTGAAATCGGAAGTTTCGACGTCATCATTGGAATGGACTGGTTGTCCAAACATCGAGCTGAAATTGTTTGTCACGATAAAATCGTCCGTATCCCACTCGCTGTTGGTGGAACCTTGATCATACAGGGGGAGACCGGTGGGACGGGACTCAATATAATCTCCTGCTTAAAAACCCGAAAATTTCTGAGAAAGGGTTACCCTGCCATACTCGCACACATCTCAGATAAGAAGTCGGAGGAGAAGCGACTTGGGGATGTGCCAATTGTTAGAGACTTTCCCGAAGTCTTTCCAAAAGAACTACCTGGTCTACCTCCGCTTAGACAGGTTGAGTTCTCAATCGATCTCGTGCCGGGTGCCGCACCGGTGGCCCGCGCACCATACCGTTTAGCCCCATCCGAACTTCAGGAGTTGTCCTCTCAGTTACAGGAACTTCTGGATCGAGGATTCATTAGACCGAGTTCGTCACCTTGGGGAGCTCCGGTCTTATTTGTCAAAAAGAAGGACGGGTCATTCAGAATGTGCATCGACTACCGAGAGTTGAACAAATTGACCGTCAAGAACCGTTATCCGCTCCCTCGCATTGATGATTTATTCGACCAACTTCAGGGTTCAAGTTTCTACTCAAAGATCGACCTGCGATCAGGTTATCATCAGTTACGAGTTCGCGACACCGATATTCCAAAAACTGCATTCAGGACTCGTTACGGGCACTACGAATTTCAAGTGATGCCCTTTGGTCTAACCAACGCACCGGCTGTATTCATGGATCTCATGAACCGGGTGTGCAAACCCTACCTCGACAAGTTTGTCATTGTCTTTATCGATGACATACTCATTTACTCGCGCAACGAGCAGGAACATGCGCAACACCTCAAAACCATCCTTGAACTTCTTAGACACGAGGAGCTTTATGCAAAATTCTCTAAGTGTGAGTTCTGGATCCAAACTGTTCAATTTCTTGGTCACGTGATCGACAGTCAGGGAATTCACGTTGACCCATCAAAGATCGAGGCTATCAAAGACTGGCAAGCACCCACCTCTGCAACTGAAGTACGACAATTCTTGGGTCTTGCTGGGTACTATCGGCGATTTATCGAAAATTTCTCCAAAATAGCTCAACCACTCACGGTACTGACTCAGAAGGACAAAAGGTTCGATTGGACCGATAAACAAGAGTCAGCGTTCCAACTTCTGAAACAAAAGCTTTGCAGTGCTCCAATTCTATCCTTACCCGAAGGCACCGATGACTTCGTGGTATATTGCGATGCTTCTCACCAAGGTCTCGGTTGCGTGTTAATGCAATGAGATAAAGTCATTGCTTACGCCTCACGACAGCTGAAAATTCACGAAAAGAACTACACCACTCATGATCTCGAGCTTGGAGATGTCGTTTTTGCTCTCAAAATCTGGAGACATTATCTCTACGGCACTAAGTGCACCATCTTTACCGACCACAAAAGTCTCCAACATATATTCGATCAGAAGGATCTCAATATGAGGCAACGTCGATGGGTCGAGTTGCTTACCGATTACGATTGCGAGATCAAGTACCATCCAGGGAAGGCTAATGTTGTAGCCGATGCCCTCAGCCGAAAGGAACGACCAAAACCACTTCGAGTCCGAGCCCTCAGTATGACCATCCATAACGATCTTACTATTCAAATTCATACCGCTCAGATCGAAGCCCTGAAATCTGAACACATCAAAAATGAAGCCTTACGGGGTATTGACAAACAATTCGAAATCAGACCTAACGGGATTAGGTGCTTCTCAAACCGAATCTGGTTGCCTAGTTTTGGGAACCTCCGAGACTTGGTGATGGACGAGGCTCACAAGTCTAAATATTCTATTCATCCGGGATCCGATAAGATGTACCACGGCATCAAGGAATTTTACTGGTGGCCGAACATGAAAGCCGAAATCGCCACTTATGTCAGCAAGTGTCTTACTTGCTCGAAGGTCAAAACCGAACATCAGAAACCTCCTGGTTTACTCCAACAACCTGAAATCCCTGAATGGAAATGGGATCAAATTGCCATGGATTTCATAACCAAACTACCCAAGTCGTCGAACGGTTGCGATACCATTTGGGTGATCGTTGACCGCCTCACCAAATCTGCTCATTTCCTGGCAATCAAGGAAAGCGATAAAATGGAACGCCTTACACAGATATACATCAAGGAAATCGTTTCTCATCACGGTGTTCCAATCTCGATCATCTCTGACAGAGATGCCCGTTTCACCTCTCACTTTTGGCAATCACTTCAAAAAGCTTTGGGTACCCGTCTCGATATGAGTACCGCGTACCATCCTCAAACCGATGGCCAAAGTGAACGAACCATTCAAACCTTGGAAGATATTCTACGCGCCTGCGTAGTTGATTTCGGTACAAACTGGGAAAAACATCTACCGTTGTGCGAATTCTCGTACAATAACAGCTATCACGCCAGCATTAAGGCTGCACCTTTTGAGGCACTGTACGGTCGTAAGTGCCGATCACCGATCTGTTGGACTGAAGTGGGAGATAGTCAACTCACTGGTCCTGAACTCATTCACGCCACCACTGAGAAAATTGTGGAAATCCAAAACAGACTCAAAGCCGCACGTGATCGTCAGAAAAGTTATGCTGACGTGAGACGCAAACCACTCGAGTTCCAAGTTGGGGATCGAGTACTCTTAAAAGTATCGCCTTGGAAAGGCGTCATCCGTTTTGGCAAACGCGGGAAGTTGAATCCCCGGTACATCGGGCCTTTTGAGATCCTCGAACGGATTGGCCCCGTAGCTTATCGATTGCAGCTGCCATCCGAACTCAGCAGCGTGCACCCTACTTTTCATATTTCAAATCTGAAGAAGTGTCTATCTGATGAGACACTTATCATTCCATTAGATGAAATTCGTGTTGACGATAAACTTCACTTCGTTGAGGAACCCGCTGAAATTATGGACCGTGAGGTCAAACAACTGAAACAAAGTCGTATTCCAATCGTCAAGGTCAGATGGAATTCGCGGCGTGGTCCGGAATTCACCTGGGAACGGGAAGACCAAATGCGACTCAAATATCCTCAACTCTTTACTGATTCCACATCAAACACGACTTCGAGCTAAATTTTGGGACGAAATTCTTCTAATAGGGGGAGAATGTAACACCCGCGAAATTAGGACTAGTAATTAGTGCCTAATCATATGTTAATACATGTAATTAGTTCCTAGTTAGGCTAATTAATGTATCAAATTATATATATTGTTGAATATATACGAAAATGCGATTTGGTTAAATCGTACGCAATTTAAATCGAATGTATTTCGATTCAATTTAATACGGACGTTGGTGACCAATTTTATTAAATAACGTTGTTATGTCAAAAATATTATTATAATAATATTTCGTATTTATTCGTATCGTACAATCAGAAAGTTACACAATTTAAAATGTAAAACGCGCAAACTAAATAAACCAACTTACATTTATAACTCAAACGTAAACTTATTTGTAAAATAATTAAATAAAATATCGCGTAATAATTTGTATTTAAAATGTACCAATTAATATTTAAAATGATTAATTAACGTTTAAACGACGGAGCAAACGAACAACGCACGGAGAGCGGAGGCTGAAAGTTGGAGGATAACCTCCAACTCTCTCCTCTCTTTTTTCTCATTCTCCACTCAACTCTTTCTCTTTCTTCTCTCTTTTCTCTCAAAACCACCAACCAACCAAAACCCAAAAATTCTATCAAAATCGCAAAATAACAACATCAAACAACCTTGGATCATACTACTCTTTTGGAAGAAAACGACCACCGCTTCACGATCTATCATCCTATCTTTTCGGATTTTTAATCCGACACCTTGTAAGTTTCCGACAATTCCCGAAATCTCTCGTTTTTAAATGTTTTCACTTGTTAGTAGTTTGTAACAACTTATAATGTCCCTATACGGGTTGGGTAAAAGTTTTGGACCGAACGGAAACCGAAAAACTCGTTTTCGACACATTTTCCGGCCAACAGACCGCTACGTCGCAGTTGGCCCAGAATTTATGCGACGTCAGCTTCTACGTCGCAAAACCCCTCGTGACGTCGCATAGTGCGACGTCAGTCACAACGTCGCATTAAATTGCGACGTCGCATATAGCGACGTCAGCCTTAACGTCGCCAATACCTCGCCACGTCGCACTTAGCGACGCAAGCCCCTACGTCGCAGAAATCACCTACGTCGCATTAGCGACGCAGCACCCTACGTCGCATTAAATTGCGAAACGTCGCCTTTAGCGACGTCATGCTCAACGTCGCAATCCTACCTGCGACGTCGCACACAACGTCGCACAAACCAGAAAACTCAGATTTTTACTAAGTGTCGAGACCAAAAATTTAACACTCGATTTTACCCAAATTCGGATCCAGATGCGTTTTTCGTCAAAGCAATATAGTAGAAATAAAAATTTTCCAAGCTGACCTGGCAGCTCGACCCCAGCCAGGGGCTCTGCCCCTTGGACCCCGCCAGGGGCTGCCGCCCCTTGGACCTCGCTACCAGGGGCGCTGCCCCCGGACCCCCGTACTTAGATTCCGTAACGGCTTCTAAAACACAATCAAAACACATTTTTCAAGTAAGACGCCACGAAATCAAAATAATAATAATTGAGATTATTATTACAAATCCGTCACCAACGGGCCGTACACTTTTCAAATACTTAAACTTATCAACCAAATAGTGGAAATTTGGACATTATAGTTGAACGAACAACTACAAGGGTGATCTGTTGAGATACCCAATCATGATTATAACCATCGCGTGTCGTGGACACCCTCAGGTTACAAGTCTTTGGACTTCATTTCTCGGCTAATCAACTTACGTTTGTTTAAACGCACTCAGACTCAGGTGAGTCTCATAGCCCCTCTTTTACTATTTTACTCAGGGGTGTGATATACTGCTCAACTTTTAACATGTGAACGCAAGTACCAACTTTTCATATACTACATGAGTTTTTCGAAACTAATCATTTTAAAGTCCTCCGTCAGCATAGTTGTTAATACGTTGTAGCGTGAATATTAGTATATGGTACCATATAGGGTTGACCCTCCTCGTCCGGGTTAGCAAGCACTAACCGAGTAAACGGACGTACTAATATTTGGGAAGACGAATGTTGATTAGGCATTCGTGGAGGCACCTCGCCCGGAATTCTCTATAGGGGACCCGGCCCTCGAGTTAAGCTCAACTATGTGCTCATGGCTGTATACACGATGACAATCATTTAATTGCTGGATGCAATTCATTATTAAATTGCTGGATGCAATTCATTATTTAAATCTTGCGGTTCACACTATATTAACTGATTTCAAACCTGTGAGCACACCAGCTTTATAGCTGACCTTTTAGCATATATCGCAGGTACCCAGCAGTAGGATGTTTCTGCTTCAGGATTTAGCTCGAGTCAGCATACAGACGACTGAGATTTTCTTGCATTAGTATATTTTGTATAAGTACTTATGTACTGAAATCTCATTTTATTTAACTCGAGCTATGTAAAGCTTTAAACGTTGTAAACATTTCAGTTATCAAAATATTTTGTTAAAACGACGCATATAGAGTCGTTTGCTATTTATCTTTGTGCTTTGTTATTGATTAGTAATACCCAAATCAAGCTTCCGCAAATCATCAAATTTGGGGGTGTTACACTTCTCATACTGCTCATACAGCTCCTTCAAAGGCTACTGAGGACCATGCTAAAATCTTTACAGCTTTCCTCAACTCTTATGAGAATTTTCTTTCCAAGAAGGCTAGTACTCTACAGCTTACTGAAGAAGACTTTGAACAGATCGATTCTAATGATCTCGAGCAAATGGACATCAAATGGAGCATGGCCATGATAACCCAAAGGACAAAGAAATTTCTTCAGAGAACGGGCAATAAGGACCTGGATGATGATGGTGATACAGGTCTTGGTTTTAATAAAAGCAAGGTGAAGTGTAAAATGTGTCAGAGTTATGGACACTTTGCTAAGGAATGTGTGGAGAATAAAAATCCCTCATCTGGATTCACTACACCTTCAGCTCCTAAGACTCCAGAGAATAACACAACATCACAGGCAATGACAGTGTATTCTCAGGGAATATTTGATTTTAGTGCACTTCAAGGAGAGGTTCAACACAGTGCGCTTTTGGCAAAGATACATGCGGTACATGATGAACCTGAGGTACCCATAAACTGTGTTTCCTGTTTTACATTGACTGAATCTCTTGAGAATTATCAATATGACAATTTAGAGTTGCGAGAAAAAGTTGTCAAACTTACTGAATCAAACAATTTTCTTAAAGCTAATGAGAAACTTTATGATAACAAAATTGAGGCATATAAGTTAGACACACAAACTTATAAAGCAAAAGTCTTTAGTCAACAAGATGCAATTAATAGTTATCTTGCTGAAATTGAATTGTTGAATAAAGAGCTTTTTGATTTAAAAAGTGAGTACGATAACCATAAAAGCAAAATTTTAGGTTCTTCATCCGCAACTTTTGTCTTTAATGAAATCGTTAATAAGCAAGGGACATGCGGTAAAAAGAAGGCAGGACTTGGTTATAATCAAGTACCACCACCTTCCCACGCCGAATACTGTCCTACGCCTGTTAAGGAAGGTCTTGAAGAGATTCCAGTTGATTATATGAAGCTTTATGGTATTAAAGCTAAAGAAGCTAAGCAAAACAAACAGGCAAAGGAGAAAACTATAAGGCCAGAGTATCCTTTACCTAAGTTTGTTAAGTCTGATAGTGCACCTCCAGTTCGTGTTGAGGAGGTCGTTGAGGTAGAAGATATACCTGAAGAGTCTACCATTAAGGTTGAGAAAATAAATGTCAAACCTGAAAATTTCATCATTACAACTGAAAATGATGATTGTTTTAAATGCAAAGGCAAAGCTAAGGTTGACAATGAATCCTCAAAAGTTGTAGTTGATAAATCTGAAAAGAATAAACCTTCAAAATCAACTAACTCAACCTCAGGAACATCTACTTCAACATGTCCACCTAAGAGTGCATGTTCAACAAATGTTCTTGTTAATAGACCTTCTGTGTATTGTCCTCCATCGAAACGATTTGAGGGAACTCATTGGAATAAATCTTATGTTGAGAGACGTTCTTGTTTCCATTGTGGACAACAAGGACATATAATTAGGGATTGTCGGTTATTATCCCTAGATAGGTTTGGTAGAGGGATGTCAAGAACTTCCTACTTTAGGAATTCTTATTCAAAATCGTTTTCTAGGCGTGCTTCGTATTCGCCTATATCAAGATATGCATTCTCTTCTCCAAAACCCGTGGCTAGAGTAAACAAAGTTGTACCTAGTAAACCTCAAGTTCAACAGCACAACATTGTTGAAAACAACTCATCTGAACCTACAAAGGTTTGGAAACCCAAATCCACAAACAACGCATCAATGAAATCTTCTGAGTTTTTAAAATATCATAAACTCATTGATGTGATGGTTATGGATGATCATGGACAACCTAAGTCTATCAAGGCTTGGGTGTCCCATAAGTACTAACGTTTAATTGTTTGTGGTGGTGCAGTCAGGTTTTAATAGCTAATATTTTTAGTGACTGCAAGGATGTGGACATTTTTGAAAGATTTTGTCATGGTGGTTATGTGTGATGAGTTGTGATTTGGATGAGTATATTGAAGTTTCGAGGTGGTAAAAGCGTTAAAAGGATTTGATTTGACTTGATATGTGATTTTGAAAAAAAATTTTAAAATTAAATTATTAGTGCAACAGCCATTCTTTATACTTTTTAGTATCAAAGAAATGCAATGTTGCGAAATTTATTCAATTAAAAAAAAATACAAAAATATGTTTAATGTTTAAGGGGAGTATTTTTGGATTGGATATAAGAATTTGCTGTTCAGGGGGAGTAATTCTGAATATTAAAAATTCTGATTAGTTAATTCAGAAATGTGAACAACAAGATTCTTAATTCTTGAAAAGATGTTGGATTGTGTGTCTGTAAAACAACTTGGGATATGATAGTACATCGGGTGACATGCATAAAAATGGAAATTTTAAGGTTTATGTTTGATGTGTCAGTAGGTTTATCTGGTATATTTAACACATCTTTTATAAACATTGGCTTCATTATATGATGTATCGGTAGGCATGGTACACACCGGTTTGTGAGTGAGTAAGAAGTAATAATTAAAACTTGTCTATTACTTTGTGAAAAATGTTATATGATGTATGACATAAGTCTTAATTGATAAATGGAGGTACTGCCATACACTGTCATAATCATTATGTAAATGCAAAATGGCATATAGTAATAATATGATTATTCGCCTAACTAATGGTGACTATTGTTGTACTCACGTACAGACCTGAATCCATTAGTTATGCAAATAGTCTCAAACTTGTTATGTTCATACTAAGGGACCCTCTGTTTTACTAATTACAGATCTGGGGCCACTAGTATCTTCATAATCAGTTTGATGTATGCCTAAATATAAATATCAAGTGTATGTTACGAGAAAACCGAGATTCACTTAGTCTTGTAATCTCTACCTTGTGTGAATATGCAGTGTTTGTTTTACTGAAGTTTATCAGTATATCATAAAATAGGTTTCACAAAATTAATATTCATACTAACAATAAAGGTTAGTTCACAGATACGGATGTAACATGTTTAAGTGGACAAACAATACCGATGATCGTCTTGAACAAATTTTTATAAAAGGTGCTTTAAATATGTCAAGTAAATTTAAAGTGGACAAATATACTGGTAATCGAAATAACACTTACTATTTCCTAATAATTGCATGTTGGCCTGATATGATCCCTATGCAGATCTAAAACAATTCTATCCTCAATTTATGTTAATCTTTGTTCTTTGTTTTTCATTTATAAAGTAAAATACAAAAAGATTTTATTTCTATGTTATTTTCTTCAATATCACATATCTTGTTAAAGTCAAATATTGAAGATGTAAAGGATGTCGGTTATTCTCCAAAGATTGTGAAGATAATTCTATCGGAGAAGCTGCTGATGATTGAGAGATGGTCACTGAGTTTGAAGATCTTATTGTATGATAAATTTGTGCCAGTCACATGAATTTGGACACCAAGATTTCTTTAAAGACCATGCTATCTCAAAGGGGGAGTTTCTGATTGTCAAAGACATGAAAGAGTTTGTTGATGAAGACTAATTGAAGATTTATTTGACCAAGCTGCTGACAAGGGGGAGTTTGTTGGTGCATTTTGTGTGTCAGTCAGTTGGTCAAACTATTGTAATTGTCAAAGTCAATTAGTCTGCGTATGTGATGTGTTTAGTATGTATATTCGAGTCTGTAAACGAAATGTAATTATAGAATATACATAGAATACTAGGCGACATTGGTCTTGACGTCGCACTAGCGACATTGTCGTTGGGTTTGCGACGTTGGGTCAGATGTCGCATTGGGCTGGACTTGCGACGTTGGGCCTAACGTCGTAGGGCCCAGTAGGTTTGATATAAATAGCGAGTTATACTTCAGATTTAGGGTTGGACTTGGTGAGTGTATATGTGAGGCGTTTTTGTGGTGAGAGAGACAGAGAAAACGAATGTGTGGTTTGTGTTTGATTCGATTAATATGTTCATATGTCTGATTGCTTGTTATTCCGCACTAGCAATTGAGCGATCCGATCAGATTCGAAGTGTACGGGACTAACACTGTCATACATGGCGAAGAGATAGTTCAGCCACCAAGCCCGAGGTATAGATCAGGTACTAGCATCATTGTCGCGCCTTGATCCGACATGGTCATCTTCGCAACAGAAGGAGGCAACGGCAGTGGGGTAGTTTTAAATTTGTAATGTTGGGGACCTAACTTTACTACGGCTGTATAGCAGCAGTATGACCTAGGGTCGTTCTTCAAGCTAATCGTATTGTGAAACAGAAGTATCGGGACAAATTGTTCAGTTTAGTGATGGGTTTTAAAATGGTTTGAGTGGGGGTTTTTGTTACTTAGGTCCGTAAATTAAAACAATTAAATAAAAAGTAAATAAACAGAAAATAGAAATAGGGATGTAATCAGTATGGAGGGGATGTGTTTGTTATGAATTCGTTAGTTTATGCGGGGATGATGCTAGGGTTTTCATATGAAAACATCTTTTAAAGGTATGTGTCCTACCTGAGCTCAGTTGATCGCAGTGTAAACAGTAGCACCCTACTGATTGGGGAGAGCAACCAGTATGTCACTGAGTACTAGGCCAGATTGAGTCTGATCGGAGGAGGATGCTCAACCCTTCAACGCTATCCAGTGACGTAGTAACGACCCTTCTTGGAATGTTAATTTCTGGGTGCATGAGATAGAGTAGCATACCCACTAAGGTTTCGACCTTTCTTAACACTATGGGGACAACGAAGTCAGGCAGGGCATTTAAGATTAAGACTTGGATTGGTGACTGTTAACTTTACATTAATGGTTATGGATTAGTCCAGAGCTTTTATCACGGTGTACAGGGAAATTTATGCATTTCCACAGTTTTCCAAACCCGAGAGGTACTAACGGTGTACAGTGCAGTTAAGCATTTCCACAGCTTTCCAGGTCCTGGGTTTACTAACGGTGTACAGTGCGATTAAGCATTTCCACAGCTTTGATTTCTAACTAGGATGTGATACAGTCTTCGACCACCGGAATTTCCTTAGCTTCCACGTATTTGTACTCCACCAGTGGTGTTTCCAACTCTATACGAAGTACAGTGCCATTTGCTGTGGTCTTTCCGGTATCACATACTTTGCGGTCACTCTAGACTATTTTAAACTAAGTTTGTATTAAAGTTCAACGATCTATGATATAAACCAGCCCTCACTATTCCCAATAAATCCCTGATTGATTCATGGTGTACTATACAAAAGGTTTAAACAGTATTTCCACAGTTACACATTTCAGACCATGTTTACAGTTTCCAAAAACATAGATAGGTAGTGACCGTTTGATCAAGGTTCGTGACTCCTTGTCATAAAGGTTCTAATCACATTTATTTGGAGGAAAGGCGATATAGTTTAGGTTTAAAAATCATAAATGTAAAGTAACAGTACACCTGGTTTTCAATCGTATATTAAAGCAGCATCACCCCACACATATATAAACTAACTACATCATAACAAACACACAGGGTAACTACTCACTACGCATAATAACATGTCCTAAATCTAGCATAATAAACATAGCAGTCATCATTATAACAGATAAGGAAAGAAGTAACCGTTAATAAAGCGTAGATCGAATAAGCGTTAGAGAGAGAGTACAAGCAGAATCTCCACAATATCTTCGACAATATTACAAGGAAAGCCCCTGAACTATTCCCTATGCTATTACAAAAGTAGCCCCTCCGTTAGTTTCAGTTAAATATTAACTGAGAACTAACTGATGTTAACCCTAATTCTAGAGAGAAAAAAAAAAGAAGAGAGAGAGAGAGAGTAGAGAGAGAGAGAGTGTGTGAGAGAGAAAGTGAGAGTGAGGAAATGAGTGAAATGATGAATTGTGTGTTGAAATGGGGAGGTGATGACCCCTATTTATAGTGAAAGCCTCAAACCACACGTACAAATCGCAAAGCAGCACGTACAAGTAAACGAAGCAAATACGGGGGAAGGAGGGGCCGTATACGGCCTACCTAGGGTCATATATGGTATGCCTAGGGCCGTATACGGTCTTGGTAGGGCCGTATACGGTCTCCAGGGCCGTATTCGGTCCCCGTCTGATTTCGTTCGTTGCTTAAAACGTCTGTATCTCCTTCGTTACACGTCCGTTTGACCTGATTCTTTCGCCTATGATCTCGTAATTCAATTACGCTTCTAATGATATCAATTTCATGGAAATTGTATGTGTAGAGATCGGGCATAGCCAGAATGACTTTATAGGTGTCAGTAATCATCCTGTCTTCTTCGTTCTTTATCTGATTTGCATGATTCTTGATTCCCCCGTCTCGTTTTTACCTGTTACATCATACCATAAGGTTAGAATGTGTTTATCATAAGGTAAATAGGAGTGTGAGAATTGCTTGTTGTTTATTCGCTCTTTTTTGCTCGTTATTTGGACGTTTTTAGTGATTTTTGTAGCAACGTCTATATTTTGAGTACTTTAGTGAATTTTAGTAAATAATGAATGTTTTGGAATGTTTTCACTAAAGATGTGCCCAAACAGTGTGGAATATTGTACTTAAAAACATGACTTTTTGCGTCACATCAAGTTATCTCACACTTAGACGTTGCTTGTCCTCAAGCAACACTCAGTTTTTGAAAACATTTTAAAACATTTTTAGAACGAGTCACAACATTTCTAAGAGTTACCACTTCCAGATATAAGTAAGATAATATCAGAATATATGGAAAGATAAGATGATCCTTCCTTAAACAAGAAAAGATTCTCTTAGGCATACATCTAAATCTCATGATCCTGGAGTACACATGTCTAGGCGATCTCACAAAAGTTGGTCACTCAATTCACTCAAAGTGTATCGGGTTTCCTATCAATCTAGAACAAACAAAATCGCTCAAATAGCCAGTCATGCAGCACTCATCGTCATAGGCTTGATCGAGAATCGGATCTCCACCACTTAGGTGAGGACGGTGCTAATTATCTTAAGACATTCATGAGGGTTGTAGTGTTTGGTGAGGGTAAAAGGGTATGGATAGTGGTATATAAAGGTTATAAGGGTTGATTATCTTTAAAACAACTGAGATCATGAACAACTTTATTCAGAGTGGAAAGGAGATAGCTGTTGGTCTTCTATCAGAATCTTCTTGCGAGGATGATACTTTGAAGGACTTTTAAGCTTTATTCTTTTGCGAGACTATTTTTTTCTTTTCTTTTCATTTTTTTTTTTTTTTGCTTTTATACTTTTCTATTTTCTTCTTTTGATTATTTCAGAAGTCCCTTATCTTGAATACTTCGAGTCCTTTCGCGGTGTCAATTTTACACACCAAGGATCCTCAGGGGAGATGACTTTTGGAGGACACAAAGGGGTACGATAAGTGAGGTGGAAATTCCAAAAGATGTTCTTCATAACCTCAGAAATTCTAAGATAAGTTTTGGGGATACTTTAGGAAGTAGGGTTTTAATATGAGGGTTTTATGAAATGAAAGGTTTAGGCTCAACAGGGTTTACTAGGCGGATCATCGATACTAAAAATGAGTATCGGAAGGGTTTTGGGCTTGAAGAGATACGTAAAAAGGGGGTTGTATCCTAGGGAATGTCAAGGTCATCTAATTGCACCTATATCGCGTACGGTACACACCAATGCGGTCTCGAAGCGTATGTCAAGAGCAAGTTCTAATTCAGAGATGCATGCATCGGCACACACAAGAAATGAATAGTGAAGCATTAAAGATGAATGCTATTAGGCTAAAGATACCTCACTGCAAATAGGGTTGTATGTGCTTCGTCATGCTCCTATTAGACTATCATATCTTGCTTAAGAAATTTCAACCTTATTTTCCCTAGATTCCGAAATATATTACTCATATTTGAAAATAGCTCATCTCAAAAGATATTTTGACTCAAAATAGTAGAGATAATCGAGAGATTTAGCTCATACTTTTTAATTTTCTTGAAAAATGTTTGAAAAATTTGAGGAACATTTTATGAGTTTACTATTTTCGGACATTAAAAATCATTAAAAACTAACAAAGGTATTCTATACCTGCTATCCCACACTTAGAGGAACATTGTCCCTAATGTTCTCTTGAGTTGAGATTTACTGGAAGTAAAATCCCACACTTAGAGTTTGAACATGTAAGAAAATGTTTATCAAGTGTTTGTTTTGGGCTGGAATCCCACACTTAGTGATAAGCTTAGGATAGAGTATAGATTACTTTAACAAACTAACAAAGCAAATAATATACAGAATCTTAAACAAAAGAGAGTAAAGGGTTATGACACTCCCCAGATAGCGAGCTGCAATGAAGCTGAGAATCTGAATTTGCTGAAAAGGGACGTTGTCATGATCTTTTTCTGTATTCATGAAGAACGGCTTGGCTTCAAGCGTCTTGCTATTGGTTTTCTTTATCCATCAATTTCCTTGTGAATTAATCTCGTAAGTGTGAACATGTTGGTCGTACCATTTTACAAACTCAAAGTATTTTGCAAATTAAATGACAAATCACTGTCTCAGAATTTGAAAAGATGTTTTCTACTACAAATTAGTTTTCTAAAACATGTGTTTTTTTTTCGAGTTCGAGCATAATGCATAAAAGTAGTATGCAAGAACCTCAAATGATCAAAACACATGACATATCATTTTTCAAATTGATTTCCTATTTTCTGAGACGAGTGCTTGTTTGCAAATGAGTTGTAATATCAGAAAGTTTTTCATACAGTAGTTTTTGGGTACGATCAAGTGTGAAGGATAGTCAGAGATTTTCTTCACTTATTGACACTATTCTCTCTACACGTCTTATTGCACGGGTTACCTCTCGAGAAGCGTTGCTTTTAGAGTCGAGAGCTCGACTTTGCCCTTCCTTCAGATTTAGTTGGTGCTGGAACCTCTAGGGCCGAAAGTGCTCAGAAGTGGAACCCTGGGATTGCGTGGGTAGATCCTCAGAAAATGGTGAGTGATGATATCGACGATGTTTGGAATCTTAGATGAAAAGATGGGGAAGCTTTGAAGATGTTGCTCAGCAACCCTTTTCATGTGTAGGATATCCCAAGTAATCTCCTTTACTGTTTTGGAGATAGTTCCGCGGGAATCTACAAAAGAGAATCCATCGGCCTTTATCATCTCTCGTTCAGGATGCTGTTGTCTGAGTGAGTCCATGAATCTATAGAACTGCAGATGTAAAGTCTCGTGATCTGCAATACCGAAGTTTCCTCCGAGTTCTCGGATAGACTCATGAATACCCTGGATGAGATGGGTCTGATAATGGGAAAACGTGAGGTTGGAGTTCTTAAAGATATTGTTCACTATGTCGTAAACCTCACGTAATCCGTAGTTGAATATCTGCCCATTCTCTTCCTCAGGAACCTCAGCGAAGATTTCCTTGACTCAATCAGTGAGGAAGTTCGCGATGTTAACCATCGAACCTTCAGTTATGGAGGAAGGGATGTCACACGTTCTTTCATCAAAAATCACATACTTGAGATCTTCGGCAATCTTGTGAGCATGGTACTCCACCGTACAATCGATATAGAACCTGTGGGAAGAAGTCTCATCGATGTGATCATTCCTAGCCATAGAATTCATCAGTCCCCTGAGATCGTTCATCAACCGGATGTCTATGTCTGCGTCAGGATTCCCAGTGGCATTGTACATATTGCCGCGGTAAGAATTTAAGAACTCATTCTGCTCGGCGGAATATGGAAATGCGGATCTGATCAGTGTGTCATAGATCTTCCTGTACATGCGTCTTTGGTCTTCAAAGAACTCCAGCTCCTCTGGTGTTGGTCCAGTAGTGTGGTGCTCTCGTAGCAGCTGAGCAGCGAGGTCTTCGGCAAAGGCATTTAGGCGGTTGTGGAAGAATCGTGGATCTAGGTTGTGGCTGGATTGATACACTTCAGACTCGGCCTCAAGTTCTTCAATTAGGTATCTTTGACGTGGAGTGTATTCATTAGTAGAGTTAATGATAATGCCTATCATAGTCGGGATATCATTTTCAAAGTCTTAGATGGCACTTATCATTTCCTCATGATTTGAGATAGTCGGGATTTGGGGAGAAGCGGGAACAGCTGAAGGTGCAGGAAGATCAAAAGACCGGATATCTATCGGAATGTCAGTATAGATGACATCGTCCTCGTCACTTTCCTCAGCTGGAGTATCCCTAGCCTGTAAATCAGGGAACTCAACAGTATCGGATGGTGGTAAGGTGTCATCAGTAATCTGAGATATCGGCTGAGAGGAATCCATCTCAATGTCTTTTTCTTCCTGAGAATCAGAATCACGGCTAGATCCAGAAGTGATTCCATTCTCGAACTGACTTCGAGGTGCAGATGCGTCAAAGGTTTGAATCCTTTGGGGAAGTCGGGATGCTTTATATGCTGCAATCTTTCTCAAGAGTTTGTCTCGAAGCTCCGGGTGCTGTGCGGATAATGCTATAGTTTTCTCAATATTCAGCAGAGCGTCAAGTCAGGGAGACACGAGAGGTTTGGTGGGATCAATAGCTGATGCAATGAGTTTCTCCATGGTTTGACCAAATTCTGCATCATGAGAGTAATCAGTCGGTGGATCTTCTTCTGACTCACTCTATGACAAAGGGATGAAGTTCTCGAAGTTCTCAATCTGCATAATCTCTGCTGTCGACAAGCGGGAATCAGGAAGTGACTGATAAGGCCGTGTGGACTTATATACTTCATCACGCTCTGATTCTTCCTGTTCTTCCTTTGATTCTTCCATTTCTTCTGGTTCCGTTTCTTCCATATCCTCTTCCTCTGGTTCTGTTTCAGGTTGTTCCTCTCCTTCTTCATCCTGCTCTGACTCTTCCACTTCTTCTTCCACTTCTTCCTCTGGTTCAGATTCTTCCATTTCCTCTTCCTCTAATTCCAACTCTTCAGTAGCTGAGATAAGACAAGTGTGCTCGTCTGGCCTGTATGTTTCTGAGTCTGAATCAGTGGTGTCATCATCTGAAGTAACTCTGCCCATGGATATTGTGTATATATCTGCATGCTCCATTAGTGAACAGTTGGTCTGATAAATCTTGAATGATACTGTCTGTCCATGTGCTCGTAGACTCATAACCTGAGAATATTCATCAATAATAGCACGTGCATTATTCATAAATGGCCTACCTAGGATAATGGGTATGTTAATATCTTCATGTATATCCATCACTACAAAGTCAGTAGGGAAATATAACCTGTCAACTTTTACCATGACATTCTCAGCAATGCCTCTCAGGTATCGGACGGATTGATCGGCAAGCTGGACGCTCATTTTAGTGGGTTGTAGAGTTCCTAATTCAAGTCGTGAATAGAGCGAGTAAGGCATCAAATTAATACTTGCTCCAAGATTGGCCAAGGAGCGTATCGTGTCTAATTGATAGATGGAACAAGGCAAGGTGAATCGACCCGTGTCTCGTAGTTTTTCTAGTGAGGCATTCTGGATGATGGCTGCACATTCGGCGTTCAGAGAGACTTTAGGAGTGGCGGGAATCTTGTCTTTAGTTGCTAGCATTCGTCAGATGTATTTTGTACTGGAAGGGATTCTAGACACGGTGTCTAAGAATTTTCCGTCAAGTTTGAATGACTTGACGTTGTACTTCTTGTGCAAGCGATTAGGGAAAGGAATCTCAACCTCACGAGTCGGCGTGGGCATAGGTTTGTTCTCGACTGTCGGCGGGACAGGAGAATGTTCCCTTACTGGAGAAGAAGTCATAGAAGGAGTCAGTTTATCAGAGTTTAAGGTCTTGGCTTCCTCGACGTGGGGGTTCTGAATAGTATTGCTTGGCAAAGTCCCTTGTGGTCGAGTATCGAGACGTTGGGCTAACTGACCGATTTGGTTCTCAAGGCTTTTTAGGACCGAGAGTTGGTTTCGAAGGAATATATCAGTCTGGTCTTGTCGAGCCGTAGTCTTCTGATTGAAAGCAGTTTGACCTTGGATAAAATTTTGAGGTTGTCATCAGTACTTGTGACTGGGATGATAGTCTTCGCAGGTTCAGCAGGTAGGATATCCTCAGTGGCGGTTAACAGAAGTGGTTAGTTGTATGGGAGTTGTGGTTGTTGTGGATACGTCGGATATCGTGGCTGAAACCTGGGTTGGAAAGGTGGTTGGTTGTTCCGTGGAGGATATTGATTTCCTCGAGTTCTAGGTGGTGAAGTTCTAGCGAAACCATGAGGGTTTTGAGGTCTGACAGGAAAATGGGCATAGTAGACTGAACCGTCAGCAGGATCTTAGTACTCAACCTCGTATTCTTCAGCGGGATGGTTGGCACAATTTTGGCAAGCCTGAACTTAGTGGATCTGCTGTGGTTGTTTCTTCAGTTCTCCTATCTACTTCGTCAGAGTCTCAATTTGTTCGCTTAGAGACTTAATGGCTTCAGTTTGGCGGGTGTTGTTGGCAGAAAGAGGTAAGGATGAGGATTTCTCATCGGACTTCCAATCGTGGTGGTGCATTGTCATATCCTCGATCAAGCTCCATGCTTCGTCATCGGTTAGTTTCATGAAGTTGCCTTGAGCTGCTGCGTCAAGATTGATGCGATGGTTAGGATCAAGACCTCGGTAGAAAGTGCACACCTTGTCAGTCTTTGTCATCTGGTGGTTTGGACATTTCCTCAGTAAACTCTTAAATCGCTCCCATGCTGAGTAGATAGGTTCCTCGTGTGCTTGTTGAAAGTTTGTGATGCCATTCTTTGCCTAAGTTAGTTTGGATGGGGGAAAGTATCTAGTAAGAAACTTGTTACCCATGTCAGTCCATGAGGTGATTGAGCCGGTCTCAAGTCCCTCAAACCAGGTAGAAGCATGTAAAGCGAGAGAGTAGGGGAACAAGTATAAGCGGATGATATCCTGCTCAACCCCATTCTGCTTGTATGAGTTTGAAACCTGAATGAATTTGTCGATATGAGCGTTGGGATCATCACGGGGTAGACCATGGAATTGGCAGTTGTCTTTTATGAGTTGTACGATGGGGTGTTTGAGTTCAAAAGATGCTCCGTCGATCACTGGATAGCTAATCGGTCCTCCTCGTCTTTCAATAGAGGGTTTGGTGTTGTCGGCTAGAGTAACACGAGCGGCCATTTGGGGAAAACGGGAATGTCTTTCTTTTCGGATGGTACGGATAATCGACTCAGGATCGGGTACGAAAATGAGTGGTTCAGATCCGGATGATCTGGTCGAATATCGTTGTATGTTGTGGGAAGGTATTTTCGGTTGGAACAAGGAAAAGAAAAGTAAATTAAGCTAAACTACGAGTATCACTAAATAGAAAATTCGTTGGGACGCTTCAGAGTCTTACAATTAACTCCCCGGTAGCGGCACCAAAAACTTGTCGCGCCACGATCCGAAACGGTCATCTTTGCAACGGAAGAAGGCAACGGCAATGGGGTAGTTTTAAATTTGTAATGTTGGGGACCTAAGTTTACTACGGCTGTATAGCAGCAGTATGACCTAGAGTCGTTCTTTAAGCTAATCGTATTGTGAAACGGAAGTATCAGGACAAATTGTTCAGTTTAGTGATGGGTTTTAAAATGGTTTGAGTGGGGGGTTTTTGTTACTTAGGTCCGTAAATTAAAAAAAATTAAATAAAAAGTAAATAAACAGAAAATAGAAATAGGGATGTAATTAGTATGGAGGGGATGTGTTTGTTATGACTTCGTTAGTTTATGCGGGGGTGATGCTAGGGTTTTGATATGAAAACGTCTTTTAAAGGTATGTGTCCTACCTGAGCTCAGTTGATCGCAGTGTAAACACTAGCACCCTACTGATTGGGGAAACCAACCAGTATGTCACTGAGTACTAGGCCAGATTGAGTCTGATCGGAGGAGGATGCTCAACCCTTCAACGTTATCCAATGAACGAGTAACGACCCTTCTTGGAATGTTAATTCCTGGGTGCATGAGATAGAGTAGCATACCCACTAAGGTTCCGACCTTTCTTAACACTACGGGGACAACGAAGTCAGGCAGGGCATTTAAGATTAAGACTTGGTTTGGTGACTGTTAACTTTACATTAATAGTTATGGTTTAGTCCAGAGCTTTCATCACGGTGTACAAGGCAATTTATGCATTTCCACAGTTTTCCAAACCCGAGAGGTACTAACGGTGTACAGTGCAGTTAAGCATTTCCACAGCTTTCCAGGTCCTGGGTGTACTTACGGTGTACAGTGCGATTCAGCATTTCCACAACTTTGATTTCTAACCAAGATGTGATACAGTCTTCGACCACCGGCATTTCCTTAGCTTCCACGTATTTGTACTCCACCAGTGGTGTTTCCAGCGCTATACGAAGTACAGTGCTGTTTGCTTTGGTCTTTCCGGTATCACATACTTTGCGGTCACTCTGGACTATTTTAAACTAAGTTTTTATTAAAGTTCAACCATCTATGATATAAACCAGCCCTCACTATTCCCAATAAATCCGTGATTGATTCACGGTGTACTATACAAAAAGTTTAAACAGTATTTCCACAGCTACACAATTCAGACCATGTTTACAGTTTCCGAAAACATAGATAGGTAGTGACCGTTTGATCAAGGTTCGCGACTCCTTGTCATAAAGGTTCTAACCACGTTTATTTGTAGGAAAGGCGATATAGTTTAGGTTTAAAAATCATAAATGTAAAGTAACAGTACACCTGGTTTTCAATCGTATATTAAAGCAGCATCACCCCACACATATATAAACTAACTACATCATAACAAACACACAGGGTAACTACTCACTACGCCTAATAACAGGTCATAAATCTAGCATAATAATAATAGCAATCATCATTATAACAGATAAGGAAAGAAGTAACCGTTAATAAAGCGTAGATCGAATAAGAGTTAAAGAGAGAGTACAAGCAGAATCTCTGGAATATCTTCGACAATATTACAAGAAAAGCACCTGAACTATTCCCTATGCTATTACAAAAGTAGCCCCTCCGTTGGTTTCAGTTAAATATTAACTGAGAACTAACTGATGTTAACCCTAATTCTAGAGAGAAAAAAAAGAAGAGAGAGAGAGAGAGAGTGTGTGTGAGAGAGAAAGTGAGAGTGAGGAAATGAGTGGAATGATGAATTGTGTGTTGAAATGGGGAAGTGATGACCCCTGTTTATAGTGAAAGCCTCAAACCACACGTACAAGTCCCGAAGCAGGGGCCATATACGGCCTACCTAGGGCCGTATACGGTATGCCTAGGGCCGTATACGGTCTTGGTAGGGTCGTATACGGTCTCCAAGGCCGTATTTGGTCCCCGTCTGATTTCGTTCGTTGCTTAAAACGTCCGTATCTCCTTCGTTACACGTCCGTTTGACCTGATTCTTTCGCCTATGATATCGTAATTCTGTTACGCTTCTAATGATAACAATTTCATGGAGATTTGATGTGTAGAGCTTAGGTATAGCAGGAATGACTTTCTAGGTGTCAGTAATCATCCTGTCTTCTCCGTTCTTTATCTGATTTGCATGATTCTTTATTCTCCAGTATTGTTTTTACATGTTACATCATACCATAAGGTTAGAATGTGTTTATCATAAGGTAAATGGTAGTGTGAGAATTGGTTGTTGTTTATTCGCTCTGTTTTGCTCGTTATTTGGACGTTTTTAGTGATTTTTGTAGCAACGTCTATATTTTGAGTACTTTAGTGAATTTTAGTAAATAATGATTGTTTTGGAATGTTTTCACTAAAGATGTGCCCAAAAAGTGTGGAATATTATACTTAAAAACATGACTTTTTGCGTCACATCAAGCATCTACAGAATTCCTGACACTTCACGATTAAATCTTTCTATCCCTGATAATGTCCCAAGATTGGAAGGGTTTGAGGTTACAGAAGGTGCAAAAGGCCTGGTATACAGAGACTTGAATGGTGCTTTAAGGTTTCAGAGAGAAGCTGAGTTAGAAAAGATTGATCATGAGCAGCTTGTTCATCTAATCCGATCAGCCAGCATGTTTGACAAAAGTTCATATATGAGGAAAGCAATTCTCGAAGAAGCCCTAGCTCGACAGTTTAGATACCTGCCTTCTACTGAGAAGTATGAGCTAGCTGATGAGCTCGGATTGGTCAAAGAAGAAGACATATGGAAAGACTTGTAGTCACTAATGTAATAGAATAGATAAACTGTAACTGATCTCTCTTGTAATATTTTTCATTTACAGTTTAATGAAATATGATCATTTTGAGAAAACCAAAGTGCAAAACTCAGATCATATCAAAAGAATCCAAAAAGATAAATGAATGGATCACAAGTACAAGTCACTGAATGTTTAAATTTGTAAACACTGACTATAAATTTCTACAGCAACAAGTTTGTCTAAGGAGCTTTGATCACAATCATTTAGGGGGAGATTGTTGAGTCACTGGTCGCTGACCAACTCAATAATAACAAACTCGATAAAGGAAATGATTAAGTCAAAGCTGCTGTTGCTGAAGCTTGTACTCACTGGTCGCTGTTCATTCTACTCAAGGAAACTGATATGCTGAAGAAGATTAAAACTCAACTTTGTGTGTCGCTGACTCAAGACTAGCAGCGAGAGTTTTACATCTTCAAATGAATAAAGGAAAAAGTCACTGCCCTAATAAAGCCAGTTGCTAAAGATTTATATTTCAAGACATTCTATAAGAGCATGTTAGCTCGCAGTGAGTGAGGAGAAGTGTTTATCTTCAGTGACTCTTATTAATAAAGTTTCTTTACAAGTACAAGTCGCTCTTCATATGTATATCAGCAAGTGTTCCTCGTACTTGAAAATATCTGAAGAATTACGTGGCAGCAAGTGATTGGTGTTAAGGAAGAAGAGATATTTGTAGTAACAGAATTGGGACCCGCAGAATGTCGGTTCATCAGAGATCAACCCAATCAAGCAGCGACACGTGTCATTCCAGATCCTATTTTGTAGGAGATATTTACGAGATATTTGTAGTATATATAGAGTAGTATGTTGTACTTAGAAACTAGTCATCTGTACGTGTTAATCACTTGTTCGTTAGTGAGTAGTCTGTCTAAGCACGTAGCAGCGATCAGCGAGTGAACAGTTAGCGTGTTTGTCCACTCACTAGTACAAAATGAGGCTTTGGTCACACATGCTCGAAATCAGATAGTCACACATTCGAACATTTGTATGACTATAGGCACAAAAATAAAAAGCACGTTATTATTTAGTCACACACGTTCGAACATTTATGTGGCGAAAGGGATCTGCTATTGTTGGCGCCCGATCAGGTCGGTGTCGTTAACGATTACTAACCGGGCACCAGCAGTGGGTTTGTTTTAAATTTGTAATTGTGGGGCCTAAGTTTTCCCTAACAATGCTAATCCTAAGGGTGAGCAAGTGGTAGGTATGACCTAGAGTCGTTCTTCAAACCGACTGAATTGAAACTAAGGCGAGGCAGATGAGGGCTTTCAAACTAGTGAATGGTTTATAAAATAGTGGGGGTTTTGGTTTTTATATTAACTAACTTAGGCAAGTAAATAAATAAAAGAGAAATAAAAGTAAAACGTAAAGCAGATAAAATAAAGATAGTGTTTGCTGAGACTTCGTTAATTAAGTTATGGGATGATATTTGGAGAAACTATTTTGAAAGATATTAGTTAATTATCATTCTTGAATACTTGCATGTAAACACTAGATTCCCTACTAATTAAAATCCCATTAGCATGTCACACCGGGAGCTAGGTTATGGTAACATTAAAAAGTATTTTGAATAATAAGCAAAATCTTAACTAAGGTCTAATGATACTTTCATATGAACGGGAACAAAATCTTAAGGTACTAGACATTACTGAATCATATAACGATTTCTCGTCATCCTAACAGATTCATGTATTTAAAACAGTTCATTTATGACTTTAAACCAGCCCTTGCTTAAAACTACCCAATAAATCCCCTAATTATCCACAGCGTTCCTCACTTTAAGTAGTTCCGCCGCTTCAAACCTTGGCCATGTCTTGTCCTATGATAATCCCCCATGTAGCCTTGCGGTTCCATAGTTTCATACCTTTGACAAATTATATTGACACAGATAATTGACTACCTTTTAATTGGACGTCGTTAAAAAGGTGTTGTAATCATGTTTATTGGTGGAAAGGCGATAGATTAATTCGAAGTTTAAAAGTCTATTTAGAAAGGTTAATTAAACTAGGTTTCTCATTTTATATATTAGTCCGTAATATAACTACCTTCGGTCGTTACGCAGCTTTCACGTATTTGTACTACACCTAAAGTGTTTCCAACGCTATACTGAGTAACAGTCGAATAGGGGCCATCATATTGCTTCATAATATTATATCGTTTCATAATATGACTACCTTCAGTCGTTCCTCGACTTCCATACATTTGTACTCCACCTTGAAGTGTTTCCAGTACTATATCGAGTAACAGTCGAATAGGGGCCGTCATATTACTTTACGATAATTAAGACCATTTATATTTTACTACTATGATGATCCTAAGGCAACAATCAAACAAGAACATGCAATAAGACGATCAAAGCAATACTTCTGATCTTTAATATTTAATTATAAATCATCCCATAATTAACCAACTACATCGCAAACAAACACAATAGTAATCTACTCGTTAATCATAGCATAAACGATCTCTAGCATAATTAAAGTATACGTATTTAATTAAGATAGAAAAGGATAGAAATAACCGAGATTAATATGCGAGAAGGAATAGACTTGAATTAATAAGAGTTGCTCCAAGCGTACACCAAAGATTACAAGATGTTCCCAAACTTTCGTTCTACTCTAAATAAGCTCCCTAACTAGCCTAATACTAATTTGAAGTAAGAAAATAGAATGAGAAAGTAAAGAAAGAATAATGCCTAGTGTATTCAATACTTAGGCATGGGACATCTTCAAATGAAAGCCTTGGCCTCTATTTATAGTTGAGGTTTGGCTCACATTAGCACCATGAGGTGCATGTTAGAAAGCTTTCCAAAAATGGTGTGTACAACACGAAACGTAGGCGCACCGGGTACCGTACAACACGAAAAGTAGGCGCACCAAGTACCAAAAGTTACCAAAAATGGAAACCAGGGCGGGACACAGGTGGCCGGCGGCGGTGGGGGTCCAGCCGGCGGCGGCTGGCTGGTGGCCGGCGGCGGTGGGCCCACCCCCCGCCCCGTTGCGTTGTTTGTTGCTTCGTTTCTTGATTCGTGCGTGTTTTCTTCGTTATACGCCCGTTTGAGTTGATTCTTTTTTTGTTGGATTCGTAATTAAAAAACGAAGATTTTGACATATGATAGGCCCTGAGATGAGGTCCCTAGCTCCAGATATTGCGTTCGGATCATTTGGATCTTCCGGCGGGCGCGAAATCTTCATTTTTCACCCGTTTTGGTTGATTCTTCTTCTGTTGGATTCGAATTTTAAAAACAAAAATCTTGGAAATAATGGATGTTGGTGGAGGGCACCTTAGTCTTGAAATCTCGTTTTTATGCCTCGAATCTTCAAACGTGTGTGGAATCTTCGTTTTTCATCCGTTTTGCTTGATTTTTATCGTGCAACCTTGTTTTGACCATCTTGGCATAATACTACTGATTTGTAATGTTTTTGAGTCAATATGCCAAGAATCATTCCAGAATGAGAAAGATATCGGTAGTAAAAACGTGACTTTTTACGCGATATCAAGTATCCCACACTTAGAACTTTGCTTGTCCTCAAGCAAACTCGTATTCAACGTGGTTAAAGATAAGAAGATAATGAAATATTTTAAGGCGGAACTTTTTACTAAGGGGGTTTTGGAAAAAAATAAAGTACTTGTTCTTTGAAAAGGAAGGATTGTAATCTTTAGGAGCATGCTTTTGATCTTGGATACATGACTAGGCGATCCTCTCAAGGTGGTCACTCAAATCACTCAAAGTGTTTAGGGTTTCCTATTCTATTATATCAATCGCTCAGAATGCCAGTCATGTATCATTTATCGTCATTGGCTTGATCGAGTATCAAATCGTTACCTTTTAGGTGAGCGCGAAGTCGATCTAGCCACAATCATTCTAAGGGAGGTGATGTAGGGTTTGTGGAGTGGAGTGTTGGTGGTATGAGAGGGGGTTGTGTTAGTTTTTCATAGGTTTTCTTTTTGGTGAAGCGGAAAGCTGAAATTTTTGAATTTTCGGGAGATTTGACGCCTTTTTCTTTTGGGAGGAGTCTTTTTCTCCATTTGACTTTCTTTTCTTCGAATTTTCTAAGATATTATTTTTTTTCGACGTCATATCCTTAATACTTCTCTTTTTTCATCTTTGGAACTTTCTATGAAGTTTGAGGGATGCTTTTGAGTAGGTAAAGGGGGTAACATACTTATTTTTGGGTGTATGGATGGGTTCAAGAATGATGTGATTCGATCTCCTTTTTGATTCACCAGTTCGGATTCGAAATGCATAGCAAGAGCAAGTTCTGATTCTAAACGCATACATCGGCACACTCAAGAATCGAAAAAGTGAAGCATTAAAAGTGAATGCTTTTTATATGGCTCAAGATACCTCACGAATCGAAAGTTGGTTTGTTGTGTGCTTAGTCATGCGATGCTCTTTATGGGATCATTAAACTGATTTTTCAAAAGAATTTATACTTTATTTGTCCTTCTTCCCCAGAGTAAATCATTCTTCGTTTAAAATTTTTCATTTTCAACATATTTTTAACTCAATTTTGAAAAATTTTGTTTACTTTTTTTTTTGGAGAAGGATGGTCTAATTAAAAGCAACGATTTTAGAATCAAGAATATACCGTAATCCATTTAACAGTAGTGCAACTACTGCTATCCCACACTTAAAGGAATATCGTCCTCGATGTTATACTAAGCTCTGAATGGGGTAAAATCCCACACTTAGGGTTTTAAACATCTTAAACGAATTCTTTTAGCAGTGTGTGTTGGGTTTGAATCCCACACTTAGTGATAAGCATAGTGGATATGGTATATTTAAAACAAATGAAAGAGAAGTTATTAGAAGTACTCCCTGTAATTGCAGTGTTCCTTGGTATGCGTTTGCCGAACTTCGTCTTGCTGGGTTCACTCTTGATCAAGTCTTCTTGTGATTGGTCTCGTAGGTGTGAACACGTTGGATATACTTTCTTTGATGCGTGGCGTCAAAGACTTGATGCGTCAGGCAGAAACTTCTTCGTATATCAAAGTGTGAAAGATAGTCGGAGACTTCATCACTTCTTGAAATGTAAAATTGCGGAAATGTAAAACACGGGTTGCCTCCCGAGAAGCGCTCTTTTAAAGTCGATAGCTCGACTTCTTTTCTCCTAGCTAGATGGAGATGGATGCATCCATGGGATCCCTTTTGTTGATGTTGTGGGCCCTAGGTTGCGGAAAGGTGTATCGAGGTGGATAGATTCTTATGAAATGATTGACTATTGTCGTAATCAATTCAAGTGGACTATCTCTCGATGTTTCCTTGTAGTTCAGAAGATGCTCTGAAGTTGTCCTTGCAAGTCCGTGAAGTCCGAAGGTGATGTAGTCAACTGCTTTAGTGACAGGTCCACTAGGGTCGGTCATGGTGGCTTTGTCTGTCTTAACAACCTTTCTTGGCGGTGGGTTTTGCCAGAGAGAGCAAACAAATGCCAAGAATTGCAGTTTTATGCCTTCATAATTTTCGATCTTGGGGTCTCCTTTGAATCTTCTTATGCATGTGCACAGGTTCTCTATTTGCCGGTGCTGATGGTTATTGAATGGAAAGACGGATTCTGAGAAAACTAGAGTAAGCTGATGAAGTATCTCCTTGCATCCTGAGTAGAATATGAACTTTCTTCTGGAGTTACTTTTCCGTTGTTGAATCTCCCGTAGATGGATCGTAACAAAAGTAGCGATATCAAGTGGTGATTCATATGTGGCCCTAAAAGGTCGTTCGCGCCTTGATTCCTCCGAAACAAGATCACTAAGTTCTTCAATCAGTAACTCAACTTGTTTTTCAATAGTGGAGTTGATAACCATAGATCCGCTTTCTTTGGAACTAAGGTGATCTTCTCTATTTAGCAAGTCAAGCAATGATGTGAGCTCATTCATCGTCAAGATGTTGGCACGACTGCTTGGATGTCCAGTAGTTTCTTTCATATGCGCTCTAATGGATCCTAACATCTCCCATTGCGTTGAGGTAAATGGGACGTTAGATCTTTTAAGGGCATTGTAGATCCTAGCATAAGTCCGTTTCTGTTGTAGACAGAATTGCAGTTCAGCAGGGGAAAGAGCAAGCATGTTGACTACGCTGCTTATTCCTCCTACTACTTTGTCAAATCTCTGGATGAATTCTTCTAGCACTTTGTGTTCTATGACGGTTTGCGGTTGGTATCTTGTGCGTTTGGAATATTCCTCCAGTGTTTCTCTTCTCGTGGGATGATTGTGGTTACTTCCCCCCATTTCTTCCGTGGTAAATGGATTAGTTGGCGGTGTGCTTCTTTTGTTTTCTTCTTCAATCTTTATCTTCCCAATTTCTTCCATCGTTGGTTTGTTTGCTGATGGAGATGGATTTTTCATCTCTTGTCCTATTCGTCGGAGGTCAATCGGAAAATATGGCGTGATTGCCATTTCCTTACTAGATTTACTTTCACTTGTTGACTCTGCAGTTTCTTTGTCTTCTATGGTCTCGTCCGTGGAGATCATGTACATATCGTCTTGGTTTCCAGCGTTAGGATTGTCGATATGGAAATTGATGGTTTCTCCCTGAGACTGCAAGCTGATGGTTTGTGCGAAGACGTTGATGATTGCCTTGGCCGTATTCATGAAAGGTCTTCCTAGTATGATTGGGATATGTATGTCTTCCAGCATATCCATTATTACAAAATCTGCTGGGTAAAGAACTTTGTCAATCCTAACTAAAACATTTTCAGCTATTCCCCTAGGGTATTTGACAGAGTGGTCAGCAAGCTGTATGGTCATTTTGGTAGGTCGAAGATTTTCTAACTCAAGCCTCTCGAAAAGCGAGTATGGCATAAGATTAACACTAGCTCCTAAATCGGCGAGAGAACAGATAATGCCTGAATTGTAGTTGGAAATAGAGAGAGTAAAACGTCTGGTGTCTCCGAGTTTTTCTGGAATGGTATTTTTCAAGATAGCTGAACATTCCTCGTTCAGCGGGACATTAGGTACTTCGGGTACCTTATCCTTGGTTGTAAGAAGTTTTCTGAAGTACTTTTTGGAGTGAACTTCAGAGGCGGTATCTAGGAATTTCCTATCAAGCTTAAAAGACTTAAGCTTATCGGGTCGTTCTTTAAGACGAGCCGAAAATGGGATTTTCCTAATTGGTGTAGACTCTAAATCTATTGTCGATGGGACAATAGGTGGTTCCTTCACCGGAGAAGAAACGGAAGGTGGGCTATGTGCTACCTGAGAGTCTTGAATATGGGAGGCCTCCTTATGGCAACTAGTTGGACTATCCTGAGGTTTAGCGGTAATACGTTGTGCTAATAGTCCTAACTGGGATTCGAAAGCTTTTAACAAAGTCAAATGATCTCTTAAGATGAGATCAGTTTGGTCTTGTCTAGCCGAAAGACGTTGAATGACTTGTATCAGGGTGTCGTCAAAACTAGAGGTTTGTGAGGGAGAGGGTTCCAAAGGTTGGGGTTGGTAAGTTGGTGGGCTATTCGTAGGTGGGTAAGGAGAATGGTTAGTGTTGGGTGGTGTTAGATGAGACTCAGGAATTTGGGCTGAGTGGTTCAGATTAGCACAATTAAGGCAGGTTTGAACTTGACAGACTTGTTGCGGTTGACTTTTCAATTCCTTAATCTCCTTGGTTAGGTCTGCCACTTGCTGAGTGAGGGTTTTGATAGCTTCATTCCCGATTGTAGTAGGTGAATTCACTAGCGAGGGGTGATTTTCACTGTTCCAGTCATGGTTGTGTATTGTCATTTTCTTAATAAGGCTCCAAGCTTCATTTGCCGTACAGTCTATGAAACTACCTTGAGAGGCGGTATCAAGTAAAGGACGGTGATGTGGGAAGAGACCATTGTAGAAAATGCGCAACTGGTCTGAACGCTCAAAACGATGATTCGGACATTTCTTAAGCAATTTCTTAAAGCGTTCCCATGCGTCGTAAATTGATTCATCATTAACTTGACGGAAGTTTATGATGTTGGTCCTAAACATGGCTTGTTTTGATGGGGGGAAATATTTGGCCAAAAATTTGGTTGCTAATTCTACCCAAGAGGTTATAGAGTTAATCTCTAGTCCCTCGAACTAGGTTTGTGCATTGAGAGTGAGTGAATAGGGAAATAGGTATAGATAGACTATGTCCTGGTTAACCCCAATCGGCTTAAAAGATTTGGATAAGGAAATGAATTTGTCAAGGTGGGAGTTGGGATCATCATTTGGTGGGCCACGGAATTGACAGAGGTTTTGGACTAACTGAACAATATGGGGCTCTAATTCAAATGAAGTTCTACAGTTTCCGGATAGACAATTGGTCCTCCTCGACCTTCAATCAGAGGTTTAGAGTTTTCAGCGAGAGTTATACGTGTAGCTGTCATAGTCTCGTTGGCAGGTGGTTGACTAGTTGAGTGGATAGGGATAACGTAATTTATAAAAGTACTAAAAGTAAGGAAAAACAAAGAAAGACGTAGGGGTCTAAGGAGAAGAGTTAATCCTAAAGGTTCACTAGCGAGTAAGTTCATCTTGACGCCTAAGGATCGTGCAGTTGGTTCCCCGGCAGCGGCGCCAAAAACTTGTTGGCGCCCGATCAGGTCGGTGTCGTTAACGATTACTAACCGGGCACCAGCAGTGGGTTTGTTTTAAATTTGTAATTGCGGGGCCTAAGTTTTCCCTAACAATGCTAATCCTAAGGGTGAGCAAGTGATGTGACGTAAAAAGTCATGTTTTTAGAAGCTTTATTCCTCACATTTCGAACCTTTCTTTAGTGAAAACATTCCAAAACATTGATTATTTACTAAAATACACTAAAGTGGTTCAAAAGTAGACGTTGTGATAAAAATCACTGAAAACACTCTAAAAATGCACAAAACACAGCATTTTAATACAGGCCGATTCCTCCGATCTCATTTTCCTGTCAAGACACACTTCCTAACTTCTACCATCTGTTGTACAGGTAAAATCGAGACGGAAAAATCTGGAATCAAGTGAAACGGGCCAAAGGACGGAGAAACCACTACGCTTTCAGAGCCAATAAAGTCATTTCGGATACGCCTAAGCTCTACACATCCAATTTCTATGAGATTGGCATCATTAGAAGCGTAACGGAATTACGAAACCACAGGCGAAAGAATCAAGTCAAACGGACGCATAACGAAGGAGATACGGACGTTTTAAGCAACCAACGAAATCAGACGGAGACCGTATACGGCCTCAGGCACCGTATACGGCCCATATAAGACCGTATACGGCCTATACTACACCGTATACGGCCCCTGCAAGGCCGTATACGGCCCCCTACCCCATATCGTGCTCCGTTTGCTTGTACGTGCTGCTTCGTGAGTTGTACGTGCGATTTGGTGGTTTGCCTATAAATAGTGGACATCCCCAACACCTCATTCATACCAACTTTCTCATTTCATTTCTTCCTTACACTTTCTCTCTCACACACATCACTCTCTCTCTAGTTTCTCTCTCTAAGGGATTTTCTCTCTCTAGAATTGAGCTAGTTAGAGAGATAGTTAGGTAGAGGTAGCTTTTAGCTTTTGTACGGAGGCACTCCAAGACATTGTATTTGCGAAGATCTGTCTGTAATAAATTCGTATCAGGTTCTATTTATATATCTCTTACTTTCCAGTTTTAAACATGTGTTGCTTTGTTTATGCTTGTTTAGGATTGTATGCTAGATATATAATGTTAGGCTAGACATTTCTTTGTGTTTACTATGATGTAGTTATGTTAGAATAGTCAAAATGTTTATGCCATGTGTGTATGAACTCGTAAACTGAATCTCGAATGTTTATCTATCCAACCTATGCTGTGGTTAGAAGCTTCCTGCTAGAACTTGGCCAATTACTAGTGGTACGTTCTCTACCTATTCTATACTTGATGATCAATGAACTTGGTATGGCTGTGTTCTCTAGGTTGAAACAAATCATAAGAGACATGGAGCATAGGATTAGAGATAGGTTAGATTCATGTTTATTTGTTATATATCTTTGAGAGAACTTTCGGGATATTTATGATTTAATTATTGGTTATCTGCTTTGCTAGGATTACGGTGTTTTGTTATGTGTTACCCTATCGCATGTTCTTGTTTGATTGTTGCCTTAGGATTAATGCATACTAGAGTTATCTCCTTGGTTCATATCAGTAACTGTATAATTAGGTTTTCAAACACAGAATATTGGTTTACACAGTAGATTAACATGCATGGAATAGTTGTGATGGTTTATATCTGTAATGCTGAACAATTTAACTGATCGTTAGCCCGATTATCCCAACTTGGTCCGCGGGATTATCCCCGTTCGTGTTCTTGTTCAATCAACAATTCACGCTACGATACAGACGTCTCTGATGACTGTGACTGGGGACCAGGATTCGAGGATAGTCATCGGTTGAATTGGTCTGTACATTTGGGAGAACTTCCGGTGTATCTGACTTCTATAACTGCTATCCACGTGACATGTTACTTATCTGATTGCGGACAACTCTACGTTAGATATTTAATAGGATCGCAGTTGTAGCTCATTAGGATATAGGAAATCTGCGGGAGTAATGTGGAACCCTAATTAATGTAACGGAAAAACCATAAAACGCCCTATTACTCGGTATAGTGCTGGAAACACCCATTGGTGGAGTACAAACGTATGGAAGCCGCGGAACGGTCGTAGGTACAATACTTTGCATTAATTATGTTTCTATCCTCTCCGGATTAGTCATCACATCTAGTAGCCTTACCCTTGACTATTCATCAAATAACATTTAACGAAATCATAGTAAACACTCGCTTATCCTCTGTTGACCGAGTCTCCGTACAAACCTCTTTAGTTCTGTTTTCTTTATTTAATTAATATTTAGTTATAAAAACCAAACCAATCCAAAAGCTTTTAAAAAAAAACCTAGCTGAATCTCCAAAGATAATAAAACTTCCTAGACTCCCATGCCCGTTGTAGTTTGAAGAACGACACCTGAGTCATACATACCACTTGCTGCCCTTTTAGGTCTGTCAGTAGTATACAGCTTAGGATTCCCCTGCTCTACAAATTTAAAACTCACTGTTCGCCGCTTCTATTGCTGTTGGATCAACGACCGGAATCAAATCCGTCCGACCAATAGGGGTGACGACAAGTTTTTGGCGCCGCTGCCGGGGACTACAACGACCGATTTTAGGAATTTTGTTATCTTAGTTATTTAGCGATCCTTACGGAAGATCAAAATCATCCGGAAGTTACAGTTTTTATCCCTAGGTTAGTTAGTTTTTAATTTCCCGTCCTTAGTTAAACCTATCCTTTCCAAAACCCTATTTTCTTCTTAAAACAAGTTATGGCGAATCGTATCACTCTTGCCTCGTCAACCCAACCACTGCTAGAGGGACAAGGAGGACCAATCGTATCACCAACCGACGAAACCATTGAAATCAAGCCACACTTCATTAAATTACTTAAATCTCAGTGTCAATTTCATGGTCTTTCGGTTAAAAATCCAAACGCCCATCTTAACAAATTTATCAACCTTTCCGACTCTTTCGAACAAACCGGATCCAGTGTCAAAGTCACCCGACTTCACCTGTTTCCTTATTCTTTAGCTTTCCGAGCTCAGACATGGTTTTATGAACTTGAACCCAATTCAATTCAAACATGGGAGGAGATGGCTACTAAGTTCTTGGCTAAGTTTTTCCCTCCGTCCCTACAAACCAAGCTCAAAAATGAAATCATTAACTTTCGTCAAGGAACTACTGAATCATTAAGCTCAGCTTGGGAACGCTTTAAGAATCTGCTTGGAAGATGTCCGAATCATCAGTTGGCTGAAACGAATCTGGTATGCACATTCTACAACAGTCTGAATCCTCATCACCAACAAACCCTCGATGCTGCTTCATCCGGAAATTTCATGCTACATACTTCAGAAGAAGCCTGGAAGTTGATTGAGACGATAACGATGCACCAACATGACTTGGAGTTTGATGAATCAACCTCGGAAGACAAAGACACTTCTGCTCAAGCGTTCGACACTTTAAAAGCTCAACTCGAATCCATCTCTAAAGTTGTTAAAGATATGCAAGACTCTTCCAAATCTAGGAAGCAACCTCAACGGCTCTTCTCACACTCGAAGCCCAAGGAAGACGTTCTCGCCACATCAGGAGCCACTGATCAAATCATTCATTCAAAATCTTTCACTCAGCGGTTATCCAAACAACCTATCTCTCATTTGTTAGTTCCCTCTACACCCTCTACTTCCTTTCAATTGTCTTCTCGTCTAAACAATACGATTTTCAATAACCTCATGGTTGAGCAAAATAATAAAAACAAACAAATTGTTGATTTTCAAAACCAAATTGATTATTTGCTCAGAATTTCAAACGATTTAATTAAAAACATGGAGGATAATGTTAAAAGATTGTTTTTAAAAGTTGAGGAGAAGCAAAGAGAAGAAGCGATTAGCAAAGCTATTCATCATTCATCTTATGATTATGATGATATCCTTGTTGTCACTAGAGGCGGAAAAGAGACTAAGAATGAGAAATCAAAAGATATTCCTCCAGACGAGCCTTCTAGTTCTTCTGATTCAGTACCTGTTGACACTCCTGTCACCTCTCCTGAACCAGAATCTTCCAAAGCCCCAGAAGTAGTTAAACCAACACGTATACCTTTCCCTGGTAGGCTTAAGAAAGAAAAACAAGAAGCCCAGTTTGGAAAATATCTAGAGATGTTCAAAAGCTTACACTTAAACGTTCGATTATTAGATGCTTTAGTTGAAATGCCTAGTTGTGCCAAATTCTTTAAAGAACTTATATCCAACAAAGAAAAACTCAGACAAATAGTTAACTTGCCCTTAGACGCAGAATGCTCTTTAATTATGCAACAAGGACTGCCCCCAAAGCTAGGAGACACTGTGTGACAACTCTCCAAATTAGGTATTAATTAACATTTAAGCATGTGCATACTTACGCTAATTTCCTGGTTAAGTTTTAACAAAACTTTTTGATGTGATGTAAGCCTAGCAAGCCCAGTACTTTAAACAAAAAAGTAAAATGTAATACGTAAGTAATTATTAATTACGTACAAATATATCAGAACGAACCCGACAAAAATAAATGACAAAAGTTTCGTGATACAAAAATAATTAATAATATAATTATTAATTACGAGTATTTATATATCTATAACATGTAGATATAAAGGTCTAAATATACGTTTAACATAAAACGTAATATAAAACGAACAGAAATAATTCTAAAACGCTCATAAAAGGTCGAATCATAAAAATGCAAATTTTCTCATTCGTTTGGAAGAAGTTAGAACATTACTTCAAAATATGAAATTGAAACTTGACTGAAATTTGGCGCCCATTTAACTGCGCGCAGTAAAATGTACAAAACTGTACAACTATTTAAAATAATGATAACATCATTATATTGATTATAAATAACGAACCAGGAGAACACCTGCAAAATAAAAATGTAAATTGTAAATTTTTATATTGCTATAATTATACCCGTACTCGAATTTGAGGTGCCAAATTTTGGCACCTAACTCAAATAATTGAGCAGACCGGCTTGTGTTTAAACCATACTCCCTCCTTCCTGATGATCATTCGACGCATACTGTGACACCCCCAAATTTAATGATTTGCGGAAGCTTGATTTGGGTGCCACTAATCAATATACAAAACACAAAGATAATAATGAACGACCACTATATGCGTCGTTTTAAACTTGTATTAATAAAGTTAACGTTTACATCAAAAATAATATTGCACTAGCTCGGTTCCTGAAATTGAGAGATTACATGGCATAATTACTTTTACAAAATATAATAATGCAGTCCAATCTCTAATTGTATGTATGCTGACTCGAGCTAGAAATCCCTGCTTGTGCAGTCAACCTACTGCTGGGTACCTGTGATATATACTAAAATGGGTCAGCGAAAACGCTGGTGAGCTCACAGGTTTGTATGTCAATGTATAATTGTCAGAACCGCAAGATTTATATTGAATTTAAAATGCAATTAAGCAAAATAAAAGTTATACTGTCCATGAGCACATAGTCTGAGCTTAACTGATTTGTCAGGCCCAATTAAGGAAACCTAACATGATTTGCCTCCTACGAGCGCCTAATCAACACTCGTCTTCCCAAATGCTAATACATCCGTTTGACCGATTAGTGCGTGCTAACCCGGATGAGGATTGTCAATCCCATATGATATCATATACTAACATTCACGCTATAAAATACTAGAGACTATGCTTATGGAGGACTTTAAATTGATTAGCTTGAAACTCATGTAGTATTTGAAGTTTGTCACTTGCGTTCTACTTGTAAAACAAAATGATGCAGTAATATCACACCCCTGGTAAAAGTAGTGAAAATGGGGCTATGAAACTCACCTGAGTCTTGAAGTGTTTAATTTAATAAACTTGAAGTTATTAGCGGTGAATTGAAGTCCAAAGGCTTGAAACCTGAATGTGTCCACGACACTTGAAGTGTTATTAATTGTGCCGGTATCTCGAAAGACTACCATTAAAATTGTTTGTTTAACTTGATGTCCAAATTACCCCGATTTGGTTGATTGTATTGTTACAAGTTACTACGACTTGTTTGATTGAATTGGCACAAGTTACAACGACTTGTTTGAATAAATTATCTAAGTTACTATGACTTAGTTGATTCAATTGTGTATTTGAAAATGTGTACGGCCCGTTGGTGATTTAGTTGATATAATAAAAATTCTAAAATGTTGACTTTGCTACAGTACTGCTACAGTACTGCTACAGTAAATTTGACTTTTTTGAACAGTAACTTTGACTTCGAAAATTTTGAGTTTTGAAGATTCTGTTTTGTGCGACGTAGCCTGCGACGTAGGCTGCGACGTAAGAGTTTTGCGACGTAAAGGGTTACGTCGCTAAGGTCAACAGTGCTAAGTCAATAGCGACGTAGGGTGCTACGTCGCTTATGCGACGTAGGTTCGTTTTTGCGACGTTAAGGTCTGCGTCGCTATGTGCGACGTTCGCAAGTCAATGCGACGTAATAGGCTGCGTCGCTGTATGCGACGTTGGGGATATAATGCGACGTAGGTCGCTGCGTCGCATTTGCTCCAGGCCAAATGCGACGTACGGAGTCTGATCGGAGTTTCAACTCCAAAAACGCGTTTTCCGGCCATCGATCGGCCTAATATTTTTACCCAACCCATTTTAGGACATTACAAGGTTATACAAACAACTAGTAAGTTATAAAACTTAAAAACGAGAGTTTTCGGAGTTGTGTCGGAAACTTACAAATCGCCGAAATGAAATTCCGGAAAGGTAGGATTGTAGATCGTCGCGAGGTGGTCGTTTATTTATAAAGGGGCTTGAAGATCCGAGGTTGTTTAGTATGCTTATTTTGCGTTTTTCGTTGATTTTTGGTGTTGGTTGTTTGAGAGAAATGAGAGAGGAGAGAGATAGAGAAAAAGAGAAATGAAGGAAAAGTGGGTGGAAGTGGGAGGTTAAATCCCCATTTTCGCCCCGCGTTCCCGCTCCGTGCGATGTTCGTTTGTTCCGTCGTTTAAACGTTAAATAATTATTTTAAATATTGATTGGAACATTTTAAAATACAATTTATTACGCCATATTTTATTTAGATATTTTACTAATCACATTATATTTGAATTATAAAAAGGTAAGTTAATTTGTTTGCGCGTTTTACATTTTAAATTGTGTGATAAAACTTGGATACAAAATATTATTGACATAATATTTTTAAGTACAAAAACTTTATTAAAATCCTTGTATTACTTAGATCAATTGTTCACCAACGTCCGTATTTATTGTATCGAAATTCATTCGATTTGAAACTCGTACGATTTAAACAAATCGCATAATTGTAGATATATATTCAACAATATATATAATAGTTGATACATTAATTAGCCTAACACAGAACTAATTACACGTGTTAACACTTGATTAGGCACTAAATTATAGTCCTAAATTGACGGTTGTCACATTCTCCCCCTGTTAGAAGAATTTCGTCCCGAAATTTATGTTGAAGTTGTGTTTGACGTTGAATCAGTGAAGAGTTGAGGATACTTGAGTCGCATTTGGTCTTCTCGTTCCCAGGTGAATTCCGGACCGCGCCGCGAATTCCACCTAACCTTGACAATGGGAATACGACTTTGTTTAAGTTGTTTGACCTCACGGTCCATGATTTCAGCGGGTTCCTCAACAAAGTGAAGTTTTTCGTCAACTCGAATTTCATCGAGTGGAATGATAAGTGTCTCATCAGACAGACACTTCTTCAGATTTGAAACATGAAAAGTGGGATGCACGCTGCTGAGTTCAGATGGCAGCTGCAATCGATATGCCACTGAACCAATCCTTTCGAGGATCTCGAATGGTCCAATGTATCTGGGATTTAACTTCCCTCGTTTGCCAAACCGGATTACGCCTTTCCAAGGCGATACTTTGAGTAGAACTCGATCCCCAACTTGGAACTCGAGTGGTTTGCGTCTCACGTCAGCATAACTTTTCTGACGATCACGCGCGGCCTTAAGCTTGTTTTGAATTTCAACGATTCTCTCGGTCGTCTCGTGAATGATTTCTGGACCTGTGAGTTGGCTATCCCCAACTTCGGTCCAACAGATAGGTGACCGGCACTTACGACCGTACAGTGCCTCGAAAGGTGCAGCTTTGATGCTGGTATGATAACTGTTGTTGTACGAGAACTCGCACAATGGTAGATGTTTTTCCCAGTTTACACCGAAGTCTACTACGCAGGCCCGTAGCATGTCTTCCAGTGTTTGAATGGTTCGTTCACTTTGACCGTCGGTTTGAGGATGGTATGCGGTACTCATATCAAGTCGAGTACCCAGAGATTTTTGAAGTGATTGCCAAAATTGTGAAGTGAAACGACTATCTCTATCGGAGATAATTGAGATTGGAACACCGTGTTTGGTCACGATTTCCTTCAGATAAATGTTGGTGAGGCGTTCCATTTTGTCGGATTCCTTGATTGCCAGGAAGTGAGCAGATTTGGTGAGACGATCCACGATCACCCAAATAGAATCGCAACCGTTCGAGGATCTGGGTAGTTTGGTTATGAAGTCCATGGAAATTTGTTCCCATTTCCATTCAGGAAGACTGGGTTGTTGAAGTAAACCAGAAGGTTTTTGGTATTCGATTTTGACTTTGGAGCAAGTAAGGCACTTGCTGACATAGGTGGCGATTTCAGCTTTCATGTTCGGCCACCAGTAGAAGTCCTTGATACCGTGGTACATTTTATCGGATCCCGGATGGATAGAATATTTGGACTTGTGAGCTTCATCCATCACCAAGTCTCGTAGGTTCCCAAATTTAGGCAACCAGATTCGGTTTGAGAAATACCTAATCCCGTTAGGTTTGATTTCGAACTGTTTATCCATGCCCCGCAAGGCTTCATCTTTGACATTTTCGGGTTTTAAGGCTTCGAGTTGAGCAGTGAGGATTTGAATGTTTAAATTGTTGTGAATGGTCATACTGAGGGCTCGAACCCGAAGTGGTTTCACTCGCTCTTTTCGACTAAGGGCGTCAGCAACAACATTTGCTTTGCCTGGATGATATTTGAGTTCGCAGTCGTAATCCGTAAGTAACTCGACCCATCGACGTTGCCTCATGTTGAGATCCTTCTGATCGAATATGTGTTGAAGGCTTTTATGGTCGGTAAAGATTGTACACCTGGTACCGTAAAGGTAATGTCTCCAGATTTTGAGGGCAAAAACGACAGCTCCTAGCTCGAGGTCGTGGGTGGTGTAATTCTTTTCATGAATCTTGAGCTGTCGGGAAGCATAAGCTATGACTTTGTCTCGTTGCATGAGCACACAACCGAGACCTTGATGAGAAGCATCGCAGTATACCACGAAGTCATCGGTGCCTTCGGGTAAAGATAGGATAGGAGCACTGCAAAGCTTTTGTTTTAAGAGTTGGAATGCCGACTCTTGTTTCTCAGTCCAGTCAAACTTTTTGTCTTTCTGGGTCAGAGTCGTGAGTGGTATGGCTATCTTGGAGAAATTTTCAATGAAGCGTCGATAGTACCCGGCAAGTCCCAAAAACTGCCGTACTTCGGTTGGAGTGGTTGGCGATTGCCAATCTTTGATAGCCTCGATTTTTGACGGGTCGACGTGAATCCCCTGACTGTCAATCACGTGACCAAGAAATTGAACGGTTTTGATCCAGAACTCACACTTAGAGAACTTGGCATAAAGCTCCTCGTGTTTAAGTAGTTCAAGGATGGTTCTGAGGTGTTGCGCATGTTCTTCTTTGCTTCGTGAATATATGAGGATGTCATCGATGAAGACAATGACAAACTTGTCAAGGTAAGGTTTACACACCCGATTCATAAGGTCCATGAATACAGCCGGTGCATTGGTTAGGCCGAATGGCATCACTTGGAATTCGTAATGCCCGTAACGGGTTCTGAAAGCGGTTTTTGGAATATCGGCATCTCGGACACGTAATTGGTGATAACCGGATCGGAGATCAATCTTTGAATAACAACTCGACCCTTGAAGTTGGTCGAACAAATCATCGATTCGAGGAAGTGGATACCGGTTCTTGACAGTTAACTTGTTCAACTCTCGATAGTCGATACACATTCGAAAAGAACCATCTTTCTTCTTAACAAATAGGACCGGAGCTCCCCAGGGTGAAGAACTCGGCCTGATAAACCCTCGTTCTAGGAGTTCCTGTAACTGGTTGGACAGCTCCTGAAGTTCGGATGGAGCTAAACGGTATGGTGCTCGGGCCACCGGCGCAGCACCTGGTACAAGATCGATTGAGAACTCAACCTGTCTTGGTGGTGGTAGACCAGGTAGTTCTTCAGGAAAGACTTCTGGAAAGTCTCGAACAATTGGAACATCCTCAAGTCGCTTCTCCTCCGACTTTTTCTCCATGATGTGCGCGAGGATTGCAGGATAACCCTTTCTCAGAAATTTTCGGGTTTTTAAACAAGATATGAGGTTGAGCCTCGTCCCTCCGGTCTCCCCCTGTATGACTAGGGTTCTACCGACAGTGAGAGGTATGCGAACAATTTTGTCATAGCAGATGATTTCGGCGCGATGTTTGGATAACCAGTCCATGCCTACGATGACATCGAAACTTCCTATCTCAATAGGCATAAGATCTATGGGGAAGGTTTCGTCGGCTAGATTTAAAGTGCAATTAGGTATCACACTATCGGTTTCTATCAGCTTGCCATTTGCTAGCTCTACGGTGTACTTAACGTCTAAAGCAACAGGTGTAATGTCAAGTAGAGGGCAAAATTCATCGGAAATAAAACTCCTATCGGCACCAGTATCAAATAGAATGGAAGCAGTTAAATTGTTGAGGAGGAACATACCCGTGACCACATTCGGGTCCTGACGGGCGTCCCCTGAGTTGATCACGAAAGCGGTACTTTTGGCGTTGTTGTTGTTGCGGTGGTTGTTGTTGTTGTTGCCCTTATTCTTCAATTTTGGGCAAGAATCCCTGAAGTGCCCTGGGTTTCCACATTCGTAGCAGGACTTAGGTTGTCGGGTATTTCTGTCAGAGGGGTTGTTGTTGGATTTGGGGGCTCGGCAATCCTTAGTCAAATGCCCGTACCTCCTGCAGTTGTTGCAAGGAGTACCGCACTGACCAAAATGGTGGTAGTTACACTTGGGACAATAAGGCCTGTCCCCGGTGTAGCTGCGGGTGGTTTCAGAGTTGGTGGTGTAGACTTGGATGGCGTTGTTTTTCTTGTTTGAGTTGTGGTGGTGTTCAGAGGATTTGCGTTTGTTGTTGTTGGAGGATGAGGTGTTGGAGGTCTCACGGCTGACAACTAGAGCCATGAGTTCGTGGGCCAATCGAATGGCACTTTCAGTAGTAGTTGGTTTGGATGAGGCGACGTTTCCCTGAATGTTCTCGGGGAGTCCACGAATGTATTTCTTAATGCCCTTACTTTCTGGTTCGACTAAACCTGGGCATAATAGAGCAAACTGCTGAAATTTGGTGGTATAATCAGCAACATCATTTCCCTGCACCTCCAGATGCCAGAATTCTTCCTCCAGCCTGTGCAACTCTTCTTCAGGACAGTACTTTTCTGTCAGTTTCTTCTTCAGTTCGACCCAAGGAAGTCGGTTTGCAACCTCAAGGCCTACGGAGTTTGCGTGGGTTTTCCACCACGTGAGTGCACCTTCCTGAAAGGTGTAAGCAGCGAATTTGACCTTGTTGTTCTCAGTGCAGTCGCAGAGACTGAAAACAGATTCCATGCGCTCAATCCAACGGATTAAGCCAATGGCACCTTCCGTGCCCTTGAAGTATAGCGGTTTACAGCTAAGAAAGTCCTTATAGGAGCAGGGTTTGGGCGGTGGAGTATTGGTTGCTGTGTCCTCGCTACCGGGTGGTGTTCGGGTAGCCAAGGCTTCGGTCACACTGCGGGCAATGATTCCCGCGATTTCAGCTTCGCTAAGGGTAATTTGACGACGTGGAGGCATGATGCTGAGTAAGAAAGAACAAGGAAATGAAATAAGATACCAGTCCGAGTATGATGAACTAGTGGTGTGTTTGTCATTTCGAGACAAAACGTTTGAAAGAAAGAGGCCTATATTCATATAATATAATATAACCTAAAGTTGTAATGAGGTCTATTCATGTATATATGTATATCACATAACAACCTATTGAGTGTCTAGCACAGACGTGTTTTGAGTCCCGTTTCTCTCGAGGTCAGAGTCAACTAATGCATTCCTGTTCAACATAACTCTTTCAGATTTCACATCATCTTTCTTTAATTGTACATAGTTGATCAGGCTATGTTAAATTAAAGTCGTATGATGTAATCCCTGAACTAGTCATAACTAATAAGGAATACTGCCTAACGGTCATAGTCTAGGCCCACTAAATGCAACCTAGTTCACTATAACCTTAGGCTCTGATACCAATCTGTGACACCCCCAAATTTAATGATTTGCGGAAGCTTGATTTGGGTGCCACTAATCAATATACAAAACACAAAGATAATAATGAACGACCACTATATGCGTCGTTTTAAACTTGTATTAATAAAGTTAACGTTTACATCAAAAATAATATTGCACTAGCTCGGTTCCTGAAATTGAGAGATTACATGGCATAATTACTTTTACAAAATATAATAATGCAGTCCAATCTCTAATTGTATGTATGCTGACTCGAGCTAGAAATCCCTGCTTGTGCAGTCAACCTACTGCTGGGTACCTGTGATATATACTAAAATGGGTCAGCGAAAACGCTGGTGAGCTCACAGGTTTGTATGTCAATGTATAATTGTCAGAACCGCAAGATTTATATTGAATTTAAAATGCAATTAAGCAAAATAAAAGTTATACTGTCCATGAGCACATAGTCTGAGCTTAACTGATTTGTCAGGCCCAATTAAGGAAACCTAACATGATTTGCCTCCTACGAGCGCCTAATCAACACTCGTCTTCCCAAATGCTAATACATCCGTTTGACCGATTAGTGCGTGCTAACCCGGATGAGGATTGTCAATCCCATATGATATCATATACTAACATTCACGCTATAAAATACTAGAGACTATGCTTATGGAGGACTTTAAATTGATTAGCTTGAAACTCATGTAGTATTTGAAGTTTGTCACTTGCGTTCTACTTGTAAAACAAAATGATGCAGTAATATCACACCCCTGGTAAAAGTAGTGAAAATGGGGCTATGAAACTCACCTGAGTCTTGAAGTGTTTAATTTAATAAACTTGAAGTTATTAGCGGTGAATTGAAGTCCAAAGGCTTGAAACCTGAATGTGTCCACGACACTTGAAGTGTTATTAATTGTGCCGGTATCTCGAAAGACTACCATTAAAATTGTTTGTTTAACTTGATGTCCAAATTACCCCGATTTGGTTGATTGTATTGTTACAAGTTACTACGACTTGTTTGATTGAATTGGCACAAGTTACAACGACTTGTTTGAATAAATTATCTAAGTTACTATGACTTAGTTGATTCAATTGTGTATTTGAAAATGTGTACGGCCCGTTGGTGATTTAGTTGATATAATAAAAATTCTAAAATGTTGACTTTGCTACAGTACTGCTACAGTACTGCTACAGTAAATTTGACTTTTTTGAACAGTAACTTTGACTTCGAAAATTTTGAGTTTTGAAGATTCTGTTTTGTGCGACGTAGCCTGCGACGTAGGCTGCGACGTAAGAGTTTTGCGACGTAAAGGGTTACGTCGCTAAGGTCAACAGTGCTAAGTCAATAGCGACGTAGGGTGCTACGTCGCTTATGCGACGTAGGTTCGTTTTTGCGACGTTAAGGTCTGCGTCGCTATGTGCGACGTTCGCAAGTCAATGCGACGTAATAGGCTGCGTCGCTGTATGCGACGTTGGGGATATAATGCGACGTAGGTCGCTGCGTCGCATTTGCTCCAGGCCAAATGCGACGTACGGAGTCTGATCGGAGTTTCAACTCCAAAAACGCGTTTTCCGGCCATCGATCGGCCTAATATTTTTACCCAACCCATTTTAGGACATTACAAGGTTATACAAACAACTAGTAAGTTATAAAACTTAAAAACGAGAGTTTTCGGAGTTGTGTCGGAAACTTACAAATCGCCGAAATGAAATTCCGGAAAGGTAGGATTGTAGATCGTCGCGAGGTGGTCGTTTATTTATAAAGGGGCTTGAAGATCCGAGGTTGTTTAGTATGCTTATTTTGCGTTTTTCGTTGATTTTTGGTGTTGGTTGTTTGAGAGAAATGAGAGAGGAGAGAGATAGAGAAAAAGAGAAATGAAGGAAAAGTGGGTGGAAGTGGGAGGTTAAATCCCCATTTTCGCCCCGCGTTCCCGCTCCGTGCGATGTTCGTTTGTTCCGTCGTTTAAACGTTAAATAATTATTTTAAATATTGATTGGAACATTTTAAAATACAATTTATTACGCCATATTTTATTTAGATATTTTACTAATCACATTATATTTGAATTATAAAAAGGTAAGTTAATTTGTTTGCGCGTTTTACATTTTAAATTGTGTGATAAAACTTGGATACAAAATATTATTGACATAATATTTTTAAGTACAAAAACTTTATTAAAATCCTTGTATTACTTAGATCAATTGTTCACCAACGTCCGTATTTATTGTATCGAAATTCATTCGATTTGAAACTCGTACGATTTAAACAAATCGCATAATTGTAGATATATATTCAACAATATATATAATAGTTGATACATTAATTAGCCTAACACAGAACTAATTACACGTGTTAACACTTGATTAGGCACTAAATTATAGTCCTAAATTGACGGTTGTCACACATACACACACACCTCCAATAATTCTCTCAACAAACTTTCATCTTCAATCTTCTTCTTCTTTGATCATCTTAACAACAACAACAACATCAGGAAGCAGGGGCATGACCAAGATCATCATCATCCGTTCATCATCATTCTCACCATTTTCACTTTGTAAGAAACTAACTTTTCTTTGAATTTTATACTTAAATTTCGTTATATAACTTGTATGTACATCATAATCTAAGTATCTAACACATAAATTGGATGATTTCATGATTGATTCTTGAAATGGGTTTTGAAAACCAAAACTATAAATCAAAAATTAAAAGGTGTAAACTTGTTAAAATATAATGTTATGATGATAAAAACGTTATATTACATCATTATAAGCTATTGGTAACATGGTAAAAACGATTTGGAACCAAAAGATCGTGTATGTGTTTTGCCCTGTTCGAACAGGCTCTGGAAGTAACATGAATCCGGCGGATTCATGTAGAATCCGGCGGATTCCCCTACAAAACTCGCACACCCCGTAATCGGTTTAAACATTTGTGAACGAGTAAAAGACACGCTCGAATCCGGCGGATTCACCTAAATCCGGCGGATTCCCAAAGCTTCACATGAACGTTTTGTAAACACAAAAGAATCCGGCGGATTCAACTAAATCCGGCGGATTCACTTAATCTTGACCCGACCCGGCGGCTTGACCCGAAGATCCGGCAACACCTTATCCATTAACGAGAATCCGGCGGATTCAAATAGAATCCGGCGGATTCACATACTGGGCTGGGCTTCAGGCTGGGCCGGTGGCCTTTTGGGCCAAAGTAATGGGCTAAACCAAAGATTAAATAAATGGGTTATATAAACGAGTTAACGGACCAAACGAGCTACATTATTATTAGAGGGCCGACGAATCGGGCCGAGCCCAACAAACTATAAAACACTTGACTTTTATTTTTAAACAACAAACGATTCCGTTAACAATGTTACTTATACAAGGCGTTATTGACATCTAATAAACTATTGTTAGTAAAACGAAACTGTGACACGGACTTTGGACTTAATTAAACTCGTACGAACAAACGATATATAAGTATATATATATAACACATATATGTACGAACTTTATGAACTATACGATTTGAATACGATTACATTATCGGGATATTCAAGACTTACTAAACAAACGTAGTGATATTAAAAACAAATGACATTCGTTTTATAAAAACAATCTAAGTTTTAAAACAAATAAAACTTGCAACCTTTTTAAAATACGAAACGACGTATTACAATATATATATATATATATTCGAGAACACATGTTATATATATAGACATAAACGACATTCGAATTATATTCACGATTATACGCGTTCTTAAACAAATGAAAACTTATACATTTTGATATACGTTAACAATGTATTGATTAAACATATATACGTACGACACTTAAGAATATATATTCAAAAATATATATATACGATTTGAGGAATAATAACAATGTTTCAACGATATGTCACTAATAAAGTTAACAACTTATATTACTAAGAAATCAACCATTTCTTCAAACAAACAAACTGTTAACATGAGTGATTAAAACAAATCAAACGTACTTATGTTAATATATTTATTGCATATAGGTTAACAAACCTTGGGCAATTATCTATTTGGCTGCTAGCTTTCATACCGAGCAAATCACCGTGAGTTCACAGCCCCTACTTTGCAAATGTTTTATGCTTTTAAAAATAGGGGTGTAAACATAGAAACTGCATGCAAAACACATGCAGTAAATTATATAAATGCTTTATTGCTTTATACAACTGTTTGACATGAAATGATATATTTCACAACTGTTTTGGGAATTAGACAACATATCCTAGTACAGACCCAGACTCCCAATGTATGCATGAAAAGTCCTTATGTCATGCAAACTATAACCATTAGCTAGGTGACTCTAGCCACTGAGTATACGAATAGTACTATTGCCGTGACGACCCTCCTGTGGATGGAGCGTATACTTAATTGTCCTTCAGGCAAGCAACATAAGTTTTGGTTGTGGTTTGGTTATAGGGTTAGGTCGCGTTACTTTAACCTGCGAGGTTTAGCTCACCTTTCAGGGGATTATAGTCTAAGCATTCCCACTTACTATTTAGGATGAACTTATCTTACAACTGTTTTATTTCAGTATACTTACTGATTATATTTATATTCTGGTAAACCATCAGACATACATTTTGGGTAACAACCCACATAAAACTATATTTTAGGGTAACTATCCTTCTATCTTATAAATTGCAAAACCTGCAAGCTTTTATTTATTGAATAACATTTCAATAACTTAAACATAAATGGTTTAACATACCACATATTTATACAAAACCTGTGAATTCACTCAACATATTTGTTGACGACTTTCTTTCTATGTTTTATAGGAAATTAGCTACGTAAGTAAGAATCGCATGCATTCAGGATGGACAACCCTGGACTACTTAGGATGCCATATATTTTGGGACAGCTTTTGAGGATTTCCTCTGTATTACTGCAGACATTGCAGTTATACTTATGAAATCTTACCTTAACATATGCATTGTAAAACTTAAATGTTTTAAACTTTATTACTACTGTACGACTTACATAGTCGTATTACTTTTGTAATAACTATTTTAAATTGGCATCCTTTATATAATATGTTATGTATGATCATATGCTCTGATACGATGAATGCACAATTGTAACGTCATCACCCCCGTTGTTAAACTGTTTACACATAATGCTTCCGCCAATTATTACTTGCTTCCGCTAAATATTAAATAAACACAATTACCGATTTTGGGGGTGTGACAGACTTGGTATCAGAGCCATTGGTTATAGCGAACTAGAAGTCTTTAGGTGACTGAAAACCTTAGAGACCTAGACTATAGCCTTGGCTAGAACATTCATGCATTCATACATACATACGTTTGCATACATCTAACATACGACTAACACGCCACACACAATTTCCCTTGTCACAGTATGTCTAGTCAATCACTTTACCATGTTTATGCTTCGGATGAGGAGCCGACCGAGGCTACTTTTGAGGGTCCCGCGATCACAGTAGGGGATGAGTCATCTGTTCATTTGAGAGACATGTCAGATGACACTAGTGACGCTTACATCGCGCCACCACCGACAGCACATGAGGTTACCCCTATTACTACAGGTATTCACTATCAGGCTGCTGAGACTTCTCGCAGGCCTGTGTCTAGGAGGACACCGAGGATGTGTGTCCGAGATCTTCCTATTGGTCCGTTAGCACCAGCGGACGAGTCTGTTGAGTCTCCACAGAGGGCACCCAGGTTTGCTCATCTAGAGTGGATGACTCCTATGTTGAGGCACTGGAGGTCATTAGAGGGTTTTCCCTCCACATTTGAGACAGGAGAGTCCTCACGACCCCCAGCACCATTGCCTACCACTGGAGAGCCGATAGAGCAGACTCTCCCTACATTAGTTGCTGTTATGCGTACATTGTTCTGTATTACTTCTAGCAGGGGTTCTCACCTTGGACAGGTACAGGATGAGATCTCCCGTCTGTATGGGGACATGGCTGGTATGCATGAGCATCATCACTTTCTGTTGAACCATGTGTTTACTGCCCAGGAGATAGCCGAGTCCGCACGTGCTCGTGTGAGGACACTTGAGAGACGTGTTAGGATTGCAGGGCTTGTGGTTGGTGCTTGTGTGGTGATGGCTGTGTTGAGAACAGCCGTGGGATCATTTCTACCGTATTTCCGTTAGACCTATGTAGGGCGGGTTGTGCCTACTTAGGATTGTATATATACTATGTATTAGACTTGGAACTTTGGTTCGACGGGTATAGACAGACCTGTCATGTTTTGTATATCATTTGGATCGACGGTGTGTAGACAGACCCGTCATGCTTTGATTAGTCTTTGGACCGATGGATATCTAGGATAGATCCATCCTGTTTTGTATAAAAACTTATGAACTAAATATGATCAGTTATATGATATGGCCTATGTGTTTGGTTTATTATTATTGGTTTATGTTACTGTGTATTGTGATTTGGATTATGGATTGATAATAGAGACTACATAACTGTGGATACTGAAATATGTCTTTGTAACCTATAGATCTATTGAAACTGGAAAAATGGCAGAACCTGTCATAAGTGAATACTCATCAGATGAGGACATAACCATCGACGAGCAGATACAATATGTATATGTCGATACCGAAACAATTCCGATAGTGGAACTCGTGGAAGAAGGAATTGAGAACCACCAATTCGGCATGGTCGACATAGAGGAGTACGAAAGAGTACGAGATCAGGCTGAAAGATTGGATGGTCAAAATTGGGAGCTTGTGTTCAAATGTAGGAACCGAGAGCTAGAATTGAGAATCTTCAAGAGGCCTATGATTGTCCGAGTTAAGGATAAAATACGCTTCTGGAAGAAAGTGGCTAGTAATCGCAAGAAAAGAGTTAAGTCTTGGATCAAACATTTGTGCAAATGCTCAACTGAGAATGATCTGGGCTACTATCCGACTCTGCGATACAAAACTATGCTGGAGACACGCTACTTCTCTCCCAATCTGAATCAGGAGTAAAAGTGAAAGATCTACACTGCGACAGAGAACATAGCTAAAGATAGCTTAATAATGAACTGAAGAAGAACTGTCGTAAGAATATAACTATTTTGTTAAGATCTAGGTATAGCTAAGTTTAGTCTAATTAGTACTGTATCAACTCGTGTTGTATTGGAAACCACTCTTGATGGACATAGAAGATTCCATCAAGTTTTGTATGAAACGATGTAAGAACGTTCTACTTAATGTATAATATAGCTTAGGTTCGATTCGAAATTTCGTGCGAATTATATTCATCTCTATATACATGTGATGGAAAAATTTACCATTTAGTCATCGTTGAAACTATTTCTTACGACTTTGAAAACCTACTACACCTTGAATTATTGATTTTTATCTTGAATTCTCTAAAACATTGATTGCGCTTGAACGATGATGAAAAGAAATATGTATTTGGCATTATATAATGACGCCTGGCCAACGTGATTATATTGTACAAAGTACATATGGGTGTTTCAAAATCGTGCGACATTCAATGTGAAACATTATTCTTTCAAATTCTTCATACTATTCATTTAATAGACAATGTGAAATCTTGTTCATCACATTCATTATTTTGGCATTGACTTCTGCATTCTATTCATCGCAGAACTGAATCATGCCTCCAAAACGACGAATTACTAGGAACAGTCAGAAGACAACTGTACCCCCTACATCTGAAACCATTCCACCACCTAACACTGAGGAAACTATTGAGCAGATGATTAGTAGACGCATTGCTGAAGGAATTGCTGAGTATGAGGCAAGCCGAAACCGTGAGAATGGGATTAATAACAGTGGATCGACCCCTGTTCATGCTGAGACTGTTGTGAATAACCGCCGAGGGTGTTCATATAAGACATTTCAGGCTTGTAAACCACCTCCCTTCTGTGGCACTGAAGGTGCTATTGGTATTATACACTGGATAGAAAAGATGGATTCTGTGTTGGACATCAGTGATTGTCTACCAGACACTGCGGTGAAATATGTCGCCTGCACACTAGCTGATAAAGCTTTGACTTGGTGGAACAGTCAAGTCCAGTCGATGGGACGACCAGCTGCTTATTCCATGACATGGGAAACATTGAAGCGTATGATGATGGAAGAATTCTGCCCTCGCAGTGAGATGCAGAAAATTGAGACTGAGCTGTGGAACATTGCTATGATTGGTGCTGATATCACTGGTTATACAACCAGGTTCCAAGAACTAGCTCGTCTTGTGCCACATATGGTAACACCTGAGTATAAGCGTATTGAACGCTATGTGTATGGACTGGCGCCACAGATCAGGAGTTTGGTTACGTCCTCTAAACCTGACACCTTCAGGAGCGCTGTTACCCTAGCGCAGAGTTTGACTGATGAAGCAGTTAGAATAGGGACGCTGACACAGAAAACTGTGCCAGCCAAGGTTGAGCCGAGCAGTGCTGAAGCTGGTAGTTCTGGAGGTAAGAAGCGTAAATGGAATGACCGTCAGGGTCAATCCAACAAGAAAGGATCTGGAAATCCTAAGTCTTACGCTGCCACCATTGTGGAACCGAAGCCATACTTGGGTAACAAACCTAAGTGTGATAAGTGTAGCAAACACCATGAGGGTGAATGCTGGTTTTGCGACAGTTGTAAGGGATGGGGTCACAAAACCCAAAACTGTAAGGTTAACCCTACCCCTAAGGGAAACACTGCTCGCCAAAACCAGGGTTGTTTTGAATGTGGCGACACGAGGCATTATCGAAACCGATGTCCTCGACTCAATAACCAAAATAGTAACGCCAACAACGCTCGTAACCGCAACAACAATGGAAACAACCGTGGAAACAACAACAACCGAGCCAACAACAACGACAATCGGGCAAACAACAACAACGATCAGCCAGCTCGTGGAAGCGTGTTCATGTTAGGAGCACCAGAGGCACGTCAGGATCCTAACACAGTCACTGGTACGTTTCTAGTAAACAACCACTTTGCTTCTGTGTTATTTGATTCCGGTGCTGATTTAAGCTTTGTGTCCACTGAGTTTAGACCACTATTAGAAATCGAATCCCTTAAGCTAGATAACAAATATACAGTAGAACTAGCCGATGGTAAGTTGATTGAATCAGGAGAAATAGTACCAGGATGTTCCTTAACATTAGAAGGTCATTCTTTCAAAATAGACTTACTACCGGTAGAGTTAGGGAGCTTCGATATAGTGGTTGGTATGGATTGGTTGTCACTGAACCGCGCGGAAATCATCTGTCATGAGAAGATTGTACGGTTACCTTTACCGTCAGGAGAAATGTTGTTAGTTCAAGGAGAAAAGAGTAATCGTGCGGTGAAAACGATTACATGCATGAAGGGAAATAAGTATCTACGAAAAGGGTACCAAGCATTTTTGGTACATGTTGTGGATAAGAAACCCGAGGAGCGACGCATAGACGACGTGGCCATAGTACGCGACTACCCAGGAGTATTTCCTGACGAGCTACCAGGGTTACCACCTCCACGGCAGGTTGAATTTCATATCGACCTAGTGCCGGGAGCTGCACCGATTGCTCGTGCACCTTATCGTCTAGCTCCATCAGAAATGCAGGAACTGTCTGCACAATTGCAAGAACTGTTGGATTTAGGATTCATCCGACCGAGCTTTTCACCGTGGGGAGCTCCGGTTCTGTTCGTCAAAAAGAAGGATGGATCAATGCGGATGTGTATCGATTATCGAGAACTGAACAAAGTGACGATTAAGAACCGATACCCACTGCCATGCATTGATGATTTGTTTGACCAGCTGCAAAGGTCAAGTTATTACTCAAAGATCGACTTGAGATCGGGCTACCATCAACTAAAGGTATGGGATGAAGATATCCCTAAGACTGCGTTTAGGACTCGATATGGTCATTACGAGTTCCTAGTTATGCCATTTGGGCTAACGAATGCGCCAACAGTATTCATGGATCTAATGAATAGAGTATGTAAACCTTACTTGGATAAGTTCGTCATAGTGTTCATTGACGATATTTTGATATACTCGCGAACAAAGGAAGACCATGAACAACATCTGAGAATAATTCTTGAATTACTGGAGAAAGAGAAGCTTTATGCAAAGTTCTCTAAATGCGAGTTTTGGATGCGTGAGGTTCATTTCCTTGGTCACGTGATCAATAACAAAGGAATTCACGTGGACCCATCCAAAATTGAGGCGATTAAGAATTGGGAAGCCCCAAACACCCCAACTGAGATACGACAATTCCTTGGGCTAGCCGGTTACTACCGAAGATTCATTGAGAATTTCTCGAAGATAGCTCAACCAATCACCGCCCTAACGCAAAAAGACAAGAAGTTTGATTGGGGCGAGAAGCAAGAGAATGCTTTTCAACTACTGAAAGAGAAATTGAGCACCGCACCTATCCTGTCCTTACCAGAAGGAGTAGAAAATTTTGTTGTCTACTGTGATGCCTCACATCAAGGATTAGGTTGCGTGTTAATGCAAAACGACAAAGTCATTGCTTATGCGTCTCGTCAATTGAAGATTCACGAGAAGAACTATACGACGCATGACTTAGAGCTGGGAGCAGTCGTTTTTGCACTTAAAATTTGGAGACACTACCTATACGGTACAAAGTGTACGATCTTCACTGATCACAAAAGTCTCCAAAATATATTTGATCAGAAAGAACTCAACATGAGACAAAGACGTTGGGTTGAACTGTTGAATGATTACGACTGTGAAATCAAGTACCATCCAGGCAAAGCTAATGTAGTAGCGGATGCCTTGAGTCGTAAGGAACGAGTAAAACCTCGAAAAGTGCGAGCTTTAGGACTGACAATCCACTTGGATCTAATTACTCAAATTCGTGATGCTTAACAAGCAGCCTTTACTCCAGAACGTATGAAGAACGAATCCCTCAAAGGGATGGAAAAGCAACTGGAGTCTAAGTAAAATGGAGTATTGTACTTCATGAATCGAATTTGGATTCCTTGTGTTGATGAGCTACGTAGCCTAGTATTGGACGAAGCTCATAAGTCCAATTACTCGATACATCCTGGTGCAGATAAGATGTACCACGATCTGAAAGGATTTTACTGGTGGCCTGGCATGAAAAGAGACATTGCCACCTATGTTAGTAGATGTCTGACTTGTGCAAAAGTTAAGACTGAGTATCAAAAGCCGTCTGGACTTTTGCAACAACCTGAGTTGCCCAAATGGAAATGGGAACACATCACGATGGACTTCATCACAAAACTACCGAAAACATCATCTGGAATGGACTCCATATGGGTGATTGTCGACAGACTGACAAAATCATCTCACTTTCTAGCCATCAAAGAGACAGATAAGATGGAAAAGCTGGCTAGAATCTACATAAAAGAAGTTGTTTCTAGACATGGAGTTCCATTATCTATCGTCTCTGATAGAGATGCACGTTTTACCTCTCGCTTCTGGCAAACACTGCAACAAGCTTTAGGCACTAGACTCGACATGAGTACCGCCTACCATCCACAAACCGATGGTCAAAGCGAGCGAACCATCCAAACGCTTGAAGATTTGCTAAGAGCCTGCGTGATTGATTTTGGAGGAAACTGGGATGTTCATCTCCCTTTAGCCGAATTCTCATACAACAATAGTTATCATACGAGCATTCAAATGGCACCTTTCGAGGCGTTGTACGGAAGCAAGTGCCGATCCCCACTTTGTTGGGCAGAGATGGACGACAGACAGTTATCAGGTCCTGAGATAGTCCAAGAGACAACGGACAAGATATCTCAAGTGCTTAATCGATTAAAAACGGCACGAGACCGACAAAAGAGTTATGCAGACAATAGACGAAAACCTTTGGAATTTCAAGTAGGTGACAAAGTCCTACTTAAAGTATCTCCTTGGAAAGGAGTTGTGCGATTTGGAAAACGCGGTAAACTAAACCCACGTTACATTGGACCTTTTGAGATCCTAGCAAGGATTGGTCCTGTAGCTTATAAGCTTAAGCTGCCGCGAGAACTTAGTAATATTCATGACACGTTTCACGTGAGTAATCTTAAGAAGTGTCTATCCGACGAAGCGTTAATAATACCTCCCGACGAAATCTATGTCGACGCAAAACTCAACTTCGTGGAGGAACCGCTTGAAGTAATGGATACGAAAACGCAGAAACTCCGAAACAGTCGGATCAAACTTGTCAAAATTCGATGGAACTCGAAAAGAGGCCCAGAGTTCACCTGGGAACGCGAGGATGAAATGCGCAAGAAGTACCCTCAACTATTTGAATCCGTGACCACGACTCACGACACAAATTAAATCTCGGGACGAGATTTCCCTAACAGGGGGAGAATGTGACAACTCTCCAAATTAGGTATTAATTAACATTTAAGCATGTGCATACTTACGCTAATTTCCTGGTTAAGTTTTAACAAAACTTTTTGATGTGATGTAAGCCTAGCAAGCCCAGTACTTTAAACAAAAAAGTAAAATGTAATACGTAAGTAATTATTAATTACGTACAAATATATCATAACGAACCCGACAAAAATAAATGACAAAAGTTTCGTGATACAAAAATAATTAATAATATAATTATTAATTACGAGTATTTATATATCTATAACATGTAGATATAAAGGTCTAAATATACGTTTAACATAAAACGTAATATAAAACGAACAGAAATAATTCTAAAACGCTCATAAAAGGTCGAATCATAAAAATGCAAATTTTCTCATTCGTTTGGAAGAAGTTAGAACATTACTTCAAAATATGAAATTGAAACTTGACTGAAATTTGGCGCCCATTTAACTGCGTGCAGTAAAATGTACAAAACTGTACAACTATTTAAAATAATGATAACATCATTATATTGATTATAAATAACGAACCAGGAGAACACCTGCAAAATAAAAATGTAAATTGTAAATTTTTATATTGCTATAATTATACCCGTACTCGAATTTGAGGTGCCAAAATTTGGCACCTAACTCAAATAATTGAGCAGACCGGCTTGTGTTTAAACCATACTCCCTCCTTCCTGATGATCATTCGACGCATACACACACACCTCCAATAATTCTCTCAACAAACTTTCATCTTCAATCTTCTTCTTCTTTGATCATCTTAACAACAACAACAACATCAGGAAGCAGGGGCATGACCAAGATCATCATCATCCGTTCATCATCATCCTCACCATTTTCACATTGTAAGAAACTAACTTTTCTTTGAATTTTATACTTAAATTTCGTTATATAACTTGTATGTACATCATAATCTAAGTATCTAACACATAAATTGGATGATTTCATGATTGATTCTTGAAATGGGTTTTGAAAACCAAAACTATAAATCAAAAATTAAAAGGTGTAAACTTGTTAAAATATAATGTTAGGATGATAAAAACGTTATATTACATCATTATAAGCTATTGGTAACATGGTAAAAACGATTTGGAACCAAAAGATCGTGTATGTGTTTTGCCCTGTTCGAACAGGCTCCGGAAGTAACATGAATCCGGCGGATTCATGTAGAATCCGGCGGATTCCCCTACAAAACTCGCACACCCCGTAATCGGTTTAAACATTTGTGAACGAGTAAAAGACACGCTCGAATCCGGCGGATTCACCTAAATCCGGCGGATTCCCAAAGCTTCACATGAAAGTTTTGTAAACACAAAAGAATCCGGCGGATTCAACTAAATCCGGCGGATTCACTTAATCTTGACCCGACCCGGCGGCTTGACCCGAAGATCCGGCAACACCTTATCCATTAACGAGAATCCGGCGGATTCAAATAGAATCCGGCGGATTCACATACTGGGTTGGGCTTCAGGCTGGGCCGGTGGCCTTTTGGGCCAAAGTAATGGGCTAAACCAAAGATTAAATAAATGGGTTATATAAACGAGTTAACGGACCAAACGAGCTACATTATTATTAGAGGGCCGACGAATCGGGCCGAGCCCAACAAACTATAAAACACTTGACTTTTATTTTTAAACAACAAACGATTCCGTTAACAATGTTACTTATACAAGGCGTTATTGACATCTAATAAACTATTATTAGTAAAACGAAACCGTGACACGGACTTTGGACTTAATTAAACTCGTACGAACAAACGATATATAAGTATATATATATAACACATATATGTATGAACTTTATGAACTATACGATTTGAATACGATTACATTATCGGGATATTCAAGACTTACTAAACAAACGTAGTGATATTAAAAACAAATGACATTCGTTTTATAAAAACAATCTAAGTTTTAAAACAAATAAAACTTGCAACCTTTTTAAAATACGAAACGGCGTATTACAATATATATATATATATATATATATATATATATATATATATATATATATATATATATATATATATATTCGAGAACACATGTTATATATATAGACATAAACGACATTCGAATTATATTCACGATTATACGCGTTCTTAAACAAATCAAAACTTATACATTTTGATATACGTTAACAATGTATTGATTAAACATATATACATACGACACTTAAGAATATATATTCAAAAATATATATATACGATTTGAGGAATAATAACAATGTTTCAACGATATGTCACTAATAAAGTTAACAACTTACATTACTAAGAAATCAACCATTTCTTCAAACAAACAAACTGTTAACATGAGTGATTAAAACAAATCAAACGTACTTATGTTAATATATTTATTGCATATAGGTTAACAAACCTTGGGCAATTATCTATTTGGCTGCTAGCTTTCATACCGAGCAAATCACCGTGAGTTCACAGCCCCTACTTTGCAAATGTTTTATGCTTTTAAAAATAGGGGTGTAAACATAGAAACTGCATGCAAAACACATGCAGTAAATTATATAAATGCTTTATTGCTTTATACAACTGTTTGACATGAAATGACATATTTCACAACTGTTTTGGGAATTAGACAACATATCCTAGTATGGACCCAGACTCCCAATGTATGCATGAAAAGTCCTTATGTCATGCAAACTATAACCATTAGCTAGGTGACTCTAGCCACTGAGTATACGAATAGTACTATTGCCGTGACGACCCTCCTGTGGATGGAGCGTATACTTAATTGTCCTTCAGGCAAGCAACATAAGTTTTGGTTGTGGTTTGGTTATAGGGTTAGGTCGCGTTACTTTAACCTGCGAGGTTTAGCTCACCTTTCAGGGGATTATAGTCTAAGCATTCCCACTTACTATTTAGGATGAACTTATCCTACAACTGTTTTATTTCAGTATACTTACTGATTATATTTATATTCTGGTAAACCATCAGACATACATTTTGGGTAACAACCCACATAAAACTATATTTTAGGGTAACTATCCCTACTATCTTATAAATTGCAAAACCTGCAAGCTTTTATTTATTGAATAACATTTCAATAACTTAAACATAAATGGTTTAACATACCACATATTTATACAAAACCTTTGAATTCACTCAACATATTTGTTGACGACTTTCTTTCTATGTTTTACAGGAAATTAGCTACGTAAGTAAGAATCGCATGCATTCAGGATGGACAACCCTGGACTACTTAGGATGCCATATATTTTGGGACAGCTTTTGAGGATTTCCTTTGTATTACTGCAGACATTGCAGTTATACTTATGAAATCTTACCTTAACATATGCATTGTAAAACTTAAATGTTTTAAACTTTATTACTACTGTACGACTTACATAGTCGTATTACTTTTGTAATAACTATTTTAAATTGGCATCCTTTATATAATATGTTCTGTATGATCATATGCTCTGATACGATGAATGCACAATTGTAACGTCATCACCCCCGTTGTTAAACTGTTTACACATAATGCTTCCGCCAATTATTACTTGCTTCCGCTAAACATTAAATAAACACAATTACCGATTTTGAGGGTGTGACACACTGGCCGTTTCACTATTCCTTGTTACCTTCAGGATGTTCAAATAAGTAACGCCTTAGCTGACTTAGGAGCTAGTGTAAACCTTATGCCATACTCGCTTTATAGGAAACTAGGATTAAGCGAACTTTTACCAACCCGTATGACCATCCAATTAGCTGATAGATCAGTTAAACTCCCTCGAGGAATTACTTAAGATATTATGGTACGTGTTGATAAATTCGTCTTTCCTGTTGATTTTGTTGTTATGGATATTGAGGAAGACACTCAGGTACCACTCATCCTTGGTAGACCTTTCCTAAATACTGCCAAGGCCGTCATTGACGTAAATGAAAAATCTTTAAAACTTAGAGTGGGAACTGAGGAAGTCACCTTCAATGTCGATAAGCTAATGAAACTTCCTATGGGAGAAGACCTTGGTCTTGTAGATTCTATGCAGGAAATAATTGAAGAACACTTGGAAGAAATCCTCGCAGTAAGCAGCATTAATCCCCTTCCAAACACTGTCATCACAACAAGGAAAATCTGTGAAGAAGGTGCGGGTCTATGCTCAGCTATCTCGGATCCATCCATTGCATCAAAGGAAGTACTATTACCTTTAAAGAATTCCAACTTACAGCCCAACAGATTTATCACTGCTGTACCACTTGGGCAAGGCACTCCGGTCACTCTCTTGAGAAGAAGCCCTACTTCTGAGCCCCTGATTCATCTCTCTCAAAAGAAGAAATTCTGAAGACTCTCAAGGAAATGGAGTCAATGCTTAAACCATCCGATCCGCAACTTTCTAAAAGTTGTGAAAACTTGAAACCAGAGATTACTTTTACCACATCTTCTTCAGCTCAGTTTCAGAGATTTGCACTCACAAAGGACAACAAAGAAATAATCACTGAAGATAATGCAATCTCTCAATCTTCCCAAGTAAAATATGAGCTGAGAAAAGATGAGCTTTACAACAATACAGAATGGGTTGAAATAGCATCAGCCGACATTCCAGAGGCACCTGCAGTTGAGTCAGATTATCAGACAACATACGATGAACTTAAGAGAGACGAGATTGCCAGGATGAAGCCTTCCACTGAAGAACCACCCGAATTGGAGCTAAAGGAACTCCCCTCACACCTTGAATATGCTTTTCTCGAAGGAACTTCGCACTTACCATTTATCATATCCAAAGATCTGAAGCCCGAAGAGAAAGCACTACTCATTAAGGTTCTAAAGTCACATAAGAAAGCGATTGCATGGAAAATCTCTGACATACAAGGGATCAGCCCAAATTACTGCACTCACAAGATCTTAATGGAAAATGACTTCAGGCCTTCCATTCAAAGGCAAAGGAGAGTTAACCCAAAGATTCAAGACGTGGTGAAAAAGGAGGTTATCAAACTCTTGGATGCTGGTCTAATTTACCCTATTTCGGATTCCCCATGGGTCAGTCCAGTTCAAGTCGTCCCAAAGAAAGGAGGCATGACGGTCATCGCTAACGAAGACAACGAGTTGATTTCAACACGAACCGTCACCGGTTGGAGGGTATGTATCGACTATCGGAAACTAAATGAAGCTACACGCAAAGATCACTTCCCTCTACCGTTCATTGATCAGATGCTTGAAAGATTGTCAGGAAACGAATTCTATTGCTTCCTCGACGGTTTCTCTGGCTATTTTCAGATACCTCTCGATCCAAAGGACCAAGAAAAGACAACGTTCACCTGTCCATACGGAACCTTTGCCTACCGACGTATGCCATTTGGCTTATGTAATGCACCGGCGACATTTCAAAGATGCATGGTAGCAATCTTCCATGACATGATTGAACAATGCATGGAAGTGTTCATGGATGATTTTTCAGTTTTCGGAGATTCGTTCACCACTTGTCTTTCTAACTTGAACAAGATGCTCACCCGATGTGAAGAATCGAACCTAGTTCTGAATTGGGAAAAATGCCATTTCATGGTAAAAGAAGGCATAGTTTTAGGACACCGTATATCCAAAGCTGGAATTGAAGTTGACAAAGCAAAAGTCGAGACCATCTCAAAACTTCCACCACCCACCTCTGTTAAAGCCATCCGCAGTTTTCTAGGACACGCCGGGTTCTACCATCGCTTTATCAAAGATTTCTCTAAGATATCCCGACCTATGACTCATCTCCTCGAAAAAGATACTCCGTTTGTCTTTACAGACGAATGTCTCAAGGCCTTCGATCATCTGAAAGATCGGCTTGTTCATGCACCGATCATGGTTGCTCCAGACTGGAGTCTCCCATTTGAAATCATGTGCGACGCCAGTGATTTCGCAGTCGGAGCAGTTCTGGGACAGCGGAAGGAGAAACAGTTTCAACCAATATACTACGCCAGCAAAACGCTCACTGACGCCCAAGAAAATTATACAACTACAGAAAAAGAGCTGCTAGCGGTAGTATTTGCTTTTGATAAATTTCGTTCTTATCTAATCTTGTCCAAAACTATTGTCTATACAGATCACTCAGCTCTGAAATATCTTTTTAAGAAGCAAGATGCTAAACCTCGCCTTCTACGATGGATTTTACTCCTTCAAGAATTCGACATCGAGATCAAAGACAAAAAAGGAGCAGAAAACGTTGCGGCGGACCATCTTAGCCGATTAGAGAATCCTTCAATGGATAAGTTGCACGAAAAAGACATTCAAGACCAGTTTCCAGAAGAACAACTCATGCATATTGGTAGATACCATCAAGGGTCACGATCTACCAATGATCCCTGGTATGCTGACTATGCCAATTATTTGGTGGGAAAAATTGTACCTAAAGGGATGCCAACCTCTCGAAGACAAAAATTCTTCCGCGATATAAAGTATTATTATTGGGACAATCCTTTCCTCTTTAAGGTTTGCCCTGATCAGATCATTAGAAGATGCGTTGATGGGAAAGAGGCAGAACACATCTTACACCAAAGCCACCATGGACCTACTGGGGGACATCACGGTACTAACATGACCGCAAGAAAAGTGTACGATGCCGGCTTTTTCTGGCCAACCATATTTCGAGATGCATACGATCTGGTGAGACGTTGCGATATCTGCCAAAGACAAGGCAACATAACAGCACGGAATGAAATGCCACTCACAAATATCCAGGCCGTGGAAATCTTCGATATCTGGGGATTAGATTTCATGGGACCATTCCCTAAATCTAACGGTAAAGAATACATCTTGGTTGCAGTCGACTACGTCTCCAGGTGGGCTGAAGCCCAAGCTCTCCCAACAAATGACGCCAAAGTGGTAACCAAATTTCTCAAAAAGCTATTTAGTCGATTTGGAACTCCAAAAGCAATAATTAGTGATCGTGGTACACACTTTTGCAACGTTCAATTCATGAAAGTTCTGCAACAGTATGGTGTCACTCACAAAACATCAACAGCTTATCACCCCCAAACAAATGGGCAAGCTGAGGCAACAAATCGAGCTTTGAAAAGAATCTTGGAAAGAACCGTTGGTAATCATGGGTACAAATGGGCTGAAAAATTAGATGATGCATTGTGGGCATTCAGAACCGCCTATAAAACACCATTAGGAACCACACCATATCGTCTAGTTTATGGCAAGGCATGTCACTTACCAATAGAGCTGGAATATAAAGCATACTGGGCTTTGAAGAACTGCAACTTAGATATTTCTACAGCTGGAGCAAATAGGCGAACGCAGTTGAATGAGTTAGCCGAACTAAGGGATCAGGCATATGACAGTTCGTTAAACTTCAAAGAACGAACTAAGAAAATTCACGATGCTAAGCTGAGGCCCTCACGATTCAAAACAGGAGATAAAGTGCTGCTTTTCAATTCGCGATTGAAGAAATTCTCTAGCAAGTTCAAGATCAGGTGGAGCGGACCATTCATAGTATCAAAGGTATTTCCTTACGGTGCAGTCGAACTCGAGGCACCAGAAGGTAATTTTAAGGTTAATGGTCATCGCTTAAAGCATTACTTCGAAGACTTTCCCATCAGGGAAGATGTCTTTATCTTTGAACCACCGTGAGTCGACTGAAAGGTACAAATAGTCAAGCTAGAGACTCGTAAAACAAGCGCTCTTGGGAGGCACCCCAAGCCTATCTTTATTTCTGTCATTTTTATTTCTTAGTTTATTTTTATTAAGTATGGTTACCTCTGAACTAATAAAATTGCAGGCTTGCCACTTATCTGACTTCGAATTACAAAATCCGAGATAAGTATTGACTATCACTATTAGCATTACCTGTTTATTTTATCTTGTTTCAGGATGGACGCTGTTGACACTGATCATGTAGCTGCGAGACCACGCAGACGACACAGACCCCGTAGACGCAGAGTACAGAGAGCGGCTATGCTGACTATCACTGAGGAGGACCTGACTGATGTCCCGATCACTCACGAGGAGTTGCCCGATGAGAGGCCCTCATCACCTTTGCCAGCCCCCGTACCCACTTTCGAGTACGGTATCACTACGGCTGACCCAGCTGCTTCATGGGCCCTCTTTCGGACACTCTCCATCCAGCATGACATCATGTCCTCTATCTGTGAGCAGCTCGAGATTCCGAGACCTGATGCCATTCCCTACAGGCTTGGCCCAGATCCAGGACCATCTCGACTTCCATGGTTCTTCTGTCCTCCTGCTGATCCACCTGTTCTCTCTACTGCTGGACCTTCCACTGGCCCCACTACTGCAGCTGCTGATCTTGATCCAGCATTACCCACAGGATTTGCATCACCAGATCACAGCCTCACAGAGCAGCTTCTGGGTAGTTTTGATGCTCACACTTCTGTCACTTCCTCTGACGAGATCATGAGTCAGGCTATGGCTGCTATGGATTTCTCCATTCCATCCCCGACTTCTGTTTTCGACAGGGATGTTGAGGCAGAATTTGATCCTGACACTGACGACCTACTTGATGATTACTAGATTTTATCTTTATTATTTACTTTCTGTATTATGACTCTGTACTTACGCTTTAGACCTGCTACCTAGATGAGATACTGTGATATGTGTGTCGTGGTTTATTGCAGAATTCAGCTTTGTGTGGAATGGATGATCTTAAATGAGCCTGGTCCTTTAAATCCAGCAATTCACTAGCACCACTCCTGCACAAACCTGGTCTATTCCAGTAAACACAAATGGGGAGTCTCTCTGTTCCTTTCTCACCGCTTCAATTATGTTTATTATGCCTATGTTAGTACATTTAATTTTTGTACCTCATCCTAAACTTATCACTAAGTGTAGGATTCCAGCCCAAATTAAACACTTGAGAAACATCTACTTATATGTTCAAACTCTAAGTGTGGGATTTTACTAAGTAAAATCTCTACTCAAGAGAACATTAGGGACAATGTTCCTCTAAGTGTGGGATGGTAGGTATAGAATACCTTAATAGGTGATTTTTATGTCCAATAGTAATCTTTCTCTCAAAATTTTTTTTCAAAAATAAGGTCAAATTTTTTCAAAATCAATGAGTCTAACTCAATTTTTCAGTCTCAAATACTACTGAGAAAAACCATTTTCAAAATATAAGTATGATATTTCTAAAAGCCTAAAGGAAATAAGGTAGAAATCGCTTAAACAAGAAGTAATAATTGAAGGAACATGACTAGACACATACAACCCTTTGCAGTGAGGTATCTTGAGCCCAAAAGCATTCATCTTTAATGCTTCACTTTCAATTCTTGTGTGTATGCCGATGTCTGTATCTCTGAATTAGAACTTGCTCTTGACATACGCTTCGAGACCATATTGGTGTGTACCGTACGCGGTATAGGTGCAATTAAATGACCTTGACATTCCTTAGGACTTAACCCATTTCTTACATATCTTTTCAAGCCCAAAACCCTTTCCGATGCTCATTTTTAGTATCGAAGATCCGCCTAGTATACCCTGTTGAGCCTAAACCCTTCGTTTCTTCAAAACCCTAATTTTCACCCACTTCCCAAAAATTACCTCAAAACTTATCTTGGAATTTCTGAGGTTATGAAGAACAACCTTTTAGAATATCTGTTTCAAATATCCTACTCATTCGCATTCTCTAAAATCAAGCTTCTCAACAAATTGTGCGGGAAAATTAGCACACAAGAGAACTGGAAGGACGATGGTGAGGGAAAAATTAGCACCTGGAAAAGAATCAAAATGATCAAGATAGAGAAAAAGATTTCTAAAGGATTCAAAATATAAATTCCTTGGAAATTCTCTAAAAGAAATTCTGAAGAAAAGAAAAGAAAAAAAAAAGAAAAGAAGAAAAAGAAAAGAAAAGAAAATAGCTCCGCAAATAAAGCTGAAAGTTTCAAAGCATAGCTCTTCATGAAAAATCCGGCAAAAGCTGAAACAGCTACCAACTCTCCGCTCCCCTCCGTTCTAAATAAAGTTGTTCATAATCTCAGTGATTTTAGGATAAGCTAAACCCCCTCACAAACCACTATCCATACCCTTCACCCTCACCAAACATTACAACCCTCTGAATGTCTTGAGATAATTAGCACCGTCCTCACCTAAGTGGTGGAGATCCGATTCTCGATCAAGCCTATGACGATGAGTGCAGCATGACTGGCTACTTTGAGCGATTTCGTTTGAGCTAGATTGATAGGAAACCCGATACACTTTGAGTGAATTGAGTGACCACCTATAGTGAGATCGCCTAGTCATGTGTACTCCAAGATCATGAGATTTGGATGTACGCCTAAGAGAATCTCTTCTTGTTTATGGAAGGATCATCTTATCCTCCTCCACACTTTTAGAAGTAACTGACTTATATGAGGAAATGCTAATCTCGGAACATATTCTCTGATGTAACAACCCCAAAATTTGGACCAATTTAAAATTTTCCTAATTACGTGTTTATTACTTGTATATAATATGAAATAGGATTATATACGTTATTTACTTATTATATATATATGGATGGAATATATATATATACGCGTATACGATTCGTACATATCGTATAAAACAACAAGTGTACAAACTTGCGGACCTTGGTAAAACGATTATTAAATAATGTGAAATTATTTAATTACTTTGACTATTACTTTATATTATGTTTATAATATAACGGAAAACGTACGTTTTAATTAAAACGTCACCGAACTCTCCGAAAACTCGACCAACCGACAAAACAAAACTAAGTTATGTTTTTATAACTTGAAAACAAAGTATTTTATTAAAATACTTCAACTTAATAATCGGATATTATTTCGTATTTACAAACGTATAATTAATCGCGTACAAAATAATTTTAACGTTTAAACGACCGGGGAAACGAACACCGCACGGAGCGCAAACACGGAGAAAGCAAAGTTTGGTGAGACCACACTTTGGTGGCCCCACCAAAACCGGCCAAGGTGAGGGGATCTCACACCCTCACCCTTTTGTTTACTCTAACACACAAACACAAACATTCAAACACTCCACCTCTCTCTCTCTTTCTCTCTCAATCGGCTCTCTCACTCTCTCTCTCTAAAACCTTCACTTAAACACCCCAAATAACACCACTAAAACACCTTGGAAGCTAGGCTCGTTTTGGAGAAAAGTGATCACGAGAAAGAGGGCTACAACTTCATCTTTTCGGATTTTCGTTTCGACGACTTTGTAAGTTTTCCGGCGACCCGAAACTTTTCCGATTACTTTTATTTTGCTAGATTATTGTTCCCCTAGCTAAATGATGTCCAAATATGTAACTTAAACTCGTTTTTGAACACTTTTACGAAAATGTCGGTTTTGGTCATTTTAAATAAAACGACACCACGAACATTGAAAACGACATCCAACAATTTTTATGAACTCTACATAACATACTAAAACTTGTGTAAAAGTTTCAACTTGAACGGAACTCGCTAAATACGTTTTCGACACTAATCAAAAACTGGCCAGACGCTAGTGTCACATGGCTCACGCCAGTTATGCGTCACTACGTCTGAGTGACGCATAGGTCACGAACCGTCTATACGCGACACTTCATTAGTGCCGCTAAAACACTATACCGTCACTTCACTAGTGACGCAATCATAACACCTTTGGCAGAAACAACACGACACTCCATAGTGACGCTACCATATAAGATTCGGCAGAAACGGTACGACACTTCATAAGTGTCGCTATCATATAACTTTCAGTAGTAACATACGACACTTCGCCTTAGTGACTCAAACATATAACCTTCGATCGAAACAAGGCGACACTTCATAAGTGCCGCTATCATCAGCAGAAACACTGCGACACTTCTCTAGTGTCGCTATCATTGGTAAAAACTTATAACTTTCAGTAGAAACGAATAACACCTAGTTACTACCGATGACGTCACTCAACCCTCACACCGTCACTTCATCAGTGACGCATAAATGCATATACCGACACTTGCCGAGTGTCGCCTCATAAACTGATTTACTTACTTATACCGTCACTTCGTTAGTGGTGCACTATTTGACTACGACACTTCATACCGTCACTATCCTAGTGACACACTGATAAGAAACAATACTTGATAACGTCACTGACCTAGTGACGCACCATCCGAATACCGACACTACTTCAGTGTCGCATATATTGTTACACAGACACTGAATACCGACACTACTTAAGTGCCGCATACCACACATAAGTGACGCATACTAGTGTCGCTAAAACAGGCTGTTTGACACTTACATTTTATACAAGTATAGAATATACTTAAAACGTAAACGTACTTTACTCGGCGTTACTTATACATGAAAATACTATACTTTTGAATGTATACAACGAAACTTGAATACGTACAAGGCTATACTAAACTAAACGTGAGATTTCACTCACACACGCGTACGAGATTACACTTGGATATACTCAGGAGATTACACTCCAACGAACTTACACTTGTACATTACACGGGATTACATTCGATACGAACTTACAAGTTCACTCACTAGTTACGTGCTGGATTACACGTTAACTGATACGAACATACACTCGAATACTTACGAGGTTTCACTCGTACCCTTTGGGGTTTAAGCCCATTGGAACTTACGCAAACGATACATGTTGTAATACAAACAAACGATCACACGAGCATACTTTACAACTGTACAACTACTATGAATACATAATAATAATGGATGGAATTATTATTATACACCGATAACAAACGGACCGTACAACTTTTATACAAACTACGATTTACAAACGATTACAAACTTACAAACAAACTAATGGACATTAACTAGTTTGGGAACAACTAGCATGGATACTTTACAAGTATTCCATTTACTTACTAAACCTTATGCGTATTAGGACGCTAAGGGTTGCTAGTTCGAGATACTACTTGCTTACTTACTGCATTGTCTGCCAGACTCAGGTGAGTCTTACAGCCCCTACTTTACTGTTTTTACTCAGGGGTGAGATGCATTACTGTTTTACATGAACACACAAAACTTACTTGCTGCCATGATTTACTTACTGTATGAGATTACGAATACGCCAACTGCATGAGTTTACGACTAATCCAATGAAATCCTCCTGAACCATAGTTGTTAGTTATGTGATAAGCGCGAGTTTTAGTATATGGATCCATATGGGACTGACAATCCCCGCCCGGGGTAGCAAGCACTACCACGAACCGTTCCTGTAGAAACGGGCATTTCTTACTCGTTCCGTATGAATGTTTTGGATTACATTCATGAGGGGGTACCTATATTTATTGTACGTTAAGCTTCAACTATGGTGGCTCATGGCAATTGTATCAAACGGTCTGCATGTCCTGCGACCACCACTTATTAAAACTTAAGTTAACGATGAGCATAACCTGTGATCGTTACTTACTGGCTGGCTATGATTTACAAATACTACTTGTGTGTTCAAACTATTTACTTTCTTACAAACCTGTGAGATTCACCAACCTTTTTGGTTGACCGTTTTAGTAATGCTTCTCAGGTACACAGCATCAGTAGGGATGCCCAGCAGGATAAGCTTTCTTAGCTCGAGTCGCATGCATTTACAAGCTTGGAGATTTTATTACATTACTTTTGTACTAGTTGTTATGTATTAGAATCTCTAGGAATTTACTCGAACTCGAGCTTGTATTTTGAAACTACTTATGTAATAATGTAATAACTTTTCGAACGTCTCATTTAGAGTCGTTCACTGTATCCTTTGTGCTTGTGATTATTGATTAGTAACACCCAAAACATCGCTTCCGCAAACTGTTAAATTTGGGGGTGTTACAGATTGGTATCAGAGCCTAAGGTTATAGTGAACTAGGTTGCATTTAGTGGGCCTAGACTATGACCGTTAGGCAGTATTCCTCATTAGGTATAACTGGTTCAGGAATTACAGCATACAAGTTTAATTTAACATAGCCTGATCAACTATGTACAATTAAATGAAGATGATGTGAGTTCTGAAAGGGGTTATGTTGAACCGGAATGCATTAGCTGACTCTGACCTCGAGAGAACCGGGACTTTTACGTGATTGTGCTAGACACGAACTAGGCGGTTATGTGATATATATATATATATATATATATATATATATATATATATATATATATATATATATATATATATATATATATATACATAAGCCTCTTTCCCCGATACGATACTCTCTCGACCACTACGAAATTAATATTCCTTAAAAATTTCATCGAACAAACGACGACTCGATTCTCGTCATTCTGTCCTTATTTAATTTTTATAAATTCACGACTACCGACATACGTCCGAAGACTTCCACACCGTTATAACTGACAACCATAGCTACTCCAACATTCTTCGATATGAAGATCGAGACCTTGTTTTCACTTACTATTCCTACCTAATTCGACGTTTATAACATTCTACAACGTACCCCACCGTACCGTTAGATGTATCCTAATAAAATCATTTTCAACCCAAGTCTCCATCAGACTTCAAAATTTTACAACCAACTCTTGCTATCAAATTTTATAACAAATATATTTCTATCAAACATTTTACAAAATTTTTTACAAAATGTTTTAAAAAATTCTCAAAAATTTCGAAACTGTACAAACTTATTTATAACCCACAAACTTTGAACAAATTTCAACCTTTGACGAAATTTCTTTGAACTTACTAAATCATCACCGTCATAATTCTTATTCAAACCCTCACATGTTCTTTATTTATTGTTTCAAGGAACATGCCTCCTCGACGACAAATCACTCTTACTGAAGCCGAAGTAGCGGGTATAATTGCCCGTAGTGTGGCTCAAGCTCTAGCTACCCGGACTTCAGCCCCTGGTAGCGAAGATACCGCTAACAATGGACCACATCCCAAAACCTGCACCTACAAGGATTTCCATAACTGCAAACCCTTGACCTTTCAAGGTACTGAAGGAGCAATCGGTTTGATACGTTGGTCCGAGAAAATCGAATCAGTGTTCCTCATCTGCAACTGCAAGGAAGAGGATAAAGTCAAGTTCGCCACCAGTACTTTTTCTGACATCGCCCTTACCTGGTGGAACACCTATGCACAGACTGTGAGCGTTGCCGAGGCCTACAAACTACAGTGGGATGAACTGAAGAATATGCTGAGGGGCGAGTACTGCCCCAGAGACGAGTTGAAACAGCTAGAAATGGAATTCTGGAATCACAAGATGCAGGGTGATGACATCACCGGCTACACCAACCGCTTTCACCAGCTGGCACTTCTGTGCCCATCCATGGTTGATCCTGAGTACAAAAGGATCGAAAAGTACGTTGATGGACTTCCCGAACGACTCCAAGATTTAGTAACTTCATCTAAGCCGGGAACCATCCAGAGCGCCATTCGTATGGCTCATGAGTTAACGGCCAATTCTGTCCGCCGTGGCTCGACTTCAACCCCGTCTGCGAATAACAAACGTAAATGGGAAGTGAGTCCCCACTCATCCAACCCGATTCCTGACAAGAAGCTTGCAATTGTCAATACCAATGACTCAAAGGCTTACAAGGGGAGCAAGCCTTACTGCTCCAAATGTAGTCGCCATCATAACGGCTCCTGTCCCTGCACTAAATGCAAGAAATTCGGGCACCTGGCCCAAGACTGCCGAACCAACCCCACTGGTACTGATACTCCTGCACCCAAAACCTGCTATGAGTGCAATGGTACCGGGCATTTCAGGAAGGATTGCCCTAAACTGAATCTCCGAACCAACAATACGAGAGGTAGAGCTTACGTAATTAACGCTAGGGAGGAGGACCCAAATCCGAGACTCTGTGATTTACTCAACCCGGGTACGCTCATTCTTTGGTTTCCCGAGACTGTTTTCCATAAATCTCTCGCTTAATAATTATGTGTAACTGTCTAGTATTCTGTGTGTTTTCTTTGATCCTAAGTACCCAATAGGATTAGGAAACGACCGACTATACGAATTCCGAACATATAACCCGTATTACACTTAGACTACCTATAACAAACTCTTTTCCCAATTATCTCACACTGGTTGAGACCGGGAACTCGCATATTGTCCGTTACTTTAAACAAGTCATCCAATAGAACTTCAATTACTAGTAACAATTCTTAAATAGAATAATTATTTCGTAGGAAATGACAACTCACTCCGTCAACAACCCTACCTTGGATGATGAACTGCTCAGTGAGGAACCGATAATGTTTCCTTACCTCCTCGAACTTGAGTGTGATACCGAACCATTCGTTGAATCAGCAACAGCACCTGCTTCTCCTGTTGCTCTAACTGCTGCAAAAACACCAGTTGATGTAACCTTGACTGCTGAATCAGTCAGCCACCTCAACCAAACTATTGATTCGCTGCGACAACAACTGAATGAAGCACGGGAAGACATTGATGACCTACGACGAATTGCTTTCCAAAATGACATACGTATGCGTGAGTACGAGCTACGTTTGATAGCTTTAGAAAACCCTACTCCACCACCAACTTCACAAAGTACTCCTACTGAAGAGGATACCGACACTGACTGTACGCCACCTCCAGCAAAAAGGGTGAAAGTTTACTTGGGAAATAAACCTTACTGTGCTCGATGCACTCGACATCATGGAGGACCGTGTACCACTAAAAGTACGAACCCTCCTAAAGCGAAACTCTGCTTCAACTGTGGGAGTGCTGGCCATCTCAAGGCCAAATGCCCACTACCTCCAGACAACAAAAATTAGGGTACGTTACCACCTGACAACTACTTGATTTCAAACACTGTAGGACCTACCCTACTACTGTAGGCTACTAGTACACATTGTAGCTACCTGATTAGTATCGAACTACCGATTACTACTTCGAACAAATTTCGGGACGAAATTTTATTAACAAGGGGAGAATGTAACAACCCCAAAATTTGGACCAATTTAAAATTTTCCTAATTACGTGTTTATTACTTGTATATAATATGAAATAGGATTATATACGTTATTTACTTATTATATATATATGGATGGAATATATATATATACGCGTATACGATTCGTACATATCGTATAAAACAACAAGTGTACAAACTTGCGGACCTTGGTAAAACGATTATTAAATAATGTGAAATTATTTAATTACTTTGACTATTACTTTATATTATGTTTATAATATAACGGAAAACGTATGTTTTAATTAAAACGTCACCGAACTCTCCGAAAACTCGACCAACCGACAAAACAAAACTAAGTTATGTTTTTATAACTTGAAAACAAAGTATTTTATTAAAATACTTCAACTTAATAATTGGATATTATTTCGTATTTACAAACGTATAATTAATCGCGTACAAAATAATTTTAACGTTTAAACGACCGGGGAAACGAACACCGCACGGAGCGCAAACACGGAGAAAGCAAAGTTTGGTGAGACCACACTTTGGTGGCCCCACCAAAACCGGCCAAGGTGAGGGGATCTCACACCCTCACCCTTTTGTTTACTCTAACACACAAACACAAACATTCAAACACTCCACCTCTCTCTCTCTCTTTCTCTCTCAATCGGCTCTCTCACTCTCTCTCTCTCTAAAACCTTCACTTAAACACCCCAAATAACACCACTAAAACACCTTGGAAGCTAGGCTCGTTTTGGAGAAAAGTGATCACGAGAAAGAGGGCTACAACTTCATCTTTTCGGATTTTCGTTTCGACGACTTTGTAAGTTTTCCGGCGACCCGAAACTTTTCCGATTACTTTTATTTTGCTAGATTATTGTTCCCCTAGCTAAATGATGTCCAAATATGTAACTTAAACTCGTTTTTGAACACTTTTACGAAAATGTCGGTTTTGGTCATTTTAAATAAAACGACACCACGAACATTGAAAACGACATCCAACAATTTTTATGAACTCTACATAACATACTAAAACTTGTGTAAAAGTTTCAACTTGAACGGAACTCGCTAAATACGTTTTCGACACGAATCAAAAACTGGCCAGACGCTAGTGTCGCATGGCTCACGCCAGTTATGCGTCACTACGTCTGAGTGACGCATAGGTCACGAACCGTCTATACGCGACACTCCATTAGTGCCGCTAAAACACTATACCGTCACTTCACTAGTGACGCAATCATAACACCTTCGGTAGAAACAACACGACACTCCATAGTGACGCTACCATATAAGATTCGGCAGAAACGGTACGACACTTCATAAGTGTCGCTATCATATAACTTTCAGTAGTAACATACGACACTTCGCCTTAGTGAATCAAACATATAACCTTCGGTCGAAACAAGGCGACACTTCATAAGTGCCGCTATCATCAGCAGAAACACTGCGACACTTCTCTAGTGTCGCTATCATTGGTAAAAACTTATAACTTTCAGTAGAAACGAATAACACCTAGTTACTACCGATGACGTCACTCAACCCTCACACCGTCACTTCATCAGTGACGCATAAATGCATATACCGACACTTGCCGAGTGTCGCCTCATAAACTGATTTACTTACTTATACCGTCACTTCGTTAGTGGTGCACTATTTGACTACGACACTTCATACCGTCACTATCCTAGTGACACACTGATAAGAAACAATACTTGATAACGTCACTGACCTAGTGACGCACCATCCGAATACCGACACTACTTCAGTGTCGCATATATTGTTACACAGACACTGAATACCGACACTACTTAAGTGCCGCATACCACACATAAGTGACGCATACTAGTGTCGCTAAAACAGGCTGTTTGACACATACATTTTATACAAGTATAGAATATACTTAAAACGTAAACGTACTTTACTCGGCGTTACTTATACATGAAAATACTATACTTTTGAATGTATACAACGAAACTTGAATACGTACAAGGCTATACTAAACTAAACGTGAGATTTCACTCACACACGCGTACGAGATTACACTTGGATATACTCAGGAGATTACACTCCAACGAACTTACACTTGTACATTACACGGGATTACATTCGATACGAACTTACAAGTTCACTCACTAGTTACGTGCTGGATTACACGTTAACTGATACGAACATACACTCGAATACTTACGAGGTGTCACTCGTACCCTTTGGGGTTTAAGCCTATTGGAACTTACGCAAACGATACATGTTGTAATACAAACAAACGATCACACGAGCATACTTTACAACTGTACAACTACTATGAATACATAATAATAATGGATGGAATTATTATTATACACCGATAACAAACGGACCGTACAACTTTTATACAAACTACGATTTACAAACGATTACAAACTTACAAACAAACTAATGGACATTAACTAGTTTGGGAACAACTAGCATGGATACTTTACAAGTATTCCATTTACTTACTAAACCTTATGCGTATTAGGACGCTAAGGGTTGCTAGTTCGAGATACTACTTGCTTACTTACTGCATTGTCTGCCTGACTCAGGTGAGTCTTACAGCCCCTACTTTACTGTTTTTACTCAGGGGTGAGATGCATTACTGTTTTACATGAACACACAAAACTTACTTGCTGCCATGATTTACTTACTGTATGAGATTACGAATACGCCAACTGCATGAGTTTACGACTAATCCAATGAAATCCTCCTGAACCATAGTTGTTAGTTATGTGATAAGCGCGAGTTTTAGTATATGGATCCATATGGGACTGACAATCCCCGCCCGGGGTAGCAAGCACTACCACGAACCGTTCCTGTAGAAACGGGCGTTTCTTACTCGTTCCGTATGAATGTTTTGGATTACATTCATGAGGGGGTACCTATATTTATTGTACGTTAAGCTTCAACTATGGTGGCTCATGGCAATTGTATCAAACGGTCTGCATGTCCTGCGACCACCACTTATTAAAACTTAAGTTAACGATGAGCATAACCTGTGATCGTTACTCACTGGCTGGCTATGATTTACAAATACTACTTGTGTGTTCAAACTGTTTACTTACTTACAAACCTGTGAGATTCACCAACCTTTTTGGTTGACCGTTTTAGTAATGCTTCTCAGGTACACAGCATCAGTAGGGATGCCCAGCAGGATAAGCTTTCTTAGCTCGAGTCGCATGCATTTACAAGCTTGGAGATTTTATTACATTACTTTTGTACTAGTTGTTATGTATTAGAATCTCTAGGAATTTACTCGAACTCGAGCTTGTATTTTGAAACTACTTATGTAATAATGTAATAACTTTTCGAACGTCTCATTTAAAGTCGTTCACTGTATCCTTTGTGCTTGTGATTATTGATTAGTAACACCCAAAACATCGCTTCCGCAAACTGTTAAATTTGGGGGTGTTACATCTGACTCGCCCCTAAAAACATGACCTAAAAATATTTTTCAGAGAGTTGTTGCTTGAGGACAAGCAACGTCTAAGTGTGGGATAACTTGATGTGACGTAAAAAGTCATGTTTTTAGAAGCTTTATTCCTCACATTTCGAACCTTTCTTTAGTGAAAACATTCCAAAACATTGATTATTTACTAAAATACACTAAAGTGGTTCAAAAGTAGACGTTGTGATAAAAATCACTAAAAACACTCTAAAAATGCACAAAACACAGCATTTTAATACAGGCCGATTCCTCCGATCTCATTTTCCTGTCAAGACACACTTCCTAACTTCTACCATCTGTTGTACAGGTAAAATCGAGACGGAAAAATCTAGAATCAAGTGAAACGGCCAAAGGACGGAGAAACCACTACGCTTTCAGAGCCAATAAAAGTCATTTCGGCTATGCCTAAGCTCTACACATCTAATTTCTATGATATTGGCATCATTAGAAGCGTAACGGAATTACGAAACCACAGGCGAAAGAATCAAGTCAAACGGACGCATAACGAAGGAGATACGGACGTTTTAAGCAACGAACGAAATCAGACGGAGACCGTATACGGCCTCAGGCACCGTATACGGCCCATATAAGACCGTATACGGCCTATACTACACCGTATACGGCCCCTGCAAGGCCGTATACGGCCCCCTACCCCATATCGTGCTCCGTTTGCTTGTACGTGCTGCTTCGTGAGTTGTACGTGCGATTTGGTGGTTTGCCTATAAATAGTGGACATCCCCAACACCTCATTCATACCAACTTTCTCATTTCATTTCTTCCTTACACTTTCTCTCTCACACACATCACTCTCTCTCTAGTTTCTCTCTCTAAGGGATTTTCTCTCTCTAGAATTGAGCTAGTTAGAGAGATAGTTAGGTAGAGGTAGCTTTTAGCTTTTGTACGGAGGCACTCCAAGACATTGTATTTGCGAAGATCTGTCTGTAATAAATTCGTATCAGGTTCTATTTATATATCTCTTACTTTCTAGTTTTAAACATGTGTTGCTTTGTTTATGCTTGTTTAGGATTGTATGCTAGATATATAATGTTAGGCTAGACATTTCTTTGTGTTTACTATGATGTAGTTATGTTAGAATAGTCAAAATGTTTATGCCATGCTGTTACTCTGCCCGTGTTACTTTAAACTGTGTATGAACTCGTAAACTGAATCTCGAATGTTTATCTATCCAACCTATGCTGTGGTTAGAAGCTTCCTGCTAGAACTTGGCCAATTACTAGTGGTACGTTCTCTACCTATTCTATACTTGATGATCAATGAACTTGGTATGGCTGTGTTCTCTAGGTTGAAACAAATCATAAGAGACACGGAGCATAGGATTAGAGATAGGTTAGATTCATGTTTATTTGTTATATATCTTTGAGAGAACTTTCGGGATACTTATGATTTAATTATTGGTTATCTGCTATGCTAGGATTACGGTGTTCTGTTATGTGTTACCCTATCGCATGTTCTTGTTTGATTGTTGCCTTAGGATTAATGCATACTAGAGTTAACTTCTTGGTTCATATCAGTAACTGTATAATTAGGTTTTCAAACACAGAGTATTGGTTTACACAGTAGATTAACATGCATGGAATAGTTGTGATGGTTTATATCTGTAATGCTGAACAATTTAACTGATCGTTAGCCCGATTATCCCAACTTGGTCCGCGGGATTATCCCCGTTCGTGTTCTTGTTCAATCAACAATTCACGCTACGATACAGACGTCTCTGATGACTGTGACTGGGGACCAGGATTCGAGGATAGTCGTCGGTTGAATTGGTCTGTACATTTGGGAGAACTTCCGGTGTATCTGACTTCTATAACTGCTATCCACGTGACATGTTACTTATCTGATTGCGGACAACTCTACGTTAGATATTTAATAGGATCGCAGTTGTAGCTCATTAGGATATAGGAAATCTGCGGGAGTAATGTGGAACCCTAATTAATGTAACGGAAAAACCATAAAACGCCCTATTACTCGGTATAGTGCTGGAAACACCCATTGGTGAAGTACAAACGTATGGAAGCCGCGGAACGGTCGTAGGTACAATACTTTGCATTAATTATGTTTCTATCCTCTCCGGATTAGTCATCACATCTAGTAGCCTTACCCTTGACTATTCATCAAATAACATTCAACGAAATCATAGTAAACACTAGCTTATCCTCTGTTGACCGAGTCTCCGTACAAACCTCTTTAGTTCTGTTTTCTTTATTTAATTAATATTTAGTTATAAAAACCAAACCTATCCAAAAGCTTTTAAAAAAAAAAACCTAGCTGAATCTCCAAAGATAATAAAACTTCCTAGACTCCCTTGCCCGTTGTAGTTTGAAGAACGACACCTGAGTCATACATACCACTTGCTGCCCTTTTAGGTCTGTCAGTAGTATACAGCTTAGGATTCCCCTGCTCTACAAATTTAAAACTCACTGTTCGCCGCTTCTATTGCTGTTGGATCAACGACCGGAATCAAATCCGTCCGACCAATAGGGGTGACGACAGCAAGTGGTAGGTATGACCTAGAGTCGTTCTTCAAACCGACTGAATTGAAACTAAGGCGAGGCAGATGAGGGCTTTCAAACTAGTGAATGGTTTATAAAATAGTAGGGGTTTTGGTTTTTATATTAACTAACTTAGGCAAGTAAATAAATAAAAGCGAAATAAAAGTAAAACGTAAAGCAGATAAAATAAAGATAGTGTTTGCTGATACTTCGTTAATTAAGTTATGGGATGATATTTGGAGAAACTATTTTGAAAGATATTAGTTAATTATCATTCTTGAATACTTGCATGTAAACACTAGATTCCCTACTAATTAAATGTGACAACCGTCAATTTAGGACTATAATTTAGTGCCTAATCAAGTTAATACATGTAATTAGTTTATGTGTTAGGCTAATTAATGTATCAATTATTATATATATTGTTGAATATATATCTACAATTATGCGGTTTGTTTAAATCGTACGAGCTTCAAATCGAATGAATTTCGATACAATAAATAAGGACGTTGGTGAACAATTGATTTAAGTAATACAAGGATTTTAATAGTGTTTTTGTACTTAAAAATATTATGTCAATAATATTTTGTATCCAAGCTTTATTACACGATTTATATAAACGCGAATCAAATGTAACTTCGCAAACAAAACGATACAAAACACCTTTTATAACATAAATTCTAGATATTTAGTAAAAACACTTCAACAAAATATTGGAATAAACTTTTGTAAATTAAAACGAAAAGTTAAATTTATAAAATAAATATTTAACATTTAAATAATCGGGAAAACGAACACTGCACGGGGCACTTCGCGGAGACTGAAAAAGGTGGGGATTCCACCTTAATCACCTCCCTTTTTCTTTCTTTTCTTTCATTTCTCATTTCTATCTCTCTCTCCTCTCTTATTTCTCTCAAACAAAACCACAAACCAAAATCAACAAATATCGCAAAATAAACATACTAAACGACCTCGGATCTTCAAGCCCCTTTGGAAATAAACGACCCACTCGCGACGATCTACACTTCTACCTTTCCGGAATTTCATTTCGGCGATTTGTAAGTTTCCGACACAACTCCGAAAACTCTCGTTTTTAAGTTTTTTAACTTGCTAGTTGTTTGTATAACCTTGTAATGTCCTAAAACGGGTTGGGTAAAAATATTAGGCCGATCGATGGCCGGAAAATGCGTTTTTGAAGTTGAAATTCCGATCAGACCCCGTACGTCGCATTTGGCCAGGAGCAAATGCGACGCAGCGACCTACGTCGCACTATATCCCCAACGTCGCATATAGCGACGCAGCCTATTACGTCGCATTGACTTGCGAACGTCGCACATAGCGACGCAGACCTTAACGTCGCAAACCGAACCTACGTCGCATAAGCGACGTAGCACCCAACGTCGCTATTGACTTAGCACTGTTGACTTTAGCGACGCAACCCTTTTCGTCGCAAAACTCTTACGTCGCAGCCCACGTCGCAGGCTACGTTGTAACACCCCAAATTTCGTAAGTTCAACACTTTAAATTATACTATTTTAACTATTTCAGTTAGAAGGACTAACTGTGTAAAGTATTTTGTGTCCTTAGGATTTGTAAAATAAAAAAAAATGAGTCAGAGGGACTAAATGTGTTAAATCTGAAAGATGAGGGGTTTATGTGAAATTGACAGTGTAGTAACTGTGAATCAGTTTTTAAGTTCTAGACAATGATAAGTACGGGGAATAAAATTTGAACAATTCTAATATACATCCATATGTTTAAGTCGGCTTGTTTATTTGTATTACTATATACATACATACGTACGGTATATACATACATGAACATGAAACCCTAAATCAATTCCCTAAATCACTTTCTAACATCAAATTAAAGTTATAAATCATGAATTCTTCATCTCTTGATTCTTCCATGTAAGTATGTTCTCCATTTTAAATTTAACCTAGAAATGGGTTTATTGGGGTTTTAGCTAATTATTGAGCTTTAATCCGAATTTATGGTTTGAATTGTTAAATTGATGGTAGTTAAGCTTGTTAATGATAATAAGGAACATGATTTAAGCTAAAAGTTATAAATTGGTTAAGTGTTCTTGAGGTTAATGATGATTTTGATGATTATAATGGGTTATATGATAAATTAATATTGGTTATGGCTAAGAACACTTAGTTGTTAATTAAATAGTGAAGTTAGAACTTAATTGATTAAGTATTCATAAAACCTAGTATTGGGTTTTGATGAATTATTAGTAATTGAGGTTATTGATCTTGCTAATGGTCTAATTATGTTAATTAGTAATAATTAAAGTTGATTAAATTGGTGTTGTGATCATAATGATCATAACTTGGTGAATGATGGTGAACTAATGATATTTAATCATAATTAAGATAATTATGTAAAGGTTATATATATATATGTGTGTATAGTTTGACTCAAAGTCAAACTTGGTTAACCTAATATGGTAATGGGTTGATAATATTGATTAGTTGATATTGATGATTAGTAGTTGTTAAAGATGTTTATATGCTATATGTGCTAGGTGATCAAGACATGGCATTGATAATCAAGTGTGAAACCATGAAGTCACCTAATTGCTTAAATCTCAAAGGTGAGTAATATGGGGGATTAAATAGATAATGATTGTGTAATATTGGATTGCTTCTAAGCATGAGATATTACACAATTATGTGAATTATTTGGTTGTGAATTGTCATGGTTGAATTGAATTATATCTTGTTAAGCAATAGTTGATATGTGTTGAAAAGCTATCACGAGATATCATCAAATTGTGATAAAAGAATTGTTTACATATGATGTTGTAAATATATGTCCAATTATTTGGAAGGACCGGTAATGGATATGGATATTGTGATTATATATCGGGGTGTAGGCCCGAAGATGTTAATTCTTGCGGGAATTAGCATATTATATTATGGATCCTTAATATACGTATGATTGATATGATAGTAATGATACTATCTTACTTCGAGTGATGCATATTCCATTGATTGGTTTTATTCCGGTAATGGATATGTCTATGACTTGATGAGACTGATATATATTGGGTTGCGGTCCAGACAGGAACAATTGCCTAAATTGATATAATTGATTGAATTAGTGATATGTGTAGTTTGTGTGTACGTGAAAGTCATTATTTGTTTAATTGTTCGTATTATTCACTAAGCTTCGGCTTACCCCTTCAGTTGTTTATTTTGTAGGTAATCGGCTTGATTGTATAGTTGGAAGGATTGTTTATATATGATCGCTATGGAACACATGGAATGGAGCTTTATTATATGGTTAGATAAGCTCCTATTTCTTTTAAATTATCGTTGTGGCAAACTTGAACAAATTGCCCAATCAAAGAGTACACTATGAGAAAGTTAATTTCAATTGGTTTGAATGTAAATTTGACTGGAAAGTCAAACAAAATGAGTCAAGTCAAAGTCAATATATTGATATTTTATAAATTGATCATATGCAATGTTTTAAATATAAAATGGTTCTAAATTTTCAGGGTGTTTCAAGTTGGTATCAGAGCGATGGTTTGAGAGAATTAGGTAATCCACCATAGGATTCCTAAACTTAAACCAATATGAAATGCATGATTTATTTGTTAATTATATGTAGCAGTAAAGTATGGTAAAGTAAACTGATATGACTCTCTATCGTGAAGTGTTTGGTGGCTATTATGTATTAAAGTAGTAATATGAAGTTAAATGAGATGCTAATATATCTCAATTAAGATAATGGAAGTCATATGGTTAATTGAATTAGAAAGTGTATAATGGTTGAAAAGTCCATCTTTGAATTGGAAAAGTCAAAGTTAAATGAGGTAGTGTCAATATGGGTAAAGGTTATGTTTTAGAGTGGTAAATGTGATTAGATGTTCATGTGAATGGTATTGATCATAGTTTTGGTGAAATTATGATCAAGAAGTCAAAAGTCGTATTTTGGTCCAAGAATGTGGTTATGAGTCTTCAATCATGACATGGAGTCAATTCGGATTGAAATAGGAAGTTGATGTGGGTAATGTGGGCGATTTTGGTAAAAGTGTCCATTTGGACCCCCAAACGGGTCAAAGAGTTAAACGAAGTAGAATGAGTATATGAGGGTGATGAATATGCTCACACGTCACAAATGTATATAGGAGTATGTTGGCAAAGGGTTGAAGTTAGAAACCAAGTCATTTAGAATATGGCGTGTCAACCAAATTGGCTCAAAATGGTCCATAATGGGTTATAGGTCCGTTTTCTCGTAGAACGTACATTTTGAAAAAGTGTAAAAAGGAAAATGTTTGTAGTGTCATATTACACGTGCCTGCAAAATTTCATGGTCATTGGACTTGTCATTTTCAAGATATGCACGTTTAAAGTTCGATAAATGGTAATTAAGTGTGCAGGCTTGATTCCTGAGGAATGAGAGTTATTCCTGGGGAATCTGAAGCATAATGTTAACAGCAGGCTTGATTCCCGGGGAATGGGAGTCATTCCTGGGGAATCCGAATCAAATTGCTAACAGCATGCCTGATTCTTGGGGAATGGGAGTCATTCCTGGGGAATCTCTTATAAATTCAACATTTTCTTATTTAAATCCTTATTTGATTGAGGGAATGATACAACATGTCTATAATGTCATATTTTAAATGTGGGACTTTACGAAAAAAAAAAAAATTTCTAAATTTCGGGGTGTTTCAAAGGAATCATTCCTATGACTAAATACAATATTAATACTTGTTTTAAGAGGTCCACATACTCTTATCAGGTATGAGTTATTTTTACGCTGTGTACTACGTCGTATTGTTAATTGTTGCCAACTGTTATTGTTGGTTAACATAAATTATTAAGTTATGTGGACTAATTGAAATATGAGGAAGTATTTGAATCATGTAGAATATTACAAAGTAGTTGAATTAAGCATTATAAGAGTTTGCAGGATAAGTACATGGGCTTACATCCATGTGATAATTAAACATGGAAGACTCATTTGTTAGTCAACTAATAAAGTATCTATTGATAAAAATGTGTTGAATATTACACATAATATTGACAAAGTACTTGCTACTAAATATGATATATAGGTGTTGATTGAGGTAATTGTGTTAGACATTACACCTGTACTAATGGGATAGTGAGAAAGGTGTTAAATGTCTGTGGTTCTTATACCTATATGGTTATATGAGTAGTTTCATATTTAAGGTGATAATTAGAAAAGTGTAGCAAGTCAATACTTGATAGTGCCTGTTGTAAAGGTGCTATTATATGTGTGCAAATTGTTGATATCACTGTTGTGATATATGTGATGATAACGATTGATAGTATGAAGTGGCCTGAAAATGAAGTGTAACTGACATAATATGACGACGTCTGGCCAACGTATTTATATTATGCCATTTCACATGAAATTATTGAGGCTACCAAGTACTAAAGAAATTTGATATGATGGTTGATATAATGTTGTATTAAACCACTAAAACTATTGTTTTAATGTGGTACCTATTGTAAAAGAGATGTATATGTGACTATTGCAACTAGTCATAATTAAAATTTGGAATAAGCTAATGTAGAGGTCAGCTGACTGCGGTTAGAATGGTATTGATATTGTTAAAGAAGTGCTTAATAATGGCACATTATGTTGATTGAAGTACTCATGCTAATATGGCATTGTACTAAAGTGGTGTTGATTTAGCATTCAAGTCGATGTGATTTGGTGCTAAAGGATTGTATGATTTTAAGATTTATCTCTACATACTGCTTACTCAAATGTGTTAATTGTTATATGATTTGGATTCATTTTAAGTCAAAGGTTTTATACAACTCAATGGTAGTTGTAATTGCAAATTGTGAATCGGTAAATAACTAGTTGCAAAAGTAGGGAATTCTAGCAAATTGTTAGCTAAAGAAATACATGATTATTAGCTAAATTGCTAGTATTAAATTGAGTTAAACTTTGTTGCTAACGTGTGGATTATGGTATTCATCACCACCATTACTATTGTTGTAACGATAAGTTGATCACGTGAATATATGTTTCACTTGTTTTAAGTGATTATGTGTTTTGAATTGTTTATGTGACTAAGTATAAAGGGTCATATAAGTGGTCAATTAAATGGTTGGAGACAGGGTATATACACAGTATATGTGCTTGAGGAAAAGATAGAAGCATGTACATTTGGATATGTGCATGTGGAAAGAATTGAAAACATGTATTTATATTTATAAGTTGCTCACGGGAGCAACGTATGATGTGTGTATATATTGTAATTAAGTAGTTGATGATACTACCCTTGATGTTGGGTATTACAATTAGAGGATATATTTAAATATTTCTTGTAGCACCGATATGGTGTTATCAGTTGGATTAATGTGGATTATCCAAGGTTGAGATGGTGAATTTGGAATTTAAAGAGTTCTCTTGGATTGATGGTCGAGTAATTAATCTTTTGACATTGAAATAGTTTTGAGACAAGTTGTTGTTCTAGTACAAGTTAATGGATTTGATGATTTTAATGTATTGCAATACATTTCAGAGGATTTCATTTTGTTGATACAATGAGAGGATTATCTCGACTATGACTTGATGAATTTGATATTATCCGAACAAAAATTGTGACAGGATCACCTCATACATGATTGGAGAATTCCCTAACTTAATGGATGGATTGAAACTATTAGCTTGAGATATTGATGGAATAATTATCAAGGATTGAAGATTGTTCAGTCTTGCTTTTAAATCCTTTGATTGAGATTTTTGAAAGGATGTGAAATAGACTATGGATTGTGACATATTGCTTCAAGTCGAAGCTGGATATTAAATATCTGATGGATTTTGAGATAATTTGACAGAATTGAAAGAAATGGGAGTTTTATTGATGGAAATTATTACTAAACTTCTATGGATGTTATGGAACTATTGAACCCTGTCAGAATATTATCATGTGAACATGAAATGTTCAAGTTCTTGTGGGATATAGAAGTGTCTGGAACTAAAATGATAGATTAAGTAGATACATGAGTGGTATACATTCATGTTATGAGTTAGTTGAGTAAGTAGAATATAGTATATAATTAAGTGTTTCCGCATACGCGGAGAAAGTATTAATATGAGTCCATACGAGCGATATTCGTGAGGACACGAATGAGACAAGTGGGGGAGAGTTGTAACACCCCAAATTTCGTAAGTTCAACACTTTAAATTATACTATTTTAACTATTTCAGTTAGAAGGACTAACTGTGTAAAGTATTTTGTGTCCTTAGGATTTGTAAAATAAAGAAAAATGAGTCAGAGGGACTAAATGTGTTAAATCTGAAAGATGAGGGGTTTATGTGAAATTGACAGTGTAGTAACTGTGAATCAGTTTTTAAGTTCTAGACAATGATAAGTACGGGGAATAAAATTTGAACAATTCTAATATACATCCATATGTTTAAGTCGGCTTGTTTATTTGTATTACTATATACATACATACGTACGGTATATACATACATGAACATGAAACCCTAAATCAATTCCCTAAATCACTTTCTAACATCAAATTAAAGTTATAAATCATGAATTCTTCATCTCTTGATTCTTCCATGTAAGTATGTTCTCCATTTTAAATTTAACCTAGAAATGGGTTTATTGGGGTTTTAGCTAATTATTGAGCTTTAATCCGAATTTATGGTTTGAATTGTTAAATTGATGGTAGTTAAGCTTGTTAATGATAATAAGGAACATGATTTAAGCTAAAAGTTATAAATTGGTTAAGTGTTCTTGAGGTTAATGATGATTTTGATGATTATAATGGGTTATATGATAAATTAATATTGGTTATGGCTAAGAACACTTAGTTGTTAATTAAATAGTGAAGTTAGAACTTAATTGATTAAGTATTCATAAAACCTAGTATTGGGTTTTGATGAATTATTAGTAATTGAGGTTATTGATCTTGCTAATGGTCTAATTATGTTAATTAGTAATAATTAAAGTTGATTAAATTGGTGTTGTGATCATAATGATCATAACTTGGTGAATGATGGTGAACTAATGATATTTAATCATAATTAAGATAATTATGTAAAGGTTATATATATATATGTGTGTATAGTTTGACTCAAAGTCAAACTTGGTTAACCTAATATGGTAATGGGTTGATAATATTGATTAGTTGATATTGATGATTAGTAGTTGTTAAAGATGTTTATATGCTATATGTGCTAGGTGATCAAGACATGGCATTGATAATCAAGTGTGAAACCATCAAGTCACCTAATTGCTTAAATCTCAAAGGTGAGTAATATGGGGGATTAAATAGATAATGATTGTGTAATATTGGATTGCTTCTAAGCATGAGATATTACACAATTATGTGAATTATTTGGTTGTGAATTGTCATGGTTGAATTGAATTATATCTTGTTAAGCAATAGTTGATATGTGTTGAAAAGCTATCACGAGATATCATCAAATTGTGATAAAAGAATTGTTTACATATGATGTTGTAAATATATGTCCAATTATTTGGAAGGACCGGTAATGGATATGGATATTGTGATTATATATCGGGGTGTAGGCCCGAAGATGTTAATTCTTGCGGGAATTAGCATATTATATTATGGATCCTTAATATACGTATGATTGATATGATAGTAATGATACTATCTTACTTCAAGTGATGCATATTCCATTGATTGGTTTTATTCCGGTAATGGATATGTCTATGACTTGATGAGACTGATATATATTGGGTTGCGGTCCAGACAGGAACAATTGCCTAAATTGATATAATTGATTGAATTAGTGATATGTGTAGTTTGTGTGTACGTGAAAGTCATTATTTGTTTAATTGTTCGTATTATTCACTAAGCTTCGGCTTACCCCTTCAGTTGTTTATTTTGTAGGTAATCGGCTTGATTGTATAGTTGGAAGGATTGTTTATATATGATCGCTATGGAACACATGGAATGGAGCTTTATTATATGGTTAGATAAGCTCCTATTTCTTTTAAATTATCGTTGTGGCAAACTTGAACAAATTGCCCAATCAAAGAGTACACTATGAGAAAGTTAATTTCAATTGGTTTGAATGTAAATTTGACTGGAAAGTCAAACAAAATGAGTCAAGTCAAAGTCAATATATTGATATTTTATAAATTGATCATATGCAATGTTTTAAATATAAAATGGTTCTAAATTTTCAGGGTGTTTCATACGTCGCACAAAACAGAATCTTCAAAACTTAAAATTTTCAAAGTCAAAGTTACTGTAGAAAAGTCAAATTTTACTGTAACAATTCACTGTAGCAATTCACTGTAGCAACAATATAATAACATTTTTGAACTATTGTTACAACCGTCACCAACGGGCCGTACACACTTTCAAATACACAATTAAATCAACTAAGTCGTTGAAACTTAGATAATTCAATCAAACAAGTCGTTGTAACTTGTACCGATTTATTCAAACAAGTCGTAGTAACTTGTAACAAAACAATCAACCAAATCGGGGTAATTTGGACATTTAGTTAGACAAACAATTCAAATGGTAGTCTTTCGGGATACCAATACAATTAATGACAATTTAAGTGTCGTGGACACATTCAGGTTTCAAGCCTTTGGACACCAACTCACAGCTAATTACTCCAAGTTCATTAAGTTAAACACTTCAAGAATCAGGTGAGTTTCATGGCCCCATTTTCACTGCTTTACAACTAGGGGTGTGATATTACTACTCGATTTTGTTTTACAAGTAGAACGCAAGTGCCAAACTTCAAATACTACATGAGTTTCAAGCTAATCAATTTAAAGTCCTCCATAAGCATAGTCTCTAGTATTTTATAGCGTGAATGTTAGTATATGATATCATATGGGATTGACAATCCTCATCCGGGTTAGCACGCACTAACCGGTCAAACGGATGTATTAGCATTTGGGAAGACGAGTGTTGATTAGGCACTCGTAGGAGGCATTTCAGGTTAGGTTTCCTTAATTGGGCCTGACAAATCAAGTTAAGCTCAGACTATGTGCTCATGGACAGTATAACTTTTATTTTGCTTAATTGCATTTTAAATTCAATATAAATCTTGCGGTTCTTACAACTATACATTGACATACAAACCTGTGAGCTCACCAGCGTTTTCGCTGACCCATTTTAGTATTTATCACAGGTACCCAGCAGTAGGTTGGCTGCACAAGCAGGAACTATTAGCTCGAGTCAGCATTCATACAACTAGAGATTTGATTGCATTATTATATTTTGCAAAAGTAATTATGCTATGTAATCTCTCAATTTCAGGAATCGAGCTAATGTAACTATATTTTGATGTAAACATTTACTTTATCTATACAAGTTTAAAACGACGCATATAGTGGTCGTTCATTATATCTTATGTGCTTTGTATATTGATTAGTGACACCCAAATCAAGCTTCCGCAAATCATCAAATTTGGGGGTGTCACAGATTGGTATCAGAGCCTAAGGTTATAGTGAACTAGGTTGCATTTAGTGGACCTAGACTATGACCGTTAGGCAGTATTCCTTATTAGTTATGACTAGTTCAGGGATTACATCATACGACTTTAATTTAACATAGCCTGATCAACTATGTACAATTAGAGAAAGATGATGTGAAATCTGAAAGAGTTATGTTGAACAGGAATGCATTAGTTGACTCTGACCTCGAGAGAAACGGGACTCAAAACACGTCTGTGCTAGACACTCAATAGGTTATTATGTGATATACATATATATATATATATATATATATATATACGTAAGTAGACCTCATTACAACTTTAGGCTATATTATATTATATGAATATAGGCCTCTTTCTCTCTAACGCTTTGTCTCGAAATGACAAACACACCACTAGTTCATCATACTCGGACTAGTATCTTATTTCATTTCCTTGTTCTTTCTTACTCAGCATCATGCCTCCTCGTCGTCAAATTACCCTTAGCGAAGCTGAGATCGCGGGAATAATTGCCCGCAGTGTGACCGAAGCCTTGGCTACCCGAACACCACCCGGTAGCGAGGACACAGCAACCAATACTCCACCACCCAAACCTTGCTCCTATAAGGACTTTCTTAGCTGTAAACCGCTATACTTCAAGGGCACGGAAGGTGCCATTGGCTTGATCCGTTGGATTGAGTGTATGGAATCTGTTTTCAGTCTCTGCGACTGTACTAAGAACAACAAAGTCAAATTCGCTGCTTACACCTTTCAGGAAGGTGCACTCACGTGGTGGAAAACCCACGCAAACTCTGTAGGCCTTGAGGTTGCAAATCGACTTCCTTGGGCCGAACTGAAAAAGAAACTGACAGAAAAATACTGTCCTGAAGAGGAATTGCACAGGCTGGAAGAAGAATTCTGGCATCTGGAAGTGCAGGGGAATGATGTTGCTGAATATACCACCAAATTTCAGCAGTTTGCTTTATTATGCCCGGGTTTGGTCGAACCAGAAAGTAAGGGCATTAAGAAATACATTCGTGGACTTCCCGAGAACATCCAGGGCAACGTCGCCTCATCCAAACCAACTACTACTGAGAGTGCCATTCGATTGGCCCACGAACTCATGGCTCTAGTTGTCAGTCGTGAGACCTCCAACACCTCATCCTCCAATAACAACAAATGCAAATCCACTGAACACCACCACAACCCAAACAAGAAGAACAACGCCATCCAAGTCTACAACACCAACTCTGAATCCAACCGCAGCTACACCGGGGACAGACCCTATTGTCCCAAGTGTAACTATCACCACTTTGGTCAGTGCGGTACTCCTTGCAACAACTGCAGGAGGTACGGGCATTTGACTAAGGATTGCCGAGCCCCCAAATCCAACAACAACCCCTCTGACAGAAACACCCGACAACCTAAGTCCTGCTATGAATGTGGAAACCCAGGACATTTCAGGGATTCTTGCCCAAAATTGAAGAATAAGGGCAACAACAACAACAACAACCACCGCAGCAACACCAACACCAAAAGTAGCGCCTTCGTAATCAACTCAGGGGACGCCCGTCAGGACCCGAATGTGGTCACGGGTATGTTCCTCCTCAACAATTTATCTGCTTCCATACTGTTTGATACTGGTGCCGATAGGAGTTTTATTTCAGATGAATTTGGCCCTCTACTTGACATTACACCTGTTGCTTTAGACGTTAAGTACACCGTAGAGCTAGCAAATGGCAAATTGATAGAAACCAATAGTGTGATACCTAATTGCACCTTAAATCTAGCCGTCGAAACCTTCTCCATAGATCTTATGCCTGTTGAGATAGGAAGTTTCGATGTCATCGTAGGCATGGACTGGTTATCCAAACATCGTGCCGAAATCATCTGCTATGACAAAATTGTTCGCATACCTCTCACTGTCGGTAGAACCCTAGTCATACAGGGGGAGACCGGAGGGACGAGGCTTAACATCATATCTTGTCTTAAAACCCGGAAATTTCTGAGAAAGGGTTATCCATCAATCCTCGCGCACATCATGGAGAAAAAGTCAGAGGAGAAGCGACTTGAGGATGTTCCAATCATCCGAGACTTTCCAGAAGTCTTTCCTGAAGAACTACCTGGTCTACCACCACCAAGACAGGTTGAGTTCTCAATCGATCTTGTACCAGGTGCTGCGCCTGTGGCTCGAGCACCATACCGTTTAGCTCCATCCGAACTTCAGGAACTGTCCACCCAGTTACAGGAACTCCTGGAACGGGGGTTTATCAGGCCGAGTTCTTCACCTTGGGGAGCTCCGGTCCTATTTGTTAAGAAGAAAGATGGTTCTTTTCGAATGTGTATCGACTATCGAGAGTTGAACAAGTTAACTGTCAAGAACCGGTATCCACTTCCACGAATCGATGATTTGTTCGACCAACTTCAAGGGTCGAGTTGTTATTCAAAGATTGATCTCCGATCCGGTTATCACCAATTGCGTGTTCGCGATGCCGATATTCCAAAAACCGCTTTCAGAACCCGTTACGGGCATTACGAATTCCAAGTGATGCCATTCGGCCTAACCAATGCACCGGCTGTATTCATGGACCTTATGAATCGGGTGTGTAAACCTTACCTTGATAAGTTTGTCATTGTCTTCATCGATGACATCCTCATATATTCACGAAGCAAAGAAGAGCATGCGCAACACCTCAGAACCATCCTTGAACTACTTAAACACGAGGAGCTCTATGCCAAGTTCTCTAAGTGTGAGTTCTAGATCAAAACCGTTCAATTCCTTGGTCACGTAATTGACAGTCAGGGGATTCACGTCGACCCGTCAAAAATCGAGGCTATCAAAGACTGGCAATCGCCAACCACTCCGACCGAAGTACGGCAGTTTCTAGGACTGGCCGGATACTATCGACGATTCATTGAAAATTTCTCCAAGATAGCCATACCACTTACGACTCTGACCCAGAAAGATAAAAAGTTTGACTGGACTGATAAACAAGAATCGGCATTCCAACTCTTAAAACAAAAGCTTTGCAGTACTCCTATCCTATCATTACCCGAAGGCACCGATGACTTCGTGGTATACTGCGATGCTTCACATCAAGGTCTCGGTTGTGTGCTCATGCAACGAGACAAAGTCATAGCTTATGCTTCCAGACAGCTTAAGATTCATGAAAAGAATTACACGACCCACGACCTCGAGCTAGGAGCTGTCGTTTTTGCCCTCAAAATCTGGAGACATTACCTTTATGGTACCAGATGTACAATCTTTACCGACCATAAAAGCCTTCAACACATATTCGATCAGAAGGATCTCAACATGAGGCAACGTCGATGGGTCGAGTTACTTACCGATTACGACTGCGAACTCAAATATCATCCAGGCAAAGCAAATGTTGTTGCTGAAGCCCTCAGTCGAAAAGAGCGAGTGAAACCACTTCGGGTTCGAGCCCTCAGTATAACCATTCACAACAATTTAAACATTCAAATCCTCACTGCTCAACTCGAAGCCTTAAAACCCGAAAATGTCAAAGATGAAGCCTTGCGGGGCATGGATAAACAATTCGAAATCAGACCTAACGGGATTAGGTATTTCTCAAACCGAATCTGGTTGCCTAAATTTGGGAACCTACGAGACTTGGTGATGGATGAAGCTCACAAGTCCAAATATTCTATCCATCCGGGATCCGATAAAATGTACCACGGTATCAAGGACTTCTACTGGTGGCCGAACATGAAATCTGAAATCGCCACCTATGTCAGCAAATGCCTTACTTGCTCCAAAGTCAAAATCGAATATCAAAAACCTTCTGGTTTACTTCAACAACCCAGTCTTCCTGAATGGAAATGGGAACAAATTGCCATGGACTTCATAACCAAACTACCCAAATCGTCGAGCGGTTGCGATACCATTTGGGTGATCGTGGATCGTCTCACAAAGTCTGCTCACTTCCTGGCAATCAAGGAATCCGACAAAATGGAACGCCTCACCAACATTTATCTGAAGGAAATCGTGACCAAACACGGTGTTCCAATCTCAATTATCTCCGATAGAGATAGTCGTTTCACTTCACAATTTTGGCAATCACTTCAAAAATCTCTGGGTACTCGACTTGATATGAGTACCGCATACCATCCGCAAACCGACGGTCAAAGTGAACGAACCATTCAAACACTAGAAGACATGCTACGGGCCTGCGTAGTAGACTTCGGTGTAAACTGAGAAAAACATCTACCATTGTGCGAGTTCTCGTACAACAACAGTTATCATACCAGCATCAAAGCTGCACCCTTCGAAGCACTGTACGGTCGTAAGTGCCGGTCACCTATCTGTTGGACTGAGGTTGGGGATAGCCAACTCACAGGTCCAGAAATCATACACGAGACAACCGAGAGAATCGTAGAAATTCAAAACAAACTCAAAGCCGCGCGTGATCGTCAGAAAAGTTATGCTGACGTGAGACGCAAACCACTCGAGTTCCAAGTTGGGGATCGAGTTCTACTCAAAGTATCGCCTTGGAAAGGCGTAATCCGATTTGGCAAACGAGGAAAGTTGAATCCCAGATACATTGGACCATTCGAGATCCTTGAAAGGATTGGTCCAGTAGCATATCGATTGCAGCTGCCATCCGAACTCAGCAGTGTGCATCCCACATTTCATGTTTCAAATCTGAAAAAGTGTCTGTCTGATGAGACACTTATCATTCCACTCGATGAAATTCGAGTTGACGAGAAACTTCACTTTGTTGAGGAACCCGCTGAGATCATGGACCGTGAGGTCAAACAACTTAAAGAAAGTCGTATTCCTATCGTCAAGGTTAGGTGGAATTCGCGGCGCGGTCCGGAATTCACCTGGGAACGGGAGGATCAAATGCGACTCAAGTATCCTCAACTCTTCACTGATTCAACGTCAAACACGACTTCAACATAAATTTCGGGACGAAATTCTTCTAACAGGGGGAGAATGTGACAACCGTCAATTTAGGACTATAATTTAGTGCCTAATCAAGTTAATACATGTAATTAGTTTTTGTGTTAGGCTAATTAATGTATCAATTATTATATATATTGTTGAATATATATCTACAATTATGCGGTTTGTTTAAATCGTACGAGCTTCAAATCGAATGAATTTCGATACAATAAATAAGGACGTTGGTGAACAATTGATTTAAGTAATACAAGGATTTTAATAGTGTTTTTGTACTTAAAAATATTATGTCAATAATATTTTGTATCCAAGCTTTATTACACGATTTATATAAACGCGAATCAAATGTAACTTCGCAAACAAAACGATACAAAACACCTTTTATAACATAAATTCTAGATATTTAGTAAAAACACTTCAACAAAATATTGGAATAAACTTTTGTAAATTAAAACGAAAAGTTAAATTTATAAAATAAATATTTAACATTTAAATAATCGGGAAAACGAACACTGCACGGAACTTCGCGGAGACTGAAAAAGGTGGGGATTCCACCTTAATCACCTCCCTTTTTCTTTCTTTTCTTTCATTTCTCATTTCTATCTCTCTCTCCTCTCTTATTTCTCTCAAACAAAACCACAAACCAAAATCAACAAATATCGCAAAATAAACATACTAAACGACCTCGGATCTTCAAGCCCCTTTGGAAATAAACGACCCCCTCGCGACGATCTACACTTCTACCTTTCCGGAATTTCATTTCGGCGATTTGTAAGTTTCCGACACAACTCCGAAAACTCTCGTTTTTAAGTTTTTTAACTTGCTAGTTGTTTGTATAACCTTGTAATGTCCTAAAACGGGTTGGGTAAAAATATTAGGCCGATCGATGGCCGGAAAATGCGTTTTTGAAGTTGAAATTCCGATCAGACCCCGTACGTCGCATTTGGCCTGGAGCAAATGCGACGCAGCGACCTACGTCGCACTATATCCCCAACGTCGCATATAGCGACGCAGCCTATTACGTCGCATTGACTTGCGAACGTCGCACATAGCGACGCAGACCTTAACGTCGCAAACCGAACCTACGTCGCATAAGCGACGTAGCACCCTACGTCGCTATTGACTTAGCACTGTTGACTTTAGCGACGCAACCCTTTTCGTCGCAAAACTCTTACGTCGCAGCCCACGTCGCAGGCTACGTCGCACAAAACAGAATCTTCAAAACTTAAAATTTTCAAAGTCAAAGTTACTGTAGAAAAGTCAAATTTTACTGTAACAATTCACTGTAGCAATTCACTGTAGCAACAATATAATAACATTTTTGAACTATTGTTACAACCGTCACCAACGGGCCGTACACACTTTCAAATACACAATTAAATCAACTAAGTCGTTGAAACTTAGATAATTCAATCAAACAAGTCGTTGTAACTTGTACCGATTTATTCAAACAAGTCGTAGTAACTTGTAACAAAACAATCAACCAAATCGGGGTAATTTGGACATTTAGTTAGACAAACAATTCAAATGGTAGTCTTTCGGGATACCAATACAATTAATGACAATTTAAGTGTCGTGGACACATTCAGGTTTCAAGCCTTTGGACACCAACTCACAGCTAATTACTCCAAGTTCATTAAGTTAAACACTTCAAGAATCAGGTGAGTTTCATGGCCCCATTTTCACTGCTTTACAACTAGGGGTGTGATATTACTACTCGATTTTGTTTTACAAGTAGAACGCAAGTGCCAAACTTCAAATACTACATGAGTTTCAAGCTAATCAATTTAAAGTCCTCCATAAGCATAGTCTCTAGTATTTTATAGCGTGAATGTTAGTATATGATATCATATGGGATTGACAATCCTCATCCGGGTTAGCACGCACTAACCGGTCAAACGGATGTATTAGCATTTGGGAAGACGAGTGTTGATTAGGCACTCGTAGGAGGCATTTCAGGTTAGGTTTCCTTAATTGGGCCTGACAAATCAAGTTAAGCTCAGACTATGTGCTCATGGACAGTATAACTTTTATTTTGCTTAATTGCATTTTAAATTCAATATAAATCTTGCGGTTCTTACAACTATACATTGACATACAAACCTGTGAGCTCACCAGCGTTTTCGCTGACCCATTTTAGTATTTATCACAGGTACCCAGCAGTAGGTTGGCTTCACAAGCAGGAACTATTAGCTCGAGTCAGCATTCATACAACTAGAGATTTGATTGCATTATTATATTTTGCAAAAGTAATTATGCTATGTAATCTCTCAATTTCAGGAATCGAGCTAATGTAACTATATTTTGATGTAAACATTTACTTTATCTATACAAGTTTAAAACGACGCATATAGTGGTCGTTCATTATATCTTATGTGCTTTGTATATTGATTAGTGACACCCAAATCAAGCTTCCGCAAATCATCAAATTTGGGGGTGTCACATTAAAATCCCATTAGCATGTCACACCGGGAGCTAGGTTATGGTAACATTACAAAGTATTTTGAATAATAAGCAAAATCTTAACTAAGGTCTAATGATACTTTCATATGAACGGGAACAAAATCTTAAGGTACTAGACATTACTGAATCATATAACGATTCCTCGTCATCCTAACAGATTCATGTATTTAAAACAGTTCATTTATGACTTTAAACCAGCCCTTGCTTAAGACTACCCAATAAATCCCCTAATTATCCACAGCGTTCCTCACTTTAAGTAGTTCCGCCGCTTCAAACCTTGGCCATGTCTTGTCCTATAATAATCCCCCATGTAGCCTTGCGGTTCCATAGTTTCATACCTTTGACAAATTATATTGACACAGATAATTGACTACCTTTTAATTGGACGTCGTTAAAAAGGTGTTGTAATAACGTTTATTGGTGGAAAGGCGATAGATTAATTCGAAGTTTAAAAGTCTATTTAGAAAGGTTAATTAAACTAGGTTTCTCATTTTATATATTAGTCTGTAATATAACTACCTTCAGTCGTTACGCAGCTTTCACGTATTTGTACTACACCTAAAGTGTTTCCAACGCTATACTGAGTAACAGTCGAATAGGGGCCATCATATTGCTTCATAATATTATATCGTTTCATAATATGACTACCTTCGGTCGTTCCTCGACTTCCATACATTTGTACTCCACCTTGAAGTGTTTCCAGTACTATATCGAGTAACAGTCGAATAGGGGCCGTCATATTACTTTACGATAATTAAGACCATTTATATTTTACTACTATGATGATCCTAAGGCAACAATCAAACAAGAACATGCAATAAGACGATCAAAGCAATACTTCTGATCTTTAATATTTAATTATAAATCATCCCATAATTAACCAACTACATCGCAAACAAACACAATAGTAATCTACTCGTTAATCATAGCATAAACGATCTCTAGCATAATTAAAGTATACGTATTTAATTAAGATAGAAGTGGATAGAAATAACCGAGATTAATATGCGAGAAGGAATAGACTTGAATTAATAAGAGTTGCTCCAAGCGTACACCAAAGATTAAAAGATGTTCCCAAACTTTCGTTCTACTCTAAATAAGCTCCCTAACTACCCTAATACTAATTTGAAGTAAGAAAATAGAATGAGAAAGTAAAGAAAGAATAATGCCTAGTGTATTCAAGACTTAGGCATGGGACATCTTCAAATGAAAGCCTTGGCCTCTATTTATAGTTGAGGTTTGGCTCACATTAGCACCATGAGGTGCATGTTAGAAAGCTTTCCAAAAATGGTGTGTACAACACGAAAAGTAGGCGCACCGGGTACCGTACAACACGAAAAGTAAGCGCACCAGGTACCAAAAGTTACCAAAAACGGAAACCGGGGCGGGACACAGGTGGCCGGCGGCGGTAGGGGTCCAGCCGGCGGCGGCTGGCTGGTGGCCGGCGTCGGTCGGCCCACCCCCGCCCCGTTGCGTTGTTTGTTGCTTCGTTTCTTGATTCGTGCGTGTTTTCTTCGTTATACGCCCGTTTGAGTTGATTCTTTTTTTGTTGGATTCGTAATTAAAAAACGAAGATTTTGACATATGATAGGCCCTGAGATGAGGTCCCTAGCTCCAGATATTGCGTTCAGATCATTTAGATCTTCCGGCGGGCGCGAAATCTTCATTTTTCACCCGTTTTGGTTGATTCTTCTTCTGTTGGATTCGAATTTTAAAAAAGAACATCTTGGAAATAATGGATGTTGGTGGAGGGCACCTTAGTCTTGAAATCTCGTTTTTATGCCTCGAATCTTCAAACGTGTGTGGAATCTTCGTTTTTCATCCGTTTTGCTTGATTTTTATCGTGCAACCTTGTTTTGACCATCTTGGCATAATACTACTGATTTGTAATGTTTTTTAGTCAATATGCCAAGAATCATTCCAGAATGAGAGAGATATCGGTAGTAAAAACGTAACTTTTTACGCGATATCAGCTATTTTTTTGCTGATTATTTAGTCACATATGAATTTGGAATGCGTGACAAATGAAGAGTAAGTTCGATGAATTAGTCACATTATACAAATTAAACGTGACGAATCTTTGTCACACTCTTGAACACTGTGACCAAATGCCACTATATGGTCACATGAAGCAATTGTTAATGTGACTAAATCATGTAGTCGAGTTTGTCACACATAATTTCAGTGTAACCAAAATCAAGAACATATGGTCACATAACTTTTTATGTGACCATATGTGCAGTGTGTGTTAGAATGTGGAAAAGCTAGTGGTCACACATATGGCTTTACAATAGCCACACCATTTCACAAATGTGTAACCAAATGATGTTTATGGTCACGTTTAAGTTGATTTTATGTGACGAATATATTCACAACAGTCACTTTGTGAAATATTCATGTGGCTATTTTTTAGAGCCAAAATGGACATCAATCATCATTAAGTTTTATATTGGTCACATACAATGTTATTTTGTGTGTCTAAATCATATGCCACTATATGGTCATTTGAAGTAACTGTTTATGTGACTAAATCATGTAGTCGAGTTTGTCACACATGATTTCAGTGTAGCCAAAACCAGGTACATATGGTCACACATATGGCTTTACAATAGCCACACCATTTCACAAATGTGTAACCAAATGATGTTTATGGTCACGTTTAAGTTGATTTTATGTGACGAATATATTCACAACAGTCACTTTGTGAAATATTCATGTGGCTATTTTTTTGAGCCAAAATTGACATCAATTATCATTAAGTTTTATATTGGTCACATACAATGTTATTTTGTGTGTCTAAATTATATGCCACTATATGGTCACTTGAAGTAACTGTTTATGTGACTAAATCATGTAGTCGAGTTTGTCACACATGATTTCAGTGTAGCCAAAACCAGGTACATATGGTCACACATATGGCTTTACAATAGCCACACCATTTCACAAATGTGTAACCAAATGATGTTTATGGTCACGTTTAAGTTGATTTTATGTGACGAATATATTCACAACAATCACTTTGTGAAATATTCATGTGGCTATTTTTTAGAGCCAAAATTGACATCAATTATCATTAAGTTTTATATTGGTCACGTACAATGTTATTTTGTGTGTCTAAATCATATGTCACTATATGGTCACTTGAAGTAACTGTTTATGTGACTAAATCATGTAGTCGAGTTTGTCACACATAATTTCAGTGTAGCCAAAAACAGGTACATATCGTCACACACTTGAACACTGTGACCAAATGCCACTATATGGTCACACACATGAACACTGTGACCAAATGCCACTATATGGTCACATAAAGTAATTGTTTATGTGACTATATGGTCACACACTTGAACACTGTGACCAAATGCCACTATATGGTCACTCACTTGAACACTGTGACCAAATGCCACTATATGGTCACATGAAGTAATTATTTATGTGACTAAGTCATGAAGTCGAGTTTGTCACACATAATTTCAGTGTAGCCAAAAACAGGTACATATGGTTACATAAGTTAGTATGTGTGTCTAAAGTGCAGTGTGTGTTAGAGTGTGAAAAGCTAATCCGTATAGTCACATTAATTTGTAACACGATCATGTGACTATATGTCTTTATAATAGTCACACCATTTCACAAATGTGTAGTTAAATGGTGTTTATGGCCACATTTTAGGTGATTATATGTGACGAATATATTCACAACAGTCAGGTTGTGAAATAACATGTGGCTATTCTTTAAAGCCAAAATGGGTAACAACGATTATCATTAAGTATTATATTAGACACATTGAGTGTTAGTTGTGTGTCTAAATCATGAGACTTGATATGGTCACATGAAGTAATTTTTTATGTGACTAAATCATACAGTCGAATTTGTCATACATGATTTCAGTGTAGCCAAAATCCGGTACATATGGTCACATAACTTATTTTTTTTGTCTAAAGTTTAGTGTGTTAGAATGTCAAAAGCTAATGTGTATAGTCACATTAATGTCTAGCACGATCATGTGACCATACCATATTACAAATGTGTATCTAAATGATGTTTATGACCATATTTTAGATGATTATATATGACCAATATATTCACAACATTCACGTTGTGAAATATTCATCTGGCTATTATTTAGAGCAAAAATGTGCAAAAACGATTATTATTAAATTTGATATTACTTATATCACTTTTGCTCCACATAAAGAAAATATATTATATATAAACTTCTAATATTTCATAAATACTATCACTTGTGCATTACAAGAAGGTCTGGTACATCACTATACATTAAAATCATAAGATTTGAGTCTGAGCCGCCACACTCACATTATATAATAGAATTAAGCTTAAGCCTACACTTGAAGGATCCTTAAGTCTTTGTGCCTTGATAATAACAACATTATACCATGGGAAAAAATGTCTTCATCAGTTAACGCCATATCATATGTGTGAAGAAGCATGTTTCAAGTAAAGGTGGCATTGACCTGCATTAGTCAACAACAAATAATCATTAGCATTGAGATTATAATGGTTTCAAAAGATGAACTTGCATTTGGCTATAAATGATTTCTCAAATATTACTTTTGTCCTTCTCAAGAAGTGCTTGTGTTTCTAATATAGCTCAGAATCTAAAACTCTGGAGCAATTAATGAAGGTCATATATCTATTCTAATCACTAACTGAAAACATTATCAGTGCATAACAAATCATATATGTGATGCTACACTTAGCTAAATAGTTTTTACTACTTACATATAAGTAATGTAAGCCTCAACAAAGCTTAGAATAACTCAGGAAGGATATGAGATCTTAAAAAAAATGTCTAATAACATAAGCAAGTGGGTTTCCCCTAAATTTCTAGTGTTACATAAAAAGCACAGCATACAAGACATGAAGAAGAATGATGGCTTGACTTACAGCGGATCATTAACTAGTTTTGGTACTACCTCGTCAATGGCTAAGAAACATTGCTTAACAAAGGAATGACATTCTTTTAATATCAATTACTAAAAAAAAATTATATAATTGTATCATTATGAATAACATGAACTAATTATTTAAATCAACATCAGTTTATTTACCGAGTGTTTCTTCGAGCTGAGTGGGAGCCTCATAATTAGGAATGTGAAGCCAAAGCTAACGAGAACTTGCTGTCATGACACCTTCATGAGATTAACTGGTACCCACCAACAAAATTAACATTTTCACTATGTGGATCGTATACAGTGTAGAAGAAAAACAGAGTACTCAATAGATTATGAATATATTGCGCAAATTGATTGATACATTTCTAAAAGCATCTATAGCAATCTTTTAAATCAACAACATATCAATATTATAAAACCCAGGTAAACATTTTATCAAACATTTGGTATGCATTATACATCACTACATATATATCAAGTTTTAGAATCAGAGATGTTCCTTTTTGTGAGCTTGAAAAATTGGATACAATTGGCCAATTGGAGGCAGTAAAATAGATAACTGACTTGAAATTCATTAAGAAAATAAAAGTCAACATAGGAGGTGCACAAAAGCATAAAAATTACCTGTTGCAAAGTGAGGATGGTGTTTGAGAAGTCAATCAAGAACATGTCACGCTGTGAAGCTTACATAAATTTAGAGTCCAAATGCATCATTGATCCATCGTAAAATCATATGAGAATGAATTCTTTCAAATCTACAAATTTGGAGGTGGAAGGTTAAAAGAATCGAGGACAGTTAAGGGTTAACATTGGTTAGGAGATGTTTAGATAGGAGGGAAATCGTATTAAGGAATTGAAAATTTTTCTAGTGGAGGGAAAAAATGATCCGGTCAAGTTTTTTCCAAAAACGTTTTTACCTATTATTATTATTATTATTATTATTATTATTATTATTATTATTATTATTATTATTATTATAATTATATAGACTAAATATAAATATAATTAATTGCAACGTATTATTATTTTGAAATGTTTGACATTATCATAAGTTTAACAAGGGAATATATGATATATGACATTACCAATGTCACATATGCAACTATCAAACTTAGGATAAAATTAATTTATCATTTTGGAATGTTTGACATTATCATAAGTTTAATAATGGAATATATGATATATGACATTACCAATATCACATATGCCACAATCAAACTTAGGATAAAATTAATTCATCATTTTGGAATGTTTGACATTATCATAAGTTTAATAACACTAGTACAAAATGAGGCTTTGGTCACACATGCTCGAAATCAGATTGTCACACATTCGAACATTTGTGTGACTATAGGTACGAAAATAAAATTCACGTTATTATTTAGTCACACACGTTCGAACATTTATGTGGCTAAAGGGATCTGCTATTTTTTTGCTGATTAGTTAGTCACATATGAATTTGGAATGCGTGACAAATGAAGAGTAAGTTCGATGAATTAGTCACATTATACAAATTAAACGTGACGAATCTTTGTCACACTCTTAAACACTGTGACCAAATGCCACCGTATGGTCACATGAAGCAATTGTTAATGTGACTAAATCATGTAGTCGAGTTTGTCACACATAATACAAGTGTAACCAAAATCAGGAACATATGGTCACATAACTTTTTATGTGACCATATGTGCAGTGTGTGTTAGAATGTGGAAAAGCTAGTGGTCACACATATGGCTTTAGAATAGCCACACCATTTCACAAATGTGTAACCAAATGATGTTTATGGTCACGTTTAAGTTGATTTTATGTGACGAATATATTCACAATAGTCACTTTGTGAAATATTCATGTGGCTATATTTTAGAGCCAAAATTGACATCAATTATCACTAAGTTTTATATTGGTCACATACAATGATATTTTGTGTGTCTAAATCATATGCCGCTATATGGTCACTTGAAGTAACTGTTTATGTGACTAAATCATGTAGTCGAGTTTGTCACACATGATTTCAGTGTAGGCAAAACCAGGTACATATGGTCACACATATGGCTTTACAATAGCCACACCATTTCACAAATGTGTAACCAAATGATGTTTATGGTCACGTTTAAGCTGATTGTATGTGACGAATATATTCACAACAGTCACTTTGTGAAATATTCATGTGGCTATTTTTTAGAGCCAAAATGGACATCAATTATCATTAAGTTTTATATTGGTCACATACAATATTATTTTTGTGTCTAAATCATATGTCACTATATGGTCACTTGAAGTAATTGTTTATGAGACTAAATCATGTAGTCGAGTTTGTCACACATGATTTCAGTGTAGCCAAAACCAGGTACATATGGTCACACATATGGCTTTACAATAGCCACACCATTTCACAAATGTGTAACCAAATGATGTTTATGGTCACGTTTAAGCTGATTGTATGTGACGAATATATTCACAACAGTCACTTTGTGAAATATTCATGTGGCTATTTTTTAGAGCCAAAATGGACATCAATTATCATTAAGTTTTATATTGGTCACATAAAATGTTATTTTTGTGTCTAAATCATATGCCACTATGTGGTCACTTGAAGTAATTGTTTATGTGACTAAATCATGTAGTCGAGTTTGTCACAGATGATTTTAGTGTAGCCAAAACCAGGTACATATGGTCACACATATGGCTTTACAATAGTCACACCATTTCACAAATGTTTATGGTCACATTTAAGTCATAGAAATTAAGATACAAATAATCATTGTTTAAGTCATAGAAATTAAGATACAAATAAACATTCCATAAAATAATTAAAAGGTAATTTATACGGCTAATGTATTACGATAATCAACAAACAAGAATCTAATTCTTACACTTATATCTAGAAATTAATCTAAAGTATACTGAAGCATCATCTAACTGAGAATCCTCAAGCATCAGCTAGTCCTTAAACACCATCCAATGTCTCCTTTTAGAAAAAAGGTATTAGCATGTTGATCACTCCTTGGCATGATTTCCACTAACTGCAAGCAAGTAAAACACATTTTAGTAAAACATATGCACAAATATCACATTAGGAAATTAGTCAATCAAACATATTACGGGCACTCTAATCACCACTAGATTAGTAAATAAGTATTGTCGCATAAAATTTAGATGAATTATTTGCATCAGTGTGACTGTGTGAGTTAAAGATGAATATCAAGAAAAGACATGCAAGATCATTATATAGAAAATCAATATCTTCATTAGAAGTTAATTTAAAGTCTAACAGATGGATATTAATATATGAGATATAGACCTTTACCTGTAGATAATATTTGACATCTTATTTATCCCCAAGATACATATGGGAAGATGATGGTCTGGTAGGTGAGCCAAATCTTCAAAACGGATTTGGGCAGCAACATTAATGGGTCGACATACAACTTCTTGAAACCTATTCAATAAGTATACGGGTATCAAATTAAACGTTTGAAAATCCGAACCTTTACAGTTTAAAAAATAAAATAGAAAAAATAAACTAAAAATTAAAGAGAACAAAGAAAAACAGAAGCAGCCTAATATCTTATACAAGTTGAAAGAACCTTTTGATTAATATCAAAAACCTGGAACCAGAAATGTTGAAATAATATTATATGAGCTAAAGAAAAAGCAACTTTTCCAATAGATGCGAGCGTCATTGAGAGTCATTACGAATCTTATATAGCACTTGTTGTCCAGGAAAAATCCTGAACGATATTCAAAGCCATGTGAGGGATAAGCTGATGATAATGTGCACTTACTTCTTTCTAATATGTCCATTCAAGGTATGAGTTTCTACATGATAGAATTAAAATAATAATAAAAAAACAAATTAGACAACAAGATGAATAAATGTTACTATTGTAGAGATGATTGCTTTATAACTAGTATTAAGTTGTAGGAAACGAATAATCATGAAACACAGAGCTAGACATCATAATCTAGTCTAACTAATCACAATAGTAATAAATTTTCTTCAAACTAAGTCATGACCGAAAGACAAATTGAATTATAGCCACCTTACAGTTCAAATTTACAAGTGATGTTATCGAAAGAAATCGTACCTTAAAAGCGGTCCCAAGTTCAACCTCAAATATAGGAACGTCATTTTTACTAACGATCATATACAGGAATGTCATTTTACCACATGTACAGTTAACACATTGATAAGATGCTTATCCTATTACTTAGTCTATTAACCGTAATTATGACAACAATTTCTAAGTAGCGTACTATTACTGAGCCTAGCTTTCCGAATCATTCAACACATACTAACAAACCAAGAAATCCTCTGTTGAAGACTCCAAAGTACAAACATGTTGCTTGTGCTATACTTGTATGTGAACATTGATTTAATTTATTATAAACTTAACATACTTGATACAATTTCGAAGTTAAAGCATAATTATAACAGGTTAAGCAAGTGTAAAAGCAAAGCAATAGAACCTCATATGAGGGGAAATCATTATCAAGCATACACCCAACAAAAAACATACTTCTCAAATGATAGCTAACTACAGTATAAATGTGATAAGTACCATCGGTCCCTACCAACTTCTACTTGATCGAATTCACTAATGAGAAACAAAAATCTAAGGCATATTGTAATTAACTCTATATGATCGGAACAACTTGTCATAACATAAAATCCTAACCTATAAGTTAATTTTATTTTATAAGCAAATTGTTTCAATAAATTTGGAATTACGAACACACAGACATTCTGAAATCTTCATATGAGTGAGCCACACCGGTGTTTTCCAGCGGATAACAAAAAATACCTACGAGGTCTTTAGTCTTCATCAAAAATCATAGCATATAAAAAGAATAAAATGGAAATTTAAAAATCAAATCAAAACTCAAACAATACGAAACAAATTTGATTTCATATACCAAACCATTATCATTCTAACACCTCACGAATTTCATTGATATCAACACATGTAGGAGCAATAAAAGTATCAAAAATGGGTTCGAGGGGTTTTACCGGAGGTAACATCGTCTGAGGTTGGAAGGTTGGCGGCGGTGATGTTTGACCGACATATCGTTGGGGCTTGGAATGTTAAGGATATGGCACTGTAATGCGTGGGGTTGAGGAGGATCAGATCAGATTAAACAGGGTTTGAAATTCCGAAAAGTTCCAATTCCCCCCCCCCCCCCTAATTTCAACTGCCGCCAATTGAAAAAAATTGTACTAAAAGTAATTGGGATTGCGATATCTAATGATAGAACATACAAAATTATAATTATATTAAATGTATGTATATAGATGTTTTACAAACTTATTTGAAGTATGTATATAAAATTAATTCATCGTTTTGGAATATAGTACATTATCATAAGTTTAATAACGGAATATATGATATATAACATTACAAATATCACATATGTCACTATTAAAATTAGGATAAAATTCATTCACCATTTTATAATATATATAACATTATCATAAGTTTAATAATTGAATATATGATATATGACATTACCAATATCACATACGCCACTATTAAAATTAGGATAAAATTAATTCATCATTTTGGAATATATGACATTATCATAAGTTAATAATTAATGGAATATATGATATATGACATTACCAATATCACATATGCCACTATTAAACTTAGGATAAAATTAATTCATCATTTTAGAATATATGACATCATCATAAGTTCAATGAAATATATGATATATGTCATTACCAATATCACATATGTCACTATTAAACTTAGGATACAATTAACTCATCATTTTGGAATATATGACATTAGAATAAGTTAATAATGGAATATAAGATATATGGCATTACCAATATCACATATACCAGTATTAAACTTAGGATAAAATTAATTCATCATTTTAAAATATATATGACATTATCATAACTTTAATAATTGAATATATGATATATGACATTACCAATATCACATATGTCACTAATAAAATTAGGATAAAATTAATCCATCATTTTGGAATATATGACATTATCATAAGTTAATAATGGAATATATGATATATGACATTACCAATATCACATATGCCACTATTAAACTTACGATAAAATTAATTTATCATTTTAGAATATATGACATCATCATAAGTTTAATGAAATATATGATATATGCCATTACCAATATCACATATACCAGTATTAAACTTAGGTTAAAATTAATTCATCATTTTATATTATATATGACATTATCATAACTTTAATAATTGAATATATGATATATGACATTACCAATATAACATATGTCACTAATTCATCATTTTGGAATATATTCCATAATTAAACTTAGGATAAAGTAAATTCATCATTTGGGCATATATTATATTATCCTAAGTTTAATAATGGAATATATGATATATGAGATTACCAATATTACATATGCCACTATTAAACTTAGGATAAAGTAAATACATCATTTGGGCATATTTGACATTAACTTAAGTTTACTAATGGAATATATGATATTATCATAAGTTTAATATTGAAATATATGATATATGACATTACCAATATCACATATGCCACAATTAAACTTATAATAAAATTAATTTATCATTTTGGAATATATGACATTATCATAAGTTAATAATGGAATATATGATATAGGACATTACCAATATCACATATGTCACTATTAAACTTAGGATAAAAGTAATTCATCATTTTGAAATATATGACATTATCATAAGTTTAATATTGAAATATATGATATATGACATTACTAATATCACATATGCCACTATTAAACTTAGGATAATGTTAATTCATCATTTGGATATCATGACGCTTAGAGTTGTATATTTAAAGTACGGAGGTAAATGCTATAACCTTATCAAGGGCTGTGATTCGTACACCACTACTTTTCATCCATACACTACTTTTATACTTTACAATGTTGTACAGTATAAGACTATAAAGCATGTTTGGTGGTGTATGAATAAAAAGTAGTGATGTTCGTATCACTCCCTTTTTATCAAAGATTTGTATAAAAATAAGAACTACGAAGTACTACGTATATCATAATTCATGAGTAAATCTTTTAGTCCTAATCCTAACTTTTTTATGACTAGAGATCATTTATTTTTATAATTAACTCTTTGCTACAAGAATTATCACTTTGTTTTTCAGTTTTCAATTTTCAAATTTCAATTAGTGGCATCTGAAAATTTAGGCGCGGTTAGATAAAGAGCCCTTGTAAATTTCAATCACTTCAAATCACATTTTATTCTATATGATCTCCCATCCTCCTCCACCGCCCCACACATTCACACAAACAGATGTCGTCGTCGTCGTCCTCGAAAACCGCCATCTCCGGTAAAACGCCTAAAACCTTTTTTCTATTCTTTGATTTCATTGATTAATGTTCCAACAATTGTTGATATAGGTGGAATCTGTGAGCTGCTAGTATGTTACCGATTAACACTAATTTATGGTATTGGTTTTATTTTTCTTTTTTTATTGTTTGATTTCTTATTTGTATTTAAGTTTCCATTTTTTTCTTATATTTATGATTTGTGAAATTCTGAATGAGGTGCTTATGATTCTTTTAGCCGCACAAGTGACAAGACGAGTCTTCCAAAGAGATTTCTATATTACCCGTCTTATAACGTGCCAACAATTGTGTTAGACCTGGTTGATTAATTAGGTTATGTAACTTGCAAACTTAATCCTATTTTTACTATTTTGTCGATTGTGACTTTAATCTATATTAAGTTATCGTGCATTTTAGGAATTTTTTTATGTTTAATATGCTGTTAATCATTAGATGAGAAGAGGCTCCAAAATTGAAGATACGACTCGTTATTATGAGGTTGTGAAAGCGAATTTGATTATTTTGATGAAGAAAAAGGCAGCAATTATTCACAAGCTTAATTTTGGTTAGTTGTTCTAATCTTATATGATGTGTCATGTTAAGTTAATTGGCCTGTTTTCTATCAGGGACATACTATCTTGGCAAGTTGTAGCATGTAATTGATGCATTTAATTTGTTTATAACTGTGTACATAGTTGAGAACTTTAGGTTGTGTGTTAAGCCATCTTGCTATAATAGTTGTTGCTAGTTCCATTCAGTGAACTATACTTTGGTTCTTTATTTGATACTTATATATGTGTATGCTTAATAAAAAAGAATGGACTATTGAATGTATCAAAACATCAGTGATTTTTGGAAATTAACATAGTGATGCTAGTTTTCGATAGCCGATGAATGATGGGAGGGACACAATAATTTGGTGTAAATTCAGTTTATCAACAGATACACACTAATATGATTTATGGTTGCTCAGCTTGCGATTTAAGTACATAGATTGGATGTTATGTTGATATTGAGTACGGTTTAGTTGCAGCAAATTGTCGTTTGTGTGCTTTGTCCAATTGTAGTCACAAATAGACATTTAGATTGTTGGTTGTTACATTGATGAGTTTTATGTGGTAGCTGAAGCATAAGAATATTAAGAGCTTTAGTTTGTATGGTAGATTATCTCTAAATTTGCATTTTCTGTGTATGTATAGTTCTGACAAGGAAGAACCTGATGCTGAAACAATTACATCAATGTTGGGCTTCCAAAATAAGTGTGCGTAGGTACCCTCTTGTTTATGCCTGCGAGGTCTATATATATATATATACATAGTTTAATGAATTCAAAGGGTAGTAACTGTTTATCTGTCTAACATATTTCTCAAGATGAACGGCTGTAGCAGCTACAATAAACAATGAAAAATGCAATGACAAGTTCGCTAGCTATATGCTCTTTGTTTTAGCATCTTTCTTGTCCCAAATTGCTCATAGAGACATATAACTGTACGAATATCTCTGAATGTCAAATTGTCAGTGAGGCTCATGTTTCCCCTTGATATAGTATTGATAGTCTTTTCATGAATACATCTTAAAATTAGAGAGCCTTATGTTTGATATGAATGCATATAGGTCCTCTGATCTAACTGGAACAGACTATAGTGAAGGAGCAGTTGATCTAGCTCGAAACCTTACTGATCGAGATGGATTTGCTAGTATTAAGCTCTTGGTATGATCCAATAAGCTATTATTATGCTTTCTATTTATTTTTGCAGCACACACTTTCCATGTAGAATTCATGGTTGTGGTTTTTTATTGTGGGACTGCATAAAGAGACCGCTTTCTTTTACTTGATAGAACTGTATATGAAGTGCACATTTAGAGGATAACGTGAATACTTGTGTCAATTAACTGTTATTGAAAGAATAGGAGCTTTTAGAGATGGCTACATGTCCGGGTTGGATAATAGTTCAAAACATGTAACTGTATTGTAAGTTGATACATATATGCGCGTTGTTTCTTGTACAGGTCAAAACCACCAACTTCTGGACAAAACTGTAGCAGAAGTATCAAAGAAAAAGTGCAAACCACTGGTTTTTGTGTCTAGTGATGCCATGCAAAAGCAAGCGAAGAGCAAATTCAGGAGTCAAAAGTCCTTAAAACTGTGATGTTTAATTAGTCTATTTTCATATACTTCGGATATTATTATGTAAAACAATCCAATTATAGTTTGGGTACATGCAATTAATTGTGTACATTCCAATTTTATTTGTGGTATTATATAATTCATATTGTTACACAAATTAGTTATTGATTTGTTATATGTGACTAAAAGATGTAGTCACATAATATGGTCACACATTGTGGCCACTGTTTGATTAATTATTTGTGACTATATACTGCAAAACGCCACACAAACATACAATTCAAGTGGCCATTGGGTGTACAAAGGTCACACTTATTATCACCTACGGCCACTTTTGGCTTAATTTTATGTGACCAAATCCAAGAATAAATCACTCGTTGTGTGACTAAATGATACAAAACGTCACACAAACATAAAAATAAAGTGGCCATTGGATGGACAATAGTCACACAAAAAACAAGTTTACTTAACATTACAGAGCATATGGTCACACTTATTATCACCTACGGCCGCTTTTGGCTTAATTTTATGTGACCAAACCCAAGAATAAATCACTCGTTGTGTGACTAAATGATACAAAACGTCACACAGACATAAAAATAAAGTGGCCATTGGATGGACAATAGTCACACAAAAAACAAGTTTACTTGACATTACAGAGCATATGGTCACACTTATTATCACCTACGGCCACTTTTGGCTTAATTTTATGTGACCAAATCCAAGAATAAATCACTCGTTGTGTGACTAAATGATACAAAACGTCACACAAACATAAAAATAAAGTGGTCATTGGATGGACAATAGTCACACAAAAAACAAGTTTACTTGACATTACAGAGCATATGGTCACGCTTATTATCACCTACGGCCACTTTTGGCTTAATTTTATGTGACCAAACCCAAGAATAAATCACTCGTTGTGTGACTAAATGATACAAAACGTCACACAAACATAAAAATAGAGTGGTCATTGGATGGACAATAGTCACACAAAAAACAAGTTTAGTTGTCATTACAGAGCATATGGTCACACTTATTATCACCTACGACCACTTTTGGCTTAATTTTATGTGACCAAATCCCAGAATAAATCACTCGTTGTGTGACTAAATGTTACAAAAGGCCACACAAACATGAAAATAGAGTGGCCATTGGATGAACAATAGTCACACAAAGTACATGTTTTACTTGACATTAATGAGCATATGGTCACACAAAATACAAGTTTACCTTACTTTAAAGATCATATGGTCACACTTATTAAAACTTTTGGTCACATTTGGCTTAAATTTATGTAACCAAATCCCAAAATAAAGAACTTGTTGTGTGACTAAATGTTACAAATGGTCACACAAACATACAACTCAAGTGACCATTGGATGGAAAATAGTCACACAAAATACACTTTCACTTGATTTTAAAGAGCTTATGGTCACACATTTTATGGTTTTGGTTACTCTTTTTAAATGAATACGGCCACTAACCAGCTAGTGTGACCGTATGGACCCCTTTGGTGGCGCAACCTTTAGTCACACACAAGGTGAAAAAACGAGGGTGACCATATGGTTTTAGTCACGCTTTTCTGGTGTGACCAAATCGCAGATCTGTACTAGTGTAATGGAATATATGATATATGACATTACAGATATCACATATGCCACTATCAAACTTAGGATAAAATTAATTCATCATTTTGGAATGTTTGACATTATCCTAAGTTTAATAATGGAATATATGATATATGACATTACCAATATCACATATGCCACGATTAATTTGTCATTTTGGAATGTTTAACATTATCCTAAGTTTAATAATGGAATATATGATATATGACATTACTAATATAACATATGCCACTGTCAAACATAGGCTAAACTTAATTTATCATTTTGGAATGTTAGACATTATCCTAAGTTTAATAATTGATTATATGATATACGTTACCAATATCACATATGCCACTATTAATTTATCATTTTGGAATGTTTGACATTATCCTAACTTTAATAATGGAATATATGACATATGACATTACCAATATCAGATATGCCACTATCAAACATATGATAAAATTAATTCATCATTTTGGAATGTTTGACATTATTATCCTAAGTTTAATAATGGAATATATGATGTATGACATTACCAATATCACATATGCCACTATCAAACATATGCTAAACTTAATTTATCATTTTGGAATGTTTGACATTTTCCTAAGTTTAATAATGAAATATATTATATATGACATTACCAATATCACATATGACACTATCAAACATAGGATAAAATTAATTCATCATTTTGGAATGTTTGACATTATTATCCTAAGTTTAATAATGGAATATATAATGTATGACATTACCAATATCACATATGCCACAGGCTAAACTTAATTTATCATTTTGGAATGTTTGACATTATCCTAAGTTTAATAATGGAATATATGATATATGACATTACCAATATCACATATGTCACTATTAATTTATCATTTTGGAATGTTTGACATTATCTAAAGTCTAATAATGGAATATATGATATATGACATTACCAATATCACATATGCCACTATCAAACATAGGATAAAATTAATTCATCATTTTGGAAGGTTTGATATTATTATCCTAAGTTTAATAATGGAATATATGATGTATGACATTACCAATATCAAATATGTCACTATTAAACTTAGGCTAAAATTAAACTTATTAGTCATTCCTAAATCCATCAATTTGAGACTGTAACATTCTGAAATTCTCAAATTTAATATTACAAGTTGTAAATTATTATTAAAATGATTAAAATGATGTAATATGATGTATCACTATATATAATCTAAGTTATATGAAATTTAAAAAAAATAATTATTCGTATATTTATTTCCGATCCAATAATACTAACGTAAGAGAATTTTTATTTTTAAGAGATTTGGTTTTAGTATATCTTTTTTCACTAAATATTGAATTTAACCTTTTTATTAATTTTGTAAAAATCATCTAATAGAAAAAAATTTAAAAAATTCCTCTTCTAAAAAATATGAGCGGGCTATTTTCCCTCTCTGCTTCTCAAATTTTTTTAGAATTTCCCTAGTTGTATCCCCAAAAACTTTCAGCATTCCCTCCTAAGCCAATTTAGCAGGTGTTTGGGATGGCTTTTTAAGGGAGCTTTTAAGCTTTTGTATTAGCTTACAGCTAAAAAGCTTGTTTACAAGTGTTTGGATGGAGCTTTTTAGGGTTGGCTTTTTAAGATTGAAGGTGTTGAAAACCTAAAAAGCCATAAGCCATATTTTTCTGGCTGTAAGATAATGTATAAGCTTAAAAGCATAAGCTTAGCCAAACACCCTCTTATTTTTACGAGACCTACTAGTCTTCCCTTGCAGTTTCTTTTCTTCCAATTTTCGGCACAACAAATCACACGCACAAGCGTCTTCATCTTTGCTCCAATCGTTAGGGTTTTTTTTAATCGATTATTTTGATGATTCTGTTGTTAACTCTTTAAGTAGCTGATTTCGCCACAGCAGAAGCCTGAAAATGGAGATGGTAAGAACTATGAAAGTCATTTTGCAACTATTACGCCGCGACTTTAAGTGCTCCGTCAAGGTTGACAGTGGAGGATATTGGCATGTGCTGTATGTGCCAGCGCACAGGGCCACCTAAATTTGAGGGCCCCCAAATTTTACGAGCACTTGTTATAATTAGTATAAAATCAATGTGAAAGTAAGAAAATAAAAGTGAAAGAAAAACTATTGTTACAGTTTTAGAATGAAAAATAAGAAATAGATCCTTTGATGAGAATCCAATTGATGAAGCAGGTGTTTTGTTTTCTGACGAAGAGTCAATTAAGGTGAAATAGTTCTTGTTCGTTGTTGATTAAGCAGTTTTTTCTCTTACAAAAGATTCGATCAATACAAAGAGTATGTCATGACTTTTGGTTTCTTGTTTACTTCAAATTAGTTGCACTCATTTGATAACAAGACTCTTAGTTTGTGTTGTAGTTATCTTGAAAAAGTGTTCAGGAATGCTGGAGAATCCAATATTAATACAAATGAACTCTATGTAGGGTTAAAGTTGCTTAAACCTTGTTGTGCTAGTATAGGAATATTGATATTATATGTTATCTAAAACGAGTCGATGACTTTCCTATTGCGAGTGCATATATAGTATTGATAACTATTCTCATAATTGTAGTATGCGGAAACTAGTTTTTCAAATTAAGCTTAAGTCGCTAAAATCACATTTGTGATCCACAATGTCATAAGAAAGACGCGCTTAATGGATGATTAGTGATAACAATTAAAAATAATCTACTACAATATTGATTATAAACGTTTAATCAACAACTTTGCTTAAGAAAATAGCTCGTTTTAATAAATAATGAAAATTGTTGATTTTTTGAATTGTTAAGTAATGATTTTGTATTGTTGTTTTTTTTTTACATATAATTCTCGTAACATTAATGCATTATCTCTCTATATGTATATTTGAACTTATATTGTCGTTTGAGGGCCTAATTTTTGAAATTGCACGGGGCCTCCTAAATTGATTTGTCGGCCCTGAAGGTTGATTTCTCTTTTCGATATCTATTGTCTTCAATTTAACTTTTAATTTGTATCTGATGTTCGTACGCGATATCATATCAAAAAATTTATTCGTTGATTGTTACAGATTTTGTGATTATCTTAATTTCGTAGCTTTGTTCTTGTTGATGTTGTATTCAGATTTATTTTGACCTAATTTATATGCGCTAAACAGGAGGTTTGGTGTATATTCGTGATGTTTATGCTTATATACACTAATTAGCTTTAGTCTGGTTCATTGTTGACTATATCAATCACTAAGGTTAATATTTGTAGTTGTATTTTATTAATTTGTGAATTAAGATGTTAATTTTCGAAATTCATGTTCTGATGTAATTACATAATCAGGAGTATGCCATCTCAATCAATTGTTTGCTTGTCATTTGCTTCGAATTCACAAATAGCCTTAAAAGGATATAGTTTGGAACATACATTCATTTTCTTATACAAGTTAGGATGGTAAACATAAGTAGTCCAAGGACCTGAACTAATTAGTGCTCTCCACTATGGCAAGTTAGTAGTATTTGAAGACTTAATTTTGAAATCTACAGTTATCCAAAGTGATTGAGGCTTGGAATTAACTAAATGAGGGCTCATTTAACAGTTATTTCTCTATATATTGTGTGCCTGCTTGTGGTTTATGCTGAGGTAAAAAAAATGACTATTTTGTTCACTGATATCCATATTTGTGTCATTTGAATTTACTTTATTTTTCGCAGTCTATCACTTTATTTCTTGTAGTATGTATGTTTAGATTTTAGATTGATTTGTACCTTAAGTTCTACTGCTATTTAACTCACAAATTATCAATTTTCAGTCTTCCAGCTCTACTTTAACTTTCTAATCATCGATAGTATGGCTGTTCTTGTTTCACCTTTTATTTAGGTAATTTAATTGAAGATCTCATTGATGCTACATTACTGCTTACATTTTTCCATATACATACCTCCTCTTCTTGTATGTGTCGCATTTACACTTCCTCTGCTTCTTTAGATAATGCTCCGTAACTGTTATAATCTTTGTCTTACGTCTTTCATAGTTAGTTGCAAGGGAAATATAAATTTTTGTTGTGTATTTGTGTTTTAGCACGCAGGGCATTCTGATATGGACCCTCAGTTCTACCTCTTTCTTTGATTTTATGATGGCCATGAAGCTGCTACTCACCAATAACATGGCTGCTTTTGGATTGCACCAAGCTCATGCTTCTAACATTGGTCTTGTTCTTGATTGTGTCAATACCGTAGATGATCATGTTGGCTTGAAACTTATTGTGGATGACAAGGGCAAGGCTGCACAAGTTGTGGTAATGTATATTCTGAATATCATTTATTGCATTTTCTTCCATTTCGAATAGCGCTCTTTCGAATAGCGCTCTGACACACATTTATTATCTTCAATTGTTCAGATTACTCAAACATTTTCTTCCATTTCGAATAGCGCTCTTTCAGTTTAGCAAAGATCACTTGATGGAAGTCACAATAATAGTGGTATTAATTTTCTTACTCATTTTATCTTTATGTAGTTAAATGCAATAGTATATATAAGAAACTAAATGAACCACTGTTATAATGCAATCTGCAAGTAGTTTATGACATTTAGATGTAAATAACTTGCCCAAGAAATAGAATAATGTCCTTTCTCCTGCTGTCTACTATTGAGCCTTCCGCTTATTTGTATAAAAAATATGCACTTGTTAATCTGGGAGATCTATGTAATTGTATACAAGTAGGTTAGTGATTAATATATACTACTACTTATTATTTTCATTTCTAGTAATGTATTAATAATTGCATATTGATCTTTTCATTAATTTGCTTCAACAGATTGCTAGTCTTATTAGAGAAGAGATAACACGATGTACGTCAAGCATGAAGTTCTGGGATGCTGTTCTTTTGATCAAGTTTCAATCTTTTTTTAGCCATCTAGTGTTTTGTAAGGTAGTATATGTTTTGTGTTGTTTGAAAATTAGACTCCTTCAACTTGTGACTGTATTTATTTTGGAAGATGGTTGAAAGACACTTGAATTGTTATTCTAAGTAATGGTATTGGAGTTCCATGTCTTTTAGTATAAAACAATTGTTGTGTGATTAAATGATACAAAACGTCACACAAACATAAAAATAAAGTGGCCATTGGATGGACAATAGTCACACAAAAAACAAGTTTACTTGACATTACAGAGCATATGGTCACACTTATTATCACCTACGGCTCGTTGTGTGACTAAATGTTACAAAAGACCACACAAACATAAAAATAAAGTGGCCATTGGGTGGACAATAGTCACACAAAATACAAGTTTACTTGACATTACAAAGCATATGGTCACACATATTATCACCTACGGCCACTTTTGGTTTAAATTTTATGTGACCAAATCCCATAATAAATCACTACTTGTGTGACTAAATGATACAAAACGTCACACATACATGAAAATAAAGTGGCCATTGGATGGACAATAGTCACACAAAATACAAATTTACTTGACATTACAGAGGATATGGTCACACAAATTAACACATATGGCCACTTTTGGCTTAATTTTATGTGACCAAATCCCAAAAGAAAACACTCGTTGTGTGACTAAATGATACAAAACGTCACACAAACATGAAAATAAAGTGGCCATTGGATGGACAATAGTCACACAAAATACAAGTTTACTTGACATTAGAGAGCATATGGGCACACTTATTATCACCTACGACCACTTTTGGCTTAATTTTATGTGACCAAATCCCAGAATAAATCACTCCTTGTGTGACTAAATGATACAAAACGTCACACAAATATGAAAATAAAGTGGCCATTGGATGGACAACAGTCACACAAAATACAAGTTTTACTTGACATTAATGAGCATATGGTCACACAAAATACAAGTTTACCTTACTTTAAAGATCATATGGTCACACTTATTAACACTTTTGGTCACTTTTGACTTAAATTTATGTAACCAAATCCCAAAATAAAGTACTCGTTGTGTGACTAAATGTTACAAATAGTCACACAAACATACAACTCAAGTGACCATTGGATGGAAAATAGTCACACAAAATACACTTTCACTTGATTTTAAAGAGCTTATGGTCACACATTTTATGGTTTTGGTTACTCTTTTTAAATGGATACGGCCACTAACCATCTAGTGTGACCGTATGGACCTGATGTATCGCAAAAAGTCACGTTTTTACATGCATTAATTGTCCCATATTTAGCTCTTTTCTAACAAATACATCTTAAAATCATAATTATTCATTAACTTTTGTTAGAAAGGTATAAACTTGTCGGTCTTTTGAAAATCAAGCAAAAAGGGCAGAAAACTGACCTAAATAGGTACTATTCTGAGCCTAACCCTAATTCTACTGTAAACTTCATACCAGAACCTCATAATAGTCTTATTTTGTAGCTATGAAGATTACGAGAACGTGGATATAAGGATTGCTCAGAACGGATCAAGGACGAGAAAGTTATGCAAGTTACAGCGCAGCCGAAAGCTACAAAACGTATTCTGAACACGCCTGGGCCCCACACATCCAATTTCTACCAAATTGGCATCATTAGAAGCGTAACGGAATTACGAAGCCGTAGGCGAAAGAATCAAGTCAATCGGATGCGAAACGAAGAAGATACGGCCTTCCGAAGATGCGAGAAAAGTCGGAAAAATCACACGGCCTAGCACACGGCCACCACCAGGCCGTACACGGCCTTGCTATAGCCGTACACGGCCATAAACAAGCCGTACACGGCCCTGTTTAGGCCGTACACGGCCTCTGTTGGTCTCACACGGCCTCTTCCTTGCTTCTTTGGCTTGTACGTGTGCTTGTGGACTCGTACTCTTGGATCCAAGGCTTGCCTATAAATAGAGAGCTCATTCACCTCATTTCACACACCATTCTTCATAGAATTCTCTCACTTTCTCTCTCACACACATTCTCTCTCTAGCACTACTCTTAGGAGTTAGAGGAGAATTAGATTAGGTTAGCTTCTCTCTCTAGTTTCTCTCTCTAGAGAACTAGAGAGATGTAGGCACGGTTCGAGTGGGGAAGATAGCTGTAGCTTGGGAATTTTATTGTATTGAAGTTTTCAAGATTCTAGCTTGTACTACTCAGTGTTACGCTGCTTATATACTGGTTATTACTTATTCCTTTACTTACGGTTATTATGTTTTGTTTGCATGGTATCTTTGTTTGTGTTGCGAATATTGCCATGCTATTTACGTAGTTTAATACTGTGATTGTTGAAATATAGATATTAGGATTATGGATGATATTTAATTCAGTGGGATAAACATTATGAAATAACGGAAGTAACGTTATACGGCTTTCATTTGTATAGCGCCGGAATCATCACGAATGTGTGTAGTACGGAACGTGGAAGCTATGAAAGTCATGGGCACAATCCGTTATGGAATAATGTCCCCAGTATTATGATTGGTGATTGTTTTGTTGTGTATCTGGTTGAGTTTTACATGAATATAGACTTAATTAAGTGTCCACCCTTTCCAGTCTTTCACGTGACTATTGCCTTAGGATAGGATCTGATCAACCCTAATACTACGTAGATATAGTTATCTCATATTACAGTATGAAGCTATGAATATTCCGTAAAACGGCACAGTACTTCGTATAACGTTTAAATACGCGGGAAAAGCTAAGGAACTGCCGTAGGTTTATTTCATCGTGGAATACCTAGAAGTCACCCTTTTAGAATATGGGTCTAGGAACAATAAAGCTGTGGAAATGCTCGCTGCACCGTACACCGTTAGTACACCAAGGTTCAAATACAGCTGTGGAAATGCTCGCTGCACCGTACACCGTTAGTACACCAAGGTTAACATACAGCTGTGGAACTACTTTAACGTACAGTACACCGTTAGTATGCCTTGAGTCTGGAACACTGTGGATATGCCAAATGCACTGTACACCGTGAGTATACCTTGAGTCTGGAACACTGTGGATATGCCAAATGCACTGTACACCGTAAGTATTCCTAGGGATGAACGCCTGATAGCAAAGGAGGGTCTAATTCATGACGGAGTTAATTATGCTTAAACCAGTAATAAATGAGTTTTGAAAAGAAAGCAAGTATTCGGCTGTAATACAAGATGCTTAAACCGCTTAACTCAACATAACCGATAGCTCAACATATACAACATACAATTAGTACTTACCTAGATAAACTCAGATAGATTTAGGTGTTAAGAAAGGTCAGATAGAAAATTGCAGTTTGTTACCTTATGCCTACACCCAGGATATATCATCCGTAGAGGTCGCTTAGTCTTACAAGGCAAGTGAGGGGGGTTTGAACAACCTGTTTCTGATCAGCATCAGGATAACCTAGGATTCAGTGACATATGCTTTTAGGCTTTTAGACTAAAACGTAGGGTCCTAGTGTTTACACCGACTGTCCGTCTGATGTTTTGCCCAAGGTAGTCTCCAATCATCTGTCTAGTGAATATCATCCAGAAACCCTAATTATCGAAGTTTCAGCAATCACGCTCTACCTGTTGCCTACTCTCTGTTTAATTTACTTGTTTTATTTAGTATTAGCTTAGATAACCAACCAAAACCTACCTACTTTTATAAACCCATCCTATCAGAAAGCTCATTTACGGTAAGTCCCTTTTGGTTCCATTCGCTCCGATTTTAAGAACGACACTCGAGTTATACTTACTGCTTACTCCCCAAAAGTAGGTAGTACTTATAGTTTGAGCCCCAGCTCATATAAATTTAAAACCTAACACGTTCACACATTGTTGCGTCGTTGCCTGCAGGACCGCCGTGCCAGCCCCCCTTGGAAAACGACCGCGGCTGTGTCAGCACTCTGACGGCGCAACAGGTTTTTGGCGCCGCTGCCGGGGATCGGTTGAGCGTAGTGAACTTTAAGATTACCGTAGATAGTTGACTTTTAGGAGACCCTTCCTTAAGATTTTCATTACTTTAGGAAGTTATTTGCTTTAGTAGTTAATTAAAATAAAAAATACAAAAAAATTAGAAAACCATAAAAACCCTAATTCTCCTTCCAATCTTATTTCTCCCATGGATGAGATAACGATCATGGACGATGCGGAATTCTTTGTGTCTTCCCACAAAGAGGTCTGTGTTAACCAGGAAGTTGAGATTAACAAATATTCATCCTTAGACCTAGGTTTTGATATATCTCAGCAGAAGATTCCACCTTCTGTCACTGTTGAATTAAGTGGTCAACCCACACTTGACCCTGAGATTTTATCAATCTTATCTAAGTACCCACATTACCTTAGACCTGCCACCCTACCAGAAGACGTTCCTTTCGGCATTGAAGTTTTCTTCTATCCACCAATGCCTTGGATGGATTTAAATGAGCGACTTCATTGCTTAGATGAATACTTTAGGTATGATCTTCCAGATATATTGCGAGCCTACCCCACTACTCTTTTCCCAAGTGTAGGAGTGGATGAGCGTCTCCAGTGTCCGGAGGATCCTGAACTAGAACCACCAACCTTGCCCAACACTGAACCAAGTAATAACCTACCAGAATCAAGTAATGAACATCACTTAGGAAACTTTCACAAGCCCAGTAGGAGAATAGATATCTGTGCTGATTTTCTTAGAAACCTTAAGATATCAGATTTCCCTTTTTCAACTGAGCAGAGGAAGACCTTTGTAGTGATTGATAGGATAATAACATGTCTACGTGCTAATTACGATCAAAAAGACGAGTTATCACTGAAATCAGAGTTAGACCTACTAATGGATCTAATAGCTAGCACCGAGTATCCATCTGTTTCACAGATTAAGATTAATCGTTATGTTGCTGCCCTGATTGACGAGCTCGAATTTTGGATTGAAAGAGCCCCTATCACTTATACTTTGATTCCATGCGTTAAACTGTTCTTTGTTGATCCTGCCACTTATCTGATTAATGAACTAAGATCAATTTTTCCTGATTCTACTGAGGAAGCCATGGATTCTGCTTTCTTTCAAAAGAGAAAAGAAATCCATGTTAAGCTTACTCAGTTGTTACTAACATCTAAATTCCCTTTTACTGAGCAACAAAGGATTTACATCAGAAAGATTTCACAAGTAGTTCACTCTACTTCTGGAAACCCTGATTCAGAAGAAGAAAAGGAATTTCAGCATGTTATCGGAGAATTGCTCTTTGATCTATGTTTTATAGACACAGGATTCAGGGATGGTATTTCGAATCCGAGAAAGGTAAGATGAGCATTTAACCAATTCATTGATGCGTTACTAGCATTAGGTCAAGAAGAAAAAGAATTCTTACGAGAATTTGAGCGTTATTATATAAATCCCGCTGACCTAATTCATAGTATCATTAAAGCGCTTCAAGGTACGTTCGTTCTTCGCCACACTTTCTCGCATGCTTCAGTATTATCTGAAAGTGCCGTCACAAGCACTGACAGATAAATGGTGATGGTCTGATGTAAATAAGGTTTGAATATTTCGTTAATTAGGACAAAAAATAATTTTAATTAGATTTTCTTTTAATTTACTTTTATAAAAACAAAGAAAAACGTTCTTTAGAGTTTAAACGCGTAAGTTTTTAAACGAATTTTCGCGAACGGTCTAAACGTTTCAGAAATTTGACAAAGTTTTAATTTAAATTTTGGAAAATTTTATTTGGATTGGTTTTGAATTTTAAAGAACACAAAAAGATTTAATAAACGTATTTAAAAACGAAAATGTTTTCGCACGCGAATTAATGTTACGCTTTTAATATACGAATTTAAATACGAAAGTTTCGTGCGTATTTTGGTTGATTTTCATAAAAAAATATTTTAACTTTAAAAACCCAAGTATACGTTTCGTTTCGTTCGCATTTAAGTTGAAATTGCATATTAAAAAAATGCAATTTAAAAATGCATAAAGCAAAGGAAGCTTCCACCACTTTTTACAAAAAGTAAAAAGCAACTTCTTCTTCCTCTTTTCTTCTCCAAAACCGTCACCCACCTTCACCATCTCCATTTCTCCATTTTTCCATCATTTTTCTTCAAATCAAGCTTCAAATCTTCCATATCTTCATCTCTTTTGCATCTAGAACATCTTTACATCAAGGTTGATGTATGATTCTAACCTAAAATCATGATTTTAAATACTTTTATAAAGTTAGGGTTTATGCTTAGATCTTGAGTTTTGATCATCAAGTTCCATGCTTTTTGCTTGCAAAGTGCTATATGCTTGATTGTTAACATGTTTGCGGAAGTAATTTGAGGTTTCCATGGCTAGATTTGATGTTTTGATTTTGAATGTTGACTTTTTGTTAGGGTTTTAGCTATTTTGACTTTTTTGAATGATTATTTGCTTATGATTGACTTTTCGGTGATTAATTTGCGCTTAAAATGATTAGTTTACATGAGTAATTGATTATTAAAGATTAGAGGATTAATTTGATTGCATGCTTATGAATTAAAGTAAGGCTTTTTATACAAAACTATTTAAAAACCATTACTTTAATTAAAATCATTATCTTTTAAAATGGTATTTATTTTAAACTTTGTATAATTTGCTTCATGAAAATGCAATTAAATATATTTGGAGTAGCACTACTTTAATTAATAAAGTTAGTGAGATTTCGAATTAATTATCCTCTAATTAAAAGTCTTATGCTTAAACAAAATGATGGGTGGTAAATAAAATCGCTTTGCTTGCTTATTTTAATCATAGTAAGGTAATTATATGATTTATGATCATGATGCTTGCTTGATTATTTGATTACTTAGCATGTTTAGAAATATTCATCTTTAAGTAATCTTAAAAAAATAGGAAAGCTGCGGTTTTGTTTATTTGGATAAATTGCGGATTGATGATTGCGGTTTTTAGGGTATTCATAAAAATAATAATGGGATAATTGCAAAATATAAAGCCTACATTTCGAATTTTTTCTGAAAATTTGGAATAAATATTATATTGTCCAATTATTGTTATATGATTTGTTTCCTTGTTTTTCTTAAACAGATGGACCCGATTCCACCTACTCTAGCTTATTTGGCCAAAACTACACAAGAAAAGACTTTGATTCGGAAATGGCTAAAGAGGACATTTGGAAGTAATCGGTACATAGTTTGGGAAGACATGGGGAAACTTGGAATTGAGGACAGGTTGAGGAATTTGATAGGATATGAGGTTCAGGGACTTAAGTTCGACTCTTGGATTCAGCTTTTTAGCATTCGTGAGCCCATATACCCCGAGGTTGTCACTGAGTTTCTGATGACATTTGAGCTTAACCCAGAGTTAGGAATTGAAGATGACAAGAAGATATCATTCAGATACCGAGGGAAGAGCCAGAGTGTTTCTATTTCAGGCTTAGCTAGACATTTGGGATTATATTTAGCGGATCAGATTAGCTCAGATTGGTTCTTACATAGTCATCAGACGATTCCTCATCATCCCGAGAGGAGCCATAGAGTCATTTGGAGTGAGCTGACGGGCACACATTATACTTGTGGTGCCAAGTCCTCGGCCTTGATTCTACCTCAGCTACGTCTCCTACACAAGCTGATTGTTACATCTATTATGGGAAAGAAGGAGACCGGGCCGATAAATGGGGATGAGCTATATATCATTGATGCTATCATGAGCCGCCAGAATATCAATGTGGCTTGCATTATTGCTGAGAGGATGGCGAAGGAGAAGAACTTGGACCTGACGAAGCATGTGTTTATGGGAGCTTTCATCACCAGATTGTTGAGAGGGATGCGACTCTTGAAAAAGAGTCACGAGGCCGAGTATAGAGTGTCTTCCACTTCATTACCATGTGACTTGGACTACTGCAAGCAGATCCATTTGATCACTGAGGGTTCTGAGAGACAGTGTTACTGGAAGGACACTGATGAGCTTATCCCTGGATGTTTCATGACCAGGAAGAGGGTCAGAGAGGAGGATGTTGAGACTCCGGTTGTTGATAGAGTAGATAGAGTACCGGCTGTGCCTAGGAGTACCAGGACACCAGTCAGGGATGCTGGGGTTGGGACATCAGGTCCCCGAGCTCAGATACGACATACAGATCTAGTCACTCCCTTGACTCAGTACTTCATACTGCACGCGTTGGCTGCCAACAACGCGCATCAGGCACTTATAGCTAGGGCTTTAGGTATTCCAGCTCCCGAGCCGCTCCTGTACGAGTGTGTGCCACTACCACCAGCTCCACCATCCACTACCATTCCACCATCTACTACCATTCCACCACCTACTACCATACCACCATACACTACCCACATACCACCTACCACTACCATTCCACCCACACAGTCAGTCGAGCATTGTTTATCGGTTGATGCTACATTCCCACATCCTACTATGTCAGCCCGTAGAGCCCGTTCTTCTCAGCAGTCCGCAGGAGGAGAGGCTGTTGGTTCCTACCGACCAGATGTTGTTCATTTGGGCATTGATCCATTCACCTTATCAGAGTTTCAGGGATTATTGGCATTAGACCCTATACCTTCTGATCAGCTTCCTACAGAGGAGATACTTAGGCACATCTACAGATCCAAGATGGAGTGAGAGGGGATGACTTTTGAGGATTTCAGACAGTTGGCATTAGATGATCCGATGAAGTTACCTGCTTACTCCCTTAGAGATGTATTGATGCAGTATAGGCAGGTGAGGTCAGAGGAGCAGAGAGTCTCCAGTGGTCAGCAGTCAGTTGCCGGACCTTCCTCAGTTCCTCCACCGGTCCAGCCTTCTGTTCAGGACTCTGACCAGGGTTCTCCAGCACCCTAAATCTGTGCACCCATATCTACATACTTACTATTTCCTCTATTCCATGCTTTTGACTTATTGCGTGGTTGTGGAACTTTACTTTGTTATATTTTTGGAACATGAACTATCAGACACGGTCTGTTTAGTTTCTTTATCTTTTAGTATTTAAGTTATCAGTTATTTAGTTTACTTATTATGTTTTTATTTCTGTTTTTCTTCTTAGTTAGAATAAGTGAATTGTGTTTGTGCAAATGAGAATTGAGGAAAGGAGATGCCGATCATTCACGAAGAAACCGCTTTCTGCATGGATTCAACCAAGGAATTTCAATCACCTGCAGACCGCCGCTTCTTTCTTAAAACCATCTCCCCGTCTCTATCGTAGGGAAGTTCCTTTCTTTTTGTCATGATTTTCACCATTACCACATATCCAAATATGCCTAAATTCTAAGTGTGGGATTCCATCCCACCAAATTTTTCAAAACACTTAAAAATTGTTCCACTATTTCAAAACCTAAGTGTGGGATTTTTCCCGAAGAAAATCCTACGTCTTAGCAATGAACATTGAGGACAATGTTGTTTTAAGTGTGGGATACACGGTATATATATACCGCACGTTTATATTTGCCTGTCCAAAGTAATACCTCCGTTTTCATTCAAACTTTTTCAAAAAAAAAAAAAAAAAAAATTTTTTTTTCGCAAAACCAACCCAAAAGGTTGAGATTTTTAATCACCAAAACATTCGAAAACCCAACCTCGACGGTGTTCGACATCCATTCGGTTGATTTCGAATATTTTCAAAAGATTTTAGTCTTAGAATATTCTTTTAAAGAGATAAACCTTCTGTCAAAATAAATAAATTGCTTTGGAAAGTAAGATAAGGCAAAGATAAGAACGTATCTTAAACTGAAAATTGAGAAATTCTCTAGGCATCGCATGACTTGGTGCATATAACCCTTTGATTGTGAGGTACTTGAGCCTTTAATAAGCATTCACTTTTAATGCTTCACTTTCATTTCTGAGTGTGCGCCGATGCATGTGTCTTTGAATTAGAACTTGCTCCTGAATGCGTTTCGAGACCATACCAATGAGTGCCGTACGCGGTATAGGTGCAATTAGATGATCTTGGCATTTACTAGGATTAACCCATTTCTTTCATATCTTTTCAAGCCAACCCTTCCAACTTTCTTTTTAAAAGATTGTTGATGATCCAATTAGAAAACCCTTTGAGCCTTAGCCTATTTCATTTCCAAACCCTAAAACACTTCCCCACAACACAAACACTTTCCCACCAAACACCATTCCAGCTCGTGAAACTTCATAGATCATAAGTGAGGACTGCTTGAGGTATCTTTCTATTGGTGTCTCATCTTCAAACATCTCTCTGTACCTATCAAGAGTTTAAAGAAAGAAATCCAAAGTGAAGATACGGTACAAAAGCGAAGTATTACTCATCACGAAGATATTATCCGCTAAAGACAGTACGAAAAATTGGTACTTGTCAAAAGAGAAGTCAAAGATGTCTCACTATATGAAGGATCTCCAAGGTCATAAAAATAAGAAAAATAAAAGAAAAAGAAAAAAAAAAAAAAAGAAAAGAAAAGCAAACCTTGGAGAGCTCCTAGAAGAAGAAGACTACTCTCCAAAGAAGAAAAATCTATCAGAACTCAAAAGAAACATCAAGAGCAGAGATTATTCATCTAGGAGATGAGTCTACTCTAGAAGTTATCTCAAGTGAAACTTGCTTTGATCTTTGAAAGCTCCGAGTCTGAAGTTCAAAAACCCTAAAACCATTGACCAAACTACCCCTATCCTTACCTACCTTACCCTTACTCACACAACCCACTGAAATGCCTTGGGATAATTAGCACCGTTCTCAAAAGGAGTGGTGGAGATTCGATTCTCGACCAAGCCTATGACGATAAGCACTGCATGACTGGCAATGAGCGATTTCGTTTCCTTAGATTATAGGTAACCCGATACACTTTGAGTGAATTGAGTGACCCACTTGTGAGAATCTCCCAGTCATGTACATCTACATCTCGAGAGTTGCAAAGCATGCCAAAAAGGGTTGATCAATTTTATGTTTAAGTATAGCTAATTTTTGTTGATGCTTACTTTCCGAAAAGATTTATCTACTTTGAAGAAAGTGACTTTCTGCGAAAGATACTCTAAGCATCCAAAATAATTTTTCAAAAACTATTTTCCAAATGAGGTTTGCTTGAGGACAAGCAAAAGCTTAAGTGTGGGATATTTGATGTATCGCAAAAAGTCACATTTTTACATGCATTAATTGTCCCATATTTAGCTCTTTTCTAACAAATACATCTTAAAATCATAATTATTCATTAACTTTTGTTAGAAAGGTATAAACTTGTCGGTCTTTTGAAAATCAAGCAAAAAGGGCAGAAAACTGACCTAAATAGGCACTATTCTGAGCCTAACCCTAATTCTACTGTAAACTTCATACCAGAACCTCATAATAGTCTTATTTTGTAGCTATGAAGATTACGAGAACGTGGATATAAGGATTGCTCAGAACGGATCAAGGACGAGAAAGTTATGCAAATTACAGCGCAGCCGAAAGCTACAAAACGTATTCTGAACACGCCCGGGCCCCACACATCCAATTTCTACCAAATTGGCATCATTAGAAGCGTAACGGAATTACGAAGCCGTAGGCGAAAGAATCAAGTCAATCGGATGCGAAACGAAGAAGATACGGCCTTCCGAAGATGCGAGAAAAGTCGGAAAAATCACACGGCCTAGCACACGGCCACCACTAGGCCGTACACGGCCTTGCTATAGCCGTACACGGCCATAAACAAGCCGTACACGGCCCTGTTTAGGCCGTACATGGCCTCTGTTGGTCTCACACGGCCTCTTCCTTGCTTCTTTGGCTTGTACGTGTGCTTGTGGACTTGTACTCTTGGATCCAAGGCTTGCCTATAAATAGAGAGCTCATTCACCTCATTTCACACACCATTCTTCATAGAATTCTCTCACTTTCTCTCTCACACACATTCTCTCTCTAGCACTACTCTTAGGAGTTAGAGGAGAATTAGATTAGGTTAGCTTCTCTCTCTAGTTTCTCTCTCTAGAGAACTAGAGAGATGTAGGCACGGTTCGAGTGGGGAAGATAGCTGTAGCTTGGGAATTTTATTGTATTGAAGTTTTCAAGATTCTAGCTTGTACTACTCAGTGTTACGCTGCTTAAATACTGGTTATTACTTATTCCTTTACTTACGGTTATTATGTTTTGTTTGCATGATATCTTTGTTTGTGTTGCGAATATTGCCATGCTATTTACGTAGTTTAATACTGTGATTGTTGAAATATAGATATTAGGATTATGGATGATATTTAATTCAGTGGGATAAACATTATGAAATAACGGAAGTAACGTTATACGGCTTTCATTTGTATAGCGCCGGAATCATCACGAATATGTGTAGTACGGAACGTGGAAGCTATGAAAGTCGTGGGCACAATCCGTTATGGAATAATGTCCCCAGTATTATGATTGGTGATTGTTTTGTTGTGTATCTGGTTGAGTTTTACATGAATATAGACTTAATTCAGTGTCCACCCTTTCCAGTCTTTCACGTGACTATTGCCTTAGGATAGGATCTGATCAACCCTAATACTACGTAGATATAGTTATCTCATATTACAGTATGAAGCTATGAATATTCCGTAAAACGGCACAGTACTTCGTATAACGTTTAAATACGCGGGAAAAGCTAAGGAACTGCCGTAGGTTTAATTCATCGTGGAATACCTAGAAGTCACCCTTTTAGAATATGGGTCTAGGAACAATAAAGCTGTGGAAATGCTCGCTGCACCGTACACCGTTAGTACACCAAGGTTCAAATACAGCTGTGGAAATGCTCGCTGCACCGTACACCGTTAGTACACCAAGGTTAACATACAGCTGTGGAACTACTTTAACGTACAGTACACCGTTAGTATGCCTTGAGTCTGGAACACTGTGGATATGCCAAATGCACTGTACACCGTGAGTATACCTTGAGTCTGGAACACTATGGATATGCCAAATGCACTGTACACCGTAAGTATTCCTAGGGATGAACGCCTGATAGCAAAGGAGGGTCTAATTCATGACGGAGTTAATTATGCTTAAACCAGTAATAAATGAGTTTTGAAAAGAAAGCAAGTATTCGGCTGTAATACAAGATGCTTAAACCGCTTAACTCAACATAACCGACAGCTCAACATATACAACATACAATTAGTACTTACCTAGATAAACTCAGATAGATTTAGGTGTTAAGAAAGGTCAGATAGAAAATTGCAGTTTGTTACCTTATGCCTACACCCAGGATATATCATCCGTAGAGGTCGCTTAGTCTTACAAGGCAAGTGAGGGGGGTTTGAACAACCTGTATCTGATCAGCATCAGGATAACCTAGGATTCAGTGACATATGCTTTTAGGCTTTTAGACTAAAACGTAGGGTCCTAGTGTTTACACCGACTGTCCGTCTGATGTTTTGCCCAAGGTAGTCTCCAATCATCTGTCCAATGAATATCATCCAGAAACCCTAATTATCGAAGTTTCAGCAATCACGCTCTACCTGTTGTCTACTCTCTGTTTAATTTACTTGTTTTATTTAGTATTAGCTTAGATAACCAACCAAAACCTACCTACTTTTATAAACCCATCCTATCAGAAAGCTCATTTACGGTAAGTCCCTTTTGGTTCCATTCGCTCCGATTTTAAGAACGACACTCGAGTTATACTTACTGCTTACTCCCCAAAAGTAGGTAGTACTTATAGTTTGAGCCCCAGCTCATATAAATTTAAAACCTAACACGTTCACACGTTGTTGCGTCGTTGCCTGCAGGACCGCCGTGCCAGCCCCCCTTGGAAAACGACCGCGGCTGTGTCAGCACTCTGACGGCGCAACAGGACCCCTTTGGTCACGGGACCTTTAGTCACACACAAGGTGAAAAAACGAGTGTGACCATATGGTTTTAGTCACACTTTTCTGGTGTGACCAAATCGCAAATTTGTACTAGTGACTATTGTTCATCTCTTTTGTAATAATTAGCTTAAGTGTTTGATTTAGATTAGCTTTGGCTAGTCTATTCCGCAATCAACACTCAGTGAGTTTTATAATCAATAAGATTCACAGTTCAGCTGTAACACCCTCAATTTTCGGGTTGCGGAAGCGATCGGGTCGGGTGTTACCAAATCAAATATCACAACATAAGATACATAGTGAACGACACTAAATGAGACGTTTGAAAATAGTTATACATTTCTGAAATTAAAGTGTTTACAAGTTGCGAGTTCGCATAAAAATAGTATTACATTTTACTAGTACTGAAGTAAATGCAATAAATGTCTTGAGTGTTGAAAGCATGCGACTCGAGCTAGAATCCTGTAGTCCAATCCTACTACAGCAGTGTACCTGAGAATGCACACTAAAAGGTCAGCTGGAAAGCTGGTGAGTTCACAAGTAATTTGTAATAACAAGTAGTTCAAGAAATATGTATTTCATTCAGAAATGTAAATCAAGTTTAACAGTTTAAATATTAATGATTACCCCTCGAGGTAATTGTTAGGAATTTATGGTAAACAGGTGAACCTAATCAATAGGTTTCTAGTCAAGTAAAGGGAACCAATTCCCAGTGGGTGTGTTATCAGGTACGTTATTGCCACCTGGCAATATGTATACGGGTGTAGCGTAAGATGACTAACTGTCATGCTACTGGTCGAAAGAGGTCAAACGGGAAGAATCCGTAGACAGCCTGTATTGCTCCCCAGCAATATGGTACAGTTAATTCATACGGTTCCAAGTATTGGTGCTACTGGTACTAGTAAGTCACAATGCCACCTGGCATGAAAGGTTGCACCCCGGCAACGTGATCAAGTTATTTATTTTGGAATCGTGTCATATCAGTACGGTTTGTGAGTACGGTGTAACACCCGCCAAATTAGGACTAGTAATTAGTGCCTAATCGTATGTTAATACATGTAATTAGTTCTGTGTTAGGCTAATTAATGTATCGAATTATATATATATTGTTGAATATATACGAAAATGCGATTTGATTAAATCGTACGCAATTTAAATCGAATGTATTTCGATTCAATTTTATACGGACGTTGGTGACCAATTTTATTAAATAACGCTTTATGTCAAAAATATTATTATGATAATATTTCGTAGTCAATCGTATCGTACAAACAGATCGTACACAATTCAAAATGTTTAAAACGCGCAAACTAAATAAACAAACTTACATTTTATAACTCAAATATAAATGGAATTGTAAAATATTTAAATAAAATATCGCGTAATAATTCGTATTTTAAAACTTACCATTTAATATGTAAAATATTTATTGAAACGTTAAACGACGGAGAAAACGAACACCACGCGGAGCACGGAGACGGAAACCGAAAATGGGGGACTTAACCTCCCATTTTCTTTTCTTTCTTTTCATTTCTCTCTTTCCTCTCTCTCACTTACTCTATTTTCTCTCTTTATTCCAAAACCACCACCGACCACAAAAACGCCAAATAACGCCATTATACGCACTCGGATCACCAATATTTTTAGAGATTCACGATCACCTCGCGACGATCTACATTTCTTTCTTTCCGGATTTTCATTTCGGCAATTCGTAAGTTTCCGACAAAATCCCGAAATCTCCCGATTCTTAGTATTTTTCAATTGTAGTTGTTATTATCACTTGTATATGTCCATTACAATGTATAGAACACGATTTTATAACCTGAAAACGAGTTTAAAACGGATTTTTGGCCTGAAAAACCTTGACAGCCGGACTTTCTGGGCTGATGTTCATCCATGCGACACAAGCCTTGTGTCGCATGTTGTGTCGTATTTTGGCATTTGTGTCGTATAAAAGCCCATGTGTCGCACCTTGTGTCGTACCCGATAATTAGTGTCGCAAGTCCTGCGACACAACCACTATGTCGCATACACCATACGACACAATCACTATGTCGCTGTTGAATCAGCATCTCGCATCTATGCGACACAACCATTGTGTCGCATAGACATTGTGTCGCATTCCTATGCGACACAACCCTTGTGTCGCATGACAAACTTTTGTGTCGCATATTGTGTCGCAAAACACAGAAAACTCAGATTTTTACTAAGTGTTGAGACTCGAAATTTATCACTCGATTTTACCCGAATTCAGATCCCAGATGCGTTTTTCGTCAAAGCAATATAGTAGAAATAAAAATTTTCCAAGCTGACCTGGCAGCTCGACCCCAGCCAGGGGCGCTGCCCCCGGACCCTTGTACTTAGATTCCGTAACGGCTTCTAAAACACAATCGAAACACATTTTTCAAAGTAAAACGCCACGAAATCACAATAATAATAGTTGAGATTATTATTACAAATCCGTCACCAACGGGCCGTACATGTTTTCAAACACTTAACAAATCAACCAAATCGTAGTAATTTGGACATATATATAGTTGTGTAACAACTACAAGGGTGATCTTCTGAGATACCCAATCATGATTATAACCATCGCGTGTCGTGGACACCCTCAGGTTACAAGTCTTTGGACTTCATATTCGGCTAATCAACTTACGTTTGTGTAAACGCATTCAGACTCAGGTGAGTCTCATAGCCCCTCTTTTTACTGTTTTACTCAGGGGTGTGATATATTGCTCATTTTTAACATGTGAACGCAAGTACAAACATTTCCTATACTACATGAGTTTTTCACAACTAATCATTTAAAGTCCTCCGTCAGCATAGTTGTTAATACGTTGTAGCGTGAATATTAGTATATGGTACCATATAGGATTGACCCACCTCGTCCGGGTTAGCAAGCACTAACCGGGTAAACGGACGTACTAATATTTGGGAAGACGAATGTGGATTAGGCATTCGTGGAGGCACCTCGCCCGGAATTCTCTATAGGGGACCCGGCCCTCGAGTTAAGCTCAACTATGTGCTCATGGCTGTATACACGATGACTATCAATTAATTGCTGGATGCAATTCATTATTTAATTGCTAGATGCAATTCATTATTTAAATCTTGCGGTTCATACTATATTAACTGATTTCAAACCTGTGAGCTCACCAGCTTTCTAGCTGACCTTTTAGCATATATCGCAGGTACCCAGCAGTAGGATGTTTCTGCTTCAGGACCTTAGCTCGAGTCAGCATACGGACGATTGAGATTTTCTTGCATTAGTATATTTTGTACAAGTACTTATGTACTGAAATCTCATTTTATTTAAACTCGAGCTTTGTAAAGCTTTAAATGTTGTAAACATTTCAGTTATCAATATATTTTGTTAAAACGACGCATATAGAGTCGTTTGCTATTTATCTTTGTGCCTTGTTATTGATTAGTAACACCCAAATCAAGCTTCCGCAAATCATTAAATTTGGGGGTGTTACATACGGTCAAGTGAGAAAAAGCTCGTAATTTCCCGAGTCTCCGACTCGTAAGTATCTAGTAATCACCTACAGTGATGGTAATGGGTATCCCCCAAAGGAAATGTCAAGTTTTGTGTGACACCCCCAAATTTAATGATTTGCGGAAGCTTGATTTGGGTGTCACTAATCAATATACAAAGCACATAAGATATAATGAACGACCACTATATGCGTCGTTTTAAACTTGTATAGATAAAGTAAATGTTTACATCAAAATATAGTTACATTAGCTCGATTCCTGAAATTGAGAGATTACATAGCATAATTACTTTTACAAAACATAATAATGCAGTCCAATCTCTAGTTGTATGTATGCTGACTCGAGCTAATATTTCTTGCTTGTGCAGCCAACCTACTGCTGGGTACCTGTGATAAATACTAAAATGGGTCAGCGAAAACGCTGGTGAGCTCAAAGGTTTGTATGTCAATGTATAGCTGTCAGAACCGCAAGATTTATATTGAATTTAAAATGCAATTAAGCAAAATAAAAGTTATACTGTCCATGAGCACATAGTCTGAGCTTAACTTGATTTGTCAGGCCCACTTAAGGAAACCTAACTTGAAATGCCTCCTACGAGTGCCTAATCAACACTCGTCTTCCCAAATGCTAATACATCCGTTTGACCGGTTAGTGCGTGCTAACCCGGATGAGGATTGTCAATCCCATATGATATCATATACTAACATTCACGCTAAAATATTAGAGACTATGCTTATGGAGGACTTTAAATTGATTAGCTTGAAACTCATGTAGTATTTGAAGTTTGGCACTTGCGTTCTACTTGTAAAACAAAATCGAGTAGTAATATCACACCCCTAGTTGTAAAGCAGTGAAAATGGGGCTATGAAACTCACCTGAGTCTTGGAGTGTTTAAGTTAATAAACTTGAAGTAATTAGCTGTGAGTTGATGTCCAAAGACTTGAAACCTGAATGTGTCCACGACACTTGATTGTTATTAATTGTACCGGTATCTCGAAAGACTACCTTTGTAGTTGTTATATAATTATATATGTCCAAATTACTATGATTTGGTTGATTAATTGTTTTGTTTCAAGTTACTACGACTTGATTGACTAAATTATCCAAGTTACTACGACTTGGTTGATTGAATAATCTGTTTTGTAAGTTTTGAAAACGTGTACGGCCCGTTGGTGATTTAGTTGAAATAATAAAAATTCTAAAATGTTGACTTTGCTACATTACTGCTACAGTACTGCTACAGTAAATTTGACTTTTTTGAACAGTAACTTTGACTTCAAAATTCTGGTTTTTCTGTGTTTTGCGACACAACATGCGACACAAAGATTTGACATGCGACACAATGGTTGTGTCGCAGACGTCATGCGACACAAGGATACGACACAGGGACTGTGTCGCATCGAATACGAAATGCTAATTTAATAGCGACATAGAGGTTGTGTCGTATAGAAGTACGACATAGTTTGCGACATAGAGTGCGACACAATATTGTGTCGCATGAGTTATGACACTAAAGGATTTATACGACACAAGGTGCGACATAAAGGGCAAAATACGACACAACATGCGACACAAGGCTTGTGTCGCATGGATGAACACCAGCCCAGAAAGTCCGGCTGTTCGCGATTTTTCCGGCCAAAACTCAATTTAAACTCGTTTTTAAGCTATAAAACTGTGTTCTAATCTTTGTAATGGACATATATAAGTTGTGTAAACATCAAAACATCAAAATATTACATAAAACTAAACAAATCTAAGTTTTTAGAAATTTCCTTACAAATGCAAATCGAAGAAGATGGAGGCCGAAAACGATGGTAGAGCTTTTGTTAATCTTGTTCCTCACTTGATGGTGGTTCCGAAAATGTAAGTTTTGTTGTCGGATTTGATGATTCCGAAATTTTGTATGAATTTGGTGAGAGTGTTTTTGGTGTGTGTGTGTTTTTGGAGAATGAAAATGAAAGAAAGAATGAAGGAGAGGTGGGGTGTAGGTGAAAGCCTCACCTCGCAGTCTCCGTCCCGTGCTCCGCGTGGTGTTCGTTTTCTCAGTCATTTAACGTTAAATATTTATTTTATTCGTTTAAATTTTCCATTTTAAATTATAAATTATTATAAAATATTTTATTGTAAAATTTTACCAGTTATCTATTTATGATATTTAAAAGGGAAATTCGTTTTATTTGTTTGCGCGTTTGTATTTTTAATCTCGTATACATTAATTGTGTAATAAAACTTGGATACGAAATATTACAATAAATGAGATTCTGAATAAAATTGAGTTATTAGATAATATTTGTATTTCTTAATAAAATTATTCACCAACGTCCGTATTTATTGTATTGAAATTCATTCGATTTGAAACTCGTACGATTTAAATAAACCGCATAATTGTGTAGATATATATTCAACAATATATAAGATAATTGATACATTAATTAGCCTAACACATAACTAATTACATGTATTAAAACTTGATTAGGCACTAAATTCTAGTCCTAAATTGACGGTTGTCACATTTTGTCCCTCAGGACCACGTTTAAGTAAATTAACCAGTTATCGAGCCAACGACCCCGACCGTAATAATTTGTAGGTCCGTTGCTGAGAATAAGTAAAGCATAAATCCATATGCTGAAATGAGTAACCGTGCAGTTCCTCAGAACTACGATAGAGCATAAATTCATATGCTGAGCCAACGACCCCGACCGTAATAATCCGTCGGTCCGTTGCTGAGTGTGAGCATTCAGCTCGTAAGTAAGTTGTACCACCCACCGTGGTATCGTGAGCCCTCAGCTCGTAAGTCAGTTGTACCACCCACCGTGGTATCGTGAGCTCGTTTGTAAATCCGTAATACCAACCATATTGGTATCGTTTTTGTGCCACCCACCGTGGCATCGTTTTGCTTCACATATAGTGACAGCGTCCGTTATTCTCCCGCAGGAGATGTAAGTAATCGTTTTGGCAGTACACGACATGCCCGTAAGTAAGTTTAGTCCAAGGCTAGTAAAGTGTTACAGGCACTCAACAGTACCTCAAGTTGTTACGTAATTCACAGTAGTATATCTTACTAAGAAAAGTAGGAATGTCACCTAGGTATAGGGGCAAATCATAATCATCTGTTAGGTACGTATCTACGTCACCTAGTTTGTCTGAAGTAATGTGTAAAGTCAAAGTCATCCGCTAGTTCGTAAAGGTAGTCAACGCTAAACTAGCAAGTCGGTGCCTCTAGTTGGTGTTCATAAGTCCACCGGTCATTACTGGTAATTAGCAATTCACTGATGTAGTGAGGCGTTTACTCCCTAGATATCATATATAATATAGTTCTAAGTGTTTCTAACACGGTCATACTTAATATCTCTAAGTATGGTCAAATGGTTCATATCTGTCGTAATCTAGCACCGTTACCATAAGCTATTGTAAAACATTTGTAAAGATTTATACAGTGGAAAGTAGTAAAACAGGAGTATGCATTCCCGCCCCGAAATCAGTTGGAAAACAGTAAAAGGGTGGGGCTATGAACTCACCTGCGAGTTGTCAGCGATCCTACGATACGTGTGTTGTCCGGATGATAACCTCCTAGTGTCCTAAACACGTGAGGTTATATAAGTACGAGATCAAATAGTCTGACCAAGTAAGTCGTTCGAATGTTTGTTTGTAGCTTGGTATTTAAAGACCGTGTACGGGGGTTCGGGGGCAGCGCCCCTGATAGCGGGGTCCAAGGGGTAGAGCCCCTGGTTGGGGTCGAGCTGCCAAGTCAGCTTGGAAAATTTTTATTCCTACTATGTAGCTGTAGTGAAAACACTCCGAAATTCCATTTCGGAGTAAAATTAGGTAGTAAAATTTGAGTCTCGACACTTAGTGAAAAAGGAGTTGTAAACATTCTGTTTTCTGTTTCTAGCGACACTTTGATAGTGTCGCTTTGGCGACACTTAGTTTTGTTGGCGACACTGGGGTAGTGTCGCTGGTTCCAAAAAGTTCGGTAATCTGGCGACACTTAGTTAGTGTCGCTATAGGCGACACTTCTCAATTATGGCGTCACTAAGGGAGTGTCGCTATAGGTAAATCTGATTAAGTAATTCAGCGACACTTAAGTAGTGTCGCTATATGGGCGACACTTGGCATAGCGACACTTAGGTAGTGTCGCTAGTACTGTTTTTGGCACACTAGCGACACTTAAGACTGTTCGCCGGAATTTGAGCCGAAAACGAGTTTTCCGGCCGCCGTTCGGTCCAAATCTTTTACCCAAACCATATTGGGACATTTTAAGCTTATAGAAACCAAAATCAAGTATTATAACAAGGATTTAAGCATTTTCGAGAATTTGTCGGAAATTTACAAGTTTACGCCGGAGAAATCCGAAAAGATAGGATTGTAGATCGTTGCGTGGTGATCGTTTTTCCCTAAATAAGCTTCGAGATTGGAGGTCGTTTGGTGGTGTTATTTGGCGGATTAAGGTGGTGGTGGTATGAAATTTGAGAGAAAATGGAAGAAGGAGGGAGAAGAGAGAGAGAGAGAGTGATAGGTAAAATGACGGAAAAATGGGTGGGGGTTTGGGTTTTGTCAAAACTCAGATCCCCATTTTGGGGACTGTGGTCTCCAACCACAGTACAAAATGCCCGTGTTTTTGTACCCGATCGTAAAATAAATAACGTTTTAAATTTATAATTTTGTTTATATCTTTTCGTATTTATTTTAAATAAAAATGTTTCACTTGAGTTACAAAAATGTAACTTGGTTATAATTGTTTATAAAAATACAATTAATCAAAGTTTAAATCTGGAGCAAAAATTGACTTTTTGATTTGGTGTTACATCAGCTATTATTACGTTTTGTTTATCTCTGTTTTATATTCATCAAACTCTGTTTGTGTTTATTCGATTAAAAACTTGATCAATTAACTTAGATAAAATCAGAAAAAGTTTTAATTGTATTCAACCCCCCTTCTACAATTAAACTTTACTTATTGAGATTTCAAATCACTTATCAATAGTGATTTAGGGACTATCACAATTTAATACTTTGTAATTAGAAACAACAGTAGAAAGCTAAAATCAACCATCATAGCAAAATACTTTGTAAAGGTAACATGTTTAAAAATGAAATTATTCGTATCAAAACAATAAGATTGCTTTAAGAATCTTATCAATTAGAAAACTTCTAAAAATGTACCAACATAGAACACTTAAAGAAATGTAGGACTAACACCAAAGGTCGTAATCTGACCTTAAAGTCAAGCTATTATAAGTACCTTCTTTCCATAAATTAAATGCTTAACATAATCATTTTCATCCTTCTAAGTTTTTATCATCTGCCAATGATGTCCAGCTCAACTGGTCAGAGGCTTGGGGGTCAATGATAGGAGACCTGGGAAACCCAGGTTCGATCCTTGAGGCCAGCGGGTTTTATCATTAATTCGTTGTCGTGCCTTCGGGCGGACGGATTAGTGGGTTTTTCCCGGATTTGGAGTAACTTGGGGCGCTTAAGGGCTACGTACGGCTGGATTGGGCCAGTAAATGGAGACTTAGCCATTGGGTCTCCCCGTACGGAGTACCTAGGCGATTTCTGTTAGCCTTTAAAAAAAAAAGTGTTTATCCTCTACATCGTAAATTATAAACATAACCTAATTAATGAATCAAATAAGTGCTACATAGATGATAAAAAACCTTTAAGTTTTATATACCAAAAAGAAAGAACCATCAGCAAGCAAGTAAATCTTAACAGGTTAATGTGAATCCCAGAAAACCTAAGTTTTATTACCATCCAATCCTCCATCTTCCGATTTCTAAATTAGGCATGGCCAAATCTGCAATTCAATTATTCATCGAAGTAAGAAATTACAATCTTTACACCTTTGTAGTACCAGTGTATCATCCATCTTCAAGACTTCAAGTTCCACCACCTGAAACACTTTAATAAACTACAACAAACAGCAAAAAAAATAACTAATTGGAATATTAAGAAGCCAAATCAACATTCAACAATAATTCAAAATGGATAAACTTATAGACCAAAAAAACCTTATCAAAGTAAATTAATATCCATAAACACACATTTCCTTTTGGAATTAATGCCTACATCTCACACAATATCATTCAATCTTGATATACTTGCAGCAAAAATACAGTCGTATATTATGCCTTAAAACTGAACAATTAGATGATCTTTGCAAAGGTGCAAAAAGAATGAAGAAGGTGTATGGAAGTCAGCCTTGTCTCTACAAAATGCACATTATGTATAGAGAATGAATAAATAAGTTTAGGTAACAGAGAAGCCTAATATTCGAGTTCTCTAGCAAGAATATCTCATGCATTATAATATTAACAAAAAATCTAAAATTTAATTTATTTAAGTTCACCAGTTGAATCCCTTCTTAATTAGTATTATACGAACATGATGACCTGCAAAAACACCACATAAACATCACAATCAAAACAAAAACTTATTTCTTGTTTGAATACATTTAACATAAACCCTAAATGTAGACATCAAACTCTAGGTCGATAGATCAAAGTAAAAGGAAAGAATGAAAGAGGGTTTTACCATACATCTTCTAACAATTCGTTATCACAATCATGGATGTAGAAGAGGTAGTAAGTATTGATGAAAGAGTCCTATCATTTGACACAAAGAAATTATTAGAGATGGGAGATATAATTTCCAGATGATAAAATTAGATGAAGAAGCAGATGAAAGTTTATCTTCTCAAGAAAACAAAGCGTGACCATGAAAAATAAGGAAGCTTGCTGTGAAAATTAAAGTTGGGGTAAAAGAGCCAATCAAATACAATCTTGTACAATAAGTTTAATTATTCCAATACACGCTCTATTAAAATTCAAATTTTAAGAAATGAAGACGCTCAACATTAATGATTATTTGCTTAGGAACTTACAAAGTAAATCCTATTTAACAGATTTTGTAATTGAAAATACAAATAAATTTTCCATTGGTCATATTTTATTTTCTAAATAATTCAAAATTAGGAGAAAAAAGCTTGAACATCATAGCGCCATGTCATCAAATTGATTGTCTAAGAATTTACCAAGTCAGCTGAATGACATCAGCATAAACTCCCTATTATTAGATATGAGAGATATATATAATTGGATCAATAAGGAACCTTCAGATTGGAGAGAACCAGAGAATTAAAGGGTATAATTGGAAAAAAATTATTTTTTATATCTGACTACAATTATCTCCTAAGTATCTTTTCGTCAAATACAAATTCCCCTTCTTTTTACTCATACACATCTCTTCCTTCTCTTTCAACATCAATCGAAGATCAAAAGTTTCTGCATCTGCCTCATCCTTCTCGTGGTTGGCCATCAATCGGAAAAAATCAACTATAACCGTCAACATGCTCGGCAATATCATTAACTCGTCTACAATTCAAGATTTCGAGAACGGTGCCGATTCCATTATCGATTATCGAATAATTAAATATTTTTTCGATGTTGAAAGACAATTGTTGTGAACTTTTAATTGTTCTCGGGTGGTTGTTATTGTGATACCCAGTCAAAAATGTCCCAAATTTTCGTCCGAATTTAAACTTTTTAATTTGAATATTATATATATATAAGCATATATATATAACGTTAAGCGATTACTAAAATCATTCTCGAGCAATCTGAAAATACTCAGAGACTGCGAAACAAAAGTTAGTACAAAACATCCCAACCGAAATATTATTGATAGATATAATATTACTATACTCAGAAAATTATTTAAATACATTTTGAACACATAAAACTATCCGTATGTTTTAAGTAAAACAAATATACAATTTTATATCTCCGTAAAAACATTTTTATAAAATATTTCAATTAAAAACATGTACGGTTATATTTTTAGAAATTTATCATTTTAAAAGATTATACTACATAACGATCGGGTACGCGAACACGGGGCGAAAAATACTACCAACCCTCAATTATTGGAGGCCGGTTATATCAACCGACCCCCAATAATGTAACACACACACACATACTCGATCTCTTTCTCTGCTATCTCTCGTTCCCTCTCAATTCAACAACCACAAGAACAACAACAACATCAGTAACAATCATCATCATCATCTAGCTCCTTGATCATCATCATCATCGTGATCCTCATCATCACCATACGTTTCGTTTTCAAAATTGTAAGGAAATCTTCCACTTTTTCTCTAACTTCTGAGTTTATATAGCTTATAAACATGTATTTGTGTTCTATAAACGAATTATATCTAATAGATTGTTTGCCATCATTATCATGTGTTTTTGATACGAACAGAGCCTGAAAAAAGCCATGATCCGGCGGATCAGTCCAAAACCTGCATTTTTACTTGATCCGGCCATGATCCGGCGGATGTGGACCCTAATTTACACTAGGTGCATAATGGAAAAACTAGGTGCATAATGGAAAACTAGGTGCATAATGGAAAAACTTGGTGCATAATGGAAAACTATGTGCATAATTGTTTGAACTAGGTGCATAATGCATAGTAACTATATAGAGAGTCACTAAATGATATGGAAAACATTTAGAACGGATAAAAACACTTTTATACAAACTATGTTTTGGTATGTATATACGTATATGTATAAATTTACGATAACTATATATATATATATATATATATATATATATATATATATAAACGAAATCAAAATTCGTAACAAATAAATTATGTTTTTAAAAAGACAACTACAATTATATGTATATATATATACATATATTCAAGGACGACAAGTAATATATATAAGAATATATATATTCAACTAATAAGTATATCGATATGTATACTTACGTGCAACGAATGATTTATTAAACGTGCACTTACAATTAATATATCTCTCGCGTGTTTAGGACACTAGGAGATTATCTTGGTGCACGCGCGCACCTTAGGATTTGCTTGCTCTTCAGGTGAGTCTCACGACCCCATTTTTACTGTTTTACTATTTTGGGGGAGATGCATCACTTGTTTTACTTGAATACATGTATAAATGTATTGATTACTTATTTGTACTTACTGCATTATAAACTTACAAACAAAATGCTTTACTGATTTACAAACTCACTGATTTCTACTTTACGACCTTTGGGTTTTACTACTTTACGGAGTTACTAATCCATGAACTTACTACTTTACCGATGAACTACATTACTACTGTACAAACTTAGTGACTCAATGTTTTAATGTGATACTGATACTGTGCTATTTTACAAACAAAGTGATTCACTGTTTTACTACGTTACTGATTTACTACTGTGCTACTGTACGAACTTACAAACTTGCTGTACTACTACGATACCGAATTTACTACTTACTGGGATATCAAATTGCATGAGTTTACGTTAATCCACTGAAGGCCTCTGAAGTCATAGTTGTTAATTATCGGATAAGCGCGAGTTTTAGTATATGGATCCATATGGGACTGACAATCCCCACCTGGGGTGGTAGCGCCACCACGAACCGTACTCGTATAAACAGGTGTTTTCTACTTGTTACATATGAGTGATTTTGGGTTGCACTCACGAGGGACAAAATTTACGGTTAAGCTTTGACTATGATGGCTCATGGCAAGATAGACCGACCTTACTTACTTAATTACTGGTGTGTAATTGATACTTACTTACTTAATTACCTGAGCGTAATTGAAATTACTTACTTAATTACCGAGTGTAATTGATACGTACTTACCTAATTACCTTAGTGAAATTGATACTTACTACTCAATTACTTGTACGTAATTGATACTTACCTACCGAATTACAATGTGTAATTGATTCTTACTCACTGAATTACTTGTTTGCAAGTATTAATTACTTACGGTTGTTGCACCAAAACTTTCTATTACTTCTTACTACAAACCTGTGAGATTCACCAACCTTTTGGTTGACGTTTTTAGTGATGCATTCTCAGGTACGCATCAACAATAGGGATGCCCAGCAGGACTGCTTGATAGCTTGAGTCGCATGCATACATACTTGGAGATTTTATTGCATTACTTTTGTACTAACTGTTATGTTTTAAAATCTCTAGATACTATTTGACGAACTCCAAGCTATGTAAACTTTTGAAAACTTATGCAATGTAATGTATTTTCTAAAACGTCTCATTTAAGTCGTTTACTATTCATCTTGGTGTTTGATATTTGATTTGTGGCACCCAAAACTCGCTTCCGCAAAGCATTAAATTTGGGGGTGTCACAGATTGGTATCAGAGCCTAAGGTTATAGTGAACTAGGTTGCATTTAGTGGGCCTAGACTATGACCGTTAGGCAGTATTCCTTATTAGATATAACTGGTTCAGTGATTTCATCATACGAATTTAATTTAACATAGCCTGATCAACTATGTACAATTAAATAAAGATGATGCAAGATCTGAAAGGGTTTATGTTGAACAGGAATGCACTAGTTGACTCTGACCACGAGAGAACCGGGACTCATACTTGTTTTGTGCAAGACACAACTAAGTGGATATATATGTATATATGGTATATACATATATGATTAGGCTATTGTATATTGTATATATATGAATAGGCCTTACCTACGTACTACTTTCTACATTATTATATATATTGAATATATATATAACTTTACACGATATACTTTATACGATAATACTGGAACATACGAAATCATACACTTTATAAGTATATGATGATACTTACACATACAAACACAATTACTTTGGAAAGTATACACTACTACTTGAATACGAATGACTAGATACTTATGATGACATGAGATTTCACTCACTACAGGCATATGAGCTTACACTCGAACCAAGTACTATACTTACGAGCTTACACTCACACGAGTTTACACTCACTCGAACTTACATTTAAACGACACTGTCACTTCGTGATACAAATAAAATACTTACAACATTTCAAATATACAACACCACGAATAACAACACATTCCGGTGTAACGTTACGTACTCATAAGGAAGATGTCGCTTCCCATTCTTCCTACCATTCTCATCCTTCGACGTGTTAGAAATACATTACTAGGAGAACTACTAGACCTCTACGAGCAAAATCCTTTCTCACACATGCTGTTGGTAACACCACACTTACGATATATATGCCAGAAAACTTTCACTCGTTTATACTACTAATATAGGCAAGTCTAGATGCTACGAATTCTCGAAGGCCTATTACAAACTTCCACTCTTGTAATCTTTGGACATCTATGTTTAACGATTACAACCACTATTATTCTACACCATCAATCGTCACTTGTGTTGTGATATATTACCATTATATATATACAACTATGATGATTATACTCTCGTACGAAGGTAATTGACTAGAATTAGATACGTTCATTTACATACAGCCAAACTACTTCTGTGCTACTTACTTGGTAGATTCTATTTAATGCTTCACATTTTTCTATGATTTTCCTTAGATTCTAAATACACATTAGAATTAGGAAATTACAAACTGCTCTAGGTCGTCAGTGTAATACCAAGGAAATGCACTTTAAACTTAGCCAACAAACTTCTTCCCATATATCTCATACATAATGAGACCGGGAGCCCCGACCATTCTGACTGTACAAATCGACTGTCCAAATACTGTACTGACACCATTCATTCCTTGGAATTGTGCATTCCCTATTGACTTACTCAACACGGGTATGGTCACTTACGGATAACCCGACTGCCTCTATACTATTTACTTGAAAATCTTACTTGCTGCTTGATATCTTTTGTGTTTTCCCTAGATTCTAAATGCACGATAAGGTTAGGGAAAAACGACAATTTAGGTTCTATAGTTTCTTTATGAGACGAGGTTTAGCTAACAAATGTATAGGAATAACAAATCCTACCCTGTTTCATACCGGAAAACATACCGGTTAATTTTTATACAATGGGTAACATCCCACATAAAACTAATGAAGGCTAAACCATTTAGTTTCTATAGGAGACTGATATAGTCTAGTTTACGCTACGATACTACTATTCGTTACAGACTGCATGAACTTAGTGGAAGTTCACTACATTACTTTAGGCTACTAGTACAAAGTGTAGATACACCTTGGTGACTGACTGAGCGACTGAACTAGCTCCTACAGACAAAATGATCAAACATGCTGAAACCCTGTTTCCTCTATTCCTTTAGTGGCCAGTAGGGCACTTATCTAACAAGGGGAGGAAGACAACGCTAGGAAAGTGTTGTGTCACTCACGTATTTCCTTAGGACACACACAGACTATTACTTCGACATACCGACAACTACTACGAACAAATTTCGGGACGAAATTCTCCTAACAAGGGGAGAATGTGATACCCAGTCAAAAATGACCCAAATTTTCGTCCGAATTTAAACTTTTTAATTCGAATATTATATATATATAAGCATATATATATAACGTTAAACGATTACTAAAATTATTCTCGAGCAATCTGAAAATACTCAGAGACTGCGAAACAAAAGTTAGTACAAAACATCCCCAACCGAAATATTATTGATAGATATAATATTACTATATCAGAAAATTATTTAAATACATTTTGAACACATAAAACTATCCGTATGTTTTAAGTAAAATAAAGATACAATTTTATATCTCCGTAAAAACATTTTTATAAAATATTTCAATTAAAAACATGTACGATTATATTTTTAGAAATTTATCATTTTAAAAGATTATACTACATAACGATAGGGTACGCGAACACGGGGCGAAAATACTACCAACCCTCAATTATTGGAGGCCGGTTATATCAACCGACCCCCAATAATGTAACACACACACACATACTCGATCTCTTTCTCTGCTCTCTCTCGTTCCCTCTCAATTCAACAACCACAAGAACAACAACAACATCAGTAACAATCATCATCATCATCTAGCTCCTTGATCATCATCATCATCGTGATCCTCATCATCACCATACGTTTCGTTTTCAAAATTGTAAGGAAATCTTCCACTTTTTCTCTAACTTTTGAGTTTATATAGCTTATAAACATGTATTTGTGTTCTATAAACGAATTATATCTAATAGATTGTTTCCCATCATTATCCTGTGTTTTTGATACGAACAGAGCCTGAAAAAAGCCATGATCCGGCGGATCAGTCCAAAACCTGCATTTTTACTTGATCCGGCCATGATCCGGCGGATGTGGACCCTAATTTACACTAGGTGCATAATGGAAATCTAGGTGCATAATGGAAAAACTAGGTGCATAATGGAAAACTAGGTGCATAATAGAAAAACTAGGTGCATAATGGAAAACTAGGTGCATAATGGTTTGAACTAGGTGCATAACGCGTAGTAACTATATAGAGAGTCACTAAATGATATGGAAAACATTTAGAACGGATAAAAACACTTTTATACAAACTATGTTTTGGTATGTATATACGTATATGTATAAATTTATGATAACTATATATATATATATATATATATATATATATATATATATAGGGTTGGGTTCTGGTGAGAACAAGAGGATTCCGTGAAAACGGTGAGAACAAATCATAGCCACCCATTTAACATCAATGGTTCAAAATGGAGGTGGCATTTTTGTAATTATTAACAAGTATGGAAAAAGGTGGTGGCATTTTGGTAAATAAGTGGAACTTCATTTTTCATGCACAATACTTTTTGTGTGAATCAAAATTTTCTTTTTTTGCTTCACAATGTATTTTTTTGTGAATCATTTTTTTTTTGCTTAACAAATGTATTTTTTGTGAATCAATTTTTTTTTTGCTTCACATCAATTTTGAAGTAAAATGTTTTGTTGTTATGTTCACATATTGTTTTGCGTGTGAAGTATTTTAAAAATACAAAGCTTCACATCATAAAACTTATTTATTCCTTTCTATTGAGCTTCAATTTTGCTTCCCGTTGATTGTTTAAAATAACTTAACATATTATTATACTATATGAAGCTTGTCATTTTTTTATTCACATATTGTTTAAACTTGTGAAGTTTTTTTAAAATAACTTAACACGGTATTATACTGTGTGAAGCTTTTCATTTTTTTGATTCACATATTGTTAAACTTGTGAAGCTTTTTTAAAAATAACTTAACATAGTATTATACTTTGTGAAGCTTTTCATTTTTCTATTCACATATTATTTAAACTTGTGAAGCTTTTTAAAAATAACTTTAACACAGTATTATACTGTGAAGCTTTTCATTTTTTTATTGTGAAGCTTTTTTTAAAAATAACTTAACATAGTATTATACTGTGTGAAGCTTTTCATTTTTTTATTCACATATTGTTTAAACTTGTGAAGCTTTTTTAAAATAATTTAACACAATATTATATTGTATGAAGTTTTTCATTTTTTTTATTCTCATATGGTTTAAACCTCTGAAGCTCTTTTTAAAAATAACTTAACACTATAAAATAAGCTGTTAAGGAATCAAATAAATCTTAACACTGCATAAGTTGATGTGAAGCAAAAAATAAAAATTAGCTACTGAAGTGATGCGCAGTTCCTCATCACGTTAGAGTTTGTTTTTTATTTTAATTACGAAATTGCCACTCCATACTTATTGATTTAGATGAAATCAATGGTTGATATGTGTTCTCACCGTTCTCACAGGATCTCCTTGTTCTCACAGGATCCCAAGTCTATATATATATATATATATATATATATATATATATATATATAAACGAAATCAACATTCGTAACAAACAAATTATGTTTTTGAAAAGACAACGACAATTATATGTATATATAAACATATATTCAAGGACGACAAGTAATATATATAAGAATATATATATTCAACTAATAAGTATATCGATATATATACTTACGTGCAACGAATGATTTATTAAACGTACACTTACAATTAATATATCTCTCGCGTGTTTAGGACACTAGGAGATTATCTTGGTACACGCGTGCACCTCAGGATTTGCTTTCTCTTCAGGTGAGTCTCACGACCCCATTTTTACTGTTTTACTATTTTGGGGGAGATGCATCACTTGTTTTACTTGAATACATGTATAAATGTATTGATTACTTACTTGTACTTACTGCATTATAAACTTACAAACAAAATGCTTTACTGATTTACAAACTCACTGATTTCTACTTTACGACCTTTGGGTTTTACTACTTTACGGAGTTACTACTCCATGAACTTACTACTTTACCGATGAACTACATTACTACTGTACAAACTTAGTGACTCGCTGTTTTACTGTGATACTGATACTGTGCTATTTTACAAACAAAGTGATTCACTGTTTTACTACGTTACTGATTTACTGTACGAACTTACAAACTTGCTGTACTACTACGATACCGAATTTACTACTTACTGGGATATCAAATTGCATGAGTTTACGTTAATCCAATGAAGGCCTCTAAAGTCATAGTTGTTAATTATCGGATAAGCGCGAGTTTTAGTATATGGATCCATATGGGACTGACAATCCCCACCTGGGGTGGTAGCGCCACCACGAACCGTACTCGTATAAACAGGTGTTTTCTACTTGTTACATATGAGTGATTTTGGGTTGCACTCACGAGGGACAAAATTTACGGTTAAGCTTCGACTATGATGGCTCATGGCAAGATAGACCGACCTTACTTACTTAATTACTGGTGTGTAATTGATACTTACTTACTTAATTACCTGAGCGTAATTGAAATTACTTACTTAATTACCGGAGTGTAATTGATACGTACTTACCTAATTACCTTAGTGAAATTGATACTTACTACTCAATTACTTGTACGTAATTGATACTTACCTACCGAATTACAATTTGTAATTGATTCTTACTCACTGAATTACTTGTTTGCAAGTGTTAATTACTTACTATTGTTGCACCAAAACTTTCTATTACTTCTTACTACAAACCTGTGAGATTCACCAACCTTTTGGTTGACGTTTTTAGTGATGCATTCTCAGGTACGCATCAACAGTAGGGATGCCCAGCAGGACTGCTTGATAGCTTGAGTCGCATGCATACATACTTGGAGATTTTATTCCATTACTTTTGTACTAACTGTTATGTTTTAAAATCTCTAGATACTATTTGACGAACTCCAAGCTATGTAAACTTTTGAAAACTTATGCCATGTAATGTATTTTCTAAAACGTCTCATTTAAGTCGTTTACTATTTATCTTGGTGTTTGATATTTGATTTGTGGCACCCAAAACTCGCTTCCGCAAAGCATTAAATTTGGGGGTGTCACAGTTATTTTTGTAAATTTAGTCCGATCGCAGTTTTGTATTTTATTAATTAACTTCTAGAACGCTTCATATTCAATTTCGATGATGAATATTTTAGTGCTTTATTTGATAATCATCTTGACTATCCATAGCTAACAAAATTCATCGATGATGACTACCAATATTCATCATTGATTCATCGACATTCATCACCTAATACCGATATTCATCACTGATTCATCGACATTCATCACCGAATACCGATATTCATCACCGATTCATTGATATTCATTAATGAATTGAATGTCGATGAATCAGTGATGAATATCGGTATTCGGTGATGAATGTAGATGAATCAATGATGAATATTGGTAGTCATCATCGATGAATATTGTTAGCTATGGATACTCAAGATGATTATCAGTAATGAATATGCATATTCGATAAACATTGAAAATCAGTTATATAGATCGATACAGTTTTTTGATAAATACACAAAAATACAAATACTATGTATCTATTGATGAATCTTAATCGATGACAATTACATATTAGTTGAATAATTGCATTTGATTTGATTGTTGATGTATATTCATTAGTTTCATGCATATAAAGCATTGAGGAATACAACATTATGAGCTTCAAATTGAAAAGAAGAAACATTTGATCTCTGACGAATATAATGTTGTATTCTTTGTATTGAATATTAAACAGGAAATTTAATTTGTCTCTCTTTGATGCAATTTTCTTACTAAACACTATTCACACCAACGATACGTCGATACATTGGATTGAAGGTATTTTTATTTTAAATAATGCCAGCAAAGAATGCAGAGGTCAAAATTTATACTACCCCTTAACGCTTTCTACTATATTTTTAAAACAAAACTGCCATTTCATTTATAGCCATCGATGCATTTGATCTGATGGTTCACAAGTGGTTCTCTAGTTCCTTATAAAATGTAGGTTCCTTATGGATCCAATCTATATATATATATATATATATATATATATATATATATATATATATATATTGGGAGGATCCAGGGAGAAGTCAAAATCTGGAGGGAAGGGGGAAGTAGGTTTCGAACCGTCAGATCACTCCAATTTCAGACTTCCGACGCCGATCCTGTTTTTGATTCCCGTGAGGTGTTTTTACATGACAAAGGGTAAAGTTGTCATCTCATGTTATTTTTTTTAATTTATCTTTAATATTATTTATTCCTTAATTAAAAAAAGTGAGCGTACACAAATTAATCCAATCCTTGTTTCTTTTCTTTCTTCGCCATTAATCCATTCACTCAAGTATTCAACCATGTCAACCCTTGTTTCTGTTCATTGCGATTAATCCATTCATTCAACCGATTTCTGTTCTTCGTGATTAATTCATACACTCAACGAATTTCAATTTTAGGTCTATAATTCGCTAATTTTCGTGTTTATAGTTTCGCTGTTGATTTCAATTGTTCGTTGTTTCAGTTGATTCACTTGTTCCATTCATTCAACCGATTTCTATTCTTCGCGATTAATTCATACACTCAACGAATTTCAATTTTAGGTCTGTAATTCGCTACTTTTCGTGTTTATAGTTTCGCTTTTGATTTCAATTGTTCGTTGTTTCTGTTGATTCACTTGTTCGTATATATTTATATATGTTGATTCTCCTTTCTTTTAGGTTTTAACTTTTTATTTTTGACTTTGCAGCTGTTATGATGAGTTCTAGTTCCAATATTCCATTGGAATCAAGTTCAGATGTTTCACATTCTACTGGTAAGCTATTCTTAAAGTAAATTCTTAATGTTTTCAATTTATTTGTTCATGGTGACGATGATGATCCTATTTATTTATAATTTACCCACGATGAATGTTATCAATTTAATTAGTTTTTTTTTATTTCTTCGTATTTCTTATGAACTTTTTGTAGCTTTTGTGATGTCTTCTAGTTCAACCATTCCTTTTAAGCTTTCTTTATCAATTGCATGAAATAAATGGAACTGTCAGTCTTACCCCCTTCAACTTGCATATGAGAAACAGTGTTGTGGTATGTTCTAGGTGTTTGTTTTACTTTCCTCGTGTATAAGTTACTATCTAACGAATGATAACTAGTTTAAGGTCTAACTTTTGACAAAAAAAATGTGTTTTAAAATAAACATTCAGTGATGATTTTAAGCCTTGGTGTAAGGTTAGAATGAGGTAATTACTTTAGGTTTGACCTCAAAATGGAAAGTGCAAGGATTTTAAGAGTTATGATGGCAAGTCGTATTCAAGGTTAATGTAGATTTATTTGGCTTTAAATTAACAAAATGTTGGATTCTCTTGACTTAATAGTCAAAATGATTAAAAAGGAATAGATGCAAATCATGGTTGCTATTTTGATTGCCATACAAATGTTGGTAAATATGATATGGATTATTGGTTGAAGCGTAAAACATAAATGGAAAGCAAGTTAGGGATCTTCGACTAAGAGTGCAAGATAGAGATGAGAAAGAATGTGATGGTCCTTCTGACTTGCAAATAGTCAAACTGCAGCTTTTTTTCATTTGATATAAAAATTTGTGATAGTATTAAGGGAGGTTTTAAATGGTATCTCACATTTTAAGTTGTAACACCCCCAAATTCGTTTAGCGGAAGCATTAGTGTTAGCTGGGGATGCCACATTTACATTGTACATGCATACGTATCAGAGCTTATGATTACAACCAAACATATATTAAGATGCCAAAAGTATTAGTTACAAATTTTACGATTCATCGAATCGTGCAAATGTAAAAGTATGTAAGTTACAAAAGTAGATTTCGTAAATATGACTAAACAGTTTTAGTTATACGAAAGAAATCCAGTTGTCAAAAGTTGGCATCCTAAAGCTTCACGGGTCGCCTAAATTCCATGTGTGCAGGCGATTCTTACATGCGCAGCTAATTCCCTGAAAAACATAGTAAAAGTCAACAACGAGGTTGAGTGAATTCACAGGTTTTATGTTTGTAATAGTTGATCGTTAAACCAGATACGTTTCAAAGGTAGTTGTTCGTAGGAAAGCTCGTATCCTAGTTCTAAGTATGTTTTGTTGGGATGTTGCCCAGGGTTCAGTACTAGTTATAGTAGGAATGCCAGTATCCCAGTAGTTGTCTCTCGTAGGAATGTCAGTATCCTATTAGTCATTCGTAGGAATGTCCGTATCCTATAAGTTACTCGGTGGATCCATGTCAGTAGGATCCAGTGCCCATGTCAGTAGGGACTTTTCAACAGTAGGGAGTGTCAGTGTCCATTGATCCATGTCAGTAGGATCTGGTCCATGTCAGTAGGACCCATTAGTTGCTCAATTAGTTTAAATACGTTGCTGGTTGTTATCCAACGTTCACGCAAAAGTACTGGTCGTTCTCCGGTTTACCAAACAAAGTTTATCACGTTTATAGTATAAAAACGTTGTTTCATAAATACCAGTTTCGTGTAAGGTGTCAACAGTGTAAGGTTTCAACATTTCAAAGTACTCTAATCGTTCGAGTAAAACACGTATACTATCGTATATGTAAAAGCAGTTATGGCAATTAATAAAGCAGTTTGCTATGTTTCTCACCCCAAGTTGTAAGCGGTAACACAGTTAAAAGTGGGGGCTGTGAACTCACCTGTTGAGTTGAATATGTTTGAGTGCTAGCAAAGCCTAAAACCCAAGTATAGTCCTGAATCTCCTAACGCCCTAAACGTATGAGATTTAGTAAGTATGTGGATGTCGTAGTTGACCATCCATGCTAGTGTTCGTACAACCAAGCTATGTCCAAAGTGTTCGTTTAATGTTGACGTTTGTATTTCGTAGTTGTGAAAATGTATACGACTCGTTGGTGATAGTTTGAAATCATAGCTTCAGAAGTATAATTCTGTTTGTTTCGTTGTATTTTTATAAAGTATGAAATTGTGTACGGGGGTCCGGGGGCAGCGCCCCTGGTAGCGGGGTCCAAGGGGTGGCAACCCCTGGCGGGGTCCAAGGGGCAGAGCCCCTGGTTGGGGTCGAGCTGCCAAGTCAGCTTGGAAAATTTTTATTTCTGCTATGTTGCTGTAGTAAAAAAAACGCATTTGAAACTTCATTTCGGAGTAAAATCAGGTGCTAAAATCTCAGTCTCAACACTTAGTGAAAAAGCTGTAAACTTTCTGTTTTTGGCGACACTGGGCTAGTGTCGCCATAGGCGACACTAGTTAGGCGACACTAGTTAGGCGACACTAGGTGAGTGTCGCTAGATTCCTGATTTTTAATTGAGTAGCGACACTTGGTTAGTGTCGCTGTAGGCGACACTTTTTCAATTATGGCGTCACTAAGGTAGTGTCGCTAGGATGAATCTGGTTAAGTATTTCAGCGACACTTAAGTAGTGTCGCTATAAGGGCGACATTTAGGCATTGCGACACTTAGCTAGTGTCGCTACTACTGTTTTTGGCACACAGCGACACTTCCGACTGTTAGACGAACAGCTTGGTAAAAACGAGTTTTTGGTCGATTTTGGACATTTTCGGTTGTTAAGAACACTAAAACATGTTATATTAAGTATATTAAACACAAAATATCAAAGAAAACTTCGAAATCTAAGGATTTACGGGAAATGTCGAAAACTTACGCGTGTCGGTTTTGAAATCCGAAAAGGTAGAAGTGTAGATCGTGATCCCGTGATCGTTTTCTCTAAATGGTTTGATGATTCGGCGCGTTTTTGGTGTAGTTTTGGTATGATTTGTGTGGTTTTTGGTTATGTTTAGAGAGAGAGATGAGAGAAAAAGGAGTGAAGAGAGAGAGAGAGAGAGTGAAAGAGGAGAATGAAAGAAAAGAGGTGGGGAGGTAGGTTTTGTTTCCCTTTTTCGTCTCCCGTGTTTGCATTCCGTGTTTGTTTACCCGATCGTTAAATGTTACAATATTTTTAAATAATAAATAATTAAATACATTTTCGCTTATATTTTTGGTTGGAATATTTTATGGAAATAATTTAGATGAGTTTATAAAATTTTAACTTTGTTTCATTAAATAAATTCGTTCACCAACAGTAGTATATTTTTTGTTGTGTTTGGTTCCAATTGTCGTGTACATAATTATAACTAACTATGAATCGTAATACTACGCGTATTAACTAGTTGGGCTTTGCTAGACTTATCTCTAAAATGTGTTGTGAATTCACTCAAAGTAGTGAATTAGCCTAAAAATGCGTGTATATAATGTTTATAATTACGTCGAAATCGCGGGGTGTCACATTCTCCCCATGTTAGAGAAATCTCGTCCCGAGATTTAAAATCAAGTCGGATCGCCCGCGGCGTATGTTTTCCGAAAAGTTGCGTTTGTCAATTGTATAGCCCTCTAAGTTGCTATAAAAGTTTTAACGGTCCGTGTATATTCGCGGTATAGTTTGATAAGTTATACGTTTGTCATATAGTCAAACTTTACCAATTGTTGGGTTCGAATCGACATTCAAACAGTGTAACGTTAAAGCGGAATAATAGTTTGCTAAAATGTACCAATGTTAGCGTAGGGATCCTCTGGTGCGTCACGAGCACGAAGGATGAATGTGCGTCCACGAGCTGGTGGAATAACGGTGTTGTTGATGTTGTTCCCGGTGTTGTTTTGGTTGTTATTGAGTTGTGGGCATTGGTTTCGGTAGTGTCCAGGTTCACCACACCTGAAACACCCATTGTTTCGCTGTTCGTTGTTCGCAGGGTGGGTCCTGCATGCTAGGGTTCTGTGCCCATATCGTTTGCAGCTATCACAGAAGAAGCAGTCTCCTTCATGGTGTTTTCCACACTTCCCGCACTTGGGGCTGTTTCCAAGGTAGGGTTTTGGTTCAGGGGTGGTGACTACGGCGTAGGCACGGGTGTTTCTCTCGCTGTTCCATTTCCGTTTATTGTTTGCAGAATCACTAGCTTCGATTTGGAGGGGTTCACTTTTCCCAGTAGAAACTTTCAAAGTTCTAATCAGGACCGCGTCATCGGTCAAGCTCTGAGCCAGGTCAACTGCGCTCCTAAAGGTAGTCGGTTTGGAAGACATAACCATGCCTCTGATCTGTGGGGCCAAGCCCTTGTTGTAACGCTCAATGCGTTTGCTCTCGGGTGTTACCATGTGGGGTACGAGGCGTGCAAGCTCCTGAAATCTTGTCGTGTACCCAGTAATGTCAGCACCGATCATCTTAATGTTACATAGTTTGGTTTCTAGTTTCTGTTGCTCACTCTGAGAGTAAAACTCCTCCATCATCATTTGTTTCAAGGTCTCCCAGGTCATGGAGTAAGCAGCTGGGTGTCCAATAATCTGGACCTGAGCGTTCCACCAGGTTAACGCTTTGTCAGCTAGAGTACACGTGGCGTACTTTACTATTTTGTCAGCGGCGTAGTCGCTGATGTCGATCACGGATTCCATCTTTTCAATCCAGTGGACTAGGCCGATGGCCCCTTCAGTCCCGGTATATGTGCTCGGTTTGCAAGCCTGGAAGGTTTTGTATGAACACCCATGTTGGGTATTCGTCGGTGTCTCACTGTTGACGGGGGTGGCTCCACTGTTATGCACCACGTGTTCACGATTGCGGCTTGCCTCGTATTGGGCGATCGCTTCTGCCACACGGCGTTCAATAATCTGTTCGGTGGTTTTGACGACAGGAGGTGTGTTTGTTTGGCGACAGTTGCGAGTCTTTCTTTGTTTAGGCGGCATGCTGACGTTCTGCGAGTGAGGAAATGCAGAAGTCAATGCCAATGAAAGAGATGTGAATGATGAAATTTCACATAATTCAGTTATCGAGTATTTAAGAAGAAATGACAGGATCCCCATCACATGTCTCACGACTATGAAACACCCATATGTACTTAGTATAATATAATCACGTTGGCCAAGCGTTATTATATGATGCTAAATACATACTTCTTTTCATCAACCGTTCGATACGATCAGGTTCGCATGAAATCAGATTGAGATTGAACGAATCGAATATAGCACAGTTCAAATAGTGAATCACGCGTATCGATGTGTCGTAACGGTAGTTAGACGTATGCAAATGTGTGTATGCATGTGCGTTCTAGCCAAAGCTATAGTCTAGGTCTCTAAGGTCTCTAAGTCACCTAAGAAATCTAGTTCGCTATAACCAATGGCTCTGATACCAATCTGTAACACCCCCAAATTCGTTTAGCGGAAGCATTAGTGTTAGCTGGGGATGCCACATTTACATTGTACATGCATACGTATCAGAGCTTAAGATTACAACCAAACATATATTAAGATGCCAAAAGTATTAGTTACAAATTTTACGATTAATCGAATTGTGCAAATGTAAAAGTATGTAAGTTACAAAAGTAGATTTCGTAAATATGACTAAACAGTTTTAGTTATACGAAATAAATCCAGTTGTCAAAAGTTGGCATCCTAAAGCTTCACGGGTCGCCTAAATTCCATGTGTGCAGGCGATTCTTACATGCGCAGCTAATTCCCCGAAAAACATAGTAAAAGTCAACAACGAGGTTGAGGAATTCACAGGTTCTATGTTTGTAATAGTTGATCGTTAAACCAGATACGTTTCAAAGGTAGTTGTTCGTAGGAAAGCTCGTATCCTAGTTCCAAGTATGTTTTGTTGGGATGTTGCCCAGGGTTCAGTACTAGTTATAGTAGGAATGCCAGTATCCCAGTATTTGTCTCTCGTAGGAATGTCAGTATCCTATTAGTCATTCGTAGGAATGTCCGTATCCTATAAGTTACTCGGTGGATCCATGTCAGTAGGATCCAGTGCCCATGTCAGTAGGGACTTTTCAACAGTTTAATAACAATAGTGGATCCATGTCAGTAGGATCCAGTGCCCATGTCAGTAGGGACTTTTCAACAGTAGGGAGTGTCAATGTCCCTTGATCCATGTCAGTAGGATCTGGTCCATGTCAGTAGGACCCATTAGTTGCTCAATTAGTTTAAATACGTTGCTGGTTGTTATCCAGCGTTCACGCAAAAGTACCGGTCGTTCTCCGGTTTACCAAACAAAGTTTATCACATTTATAGTATAAAAACGTTGTTTCATAAATACCAGTTTCGTGTAAGGTGTCAACAGTGTAAGGTTTCAACAGTTCAAAGTACTCTTATCGTTCGAGTAAAACAGGTATACTATCGTATATGTAAAAGCAGTTATGGCAATTAATAAAGCAGTTTGCTATGTTTCTCACCCCAAGTTGTAAGCGGTAAAACAGTTAAAAGTGGGGGCTGTGAACTCACCTGTTGAGTTGAATATGTTTGAGTGCTAGCAAAGCCTAAAACCCAAGTATAGTCCTGAATCTCCTAATGCCCTAAACGTATGAGATTTAATAAGTATGTGGATGTCGTAGTTGACCATCCATGCTAGTGTTCGTACAACCAAGTTATGTCCAAAGTGTTCGTTTAATGTTGACGTTTGTATTTCGTAGTTGTGAAAATGTATACGACTCGTTGGTGATAGTTTGAAATCATAGCTTCAGAAGTATAATTCTGTTTGTTTCGTTGTATTTATATAAAGTATGAAATTGTGTACGGGGGTCTGGGGCAGCGCCCCTGGTAGCGGGGTCCAAGGGGTGGCAACCCCTGGCGGGGTCCAAGGGGCAGAGCCCCTGGTTGTGTCGAGCTGCCAAGTCAGCTTTGAAAATTTTTATTTCTGCTATGTTGCTGTAGTAAAAAAAACGCATTTGAAACTTCATTTCGGAGTAAAATCAGGTGCTAAAATCTCAGTCTCAACACTTAGTGAAAAAGCTGTAAACTTTCTGTTTTTGGCGACACTGGGCTAGTGTCGCTATAGGCGACACTAGTTAGGCGACACTAGGTGAGTGTCGCTAGATTCCTGATTTTTAATTGAGTAGCGACACTTGGTTAGTGTCGCCTATAGCGACACTTGTTCAATTATGGCGTCACTATGGTAGTGTCGCTAGGATGAATCTGGTTAAGTATTTCAGTGACACTTAAGTAGTGTAGCTATAAGGGCGACACTTAGGCATTACGACACTTAGCTAGTGTCGCTACTACTGTTTTTGGCACACAGCGACACTTCCGACTGTTCGACGAATAGCTTGGTAAAAACGAGTTTTTGTTCGATTTTGGACATTTTCGGTTGTTAAGAACACTAAAACATGTTATATTAAGTATATTAAACACGAAATATCAAAGAAAATTTCGAAATCTAAGGATTTACGGGAAATGTCGGAAACTTACGCGTGTCGGTTTTGAAATCTGAAAAGGTAGAAGTGTAGATCGTGATCCCGTGATCGTTTTTCTCTAAATGGTTAGATGATTCGGCGCGTTTTTGGTGTAGTTTTGGTATGATTTGTGTGGTTTTTGGTTATGTTTAGAGAGAGAGATGAGAGAAAAAGGAGTGAAGAGAGAGAGAGAGTGAAAGAGGAGAATGAAAGAAAAGAGGTGGGGAGGTGGGTTTTGTTTCCCTTTTTCGTCTCCCGTGTTTGCGTTCCGTGTTTGTTTACCCGATCGTGAAATGTTCGATATTTTTAAATAATAATTAATTAAATACATTTTCGCTTATATTTTTGGTTGGAATATTTTATGGAAATAATTTAGATGAGTTTATAAAATTTTAACTTTGTTTCATTAAATAAATTCGTTCACCAACAGTCGTATATTTTTTGTCGTGTTTGGTTCCAATTGTCGGGTACATAATTATAACTAACTATGAATCGTAATACTACGCGTATTAACTAGTTGGGCTTTGCTAGACTTACCTCTAAAATGTGTTGTGAATTCACTCAAAGTAGGGAAATAGCCTAAAAATGCGTGTATATAATGTTTATAAATACGTCGAAATCGCGGGGTGTCACATTCTCCCCATGTTAGAGAAATCTCGTCCCGAGATTTAAAATCAAGTCGGATCGCCCGCGGCGTATGTTTTCCGAAAAGTTGCGTTTGTCAATTGTATAGCGCTCTAAGTTGCTATAAAAGTTTTAACGGTCCGTGTATACTCGCGGTATAGTTTGATAAGTTATACGTTTGTCATGTTGTCAAAGTTTACCAATTGTTGGGTTCGAATCGACATTCAAACAGTGTAACGTTAAAGCGGAATAATAGTTTGCTAAAACGTACCAATGTTAGCGTAGGGATCCTCTGGTGCGTCACGAGCACGAAGGATGAATGCGCGTCCACGAGCTGGTGGAATAACGGTGTTGTTGATGTTGTTCCCGGTGTTGTTTTGGTTGTTATTGAGTTGTGGGCATTGGTTTCGGTAGTGTCCAGGTTCACCACACCTGAAACACCCATTGTTTCGCTGTTCGTTGTTCGCAGGGTGGGTCCTGCATGCTAGGGTTCTGTGCCCATATCGTTTGCAGCTATCACAGAAGAAGCAGTCTCCTTCATGGTGTTTTCCACACTTCCCACACTTGGGCCTGTTTCCAAGGTAGGGTTTTGGTTCAGGGGTGGTGACTACGGCGTAGGCACGGGTGTTTCTCTCGCTGTTCCATTTCCGTTTATTGTTTGCAGAATCACTAGCTTCAATTTGGAGGGGTTCACTTTTCCTAGTAGAAACTTTCAAAGTTCTAATCAGGACCGCGTCATCGGTCAAGCTCTGAGCCAGGTCAACTGCGCTCCTAAAGGTAGTCGGTTTGGAAGACATAACCATGCCTCTGATCTGTGGGGCCAAGCCCTTGTTGTAACGCTCAGTGCGTTTGCTCTCGGGTGTTACCATGAGGGGTATGAGGCGTGCAAGCTCCTTAAATCTTGTCGTGTACCCAGTAATGTAAGCACCGATCATCTTAATGTTCCATAGTTCGGTTTCTAGTTTCTGTTGCTCACTCTGAGAGTAAAACTCCTCCATCATCATTTGTTTCAAACTCTCCCATGTCATGTAGTAAGCAGCTGGGCGTCCAATAATCTGGACCTGAGCGTTCCACCAGGTTAACGCTTTGTCAGATAGAGTACACATGGCGTACTTTACTATTTTGTCAGCGGCGCAGTCGCTGATGTCGATCACGGATTCCATCTTTTCAATCCAGTGGACTAGGCCGATGGCCCCTTCAGTCCCGGTATATGTGCTCGGTTTGCAAGCCTGGAAGGTTTTGTATGAACACCCCTGTTGGGTATTCGTCGGTGTCTCACTGTTGACGGGGGTGGCTCCACTGTTATGCACCACGTGTTCACGATTGCGGCTTGCCTCGTATTGGGCGATCGCTTCTGCCACACGGCGTTCAATAATCTGTTCGGTGGTTTTGACGACAGGAGGTGTGTTTGTTTGGCGACAGTTGCGAGTCTTTCTTTGTTTAGGCGGCATGCTGACGTTCTGCGAGTGAGGAAATGCAGAAGTCAATGCCAATGAAAGAGATGTGAATGATGAAATTTCACATAATTCAGTTATCGAGTATTTAAGAAGAAATGACAGGATCCCCATCACATGTCTCATGACTATGAAACACCCATATGTACTTAGTATAATATAATCACGTTGGCCAGGCGTTATTATATGATGCTAAATACATACTTCTTTTCATCAACCGTTCGATACGATCAGGTTCGCATGAAATCAGATTGAGATTGAACGAATCGAATATAGCACAGTTCAAATAGTGAATCACGCGTATCGATGTGTCGTAACGGTAGTTAGACGTATGCAAATGTGTGTATGCATGTGCGTTCTAGCCAAGGCTATAGTCTAGGTCTCTAAGGTCTCTAAGTCACCTAAGAAATCTAGTTCGCTATAACCAATGGCTCGATACCAATCTGTAACACCCCCAAATTCGTTTAGCGGAAGCATTAGTGTTAGCTTGGGATGCCACATTTACATTGTACATGCATACGTATCAGAGCTTATGATTACAACCAAACATATATTAAGATGCCAAAAGTATTAGTTACAAATTTTACGATTCATCGAATCGTGCAAATGTAAAAGTATGTAAGTTACAAAAGTAGATTTCGTAAATATGACTAAACAGTTTTAGTTATACGAAAGAAATCCAGTTGTCAAAAGTTGGCATCCTAAAGCTTCACGGGTCGCCTAAATTCCATGTGTGCAGGCGATTCTTACATGCGTAGCTAATTCCCCGAAAAACATAGTAAAAGTCAACAACGAGGTTGAGGAATTCACAGGTTTTATGTTTGTAATAGTTGATCGTTAAACCAGATACGTTTCAAAGGTAGTTGTTCATAGGAAAGCTCGTATCCTAGTTCCAAGTATGTTTTGTTGGGATGTTGCCCAGGGTTCAGTACTAGTTATAGTAGGAATGCCAGTATCCTAGTATTTGTCTCTCGTAGGAATGTCAGTATCCTATTAGTCATTCGTAGGAATGTCCGTATCCTATAAGTTACTCGGTGGATCCATGTCAGTAGGATCCAGTGCCCATGTCAGTAGGGACTTTTCAACAGTTTAATAACAATAGTGGATCCATGTCAGTAGGATCTAGTGCCCATGTCAGTAGGGACTTTTCAACAGTATGGAGTGTCAGTGTCCCTTGATCCATGTCAGTAGGATCTGGTCCATGTCAGTAGGACCCATTAGTTGCTCAATTAGTTTAAATACGTTGTTGGTTGTTATCCAGCGTTCACGCAAAAGTACCGGTCGTTCTCCGGTTTACCAAACAAAGTTTATCACTTTTATAGTATAAAAACGTTGTTTCATAAATACCAGTTTCGTGTAAGGTGTCAACAGTGTAAGCTTTCAACAGTTCAAAGTACTCTAATCGTTCGAGTAAAACAGGTATACTATCGTATATGTAAAAGCAGTTATGGCAATTAATAAAGCAGTTTGCTATGTTTCTCACCCCAAGTTGTAAGCGGTAAAACAGTTAAAAGTGGGGGCTGTGAACTCACCTATTGAGTTGAATATGTTTGAGTGCTAGCAAAGCCTAAAACCCAAGTATAGTCCTGAATCTCCTAACGCCCTAAACGTATGAGATTTAATAAGTATGTGGATGTCGTAGTTGACCATCCATGCTAGTGTTCGTACAACCAAGTTATGTCCAAAGTGTTCGTTTAATGTTGACGTTTGTATTTCGTAGTTGTGAAAATGTATACGACTCGTTGGTGATAGTTTGAAATCATAGCTTCAGAAGTATAATTCTGTTTGTTTCGTTGTATTTTTATAAAGTATGAAATTGTGTACGGGGGTCCGGGGGCAGCGCCCCTGGTAGCGGGGTCCAAGGGGTGGCAACCCCTGGCGGGGTCCAAGGGGCAGAGCCCCTGGTTGGGGTCGAGCTGCCAAGTCAGCTTGGAAAATTTTTATTTCTGCTATGTTGCTGTAGTAAAAAAAAACGCATTTGAAACTTCATTTCGGAGTAAAATCAGGTGCTAAAATCTCAGTCTCAACACTTAGTGAAAAAGCTGTAAACTTTTTGTTTTTGGCGACACTGGGCTAGTGTCGCTATAGGCGACACTAGTTAGGCGACACTAGGTGAGTGTCGCTAGATTCCTGATTTTTAATTGAGTAGCAACACTTGGTTAGTGTCGCTACAGGCGACACTTGTTCAATTATGGCGTCACTAAGATAGTGTCGCTAGGATGAATCTGGTTAAGTATTTCAGCGACACTTAAGTAGTGTCGCTATAAGGGCAACACTTAGGCATAGCGACACTTAGCTAGTGTCGCTACTACTGTTTTGGCACACAGCGACACTTCCGACTGTTCGACGAACAGCTTGGTAAAAACGAGTTTTTGGTCGATTTTGGACATTTCCGGTTGTTAAGAACACTAAAACATGTTATATTAAGTATATTAAACACGAAATATCAAAGAAAACTTCGAAATCTAAGGATTTACGAAAATGTCAGAAACTTACGCGTGTCGGTTTTGAAATCCGAAAAGGTAGAAGTGTAGATCGTGATCCCTTGATCATTTTTCTCTAAATGGTTAGATGATTTGGCGCGTTTTTGGTGTAGTTTTGGTATGATTTGTGTGGCTTTTGGTTATGTTTAGAGAGAGAGATGAGAGAAAAAGGAGTGAAGAGAGAGAGAGAGTGAAAGAGGAGAATGAAAGAAAAGAGGTGGGGAGGTGGGTTTTGTTTCCCTTTTTCGTCTCCCGTGTTTGCGTTCCGTGTTTGTTTACCCGATCGTTAAATGTTACAATATTTTTAAATAATAAATAATTAAATACATTTTCGCTTATATTTTTGGTTGGAATATTTTTTGGAAATAATTTAGATGAGTTTATAAAATTTTAACTTTGTTTCATTAAATAAATTCGTTCACCAACAGTCGTATATTTTTTGTCGTGTTTGGTTCCAATTGTCGTGTACATAATTATAACTAACTATGAATCGTAATACTACGCGTATTAACTAGTTGGGCTTTGCTAGACTTACCTCTAAAATGTGTTGTGAATTCACTCAAAGTAGGGAATTAGCCTAAAAATGCGTGTATATAATGTTTATAATTACGTCGAAATCGCGGGGTGTCACATTCTCCCCATGTTAGAGAAATCTCATCCTGAGATTTAAAATCAAGTCGGATCGCCGGCGGCGTATGTTTTCCGAAAAGTTGCGTTTGTCAATTGTATAGCGCTCTAAGTTGCTATAAAAGTTTTAACGGTCCGTGTATACTCGCGGTATAGTTTGATAAGTTATACGTTTGTCATGTAGTCAAAGTTTACCAATTGTTGGGTTCGAATCGACATTCAAACAGTGTAACGTTAAAGCGGAATAATAGTTTGCTAAAACGTACCAATGTTAGCGTAGGGATCCTCTGGTGCGTCACGAGCACGAAGGATGAATGCGCGTCCACGAGCTGGTGGAATAACGGTGTTGTTGATGTTGTTCCCGGTGTTGTTTTGGTTGTTATTGAGTTGTGGGCATTGGTTTCGGTAGTGTCCAGGTTCACCACACCAGAAACACCCATTGTTTCGATGTTCGTTGTTCGCAGGGTGGGTCCTGCATGCTAGGGTTCTGTGCCCATATCGTTTGCATTTATCACAGAAGAAGTAGTCTCCTTCATGGTGTTTTCCACACTTCCCACACTTGGGCCTGTTTCCAAGGTAGGGTTTTGGTTCAGGGGTGGTGACTACGGTGTAGGCACGGGTGTTTCTCTCGCTGTTCCATTTCCGTTTATTGTTTGCAGAATCACTAGCTTCGATTTGGAGGGGTTCACTTTTCCTAGTAGAAACTTTCAAAGTTCTAATCAGGACCGCGTCATCGGTCAAGCTCTGAGCCAGGTCAACTGCGCTCCTAAAGGTAGTCGGTTTGGAAGACATAACCATGCCTCTGATCTGTGGGGCCAAGCCCTTGTTGTAACGCTCAATGCGTTTGCTCTCGGTTGTTACCATGTGGGATATGAGGCGTGCAAGCTCCTGAAATCTTGTCGTGTACCCAGTAATGTCAGCACCGATCATCTTAATGTTCCATAGTTCGGTTTCTAGTTTCTGTTGCTCACTCTGAGAGTAAAACTCCTCCATCATCATTTGTTTCAAACTCTCCCATGTCATGTAGTAAGCAGCTGGGCGTCCAATAATCTGGACCTGAGCGTTCCACCAGGTTAACGCTTTGTCAGCTAGAGTACACATGGCGTACTTTACTATTTTGTCAGCGGCGCAGTCGCTGATGTCGATCACGGATTCCATCTTTTCAATCCAGTGGACTAGGCCGATGGCCCCTTCAGTCCCGGTATATGTGCTCGGTTTGCAAGCCTGGAAGGTTTTGTATGAACACCCCTGTTGGGTATTCGTCGGTGTCTCACTGTTGACGGGGGTGGCTCCACTGTTATGCACCACGTGTTCACGATTGCGGCTTGCCTCGTATTGGGCGATCGCTTCTGCCACACGGCGTTCAATAATCTGTTCGGTGGTTTCGACGACAGGAGGTGTGTTTGTTTGGCGACAGTTGCGAGTCTTTTTTTGTTTAGGCGGCATGCTGACGTTCTGCGAGTGCGGAAATGCAGAAGTCAATGCCAATGAAAGAGATGTGAATGATGAAATTTCACATAATTCAGTTATCGAGTATTTAAGAAGAAATGACAGGATCCCCATCACATGTCTCACGACTATGAAACACCCATATGTACTTAGTATAATATAATCACGTTGGCCAGGCGTTATTATATGATGCTAAATACATACTTCTTTTCATCAACCGTTCGATACGATCAGGTTCGCATGAAATCAGATTGAGATTGAACGAATCGAATATAGCACAGTTCAAATAGTGAATCACGCGTATCGATGTGTCGTAACGGTAGTTAGACGTATGCAAATGTGTGTATGCATGTGCGTTCTAGCCAAGGCTATAGTCTAGGTCTCTAAGGTCTCTAAGTCACCTAAGAAATCTAGTTCGCTATAACTAATGGCTCTGATACCAATCTGTAACACCCCCAAATTCGTTTAGCGGAAGCATTAGTGTTAGCTGGGGATGCCACATTTACATTGTACATGCATACGTATCAGAGCTTATGATTACAACCAAACATATATTAAGATGCCAAAAGTATTAGTTACAAATTTTACGATTCATCGAATCGTGCAAATGTAAAAGTATGTAAGTTACAAAAGTAGATTTCGTAAATATGACTAAACAGTTTTAGTTATATGAAAGAAATCCAGTTGTCAAAAGTTGGCATCCTAAAGCTTCACGGGTCGCCTAAATTCCATGTGTGCAGGCGATTCTTACATGCGCAGCTAATTCCCTGAAAAACATAGTAAAAGTCAACAACGAGGTTGAGTGAATTCACAGGTTTTATGTTTGTAATAGTTGATCGTTAAACCAGATATGTTTCAAAGGTAGTTGTTCGTAGGAAAGCTCGTATCCTAGTTCCAAGTATGTTTTGTTGGGATGTTGCCCAGGGTTCCGTACTAGTTATAGTAGGAATGCCAGTATCCCAGTATTTGTCTCTCGTAGGAATGTCAGTATCCTATTAGTCATTCGTAGGAATGTCCGTATCCTATAAGTTACTCGGTGGATCCATGTCAGTAGGATCCAGTGCCCATGTCAGTAGGGACTTTTCAACATTTTAATAACAATAGTGGATCCATGTCAGTAGGATCCAGTGCCCATGTCAGTAGGGAGTTTTCAACAGTAGGGAGTGTCAGTGTCCCTTGATCCATGTCAGTAGGATCTGGTCCATGTCAGTAGGACCCATTAGTTGCTCAATTAGTTTAAATACGTTGCTGGTTGTTATCCAGCGTTCACGCAAAAGTACCGGTCGTTCTCCGGTTTACCAAACAAAGTTTATCACGTTTATAGTATAAAAACGTTGTTTCATAAATACCAGTTTCGTGTAAGGTGTCAACAGTGTAAGGTTTCAACAGTTCAAAGTACTCTAATCGTTCGAGTAAAACAGGTATACTATCGTATATGTAAAAGCAGTTATGGCAATTAATAAAGCAGTTTGCTATGTTTCTCACCCCAAGTTGTAAGCGGTAAAACAGTTAAAAGTGGGGGCTTTGAACTCACCTGTTGAGTTGAATATGTTTGAGTGCTAGCAAAGCCTAGAACCCGAGTATAGTCCAGAATCTCCTAACGCCCTAAACGTATGAGATTTAATAAGTATGTGGATGTCGTAGTTGACCATCCATGCTAGTGTTCGTACAACCAAGTTATGTCCAAAGTGTTCGTTTAATGTTGACGTTTGTATTTCGTAGTTGTGAAAATGTATACGACTCGTTGGTGATAGTTTGAAATCATAGCTTCAGAAGTATAATTCTGTTTGTTTCGTTGTATTTTTATAAAGTATGAAATTGTGTACGGGGGTCCGGGGGCAGCGCCCCTGGTAGCGGGGTCCAAGGGGTGGCAACCCCTGGCGGGGTCCAAGGGGCATAGCCCCTGGTTGGGCGACACTTGTTCAATTATGGCGTCACTAAGGTAGTGTCGCTATAAGGGCGACACTTAGGCATTTCGACACTTAGCTAGTGTCGCTACTACCGTTTTTGGCACACAGCGACACTTCCGACTGTTCGACGAACAGCTTGGTAAAAACGAGTTTTTGGTCGATTTTGGACATTTTCGGTTGTTAAGAACACTAAAACATGTTATATTAAGTATATTAAACACGAAATATCAAAGAAAATTCGAAATCTAAGGATTTACGGGAAATGTCGGAAACTTACACGTGTCGGTTTTGAAATCCGAAAAGGTAGAAGTGTATATCGTGATCCCGTGATCGTTTTTCTCTAAATGGTAAGATGATTCGGCGCGTTTTTGGTGTAGTTTTGGTATGATTTGTGTGGTTTTTGGTTATGTTTAGAGAGAGAGATGAGAGAAAAAGGAGTGAAGAGAGAGAGAGAGAGAGTGAAAGAGGAGAATGAAAGAAAAGAGGTGGGGAGGTGGGTTTTGTTTCCCTTTTTCATCTCCCGTGTTTGCGTTCCGTGTTTGTTTACCCGATCGTTAAATGTTACAATATTTTTAAATAATAAATAATTAAATACATTTTCGCTTATATTTTTGGTTGGAATATTTTTTGGAAATAATTTAGATGAGTTTATAAAATTTTAACTTTGTTTCATTAAATAAATTCGTTCACCAACAGTCGTATATTTTTTTGTCGTGTTTGGTTCCAATTGTCGTGTACATAATTATAACTAACTATGAATCGTAATACTACGCGTATTAACTAGTTGGGCTTTGCTAGACTTATCTCTAAAATGTGTTGTGAATTCACTCAAAGTAGGGAATTAGCCTAAAAATGCGTGTATATAATGTTTATAATTACGTCGAAATCGCGGGGTGTCACATAAGTCAAATAAGTTTTGATAGTTTCGTTTATTTTAGTTCGGGATGTGCATTAACATACCCCTTTTGCAATGCCCAAGATGGTTTCCTTTTATATATATATAGGGTTCAAGACGTAAGCATTGATTTTGGGGGAAGGGGAAAGTGTGATATTCATCATGGAGAATCTTAACTTTGTCAATATAAATTTTAAAGAACAGAATTAATTTTATAAGTAGATAATAATCAAAATCGACGCTATAATGAATATATTAACTGTTGAAATTCATTTTTAAGTCATAGTATTAGTTTATGAATATTTAGTTAATAAAATGTTAACATTCATTGTAATGAATGTTAACTTAACATTCTTCACGATGAATGTTAAAAAATTAACATTTTCACAAATTAAACATTTATCGTGATGAATTTTAACTAACATTTACCTCGGTGAATATTAACGATTTTGAATATAAGAAGCTTTTGTACTGAATCTTAGCGGTTAACATGCTTTTGCAATAAATATTAGTTGTTAACTTGCTTGTGTACTATTATGTTAGCCGTTAATATTTTTTTGTAATGAATGCTAGCCTTTTAACATGATTATATCTGTTTAATATTCTTTTGTACTGAATGTTAGTTATTAAAATGCTTTTGTAATAAATTTTAGCTGTTAAGCTTTTATAATGATAATATTATCCATGATGAATGTTACCTGTTTTAAATTATACTAGATTATAACCCGTGCGATGTACGGTTATGTTAATTAATAGTTTATTCTATTATCATTTAATTACAATTTTAGATCAAACACAAAATTTGAGAATGCAACTAACATGATGACATGATCCAATAACCAATATAGATCTTAGATAGGTTCGGATAGCATATTTGGTGTCGATGGTGTTACTGAGAAAAGATTAAACACCTCAATACATGAAATATAAAAATATCATAAGAGTAACGCATTTCATTTATCGATAAAATTTGCAATGTTAAAATATCTATTGCTCAATTGTATGTTTCACAACTCATATTATATATGTTACAGTATAATTATTTTGTATCAAGGTATTACATTAGGTACCAATTATCATACACCTGTAAATACCGAAGAGGATGAAAAGTGATTTAACATTAGCATATCATCTTGAATGTTGGAGGAAAGTCTCTTCCCCGAAGGACTTAAGAGATTCTCTGTTTTAGTAATCGAGTTGGCTATTAAGGGTTATTATCTCCAGTAATTGGTTGCATGATGTGAATGAAATAAGAATATATTAATATGAATAGTGTAAAAAAAAAGTGTTGTAAGTAATATTTTAAGGACTTTATTTCTGTTTAAAGTTCGTAAGAAGAAAATACGTATTTGGTGTAGAGAGTTGATCCTTTGATTCTGAAATTAGAGATGCTTGTTTTACCATCAAATTGGGTTTGGTCTGTTTTGAGCAGAAACATTAACCTTGAAAGGGAAAAGAAAACAATTAAAGTCAACCACAACATGCAATTTCATAATTAAGTATAAAGTTGGAAATTAAAAGGATACAACATTAGTGGTAGAGAAGTTAGTGAAGGAATACAAAAATAACTTAAATATAGAGGATTCATCTTTGCTAATTATCTTGACTATATAGACACCTAAATCATTTTGAAGGTTATATGTTGAATTACAGATATAGTCCTAATGGAAATTTTCATTGTGATCACCAAGATAATGTGTCATGTTAATACAAGTTATTGATATTAGCGAAAACAAATAAAAAACCATACCCAACACGTAAATTTTGAGCATACTTTTTAATATGTAGAATGAAAAATATGCCTGTCTAAAGAACCCAATATCTAGTTTTCTCGATCCTGCAAAAAAGGAGAAGTCATCATAATCTGTATATAATAGAGATATCATTAATTTAATTAACATGATAGTTTTAGAATTTCAGTAACTACCCATGATCTATTAGAAGAGGTGGCTTCTATACCCATTGTTACATTACCTTGAATGAATGTATTTTTTCTGTTGATGGAACAACTCTGCATTTATAAGAATTGGCGTCTACCTCAAGAAACAAATTCTAAGTACTAAATCAATTTCAAACTATCGCAAGTTCTCTTTACTGTAGACTGAAAACATGTATTTCGTTGAACCCAACTCAATGTATTTGGTAAGATATCGAGCTAGTCCTGATAGATTTGCAATTTTATAAAACTAGGTTTAGCGGCCTAGTAAGTGGAATTTACACCGTTCATTATAAATAGCCTAGTGGCTCACACTATACTTAACAGATGGGTGTCTCCGTATTAATGGATAATCATGAAAAATAAAAGTGAGTATGAGTAAATCAACGTGAATTATAACATACACGATTTCACTATATATAAACCTTTTGTTGTTATGTTATCCGTGATATTGATTTTCACTCATTCTTTTATTTGATTTATATTTATAAACTACTGATCTCACCTGACTTTTTCTATTTGGGTGTGTGGCTCAGGAAATCAGCAAGAAGTGTAATAGACGTATATGAAACGGGTCAATTGCTCAAGGACATAGTTTTCATCCTTGTAGAGATTTATGAAGCATAGAAGATGGTAGTTATATGTGATGGGTTCTATTTATGTATTGCCTTGTTATACCCATCTTACTTCTGGTAGCAATAAGTTTTTGGAAAATATGGTCTTCCATTGCTTTTGCATTTATAATAGGTGACTCGTTTGGTGAATATTGCAAATACAAATGGGTAATGGAGAAAATTTTTGAAACTACCACTTTTTGAAAACAAGGGTGTTACGGCAACTCTCAAGATGGTTGTAGAGTGTGTAGGTTATTCAAGAGATGACAGGTACGGCTAAACCCAATTAAAAATCTCCATTGATGCCTCAATTAAAGAGATTATCCCTCCTGGTGTCCTTGCCATACTCACTCCACATCATCAATTTCTTTTATTTTGATGGATAATGTGACAACATTCATTTACATGAATAAAGTGGTACATTCATCGATAAATGACATTTTTTTATTTCGGTTGCTATAACTTAACATTCACCTTGATAAATTTAAGTGATAACATTCATTCGTAAATGTTATTTATTTCAGTTCTCATTTATTGATAATGTTCATCTCGATGAATATCAAGTGATTTCATTCACTGATAAATTTTACGATTTATTTCCAGTTCTTATGAAGTGATAACATTCGTCTAGATGAATATTAACTAATAACATCACTGATAAATGATATAATTAAAAATCCAGTTGCTATAACACTCATTTTGATGAATATTAAATAATAATATTAATAATTTAGTTGCTACAACATTCATTTTGATGAATATTAAGTAATAATATAAATAATTTAGTTGTTACAACATTCATATTGATGAATATTAAGTGATAACATTCACTCACATGTATATTTAGTGAAAACATTTATAAGGGAATAATAAGTAATAATATTCATTGATAACGAACATTAAGCAATAATATTCATCCAGATGAATATTAAGTGATATTGTTCATTGATAAATGTTATAATGTAATTTTTGTTGTCATAATGCTCAATTTGATAAATATTAAGTGATATCATGTATTTACATATATATTAAGTGATAACATTCATTGATAAGGAATATTAAGTAATAACATTCATTTATAATGAATATTAAGTGATAACATTCGTCTGAATGAATATTAAGTGATATTATTCTTTGATATATGTTACAGTTTACTTTTGGTTGTTATAATGCCCATTTTGAAGATTGTTGAATGATAACATTCGTGTGAGTGTATATTAATTGATTAATCTTATAGTTCAACTTAACATTCATCATTCATTGATGAATGTTATCCTTATACTTCAACTTAACATTCATTTTGATGAATATTAATTAATAGATATTCATCTGGATGAATATTTAGTGAGATCATTTACTGATAAATGTTATAATATAATTTTAGTTGTTGTAATGTTTATTTTGATAAAATATTAAGTTATAACATTCATTCACGTGTATATTAAGTGAAAACATTCATAACAAATACTAAGTAATAAAATTCACTGATAACGAACATTAAGTAATAACATTCATCCGGATGAATATTAAGTAATATCATTCATTAATAAATGATAAAATTTATTTTTAGTTGTTATAACGTTCATTTTGATGAATATTAAGCGATAGCATTTATATACACGTATATTAAGTAATAAATAATGAATACTAAGTAAGAACATTCACTGATAATGAACATTAAGTGATAACATTCATCTTGTTGAATCTTAAGTAATATCATCATTAATAAATGTTATAGTTTACTTTCGGTTATTATAGTGATCATATTGATGAATGTTAGATGAAAACATTTATTTGAATGTATATTATGTAATGACATCTATTGATAACAAATTTCAATTAATAACATTCGTTGATGACAAACATTAAGTGATAACACTCATTGATGTACGTTAGAATCTAATTTCAGATCTTATAAGGTTCATTTTGACTAATATTAAATGATAAAATTTATTTAGGGTTTTGCTAATAACACTCATTCATAAAGAACATCAGGTGATTGAATATTACGCGATAACATTCATCCGGATGAATCTTAAATGATAACATTCATTAATAAGCTTAAGAAATAACTGATAAAATTTATTAACATGTATATTAAGTGATGACATTCGTTGATAACGTATATCAAATAGAGAAACTATAGTACATATATTTGGGAAAAAATGATCATGAATCCAGATAACATTCATTGATAACGTATAATAAGTGATTACATTCACTGGTAACGAATACTAGTGATAATATTTATCCCGATGAATATCAAGTTATAACTAACATTGATAAATATTATAACTTAATCTATTTTTTATAAATATTAAGTGATAACATTGAGTGTTAAATGTTACATTTTAATTTATCTGTTAATTTTATATTTGGATGTAATGTTGATAAATAACTAAGTACCATATTGAACGCAAATACTATATCAACAAACATTCATACGACTTATGAACATCAATTACAACGAAAAACTTACATATTCCAAACACTCATCTAATATAAGTCAGTTTAAAACTATATATGAATACATACATCAAAGAACCATCCAGTCTCTCTTTTTAATTCATTTTTTTTTACTCCACATGGTTGATCAAATAACCATTTACATCATTATCACCGTTTGAATGATTTTCACATGGCTCCACTGTTGGCTGATTTTCCAGATTCAGCATAACCTATATAAAAATATACATGTGATCAAATATCAAAACAAGAAAAGTAAAAAAACAATAAAACATCGAACAAAAGCAAGCAATAATATTAGCACACTTTAGCTACACTAATTAAAAGGTAGCTGCATTTTTTAAGCCCTCTTAACACACCAGAAGGTACTTAAATTGTCCAAAAACTCGATGACTAATCTACAAAATCACTAATTTCCCCGTCTAAAACATCACCCATTTCGCTTATCGTCATATTAAATAACCAACCACTTGAAGACTAAGCAGTGAAGCATTGAACATTCATCACACACGGTTAATATTCATCAATGAAAACTTGATACAAGTTATTATTTAAAAATTATAATTATATACAATTCTAAGACCAAATATATCATTGTAATACAAACCAACATTTACCCATCTTACCCTATCACCACCCAATTGATCCTTACCGTCCATTATGCACATATAGTGTACTTGTTGAAATAGAAAAGTCTGCAAATAAAGTGTGGTCATTATATTATACTTGGTTCATCATAATCATATACCTAGGATACTACTAGACTCTAAAATTCTGGCACTTGTTTACCACAATCTCTAATATTAATGTGTTATGGATAAAGATGCATGCACATACATACTAGTGAAGAGAAAGAAATCGAGTAGTAGCATGCGAACCTGAACTTGGATAAACCCATCATTCTGGTTCTGTACTTGGAGACCCAAAGTTACCTTCACATCAAAATTAAACTTTCCTTTTATTGTCTAATATACAGAGTGATCATGACTGTGTTGCAAATTCTTTTGAATAATTATTGGAATAGCTAAAGTCTATTTGGAAAAATAACCACCAAATACACCACAAATCATCAAATTACCAAACCTTAACTTTTCTTTACACAATAAAAAAAGAAATTACTTGATTCAATAAAAACTCTTGCCCTAGTGAGTATGATCACAAACAAAAAAAAACACCCATGGGTTCCATAACGAGTTGAAGAATAGAAACAGCTTATGGATCCCTTTGGAGATTTCCTTTTTCATCAATCAAATGAACAGTATGTTTAGTATCATTTATAGAAATAAGTGAGCTGTAAGATAAAGAATAACAAATTTGGTTACATACATTAGAAATCTAATTTCATGTTACATTTTTATGATCATTGTAGCCATACTTACATTAACCTACATTGAACTTTAAAATATCTCCTGCTAAAATATACTATTATATGTGGATCCTGAATTTGTATTGCACAAGAATGGATCTTTTTATGCATATATAACTCTTTAAGAAAGTCACTTTGTTACCTTGAAATTTGTTGTCTTTCCTTTCACTGATGCATCATTGCAATCACTAGTCCTGGAGTCTGATCTCCCAATAATGATTAAGAATCACTTGTAGCAAAGAGTCTTGAGCAACGAGATATGTGTGGACATGTAATCAAAACTATAGAGCGTTAATAAAATAAAGAGAAGACGACAAAATGTAACCTTGTAACCTGCATACACCAAACACTACACCGTAAAATAACTGAGATCCCACATGAAGCATTCACACATTACATTATACACAGCGTATATCCCAAAACTGATATAAGAGACCAACAAACATAAGCTCCAAAATCGATACCCGAGACCAAAAGACAAAAACTGGTGAGTCACTCCCTACTGTACTCTGATTTTCCTGGATATGTCACCCATCTCTCCCAAGATATATTGACCATTTACACCTTTTTGATATCCAATTAAACGCTCTCATTTGAATCTCTTGATATATGTCAACTTCTTTCAATCTGTTTGCACTAAACACATATATATTGAACCAAAACGCAGAGATAAATAACCATCAAATACAGTATATATCAGCAAATTATTAACCCCAACACTTCCTTATACAATAAGAAAAGAAACAACCATATTCAGTGTATATCAATTAACATTCATCGCACCTAATAATATTCTAATGTTACATTTATCAATTCTGAACACTAACACATGAAAGTTTAATATAGTAACATCCTTTATATATACAGTGCATTATTCATAACCTAGCCTAAATGAAATGTTAAACCACATCCTTCAATTACCCTCTAATAAGTATATAAAATATATAATATTGTTGCTGAAAATTTTTCCACCTAAAGCAAAAGAATTTGTAATATATAATCAGAATTTACTCTTAGTATATTTAAATTCTCAAGTATTAATAAACATCACAATGAGTAATAAGTGTAAATAAATTAATAAACATCACAATGAGTAATATTCAATTGTTTTGGAATAAGTAATATATATTATACATCACAGTGAACACTATTAATCAAACTTGAAATTTTTAATAAATAATCAGTAACAGTCATCATTTACAGCTTAATAACAATTGTTAAATATAAAGTAAGACTTTTCTAAAGTTCTACTTACGATATTATTCATACTAATAAAAGACTTAAATTGCTTGCGGTTTTTAAACAAAACCTGATCGTTTCTGTAGTTTTTTAACTTCTTTTTGGCTTTGAAATTTGTAACATTTATATGTATAAGGTAATAAGCATTACAATGAATAATATTGAATACATTTGAAACCAGGCATAATTCATTTTTCATCTAGCTTAGTTTATCGAGTATTAAGTGTAAATCACTTAACAATCATCAGAGTGAATATTACACATTATCTTTGGAATCACATACTAACAATATTAAGCATCATGGTGAATAAATTTGTTTGTAAATTATATGATTATTCAGTGTAAATCATATAACAAGCACCAGAGTGAATATTATCATCAAATTTGTTTGTAATCAGTACAGTTATTATCTACAACTAACAACCAATTCTTAAATATATAAACACATTCAAACCTACTACACAGAACACATATCTAATTATTTCCAATTTCTGAAAATTCTAATATGACCCAAATAACCACTATTTTTATGTATAGCATGCACATATGAAGAACCAGCCCATAACTAATATGACCCAAATAACCACCTATTTTACTTATAACTGGCACAAATTAAGTGATTTTGTCCATGATCTCTAAGTGACCAAATGTACTGAAATACGTTTCAAACTTATCCAATTATGTACACATGTAATAAATAGACTATAACACATTTGATATCCAATTTTAAAGCAGTGAAGCATTTACAATTCACCATGCACTGTTAGTATTCATCACACACAATTTTAATCCTAGTGCTCAGCAAACAAAATTTTTAACAAACTAATAATATTTTTGTTGTAAAATTAATACTAAATTCGGTAGTTAGATTCTCATATTGATACCAAACGTCAATTTTACACCAAAGATAACATAATTGATCTATATTAATATATCACATTAATATGAAAAAGCCCAAAATTGCAAACTATTATTTACCTGAATGTTGTTGAATAACATAAGTGTGTTGTAGCATCATCATATACTCCAATATTCAGTATTTATACTGATTTTGTTTTCTTCAAATCCTAGACATCAATGTCACCAAGTTCGTCAATTCTGATGTGTTCGTCCTGTTTCTTCAATTTTCTGATGATGATGATTCTTCAAAATTTCAATCGAATCTTATGTTTTTTTTATACCGAATCCATTTCGTTTATTGATTTCAATCGATTGATTTGTATGTATTTTGTTAGCTGCTGTATATTTGCCCTAATTTTGGAAAAATGAGCGTTTTTTTTTTTTGCCAGGTTTAATTTTATCTTATTGTAATATGTGAGTGTAAAATGACCAAAATGCCCATCCGCGATTTTCTTTAAATGAAGTGATCCAAGGGTTAAGATTAATTTCCCCCTTTCCCCAAGATCAACACTTCCCCATAGATCCTTCCCCTATATATATATATATATATATATATATATATATATATATATATATATATATATATATATATATATATATATATATATATATTAAATATTAAATGTGTTAAGTAACAAATTGTACAATATAATTAATTAAAATGTACAATATATATCATCCCAGATTCATTTTAAATAAAATGAAAAAATTTATTTCAGATAAACGTATAACTTTTGTAGAAGAGCATACATAATGCGCTCATGTGTATGTTACGAATGACAATATATAGATGTTGAGATGATATTAGATAATATTTAAATAAATTAAACGTGAAAAGTGAGTAAATATTAGATATTAATATTTAAATAAATTAAACGTGAAAAGTGAGACAACGTAATTATTATTAACCAATAATAGATAACCCAATTCTATCTGAAGATTCCAAAGCCAATGTCACGCGTGACAATATTTTAAAACTTATTATTTCTTACCTATCAAACAACCATTATAAATAAGAGTAGTGTATCGATCGAACCCAAAACCACAAACACCAAATCCTCCACCTCTACTTTAACCAAAAATGGTTACCAACAAAAAAATCATCGACGAAATATCCGGCTGGCTAACATTATACGATGACGGTTCGGTTGATCGAACATGGAGCGGTCCCCCACAGTACAAGTTCCTAGTGGAACCGGTGCCACCACATGACCATTTCTTAAACGGGGTCGCCACTCGCGACATTGTAGTAGAAGACACATTTGACAAGTCTAGTCTTTCCGTACGACTCTATCTACCCGAAACTACTACACCAAATAATGCCCCAATATTACTTCACTTATATGGTGGGGGATTTTGCATAGCCCAACCTGATTGGTTCATGTATTATAACATTTACACTCGAATATGCCGTGCAACTGGAGCTATTATCGTGTCCCCATATCTCCGTCATGCACCCGAACACCGTCTCCCTGCCGCAGTCGATGATGGCTACACGACGCTTCTCTGGCTCCGTGATTTAGCTACAAATAAGTTCCATGATCCATGGCTATCTTGTCATGGAGACTTTACCCGGGTCTTTCTAATAGGAGATAGCTCTGGTGGAAACTTGGTACATCAAGTGGCTAAGAAAGCTGTGAAAGAGAGTCTCGACCCGTTGAGAGTCGTTGGAGCGATCCCAATACACCCGGGATTTGTCCGGTCAACGAGAAGTAAGTCGGAGTTGGAAAAACCCGAGTCAACTTTTTTGACTCTACATATGTTGGATAAGTTTATGGAATTAGGGTTACCAATAGGGAGCACGAAAGATCATCCGATAACATGTCCGATGAACGAGAACGTTACGGAGTTGAATTTGCCACCTTATATGTTATGTGTAGCGGAAATGGATCTTCTTTTTGGATACAGAAATGGAGTTTTATGAGACTATGAAGAAAGGTAATAAGGAGATTGAGTTGTTTATGAGTTATGGAATGGGACACGTTTTTTATCTCAATAAGATTGATATTGATAATGATCCACAAACGAAGGATGAAACTGAGAAGTTTGTTCAAGGGATTGCAAACTTTGTTAAACGTTACTAGATCTATATGTGATCATATCATTTGAAATAAATATGTAGATCTATATGTGATCATATCATATCATATAAATATGTAATAAATATGTAGTAACTCCATTCCAATTTAATTAATTGTTCAGTTTTTTCATTTTAATCGAGTGTTTAAATGGACATTTATGATAACTTAATTGTTTGTTGCTTGAAATATTTGTAGATCATTTTAATTTTATACTTCCTCAGTTCCTCCTTTTGTTTGGGATATAAAATACATCGAGTAAATGCATGTCAGTTTTGTTATTTATTTTAATGGAAAGTTTCAATGAACTTTTTTTAAATATAAATAATTAAAAATAATAAATGGGGTAAAATGAGAAGATTAATTATATTTAATATTTACTTTTTTGGATGTACATAATTATTAAAAGGGTATTGTTAACGATAGCCTTAAGGGCTATCAATAATCAATTTGGACACATATAAAATAATTGTACTTCAACAAAAATTCAGGTGGGGTCAACTAAAATTCAGGGGGCCATGATATTTATTATGGTAAGAGTACAAATGTTAATACATATGTTAAAGTTTTATTAACAGTCCTTAGAGTTGTCTTTATCATTTTCCTATTAATATTTATTTTGAAACGAAGCATGTAATTGATAAGTTGTTTTTATTTGGATCTCTTTATTCAAACAGATGTCGTTTGACATTTAACTTCATTTCAAATTAACAGTAGTTAGCACTTAGCACTGACTTGTAGTTGATCGTTATTTAATTTGGGTTAGTTGGCAATAAGTCATATTATCTAACCAAATGTGGGTGTGATTGAGTGATTGTGATTGCTAAGAAAAATGCTACGTATTAAACAAGAGAATAATTTTTTCGTAAGTGAGTGTATGCATTCAATTAGTAGTCTATTTCAAATTTATTTTTAGCAAAAAAAATATTATTAAAAATAAAAAATAGGATCGAAGGAGCAGGGGAGGATTGAGGGGCAGGAAGGGCAGCTTCATCCCCACCCTCCATTTTACGATCCGACCGTTTAATTATATCAATCCACGTCACTAGAGTGCGTCTTTTGCAAACTCATTTGGGCGAAGGGACTTAAATGCAAATAATGTTAAATTAGTTTTGGGTGGAGGGACTCAAATGCAATTTACATTACATGAGGTGAGGGGGTAAATTAGGGCACCTTCTTTTCTTTTGGTCACCTTCTTCACTTTCTCTCTTTACAAAAAACACACACAACACATAAACACTCTCTACACACACTAGCGCGCGTGTGGGCGCGCGCGCACACACACACACACACATACACACTAACTTACACAAATCCGGTCACCATCCACCACCACCGCCATCGCCACCACAACTGCCACCACCACCTTCATCGTCTCGTCACCGTCACCTTCACCACCTTCACCGCCACCGTTCATGTTCACCGCCACTGTCCACTTTCACCGCCATCACCACCTTCACCGTTAACCTTCCCCACCACCACCACCACTACCACCTTCACGTTCACCTTCACCACCGTCCAGCTTCACCACTTTCACCGTCACCGTCCACCACCACTTTCACCGTCACCGTCCACCACCACTTTCACTTTCACCGTCACCATCCACCACCACCTTCATCGTCACCTTCCACCACCACCTTTACCATCTAGATCTATAAATATAGATGTATATCTACTTTCGGATCTAGATCTGAAAAAAGTCAATGCATTTTAGATCTAAAAGTAGATCTAAAATGCACTTTAAAGTTACTGCATTTTAGATCTAAAAGTAGATCTAGAAATAATCAACTGCATTTTATGATTATTCTACTGCATTTTACATTATAGATCTAGATTTAATTGATAGTGATCGATGATTTTTGATTAGTTATGTAGTGTATGAAATTTTTTGAATTTGTGAAATATTGAGCTTGATCTAAAAAGTAGATGTGGAAAAACCAACTGCATTTTATGATTATTCTACTGCATTTTACGTTTCTTCTACTTCATTTTACACTACTACATTTTTAATTGTAGTTCATGTGAATTATGCTAGTACTTTTCACTGCATTTTGTAGATTGTTACTGCATTTTATGTTTTTTATGATTTTTTATGTATCTGTAACGCTTAATTTTATATTTGAAATTAAACTTCTATCCGGAGGTTACCATCGTTTTCCATAATATAACACGTTTGCTTCCGCTCGGAAGGAGATCATTAATAATCTTGTGATGTACAGTTGGCATCCGTAAGGTGTTTGCTACCTTCTAGGGAATCGCCATCAAACTATTATTATCTTCCAACCTCCACCCGGAGGTTCACTCAATAATACTTCCAGGTCTAGCAGAATTTAGAGTGGGGACCATTAATCCTGGATATTCACAAGATATTTTGGATGGCTCAGATCAACTCGTAAGGAATCATTTGTTAGTGCTCAGTTGTGATTGGTCGATGTAAGATTGGAGGCTAAGGCATGATAACTATAAAAAGGCACACACTCTTCATTTTGAGGTATGTTCATCTTCTCCACAAAAACCCTAATTCCATACTCACATTTTCACAATTAAAACACAAAAATCTTACTCTCACGCCGGAGGTAGTTTACAGGGGTCACCCTTGTGCTCCACTGTGACGTGGTGTTTCTATCTGTGTTGCAGGAACACTCTAGCCGGAGATATTCAGCTGGAACTATCGAATTGGTGTACTTGTGAAGTTGGACGTACAATCAAATGGCATGACCAGTGGGACGCGACTGTAACTAAGCATTTCGAAACTTTAATCTCTTTGTTATTGAATAGTTATTCTCAAATTTAAGTTTCCAAGCTTGATATCTTTAGTTTTTGAATTTTATTTTACATTACGATGTCATTCCTGTAACACCCCAAATTTTGAGGTATTATTTTGATGCGCGAATATGTAATTATTTTAAAGTGTTATTATTTTAAGTGATATAAAATATTAGAAAACGTAAATAATTTTTTAGTTCTAGACTGTACGAGTTAAAGTGAATGAATTTTAATACAAGTATACGTATATAGCTTCATTCTTATCCCATTTTTATTTCAAAATGTTCCAGAGCTTTCATGGTGTAGAAAAAAAACCGCAGGAAGTTTAAGCAAGGGTTAATCATCAATTTCCAATCTTTGATTCAAGCTTATAATTCTCAATTCATCATCATCTTCATCCTATTCAATCTCTTGTAAGTGTTCTTTCTCCATTTTAACCTAAAAAGTGGGTTTTAATGGGTAATTGGTAGGTTATGAATAATTGATGGTTTTAATCCGAAATTAAGGCTAGAATTCAATGGAATTATGGTTAGTGAGTGTATTAGTGGAGAATTCTAACTAAATTACAACTTGAAAGTGAGGAAATTATGATTGGTGTTCTTGAGTAATTCTAAGGTTTTTGCTAAAATTGTGTGGATTGATGTTAATCAACTAAAGATGTAATTAGTGGTGTTAATAGAGTATGATTATGATGATGGAACAAGAATTGAAGTAGAAAGTTTGATAACTAGAATTTGAGTTGTTATGAATTATGAAAGGTGGTTTTCCTTTATTTAGTTAAAGAATTAAGTCAAGATATATTAAAGTGGGGAAGGGTTGAATGTGGTTATTGGTTAGTTTGATGATGATTAGACTCTAATTGTATTGTTATATTGTTATGTAATATATGTTTAGGTGTTAAAGACGTGGGAAAGCTTTCGTTAATCACTTGTTGTAAATCATCATTTAAACACCAAGGTGAGTGATATTGGGGTTAAATGGGTAATGATTGTGTATTACCGGATTGCTTCCGAGCAAGAGGTTTGCACAATCAAGTGGATTATGTTTGTTTCTTACGTTTGCTTCGATTGTGTGTGTTCCAGATTGCTTCCGAGCAAGAGGTTCATACAATCGTGTAGTGTATCGCTTGTTTCTTAAGATGTTTCTTACGCTTGTTTCATACGCGTGTATCTAGTGCTTGTATCTTCTGTTGAGAATTGTTGTTGATAATTGTTGTTAATTGTTGTTAGTTGTTGAATTATGTGGAATTACGTGGAATGAGCATATGTAGAGATTCAGTGTTGATCAGAGCTCTAACTGCGGTTAGCATAGTGTTGTTTACGAATACGTGTTTGCACGTTATTATAGCTTAGTATGCATATCGATGTGATATTGTAACAACCAGCAAATTAGGACTAGAATTAGTGCCTAATTCTTTGTAAATACATGTAATTAGTTCTGTGTTAGGCTAATTTATGTATCGGATTATATGTTGGTAAATATATACAACTTTGCGATTTGGCTTAAATCGTACGCAACTTAAATAGAATGAAATTCTATTTGATTAATACGGACGTTGGTGAACAAAGATTTATAAACAAAAATAACGCAACTATGACCGAAATGCTATTTTATAACAAATAGTAACTGCCTCGTATTACACGATTGAGACTTACACGATTTAATAACAAAAGTAATTAAATTTAATTTAAACTATTAAGGATTTAAGGAAATAATTTAAGTAAATTATTTAACAAGACTTGTGATTTTATAAATAAATATTTAACGCATAAACTACGGAGAAAACGAACACCGCACGGGATGCGGGGAACGGGAGCTGAAAATGAGGCTTTCACCTACATCTTCACCTCCCACTCTATCTTTCCTCATTTATTCTTTTCTTTCTCTTTCTTCTTTTCTTTTTCTCTCTCAACTAACAAACCAAACTACCACCACCCACTTAAATCACCAAATAACACATCAAACCTCGCCGAAACATACCACTCGTTTGGAGAAAAGTGACCACGACTACACGATCTACATTCCTATCTTTTCGGATTTTCAATCCGACACTTTGTAAGTTTTCGACAAATCCCGACATCTCTCGTTTTTGATCATTTTTACTAGATTATGGTTTAAATAGGCTTAATATGTTCATATAAGGGTTGGGTAAAAGATTTAGACCGAACGGAAACCGGAAAACTCATTTTCGGCACATTTTCCGGCCAACAGACCGCTACGTCGCACCTGGCCAGGGGCCTCTGCGACGTCGCGACCTACGTCGCACAAAAACCTCAACGTCGCACTAGCGACGCAGCCTATTACGTCGCATTAACTTGCGGACGTCGCACGTAGCGACGTAGACTTTAACGTCGCAAACCGAACCAACGTCGCATTAGCGACGTCGCCCCCTATGTCGCATTGATTTGCGAAGGTCGCATCATGCGACGTGTAACACCCCAATTTTATCAGGAATTTAATTTCGTATACGAATATAATTTTATTACGAAGTAATATTGGATAAATAATACGATACAATAGAAAACGTAAAACAAATTATCAGTTCCAGACTGTAAAATAATAGGGGTTTAATATGATGAGTCAGATAGATACGTGGAGAGTTTAGAGGTTTCTTCATTTGTTTTAACAACTCAAAAATAAACACAGAGAACTAGAAAATACGCAGGAACCATTCCTTCACTCAATCTTCAAATTAAACCTAAATCAAGCTTGAGGAACTTCAATTAATCATCTTCTCTTCATATCTAATCATTGTAAGTATTGATTTCTTAAGGTTTTAACCTAGTTTTTTGGGATTTTAATGGGTTTCCATGGGGTTATGATTAATTAGTAAAATTAATACGAATTTAGGATTAGGAATTGTTAAAATTGTTGTTTATGAGTGTTCTTGAGCTAGTTAATGATTAAATTACAACCCAAAAGTGATAAATATGATTAATTGGTTACGGGTGTTCTTGTGTAATTATGGGTTTTTGATTAATTATGTATGAATTAGTGTTAAATAGCTAAAAGTGTGAATTATGATACAATTAGAGTATAAGAACTAAGATGGAACATGAATTAAGTGATGTTGTTCATAAATGGATTAGTTGAATCAAAGTGGGGGAGTTATCATATAGAGGTTATTAGTTTAAATTAATGAATTCTAGAGATTTAAATGTGTTGTTGTGTGTTGTATGATTAGGTGTTAAAGAGTTGGGCAATTCATCAATTGTAGTATCTTGTGAATCATCAATCGAAGACAAAGGTGAGTAGTATAAGGATTAATCAAGTAAGTGGTTGTATGTGTTTCCGGATTACTTCCGAGTAAGAGGATCATACAACCCTGTGAAGTTAATCGTGCTTTATTGTTTAAATTGTTACTTGTGAAGTGTTATGTTATGAATTGATTGTACATGTTACCGGATAGCTTCCGAGCTAGAGGTGGGTACAATCAAGTGAAGATTAAGTGTATTACTTGTATATGATTATAGTGACATGAATTGTGGTTGTACATGTTACCGGATAGCTTCCGAGCTAGAGGTGGGTACAATCATAAGTTAGTGATATGAAGCTTATGAAGTTTATGATATAGAGTTGCTAGTTTTACTAGCATAGTGTTTATGTAGCTATGTTATGTATTATTTGGTTAAGTTGCTTATATGCTCACTAAGCAAAAGTGCTTATTGTTTAAGTGTTTCAATGTTTTAGGTGGAAGTGGACAAGGAAAGGGGAAGACGGTTTAAGGGGATAGCGTGGATTGCTTAAAGTTAGTGTATGGCAAGTTTCTCTTTTATGTCGTTTGGATATACTTGTGTAAAATCGCCCTTTTAGACTTGTTTTAAAAGTGGGTCATGGTGAGCCATGACTTATGCATTTTTGAAATAGGTTGACTTGAAAGTCAACACAATTGTAAATGATGTAAATTATGGTCCTAAAGTTTTAATGTTAGTGGTTGAATTTAAATAGTGTTTATGAAAGGGATTCATAGGTGGAAATAGTCAAAATGTATTTTCAATGGATTTGGAGTGTTGACATGTAGTCAAGCACTTCATTGGTCAATTATGGGTTGTGATTGGCTAGTGAATGGGTCAAAATAGCCCTTATGGGCCAACGGGTCAAAAAGTGTCAAATTGGGTCATTAACGACCCAAGTGAGTAAAACGAGTTAGACCAAGGGTATGAAACTTTGGTCGATTGATTTAAGTTTGTTTTGGTATATATGTTAAGTGGTTAAAAGCTCAACATCTCAGCCTTCATGGTTTGAGATTTGGTTAGTGCACTAAAATGGTCATTTTATTGTCAAAATTGGTCATACGTCCGTTTTCTCGATAAACGCGTATTTTGAAAAAGTGTAAAAAGTGAAAGTTTCATTTTGGCATATTGGAGGTGCCTGCAAAATTTGGTGGTCTAACTCGTAACGAGTAAAAAGTTATGCGCGTTTGAAATTCGTATTTGGGTATTAGTTGTGCAGCCCTGATTCCCGGGGAATGGGAGTCATTCCTGGGGAATCCGTATCTAAATGTTAACAGCAAGCCTGATTCCTGGGGAATGGGAGTCATTCCTGGGGAATCACTTGTAATTTCAACATTTTCTTATTCGAGTCCTTATTTGATTGAGGGAATGATATAACGAGTCTATAATGTCATATTTTAGACGTGGGACCTTACTATAAAAAAAAAATGTTCATGAATTTGGGGCGTTTCAAGTTGGTATCAGAGCGATAGTTTAAGAGAATTATGTAATCCACATTAGGATTGCGTAGTCTTAAACTATTATGAATGCATGATTATGTTTTTATATGATTTCAAGATTTGTGTTATGACTGATTGTGTTTAAGGGTAATGAATAGAAGTGTGTGGTAAGTCTAATATGATTTCGTCTGGCCAACGAAATTAATATTATACTATTGCACATGGGTGATTCATAGCACTTAATCGTAATGCAGATTAGGGGAGAATTGTTTTGATAAATTGTGCATGAAGATTAATTGTTGTTTATATTATGTGAAGGTTGAAGGTATTAACTGAATTGTTGATTTTGTGTTAGATGGATGATACTAAGAATACCAGTGAACGTTCTCCCCCGCGTGAGGAGAACTGAAATTTGACTCATGAGGAAGAAATAATGATAAAGAATATAGTTGGACAATCTCTAGAAGCCTTTACCCTAACGATGATTACTATAATAGAAAACATGTTGACCGAGAGATTTAGTGAGTTTGAAAGACAACATATAGTTCCCTTAAGAAATGTTGGAACATCCTCAACCCATGTAGAGACGAATAAAGAGAAAGAGAAGTTTGAGTATAAGAGTTTTGCTACGTGTAATCCACCTGAGTTTAGTGGAGAGTTAAACCCAGTTATTAGTAATCGTTGGATCAGTGAACTCGAGGAGACATTTTTGTTGTGTAAGTGTCCGGATGAGTCAAAAGTGATATTTGCAGCTCATCAACTTAAGAAAGATGCTCATGAGTGGTGGAATTCTCAGTTAGAGACGTATGGTTCTGAAATAGCTTCAAGGTTTACTTGGGATAAGTTTAAAGAGATATTTAGAGAGGAATTTTCACCACATGCAGAATTAGAGAAGTTAAAGGGAGAATTTTTAGCGATTGAGCATGGAAGTAAGTCGGTTGCAGAGTATTCTAAGGTATTCCATGAGAAAGCTAGGTTTTGTCCTGAGTACACCTCTAATCCTAAGTTGTTGACCGACCACTTCTATCGTCATCTCAACCTAGAGATTCGTGAATCCATTGACCCACTTGTTTATAATACCATTGCCAAAATCTTGAATAGAGCATTAATGCGTGAGAAGGATTTGCAAGCTAGAGTTGCTGAATCAGTGAGTAAGAGAAAGGTAGAACACACCACTTCACCATCTTCTGTATCTAAGAAAGTACGTTTTGAGGAAACCATTCCACAACCACAACCATTACAACAAGTTAGTTCTCAAACTCAACCAAGAGAGATACCCCCATGTGAGAAATGTGGTAGGAAGCATACAGGAGAGTGCAGATGTTTTAAGTGTGGTAGACCTGGGCATATGGCATCGAATTGCCCAAGCCCTCTTCGTTTATGTTATTATTGTTTTAAGGAAGATCATATTCAGGCTGATTGTCCGGACAAAGCTAGAGATAGACGTAAGAGGATGGAAGAGAAAGTAGCAATGACAGTTCCAAAGCCAAAAGCTCGTGCTTATCAGATAACTGAGGGAGAGGTGAAGGAGTCATCAGATGTGACGTCAGGTACCTATATTTTAAAATTCTACACCTGCATACATTTATTGACTCTGACACCGTTGAATCTTTAGTGTTCCTGTTGCTATGTATGTTTAAGTATTCTTAAGGTTTGACTAGGATATATTATGTACCTAGAATGTTCGTGAGGACACGAACAGTTTAAGTGGGGGAGAGTTGTAACACCCCAATTTTATCAGGAATTTAATTTCGTATACGAATATAATTTTATTACGAAGTAATATTGGATAAATAATACGATACAATAGAAAACGTAAAACAAATTATCAGTTCCAGACTGTAAAATAATAGGGGTTTAATATGATGAGTCAGATAGATACGTGGAGAGTTTAGAGGTTTCTTCATTTGTTTTAACAACTCAAAAATAAACACAGAGAACTAGAAAATACGCAGGAACCATTCCTTCACTCAATCTTCAAATTAAACCTAAATCAAGCTTGAGGAACTTCAATTAATCATCTTCTCTTCATATCTAATCATTGTAAGTATTGATTTCTTAAGGTTTTAACCTAGTTTTTTGGGATTTTAATGGGTTTCCATGGGGTTATGATTAATTAGTAAAATTAATACGAATTTAGGATTAGGAATTGTTAAAATTGTTGTTTATGAGTGTTCTTGAGCTAGTTAATGATTAAATTACAACCCAAAAGTGATAAATATGATTAATTGGTTACGGGTGTTCTTGTGTAATTATGGGTTTTTGATTAATTATGTATGAATTAGTGTTAAATAGCTAAAAGTGTGAATTATGATACAATTAGAGTATAAGAACTAAGATGGAACATGAATTAAGTGATGTTGTTCATAAATGGATTAGTTGAATCAAAGTGGGGGAGTTATCATATAGAGGTTAGTTTAAATTAATGAATTCTAGAGATTTAAATGTGTTGTTGTGTGTTGTATGATTAGGTGTTAAAGAGTTGGGCAATTCATCAATTGTAGTATCTTGTGAATCATCAATCGAAGACAAAGGTGAGTAGTATAAGGATTAATCAAGTAAGTGGTTGTATGTGTTTCCGGATTACTTCCGAGTAAGAGGATCATACAACCCTGTGAAGTTAATCGTGCTTTATTGTTTAAATTGTTACTTGTGAAGTGTTATGTTATGAATTGATTGTACATGTTACCGGATAGCTTCCGAGCTAGAGGTGGGTACAATCAAGTGAAGATTAAGTGTATTACTTGTATATGATTATAGTGACATGAATTGTGGTTGTACATGTTACCGGATAGCTTCCGAGCTAGAGGTGGGTACAATCATAAGTTAGTGATATGAAGCTTATGAAGTTTATGATATAGAGTTGCTAGTTTTACTAGCATAGTGTTTATGTAGCTATGTTATGTATTATTTGGTTAAGTTGCTTATATGCTCACTAAGCAAAAGTGCTTATTGTTTAAGTGTTTCAATGTTTTAGGTGGAAGTGGACAAGGAAAGGGGAAGACGGTTTAAGGGGATAGCGTGGATTGCTTAAAGTTAGTGTATGGCAAGTTTCTCTTTTATGTCGTTTGGATATACTTGTGTAAAATCGCCCTTTTAGACTTGTTTTAAAAGTGGGTCATGGTGAGCCATGACTTATGCATTTTTGAAATAGGTTGACTTGAAAGTCAACACAATTGTAAATGATGTAAATTATGGTCCTAAAGTTTTAATGTTAGTGGTTGAATTTAAATAGTGTTTATGAAAGGGATTCATAGGTGGAAATAGTCAAAATGTATTTTCAATGGATTTGGAGTGTTGACATGTAGTCAAGCACTTCATTGGTCAATTATGGGTTGTGATTGGCTAGTGAATGGGTCAAAATAGCCCTTATGGGCCAACGGGTCAAAAAGTGTCAAATTGGGTCATTAACGACCCAAGTGAGTAAAACGAGTTAGACCAAGGGTATGAAACTTTGGTCGATTGATTTAAGTTTGTTTTGGTATATATGTTAAGTGGTTAAAAGCTCAACATCTCAGCCTTCATGGTTTGAGATTTGGTTAGTGCACTAAAATGGTCATTTTATTGTCAAAATTGGTCATACGTCCGTTTTCTCGATAAACGCGTATTTTGAAAAAGTGTAAAAAGTGAAAGTTTCATTTTGGCATATTGGAGGTGCCTGCAAAATTTGGTGGTCTAACTCGTAACGAGTAAAAAGTTATGCGCGTTTGAAATTCGTATTTGGGTATTAGTTGTGCAGCCCTGATTCCCGGGGAATGGGAGTCATTCCTGGGGAATCCGTATCTAAATGTTAACAGCAAGCCTGATTCCTGGGGAACGGGAGTCATTCCTGGGGAATCACTTGTAATTTCAACATTTTCTTATTCGATTCCTTATTTGATTGAGGGAATGATATAACGAGTCTATAATGTCATATTTTAGACGTGGGACCTTACTATAAAAAAAAAATGTTCATGAATTTGTGGCGTTTCACGACGTACCTGCCTACGTCGCACCTTACGTCGCTTGCAACGTCGCATGCTACGTCGCACAAACCAGAACCTTGAAAACTCACATTTTCACTAAGTGTCGAACTTTTACAACCTCAAATCCTTATACGATACGACCTAACAATCATAATAAAACATACTTTCCTATTACAATTACTCTAATTTGCATGTTGAATGATAAACTTTAAATATAACAAATCACCAACGGGCCGTATACTTTGATACGAACGCGAACAAACCAACATTTAAACACAACGGGTTGTATGAACAACTAGCCTAGATGGTCTTGCGAGACATCTACTTACTTAACCTTACGTGTTTAGGCACTAGAAGGTTACGGGTTCGGAGAACCTACTTGCTTTACTACTACTTGCTAGTTACCACTGCTCGACTCAGGTGAGTCTTACAGCCCCACTTTTACTGTTTTATACTTGGGGTGAGATACTTAGCAACTGTTTTACGTATGAACACAATGTACTGAACTGAAAATATTACTGATTACAAACAAACGCATGAGTTACTTTTATCCACTGAAAGCCTCCTAATCGTAAGTTGTTAGTTATGGACTTAAGCGCGATTACTAATAGATGGATCCATTTGGGACTGACAATCCCTGTCTGGAGTGGTAGCGCCACCACGTACTGATTTACACGTAGAAACAGACATATTAGTATTTGTTACATATGAGTGTGCGGATAGCACTCACGGGGGTACGTGATATATTCACACTACACGGTTAAGCTTCAACTTATGAGCTCATGGCACTGTACTGGTTTACTGATTTACTTACTTTGCTTGATAGCAATACGGGTACATACTTGTGGTTCATAACACCTACTTATTACTAAACCTGTGAGATTCACCAACCTTTTTGGTTGACACTTTTTAGCTTTGTATCTCAGGTACACTTACGGAGTAGGATTACTCCAGGATTACTAGCTAGAGTCGCATGATTTACAAACTGCATTTAACGGAGATTCTTTGGCATTATCTTTTGTAACTATGGTGATGTAATAGAATCTCCCGCTATACGCGTGGGCTCTAGGGAATTACATTTTGTATACGAAAACCTACGGTTTTCAAACGATTATTAATTATGAAATGTAACTATTTTACAAACGTCTCATTTAGAGGTCGTTTACTATTAATCTTGTGCTTTGTATATTGATTAGTAACACCCAATGTATGCTTCCGCAAATCGCTAAATTTGGGGGTGTTACAGATTGGTATCAGAGCCTAAGGTTATAGTGAACTAGGTTGCATTTAGTGGGCCTAGACTATGACCGTTAGGCATTATTTCCTTACTAGGCATGATTGGTTAAGGAATTACAACATACGACTTTAATTTAACATAGCCTGATCAACTATGTACAATTAAGGAAAGATGATGTAAGGTCTGAAATGGTTATGTTGAGCCGGAATACATTAGTGACCCTGATCTCGAGAGAACCGAGACTTAAACATGTTTATGCTAGACACTCAATAGGCTATATTATATAGGAACTATATGAATATAGGCCTTAATCTTACTAACGCTTTGTCTCAGAAATGGCAAACATCCCATCCAATTCATCTCGTACTCAATCCGGGTCGCAGAACCCAAGGGTAGCAAGGAGGAACAACAGGTTGCCTCGAGCTGGCCCGTACTCTACTCACTTCACCTTGCCGGCCTTAGCAGCTAGGGTGAACCAACACGAGCAACGACTTCGCACCATGGATGTCGTGTTGCAGGAAACAAACGAAAACTGGAGACTTACATCACTGGAGCGCATCGAACAAGTCTCTGAGGATCACGAAACCACCGTTAATAATGTGGACGTTCTTTTCAACAAAGTGGTGGAGATAAGCGTGGAAACCGCTCTTTTGAAACACAGACTTGATGAGTGTGAACAACGCTCACGGGAAACGGAAGAATCTAACCACGGATTGGTACAGCGACTAGCATTAGCTGAAGACAATGCTCGACAAGCCAGCAGACTTGCAAATACTGTGGATCGTCTCATCGAAATGATGGAGCAGATTAACCTACGTTAAGACTAGCATAGTCTCCGTTTTGTAAACTATCCTGTAATCTAGTAACTATCTAAGCGCTACTCTATGTTTCAGTCGGATGTAACAATTCCCGACACCTTTTGTAATACATCCGCAGGATGTAACCTTTGAACTCGTATCATCTATCAAATATTTCTTGCTGTTTCGACTCATATTAATTGCCATAATTCTTTTCATATTGATGTTATGTATTACCACCTTTATACATGTACATCTGAAATAAATGCAACTTTCTTACAAAATCTCATGTATCTTCATTTCTTTTATTGAAGAATCATGCCGCCAAAGTCAAGACCTTACACTGATGCTCAGATCACGTCTCTCATAACCCAGGCTGTTACTGAAGCCTTGGCTCGGAATACTCCACCTAACTCCACAAGAAGCAGCAATGCCGCTGAAACCTCTGCTGCCAAACCTTGTTCATACAAGGATTTTCAAAACTGTAAACCCTTGAGCTTCAAGGGAACCGAAGGAGCCATCGGACTTATCAGATGGTTCGAAAAGATGGAATCCGTTTTCCGCATCAGCAAATGTGCGGAGGACGACAAAGTCAAATTCTCCACCTGCACCCTCGAAGATGGTGCCCTCTCGTGGTGGAATTCCTATACCCAGTCCGTGGGGATTGACACCGCCTATCTACTCCCTTGGGAGGATCTGAAGAAAATGCTCACGGATGAGTATTGCCCGTCCGAACAACTTCACAAGCTGGACGAAGAGTTCTGGAACTTAAAAGTGCAAGGAACTGATATCGTTGGATACACCACCAGATTCCAACAACTCACCGTCCTTCGCCCAGCTATGGCAGGTACTGGGCCCGACAAGATTAAGAAATACATCCGTGGCCTCCCGGAACCCGTCCGGGGAAACGTCGCCTCATCAAACCAAACCACCCTTCATGGTGCCATCCGGTTGGCCCATGAACTTCTAGCTATGAATGAGGACCCAGAACTACCCACTCCATCCTCCAACAGCAATAAACGAAAATGGTCCGACAACCACAACAACCACCAAACCAAGAAACCCGAGACCATTAAAGCCTACACCTCCAGTTCTGATGACAAGGGAGCGTACAAGGGAACCAAGCCCTATTGCTCAAAGTGCCAACGACACCACCATGGTTCGTGTCCCTGTAGCAAGTGTAAGAGATTTGGACACTTGGCTAAGGACTGTAGATCAAACACCACTGACACCAACACCTCTGCACCAAAGACCTGTTATGGGTGCAACGGTACGGGGCATTTCAAGAAAGACTGCCCGAAGCTGAACAACAACAACAACAGGAATAACAACAATGCTCGAGGAAGAGCTTTTGTGCTGAAATCTGGGGAAGCCCGTCAAGACCCGAATGTGGTCACGGGTACGTTTCTTCTCAACAACTTGACTGCCTCTGTATTATTTGATACTGGTGCTGATAAGAGCTTTATTTCCGATGAGTTTTATACATTTCTTGACACTGCACCTATTGCCTTAGATTCTAAGTACACAATAGAATTGGCAAACGGAAAACTTATTGAGGCCAACAGTGTGATACCTAATTGCACTTTGAACTTAGCTAACGAGCTCTTTTCCATTGACTTGATACCTGTCGAAATCGGCAGCTTTGACATCATCGTCGCTATGGATTGGTTGTCCAAGTATCGAGCCGAAATCGTTTGTTTTGAGAAAATTGTACGCATTCCTCTTGTCACCGGTGGAACTTTGAGCATACAAGGGGAGACCGGTGGGACGAGAATAAATATCATTTCTTGCATGAAAACCCGAAAATACTTGAGAAAAGGGTACCAGGCAATCCTCGCACACGTTTTGGAGAAAAAGTCGGTGGAGAAGCGACTCGAGGATGTGCCTATTGTTCGAGACTTCCCAGAAGTCTTTCCTGAAGACTTGCCTGGCCTACCGCCAACTAGACAAGTCGAATTCTCTATTGATCTTGTGCCCGGTGCAGCACCCGTGGCACGAGCCCCTTACCGACTAGCCCCATCCGAACTTCAGGAGTTGTCTACTCAGTTACAGGAACTCTTGGACAAGGGATTTATTCGACCAAGTTCCTCACCTTGGGGAGCTCCGGTCCTGTTTGTGAAAAAGAAAGACGGTTCTTTCCGCATGTGCATCGACTACCGTGAACTCAACAAATTGACTGTCAAGAACCGTTACCCACTTCCTCGCATCGATGACCTGTTCGACCAACTTCAGGGGTCGAGTTTCTACTCAAAGATCGATCTACGGTCAGGTGATCACCAACTCCGAGTTCGTGATGAAGATATTCCAAAAACGGCTTTCCGAACTCGCTACGGGCATTATGAATTCCAAGTGATGCCATTCGGCTTAACCAACGCACCGGCTGTATTCATGGACCTTATGAATCGGGTGTGCAAACCTTACCTTGACAAGTTTGTTATCGTCTTTATCGATGACATCTTGATTTACTCGCGCACTGAACAAGAACACGCGCAACACCTGAAAACTATCCTAGAGCTGCTCAAACACGAAGAGTTATACGCCAAATTCTCTAAGTGTGAGTTCTGGATGCAAACCGTTCAATTCCTTGGACACGTCATTGACAGTCAAGGGATTCATGTCGATCCTTCAAAAATCAAGGCTATCAAGTGTTGGCAAGCACCTACTACACCGACCGAGGTACGCCAATTCTTAGGACTCGCCGGATATTACAGGCGATTCATTGAGAATTTTTCGAAAATAGCCCTACCTCTCACTGCACTGACTCAAAAAGAAAAGAAGTTCGATTGGACTGACAAACAGGAGTCAGCTTTCCAGCTACTAAAACAAAAACTCTGCAGTGCACCTATCTTATCCTTACCCGAAGGCAACGACGACTTCGTGGTATACTGTGATGCTTCACACCAAGGTCTTGGTTGCGTGTTGATGCAACGAGACAAGGTTATCGCTTACGCCTCTCGACAACTCAAGGTCCACGAAAAGAATTACACAACTCATGACCTAGAGTTGGGGGCTGTCGTATTCGCTCTGAAAATCTGGAGACACTACTTATACGGTACCAAGTGTACAATCTTTACCGACCATAAAAGTCTTCAACATATCTTCGATCAAAAGGATCTCAACATGAGGCAACGTCGATGGGTCGAGTTGCTTACTGATTACGACTGCGAAATCCGCTATCATCCGGGCAAGGCAAATGTTGTTGCCGATGCCTTGAGCCGAAAAGAACGAGTGAAACCACTTCGAGTTCGAGCTCTCAGTATGACCATTCACAACGACCTTATCAATCAAACTCTCACCGCTCAACTCGAAGCACTCAAACCAGAAAACTTGATAAACGAGGTCTTACGGGGCATGGACAAACAATTTGAAACCAAACCTAACGGGGCCAAATACTTTTCGAATCGAATCTGGTTACCAAGTTTTGGGAACCTGCGAGACTTGGTGATGGATGAAGCTCACAAGTCTAAATACTCTATACACCCCGGTGCCGACAAAATGTATCACGGCATCAAGGAAATGTATTGGTGGCCCAACATGAAATCTGACATTGCAACCTATGTTGGCAAGTGTCTTACTTGTTCCAAAGTTAAAGCTGAACACCAGAAACCTTCCGGTTTGCTACAACAACCTGAAATACCACAATGGAAATGGGAGCAGATCACCATGGATTTCATCACTAAACTCCCGAAAACTTCTAACGGTTGCGATACCATTTGGGTGATCGTTGACCGACTCACTAAATCTGCTCATTTCCTAGCCATCAAAGAAACTGATAAGATGGAACGTTTGACACGAATCTACCTGAAAGAGATCGTGTCAAGACACGGCGTGCCCATCTCAATCATCTCCGACCGAGATGCTCGATTCACTTCTCGCTTCTGGCAGTCACTGCAAAAATCTCTTGGTACTCGTCTGGATATGAGTACGGCTTACCATCCTCAAACCGACGGCCAGAGCGAACGAACCATACAAACACTGGAAGACATGCTACGAGCCTGCGTAGTTGACTTCGGGAAAAAGTGGGAAAATCACCTACCGTTGTGCGAGTTCTCGTACAACAACAGTTATCACACCAGCATAAAGGCTGCACCCTTCGAGGCACTGTACGGTCGTAAGTGCCGGTCACCTATCTGTTGGACTAAGGTGGGGGATACACAACTCACCGGTCCAGAAATCGTACATGAAACAACTGAAAAGATCGTCGGCATACAAAACCGACTAAAAGCCGCGCGTGATCGTCAGAAAAGCTATGTTGACGTGAGACGCAAACACCTTGAGTTCCAAGTAGGGGACAAGGTACTTCTCAAAGTGGCACCGTGGAAAGGTGTCATTCGATTCGGAAAACGAGGCAAACTAAATCCTAGATACATCGGACCATTCGAAATCCTTGAAAAGATTGGTCCAGTGGCATACCGCCTGCAACTTCCTGCTGAGCTTAGCAGCGTTCACAACACATTCCACATTTCTAATCTAAAGAAATGTCTGTCTGACGAGACACTGATGATACCGCTCGACGAAATTCAAATCGATGATAAACTTCATTTTGTCGAGGAACCTATGGAAATCATGGACCGCGAGGTCAAACAACTAAAACAGAGTCGTATTCCCATCGTAAAAGTCATGTGGAATTCTAGACGTGGTCCTGAATTCACCTGGGAACGGAAAGACCAAATGCGACAGAAATACCCACATCTCTTCCCAGACAACGCACCGACCGTGCAATCGAACTAATTTCGGGACGAAATTCTTTTAACAAGGGGAGAATGTAACAACCGGCAAATTAGGACTAGAATTAGTGCCTAATTCTTTGTAAATACATGTAATTAGTTCTGTGTTAGGCTAATTTATGTATCGGATTATATGTTGGTAAATATATACAACTTTGCGATTTGGCTTAAATCGTACGCAACTTAAATAGAATGAAATTCTATTTGATTAATACGGACGTTGGTGAACAAAGATTTATAAACAAAAATAACGCAACTATGACCGAAATGCTATTTTATAACAAATAGTAACTGCCTCGTATTACACGATTGAGACTTACACGATTTAATAACAAAAGTAATTAAATTTAATTTAAACTATTAAGGATTTAAGGAAATAATTTAAGTAAATTATTTAACAAGACTTGTGATTTTATAAATAAATATTTAACGCATAAACTACGGAGAAAACGAACACCGCACGGGATGCGGGGAACGGGAGCTGAAAATGAGGCTTTCACCTACATCTTCACCTCCCACTCTATCTTTCCTCATTTATTCTTTTCTTTCTCTTTCTTCTTTTCTTTTTCTCTCTCAACTAACAAACCAAACTACCACCACCCACTTAAATCACCAAATAACACCATCAAACCTCGCCGAAACATACCACTCGTTTGGAGAAAAGTGACCACGACTACACGATCTACATTCCTATCTTTTCGGATTTTCAATCCGACACTTTGTAAGTTTTCGACAAATTCCGACATCTCTCGTTTTTGATCATTTTTACTAGATTATGGTTTAAATAGGCTTAATATGTTCATATAAGGGTTGGGTAAAAGATTTGGACCGAACGGAAACCGGAAAACTCATTTTCGGCACATTTTCCGGCCAACAGACCGCTACGTCGCACCTGGCCAGGGGCCTCTGCGACGTCGCGACCTACGTCGCACAAAAACCTCAACGTCGCACTAGCGACGCAGCCTATTACGTCGCATTAACTTGCGGACGTCGCACGTAGCGACGTAGACTTTAACGTCGCTGTAACACCTGCATAATTAGGATAATTAATTATGCCTAATTGTTTGTAACTAGTTGTAATTAGTATGTAATAGGACTAATTACAGGCTCTATTTGTATATATATATAAGGTGATTTATATATATGTGTGTGTACTTACGCGATTTGGATAAATCGTGCGAATTAACCGGACGGAGTCCGACACAGTTTACTTGGACGTTGGTGACAGAAATTTACTTAAATAATGAGAACGTATTTTGTTATATAAAATACGCAACCGAACGAGCATTATTTATATATTATCGCGACGACATTTTAACTAACGCAACAAAACGTAATAAACGGGACTTAATAATTAAAATATTGCGACAAATGTTTTACTATAAATTTCAAAGTATTTTTATTTAAATACTTTAGTTATATTTTAAAAATATAAACGTTTGGTTCAATATTAAAAACTAGTGATTAAACGATTAGGACACGGAGTCAACACTGGGTTTTGGGGAGTATTTTCCCCTCCTTTCTCCTTTGGATCAGCCTACACCCTTTTCCCCTCCTCACTTTTCCTTTCATTTTCACTTCTCCAAAAACACACACACCTCAAAAACACTCTCACTAAAAATACTATCAAATTTTCGACATCAAATCTCGACCACGAAAATTACATATTCGGAATCACCATCACGAGTGGAGCAAGAATATCAAGACCGTTTTCATCATCTCATCCTCCATTTAGCTCGATTTGCAAAAGTAAGAAATTCCTAAAATCTTAGATCTATTCAATTTGGTGTAATGTTTTGATGTTTTGATGTGTACACAACTTAGATATAACCTAATACATGAAGAATACACGATTTTATAGCTCAAAAATGAGTTAGATTTGCGTTTTTGGTCAGAAAATCACGAAACCCGAAAGTTTCTGGACTGATGTTCATCTTTGCGACACAATGTTTGTGTCGCATACTATGTCGCATAAACCATGTTGTGTCGTATTTTATGTCGTACTCTGTGTCGTACCTTTGTGTCGTAAACATTATACGACACAACCCTTATGTCGCTATTGAATTAGCATCACAAGCTTTTGCGACACAACCACTGTGTCGCAGAGATCTTGTGTCGCATCCTTCATGCGACACAACCCTTGTGTCGCATATAAACCCTTGTGTCGCATATTATGTCGCAGAAAACAGAAAACTTGGAAATTTTAAAGGATTTTCACTATAGAAAAAGTCAAAGTTACTGTACAAAAAAAAGTCAAATTTTACTGTAGCAGTACTGTAGCAAATCTACTGTAGCAAAGTCAACATTTTAGAATTTTTGCTACAAACCGTCACCAACGGGCCAAACATGTTTTCCAACAAACAAACAATTACAAACATACGGACAAACACTGGATATACTAGTTGTGTACAACTAAACGAAACGTCTCGTGAGACGCATACTTACATAACTTCATATGATTAGGCATTTGAAGGTTACGGGTTCAGAGAACCTACTTGCTTTACTTACTACTTGCTAATTGCAACTGATTACTACAAGACTCAGGTGAGTCTTACGGCCCCACTTTTACTGTTTTATCTTATTGGGGGAGATACATGCTACTGATTTTCTTGAACACAAGTACTAAACTGTTTACTATACCAAACGAAATTGCATGAGTTTACTTACAAACAGAAGTCTCTCCATCATATATCGTTAGTTATGGACTTAAGCGCGAACACTAGTTAATGGATCCATTAGGGAAATGACCCTCCCCACCCGGGGCAGTAGCGCTGCCACGTACTGATTTACACGTAGAAACGGGTGACTACTTATTCGTTACTGATGCTTGCTCAACTACGAGCATGTCACGGGAGCAAACTTATTACTTACTGGTTAAGCTTCGATTATGAGCCTCATGGCAACGGTATAAACTTACTTACTTACATTTGCGGGATTGCAAATACTGGTTTACGATTTCTGGATTGAAATTGCTGATTTTACGCCTGAGGGCATTACTGATGAAAGCTCGTGTTCAAAGATGATATTACTTACAAACCTGTGAGATTCACCAACCTTTTGGTTGACACTTTTTAGCATGTTTTCTCAGGTACCCGGATGGAGTAGGATTACTCCAGGACTTTAGCTAGAGTCGCATGATTTCAACACAACTGCATTTACGGAGATTCTTAGCATTATCTTTTGTATATTACGATTATGTAATAGAATCTCCCGCTATACGCGTGGACTCTAGGGGAAACTACATTTTGTATACGAAAACACTAAGTTTTCAAACATTATATCTACGGAATGTAACTAATTTACAAACGTTGCATATAGATGTCGTTTGCTTTATCTTTGTGCTGTGATATTTGATTAGTAACACCCCAAACTATGCTTCCGCAAAACAGTGAATTTCGGGGGTGTTACAGATTGGTATCAGAGCCTAAGGTTATAGTGAACTAGGTTGCATTTAGTGGGCCTAGACTATGACCGTTAGGCAGTATTCTCTTATTAGACATGACTGGTTCAGGAATTACAGCATACGACTTTAATTTAACATAGCCTGATCAACTATGTACAATTAAGGAAAGATGATGTAAGGTCTGAAATAATTATGTTGAACGGGGATACGTTAGTTGACTCTGACCACGAGAGAACCGGACCATTACTTGATACGTGCTAGACAATAGGCTGGATATGATATATGTATATATATTAGCCTCGTCTTACTTACATTCTGCCACAGGAATGGCAAACACACCACCTAATCCGTCACACTCTCACTCACATGGGTCACGGAACCCACGAGTAGCCAGGAGGAACACAAGGTCGCCTCGAAATAGTCCTTATCCTGTACATAACTCTCAGAACTCGGCACATCTCACGTTGCCAGTATTGGCTACCCAATTCCGCCGTCAAGAGCAAAGACTCGAAAGTCTTGAACGGGAACAACACCGAATGACCTACCTGCTTCGCTAAGCACTTGATCCCATATCCCAACTCCAGCGAGAACAAGAGGATACCAACCTCTCTGTAAGCATAATTCAGGATTCAATGACCGCCGAATTAGGTGCGGATGAACTTGTACGAAACCGACTAGAGGAATGTGAACAACGTTCACAGGAGACTGAGGATCACTCTCGAGCACTAACCCAACGACTGGCCTTGGTGGAAGACAACGCCAGGCAAACTAACAGACTAGCAGAAACTGTGGACCGCCTTGTCGTGCTGATGGAACAAATTAATCTACATTAAGACTAGTGTAGTCTTTGTCTTGTAATCTATCTCGTAATCTAATGACTATCTAGCGCTACTCTATAAACTAGTCGGATGTAACAATTCCCGACACCTTTTGTAATATCTCTGTAGGATGTAACCTTTGAACTCACATTATCTATCAAACTTCCCTTGATATTTCAACTCATAATAATTGTCATTTTTCCATGTTGATGTTATGTATTACTGCTTTTATACATGTACATCTGTGACAATTACAAGTTCCTACAAAATCTCATGTATCTTCATTTCTTTTATTGAAGAATCATGCCGCCAAAAACAAGACCATACACCGATGCCCAGATTACCTCCCTTATAACCCAGGCTGTTACTGAAGCCTTGGCTCGGAATACTCCACCAAATTCTTCGAGAAACAGCGATGCCGCTGAAACCTCTGCTGCTAAACCTTGTTCTTACAAGGACTTCCAGAACTGCAAACCTCTAAACTTTGCAGGTACCGAGGGAGCTATCGGTCTAGTACGCTGGATCGAGAAAGTTGAGTCTGTATTTCTTATCTGCAACTGTGCGGAGGGAGATAAGGTTAAGTTCTCCGTTAGTACTTTTACTGACACCGCACTCACCTGGTGGAACACTTATGCCCAGACTGTGAGTGTTGCTACTGCTTACCAACTCCCGTGGGAGGAGTTGAAAGAAATGTTGAGGGGCGAGTACTGCCCCAGGGATGAATTGAAACAACTGGAAATGGAATTCTGGAACCACAAGATGCAGGGTGATGATATCACCGGATACACTAACCGTTTCCACCAACTGGCACTCCTATGCCCAACCATGGTCGATCCTGAGTACAAGAGGATCGAGAAATTCGTTGATGGTCTTCCTGAGAGACTCCAAGACCTGGTGACTTCATCCAAACCGGGTACTATTCAGAGCGCCATCCGTATGGCCCATGAACTAACGGCAAATTCTGTCCGCCGTGGCACAACTTCAACCCCATCTGCAAACAACAAACGCAAGTGGGAAGGTAACCCCAACTCATCCAACCAAACCTCCAACAAAAAGCCTGAGTACATTAAGGCTTATTCATCGGGGACTTCAGAAAAGAAAGGGTACAGCGGGAACAAGCCTTACTGTTCCAAATGCAGCCGCCATCATGACGGTTCTTGCCCTTGCTCCAACTGCAAACGGTTCGGGCATCTAGCCAAGGATTGCCGAACCAACATTTCTACCCCCAACACAAATGCACCAAAGGCCTGCTTTGGGTGCGGAAATTCAGGGCACTTCAAGAAAGATTGCCCAAAGCTGAAAAACAACAACAACCCTGCTCGTGGTAGAGCATTCGTTATCAAGGCTGGGGAAGCCAGACAAGACCCGAATGTCGTGACGGGTACGTTCCTTCTCAACGACCTTACTGCTTCTGTATTATTTGATACCGGTGCCGATAGAAGCTTCATTTCTGAGAAATTTAGCCATTTACTTGATATAACTCCCACTGCCTTAGATGCTAAATACATTGTAGAATTAGCTAACGGCAAACTGATTGAGACTGATAGCATCATACACAACTGTACACTTAACCTCACGAATGAAACGTTTTCCATTGATTTAATCCCTGTCGAGATCGGCAGCTTCGATATTATTGTCGGTATGGATTGGTTATCCAAGCACCGAGCTGAAATCATCTGTCATGACAAACTCGTTCGCATACCTCTTGTCTCCGGTGGAACCTTAGTCCTACAAGGGGAGACCGGTAGACGGAATCTGAATATTGTATCCTGTCTGAAAACGAGAAAATATCTACGAAAAGGGTATCAAGCCATCCTTGCACATGTAACGGAGAAGAAGTCGGAGGAGAAGCGACTTGAGGATGTTCCAATCGTGCGGGATTTCCCGGAAGTCTTTCCTGAAGACTTGCCCGGACTTCCGCCACCTAGACAAGTTGAATTTCAAATCGAACTTGTGCCCGGAGCTGCACCCGTGGCACGAGCCCCTTACCGTTTAGCACCATCCGAATTGCAGGAGTTGTCTAACCAACTACAGGAACTCCTGGACAGAGGATTCATTCGACCAAGTTCCTCGCCTTGGGGAGCTCCGGTCTTATTCGTGAAAAAGAAAGATGGATCTTTCCGCATGTGTATCGATTACCGAGAGCTGAATAAGCTAACCATAAAGAATCGGTATCCACTTCCCAGAATCGATGACCTATTTGACCAACTCCAGGGATCGAGTGTTTACTCAAAGATTGACCTACGGTCGGGTTATCATCAACTCCGAGTCCGTGACAATGATATCCCAAAGACAGCTTTCCGAACTCGTTATGGGCATTACGAATTCCAAGTGATGCCATTCGGGTTGGCCAACGCACCGGCCGTATTCATGGACCTTATGAATCGGGTGTGCAAACCATATCTTGACAAATTCGTCATTGTGTTCATCGATGATATCCTGATTTACTCTCGCAACGAGCAGGAACATGCTCAACATCTGAAAACCATTCTAAGACTCCTGAAACACGAAGAGTTATATGCCAAATTCTCTAAGTGTGAGTTCTGGATTCGAAACGTTCAATTCCTCGGGCACGTGATTGACAGCCAAGGAATTCATGTTGATCCCGCCAAGATTGAAGCAATCAAGAGCTGGGAGTCACCGACCACTCCAACCGAAGTGAGACAATTCTTAGGTCTTGCTGGTTACTACCGCCGATTCATCGAAAACTTTTCAAGAATAGCTGTTCCCCTAACCACACTGACTCAGAAAGATAAGAAGTTCGATTGGACTGATAAACAAGAGTCAGCTTTCCAGCTATTGAAAAGCAAACTTTGCAGTGCACCAATCTTGTCCTTACCCGAGGGCATCGATGATTTCGTAGTTTACTGCGACGCCTCACACCAAGGACTTGGTTGTGTGTTGATGCAACGGGAAAAAGTCATTGCCTATGCCTCACGACAACTAAAAATTCACGAGAAAAACTATACGACCCACGACCTCGAGTTAGGTGCTGTGGTCTTCGCATTGAAAATCTGGAGACATTATCTCTACGGTACGAAAAGCACTATCTTCACTGATCACAAAAGTCTCCAACACATATTCGATCAGAAGGATATAAACATGAGGCAACGTCGCTGGGTTGAGTTACTTAGTGACTACGACTGCGAGATCAAATACCATCCGGGCAAGGCTAACGTAGTTGCCGATGCCTTAAGCCGAAAAGAACGAGTGAAACCCCTTCGAGTCCGAGCACTTTCTATGACAATTCATAACGAGCTTCCTGCTCAAATCCTTACCGCTCAACTTGAAGCACTCAACGATGAAAACTTGAAAAATGAAGCCTTGCGAGGCTTGGATAAACAATTCGAAATCAAACCCGATGGAACTCGATACTTCTCTAACCGGGTGTGGTTACCCAAATTCGGAAACTTGCGAGATTTGGTGATGGCTGAAGCTCACAAATCTCGATACTCTATACATCCTGGCTCTGACAAGATGTATCACGACGTCAAAGGATTGTATTGGTGGCCTAACATGAAAGCTGACATTGCCTTGTACGTCAGTAAATGCCTAACCTGTTCCAAAGTCAAGGCCGAACACCAAAGACCCTCGGGGTTGCTCCAACAACCTGAAATTCCTCAATGGAAATGGGAACAGATTTCAATGGACTTCATTACCAAACTACCAAAAACTTCGAATGGTTGCGATACCATTTGGGTGATCGTGGACCGTCTCACGAAATCTGCTCATTTTCTGGCCATCAAGGAAACCGACAAGATGGAGCGTCTGACTCGCATCTACGTCAAAGAAATCATCTCGCGACACGGTGTACCTATCTCGATCATTTCGGATAGGGACAGCCGTTTTACTTCTAACTTTTGGCAATCACTACAGAAATCTCTTGGTACTCGTCTGGATATGAGTACTGCTTATCACCCGCAAACCGATGGCCAAAGCGAGCGAACTATTCAAACACTGGAGGATATGCTACGAGCCTGCGTAGTTGACTTCGGTACTTCTTGGGAAAATCACTTACCGTTGTGCGAGTTCTCGTACAACAACAGTTACCATACCAGCATAAAGGCTGCACCCTTCGAGGCACTTTACGGGCGTAAGTGCCGATCACCTATCTGTTGGACTGAGTTAGGAGATTCCCAACTCACGGGTCCAGAAATCATTCAGGAAACTACTGAGAAAATCATCGGTATTCAAAACCGGCTGAAAGCCGCACGTGATCGTCAGAAAAGCTATGCTGACGTGAGACGCAAACACCTTGAGTTCCAGGTAGGGGACAAGGTACTTCTCAAAGTGGCACCGTGGAAGGGTGTCATTCGATTCGGAAAGCGAGGCAAACTAAATCCTAGGTACATCGGACCATTCGAAATCCTGGAAAGGATTGGTCCAGTGGCATACCGCCTGCAACTTCCTGCTGAACTTAGCAGCGTACACAACACATTCCACATTTCTAACTTGAAGAAATGTCTGTCTGACGAGACACTGATTATACCGCTCGACGAAATTCAAATCGATGATAAACTTCATTTTGTCGAGGAGCCTATGGAAATCATGGACCGTGAGGTCAAACGATTGAAACAGAGTCGTATTCCCATCGTAAAGGTCAGGTGGAATTCTAGGCGCGGCCCTGAGTTCATCTGGGAACGGGAAGACCAAATACGACAGAAATACCCACATCTCTTCCCAGATAACGCACCGTCCGTGCACCCAAGCTAATTTCGGGACGAAATTTCCTTAACAAGGGGAGAATGTAACACCTGCATAATTAGGATAATTAATTATGCCTAATTGTTTGTAACTAGTTGTAATTAGTATGTAATAGGACTAATTACAGGCTCTATTTGTATATATATATAAGGTGATTTATATATATGTGTGTGTACTTACGCGATTTGGATAAATCGTGCGAATTAACCGGACGGAGTCCGACACAGTTTACTTGGACGTTGGTGACAGAAATTTACTTAAATAATGAGAACGTATTTTGTTATATAAAATACGCAACCGAACGAGCATTATTTATATATTATCGCGACGACATTTTAACTAACGCAACAAAACGTAATAAACGGGACTTAATAATTAAAATATTGCGACAAATGTTTTACTATAAATTTCAAAGTATTTTTATTTAAATACTTTAGTTATATTTTAAAAATATAAACGTTTGGTTCAATATTAAAAACTAGTGATTAAACGATTAGGACACGGAGTCAACACTGGGTTTTGGGGAGTATTTTCCCCTCCTTTCTCCTTTGGATCAGCCTACACCCTTTTCCCCTCCTCACTTTTCCTTTCATTTTCACTTCTCCAAAAACACACACACCTCAAAAACACTCTCACTAAAAATACTACCAAATTTTCGACATCAAATCTCGACCACGAAAATTACATATTCGGAATCACCATCACGAGTGGAGCAAGAATATCAAGACCGTTTTCATCATCTCATCCTCCATTTAGCTCGATTTGCAAAAGTAAGAAATTCCTAAAATCTTAGATCTATTCAATTTGGTGTAATGTTTTGATGTTTTGATGTGTACACAACTTAGATATAACCTAATACATGAAGAATACACGATTTTATAGCTCAAAAATGAGTTAGATTTGCGTTTTTGGTCAGAAAATCACGAAACCCGAAAGTTTCTGGACTGATGTTCATCTTTGCGACACAATGTTTGTGTCGCATACTATGTCGCATAAACCATGTTGTGTCGTATTTTATGTCGTACTCTGTGTCGTACCTTTGTGTCGTAAACATTATACGACACAACCCTTATGTCGCTATTGAATTAGCATCGCAAGCTTTTGCGACACAACCACTGTGTCGCAGAGATCTTGTGTCGCATCCTTCATGCGACACAACCCTTGTGTCGCATATAAACCCTTGTGTCGCATATTATGTCGCAGAAAACAGAAAACTTGGAAATTTTAAAGGATTTTCACTATAGAAAAAGTCAAAGTTACTGTACAAAAAAAAGTCAAATTTTACTGTAGCAGTACTGTAGCAAATCTACTGTAGCAAAGTCAACATTTTAGAATTTTTGCTACAAACCGTCACCAACGGGCCAAACATGTTTTCCAACAAACAAACAATTACAAACATACGGACAAACACTGGATATACTAGTTGTGTACAACTAAACGAAACGTCTCGTGAGACGCATACTTACATAACTTCATATGATTAGGCATTTGAAGGTTACGGGTTCAGAGAACCTACTTGCTTTACTTACTACTTGCTAATTGCAACTGATTACTACAAGACTCAGGTGAGTCTTACGGCCCCACTTTTACTGTTTTATCTTATTGGGGGAGATACATGCTACTGATTTTCTTGAACACAAGTACTAAACTGTTTACTATACCAAACGAAATTGCATGAGTTTACTTACAAACAGAAGTCTCTCCATCTTATATCGTTAGTTATGGACTTAAGCGCGAACACTAGTTAATGGATCCATTAGGGAAATGACCCTCCCCACCCGGGGCAGTAGCGCTGCCACGTACTGATTTACACGTAGAAACGGGTGACTACTTATTCATTACTGATGCTTGCTCAACTACGAGCATGTCACGGGAGCAAACTTATTACTTACGGGTTAAGCTTCGATTATGAGCCTCATGGCAACGGTATAAACTTACTTACTTACATTTGCGGGATTGCAAATACTGGTTTACGATTTCTGGATTGAAATTGCTGATTTTACGCCTGAGGGCATTACTGATGAAAGCTCGTGTTCAAAGATGATATTACTTACAAACCTGTGAGATTCACCAACCTTTTGGTTGACACTTTTTAGCATGTTTTCTCAGGTACCCGGATGGAGTAGGATTACTCCAGGACTTTAGCTAGAGTCGCATGATTTCAACACAACTGCATTTACGGAGATTCTTAGCATTATCTTTTGTATATTACGATTATGTAATAGAATCTCCCGCTATACGCGTGGACTCTAGGGGAAACTACATTTTGTATACGAAAACACTAAGTTTTCAAACATTATATCTACGGAATGTAACTAATTTACAAACGTTGCATATAGATGTCGTTTGCTTTATCTTTGTGCTGTGATATTTGATTAGTAACACCCCAAACTATGCTTCCGCAAAACAGTGAATTTCGGGGGTGTTACAGTCGCAAACCGAACCAACGTCGCATTAGCGACGTCGCCCCCTACGTCGCATTGATTTGCGAAGGTCGCATCATGCGACGTACCTGCCTACGTCGCACCTTACGTCGCTTGCAACGTCGCATGCTACGTCGCACAAACCAGAACCTTGAAAACTCACATTTTCACTAAGTGTCGAACTTTTACAACCTCAAATCCTTATACGATACGACCTAACAATCATAATAAAACATACTTTCCTATTACAATTACTCTAATTTGCATGTTGAATGATAAACTTTAAATATAACAAATCACCAACGGGCCGTATACTTTGATACGAACGCGAACAAACCAACATTTAAACACAACGGGTTGTATGAACAACTAGCCTAGATGGTCTTGCGAGACATCTACTTACTTAACCTTACGTGTTTAGGCACTAGAAGGTTACGGGTTCGGAGAACCTACTTGCTTTACTACTACTTGCTAGTTACCACTGCTCGACTCAGGTGAGTCTTACAGCCCCACTTTTACTGTTTTATACTTGGGGTGAGATACTTAGCAACTGTTTTACGTATGAACACAATGTACTGAACTGAAAACATTACTGATTACAAACAAACGCATGAGTTACTTTTATCCACTGAAAGCCTCCTAATCGTAAGTTGTTAGTTATGGACTTAAGCGCGATTACTAATAGATGGATCCATTTGGGACTGACAATCCCTGTCTGGAGTGGTAGCGCCACCACGTACTGATTTACACGTAGAAACAGACATATTAGTATTTGTTACATATGAGTGTGCGGATAGCACTCACGGGGGTACGTGATATATTCACACTACACGGTTAAGCTTCAACTTATGAGCTCATGGCACTGTACTGGTTTACTGATTTACTTACTTTGCTTGATAGCAATACGGGTACATACTTGTGGTTCATAACACCTACTTATTACTAAACCTGTGAGATTCACCAACCTCTCAGGTACACTTACGGAGTAGGATTACTCCAGGATTACTAGCTAGAGTCGCATGATTTACAAACTGCATTTAACGGAGATTCTTTGGCATTATCTTTTGTAACTATGGTGATGTAATAGAATCTCCCGCTATACGCGTGGGCTCTAGGGAATTACATTTTGTATACGAAAACCTACGGTTTTCAAACGATTATTAATTATGAAATGTAACTATTTTACAAACGTCTCATTTAGAGGTCGTTTACTATTAATCTTGTGCTTTGTATATTGATTAGTAACACCCAATGTATGCTTCCGCAAATCGCTAAATTTGGGGGTGTTACAGATTGGTATCAGAGCCTAAGGTTATAGTGAACTAGGTTGCATTTAGTGGGCCTAGACTATGACCGTTAGGCAGTATTTCCTTACTAGGCATGATTGGTTAAGGAATTACAACATACGACTTTAATTTAACATAGCCTGATCAACTATATACAATTAAGGACAGATGATGTAAGGTCTGAAATGGTTATGTTGAGCCGGAATACATTAGTGACCCTGATCTCGAGAGAACCGAGACTTAAACATGTTTATGCTAGACACTCAATAGGCTATATTATATAGGAACTATATGAATATAGGCCTTAATCTTACTAACGCTTTGTCTCAGAAATGGCAAACATCCCATCCAATTCATCTCGTACTCAATCCGGGTCGCAGAACCCAAGGGTAGCAAGGAGGAACAACAGGTTGCCTCGAGCTGGCCCGTACTCTACTCACTTCACCTTGCCGGCCTTAGCAGCTAGGGTGAACCAACACGAGCAACGACTTCGCACCATGGATGTCGTGTTGCAGGAAACAAACGAAAACTGGAGACTTACATCACTGGAGCGCATCGAACAAGTCTCTGAGGATCACGAAACCACCGTTAATAATGTGGACGTTCTTTTCAACAAAGTGGTGGAGATAAGCGTGGAAACCGCTCTTTTGAAACACAGACTTGATAAGTGTGAACAACGCTCACAGGAAACGGAAGAATCTAACCACGGATTGGTACAGCGACTAGCATTAGCTGAAGACAATGCTCGACAAGCCAGCAGACTTGCAAATACTGTGGATCGTCTCATCGAAATGATGGAGCAGATTAACCTACGTTAAGACTAGCATAGTCTCCGTTTTGTAAACTATCCTGTAATCTAGTAACTATCTAAGCGCTACTCTATGTTTCAGTCGGATGTAACAATTCCCGACACCTTTTGTAATACATCCGCAGGATGTAACCTTTGAACTCGTATCATCTATCAAATATTTCTTGCTGTTTCGACTCATATTAATTGCCATAATTCTTTTCATATTGATGTTATGTATTACCACCTTTATACATGTACATCTGAAATAAATGCAACTTTCTTACAAAATCTCATGTATCTTCATTTCTTTTATTGAAGAATCATGCCGCCAAAGTCAAGACCTTACACTGATGCTCAGATCACGTCTCTCATAACCCAGGCTGTTACTGAAGCCTTGGCTCGGAATACTCCACCTAACTCCACAAGAAGCAGCAATGCCGCTGAAACCTCTGCTGCCAAACCTTGTTCATACAAGGATTTTCAAAACTGTAAACCCTTGAGCTTCAAGGGAACCGAAGGAGCCATCGGACTTATCAGATGGTTCGAAAAGATGGAATCCATTTTCCGCATCAGCAAATGTGCGGAGGACGACAAAGTCAAATTCTCCACCTGCACCCTCGAAGATGGTGCCCTCTCGTGGTGGAATTCCTATACCCAGTCCGTGGGGATTGACACCGCCTATCTACTCCCTTGGGAGGATCTGAAGAAAATGCTCACGGATGAGTATTGCCCGTCCGAACAACTTCACAAGCTGGACGAAGAGTTCTGGAACTTAAAAGTGCAAGGAACTGATATCGTTGGATACACCACCAGATTCCAACAACTCACCGTCCTTCGCCCAGCTATGGCAGGTACTGGGCCCGACAAGATTAAGAAATACATCCGTGGCCTCCCGGAACCCGTCCGGGGAAACGTCGCCTCATCAAACCAAACCACCCTTCATGGTGCCATCCGGTTGGCCCATGAACTTCTAGCTATGAATGAGGACCCAGAACTACCCACTCCATCCTCCAACAGCAATAAACGAAAATGGTCCGACAACCACAACAACCACCAAACCAAGAAACCCGAGACCATTAAAGCCTACACCTCCAGTTCTGATGACAAGGGAGCGTACAAGGGAACCAAGCCCTATTGCTCAAAGTGCCAACGACACCACCATGGTTCGTGTCCCTGTAGCAAGTGTAAGAGATTTGGACACTTGGCTAAGGACTGTAGATCAAACACCACTGACACCAACACCTCTGCACCAAAGACCTGTTATGGGTGCAACGGTACGGGGCATTTCAAGAAAGACTGCCCGAAGCTGAACAACAACAACAACAGGAATAACAACAATGCTCGAGGAAGAGCTTTTGTGCTGAAATCTGGGGAAGCCCGTCAAGACCCGAATGTGGTCACGGGTACGTTTCTTCTCAACAACTTGACTGCCTCTGTATTATTTGATACTGGTGCTGATAAGAGCTTTATTTCCGATGAGTTTTATACATTTCTTGACACTGCACCTATTGCCTTAGATTCTAAGTACACAATAGAATTGGCAAACGGAAAACTTATTGAGGCCAACAGTGTGATACCTAATTGCACTTTGAACTTAGCTAACGAGCTCTTTTCCATTGACTTGATACCTGTCGAAATCGGCAGCTTTGACATCATCGTCGGTATGGATTGGTTGTCCAAGTATCGAGCCGAAATCGTTTGTTTTGAGAAAATTGTACGCATTCCTCTTGTCACCGGTGGAACTTTGAGCATACAAGGGGAGACCGGTGGGACGAGAATAAATATCATTTCTTGCATGAAAACCCGAAAATACTTGAGAAAAGGGTACCAGGCAATCCTCGCACACGTTTTGGAGAAAAAGTCGGTGGAGAAGCGACTCGAGGATGTGCCTATTGTTCGAGACTTCCCAGAAGTCTTTCCTGAAGACTTGCCTGGCCTACCGCCAACTAGACAAGTCGAATTCTCTATTGATCTTGTGCCCGGTGCAGCACCCGTGGCACGAGCCCCTTACCGACTAGCCCCATCCGAACTTCAGGAGTTGTCTACTCAGTTACAGGAACTCTTGGACAAGGGATTTATTCGACCAAGTTCCTCACCTTGGGGAGCTCCGGTCCTGTTTGTGAAAAAGAAAGACGGTTCTTTCCGCATGTGCATCGACTACCGTGAACTCAACAAATTAACTGTCAAGAACCGTTACCCACTTCCTCGCATCGATGACCTGTTCGACCAACTTCAGGGGTCGAGTTTCTACTCAAAGATCGATCTACGGTCAGGTTATCACCAACTCCGAGTTCGTGATGAAGATATTCCAAAAACGGCTTTCCGAACTCGCTACGGGCATTATGAATTCCAAGTGATGCCATTCGGCTTAACCAACGCACCGGCTGTATTCATGGACCTTATGAATCGGGTGTGCAAACCTTACCTTGACAAGTTTGTTATCGTCTTTATCGATGACATCTTGATTTACTCGCGCACTGAACAAGAACACGCGCAACACCTGAAAACTATCCTAGAGCTGCTCAAACACGAAGAGTTATACGTCAAATTCTCTAAGTGTGAGTTCTGGATGCAAACCGTTCAATTCCTTGGACACGTCATTGACAGTCAAGGGATTCATGTCGATCCTTCAAAAATCAAGGCTATCAAGTGTTGGCAAGCACCTACTACACCGACCGAGGTACGCCAATTCTTAGGACTCGCCGGATATTACAGGCGATTCATTGAGAATTTTTCGAAAATAGCCCTACCTCTCACTGCACTGACTCAAAAAGAAAAGAAGTTCGATTGGACTGACAAACAGGAGTCAGCTTTCCAGCTACTAAAACAAAAACTCTGCAGTGCACCTATCTTATCCTTACCCGAAGGCAACGACGACTTCGTGGTATACTGTGATGCTTCACACCAAGGTCTTGGTTGCGTGTTGATGCAACGAGACAAGGTTATCGCTTACGCCTCTCGACAACTCAAGGTCCACGAAAAGAATTACACAACTCATGACCTAGAGTTGGGGGCTGTCGTATTCGCTCTGAAAATCTGGAGACACTACTTATACGGTACCAAGTGTACAATCTTTACCGACCATAAAAGTCTTCAACATATCTTCGATCAAAAGGATCTCAACATGAGGCAACGTCGATGGGTCGAGTTGCTTACTGATTACGACTGCGAAATCCGCTATCATCCGGGCAAGGCAAATGTTGTTGCCGATGCCTTGAGCCGAAAAGAACGAGTGAAACCACTTCGAGTTCGAGCTCTCAGTATGACCATTCACAACGACCTTATCAATCAAACTCTCACCGCTCAACTCGAAGCACTCAAACCAGAAAACTTGATAAACGAGGTCTTACGGGGCATGGACAAACAATTTGAAACCAAACCTAACGGGGCCAAATACTTTTCGAATCGAATCTGGTTACCAAGTTTTGGGAACCTGCGAGACTTGGTGATGGATGAAGCTCACAAGTCTAAATACTCTATACACCCCGGTGCCGACAAAATGTATCACGGCATCAAGGAAATGTATTGGTGGCCCAACATGAAATCTGACATTGCAACCTATGTTGGCAAGTGTCTTACTTGTTCCAAAGTTAAAGCTGAACACCAGAAACCTTCCGGTTTGCTACAACAACCTGAAATACCACAATGGAAATGGGAGCAGATCACCATGGATTTCATCACTAAACTCCCGAAAACTTCTAACGGTTGCGATACCATTTGGGTGATCGTTGACCGACTCACTAAATCTGCTCATTTCCTAGCCATCAAAGAAACTGATAAGATGGAACGTTTGACACGAATCTACCTGAAAGAGATCGTGTCAAGACACGGCGTGCCAATCTCAATCATCTCCGACCGAGATGCTCGATTCACTTCTCGCTTCTGGCAGTCACTGCAAAAATCTCTTGGTACTCGTCTGGATATGAGTACGGCTTACCATCCTCAAACCGACGGCCAGAGCGAACGAACCATACAAACACTGGAAGACATGCTACGAGCCTGCGTAGTTGACTTCGGGAAAAAGTGGGAAAATCACCTACCGTTGTGCGAGTTCTCGTACAACAACAGTTATCACACCAGCATAAAGGCTGCACCCTTCGAGGCACTGTACGGTCGTAAGTGCCGGTCACCTATCTGTTGGACTAAGGTGGGGGATACACAACTCACCGGTCCAGAAATCGTACATGAAACAACTGAAAAGATCGTCGGCATACAAAACCGACTAAAAGCCGCGCGTGATCGTCAGAAAAGCTATGCTGACGTGAGACGCAAACACCTTGAGTTCCAAGTAGGGGACAAGGTACTTCTCAAAGTGGCACCGTGGAAAGGTGTCATTCGATTCGGAAAACGAGGCAAACTAAATCCTAGATACATCGGACCATTCGAAATCCTTGAAAAGATTGGTCCAGTGGCATACCGCCTGCAACTTCCTGCTGAGCTTAGCAGCGTTCACAACACATTCCACATTTCTAATCTAAAGAAATGTCTGTCTGACGAGACACTGATGATACCGCTCGACGAAATTCAAATCGATGATAAACTTCATTTTGTCGAGGAACCTATGGAAATCATGGACCGCGAGGTCAAACAACTAAAACAGAGTCGTATTCCCATCGTAAAAGTCATGTGGAATTCTAGACGTGGTCCTGAATTCACCTGGGAACGGGAAGACCAAATGCGACAGAAATACCCACATCTCTTCCCAGACAACGCACCGACCGTGCAATCGAACTAATTTCGGGACGAAATTCTTTTAACAAGGGGAGAATGTAACAACCGGCAAATTAGGACTAGAATTAGTGCCTAATTCTTTGTAAATACATGTAATTAGTTCTGTGTTAGGCTAATTTATGTATCGGATTATATGTTGGTAAATATATACAACTTTGCGATTTGGCTTAAATCGTACGCAACTTAAATAGAATGAAATTCTATTTGATTAATACGGACGTTGGTGAACAAAGATTTATAAACAAAAATAACGCAACTATGACCGAAATGCTATTTTATAACAAATAGTAACTGCCTCGTATTACACGATTGAGACTTACACGATTTAATAACAAAAGTAATTAAATTTAATTTAAACTATTAAGGATTTAAGGAAATAATTTAAGTAAATTATTTAACAAGACTTGTGATTTTATAAATAAATATTTAACGCATAAACTACGGAGAAAACGAACACCGCACGGGATGCGGGGAACGGGAGCTGAAAATGAGGCTTTCACCTACATCTTCACCTCCCACTCTATCTTTCCTCATTTATTCTTTTCTTTCTCTTTCTTCTTTTCTTTTTCTCTCTCAACTAACAAACCAAACTACTACCACCCACTTAAATCACCAAATAACACCATCAAACCTCGCCGAAACATACCACTCGTTTGGAGAAAAGTGACCACGACTACACGATCTACATTCCTATCTTTTCGGATTTTCAATCCGACACTTTGTAAGTTTTCGACAAATCCCGACATCTCTCGTTTTTGATCATTTTTACTAGATTATGGTTTAAATAGGCTTAATATGTTCATATAAGGGTTGGGTAAAAGATTTGGACCGAACGGAAACCGGAAAACTCATTTTTGGCACATTTTCCGGTCAACAGACCGCTACGTCGCACCTGGCCAGGGGCCTCTGCGACGTCGCGACCTATGTCGCACAAAAACCTCAACGTCGCACTAGCGACGCAGCCTATTACGTCGCATTAACTTGCGGACGTCGCACGTAGCGACGTAGACTTTAACGTCGCAAACCGAACCAACGTCGCATTAGCGACGTCGCCCCCTACGTCGCATTGATTTGCGAAGGTCGCATCATGCGACGTACCTGCCTACGTCGCACCTTACGTCGCTTGCAACGTCGCATGCTACGTCGCACAAACCAGAACCTTGAAAACTCACATTTTCACTAAGTGTCGAACTTTTACAACCTCAAATCCTTATACGATACGACCTAACAATCATAATAAAACATACTTTCCTATTACAATTACTCTAATTTGCATGTTGAATGATAAACTTTAAATATAACAAATCACCAACGGGCCGTATACTTTGATACGAACGCGAACAAACCAACATTTAAACACAACGGGTTGTATGAACAACTAGCCTAGATGGTCTTGCGAGACATCTACTTACTTAACCTTACGTGTTTAGGCACTAGAAGGTTACGGGTTCGGAGAACCTACTTGCTTTACTACTACTTGCTAGTTACCACTGCTCGACTCAGGTGAGTCTTACAGCCCCACTTTTACTGTTTTATACTTGGGGTGAGATACTTAGCAACTGTTTTACGTATGAACACAATGTACTGAACTGAAAACATTACTGATTACAAACAAACGCATGAGTTACTTTTATCCACTGAAAGCCTCCTAATCGTAAGTTGTTAGTTATGGACTTAAGCGCGATTACTAATAGATGGATCCATTTGGGACTGACAATCCCTGTCTGGAGTGGTAGCGCCACCACGTACTGATTTACACGTAGAAACAGACATATTAGTATTTGTTACATATGAGTGTGCGGATAGCACTCACGGGGGTACGTGATATATTCACACTACACGGTTAAGCTTCAACTTATGAGCTCATGGCACTGTACTGGTTTACTGATTTACTTACTTTGCTTGATAGCAATACGGGTACATACTTGTGGTTCATAACACCTACTTATTACTAAACCTGTGAAATTCACCAACCTTTTTGGTTGACACTTTTTAGCTTTGTATCTCAGGTACACTTACGGAGTAGGATTACTCCAGGATTACTAGCTAGAGTCGCATGATTTACAAACTGCATTTAACGGAGATTCTTTGGCATTATCTTTTGTAACTATGGTGATGTAATAGAATCTCCCGCTATACGCGTGGGCTCTAGGGAATTACATTTTGTATACGAAAACCTACGGTTTTCAAACGATTATTAATTATGAAATGTAACTATTTTACAAACGTCTCATTTAGAGGTCGTTTACTATTAATCTTGTGCTTTGTATATTGATTAGTAACACCCAATGTATGCTTCCGCAAATCGCTAAATTTGGGGGTGTTACAGATATGGTACTAAGGTGCTTGTTTCTATTGGCCGTGGATCCGCATAGTGAAAGAATAATCTCTATAATTGCTCAGTAGTTTTGTGATTAAGCATATATGTGTTGTTGATAAGTGTTAAGTGTTGTTTTGTGGATTATTCATTTAATTGCTCGTATGCTCACTAAGCGTTGTGCTTACCCTTTTTGATGTTTTATGTTTTAGGTGTATGGTTCGGTTGAAACAATTGGATAAAATGTGGTTGCAAGAAGGTAGCATGGATTGGAGCTTGCAATGTGATTAGACAAGCTTCTCTTTCTTTTAAATTGTCGTCGTGTATTATCACTTGTATAAATCGCCCAAAAGATACATTTTGAAGTTATGTTGTTGATTAAAGTGTAAACTGTCTAGTGGTTGAAAAGTGTGTCTTTGACTTGGTAAAGTCAAAGTTAAATGTGGTAGTGTCAAAATGGGCAAAGATTATCTTGAAAAGTGATAAGTTTGATTAGATATAAAAATGTATGGTTTTGATCATATTTTGGATGAAAATGTGATCAAAGTGTCAAAAGTGGTATTTTGGCTCAATTGCGTGATAATGAATCATTTGTCATGTTGAGTTATAAAAAGGAAGTGAAATCGAGTATTAAATGGTTAAAATGTTATTGTTTTGGTGAAAGTGTCCAAATGGGCCTTAAACGGGTCAAGGTGTCAAAAACAAGCCATAGTTTAAGTATGTAGCTTGTTGCTATTGGTTTAAGTGTCAAATGTATGATAGAATGTGTTGGTAAAAAGTGGAAGTTTGAATGTGAGTCGGTTGTGATTTGGCGTGGTCAACAAAAGTGCTCAAAATGGCCATATACTAGTCACACGTCCGTTTTCTTCGTTCACGCGTATTTTGAAAAAGTGCAAAAAGGGAAAGTTTCATTTTGGTAAAGTGGAGGTGTATGCAAAATTTCAGGTCCTAACTCTTAACGAGTAAGAAGTTATGCGCGTGCAAATTTCGTATTAAAAATGGAGTTGTGCAGGCCTGATTTACTGAATCAAAGGTTAAATTTACTGAATCAATCAAGAGTTAAATTTACGGGTAAACTGCAAATTTTGTCCCTGTGGTCTTCTCGTTTTGCCGATTTTGTCCTTTAACTTTTTTTCACGCATTTTTTATCCTTGTGGTTTTCATTTTCGCCACGTTTGTCCTTCCATACATTTTTGGTTAGTTTTCTCTGTTAAATAATCCAAATTGACAAAAATACCCCTTGTCTTCTTCTTTGTACACTGACCATTTGCCATGTTTTTCAAACCCCCGTTTTCCCAAAATCAAACTTTACACCCATGTTATCTTCTCTCCAAAAACATGATAACATTCAAACAAGAATTTCTGAACCAACATCAAATTATAGTCATCCATAATCAGTGTAATATTCACTATAATCTTAATTTCATCTATAAACATTTTTTTCATCAAAACAAACTTAATTTAAACAAGACTCAAATTCACAAGAAACACAAATAACAGCAGCAGACTCTGGTGGCTCTTCGGATTCTATCAATGAATTTTCAGACATTTTCAGGTAACGTTTTTGGAATTCGCCAAAAAGAATTTTAGATCAGAGAACAAAATGCTATAAACGATAAATTATCACCACCAAAACTCAAATTTCGGTGGTGAAGTTCACCGGAAATCGACGCTGCTTCAATGTACCTTGTTCTGGTGTCTTCTTCCAGTTTTGATCTTTGTGCTTTTGGATCTGGCAAGATCCATTACCACCATCGATTTTAATCGCAACTTTATGTTAAATCTGGTTATCGAAAACCTAATAGATCTAGATCTGATGAAAGATAGGTTTGTTTGTGCGATTGAAAACTTCGCAAACCAAAACCTAGATCCATTTGTGTAGTCGGAAAACGAAGGAGATGAGGAGACGTATCAGGCCGGCAATATTTTTGGTGGTTATAACCGCAGTTTTCAAGTTGCGGTGGTGGTGGTTTTAACGAGATGGGTTGAACGAAGTTGTCAAGTGGGGGTGTTAGATTCTTAGGTGATGGTTGTGAATGGCGGTGGTGCTGATGGCCGTGGTGTTTTGGGTGTAGTGGTGGTAATATGTAAGTGTGGTGGTGGTGTTCGGGTGTACTGATGGTGGTGCCGAGGAGTGTTAGTTTTAAACTTACGTAATGAAAAGCTGGGGAAAGGTAAGTGTAAAGTTAAGATTTAGTGGAGAAGAAAAGTAATAGGGTATTTTTGACATTGTACACAAGTTAACGGTGGATTTGTTAACTTTAACGGAAAAAGGACAAAAGTTGCGAAAATGATAACCACAAGGATAAAAAATGCGTGAAAAATAGTAGAAGGACAAAATCGGTAAAATAGGAAGACCACATGGACAAAATTTGCAGTTTACCCTAAATTTACTAAATCAAGAGTTAAATTTATGGAATCAAGTGTAATTGGAGTAAAAAAAAATAAAAAATTTGGCGTTTCAAGTTGGTATCAGAGCGATAGTTTAAGTGAATTAGGTAATCCACGATAGCCTAGACTTAAACTAATATGAATTGCTTAAATTGCTATGATTACTATGCGTAGTAGTAAAGATGAGTCAGTCGAACTGATATGATTCCCAGTTTTGAGTTATTTGATGATTGCTACGTGTTGATTTAATAGTTGAGATGTTAAATGAGATGTTTAATGTCACGAATAGTTCTGATTGAACTTTAAGATGCTTCAAAGTGTTAAATTAGTAAACGAAGTGTTAAATAAGATGCTAGCATCCTGAATAGTTTGTTTGAGTTAAATATGCTTGAAATGTTGAAAGAAATCATGAAACTAGTAGTATGAATATGAATGTGAGTAAATTATTTACAAGGTATGATTAAAATTCCTTGCTAATAATTATGTGATATTGTGATTAGATAATATGTTGTGACTGCGGTCAAATGCGTAAACGAAATATGTGTGGTTATATTTATGAAATAAGCAAAGTGTAGTGTTGTTTTTAGTTGATTGGGGGAGAGGTAGTCTTCCCGGTCAAGTGTAAACAAGTTGTTATGTGAACAGAAGTGTATGTGTATTAATTGAACTGTTGTGTTATGTGTTTAAGTAAAGAAAAGTCATGTTGAAGATTGATGATATGAGGTGGCCTGAGAAGGAAGTGTGTGTAACATAATCTAACGACGCCTGATCAACGTAGTTATATTATGCTATTTCACATGGAATTGTTGAGGCTACCAAGTATTAAAGAGATTTAATGTGATTATTGAGATAGAGTATAAAAGAGGAGAAGTTTAAACTGTGTGAATTACGTGTTGAATATAAAAATTAAAAGTGATAATTGAGAAAGTAGAAGTAATATACTTTGTGTTTAATGATAAGTATTTCACTAGTTAAGTGAAACCAAATATGTAAGGGTTATATGATTCCGGATTACATGCGTGTAAGAGGTTTCATATAACCAAGTGGTGTAAAAATTACAAATTTTAATTCAGTTGTTGATACTGCACTTTCTGCTGGATATTGCACTCGGTGCTCGATAATAGTGAACATTGAGTTGGATAGAATTGAATGCCCATTATATGTGCTTATGTTGATTAGTTGTTTATGTTGTTAGAATTATGTGAGATAAATGTAGTTGAAAAGTTATTGACACTAATGTGATTAAAAGAATGGGAAAAGGGCGTGTATGTAGCTGAATTGAATATGAAATGTTTAAATACATGAATGACATACTGTAATGCCCCTAAAACACGTAAGTTTAAATGATTTAAAATACGTTTACGTTTCAGTTTTATATGTATTTAATATGTTAAATGTTTAAAGTAATTGAATGGTTAGCATTTGGTTAGAGGACTAACCAAATAAAAGAAAATTTGTTAAAAGGGTTAAATGTGTAAAGAACAAAAGTTCAGGGGGTTAAAATGTAAAATGTTATAACATATCCTCTGCAGATTCTAAAATGTTCCAGGTTAAAAATCATATGTACGTATGTGCGTGAGGTTTTGAGAGGGAAACAAAGAAACAAAAGGAAATCAGGAAATTGAAGAAGAATTCATGTGAGTTAGGGTTTATAATCTTCCATTAAGTGTTTACAAGGTATGTATGATGTTTTAATGAGTTCAATTTGATATTTGAATAGATTTCTATAAACCCTAGAATGATGAAAGATCATATATGTTAGTTAATTTGTTAAATTAGTGTTCCATATATGTCTTTGAGTAGTATGGTATGTTTAATTGATGTTAAATTATTAAAGAATTATGTTCATATGTAATTGGGTTTTTGGTAGATTATGTACATATGAGAATTTATGAATTTAGAAGAAGTGGTAATGATTATGAGTAGAAAAGTGATGAATACCCAATTACATGTGATTAGAAAGTTAAAACATGGAACACTAGTGATGAATGATATGTGTTAGTGAGTAACACCTAGTTATGAGATTAAGTTAAGAAAGTAGAGAGTTATGTGAATTGATCATGCTATGTGTATTTGTATAGGTGATCAAGCAAGAGAAGTTATTTCAAGTTGTGTTAAGTTTCAAGATAAAGGTAAGTAGATGGATATAAATGTGAAGTCAAGTAATGGGTGAGCCATTAGCTTGACGGTTTTCCAAGTAATGGATCATGACCATTAGCTTGGTATAAATGTTAACTCTTAGTAGTTAGCATGATGATGTTTAAAGATCCTTAATATGATGATGTTTATGTTTAAGTTAAAGTTTCCATTACTTACTAAGCAATTGCTTACGTGTTATGTTTAAATGTTTCAGGTGAGTCAAGTGTCAATAGAGGGGACTTGGGTAAAGGGCACGTGTGAAGCTTTTGGTGGAGCTTGTTACTTAGTTCGGTAACAAGTCTTATCCCTCTTAATCATGCTCTTGATATATGTATACCCCGTTTTGTAAAGTTTATGACATGTAGTTTGAAGTTTTGAAAACGGTATGAAGTCTCACTTGTGGTATATGTAATGTTTTGAGAAAAGTCAACTCTATGGTCAAAGTCAGAGATAGAGTTGAAGTTAAAGTTGTATGGTGAGACTTGAAATGTAAAGTTTAATGTATGAAAGTTATGTGAATGTTTAAAGTCAGTTATGAAAGTTAAAAGTGTCATTTGGTAATGTTATGGTTAAACATAGATGTTTTTGAGTTAGTTTGACTCAACTAAGTCAATTGGGTAAGAATTTACCAAAGAAATGGGTTGAGATGGTCAAAGACCCAATCGGGTCGTTTTGGTGCCCAAATGGGCGACCAATAGTATAGCAAGTCAAAATGAGTTATACTTGATAAAAGTTAAATATAATTATGCCTCTAAGTCCTAAATGTGGTATTGAAAGTTTGGTAAAAAGACCAAAGTCAGATTTTAAGTAAATTAGAACTTGATGTGTCAAAATTTTGGTTAAAAATAGCCGAAATTGAGTTAAAGGGTCAAAATGAGATTTATCGCAAAATTTGAAAAAGTGTGAAAGTAGAAATGTTCTTGTGGTCAAAGTACAGTTTCCTGCAAAATTTCAAGTTACCAGGTGTTTTCGTTAAAAAGTTATGCCCGTTTGAAAGTCGAGTTTTGGTCATAAAATGTGCAGGCTGCTGGAACTGGGGAATCCGGTCGTATTCGTCGGAATACGGTCGTATTCATGGGAATACGGCGTATTCCCAACCGTATACAATAACGTATTCCTTAATTTCAGTTCTATCACCGAGTTGAGCCTAAAATGCTGTGGAATACGACGTATTCGTTAGAATACGATCGTATTCAAGTGAATCCGGTCGTATTCAAGGGAATACGGCGGATTCATCGAAATTCAGAAAAATGATAAGTTTAGCTTGTAAGTTAAATGCAATAAGGGATAGAATGAATGTGTAACAAAAGCCTATAAGTGATTACATGAAAAGAAATAAACAATATGTTAAAAAAAAAAAAAATGGTACGTTTTCGGGGTGTTTCACATACGTTCATGTCATGACTAGTTGATTATGTGAATTATTCTAATACGATTAAACGCTTCCACATAAGTAGAGAAAGTGTTAAGACTGAATAAATATGACTGACATTCGTGAGGACGCGAATAAAATAAGTGGGGGAGAGTTGTAACACCCCAAATTTTGAGGTATTATTTTAGTACGCGAATATGTAATTATTTCAAAGTGTTATTATTTTAAGTGATATAAAATAGTAGAAAATGTAAATGGTTTCTCAGTTCTAGACTGTACGAGTTAAAGGGAATGGATTTTAATATAAGTATACGTATATAGCTTCATTCTTATCCCATTTTTATTTCAAAAAGTTCCAGAGCTTCCATGGTGAAGAAAAAAAACGCAGGAAGTTTAAGCTAGGGTTAATCATCAATTTCCAATCTTTGATTCAAGCTTATAATTCTCAATTCATCATCTTCTTCATCCTATTCAATCTCTTATAAGTGTTCTTTCTCCATTTTAACCTAGAAAGTGGGTTTTAATGGGTAATTGGTAGGTTATGAATAATTGATGGTTTTAATCTGAAATTAAGGCTATAATCAATGGAATTATGGTTAGTGAGTGTATTAGTGGTGAATTCTAACTAAATTACAACTTGAAAGTGATGAAATCATGATTGGTGTTCTTGAGTAATTCTAAGATTTTTGCTAAAATTGTGTGGATTGATGTTAATCAACTAAAGATGTAATTAGTGGTGTTAATAGAGTATGATTATGATGATGGAACAAGAATTGAAGTAGAAAGTTTGATAACTAGAATTTGAGTTGTTATGAATTATGAAAGGTGGTTTTCCTTTATTTAGTTAAAGAATTAAGTCAAGATAAATTAAAGTGGGGAAGGATTGAATGTGGTTAAATAACCACAAGATGCAACAAAATGTTTTTTCTTTTGTTTTAAATTACTATGCAGTATTTTTAAGGAGGAAAAAGTTAGTTAAAAAATTTTTGAATGAAAAAATTGAAAAAGATTAAATTTAGGAAAAAAAAAAATTTTGGCCGGAATCCGACGACGGCGAGCGGTGGCTGACGGTGGCAGCGGGCGGCAGCTAGTGGCAGAGGGTGGGAGTGGGTGGTTGGTGGTGGTGGGGGTGGGGGTGGGGGAGTGTTGTTGAAGAAGTTGGGAAAAGAAACTAAAACATAATTATAGTGGAGGGGTCAAAATGAAATTTTGTGATGGATACATGACGCACTGTGATTTGTTGGTCAACCCTGCCTTTGGTGTTATTCATTTGGCCCCTGCTCTCCTGAACCATACTCTTATCTTAATCTAAGTTTAGTTTTTCAAGAAAAAAATTTGAACAAATTTGTGTACAATCTCACTATATGCATATTACGGAGATGTGCACATTAAATTTGGAGAATCACCTACGAATAGTTGCAGGGCAAACCCCAACTAAAATGACATGACATTGTGGATATATTAGCCCATTGAGAATAACGAGGGCCCGGCTAGAGTTTTGTACTCTATTTGTATATATTTGTATTGTGTTCATGAAATGGATCAAGCAGAAATATTTATCATTGTTGTTCTTTAATGTTAGCGGAACACAATACGAATATATAAATAGAGTACAAAATCCTAATCTAATAACGGGCCGGGTCCTCTTTATTATCAATGGGCTAATAAATCCGCTAAGACATTTTATTAAACTGATAAAATCTAGCTTCTCTTCTACTAATATAATACTTAGCTGTTTTTTTTTAACTCTACATAAAAGTTGGTCTCTGAAAGAGTATGCAACTTGTCGATGGTAAGAGCATCCCGATGAAAAAAAAATTCGACTTTTGTGTAAGAAGTAATTACTCCGATCCAAAACCTTAAGAAAAAAGCTTTGGTATCGATAGAAAAATAATATAATGCATAGAAGACAACGCAATAGGTTAAAGTTTACAAAACTTTTAGCCCCAATTTTTCTTTATATGATTCGGAAGTTTTTTTTTAGGTTTTTACACGAGAGAAAAAAAATTTCTAAAACTTTTTACAACAGTGCGACGTGGTAGAGGTAGACCACCAAAAAAGAAAACTATGCCAGCTGATGCAGTACCTTTTCGACACCCACATCCATATAACCCTCCATCACCATACCCAGGTTTGTTTCTACATTTGACTAATCTGTGTACTTAATCCCTCCTTTTCGTTAGCACATTTTAATCGCTCGACCACCTTTGTACAAACAATTTTTTTCTCAAGGGGGACCAAGCTCTTTTATAAACAACACACCAGCAACAAATGAAGTATTTTGGTCTGGTGCAATACCCTTCGAATTGCCATCTCAGTACAGCTCTCCACGACAAAACACATGTTTGTTGGAACATTTGCAACAAACAAAACAGATGACTATATGTTATTATTGTTATCAAAAAATTCAAGTTCTGGGTAATTATGAGTAGCAATAAACAATTGGTTTATGGTTTATTTTGAAACTGCTTTATGTGATTTGAATGATCGGTTAATTAGATCATGCTTAAGTGGATGTTTTTATTCGGATACTCAGTCTTAAAACGTAAACCCAAGCAACGCAAATGTAACTGTGGTTAGATATGTTAATTTACACATAAGGTTTTTTATTTGTTTTTTGTTTTTTATTTTTTTTTAATAAAAGGTTTACATTGGGATCATGGGATGCTATAAGTTTGCAACGCATGAACCGAGTATATGACAAGCTAAAAACTTTTTTAATATTTGTACAAAACTGTTCCTGGATTTATTTATTTTTTCTTAAAGTTGGAAAAACTTGAAATCGTGGGCTAGGCTGGGCCAAGAGCCCTTAACTTGGGCCGCAATTCCAAATACAACTTGGGTTGCTATTAAAAATTTAAAATAACATATTAACATGTACATTAGGCATGAACAAAAAACCCGAACCCGGAACCGAACCCGAAAAAAAACCCGGAACCGAACCCGGAAAAAACCGGATTTTTTGAACCCGGTTCGGGTTTTTTTCGTACCCGCCGGGTACGGAACCGGTTTGGGTTTTCGGATCTCACAATCGGGTTGGGACCGGGTAGGAAGCGGGTCGGGTTGGAAAACCCGGTATAAAACCCGGAAAAACCCGGTTTAAAAACCGGTATTCGTGGGTCAAAAACTCGGTTCGGGTCGGGTCGGGTAGGTCAACAAACCGGTTTTTCTCCCTTTGACTAAAACCCGGTTCGGGTTCCGGGTACGGGTCGGGTAGGCCCGAAACCCGGTTTTGTTCACGACTAATGTACATTGTACCGAGAATGGGCCCTTTATGATTGTTGGAATCTAGTCTAAATTTATATTTCATATTTCTATTTTGGAATGTTCTAAATTTATTGTCCATTTTGTATTTTCAACAATCAAAACATTTGATTGTGGTAAGAGATTAAATTCTATTGAGTAGAACTATTACATATTTCTTAAACTGTGTGTTTTTGATCTGTGAATAATAAAATTGAGACGGAGAGAGTATGCAATTCTTTTATATGTTTGTCTCACCAAATTCTTTTTAATGGAATTGAAATTTGTTATATAAATTGAAATTGAAAGCACCGGAAATCGAAAGCCCTAAATTTTATATTGTATTTTGTCGACGGAATTCAATAGAAGTTTAATTCCTTAGACATAAAATGAATAAGTGATGCTACGGAATTTTGTATGTTAAAATCACTTGGGGTGGTAACAAGTGTAAATATAGTAACTACTATAAAAAAATGTACAAAGAAACCTCTTTTAACATACAGACCACTTGGTTAGAAAACAACACGTCTTTAAAATGGTGTAATTTGAGCCCACGTAACAACGGGTCTCTATATGAATTTTTAAATAAAGACCTCTTAACTACAAAGCAACCGGTCCCTATACTTTTGATATAATTATTAATTAATCTATAAAATATACTTAAAGCAGAATATCTTGGAAAAATCTCGGCCTAATCCAACGATCTCGATTAATTTAATGATTGTTACACTTAGCACCCTTTTGTATTTAAATTAAAATAGATATTTATTTAATATAATATATAATTAATATATTTAAATTAATATAATATAATATTTAAATTAAAGAATTTGGGTCGGCCGCACTTCCTCAATCTTCTATCTACAAACAATATATAATAAAAATAAATAAATAAATTAATATATATAAATTATACGGAATTAATTAAAAAATAAACCATAAATTTGGTATCATTCAAAAACCAAAAAACAAGGAATAAATTTAATCAATATTATTAGATAATACGGAATTTTATCAAGAAATACGCCCTAAATTAAATTCGGTAACCTTCACAAACCAAAAAACCCGGATGCCATATGATTTTTAATCGCCGTTCAAATTAATATTCCAAACCCTTCGTTCTTCCCATCTCATCTACGCAACTCTCTTCCCCAACTACGCTACAGATCTCTAAATCTCGACCTCCGTCAAATGTGTTCATGGTTATGGTGACATCTTGAAGAAGAGAGGAAGATGAATATGGTGATGATCATTTGTTAGGGTTTAATATAGCCTTTTTTTCACAGCTTCGGGTATGCATTTGTGTTTGACTGTGTGAGAATTATATATATTTTGTTATAATTCTCAAGTAAATAATATGTTTATTTATTAATTTGATTAACTTCCTATGATTTTGTGAACTTGGGGCATAATGGAAGCATCAAACTCTACACGACTTGTGAGGATTTCCAGGATTGTCTTTTGTTCATTCATAACAAACTATTGTGAGTATTTTCAAGATTGATCTTTTATTCATTCGAAACAAATTAACTATACGACAGGTACTATCAATTTCAAAGATTCTCATGTCATACTACAATTCACTATTGAAGCAGGTGTACCCCTTGGTTGAAACCATGGATCTTTTTTATTTGTATTTTTGTTCATATTCAATATTAAGTTTTCTCAATAACATATCATATTCAAATTTAATCGCGTATCAGATGTCAACGGAGAGAAGGATGGATCGAACATGAAAGTGGAGCGTCTTCTGCTTTGGAGGAAATGGTTCCGAAACAACCCAAATAGTGTAGCCTCTTTGGACATGATCTTAACGTGTCCTATTTATTATATGTTCATTCATTTTGTAATCTACTCATCCTAAGATGTCGATTATCAAGGCGATTAAAATCCAAGCTACTATAAAAAAGAATTTGCTAAGTAAGCATTAAGAATAATGACATACTATAAGCAATAACCATACTGATATACTATGAGTAGATAATATATAGAATTTCTATATTCATTTCGTTGATATCGTTGTACGTAAATATGTAGCTATTTTGTGTTGAAACTTCATATGATCAGGTTTAAACAAAGTTGATTGTTGAAATTAAAGGTTGGGCTTATAACGGGTGTATAACTATGTTTCAGTAGTAATACCTTTTGTTTACAGGTTAAACTATCGTTGTTGTTGCTTCAGTAGTATTTGTACTCCAATGACATTTTTGTTTATACTCTTTACTTTGTGGTTGAAGAGTACCAAAGAAATGAGCTAGATGATGCAAAGGTAATTATCTCTAACCCATACTCACCATCTATTAGCTCTGAATTAGTTTCTCCTGTATCTTTACTGGTTATTATCAAATATCCATTATAATCTATGGACATGACCTAGCCCTTTTTTATATTAAAAGTCATTTATTGGTTGCTTATGAAAACAGAGAGCATGTGCACCGATTTTGCAATGTGCACAATTCCTGAAAGGTACGGTGCCTCCTAGCTAAAGGGTTCCTAAAGTGATTATCACATATTTGCACATACTTCTTAAACTATTGTTTAAGCTATTTGTAGTCCTGGATCATAATGGCTGATGTGGATAGCTTTCATATGCTATTTTACATTTTCTATATGGAGTAAGGATACTAGATGTTTAACCATTTTGTCATTTTTTAAACCTTTGACTTTTGACTTCACCATTGAGATGACTTCTCTAAATGTGTTATATAATTAGTGTTCATTTGAAGATAGATTGTATGATCTGATATTCTGATTGATGTATCTGATTTGGTTATAATTTACATGGCGATTAAGTCACCTGATGCGATAAAAAGAAGGATTTAGGCTAATTTTGTGTTTTTGAAGTGATTGCTAAAAAAGTAATACATGTTTAGTTGCAGGCTAATTTGGCAGATAAAGTGGAACTGTAAAGGAATTTGAAACTTTCGGAAGAGAAGCTTTTGGCTGCACTTGCTAAGATTAATGCTAAAGATGAAATCGCAAAGAAGTAGACTAACATTGCATGGGATGACGTTCATGGTAATAATTGATTCATTTTTGGATCATTTATCAATGAGCGTGTCCGTGTTATGTCAACTATATATGTAGATTACGGTTGTTTCTTTAAACTCCTAATTATAAAATAAAAAAACAGACGTTTATATTGATTAAAGTAAATGTTTACTATTTAGGATGGGAGAAAGCCGAAGCAGAAGTTTTATCGTTAAAGCAAGAACTGGAGAAAGATACACAGCAGAGAGTAGCTGATGAGGAAAGATTACATGATGTTGATACAACACGGAAGTAGTGTATGCTGGCATGCTGCAGTTGCGTTTCGTTCGTGAAGAACTTGAAAAAAGGATTCAAGATGCTGTGAGGAATACACTAAAGAATATGAAAAAAGAAAAGTGATGTTTAAGGAGAATCTAGCTGAATCCAATACAATACTTTCCAAACTTAGTCTGGAGAACACGCAACTGAGCGCAACTCTTTCAGTGAAGGAAAAAATGATCGATGAATTACTCTCGGTAATGGTTCAGTTGGATTATGATCGTAATGCTGTTGTAAGTCAAAAATAATATAATCTATGTGGCAGCATCGAATGCATTGTGAAAGGTTCCATTTAATCCCACGCCGATTGAGGGTGGGTCGCTGTACGTGCGCTTATTTGATTTACCGTTTGTTCATTTTTAATTTAATTGGGAGGAGAACTCCTTTTACTGGGCTATAGAGCTCATGTTTGAAAGGTTAAATCGGTGGAGATTTATCAATAAAATAATTAGTGTTTTTAACTTTATACGCTTTGCAAGTTTGTTTAGCTTAGGGTTTAAGTTTACATTTTTTATATTATCAGAATTTTATCGTGTGTTGCATACATTTTATATTTTCTTTAATAGCATTACAAGGTGAAAGAAAATAACGGCACCGGACCACTAAAGTTGGACGAACGTCAAGTACCAAAAGTAGCATTCTATGCATGTTATGTAGTTACTTAATTGATTATCATTTATGTTTTTTAGATATGATTTTCTTTTTAATGTTTTTTATTTGTTTCTTATGTGATATGAATTGGTTAAGGTTGTTGTATGTTGTATCTACTAATTACAAATAAACAAATATGTATATCTTTTGATTTGCTTTTTAATTTTAAGATGATCAAAGTACAAGTAGAGATGATCTGAAAATTTTCTAAAAAAACTTCAATAAATTATCAAGTACAAATAGAAACAAATATGATTTTGGATTACAAAAATTTTATACTTGAGCCATATATTTATATTTATTATACTTTCGAAATAGATCAAATAATGATCGTATACTTTTTTTTTAATCAAACATGTATTGTAATGGGTCAATTTATTACGTATAAAGATAATTGCAATGCAGTTTAATTGTTGTGCTAACGACGGAGTATAACTTTACAATCTATATATATCAATATCCGATTATCAAAAATTATAAAAATTCAATGGGTAATCCCGTGTAATCGTGATTTTATTTGAAAATTCACACTAATATAACATAATCTATAAAAATATTCAAATTCAAACTTCAAATATATATATTAAAAATTTTAGAGTTGCCCGCGTTGTCGCGGGTCTTATATCTAGTCAATTAAAATAATAAAATAGGTATTATCACTTATATATATATATATATATATATATATATATATATATATATATATATATATATATATATATATATATATATATATATATATATATATTAAAAAAAAACACAATTAGAGATGTGAGCTCACCCTGCAACTTAGTTATTAACAAACCATGGTTCCATGGATCTGTTGAAATTTACAAAACAGGACTTCAGTGAACTTTACTAAAGATTTAATAATTAGTATAAAGCAATTAAGAAAAATTATTATAAAATGGTAAAAATAATTGTCAACTTGGGTACTGAAAATTACTATTGTTGATATAGTACCCGAGGATTAAAACTTGGCGTTGATAGAAGATATTATACGAGTAACTTTCTGTGTCGTTTTTCTTATAACGGTAAATGGACAGTTTCATTGGTTTTCTCAAACATTTCTACACAAATTAGAAAAAAAAAAAAAAAACATTACTTGTAAAAGAAAGAAGGAAAAATTAGTATTAATAGATTGAAATGTTAAAGGATCGACAAATTTAAACATATGCGTTTATCTTTCATCCTCTAAAACTGTGCGAGTGGATCATAACTTTGAATGTCTAAACATTATGAAATTAGTTAAGAATAATTTCTCAAGTTATATTAAATACGTAATCAAAAAGGGAGTAAATCGCCGTTGATTGTTTTTGCTCTATTTGGTAGTAATTTCATTCGTGTTAGAGATTCTTGAAATATCGTTTATATTATGATCCATTTGACAAATTAAGATAAATAAACTTGGAAATGACATATTTATGCTACGAATCGGGGTAAAATGGGAAATATAACGTATGTAAAAACATGATTTTTTATGTGTTATCATGGTGGTAACTGGTTATGGTAGTGTTTGGTGTGTACGGTAGATAGTGGTGCTGAACCAAGTAATGTTGTTTGTCGATACTATATATATATATGTCGTTCACGATTACTCACAATGGCTTATTCCGAGAAAATGGGTATTGTTTAAAACTTTTTAATATACATTAATTATTCACAATCTTCTATCTATATCTATATTTACAAGAAAACCCCTAAACTAATCCTACCCCTTAATTACACATTAATCCTATATTAAACCACCATTAGATCAAAACATGACATCATTTAGCCCTTTAATTGTGTAACAAATTACTAATATGCCCTAGATTAAATTACACTGCCATTACTAAAATGCCCTAGATCAAATTACACCGCCATCAATTCAAACGCTATCAAGTCGTGGGTTTCATGCCTGGATCAAATTCAAATTTTGAGATTTTACACCAAACGAGTGATCAAGTATCCAGCGGTTTGCATTCGATTTCGATTTCAATGGTTTCGGTGTTCAAACTACGATTTCAAGGGTTCATCTATTTACTTAACGAGATCACAGAAAATTGAATTCGGTAAGCAATTTGTTCTAATCAATTTCGATTTCAAACATTCATATGAGATAGTATTACTACTGATTGATCGTATTCCATGTAAGATCCTCTGCCAAACAAAGTGAAGCTGTTACGAATTCCATTCTTCAAAATCACAACGGGTACGAGTTTTTCGTAAGATAGATGTGGTTTTATAAGAAAACGAGTGTTAAATAACATTCATATTACTGTTTTTGGTGACGTTTGAAGCCATTTAGTTCAGGGTTTGTGTTTGATAACAATATTGATGAAGCGCACCCCATGTGTTTGATAAAATGCGTAGCTAAGTAAATTAACATTTTTATTGAAATATTAACTATTTCTTGCTAAAATGTGTACTAAATTAGGACGGTCCCCCGTGGTAGAGGCAGACCACCCAAGAAGAACATCACAAGAGCTGATGCAGTTCCTTTCTAGCTCCCACCTCCGTATAACGCTCTATCACCATACACGGGTTAGTTGTTAAATGATACTGTTCATTGATGCTTAACTGGCACGTTTACATTTCTGATTGTGAAATGCACCTCCTTTCCATTTGTCATATGCGACGTGCCTTCACAACTTAGTTGACATTTATGATGTATAGACACACAATCCTATTATAAAGTATACTAACAGAAACTCTGTTATAGTCGACCCATTTGGTATTCAGCCTTCGGAAAACACAATGACTGAGAATACACCAAGTAACCATGAAGTGAACCGTGGTTCACCTCTTTCAACAGTTACATTTGGTTAGTACATTCCTCGAGTAGGCAACTTAATACACACCTAGATTAAGGATTATTCTCTATGTTACATTACTATATTCATGGTGAACACCATTTTCAAACATATTACCTTGTGACTTATGTGCAGTGGATAATAGATCCTTAATTGAAAAAGACTCTAACACTCAGGCTACAACAGTGCGACGTGGTAGAGGTAGACCACCAAAAAAGAAAACTATGCCAGCTGATGCAGTACCTTTTCGACACCCACATCCATATAACCCTCCATCACCATACCCAGGTTTGTTTCTACATTTGACTAATCTGTGTACTTAATCCCTCCTTTTCGTTAGCACATTTTAATCGCTCGACCACCTTTGTACAAACAATTTTTTTCTCAAGGGGGACCAAGCTCTTTTATAAACAACACACCAGCAAGAAATGAAGTATTTTGGTCTGGTGCAATACCCTTCGAATTGCCATCTTAGTACAGCTCTCCACGACAGAACACAGGTTTGTTGGAACATTTGCAACAAACAAAACAGATGACTATATGTTATTATTGTTATCAAAAAATTCAAGTTCTGGGTAATAATGAGTAGCAATAAACAATTGGTTTATGGTTTATTTTGAAACTGCTTTCTGTGATTTGAATGATCGGTTAATTAGATCATGCTTAAGTGGATGTTTTTATTCGGATACTCAGTCTTAAAACGTAAACCCAAGCAACGCAAATGTAACTGTGGTTAGATATGTTAATTTATATTCATCCCACTTCACACTAACTATATTTTTAATAACTTTGTATTTGTTTTTCCATGTTTGGTTGTGTGGCCCTACGTTTAAATAATCTTTTTTATAACCGCTTCCACCCAAATGCTCATATCTGGGTTCTGTGGCTGTGAATACACACTTTAATAATGAGATTTAACATATTGGATCACTTTAATTGCTTTCTATTTGATCTTGCTATTTGCTTCTTGCAACCAATTATGCTTTGCCTAAAAGCAAGGATACATGAGGGACAGATGAGTATTCTGATTACGTCATAACTTTGAGACCATGTTTTCAGTTTTATAACTTTTATTAGGCGTGCTCTTGAAACCAATGCTATAAATGGTTTGATTCAAATAATGTTTTTTTATCTCTAACATGGCAAAGACCTATATTTGGACGAAATGAAAGCAAAGCTACATACAGACAGTGGTGTCTCTCCTTATTCTCATGAAAGTTCACATCAGTCATGCAGTGGCCATCCTATGAGATGTTCATGGGAAAATGTGTTGCAGCCTATCAGGAGCTTGGTACATGAATACCCTGCTGAACATTCTACCCATTTTAGTCATTCATAGCAGGCCATTCTCACACCTCCTCATTACAATTCTTTAAATCGGTTAAAAAAACATGAATACCAACATCAATTTTCTCTTCTTTTTGTCATTGCTGAGGTACTTGATAAATCCTTAATGCTTTCTTTCATTAGTTTGGTAGATGTCAAGTAGAGAGACATTAAAATATGTTCACCTTAAAATTGTTTCAGAGCAATTTCATTTGAAGGAACATACTAACATTGATGTGATTATAATATGATTGTAGGTACTTTTATCGTGATGTTGAAGGCATTATCAAGTTCTATAGCCAGAGGTTGAACCTCTCTTTTAAAGAAATCTTATGTTGTTAAACCTCGATCTTCTTCAGTAAGGAAATCACCTAGTTTTTCTTGTTAAGGAATTTTCTGTTAGTGGTTTTAGCAGGAAGGGTTTATATGATATTGAAAAGGTAGATTCCCTTTTTTAGCCTGTCTTTATTCTTATATAAGAGGCAATTTCAACAAGTTTTACTTATGAATCGATTGATTGATTTTGGTCACATAAATAATTTAGCGATAATGGTTGGACAAATCAAATGGGTTGAACGGGCCAAGTAGCTTAAAGTTCTTTTTTTAATTCATACAACCTCCTGTTTTGTTGTTATTCAAGGATTTTAATTCTTACTTTGATATTGCCTTTCATTAAGTTAAAGTGATCACATTGATAGTTTACCATTTTTCCTAAGAAATGCTCATAAGTGTTAAACCAAATAAGTGATCACATTAATATATATACTTCATATTTCAATTTTAGTTCATAATTAAAGTGTGTCATGGGTTGGGTCGGAGAAGGTCGTCCTGTTTTGTAAATCCTATTGATTTTGTATGGTACACAGCTTATGAGCTTCGAAACGATTCAGAGTGGCATTAATGTTTTTAGTGCTAATGTTTAATTGCTTGCTAATTTCTGGGTGCAGCACATCTGTCATAGATATTTGAGGCTCGAGAATACAGGATTAGATGGTTAACTTTATGCTACAGGTTAAAAGTCAACAGGGGAGGTGAAGTGTAACACCCTCAAATTTCGGTTTGCGGAAGCGGTCGGGTCGGGTGTTACCAAATTAAATATAACAGCATAAGATACATAATGAACGACTCTAAATGAGACGTTTAAAAATAATTATACATTTACCAAATAGAACGTTTACAACGTGACGAATTTAATAGAAATTTCAAATACATAATTTGAAAATACAAAAGTAAATGCAGAGTAGTCCCAATTGTTTGAAATCATGCGACTCGAGCTAGCATAATCTTGTAGTAATTCCTAATCCTGCTGGGCACCTGAGAACACATGCTAAAACAGGTCAGCTATAAAGCTGGTGAGTTCATAGGATGGTTAGTTGAAATCGTAAAGTATAAATTCAGTATGTTTTGAAAAGTAGTTCAGAATCCACGATTCTGATTTGTATGAAATTGAAATTGTAATCATCAATGTGTATACGATGGTCGAGGTATCTAATACCTAAGTAATAGGGATATGTACCTAAGTACCTAATAATTGAGGCTATTCGAGCCTGAATACCTTTCTGGTATTACGTAGATTTAACAGAGTAGGGCAATACCTGCCTAAGTTTGAAATCAAGTGATGTATGACCACGTCATATGATGTTGAGTAATATTTGATAGCGTGTTGCATCCGGCAACGAAATCGTAATCCCACGGATTATTGTTGTATGTTCGTTTACCCGGCTAGCATGCGCTAACCCGAACATGTTTGAGCTAACGGCCTCGCGTGGGAACCCCACCGACCCGTTAACTTATTGTGAACCCCGAGTATAATTCGCTGATCCATTGATTGTGTTGAAATTGTGCCCATTGCAATACCGTGGTTTCGTTTTGTGCCCACTTTACCGTGGCATCGTTTGGTGCCAGCTGCAATACCGCGGCATCGTTTTTGGAATTGCTCGCAAGCAATTTGTAATTGAGCCGGCAGTACAACGACATGCCCGACTAAGTTGTATGAGAGCCAGCAGTACTCGACATGCCTGACTAAGTAAATCGTATAATTGTATGTATACTAATATACATATGTAAATTGTAGGTAGCACCGTGTGCTCGAGATGATGTATCAGTATGTAGATATATATGTATCTGTCGAAACAGTAGTTATATGTAACAATCATGCCACGCATGAAAATAGTTGATTGTATCGAATTATGTATGAACAAATACTTAGATATTAAATAGCACGTTGAACCTAGGTATGGATACTCATCACCTAGTTGAGCTGTATTAGTATAATGAATCTATACTAACGTGTGATAATATTGTGTACTCCTAACCTAAAGCCTAGCGAGTATATATATCGGAGTCTCGGGAAAATGTTCACTTAAGTCCAGTTCCCGTTCTAGTGATAATGAAAAATATCGACAGTTTTAGTTCCCGAAGAATAACTAAACTTGTAACAGTATGGATATTATCCAGTGTAGGTAAAACTAACTAGTTCTAATGTATTCAATGATATTGTCCCGCGACAATATGGCCAAAGGATTTGTGATAATTAAATTAGGTTATGTATTGGTAATCGTTTTCCAACGACCTAACATAGTACGATTGCAACCTATCTAGGTTAAGTATTGATATTGTTCTAAAACAATATTACGGGCGTAATTCCTAAGTATTACACATTTCGTATTACATACAGTAATATAAATAGTTGTGAATTATAAACGATTATTAATATAATTCGAAAGCAGTGATTGAGCATGTGTTTCACCCCGAAAACAATAAAACGATTGAAAGAGTGGGGCTATGAAACTCACATGAGAAGCTAGCGTCCTAGTGTAACGAGTCGTGCCAAGTATAATCTCCTAGTGTCCTAAACACGAGAGATTTCGTATGTTTGTAAGTGCGGTTCGTTATTGATGATTCGTAATAATAATTCATATTATTATTAGGTTTGAGCTTTCGTATACTTTGTAAAGTATATTTGCTTTGAGTATAAGTCGTATCATATTTAAATTGTCATTTGAAAACGTTTCCCGACACTTAGAAAAATGTGGCTGTTTTCTGTTTTCTGCGACATAACATGCGACACAAAAATTTGTCATGCGACACAAGGGTTGTGTCGCATAGAGTGCGACACAAGAGCTCTGCGACACAGTGGTTGTGTCGCAAAAGCTTGCGATGCTAAATCAATAGCGACATAAGGGTTGTGTTGTATAAGGTTTACGACACAAGATGCGACACAGCGTACGACATAAGATACGACACAAATGGAGTTATGCGACACAACATGCGACACAAGCGTTGTGTCGCAAAGATGAACACCAGCAGAAACTCGCGGCTGTCACGTTTTTCCGATCAAAATCACAAATCAAACGCATTTTTGAGCTGTAAAATCATGTTTTCTTTGTTGTTTAGGTTATAACTAAGTTGTGTAAACATTATTACACCAAAACATTACACCAAAATGATTAAATCTAAAAATTTAGGAATTTCTTACAATTGCAAATCGAGGCCAAACGAGGAAGAAAACGATGGTGGCGCCTTTGTTAATGTTGCTCCTCTCTTGATGCTGATTCCGAAAATATAAGTTTTTGTGGTCGGATTTGATGATTTCGAAATTTGAAGATAAATTGAGGGAGAGAGTTTAGGTGTGGTGTGTGTGAAATGAAAATGAAAAATGAAAGAATGAGGGGTTTGGGGGGTTGGGATGGGGCTGACCACAAGGGGAGGGGAGGAGTTTTCCCCCACTTCGTTCCTATTTCGCAGTGTAAAATACCCGTATTCTGTACCCGAATAATATATATAAATTTAATATTTTTAAATTTATATTTCCGTTCTTTCGGTTATTAATTAATTAAATCAAAAATTGTTTTACTCGATTTAAAAATATAATATGACTTCAAATGGATTTATTTGTGATTATTAAATAATCATTGTTCATTATATAAAAATGTAAAATTTTCGTTCGCTGAGTTATAATTGTATATAATAATACGATTATAAAAAGTTTAAATTGGATGAGGATTTTGACTTTTTGACCGGGTGTTACATGAAGAATTCATAACTCTATCAAGTGGTATGAAAAAAGTAAGGAAGTCGAAAGATAGATATTATCTCTTCAGAGATTGTTCATGTTCTAAGGGTACGATCACTCAATTTCATGTTCCAAGGGTACGATCACTCAATTTGCTTCTCATGTTTTCTCCATATTTTGACTCCAAATTGATTGATTATTCCCGTTCACTTAAGTAAAAAGTGTTTTAGGAGTTTGGAATTTTGATTTTACTTGCAGCTCTGTTCTCATCTGACAATGCACCGTTCGTGTATCTTGGTTTAGTATCGTGTGTGCTGCATTTGTAATGGTAACATCTTTGTCACCGTCTGTGTGACTACATGTGTTCTGATCTTTATCTCTATGTGCTTATTTTGATATATTTCATCTTATCAGTTCATTGGTAAACTTTCTGTATTTCGTTGTGTCATGTTCGTTGATAGTTTATTCTAATTTCAAGACGTTTTGGTTCCATTGTGGTAAACTTGTGCTGCTTTCACCAGAAGTTAAATAAATTTCTTGTACTGGATTTGAACCTTTTGCCTTATTGATTATGCTTTTGTTTGTTTTTCTATGAACGACTGTTCGCTGTAAAATTTTACTAGAAGGTAAGCTCTTCAGATTTTGTATAGTAGGATGTTAATAATACCTTGTGAGCTGCGTGTCTGAATATTTTCTTTCTTCACGCTTTCTGAATTTATCTCAAAGACATGGTGTACTATTCAATTGCCAAATGTGCATATCAAGGGACAATAGGTAACTTACTTAATGTCTACTTATCTACGGAGTACTATTATAGTATTAGCTATTGAAAATTCTCGAAAAATGCGTTGGAATGAGTTATTTCAAAAGTGAAACTTCTGCTTTAGTACTTTGCAAGTAAAAGTGGCTAAATGGGCGGGTCAGACAAGTTGGATAAATATCGTATTCATCAAGTTAAAATTCTATCTAAGGGTTTTGATTATAGCTTAGTGATTATTGTAGGAAACGTCAAAATGTTAAAGGTGGCAAATAAGGGGTTGGACTAGAATTATAGCTTGCCTTTGTGATTATAGCTTAGTGAGTATTGTAGAAAATGTCATATTTTGCCTTTGTAGCTTGCCTGTGTTTATCATATATGCATATATTTGGATTTGGACTATATACTTATTATCTGCTTAATGAAAGGCCCAACAAACGACCCTCTTCTGAGAAGCTCATTAATCAGTCACTCTTTAAAATTTCAAAAGCATCTGACAATCTTGAACGTACCTTTCTTTATTGTCTTTCTCCCTTACGTCATCGGTTTAGGATACTAAAGTTGTCATTTTAATGTTAATATGTGACTTTTACCATCATTAATTATTTTATTGTTAAGTTTTTCAATTTACTCTTTTTCCATGTTTTTGTTGTCTTAGGCCAAAGAAGCCTATCTTCTTTTACAGGACAAGGAATGATATGCACAGGAAAAACTGTCATAGGTAATTATAATGTAATCTTTTACTGTTTTCCTACTCCCCTTAAAGAATTTTTGCAGGCTCATCTTATAAATGTTTTCCTGACCTCTTGTGATATGGAGAAAGTGTATATATGACGAATTAGTGCCTGGAAATTTAGCTTAAAGAATTGTAGACTCAGGCTGCGCTTGTCTGTATTTAAATATCATAAATGTAAGTTGGTCATAAAACAATTATCATTCTACTTTGTAACCTAACTACATATCAATGATTATGATAAGATTTCAATGTAGAAGAGCCAACAATTGCAGAGCACCAAAAATGGGCTTTATGGTATTACAACAACAAAGTTGTCCCCTGAGATGTAGAATAATCATGTAGATGCTAAACCTCAGGATATACAACTGATGAGATTTCTAACTTTGAGGATTCAATGCATTGTCTATACAGCCTCCACCTCTGTAAGTACTTCCGGAAGATCATATGGTGTAAATTACACATAATGTTTCGTTATTGGCTCTTACCCATCAATAATTCATTATATATATATATATCCAAATCTCAGTTCCTTGGTTTAATACCTATGTGAGTGACCCGATAGGACTTCTTTTGATCTCATCCAATCTAACTCCTTTTAATCTAACACCCAAATACAAATGATGTAAACATTCTTCCTTGGTTTAATTCTATAGATGATGATGATGATGAAAGAACTCTTTTGCTTTGGATATATGGGAAAGGATCATATAATCGTGGACATAGTTGCAGCACAGATCATCGGGTAAAAACCGAATACTACCCACCTTCTCATTCCTTCATTTTCCAGTTTCTTTGATATATAAATATTTATCTGAAAACATACTATTACACTTACGATATACAGTTTTATGCTATATGACTACATTTGCAGTTGTAATTTTAGTTTGGGTTATTTTGTAGGTCTTTAATAATTGTGATACTTTTATAAGGTGGGTACCCATTTTGTAAGTTAAGAAACTATAACATCAGTTCTAGATCTTTTGTCCTAATCACGTCTTGAGGGTAAAGGGGTGATTTTTTCCTTTTAAAAAAACACCATATATCGCAATGTATTGTTATATATAAAAAAATTACCATATATTTTACAAACCAAATATCGAATGAACATGAAGCTTAGATCTTTTGTCGTTGCTTGAAAGGTGAGATGAATCTTCTGAATTGAAAGGATTACTATTAGAGTTGTACAGTTCATTCTCAACATTTTTATCTCAAGGTTAGTCTCATATAACCGTACTATTCTTTGATTGTTGTGCATATCTCATTTCCTTTTTCTTTTTCATTCAAATGAAGGATTGCACCTGGATCCTTGCACATGTGTAATGAGTAAAAGGAAGTGGCCAAGACGAATAACTGGATTTTAGGTATTAACAATATTTATGACCAAGTGTAAGCATCATAACATATGTATAGTTCTAAAACGTTACAGGATTTGTAAGATCACTTTGGTGTAACCTTTTCACACATATTATTATTTATAAGGCCTTGCACATGGAGGAAAATAAGGATTCATTTTTATGACTTCATAGCTTAACTATGTTGAGATTCTAATCACAGTGGTGCAGATACATCCAGACATTCTCAGATAAAATTATTAATTATATGGCTTACGCAAAGCTGCTAAGTCTTAACTTAAGGCTTAAGGCTTATCCATAGTTTTATGCTATAATATTGTATATGGATATTGATGTGGTCATTTTGGGCAAACGGGTCTAATTAGATTGTTTTGGGTTTATAACTACTGATTTTGAACAAGATTCTGAACCAATTATGTATTTCAGTATTTATGTTAAATTTTGCTCATGTTATAAATCATTTCCCATGGGTATGCCCGTAGAATGGTGACAATCGGAGTCCAATACATGTGAAACCCTTAATAGAGATGAAGCCATTGAAAATTCCCGAATCTAGAAACTAACTGAAATTACAGAACCAGCACAGTGCCGCTACTCTAAGGCTTCCTGACAATACATCTTCGGCAACACATGTATTTTTACGCTACACCTGTTATTCATAGCAGTGTGACTCTTTCATAAATAGGAAACTTTATATAAAGTAATTTTATAATGTATTGCCGCCTACTGTTTCAAGGGAGATTCACTCCCCACTTAGGGTTGCTGCAAGGATTTTTGTATCGGTTTTGAAGATGTGACACATTCAGTAAGACTTTAATTGAGTTTCGAATCATTCTATTCTTATATGAATGACTACTGGGTACTAATTGCAAACTAAAAAAAATGAAGAAAAAAAATAATTAAAGGCATTAAATTTTAAACGTGAAAAAAAAATGAAGAAAAGAACCCGTCAACGTTAAAAGTCTAGGAAATATTCCACTGCTGATGTGTTTGTCTAACTCATAGTGTCGCACCCCCAAATTCAGGTTGCGGAAGCGAATCAGGTCGGGGCGCGACTAATTACATATCAAGCGCACAAGGTATAATGAACGACCACTATATGCGTCGTTTTGAACTTGTATCCTTCCTTAATTGTACATAGTTGATCAGGCTATGTTAAATTAAAGTCGTATGCTGTAATTCCTGAACTAGCCATGCCTAATAAGGAAATACTGCTTAACGGTCATAGTCTAGGCCCACTAAATGCAACCTAGTTCACTATAACCTTAGGCTCTGATACCAATCTGTCGCACCCCCAAATTCAGGTTAGGAAGCGAATCGGGTCGGGGCGCGACTAATTACATATCAAGCACACAAGGTATAATGAACGACCACTATATGCGTCGTTTTGAACTTGTATTGATAAAAACATAAGTTTACATCAAAATAAAGTTTACATTAGCTCAGTTTCTGAAATTGAGAGATTTACATCATATAATTATTTATACAAAATATAATAATGCAATTAAATCTCTGATTGTATGAATGCTGACTTGAGCTAATGATTCCTTCTTGGGCAGTCCAACCTACTGATGTGTACCTGTGATACATGCTAAAATGGGTCAGCGAAATGCTGGTGAGCTCACATGTTTGTATGTCAACACATATTTGTATGAACCGCAAGATTTAATTGAATTTAAAATGCAATTAAGCAAAATAAAAGTTATATAGCCATGAGCACATAGTCTGAGCTTAACTTGAGTGTCAGGTCCGACTAAGGAAACCCAACTGAGGTGCCTCCCATGAGTGCCTAATCTACACTCGTCTTCCCAAATGCTAATACGTCCGTTTGACCAGTTAGTGCGTGCTAACCCGGACGAGAATTGTCAATCCTATATGATATCATATACTAACATTCACGCTATAGATGTATTACCAGACTATGCTATGGAGGGCTTTAGTGATTAGTTGAAAACAACTCATGTAGTATTTGATTGATTTGCACTTGCGTTCAACATGTAAATAAAACGAGCAATGTAATCACACCCATGATTGAAAAGCAGTGAAATAGGGGCCATGAGACTCACCTGAGCCTTGAGTGTTTATCGAAATAAACTTGAATTGATTAGCTTGCGAATTGATGTCCGAAGACTTGTAACCTGAGGGCGTTCAATACGCGCGATGGTTATTAATTGAATAGGTATCTTAAAAGACTACCTTTGTAGTTGTTTGTCCAAATTACCCCGATTTGGTTGATTTGACTTGTCCAAATTACTACGATTTGGTTGATTGACTTGAGTTTTTGAAAACGTGTACGGCCCGTTGGTGATTGTTGGTAATAACAATCTTAACCTTATTATCTTGTTTTCGAAGTGTTATACTTAGAAAGTATACCCCAATGTGTTTTAAAAGTCGTATCGTATAATAGTTTGAGGTTTTATAAGTTCGACACTTAGTATAAAAAGGGTTGAAAACCTTCTGTTTTTAGCGTCACTTAGAGCGACACTCAGGAAGTGTCGCATAAAATGTCATATTCTGTTCTGATGGCGTCACTTGTGCAAGTGACGCATAAAAGGGCGACACTTAAGGGAGTGTCGGTTGTAAGTGTCGGCATAAGGGTCACGAGTCACTAAGGTTAGTGACGGATGGAATCAATTCTCGATTATAGGCGTCACTTAGACAAGTGACGCTATAAGTGTCGGTTAGAGTGACGGATATTGAATTTGCGACACTTAGGCAAGTGTCGGGAAAAAGGGTTTTATGCGGCACTTAAGCAAGTGACGCATCGTTAGGGCTTTTAGCGACACTTAGTGCGTCACTTAAGTGACGCATTAAGTGACGCTACACTGCGTTGGTCTATGCGACACTTGAGTCTGTTGGCCGGATTTTGAGCTAAAAACGTGTTTTTCGGCGACCACTTGGTCCGATTCTTTGACCCAACCCTTATTTGGACATTTTAAGCATGGAGAAACAATAAACAAACGAAAATATACCAAATCGAAGGGTTTCGAGATTTTGTCGAAAACTTACGCGGTAACGCTGTGAGAATCCGGGAAGATAGAAATGTAGATCGTGATGAGGTGAATGTTTTCTTCTAAACGAGCTAGGTGATTTGAGGGTGTTATTTGATGATTTGGTGTGATGGTGGTGTTGGTTGTTTTGAAAGAAAAAGGGAGGAAGAAAGAGAGATGGTGATGATGAATGAGGTGGGAAAATGGGGAAATCCCCATTTTTAACTGATTTTTCGTGGGGCCCACCCATGTGGGTGTGTCCCAAATTAGTCCCCCGTGTTTGCGCTCCGTGCGGTGTTCATTTTCCCAATTGTTTAAACTTTAATTGATTATTTAATACGTTTAAATATATGTTTTTAAAGTACAAATAATTACTCGATATTTCACTTGAAGTATTTTATATAATACTTTATAATTGAGTTATAAAATATAACTTAACTTGTTTCGTTTTTGTTCGCGCGTTTAATATTCTAATCGCGTAGTCATTGTTTGTAAGATACGATTTGTGTATGAAATATTATAAAAATAATATTTTGGATATAATAGCGTTATTAAATAATGTTATATTATTTAATAAAATTGTTCACCGACGTCCGTATTTGATTGAACCGAATTACATTCGATTTGAAACTTGTACGATTTAATCAAATCGTATAATTGTATATATATTCAACAATATATATTTTGATACATTAATTAGCCTAACACAGAACTAATTACATGTATTACAAAGGATTAGGCACTAATCAATAGACCTAATTTGGCGGGTGTCACATTCTCCCCATGTTAGAAGAATTTCGTCCCAAAATTTAGTTCGATGTCGGATTTGATGTAGGGTCAGTGAAGAGTTGAGGATACTTGAGTCGCATTTGGTCTTCCCGTTCCCAGGTGAACTCCGGACCACGCCACGAATTCCACCTGACCTTAACGATGGGAATACGACTTTGTTTGAGTTGTTTGACCTCACGGTCCATGATTTCAGCAGGTTCCTCAACGAAGTGAAGTTTGTTGTCAACACGAATTTCATGGAGTGGAATGATAAGTGTCTCATCAGACAGACACTTTTTCAAATTTGAAATGTAAAAAGTGGGGTGCACACTGCTTAGCTCGGATGGCAGCTGCAATCGATATGCCACTGGACCTATCCTTTCGAGGATCTCGAATGCTCCAATGTACCTGGGGTTTAACGTTCTGCGTTTGCCGAATCGGATTACGCCTTTCCAAGGCGATACTTTGAGTAGTACTCGATCCCCAACCTGGAACTCGAGTGGTTTGCGTCTCACGTCAGCATAACTTTTCTGACGATCACGTGCGGCTTTGAGTTTGTTTTGGATACCAACGATTTTCTCGGTGATCTCATGAATGATTTCCGGACTAGTGAGTTGGCTATCTCCCACTTCGGTCCAACAGATAGGTGACCGGCACTTACGACCGTACAGTGCCTCGAAAGGTGCAGCTCCAATACTCGTATGGTAGCTGTTGTTGTACGAAAACTAGCACAAGGGTAGGTGTCTTTCCCAGTTTACACCGAAGTCAACTACGCAGGCTCGTAACATGTCTTCCAGTGTTTGAATAGTTCGTTCACTTTGGCCGTCGGTTTGAGGGTGGTATGCGGTACTCATATCAAGACAGGTAGCCAACGATTTCTGAAGTGATTGCCAAAAGTGAGATGTGAAGCGACTATCCCTATCGGAGATAATCGATATTGGAACACCGTGTCGAGAAATGACTTCCTTGATGTAGATTCGTGTGAATCGTTTGATATCGTGTAAAAAGTCACGTTTTTACTACCGATATCTCTCTCATTCTGGAGCAAATACTTGGCATTTGAACTCAAACAACACGCAAATCAATGATAATATGTTAAGAAGATCAAAACAAGGTTGCACGATAAAAATCAAGCAAAACGGCCGAGAAACGAAGATTCCACATACGTTTGAAGATTCAAGGCTTAAAAAGGAGATTTAAAGACTAAAGTGCCCTCCATCAACATCCAATATTTCCAAGATGTTCGTTTTTAAAATTCGAATCCAACAGAAGAAGAATCAACCAAAACGGGTGAAAAATGAAGATTTCGCGCCCGCCGGAAGATCCAAATGATCTGTACGCAATATCTGGAGCTAGGGACATCATTTCAGAACCTATCTTATGTCAAAATCTTCGTTTTTGAATTACGAATCCAACAAAAAAAAGAATCAACTCAAACGGACGTATAACGAAGAAAACACGCACGAATCAAGAAACGAAGCAACAAACGACGCAACGGGGCGGGGGTGGGCCCACCGCCGCCGGCCACCAGCCCACTGCTGCCGGCTGGACCCCCACCGCCGCCGGCCACCTGTGTCCCACCCCGGTTTCCGTTTTTGGTAACTTTTGGTACCCGGTGCGCCTACTTTTCGTGTTGTACAGTATCCGGTGCGCCTACTTTTCGCGTTGTACGGTACCCAGTGCACCCTTTTGGCTACCTTTTGCTAACATGCACCACTTGGTGCTAATGTGAGCCAAAGCTAACCTATAAATAGGTTGCTTAGGTTCATTTGTAAGACACACCAATATATGCACACATTCTAGCATATTTCACACTTTCTCACCATCCATTCTTTTCTTTCTTTATTGTAATATTTCCTTAGTTAATTAGACTAGCTAATTAACTAATCAAGGAAGATTCGTACGGAGGTGCTCCGGGACGCATTTGTAGCTACGAGTTATTGTATTTCTTTATCAGGTTTTAATCTATCTTCCATATTTAATTATGCTTGTTCTTTCTTTAATAAATTTAAATATGTATGCTAGAATTGCCATGATTAGCTAAATAACTCAATTGTCTGCTATGATAGTCGTTTAGGAGAGATTTAAATATGTGATTATATTGTATGCTATGAGATTGCGGGTGTTGTGTATTATGAATAGATGTAGGAATCGAATCTTTATCGTTTATCTACCCAACTCATGTTGTGACTAAAACCTTATCCAAAAATGAACGTAGCTAACTCATAGGGTATAGGTCACTTAGTTATACTATGTTTGATTGAATCATTGAGCTCGGCATGGCCGGTGTTCTCTAGACCAAATTAGGATCCAAGAGACACGGAATATGGGAATAGAGGTAGATTGAGATTTAATTCAGACAGACGGTATTTTTTAGAGAACTTTCGGAATATCCTCGATTTAATTAATACATTTGTATGCTTAGGTTTAACTATTGTCTTGATTGTCTTATTGCATGTTCTTGTTTGATTGTTGCCTTAGGATTATCGTACTAGTAAAATACACCTAGCCTTAATTATTGTGAAATAACATGACGGCCCCTATTCGACTGTTCTTCGATATAGTACTGGAAATGCTTATGGCAAAGTACAAACGTATGGAAGTCGAGAACGACCGAAGGTAGTTGTGTTATGTATCAATTAACAAACGTATTACTTAAGTTTCTATTTGTAATATAAATCACCCCTGTCTTGTTGCATACTTGAGTAATGTTGATAATTCATACGAATAAGTGATGATATCTTATCTGACCGCTTAGACCAGTTCTTCCAACTTATTCCGACGAGGGTAAAACCCGTTTACAAGATTGCTTATTCAACAAACTGTGCCATGATTCGGACGTCTACGATGACCGAGATTGGGGAATAGGATTCGAGATTAACTGTCAGATAATATGGACATGCATTTGAGAGAACTTTCGGTGTATGTTTTAATATATTCTGCAACCCACGTGACATTCTATTTGCCTGGTTGTGGACACCTCTGCATTAGCCCGATAGTAGGATTGTAGCAATAACTCACATTAACTTATGACTTATCCTCATTAGAACTCTTCACGCTTTAATATCACCTGAACCACTTCATAGTAGACAATCGCTTTAACTGCTGAACGCCCGAAGTAACCTCCATTTCTGACTTAATTTAGTTTAATTTTAGAATAGAAAACCCAAAACCTAAACCAACTCTCTTCCACCATAGCTAAATTCACAAAAGTCTCTAAATTCTCCTAGTTTCAATTCGTCGCGCTTTAAAGAACGATCCTAGGTCATACTTATCCTTTGCTAGCCCGTAGATTAGCAATAGTAGTAACCCTAGGCCCCAGCCTTATAAATTTAAAACCCACTGTTGTAACCAGATAGTTATTGTTAACGACACCGACCTATCAGGGACCCAACAAGTTTTTGGCGCCGCTGCCGGGGAGCGTCGGCGACCGATTTTAGGAAGTTTAGTGACTCTAGTATTTAGCGATCCTTTTTGAAAGATTAACATCAATCAAAAGTTACACTTTTTGCCCTTAGGATTAGATTAGTTTTATTTTAATAACCAACCATGTCAACCCCGTATTTTAATTTAACCAACCTTACACCAAGTGTAACATCAAACCAACTTTTAGCCATCCCTTCACCGACAACCCACTTACATTCCTCAAAACAACTTTTATCAAATTTATACTTGAACAAAATGTTATAAACAATAGGATAGCCGGATTTCAAGACAACATTGACGCCATGATAAAAATTTCCGACAAATTAATTTCTAACATGGAGTCTATTTTGGAAAACTTGAATTTTATTGAGGAAAGTACGTCGGCGACTACCATTCAACCCAATGATGTGTTAATCGTCACTAGGGGAGGAAAAATAACCAAAGTTGATCCACCACCACCAGATAACACCCCCGAAAACACTTCTTCGCCCACACCTACACCAAGTGAACATGTGTCCATTGACATCCCTGTCACAACACCTGACCCATCACCAACCAAAACTCCGGATAATGTACCTCGTACGAGAATACCTTATCCCGGTAGACTTAAAAAGGAAAAGCAAGAAGCCCAATTCGGTAAATATCTGGAAATGTTTAAAAGCTTGCACTTGAATGTTAGACTATTAGATGCTTTAGTAGAAATGCCCACATGTGCCAAATTCTTTAAAGAACTTCTTTCAAACAAAGAAAAACTTAGGCAAATAGTTAGTTTACCCTTAGATGCTGAATGCTCTTTAATTGTACAACATGGTCTTCCACCTAAGTTAGGAGACACTGGACGTTTTACAATACCTTGTTTTCTCCAAGATATCCAAATTAGTAATGCCTTAGCTGACCTAGGTGCTAGTGTTAATCTTATGCCTTATTCCCTCTATAAGAAATTAGTATTAGATAACCTACTGCCTACTCGTATGACCATTCAATTAGCAGACAGATCAGTTAAACTCCCTCGAGGAATTGCTGAAGATGTCATGGTCAAGGTCGATAAGTTCGTCTTTCCAGTGGACTTCATCATCATGGATATAGAGGAAGACACCCACATCCCACTCATCCTTGGCAGACCTTTCTTAAATACTACCAAGGCCGTAATCGACGTAAACGAAAAATCTTTAAAACTAAGAGTCGGGAAAGAAGAGGTCACCTTTAATGTCGATCGATTAATGAAGCAACCTCTGGAAGAGGACCTTGGTTTGTGCGATACTATGCAGGACATTTTTGATGAACATCTCCACGAAGTGTTGGCACTATCCAGCTAGAACCCGATACCTACCACGGTAGTCACCGTTCGAAGATTATATAACGAGGATCCTGGGCTGCAGTCCGCAATCACTTCGCCAGCAAAGTCTGAAGAACTACTATTTCCCTTGTTTGAAAAGAAGCTATCTTGCACCAATGGCAAAACGATAGCCGTCCCATTGGGATGCGGTACACCGATACCTTGGCTAAAAAGAGATACATCCACACTCGATGCCCCGAATCCAGCTCCTTCAATTAAAGAAATCCTGGATTCCTTCAAAGGGATGAGTATTGAGCCACCACCATTTGAATCCCAATTAATCAACCAACCCGAACCTCTATCATTTCCAAACCCTGAATTAACCATAAACCAAACCTCAACCGCTCAATTTCAAGAATTCCAATTCACCGACGACGGAGAAATTATTCTCACCCGAAATGACGAAGTGTCCTCATCATCGGTCAACAAATACGAGCTAAAGACGAACGAATTTTCAAACCAAACCGAATGGGTCGAAATCGCATCAATCTCTACATCCGAACCTGAGATAGACGAGGCACCTTTCCAAGCTGAATATGAAAAGCTGAATAGAGATGAAATAGCTAGAATGAAGCCGTCTATTGAGGAACCGCCAAACTTGGAATTAAAAGAATTACCACCTCACCTTGAATACGCTTACCTCCAAGGAACCTCCCAACTCCCGGTGATAATCTCAAGGAGTTGAAACCAAAAGAGAAAGCCCAGCTAGTTGATGTGTTGAAATCACACAAGAAGGCGATCGCATGGAAAATTTCTGACATACAAGGAATTAGTCCTAACTATTGCACGCATAAGATCCTGATGGAGAACGATTTCAAACCATCCGTTCAAAGGCAGAGACGATTAAACCCTAAAATTCAAGACGTAGTGAAACAAGAGGTTATCAAACTCTTGGATGCTGGACTAATATACCCAATATTTGACTCACCTTGGGTTAGCCCTGTTCAAGTCGTCCCAAAGAAAGGAGGAATGACGGTCATTACAAACGAAGAAAATGAGCTCATACCAACTCGGCCCGTCACCGGTTGGAGGGTTTGTATTGACTACCGGAAGTTAAACGAAGCAACTCGCAAGGATCACTTTCCACTTCCGTTTATTGACCAAATGCTCGAGAGGCTGTCGGGAAACGAATTCTACTGTTTCCTTGATGGATTCTCCGGTTACTTCCAAATTCCGCTCGATCCAAAAGACCAGGAGAAGACGACGTTTACATGCCCTTATGGAACATTCGCATATCGACGAATGCCATTTGGATTATGCAACGCGCCTGCAACATTTCAGAGATGCAAGGTTGCAATCTTCCATGACATGATTGAACAATGCATGGAAGTCTTTATGGACGATTTCTCAGTCTTTGGGGACTCTTTCGCATCATGTCTATCCAACCTCGATAGAATGCTCACCAAGTGTGAAGAATCAAATCTCGTCTTGAATTGGGAAAAATGCCACTTTATGGTAAAGGAAGGAATAGTCTTAGGACATAGAATATCGAAGTCAGGAATCGAAGTAGACAAAGCCAAAGTCGAAACCATTGCGAAACTCCCACCACCCACCAACGTTAAAGCCATTCGAAGTTTCCTAGGTCACGCTGGGTTCTACCGTCGTTTTATCAAGGACTTCTCTAAGATCTCTCGACCGATTACCCACCTGTTAGGAAAAGACATCAAATTCGCATTTGACGAAAGCTGTATGAAGGCCTTTGACTACCTAAAGAAAGAACTAACCAACGCACCAATCATGGTTGCTCCAGACTGGAGCCTTCCATTTGAAATCATGTGCGACGCAAGCGATTTCGCTGTAGGAGCAGTTCTTGGACAACAGAAGGATAACCATTTTCGGCCAATCTACTACGCTAGCAAAACTCTCACAGATGCTCAAGAGAATTATACAACTACCGAAAAGGAGCTGCTGGCTGTAGTATTCGCCTTTGATAAATTTCGATCCTACCTGATATTGTCAAAGACAATAGTGTACACAGATCACTCAGCTCTGAAATACCTCTTCAAGAAGCAAGACGCAAAACCAAGACTGTTACGATGGATTCTACTCCTACAAGAATTAGAAATTGAAATAAAAGATAAAAAGGGAGCAGAGAATGTCGCTGCAGACCATCTGAGTCGACTTGAAAATCCATCAATGGAAAAACTTGCAGACGGGGACATCAAAGATCGATTTCCAGAAGAGCAGTTAATGAGTTTAGGAGAGCAATCGCAAGGATCACAATTCACGGATGATCCTTGGTTTGCAGACATAGCCAATTTCATAGTTGGAGGGATCACAAGAAAAGGAATGCCGTCATCACGAAGACAGAGGTTCTTCCGCGATGTCAAGCACTACTTTTGGGATGTTCCGTATTTGTTTAAGGTCTGTCCCAACCAGATTATAAGAAGATGTGTCGATGGAAAGGAAGCCGAACACATCCTCCATCAAATCCATCATGGACCCACCGGAGGACACCACGCAGCCAACTTGACAGCAAAGAAAGTATACGACTCAGGATTCTACTGGCCAACTATTTTTAGAGACGCACAAGACTTGGTGAAACGTTGCGATATTTGCCAAAGGTTTGGAAATATCACAACGCGTAACGAAATGCCGTTAACGAATATCCAAGCATGTGAAATATTCTATATATGGGGATTAGATTTCATGGGACCATTTCCGAAATCTTACGGAAAGGAATACATTCTAGTAGCTGTCTACTACGTATCCAGATGGGCCGAAGCTCAGGCCTTCCCAACAAATGACTCGAAAGTCATAACCAAGTTCTTAAAGCAGCTATTCTGTCGGTTTGGAACACCTCGAACGATCATCAGTGATCGCGGCACACACTTTTGCAATACTCAGTTTATGAAGATATTGCAACAATATGGTGTTACCCATAAGACATCTACGGCCTACCACCCGCAGACAAATGGGCAAGCAGAAATAACAAACCGAGCGCTAAAAAGAATTTTGGAACGAACAGTTGGTCAACACAAGGAAAACTGGGCAGACAAGCTAGATGATGCATTATGGGCGTTCCGGACAGCCTACAAAACACCCTTAGGAACAACCCCCTATAGGCTAGTATATGGAAAAGCATGTCATCTTCCGATCGAACTCGAAAACAAAGCTTACTGGGCACTAAAGAATTGCAGCTTAGATCCCACAGTAACGGGAGCACACCGGAAAATGCAACTAAATGAGTTAGGAGAACTAAGAGATCAAGCATACGAGAGCTCCTATAAGTTCAAGGAAAGAACTAAGTTGCTCCACGATGCAAAACTATGCCCCACACGCTTCAATCCAGGTGATAAAGTTCTACTCTTCAACTCTCGATTTAAGAAATTTTCCGATAAATTCAAAACGAGGTGGAGCGGCCCATTTACAATCTCTAAGGTTTTTCCTTATGGCGCCATTGAACTCGAGGCTCCAGACGGAAATTTCAAGGTAAATGGTCATCGTTTAAAACATTACGTACAAGACTTTCCCCCATACAAGGAAGTCTACGATTGCAAAGCACCCTGACAAACAATTAAAGGTAGAAGAGTCAAGCTACGAGACTCGATAAACAAAGCGCTCTTGGGAGGCACCCCAAGCCTATCTTATGTTTTCAGCATTAATTTTATCTTACTGTTGTGTTTAAGCTAATCCAATTTTCTATGCAGTACCTCATGAAGGACTAATGATCTTAGACCATTAACCTTTTATATTTTGTAGGATGAGTTCGCAGTCAGACAGAGCACGAGCCCCCAGACAGAGACGCTCGCATACCATGCACCACCCCCAGAGTTCATCACCGGGTAGTAGCATGAGGACTGTCAGAGGATCCCAGTCACCACCTCCTAGTTTGGATGAGATCTCGGCAGACTTGGTGGAGGTGCACGTTCAGGAGTCATTCCTGTTACGTCCCATCCAGGCCAGGTTACCTTCATCTCACCGACCAGCGGGACAGACCGCAGGGACCTCCAGAGTACCCATCTTCGAGCATGGGGTTACTACTACGGACCCTGCTGTCACTTGGTCTATACTGAGAGCCCTTGAAGTCCAGCACACCGCCATCTCTGGTATCCACACTGCATTGGGCCTTACCTCTACACCTGTGTGCCCCTTTCAGATGGGACCTGATCCCACTTCGCACATTCCACCATGGGATTTATTCCCATCTTGGAGCTTGACTGCGCAGGACCATCCCACTTTTATGGCCCCACTAGAGGAGGAGGCTGCTGCACTAGACGCTTGGATCCAGGATCCAGAGGATGGTACTGCATCTCCTGTCTATACCATCGAGGAGTCAGCATCTCCTACATCGATCGTGGAAAACACGATCTTTATGGATGATGACTTCACCGACTGGGAGGCGCTCTATGCTGACACGGATTAGCTACTTTTAGTTATTATTATTTATGTTTAGTATTAACTTGTGTTAACATTTGTGTTTTCTGAAGGATGTGTACTATGCAGAATTCGAAGTAAAATTTATGGAACAAGTTCATTTTTAATGAGCCTGGTCCATTTCCACCGAATTCACACACTTGAACCTGGTCCATTAAATCCAGTGGCATCACACACAGCACAAGGAAGTGTCTCTTCTAACCTTACTTTGCTTGAACCACACAAGAATTTTAAGAAAAACTCTAAGTGTGGGATTACTACTCACAAATAGAGAATAACTTTGAAAATATTGACCCGTATTCAAAATCTAAGTGTGGGATTAACCTAACTTAGAAGTAGAGAACATTAGGGACAATGTTCTTTTAAGTGTGGGATAGCAGTAGTATTCACTATTGTATTGCAACATAAACTTTTGATCAAGCTTTTTAGCAAAACTCATATTTTTTAGCAAAATTTTCAAAATTTTTGAATCATGGGAAGCCCAAAAAGGGTATGTTCGGTCAGCAAAAATTCAAAAGGCTTGGCAAATGGACCACGACGAGCAAAACTCTTTGATAACTTTCAAACTAAGTTTCAAACAAGCAATCGCATGACTAGGCACAAAACCACCAAAAATGAGTGAGGAATCTTGAGCCATAGAAAAGCATTCACCTTTAATGCTTCACCTTTTTGTTTGTGAGTGTGTCGTTGTATGCCTTCTCAAGTTAGAACTTGTTCGAAGAATGCATTTCAAAATTACAAAAAATGAGCGTCATACGTGACGAAGGTGCAATTAGAGGATCTTGACATTCCCTAGGACAAAACCCTCTCGTAAAACTCCCATTTTCAAGCCTAACCCTGCCAATCTCCATTTTCGGCATTGAAGATCATTTAGAAAACCTATTGAGCCTTAGCCTTTTCGTTTCGAATACTCACTTCAAGAACCAATCCTTTCTTTACATCTCTTGGCCATAGCCTAAGTTTCTGTTATGACAGCAACATCACTGCAAGAAACATGCTTCTAGAAGGAATCCCCAAGGGAAAAAGAATATCATCCATGAAAGGACTCCAAAGAAAGCAAGAACAAAGCTGCCAAAGAAATCAAAGAGCTAAAAACCCAAGGATCATTTAAAGCCAAGGGAAAAGTTCTTCAAAGAAGAAAAAGCTATGAAAAGAAGGCTCTCAAAGAGAGAGAAAAAAAAAAGAGGTATCAACTAAAAAGTCAAAGATAAGTCATCACAGGCAACTCTTAGGCTATATTAAACTCCCAAATTAAACCATCTACAAAAACCCTTATCCCATACACCATCTTCACCCTCTTGCGAATGTCTAGGGATAATTAGCACCGTCCTCACTTAGGTATTATAGATTTGATTCTCGATCAAGCTTATGACAACGGAAGAGCTACATGACTGGCCCCTGAGTGATTTAGAAGTTAGGAACCCCGATACACTTGAGTGAATTGAGTGACCACCTGTGAGGACCCCAGTCATGTATATCTTACATTATGAAGATTAAAGGAAAGCTTGTTAGAACCAAAAGTTTGGGGGAAACATCAAGGGATGGAACTTCGTCCGAAATCTTTTTACCAACCCTGCAGGAACCAAAGTTCTCTGAAATACGAAGACACCCCTCCAGTTTTTTTTTTCAGATTTGATGAAGACTTGCTTGAGGACAAGCAAAATTCTAAGTGTGGGATACTTGATATCTTGTAAAAAGTCACGTTTTTACTACCGATATCTCTCTCATTCTGGAGCAAATACTTGGCATTTGAACTCAAACAATGCGCAAATCAATGATAATATGTTAAGAAGATCAAAACAAGGTTGCACGATAAAAATCAAGCAAAACGGCCGAGAAACGAAGATTCCACATACGTTTGAAGATTCAAGGCTTAAAAACGAGATTTCAAGACTAAAGTGCCCTCCATCAACCTCCAATATTTCCAAGATGTTCGTTTTTAAAATTTGAATCCAACAGAAGAAGAATCAACCAAAACGGGTGAAAAATGAAGATTTCGCGCCCGCTGGAAGATCCAAATGATCCGTACGCAATATCTGGAGCTAGGGACCTCATTTCAGGACCTATCTTAGGTTAAAATCTTCGTTTTTGAATTACGAATCCAACAAAAAAAGAATCAACTCAAACGGACGTATAACGAAGAAAACAAGCACGAATCATGAAACGAAGCAACAAACGACGCAACGGGGCGGGGGTGGGCCCACCGCCGCCGGCCACCAGCCCACCGCCACCGGCTGGACCCCCACCGCCGCCGGCCACCTGTGTCCCGCCCCAGTTTCCGTTTTTGGTAACTTTTGGTACCCGGTGCGCCTACTTTTCGTGTTGTACAGTACCCGGTGGTCCTACTTTTCGCGTTGTACGGTACCCGGTGCACCCTTTTGGCTACCTTTTGCTAACATGCACCACTTGGTGCTAATGTGAGCCAATGCTCACCTATAAATAGGTTGCTTAGGTTCATTTGTAAGACACACCAATATATGCACACATTCTAGCATATTTCACACTTTCTCACCATCCATTCTTTTCTTTCTTTATTGTAATATTTCCTTAGTTAATTAGACTAGCTAATTAACTAATCAAGGAAGATTCATACGGAGGTGCTCCGGGACGCATTTGTAGCTACGAGTTATTGTATTTCTTTATCAGGTTTTAATCTATCTTCCATATTTAATTATGCTCGTTCTTTCTTTAACAAATTTAAATATGTATGCTAGAATTGCCATGATTAGCTAAATAACTCAATTGTCTGCTATGATAGTCGTTTAGGAGAGATTTAAATATGTGATTATATTGTATGCTATGAGATTGCGGGTGTTGTGTATTATGAATAGATGTAGGAATCGAATCCTTATCGTTTATCTACCCAACTCATGTTGTGACTAAAACCTTATCCAAAAATGAACGTAGCTAACTTATAGGGTATAGGTCACTTAGTTATACTATGTTTGATTGAATCATTGAGCTCGGCATGGCCGGTGTTCTCTAGACCAAATTAGGATCCAAGAGACATGGAATATGGGAATAGAGGTAGATTGAGATTTAATTCAGACAGACGGTATTTTTGAGACAACTTTCGGAATATCCTCGATTTAATTAATACATTTGTATGCTTAGGTTTAACTATTGTCTTGATTGTCTTATTGCATGTTCTTGTTTGATTGTTGCCTTAGGATTATCGTACTAGTAAAATACACCTAGCCTTAATTATTGTGAAATAACATGACGGCCCCTATTCGACTGTTCTTTGATATAGTACTGGAAATGCTTATGGCAAAGTACAAACGTATGGAAGTCGAGAACGACCGAAGGTAGTTGTGTTATGGATCAATTAACAAACGTATTACTTAAGTTTCTATTTGTAATATAAATCACCCCTGTCTTGTTGCATACTTGAGTAATGTTAATAATTCATACGAATAAGTGATGACATCTTATCTGACCGCTTAGACAAGTTCTTCCAACTTATTCCGACGAGGGTAAAACCCGTTTACAAGATTGCGTATTCAACAAACTGTGCCATGATTCGGACGTCTACGATGACCGAGATTGGGGAATAGGATTCGAGATTAACTGTCAGATAATATGGACATGCATTTGAGAGAACTTTCGGTGTATGTTTTAATATATTCTGCAACCCACGTGACATTCTATTTGCCTGATTGTGGACACCTCCGCGTTAGCCCGATAGTAGGATTGTAGCAATAACTCACATTAACTTATGACTTATCCTCATTAGAACTCTTCACGCTTTAATATCACCTGAACCACTTCATAGTAGACAATCGCTTTAACTGCTGAACGCCCGAAGTAACCTCCATTTCTGACTTAATTTAGTTTAATTTTAGAATAGAAAACCCAAAACCTAAACCAACTCTCTTCCACCCTAGCTAAATTCACAAAAGTCTCTAAATTCTCCTAGTTTCAATTCGTCGCGCTTTAAAGAACGATCCTAGGTCATACTTATCCTTTGCTAGCCCGTAGATTAGCAATAGTAGTAACCCTAGGCCCCAGCCTTATAAATTTAAAACCCACTGTTGTAACTAGATAGTTATCGTTAACGACACCGACCTATCAGGGACCCAATAGCGTTCCATTTTATCAGTTTCCTTGATCGCCAGGAAGTGAGCAGATTTCGTGAGACGATCGACGATCACCCAAATGGTATTGCAACCGCTCGATGACTTGGGTAGTTTGGTTATGAAATCCATGGCGATTTGTTCCCATTTCCATTCAGGAATTTCGGGTTGTTGGAGTAAGCCAGAAGGTTTTTGATATTCGGCCTTGACTTTTGAGGAAGTAAGACACTTGCTGACGTAGGTGGCGGTTTCGGCTATCATGTTTGGCCACCAATAGAATTCCTTGATGCCGTGGTACATTTTTTCGGATCCCGGATGGGTAGAATATTTGGACTTGTGAGCTTCATCCATCACCAAGTCTCGCAGGTTCCCAAAACTAGGCAAGCAGATTCGATTTGAGAAATACCTAATTCCATTAGGTTTGATTTCGAATTGTTTATCCATGCCTCGCAAGGCTTCATTTTTAACGTTATCGGTTTTCAAAGCTTCAAGTTGAGCAGCGAGAATCTGAATGTTTAGGTCGTTGTGAAAGGTCATACTGAGGGCTCGGAGTCGAAGTGGTTTCTATCGTTCCTTTCGACTGAGGGCATCGGCAACAACATTTGCCTTCCCTGGATGGTATTTGATTTCGCAATAGTAATCGGTAAGCAACTCGACCCATCGACGTTGCCTTATGTTGAGATCCTTTTGATCGAATATGTGCTGGAGACTTTTGTGGTCGGTAAATATTGTGCACTTAGTGCCATAGAGGTAATGTCTCCAGATTTTGAGAGCGAACACGACATCTCCAAGTTCGAGGTAGAGAGTAGTGTAGTTCTTTTCGTGGGTTTTGAGTTATCGTGAGGCATAAGCAATGACCTTGTCTCGTTGCATCAGCACGCAACCGAGACCTTGATGGGAAACATCGCAGTATACCACGAAGTCATCGGTGCCTTTGGGTAGAGATAAGATTGGAGCACTGCAGAGCTTTTGTTTCAGAAGTTGAAATGCTGACTCTTGTTTTTCAGTCCAGTCGAACTTTTTATCTTTTTGAGTCAGTGTCGTGAGTGGTAAGGCTAATTTTGAGAAGTTCTCGATGAATCGTCGATAGTAGCCGGCCAGTCCTAAAAACTGCCGTACTTCGGTTGGAGTTGATGGCGAGTGCCAATTTTTGATAGCCTCGATTTTTGAAGGATCTACATAAATTCCTTGACTATCGATAACGTGCCCAAGGAATTGAACGGTTTGTATCCAGAACTCACACTTGGAGAATTTGGCGTAAAGCTCCTCGTGTCTAAGTAGTTCTAGAATGGTTTTGAGATGTTGCGTGTGTTCTTGTTCGTTTCGCGAATATATGAGTATGTCATCGATAAAGACGATAACAAACTTTTCGAGATAGGGTTTGTACACCCGATTCATAAGATCCATGAATACAGCCGGTGCGTTGGTTAGACCGAATGGCATCACTTGGAATTCGTAATGCCCATAACGGGTTCTGAAAACAGTCTTCGGAATGTCGGTGTCGCGAACACGTAGTTGGTGATAACCTGACCGAAGATCGATCTTTGAATAAAAACTCGACCCTTGAAGTTGGTCAAATAGGTCATCGATGCGCGGAAGTGGATATCGGTTCTTGACGGTTAACTTGTTCAACTCTCGATAGTCGATACACATTCGGAATGAACCGTCCTTCTTTTTAACAAACAGGACCGGAGCTCCCCAAGGTGAAGAACTCGGTCTGATGAATCCTCTTTCCAGGAGTTCCTGTAATTGGGTGGACAACTCCTGAAGTTCGAATGGGGCTAAACGGTATGGTGCTCGAGCCACAGGTGCAGCACCTGGCACGAGATCGATTAAGAACTCAACCTGTCTTGGTGGTGGTAGACTAGGTAGTTCTTCGGGAAAGACTTCTGGAAAGTCTCGAACGATGGGCACATCCTCAAGTCGCTTCCCCTCCAACTTTTTCTCCATGATGTGCGCGAGGATTGCTGGATAACCCTTTCTCAGAAATTTCCGGGTTTTCAAGAAGGAGATGATGTTGAGTCTCGTCCCACCGGTCTCCCTCTGTATGACCAAGGTTCTACCGACGGCGAGAGGAATACGAAGGATTTTATTGTAACAAATGATTTGGGCTCGATGCTTGGACAACCAGTCCATACCCACAATGACGTCAAAACTTCCGATTTCGACAGGCATAAGATCGATTGAGAAGATTTTGTCGGATAGGTTTAAAGTGCAATTAGGTATCACACTATTGGTTTCTATGAGTTTGCCATTTGCTAGCTCTACGGTGTACTTAACCTCTAAGGTCACGGGGGTGATGTCAAGTAGTGGATAAAACTCATCAGAAATAAAGCTCCTATCGGCACCAGTGTCAAATAGAACAGAAGCAGTTAAGTTATTGAGGAGGAACATACCCGTGACTACATTCGGGTCTTGTCGGGCATCCCCGAAGTTGAGTACGAATGCTCTTCCCCTTGCATTGTTGTTGTTGTTGTTGTTGCCCTTGTTATTTCGTTCAGGACATTCATTTTCTGAAATGTCCCGCCTCTCTAGCTCCATAGCAGGATTTAGGTTGTTGGGTATTGTTGTTGGATTTAGGGGCTCGGCAATCTCGGGTCAAATGCCTGTACCTCCCCAGTGTAGCTACGTTTGGGTTCAGAATTGGTGTTGTAAACTTGGATGGTGTTGGTTTTCTTGTTTGGTTGGTTTTGGTGTTCAGAGGATTTTCGCTTATTGTTGGAGGAGGTATTGGGTGTCTCACGGCTGACAATCTGCGCCATGAGCTCGTGTGCTAACCGGATTGCACTCTCAGTAGTTGTTGGTTTTGATGAGGCAACGTTCCCCTGAATACTCTCTAGGAGGCCGCGGATGTATCTCTTGATGCATTTCTCCTCCGGATCGACCAAACCCGGGCATAACAAGGCAAATTGCTGGAATTTGGTAGTATACCCAGCAATATCAGTTCCCTGCACAGTCAGGTGCCAGAACTCTTCCTCCAACCGGTGCAGTTCCTCTTCAGGACAGTATTTCTCCCTTAGCTTCTTCTTTAATTCAGCCCAGGGAAGTTGGTTTGCTATCTCGATGCCCACAGAGTTGGCGTGGGTATTCCACCACGTAAGTGCACCTTCCTGGAAGGTGTAAGCAGCGAACTTAACTTTGTTATCCTCAGTACAGTTGCAGAGACTGAAGACAGATTCCATACGTTCCATCCACCGGATCCGACCAATAGCACCGTCCGTGCCCTTGAAGTATAACGGCTTGCAGCTGAGAAAATCCTTGTAGGAACAAGGTTTGATAACCGAGGTGGTATTAACGGTTTGATCGCTAGATTGTTGGGAGTTTCGAGCAGCCAGAGCATCGGCTACGGCTCGGGAAACAATAGCATTGATTTCCGCATCAATGTAACTTCTCTTCTTGGGCAGCATGATTCTTCAAGAAAGAAACAAAAGGTACATAAAAAATTGTACCAGAATGAAAATTACAACAGATGCATATATGTAAAAGCGGTAACATACGACATCACAATGTAAAAATCAATAATGTAGAATAATCGAGGAAATTGTCAATTGATATTACGAGTCCAAAGGGTGATAGACAATTCCGAGTTACGAGTTCCAAAAGTTACAGGATTAGATGTTTTACAAAAGTACCGGGAATTGTTACGTCCGGTCGAATTACATAGGTCCTACGAAAGCATAATAGAGTACAGATTTCAGCCTAAGCTAATTCTGACGTAGATTGAGTTGTGGCAACAATGCAGTGAGATGGTCCACAGACTCTGCAAGTCTGTTGGCCATTCGGAGGGCATCCTCGGTCTCCCTTAGATGTGTCTCGCACTGTGTCAACCTTGATTGTAGGACGGAGATTTCGTTTCGGTTGCCAATTACTTGGTTGTGGACAATCTCCATAGTTTCGATGGTTTCACCCATCTGGCTGCGGAGGATGTCCATGTCGCTAACGGTATTTTCGTGGTCCTCGAAGACTTGGTTGATGCGTTCTAGGGATGTGAGTCTCCAGTTTTCATTGGTTTCTTGGAGTTTGATGTCCATGGTGTTAAGACGTTGTTCGTGACGGTGTAGCCTAGCGGCTAAACCCGGTAGGGTGAAGTGCGCGGGATACGGGCCAGCTCGAGGCAACCTAGGGTTCCTCCTAGCTACCCTCGGGTTTTGGGATCCATGAGGATGAGATTGCAATGAATTGGATGGTGTGTTTGCCATTCTGAGACAAAGCGTTAGAGAAAGTGCCTATAATTATATAGTAATATATATAATATAGCCTAAGATATTGAGCGGGAACGAGGCATATCTATGTATATATATACATATCACAAAATAGCCTAGGGTGTCTAACACAGACATGTTTGAGTCCCGGTTTCTCTCGAGGTCAGAGTCAACTAGTGTATTTCTTTTCAACATAACCATTTCAGACCTTACATCATCCTTCCTTAATTGTACATAGTTGATCAGGCTATGTTAAATTAAAGTCGTATGCTGTAATTCCTGAACTAGCCATGCCTAATAAGGAAATACTGCCTAACGGTCATAGTCTAGGCCCACTAAATGCAACCTAGTTCACTATAACCTTAGGCTCTGATACCAATCTGTCGCACCCCCAAATTCGGGTTGCGGAAGCGAATCGGGTCGGGGCGCGACTAATTACATATCAAGCACACAAGGTATAATGAACGACCACTATATGCGTCGTTTTGAACTTGTATTGATTTAAAAACATAATTTTACATCAAAATAAAGTTTACATTAGCTCAGTTTATGAAATTGAGAGATTTACATCACATAATTACTTTATACAAAATATAATAATGCAATTAAATCTCTGATTGTATGAATGCTGACTCGAGCTAATGATTCCTGCTTGGGCAGTCCAACCTACTGTTATGTACCTGTGATACATGCTAAAATGGGTCAGCGAAACGATGGTGAGCTCACATGTTTGTATGTCAACACATATTTGTATGAACCGCAAGATTTAATTGAATTTAAAATGCAATTAAGCAAAATAAAAGTTATACAGCCATGAGCACATAGTCTGAGCTTAACTTGAGTGTCAGGTCCAACTAAGGAAACCCAACTGAGGTGCCTCCCATGAGTGCCTAATCTACACTCGTCTTCCCAAATGCTAATACGTCCGTTTGACCAGTTAGTGCGTGCTAACCCGGATGAGGATTGTCAATCCTATATGATATCATATACTAACATTCACGCTACAGATGTATTACCAGACTATGCTATGGAGGGCTTTAGTGATTAGTTGAAAACAACTCATGTAGTATTTGATTGATTTGCACTTGCGTTCAACATGCAAATAAAACGAGCAATGTAATCACACCCATGATTGAAAAGCAGTGAAATAGGGGCCATGAGACTCACCCGAGCCTTGAGTGTTTATCGAAATAAACTTGAATTGATTAGCTTGCGAATTGATGTCCGAAGACTTGTAACCCGAGGGCGTTCAATACGCGCGATGGTTATTAATTGAATAGGTATCTTAAAAGACTACCTTTGTAGTTGTTTGTCCAAATTACCCCGATTTGGTTGATTTGACTTGTCCAAATTACTACGATTTGATTGATTGACTTGAGTTTTTGAAAACATGTACGGCCCGTTGTTGATTGTTGGTAATAATAATCTCAACCTTATTATCTTGTTTTCGAAGTGTTATACTTAGAAAGTATACCCCAATGTGTTTTAAAAGTCGTATCGTATAATAGTTTGAGGTTTTATAAGTTCGACACCTAGTATAAAAAGGGTTGCAAACCTTCTGTTTTTAGCGTCACTTAGAGCGACACTTAGGGTTTAGGCAACACTCAGGAAGTGTCACATAAAATGTCAGATTCTGTTCTGATGGCGTCACTTTTGCAAGTGACGCATAAAAGAGCGACACTTAAGGGAGTGTCGGTTGTAAGTGTCGGCATAAGGGTCACGAGTCACTAAGGTTAGTGACGGATGGAATCAATTCTCGATTATAGGCGTCACTTAGACAAGTGACGCTATAAGTGTCGGTTAGAGTGATGGATATTGAATAAAAGGGTTTTATGCGGCACTTAAGCAAGTGACGCTAAGTTAGGGCTTTTAGCGACACTCCGTGCGTCACTTAAGTGACGCATTAAGTGACGCTACGCTGCGTTGGTCTATGCGACACTTGAGTCTGTTGGCCGGATTTTGAGCTAAAAACGTGTTTTCCGGCGACCACTTGGTCCGATTCTTTGACCCAACCCTTATTTAGACATTTTAAGCATGGAGAAACAATAAACAAACGAAAATATACCAAATCGAAGGGTTTCGAGATTTTATCGAAAACTTACGCGGTAACGCTGTGAGAATCCGGGAAGATAGAAATGTAGATCGTGATGAGGTGAACGTTTTCTTCTAAACGAGCTAGGTGATTTGAGGGTGTTATTTGATGATTTGGTGTGATGGTGGTGTTGGTTGTTTTGAAAGAAAAAGGGAGGAAGAAAGAGAGATGGTGATGATGAATGAGGTGGGAAGATGGGGAAATCCCCATTTGTGGCTGATTTTTCGTGGGGCCCACCCATGTGGGTGTGTCCCAAATTAGTCCCCCGTGTTTGCGCTCCGTGCGGTGTTCGTTTTCCAGATTTTTTAAACTTTAATTGATTTTTTAATACGTTTAAATATATGTTTTTAAAGTACAAATAATTACTCGATATTTCACTTGAAGTATTTTATATAATACTTTATAATTGAGTTATAAAATATAACTTAACTTGTTTCGTTTTTGTTCGCGCGTTTAATATTCTAATCGCGTAGTCATTGTTTGTATGATACGATTTGTGTATGAAATATTATAAAAATAATATTTTGGATATAATAGCGTTATTAAATAATGTTATATTATTTAATAAAATTGTTCACCAACGTCCGTATTTAATTGAACCGAATTACATTCGATTTGAAACTTGTACGATTTAATCAAATCGTATAATTGTATATATATTTAACAATATATATTTTGATACATTAATTAGCCTAACACAGAACTAATTACATGTATTACAAAGGATTAGGCACTAATCACTAGTCCTAATTTGGCGGGTGTCACACATAGTAGAATTGATAAAACGGCTTCAAAAATATAAGTAGCTAATGTCTCCAATTTAATTTATCATACTCAATAAGTCAATAGTAACCGGTCCCAATACAATTGAAACTTGACATATCAAAAGGGTGGTGATCATTTGTACACCCATCAGTTTAAACACAAACCCCCTTATTTAAAAAGCAAATAACAACAACCGCATACACCTATTTTACTTAATGAACGAGTAATAAACTCTTTTAGTAGCCTTATCGACTAGAAAATTGTGCTTACGTCAGCACATTTCTAACTCTTTTATCCAAACTCGATTATGGATCAATTTCCATCACCCGTAATATCTATTACTGAATACCAAAATTATAAAGTGTGCTTAGGTGACTATATACTGAGGTCGTCCTTTAAAAAGGTAGACAACACTGACAAGAACTCTCATTCTCGCAAATATTATAATAGATGAAAGCGCAAACAGTAAACAAGCTAATTCGGAATTTTATTTTTTTAGTTTTCCTTTACGTATATGTCTGTCAATACCTGTTAATGGACGACTATTCCTTTTCATTTGCTAACTATATATGTAAGTAGTTCTCTGTTCGCAATTAGGTATAATAACTTCATTACTTTACGACTACATGTAATGAATCATCCTACTTTATAATTTATTTTTTAGCCCTCTAATTTTCCGGGTTATAAACTAGTTTGAAATAAAAAAATAAAATGATTGAAAGATAATATTTACTTGAATTGTTACATTTAGGTATAGTTTAAAACTTCAATTTCTTCTATCTAAAACAATCTCAATATTTTTTGTTCTTAATAATAAATATTAATACTTTGATAGGGTAATGTTTAAATGAGTACACCAACTTTGAGTGAGAATAAGGAAACCAACAGATTTCTGTCATGTTTCACTTTATTCTCTCTCCTCCACATTTTTAAAAATTAAATATCTCACAAACGGTAAGTCAAAAAATCATGAAAATTGCACCATAAAATTTAGCATTTTCTCCTCTTCGATTTGCCGTCCCTCAAGGCATATTTTTGACAACTTTTTTTTTCTTCCATTTTTTGGAGGGTTTTACAAATTAGTAACACATGTGTTAGTGATTTGTTGTACATTTAATTTGTGGTTAAGGTTAGGGTTTAGGGTTAGGGTTTAGTAGGGTTTAGAGTTTAGGGTTTAGTAGGGTTTAAGGTTTAAGGTTTAGTATGATTTAAGGTTTAGAGTTTTGTAAAGTGTTTAGGGTTTAGGGTATATGGGTTAGGGTTTAGGGTTTGAGGTTTGGGGTTTCGGGGAGAAACCCCAAACCTCAAACCCTAAACCCTAACCCTTAAACCCCAAACCCTCCCTCTGGTATTTTCTCTCGTTTCAAGGTGCGATTAGGGGCGATTGTACGGATATCGTCTCTTTCATTGATTTCTGACCAATTAATTCCTCTTCCGACCAATTAATTTCACCTTAAACATCTTAAATCTTCACTGAATTCAATCATGAATCCTTCTACAACCACTGAATCCAATAACAAACCACCAGATCCACCCGATTCAATTAAAACTGAAAGTTTTCACTCTCCTGTGAATCGTTTGAGTCCGGCTCAAATTAGAGCTCAAATTCGAGCTTCTAAGCGTACATCGATGAAGAAAGACGTAGTGCAGAAGGGCGTTATCAAAAATATTCAATCGAAAATCAAATATGAGATTTCTAAGAATAAAAAACGTAAGCAAAAGGTTAAGAAGGGTGCAATTGAACAGGGGTATTATGACCCCGATAATGCCACGAAGAAGACTAGAGCTATTGGACCATTTCCGCTTCTGGAATTACCTCCTATTGGTAGTAATTTTCAAGTGGGTTCTGTGCTAGCTCCAGCTATTGTAGAGGATGAAGTTGTGATGGGGGATACGTGTGTTGATGGTAATCAGGATACAGTTGTTCGTTTTGTGAAGGAAACAATTGGATTATTTGAGTCTAGAGTTTATGCAAGTATGGCTAATCCAACAAACTCAGGTATGAATTCTCAAATTCTTGTTTGCTCTACTAATAAGCAGGTTGATAGTATGGATACTCCTATTGCTCAATGTCAGTCACAGCCTTTAAGTCATGATGTTATTTATCAAACGGCTGCTACATATGTGTCTACTGTGTTTAAGAATGATGGGATTGGTGATAATGTTGCGTTTAGTAGCCAAAAGTCCCATGGTGCTAGTGGTAAGAGTGCATATAATGCTATGGATAAGGGTGAATCTGATTATAATGCAATGAATGAAAAGGTTTTTTTAAGTGATAATGATACTGAGATTACTGCTCCAATGGGTGAGAAATTGCATGTTGAGGATATAGGTGCTTCGCCAGTTTTAAATCAAGTATGGATAAAGGCATTGGGATGTCTAATGGTAAGGCAGTTTGTAATGCTCCTAATGTCAATGTATGGTCTGCTAGTAGGGGTTCATTTGCAGAATTATTAATAAAGAATAATGAGGAAGATGAGGTGAAAATGGAATATGTTCCTCCAATTATCATGGCAGATGGGCAGAAGAGAGTTCAATTCAGTGTTGAGGAGATTAGAATGGGTGGTAGGCATCTTAGCTTACAACTATATGGTTATTTCATTGGTACATCTATGGATTACCAAACTGTCAATTCAAGTTTGAGAAGGATGTGGAGAGGTTTTGATTTTAAGGAGGTAATTAAGACTGTTGCTGGGTTCTATCTGTGCAAATTTAAAAGTGAACAGGGGATGAGATCTGTTCTTGAAAGTGGTCCATGGTTGGTTGAGAATGTTCCTTTTATTATCAATCAATGGGAACCTGGTGTATGGCTTGAGAAGATTGAACCACATAAAGTTCCAATTTGGGTTTGCATTCATAACATTCCGATTGAATTATGGAATGGTAAGAGCATTGGTAAGCTTGCTAGTAGTATTGGTAGACCTATGCTCATGGATAAGGTTACAATGGACAGATGCATTCATAAGAATGGAAGACTGGGATATGCTAGGGTGTTAGTGGAAGCTATGGCTGATGAGGAATTACCAATGTCAGTTGAATTTGCATATCCTCCTATTGGTAACTTTCATGTAAGAGTCAGTAAGTTAGATGTAAGTTATCAATGGAAACCTCCTATATGCACTCATTTTAGGGTGTTTGGGCATTCATTCAAGGTGTGTAAGATTAGGCCTCCAACTGAGGATGAAAAAGCTGCAAAGATTTTAAAAGAGGCTCTTAAGGTTACTGAATGTGGGTCTAAAAAGCATGGGATTAATGTAGAGGATAATGAAGGTTTTCAAGTGGTTAACAGAAGGAATAGAGTTATGGATAGGATCAATCTGAACTGGAAAAATAGTTTCATTAAGAATAAGGGAGAGCAGAATGGAAGAACACAGAATCAAGTGCAACAAAATGGAGTTGGTAAAACAAAAGTTGTGTATCAGGTTAAAGGTACACTGCCTAATAAGGGCAGTGTATTTGAGAGAATTAGAATGAGTAATAAACCTGATCAAGTGCAATCTAATGTGGAAAAGAGAAATAATGTTACAGCACCAAAAGGGTATCAAGATCAAGGAATGGTAAAGCAAGTGGCTAGTAAAACAGTGGTGAGTAATATGAATGAAGCATCAACAAGCACTGCTCAGCAAATGAAAAAGGGATTGATGGGTGAATATATGGATGGTGGTAGGGATATAAGAGATAATGATGATCCTGTTTCGCAGAGGATTGAAGTGCCTATTTCAAATCAGTTTAGTTCTTTGGTTGATGAGGGGGATGGTTGTGAAAATATGAATGATTCAGATTCTGATGATGAGAGGCTTGCTGATTTAGCAATGTACAATTTTCAAATGAAGGCTGTTAATGCATATTTGGAGCTTAAAAAATATCCTGCAGTGGAGGTAAAGAAGGCATGGTCTACTGCCCAACTTGATTATTGGATTGATAATTGTCAGAGATATGGATTGGATCCTAATTTTGATGAAGAGGATGTTGGTTCTGAAACAAATGGGACTGCTGAATTTATGAATATGGAGAAGGATGCTAATGTTACCAATGAACAGGGGAATGAAGGTAACAATACTTCTACTATGGTTTAATGGATATAAAAATTCTTGCATGGAATGTTAGGGGTATAAATAATACTTCTAACCAAAAAAAGGTCTTAAAGTATATGAGGGAGGGTAATTTTAGTATTTGTGGGTTGATTGAAACTCATGTGTATAAAAGTAATTTAGTTAAAATTGGTAATAAAATGTTTAGCCATTGGGAGTGGTTGTCTAATGGGGCTAGTTGTGATGGTGGAACTAGAGTTATCATGGGATGGGATCCACAATCTGTTAGAGTTATGTTGGTGGATCAACATGCCCAGGCTATGCATTGTTTTGTTGAACCTGTCAATGGTCAAAATGGTTTCTATTGCTCCTTTATTTATGGGTACCATAGAATGGTTCCTAGAAGGCAATTGTGGAAGAGTTTAAAGCTACATTCTATGGTTGTTCAAGATTCACCATGGGTGTTGATGGGGGATTTTAATGCTACTTTAGATCCTAGTGAGCATTCTGTTGGGCCATCTTTCATTACAAAAAGTATGGCTGAGTTTATGGAATGTACTAGTGACATTGAGGTAGTGGATATAGGGTATTCTGGGTTGTCATTTACTTGGAATCAGAAACCTGGAAAGAGTGATGGAGTGTTGAAAAAGCTGGATCGGGTTATGGCTAATGCTAAATTTCTATCTATGTTTATGAATGCTCATGCTCTTTTTGATCCTTTCTTGCATTTTGATCACGCTCCAATGATATTGACCATTCCTGAAATTCAGAAAGCTAATCCTAGACCATTTAAATTCCCTATTTACATTACTAGGAAGTCAAATTTTATTAATGTAGTTAAGGAATCATGGGCTGAGGATGTTTCTGGGTTTGGTATGTTTAAGCTGGTTACAAAGTTGAAGAGGTTGAAGAAATCTGTTAGGAAACTTAGTTTTGAGCAGGGGAATTTGTTTATGAATCTAAAGAAGGCTCAAACTGAGTTAGAAAATGTGCAAAGACAAGTGGTTAGGGATCCTGCTAATAAAGATATAAGGGCTAGATAAGCTGCTTGTGTGAAGGCTTATAATGAAGCTGTGCTTGATGAAGAATTATTTTTGAAGCAAAAGGCTAAGATTGAGTGGTTAAGTGAGGGAGATCAGAATTCAAAGTATTTTCATAAAGCTGTTAAAGGAAGGTTGAGTAGAAACAGGATTGAATCAATTGAAGATATGCAGGGTAACAGATTTTTTGGTATGCAGGTGGCAGATCAGTTCATTCAGCATTTCCAGAATGTATAAGGGTCTAGCAGTAATGTTGACCCTTTTATTGATCATGAGAACTTGTTTACTAAAAGAATTTCTTATCAAAGTGCTTTATTCATGGTAAGGGCTGTTTCTGATGAAGAAATAAAGGAGGCAATTATGGATATTGATGATGATAAGGCTCCTGGACCGGATGGATACTCTTCAAAATTCTTCAAGTCTGCATGGTCTATTGTTGGACCAGAGGTATGTAAAGCATTTAAGGAGTACTTTCAGAATGGTAAGCTTCTTAAGGAAATTAATGCTACTATAATTGCTTTAGTACCTAAGATTGCATCACCTCAAAATGTGGCTCAATTTAGGCCGATTGCTTGCTGCAATGTCATATATAAATGTATTAGTAAGATTATTACCAATAGAATGAAAGGTGTTCTGGATGTGATTGTGGATGAAAATCAGAGTGCCTTTATTCCAGGTAGGCAAATTAGTGACAACATTTTGCTTACCCAAGAACTTTTAAGGAATTATCATAGGGATAGAAGGCCTCCTAGATGTGCATTTAAAATTGATATTCAAAAAGCATATGATTCAGTAGAATGGAGTTTTTTGAAAAGTTGTTTGCTTAATTTTGGATTTCATCCCATGATGGTAATGTGGATTATGAACTGTGTTACCTCTACTTCTTTTACAATCTGTGTGAATGGAGAGCATAAAGGGTTTTTTCATGGGGCTCGAGATTTAAGACAGTGGGATCTAATGTCTCCATATTTGTTTACACTGGTTATGGAGGTATTTACATTAATTCTGAAGAGGCAGGTTGGGAATGATGATGATTTTCAATATCATTGGGGATGTAGTGAGTTGCAATTAACACACCTCTGTTTTGCTGATGATCTCATATTATTCTGTCATGGGGATAGTCAATCTGTTGATGTGATGAGGAGATCATTGGATGAATTTAGTGGTGTTTCTGGTTTGGTTCCTAGCATGGAGAAATGTACAACTTTTTTTGGTAATGTGAGTAGAGATGTTCAGGATGAAATTAGTGCTATACTGCTTTATAATGTTGGTAAGCTACCTATTAGATATTTGGGAGTTCCTTTATTATCTTCTAGTATGCAAACCAAGCATTGTCAATCATTAATTGATAAGGTGAAGAAGAGGATTTTTGACTGGAAAGTTAAATCATTATCCTTTTCTGGTAGAATGATGTTAATCAAATCAGTGTTATGTTCTCTACAAGTCTATTGGTCATCAATGTTTGTGTTACCTAAATCTGTATCACAAGATATTGAGAGACTGGTTAGAGGTTTTTTATGGTGTCAAGGAGATTCTAAAAGGGGTAAGGCTAAGGTCAATTGTAAGGATGTATGTAGGCCAAGAAGACAAGGGGGTTTGGGTATTAAAAATTTGCATACTTGGAATATTGCCCTTATGTCTAAGCATGTCTGGAATGTTGTAACTGATAAGAGGTCTATTTGGGTTAAATGGGTAAAGACTGAGAAAGTGAAAGAAAGGAATTTTTGGGATTATTACATGCCTGGGGATGTGTGTTGGAGTTGGAGGAAGATTATTGAATGCAGGGATGAGATTAGGAAGTTTGTGGTTATAAGATTGGGTGATGGAACTAATTCTTCTGCTTGGTTTGATAATTGGCACCCATGTGGACCTTTGTGTAAATTTATTGATAGAAGGGAGTTATATGCTGCTGATATGGATCCAAATGCGACTGTAGCTGATATTGTTGTGAATGGGGAATGGCATATAACTGATGAATTAAAAGATAGGTTTGCTGATCTGTTTGAATATCCTCCTCCATTACTAATTCAAGGTAGAGCTGATAGAGTGATGTGGAAGGCTAGGAATGGTAAAGTCATCCCATTTTCTGTTAATAATGCATGGAAGGATTTGTCTGAGGAGTCTAACGATGTTCAATGGGCAAAGTTAGTTTGGTTCAGTCAATGCATTCCTAGGCACTCATTCATCTTGTGGGTTGCCATGCAATGTAAGCTTAGGACACAGGATAAGTATATGGCTGGTGATACTCCTAGTGCATTAACTTGTGTTTTTTGCAAAATGCAAAAGGATAGCCATAGTCATCTATTTTTTGAATGTGACTTTCCTAATGATATATGGACTGAATTGAAAGGGATGGTAAGATTAGACTATGCCCCTTGTTCCTGGATGGAAATTGTGGAATACCTTTGTCATAGACCTATTTCAAAGTCTATATGGAGTATTTTACAAAGATTGGTGTTGGGTGCTTGTGTCTATTTTATTTGGCAAGAGAGGAATTTGAGAATGTTCCAAGGAAAGGCTAGAACTGTGGATATTTTGGTGGATCAGATAAAGAATATCACCAGGTTGAAGATTATGGGGTTGAAGATCAGAAAATCCATTCAATCTATTGATGCTTTTGGGGTGTGGGATTTGCCTGTGGAAAAATTGCATGAAAGTGTGAAGGTTAATCATGACATGCCAAATACCTCTGTTTAATGATGGTGAGTTACTTTTATAAAAGAAAAGGGAGGTTGGTTTGGGTTGGTGTTATAAGGGGTGCAAGGGTAGTTGTGCTTTATGGCTTTAGTTCACATTGTAGTTTCCTGTTTTTGAACCAGAAATTTGGTTCTTGTGTGTGTCTAAAATGTATTTTCAAATGTGTCTTTAGGAGTCATGGTCACATAGCACAAATAACATATTGGGTGATAATTTATTTAATGCTGGAGTTTAGCATGTTAGTGATAACCTTGGGTGTGATAAGGGTGGGTGTCTATTTTGTTTATGTATTTTATTTTACCCTTTTCAATTTCCCAAACCTTCATATTTTAGGATTGTGTAAGCCTGTAGGTTTTGTCATCTATGAGAATATTAATGCATTGCTAAAACTGCTTGTAAAAAAGAGCAGAAGAAGATCCTTTTACATAATGGTGTCTAGGCAAGAGTTAATGATGCATTGTGTTGAGTATTTCTATAGATTTGTGGTCAAAAAGTGTGGGTCTTATCTTTGTCTGACCACTTGGTCATGGGATATATTATTTGGGTTTGGTGATATAAGGTGGAGATGGGTAGAAGTAGCAACTGATGGGTCATGGTTTGTTCACCTAAAATCGAGTCTTTCTCTTCATATGTTATGGCTTGTTTTGCTTCACAAGTCTGAGTGGTATTTGGTTTGGTTTATGAGTCTTTTCAGTTGCATAGGAATGGTGGATTTTGGGACTGTGCAGGGGTATGGCACAATAATCTGTTTTAAAGGAGTAATAAGGGTGGAAAACGTTCACTTTTTCCTTTGGAAGACATTTGAGCTTAAACGTTTCTTTGATGGTGAGATAGTAATGCATTTGGTGAGCTTTCCTGTTAAGAACAATGGTAGAAGATGTTCTTACATTTATGGTGTTGAGCAGGAAGTTATGACCCAAATGCATTTGCTAGGCTGCCTATTGAGTCAAGGTCATTCTTTATGTTGGAATGATAACAAGGATGCATGCCAATTCTGCATTCTTACTTATTTAGGTATAGAGTTTGTCTTTTGGTTACTAATTTGTGTATCATGGAATGTTGAGAAAGTTCTAATAGTTGATTGGTGGATTAATACGATTGTTTGCTGCTGCTGTCAAAGTCTGATGGAACAAAAGAATTATCAGGTTACAGATTTGACTTTGTTGAATCAGTTTATATGGAGACAATGGGCCCTCATTTATTCATGTTGGAAAGAGTCGAATTTTATTTGGTTCTTGGATTCATTGAATGGTTCTGGTAATGTATCATTATATGATAACATCTGGATTAGGGTCTGCTTTAATGCTATGGTGGGTAGAATGGTTGCATATTTGATTTTTTATAGTCAAAGTAATGTGAGTTTTGTTGCTATAGGAATGTTTCAGTTTATTGCTGCTGGTAATAGATTTGGTAGTTTTAGTGCATCTAGTGCCATCTTTGATGCTTGTTTTAAGTGTAGTTTGCAAAATGGTAATGGGTGTATAATCTGGTTGATTCATTATATGGGTAATAGAGTGGTTAATTGATCTGAGAAATCTATGGGTTGGACTGAATTGAGATTGGAAAAGATTAGGATATGGGTTATTAAGTATATGGAGCAGCGATGGGTTACTGAATTTATGATTGGGCTGCAATTTTCACTAATTGGTATAGAGATTACGAAAGTATTGGGCTGGGCTATCCACTGTATGGGTCAGAGAAGGGCTTATGAATGTATTGTTGGGCTGCAGTCTGTCTGGATAGAGAAGAAAGAAGTAATGGAATGGGCTGCATATAGTGAACGGCAAGTGCAAATGGATCATGTTGGTATTGGGCTACGGATGGGGCTTAAAGGAACCAAGACCGTACAAAGAGATTATAGATATACTGTTATTGATATCAATTTTGTTAAGTTTTTTTGGTTTATTAATTGTACTAGATACAACACCCGCGGCAACGCGGACGATTGTTAAGTGTTTTGGTTATTTATATTTTCAAATATATTTATTTGTCTAGTATAGTTAGTGTATGTGTATATATATATTATATTTTTTCTTTATATATAATAAAAATTAAAATAACTTTAGATATTTAATATTTTTTGGGCCTTCGTATTGGGTTATTTATTTATTTTTTGCCTTTTTGTGGTCCTTTTGTTTTTTTATATGTTAAGTGTGGCACGTTTAAATGAATACAAATTTGTGGGTTTTTTTTTTAAAAAAAAATTCAATAAATTTAGATATGTAACATCTTTTTGGGCCTATGTATTGGTTTTAATTTATTTTTTTTCTTCTTGGGCTTGTTTGTGGTCCTTTTTTTGTATTTAAAGTTTGTGGCCCATTTATTTTACTGTTTGCTCCGACGTTTTATATTTCTCATTGTGTGATTAAGTATTCTTAAATTGCATATCATATGTCCTCTGTATTTTTCGTTGTTTTTTAATCCGGGATATTATTTTGAGCTTTGTGAATCGTCGCTCTATCACACTTTAGATTGCCGTTACTCGGTTTATTCTGTGTTATAAGTGAAATTCCTTTCACTCTCAGGTTAGTTTATTTGTATTTATAGTTATTTTTTATTATTAACTTTGATTATGTCATAATTTTATTGATTTATTGTATAATTGTGCCGTAATTTTATTATTGAGTACTGTGTATGTTTAATATATTGCATGTTAGTAATTGGTTGTTGTGATTAATTTTAATATATGCATGTTTGTTTGTGTTGTTGTTATAATAGCATGAATAAAAGGTTGCATAAGGCAGTATAAAGAAAAACCCCATCTTTATTATTATGAGAAATACGAAATGTATCATCTAACAAACTCACTGACCGGAAACAGAAAACTAAGAAACAAAATTGGATAACACAAATATATCCAATTAGGTGTAACAATCTCACTAACATTGTTACTTATTCCAAAACGAAAACGATACACACTCTAAAAGATGGGGGTGACCAATACTTCTACGGTTTTTCCAGTTTTGATATCTTGAGGTTTGGCATCTCTGACTTGCCTTTACTCCCTTGTTTGTTAAATGTTGAAGGTATAAAATCATCACAATCAATCACATCCGAAGGTTTAAAACGTAATTATTTTACTCCCTTGTTTGGTTATCTGACATTGTTTGTTTGTTAAATGTTTGTCAATATTTTCATTTCGTATTTGTTTAACAAATGTATAATGATTAATGAGTACTAATCTGGTTTTTTTTTTTCTTAAAGAAAAGATACCCCGTAATCCTCTTTTTCTCTGTTTCGAGATGAGCTCACTACCACCGATTTGTAAATTCATATTAATAAAACCAAAGAAACATAAAAAATAAAATAGAAACGATAAGAAGAACGTAGTGCAAAAAAGATCATATACATGCATGCAGTTATAATCTATAGACACCTTTGATTTCCAACTGTAAAGATAACCAAAACACAAAACTGGTTATGAAATATCCTACCCCGCTGAGGTACAATGAAGGTGCAAATGGAACTTTTTCTATAATCAATACATTTATTTATATACAATGAATAAAAAGTGTATAAAGCAAATGATTGAAAACTTCAAAATATAACGCAAGACAAAATTGTTGGCTTAATCGTACCACCATCTCCAAATTTCCATTTCTTTTGTCTAGCTCATTGTTAATCATTCATGATGATTGGCATAATCTGAGAACCCATGCAGTCCAAAACTTGCACGACATTTACCAACATGACATAAGGCTGCTTGGAGGATGTAACCACATCAGTTTTATTGAAACAGAACTCCAGACGGGGAGCGTGAAGGTCATCTTTCACTTCTACCAGTTATCGAGCCTGAACTCGAGTCCTGTATAGACCAACTACTGCTGCCACTCCTAGCATCTCACCTAAAGTTAACCCCCTTCATCATCGAATGTTTTGAACAATATAAACTGCCACCCCAAGAGTCTGCTCCCCACGAACTTCTCCCCCTGCTAGTAAACCTACCATAACAGTCACCGACTGGACCATCATCTTGCAACATGAGCAACTGCAATTAGCACCCATAGGTAACAGGTAGGTAGGAATTTTGACCTGTTTACTTGAATAAGGGTCAATTTAGGTTGTTTTTTCTATATCTCCAGTGAGTTAAATGTCCCTAAAGAGTGAATTTACTACGGGTAAAAATCGTCAACCTGGTCAAATGGGTGCAAAGTAGTCATGCTGTTCACCAATGCCCAAAACCTACTCCATGGCTTAATAAAAAGAAAATAATAAGTATACATTTTTATAACCATACGTAACACGTTTAATGTTATAGAGCAACCCAAAAAGTGACCTTGGATCAGCCCAACCCGACTTGTTGGGGATTCGAATTAATATGTTACTCAATTTGACCCGTTGTCCAACATGCACATTTTGCCACCTTAGTAATAGGTACAATTGGGTTATGACACATGCACATGAAAATTTAGGACAGCCAAAACTATTCCGTCGAGGTCTACCTGCTAACACTATTATGAACTTATCGAATCTTATAAATACTAAATAAACTAAAAGCGAATATAATATTGTTGTAACATATATACATTATTTTTCTAAAATAGAATAATTTAAGGGTTATGTGTGCGATCACCTTCTAACCAACATCTTTATTAGTAAGATTCGTAGCAAAATATGATAACTACTATTCAAATTTTAATACAATATAATGATTAATAAATATATATCCAAAAATATTTGTTGGCATGTTACTTTGAAATAAAAAGAACATCACACGGATTGTTTGTTGATAACAGAAATATGATGAAAATATAGAACCAAATAATGCACCTAAAAAGCCATTACCTCTCTGCCAATTATCGCAATTGATGGTACGGTCAATAACCAAAGCTATTGTCCAAGCATAGCAGGTTTCAGATGCTTTGTACATAACACCAATGTAGTAGCAACCATAAGTTGCACCCAGTAAGAATAAATAATTAGACGAAGATAACCATGAATTATATGATATTCAACGGCAACATATAACTACTAAAAAGCAACAGCAAAGAAAACAATGGATTTTAATGTCCAAAGAAGGACCCAATTAAAGACATACACCGGATCTAAAAATGCACGAAAGGCTGTTCTTAGGTTCATCTAAAAAGAAAACACTTTAAGTTATATTAGATAGAGAATGTAATAAATAATAATATGTAGTATCTTCATTTGAAGTTCAGAGTATTTAAATGCATACTTTTCGTGCAAGATACCCATCAAGCCAATCGATAATAGTTGCAGCAATGAAGATGCTAGTGGTAGCAGTTGTCCCCAGCTGACTATTCATATAAAAAGCTAAAGAAATCAGAAAAAATCATGTTAGCATCAAATGGACAATACATGCAACATGGATTCATACAACCATCCAGTATAATACAAATTAATTAAAAAAATGGTGATATAAAAAGTAGCACAAAGAAACCCTTAACAGAATGTTGTATCTGAAACCTTTCCTCCCTACATCAATAAGTTTCAATTTGGACCATGATGGATATTAACTTGTTCGATAAACACAGGGATAAGGAATGTCAATAAATGCAAACATAGACAAAATCAAAAATAAAATCTTTATCTAAATCACCATTCTTTCGGGTTAATGCAGTATCCTTTAAACCAAATGCCATTCGTGAAATAGTGCATGCCATTTTGATTATAAAAACACACCAACAACTAAAAAGGATGAAAGAACATGCATCATAAAGATAGCACAAAGAAACCATTAACAGAATGTTGTATCTTAAACCTTTCCTCCCTACATTAATAGTTTCAATTTGGACCATGATGGATATTAACTTGTTCGATAAACACAGAGATAAGGAATGTCAATAAATGCAAACATAGACAAAATCAAAAATAGAATCTTTAGCTAAATCACCATTAGACATTAGCAAGGGGTATTAAGGTGTGTACCTCAATATCTTCTACTTCTTCATGTTTATGCTCTTGGTTATTGTTTCATTTTTTCCTGCATTTTCCAAATCAAAGTGTCAAATGTAAATCAGGTTGCAAACAGAACCAAATGAAAATGATAAAAAAAGAAGAAGATAATAATGAACCGAACTAAATTATACTGGTTTTGTACGCGCGTACAGATAATATGCTTCATTATATTCTCAAAAGTATAATCGTTTATGTTAAGGGTGCTAAATGGGTGGTCTACATGCATTTTAGTTATTAAATGAAACAAAACCAAACACTCATCAAGGAATAGATTCAGACCGTTAATTTATTAAGGGTGCTAAATGGGCAGTCTATCATGGCCATTAATTTATTCCATGGCTTAATAGAAAGAACATTCTAACTATAGTTTATATAACCATACTTAACAAACTTATTGTTATAAATAAACCCAAAAAGTGGCCTTGTATAAGCCCAACCCGACTTGTTTCAAACGCTATTGACTAATGCAGAACTTAAGAAATCCCATGAATTCATGGTTGTGTATCACCTTGATGGTTATGTTGACACCAATATCTCATGTACAGAAATCCAAGTTGATCAATGTAAACATCCTAAAGCACAATGTATACCATAAAAATGGATTTGAAGAGTTACCCATTGTAAGAGCACTGGTGCTGAAAGAATGACGACAATAAGTGAAGCTCTCTTATGAAATGCAACCAGTCTTCTTATAAAGAATTGACCCCATAAGCCAGCCATAACTGACACCACCATGAGGTCTAAAGCAGCAAGTGAAAAAGACCATTGTATGTATTCATTAAAAGTAGGAAAATGGGCAGGGTGGATTGACCCGTTTACTTTTAACCTATTTTCAAACACTTTAACCATTTAACCTGTTAAGAATATAGAAAAATGCAAATCGAACCATTCTAAAAATTAAGGTTTTATCAATACCATCGGAAAGGGAAACCATCATTATGTCCTCATGTAAACCCAATCCGTTAACTTGGTTTGTCGTCTACCCTATATACTTCTTCGCTGATGATGATTGAGAAAGTTGAGGGTGTACCTTGTTCTTAAGCATAGCCCTTAATAGCGGCAATTTTAATTATCATAACCATCACTAAAATACAAACACAAACAATTAAGATTTTATCATCAGCAACATAGAAAGAAGACAGATTAATTCAACCAAACACTTTACAACCTGTTCACGATTCATTCGACTTTCACGCTTAAATCAAGCATCGAATCTTCTTCGATTAAAAACCCCAAGGTCGCCCTACCTGGCCTCCTATTTTTTTCATTGTTTCAAGAGAACAACCTTCTTTCCCTAAACCTCCCAGCCATAATATCAGCACGGTTCATGGGGTCATGCTAGCCGTAAATACATAGAAGAACAATCATGAAGATCAACACATATGAGACACATATATTGCATAAGCATTATCAAAATTAATTTATCATAAACCTGAGCTTAGTAGGCCTGGCTTTGCGCATCTACATTAATAAACCAAAGAAAAGAAACAGAAACAAAAAACTTTAGGTGAAGATGGAGATAAAATACACACCTTTTCTTGGAGAAACTATCTTAAAGAATGTTCAATCCTTCTTCCAAAACAATTTTTTTTGCTATCGATCTGATATTGTAGTTTACATTCACATATAAAAAAGAGAGATCATTTAAAGGGTAAATGACAAAAATCGGCTATGTACTGCCAAGAATTGTTCCAAGTATGCAATCTACCCAATTTATTTTTCAGGTATGCAACAAACTAGAAATATTTGTACTGATGTGAGTAAGATGGTAACCGGCTACCCGGAGAACCGGTAAATTGGATTATTTGGCATTTTCTTTTTCTTTTTAAAGAATATACGTGTTAAATCAAACCCACCTGGAAATACAAATTTATGTTTAATACACCATTCATAATCAGCTGACAACCCATATATCAACAACCATGAACAAAAACTTACATAAACTTACATAATACGCAGTGATTATAATCATGCAGTAACACTACCAAAACAGATCCACACCAACATGTAAAAACATTGATACTTTATAAAAACCGTAATAATGAACTTTGCGAAAATCCCACCACGAATTCTTCCAGTTTGTTGCATACCTCAACAATAAATTGAGTATGTTGCATACTTGGAACAAATCTTGGCAGTACATAGCTGATTTTTGTCATTTACCCTCATTTAAACCCTAAGAATAAAAAGTAAATCAAACACATTCGTAAAATTAAAGGGGATAACGAAAATAAGGAAGAAAACATACCTCATATAAACCTGATGTTGAACCATGGCTGCTGTATTCATCTTTAGTTTTTCTAGGGTGTTATAATCGGGGTTTAGGGTTTTAGATTGAAAATTTAGATATCGTGAAACATGAGGAATGTGGTGTCAGGTTTTATATTATTATTTAATTTAATATATTTAATTATATGGTAAATTTTATTTATTATTTTAAAAAGGTTAACAAATAATTATTAGGGGTGTAGATTGTAATTATTTTAATCAAATCTAGATCGTCAGATTGATTTTGAAAAACCCAATTAAGGGTTGAGATTTCTCCATGATATTTTGCTTTAAGTATAGTTTATAGATTATTTTTACTTTGGGCATGATATATGGTATTGGTTGTTCTGTATTTGTTTGGGATGTACATTAATCATCCCGCTTAGACTTGCCCAAAGTATTTGCTTGTAAATATTTTTATTTTATTAATATATGTTTTTGCCAGGGTACTGTCCCCTTTACCCAAAAAAAAAACCCCCAAACCCTAAACCCAAAACGCAACACTTTACACATGTGTTAGTAAATGTGAAACCCACCAAAAAAATGAAAAAAAAAAAAAAACTCGTCGAAAGTATTCCTTGAGGGACGGCAAATCGAAGAGGAGAAAACACTGAATTTAATGGTGCAATTTTCATAATTTTTCGATTTGTCGTTTGTCATATAATTGATGTTGGGGGTAAATGGGTTTTGTACATGTGGAACATTCTCTTTGTACAGCTTGATATCATTGGTTCCCTCATTCTCACACAAATTCATATTCTCATTTGAACCTTACCCTACTTTGATATGCACAAGTAAGTGATGTTTTGTTATTCATTTACATTTTATGATATACCGAGCGTCATTTAACTTTGAAATCTTAGCTCCGCCCATATACTTCATCACTATTTGGGTTAGTTGGGCATGATTACATGAAGTCATAATAAATCAATAATCATTGTCATTGCTGTAAAGAGGTGATGATTTGTAAGAACATTCTCAATGACTAAAAATCGACTGGTTAGTTTGTGTCACATCAGCACCATGTCAGCTTTTCATTAAACTGGCTGAAACTAAGTAAAAACTGATTGACCATCTTACTATTTATACTTGTCCCAAAATAATTGCCTACTTCCAAAAATAAATATGCATTAATGTTTATATTTCTTATAATACCCTTAACTCTAAAACTATACATACATCAAAGAAAACAATTGAATCAATGATTGATGGTTAAAGTTGTCATTATACTAAGGTCAAAGCTGCATTTAATATGATTTTCTTAATATGTGTGTTTTCAACTAGGGACAAACAATTTGGGACGAAGGGAGTAAAAAATAACATTTATTTGAATTGTTGCATGATTATGTAACTCGTAACTTGGAAATAGAACCAATTATTAAGCTGAACATTATTAATGACAAAGATGGACTTTGAACTTGAAGGATGCACTTACATATCAAGAAAGTTTCAAGTAAGCTGATGTTTATGTTGTACGTGTTCGATCTTTGTTTATTGGATTCGTAAGTTCTAATTAATTGAGTAATCAGGGGGCGGATTCAAGATTTAAAGTGATCCATAGTTACTGGTATTCCAATATTTGCACAAACAAAAAATATGGAACTAACAATGCAACTTTTTATACGAAATTTACTATTCATATAACAAATAAATCCGTATCGACCGTAACTTCTATATATGGCTTCGGGCGTAGTGACGATTATAATAATAGTAAAAGATCAAGAATCCTATCCATGTTGCATTGGAGAGACAAACACGGTAAATTTCTAAATATAGTAACCCTGATATTAATATGGAGACGCCAACAATTTGCTTGCATAAAATATTTTGATGTGATCTGGGCATCACAACAATTTCACGCCAGCTCAAAAGTCAAAACAAATCAAGGGAAAAAAAAAAAAAGGATTTCTCGGAACTCGCTGAAATAGTTAAAGCAGGACATACACATCTGATGGCACGTGTATTATTTATTGGCCAGCAAGCTTCACTTTTACCGGAGTAATATATCGCTTTTCGAGGGAGGGAGTAACAACATAAAATTGTGAATGATGATTTATTTAGTTCTTTCTATTTCAGTCTGTCTGGCTGACCCAATCCAAATGGAATATCAATAAAGAGACTTGTACTCGCTGCATTTTATTTTGGACGGTGATTTATACACCACAAAAATTAGTCATACATCACGTTTATGATTACTGTACTATAATATACTGTACAACACCTTGAAGCATAATTAGTGGTGTATGTAAATCATTACACCCTAAAGCAGATTATATAATGAAGGGTTCATTGTTTCGGTATTTATTAAACTTTACATTTTTTATGATTGTATGAGTCGACCTTTGAAAACTTCTTTTGTAGATGTTTAATTTGTAAATAACGTCAATTGTATATACACTTTCCTTTTTTGGGTAAGACCAAATACAAAAGTTTCTTTTTTTTGCTTTACCCAAAAAGGAAATTTTATATACAATAGACGATATTTACAAGTTCAATACATATAATAGGACAAAAGAAGTTATGTCTCATGCAATAATAAAAAGTGTAAAGTTTAAAGTTCAATACATAATGAAACAATAAATCCTATAGTCAATATCAACATCTATCATGACTACTAACCTTGGACTTGAAGCTACAAATGCTTACATTTACAACGGATCTATAGGGAACTGCCTAGATTCGATACCTAGCAATTTCCACTGTGAAAACTTCGTATTTAGAATTTTATTTAGGGCTCAAAATCTCCCTTTTTTGTAGAATTTTAAATGAACGTCCTTTTGTTTCTTAGGCCACTAACATCGGTGTCGTCGGTTTGCTCGTCACTTGCAACCGACGACCGTCACTCAAGTGACACGGATGTTAGCGCATCGTCGGTTAGTTCGTCACTTTGTGAAGGTCAGATATCCGACGAAGGTTTGAAGCTTTTATTTTTTTTTTGTGTAACTAAAGATAAATAGGTAAATGTGAGACCCAAAAATTAAAGTGACGGGTTACTGATGGTAGTGGTCCATCAGTTTCAGTCAGTTGTTAAAAAAGCTGACGTGACGCTGATGTGGCTCAGTCAGTTTCAGTCAGTTTTAGTCACGGTTGGGAGTGGTCTTATACCACTCTCGAAAGTAATTCCACCACTATTAGTCCTGACGATGAAGACATAACTCCTAGCATTATTGTCTAACCTACGAGTCAATGGTCTGATGAAGACAAATGTGTAACACCCCCAATTTCACTGTTTAGCGGAAGCAAGTTTTGGGGTGCTACTAATCAAATATCACAGCACAAAAGTAAAGCAAACGACATCTATATGCAACGTTTGTAAAATAGTTACATTTCCATATAATAAATGTTTGAAAACATAATGTTTTCAGTTACAAAAATGTAGTTCTCTAGAGCCCACGCGTATAGCGGGAGATTCTATTACATAATCATAATATACAAAAGATAATGCTAAGAATCTCCGTTAGATGCAAGGTAGAAATCATGCGACTCTAGCTAGTGTCCAGGGGAAATCCTACTCCGTCTGTATACCTGAGATACAAAGCTAAAAGTGTCAACCAAAAAGGTTGGTGAATCTTACAGGTTTAGTATTAAATAAGCGTTATGAACCACAAGTATGTACCCGTATTGCTATCAAGCAAAGTAAGTAAATCAGTAAATCATCACAAGTGCCATGAGCCCACAAGTTGAAGCTTAACAGTGTGTAAATATGATTCAATTAAGTATCATATAAAGTACCTCCGTGAGTGCTATCCGAACACTCATATGTAACAAATACTAATATGCCTGTTTCTACGGTGAAATCCGTGGTAGCGCTACTACCCCAGGCAGGGATTGTCAATCCCAAATGGATCCATTTACTAGTAATCGCGCTTAAGTCCATAACTAACAACTTATGATAGGAGGCTTTCAGTGGATAAAAGTAACTCATGCAATGTTTGTAAAATGTATTGTAATCAGTTCAGTACATTGTGTCCATATGTAAAACAGTTGCTAAGTATCTCACCCCAAAGTATAAAAACAGTAAAAGTGGGGCTGTAAGACTCACCTGAGTCTAGTAAGTGCGTATGTGAAATCAACCAAGTAAGGCGGATGTAAGTCCTATGTCGGTTCTCAGAACCCTGAAACCTTCTAGCGTCCGAAACGCACAAGGTTGTAAGTAAACAAGTAAATAAGTTGGTGTCTTAAAAGACCACCCATGCTAGTTATCCACTCAACTAGGAAATGTCCAAGTGTTTGTTTAGTAATTCGTTTGTAGTTTGAAAACAAGTATGGCTCGTTGGTGACGGTTTGTAATAATAATCCAAAAGTGCTATTATTATATGTATCGTTGAATCAGGTTTCGTTATTCGTAAGTGTTTGACACTTAGTGCGAAAAGTATTTACAACATCTAATGACGGGGGTCCGGGGGCAGCGCCCCTGGTAGCGGGGTCCAAGGGGCAGAGCCCCTGGTTGGGGTCGAGCTGCCAAGTCAGCTTGGAAAATTTTTATTTCTACTATATTGCTTTATCGAAAACGCATTTGAAATCTAAATTCGGTGTAAAATCAAGTGATAAATCTTAGTTCATATTAGTGCTTTTATTACCGAATTTGGGTTCGAAAGACAAAGTGGGCTGCGAACCGAGCTGGGAGAACTCGACTCGCAGGCCAACTCGACTCGCAGGTCAACTCGACTCGCAGGTCAACTCGACTCGCGGGTCAGTTCGGTTCACAAGGCAACTCGACTCGCAAGTCAACTTCGACTCGCAGGTCAACTTGACTCGTAGGTCAACTCGCGGGTCAGTTCGGTTCGTAGGTGATTCCGATTCGTAGGATGGCTTCGCGAGTCGAGATCTCGGTTCGACTCGTTGGACGAACAGATCTCGGCTCGCGAAACGGGCTGTTCGCATATAAACTTTAAAAATCGGATTTTTAAGTCAGTTTTTGGAAATAAACTCGTTGGGGAAACGTTCTAGCATGTAAATAAAAGTGTTACAAGTAATTTAAAAGAGTTTTAACGTTTTATACCTCGAAATTGAAAACGAAAAAGATGAAGATGGAGAGCTCGAGTTGGTGATCGTTCTTCTTGAATCAACTTCGTGAATTGCTGCGTTTTTGGTGATGATTTTGGGCGTTTTTGGGGGGTTTTGGGCTGCCGAAAATGAGGGAAAAGAGAGAGAGTTGGGTGAAGTGTTGGTGGTGAAATGAGAATGAAAGGGATAAAAGGTTTTTATAGGAGCGGGTCGCGGGTCGGTTTGGAGTTGGGTCCGCGGGTTTGAGCCGACCCAACTTGGGTCTCGGTCTAGTGAACTCGTTCCCCGAATTTGTGTCTTGAATCATAGTCGATTAAATCCCGTAGTTGTTTAATGTTGTTTCGCGTTATATTTTTAAGATTTAAAAATATGTTAAGGTGTATTCGAAATATTTTCAGCTAAAGTATTTTATCAAAATACTTAGTAATGGGTTATGAAAATATAACTTGAAATATTTCCTTTTGTTGGGCGCGTTTCGCGTGTTTTCATCACGTTCGGAGTGTTTTAAACGATACGAAATACGTGTAATATATTTTCATGATATATTAATGCAAATAATGTTTGTTTGGCTAATTCCACATTATTTAAAAGCTTTGTCACCATCGTCCATATAAATAATGTCGGACATCGTCCGACTTCCGTTTGTTTTTTTGCTAGTATCTTGGCGTACCACATATTCAACATTCATGTAAGTCTTTGATAAAACCTATATTGTACATGTTCTTAGCACCATTAAGTAGCTAATTTAGTTAATCACTTTATATTTACTGTATATTTTGTACTTGAGTAATGCTATATAAGCCTAATAATATAGACCTAAATATAAACCTACAAATAGGATTGGTTGATTTTTTTCTCTCTCTTAATCTCATCCAATCAATTTTTTACATCCACCAATCATATTATTAAATCTATTTTTAGTCCTACTACTTTAGGTCCACCAATCATTTTCAAACCCATTGTACATTTCATCATAGAGTGGTGGTCACTGTTTTGTAGACATGCCCAAAAAATATTGAAGCTTAGGGTCAATATTTACCAGTCATTTTGTAACACCCGCCAATTTAGGGCTTTAATTAGTGCCTAAACTACTTGTAATTATGTGTATTTAGTTTTGTAATACTCTAAATATATGTAACGTTTTGGTGTAATTACATACACGCTTACGCGATATAATGAATCGTAACTTACAATCCGAACAGCGATGTGACGAAACTTGCCCCCTTGCCCCCACTATACTATTGTGGTATTTTTCCCATCATACCTACAATAAAACGATTATCCGCACACCCTGAAAACGTAAAATTTTGTGTTAGCAATGCATAAGAACGTATTAAGAATGGAAAACCAAGACGTGACCAATTCTTGTTAGTGGAAAATGATTGATAATACATAAAAAGAATTTCGAAAGGAGCTTAGGAATATATGATTTGGAATTAGTTCAAACACAACTAATCCTTTGGAAATACTGTCATGAAAATACGGTTGATAATCACAACACTTGGTTATGATTGATAATCACAACACTTGGCCGATTCTTCTATGCATATAATCTTTCACCATGGTTATGCATGAAACACAAATACTGGCATAAAAATGTTGGAATCAATGTTCTCAGGTTGGCTATACGTTTGACCATGGTACATTATGATTCCAAGATATGCTCATGACATAATAATATAAAGTCCATTTATTCTATTCGGTCACACATAAAGGCCGATCAAAAATCGTTTGATATAAAGGCCGATCAAAAATCGTTTGATATACTTTCATATGAGAGATTAGCTAACTAGACATTTGTTAATAGTATAAAATAACTAGCAAGGTTGAGTTTGTTTAAGTAATTAAATATAAATGTAGAGTAAGGTTCAAATGAGTACAACAACTTTTTGTGAGAATGAAGGAACCAATAGGAATGCGCTACGTGTCACTAAACTCGCTTTCCCCCACGTTTTACAAATTAAATATCGATAAGTCGGAAAATCACAAAAATTGCACCATAAAAATTAGCATTTTATTCTCTTCGATTAGAGATGTGACAAGGTATATTTTCGACAAACTTTTTTTTTCGTTTTTTTATGGGTTTTGAAAACGAGTAACACATGTACGTGTTACAAGCTGGTAACACATATGATACAAGCTAGTAACACATGTGATACCAGCGAGTAACACATATGATACCAGCTAATAACACATGTGATACCAACTAGCAACACATGTGTTACTAATTTAGTACAATTTGTAAAACCAAAAAAGAAAAATTCGTCGAAAGTATACCTTATGAGATGGCAAATCGAAAAGAAAAAAATGCTGATTTTTATCGAGCAATTTATATTATTTTTCGACTTACCGTTAGTGAGATATTTAAGTTTAAAAAACGTGGGGGAAAGTAAATTTTGTGACAGTGGCGCGTTATGGAAGGTTTCTCCATTCTCACATAAAATCTCATTCTCATTTGAAACTCTCTCTTATATTATAAAATGTTTCTTTCTCCATTTCCGTCAAAGTGTCAACTTTGACTATTCATACAGTGTTAAGAATATCAACTAACTACATTATTTAACAATTGAATATCACCCATATTCACTAAAATCTTTTTTAATTGGATATAATATACATAAAGGGGATATTTATTATGAGATTAACATAAATAAAAATAAAAATGTAGAAGTTTATAAAAGGTCCATGTGGCCGGTTTGACTTATTAATAATAGGGCTTAGCGTCTAAGAAAGCACTAAATTTGTGCTCGATATCAATTGTGTGTATTATACTTACGCTTGTAATTTTTATTGCATCAAACTTTCAAAAAGAGTGTTTTAGTGTATTTTGGTGACGTGTCGCTCGTTTAAGGTGCCATGTGGGATCATGAGAGTTTGACACATCATCAAACTTCACCAAAATACACTAAAACACCCTTTTACAAAGTTTGATGCATTAAAAATGACGAATGTAAGTATGATACACGCAATTGATATTGAGCACAAGTTTAATCAATTTCTAAAAACTAACTCCTTAATAATATATAGTAATTTTTCTTTTGAAACTAGTGTTCTGTGTTGCAATCAAGGTTTTGAAACCCGGGTTGACCCGGTCGGGCGGAGCGGTTGAACCGGGACCCGAACATGAGACCGGGTCAACTAGGGACGGGTTTAAAGGTGTTTTCGAATCGGGTTGAACTGTTGCTTTTACCGGGCGGACCGGTGACCCGGGTTGCCAGAACCCACCGGGTTTACGTTTTTATTTTATTTTTTTTTACTTTTTTTTTTGCTTTGACTATTTAACTAATTAACAAATCCTATCAAACCCTAAAAAGGAAAACAATCGAGTAATCGACTGCAGCCATTTTTCTTCTTCTTCATCTCCTCTTCTGCGACTAATTTTCTTCTTCTTCATATCCTGTAAACAATCGATTATACGTTTATACCATCGATTGAAGCTTAAAATTAACGATCTTCATCTTGTTTAATTGCAAATTTATTGCGCCAAGTGGTACAAGCTTGAAGTTTTTCTTCTACCAATTTTCGCAAGTTTTTTCTTTTGCTCCTTCTCACCAAGTGGTACAATTTGGTATGATTTCTGCTTGTTGTGTGCTGCTTGTTGTGTGTATATATGTATGCTTCATTATTACTCCGTAAAACTTTTTGTATTTTGATTTTTGACTATACATGTTTAAGGGTGTTGTTGCATACTTGTTAAAGGGTTGGGTTTATACATTTTATGGTTGATTTGTATATGTTTAAGAGCTAGTTTGAAGGGTTGATTTATCCCATTTTAAAGGCTCATTACAGAGAAGTTTTAAGGTTGAGTTTATACGTTAAATGGTTGATTTGTACATGTTTTTAGGCTTGTTTAAGAACTGATCTATACATTATTAAGGGCTTGTTTACAGAAGTGGTTATTGTTATGTTAATGTTAATTGCCAATTTGTTTTTTTGTAGACTATGGAATCTAATTCTCAAACCACTTCTTCGGTTCAATCGAATGTAAGAGGAAAGTTGGATAAAGGATGGGATTATGCAACCGAAGCAATAAATGAGCAAGGGAAAAAAGTAATCATATGCATTTATCGTCAAAAAATGTTGAGTGGTGGTGGCATAAATAGACTTAGATGAATGTTGCGTACGAGCATTCATTGTGCTGCTTATTGGTTAATGGTGTAACCAATATTACACCCACAGACTGCGAACCTCCACCTAGAGGTCTCCATATTTAATTTCAGAATAATACACTTGCTTCCACATGGAAGGAGATCGTCAATTGATCTTGTGGCGTAACAGTTGACACCCGTTAGGTGTCCTTTACCTTCTAGGGAATCGCCACCAAATTATCTATTCTTCCGACTTCCACCCAGAGGTCTACACGTCGCTTTCACAAGACTAACAGAATGTAGAGTGGTGACCAATCCAAAATATTCAGGAGATCTCTCTAAACGGCTCAGATTAAATCATAGGGAATCATTTGTTAGTGCTCAAATATGATTGGCCAATACATGAGTAGGGGCCAAGAAACAACAACCATAAAAGGAGCACTCATTCTTAATTTTAAGGTACTGTTCATTCTCTCCAAAAAACCCTAATCTTCACTCATAAACTCACCATTAAAGCTGTAGAAACTCATTCTCACACCGGAGGTGGTTTACAGGGGATTTCCCTGTGCTCCACGGTGATTTAGTGTCTGCGTATTTGCTGTAGGATTCAGCTGGTCGGAAGTTTTTAGCTGGAAACGAGAGCTCGGAGCACTTGTGCGGTTGGACATACAATCAAATGGCACGCCCGGTGGGACGCGATTATATCTGAGTATTTCGAACACTCATTCCTTATTTTACGTTGATTATCACAAAATTCTTAGTTTCTAGCGTAATATCTTCCATTTCCGATATTTTATTTCAAAATAATTGTTCACAATGGTTAACGGTGGTGAACAACCATCACCACCACCGGGTTTTTCGTCAATTTCGCAAACGGAAACGCCTATAGCAAACTTTGTTGTCTCGGAAAGTAACCCAGAGCCTTCAAACTCTGGTGTGGTAATTCCAGGGATAAGCGATGATATGTTAAGAAAATATATAGAACCGATGATTACTAAACAAATTAGAATGATGAGTTTGGAGGAGTTGAGGTCGAGATTGAATATGGACGATGAAGAGGATGTTGATGAAGAAATTTTTGTAGAGGGACCAAACGCCGGAACATGGCGGACGGTAAATAAGCCCACCGTCACTTTTAACACCCCAAATCAATCTCAAGTCGTCACTCAAAACGCTCCACAAACACACAACACACCTAATAGCAATTTAAACCAAAGCCAACCCGTGCCGGTCGCCACTCAGAATAGTTACCAACAAACAGGTGCAAACCCTTGGATGATATATCCTGGATATGGAATTCAAACCGGAGTAAACCCTTCCACCACACTTCCACCACTGCTACATCAATATGTCACTAACACCATCACATCCACCATACCTGCAGTTACTACCAACTCAACAGTCACAAATTCCACCACCCAGAGCACCCAAGTATGGGCGAACCAAAACAGTCAACAGAATTTCCAAAATGCGCAAACACCCCCTTTCACAATAAATCAGCAACTAAAGGGTGGAGGGATGATGCCAGGGGCGAACTACCTTCCACATGGAGGTCAGTCGTATTATTCACCCCAACACGGAGCTTGGATTAACTTCCCTCCTGGAAGTTATAATCCAGCGTACCCACAGATGGCAGTTGATCAAAATGAGAACCCGAGAACTACAAGGTCGAGGGTGAGTTCGTTTATTAGAAAGAAGAAATCTCCGTTGGCTCCATGGATTGAGTTTTACGGGATGCCCGACGGGTTGGAGTTGCCATCAAACGTCAAAGAGTACAATGGGAAAACGGACCTAGAGGATCACCTAAGGGTATTTAGAGGAGCTGAGAAAATAAGAAAGTGGGCAATGCCAGTCTCCTGTCACATGTTCTCCATGACCTTGATAGGAGCTGCTAGGTCATGGTATGATAAACTTCCACCCGGAAGTATTAATAGTTTTGATGAATTGGAAGTCAAGTTTCTATACCACTTTATTAAACAAAGGAGGTATACGAAAACCCATTTAGAGGCCTACAATATTTACCAGGGTGAAACCGAGGGGTTAAAAGCGTTCATGGATCGTTACACCATGGAAACGCAACAGATTGAAGGGCTGGGTGAAGATCAGCGAATATCAGGATTCATACACGGGGTCAGAAATAAGGTTCTGGTAGCAGAGTTGGGAAGAATACTACCAGAATCATACCAGGAACTTCAAGATGAAGTATATGCTTACGTAAGGGAAAAGGAAACAGCAATGAAAAGCGTATATGGAGACAGTGGAATTTTCAAAGATGAACCTTCAGCCTTGAAAGGAGTAGAAAAAGGTTACCAAAACAACAAGAATTTCAGGCCCCAGCATGATGGAAGAGGAAGGAATAATAACAGATACGAGAGGAGAAACATGAACACCCCCTACTACAGGAAGGATTCTGGCAAAAGCCTGTGGCCAGATTTGAGTAAAACTCCTAGAGAAATTTTGATGACCGAGAAGGCTGCCGTCGACTTCAAAATTCCACCGAAGCTTCCGGAAAAAGCGAAAAAAGAGGGGGGAAGATACTGTGAATTTCATGAAGAGTATGGGCATGATACTAATTTTTGTAGGGAATTACAGGCGGAGGTAAGAAGAACAGTGAAAGTAGGCAAATTGGCCCATCTAGTAAAGGAGGGGAAAAACCTGGAGCCTCAGGATAAGAAGAATTCTTCAGGACAGAAGAAGCAATTTGCCTTGCAAAAGAAAGATGATGGAGCAAGGCACATGGAGGAAGATATTATGATGATACGGTCCCCAGTGATTGGAATGAAAAGAAGAGCAAAGGTAATGGAACAATGGGAAGAAGAAGAAATCTCATTTCCGTCAATATAAAGTATCATACCGTCGGAAGATCCAATGTTAATAACTGTAGAAATAGCCAACCGGAACGTTCATAGGGTATATCGAGATGGAGGAAGCTCCTCTGATGTTATATATGAGAGTTGTTTTAGGCAACTACCACGTGGAATACAAGCACTACGGCAGGATGTAACAAGGCCATTAATCGGCTTTTCTGGAGAAACGTCATGGCCACTTGGAGTGATAAGTTTGAGAACAACAATCGGCGTATATCCCAGGGTAAGAACTGAAGTCCTGGACTTCATGATTGTGAGATCAGATTCCCCGTACAATATGATTCTAGGGCGACCATCTATGTGTTTACTTGGGGCAGTAGTGTCAACTGTACACGTGATCATGAAGTTTCCGACCCCAAACGGTATGGCGACAGTTCATTCCACCCGGAAGGTTGAAAAAAAGGTGTTGTCCCAGAACGAGAGCCACGAAGTAGTAAAGCAGACCATATACTCATGCGAAGAGGCAGAACAACGAGAAATAGTTAATGAAGCATGCCCTGAGCAAACAGTTGCTATAGGAAAGCAACTGACAGAAGAAACCAAAAAGAAGCTGGTGCAATTATTAAGGAGAAATGTGGACATATTTGCCTGGGGCCCAGATGACATGACAGGAGTGCCCAGAAAGATTATGTTAAAAGAACTAAACGGAGAAAGCAAAGAGTTTGTAACGGAGCACCACCTGAATGTACACCCAAACAAAACACCAGTCCAACAAAAGAAGAGGCATCTAGCACCAGAAAGAAGCAAGGAAGCATGTGATCAAGTAAGGGACTTAGTGGCAGCAGGGATCCTACGAGAGGTAAAGTACCAAACCTGGATTGCTAACCCTGTTATGGTAAAAAAAAGGGGATGGAGGTTGGCGAATGTGTGTGGATTTTACGGACTTGAATAAGGCCTGTCCTAAAGATTGCTATCCACTACCGGCAATAGATTGGAAGGTTGAATCCTTAGGAGGTTTCCGGCTGAAATGTTTTTTAGATGCCTACAAAGGGTACCATCAGATTCAAATGGCGGAGAAAGATGAAGACAAGACAGCGTTTCACACAGACATTGGAATTTTTTGCTACAAGAAAATGCCCTTCGGGTTGAAGAATGCAGGCGCAACCTACCAACGGCTAGTAGACAAGGCCTTTGAAAATCAAGTAGGCAGGAACTTGGAAGCATACGTTGATGACATGGTGATCAAAAGTCGTGATGAAGAAGATATGCTGAATGATATTTTAGAAACTTTCTCTACCTTGAGGAAAATTAACATGAAATTAAACCCAAAAAAATGCACCTTCGGGGTGGAAGAAGGTCAATTCTTGGGACACCTGATAACAAACGAAGGGATAAAGGCTAACCCAGAAAAGATACAAGCGGTGCACGACATGAGATCCCCTAAGACCTTGAAAGAAGTCCAAACTCTGAATGGAAGATTAGCAGCTTTAAGCCGATTCTTATCCAAAGCAGCGGAAAGATCACTACCATTCTTCAAAACTCTAAAGAATTGTACGAGCAAGAAGAGCTTTTCATGGACCACAGAGGCTGACGAGGCATTCCAGCAAATGAAAGATTTGTTGGGCAAATTACCCACGCTTACAACACCCATAGCTGGAGAAACACTGTTTATGTACTTATCCGCCACAACAGAAGCAGTAAGCGCTGTCTTACTGGCTGAAAGGAAGAAGGTGCAGGTACCTATTTATTTTGTGAGCAGAGCATTACAAGGGCCAGAAATAAATTATCCTCCCATGGAAAAGATAGTGCTGGCTTTAGTTCACGCTGCTAGGAGGTTGAAAAGATACTTTCAAGGACACCCTATGATGGTAATCACTGACCAGCCACTTAGGCAAGTGCTGTCTAAACCAGAAAAGTCAGGAAGGTTGGCCAAATGGGCAATCGAGTTGGGAGAACACGACATCGAATTCAAACCAAGAGTCTCATTGAAAGGAAAAGTCCTAGCAGACTTCATGGCCGAAATAACCGCGAAAGACTCTAACCAGGGGATCAAGTTAGAAGGAAAGACAGCAGGAAAACCTCCAACCAGTAAGTCCTGGTCCCTCTATACTGATGGTGCCTCCAGCTCAGAGGGCGCCGGGGCAGGTCTAATCTTGACAAACCCAGACAAGAAGGAGTTTACATACGCCTTGAGGTTTGAATTTAATACCTCTAACAATGAAGCGGAATACGAGGCCTTACTAGCAGGAATCAACATTGCAATTCAGATGAAGGTTGAATGTTTGAAAGCATTTGTAGATTCACAGTTGGTAGCAAAGCAGGTACAAGGGGAATTCGAGGCGAAAGATATCAAAATGAGGAAATATCTGGAAAAAGTAAGAGACAAGGTAAAAACCTTCAAAAGGTTCGAAATCGAGCATGTCAGAAGGAACCAAAACAAGAAAGCCGATGCATTAAGCAAGCTCGCATCAATGCAATTCGCGCACCTTACAAAGGAGGTCCTCGTGGAAGTACTGCCCCAGAGTTCTATTGAAAAGGGACAAGATGTTATGAGCATGGGGGAAGAAAAGGATCCTTGGATGACGGATATTATTAGCTACCTAACTCATGGAAGTTTATAACAAAATAAGCAAGAAGCAAGAAAAGTACAAGCCAGAGCACCGCATTACGCGTTTTATGAAGGGGTGTTATATAGGAGATCTTACCTACAACCTTGGCTGAGATGTGTGGATACCAGAGAATCCAAAAAGATCATTCGAGAAGTACATGAAGGTTCTTGTGGGTTACATTCTGGTCCGAGGACAGTGGTATCGAAAATCAAAACCTTAGGATACTACTGGCCAACCATGTATAATGACACGAAGGAGGAGCTGCAAAGTTGTGAATCCTGCCAAATCCACGCACCCATGCCAAGACAGCGAAAACACGATCTGATTCCGGTAACCTCAGCCTGGCCGTTCTTCAAATGGGGAATCGACATCGTTGGGCCCTTCCCCGAAGCCCCTGGAGGAGTGAAATTCCTGCTAGTAGCAGTGGATTATTTCACAAAGTGGGTAGAGGCCAAACCACTTAAAACAATCTCAGGACAGAATGTGGTGAATTTTGTGTGGGACAACATCGTTTGCAGGTTCGGAGTACCCAAGGTGATAGTAAGCGACAATGGAAAACAATTCGCTGAAGGAAAATTTAAAGATTGGTGCGAAGGTCTAGAAATACAGCAGGCGTTCACCTCGGTATACCACCCGCAAGCTAACGGCCAAGTGGAAGTAACAAACAGAGATGTAGTCAGAGGGATCAAAGCTAGACACGGAAAGAGCAAGAGCGGTTGGGTGGATGAGTTGCCAAACGTACTATGGGCCATTAGAACCACACCCAAGCGAAGTAACGGCGAAACACCTTTTAGTTTGGCTTACGGCTCAGAAGCTCTACTACCAGCAAAAATCAGTGTACCTTCATATAGATACCTCCACACAGAAGAAAGCAAAAATAAAGCTGACCTAAGGGAAAACCTGGACCTCCTAGAGGAAAGAAGTGAATAAGCAGCCATGCGTGAGGTGAAGTACAAAAAAGAGTTGGAGAAATACTATAACAAGAAGGTGAGGAAAGAATCCTTCAGAGTAGGGGAGTATGTCATGAGAAGCAATGAAGCAAGCAAGTCAACCCCAGTTGGAAAACTCGGTCAAACATGGGAAGGCCCCTACAAGGTAGTAGAGGCCGACATGAAGGGTTCATATCGACTGGAAGATTTGCAAGGAAAAGTGATAGATCGAACGTGGCACGCTACCAACCTGAAGAAATGCTATCTTTAAATTAAATCTCTTACTTAGATTACTTACATGGCACGTGTTTTGCTTGTAATTAAGAATTTTGATAGCTTACACTAATGAGAGACACGAAAATTTTGAAGACAAAATTTGTTTATTATAACTACCCAAATCTTACGTTTCTAAGATTTGAAAACTTTGATTCATGAATATTCAAGGGGTATTACAGGGTAACCCACACTTTCGGGGCCCTAAGCACTACAAGTGGGATAGCAACCCATAGTAGGGGATTGATGTATAGTTCAATCCAAAAATACATCACACTTTTGATGTATAAGTCCGGACATAGGTGATCACTTCCCACACTTCAGGGAGGAGGTTTCCAGGAAAAAGTAATATTTTTTTTCAAAAACGTATTCTAGAGTAAACTCGTGACCAAGATTTATGCCTTACATATAAAAGGCAAGTTGTTTAAATTATAGCAACCAAGTATGAACTACAAAATATGCAAACAAAAAATTGTTATAACAGAAAATATAACCAACCACGCATATAAAATAAAAGTTCAAAAGCCAAAAATTGGCACCAACCATTGTTTGCTCAACAAAGAGCTTACAAACCAACAAATATCCAACACACAACAAAAGCAGGTATTGTTCAAAGGACAGTAAAAGTGCAGAATAAAAGAGATTAAGAGTCTGGAGAAGGCGCAGGAGCAGCGTCAGGAGTGATCATTAAAATTTCATCCAAAGGCAAATGAGCTGCGTCAATAATCTTCTGGGTAAAAGGAAAGTTCAAGTCTCCACAAGCAGCTACAGCCTTGTTGTAATCTTCTTGGGCAGAAGGATTGTATTCAGCCAGGGTTTCAACAGCAGTCCCATTATTCTCCTCCTTCGAGTAGATATGCTCCAACATCTTCTGACCAGCATTAGCTTCTGCACAGCTAACCAGCCTAGCCACAGGTGCAGAAAACTCATAACTTCTTAAGAGATGGCCAGAATAATGACGCAACACCTTCTTGACACATTCAGCTTGCTTCTCTCTAGCAGCCTCCAATCTACCCTCAGCTGAAGAAAGCTTCATCTCTACAACACCCATCTTCTCTTCAAACTTCCCAACCTTACACTCCAAGTCAGCAACTTTATCCTCCGAAGCCTGTAACTTACCTCCTAGAGCAAGGACCTCATGATTCAGATTAACTATCTTCTCATCTTTCTCTTGAATAACTGCCTCATTAGCTACAGCATCAATCTTCCGCTTCTCAAGCTCCGCAGATAAACTCTCAATCTTCCTGGTAAGATCACCAACCTTCAACCCTGAGGAAACCTGTTTCAAATACTCCACAGCAATCTCATGATAGAAAAGTGTATCAACAGCCAACTTATCCAGATTCTCAACCACCTCAGACAAACTAACATCAATACCACTAGATTGTAATGCTAGAGGGAGTGAATGTGTGATAAAGTCCCTCCTGGATTTCACATTGTCCAGGGTATCATCACATTCCACCCCCCATTTGGGAACATATACCCCCTTAACTCCACTTCTAGAGTCACCAACAACATCTTCATTAACAAAACAAGTCACATTATCAATATCAGTAAAAAAAATTCCCAAAAGACTTGTCCCTTACACCACTTTTTATAAGACAGGGACTACTCGTATCAACGAATGCAATGTCAAAAATAGAAGAATCATAAGTACCTTTACCGGCGTCTTGATCAGAAAATGATTTTCCCACGGTGGAAGGAGAAACGCAACTACGTGGTGGAAGAGTAGAAGACTTGCTTCTAGTCAGATGAGCAGGAACAAAAGCACCAGTAAAAGTCCGAGGTGATATAGAATCATGAACACCGTCTCCAGATTTGGAATTATCACTATGATCTGTCTCCGTATCAGACACATTGACAAGAGGTAAAGAATCATTGTCCTTCATTCTTTTTCCTTTCTTACCCTTACCACCCGTAGCAGCTCTCTTCCCCCTTCTTTTCTCAACAACTTCCTCCACCTCGTATGATCCGGAAAAAGAACCAACTTGTTCATGAGTTGAATCACGAACAGTCAAACCCTTAGTGCTTGACCTAGTACGAGAAGCGACTTGAGATGAAGAAGCGGTAGGAGTAACTCGAGAACTAACAGCCTTCGGGGTAGTAGCAACACCCTCTTCAGATTTTGCACCAAACTTCAAACCCTTCTTACTATCAGAATTTAATAACTCGCCAATCATCATTTCTACAAAACAAAAACAACCATAAGAAAAATAACACCAAGGCAAAATCAAAAACACAAAGAAAATAAACTTACCCTCCCCATCCTTATAAATAACAGGCACAGAACCATCGTTGGGCCAATGACTACTCATACCCAACAGAACTAAAACCTCCTCGGCGAAGGCGTCAATAAAAACGTGACAGTTAGTTTCAAGAAAGACTCGAAGTTCATCATCCTGGGTAGAAAGACGGGGAACATCATTTAAAAGCACTTCGTCGTTCTTCTACAACAACACTTCTCTAAACCCAATAGGAATTAAATCCTCACTTAACCAAAAGAAATTATCTTTCCAATCTTTCAAAGACTCCCTTATGCCTAAAAGGATCTTAGGTGTATTGACCCTCCTCTTTATCGTATAATACCCTTGATCAGGGGGACCCAAACAGAAAAAATATCTAAAAACGTTCACATTCGGGACTTTTTTATGAACACGACAGCCTATTTCAAAACCCAAGATTTTTATAGCACCCATCGGAGACATCTGGGAAATGTGCAGTTGATAGTACTTCAAAACGGACAAATAAAACGTTGACAAAGGGATTCGAAGGTTAGACACGGAAAACAACTTAGTATACACACCAAATTTACCGGCGGGCGGTTTCGAAATAACATCATCAAACCGAGCCATAGACGGACCGGCATCGCCGGAAATTCCGTATTTCTTACAAATATAATTGAAATGGTTCTCCCTAAGAACGCTCGAAACAGTGTGAATAGTATTGACAGACGACATAGTAACAAGACTGATATGAAGGAAGAAATAAGAAGGCTAACCTGTTTTGAAGTAGTTAGAACGATCGCCGGAGGAGGGAAAAAGGGGAATAAAGTTAGGGTTTCCTGAGAGAGAGAGAGAAGGAAGAAATTAATTTTAAGATTTTTTGATTTTGAAAGAAGAAAAATAAAAGAATTAATATTGAGAGGGAAAACAACGCACGGCCACGATCTTGCAGAAGTGGAGACACGTGTACGGGTCAAGAACGAGGAGTCAGAAAAATGACAGCTATTAATTAGGAAGCCGAAAAACCGTCAAATCAGCCTGATGGTTGCGACTTTGCAGGCAGAAGGAAACAAAGAGACACCGAAAGAAAAATCTTATCAAGTCTAGCAGGATCTACTTTTGACTACCTCCTACTAGACTGGGGGGACTTAATGGTGTAACCAATATTACACCCACAGACTGCGAACCTCCACCTAGAGGTCTCCATATTTAATAACAGAATAATACACTTGCTTCCACATGGAAGGAGATCGTCAATTGATCTTGTGGCGTAACAGTTGACACCCGTTAGGTGTCCTTTACCTTCTAGGGAATCGCCACCAAATTATCTATTCTTCCGACTTCCACCCAGAGGTCTACATGTCGCTTTCACAAGACTAACAGAATGTAGAGTGGGGACCAATCCAAAATATTCAAGAGATCTCTCTAAACAGCTCAGATTAAATCATAGGGAATCATTTGTTAGTGCTCAAATATGATTGGCCAATACATGAGTAGGGGCCAAGAAACAACAACTATAAAAGGAGCACTCATTCTTCATTTTAAGGTACTGTTCATTCTCTCCAAAAAACCCTAATCTTCACTCATAAACTCACCATTAAAGCTGTAGAAACTCATTCTCACACCGGAGGTGGTTTATAGGGGATTTCCTTGTGCTCCACGGTGATTTAGTGTCTGCGTATTTGCTGTAGGATTCAGCTGGTCGGAAGTTTTTAGCTGGAAACGAGAGCTCGGAGCACTTGTGCGGTTGGACGTACAATCATTGGTTAAACCCAGCTTTTCAGTTTTCTGGCCAGAATGTGTGTGACAAGAAGGAGGTGTTTAAAGGTGTTCTTGATACGATTGAGAAGAACCATGACCCTAGAGACTGTTTAGATATTACAATGGTTTTAGGCAAGTTCCGTGATGCAGAGAGTACTTTTGGTAGGCCTAGTGCTGTAGCTGCTCGTCACAAGACTCGTCCCGGTAAGGTTAAATTTTATATGTTATTGTTAAATATATTATCTTGTTATTATTTCTAAATAAATTATTCTGCTAATCATTTATTTTTTAGATGAATGGTGGAAACTATTTGGTGGAGATTATCCTAAATTGCAAAAGTTTGCTATTAGGATATTAAGTCAAACCGCATCTTCTTCGGGTTGTGAACGCAATTGGAGTGTGTTTGAGAGGATTCACACAAAGAAGAGGAATAGGTTGGAGCATCAAAGGTTAAATGACCTTGAGTATGTTCATTATAACTTGCGTTTACAAAACAGGTACCATATATATATTTTAATAAAAGATTAATATTATTGCGACTTTAGATATATTGAGCATATGTTTTCTGTTTTGGTGCATGTTTTTCTAGGGGTAAAATTGATAGGGAGGCTTACGATCCTATAGATTATGCACGTATTGATGAAGATGATGAGGCGAACATGTGGGTGGTTCAAGAAGTGAAAGAAGGAGAACTTGATGACGATGAGTTTAAAGATATGTTAGATATCCAAGAGGAAGAACCGGCTTCTCAACCTCAAGGTTAATTATTTACATTATAGCAAGTGATGTATTGTTAATGTATTACATTAAATTAAACGATTTATTAGTATTCTAGGAAAGGGGAGTGGATATACTCTTGTTGATGAAGATGGTGATGGATTCAACCCTCTAACCGATCGTGAACTTGATGCTTATAACACCCCGTTTTCTCAATAGAAAAAGTATTTATATAATGCGGTGATTTGGATTTGTGATGTGTTTTGGATTGATTAGGAAAGACTTGATGAGAGCCAATCTTTTGTAATGAAGTTTGTAACTTATTTAGTCAATTACTCGTTGGATTGTACCTTATACTATCTATTGCAATTTGTTTTACTTTTATGCAATTTTTTTCTGCACAAATGCAGTTTTTTAGGCAGTTTTTTAAGCAGTTTTTTAGTGCATTTTTGCACTTAAATTTGCTGGAAATTTACTGCACAGATATATTGCAATTTTAGGAAAGCGTAAAAATGTTATAAGCACTTTGTTTGCTGTTTTTGAGTATGTATGTGCAGTTTTAACATGCTCTATGTGTAGACATATATTTGATGCATATCTGCTGGAAAACGGGTTAACTCACCGGGTTAACCCGGTTGAACCGGACCCGGTCACTAGGCCGGGTCAATCTAAAACCCGGGTTTTAAAACATTGGTTGCAATGTCATTATTATAAAAAGAGTCAATTCCATAAATGATCCTTATGGTTTACATCGATATACAAAAACATAACTATATACTCCCTCCGTCCCAATTTAATTGTCCCCAGACAAAAAACACGCAGTTTAAGAAAACATTAACTTCTCTCTTACTTTTTGATAAGATTACAGTTTTACCCTTTACTTTTTACCTACTTTTTTGTCCTACATATATAAAGTAAGGGTGTAAAAGGATTTTATCTCATCATTTTTATCCAATTATGGAAGTGGACAATTAATTTGGGACAGCCCAAAATGGAATACTGGACTATTAATTTGGGACGGAGGGAGTATTTCTTTTCATATTTTTAGTACAACAAATTTATGTTTAGTTAGAAAATAGTATTTTCACCACCTAAATGGTCAATATGGTTTACCCTTTTCTCTTCTTTTCTTTTATTTAATTTATTTTCATAAATTTTCAAAGGTTATTAAAATACGAATTATTCTTAGTATTTATTATATATAAAAATAGCCGGATGTGAATGAAACCTATGTAAATCAAAAACCAAAGCATATATCCAGCCGGTGGTGTGAGGATAATAACGAACAAAATGATGCGGTGCTATTACTAACTATACTATTAGCCGCGGTCATAGTTGTCATTTTATTTGTGACAACCGTCACGAAATCGTTATGATAGTTCAATCCGTAAAAACTCATTTTTCATGTTAAGGCTCATCTCACGGATTTCTTTACATCAAAATATTCGTTTTCGAAAAACGAATCCAACATAAAAAGAATCTCACACATGTAATGAAAAAGATACGAGGCTAAACGTAAATTCATTAATTATTGGAAACTATACGATTTATTAAAACTACGCGAAATGCGAAAATAATTGGATTGGGATCATTTATTCTTAGACCGTGTGACCCGAGTTTTTCTTGTGTGTCTTCCGTGTTTGGCCCAACAATCGACCCAAAGCCCCTCTTTATTTTGGTGAATCATTCGGCCCAACCCAACACAACCCTAGAACTATAAAAGGCATCCTAAAACAAACCCTAACATTTTTTCATCACCAAAATCGTCCATGTTGCTGCCCTAAAATTTCAGTCACGAACATAGGCCGATTTGACCCATTTCCGTTGGTTTTCAGGCTTCGGTCAAAACTAGAAAGTTGTAGATCTCGATGTTTTACATAAACATAAGTGGTTTCGGCCTTTGAAACGCTCTAGATTATTTTATAAAAATTATTTTGTAAACTGCTGCTGTGGGTGACGAATTTTCAGAAACTTTGGTAAGTTTCGATTCTATAATCCTCATCTACGTTTCATCTAATCTCAAAAACGAATTCTAAGGGTTTATAAACTCAATGTTTAAAGATCCTAACGAAGATTCTCGTGCGATTATTCGAAAGTTGGTATTATTCTTATCCGATTTCCTTCGTTAACATTCGATTTCGAGTGATTCGTTATTATTGTTTTTATTCGGTTCCATTGTGTTCCGGGTAAATGAAATGGTTAGGATATTGATAAGATCAGTTCATATGATGGTAGAATTAAGAGTTTTGATTGTGGTTGCGGTTTGGATTGATTATATGAATGTTTAGGGTTGATTACTCAAAACCCTAATCTGTCAAGATTTGTGTTTCGGTTTGGGAAGCTTGTAACTTGGTCATTTCATGGTGATTTTCGATGAAACAGGAGTCTAAACTTAAGTATTTTGAGTCTATTTTCAAATGACATTGGTTTCATGGTTAAATGTTGAGTATAAGTCAGTCAAAATGATTTTATAAGATTGTGTGTCAATTCTGAGTTCTTTGGTTCCAGATTTCAGTTAGATTTTCGATTTTTGAAATGTACCTTAATCTAAGGATTAGGTCTTGAAATTTTTACTGAAGTGTCTTTAAGGTGTTAAATATTTTCTGTAAAAATATTATAACCAATTTAAGTCTCTAAATATTTTAAATAAATTATAACTCTTGTGAAGTCAGAAAGTGTTGTTGGTTTAGAGCATTTCATTTTGGTGAATTTTTAAAAATAGTAAAACACAATATTTCATTTTGGAAAAATTACGTATTATTCTAAACATATTGAAATGTCATTGGTTAAATTTATAGAGTCAAATAATTCCATTAAGTCATGTTTAAAAATTCATGAAGTAGTACAAGAATCTGGACAGAATCTGAAATACACTATAGGATTGATATTGAGGTTTGGAAGTGAGGAAACTTATGTAGAAATGACTTGGACTTGGGATACAATGGAAGGATATAGATATGTCTAGGTGGTAACCTATATGTTATACATTCACTTGTAGATTGCGATTATTGGGTGGATTCATTTAAGGGCGATACTTACTTTGGTATTTAAGGTGAGTTTTGCGGCCCCATTTTCTTTACTTATTTTCCGTTGGGGGAAAAGAATGCTCAAACTGATTTCAAACTGTTTTCTTATGCTGTGTAAACTATCTGATTTTCTGATTTGGACATTATGATTGAATAAGTGACATGCTGATTGTTGTGGACTGATTGTTGATTGTTCGGATGAGTCTTGTGTCTTGGGGACCATGACAACACTCCATATTTCTTACTAATACGGATATGATTATTGATAGTACTATCGGACGACGGTCCCACTCTTGTGATAGATACGTTATCCTTGAGTGAATATTATCCAGGAACGGAACGGATTGCTTATGGTGGATGAATTGGTTATCTTATGTGCTTATTTCATATCATATGTCCTACTTACTTATTGATTATCACAGCAAACTGTATTTTCTCATGTGTCTTATTAAACCTGCGAAACTCACCAACCATTGTGTTGATGTTTTTGAGCATTTCTTTTCAGGGAAAACTAGTGGCACTAAGATCGAGGACAAGAAAACTTAGTGGACCTGTTAGGTTGCCTTAAGTAGTGCTGCAGGACTTGTGATACGTTTGTTGCTGACATTTTGTTGATGCATTTTAGTGTGTCTGTCAGTTGGTCTATCGAGTTGTAAGTGTCGTTAGTTAAGTTGAATAGAAAAGTCATTTTCATGTATAGCGACACTTAGCTTCTGTGTTAGGCGACACTTGCCTTAGTGTCGCATAGCATCACTTAAGTAAGTGACGCATGAGGGCGGCGACATGCGACACTTCCCAAGTGACGCATGTCTGCCGATTTTGTTTTAGTATAAATACAAACCTACGGGTTTTCGGCTAGGGTTGACGAAACCCTAGCACCATTTGTCGACTAAGCACTTCTGTAAACAGTTCCAATACGATTTACAAGCTAATATACTCGTTTACCTTGATTGATTCATTGTTTTCGGTTTGAGTTTATTGTTTGTTCGTGCAATTGATTGTTTCCGCAAATCAATAATAGTTATCAGTCATCTAGATCCAAGGCTAAAGGGACTTTCAACTGGTATCAAAGCCTTTAGGTGATTTGATCGACGTGTGTTCGTGTATTGGAGATTTTTCGATTCGATTTTGTGAAGATCCTAGATATTCTAGCAATATTTGGATCGATTTGGTGCTATTATTACGTTTTGAATCAAGTATTACAGGTTTCGTTCGATTGGGATTCAAGAATTTTCGTTAGGTTTACGAAAATTCGATTTTTGGGGTTTTTGGGCTTTCACAGCCGTTTCTGCGTCACTCGAAGCGTCACTTCGTCACTTTTTGCGGCACTTCGAGCGACACTTCTGTAAGGTGCATTTAGGGTTTTAACGACACTCAAGTACGTCACTCAGTAACGTCACTTGAGGATTATCCGTCACTTATCTTAGTGACGCCTACTGTTCTTACCGACACTCAGTTGCGTCACTTTGGACGACACTTGTGTGTTATCCGTCACTTATTGCTAGTGACGTGTTTACTTCTGCGAGTCACTTAGTAGCGTCACTTATCTTAGTGACGCCTGTTATTACTGAGCGTCACTCAAGTCCGTCACTTGAGTGCGTCACTTCTTGATTATACGACACTAATCTCTAGTGTCGCTGTGTTCATTTATTTGTCACTTGATAGCGTCACTTACCCAGTGCCACTACTCTTTGCGACACTTAGGTGCGTCACTTACCAAGTGACGCCTTTGTTACTAATCAGCTTTCTAGTTTTGTTTTAAGTTGATTACAGGTTCATTTCAACAATGTCGGATAGGGAAACTATTCAAAGCATTAGGGAAATGATTAGACAAGTGTTTGTCCCTAACCTTGGATCTAGTACGAACCGAGTCACTCAATCGTTTGCGGAATCAACGATTAAGTTATACACTAAACACACGAACAATCAATATGCAATGAATATCAAACGAAACGTATTATATTGTATTATAATCGGTCAGATTACAGAGATTTCGACTAATTGCGTTTAGGGTTTCGTCCACCCTAAAACAGAAAACATAAAACGAATTTATACAAAATCTGGCACCTGCGACGTCGCACACTACGTCGCAGGCCCAAGCCCATGCGACGTAGACTACGTCGCAGGCCCAAAACCTGACGTCGCACCTGCGACGTTGCACGCTACATCGCAGGAGTCAGGAACACTAATTCTAATTACAAACTATGAGCTAGACCAACTGACAGACACTAAACATGTACTAACAAACTCCCCCGTGTCTTCAGCTTGGTCTTCAAAAATCTTCATTAAACCTAGCCCGCAGGAAACTGGCCGTCGGCATGAATCCATTAGCTACGCAAACAGTAACAACATTGTAAAACTGCTGTGCTAAACGTCTGTTGAATTCATTCTTCTGACCAACACGAATCCGATTATCATAGAGTTTCCTTAAATCTTTTTCATGAAAATTAATCAAACTCATCGGATCATACAGTCTAAACGTTGCTTGCTTCAAATTCCATATACCTCCAACTTCTGGCCACGGTTCAGAATCTGGAACGAAAGTAATAACCGCTTCGCCAGTCTGTGGATCAAGTTCCCATTTTACAAGTCTTCTCAGAAAATAATAAGGAACTGATTCCAGAGGTATCTCAGTCAAACAGTTAGCAGGTGAATAGTGAACTTTAACCAAAGGCTTCCTGGTGACTGGATCAATCTTCCTTTTCCACGTATACCGAGTTCCCAACGTCGGTTTCAATTTCGAATATGTCTTCGATAACACTTCCCGACGTAAATTTCTCTGAATGAACTCAGCATAATCATTCTCGAAAGAATTAATCAATTTAAGCTGAGCTATTCGATTAATCTCTCCTTTTGGCAACGTACTTAATCTATCAAAACGCATTCTGAAGTACTGAACTCCATCTTCTCTCTTAATCATGAACAGATTCCTCTGACACTTCCAGCTTTTAATAACACCGGTATAATTTCGACTAACCCGGTACACTTGACATTTAACTGGAATAGGAACTGGATTTCGTCCCTTAGGCCACCATTTCTTGTTTCTCTCTCTCTTTTCTTCAGCAGTTAATTTCTTCGCTGCTGAGTCCGGTGCCTGTGTCTCTGAAGCTGGAGTTGCAGCAGAACTTGATTATCCATGTTGAGCTTTATCAGGACTCTCGTCTTCACTTGAATCAGATTCAATAATTGGTGCACCATCATAAGCTTCCCCAGATTGTGCATCATCATACGTTTCATCTGCATTCAACTGCTCTTCTTCAATCGAAACATCCTCATTCATCTCAAAAACATTCTCTGTTTCTTCCTCAGAGCCAACTCCACTGGCCATCCTCTGAATAAATGATAAGTCAGCGAATGAGTAGTCAACTGCCAGCGGTCTCGGTTGCCCTGGAATATCATCAACACAAAAATAATCCAAACGAGAAATATTTTCATTAACATTTTCAATTACAGGGTTGGGATTTACAGACGCAGGTTCACTTGACTCTAAAGTGGGTATCCCAGACCCATACTCCCCCGAGGCAAGTAACCTGCCTTCAAAAACATTAACCCTAAGCTTCGTATCCTCAAGCTCCTTAGATTGAACCTCGATCAACGCAGCTTGTTCAGCAATCTTCTCGTCCTGAGCCTCCAGCTTTTGTTTCATCTGCTGCATATCTTCCATAATCTTTTGCATGAAAGCTGGAGTCGGTTGAATCTGAAAATCAGGTTGCAGCTGTGGATTGACTGGAGCTCGTGTTGACGAAGAGCGACGAACACGACGACGAGGACGATAAGTTTCATCAGCAGAATCATCACCGTCTCGTGTACGTTTCCCAGTATCCCTTGGAGGTACATACTTGCGTCCTGCCCGGATCCGACGCTGAATTCTTAGATATCTGAATGAATCGGAAAGCCTGATACGTACCATCTCAGAGGGATGCGGAACAGTACCATCCGAATGCTCAGGCGTCGGACCCCCATCCTGAGGACCTACATTGGCCGGTTCTTCGGAATCAGAACTCTCGACCGTGTCGTGAGATGCTGGATTGTCCGAATCCACATGCCCGAACTGCTCGATGTTCTCCAATAGAGGATCTACATTCTCCCCCGCAGGTTGAACTGGAATGTTCACAAGCGGTTGCTGCTGCTGCTGAGGTACTGGAATATCCATATACTGAGGATCTGGAGGCGGTACATAATTTTCATCCACAATAGCACCGAATAAGGGAACATCCCTTGGTGCCTCGACCCCTTTCTCATACCCTGCACAAATAGTGAAAATCCGACTCATCATCGGGGAAATCTTGAGCGGCTGATCGATATCACCCTGTGCCTGAAGATCCGGATGATGACGATTGATGTGCAACTGTACAAATCTCGGATATAAAATCGATTTCTGATCCCCGGCATTCGCATTATCAACCATAGCCTTGAAGATAAATCCCGAGAAGTTGAACGGCTTGTTGTATACCAACGCTAACATAGCAGAAGCCAGACTTCGGCTCATCCCATCCGTTCCACCTTTCCTATTCCCCAAGCAAACAATAATCACATGCATCAAATATCTCCAGACGTGTGTGAGATTCGCTTTTCGATACTGATCAGAGGGAATCCCGGGATATCCTATCCGTTGCATAGCTCCAGTAACAAAAATATGATCAAAACCGATAGGCATATCCGGTTGATCATTCAGCTGTAAAAGTCCCCGAATACTCTGTTCTGTAATAGTGATCTCCGTACCCAGAACAGTAGAGACCAATCGTCTAACGTCGTTATCAGTAACAACAGTCGCATTTCTCCAAAAAGGGTTGATCAGATTTCCAAACGCCATAGTGTTATCGGAAATGGCGTGGAATACCCTTGAACGTCTCAAAAACGCGATCATCTGACGATACGGTGCAGCTTTATCAGAAGTGTCAGTAAGGTACGCAGCCGTATTGTGACAAGCTTCGAAAATCAAAGCCATATCTGCAAGAACAGAAACAGATTGCAACTCGAAAAAGGTTAGCAAAAATGTTACATTTTTAAGAAAAACCTTTGTAAACTTCCTGGAACTAGCGACGTAGCCACTTACGTCGCATAAACACAGAGCGACGTAGAACTGTACGTCGCCTAAAATCAGAATAAATTGAAAAGCGACGTAAGGCTTGACGTCGCAGAAAATTCGAGCGACGTCAAGAGGGACGTCGCATTTTGCAATTTATTGTGAATTTAATCACTTTATTTAAAATAGCGACGTAGAGGAGTACGTCGCATCGGACGTCGCAGTGAAAGCGACGTAGGGAAGGGCGACGTAGGAAATTAATAATAATTAATTAAAGCGACGTAGGCTACGACGTCGCAGCGTACGTCGCACTGACGAACAGGCGTCCCCAACCCAGAAACCCTAACCTTCGATTTTAGGGGTTTTCAAAATCAAACGCACTACAAGGTGCGGCTAACGATGGTGATCACGAAAACATAAGTTATAATAGTTACAACATCCAATTAACCATCGAATTTAACCCAAAACCGAAACCCTTTTAACCCGTATCACATATATAGCAATTAAACGTAATATACACGGTGAAAAATGGTAAAATCGGTACCTAAGTGTGCGGAATAACGAGTAGATCAAAAGTACGTAAGTGAATCGGAATGAAAACGGCTACAAATCACGAAAAATGCTCGAAAATTGCTACGTCGCAAATCGCCAATGCTACGTCGTAGGGTACGTCGCACGTGAATAGTGAATAGTGTGACATGTTACGTCGCAGTTGAGACTATATATAGTCTAACCCTACATGCGACGTAGACTGGGACGTCACAGGCGACGTAGAGTGTGACGTCGCATATAACATTTTTGATCCAATTTTGAATTTTTCAAACCGTTTACTCGTTATTTTAGCAAATAATTTCAAAATAACTCGTGACTTTGGAAAAATAACTCAGAATAAAAATAAAGCATAAAACAAAAAAATCTTTTTGGTATTTTCTTTAATTTTACAAAAAGTAAAAATGAACAAAATAAAAATACTAACACTCTATTTTTGGTGACGGAGTTGAGTTGTCTGATTAGGGATCATATCGGAATAACATGCATTTATTAGGAATTGTAAGTGTTATTTCGATCATCAGTATATTTGTCCACTTTAAATTTACGTGGCACATTTAAAACACCTGTTATAAAAATTATTTCAAAACGATTATTGGTATTGTTTGTCCACCTAAACATGTTACATCCATGTCTGTGAGTTAACATTTTATTGTTAATATGAATATTTCTCCGTGGTCCCCACCATAGATATACCCATATAACTTAGACATGAACATAGTTTCTAAATTTAGAAAGAATATAAGAGAATCAATTTTAAGAATCAAGCCAGCGGTGACAGGTCTGTACTTGCGTACAACAGAGCAACATAACTTGATTCAGGTGTAAGCAAAACCAAACGCAGTCAAACCAAAATTGAGTGGCGACCTTGTTTAGTACCTTAAATTTAAGACGTTGCAAGTACTTTGACTCACGTTTGCTTAGTTTTAAGAGTAAGCTGAATTGAGACCAGGTCTGCACTTACGTACAACAGAGGAAACAATCAGCATACTCCCCCAAAAGATCTCAGATATACGATCCAAAAATAGAAGTATGTCAAGCTATGCTAAGGAATTAAGACTTAGCGTCGTACATCACAAGGTGTTTACCACATGATCATAGACATGTATTTAAATGACTTCTTAATATCTCAGAGACCGGTGTGTACCATGCCTACCAATACATCGTATGATGAAGATAATTTAGATAAAAACTGTTTTAAGTGTGTCAGATAAACCTACTGACACATCCAAGATAAATCTTAAAATTCCATTTTGTGCATGTCACCCGATGTACTATCATATCCCAAGTTGTTTACAGACACAACTTCAACGTCTATTTTAAAAATGTAGCAACCTTGCGTTTTCTTTAATACTAAAGAGTATAAAGAGTGGCTGTTGCGATTTTTTTTTTTTTTTTTTTTTTTTTTTTTTTAAATTGAATTTAAAAACTTAAAAATCCAAGTCACAAATCATTTCTTTGACTGAAAGAACCTTAAACCTATCAGATTGACCAGTTCTATAAAACGTGATCGCAAAAAGGCTTTTGTGAAAAGGTCCGCACACTGCTTAAGGGTATCTATATGTACGACATCTATAAGGTGTTTCTCAAAGCAATCCCGTATGAAGTGGAACCTAAGTTCAATATGTTTGGTCTTAGAGTGCTGTACGGGATTGTGTGTTATAGATATAGCAGCTGTATTATCAATGTAAATAGGAGTCATAGAGAGATTGAACCCGTAATCACGCAGCTGATGCTGAATCCAGAGAACTTGAGAACAGCAACTTGCAGCAGCAACATACTCGGCTTCAGCTGTTGAAATAGCAACCGCAGTCTGCTTTTTGCACTGCAAAGAAACTAAGCGCGATCCAAGGAACTGACATCCTCCAGTAGTTGACTTCATATCTATCTTGCAGCCACCAAGATCCGAATCCGAATAGGCAGTTAACTCGAAGTTTTTCTCGTTTGAATACCATAGACCCAGAGATGGCCTAAAAGCGAGATATCCAAAAATACGTTTTACTGCCTTCATATGAGACACCTTCGGATTTGCTTGAAATCGTGAGCAGAGAGAAACAGCAAACACTATATCTGGTCTTGAGGCAGTCAGGTACATGAGAGAGCCTATCATTGAGCGATAGTCTTTCTCCTTGCAATCTTTAGCGTCCTCATTAGGTCCAAGATTGTGTCTTGCTTCAATTGGAGTGCCGTAGTGTTTACAGTTGAGCAATTCATATCGCTTTAACATGTCAGTGACATATTTTGACTGGTGGATATAAATTCCATTGTCAGATTGCTCAACCTGTAGTCCCAGAAAGAACGTGAGTTCCCCCATAGCACTCATTTCAAACTCAGATTTCATCAATCTTTCAAAATCCTTGCACAACTGATCATTAGTTGATCCAAAGATTATGTCGTCCACATAGACCTGCACAAGTAACAAATCTGCTCCTTCCCGTTTGATGAAAAGCGTGCTATCAATCTGTCCTCTGTCAAAACCATTCTTCAGCAAGTACTTGGCAAGTCGCTCATACCAAAGTCGAGGAGATTGATGAAGACCATACAAAGCTTTCTTCAGTTTGCAAACATGATTAGGATGCTTTGGGTCTTCAACACCAGGAGGTTGACACACATAAATCACTGCGTCGACATCTCCATATAGAAAGGCACACTTCACGTCAAGTTGATACACGCGGAATCCTTTAAATGAAGCATAGGCTAGAAAAATCCGAATAGATTCCAAACGAGCAACAGGAGCGAAAACTTCATCATAGTCAATACCTTCTAATTGACTATATCCTTGAACTACTAGATGGGCTTTATTTCGAATAACAGCCCCACGATCATCCATTTTGTTACGGAAAACCCAACGAGTACCCGTCAAGTGAGCACCCTTGGGTAGAGGAACAATTTCCCAAACATTCATCTTGTTTATTTGTTGTAGTTCCTCCTGCATAGCCTCGACCCAAGATGGATCTTTTAAGGCTTGTTCAACCTTTTTAGGTTCAATTTGAGACAAATGACATGAATCGATATGAGCAATAAGTCCCAAAAGCTGCTGAGCTGAAGTCTGCTTTGCTTGCTGTCGTGTTTGAACAGATGCATGAGGATCACCAATGATATTATCAATGGGGTGATCCTTATGTATACGAGTTTCTGGTATGGCACCTGGCACAAGATCCACACCCAGATTGTTCAAATCTCCCTCAGTTTCAGGAGTAGCAGCAGACTCAGGAGAGGCTAACTCTTCTTCTTCTCCTTCATCTTCACGAGAAAATAAGTGAGAGTAGGCCATTGTTTCCTCCATTTCATCTTCTTCTTGAGGTTCCTCTAAAGGAGGCATGTTTGGATCATATGGAAGCTCCTTTGTGTAGGTATAAACTGTTTTAGAAGGAGCAGCCGAAGATGATGGAGTAGGAGATGGTGTTGAGGGTGGTGATTTGGTAGTTGTTTGTGGTTGTGTGGGTGGTGGTGAAGGTGTAGGTGTAGTTTGTGGAGGTGTAGGATTAGTCGGTGGAGGTGCGGGTGTTGCATTGGGATTTGGGTTGGATGGTTTATTATTAACAGGTGTATCTTGAGTAAGATCAAGCTCATGAAGTATAGAAACCAATTCTTCCGTTTCATCTTCTTCCGGAATATTGAAAGAGTTGAAGAGGTTTCCATAGTTGAAAAACCAATCCGGACCTGTTCCTTGAGGAGGTTCCGTATACCTTAAACATTTCACTTCAAAATGCTCCTCTATCTGATTCGATGATTTGTTAAAGACTCTTTTGTTCGGAGAGTTGACTGAATATCCAAGAAAAATCCCTTCAACAGCCTTATCACCAAACTTAGAGACCTTATCTTTTGTTATCATGATCAGGCATGGACACCCAAATGGTTCTAGGAACTGCAGATTTGGCTTACGGTTATTGAAAAGTTCATAACACGTTTTGTTCCTTTTTCTTAACCGTGAGTACTCTGTTGAGAACATAACAGGCAGTATTAACTGCCTCAGCCCAGAAGATAATTGGTAACTTGGAGTCAGCTAACATAGTCCGAGCTGTCTCGATGATTGTCCTGTTCTTTCTTTCTGCAACTCCATTCTGTTGTGGAGTCCTCGGAGCACTAAATTGATGCTCAATACCTCTTGTAGCACAAAACAATTCGAGAGTTGAGTTCTTGAATTCAGTTCCATTGTCGCTTCGTATCCTTTTCACCTTCAAGTTGCACAGATTTGCCAACTTGTCCAACAAATACACCAGAATCTCAGGAGTTTCCCCTTTTGTGGTCAAAAAGTAAACCCACGAAAACCTTGAGTAGTCATCAGTAACTACCAAACAGTAAGACCGACCACCAATGCTCTTTGTAGAGACTGGACCAAAAAGATCCATATGCAGTAGTTCCAATGGAGCATTTATGGAATTCACCTGCTTAGACTTATGGGACTTCTTACGTAGCTTTCCTTTTTGGCAGGAGATACAGTCATCCTTTAGAGCAAATGACTGTTTCGGAACTCCTAGCACTAGGTCATTTTTAGTCAAGAAATTCATTTTTCAGAAATGAATATGTCCCATTCGTCTGTGCCAAAGCAGTGATTCCTTTTCAGAAGCCTTAGACAAGAGACACGTATATTCGTTCGAGGTCTCAACAGTTCTCATGTTCAAAATGTATGTGTCATTCTTTCTTGGTGCTCTCAGTAACACCCATTCTTCTGGAATGACATACCCAGGCTTCAGTATCACACACTCTGTCTTTGTGAACGCAGTGGTATAATCTTTATCACAGACCTGTGAAACACTTAGCAAGTTGTGCGTAAGCTGTTCCACGTAGTTCACATTTTCAAAACTAACATTGCCGTTAGTTAACGTTCCTCTTCCAGAAATGGTTCCCCCAGTATCTCCAGCAAAAGCAACATATCCTCCTGCGTATGGTTTAATATCCACAAGAAGAGATACATCGCCTGTCATATGTCGCGAGCAGCCACTATCCAAATAACATTCACTATCTTTAACGCGTTCTGACTGCTGCAACACACAAACGAAGGAGATTAGTGAGAAACGGTGACCCAAGCCTTTACAGACTTAGGTCGACCGTGGTCATCAACAATAATCACGTCAGATAGGATTTTATCTTTAAACAAATTAGAATTTTTATCTGATGTGTTATTGTTGACGACTGAAGAGTCAACATCAGACTCTTTACGTTTCCAAACTTTTGAAGATTCGGAATTGGTAATCGAAATAATGTTGGGCTTTTGAATTGGCAAAGGTTTTTGCTCAACATTACTTGGTTTCGAAACAGGCTTCAAAACAGGCTTGAGAGAGGTAGAGTAACGCCTAGGTGGAGATTTTGAAAAAGAATTTCTATAAACAGATGTCCTAGGCATCTCTCTCCCATAGCGCTGATTTGACAGCTTTGGACATTCACGAATTAAATGTCCTTGTTTCTTGCAGTAGAAACAAGAACGAGTCTCAACAAACGGTTGAGGCTGAGGAATTACCACAGGAGGTGGAGAAACATTTCTAGAACATGAACAATGCGTACATGTTTTAGAAAGTGTTTGTTTTGGTTGAGAGGTTGAAGTTGAAGGTTTATCATACGAAACTCTTTCATTTACTATTTTATTTTGCAAAATCTTTACAGGTGACTGTAAAGTTTGTTGTTTCGAATTAAAAACCTTGGCTTTTCCCTTATTTGGTTGAACCTTAATTTCAGGCTCAATCTTTGAAATCACTTTTTCAGGTTTAACCACAACCTTCTTAACCTCAGGATACTCCTGATCCGTAATGTCCTCAATCTCAACAATCTCCTCAATAATAACAGGAGATTCATTCTTTAACTCAACACTCTCCTCAACACTAACAGGAGATTCATGCACAGACTTAACAAACGTTGGCAAGGGGTACTCTGGCCGCTTGGTTTTCTCCTTTGCCGGTTTGTTATGTTTGGTCTCTTTAGCATCTTTAGCTTTTAAACCATAAAGCTTGGACCAATCAACTGGAATCTCTTCAAAGCCTTCCTTAACAGGCAGGGGACAGTGAGTAGTAGGAGGAGGGACTGAGTTGTATCCCAATCCCTCATTCTTCTTCCCTTTAGTACCATGCTTGCTAAGAATTTCATTAAAAACAACCGTTGAGGAATTTGAACCTAAGATTTTACTCTTATAATTCTCATACTCAGCTTTTAAATCTGTAAGTTCTTTATTTAGTAATTCAATTTCAACAAGATAGCTTTTAATGGCATCTTCTTGACTAAAAACCTTAGATTTATATTTCTGAGTATCTAACCGATGAGCCTCAAGATGTTTTTCATAAAGTTTCTCATTAGCTTTTAAGAAATTATTTGACTCGGTTAGTTTTTCATTCTTTTTCCTCAACTCTACAGTTTCGTTCTGAAATGCCTTTAGAGATTCAGTTAACTTAATACATGAGATACAATTTAATGGTTCATCAGGTACCTCATTCACGATGTGAGCCATCAAACACTGTTGGTAATGCTGGGAGACTGGCGTCCAATCTTGACTTGTAGGCTCAAAGGCAATCAGGGCATTATCAGCAAGCCCTTTCTTAGAAACTTCCATTTCTTTGGCCTTTGGAGGAGTAGATGGTGTTGTGAATCCCGATGCTGGCATTTTGGGTTTCTCGCACTCCCTCGCGAAGTGACCCAAATTTTGACAATTGTAACATCGGACCTTACTCTTGTCAAATCCGAAGCCAGTCTTTCCATCACCTTCCAAGCTTTTACGCCCTGTCCTCTGCAAGAACTTTTGAATTCTTCGGGTGATCATCGCCACATTCCAAGTTAAATCCATTTGTTCCAGATCATCTTCATCAAGCTGAGCATAGTCTTCCTTAGTCAGCTCCAAAGTAAGATTTGGTTGAGTAACCAAATCCTTGTATGAGCTTAAGAAAGCTGTATAAATTGCAGCTTGTTCCTGAATAGCAGGTGAGACCTGAACCTGTTGTTGATTTGAAGAAGGTCCAGTCATGAAAATAGAATGAATCCCATCGGAAGAAGAAGAAGTCGATGAAGCATTTGTATTTGTTACAAAAGCGACTCCAGATCCATAAGTCTTCCCAGAGTTGATCTGAACACCATACACACTAGGATTCTGAACAGCAGCACCAGACCTAGTTTCTTTCTTCTTAATCTCCATCGCGTGAGCTTGAAGATCCCCGATCAGCGTATCCAACGACATGTTTGCAAGTTCTTCATTTTCCTTTAAAAATTGAACTTTAACATCCCAAGAACTTGGCAACACATCCAGTAGCTTCTTATTTACTTCAATTGAAGGAAAAGTATAACCCCCTTCAAACAACTCACCAACTAACCGTGAGTACCTAGTGAATAACGAAGTTGTGTCTTCATTTGGAAGGATGTCAAAGATATCGTACTGTTTCTTAATCAGTTCAAGCTTGGCTTCCTTGTACTTATCGTTTCCTCCACAACGAGTTTCAATTGCCTTCCATAAATCAAAGGCTGTTTCATGAGTTCTGAAAAGCCAAAGAACATCCTTAGTTAGACACATTTTAATCATTGAAAAAGATTTTTTTTCAGTATCAAAATCTTTCTTCTCCTCGGGAGACATCGCTTTATAGGTCTTAGCAGGACGAATATTACGGTATTCTCCTTCAGCTAATGGAGGTACATAACGTTCGCGTAATGGTCCCCATAATTCTGGACAATGAAAATCAATGTATTGTTCAACTCGGTCTCTCCAGTATACATAATCCATGTCCGCAGTAAATAATGGAGGTTTATTACTTGAACCTATGTCATTACTTTGTTTAATCATTTCTCTTAGACCTCTAATATCCTCTTTATCAGCTGCCATTGTAATTACTTAATCGAAAAACAAACTTCTGATCTTAGCGACGTAGGTGAGTACGTCGCACCAAGATTATGCGACGTTGATAGGTACGTCGCAAAAGCAAAGGATTCAATTAAGAATCAGAAATATGCGACGTTGAGAGGTACGTCGCAGATGACGTCGCAGTGGACGTCGCAGAATCACACTATGCGACGTTGAGAGGTACGTCGCAGATGACGTCGCAGAGGACGTCGCACAGACTAATTAAAGTCCAAATTACTACGTCGCACACGACGTCGCAGCTGACGTCGCAATGGTACGTCGCAAAACGCGCTGAGCAGCGGTCACAAACCCTAAAAACGAATTTTTTAACCCTAAACGAAAACCACGAATGTTGAACGACGAAAACCTTCAATAATCCCAGTAATACTGATCGAAAACCTGTAAAAACACAAAACAAACGTGATAAACCCAAAAACACACGAATATCACGTCCTTTTAAATCCCAAACTCGATCCGAATCGCCAAAACGAGCACTTTCTGCTCTGATACCAGTTGTTTGTCCCTTACCTTGGATCTAGTACGAACCGAGTCACTCAATCGTTTGCGGAATCAACGATTAAGTTATACACTAAACACACGAACAATCAATACGCAATGAATATCAAACGAAACGTATTATATTGTATTATAATCGGTCAGATTACAGAGATTTCGACTAATTGCGTTTAGGGTTTCGCCCACCCTAAAACAGAAAACATAAAACGAATTTATACAAAATCTGGCACCTGCGACGTAGACTACGTCGCAGGCCCAAAACCTGACGTCGCACCTGCGACGTTGCACGCTACATCGCAGGAGTCAGGAACACTAATTCTAATTACAAACTATGAGCTAGACCAACTAACAGACACTAAACATGTACTAACAACAAGGCAACGATGTGGGAACCAGTAGTAAACCTCCCGTTTTTACTGCTGATATGGACTATACATACTGGAGATCACGATTTGAGCAGTATATCGATTTTCATTGTCCGGAACTATGGGGTCCACTTACTGAAAGATATGTAAAACCATTAGCAGAGGGAAACTATCGTGGCGTTCGTCCAGCCAAGACTTATAAGGCTATGACTCCTGAGGAACGTAAGGACTATGATATTGAATGCAAATGTCTTTCAGCTATAAAGATGGCCCTGACTCCAGATGTTCTGCGCATGTTCAAGCAACATTAAATTGCCTATGATCTGTGGAATGCGATTGAACTTCGTTGCGGTGGAAATGAGAAATACAAGGAGGCGAAATTAGAGTTGATCAAGAAACAATACGATCTTTTTGATATTGCACCTAGTGAGACCACAACTAGTTTGTTCATGAGATACACACAGCTTGTGGGTGATTTCACGGAAGGAGGTTATACCTTTACTGAACTGGAGATTAATAAGAAGCTCTTGGATACACTACCTAAAGAGTGGGACGTCAAGGTACAGATGTTGAAAGAGAATCAAGAGTTGGCTACATGGAAGTTGGATGAGTTAGTTGGGATACTCCAAGCACATGCTATGGAGTTGAAGAAGAAAGAATGTAAGAGTGGAGGCTTTGTACAGAATCCGTCTTTGTATGGGGGTAAAATTAGTTCTAGAAATACTCCTGGTGGATTGGCGTTTATGTCAGATATCAGTGCTCTACCAAGCTCCACTGGCGGTCATTCATCAGTTTTCTCTGCTGGCACTTCACAAGGTGCACAAAGTGCACAGACTCCTATTTCTCCAGCCATCGAAGAACAAGCTGCCATTTATACAGCTTTTCTTAGTTCTTACAAAGATTTGGTGTCACAACCAAACACCACTTTGGAGTTAACAAAGGAGGATTACGGACAGCTTGATGATGATGATCTGGAACAGATGGATTTAAACTGGAACATTGCTATGATTACGAGAAGGGTTCAAAAATTCCTGCAAAGAACAGGAAGGAAGAGTTTGGAAGGAGCTGGTAAATCTGGCTTTGGCTTTGATAAAAGCAAAGTTCGTTGCTACAACTGCCAGAACTTGGGACATTTTGCCCGAGAATGTGAGAAGCCAAAGATGCCACCATCAGGTCTCACTAAACCATCTCCTCCCAAGACTCCTAAGAAAGATGTACAGACGACTGGAATTTCTGATGCATTGATTGTGATCGAGCCTTCTAGTCTGGATTGGAGCGCTCAAGCTCAGCAGTACCAACAATGCTTAATGGCTCACATCACACCTGAGGTACATAAAGAACCTGAAGAGCCTATTACTTGTATATCTTGCATTAAATTGGAAACTTCTTTAAAATGTTTTCAAATAGACAATGTTGATTTGAGAGAAAAGGTTGAGAAACTTACTGAATCAAATAAGTTTCTAAAAGCTAATGAAAAACTTTACGAAAAGCAGATTGAAGCTTATAAGATAGATACTCAAACCTTTAAAGCAAAAGTCTTTAGTCAACAAGATGCAATTAAAAGTTACTTAACAGAAATTGACTTGTTGAATAAAGAACTTTCTGAACTAAAGTCTGAGTCTGACAATTTTAAAAAGGGGATTACAAGTTTCTCAAACTCTTAAAAGATCTTCGATGAAATCGTTGACAAGCAGAGGACAGATAAAAGTAAGGCTGGAATAGGGTATAAATCAGTTCCACCTCCTACCAATCACTATCCTCTGCCTGTTAAGGAAGGCACCGAAGAACTTGTGGCTGATTATTCATCATGGTCAGCTACAAATTTAAAAAAGTTAATTCCAATCCCAAAAGGCAGGCAAAGGAGAAAACTAAGCGGTTAGAGTATCCCTTGCCTACTTTTGTTAAGCCTGAGAGTATACCTCCAGTTAGTTTAGAGGAGGTTGTTGAGATTGAGGATATTACCGAACAGGAGTATCCGAAGGTTAAAAAGGTTGAAGTTAAACCTGAAATTTTGCAAACTGAACCAGTTAAGGTTCAAAAGGAAAAACAAAAGGTTGTAAATGAGAACATTCAAACTTTACAGACACCTGTAAAGATTTTGAAAAGAAATGTGAATAATGATAAAGTTTCTCATAACAAACCTTCAACTTCAACCTATAAACCTGAGAAAGCATCACCTAAAATATGTACACATTGTGCATGTTCAAGGAATGCTTCTCCTCCTCCTCCCGTATATCCTCAGCCTCAACCTTTTGCTGAGATGCGTTCCTGTTTCTATTGCAAGAAACAGGGACATTTAATTCGTGACTGTCCCAAGCTCTCTAACCAACGCTTTGGGAGAGAAATGCCTAGAACTTCTTTTTATAAGAATTCGTTTTCAAAATCCCCACCTAGGCGTCATTATGTCTCTCCCAAGCCGGTTAAGAAGCAAAGTGATGTTGAGCAAAATTCTTTGCCAAAACAAAAGCCCGACATCACTTCTAAGCCAATTTCCGAACCATCTAAGGTTTGGAAAAGAAAAGAGTCTGTTATTGACTCTAAAGTTGTCAACAATAACCCATCAGATGAAAATTCTGATTTATTAAAAAATAAAATTCTATCTGATGTGATTAGTGTTGATGACTACGGTGTACCTAAGTCTGTAAAGGCTTGGGTCACCGTTTCTCACTAATCTCCTTATTTTTGTGTTGCAGCAGTCTGAACGTGTGAGAGATAGTAAGTGGTATTTAGACAGTGGCTGCTCATGACACATGACTGGCGATGTGTCTCTTCTAGTGGATATTAAACCATTCGCAGGACGATATGTTGCTTTTGCTGGAGATACAGGTGGAACCATTTCGGGTAGAGGAACGCTAACGAATGGAAATGTTAGCTTTGAGAATGTGAATTATGTGGCACAACTCAATCACAACTTGCTGAGCGTTTCACAAGTTTGTGATAAAGATTATACCACTGCATTCACAAAGACCGAGTGTGTTATACTGAAGCCTGGGTTCGTCATTCCTGAGGAATGGGTGCTAATGCGAGCACCGAGGAAAGATGACACCTATGTTTTGAATATGCAAACTGTTGAGACAACCAGCGAGTATACTTGTCTCTTATCAAAGGCTTCTGGGAAAGAATCGCTTCTTTGGCACAGACGGATGGGACACATCCATTTTCGTAAAATGAATTTTCTCATAAAGAATGATCTGGTGAATGGAGTTCCAAAACAGTCTTTTTCATTAAAGGATGACTGTGTTTCTTGCCACAAGGGCAAACTCCATAAAAAGTCCCATAAGTCTAAGATAGTGAATTCTATTGCTGCACCATTGGAGCTCTTACATATGGATCTGTTTGGTCCTATTTCAACAAAGAGTATTGGTGGCAGATCGTATTGTTTAGTAGTCACGGATGACTACTCAAGATTTTCGTGGGTTTACTTCCTAGCTTCAAAGGGTGAGACTGCGGACATTTTGGTTTATCTGTTAGATAAGTTGGCAAATCTTTGCAACTTGAAGGTAAAGAGACTGCGTAGTGATAATGGTACCGAGTTCAAGAATTCTACTCTCGAGTTGTTCGGTGCTGCAAGAGGCATTGAGCATCAATTCAGTGCTCCAAGAACTCCTCAACAGAATGGAGTTGCAGAACGTAAAAATAGAACTATCATCTAGACCGCTCGGACCATGCTAGCTGATTCTAAGCTGCCTATAATCTTCTAGGCTGAGGCAGTTAACACTGCATGTTATGTTCTGAATCGGGTGCTCACGGTTAAGAAGAAGAACAAAACCTGTTATAAACTTTTTAATAACCGTAAGCCAAATCTGCAATTTCTGGAGCCATTTGGGTGTCCTTGTTTAATCATGATTACTAAAGATAAAATCTCCAAGTTTGACAATAAAGCAGTTGAAGGGATTTTTCTTGGTTATTCATGTCACACCCCCTATTTCGTGGCTTGCGAAAGCGAATCGGGTCGGGGCGTGACTAACCAATAATCAAAGCACCAAAGTACAAGCAAACGACTCGAAATGAGACGTTTTGAAAATACATAACATTTCAAAAGTAATACAAGTTTTAGTTCATAAGTTTACAATGTCAATGAGTTCGCAAAATGATTTCTGAAGATTTTAATACATAACAGTTATCAAAATATAATGCAGGAAAATCTTCATATGTTTGTAAGCATTCGACTCGTACTAGCTTAGGATATCTTGCGGGTCATCCTTACTGAACAACCCTACTGTTGCTGTGTACCTGAGAATGCAACACTAAAAGGGTCAGCTATAAAGCTGGTGAATCTCACAGGTTTTCAAATAAACATTGATGTGATCAACATGATTATCCGACGATTTTATAACCAAACAATGAGTAAACAATGTAAACCGAACAGTGATATGTAATGTAACCGAACAGTGTTAAACCAATTAGGTTCCCGAACAATGAGTTAACCATTAAGGTTACCGAACAATGATTGGCCGACACTGATATTGCACTGAGCTATGATTCAAAGCATAACCCGATCTTTGCCTCCCGTTTTGGTGATACACCCGTAACCATTACTAAAGTGCCCGTTTTTAACTTGGTTGTAGCTAACAACCCGGACGGGGACGTCACTCCCATGATAGTACTATCCTTTAGTAATCGCGCCTTATTAAGATAATGAATCATACACTGTTGAGGACTTTTACCGAATTAAAACACTCGTGCATATACCGTACAATGAAAATCAAGACTAGCAATAATAACTGAACAATGTAACCAATGTGATTAACCGAATTAAATAACAATGCAGATAACTTGAGTTAATACTAAATTAACTAACCAAATAACAGTGATCACGAAAACAGTTTATGTTGCATCTCCCCCAAATTTAAAAACAGTAAACAGTGAAAATGGGGCCGTGAGACTCACCTGAGTCTATCCGAGCAATGAGTATATCCGACGTGGAATAGACAATCTGTAACATCCTCGAATTGGACCTAGTTGTTTTACATTATTTCTTGATTTAAATGTGTTTGGAAATAATATTGTTTGAGATAGTGAAATAATTGGAATAGAAGATAAATATTCCAATGTGATAAGTGAAATATTAATTGTTGTAAATTAATATAGTTGACGGTACAATAAAATGTTTGGACTCGTAAATGGTTTTCGGGTTCCAAGCAATAGATTGAGATGGGGTAATAAATTATACCCGTATAATAGAAGGTCGGTTGAGGAACCGACTTAAGTTTCTATTTATATAACTTTCCTTTTTAGGAAGTTATTCATTTTTATTCCAAAACTCACAGAAACTCTCTGAAAACCTCCAAATCAATTTAGAAATCAAATCAGGAAGTTGTGATTCTCGTGAAACTTTATAATCATCAGATTACCATCGTTAGATTCTTCAATCAGTAAGTATTCTTGAGTATTTAAGAATTTGATTTTGATTTAAATTTGGGTAAATTGATGATTTGAGAGAATTTGATGTTAGAAACATGCTAGAAGTGTTACATATTGATTATGTAATGATATTTGTGGTTTATAACTGTTTTAAAACGAGTTTGGAGTGATTTGGGTATAAAACCCGCGAGTTAGGGTTTGATCAGGACGAACAGGGCTGGAACGACGGGGGAATCCGGCGGATTCCGGCAGAAATGAGGGAATCCGGTCGAATTTACGGGAATCCGGCGGATTCAGTAAAAAGTTGGGGAATCCGGTCGGATTCAGGGAATCCGGCGGATTCAGGTTGTTTTGTGGGAAGCCGGCGGCTTCTTAGGGAATCCGGCGGCTTGATAGGCTGGTGTCACATTTCTTGTTTGATTTTAATAAGTAATTTGATTTATATTTGATACATGTTAATATATGTAATTATATGATAATGATTTATTGTAATCATTAATACAATAATTAGGAACTAGTTATTGTAATGTTGATTATGTTAAGTTCCTAATGTTAAAGATTGATATAAGTTTAGTATTTATGATCATGATTACTAACTTATATTTGATTTGTTGATTGTCAGATGTGGAGAAGACTCAGTGATATTAGACTACTGAGCAGAGGCCTGAGGTAGTCGGTGAGTGGATCTGTAACCTCAGTGTGATTTAGTTGTAATGATTTGATTTACAACAAGTAATTTATAGTATTACTTTGATATGATGCATCTGTTGAGATAACTTGCCATGTTAGTTAGGTGGTTTGCTTACTTGGCTGTTTGAGCTAGTATGTAAGATTCTGAGGTCAACTTGACTTGACAGTTGGACTTGGTTGTTATTGTAGACGACAGGAGATCTTGAAACTTGAAATGTTGGTTTAGAGATCTAGGTCGTGTGTGATTAACAACTGGTTACCGGTAATTCTGTATAGGCCAATACAGATGATTGATAAGGGTTCCCTGAGTACCAAACCGGTATTAGGGTATCTCAGGAGCCACCGGTCCTCATGACGATTGATAATGTTTGATGTGAGTATCTTGACATTGATTGGATGTTGAGTGATTGATTGGCTTTCTGTTTATTGTTATTTGATGTAAACAGATTGTTATGCTAGGTTATACTGTCGCTTATAGTTTCATTCACTTAGCTTTATGCTAACCCCACCACAGTTCTTCCTGCAGGTTGAATATTTTGGGAGATATTGGGCAGGTGGTTGTTGGACTGGATGGAATGTTTGACAGGCTGTTACTCTGATTTGATTTTGATAATCCAAGAAGTGTTTTGAAATATAAGCTTCCGCGTCGCCATTATAATATTGTTTGTTTATATATAAATGAAGGGGTGTTATAAGTTGGTATCAGAGCAATAGTTTGGGTGAATTGGACTTGATAGAATGTTCAATCCTAAACTTTGATTGAGTTGAGTCAAACATTCCAGAAGGTGTGGGTTTAGTTGATTAGTGAATGTGTGAGAAAGTGATTAGTTGAATATGTACTAACCCATAACAAGTTGTGAAGCTGTTGTTTGATTGCAGAGACGGAGGAACATGAGTATCTGATCTGTATATTTCATGTTTCCTCAACAATCGTGGGCTTAAGATTGTCAGGTAATCTTCGATAAGCCTGTGTTAATTTAAATTAACTTGAATTGTTTACTCTGTTATGTTGAGTAAGCCTTGTTATGAAGTTAATTGAGTCAGACTGATATGATTCCCCAGTTTTGAGTCAACTATTGATTGCTATAGGTTGACATGAGGATAGAGGTATTGAATGAGATGCTCATTGTTGTTCATTGTTGTGGTTATTTCTGATTGAATTGTAAATGCAGAAATATGTTTAAGTAGATAGAGAGTTGATTAAGGTTTTAGCAAGATTGATGTTAGAACCTAAGGAGTGTCTTTATTGGTGAGACGAGATAATTGATAGTATTATGATAACGGATTAATCACAAGGTGTGATCTAAATCCTTGTTAAGGAAGGTTGTGTCATTGAATTGATAATGACTGCTATTTGAGAAAATATGTGTTTATGTGACTATATGATATGTGTTGACTATAGTAAAACACTTGATATAAACCATGACTGATAGGTTTAAGAGAAATGTAGAGTGTAATAATGTGAAATTGATTGGGAAGTGATAGATCTTTCTGGTCAATTGTGAAATTAATAAATGAAATGTTTGATAGTAACATGATTAAGTAGACTTGTTGTGACAGTGATGCTTGATATGATAGCATATGTCAAAGTGATGATAGTTGATTAAGATGTGTCCTGAATTTTGAGGAAAATAGGGACATTGATTAATGTTAAGTGTTGAAACTATGATGATAAGTTATCATGTGTTTGAGGTTTCAGATAAGTGATATACTGAGTAATTCAGTTGTTGAAAATTAGAACATTGTGTGTATGTGAGATGACTTGCACATGTAGGGTTGAATATGTAAGTAGTAAGCTGATTTTGAGTGTGTATCAGCTGATAGAAACTATTAAATAGATTATGATTGATTTGAAATCATGAAGTATTTAATATGTATGAGATGAGAGTAGATCACATTGATAATTATAATGTAGAGTAGCCTGAGAATGGATTGTGAAGAACATAATCTTGCAACGCCTGATCACCGTTGTTATATTATGTTGTGTCACATGAACTTGTTGAGGCTACTTGGTATAAAAGAAATGTAATGTGATTTTGAATAATTGAGCATGAAAGTATGCTAAGTTGTGTAATAGTTGTTGTTTGATAAGAAAACAATCAGTTGATAGGACTGTGATATGTAGACTTTGAAAATGTAAGTGTAAAGGATAGTTGTCATTGATAGAGGTTTTGATGGTAAACCTATATGATAAAATTGATTTTGTTGAATATGTGATTTTAACTGATTGTGTTAAATCAACTATAGGTGAACTTATTAGTGTTTAAATGAATCCCTATTTTGTATCTGGCTTGTATGAGGCCAAGGTTGAGACATGTGAGTATTGTCTGGTTTAAGGAAATTCCTAGTATTATTGAATGTAATAATTGGAAGTATATGTTTGATAATAAACATATAATATGAAATGGCTTGTATGGAGCCAAGATTGCTGTAGGTTGATTTTGTTCTTGTGAATGATTGATAAAATTATTGAACGTAATAATTTGAAATATATGTTTGAGAGTAAACATATAAGATGAAATGGTTTGGGAGTTAACTTGATGGTATGTTAACTTTGAAAGTCAAACCATGAATAGAGAATTGTGTATAAAATTAATTGCTTGTGATTGGTTTGAGTTTAGGTCAAACTTGAGAAAAGCAATTAGAGAATTTTATTGATTGGTTGATTGAAACCAGAGTTGACATGTAGTTAACTGTGTGTGTGAAATAGTATAACATAGATTGTAATGTTTTGATTGTGAGGAATATGATTGAATTCCTAAATTGTATTAAGTTGTAAAAACTTGAGTAATTACTTAAAGCTAGTATTAAGTAATTGAAATAGTGTTAAGTATAATTAAGTATTCAGTTAAGTAATATATGATATTTGAACTGAATATGTGTTAGAAAATTATACAGATATGAAGTCATTGAATGATATGACAGTTATAAATTGTTGAATGATGTAAGTTAAATCACATTGATTAGGATTGTGATAAGAAAGTCTTACCAGTGTATGAGGCTTGTGATGATAGCTTTGATTGGGTAAGACTGTGAGATGATGAATAATTGAAGGTTATTATTATTAGTTGCCTAGGTTGATTGATACCTCATGATAAGTTACATAAATATTGAAAGAATTGAATGGATTCTTTAGTTATTTGTTGATTTTATACAAATGAAGTAAGTGATGAAGTGGAAAATTGGGATTAAATCCAAGTAAGGTATGATATGAAAGTATACCGGGAGTTGGATTGTATTAAAGGTTTAGTTGATCGTTGTTGGATAAAATGAGAGAATATGAATTGAAGGTTGTTCATGTTTTAAGAAATTTTGTATGTATAATTGTAAGTGTTAAGAAGTAAGGGAAACCTTGAAATTGGTAGGTGATGATTGTATTCACCAAACTTTCTTGTAAGTTTAGATTGAATTGTTTAAGTTATATACGAGTTGGTAAGTACATAAGTGAAACATAGAGTTATTGATTGTTCCATGTCCTATGATATGGATATGTGATGAATAGTAGTATTGAGAAGGCTTGATAAAGACTTTAACAGTCTGAATGGCCTAGTGTATAGGATTAAATGGAATTGGGATGTACGTGTCCATTTTAGAGAATATCTGAAATTGTGTAAGTATATATGTGTAGTATACATGATAATAAATGGCATGATAAGTTTTAATAGATTGAATTAAAATGTGCCATAAGATATGTGGATGTTAGTTAATTGTGATTAACTTGATGTAGATTTTGTTGAAATGTGTTGGAAAGTAGCACATTGTGATATTGTGATGCTTGATCTGTAGTATCATAATATGTTGATTAAGACTGACTTAGTTGCTAGATTGATGGAATTTAGTACTAAGTGATTGTATGGTTAAAGTTATATAATTTCTAATTGCTTGTGATTAGTAGTTTAAGATAAAAAAAAAAATGTGAATTGAATTAACTGGTTGCTAAGATAAGATTATGGCTGTCTTACCAGTTTAAGCGTTATGTAAATTCTAACTTGATGGTTAGTTAGATTTGAAGATAAATAGTAAGTATGGATAGGCGTACTGGAATGTATAATCACTAGTGTTGTGATTATTGTTTGGACAGTTGTTGTTGTTGACCTTGTTGTTGTCGACAATTAATAGGTTGTAATGAAAGAAGTTACAAACAGAAATAAGTCAATGTAGAGGTTGGTTGATTGTAGGTAAGATTGATTGTGATACTTTTGTTGATTGAGCAAAGTACTGGTTGATTGTGGTTTTACCTACTGAGTGTGACCTCTGCTTTGCTTATTTAGATGATATGAATCTGGAGTACTTTTAAGTAAAAGATTTCATATGATTGTAATGATATGTGAATATGATTGGTTATTCACAATAGTATAGGTATGAAACTTTTGGGATGAAAAGTTGACCAAGAATTGGATTTTAAATCTTTGATAGTAGAGATTTGAAATTGTTATCTGTATATTAGGCTGGTTGTAAGTCGTGAGTTGAATTTTATTTCAATGTTGCTAGGAACATTGTGGTTTGATAACCACTGTTGTGATATTGTTGCTGCTGTTTTATTGTTAACAGAAATGAATAGTGAGAATAGGTTAAAGATTTTAGCACATTGCTAATTTCTGGTTGTATAGACCTATTAAATGATGTTAGGTTTCACTTGTTGTTTAAGTGATTGTAGGATTCACTTGTTAAAGTAAGTGTTTGTTTATAAGATATATCTGATTGATGATATTGATTTGGTGCACTGTAAGTGTGCATAGGAAAAGATAGAAGCATGTACATTTGGATATGTGCATGTGGAAAGAATTCAAACAATCTAAATATAGTTGTAAGTTGCTATTGAGGATCAACATATGATAAGATTGTATGTGATTATATCACATTAGCCAGATTGATTGAGGTTAGATTTCGGGGACGAAATCTCTTTAAGGGGGGAGAGTTGTAACATCCTCGAATTGGACCTAGTTGTTTTACATTATTTCTTGATTTAAATGTGTTTGGAAATAATATTGTTTGAGATAGTGAAATAATTGGAATAGGAGATAAATATTCCAATGTGATAAGTGAAATATTAATTGTTGTAAATTAATATAGTTGACGGTACAATAAAATGTTTGGACTCGTAAATGGTTTTCGGGTTCCAAGCAATAGATTGAGATGGGGTAATAAATTATACCCGTATAATAGAAGGTCGGTTGAGGAACCGACTTAAGTTTCTATTTATATAACTTTCCTTTTTAGGAAGTTATTCATTTTTATTCCAAAACTCACAGAAACTCTCTGAAAACCTCCAAATCAATTTAGAAATCAAATCAGGAAGTTGTGATTCTCGTGAAACTTTATAATCATCAGATTACCATCGTTAGATTCTTCAATCAGTAAGTATTTTTGAGTATTTAAGAATTTGATTTTGATTTAAATTTGGGTAAATTGATGATTTGAGAGAATTTGATGTTAGAAACATGCTAGAAGTGTTACATATTGATTATGTAATGATATTTGTGGTTTATAACTGTTTTAAAACGAGTTTGGAGTGATTTGGGTATAAAACCCGCGAGTTAGGGTTTGATCAGGACGAACAGGGCTGGAACGACGGGGGAATCCGGCGGATTCACGGGAATCCGGCGGATTCCGGCAGAAATGAGGGAATCCGGTCGAATTTACGGGAATCCGGCGGATTCAGTAAAAAGTTGGGGAATCCGGTCGGATTCAGGGAATCCGGCGGATTCAGGTTGTTTTGTGGGAAGCCGGCGGCTTCTTAGGGAATCCGGCGGCTTGATAGGCTGGTGTCACATTTCTTGTTTGATTTTAATAAGTAATTTGATTTAAATTTTATACATGTTAATATATGTAATTATATGATAATGATTTATTGTAATCATTAATACAATAATTAGGAACTAGTTATTGTAATGTTGATTATGTTAAGTTCCTAATGTTAAAGATTGATATAAGTTTAGTATTTATGATCATGATTACTAACTTATATTTGATTTGTTGATTGTCAGATGTGGAGAAGACTCAGTGATATTAGACTACTGAGCAGAGGCCTGAGGTAGTCGGTGAGTGGATCTGTAACCTCAGTGTGATTTAGTTGTAATGATTTGATTTACAACAAGTAATTTATAGTATTACTTTGATATGATGCATCTGTTGAGATAACTTGCCATGTTAGTTAGGTGGTTTGCTTACTTGACTGTTTGAGCTAGTATGTAAGATTCTGAGGTCAACTTGACTTGACAGTTGGACTTGGTTGTTATTGTAGACGACAGGAGATCTTGAAACTTGAAATGTTGGTTTAGAGATCTAGGTCGTGTGTGATTAACAACTGGTTACCGGTAATTCTGTATAGGCCAATACAGATGATTGATAAGGGTTCCCTGAGTACCAAACCGGTATTAGGGTATCTCAGGAGCCACCGGTCCTCATGACGATTGATAATGTTTGATGTGAGTATCTTGACATTGATTGGATGTTGAGTGATTGATTGGCTTTCTGTTTATTGTTATTTGATGTAAACAGATTGTTATGCTAGGTTATACTGTCGCTTATAGTTTCATTCACTTAGCTTTATGCTAACCCCACCACAGTTCTTCCTGCAGGTTGAATATTTTGGGAGATATTGGGCAGGTGGTTGTTGGACTGGATGGAATGTTTGACAGGCTGTTACTCTGATTTGATTTTGATAATCCAAGAAGTGTTTTGAAATATAAGCTTCCGCGTCGCCATTATAATATTGTTTGTTTATATATAAATGAAGGGGTGTTATAAGTTGGTATCAGAGCAATAGTTTGGGTGAATTGGACTTGATAGAATGTTCAATCCTAAACTTTGATTGAGTTGAGTCAAACATTCCAGAAGGTGTGGGTTTAGTTGATTAGTGAATGTGTGAGAAAGTGATTAGTTGAATATGTACTAGCCCATAACAAGTTGTGAAGCTGTTGTTTGATTGCAGAGACGGAGGAACATGAGTATCTGATCTGTATATTTCATGTTTCCTCAACAATCGTGGGCTTAAGATTGTCAGGTAATCTTCGATAAGCCTGTGTTAATTTAAATTAACTTGAATTGTTTACTCTGTTATGTTGAGTAAGCCTTGTTATGAAGTTAATTGAGTCAGACTGATATGATTCCCCAGTTTTGAGTCAACTATTGATTGCTATAGGTTGACATGAGGATAGAGGTATTGAATGAGATGCTCATTGTTGTTCATTGTTGTGGTTATTTCTGATTGAATTGTAAATGCAGAAATATGTTTAAGTAGATAGAGAGTTGATTAAGGTTTTAGCAAGATTGATGTTAGAACCTAAGGAGTGTCTTTATTGGTGAGACGAGATAATTGATAGTATTATGATAACGGATTAATCACAAGGTGTGATCTAAATCCTTGTTAAGGAAGGTTGTGTCATTGAATTGATAATGACTGCTATTTGAGAAAATATGTGTTTATGTGACTATATGATATGTGTTGACTATAGTAAAACACTTGATATAAACCATGACTGATAGGTTTAAGAGAAATGTAGAGTGTAATAATGTGAAATTGATTGGGAAGTGATAGATCTTTCTGGTCAATTGTGAAATTAATAAATGAAATGTTTGATAGTAACATGATTAAGTAGACTTGTTGTGACAGTGATGCTTGATATGATAGCATATGTCAAAGTGATGATAGTTGATTAAGATGTGTCCTGAATTTTGAGGAAAATAGGGACATTGATTAATGTTAAGTGTTGAAACTATGATGATAAGTTATCATGTGTTTGAGGTTTCAGATAAGTGATATACTGAGTAATTCAGTTGTTGAAAATTAGAACATTGTGTGTATGTGAGATGACTTGCACATGTAGGGTTGAATATGTAAGTAGTAAGCTGATTTTGAGTGTGTATCAGCTGATAGAAACTATTAAATAGATTATGATTGATTTGAAATCATGAAGTATTTAATATGTATGAGATGAGAGTAGATCACATTGATAATTATAATGTAGAGTAGCCTGAGAATGGATTGTGAAGAACATAATCTTGCAACGCCTGATCACCGTTGTTATATTATGTTGTGTCACATGAACTTGTTGAGGCTACTTGGTATAAAAGAAATGTAATGTGATTTTGAATAATTGAGCATGAAAGTATGCTAAGTTGTGTAATAGTTGTTGTTTGATAAGAAAACAATCAGTTGATAGGACTGTGATATGTAGACTTTGAAAATGTAAGTGTAAAGGATAGTTGTCATTGATAGAGGTTTTGATGGTAAACCTATATGATAAAATTGATTTTGTTGAATATGTGATTTTAACTGATTGTGTTAAATCAACTATAGGTGAACTTATTAGTGTTTAAATGAATCCCTATTTTGTATCTGGCTTGTATGAGGCCAAGGTTGAGACATGTGAGTATTGTCTGGTTTAAGGAAATTCCTAGTATTATTGAATGTAATAATTGGAAGTATATGTTTGATAATAAACATATAATATGAAATGGCTTGTATGGAGCCAAGATTGCTGTAGGTTGATTTTGTTCTTGTGAATGATTGATAAAATTATTGAACGTAATAATTTGAAATATATGTTTGAGAGTAAACATATAAGATGAAATGGTTTGGGAGTTAACTTGATGGTATGTTAACTTTGAAAGTCAAACCATGAATAGAGAATTGTGTATAAAATTAATTGCTTGTGATTGGTTTGAGTTTAGGTCAAACTTGAGAAAAGCAATTAGAGAATTTTATTGATTGGTTGATTGAAACCAGAGTTGACATGTAGTTAACTGTGTGTGTGAAATAGTATAACATAGATTGTAATGTTTTGATTGTGAGGAATATGATTGAATTCCTAAATTGTATTAAGTTGTAAAAACTTGAGTAATTACTTAAAGCTAGTATTAAGTAATTGAAATAGTGTTAAGTATAATTAAGTATTCAGTTAAGTAATATATGATATTTGAACTGAATATGTGTTAGAAAATTATACAGATATGAAGTCATTGAATGATATGACAGTTATAAATTGTTGAATGATGTAAGTTAAATCACATTGATTAGGATTGTGATAAGAAAGTCTTACCAGTGTATGAGGCTTGTGATGATAGCTTTGATTGGGTAAGACTGTGAGATGATGAATAATTGAAGGTTATTATTATTAGTTGCCTAGGTTGATTGATACCTCATGATAAGTTACATAAATATTGAAAGAATTGAATGGATTCTTTAGTTATTTGTTGATTTTATACAAATGAAGTAAGTGATGAAGTGGAAAATTGGGATTAAATCCAAGTAAGGTATGATATGAAAGTATACCGGGAGTTGGATTGTATTAAAGGTTTAGTTGATCGTTGTTGGATAAAATGAGAGAATATGAATTGAAGGTTGTTCATGTTTTAAGAAATTTTGTATGTATAATTGTAAGTGTTAAGAAGTAAGGGAAACCTTGAAATTGGTAGGTGATGATTGTATTCACCAAACTTTCTTGTAAGTTTAGATTGAATTGTTTAAGTTATATACGAGTTGGTAAGTACATAAGTGAAACATAGAGTTATTGATTGTTCCATGTCCTATGATATGGATATGTGATGAATAGTAGTATTGAGAAGGCTTGATAAAGACTTTAACAGTCTGAATGGCCTAGTGTATAGGATTAAATGGAATTGGGATGTACGTGTCCATTTTAGAGAATATCTGAAATTGTGTAAGTATATATGTGTAGTATACATGATAATAAATGGCATGATAAGTTTTAATAGATTGAATTAAAATGTGCCATAAGATATGTGGATGTTAGTTAATTGTGATTAACTTGATGTAGATTTTGTTGAAATGTGTTGGAAAGTAGCACATTGTGATATTGTGATGCTTGATCTGTAGTATCATAATATGTTGATTAAGACTGACTTAGTTGCTAGATTGATGGAATTTAGTACTAAGTGATTGTATGGTTAAAGTTATATAATTTCTAATTGCTTGTGATTAGTAGTTTAAGATAAAAAAAAATGTGAATTGAATTAACTGGTTGCTAAGATAAGATTATGGCTGTCTTACCAGTTTAAGCGTTATGTAAATTCTAACTTGATGGTTAGTTAGATTTGAAGATAAATAGTAAGTATGGATAGGCGTACTGGAATGTATAATCACTAGTGTTGTGATTATTGTTTGGACAGTTGTTGTTGTTGACCTTGTTGTTGTCGACAATTAATAGGTTGTAATGAAAGAAGTTACAAACAGAAATAAGTCAATGTAGAGGTTGGTTGATTGTAGGTAAGATTGATTGTGATACTTTTGTTGATTGAGCAAAGTACTGGTTGATTGTGGTTTTACCTACTGAGTGTGACCTCTGCTTTGCTTATTTAGATGATATGAATCTGGAGTACTTTTAAGTAAAAGATTTCATATGATTGTAATGATATGTGAATATGATTGGTTATTCACAATAGTATAGGTATGAAACTTTTGGGATGAAAAGTTGACCAAGAATTGGATTTTAAATCTTTGATAGTAGAGATTTGAAATTGTTATCTGTATATTAGGCTGGTTGTAAGTCGTGAGTTGAATTTTATTTCAATGTTGCTAGGAACATTGTGGTTTGATAACCACTGTTGTGATATTGTTGCTGCTGTTTTATTGTTAACAGAAATGAATAGTGAGAATAGGTTAAAGATTTTAGCACATTGCTAATTTCTGGTTGTATAGACCTATTAAATGATGTTAGGTTTCACTTGTTGTTTAAGTGATTGTAGGATTCACTTGTTAAAGTAAGTGTTTGTTTATAAGATATATCTGATTGATGATATTGATTTGGTGCACTGTAAGTGTGCATAGGAAAAGATAGAAGCATGTACATTTGGATATGTGCATGTGGAAAGAATTCAAACAATCTAAATATAGTTGTAAGTTGCTATTGAGGATCAACATATGATAAGATTGTATGTGATTATATCACATTAGCCAGATTGATTGAGGTTAGATTTCGGGGACGAAATCTCTTTAAGGGGGGGAGAGTTGTAACATCCTCGAATTGGACCTAGTTGTTTTACATTATTTCTTGATTTAAATGTGTTTGGAAATAATATTGTTTGAGATAGTGAAATAATTGGAATAGGAGATAAATATTCCAATGTGATAAGTGAAATATTAATTGTTGTAAATTAATATAGTTGACGGTACAATAAAATGTTTGGACTCGTAAATGGTTTTCGGGTTCCAAGCAATAGATTGAGATGGGGTAATAAATTATACCCGTATAATAGAAGGTCGGTTGAGGAACCGACTTAAGTTTCTATTTATATAACTTTCCTTTTTAGGAAGTTATTCATTTTTATTCCAAAACTCACAGAAACTCTCTGAAAACCTCCAAATCAATTTAGAAATCAAATCAGGAAGTTGTGATTCTCGTGAAACTTTATAATCATCAGATTACCATCGTTAGATTCTTCAATCAGTAAGTATTCTTGAGTATTTAAGAATTTGATTTTGATTTAAATTTGGGTAAATTGATGATTTGAGAGAATTTGATGTTAGAAACATGCTAGAAGTGTTACATATTGATTATGTAATGATATTTGTGGTTTATAACTGTTTTAAAACGAGTTTGGAGTGATTTGGGTATAAAACCCGCGAGTTAGGGTTTGATCAGGACGAACAGGGCTGGAACGACGGGGGAATCCGGCGGATTCACGGGAATCCGGCGGATTCCGGCAGAAATGAGGGAATCCGGTCGAATTTACGGGAATCCGGCGGATTCAGTAAAAAGTTGGGGAATCCGGTCGGATTCAGGGAATCCGGCGGATTCAGGTTGTTTTGTGGGAAGCCGGCGGCTTCTTAGGGAATCCGGCGGCTTGATAGGCTGGTGTCACATTTCTTGTTTGATTTTAATAAGTAATTTGATTTATATTTGATACATGTTAATATATGTAATTATATGATAATGATTTATTGTAATCATTAATACAATAATTAGGAACTAGTTATTGTAATGTTGATTATGTTAAGTTCCTAATGTTAAAGATTGATATAAGTTTAGTATTTATGATCATGATTACTAACTTATATTTGATTTGTTGATTGTCAGATGTGGAGAAGACTCAGTGATATTAGACTACTGAGCAGAGGCCTGAGGTAGTCGGTGAGTGGATCTGTAACCTCAGTGTGATTTAGTTGTAATGATTTGATTTACAACAAGTAATTTATAGTATTACTTTGATATGATGCATCTGTTGAGATAACTTGCCATGTTAGTTAGGTGGTTTGCTTACTTGACTGTTTGAGCTAGTATGTAAGATTCTGAGGTCAACTTGACTTGACAGTTGGACTTGGTTGTTATTGTAGACGACAGGAGATCTTGAAACTTGAAATGTTGGTTTAGAGATCTAGGTCGTGTGTGATTAACAACTGGTTACCGGTAATTCTGTATAGGCCAATACAGATGATTGATAAGGGTTCCCTGAGTACCAAACCGGTATTAGGGTATCTCAGGAGCCACCGGTCCTCATGACGATTGATAATGTTTGATGTGAGTATCTTGACATTGATTGGATGTTGAGTGATTGATTGGCTTTCTGTTTATTGTTATTTGATGTAAACAGATTGTTATGCTAGGTTATACTGTCGCTTATAGTTTCATTCACTTAGCTTTATGCTAACCCCACCACAGTTCTTCCTGCAGGTTGAATATTTTGGGAGATATTGGGCAGGTGGTTGTTGGACTGGATGGAATGTTTGACAGGCTGTTACTCTGATTTGATTTTGATAATCCAAGAAGTGTTTTGAAATATAAGCTTCCGCGTCGCCATTATAATATTGTTTGTTTATATATAAATGAAGGGGTGTTATAAGTTGGTATCAGAGCAATAGTTTGGGTGAATTGGACTTGATAGAATGTTCAATCCTAAACTTTGATTGAGTTGAGTCAAACATTCCAGAAGGTGTGGGTTTAGTTGATTAGTGAATGTGTGAGAAAGTGATTAGTTGAATATGTACTAGCCCATAACAAGTTGTGAAGCTGTTGTTTGATTGCAGAGACGGAGGAACATGAGTATCTGATCTGTATATTTCATGTTTCCTCAACAATCGTGGGCTTAAGATTGTCAGGTAATCTTCGATAAGCCTGTGTTAATTTAAATTAACTTGAATTGTTTACTCTGTTATGTTGAGTAAGCCTTGTTATGAAGTTAATTGAGTCAGACTGATATGATTCCCCAGTTTTGAGTCAACTATTGATTGCTATAGGTTGACATGAGGATAGAGGTATTGAATGAGATGCTCATTGTTGTTCATTGTTGTGGTTATTTCTGATTGAATTGTAAATGCAGAAATATGTTTAAGTAGATAGAGAGTTGATTAAGGTTTTAGCAAGATTGATGTTAGAACCTAAGGAGTGTCTTTATTGGTGAGACGAGATAATTGATAGTATTATGATAACGGATTAATCACAAGGTGTGATCTAAATCCTTGTTAAGGAAGGTTGTGTCATTGAATTGATAATGACTGCTATTTGAGAAAATATGTGTTTATGTGACTATATGATATGTGTTGACTATAGTAAAACACTTGATATAAACCATGACTGATAGGTTTAAGAGAAATGTAGAGTGTAATAATGTGAAATTGATTGGGAAGTGATAGATCTTTCTGGTCAATTGTGAAATTAATAAATGAAATGTTTGATAGTAACATGATTAAGTAGACTTGTTGTGACAGTGATGCTTGATATGATAGCATATGTCAAAGTGATGATAGTTGATTAAGATGTGTCCTGAATTTTGAGGAAAATAGGGACATTGATTAATGTTAAGTGTTGAAACTATGATGATAAGTTATCATGTGTTTGAGGTTTCAGATAAGTGATATACTGAGTAATTCAGTTGTTGAAAATTAGAACATTGTGTGTATGTGAGATGACTTGCACATGTAGGGTTGAATATGTAAGTAGTAAGCTGATTTTGAGTGTGTATCAGCTGATAGAAACTATTAAATAGATTATGATTGATTTGAAATCATGAAGTATTTAATATGTATGAGATGAGAGTAGATCACATTGATAATTATAATGTAGAGTAGCCTGAGAATGGATTGTGAAGAACATAATCTTGCAACGCCTGATCACCGTTGTTATATTATGTTGTGTCACATGAACTTGTTGAGGCTACTTGGTATAAAAGAAATGTAATGTGATTTTGAATAATTGAGCATGAAAGTATGCTAAGTTGTGTAATAGTTGTTGTTTGATAAGAAAACAATCAGTTGATAGGACTGTGATATGTAGACTTTGAAAATGTAAGTGTAAAGGATAGTTGTCATTGATAGAGGTTTTGATGGTAAACCTATATGATAAAATTGATTTTGTTGAATATGTGATTTTAACTGATTGTGTTAAATCAACTATAGGTGAACTTATTAGTGTTTAAATGAATCCCTATTTTGTATCTGGCTTGTATGAGGCCAAGGTTGAGACATGTGAGTATTGTCTGGTTTAAGGAAATTCCTAGTATTATTGAATGTAATAATTGGAAGTATATGTTTGATAATAAACATATAATATGAAATGGCTTGTATGGAGCCAAGATTGCTGTAGGTTGATTTTGTTCTTGTGAATGATTGATAAAATTATTGAACGTAATAATTTGAAATATATGTTTGAGAGTAAACATATAAGATGAAATGGTTTGGGAGTTAACTTGATGGTATGTTAACTTTGAAAGTCAAACCATGAATAAAGAATTGTGTATAAAATTAATTGCTTGTGATTGGTTTGAGTTTAGGTCAAACTTGAGAAAAGCAATTAGAGAATTTTATTGATTGGTTGATTGAAACCAGAGTTGACATGTAGTTAACTGTGTGTGTGAAATAGTATAACATAGATTGTAATGTTTTGATTGTGAGGAATATGATTGAATTCCTAAATTGTATTAAGTTGTAAAAACTTGAGTAATTACTTAAAGCTAGTATTAAGTAATTGAAATAGTGTTAAGTATAATTAAGTATTCAGTTAAGTAATATATGATATTTGAACTGAATATGTGTTAGAAAATTATACAGATATGAAGTCATTGAATTATATGACAGTTATAAATTGTTGAATGATGTAAGTTAAATCACATTGATTAGGATTGTGATAAGAAAGTCTTACCAGTGTATGAGGCTTGTGATGATAGCTTTGATTGGGTAAGACTGTGAGATGATGAATAATTGAAGGTTATTATTATTAGTTGCCTAGGTTGATTGATACCTCATGATAAGTTACATAAATATTGAAAGAATTGAATGGATTCTTTAGTTATTTGTTGATTTTATACAAATGAAGTAAGTGATGAAGTGGAAAATTGGGATTAAATCCAAGTAAGGTATGATATGAAAGTATACCGGGAGTTGGATTGTATTAAAGGTTTAGTTGATCGTTGTTGGATAAAATGAGAGAATATGAATTGAAGGTTGTTCATGTTTTAAGAAATTTTGTATGTATAATTGTAAGTGTTAAGAAGTAAGGGAAACCTTGAAATTGGTAGGTGATGATTGTATTCACCAAACTTTCTTGTAAGTTTAGATTGAATTGTTTAAGTTATATACGAGTTGGTAAGTACATAAGTGAAACATAGAGTTATTGATTGTTCCATGTCCTATGATATGGATATGTGATGAATAGTAGTATTGAGAAGGCTTGATAAAGACTTTAACAGTCTGAATGGCCTAGTGTATAGGATTAAATGGAATTGGGATGTACGTGTCCATTTTAGAGAATATCTGAAATTGTGTAAGTATATATGTGTAGTATACATGATAATAAATGGCATGATAAGTTTTAATAGATTGAATTAAAATGTGCCATAAGATATGTGGATGTTAGTTAATTGTGATTAACTTGATGTAGATTTTGTTGAAATGTGTTGGAAAGTAGCACATTGTGATATTGTGATGCTTGATCTGTAGTATCATAATATGTTGATTAAGACTGACTTAGTTGCTAGATTGATGGAATTTAGTACTAAGTGATTGTATGGTTAAAGTTATATAATTTCTAATTGCTTGTGATTAGTAGTTTAAGATAAAAAAAAAAATGTGAATTGAATTAACTGGTTGCTAAGATAAGATTATGGCTGTCTTACCAGTTTAAGCGTTATGTAAATTCTAACTTGATGGTTAGTTAGATTTGAAGATAAATAGTAAGTATGGATAGGCGTACTGGAATGTATAATCACTAGTGTTGTGATTATTGTTTGGACAGTTGTTGTTGTTGACCTTGTTGTTGTCGACAATTAATAGGTTGTAATGAAAGAAGTTACAAACAGAAATAAGTCAATGTAGAGGTTGGTTGATTGTAGGTAAGATTGATTGTGATACTTTTGTTGATTGAGCAAAGTACTGGTTGATTGTGGTTTTACCTACTGAGTGTGACCTCTGCTTTGCTTATTTAGATGATATGAATCTGGAGTACTTTTAAGTAAAAGATTTCATATGATTGTAATGATATGTGAATATGATTGGTTATTCACAATAGTATAGGTATGAAACTTTTGGGATGAAAAGTTGACCAAGAATTGGATTTTAAATCTTTGATAGTAGAGATTTGAAATTGTTATCTGTATATTAGGCTGGTTGTAAGTCGTGAGTTGAATTTTATTTCAATGTTGCTAGGAACATTGTGGTTTGATAACCACCGTTGTGATATTGTTGCTGCTGTTTTATTGTTAACAGAAATGAATAGTGAGAATAGGTTAAAGATTTTAGCACATTGCTAATTTCTGGTTGTATAGACCTATTAAATGATGTTAGGTTTCACTTGTTGTTTAAGTGATTGTAGGATTCACTTGTTAAAGTAAGTGTTTGTTTATAAGATATATCTGATTGATGATATTGATTTGGTGCACTGTAAGTGTGCATAGGAAAAGATAGAAGCATGTACATTTGGATATGTGCATGTGGAAAGAATTCAAACAATCTAAATATAGTTGTAAGTTGCTATTGAGGATCAACATATGATAAGATTGTATGTGATTATATCACATTAGCCAGATTGATTGAGGTTAGATTTCGGGGACGAAATCTCTTTAAGGGGGGAGAGTTGTAACATCCTCGAATTGGACCTAGTTGTTTTACATTATTTCTTGATTTAAATGTGTTTGGAAATAATATTGTTTGAGATAGTGAAATAATTGGAATAGGAGATAAATATTCCAATGTGATAAGTGAAATATTAATTGTTGTAAATTAATATAGTTGACGGTACAATAAAATGTTTGGACTCGTAAATGGTTTTCGGGTTCCAAGCAATAGATTGAGATGGGGTAATAAATTATACCCGTATAATAGAAGGTCGGTTGAGGAACCAACTTAAGTTTCTATTTATATAACTTTCCTTTTTAGGAAGTTATTCATTTTTATTCCAAAACTCACAGAAACTCTCTGAAAACCTCCAAATCAATTTAGAAATCAAATCAGGAAGTTGTGATTCTCGTGAAACTTTATAATCATCAGATTACCATCGTTAGATTCTTCAATCAGTAAGTATTCTTGAGTATTTAAGAATTTGATTTTGATTTAAATTTGGGTAAATTGATGATTTGAGAGAATTTGATGTTAGAAACATGCTAGAAGTGTTACATATTGATTATGTAATGATATTTGTGGTTTATAACTGTTTTAAAACGAGTTTGGAGTGATTTGGGTATAAAACCCGCGAGTTAGGGTTTGATCAGGACGAACAGGGCTGGAACGACGGGGGAATCCGGCGGATTCACGGGAATCCGGCGGATTCCGGCAGAAATGAGGGAATCCGGTCGAATTTACGGGAATCCGGCGGATTCAGTAAAAAGTTGGGGAATCCGGTCGGATTCAGGGAATCCGGCGGATTCAGGTTGTTTTGTGGGAAGCCGGCGGCTTCTTAGGGAATCCGGTGGCTTGATAGGCTGGTGTCACATTTCTTGTTTGATTTTAATAAGTAATTTGATTTATATTTGATACATGTTAATATATGTAATTATATGATAATGATTTATTGTAATCATTAATACAATAATTAGGAACTAGTTATTGTAATGTTGATTATGTTAAGTTCCTAATGTTAAAGATTGATATAAGTTTAGTATTTATGATCATGATTACTAACTTATATTTGATTTGTTGATTGTCAGATGTGGAGAAGACTCAGTGATATTAGACTACTGAGCAGAGGCCTGAGGTAGTCGGTGAGTGGATCTGTAACCTCAGTGTGATTTAGTTGTAATGATTTGATTTACAACAAGTAATTTATAGTATTACTTTGATATGATGCATCTGTTGAGATAACTTGCCATGTTAGTTAGGTGGTTTGCTTACTTGACTGTTTGAGCTAGTATGTAAGATTCTGAGGTCAACTTGACTTGACAGTTGGACTTGGTTGTTATTGTAGACGACAGGAGATCTTGAAACTTGAAATGTTGGTTTAGAGATCTAGGTCGTGTGTGATTAACAACTGGTTACCAGTAATTCTGTATAGGCCAATACAGATGATTGATAAGGGTTCCCTGAGTACCAAACCGGTATTAGGGTATCTCAGGAGCCACCGGTCCTCATGACGATTGATAATGTTTGATGTGAGTATCTTGACATTGATTGGATGTTGAGTGATTGATTGGCTTTCTGTTTATTGTTATTTGATGTAAACAGATTGTTATGCTAGGTTATACTGTCGCTTATAGTTTCATTCACTTAGCTTTATGCTAACCCCACCACAGTTCTTCCTGCAGGTTGAATATTTTGGGAGATATTGGGCAGGTGGTTGTTGGACTGGATGGAATGTTTGACAGGCTGTTACTCTGATTTGATTTTGATAATCCAAGAAGTGTTTTGAAATATAAGCTTCCGCGTCGCCATTATAATATTGCTTGTTTATATATAAATGAAGGGGTGTTATAAGTTGGTATCAGAGCAATAGTTTGGGTGAATTGGACTTGATAGAATGTTCAATCCTAAACTTTGATTGAGTTGAGTCAAACATTCCAGAAGGTGTGGGTTTAGTTGATTAGTGAATGTGTGAGAAAGTGATTAGTTGAATATGTACTAGCCCATAACAAGTTGTGAAGCTGTTGTTTGATTGCAGAGACGGAGGAACATGAGTATCTGATCTGTATATTTCATGTTTCCTCAACAATCGTGGGCTTAAGATTGTCAGGTAATCTTCGATAAGCCTGTGTTAATTTAAATTAACTTGAATTGTTTACTCTGTTATGTTGAGTAAGCCTTGTTATGAAGTTAATTGAGTCAGACTGATATGATTCCCCAGTTTTGAGTCAACTATTGATTGCTATAGGTTGACATGAGGATAGAGGTATTGAATGAGATGCTCATTGTTGTTCATTGTTGTGGTTATTTCTGATTGAATTGTAAATGCAGAAATATGTTTAAGTAGATAGAGAGTTGATTAAGGTTTTAGCAAGATTGATGTTAGAACCTAAGGAGTGTCTTTATTGGTGAGACGAGATAATTGATAGTATTATGATAACGGATTAATCACAAGGTGTGATCTAAATCCTTGTTAAGGAAGGTTGTGTCATTGAATTGATAATGACTGCTATTTGAGAAAATATGTGTTTATGTGACTATATGATATGTGTTGACTATAGTAAAACACTTGATATAAACCATGACTGATAGGTTTAAGAGAAATGTAGAGTGTAATAATGTGAAATTGATTGGGAAGTGATAGATCTTTCTGGTCAATTGTGAAATTAATAAATGAAATGTTTGATAGTAACATGATTAAGTAGACTTGTTGTGACAGTGATGCTTGATATGATAGCATATGTCAAAGTGATGATAGTTGATTAAGATGTGTCCTGAATTTTGAGGAAAATAGGGACATTGATTAATGTTAAGTGTTGAAACTATGATGATAAGTTATCATGTGTTTGAGGTTTCAGATAAGTGATATACTGAGTAATTCAGTTATTGAAAATTAGAACATTGTGTGTATGTGAGATGACTTGCACATGTAGGGTTGAATATGTAAGTAGTAAGCTGATTTTGAGTGTGTATCAGCTGATAGAAACTATTAAATAGATTATGATTGATTTGAAATCATGAAGTATTTAATATGTATGAGATGAGAGTAGATCACATTGATAATTATAATGTAGAGTAGCCTGAGAATGGATTGTGAAGAACATAATCTTGCAATGCCTGATCACCGTTGTTATATTATGTTGTGTCACATGAACTTGTTGAGGCTACTTGGTATAAAAGAAATGTAATGTGATTTTGAATAATTGAGCATGAAAGTATGCTAAGTTGTGTAATAGTTGTTGTTTGATAAGAAAACAATCAGTTGATAGGACTGTGATATGTAGACTTTGAAAATGTAAGTGTAAAGGATAGTTGTCATTGATAGAGGTTTTGATGGTAAACCTATATGATAAAATTGATTTTGTTGAATATGTGATTTTAACTGATTGTGTTAAATCAACTATAGGTGAACTTATTAGTGTTTAAATAAATCCCTATTTTGTATCTGGCTTGTATGAGGCCAAGGTTGAGACATGTGAGTATTGTCTGGTTTAAGGAAATTCCTAGTATTATTGAATGTAATAATTGGAAGTATATGTTTGATAATAAACATATAATATGAAATGGCTTGTATGGAGCCAAGATTGCTGTAGGTTGATTTTGTTCTTGTGAATGATTGATAAAATTATTGAACGTAATAATTTGAAATATATGTTTGAGAGTAAACATATAAGATGAAATGGTTTGGGAGTTAACTTGATGGTATGTTAACTTTGAAAGTCAAACCATGAATAGAGAATTGTGTATAAAATTAATTGCTTGTGATTGGTTTGAGTTTAGGTCAAACTTGAGAAAAGCAATTAGAGAATTTTATTGATTGGTTGATTGAAACCAGAGTTGACATGTAGTTAACTGTGTATGTGAAATAGTATAACATAGATTGTAATGTTTTGATTGTGAGGAATATGATTGAATTCCTAAATTGTATTAAGTTGTAAAAACTTGAGTAATTACTTAAAGCTAGTATTAAGTAATTGAAATAGTGTTAAGTATAATTAAGTATTCAGTTAAGTAATATATGATATTTGAACTGAATATGTGTTAGAAAATTATACAGATATGAAGTCATTGAATTATATGACAGTTATAAATTGTTGAATGATGTAAGTTAAATCACATTGATTAGGATTGTGATAAGAAAGTCTTACCAGTGTATGAGGCTTGTGATGATAGCTTTGATTGGGTAAGACTGTGAGATGATGAATAATTGAAGGTTATTATTATTAGTTGCCTAGGTTGATTGATACCTCATGATAAGTTACATAAATATTGAAAGAATTGAATGGATTCTTTAGTTATTTGTTGATTTTATACAAATGAAGTAAGTGATGAAGTGGAAAATTGGGATTAAATCCAAGTAAGGTATGATATGAAAGTATACCGGGAGTTGGATTGTATTAAAGGTTTAGTTGATCGTTGTTGGATAAAATGAGAGAATATGAATTGAAGGTTGTTCATGTTTTAAGAAATTTTGTATGTATAATTGTAAGTGTTAAGAAGTAAGGGAAACCTTGAAATTGGTAGGTGATGATTGTATTCACCAAACTTTCTTGTAAGTTTAGATTGAATTGTTTAAGTTATATACGAGTTGGTAAGTACATAAGTGAAACATAGAGTTATTGATTGTTCCATGTCCTATGATATGGATATGTGATGAATAGTAGTATTGAGAAGGCTTGATAAAGACTTTAACAGTCTGAATGGCCTAGTGTATAGGATTAAATGGAATTGGGATGTACGTGTCCATTTTAGAGAATATCTGAAATTGTGTAAGTATATATGTGTAGTATACATGATAATAAATGGCATGATAAGTTTTAATAGATTGAATTAAAATGTGCCATAAGATATGTGGATGTTAGTTAATTGTGATTAACTTGATGTAGATTTTGTTGAAATGTGTTGGAAAGTAGCACATTGTGATATTGTGATGCTTGATCTGTAGTATCATAATATGTTGATTAAGACTGACTTAGTTGCTAGATTGATGGAATTTAGTACTAAGTGATTGTATGGTTAAAGTTATATAATTTCTAATTGCTTGTGATTAGTAGTTTAAGATAAAAAAAAATGTGAATTGAATTAACTGGTTGCTAAGATAAGATTATGGCTGTCTTACCAGTTTAAGCGTTATGTAAATTCTAACTTGATGGTTAGTTAGATTTGAAGATAAATAGTAAGTATGGATAGGCGTACTGGAATGTATAATCACTAGTGTTGTGATTATTGTTTGGACAGTTGTTGTTGTTGACCTTGTTGTTGTCGACAATTAATAGGTTGTAATGAAAGAAGTTACAAACAGAAATAAGTCAATGTAGAGGTTGGTTGATTGTAGGTAAGATTGATTGTGATACTTTTGTTGATTGAGCAAAGTACTGGTTGATTGTGGTTTTACCTACTGAGTGTGACCTCTGCTTTGCTTATTTAGATGATATGAATCTGGAGTACTTTTAAGTAAAAGATTTCATATGATTGTAATGATATGTGAATATGATTGGTTATTCACAATAGTATAGGTATGAAACTTTTGGGATGAAAAGTTGACCAAGAATTGGATTTTAAATCTTTGATAGTAGAGATTTGAAATTGTTATCTGTATATTAGGCTGGTTGTAAGTCGTGAGTTGAATTTTATTTCAATGTTGCTAGGAACATTGTGGTTTGATAACCACTGTTGTGATATTGTTGCTGCTGTTTTATTGTTAACAGAAATGAATAGTGAGAATAGGTTAAAGATTTTAGCACATTGCTAATTTCTGGTTGTATAGACCTATTAAATGATGTTAGGTTTCACTTGTTGTTTAAGTGATTGTAGGATTCACTTGTTAAAGTAAGTGTTTGTTTATAAGATATATCTGATTGATGATATTGATTTGGTGCACTGTAAGTGTGCATAGGAAAAGATAGAAGCATGTACATTTGGATATGTGCATGTGGAAAGAATTCAAACAATCTAAATATAGTTGTAAGTTGCTATTGAGGATCAACATATGATAAGATTGTATGTGATTATATCACATTAGCCAGATTGATTGAGGTTAGATTTCGGGGACGAAATCTCTTTAAGGGGGGGAGAGTTGTAACATCCTCGAATTGGACCTAGTTGTTTTACATTATTTCTTGATTTAAATGTGTTTGGAAATAATATTGTTTGAGATAGTGAAATAATTGGAATAGGAGATAAATATTCCAATGTGATAAGTGAAATATTAATTGTTGTAAATTAATATAGTTGACGGTACAATAAAATGTTTGGACTCGTAAATGGTTTTCGGGTTCCAAGCAATAGATTGAGATGGGGTAATAAATTATACCCGTATAATAGAAGGTCGGTTGAGGAACCGACTTAAGTTTCTATTTATATAACTTTCCTTTTTAGGAAGTTATTCATTTTTATTCCAAAACTCACAGAAACTCTCTGAAAACCTCCAAATCAATTTAGAAATCAAATCAGGAAGTTGTGATTCTCGTGAAACTTTATAATCATCAGATTACCATCGTTAGATTCTTCAATCAGTAAGTATTCTTGAGTATTTAAGAATTTGATTTTGATTTAAATTTGGGTAAATTGATGATTTGAGAGAATTTGATGTTAGAAACATGCTAGAAGTGTTACATATTGATTATGTAATGATATTTGTGGTTTATAACTGTTTTAAAACGAGTTTGGAGTGATTTGGGTATAAAACCCGCGAGTTAGGGTTTGATCAGGACGAACAGGGCTGGAACGACGGGGGAATCCGGCGGATTCACGGGAATCCGGCGGATTCCGGCAGAAATGAGGGAATCCGGTCGAATTTACGGGAATCCGGCGGATTCAGTAAAAAGTTGGGGAATCCGGTCGGATTCAGGGAATCCGGCGGATTCAGGTTGTTTTGTGGGAAGCCGGCGGCTTCTTAGGGAATCCGGCGGCTTGATAGGCTGGTGTCACATTTCTTGTTTGATTTTAATAAGTAATTTGATTTATATTTGATACATGTTAATATATGTAATTATATGATAATGATTTATTGTAATCATTAATACAATAATTAGGAACTAGTTATTGTAATGTTGATTATGTTAAGTTCCTAATGTTAAAGATTGATATAAGTTTAGTATTTATGATCATGATTACTAACTTATATTTGATTTGTTGATTGTCAGATGTGGAGAAGACTCAGTGATATTAGACTACTGAGCAGAGGCCTGAGGTAGTCGGTGAGTGGATCTGTAACCTCAGTGTGATTTAGTTGTAATGATTTGATTTACAACAAGTAATTTATAGTATTACTTTGATATGATGCATCTGTTGAGATAACTTACCATGTTAGTTAGGTGGTTTGCTTACTTGGCTGTTTGAGCTAGTATGTAAGATTCTGAGGTCAACTTGACTTGACAGTTGGACTTGGTTGTTATTGTAGACGACAGGAGATCTTGAAACTTGAAATGTTGGTTTAGAGATCTAGGTCGTGTGTGATTAACAACTGGTTACCGGTAATTCTGTATTAGGGTATTAGGGTATCTCAGGAGCCACCGGTCCTCATGACGATTGATAATGTTTGATGTGAGTATCTTGACATTGATTGGATGTTGAGTGATTGATTGGCTTTCTGTTTATTGTTATTTGATGTAAACAGATTGTTATGCTAGGTTATACTGTCGCTTATAGTTTCATTCACTTAACTTTATGCTAACCCCACCACAGTTCTTCCTGCAGGTTGAATATTTTGGGAGATATTGGGCAGGTGGTTGTTGGACTGGATGGAATGTTTGACAGGCTGTTACTCTGATTTGATTTTGATAATCCAAGAAGTGTTTTGAAATATAAGCTTCCGCGTCGCCATTATAATATTGTTTGTTTATATATAAATGAAGGGGTGTTATACAATCCCTCGAATTATCCTAGTGTCCTAAACACGCAAGATTCTAATGAGCATTCGATTATCTAATATATTTTCTATATAAATGTTTATCCGATCAAATGATATCCGAGTGTTTAAGTTTGTATTTCCGTTCAATGTTCGTAAAAATATACGACCCGTTAGTGGCGACACGAGATTATATTTTAAAAATATAATAATGTTTGTTTCGTATATAAATAACTCGTATGTTACGTATCGTGTCCGTATAAAATATTCGCGATTTTGTAAACTCGATACTTTGTGAAATTTTTTTTTTTTTTTTTGTTTTCGAAAATCAGCCACTTTTAAAGTTCGCCACGCGATCGGCTATTGGTCGACACGCGATCGGCTGAGGATCGCCACGCGATCGGCTGAGGATCGCCACGCGATTGGCAGATGATCGCGACGCGATCTACTGAGGATCGCCACGCGATTGGCTGATGATCGCCACGAGATCGACTGATGATCGCTACGCGATCGGTCTGAAATTGTTTCAGGTCTGTTCGTGCTATTTACTTTCCAAACAAGTTTTGATTCGACTTTTGGGTAAAATCAGTTTACCAAATGCATATAAATGATGATATAAGTATTATAAACATAAAATCAAAGTGAAAACGAGTTGTGTTCTTACGAATTAAAAATTGAGGCCGTGTGAGGATGATGATGCCCACGATGATGATGATGAACGAAGAAGATGAAGATGGTGATGATGCTTATGATTGTTGTTGTTAATTTTTGTTGTTGTTGTTGTTTGATGATGGAACGGAAGAGAAGAGAGGAGAGCCGAGAGTGAGAAAGAAATGAGAGGGAAAAAAGGGTCGGCCTCTCCAATTATTGGAGGTGGTTGGCCCAAATTTTTACCCGCTTCGTGATACTTTGACCCGTGTTTTGGTACCCGATCGCAAAGTGGGATTTAATTTTAAAATGATAATTTCCTAAAAATATATTCGTATATATTTTTCATTGAAGTATTTTATGAAAATACTTTTAGCGAGTTATAAAAATATAACTTTGTTTCAACTTACTTTGACGGATAGTTTTCAGTATCCAAAATGTATTTAAAACCTCAATCGAGTAAATAATTATTATCCTCGTTAATAATACATTATTTGAAAATGTTTTTCACCGACGTCCGTATTTGAGATTACGCGTTCCTTTAGATTTGTTTGTACGCGATTATCATTTATTCATTGTATTTTATATATATATATATATATATATATATATATATATATATATATATATATATATATATATTATCCGATTACGTTGGTTTTAATTTATACCGAGTACGATTATTTAAAGTTTAAATTTGGACCCAATTTTGGGCTATTTTGACCGGGTGTCACATTCTCCCATTGTTAGGAGAATTTCGTCCCGAAATTCAATTGAATCCTATGTCCGCGTGTTACTAAGGCCGACTATGTGATATGTCTAATACTAAGACATCCGATTTATCCATGTCCTCTCCCCTTGTTAGGTTTTGACCTACCGATTACCTAAGAAATGGAGAGGTCCGAATTCTACCCGACCGTTATGTCTACTTGACCAGGTCGTCCCGTATTAGCGTGTGTTACTTTGTTTTGGATGACTAATCCACCGAATTCAGTGAGTCCTTCCGTGTTCTTAGAGTTTAGAGTAACTACGGATCTATTATTCCGAACTAAACTCTACCGATCATTTAGGAGGTTTGATAGTAAGATTTCCGATATTCCCACGACCATTGTCTTCACGACAGGGTTGGTCTATGTTGCTGAGGTTAACAATGAATTGAACTTATAGTTCACCGAACTTTGTAAATCTTACTGTCTCCTACCATACCAGATGCATAACCTAGACCCTATCAGTCTCATATGAAAACTGAGTGATTTAGCATACATTAATTCTATATGGGATGTTACCCATTGTATAACGTTAACCGGTATGTTTTCCGGTATAAAATAGGGTAGGATATGTTATTCCTATTCATATGTAAGCTAAACCTCGTCCCCAATAGAAACTATAGAATCTACTTTGTCGTTTTTCCATAATCCTATCGTGCAGTTAGAATCTAGGGAACACGTAAAAGATATCAATCAGCAAGTACTATCTATCCATGTAAACAGTGTAAACGCAGTTAGGTCATTAATGAGTGACCATACCCGTGTTGAGCAAGTCAATGAGTCTCGGGTTCTGGTCGTCTTCCCTAGTTCTGAGTACGTAGGCTCTTCCTCGAGCAGGGTTGATGTTTTTGTCCTTCAGCTTTGGACAGTCATTCCTGTAGTGCCCTACAGTTCCACACTCGAAACAGGCTTTCGCTCGGCAATTTTTAGCAGAATGACCATAACGCTGACACTTGTCACAAGGAGTGCCACAAGGCCCGTCATGGTGACGTTTACACTTTGAGCAGTAGGGTTTGGTTCCAGTGTATTCTTTCTTGTTTTCAGACCCAGAGGTGTTGGCCTTGGTGGTTGCAGGCTTTTTGGTAGTCGGACTCTGGGTGTCGGAGTTTCCCTCAGATTTTCTCTTGTTATCACCAGTGTGATTTCCAGTACTTTTGACAACAGATGTTCCTTGGCGAACAATCTGTGCCATCAGTTTGTGTGCCATACGCACAGTACCATGAAATGTAGGAGTGTTGGATGAAGTCACCATCCCTTGGATTTGCGGAGGGAGTCCCCAGATATAGCGTTCGATACGCTTGGATTCCTCACCAACCATAGATGGACACAGGTGTGCTAGTTGGTTAAACCTAGAGGTGTAGCCGGCAATGTCATTGCCTTGGGTAGTGAGTTACCAAAATTCGGCCTCTAGTTGTTGAATCTTATCCCTGGGACAATACTTATCCTTGAGCATTTTCTTCAGTTCGTCCCAAGGGGTTTTCAGAGCAATGTCTTGGCCCACAGAGTCAGCATAAGTATTCCACCATGTCAGAGCATCGTCCATAAAGGTGTAAGTGGAGAACTTGACCTTACAGTCCACTGGGCAATTGCAGATGCGAAAGACTGACTCAGTCTTCTCCAGCCATCGCAATAAGCCAATAGCACCTTCAGTGCCTTTGAAGTTCACAGGGTGGCAGCTAAGGAAGTCCTTATAGGTGCAAGGTTTAACAGGAGTAGAGTTTGGTGGTGTTTCATGTGACACCCATCAATTTAGGACTAGAATTTAGTGTCTAATCAAGTTGTAATACATGTAATTAGTTCCGTGTTAGGCTAATTAATGTATCAATTATTATATATATTGTTGAATATATATCTACACAATTTTTCGGTTTGTTTAAATCGTACGAGTTTCAAATCGAATGAATTTCGATACAATGAATACGGTCGTTGGTGAACAATTTAACTAAATAACATAACGTTATTTAATGGAACTATTATATCTCAAGAATATTATTTTGTAATATTTTAGTTTAAACAGTATCGTATAAATAACAATTTACTTAGTTAAATTATAAACACGCGCGACAAAACAAAACGAGTTTAAGTTACAATTTATAACTACAACCTAAAGTACTTTAATAAAAATACTTCAATCAAATCATCGGGAATTTATTCGTATTTTAAAACGTATATTAAAACATATAAAATAAATGTTTAACGTTTAAATGAAGGAGAAAACGAACACCACGCGGAGCGCGGGGCGAAGACTGAAAAATGAGGAGGTTTAACCTCCCACCTCCCACCTCCCTTTTCTTTTCTTTCATTTCTTTCTTTACTTTCTCTCTCTCACTCTCTTTTCTCTCTAAACCAAAAACCACCACCAAGTCACAAAACTTCAAAATAAATACACAAAACGACATTGGATCATCAAAATAATTACGGAAAAGGAACCACCTCGACGCGATCTACATTTTCATCTTTTTGGATTTTCAATCCGACACCGCGTAAGTTTCCGACAAATTTTCGAAATCTCTCGTTTTAACTTGTTTTTACATGTTTATGAGTTATATAACATGTATATGTCCAAATATAAGAAGAAAACACGATTTTACAACCTAAAAATGAGTTTGATTCGGGTTTTGGGGTTAAAAATTCTGTCAGTCGAAAGTTTCTGGGCTGATGTTCTTCAATGCGACACAAGCCTTGTGTCGCATACTATGTCGCATTTTGGCCGTTATGTCGCATCTTGTGTCGTACCAAACCTGTAGTGTCGTAACTCATGCGACACAATATTGTGTCATACTCTGTGTCGCAAACTATGTCGTATTTCTATACGACACAACCACTATGTCGCTATTGATTTAGCATTCCGAACCTATGCGACACAACCCTTGTGTCGTATAGGTATTGTGTCGCATACTTATGCGACACAACCCTTGTGTCGCATAACAAATTATTATGTCGCATATTGTGTCGCATAAAACAGAATATTTACAACTTTTTACTAAGTGTCGAGACCAAAAATTTTATCACTTGATTTCACCCAAATTCAAGTCCATATGCGTTTTTCCTTAAAGCAATATAGTAGAAATAAAAATTTTCCAAGCTGACTTGGCAGCTCGACCCCAGCCAGGGGCTCTGCCCCTTGGACCCCGCCAGGGGCTGCCGCCCCTTGGACCCCGCTACCAGGGGCGCTGCCCCCGGACCCCCGTACTTAGATTCCGTAAGCACATTTCTCACCAAGTGTTGAACTTGCACAATTTCAAATACTTGTGCGATACGACTTCTAAAACACATTGAAACATACTATTCAAGTATAAAATTTCGAGACCAAAAATTTAATGATGAGATTATTATTACAAACAAACACCAACGGGCCGTACGTGTTTTCAAAACATACTTCAAAACCAAACAAGTCGTTGTAACTTGTATCAATTCAATCAAACAAGTCGTAGTAACTTGTAACAATTCAATCAACCAAATCGTAGTAATTTAGACATATACACATAGTTGTATAACAACTACAAAGGTAGATTTTCGGGATACCGGTACAATTAATAACAATTTAAGTGTCGTGGACACATTCAGGTTTCAAGTCTTTGGACATCAATCCACAGCTAATTACTTCAAGTTTATTAAATTAAACACTTCAAGACTCAGGTGAGTTTCATGGCCCCATTTTCACTATTTTACAACTAGGGGTGTGATATTACTGCTCTATTTTGTTTTACAAGTAGAACGTAAGTACCAACTTTCAAATACTACATGAGTTTCAAGCTAATCAATTTAAAGTCCTCTATAGCATAGTCTCTAATATTTTAGCGTGAATGTTAGTATATGATATCATATGGGATTGACAATCCTCATCCGGGTTAGCACGCACTAACCAGTCAAACGGATGTATTAGCATTTGGGAAGACGAGTGTGGATTAGACACTCGTAGGAGGCAAACCAGTTAGGTTTCCTTAATTGGACCTAGCGCTCAAGTTAAGCTCAGACTATGTGCTCATGGATTGTATAACTTTTATTTTGCTTAATTGCATTTTAAATTCAATATAAATCTTGCGGTTCTTACAACTATACATTGACATACAAACCTGTGAGCTCACCAGCGTTTTCGCTGACCCATTTTAGTATTTATCACAGGTACCCAGCAGTAGGTTGGCTGCACAAGCAGGGACTTTTAGCTCGAGTCATCATACATACAACTAGAGATTTGATTGCATTATTATATTTTGTAAAAGTAATTATGCTATGTAATCTCTCAATTTCAGGAACCGAGCTAATGTAACATTACTTTTGATGTAAACGTTTACTTTATTAATATAAGTTTAAAACGACGCATATAGTGGTCGTTCATTATATATCTTATGTGCTTTGTATATTGATTAGTGACACCCCAATCAAGTTTCCGCAAATCATTAAATTTGGGGGTGTCACATTTCAGAACTTTCAGATCGCCGTTGCCCCGTAATTAATGCTTCAGCAACCAGTTGGTCAACTTGAGCTTGGGTGTATGTTCGTCTTGGCGGCATGATTCTTGCAAAAGTAAAAAGAAAATAGGTGAGTTGTCTGTACCAAATCATGACACATCACATATGTACTTATATTTATGTTGTAGTATATGACAACACAGGTGAAGTCATGATTCGGTAGACAACAGGGTTTGATGTAGGCTGAGAGTTTTCAAATGTTTTCAGGATATGGTTTACAAATAATATGGTGAGTTTGTGAATCATGATTCGAGGTTTGTTTGGATAAGAGTGAAATTATGAACAATATGGGCGAAATAAGGTTTGGTTTGTGAAAACCTAACTGGTCTCCTAGTGAACACCTAACAGTACAGTGGAGTTTGTCATAAAAAGTTACAGGCGTATGATTATGTAGGCAGCTGTAAATAAACACTAAGTCCCGATCTTCATATCAAAGGATGTTGAAGTAGCTATGTTTGTCAGTTACAGTGATGTAGGTGGTGACAAAAGTATCGTTGATTAAGGCTTATTCATATACCTTCAGTATATAATAGCCTAAAGAGTGTTACGCATTCGTGGCTGATGTACGTATATATACTAAGTATACTTCCGAGTTATATATTCGGAGCGTTAACCGAATTAGATCACCTAAGTGTCAAACGAACGTGATTACCTAAGTAACCATCCGAACTAGACCACTGATGTGGTATCCGTACCATGTCGCATAAGGGATAACATATTAACATGTATATCAAGTATTTTATTTAACAGTAGAGGCCTATTTATATATATATATATATATATATATATATATATATATATATATATATATATATATATATATATATATAAATCTACAATATATATAATAGCAAATTTGTATACGTATATACCATGTATACGTACATACATCCACCTAGTTGTGTCTAGCACAGAACAAATATGAGTCCCGGTTCTCTCGTGATCAGAGTCTACTAATGCATTCCTTTTCAATATAACCCCTTTCAGATCTCACATCATCTTTATTTAATTGTACATAGTTAGCTACGCTATGTTAAATTAAATTCATATGATGTGATCACTGAACCAGTCATACCTAATAAAGAATACTGCCTAACGGTCATAGTCTAGGCCCACTACATGCAACCTAGTTCACTATAACCTTAGGCTCTGATACCAATCTGTCACACCCCCTATTTCGTGGCTTGCGGAAGCGAATCGGGTCGGGGCGTGACTAACCAATAATCAAAGCACCAAAGTACAAGCAAACGACTCGAAATGAGACGTTTTGCAAATACATAACATTTCAAAAGTAATACAAGTTTTAGTTCATAAGTTTACAATGTCAATGAGTTCGTAAAATGATTTCTGAAGATTTTAATACAAAACAGTTATCAAAATATAATGCAGGAAAATCTTCATATGTTTGTAAGCATGCGACTCGTACTAGCTTAGGATATCTTGCGGGCCATCCTTACTGAACAACCCTACTGTTGCTGTGTACCTGATAATGCAACACTAAAAGGGTCAGCTATAAAGCTGGTGAATCTCACAGGTTTTCAAATAAACATTGATGTGATCAACATGATTATCCGACGATTTTATAACCAAACAATGAGTAAACAATGTAAACCGAACAGTGATATGTAATGTAACCGAACAGTGTTAAACCAATTAGGTTCCCGAACAATGAGTTAACCATTAAGGTTACCGAACAATGATTGGCCAACACTGATATTGCACTGAGCTATGATTCAAAGCATAACCCGATCTTTGCCTCCCGTTTTGGTGATACACCCGTAACCATTACTAAAGTGCCCGTTTTTAACTTGGTTGTAGCTAACAACCCGGACGGGGACGTCACTCCCATGATAGTACTATCCTTTAGTAATCGTGCCTTATTAAGTTAATGAATCATACACTATTAAGGACTTTTACCGAATTAAAACACTCGTGCATATACCGTACAATGAAAATCAAGACTAGCAATAATAACAGAACAATGTAACCAATGTGATTAACCGAATTAAATAACAATGCAGATAACTTGAGTTAATACTAAATTAACTAACCGAATAACAGTGATCACGAAAACAGTTTGTGTTGCATCTCCCCCAAATTTAGAAACAGTCAACAGTGAAAATGGGGCCGTGAGACTCACCTGAGTCTATCCGAGCAATGAGTATATCCGACGTGGAATAGACAATCCCCCGAATTATCCTAGTGTCCTAAACACGCAAGATTCTAATGAGCATTCGATTATCTAATATATTTTCTATATAAATGTTTATCCGATCAAATGATATCCGAGTGTTTAAGTTTGTATTTCCGTTCAATGTTCGTAAAAATATACGACCCGTTAGTGGCGACACGAGATTATATTTTAAAAATATAATGATGTTTGTTTCGTATATAAATAACTCGTATGTTACGTATCGTGTCCGTATAAAATATTCGTGATTTTGTAAACTCGATACTTTGTGAAAAAGTATTATTTTTGTTTTGTTTTCGAAAATCAGTCACTTTTAAAGTTCGCCACGCGATCGGCTATTGGTCGCCACGCGATCGGCTGAGGATCGCCACGCGATCGGCTGAGGATCGCCACGCGATTGGCAGATGATCGCGACGCGATCTACTGAGGATCGCCACGCGATTGGCTGATGATCACGACGCGATCTACTGATGATCGCCACGCGATCGACTGATGATCGCTACGCGATCGGTCTGAAATTGTTTCAGGTCTGTTCGTGCTATTTACTTTCCAAACAAGTTTTGATTCGACTTTTGGGTAAAATCAGTTTACCAAATGCATATAAATGATGATATAAGTATTATAAACATAAAATCAAAGTGAAAACGAGTTGTGTTCTTACGAATTAAAAATTGAGGCCGTGTGAGGATGATGATGCCCACGATGATGATGATGAACGAAGAAGATGAAGATGGTGATGATGCTTATGATTGTTGTTGTTAATTTTTGTTGTTGTTGTTGTTTGATGATGGAACGGAAGAGAAGAGAGGAGAGCCGAGAGTGAGAAAGAAATGAGAGGGAAAAAAGGGTCGGCCTCTCCAATTATTGGAGGTGGTTGGCCCAAATTTTTACCCGCTTCGTGATACTTTGACCCGTGTTTTGGTACCCGATCGCAAAGTGGGATTTAATTTTAAAATGATAATTTCCTAAAAATATATTTGTATATATTTTTCATTGAAGTATTTTATGAAAATACTTTTAGTGAGTTATAAAAATATAACTTTGTTTCAACTTACTTTGACGGATAGTTTTCAGTATCCAAAATGTATTTAAAACCTCAATCGAGTTGTAACACCTGCTAAATTAGGATAATTAATTATGCCTAATTAATTGTAACTAGATGTAATTAGTATGTAATAGGACTAATTGCAGACTCTATTTGTATATATATATAAGGTGATTTATATATATATGTGTGTGTACTTACGCGATTTGGATAAATCGTGCGAATTAACCGGATGGAGTCCGACACAGTTTACTTGGACGTTGGTGACAGAAATTTACTTAAATAATGAGAACGTATTTTGTTATATAAAATACGCAACAGAACGAGCATTATTTATATATTATAGTGACGACATTTTAACTAACGCAACAAAACGTAATAAACGCGACTTAATAATTGAAATATTGCGACAAATGTTTTTATTATTAATTTCAAAGTATTTTTATTTAAATATTCCAGTTATATTTTTAAAAATATAACGGTTTGATTAAATACTAAAAACAAAGGATTAAACGATTAGGACACGGAGTAAATACTGAGTTTTAGGGAGCGTTTACCCCTCCCTTGTCTCTTGGATCAGCCAACACCCCTTCCCCCTCCTCATTCTTCTTTCATTTTCATTATCTCCAAACACACACACCTCCAAAAACACTCTCACTAAAAATACTACCAAATTTTCGGACTCCAAACCGACTCACGAAATTTACATATTCAGAATCACCATCACGAGTGGAGCAAGAATATCAAGATCGTTTTTACCATTTCATCCTCCATTTAGCTCGATTTGCAAAAGTAAGAAATTCCTAAAATCTTAGATCTATTCAATTTGGTGTAATGTTTTGATGTTTTGATGTGTACACAACTTAGACATAACCTAATACATGAAGAATACACGATTTTATAGCTCAAAAATGGGTTAGATTTGCGTTTTTGGTCGGAAAATCACGAAACCCGAAAGTTTCTGGACTGATGTTCATCTTTGCGACACAACGTTTGTGTCGCATGCTATGTCGCATAAACCATTTAGTGTCGTATTTTGTGTCGTACGTTATGTCGCACTATTGTGTCGCACTTTTTATGCGACACAACCCTTATGTCGCTATTAAATTAGCATCGCAAGCTTTTGCGACACAACCACTGTGTCGCAGAGCTCTTGTGTCGCACTTTATGCGACACAACCACTGTGTCGCATACCAAACTTTAGTGTCGCAGATTGTGTCGCAAAAACACAGAAAACCAGAATTTTAAAGTCAAAGTTACTGTACAAAAAAGTCAAATTTTACTGTAGCAGTACTGTAGCAAATCTACTGTAGCAAAGTCAACAATTTAGAATTATTTTGATGAACCGTCACCAATGGGCCAAAACTGTTTTCTCAAAACAAACGACTACGAACATACAAACGAACATTGGACTTAACTAGTTGTGTACAACTAAACGGAACGTCTTGCGAGACACATACTTACATAACTTCATATGATTAGGCATTTGAAGGTTACGGGTTCAGAGAACCTACTTGCTTTACTTACTACTTGCTAATTGCAACTGATTACTACGAGACTCAGGTGAGTCTTACAGCCCCACTTTTACTGTTTTATACTTTGGGGTGAGATACTTAGCAACTGTTTTACGTATGAACACAATGTACTGAACTGAAAACATTACTGATTACAAACAAACGCATGAGTTACTTTTATCCACTGAAAGCCTCCTAATCGTAAGTTGTTAGTTATGGACTTAAGCGCGATTACTAGTAGATGGATCCATCTGGGACTGACAATCCCTGTCTGGGGTGGTAGCGCCACCACGTACTGATTTACACGTAGAAACAGACATATTAGTATTTGTTACATATGAGTGTGCGGATAGCACTCACGGGGGTACGTGATATATTCACATTACAAGGTTAAGCTTCAACTTATGAGCTCATGGCACTGTACTGATTAACTGATTTACTTACTTTGCTTGATAGCAATACGGGTACATACTTGTGGTTCATAACACTTACTTACTACTAAACCTGTGAGATTCACCAACCTTTTTGGTTGACACTTTTTAGCTTTGTATCTCAGGTACACTTACGGAGTAGGGTCACTCCAGGATTACTAGCTAGAGTCGCATGATTTTACAAACTGCATTTAACGGAGATTCTTTGGCATTATCTTTTGTACTATGGTTATGTAATAGAATCTCCCGCTATACGCGTGGGCTCTAGGGAATTACATTTTGTATACGAAAACCTTCGGTTTTCAAACGATTATTAATTATGAGATGTAACTATTTTACAAACGTCTCATTTAGAGGTCGTTTGCTATTAATCTTGTGCTTTGTATATTGATTAGTAACACCCAATGTATGCTTCCGCAAATCGTTAAATTTGGGGGTGTTACAGATTGGTATCAGAGCCTAAGGTTATAGTGAACTAGGTTGCATTTAGTGAGCCTAGACTATGACCATTAGGCAGTATCCTTTATTAGGTATAACCGGTTCAATGATTACATCATACGAGTTTAATTTAACATAGCCTGATCAACTATGTACAATTAAGCAGAGACGATGTAAGATCTGAAAGGGGTTATGGCTGAACAGGGTACAATAGAAGACTCTGACTTCGAGAGAACCGAGACTTAAACATGTTTATGCTAGACACTCAATAGGCTATATTATATAGGGACTATATGAATATAGGCCTCAATCTTACTAACACTTTGTCTCAGAAATGGCAAACATCCCATCCGATTCATCTCGTTCTCAATCCGGGTCGCAAAACCCGAGGGTAGCTAGGAGGAACAACAGGTTGCCTCGAGCTGGCCCGTACTCTACTCACTTCACCTTGCCGGCCTTAGCTGCTAGGGTGAACCAACACGAGCAGCGACTTCGCACCATGGATGTCGTGTTGCAAGAAACAAACGAAAACTGGAGACTTACAGCACTCGAGCGCATCGAACAAGTCTCTGAGGATCACGAAACCACCGTTAATAATGTGGACGTTCTTCTCAACAAAGTGGTGGAGATAAGCGTGGAAACCACTCTTTTGAAACACAGACTTGATGAGTGTGAACAATGCTCACGGGAAACGGAAGAATATAACCGTGGATTGGTACAGCGACTAGCATTAGCTGAAGACAATGCTCGACAAGCCAGCAGACTTGCAAATACTGTGGATCGTCTCATCGAAATGATGGAGCAGATTAACCTACGTTAAGACTAACTTAGTCTTTGTTTTGTAAACTATTCTGTAAATCTAGTAACTATCTAAGCACTACTCTATGTTTCAATCGGATGTAACAATTCCCGACATCTTTTGTAACACATCCGTAGGATGTAACCTTTGAACTAGTATCATCTATTAATTATTCCTTGCTGTTTCGACTCATGTTAATTGCCATAGTTCTCTTCATAATGATGTTATGTATTACCACCTTTATACAAGTACATCTGAAATAAATACAACCTTCTTACAAAATCTCATGTATCTTCATTTCTTTTATTGAAGAGTCATGCCGCCAAAGTCAAGACCTTATACTGATGCTCAGATCACGTCACTCATAACCCAGGCTGTTACTGAAGCCTTGGCTCGAAATACTCCGCCAAACTCCACAAGAAACAGCGATGCCGCTGAAACCTCTGCTGCTAAACCTTGTTCATACAAGGATTTTCAAAACTGCAAACCCTTGAGCTTCAAGGGGACCGAAGGAGCCATCGGACTTATCAGATGGTTCGAAAAGATGGAATCCGTTTTCCGCATCAGCAAATGTGCGGAGGACGACAAAGTCAAATTCTCCACCTGCACCCTCGAAGATGGTGCCCTCTCGTGGTGGAATTCCTATACCCAGTCCGTGGGGATTGACACCGCTTACCTACTCCCTTGGGAGGATCTAAAGAAAATGCTCACGGATGAGTATTGCCCGTCCGAACAACTTCACAAGCTGGACGAAGAGTTCTGGAACTTAAAAGTGCAAGGAACTGATATCGTTGGATACACCACTCGATTCCAACAACTCACCGTCCTTCGCCCAGCTATGGCAGGTACTGGGCCTGACAAGATTAAGAAATACATCCGCGGCCTCCCGGAACCAGTCCGGGGAAACGTCGCCTCCTCAAACCAAACCACTCTTCACGGTGCCATTCGGTTGGCCCATGAACTTCTAGCTATGAACGAGGACCCAGAACCACCCACTCCATCCTCCAACAACAATAAAAGAAAATGGTCCGACAACCACAACAACCACCAAACCAAGAAACCCGAGACCATTAAAGCCTACACCGCCAATACTGATGACAAGGGGGCGTACAAGGGAACCAAGCCCTATTGCTCAAAGTGTCAACGACACCACTATGGTTCGTGTCCCTGTAGCAAGTGTAAGAGGTTTGGACACTTGGCTAAGGACTGTAGATCAAACACCACTGACACCAACACCTCTGCACCAAAGACTTGTTATGGGTGCAACGGTACGGGGCATTTCAAGAAAGACTGCCCGAAACTGAACAACAACAACAAGAACAACAACAATGCTCGAGGAAGAGCTTTTGTACTGAAATCTGGGGAAGCCCGTCAAGACCCGAATGTGGTCACGGGTACGTTTCTTCTCAACAACTTGACTGCATCTGTATTATTTGATACTGGAGCTGATAAGAGCTTTATTTCTGATGAGTTTTATCCACTACTAGACACCACACCTGTTGCCTTAGATTCTAAGTACACTGTAGAATTGGCAAACGGAAAACTTATTGAGGCCGACAGTGTGATACCTGATTGCACATTGAACCTAGCTAACGAGCTCTTTTCCATTGACTTGATACCTGTCGAAATCGGCAGTTTTGACATCATCGTCGGTATGGATTGGTTGTCCAAGTACCGAGCCGAAATCGTTTGTTTTGAGAAAATTGTACGCATTCCTCTCGTCACCGGTGGAACTTTGAGCATACAAGGGGAGACCGGTGGGTCGAGAATAAATATCATTTCTTGCATGAAAACCCGAAAATACTTGAGAAAAGGGTACCAGGCAATCCTCGCACACGTTATTGAGAAAAAGTCAGTGGAGAAACGACTTGAAGATGTGCCTATTGTTCAAGACTTCCCAGAAGTCTTTCCTGAAGACTTGCCTGGCCTACCGCCAACTAGACAAGTCGAATTCTCTATTGATCTTGTGCCCGGCGCAGCACCCGTGGCACGAGCCCCTTACCGACTAGCCCCATCCGAACTTCAGGAGTTGTCTACTCAGTTACAAGAACTCCTGGACAAGGGATTTATTCGACCAAGTTCCTCACCTTGGGGAGCTCCGGTCCTGTTTGTGAAAAAGAAAGACGGTTCTTTCCGTATGTGCATCGACTACCGTGAACTCAACAAATTAACTGTCAAGAACCGTTACCCACTTCCTCGCATCGATGACCTGTTTGACCAACTTCAGGGGTCGAGTTTTTATTCAAAAATCGATCTACGGTCGGGTTATCACCAACTCCGAGTTCGTGATGAAGATATTCCTAAAACAGCTTTCCGAACTCGCTACGGGCATTATGAATTCCAAGTGATGCCATTCGGCTTAACCAACGCACCGGCAGTATTCACGGATCTTATGAATCGAGTGTGCAAACCTTACCTCGACAAGTTTGTTATCGTTTTCATTGATGACATTCTGATTTACTCGCGCAACGAACAAGAACACGCGCAACACCTGAAAACTATCCTAGAGCTGCTCAAACACGAAGAGTTATACGCCAAATTCTCTAAGTGTGAGTTCTGGATGCAAACCGTTCAATTCCTTGGACACGTCATTGACAATCAAGGGATTCATGTCGATCCTTCAAAAATCGAGGCTATCAAGTGTTGGCAAGCACCTACAACACCAACCGAGGTACGCCAATTCTTAGGACTCGCCGGATACTACAGGCGGTTCATTGAGAATTTTTCGAAAATAGCCCTACCTCTCACTGCACTGACTCAAAAAGAAAAGAAGTTCGATTGGACTGACAAACAGGAGTCAGCTTTTCAGCTTCTAAAACAGAAACTCTGCAGTGCACCTATCTTATCTTTACCCGAAGGCAACGATGACTTCGTGGTATACTGTGATGCTTCACACCAAGGTCTTGGTTGCGTGCTGATGCAACTAGACAAAGTCATCGCTTACGCCTCTCGACAACTCAAGGTCCACGAAAAGAATTACACAACTCATGACCTAGAGTTGGGGGCTGTTGTATTCGCTCTGAAAATCTGGAGACACTACTTATACGGTACCAAGTGTACAATCTTTACTGACCATAAAAGTCTCCAACATATATTCGATCAAAAGGATCTCAACATGAGGCAACGTCGATGGGTCGAGTTGCTTACTGATTACGATTGCGAAATTCGCTATCATCCAGGCAAGGCGAATGTTGTCGCCGATGCTTTAAGCCGAAAGGAACGAGTGAAACCACTTCGAGTTCGAGCTCTCAGTATGACCATTCACAACGACCTTATCAATCAAACTCTCACCGCTCAACTCGAAGCACTCAAACCAGAAAACTTGATAAACGAGGCCTTGCGAGGCATGGACAAACAATTTGAAACCAAACCTAACGGGGCCAAATACTTCTCGAATCGAATCTGGTTACCAAGTTTTGGGAACCTTCGAGACTTGGTGATGAATGAAGCTCACAAGTCAAAATACTCTATACACCCCGGTGCCGACAAAATGTACCACGGCATCAAGGAAATGTACTGGTGGCCCAACATGAAATCGGACATTGCAACCTATGTTGGCAAGTGTCTTACTTGTTCCAAAGTTAAAGCTGAACACCAGAAACCCTCCGGTTTGCTACAACAACCCGAAATACCACAATGGAAATGGGAGCAGATCACCATGGATTTCATTACTAAACTCCCGAAAACTTCTAACGGTTGCGATACCATTTGGGTGATCGTTGACCGACTCACTAAATCTGCTCATTTCCTAGCCATCAAGGAAACTGATAAGATGGAACGTTTGACACGGATCTACCTGAAAGAAATCGTGTCAAGACACGGCGTGCCTATCTCAATCATCTCCGACCGAGATGCTCGATTTACTTCTCGCTTCTGGCAGTCACTGCAAAAATCTCTTGGTACTCGTCTGGATATGAGTACGGCTTACCATCCTCAAACCGATGGCCAGAGCGAACGAACCATACAAACACTGGAAGACATGCTACGAGCCTGCGTAGTTGACTTCGATAAAAACTGGGAAATTCACTTACCGTTGTGCGAGTTCTCGTACAACAACAGTTATCACACCAGCATAAAGGCTGCACCCTTCGAGGCACTGTACGGTCGTAAGTGCCGGTCACCTATCTGTTGGACTGAGGTGGGGGATACACAACTCACCGGTCCAGAAATCATACATGAAACAACTGAAAAGATCGTCGGCATACAAAACAGACTAAAAGCCGCGCGTGATCGTCAGAAAAGCTATGCTGATGTGAGACGCAAACACCTTGAGTTCCAAGTAGGGGACAAGGTACTTCTCAAAGTGGCACCGTGGAAAGGTGTCATTCGATTCGGAAAACGAGGCAAACTAAATCCTAGATACATCGGACCATTCGAAATTCTTGAAAAGATTGGTCCAGTGGCATACCGCCTGCAACTTCCTGCTGAGCTTAGCAGCGTACACAACACATTCCACATTTCTAACTTGAAGAAATGTCTGTCTGACGAGACGCTGATTATACCACTCGACGAAATTCAAATCGATGATAAACTTCATTTTGTCGAGGAACCTATGGAAATCATGGACCGCGAGGTCAAGCGATTGAAACAGAGTCGTATTCCCATCGTAAAGGTCAGGTGGAATTCTAGGCGCGGCCCTGAGTTCACCTGGGAACGGGAAGACCAAATACGACAGAAATATCCACATCTCTTCCCAGATAACGCACCGTCCGTGCACTCAAGCTAATTTCGGGACGAAATTTCTTTAACAAGGGGAGAATGTAACACCTGCTAAATTAGGATAATTAATTATGCCTAATTAATTGTAACTAGATGTAATTAGTATGTAATAGGACTAATTGCAGACTCTATTTGTATATATATATAAGGTGATTTATATATATATGTGTGTGTACTTACGCGATTTGGATAAATCGTGCGAATTAACCGGATGGAGTCCGACACAGTTTACTTGGACGTTGGTGACAGAAATTTACTTAAATAATGAGAACGTATTTTGTTATATAAAATACGCAACAGAACGAGCATTATTTATATATTATAGTGACGACATTTTAACTAACGCAACAAAACGTAATAAACGCGACTTAATAATTGAAATATTGCGACAAATGTTTTTATTATTAATTTCAAAGTATTTTTATTTAAATATTCCAGTTATATTTTTAAAAATATAACGGTTTGATTAAATACTAAAAACAAAGGATTAAACGATTAGGACACGGAGTAAATACTGAGTTTTAGGGAGCGTTTACCCCTCCCTTGTCTCTTGGATCAGCCAACACCCCTTCCCCCTCCTCATTCTTCTTTCATTTTCATTATCTCCAAACACACACACCTCCAAAAACACTCTCACTAAAAATACTACCAAATTTTCGGACTCCAAACCGACCCACGAAATTTACATATTCAGAATCACCATCACGAGTGGAGCAAGAATATCAAGATCGTTTTCACCATTTCATCCTCCATTTAGCTCGATTTGCAAAAGTAAGAAATTCCTAAAATCTTAGATCTATTCAATTTGGTGTAATGTTTTGATGTTTTGATGTGTACACAACTTAGATATAACCTAATACATGAAGAATACACGATTTTATAGCTCAAAAATGGGTTAGATTTGCGTTTTTGGTCGGAAAATCACGAAACCCGAAAGTTTCTGGACTGATGTTCATCTTTGCGACACAACGTTTGTGTCGCATGCTATGTCGCATAAACCATTTAGTGTCGTATTTTGTGTCGTACGTTATGTCGCACTATTGTGTCGCACTTTTTATGCGACACAACCCTTATGTCGCTATTAAATTAGCATCGCAAGCTTTTGCGACACAACCACTGTGTCGCAGAGCTCTTGTGTCGCACTTTATGCGACACAACCACTGTGTCGCATACCAAACTTTAGTGTCGCAGATTGTGTCGCAAAAACACAGAAAACCAGAATTTTAAAGTCAAAGTTACTGTACAAAAAAGTCAAATTTTACTGTAGCAGTACTGTAGCAAATCTACTGTAGCAAAGTCAACAATTTAGAATTATTTTGATGAACCGTCACCAATGGGCCAAAACTGTTTTCTCAAAACAAACGACTACGAACATACAAACGAACATTGGACTTAACTAGTTGTGTACAACTAAACGGAACGTCTTGCGAGACACATACTTACATAACTTCATATGATTAGGCATTTGAAGGTTACGGGTTCAGAGAACCTACTTGCTTTACTTACTACTTGCTAATTGCAACTGATTACTACGAGACTCAGGTGAGTCTTACAGCCCCACTTTTACTGTTTTATACTTTGGGGTGAGATACTTAGCAACTGTTTTACGTATGAACACAATGTACTGAACTGAAAACATTACTGATTACAAACAAACGCATGAGTTACTTTTATCCACTGAAAGCCTCCTAATCGTAAGTTGTTAGTTATGGACTTAAGCGCGATTACTAGTAGATGGATCCATCTGGGACTGACAATCCCTGTTTGGGGTGGTAGCGCCACCACGTACTGATTTACACGTAGAAACAGACATATTAGTATTTGTTACATATGAGTGTGCGGATAGCACTCACGGGGGTACGTGATATATTCACACTACAAGGTTAAGCTTCAACTTATGAGCTCATGGCACTGTACTGATTAACTGATTTACTTACTTTGCTTGATAGCAATACGGGTACATACTTGTGGTTCATAACACTTACTTACTACTAAACCTGTGAGATTCACCAACCTTTTTGGTTGACACTTTTTAGCTTTGTATCTCAGGTACACTTACGGAGTAGGGTCACTCCAGGATTACTAGCTAGAGTCGCATGATTTTACAAACTGCATTTAACGGAGATTCTTTGGCATTATCTTTTGTACTATGGTTATGTAATAGAATCTCCCGCTATACGCGTGGGCTCTAGGGAATTACATTTTGTATACGAAAACCTTCGGTTTTCAAACGATTATTAATTATGAGATGTAACTATTTTACAAACGTCTCATTTAGAGGTCGTTTGCTATTAATCTTGTGCTTTGTATATTGATTAGTAACACCCAATGTATGCTTCCGCAAATCGTTAAATTTGGGGGTGTTACACGAGTAAATAATTATTATCCTCGTTAATAATACATTATTTAAAAATGTTTTTCACCGACGTCCGTATTTGAGATTACGCGTTCCTTTAGATTTGTTTGTACGCGATTATCATTTATTCATTGTATTATATATATATATATATATATATATATATATATATATATATATATATATATATATATATATATATATATATATATATATATATATATAATCCGATTACTTTGGTTTTAATTCATACCGAGTACGATTATTTAAAGTTTAAATTTGGACCCAATTTTGGGCTATTTTGACCGGGTGTCACAATTCAGTGAACTCTCCAAACAAGAGAGTTTATAACAAAACAACAAGTCAGATTGAGGAGCATTTTGAGGTAAAATGTTTGCGTTATACGGATCCTCCGCAAGGAACGGGTCCGGATTGGTTTTTCAACTATGAGGGTATCTTTAATTCTTTCAACTGACCTGAATTAGATCAAGAGGAAGAGTTGGTCACCCTACTCCATGGAATCAGTCTCTCTCAAGAGACATCTGATTCTCCCTTAAAACCATTCAACCCGAACCCTGAATCCGCATCAAATCAAACATTTACCTCAACACCTACTCCAACACCCACTACCGCACCTGCCACAACATCAAGTCCAACACCCGCATCTGCATCTACATCTACACCCTCACCTACACCCACATTTAAACCATCTCCTACTACACCGTTTTCGGATGCTCCTTCAACTTCTAAGTCTATCTATACGAAGGAGCTTCCCTATGATCCATTGATGCCTTCCTTAGAAGAAGAAGGGGAGGAAGATGATGAGGAAGAGGAAGCAGAAAAGACAAATTATTCTCATTTCTATTCTCAAGGAGATGAAGATGATGACGCTTCACCGAACACTCCCGAAACTGAGGGAGATTTGAACAACTTGGAACAGAATCTTGTACCAGATCAAATTCCAGTTACTCGGATACATAAGGATCACCCCATTGATAATATCATTGGTGACCCTCATGCTCCTGTTCAAACAAGACATCAAGCGAAGCAGACTGATACTGAGCAACTTTTGGGTCTGGTAGCCAATATCGATTCATGTTATCTTTCGCAAATTGAACCCAAGAAAGTTGAAGAGTCCTTAAAAGATCCATCCTGGATCGAGGCCATGCAAGAGGAACTATTGCAATTTGAAAAGTTGCAAGTCTGGGAAGTAGTTCCATTGCCCAAGGGTGCCCACTTGACTGGCACTCGTTGGGTTTATCGTAATAAGATGGATGATAGGGGCGTTGTGATTCGTAATAAAGCACGTCTAGTAGTTCAAGGCTTTAGCCAAATTGAGGGTTTGGACTATGATGATGTATTTGCCCCTGTTGCTCGATTGGAATCCATACGCATTTTTCTGGCATACGCGTCTTTCAAGGGATTTCGCGTCAATCAACTTGATGTGAAAAGTGCGTTTCTGTATGGACAAGTTGATACCGATGTGTATGTTAAGCAGCCTCCTGGTTTTGAAGACACTGCGCATCCTGAATACGTCTGTAAATTGAACAAGGCGTTGTATGGTCTTCACCAAGCACCGAGACTTTGGTATGAGAGGCTAACTACACATCTGATTAAGCATGGTTTTGTAAGAGGCAACATTGATAGCACGCTATTCATTCTTCGTGAACAGTCGGAGGATAGGGAAGATATGCTACTTGTGCAGGTTTACGTGGACGATATTATCTTCGGTTCTACAAATGAGGCAATGTGCAAGAACTTTGAGAAAATCATGAAGTCTGAGTTTGAGATGAGCGCGATGGGGGAGCTCACATTCTTTTTAGGTGTACAAGTTGAGCAGCTTGCAAAAGGTATTTATATACATCAGTCAAAATATGTCAATGACATGTTGACAAGGTATGACTTGCTCAATTGTAAAACCTATGGGACTCCCATCGAGCTTAATCACAATCTTAGACTTGCTGAGGAAGACGAAGATTGCAAAGAGAGGGACTATCGTTCAATGATAGGTTCTCTTATGTATTTGACTGCCTCTAGGCCGGACATCATATTTGCCGTGTCAATCTGCTCACCCTATCAGGCTAAACCAAAGGTGTCTCATATGAAGGCAGTAAAGCGAATTTTTGGTTATCTCAGAGCTAGACCTACTCTTGGTCTTTGGTATTCAAATGAGAAGACTTTCGCTCTTACAGCCTATTCGGATTCGGATCATGGAGGTTGCAGTATCGATAAGAAGTCAACAACTGGTGGATGTCAATTTCTGGGATCGCGTTTGGTCTCTTAGCAGTGCAAGAAGCAGACTACAGTCTCTCTTTCTACAGCAGAGGCTGAGTATGTTGCTGCTGTTAGCTGATGTGCCCAAGTTCTCTGGATTCAGCACCAACTACGCGATTACGGGTTACTTCTTACTATGACTCCTATTCACATAGATAACACTGCTGCCATATCTATCACACGCAATCCCGTACAGCACTCTAAGACTAAACACATAGAACTTAGGTTCCACTTCATACGGGATTGCTATGAAAAACACTTGATAGACCTGGTCCACATAGACACCCTTAAGCAAAATGCCGACCTATTCACCAAAGCTTTTTCACGTGCTCGATTTGATGAACTGGTCAACATGATCGGTTTAAGGTTCTTTGGGTCTAAAAAGTAATGTGTGACTTGAATAGTTAATATTATTTGCTTTTATGTGTGTAAAAAAAAAATAAAAAAAATTTGGCAACAGCCACTCTTTATACTCATTAGTATAAAAGAAATGCACAGTTGCTACATTTTTAAAATAGACGTTGAGTTGTGTCTGTAAACAATTTGGGATATGATAGTACATCGGGTGACATGCACAAAATGGAATTTTAAGGTTTATCTTGGATGTGTCGGTAGGTTTATCTGACATATTTAAAACAGTTTTTATGAAATTTGTCTTCATCACACGATGTATTGGTAGGCATGATACACACCGGTTTGTGAGTGAGTAAGAAGTAATATTAAACTTGTCTATTACTTTGTGAAAAATGTTATATGATGTATGACATAAGTCTTAATTGATAAATGGAAGTACTGCCATACACTGTCATAATTATTATGTAAATGTAAAATTGGCATATAGTAATAATATGGTTATTCGCCTAACTAATGGTGACTATTGTTGTACTCACGTACAGACCTGAATCCATTAGTTATGCAAATAGTCTCAAACTTGTTATGTTCATACTAAGGGACCCTCTGTTGTACTAAGTACAGATCTGGGGCCACTAGTATCTTCATAGTCGGTTTGATGTATGCCTAAATTTAAATATCAAGTGTATGTTACGAGAAAGCCGAGATAAACTTGGTCTTTTAATCTCTACCTTGTGTAAATATGCAGTGTTTTGTGTTTTACTAAAGTTTATCAGTATATCATATAATAGATTTCTCAAAATTAATATTCAAACTAACAATAAAAGTTAGCTCACAAATACGGATGTAACATGTTTAGGTGGACAAACAATACTAATAATCGTCTTGAAATAACTTTTATAAAAGGAGTTTTAAGTGTGTCAAGTAAATTTAAAGTGGACAAATATACTGATGATCGAAATAACACTTACTATTCCTAATAATTGCATGTTATTCCGATATGATCCCTAACCAGACTCAATCAACTCCGTCACCAAAAAGAATGTTTTAAGCCTTTTATTTGTATTTTTTGCATTATTTTTGTGTTAATTTACTTTATGCTTTACTTATACCCAAGTCACATTTATTTCCAAAATGAGTACTACGTAAAAGATCGACAAAATTTCGAAAATTTTTCACTAACTGTCGATATGCGTCACTCCTTAAGTGACGCTTATAGTGACGCTATAAGTGACGCTTTAAGAGCCGTTCTAAGTGACGCAGTTTAGGGTTTTGGTATAAATAGTTCCGTATCCAGCACTTATTCTCACCACCAAAACTATTCATTACGCGTCACTTCCACTGCTCAAGCGTCACTTCCTCTGTCATTGCGTATGATATCGCGTAAAAAGTCACGTTTTTACTACCGATATCTCTCTCATTTTGGAATGATTTTCAGCATATTAACTCAAAAACAGCACAAATCAGTAACATTATGCCAAGATGGTCAAAACGAGGTTGCACGATAAAAATCAAGCAAAACGGCCGAGAAACGAAGATTCCACACACGTTTGAAGATTCAAGGCTTAAAAACGAGATTTCAAGACTAAAGTGCCCTCCATCAACATCCAATATTTCCAAGATGTTCGTTTTTAAAATTCGAATCCAACAGAAGAAGAATCAACCAAAACGGGTGAAAAATGAAGATTTCGCGCCCGCCGGAAGATCTAAATGATCCGTACGCAATATCTGGAGCTAGGGACCTCATTTTAAGGCATATCCTATGTCAACATCTTCGTTTTTGAATTATGAATCCAACAAAAAAAGAATCGACTCAAACGGACGTATAACGAAGAAAACACGCACGAATCGAGAAACGAAGCAAAAGATCGCGCAACGGGGCGAGGTGGGGCCCACCGCCGCCGGCCACCAGCCAGCCGCCGCCGGCCACATGGCTGGCGCCGCCGGCCACCCTACCCCTAACGCGTTTTCCGTTTTTGGTAACTTTTGGTACCCGGTGCGGCCACTTTTCGCGTTGTACGGTACCCGGTTCGCCTACTTTTCGCGTTGTACACACCACTTTTGGCTAGTCTTTCTAACATGCACCTCAAGACCAACTTATGCTAATGTGAGCCAAAGCTCACCTATAAAAGGAGGCTTTAGGTTCATTTGTAAGACACACCAACATATGCACACTTTCTAGCATATTTCATACTTTCTCACCATCCATTCTTTTCTTTCTTTATTGTAATACTTCCTTGGTTAATTAGACTAGCTAATTAACTAGTCAAGGAAGATTTGTATGGAGGTGCTCCGGGACGCATTTGTAGCTACGAGTTATTGTATTTCTTTATCAGGTTTTAATCTATCTTCCATATTTAATTATGTTCGTTCCTTCTTTAATAAATTTAAATATGTATGCTAGAATTGCCATGATTAGCTAAATAACTCAATTGTTTGCTATGATAGTCGTTTAGAAGAGATTTAAAAATGTGATTATATTGAATGCTATGAGATTGCGGGTGTTGTGTATTATGAATAGATGTAGGAATCGAATCTTTATCGTTTATCTACCCAACTCATGTTGTGACTAAAACCTTATCCAAAAATGAACGTAGCTAACTCATAGGGTACAGGTCACTTAGTTATACTATGTTTGATTGAATCGTTGAGCTCGGCATGGCCGGTGTTCTCTAGACTAAATTAGGATCCAAGAGACACGGAATATGGGAATAGAGGTAGATTAAGATTTAATTCGGACAGACGGTATTTTTGAGACAACTTTCGGAATATCCTCGATTTAATTAATACATTTGTATGCTTAGGTTTAACTATTGTCTCGATTGTCTTATTGCATGTTCTTGTTTGATTGTTGCCTTATGTAACACCCCAGAAATTCACTGTTTTGCGGAAGCATACTTGGGTGTTACTAATCAATATACAAAGCACAAGATATACAGCAAACGACCTCTAAATGAGACGTTTTGAAAATTAGTTACATTCCATAGATATAATGTTTGAAAACTTAGTGTTTTCGTATACAAAATGTAGTTTCCCCTAGAGTCCACGCGTATAGCGGGAGATTCTATTACATAATCAAAATATACAAAAGATAATGTTAAGAATCTCCGTTAATGCAGTTGTGTTGAAATCATGCGACTCTAGCTAAAATCCTGGAGTAATCCTACTCCATCCGGGTACCTGAGAAAACATGCTAAAAAGTGTCAACCAAAAAGGTTGGTGAATCTCACAGGTTTGTAAATAATATCGGCTTTGAACACGAGATTTCATTAGTAGTGCCCGTAGGCGTAAAATCAGCCATTGCAATCCAGCAATCGTAAAATAAATAAGTTTATACCGTTGCCATGAGGCTCATAATCGAAGCTTAACCCGTAAATAATATGTTTGCTCCCGTGACATGCTCGTAAGTGAGCAAGCATCAGTAACGAATAAGTAGTCACCCGTTTATACGTGTAAATCAGTACGTGGCAGCGCTACTGCCCCGGGTGGGGAGGGTCATTTCCCTAATGGATCCATTAACTAGTGTTCGCGCTTAAGTCCATAACTAACGATATATGATGGAGAGACTTCTGTAAATAGTAACAACTCATGCAATTCCGTTTGGTATAGTAAACAGTTTAGTACTTGTGTTCAAGAAAAAGTAGTAGCATGTATCTCCCCCAATAAGATAAAACAGTAAAAGTGGGGCCGTAAGACTCACCTGAGTCTTTGCAAGTACGTTTATATCAATAAACGAGTAAATAATATCAACCGTAGGTTCTCCGAACCCGTAACCTTCAAATGCCTAAACATATAAAGTTAAGTAAGTAGATGTCTCGCAAGACCATCTAGGCTAGTTGTTTACACAACTCATTATGTCCAAGTGTTTGTTTAGTAATCCGTTTGTAGTTTGAAAACAAATATGGCCCGTTGGTGACGGTTTGTAATAATGATTCAAAGTGTTATCATTTATAACGCAATTTAGTGTAATTGTAATAGAAAGTATGTTCTATGACGTTTGTTAAGTCGTATGACATAAGTATTTGAAGTTGTGTAAGTTCGACACTTAGTAAAATCTGACTTTTCAAGGTTCTGGTTTGTGCGACGTAGCATGCGACGTAGCATGCGACGTAGGGTGCGACGTTGGCATGTACGTCGCATAATGCGACTTTCGCAAATCAATGCGACGTAGGGAGTGGCGTCGCTAATGCGACGTTGAGATTTTAGTGCGACGTAGGTCGCGACGTCGCTAAGTGCGACGTCGGCCACTTAATGCGACGTTGGTAACGACGTCGCTATGTGCGACGTTGTGAGGTGTATGCGACGTTTTGAGCTACGTCGCAGATAGCCCAGCGTCTCTGCGACGTAGCGGTCTGATCGGAAATTGGTGGCCGGAAAATCGGTCGAAAAACTTCCGTTAGGTCCAAATCTTTTACCCAACCCATTTTTGGACATTTTAAGCATATATAAACCATAAAAACGTAAAAATGAGCAAAAACGGAGAGTTTCGGGTTTTGTCGGAAACTTACAAAATGTCGGATAGAAAATCCGAAAAGATGGAAAGGTAGATCGTGATGCCGTGGTTCTTTTATTCCAAAGGAGTGGTATGATTCGGCGTCGTTTCGTGATGTTATTTTGTGATTTTGTAAGGTGGTGGTGGTTTTGTTAGTTGAGAGAAAAGAATGGAAGAAAGAGAAAGGAAATGAGAAATGAAGAGAAAAGAAAAGAAGGTGGGAGGTTAAGCCTCCCATTTTCAGTCCGCGCCTCCGCGCTCCGTGCGGTGTTCGTTTCCCCCGTCGTTTAAACGTTATATCAAGCAGTTATATTTTTAAAAGGTGACGGGAATGTTTTAATGAAATACCTTGAAATCAATTATAAAAACATTTGTCGAAGTATTAAAATTCTTAACTCGCGTTTAATACGTATTCGCTAAATTATTTAAAATGTCGTCGCGATATTATAAATAATGTTTGTTCGCTGTGTATTTAATATAATAAAATACGTTCTCATTATTTAGGTAAGTTTCTGTCACCAACGTCCAAGTAACTGTGTCGGACTCCGTCCGGTTAATTCGTACGATTAATCCAAATCGCGTAAGTACACACATATATATATATAATTCACCTTATATATATATGTACAAATAGAGTCTGCAATTAGTCCTATTACATACTAATTACAACTAGTTACAAGTAATTATGCATAATTTAGCAGGTGTTACATTCTCCCCTTGTTAAAGAAATTTCGTCCCGAAATTAGTTCGTGTGCACAGATGGTGCGTTGTCTGGGAAGAGATGTGGGTATTTCTGTTGCATTTGGTCTTCCCGTTCCCAGGTGAACTCAGGGCCGCGCCTAGAATTCCACCTGACTTTTACTATGGGAATACGACTCTGTTTCAATTGCTTGACCTCTCGGTCCATGATTTCCATAGGTTTCTCGACAAAATGAAGTTTATCATCGATTTGAATTTGGTCGAGCGGTATAATCAGCGTCTCGTCATACAGACATTTCTTCAAGTTAGAAATGTGGAATGTGTTGTGTACGCTGCTAAGTTCAGCAGGAAGTTGCAGGCGGTATGCCACTGAACCAATCCTTTCAAGGATTTCGAATGGTCCGATGTATCTAGGATTTAGTTTGCCTCGTTTCCCGAATCGAATAACACCTTTCCACGGTGCCACTTTGAGAAGTACCTTGTCTCCTACCTGGAACTCTAGGTGTTTGCGTCTCACGTCAGCATAGCTTTTCTGACGATCACGTGCGGCTTTCAGCCGGTTTTGAATACCAACGATTTTCTCAGTAGTTTCTTGAATGATTTCTGGACCCGTGAGTTGGGATTCTCCTAACTCAGTCCAACAGACAGGTGATCGGCACTTACGTCCGTAAAGTGCCTCGAAGGGTGCAGCCTTTATGCTGGTATGGTAACTGTTGTTGTACGAAAACTCACACAACGGTAAGTGATTTTCCCAAGAAGTACCGAAGTCGACTACGCAGGCTCGTAGCATATCCTCCAGTGTTTGAATAGTTCGCTCGCTTTGGCCATCGGTTTGCGGGTGATAAGCAGTACTCATATCCAGCCGAGTACCAAGAGATTTCTGTAGCGATTGCCAAAAGTTAGAAGTAAAACGGCTGTCCCTATCCGAGATGATCGAGATAGGTACACCGTGTCGCGAGATGATTTCTTTGACATAGATGCGAGTCAGACGCTCCATCTTGTCGGTTTCCTTGATGGCCAGAAAATGAGCAGATTTCGTGAGACGGTCCACGATCACCCAAATGGTATCGCAACCACTCGAAGTTTTCGGTAGTTTGGTAATGAAGTCCATGGAAATCTGTTCCCATTTCCATTGAGGAATTTCAGGTTGTTGAAGCAACCCAGAGGGTCTTTGGTGTTCGGTCTTTACTTTGGAACAGGTTAGGCATTTACTGACGTACAAGGCGATGTCAGCTTTCATGTTAGGCCACCAATACAACCCTTTGACGTCATGATACATCTTGTCAGATCCGGGATGTATAGAGTATCGAGATTTGTGAGCTTCAGCCATCACCAAATCTCGCAAGTTTCCGAATTTGGGTAGCCACACCCGGTTAGAGAAGTATCGAGTTCCATCGGGTTTGATTTCGAATTGTTTATCCAAGCCTCGCAAGGCTTCATTTTTCAAGTTTTCATCGTTGAGTGCTTCAAGCTGAGCGGTAAGGATTTGAGCAGGAAGCTCGTTATGAATTGTCATAGAAAGTGCTCGGACTCGAAGGGGTTTCACTCGTTCTTTTCGGCTTAAGGCATCGGCAACTACGTTAGCCTTGCCCGGATGGTATTTGATCTCGCAGTCGTAGTCACTAAGTAACTCAACCCAGCGACGTTGTCTCATGTTTAGATCTTTCTGATCGAATATGTGTTGGAGACTTTTGTGATCGGTAAAGATAGTGCTTTTCGTACCGTAGAGATAATGTCTCCAGATTTTCAATGCGAAGACCACAGCACCTAACTCGAGGTCGTGGGTCGTATAGTTTTTCTCGTGGATTTTCAGTTGTCGTGAGGCATAGGCAATGACTTTTTCCCGTTGCATCAACACACAACCAAGTCCCTGGTGTGAGGCGTCGCAGTAAACTACGAAATCGTCGGTGCCCTCGGGTAAGGACAGGATTGGTGCACTGCAAAGTTTGTTTTTCAATAGCTGGAAGGCTGACTCTTGTTTATCAGTCCAATCGAACTTCTTATCTTTCTGAGTCAGTGTGGTTAGTGGAACAGCTATTCTTGAGAAGTTTTCGATGAATCGGCGGTAATAACCAGCAAGACCTAAGAATTGTCTCACTTCGGTTGGAGTGGTCGGTGACTCCCAGCCCTTGATTGCTTCAATCTTGGCGGGATCAACATGAATTCCTTGGCTGTCAATCACGTGCCCTAGGAATTGAACAGTTCGAATCCAGAACTCACATTTAGAGAATTTGGCATATAACTCTTCGTGTTTAAGAAGTCCTAGAATAGTTTTCAGATGTTGAGCATGTTCCTGTTCGTTGCACGAGTAAATCAGTATATCGTCGATGAACACAATGACGAATTTGTCAAGATATGGTTTGCACACCCGATTCATAAGGTCCATGAATACGGCCGGTGCGTTGGTCAACCCGAATGGCATCACTTGGAATTCGTAATGCCCATAACGAGTTCGGAAAGCTGTCTTTGGGATATCATTGTCACGGACTCGGAGTTGATGATAACCCGACCGTAGATCAATCTTTGAGTAAACACTCGATCCCTGGAGTTGGTCGAACAGGTCATCGATTCTAGGAAGTGGGTACCGATTCTTTATGGTTAGCTTATTCAGCTCTCGGTAGTCGATACACATGCGGAAAGACCCATCTTTCTTTTTCACGAATAAGACCGGAGCTCCCCAAGGTGAGGAACTTGGTCGAATGAATCCTCTGTCCAGGAGTTCCTGTAGTTGGTTAGACAACTCCTGCATTTCGGATGGTGCTAAACGGTAAGGGGCTCGTGCCACGGGTGCAGCTCCGGGCACAAGTTCGATTTGGAATTCAACTTGTCTAGGTGGCGGAAGTCCGGGCAAGTCTTCAGGAAAGACTTCCGGGAAATCCCGCACGATCGGAACATCCTCAAGTCGCTTCTCCTCCGACTTCTTCTCCGTTACATGTGCGAGGATGGCTTGATACCCTTTTCGTAGATATTTTCTCGTTTTCAGACAGGATACAATATTCAGATTCCGTCTACCGGTCTCCCCTTGTAGGACTAAGGTTCCACCGGAGACAAGAGGTATGCGAACGAGTTTGTCATGGCAGATGATTTCAGCTCGGTGCCTGGATAACCAATCCATACCGACAATAATATCGAAGCTGCCGATCTCGACAGGGATTAAATCAATGGAAAACGTTTCGTTCGTGAGGTTAAGTGTACAGTTGTGTATGATGCTATCAGTCTCAATCAGTTTGCCGTTAGCTAATTCTACAATGTATTTAGCATCTAAGGTAGTGGGAGTAATATCAAGTAAAGGGCTAAATTTCTCAGATATGAAGCTTCTATCGGCACCGGTATCAAATAACACAGAAGCAGTAAGGTCGTTGAGAAGGAACGTACCCGTCACGACGTTCGGGTCTTGTCTGGCTTCCCCAGCCTTGATAACGAATGATCTGCCGCGAGCAGGGTTGTTGTTGTTTTTCAGCTTTGGGCAATCTTTCTTGAAATGCCATGTATTTCCGCACCCAAAGCAGGCCTTTGGTGCATTAGTGTTGGGGGTAGAAATGTTGATTCGGCAATCCTTGGCTAGATGCCCGAACCGTTTGCAGTTGGAGCAAGGGCAAGAACCGTCATGATGGCGGCTGCATTTGGAACAGTAGGGCTTGTTCCCGCTGTACCCTTTCTTTTCCGAAGTTCCAGATGTATAAGCCTTAATGTACTCAGGCTTTTTGTTGAAGGTTTGGTTGGATGAGTTGGGGTTACCTTCCCACTTGCGTTTGTTGTTTGCAGATGGGGTTGAAGTTGTACCACGGCGGACAGAATTTGCCGTTAGTTCATGGGCCATACGGATGGCGCTCTGAATAGTACCCGGTTTGGAAGAAGTTACCAGGTCTTGGAGTCTCTCAGGAAGACCATCAACAAATTTCTCGATCCTCTTGTACTCAGGATCGACCATGGTTGGGCACAGAAGTGCCAGTTGGTGGAAACGGTTGGTGTATCCGGTGATGTCATCACCCTGCATCTTGTGGTTCCAGAATTCCACTTCTAGTTGTTTCAATTCATCCCTGGGGCAATACTCACCCCTCAACATCTTCTTCAACTCCTCCCACAGGAGTTGGTAAGCAGTAGCAACACTCACAGTCTGGGCATAAGTGTTCCACCAGGTGAGTGCGGTGTCAGTAAAAGTACTAACGGAGAACTTAACCTTATCTCCCTCCGCACAGTTGCAGATAAGAAATACAGACTCAACTTTCTCGATCCAGCGTACTAGACCGATAGCTCCCTCGGTACCTGCAAAGTTTAGAGGTTTGCAGTTCTGAAAGTCTTTGTATGAACAGGGTTTAGCAGTAGTGGTTTCAGCGGCATCGCTGTTCCTCGAGGAATTTGGTGGAGTATTCCGAGCCAAGGCTTCAGTAACAGCCTGGGTTATAAGGGAGGTAATCTGGGCATCGGTGTATGGTCGTGTCTTTGGCGGCATGATTCTTCAATAAAAGAAATGAAGATACATGAGATTTTGTATGAGCTGGTAATTGTCACAGATGTACATGTATAAAAGCAGTAATACATAACATCAACATGGAAAATGACAATTAATGTGAGTTGAGATAACAAAGGATATCTGATAGATAAAGTGAGTTCAAAAGTTACATCCTACAGAGATATTACAAAGGTGCCGGGAATGGTTACATCCGACTAGTTTATAGAGTAGTGCTAGATAGTCCCTAGATTACGAGATAGATTACAAGACGAAAACTACACTAATCTTAATGTAGATTAATTTGTTCCATTAGCGTGACACGGCGGTCCACAGTTTCTGCTAGTCGGTTGGTTCATTCTTAGTTAGGGTTCCTGGCCTTCGGATTCGTCTTCCGACTCCAGGTTCAGGTCGTGTGGGTGGTAACGTGCCTCAAGCATGTCCCTGTATCTTTGAGTCGTGGAGCGGTACCTAGTCTCCTCCGTTGACTTCCTGCCCAAACGTTTGATCCATGTTTTGGTCCTACGGGTTAGGTTGGTGGCCACTTTCTTCCAGTAACGGATCTTATCTTTGATTCGTGTAGGGACAGATCGGTTTGAGATTCTCAATCTTTGTTCATAGTCTATGCACTTACGCTTAAGTGCCCAATTTCGGCCGTCTAGTCCCACGGCCTGATCTCGCACTCTTTCATATTCTTCTATGTCGATGCCAGTCATCTCGAAATTCTGATTTTCGTTTCCCTCCAGCATGATTTCTTCTTCTGGTGCGATGTCCTCATCGAGATACATGTACTGGATTTGTTCCTCGTGGACTTGGTCACTATCAGACATGTAGTCGTCCATTTGGGAATTCGCGTCTTTGAGTTCTATAGAAATGACAGAGAGAGGATTTTAGTCCTTGGAAGTACTTTGCTTCCGGGTGTTAGATGTGATTTTCATACAATCATTAGAGTGCGCCACAAGGTGGTGTGACGGTAATCAAGTCTGTCATGGTCGGTGCAAACCGCTGAGTGAAATTCGTAAGTGTCACCAGAGAAACGTCGGCTATCTCTATAGCGAGTGTGTTTACGTGCGAGGCCTATTCATATATATTCAATATATAATAGCCTAGCGTATGTCTAGCACATAACAAGTAAGAGTCTCGGTTCCCTCGTGGTCAGAGTCAACTAACGCATCCCCGTTTAACATAACCATTTCAGACCTCACATCATCTTTCCTTAATTGTACATAGTTGATCAGGCTATGTTAAATTAAAGTCGTATGATGTGATTCCTGAACCAATTATGCCTAATAAGGAAATACTGTCTAATGGTCATAGTCTAGGCCCACTAAATGCAACCTAGTTCACTATAACCTTAGGCTCTGATACCAATCTGTAACACCCCAGAAATTCACTGTTTTGCGGAAGCATACTTGGGTGTTACTAATCAATATACAAAGCAAAAGATATACAGCAAACGACCTCTAAATGAGACGTTTTGAAAATTAGTTACATTCCATAGATATAATGTTTGAAAACTTAGTGTTTTCGTATACAAAATGTAGTTTCCCCTAGAGTCCACGCGTATAGCGGGAGATTCTATTACATAATCAAAATATACAAAAGATAATGTTAAGAATCTCCGTTAATGCAGTTGTGTTGAAATCATGCGACTCTAGCTAAAATCCTGGAGTAATCCTACTCCATCCGGGTACCTGAGAAAACATGCTAAAAAGTGTCAACCAAAAAGGTTGGTGAATCTCACAGGTTTGTAAATAATATCGGCTTTGAACACGAGATTTCATTAGTAGTGCCCGTAGGCGTAAAATCAGCCATTGCAATCCAGCAATCGTAAAATAAATAAGTTTATACCGTTGCCATGAGGCTCATAATCGAAGCTTAACCCGTAAATAATATGTTTGCTCCCGTGACATGCTCGTAAGTGAGCAAGCATCAGTAACGAATAAGTAGTCACCCGTTTATACGTGTAAATCAGTACGTGGCAGCGCTACTGCCCCGGGTGGGGAGGGTCATTTTCCTAATGGATCCATTAACTAGTGTTCGCGCTTAAGTCCATAACTAACGATATATGATGGAGAGACTTCTGTAAATAGTAACAACTCATGCAATTCCGTTTGGTATAGTAAACAGTTTAGTACTTGTGTTCAAGAAAAAGTAGTAGCATGTATCTCCCCCAATAAGATAAAACAGTAAAAGTGGGGCCGTAAGACTCACCTGAGTCTTTGCAAGTACGTTTATATCAATAAACGAGTAAATAATATCAACCATAGGTTCTCCGAACCCGTAACCTTCAAATGCCTAAACATATAAAGTTAAGTAAGTAGATGTCTCGCAAGACCATCTAGGCTAGTTGTTTACACAACTCATTATGTCCAAGTGTTTGTTTAGTAATCCGTTTGTAGTTTGAAAACAAATATGGCCCGTTGGTGACGGTTTGTAATAATGATTCAAAGTGTTATCATTTATAACGCAATTTAGTGTAATTGTAATAGAAAGTATGTTCTATGACGTTTGTTAAGTCGTATGACATAAGTATTTGAAGTTGTGTAAGTTCGACACTTAGTAAAATCTGACTTTTCAAGGTTCTGGTTTGTGCGACGTAGCATGCGACGTAGGGTGCGACGTTGGCATGTACGTCGCATAATGCGACTTTCGCAAATCAATGCGACGTAGGGAGTGGCGTCGCTAATGCGACGTTGAGATTTTAGTGCGACGTAGGTCGCGACGTCGCTAAGTGCGACGTCGGCCACTTAATGCGACGTTGGTAACGACGTCGCTATGTGCGACGTTGTGAGGTGTATGCGACGTTTTGAGCTACGTCGCAGATAGCCCAGCGTCTCTGCGACGTAGCGGTCTGATCGGAAATTGGTGGCCGGAAAATCGGTCGAAAAACTTCCGTTAGGTCCAAATCTTTTACCCAACCCATTTTTGGACATTTTAAGCATATATAAACCATAAAAACGTAAAAATGAGCAAAAACGGAGAGTTTCGGGTTTTGTCGGAAACTTACAAAATGTCGGATAGAAAATCCGAAAAGATGGAAAGGTAGATCGTGATGCCGTGGTTCTTTTATTCCAAAGGAGTGGTATGATTCGGCGTCGTTTCGTGATGTTATTTTGTGATTTTGTAAGGTGGTGGTGGTTTTGTTAGTTGAGAGAAAAGAATGGAAGAAAGAGAAAGGAAATGAGAAATGAAGAGAAAAGAAAAGAAGGTGGGAGGTTAAGCCTCCCATTTTCAGTCCGCGCCTCCGCGCTCCGTGCGGTGTTCGTTTCCCCCGTCGTTTAAACGTCTTATCAAGCAGTTATATTTTTAAAAGGTGACGGGAATGTTTTAATGAAATACCTTGAAATCAATTATAAAAACATTTGTCGAAGTATTAAAATTCTTAACTCGCGTTTAATACGTATTCGCTAAATTATTTAAAATGTCGTCGCGATATTATAAATAATGTTTGTTCGCTGTGTATTTTATATAATAAAATACGTTCTCATTATTTAGGTAAGTTTCTGTCACCAACGTCCAAGTAACTGTGTCGGACTCCGTCCGGTTAATTCGTACGATTAATCCAAATCGCGTAAGTACACACATATATATATATAATTCACCTTATATATATATGTACAAATAGAGTCTGCAATTAGTCCTATTACATACTAATTACAACTAGTTACAAGTAATTATGCATAATTTAGCAGGTGTTACACCTTAGGATTATCGTACTAGTAAAATACACCTAGCCTTAATTTTGTGAAATAACATGACGGCCCCTATTCAACTGTTCTTCGATATAGTACTGGAAATGCTTATGGCAAAGTACAAACGTATGGAAGTCAAGAACGACCGAAGGTATTTGTGTTATGGATCAATTAACAAACGTATTACTTAAGTTTATATTTGTAATATAAACCACCCCTGTCTTGTTACATACTTGAGTAATGTTGATAATTCATACGAATAAGTGATGACATCTTATCTGACCGCCTAGACCAGTTCTTCCAACTTATTCCGACGAGGGTAAAACCCGTTTACGAGATTGTTTATTCAACAAACTGTGCCATGATTCGGACGTCTATGATGACCGAGATTGGGGAATAGGATTCGAGATTAACTGTCAGATAATATGGACATGCATTTGAGAGAACTTTCGGTGTATGTTTTAATATATTCTGCAACCCACGTGACATTCTATTTGCCTGATTGTGGACACCTCCGCGTTAGCTCGATAGTAGGATTGTAGTAATAACTCACATTAACTTATGAACTTATCCTCATTAGAACTCTTCACACTTTAATATCACCTGAACCACTTCATAGTAGACAATCGCTTTTAACTGCTGAATGCCCGAAGTAACCTCCATCTCCATTTCTGATTTAATTTAGTTTAACCTTAGAATAGAAAACCCAAAATCCAAACCAACTTTCTTCCGCCCTAGCTAAATTCATAAAAGTCTCTAAATTCTCCTAGTTTCAATTCGTCGCGCTTTGAAGAACGATCCTAGGTCATACTTATCCTTGCTAGCCCTTAGATTAGCAATAATAGTAACCCTAGGCCCCAGCATTATAAATTTAATACCCACTGCTGGTGCCCGGATAGTCATCGTTAACGACACCGACCTGTTCGGGTGCCAACAAGTTTTTGGCGCCGCTGCCAGGGAGCGTCGGCGACCGATTTTAGGAAATTTAGTAACTTTAGTATTTAGCGATCCTTTTGAAAGATTAACATCAATCAAAAGTTACACTTTTTGCCCTTAGGATTAGTTTAGGATTAGTTTAGTTAACTATTTTTAACCAATTATGTCAACACCCTATCCTGATTGGACCCAACTTTTGGATGTTCCTTCATCTACAAACCACTTACCTTCCTCAAAACAACTTTTACCACTTTTTATGCTTGAACAAAACCTTATAAACAAAAGAAATGCTGAAGTTCAAGACAACATTGACGCCATGATAAAGATTTCAGGAAAATTAACTTCTAACATGGAATCTATTTTGGAAAATTTGAATTTTATCGAGGAAAGTACGTCGGCGACTACCATTCAACCCAATGATGTGTTAATCGTCACTAGGGGAGGAAAAATAACCAAAGTTGATCCACCACCACCAGATAACACCCCCGAAAACACTTCTTCGCCTACACCTACACCGAGTGAACATGTGTCCATTGACATTCCTGTCACAACACCTGACCCACCACCAACCAAAACTCTGGATAATGCACCTCGCACGAGAATACCTTATCCCGGTAGACTTAAAAAGGAAAAGCAAGAAGCCCAATTCGGTAAATATCTGGAAATGTTTAAAAGCTTTCACTTGAATGTTAGACTATTAGATGCTTTAGTAGAAATGCCCACATGTGCCAAACTCTTTAAAGAACTTCTTTCAAACAAAGAAAAACTCAGGCAAATAGTTAGTTTACCCTTAGATGCTGAATGCTCTTTAATTGTACAACATGGTCTTCCACCTAAGTTAGGAGACACTGGACGTTTTACAATACCTTGTTTTCTCCAAGATATCCAAATTAGTAATGCTTTAGCTGACCTAGGTGCTAGTGTCAATCTTATGCCTTATTCCCTCTATAAGAAATTAGGATTAGATAACCTACTGCCTACTCGTATGACCATTCAATTAGCAGACAGATCAGTTAAACTCCCTCGAGGAATTGTTGAAGATGTCATGGTCAAGGTCGATAAGTTCGTCTTTCCAGTGGACTTCATCATCATGGATATAGAGGAAGACACCCACATCCCACTCATCCTTGGCAGACCTTTCTTAAATACTGCCAAGGCCGTAATCGACGTAAACGAAAAATCTTTAAAACTAAGAGTCGGGAAAGAGGAGGTCACCTTTAATGTCGATCGATTAATGAAGCAACCTCTGGAAGAAGACCTTGGTTTGTGCGATACTATGCAGGACATTTTTGATGAACATCTCCACGAAGTGTTGGCACTATCCAGCCAGAACCCGATACCTACCACGGTAGTCACCGTTCGAAGGTTATATAACGAGGATCCTGGGCTACAGTCCGCAATCACTTCGCCAGCAAAGTCTGAAGAACTACTATTTCCCTTGTTTGAAAAGAAGCTATCTTGCACCAATGGCAAAATGATAGCCGTCCCATTGGGATGCGGTACACCGATACCTTGGCAAAAAAGAGATACATCCACACTCGATGCCCCGAATCCAGCTCCTTCAATTAAAGAAATCCTGGATTCCTTCAAAGGGATGAGTATTGAGCCACCACCATTTGAATCTCAATTAATCAACCAACCCGAACCTCTATCATTTCCAAACCCTGAATTAACCATAACCCAATCCTCAACCGCTCAATTTAAAGAATTCCAATTCACCGACGATGGAGAAGTTATTCTCACCCGAAATGACGAAGTGTCCTCATCATCGGTCAACAAATACGAGCTAAAAACGAACGAATTTTCAAACCAAACCGAATGGGTCGAAATCGCATCAATCTCTACATCCGAACCTGAGATAGACGAGGCACCTTTCCAAGCTGAATATGAAAAGCTGAATAGAGATGAAATAGCTAGAATGAAGCCGTCTATTGAGGAACCGCCAAACTTGGAATTAAAGGAATTACCACCTCACCTTGAATACGCTTACCTCCAAGGAACCTCCCAACTCCCGGTGATAATCTCAAAGGAGTTGAAACCAAAAGAGAAAGCCCAGCTAGTTGATGTGTTGAAATCACACAAGAAGGCGATCGCATGGAAAATTTCTGACATACAAGGAATTAGTCCTAACTATTGCACGCATAAGATCCTGATGGAGAACGATTTCAAACCATCCGTTCAAAGGCAGAGACGAGTAAACCCTAAAATTCAAGACGTAGTGAAACAAGAGGTTATCAAACTCTTGGATGCTGGACTAATATACCCAATATCTGACTCACCTTGGGTTAGCCCTGTTCAAGTCGTCCCGAAGAAAGGAGGAATGACGGTCATTACAAACGAAGAAAATTAGCTCATACCAACTCGGACCGTCACCGGTTGGAGGGTTTGTATTGACTACCGAAAATTAAACGAAGCAACTCGCAAGGATCACTTTCCACTTCCGTTTATTGACCAAATGCTCGAGAGGCTGTCGGGAAACGAATTCTACTGTTTCCTTGACGGATTCTCCGGTTATTTCCAAATTCCGCTCGATCCAAAGGACCAAGAGAAGACGACGTTTACATGCCGGTATGGAACATTCGCATATCGACGAATGCCATTTGGATTATGCAACGCGCCTGCAACATTTCAGAGATGCATGGTTGCAATCTTCCATGACATGATTGAACAATGCATGGAAGTCTTCATGGACAACTTCTCTGTCTTTGGAAACTCTTTTGCATCATGTTTATCCAACCTCGATAGGATGCTCGCCAAGTGTGAAGAATCGAATCTCGTCTTGAATTGGGAAAAATGCCACTTTATGGTAAAGGAAGGAATAGTCTTAGGACATAGAATATCAAAGTCAGGAATCGAAGTAGACAAAGCCAAAGTCGAAACTCTTGCGAAACTTCCACCACCCACCAACGTTAAAGCCATTCGAAGTTTTCTAGGTCACCCTGGGTTCTACCGTCGTTTTATCAAGGACTTCTCCAAGATCTCTCGACCGATTACCCACCTGTTAGGAAAAGACATCAAATTCGCATTTGACGGAAGTTGTATGAAAGCCTTTGACTACCTAAAGAAAGAGCTAACTAATGCACCGATCATGGTAGCTCCAGACTGGAGCCTTCCATTTGAAATCATGTGCGACGCAAGCGACTTCGCTGTAGGGGCAGTTCTGGGTCAACGGAAGGATAACCACTTTCGACCAATCTACTACGCTAGCAAAACTCTCACAGATGCTCAAGAAAATTATACAACCACCGAGAAGGAGCTGCTAGCTATAGTATTCGCCTTTGATAAATTTCGATCTTACCTGATATTGTCAAAGACAATAGTGTACACGGATTACTCAGCTCTGAAATACCTCTTCAAGAAGCAAGACGCAAAGCCAAGACTGTTACGATGGATTCTACTCCTACAAGAATTTGACATTGAAATAAAAGATAAAAACGGAGCCGAGAATGTCGCTGCAGACCATCTGAGTCGACTTGAAAATCCATCAATGGAACAACTTGCAGAAGGGGACATCAAGGATCGATTTCCAGAAGAGCAGTTAATGAGTTTAGGAGGACAATTGCAAGGATCACAATTCACGGATGATCCTTGGTTTGCAGACATAGCCAATTTCGTAGTTGGAGGGATCACAAGAAAAGGAATGCCGTCATCACGAAGACAGAGGTTCTTCCGTGATGTCAAGCACTACTTTTGGGATGATCCATATCTGTTTAAGGTCTGTCCCGACCAGATTATAAGAAGATGTGTCGATGGAAGGGAAGCCGAACACATTCTTCATCAAAGCCATCATGGACCCACCGGAGGACACCACGCAGCCAACTTGACAGCAAAGAAAGTATATGACTCAGGATTCTACTGGCCAACTATTTTCAGAGACGCACAAGACTTGGTGAAACGTTGCGATATTTGCCAAAGGTTTGGAAATATCACAACGCGTAGCGAAATGCCGCTAACGAATATCCAAGCATGTGAAATATTTGATATATGGGGATTAGACTTCATGGGGCCATTTCCGAAATCTTACGGAAAATAATACATTCTAGTAGCTGTCGATTACGTGTCAAGATGGGCAGAAGCTCAAGCCTTTCCAACAAATGACTCAAGAGTAGTGACCAAGTTCTTAAAACAGCTGTTCTGTCGGTTTGGAACACCTCGAGCGATCATCAGTGATCGAGGCACGCACTTTTGCAATACTCAGTTTATGAAATTATTGCAACAGTATGGTGTTACTCACAAGACCTCTACGGCCTACCACCCGCAGACGAATGGGCAAGCAGAAATTACAAACCGAGCACTAAAAAGGATCTTGGAACGAAGAGTAGGTCAACACAAGGAAAGATGGGTAGATAAGCTAGATGATGCTTTATGGGCATTCCGGACAGCCTACAAAACACCCTTAGGAACAACTCCCTATAGGCTCGTGTATGGTAAAGCATGTCATCTCCCGATTGAACTCGAATACAAAGCTTACTGGGCATTGAAGAACTGTAGTTTAGATCCTACGATAACGGGAACGCATCGGAGAATGCAACTGAATGAACTAGCAGAGTTAAGGGATCAAGCTTATGAAAGTTCTTACAAATTTAAGGAAAGAACCAAACTGCTCCACGATTCCAAGCTCCGTCCCACACGCTTCAATCCAGGTGATAAAGTTCTACTCTTTAACTCCCGATTTAAAAAGTTTTCTGGTAAGTTTAAAACACGGTGGAGCGGCCCTTTTACAATCTCTAAAGTATTTCCTTATGGTGCCATAGAACTCGAGGCTCCAGACGGAAATTTCAAAGTAAACGGTCACCGATTAAAACACTACATAGAAGACTTTCCCTCAACTGAGGAAGTCTACAACTACGAATCATCTTAATATATTAGTGGTTATCAAAAAGTCAAGCTACGAGACTCGATAAACAAAGCGCTCTTGGGAGGTACCCCAAGCCTATCTTATGTATTCAGCATTAATTTTATCTTTCTGTTGTGTTTAAGCTAATCCAATTTTCTATGCAGTACCTCATAAAGGACTAATGATCTTAGACCATTAACCTTTCATATTTTGCAGAATGAGTTCGCAGTCAGACAGAGCACGAGCCCCCAGACAGAGACGCTCGCATACCATGCACCACTCCCGGAGTTCATCACCGGGTAGTAGCATGAGGACTGTCAGAGGATCCCAGTCACCACCTCCTAGTTTGGATGAGATCTTAGCAGACTTAGTGGAGGTGCACGTTCAGGAGTCATTCCTGTTACGTCCCATCCAGGCCAGGTCACCTGCATCTCACCAACCAGCGGGACAGACCTCAGGGACCTCCAGAGTACCCATCTTTGAGCATGGGGTTACTACTGCGGACCCTGCTGTCACTTGGTCTATACTGAGAGCCCTTGAGGTCCAGCACACCGCCATCTCTGAGATCCACACTGCTGATGCCAGCCCAACGGTCGGGTCTCTTTAGCTCACCTTGGGAGTGAACCGTCCTTGTCGTCAGCAGGACTTAACCACCCGCTTGGCTGGATCAGTGGGTTTTAAAATTTATAAAGAGCTGGAGCTCAACTTATAAATACTACCTACTACACAGGGTGAGTAAGCAGCAAGTATAACTCGAGGTCGTTCTTAAATCGGAGCGAATTGAAATGAAGCGATGCCAAAGATAGGGTTCACTTTTAGGATGGTTTTGTGCAAGTAGGTAGGTTTTTGGTGTTTTAGTTATCTAATTTAATTAATTAACTACGTGCAGTAAAATAAAAGATAGAGGAGAATCGGTAGCTAGGTAGACAGATAGAGAATTGCGGCAGTTGAAACTTCGATAATCGGTTGTCGGGATGATGCTTATTATAAAGATAATTGGGGACATTTTCAGTTAATAGACAAATGCATTATGGGTGTAAACACTAGGTCCCTACTTATTCTAGTTAATTACCAGAATCCATATGTCACTGAGCACCTAGGTTATCGTGATTCTGATCAGAACAGGCTGCTCAACCCCCCACACTGTCTTTTGGACCAGTGACCCTTGAAGGGTGCAGGAATAAGGTAACAGACTGCCCATTGGGTTATTCTGACCGTTCTTAACACCTAAATGTAAATGCCATCTCCTAAACATGTTCAGATCATTACTTTGTTATTCTAAACTATCAGTTTTGTAGAGTCTATGGGTTTTAAGAACTCTGAACCACTGCTGGGCTTGACTTTCATCACTAGACTCATTCCTTACGTTCGATTAGTTCAATTACTTTTGTCATGATCTAGACTCTCCTTTGCAATCAGTCATTCAACCCTAGGAACACCAGCGGTGTACAATGCATACTCATTCCACAGCGTACCACACTAGGCACCGTTCACGATGTACTACACTTAAACAGTTCCACAGATCCACGTAACCAGGAATATGTTGTAGCTTTTATCCCTAGGTACAGGTACTGTGTACTATGTCGAAATGTTTCCATAGCTTCAGTTCCAGGGGTGGACAGACGGTGTACTGTAACATTTCCACAGTTATATTGGTTCCTAGGCCATATTCTAGGGTCTCTAGGTAGTCCACAGTGTTGGCACATACGGCTATTTCCGGAGCTTCCACGTTGTACTCCACCAGTGGTGTTTCCAAAGCTATACTCAGTATTTCAGCCGAATTACAGTGACAGACACGGCTTCGTACTATAACACAGATAACTTCCTACTGTACCTAGAGGTGATCAAGTTCTAAGCCTAAAGTAGCAGTCATGCGAAGGACTGGAAAGGGTGATCCATAACTAAGTCTAGATGCATGATAAGTTTTAGACATAACAAAAATAACAATTCCCAATTATATAGTTTTAAAGATTAATTCAACATCATCCCTACGTCTATTTCCGCAACAGCACACTACTCAATAAGCATGGCAATAACAGTAACATACATCATACAAGCAGGCAGAAATAATTCGGACATAGTATAAGTATGAAAAGATAGATATCACCAGTAAATTGAGCAGCGTAACGGCTGAAAAGAAAGACAGAGTCTTGCACCAAGAATGCTTTTATTACACCGTGATTACAATACCAGCTTCCTTCTCTCTCTACTGCTAACCAACTAACTTTCTCTCTCTCTCTCTCTAGAGACGGAGAGCTCTAGAGAGAAACTATCTAAACTATCCTAGAGAGAGAGTAAAACTATGAAAACGTAAAGAAAACGAAGAGAATTGGAGTGTGAGAGTGTTGGATGGATGAATTGTTGGATTGTGTTGAAAATGTGGAAATGAGGCTTCAATATATAGGCAACACACAACCGTATCCGTAGACCGTATCCAAACCTTCAAATGCACAACCGTATCGCAAACCCGAATAAAAGTCTGATTTTTATTGACCAAACGCACGATACGGTTGAGCTAGGGCAAATACGGTTGAACTGGACCGTATACGGGAGAGCATAGGGTGAATACGGGAGAACATAGGCTGTATACGGCTGTGCTAGGCCGTATACGGTCTAGCTAGGCCATATACGGTCTGTGCTAGGCCGTATACGGTCTAGTTTGGCCGTATACGGTCTAGCTCTCCCGTATCCTGATTCCTCGGTTCTTCGTTCCTTCGTTCGGGCGTAACTTCTTCGTCGTTTATCCGTTTTGAGTGATTCTCGCGCTCACGGTTTCGTAATTTCCTAACGAAGAAAATGACATAAGTTAGAGGTCCTAACTCAGAGTGTAGCTCAAGATGCATTAAAATGAATGAACGGAGGTACGGTGAAGCAGTTTTGCCCTGTTTCTTACATTTTTTATGCCATTTTCAGTGATTTTACAAACATCAACTCCGTTTTGACTTAGTTAACAAAACTTTATGAATAATGTTCTTTTGAGTGTGTTTTAGTTAACTTTGTGCCTAAAATGTGGAAGATAACGTACGTAAAAACATGACTTTTTACGTGTTATCAAATATCCCACACTTAGACTTTTGCTTGTCCTCAAGCAAACTTTAAAATTCTCACCTGCTATAAGGTTTTGAAAAATCTGGTTTTGAGAATCTTTTGACAGTAAACAACCAGAGATCAATCAATTTATCAAAAACTGAGTAAACCTTTTTAGAAAGCAAGCATCATTAAGATAGTCCCCCCTTAAACCTGAAATGTTAACCTTGGCATACTTTCACAATTCTCGATGGATATTGTACATGACTAGGCGATCTCACAAAGGTGGTCACTCAATTCACTCAAAGTGTATCGGGTTTCCTATCATTCTAATCAAACGAAATCGCTCATAAAGCCAGTCATGTATTGCTTCTCATCATAGGCTTGATCAAGAATCGGATCTCCACCACTTCAATGAGAACGGTACTAATCATCCCAAGACATTTTTCGGGTTTTTGAGTGGGTGATGGAACAAAAAAGGGTACGGAGGATGGTGAATTTTTGGAAATGAAAAACGGGGTATCTTCTTTAAACTTAGAGGTCCTAAAGTTATGAATTGAATTATCTAGACACTCTTTAAAATGGGAAACGCACACGAAGGAATTTTATTTATGAAGAAAGGTAGCTTTGATGACTTTCTTCTCGAGAACGCACGCGGAGTTGACTGATTTTCTGAATAGGCATTCTTTGAGAGTTTCAAGCACTAAGCTTTATTTTATTTTTGTGGGAATTTTTCGGAGATTTTTTTCTCTTTTTCTTTTCTTTTCTATATATTTTTCGAGAGATCCTGGACACTTTGTCCTTTTGAGATCTCATTTTGACTAAGCTTTTCAGAAAAGGTGCCAATTTTTCGCACCTGAATTTTTGCTTTCAATAGATATATGATTTTTTAACACACGCAAGATTTCTGAGAGAACACAGAGAGAAACTGAGGGTGTATGAGACAAAAGTGGCAAGGATGCCTAAATAACGCTATTCATAACTCCAAAACGTTCTAAGTTTAAAATTTTTGAAAAGGTGAGGGTAGGTGGTGAATGGTGGTTTTGAAGAAATGAAAGGTTAAGGCTCAAAGGGTTTAACTAGTGGATCTTCAACACTCACGAATGAGAGTTGGACGGGTTAGAGTTTAAAAATGGGGTTTTAATCCTATGAAATGTCAAGGTCCTCTGACTGCACCTTCACCGCGTACGGTGCTCATTGGTGTGGTCTCGAAACGTATACCGAGAGCAAGTTCTAACTCAAAGCACATACATCGGCACACACATCAAACGAAGAAGTGAAGCATTAAAGATGAATGCTTATATTGGCTCAAGTACCTCACTGCAAAAAGGGTGTATGTGCCTAGCCGTGCGATGCTCTTCAATTAACATTTCATTTTTAAGGGACTCGTATCTTAACTTATCTTACTTTCCAAAGCAGTTTAATCAATTTTTGGAAAAATCAATCTTTCTCAAATTTATTTAGAGTCAAAAATTTTAAATTTTTAGCAAAAATGAGGTTTGTAGAAAAAAATCAAGCCAACTGAATGAGTGAAGACTTCACTGTCGAAGTTAAGCTTATTTTTAAGAAAGTTATACTTTGGACAAGCAATCAAAGTCAAAGAATACGGTATATCATACCGTGTATCCCACACTTAGAGGAACATTGTCCCTAATGTTCTCAAACTAAGTCTAAAATTCTTCTTTTTGGGAGGAATCCCACACTTAAAGCTTGAAAATATTTCGGAACTCTATTTCTAAGTTGGTTTGATTTGTGTGGGATTTATAATCCCACACTTTAGAATTTAAGCATGATGGGAAACACGGAGATTTATAGGCGATGAAAACAAATCATTAAGAAAGTGGAACGAAAAACTCCCCTAGAAAAGACTGAGATGTGTGTTTGAAGATTCTGATTTGGTAGGGTAGTTCAATAGGCTCGAATCAGGATCTTTGCGTGATTTGCGAGTCATCTCGGGTTTTCGTTGGGAAATTTTTATAGTATCTACTGCTCTCTATTATTCGCAAGTAACCTAGAAATTAACTAGACAAAACATAACATAAGTAAAATAATAGATAAACGATAAGATAAGATAGATAGGTGGGTCCAACCAGATCACAGGTTGGGACCATAACCAGTCTGCAGCAACAGTTAATACAGTTATCCAAAATACTAGTAATAGAGTAATACAGTCATCCAACATAAATGATAGTGAAATAAGATGAGCTCAAGGTCGAGGAAGATCCTGGTTGGCTGGTGGTCCATGAGCTGGAGGTGGCATGGAGCCATAAGGTCCAGCACGTGAAGCAGAGTGCTGTCCACTCGAGGCTCTGCGGGAGACTGATGCTGAAGATGAACTGCGCTGTCTGCCTGATGCTGGTGGCTGGATCGGGTACAAATGGAAGTTGGGATCTAGTCCCATGTCTGCAATCTCATACGATCCTAGAGAAGTACCAAGCATCTGGTATGGTGGAAGCTCAGAGGATGGCACTGGGTTGCTCTGAAACATCCCTGTGAGTCCTGAAAAAGTATGCAAAGCAGCAGTAGTCATGTCTGGCATATAGTCAGCCTGAACCTGAACCTGATCGTCAACCTGCATGTCCTGTCTAAAACCTGACTGAGGTGAGTCTGTCTCTGAAGATGTGTCTGATATGGCTGACTCAGCTGGTCCTGGACGGGTCATGGCACGGGAGGATGGCTGCCCAACATATGGGATATGCGGCATACGTGGTGTTGCAGTGTGCACAGAGAAAACCGGCTCAGCCGCAGGAGTAGTCCTGGTACGGCGGGCATGAGGGATCTCGATGGGCACAGTGCGGGTGGAAGATGTGGGTGGTATGGTAGTGTAAGGAATGGTGGTAGTGGATGGTGTCATGGAAAGTGGGTGTAGTGGCATGGTGTGGTAGTTTGGTGGTATTGGGCCGCATACCCATGTAGGGCGTGCAGGTGGTGGGAATCCAAACTCAGCAGCCAAATATGTGTCCTGTGTGTAGTGTGAGTTAAGCATACCCAACATACCGTACATGAGCTCGGATGTCACCGGATCTCCCCAACCAAACTCTCGAGCAGGCGGTATCAGTGGACTCTGTGCCTCAGCAGCGGCAGTCTCTCCCTCCTCTCGCTCATGAGCAACAGTGGTCCTAGGCTGTCGGTGGACTGTGCTGTCATCGAACTCAAACCTAACACTCTTGCTACTCTGGGGTCTCATATGAACTCCCGGAATGATCTCACCTTCCTTCCATCTAATCTGCCCATCAACATCCTTCTCTAGCAACCATACTATGACCATGTAGTTGATGTTATACGGCTTAGATACCCTGTTCACTACCGGTGTCAAGTTACCGATCACCTCCTCAGTTAACAGCCCCATTCTCTTAACTAACTTAGTGATTACTGCTCCCATGTAAGCAGACTCTGATTCGGTGTATCCTGACTCAGTGAGGATCCTATCAGCAACTATATAAGCAACATTAACGTGCTCCTGCTCTATAATGCTCTTGATAATCAGCAGATCTTTTACTCCAACAGCTCCTTTGGTCTTTCTTTTTCCTCGAATGCTACATGCAAGGAGGTTGTGGAGAACCTGATGGTGCTTATCAAGAAAACTGGTGGCCTTGACATTAGACTGAAATTGATTTCCAGTTAATTCTTGCCAGATAGCAGTGTGGTCTCGTTGTTTCACCTCTCTGTTTGCCTTCAAGAAGAACGGAGTAGTGACTTGATACTCAGTGTATAGCTCAAGGTGACTAGCAAAAGTTGCCAATGACATTTGTTGAGGGTTGCCCAAAAAGTTGAATCTGATCATTCGGTCATCATTTAGTTTATCGGTTGTCTTGTCAAACTGGAAGGTAACCATAAATTCAGCAACTAATTCCCGATAAACATTTTCCCTAATCTCAAACAGATTCTTCCAGGCTCGCAGATTTCGCTTCCCTTCCTTGAACATAATCAATCTTTCAAAACCTTGTTTTAAACCAATCTGCTCTAAGTCTTCCCACACTATGTACCTATTTTCCCCTAAATCATGTTTTAACCATGTCTGAAACTTTTCCCGTATCTCTGGATCTTTGATGGATTTCCTGATATAGCGAGGAATCTCAGCCATCTGTAAATAAGAGAAAAACAAGAGCATAGTGAATTACCAAGAATAATCACAAGTTTATGGAATAGTTCATATTTTAGATTTTTAACAAAAATTCGAAATGTGGGCTTTAGAAAATGAGCAGTCCCAAAAACCTGTAATAACTAGTAATACCACCAAACTCAACTTCCAACCATTACAAGAAACTTTGGTTTACAATAATAGGCTATCAAGTCTTTAATGATTTCTAGAAGACCAGTCAAAGGACTACTTAACCATCATAAGCATGTATGATATAGATTTAAGTCTTAATCATGTAATTACCTTATCATGGCAAGCATAACCTATTACCGCATACTAATGCAAACTATCATGATTTATTTAAGAAAGTATTTAGCATTTTTAACCATATCATGCAAGTAATGCAACAAAGCTTCCTTAGTTGACAATCGTGTTGTTAGATTGGATCTTTTAAAGTGATCATGGCATTTTTGCTACATTCGAATTTTTAAAAGTAGTTGTTTTAAGGAAAGTGTAGCATTAATTCAAGACTTGCCATAATACTCTCAAAGATTCAATTTCGCAACACCACCATGACTCTTTAACTAGAATGGTTACTAGTATTACTAAAATTTAAGCATTTTGACTTTTTAAAGTCGATTTTACCAAAGTAAGTTTCCCTTTAGTCAGTTGCCCAATTCATAGTAATACTAACTTGAACTAGCAAATCAAAGCAAGGCATTAACATCAACTTAAGTCAAAACATCATTTTAACCAAGAGTTTTATTTCAAAATGGTGACGTTTAATCAAAAGTCAACGTTTCATGCTTACTTTAATTTGCTAACTTGACCATAACACACATCTAACCGCAAATGAAGCAAACGAATAAGTTATACTAATCATTTTAAGCATCAATGAATCAACAAACAACTTATCATAAGCAATTTAATCATCGAATGGTCAAAGTGGACTAACTAGCCATAAAAGTCAAAGAAAAGTCAACTTTCAAAAGTCAAACATCAAATCACTTCAATCTAACTAGTAATGCTAGTTCCTACATCATCCTATATCATCACTAAGCAAGAATCAAAGCTCAATTTCGCAATGTAAAGCACAAATCTTCAAAAACTAACTTGAAACCCTAAGTTAACAAAGTTAGAGAATTTTGGTGGTTAAAGCTTGGATCATACCTTAATGAAGATGCAATGATGTTAAATGAACTAAAAATGACCTAGATATGAAGAGATGTGGCTTGATTTGAGCAACAATGGTGAAAAATGGTGGATTTGGTGTGGGGGTGATGAAACCGTCGGCCAAGGAGGGAGAAGAAGAAAAAAAATGATTTTTTTTTTTTTTTTGTGTTGTTTGACTTGGTTTGACTCATTTTCTCCTTTTTAACTTCCTCCTTTTTCCGTTTATAGTAAATGACCATTTAAAATGTATTTACAAGATAATTTGGGTAATTAAAAGCCTTAGCCAAGTATTTTAGCAAAAGTTTAAAATTTGGTATTAGACTGTAGTTAACTGTGCACAGCAAAAAGATTGGTTTTATTTAAAACGTAAGGAAAACTATTTAACTAAATAAACAATATTTTTGGTTTAAAATCTTGACTCTTTAAAAACCCAAACAATTTAAAAACTTTCTAAAAATATTTGAATTTAAGATCTTCACGTTTTTAGAAACTGCGCAGATTTTGCGGAGACAGAGATTTTAAGAGCTTTTTGACTTTTTCTTAAGAAACAAATTAAACTAATAATTAAACTAACATATTTTTAACCTAAGAAGATTATTTTAAAGACCTAATTAAAAATTTGGGTTGCCTCCCAAAAAGCGCTTGGTTTAAGTCTGTAGCTCGACTATTGTTCCAAAACAGTTTAAAGGGGATTGCTCGAAAGCAATCTTGAAGTATAGCGAGGAATAAAATCACAGTTTAGAATGTTAATGACATAATCAACTAGCTCGGCAGGGTGTGATGAGAAATTTTCGAATTCGCTAAGAATCCTACGTTCTTTCCGGCCTAATTCTAGCAGATTATTAACAAACTTTTTAAATTCCTTTCTAACTTTCTTTTTACTTGAAATTCCCATTCGTATACCGCGGTCTATATTATTAAGGTCATGAAGAAGATTTCCTAAAATTCTCTGAAACCTAAGTTCCTCTTTTGAGTCGGGATTACCATATGTAGTTTGCACTACAATGGCAGTATCCAAAATTAGAGATCTTTGAGAAACGGTGAAAGGGAATTTGGATTGATCGAACAACGAAGCGAGTTTAACGTGGATATCTTTTCTTTCAGCAAAGAAAGCGGCTTCTATCTTGTTGTCGTCTGCTCCAGGAAATATTTCTTGCAACTTGGCGATTATATAGGCGGCAGGATCTACGAAAAATGGAATTTTTCCAGAAATGACGAGAGTGATCGCGGGATCTTTAGAAGTTAATAGCTCAAGCGTATTTATCATAGCTGCAACATGACGATGAATCCTGTTTTGAGAAACCGGTTGATAATCGGTGCAAGCAAATAGATCCATGAGGCGATCTATTTCTGATAAAAGCTTTCGCTCTTGCTCTCGATATCGTGTGAAGATACAATCTTCCTTTTGGGTCGGAAGACAGTGGAGAATACCTACGAGTATGTCAATCCTTAAGATGGTTTCTCTTTGGTCGACTGAGTAAGGAAAATCAGACATATTTAAGTGTAAGGCAAATGCTTTGCATACATCCAATCTATTACCAGGATCAAAAGAGTAACCAACGTATCGGATTTCATCACCATCTGAATCTTTCGGTATTTCCTTATCTATAACACGATAAATGGTGTACGAAGGTTCCGGTACGAGGTTTACAAAAATTGGTGATTTTGGAAGGTATTCATGAATATCCTCATTCCTTATGGGGATTCGTTCTTCTTTGGATGAAGATGGAAAGGGTTGAGGGTTTCCATGAAAATTATCGACAAAATCAGGGAATCTATGGATATTTTCTAAGGAATGTTTAATCTCAGGTGCAGGTAAAACCTGATAGCTTGGAATGCTAGAAGCAGAAGTTGAGATCTTCTGTTGAGATTTATGGGTTCCTAAGTCAAGATATAAGAGTTTCCTTAAGGTTCTAGAATCGTCGTCTGGTCTAGCGGAGGCTTCTTCCGGTGATGAGTGAAAGTCAGATTTCAACTCTTGTTCCAAGTGGTTAAAGAACTCAGCATCGTCCGTAGTCGTCATTTCTTCAGTCGTTTTGCTGGCGAATGGAGAAATGGGATAGGAAGGCGGCGAATCGTAGAAAGATATTTTTGGATTTTTATTTTATTTTATTCTAAATTAAGCTAATTTATTCTAAAGAAAGTAACTTTCGGATAAGTTGAAGACAACCTATATGAAAAGGTTCTCCTAAAGGCTTATTCTATCTAAAGCAACTTCAGAATCGTAAAGCTCTACGATCCCCGGCAGCGGCGCCAAAAAAACTTGATGCCAGCCCAACGGTCGGGTCTCTTTAGCTCACCTTGGGAGTGAAACGTCCTTGTCGTCAGCAGGACTTAACCACCGCTTGGCTGGATCAGTGGGTTTTAAAATTTATAAAGAGCTGGGGCTCAAATTATAAATACTACCTACTACACAGGGTGAGTAAGCAGCAAGTATAACTCGAGGTCGTTCTTAAATCGGAGCGAATTGAAACGAAGCGATGCCAAAGATAGGGTTCACTTTTAGGATGGTTTTGTGCAAGTAGGTAGGTTTTTGGTGTTTTAGTTTTCTAATTTAATTAATTAACTACGTGCAGTAAAATAAAAGATAGAGGAGAATCGGTAGCTAGGTAGACAGATAGAGAATTGCGGCAGTTGAAACTTCGATAATCGGTTGTCGGGATGATGCTTATTATAAAGATAATTGGGGACATTTTCAGTTAATAGACAAATGCATTATGGGTGTAAACACTAGGTCCCTACTTATTCTAGTTAATTACCAGAATCCGTATGTCACTGAGCACCTAGGTTATCGTGATTCTGATCAGAACAGGCTGCTCAACCCCCCCACACTGTCTTTTGGACCAGTGACCCTTGAAGGGTGCAGGAATAAGGTAACAGACTGCCCATTGGGTTATTCTGACCGTTCTTAACACCTAAATGTAAATGCCATCTCCTAAACATGTTCAGATCATTACTTTGTTATTCTAAACTATCAGTTTTGTAGAGTCTAGGGGTTTTAAGAACTCTGAACCACTGCTGGGCTTGACTTTCATCACTAGACTCATTCCTTACGTTCGATTAGTTCAATTACTTCTGTCATGATCTAGACTCTCCTTTGCAATCAGTCATTCAACCCTAGGAACACCAACGGTGTACAATGCATACTCATTCCACAGCGTACCACACTAGGCACCGTTCACGATGTACTACACTTAAACAGTTCCACAGATCCACGTAACCAGGAATATGTTGTAGCTTTTATCCCTAGGTACAGGTACGGTGTACTATGTCGAAATGTTTCCATAGCTTCAGTTCCAGGGGTGGACAGACGGTGTACTGTAACATTTCCATAGTTATATTGGTTCCTAGGCCATATTCTAGGGTCTCTAGGTAGTCCACAGTGTTGGCACATACGGCTATTTCTGGAGCTTCCACGTTGTACTCCACCAGTGGTGTTTCCAAAGCTATACTCAGTATTTCAGCCGAATTACAGTGACAGACACGGCTTCGTACTATAACACAGATAACTTCCTACTGTACCTAGAGGTGATCAAGTTCTAAGCCTAAAGTAGCAGTCACGCGAAGGACTGGAAAGGGTGATCCATAACTAAGTCTAGATGCATGATAAGTTTTAGACATAACAAAAATAACAATTCCCAATTATATAGTTTTAAAGATTAATTCAACATCATCCCTACGTCTAATTATCTACATTTCAACAACCGCAACAGCACACTACTCAATAAGCATGGCAATAACAGTAACATACATCATACAAGCAGGCAGAAATAATTCGGACATAGTATAAGTATGAAAAGATAGATATCACCAGTAAATTGAGCAGCGTAACGGCTGAAAAGAAAGACAGAGTCTTGCACCAAGAATGCTTTTATTACACCGTGATTACAATACAAGCTTCCTTCTCTCTCTACTGCTAACCAACTAACTATCTCTCTCTCTAGAGACGGAGAGCTCTAGAGAGAGAAACTATCTAAACTATCCTAGAGAGAGAGTAAAACTATGAAAACGTAAAGAAAACGAAGAGAATTGGAGTGTGAGAGTGTTGGATGGATGAATTGTTGGATTGTGTTGAAAATGTGGAAATGAGGCTTCAATATATAGGCAACACACAACCGTATCCGTAGACCGTATCCAAACCTTCAAATGCACAACCGTATCGTAAACCCGAATAAAAGTCTGATTTTTATTGACCAAACGCACGATACGGTTGAGCTAGGGCAAATACGGTTGAACTGGACCGTATACGGGAGAGCATAGGGTGAATACGGGAGAACACAGGCCGTATATGGCTGTGCTAGGCCGTATACGGTCTAGCTAGGCCGTATACGGTCTGTGCTAGGCCGTATACGGTCTAGTTTGGCCGTATACGGTCTAGCTCTCCCGTATCCTGATTCCTCGGTTCTTCGTTCCTTCGTTCGGGCGTAACTTCTTCGTCGTTTATCCGTTTTGAGTGATTCTCACGCTCACGGTTTCGTAATTTCCTAACGAAGAAAATGACATAAGTTAGAGGTCCTAACTCGGAGTGTAGCTCAAGATGCATTAAAATGAATGAACGGAGGTACGGTGAAGCAGTTTTGCCCTGTTTCTTACATTTTTTATGCCATTTTCAGTGATTTTACAAACATCAACTCCGTTTTGACTTAGTTAACAAAACTTTATGAATAATGTTCTTTTGAGTGTGTTTTAGTTAACTTTGTGCCTAAAATGTGGAAGATAACGTACGTAAAAACATGACTTTTTACGTGTTATCAACTGCTTTAGGCTTTACCTCTACACCTGTGCGCCCCTTTCAGATGGGACCTGATCCCGCTCCGCACATTCCACCATGGGATTTATTCCCATCTTGGAGCTTGACTGCGCAGGACCACCCCACTTTTATGGTCCCACTAGAGGAGGAGACTGCTGCACTGGACGCTTGGATCCAGGACCCAGAGGATGGTGCTGCATCTCCTGTCTATACCATCGAGGAGTCAGCATCTCCTACATCGATCGTGGAAAACACGATCTTTATGGATGATGACTTCACCGACTGGGAGGCGCTCTATGCTGACACGGATTAGCTACTTTTAGTTATTATTATTTATGTTTAGTATTAACTCGTATTAACATTTGTGTCTTATGAAGGATGTGTACTATGCAAAATTGAAAATAGAATTTGCGGAACAAGTTCATTCTTAATGAGCCTGGTCCATCTCCAGCAAATTCACATACACTTGAACCTGGTCCTTTAAATCCAGTGGCATCACACGTAGCGCAAGGAAGTATCTTTTCTAACCTTACTTTGCTTGAACCACACAAAAATTTTAAGAAAAACTCTAAGTGTGGGATTATTACCCACAAATGGAGAATAACTCTGAAAATATTGATCCGTATTAAAACTTTAAGTGTGGGATTAACCTAACTTAGAGAACATTAGGGACAATGTTCTTTTAAGTGTGGGATAGTAGCAGTAGCATTCACTACTGTATTGCAACATAAACGTTTGATCAAACTTCTTAGCAAAAACTCATATTTTCAGCAAAAAATTTTCAAAATTTTTCATGGAAAGCCCAAAAAGGGTATTTTCGGTCAACAAAAATCCGAATGGTTTGGCAAATCGACTACGACAGGTAAAACTCTTTGGTAAATTTCCAAACTGAGTTTCAAACAAGCAATCGCATGACTAGGCACAAAACCACCAAAATTAAGTGAGGAATTTTGAGCCATGCAAAAGCATTCACTTTAATGCTTCACTTATTCATTTGTGAGTGTGCCGATGTATGCCTTCTTGAGTCAGAACTTGCTCGATGAATGCAATTCGAAACTATAAAAGTGAGCGTCATACGTGACGAAGGTGCAATTAGAGGATCTCGACATTCACTAGGATAGAACCCTCTCATAAAACCCCCCGTTTTCAAGACTAACCCTGCCAATGCCTATTTTTGGTATTGAAGATCATTTAGAAGACCTGTTGATCCTTAACCTTTTCGTTTCAAATACTCACTTCAAAAAAACCAACCCTTTCTTTACATCTCTTGGCCATAGCCTAAGTTTCTGTTCTGTCAGCAAAACATTGCAAGAAACGAAGTTCTACAAGGACTCCAAAACACAAACAAGCTGCCGAAGGAATCAAAAAGCTAAAAGACCTAAGGATCATTTAAAGCCGAGGGGAATGTTATTCAAAACAAAAAGAAGGCTCTCAAAGAGAGAAATTCATAAAGAGGTACTATCTTAAAACATCAAAGCCAAGTCATCACAGACAACTCTTAGGCTATATTAAAATCCAATTCAAACCACCTACCAAAGTCCTTATCCCATACGCCATCTTCACCCTCTTACGAATGTCTAGGGATAATTAGCACCGTCCTCACTTAAGTATTGTAGATTTGATTCTCGATCAAGTTTATGACAACGGAAGAGCTACATGACTGGCCCTGAGTGATTTAGAAGTTAGGAAACCCGATACACTTGAGTGAATTGAGTGATCACCTGTGAGGGCCCCAATCATGTATATCTTACATTTATTAAGATTGAAAAGAAAGCTTGCTAGAACCAAAAGTTTGGGGGAACATCAAGGGATGGAACTTCGTCCGAAATCTTTTTACCAATCCTGCAGGAACCAAAGTTCTCCGAAATACGAAGACACCCCTCCAGCTTTTTCCAGATTTGATGAAAACTTGCTTGAGGACAAGCAAAACTCTAAGTGTGGGATACTTGATATCGCGTAAAAAGTCACGTTTTTACTACCGATATCTCTCTCATTTTGGAATGATTTTTGCCATATTAACTCAAAAACAGCACAAATCAGTAACATTATGCCAAGATGGTCAAAACGAGGTTGCACGATAAAAATCAAGCAAAACGGCCGAGAAACGAAGATTCCACACACGTTTGAAGATTCAAGTCTTAAAAATGAGATTTCAAGACTAAAGTGCCCTCCATCAACATCCAATATTTCCAAGATGTTCGTTTTTAAAATTTGAATCCAACAGAAGAAGAATCAACCAAACGGGTGAAAAATGAAGATTTCGCGCTCGCCGAAAGATCCAAATGATCCGTACGCAATATCTGGAGCTAGGGACCTCATTTTAAGGCATATCCTATGTCAAAATCTTCGTTTTTGAATTACGAATCCAACAAAAAAATAATCGACTCAAACGGACGTATAACGAAGGAAACACGCACGAATCGAGAAACGAAGCAAAAGATCGCGCAACGGGCGGGGTGGGGCCCACCGCCGCCGGCCACCCTACCCCCGACCCGGTTTCCATTTTTGGTAACTTTTGGTACCCGGTGAGGCCACTTTTCGCGTTTTACGGTACCCGGTTCGCCTACTTTTCGCGTTGTACACACCACTTTTGGCTAGTCTTTCTAACATGCACCTCAAGACCAACTTATGCTAATGTGAGCCAAAGCTCACCTATAAAAGGAGGCTTTAGGTTCATTTGTAAGACACACCAACATATACACACTTTCTAGCATATTTCATACTTTCTCACCATCCATTCTTTTCTTTCTTTATTGTAATACTTCCTTGGTTAATTAGACTAGCTAATTAACTAGTCAAGGAAGATTTGTACGGAGGTGCTCCGGGACGCATTTGTAGCTACGAGTTATTGTATTTCTTTATCAGGTTTTAATCTATCTTCCATATTTAATTATGTTCGTTCCTTCTTTAATAAATTTAAATATGTATGCTAGAATTGCCATGATTAGCTAAATAACTCAATTGTCTGCTATGATAGTCGTTTAGGAGAGATTTAAATATGTGATTATATTGAATGCTATGAGATTGCGGGTGTTGTGTATTATGAATAGATGTAGGAATCGAATCTTTATCGTTTATCTACCCAACTCATGTTGTGACTAAAACCTTATCCAAAAATGAACGTAGCTAACTCATAGGGTACAGGTCACTTAGTTATACTATGTTTGATTGAATCGTTGAGCTCGGCATGGCCGGTGTTCTCTAGACTAAATTAGGATCCAAGAGACACGGAATATGGGAATAGAGGTAGATTAAGATTTAATTCGGACAGACGGTATTTTTGAGACAACTTTTGGAATATCCTCGATTTAATTAATACATTTGTATGCTTAGGTTTAACTATTGTCTCGATTGTCTTATTGCATGTTCTTGTTTGATCGTTGCCTTAGGATTATCGTACTAGTAAAATACACCTAGCCTTAATTGTTGTGAAATAACATGACGGCCCCTATTCAACTGTTCTTCGATATAGTACTGGAAATGCTTATGGCAAAGTACAAACGTATGGAAGTCGAGAACGACCGAAGGTAGTTGTGTTATGGATCAATTAACAAACGTATTACTTAAGTTTCTATTTGTAATATAAACCACCCCTGTCTTGTTACATACTTGAGTAATGTTGATAATTCATACGAATAAGTGATGACATCTTATCTGACCGCCTAGACCAGTTCTTCCAACTTATTCCGACGAGGGTAAAACCCGTTTACGAGATTGTTTATTCAACAAACTGTGCCATGATTCGGACGTCTATGATGACCGAGATTGGGGAATAGGATTCGAGATTAACTGTCAGATAATATGGACATGCATTTGAGAGAACTTTCGGTGTATGTTTTAATATATTCTGCAACCCACGTGACATTCTATTTGCCTGATTGTGGACACCTCCGCGTTAGCCCGATAGTAGGATTGTAGCAATAACTCACATTAACTTATGAACTTATCCTCATTAGAACTCTTCACACTTTAATATCACCTGAACCACTTCATAGTAGACAATCGCTTTTAACTGCTGAACGCCCGAAGTAACCTCCATCTCCATTTCTGATTTAATTTAGTTTAACCTTAGAATAGAAAACCCAAAATCCAAACCAACTCTCTTCCGCCCTAGCTAAATTCATAAAAGTCTCTAAATTCTCCTAGTTTCAATTCGTCGCGCTTTGAAGAACGATCCTAGGTCATACTTATCCTTGCTAGCCCTTAGATTAGCAATAATAGTAACCCTAGGCCCCAGCCTTATAAATTTAAAACCCACTGCTGGTGCCCGGATAGTCATCGTTAACGACACCGACCTGTTCGGGTGCCAACAGCGTCACTTCGACTGTTTGCTCTTTTCGATCGATCTGTGGACTTTCAAGCGCTTTGCGTGCAATCGGCCTCCGTGACCTTGTTCCTCTCACTCATACGCATCTTTAGGTATAATTTTTACCTTCTATATTTGCGTATTCATGATTTAATCGCTGGTTATAGGTTACGGGTTTTAGGGTTTTCGAAATCGCGAAAATTGGGGATCGATTTGTTAATGTTTTGTGTTAATAAAAGGTGTGTTTTACTCGTTTATGCTTTCCGCACCGTTTGGTTAAATCCGTTTGCAAAAACCCCAATTTGTGTTCTTCGTGATTTCTGGGATTGAACAGTGGCACGATGATCTTCATCGTTGCGTCACTTCAAGCGTCACTTCCATAAGTGACGCTTACTGGTAATTTGCTGAGTTTAACGTCACTTATACCGTCACTAGCTTAGTGACACCTTTATGCGTCACTCTAATACTCTTTCACTTATAACGTCACTTCTTTAAGTGACGCTATTAGTGTCGCTATCCTTACCCGTCACTTATTAACTGACGCATACCCGTCACTTGTTTAGTACCGCTTGAATGATACATGTTGTGACAACGTCACTTACACTAGTGACTCTTGCCATGCGTCACTTACATCAAGTGACGCACCCTTCTGATTTCTGATTTTATTACGGCACTCCTTAAGTGTCGGTTATGCTTAGGACGTCACTTCCTTAGTGACGCTATAAAATTAGAATTTTTTAATTATGTGTTTGAGCTTATTCTGTAACGATTTTTCTCGTGTTCTTTTACTGTTTATAGTTACAGATGGAGAATCTTCAGGATTATTATCGCCGAACAAACACCAGGCATAATATTGTTGCGTTTTTGGATTCGACGCACAAGAACTCACTTCCGTTCAGGCAAATGATTTCATTTCTTCGCAGATCCAGGATTCATCATGCTATTACAGCGTCTACACCAGTGTATATGAATCAAATTGAGGAGTTCTATGATCATGCGTTTATCAGAACTGAAAATGACACTCCGAGGATCGTCTCTACTATGTTTGGTCGTGAGATTGAGATTACACAGGATTCTGTTCGCCGTGTTTTGCAGTTTAATGATGCGCACAATATGCCGACTGCATTTGAGACAGCATTTATCTATGGGGGTCTTCAGAGAATGGGTTATCCTGTCGATCAGCTTACGGATTTTAGAAAACAGTATCTGTGCAGGGTTTGGAGATACTTAGCTTATATAGTTATTGTGTGTTTATCTCCGCGGAAAGGTGGATATGATGCTGCAAGTCACATGACTTTATCTTTGATGCTGGTGTTAGTTTATAACAAACCGTATAACTTCAGCGGTTATGTTTTTGGAAATATGGTGGAGAATGTTCGAGCGGGAAAAGAAAAATGGCTGTTATATCCTCGTTTCGTTCAGTTGTTATTAAATGATTTGGATTTGGGGATCGCTCCGGATCAAAGGTCGTTATTGGTTCCGACACCAATGCTTTTGCGTGTAGTCAACGACTGCAAGCTGCCACCGAAAGATTCTGCAGTTTTGCCTGATCGTGAGCTGTTCGGGCACGTAGTGAACGAAAACTACGTTGCGCCGCCTGAGGATGGTTATGAGGATATTGTTGTGCCTCCGGTAAATGAAGCTGACTTAGTTGATGCTGCTGTCGCTCAAGACTTAGAAGATATTGAGCAAGTTAAGGAAGTTGTGGCTGAGGAATCTGACGGTGGTCCGACACCACCTGACTCACCAGGTGATGTGCCACCTCAAGATGCTTTGGATGGAATTCAGATTGCAGATCCTAGACGCTTTAAGCGTATTTTGCGAAGGATATCTGCAGGGCGTGTTCATGTATCGCCAAATTAGGGCAAGCGACCAGCTGGGTCTTCTCCTTCATATGCTGATTTACCACATAGGAGATGCCAGAGAACAGGAATTAGTATTCAGGAACCTGGTCAGCAAGCTCAACAACGACAACAACAAGCGACGCCTGCGATGCTTCAGCAGTTCCTTGATCAGATAGCTCAGATGAATAAACGTTTTGATGATCAGGCTGCCGTGATTGAAGCTCAAGCTGCCCAAATAAAGGAATTGGAGATCAAGGCAGCTCAGGTGCATGATTTGAAGCTTGAATTGACGGACGTTAAGTCTAGGTTGTTAGAGTTGGAAGCGGTTACTGTTGTTTCGGGGGAGGAAGGTCAGAGAACCTTTGAAACAAATGTAACCCCTCCCCCAGAACCCGAAAATGTAAATCCAGATTCTATTAATGATAACATTGCTTTGGATTATTTTGTTGATGTTCCAGGACAACCGAGACCTATTTCGGTTGATTATTCAAACGTTAATCTCACATATCTTCAGAGTTTGGTAAATCTGGTTGATGAAGAAGACAGATCAGTTGATCCAGATGATATTGAGATGGATGCGGAGGTTCCGGGGCCAGATGAAGAGTATGTAGATAATCCGAATCAGGAACCGGCGCCTGAGCGAGAACCGGAACCTATTCAGAAACAACCGGCTCAACCTTATGATTTTGATGCATCAATCATTGAGTCTGATGATTCTGATGATGAGCAAGAACCTCCAACAGATACTACTCAGGAACAACAACCAGCTGCTAAATCCGTTCCTGAACAAGCACAATCGTCTACATCTTCAGATCGTCCAATGTTTCGAAAACTTAAGCCTAAATTGAAAATTTGTAAAACTTATCAGGTTCGAGGTGATTTGACTGGTTTGATCAGAAGTTGGAAATTTGATGAAGACAACTTTCTGATTCTTATCAAACGAAGAGATGGCGTACAGTATTTCAGGCCAAGATTCAACTGCATTAGCACATTGCCAAATGAAGAGTTGAATCGTCTTGCTCAACTGAACATTGTTAACCACACTGATGATTTTCGTGGTAACTTGTTTCAGAAGATTCTCAGAAAAGATATCTACAGCAAGAAGTATTTGTGGGTTAGACCAGAGCTGGGAGTTCGTTATTCATACAAGAAAAAGTTGGATCCAAGAACTCAGGAACCGATCGTGAAATATCATTATCCTCCAGCTGCGAGTTTGAAAACTGTGCCACTACAGTCTCTGCCACTTGATTGTCTCAAAAGATTACGATATTGGTGGTTTGATTCTGTTACTCAAGAAGCGGTTATTGAATATCTTTCTGATGAAGATCCGGTGATCGAAAAGGGTAATTGGAATCTATCAGCAAAGTATGGAAGGACTCTTCGTGTTTTTGATCCGATCAGCCTTATCAATCTGACGAAGAAAGATTTGAAAGCTCTTCACAAAAGCAAAATGGAGTATCGTCGATTTGATCAAGAAGAGGCCTCAAAGTTCGAGAAGGTGGTCGAGATTTGTATTCGAGTTGGTATTCATGCTGGTGGAGTATTTCCACCAGGTTGGGTTTAAACTGAAGATGTTTTGAAGACCAAGCTGAAGACACGGGGGAGTTTGTTGATGAATTTTAGTGTGTCTGTCAGTTGGTCTATCGAGTTGTAAGTGTCGTTAGTTAAGTTGAATAGAAAAGTCATTTTCATGTATAGCGACACTTAGCTTCTGTGTTAGGCGACACTTGCCTTAGTGTCGCATAGCGTCACTTAAGTAAGTGACGCATGAGGGCGGCGACATGCGACACTTCCCAAGTGACGCATGTCTGCTGATTTTGTTTTTGTATAAATACAAACCTACGGGTTTTCGGCTAGGGTTGACGAAACCCTAGCACCATTTGTCGACTAAGCACTTCTGTAAACAGTTCCAATACGAATTACAAGCTAATATACTCGTTTACCTTGATTGATTCATTGTTTTCGGTTTGAGTTTATTGTTTGTTCGTGCAATTGATTGTTTCCGCAAATCAATAATAGTTATCAGTCATCTAGATCCAAGGCTAAAGGGACTTTCACATTTTGATTTAATTACGGGCAGGTTGCCTTAACATTTGTTGAATACATTTATTGTTTATGACACATTGTTTCTCTGTTGGTGTGTATGCTATGACATGAACTGTCATTCGTGTTAATGACATCACAACGCATTGATACTTTCTATTTCATTTATAGTTCTATATATTGATGTGTTGTGATCCTATCATGGTTGCATTCCGTTGTTTCCGCTTTAGACGGGGTGTGACAGATTGGTATCAGAGCCATTGGTTATAGAGAATTAGGTGGATTGACCTAGACTATAACCTAGGACCCTTCATATAGATGCTATGCTAGGAACTATGTGTGCATTAAACGACGTGAACTCATTCACACTTTGGTTCTCGAGCAAGACATGCTCCATTGGTGGTTCCACACGTGCCCGTGTACCCGTTAGGGTTATGTAGACTTAACGGCATAGGATCATTAATGTCATCTAATGGTACTATATTGATCATGGTATCATTTCCTTATAATTTCGTGCCACTTTTAGATTTGAATACGTAGGAACAAGGTTGAACATTGTGATATGGGATTTGGTAATAAGTACATATATGGAAGGATACCCTAACAATTATGGCGGCCGACATAATTGCAAAGGTATCACGACATTTATGTGTTTATATGACCATATTCGAGTTGTCCAATGTGTGGCCTTCAAGTTGCGTGACGATGTAAAAATCTCGACTCTACCTGCTTGGTAATCATGATCTTTGGTTGTTGGTTGGTGCATACATTTGACACTATCCAAACTGATCATTTATTCTAAACTCATACGTACTCGAAATCGTAGTAAACATGCCGCCAAGACGTTCTACTCAAAATGCTAAACGTGAAACGTGTCGGGAGCGAAATAAGATAAATATAAAAGTGTAAATCGTGTACTAAGTAAACATCAATCTAAGACATGGAAACCGTATCGTGAGACTAATAGACGTGGATAATAACTCGCTAATGAATAACCGTGCAAAAACTCTATTAAAATCATTACTCACTTGAACCAAAATAATTGGCTTACTATCCCTCTAATTCTTTGGACATAATTGCATCTTGATTTTTTTCTTGGAAACTTCTAATTTCAACAAAGTATCATGCAATAGTCTTTGCCTTTCTAGACAGTGAAGCGTTCGCTTACTTGACCACTTTTACCCCCCTCGCAACGAAATTTTCAAATCCCTTTTTGCAAAGCTAGCCCAAGATCTTGGTATCTTTTGAAAATGCACTCGATTTTTCGTATTGCTTAGCAACTTCACCTCTATATGATAAAGGCTCCAATGCCTCGTGCTGCAACTGAATAAGACCATTCTGAACATGTACCCAATCTCAGTTTTATAAACTATTTGACTACGACTTCCTTAAGAATTTAAGTCAATCTAAAACATACCTACACCATATTCTCTGCCAATATAACGATTGTAAATCAGATCGATCAAACTTTTTCCTAAAGGGTCCTATTATGAACCCCACTAGTTGATGTATTGGTAAATCAAAAAAAAAAACTTGGTAATAATTCTCAAATTCTACCAACCTCTATTATCTATACTACTTTATATAAAGGGGGTTTGAAGAAGAATGATAAGTCTACCTATTAGATGGCCCTCTCAACTAAAATATCTAACCATCCGCGATCAATTTGATTGTTAAATGATGCCTCAAAATTCTCCTACTAAAATCTTTGGTACCCAAAATAATTTATATCGTTTTGAAACTCTTTATGTCTTGGAACACGTAGTCGCGTAAAATAAACTGTTGAAATAAATTTTATTACCATCCAAAATTTAAAATAAATCAAACTATATAATATAATAACCTCCGTTGCTTTTAATGTTTTACAACTAAAAATTTAGTGATTTAAACTTTGTGATGTATTTCACTTCTACATGACATATCACCGTATAAGCTCTTAAAGGAAAATTCACTTATAATGTTCGTATAAAATTGGAAAAATTCATGGTTATAACAATTCTACGATAGACTCAAATAACGAGACAGATGTTGAATTTGAGATTGACATACTTCCAACTCCAATGATAAAACCACTTCCTTGCATCATGAAATATCACGAACTTAAACAAGGATAACTTTTGGTTAACCCTAAGTCAAAAAAAAAAAAATTGCAAAATCAGAGAGCTTTCATAATCAACGAAAACAACTCACCGATGAGTTGGACAAAGGAAAATCAAGAGGAAATCGTGTGGTTAACACGTTAATATGAATTTACACTAAAGCACAATTACAAAGTGAAACTCAAGACATATGTGAGACAAATCGATCGATGGGGAATCAATAGGATATTTCACATAAGGCATTGGCCTTAAATGCAAATATGGAATACATAATATCTCCAATTAATGTTCTTTCATTCGCTACATCGTTACACTGTATTTAAAGGATATATTATTAACCTTATCAAATTGATCCATAGAAGAAGACTACTCCAAACAAAGAGCCAATTCTGCCTTCAAACGGAGCCAAGTTCTAATTATTTTTGACATCAAAACATCACCGAAGCTTGGGCTAACCAATACATTTCTTTCACCAATTGTTATGACTATTTCCAAACAAAAAAAAAACACCGCACGAGCAAAAACGGGATACGCTTGGTAGAAAACTTTCTAGGAATAATATAAAAAGACACGAAGGAACCAGTAGACAAGATGAAACATGTGGTTCGGCACTAACCTGCCAACACCCACCTCAAAGATTCTTCTCTATCTGTACTCCCTCTTAAATAATTTAAACAATTTTTGAACTCTAAGGCATCACTTATTAAGATGACCTTTGTATACTACTTCACACCGTAAACTAAACAGTATTGATGACCATCAACAACAACTATTATCATTCATTCATACTATGGTTAGCTATCAATTTTGATCAATATCACATTCTCCGTATCTGCTTACCTTTGCATAGCGCGAGTATGTAACTAGCTCTTAAGCAAATGAATTCCGATGCGAGAGAACGTACACTATGAGATTAACCCTAATCCAAGCCACTCAAATTTTAGGATAAAATCTAAGTTCACGGTAAGTAAACTCTTATAAACCTCACAAAGAGATATCCTTATATGTATAAACTCTTCTTCCTTTGGTAATATTATGGACTGATTTTCTTTGGCGACACAACCCTTGTAAAATTATTATATTTTTGCTCTCATCTACGAATGTATCATCAACAACTAAAACACAATAGATTTAACAATCAACAAACTCACTTATATTCGTAACGGACTAGAATTTAACATACAATACACTTAGGACAAATTGAGAACATTATAGAAGTTTAAATCATTGAGACTCATTTTCGCATAATTTAAATTTCATTACGTCAAGTTGAACCTAACGGTGATTGTTCCACATTAAATGAAAATTTTCAGTGTAGGAACTTCATACAAACTCTATAGAATCAACAAACCGTACACTAGTATAAAGAACAAATATTTTTCACTTATTTGGTCAAGACCATTCCTTAATAATTGTCTATTCTTCCACACCTATATTTCAGCTGCAAGTCAAGTATGCGTGAGCCGCAAGTATGGCTTGCTACACAACACAAATAAACTTTGATAAATCAAAGTCTAGTACAAAACAATGGGAATTAACAACACGAAGGGTACGAGAGAAACATCTTACGTATTACCATCATCATTTGTAACACAATACTACATTTTGGTAAGAACTCCTTACTATTCCTAACTAACAAAACAACTTTTCATCCTTAAACTTTTATGTGAAACATATATAAATCCTCATGGTGAGCGAAGAACCGATAAATTTAAACTCAAAGATATTCGGATTGTCAACAATTTTTCCTCGACATATAGGAAACCTATTTCGGTGAGAACTTTTAGTTGTTAAATTTCCATAACGTGCGTGACATAGAACCGATGTCCTATCTTTAGAAACGACGACTTGTTAAATCAACTTCAAGGTTCGCATAAATGTTCAAACAATCGATATTCGAGCAAACTATAAATTTAATTAAGGAATCACGGGGAAAGCTATACCAAGGATGACGTTTAGGATTATATGTGAGGTGGTTATGTCTTTCACTCTAACCATTGCGTTGTGGTATCCATGGGATTTGGAATCATGAAAGAATCTTTTGGATGTTGAGATCACGTCATTTGCAAACACCAACTTCTTTTACTTTCTTAACGGACCGAACAAATTCGTATTATACATTTCACTAATAGGTTCGGTAACCTATCAGTCGAAGGGATGGATGGAGCAAATGGAGTTCGCAATACATAATCAAGTGATGAGTCTCTTATGGTGTCACACAAACTACACATAGTAATGTGTAGCGGAATAAAACCGAGATGAAGTTTAAAACAACACTTTGTCATATAACCAATAAGGATACGACATAACGTTAGGCGAGAATTCAAAATCAATAGAAACGAGAGGATCATAAGAAACTCAAAAACCATGTCTATTTCATAATAACGTTTTCAATGATAATTTCGATTGAATTTCGGGACGAAATTCCCTGAACGGGGGGATAATGTGACAACCGTCACGAAACCGTTATCATAGTTCAATCCGTAAAAACTCATTTTTCATGTTAAGGCTCATATCACGGATTTCTTTACATCAAAATATTCGTTTTCGAAAAATGAATCCAACATAAAAAGAATCTCACACATGTAATGAAAAAGATACGAGGCTAAACGTAAATTCATTAATTATTGGAAACTATACGATTTATTAAAACTACGCGAAATGCGAAAGTAATTGGATTGGGATCATTTATTCTTAGACCGTGTGACCCGAGTTTTTCTTGTGTGTCTTCCTTGTTTGGCCCAACAATCGACCCAAAGCCCCTCTTTATTTTGGTGAATCATTCGGCCCAACCCAACCCAACCCAACCAACACAACCCTAGAACTATAAAAGGCATCCTAAAACAAACCCTAACATTTTTTCATCACCAAAATCGTCCATGTTGCTGCCCTAAAATTTCAGTCACGAACATAGGCCGATTTGACCCATTTTCGTTGGTTTTCAGGCTTCGGTCAAAACTATAAAGTTGTAGATCTCGATGTTTTACGTAAACATGAGTGGTTTCGGCCTTTGAAACGCTCTAGATTATTTTATAAAAATTATTTTGTAAACTGCTGCTGTGGGTGACGAATTTTCAGAAACTTTGGTAAGTTTCGATTCTATAATCCTCATCTACGTTTCATCTAATCTCAAAAATGAATTCTAAGGGTTTATAAACTCAATGTTTAAAGATCCTAACGAAGATTCTCGTGCGATTATTCGAAAGTTGGTATTATTCTTATCCGATTTCCTTCGTTAACATTCGATTTCGAGTGATTCGTTATTATTGTTTTTATTCGGTTCAATTCCATTGTGTTCCGGGTAAATGAAATGGTTAGGATATTGATAAGATCAGTTCATATGATGGTAGAATTAAGAGTTTTGATTTTGGTTGCGGTTTGGATTGATTATATGAATGTTTAGGGTTGATTACTCAAAACCCTAATCTGTCCAGATTTGTGTTTCGGTTTGGGAAGCTTGTAACTTGGTCATTTCATGGTGATTTTAGATGAAACAGGAGTCTAAAGTTAAGTATTTTGAGTCTATTTTCAAATGACATTGGTTTCATGGTTAAATGTTGAGTATAAGTCAGTCAAAATGATTTTATAAGATTGTGTGTCAATTCTGAGTTCTTCGGTTCCAGATTTCGGTTAGATTGTCGATTTTTGAAATGTACCTTAAACTAAGGATTAGGTCTTGAAATTTTTACTAAAGTGTCTTTAAGGTGTTAAATATTTTCTGTAAAAATATTATAACCAATTGAAGTCTCTAAATATTTTAAATAAATTATAACTTTTGTGAAGTCAGAAAGTGTTGTTGGTTTAGAGCAGTTCATTTTGGTGAATTTTTAAAAATAGTAAAACACAATATTTCATTTTGGAAAAATTACAGATTATTCTAAACATATTGAAATGTCATTGGTTAAATTTATAGAGTCAAATAATTCCATTAAGTCATGTTTAAAAATTCATGAAGTAGTACAAGAATCTAGACAGAATCTGAAATACACTATAGGATTGATATTGAGGTTTGGAAGTGAGGAAACTTATGTAGAAATGACTTGGACTTGGGATACAATGGAAGGACATAGATGTGTCTAGGTGGTAACCTATATGTTATACATTCACTTGTAGATTACGATTATTGGGTGGATTCATTTAAGGGCGATACTTACTTTGGTATTTAAGGTGAGTTTTGCGGCCCCATTTTCTTTACTTATTTTCCGTTGGGGGAAAAGAATGCTCAAACTGATTTCAAACTATTTTCTTATGCTGTGTAAACTATCTGATTTTCTGATTTGGATATTATGATTGAATAAGTGACATGCTGATTGTTGTGGACTGATTGTTGATTGTTCGGATGAGTCTTGTGTCTTGGGGACCATGACAACACTCCATATTTCTTACTAATACGGATATGATTATTGATAGTACTATCGGACGACAGTCCCACTCTTGTGATAGATACGTTATCCTTGAGTGAATATTATCCAGGAACGGAACGGATTGCTTATGGTGGATGAATTGGTTATCTTATGTGCTTATTTCATATCATATGTCCTACTTACTTATTGATTATCACAGCAAACTGTATTTTCTCATGTGTCTTATTAAACCTGCGAAACTCACCAACCATTGTGTTGACGTTTTTGAGCATTTCTTTTCAGGGAAAACTAGTGGCACTAAGATCGAGGACAAGAAAACTTAGTGGACCTGTTATGTTGCATTAAGTAGTGCTGCAGGACTTGTGATACGTTTGTTGCTGACATTTTGATTTAATTACGGGCAGGTTGCCTTAACATTTGTTGAATACATTTATTGTTTATGACACATTGTTTCTCTGTTGGTGTGTATGCTATGACACGAACCGTCATTCGTGTTAATGACATCACAACGCATTGATACTTTCTATTTCATTTAAAGTTCTATATATTGATGTGTTGTGATCATATCATGGTTGCATTCCGTTGTTTCCGCTTTAGACGGGGTGTGACATTATTTTATATAACATGTCGTTTTCTACTGTTCATAAGGGGTGGGATAGTCATTTTGGATTAGATTTTATTGTTATATATTAAAGATGTGGCAAAACAAAACAAAAGGTATTTGTGGCTCAGCTGGTTTTGGTGGAACTTTCTAACCGAGAGGTCCAGTGATCGATACCTACTCTTTTCATTTTTTTTTTTTGGTTTGTTTTGAGATTTGGTGCTTTCAACTAATCATTATTTATATATTTATATTTTATATATTAACAATAACATGAACATAATTACTAATTATTAATACAACTTCATTTTCAATCATATATCAAAAGTTGTATACAATCTGTTAGGTTTATAATTTTATATTTTATTCAAACATCAAAGAAAATTATATTATTTAATTTTATACACTATTAAAAATAGTTACTTATGAATAACTTTATCTAAAAATAATAAGGAAAAATGTACACATGTTGTGAAACAACCAACCAATTAGCTAACGATAAACACAATATATAAATATATCGATGTAATGTATAAGAACGCAAAGAGAGAACTCCATTTATTCATTGATCATGATCCTTCGATTACATATGAGTCTCTATTTATAGGACTCGATTATCAATAAGTACAAAGTATACCAAAGGTTTTAGGAGTTAGGTAATATGGATAGCCACAATTTAATATATTTATAACACTCCCCCTTGACTATCCATTACTTAAAAGAATATGTCTCGTTAAAACATTACTAGGAAAAACCCAGTGGGGCAAAAACCTAGTGAAGGAAAAGAGAACATAATTCTTTCTATACGCTTGGGGATGCCGCCTCGTTAAAAACCTTGCCTGGAAAACCCAATGGGACAAAACCATGGCGAAGGGAAAAAGAGTGCAACGCGTATTTATTTCTCCCCCTGATGATCACATCACTTGAACTCCACGAGACCGTGTCCTCCAATATCATGAACTAGCTTGCATTAATAATGAGGTAATAAGTGTCTTGCTAAACAAGTCTTTAATGTGCTTCTTGAACAATAACATCATCACCTGTGAATATTTATTTGACTTTATTTGACTTTGATGTACCACCCTGTATTTTCAAAAGATACTAAACTAGCCTCAAATGTGTTAGTATAACATAACTTATACCTTCTAAACCTTGAAGGTTTCAAAACGTGCATTATACTCATTCCCATAAAGTCTCGTTAGACTTGAGACATATCTTGCTAACAAATTTTGAGAAGTCCGATCACATATGACTAGCAAGATATACTATTGTTTTTATAGTACTCAAACTTTGTAATTGTAAACAATATGTCATCTTTCGAATTTTGAAATATTCTTTGTCAACCAAAACTAATTTACAATCATGACAATGCTCAATAAATATGTGTTGATCATTAAATTATTTTATCACTCTTTCCATATGGACTTTGTGATATGTAACAACCACCACAAAGATTTAGATTTTCACCTTTTAAGATTTTTCATTTCAAATTTCTCCATAAATACAATTTTGTTAGAAAGAAATTCTAAAGTACCAACTTAACATAGAGCATTCATGTATACGGAGTACTAGCTTATAGCATAGTCAGATCCATATCTCTTTATATATAGATATGGTAAACCACAATCAGATTTATAGTATTTTGTCAAATATTTATTAAGGTGGTTATACCATATATGCCTCCATATGATTATGCTCAATTTTCTATCACGCTTTTTCCAGGCATGTTACATGCTCGAGCATTTTCTGTCTTTTAGGCAATCATATGACATGCTTAGAACATCTTATATGCTCTAAGGAATCTAAATATCACATGAGATCGTATTATTCATTACGCGAAAAAATGCATTGCCAGTTATATCAATATGTTCTTATGCATACACCACGAGATAATTATTACTCATAATCTCTTCTCAATACTTGTGAGTTCATCACACTAGCATTTACGCATCATAATTCATAATTTATGTTTGCTCAATATAGCTTCACAGTACACATATTGATTAATGTCAATTTTTGGTTTGCACCTTCATATGTATGAACGATTTCATGACATTTCGTGCGTCTTTTTATATTGGCCAATCATTTATATCATTTCAACCTCTCGCAAGTATGCTTTCAAGATCCTCACCATCTTTTATGACATATAGAGCTGTGATATATAAAAGTACTATCGACGTCGATTTAATTTTTGTTCCGATTCCATAAGACATGATATAACATATTAAGATCTCTTTCTTACTCAGGTACCCGAGATTTATAATTGAACCATCATGTCTAGTGTCCTTCTATGACACTCCTTTGGGGTCATTAGTACCTCGATTTGACCATCTTAATTCTTTGCTCCTTTATCTTTCGAGGATTTTCCTTTGGAATCGACTATTCGGCCACTTTGCCATAAATTCATTACCATTCCTAGGTGGTCTTTCTAAGATACAAATTTTAATAGGAGCATTAGCAGCTAGTACAAGGGACCTTGTCACTTTAACTTAATATATCGGGCAATTGTTAAATTGGAGTTATCATTTGAACTTCAAATTTTCAATCGTGAGGATCGATTGATAACTCGTTCAATTCCAGCTGCTTATCCTCCCCCTCAACACATATTTTCAAACACGTTTAAAGTCCCATCATTGTACATTGTGATGGATCAACTAAAATACGTACCACACGACTCAAAAGTTCTTAAATGGGAGACTTATGGTTTATTATCAACAAAACCAATTATAATGAGGAGGAATAATAATTTTTCAGGCTCGATGCGAATTCATATTTATTGCATGTCACTATCATGACCCCATAAAATAAATTTTTCTAGCTTTTGCTCTCATCATAATCACTGTTTTAAAAGCAAATTGTATGAACTACTAGATGTTCAACGGTTATTTGCAATCAATTAAAGACACTTAGTAAGTGTTTCACCAAGAAAAACAAATAGTATAATCTGGAATAACGTGCTCGTAATGATCAATATTGCTCGAGTCATAAATGACACAAACCCCAGGCTGCGACTTTTAGGATCAGTTAGACGATGCGCATCGATTTAAATAACTAAATGGTCCATTATGGGACATGTAGGCCACCTACAAGTATCCCCTTTTATAATTTCCAGATTTTGTAGGTATTACGATACCTGGTGACTGATCGGTGTTGAGAGTAAGCTAACATGCAAAATCATTACATTGAAGAAATTTTAAGTTCTTCAAAGTATTACCAAATTATTCAAACATAATCTCTTTTCTTTCGCATCATCGCTGACCGGGATGGTCTGACCGGTCATGACCGTCGATATGAATAATCATGCTATAAATACCTTGTACATGATCATATATGCCTCAACTACACCCACTACTAGAAAACTTTCTTTTAGAGACGTTTTTAGCGACATCCAAATTGACGTCGTTAAATTGCGACAAGCTTAGCGATACATTTAGCGAGATACGTGTCGCTTATGTCACAAATGACATCGCAAAAACATGGGACTTCACAAACTTAGTCGTTAAATGCATCGCTGATTTTGCGACATCTTTATACATGTCGCTAAAATTGACGCTGAATTTGAGACGTCTAGGAACATATCGCTAAGTGTGTTGCCAATATTGGAGACATTGCTCAACTCACCTCTAAGTATGTCGCTAATCTTGCGACTTAGTCAATCACATCTCTAAACAAGTCGCAAAATTTTTGAGACTTCAAAGCTTATATGGTACTCTGCTTTCAAAAGGAATGAGATACACAATTTAGACTTCTATTTTTCTCTGTATATTAAAACTTAAAACTTAACTTTTTAAAAAATTTAATGTGACTTAGTTGATCGTTAACGCTAATAGAATAGAACCTATACATGCATGTCTATGCTATATTTTATTTTACACATATACTCCGTATAAATGACACTGTAAGTCTGTAATATGGAGTAAATATAATAAATAAATAATATATAATAAATAAATAAATAATACGGAGTATATATAAGTATATACAATAATCAATACCCCTGCCCTAATAATTAGCCTTCTGTGCCGACGATCCCGATCTCCTCAAATTAGTTCGATGACGATACCACCACCTGTACCGTTGATTAACCGCCACCCACCGTTGATTAACCACCACCGCACCGTTGATTAACCGCCACCGCACCATTACTCAACCGCCATGGCACCGTTACTTAACCGCCACCGCACGGTTGCTGCACCGCCGTCGTTCATTCAATAAAGTTTTCAGTCGTTCCTCGCAAAGCATCTATGACTGATTTCTTCAAAATGATGTGAAGTATATTAATCCAGAAGGTGCTCGTAACATCTTAAATTTTCAATCTCTCTTAATCTTCATCTTCGTGTTACTGAATTGATCTTATTACACAAGTGCGAGAATAATGGTGATGCTGTGCTTCCTGTTAGATTTACGAACGCTATCTCCTCCATTACTTCGAGATCTAAAGCAGGTACGAATTAATCAATTTACGTACATTTATTTGATTTAAAGAATTTTATATCACAGATCGATCGAATTCAATCTGTACAACTACAATCTCCGTTATAAGAAATCGTAATTCGTTTTGTAATCAGTTATTAAATCATGCTAATTAATTCGCTGTTCTACAGTCATTACTGCAGTTAGCAAATTTTTACTCAATTTCAAAGTTCAAACCCTAGCGGTCACAATTCTATTTCGAAATCGAAATCACTCTTTGATAGGATCGGACTTTGCTATGTGTTCCGAAATCGAGTATCTGGTTCCACAGAGGTACGTGATTGATTATTTGTACTTTAATGTATACATATATGTTGTTGGAATGTTTTTGTAGATCATTTATGTTAAGATTTTTGTTTATTGCTTTGCCTATCAAGTGTTTGCTGAAAGTTCTCAATGAATTTATTGTCTATCAAGTGTTTGTAAAAAGTTCTCAATGAATGCCTCTTTCTAATATTTTACATCTACTAATCATCCATAACATGGCTGCTGTTATCATCTTCTAGTTAGGTAATTCAAAATTTTAAGGACATTATTAATGTTAATGTTACGTGCATAAATAAAGTTACTATGTTTATGTACATAATTATTGTGATTTTAGTTATTAAAATAGTAACATATATAGTCTTTCGGCTTGTGGAAGCTTGGTGCTGTATTAGGATGTACATCATAATGACACATTGTGGTTACTTTTGCAGGGCCATTAACAACAGGAACAACAAAGTTTTGGAAGCTGTTGTACTGTCAAAGGTGAGATTGTGAGAATAAGGTAAACCAATTCTAAGATTTCTTGAAATGTGTGTCTGCATAATCAGATTGTAGGAGTATGTTACATTTATTTTCGACTGCATTTTTAATGTATGATACGCTATGATGCAGGTTGCAGTAGTTATAAGTTAAAGCCATGTGCTCCTTGAATAGTTTATTTGTCTGTACCAGGTATCAACTTTCATATCAGTAGCTCATATATGAAAACGTGCAAGATGTATCGAATTTGGATTCGAGTTCAAGTGTCTTTACACTTCTTAACTGTAGTGAGATTTCAAGTATCATTACATTTCTTAACTATAGTTTGATTTGATGATGAACTGAACCTGCAGACTTTTGGCATTTCTGATGCTTCTCTCGCCACTATAATATATCAAGGTCAGCTTATGTAAATATTCTTATTCGGCCAGTTTGAATGGTTATAAAATTCAATACACCTTTACTTGATTGATACAATTTTAAGTATATGGCAGTTACAAAATGATCAAATTAGGTTTACATTGCAGGCCATACAACATTGATGCTTAATCTTTCAATCCTTTGTAAAGATGTCTATGAAAGCCTTTATTCATATGCGGAAAGTTTAGCATTGTGGGAGGTACATGTTCGTTTAGAATTTGAGTTTGCGACCGCGTGAAGGCACAAATGGGATTAAAATACTGATTATGCTTTTGCACTTTTACAGGATTTTCTTGCTGTTTTTGAGAACGATGGTAAAGCTTTGAAGAAGATAAAATAATTTCATCCTCTACATGAGGCTGCTCAGGTAATGAGGCTAAGTCTTACGGTTATTATATGTTAAGTGTACATGTCAGCTGTAGTTTAAAACAAGTGCTTTAATATATGGTTAGTTGAAACCTTCAATCTGGCTTATTTCGGTTATATATGCAAATATATCAGACATTGTTATATTGACTCTGTAGTAACTCTATCATATTGCTACTGGTTGGAGGGGAGCTTTTATGCCAAACTAAGATATATGTCTGCTACACCTAAAACTATGAATACCCCTATATGTCAGTTACTATATGTCGTACTCTGTAGTTTAACAAATTCATGGTATTTATGAATTTTGGTAACATATTAATAAGGATCGTTAGTGGTCTGCTTTAGGATTATAGTAGTATCTATTAATTGCCAGATCTCCTATGCGTATTTATCGACCTGACTAAATAACAATAATCTACTAATCTTATTTTTATGTGCAGTTTTTTCAAAACGGGAACGACTCTCAGGTTATTCAAGAAGTGGAGATGACAGATGCTGACTTTAAAGTTAAAATGTTTCGATGCTTGGGTTGAAGTTGTAAACATTAATGTTTGATTTAGCTCAGTATGATGTTTGGTTTGTAATTGTAAACTTATGATGTTTGGGTTAGTACTTGAAAAATGAAAATAAATTGTGGTTGGTTTGATTTGATGTATAATAGCTTTGTTTAGCCGAGAAACCATAAATCGTTTAGCAGAATACATATCTAAAGAGGGCTTGGACATTTAAGACTAGCGACATGAGGCAATTAGAAAGGCGATATCTAAAAGAGTGGCGACATATATAGCGTCAAAAATATGTCGTAGTTAAGTACTTAGCGTCATAGATAGCGACGTCCATAACGACATTTTGAAAATTAGCGTCATAAGTAACGACCTCAATAAAGATGTCGCTACAAAATTGGCGACATATTATTATACGTCGCAACAGTAGTCGCTATTTTTGCGACGTATATATAGATGTCGTTAAAATCTGCGACTTTTCTATACCGACATGCCACTAGATGTCTCCAAACACGTCGCTAGCCTAAAAAACGTCGCTGATCATGTCGCTAAACATGTCGCTAAACAACATTTTTCTAGTAGTGACCCCTTCTCTTTTTGGTGTGTATAAATCGGTCTATCATCAAATTTTAAAGAGATTTTCAAATATCCAATATCAAAACAATAATCATATTAGCTTATAACATCGTTAAAAGGTACATATCGGTTTTACTTAATAACTTGTGAGGCACATATATTATGATAAATGAATCTCCAAACGAGTTTTTACACGTTCGCAAGACGTGTGTCATTACTGTGACACCCGGTCAAAAATGACCCAAAATTCGCTCCGAATTTAAACTTTTAATTCATGTATTTTATACACGCAATACCCAAAGTCTACAAGTATTATATATATATATAACATGGAACGGTTATTGGGAAATCGCATATAAACAAATCCGACAAAATGCGTAAACTAAAATACAAAAGTTGGTGACACAAGAATAATTAATAATGAAATTATTAACTACGAGTATTATTAATTTTATAATATTCAGATAAAACAAGTTAAATATACGTTTTATACAAAACATATTTTGCACGAACAGAAACAATTGTAAAACGTACCCAAAATGTCAAAATTATAAAAATTATATTTTTATCATTAATCTGAAAGTATTTGGAACATTACCTTAAAATATGAATTCGTAATTCAACTGAAATTTGGCACTCAATTGGATACGTGCAGAACTAAGATACAAAATATATAACAGTCAACAATGATTCAAATATTATTTTTTTCTGACTTTACAAAACTTATCTGGAGAACACCTACAAAATAAAAATATAAAATGTTATATTTTATATTGCTATAATTATACCCGTACACGAAATTAATGGGTTAAAAACCCAAACAATTATCACAAATTATAAAGATCTGGCGACATGCTACTGTGTCCACCATACCTCATTGAAATTATTGATCAATTCATTTTTATATTACTCCCTCCATTGTTTATTCTCAGTATACACACATACATACAACTTCAATAATTGAAGTTCATACAATTCTCTTGACTGGAAGGTTGAAGCATGAGGAAACAATATAGTCTTCATAGTTTAATAATAATAATAATCTTCATCGTCTTCATCAGTTAATCATCGTCACCATCACTGTATCATTTTCACACTGTAAGAAACTTTTCTACTTCATTCTTTCATAAAACTTTATTGTTATGTTTTGTATAAACTATATTATGATGTTTGAAAACAAAATAGAGTGATTGTACATGTAATCAAATCTATATATATCACTTGAAGATGAAGTTACAAAACCAAATTTTAGCTCTGTACAAAAATGTGTGAAACATACGAGCATTATAAACGTATAAAAATACTTGAAACAAATTGTAAGATGATATATACAACCTTTGTGAAAGATTGGAAACCAAAACATAACAAAAACAAAAGAAACCTTAAGTTTGGTAAACAACGATTTCTGGGCAGATTCTGTGATTTCGGAAGAAAAATCGTATAAAATCGTACGAGTAACGAAAACACATGAGACCACTTGGAAAATCTTCGTATTTATGTTATGAACAACTTTCATGAAGAAAGTTTTGGTTGAAAATGCACTGATTATGATCTAGTAACTAATTCGTAAAACTTAACCATTAAAAACGAGTTTCAGACAGCTATGATCACGATTTTTTTTAAAATAGTGTGGACGTCCAAAAATCATGAAAATAATACTGGAAGTAGGTGATATATGTGGGAACATCGTGTAAAAATTTCAGATTCCATCGATAAGTTTTGACCCCCGAAATCGAGCTTGAAAGTTGACCGAAAAACCGGAAAAACTGAAATGTGGACTGTTTTGGTGATACGTTAAATAACAACACTTTCGGGTTAACCACAAAATGCAACGACAATTTTTACGAACTCAAATAACATATTTAAGTGACATGTAAAAGTTTCAGGTCAAACCGAGCACGTTTGACCATGTCGATATAAACGAACGGCTCGAATGAGAAGAGCCGATCGGCTAAGTTTGGATACCGGGCCGAGCCATTTTGTTAAACTTAAAGTGATTTATATATAAGTGACGAATTAAACGAGACGAATGATATTAGTAACACGACAAATGGATTATCTCTATAGTCGACGATTATAATTTATATATATAGTTATATAAATGGATTACGACAATCGTATTAAACAAAGTTATTTTTATAACAAATGTACTTATGTTTTTTTTTTAAAACATAAACAACAACGATAAACAATACATATATATACGCGACATTAACAAATGAATAATGTATATATATACACGACAACGACAATTAATATATATAAGAATATGGCTGTGTTCGGGTGACGAGCTTATTGGAGCTTATGGGAGCTTAAGCTTATTTTTTCTATAAGCTTAAGCTAGAAGCTTTGTTTGGTAGAGCTTATTTGAGGAGCTTATTGAAAAAATAAGCTCTGGAAAAATAAGCTACTTGAAGTAGCTTATTTTAATAAGCTCCTAGCTTATGAAATGAGAAATTACATAAATACCCCTTAAATCATTATAAATTATACACTTTTTGTCCTTTTATGTCAATTTACATCAATAAGCTCCAGCTAGTTTTACCAAACACTTTCAAAAAATAAGCTTCAACTTCTAACTTAAAATTTAAGCTCCAGCTACAAGCTCCAGCTATAAGCTTCCAGCTCCAGCTTCCAGCTAGTTCACCCGAACACACCTTATATATATATATATTCAACTAATGAGTATATATAAGGTATACACTTACAATAACGAAATACCCAACTCATCTATCACCAACAACTAAATCGTATAAGCTATTAGTCGAATACTTATATAAGTATACTTCTTGCGTCTAGGGCCTTGAAGTACACTGTTTGGACGACTACTATTACTAGCTGTTATATTTCGCTGAAGACCGCTACCAGTGAGTCTCACGGCCCCTTTTTACTGCTTTACTGTTTTGGGGGAGATGCATTACTTGTTTTACTCGAACACATGTTCTTACTTACTTGATTTACTTACTGATTTACTGGTATATCGATTGCATGGGTTTTACTTAATCCAATGAAGTCCCTTTAATCATAGTTGTTAGTTATGGACTTAAGCGCGAGTTTTAGTATATGGATCCATATGGGACTGACAATCCCCACCTGGGGTGGTAGCGCCACCACGAACCGTACTCGTATAAACAGGTGTTTTCTACTCGTTTCATATGAATGTTTTTGGATTAGCATTCACGAGGGCAAATTACTTACTTACTGTTAAGCTTCAACTATGATGCTCATGGCAATGTATATCGAAACTATTGCATACGTGCAATCATTACTTACTTTTACTACTTGATGTGTTCAAAACTGTTACTTACTATAAACCTGTGAGATTCACCAACCTTTTGGTTGACCTTTTTAGTGATGCATTCTCAGGTACGCAGCAATAGTAGGATGGCCCAGCAGGATCTACGTATATGCTAAGCTAGTACGAGTCGCATGCATACACTTATGAAGATTTTACTGGCATTATCTTTTGTACTAGGATTATGTATTTAAAATCTTTGGAAATCAATTTGCGAACTCATTGATGATGTACTTTATGACTTATTACTTTTGAAAACTTATGTAACGTACTGTATTTCAATGTACTTTCTAAAACGTCTCATTTAGAGTCGTTTGCTATATATCTTGTGCTTTGGTTATTGATTAGTCACGCCCCGACCCGATTCGCTTCCGCAACCCGAATTAGGGAGTGTGACAGATTGGTATCAGAGCCTAAGGTTATAGTGAACTAGGTTGCATGTAGTGGGCCTAGACTATGACCGTTAGGCAGTATTCCTCATTAGATATAACTGGTTCAGGGATTTCATCATATAAGTTTAATTTAACATAGCCTGATCAACTATGTACAATTAAATGAAGATGATGTGAACTCTGAATGGGGTTATGTTGAACAGGAATGCATTAGTTGACTCTGACCACGAGAGAACCGTGACTTGTATTTGTTTTGCGTTAGACACGACTAGGTGGATAATACGTATGTATAGGTTATACATATATGGTTAGACCTATTAATGTCCTCCGATACTTAGTAACGAACTTATTGTTCATATACGCCTTAGAACTCGTCAACGGTACGTTGATCGAGTCAGGAAAGTTGTACTGGGATGTGCCCTGGTTTCGAGGGTCATCTCTTCGAAATAGGTTTACCCTGGCAAAGTTGAGAACTTCGACATTCTATTCGATACAAACCGATTAGTAATTAGGATCGACATACACCTAAGGACAAAAATCCTTTCTCGCCACCCTATCACGTTTGTATAATGATCAATACTTGTTCGGATGTAATATCCCCCTCACTTTTGTAAACCTCAATCCTCGTAATCATTTGAACTCGCAAGTCAAGTGATTGCAACCACTATTATTCTACACTAATGATTGTCACTTGTGTTGTGATATATTTTTGTTATATATACAACTACGATGATCATATTCTTATACGAAACTCTGACATGTCCCTTATTTTCATTTGAAGGAACATGCCTCCAAGACGCCAAAAGTACACCCAAGCTCAGGTTGATCAACTGGTTGCTGACGCACTAAGTGCTGAGCGACGACGATCTGACGGCGCTGAAACACCACCAAGTACCACTGTGGTAAAACCTTGCACCTACAAAGACTTCCTTAGCTGCAAGCCTCTGAACTTCAACGGCACTGAAGGTGCCATTGGGTTATTACGATGGCTGGAAAAGACAGAGGCAGTCTTTCGCATCTGCAACTGCGCTGAGGACAGTAAGGTTAAGTTCTCCACCTACACTTTCATGGACGATGCTCTGACATGGTGGAACACTTATGCTGACTCTGTGGGCCAAGACATTGCTCTGGAAACTCCTTGGGATGAGCTGAAGAAAATGCTCAAGGATGAGTATTGTCCTAGGGATGAAATTCAACAGCTCGAGGCGGAATTCTGGAATCTCACCACTCAAGGGAATGACATTGCTGGCTACACTTCTCGATTCAATCAGTTAGCACACCTGTGCCCATCTATGGTTGATACGGAATCCAAGCGAAGTGAGCGCTATGTCTGGGGACTTCCTCCACAAATTCAAGGAATGGTTACCTCGTCCGATTCTCCCACATTCCATGGCACTGTGCGTATGACACATAAATTGATGGCACAAATAGTTCGCCAAGGAACAGCTGGCGACAAAAATTCTGGAAGCAGCTCTGGAGACAACAAGAGGAAAGCTGATGGAAACCCTGGAAACCAGAGCCAAACTAACAAGAAGCCTGCGACTGCTAAGGCCAACACCTCTGAATCTGATGACAAGATAAGGTACAAAGGAAGCAAGCCCTATTGCTCTAAGTGCAAGCTTCATCATGATGGTCTATGTCCTTGCACCAAATGCAAGCGATTTGGACACCTAACCAAAGACTGCAAAGCGAACTCCACTGGTACCGACACTTCAACAAACAAGACCTGCTATGAGTGCAATGGTACCGGGCATTTCAAGAGGGACTGCCCAAAGCTGAAAAACAACCCTGCTAGAGGTAGGTTCTATGTACTCAAAACTAAGGAGGACGATCAGGACCCGAGACTTATTGACTTGCTCAACTCGGGTATGGTCACTCATACATAACCTGACTGCCTTTATACTACTTACTTGATAGGTTTTACTTGCTGCTTGATACCTTGTATGTTTTTCCTAGATTCTAAATGCACGATAGGGTTAGGGAAAAATGATAATTTAGTTTCTAATGGTTTCTATATGAGACAAGGTTTAGTTCATATGTATAGAAATAACATATCCTATACCGTCTTATACCGGAAAACGTGCCGATTAACTTTTATGTACGGGGTAACATCCCAGGTAAGAATAATTTATGCTAAACCCTCTTGTTTCTATATGAAACTGATAGAGTCTAAGTTATGTTACGACACTACTGCCCGTTACAAGCTGTATGAATACAGTGGAATATATTACTTTACTCTAGGCTACTAGTACAAAATGTAACTACACATTGACTAACCGACTGACCTTGTCTTACCGACAAAATGGCCAATTACATTACAACACACTTCCGCTATTCCTTTAATGGCCAGTAGGGCATTAACTTAACAAGGGGAGGAAGGTAACACTAGATTGAGGTTGTATCACTCTTAGTAGACTCGCACACTTTCTTAGAATACGCACAGACTATTACTTCAACACCTTAATAATTACTACCAATGAATTTCGGGACGAAATTCTCCTAACAAGGGGAGAATGTGACACCCGGTCAAAAATGACCCAAAATTCGCTCAGAATTTAAACTTTTAATTCATGTATTTTATACACGCAATACCCAAAGTCTACAAGTATTATATATATATATATATATAACATGGAACGGTTATTGGGAAATCGCATATAAACAAATCCGACAAAATGCGTAAACTAAAATACAAAAGTTGGTGACACAAGAATAATTAATAATGAAATTATTAACTACGAGTATTATTAATTTTATAATATTCAGATAAAACAAGTTAAATATATGTTTTATACAAAACATATTTTGCACGAACAGAAACAATTGTAAAACGTACCCAAAATGTCAAAATTATAAAAATTATATTTTTATCATTAATCTGAAAGTATTTGGAACATTACCTTAAAATATGAATTCGTAATTCAACTGAAATTTGGCACTCAATTGGATACGTGCAGAACTAAGATACAAAATATATAACAGTCAACAATGATTCAAATATTATTTTTTTCTGACTTTACAAAACTTATCTGGAGAACACCTACAAAATAAAAATATAAAATGTTATATTTTATATTGCTATAATTATACCCGTACACGAAATTAATGGGTTAAAAACCCAAACAATTATCACAAATTATAAAGATCTGGCGACATGCTACTGTGTCCACCATACCTCATTGAAATTATTGATCAATTCATTTTTATATTACTCCCTCCATTGTTTATTCTCAGTATACACACATACATACCAAACTTCAATAATTGAAGTTCATACAATTCTCTTGACTGGAAGGTTGAAGCATGAGGAAACAATATAGTCTTCATAGTTTAATAATAATAATAATCTTCATCGTCTTCATCAGTTAATCATCGTCACCATCACTGTATCATTTTCACACTGTAAGAAACTTTTCTACTTCATTCTTTCATAAAACTTTATTGTTATGTTTTGTATAAACTATATTATGATGTTTGAAAACAAAATAGAGTGATTGTACATGTAATCAAATCTATATATATCACTTGAAGATGAAGTTACAAAACCAAATTTTAGCTCTGTACAAAAATGTGTGAAACATACGAGCATTATAAACGTATAAAAATACTTGAAACAAATTGTAAGATGATATATACAACCTTTGTGAAAGATTGGAAACCAAAACATAACAAAAACAAAAGAAACCTTAAGTTTGGTAAACAACGATTTCTGGGCAGATTCTGTGATTTCGGAAGAAAAATCGTATAAAATCGTACGAGTAACGAAAACACATGAGACCACTTGGAAAATCTTCGTATTTATGTTATGAACAACTTTCATGAAGAAAGTTTTGGTTGAAAATGCACTGATTATGATCTAGTAACTAATTCGTAAAACTTAACCATTAAAAACGAGTTTCAGACAGCTATGATCACGATTTTTTTTAAAATAGTGTGGACGTCCAAAAATCATGAAAATAATACTGGAAGTAGGTGATATATGTGGGAACATCGTGTAAAAATTTCAGATTCCATCGATAAGTTTTGACCCCCGAAATCGAGCTTGAAAGTTGACCGAAAAACCGGAAAAACTGAAATGTGGACTGTTTTGGTGATACGTTAAATAACAACACTTTCGGGTTAACCACAAAATGCAACGATAATTTTTACGAACTCAAATAACATATTTAAGTGACATGTAAAAGTTTCAGGTCAAACCGAGCACGTTTGACCATGTCGATATAAACGAACGGCTCGAATGAGAAGAGCCGATCGGCTAAGTTTGGATACCGGGCCGAGCCATTTTGTTAAACTTAAAGTGATTTATATATAAGTGACGAATTAAACGAGACGAATGATATTAGTAACACGACAAATGGATTATCTCTATAGTCGACGATTATAATTTATATATATAGTTATATAAATGGATTACGACAATCGTATTAAACAAAGTTATTTTTATAACAAATGTACTTATGTTTTTTTTTAAAACATAAACAACAACGATAAACAATACATATATATACGCGACATTAATAAATGAATAATGTATATATATACACGACAACGACAATTAATATATATAAGAATATATATATATATATTCAACTAATGAGTATATATAAGGTATACACTTACAATAACGAAATACCCAACTCATCTATCACCAACAACTAAATCGTATAAGCTATTAGTCGAATACTTATATAAGTATACTTCTTGCGTCTAGGGCCTTGAAGTACACTGTTTGGACGACTACTATTACTAGCTGTTATATTTCGCTGAAGACCGCTACCAGTGAGTCTCACGGCCCCTTTTTACTGCTTTACTATTTTGGGGGAGATGCATTACTTGTTTTACTCGAACACATGTTCTTACTTACTTGATTTACTTACTGATTTACTGGTATATCGATTGCATGGGTTTTACTTAATCCAATGAAGTCCCTTTAATCATAGTTGTTAGTTATGGACTTAAGCGCGAGTTTTAGTATATGGATCCATATGGGACTGACAATCCCCACCTGGGGTGGTAGCGCCACCACGAACCGTACTCGTATAAACAGGTGTTTTCTACTCGTTTCATATGAATGTTTTTGGATTAGCATTCACGAGGGCAAATTACTTACTTACTGTTAAGCTTCAACTATGGTGCTCATGGCAATGTATATCGAAACTATTGCATACGTGCAATCATTACTTACTTTTACTACTTGATGTGTTCAAAACTGTTACTTACTATAAACCTGTGAGATTCACCAACCTTTTGGTTGACCTTTTTAGTGATGCATTCTCAGGTACGCAGCAACAGTAGGATGGCCCAGCAGGATCTACGTATATGCTAAGCTAGTACGAGTCGCATGCATACACTTATGAAGATTTTACTGGCATTATCTTTTGTACTAGGATTATGTATTTAAAATCTTTGGAAATCAATTTGCGAACTCATTGATGATGTACTTTTATGACTTATTACTTTTGAAAACTTATGTAACGTACTGTATTTCAATGTACTTTCTAAAACGTCTCATTTAGAGTCGTTTGCTATATATCTTGTGCTTTGGTTATTGATTAGTCACGCCCCGACCCGATTCGCTTCCGCAACCCGAATTAGGGAGTGTGACAATTACTTTCAATAATAAGGGGTTGAAGAAGGGCATACCAAAAAAAATCAGTCTTGTAAATATAACTAACAAATTGATAGCAATGATAATCATGAAAAGAAGGCAACAATCGCATAGTAGTTATTCTCAACTTACTATCATTCAAATGAATTCTACCAATAGGCCAGTATTCTACAATCTCAGTAAATTTATACGAGACATTTCTACAAATGTTCCGGTGTAAACACATGCATATATACCGGCCAAACGATTCTCAACACCTTCTAGATTGGTATTCACTACTCACCAATTAATTTGTTAAAGTGAAACCATGATAATATCCTCAATATCACATATAAGATCATTTTCTTAGTTTTAAACAAAATCAATATGATGATCAGTAAGATTTCGTTATTTATTTATTATTTTATTTCAAACATCAATTCAAAACTTTGTTTAATACTGTATTCACAATACTCATAAGCAATATTCTTTTAAAGAAATTAAATATCAACCGGAAACCATTCACGTACAGACTTTTGCATATAAGATTCCCAAAATAATCTTATCACCTCATGATATCACCTTATAAGTGATTGCATCGCGACTTACACTAATTCAGCAACTTAAAATGTTACAAACTAAAGTGAAAGTACTCATGACAAGTTTTAGTGAGTATCACAAAAATCTGATGTCATAATTTATTCCAAATAAACAACTTTACTTCTATCACATATTCACATGCATTATATGATGAGCTAAACATACTTGTAAGGCTATAAGTTTCAATAATTGACACTTTGACCGCATCTAAAGGGTAAGATATAAACTCTCCTTATGTTTAATTCATTAATTAAGTCAAGTGTGCACCAGTATAATATGATCTGAGGCAAGTTATATCTAATATCGATCATGAGAAATGATATATATCCGACTAATTATCAAACTCGTGAGCTAATAGAGTAAAACGCGTGTCAAGTCACATTATACACTATTGTACAGCTCAATTATGTAACCAACATAAGGATTACTATCTTAATCTTTTCCAATTTTCTTAAACGATCGACTTTATTTAATTTAAAATAAACATGCCGTGAACTATATATTATCTCAACAGTCACGGAGTATTAAATAATATGGTCAGCCACAGAACTTAACTTAGTAATCACAGAAATTCAATTCGAGATAAAAGATTAATTCAAGAGACGCGGTTATTTAGATGTATTTTCGAATATAAGTTCCTTTTCTTCTGGTACAAAACAACAGTCAAGTTTGCTATATCGAGAACAAAGTAGATCCAATTTCGAATGTTTAGTTCTATTGATCTAATAACCAAACTTGATAAAATATATGTCATGCATATATTGAGACCAAAATTCATTAATCACCAACTCGTATGTGGGTCTCGTCAAATACTTTATTCAAATTCAATCACTATATAATGTTGTATCATATCAACATAAAATAAAGTTAATACATATTATCAAACCATTTAAGGTTTTCGCAGATTAACATCGATCTTCCAAATGCTTGAAACGACAAGTATTTCCAGCTTTGAAACATTTAGGATTAATTTATCTCTCTAAACCTTTAATGATACCGTAATGTATAACGTACGCATGAACTTAATTGGTAGTTCCTTTAAATATCAATCACATCACCTCACCTCACATTATAATATGGGCCGGACAATTACTCCACAAGTTCAAACATAAACCATTTAAGATAGGTTTCCGGAAGTGCGATGGTCAAACAGTATGTCTCTAAATTCAGGTAAATATCATAGTACGATTAATGTATGTTTAAACAAGAGTGATTTAAGCATGTTTATTTAACTTCCCCATATATAGATAGATTGAAGTCCCGGAGCATTCGTTAGTTAGTTGAGAATATTTTATACGATACATTCAAAAAAACACTATACTATACTATGTATATGTAAAACATACGGAGTATATTATAATCTTATAATTTCAAGTCACATAGCTAATTAATAGCCTAGCTTTCATGAGCATTTTATAATAGTAAACATGAGTAACACTAGCTATCTAGAATCATGGTAAATCAATTATGACCCATTTTTATTCTTATTTTTAGCTTTATAGTGAAGCAGTCAAAATACATTCTAGAATTTATACAATTACGTTACATCCTATCCTATAGGGCAAGCAAAGCAAATAAGATTATATTCAATATTTTTTCATACAATCATCCATAGATTCATAATACTTAGGGTCTTAGATCAAACAAATATTTGAAACACACTAAAAATTGAAAGTTTTAAGTTTTAACTAGCTCATCCCGATCCTAACTTTGCTAACATTAATTTCTTTTGAGTTCTTTCATTTGTTCTCAAAATACTTTGGTTTAATTTGATCTAATATAAAATATCTGGCAATTTTTCACTGTTTGAAGATGAAACAAAATCCGAGTCACAAGACCTAATGTTTTATGTGGATCTCGTTTATTGTTACAAGCAAGTCAAGCTCTTACGGTCTAACCCAAATCCTATTTACAAAAAATTTAATTAGAGTTCAAGATTTACCTCTTGGGAGTTTTTGTGAACCTTTAACCGTGAATTAGCTCCATGACGTACAAGTGAATTTTGTTGCCCATCCTTGCTGACAGCTTCTTTAAGTGGAGCCATCAAATTTAATGAAAAATAATTGAGTTCCTATTTCGTAAATCGCTTCGTGCTGATAACGTGTTGTGAAACAACCAGCCAATTAGCTAATGATAAACACAATATATAAATATATCGATGTAATGTATAAGAACGCAAAGAGAGAACTCCATTTATTCATTGATCATGATCCTTCGATTACATATGAGTCTCTATTTATAGGACTCGATTATCAATAAGTACAAAGTATACCAAAGGTTTTAGGAGTTAGGTAATATGGATAGTCACAATTTAATATATTTATAACAACACACTCTTACTCACATATTATTTACGACTCTTTTTCATATGAATCTTATATTCCCGAATCGATGACTTTTGAAGCTTTTGGTTCCTTCGCAAATTATTCTAATCAATTGTAGTAGTTACTGTTCAATTTTTTTGTATTCTAAGATGTATTGAGCTATTTTTTTATATGAAGATATAAAGCTTATTTCGTAGTCATTATATTCTACATATTTTATGTCGGTAACTTGATGACAATAAATCATATCTAAAAGATGATATTATATTACATATACGATTTGATTAGAGTTACACGATAATATTACATACAATGATAAAATGTTTTAGGTTTTACACTTTGAAGTAATATGACACTTTTTAAATACCCGTAGCGAAACGCGGACTTTAACTACCCTTGTTAAAAGGGTTATTCGGCATCATGTTTTCTGCCCAATGGTGACAATAATCATGTTTTGCGTATGACCATTGTAGATGACCGGAGTTAGCATATGCATGTGGATGGAAATTAGTGGGTAGAGGAAGGAGGCGACAAAAGTTAGGGGTGTTGGATTGTGTACTTTAAAAAAATTACAAATTAGAAATATGTATAAAAAATTTAAAAAGAGTAATTTAGTCATCTTAAGTATAGGAGAAAATCATTTTTGAGCAAAACGTAAATTTGGTGGATTAAATGTTGAAAACATGCTAATATATGAACACTTTCCGTAAATGGATGTAATTTACATGGATCATAAATCATTTATGAAATTTACTCTTATAAAATGATGAGAAAAACATTTGAAATTAACTAAGTCCAGCTCAGCTGGTCAGAGGCTTGGGGGTCAATGATATGAGACCTGGGAAATCGAGGTTCGATCCTTGAGGCCAGCGGGTTTTACCATTAATTCGTTGTCGTGCCTTCGGGCGGACGGATTAGTGGGTTTTTCCCGGATTTGGAGTAACTTGGGGCGCTTAAGGGCTCCGTACGGCTGGATTGGGCCAGTATATGGAGACTTAGCCATTGGATCTCCCCGTACGGAGTACCTAGGCGATTTCTGTTAGACTGTTAGCCTTTCAAAAAAAAAAAACTAACTTTGAATATTAAAAAAGTATTAATCCATCCGTCATAGAAGTTTGAGATAGAGAGAGTGTTGTGGGGACACACCAGAGAAAACCCCTAATTTAATACCTTATCCGTTACATTTATTATGTATTTTCGATTGTTGTGATATTCAGATATAGAATTCACGTATTACGTGGTGTATAAAATTCAACTAGGTATGCATACAACTTTTTATATGTTTTAAAAACACATCTTTAATATTTTTCTAATGGGTTAATGTATAAAAGTGTAATTAACTATGTTCCGACATTCATAGTATGTACTTAACTACTCAGGCTTTCATTATGTATAAGTAACTAGTTATTTCATGCTATTGTATGTAATTTTCGATATTTTTTCTACGTGTCATCTATATAAGGTACCACTTGTCATCCTTACAAGTTGGCACGTCACCAAAATACATACAATAACAAGAAATAACTAGTTTATTACACATGGTGTATATCCGAATAGTTGGATACACACTATAAATGTCAGGTCATAGTTAATTGCATTATTATGCACTTACCCCTTTTTAAAAGGAAAACTTATACTACCTACCCAAAATTATTATATACAACCACGAATATTTACAAATTACTTCTCACGAGGCTTAGACCCACAACCATTAGGTTGAAAGATACCTCACATACCGCTAAGCGATAGGCCTTTTGGTACGACACATCTTTAATATAAAGTACCCATTTTTGTGAAATCTGATATCTCAAAAATAATCTTAACTTGTTCATCTAGAGAAGCCTATAATGGGAATCACCTTAAAACTAGTGCCAAACCATCCTAATGGTTTTGATTACCGAACCATATTGAAGCCGAGGTTAGTGAAACAAAGCCCGAAAGAGCCGTATAAGGCGATTCGTTGTTCCATGCTTCACACGGGGAATTTAAAGGATGTCCTACAACATCCAAATGAGTTGTATCCATTGTTGAAAATGAATATGCAGATGAAGAGGGTGGAGAAGCTGAATCCCGCATACGCACCACACTGGAAGTTCTGTTACTCTGTCATGAATAGGGTGTCTACAATGATGGTGTTTATGATTCAGAAAATCGACTACAAAGAGCTTCGTGATGCTGTAAGTTTAAGTAGCTAGCCACATGCATGATCATTTGTTTTCGATCCGGTTTGAAATATATTTTGGTAGATCATGAGTGCATATGTGTATGACTAAATAGGTTGATGTAATAAAACTTTCAAGAAATTATTTTATTTCAACTAATAAAAGAAAAAGGTTTTTTTTTTTCTTTTTAAAAAAAAAACAAAAAAAAAAAACCTTTACAAAATGGTGTTGTAAGCTATGCTCTTAGCTGGATTACCTTTCGTTAAATTGACTTTGATTGTGTATCGACAACCGACATATATACATACATTAGACATTTTAGAAAATTTCATATATACAATGGAACTTCTAATTACCACATAGATACATACAACAGGAATAAATTTGTAAACTTTAATAAATTTTATATCATTTTTTCTATAAGCTTAATTACAAGCACTTCATACATTAATGTTAATAAATAAAATGAGTCTCAATTGGGTAACTGGAAGATAATTGACCATATAGAGTTATAGACTATAGAGATCTCAACTAGCAACATGCATATCTGGGTTGGGTATGGAAAGACTCAGAAATGATCGCGGGATAATTCAGTTGATTTATTGCGTGCATTTAATAAGTAAAAATACTTGAACTCTACGTGTAACCTAAACATCCTGATACCTCCTCTATTTATTCATTTACTAGGCACTAAGCTCGTGCGACGCATAATCATTTTTAAATATAGTCATATATAATTTGTAGTTATCCCAATAGATTAATGTTGTTAAATTAAAAGGTGCATTACTCACTAAAAATTAAAATGATTAGTAACATATATTAAACTACAAAGAAAACAACGAATAATTACATAATACATTAACTAACATAAAGAGACATTCTAATGTAAAGGTAATTAATACTTCAACGAATTTAAACTGTAAAAGTTAAATGTAAAATATACATTTCATAAGGTTCATGAGGTTAATTAAGTCAATAAAGGCATATGTAACATTTTTTTAAAAAGGTGATAATTGTTATATAATAACACATCACTTTTTAAGTTAACGAAGAGTTAAATAGGTTGCCACATAAGCTTGTCAAAACTTCATTTTGTATATTTAGATTAGATACATAGATTCAAAACTTTATTTTATGTATTTAGATTATATAGATAGATTATATCTAGGTGGAGATAGGGCGGGGACAGTGTAGGCAGCCGCTCCCATTATAAAATTATATAAGGTAAATTATATATATTATTAAGGGTAATTTCTATATGCACCCTAATTAAAAATAAAAAATATATTTGTATATATTTAAAGTATTTTTGATATTTGCCTCCTTATAAATTTTTTTTCTTAAGTTTGACCCCTCGATACTATATTTTTGGCTATGCTCCTGAATTGTAAATTTTTTTATTATTATTATTATTTTTTTTTTTTTTTTTTTTTTTTTTGCGTTTGAGTTGTGGATAAGTGATGGTGATATGATGCTGACATGTTACCCAATTCTTATGTGGTGCTAGCTAGTTACCATAGTAAGTGCTCTAACCGAAATTATCGCAATGCAGGCATGCGTTTTATATTTGGTTCTTCGAGCACTTGACAACGTTGGTATGTTTTACTATCTCTCTAACTATAAAAGCTCATTAAAGTATTCTCCTTTGTCTAGTGTCTATATAAATATATGAACGGGGAATCAAGAAGAGACAATAAATTTGTTTTTCCACAAAAAGTTATATCGCTGAGTGTATTAAAACGCAATTTACTAGATTTGTTCACATTTGCATAATTTATAATTTTAAGCGTTCGCATGTGAAAAAAATGTTATTTTATACGTACAGGTTTAGAACTTTTAACATTTTTAGATTCTCATTGGAACTAACACATAGAGGCACGATTATTCAAATTTAGCATGTAGAAGCACTAATACCACCATTAGTATTTAATCTCTCAACTTTTATACTTTTAATTCTCTAATAAATCACATAGTATAGTATTAGATGTATCAGTTTTAGACTTCAATAATATGTACGTATATGATTAAACAATCACCGCTGTTATTTTTTGTTTTTCGAGCAAATGAATGGCCCTGTGATTTACGTAGATTGACAACTGTCAATATAAAAAAAAAAAAATTAAGTCCGATAAATTGTTTTCATCCACCTAAATTGACTAAAATACCTTGTCTCTCATTTTTAAATTTGTGAATATAATTTTTATAGTTGATGATGTTTTAGTCATTTTAGATAGACGAGGGAGCATTTATGATACAATAGTAAACTTTTGAAGTGATAGTGCGAACAAAAGTTTAAGAAAAATTTCAATAATTCTTTATACACTACATGACCATTTATGGAATTTAACTTTTATTTTATTTTATTTTATTTATTTAATTTTTTTTTTACCATTTGGCCAGAGGATGAGCCAAGCATAAGTGATGAGCTTAAGATACCAGTTCTCAAGGCTTTTCATCGACATATTTATGATCCAGACTATCGCTTTTCATGTGAGTACATGTTTCTATACGAAATTACTATCATGCCGCATATAATCGATAGGGTTGATTGCAACAAAGTTACTTTATTTTCACTTTTCTTCTTTTGTTATTCTATACAACATACAATTTTATGATTACCCATGTAAAAAAAAAAGCAATTTGGAACGTAATTCTAACCCCAGTATCATATTTCAATGGTACGCGTTCATCTCACCCGCAAGAAGCATCAACACTGAATTAAATCATCTATCCAAAAATCAATTACATGTGCTTAGGAACAGATTTGAACCCCTAACCTATAAGTCACAAATGTATAGTTTCGACGTTTGTGATGCAGTACCACTTAAACTATACTCAATTGGTATGATTACCTATGTGATACATGTATATCACATGATACTTGCATTTTGATAAAAATATAATTAATCATTAGAAAGGTAGAATTGTATTACACATTGGTGGACTCTTTGTTGTGTTACTCATATGGTTTAACTTAGATTATGAAATTAAAGCTAAAGTATCCAGGGTAATATTGTGTGTGTTTTGTTTCTCTTTTATGTTTTAGTATTTATTTTGATAATATTGTATTGTGTGTTTGTTGAGCGTTTTTTTCCTGGTAAGAATTGTCGCAACACGTCGGTGAAACTCTTTATATATAACAAAAGGGAAGTGATTCGTACACCACCAAAAATTATATGTACACCACTAAATATGTTTTATGATGTTGTACAGTAAAACACTGTAAAACATAATTAATGGTGTATGGATAATTTTTGATAGTGTACGAATCATCACCCATAATAAAATAACGAAAATTTAATTTTTGATATTTTGTTGCAAAACATCAACGTTATATAACAAAAGCTAAGCCATTATATTCCTTTTATTTGTTTGAAGGTGGAGAAAAGGATAGAAAAGATCTCATGGACAATTTCCATCATGTTTCTACGGCCTTTCTGGATCTTGACAAAAGGTTTCACACACACACACACACACACACACACACATATATATATATATATATATATATATATATATATATATAGATTATATTATATGGTACTTACATTTGATAAGTAAAAAATGTTGGAATGTCAAGTCATGAATGTCTATCTACACATGTCATCTTCGTTATGTCTGCAAATGGTAATATAAATTTACAAGAATACATACTTGTTGATGTGAATGGTTTACTCATAAACAGGGGCCGGATGTTTTTGGGAGCTGTATGAGGGGTGTAACTCAGTTTCATAATATGTTATATCAATTAGGGGTATTTGATCATGAAATTACAGACTTTGGTTCAAAATGTATAATTTAGAACGTAAAGTCACGTGGATCCATAAGCTACATTAATATGTTGCGAGGTTGGATTGTTGGCCCGGGTTAATCCGGGCTGCGTCACAATTTTTAGCCCTTGTTACAATAAAATAAAAACTTTTTGCCTACCCTATGGGTGAGAAAATATTTGTATCCCAAGTGTGCGAAAAAAAAAATATATGTATGATAATAAAAAAAATTCAAATGTTTTGCTCTAATATTTGTCCTCTCGATAATAATTTCATGAATTAGTACTTACATTGTTCCACCCCTGCTCTTGAATACATGAATGCGGTTGACTAGTTTAACTGTTAAAATGTTCTTGGAGGTATGGGTTTTCTTTTTGAGCTCGGTTGTAAGAAATTTAAAAGTTGATTACATTTATGTAATACTCATTCGTCCCACTCAAAGTGTCCACTTTAACTTTGCACGCACACAGTTTTAGAATTCTCCACTAACTACAATTTTAACCAATCAAAGAAAACACTTATTTGGGATAACAAAAACTAGTAATGTGGATACTTGAAGTCGGACGGAGGGAGTAATTCATTAGGCGTCCATGAAATTATGAATACCATGAATGCATGTATCCAGTTCACCATTTCAACTACTTTGCAGTTACCAGGAAATTATTGAGAAGACTACCATGAAAATGGGTGCAGGAATGGCAAAATTCTTAACTAAAGAGGTACTAATTATTACGTAATAATTTGTCAGATCCATTTTAAAATGCATTTATACACCATTTTCCCCCAATATAATGTTGTAAACTACATTTCTACAGGTTAAGACGATTGACGAGTACGAAGAGTATTGCTATATCGTTGGTCCACTTACTACTTTGGGCTTTGAAGAACTCTTTCAAATCTCAGGCAAACAAATCATGTTCCCAGATTCTCTCTCGTCTTCAGTTGGCAAATTTCCCCAGGTGACATTTTGGATACTTAACTAATTCTCACATCATTTGAGAAAATTTACTTCATCACGGTATTATTCATACAATACTGCAGAAATCGGACGTCATTAAAGATTTTATGGACGACATAAACGAATTACCCAAGCCACACATGCATTGGCCTCGTGAGATATGGGGTAAATATGTTAATAATCTGAAGGTACCAACTTTTACATGATCATAAATACATAAACTGACTGCGGGTTACCAAATTTAATGAATTGACATCTTAACTCTAGGAATTGACATACGAAGAGAACTCTGAGAAGGCTATTCAATGCTTGAATGAGATGGTGACGGATGCTTTAGCACACATGAATGATTGTTTAGAATTTCTGTCCCAGTTGCGTGATCCGTCGGTCTTTAGGTGTTTTGCTATTTTAGAGGTACACAAAAAATATTCAGTGGTTGAAGATAATAAGTGTCAAACTGTCTTTATTTACTCCATCTAGTTTAAATCATGTAAACTTGAAATCAGATTAGGGGTTTAATCAATTTGATTCAATATTTTGATGATGATCTGACGTTATTATCAATCAGGTTCTAACAATCGGAGAGCTAGCTTTATGTTACAATAACATCCAGGTTTTTAGAACCCCTATAGCATTGAGACGTGGTAAGTTTCTAGCTTTAATTCACATACAGTTTATTGGTTGTTTCTGGAAATAGGGTGGTTCTTTTATATGAACGGTGACATGTAATTATCGTCTGTTTAATGTTTACATTCAAAAAAAAAAAAAAAACTTCTAAGTCTTAAAAGTGTACTCTTTTGGGGTTAGTGTCTGAAAATGCCTTTAACTTGTGTCCGATCTATTGTGTGTGTGTGCTATTTTTAATGCATGCATCTGACTTTCAAAAAAGGTGTTTTAATATATTTTGCTGATGTGTCGCTCGTTTAAGGTGTCACGTTGAAACGCCCCAAAACTCGGAAATTTTTTTTTTTTTTACCTAACACTGAAAACACACTCTATTAGGTCCCACATCTAAAATATGACATTATAGACTCGTTATATCGTTCCCTTAATCAAATAATGACTCAATTAATAAAATGTTGAATTTACAAGCGATTCCCCAGGAATGACTCCCATTCCCCTGAAAAAAGGGCTGCTGTCAGCACTTAAGTTCAGATTCCTCAGAAATGACTCCGATTCCCGAGGAATCAGGGCTGCACACAAACTAATACCAAAATATGAATTTCCGACGCGCATAACTTTTTACTCTTAAACACTTAGACCCTAAAAATTTGCAGGCACCTCCATAATGTCAAAATGAAACTTTCTATTTTTGCACTTTTCCAAAATACACGTTTTACGAGAAAACGGACGTATAACCTCTTTTGACCATTTTAACCACTTTTTAACTACAACCCAAATCACAAACCATAAACACTTTGAATCTAACTTTTTGCACACATTATCAACATACCAAAACAAGTCTAACACACTTGTTTAAACCCACATAACTACATTATAACCCGATTTAACCCTTTTGACCCGTTTTGGTGTCCATTTGGACACTTTTACCAAATCTACCATATACAACCACAACTCTACCCAATACCACATACGTTTGACTATTATAACTCTGTTGACTATATGTCAACTTCACATTTGACCAACCAATCACATTCGACAATAAATCACTTTTCACCACTTTGACCCAAACCAAACCAATCATATGACTTCATACTCTTGATAACCACATACACTAGACGTCATAACTCGGTTTGACTTTCAAAGTCAACTACTACACATTGACCAACATATTTAATTCAAAAACTCTTTGTTTGGGCGATTTACACAATTGAGCATCAAAACAACAATTCAAAAGAAAGAAGCATATTCTAACCACAAGCATGCTCCATATCCATGTCACTAGCTTCTCATAACCCTTCTATCCACATGTCACTAGCAAAACATCAACCTACAACATAAACATTGAAACGGGTAAGCACAACTGCTTAGTGAGTACACAGACAATCAAACAAGCAATACACATAACACTTAGCACCTATCAACACAATACATAAGCACAATTTCACTGGGCTCTGAACACTAAACACTAAACACTGAACACTGAACACTGTGTTAACCGCAGTTAACTCTCTGATCACCACTGAATCATTACACATAATCATACCACATGATCTAACTAACAACAATCAAAACACTAATCAACACATCCTTTAACATAATCTAAAACGCACATAAGAAACAAAACATATAACAAACAACCTTCACATGATTGTATGATCCTCTAGCTCGGAAGCTATCCGGAAATACATACAACCAATTCATACACTGTTCACTATATCATCACTATTTAATCCACATATGTTAACAATATATCTTCCACCCGATTGTGTAGCCTCTTACTCAACAGCAATCCGGATCCAACACAATCGAATCATACACTATTCTTCACCAATTCTTTTCCTTTACCTTTAAGCTAGTGACTTACTCATTACTTGGCTAACATCAAGCTAATGAGGAAATCACTACTTTTCTTACCAAATAACATTTAATCACATAACAATTAAGAATAACAAGTAATCTAACACAACAACTAATTTAAGCAATAATCATAATTAAACAAACATAAACAAATAACTATTTCTTTGATTGTGTAAACCTCTAGCCCGCAAGCTATTCTGTCCGACACAATCACATCACATGTTTAACCCCCGTATCACTCACCACAATCTCTTAGACGATTTTACCATATTGATCATCATAAGCCTCCACATCTCTTAACACCTACATAATCATACATATCATCATAACAACAATTAGACACTAACAATCATCACTTTTCTACTAATTTCATATTCTATTATCATAATCATACTTCATTATCACTAGTTCATAATTTAACTCTATTTCTACAAATATTTAACATAACTCTTATGAACATATCACTAATTTCTTAATCTTTTACTCACTTTAACACTAATTCATTCACTATTAAGCTTTACTAACTTCAATTAAACATATTAAACACAATTTCATATCATAATCACTAGTTCCATGAAACCCCACCAAAACCCCACTTTGATCTTTAGCTATATACTTCAAATTACTCACTTTTAACTTGAATTCTAGTTAATCATGAACACATATATACTTATACATCACTAATCAATCATAAAAACACTAACTAACACTAGTTTCATCAAATTAAAACCTTAATTTCGTATTTAAACCATTAACCCTTTGAAACCAATATAAAACTAAAACCCTAGGTTAAATCATAGAGAAAACTCACTTACATGATGTTCTTGAGGATTAGGAGGAAGAAATTAAGCAAGTAGAATCAAAGATTGAAGATTAGAAGTTTGGATTTGATCACTAGCATCGTCCCTGTGTTTTTCTATTTCTCTCGCTCTCTCTCTATATCTCTGGAACATTTTTGATACGTAATAACATATAAAACATATAGATCGGCTATTTAATTTATCCCTTTTAAACTCTATTGTCTGGAACTGGGAAACCATTTACGTATTCTATTATATCGTATTATTTAAAACACACCACTTTAAAATAATTATACCCTCGTGTTCTAAAATAAAACCTTTATATTTTTGGGGTGTTACACACGTGGTATTCGAAGAGTTTGACAAATCATCAAAACCTCACCAAAATAACTAAAACACACCTTTTGAAAGTTGTATGCCTTAAAAATAGCAAATTTAAGTGGTGTACACACAATAGACATCGGGTACAAGTTAATTAGACACATTTCCAGATAATAATAGTTACTCTCTTTCATGCAAAGACAAACCAATTTTTTAAAAAAGGGGAAATTAACTAAATTAGCATTTCTGATTTTAAATTAAAAAAAAATAACTATCAAAATTATCAATAGAAAGCAAACTATTTCATCATAATTCTTATCACGAGATCCGGCAAAAGTATGACATGTCATGTACAATATTACTTTAATTATGATTAAACTGATAGTTGTTTTTGAATATCTAAAATCAGCCGATGGTTTCATTTTTATTTTAAATAATTTTTCCTTTTTAAAAATCAACGTTAAAGGTAATAATCCTAACACATTAGATGGTAAATCTGACCACGTTGGGCTTATTAGTGCCCCCAAGATATATGCGAAACGTACTCAATTTCGTCGTCAAAGCTTGCGCAAACTTTAGGCATTTTGCCAAGGGATTGAAAGACCTAAAAGTATTTGAGCTTGATACACTTCAGAGATTTATTATAATCATTTAGTTTCTAAGAAATATATGTTGTATAGGTCTTGTAGCACAAATTGTTGTAAGGACTAAAACAATGGCAGATGTGTATGGGGCTTTCTATGATTTTTCTTCCATCCTTAAGTCAAAGGTAATTATTTTTCTACTGGTAGAGTTATAAATTATGGAGACAATTTAATGGAGATCTTAATTAAATCCTTAATGTGCGAAATTTCTGAACTAATGTTTGTAGGTTGACATGAATGATCCAAATGCCAAAACAACGATTAGCAGGATAGAAGCAGTTCAGAAACTTTGCAGGGACTCGGGAACATTAATCAAATGGTCTGTCAATGATGCTGCTACTATATTATCCTTCCATGATAAATATAATTAATAAATTCCATCATTAGAATGAAGTTTATTTCATTGTTACGTTTCTATGATCAGGAAATCTTACATTGCTGAGAGTGAGCCAAGCTACAATCGAGCTTTGGTACTTCTTTTTCCTTCTATACTCTACTATGACTGTCCAAAAAGGCATTCTTGTTTATAAACGTAGCGTTTCTATGAGTTTTGAGTTGGGTTAAGTGAATGGAAATCCTATTAACTAACGTCTGACATTCATATTATGTACACAACTACTCGGATGTACATTGTTTTCAAGAAGCTTGTTCATTATTGCCAGTGTATGTATTTTGGCGACGAGTCAATTTGTACGGATGCCTAGTAGCACCTTATAAAGATGACACGCGAAAAAATACCATAAATTACGTACAATAGCAACAAATAACAAGTTTTTTATACATAATGTACATTCGAGTAGTTTGGTACACACTACGAACGTCAGACCTTAGTTACTTGCATTTTGGCGCACTTAATCCTTCTGAATTCTTTGAATATAAATAAATATATATATTTATATCTAGTACTACTATCTACCAAGCATATATATGTGTTTTGGTACCAAATTTGTCACCTACGCCCTGATCATCATGCAGATTGCTTTGATGATCACTACAGTTGCAGTTGTTTTCGCATGCGGATCTTCCAATCCTCTGAACATAATAGGTAAGTTCATTCATGTCAGAACTAGTAAGGCGTACTTTTTGTTAAAACTTTTTCCTCGCTTGCAGGGTCAACTTTCTCCGAAACCAAATTGCCGACTCATACCTTGAGCGTTGGGAATGTGAAAAACGAGTAAGTAAAATCAGTCATTTCAAACTAACCTGCGTATCTCTTTATCCCCAAATGTCTCAATTCACCGTTCAAAACATGCATTTCGTCTTATCGTATTGTCGTATATTCCACAACAATACATATAGCTTAAGTTTGTTTTATTTTTCATGTCACTTATAGGCAGACTTAATATCATGGCCGGTTATTAAAATCACCAACTAATTGCTGGAGCTAAACGCAATGACGTGCAAATTTGTAGCTGCTCAGATTTATAAGTAGTTATTTAATCTTTAATTTGGAAGTTTATTTTGGATGCATTTCTAAGTGGAGGGTGTAGTAGTTTTATCACGATAAACATGTATTTATTATCATGCTGCTACATGATTAAATTCTAGCAGAGTGCGTGTGTGATATGTTCTCTCAATTTAATCTTTATCACGATAAACAAACGTTAACAAAACCGTAACAAATTGGTACACAGCAAAGGATGAAATGAACCCCATAGACACTTTGAGAGCATGATTGGGTCATTACAACAAAAAGGGCCACATAACACAAACACTTTCATGTCGTCATAAAAGTCATTAAATGACAAAATAACTTTGCATTTTGATTTTGACCCTGTTAATTTTTTTACTTAAGATGACACAAACATTTAGCTAGCTCCATAATATTTATACATGTAATATATATATTTTTTTATCGGCATTTAGATTAAGCTAGCAAAAAGCTAGAAAAAAGAATTACAGAGATGTTGGTTTAAAAGATGGGTTACATATCCATTCTATCCAATTCAATTTGGATTTTTTTTGTTTGCGCAAATTCAAAATCCTTAAGGGTGATAACTTAATGCCGTCTCCAAACTTGCATTTACGAGGCTTTTAGAGATTGAACACATTCTCGTTTCGGTATCTCCACGAAGTCCAAAACACCGTGTTCACTACCACTTCGAAGCATTCCAATTTTTTTTCTTAAAGAATTTTGTTTATACCCTTTGTGAATGTGTCTTTAAGGCTGTTGGGGTATGGCGTTCGCAGGTCCACCAATTGTACACACTTTTCGACACATCAATTGCTACCTTGCATTCTAGCATTAGATGATTTTCAGTTTCTAGTGTGCCATTACCATTCAGACAAAGAGTTGAATCTCGATCCACACCTCGTCGATCCAAATTAATCCTTGTTCGAAGACTGTTGTTGGCGATCCGTAATGAAGCAATATTGACCTTGATTGGAATTTTACAATTCCATTTGAAACCAATCTTGAAAGTTTGTGTTTCAAAAATGCTTGGATCTTCAACGAGAGTTGTTTGATCTATCAACTTGAGAATAGCTTTTACATAAAAACATTTGGAATCATTGACTACACATGTGACATGTCCAAGTATCTATCATTTAGGCTCATTTGATTAGATTTTCTTCTAACTCTTGGAGTTGGGGAACCTCAAGCCCATGATTTGAATTAGATCCTACCGAAATATCATCCCGAAATCTGGTATTAGGTCCATTAAGAGTTTTTTAAGGGGTGGGGGTAGTTGTAAAAAATATTTAACAAAGTCATGTAGTTGTAAAAGAAATTAACATATTCTATTTTTTGCTGTTTTATTTTCATAGAATTAGAAGAGACACAAAAATAGGGTGACGGTTGAATAACCTTACGGCATAAAAACCTTCGCTTCCATCTTCTCCGACTAAACCTCGACATCACTCAACGTCGCCGTTATCCAGCCATTCTCACACGATCCCGTAGTCTTATTCATATTCGATATATCTTAGTCGAGTCTCCTCGTTATCACCCATCTCCATTGTTCAGGTATAATTAATATATTTTAACAAAAGCTTTAAAGATGAGTTGTACTATGATATATGCTACATTTTGTTCGTCCAGTATGGCATGCTTTTCATTGACTATATGTTGGTTTGTTTTCTAATAGGTGTCAAAGATTTACAATTGCTATGGCACCAAAATATGTTATAATTTTGTGTCATTGGGGTGGAAATATTTGCAACACAGAAGATGGTGTAGCGTATGATAAGCCTCCGGATAAAGCTATCAAAGTTCAACGTGGAATAAAATTTAACGAATTTATCAATCAAATCCATGTAGCCACCTCCATCGATAAGGTACACTATAATATGAAAGTAATTTGCAGATACCCATCTTCTGTTGGAAAACAGATGAAGTATATTCCTCTCCCGATCACCGACGATGATGATATCGAAATCATATTTCATACACTTAGTCTCCATCAACAAATAAGTAACATTGATATCTATTTGGAGCTTGAAGCCAATGAACGACAAGGCCATAAGGAGACATCTCAAGGGTATAATTTATTTGTGTAGTAGTATCTTTATTAGTAAAAACATAAAGTTGTATTAATTTTAATCAAAAGAGCAGAGTACAAAATGAGATGAAATCTGTGTATAGAGTACAGCCATTGTCCTGTATACTTGTTGTAACACCCAGTCCTCGGGTCTGGTAGTATTTTAATAATTTTTGACTGTGAATTATTATTTAATATGTCAGAAATGTGTTATTTGAAAATAAAAGGGAAAAGAGTCACATAATTTATTGTGACTAGTAATTTATTAACTGTGTTAATTTAATTCAGTTGACGGTAAAATAAAATAGTTTTTTCTCGTAAATGGTTTTTAAGTTCCAGACAATAGATTTAGAAGGGGACAAAACTATACACATATTATCTATTATAGGTGTGTAATACGTATTAAATTTCAGAAACATTCCAGACATTCGATTGAGTACGTGAGAAATATTGAAACACTAGAAACAAACCCTAATTCATCAAAGATTCATCAAAACTTATTTCAATTAGTCTTGTTCTTGCTTTGGTCGTTCCAAATCAACCATAGGAACAATTTGTAATTCTTGAAATAAGCTTGGAAGTGAAATTGAAGCTATAGAACATTGATTCAAGCTTTCAAAACAAGAATTAATCACTCCTTGATCCTCATAATCATCTTGTAAGTGTTAAATCTTGATTTTCATATAAACCTAGAAATGGGTTTTTGGGTATTTGATTGAATTAGTGTGATTGATGTTAAATTGAAGCTTGTTATGCTTGTATAGTTGTTAATTGATTTCTAAATCATGATTATAGGTAAAGCCCTAACATAGAAATGAAGAATTTGATATATGTTCATGAAGAAAGTTAGGGGTTTGAATGATTATTCATGAATTATGGTTTTTAAGCTTGGAATAATGATCTATACATTGATAAGTGTTGATTAATGGTGATAATAAGCATAATTCAAGTTAAAACTTATAAATTGATTATGTGTTCTTATGAGGATTATCATGGTTATATGATAAAGTTAGTATTGTTTATGATTTAGAACACTTAATTTATGATTAAAGAGTAAAGTGGTAACTTATTTGGTTAAGTATTCATTTGACCAAATGTTAGTGTTTTGATAAATTCTTGATGGTAAAGATTGATAATCTTAGTAATGGTTTAACCATGTTAAATTGTGATAATTGAAGTGGATTAATGTGATAAGATGGTCATGATGATCATAATTTGATAAGTAATCATGAATTTATGATATTAAGATGGTTATTCATAACCTTGGCATGATTGGTGTTAAAGTAATGTAAGTTAATAATCATGTATATGATTGAATTTGAAAGTGATTATTATGATCATTGATCATGACTAAGTGTTAAGTTATTTGATGTAATTACAATTGTAAGATGTTATATAGATTTGAGATAAGTTACTAACTTGTGTTATTATGTTGTAATTTCAGATAAACAGAAGACTCGGTGATATTAGACTACTGAGTGGACAACTGAGGTATTCGGTGAGTGGATCTGTAACCTCAGTGTAATTTAGTTGTAACAAGTTTGGTTACAACGTGTAACGTATTATTACTGTTTTATTATTCCATGATGATTATGGTTGTTAGTAATAATACTGTTGATAGACTTTTAGTCTGATATGATAAATATGTGATCACGTGATATTCAGCCTTTGGGCTTTGACGATATTCAGAGGCCAGCCTAGAGCTGGGCTTGGTTTGCTATTGGTTGGATAACATAGGGTCTTAGTACAAGTATTATTGTCGTAGCCTGTGTTATTTGTGTTAATAGCACCAAGTATTCGGTTAAACCGCTGTATTGGCCTGCAGTTGGTTTCAAAGTGTTCTATGAGAAGGTGTTACCTCAAGAACCACCGGTCCTCTTTGACGCCAGTTGTATTTGATATTATACTATGTTGTGTGTTCTTGGCTGAAGGTTTCCCCCAAGAACCATAGATACTCAGTGATATTTTATGTTTACGATTATTTGCCGTAAACTGATTTGTTATTACTGAGTTGGACTGTTGGTGATAGTTCTGTCTCACTTAGCGTTATGCTAATCCCCCACATTAAATACTCCTTGCAGGGCATGATTTGATAAAGGGTTGGGCAAGGCAGTGGCACTGGAATGGAATGTTTGACAACTGAGCAATACTCTGATAAATGATTTATGTAAATCAGTGTAATATGTTGTTTTATAACCCCCGAGTTGACAAACTATGGTTTGAAATAGTTTGAATATTTTATGTTTGTTAAAAATAATGTAAACAATTAAGGTTTATATGGACTTACGCTTCCGATATATTATAATAAATGATAGTAAAATGAGGGGTGTTATAAGTTGGTATCAAAGCATAGGTTTGAGTGAATTGTACATTGTAAGATGTTCAATCCCAAACTTTGAATTGTGTCAAGTCAAACATTTCAGGGTGTGGGATTAGTGGTTGTATGAGAAGGTGGTTATTAAATGTGTACTAACCTATAACAAGTTGCAAGATTGTTATTTTGGTTGCAGAGACGGGGGAATATGAGGAACCCAAGGGTATTCTCAATGATTCCTCAATACTCGTGGGCCTAAGTGCATCAGGTACTTTTCGATAAGCTTGGTGTATTTTAAATAAGCTTGAATTGTTTACTTTACTAAGATGATTATGAGTAGTAGTAAAGTAAATCGAGTCAGACTAATACGATTCCCCAGTGATGAGTCTTTGATGATTGTTGCTTGTTAGTGTGATGAGGAAAGTATTAAATAAGACATTTAACGTCGTGGGGAAGGTGTAACACATTGTTGAATTGAGTAGACACATCGTTGAATAAGGTGTAATAATTGGATTATGTGGAATTACTTGCTATTGTGAAATAATAATTTTGGGAGTAATATGATCAAGTGTAGTAGTAACTCATGATAGCCTTAATTGATATGACTCCGAGTAGTGAAATGAGATGTTGGTATATCTCAATTGAGGTGATTTGGAGTTATGTTGTTTAAATTAAAAAGTGTACATTAATTGGAATGTGTGTTGTTGACTTGGAAAAGTCAAAGTCGAAATTGGTAGAGTTAAATTGTGTAATGACTATATTGTAAAAGTGATAAAGGTGGTTAGATGTTTATGTGTTTTGCCTTGATCATGATTGTGGGTGAATTATGATCTAGTTATTAAAAGTGGTAAAGTAAGAAAGTCCAAGTGGTTAATCCACCTTTATATGCGTTGACTAGTTTATAAAAAAAGTCAATGTTGAAAAACTTGTTGTAATTGGTGTAAACATAATGAATTTTATGTGAAGTTGGTGTTTTAAAGTATAATATGACATCAATAGTGAAATTGGTTAGTTTGACTTAAAATAGTCAAAGAAGTGTAAATTGGATGTTGGAATGGTGGATAGATGTGTTGAAACCCAAATGGGTTGTTAAAGTGCCCAAATGGGTCACTTAGTGATAAAACGGTTAAAAAGAGTTGTGGTTTGTGTATAATGAATGTTAAAATGACTTTAAGTCATAAACATAGTAGCAAGGTGTGTTGAAAGTGTTAATGTAGTTAAAATGGTTGAAATTGGTTAAAGTGTCCAATTGGACAACGGGTCAAATAGTTAAAACATGGTAGAATGAGTGTATATACAATAGACGAAATTGTACATACAATAATAGACGAAATTGTACATACAATAATAAACGGGTCAAATAGAATGCCAAAAAAGAAAAGTGTACATACAATAGACGAAATTGACAAGTTCACAACATCCAATAAAAGTTTTGAAAGTACACCCCATATTATAGTAAAAGATGTAAAGTATAATACACTTTGAAACAATAAACCCTTTACAGAACTCAAGACTCCGTGTTAATTGAAAATGATGTTTCATTGCCTCGTGAGATAGCCGAAGAAAGGAGTAACGACTTTATAACTACTAATGTCCTATCAGAAATGGTTCAAAATGAAGACTTCAATAAGATTTCTCAAATTGCGTTCAACAATTAATTGAGTTGGGTTTTGATTAAGATGATGAATTTAATATGGATGATAACCAACGAGATGTAGATGAAAGTAGAGATATATATCAACTAAGAGATGGAGATGAAACGCGAGATACAGATGAAACTCGAGATGGTGATGGAGATGGAGATGTAACACCATCTGCAAATAGAGATGAAACACCGGCCATCTGCAAATAGAGATGAACCTGATGTTAACAGTCAACTACCTTCTTGTTTTACTAATATGGAGGGCATCGATATGGCTATTGTTGACAATTGGACGATGTCACATTCCGAAAGTGAAAATGATCTAACTCAAGAACCGGGGAAAAATTCCTTTAAGGACAAAGAAGAACTTATCCGAGCTATTAAGGTCTACACTATCCGGAAGCATAGACAGTATGAAGTGGTCGAAACAAATAGCACTATTTGGAAAGTAAAATGCAAGCTATATTTACAATCTGGTTATAAGTGGCACAACAAACATGTCGGAGATAATTACGCTATTGGATGCTCACAACAAACATGTCGGAGATTTTTAACAGTGTACTTAAGGGTGCTCGTTTTTTACCAATCATGGCATGTGTCCAACTTACATTAAACAGAGTTGTGCACTACTTTAATGTCAGACGTTCACTTGGATGTGTTGCTCAGGCGAATGGAACTTTGTATACTCCCCATGTTGTTGCAAGGCTTCAATGTCGAAAGCTAGTGGACATACCTTGAAATCTTTTTAACCGAGAGAAAGGCATATATGAGGTGATGAGTGATGACTCAAAGAGGAAAAAATGTGCAAGCTAAGTTGTCTATCTGGAGAAAAGAACGTGCACGTGGTAAGTGGGAGATAAATAAGTATCCGTGTTCTCATGTATTGAGTGCATGTGCCTCTCTTTCTTTGGATAGCTGGGTATTGTACTACATGGGCCTCTCAGTTTTCTCCGCTTCCTCATGAAGCATATTGGCCACACTCATGTTTGACATTGCTCCCAAATTCTGATTCAAAAAGAACAGAAAAAGGTCGTCCTAAATCAACCAGGCTACATAACGGAATGGACATTAAGGAAGGAAAGAAAGCCAACCATTGTAAAATCTGTAGACAAAGTGGCCATAATCAGAAAACATGTTAGTTTAAAGCCTAAAAGATGGCCGATGGTTCCTAATCAAGTAGTTACTAAGGTAATTTTTTTATATCCTTTTAATTTCTATTTCTTAATCTTTAACTGGTCAAAATATAAGGTCGAATGGGTATGCTTTATGTCAACTATAGCTCTGCTCTGCGCATGCTTGAAGTGGTGATTAGCTAGCAAAACTCAGTTTTATTTTTTATATATCTAACAATAATAATTTCTTTTGCATGTTATCTTATGTTGGGATGCATGAACCTTCTTGTAGCAGTGGAAATATATTTGGTTAAAGAATGTGGTTAAAATGATCATTTAGACTTGTGGATATTCTCTCAAATATTTTGTAAAATGAAGTTTATGGTATTTTGAGATGTTAAATTTTCTTGTCCGTCTACTCCAGTAAAGGTTATATTAATCTCTTTATAATAATGTTTTGGTTGTTGAGATGACAAATCTATCAAAATTAAGAGTGAGGTTCAAACGAGAATGGAAAATTTGGTGAGAATGGGGAAACCAATAAGAATGTGTCATGTATTATAAAATCCATTTTCCTCCATGTTTTTTAAAATCAAATATCTCAGAAACGGTAAGTCAAAAATTTATTAAAATTACACCATAAAAATCAACATTTTTTCTATTCGATTTGTCATCTCACGAGGTATACTTTCAAAGACTTTTTTTTTTGTTGTAAAAAATTAGCAACACATGTGTTACTAGCTGGTATCACATGTGTTACTTGCTGATAACACATGTGTTAGTTGTTTTCAAAATCCACCGAAAAACGAGAAAAAAAATTATTCGAAAGTATTCCTTGTCACATCTCTAATCGAAGATAATAAAACGCTGATTTTTATGGTGCAATTTTTGTGATTTTTTTGACTTACCGTTTTGGAGATATTTAATTTTTAAAAATGTTGATGAAAGAGAGTTTAATGACACGTGGCGCATTTCTATTGGTTCATTCTAAAAAAGATCAGGCAGCGGAAGCAAAATAAAATATCTTCTAATACTAACAATCTATCTCTTTTTAATAATTCGACAATTCGACAATTTGTTTATATGATAACAATATAAAATATCTTCTAATATTAACAATCTATCTCTTTTTAATAATTCGACAATTTGTTTATATGATAACAATTCGAGTGTAACTAGATTGAAAACCTTTTATAATCATGGACGACCTAAAGAAAAATTAAGAAGAACATAAAAGAAAAACTTCATGACATAGTCCAACGAAAAATCATTCATGCTCTAATCATAATAGAATAGAGATAATCATAATATGACCCACAATTAAAATACAACATATATGATACCCATAAAAAAAAAAAAAAAAAAAAAAAAAAAAAAAAAAAAAAAAAAACCCCAAACGGCCAAGCAAACTAAATCAACTTGCACGTATGTATTCTTTCTTTATAGGTCAGAAGCAATTACATAATATTGAACCATGAAACAAATTTTGTTATAGACCAGAAACTCACATATCATATCAAATATCAATTTTATATATGTTAACGTAAGAAAGTTGTAATAGTGGATGGTGGATTCAATAATGCTAAACAATATGTTTAGAGAGCTCTAATACCAAATGTAAAAACTAAATAAGCATTTAATTTAAGTTTAAGAGTTACCTCCAGCCATTATTGTTTAAACGAAAACGATTGAAGAATGAGAGCGTTTCTAGCCTTTCACCTATACTTTAGTTTTTGTGTGTGTTGATGGAGATCACAGGCACCTTTATTTATAGGCAAGATAAGGACCCTCTCAATTTGGAAACCGAATCAATCTCTTCCATCAAGAGATTCTCAAATCAATCATAATTATTATAAATAAACTTATTTCATTTCCATTAATAGATATGAAAATTATACAATCAATAATAAAAGGATCTTAGATAATACCATCTTAATTATCTAAATGTGTCCATAATTAGAATATTCTTACAATATTAACCTATTATGATATAATTGATCACTATGTAATTCCTTTGGAGTATAAGAAGTACTCCCTCCGTCCCAATTTTATTGTCACCAGACAAAAAGACACGCAGTTTAAGAAAATATAACTATCTCTCTCTTACTTTTTGATAAAATGACAGTTTTACCCTCTACTTTTTACCTATTTTTTTTGTCTTATATATATACACTAGGGGTAAAAAAGAACTTTATTTCCTTAAACTTTCTATTTATGAAAGTGGACAATTAATTTGGTACACCCCAAAATAAAAATAATAGACAATAGAAATGGAACGGAGGGAGTATAAGAACTGTATATTAACCTACCAGCAAGAGGCTAGATTCTGCCTAGATGAGAGGGGAAACTGTTACATAGATATAACAAAGTACTAGGTTTTGACACCCAGTCAATCCATCATATCTAATAGCATTTTTCTAATTCTATAATGATATCCAAAGAAACTATGAAAATATATACCATTTTTTCAGAAAATTTTTTCAAGAAAAGTGAAAAATTAGAAAACGCGTTCAAAATGGGTATTTTTCGGAAAAGTTTTCCAAGAAAATGGAAAACTCATTTTTCCATGATATAACTTGAAGTTGAAAAACTCATTTTTCAAGTTTTCTACATTTTTCCTTTATACATCTCCCTCCCTTTTTCTTAAATTTTTCCAAATGCATTCTCCTAACATCATTTTTCAAAAATAGAAAATACACTACTTTTGAACACATTTTCTAAATTTTCAACACTTTTCTTGAAAACATAAACTCTTTTCATTTCTTAGAATATTGGAAATGGAAAATTATGAAAAATTTTCCACAACTAAATGCAACCTATAAGTTTTTCTTTCCGAAACGTTGATGAAATATCCTTTTAACGTTTGGGGTTAGTATCTAACAATGCATTTAACTTGTATCCGATGTATCTTGTGTGTACCCAACTTATGTTTGCTATTTTTAATGCATCAAACTTTCAAAAAGTTTGTTTTAGTGTTATTTGGTAATGTTTTGATGATGTGTCAAACTCTCTGGATGTCACGTGGCACCTTAAACAAGCGACACATCAGCAAAATACATTAATATATCATTTTTGAAATTTTTATGCATTAAAAATAGCAAACGTAAGTTGGTACACACAATAGACATTGGGTACAAGTTATATACTCCCTCCGTCCCATTTCTATTGTCCATTATTTCCATTTTGGGGTGTACCAAATTAATTGTCCACTTCCATAAATAGAAAGTTTAAGGAAATAAAGTTCTTTTTTACCCCTAGTGTATATATATAAGACAAAAAAATAGGTAAAAAGTAGAGGGTAAAACTGTCATTTTATCAAAAAGTAAGAGAGAGATAGTTATATTTTCTTAAACTACGTGTCTTTTTGTCTGGTGACAATAAAATTGGGACGGAGGGAGTACATTATAAGACACCAATTACCCCTTAACATTTTGAACAACTTTATGAATGAAAATCCAAATGTGCAACAGTAATCTTAGTCGAAATTATAAATACATGAACGCCATATCACATTTGTATATTTGTGTCTAATGATTTTTTGGCACGTATTAGTATTGTAAAATAATGGAAGAGTTTATTACTAATAGATCAAAGTCATTACAAATAACCAAATAGGCGAAGATAAGTTTGCTAACAAGAAACATAATCTAGGAAACTAAATCATATAAATTATATAAATATTAACTCAATATAATTTACTAACTAATTTTAAAATTATCATTAAATAACCTATAATAATCTATAACATATACTTAAAGCAAAATAGCTTGGGGAAATCCCAACCCTTAATTGCTTTTTTCCATCCTAATCCAACGATCAAGATTAATTTAATGATTGTTACACTTAGCACCCTTTTATACTTAAATTAAAATATTACCATTTAATATTTAAATTATATAAATCGATATTTATTAGATAAAAACGATTTGGGATAAACCATATTCGGCCGGCCTTTTAAATGGAATATATATCTTTTAAATATTTCATTTGAATAAATATTTCACAATTATAAATTATAAATAAATATATATATTTAAGGAATCCATGTTTCCTTAAAATTCATGAATATTTGTTTAGTCTTAAGAAACATAGAATCCAATATACTCCGTACTCTTTTTAAAACCCTAATACAAAGCCAAACCACCAAAAGTGATGTTGACGGCAACGATGGTGATGGCGACGGTGATATTAATAGTAACGGAGACCAATCGGGTTTAGGTTAGTATGTAGCCAACTAGCGATGATTTTCAATCAGGTTTCCTTTTTCAATGCTCATGATCAAAAATTAAAATTTAATTTTATTGCAATTGCTTTTGGTTGCTTCTTGGTGTTCATTGGAGATTTTTTCAAGACTCTAAATTTGTTATGCTTATATTTATTGAGTTTGATTATGTTGCAGTTTCAATGTAATATCAATTATGGGTTCAATGTATTGTAACCATGATCGAAAGGTTTTATTTAAACTCAAAGTTTGCTATCGACATGTCTTTTTAACTGATTCAATGCTTACAGCATTTCATTAATTTATATTGTTTTCTATTGGGTGATATTTTTCAGGTCACATGGTGAATTTGAAGAACATTTTGATTTTTAAGGATTCTTGACACATCAAATACTTATGACTTATGAGTACCTGTATAGCCATAGGTATCCTTATTTATTTTTTATTTTAGTAAAATCTTCACACTTCGTTCAATAGACACTACTAGAATCGGGACTTTTGGCGACGATAAAAGTCCTCGCCAAAGGGCCAAAATGTCCTCGCCGTAGGTCTTTAGCGAGGACATGTCCTAGCCAAAGGGTCCTCGCTATACTTTCATAGCTGAATGTTTTTGGCGACGACCATTAGCGAGGACACCTGGGGTCCACGTTGACTTTGATTTTCTTGTTTTAAAAATGCTTCGCGACGACATGTCGTCGCCAAAGTCCGTCGCCAAAGATATTTTCTTTTATTTTTGATTTTCTTTAATAAAAAAAAATTGCGAGGACATGTAGTCGCTAAAAGTTTTTTATTATTTTATATAAATTTAATTAGCGAGGACATGTCGTCGCCAAAGGGTTGTCGCCAAAGATATTTTTATTATTTTAAATAAAATTAGTTAGCGAGAACATGTCCTCGCAAAAGATTCCTCGCTAAAAATCATAGACATTTTTAACCAGATCGTTTTTTCCATTTTCTCAGGTTTTTCCCTGATTATAAGTGCATTTTTCCTGCTGAATCCGCAAATAAAATCAAATCCGCAAATAAAACAAAATCCACAAATTAAACAAAATCCGCAAATAAAACATTATCATCCAAAACAAACCTACAACGTTTCAAAGTCATTCAAACATCCAAATCCGTTAACCAAAAACATACAAGGAAGATATATAAAGACAGCAAACAATTGAAACTAGTATGTTGAAAACTTGATCAATATATGTACCTACAATAATGATAAAAAGAATACATATAAATGTTGAAAATTTCATACTTGCATCCAATTGTATGATCTGCATCTTTGGCTCCATATATAAAGATAGCCGAAGTCATCGAACTCGATTTCCTTGGTTCCATTCCACTTCCTTAAAGTGGTGGTACCTCTTCTCGTTCTAGTCTCTTCTTCTTCGTCTTCATTTATTTCAATTTTCAAACTCATATTCACCGAATTCAAGTTCATCTTCATAATCCTAAAACATTTATACAGAACAGATTGGCATACAATATCAACCTAAATCATTTATATCAATTTATATAACTTGCAAGGAATATAAAATATGCACATGAATAATGAAAATATACTTTTACTTACATCTTTAATGTTTAGACCTATGTAACGGATTACATTTCTCATACTTAGACCATTTCCAGCACCATAATCAACCAAAGTTTCTAGCTCCCTGATATTGCATAAATCACAGCCAAAATAAATATATATAATACCAAATTGACCTCAATATATTATCACAACATATTCACATTAATAATGATCTATAGTTTGATGTAACAAACATAAGAGTAAACATTCAATTAGGAATTAAACAACGCATGCTTATAAGCCTATATGAATTATACCTCAACTTCTTGCCAATCGGTTGAACTACCCCACCCATCTTGAGATTGTATCACATTCTCTTTAAGTAACCTACAGAACGCACAATACTTGTATGGTTATCGGTACAAATATAACATATGATATGCATGACATGAAGCAAACAACTAGCAAGAAATCCAAAATACGCTTTAAATAAACATATAAATTTCATTTCTTTCAATTATTCACAGTAGCTTAAAATCCTTAAATGACAATACCATTTCACTAACCTTTCCATCTCGCTATAAAGCTGTATTCCTGTTCGTTCCGGTCGATTGTGCTTTGCTTGCCGTTGGAATTTCGACATACTACCTTCAACCTATTAAAGACAAAATAAGCATATAATGAAGCTTGGAAAGAAACTTTCTAATATTTCCAATTAATTAACAACTACCTTGAAGAGAGACCCACAAGATGGATTTAACCAGCCACAATTTCAATGGTTGTAGGCTCATGCGAATCCATTAACTGAAAATCCCCCATCAACAACAATTGTTTGACCAGTAATGTAAGAAGCAGCAGGTAAGCAAAGGAAGGCCACCAGTGATGACACTTCATTTGCTTCTCCTGGGCGTTTCAGTGGAGTTCTAGACACTAAACTTTCCAAAAACTGATCATTACTTAACAACTGCATAAACATAAAAATAAAAAATATTTTAATAAATATTAAATATAGATAATCATATATGAATATATAGATTTGTAAGTACTAATATGATTGAAGAAACTTGTGTTAGCATTAGTATGGAAAACAAGGGTTAGATGAAAGTATATATATTACATGGTCAACGAGTGGAGTTTTAATGTACCACGGTGCTACACTATTAACCCGAATATTGTCCTTGGCCCATTCACATGCTAAGTTCTTTGCAAGCTGATTCATTGCACCTGTTTTAATTTGGACAGAAAAAAAAAACTAAAAACTGAAAGTGATTTGTCTAATAAATTGAAGGTCATGAAACCGTACATATCTTTGGTGGCACCATATATAGATCCGGAATTAACGTGAACAAGACCCGCAACAGAAGAAATAAACACAATGCTACCATTTCCAGAGGCCTTTAAAAGAGGATGTGCAAGTTGACACATATGGTAAGCAGATTCCAAATTTGTTATCATCACCTTCGAGTAGTCTTCCGCTGTATACTCTGTAGTAGGTTTCCTTATGTTTGTCCCAACATTGTTTACCTACACATAATAATTCCATTGAATAAGGTCTTTCATAAAGCATGGGAATTCATGAAATCATTGTAATCAGGTGTGTTACATTAGGGACTACAATCGGAACAACAAAGCAATACCAAATCACTCTGTTTCAAAAAAAAAAAAATTTTGAAATCCACAAAAAATAACTTATCCAAAAATCAAATTGCAAACCACCCATACATTCACAAATCAATTCATGTATGTGTGAACCTACCCTTACAGACATGCATATACATATCATTTACAAATTAATATTCTCATCAAAACAATCATATACTTCTAGATGCCCACACAAATTACAACTCTTCTAAGCTGTTCAACTCGGTCAAAGGACTTGTATATTGAAACTTACAACTCTTCTAAGCTCTTCAAATATCCCTTGAATCTATAAAAGTATATCTACAACAATAGAGAAAAAGTTTACATGTTATGGAATAGGATATATAAGAGCCACCGTTGGCGTTATCATGACTATAAGTATAAAACACAAGTTACAATCAGAAAACATACCTTAGTTGCTTAACACAACTTCAAAAATCTCAACCATCAATACATCTAAAATGTGAATTATATGATTATAAGTATGATTTTACCAAATCATGTAAACCAAATGAGTAATATATGAATACCTCGATGATGACACTTATTACACCAGCAATAACACGAGCCAAAGATGTCGTTAATCGACCCGAATAACAAGAGGAAAATGCAGCAACAAGAAGCACCTCGAACATTTTCGTGTTCAAGTCATAACAACAACAAAAATAAAACGAATAATCAATCAAATCTAAACTGTTGATGTCATAAAATGGTTAAGAATGGTGTCATGCTGTGTGGTTTGTAAGAATGCAATAAACGGTACATCGTTAGGCCCGAAACTCTACTTGTGATGGAAGCTATTGAAGCATGTTTCAGAGTCCAACGATAGGCGATAGCAGCAGCCTTTATAAGGTAAAAGGCTTCATATGTGTCTATTATCTCTTCATTATTAACTTTAATCACTTTGTTTCTTTTAGTTAAGTTAAATATGCTGACAAGTAGATCTAAGGTGTTAGAAATTGGACTGTTAATTGGTTTCATGCTCTTCCTTTTAGACCATGAATTTTAAATTTTGGTCATATGGAAATTGGACTAAACTCGGGTAACTATAACCATAAAAACTGTAGGTATAGGCATACCACCTGGGGTAAGCTAGCAGACAAATACCAACACAATCTGTTCTTATTTTTTCAACCAAGTAGAATAAGGCAGCAAGCTAGCAGACAAATACCAACACAACTTTACATCTACCTTTGACCAAACCACAAACTACATATAGAAAAGACAAACATAACACCCCAACAAAATCGTTTCTTTCATTCTCAATTGAACACCATCGCTGTTAATTAAGTACCAAATCAAAAATTAAAAGTCCACCAAACTAATTTCAACATCAACAGTTAACAATTACTACGTAACAATTAACAATTAACCACTTATTTCAGTTTCCAGAAATATGAACCACTTATTTACTATATAAATTATATAAAATCTACAACATTGCAAATTTAGTGCCAAACCTATAGTGGGGATGGCGGTTAACTGTGGTGATGGTGGTGTGAGCCGGATCTGGTGTACAGGCAGTGGTGGAGTAGTGGTCGTGTGAGCCGGAGGTAGGGGTAACGGAGGTGGGGGTGGTGTGAGCCGGTGGCGGAGCACAGCAGCGGCAATGGTGTGTTGGTGGTGGTGAGGTTTCGGTGGTGGTGAAGGAGGTGTGTAGGGGTAACGGAGGTGGTTTTGGTGAGGGTTAAGGAGGTGGTTTCGGTGCTGGTGCGGTGGTGCCGGCTCAGATCTGGAGAGGGGAGTGTTTGCTTTGGAGTTTGGAGAAGAAAATGTTTGCTGCTTTTGTTTTTGGAGGGGAAATAAAAAGTTTTGGAGGTCGACAGAGGGAAATGAAAAATAATTTGGAGGGCTTTTTGATTTTTTTGGGAAAATCATCATGTTTTAACATTAAATAAATTAGTTTTTAGTTAGTGTGTTGGTTAAAATAATTACTACTATAAAATATAGACTAATTAAATGTTATCAAAAAATTCAAATTAGTTTATATGCGATAATATTTAAAGTGAATTTCAAGTTTAACTGTAGTCAAATATTGTTTACATATATCATGTGATGATACAAACCGAGCCACATTACCATGTTGATCTTGTTTCAATTGATAGTCTCCCATTCGCAACTTTTTCTTTAAATCATGAACAACTATGGTTGATAAACCGACCCACGTTACTTTAATGTAAACGCCTTTAGGATACCACAAACTTAAAGAGTATCTGAGGTGATGAACTACAAGATTTCTTTCAGTCGACCACTAATACACTTGCTTCACATTGATTTCTTAAGGTTTATCTCGCTCATTCGAATTTCCGAGCACAGTTAACCTAAACGCATAGTGTAAACGGCTTAGGGTTTAATTATCCCGATCATTCAAATGTTCAAATAGGGTTAACGCCTAAACCGATGGTGTAAACGCCTTAGGGTTTATCCCAATCATTCATATGTTTGAATAAGGTTAACACCTGAACCCATAGTGTTAACGCATTACGGTTTATCCCGATTGTTCAAATGTTCGAATAGGGTTAACGCCTAAACCCATAGTGTAAACGCCTTAGGGTTTATCTAATCATTCGAATGTTCGAATACGTTTAAAGCCTAACCCCATGGTGTAAACGCTTTAAGGTTTATGTCGCTCATTCGAATGTTCGAGGAGGGTTAACGCCTAAACCCATAGTGTTAACGTATAACGGTTTATCCCGATCCTTCGAATGTTCGATTAGGGTTAACGCCTAAACCCATAGTGTATACGCCTTAGGGTTAACCTCGATCATTCAAATGTTCGATTAGGGTTAACGCCTAATCCCATAGTGTAAACGCATCACGGTTTATCCCGACAATTCGGATGTTTGAATAAGATTAACGCCTAAACCCATATTGTAAATGCCTTAAGGTTTATCTCGATCATTCAAATGTTCGAATGAGGTTAAAGCCTAAACCCACGGTGTAAACACGTTAAGGTTTATCTCTATCATTCGAATGTTCAAACAAGGTTAACGCCTAAACCCATAGTGTAAACTCCTTAGGTTTATCCCGATCATTCGAATGTTCAAATAGGGATAACGCCTAAACCCATAGTGTTAACGTATTACGGTTTATCCCAACCGTTCGCTAACATACAGATTAGAAAAGAAATCATGTAAACGCCTTAGGATTTCACAAACTTAAATAGTCTTTGAAGTGATTATCCAGTAACTAGTTTTATTATCAATGGTATGCGTCGAATGTTCAAAGAGGGTTGACCCTGTAAAAAAATGTTGACGAAAATTGGCGTCACTATAGAGTGCACGAACATTGGCGTCACTATAGAGGCTACGACATGTCATCGCGAACGATTGTCGTCAAAACTGCGCGGTAAAAGTTTTTATTTTTCAGGCAAAAAGAATAATCAAAAACAAAATTAAAAAAAACTTTGCGACGACATGTCCTCGCGAAAGGTCGTCGCCAAAAAGTGCGCGGGAATTTATCCTCTTTGGAGCCAAAATGAAAAAATCAAAAATAAAATAAAAAAAACTAGCGAGGACATGTCCTCGCAAAAAGTCGTCGCCAAAGAGTGTGCGGGAAGTTTTCTTTTTTGAGCCAAAATGGAAGCAATCAAAAATAAAATAAAAAAAACTTAGCGAGGACGTGTCGTCGCCAAAAGTCGTCGCCAACAATGCGCGGGAAGTAAATGTTTTTGGAGCCAAAATGAAAAAAATCAAAAATAAAATAAAAAAACTTAGTGAGGACATGTCGTCGCCAAAGAGTCGTCGCCAAAGAAAAAGTCAAAAAGTAAGGTTGTCCGAATTAAAAAGCAGATTTATTTTGTCGTTTAGTGACTTTTAGCGAGGACAATATGTCGTCGCGAAAAGTCTTCGTCGCGAAAAGTCCAGATTCTTGTAGTGAGATGTAAGATACTATAAGTTGGTATCCTAAATATGTTAATTGCAGAGGGATTTTTGGTTGATCTATAGAGGCATAGTTGTCTGAGAATAATAGTTGACGGAAAATATGAAGGCTGAAAATTAAGCAATATGTGTTTAAATTGTGAGCCAAGGGATTCTCCTTCATTGGCAAGCCTTGTGAGTCTGGCCTTAGTCAAGTTTTGAATGTTTTTTTTCCTGGACTGACTTCTTTGCCTTCTTTCATATACAGGTTTTTTTTTCCTTCTTTCATTAACTCCAATTGAAGATATGTGGCCCGGACTGACTTCTTTGCCTGACATTTTGTCAAGTTTTCCCAAGTGGACTTCAAAGGTGATTAGCTATCTGGTAGCTCATTATAATGTGCAATTTTTATGTTATGTGCTCTTATATAACTAATTGGGCATCTTTACTTATTGAACCTTGCAACCATGGTTCCAAATCTTGATAAACCCAGTCTTGATCTTATACGTGTAAGCTGAAACTAATGACTACATGAATGAATTATAATTATTTTCCATTCCTGAATTTGTCTTCAGCATCATTACATATATCGTAAAATACATTAACTTCCCGCATTGTTAAGGAAGACAATTTAAATGAAAATTAGGAAGTCTACCTTCTGAAAAGAAAACAAAAATATGTTAAGTTTATTAACCAATTACTAATCCTAATGGGTAAAATGTGTGTGTGTGTGTGTGTGTATGTGTGTGTGTGTATATATATATATCAATTGTTATGGATTAAAACAATGACAATTAGTACATGCATGTCTTCCACAACTTTTATCTCAGTGACATTAGATGCAATTATTTGGTCAGTTTTCATGACATGTCTCCTTTGGTATCGTCACCTCATTTTTTTTTTTGAAGATGGCTAATACCAAGTATCTAACATCAAACGAACCTATCTAACAAAGCTTTGAATGTCTTTGCATAGTGTTAACTGTGATGTTTTATGCAGCTTCTGTGATCGTCATTCGTCCCTTATGTAAACCCATTCGGATTACCTGCCTTTTTCTAAGATGCTTGATGCTGATATCATTGATACCGTTACTGGTGAAGGGTGTGTGAAAGAAATTTACAGGTTTGATTGGGTTTTAAGTTTTTTTTTTTATTATCAATGTTATAAATTCGGTGTATTAGATAGAATTATAAAAGTTCCTGATCGTTTAGGTTCAGCTTAGACCACTTTGGGCCTGATTAAACCGTTTAACCCATTTTAATGCTAATTTCTTTGTTTAACCTTTTGGACCCTACTTTGAACACAAACTGTCTTACATTTTATGCTGATTGATTAATCCCTAAATTATTGGGATGAGGCTGTTTTTGAAGCGATAATCAAGGATTTTTCTATAATAACATTTTTTTAAAAATGAGAAGAAAATTTCATACCAAACTGGTGCAACTGACCCATTTGGTAAGCTATCCTGTTATGACACAGCTATGGAACACAATTGATAACAATTCAAGTATGAGGTCCCAGCTGATGTCTTTGAAGACATCACAACCATTGAAACAGAGTTGATTGGCGCAAGTAATACAAAAGGTGGAACACGATGGATAACAATTCAAGTATGAATCACAACCATGTTTCGAAACAGAAATATGTGGCGCAAGTAATTCAAAAGGTAAATAAAGCTGAGAGTTTGTAAGGAAGTAATATGTTTCAAGTGTTTATGCAACTATTTGTTAATGGGATTATAATTATTTAGGTATTTGTAGTTTGCTTACAGAGAACGTAAGAAGAATGATATGAGGTGATTGCCATATGAAAGGTAACCACACCTATCTTCTTTGCACTAGATGAGTTATTTTTCTCTTTTTGTTTTGTTTTCGTTGGCAGGCACATATAGCAACACACATTAACTATGTACACCAAGTTATGTTGATATCTTGAAAATAATTCCATACAGGCCATATCTTGACTAATAGAAAGCAACCAGGTAGGCTTAAGGTTGTTTATCTTTAAAGCTAATTACTTAAGAAAACATGGCTATCCAATTAATTAATCTAAATTACTATTACAATTACAGCTCTTGTGATGATAATGTCATGGTACATTTTGCCGAACTTTTTTATTGCATTACGATAACATATATATAGAATAATGGCACAATTATGCAAGCAACCATCATGAAAATAGGATAGTTAGGATAAATATAACAAAAAATTGATTTATACACCAAAGTCATGTTATGGTGTGTTTATACTGTGAATGAAAAGGGTTGCACTGTGTGATTTTTGAATCATTTAATTTGTTGTATATATCAACTCCTTTTGATTTATAGTCGCTAACAATTTTTTGAATTTGTTTGTACATGAAATCACCATTGAATAGCTTAGGAATGTTCGTTTGGATGGACTGGATCAAATCCGATTCATTTACATACATCCATTTGAATTTTGATTTCCAACAAGGGAAACCGATAATCATACATTTAACACAACAAATAATTAACTCTTTTAACCTAAAAAAATAAATTTTACAAAATCAAATTTTGAAACCCGCGTTGTCGCTGGTCTTTTACCTAGTAATAATAATAATAATAACTACTTATAATGTATTTGAGTCATTTACTTAAAATTAAATAAATTGAATCAAAAGAAAAGACCATATTACCCTTACATATATACTCAAACATTTAAATTTCACATGGACTACTATTCTCATTAAAAAATGAATGTTTACTTACTATTATTAAAATATTAGATAGCAAATTTCAACTGAATAATTGTACTAATTTAGGTAAACTACAATAATAATAATAATAATAATAATAATAATAATAATAATAATAATAATAATAATAATAATAATAATAATAATAATAATAATAATAACAATAATAATTAGAGTAATAATTTGTAAAAATGAGATACTTCAAATAATTGAAAATCAATATAACAATTTAAATACTCTATCGTATTACTAGTGACGATGATGGTTCGCCAAATCAAATATAAAACTGAACAATTCAAAATATTTCTTTCAACATAAATATTAAATTAAATATCTCTATCCGCTGCTATACGCGGGCATGATGCTGTTATATTGTACTCCCTCCGTCCCATCCAAAGTGTCATGTTTTGACTTTTCAAAGTCTTTCTTTTTCAACTTTGACCTTAAATATTTTTTTGTGTTATATAATACATGATGAAAATTATGCCATTGAAAATACATTTAAAAATCCAACTCATTCATATATTTTGCATCAAATATTATATAACACAAACAAAGACATTTAAGGTCAAAGTTTATACAGCAGGACTTCAAAAAGTCAAAACATGACACTTTGAGTGGGACGGAGGTAGTAATACATATGAGTCGCTATAATGTGTATAATGAAACAAGATATATGAAACAATCTTGAAATATCCAACTACAAATTGTAACTATAAATTTTAATTGTTTGATGAATTACATGATGCTCAATCAACAAGCAATATGGGTAATCTTCACTAACCTAGCTAGTCCTTTCATCTTTATTACTCTCATAAAAGAATTCATGACATAAATATGAACTCTCATAAAAGAATTCATGACATAAATATGAAACCAAACTTTGTAAGTGGCTGCCATAAGAATCCATTGTTTTTTCCTCAGTTATATATGTTATCATCAATGTCATCATGAAAAATATCATTTATCCATAGTTTTTTTTTCTTTTTAATACAAAAAAGATATGTTTGTTGATAACATTGATAATAGAGATATATATTTACCATGTTTAGGAGTCACTTAGAGAAGTATGAGAAGAAAGCCACCCATCCAAAATGACCCAAGCTTCTTCGGGTTTGTATAATGGGATTGAATGACCCGCACCCTGCAGAACATGACTTACTCGTTTAGTCGTTCATTCTCATTTCGTTAAATTATTTGAACAATATTAGTGAAGGTCAATAAGGTATATGTATATCACAAGATGTTCAAATGAGTCTGGACTAATTTAACATATATAGATGGTGTATAAATTAACTGTCCTGTTTCTTACCTTGACAGTTGCGTAAGTTAATGAGTATTCCTTCTGTGCATATGTCATCCGATATCTACAAAAAATATATCCATCAATACTCATTCCCAGTTTTCATTAAAGCTTGCCATTTCATGAATTAAAAAGTGCTCTGGAAAAACTAACCAGATGCAATTTGATTTAGAAAATAAGAAACTATATATCGTATTGGATTTGAAAAACTACTAGGGACTATTTAAAGTCAACGAGACATTTGAGCTCACCCTGCAACTTGGTTATTAACAAACCATGGGTTCCATGGGCTTTCGATTGGAACATTGAGAGATGCTATCCATTGTTCTGTGCCCACATATGGAAAATTCATATCATGATCACCACTGTCAATTGAAATAGTTTGAAGAAAGTACGGCGTTAGTTAAGAACTTGAAGAAAGGTGCAAAATCACTAGAATATAATTTGGTATGTATAGAGTTTTTTTTTTTTTTTTTTAGATTTCATACTTCCAACTTCGGACGAGTTAGAATTAGTAATAAAGAAAACTCCTAACAATCTAAAAAGTGAGTTGATTATTCTGTGGGTTAATACACACGGAGGGGATTAAAATATCCCAAAATGTTCGTTTGGGGTACTAAAGTTTATGATTTGACAAAAATATAACGCAACTTTTAAAACTCCTCCCAAGTGGAAAATGAGATGATAAAGATTCATCAATTTGAACAATTTTATAAACTTTTTTATTATCCTTGTAAACATTTTAATAAACTTTAGTTATCCTTGTAAACATATTAATAAACTTTAGTTACCCTTAAACACAATACGTATAGTTAACTCATAGTTTTGTCAAATCATAAACTTTAGTACCCCAAGCGAACATTTTGGGATACTTTAATCCCCTCCGTGTGTATTAACCCTTATTTTGTACTGCAAAAAGTATAACCAACACTTTGTAATAGTTTCGTAAGAAAGGAAATTACTAATATTGTAAAAACGAAACGGCAACTTCGGGTTGGAATGTGAAAGTATCTTTAAGAGTATTTTGATAGTACCTGAGGATCAAAACTTGGCAGTTTCTTGATAGAAGATATTTATGGTAGATGATACTGCTGAAGATGTCATATGAGTAACATTCAGAGTCCTTTTTCTTTAAATCGTAATGGATAGTTTCATTGGTTTTCTCAAACAATTCAACTGTTCCCTGTAAAAGAAAAAAAAAATAGCAACATTAACGAGTGTCAAGTGTCAAGCACCTCATTAGCCCATTATGTTATGTAAATTATGTGCAGTGCTGACCATGAGGCACTCAATATCTAGGTCATGATTTTACACGTCGTCTATTAGTCGTTAGTTCGAGGTATTCAATTAATTGGTTTAGTAAGAAGTAAGATATGGTATCATTCTAGACTCTGGAAGCAGAGTATATAGCACCAGTCATGATGACTCAGCAAAAATCACACATGCTAAATGTGTAAGTCGATAAGTACTAGCAAATTGAATAGGCTATGTTGCACTGCCAAAATCGATAAACTGTTCTTTCAGAAGAAAAGGTAAATCTACATTTGAATATTTCATCTATGAGAACCAATAGCGAAGTAGAGAACGTGTCAAAAAACATTTCACTGTTTAAGTGAAACAATAAGTGTGTGTAGTGAAGTAATTAGAGCTAAAATTGTAGGAGATAATAAACTTTTAACCATTATCCTCTGTTTTTTTTTATGTGTTTTTGCATAAAACTCGAAAACTAGACCTTCATGGTACTAGAAAAGAGTCATTCCCACAATATTCATTGCACAATGTGCCTAAAGATTTGACAACAGTGGCGGATGTATGTATAGAGAAGGGTATGCACATGCATACCCTTGGACCAATCTTACTAGTGTAAAAAAATTTAGTTTTCATGTAGTTTATAAAATGGATACACTAGGTGCATACCCCAAATAAAAGTCATGCATGCCCTATTGGCCTCTCTCTTCTCCTTTATTATTTTACTTTGCATTAGACTTCAATTAATATGTCTCATCACTATTATTATTAGCTGATTCTATAGTTAGAATCCTTTAACATATTTACTTTCAAAAATTCATTATGAATTTTAATTTTAAGATTACTCAATTAAATAAGCTTTGTCGTTCAAATGGATCTTTAATCTTCGATCTAGCAGTGTTTGGTTAAATAACAGTCCGGCAGATGATTAAAAACAATAAATGAGCTGAGAAATCGACCCGAAAAAACTTGACCCGAGAAAAACCGTACACATTTTTTTTGGTTATCGTGATTAAATAATATTTTGGCATGTAGTTGTGCATACCCAACGCTCAATTTCTAAATCCGCCACTGTTTGACAATGTAAAGTCATAAAGAAGAACATACCTCACGAACACCAAGAGCATTTTGAACAGTTTTATCGTTACCATAATAATATAAATATTTCTCAGCAGCTTCCTGAAACATTAGGCAAATGTTAGTCGTATTTCCTAGTATTATATCATTGAACATGTAACTTGTAAGAAAATTTTCATAGAATTTTAGAAAGATAACTTACACGACAAGTTGGATCCGGATTTACATCATCACAGTACGGGTCCAATATATTTGCCAAGTTAATTCTGTTCGTGCACTGAAAATTGAAAACTTTGATCAAAGCTGTGATAAATAAGGATTGTAAAAATGTGATCAAAATGATTGATGTACATGTACCTCATCAACCCTTTGAAGACTATTTGTACATTCACTATTAGCTGGTTCGTTATATACATAGTTGCCACGACACGCTACTTTTGTAGACTGAAATATAACATGAATCAACAAGATGTCAAACAACATTTTACACACATCGTGAAGTAAATGTAACATGATATTGATATAAATACTTTTTGTTACCTCATATATTTCATCTGATATAAGTGCAACTCGATGAGCAAACTCGAATCTTGAATTAAAGTCACTGAATTTATCGGTTAGAGGGCTAACAATTGCGTATCCCTACGTGACGGAAAAGGTATATGTTAGTGAAGGAAAACAAAATTTTATCAAACTTAGAGGGTAGATAATTTAAGCAGATAAAGTTGTAACACTGTATTGTAAGAAGGGTGTTTCTTTCCATACCATTTAAATTTACTCACTATACCACTAATCATTTAAAAGTACATAAAAAGTACAGAAAAGGTACAGAAAAGTACAGAATGTAAGAAACAATGATTTAAAAAGGTACCGAAAAAGTACAGAAAAGTTAATTTAAAAATAAAGAAATGGTATGAAGGGTAGGGGCCTTGTAAGAAAGTATATAAAAATAGATATCTACTTTGATATTCAGTTGTGGCAGATCTCCACGTTCGTTACCTGCAAAGATATATGATAACAATGTAATTAGGAACCATACCCTTGACCACCAATCGGCATTCAAAGAAAGCTACACATTTTACATTTTTTACCATTCAACTTTTGTATAAATACACAAACAGTCCATCCACTAAAAGTAACAGCACCATTTCATCCGTATAGTTAACGGCATATGATATATATATTTCCTTATAAAAGTGAATCAAAATGATTATATCATCCTCTTTAAGTCATAAGATAGATTACAAAAAAATAAAATAAAAAAATAACAACCCCAAAATGTTTAAACAATCCTCCGAAAAAAAAAAAAATACGAAAATTGAATCAAAATGTCTGTGCTCTTGAGTTACAGTCATCAAAAATGTTGAAGATGTAGTTCTTTCGTAGAAACTCAAGACTTAACATTGTTGATTGCAAGGTCGTTATTATGCATTGTTTCAAGTTGATTCTTTGATGTAATCCCGCATTTTACATGATAACTTTTTAGATTTTTATTTTACCGTGTCATCCTTTTTTATCCAACTAAATAGATTCACAAAAAAATGAACTAATTAAAATATTGATATTTGATGACATGGGGCAAAATAACTACGTATGTAGACCCACTCAATGAAAATGACAAGATGTAATTGTAGGGATGTACGCCCTTTCAATGAAAATGACAAGATGTAATTGTAACCCATCTATCAACTAAAAGGCAAGTAAGGTAGATCAAATATAGTAGTGACAGACATCTATCAACTTAAATGTCTCCGTCATCACACTTCCACATTCAAAGTAGTATAGCATCTTTACCAACCCCCTCTTGTATCCACGGTGAAGCACTTTTTGGAGAGTGATAAGCGTAATATTCATAATCTTAATTTTCGTTAATATAAATATCAAAAATAAAAATTCAAAATTGATAAATGTTGATCGTTATAAATGTTAAGCTTCCTTGATAATTTTTTTTTAATCTATAACATCAATTGATGAATATTATATCCAAAATCATTATTATTCATTGTGGTAAATGTTAGTTAAAATTCATTACGATGAATGTTAAAATTAAAAATATTTGTCAAAATGTTATGTTTTAACATTCATCGTGAAGAATGTTAAGTTAACATTCATTATGATGAATGTTAAAAATCTATTATGTAAATATTATCAACTAATGTTATAACTTTAAATGAATATCATCTGTAAATATATTCTTTATAGCATCGATAAAGATTACTAATATTCATTGTGGTAAATGTTAGTTAAAATTCATTACGATGAATATTAAAATTAAAAATATTTGTCAAAATATTATGTTTTAACATTCATCGTAAAGAATGTTAAGTTAACATTCATTATGATGAATGTTAACAATATATTATGTAAATATTATCAACTAATGTTATAACTTTAAATGAATTTCATCTGTAAATATATTCTTTATAGCATCGATAATGAGTACTATTTATTAATAAAATTGATTTTATTTTTAACATATGTATTAGCGGAGTTAAGATGCTTCGTGATGAATACTACGTTTCCCCATTTCCCAAAAAAGTGCTTCCCTCTTAAACGCTCCCATATAATATATACTCCCTCCGTCCCATTTGAAATGTCCACATTACTATTTTGGGATGTCCCATTACAAGTGTCCACTTTGATATTTAACCAATCAAAAAAGACTTTAGTGGGTGGATATAATATTTGATTGATGAAAAGTGTAGTTAGTGGAGAATCCTAAAACTACGTGCAAAGTCAAAGTGGACATTTGTAATGGGACGGAGGGAGTACATATATATATATAGTAGAGTTCCGATGAGAACACTTTAAAAATAAGAACGGCTAAGAACGCTTCATAAATGCACAACTAACAAACAAATTCATTAGATTCACACTCATACATTTCAAAAATGTGTAGAAAAATATATGCAAACTTTCGGAAATGCACAAAAATAAATAAAACGATTGATGCACAATTATAGAGATAATCATGCATTAATTCGTTTTTTCGATTTTTGTGCATTTTTGTAAGGGTACAATTATTTTTCTTTACATATTTGAAATGTACGAATGTTAATCTATTTATTTTATCAAAAGTAATTGTACAATTGAAGCGTTCTTAGCCTTTCTTTATTTTAAGGTGTTCTCACTTGATTCAAACTATATATATATATATATATATATATATATATAGGGTTGGGTTCTGGTGAGAACAAGGGGATTCCGTGAGAACGGTGAGAACACATCTTAGTCATCCATTTTTTGATCAAAAATCCTGATTTTGGAGGTGGCAATTTTGTAAATACTTTGAAGTTTGATTTTGGAAGGTTCACATCACCTTTGCTCATGTAAAGTTTTTTTTTTTTTTAACTTCACATCATTTTGCTCATGTGAAGTTTTTTTTTTTAAGCTTCACATCATTTTGCTCATGTGAATCTTTTTTTTTTATTTAGCTTCACATCATTTTGCTCCTGTGAAGCTTTTTTTTTAGCTTCACATCATTTTGCTCACGAGAAGCTTTTTTTTTTTTTAGCTTCACATCATTTTGGTGAGGTTAAGTTTAATATATATTTTTTAACATAAGATTACGATGCTATGAATTTTTATTTTTATAGATTCACATAGTTTTAATGAGATTAAGTAAATATTTTTTTGTTAACATTAGTTTTTGAAAAGATTAATTTTTATATTTATCAATTCACTACTTCAAATATGTTGATTAACAAAAATTAAATAAAACTTCACCATGTTAAAACTATTGTGAAGCAAAAAAAAATTAAACTTCACATAGCAATCCTTATGTGAACCCTTCAAAATCAAACTTCAAAGTATTTACAAAAATGCCACCTCTAAAATCAGGTTTTTTGATCAAAAAATGAATGGCTAAGATGTGTTCTCACCGTTCTCACGGAATCTCCTGGTTCTCACAGGATCCCAAGTCTATATATATATATATATATATATATATATATATATATATATATATAGACGGGTTCTTGTGAAAATAATGAGTTAAAATTGTTGGGTTAATCGGTATGTTCATGGATTCAGAATCAACCCAATTTAGGCTCCAACTTTCTTCCGTTGAAAGAGTTAGTAGAGTCCAAGATTTTAGGAGTTTCTTTAGAGTAGTCAAATAAGTGGAGGAGATGGCTACGTTTCTATCTCCTTATATTTGGTTTGATTTATTTTTTTTGGTTTTTTTCTTCTATTTAAGGAAGATGGCAGTAGGCATATTTCTTAATTCCCAAGTATTGTAATTCTCTCTAAATACAAAAGCAATTTCGTTGCAAATCACTTTTTCTCTTTAAGTTTCATTTTCTTCACATAGAAGATCCACTTTGTATAAACCAACAAAAATAAAAACATGCAAGCGATCTCAATTTGTATTCACCATTTTTTTAATTTTTCATTTTTTTCGCTTGGCATACGTTATTTTATGACTGCAAATTTGAATAACTGAATGCTTCTTACCGAGGTATGTCTCTAAAGTAACAATTGGTACGAGCATGCCCATGTATGAAATCCCAGTAATGTACAATGGATTACTGAGAAACCTTGAATGCTCTAGGAGCCACTGTTTTTCACATAAAACACAAACAAAATGTAATTACTATTTTCATAGATGAATGATTATAGGGTTTATTGTTTCAAAGTGTATTATACTTTACATCTTTTACTATAGTATGAGGCGTACTTTCAAAACATGTATTATATGTTGTGAAATTGTCAATTCCGTCTATCGTATGTACACTTTCCTTTTTGGCATTCTATTGTATGTTTCCTCATACATACAATAGAATGTCAAAAAAGTAAAGTGTACATACAATAGACGTAATTGACAAATTCAATACATACACTAGAACAAATAAAAGTTCGTGTCATACAATAGTAAAAGCGACAAAGTATAATACACTTTGAAATAATAAACCCATGATTATATACTAGATGGATAAATACAAGGGTTTATTGTTCCGTTATGTATTATATTTTACACTTTTTACTATTATATGAGACATACTTTCATTTGTTAAATTGTATGTATTGAACTTGTAAATAACATATTGTATGTAAATTTTTCTTTTTGAGTAAGATCAAAGAACGAAACTTCCCTATTTTGACCTTACCCAAAAAAGAAAGTTTACATACAATAGACGATAATTACAAATTCAATAGAAGTTTTCGAAGTTCGATTCATACAATAATTTTAAGTGCAAAGTTTAATACATAACGAAACAATATACCTGAAATAGAACTCATCTGTACCTTTTTCAAAAAGTGGTAGCTATGTCTTGCTAAAATGGAATCGCTACTCTTCGACGCCTCATATGTTGTAGCATATGAAAACCCGACCCCAGCCGGTAGATCAACGTATATTACATTAGCGGTCTAAAAAATTAAAAATTAAAACCATGTTATCGTTACACGAGAAAAACATCTAGATAATAATAATCAAGCTGGATAAAAGAATGAGTATTGATTTGTACACCTGCACATATTAACCATAGATCAACACTTAAGCTTCAAAGTATTGTATAATATAACATTGTGATGTATAATTCGTGATGTTATGTTAAAATGTTATGGTGTACAAATCACCACCCTTATAAAAATTGCGAGTGATAAGCATAAAGTAAGAATATGAACCTTTGACCATGAGTATGGATTCGTCACTAATGTAATGTTATCCCATGTTGATATATCAAAATCGATACTAAAAGGTCCTGCAATTAATCGTTGGTTAAATAACTTGGTTCATCTTTAGATCTAAAGATCTAATAACTTATGAGTAATCTACAATAAAATCTTCTATTAAGGTAAATAATTGCAAAAAAGAGGTGTTTCTGGGGATTGCATTGCTAAATTCTCCGAATCATATACTCCGTATGTGTTTACTTCAAATTATTCCTCAGATAGTCAGAACAGTACTTGATGCAGTAAAAAAGTAAATAATCAGTAAAATCAATTAAATGACAAAGTCAACTTCAAACATGGAAAACTCTTGGATCCATTAAAAAAAAAGGGCAAACAGAGGTTGTCCTTTTCATGTATCATTAAAAACAGTACTAAACTGCATCCAACCCAGTTAGGCAGTTACTAGTAGGGCCCTTACTAGTACTACTACTATGTTCTTTCCAAGTACATCAATCTACATAACCTTGAAATGATCGATGAAAACAACAGTTAATGCACAAGGTACAACCATATTTTAAATGAATTAAATTTACCAATTTGATAGAGGAAGGGATAAAGTCCTGAAGTGCCTGGCCCACCAGTAAGGTACAGAAGAAGTGGATCTTTTGATGGATTTCTTAAAGATTCAACAAAGTAGTAGAACAATTGGATCTCATTGTTTGTTCCCACACCAATATACCTTTCAACATCAAAACAAACTAAAAAGTTGACATGATGATATTTATATATTTATTTATTATTTTGATGATGATGATGATGACGACAAGTATATATTAACAAAGTTTATAATAAAGAAGCATACCCAGTTTCTAGGGTGAAAGGAAGATCACCAGGAAAACCAGGGAGGTTCTTGACAATTGACTGAGAGTTTGAACATGTTATGAGATATATGAATATGATAGACAGAGAAAAGGTTATGTAACTGGACTCCATTATTAACACACACAACACTCAGTTCTAGGGAAGCAAGCAATACTTCATTAATATATATACTATTCATGTTTTCAACTTTCAAGGAGCGAGTAATGAACGTTCTGATTAAAATATAATATAATATAATATAATTTATATATATATATATAGAATAATTAGTAAGCAAAGCTATTAAGATTGCAATCGAGAATATTGATCGTAGGATACTAGGATAGTTAACAAGATCGAAGATCGGTCATAAGATTGTAACCAAGCTCGTAAGATCGTTTTCATTGCTTTTTAGGTAGGCTTGGTTTTTTGTTAGGTAGGCTTTCGTCTCATTTTTATGTTTACCAGCAAAAAGATTCTAAATTAAAATATAATTAGACTAAATAAATATCACTTTACCTTTATAATTAAAAACATATTGACTTTAATATTCAAGAAATAGACTACTAAGGGGCTGTTTACTTTTTTTTCCTATTAAGTGCTGTTTACATATAATGTATGTCTGGATAAATATGTCTGTTTATAACAAGTGCTGTTTATGTAAATGTAATTTTTGTTTTGACCAAAATGATGAACTTAAATGATATAAAGTTTAAATAAAAAATGACGTGTTCAATATCTATTGGAGAAAAAATGTTGAAAAAAATGTATATTTATCATTAAGTGCCTCTTTTTGGTAAGGGCTTCATTTTTCCTTCTATTTCAGAAACAGACATTCCTTTCAGATTAAGTGAAAAGAAACAACAATTCATCTGTCCGGATTAAGAAGTGTCTGGAAACAGACCATTAAGTGGAAAGTAAACAGACCCTAAGAGTATAAATAGTTTGCAAATGAATTATTTATTTGAAACAAACAAAATAGTGAGGTTCAAATGAGAATAGAAATGTTTGCGAGAATGGAGGAACCAATAAAAATGCATCACGTGACATAAAACCTATTTTCCCCCACATTTTTAAAAATCAAATATCTCACAAACGGTAAGTTAAAAAAATTATAAAATTTATACCATAAAAATCAGCATTTTTTTCCTCTTCGATTTGTCATCTCACAAGGTATATTTTCGACGACTTTTTTTTTTGGTTTTACAAATTCTAGAAAATTAGTAACACATATGTTACTCGCTGATATCACATGTGTTATCCGCTGGTTTCACATGTGTTACCCGCTGGACTCCATTATTAACACACACACACAATACTCGGTTCTAGGGAAGCAAGCAATACTTCATTATATATATTATATTCATGTTTTCAACTTTCAAGGAGCGAGTAATGAACGTTCTGACTAAAATATATATATATATATATATATATATATATATATATATATATATATATATATATATATATACGTAAAATAAATAGTAAGCAAGGGTATTAAGATTGTGATCTAGATGGTACGATCCTACTTCACAAAAACGTGCTAGATTGTTATAAAATTGTACTTTTCATAAGATCGTAAGTAATATCGAGAATATTGACCGTAGGATTGTTAATAAGATCAAAGATCGGTCATAAGATTGTAACCAAGCTCGTAAGATCGTTTTAAATTTATAAGTACTAAGGACCATCATGTTTACTGGTTGGCGTATGAGTCAGATTCATAACTCACTAATTACACATCTTGATTAAAAATACCCGTCAATCTAGGAAGAACCTCGATCATTGCTTACCCGTTTATAAAATAAAAATAATAATAAACCATATATATAAGAGTAATGCTAAATAGACCTACTTAGGCAGACCTACAAATAGGCTTAAAGATATGATTGGTTGGATTTTTTCTCTCTCTTAATCTCATCCAATCAATTTTTCAAACCTACCAATCATAACTTTAGGCTTATATTTAGTCTTCTATAAGTAGGCGTATTAATCATTTTCCCATATATAATACAATACTCCTTAATACAGCTTGCATGCACTATTTAATTGTTTGAATTATGTTAGACCATACGTAACGCGCTGATGTGGCCCGTAACGCGGCGTTCTGGCCGGCGTTCTGCATGATATAACGAGACGTTTTTTGGCGTTTTGGTGGGTCCCACGCGCTTTTTATTTTCTTTTTGCTTTTTCCTTCGGCCTAAAATCGACGAAATAAAAAAAAAGTTTTTTTTTTAAACCAACGGGTATGTCTCGAAAAAAACAAAAAAAAATTCAAAAAAATTGGGGGAGCGGGGTATACAACGGTTAGGTGAAAAAAATTTAATTTTAAAATTTTTTTTTTCCAAACCACCTACCACATTTCTATATAAACTACACCACTTTAACCCAATTTTCAACCAATTTCAACCAATTTTAATCACTTCTCCAAACAATTTCAACCAAATTTAATCACTTCTCCATCTATTCTAACTACCTTCATCAAAATGTCCAACCCAAATTCCGACTACAATCAATCCAACAACCCGGAAAACATATCGTATACAAACCTTATGCTATTTGGAACCGCAAACATACCCGGTTCGAGCGGGTCTAACCCAAACGTACGTCCAACCCAACCACCATACGGGTATTATCCTAACCCGAATTTTCAACAACACTATGATCCAACCCAACCACCATACGGGTATTATCCTAACCCGAATTTTCAACAACTACCGTTCCGCAACCTTACCCGCAACAACCGTTCCGGCAACCAACTTTCCCGCAACAACCGGCTATGCAACCCGAACAAACGGATGAAGCACCAACCCAAAGATCCGGAAAACAAGTCGCGTCATCACCCAATAAAAGAAGCCATGCCAAAAAAACAGACGGATCAAAAAAAACATGCAACAAACGGGCATGGTCGCCAACTGAAGAGGCGTGGTTAGCAACTAGTTATTGCGACGCATCCGAAGACTCTGAAGTCGGTAACTCACAAAAACGGGGTACTTTGTGGGGTACTATTGAAGAAAAGTTCAACGCCAACAATTATGGTTGGGTTCGCGGTGCCGACCAATTATCATCCAAGTGGCGTACACTTGACCGAAACTGCAAAAACTTCAACGGGTGTTATGAGTCGGTAAAAGGAGCTTGGGGTAGCGGCCGAGACAACGGGATGATTTACGATCAAGCCGTAGCCGAATACTACGATACCTACAAGAAGACATTCACCTCAAGGGAGGCTTGGTGGTTCCTCAAAGATCATCCGAAATGGAGGGCACCAAATCCGGTAGGTGGAACCGGATTGCGCGACGAGGACGAAGATTTTTTTGATCAGTCCATTGATCTCTCTGCCGACCGAGAGAACGAGTTATTTGGGCCCGACCCGATTCCACGGCCTATGGGCCGAAACAGAGCCCGAAAAGCGGCCCAAAGCTCTGGTTCTTCCGATGCGGCGACATCTTCCCGGACAGGAACCCCGACCGAAAAGGTTGATGACGCGATACAGGCTATGGCGAAACACAAGGCCGAATTGTTAGCCGCCCAAAAAGCATCGATTGAGGAGATCACCCGTCAGGAACGATTGAGAACTGCGTTTCAAGGTCTACAGTTTCTCAAATTCAACCCCGAAGAGATCCCGGATCCAGCTGACCGTGCAGCGTTCACGAAGATGAAGAAACAGTTTCGAAATGAGTTTGCGGAGTTCTACGATGCCGACGAGGACAACGAGGATGACGACGAGTAGTTTTTAGTGTGTTTAGATTTTTATGATTGTAACGTTTAATTTCTTAGGATTGTAACGTTTTATTTTTTAGGATTTTTATGATTGTAACGTTTTATTTTTTTGGATTGTAACGTTTAGATTTTTAGGATTTTTATGATTGTAACGTTTTATTTTTTAGGATTGTAACGTTTAGATTTTTAGGAATGTAACGTTTTAATTTTTAGGATCGTATTGTATTTTAAAATTATTGTGATGTATTTTATTTTTAAAAAGTATTGTAGTTCATTTTTATTTGAATTAATGTATGGTTTTTATTTTAATTATTGTGGTGTATTGTATTTTTAATTAAAATGTTTTGTATTGTATTTTAAATAAAAGAAAATTAAATTTAGTAAGTTAGTGGTGGGTCCCAGAATGGAGAAAAAAAGTGGCGTTCTGGTGTTATGATTAGGGGCGTTCTGGTGTTATAGTTTGATGCTGATGTGGCGCTGATGTGGCAGCTGAAAAAGTGACGTTCTGGTGTTACGGTTACGTATGGTCTTATCATCAACGTTAATCGTGTGGGAATTAAATCTAAATGTATATAGAATTATAATATTATAATAATATAATATCAAAATGATGATGATGGGATGTGATATTTTAGAATCGTGTTTGGAATTATTATTTTCTAAATATAACTATTTCAATCTCCATAGACTGTTTGAGTTTTCACTTCTTTTTCATAAGATAATTCAAAAGATCGGTTATTTGTTAGGTAGTCTTTCGTCTCATTTTTATGTTTACCAGCAAAAAGATTTTAAATTAAAATATAATTAGACTAAATAAATATCACCTTCCCTTTATATTTAAAACAAATTTGACTATAATATTCAAGAAACGACTACTAAGAGTATAAATAGTTTGCAAATGAATTATTTATTTGAAGCAAATAAAAATTGATCAGTGATATTCCCCTTCTCTCCACCATAACAAAATGTTTCCATTAAATCTCAGGAGTAGTCAAAGGAAGTACGGCGGGTCCGAGTAGGAAAAAATGAACTAAGAAATGTTGTATTCATTCTCGTTCGGCTCTTGGAATCACATCCAGCAGTAGTGGGAATTTAAGATTTTTGACAAAAACAATCATTTTCAAACAAAAATTAAAGATATATAATTCCTTTTTGGGCGATGAAGGAAATGATATTCCATTGATAGAGAAATCTTGAACTTTATATTACCCTTTAGAGCTATTTTCCCTTTATTTTTAAGAGTTATAACAATCTTTACATTATATGTTCTTTGTTAGGCACAACCCATCGACTATAAACAAGTTTCTATATAACTTATACTTTTAAAGTGATCGTAAAGTAGTCTCTCTAAACTCACAATTTGTGTGTATTTTCTGAAACATAAATGTTAAATGCTTAACACTTAACTTGATAGTCATCAATTCAATCAATATATTATAATACTCTAATGGTAAGATAAACTAATAGTGCCTTAAGAATTGCAATGAAACTGACCAGGAGATCAATATGAACTTCAGCTTATATCATGTTGTCGTAACAAAAATGCATGTAAAAAATATTATGATTATGATTCCTATAAAATGAAGGTGTAAAAAAGTTACTTAGTGTCATAACTAGTAACGGATGACATATAAAGTGTGTTGTGTTAAGTTGTTGATGTGCTAATATTATTTGAAAGTGATTTTGGTGGCAACAATTTATAAGCATATGATAATGATAATATAAATATATATGTTAATGTGATATGATTATTTAATATTTAATTTCTTTCTAAATGAATTTACACATAACACTTTCTAAATCCATATACCTTTCTTTATATACGAGTAACGATAATGATATATGCCAACTATACTTTTTCTTCCTGTATAGTACTTTCATCCCACTTCAAATGTTTTGACGATTATTTTGGTTTATCTCAAATAAATGTTATTTTCATGTAAATTACATTCAAAAGAAATTTTAGTGAGTAGATATGTTATTTGATTGATGAAAAAGGTTAGTGTCTGAAAATGCATCTAACTTTTGTCTGATGTCTTATTTGTACGATACTTACGTTTGTTAATTTTAAATGCATCCAACTTTCAAATATAACGTTTTAATGCATTTTGCTAATGTGTCGCTCATTTAAAATGTTGCGTGGCATCAAGATAGTTTGACACATCATCAAAACATCACCAAAATACACTAAAACACATTTTTTTTGAAAGTTTAATACATTAAAAATAGCAAACATAAATTTTGTACACATAATAGACATCGCCACATCAATTACAAGTTAGATAATTTTTCACACACTAACCCCTTGATGAAAAGTGTGGTTAATGAAGATTTTTAAAACTGTTTGAAAGATCAAATGAACACATTAATCGTAACGGAATGAGTATATTAAATAAATACTTTTTGCTAATAATGCAAACTCGAAAAGAAAAGACAATAACAAATTATAGGATAATTTTTGTCTCACAACAATGGCCCATTGGCCCCTAGTATTATTCACTTAGGCGCTTAACCTGGTGAAGGTATAAATGAAAACAACGAAATGTCATATTCTGGTAATTCCAATGTCATTTTTAAGGAGGTAGGCATGTGCCTACTAGGCACATACCGAATTCTTGAAATCTGCATTTTCATGTCCTCGAAAGTCGAAACGCAAATAAGTGCTCATCAATTCATCTTTTCCCACCCACATATAAAATTGTTTGTGTTTTCAAAATACAACAAAATACGGATTAAAAATCATTTTTTTAAACGTAATTTCAAACACCCACCGACCCACGTACACTATACTTAGGGATGTTTGAGATCGCGTTTATACACCTACAATATTAGTGGTGTATATATAGTATTACCCTAATTATGCGTGAATAATCATAGTCACATAACGTTAACAAAACACGGTTTAAGACTATCGTGTTTGCATTTGAGTAGTTTATTTGATATTTGTAGTAATCAACTAGTTTTTCAAGTGTGCGATAATGTAGACTAGAAAAAACCTAACGTAATGCGACGTAAAACAAAATATATTAATAATAGTGATCCGTGATAATGTTATGTCGTTTTTTCTCTTTTAATCACGGTGTTGACATTTGTCCATTTGAAATGTTGGAATAATTATTATGTTTAGTGATAAAAGAGTGAATTGATTTTTATTTAATAATATAGTTATAATAATGAAATTTTTAAAAAATATGAATATTTATGTGTCGAGTCTTAAATTTTGTTCTTAAAAATATAAACCAAAGATACGTTATAAGTTGTATAGATACATACACTACAAAAAAATGTCTATTTTCTATTTTTCTCACATATAAGTGTGTACAAAATGTTCATTTTTTTTAATGTGAAGAAAATTCAACTAAAAACAATATTTTCTAAATGTTAACACGTGTGAAAATTTTAATCAAGCATGAATAAATTGAGTACTAATTTTCACGCTTTTAAGTGTTGCAAATGTTGAATTTGTTTCACGCTTGTAAGCGTGAATATTTTTTCCATAAATGTGAACACATTAATAAGGGGTAAATTTTATAAATGGTCCATGTGGTTTACACCGATTTATGAAAATTGTCCCTATACTTATTTATTCACTTTTTCAGTCCGATAGGTTTACATTTTGCTCGAAAATGATCCCTCACCCACTTTAAATGACTAAGGTACATTTTTTTTTTGAACGGCCAAATTTAATTACCCCATACACCACTGCCTGGGCTCGAACCCCAGAACTCTAGGGAGGCAAGCCTCCTGTAACACCCGGTCAAAAAGGCCAATTTTCACGCCTATTTTAAACTTTAAACAATCGTATTTAGTACGTATTACTTTTAGATAATGTGTTATTATTTTAATGAACGTTATTTACACGGGAAATATTAAAATATTTTAGAACATAAATCGTTTTGTTTAAAACGTAATTTAGCTAGACGAAACTTAAATACTTTCGTATCATCTAAAAATGATATATTAGAAAACTAAAACGACTCGTACGACTTAAACTTAAACATTTTATTTTTATAAAATGTTCCAACTCGAAACCATTATTAATTATACGAATAAATATTACGAAATTTAAAAACATTATTTATTTTACAAACGGGTAACGAAACACGGGTATTTGACACTGTGGTTGGAGACCACAGTCCGCGAAGCGGGATCTGGAATTGGGTAAAACCCACCTCCACCCCACCTCACTCTCCCATTCCCTTTCATTTTACACACACAAACACTCTCCACTCAATTACCACAAATTTTCGGAACTACAAATCGACCCACGAATTTTACATTTTCGGAATCACCAACAAGAGAGGAACAACATTTACAAAGGCAACATCATCATCTTCTTCCTCGTTTGACCTCGATTCGCAATTGTAAGAAATTCCTAAATTTTTAGATTTAATCATTTTGGTGTAATGTTTGGGTGTAATAATGTTTACACAACTTAGTTATAACCTAAACAACCAAGAAACCACGATTTTTCAGCTTGAAAATGAGTTTGATTTGCGATTTTGGCCGGAAAAACGCGAAACCCGAAAGTTTCTGGGCTGCTGTTCTTGAGTGCGACACAAGCCTTGTGTCGCATACTGTGTCTCATGAATTACTCATGCGACATAACCCTTATGTCGTATCCTTGTGTCGTACCTTGTGTCGCAGACTCCATGCGACACAACCCTTATGTCGCTATTGATTTAGCATCACACGTATTATGCGACACAACCACTGTGTCGCAAAGCTCACTGTGTCGCACCATGCGACACAACCCTTGTGTCGCATGAACCATTTTTGTGTCGCATGTTATGTCGCAGAAAACAGAAAATAGCCAAATTTTTCTAAGTATCGGAAGACGTTCTCAAATGACAATTTAAATACGATACGACTCACATTCAAAACAAATATACTTTATAAAGTATACGAAAAACTCGAACCTAATAATAATATGAATTATTATTACAATTTCACCAATCAAGAACCACACTTACAAGCCTACGAAATCTCTCGTGTTTAGGACACTAGGAGATCATATTTGGACACGACTCGTTACATTAGGACGCTAGCTCCTCATGTGAGTTCATAGCCCCTCCTTTTTACTGTTTTCACTGATTTTGGGGGAGATACATACTCATGATTTACTTACTTTTCATTGGTAAATGAATTTACAACTGCTTTACAAATGTTTGCAAATGACATATTAGATTCCAACACCCTCGAGACAACTGTACATCATAGGCAAGCTAAGTGTGCCTTAGCAAGACAACAACTAGAATTATACAAGGAACAACATTTAAACACTTCGTCACATCGACGATTTAGTATTACTAGATTTGGCTAGTTTACTCGTGAAACACAACCTAGAGACCACACTTACTAATCAAGTCACGATTTATAGAACCGACTGATAGTATCCATCATTTAAGTGCTGCAGGTACTTTTCGACAACTAAGTGACATAATGACACACTTAGGCATTATGTACTAATCCGAATAGCTAGGTGACATTTATACGCATCTAGACATGACATGCTACGCCCATCATCTAGGTGGTGATTAGTCACACTTAGATGCATTGTGAACACTAAACTTTACTCATAGGTGTAGATTGTTAGATTACACCTTCAACATTACCGTAGGGAAATAAACGCACATAAATTGAGTGTAGTGTTTATCTGTAGATAGCTTACACTAATTTATGCATACATAAACTGTTAAGCACGTAGTGCTTCATTAACGATTAAACAAGCATGTAATGCTTCATATGATCACACAGTAGGCATGTTATGCTACTGCCGAGCCTGTAGGGCCATCACTGGGCGCGTTGCGCTACTTCCGGGCACGTTGTGCTACTTCCGGGTTCGTTGAACCACTACTTGGCACGTGGTGCTACTTACGATTACATGTACATGATGATGTCCACACGCTTACACTAACAAGCACGCGGTGCCTCGCTTATATATATATATACATGTACACACCCTATTTACACCATTAAGCACGTAGTGCTTCATTAACGATAAACAAGCATGTAATGCTTCATCTGATCGCACAGTAGGCATGTTATGCTACTGCCGAGCCTGTAAGGCCATCATTGGGCGCGTTGCGCTACTTCCGGGCACGTTGTGCTACTTCCGGGTTCGCTGAACCACTACTTGGCACGCTGTGCTACTTCCGGGTTCGCTGAACCACTACTTGGCACGTAGTGCTACTACTGATTACCTATACATGTTGATGTATACATACTACTACCTTACTAAGCACGTGGTGCTTCATATCTATGCATACTTATTTCGTACATCAGGCACGGAGTGCCTCACTACATCACTACATTTGACCTTAAGCACGTGGTGCTTCATTGTTACCCAGTTCGAGTACGTGGTGCTCTTAAACATAAAGTATGCACGTAGTGCTACTTTCATTACTTATATACTTGCAGGATAATCCGATGGATTATTGGGACTCGGGATACTTATTAACCAATCAACATATGTTGTGGTTCCTACATGGGTAGATGACCTAATTCTAGGAACCCGTACCTCTACGTAAAGACTAATAGCCGATGCATACTAAACTCCACTATCTAGTAAATCATGGTTAGGGTAACCTACACCCCGGTAAATAACTTTTGTAATGTCTTTGCAAACTCATTAAATCTAAACACACGGTGGATAACCGCTTTTTATAATACGGATGGTATTATCACATGATTTCATATTAATTACTCTGTGTACTCACCAGCTTTATAGCTGACCTGTTTTAGTATGTATTCTCAGGTGGCCCGCAGGATTAGGACCACTACAAGCTATGCTAGCTCGAGTCGCATGTTTTCAAACTTTGGGACAACTCTGCATTTACTTTTGTATTTCAATTTATGAAATTGAAAACCACTATTAACTTTGTAAACGTTTTATTTGGTAAATGTATAACTATTTTCAACGTCTCATTTAGAGTCGTTCATTATATATCTTTGTGCTTGTGATATTTGATTTAGTAACACCCGACCCGACTGCTTCCGCGACCCGAAATTTGAGGGTGTTACACCTCCCACCTCACTCTTACCACTTGACCGTTTAAATCCGGACTATCCGAAAATGACAAAAGAAAGGGTTTTTGTCATTTTGGGTGGATGAGGGGCCATTTTCGAGTAAAACATAAACTTATTGGATTGAAAAAGTGAAAAAATAAGTATATGGACGGTTTTCTTAAATCGGTGTCAACCACAGTGACCATTTATGGAACTTACTCCATTAATAAGTGTAAAAAACTTGATTATATTCTTCACACATTTAAAAAGCGTGAATAATTTAGCGTTAACAATTAACATATTTGATTTAGTGATATAATTTGAATATATATTTGTTGACATATTTGTATTTAATAATATGCTGACGAGTTTTGTTGCACTAAACCACACATATTAAATTTTCAATAGTTATTAATTATAGATATTACTAAACATTGGACTATAAACAGTCGAAAAATCACTCGTAGATTGATTGACGATTTCTTGGTGCTTTTCGGTTTGTAATGGAGACCAGCAGCTTTGTTATGATGGTTATGATCTTAAAAATATTTTTAAGGATCACGTTTAGCAATATTCTTTTATTTATTTATCAATTTATTCGCCGAATGTTAATATATAGAACAAAAGGGCTTTGGTCGTGGTGTTGTTAAGGTGCCTTCCTAATTATGAGGTTAGGGATAAGACAAATATGTATATTTGTTGTATGGATATAGTAGTTATTGTATTTTTTAAAAATAAATTTTTTGATATAGAAATAGTATTAAAATCACTATTAAAACGCAATAACAAAGTCGTACTGATGATGTTTGTCATTGTTTCGGGATGTTGCTCTTAACTAGGATCTCGCAAGGAGATACAACCATTCGCGGTTATATATATTTGTTATAGGGGTGTATGTATGATTGTGTATTTACCTTTTGAATATATGTTACTCATTTTCAAAACCCATCAAAAAATGAAAAAAAAAAAAAAAGTTCGTTGAATATATATCTTGTCACATCTCTAATCGAAGAGAATAAAACGCTGATTTTTATGGTGCAATTTTTGTGATTTTTCGACTTACCGTTTGGGAGATATTTAATTTTTAAAAACGTGAGGGAAAGTGGGTTTGGTGACACGTGGCGTATTTCTATTGTTTCCTTCATTCTCACATAAAGTTGATGTACTCATTTGAACCTTACTCATACTATGAATGAAATAAATTTTGAACAAAATTAAAACTTCAATGTATAGTAAAATTAAAATTGTGATGTACCATATATTATAACTATGATGCATTAAGATTTATACACCAATGATATTTATTGTATATCTAAAAGTCAAAGTGCATATTTTATAACTATGATTCACCATATATCATAACTCTTATGCACCATGTTTTATAATTATGATGCATTACTTTTTAATACAATAACGATGTTTTATAGTATATTTGGAAAGTCGATGCATGATATTTAAATATTCGATGCATCATATTCAGAGAAAATCAATGTATCATAGTGTATAATATTAGTGAACACAATAATAATTTACCTTTATTGCATCTTGTTTTTTATGTTCATCTGTATCATAATATATAATATATGGTACATCACAAATGTGAAAAAGATATATAAAAAAGAAAAAACTAAAGAGTAAAAAAAGTTATAAAAAAATGTTAAAAACTAATTATTCAATTCAATTGTTCTAAGTGATATTTTTTCTAAAAAAATATTAACGAATTTTATTTAATTACTTATTATTATTATTTTTTATATATAAAAGTGTTATAAAAGATTTTACAAGTTAAAAAAAAAAGTAATTTTTTTTTAAGTTAAAAAAAAAATTTATAAAATTAATTTAAAATTTTTTTTAGAAAAAACAAAAATAGAAAAAAAAAATTAAGAAATAAAGAAAGGGTAGAAATTACAAAGAGGAAGGGTGAAATGGATAAAAAGGTGGAGAAATGAGGAGGTTATTTGTCACCTCCTCATTGACTTCTTTCTCTTATATCCCTTCTCTCAGGAACCTACCTTTGCATAATCCAATATTAATAGAAGAATTTATTGATGTTAGTAGTGTTCTAACAATAATTAATTGATAATATAATACTCCATTTTGATTAAAAAGATATTATTTTTCTAATATAATAGATTATAACCCGCGAATTCGCGGGCTACCACATGATTTTAATACAGTTTAATTTTATATTTTTATTTTATCGCGTAATTACATAATTTTTAATTGACATACTTATGTGGTTAACATCACCTAATTTTCAGTTGACATACTTGTGCGGTCAACATCACCTAATTTTCAATTGACATACATGCGCATTTTACGTTCTTATTATCAAATTATTTGTTATTGAGTGTTTATGTTATTATCACAAAATTGACAATTTCCAAATAAGAAAGAAATAAAAGAAACTCTTTCAATATAGTTAAATGAATAGACTATACTTAGATATCACATTATTGGAAAGTATCCAAGTAAGCAACAAAACTAAAGGTAACATAAAGATAAAAAGAAAGTTAACATATTTTAATCATGTTTTTTACCTGAGCAGTTAACATATTTTGATAATGTTTATTATTATATTATTATTATTATAATTGGAGTTTAGTGTGAAATGCTAAATTAACGGTATGATAGCTTTTTAAGATGAATGGAAAGATGGTTGCTAGCAAGCCTATGTTAGGGATGGCAATGGGCGAAAAAACCCGCCACCCGTGGGGACCGGCCCATCGTGGGTGAATAAACTCGCAAAATTTTACCCTCGGGTAGGGAATGGATATGAACTTTTTCCCGTTAGCGGGTCGCGTGCATATGATGGGTAAAAACTTTTACCCGTGAATAAACTCGACCCTCGCGAACCTACAAAACACATTAAAGTTATTCACAAGTGGATTTGTATAATTTATCACATATATATGTATATGTAATTGTTAATTTTAATACCATATAATAAAAATATTCATATAGAGACTAAAAATATAATATTCATGTTTCGAATAACAAACTTATAGAACGATCAAGAAAAGAGTATCAAATAAACTGATAGTTTTCGAAGTATATCTTAATTTTAAAGGCTAATAATGGTTTAATCCTCAAAGTTTCACTTTTTTTTCATTTTAACCACTCAAGTTTTTTTCTTATGATTTAATCCTCGAAGTTTTAAAATTTTGTTAGTTTAACCATTCAAGTTTATTACACTGCAAAAATTTGATGGTTTAATCCTAAAGTTTATCTTTAATAATGATTTTTCCCTTTAAAGTTATTTTAGTTTAATCATCTAACTTTCAAATTTGTAACGGTTTAACTGTAACATCCGCTTTTATGGCCTGAGGGTAATTTGGTAATTTCCTATATTTAGATATTATTATTTGTTATATTATAAATATTATGTGTATTTATATGTTTTGATATAAAACTTAGGAAATTTGGTCAAAGGACTAATTGTGACTAGTGAATTATTATTCATTTTAAATAGTTATAGTTCACGGTAAAATAAAATAGTTTTCTCGCAAATGGTTTTTAGATTCCAAACAATAGGTTTAAGAGGGGAATAAATTATAAACAATAATTCGGTTAGTTAGTTGATGTGCCAACTTAAAATTTACTTTCCTAATTTGATACTTCATTTCATTTGAAAACCCTTATTGCATATTCAAGAAAATTCACCAAAGATTAAGAACAAACATAAGGGAGAGCTGTGATTTTGAATTCAATATCAGATTTACATCTTCATCATCATCTCATATTTTGTGCATCTTTCAAAGTAGTAAGTATTCTTGTGTTCCTCATGAAAGTTAATTGTTGATTAGGGTTAATGGTGAATAGGAGAAATTGGTGCTTAAGTGATGTTTGTTGTGAATACCAACTGATTTGTGATGATTTCATGATGAGTATAAGGTGTTCTTCATAATTTTGTGAAGATAAATGATTTAATTAGGATTATAGATATATTTGTGGGTATTGAATCAAATATGCAAATTAAGGCTTGAAAGTGGTTATATGATGTTATATGTTGATAGTTGAAGTTTTTGAGGTGTTAGAATAAGCAGAAAACTGTATTGATGTGTGCTGTTGTGTAAATTTTGAGTTTGGTTCGAGCAGTAGCTGATTTGCTGGTTCAGGTCTAAAAATCGCCGATACAGATCGCGACGCGATCATCTAACATCGCGACGCGATTGATTCTTGTTGCGACGCGATCTAGAGTAAATAGCGACACGATTGAGTGTCATTGCGACGCGATTTGGGTCTGCACAGACCAGTTTCAATTCTGCATATGTTTTAGGAGCTGATGTTAATGTATAAGCTTTGTGTTAACTAATAGCAGCATGTATGATAATAAATTGGGACTAATGGTTTAACTTAAGATGTAAAGTAAGTGATTTCATTAGAATTCAAGTACGTGTGACATTTAAGAGTCTTGTTGATTATGTGATATAATACTTAAGTTAACTGATTGTATATATTGAGTTAAATTATATAGATTATGAGAGGGTTGAATGAGTTACTAACTTATTGTTGTTATGTTCTCAGATCCACCGAAGTCTCAATAAGATAAGATCTTTGAGTTGGAGTTTGCTAGAGAAAGGTGAGTGGACTGGGTCTCACAGTGTAATTTGGTGATAACGTATTTGGTTACATCAAGTAAAATGGATTTATTGTTGATTGCTTGATAATTTGATATATATATACTCCATGATAGTTTGGAATATGTGGTTATTTGAGATACGTGAGGTCAATTGCGGTTGGACTTAGTTGCTATAGGTTAGTTAACATGGGATTGATGAACATTCGTTGTGAATTAGATCCATGTTGATTAAAGATAGCAATGAGCTATCGGTAAAACCATTGTGACGGCCTGCAATTGGTTATAAGTGTTCTTGGAGGGCCACCGCGGACTGAGGGCGCCTCAAGAACCACCGATCCTCTGTGATGATTGTGTGTTTATTGTTTATTGTTGTAAACATATATTGTTATATTTAATTAGACTGTTAGATTAAGTCTATTCACTTAGCTTCGTGCTAATCCCCCACATTATCCTTGCAGGTTGATAGATTTTGATATGGGCGGGACAAATTGGCAGCTTGAAGAATGTTCGACAAGGATGAACTCTGATGTCATTTTAAGCTCTTATGACATGTTTTGTATGTAACGCCCAAAAATTTGAGAATAATGTTTTATAACTTTACTATTAATGTACAAGATGATTTAATGTTTTGGATGACGTGATGTCATCAAGTTATATAAAAATATATCAAAATTATGCTTCCGAAATGTATAAATTTTTTTTTATGTGTTGTTAAAATAGGGGCGTTATAAGTTGGTATCAGAGCAAAAGTTTGGGGAAATTGAACATTAGTAAAGTGTTCAATCCTAAACTTAGTTTCATGTTGGTCAAACATTCTGAGTGGTGGGATTAGTTATGATATGAGATTGGTTAGTATGTTAGTACTAACAATTAACGAGTTTTGAGATGTGATGTGATTTCAGATATGGCAGAGAATGAGCAACCTTCTCATACTCTCAACAATATCTCTCGGACAGATGCACCTCTAGAGAATCAAGGTCATAATGGTACATCTTTTTCAACAGGTGGGGAAACAGAAACAGACAGAGAATATATTATGAGATTAGAGGCAGAGGTTTTGGATCTTCGTAGTAGGTAGGCTGAGTCTTCTCAGCAACATGTTTCCACTCATCAACATATCATGACTACTGCTCCTCCTATTGTATCTTCTTCTCAGATCCCTATTTCTTTACCATTTGTATCTCAACAACGGCCTTACAGTACTTATCAGACTTCGGTACCTTACTCATCTTTTTTTGGATCTGCTGGATATCAGTTAACTGTGTTTCAACCTTTTCAGCAGCAGAAGAAGGGTTGTACTTTTAAAACATTTATGTCCTATAAACCCTCTGAATATTCTGGGAGTCCTAATCCCTCTGTTACTTTGGATTGGCTGCGTGACACGGAGAGAAAATTTGAAGTTTGTCAATGTGAAGAGGAATTTAAGGTACCTTTTGCAGTTCAGCTATTGAAAGGCCAGGCTATCTCTGGGTGGGATTCAATCACTGCATCATTTACTCAGGAACAAAGGAATTCTACTAGATGGTCAGATTTTTATTCAGAAATGTGTAAACAGTTTTGTTCTGAGTATGATATATCTCGTATTAGACGTGAGTTTATGGAATTACATAAGACTGACCAAATGACTATCGATGAGTTGATTTCACAGTTTTCAGAAAAGTTAAGATTTGTTCAGCAGTGGATTCCGGATGACAGGACCAAAACTGATCATTTTGTTGGAACTCTACCTCCTCATTACCGTACCACTGTTAGACTAGTAGGTTCATTACCTCAGGCTTTTAATTTGGCTCGATCGGTGGATAGTGATATAAGGGCTAGAAATGTGCAGAATAAAGAAAGATTCTTATAGAGATCTAAAGGTGACTCTTCTGGTCGGGGAAAACAGAAAGGACAGGAAACTCAGCAGAACAGGCAATCTAATTTTGGCGGTATTTCAGCTGATAGCTCTTATTGTAATAGATGTAGAGCCAAACATAATGGTCCTTGCACCCCTCAGACATCCAGATGTGTTAAGTGTGGGGTACTTGGTCATGCAGCAAAAAATTGTACTTATCCTAACAGTGTGTGTTGGAACTGTCACAAGGAAGGGCATCGAGCAGGAGATTGTCCAGAGGCAAAAAGACAGGGTATGGGTATGGCTAGGTGTCGCGCCTAAATCCGACACGGTCGTCAACGCAACGGAAGGAGGACATGGCAGTGAGATGTTTTAAATTTGTAAAGCTGGTATAACACCCCTCATTCCATAGTAATAATATTAAAGGTAATACGGAAGCGTAGGTAAATAAAACGCAATACTTGATTACATATTCTGCTAAAGTGCCAAAATACAGTTTAGCTGTTTAAGTCACTTCAAATTTAAAACTTGTTCAAAAGACTAGCATGACGGGGTATTATATAAACTAAACTGAGTTGTTACAAAATAATCAGAGTAGCTTGAATATCAAACATTCCATGCTTCCAAGGTTTGACCTTCCTGCTACCCACCCGCATGCACAAAACAAAAGTCTGCAGGAAGTAACAACGAGGGGTTAGCACATAGCTAAGTGAGTAAATCCAACACCCAACATTCAACTTAGCTAAATCAATTTAACTACAACAAATATTCGCAAACACAACAATCAACAACAACTTAATGAGGATCGGTGGATCCGGGGATAACCTTAGCACCCGGGCGGCTCCCCAAAATCACTTATCCAAACATATCCGTATGGCCATAACGGACGAGACCGATAGCTAGTGGTTATCATAGTTGGGTACAGTTCAGCACACACAACAAATGAAGTACATCCCTGTACCATTCACACAACAACCCACTAGCCCAACCAACAGTTCATCAACTAGTTGACCTCATTAACAACAATGCCCGAAGGCCATACAAAGCACATAGATATATATATATAATCAACAATGAAATTAAATAAGTCAACAATCATATCAACATTTATCCGTTGTAATCAAATGATTACAACTAAATCAAATGATGAGTTCCGAATCCACTCACCGATACCTTTGCCTTCAAAATCTCTGATTCCAGAGATCACTTATCTTTCGGAGGATCTGAGAATCAATAATCAACATAAGTTAGTACTTTGCCTCATAATTTGTAAATATCAAAATGAGCATTTTTATAAAATGCCACTATAGCATTCAATAAGTGCCACAATAGACACCACCTTCTAAACACTTATGCATTTTTGAAATTTGCAAAATCCATCAAAATTAACCATGCAAACGCGATCCTGACTAGCTAGGGCTGGATCGCGTTTGTCCTTGGGAAATAATTCTGTCATCGAAAAACACTAGCAAACGCGATCCGGATAATAGGCCTGGATCGAGTTTCCAAGGCCAAAAACTCGACTAAGACATTTATAACTAGGGAACGCGATCCCGAAACACTGCCGGGATCGCGTTCAGCTGTTTTCCAGCTCAAGAACAAACCTGCAACCACATTTCAGCTCGACCTAATCTCACAAAACCACAATTCCAAGTATCAAATCGACAACAATGATCATTTTAACACCACAATAACTTTCTATTGCATCTAGTAACATCAAACAATAACAACTAACATCAAGAACTTCTATTTTCATGTCAAAATCATGTAACCCATTTAGGGTTTTCATCTAGTTTTAATTATAGCTCAAGAACATGGATTTGTTCCATATAACTAATCAAAATCATCATATAACAGCTTATATCACATTTAATCATCATACAAACTCAAGAATCAAATCAAATCATCAAATTCCTATTTAACCTAATCACATGAAATAGGTTCACTTACTTTTCCAAATGAAGAAGATGGTGATGAATAGAAGAAGATAGTAACTAGCTTGAATCACACTTGGAATTCACAATTCTTGTTTAATCTTTAACTTGCAAGAATTTAGTTAGGGTTTAGGTTTGTTTCTTGAAATGGAATGAGGAAGAACAAGAATTGGTAAAGTGATCAAATAAAGGTCGACCATCTATTTTAACCAACACACATATTGGGTAATTTAATACCCGTTCTAAATCTATTGTCTGGAACCTAAAATACTAATCGCGAGGAATTTATTTTATTGCTCCGTCATCTTTAATTAATTAAACCAAGCAACATTTTATTTACCACAATAAGTCCTAAGACCTATTTCACCAAGTTTCACAATAAGCAAATAATAACAATGACATTTAAACAATTTATCGCAAACAATTATTTAAAGTAATTAAATACACGATTATAAATAGAAAAATACCAGGCTACCGGAGAGGATGTTACAAATCTCCCCTCCTTAAGGAGATTTCGTCCCCGAAATCTCAGCCCTATCAAACAATCCAGGATATCTGGACTTCATCAACTCCTCGGTCTCCCAAGTTAGGTTGGAACCTAAACTATGTCTCCATTTTACTAACACCATAGGAATTTGTTTCTTCCTAAGTTTGGTAATCTTTCGGTCAATAATTTCAACTGGTTCCTCTATTAACTTCGGAGTTTGATCAACCTTTAAATCTTGCAATGGAAGAATTTGCGACTGATCCTCAATATTACACTTTCTCAAGTAACATACGTTAAATGTGTCATGAATACCAGAGAGCTCTGGAGGAAGATCCAATGACATTGACTGATCATTTACAACTTGCCGAATCTTGAATGGACCAATGTACCTAGGTGCCAACTTTCCACGTTTTCCGAATCTAATCACACCTTTCCACGGAGAAACTTTAAGATACACTAATTCACCTTCGGAAAATACAACCGGTCGTCTTTTAGGATCCGCATACTGTTTCTGCCTATCTCTTGCGGCTTTTAACTTCTCACGTGCAACAGCTACTTTATCCGCGGTTATTTGAACAATGTCGGGTCCAGCAAACTGTTTCTCACCTGCCTCTAACCAACATGTGGGTGTACGGCAACGACGACCATACAACATTTCATACGGAGGCATCCCAATACTTGAATGGTACGAATTGTTATAAGTAAACTCAACCAATGGGAGATGCGAATCCCATGAACCTCCATATTCCAGAATACAAGCACGAAGCATATCCTCTAAAGTTTGAATTGTACGTTCTGACTGACCATCGGTCTGAGGATGATAAGCTGTGTTAAGATTTACACGTGTACCCAACTCTTGTTGTAGACTCTGCCAAAAACGAGAAGCAAAACGAGTATCTCTATCTGACACAATCGATAAGGGAATACCATGTCTGGAAACGATTTCGTTAACATACAATTGAGAAAGTTTAGTCAACGATGCTGTCTCACTCGTAGCAAGAAAATGCGCGCTCTTTGTCAATCGATCCACTATAACCCAAATCATATCATTGCCTCGAGCCGTACGCGGTAGCTTAGTCACAAAATCCATAGTTATATGATCCCACTTCCACTCGGGTATTTCCAACTGTTTTAACGACCCATATGGCTTTTGATGTTCCGCTTTGACCTGAGCACAAATATGACAAGATCCCACAAACTTTGCAATGTCGGTTTTCATCGTTGGCCACCAATACAACGGTTTCAAATCATTATACATTCGTGTACTGCCCGGATGAATAGACATTCGCGACTTATGAGCTTCATTCAAAATCAAATCTCGAATACCACCAATGGAAGGAATCCAAACACGAGACTGATAAGTCTTTAATCCTCTTGAGTCATCAACTAATTCGTCCTTGCGTTTTAACATGATTTCAGATTCTGATCTTTCAAGGCTTCAAGTTGTACAACTTTAATTTGATCAATCAAATCCGAGGAAACATTCACTTTTAAATAGAAAGCTCGATCAGGAGTATTCTTTCGACTTAAAGCATCGGCGACCACATTAGCTTTGCCTGGATGGTATCTAATTTCACAATCATAATCTTTTATCAATTCCAACCATCGTCTCTGCCGCATATTCAATTCTTTCTGGGAGAACACATACTGCAAACTCTTATGATCGGTACAAACAACACATCGAGTCCCATATAAGTAATGTCTCCAAAGTTTTAGGGCAAATACAACTGCTGCGAATTCTAAATCATGCGTAGGATAATTCTTCTCATGTGGTTTTAACTGTCGAGAAGCATAAGCGATAACTCTATCCCTTTGCATTAAGACACAACCCAAACCCGAATATGAAGCGTCGCAATAAACCACAAAATTATCGGTACCTTCTGGTAATGCTAAAATCGGTGTCTGACACAACAATTGTTTCAATGTCTGAAAAGCTTGCTCCTGTTGATCAGTCCACACATACTTCTCATCTTTACGAGTTAGTTTGGTTAACGGGCCGGCTATCTTAGAAAAATCTTTGATAAATTTTCGATAATATCCAGCTAACCCAAGGAAACTCCTTATCTCAGAAACAGATTTCGGCACATTCCAATTCATCACAGCTGCAACTTTTGATGGATCCACTTTCACACCATCTCGACAAATTATATGACCCAAAAACTGAACTTCTCGAATCCAGAATTCACATTTGGAAAACTTTGCATACAACTGTTCTCGTCTCAATGTTTCAAGAACCAATCTCAAATGCATGGCATGCTCAGTTTCAGATTTCGAATAAATAAGTATATCATCAATGAAAACAATCACAAATTTATCCAAGAATGGTCGACACACACGGTTCATCAAATCCATAAATACAGCTGGAGCATTCGTCAAACCAAAAGGCATAACCAAAAATTCATAATGCCCATACCTGGTTCGGAAAGCAGTTTTAGGAACATCCTCTTCACTAACATGGACCTGATGGTAACCCGATCTCAGATCAATTTTAGAATACACTGAAGAACCCTGTAACTGATCAAACAAATCATCTATTCGGGGCAATGGATATTTGTTCTTCACAGTCCTCTTATTTAATTCCCTATAATCAATGCACATCCGCATTGACCCATCTTTCTTTTTCACAAATAACACTGGTGCACCCCACGGCGATGAACTAGGTCTGATAAAACCCTTATCCAACAACTCCTGAATCTGATTCATCATTTCACGGATCTCCGAAGGAGCTAACCTATAGGTAGCTTTAGCAATCGGCGATGAGCCCGGAACAAGATCAATTCTGTATTCTACTTCCCTAACTGGTGGTAACCCAGGCAATTCATCGGGAAACACTTCAGAGTACTCACAAACAACCGGAACATCCGAAATAGTTTTCCTTTCTAATTTGGCATCTACTACATAGGCTAGGTATGACTCACAACCTTTTGACAATGACTTCCTAGCTTTCATCAACGAAATCAAAGGAATAGCTACACCGTCCCGTTCTCCTCGAGCCACAACATATGACCCTTCGGAGATTGGGATCCTAACCAACTTCCGATGACAATCAATACTAGCCTTATTCTGACTCAACCAATCCATACCAATTATCACATCAAAACTAGGGATTGGCATCAACAAAAAGGAAATAGGAAAAACATGATCATCAATAGTAATATTAACTCCGGTCACCGAGGTGGTAACAGGAACTAACTTACCACTAACTATTTCTACTTCTATAGGCTTTGTTATCACAGTAGGGGCTAATTTCAACTTATCACAAAATTGTACAGAAATGAAAGTACAATTAGCACCCGAATCAAGCAATACACGTGCAGGTACAGAGTTTATAAGAAATGTACCAGTGATAACATCTTCCGTATGCACGGCTTCATCAACCGTCATTTGAAAGGCCCTACTAGTTGCTGGAGGAGGGTTCTTTCTTTTCTGTCCCGAAGATCCCGAACTCCCGACCGAACCCGACCCCGCCGACCTTGCCTCCGGACATTGACCGACCCTATGCCCTTCTTTCTTACAAGTCCAACAAACAAAATTTGGATAACGGCAACTCTTTATCTCATGACCCAATTCACCACACTTCATACATTTGTTTGTCTGAGCCGTACACGGACCATTATGCCGAGACCTACACGAACTACACCAGTTGGAACTATTTGAACTTCCCGAAGAACTATTTCTTCCAACAAATTTCTTACTGCCCTGTCGATTCCCTTGCCACTTGGATTTATTCTTACCCGACGATTCAGTTCTTGCTCTTTGGAAAGTGGTATCCCTTCCTTGCCATAATCGCAAACCCCTTAAATCACTATCGGCGGATCTTGCAAGATTGAAAGCATGCGATAAATCCTTAGCCAATCTCACAACCGTACGGTAGTTATCCGGTAAAGCATCCTCAAATTGTTCTATCTGGGTCTTCTCATCAGGAACCTATTGTTGAACAAATCTAAGCTTATCCGTAAACTGCGAAATCAATTCATCAATAGTCATGTCATCCTTTAATCGAAGATTCACAAACTCTCTTCGAATCCTAGCAATATCAAAATCCGAACAGTATTGGTTACGAACAGCCTGATGGAATTGAGACCAATTAATAGCTTCCTTTTGTTGTTGCGTCAAGTGTCCGGTAACAGAATCCCACCAAACCATAGCATCATCCTTCATGCATTGAACCGCATACTTGACTTTAAATTCCTCATCACAACAAGTCACATCAAATTTGCGTTCCATATCTCTTAACCAATTTAACGTTACCGTAGGATTTTTACTTCCCTGAAATTCCGGTGGTCGACTAGCCATAAAAGTCTTGTATGAACACTTCTTTTCTGATTGAGAGGATGAACTAGAACCAAAGACCGGGGTTTGTTGAAATAATTGTCTAGTCGCAGCTTCCTCAGCTTTCCTCTTGAATTCCCTAAGAAATATTAACTCGTCTTCCATCTCATGAATATACTCGTCTCGGTTAGATTGGTGTCCGGTTGGTTGAGAAGTACCATTATGATCGTGCTGCTCGGTATGAGTCTCTACTTAAGGAGCGACAATCCGGGAGACATTGTTGGGGTTGGTGGTCGGTGGTTCGTTATCTGCCATTTCTGAAATTCAACACAACACTTGAACTTTTGTTAATCGTTAGCATCTAAATACTAACTACCATCAACCATTACTAATCCCATAACCAAGAATGTTTGATATATCACGCTCCGGTTTTGGGATTGATCATTAAACAATGAACAATTATCCCAAAACTCGGCTCTGATACCAACTTATAACACCCCTCATTCCATAGTAATAATATTAAAGGTAATACGGAAGCGCAGGTAAATAAAACGCAATACTTGATTACATATTCTGCTAAAGTGCCAAAATACAGTTTAGCTGTTTAAGTCACTTCAAATTTAAAACTTGTTCAAAAGACTAGCATGACGGGGTATTATATAAACTAAACTGAGTTGTTACAAAATAATCAGAGTAGCTTGAATATCAAACATTCCATGCTTCCAAGGTTTGACCTCCTGCTACCCACCCACATGCACAAAACAAAAGTCTGCAGGAAGTAACAACGAGGGGTTAGCACATAGCTAAGTGAGTAAATCCAACACCCAACATTCAACTTAGCTAAATCAATTTAACTACAACAAATATTCGCAAACACAACAATCAACAACAACTTAATGAGGATCGGTGGATCCGGGGATAACCTTAGTACCCGGGCGGCTCCCCAAAATCACTTATCCAAACATATCCGTATGGCCATAACGGACGAGACCGATAGCTAGTGGTTATCATAGTTGGGTACAGTTCAGCACACACAACAAATGAAGTACATCCCTGTACCATTCACACAACAACCCACTAGCCCAACCAACAGTTCATCAACTAGTTGACCTCATTAACAACAATGCCCGAAGGCCACACAAAGCACATAGATATATATATATAATCAACAATGAAATTAAATAAGTCAACAATCATATCAACGTTTATCCGTTGTAATCAAATGATTACAACTAAATCAAATGATGAGTTCCGAATCCACTCACCGATACCTTTGCCTTCAAAATCTCTGATTCCAGAGATCACTTATCTTTCGGAGGATCTAAGAATCAATAATCAACATAAGTTAGTACTTTGCCTCATAATTTGTAAATATCAAAATGTGCATTTTTATAAAATGCCACTATAGCATTCAATAAGTGCCACAATAGACACCACCTTCTAAACACTTATGCATTTTTGAAATTTGCAAAATCCATCAAAATTAACCATGCAAACGCGATCCTGACTAGCTAGGGCTGGATCGCGTTTGTCCTTGGGAAATAATTCTGTCATCGAAAAACACTAGCAAACGCGATCCGGATAATAGACCTGGATCGCGTTTCTAAGGCCAAAAACTCGACTAAGACATTTATAACTAGGGAACGCGATCCGGAAACACTGCCGGGATCGCGTTCAGCTGTTTTCCAGCTCAAGAACAAACCTGCAACCACATTTCAGCTCGACCTAATCTCACAAAACCACAATTCCAAGTATCAAATCGACAACAATGATCATTTTAACACCACAATAACTTTATATTGCATCTAGTAACATCAAACAATAACAACTAACATCAAGAACTTCTATTTTCATGTCAAAATCATGTAACCCATTTAGGGTTTTCATCTAGTTTTAATTATAGCTCAAGAACATGGATTTGTTCCATATAACTAATCAAAATCATCATATAACAGCTTATATCACATTTAATCATCATACAAACTCAAGAATCAAATCAAATCATCAAATTCCTATTTAACCTAATCACATGAAATAGGTTCACTTACTTTTCCAAATGAAGAAGATGGTGATGAATAGAAGAAGATAGTAACTAGCTTGAATCACACTTGGAATTCACAATTCTTGTTTAATCTTTAACTTGCAAGAATTTAGTTAGGGTTTAGGCTTGTTTCTTGAAATGGAATGAGGAAGAACAAGAATTGGTAAAGTGATTAAATAAAGGTCGACCATCTATTTTAACCAACACACATATTGGGTAATTTAATACCCGTTCTAAATCTATTGTCTGGAACCTAAAATACTAATCGCGAGGAATTTATTTTATTGCTCCGTCATCTTTAATTAATTAAACCAAGCAACATTTTATTTACCACAATAAGTCCTAAGACCTATTTCACCAAGTTTCACAATAAGCAAATAATAACAATGACATTTAAACAATTTATCGCAAACAATTATTTAAAGTAATTAAATACACGATTATAAATAGAAAAATACCAGGCTACCGGAGAGGATGTTACAGCTGGGGACCTAAGTTTACTACGGCTGTATAGCGGCAGTATGACCTAGGGTCGTTCTTCAAGCTAATCGTGTTGTGAAACGGAAGTATCAAGACAAGTTGTTTAATTTAGTGATGGGATTTTGAAACAGAGTTTTGAGTGGGTTTTTGTTACTTAGGTCCGTAAATTAAAGCAATAAAAAGTAAATAAATGGTAAACAGAAATAGGGATGAAATCAGTATGGAGGAGATGTGTTTATTATGACTTCGTTAGCTTATGCGGGGGTGATGCTAGGATCTTGACATGAAAATGTCTTTTAAAGGTTTGTGTCCTGTCTGAACTTAATTGTTCGTAGTGTAAACACTAGCACCCTACTAATTGGGAAGACCAATCAGTATGTCACTGAGTACTAGGCCAAGTTGAGTATGATCGGAGGAGGATGCTCAACTCTTCAACGTTATCCAGTGACGGAGTAACGACCCTTCTTGGAATATTAATTCCTGGACGCATGAGATAGAGTAACATACACACTAAGGTTCCGACCTTTCTTAACACTACGGGGACAACGAAGTCAAACAAGGCATTTAAGATTAAGACTTGGTTTAGTGACTATTTACTTTATATTAATGGTTATATTTTAGTCTAGAGCTTTCATCACGGTGTACAGTGCGATTATGCATTTCCACAGTTTTCCAGACCCGAGATGTACTAACGGTGTACAGTGCAATTAAGCATTTCCACAGTGTTCCAGATCTTTAGGTGTACTAACGGTGTACAGTGCGATCAAGCATTTCCACAGCATTGAAGTTAAACCAGGATGTGACACAGTCTTCAACCACCGACATTTCCTTAGCTTCTACGTATTTGTACTTCACCGAAGGTGTTTACAACGTTACACGAAGTACAGTGCCGTTTACCATGGTCTTTCCGGGATCACATACTTTATGGTCACTCTAGATTAATTTAAACTAAGTTTGTATTAAAGTCCAACCATCTATGATATAAACCAGCCCTCACTATTTCCCAATAAATCCCTGATTGATTCACGGTGTACTATACGAAAGGTTTTAAACAGTATTTCCACAGCTACGCAATTCAGACCATATTTACAGTTTCAGAAAACATAGATAGGTAGTGGCCGTTTGATCGAGGTTCACGACTCCTTGTCATAAAGGTTCTAACCACGTTTAATTGGAGGAAAGACGATTTGGTTTAGAAATTCATAAATACAAGGTTAATAAATCACCGGTTTTCATTTCATAATATAACTGGGATCATTACTTCCACAACGGATTGTGCCCACGACTTTCATAGCTTCCACATTCCGTACTACACACATAAGTGATGATTCCGGCGCTATACAAATGAAAGCCGTATAACGTTACCTCCGTTGTTTCATAATGTTATCATCCCAATCATATATTTAAAGTAGCATCACCCACACATATATAAACTAACTACATCATAACAAACACACAAGGAAACTACTCACTACGTATAATAACAGGTCCTAAATCTAGCATAACAACAACATCAATTATCATTATAACAGATAAGGAAAGAAGTAACCGTTAATAAAGCGTAGATTGAATAAGCGTTTAGAGAGAGAGTACAAGCAGAACTTCCGCAATATCCTTGACAATATTATAATAAAAGCCCCTAGACTATTCCCTATGCTATTACAAAAGTAGCCCCTCCGTTAGTTTCAGTTAAATATTAACTGAGAACTAACGAGATCAAACCCTAATTCTAGAGAGAGAAAGAAAGGAAAGAGAGAATAGAGAGAGAGAGTGTGTGAGAGAGAAAGTGGAAATGGAGAAATGTGTGGAATTGTGAGGTGTGTTTGAAGAATGAGAGGTGACCCCCTATTTATAGGCAAAGCTGCAAATCACCCGTACAAGTCGCGAAGCACGCACGTACAAGCAAACGAAGCACAAATGGGCAGCATATGGGGGAAGGGGGGCCGTATACGGCCTTCATAGGCCGTATACAGTGTGCTAAAGGCCGTATACGGTCTATGAAGGGCCATATACGGTTGCCAAGGCCGTATACGGTCTCCGTATGATTTCGTTTGTTGCTTAAAACGTCTGTATCTCCTTCGTTATGCGTCCGTTTGACCTGATTCTTTCGCCTGTGTCTTCATAACTCCGTTACGCTTCTAATGGTGCCAATCTCACTGAAATTGGATGTGTATAACTTTAGCATATCCGAAATCACTTTATAGGAGTTTGTAACCGTCCTGTCTTCTCCGTTCTTTGTCTGATTTGTATGATTCCTGATTTTCTCATCTCGATATTACCTATTACAACATATCATAAGGTTAGAATATGTTTATCATAGTATAAATGAGAGTGCGAGAATTGGTTGCTGCTTATTTGCTCTGTTTTGCTCGTTATTTGGATGTTCTTAGTGATTTTAGTAGCAACGTCTATATTTTTAGCACTTTAGTGAATTTTAGTAAATAATGACTGTTTTGGAATGTTTTCACTAAAGATGTGCCCAAAAAGTGTGGAATAAAGGCCTTGAAAACATGACTTTTTGCGTCACATCAAGTTATCCCACACTTAGGCGTTGCTTGTCCTCAAGCAACACTCTGTTTTTGAAAACATTTTAAAACATTTTTAAAGCGAGCTTCAACATTTTTAAGAGTTACCACTGTCAGAAGCAAATAAGATAGTTTCAGGAATATAGGGAAAGATAAGATGATCCTTTCTTGAACAAGAAAAGATTCTCTTAGGCATACATCCAAATCTCATGATCTTGGATTACACATGACTAGGCGATCTCACAAAAGGTGGTCACTCAATTCACTCAAAGTGTATCGGGTTTCCTTTCAATCTAGAACAAACGAAATCGCTCAAATATCCAGTTATGCAGCACTCATCATCATAGGCTTGGTCGAGAATCGGATCTCCACCACTTAGGTGAGGACGGTGCTAATTATCCCAAGACATTCATGAGGGTTGTAGTGTTTGGTGAGGGGTAAAGGGTATGGATAGTGGTATTTTTGGGTTGTAGGGGTTGCTTATCTTAAAACAACCGAGATTATGAACAACTGTATTTCAGAACGGAGAGAGAGGTAGCTTCCGGTCTTCTATCAAAGGACTTTAAGCTTTATTCTTGCGGAACTATTTTTCTTTTTCTTTTTCTTCTTTTTATTTTCTTTTTCTGCTTTTATACTTTTCTATTCTTCTTTTCTTCTTCAGAACTTCTTTGCCAGAGAATTTCCAAGGATATTTTTCTTTTGATTCTTTCAGAGATCTCTCATCTTGACCATTTCGAATTGTTTCACGGCGTCAATTTTACACACCAATGATTCTTCAATCTTTTGGAGAGCACGAAAAGGGTAGGATGAGATATTCTAAAAGATGCTCTTCATAACCTCAGAAATTCTAAGATAAGTTTGGGAATATTTTGGGAAGTAGGGTTTATTGAGGGTTTTGTGAAATGAAAGGTTTAGGCTCAACAGGGTTTACTAGGCGGATCATCGATACTAAAGATGAGCATCGGAAAGGGTTTTGGGCTTGAAGAGATATGTAAAAAAAAGGGTTTAAATCCTAGGGAATGTCAAGGTCATCTAATTGCACCTATACCGCGTACGGTACATACCAATGTGGTCTCGAAGCGTATGTCAAGAGCAAGTTCTAATTCAGAGATACATGCATCGGCACACACAAGAAATGAATAGTAAAGCATTAAAGATGAATGCTATTAGGCTCAAGATACCTCACTGCAAATAGGTTTTTTATGTGCTTCGTCATGTTTCCATTAGATTATTATTTCTTGCTTAAGAAATTTCTACCTTATTTTCCCTAGATTCCGAAATATATTACTCACTTTTGAAAATAGCTCCTCTCAAAAGATATTTTAGCTCAAAATTAGTAGAGTTAATCAATAGATTTAGCTCATACTTTTTAATTTTCTTGAAAAATTTTGAAAAATTTAAGGAACATTTTCTGAGTTTACTATTTCGGACATTAAAAATCATAAAAAAACTTACCAAGGTATTCTATACCTGCTATCACACACTTAGAGGAACATTGTCCCTAATGTTCTCTTGAGTTGAGATTTTACTATAAGTAAAATCTCACACTTAGAGTTTGAACATGTAAGAAAATGTTTCTCAAGTGTTTGTTTTGGGCTGGAATCCCACACTTAGTGATAAGCTTAGGATAGAGTATAGACTATTTTAACAAACTAACAAAGCAAATAATAAACAGAATCATAAACAAAAGAGAGTAAAGGTTTAGACACTCCCCAGATAGCGAGCAGCAAAGAAGCTGAGAATCTGAATTTGCTGAAAAGAGATGTTGCCAAGATCTTTTTCTGCATTCATGGCTCGGCTTCTGCATTCATGTCGCGCCTCAATCTGACACGGTCATCAATGCAACGGAAGGAGGACACGGCAGTGAGATGTTTTAAATTTGTAAAGCTGGGGACCTAAGTTTACTACGGCTGTTGTAACAACTCGCAAATTTGAACACGATTAATTACATTAATCACTTGCATTATTAGGCTAATTCCCTACTTGAGTGAATTCATAACACATTTTAGAGGTAAGTCTAGCATAGCCCAACTAGTTAGTACGCGTAGTATTACGTATTCGTAATTAGTTGTAATTACGTACTGAACAAATTGAAAACAAACGCGACAAAAATGTACGACTATTGGTGAACAAAATTATTTAATAAAACAAAGTTTAAAATTTTATAACTGAGTTAAATTGGTTTCATAAAAATATCCTAATTAAAAATAATTAAGAAAATGTAATTAAAAACATGATAGTTAAAATAAAATAACATTTAACGATCGGGTAAACAAACACGGAGCGCAAACACGGAGGCAGAAAATGAGGAACAAAACCCCACTCCCCACCTCCATTCTCTCATTTCTCTATCTCTTTTTCTCCATTTCTCTTTCTTTTCTCTCTACACCCACCACCACCACTCACCAAAAATCACACAAAAACAAAGAAAACTACACTAAAACGACGCCGAATCACATAGCTCCTTTGGAATAAAACGACCACGACTACACGATCTACACTTCTACCTTTTCGGATTTCAAATCCGGCACTCGTAAGTTTCCGACAAATCCCGCAAATCTTTAGATTTCAAAGTTATAATTGTTGTTTAGTGTTTAACATACTTAGAATAACATGTTTTAGTGTTTTATACAACCGAAAACGTTCCAAATCAACCAAAAATCCGACTTTTACTCGCTGTTCGTCGAACAGGCGACTACGTCGCATTGGGACCGAAAACAGTACTGCGACGTAGGCCTTTACGTCGCATTACCCTTCCTTACGTCGCACATAGCGACGCAGACCACTACGTCGCATTAAATTGCGAACGTCGTCTATGCGACGTAACCCATGACGTCGCAAAACCTGAATGCGACGTAGACCCGTACGTCGCACCCTACGTCGCATAACAACCCAGCGTCGCACCTTACGTCGCTAAAAACAGGAAGTTTAAAAACTTGTTTTTACTAAGTGTCGAACTAACCGGAAACGCATATCTTTATACAAATTCGATTCACGAGCCTTACAAACAATTCAAACATACTTGTTTTATCGAAATGTTGATTTCAAACTTTCACCAACGAGTCGTATACGTTTTCACAAACAACGAAATACAAACATAAACATTAAACGAACGATTTGGACGTGACTTGGTTGTACAAACACTAGCATGGATGATTAGTTTAGACATCCACATACTTATTAAATCTCGTACGTTTAGGACGTTAGGAGATTTCAGACCGTACTTGGGCTTAGGTTTGCTAGCACTCGCACAACTACTTAAACTCAACAGGTGAGTTCACAGCCCCTACTTTTACTGATTTAACTGTTTTGAACAGGGGTGGAAAACATAGACACTGTTTTACTGATTGTCATAACTGCTTTTACTATATGATTATTTATCATACTGTTTACTCGAACAATTAGAGTACTGGAACTGTTAAACTGTTATACAAACTGTCACATAACTGTCTGTGGCACACTTATACAAACTGTTTATGACTGCGGTCAACTACTACAACCGTCTGAACTAAATGGTATTTCATACAAAAACTAAACTGAGAATATGCTGGGGAACGACCAGCTACACACTTTATTACTAGCTTTTATGAAACAACATTTTCATAAACACACAGAAAGTCCCTACTTCTTGGGCACGCACACACAGAAAGTCCCTACGTCTTGGGCAAACAGAAAGTCCCTACTTCTTGGGCAAGGTGCCATCCCACGCCTTGGATGAAGGCTCTACTTCTTGAGCAGATGGGTCCTACGTCTTGGATGCCATTCCTACTTCTTGGACACAACTTATACAAGTCCCTACTTCTTGGGCACATACATAGAAGTCCTTACCGCTTGGGCAGATACTGATGGGTCCTACTTTTTGGACAAACAATTTAAATCCCTACTTCTTGGGTAAACCAATAGGATACTGCTTTTCTACGAAACTTAAACTGTATTTGGGGCGAGCAACCCACTAAACTTATACCCTGGGTGAACAACCCACTAAACTTGTATTTGGATTACATTCCACTAAACGTATTTTCGACTATTATGGCAATACTATTGGGAACGTATTTGGATAACAACTGTGCTTACAAACTTGATTTAACTTGTGTAAACATAAAACCTGTGAATTCACTCAACCTAGTTGTTGACTTTTACTATGTTTTTCAGGGAATTAGCTGCGCATGTAAGAATCGCCAACACATGGAGAATTAGGCGACCCGTGAAGCTTTAGGATGCCAATTTTTGGAAAAACATATGGATTTCTCTAGTATAACCGAAACTGTTTTGTCATATTTTAGAAATCCACTTTTGTATACATAATACTTTCAACTTGTGCGATTTGATAAATCGTAAACTTTGTAATTTACACTTTTGGCATCTTAATATATTGTTCTGTTGTAATCATAAGCTCTGATACGTATGCATGCTTTATTATTGTGACACCCCAACACTTTAACTAAACGCTTCCGCTAAATGTATTTGGGGGTGTTACAGCTGTATAGCGGCAGTATGACCTAGGGTCGTTCTTCAAGCTAATCGTATTGTGAAACGGAAGTATCAAGACAAGTTGTTTAATTTAGTGATGGGATTTTGAAACAGAGTTTTGAGTGGGTTTTTGTTACTTAGGTCCGTAAATTAAAGCAATAAAAAGTAAATAAATGGTAAACAGAAATAGGGATGAAATCAGTATGGAGGAGATGTGTTTATTATGACTTCGTTAGCTTATGCGGGGGTGATGCTAGGATTTTGACATGAAAATGTCTTTTAAAGGTTTGTGTCCTGTCTGAACTTAATTGTTCGTAGTGTAAACACTAGCACCCTAATGATTGGGGAGACCAATCAGTATGTCACTGAGTACTAGGCCAAGTTGAGTCTGATCGGAGGAGGATGCTCAACTCTTCAACGTTATCCAGTGACGGAGTAACGACTCTTCTTGGAATATTAATTCCTGGGCGCATGAGATAGAGTAACATACCCACTAAGGTTCCGACCTTTCTTAACACTACGGGGACAACGAAGTCAAACAAGGCATTTAAGATTAAGACTTGGTTTAGTGACTATTTACTTTATATTAATGGTTATATTTTAGTCTAGAGCTTTCATCACGGTGTATAGTGCGATTATGCATTTCCACAGTTTTCCAGACCCGAGATGTACTAACGGTGTACAGTGCAATTAAGCATTTCCACAGTGTTCCAGATCTTTAGGTGTACTAACGGTGTACAGTGCGATCAAGCATTTCCACAGCTTTGAAGTTAAACCAGGATGTGACACAGTCTTCAACCACCGACATTTCCTTAGCTTCTACGTATTTGTACTTCACCGAAGGTGTTTCCAAGGTTACACGAAGTACAGTGCCGTTTACCATGGTCTTTCCGGGATCACATACTTTATGGTCACTCTAGATTAATTTAAACTAAGTTTATATTAAAGTCCAACCATCTATGATATAAACCAGCCCTCACTATTTCCCAATAAATCCCTGATTGATTCACGGTGTACTATACGAAAGGTTTTAAACAGTATTTCCACAGCTACGCAATTCAGACCATGTTTACAGTTTCCGAAAACATAGATAGGTAGTGACCGTTTGATCAAGGTTCGCGACTCCTTGTCATAAAGGTTCTAACCACGTTTAATTGGAGGAAAGGCGATTAGGTTTAGAAATTCATAAATACAAGGTTAATAAATCACCGGTTTTCATTTCATAATATAACTGGGATCATTACTTCCACAACGGATTGTGCCCACGACTTTCATAGCTTTCACGTTCCGTACTACACACATAAGTGATGATTCCGGCGCTATACAAATGAAAGCCGTATAATGTTACCTCCGTTGTTTCATAATGTTATCATCCCAATCATATATTTAAAGTAGCATCACCCCACACATATATAAACTAACTGCATAATAACAAACACACAAGGAAACTACTCACTACGTATAATAACAGGTCCTAAATCTAGGATAACAACAATATCAATTATCATTATAACAGATAAGGAAAGAAGTAACCGTTAATAAAACGTAGATTGAATAAGCGTTTAGAGAGAGAGTACAAGCAGAACTTCCGCAATATCCTTGACAATATTACAATAAATGCCCCTGGACTATTCCCTATGCTATTACAAAAGTAGCCCCTCCGTTAGTTTCAGTTAAATATTAACTGAGAACTAACGAGATCAAACCCTAATTCTAGAGAGAGAGAGAAAGGAAAGAGAGAATAGAGAGAGAGAGAGAGAGAGAGAGAGAGAGAGAGAGTGTGTGTGAGAGAGAAAGTGGAAATGGAGAAATGTGTGGAATGGTGAGGTGTGTTTGAAGAATGAGAGGTGACCCCCTATTTATAGGCAAAGCTCCAAATCAGCCGTACAAGTCGCGAAGCACTCATGTACAAGCAAACGAAGCACAAACGGGCAGCATATGGGGGAAGGGGGGCCATATACGGCCTTCATAGGGCCTTATACGGTGTGCTAAAGACCGTATACGGTCTATGAAGGGCCGTATATGGTTGCCAAGGCCGTATACTGTCTCCGTCTAATTTCGTTTGTTGCTTAAAACGTCCGTATCTCCTTCTTTATGCGTCCGTTTGACCTGATTCTTTCACCTGTGTCTTCGTAATTCCGTTACGCTTATAATGGTGCCAATATAACTGAAATTGGACGTGTATAACTTTAGCATAGCCGAAATCACTTTATAGGAGTTTGTAACCGTCCTGTGTTCTCCGTTCTTTGTCTGATTTGAATGATTCTTGATTTTCTCGTCTCGATATTACCTATTACAACATATCATAAGGTTAGAATATGTTTATCATAGAATAAATGAGGGTGCGAGAATTGGTTGCTGCTTATTTGCTCCGTTTTGCTCGTTATTTGGATGTTTTTAGTGATTTTAGTAGCAACGTCTATATTTTTAGCACTTTAGTGAATTTTAGTAAATAATGACTGTTTTGGAATGTTTTCAGTAAAAATGTGCCCAAAAAGTGTGGAATAATGGCCTTGAAAACATGACTTTTTGCGTCACATCACTAGGGGTTCCTCATCTTCTGGCCAAAAGAGGAAGAATCCTCCAACAGCTGCTAGTAGAGCCTTCCAAATGACTGTTGATGATGCTGTTCATACTGACGATGTCATTACTGGTACTTTTCTCATAAATTCGGTACCCGCTCGTGTATTATTTGACTCTGGAGCAAATTGCTCATTTATAGCTGTGCAATTTTGTGACAAATTGAAATTAATTCCCTCTGTGATTTCTAATCCCCTTGAAGTTGAAATAGCTGTGGTAAAATGGTTCCTGTAACCACATCGGTAACCGAAGCTAACATATCGATAGAGGGTCATAATTTTTTGGTTTCTTACTTGTTAATGCCGATCCCTAGTTTCGATGCAGTCATTGGTATGGATTGGTTGAGTCAGAATAAAGCTAATATTGATTGTCACCAAAAGTTAATAAAAATTCCAATCACTAATGAGTCACACGTCATGGCTCGTGGGGAACGGGAGAAGTGTAATCTTCCATTTTTCTCTGTGATGAAAGCTAGAAAATCTCTAGCTAAGGGATGTGATTCTTATCTGGCTTATGTGATAGATGCTAAGTTAGCAAAGAAATTCATTTCTGATATCCGGGTGGTTTCTGAATACCCAGAAGTGTTCCCTGATGAATTGCCTGGTTTACCCCCTGTAATAGAAGTAGAATATCAGATTGAATTGATTCCTGGTTCAACTCCTGTAGCTAAGTCTCCTTATAGATTAGCTCTCTCTGAAATTCGTGAAATGATGGGTCAGATTCAGGAATTGTTAGATAAAGGGTTTATCAGACCGAGTTCTTCTCCGTGGGGTGCTCCTGTTTTGTTTATGAAAAAGAAGGATGGCACTCTTCGTATGTGTATTGACTACAGGGAATTAAATAAAAGAACCGTAAAGAACAAGTATCCTCTGCCCAGAATTGATGAGTTATTTGATCAGCTGCAGGGATCCTCATATTTTTCTAAAATTGATTTAAGGTCAGGTTATCATCAGGTGCGAGTTCGTGAGGAAGATATTCCTACGACTGCTTTTCGCACCCGGTACGGTCATTATGAGTTTTTGGTTATGCCGTTTGGATTGACGAATGCTCCTGCTGTTTTTATGGATTTGATGAATCGGGTATGTCGTCCTTATCTTGATAAGTTTGTGATTGTGTTTATCGATGATATCTTGATCTATTCTAAATCTGAGTCAGAGCATGAACAACATTTGAGATTGATTCTAGAAATTCTGAAAAAGGAACAGTTGTATGCAAAATTTTCCAAATGTGAATTCTGGTTGCGTGAGGTGTAGTTTTTGGGTCACCTTATTTGTAAAGATGGAGTTAAAGTCGATCCGTCTAAAGTTAAAGCTGTTATGAATTGGAATGTTCCGAGGTCTCCTTCTGAGATTAAAAGTTTCCTTGGGTTATGTGACACCCCGCAAATTTGAACGAGATTACGTACACTAAACATTTTCATTTTAGGCTAATTCCCTATTTTGAGTGAATTCACAACACATTTTAGAGGTAAGTCTAGTAAAGCCCAACTAGTTAATACGCGTAGTATTACGATTCATAATTAATTATAATTATGTACAAAATAATTGGAACGAACGCAACAAAAATATACGACTGTTGGTGAACAAAATTATTGAATAAAACGAGATTATTAAATAACGTTAACGTATATTAAATATTATGTCAATAATATTTACAAAGTATTATATAACGTAAAACGTTTATTGCGTAAACTGAAATGAAACAAAGTTAAAATTTTATAAATTTAACTAAATTATTTCCATAAAACATTCCAACCAAAAATTTAAGCGAAAACGTATTTAAATATTTATTATTTAAAATATCTTAACATTTAACGATTGGGTAAACGAATACGGGTAAAATACCACAAATTTGGGACAAAGTCCCATCTCTTTTGGACACAAAAATCGGCACCCACCCCCACCAACTTCATTTCTTTCTTCTCACACTCTCTCTCTCTCTACCTCTAATTCTCTCTCAATTCTCACTCTAAAAACACCACACAAATCGACAAAAAAACTACAACAAAAACTCACCGAATGATCTAGCCCATTTAGAGAAAAACGATCACGGGATCACGATCTACACTTCTACCTTTTCGGATTTCAAAACCGACACGCGTAAGTTTCCGACATTTCCCGTAAATCCTTAGATTTCGAAGTTTTCTTTGATATTTCATGTTTAATATACTTAATATAACATGTTTTAGTGTTCCTAACAACTGAAAATGTCCAAAATCGAGCCAAAAACCCGTTTTTGTGGGCTGTTCGTCAAACAGTTGGAAGTGTCGCTATGCGCCAAAAACAGTGCTAGCGACACTAGCTAAGTGTCGCTATGCCTAGTGTCGCCCCTATAGCGACACTACTTAAGTGTCGCTGAAATACTTAACCAGATTTATACTAGCGACACTACCTTAGTGACGCCATAATTAAGAAGTGTCACCTATAGCGACACTAACCAAATGTCGCTAACCAATTGAAAATCAGGAATCTAGCGACACTCACCTAGTGTCGCCTAACTAAGTGTCGCCTATAGCGACACTAGCCCAGTGTCGCCAAAAACAGAAAGTTTACAACTTTTCCACTAAGTGTTGAGACTGAGATTTTACCACCTGATTTTACTCCAAAATAAAATCTCGAATGCGTTTTTACTACAGCAACATAGCAGGGGCTCTGCCCCTTGGACCCCGCCAGGGGTTGCCACCCCTTGGACCCCGCTACCAGGGGCGCTGCCCCTGGACCCCCGTACACAATTTCATACTTTATGAACCACAATGAAACGAATATAAAAAATGTTTTTCAGAGATTACTATTACAAACAGTTACCAACGAGTCGTATACATTTTCACAACTACGAAATATAAACGTGAACGTTAAACAAACACTTTGGACATAGCTTAGTTGTACGAATACTAGCATGGATGGTCGACTTAGACATCCACATACTTATTAAATCTCATACATTTAGGGCGTTAGGAGATTTCGGACTAGACTCGGGCTTTAGGCTTTGATAGCACTCGGACGTACTTAACTCAACAGGTGAGTTCACAGCCCCTACTTTCACTGTTTTAACTGCTTTTGTACAGGGGTGGAAAACATAGTCAACGCTTTTGCTACGTGAGCAAACTATTATATAACTGTTGTGTTATACATTGTACTAACTATTTGTGACTGCGGTCAAACGATTATAACTATTATTTATGAAATGGTATTTCATACGAAAACTAAACTGAGAACATGCTGGAGAACGACCAGCTACACACTTTTACTACTAGCTTTTATGAAACAACATTTTCATAAACACTGATGACACGCAAAAAGTCAAGTTTTTATGTGTCATTATCTCACCTTTTTAGCCCAAATCATGATGAATATATCTAAAATCAATGATTTATCATTGAAACTCATCACTTGGGCTAAAATATAGACAACATTTCAAAAATCATCTAAAATGGTCGAAAAACACGATAAATATAACGAAAACGATCATAAGCATTCTCGTTCACACTTTTGAGCACTTTTTGAGTTCCACTAAGAATTACGACCTCTAACTTATGTCATTTTATTCGTTAGGAAAATACAATCGCGTGGATATAAAGAACGCTGAAAACGAACACCCGAGTCAAAAGTTATGCCCAAACGAAGAATCCAAGCAACCGGAGAAGACCAATACGGGCAAACGAAGCCGGATACGGGCAAACGAAGCCGGATACGGGGGGAACAAGCCGTATACCGCCATGCACTGACCGTATACGGCCAGGCATGACCGTATACGGCCTTGTCCAGCCGTATACGGCCTTGTCCAACCGTATACGGCTGGTGTTCTCCCGTATACGGCCTCATTCTCCCGTATTCAGCCCGTGTTCGCCCGTATCGTGCAATTTCTACCCGAAATACGGCTGGTCCTCCCGTATCGTGCTCCTCTCCCGTACAAGATGAGATTTTGATACGGCTGAGCGATACGGTTGAGCTTTTGGAGGTTGGAATATGGCTGGACGATACGGCTGAGCAACTAGTATATATATGGGATCATTTCACCTCATTTTCATCATCAAATCATTCAAACTCATTCTTTCTCTCTCTACTCTCTCTCTAGAAATAATTAGATTAGTTTAGTATAGTTAAGCTAGTAGATTAGCTTCTAGCTTGGTTGTAACGGAGGTGCTCCGAGACTGCGATTACGCAAGATTTATAATAACGCTTTGTCAGGTTTTATTATAATCTCTATCTTGTTATTTTAAATATGTTGTGCTGCTGCCATGATTATTTAGAATTGCTTGCTAGAATTATTGCCATGCTTAGCTAAACAAATCTGTGTTTGCTATGATAGTCGTTATGCTAGGGTAGTTATACTTTAATATACAATTGGGATGCACCATTATGAAACAACGGAGGTAACGTTATACGGATTTCATTTGTATAGCGCCGGAACCATCACAAATGTGTGTAGTACGGAACGTGGAAGCTATGAAAGTCGTGGGCACAATCCGTTGTGGAAATAATGATTCCAATTGTAACATGCCGTTATTCTGACTGTATGCTATTAACATATATTTGAATCTATGAATTGAGTCTCCAATGTTTATCTATCCAACCTATGCTGTGGTTTTTAACTTACTGCTGGTCCTTAACTGGTGGTACGCCGCTTATTATTCTGTGTCTGATGATCGTTGAACTCGACATGGCCGGTGTTCTCCTGGTTGAAATACACCGGAGGGAGACACGGAGCGTAGGATTAGAGATAGGTTAGATTCATTTCATATAACAAATATTTTAGAGAGAACTTTCGGAATATTTGTGACTTGATCAATTATCCAGTTACTCTGCACGTATAAACTGATCCTTGTATGATGCTCTGCTGCATGTTCTTGTTTGATTGTTGCTTTAGGGTTTGCATGCTAGTATCACCTGTGCTATTGGATATATGATTAGGTTTTCGAATATAAATTGACTACATACACCAGTTTAACATGCGTAGAATAGTTATGATGATTTATGTAAAATAATGATGAACAATTTAATCAGCCGTTAGACCAGACCATCCCAACTTGTTCCGGTGGGAAACCCCTGTTCATGTTTTTGTTTATTCAACAATTCATGCCATGATTCGGATATCTCTGATGTCCGAGATTGGGGAACAAGATTCGAGGATGGTTGTTGGTTAAATTGGTTGCTACATTTGGGAGAACTTCCGGTATAGTTTACATTCCAAAGCTGCTATCTTCGTGACATGTTATTTATCTGATTGCGGACAACTCTATGTTAGATAGATAATAGGCTAGTAGTTATGGCTCATTAGGATATATAACTCAGGATAGATAACAAGGACCTTTTAATGTTGTAACGGAAATACCATAAAACAGCTGAATACTGGTATAAGCGTTGGAAACACCACTGGTGGAATACAAATACGTGGGAGCTAAGGAAAGGCTGTAGGTAGAATACTTTGCTGTCATTGATTGTTCCAAGTACGTCTGTTGAATCCTGACTCCATCATCATAACTAATGCTTTAACTAAAATAAGTACCCCTAAAATAGCATATAAGATTATCATAGCAAGCACTCGTGTTAATCTGTAGTTCTCGTAGCCACCTCACCTCCCCTATCTTAAGTTTAGTTTTTAAATTAGTCGGATAAAATAGAAAAGGAACAAAAACCCCTATCAAACTCTTGATAAAATCAGCTAAATTACGAAAGATAATCAAAAGCCCTAGATCCTATGCCCGTTGTAGTTTGAAGAACGACCCTAGGTCATACTTACTACTGTACTTCCAATAGTTTTAAGTATACTTAGGCCTAGCAAAACATAAATTTTAAAACCCACTGATCGGCGCGCCAGGAGGAAGGCCAGCAACGACGCGAGTCAAATCGCAACCGACCTCTCGGCCGCCATCAAGTTTTTGGCGCCGCTGCCGGGGACTACAACGACCGATTTAGGAATTTAGTTATCTTAGTTATTTAGCGATCCTTTCGGAAGATCAATATCATTCGAAAGTTACCTTTCCGTTCTTTCCTTTTCAGTACTCTTTCATTTCCAAAATTCTCTTTTCTACCAAAACCCCAGATTCTTCAGTCATGACAACTAGTCAACATGACTGTAAATTTGGAACAACTTTCAAAAGCCCTGAACCAAACTTTAAATTTATATCTTCTGTTCAGTGGAAAATCAAAACCTCTCTTACTCAATCTCTGTCTACTCTACCTTCCACTCTATCCAATTTCTCTGTCAACTCTCAACAACACTATAACGAAACTTTGATTAACTTCCTGGTCGAACAAAATAACATAAATAGACAAGTAATAGCTTTTCAAGATAAAATTGATGCTTTACTTAAAATTTCCGAAGATTTGATCAAAAACCCGGAAGTTAGTCTTAAACAAATATTTTCAAAAGTTGAGGAGAGTCAAAGAGAAATCGCGATCAGTAACAACGTCTTAGTTGTTATGAGAGGAGGTAAAGAAACCAGAATTGAACAAACCTCAGATAATTCTTCAAACAAACCTTCCACTTCTACTGATCCAGTGCCAAGTGACACCCCTGTCTCTGCACCTGATCCAGTACCTTCTCAAGTTCTAGAAATCATTCCACGTACTCGAATTCCCTTTCCTGGTAGGCTTAAGAAGGAGAAGCAAGAAGCACAGTTTGGGAAATATCTTGAGATGTTTAAAAGCCTGCACTTAAACGTTAGATTATTAGATGCTTTAGTGAAAATGCCTAGTTGTGCAAAATTCTTCAAAGAACTTCTTTCAAATAAAGAAAAATTAAGGCAATTAGTTAATATACCCTTAGATGCTGAATGCTCTGCAATCATGTTACATGGCCTTCCACCAAAACTAGGAGATACTGGCCGTTTCACTATTCCTTGTTACCTACAAAATATCTAAGTTAGTAATGCCTTAGCTGACCTAGGTGCTAGTGTCAACCTTATGTCTTACTCACTATATAAGAAACTAGGATTAGGAGAACTGCTACCCACTCATATGACCATCCAATTAGCTGATAGATCAGTTAAACTCCCTCGGGGGATTGCTGAAGATATTATGGTCCGAGTAGGTAAATTTATCTTCCCAGTTGACTTTGTCATTATGGATATTGAGGAAGACGCCCACGTCCCCCTCATCCTTGGCAGACCTTTCCTAAACACTGCCAAGGCTGTTATTGACGTAAACGAAAAATCTTTAAAATTGAGGGTTGGAGCGGAGGAAGTCACCTTTAATGTCGATAAATTGATGAAACAACCTGTGGGAGAAGATCTTGGTCTTGTGGATTCCATGCAGGAAGTATATGACGAGCATTTGGAAGAGATTCTAGCAGTTAGCAATCCCGACCCTCTTCCCAACACAGTCATCACTATAAGAAGACTTTGCCAGGACGATGATGGACTCTGCTCAGCTATCTCTGACAAACTAGCACACTCTAAGGAGCTGCTATTTCCTTTATCTGAAATGAAGTATCCTCTTGCACCGCCTTACAGCACTCCCACAAATAACTCTTTTGCTGCTGTTCCCTTAGGCGAAGGCATTCCTCTACCAATCTTACAAAGGGGTCAAACTGATTCATCTCCTTCAGTAGCTGAAATTCTCAAATCTTTTGAGGAGATGGAATCAGAAATCTCAGCTAAGCCGCAACTATCTGAAGGTTGTGAGTCACAAAATCCAGAAATCACCATAAGTATGTCTTCAACAGCTCAATTTCAGAGGTTTGCATGTACCGACAACAACGATATCATCTTTACTGAAGATAATGCAACCTCCTCATCATCTACAAGAAAATACGAGCTGAAGAAGAATGCACTTACTAATGAGACAAAGTTAGTAGAAATAGCATCAGCCACTGCAGCAGACTCATCTCCAAATGAACCAGAGTTCCAAACAGAATATGATGAGTTACGAAGAGACGAGATCGCTCGAATGAAACTTTCCATTGAAGAACCGCCAGAATTGGAGCTAAAGGAACTACCCTCTCATCTGGAGTATGCTTTTCTTGAAGGAACCTCGCATTTACCTGTCATAATTGCAAAAGGTCTTACACCCGAAGAGAAAGCAAGACTCATTCAAGTGTTGAAGTCACATAAGAAGGCGATTGCATGGAAAATCTCTGATATCCAAGGGATCGGTCCAAACTATTGCACTCACAAAATACTAATAGAGAACGACTTCAAACCTTCCATACAGAGACAGAGGAGAGTTAACCCGAAGATTCAAGACGTGGTCAAGAAGGAGGTTATCAAACTTTTAGATGTTGGCTTGATCTATCCTATTTCAGATTCCTCATGGGTCAGCCCTGTTCAAGTTGTCCCCAAGAAAGGAGGAATGACGGTTATCGCAAACGAAGATAATGAACTTATTCCAACACGGACCGTCATCGGTTGGAGGGTGTGCATCGACTATCGAAAGCTGAATGAAGCCACTAGAAAAGATCATTTCCCTCTGCCGTTCATCGATCAAATGTTGGAGAGATTATCTGGGAACGAGTTCTACTATTTTCTTGATGGTTTCTCTGGCTATTTTTAGATTCCTCTCGAGCCTAAGGACCAGGAAAAGACGACCTTCACATGTCCTTGGAATATCGCCACCATACACCTCTGGAATGTAGCAGGTGCGTTGCATAGCCCGAAGTGCCACTTTATGGTAAAGGAAGGAATAGTTCTAGGACATCGAATATCAAAATCTGGAATTGAAGTTAACAAAGCTAAAGTTGAGACCATTGCCAAACTTCCGCCACCTACTTCTGTTAAAGCCATTCGCAGTTTTCTAGGTCACGCCGGATTCTACCGTCGCTTTATTAAGGATTTCTCCAAGATTTCTCGACCTATGACACACCTTCTCGAGAAGGACACTCCGTTTGTCTTTTCAGATGACTACCTGAAAGCTTTCAACATTCTGAAGGATCAGCTCACGCATGCACCAATCATGGTTGCTCCTGACTGGAGTCTCCTATTTGAGATCATGTGCGATGCCAGTGACTTTGCTGTTGGAGCTGTCTTAGGGCAAAGGAAGGATAAGCATTTTCAACCAATATACTACGCCAGCAAGACACTCACCGACGCTCAAGAGAATTACACTACTACAGAAAAGGAGCTGCTTGCGGTAGTATTTGCTTTTGATAAATTTCGTTCTTACTTAATATTGTCCAAAACTATTGTCTATACAGATCACTCAGCCATGAAGTATCTTTTCAAAAAGCAAGACGCTAAACCAAGACTACTTCGATGGATTCTGCTTCTCCAAGAATTTGATATAGAAATCAAGGATAAAAAGGGAGCAGAAATATCGCAGCAGATCATCTCAGTCGATTGGAAAACCCATCGATGGAAAAGATTAATGAAAAAGAAATTCAAGATCAGTTTCCTGAAGAACAACTCATGAATGTCGGAGGCCACCAGAAGGGTTCACAATTCAACTATGACCCTTGGTACGCAGACTACGCTAATTATCTGGTTGGGGGAATTGTGCCAAAAGGAATGCCTACCTCTAGAAAATGAAAATTCTTCAGAGACGTTAAGAATTACTATTGGGACGATCCATACTTGTTCAAAGTGTGTCCGGACCAAATCATCAGAAGATGCGCAGACGAGAGGGAAGCAAGAAACATTCTCCACCAGAGTCATCACGGACCAACTAGAGGACATCATGGAGCAAATATGATCGCAAGGAAGGTATACGATTCCGGCTTCTATTGGCCGACCATTTTCAGAGACGCTCACGACTTGGTAAAACGTTGTGATGCTTGCCAAAGGTTTGGAAGTATCTCACGGAGGAGTGAAATGCCACTTACTAACATCCAGGCCTCCGAGATCTTTGACATATGGGGTTTGGATTTCATGGGACCATTCCCAAAATCATTCGGAAAAGAATACATTCTGGTAGCTGTCGACTATGTCTCTAGATGGGCCGAGGCACAAGCATTTCCTACAAATGACTGACGAGTAGTGACCAAGTTCCTCAAGCAACTCTTTTCTCGTTTTGGAACTCCAAAGGCGATCATCAGTGATCGGGGCACGCACTTCTGTAATGCTCAGTTTATGAGGACATTACAGTATTATGGTGTCACCCATAAGACCTCTACGGCCTATCACCCGCAGACGAATGGGCAAGCCGAAGTGACGAACAGAGCGCTCAAAAGGATCTTAGAACGAACAGTAATGAATCATAGGGAAAGATTGGCCGATAAATTAGACGATGCTCTGTGGGCGTTTAGAACCGCATATAAGTCACCATTAGGGACCACGCCTTATAGACTAGTCTATGGGAAAGCGTGTCATCTGCCGATAGAGTTGGAATACAAGGCTTACTGGGCGCTGAGAGATTGCAATTTAGACCCTTCCACAACAGGATTACATCGCAAGATGCAGCTGAACGAACTAGCCGAATTAAGAGACAAAGCCTATGATAGTTCTTTACATTTCAAGGAGAGAACCAAGACTATTCACGATGCCAAACTTAAGCATTCTAAGTTCAAACCTGGAGATAAAGTTCTTCTCTTCAATTCGCGCTTCAGAAAATTCTCAGGCAAATTCAGATCAAGGTGGAGCGGACCATTCGTGATATCAAAGGTCTTTACCTTCGGAGCAGTCGAATTGGAGGCACCGGATGGTAATTTTAAAGTCAATGACCATCGCTTAAAACACTACATCGAAGACTTTCCTTCCAGTGAGGAGGTCTACATCTTTGAACCACCTTGAGCCGCCAAAGTAGGTAAAAGAGTCAAGCTAATGACTCATTAAACAAGCGCTCTTGGGAGGCAACCCATTGCTTATCTTAGAGTAATTTTTCATTTCTCAGTTTATTTTTGCTTAGTATTATCATCCCTGAACTAATAAATGCAGGATAAGCTAGATACCTGACAGCATCGCACTCTTACATTTACATCGGAGATAAGTTTTATTTGACTTATGCAAGTGCAAACATTCAGATGATTTAAACTTTTAAAATAAAAATCTTTTCATAAAAGTCATCTTACTCTGTTGCACTTGTATAAACTTATAAACTTTAGCATTACCTATTTTTCTTTATGTTTCAGGATGGACGCTTCAGCTGATACCTAAGGACACACTGCTCAGACACAACAGAAGAGGAGGAAGAACCGCAGAGGAAAGAAGAAGCTGACCACTGCCTCAGAGGAGCATACTGCAGACATGATGAGCATCCCGGATGACTCTCACTCTGACATCAGCTGTGACCTGGGATTAACACAGCCGACCCAGCTGTGACCTGGGCGATTCTTCGAGAGCTCCTCATCCAGCATGACTCTCACTCTGACATCAGGGAGAGGGTTGGACTCCCGAGACTTCCAGACCAGTCCTTCAGACTTGGTCAGGGTCCCAGACCACCTCTTCCGCCATGGTCATTTTTCCCAGCTGCACCTACTACAGAGCCCACTCTTCCTGCTGATGCTGAAATACCCTCTGATCTCCCTGTTGCCCCCATGATGCCTGGTTCCACTGTTGCCACGTCACCTACTTCAGTTCCAGACTGTGACGCACTTGCAGCATTTGACCCAGACATGGATGATTTGCTAGACGACTTCTAGTTTATTTTATTAGCTTTATGTTTTATTTATTTTAGACTTTTTATGATGTTGAAATGTTGAAATGGTGTATTATGACTTTATTTATGGTGTTGCAGAACTTAGCTTCGCAAGGAATGGATGAGCTTTAAACAGAGTCTAGTCCACAAATCCAGCATATCACTAGCACCACTTCTTCACGAATCTGGTCGTGATTCCAGTACTCACCAACCGTAGGGAAGTACCTCTCCTAAATTTTTCTAGTTTCTGCATAACTCAGATATGCTTATGCCCACTTAAATCTCTATGTGTGAGATCCTCCGTACTTAAAACTTTTAAATTCACGTTTTTTCCTAAAGACAAAACCCTAAGTGTGGGATTCCCCCAACTTAGTGCAGAAACATTGGGGACAATGTTTATTTTTAAGTGTGGGATAGCAGTATATCTCTCGTCTAATATCCGTAATGATGATTTAGAAATACACAAGTCCTCAAAATGATTTTCAATCCTTATTTTTGCCAAAATTTTCAAAAATTTAAACTTTTTTGAGTCATAATTGTAAGAAAGAGTACATAATTTTTTACAAGTATTCAAAAGTTGGTAAAAAGAGGTCGAATCATGTCGGATTCCAAACAATTCAAGATGAGGATCTAAGAGGGGCATCGCACGACTGGACACATATAACCTATTTTTGCGGTGAGGAATTTTGAGCCTTATAAGCATTCATTTTAAATGCTTCACTGTTCGTTTGTTGTGTGTGACCGGTGCATGCATTTCTGAATTAGAACTTGCCCCGGGTATGCGTGTCGAGATCACATTGACGGGTGTCATACGTGACATAGGTACAATTAGAGGACCTTGACATTCCCTAGGATAAAACCCCATTTCAACATATCTCTTTCAAGCCCAAAACCCTTCCAACACTCATTTTCAGTGTTGATGATCCGCCTAGAAAACCCTGTTGAGCCTTAGCCTTTTCATTTCTTTCAACCCAAATTTTTAAACCCACTCATCCCCATACCTATCCAAAGCTTATCTTAGAATTTTTAAAATCTTTTTGAAAAATGCTAATTAGGTATGCTTTTTGTTTCTACCCCAAAGTCACAAATATCGTATTTACCTAAAGCTACTCGTGTGCGTTTACATGATCAATATTTAAAAGAATTCGAGAGCCTTATGGTGTGAAAAATTGACACCAAGTAAAAACTCAAGAGTGAAAAAAGGGTTAGAAAAGCAAAAAAAAAAAATGAAAGAAAGAAAGGATGTCTACAGGGCAAAAGAAAATAAAATAAAAATCCCTTAGAAGATCCCTAGCCAAGAAATTCTAAACCAAAAATAGAATAAAGCTAAGTGCTTAAATCTCTCGAAAACTCCGATTCTTCAAAAGCGTAAAATCTTCATGTGTTTTCAAAAGGAAGAAGGCAAAATAGCTATCTTCTTCCCTTATAGTTGTCCGTTTCCGTTTTCACTAAAAAGTATGTCTAAGTAGAATTTTTCATGAGTTTTTAAAAAATTCTAAGATAAGTAAAACCCTTAAACCCTTTTTACCCTTATCCATACCCTTTAAACCCTCACCATACATCGAAACCCATTTGAATGTCCTGGGATAATTAGTACCGTCCCCATCTAAGTGATGGAGATACGATCCTTGGGCAAGCCTATGACGACGAATGCTGCACGACTGGTATTTGAGCGATTTTTCATTTGGCTTAGGATAATAGGAAACCCGATACACTTGTGTGAATTGAGTGACCACCAGTGAGATCGCCCAGTCGTGTATATTCTACATCCCGAGAATTGAAAGTTTGCCTAAGTGAACCATCTTAAAAATCTTTGGATACTTCATGTGAACATCTCTTCTTTATCTAACTAGCATAATACTTGTTTTCATTCTGTATGACTTCTTCTTTGTGGCTTAAATAAAAATCTTAATAGGAAATTTCGGCAGGTAAGATTGAAGTTTGCTTGAGGACAAGCAAATGTCTAAGTGTGGGATATTTGATGACACGCAAAAAGTCAAGTTTTTATGTGTAATTATCTCACCTTTTTAGCCCAAATCATGATGAATATATCTAAAATCAATGATTTATCATTGAAACTCATCACTTGGGCTAAAATATAGACAGCATTTCAAAAATCATCTAAAATGGTCGAAAAACACGATAAATATAATGAAAACGATCATAAGCATTCTCGTTCACGCTTTTGAGCACTTTTTGAGTTCCACTAAGAATTATGACCTCTAACTTATGTCATTTTCTTCGTTAGGAAAATACAATCGCGTGGATATAAAGAACGCTGAAAACGGATACCCGAGTCAAAAGTTATGCCCAAACGAAGAATCCAAGCAACCGGAGAAGACCAATACGGGCAAACCAAGCCGGATACGGGGGGAACAAGCCGTATACGGCCATGCACTGACCGTATACGGCCTGGCATGACCGTATACGGCCTTGTCCAGCCGTATACGGCTGGTGTTCTCCCGTATACGGCCTCATTCTCCCGTATTCAGCCCGTTTTCGCCCGTATCGTGCAATTTCCACCCGAAATACGGCTGGTCCTCCCGTATCGTGCTCCCCTACCGTACAAGATGAGATTTTGATACGGCTGAGCGATACGGTTGAGCTTTTGGAGGTTGGAATACGGCTGGACGATACGGCTGAGCAACTAGTATATATATGGGATCATTTCACCTCATTTTCATCATCAAATCATTCAAACTCATTCTTTCTCTCTCTACTCTCTCTCCAAATATAATTAGATTAGTTTAGTATAGTTAAGCTAGTAGAGTAGCTTCTAGCTTGGTTGTAACGGAGGTGCTCCGAGACTGCGATTATGCAAGATTTGTAATAATGCTTTGTCAGGTTTTATTATAATCTCTATCTTGTTATTTTAAATATGCTGTGCTGCTGCCATGATTATTTAGAATTGCTTGCTAGAATTATTGCCATGCTTAGCTAAACAAATCTGTGTTTGCTATGATAGTCGTTATGCTAGGGTAGTTATACTTTAATATACAATTGGGATGCACCATTATGAAACAACGGAGGTAACGTTATACGGCTTTCATTTGTATAGCACCGGAACCATCACGAATGTGTGTAGTACGGAACGTGGAAGCTATGAAAGTCATGGGCACAATCCGTTGTGGAAATAATGATTCCAATTGTAACATGCCGTTAGTCTGACTGTATGCTGTTAATATATATTTGAATCTATGAATTGAGTCTTCAATGTTTATCTATCCAACCTATGCTGTGGTTTGTAACTTAATGCTGGTCCTTAACTGGTGGTACGCCGCTTATTATTCTGTGTCTGATGATCGTTGAACTCGACATGGCCGGTGTTCTCCTGGTTGAAATACACCGGAGGGAGACAAGGAGCGTAGGATTAGAGATAGGTTAGATTCATTTCATATAACAAATATTTTAGAGAGAACTTTCGGAATATTTGTGACTTGATCAATTATCCAGTTACTCTGCACGTATAAACTGATCCTTGTATGCTGCTCTGCTGCATGTTATTGTTTGATTGTTGCTTTAGGGTTTGCATGCTAGTATCACCTGTGCTGTTGGATATATGATTAGGTTTTCGAATATAAATTGACTGCATACACCAGTTTAACATGCGTAGAATAGTTATGATGATTTATGTAAAATAATGATGAACAATTTAATCAGCCGTTAGACTAGACCATCCCAACTTGTTCCGGTGGGAAACCCCTGTTCATGTTTTTGTTTATTCAACAATTCATGCCATGATTCTGATATCTCTGATGTCCGAGATTGGGGAACAAGATTCGAGGATGGTTGTTGGTTAAATTGGTTGCTACATTTGGGAGAACTTCCGGTGTAGTTTACATTCCAAAGCTGCTATCTTCGTGACATGTTATTTATCTGATTGCGGACAACTCTACGTTAGATAGATAATAGGATAGTAGTTATGGCTCATTAGGATATATAACTCAGGATAGATAACAAGGACCTTTTAATGTTGTAACGGAAATACCATAAAACAGCTGAATACTGGTATAAGCGTTGGAAACACCACTGGTGGAATACAAATACGTGGGAGCTAAGGAAAGGCTGTAGGTAGAATACTTTGCTATCATTGATTGTTCCAAGTACGTCTGTTGAATCCTGACTCCGTCATCATAATTAATGCTTTAACTAAAATAAGTACCCCTAAAATAGCATATAAGATTATCATAGCAAGCACTCGTGTTAATCTGTAGTTCTCGTAGCCACCTCACCTCCCCTATCTTAAGTTTAGTTTTTAAATTAGTCAGATAAAATAGAAAAGGAACAAAAACCCCTATCAAACTCTTGATAAAATCAGCTAAATTACGAAAGATAATCAAAAGCCCTAGATCCTATGCCCGTTGTAGTTTGAAGAACGACCCTAGGTCATACTTACTACTGTACTTCCAATAGTTTTAAGTATACTTAGGCCCAGCAAAACATAAATTTTAAAACCCACTGATCGGCGCGCCAGTAGGAAGGCCCGCAACGACGCGAGTCAAATCGCAACCGACCTCTCGGCCGCCATCAAACACACAGAAAGTCCCTACGTATTGGGCACGCACGCACAGAAAGTCGCTACGTCTTGGGCAAACAGAAAGTCCCTACTTCTTGGGCAAGGTGCCATCCTACGTCTTGGATGAAGGCTCTACTTCTTGAGCAGATGGGTCCTACGTCTTGGATGCCAGTCCTACTTCTTGGACACAACTTACACAAGTCCCTACGTCTTGGGCACATACATAGAAGTCCCTACTTCTTGGGCAGATACTGATGGGTCCTGCTTCTTGGACAAACGTTTTAGTCCCTACTTCTTGGGCACACTTGACAAGTCCCTACGTCTTGGGCAAAAATTTAAATACTACATCTTTGGTAAACAATTTAAATCCCTATTTCTTGGGTAAACTAACAGGATACTGCTTTCCTACAACACGTTTCAAACATTTGATTTGGGTAACATCCACAACAACTACTTTTGGGTTACATCCCACCACGATTATACCTGAGCAAACATTCTAAACGAAATTATTTGACTTTTAGGTCAACAAACCTACGCAAAATTTGTTCAACTATTGCAAACATAAAACCTGTGAATTTACTCAACCTCGTTGTTGACTTTTACTATGTTTTTCAGGGAATTAGCTGCGCATGTAAGAACCGCCTGCACACATGGAACTTAGGCAACCCGTGAAGCTTTAGGATGCCAACTTTTGACAACTGGATTTCTTTTATATAACTAAAACTGTTTAGTCATATTTACGAAATCTACTTTTGTAACTTAAATACTTTTACATTTGTACGATTCGATGAATCGTAAACTTTGTAACTAATACTTTTGGCATCTTAATATATGTTTGGTTGTAATCATATGCTCTGATATGTATGCATGTACAATGTAAATGTGGCATCCCCAGCTTATACCAATGCTTCCGCTAAATGAATTTGGGGGTGTTACAGGTTAGCGGGTTATTACCGAAAGTTTATTAAAGATTTTTCTAAAATTGCTGGCCCGTTGACTAAGTTAACCCGAAAAGATGTGAAGTTTCAGTGGACGGAACAGCAAGAATCAGCTTTTCAGACTCTGAAATAGTTGTTGTATCAGGCTCCAGTTTTAGCATTACCTGATGGTTCCGAGGATTTCATTGTTTATTGTGATGCTTCTTTTGCTGGTTTGGGTGCAGTTTTAATGCAACGTGATCGGGTAATTGCTTATGCTTCTTGTCAATTGAAAATACATGAGAAGAATTATCCTACACGTGATTTAGATCTTGCGGCTGTTGTATTTGCATTAAAGATTTGGAGGCATTACTTATACGGTACTCGATGTGTAATTTGTACTGACCATAAAAGTCTCCAGTATATGTTTTCCCAGAAAGAATTGAATATGCGTCAGAGACGGTGGATAGAATTAATTAAAGATTATGACTGTGAAATCCGTTATCACCCTGGGAAAGCAAACGTGGTTGCTGATGCGTTAAGTCGAAAGGTATCTTCTGACCGAGTTTATTTTATGCGTTTGGAAATTACTTCTAATCTGATTGATAGATTGAAAACTGTTCAGTTAGAAGCGTTGTTGGATATTAACTTGAAATATGAGATTATGTTAAAACGAAAGGACTTATTGGTTGATGATTCACGCGGGTTGAAAACTTTTCAATCTCGGGTTTGGGTTCCGTTAATTGGGGGACTCCGTAATGTCACACCCCCAAATTCGTTGATTTTGTTTAGTGGAAGCATTTAGTTAAGTATGGGGGTAATGACGCCAACATTTACATTGTACATGCATACGTATCAGAGTTTATGATTACAACCAAACATATATTAAGATGCCAAAAGTATTAGTTACAAAGTTTACGATTCATCGATTCGTACAAATGTAAAAGTATTTAAGTTACAAAAGTAGATTTCGTAAATATGACTAAAAACAGATTAGTTATACAAAAGAAATCCATATGTTTCAAAAGTTGGCATCCTAAAGCTTCGCGGGTCGCCTAGATTTCCATGTGTGCAGGCGGTCTTACGTACAGCTAATTCCCTGAAAAACATAGTAAAAATCAACAACGAGGTTGAGTGAATTCACAGGTTTTATGTTCATAATAATAGTTGGTTGTTTCAAAGCGTTCAAGATAGTTATCGTCATCACGATCAAATAAAGTTTCATGGAATGTTATCCAAAGTGTACGTTTAGTGGGATGTTACCCAAAGTGTAGTTACGTGGGATGTTACCCAAAACACAGTTTATGATTCGTAGGAAAGCGGTATCCTATTAGTATTTGTAGGAATGTAAGTATCCTAATGGATGTTTGTAGGAATGTCAGTATCCTAATAGTTGTTTGTAGGAGTGTCAGTATCCTAATAGTTGTTAACTGATCCATGTCAGTAGGATCGAGTACCCATGTCAGTAGGGTTCAAATAGTAGGGAGTGTCAGTGTCCCTTGTTCGTGTAGTATAACGGATCCATGTCAGAAGGATCTAGTACTGATATCGCGTAAAAAGTCATGTTTTTACTACCGATATCTCTCTCATTCTGGAACGATTCTTGGCATTTTAATTCAAATACAGTACAAATCAATAACATTATGCCAAGATGGTCAAAACAAGGTTGCACGATAAAAATCAAGCAAAACGGATGAAAAACGAAGATTCCACACACGTTTGAAGATTCAAGGCATCAAAACGAGATTTCAAGACCAAATTGCCCTTCACCAACATCCATTCTATCCAAGATATTCGTTTTTAAAATACGAATCCAACAGAAGAAGAATCAACTAAAACGGACAAAGAACGAAGATTCTACGCACGCTGAAAGATCCAAAGGATTCGTACGCAATATCTGGAGCTAGGGACCTCATCTCAGGGCCTATCTTATGTCAAAATCTTCGTTTTTTAATTACTAATCCAACAAAAAAAGAATCAACGCAAACGGACGCATAACGAAGAAAATACGCACCAATCAAGAAACGAAGCGACACGGGGCGGGTAGCCGCCGGCCGTCGCCGGCTGCTACAGTGCTCCTGCCTCGGTTTCCGTTTTTGGAAAGTTTTGGTACCTGGTGCGCCTACTTTTCATGTTGTACAGTACCCGGTGCGCCTACTTTTCGTGTTGTACGGTACCTGGTGCACCCTTTTGGCTACCTTTTTCTAACATGCACCACTTGATGCTAATGTGAGCCAAACCTCAACTATAAATAGATGCCAAGGCTTTCATTTGAAGATGTCCCATGCCTAAGTCTTGAATACACTAGGCATTATTCTTTCTTTACTTTCTCATTCTATTTCCTTACTTCAAATTAGTATTAGGCTAGTTAGGGAGCTTATTTAGAGTAAAACGAAAGTTTGGGAACATCTTGTAATCTTTGGTGTACACTTGGAGCAACTCTTATTAATTCAAGTCTATTCCTTCTCGCATATTAATCTCGGTTATTTCTATCCTTATCTATCTTAATTAAATATGTATGCTTTAATTATGCTAGAGATCGTTTATGCCATGATTAGCGAGTAGATTACTATTGTGTTTGTTTGCGATGTAGTTACTTAATTATGGGATGATTTATAATTAAATATTAAAGATCGGTAATATTGCTTTGATCGTCTTATTGCATGTTCTTGTTTGATTGTTGCCTTAGGATCATCATAGTAGTAAAATATAAACGGTCTTAATTATCGTCAAATAATATGACGGCCCCTATTTGACTGTTACTCGATATAGTACTGGAAACACTTCAAGGTGGAGTATAAATGTATGGAAGTCGAGGAACGACCGAAGGTAGTCATATTACGAAACGATACAATATTATGAAGTAATATGATGGCCCCTATTCGACTGTTACTCAGTATAGCGTTGGAAACACTTTAGGTGTAGTACAAATACGTGGAAGCTGCGTAACGACCGAAGGTAGTTATATTACGGACTAATATATATAAAATGAGAAACCTAGTTTAATTAACCTTTCTGAATAGACTTTTAAACTTCAAATTAATCTATCGCCTTTCCACCAATAAACGTGATTACAACACCTTTTTACGACGTCCAATTAAAAGGTAGTCAATTATCTGTGTCAATATAATTTGTCAAAGGTATGAAACTATGGAACCGCAAGGCTACATGGGGGATTATCATAGGACAAGACATGGCCAAGGTTTGAAGCGGCGGAACCACTTAAAGTGAGGAACGCTGTGGATAATTAGGGGATTTATTGGGTAGTCTTAAGAAAGGGCTGGTTTAAAGTCATAAATGAACTGTTTTAAATACATGAATCTGTTAGGATGACGAGGAATCGTTATATGATTCAGTAATGTCTAGTACCTTAAGATTTTGTTCCCGTTCATATGAAAGTATCATTAGACCTTAGTTAAGATTTTGCTTATTATTCAAAATACTTTGTAATGTTACCATAACCTAGCTCCCAGTGTGACATGCTAATGAGATTTTAATTAGTAGGGAATCTAGTGTTTACATGCAAGTATTCAAGAATGATAATTAACTAATATCTTTCAAAATAGTTTCTCCAAATATCATCCCATAACTTAATTAACGAAGTCTCAGCAAACACTATCTTTATTTATCTGCTTTAGGTTTTATTTTTATTTCGCTTTTGTTTATTTATTTGCCTAAGTTAGTTAACATAAAAACCAAAACCCCCACTATTTTATAAACCATTCACTAGTTTAAAAGCCCTCATCTGCCTCACCTTAGTTTCAATTCAGTCGGTTTGAAGAACGACTCTAGGTCATACCTACCACTTGCTCACCCTTAGGATTAGCATTGTTAGGAAACACTTAGGCCCCGCAACTACAAATTTAAAACAACCCACTGCTGGTGCCCGGTTAGTAATCGTTAACGACACCGACCTGATCGGGCGCCAACAAGTACCCATGTCAGTAGGCTTTCAAATAGTAGGGAGTGTCAGTGTCCCATGTTCAATAAGTAAAATGGATCCATGTCAGTTGGATATAGTACCCATGTCAGTAGGGTCCAAATAGAAGGGAGTGTCAGTGTCCCTTGATCCATGTCAGTAGGATCTGGTCCATGTCAGTAGGACCCATTAGTTGCTCAATCAGTTTAGTGAAAGATGTTGCTGGTCGTTCTCCAGCGTTTCCAATTTAGTTTTCGTATGAATTACCATTTCATAAACAAAAGTTGTAACAGTTTGACCGCAGTTATAAACAGTTTGTACAGTTTACATCAAATCAGTTGTATAAAAGTTTGCACCTGTAGCAAAAGAGTTGACTATGTTTTCCACCCCTGTTCAAAAGTAGTAAAGCAGTAAAAGTAGGGGCTATGAACTCACCTGTTGAGTTAAGTATGTTCGAGTGCTAGCAAAGCCTAAAGCCCAAGCCTAGTCCGAAATCTCCTAACGCCCTAAACGTATGAGATTTTTATAAGTATGCGGATGTCTAAGTTTGACCATCCATGATAGTGTTCACGCAACTAGATTATGTCCAAAGTGTTTGTAAATAGTACTTTTATTATTGAAATTAAGTTTTTATATCATTTTTAAACTTTAATGTCAAAGTATTATCTTTTTGGTAACCATTTTAAGTAAATTTCAAAGTGATGAAAAATGTTGACCAAAGTTGACCGCGAGTTGAGATTTCTCGCGAGTCGAGTTGAGATTTCTCGCGAGTCGAGTTGAGATTGCCCTGCGAGTCGAGTTGAGATTTCTCGCGAGTCGAGTTGATATTGCCCTGTGAGTGGAGATTGAATCTCAACTCGCGAAACTCGTTGTTCGCGATTTTTATGCAAATTTCGACTTTTAAAGCGTTTTTAATGGTGTTTTTGGACATAATAAGTTAATATAACACCAATACATGGTATATCGAGTATTATAAGCATGAGATAACAAAGGAAAAACTGAAATCTAAGAGTTTTCGAAAACTGTCAGAAACTTACGCGTGTCGGTTTTGAAATCCGAAAAGATAGAAACGTGTGTCTTCAAGAGGTGATCATTTTTCTCTAAAGGAGCTAGGTAATTTGAGGTGGTTCGGTGGTGCTTTTTGGGCGAAAACCGGCGGTGGTGGTGGTGAGATTTAAGAGAGTTTTTGAGGTAGAGAGAGATAGTGTGAAAGTGAAAAGTGATGTTGGTGGGGTGGTGGTTTGGCTGATTTTGATCCTCAAAAGTGAGGGAAAGTTGTCCCAAATTTGTGGTATTTAACCCGTGTTTGTTTACCCGATCGTTAATTGTTAATATGTTTTTAATTGGTAAATTTTAAATACGTATTAGAATATATTTTTGGTTGAGATATTTTATTAAAATAATTTAGTTTAGTTGTAAAATCTTAAATTTGTTTTATTTAAATTTTACGTATATGTTTCGGTTGTACAAAATAAATGTTATTCGATACGAAATACTTTGTAAATATTATCAACATAGTATTTAATAATCGGTAATGTTATTTAATAATTTCGTTTCATTAAATAATTTTGTTCATCAACAGTCGTACATTTTTGTCACGTTTGTTCCAATTTTTTCGTACGTAATTACAACTAATTACGAAATGTAATACTACGCGTATTAACTAGTTGGGCTCTGCTAGACTTACTTCTAAAATGTGTTGTGAATTCACTCAAGTAGGGAATTAGCCTAAAAATGGGTGCAAATTATGTTTACAATTTAGTCAAAAATGCGGGGTGTTACACGTAATTTGATATTGAATGAGGCACATAAACCGAGATTATCTGTTCACTCAGGGAGTACAAAAATGTATAATGACTTGAAATCATTGTATTGGTGGCCTACGATGAAAACTGAGGTTGCCAGAGTCGTTGAAACGTGTCATATATGCTCTTAAGTGAAAGCAGAACATCAGAAACCTTATGGTTCATTGAGACAACTTGAGATACCGGAGTGGAAATGAGAACATATTACTATGGATTTTGTTACTAAACTTCCCAGAACGCTCAAAGGTAATAATATGATTTGGGTGATCGTTGATAGATTAACTAAAAGTGCACATTTTCTGGCTACCAGTGAGACTGCATCTTTGACTCGGTTAGCTCAACTGTATATTCATGAGATTGTTTCGAGGCATGAGATTCCGTTATCAATTGTCTCCGACGGGGATTCTAGGTTTGTGTATGGGTTTTGGCATAGTTTGCAACGAGAATTGGTGTGACACCCCGCAATTTCGACAAAATTATAAACGTAATTAGCACACAATTCTAGGCTAATTCCCTACTTGAGTGAATTCACAACACATTTTAGAGGTAAGTCTAGCAAAGCAGATGTGACGCAAAAAGTCATGTTTTTAAGTACGATATTCTGCACTTTTTGGACACATCTTTAGTGAAAACATTCCAAAACAGACATTATTTACTAAAATTCACTAAAGTGCTCCAATTATAGGCGTTGCTACAAAAATCACTAAAAACGTCCAAATAACGAGCAAAACAGAGCGAATAAACAACAACCAATTCTCACACCCCCATTTACCTTATGATAAGCACATTCTAACCTTATGATATGTTGTAATAGGTAAAAACGAGACGGGAGAATCAAGAATCATGCAAATTGGGTGAAGAACGGAAGAGATACGACTTCTACAGATCGTTAAAAGTCATTCCAAACATGCTTGAGTTACACACATCCAATTTCACCAATTTCTATGAAATTGGCACCATTAGAAGCGTAACGGAATTACGAGACCACAGGCGAAAGAATCAAGTCAAACGGACGCATAACGAAGGATATACGGGCGTTTTAAGCAACGAACGAAAACTGACGGAACCCGTATACGGCCCTGGAGACCGTATACGGCCCCATGCACACCGTATACGGCCCCCACAAGGCCGTATACGGCCACCTTGACCCCATATACGGCCCTCCTAAGGCCAATTGGTCTCCATTCGTGCTTCGTTTGCTTGTACGTACGTGCTTCGTGACTTGTACGACTGATTTCACCCTTTGCCTATAAATAGGGCCTTCATCCTCCAACCATTCTACACTTCATTCTCATTTCTCACTTTCTCTCTCACACACTCTCTCTCTACTTTCTCTCTCTAGGTTCTCTCTCTAGTCTCTCTCTCTAGTTTCTTGCTAGGGTTTTTAATCCTTGGACTAGTGTGAAGATTAGTGGGGGAATCCTTTTCTTTACTTTTAGATTAGTTATGTAATAAATTAGTAGAGGCTAGCTTATGTAATGCTCGGATTTTATGAAGAAATACAAGTGTTATTCTGCTCACAATTCGTATCGGTATTATCTACGCTTCCTATTATTAATTTGTCATAATGTTCTTGTTTGATGTTTGTGATTTATTAATATTAGAAATGTTAATTGATATACTTTGTAATTAGTTGCTTGTATGTTTGCCATGATTTAAATAGTAATGATGATGTTACTTCAAATATATGATATTGGGATAACATCATTATGAAACAACGGAGGTAACGTTATACGGCTTTCATTTGTATAGCGCCGGAAACATCACTAATGTGTGGAGTATGGAACGTGGAAGCTATGAAAGTCGTGGGCACAATCCGTTGTGGAATAATGTTCCCGATTATTATATAAATGGGAGTTGTTTTACTTTGTTATCAGTCTAAACTTATCCTGAATATAGATTTTATCGTTCACCCTTTCCAGTCTTTCATGTGACTATTGCCCTTAGGATAGGACTTTGCAAACCCGAATACTACGTAAACATAGTTATCTGTGTTACAGTATGAAGCTATGAGACTCCGTTAAATGGCACTGTACTTCGTATAGCGTTGGAAACACCTCGTGTGGAGTACAAATACGTGGAAGCTAAGGAAATGCCGTAGGATCATCTCATCGTGGATTACCTAGAAGTCACCCTTCTAGAACATGGTCTAGGATACATAAAGCCGTGGAAATGCTAAACCTTAAAAGTACTATACACCGTGAGTATACATAGATATATACAAGCTGTGGAAATACTTAATGCAGTGTACACTGTGAGTATACCTAAGGATGAACGACTTATTGTAAAGGAGGGTCTAATTCAAGACGGAAGTATTTGAGCTTAACTAATAGAATATGAGTTTTGAAAAGAAAGCAAGGAGTCGGCTGTATTCCCAGATGCTTAAACCCCTTAACTCTTCATAACCGATAGTTTAGAATAACATAGTTAAATAACCAGTACACATTTAGATGACACATTTAGGTTTAGGTTTTAAGAAAGGTCAGAGTATCCTTAATGGCAGTTTGTTACCTCATGCATGCACCCCGGAGTTATCTCCAGAGACTCACTATTCCGTAACAGGGTAGTTGAGCAAGGGTCACTGTACCGTCACAAGGGCAGTGTTGGGGGGTTGAGCAACCTGTTCTGATCAGAATCACCATAGCCTAGGTACTCAGTGACATACTAATTTAGAACCGGAACTAAATAAGTAGGGTCGTAGTGTTTACACCTAAGTTTATTTGTTTGTCAACTGAATGTGTCCCCATATAATCATCATCTCTGCACATACACTATCCTAAATCATGGTGAACCACGTCTTTGTTATCCTTAGGTGTTACATATGCTAGTCTCCCTTTACTTTTATGCTTTATAAGTTTTAGTAGTTTAACTAAGATAAAAACCAAAAACAATCACCTATCCACTTATTCAAACCCTAGCTTGAAAGTTAGTTTATCGGAACGAGCTCTGTTTCAATTCTACCATCGTGAGGAACGACCCTGGATCATCCTTACCGCATACTCGTATCAAGGTATTCGTACCAGTACCAGTAGGTAGTACGGAGGTTTAGGCTCCCCCGACTATTATAAATTTAAAACTACCACCTGACGCCGCGCCTAGTGGAAAGGTCTGCAACGATAGGAAGCAATTCCTGAACCGACCGCTGGGTGCGCGTCAAGTTTTTGGCGCCGCTGCCGGGGACGGTAGTACGATTCGGAGCCTGTTTAGATAAATTAGTTTTTAAGTTATCCCTTTACTTTTTGCCCGTAGAATAGCGTATTTAGATTATATTAGCTTAGCTTAGTTTAGATTTAAAACACTTCTCACCTCAAATATAATTCTTAAACCTTCTTCAAATGTCGTCTTTACTGAATACATGGGTAGAAACAATAATAGATCAATTGCAAAGTCTTGCTCAAATAATTCAAATTGGATGTAGGATATGCGGTGTTCCCCACTTTGACGGAGAATGTAAGGGACATACGATGTTAGCCATAGGACACTTAGATTCTCTATCAAACCCCTATAGCCACACTCAACATCAATCTCAATCTTTATCATTCGAAGTCAACCCACACTCCACATCTAATACACTCAACATAGACTTGCACTCAACTCTAAGCAGTGATCTAATTGAACCCGTTACCCAAGTAGTCGATGAGAATGTTGTTACGAGATTGGAGACGTCAACGGATAATGTCCCACCTCCATGCCTAGAGTACAACATTATCATTGACCAAAAGACCATAGGAAGCAAGGTGGGTTTTGCGTCAGGGTTAACCTACAAACCATTTCTCCACCACATAATGACGTATACGTCATGGAGTGATATGGACACCTCTGACCAACCCATTCTGTCAACCCGACCCCAGGAGGTATTAGAAGTTGAGAGATTTGTTATACCTCCGGTAGAACAATTCCCTTACTTTGAATCATCTCCTCATATTGGACATCCCGTGACCTTAACTTTCCTTAAACTGTTAGGTATGTACCAATATTACCACTTGTGTCTACTAATGGATGCAAGGAAGCCGCTAGGATTGCCTGATAAATAGTGTTAGAGTCAAGCTAGAGACTCGAACAAAAACAAGCACTTCTCGGGAGGCAACCCGTGTCTAACATAGTTTTAGTAGTCGTAATAGTAGTTAATTTAAGATAAGTCGTAAGCTAACCCAAATAAGTAGAGAATGATCCCTAAAATGAATGTTTCAAGTCTTCACTATTTTTATGAACAAAAAGGATGTTTTGCGAAATTACTTCATTGAAATTTTTGTCAAAACTTAAAACTTCCTACTCCTACTTGTTTGAACTTTATTCTTAGTATCCCTTTCACTCACAAACATGGAAACCTATTAGAGTTAGGGGCCTTAGTCATCTTACACACCCACTGACATGTTTCGAGCATTTGAGGTACTTACATATATTTGTGTGAACAAACATGAAATACTGATGCTTAATCTGATAAACATGATTTGTATGTCAATATGTGTATTATGCTCGAACTCGTTTAAAAATGTGTTCTTTGGATATCTCTATACTTGGCTACATAATTCAACTGATAATACTGGTATTTCCATATCTGATGTTTGTGCTGCGGTGAAATTATAGGCAACTAACACTTGTAGTGTGCGATTAGACTCTAAGTCATACACTGGTTTGTTTCATCTTCAAAGCATTCACTTTGATAGGTCATTCACAAACCAGTGAATCTATGATTTGGAGAATAATCACTTGTTTGTTAGATCACATTTATTTGTTCTACTTGTTCAAATGCTAAACAAACAGGGATTGCCGCCTATGGGTAAAGAATTTTTGAGAATAATGGAAAGGCAACAAGGAGATCTTGTAGTTCATTAAATTTGGAAATCTTTGGAGCATTGCTTTGCAGGGAGAAGAGATACCTCTTTCAGACACATAAATGATTTCTAGTTGTCTATGACTAGTTCATTAAGTAGATCAGCTCAACATTCACAACATGTACCCACATCCTAGAGCTAAACCTTAGCACATCCTTGATTGCTAGCATAGTTTTGTATGGAACCCCAAAACATCATCCATCATCACAATAGCCACCTACATTCACACATCCATCCACCCATTCAGACTTATCACCACCACCATCGGGAACCATTGATCTGCTATAGTAATGTCACCGCCTACAAGTATACACTATAACATCTCAGAGATATAGGCTGACGTAGGAATGGCTATCAAAGGATTAGATATGGGATTGATCTCTGCTGATAAGAACAACAATCAGATTCATTGCATCAGTTGTCAGCAAAGATCTCGGGCGATAGATATTAATGGTCATTGGATTCAGCACTTTCAGATCATTAGAGAGTCATTTACATCAGCATCTCTTAATGATTAGGATCCTCGTCCAGTTATCTCTATCCAACATTGGTGTTTCAAGGTTGACTCTTCTTGTGTCCGGAGAATGACATCACTTCACATTATTTTCTATCATTTTGGAAGTCGAGCTCTCGACTATAACAGCAGCGCTGCTTGGGAGGCAACCCGTGGAATAAGACGTGTTGAGAGAAAGTGTCAACAAGTGAAGAAAATCTCCGACTATCCTTCACACTTGGACGTACCAGAAATACTTTATGAAAACTTCTGCAGATTTACAACTCATTTGCAAATAAATCACTGTCTCAGAAAATAGGAAATAACTTTGAAAACTGATAATTCATGTGTTTCGAGCATTTGAGGTACTTGCATACTACTTTTATGCATTATGCTCGAACTCGTTTACAAAACACTTGTTTTATAAAACTGATTTGTAATAGAAAACATCTTTTCAAATTCTGAGACAGTGATTGAGTTTGAAAAAGGCTACGTCCAACGTGTTCACACCTACGATATTGATTCATAAGAGAATGATGAATGAATAAACCAATAGCAAGATGCTTGAAGCCGAGCCGATCTTCATGGATGCAGAAAAAAAGATCTTGGCAACGTCTCTTTTCAGCAAATTCAGACTCTCAGCTTCAGTGCAGCTCGCTATCTGGGGAGTGTCTTAACCCTTTACCCTCTTTTGTTTATGATTCTGTATATTATTTGCCTTGTTAAGTTTGTTAAAGTAGTCTATACTCTATCCTAAGCTTATCACTAAGTGTTGGATTCCAACCCAAAACAAACACTTGAGAAACATTTTCTTACATGTTTAAACTCTAAGTGTGGGATTCTACTTTCAGTAAATCTCAACTCAAGAGAACATTAGGGACAATGTTCCTCTAAGTGTGGGATAGCAGGTATAGAATACCTTGGTTAGTTTTTTATGATTTTTAATGTCTGAAATAGTAAACTCAGAAAATGTTCCTCAAAATTTTCAAAATTTTTCAAGAAAATTAAAAAGTATGAGCTAAATCATCTGATTAACTCTGCTATTTTTGAGTCATAATGTCTTTGGAGAGGAGCTATTTTCAAATATGAGTAAAATATTTTGGAATCTAGGGAAAATAAGGTAGAAATTTCTTAAGCAAGAAATGATAATCTAATAGGAAGCATGACGAAGCACATACAACCCTAATTGCAGTGAGGTATCTTGAGCCTAAAAGCATTCATCTTTAATGCTTCACTATTCATTTCTTGTGTGTGCCGATGCATGTATCTCTGAATTAGAACTTGCTCTTGACATACGCTTTGAGACCACATTGGTGTGTACCGTACGCGGTATAGGTGCAATTAGATGACCTTGACATTCCCTAGGAATTAAACCACTTTTTACATATCTCTTGAAGCCCAAAATCCTTCCGATACTCATTTTTAGTATCGATGATCCGCCTAGTAAACCCTGTTGAGCCTAAACCTTTCGTTTCATAAAACCCTCATCATTAAACCCTACTTCCCAAAATATCCCCAAAACTTATCTTAGAATTTCTGAGGTTATGAGGAACATCTTTTAGAATATCCGCTTCACTTATCCTACCACTTTCGTGTTCTCCAAAAGATTATCTCTCTTGCGAATCCCTGGTGCGTAAAATTGGCACCATGAAAAGACTCGAAATGTTCAAGATAAGGGATTTCTGAAAGAATCAAAAGAAAAATATCCTTGGAAATTCTATGGCAAAGAAGTTCTGAAGAAGAAAAAGAAAATAGAAAAATAGAAAAAAGCATAAAAAGAAAATAGAAAAGAAGAAAAAGCAGAAAAGAAAAGAAAAATAGTTCCGCAAGAATAAAGCTAAGTCCTTCAAAGTATCATCCTCGCAAGAAGAATATGATAGAAGACCGATAGCTATCTCATTTCCGTTCTAGAATAAAGTTGTTCATAATCTCAGTAGTTTTAAGATATGCAAAACCCTTACAACCCAAATATACCACTATCCATACCTTTTAACCCTCACCAAACACTACAACCCTTATGAATGTCTTGGGATAATTAGCACCGTCCTCACCTAAGTGGTGGAGATCCGATTCTCGATCAAGCCTATGACGATGAGTGCTGCATGACTGGCTATTTGAGCGATTTCGTTTGTTCTAGAATGATAGGAAACCCGATACACTTTGAGTGAATTGAGTGACCACCTTTAGTGAGATCGCCTAGTCATGTGTACTCCAAGATCATGAGATTTGGAAGTATGCCTAAGAGAATCTTTTCTTGTTTAAGGAAGGATCATCTTATCTTTCCCTATAATCCTAATATTATCTTACTTATATCTGGAGGTGGTAACTCTTTAAAAATATATTGACTCGCTCTAAAAATGTTTTAAAAATGTTTTCAAAAACTGAGTGTTGCTTGAGGACAAGCAACGTCTAAGTGTGGGATAACTTGATGTGACGCAAAAAGTCATGTTTTTAAGTACGATATTCCGCACTTTTTGGACACATCTTTAGTGAAAACATTCCAAAACAATCATTATTTACAAAAATTCACTAAAGTGCTCCAAATATAGGCGTTGCTACAAAAATCACTAAAAACGTCCAAATAACGAGCAAAACAGAGCGAATAAACAACAACCAATTCTCACACCCCCATTTACCTTATGATAAGCACATTCTAACCTTATTATATGTTGTAATAGGTAAAAACGAGACGGGAGAATCAAGAATCATGCAAATTGGGTGAAGAACGGAAGAGATACGACTTCTACAGATCGTTAGAAGTCATTCCAAACATGCTTGAGTTACACACATCCAATTTCTATGAAATTGGCACCATTAGAAGCGTAACGGAATTACGAGATCACAGGCGAAAGAGTCAAGTCAAACGGACGCATAACGAAGGAGATACGGGCGTTTTAAGCAACGAACGAAAACCGACGGAACCCGTATACGGCCCTGGAGACCGTATACGGCCCCATGCACACCGTATACGGCCCCCACAAGGCCGTATACGGCCCCCTTGACCCCGTATACGGCCCTCCTAAGGCCAATTGGTCTCCGTTAGTGCTTCGTTTGCTTGTACGTACGTGCTTCGCGACTTGTACGGCTGATTTCACCCTTTGCCTATAAATAGGGCCTTCATCCTCCAACCATTCTACACTTCATTCTCATTTCTCATTTCTCACTTTCTCTCTCACATACTCTCTCTCTACTTTCTCTCTCTAGGTTCTCTCTCTAGTCTCTCTCTCTCTAGTTTCTTGCTAGGGTTTTTAACCCTTGGACTAGTGAGAAGATTAGTGGGGGAATCCTTTTCTTTACTTTTAGATTAGTTATGTAATAAGTTAGTAGAGGCTAGCTTATGTAATGCTCGGATTTTATGAAGAAATACAAGTTTTATTCTGCTCACAATTCGTATCGGTATTATCTACCCTTCCTATTATTAATTTGACATAATGTTCTTGTTTGATGTTTGTGATTTATTAATATTAGAAATGTTTATTGATATGCTTTGTAATTAGTTGCTTGTATGTTTGCCATGATTTAAATAGTAATGATGATGTTACTTCAAATATATGATATTGGGATAACATCATTATGAAACAACGGAGGTAACGTTATACGGCTTTCATTTGTATAGCGCCGGAAACATCACTAATGTGTGGAGTACGGAACGTGGAAGCTATGAAAGTCGTGGGCACAATCCGTTATGGAATAATGTTCCCGATTATTATATAAATGGGAGTTGTTTTACTTTGTTATCAGTCTAAACTTATCCTGAATATAGACTTTATCGTTCACCCTTTCCAGTCTTTCACGTGACTATTGCCCTTAGGATAGGACTTTGCAAACCCGAATACTACGTAAACATAGTTATCTGTGTTACAGTATGAAGCTATGAGACTCCGTTAAATGGCACTGTACTTCGTATAGCGTTGGAAACACCTCGTGTGGAGTACAAATACGTGGAAGCTAAGGAAATGCCATAGGATCATCTCATCGTGGATTACCTAGAAGTCACCCTTCTAGAACATGGTCTAGGATACATAAAGCCGTGGAAATGCTAAACCTTAAAAGTACTATACACCGTGAGTATACTTAGATATATACAAGCTATGGAAATACTTAATGCAGTGTACACTGTGAGTATACCTAAGGATGAACGACTTATTGTAAAGGAGGGTCTAATTCAAGACGGAAGTGTTGAGACTTGAGCCACTGCTAAATCTGCTCAGAATACAAGTGTTGTGCCGCTGTTAGAACAAAGTTAACCGCTGTTAGAAGAAGTCTACCACTGCTAGAAGTAGACAACCACTGTCAACTAGTTTAGTCTAACAGTGCCACTGTTGGTACATGTAATTTGTATTGTGTAGTTACTCCACTGTTAGTACTACCCCTGTTAAATATAGATAACCACTGTTGGTTAGATATAGTCTGTTAGAGAGAATTATGGAATAGATATGATTCCATAATAGTTTGATTCTGTAAAGGACTCTATATGTTATAAATAGAGATCATGTAAAACCTAGATAGATACGATTCATTCTAGTTATTAGCTTCAAGGTTGTAAACCCTAACACAAATTGTGTGTTCGTATTATTAATAATATTGAAGCTTTTGGTTAGATATTCTGTTATATTCAAGTTTGTTCTTCAAGTTATTAATAAACTATTCCGCAAGCTTATTAATAATCAATCAAAGTAATACATACTAAGATCTCTAGCTGGGATCATCAAGTAGTATCAGAGCTTGATATTACTTTGATCTTGAAGAAGGTTATTGAATTTTGCAGCTTTTTCAATAAATAACAACATGTCTACTGAAACAATGGAAGGTATTCAAGCTACAAAGATTCCCATGCTCAAACCCGATGAGTTTGAGCTATGGCAGACTAGGATTAGGCAATACATGTTGCTGACGGATTATATGATGTGGGAGGTGGTTACTAATGGACCAGTTTATACTAAGGATGCAGATGGTAAAAAGGAAGAAAGACCACCACCAAAGACTGATGCAGAGAGGAAAGAAAGAGCAACAGAATGGAAGGCATTAAGTACTTTACTTTTGTCTATTCCTAATGAGTATCAAAGAAAATTTGAAAACTGTGAAGATGCTCAGGTTCTTATGCAAGCAATTGTTAAGAGATTTGGTGGTAATGACAACACCAAGAAGAATAAGAGATCTCTTCTCAAACAACAATTTGAAAACTTTGCAGGTGTAAAGTCTGAAACTTTGACTCAGACTTTTGATAGGTTTCAAAAGCTTGTGGGTGATCTTGAGAATCACAATGTTAAGGTTGATAAGGATGATTTGAATAGGAAGTTTTTAAGATCATTAGGCACATATTGGAATATGTACACTGTGGGACTTAGACAAAGTGCAGATCTTGAAGAAAAGGAGATTGAAGATCTGTACAATGATCTAAGGAACTTTGAGCCTGAGGTGATGGCTCTGAAACAGTCCAATGGTAGCTCTAACAATGCTGCCTTTGTGTCTGTTGGTGAATCTGGTAGTTGTAGCACATCTGGTGCTAATGATAATGTCTTAGAAGCTTTCTTTGCAAGTCATGTGAATTCATCCTTAACAACAGAAGATTTGGAACAGGTTAATGAAGAAGATCTTGAAGAGATGGATTTGAGATGGCAGATGGCTATGATTACTATAAGAGCAAAAAGGTTTATGCAGAGGTCTGGGAACAGAAACTTTACATACAAGAGAGATGGTGTAGCTGGATTTGACAAGAGCAAAGTTGAGTGTTTCAACTGTCGCAAGATGGGACACTTTGCTAGAGAATGCAAGAGCACACAGGCTGGAGGATCTCAGAATGGTATTGTAAGAAACAGTTCTGCTCCACAAAGAAGATTGGTACCTGTTCAAAACACCACTTCAGATTCATTGGTTGCACAAGATGGGATGGGAGGATTTGACTGGAGTGACCAGGAAGAGCTTGTAGTAAAAAATCAAGCTTTGATGGCTGTTACAGAAGAACCAGAGCCTTCAGACATTCCATATGAGGTACAATCTAAATTATGTTCTCCTGCATGTAAGAAAATGGTTAAATTTTATAGGGATCATAATATGGTTGTGTGTAATGAGTTAAAAGCTTGTGTAGAAAAGAGTCAACATTCAACTTTAGCTATTGAAAACTTAGAAAGACATATAAAAGCTTTTGAAAAGAATGAATCACAATTTCACTTAGATATTAAATATCTGAATTGGGAAAAGAAAGCTTTACAAACAAAAGTTGATATGCTAAGTGCAAAGTTGGCTGAGGCAATTTCTGATAAAGAGTCAATAAAGTTAAAAGTTGATGAATTGGAAAATGCTTCAAAAGGTGTTCAAAACTTGATCAAATCTCAAATTCATGATAAATTAAAACTTGGATTAGGTTACAACCTTAATGCTGTACCCCCACCTTATAATCATACTTACTTCCCATCTAAAATTGAGTTTGACTTAGAAAAACTTAAGGTAGATGTGTCTGAGGAGGTTAAAAAGGTAGATCCAGTAGTTAATTGTGCTGATAATGTGAATTTTGATAAAGTGGAAGTATCTAATTGAACTGAGGAAGATGAGAGTGATAGTGATAGCTCATCTAGTGGTAATTCTGTGGATGATTGTATTAAGCCTATTACTGGTCTAGTTTCTGAACTAAATAGTACTAAACTAGAAGAGGGTAAAAAGATGTTTGTTGAGAAGGCAAAGGCACAGTTAGATCAAGTTAGAAAAACCAATAAATCTAGATCTGGTCTAGGTTATGTGCACAAAAGAGTCAATACTGAATCAAAAGATAAGTCGAAAGATAAATCTGAGTGTGAAAAGTGTCATTGTAAATCTAACAGGTCTGATTTAAATACTGCAAATAATGTAAATAAATCCATTCCCAGGGGTAATCAGAGAAATTGGAACCAATTGGTTTCACAAAGGCTGGGTAATGGGTTTGAATGTGTAAAAAGAAAATCTTGTTATATTTGTGGTAGGTATAATCATCTTCAACATAACTGTTACTACAATCCTAAAAATAATAGGAACAATGGTAACAGACAAGAGTTGAAAATTAAGCCGAACAGAGGCAAGGCTGCAGCCCCTGTTAATGCTGCAGCAGTGCCACTGTCAAAGGCTAACAGAGGCAAGACAATAACAGGGGAGGGTTTGACCACTGTCAGGCATGGTACCTCTGCTGGTATTAAACATTCCAAAAGAATGTTTATACCAAGTAAAGCTACCACTGCTAGGGTAATAAATACAAATTTGAAGGTAACCACTGTCAGACCATTAACCCCTGTCAGATCTAAAACAGATTGTTTTTGGAAACATAAGAATGCATCTACATCAAATGTATCCAAAATCAATGGAGCATTGAGATCAATCACCTTTAAAAGGGTTGATATAAAAAATGCTCATGGGAAACCCAAAGCCAAATTGGTTTGGGTTCCCAAGAGAAACTAATATGTTCTCTTTTTATATGTGCAGGGCAAGCCAAAGAGCTTATGGCACATTGATTCTGGCTGCTCAAGGCACATGACTGGGGATAGGGAAAAGCTGCAGGACTTCAAAGCATTTAATGGAGGAGATGTAGCATTTGGCAGCAATCCTAAAGGAGGTAAGATCACTGGAAAAGGTAAGGTAAAAAGCAGTAAGCTCACTTTCAATGATGTATATTATGTTGAGCAATTGAGATATAATTTGCTTAGTGTGAGTCAAATCACAGATAAGCAAAATCCTGTTTATTTCACTAACACAGAATGCCTTATACTTTCTGAAAAACTCAAAATACCTGAAGATAAAATTTTAATGAGAGTTCCAATAAAGGATAATGTATACTGTAGTGATTTAAACAAGATGGAATCTCAAAATGTTAACTGTCTTATTTCTAAAGCTACTGTTTCTGAATCTGAACTATGGCATAGGAGGATGTGTCACTTGAATTACAAGACCATGAATAAACTTGTTAGGAATAAGCTAGTGAGAGGCTTACCTGAAAAGTTATTTGAATGTAGTGACCACTGTGTATCTTGTCTCAAAGGCAAGCAACACAAGACCTCTTATAAGACCAAGCTTGTGAATACCAATACCACTCCCTTACACCTGTTACATATGGACTTGTTTGGCCCTACCAATGTAGCTAGTCAAGGGAAGAAATCTTACTGTTTGGTGATAACTGATGATTATTCTAGAATGAGTTGGGTATTCTTTCTTAGGACCAAGGATGAGACAGGTGAAATACTTAGATCATTCATAACTAGGATTGAGAATTCAACTAATCAAAAGGTGAAGATTATCAGATGTGATAATGGGACAGAATTTAAGAATCATGAGATGAATAAGTTCTGTGATGATAAAGGTATTGAAAGACAGTTTAGTGCACCTAGGACTCCACAACAAAATGGAGTAGCTGAGAGGAGGAATATGACATTAATTGAGGCTGCTAGAAGCATGCTAGCAGATGCTAAACTTCCAATGTCCTTTTGGGCAGAGGCAGTCAGCACTGCTTGTTATGTTTTGAATAGGATTTTGATCATTAAACCTCATAACAAGACACCTTATGAGTTATTCTTTAAGAGAAAACCTTTGGTTAGCTTTTTAAAACCATTTGGATGTCCTTGTACTGTCTTAAATACTAGGGATCACCTTGGTAAGTTTCAGAGTAAGGTAGATGAGGCTGTCTTTGTTGGATACTCTATTCAAAGCAAGGCTTATAGAGTATTTAATAAAAGGACTAGGATCATAGATGAGACCATGGATGTGACCTTTAATGAAAATACATCAAATGTAGAAGGAAAAGGTCCAGAAGTTTTGTTTGATATTGATGCACTAACCCATGCTTTTAGATATCCAGATTTGTCTACTAGTGCAGGTACAGATGCAGGTAATGATGCAGGTGATGATGGGATTTCAAACTCAAGTCAGACTAAAAAGGATGACTTGAAGTATGTATTGTTTCCTATTTGGTCTCCAGATCCTCCAGAAGCATTCCAGTCAGAGCAAGATGAACCTTCAGATGATTCAAGTGGGTCAAGTAGCAAAAATGGTTCAAAGGATGAAGATGGTTCAATTCCAACAGATCATCAACCATTTACTTCAAAGGGTTCTCATACAGTTTCAGAGCATGATTCAGAAGGAGAGCCTGAATCTCCAAAGTATTTTGAACAGAGTCCTCCATTTCAAGTTTTGGAAAGGACTTCTTTGTCAGATTCTGAAGCAACTCCAAAGCCTTCAAAAGAAAGAGAAGAAAGAGATTCTTACTCAGAATCAGAGATGGATAATCTTTTGGGTCCTAATTTGGAAAGAGAATTGCTTGATACATCCACATCTAAGTATCTGGTTCACAAAGATCATTCTTTGGATTTGGTCATTGGTGATATTGATTCATCAGTTCTGACCAGACAGCAGTCAAATGTAAGAGAAGAAGATTTACATACTTCATTATATGTTTGTTTTCTTTCTCAGATGGAACCAAAGAAGGCAGTGGAAGCTCTCAAAGATCCAAGTTGGATAGAGTCAATGCAAGAAGAATTGTTGCAGTTCAAACTGCAAGATGTATGGGATTTGGTTGATTTACCAAAAGGAAAGAGAGCTATAGGCACAAGGTGGATCTTCAAGAACAAGAGGGATGAAAGAGGTATAGTGATAAAGAATAAAGCAAGGTTGGTAGCACAGGGGTATACACAGGAAGAAGGCATAGATTATGATGATGTCTTTGCTCCTGTTGCTAGAATAGAAGCTATTAGGCTATTTTTAGCTTATGCATCTTATCAGGATTTCAAAGTTTATCAAATGGATGTGAAGAGTGCTTTTCTTCATGGTCTAATTGATGATGAGGTGTATGTATGCCAACCACCAGGGTTTGAAGATCCAACATATCCAGATAGAGTTTGCAGATTGAAGAAAGCTTTGTATGGGTTACATCAAGCACCAAGAGCTTGGTATGAGACTCCATCTGAGTATCTTCTCAAGAATGGATTCAAGAGAGGTACTATTGACAAGACTTTGTTTACCAAGAGGGTTCAGAGAGATATATTGTTGGTACAGGTCTATGTTGATGATATTATTTTTGGGTCAACTAGGGATTCGTTGTGCAAAGAGTTTGAGGGTTTAATGCATAAGAAATTCAAGATGAGTTCAATGGGTGAACTCACTATCTTTTTAGGATTGCAGGTCAAACAGAAGTCAGATGGAATCTTTATTAACCAAGGAAAGTATGTGCAGGATATTTTGAATAAGTTTGGTTATAAAGATGTAAAGATAGCTAGCACTCCTATGGAGGCACACAAACATCTTAATTCTGATCCTGATGGAGAGGAAGTAGATGTGCACTTGTACAGGTCAATGATTGGTTCTTTAATGTATTTAACTTCATCTAGGCCTGATATTATGTTTGCAGTGTGTCTTTGTGCTAGGTACCAAACCAATCCAAAGCAGTCACACATGTATGCTGTGAAAAGAATCTTTAGATACTTGAAAGGTCAACCAGATTTGGGACTTTGGCATGCTAAAGGATCAGATTTTGAGCTTAAGGCTTTCACAGATAGTGACTATGGTGGTGAGAACATGGATCGAAAATCAACCAGTGGAGGATGTCAATTTCTTGGAAATAGATTAGTGTCATGGCAATGCAAAAAGCAGACCACAGTTTCCACGTCTACAGCAGAAGCAGAATATGTAGCAGCATCAAGTTGCTGTGCACAGGTTCTCTGGATTCAGAATCAAATGCTGGATTATGGTTTGACTTTCATGAACACTCCTATTTATATTGATAATACCTCTGCTATTAGTATCATTCAGAATCCAGTTAAGCATTCAAAAACCAAACACATTGAAATTAGATATCATTTTATACGAGATTGTTATGATAAAAGATTGATTCATATTTTTAAAATTCATACTGATAATCAACTTGCAGATCTTTTTACAAAAGCATTTGATGTAGGAAGATTTACATTTTTGATAACTAATATTGGTATGATCAATCTCACTTAAGTGTTTTGGTCTGGATTTGATACTAACAGGGGTGAAGTGTATTGTATGTGACAGGGTCAGGTGTTGCCACTGTTAGCTTTATCATGATAACAGTTGGTGCCACTGTTAGTTTACTTATGCCACTGTCAATATATTTTAAACCCCTGCTGTATATTTGTGTAAATTAACCCCTGCTGGATGTTTTTCTTAGTTTAATATTGCAGGACTCAGCCACTGTCAAGAGACATCACTTGAGCTGGAGTTTAATGTTTTATTTGTTTCTTCTTTTGGTTAAAAAAAAAAAAAAATCGTTTTCTAATAAAGCTAAGTTTATGCCCCTGTTAGTTCTAAGTTGGAGTTTCCTTGGTCGGATGCCACTACTAGACTATCAGCCGCTGTTAGCTTTATTAGATGGTTACAAAGGGTTGACTGAAATTGACCAAGTGAGGTACCCCTGTTGGGCTTATTTGTAAGTTGTGCCCCTGTTGGGTATAACCAGCAGTGCCACTGTTAGTTCTATTTTTAGGGCTTGGCGCTGTCATCATATAAATACTCAAATACTTCACTTTTTCAATTACGCTTTCAAAATTTTCAAAACACTTCCATAATCTCTCTCGTTTTGCTTTGTTTATTGTCAATCGCTCTTTGTTCGATCATTAATTTCTTCAATGGCATCGTCATCTTCATCTGATTCTGATCATTCTACGCTAAGTATTCATTCTGAACACAACATGAGGGCTTTCTTGAATAAAGAACTTGCCGATGAGTATTTTCACCCTATCATTGATTTCTTGAGTAATTGTCCAGTTACTCATGCCCTTACTGTTGCTCCACGATTGATTCGATCGCATATTCAAGAATTCTGGCAGAATGCAAAGGAAGGGAATGTTAATGGCATTACTCATATTCATTCCACTGTTAAAGGAAAGAAGGTGATGGTAACTGAGATTGTTCTGAGAGAGCTTCTGCAGTTTGATGATGAAGGTGGAATTCTGGAGTTATCGAGAGAAGATTTGTTTAAAGGTATAATGGATATGGGGTATGAAGGTTCAGGAAAAGCAAGATCAGAATATATGTTCTTGAAGTCATGGTTTTGTCCTCAATGGAAGTTCTACATTCATACTTTTCTGGTATGTTTGTCTCAAAAGAGAGCTAGTTTTAATGAATTTAGTTCTAGTATTGCATATCCTATTATCTGCTTGGCACAGGGTATTAAATATAATATGTCTAGGTTTATCTTAGATAATATGATTAGGAATGTGAAGGGTGATACATTCATTATGTACCCTAGATTTGTTCAGCTTTTATTGAATAATCAATTGTCAAGTTTGCCAGCAGAGGATAGTGTAATAGTTAGTTCTACTCTGTCTTTGATAACTATTAAAGCCATGAATCAGTATCAAAATGCTTTTTCAAAGAAGGAAACTGCATTATTTTCTACAATGTCAGTTGCTCCTTCTGCCACTGGTGGTGTATTACCAACACCATCTGGACCAAATGATGACAGGCCAACAACACAAGTTGGTTCTGAACACACATCAGGAGGTGGCACCAAAAGAAAACAAGGGAACAAACAGCCTACCCAATCTAAAGCCAAGAAATCCAAGAAGGCTAAACAGGCTATGGAGATTCCTGTTTCTCCACAGTCTCAGTCAACTGTTCCATCACAACAGGTGAACAAACTTGATGAAAATGTTCATTCTGGAAGGGCTGCCACTACTGTTTCTAGCCCACTGGCAGGGCAGGATAGTGGTAACATAAATCAGACCCAACCAGAGGCAACTATATTTGATGAACCTATGGGTGATGATTCAAATGTAGGTCCCAGTATGTAACACCCCCAAATTTGTTTAGCGGAAGCGTTTGGTTTAAGTACTGGGGTGTCACAATAATGAAGCATGCATACGTATCAGAGCTTATGATTACAACAGAACAATAAATATTAAGATGCCAAAAGAGTTAATTACAAAGTTTACGATTCATCGAATCGTATAAGTTAAAAGTGGTAAGTTTACAAAAGTAGATTTCTGAAATATGACTAAAACATTTCAGTTATACTAAAGAAATCCATATGTTTCCAAAAGTTGGCATCCTAAGCTTCAAGGGTCGCCTAATTCTCCATGTGTGTTGGCGATCTTATATGCGCAGCTAATTCCCTGAAAAACATAGTAAAAGTCAACAACTAGGTTGAGTGAATCCACAGGTTTTATGTTGTATATTGTTGTTTCAAGTTTTGTAGTCACATTTGTTGGACCAAATACGTTCGTAAATAGTAATTGCCATAATAGTCGAGTAATGTTTAGTGGAACGTCATCCAAAGTATAAGTTTAGTGGGTTGTTCGCCCAAAGGGTTAAGTTTATGTGGGATGTTGCCCATAAATAGTTGTGTGGGACGTTACCCAAAATATATGTTTGAAAATGTGTTGCTGGTCGTTCTCCAGTAGTTTTAAAGTTTGAGTCGGTCGTTCTCCGACTAGTTACCAAATGTACCGGTCGTTCTCCGGTAAGATACCAAGTTAGCACCGGTCGTTCTCCGGTGAGATACATTATTAGTACTGGTCGTTCTCCAGTAAGATACACTGTTAGTACCGGTCGTTCTCCGGTAAGATACCATGTTAGTGTCGGTCGTTCTCCGACAAGTTACCAATATGTACCGGTCGTTCTCCGGTAAGATACCAATTTAGTTTCACATAGTGATAATAGTTTTTGTTTGGAATGCCATGTCGTACGGACAGTTGTAGTAGTTGTCCACAGTTATAAGTTGTTTGTGTAAGTGTGCCAAAGGCAGTTATGTGATAGTTTGCATAGCAGTTTAACAGTTCAAGTACTCTAATTGTTCGAGTAAATAGTATGATAAATAATCATATAGTAAAAGCAGTTATGGCAATCAGTAATCAGTAAAGCAGTTGACTATGTTTTCCACCCCAAAAGTAGTTACAAACAATAAAAGTAGGGGCTGTGAACTCACCTGTTGAGTTTAAGTAGTTGTGCGAGTGCTAGCAAACCTAAGCCCAAGTACAGTCTGAAATCTCCTAACGTCCTAAACGTACGAGATTTAATAAGTATGTGGATGTCTAAACTAATCATCCATGCTAGTGTTTGTACAACCAAGTTATGTCCCAAGTATTAACCGTTTACGTTGTATTTTGTTGTTTGTGAAAATGTATACGACTCGTTGGTGATAGTTTGAAATCCTAATTTCGGTAAAATAAGAGTGTTTGTATTGTTTGTAAAGCTCGTGAATCGTATCGTTTAAAGATATGCATTTCCGGTTAGTTCGACACTTAGTGAAAACAAGTTTTTAAACTTCCTGTTTTTAGCGACGTAAGGTGCGACGCTGGGTTGTTATGCGACGTAGGGTGCGACGTACGGGTCTACGTCGCATTCAGGTTTTGCGACGTCATGGGTTGCGTCGCATAGGCGACGTTCGCAATTTAATGCGACGTAGTGGGTTGCGTCGCTATGTGCGACGTAGGGAAAGGTAATGCGACGTAAAGGCCTACGTCGCACTACTGTTTTTGGGCCAAAAGCGACGTAGTCGCCTGTTCGACGAACAAATTGAAAATAACGAGTTTCGGGTCGGTTTTGGACATGATCGGTTGTATAAAACACTAAAACATGGTAATCTAAGTATATTAAACATGAAATATTAATTATAACTTCGAAATCTAAAGATTTGCGGGATTTGTCGGAAACTTACGAGTGTCGGATTTGAAATCCGAAAAGGTAGAAATGTAGATCGTGGTCTCGTGGTCGTTTTATTCCAAAGGAGATATGTGATTCGGCGTCGTTTTAGCGTAGTTTTGGTGATTTTAGTGAGTTTTTGGTGAATGTTTAGAGAGAAGGGAGAGAAAAGAGAAAGAAGAGAGAGAGAGAGAGTGGTGGAAGAAATGAGGAAAAAGGGAGGTGGGAGGTGGTTTTGTTCCACTTTCCGCCTCCGTGTTTGCGTTCCGTGTTTGTTTACCCGATCGTTAAATGTTATTTTATTTTAACCATTATGTTTTTAATTACATTTTCATTATTTTTAATTAGGATCTTTTTATGAAACTGAATTAATTTAGTTATAAAATTTTAACTTTGTTTTATTTAAATTGTACGAATTAAACGTTTTGCGTTATAAAATGATTTGTAAATATTTTTGACAAAATATTCATTCGTCACTACGTTATTTAATAATTTCGTTTTATTAAATAATTTTGTTCACCAACAGTCGTATATTTTTGTTGCGTTTGTTACCAATTGTTCAGTACGTAATTACAACTAATTACGAATACGTAATACTACGCGTATTATCTAGTTGGGCTATGCTAGACTTACCTCTAGAATGTGTTGTGAATTCACTCAAGTAGGGAATTAGTCTAATAATGCAAGTGATTAACTTAATTAATCGTGTTTAAATTTGCGAGGTGTTACATTCTCCCCTCGTTAGAGAAATCTCGTCCCGAGATTTAAAACCAAATCGGATCGCCCGCGGCGTATGTTCTCCGATGGGTCATGTTGTTAACAATAGTAATATTTTACGTGGCGTTCAATTGTTGCCAGAAAGTTGTAACGGTTTAGTATACTCGCGGTATAGTTTAAATAGTTATGCGTTCGATAATAATCGAAGTTTACCAAGTGTTAATGTTGAATAGACATTCGAATGAAACGTATGTTAAATCGTAGCAATAGTCGTTAAAACGTACCGTGCTAGTTGAGGTCTGCAACCGTTTCTGGTGCACGGAGGATGTATGCGCGGCTTGGAGTGTAGCCTTTGTTAACGGTGCGGTTGTTGTCGTTTTGATTGTTGCGGTTGTTGTTCGGGTTTTGGCATTGGTTTCGGTGATGTCCAGGATCACCACACCTAAAGCAGCCGGTGTTTTGTACCTCGGAGGCGGCTGGAGGTGGTAGGTTTGTCCTACAGTTCTGTGCTAAGTGACCGGGACGTCTGCAGTTTTGACAAAATGTACAATCACCATCGTGGTGTCTACCGCACTTGTCGCACCTCGGTTTGTTTCCAAGGTAGGTTTTGGGTCCAGGGTTGGTGATTGCAGCGAAGGCTCGGGTGTTTCCCGGATTTCTGTTTTGTTGACCCTGACGGTCGTTACCGTCGTTGTTCCATTTGCGTTTGTGGGTTCCAGAGTCGCCCGCATCAGTACGGGTAAGTTCAGTTTTCCCTGTGATAACTTTCAGGGTTCCAATCTCGACAGCGTCGTCGGTTAAGCTTTGAGCCAGATCAACTGCGCTCCTAAAAGTGGCTGGTTTGGAGGACATAACCATGCCTCGGATTTGTGGTGCCAAACCCCTGTTATAACGCTCAATGCGTTTGCTCTCGGGGGTTACCATGTGAGGCACCAGGCGTGCAAGCTCCTGGAATCTAGTTGTGTAACCGGAAATGTCAGCGCCGATCATTTGGATGTTCCAGAATTCGGTTTCAAGTTTTTGCATCTCGTTGGGAGGGCAAAATTCCTCCATCAGCATTCGTTTCAGTGTCTCCCATGAGATGGAGTAAGCAGCTGGGCGTCCCATGATTTGTACCTGAGCGTTCCACCATGTTAGCGCTTTGTCGGCTAGAGTGCAGGTGGCGTATTTCACGATTTTGTCAGCAGCACAATCACTGATGTCGATCACTGACTCTGTTTTCTCGATCCAGTGGACTAGGCCAACGGCCCCTTCAGTCCCGGTAAAGGTACTCGGTTTGCAGGCTTGGAATGTTTTGTAGGAACACCCCTGTTGGTTATTGGTTGGGGTCTCACTGTTAACTGGGGTGGCTCCACTATTGTTGGTTAGGTTTTCACGATTTCTGCTCGCCTCGTATTGTGCGATGGCTTCCGCCACGCGGCGTTCGATAATCTGTTCGGTTGTTTCTGGAGGCGGATGTGGAGTATTTCGTCGACTGTTTCGAGTATTTCTTTGTTTAGGCGGCATGCTGACGTTCTGCGATGAAAAGATGCAGAAGTCAATGCCAATGAAAAATAGGTGAGGAATGAAGTTTCACATATTTCAAATTTTTCGAGTATCAAGAGAAATGGTCGAATCCCCGTCACGTATCTTACGACTATGAAACACCCATATGTACTTAGTATAATATAATCACGTTGGCCAGGCGTCATTATATGATGTCAAATACATACTTCTTTTCATCAACCGTTTAATCACGATTAGGTTCATATGAGATCAGAGTACAATGAACGAGTCGTATGTGGTGAACAGTTCACGCGTATCGAGGTATCGTAACGATAGTTTAGATGTATGCAAATGTATGTATGCATGTGCGTTCTAGCCAAGGCTATAGTCTAGGTCTCTAGGTTGCTACGTCACCTAAAGTTTCCTAGTTCGCTATAACCAATGGCTCTGATACCAATCTGTAACACCCCCAAATTTGTTTAGCGGAAGCGTTTGGTTTAAGTACTGGGGTGTCACAATAATGAAGCATGCATACGTATCAGAGCTTATGATTACAACAGAACAATAAATATTAAGATGCCAAAAGAGTTAATTACAAAGTTTACGATTCATCGAATCGTATAAGTTAAAAGTGGTAAGTTTACAAAAGTAGATTTCTGAAATATGACTAAAACATTTCAGTTATACTAAAGAAATCCATATGTTTCCAAAAGTTGGCATCCTAAGCTTCAAGGGTCGCCTAATTCTCCATGTGTGTTGGCGATCTTATATGCGCAGCTAATTCCCTGAAAAACATAGTAAAAGTCAACAACTAGGTTGAGTGAATTCACAGGTTTTATGTTGTATATTGTTGTTTCAAGTTTTGTAGTCACATTTGTTGGACCAAATACGTTCGTAAATAGTAATTGCCATAATAGTCGAGTAATGTTTAGTGGAACGTCATCCAAAGTATAAGTTTAGTGGGTTGTTCGCCCAAAGGGTTAAGTTTATGTGGGATGTTGCCCATAAATAGTTGTGTGGGACGTTACCCAAAATATATGTTTGAAAATGTGTTGCTGGTCGTTCTCCAGTAGTTTTAAAGTTTGAGTCGGTCGTTCTCCGACTAGTTACCAAATGTACCGGTCGTTCTCCGGTAAGATACCAAGTTAGCACCGGTCGTTCTCCGGTGAGATACATTATTAGTACTGGTCGTTCTCCAGTAAGATACACTGTTAGTACCGGTCGTTCTCCGGTAAGATACCATGTTAGTGTCGGTCGTTCTCCGACAAGTTACCAATATGTACCGGTCGTTCTCCGGTAAGATACCAATTTAGTTTCACATAGTGATAATAGTTTTTGTTTGGAATGCCATGTCGTACGGACAGTTGTAGTAGTTGTCCACAGTTATAAGTTGTTTGTGTAAGTGTGCCAAAGGCAGTTATGTGATAGTTTGCATAGCAGTTTAACAGTTCAAGTACTCTAATTGTTCGAGTAAATAGTATGATAAATAATCATATAGTAAAAGCAGTTATGGCAATCAGTAATCAGTAAAGCAGTTGACTATGTTTTCCACCCCAAAAGTAGTTACAAACAATAAAAGTAGGGGCTGTGAACTCACCTGTTGAGTTTAAGTAGTTGTGCGAGTGCTAGCAAACCTAAGCCCAAGTACAGTCTGAAATCTCCTAACGTCCTAAACGTACGAGATTTAATAAGTATGTGGATGTCTAAACTAATCATCCATGCTAGTGTTTGTACAACCAAGTTATGTCCCAAGTATTAACCGTTTACGTTGTATTTTGTTGTTTGTGAAAATGTATACGACTCGTTGGTGATAGTTTGAAATCCTAATTTCGGTAAAATAAGAGTGTTTGTATTGTTTGTAAAGCTCGTGAATCGTATCGTTTAAAGATATGCATTTCCGGTTAGTTCGACACTTAGTGAAAACAAGTTTTTAAACTTCCTGTTTTTAGCGACGTAAGGTGCGACGCTGGGTTGTTATGCGACGTAGGGTGCGACGTACGGGTCTACGTCGCATTCAGGTTTTGCGACGTCATGGGTTGCGTCGCATAGGCGACGTTCGCAATTTAATGCGACGTAGTGGGTTGCGTCGCTATGTGCGACGTAGGGAAAGGTAATGCGACGTAAAGGCCTACGTCGCACTACTGTTTTTGGGCCAAAAGCGACGTAGTCGCCTGTTCGACGAACAAATTGAAAATAACGAGTTTCGGGTCGGTTTTGGACATGATCGGTTGTATAAAACACTAAAACATGGTAATCTAAGTATATTAAACATGAAATATTAATTATAACTTCGAAATCTAAAGATTTGCGGGATTTGTCGGAAACTTACGAGTGTCGGATTTGAAATCCGAAAAGGTAGAAATGTAGATCGTGGTCTCGTGGTCGTTTTATTCCAAAGGAGATATGTGATTCGGCGTCGTTTTAGCGTAGTTTTGGTGATTTTAGTGAGTTTTTGGTGAATGTTTAGAGAGAAGGGAGAGAAAAGAGAAAGAAGAGAGAGAGAGAGAGTGGTGGAAGAAATGAGGAAAAAGGGAGGTGGGAGGTGGTTTTGTTCCACTTTCCGCCTCCGTGTTTGCGTTCCGTGTTTGTTTACCCGATCGTTAAATGTTATTTTATTTTAACCATTATGTTTTTAATTACATTTTCATTATTTTTAATTAGGATCTTTTTATGAAACTGAATTAATTTAGTTATAAAATTTTAACTTTGTTTTATTTAAATTGTACGAATTAAACGTTTTGCGTTATAAAATGATTTGTAAATATTTTTGACAAAATATTCATTCGTCACTACGTTATTTAATAATTTCGTTTTATTAAATAATTTTGTTCACCAACAGTCGTATATTTTTGTTGCGTTTGTTACCAATTGTTCAGTACGTAATTACAACTAATTACGAATACGTAATACTACGCGTATTATCTAGTTGGGCTATGCTAGACTTACCTCTAGAATGTGTTGTGAATTCACTCAAGTAGGGAATTAGTCTAATAATGCAAGTGATTAACTTAATTAATCGTGTTTAAATTTGCGAGGTGTTACACAGTACCAATAACAAAGGGACATCTGCAGTGGCAGATGTGGTCGATGATTCATCTAGGAGGTCACACTCCAATGTTGATGAGGCTAGTAATAAAACTAGGGAATTGACGATTGCTGATTTGGTACATGATGTCAATCTGATTTGGAACAAGTTTGAGAAGGAAAGGGCTTTGAGAAGAGAGCAACAAGTTCTGTTGGTTGCTCAGGGTGAGTTGATAAAGAAACAGAGGGATGAGATCATTGATTTACAAACCAGGTTGTCGATTGTTGAAGATGCAGTTGATAAGGTTTTGTTGCCTGCTAAGGAATCTTCAGGCAAGGGGGAGAATAAAGATGATGATCATGAGCAGAATATGCCTGAAGATAAGAATGATCATGATGATCAATATGGTAACAATGATGGTGATACTGGAGGTGCAGATGATTTCAGTTTCATGGATATACCTGCTGATGTAGAGTTGAGTGATAAAGTTGCTGAAGAGGAATTAAATGTCTCAGATTATGTGGTTAATGAAAACATAGATGAGCAGATGGTGGATGCTGAGAATGATAGGAGAATGGTAGTGTATGAGGGAGAAAATGTTCAAACAGGTGATAGTGTTGTAGATGATAGTACACAGAGTGGTCCAGCTTTAAATGTATTTCCATTAAACAAAGATTTACCTTTTAAGGCTGTGGCTAATCTGTATATCTGGGATATTATGGGAACTAATCTTGATATGTGTAAAAGAGTAAGTTTTAGTGATAGGTTGGTGTATAGTGGTGATAGATCTGTTGAGAAGATGAAATCTGATGATGTAGAGGGTAAGGGGGAGTTGATAGAGGCAAAACCTGAAGCTAAAGAGGAAGATAGAGTGAAGATTTACAACAGAAAGAAATCAATTCCAAAGAGAAAGTCTACCTCTGCTAAGGTACAAACCCCTATTACTCAATTGTTGACCACTGCTAGTAATGTTTCTACCTCTGCTAGTAGGTTGGTATCTACCCCTGTTGATGTATCTACCACTGTTGGTACTTCAACATCAACCCCTGCTACTACAATTTCTACCTCTGTCATCACAACCCCTGTTACTACAACACCTACCCCTGTTAGCACAAATCCAACCACTGTTGTATCAACCACTGTTAGCACTTCAAATATTTCTACAACTGTTGGTACACCTACTGTTATTCCAGTTTACACTGCTGCTACAACAACAACCACTGTCAGGGCTCTAGAAGTGCCTGTTACCATCAGAGAGCCTACACAAACACCCAAACCTAAGTCTGATCTTCCAAAGATTGATTCAAAAGACAAAGGTAAGGGAAAATTGAAGGAAGAGAAAAAGGTTAAGAGGGTTGTAGAACCTCCAATTAATTTGGATGAGGCTAGAAGAGCTCAAGAGGAGCATGATGAAAGGATGTTGAGAATGGCAGTTGAGTCTAAGAAAAAGGAAGGTCCTGATGTTGATGTAATATTAGAAGATTCAAGTGTGGTGACCTTATCACAGAAGGCTGCAAAGATGTTGAATGATATGGCTGCAAGAGGTCATGGTTTGTCTGCTCAACAGATTCATGGTATGATCAACAGAAAGGATGATAAAGATGGTTTGGATCTAGGATTTGCAAAGCTTAAACAAGCCAATGAAGAAAAGGCAAGATTGAAAAGACAAGCTGAGCTTGAAAAGAAAAGGAACAAACCACCAACTGCTGTTCAAAGAAAGAAGGATTTAATCAAAATTCTTGGTGATAGGTATGCACCAAGAAGTGTGCTAGAAGGTTGTGTAACAACCGCATTTTTAGGATACTTAATTATACCTAATTATTTGTAACTAGTTGTAATTAGTATGTAATAGGACTAATTACAGGCTCTATTTGTATATATATATAAGGTGATTTATATATATATGTGTGTACTTACGCGATTTGGACAAATCGTACGAATTAACCGGACGGAGTCCGACACAGTTTATTTGGACGTTGGTGACAGAAAGTTAATTAAATAATGAGAACGTATTTTTGATATAAAAATACACAATTGAACTAACATTATTTATATTATCGCGACGACATTTAAATAATGCGACAAAAACGTACTAAACGCAAATTAATAATTTAAATATTTCGGCCAATGTTTTTGTTATTAATTTCAAAGTATTTTTATTTAAATACTCCAGTTACATTTTAAAATATAACGGTTTGGTTAAATACTAAAAACAAACGATTAAACGATTAGGACACAGGGTAAACACTGTGTTTTAGGGAGTATTTTCCCCTCCTTCCTCTTTTGGATCAGCCAAAACCCATCCCCACCCCAAATTCTCTTTTCATTTTCACCCAAACCAAAAACACACACACATCCAAACTCTCTCAACTCAAATCACAACCAAAATTTCGGAATCAAATCTCGACCACGAAAATTACATATTCGGAATCACCATCACGAGTGGAGCAAGAATATCAAAACCGTTTTCATCGTTTCATCCTCGATCTAGCTCGATTTACAAAAGTAAGAAATTTCTAAAATCTTAGATCTATTCAATTTGGTGTAATGTTTTGATGTTTTGATGTGTACACAACATAGTACAACCTAAACCATGAAGAAAACACGATTTTACAGCTCAACAATACGTTAGATTTGCGTTTTTGGTCGGAAAATCACGAAACCTGAAAGATTCTGGGCTGATGTTCATCTTTGCGACACAACGTTTGTGTCGCATGCTATGTCGCATAAACCGTTTAGTGTCGTATTTTGTGTCGTACGTTATGTCGCACTCTTGTGTCGCACTTTTATGCGACACAACCCTTATGTCGCTATTAAAATTAGCATCGCAAGCTTTTGCGACACAACCACTGTGTCGCAGAGCTCTTGTGTCGCATCCTTCATGCGACACAACCCTTGTGTCGCATATAAATCCTTGTGTCGCATATTATGTCGCAGAAAACAGAAAACTTGGAAATTTTAAAGGATTTTCACTATAGAAAAAGTCAAAGTTACTGTAGCAAAAAGTCAAATTTTACTGTAGCAATTCACTGTAGCACATTTACTGTAGCAAGTCAACATTTTAGAATTTTTGCTACAAACCGTCACCAACGGGCCAAACATGTTTTCCAACAAACAAACAATTACAGACATACGGACAAACATTGGATATACTAGTTGTGTACAACTAAATGAAACGTCTCACGAGACACATACTTACATAACCTCATATGTTTAGGCATTTGAAGGTTACGGGTTCGGAGAACCTACTTGCTATATTTACTACTTGCTATTTGCTACGACTTATTACGAGACTCAGGTGAGTATTACGGCCCCACTTTTACTGTTTTATCTTATTGGGGGAGATACATGCTACTATTTTTCCTTGAACACAAGTACTAAAACTGTTCACTATACCAAACGGAATTGCATGAGTTACTTACAAACAGAAGTCTCTCCATCATATATCGTTAGTTATGGACTTAAGCGCGAACACTAGTTAATGGATCCATTAGGGAAATGACCCTCCCCGCCCGGGGCAGTAGCGCTGCCACGTACTGATTTACACGTAGAAACGGGTGACTACTTATTCGTTACTGATGCTTGCTCAATTACGAGCATGTCACGGGAGCAAACTTATTACTTACGGGTTAAGCTTCGAATATGAGCCTCATGGCAACGGTATAAACTTACTTACTTACATTTGCGGGATTGCAAATACTGGTTTACGATTTCTGGATTGAAATTGCTGATTTTACGCCTGCGGGCATTACTGATGAAATCTCGTGTTCAAAGCTGATATTACTTACAAACCTGTGAGATTCACCAACCTTTTGGTTGACACTTTTTAGCATGTTTTCTCAGGTACCCGGATGGAGTAGGATTACTCCAGGATTTTAGCTAGAGTCGCATGATTTCAACACAACTGCATTAACGGAGATTCTTAGCATTATCTTTTGTATATTTTGATTATGTAATAGAATCTCCCGCTACACGCGCGGGCTCTAGGGAAACTACATTTTTGTATACGAAAACACTAAGTTTTCAAACAATATATCTATGGAATGTAACTAATTTACAAACGTTGCATATAGATGTCGTTTACTTTATCTTTGTGCTGTGATATTTGATTAGTAACACCCCAAACTATGCTTCCACAAAACAGTGAATTTCGGGGGTGTTACAGGTTGGAATGTAGAGAAGCTGGAAAGAGCTTATGGAAAATATCAGAATGAGGAGAAGGATGATTTTGAGAAAAGAATTCAGAAAGATAAAATCATTAAGAAAAAGTTAGAGGAAGATAGAAAGAGGATTTTAGAGCAAGTGAGAAGAGAAGAGGAAGAAAGATTTGAGAAGAAAGAGCAATAGGAGATAGAAGCTAAAGAAAGAGAGCTCAAAAGGCTTTCTGATCAAAATATCAAGAGCAGATGGAATGGAGTACTTGCTTCTGATAATGTAGTTTCTGATTTGGAAAGAGATGCAGAAGAATTGAAGAAATATATCAAAGAGGTGAAGGATTATAAAGAAAATATTCACATCAATCATGATAGATCTTCAAGGATAATTGAATGGAAAGGAATTAAATCAAAAGGTGCTGATGGTGATAAAGAACAGATCAAGATTGTTAGAGAGAATGGTGATAAGCACTACTTGTCATCTGTTGCTGATGTGCTTAAAAATGTGAATAGATTGGACATTCTGGATCTGTTTGAGCTAAACAGTCAAGGGAATAGACAGGCTTCACAGGTGGTTATGGAGAGAGAATTGGGAAGATGTCTAAATATGATGTTTGAGCCTGAACCATTCATCAATTTGTTCTTACACTGTATTGATGCTGTGAATACTTGGAGACATTATATTAGAGCTGGAGTTCACATGATTCTATTCAGAAGTGGAATGTCAATCTACATGCTTGATGAAAGAAGATATGTTTTGGGAACTCAGACTTTGAGAAATTTGCTTGCATCACAATTGAAAACTACAGTTATATCAGAAGGAGCTTTTAATGCTTTATATATGGTGCTCAATCAGTTCCATAAAAGAATGAAGTTGGAGAAAATGAAGGAGGAGGAGAGAAGAAGAAAACAGAATCAAACCCAGAAAGATGAAAAGAAAGATGAAGAAACTTGATTCATTATTGAGAATGATCAAGTTTAGGGGGAGATTGTTGAGACTTGAGCCACTGCTAAATCTGCTCAGAATACAAGTGTTATGCCGCTGTTAGAACAAAGTTAACCGCTGTTAGAAGAAGTCTACCACTGCTAGAAGTAGACAACCACTGTCGACTAGTTTAGTCTAACAGTGCCACTGTTGGTACATGTAATTTGTATTGTGTAGTTACTCCACTGTTAGTACTACCCCTGTTAAATATAGATAACCACTGTTGGTTAGATATAGTCTATTAGAGAGAATTATGGAATAGATATGATTCCATAATAGTTTAATTCTTAAAGGACTCTATATGTTATAAACAGAGATCCTGTAAAACCTAGATAGATACGATTCATTCTAGTTATTAGCTTCAAGGTTGTAAACCCTAACACAAATTGTGTGTTCGTATTATTAATAATATTGAAGTTTTGGTTAGATATTCTGTTATATTCAAGTTTGTTCTTCAAGTTATTAATAAACTATTCCGCAAGCTTATTAATAATCAATCAAAGTAATACATACTAAGATCTCTAGCAGGGATCATCAGGAAGTATTTGAGCTTAACTAATAGAATATGAGTTTTGAAAAGAAAGCAAGGAGTCGGCTGTATTCCCAGATGCTTAAACCCCTTAACTCTTCATAACCGATAGTTTAGAATAACATAGTTAAATAACCAGTACACATTTAGATGACACATTTAGGTTTAGGTTTTAAGAAAGGTCAGAGTATCCTTAATGGCAGTTTGTTACCTCATGCATGCACCCCGGAGTTATCTCCAGAGACTCACTATTCCGTAACAGGGTAGTTGAGCAAGGGTCACTGTACCGTCACAAGGGCAGTGTTGGGGGGTTGAGCAACCTGTTCTGATCAGAATCACCATAGCCTAGGTACTCAGTGACATACTAATTTAGAACCGGAACTAAATAAGTAGGGTCCTAGTGTTTACACCTAAGTTTATTTGTTTGTCAACTGAATGTGTCCCCATATAATCATCATCTCTGCACATACATTATCCTAAATCATGGTGAACCACGTCTTTGTTATCCTTAGGTGTTACATATGCTAGTCTCCCTTTACTTTTATGCTTTATAAGTTTTAGTAGTTTAACTAAGATAAAAACCAAAAACAATCACCTATCCACTTATTCAAACCCTAGCTTGAAAGTTAGTTTATCGGAACGAGCTCTATTTCAATTCTACCGTCGTGAGGAACGACCCTGGATCATCCTTACCGCATACTCGTATCAAGGTATTCGTACCAGTACCAGTAGGTAGTACGGAGGTTTAGGCTCCCCCGACTATTATAAATTTAAAACTACCACCTGACGCCGCGCCTAGTGGAAAGGTCTGCAACGATAGGAAGCAATTCCTGAACCGACCGCTGGGTGCTCGTCAAGTTTTTGGCGCCGCTGCCGGGGACGGTAGTACGATTCGGTGCCTGTTTAGATAAATTAGTTTTTAAGTTATCCCTTTACTTTTTGCCCGTAGAATAGCGTATTTAGATTAGATTAGCTTAGCTTAGCTTAGTTTAGATTTAAAACACTTCTCACCTCAAATATAATTCTTAAACCTTCTTCAAATGTCGTCTTTACTGAATACTTGGGTAGAAACAATAATAGATCAATTGCAAAGTCTTGCTCAAATAATTCAAATTGGATGTAGGATATGCGGTGTTCCCCACTTTGACGGAGAATGTAAGGGACATACGATGTTAGCCATAGGACACTTAGATTCTCTATCAAACCCCTATAGCCCCACTCAACATCAATCTCAATCTTTATCATTCGAAGTCAACCCACACTTCACATCTAATACACTCAACATAGACTTGCACTCAACTCTAAGCAGTGATCTAATTGAACCCGTTACCCAAGTAGTCGATGAGAATGTTGTTACGAGATTGGAGACGTCAACGGCTAATGTCCCACCTCCATGCCTAGAGTACAACGTTATCATTGACCAAAAGACCATAGGAATCAAGGTGGGTTTTGCGTCAGGGTTGCCCTATAAACCATCTCTCCACCACATAATGACGTATACGTCATGGAGTGATATGGACACCTCTGACCAACCCATTCTGTCAACCCGACCCCAGGAGGTATTAGAAGTTGAGAGATTTGCTATACCTCTGGTAGAACAATTCCCTTACTTTGAATCATCTCCTCATATTGGACATCCCGTGACCTTAAATTTCCTTAAACTGTTAGGTATGTACCAATATTACCACTTGTGTCTACTAATGGATGCAAGGAAGCCGCTAGGATTGCCTGATAAATAGTGTTAGAGTCAAGCTAGAGACTCGAACAAAAACAAACGCTTCTCGGGAGGCAACCCGTGTCTAACATAGTTTTAGTAGTCGTAATAGTAGTTAATTTAAGATAAGTCGTAAGCTAACCCAAATAAGTAGAGAATGATCCCTAAAATGAATGTTTCAAGTCTTCACTATTTTTATGAACAAAAAGGATGTTTTGCGAAATTACTTCATTGAAATTTTTGTCAAAACTTAAAACTTCCTACTCCTACTTGTTTGAACTTTATTCTTAGTATCCCTTTCACTCACAAACATGGAAACCTATTAGAGTTAGGGGCCTTAGTCATCTTACACACCCACTGACATGTTTCGAGCATTTGAGGTACTTACATATATTTGTGAGAACAAACATGAAATACTGATGCTTAATCTGATAAACATGATTTGTATGTCAATATGTGTATTATGCTCGAACTCGTTTAAAAATGTGTTCTTTGGATATCTCTATACTTGGCTACCTAATTCAACTGATAATACTGGTATTTCCATATCTGATGTTTGTGCTGCGGTGAAATTATAGGCAACTAACACTTGTAGTGTGCGATTAGAGTCTAAGTCATACACTGGTTTGTTTCATCTTCAAAGCATTCACTTTGATAGGTCATTCACAAACCAGTGAATCTATGATTTGGAGAATAATCACTTGTTTGTTAGATCACGTTTATTTGTTCTACTTGTTCAAATGCTAAACAAACAGGGATTGCCGCCTATGGGTAAAGAATTTTTGAGAATAATGGAAAGGCAACAAGGAGATCTTGTAGTTCATTAAATTTGGAAATCTTTGGAGCATTGCTTTGCAGGGAGAAGAGATACCTCTTTCAGACACATAAATGATTTCTAGTTGTCTATGACTAGTTCATTAAGTAGATCAGCTCAACATTCACAACATGTACCCACATCCTAGAGCTAAACCTTAGCACATCCTTGATTGCTAGCATAGTTTTGTATGGAACCCCAAAACATCATCCATCATCACAATAGCCACCTACATTCACACATCCATCCACCCATTCAGACTTATCACCACCACCATCGGGAACCATTCATCTGCTATAGTAATGTCACCGCCTACAAGTATACACTATAACATCTCAGAGATATAGGCTGACGTAGGAATGGCTATCAAAGGATTAGATATGGGATTGATCTCTGCTGATAAGAACAACAATCAGATTCATTGCATCAGTTGTCAGCAAAGATCTCGGGCGATAGATATTAATGGTCATTGGATTCAGCACTTTCAGATCATTAGAGAGTCATTTACATCAGCATCTCTTAATGATTAGGATCCTCGTCCAGTTATCTCTATCCAACATTGGTGTTTCAAGGTTGACTCTTCTTGTGTCCGGAGAATGACATCACTTCACATTATTTTCTATCATTTTGGAAGTCGAGCTCTCGACTATAACAGCAGCGCTGCTTGGGAGGCAACCCGTGGAATAAGACGTGTAGAGAGAAAGTGTCAACAAGTGAAGAAAATCTCCGACTATCCTTCACACTTGGACGTACCAGAAATACTTTATGAAAACTTCTGCAGATTTACAACTCATTTGCAAATAAATCACTGTCTCAGAAAATAGGAAATAACTTTGAAAACTGATAATTCATGTGTTTCGAGCATTTGAGGTACTTGCATACTACTTTTATGCATTATGCTCGAACTCGTTTACAAAACACATGTTTTATAAAACTGATTTGTAATAGAAAACATCTTTTCAAATTCTGAGACAGTGATTGAGTTTGAAAAAGGCTACGTCCAACGTGTTCACACCTACGATATTGATTCATAAGAGAATGGTGAATGAATAAACCAATAGCAAGATGCTTGAAGCCGAGCCGATCTTCATGGATGCAGAAAAAAAGATCTTGGCAACGTCTCTTTTCAGCAAATTCAGACTCTCATCTTCAGTGCAGCTCGCTATCTGGGGAGTGTCTTAACCCTTTACCCTCTTTTGTTTATGATTCTGTATATTATTTGCCTTGTTAAGTTTGTTAAAGTAGTCTATACTCTATCCTAAGCTTATCACTAAGTGTTGGATTCCAACCCAAAACAAACACTTGAGAAACATTTTCTTACATGTTTAAACTCTAAGTGTGGGATTCTACTTTCAGTAAATCTCAACTCAAGAGAACATTAGGGACAATGTTCCTCTAAGTGTGGGATAGCAGGTATAGAATACCTTGGTTAGTTTTTTATGATTTTTAATGTCTGAAATAGTAAACTCAGAAAATGTTCCTCAAATTTTTCAAAATTTTTCAAGAAAATTAAAAAGTATGAGCTAAATCATCTGATTAACTCTGCTATTTTTGAGTCATAATGTCTTTGGAGAGGAGCTATTTTCAAATATGAGTAAAATATTTTGGAATCTAGGGAAAATAAGGTAGAAATTTCTTAAGCAAGAAATGATAATCTAATAGGAAGCATGACGAAGCACATACAACCCTAATTGCAGTGAGGTATCTTGAGCCTAAAAGCATTCATCTTTAATGCTTCACTATTCATTTCTTGTGTGTGCCGATGCATGTATCTCTGAATTAGAACTTGCTCTTGACATACGCTTTGAGACCACATTGGTGTGTACCGTACGCGGTATAGGTGCAATTAGATGACCTTGACATTCCCTAGGAATTAAACCACTTTTTACATATCTCTTGAAGCCCAAAATCCTTCCGATACTCATTTTTAGTATCGATGATCCGCCTAGTAAACCCTGTTGAGCCTAAACCTTTCGTTTCATAAAACCCTCATCATTAAACCCTACTTCCCAAAATATCCCCAAAACTTATCTTAGAATTTCTGAGGTTATGAGGAACATCTTTTAGAATATCCGCTTCACTTATCCTACCACTTTCGTGTTCTCCAAAAGATTATCTCTCTTGCGAATCCCTGGTGCGTAAAATTGGCACCATGAAAAGACTCGAAATGTTCAAGATAAGGGATTTCTGAAAGAATCAAAAGAAAAATATCCTTGGAAATTCTATGGCAAAGAAGTTCTGAAGAAGAAAAAGAAAATAGAAAAATAGAAAAAAGCATAAAAAGAAAATAGAAAAGAAGAAAAAGCAGAAAAGAAAAGAAAAATAGTTCCGCTAGAATAAAGCTAAGTCCTTCAAAGTATCATCCTCGCAAGAAGAATATGATAGAAGACCGATAGCTATCTCATTTCCGTTCTAGAATAAAGTTGTTCATAATCTCAGTAGTTTTAAGATAAGCAAAACCCTTACAACCCAAATATACCACTATCCATACCTTTTAACCCTCACCAAACACTACAACCCTCATGAATGTCTTGGGATAATTAGCACCGTCCTCACCTAAGTGGTGGAGATCCGATTCTCGATCAAGCCTATGACGATGAGTGCTGCATGACTGGCTATTTGAGCGATTTCGTTTGTTCTAGAATGATAGGAAACCCGATACACTTTGAGTGAATTGAGTGACCACCTTTAGTGAGATCGCCTAGTAATGTCTACTCCAAGATCATGAGATTTGGAAGTATGCCTAAGAGAATCTTTTCTTGTTTAAGGAAGGATCATCTTATCTTTCCCTATAATCCTAATATTATCTTACTTATATCTGGAGGTGGTAACTCTTTAAAAATATATTGACTCGCTCTAAAAATGTTTTAAAAATGTTTTCAAAAACTGAGTGTTGCTTGAGGACAAGCAACGTCTAAGTGTGGGATAACTTGATGTGACGCAAAAAGTCATGTTTTTAAGTACGATATTCCGCACTTTTTGGACACATCTTTAGTGAAAACATTCCAAAACAATCATTATTTACTAAAATTCACTAAAGTGCTCCAAATATAGGCGTTGCTACAAAAATCACTAAAAACGTCCAAATAACGAGCAAAACAGAGCGAATAAACAACAACCAATTCTCACACCCCCATTTACCTTATGATAAGCACATTCTAACCTTATTATATGTTGTAATAGGTAAAAACGAGATGGGAGAATCAAGAATCATGCAAATTGGGTGAAGAACGGAAGAGATACGACTTCTACAGATCGTTAAAAGTCATTCCAAACATGCTTGAGTTACACACATCCAATTTCTATGAAATTGGAACCATTAGAAGCGTAACGGAATTACGAGATCACAGGCGAAAGAGTCAAGTCAAACGGACGCATAACGAAGGAGATACGGGCGTTTTAAGCAACGAACGAAAACCGACGGAACCCGTATACGGCCCTGGAGACCGTATACGGCCCCATGCACACCGTATACGGCCCCCACAAGGCCGTATACGGCCCCCTTGACCCCGTATACGGCCCTCCTAAGGCCAATTGGTCTCCGTTAGTGCTTCGTTTGCTTGTACGTACGTGCTTCGCGACTTGTACGGCTGATTTCACCCTTTGCCTATAAATAGGGCCTTCATCCTCCAACCATTCTACACTTCATTCTCATTTCTCATTTCTCACTTTCTCTCTCACATACTCTCTCTCTACTTTCTCTCTCTAGGTTCTCTCTCTAGTCTCTCTCTCTCTAGTTTCTTGCTAGGGTTTTTAACCCTTGGACTAGTGAGAAGATTAGTGGGGGAATCCTTTTCTTTACTTTTAGATTAGTTATGTAATAAGTTAGTAGAGGCTAGCTTATGTAATGCTCGGATTTTATGAAGAAATACAAGTTTTATTATGCTCACAATTCGTATCGGTATTATCTACCCTTCCTATTATTAATTTGACATAATGTTCTTGTTTGATGTTTGTGATTTATTAATATTTGAAATGTTTATTGATATGCTTTGTAATTAGTTGCTTGTATGTTTGCCATGATTTAAATAGTAATGATGATGTTACTTCAAATATATGATATTGGGATAACATCATTATGAAACAACGGAGGTAACGTTATACGGCTTTCATTTGTATAGCGCCGGAAACATCACTAATGTGTGGAGTACGGAACGTGGAAGCTATGAAAGTCGTGGGCACAATCCGTTGTGGAATAATGTTCCCGATTATTATATAAATGGGAGTTGTTTTACTTTGTTATCAGTCTAAACTTATCCTGAATATAGACTTTATCGTTCACCCTTTCCAGTCTTTCACGTGACTATTGCCCTTAGGATAGGACTTTGCAAACCCGAATACTACGTAAACATAGTTATCTGTGCTACAGTATGAAGCTATGAGACTCCGTTAAATGGCACTGTACTTCGTATAGCGTTGGAAACACCTCGTGTGGAGTACAAATACATGGAAGCTACGGAAATGCCGTAGGATCATCTCATCGTGGATTACCTAGAAGTCACCCTTCTAGAACATGGTCTAGGATACATAAAGCCGTGGAAATGCTAAACCTTAAAAGTACTATACACCGTGAGTATATTTAGATATATACAAGCTGTGGAAATACTTAATGCAGTGTACACTGTGAGTATACCTAACGATGAACGACTGATTGTAAAGGAGGGTCTAATTCAAGACGGAAGTATTTGAGCTTAACTAATAGAATATGAGTTTTGAAAAGAAAGCAAGGAGTCGGCTGTATTCCCAGATGCTTAAACCCTTTAACTCTTCATAACCGATAGTTTAGAATAACATAGTTAAATAACCAGTACACATTTAGATGACACATTTAGGTTTAGGTGTTAAGAAAGGTCAGAGTATCCTTAATGGCAGTTTGTTACCTCATGCATGCACCCCGGAGTTATCTCCAGAGACTCACTATTCCGTAATAGGGTAGTTGAGCAAGGGTCACTGTACCGTCACAAGGGCAGTGTTGGGGGGTTGACCAACCTGTTCTGATCAGAATCACCATAGCCTAGATACTCAGTGACATACTAATTTAGAACCGGAACTAAATAAGTAGGGTCCTAGTGTTTACACCTAAGTTTATTTTTTTGTCAACTGAATGTGTCCCCATATAATCATCATCTCTGCACATACACTATCCTAAATCATGGTGAACCACGTCTTTGTTATCCTTAGGTGTTACATATGCTAGTCTCCCTTTACTTTTATGCTTTATAAGTTTTAGTAGTTTAACTAAGATAAAAACCAAAAACAATCACCTATCCACTTATTCAAACCCTAGCTTGAAAGTTAGTTTATCGGAACGAGCTCTGTTTCAATTCTACCGTCGTGAGGAACGACCCTGGATCATCCTTACCGCATACTCGTATCAAGGTATTCGTACCAGTACCAGTAGGTAGTACGGAGGTTTAGGCTCCCCCGACTATTATAAATTTAAAAATACCACCTGACGCCGCGCCTAGTGGAAAGGTCTGCAACGATATGAAGCAATTCCTGAACTGATCGCTGGGTGCGCGTCAAAAGCCCAACTAGTTAATACGCGTAGTACTACGATTCATAAGTATTACAATTATGTACAAAACAATTGGAACAAACGCGGCAAAAATATACGACTGTTGGTGAACAAAATTATTTAATAAAACGAAATTATTAAATAACATTAACGATTATTAAATATTATGTTGATAATATTTACAAGTATTTCGTAACGAAAAACATTTATTATGTAAAAACAGAAACAAAATAAAGTTTAGGATTTTATAAACTCAACTAGATTAGTTTTATAAATATCTCAAATAAAAATATAATGGAATGCGTATTTAAAAATTTATATTTAAAATATCTTAACATTTAACGATCGGGTAAACGAACACGGGTAAATACCACAAAGTTTGGGACAAAGTCCCCTCCCCATTTTGGATTCCCCAAAACCGGCTCCCCCTCCCCATTTCCCTTTCATTTTCATTTCACACTCTCTCTCTCTCTACCTCCCTTTTCTCTCCATCTTCTCACTAAAAACCAACAAAAATCAACAAAAACTACACCAAAAACGCAATACATCATCAAGCCCATTTAGAGAAAAACATTCACGAGATCACGATCTACATTTCTACCTTTTCGGAATTCAAAATCGACACGCGTAAGTTTCTGACACTTTTCGAAAACTCTTAGATTTCGGTTTTTTGTTTGATATTTCATGTTTAAAATACTTAATATACCATGTATTAGTTTTATATTAACTTATTATGTCCAAAAACACCATTAAAAACGCTTTAAAAGTCGAATTTTGCACAAAATCGCGAACAGCGAGTTTCGCGAGTTGAGATTCAATCTCAACTAGCGGGGCGAACTCGACCCGCGGATCTCAAATCGACTCGCGGATCTTGACTCGACTCGCGGAACTCAACTTGCAGAACTCAACTTGCAGAACTCAACTTGCAGAGCTCAACTTGCATAACTCAACTTGCAGAACTCAACCAGCAGAACTCAACTTGCGAAACTCAACTTGCGAAACTCAACTTGCAAATCATTTTTCCCCTAAGTGTCGAACTTAACCGGAAACGAATACTTACACACGATACGATATACGAACTGTACAGACATTTCAAACAAACTTATTTTATTGAAATCATGATTTCAAACTAGTACCAACGAGTCTTATACATTTTCACAACTGCGAAATACAAACGTAAACGTTAAACAAACACTTTGGACATAATTTAGTTGCGTGAACACTACCATGGATGGTCAAACTTAGACATCCACGCACTTATTTAATCTCATACGTTTAGGGCGTTAGGAGATTCGGGACCATACTTGGGCTTAGGTTTGCTAGCACTCGCACGTTACTTAACTCAACAGGTGAGTTCACAGCCCCTACTTTTACTGTTTTAACTGCTTTTGAACAAGGGTGGAAAACATAGTCAACGTTTTTGCTACGTGAGCAAACTTTTATATATAACGGTTGTGATATACATTGTGCTAACTATTTGTGACTTCGATCAAACGATTATGACTTTTATTTATGAAAGGGTATTTCATACAATAATTATTATCAACTTGTGAAATTCAACTTGGTATCTTACCGGAGAACGACCGGTACAATTTGTATCTAGCTGGAGAACGACCAGCCGTGTAACTTTTCGGAGAACGACCGACACTAACTTGGTATCTTACCGGAGAACGACCGGTACTAACAGTGTAACTCGCCGGAGAACGACCGGTGCTAACTTGGTAACTTACCTGAGAACGACCGGTACTTTTATGTGAACGCTGGAGAACGACCATCAACGTATTTAAACTAATTGAACAACTAATGGGTCCTACTGACATGGACCAGATCCTACTAACTTGGATCAGGGATACTGACTTTCCCTACTACACTGGTTTTACCCTTCTGACTTGGGTACTCGATCCTACTGACTTGGATCAGGGATATTGACTTTCCCTACGATTATGGTTTTACCCTTCTGACTTGGGTACTTGGATCCTACTGACTTGGATCAGGGATACTGACTTTCCCACGAGACAACTATAGGATACAGACATTCCTACAAAGACAACCATTAGGATACTGACATTCCTACGAAAACAACTATAGGATACTGACATTCCTACGAAAGATCAACTAATAGGATACTGACGTTCCTACGAAACATCAACTAATAGGATACCGACATTCCTACGAAACATCAACTAATAGGATACTGACATTCCTACGAAACATCAACTATTAGGATATTGACATTCCTACGAAAGACAACTATTAGGATACTGGCATTCCTACTATAACTGGTACTGAACCTTGGGCAACATCCCAACAAAACATACATAGAACTAGGATACGAACTTTCCTACGAACAACTACTTTTAAAACGTATCTGGTTTAACGATCAACTATTACAAACATAAAACCTGTGAATTCACTCAACCTCGTTGTTGACTTTTACTATGTTTTTCAGGGAATTAGCTGCGCACGTAAGAACCGCCTGCACACATGGAACTTAGGCGACCCGTGAAGCTTTAGGATGCCAACTTTTGACAACCGGATTTCTTTTATATAACTAAAACTGTTTAGTCATATTTACGAAATCTACTTTTGTAACTTATATACTTTTACATTCGTACGATTTGATGAATCGTAAACTTTGTAACTAATACTTTTGGCATCTTAATATATGTTTGGTTGTAATCATAAGCTCTGATACGTATGCATGTACATTGTATATGTGGCATCCCCAGCTTATACCAATGCTTCCGCTAAACGAATTTGGGGGTGTTACAGATTGGTATCAGAGCCATTGGTTATTATGAACTAGATTTCTTAGGTGACTTAGAGACCTTAGAGACCTAGACTATAGTCTTGGCTAGAACACATTTGCATACGACTAAACTATCGTTACGACACATCGGCATACGCGAACCAGCCGACCGACACTATCGCACACATATTTCAACCTTTCTATGGTATGGTTGACTCGCTTTGAATTCTTCAAACCATGCCACCTCTAACTCATACGTACCTGATAGTATTAAACGGTTGATGAAAAGAAGTATGCATTTAGCATCATATAATGACGCCTGACCAACGTGATTATATTATACCAAGTACATATGGGCGTTTCATAGTCGTGAGATACTTGAAGGGGAAACTTGTCAATTGATAACCTATTTATTTGAAACATCATTCTCCGCATTTTTCACTCTGGCGTTGGCTACTATTTGAACTACTACTCAGTTATGTTTGACAACTATTCGGTCATGTTGACCACTGAGCGAACGAACTTGTACTAAACGCTTAACGAATTAGACCGATGACTCACCAATCGAATGCACGGAGGGAACAAACGAGGATCTTATACGTATTGGAGATCTCGAACCGTATAAACACCACGCAAACGAAACATGGTAGCGTGCTACTACACAATAATTGAGACGGAATCTCACACAATCACTTGAGTGATCGAACCTAATCTTGCGAAACGAATCACGAGTAGGAAACTTTACCAAACCAAAAACCTATGAACTACATTTTGAAATATTCATTTTTCAAATGACTATACTGGAAGGTCTTTCCTATTAATTGTTTACTAGAATGATTTTCTAGAAGAACACGGATTGATGTATCACAACAAACGACATGTCAGACTTTTGACAAAGTTTTCTAACGAAATACCTAATGAGGAGTTTTTCAAACGATTTATGCGGGACAACGTTCAACCACGTATACCCGACATAAATTTACTCATTGATCACGAATTGATCACTATTTGACTGAATGTCAACGATTTACACAAACTTGTTTATAATTAAACAACGAACGAGTTACAATCAAACTTATCAACTGTGTCCAAACAAACGTTTTGTCATGATTTGACCTCAACCGGGACAGCAAACTGAACACTTCGAACCGTCAACTGTTTTGACAACTGTTTATCATTTCGAACTACAACCACAACGTTTACGCTCCGACAGCACCCGGACGCGCGTACATTCTCAGAACTAAGGATACACAACAGGGTTCCTACGTTGACATCAATATGTCTTAGTAAACTATTACTACGCTTTAACGTTACACCATTCGAATGTCGATTCGAACTTAACGCTTGGTAAACTTTGACCACTTAACGAACACGTAACTTATCGAACTATACGACGAGTATATATGGGCTATTGTACCCTTCTGTCAACTTAGAGCGCCACATAAACTGCTACTACTATCGAAACATACAAAACTATACCAAGGGTATGCTGAAACTGTTAGAACTTTATGGCAACTTAGAGCTCCACGTAAACTATTCTCGTCGTTGACGACACGCCTTTTCGGAAAACATACGCGACAGGCGTTCCGACTTGATTTTTAAATCTCGGGACGAGATTTCTCTAACATGGGGAGAATGTGACACCCCGCAATTTCGACATAATTATAAACGTAATTAGCACACAATTCAAGGCTAATTCCCTACTTGAGTGAATTCACAACACATTTTAGAGGTAAGTCTAGCAAATCACAACTAGTTAATACGCGTAATACTACGATTCATAAGTATTACAATTATGTACAAAACAATTGGAACAAACGCGGCAAAAATATACGACTGTTGGTGAACAAAATTATTTAATAAAACGAAATTATTAAATAACATTAACGATTATTAAATATTATGTTGATAATATTTACAAGTATTTCGTAACGAATAACATTTATTACGTTAAAACTGAAACAAAATAAAGTTTAGGATTTTATAAACTCAACTAGATTAGTTTTATAAATATCTCAAATAAAAATATAATGGAATGCGTATTTAAAAATTTATATTTAAAATATCTTAACATTTAACGATCGGGTAAACGAACACGGGTAAAATATCACAAAGTTTGGGACAAAGTCCCCTCCCCATTTTGGATTCCCCAAAACCGGCTCCCCCTCCCCATTTCCCTTTCATTTTCATTTCACACACTCTCTCTCTACCTCCCTTTTCTCTCCATCTTCTCACTAAAAACCAATAAAAACCAACAAAAACTACACCAAAAACGCAATACATCATCAAGCCCATTTAGAGAAAAACATTCACGAGATCACGATCTACATTTCTACCTTTTCGGAATTCAAAACCGACACGCGTAAGTTTCCGACACTTTTCGAAAACTCTTAGATTTCGGTTTTTTGTTTGATATTTCATGTTTAAAATACTTAATATACCATGTATTAGTTTTATATCAACTTATTATGTCCAAAAACACCATTAAAAACGCTTTAAAAGTCGAATTTTGCACTATAATCGCGAACAGCGAGTTTCGCGAGTTGAGATTCAATCTCAACTCGCGGGGCGAACTCGACTCGCGGATTTCAACTCGACTCGCGGATCTCGACACGACTCGCGGAACTCAACTTGCAGAACTCAACTTGCAGAACTCAACTTGCAGAACTCAACTTGCGAAACTCAACTTGCGAAACTCAACTTGCGAAACTCAACTTGCAAATCATTTTTCCACTTAGTGTCGAACTTAACCGGAAACGAATACTTACACACGATACGATATACGAACTGTACAGACATTTCAAACAAACTTATTTTATTGAAATCATGATTTCAAACTAGTACCAACGAGTCGTATAGATTTTCACAACTGCGAAATACAAACGTAAACGTTAAACAAACACTTTGGAAATAATTTAGTTGCGTGAACACTACCATGGATGGTCAAACTTAGACATCCACGTACTTATTTAATCTCATACATTTAGGGCGTTAGGAGATTCTGGACCATACTTGGGCTTAGGTTTGCTAGCACTCGCACGTTACTTAACTCAACAGGTGAGTTCACAGCCCCTACTTTTACTGTTTTAACTGCTTTTGAACAGGGGTGGAAAACATAGTCAACGTTTTTGCTACGTGAGTAAACTTTTATATATAACGGTTGTGATATACATTGTGCTAACTATTTGTGACTGCGGTCAAACGATTATGACTTTTATTTATGAAAGGGTATTTCATACAATAATTATTATCAACTTATGAAATTCAACTTGGTATCTTACCGGAGAACGACCGGTGAAATTTTATCTAGCTGGAGAACGACCAGCCGTGTAACCTGTCGGAGAACGACCGACACTAACTTGGTATCTTACCCGAGAACGACCGGTACTAACAGTGTTACTCGCCGGAGAACGACCGGTGCTAACTTGGTAACTTACCGGAGAATGACCGGTACTTTTATGTGAACGCTGGAGAACGACCATCAACGTATTTAAACTAATTGAACAACTAATGGGTACTACTGACATGGACCAGATCCTACTAACTTGGATCAGGGATACTGACTTTCCCTACTACACTGGTTTTACCCTTCTAACTTGGGTACTCGATCCTACTGACTTGGATCAGGGATACTGACTTTCCCTACGATTATGGTTTTACCCTTCTGACTTGGGTACTTGGATCCTACTGACTTGGATCAGGGATACTGACTTTCCCACGAGACAACTATAGGATACTGAAATTCCTACAAAGACAACCATTAGGATACTGACATTCCTACGAAAACAACTATAGGATACTGACATTCCTACGAAAGATCAGCTAATAGGATACTGACATTCCTACGAAACATCAACTAATAGGATACTGACATTCCTACGAAACATCAACTAATAGGATACTGACATTCCTATGAAACATCAACTATTAGGATACTGGCATTTCTACTATAACTAGTACTGAACCTTGGGCAACATCCCAACAAAACATACTTAGAACTAGGATACGAACTTTCCTACGAATGACTACTTTTGAAACGTATCTGGTTTAACGATCAACTATTACAAACATAAAACCTGTGAATTCACTCAACCTCGTTGTTGACTTTTACTATGTTTTTCAGGAAATTAGCTGCGCACGTAAGAACCACCTGCACACATGGAACTTAGGCGACCCGTGAAGCTTTAGGATGCCAACTTTTGACAACCGGATTTCTTTTATATAACTAAAACTGTTTAGTCATATTTACGAAATCTACTTTTGTAACTTATATACTTTTACATTCGTACGATTTGATGAATCGTAAACTTTGTAACTAATACTTTTGGCATCTTAATATATGTTTGGTTGTAATCATAAGCTCTGATACGTATGCATGTACATTGTATATGTGGCACCCCTAGCTTATACCAATGCTTCCGCTAAACGAATTTGAGGATGTTACAGATTGGTATCAAAGCCATTGGTTATATCTAGAGATGAGCAAAGACCAGATAAAACTGGTTTTCAGTCCAGTTCAAAAAAGTCCATTTTTTTAACAGAAAATTAAAAACCAGTCTTTTCTAGGACTAGTCAAGTTTCAGTCCAGTTTTTTGCTAGTTTTGCCAGTTTTTCTTAGAATTTCAGTCCAGTCCCAGTCCAGTTTCAGTCATTTCCAGTCTTTTTTTTCATGGTCAATAATTTTGTCAATAGTTACAATAAAATTTTAAAACCAATAGAAAAAATCAATAAATGTGAAGTACGATTAAATTAAAATGTATATAATTGAAATTGTTGATGTGAAAATAAATAAAAGTTTATAAATAAAGAAATAAAAATGTATCAAATACAATTTGACCTAAATTTAAAATTTATAAGGAAAGAAAAAAGTTAATACAATAAATAAACATAAATAGCTTATAATACATTTCAATCTTTTTGCCAGTTTTAAGCCAGTTTCAGTCTTTAACCAGTTTAAACTGATTTCAGTCCAGTTTTTAACTAGTCTTCTGACTGAAAAGTAGGACTGAATTAGGACTGTCAGGCAGTCCTAGGACCAGTTCAGTCTTTTTCCCAGTCCAGTTTTTCTAGGACCGGTCCCAGTCCGGTTCAGGACCAGTTTCAGTCTTAGACTGTTTTGCTCATCCCTAGTTATAGCGAACTAGATTTCTTAGGTGACTTAGAGACCTTAGAGACCTAGACTATAGCCTTGGCTAGAACACACATGCATACACACATTTTCATACGACTAAACTATCGTTACGACACATCGGCATACGCGAACCAACCGACCGACACTATCGCACATATATTTCAACCTTTCTATGGTATGGTTGACTCGCTTTGAATTCTTCAAACCATGCCACCTCTAACTCATACGTACCTGATAGTATTAAACGGTTGATGAAAAGAAGTATGTATTTAGCATCATATAATGACGCCTGGCCAACGTGATTATATTATACCAAGTACATATGGGCGTTTCATAATCATGAGATACTTGAAGGGGAAACTTGTCAATTGATAACCTATTTATTTGAAACATCATTCTCCGCATTTTTCACTCTGGCGTTGGCTACTATTTGAACTACTACTCAGTTATGTTTGACAACTATTCGGTCATGTTGACCACTGAGCGAACGAACTTGTACTAAACGCTTAACCAATTTGATCGATGACTCACCAATCGAATGAACGGAGGGAACAAACGAGGATCTTATACGTATTGGAGATCTCGAACCATATAAACACCACGCAAACGAAACATGGTAGCGTGCTACTACACAATAATTGAGACGGAATCTCACACAATCACTCGAGTGATCGAACCTAATCTTGCGAAACGAATCACGAGTAGCAAACTTTACCAAACCAAAAACCTATGAACTACATTTTGAAATATTCATTTTTCAAACGACTATACTGGAAGGTTTTTCCTATTAATTGTTTACTAGAATGATTTTCTAGAAGAACACGGATTGATGTATCACAACAAACGACATGTCAGACTTTTGACAAAGTTTTCTAACGAAATACCTAACGAGGAGTTTTTCAAACGATTTATGCGGGACAACGTTCAACCACGTATACCCGACATAAATTTACGAATTGATCACGAATTGATCACTATTTGACTGAATGTCAACGATTTACACAAACTTGTTTATAATTAAACAACGAACGATTTACAATCAAACTTATCAACTGTGTCCAAACAAACGTTTTGTCATGATTTGACCTCAATCGGGACAGCAAACTGAACACTTCGAACCGTCAACTGTTTTGGCAACTGTTTATCATTTCGAACTACAACCACAACATTTACGCTCCGACAGCACCCGGACGCGCGTACATCCTTTGAACTAAGGATACACAACAGGGTTCCTACGTTGACATCAATATGTCTTAGTAAACTATTACTACGCTTTAACGTTACACCATTCGAATGTCGATTCGAACTTAACGCTTGGTAAACTTTGACCACTTAACGAACACGTAACTTATCGAACTATACGACGAGTATACATGGGCTATTGTACCCTTCTGTCAACTTAGAGCGCCACATAAACTGCTACTACTATCGAAACATACAAAACTATACCAAGGGTATGCTGAAACTTTTAGAACTTTATGGCAACTTAGAGCGCCACGTAAACTATTATCGTCGTTGACGACACGCCTTTTCGGAAAACATACGCGACGGGCGTTCCGACTTGATTTTTAAATCTCGGGATGAGATTTCTCTAACATGGGGAGAATGTGACACCCCGCAATTTCGACATAATTATAAACGTAATTAGCACACAATTCTAGGCTAATTCCCTACTTGAGTCGATTCACAACACATTTTAGAGGTAAGTCTGGCAAAGCCCAACTAGTTAGTACGCGTAGTACTACGATTCATAAGTATTACAATTATGTACAAAACAATTGGAACAAACGCGGCAAAAATATACGACTGTTGGTGAACAAAATTATTTAATAAAACGAAATTATTAAATAACATTAACGATTATTAAATATTATGTTGATAATATTTACAAGTATTTCATAACGAATAACATTTATTACGTAAAAACTGAAACAAAATAAAGTTTAGGATTTTATAAACTCAACTAGATTAGTTTTATAAATATCTCAAATAAAAATATAATGGAATGCGTATTTAAAAATTTATATTTAAAATATCTTAACATTTAACGATCGGGTAAACGAACACGGGTAAAATACCACCAAGTTTGGGACAAAGTCCCCTCCCCATTTTGGATTCCCCAAAACCGGCTCCCCATCCCCATTTCCCTTTCATTTTCATTTCACACTCTCTCTCTCTCTACCTCCCTTTTCTCTCCATCTTCTCACTAAAAACCAACAAAAATCAACAAAAACTACACCAAAAACGCAATACATCATCAAGCCCATTTAGAGAAAAACATTCACGAGATCACGATCTAGATTTCTACCTTTTCGGAATTCAAAACCGACAAGCGTAAGTTTCCGACACTTTTCGAAAACTCTTAGATTTCGGTTTTTTGTTTGATATTTCATGTTTAAAATACTTAATATACCATGTATTAGTTTTATATCAACTTATTATGTCCAAAAACACCATTAAAAACTCTTTAAAAGTCAAATTTTGCACAAAAATCGCGAACAGCGAGTTTCGCGAGTTGAGATTCAATCTCAACTCGCGGGGCAAACTCGACTCCCGGATCTCAACTCGACTCGCGGATCTCGACTCGACTCGCGGAACTCAACTTGCAGAACTCCACTTGCAGAACTCAACTTGCAGAACTCAACTTGCAGAAATCAACTTGCAGAACTCAACTTGCAGAACTCAACTTGCGAAACTCAACTTGCAAATCATTTTTCCACTAAGTGTCGAACTTAACCGGAAACGAATACTTACACACGATACGATATACGAACTGTACAGACATTTCAAACAAACTTATTTTATTCAAATCATGATTTCAAACTAGTACCAACGAGTCGTATACATTTTCACAACTGCGAAATACAAACGTAAACGTTAAACAAACACTTTGGACATAATTTAGTTGCGTGAACACTACCATAGATGGTCAAACTTAGACATCCACGTACTTATTTAATCTCATACGTTTAGGGCGTTAGGAGATCCGGGACCATACTTGGGCTTAGGTTTGCTAGCACTCGCACGTTACTTAACTCAACAGGTGAGTTCACAGCCCCTACTTTTACTGTTTTAACTGCTTTTGAACATGGGAGGAAAACATAGTCAACGTTTTTGCTACGTGAGAAAACTTTTATATATAACGGTTGTGATATACATTGTGCTAACTATTTGTGACTGCGGTCAAACGATTATGACTTTTTTTTATGAAAGGGTATTTCATACAATAATTATTATCAACTTGTGAAATTCAACTTGGTATCTTACCGGAGAACGACCGGTACAATTTGTATCTAGCTGGAGAACGACTAGCCGTGTAACTTGTCGGAGAACGACCGACACTAACTTGGTATCTTACCGGAGAACGACCGGTACTAACAGTGTAACTCGCCGGAGAACGACCGGTGCTAACTTGGTAACTTACCGGAGAACGACCGGTACTTTTATGTGAACGCTGGAGAACGACCAGCAACGTATTTAAACTAATTGAACAACTAATGGGTCCTACTGACATGGACCAGATCCTACTGACTTGGATCAGGGATACTGACTTTCCCTACTACACTGGTTTTACCCTTCTGACTTGGGTTCTCGATCCTACTGACTTGGATCAGGGATACTGACTTTCCCTACGATTATGGTTTTACCCTTCTGACTTGGGTACTTGGATCCTACTGACTTGGATCAGGGATACTGACTTTCCCACGAGACAACTATAGGATACTGACATTCCTACAAAGACAACCATTAAGATACTGACATTCCTACGAAAACAACTATAGGATACTGACATTCCTACGAAACATCAACTAATAGGATACTGACATTCCTACGAAACATCAACTAATAGGATACTGACATTCCTACGAAACATCAACTATTAGGATATTGACATTCCTACGAAAGACAACTATTAGGATACTGGCATTTCTACTATAACTAGTACTGAACCTTGGGCAACATCCCAACAAAACATACTTAGAACTAGGATACGAACTTTCCTACGAACAACTACTTTTGAAACGTATCTGGTTTAACGATCAACTATTACAAATATAAAACCTGTGAATTCACTCAACCTCGTTGTTGACTTTTACTATGTTTTTCAGGGAATTAGCTGCGCACGTAAGAACCGCCTGCACACATGGAACTTAGGCGACCCGTGAAGCTTTAGGATGCCAACTTTTGACAACCGGATTTCTTTTATATAACTAAAACTGTTTAGTCATATTTACGAAATCTACTTTTGTAACTTATATACTTTTACATTCGTACGATTTGATGAATCGTAAACTTTGTAACTAATACTTTTGACATCTTAATATATGTTTGGTTGTAATCATAAGCTCTGATACGTATGCATGTACATTGTATATGTGGCACCCCCAGCTTATACCAATGCTTCCGCTAAACGAATTTGGGGGTGTTACAGATTGGTATCAGAGCCATTGGTTATATCTAGAGATGAGCAAAGACCAGATAAAACTGGTTTTCAGTCTAGTTCAAAAAAGTCCAGTTTTTTAACAGAAAATTAAAAACGAGTCTTTTCTAGGACTGGTCCAGTTTCAGTCCAGTTTTTTTTAGTTTTGCCAGTTTTTCTTAGAATTTCAGTCCAGTCCCAGTCCAGTTTAAGTCATTTACAGTCTTTTTTTTCATGGTCAATAATTTTGTCAATAGTTACAATAAAATTTTAAAACCAATAGAAAAACTCAATAAATGTGAAGTACGATTAAATTAAAATGTATATAATTGAAATTGTTGATGTGAAAATAAATAAAAGTTTATAAATAAAGAAATAAAAATGTATCAAATACAATTTGACCTAAATTTAAATTTTATAAGGAAAGAAAAAAGTTAATAAACAATAAATAAACATAAATAGCTTATAATACATTTCAATCTTTTTGCCAGTTTTAAGCCAGTTTCAGTCTTTAACCAGTTTAAACTGATTTCAGTCCAGTTTTTAACTAGTCTTTTGACTGAAAAGTAGGACTGAATTAGGACTGAATTAGGACTGTCAGGCAGTCCTTGGACCAGTTCAGTCTTTTTCCCAGTCCAGTTTTTCTAGGACCGGTCCCAGTCCGGTTCAGGACCAGTTTCAGTCTTAGACTGTTTTGCTCATCCCTAGTTATAGCGAACTAGATTTCTTAGGTGACTTAGAGACCTTAGCGACCTAGACTATAGCCTTGGCTAGAACACACATGCATACACACATTTTCATACGACTAAACTATCGTTACGACACATCGGCATACGCGAACCAGCCGACCGACACTATCACACATATATTTCAACCTTTCTATGGTATGGTTGACTCGCTTTGAATTCTTCAAACCATGCCACCTCTAACTCATACGTATCTGATAGTATTAAACGGTTGATGAAAAGAAGTATGTATTTAGCATCATATAATGACGCCTGACCAACGTGATTATATTATACCAAGTACATATGGGCGTTTCATAATCATGAGATACTTGAAGGGGAAACTTGTCAATTGATAACCTATTTATTTGAAACATCATTCTCCGCATTTTTCACTCTGGCGTTGGCTACTATTTGAACTACTACTCAGTTATGTTTGACAACTATCCGGTCATGTTGACCACTGAGCGAACGAACTTGTACTAAACGCTTAACCAATTTGACCGATGACTCACCAATCGAATGAACGGAGGGAACAAACAAGGATCTTATACGTATTGGAGATCTCGAACCGTATAAACACCACGCAAACGAAACATGGTAGCGTGCTACTACACAATAATTGAGACGGAATCTCACACAATCACTCGAGTGATCGAACCTAATCTTGCGAAACGAATCACGAGTAGCAAACTTTACCAAACCAAAAACCTATGAACTACATTTTGAAATATTCATTTTTCAAACGACTATACTGGAAGGTTTTTCCTATTAATTGTTTACTAGAATGATTTTCTAGAAGAACACGGATTGATGTATCACAACAAACGACATGTCAGACTTTTGACAAAGTTTTCTAACGAAATACCTAACGAGGAGTTTTTCAAACGATTTATGCGGGACAACGTTCAACCACGTATACCCGACATAAATTTACGAATTGATCACGAATTGATCACTATTTGACTGAATGTCAACGATTTACACAAACTTGTTTATAATTAAACAACGAACGATTTACAATCAAACTTATCAACTGTGTCCAAACAAACGTTTTGTCATGATTTGACCTCAACCGGGACAGCAAACTGAAAACTTCGAACCGTCAACTGTTTTGACAACTGTTTATCATTTCGAACTACAACCACAACATTTACGCTCCGACAGCACCCGGACGCGCGTACATCCTTAGAACTAAGGATACACAACAGGGTTCCTACGTTGACATCAATATGTCTTAGTAAACTATTACTACGCTTTAACGTTACACCATTCGAATGTCGATTCGAACTTAACGCTTGGTAAACTTTGACCACTTAACGAACACGTAACTTATCGAACTATACGACGAGTATACATGGGCTATTGTACCCTTCTGTCAACTTAGAGCGCCACATAAACTGCTACTACTATCGAAACATACAAAACTATACCAAGGGTATGCTGAAACTTTTAGAACTTTATGGCAACTTAGAGCGCCACGTAAACTATTATCGTCGTTGACGACACGCCTTTTCGGAAAACATACGCGACGGGCGTTCCGACTTGATTTTTAAATCTCGGGATGAGATTTCTCTAACATGGGGAGAATGTGACACCCCGCAATTTCGACATAAATATAAACTTAATTAGCACACAATTCTAGGCTAATTCCCTACTTGAGTGAATTCACAACACATTTTAGAGGTAAGTCTAGCAAAGCCCAACTAGTTAATATGCGTAGTACTACGATTCATAAGTATTACAATTATGTACAAAACAATTGGAACAAACGCGGCAAAAATATACGACTGTTGGTGAACAAAATTATTTAATAAAACGAAATTATTAAATAACATTAACGATTATTAAATATTATGTTGATAATATTTACAAGTATTTCATAACGAATAACATTTATTACGTAAAAACTGAAACAAAATAAAGTTTAGGATTTTATAAACTCAACTAGATTAGTTTTATAAATATCTCAAATAAAAATATAATGGAATGCGTATTTAAAAATTTATATTTAAAATATCTTAACATTTAACGATCGGGTAAACGAACACGGGTAAAATACCACCAAGTTTGGGACAAAGTCCCCTCCCCATTTTGGATTCCCCAAAACCGGCTCCCCATCCCCATTTCCCTTTCATTTTCATTTCACACTCTCTCTCTCTCTACCTCCCTTTTCTCTCCATCTTCTCACTAAAAACCAACAAAAATCAACAAAAACTACACCAAAAACGCAATACATCATCAAGCCCATTTAGAGAAAAACATTCACGAGATCACGATCTACATTTCTACCTTTTCGGAATTCAAAACCGACAAGCGTAAGTTTCCGACACTTTTCGAAAACTCTTAGATTTCGGTTTTTTGTTTGATATTTCATGTTTAAAATACTTAATATACCATGTATTAGTTTTATATCAACTTATCTATACTACCTTATAATGCATTTGGCTGTTTTCACTGTTAAGAAAAGGATAATAGAAATTACTAATACACCCCTGAATGTTCAAATCTTCATCTTCCGGACTTCGAAATAGCCTCAACAGCTGTACAAATCCCACTCAAACATAATCTGAAAATTTTAAACCCCATTGGACCACTTTTCTAATATACTTTCAATCACTTTATTTTACTTTATCACCACAATTCAAATGCGCCACCCGTCGATTCCTTTTTCTTTTTTGTGGTAGGCTCCTCAACCTCTATATTTTTTCTTTTTTGTGGTAGGCTCCTCAACCTCTATATTTCGAATTTTAGAAGGATCTATACTACACCCCCACTAATTGCAAAGGACGACACACACATTCTTGCTTTTTTTCAAATAAAGTTCTGCCATTCACACTAAAGTTGCACCCACTAGATGTAAACAAACAAATAAAAATGGAGGGAAAGCATTCAACCCACGCCACTTTTTAACACCCACCTTTCTGTATCTTCCTTTTTTAAAAAAAAAAAGGCTTTTAATTATATCTGGCATTCATTACTCCCACTAAACGTAACGGAGGGAAAGCATTCAATTTACCGGCAGAGGCATTATAAGTACATCAATAAAAAATTAACAGAACCCTCTCCACATAATTACTTTGCCTCTGCAATATCAACACACAACTACTAGCCAAATCAATACACAAAATATATGACTACCAGCGCCAACATGAATTCCGCACATCCTGCTCCTATCGATGCCTCTACAGCTGCGGTTCCTGCTACAACACTTCCATCCATCATTGTCGATGAGGTAACATTCATTTTTTGCCAGCTTCTGCATTTTGTTGTTTGCCATGCTCTTTATAACAATCAACCACTCTACAGGATAGGATGATGGATGGAAAAGATTGCTCAAACCATAAAACCTAACAACTTTCACTCGCAAAATACATACAATGTGAACTAAAAAATGTCTAATACTGAATAAACAAAATAAATCCCAAGTTATACAATGTATTGACATTTTAGTTCTCAATTACCTAAAACGGTATACAATGTACAATCCCTTTTAAAATTTTTGATAAAACAACTACTAAGTCATATATATCATTCATATATATATTTATCGATCCTTAACTTATCTTATATATATCATTCATTTTTCATTTATATTTATTTTTAAGTATGGAAAACCAACGGTCGGTATAAACTACACTAAGGTCTGCTATTTGGTTCTAAAGATTAATATAGAGAAAAATTAGTCGTGGTGGCCTTCTCCCATCGACTTGATTTCTTTAATAGAATCTTAAAGACTAGAGACGCTGTAAATAGATCCCTTTGTCAGTGATTGAGTTTCCGTAAATAGAATCCTTTGGTTTAAAATACTTTTTGTCTATATTTGTGTGTTATGCTTGGTATTTGGTATTTGTTTAATAATAATAATAATAATAATAATACTCACTTGCACATGCCCGTCAAGTCATATAATTGTACTCACCGTCAAAAATGGCGGCTTCTAACGGGTATTTTGAAATTTAAATTTTCTATACGTTTCTACGTCTTTCTACATAGTTCCATAAACGCCGGCTGTTAACGGCTAAATTTTCTCCTATATATTGACTATGAATCTACACTTCGTAAACATTCGCATAACATTTTTGTGCTTAAACACTTTCGTTCAAACTTACAATGGAAGGATGATATATCCTTATACTACTCATGATTGTACACTCAGTGATACTCACTATCATCGTTAACTTTTTTCCTATCAGATATGTGTTTCTACATCATGGGTTCGCTATATTTTTAAGTGTGCTCATCATTTTGAAAGTAAAAGTTGTAGAAGAGCTGCTCGATCAACTCCTGTAATATTTGAATCACTGTCTGCTCAAGTTGAATAAATCTATGGCTTAAAAGTTTATCTATTGTTCATGTATTGACTAAAGTTGTTTACTTATTTATTGTCTACTTTTTGTATTTACTTATTATGATATTAAGATATTAACATGTGTTTTGAGTAAAGTATAAGAATGTTTCAACGATTAGACGACCAAATAAGTTTTTATTTTTCACACGATTAGCACCAAACATTACACAAATAAAACTGTGTATCGGGTAGATAGAAATACACAAATAAAACTCTGTAGTAGTCTGATTAATTTTTCCAATACAAATTATATTGTCGTAACAAAATGTACTTACAAATATACTCCGTATTTAAAAGGGTCATGATACGTACTTTATCAAAAACTCTACGTATACAATGAAGTACTTACTGTTTCTGTATACAAAAAACATTAAAGATTAGACTACTAAAATGTTCACATAATTTCTGTATATTTACTTTTCTAAGATTTATGTATATAATTACGATTTACACAACATACAGTGAAAGAATTACCCGATTATTACTGCACCGCCGTCGATTTAATTAAATCCGGAATCGGAATAAAAACTCACCGCCGTGGATCAAAGGAAACTCACCGCCGTCGATCAATTACATCCGCCCACCAATGCCTTCTCCGGTGTCCGTTACTCTGTAACAATGAAATAATTACCGGATTATTCAACAAATGGTTATTCGATTATTCAACAAACAGGTACTCTGTAACAATTAAATAATTACCGGAATAAAAAATTACATACGCCGTCAACTGCCGTTGATCGAACATCGCCGTCCACCACCATTTCATACCACCTCCGACGATCTGACCAGGCATGATCTTAGCATCCACGATGACGATCTGCGCATACACGATCTGAAACCCTAATCCAGCCAACATCACCATCTTTTTCAACCACCTCGGACGATATGAGCAGCCACGTTCTGACCAACGACGATCACGATCTGCGCAAGTTTTCTAAATCCGCCGTAGCCACCATCTGCTTTTATTCAACTCCTGTTCGGTCTTCGAGACACCGACTTCGTCCTGCACTTCCGTCATCGGATGGTGACCGCCGCCGTCACCCACCCTTTTCAAACTTAATATTCGTAGCCACCACAAAGACCGGATGAAACCATGGTATAATCGAGATATCAGTGTGATCGATGGATCGGATGCTTCATCTGGGTATCTTCATCATTAACAAAACAAAAAAAAATTGGTGAGGGAAACAAAAATCAGAGAGATAGAGAGAGAGACCGACGGTGAGAGAGAGACATCATCTCTTTTTGTTGTGTTTCAATTTTCTAGATTTACATTTCCGTTTATGAAATTTTAGTCTCTTTTAGATGAGCACATATTTACTTTTTATTACAATAATGAATATATGCTTTTTATTACAAGTGGGTGCCTTTTCTCGATTAAACTATGGATGTTGAACAGGTGTAGAATCTCGAAGATATTGTTGTTATTGTACTGCATATTTTATTTGAAATGCAGTGAAAGAAGTAATTTTACGAATTTTCAATTTTATACAGAATGTGTATGTGTATGTCAATCCAACGAAAAAGGAAAAGGGAAAATAGGTGGTGGGACCAAGGAAATGGAAAAAGCAGAGGAACCATCGAATTCTTCCACTAAACAAAAGTGTAACTTTCAAATTCTCTTATGAAATATGGTCCACTTTTTTAAAAAAATTACCTCCGACCCCACACACCCACCTACGCTTCTTTATGTTTTCCCACCTGTCCAACACACATTTAACCCATAAATGATAAATCCACGTGAATCAACTTTAGTTTTGCCTGCAGAAAACAACAATGATATTGCGATAGATAAACATGTATAAAATGAGCGATATCATAGGTATTGTTTCCTAATTGTCATAGATTGTTTTCCGAATTCAAACGCTTCCATGTCTCTTTAACGATTCTTGCTGTCCGAGTAATGTTCGTATGTAAGCCCAAAGCGGGCGTACCATTACTTATGTTACTGTCCAATTGTGAGATACTAACTCTTTAAAACATTAACATCTAACAACTAAAATTGTAATGCTAATACTATAAAATTGTAAGCTAAACATATATATCACTAATTCAATCAACCTTTTTGTATGGAATCTTTTCTCTGTAACTATAATGTAGGTTTTGCCGCATAATTGTCATCGACTATTTTCGGAGTTTAAACGCTTTATGGTGTCTTTAACAATTCTGGCTGTCCGAGTAATCTTCGTATGGAAGGACGACTCCGCCGAAATATTACTTATGTTACTGATCGACCCAAATGTAAGATACTAAGTCCATAAACCAATTACATCAAAGTTAATATAAACATAACAAATTTTTGTTGTTTGACAGAGAGATATAATCACCGCAATCGTCCCACCATTTTTAATCGAAGCGTATCAACGGCTAAATCTGTTAGGTGTTGTGTTTAAAATAAAGCATTTCCAGCTCGAGGCTATAGGGGACGAGGATTTCCGTAGATATGAAAACTACAGTTTCCTACGCGAACGTGTTGAGATGGTAATTACGCCTAAAACTGAATTCATTCCGTTAACGGCGGAGGAACAAATCAACATTAACATGCCAATATATCCAAAGATCCCAACGCTGAAAATGCTTGCTCTCGATAACACGAATCGAAAACTGATGACTGGTATATCTTTATCACTGTATTATTAATTACTAATTCCGCCAACGTCTACTCTAATAACATAACGACCATCGTTATTGTCTTAGATGTCGTAGGAAAAATTGTCAGAGGAGGTGTTGTCAGCTACAAATTTTCTGATGGTATATACACAGTGGCTTCTACGGAGTTGTACATTGTTGATTCATCGTATGTAGAACTACCTTTTAATAACCTTTACGTGACTCCATTCATGTCAAACACCTCACTAACGGTTTCCATCGAGCGCAGGGGTCACCTTATGAAGCTGATATGGGTTACAGCAACGGAGCTACCTCCGTTAGAGCTCGCAAAGGTCATCGAACAGAAGCAAATAATATATGTGAGCCGTGTCAAACTCATTCATCAAATTCAAAGTAATTTTTAACGACATTACAATGTGTTTGTAAACTTATGAAGTGTAACTTATCACCTCTCACTAACCTTAGTATACTGTATCCTTTACAGTTAACATCTTATTGACCACGGAGTTGACTAAAGTCGTGTTCAACCCGGACATCCCGGAAGCAGACGCCATTAAGCTTACGTTTGAACAGAAAGTCAGAAACTTCTCAATGAAGAGAACATCATGTTACATTTAAATTCCTAATTGTAGCATCTTCAAACCAAACCTCTGATGAAACATCGCATTTATTAATATGTTACCAACACTCATTTGATATGTATCGTTGATGTAACTTTGTATCATTACCAACGCATTTATTCATATGTTACCAACATAGTAAGGTAACTTTGTCACTGTATTGTATCAGTTTCAGACTTACATACCTTCCAAAATTTCAGTGCTAAACACTTTTAAAATTTCATTATATATGCGTACTCAATATTCAAAATATATACACTACTCTGACTTTGAATCTTTTTAAAATATACATATTCATTAATTATAGTATAGATAACAATTTCAGAAACATCCGCAACTCTTTGAAACTGCAACGCTTCAGCGAACACCTCATGATCATATATAATCTGATTAGCACTTAACGTGATGACATCGCCTGCTGACATATTTACGATGTTCAATGAATCAAGAATTCTAACAACTCATACCTATACATGTTTTAAAAAATACACAATGACATATTACATCATAGTGTTTTAAAAAACAACTCATACCTATACATGTGAACGTACAAACCAGTGTATTATTCCTTTCTGAATGTTTTAAATTTACTTTATGTTATTATATTGATGTACATATAATTTGTCCCAACGGTATCTGTATGTTATATTTAACTGTAAAGTGTTAACGTATTATCCACTTTTCATACTGTTTCATATATACATTTACGTGGTGAAACCGTGTATTTTATAGGCGATGCTGCACACCTCAACTGATACAACTTTATGCGCTGGTGTTACTATGAGCAAACTGGATATCCTAAAAGGTATGGCGGTGCGTTTTTCGTATCCATGTTAGACCCGAAAGCTGACTCTCTGTTTCTGTGGTGCAGAAAAACGTAAAATTGCAAACAAACAATATTACGCATGCCGGATGGATGGTAACAAGCTAACCAAATATGTAAACCAAGATGTTTCTCAATCTTTACAAAGAGGTATGTACATGAAAAAAAATTATTTTTATATAACTTATCATAACTTAATGACTGTTTGTTTTCATATAACCCTTGTAAAAAAGAGAAACGCAAACAATAGAGAATATCGTGCACGGCAAAAACATATAAGAGAAGTTAATCAAGGAAGTTGTCAAGGGGGAAATATTTTGTCTGATACACCTACTGAAACTACAACATCTGATGTGATAAATCAACGCTTTACAAAACCACCAGAAAGGGTACCTTTAGGAATACTGTCAAGTCGCCAAAGTAATTCATATTATTATGCTAATCATCGTGGTGTCAGCGAATTCACGTCAAGCGCAAACACTGCATCACCGATAAGTGTCCTTGATTTTCGAAACAAAGAAAATATTAGTCCGCGCCAAACACAACCCGGTAATGTTGCTACCTGATGTACCATCATTATTAAGTTGTTCAACCTTTTCTCCTTTGCATTATAATTAAATTGTTATTTAATTAGGCGGCGAAATTCAAATTGGTAATATTCTGCCATTATTTGATCAAGAAGTCGGACCGACGCCTGAAACTATAAACTCAACAACTGAAACTCACAACGGTAAGACACACTGCTTTTATATTTGTTATGTTTACAATGTTATTGTGTATCGTATTGCTAACATTTGCTTCTTAACACAGGGATACCAACGCAAAGTAACATAATGGTACCTGTATTTAATTCGGTCACCGGTGAATCACCAACAGGTGCTAATTTAGTTTGCTTATCTATACCCAGTTACATACATGTTAACTAATACAATACCTTACTTTCAATTTGTATAATGTAGGAGTTCCTACCATATCTGATGACCCATTTGCCTTTGTTTACGCCGGTATCCCTAAAGAACATCGTGTTTTAAAAAAACAAAAACCCTGTGTCCATTGTGGAGCATTGCGAATAAAATTTGAATTCCCTACTTTTTGTTGCATGAGTGGGAAGACAAAACTGGCACATTCAACGGTTCCAGAAGAGTTTTCCGATCTATTCACCTCACAATCTAATATGGGGGAAATGTTTCGTCACAATATACGTGCGTACAACACAAATTTTTCATTCACGTCCATGGGAGTCAATTTGGATGCTTCGTTGGCCAACTCAACATCCGGAGTATATACTTTTCGTGCTCTTGGAGGAATATATCATAAAATCGATCAGTTGGTATCTAGGGATGGACAACCTAGGTATTTACAATTGTATTTTTATGACCCTGAAGCTGAGCTTGCACAAAGGCTCCAATGGCCAAATCTTGAAAGAAATATCATTCAAAAGCTGACACGTGTTCTTTCAACCAACCCGTATGTAAGGACATTACGTACCATGGGTGAGTTGGGACCCCTTGACAACTATAGATTGACTTTGAATGCGTCGGTGGAGCTTGATCAGAGGGTGTACAACCGGCCAACAACATCCGAGGTATGAATATATGATAAATTACATGACGTTAATCAATATACTTGGAGATTGTCTTTTAATGGTACTTATTACAAGTAACACACCATTTTTACTTGCAATGTACTACAGGTTGCCGGTATTTGGGTTGAAGGTAATGACAACATCACTTCATACAAGAGAAGCATTGTTGTTTACGGGAGGTCTGAGTACAGTCAAACTATTCAACCTCATTATGGTTCTTACGATCCATTATCCTATCCTTTGTTTTTCCCATATGGTGAGCCTGGATGGCATCCCAAAATACCCAGGCATGGAGTTTCCATCGACGAAATTCATAATGATGGCGAACATGTTGAAGAAGAGTTAGAAGGTCTAAACTATATCATAATCGCATTTTTGGTATTACACATTTTTATTTGTTTACAAACACCTGGATTGACACATGTGATTATTATGCAATACTTTGTCAGTGTCATAGATAGTTACAAACAAAAATTATTAAAATAAAACAAAATTGTTATATATATATATATATATATATATATATATATATATATATATATATATATATATATATATTTTGATAATACTAAATACGCGTTACTTACATATAAGCAAACCTCAAGTAGTTGTAAAAATGTATTTTTTCCCTTGTACACACTTAATATTGTGTTAAACTCATTTCAGAATTCTTACAAGAGTTTCCCGTTATGCAGAAAACAACAGAAAACAAGGAAGAAAGACTGTAACTATGCGTGAATACTACTGTTACAAGTTTCAAATCCGTTCAACCCGAAATTTGATTCTACTAGGGGGAAGATTGTTACAACAGTTTGTAGTAGATACGTACATACGGATTGAGACTTCACGGCTACTTTTTTGTGAACACAACCAAAAAAAGATAAGAGCCGAATTGTACCAAGGTATAGTGGATTGTGTTAATGCAGGTGAAGTTCAGCCAAGTAGAGTTGGAAAAAGGATAGTGTTGCCTGCATCTTTCATCGGAGGTCCACGTGACATGCGGCGTAGATTTTTAGATGCTATGACTTTAGTTCAAGAAGATGGAAAACCTGACATATTCCTTACTTTTACGTGCAATCCAAATTGGGATGAAATCAAGGATTATTTAGAACCTGGTCAGAAACCACAAGATCGCCCAGAACTAATTGCTAGAGCTTTTCGTGCCAAATTGGAGGATCTCAAAGAACAACTATTTACTAAACAAGTACTTGGCAAGGTCAAAGCATATGTTTATGTCATAGAATTTCAAAAGCGTGGATTGCCACACGCGCATTTCCTTTTAATAATGACCTCAGAGTACAAGATGACTACCCCAGACAACTATGACAAGATGGTTTGCGCTGAAATCCCAGATCCGTTAGAGTATCCCAAACTGCATGAACTGGTTGTGAAGCATATGATTCACGGACCTTGCGGACATTTATATAAAAACAGTTCTTGCATGCAAGGTGACCCAAAAAAATGTCGTTGGAGATACCCTAGGCAATTCAATGAAAGTACAACACAAGGAGATGACTCATATCCGTTGTACCGAAGGAGAGACAATGGAATCAAAGTGGATGTACGTGGAAAACCAATCGATAATAGATGGGTAGTCCCGTATAACCCGAAGTTGTTGATGATGTATAATTGCCACATGAATGTCGAGGTTTGTTCGAGTATAAAATCAGTTAAGTATGTCTTCAAATATGTATACAAGGGTCATGACAAACAAGCTATCCACATCGATCCAGACAAGGATGATGTCGTTGTTAATGAGATAAAGAGGTTTCAAGATGCACGTTATGTTTCAGCACCTGAAGCAATATGGCGAATTTTTAAATTTCCGCTTTCCCAAATCCACCCGCATGTCATGGCGTTGCATCTTCATCTACCAAATCAACAGTTAGTTAGATTCAACGATAATGATACAATGACAGATATCATTTATAGAGAGGGAGATAAAAGATCAATGTTGACTGCATTCTTTGAGATAAACCGAGTGGATACCCTTGCAAGGGAGTGTCTGTACAAAGATTTTCCTAAGACATTCACATGGGACGCGAGCAAACGTCGATGGCATCGTCGAAAAGGCCCGCCGATTAGGGGGCGATTGGTTACTGCAAACCCGGCAGAAGGAGAGCGTTACTACCTACGTGTACTTTTGTCCCACGTTAAAGGGCCTACAAGCTTTGAAGATCTTTACACGGTTGATGGTGTATTATACTCCACATTCCGAAAAGCAGCTCTGGAGAGAGGATTGATAGAGAATGATGACAACATATCACAATGTTTAACGGAGGCCTCTGCTTTTCAGTTTCCAAAGGCTCTGAGAAGGTTATTCGCGACCATTTTGATTTTCTGTGAGCCGGGAGATGTTCGAAAGTTATGGGATGATCATTATGACTCACTTTCTGAGGACTACCAACGACACTGTGAATGTGGTGAGCGAGTTCAAAACTTGGTTTTGACTGACATTACAGGTTTTCTTCGATCTATGGGTAAGATGTTGAGACTTGAGCCACAGCTAGATCTGCTCAGAATACAAGTATTGTGCCGCTGTTAGAAGTACTACCACTGTTAGTAGTTGCCACTGCTAGTTAGTAGCTGCCGCTGTCAAGTAGTTTATCTAACAGTGCCACTGTTAGTGTATAGTTTGTATTTTGTATGAAGTACTCAACCGCTGTTGATAATATACGAGTACTACCCCTGTTAGATATATTGATAACCACTGTTGGTTAGATATAGTCGAATAGAGAGAATTATGGAATAGATATGATTCCATAATAGTTTGATTATGTAAAGGACTCTATATGTTATAAATAAAGATCATGTAATACCTAGATAGATACGATTCATTCTAGTTATTAGCTTCAAGGTTGTAAACCCTAACACAAATTGTGTGTTCGTATTATTATTAATAATATTGAAGCTTTTGGTTAGATATTCTGTTATATACAAGTTTGTTCTTCAAGTTATTAATAAACTATTCCGCAAGCTTATTAATAATCAATCAAAGTAATACATACTAAGATCTCTAGCTGGGATCATCAAGTGGTATCAGAGCTTGATATTACTTTGATCTTGAAGAAGGTAATTAAATTTTGCAGCTTTTTCAACAAACAACAACATGTCTACTGAAACGATGGAAGGTATTCAAGCTACAAAGATCCCCATGCTCAAACCCGATGAGTTTGAGCTATGGCAGACTAGGATTAGACAATACATGTTGCTGACTGATTATATGATGTGGGAGGTGGTTACTAATGGACCAGTTTATACTAAGGATGCAGATGGTAAAAAGGAAGAAAGACCACCACCAAAGACTGATGCAGAGAGGAAAGAAAGAGCAACAGAGTGGAAGGCATTAAGTACTCTACTTTTGTCTATTCCTAATGAGTATCAAAGGAAGTTTGAAAACTGTGAAGATGCTCAGGTTCTTATGCAAGCAATTGTTAAGAGATTTGGTGGTAATGATAACACCAAGAAGAATAAGAGATCTCTTCTCAAACAACAGTTTGAAAACTTTGCAGGTGTAAAGTCTGAAACTTTGACTCAGACTTTTGATAGATTTCAAAAGCTTGTGGGTGATCTTGAGAATCACAATGTTAAGGTTGATAAGGATGATTTGAATAGAAAGTTTCTAAGATCATTAGGCACAGATTGGAATATGTATACTGTGGGACTTAGACAAAGTGCAGATCTTGAAGAAAAGGAGATTGAAGATCTATACAATGATCTGAGGAACTTTGAGCCTGAGGTGATGGCTCTGAAACAGTCCAATGGTAGCTCTAACAATGCTGCTTTTGTGTCTGTTGGTGAATCTGGTAGCTGTAGCACATCTGGTGCTAATGATAATATCTTGGAAGCCTTCTTTGCAAGTCATGTTAATTCATCATTAACAACTGAGGATTTGGAACAGGTTAATGAAGAAGATCTTGAAGAGATGGATTTGAGATGGCAGATGGCTATGATTACTATCCGGGCAAAAAGGTTTATGCAGAGGTCTGGGAACAGAAACTTCACTTACAAGAGAGATGGTGTAGCTGGATTTGACAAGAGCAAGGTGGAGTGTTTCAACTGTCACAAGATGGGACACTTTGCTAGAGAATGCAAGAGCACACAGGCTGGAGGATCTCAGAATGGTATTATGAGAAATAGTTCTGCTCCACAAAGAAGATTGGTACCTGTTCAGAACATCACTTCTGATTCATTGGTTGCACAAGATGGGATGGGAGGATTTGACTGGAGTGACCAAGAAGAGCTTGTAGTTCAGAATCAAGCTTTGATGGCTGTCACAGAAGAACCAGAGCCTTCAGACATTCCATATGAGGTACAATCTAAATTATGTTCTCCTGCATGTAAGAAAATGGTTAAATTTTATAGGGATCATAATATGGTTGTGTGTAATGAATTAAAAGCTTGTGTAGAAAAGAGTCAACATTCAACTTTAGCTATTGAAAACTTAGAAAGACAGATAAAAGCTTTTGAAAAGAATGAATCACAATTTCACTTAGATATTAAATATCTGAATTGGGAAAAGAAAGCTTTACAAACAAAAGTTGATATGCTAAGTGCAAAGTTGGCTGAGGCAATTTCTGATAAAGAGTCAATAAAATTGAAAGTTGATGAATTGGAAAATGCTTCAAAAGGTGTTCAAAACTTAATCAAGTCTCAAATTCATGATAAATTAAAACTTGGATTAGGTTACAACCTTAATGCTGTACCCCCACCTTATAATCATACTTACTTCCCATCTAAACTTGAGTTTGACTTAGAAAAACTTAAGATAGGTGTGTCTGAGGAGGTTAAAAAGGTAGATCCAGTTGTTAATTGTGCTGATAATGTGAATTTTGATAAAGTTGAGGTATCTGATTGGACTGAGGAAGATGAGAGTGATAGTGATAGCTCATCTAGTGGTAATTCTGTGGATGATTGTGTTAAGCCTATTACTGGTCTAGTTTCTGAACTAAATAGTACTAAACTAGAAGAGGGTAAAAAGATGTTTGTTGAGAAGGCAAAGGCTCAGTTAGATCAAGTTAGAAAATCCAATAAATCTAGATCTGGTCTAGGTTATGTGCACAAAAGAGTCAATCTTGAATCAAAAGATAAGTCAAAAGATAAATCTGAATGTGAAAAGTGTGCATGTAAATCAAACAGGTCTGATTTAAATTCTGCAAATGATGTAAATAAATCCATTCCCAGGGGTAATCAGAGAAATTGGAACCAATTGGTTTCACAAAGGCTGGGTAATGGGTTTGAATGTGTAAAAAGAAAATCATGTTTTATTTGTGGTAGGTATAATCATCTTCAACGAGACTGTTACTATAATCCTAAAAATAATGGGAACAGTGGTACAGGACAAATGTTGAGAAATAAGCCTAGCAGAGGCAAAGTTGCAGCCCCTGTTAATGCTGCAGCAGTGCCACTGTCAAAGGCTAACAGAGGCAAGACAATAACAGGGGAGGGTTTGACCACTGTCAGGCATGGTACCTCTGCTGGTATTAAACATTCCAAAAGAATGTTTATACCAAGTAAAGCTACCACTGCTAGGGTAATAAATACAAATTTGAAGGTAACCACTGTCAGACCATTAACCCCTGTCAGGTCTAAAACAGATTGTTTTTGGAAACATAAGAATGCATCTACATCAAATGTATCCAAAATCAATGGAGCATTGAGATCAATCACCTTTAAAAGGGTTGATTTCAAGAATGCTCATGGGAAACCCAAAGCCAAATTGGTTTGGGTTCCCAAGAGAAACTAATATTTTCTCTTTTTATATGTGCAGGGCAAGCCAAAGAGCTTATGGCATATTGATTCTGGCTGCTCAAGGCACATGACTGGAGATAGGGCAAAGCTGCAGGACTTCAAAGCATTTAATGGAGGAGATGTAGCATTTGGCAGCAATCCTAAAGGAGGTAAGATCACTGGAAAAGGTAAGATAAAAAGCAGTAAGCTCACTTTCAATGATGTTTATTATGTTGAGCAATTGAGATACAATTTGCTTAGTGTGAGTCAAATCACAGATAAGCAAAATCCTGTATATTTCACTGACACAGAATGCCTTATACTTTCTGAAAAACTTAAAATACCTGAAGATAAAATTTTAATGAGAGTTCCAAGAAAGGATAATGTATACTGTAGTGATTTAAACAAGATGGAATCTCAAAATGTTAACTGTCTCATTTCTAAAGCTACTGTTTCTGAATCTGAACTATGGCATAGGAGGATGTGTCACTTGAATTTCAAGACCATGAATAAACTTGTTAGGAATAAGCTAGTGAGAGGCTTACCTGAAAAGTTATTTGAATGTAGTGACCACTGTGTAGCATGTCTCAAAGGCAAGCAACACAAGACCTCTTATAAGACCAAGCTTGTGAATTCCAATACCACTCCCTTACACCTGTTACATATGGATTTGTTTGGCCCGACCAATGTAGCTAGTCAAGGGAAGAAATCTTACTGTTTGGTAATAACTGATGGGGTTAATAGACAATTTCGTTACTGTACTTTCCGAAAAAGTTCAATTTAGTTACCGAACTTTTATTTGGTTCAATTGAATTACTGAACATTTAAATAATTGATCAAATTGTTACTCAAGTTTCTAATCATACACATATTAGTTACTGTAGTTTATGAAAATGTTCAATTTCGTTATCGAACTTTCATTTTTTTGGAATAAAAAACGAGGATTTTACACTTGTAAACCGGTTTTGTAAGTTCAGTAATTCAATTGAACCAAATAAAAGTTCGGTAACTAAATTGAACTTTTTCGGAAAGTACAGTAACGAAATTGTCTATTAACCCTAACTGATGATTATTCTAGAATGAGTTGGGTATTCTTTCTTAGGACTAAGGATGAGACAGGTGAAATACTTAAATCATTCATAACTAGGATTGAGAATTCAACTAATCAAAAGGTTAAGATCATCAGGTGTGATAATGGGACAGAATTTAAGAATCATGAGATGAATAAGTTCTGTGAGGATAAAGGTATAGAAAGACAGTTTAGTGCACCTAGGACTCCACAACAAAATGGAGTAGCTGAGAGAAGGAATAGGACACTAATTGAGGCTGCTAGAAGCATGCTAGCAGATGCTAAACTTCCAATGTCCTTTTGGGCAGAGGCAGTCAGCACTGCTTGTTATGTTTTGAATAGGATTTTGATTATTAAACCTCATAACAAGACACCCTATGAGTTATTCTTTAAGAGAAAACCTTTGGTTAGCTTTTTAAAACCATTTGGATGTCCTTGTACTGTCTTAAATACCAGAGATCATCTTAGTAAGTTTCAGAGTAAGGTAGATAAGGGTGTATTTGTTGGATACTCTATTCAAAGCAAGGCTTATAGAGTATTTAATAAAAGGACTAGGATCATAGATGAGACCATGGATGTGACCTTTAATGAAAATACATCTAATGTAGAAGGAAAAGGTCCAGAAGTTTTGTTTGATATTGATGCGCTAACTCATGCTTTTAGATATCCAGATTTGTCTATTAGTGCAGGCACAGATGCAGGTAATGATGCAGGTAAAGATGGGCCTTCAAGCACAAGTCAGACTAAAAAGGATGACTTGCAGTATGTATTGTTTCCTATTTGGTCTCCAGATCCACCAGAAGCATTCCAGTCAGAGCACGATGAACCTTCAGATGATTCAAGTAGGTCAAGTAGCAAAAATGGTTCAAAGGATGAAGATGGTTCAATTCCATCAGATCATCAACCATTTATTTCAAAGGGTTCTCATCCAGTTTCAGAGCATGATTCAGAAGGAGATCCTGAATCTCCAAAGTATTTTGAACAGAGTCCTCCATTTCAAGTTTTGGAAAGGACTTCTTTGTCAGATTCTGAAGCAACTCCAAGGCCTTCAAAAGAAAGAGAAGAAAGAGATTCTTACTCAGAATCAGAGATGGATAATCTTTTGGGTCCTAATTTGGAAAGAGAACTGCTTGATACATCAACATCTAAGTATCTGGTTCACAAAGATCATTCTTTGGATTTGGTCATTGGTAATATTGATTCATCTGTCCTGACCAGACAGCAGTCAAAGGTAAGAGAAGAAGATTTACATACTTCATTATATGTTTGTTTTCTTTCTCAGATGGAACCAAAGAAGGCAGTGGAAGCTCTCAAAGATCCAAGTTGGATAGAGTCAATGCAAGAAGAATTGTTGCAGTTCAAACTGCAAGATGTATGGGATTTGGTTGATTTACCAAAAGGAAAGAGGGCTATAGGCACAAGGTGGATCTTCAAGAACAAGAAAGATGAAAGAGGTATAGTGGTAAAGAATAAAGCAAGGTTGGTAGCACAGGGGTATACACAGGAAGAAGGCATAGATTATGATGATGTCTTTGCTCCTGTTGCTAGAATAGAAGCTATTAGGTTATTTTTAGCTTATGCATCTTATCAGGATTTCAAAGTTTATCAAATGGATGTGAAGAGTGCTTTTCTTCATGGTCTAATTGATGATGAGGTGTATGTATGCCAACCACCAGGGTTTGAAGATCCAACATATCCAGATAGAGTGTGCAGATTGAAGAAAGCTTTGTATGGGCTACATCAAGCACCAAGAGCTTGGTATGATACTCTATCTGAGTATCTTCTCAAGAATGGATTCAAGAGAGGTACTATTGACAAGACTTTGTTTACCAAGAGGGTTCAGAGAGATATATTGTTGGTACAGGTTTATGTTGATGATATCATTTTTGGGTCAACCAGGGATTCTTTGTGTAAAGAGTTTGAGAGTTTAATGCATAAGAAATTCAAGATGAGTTCAATGGGTGAACTCACTTTCTTTTTAGGATTGCAGGTTAAACAAAAGTCAGATGGAATCTTTATTAACCAAGGGAAGTATGTGCAGGATATTTTGAATAAATTTGGTTATAAAGATGTGAAGATAGCTAGCACTCCAATGGAGGCACACAAACATCTTAATTCTGATTCTGATGGAGAGGAAGTAGATGTTCACTTGTACAGGTCAATGATTGGTTCTTTGATGTATTTAACTTCATCTAGACCTGATATTATGTTTGCAGTGTGTCTTTGTGCTAGGTATCAAACCAATCCAAAGCAGTCACACATGTATGCTGTGAAACGGATCTTTAGATACTTGAAAGGTCAACCAGATTTGGGACTTTGGTATGCTAAAGGATCAGATTTTGAGCTTAAGGCTTTCACAGATAGTGACTATGGTGGTGAGAACATGGATAGAAAATCAACAAGTGGAGGATGTCAATTTCTTGGAAATAGATTAGTGTCATGGCAATGTAAAAAGCAGACCACTGTTTCCACATCTACAGCAGAAGCAGAATATGTTGCAGTATCAAGTTGCTGTGCACAGGTTCTTTGGATTCAGAATCAAATGCTGGATTATGGTTTGACTTTCATGAACACTCCTATTTATATTGATAATACTTCTGCTATTAGTATCATTCAGAATCCAGTTAAGCATTCAAAAACCAAACACATTGAGATCAGATATCATTTTATACGAGATTGTTATGATAAAAGATTGATTCATATTTTTAAAATTCATACTGATAATCAACTTGCAGATCTTTTTACAAAAGCATTTGATGTAGGAAGATTTACATTTTTGATAACTAATATTGGTATGATCAATCTCACGTAGTGTTTTGGTCTGGATTTGATACTAACAGGGGTAAAGTATATTGTATGTGACAGGGTCAGGTGTTGCCACTGTTAGCTTCATCATGATAACAGTTGGTGCCACTGTTAGTTTACTTTTGCCACTGTCAATGTATTTTAAACCCCTGTTGTATATTTGTGTAAATTAACCCCTGCTAGTTGTTTTTCTTAGTTTAATATTGCAGGATTCAGCCACTGTCAAGAGACATCACTTGAGCTGGAGATTAATGTTTTATTTGTTTCTTCTTATTTTTGGTTAAAAAAAAAAATAAAAAAAAATAAAAAAAAATTTTCGTTGTCTAATTAAGCCAAGTTTATGCCCCTGTTAGTTCTAAGTTGGAGTTTCCTTTGTCGGATGCCCCTGCTAGACTATCAGCCGCTGCTACCTTTGTTAGATGGTTAGGAAGGGTTGACTATAATTGACCAAGTGAGGTACCCCTGTTGGGTTTGTTTGTAAATTGTGCCCCTGTTGGGTATAACCTGCAGTGCCACTGTTAGTTCTATTTTTAGGGCTTGGCACTGTCATCATATAAAAACTCAAATACTTCACTTTTTCAATTACGCTTTCAAAATTTTCAAAACCCTTCAATAATCGCTCTCGCTTTGATTTGTTTATTGTAAATCACTCTTCGTTCGTTCATCAATTAAATCAATGGCATCTTCATCGTCATCTGATTCTGATCATTCTACGCTAAGTGTTCATTCTGAACACAACATGAGGGCTTTCTTGAATAAAGAACTGGCCGATGAGTATTTTCACCCTATTATTGATTTCTTGAGTAATTGTCCAGTTACTCATGCCCTTACTGTCTGTCCACGATTGATTAGATCGCATATTCAAGAATTCTGGCAGAATGCAAAGGAAGGGAATGTTAATGGCATTACTCATATTCATTCCACTGTCAAGGGTAAGAGGGTAATGGTTACTGAGATTATTCTGAGAGAGCTTTTACAGTTTGATGATGAAGGTGGAATTCTGGAATTATCGAGAGAAGATTTGTTCAAAGGCATTATGGATATGGGATATGAAGGTTCAGGAAAGACAAGATCGGATTATACTTTCTTGAAGTCATGGTTTTGTCCTCAATGGAAGTTCTACATTCATACTTTTCTGGTATGTTTGTCTCAAAAGAGAACTAGTTTTAATGAATTTAGTTCTACTATTGCATATCCTATTATCTGCTTGGCACAGGGTATTAAATTCAATATGTCTAGGTTTATCTTGGATAATATGGTTAGAAATGTAAAGGGTGATACATTCATTATGTACCCTAGATTTGTTCAGCTTTTATTGAATAATCAATTGTCAGATCTGCCAGCAGAGGATAGTGTGATTGTTAGTTCTACTCTATCTTTGAGGACTATTAAGGCTATGAATCAGTATCAGAATGCTTTTTCAAAGAAGGAAACTGCATTATTTTCTACAATGCTAGTTGTTCCTTCTGCCACTGGTGGTGTATTACCAACACCATCTGGACCAAATGATGACAGGCCAACAACACAAGTTGGTTCTGAACACACATCAGGAGGTGGCACCAAAAGAAAACAAGGGAATCTAAAGCCTACCCAATCTAAAGCCAAGAAATCCAAGAAGGCTAAACAGGCTGTGGAGATTCCTGTTTCTTCACAGTCTCAGTCAACTGTTCCATCACAACAGGTGAACATACTTGATGAAAATGTTCATTCTGGAAGGGCTGCCACTACTGTTTCTAGCCCACTGGCAGGGCAGGATAGTGGTAACATAACTCAGACCCAACCAGAGGCAACTATGTTTGATGAACCTATGGGTGATGATTCAAATGTAGGTCCCAGTACCAATAACCAAGGGACATCTGCAGTGGCAGATGTGGTCGATGATTCATCTAGGAGGTCACACTCTAATGTTGATGAGGCTAGTACTGAAACTAGGGTATTGACGATTAATGATTTGGTACATGATGTCAATTTGATCTGGAATAAGTTTGAGAAGGAAAGGGCTTTGAGAAGAGAGCAACAGGTTCTGTTGGTTGCTCAGGGTGAGTTGATCAAGAAACAGAGGGATGAGATCATTGATTTACAAACCAGGTTGTCCATTATTGAAGATGCAGTTGATAAGGTTTTGTTGCCTGCTAAGGAATCTTCAGGCAAGGGGGAGAATAAAGATGATGATCATGAGCAGATGCCTGAAGATAAGAATGATCATGAAGGTGCATATGATTTCAGTTATATGGATATACCTGCTGATGTAGAGATGAGTGATAGAGTTGCTGAGGAGGAATTGAATGTCTCAGATTATGTTGTTAATGAAGATATAGATGAACAGCTGATGAATGCTGGTGAAAATGCTGGTGAAAATGTTACTGAGAATGATAGGAGGATGGTGGTTTATGTTGGTGAAAATGTTGCAGATACTGATACACCAAGTGGTCCAGCTTTAAATGTATTTCCATTAAACAAAGATTTACCTTTTAAGGCTGTGGCTAATCTGTATATCTGGGATATTATGGGAGCTAATCTTGATAGGTGTAAAAGAGTAAGCTTTAGTGATAGGTTGGTGTATAGTGGTGATAGATATGTTGAGAAGATGGAATCTGATGATGTAGAGGGCAAGGGGGAGTTAATAGAGGCAAAACCTGAAGCTAAAGAGGAAGATAGAGTGAAGATTTACAACAGAAAGAAATCAATTCCAAGGAGAAAGTCTACCTCTGCTAAGGTACAAACCCCTGTTAGAACTCTTTTGTTGACCACTGCTAGTAGTGTTTCTACCTCTGCTAGTAGTTTGGTATCTACCCCTGTTGATGTATCTACCACTGTTGGTACTTCAACATCAAACCCTGCTACTACAATTTCAACCCCTGTCATCACAACCCCTATTACTACAACACCTACCCCTGTTAGCACAAATCCAACCACTGTTATATCAACCACTGTTAGCATTTCAAATATTTCAACAATTGTTGGTACACCTACTGTTATTCCAGTTTACACCACTGCTACAACAACAACCACTGTCAGGGCTCTAGAAGTGCCTGTTACCATCAGAGAGCCTACACAAACACCCAAACCTAAGTCTGATTTGCTAAAGATTGATTCAAAAGACAAAGGTAAGGGAAAATTGAAGGAAGAGAAAAAGGTTAAGAAGGTTGTAGAGCCTCCAATTAATTTGGATGAGGCTAGAAGAGCTCAAGAGGAGCATGATGAAAGGATGTTGAGAATGGCAGTTGAATCTAAGAAAAAGGAAGGTCCTGATGTTGATGTAATATTAGAAGATTCCAGTGTGGTGACCTTATCACAGAGGGCTGCAAAGATGTTGAATGATATGGCTGCAAGAGGTCATGGTTTGTCTGCTCAACAGATTCATGGTATGATTAAGAAAAAGGATGATAAAGATGGTTTGGATCCAGGATTTGCAAAGCTTAAGCAAGCTAATGAAGAAAAGGCTAGATTGAAAAGACAAGCTGAGCTTGAAAAGAAAAGGAACAAACCACCAACTGCTGCTCAAAGAAAGAAGGATTTAATCAAAATTCTTGGTGATAGGTATGCACCAAGAAGTGTGCTAGAAGGTTGGGATGTAGAGAAGCTGGAAAGAGCTTATGGAAAATATCAGAATGAGGAGAAGGATGATTTTGAGAAAAGAATTCAGAAAGATAAAATCATGAAGAAAAAGTTAGAGGAGGATAGAAAGAGGATTTTAGAGCAAGTGAGAAGAGAAGAGGAAGAAAGAATTGAGAAGAAAGAGCAAGAGGAGATAGAAGCTAAAGAAAGAGAGCTCAAAAGGCTTTCTGATCAAAATATCAAGAGCAGATGGGATGGAGTACTTGCTTCTGATAATGTAGTTTCTGATTTGGAGAGAGATGCAGAGGAGTTGAAGAAATATATCAAAGAGATGAAGGATTATAAAGAAAATATTCACATCAATCATGATAGATCTTCAAGGATAATTGAATGGAAAGGAATTAAATCAAAAGGTGCTGATGGTGATAAAGAACAGATCAAGATTGTTAGAGAGAATGGTGATAAGCACTACTTGTCATCTGTTGCTGATGTGCTTAAAAATGTGAATAGATTGGACATTCTGGATCTGTTTGAGCTAAACAGTCAAGGAAATAGACAGACTTCACAGGTGATTATGGAGAGAGAGTTGGAGAGATGTCTGAACATGCTGTTTGAGCCTGAACCATTCATCAATTTGTTCTTACACTGTATTGATGCTGTGAATACTTGGAGACATTATATTAGAGCTGGAGTTCATATGATTTTATTCAGAGGTGGAATGTCAATCTACATGCTTGATGAAAGAAGATATGTTTTGGGAACTCAGACTCTGAGAAATTTGCTTGCATCTCAGTTGAAAACTACAGTTATATCAGAAGGAGCTTTTAATGCTTTATATATGGTGCTCAATCAGTTCCATAAAAGAATGGAGTTGGAGAAAATGAAGGAGGAGGAGAGAAGAAGAAAACAGAATCAAACCCAGAAAGATGAAAAGAAAGATGAAGAAACTTGATTTATTACTGAGAATGATCAAGTTTAGGGGGAGATTGTTGAGACTTGAGCCACTGCTAGATCTGCTCAGAATACAAGTATTGTGCCGCTGTTAGAAGTACTACCACTGTTAGTAGTTGCCACTGCTAGTTAGTAGATGCCGCTGTCAAGTAGTTTGTCTAACAGTGCCACTGTTAGTGTATAGTTTGTATTTTGTATGAAGTACTCAACCGCTGTTGATAATATACGAGTACTACCCCTGTTAGATATATTGATAACCACTGTTGGTTAGATATAGTCGAATAGAGAGAATTATGGAATAGATATGATTCCATAATAGTTTGATTCTGTAAAGGACTCTATATGTTATAAATAGAGATCCTGTAATACCTAGATAGATACGATTCATTCTAGTTATTAGCTTCAAGGTTGTAAACCCTAACACAAATTGTGTGTTCGTATTATTATTAATAATATTGAAGCTTTTGGTTAGATATTCTGTTATATACAAGTTTGTTCTTCAAGTTATTAATAAATTATTCCGCAAGCTTATTAATAATCAATCAAAGTAATACATACTAAGATCTCTAGCTGGGATCATCATAAGAGTATCAATGACTTCGATCTACCTAAGGTAACCACAAATATCAACACAGAATCTAATGCTTATCGTGAGGTACAAGACGAATACTCCATAAATGTTCCTGTTGATGACTTACGTGCTCGGGATTCCTTCAACCCTGATCAAAAATTTGCATACGATAATATCATTAGGCACGTTGATGATGATTCTCCGGGAGTGTTCTTCATTGATGGTCCTGATGGAACAGGAAAAACATTTTTGTACAAAGCGTTGCTTGCAGAGGTCCGTTCCTGAGGTCATATAGCGCTTGCTACCGCGTCTTCGGGTGCTGCCGCCAATAACATGCCAGGAGGGCGGACGGCTCACTCTAGATTTAAAATTCCTATTGTTCTTGAAAATAACTCTCTTTGTAACATCAAAAAACAAAGTGGGGTTGCTCAACTACTTAGGTCCGCCAAATTAATCATATGGGATGAGGCATCGATGGCTAAACGACAAGCTGTGGAAGCGGTAGATCGAACGTTACAAGACATTACAGGGGTGAGGCTACCATTTGGTGGGAAGATAATGGTATTGGGAGGTGACTTCAGACAGGTTTTGCCGGTAGTGAGACGTGGCACCAGAGCACAGTTGGTTGACGCGAGCTTACGAATGTCACCTTTGTGGACGGTGATTAAAAAGATGAGTTTAACGATAAACATGAGAGCGCGAACGGACCCGTGGTTTTCCGATTTCCTCTTACGAGTCGGTGATGGAGATGAAGAAAAGATAGAAGAAAACTTTATCCGTATACCCGATGATATGGCTATTTCATTCACCGATAAGGTAAAATCTAAAGACGAGTTGATTGACGCAATATTTCCGTCTTTGCAAACCAACGAAGGATATCCGGATTACATAACTTCAAGGGCGATATTATCAACTAAGAACGAAAATGTTGATGCCATAAATGATAAGTTAATTGACAGGTTTCATGGAGAGGAACACGTTTACTACAGCTTTGACGAAGCATTAGACGATAAGAATGGCTTCTATCCAGTAGATTTCTTAAATTCGTTAAATGTTCCTGGTTTGCCCCCTCATTACCTTCGACTTAAGATTGGATGCCCAATTATACTTTTACGGAATATCGATCCATCAGATGGGTTATGTAATGGCACAAGATTGATATGCAAAAGTTTTCAACCGACCGCAATTGATGCAGAGATAGCCGTTGGTCAACATGCTGGGAAGCGAGTATTCTTGCCTAGAATACCTTTATGCCCGTCTGAAGATGACATGTTCCCGTTCAAACTTAAAAGAAAGCAGTTCCCCGTTCGTCTAAGTTTTGCAATGACAATCAATAAAGCCCAGGGACAAACGATTCCGAATGTCGGTGTTTATCTCCCGGATTCCGTATTCTCACACGGTCAACTTTATGTAGCACTCTCCAGAGGGATATCACGCTCCAACACAAAGGTATTAGTGGAACCCGTCAGAAAGTTCGATCAACCAGGAGTTTACACCTCAAACGTGGTCTATCAAGAAGTGTTACGTGATAGATAAACTCATGTATTATGTCATTCAAGTACACATGTTTGTAATAAGTTAATTTGTGAGCAAAACATATAAAGGTGATTGTTTATTTATAAATTTAGTTGTTACATTAACTTTTTCATTTTGGTATTTCAAATACTAAATTACAGAACGCTGTAATACTAAAATCGTTAACTGTAATGTCATTTGCTCTAAAAGGAAATTCAACCATTACAATAAGTGCTATAATACTGTTATCATCTACTACTTTAAAATGCCACCGTTTCAGTTTACATATTAGTTGATCGAGAAGAGTAGCTCATCTGTAAGTTGAAAACGACTAATAAATTTAAAAACTATCATTAGCTTCTTCGAATTTAGTGGACATGTATAACAGATTAAAAACTAACAGTTTTGAATCAATATACTTTCATTTGTTTGGTGATTGATCATGATGTCGTGGATTTGAATAAAGCTAGAAGTCTACAAAGAGAAGCAAGAGATAGTGGAAAGAAAAAGAAAAAGAAAAAGCTAATGTAAACTTTAATAATGTAATCTTTTACTTTCCCGCATGTATAGATGGATGGTGTTACATGAGTTCAAAAGAGAAGTCCTTTGGAAGTTTGAATTTGTATACAAGTTGTCAAAACTCAAAAGAATCCTATGAGTTGCATTACAAATTACGTGTATTGTGTGTTTTACCAACTTTAGGTATACTTAATTTTGCCTTCCATTTTTAATATCTTAAGACACTGTTCTTTACTTCCATCAAAAAAATATCATCACTTATATTTGAAATTTGAATTTTTGGATTGAGTAATTTGTAAACTCGGGTGTGATCATATTCAATGAAGAGTCCCCCACCACCATATTTATGTTTATGATTGTATCTAATGTAAAGATCATATTCATTTACGTGGGCTTGCCACTACAAAAGCAAAAAATAATGGAAACTCCATTTCTCACACTCACTGGCATCCTCCATATTTTACCAGTACATAATCAATCAACCCGTCAACAGTAATCCTTTGAATGAAAAAACAGTAGAACTTACATATGGTAGACCCCCACCACCATTTTTATGTCAACAGATTGATATTGGTATAGTAGGTGACAAATTCATATGGTAGACCCTATAGAAAATGTAGACATTGACATGGTAGATCCCATTAAAATGAGACAATTTGGAAATCAAACAGTTAAGATTTTTGCTTTTGATATAGATATAGATAACTACATGTTATACCACTCTATAATTTGTAAGGGACCCACATGCTTTTACTTTTCTTTTGGTTTTGAATTTCAAAACCATCAATGCGCCCATTTCCATTCCTAAAGCATACAAACCATTCACATTCCTTTTATATACAGCATATCATACCCAAAATAATAAAAACAAATCATGAAAAGGAAAAAAGGAAACAAAAGTTAAAAGGAAAAAAAAAGGTAATCTTTCCCTCAAAAAGTATCGAACGATATTTGAAAATCCTGCATCTCATCCCTATGTTACCATTCACCTTTTTGTCATTCTCTCCCACTTCCATGTCCCATGGGTTGCTTGCGCGCCTACATTCAAATTCAAATTAATTTGTTACATTCCATTACATAAATTTTTTACTCTATATAAAGAACATTGCATAGCATTCTTACCCCATTTTCTCAAAAGTTTAACACAAAAGGTCAGCACTAAAGCATATATTTCATATATATTCCGGTGGAAAAAAGCATAAGGGAAACGAACGAATATATTTCATATATCATTACAACCACAAATTACAACAGATATTCAAACAAATTAATCCATAAAACCACGAATAATAAAGGACCGCCAAATCCAAAGTACACAATTATCCAAGGAATCATTTCTTCAAGTTCTTCGGTAGAGGCAGTAGTTATTGTTATGATTAGAACTATAATTATCAAAAGAGCCAAGCACGTAAGGGTATTAAACATTTTTGATTGGGATGAAAAGTATGGCTAACAGAACAAGAAAATTAAATTGAATATGGAGAGATTGTGTGGAATATTGGTATGAAAAGAGAGTATGTTGAAGGAGAATTATTATGGTATATATAAAGGCATTGGTTTGGCGTAAATTAGCCGTTGACAACGGTATACTTGCCGTTAGCACCGTATACTAGCCGTTGGCTACGTATACTATCCGTTTGGAACCGTGTTGAAACGCCCGAAATTTTTTTTTTTTTTATGAACAATACACTTTCAGATTTATAATAATGATACCTGTACTTATAATAACACTACAATGGTCCCAGAATTTACAAATAAGAAAATTCCTGAAAAACAGGCAGTACCCGCCGGGTACCACCTTTACCCGCCGGGTAAACGGGAGGACCCGCCGGGTCACCTATAGAATCCGCCGGTTGATTTAATGTTTTGGTAACAGAAACTATTCGTTCGTTTAAAGGATATATCAGCCGCCGGGTCGGGTTCTCACCCGCCGGCTCGTTTATATTCGAAAGGTACCCGCCGGGTACAGGGGTTACCCGCCGGGTAAACCCCCTGCACAGCAGGTCCTGAACCTGTTTAGCTTATGACCAAAACACAAATTTCAAATCATCATATCTTTTAACTCAGACATTATTAAGATTTGAAATTTGGTACACACTTTCACAATAACATTATCTAACTTTCACTTTAGACACTTTCGCAATTTCTCGCAAAATGACCAAAATGACCTTATAACCAATTTTCGACACTTTTAGTGAACAACTTAAATTTTGTTCTACTCCAATTCAGGTCATATACATTTAGGCACTTTTTCATCATGTAATAATAGACTTAAGGCAATTGACCAAAGTTTCATAACTCTAGCCATTCACTTTTTAATCCTTTGGATCAATTCCGATCCATTTTGACACTTTTATCCAATTATGACCCAATTAGACACCCTTTTGACCCGTTCCTCTTTTTACCATACCTTGACACTATAACGACTCTATTTAACCATATATACAAGATACAACTTAAAATCAACCGGATTACTTAATTTCCATAAGATTTCTTTACTTTAACCATAGTAATATTTACATCCATATATTTATAAGTTCACAAGTTCATAACACATAACGATTCGACCCGACACTAGAGTTGACCTTCAAAGTCAACCATCCGATAAACTATACATATATTGCTTAACATTCAAAAACCTTAGTTTGAGGGCGTATTAGACAAGTTCATCAAAACGATACCAAAAGAGAAGGCTTGCACTTACAACTTGCAAACCAATCCACGCTATTCTTCCTTGATTTCCTTATCTTTTCCTTTCGAAGTATTACCTACAATACATTTAAATGATACGAAATAAGCATAAAATGCTTAGTGAATACATAGGAAATCAACTAAGCAATGCAATCACATAAAAACTCTTAAACTATCAAATAGCAAATATAGATAGTAATAGATACCAATTGGATCCGCGGCCCATAAGATACAATTGTGCAATGCACATATTTCGTATTAGTTATTATTTCGTAATCATAACTCTACACTTTATCATCCAATTACATGAACACAATAATGATAACAATAACATGATTATGTGAAATCTCTTGTTCTTAAACAATCCGAAATCACATAACCTTCACCTAATTGATTCACAATGTACTCACCTTAGTCTTGGATGATGAATTCACTTAGCAAAGATTATAATTATTCCAATCCTTTATCACCTATACACATGATACATAATAACACATTTAGATTCTAAAATTTATTACAACTAGTTAGCAAATCACAATTCTTTCTCCCCCACTTTGATTAGTTCTAATAATCACTAATCAAAGTTCTTAACTAATTGATTTCTTATTAACATAACCTATTAATACTCCCATCATCATAATTAACTACTTATAATATTCATAAACTCAATTCAAGAGGATTTTAGCAAAACCCCTTAATTTCATCATAAACCCTACAATGATTTCTTCATTTTCATAGATTAGAATGATTGCTATTAGTGATAGTCCTACTAGAAATCACTAATTCAATCAATCTCATGTCTTAAATTTGAATTAAAGTGCTAAATATTGATAATTCACCAAAACCCCATTACATAGGTTAAAATTTCATAAGAAACACTTACAAAGAGGTTGAAGATGATGATAGAGATGATGAATTCAAAGATTCTGGAGCTTAATTAGAAATTAAAAGAAGAAGATGTATGATGATGGTGAGAGTGGCAATTTTTTTTTGGTTCCTCCCTTACACTTCCTGGAAGATTTTAGAAGAGATATGGGATAAATACGAATTTTACATATAAATCCCTTTCTTTCATTTAATTTACAGTCTAAAACAGAGAAATTCGATTGCGTTTTGTATCATATCTTTTTATTTACTTAATATTATTTTATAAGATGTATATTTCTGGATACACTAAAATAATACCTCGAATATTGGGGTGTTACAAGTCTCCCCCACTTATTCTGTTCGTGTCCTCACGAACCATTCATGATGTACTGCAGGGTAGTACACCATCATCCACTCTTCAGGTTCCCAAGTAAATTCAGAACCTTTACGATGTCGCCATTGAACTTTAACAATAGAAACCGTCTTATTACGTAATTGTTTAACTTTTTGATCAAGAATTTGGACGGGTTCTTCAACATAATTCAACTTCTCATTTATTTGGATTTCAGGAAGAGGTACATAAGAAGCTTCGTCAACAAGGCATTTTCGAAGCTGTGACACGTGAAATGTATCATGAATACCACTAAGCTCATCCGGTAATTGTAACCGATAAGCTACACGACCAACACGATCGAGTATTTCGAAAGGTCCAATATATCTTGGACTTAACTTTCCTCTCTTTCGAAAACGAATGATACCCTTCCAAGGAGAAACTTTTAACATTACTTTATCACCAACTTGGAATTCTATTGGTCGTCTACGTTTATCAGCATAAGATTTCTGTCGGTCTTGAGCCATTTTTAACCTTTCACGAATTTGATCAATCTTTTCAGTAGTCATTTGAACTACATCAGTACTGGCTAACTCACGTTGACCGACTTCTCCCCAACAAATGGGAGTACGACACTTTCGACCATAAAGCATTTGATATGGTGGCATTTTTATAGAAGAATGGTAACTGTTATTATATGAAAATTCTACCAATGGAAGATGAGAATCCCAGCTACCACCAAAATCAATGACACATGCTCGCAGCATATCCTCTAGAGTTTGAATAGTACGTTCCCTTTGTCCATCCGTTTGAGGATGAAAAGCCGTACTAATGTGTAATTGAGTATCCAGATCTTCTTGAAATTTCTTCCAGAATCGAGAGGTAAAACGAGTATCCCTATCAGAAACAATAGAAACTGGTACTCCATGACGAGCAACAACTTCACGAATATAGATTTCTGCTAATACTTCAGAAGATGATGCTTCCTTGATAGGTATGAAAAGAGCACTTTTTGTTAAACGGTCCACAATCACCCAAATGGCATCATGCTGTCGAGGAGTTCTCGGCAGCTTTGTAACAAAATCCATGGTGATGTGTTCCCATTTCCAGACTGGAATATCCAATGGCTGGAGTTTTCCATATGGTTGTTGGTGTTCAGCTTTTACTTGCAGACAAGTGAGACAATTTTGAACATATTTAATGATATCACGCTTCATACCAGGCCACCAATAATCATATTTCAGATCACGATACATTTTGGTGGCACCTGGATGAACAGAATATTTCGATTTATGGGCTTCATTCAACAACAATTTCTTTACATCACTCGTTACTGGTATCCAAATTCTACCATAACGGGTTTTCAAGCCTCGAGAATCATCAACTAATTCAGAGATTTGACCCTTTAAACGTTGTTTATTCAGGTCATTAGAAGATAATGCATCGATTTGAGCAGCTTTTATAGAATCAAACAGCTGAGGAGATACAATCATACTAAAAGATTTCACAGAAAGAATACAATGAGTAGCCTTTCTGCTAAGAGCATCAGCTACAACATTGGCTTTACCAGGATGGTAAAGAATGTCACAGTCGTAATCTTTGACCAGATCGAGCCACCTTCTTTGCCGATTGTTCAAATCCCGCTGATCAAAGAAATATTTCAAGCTTTTGTGGTCCGTATAAATGGTAGACTTGACTCCATATAAATAATGTCGCCAAATCTTCAATGCAAAGACCACTGCTGCTAATTCAAGATCGTGAGTAGGATAGTTTTGTTCATGAGATTTAAGTTGACGCGAAGCATAAGCTATAACCTTCCCACGTTGCATTAATACACAACCCAAGCCCAGCTTAGAAGCATCACAATAAACCACCATATCCTCATTACCTTCCGGTAAAACAAGGATAGGAGCCTGACTGAGCTTTTCCTTCAACAATTGAAACGCTTTAGTTTATTCTTCACCCCATTTCCAAGATACACTCTTTCGAGTCAATTGAGTCAACGGGGTAGCAATTTTAGAAAAATCTTGAATAAAACGACGATAGTAACCCGCAAGACCAAGAAAACTTCTGACCTCAGTGGGGCTTGAAGGAGAATCCCACTTAAGAACTGCAACAACTTTAGATGGATCAACTTGAATACCATGGACATTAATCACATGTCCAAGAAACTGAACTTCACGTAACCAAAATTCACACTTGGAAAATTTAGCATAAAGCTTTTCATGTCGAAGCATTTCCAGAACTTGTCTCAAATGAATTGAATGATCACTCTCACTTTTAGAATAAATGAGAATGTCATCAATAAAAACAATCACAGACTTATCCAGCATAGGACGACATACACGGTTCATTAAGTCCATAAATGCAGCTGGAGCATTGGTTAAACCGAATGGCATGACAACGAATTCATAGTGACCATAACGAGTTCGAAAAGCAGTTTTAGAAATATCTTCTTCCTTTACCTTCAACTGATGGTAACCAGATCGAAAATCGATTTTTGAAAAGAAACTGGCACCTTGCAGTTGATCAAATAAATCATCGATTCTAGGTAAAGGATAACGATTCTTAATGGTCACTTTGTTTAATTCACGATAATCGATACACATTCTGAGTGATCCATCTTTCTTTTTGACAAATAATACTGGAGCTCCCCAAGGCGAACTGCTAGGACGAATAAAACCTTTATCAAGGAGTTCCTGCAGTTGATTCATCATTTCTTGCATTTCAGTCGGAGCTAACCGATATGGGGTTTTAGCAATTGGAACAGCTCCAGGCATTAAATCAATTCTAAACTCCACTTGTCGCTCCGGAGGAAGACCAGGGAGTTCGTCAGGAAATACATCCGAGAATTCATTAACAATAGGGATATCAGAAAGAACAGCAACAGATTTAGAGTTATCAACCACGTGTGCCAAAAAGGCCCGACACCCGTGTGACAACAATCTCTTAGCTCGTGCATATGTGCATACAGGAATAGTTCGATTGATACGTTCACCATAAACAGTTATTTCCTGTCCGCTAGGTGCTTTCAGGAAAATAACTTTTTCATGACAATTGATTACACATTTATTTCGTCCTAACCAATCCATTCCTATTACTATGTTGAACTCCCCCATTTGCATTGGGATTAGATCAACATTAAATTTCTCACTCCCTATTTCGATAACACATCCCCTATATACATCAGAAACTATTACTAGCTTATTATCAGCTATTTCAACTTCTAAGGGATGATCCAATTTAGATACAGGAATATGCAAACAATTACAAAATGAAAGAGATACAAAGGATCTGGAAGCTCCGGAATCAAACAAAACATGGGCAGGTATAGAATTTATAATAAAGGTACCTGTCACCACATCATGTGATTCCTTAGCCTCCTCTGCTGTAATTTGAAAAGCACGAGGTTTGGCTCCTGATCCAGTAGTGGTCCCTTTCTTCTCAGAATCTTTCCTTTGTTGTTGCTGCTTTTTCTGCTCTTCTTTCTTAACGGGACAATCCGCTTGAATATGATCACTTTTGAAACAGGTATAACATAAACGGAAAGGACTAGGGCAATCCGGTGCCATATGTCCAGGCCTCCCGCATTTGAAACATTTACAATCGCCCAAATGTTTCTTTCCACATTTATTACATAAGGGCCACTCACGAAAATGAGTTTGAGATTGTTGTTGAGATTTCTGTGATGATTGTTGAGATGGTGATTTCGAATCAGTTCTGGTTTTCTTAAACGATGATGATTGAGATGGAGCCGATTGCTCAGCTTTTCTCTTACTAGCATACTCAGCACGCTTAGCTAGTAAATCTTTTTCTCTGACTAAAGCTCGATTCAATATAGTTGGAATATCCTTATAAAATGACTGATCAATAGTTTCACGGATTTCAAGATTCAGATGTCGATAAAAATGATCAGTCAACAACTTCTGATTAGAAGTATATTCCGGACAGAAACGAGATTTTTCATGGAAAGATTTAGAATACTCAGCTACAGACATTTTCCCTTGCTCAATAGAAAGAAATTCACCTTTCAGTTTCTCCATTTCCGCGGGTGGTGAATATTCGCTTTTGAACATTTCTTTGAACATGTCCCAAGAAAATTTGGAAGCTGTCTCGAAACCATATGCATCAGTCTTTGAATTCCACCATTCATGAGCACCACCTTTGAGTTGGTGTGCCGCGAATAACACTCTCAAATCATCGGGACATTTGGATAACATAAACGTTTCTTCTATTCTACTTAACCACCTAAGACTAGCAACGGGATTAAGTTCACCATCAAATTCTGGTGGTTTACAGCTTGAGAATTTCTTAAAGTCATAGCTTTCAACCGACCCTTGAGCAGTCAAGAGTCCTGCAGTAACTGGAGGATTCGTCAAGATAGGATGTTGTTGTTCGAATTCTTTTAATTTATCACTCATTACTGCATTAACTTTAGAAGTCACTATGTTATCTACTTCGGCAATTATTGTTGGGCCAAACTCTTTAAGGGCTTGCCCAACGATTTGTTTAATCGTTGCCTCATCATCAGGATTTAGACTCCTATCACCTTGGTCCATTGATTCCATTTACTACAGAGATTAACAATTTAATCAACATATTCCAAATTTCGTATATTAATAGAAGTCTAAGCAATCCTATACAACCATTAAGAACAATCATTCACCAAAGCTATTTTACATTCAAGGGTTTTGAATCACCCATGTGCAATAGTATAATACAACTAAGTTGGCCAGACATAGACATATTATACTAATCACACACTTCTATTCAATTCTCTTGAACGTATCCAACCACAGCAACAATTGTCCTTAAGGTTTAACATAATTTCACATAAAAGATTCTTACAAAAATACAATAAGAAACATAATAATAGATTCACAATAGTTTAAGATTATGCAATCCTAATGTGGATTACGTAATTCTCTTAAACTATCGCTCTGATACCAACTTGAAACGCCCGAAATTTTTTTTTTTTTTTTTTTTTATGAACAATACACTTTCAGATTTATAATAATGATACCTGTACTTATAATAACACTACAATGGTCCCAGAATTTACAAATAAGAAAATTCCTGAAAAACAGGCAGTACCCGCCGGGTACCACCTTTACCCGCCGGGTAAACGGGAGGACCCGCCGGGTCACCTATAGAATCCGCCGGTTGATTTAATGTTTTGGTAACAGAAACTATTCGTTCGTTTAAAGGATATATCAGCCGCCGGGTCGGGTTCTCACCCGCCGGCTCGTTTATATTCGAAAGGTACCCGCCGGGTACAGGGGTTACCCGCCGGGTAAACCCCCTGCACAGCAGGTCCTGAACCTGTTTAGCTTATGACCAAAACACAAATTTCAAATCATCATATCTTTTAACTCAGACATTATTAAGATTTGAAATTTGGTACACACTTTCACAATAACATTATCTAACTTTCACTTTAGACACTTTCGCAATTTCTCGCAAAATGACCAAAATGACCTTATAACCAATTTTCGACACTTTTAGTGAACAACTTAAATTTTGTTCTACTCCAATTCAGGTCATATACATTTAGGCACTTTTTCATCATGTAATAATAGACTTAAGGCAATTGACCAAAGTTTCATAACTCTAGCCATTCACTTTTTAATCCTTTGGATCAATTCCGATCCATTTTGACACTTTTATCCAATTATGACCCAATTAGACACCCTTTTGACCCGTTCCTCTTTTTACCATACCTTGACACTATAACGACTCTATTTAACCATATATACAAGATACAACTTAAAATCAACCGGATTACTTAATTTCCATAAGATTTCTTTACTTTAACCATAGTAATATTTACATCCATATATTTATAAGTTCACAAGTTCATAACACATAACGATTCGACCCGACACTAGAGTTGACCTTCAAAGTCAACCATCCGATAAACTATACATATATTGCTTAACATTCAAAAACCTTAGTTTGAGGGCGTATTAGACAAGTTCATCAAAACGATACCAAAAGAGAAGGCTTGCACTTACAACTTGCAAACCAATCCACGCTATTCTTCCTTGATTTCCTTATCTTTTCCTTTCGAAGTATTACCTACAATACATTTAAATGATACGAAATAAGCATAAAATGCTTAGTGAATACATAGGAAATCAACTAAGCAATGCAATCACATAAAAACTCTTAAACTATCAAATAGCAAATATAGATAGTAATAGATACCAATTGGATCCGCGGCCCATAAGATACAATTGTGCAATGCACATATTTCGTATTAGTTATTATTTCGTAATCATAACTCTACACTTTATCATCCAATTACATGAACACAATAATGATAACAATAACATGATTATGTGAAATCTCTTGTTCTTAAACAATCCGAAATCACATAACCTTCACCTAATTGATTCACAATGTACTCACCTTAGTCTTGGATGATGAATTCACTTAGCAAAGATTATAATTATTCCAATCCTTTATCACCTATACACATGATACATAATAACACATTTAGATTCTAAAATTTATTACAACTAGTTAGCAAATCACAATTCTTTCTCCCCCACTTTGATTAGTTCTAATAATCACTAATCAAAGTTCTTAACTAATTGATTTCTTATTAACATAACCTATTAATACTCCCATCATCATAATTAACTACTTATAATATTCATAAACTCAATTCAAGAGGATTTTAGCAAAACCCCTTAATTTCATCATAAACCCTACAATGATTTCTTCATTTTCATAGATTAGAATGATTGCTATTAGTGATAGTCCTACTAGAAATCACTAATTCAATCAATCTCATGTCTTAAATTCGAATTAAAGTGCTAAATATTGATAATTCACCAAAACCCCATTACATAGGTTAAAATTTCATAAGAAACACTTACAAAGAGGTTGAAGATGATGATAGAGATGATGAATTCAAAGATTCTGGAGCTTAATTAGAAATTAAAAGAAGAAGATGTATGATGATGGTGAGAGTGGCGATTTTTTTATGGTTCCTCCCTTACACTTCCTGGAAGATTTTAGAAGAGATATGGGATAAATACGAATTTTACATATAAATCCCTTTCTTTCATTTAATTTACAGTCTAAAACAGAGAAATTCGATTGCGTTTTGTATCATATCTTTTTATTTACTTAATATTATTTTATAAGATGTATATTTCTGGATACACTAAAATAATACCTCGAATATTGGGGTGTTACACGTGTAAAAGCCATTTGCTACCGCATACTAACCGATAAGATATGTATAATACGCTATAGGAATCGTAATTGTGATCTAAAAGATATTTATTGTTTAAGAGTACACAACCAAAATATAATTTATTGCTATAGTAATTCCATACTTTATTTAAATATATATCTAAATACATATTATCCTCTTCTAGGGATAGGGGGTCATTGTTTAACACTAGATGTATTTTGATTGTTGGGCGGTTGTTCATTGACATTAGGTTGGGGATGGTTAGCTGCTATTATTGCTCGTAGACGTGTATTAATTCTTCGTTCCTCATTCAGCAGAAAGCTTGTGCCACGCCATTGATTAAGAATTTCATTTTGTCTACGTCCAACTATTTCCATATCCTGCCTCAACCTCCTTAACTCATAGTTCTGCCGCTCTACTTGGGCTTGGAGTTCTGTGAATCCATCTTTATATTTTATGAGGTCATTAATCAAACTATCGTATACATCATGATTATGGATTACTGGTTCTGGAGGGGCTTCACTTGTTGAGGTTCCTGGTTGGACTTCTTGCTCCTTCGGAGGTTGAGACCTTGGACTTTCAGAACTAGGTACTTCTTTTAGATCTATATTTTCCATTGAGTGGTTTTTCTTGGTTGTATTATGGACGTACTAAAGAGGTATGATTATCTTAGAGGGAGTCTTGAACTGATATAATGGTATAAGAGTGTATGTACTAAATTTATAATGGTAAGGATAGCTGTGTAAACACTGAAAGCTAAATTTATAATCGTGAGGATAGTGTGCGAAGATCACGTGAATGTTTTAAATAAAATTCTAAATCGTATTTGACATTTTAAGATTTTGTTTCTGACTTTTCGGCCTGGAGTTTGAAAAAAGAGGTAGAAAGTACGTTAATCAATATATAACTATATTAATTAATAGGGTTGTAATTAATTAAAGGAAACAGGTATTTAATAAAAAAATCATTTTACTCATTAACCAAAGCAAGTATTATTGATTCGGGACCCATCTGAATTTTTATCTCCAACATGATTATTTACTTACGGCTGCAAAAAATGTTTTTTACAAAAGTCTACGGTCTACAGAGAATTTTTTTACAAAAGTATACTAAAGTCAGAGAATCCACAGGAAAAGAGATTTCGGATTATTGCAAAGGTCTTAAAGTCTACAGAGATACTCCATTACTGGCCCGCAGGATTTATTAAAGTGGACCTAATATGATTGTAGAAAGTTGAATGATTATTAATCTGATACCGATTATATTAATCCCCATCAACCTAGACCTATACAGTCTTTACACAACCAGTTATTTCATCAATTCCTTACTTTACACAAAATCTCAAATTTTCCTTACAAAACAAAAGTCTCAATGGCCTCCTCATCCGATAATACCAAAAACAACAAGAGAGCATCAAGCCCACCAACATCACCACAACCATCACCCAAGTCCCATAAAAAAAATCCCCTCGAATTCTACAGAGTTTCCAAACATATTTGGGAAAAGTGTACTGCAGAACGATTAGGGCCGCAGAAGTTCATGTTAGACACGCATGAAAGAATGGTACAGAGACTGACAGAAACTGTCAGGCGAGATGAAGAATCTATACGTCAATTGATGGAACGTATAGATAAAAATAACGAAAAAATCGTGGAGCATCAAGAAAAGATCACTGAACTTATCAAGACCATCTTCAGTCCAGACCCTTAAGTCTTTTATGTTCATCTATCATGTATATATTAATGTTTTTATGGGACTTGTCATATATATTAATGTTTTTATGGGACTTGTCATATATATTGTTACTTCTTTTGAATCCACTTTATTTATTTTAATTTAAAAAGCCATGAATCATGGCACTAACATGCTTTCTTTTAAAAATCCATATTCAAATTTTATGACATCCAATAAGATGCTTTACAGAGAAATCGAGAAGACGGTTTTGTTTATAGTTGGATCCAGGTTTTGATTTCGAAATTGTTTGTAAATCTTTTGCAATTTTCCAGATCCGATTGTATGTAACCACCGGATTCTAAATCTGCCTGATTTTTATTCTTTTGCATGAACGTTGCTCTATTGTTCCGGTAAGTTCATACTTCTCAGACTAGTCGTGAAGAATAAAGCTTATGCAGGTTCAGATTCCGGTGCTTACATACAATCGGATCTGGAAAATTGCAAAAGATTTACAAACAATTTCGAAATCAAAACCTGGATCCAACTATAAACAAAACTGTCTTTGAATACAACCCCTAACTTTAAACGTATCTTCAAAATCAAGCATAAATAACCGAAAAATTGTAAAATCAAAAACGAAAAAGAACAAGATAAACTTACATAATCTAGCAGCTTCAGAACCCGAAAGCTTCAAAATCTGGTCGTTACAGAATCCGAAATGTTTTTGTTACAAGAAAACTTAAAGAAAACCAAGGCAGCGACATTTTAGTCCGGTGCGTAGCTAACAAAAATGAAAAACAAAGCCCAGAAAGTTCACCCTCAGTCTCCAACAACCCATCGCCGCCCACAGCCACAAACCACCGTCGGAATTTAGGTGCCGCTCCCTTATATTCAATTTTAAGAATGGGAAAAGAAGAGACGAAAACAAACCTTTAACATGGATTTTTGTATGTTTTTTGTTAATGATTCGGTCGGGTTTTTTGATTGTTTTTTATCTTACCGGAGCTATTGAAAAAATGTGAAAGGAGAAGTGGGAAGGGAGTTGGGTGGTAGGTGAAAAACTCTAGAAAAAAATCATATGGGGGAGGTGATGTTTCCGTGTCTGTACCATTTAGCATAATAATGATAATAATAATAATAATAATAATAATAATAATAATAATAATAATAATAATAATAATAATAATAATAATAAATAAAAAGTAAGGTCGTTCAACAATGAAATATTTAATTTTAAGTCAAGTTCTTTTTTCTACAAAATGAAAAATCAAAGGTTTACTTTTTTAAATGATAAAATAAATAATTACTTAACTTGATATGTTTATTCAAATTAAAAAACAAACAGTCTTAAATGATTCACTTTGATACTACCATACTGCATCTTAACATTCAGATGTGGTTTTCAGATTTCAGACATAAACATCTAAAAAAACAAACAACACCTAAAAATACCTTAACTACAACTTCAAAAACGCTTCATGTTCTGGGTAAAACGTTTATCACACTGTAAAATGTCAATAAATAAATAATGATTTTCTTTTTGTTTAGCCACACCACTTTCATCGTTTTTTAACGTTACCATTTTGTTTATTCCGACACATTACTTCCATCCAACAAATAATAATATTTAATTAATCGGAAAAAATTTAAAAATATCTATTTATTTAACATCATTTTAAAGCAACTACCTTTTAAGTGCATACTTAATTAAACAACTCATAATTAAAGCAACTACCATTTCAATCTTCATAATAATATAAACAAGAATCATAGCAACCGAAGTTCAAGTTAAAGGAAAAGTAAACTATGTATGTACCATTTTTCAAATGTTATTTCACTACGTTGTGTCAGGGGATTTCATACAGTGATGGTCCCACTATATAATAGAAACTGTGATAGTCCCACTACATACTACTTTTTATTTATTTTTCTATTGAGTTTTTAATTAAGCAGCCACAAATCACGCGTGGGACAATGGGACGCCCTTTTAGGTACCATTTTTGGATGAGACGCCCACCTAATTTTTTCAAATTTTAAAAGCTTACAAAACAGGAAGATGTATCCACCTTAATCAATACGAAGTACTATATTTAATTTGCTATTGAGGTTGGCCCCAGAAGCACCGTGGATATGTAGATGAGAAATGAGAATCAAAAGAAAGAAACTTTTGAGTGTTTAAAAATGAGATATGACCCTATCAAGTTGGCAACTTTGTATGCGTTGTTGGTCAATCGGATGGACCCAAAACCCACTTTCAGTTTGTATTTTTTTGGTACAAATTCAAAGGACAATCATCAATGTTGGGTCTATGTTTCTTTATTAGAGCATGCGGTCTGTAAACAATTTTGTTACCGTTTTTCACCCACAACGCCGTCCAACGGCGTTTTTCACGGCGTTCTGACGGTGTTTTTCGACCGCCGTGGTATTTCAAACGTGGTACTTCAAACGTTGTACAAGGAAGACGTTTTAAATTTTTTATTATTAATTTTTTGGGACCATTTGATGAGAAGCTTTTGAAAGACCAAAAAAAAAAAAAAATAATTAAAAAAAAAATAAAAGAATTAATAAAATATTTCAAAACACTATCCACAAACTGTCTACAACACCGTTACCACACCACAGAATTTTACCGAGTTAGTGGACAACATCAAAAACACTGTAAACACAGTGTTACTACACCCCGTGCTCTTAGGTTGGACAAATTGATATTTTCACTACTCAAGTTCCCTACTAATATGTTTCATACTTTCATTCTTATTATGCCATTTTTAAATTTTATTGTAATAATAGTAGTAATTCTATTACTTAATTTATTATTTTATTTTATTATTATTATAATAATAAAGTAGTTTTCTTTACGGCATGAACGCATGATGCTATCCCTACGGAAAAAAGTTGGGAATAGTGTGACAGTGGATAATGATGGAGATACGGTGGATAAAATTGGGAACAAATGATTGCCAATCAAACAAGAAAATCGAATCAGAAGTAATCAAATTCCATAGTAAAAATTGGCATTTCAACGGCCCAAATGATTGCCAACCAATCAAGAAATTGTGAAACTCCATATTAATATCCGGTCACTACTTAATGTTATTTCATTGATACATGACATATTCAATTTGCATCAACTATGAAAATGTTCCTGGTTTGCCCGCTCATTACCTTCGACTTAAGATTGGATGCCTGATTATACTTTTACGGAATATTGATCTATCAGATGGGTTATGTAATGGCACAAGACTGATATGCAAAAGTTTTCAACCAACCGCCATAGATGCATAGATAGCCATTGGATAACATGCTGAAAAAATTGTATTTTTGCCAACAATACCATTGTGCCCATCTATCAAGAAGTTTTACGTGATAAATAAACTACGTCAGTATGTCCTCAAGTACCATCTTTAGAGTATAAAAAACGCCGCCGCAAAGCGCGGGTACCGGCTAGTTATGTCCAAAAACACCATTAAAAACTCTTTAAAAGTCAAATTTTGCACAAAAATCGCGAACAGCGAGTTTCGCGAGTTGAGATTCAATCTCAACTCGCGGGGCAAACTCGACTCCCGGATCTCAACTCGACTCGCGGATCTCGACTCGACTCGCGGAACTCAACTTGCAGAACTCCACTTGCAGAACTCAACTTGCAGAACTCAACTTGCAGAAATCAACTTGCAGAACTCAACTTGCAGAACTCAACTTGCGAAACTCAACTTGCAAATCATTTTTCCACTAAGTGTCGAACTTAACCGGAAACGAATACTTACACACGATACGATATACGAACTGTACAGACATTTCAAACAAACTTATTTTATTCAAATCATGATTTCAAACTAGTACCAACGAGTCGTATACATTTTCACAACTGCGAAATACAAACGTAAACGTTAAACAAACACTTTGGACATAATTTAGTTGCGTGAACACTACCATAGATGGTCAAACTTAGACATCCACGTACTTATTTAATCTCATACGTTTAGGGCGTTAGGAGATCCGGGACCATACTTGGGCTTAGGTTTGCTAGCACTCGCACGTTACTTAACTCAACAGGTGAGTTCACAGCCCCTACTTTTACTGTTTTAACTGCTTTTGAACATGGGAGGAAAACATAGTCAACGATTTTGCTACGTGAGAAAACTTTTATATATAACGGTTATGATATACATTGTGCTAACTATTTGTGACTGCGGTCAAACGATTATGACTTTTTTTTTATGAAAGGGTATTTCATACAATAATTATTATCAACTTGTGAAATTCAACTTGGTATCTTACCGGAGAACGACCGGTACAATTTGTATCTAGCTGGAGAACGACTAGCCGTGTAACTTGTCGGAGAACGACCGACACTAACTTGGTATCTTACCGGAGAACGACCGGTACTAACAGTGTAACTTGCCGGAGAACGACCGGTGCTAACTTGGTAACTTACTGGAGAACGACCGGTACTTTTATGTGAACGCTGGAGAACGACCAGCAACGTATTTAAACTAATTGAACAACTAATGGGTCCTACTGACATGGACCAGATCCTACTGACTTGGATCAGGGATACTGACTTTCCCTACTACACTGGTTTTACCCTTCTGACTTGGGTACTCGATCCTACTGACTTGGATCAGGGATACTGACTTTCCCTACGATTATGGTTTTACCCTTCTGACTTGGGTACTTGGATCCTACTGACTTGGATCAGGGATACTGACTTTCCCACGAGACAACTATAGGATACTGACATTCCTACAAAGACAACCATTAAGATACTGACATTCCTACGAAAACAACTATAGGATACTGACATTCCTACGAAACATCAACTAATAGGATACTGACATTCCTACGAAACATCAACTATTAGGATATTGACATTCCTACGAAAGACAACTATTAGGATACTGGCATTTCTACTATAACTAGTACTGAACCTTGGGCAACATCCCAACAAAACATACTTAGAACTAGGATACGAACTTTCCTACGAACAACTACTTTTGAAACGTATCTGGTTTAACGATCAACTATTACAAACATAAAACCTGTGAATTCACTCAACCTCGTTGTTGACTTTTACTATGTTTTTCAGGGAATTAGCTGCGCACGTAAGAACCGCCTGCACACATGGAACTTAGGCGACCCGTGAAGCTTTAGGATGCCAACTTTTGACAACCGGATTTCTTTTATATAACTAAAACTGTTTAGTCATATTTACGAAATCTACTTTTGTAACTTATATACTTTTACATTCGTACGATTTGATGAATCGTAAACTTTGTAACTAATACTTTTGGCATCTTAATATATGTTTGGTTGTAATCATAAGCTCTGATACGTATGCATGTACATTGTTTATGTGGCACCCCCAGCTTATACCAATGCTTCCGCTAAACGAATTTGGGGGTGTTACAGATTGGTATCAGAGCCATTGGTTATATCTAGAGATGAGCAAAGACCAGATAAAACTGGTTTTCAGTCTAGTTCAAAAAAGTCCAGTTTTTTAACAGAAAATTAAAAACCACTCTTTTCTAGGACTGGTCCAGTTTCAGTCCAGTTTTTTGCTAGTTTTGCCAGTTTTTCTTAGAATTTCAGTCCAGTCCCAGTCCAGTTTAAGTCATTTACAGTCTTTTTTTCATGGTCAATAATTTTGTCAATAGTTACAATAAAATTTTAAAACCAATAGAAAAAATCAATAAATGTGAAGTACGATTAAATTAAAATGTATATAATTGAAATTGTTGATGTGAAAATAAATAAAAGTTTATAAATAAAGAAATAAAAATGTATCAAATACAATTTGACCTAAATTTAAATTTTATAAGGAAAGAAAAAAGTTAATAAACAATAAATAAACATAAATAGCTTATAATACATTTCAATCTTTTTGCCAGTTTTAAGCCAGTTTCAGTCTTTAACCAGTTTAAACTGATTTCAGTCCAGTTTTTAACCAGTCTTCTGACTGAAAAGTAGGACTGAATTAGGACTGTCAGGCAGTCCTAGGACCAGTTCAGTCTTTTTCCCAGTCCAGTTTTTCTAGGACCGGTCCCAGTCCGGTTCAGGACCAGTTTCAGTCTTAGACTGTTTTGCTCATCCCTAGTTATAGCGAACTAGATTTCTTAGGTGACTTAGAGACCTTAGAGACCTAGACTATAGCCTTGGCTAGAACACACATGCATACACACATTTTCATACGACTAAACTATCGTTACGACACATCGGCATACGCGAACCAGCCGACCGACACTATCGCACATATATTTCAACCTTTCTATGGTATGGTTGACTCGCTTTGAATTCTTCAAACCATGCCACCTCTAACTCATACGTACCTGATAGTATTAAACGGTTGATGAAAAGAAGTATGTATTTAGCATCATATAATGAAGTCTGGCCAACGTGATTATATTATACCAAGTACATATGGGCGTTTCATAATCATGAGATACTTGAAGGGGAAACTTGTCAATTGATAACCTATTTATTTGAAACATCATTCTCCGCATTTTTCACTCTGGCGTTGGCTACTATTTGAACTACTACTCAGTTATGTTTGACAACTATTCGGTCATGTTGACCACTGAGCGAACGAACTTGTACTAAACGCTTAACCAATTAGACCGATGACTCACCAATCGAATGAACGGAGGGAACAAACGAGGATCTTATACGTATTGGAGATCTCGAACCGTATAAACACCACGCAAACGAAACATGGTAGCGTGCTACTACACAATAACTGAGACGGAATCTCACACAATCACTTGAGTGATCGAACCTAATCTTACGAAACGAATCACGAGTAGCAAACTTTACCAAACCAAAAACCTATGAACTACATTTTGAAATATTCATTTTTCAAACGACTATACTGGAAGGTTTTTCCTATTAATTGTTTACTAGAATGATTTTCTAGAAGAACACGGATTGATGTATCACAACAAACGACATGTCAGACTTTTGACAAAGTTTTCTAACGAAATACCTAACGAGGAGTTTTTCAAACGATTTATGCGGGACAACGTTCAACCACGTATACCCGACATAAATTTACGAATTGATCACGAATTGATCACTATTTGACTGAATGTCAACGATTTATACAAACTTGTTTATAATTAAACAACGAACGATTTACAATCAAACTTATCAACTGTGTCCAAACAAACGTTTTGTCATGATTTGACCTCAACCGGGACAGCAAACTGAACACTTCGAACCGTCAACTGTTTTGACAACTGTTTATCATTTCGAACTACAACCACAACATTTACGCTCCGACAGCACCCGGACGCGCGTACATCCTTAGAACTAAGGATACACAACAGGGTTCCTACGTTGACATCAATATGTCTTAGTAAACTATTACTACGCTTTAACGTTACACCATTCGAATGTCGATTCGAACTTAACGCTTGGTAAACTTTGACCACTTAACGAACACGTAACTTATCGAACTATACGACGAGTATACATGGGCTATTGTACCCTTCTGTCAACTTAGAGCGCCACATAAACTGCTACTACTATCGAAACATACAAAACTATACCAAGGGTATGCTGAAACTTTTAGAACTTTATGGCAACTTAGAGTGCCACGTAAACTATTATCGTCGTTGACGACACGCCTTTTCGGAAAACATACGCGACGGGCGTTCCGACTTGATTTTTAAATCTCGGGATGAGATTTCTCTAACATGGGGAGAATGTGACACCCCGCAATTTCGACATAATTATAAACGTAATTAGCACACAATTCTAGGCTAATTCCCTACTTGAGTGAATTCACAACACATTTTAGAGGTAAGTTTAGCAAAGCCCAACTAGTTAATACACGTAGTACTACGATTCATAAGTATTACAATTATGTACAAAACAATTGGAACAAACGCGGCAAAAATATACGACTGTTGGTGAACAAAATTATTTAATAAAACGAAATTATTAAATAACATTAACGATTATTAAATATTATGTTGATAATATTTACAAGTATTTCGTAACGAATAACATTTATTACGTAAAAACTGAAACAAAATAAAGTTTAGGATTTTATAAACTCAGCTAGATTAGTTTTATAAATATCTCAAATAAAAATATAATGGAATGCGTATTTAAAATTTTATATTTAAAATATCTTAACATTTAACGATCGGGTAAACGAACACGGGTAAAATACCACAAAGTTTGGGACAAAGTCCCCTCCCCATTTTGGATTCCCCAAAACCGGCTCCCCCTCCCCATTTCCCTTTCATTTTCATTTCACACACTCTCTCTCTACCTCCCTTTTCTCTCCATCTTCTCACTAAAAACCAACAAAAATCAACAAAAACTACACCAAAAACGCAATACATCATCAAGCCCATTTAGAGAAAAACATTCACGAGATCACGATCTACATTTCTACCTTTTCGGAATTCAAAACCGACACGCGTAAGTTTCCGACACTTTTCGAAAACTCTTAGATTTCGGTTTTTTGTTTGATATTTCATGTTTAAAATACTTAATATACCTTGTATTAGTTTTATATCAACTTATTATGTCCAAAAACACCATTAAAAACGCTTTAAAAGTCGAATTTTGCACAAAAATCGCGAACAGCGAGTTTCGCGAGTTGAGAATCTCAACTCGCGGGGCGAACTCGACTCGCGGATCTCAACTCGACTCGCGGATCTCGACTCGACTCGCAGAACTCAACTTGCAGAACTCAACTTGCAGAACTCAACTTGCAGAACTCAACTTGCGAAACTCAACTTGCGAAACTCAATGATAAGCATCAAATAGATAGTATATTTTATATTAATTTATCCCTATATTTATATACATTTTATTGCATTAATATGATTTTAGATACTTATTTTGTTAATAATTGCATAAATGTATTTTAATTGAAGAATGAAGAAAAAGGAACAAGAACGAGGCCAGAACTGAAGATTTAAAGCACTTAAAGAAATAGAGATTAAAGACCTTGAAGAAATGAAGACTAAAAGAGTTAAAATGAAGAATTGGGCCAAGAAGACAAAAGAAGTCCGGTTATGAAGATTGAGAGTCCAAATATTAAGCCCAAGCCCGAAAATGGAATATTCTGGAAATTACATTCAACCGGCGATTGGATTAACCAACCGGCGGTTGAGCTTTAGGGTTTAAGGCGGTGCAGACACGTGGAGTTGGACCCGGATTCGAATTACTTCAACCGGCGTTTGAAGTATTCAACCGGCGGTTGGAAGGTCGGCCTGAAAAAGTATAAATAGAGGCTTAAGTTAGGTCATTTGATATACGATTCAAGAATACAAAACCGAAAGTTAGGGTTTTAGGGCGACTTTAATGTGCGATTTTGGAGGCAAAGGAGCTAGGGTTTGAAGGCCAATAACCCTAGGAAAAGCTGGTTTGCTAATTGGTTCGGTTTCTTTATCCTTGTAACTTTATTAATCTTTTGGGTTATTTTGGATATCGTTTATTTGGATTAATTGCTTATTAGGTTTTCATTATGAATGTTTAAATGTATGTTTATTAGATTTATTATATGAATTATATGTTTATGTTGGAACTATATTATTGAATGTTTGTTATACAAGAATTGTCTGTGTTATGTTAATATTGATAAAAGTTAACTGATTTATATAGATAACTTTACGAAGCTAGTGAGTTTTATAAGTTAATTAATGATTGTCAATTATTAATGTTAAGTAACACTGTAATTCAACCGAAGCTAGGAATTGTATTAATATTCTGCTGATAGATCTTAATAAATAGTAATATTGTACTTAATCTTTGGCAATGCTACTATATGAAAATTATCTTAATCTTTGTGATTTTCTACATTAATAATTCACCAATAATAATAGCCAACAAAGCAAATAGACATAAGTTGATATAATACGTTTTATAAATAATTGTTTAAATAGTTATAATCTTTTATCCAATTGAGTATACTTAAGTTGTTTCCTAAAACTTATCTATTAGAATCTGTATCGAAAATATAAATATAAATATGTTCGTTTGGACCTAAAACGTCCCCCTTATCTTGTAGATTATTGTAAATTGGATCCTTGTATTTAATTGTATTATAGTTGTAAATATTTGTAATTAGAATAAATAGATAATTAGTTATAAATAAGAATAACGTTTTCCTGTGTTCCTTGTGTTCGAATTTGGACTTACTTATTAAAGCTATATTACATGAACGGGTTAATCTTGCCTGAATTGTGTGATAGTATTATTTAGTATTTCCTTAATTAAACTTGTTATTATAATTGCATATACTTTTCACCACATCAAGTTTTTGGCGCCGCTGCCGAGGGACACTTAACCGGTTGAACTTTTGTTTTACCGGGGGAGCGGTGTATTTTATTTTAAACTAATTATTTTACTTGTATAATTTTTATTTCTGATACTTTGCAAAATCAATAAGAAATATCGGCTCACCCATTGAGAATACTGACAAAAACAAAGGTATAAGGAGAGTAAAGCCCTACCTCATTGATTTATCATATAAGAGGTAAGGTGCTTCTCGAAAGAGATAGGTTTTTAATAAGCTTCGCACTGACCTGTTTCTCCGCTTTTGTGTACTATCAATGGAGCTACCGAGATCTATTGACTAACTTTGTAAAAGAAACATAACAAAAATCACTGTAATTTTGAATTGTTAAATAATTAACCATTTTGCATTACAAACAAATAGGAGAGTTGGGTAAGGTATAATTTTTCGAATATTTAATTTTGAATGTGTTTTATTATTAAATTATCGGGATTCATATTTACCAACTTGAATATTACTAACAAAATACTAACATCTAATTTTGAATTTAAAAGTACTACTACAATTCTGTTCTTCTTTGCAGATGGATGTATGACCCGCACACTTCATCCGGATCCACTAAGTCCATTTGACGAACCAGAACGAGAATTTCATTCTAGAAGACGATTGTCATATGCGCCACCTAATTGGCCAGAACAAGGAATTTCATCTGACGAAGACGATTTAATATTTCATAACAGTTTAGTCAAAACGGCTAAAAGAGGGTATTACTCCGATTCAGATTTAGAGAGAGTACATTCGAGACAATATACAGTATTTCCAAGAGATTCTGAACCAAAACAAAGAGACATGGCAGATATAGCTAACATGACGCTTGAGGATTACACGATTCAAACTCGTGGAGATCCAAGACCGGGAGTGGTTAGGCCTGCTATAGCTAGAGAAGTAGAATTTGAATTAAAAGGACAATTTCTGAAGGAATTGAGAGAGAATCCTTTCAGAGGAGAAGATAAAGAAGATGCAAACGAGCGTGTTGAGAAAATTTTAGAAATTGCAGATATGTTTAATATTCCTAATGTTACAAAAGATCAGGTGATGTTACGAGTATTTCCTTTAACATTAAAGGATGGAGTTAAGAGATGGATTAATAATGAACCAGCCGGATCTATTACTACTTGGGAAGATCTTCGTAGAAAATTTCTGAAAATGTATTGTACACCTTCCAAAACGTCGAAAATGATCGACGAGATTGGGAATTTTAAGCAGAAACCCGATGAATCTCTATATCAAGCTTGGGAAAGATATAAGGAGATGTTACATAAATGTCCACAACATGATTTAAATGTCCAACAAGAACTAACGGTATTTTATAAGGGAGTTGATCGAGCAACACGTCAACAGTTAGATGCACAAGGCCCAGTACCTAAGAAAACTCCAGCAGTAGCAAAAGCCAGAATTGAAGAATTAGCAAAACATTCTCAATTATGGGATGATGGTTCATCTGGGAGAAAGAGAATATCTGAAGATAGTGATGGTCTCGCAGCTATCACTGCAAAATTGGAAAGCATGGGAAGAGATATTAAGAATGTAAATGAACAAGTTCATGCAATCAGGATTGGTTGTGAAATATGTGGAGGAAATCATCTAAAGACAGAATGTCCTAATAATGATAGTGAAATAATCACTGAAGAAGTTATGTATGGGGATTTTCAAGGAAATCCAAATTATCGTCAAGTTTCTAACTTTAGAAGAACTAGTCAACCAGGACAACAGTATCAACAAGGAGCACCAGGCTATTATGTCAAGACAGGACAAAACACTTCCTATAATGACAGAATGATGGTGATAGAAAATGCATTGGGAAAAATGGTTGAGGCAAGTAATAAAAGCCAAGAGGAAATTAATACACGAATGCGTAATAATGAAGCATCGATCAAACAAATAGAAGGATCGGTTCATCAGATTGCTAAAGCACTACAGGAGAGATTTCCAGGAACATTGCCAGGATTTACTGAAACAAATCCAAAGGAGCAAGCTAAAGCAGTAATTACCAGAAGTGGTAAGAATGTTGACTCTCCTGTTATAACTAATAAAATTGTTGAGTCTGAACATGTTGAAAAAGAAACAATTGATGAAGACATACATCCAAATAAAAAGAGCATTAGAGAAAATAAAGTTAAAGAAGTCACTAAAGACTATACACCCCCACTTCCATATCCAGCTGCTCTGAGGAAGGACAAAGAAGATGAACAATACCACAAATTTCTGGAAAATCTGAAACAACTTCATGTTAACATTCCTTTTGTTAAAGCTATAGCTCAAATGCCGAAGTATGCAAAATATCTTAAGGAGCTGCTGACCAACAAAAGTAAACTGAATAATGTAACAAAAGTGACTATGAATGCAAGATGCTCAGCAATAATGCAGAATAAGCTACCTCCAAAAGTCAAAGATCCAGGGAGTATTACTATACCTTGCAAAATTGGTGAAATTGATATTGAAAATGCATTAGCAGTTTTAGGGGCTAATATTTCTTTAATGCCATATATACTCTTTATATGCGTTTAGGATTAGGAGAACCAAGACCTATTCGTATGTGCATTGAATTAGCTGACCGATCTGTGCAATATCCTAAGGGAATAGTTGAAAATGCTTTGATTAAAGTTGATAAATTTGTTTTTCCATGTGATTTTGTAATTCTGGATATGATAGAAGACCCTAAAGTCCCTATTATATTAGGAAGACCATTTTTAGCAACAACACATGCCTTAATAGATGTTTATAATAGAAAGATTACCATGAGATTAGGGAATGATAAAATTGTTTTTGATGTTAATAATTGCATGAAATTTCCTGATTATGTGGATGATACTTGTTATTATTTAAATTCATATAAATATATGGATAACTCTTCTTTTCAAGATTTTATAGGAAAAGATCAATCAGATATAGGAATTCTTAATGGATGGACTGAAGAGTTTGACACTGAAAAGGATTTAGCAGAATTTGATAAGTTATTAGAGGAAGATGAAGATTTGGAAGAAGCAACAGTTGTTATTCAACAACATCCTGAAGAGGGAGAAACACAGCCAATTGCTAAAATTATTAACCAGGAATTGATACCATATTCTGTGAACAATATTCCTTGTTTGAAGGAAGAGATATTTGAGATCAGGACATCTATTGAAGAACCACCACAGTTGGAACTTAAAGAGCTACCAACACATTTGGAATATGCTTATTTACAAGGAACATCAGACTTGCCGGTTATAATATCTTCAAAATTGTCAAAATCAGAGAAAGAACGATTAGTTCAGGTTCTTAAACAGCATAAACAAGCAATAGCATGGAAAATAACGGATATTAAAGGAATCAGTCCTACGTATTGTACTCATAAAATCTTGATGGAAAAAGATTTTAAGCCAGTCGTACAACCTTTAAGAAGATTGAATCTGAATGTTAAAAATAGTTAGGAAAGAAATCATTAAATTGTTAGATTCAGGATTAATTTATCCTATTTCAGATAGTTCATGGGTAAGTCCAATACATGTTGTACCAAAGAAAGGTGGAATAACGGTGGTACCTAATGAAAATAATGAATTAATACCAACAAGGACGGTAACGGGATGGAGAGTTTGTATTGATTATAGAAAATTAATTGATGCTACCAGGAAAGATCATTTTCCATTACCATTTATTGATCAGATGATAGAAGGGTTATCAGGGAAAGAATTCTATTGTTTTCTGGATGGATTTTCAGGATATTTTCAAATACCGATAGCAGCTGAAGATCAAGATAAAACAATATTTACCTATCCGTTTGGTACTTTCTCTTATAGAAGAATGCCGTTTGGGTTGTGTAATGCACCAGCTACATTTCAGCGTTGCATGATCGCAATATTTCATGATATGGTAGAAGACTTCATGGAAGTATTTATGGATGATTTCTCGGTATTTGGAGATTCATTTGATGCTTGTTTAGAAAATTTACATAAGATGTTGCAAAGATGTGAATGAGCAAATCTAGTTCTTAACTGGGAAAAATGTCATTTTATGGTTAGAGAAGGAATTGTTTTAGGTCATAAATTATCCAAAACAGGAATTGAGGTAGATCAAGCGAAGATTGAAGCTATTTCAAAATTACCTTATCCTACAAATGTAAAAGGAATAAGAAGTTTTCTAGGACATGCTGGATTTTATAGGAGATTTATAAAAGATTTTTCAAAAATTGCAAAACCGCTTAATCATTTACTAGAGAAGGATGAAAAATTTGAGTTTACGGATGAATGCAAACAGTCGTTTGATACATTGAAAGAAAAATTGGTATCTGCTCCAGTAATGACAAGCCCAGATTGGAGTTTACCTTTTGAATTAATGTGTGATGCTAGTGACTATGCAGTTGGAGCTGTTCTAGGACAAAAAGTAGATAAGAAGTTTAAGCCAATCTATTATGCCAGTAAAACGTTAACAGATGCTCAGGAAAATTACACAACTACGGAAAAAGAACTTTTGGCACTAGTTTTTGCTTTCGATAAATTTCGTTCTTATCTTGTTTTAACTAAAACTGTGGTTTATACTGACCATTCTGCTTTGAAGTATTTGTTTAATAAGCAGTATGCGCGCCCTCGTTTATTACGATGGATTCTTTTATTGCAGGAATTTGATATTGAAATCAAGGATAAGAAAGGAGCTGAAAATGTCGCAGCTGATCATTTGTCAAGGTTAGAAAATCCAGAGTTGGAAGCATTGGATGAAGAAGATATTAAAGATACATTTCCAGATGAGAAATTAATGACTATACAAGAAATACTGTGCAGATGGCATAATCAGACGTTGTGTACATGGTGAAGAAGCTCAACAGATTATAAAGCATTGTCATGAAGGACCAGTAGGGGGTCATAATGGACCAAGTTAAACTGCGAAGAAAATATTTGATGCAGGATTCTATTGGCCGACAATTTTTAAAGATACATATGCTTACGTTAGGAATTGTGATTCATGCCAAAGAGCTGGGAATATTTCTAAAAAAGATGAGATGCCACAAACTGGTATACAGGTTTGTGAAATATTTGATGTTTGGGGTATTGATTTTATGGGACCATTTCCTATGAGTCACAGTAATAAGTATATATTAGTAGCTGTGGATTATGTTTCCAAATGGGCAGAGGCAAAGGCATTACCTACGAATGATGCAAGAGTTGTGGTAAAATTTCTTAAACAGTTATTCTCGAGATTTGGAACTCCTAAGGCATTGATTAGTGATCGGGGTACTCATTTTTGTAACACTCAATTGGAGAAAATATTGAAAATATATGGAGTTACTCATCGAATTGCTACGCCTTATCATCCACAAACAATTGGACAAGTTGAAAATACCAATCGTGCGTTAAAACGTATTTTGGAACGTTCTGTTGGTTCTAACAGAAAAGAATGGTCGGAAAAATTAAATGATGCACTTTGGCCATATAGGATAGCATTTAAAACACCTACAGGTTATACTCCGTATAGACTAGTATATGGGAAAGCTTGTCATTTACTAGTGGAAATAGAACACAAAGCATATTAGGCACTTCGAGAATGCAACATGGATACCGATAAAGTTGGTAAACATCGCTTTTTACAGATACATGAGTTAGATGAGCTTCTTTGGAATGCTTACGAGAATTCAAGATTTTATAAAGAAAGAACGAAGAAATGGCATGATGCAAGACTTAGGGGAGATAAAGAATTCGTTGCTGGAGAACGTGTGCTTTTATATAATTCACGTATTAGGTTTTTTCCGGGTAAGTTGAAATCAAGATGGAGCGGACCATATGTTATTCACCAAGTTAATACAAATGGGAGTGTAGATTTGATATCGCTTAATGGGGGTATTTTTAAAGTTAATGGGCATCGTTTGAAGAAATACTATGAAGATAATGTTATTGAACATATTTCAGATATATCTCTAGAAGAATAGGAGATATGATTAAGTCGAACTTACCGACACTTAAACAAAAGTGCTTCTCGGGAGACAACCCGTGTTTATGTTTATATGTTATGTTTTTCTTTTATGATTTTATTTTCAGGTTGAACTTTGTGGGTGTGTTCACTGGAAACCCTCACGAGACTATAACTCGTCCACTTGGGATACCGAGGGGTTTAAAGGCTTATTGCATATGCTAAATGCAATCGTGATTAACTACGAAAGTGTGGATGTTGTATATTATTTTTCAAGAGATGAAGGAATCAACCAAGAAGATTTTTAGTAGCCGATGATGAAATTTATAATTTCAGTCAGGGGAGTTTTTCTGTTCTATTTTTCTTTCCCTTACTCATTTTTGTTTATCATTTTTATACAATGAGGGCATTGTATAATTTAAGTGTGGGGATAGGGTTCGTAAGAAAAAGAATTTCTTTTAATTAAACATTTAAGTTTCTATTGTTCTTAAATTTTATAAAAATTTAAAATTTTTAAGTGAATAACTAAGTATTTATTAGTTAGAATATTTTTGTTAAAAGTTTTGTTTTGTATTTAAAAGTTTAGACTTTAATATGGATTAACTGTTTTGTATATATAATGTAAGCTACTTAATAAGGAAGTGATATATAGTGATATGATATGATGTACTAATAGGCAATCTATATGAAAATTTCTGAATTTTAATAAATTAATAAAATAACTTGTTTATTATTTTATGATACATAATATGATGTATGACATAAAAGTCTTAATTTTTAAATTTAATATACAATAATTTTATATCTTTTTACTTATGTGAGTACATTTGGGGGTATATATTGATGGTTTCCTCTATTATACGAAAGTATAGACCTGTTCTCTGTTAATATATACTTAAAAATTAAGCAAACGCAAGTCAAAAGTACTTGAAAAGTCTTAAAATAAAAAGATACCTAATGAGGTCGCCAAAATGGTTTGACTAAGTATGGTTTTGCTTAAACCTGAATCAAGTTATGTCGCTCTGTTGCATGAAAATGCAGACCTGTCACCAATGTCTTGATTCTTAAAAATGTATTTCATATATTTAATGGGAATATAAAAGTAAATTGTATAATTAAATTTAAAGGTATATCATATATGGAAATCATAAGTAATATACATACTAACAATAAAGGTATATTCAGTAGTATGAATATAGATTGTTTAAAGTGGACAAATATATTATTAATCGTTCATGAACTATATATTACACAAATAATAATAATTTTATTTATACATTATAGTTATCCATGTTAATTAAATTGTTTAAATTTTTAATTTATGAAACAGATTTTTAATATTGGTATTCTGATTCTTAAATATTAGTTTGATGCTTATTTTTAAATTTTATTCAGTATTCTACTTGAGGACAAGCAGAACTTAAGTGTGGGGATATTTGATAAGCATCAAATAGATAGTATATTTTATATTAATTTATCCCTATATTTTTATACATTTTATTGCATTAATATGATTTTAGATACTTATTTTGTTAATAATTGCAGAAATGTATTTTAATTGAAGAATGAAGAAAAAGGAACAAGAACGAGACCAGAACTGAAGATTTAAGGCACTTAAAGAAATAGAGATTAAAGACCTTGAAGAAATGAAGACTAAAAGAGTTAAAATGAAGAATTGGGCCAAGAAGACAAAAGAAGTCCGATTATGAAGATTGAGAGTCCAAATATTAAGCCCAAGCCCGAAAATGGAATATTCTGGAAATTACATTCAACCGGCGGTTGGATTAACCAACCGGCGGTTGAGCTTTAGGGTTTAAGGCGGTGCAGACACGTGGAGTTGGACCCGGATTCGAATTACTTCAACCGGCGGTTGGAGTATTCAACAGGCGGTTGGAAGGTCGGCCTGAAAAAGTATAAATAGAGGCTTAAGTTAGGTCATTTGATATACGATTCAAGAATACAAAACCGAAAGTTAGGGTTTTAGGGCGACTTTAATGTGCGATTTTGGAGGCAAAGGAGCTAGGGTTTGAAGGCCAATAACCCTAGGAAAAGCTGGTTTGCTAATTGGTTCGGTTTCTTTATCCTTGTAACTTTATTAATCTTTTGGGTTATTTTGGATATTGTTTATTTGGATTAATTGCTTATTAGGTTTTCATTATGAATGTTTAAATGTATGTTTATTAGATTTATTATATGAATTATATGTTTATGTTGGAACTATATTATTGAATGTTTGTTATACAAGAATTGTCTGTGTTATGTTAATATTGATAAAAGTTAACTGATTTATATAGATAACTTTACGAAGCTAGTGAGTTTTATAAGTTAATTAATGACTGTCAATTATTAATGTTAAGTAACACTATAATTCAACCGAAGCTAGGAATTGTATTAATATTCTGCTGATAGATCTTAATAAATAGTAATATTGTACTTAATCTTTGGCAATGCTACGATATGAAAATTATCTTAATCTTTGTGATTTTCTACATTAGTAATTCACCAATAATAATAGCCAACAAAGCAAATAGACATAAGTTGATATAATACGTTTAATAAATAATTGTTTAAATAGTTATAATCTTCTATCCAATTGAGTATACTTAAGTTGTTTCCTAAAACTTATCTATTAGAATCTGTATCGAAAATATAAATATAAATATGTTCGTTCGGAACTAAAACGTCCCCCTTATCTTGTAGATTATTGTAAATTGGATCCTTGTATTTAATTGTATTATAGTTGTAAATATTTGTAATTAGAATAAATAGATAATTAGTTATAAATAAGAATAACGTTTTCCTGTGTTCCTTGTGTTCGAATTTGGACTTACTTATTAAAGCTATATTACATGAACGGGTTAATCTTGCATGAATTGTGTGATAGTATTATTTAGTATTTCCTTAATTAAACTTGTTATTATAATTGCATATACTTTTCACCACATCACTCAACTTGCAAATCATTTTTCCACTAAGTGTCGAACTTAACCGGAAACGAATACTTACACACGATACGATATACGAACTGTACAGACATTTCAAACAAACTTATTTTATTGAAATCATGATTTCAAACTAGTACCAATGAGTCGTATACATTTTCACAACTGCGAAATAAAAACGTAAACGTTAAACAAATACTTTGGACATAATTTAGTTGCGTGAACACTACCATGGATGGTCAATCTTAGACATCCACGTACTTATTTAATCTCATACGTTTAGGGCGTTAGGAGATTCGGGACCATACTTGGGCTTAGGTTTGCTAGCACTCGCACGTTACTTAACTCAACAGGTGAGTTCACAGCCCCTACTTTTACTGTTTTAACTGCTTTTGAACAGGGGTGGAAAACATAGTCAACATTTTTGCTACGTGAGCAAACTTTTATACCTAACGGTTGTGATATACATTGTGCTAACTATTTGTGACTGCGGTCAAACGATTATGACTTTTATTTATGAAAGGGTATTTCATACAATAATTATTATGAACTTGTGAAATTCAACTTGGTATCTTACCGGAGAACGACCGGTACAATTTGTATCTAGCTGGAGAACGACCAGCCGTGTAACTTGTCGGAGAACGACCGACACTAACTTGGTATCTTACCGGAGAACGACCGGTACTAACAGTGTAACTCGCCGGAGAACGACCGATGCTAACTTGGTAACTTACCGGAGAACGACCGGTACTTTTATGTGAACGCTGGAGAACGACCAGCAACGTATTTAAACTAATTAAACAACTAATGGGTCCTACTGACATGGACCAGATCCTACTGACTTGGATCAGGGATACTGACTTTCCCTACTACACTGGTTTTACCCTTCTTACTTGGGTACTCGAACCTACTGACTTGGATCAGGGATACTGACTTTCCCTACGATTATGGTTTTACCCTTCTGACTTGGGTACTTGGATCCTACTGACTTGGATCAGGGATACTGACTTTCCCACGAGACAACTATAGGATACTGACATTCCTACAAAGACAACCATTAGGATACTGACATTCCTACGAAAACAACTATAGGATACTGACATTCCTACGAAACATCAACTAATAGGATACTGACATTCCTACGAAACATCAACTAATAGGATACTGATATTCCTACGAAACATCAACTATTAGGATATTGACATTCCTACGAAAGACAACTATTAGGATACTGGCATTCCTACTATAACTAGTACTGAACCTTGGGCAACATCCCAACAAAACATACTTAGAACTAGGATACGAACTTTCCTACGAACAACTACTTTTGAAACGTATCTGGTTTAACGATCAACTATTACAAACATAAAACCTGTGAATTCACTCAACCTCGTTGTTGACTTTTACTATGTTTTTCAGGGAATTAGCTGCGTACGTAAGAACCGCCTGCACACATGGAACTTAGGCGACCCGTGAAGCTTTAGGATGCCAACTTTTGACAACCGGATTTCTTTTATATAACTAAAACTGTTTAGTCATATTTACGAAATCTACTTTTGTAACTTATATACTTTTACATTCGTACGATTTGATGAATCGTAAACTTTGTAACTAATACTTTTGGCATCTTAATATATGTTTGGTTGTAATCATAAGCTCTGATACGTATGCATGTACATTGTATATGTGGCACCCCCAGCTTATACCAATGCTTCCGCTAAACGAATTTGGGGGTGTTACAATTGGGTACCAGAGTGAATCTCAGTACAACTTATCATCCTCAGACAGATGGACAGTCATAACGTACTATTCAAACTCTCGAGGATATGTTGCGCGCCCGTGTCTTGGAATATGGCGGTTCTTGGGATTCTCATCTGCCGTTAGTGGAATTTGCATATAATAATTCTTATCATTCCAGTATCAGCATGCCACCATACGAGATGTTATATGGGCGTCGTTGCAGAATGCCTACTTGCTGGTTAGAGGCTGGGGAGAAGTAGTTTGCGGGTCCTGATATTGTACAGATTACAGCCGATAAAGTTGTTATAGCTCGCGAGAAATTGAAAGCTGCCAGAGACAGACAGAAACAATATGCTGATCCACGTCGTCGACCGGTTACTTTTAATGAGGGTGAATTGGTTTATCTGAAAGTTTCTCCTTGGAAGGGTGTTATCAGATTTGGTAAACGTGGAAAACTCGCCCCGAGGTATATCGGTCCATTTAGAATCCGACAGGTTGTTAATGACCAGACTGTCGCCTTAGACCTTCCTCCTGAATTATCTGCTATTCATGACACTTTTAATGTTTGTTATCTAAGAAAATGTAATGTGGATGACAAATCTCAAATCCTTCCATTACAAGACCTTAGAGTTGACCACAGTCAGAAATTGATCGAGGAACCCATTGAGTTACTAGATAGAAAAGTGACTAAATTGCGCAAGAAAGGGTTCCCGATGATTTTAGTGAAATGGAGACATAGTTTAGAGGCGAACCTCACCTCGGAGACTGAGTCGAGTATGCGCTCGCGATACCCTCATTTGTTTGAGTTTAGCGAGATTTCGGGGAAGAAATCTTCCTAAGGGAGGAAGATTTGTAACATCCGCTTTTATGGCCTGAGGGTAATTTGGTAATTTCCTATATTTAGATATTATTATTTGTTATATTATAAATATTATGTGTATTTATATGTTTTGATATAAAACTTAGGAAATTTGTTCAAAGGACTAATTGTGACTAGTGAATTATTATTCGTTTTAAATAGTTATAGTTCACGGTAAAATAAAATAGTTTTCTCGCAAATGGTTTTTAGGTTCCAAACAATAGGTTTAAGAGGTGAATAAATTATAAACAATAATTGGGTTAGTTAGTTGATGTGCCATCTTAAAATTTACTTTCCTAATTTGGTACTTCATTTCATTTGAAAACCCTTATTGCATATTCAAGAAAATTCACCAAAGATTAAGAACAAACATAAGGGAGAGCTGTGATTTTGAATTCAATATCAGATTTACATCTTCATCATCATCTCATATTTTGTGCATCTTTCAAAGTAGTAAGTATTCTTGTGTTCCTCATGAAAGTTAATTGTTGATTAGGGTTAATGGTGAATAGGAGAAATTGGTGCTTAAGTGATGTTTGTTGTGAATACCAACTGATTTGTGATGATTTCATGATGAGTATATGGTGTTCTTCATAATTTTGTGAAGATAAATGATTTAATTAGGTTTATAGATATATTTATGGGTATTGAATCAAATATGCAAATTAAGGCTTGAAAGTGGTTATATGATGTTATATGTTGATAGTTGAAGTTTTTGAGGTGTTAGAATAAGCAGAAAACTGTATTGATGTGTGCTGTTGTGTAAATTTTGAGTTTGGTTCGAGAAGTAGCTGATTTGCAGGTTTAGCTCTAAAAATCGCCGATACAGATCGCGACGCGATCATCTAACATCGCAACGCGATGTGTTGTGAATCGCGACGCGATTGAGTCTTGTTGCGATGCGATCTAGAGTAAATAGCGACGCGATTGAGTGTCATTGCGACGCGATTTGGGTCTGCACAGACCGATTTCAATTCTGCATATGTTTTAGGAGCTGATGTTAATGTATAAGCTTTGTGTTAACTAATAGCAGCATGTATGATAATAAATTGGAACTAATGGTTTAACTTAACATGTAAAGTAAGTGATTTCATTAGAATTCAAGTACGTGTGACATACAAGAGTCTTGTTGATTATGTGATATAATACTTAAGTTAATTGATTGTATATATTGAGTTAAATTATATAGATTATGAGAGGGTTGAATGAGTTACTAACTTATTGTTGTTATGTTCTCAGATCCACCGAAGACTCAATAAGATAAGATCTTTGAGTTGGAGTTTGCTAGAGAAAGGTGAGTGGACTGGGTCTCACAGTGTTATTTGGTGATAACGTATTTGGTTAAATCAAGTAAAATAGATTTATTGTTGATAGCTTGATAATTTGATATATATATATACTCCATGATAGTTTGGAATATGTGGTTATTTGAGATACGTGAGGTCAATTGCGGTTGGGCTTAGTTGCTATAGGTTAGTTAACATGGGATTGATGAACATTCGTTGTGAATTAGATCCATGTTGATTAAAGATAGCAATGAGCTATCGGTAAAACCATTGTGACGGCCTGCAATTGGTTATAAGTGTTCTTGGAGGGCCACCGCGGACTGAGGGCGCCTCAAGAATCACCGATCCTCTGTGATGATTGTGTGTTTATTGTTGTAAACATATATTGTTATATTTAATTAGACTGTTAGATTAAGTCTATTCACTTAGCTTCGTGCTAATCCCCCACATTATCCTTGCAGGTTGATAGATTTTGATATGGGCAGGACAAATTGGCAGCTTGAAGAATGTTCGACAAGGATGAACTCTGATGTCATTTTAAGCTCTTATGACATGTTTTGTATGTAACGCCCAAAAATTAGAGAATAATGTTTTATAACTTTACTATTAATATACAAGATGATGTAATGTTTTGGATGACGTGATGTCATCAAGTTATATAAAAATATATCGAAATTACGCTTCTGAAATGTATAACTTTTTTTTGATGTGTTGTTAAAATAGGGGCGTTATATTAACCCTTCAAAGGGTTAAACCATAAATCATGGAAAACTTGAAGGATTAAATCATTAGAAAAAAAAATTGAGTGGTTAAAACGAAAAAAAAAAGTGAAACTTTGATGATTAAACCATTATTAACCCTAATTTTAACAATTTAATTCGTTAAAAATTAAGATCCATTGAATTGAACATGTTTTAAAAAACATTTTTAGATCAAAATTATATAAAATCTTCTGGGTATTTGATTAAATATTTGCATTAGTAAAAAACTCCTGGTTTACCCGCGACCCGCAAGTATTCGCGGTTCGCGGGTACGGGTCTAAAGATAAACACTCACGGTTTTGCATATCCGTACCTCATATAGAGACTAAAAAAATATAATATTAATGTTTCGAATAGCAAACTTATAGAACGATCAAGAACACCCGGGGGACAAATTAATTGATAGTTATCGAAGGATGTCTTAACCATTTAATTCGTTTAAAGTTAAGATATGTTGATCTGGACATGTTTTAAAACACATTTTTAGATCAAAATTATATAAAATCTTCTAATTATTTGATAAAATACTTATATTATTAAAAACCCTCGGGTTTACCTGCGGCCCGCAAGTATCCGTAGTTTACAGGTATGGGCTTAAAAATAAATCCGTTGTTTGGCATATCCGTACCCGCAACCCGCGGGTGCCATACCTACCTCTGTATGTTGTGCTTGCGTAACACACGGAAGATAGAATGGTAAGGGCGCATGCACAGTTCTCACAGATGTGTCCAATTGCAATGGTACCAACCGTGACACCTCGTAAATGTATTCACCTGGTTGTCCAGATCTAGGCCAACAAATATTTTATGGTCAACGCTTACATTCATTCCTCCTTAGGTAATCCCGCTTACTATACTTGTATAGTATAATCTTCATAAATGACTGTTCACTCCATATATGGAGTATATTTTAAGGTTCTTTGCATCATCAGACCACAGTTAAAAGTAGATTTCATTAACGTGTAACAATCTAGCAACGCACTGTATTGCTTTTTGATAATTGAAACTGGTTAATCCAAAATAAGAAGCAATAGAATGGGTTAGGCGTCACCTTTAGTATATTTTAATAGCAAAGAACTTTCTAATTTATTTGAAGAAAATGTAGATAATTCTTATTGTATCAATATTACTATGTAATTGCTATAACAGTCCATTTGTATTTATATATTTTCTAACAACGGATAAAAAAGTATTTTTGGGTTAATCCCACCAAACGGCACTAAAATGACGCGTTTTGACTCCGACATTTTGACATGTTACTTATCTGTCTGGCTCACCTTACTTACAAACTTTACTTGAAACCGCATGTTGCCTTTCTTTTTTTATGAAGCTCCTAATAAATGATTTCTCAACGGAGCAACAAAAAAATTCTCAACTTTTAAAATATTCAAAAAATTTGAAACCGATTGAAATAAATGGGGAATAATTATTATAACTGAATAAAATTTATTTATTTATTAATTTTTTTTGTTAGGTATTGAGTATTTGATTGTTTATTAAATAAGATGCAGATGTACAACTAATCAAATTCCATTCACAAACCAATGTCCAGGGGGAATTTTAACCAAATACATGTGTGGTACAAACATGTAGTCATTTTACCAAATTAAGATCAATGGTCAAGATCTGAAATTTTAATTTATTAATGGTGGGGATTAACTTCGGGGTTTCTAAAAATATAATGACTACCTAAATGTGACTTTGTTATATTATATATAATAAATATAATAATGTAGATGTAGATTTGAGAATTGTATCATTTACAAATAAAATTCATATTGTTTAAAGAAATGTTACTCCATAGTTCATAAAAAAAAGAAGGAAAAACTGAAGAATAAATATGTAAAAGTTAAAAATAATATGTTATAAAATATTTGTATATTTTTAATTATTAAATATACATATAGGTAGTTAATTTAAGTGATGGTGTGGATAAAAAAGAATTGTGATTAAAAAGTTATATTTAGTGATTATAAATCGTAAAAGTTAAATAGAAATATACAAGATTGGTATATATTTTTAAAAATACATGTGTTTGGCAATTACGTATGTATTACACATTCATTTGGTTAATAAATATGTTCAAGGGTAATTTAGAAAATTGGTCAAGTACTCTCCACTATTTAGGTAGTCATTTTACCAAATTAAGATCAATGGTCTAGATTTAAACTTTTAATTTATTAATGGTGGGTATTAGTTTAGGGGTTTATAAAAATAAAATGACTACCTAATCCACACTTTGTTATAATATATAACTAGCTCTTAAACCCGTGTATACATACGAGATATTAGATTTTTATATTATTTTTATAATTATGTAAAGAATGTATAAGAATTAGTTCTAATATTTTATATTCGCTTAATAATTTTCAAGGGAGCTTCGAATTAGATTATTTATCAATTTTTTATTAGTTGAACATCAATTCCAAAGAATATATCCGGTTGTTTAGTTGACAAGAAATATTCTAATCAAAATAAAAAAAAATTGACAAAAAAAAGAGTTTCTTTATTGTGTTGACTATTAGCATATGATAACCCGTTTATACACACGGACCGTCTAAGAATTAAATCTCAAACTATTATTAAGTAGAAGAACATGTAATCGTGTTAGCACCATTAGTTAATTTGGATCTAGAGATGATAAATATAGTTACATTAAAGTCGGCCTTTTCAATTTCATTATAAAATAATATACATGAGATATTACAAGTGTCTGAATAATCAAGATTTTAAAAATAGTTACTGGTTTAATAAAGATAGTATTAATGAAAATTTAATAAATGTAGGTGTATGTTAGTAAATTCTATAGATTTTTTTCTAAAAAAAAAACTATTAGTAATTCAAAGGGTAAAGTAGTAATTTCTATCTTAAAAAACACTCAAATGCTCTATATAATTGTATATTTACATATAAGTAAGTTTATTCCATTTTTTATTATCTTAATTGAAAAATTAAACAAATAAGATTAGTAGAGAAAAGTTTAAAAAAAATTGGTAAAAAAATGGAGAATGGGGGAACCAATAGGATTGCTCCATTTCAAAAACTCATTTTCACCTTTTTCTAAAAAAAAACTAAATATCTCACAAACCATATGTCTATAAACTATAAAAATTACATATTCAGAATCAGCTTCTTTTTCTCTTCGATTATAGATCCAACAAGCTATACTTTCGACAAAAAAATTTTCTCCATTTTTATTGGTTTTTAAAAATTTGTAATGTGATATCACATGTGATTTAACACTAAAAAATAATCACACCCGCTTAAATCTTCGATTAAACTTTAAATTCAAATCATTGATGATTTAAAAAGATTTAAACATGAAAAACTAAGTTGTAATCACATGCGAATTAAACATCAAAGTATCAATCACATGTGATTAAATAATAATAAAATACGGATTTTCAAATCATTGACTATATTTATACATTAAGAATAAATCGAGTTGAAATCAAGCATGAATTATCATATATCGGTAAATTGTTCATCAAATATCAATTTTTAAATGAAAATCATATGTGATTATATGCAAAATAATATGTGATTATATAACAAATCACATCTGATTAAATGTACAACTAGCAATCACATGTGATTTTTAATGAAAACAAATGCAATTTTTAAAATTCTTTTTATAACTATTAATGTGGATGAATATTAAGGTGTATTCATGTGTTAATTAACATATAACATGAATAAATAATCGTGAACAAATTTTAATTTTTTCTCATAAATCACATGTGATTATATTCTAAAACCCGGTAAAAAAAAAGAAAAAAACAATTGTCAAAAATATAGCGTGTGACATCTCTAATCGAAGAGAAAAAGACGCTGGTTCGGAATATGTAATTTTTTTAATTTATGGACATATGATTTGTGAGATATTTAAATGTAACACTCCCAAATTTATCGTTTAGCGGAAGCAAGATTTGGGTGTTACTAATCAATAATCAAAGCACATAGATATATTGCAAACGACTCTATATGCGTCGTTTTACCAAAATATATTTAATATAAGAAGTGTTTACAACATTTAAAGCTATACCTAGCTCGTGTTCGATAAAATGAGAGATTTCAGTACATAAAAACTTGTACAAAATATACTAATGCAAGAAAATCTCTAATATCTGCATGCTGACTCGAGCTATAGTATCCCTGATGGCAGTCCAACCTACTGCTGGGTACCTGTGAAAAATGCTAAAATGGGTCAGCTAAAGCTGGTGAGCTCACAGGTTTGAAATCAGGTAATATCGTATGAACCGCAAGATTTAAGTAGTGATTTGCAATCAGCAAATAAATAATAGTGTATACAGCCATGAGCACATAGTCTGAGCTTAACTCGAGGGTCGGGTCCCATATAGAGAATTCCGAGCGATGTGCCTCCACGAGTGCCTAATCCACACTCGTCTGAACAATTATTAGTACGTCCGTTTAACCAGTTAGTGCTTGCTAACCCGGACGAGGGGGTCAATCCTATATGGTACCATATACTAATAATCACGCTACAACGTATTACCAAACTATGCTGACGGAGGACTTTGAAATGATTAGTGGAAAACAACTCATGTAGTATATTGTAAAGTTTGTACTTGCGTTCACATGTTAAAATAAGCATTGAATCACACCCCTGAGTGAAAAGCGGTAAAAAGAGGGGCTATGAGACTCACCTGAGTCTTGAGCGTTTGGTCAATAAACGTACGGTGCTTAATCAAGCAATGAGATGTCCGCAGACAGATAACCTGAGGGTGTCCACGACACGCGATGGTTATTAATATGAGTCGGTATCTCAAAGGACTACCTTTGTAGTTGTTACGCAACTATATATGTCCAAATTACTACGATTTGGTTGATTATTAGATTTGTGTTTTGAAAACGTGTACGGCCCATTGGTGACAGATTTATAGTATTAATCTCAACATTATTATCTTGTTTTTCGAAGTATTTTACTTGTATCATATATATACCAATGTATTCCCGAAGTCGTGTAGTTTAAAGTTTAAAGTTTTACTAGTCCAACACTTAGTGAAAAATCTGAGTTTTATGTGTTTTGCGACACAATATGCGACACAAAAGTTTGTCATGCGACACAAGGGTTGTGTCGCATAGGAATGCGACAGAAGAGCTTAGCGACACAAGGGTTGTGTAGCATAAGCGTTCGATGCTAAATCAATAGCGACATAAGGGTTGTGTCGTATTTGGTTTACGACACACGGTGCGACATAATGGTACGACATAAAATACGACACAATATGGTTTATGCAACACAACATGCGACACAAGCGTTGTGTCGCAAATATGAACACCAGCCCAGAAAGTTTCGGCTGTCGAGATTTTTCAACCCAAAACCCAAATCAAACACATTTTTAGGCTATAAAACCTTGTTATCTTCCTAGTATTGGACATATATGAGTTATATAAACTATCATAACACAAAAACAAGTAGTAATTTGATAGATCTAGGAGTTTTTGTAAAAATTCTTACAATTGCAAATCGGGAGAGATGTAGTCCGAAAATGATGATAGTGCTTTTGTTAATCTTGTTCCCCTCGAAATGGTGATTCCAAAAATGTGAATTTTCTAGTCGGTTTTGCGAGATCCGAAAATTTGGTGGAGATGGGTTTGAGAGTGTTTAATGGTGTGTGTGTTTTGTATGGAATGGAAATTGTCGTGGCCCCCACGGTCGGTCGGATTTTACTCCGGTCGTTGAACCTTCCGGCAAGGGCGCGCGGACAGTGTGTTTTATATTTATTATGTTGGGTATCCTAAGTTTTGATACAACCTAAAGACCTAAAGGGCAGTAAGTGGTATGTATGACTCAGGTGTCGTTCTTCAAACTACAACGGGCATGGGAATCTAGGAGGATTAATTATCTTTTGCAATTTAGCTGGGATTTTTAAAACTTTTTGATAGGTTGGTTGGTTTTCTAATCTAATTACTAAAATTAAAAACTAAATTAAAGACAGGGGTTTGTACGGAGTACGCAGAGAAATCAAGATAAGGAATATGTTTGCTGTGACTTCGGCAATGTTATTTGGATGGATAGTTATGAGGGATAAGGTTACTAGGTGTGATGATTAATCCGGTGAGGTCATAGAAACTTGATTGGCTAGATAAAGTATTATGCCTACGACCTTTACTCGGTTTCCCACGTATGTATGTAAACGCTATACCGGATACTCGGGCGTTTTACAGCTTTTCCGTTATACTAGTTAGGGTTCCAGATTACTCACTAGATATTCCTGTATTTCTTAATGAGCTACAGCTACGATCCTACTATATACCTAACGTAGAGTTGTCCGCAATCAGATATATAATATGTCACATGGATAGCAGTTATAAAATGTCCAGTACACCGGAAGTTCTCCCAAATGCACAGACCAATTCAACCGACGATTATCCTCTAATCCAGGTCCCCATTTACAGACATCCGGAGGACGTTAGTATCATGGCATGAATTGTTCATTGAACAATAACATGAACAGGGTTTAACCCGCGGAACCGGTTGGGATAATCTGTCTAACGGTCAGTTGAATTGTTCATCATTAATCATACAATCATCACAACTATTACATACATGTTAACCTATCTGTAATATGTTTATTATGTTCATGAAAATCTAATTAGCAGGGTAGTGATAATGTAGAACGGATGAAGTAGCTACTCGTCTTCTATCGGATCTCCCTTTGAATGGTTGATACTTTGAAGCTTTTTGAGCTTTATTTTCTTTTTCTTTTTCTTTTCTTTTCTTTCTTTTTCTATTTTTTTTTTATTTTCTTTTCTTCTTCAGAATTTCTTTGTCAGAGAACTTCCGAGGATAATTTCTTTTCTTTTTCTCCTTCAGAAATCCTTTCTCTTATCTTGATCTATTCGAGTCTTTTCTTCGGGTGCTAATTTTCCCGCACCGTTGTCCTCTTGTCTCTCTTGTGTGCTAATTTTTCCGCACTTTTAGAGAGGTTTGATTCTTTTTGGAGAACACGAACGAGTAGGATAATCGAGTTGGATATTCTTCAAGATGTTTTTCATAACCTCAGAATTCCTAAGATAAGGTTTTGGGAATTTGGGAAAATAGGTTTATGATTAGGGTTTTTGAAGAAATGAAAAGGTTTAGGCTCAACAGGGTTTTCTAGGCGGATCATCGATACTAAAAATAAGTATCGGAAGGGTTTTGGGCTTGAAAGAGAAGGCTAAAAAGGGGTTCAAATCCTAAGGAATGTCAAGGTCATCTAATTGCGCCTATACCGCGTACGGTACACACCACTGTGGTCTCGAAGAGTATGTCAAGAGCAAGTTCTAATTCAGAGATACATGCATCGGCACACACAAGAAATGAACAATGTAGCATTAAAAATAAATGCTTTTAAGGCTCAAAACCTCACTGCAAATTTGGGTTGTATGTGCCTAGTCATGCGATGCCCCTCTTAGATTATCGTTTCTTGTTTAAGAAATTTCTACCTTAATTTCCTTAAGTTTTTGAAATATTTTCCTCATATTTTGAAAATGATTTCTTTCAGGCATACCAAAACTCAAAAATTTAGAGTTAATCGCAAAATTTAGCTCATATTTTAGTTTTATTGAAAAATATTTTTGAAAAATTTAGGGAACATTTTCTGAGATATGCCATGTAGACATAAAAATCGTTTATCCAAGGTATTCCATACCTATCATCCCACACTTAGGGGAACATTGTCCCTAATGTTCTCTTGATTTGAGATTTTACGACTAAAATCCCACACTTAGAGTTTGAACATGTAAGAAAATGTTTCCTAAGTGTTAAATTGGGCTGGAATCCCACACTTAGTGATAAGTTAGGATGTGATACAGATTATAACACATAAACTTAAGTGAACGTAGAATCATCAAAAACGGAGAAAGGTTTAAAATACTCCCCATTCTGTTTACTGGACAGGACCAGATTAGTGTAGAAATGGTGCGTGTGATTTGCTGGATTAGAGGACCAGTCTCGTGTAAGATTATCCATTCCACAAAAAGCTAAGTTCTGCAATAAACATCAACATAACGTCATATCTCGAAAATAATAAAGAGTTATAAAAATCTAAGTACTTAAATAAGGCAAATAAAATAAACTAAATAAACTAAAAGTCATCAAGTAGATCATCACTGTCAGGATCGAAAGCAGCAATAGCAGCAGCAAGGACTGAGGTGGGTGATAGTGCAGGCTCCTCAATTGTATCCATGCTCGGCTCAGTAATGCCAGTAGAAGCATGAGCGTGAGGTGGGCTAAAGACATCCAACACAGCCATCAACTGCTCAGTCGGTGAAGGCTCTGCTGATGCACTCCCTGATGACATAGCAGGATCAACAGCAGCAGGCGGAATAGTGGAAGGTCCAGCAGTGAACGGTCCAGTAGGAGGGAAGAATGACCAGGGCGGGCGAGACGGTCCTGGGTCCGGACCTAGATGGAACGGACAGTCAGAAGGCCTTGGAAGCCCTACATGCACACAGAGGGTGGACATGATGTCATGCTGAAGGTGGAGTGTCCGAAAGAGGGCCCAGGCTGCAACCGGGTCAGCTAGTGTAATCCCATACTCAAGAGTGGGTATGGGAGCTGACTGATGCACAGGTGATGAGGGTCTCTCAGCGGATGGCTCCTCATGAGTGATCGGGACATCAGTAAGGTCCTCCTCGCTAATAGTGGGCATGGTCCTGCATGCTCTACGTCCTCGTCTGCGATCTCTGTGACGTCTCGGTGGTATCTCAGCTATGATCTCTCTGGTGTCACTGGAGCTATCCATCCTGAAATAAACAAAATAAACAGGTAATGCATAAAATGATAAATACAAATGCACAGAGATATGATGACAGTGTGAAGATGTTTTATAAAGATTTCTGTTATCAGAGTTCTGGCATTTGCATTTTTAAAACTTATCTCTGATTTTGTTAAAATTTGAAGTTTATAGTCAGATAAGTAGCAAATCCTGAAATTTCGTTAGAGATAATCATACTTAACAAAAATAAACTAAGAAGTAAAAATTTGACAGAAAAGTAAAGATAAGCTTGGGGTGCCTCCCAAGAGCGCTTGTTTTACGAGTCTCTAGCTTGACTCTTTGTACCTTTCTTGAAGACTCATGGAGGTTCAAAGATGAAGACGTCTTCCCTGATGGGAAAGTCCTCAACATAATGCTTTAAGCGATGACCATTAACCTTCAAATTACCTTCTGGAGCTTCGAGTTCGATTGCACCATAGGGAAATACCTTTGAGATCGTGAATGGTCCGCTCCACCTACTTTTGAATTTTCCGGAGAATTTCTTGAATCGCGAATTGAAGAGCAGCACTTTATCTCCTTGTTTGAACCTAGAGGGCTTTAACTTAGCGTCGTGGACCCTTTTAGTTCTTTCCTTGAAGCTCAGCGAACTGTCGTACGCTTAGTCTCTTAGTTCTGCTAACTCATTCAATTGCATTCTCCGTTGTTCTCCAGCTGCTGAAATTTCGAGTTGCAGTGTTTTAATGCCCAGTACGCCCGATATTCCAACTCAATTGGAAGGTGACACGCCTTTCCGTAGACTAGCCGATACGGTGTGGTTCCTAATGGTGTTTTGTAGGCAGTTCTGAATGCCCACAACGCATCGTCTAATTTTTCGGCCCACCTGTGCCCGTGATTTCCGACAGTTCGTTCCAGTATCCTTTTCAAAGCCCGATTTGTCGCTTCAGCTTGCCCATTTGTTTGTGGATGGTAAGCCGTCGAGGTTTTGTGAGTGACACCATACTGCTGCAGCACTCGCATGAATTGAGTATTGCAGAAATGCGTGCCACGGTCACTGATTATAGCCCTAGGAGTTCCAAATCGACTGAACAGCTTTTTGAGGAATTGGGTTACTACTTTTGAATCGTTGGTCGGAAAATCTTGAGCTTCGGCCCACCTTGAGACGTAGTCAACTGCGACTAAGATGTACTCTTTACCATTAGATTTAGGGAATGGTCCCATAAAATCTAATCCCCAGATATCAAAGATCTCCACGGCCTGGATATTAGTAAGTGGCATTTCGTTACGGGCTGAGATATTGCCTTGCCTTTGGCAAATATCACAGCGCTTCACCAGGTCACAAGCGTCTCGGAATATGGTTGGCCAATAAAAGCCGGCATCGTAAACCTTTCGTGCAGTCATTTTGTTGCCATGGTGTCCTCCAGTCGGTCCATGGTGGTTCTGGTGTAGAATTAGTTCTGCCTCCTTCCCATCGACGCATCTTCGAATAAGTTGATCGGGACAAACCTTAAAGAGATAAGGATCGTTCCAATAACAGTTCTTGACATCTCGGAAGAATTTTCATTTTTGAGAGGTTGGCATTCCTTTTGGTACGATGTTTCCTACCAGATAATTGGCGAAGTCGGCATACCAAGGGTTGTGTGTGAACTGTGACCCTTGTTGGTAGCCTTCTATAGTCATGAGTTGTTCTTCGGGGAACTGATCTTGAATATCGTTCTCGTGCAACTTCTCCATGGATGAATTTTCCAATCGGCTAAGATGGTCGGCCGCGACGTTTTCTGCTCCTTTCTTATCTTTAATCTCAATATCAAATTCTTGTAGGAGTAGAATCCATCGTAGAAGGCGCGGTTTAGCATCTTGCTTCTTGAAAAGGTATTTCAAAGCGGAGTGATCTGTATAGACAATAGTTTTGGACAAGATTAGATAAGAACGAAATTTATCAAAAGTAAATACTACCGCAAGCAGCTCCTTTTCTGTAGTGGTGTAGTTTTCTTGAGCATCCGTGAACGTTTTGCTGGCGTAGTATATTGGTTGAAAGTGTTTCTCATTCCGCTGTCCCAGTACAGCTCCAACAGCGAAATCACTGGCGTCGCACATGATTTCAAATGGAAGCCTCCAATCGGGGGCAACCATGATCGGTGCATGTACAAGCTGATCCTTCAGGTAGTTGAAAGCTTTGAGACATTCATCTGTAAAGTCAAACGGAGTATCATTTTCGAGAAGATGAGTCATAGGTCGAGAAATCTTAGAGAAATCCTTAATAAAGCGACGGTAGAATCCGGCGTGACCTAGAAAACTTCGGATGGCTTTCACAGAAGTAGGGGGTGGAAGCTTCGAGATGGTTTCAACTTTTGCTTTGTCAACTTCAATTCCAGATTTTGAAATGCGGTGTCCAAGAACTATGCCTTCTTTCACCATGAAATGACATTTCTCCCAATTCAGAACTAGGTTTGATTCTTCACATCGAGCAAGCATCCTATCCAAGTTAGAAAGACAAGTGGTGAATGAATCCCCAAAAACTGAGAAATCGTCCATGAACACTTCCATGCATTGTTCAATCATGTCGTGGAAGATTGCTACCATGCATCTTTGAAAAGTCGCAGGTGCATTACATAAACCAAAAGGCATACGTCGGTAAGCAAACGTTCCATAGGGACAAGTGAACGTCATCTTTTCTTGGTCCTTTGGATCGAGAGGTATCTGAAAATAGCCTGAGAAGCCATCAAGGAAACAATAGAATTCGTTTCTTGATAACCTTTCGAGCATCTGATCAATGAATGGTAGAGGGAAATGATATTTGCGTGTAGCTTCATTCAGTTTCCGATAGTCGATACACACCCTCCAACCATTGACGGTTCGTGTTGGAATCAATTCATTGTTTTCGTTAGCGATGACCGTCATGCCTCCTTTCTTTGGGACGACTTGAACTGGGCTAACCCATGGGGAATCTGAGATAGGGTAGATCAGACCAGCATCCAGGAGTTTGATAACCTGCTTTTTCACCACGTCTTGAATCTTCGGGTTGACTCTCCTTTGCCTTTGAACTGATGGTCTGAAGTCGTTTTCCATTAAGATCTTATGCGTGCAGTAGTTCGGACTAATCCCTTGTATGTAAGAGATTTTCCAAGCAATTGCCTTTTTATGTGACTTTAGAACCTGTACCAGCCTTGCTTTCTCTTCGGGCTTCAATTCTTTAGATATGATAACTGGTAAGTGTGAAGTTCCTTCAAGAAAAGCATATTCAAGGTGTGGGGGAAGTTCCTTTAGTTCCAATTCAGGTGGTTCTTCAGTAGATGGTTTCATCCTGGCAATCTCGTCTCTTTTAAGCTCGTCGTACGTTGTTTGATAATCTGACTCCATTGTAGGTGATTCCGGAATGTCGGCTGATGCTATCTCAACCCATTCTGTATTGTTGGACAGCTCATCTTTTCTCAGCTCATATTTTACTTGGGAAGATTGAGAGATTGCATTTTCTTCAGTGATAATTTCTTTTCCTTTGTCAGTTGTTGCAAATCTCTGGAATTGAGCTGATGAAGACTTGCTGATGGTGATTTCTGGATTTTCACAACCTTCAGATGGTTGCGAAGCAGGTGTTTTAAGCATTGACTCCATGTTTTTAAGAGTCTTTAGAATTTCTTCCCTTGAGAGAGATGAATAATCTACTTCAGAAGTCGGGTTCCTTCGTAGTAGAGTGACAGGAGTGCCATATCCAAGAGTAGCAGCCAAGATGGAGTTGAGATGCGGCTCGGAATTCTTTAAAGGAAATAGTAACTCTCCAGATGTGTCGGAAGAGTCCGAGATAGCTGAGCATAGACCCGCACCTTCTTCACAGAGTATTCTTGAAGTTATGATAGTATTGGGAAGGGGGTTAATGCTGCTTACTGCGAGGATCTCTTCCAAGTGTTCTTCAATTATTTCCTGCATAGAATCTACAAGACCAAGATCTTCTCCCACAGGCTGTTTCATTAGTTTATCAACATTGAAGGTGACCTCTTCAGTTCCAACTCGGAGTTTTAAAGATTTTTCATTTACGTCAATGACGGCCTTGGCAGTGTTTAGGAAAGGTCTGCCAAGGATGAGCGGAACCTGGGTGTCCTCTTCAATATCCATAACAACGAAATCAACTGGAAAGACGAATTTGTCGACACGGACCATAATATCTTCAGCAATTCCTCGGGGGAGTTTAACTGATCTATCTGCTAATTGGATGGTCATACGTGTAGGCAAGAGTTCGTTTAATCCTAGTTTCCTATAAAGCGAGAATGGCATGAGGTTTTCACTAGCTCCTAGGTCAGCTAAGGCGTTACTTATTTGAACATCCTGAAGATAACAAGGAATAGTGAAACGGCCAGTATCTCCAAGCTTAGGGGGTAGTCCTTGTTGCATAATTAGAGAGCACTCGGCATCTAGGGGTAAGTTAACTATCCGTCTAAGTTTTTCTTTGTTGGATATCAGTTCCTTAAAGAATTTAGCACAACTGGGCATTTCTACTAAAGCATCTAATAATCTAACATTTAAGTGTAGGCTTTTGAACATTTCTAGATATTTTCCAAATTGAGCTTCTTGTTTCTCTTTCTTAAGCCTACCAGGGAAAGGTATTCGAACAGGTTTAGAAACTTCTGGGGCTTTAGAAGGTTCTGGCTCAGGAGAAGCGACAGGGGTGTCAGCTTGTACTGAGTCAGTGGGTAGAGAAGTAGAAGGTTTATCTGAAGGGATATCTATGGTTTTCTCGTTCTTAGTCTCTTTTCCTCCTCTAGTGACCACAAGCATGTCATCATGCTCATAGGATGAGTGAAAGACAGAATTGTAGATTGATTCCTCCCTTTGCTTCTCCTCAACTTTTAAAAACAACCTTTTAGCATTATCCTCCATGTTTTTAATTAAATCATTTGAAATTCTGAGCAAATAATAATTTTGGTTTTGAAAATCAAGAATTCGTTTGTTTGTATTATTTTGCTCAACCATGAAGTTATTGAAAATCGTATTGTTTAGACGAGAAGTCAATTGGGTAGGAGTAGAGAGAACTAAAGATTGAGACGGGGGTAGTGTGGATAACTACTGAACGAATGGTTTAGAATGAAAGGATTGGTCAGGGTTTCTACCAGTGGTGTCAAGAATTTCTTCGTTAGCCCGTCTGTTTGGGAAGAACTTTGGGGGCTTCTTCTTTTGCATGGGTTTAGAAGATTCTTGCAAGTCCTTGACAACTTTAGAGATGGATTCGAGTGGAGTTTTCAAGGTGTCCAAGGCTTGATCTGAAGTATTCCTTTTCTTTGAAGTGGATTTATCTGGCTCCAAGTCATGATGGTGCATCGTTATCGTCTCAATCAATTTCCAAGCTTCGTCTGAAGTATGTTGCATGAAGTTTCCGGATGAAGCAGCATCGAGGGTTTGTTGGTGCTGAGGATTTAACCTGTTGTAGAATGTGCAGACCAGATTCGTTTCAGCCAACTGATGGTTTTGACATCTTCCGATAAGATTCTTAAATCGTTCCCAAGCCTTGCTTAATGATTCGTTAGTTTCCTGACGGAAGTTAGCAATGTCGGTCTTAAGCTTGGTTTGCATGGAAGGAGGAAAGTACTTAGCTAGAAACTTAGTAGCCATCTCTTCCCATGTATGAATCGAATTGGGTTCGAAATCATAAAACCAGGTTAAGGCTCGAGAAGATAGAGAATAAGGAAACAGATGGAGTCGAAGAAAGTCTCTATTGGTTCCTATTATATCGAAGGAGTCGGTAAGGTTGATGAACTTGTTGAGATGGGCGTTTGAGTTTTCAACCGAAAGACCATGAAACTGACACTCAGATTTAATCATTTTTATGTAGTGAGGCTTAATTTCAAGGGTTTCGTCGGTTGGTGCTACGATCGGTCCTCCTCGTCCCTCTAGCAGTGGCTTGATTGATGAGGCAAGCGTGATACGGTTCGTCATAACTTGTAAGGTAGAAATTAGGGTTACGGAAAGGAAAGCTAATCTAACTAAACTAAATTAACCTAATTAATCTAACTAACCTAATTAAACTAAGGATAAAGCAGGTAACTTCCGGATGATATTGATCTCCCGAAAGGGTCGCTAAATAACTAAGATAACTAAATTCCTAAAGTCGGTCGTTGTAGTCCCCGGCAGCGGCGCCAAAAACTTGTCGTGGCCCCCGCGGTCGGTCGGATTTTACTCCGGTTGTTGAACCTTCCGGCAAGGGCGCGCGAACAGTGTGTTTTATATTTATTATGCTGGGTATCCTAAGTTTTGATACAACCTAAAAACCTAAAGGGCAGTAAGTGGTATGTATGACTCAGGTGTCGTTCTTCAAACTACAACGGGCATGGGAATCTAGGAGGATTAATTATCTTTTGCAATTTAGATGGGATTTTTAAAACTTTTTGATAGGTTGGTTGGTTTTCTAATCTAATTACTAAAATTAAAAACTAAATTAAAGACAGGGGTTTGTACGGAGTACGCAGAGAAATCATGATAAGGAATATGTTTGCTGTGACTTCGGCAATGTTATTTGGATGGATAGTTATGAGGGATAAGGTTACTAGGTGTGATGATTAATCCGGTGAGGTGATAGAAACTTGATTGGTAGATAAAGTATTATGCCTACGACCTTTACTCGGTTTCCCACGTATGTATGTTAACGCTATACCGGATACTCGGGCGTTTTACAGCTTTTCCGTTATACTAGTTAGGGTTCCAGATTACTCACTAGATATTCCTGTATTTCTTAATGAGCTACAGCTACGATCCTACTATATACCTAACGTAGAGTTGTCCGCAATCAGATATATAATATGTCACATGGATAGCAGTTATAGAATGTCCAGTATACCGGAAGTTCTCCCAAATGCACAGACCAATTCAACCGACGATTATCCTCTAATACAGGTCCCCATTTACAGACATCCGGAGGACGTTAGTATCATGGCATGAATTGTTCATTGAATAATAACATGAACAGGGTTTAACCCACGAAACCGGTTGGGATAATCTGTCTAACGGTCAGCTGAATTGTTCATCATTAATCATACAATCATCACAACTATTACATACATGTTAACCTATCTGTAATATGTTTATTATGTTCATGAAAATCTAATTAGCAGGGTAGTGATAATGTTTGCGTATGTCTAGCATGCAGCACCTAAGCAACAATCAAACAAGAACATGCAATAGGACGGAATACTAGTCATCACATTAACTGACCTAATAATTAAATCATGGGTATCCCGGAAGTTGTCCCAAAGATACACAACAAACAAGCGTGAACCTAATCTATCTCTAATCCTATGCTTCGTGTCCCTCAGATGTGTTTCAATCAAGGGAACAGCGACCATGTTGAGTTCATTGATCATCATACACAGAATAGTTGGCAATCCTACTTCTAGCAATTGGCCAGGTTCTAGGGAGGAGGATACAAACCACAGCATAAGTTGGATAGATAAACACGCAGAGGTTCAGCTTATAAGTTCGCAAACAGTTTTAAACCTACACAAACAGAGTAACAGTATGTTTACAATTGGGAATCATTATTTCCACAACGGATTGTGCCCACGACTTTCATAGCTTCCACGTTCCGTACTACACACATTCGTGATGATTCCAGCGCTATACAAATGAAAGCCGTATAACGTTACCTCCGTTGTTTCATAACGGTGTTATCCCCAACTGTACATTATATCATAACTATCCTAAAATTGCATACATCACAACAAACATTGATTTGTCTAGCCTAGCATAATTCTAGCATTCATTCCTAAGCATGCATAATAAGAAAGCATAATTAAAAGAATAAATGTGAGAGATAGTATTAAACCTGAATACGAGAGTAATACAGACAAATCTTCACAAATCTGAAGTCTCGGAGTAACTCCGTACAAAAGCTACTGAGAGCTTCTACTCTAACCTACTAATTCTCCTCTAACTCCTAAGAGTAGTGCTAGAGAGAGAATGCTAACCTAATTCTAGAGAGAGAAAGTATTATGAGAGGTGAGAGGTGAATGAGGTGTGTGTAAAATGAATGAGGAGGCTTGGTATTTGTAGGAGAAAGAGGTGAAGCTTGGTACAAGTCACAAAGCATGAAGAACAAGCATCAAAGCGCATACGGGGGGTACTGGACCAAGGGGGGTCAAACGGCACCTTCCAAGCACAAAGGCCCCATATACGGCACCCTTAGGGCCGTATACGGTACCCTAGGGGCCGTATACGGTAGGGTAGTGCCCAGGGGGGGGGGGGTTGGTGCTTGGTTTGGCCTCCGCTTGTTTCTCGGTTGCTTGGTTCGTCCGTATCTTCTTCGTTTGGGCTCCGATTTGCTTGATTCTTGCGCCGTTGGCTTCGTTTTTCCGTTACGCTTCTAATGACACTGAGTTTGCCAAATTTGGAAGTGTTTAGCTTTTGCGTGTTCCGGATGACGATCGGCGAGCTTCCAGACTGCATATCTTCTCCGTCTTTCGTCCGTTTCTTCTGATTCTTTCACCTCCGATCTTGGATTTTCCTATGGAATCATAAAATATGTATTAAGCTCTATTTCCATAAGAACATTGAGAACGGAAAATTTAAGGTGATTGTTTTGCCTCGGTTTGCGTGTTATTTGGATGTTTTAACCGATTTTTGCAGCAACGTCTATATTTAGACTGCCTTGGTGATTTTTGGTAAATAATGATGGTTTTGAAATGTTTTCACCAAAGAATAGTCCAAAAAGTGTGGAAATATGTCCTTAAAAATATGACTTTTTGGGTCACATCAGAAATGAAAGAGGAAATGGGTAGGAGGTGAGGTGTAGGTGAAAGCCTCACTTTTCAGTCCTCGCCCCGTGTTCCACGCGGTACTCGTTTTCCCAATTATTTTAGCGTTAAATAATTATTTTATAAGTTAAAATATACGTTTCTAAAATACGAATAATTAAATCAATATTTTCATGGAAGTATTAAATTAAATACTTGTCAATTGACTTATAAAATATAATTTAAGCCTGTTTCGTTTTGTTTGCGCGTTTTTATGTTTTAAATCGCGTGGACATTGTTTGTATGATACGAGATGGATATGAAATATTGTCAAAATAATATTTTAGTTATAACCGCATCATTAAATAATGTTATATTATTTAATAAAATTGTTCACCAACGTCCGTATAAATCGAATCGAATTACATTCGATTTGAGATGCGTACGATTTAATCAAATCGCATAATCGTATATATTCATCAATATATATATTTCGATACATTAATTAGCCTAACACATAACTAATTACATGTATTTACAATTGATTAGGCCCTAACTAATAGTCCTAATTTGACGGGTGTCACATTCTCCCCCTGTTAGAAGAATTTTGTCCCGAAATTTAGTTCGATGTCGGATTTGATGTAGAGTCAGTGAAGAGTTGAGGATACTTGAGTCGCATTTGGTCCTCCCGTTCCCAGGTGAACTCCGGACAACGCCGAGAATTCCACCTGATCTTAACGATGGGAATACGACTTTGTTTGAGTTGTTTGACCTCACGGTCCATGATTTCAGCGGGTTCCTCAAAGAAATGAAGTTTGGCGTCAACACGAATTTCATCGAGTGGGATAATAAGTGACTCATCAGATAGGCATTTCTTCAAGTTAGAAATGTGAAAAGTGGGGTGCACGCTGTTGAGTTCGGATGGCAGCTGCAATCGATATGCCACTTGACCAATCCTCTCGAGGATCTCAAATGGTCCAATGTACCTGGGATTTAACTTCCCGCGTTTACCAAATCGGATTACGCCTTTCCAAGGCGATACTTTCAGGAGTACTCGATCCCCAACTTGGAACTCGAGTGGTTTGCGTCTCACGTCAGCGTAACTTTTCTGACGATCACGTGCGGCTTTGAGTTTGTTTTGGATACTAACGATTTTCTCGGTGGTTTCACGAATGATTTCTGGACCAGTGAGTTGGCTATCTCCCACTTCGGTCCAACAGATAGGTGACCGGCACTTACGACCGTATAGTGCTTCGAAAGGTGCAGCTCCAATACTGGTATGGTAGCTGTTGTTGTACGAAAACTCGCACAAAGGTAGATGTTGTTCCCAGTTTACACCGTAGTCAACTACGCAAGCCCGTAGCATATCCTCAAGTGTTTGAATTGTTCGTTCGCTTTGGCCGTCGGTTTGAGGGTGGTATGCGGTACTCATGTCTAGGCGAGTACCCAACGATTTCTGATTGCCAAAAGTGAGATGTGAAGCGACTATCCCTATCGGAGATAATCGAGATTGGAACACCGTGTCGAGAGACGATTTCCTTGATGTAGATTCGTGTAAGGCGTTCCATTTTATCAGTTTCCTTAATCGCCAGGAAATGAGCAGATTTCGTGAGACGATCGACGATCACCCAAATGGTATCGCAACCGCTCGATGACTTAGGTAGTTTGGTTATGAAATCCATGGCGATTTGTTCCCATTTCCATTCAGGAATATCGGGTTGTTGAAGTAAGCCAGAAGGCTTTTGATATTCAGTTTTGACTTTTGAGCAAGTAAGACACTTGCTGACGTAGGTGGCAATTTCGGCTTTCATGTTCGGCCACCAATAGAAATCCTTGATACCGTGGTACATTTTATCGGATCCCGGGTGGATGGAATATTTGGACTTGTGAGCTTCATCCATCACCAAGCCTCGCAGGTTTCCAAAACTAGGCAACCAGATCTGGTTTGAGAAACACCTAACTCCGTTAGGTTTGATTTCGAATTGTTTATCCATGCCCCGCAAGGCTTCGTTTTTGACATTATCAGGTTTGAGGGCTTCGAGTTGAGCAGCGAGAATCTGAAGGTTTAGGTCATTGTGAATATTGATACTGAGGGCTCGGACCCGAAGTTGTTTCGTCCGTTCTTTTCGACTGAGGGCGTCGGCAACAACATTTGCTTTACCCGGGTGGTATTTGATTTCGCAGTCGTAATCGGTAAGCAACTCGACCCATCGACGTTGCCTCATGTTGAGATCCTTTTGATCGAATATGTGTTGGAGACTTTTGTGGTCGGTAAAGATTGTGCACCTAGTGCCGTAGAGATAATGTCTCCAGATTTTGAGAGCAAACACGACAGCTCCAAGTTCGAGGTCATGAGTAGTGTAATTCTTTTCGTGGATTTTGAGTTGTCATGAGGCGTAGGCAATGACCTTGTCCCATTGCATCAGCACGCAACCGAGACCTTGATGAGAAGCATCGCAGTATACCACGAAGTCATCGGTGCCTTCGGGTAGTGATAGAATTGGAGCACTGCAAAGCTTTTGTTTCAGAAGTTGGAACGCTGACTCTTGATTATCAGTCCAATCAAACCTTTTGTCCTTCTGAGTCAGTGTCGTGAGTGGTTGAGCTATTTTTGAGAAGTTTTGGATGAGTCGCCGATAGTACCCGGCAAGTTCTAGAAACTGCCGTACTTCAGTCGGTGTGGTAGGTGCTTGCCAGCACTTGATAGCTTCGATTTTTGAAGGGTCTACATGAATTCCTTGACTGTCAATCACGTGCCCAAGGAATTGAACGGTTTGTATCCAGAACTCACACTTGGAGAAATTGGCGTAAAGCTTCTCGTGTCTAAGTAGTTCTAGAATAGTTTTGAGATGTTGCGCGTGTTCCTGTTCGTTGCGCGAATAGATGAGGATGTCATCGATAAAAACAGTGACAAACTTATCGAGGTAAGGTTTGCACACCCGATTCATAAGATCCATGAATACAGCCGGTGTGTTGGTTAATCCAAAGGGCATCACTTGGAATTCATAATGGCCGTAACGGGTTCTGAAAGCAGTTTTCGGAATGTTGGTGTCGCGAACACGTAGCTGATGATAACCTGACCGAAGATCAATCTTTGAATAAAAACTCGACCCTTGAAGTTGGTCAAACAGGTTGTCGATTCGAGGAAGTGGATAACGGTTCTTGACGGTCAATTTGTTCAACTCTCGGTAGTCGATACACATCCTGAATGAACCGTCCTTCTTTTTCACAAATAAGACCGGAGCTCCCCAAGGTGAAGAACTCGGTCTGATGAATCCTCTATCCAGGAGTTCCTGTAATTGGGTGGACAACTCCTGAAGTTCGGATGGGGCTAAGCGGTATGGTGCTCGGGCTACCGGTGCAGCACCTGGCAAGAGATCGATCGAGAACTCAACCTGTCTAAGCGGCGGTAGACCATGTAGTTCTTCGGGAAAGACCTCTAGAAAGTCTCGTACGATTGGCACATCCTCAAGTCGCTTCTCCTCCGACTTTTTCTCCATGATGTGTGCGAGGATGGCTGGATAACCCTTTCTCATAAATTTTCGGGTTTTCAAGCAAGAGACGATATTCAGTCTCGACCCACCAGTCTCCCCCTGTATGATCAAGGTTCTACCGACGGCGAGAGGAATGCGAACAACCTTATCATGACAAATAATTTCGGCCCGATGCTTGGACAACCAGTCCATACCCACGATGACGTCAAAACTTCCGATTCTAATAGGCATGAGGTCAATTGAAAAGGTTTCGTCCGCTAGGTTTAAAGTGCAATTAGGTATTACACTATCGGTTTCTATTAGTTTACCGTCTGCTAGTTCTACGGTGTACTTAACATCTAAGGCCACGGGTGTGATGTCAAGTAGTGGGCAAAACTCATCAGATATAAAGCTCCTATCGGCACCAGTATCAAACAGAATAGATGCAGTTAAGTTGTTAAGGAGGAACATACCCGTGACCACGTTCGGGTCTTGACGGGCTTCCCCAGAGTTGAGTACAAAGGCTCTACCTTTGGTGTTGTTGTTGTGGCTGCCCTTGTTCTTCAGTTTTGGGCACTCGTTCCTGTAGTGCCCAGGGTTTCCGCATTCGTAGCAGGTTTTGGTCGGCCTGGCATTGCGGTTGGAGTTGTTGTTGGAGTTGTTGGGGGACCTGCAGTCTTTGGTGAGGTGTCCGTACCTCTTACAGTTATTGCAGGGGGTTTCGCAGGGACCTTCGTGGTGACGGTTGCACTTGGAACAGTAGGGTTTGTTCCCGGTGTAACCCCGTTTGGTTTCGGTGGTTGAGTTGTAGGCTTTGATGGTGTCAGGTTTCTTGTTCTGGTAGTTGTTGTGGTTGTCAGACCACTTTCTTTTGTTGTTGTGGGAGGACGAAGTGGGTGGTTCTGAGCCATCGCTCATAGCCATGAGGTCATGGGCTAATCGAATGGCACCGTCAATAGTGGTTTGGTTTGAGGAGGCGACGTTCCCCCGGACAGGTTCCCGAAGGCCAAAGATATACTTTCTGATTTTATCGGGTTCCGTGCTCACCATAGCTGGGCGGAGGGCAGCGAGCTGCTGGAACCTGGTGGTATAACCATCGATATCACCATTCTGAACTTTTAGGTTCCAGAACTCTTCGTCCAGCTTTTGGAGTTTGTCTATCGAACAGTCTTGGCGGTGAGTTTTGCTTTCAAGTCCTCCCAAGAGAGTTGGTAGGCCGTGTCAGCACCCACTGATTGGGAATACGAGTTCCACCAAGAGTGGGCATCATCTTCGAGGGAGCAGGTGGTGAAGTTAACCTTGTCGTCCTCCGCGCATTTGCTGACGCGGAAAACGGTCTCCATCTTTTCGAACCATCTGATTAGTCCGATGGCTCCCTTAGTACCCTTGAAACTAGAGGGTTTGCAGCTCTGGAAGTCCTTGTAAGAATAAGGTTTAGCTGTGGTGGTTTCAGCGGCATCGCTGTTTCTCCCGGAATTCTGTGGAGTATTCCGAGCCAAGGCTTCAGTCACAGCCTGGGTTATGAGTGACGTAAGCTGAGCATCGGTGTATGGTCTTGTTTTTGGCGGCATGATTCTTCAATAAAAGAAATGAAGATACATGAGATTTTGTAGGAAATTTGTATTTGTCACAGATGTTCATGTATAAAAGCGGTAATACATAACATCAATATGAAAAATGGCAATTAATATGAGTTGAAACAGCAAGGAATATTTGATAGATAATATGAGTTCAAAGGTTACATCCCATGGATGTATTACAAAAGGTGTCGGGAATTGTTACATCTGACCGAATCATAAAGTAGCGCTTAAGTAGTTACTAGATTACAAGATTGATTACAAGGCAAGGACTACACTAGTCTTAACGTAGATTAATCTGTTCCATCATTACAATGAGACGGTCCACAGTATTTGCAAGTCTGCTGGCCTGTCGGGCATTGTCTTCAGCCAATGCTAGTCGCTGTACCAATCCACGGGCATATTCTTCCGTTTCCCGTGAGCGTTGTTCACATTCTTCTAGTCTGTGTTTCAAAAGGGCGGTTTCTACGCTTATCTCCACCACTTTGTTGAAAAGAACGTCTACATTGTTAATGGTGGTTTCGTGATCCTCGGAGACTTGTTCGATGCGCTCGAGGGATGTAAGTCTCAAATTTTCATTGGTTTCTTGGATTTCGATGTCTATGGTATTAAGCCGTTGCTCGTGACGGTGTAGCCTCGCGGCTAAACCTGGTAGAGTGAGGTGCGCGGGATATGGGCCAGCTCGAGGCAACCTGCGGTTCCTCCTAGCTACCCTCGGGTTTTGGGATCCATGAGGATGAGTTTGCGATGAATTGGATGGTGTGTTTGCCATTCTGAGACAAAGCGTTAGTAGGAGTGAGGCCTATAATCATATGATACGTATATAATATAGCCTATTGAGTGTCTAGCACAGACAAGTTTAAGTCTCGGTTCTCTCGAGGTCAGAGTCAACTAGTGTACTTCTGTTCAACATAACAGTTTCAGACCTTACATCATTTTTCCTTAATTGTACATAGTTGATCAGGCTATGTTAAATTAAAGTCTTATGCTGTAATTCCTGAACCAGTCATGCCTAACGAGGAAATACTGCCTAACGGTCATAGTCTAGGCCCACTAAATGCAACCTAGTTCACTATAACCTTAGGCTCTGATACCAATCTGTAACACCCCCAAATTTATCGTTTAGCGGAAGCAAGATTTGGGTGTTACTAATCAATAATCAAAGCACATAGATATATAGCAAACGACTTTATATGCATCGTTTTAACAAAATATATTTAATATAAGAAGTGTTTACAACATTTAAAGCTATACCTAGCTCGTGTTCGATAAAATGAGAGATTTCAGTACATAAGTACTTGTACAAAATATACTAATGCAAGAAAATCTCTAATATCTGCATGCTGAATCGAGCTATAGTATCCCTGATGGCAGTCCAACCTACTGTTGGGTACCTGTGAAACATGCTAAAATGGGTCAGCTAAAGCTGGTGAGCTCACAGGTTTGAAATCAGGTAATATCGTATGAACCGCAAGATTTAAGTAGTGATTTGCAATCAGCAAATAAATAATAGTGTATACAGCCATGAGCACATAGTCTGAGCTTAACTCGAGGGTCGGGTCCCATATAGAGAATTCCGAGCGATGTGCCTCCACGAGTGCCTAATCCACACTCGTCTGAACAATTATTAGTACGTCCGTTTAACCAGTTAGTGCTTGCTAACCCGGACGAGGGGGGTCAATCCTATATGGTACCATATACTAATAATCACGCTACAATGTATTACCAAACTATGCTGATGGAGGACTTTGAAATGATTAGTGGAAAACAACTCATGTAGTATATTGTAAAGTTTGTACTTGCGTTCACATGTTAAAATAAGCATTAAATCACACCCCTGAGTGAAAAGCGGTAAAAAGAGGGGCTATGAGACTCACCTGAGTCTTGAGCGTTTGGTCAATAAACGTACGGTGCTTAATCAAGCAATGAGATGTCCGCAGACAGATAACCTGAGGGTGTCCACGACACGTGATGGTTATTAATATGAGTCGGTATCTCAAAGGACTACCTTTGTAGTTGTTACGCAACTATATATGTCCAAATTACTACGATTTGGTTGATTATTAGATTTGTGTTTTGAAAACGTGTACGGCCCGTTGGTGACAGATTTATTGTATTAATCTCAACATTATTATCTTGTTTTTCGAAGTATTTTACTTGTATCATATATATACCAATGTATTCCCGAAGTCTTGTAGTTTAAAGTTTAAAGTTTTACTAGTCCAACACTTAGTGAAAAATCTGAGTTTTCTGTGTTTTGCGACACAATATGTGACACAAAAGTTTGTCATGCGACACAAGGGTTGTGTCGAATAGGAATGCGACACAAGAGCTTAGCGACACAAGGGTTGTGTCGCATAAGCGTTCGATACTAAATCAATAGCGACATAAGGGTTGTGTCGTATTTGGTTTACGACACACGGTGCGGCATAATGGTACGACATAAAATACGACACAATATGGTTTATGCGACACAACATGCGACACAAGCGTTGTGTCGCAAAGATGAACACCAGCCCATAAAGTTTCGGCTGTCGAGATTTTTCAACCCAAAAACCAAATCAAACACATTTTTAGGCTATAAAACCTTGTTATCTTCCTAGTATTGGACATATATGAGTTATATAAACTATCATAACACAAAAACAAGTAGTAATTTGATAGATCTAGGAGTTTTTGTAAAAATTCTTACAATTGCAAATCGGGAGAGATGTAGTCCGAAAATGATGATAGTTCTTTTGTTAATCTTGTTCCCCTCGAAATGGTGATTCCGAAAATGTGAATTTTGTAATCGGTTTTGCGAGATCCGAAAATTTGATGGTGATTGGTTTGAGAGTGTTTAATGGTGTGTGTGTTTTGTATGGAATGGAAATGAAAGAGGAAATGGGGAGGAGGTGAGGTGTAGGTGAAAGCCTCACTTTTCAGTCCTCGCCCCGTGTTCCGCACGGTGCTCGTTTTCCCAATTATTTAAGCGTTAAATAATTATTTTATACGTTAAAATATACGTTTCTAAGATACGAATAATTAAATCAATATTTTCATGGAAGTATTAAATTAAATACTTGTCAATTGACTTATAAAATATAATTTAAGCCTGTTTCGTTTTGTTTGCGCATTTTTATGTTTTAAATCGCGTGGACATTGTTTGTATGATACGAGATGGATATGAAATATTGTCAAAATAATATTTTAGTTATAACCGCATCATTAAATAATGTTATATTATTTAATAAAATTGTTCACCAACGTCCGTATAAATCGAATCGAATTACATTCGATTTGAGATGCGTACGATTTAATCAAATCGCATAATCGTATATATTCATCAATATATATATTTCGATACATTAATTAGCCTAACACAGAACTAATTACATGTATTTACAATTGATTAGGCCCTAATTAATAGTCCTAATTTGACGGGTGTCACATTCTCCCACTGTTAGAAGAATTTCGTCCCGAAATTTAGTTCGATGTCGGATTTGAAGTAGAGTCAGTGAAGAGTTGAGGATACTTGAGTCGCATTTGGTCCTCCCGTTCCCAGGTGAACTCCGGACCACGCCGAGAATTCCACCTGATCTTAACGATGGGAATACGACTTTGTTTAAGTTGTTTGACCTCACGGTCCATGATTTCAGTGGGTTCCTCAACGAAATGAAGTTTGGCGTCAACACGAATTTCATCGAGTGGGATAATAAGTGACTCATCATATAGGCATTTCTTCAAGTTAGAAATGTGAAAAGTGGGGTGCACGCTGCCGAGTTCGGATGGCAGCTGCAATCGATATGCCACTGGACCAATCCTCTCGAGGATCTCAAATGGTCCAATGTACCTGGGATTTAACTTCCCGCGTTTACCGAATCGGATTACGCCTTTCCAAGGCGATACTTTCAGGAGTACTCGATCCCCAACTTGGAACTCGAGTGGTTTGCGTCTCACGTCAGCGTAACTTTTCTGACGATCACGTGCGGCTTTGAGTTTGTTTTGGATACTAACGATTTTCTCGGTGGTTTCACGAATGATTTCCGGACCAGTGAGATGGCTATCTCCCACTTCGGTCCAACAGATAGGTGACCGGCACTTACGACCGTACAGTGCTTCGAAAGGTGCAGCTCCAATACTGGTATGGTAGCTGTTGTTGTACGAAAACTCACACAAAGGTAGATGTTGTTCCCAGTTTACACCGTAGTCAACTACGCAAGCCCGTAGCATATCCTCAAGTGTTTGAATTGTTCGTTTGCTTTGGCCGTCGGTTTGAGGGTGGTATGCGGTACTCATGTCTAGGCGAGTACCCAACGATTTCTGATTGCCAAAAGTGAGATGTGAAGCGACTATCCCTATCGGAGATAATCGAGATTGGAACACCGTGTCGAGAGACGATTTCCTTGATGTAGATTCGTGTAAGGCGTTCCATTTTATCAGTTTCCTTAATCGCCAGGAAATGAGCAGATTTCGTGAGACGATCGACGATCACCCAAATGGTATCGCAACCGCTCGATGACTTAGGTAGTTTGGTTATGAAATCCATGGCGATTTGTTCCCATTTCCATTCAGGAATATCGGGTTGTTGAAGTAAGCCAGAAGGCTTTTGATATTCAGTTTTGACTTTTGAGCAAGTAAGACACTTGCTGACGTAGGTGGCAATTTCGGCTTTCATGTTCGGCCACCAATAGAAATCCTTGATACCGTGGTACATTTTATCGGATCCCGGGTGGATGGAATATTTGGACTTGTGAGCTTCATCCATCACCAAGTCTCGCAGGTTTCTAAAACTAGGCAACCAGATCCGGTTTGAGAAACACCTAACTCCGTTAGGTTTGATTTCGAATTGTTTATCCATGCCCCGCAAGGCTTCGTTTTTGACATTATCAGGTTTCAGGGCTTCGAGTTGAGTAGCGAGAATCTGAAGGTTTAGGTCATTGTGAATATTCATACTGAGGGCTCGAACTCGAAGTGGTTTCGTCCGTTCTTTTCGACTGAGGACGTCGGCAACAACATTTGCTTTACCCGGGTGGTATTTGATTTCGCAGTCGTAATCGGTAAGCAACTCGACCCATCGACGTTGCCTCATGTTGAGATCCTTTTGATCGAATATGTGTTGGAGACTTTTGTGGTCGGTAAAGATTGTGCACCTAGTGCCGTAGAGATAATGTCTCCAGATTTTGAGAGCAAACACGACAGCTCCAAGTTCGAGGTCATGAGTAGTGTAATTCTTTTCGTGGATTTTGAGTTGTCATGAGGCGTAGGCAATGACCTTGTCCCGTTGCATCAGCACGCAACCGAGACCTTGATGAGAAGCATCGCAATATACCACGAAGTCATCGGTGCCTTCGGGTAGTGATAGAATTGGAGCACTGCAAAGCTTTTGTTTCAGAAGTTGGAACGCTGACTCTTGTTTATCAGTCCAATCGAACTTTTTGTCCTTCTGAGTCAGTGTCGTGAGTAGTTGAGCTATTTTTGAGAAGTTTTCGATGAATCGCCGATAGTACCCGGCAAGTCCTAGAAACTGCCGTACTTCGGTCGGTGTGGTAGGTGCTTGCCAGCACTTGATAGCTTCGATTTTTGAAGGGTCTACATGAATTCCTTGACTGTCAATCACGTGCCCAAGGAATTGAACGGTTTGTATCCAGAACTCACACTTGGAGAATTTGGCGTAAAGCTTCTCGTGTCTAAGTAGTTCTAGAATAGTTTTGAGATGTTGTGCGTGTTCCTGTTCGTTGCGCGAATAGATGAGGATGTCATCGATAAAAACAATGACAAACTTATCGAGGTAAGGTTTGCACACCCGATTCATAAGTTCCATGAATACAGCCGGTTTGTTGGTTAATCCAAAGGGCATCACTTGGAATTCATAATGGCCGTAACGGGTTCTGAAAGCAGTTTTCGGAATGTCGGTGTCGCGAACACGTAGCTGATGATAACCTGACCGAAGATCAATCTTTGAATAAAAACTCGACCCTTGAAGTTGGTCAAACAGGTTGTCAATTCGAGGAAGTGGATAACGGTTCTTGACGATCAATTTGTTCAACTCTCGGTAGTCGATACACATCCTGAATGAACCGTCCTTCTTTTTCACAAATAAGACCAGAGCTCCCCAAGGTGAAGAACTCGGTCAGATGAATCCTCTATCCAGGAGTTCCTGTAATTGGGTGGACAACTCCTGAAGTTCGGATGGGGCTAAGCGGTATGGTGCTCGGGCTACCGGTGCAGCACCTGGCAAGAGATCGATCGAGAACTCAACCTGCCTAGGCGGCGGTAGACCAGGTAGTTCTTCGGGAAAGACCTCTGGAAAGTCTCGTACGATTGGCACATCCTCAAGTCGCTTCTCCTCCGACTTTTTCTCCATGATGTGTGCGAGGATGGCTGGATAACCCTTTCTCAGAAATTTTCGGGTTTTCAAGCAAGAGATGATATTCAGTCTCGACCCACCGGTCTCCCCCTGTATGATCAAGGTTCTACCGACGGCGAGAGGAATGCGAACAACCTTATCATGACAAATAATTTCGGCCCGATGCTTGGACAACCAGTCCATACCCACGATGACGTCAAAACTTCCGATTCTAACAGGCATGAGGTCAATTGAAAAGGTTTCGTCCGCTAGGTTTAAAGTGCAATTAGGTATTACACTATCGGTTTCTATGAGTTTACCGTCTGCTAGTTCTACGGTGTACTTAACATCTAAGGCCACGGGTGTGATGTCAAGTAGTGGGCAAAACTCATCAGATATAAAGCTCCTATTGGCACCAGTATCAAACAGAATAGATGCAGTTAAGTTGTTGAGGAGGAACATACCTGTGACCACGTTAGGGTCTTGACGAGCTTCCCCAGAGTTGAGTACAAAGGCTCTACCTTTGGCGTTGTTGTTGTGGCTGCCCTTGTTCTTCAGTTTTGGGCACTCGTTCCTGTAGTGCCCAGGGTTTCCGCATTCGTAGCAGGTTTTGGTGGGCCTGGCATTGCGGTTGGAGTTGTTGTTGGAGTTGTTGGGGGACCTGCAGTCTTTGGTAAGGTGTCCGTATCTCTTACAGTTATTGCAGTGGGTTTCGCAGGGACCTTCGTGGTGACGGTTGCACTTGGAACAGTAGGGTTTGTTCCCGGTGTAACCCCGTTTGGTTTCGGTGGTTGAGTTGTAGGCTTTGATGGTGTCAGGTTTCTTGTTCTGGTAGTTGTTGTGGTTGTCAGACCACTTTCTTTTGTTGTTGTGGGAGGATGAAGTGGGTGGTTCTGAGCCATCGCTCATAGCCATGAGGTCATGGGCTAATCGAATGGCACCGTCAATAGTGGTTTGGTTTGAGGAGGCGACGTTCCCCCGGACAGGTTCCGGAAGACCAAGGATGTACTTTCTGATTTTATCGGGTTCCGTGCTCACCATAACTGGGCGGAGGGCAGCGAGCTGCTGGAACCTGGTGGTATAACCATCGATATCACCATTCTGAACTTTTAGGTTTCAGAACTCTTCGTCCAGCTTTTGGAGTTTGTCTATCGAACAGTACTTAGCGGTGAGTTTTGCTTTCAAGTCCTCCCAAGAGAGTTGGTAGGCCGTATCAGCACCCACTGATTGGGAATATGAGTTCCACCAAGAGTGGGCATCATCTTCGAGGGAGCAGGTGGCGAAGTTAACCTTGTCGTCCTCCGCGCATTTGCTGACTCGGAAAACGGTCTCCATCTTTTCGAACCATCTGATTAGTCCGATGGCTCCCTCAGTACCCTTGAAACTTGAGGGTTTGCAGCTCTAGAAATCCTTGTAAGAACAAGGTTTAGCAGTGGTGGTTTCAGCGGCATCGCTGTTTCTCCCGGAATTCTGTGGAGTATTCTGAGCCAAGGCTTCAGTCACAGCCTGGGTTATGAGTGACGTAAGCTGAGCATCGGCGTATGGTCTTGTTTTTGGGGGCATGATTCTTCAATAAAAGAAATGAAGATACATGAGATTTTGTAGGAAATTTGTATTTGTCACAGATGTTCATGTATAAAAGCGGTAATACATAACATCAATATGAAAAATGGCAATTAATATGAGTTGAAACAGCAAGGAATATTTGATAGATAATATGAGTTCAAAGGTTACATCCCATGGATGTATTACAAAAGGTGTCAGGAATTGTTACATCCGACCGAATCATAAAGTAGCGCTTAAGTAGTTACTAGATTACAAGATTGATTACAAGGCAAGGACTACACTAGTCTTAACGTAGATTAATCTGTTCCATCATTACAATGAGACGGTCCACAGTATTTGCAAGTCTGCTGGCCTGTCGGGCATTGTCTTCAGCCAATGCTAGTCGCTGTACCAATCCACGGGCATATTCTTCCGTTTCCCGTGAGCGTTGTTCACATTCTTCTAGTCTGTGTTTCAAAAGGGCGGTTTCTACGCTTATCTCCACCACTTTGTTGAAAAGAACGTCTACATTGTTAATGGTGGTTTCGTGATCCTCGGAGACTTGTTCGATGCGCTCGAGGGATGTAAGTCTCAAATTTTCGTTGGTTTCTTGGATTTCGATGTCCATGGTGTTAAGCCGTTGCTCGTGACGGTGTAGCCTCGCGGCTAAACCTGGTAGAGTGAGGTGCGCGGGATATGGGTCAGCTCGAGGCAACCTGCGGTTCCTCCTAGCTACCCTCGGGTTTTGGGATCCATGAGGATGAGTTTGCGATGAATTGGATGGTGTGTTTGCCATTCTGAGACAAAGCGTTAGTAGGAGTGAGGCCTATAATCATATGATACGTATATAATATAGCCTATTGAGTGTCTAGCACAGACAAGTTTAAGTCTCGGTTCTCTCGAGATCAGAGTCAACTAGTGTACTTCTGTTCAACATAACAGTTTCAGACCTTACATCATTTTTCCTTAATTGTACATAGTTGATCAGGCTATGTTAAATTAAAGTCTTATGCTGTAATTCCTGAACCAGTCATGCCTAATGAGGAAATACTGCCTAACGGTCATAGTCTAGGCCCACTAAATGCAACCTAGTTCACTATAACCTTAGGCTCTGATACCAATCTGTAACACCCCCAAATTTATCGTTTAGCGGAAGCAAGATATGGGTGTCACTAATCAATAATCAAAGCACATAGATATATCGCAAACGACTCTATATGCGTCGTTTTAACAAAATATATTTAATATAAGAAGTGTTTACAACATTTAAAGCTATAGAGATTTCAGTACATAAGTACTTGTACAAAATATACTAATGCAAGAAAATCTCTAATATCTGCATGCTGACTCGAGCTATAGTATCCCTGATGGCAGTCCAACCTACTGATGGGTACCTGTGAAACATGCTAAAATGGGTCAGCTAAAGCTGGTGAGCTCACAGGTTTGAAATCAGGTAATATCGTATGAACCGCAAGATTTAAGTAGTGATTTGCAATCAGCAAATAAATAATAGTGTATACACCCATGAGCACATAGTCTGAGCTTAACTCGAGGGTCGGGTCCCATATAGAGAATTCCGAGCGATGTGCCTCCACGAGTGCCTAATCCACACTCGTCTGAACAATTATTAGTACGTCCGTTTAACCAGTTAGTGCTTGCTAACCCGGACGAGGGGGGTCAATCCTATATGGTACCATATACTAATAATCACGCTACAACGTATTACCAAACTATGCTGATGGAGGACTTTGAAATGATTAGTGGAAAACAACTCATGTAGTATATTGTAAAGTTTGTACTTGCGTTCACATGTTAAAATAAGCATTGAATCACACCCCTGAGTGAAAAGCGGTAAAAAGAGGGGCTATGAGACTCACCTGAGTCTTGAGCGTTTGGTCAATAAACGTACGGTGCTTAATCAAGCAATGAGATGTCCGCAGACAGATAACCTGAGGGTGTCCACGACACGCGATGGTTATTAATATGAGTCGGTATCTCAAAGGACTACCTTTGTAGTTGTTACGCAACTATATATGTCCAAATTACTACGATTTGGTTGATTATTAGATTTGTGTTTTGAAAACGTGTACGGCCCGTTGGTGACAGATTTATAGTCTTAATCTCAACATTATTATCTTGTTTTCCGAAGTATTTTACTTGTATCATATATATACCAATGTATTCCCGAAGTCGTGTAGTTTAAAGTTTAAAGTTTTACTAGTCCAACACTTAGTGAAAAATCTGAGTTTTCTGTGTTTTGCGACACAATATGCGACACAAAAGTTTGTCATGCGACACAAGGGTTGTGTCGCATAGGAATGCGACACAAGAGCTTAGCGACACAAGGGTTGTGTCGCATAAGTGTTCGATGCTAAATCAATAGCGACATAAGGGTTGTGTCGTATTTGGTTTACGACACACGGTGAGACATAAAGGTACGACATAAAATACGACACAATATGGTTTATGCGACACAACATGGGACACAAGCGTTGTGTCGCAAAGATGAACACCAGCCCAGAAAGTTTCGGCTGTCGAGATTTTTCAACCCAAAACCCAAATCAAACACATTTTTAGGCTATAAAACCTTGTTATCTTCCTAGTATTGGACATATATGAGTTATATAAACTATCCTAACACAAAAACAAGTAGTAATTTGATAGATCTAGGAGTTTTTGTAAAAATTCTTACAATTGCAAATCGGGAGAGATGTAGTCCGAAAATGATGATAGTGCTTTTGTTAATCTTGTTCCCCTTGAAATGGTGATTCCGAAAATGTGAATTTTGTAGTCGGTTTTGCGAGATCCGAAAATTTGGTGGTGATGGGTTTGAGAGTGTTTAATGGTGTGTGTGTTTTGTATGGAATGGAAATGAAATAGGAAATGGGGAGGATGTGAGGTGTAGGTGAAAGCCTCACTTTTCAGTCCTCGCCCCGTGTTCCGCGCGATGCTCGTTTTCCCAATTATTTAAGCGTTAAATAATTATTTTATACGTTAAAATATACGTTTCTAAAATACGAATAATTAAATCAATATTTTCATGGAAGTATTAAATTAAATACTTGTCAATTGACTTATAAAATATAATTTAAGCCTGTTTCGTTTTGTTTGTGCGTTTTTATGTTTTAAATCGCGTGGACATTGTTTGTATGATACGAGATGGATATGAAATATTGTCAAAATAATATTTTAGTTATAACCGCATCATTAAATAATGTTATATTATTTAATAAAATTGTTCACCAACGTCCGTATAAATCGAATCGAATTACATTCGATTTGAGATGCGTACGATTTAATCAAATCGCATAATCGTATATATTCATCAATATATATATTTCGATACATTAATTAGCCTAACACAGAACTAATTACATGTATTTACAATTGATTAGGCCCTAATTAATAGTCCTAATTTGACGGGTATCACATTAAACTTGAGGGTAAAAGTGGAAGTGAATTTTGTAAATAAATTGAGCAATCCTATTGGTTCTCTCATTTTCTACTTTTTTGACATTCTTATTTTAACCCACCTCAAGATTAATCTTATTTTTATTATTTATGTTAGAACATTTAAAGCGTTCAACTTCTTTTTTAATTTATTTTTCATCAAATAATCAAAACTTACATAGTGGACAAAAAATCATTAATTGAAATAGATTTAAAATAAAAAATAAATAAAATAGTGATTGAAAATAAAGTTGATAAGTACCGAATTCAAATAATTTGTTAATTAAACATGTTGGATGTACATGTAAGATTAAGACGTACGTGGAGGTATTTGAAGATTTTATCTATCTAAATCCTATTTTAGAATAGGGTAAATTAGGGGTGAACAAAAAAACCGAACCCGGAACCGAACCTGATTTAAAAACCGAAACCGGAACCGATTTGGAACCAGTTTTTGAATACCCGGTTCGGGTTTTTTCAATACCCGGCGGGTAGGACCCGGTTTGGGTTTCGGGTTTCAAAATCGGATTGGGACCGGGTAGGAAGCGGGTCGGGTTGGAAAACCCGGTATAAATCCTGAAAAAACCCGGTTTAAAAACCGGTATTCATGGGTCAAAAACCCGGTTCGGGTCGGGTAGGTCAACGACCCGGTTTCGCTTCCTTTGACTAAAAACCGGTTCGGGTACCGGGTCGGGTCGGGTATGCCCGAAACCCGATTTTGTTCACGGCTAGGGTAAATGGCCCAAAAAGGTAACCAATTTGTCAAAATTTGACAATAAAGGGAATATGAGTTTTGTCGATGCCCAAAAAGAATTCACGTTTTAAAATCGTGTCATAAAAGGCTTTAATTTGTCAGAGAAGTTTAATTAAGGGTATAATTGCTGTTTCATTCTTAAAAACATGCCATAAAAGGATGAAGTATTTTGAAATCATGCCATAAAAGGGGAAAAAATTTTGAAATCGTGTCATAAAAGGATAAACACTCAAAATAAATTTCGGGTTTAAACACTCAAAATGTAAAATTAGTGTTTATAATGTATGTTTTCTAGGTAAAAAATGTCACGTATTAATTAAATATTTGAGATTTAAGCCCACAAAAGCTAAAACCGATCAAAAATTAAAGAGAAAAAATGAAACATTACTTACACCTTTAATTGAACTTTTTTTAACAACTCAACTCATTTTATGACACGATTTTCAAATATAGGTCCTTTTTGGGCATCAGTAAAAGTGATATTCCCTTTATTGTCAAATTTTGACAAGTTGGTTACTTTTTCGGGCCATTTGCCCTCTAGAATAATAATAAATTAGTAATTAGTATAATGAAAATACGTTATATTTGTAAATGAATGGGAAAATACATTTTTTTTATAATTAATTGGTACGTATTACAGAAGGCACAAGTAGATTTTCTAAACTAAGGCTGCAAAATCAACCCCATCAATTGATAAATATACGGAGTAATAAATTCATATTCTAAATAAATTTTTTGTGTATATCTAAAAAATATAAATTATAGCATGGGGTTAAATTTATAAATTTAAGTAAATAAAAGGATCAAATTGATCAATTAAATTTTAGTTTTAAATGATGATGTCATAATGGTTAATCATATATTATATATCATATTTATAATATAAGATAGAGAAGAGATAGAGATAAATAGATAGATTTGTTATAACTGGTAGGGTACCCGCGCAATGCGGCGGTGTCGAGTTTATAAAACGACTTTATTTTATGACGAAGATAATAGTAGCTAGCATGTCAAAGTGAGAAGGCATATATGATCTACTTTACAAACATAGACACATAGTGTCCAATTTTAGTGTCGTCATAAAGATTTACTATACATACACTTGCATTTAAAGGTCAACGTAGTGAGTACACAATGACATAAAAGAAAATGCAAGTAATAATAATAGATGTAATTTTCACACTATGCGATTAAATATAATTCACTTATGACATAGATAGAAATTCATTGCAAGAAAAAGATTTAAACAACAAATTAATCCATCATGGTCATTGCATTGGCTATCTTGATTCATAGTGAGATGAGTGTGTTGATTGACAATAATTTATGTGTATCTTTGTATTCGTATTCATATTGAGGTGAGTATTCATAGTGTTGAAGTTTTTTTGTTTCAATAGAAATGATTTTATACGTTTATGAATTATGATGATCAAATTTAGGTTGTATGTTTGACATTTTGTAAAGGTTAATTGTTTATGGTTATTGAAATTGATATTTGACTGTAAATTCGTTGGTGAAAATAAGGTATATTTTGGAAGTGATATTTACATATATGGAAAGGGTAGATGGAAGAGATAACTTTGGAAAGGTTTTTAACATTTTAAATTAAATGATCCTGTAGCAAAAGCAAACCCATAGTCAAGGATTTGTAAGCCGATGCATAATGTGAATGGTGAGGGGTATTGTGGGAATTAAATATTTTAAGTAGTATTAAGACTCAACAAGCAAGACTCTTTATAAGTAGTTAGAGATATATAATGTAGATGTAGATCATGGTGGAGATATAATAAATACTTTTAAAATTCTCGTGAGAACTCTAAATCTCAAGTTTTTTTTTATAGTGAAATTACTTAATTGCCTTCTAAAATCTCATGATAAGTAAGCCATTCTCTTTGTCAATCTTAAATTATATACAGGAAGCGGATGATCGGATGATGACATCATCAAAATTCCAATTAACCAATTAAATTCTTTAATTTTGTCCAATTAGCTAAAATTTAGGATGAGATGATGTTATAAATACATATTTTGTATTGAAATATATTTTTATATTAATCAATATAATTATTATTATTATTTTAGGTTCCTAATTTCATTAGAAGACTTGCATAAGGAGGATTTTAACTTTAAATAAGTAATGTAATAAATAAATATAATCTTAATCTTAATCTTAATTCTTGTATTTTATTACAATTATTAATTAATATAAGCAATCAATCTATTATACTACTTTCGTTTAAGGACTTTTGAACTTTATTACATATTTTTTTAACTTTTACGAAATAGAATTTTATCGTACACATAATTCGCGTAATTATAGAAATCAAATTCATATTCAATACCCCGTGTGTATACATGGGTTTGATGTCTAGTTTGATTATATAAGATAACTAGTAAGATAAAGTCCGTGCGACGCACGGCCCCCCTCACAACGGTTAACATTAAATTTTGTGATGCTACATGTATATTATCTTTAAGAATATATAACCGCTGATTAAAACGAAACAAAATAAACTTTTATATTCCCCATATACTAATGGCAAACACCAACATTTCGATTAGTGCGTCGTCCTATACTATTTAAATTGTAGATCATGTGCCGAGAAAATGAGTTGCAAGATCTAATGAAAATTTTATAACACAATGGAATCTCATGTTCTTGTTAATTTATCATTTCAAAATGACCAATTTAACTATTAGCTATATCTTCTAATAGACTTTATCTCCAAAATAAGTTGTAGACGCCTTCGTAATGAAATCTCATGTTCTTAACAATCTATAATCTCATATATTCTGGCCTGTTCCCAAAAGTTATTTATAATAAAAGGCATCGTCTCTGATTCGAATTTGTTTTATTAAAGACTATATTGTAAAAGAAACTTTTAAAACCATATATTTGAAATGTTTACTATCTTTTTGAAAATTTTGAGAGAAATTTAGATTGAGAAATTATAATTATTGTGATAAAATAGTTAAAGCATTTTAAAAATAATACTACTAAATATAATGTAGACGTCTTCATGTCAAAAGAGTAAAAATGATCATACTAAATTGAAATATGTTACACAAGAGCTAGTATGACTCTTTTTATAAGAACATATGATATGACACTATAAGAAGTAGTATGACTCTTTATATGTAATTAGAAAATGAAATAATAAGAGATTAATGAAAAAATATAAATCGAAAATATAATAGTACGTATTTGGTAGAGAGAAGAAAAAATATAAAGATGTGAATGTATCGATATATTAAAGACAAGAAATTTGTAGGTTATAGAAAATAAATTTATTAGAAAAATTGCTAGACACTTTTTCATAGTATATATACTTTTAACTAATTTTCTTTAAATAATTTGATATTTCAAACGAAGATGTTCATGATATGCCATTATATTTAGCTATCATTTTTTTTTATGTTTTTTTAATACAACAATGAAATAGTTTATTTTTTTACTTTTATTAATACATAGATTGATTAGTAAGAAAATGAGTTTTTTTTTCAATTTTCTTCTAAATAAATATGTATGAATTAAAAAGATTAGAAGATGATTTATTCCTAATGTGTTATATTTTTATTATTATTTTAATACTTTTATTTTTAAATAGAGGACACATGGCAAGTAGTTAAGTGCTTATGTGTCCTAATTTTAAGCAATGTAATGCTTTTTATATAATAAGGAAAAGATACAAAACAAATGAAAATTCAATATATTGAATACGTTTTGTTTGTTCAAAAATTCAAAAAAAATTCAAAAAAAAAAAAAAAAAAAAAAAACGTTTTGTTCAATCTGATCACCGCACGTTCCAATTTTTTATTACTATAATGAAAAATTAATTAATTAGAATACACTACACACCTAACCCCATCTTTGGGTTTCTATATATTTTATTATTATATGTAAAGTTTAAAGTTTGTTATTATTCTAATCTGAAACGCTAATTTTATAATATACTCCCGTATTAGTTATCTCATCGCACATGTAAAAGCCCACACTCCCACCAACCTGTTTAAGCGCACCTAACCCCTCCTATAGTTTTAAGCGCACCTAACCCCTCCAATTGTTTATGGGAATATTATTAGCAACTCTAAAATACTACCTACACTTAATTATGTACTCTTCAAAGAATGGGAAAATCAATAATCTGATCATTTGACTCTTATATATTAACAAACTACTCTTTTGACTTTTTATTCACCCAAATGATCCACTTTTTAGCGCTACTAACAGCGATAACGAAGCAAGCTAAAAGAAAAACACTCAATAAAAAATAATAGCACATTAACAACAAAAATATCCATTTACTTTTTGGATCACCAAACTATTTGGCCAATCAACGGATGCCACATGTCTGCCCATTTTATATCATAAGCGCTGTAGCGCTATTCCCTATTGTCCATTTACTTGCTTATTCCTTTTCTAATATTTCACACACACACACACATATATACGGTAGTGATCTAAGGAGAAGTGCAAAAAATGAGGGAAGGGTGAGTAAATCACTACCATTAATCATATTAATTCTATAATAATTAGTGTGGGGTGCACTCAATTGATCACCTCTATAATAATCAAAACCCATTTAGACATTTACCCCCAAAACAATTTATCTCACAAACGACAAGTCAAAAAATTATGAAAATTGCACCATAAAACTCAGCGTTTTCTCCTCTTCGGTTTAAGATCACTCAATGCATATTTTCGACGAGTTTTTTTTTCTTCTTTTTTGACGGGTTTTACATATTACTAACACATGTGTTAGTGATTTAGTGTTGCGTTTAGGGTTTAGGAGTTAGGGTATAGGGTTTAGGATTTTCTGTTTAGCAAAAGCCCTAAACCCTAAACCCCAAACCCTAACCCCTAAACCCTAACCCCTAAACCCTAACCTCTAAATGCTTTACTAAACCCTAAAACCTAAAGCATACTAAACCCTAAACCTTTAACCCTGCTAAATCATACTAAACCCTAAACCATACTAAACTCTAAACCCTACTAGACCTTAACCATAACCCTAGATCTAATTTATAACAAAATAGTTAGATATGTGTTTATAATTTGTAAAACCCACCAAAAAATGAAAAAAAATAAACTCGTCGAAAGTATGCCATGGGTGATCTTAAATCGAATGGGAGAAAACGCTGAATTTTATGGTGCAATTTTCATAATTTTTCGACTTGTCGTTTGTGAGATAATTTGTTTTAGGGGTAAATGAGTTTTCTTTATACACGTGTCGTATTCTCATTGGTACTTTCATGCTTCCATTAAATTCCCATGAAGTAAATACCACAAGAATATGGTGCACCTTAATTTGGTTAGATGATATCGATGGTTAGATCAACACTTCTCCCCTTCCCTCAAATTGTACCACTTCCCTCTAGATCATGCCTATATATATATACTAGTTTTATGACCCGTGACAACATGGGTTTGACAAAAATCAGGTTAAAAATAATTTTATAAATTTTGTACATATAACATATATATAAATAAGTGTTGCGTATTAATTAGAAGTTGTATTATTGTGTTTTGTAAATTTTAGTCATTTAGTGATGCATTACTGTAATCAAACTACCATAGAATCCTAACCCATTGGACCAAATGGCCATTGACCTAGCGATATCAAGGTGACCTTCCAACTAAGAGGTTGAGGGTTCAAGTCCAGTGAATGTGTGAGTAATATTACCGTTCTAATAATAATAATAAAAAAAGAATCCTGAACCATGGTCTAAAAATTGCTAAAAATCTAAACAAAGAAACCCATGATATAAACTAAGGCCATCTATATATGCAATGTTGAGTCTTCTACAAAGCACCCAATCTCTAAGCTACCAAATGTTGACAGCTACCAAATGAGAAAGTGGATCCATGTGACATAAGTTCACTTGTATTGAAAAATATATTAGAAACAAGTCCATGAAACTTAATTACAGCTTGATAACATACAAATAAACAAAGCAATACATATCGAAGGCATATATTCTATTATAAGAGTGGCTGATCTGTAAACATTAGAGTCATCATTGACCCAAATCATGATGCAACTCCTTAGTACAAAAAGTACTCCAAATCTCTTTATTTTGTGAAGGGCTGCACCAAATAAAGATAACATACACTAATGGAAATAGAAAACAAACACTATATTCTTGAATAGTGCTAATTTTTATCAACCTCAAACACTTTCTTTCTGATTCACAATCCCGTTATACCTGAAGTCACACAGACCTTTATAAAGATGCACCAAATGCCACATGGATGAATTGGTGAAGAACTTTCAAAGACCGTAAACAGAAAATGTACAACCCTCTAGTTACCTTCTTGAAACGAATCGACACACTCAAAAGTAAATGGGTCAGAATTGCTACCTTTAATTAAAATATACTTATCCATAAATAAACCTTGCTGCAACTTTTATAGGCATGTTTTTAAAGCGAGTTTACATTCATCATTCAATTCAAATAAAACGTGAATGATGTACTTAAAAAGGTCTCACAAATAGTTACGTACATGGCTAGCAATGGTATCTCCGTAATAAATTCCATGGTTCTTCTAAAGTACATAGGAATGGCAAACATTAGAAAATCCATGCATATTTCATTAAAAATTTCAATCATTTTAAAGAACACCAAGCCGTTAAATTACTACTAACCATGTTAATATTTTTGAGAAAACAGTCATACCTAAAGAGATATTGCCACAACTTGGTAAAGATAAACTTACATTACTTGGTATTCAACCATTTGATCTACTACACAACTACTGGCCTTGAGATATCTGTCAATGTGTCTAGAAAGATCATCATGCTTCAGCCTTGCGAAATCAGAAACACTTTCATTCAAGACACAAAAATAAAAACATAAATTCGGTGGATTTAATGGATAAAACCATCACCTTGTGAAGCAAACATCTTGTTTCATATACTTGAATTACAAAATCACTCCTAACCATTGAAGAAATTGACCTGAAATGAAAGCATGATATATAGATTAACAAAAAACAAAGCAAAGACTCAAAAACTTATGGAGCTATTTGATCATATAAAACTCAATATAAAAAGGTAAAACAATTTTCGTTTAGATTTAATCACTATGCTAGTACTTGAATATTATGGCATCGTATTTCCCAAGCCTCTAAATACACACATGAAAAACAATCCTAACATCCATCTCTGTCACCAAAAATGAAAAAAAACAAACCTAATGTCATAAAGAAGAAACAGAAAAGACGTGTAAAAAACTTGATAAAATTAATATCATTTATGATCATATATCTACATGAACGTGCAACATATTAGTTCAAACTTATAAAAATCATTTTTCTTTTCGTTTGAGTTAAAATACCAATAACTAAGTAAAAATCTCCAAATTTTGAATTACCTATTAAATGTTCGTACGACTAAAATAAATCTTTATCAGATAAGCAAATAATATAATTTACAGGTAATGCTATAAATAGATATCATAAAGCATGATTGTGAGCAAATGATTCTATAGCAACCATAAACACAAATAGAACATCTTTCAGATGTGTTAAAGTAATTTTTTCACTGAAGCATTTTATCAAACAGTTGGTTTCCAACAAACAAACATAAAGCTTATAGTAATCTAACCTCATATTGACCATCCAAAACTTGTGAAACATACAGGAAAATTAGATAATAGCAATCAGATCTTGGACTTTGGATAAGTAGCTTTTCTTTTCTAAAAAAATTTAAGCCCCCATGTTAACACCTTCAAGAAACAAATGAATAGCATGAAACTCATTTTCTGGAAAATAATAAATAAGTAGAAGCGCATGTCTGTTTTTTTGCAACGAAAACGAACATACTAGAGGTAATCGATTAAACATCAGATTATATATACCAAAATGAAACATAAATCCCAAAATTAGAACATCACCGTTAATTTCTAAGTAAATGAAATACTCATTATAACCGTATCCACAAACCTTACATCAAATGGTGTTCATCTCTTAAATGTGTCTATATGATCTAAATTTAGAATCTGCAACTGTATAATTAATGAAACAAAAACACAGGAAAATATAATATCAAAACCAAAAAGCTAAAGAACCCTAGAAATTAACATTACCTGGAACATCAAGTATAGGAGATGATAGACAAAGAAGATGATGGGAAGAACATTGATGAAGAAGAATATTAAGATAAATGAAATTAATAGCTTAGTTTTGATTTTGGGTTGTGCGTGGAGAATGGCGCAGAGAAAGAACCCTACAATGATTTTAGCTAGGAAAGAAAAGCATCTACTCAATATGGGCGGTACAGGAGACTTTTGCGTGGTATAAGATAAGTAATTTAAAATTAGGCGTGTCAAATAAGTTTCAGAGTTTCAAGGGAAAAAAAGCCTTTCGCATGTCTTGAAAAACACAAACTAATTATGAGGGCGGCCCAAAACATTTGCATGTTTAGAAACTCAGAACAAAATTAAACCAAATTAATTTTAGAATTATTTAAAAAATTCAAAAAAACCACAAATTTCTTGCACCTCCATATGCCACATCATCACGATTATTGCTTAAGAATGTGCCAACTCAGCTTTATGACATCAGCATCAACTCCCTTTTATTATATATATATATATATATATATATATATATATATATATATATATATATATATATATATATATATATATATATATATATATATATTGTAACATCCCCAAATCGGGCCTAGGAGAAACAGGTAATTCTTTATATTTAATTGTGATATTTAATTTTTATTTTGTGTTTGATTGTGAAATTTATAGGTAAATAAGTCTCAGGAAATATTGTGACTAGTGAAATGTAGTTTGTTTTAAATAAACTTAGGTGACGGTAAAATAATATAATTTTATCGCATTTGAAATTGAGGTTCCAGACAATAGGTCAAAATAGGGTATAATATTATACTGTAAATAATTGGGTCGGTTTTATTAAAAAGGGAAGGCCGACATATTTTTCCCTCTTTTCATTCCTTTTGCTAGTTACAACATAAACCCTAGAACTAAACTCAAATCCTTTCAAATTAAAAGCTTGTGTATATTGATTGAAGAATTGAAGCTTGAAAAGATTAAGACAATCATCATCTTGTTCTTTCTATAACCTTGTAAGTAACTTTGTGTAATTCTTATGATAAGTTTATAGGCAAATTATTGATTATCATGATTTGAAGTTTGATGGGTTAAATAGATGTTTGAATATTGATTTGATGATGGTAAGAGAACCTCTATCAACTGATTATGTGATAAAGCATATATGTTTCTTGAATTTTTAAGATTAATGGAGATTGTGAGGTTATAGATGATGTGAATGAATTGTTATGATTTGGTACATGAATCTTTGTTATATGTTGTTAGTAGAAGTTCTTGTGGCTAAATATTGATGGAATTGCAAGTATAGAACTCAGTTTGGTTGATTTGTGGCTTTTGGTTCGTAGTTGCAATTGTGCAGGAAATGATCTGTGTAGGTACTGAAAAACTAGGGAATCCGGTAGGATTCCTTTGAATCCGGCGGATTCCGGGTAAATGGGTAAACGGGGTTAAGTGAATCCGGCGTATTCCGGATCGTATTCCAGAACGGATTCCCAAGAATGAATTCTGGTCAAAAGTGAAGCTGAAAAGAGGTCGGGAATCCGGCGGATTCATGTTGAATCCGGCGGATTCTGTCTGAATCCGGGCGGATTTCCTTGAATCCGGACGGATTCCTTGGGCTGGACTGAATGTTTTATTTTAAGCTTTATAATGTGATATTTGCTTGCATAATATGTTTATATAATTTAATACTAATTTGATTGTTAATATTAAGTTATATATAATGTGATGTGAGGATTGACTTGGAATTCTTTTGTATTTCATATCCGACCACGACTCAATAAAATTAGATCTTTGAGTGAAGCTTGAAACGAGACAGGTGAGTGACTGGTTCTCACAGTTTAAATTGGTGTTAACAATTTAGTTACATCAATTTTAAGTAGATTGATATTATTGAATTATTGTCAAGTTGATTGCGGTTAAATGATTGATTGCTAGTGACTCATTCCATGATAGGTTGGAATGATAGAGGTCAATTTCGGTTGGGTTTAGTTGCTATAGGTTAATCTTTATGGTATTGATGAACATTCGTTGTGAATTCGTCCATATTGATTAAAGATAGCATTGAACTATCGGTAAAATCTCTGTATTGGCCTGCAGTGGATTATAAGTGTTCTTGGTGGGCCATCCGCGGGCTGAGGGTACCTCAAGAACCACCGATCCTCTAATTTGATTGTTACTATTAGTTGATTGTTGTGAGTTGATTGTTTATGCTAAGTTAGATTGTTGGAATCGTTATTCACTTAGCTTCGTGCTAATCCCCCACCTCACTTTTGCAGGTTAAGTTTGCTTATGCTCGGTTGAGAGGTTTTGGGTGAAATGTTTGACAAGCTGGGCACTCTTGATTACTTTTGTTTTGGTGTAAACGTAACACCACTAGATTTTAGGTTTGTAATGAAATAACTTAATGATAGTACGTGTAATAACTAACTTTTGATATTATCTTATATGTAAATGTTGTTGAATGGGATAACGCTTCCAGTAAAAAAAAAAAAAATGTCTGGAAAATATGGGGTGTTATATATATATATATATATATATATATATATATATATATATATATATATATTAGTTAAAATGTCTTTCAAAACTCAAGTGTTCCATCAAATATATATTTTTGTGGTAATATTTACTTCTATAAATATATTTGTGCTAACTACAACTTTAAAATTTTGTATATGATCTTGTGAGGTTTTAAAAATTTATGTTGAAATTGGTGTTAATAATCGTTTTATAATTAAGTTTGTAAACGTTTTAAAGTAAATACTTATATTGTTGAATTGTAAATGTAATAGTTACGAATTTGATTAAATATTATTTTTTAATTTTTGAGAATTATTAGTAAGAATAAATGTTTAGTTGAAAACTTGACTTTATTGTAAGTTTTTAAAATTTATTGAAATTTTTGAAATAATCTGCAATAAAAATGCATAATAAAAGAAAAACAATAAATAATAGTGATGGCACGCATGGGTTGAAAATGACAGTAAATGTGGCGTTCATGCCCAACCCCAAAGATTTGTAAAGTCAAAAGTGTAAAATATCATGTTATGAATGTGTCATTTTTGTATTGGCTTTCTTCTTTTGTAATTTTCATTATCGCCGTTATCACTAGTAAAGGCGCTAAAATGAGGATCATTTTGGTAAAAGAAAAGTCAAAGGAGTATTTTGTTAATTTTTGTTGGTCAAAAGCTCAGATTTGTGATTTTCCCTCCAAAGAAACCCTGGAACTAAAGATGTATATTTCAAATACTTAGAGGAGAAAATTTATAAGGGTTAGAGTTACAGATCGGCAACGAACTTTCACTTTTGTACCGACTTAAGTAATGAACCGATTTTGTTACTAAGCGAACTTTCAAATTTTGATAATATTAGCATCTTCTAATTTCTCTCGATATATACTCCGTACAAGAGATGTTAAAATATTTCATTTATGAATTTACACAATAGAAGTAATACGTTCATATGGGAGGTTTCTCATAATGTGCAATTTTATTTTTAGTTTCAACATAGGATACTACTATAAAAGTAAGCTATTAAGGCGCCAGTAAAAGGAGGTCATAGATAGAAAACCGCTTATCGACTAAAAAGGTGGGGATAAACGGCAATTAATGACGGTTTTTGATAGGTAACTAGAGCAGGTAAAATTTCCAAACTTTTCCAATGGTCTCACTTCGTTTTGACTTTCGGATATCGAGATATCTTCAACCCATGTTTGACTTCATATCTATAACACCCCTCATATTATCATGATTTAAATACAATATATCGGAAGCGTCTGTCCAAATTAAAACTTTAATCACTACTACAAAATGAGGCTAAAGCAACACCAATAAAGTGTTGCATTAAGCCTTAAAAATGTTGCATTAGGCCTAGTGCGACACTTTATCAAGTGCTACCTTAGCTAACGTCGCCTTAGGTTTAAAGCAACACTTTTATATAAATATGCAACACTTTTAAGAAGTGTTGCATATTTTTAGCAAATGAGACACTTTAGAATGCAACACTTTTTACTATCTAATGCAACACTTACTACACTCTATTGCAACACTTTCAAACTCAAATGCAACACTTTTACGCTTTAAAGCAACACTTTGTAAAGTCAAATGCAACATTTTTTACACTCTAATGCAACACTTTTTAGAAAAGGCAACACCTTTTATACTCAAATGCAACAGTTTTATACGTAAATGCAACAGTTTTTAACTCAAATGCAACACGTATTAAAGTATAATGCAACACTTTAACAATTAAGCGCAACACTTATTTAATACCAACACGCACAAGCAACACATCGCAAATGCTTCATGTTAAATGATTTGCATTCACATTATTGATCTCAACAATCTTAAGTAACTATTTTCAATTTCAATATAGCAACAATACATATAACATAGCAATAGTATTCACATTCCATTATGACAAATACGTCAGATAATTATCATAAAATGTACAAAACACATGAAAATTGACAATTATAAACAAGGAGATCTTTAGGGGCATCTTGCAAATCTGCACTCTCCAATTTACACTTCCAAAACAACATAACCTGATACCATTAAAAACAACAATAAATACCTTTAGTTAGTTAGTTAAAAAAGGTTATCAATTGCTACTTAAATTAATTAACTCAATAATAGCAATCCTTAAGACATAGCAAAATTAAATATACGATCTCAGTAATGTTGAAGGAAAGAGAAACCGTAGCTAAATCATCACATTTGTATGTGTCCATGTACCTAGGTAAGTTTTTAGAATCAATAAGCTAAATGGAAAAAAAGACAAACCAGGACCTTTCAACCTGTAGCCATTTTGATTCAGAACCATTGAGACCCATTGTTTCAACTTGAACACAGTTTGAACAAGATCACTTTTATCCGTCAAGCATCAACCGAGTCATTTGAACTATATGCGCATATGAAATTAACCTTACTAGATTTTTTGAAGTTCACATAGCAGCACAAAGACAACACCACCACCCAGCTGGCCAGCCATCACACACCAAAATATGCCAATCCAAATAACCTATTTGAAGTTCAGCAATAATACGTTATTGCAATATAAGAAACAAATTATGGCTAGTAAAAAGGAACACTTATCCAGCAATATAATATGAGGTTTCGAGGAGCGTACAACATTATTTTCTCGTCAGCTGAGTTAAACACGGTTAATTTATAATGGCGAAGTAGTACCTGTTGAAGCAGTAAGTAAACACAAAAAAGAAACCAAAAGAAAATCATCTTTATTTGTTAACCAGGACAGCAATATGACTTGAGTGCTGAAAATAAACCTTTTCCCCACGCACATGATGCGATATATCTTGGCCTACATAAGGAAAGGAATCGATATATCGTTAAAAAACCTCAACACATTAGTGTAATACCCGAGCAGTGCCCTGGGAACACTATTTTCGGTTGGTTAAAGTTGAACATAAAGATTGGACGAATTTAGACCCGTTACCTCTTTAGCTAAATTCTATTTTACCCACTTCAGCAATAAATAACAGAAATGTAATCCTACTTGACTGGCCCAAATTAGTTGGGTCATCTTTGCATTTGCAGCTTATAGAACTTACCATGGACATACTGATTTTTGATCCCTTAAGTTCATTACACAAGTGTGCTATTATCATTTTTCCTTGCCAAATGTAATCCTACCTGACCAGCCTAAATTAGGAGGGTCATCTTTGCATTTGCAGCTTATAGAATTTACGAGGGACATACTGATTTTCGATCCATTAGGTTTATTACCCAAGTGAGCTATTATCATTTTTCCTTGCCAAATAAAAACGCCAATATGAATAGGATCATATCCTTTCATCTATGTCAGTGGACTTTATTATCAAACTCATGCTTTACATAGCTACAGGAGGACCAAGGAGAATCCTTCAATAATAGAATTCGAAATAGATCAAAAGCTCTCTTACAAATAAACAGGTATCTTTAACATTGTCCAAACTAGATGGGGATTAGTGGCATATTAAATATTATAATAGACCTCCCATTCCAATTAAATGTTAAACAATGTCACCTGGCTGAAATTGCTCATATGGATCTAATTTTTGTTAAATATACTTAACCGTATATTTCTTGATGTATTCTAGCTTACACAGTAATACTAATATGACAATAAAAGTCCTAACTTTCCAAAATCGTTATAATATTCTCACTAAATAAAGATTAAAATGGCCTACATCAAACCAATAATACAAAGTAAATAAAATTAATAATCTTAACTATAAGAAACAGAAACCATCTACATACATCTACAGCTGTAAATCCCGCAATTCAAAATGTAGTTAAAAAACCAAAGCAAAATCAGAAAAATCATGACGGATATAGAGGCTAAAGTAAGAGATGATGACTCATAATTTATAATTGGTCAGGAACCCATAAACAAACAAATCAACCAAACTACAAAAATAAGCCTAACATAATGAACTTATTAAGGTGATAATAAAGCAATCAAAGAGAGAATTGATACCTTAAGCAAATAGTGAGAATTGAATTTGGTGCCTAGGGTGATTATAGACGATTGGATGAATTTGATGGTAGCGTAGTAACAAAAATTTAGTTAATGTTCTTACAAAAGAAAAGTTAGTGTCCAAACTTCAAAGAGTGCTTGTTTTGTTTGTCTGCAATATTGCTCAGAATCTGTAACTTTGTGCTGAATTCAATAAGCTCCGATATCCATTCAGTAACTCTATCTGTCACTGCAAAAGAATTCATAAATTTTACAATATACCACCAATAGAAAGATGTTTTTCTACAATTAGTAGAAGAGTTTTTATTACTTATAGAAGGAGGTCTGTTAGCCTTGAGAAAACTATAACCAAGTCAGGAAGAATATAGGTTACACAGTTACAATACCTTTCCTAGTCCCATCTGTCGATAACCATTTTAAGCTCTACATTAATCTTTTAGAAGTCATGCAAAAGTACAGTGTAACCTGAACAATATGCCACCACACTACCATTTTCAGCGTTGTACAGATATAAACGAAGTATCAAAGTCATTTGTTTGAGTTAACTTAGACAGTGAACGTGCTCAAAATAGCCTATTAAAGGTCAAACCTCACAAAATCACCTTTTTTCAAGCGAAAATCAAGTAGGATGAACACAACTGCACAAAGTATATTAAGTTTGATTGTTGGAGTTGTTTGAATCATAAGTTAGTGCTGCTAAGTTTTTGAGTGTGTCAAGTTGCTTTCTTTGATCCGCAAGCATTTTATAGCAAAACCATGTTGGCAATTAGGATAATGTTTGATGTCATCTTTGTGTAAGTGATTGGGCTTCAATAACTAAAAGTCTTATTGTTTAAGAAAAAGGAATAAATAAAATCACCTGCTGGTCTAGATTCTTGAACTCAAACGCAACTGATGATTAAAAGAAAACCAAAATAAATAATACCAGTATTGAAATATTGTAACCTATTTAAGTGGTTCAGTTAGTTGGATGGGTTGAAAAGTTTCATCATTTTTCCCCCTCCAAGTTGCACAATCTTTCAAGAATTCAAAAGCGGTTTTACTTAATAGCACTGAAAATTCGGAAGTGAAATTGATAAGTACCATAAATCCATAATGTGATTGATGCAGGGAAACTGTCGAAAGACATGCATTCCGTGTTCCATCTATGTCACGCATGAAAAGGAAAAAATGCTTTGTTATCGGGACACAATTTCAAGCCCTTACAAGAATAAAGATGGAACTTGTCAATGCTATATAGTTCCGTAAATTAACCACAACCAACAAATAAAAATTAGGGGTTTTTTAATATGATAGATTATAAGCATTATCAATAAGAAATTATACACAGTAATAGATGAATCGTGCTTTATGCCTTATAATGTAATACCTGAGAATCAATTGAGATGAATCGATGATATATTAGATCTGGAAACACCCTTTAGAAGCAACCTCGTACAGAATTACAGACAGATAGATGTAGCAAGATCGAAAGGAAAAGGGGAAATTTGTTAGTTTAATGCTTTTGCTTTGATATTCAGTTAATTTGTGATTGAATTTAAAATTTTTAAATGGCGCTAGATAGTTTGGGACTTTGGGGGTTGGCGGCTTGGCGCCGAGATGAAATGTGGTGGGTTCTATGAAGAGACGGAGTAGTTCAAGTACAAATCCAAAATTTCCATATTAAATATTAAAAATCACTTTTCTACTTTTTTTTTTATCATCTGTTGAAATAAAATAATTACAGTAAAAATTAGGGGCTGATAAATACTAACACAAAAAATGATTTATACATCAAATTTATGTTATAGTACACTTGTACTGTAAATAAAAACTATTGTACAGTTTGATGTATTTATCATTTATTTTGTTGTATTTATCAACTTCCAAAAATTAATACTCCGTAATGTGTACAGACTTGAACTATTGAAGTTGAACTATGATTATGATCATATGTCTCCGATTTTTTATACATTTTAAAATTATATAGTAGTATCATAACTCAAATATATTTCTTGTATGAAACTTAATATCAATTGATAATTTTTGCAATTTTCCTTACACTTAAAGCCAACGTAATTTTTAAAAGGGAAATGATATTGACAACCCTAAGGGCTGTCAACAAGACAATTATTAAACTTAAATTTTTCTTTATTATCAAAAATCATAATTAATACATCACATATAAAATGAATATTTCAGTGAATTAAATGCAAAATTTCAGTGTATTAATTATGTGACACTCCTCCAAATTAGGTATATAATTATACTTAATTACATGCATTTCTTACGCTAATTCCCTACGATTGTGTTAACATAAACTTTTGATGTGATGTGAGTCTAGCGAGCCCAAAACAATAATACATGAAGTATTACATAAATTGTAATTTATAAAATTACAAGATTTTTAGCTGAAAAGTTACCGAATACGCGTCCGAGTAAATGCGACAAAATAAATAACGAAAGTTGGTGACAAAATATATAATTAATAATTCGATTATTAATTACGAGTATTTATATATCTATAACATATAGATAAAGTGGTTCAAATATACGTTTAACATAAAACGTATTATAACACGAACAGAAACAATTCTAAAACGCGCATACGACGTCAAATCATAAAAATGCAAATTTTCTCGTTCATTTGGAAGAAGTTAGAACATTACTTCAAAATATGAAATCCTAAATTTACTGAAAATTGGCGCTCAATTAACTGCGCGCAGTAAAATGTACAAAAATGTACAACTATCAAAAATAATGATAATCTCATTATTCTGAAAATATATTATGAACCAGGAGAGCATCTACAAAAACAAAATATTCAAGGTCAAAGTTGTCAAAGAAAGACTCCAAAAGTCAAAGGGGACAATAAAACTGGGACGAATGGAGTAGTTATTATATGGGAAATGTTAACGATAGTGATAAAGGCTTTCGATAAGAAAAACAGGTGTCATAATTACACTAAAAAAATTAAAATATCAAATCTTATTAAATATGTCTTGTTTTAAAGAATGTTTCGAATGTACTAATTGATGAGATTAAGTTTATTAGATATAATTGTGAATTAAAATGAAAATGGAATTGGAACCGGAATTGGAATTGACTCAATATATGTAATACCATGTACGGTCATAGCCAAGTCGAGCTCGTTATCAATAGCCAAGTCAAGCTCGTCAAAGCAAGCATTTGCCCTCATTGGTGAATGAGCCTACAAGTGGTAACTACTATGTATCCATCATCTCTTTTGAAGTAGAGGGCTCTTTTGAAATATGGCCCGACCTACTTCTCGCCCGAAATTAAGAACAATTCACTATCCAAACGCTTGCCCAACGAAGTCCCCCAAAGAGAAGGATCATATCAGAGGCGGTTAGACGTTACCACTATGTCAATAGAAGGTTATCCGGTCGATCTTTCTAAGTAAGCAACACTTTATTTGAAATCCTCTAGAGATTTAGAAGGTAGCCCTTGATGCATGTGCTCACAATTGAAATCCAATAATAAATTAACCATAACACTTTTTCATCCAAAACTCTTCAAGTCCCAAGTAACACTACCGAAAAAGTCTAACCATATATAATGAGCTCGAGCTCTTTAAAGTTAAATGAGCTGAGCTCTATTTCGACTTGGCTTGTTAGTTAATATTTTTGCGAATGTTATATGTAAACAAATGTCAAAGTATGTCTATTAACATTTTGGCGATTATATAATTAAAAATTAAAGAATGACGGATTCAATTAAGTTTGTAAATACTCCATCCGTCCCAGTCAAGTTTCAAAGTGTCCACTTTGATTATGCACAGAGTTTTAGAAATTTTCACTAACTACACTTTTTACCAATAAAATAAACATATATACATACAAAAATCTTTTTTTTTTATTGGTTATAACATGAAAGTGGACACTTATTAGTTGAGACAACAAAAAATAATGACGTGAACACTTGAAGTTGATAGAGGGAGCATTTAAAATCACACTCTCCCGTGGCTCCGTCCTATTCAAAGTGTTCACTTTGACTTTGCACACACTTTTAGAATTCTCCACTAACTACATTTTTCACAAATCAAATAATATATCTACCCCACTAATATATTTTTCGATTGGTTGAAACATAGAAGTGAAAAATTATTAGGCACAACCGAAGATAGTAATATGAACATTTGGCTATAAAAATACATTTCAACCATGGACGCTTCTTTGTATTATTATTATTATTATTATTATTATTATTATTATTATATTTGCAATTTACATCAAAATCATTAACGACAACGGTTTATTCCAATCTGAATAATTTTTCCTTAGAAAATCAATAATAAATTTGATGTTTGGTGAAAATAAACATGTTACTTGAAAGGTTGTTTATTAAAATGGCGCGAGTGAAGTTTCGTTCCCCGCTAATTCCTCCCGCCAAACTGCTAAAGTCTTATTTACGGTTAACTCATCACTCCATGTTATCCCTTCATCAAAAAAGTGGTAATACCGTGTTTTTTCAATCATTTTCTCCCCCCTACGTGGCTATGTCTCAAGGTATATAAAGAAGTGAACCACCGAAAAAATCGTAATTCCAGGTATATATGTTAATTTTATGTGTTTTGATCCAAGCCTCTTTTGTCATATATATATGTTACCTTACCCTGGCCTACCTATACGTATATTTAATGTTTATATAGTTATGACTAATCAAGCATATTTTTATTCTAGTATCTTGGTCCGAGTCAGATTGCTTATCCAGCTTCATCGGATATGCAACGCAAGTGTTTGACAAAAAGTCTAAAACAGGTTCCGTTTTTATTTATGTGGTGACATTATTATGATATTTGAGTATTTGACTCGTGGGTGCATAGAAACTGTTCGATTAAATGCCTGTTAAAGATGGATATTCTATGTGCATCGGAAATCATAAAACTTGGAAATGTTGTATTTAGATTAAGTTTGTGCAGAAACCAAGTACTGTTACGAAAAGCCAATTACCGGGAACATTTGTGGGATATATAATGACTTGTTATTGATTATTTCATATCTTGTTATAATGGGGGGTTGGTTGGTCCAGTCTAGTAGTTCTTTGGTCCGGGTCGAAATGGGTTGAGTGGAGTCGAGCCCTTTCTATCCATAACCTTATAGAAATAACTTTTAAATATGATTACTAAACATATATAATCTCTATTATAATGTAGTTTACAAATCAAAATAATATTACTGTAAAGGATTTATGCAATACAAATACATTTTGGGAAACTTTGAACTCATTATTTATCATGCTTTGTTTCAAGAAATATGTTTATGTTACCTATTTGACCCATTAGAGATAAAAAAAAATTAATCAGCATATGCATTAGTAAATGGATAAAAATTGCAACAACTAATTAAAAGTATATCGTTATGATTTTTGAAGTCTTTTAGCTTGAACTGGAAACTTGATAGACATATATTAATAGTTTTCCCTTAAATAACATTGAGCATACGTACATGCATACAATTTGTGGCTGATTTTTATTAATTTCTCCATAAATAATGTAGTATGAAATATTCATTATTATGAGCAGCAGGGAAGTACTTCATGAAAGTGTCTTCCGTCGAGTATTAATGTATATATATTTATGTTTTCTTATGGTATCATGATCATTCATATATGTTTGGTTGGTGATTTTACATTTACGGTTGCAGAAATAGAACACGCAGAGCATTGTCTTGGTAAAAAGATGTAATCACCAGGCTAAGTTTATTTTCAAAACAGAGATCCAATGAGGTAAGTCTGAAAGTGATTGATCATTATGTAAATGTTGATGGAAAATGATCTTCTTGATCAAAATATGTTTTCTTTTCTAATCAAATTTTAAATATGTATTATTCGTAGAAAACGTCCTAGATGGTAGTGAGCAACTTGGCCCGACACATTATGACTTACATAAATAATCACCAAACTGATTGCAACCATATTAGAAGACAAAAGTACCAACCTTACTCATGTCACTTGTGGCTTTAAAAAGTTCTAGTAGCTTAGTAAAGCTGCCTAGACAGTTTAGTTTAAGTTGTCCTTGATCTGAAATGGGCTGGTTGAGTAAGGTGTAATTTAGTCATCTGAATTGGGTTAGCATTTCAGCAACTCAAATTTATGGGGTTTGAGATTGTGACAAAAGAGAAGTCAGTTAACAAATATCATATTTACCTTACTATGGTTAATTTTAAGATCTTTACAAATTAAATTCTGTACATAACTCTAACTGATTTAGTCATAGTTGAGTTCACTTAGATGGATCCCCCATCAATAATCGTGTGAAGCTTAATTGTGATGCATCTTATAAACAACACCAATCGGGTGTTATTGTTCACACTATAGGCTTGATTATCTTATGTTCAGGTGCGATATGGTATGCTTCTGATCCTCTCACTGCTGAACTCTTAGCCATACGAAATGCTTGTCATCTAGCTTGTTCATATGGTTACAAAAGCTCCATGATTGAGTCTAATTCAAAAATGGCCATCTCTTGTGTTTCGTTAGAATCTGATCCTCCCTGGGTCGTAGCTGCTATTGTTGCTGATATCAAAAAGTGAGCATTCCAACTAGCTTTGTCTTTCTCATGGGTTACACGTCAATGTAATTTAGCGGCTCATCATGTTACTAAACTAGCTTTTAATTCTCGTATATACTTCAATTGGGATGTAAACTTTCCGGATGAGCTTTCCTCAATTGCGAGGAGTGATATGATATTGCTTAATTAAATATATTTGGGCTTAGGACCTCTGTTTGCTAAAAAAAAAACTATATATTATATCATATAAACAAAAACCATTTGTTCGTCCTACTTGATGTTAATGTTTGAGAAGACATAAAGCAAATAATTATATTAATAACTGCTTTTTAATTGCAACTTGAGTTTTACATATAGATTTGTCTAAGCAAACTAGCAAAGATAACATGTTACAACATACCGTAAACTAAGTGTTATATATAATCTAAATGCAACATTTTATATTCATGTTACACTTTTCTATAAAACTTGCAATTATCTAGCATTGATAAGTGCGACACTTATTTAAATGTTGCTATATATTTATTCTTTTTGCAACATTTTTTATTAAGTGTTGTCTTCTAGGTTTAACAAATGCAACACTTTCGGAAAAATGTTGCATTAGATCACTATATGCAACACTTTGTTTAAAAGTGTTGCATTATATTCATTGTTTTTTGAAAGGCAACATTTTCAATATGTGTTGCTTGTAAAGTGTTGCATTAGGCTCATTTTGTAGTAGTGAATCAATCAAAACATAAAAGTCCAACTAAATATAAGACTTAATTTATCAATCCGGGTGTTATATAAAAACAAGAATAACACTGATTTATAAAATCAAATATCAGAGTAACACTTGGTAGTCAAACATTCTTCAGTCCATTCCTTGCCCTGCCCAAATCATCTCAAAACCTGTAAAGGATAAACGGTGGGATTAGCACAAAGCTAAGTGAGTCAACCTGTCACTATCAGTACAATTTAGCATAACAATACTGATTATCACAAATATCACATAGACACTAACACAACATCACCAAGAGGATCGGTGGTCCTTGTGACGTCGCACAGACCCGGGAGACGCACCAAGTGACACTTACAACCAACTGCAGGCCAATACAGAGGTATTACCGATAACTGTTTGCTACCTTTAGTCAATATGTGTTCCATTCTCAACACATGATCACAAATCTCACATTGACTAACCTGTAGCAACCCAGTCCAACTAACCAGTCAAGTTGACCTTCGAATCACCAAATGCTCAAAGGCAACACATCACTTATTACACGTGTATTTCGTCAATCAACAGTCAACAATCACAATCAACAATAACAACTATGTTCACTTGTTGAAACCAATTATGTTACAACCAAATCACACTGAGAGAACGAGTCCACTCACCGTTACCTCAGCCGCAAGCTCAGAAGTCTAATGTTACTGAGCCTTCTCCACATCTGAGAATACAATCAAATAAACAATGAGTTAGTAACTCATTAACAACAATAAGCCTATGTTATAATCACATAACATATCACAATGTCTCATAACATAATATATCGTATTGACACAATATCACAATCAAATACTTGACTAATAGTTAATACTTATGTCACCACATTATCCCATACATAAGTATACTAAATTCAGGAATATAACCTATTACATTCAAGTTATATTTATAATTCATAAGTACTCAAACTTAAAACACAAAGTTGCTGGAATTGGTCTCTACCCGCCGGGTAAGACAAGTACCCGCCGGGTACTCAACAAACACCACTACCCGCCGGCTAAGGTTGTTACCCGCTGGTTTCCAACCAAACACCTCTACCCGCCGGGTAAGGGTTATACCCGCCGGGTAAACCCTTCGTCCCAGCAAGCCTGCGACCTGATCAAACTTTAACTCGAAATCAAAATCACCAAAAGCCTAAAACTTAGTTTCTAACAGTCTTATACTACTAAAAACTTCATATAATCATCATGAAATAGTTACAACATGTTTTTAACATCTAATTCTCACAAATCATCCATGAATCTAATTTGAATAAATCAATTCTAAGAACACTTACATATGGATCAAGAACATGATGATGATGGTGATAATTCAGATGTTGAAGCTAAATCAAGATCACAACTAAATTTGATTCAAGTTTTGATTTTTGGTTTCTTCAATTTTGTATGTTTTGGTTTCAAAATGAAAGGAGGAAAACCAAATAAAAGGAAATAGGTCGGCTCCCAAAACCGACCTTCAATTATACGGGTATAATTTAATACCCCATCTGAACCTATTGTCTGGAACCCGAAAACCATTTGTGAGTCCAAACTTTTTATTGTTCCGTCAACTTTATTAAGTTAAATCACTTAATATTTTACTAACCACAATAAGTTCTGAAACTTATTTCCTAGTTATTTTCAAATAACTCAAACAATATTAATCCCAAACACTTTAAATAATATAAAAACAACTAGGTCCGATTTACGGATGTTACAAATCTCTTCCCCTTAAAAGATTTCGTCCTCGAAATCTGATTACACTCAGCTCGTCTAATATAATATACTCACCTACATCTTATCATACATTAATCCTCAAGAGCAACTTATACTATATTTATCTTGTTTCAATTCTTTCTACATTCACCTGTCCCCATGGACATGCTTCTGTCTTTTCCCACGCACATATACTGTGCTTTCATCTAATATTTTCCATGAAACTAGCATATATCTGAATTCTTTATCATTAACACACAATCACTTTAACAAGTGGACACAAAATCAATTACAACCAAAACTAATAACGTATCTTGCTCCCCTTGAGCAACTTATAATAATAATTTATTTATTTGAATTCTTTCCACATGCACATATCCCAATGTACATGTTTCTATCTTTCACCCCTGTATATATATTGTATATTCATCCAACAATCTCTATAAAACAATCATTTACCTGAATTCTCTATCATCAATCAGATATGTGTCTAAATTACACAATTACTTTAACAATTGAACACTTAATCACTTACAACCAGGCACTAGAAATGTGTAAAAATCTTTAACAACCATATTAACCAGAAATTAGCAATATGCTAAAATCTTATGACAACTTATCTTCTAACAACTAGAACAATAACAACCAACAACAGCTAACATTAGTGGTTATAAAACCACAATACACCTAATAACACAATACACTTAACAACACTGAAATTTAATTTCAGTTCATAACCAACAATTAAACAAATATTCACTTATCACTTCAACTCTATGAAATCCTTTACTCAAAAGTAATCCGGATTCATATCACCTTAATAAGTAAAGTAGAGGTCACACACAGTAGGTAAGACATCATCAAGAAGTACATTGTTAAATTAACACATGTACTGTCACACCGTAGTACCTACATTCAACCGACCTCTACATTAACTTATTTCACCTTAAATCACAATTTATTCTATCAGCAAAATATACATTTCTGCAATAAATGGAAATATAATCATCATTTCCAAAATTTCAACTATTACTTTCACAACATATCACTTTTTATCAACTATATATATTTTATGTATATTTATACACTTTCCTCAATTAATGGTATAACATTTCCAATTTCTCAATTTAACCATTAATTTTATATTATCACAGTCACCTCAATATGATTATCATCTATTTAGTTTTCTCCCCCTTAAGGTTCATGTTATCACTCTATTACATCAACACAATTATAAGGCATTACGATCATCCAACATCATTCTGCAATTATCTTAGATCAATCAACGATCTTATATAGATCACATTATCACTACATATCAGTACAATTGTCCAACTAGTTTCAGCACACAAATTGCACACACACAATTTTATCTTTAACAATATCATTCACATATATCTTCTTATTTCACAACAAAAGTTCAATATTTTATTCACACTATTCACATGCCAAATAATTTAACACAATTACTCAAGGTTTCATAACCTTTGACGACTCTTTTAACTCATTTGGGTTAACAACCAATTTACCACTTATCAACCAGTTTTTTAGGAATTCAATCACATTTAAACAAATACTACTAGAATTTCACCCGTAATTAACTCTTTCCACACAGTTGACTATTTGTCAATTTCAACTTAATCAACAAATCACTTTGGTCACTTTTATCAATCTTAATTTAATCAACAAGTCAACAACTAGTTTGACCACTTTTCTCAATTTTTAACTCACAACAAAATCAATCATATTCTTATAATTTCCTGTCATACACTAATCTCTTTATTCATAGTTGACTTTCAAAGTCAACCTATTACATTTTAACATATAAATACTATGTTTAACCTTAAACATAAATTTTCCATAATTACATTCGACAACAGTGGCCCACTCAACCAAAAATGGAACCACTACACCTTTCTCTAGTCAATTTTCATTCAATAACATTCTCATAACTTATTTAACACACAATATAAGTTATTTACTCTTATCACTAATCACATACCTATATATACCTCAACTGGTAATTATCTCAAATTTTAGATTTAACCTAATCATAAACTTAAAAACACTGCTCTCACTAGTTTTAATGACTCAATCACCATATAGAGTCAGTAACTCAACTCGGCTTAATACAAGCCATACACATACTAGTAATTCGTTAGGATACTATATGACTTACTAATAGGTAATCCACACCCATTAGTCACACAATCACATTTTAACAAATTCACACATTTGCAAGTACCATACACATTTGTAAATTTCAATTACCAATTATTATCATTTCCACTAATTAACTTTTACAATGCAAATAACAGTTAATTAATTTAACACAACTTCATATTGTATCTCTCTCAATCACATTCACTTTCTTAGATACTTGGTAACCTCAACAAGTTCATGTGATACAGCATAATGTAACAACGGTGATCAAGCGTTGCTTGATTATGTCATTCACATTTCCTTCTCATGTTACTTCATATCATCAATCATCAATGTGATTTTCTTTCATATATACACTTATCACACAATGTTCTGGTTTCCAATACTACTATAACATGTTTACAGACTTGTACCAATAGTACATACTTACTATCCATTTATTACTTGCATAATCAACTTTACATATGTAAATATTTCACATGCACACCTTACATATTTTAATATGTATTATTTATTACACAATCTCCTTTCAACAATTGACTTAAATCCGTATTTCAACCTATTGGAAACTCCAAACACATGATAACCTATCTTCAAAAGTTTCAACACTTAACACTTTGTCAAACAGTAACGACATAATAATATCACGTATAATTCCAAACACGTATTTCATGACAGTTAATTGATTATAATATCAACTAAATCAATTTGATCCAAAACTCTCCATTTTCTAGGAGCATGTAATTCCACCTAATTAATTCACCATATACCTTAAGTATTTCTCTTTACAGTTGTTTCTATAACAGCTGACCACTTTTATTTTACTATCATACCTTCCACCTATGATATATATTAAATACTAATGTCACAACTTTACTTGTAATGTCACACACGTATAATTAATTATCAACAACCAGTACAAAGCACAACACCAGGTACTAGGTACTATATCACATCACTCGGCATTATCACATGCCTCAAGTCACCTATTAATATTAATAATATATAAGATTTCCATCATTTCTTATTTTATTATTCAACATTTCTAAATCATTCACTAGTTCACACTTCTTTGACTATTTAAATCACAATTCAATCCACAATAATAATCACTGTCACACAACAACATCTAGTCACTTTTATCACTTTCTAGTATAACTATTACCCAAGTTAGATGCTATCACTTTCAACTCTAACTTTGCCTAACCCAGACACACATTACAACAACTATACACTTTTCCAATTAAACAACAGAATAACTTCAAACCTATTAATTGAGATATACTGTAACACCCGCCAAATTAGGACTAGTAAATAGTGCCTAATCATATGTTAATACATGTAATTAGTTCTTGGTAGGCTAATTAATGTATAGAATTATATATATTGTTAAATATATACGAAAATGCGATTTGGTTAAATCGTACGCAATTTAAATCGAATGTATTTCGATTCTATTTTTATGGACGTTGGTGACCAATTTCAATAAATAACGCTTTTATGTCAAAAATATTATTAGGATAATATTTCGTATTTATTCGTATCGTACAAACTGAACCTACAAATTTTAAAACATTAAAACGCGCAAACTGAATAAAATAACTTACAATCTATAACCCAAACATAAATTATTTGTAAAATATTTTAAATAAAATATCACGTAATAATTTGTAATTAAAACGTACCCTTAATATGTAAAATAATTATTTAACGTTTAAACGACGGAGCAAACAAACACCGCACGGAGCGGGAACGCGGGGCGAAAAATGGGAGGATAACCTCCCATTCCCCACCATTCTTTCTCATTTCTCTTTTTCCCTCTCTCTCCTCTCTTCTCTTTTCTCTCAAATTTCATCACCAAAAACCTCACAAAATCGCAAAATAAACGTACCAAACGACCTTGGATTATACTACTCCTTTGGAAGAAAATGACCACCGCATCACGATCTATCATCCTATCTTTTCGGATTTCTCATCCGACACTTTGTAAGTTTCCGACAAATCCCGACACCTCTCGTTTTCTATTGTTTTCGACTTATAATTGTTTTTTTAAGCTTATAATGTCCATATAAGGGTTGGGTAAAAGTTTTGGACCGAACGGAAACCGAAAAACTCGTTTTCGACACATTTTCCGGCCAACAGACCGCTACGTCGCAGTTGGCCCAAAATTTATGCGACGTCAGCCTCTACGTCGCAAAACCCCTCGTGACATCGCATGGTGCGACGTCAGTCACAACGTCGCATTAAATTGCGACGTCGCATATAGCGACGTCAGCCTTAACGTCGCCAATACCTCACCACGTCGCACTTAGCGACGCAAGCCCCTACGTCGCAGAAATCAACAACGTCGCATTTAGCGACGCAGCACCCTACGTCGCATTAAATTGCGAAACGTCGCCTTTAGCGACGTCATGCTCAACGTCGCAATCCTACCTGCGACGTCGCACCCAACGTCGCACAAATCAGAACCTCAAAAACATAGATTTTTACTAAGTGTCGAGACTCGAAATTTATCACTCGATTTTACCCAAATTCGGTTCCAGATGCGTTTTTCGTCAAAGCAATATAGTAGAAATAAAAATTTTCCAAGCTGACCTGGCAGCTCGACCCCAGCCAGGGGCTCTGCCCCCGGACCCCCGTACTTAGATTCCGTAACGGCTTCTAAAACACAATCAAAACACATTTTTCAAGTAAGACGCCACGAAATCAAAATAATAATAGTTGAGATTATTATTATAAATCCGTCACCAACGGGCCGTACACTTTTCAAATACTTAAACTTATCAACCAAATAGTGGAAATTTGGACATTATAGTTGAACGAACAACTACAAGGGTGATCTGTTGAGATACCAAATCATGTTTATAACCATCGCGTGTCGTGGACACCCTCAGGTTACAAGTCTTTGGACTTCATACTCGGCTAATCAACTTACGTTTGTTTAAACGCACTCAGACTCAGGTGAGTCTCATAGCCCCTCTTTTACTGTTTTACTCAGGGGTGTGATATACTGCTCAACTTTTAACATGTGAACGCAAGTACCAACTTTTCATATACTACATGAGTTTTTTTGAAACTAATCATTTTAAAGTCCTCCGTCAGCATAGTTGTTAATACGTTGTAGCGTGAATATTAGTATATGGTACCATATAGGATTGACCCACCTCGTCCGGGTTAGCAAGCACTAACCGGGTAAACGGACGTACTAATATTTGGGAAGACGAATGTGGATTAGGCATTCGTGGAGGCACCTCGCCCGGAATTCTCTATAGGGGACCCGGCCCTCGAGTTAAGCTCAACTATGTGCTCATGGCTGTATACACGATGACTATCATTTAATTGCTGGATGCAATTCATTATTTAATTGCTGGATGCAATTCATTATTTAAATCTTGCGGTTCACACTATATTAACTGATTTCAAACCTGTGAGCTCACCAGCTTTTAGCTGACCTTTTAGCATATATCGCAGGTACCAAGCAGTAGGATGTTTCTGCTTCAGGATTTTAGCTCGAGTCAGCATACAGAAGATTGAGATTTTCTTGCATTAGTATATTTTGTACAAGTACTTATGTACTGAAATCTCATTTGATTTAAGCTCGAGCTATGTAAAGCTTTAAATGTTGTAAACATTTCTATTATCAATATATTTTGTTAAAACGACGCATATAGAGTCGTTTACTATTTATCCTTGTGCTTTGTTATTGATTAGTAACACCCAAATCAAGCTTCCGCAAATCATTAAATTTGGGGGTGTTACAGATTGGTATCAGAGCCTAAGGTTATAGTGAACTAGGTTGCATTTAGTGGGCCTAGACTATGACCATTAGGCAGTATTCCTTATTAGGTATAACTGGTTCAGTGATTACATCATACGAGTTTAATTTAACATAGCCTGATCAACTATGTACAATTAAGCAAAGATGATGTAAGATCTGAAAGTAGTTATGGCTGAACAGGGTACAATAGAAGACTCTGACCTCGAGAGAACCGAGACGTAAACATGTTTGTGCTAGACACTCAATAGGCTATATTATATAGGAACTATATGAATATAGGCCTCAATCTTACTAACGCTTTGTCTCAGAAATGGCAAACACACCATCGAATTCATCTCGCTCTCAATCCGGGTCGCAGAACCCAAGGGTAGCTAGGAGGAACAACAGGTTGCCTCGAGCTGGCCCGTACCCCACTCACTTCACCTTGCCGGCCTTAGCCGCTAGGGTGAACCAACACGAGCAGCGACTTCGCACCATGGATGTCGTGTTGCAAGAAACAAACGAAAACTGGAGACTTACATCCCTTGAACGCATCGAACAAGTCTCAGACGACCTGGAAACCACAAACAACAACATGGATGTCCTTCGCAACCAAGTAATAGCGATAAGTGTGGAAAATGCCCTCCTGCGTCAAAGGATGGAAGAATGTGAACAACGTTCACATGAAGCAGAAGAGTATGCCCGTGGACTAACACAACGACTAGCACTAGCCGAAGATAACGCCCGTCAAGCTAGCAGACTTGCAAACACAGTGGACCGTCTTGTCACGATGATGGAACAAATTAATCTACGTTAAGACTAGTGTAGTCTTTGCCTTGTAATCTATTCTGTAATCTAGTAACTATCTACGCGTTACTCTAAAATTCGGTCGGATGTAACAATTCCCGACGCCTTTTGTAATAACTATGTAGGATGTAACCTTTGAACTCATATTAGCTATCAAATATTCCTTGTTGTTCAACTCATATTAATTGTCATTTTTCCATGTTGATGTCATGTATTACTGCTTTTATACATGTACATCTATAACAAATACAACTTTCCTACGAAATCTCATGTATCTTCATTTCTTTTATTGAAGAATCATGCCGCCAAAGTCAAGACCATACACCGATGCTCAGCTTACATCGCTTATAACCTAGGCTGTTACTGAAGCCTTGGCTCGGAATACCCCACAAAACTCCACCAGAAACAGCGATGCCGCTGAAACCACTACTGCTAAACCTTGTTCTTACAAGGACTTTCAAAGCTGCAAACCCTCCAGCTTCAAGGGTTCTGAAGGAGCCATCGGACTTATCAGATGGTTCGAGAAAATGGAAACTGTTTTCCGTGTCAGCAAATGCGCGGAGAACGACAAAGTAAACTTCGCCACCTGCTCTCTTGAAGATGATGCCCACTCTTGGTGGAATTCATATACCCAATCAGTGGGTGCTGACATTGCCTACCAACTAACTTGGGAGGACTTGAAAGCAAAACTCACTGCCAAATACTGCTCAATCGCTAAACTCCAAAAGCTGGACGAGGAGTTCTGGAACCTAAAGGTTCAGGGTGGTGACATCGATGGTTATACCACCAGATTTCAACAACTTGCCGCCCTTCGCCCAGCCATGGTGAGCACCGAACCTGATAAAATCAGGAAGTACATCCTTGGCCTTCCTGAGCCTGTTCGGGGGCATGTTGCCTCTTCCAACCAAACCACCATTGACGGTGCAATTCTATTGGCCCAAGACCTGATGTCCATGAGCCAAGATTCTGAACCACCCACTTCATCCTCTCAAAACAACAAATGAAAGTGGTCTGACTACCACAACAACCACTCCAACCAACAAAACAAGAAACCCGACACCATCAAAGCCTACAACACCACCACTGACATCACACGGGGCTACACTGGGAACAAACCCTATTGTTCCAAGTGCAGTCGCCACCATGAAGGTTCCTGTGGTCCCTTTTGCAACAATTGCAAGAGGTACGGCCATCTCACCAAAGACTGCAATTCTCCTGCCAACAACAATTCCAACAACAACACCAGACCACCCAAAGTCTGCTTTGAGTGTGGAAAACCCGGGCACTTCAGGGACACGTGCCCCAAGCTAAAGAATAACAACAACAACAACAACAACAACCGCAACAGCAACAACAACAACAACACCCGAAGCAGAGCCTTCGTCATCAAATCTGGGGACGCCCGCCAAGACCCGAATGTGGTCTCGGGTATGTTCCTCCTCAACAACTTAAATGCTTCTGTTCTATTTGATACTGGTGCTGATAGAAGCTTTATCTCTGATGACTTTTGCCCACTACTTGACATCAATCCTGTTGCCTTAGATGTTAAGTACACTGTAGAACTAGCAAATGGCGAACTTATAGAAACCGATAGTGTGATACCTAATTGCACTTTAAACCTAGCTGACGAAACCTTTTCAATCGATCTTGTACCCGTTGAAATCGGAAGTTTCGACGTCATCATTGGAATGGACTGGTTGTCCAAACACCGAGCTGAAATCGTTTGTTACGATAAGATCGTCCGCATTCCACTCGCTGCCGGTGGAACCTTGATCATACAGGGGGAGACCGGTGGGACGGGACTCAATATCATCTCTTGCTTAAAAACCCGAAAATTTCTTAGAAAGGGTTACCCCGCAATACTTGCACACATCACAGAGAAGAAGTCGGAGGAGAAGCGACTTGAGGATGTGCCGATTGTTAGAGACTTTCCCGAAGTCTTTCCAGAAGAACTGCCTGGTTTACCTCCATTTAGACAGGTTGAGTTCTCAATTGATCTCGTGCCGGGTGCCGCACCGGTGGCCCGTGCACCGTACCGTTTAGCCCCATCCGAACTTCAGGAGTTGTCCTCTCAGTTACAGGAACTTCTGGATCGAGGATTCATTAGGCCGAGTTCTTCGCCTTGGGGAGCTCCGGTCTTATTTGTTAAAAAGAAGGACGGTTCATTTCGAATGTGCATCGACTATCGAGAATTGAACAAATTGACCGTCAAAAACCGATACCCACTTCCTCGCATTGATGATCTATTCGACCAACTTCAGGGTTCAAGCTTCTACTCAAAAATCGACCTGCGATCAGGCTATCATCAGTTACGAGTTCGCGACACCGATATTCCAAAAACTGCTTTCAGAACTCGTTACGGGCACTACGAATTCCAAGTGATGCCCTTTGGTCTAACCAACGCACCGGCTGTATTCATGGACCTTATGAATCGGGTGTGCAAACCTTACCTCGATAAGTTTGTCATTGTATTTATCGATGACATACTCATTTACTCGCGCAACAAGCAAGAACATGCGCAACACCTCAAAACCATCCTTGAACTTCTTAGACACGAGGAGCTTTATGCCAAATTCTCTAAGTGTGAGTTCTGGATACAAACCGTCCAATTCCTTGGTCACGTGATCGACAGTCAGGGAATTCACGTTGACCCAACAAAAATCGAGGCTATCAAAGACTGGCAAGCACCCACCTCTGCAACAGAAGTACGACAATTCTTGGGTCTTGCTGGGTACTATCGGCGATTTATCGAAAACTTCTCTAAAATAGCTCAACCACTCACGGTACTGACTCAGAAGGACAAAAGGTTCGATTGGACCGATAAACAAGAGTCAGCATTCCAACTTCTGAAACAAAAGCTTTGCAGTGCTCCAATTCTATCCTTACCCGAAGGCACCGATGACTTCGTGGTATACTGTGATGCTTCTTACCAAGGTCTCGGTTGCGTATTGATGCAACGAGATAAAGTTATTGCCTATGCCTCACGACAACTGAAAATTCACGAAAAGAACTACACCACTCATGATCTCGAACTTGGAGCTGTCGTTTTTGCTCTCAAAATCTGGAGACATTATCTCTACGGCACTAAGTGCACCATCTTTACCGATCATAAAAGTCTCCAACATATATTCGATCAGAAGGATCTCAATATGAGGCAACATCGATGGGTCGAGTTGCTTACCGATTACGATTGCGAGATCAAGTACCATCCAGGGAAGGCTAATGTTGTAGCCGACGCCCTCAGTCGAAAGGAACGACCAAAACCACTTCGAGTCCGAGCCCTCAGTATGACCATTCATAACGATCTTACCATTCAAATTCATACCGCTCAGATCGAAGCCCTGAAACTTGAAAACATCAAAAATGAAGCCTTACGGGGTATTGACAAACAATTTGAAGTCAAATCTAACGGGATTAGGTATTTCTCAAACCGAATCTGGTTGCCTAATTTCGGGAACCTACGAGACTTGGTGATGGATGAAGCTCACAAGTCTAAATATTCTATCCACCCGGGATCCGATAAGATGTACCACGGAATCAAGGAATTTTATTGGTGGCCAAACATGAAGGCCGAAATCGCCACTTATGTCAGCAGGTGTCTTACTTGCTCGAAAGTCAAAACCGAAGATCAGAAACCTTCTGGTCTACTCCAACAACCTGAAATCCCGGAATGGAAATGGGAACAAATTGCCATGGATTTCATAACCAAACTACCCAAGTCGGCGAGCGGTTGTGATACCATTTGGGTGATCGTCGATCGTCTCACCAAATCTGCTCATTTCCTGGCAATCAAGGAAAACGATAAAATGGAACGCCTTACACAAATCTACATCAAGGAAATCGTTTCTCATCACGGTGTTCCAATCTCGATCATCTCTGACAGGGATGCCCGTTTCACCTCGCACTTTTGGCAGTCACTTCAAAAAGCTTTGGGTACTCGTCTCGACATGAGTACCGCGTACCATCCTCAAACCGATGGCCAAAGTGAACGAACCATCCAAACACTGGAAGACATGCTACGAGCCTGCGTAGTTGATTTCGGTACAAACTGGGAAAGACATCTACCGTTGTGCGAATTCTCGTACAATAACAGCTATCACGCCAGCATCAAAGCTGCACCTTTTGAAGCACTGTACGGTCGTAAGTGCCGATCACCGATATGTTGGACTGAAGTGGGAGATAGTCAACTCACTGGTCCTGAACTCATACACGCCACCACTGAGAAAATTGTGGAAATCCAAAATCGACTCAAAGCCGCACGTGATCGTCAGAAAAGTTATGCTGACGTGAGACGCAAACCACTCGAGTTCCAAGTTGGGGATCGAGTACTCTTAAAAGTATCGCCTTGGAAAGGCGTCATCCGTTTTGGCAAACGTGGGAAGTTGAATCCCAGATACATCGGGCCTTTTGAGATCCTCGAACGGATTGGCCCCGTAGCTTATCGATTGCAGCTGCCATCCGAACTCAGCAGCGTGCACCCTACTTTTCATATTTCCAACCTGAAGAAGTGTCTGTCTGATGAGACACTTATTATCCCACTAGATGAAATTCGTGTTGACGATAAACTTCACTTCGTTGAGGAACCCGCTGAAATTATGGACCGTGAGGTCAAACAACTGAAACAAAGTCGTATTCCCATCGTCAAGGTCAGATGGAATTCGCGGCGTGGTCCGGAATTCACCTGGGAACGGGAAGACCAAATGCGACTCAAATATCCTCAACTTTTCACTGATTCCACATCCAACACGACTTCGAGCTAAATTTCGGGACGAAATTCTTCTAACAGGGGGAGAATGTAACACCCGCCAAATTAGGACTAGTAAATAGTGCCTAATCATATGTTAATACATGTAATTAGTTCTTGGTAGGCTAATTAATGTATAGAATTATATATATTGTTAAATATATACGAAAATGCGATTTGGTTAAATCGTACGCAATTTAAATCGAATGTATTTCGATTCTATTTTTATGGACGTTGGTGACCAATTTCAATAAATAACGCTTTTATGTCAAAAATATTATTAGGATAATATTTCGTATTTATTCGTATCGTACAAACTGAACCTACACAATTTAAAACATTAAAACGCGCAAACTGAATAAAATAACTTACAATCTATAACCCAAACATAAATTATTTGTAAAATATTTTAAATAAAATATCACGTAATAATTTGTAATTAAAACGTACCCTTAATATGTAAAATAATTATTTAACGTTTAAACGACGGAGCAAACAAACACCGCACGGAGCGGGAACGCGGGGCGAAAAATGGGAGGATAACCTCCCATTCCCCACCATTCTTTCTCATTTCTCTTTTTCCCTCTCTCTCCTCTCTTCTCTTTTCTCTCAAATTTCATCACCAAAAACCTCACAAAATCGCAAAATAAACGTACCAAACGACCTTGGATTATACTACTCCTTTGGAAGAAAACGACCACCGCATCACGATCTATCATCCTATCTTTTCGGATTTCTCATCCGACACTTTGTAAGTTTCCGACAAATCCCGACACCTCTCGTTTTCTATTGTTTTCGACTTATAATTGTTTGTTTAAGCTTATAATGTCCATATAAGGGTTGGGTAAAAGTTTTGGACCGAACGGAAACCGAAAAACTCGTTTTTGACACATTTTCCGGCCAACAGACCGCTACGTCGCAGTTGGCCCAAAATTTATGCGACGTCAGCCTCTACGTCGCAAACCCCTCGTGACGTCGCATGGTGCGACGTCAGTCACAACGTCGCATTAAATTGCGACGTCGCATATAGCGACGTCAGCCTTAACGTCGCCAATACCTCACCACGTCGCACTTAGCGACGCAAGCCCCTACGTCGCAGAAATCAACAACGTCGCATTTAGCGACGCAGCACCCTACGTCGCATTAAATTGCGAAACGTCGCCTTTAGCGACGTCATGCTCAACGTCGCAATCCTACCTGCGATGTCGCACCCAACGTCGCACAAATCAGAACCTCAAAAACATAGATTTTTACTAAGTGTCGAGACTCGAAATTTATCACTCGATTTTACCTAAATTCGGTTCCAGATACGTTTTTCGTCAAAGCAATATAGTAGAAATAAAAATTTTCCAAGCTGACCTGGCAGCTCGACCCCAGCCAGGGGCTCTGCCCCCGGACCCCCGTACTTAGATTCCGTAACGGCTTCTAAAACACAATCAAAACACATTTTTCAAGTAAGACGCCACGAAATCAAAATAATAATAGTTGAGATTATTATTATAAATCCGTCACCAACGGGCCGTACACTTTTCAAATACTTAAACTTATCAACCAAATAGTGGAAATTTGGACATTATAGTTGAACGAACAACTACAAGGGTGATCTGTTGAGATACCAAATCATGTTTATAACCATCGCGTGTCGTGGACACCCTCAGGTTACAAGTCTTTGGACTTCATACTCGGCTAATCAACTTACGTTTGTTTAAACGCACTCAGACTCAGGTGAGTCTCATAGCCCCTCTTTTACTGTTTTACTCAGGGGTGTGATATACTGCTCAACTTTTAACATGTGAACGCAAGTACCAACTTTTCATATACTACATGAGTTTTTTTTGAAACTAATCATTTTAAAGTCCTCCGTCAGCATAGTTGTTAATACGTTGTAGCGTGAATATTAGTATATGGTACCATATAGGATTGACCCACCTCGTCCGGGTTAGCAAGCACTAACCGGGTAAACGGACGTACTAATATTTGGGAAGACGAATGTGGATTAGGCATTCGTGGAGGCACCTCGCCCGGAATTCTCTATAGGGGACCCGGCCCTCGAGTTAAGCTCAACTATGTGCTCATGGCTGTATACACGATGACTATCATTTAATTGCTGGATGCAATTCATTATTTAATTGCTGGATGCAATTCATTATTTAAATCTTGCGGTTCACACTATATTAACTGATTTCAAACCTGTGAGCTCACCAGCTTTTAGCTGACCTTTTAGCATATATCGCAGGTACCAAGCAGTAGGATGTTTCTGCTTCAGGATTTTAGCTCGAGTCAGCATACAGAAGATTGAGATTTTCTTGCATTAGTATATTTTGTACAAGTACTTATGTACTGAAATCTCATTTGATTTAAGCTCGAGCTATGTAAAGCTTTAAATGTTGTAAACATTTCTATTATCAATATATTTTGTTAAAACGACGCATATAGAGTCGTTTACTATTTATCCTTGTGCTTTGTTATTGATTAGTAACACCCAAATCAAGCTTCCGCAAATCATTAAATTTGGGGGTGTTACATATACCAACATCTCATTTATTTCACTATTTGATGTCACCTCAATTCAGTTTATCACATAACAACAATTTCTCTAGCAAGGTGTCCTAATCACACTTTGCATTTATCACAGAAAATCACACAACTGGTTATATTTTATTTCTACATAGTAGACACATTCAGATTCAATAGTTTCACTATTAACAACTTGATCAACACTGTGTCTACACAACTTAACACATATTTCACAATTCAAAATTCAGTCAGGACTACTCTTATCACTGAGTGATTCATCTAATGCTTATATCATCATAATAACAAGCATCACTCATTACTGACTCATTACTGGGGAATTATATCAGTCTGATTCAATCACTTTATCACTAATCACATCACAGCAATTAATCAATTCAAGCTTATTTAAATTCAACAAGCTTATCGAAAAGTACCTGTCACACTATGCCGACGAAGATCGAGGAACCATTGAGAATACCAGTCAATTACTCATGTTCCTCCGTCTCTGCAATCAAAACAACAACCTTGCATCTTGTTATAGGTTAGTACACTTTATATAATCACTTTCTCATACCACTACTAATCCACACTTTAGAATGTTTGACTTAACACAAAATAGATTTGGGATTGAACACTTACCAATGTCCAATTCACCCAAACCTATGCTCTGATACCAACTTATAACACCCCTCATATTATCGTTATTTAAATACAATATATCGGAAGCGTCTGTCCAAATTACAACTTTAATCAATCAAAACATAAAAGTCCAACTAAATATAAGACTTAATTTATCAATCCGGGTGTTATATAAAAACAAGAATAACACTGATTTATAAAATCAAATATCAGAGTAACACTTGGTAGTCAAACATTCTTCAGTCCATTCCTTGCCCTACCCAAATCATCTCAAAACCTGTAAAGGATAAATGGTGGGATTAGCACAAAGCTAAGTGAGTCAACCTGTCACTATCAGTACAATTTAGCATAACAATACTGATTATCACAAATATCACACAGACACTAACACAACATCACCAAGAGGATCGGTGGTCCTTGTGACGTCGCACAGACCCGGGAGACGCACCAAGTGACACTTACAACCAACTGCAGGCCAATACAGAGGTATTACCGATAACTGTTTGCTACCTTTAGTCAATATGTGTTCCATTCTCAACACATGATCACAAATCTCACATTGACTAACCTGTAGCAACCCAGTCCAACTAACCAGTCAAGTTGACCTCCGAATCACCAAATGCTCAAAGGCAACACATCACTTATTACACGTGTATTTCGTTAATCAACAGTCAACAATCACAATCAACAATAACAACTATGTTCACTTGTTGTAACCAATTATGTTACAACCAAATCACACTGAGAGAACGAGTCCACTCACCGTTACCTCAGCCGCAAGCTCAGAAGTCTAATGTTACTGAGCCTTCTCCACATCTGAGAATACAATCAAATTAACAATGAGTTAGTAACTCATTAACAACAATAAGCCTATGTTATAATCACATAACATATCACAATGTCTCATAACATAATATATCGTATTGACACAATATCACAATCAAATACTTGACTAATAGTTAATAGTTATGTCACCACATTATCCCATACATAAGTATACTAAATTCAGGAATATAAACTATTACATTCAAGTTATATTTATAATTCATAAGTACTCAAACTTAAAACACAAAGTTGCTGGAATTGGTCTCTACCCGCCGGGTAAGACAAGTACCCGCCGGGTACTCAACAAACACCACTACCCGCCGGCTAAGGTTGTTACCCGCTGGTTTCCAACCAAACACCTCTACCCGCCGGGTAAGGGTTATACCCGCCGGGTAAACCCTTCGTCCCAGCAAGCCTGCGACCTGATCAAACTTTAACTCGAAATCAAAATCACCAAAAGCCTAAAACTTAGTTTCTAACAGTCTTATACTACTAAAAACTTCATATAATCATCATGAAATAGTTACAACATGTTTTTAACATCTAATTCTCACAAATCATCCATGAATCTAATTTGAATAAATCAATTCTAAGAACACTTACATATGGATCAAGAACATGATGATGATGGTGATAATTCAGATGTTGAAGCTAAATCAAGATCACAACTAAATTTGATTCAAGTTTTGATTTTTGGTTTCTTCAATTTTGTATGTTTTGGTTTCAAAATGAAAGGAGGAAAACCAAATAAAAGGAAATAGGTCGGCTCCCAAAACCGACCTTCAATTATACGGGTATAATTTAATACCCCATCTGAACCTATTGTCTGGAACCCGAAAACCATTTGTGAGTCCAAACTTTTTATTGTTCCGTCAACTTTATTAAGTTAAATCACTTAATATTTTACTAACCACAATAAGTTCTGAAACTTATTTCCTAGTTATTTTCAAATAACTCAAACAATATTAATCCCAAACACTTTAAATAATATAAAAACAACTAGGTCCGATTTACGGATGTTACAATATCTGTACAAAAGTACAGATCTGCTATTTACTTTCATAAAATCATTTTAAAATAGCAATTGAGCTCAGAAAAATACGAAACCACCTGGAATCTAAAGCTAACATCCTAAACTTAGTTTTACCCTTTTGAATCGACCGTTTTGGTTGAGATATGAGTTATATATCATGAATTAAAGTCGGGTTAAAGTTTTGTCCAGTGGTTAATAGCTTTATCCAATGGTTTTTAGCATTACAAAAATGATTTTGGTTATGTTTTTGGACAAGATCTTGTGTGAGTGGAGTTTTAGCATGTATATAAAAGCGTTCCAAGTAAAATAGCAAGAAAACGAGTCCTTACAAAGTAGTGAGAGCAGATCTAAAGGCGATGGTGATGGAGATGTGTTGCTGCTGCCTTTTTCTTGCTTTCTCCTTGCAAAACGATGGTGGTTGTGATGAGGATGATGATGATGGTTCGTGGAGGCTGTGGAGGAGGGTGGTGGTGGTGTTGCTTGGCTGTAAAACCGAAGGGAGAAGAGAGAAGAGAGAAAAGTGGTAAAAGGATAAGGTTTGTGTGTTATGAGTTTGAAAGAAAAATGAAAGAAGGTGAAGGTTTATATGGGGCCGGTTTGTAGGTTCTTGGGTCGGGTCACGAACTGGGGCTGGGCCGGTTCTTTGGCCGACCCAAGTGGGTCTCGAGCTCGCGAACCTTCACTCCTCAATTCGCATTACGTCACGTGGTCGGTTGAATCGTATTTGTTTAAACGTATACGTGTTTTGTTATTTCGTTTTGTTTTCAATATATCTATTACTATTATATAACACATTTTGGATGTTTTTTTTAAGAGGGAAATTACCAATATGCCCCTAACATTACTAATAATATTTGAAAATCTACTTTATCTATTATTATTATATAACACATTTTGGATTTTTTTAAGAGGGAAATTACCAATATGCCCCTAACATTACTAATAATATTTGAAAATCTACTTTAAATTACTAACATACCCCTACATGTATTAAAATCTCATTAATATCATAATTATTAAACTTAAAAGTAATAAGTATATGACATTTAACTCTAATTAATTAGAACATTTATATATCTATATATATATATCTTTATCTTTACTTATATATAATTCATTTCAAAGTTTTTTTTAAATTGAATTTACTAATTTACCCCTCACATTATTATTAATATTTGAAAAAACTACATGAAATTACTAACTTACCCCTACATATATGATTACATTTTATATATACTATCATTATTATGAAATTTTAATGTAAACAAAATAGGGCATAACTTTTTAACCATAAGGAGTTACGAGACGTGTAAATTATGGACGGGAAGGTTGGAACGAGACGAACATCTTAGCAAACTGCTAATTTTTTATGCTTTTCAATCTGTTCGACCAGTATTTACTTTGCTTCATCCGTCACATTTATACCGTTCGCTAAAAATACACGATTTAAATACGTTTAATGAAGTCGGCTTTTAGTCAACGTACACACCATCTTCCTTTTTAGACTTTAAGTTAAAGAAATTATTAACTTGCACCATCATTCTTTTAAATAAATAATAAAAATTAACATTAGCAATAATAATAAGATTACTAATCTTATTTGTTTAATTATACAATTAAAGAAATCATATGTGAAATAATCAAGTTATCTACACTTCTATATCTATTACTATTATATAACACATTTTGGATGATTTTTTTAGTGGGAAATTACCAATATGCCCCTAATATTACTAATAATATTTAAAAATTTAAGCGTTTGTGGTCGAACAGATTGAAAATTTCATCTCTAAAGCCTCCAAAATTCAATTTCCCCTAATTTTACACATTTTTAAAAGTGTTGTAGGATATCAAAAACGAACTCTCAATAGTGTTTTTTTTGAAATTGTAAATTTAAGGGTTTTATTGTATTCTTAATTTCATTTCTATACAGTCAATTCCAATATTTGAGAGTTTCATTTTTTTGATCAAATTTTATGATTTCAATGTCTCATACATAAGTTTAGTATATAATTATACCCACGTAAATATTGTATTTTTAGTTAGTCACAACCCAACCCTCGATTTCACAAATCACAACTTGAACCTAGCCATTTTGAACATGCAATCTAACAGCCGCAACCACAATTATATATATTGGGTATTTAGTTTTAACTCATTTTTAAAGAGTAAAGATGCGATTTTTTTTTCCTTTAAAGATAAACTATATCGTAGTGTATTGTCGTATAGAGTTTAATTATAATTTACGTACTACATATCGAATAAACGTGAAACCTAATTTTGTCCCGCTGCATCGTGCGGGCGATCTGCTAGTATATATATATATATATATATATATATATATATATTTATTTATTTAAATGTTAATTTACGTTGAATAAACATTTCAAAATGCTTTATTTTACGTTTCTAAAATATTGGTCAGATTTCGTTTAGTTGTCAGGTTCGAGTCGCGCGTATTCGTTGTGACGGTTATGTATTATACAAATCGTACAATATTTCGTATATTATTAATACGTAATAATATAAAGTAAATAACGACTATTTAATTCGAAATAGGTTTATGTTATTTATGAAAATATGTCACCAACGTCCATGTTTGTCGGAATCCATCTGATTGTTTCGCGTAATTACACATAATTACGTACGTGTATATATAAATATACAAAATGTTACAAGTAATTAGCCTAATAAAAAACTAAATACATGTAATAACGTATGATTAAGGCACAAAAGATGTCCTAAATTGACAGGTGTCACATTCTCCCCTTGTTAAAAGAATTTCGTCCCGAAATTAGCTCGAGGTCACGGTTGGTGTGGGGTTTGAGAAGAGATGGGTTATTTCTCGCGTATTTGGTCTTTTCGTTCCCAGGTGAATTCGGGACCTCGCCTCGAATTCCACCGGACCTTTACGTTGGGAATGCGACTCTGTTTTAATCGTTTGACCTCTCGGTCCATGATTTCCACGGGTTCCTCGACAAAATGAAGCTTGTCATCAATTTGGATTTCGTCGAGCGGTATGATAAGTGTCTCATCAGACGGACATTTCTTAAGGTTCGAAATATGAAAGGTGTTATGCACGCTACTGAGTTCTTGAGGTAGCTGCAGTCGATATGCCACCGGACTAATTCTTTCCAGAATTTCAAACGGTCCGATGTACCTAGGATTAAGTTTCCCACGTTTTCCAAAACGAATGAAACCTTTCCAAGGTGATACTTTTAGTAATACTTTGTCCCCGACTTGAAATTTGAGGTGTTTGCGTCTCCCGTCAGCATAACTCTTCTGACGATCACGTGCGGCTTTCAGCCGGTTTTGGATTGCTACGATTTTATCAGTTGTTTCGTGAACGATTTCCGGACCGGTGAGTTGGCTATCTCCCACCTCAGTCCAACATACAGGTGATCAGCCCCTTCATCCATAAAGTGCCTCGAACGGTGCATCCTTAATGCTGTCGTGATAGCTGTTGTTGTACGAAAATTCGCACAGAGGTAAGTGATTTTCCCCAGCTATTTCCGAAGTCCACTACGCATGCTCTTAACATGTCTTCCAAAGTTTGGATGGTTCGTTCACTTTGACCATCGGTTTGTGGGTGGTAAGATGTACTCATATCCAAATGAGTACCTAGGGCTTTCTGTAGCGATTGCCAAAATCGGGAGGTGAAACGGCTATCTCTATCCGAGATAATCGAGATGGGTACGCCGTGTCGTGCGACAATTTCCTTTATGTAGATGCGTGTCAAATTCAGCTTGTATCTTCTGTGCCATCTCTTCATCATGAGCAGTAGCAATTATTTGTATTGGCTTTGGCAATTTTTTCTTTTTAGGTTCTTCTTGCAAACTACCCTTGCCTTTGTCTTTAGAATCTATTTTTGGTAAATCATCTTTTGGCTTTTGCTTTATAGACTCTGTAGTAGGCTCTTTGATTGTAACACCTGGCATTGAAGTTGTTTCAGCCTTTTTCTTTGGAATCTCTAATTTCTTGAAAGTGCATGTAACTTTAACCTTTGGATGTGGCATCTTTTTCTTCATGCTAGAATAAATTTTTATTGTCTCTGTAGCAGCAGCATCTTTCACAACCTCTTCTTCAGATTCTGGTTTTACCTCAGATTTATTCACCTCCTTACCATCACCAGTATCATCAATGTTAACATCTTCTGTAGATCCAATCACATTATCATTATCTCCACAATCATCATCCTTCTGAGCTTCACCCTCCCCCTTTTTGAAAGCATCATTGGAGGAAGAACTAACTCGCTTTGCTTAAGCAGGATGCTTTGACCTATAATACTTCTTTTTCCATCCCATCATCTTAGCCTTAAGTTCATCAATTTGTTTCTGTTGCTCCATGATAGTAAATGCTTGATTAGCCAGTGCCCGATCTTGCACTTTGTTGATCTTCTTTTGAGCCTTCACCTCTTGCCACATAAATTCCAACATTGCCATCAAATCATAGTTAATACTAGCTTCATCACCTTCAGAATGTGACTTCTTTGGAGAATCATTGACAAAAATATTATCTATATCATGCCTAGCATGATCATCAGAAGACCCCTTTGTATCGGTACTAGGTCCACCAAAATCACCTACATTAAAAGGATCATATTTTGGTGTTGTCTCTGGTTGGGTCTTATTAATGTTACTTCTGTCCTGCTCTGCCAGTGGGCTAGAAGCAGTAGAAGCAGCCCTTCCAGAATGGTCTCTCTCCTCCTGATTGACCACCTGTTCAGACACTATTGGCTGAGACATTTGAGTTACAGGAACCTCATATGCCTGTCTTTTAGCCTTTTTGACTTTATGTGTAGTTGGCTATTTCTTCCCTTGTTTTCTCTTGTTACTCCCAACTGCTGTAGGTTGAGAAGTGGTGGGTATATCCATTCTCTCAGCAGTTGGTGCAGAAGTAGTTGATGGTACTACTTCTGTGGTGGAAGGAGCAAGAAGCATTGTAGAAAACAATGATGTTTCCTTCCCTGAAAACTTTTCATTTGTTTTCCTGCTCATGTTAGAAAATACTTTTGGTCTATGAGACGGGACTATCAAAACTTTATCTTGTGCAACTAAATTTTGAATTTTCTCATTTAATGTGAGCTGCACAAACCTTGGATACATTAAGAATTTCTTTGCATGTGATTGCTGCAAGTTTCTTAACATTCCATCAAAAATCATATTTGAAAAATTATACCTCTGTCTAGTTGCAAGGCAAGCAATTGTATATGCAATTGCACTACCAAACTCATTGAATGAGGTACGTTTGGATGATAAACAGTGTTGTATGGTATGTATCAAAAATTTCCATCTAGGGCAGAACAATCCTTTTAAAAACGTAAACCTACTGTAATCACCCTCATACCCCATCAAACGTAAATTATCATACAAAACACTGTTATCCAGAGTAGTTATACCTGCTTCATCATCAAGATGAAGTGTAGCACGTATTGTTGCCTCTGTAACCACCACTCTTGTGTCTGCCACCTCTGACACAATTTGCTTGACTCCATTTACTTCTTCAATCGATGCATTGACCCAAAAATCATTGAGATGTCCTTTGTAAACCTTTGGTGACACTGTAAGTGCATAATATATATGACCTGAACGCAGAAAATCGATTATCGAATGAAAATACGTTGCGTTTGTGGGTTTCATCAAGTATGCAATTAAATTATGATCTTTAACTGCTGGAAGCATCGTGGTAGATGATGTAGAAGCCATCGATTGAGTATAATAGATGTGAAGAAGTAAAATTTGAGTGGACATTTGGATGTTTTTGATCGAACGAAAGTGGTTAGAGAGAGCAATTTGAAAGCATAATGAAAAACTCTAAGTGTTTGAGTTTATATACTGTTCGTTATTAGGGCAGTAGAAAAGCCCTAATTTTAACGCTAGCAGTAGTAATTGTTCAAGCAGTACAAATTACTACTGACAGTAGTAAGTGTGCAATACAACTAACAGTATTAACCAATACTTAGAATTTCATTAGCAGTGCTAACTTAGATTAATAAAGCTAGCAGTAGCAACTTGCACAAGCAGTACTAACCGACTAAGGTAGCATCAACTTAATACAAGCAGTACTAAAAAGTCTAGCAGTGTTAATCATAGTAAGCAATGGTAACCAAGCAGTACTAATAGCTACTAGCAGTCTAAACCATAATGAAAATACAACTAGCAGTATTAATAATACTTAGTAAAATAGTACATGATTTTTTTTTTAGTCAAAGATCGTTAAACCCCAAAACTAGCAGCATTAAAAGTCCTCTAACAGTACTAAAAACATGCACAACATTAACTAGAGTGCTTATTTCGAGGTTGATGTGGAATTCATCCACATTTTGATGTACTTAACAGTTTAGTGGTAATATAATTCACTGGGGTAACCCTTTACCCAAAAAAAAAAAAAAGAAAAAAAAGAAAAGAAACACAAACAGCAATAAAAATGTACAAGTATACAAGCGTACTAATTAATGAAGACAATATTCAAAATACATAGCATTATTAATACTAACAGCACTAAAAGTAACTGGCACTATTAATATGCAGCAGCTTAAATAATACTTGCAGCATTAATTAGCACATCAATATCAACCCAAATACAAACACTTAAAGAAATTTTTCAGAAAACAATTGTAATGAAAGAAAATTTAAGCTGAATTTATCATTCCAATACTAGTAACCAAAAATATAAAACTTCCCACATCAAAAGCTTTTGTGAACAAATCTGCAAATTGATTATCAGTGTGAACTTTAAAAATCTAAATTAGTCTTTTTTCATTACAGTCTCGTATAAAATGATATCTGATCTCAATGTGTTTGGTTTTAGAGTGTTTTACTGGGTTATTAATGATACTGATAGCAGAGTTATTATCAATAAACATAGGAGTATTTAGAAAAGTCAAACCATAATCTAGCATCTAATTTTGAATCCATAAAACCTGAGCACAGCAGCTTGCAGCCACATATTCTGCTTCTGCTGTTGATGTAGACACTATAGTTTGCTTTTTGCATTGCCATGAAACCAATCTTTTGAAACGCACCGAAAACGTGACCATTTTTTTTTTATTTTTTATTTTACTCATAAAGTACCCTTTATACTGTCCCATAACTTTATTTTATACATATAAACTCGACACGTAGGTTAAAACGTCATTTTTGGGCATACTGAAGGGACATGGCCATGGCGTTCATAGGACATGGCCATGGCGTTCATAGGACATGGCCATGGCATCGTGTTGCTGAAAAAGGGGGGCTACTGTTAAAGGACATGGCCATCGCAATTACAGGACATGGCCATGGCGTGGTGCTAACAAGAATACGAAGCTACTGATTAAGGACATGGCCATGGCGATTGTAGGACATGCCCATGGCCTGTCTGTTCAGCACTTGCACTATTTAGGATACAATTCATCAAATTTGGACACGCATATCTTTTGACTCGAGAGTCCATTTGACCTGAAATTTTGCACACACCTCCACTATGGCATAATAAAACTTTTCCTTTTTACACTTTCTCAAAATACGCGTTATTTCTAAATTTGGACCGTAATCCCATTTTAACCACTTTTCGGCACTTTTACTTGACATGTCAAAATACAAACTACACATAATATGACTTTCAAACTTTGGCAACCTCTTTAACTATCAAAATGGAACTTAACTCAATTTACATAACTTTCATACCATGCCTAGAACCCATTTTGGCACTTTGACCCATTTAGTGCCCATTTGGACACCCTTTGACCCGTTTCTCAATTCAAACATACTTTGACCATTATTCTTACATCTTTCCCATTCAATTGACCATTTCAAAGTAGTTGACTACATGTCACTACTCATTTCAACCAATGACCTCATTTTCAACATTTGACATCTTTTACCATTCTTTAACCTTATTACTTACATACGTAGACCTTATTCTAGACTCTTTCTCAATTGACTTTTCAAAGTCAAAGATACATGTCATGACCATTTATAACTTTACATTTCAAACATTTCTTTTGGCGATTTACACAATTGGACATTCATAACGATCATTCAAGGAAAGGGAGCTTATCTAACCGTAAAGCAAGCTCCATTCCACGCTTATCTCTTGCATCCATCTTTTACTCACTTTAGCCAATTGGTTCAACCGAACCAAGCACCTACAACATTAAACATCTTACGGGGTAAGCATTAAGCTTAGTGAGTACATGAGCAATTAAATGAATAATTGCATAATCATTAAACATATAACATTTCTTTCTTTACAACATAACCATTAAGTAAATGTAAACATTATTCCAATTAGCATCATACCTCTAAGTGGTAAGCATGCTAAAACATCATCCACTAGTATCATACCTCTAGATGGTATGCATACTAAATATTTTTCATTGGCCAAGGATCATTGCACATATACACATAACATATCCATCTACTTTTCTTACATAAGTAATGGAATCCACACAACATAATATTCACCCTTTTTAACATGTTCATTTAACCTTTACCACTTTACCATTGATCATATCATATACTTTAGCAAAACATAACTAATCAATTAATGTAAACTTTAACATTCAACATTTAACATTACTTTCTTTGGTTGTATGTGCTTCTTGCTTACTAGCAACTTAGGACATACAACCCTTACCCATTTAATCCCCATATAACTCACCTTAGCCTTATAGACGATTTAAGTCATTTAGCTCTTGCTTTGAGACTCCCATATCATTTGATCACCTATCATAACATAATTGCATAACATACACTTAGCATCAAATGGTGATCAACTTTAACTAATCATTACATTCTCATTACTTTCACTAATTGATCTTTAATCAACTAAACATGACCTTTTCTTAACTTTACATATCATATGAGCTATTATCATTATTAGCTCACTTTCTAACCATTTCTCATCAATTGAACTAATTAGACTCTTAAAGTTAATTAATCCGATTCATATTACTTTTATCTTTTTAAGTTATGATCAACATGATCACAACTATCCATTAATCACATTAACCATCACTAATTAATCATCTTTAATCATTTACAAGGTTAATTAACATCAATTACCATGAATCCATCAAAACCGCATATTAGGTTTAGTGAATTCTCATTCAATTTCATTACCTTTACATGAATTAGTGTTAATATCATCATTACTAAGCTTTACTAACACTAATTAACATTACTTTCACTTTATCATCCTTCATGATCACCATGATCATCATGTTCATCATAAACATCTCAAGAACTCTTAATCAAATTAGGGTTCTTCATTTCTATCTTGATATTAGGTTAAGAATTATGATTAATGAACTTAACTAACATCAATTTAACATATACAAACCCTAAATTTGGATTTAAACTCACTAATTCTTTAAACCTTTACAAAAACCCATTTCTAGGTTATAATAGTTGAAGAACAATAACTTACTTGGTGATGTAGAGAATCAAAGGATGATTTCTCACTTGTTTCTAGCTTCAATTTCATCTTTAAAATGATTTAAATGGTTTAGGTTTGGTTCTCATAATCTTCTTCTTCTTTGTGACACCCCCATAGTTAATGCTTTGCGGAAGCGAGTTTTGGGTGCCACTAATCAAATATCAAAACACCAAAGTACAAGCAAACGACTCTAAATGAGACGTTTTAGATAATACATTACATTACATAAGTTTTCAAAAGTAATACAAGGTTTTAAGTTATAAGTAGTACATCACAAGCGAGTTCGCAAAATGATTTAGAAGATTTTAAATACATAACCAAAGTACAAAAGATAATGCGAGTAAAATCTTCATAAGGGTGTATGCATGCGACTCATTCTAGCTTAGCACATCCTGCGGCCATCCTTACTGAGCAACCCTAATGTTGCTGAGTACCTGAGAATACATCACTAAAAAGGTCAACCAAAAGGTTGGTGAATCTCACAGGTTTATAGTATACAGTAATAAACAGTTTGAATAAATCAGTAAGTAATTCATTCACAATCAGTAAAACAGTAAAGCATAATTTTACAACAGTAGTAATTTAGTAAAATAGTATTTCACAAACATAGTAAAGTCGGTGTAGTCGGTCAATTTATTGCCATGCCATGAGCCATTATAGTCGAAGCTTAACACGTCGGTAGTTTTTGCCCCCGTGAGTACTAATCCAAAAATACTCATATCAAACGAATAAGAAATGCCTGTTTATACTAGTGCGGTTCGTGGTGGAGCTACCACCCCAGGCGGGGATTGTCTGTCCCATATGGATCCATATACTAAAATTCGCGCTTATCTTATAACTGACGACTATAATCAGAGGACTTCATTGGATTAAATAGAAACTCATGCAGTTCAGTAAGGCAATACGTCGGTAATTAATACATTGTATTTGGATTAAAGTCGGTAAAATAATACATTTTGTACTTGTATTATAGTTTGTAAAATAATACCTTTTGTACTGGTATTAAAGTCGGTAAAAAGATACATTTTGTACTTGTATTCAAATCAGTAAAATAATACATTTTGTACTAGTATTATAGTTTGTAAAATAATACCTTTTGTACTGGTATTAAAGTCGGTAAAAAGATACATTTTGTACTTGTATTCAAATCAGTAAAATAATACATTTTGTACTTGTATTCAAATCAGTAAAATAATACATTTTGTAATTGTATTATAGTTTGTAAAATAATACATTTTGTATTTGTATTAAAGTCAGTAAATAAACATGTTTGTAAAACAATACATTTGTAAATGTATTTAGTAATTCAAGTAATCTTAGTAAACAATCACTTTCAGTAAACAAGTACATACAGTAAACAAGTATATTCAGTAACAACACATTTAGTAAACAAGTGATGCATCTCCCCCAAAGTAAAACAGTAAAAAGGGGCAGCGAGACTCACCTGTGGAGCAAGCAAATCCTAAAGTGTGCGCGTGAACCAACGTAACCTCCTAGTGTCCTAAACACGCGAGATTGTATAAGTGTAAGTGTACGCGTAATAATTCGTTTGTTTAGTTGTTCGTTAAGTTAATTACGTTCAATGTATTCGAATTGTATTACATTTGAAGTTTCATTATATTCGTTACTCTTTAATTCATAAGTTAGAAAATTTGGCACGAGTCCGAAAACTGAAAATATGCCATTTTCGACCCCTAGACGACCCCGGATGGCCTAAAACTGGCTAGGCTAAGGTACTTAGCCTTGACCATTTGGTTGTTTTCGAATGACCGTGTGAATTTGAACCCGATCCGTTAAAATAAAATTTTCATCGAGAAGCTACCCTGTTTTAACTTGTTAAATCGTCGACGTTTTCGAAAATTTATTTGTTCTGTTTTAGCTAGAATTCACAGGGCTAGTTTATTGATCCGTTGGATCATGAAATATAACGGGGGAATCCGCCGGATTCATTTGAATCCGCCGGATTGGCGAGTTTTGAGGGGAATACGCCGTATTCGGTTGAATACGCCGGATTCAATGATTTTGAGGGGAATACACCGTATTCACCCAAATACGCCGTATTCGTTGGGTTTGGGCAGGAATCCGCCGGATTCACCTTGAATCCGCCGGATTCAAAGGTCTGGTTCGACTCTGTTCGTGCAGAATGTTTACAAACCAGTTTTTAATCTAATTTCCGCAACCAATAACTTAATACTAAGCTAGTACATGTTATATAATGTATTAAAAACATCAAATTAACGAAAAAGAGTTAGTGATTCTTACGAATTTTAAAAAAATGAAATCGTGTGGGTGTTGATGTAGATGAACACGATGGTGATGATGATGATCCAAAAGCTAGATGATGATGATTATGAAGTTGTTGTTGTTATTGATTGTTGTTGTTGAAATGAAACCGAAAGAGAGGAGAGGAGAGAGCCGAGAGAGAGTGATCAAAAATGGGTGCGTGTGTGTGAAAATAATTGAGGTCGGGTATTATAACCGGCCTCAATTATTGAGGTAGATGGGAATTTTCGACCCGTGATTGCGTACCCGATCGTAAAATAGTATAATATTTAAAAATGAAAATTTTGTAAATATTATTTCGTATATGTTTTTAATTGAAATATTTTACAAAAATACCTTCAATGAGATATAAAAATATATCTTAGTTTAACTCAAAATACACGGATAGTTTTCTGTATCTAAAACGTATTTAAATAACTTTTGGAGTACGTAGTTATTATTCTCAATAATAATACTTTGTTTGAAAATGTTTTTCACCAAATTTTATTTTGGGTTTCTACGTTTTGTTTGGTTCGTGTATTTGCGATTATTAATTAATCGTTTCGGTTTATATATATACCTATATATATAATACTTGTGTACTTGAGTATTGACACGTATGTAATTATGTGTTTTAAAAGTTTAAATTAGGTGCTAATTTTTGGGTTATTTTGACCGGGTGTCACATTCTTCTTTTTGTTTCTGTACGTATGTATAAAAGAGATATAGATAAATACAGTTTAAACCGACTCATGAAAGTGTATTATTTTACACTCCGTACTTATCATTGTCTGGAACTTAAAAACTATTCTCAGTTATTATTATTTTATTCCATCTAAAATAATAAAAGCTTAAAATTATAATTCTAGCAATACTTTAAATTTTGGGGTGTTACAACTCTCCCCCACTTGTCTCATTCGTGTCCTTACGAATGTCTTTCGTACTTATTCAATCTTAACCATTTCTCTACTTAAGCGGAAGCGTTCACTTATCTTAACATATCTCATTACTTTCTTGTTCCAGACATAAACATAAACCATTCTGGCTTAAACTTCTTACATTCATCTCAACTACTTACATATCTCTTTAACACATTAACTTATCACATTAGCCTTAATAGCTTTTCAGATATATACATTTCACATAACTCTTACAACATGAACATCTATTCAACTTTCTTAACTTTATACATTTAAAGAAATGCACTTACTTCTTAGCAACTTATATCACATAACATTTGATCAACTAGTGTGCGTAACTTGTGACACACGAGTGAATTAACTTTAAACATAACCATTTCAACAGAAGCACATAAACTGTGCATACTGTTTCATTACCTATACACATTACTTTTAACACATGAGTTAAACAACTCATACATATAATCTTACTAACATAATCATATAAATGTTCTTACTTTTACATTCACTTGTACACATGCAGCTTGCCTTTATCCTTATCACGTAAACACATAACCTTTACCTTTAACTTTATCACATAAGCACATAATCTTTACATCTTACTTCTCGTTAGCACCGAGTGCAATATTCAGCACAAGGTACAACATTAACATTTGTTCCTTTACACGGAACTAACTTTCTGTTCAGCAAGTGATACACATAACACTTGCTATGCCATTCTGACAACTTATACACATAGATACATTCTTTCAATTCTTTCCACGTGCACATATAACATGTGCATTTCATTTGCTTTCACCTGCCCCTAGGGGCTATACACGTTTCTTGTCTCTTCACATTAACAGACCACATACAGAGGTCATTTATACTTAACCACATAACATATTAATACACATAATCACTTAAAACGACTTTTACAATCTGAAACCAACAACATGCAAAAATCTTTACTTTATAACTATTACTTCTACTTTAACATTAACCATGAAAGTAACATTGAAGGTTACCTCGCACATACCAACAATAAACTTTCAATCTCATTCATAACTAGCAGAAGAGCTAGTACTTACATAACAACCTTGACTAGCACTACACTAGACTTCTTTATCCTTGCAACTAGTTAATCACAGATTTACAAACTGTATTTATAACATAATCTTGGTTATGTGAAATCATTATACATATACAATTCCACATATAACATTCACATGATCTTTCTTTATCCGGTTTCACTTACATAGTGAACTTTCTTATCTTTAGACACAAAACGTGTTACTTTCTGCTTCATATCACATTATAACTTTTACTAGTTGCAACTTTACTACTTTATCTCGCCATTATATCATAATATATACGTACTTTACACATAACTTTTCCTAATGGCGATATCATTTAACATTCTAACATTCTAAACTGCTACTACTTTTTAAACTTCCTTTCTTTACTGACAAAATCTTGTAATTTATTTCTTTAAACTAGGCTATTTGGGTCTTCAGAACCCTCATTCAGCCTTTATAATCGTAAATTGATAATCATTTTCTCACATTTGGTTATATCATAACCCATTACTTTCTTATCATCATCTCATAATCCATAAAATGATATCATTTTCTGGTTCAAATTACAATTTTCCTCCCCCATTTATATTCATTTTATCATTTTCTTATCACAAAACCACATAAAATAACAGTTTAGTGGTTTGACATTATTTCGCATTTACTGAGTTCTATCTTTATTTCACATAATGTGTCAATTTTCTGATCATTGGTGGGACTTATCAATTATTGTGCCCACTAAATGTCCAATGATAGACATATATGTTCACATAATGATAGCAAGTTTTATCATAAACATGTTTAATTATTAACTTGTCACATTCTTTCTTACTTACTGTCTCCCCATTAACCTCCCAATCAAAGCTAATCATCACTAGTTCCATTATATAGTTAACAATCATGAATCATCCATGCGTCTTAATATAATAAGACCACGTTGGCCAGACGTCGTTCCATTATACCAGTTTCACACTTCTATTCATCATTATCAATCATATACTGGTTCCAATGTGATCATACTTGATTTCATATAATTTGAGCAAACATAACACTTTACTTTGCACATTAGTGAATCATAAAGATTCCAACTAAATACATAACTTTCATTATCACTTTCTTACTTATTCATATTACTTTTAGGCAATTGTAAAGATCATTCTGAACTTTTCCAATTAGTACCATACCTCTCGGTGGCATGTGTACTAAAACATTTCTGCACCGTTAATGATCCTTAACTTTCTCACAGTCTCGAGCTAGTGTCATGATAACTGCCCATTCTTACAATATCCATCTACTCCATGACATGAATAATGGAAACCTTATATCATATCATATCCATCTATTCAATAACATGAGTAACGGAAACCCTTTATTATATCATATCCATCTACTTACCGTAGTAATTAATGGAAACATACATAACCATTTGCAAGGCATGCCTTTAATCGTAAACCTTTCTTTCTGTCATGTCTAACATAGTTGGCATTCTGCCACCATCATATAATTGATCTCTACAATCCCCATTACATGTGTCTCACATTATATTCTTAACATAACAACTGACATAAGTCAGTGTTTCTGATTATCTTTAATTATGAACACATAAACTTTTACTGTCACATTCCAATTTATTTGTACATTTAAACATATAGCTAACTTAAGTTAGCTTACCTGAACTTTTGAATATAGTTTTAACGTGAATTAACTTATCCGTGCTTCTGACCTTTCTGAACATAACTGAACAAATAAACACATTCCATAACGTCTTAACAACATATACATGTTTAAGAATTTACTTGCTATCACATTTACTTTATGCCACTGTGAGTATGAAACCACTCACATACTTTACTTCTCATAAGCAAGAAATTCTACATAACAACTTACACTTCTTTAAACATACAGATTTTTGTTCACATAATAACTTGCCACTTAATGATAACATAGTATACTAAGCCTGTCATCATTTCACGTTAATAGTCTTAATATTTATCTACTACCTTTACATGTATTTTTCTTTCGTTTACAGTTGACCAAGAAGATGTACCTCTTCCCCAGTCAGCTGAAAAGCATACCTTAACTTGCTTATTTCATAAGCATATTCTTTTTATCTACTCACTTTACCCCGTTCATAACATAACCTCCCTCATGAGTCATTTCATTTCTGACCACATATCACATAACATTAACAAGGAATTTTAATCATACCTTGCAATTTCTTTACTACATTCTCATTTCTAAGTCTGTAACTTCTTTCAACATTTACATGACTGTTCTGTACATTTTCTTGACATTTACAAGTGTTTTAAAGTTTAATCAAACTATTCAAAACACTTAACATATCATAAAACATCTAAGCTACTAGTCTAACAAGTAGTAATTCTTTACCTGACTCCTATTTGTGCATTATATCATTTCAGCTTACTTTAACATAATAATGCACATAGTTATCATAGTAACTTAAACAATTCTTACTGGGGAATCATATCAGTTCTTTAACTAGAATCTTACTTCTGCATCATAACCATCATAACACATAAAACATATCACGTTGATTTAAGTTTGGGCAATCCTATCGTGGATTACCTAATTCCCTTAAACCATCGCTCTGATACCAACTTGAAACGCCCCGAAAACGTGACCATTTTTTTTTTACTCATAAAATACCCTTTATACTGTCCCATAACTTTATTTTATACATATAAACTCGACACGTAGGTTAAAACGTCATTTTTGGGCATACTGAAGGGACATGGCCATGGCGTTCATAGGACATGGCCATGGCATCGTGTTGCTGAAAAAGGGGGGCTACTGTTAAAGGACATGGCCATGGCAATTACAGGACATGGCCATGGCGTGGTGCTAACAAGAATACGAAGCTACTGATTAAGGACATGGCCATGGCGATTGTAGGACATGCCCATGGCCTGTCTGTTCAGCACTTACACTATTTAGGATACAATTCATCAAATTTGGACACGCATATCTTTTGACTCGATAGTCCATTTGACCTGAAATTTTGCACATACCTCCACTATGACATAATAAAACTTTTCCTTTTTACACTTTCTCAAAATACGCGTTATTTCTAAATTTGGACCGTAATCCCATTTTAACCACTTTTCGGCACTTTTACTTGACATGTCAAAATACAAACTACACATAATATGACTTTCAAACTTTGGCAACCTCTTTAACTATCAAAATGGAACTTAACTCAATTTACATAACTTTCATACCATGCCTAGAACCCATTTTGGCACTTTGACCCATTTAGTGCCCATTTGAACACCCTTTGACCCGTTTCTCAATTCAAACATACTTTGACCATTATTCTTACATCTTTTCCATACAATTGACCATTTCAAAGTAGTTGACTACATGTCACTACTCATTTCAACCAATGACCTCATTTTCAACATTTGACCTCTTTTACCATTCTTTAACCTTATTACTTACATACATAGACCTTATTCTAGACTCTTTCTCAATTGACTTTTCAAAGTCAAAGATACATGTCATGACCATTTATAACTTTACATTTCAAACATTTCTTTGGGCAATTTACACAATTGGACATTCATAACGATCATTCAAGGAAAGGGAGCTTATCTAACCGTAAAGCAAGCTCCATTCCACTCTTATCTCTTGCATCCATGTTTTACTCACTTTAGCCAATTGGTTCAACCGAACCAAGCACCTACAACATTAAACATCTTACTGGGTAAGCATTAAGCTTAGTGAGTACATGAGCAATTAAATGAATAATTGCATAATCATTAAACATATAACATTTCTTTCTTTACAACATAACCATTAAGTAAATGTAAACATTATTCCAATTAGCATCATACCTCTAAGTGGTAAGCATGCTAAAACATCATCCACTAGTATCATACCTCTAGATGGTATGCATACTAAACATTTTTCATTGGCCAAGGATCCTTGCACATATACACATAACATATCCATCTACTTATCTTACATAAGTAATGGAATCCACACAACATAATATTCACCCTTTTTAACATGTTCATTTAACCTTTACCACTTTACCATTGATCATATCATATACTTTAGCAAAACATAACTAATCAATTAATGTAAACTTTAACATTCAACATTTAACATTACTTTCTTTGGTTGTATGTGCTTCTTGCTTACTAGCAACTTAGGACATACAACCCTTACCCATTTAATCCCCATATAACTCACCTTAGCCTTATAGACGATTTAAGTCATTTATGTAACACCCGCCAAATTAGGACTAGTATTTAGTGCCTAATCATATGTTAATACATGTAATTAGTTCTGTGTTAGGCTAATTAATGTATCGAATTATATATATTGTTGAATATATATATACGAAAATGCGATTTGATTAAATCGTACGCAAGTTAAATCGAATGTAATTCGGTTCAATGAAATACGGACGTTGGTGACCAATTTTATTAAGTAACACTAATATGTTAAAAATATTATTGTTAATAATGTTCAAATTTCAATTCGTGTCGTACAATTTAAAACTTACCAAATTAACAACAAAAATACGCAAACTATCTAAATCACATTTTTAAATCTTTAAATTATTAGATAATTAGTAAAACAATTTAATTAAATTATTAAAACAAAATTCGTATTTTTAAACTGGTTAATTAACGCGCAAAATATTTATAAAAACGTTAAACAATGGAGAAAACGAACACCGCACGGGGCACATTGCGTGGACTGAAAATGGTGGGGCTTCCACCATTTCCACCTCCATCTTTCTTTTCTCTTCATTTCATCTTTTTCTTTCTTCTGTCTCTCTCTTATTTCCTCTCTAAAAAGAAAACACCACCAATCCATTAAAATCGACGACCACCTCGCGACGATCTACATTTCTATCTTTCCGGATTTCCATTTCGGCAATTTGTAAGTTTCCGACAAAATCCCGACACCTCTCGATTCTTAGTATTTTTCACTTGTAGTTGTTATTATAACTTGTATATGTCCATTACTAAGTGTAGAACACGATTTCATAGCTTAAAAACGGGTTTGAATTGGGTTTTTGGTCGGAAAAATCTTGACAGCCGGACTTTCTGGGCTGACGTTCTTCCATGCGACACAAGCCTTGTGTCGCATGTTGTGTCGTATTTTAACCCTTGTGTCATATAAGATACACTATGTCGCACTTTGTGTCGTACTAAATAATTAGTGTCGTAAGTTTTGCGACACAACCATTATGTCGTATTCTATGTCGTATTTTCATACGACACAATCACTATGTCGCTGTTGAATCAGCATCTCGCATCTATGCGACACAACCCTTGTGTCACATAGACATTGTGTCGCATTCCTATGCGACACAACCCTTGTGTCGCATAACTACCTTTGTGTCGCATATTGTGTCGCAAAACACATAAAACTCAGATTTTTACTAAGTGTCGAGACTCGAAATTTATCACTCGATTTTACCCGAATTCAGATCCCAGATGCGTTTTTCACCAAAGCAATATAGTAGAAATAAAATTTTTTCGAGCTGACCTGGCATCTCGACCCCAGCCAGGGGCCAGCCCCTTGGACCCCGCCAGGGGCGCTGCCCCCGGACCCCCGTACTTAGATTCCGTAAGCACATTTCTCACCAAGTGTCAAACTTGTATGACTTCAAAACGCTTATATGATACAACTTTTCAAACATAATGGAATATACTTTTCAAGTATAACACTTCGAAATCAATGTGATAACATCAGGACTATTATTACAATTAATCACCAACGGGCCGTACACGTTTTCAAACACTTAACAAATCAACCAAATCGTAGTAATTTGGACATATATAGTTGTGTAACAACTACAAGGGTGATCTTTTGAGATACCCAATCATGTTTATAACCATCGCGTGTCATGGACACCCTCAGGTTACAAGTCCTTGGACTTCATACTCGACTAATCAACTTACGTTTATTTAAACGCTTTCAGACTCAGGTGAGTCTCATAGCCCCTCTTTTTACTGTTTTACTCAGGGGTGTGATATATTGCTCATTTTTAACATGTGAACGCAAGTACAAACATTTCATATACTACATGAGTTTTTCTCAACTAATCACTTAAAGTCCTCCGTCAGCATAGTTGCTAATACGTTGTAGCGTGAATATTAGTATATGGTACCATATAGGATTGACCCTCCTCGTTCGGGTTAGCAAGCACTAACCGGGTAAACGGACGTACTAATATTTGGAATGACGAATGTTGATTAGGCATTCGTGGAGGCACCTCGCCCGGAATTCTCTATAGGGGACCCGACCCTCGAGTTAAGCTCAACTATGTGCTCATGGCTGTATACATATTCATTATCAATTGCTGGATGCAATTCAATCATTATTTAAATCTTGCGGTTCATACTATATTACTTGATTTCAAACCTGTGAGCTCACCAGCTTTAGCTGACCCATTTAGCATGTATCGCAGGTACCAAGCAGTAGGTTGCTTCTACTACAGGACTTTTAGCTCGAGTCAGCATACAGACGATTGAGATTTTCTTGCATTAGTATATTTTGTACAAGTACTTATGTACTGAAATCTCTTTTTATTTAAACTCGAGCTATGTAAAGCTTTAAATGTTGTAAACATTTCAATATTAATATATTTTGTTAAAACGACGCATATAGAGTCGTTTACTATATATCTTTGTGCTTTGTCATTGATTAGTAACACCCAAATCGTGCTTCCGCAAATCCTTAAATTTGGGGGTGTTACAATTTAGCTCTTGCTTTGAGACTCCCATATCATTTGATCACCTATCATAACATAATTGCATAACATACACTTAGCATCAAATGGTGATCAACTTTAACTAATCATTACATTCTCATTACTTTCACTAATTGATCTTTAATCAACTAAACATGACCTTTTCTTAACTTTACATATCATATGAGCTATTATCATTATTAGCTCACTTTCTAACCATTTCTCATCAATTGAACTAATTAGACTCTTAAAGTTAATTAATCCGATTCATATTACTTTCATCTTTTTAAGTTATGATCAACATGATCACAACTATCCATTAATCACATTAACCATCACTAATTAATCATCTTTAATCATTAACAAGGTTAATTAACATCATTTACGATGAATCCATCAAAACCGCATATTAGGTTTAGTGAATTCTCATTCAATTTCATTACCTTTACATGAATTAGTGTTAATATCATCATTACTAAGCTTTACTAACACTAATTAACATTACTTTCACTTTATCATCCTTCATGATCACCATGATCATCATGTTCATCATAAACATCTCAAGAACTCTTAATCAAATTAGGGTTCTTCATTTCTATCTTGATATTAGGTTAAGAATTATGATTAATGAACTTAACTAACATCAATTTAACATATACAAACCCTAAATTCGGATTTAAACTCACTAATTCTTTAAACCTTTACAAAAACCCATTTCTAGGTTATAATAATTGAAGAACAATAACTTACTTGGTGATGTAGAGAATCAAAGGATGATTTCTCACTTGTTTCTAGCTTCAATTTCATCTTTAAAATGATTTAAATGGTTTAGGTTTGGTTCTCATAATCTTCTTCTTCTTCTTTTTGTTTCTGTACGTATGTATAAAAGAGATATAGATAAATACAGTTTAAACCGACTCATGAAAGTGTATTATTTTACACTCCGTACTTATCATTGTCTGGAACTTAAAAACCATTCTCAGTTATTATTATTTTATTCCATCTAAAATAATAAAAGCTTAAAATAATAATTCTAGCAATACTTTAAATTTTGGGGTGTTACATCTTTCTCCTAGAAATTGACAACCCCCTGAAGTAGACTTCCTGTCTAAACTAGCCCCTCCATAATCACTATCTGTATATGCAACCAGATCAAAAGAATTACTCTTTGGATACCAAAGGCCCAGTTTGGGTTAGCCCTTTAAATATCTAAAGATTCTTTTGACTGCATACATATGTGATTGTTTTGGATTTGCTTGAAATCATGCACACACACAGTAAACATGATATCTGGTCTAGATGATGTCAGATACATGAGGGAACCTATCATAGATCTATATAGATGTACATCAACATCCTCCCCCTCAAGATCTGCATGTAATTGCTTATGTGTCTCCATAGGTGTGCTTGCTGCTTTAACCTCCTTGTATCCAAACCTATCCAGAATGTCCTTCACATACTTGTCCTGACTGATAAAACTTCCTTCTTTTTGTTGTTTCACTTGTAAACCCAAAAAGAATGTTAATTCTCCCATTGAACTCATCTTGAACTTATAGTGCATTAAGGATTCAAATTCCTTACAAAGACTATCCTTTGTTGATCCAAAAATGATATTATCTACATAGATTTGAACTAGCAGGATATCATGATCAATCCTTTTAGTGAACAAAGTTTTGTCTATGGTACCTCTTTTGAATCCATTATCCAGCAAATATACTGATAAAGTTTCATACCATGCTCTAGGTGCTTGATGTAAGCCATAAAGAGCTTTATCCAATCTGCAAACTTTATCAGGATATTTTGGATCTTCAAACTCTGGTGGTTGGCATGTAACACCCTCAAATTTTGGGTTACGGAAGCGGTCAGGTCGGGTGTTACCAAATCAAATATCACAGCATAAGGTACATAATGAACGACTCTAAATGAGACGTTTGAAAATAGTTATTACATTTCCAAAATAAAATGTGTACAAGTTGTGAGTTCGCAAAATAATTTCAATACATAATTTGAAATACAAAAGTTATATATAGAAATCCAGTTGTATGAAAACATGCGACTCGAGCTAGTCATATCTTGTAGCAATCCTAATCCTGCTGGGCACCTGAGAACACATGCTAAAACGAGTCAGCTATAAAGCTGGTGAGTTCATAGGATTGTTAGTTGAAAACATAAAGTGTAAATCCTGTATGTTTTGAAAAGTAATTCGAAATCCCCGTATTTTGATTTGTATTGTATTAAAGATGTAACACCAATGTGTATACATTTCACTAGGTATTTCCTACCCTAAAGTAGCGGTGTGTACCTAAGTACGTAAGGAATGAGGCATACCATGCCTAGATACCTATCAGGTATAGTGAGTCTACAATCGTGAGGCAATACATGCCTAAATACTATCAAGTGAATGACTGCGTCATATCGAGGGTGTGGCAATCCATGCCTAGATACCTATCTGGTATAAGTGAAATAAACCAAAGCGAGGCAATACCTGCCTGATGTATAGTCCAGGTAAAAGTATGACTACGTCATATGATGTTGAGTAATAATCGGCATGCCTACCAGGCATGTAGTGTTGCCTCCGGCAACGTAAGTTGTAGTCCAGCAGAACTAATATAGAGCATTTATCCAAATGCTGAACCAACGATCTCGAGTATAAGCTCGCCGATCCGTTGCTGAGTATGAGTAACCGTGCAGTCCCGTAGAACTACGATAGAGTATTTAATCAAATACTGAGCTAACGACCTCGCGTGAAATCTCACCGACCCGTTAACTGTTGTGGATCACGAGCATAAGCCCGCCCATCCGTGAGTGTATCGCTTTACCGCGAATACGTTCTTGTGCCCACTGCAATACCGTGGCATCGTTTTGTGCCCACTTTACCGTGGCATCGTTGTGTGTCCAATCTGGACATCGTCCGCATTGCTCGTAAGCAAAGTATGTAATTGAGCCGGCTGTACTACGACAAGCACGACTTGAGTAATTGAGCCGACAGTACTACGACATGCCTGACTAAAGTATATGAGAGCCAGCAGTACTACGACATGCCTGACTAAAGTATATGAGAGCCAGCAGTACTACGACATGCCTGACTAAAGTTATCGTGTTTGTATAGGCGTATGTATATCTATATACATAAGTATGTTGTAGGTGGCACTAAGTGCTCGAGATGGGGTACGGTATGTATATATATATATATATATATATATATATATATATATATATATATATATATATATATATGTATATACATATAAGTCGAATCAACAAACACATCTAGTAAGCATCATGTAACACACGATAGTGATATATTGTATCTGAACACGTATATACTAATTTAGATATTAGTTGTAGCACAATGAGCCTAGGTATGAGAAGTCATTACCTAGTGGTTTCGTATTAGTATAAGGAACTGTAGTAACGTACTATACTAACGTATACTCCTAGCCTCATCCTAGCAAGTATATTGAGGTTCGTGGATAATGTTTACTTACGTACAATCCAATATAGAAGTCATGGAATGTATAGGCAGTCTTAGTTCCTAAAAAGGAAAACTAATCCTGTAAGAGTCTAGATGTCGTCTAGTGTAGGTAGAACTAACTAGTTCTAGTGTGTTTGATTGTATTGTCCTGCGACAATATGGTCAATGCATAATGATAACTTAGTCAAGTTATGTGATCGTGATTGTTTTCCAACAATCTAGTAATGTACAATGGCAACCTATCTAGGTTAAGTAGTGATACTGTCCTACAACAATATATTGGGTGTAATTCCTAAGTATTACACATTTGTATTACATAACAGTAATATAGTTACGTGTGAATTATAAAAGTTTATCATTATAATCCGAAAACAGTAATTAAGCATGCGTCTCACCCCGAAAACAGTAAAACAGTTGAAGAGTGGGGCTATGAACTTACTTGTGAGTTGTCAGCGATTCTACGATACGTGTGTTGTCCCAATAGTAACTTCCTGGTGTCCTAAACAGGTGAGGTCATATAAGTATGAGACAAATCAGTTTGTCTATGCGAGTTGTGTAATTATTTATTTGTCGTTCAGGTTTGGAAACCGTGTACGGGGGTCCAGGGGCAGCGCCCCTGGTAGCGGGGTCCAAGGGGTGGCAACCCCTGGCGGGGTCCAAGGGGCAGAGCCCCTAGTTGGGGTCGAGCTGCCAAGTCAGCTTGGAAAATTTTTATTTCTACTATATTGCTTTACTAAAAATCGCATCGAAGATTTAAAATCGGAAAATTTACCAAAGGTTGGCTGCGGACCGAATTGGTGGTGTGAATTGATTTCGCGAAGCGAACTGAGTTTGAATTCGCAGGACAAGTGGACTCGCGGGTCTCAACTCGCAGCTCAACTCGGTTCGCGGGTCGAGCCGCTTCGCAGCTCGATTCGTAGACAAGTCGGTCCGCAAGTCAACTCGCGACTCAGTTCGACTCGCAAGTCTGTTCGATTCGCGAGTTCGGATAAGGTTTCGCGAGTTGAGTTCGTCTCAACTCGCACGACGAACTGCTGCGATTTTTGAAGTGGGTTTCGATTTTTAAAACGTTTTTAACCAATTTCTTGGACATATTCTTGTTGTGTGGACTCAATAACATGTTAATAAACATAAATCAAGTAGTTTAAAGGTGTGAAATCGGGTGTTCTTACCAAATGTCGATTTCGAGCTTAAAAATGGCGGATCGAGATGATGGAGATGATGGTGAAGCTGCTGTTGTTGTTCTTGGTGATGATGACGACGAGGTGGTGGTGATTCCGGTGGTGGCGGTGTCCGGTGGCCGGCGACGGTGGTATAAACCGAGAGAGATGAAAGAGTGGATTTAGGTGTGTTTGGTGAAAATGAAATCAAAAATAAGGATAAAGGGGGTGTTGGGCCGGCTTATGTATTGGGTGGGGAGGACACTGACTCCCAATTTGCAGTGTAAAATACCCGTGTCCGTGTACCCGATCGTTAAATAATTAAATTATTTTAAAATCATAATTTTGTTCATACAAATTCGTATATATTTTCAATTAAAGTATTTTGTAAAAATACTTCATTCGGGTTATAAAAATATAACTTTCTTTTGGATTTGTTTGACGGATACATTTCGTATGGTTTCGTCGCGTAAAATACATTTTAAACAAAACGAATTATGTTCTGAGATAGTTTAATATTTTCCATGTAAATAATGTTTATTTAAAATAATAACACATTATTTAAAGTAAGGTGTACCAAGTACGTGAAATGAAAGTTTTAAATCGGGCGCGAAAATTGACTTTTTGACCAGGTGTTACATTCTCCCCCTGTTAAGAAAATTTCATCCCGAAATTTCAAATGAAGTCGTGATTGCGTGGGGTCTGGGGAGAAGTGTACGTACAAGAAGTTCGTTAAATAGATAGTAGACGTACAATGTCTAGGTCGGGTTTGAAAGCAGTCAATCCATGACTGTGTCGTGGTTTAACATAGTAGTCAGTCACTGACTATTTCATTCGTTCCAGTTTTAGCTATATCGTGGTTACAGGGTAACCATTTACGTGGTAGTCCATCCAGGACTAGATAATTGTCACAAAGTGACCGTTTAGAGAGTAGTCCCATCAGGACTGAGTGATTGGTAAACGTTCAGTTTGTCCAGTCTGCTGAAAGCAAACTCTGAGTTTTATGTGGGCCTAGGTTAACTAGCCCTATGATGCCTTCGGCATTAAGTTGATGAAATGATATCCAGGAGTAGAAGTACACGCTTAGTGTAAACCAAAATTAAGGGTTATGTTTTCGAGGAAGGATGTACCTACATCATCGTCGGAATTTGTTCGGTTCATTCAGAGCCGATCAGGTGAATTTTGCATTTCTTTGGGCAATTCTTCTTGTAATGCCCTGGTTCTTTGCATTTGAAGCATATCCTTTGTGAGTCGGGATTGGCAGGAGCTTTGCAATCCCAGATCTTGTGTCCAAATCGCTGGCATCTTTCACAGGGTGAACCACATGTACCATCATGATGACGTTTACAGCCGTGACAAAATGGTTTTTTCCCCGCATAGCCTCGTTTTTCATTAGGTTCGGCGGCGTAGGACCTCAAGGGTTCGGGTTGATTTGTTGGGTTATGACTAGTGCTGGAATCTCCATTCCATTTTCCTTGGTTGTTTTCAGTTGCAGGTGTTCCGCGTCGAACCACCTGTGCCATGAGTTTGTGGGCCATACGAACAGCATCGTGAATAGTGGCGGGTTTAGAGGCGGTGACCATTCCCTCAATTTGTAACGGAAGTCCTCCGATGTACCTTTCGATTCGTTGGTGTTCAGGGTTCACCAAGGTTGGGCAAAGAAGTGCCAGTTGGTTAAAACGATTGGTGTATGCCATGATATCGTTGTCCTTTACGGTGAGATGCCAAAGTTCGTTCTCGAGTTTGTGCAGTTCCTCGCGGGGACAATACTCGTCCCTCATGATTCGTTTCAGTTCCTCCCAAGGAAGTTTGTAAGCGATGTCGACCCCTATAGTTTGAGCGTAGGAATTCCACCAGGTGAGGGCATTACCCTGGAGAGTGTAGGTGGAGTATTTGACTTTGTCGTCGTCAGGGCAGTTGCAAATGTGGAATACCGATTCCATTTTCTCGATCCATCGGATTAATCCGACAGCCCCTTCAGTTCCAGCGAAATTTAGTGGCTCACAGCTCAGAAAATCCTTATAGGTGCAGGGTCGTGCTCGGTTTCGTGTAGCTAGAGCTTCAGCCACTCTTTGATCAGCAAATTGGTCGCGTTCAGCTTGGGTGTATGTTTGTCGTTTAGGCGGCATGATTCTTAAATAAGAATGAAACGACAAGGCATGAGATCTTTATTCAAAGATGATGGTTATTACAGTGACATGAATAGTTCACTTGAGTTTTAAATTGAGGGACACCGGATCCTATGATCCTTGATGTTGAAGTTTTGATATTGTGACGTATTTCTGCCCTTTTGTGGTGTTGATACAACAGTTTAAGTCGAGTTAACCTTAGTTAAGTTGTCATGAATTTCACGTTTTCCGAGTGTTGTGACCAATTTGGTTGTAGTCTCAAAGCGTAGTCGTAATGACGACCAACTTGTGTACCTAAAGTAGTCAACCAAGACTATGTTGTCGTGAGTAGTTCTATGGACAATTGTGCTGTACTGAAATACTATGTGGCCATTTATGCCGGTAAGTGTGACACCCACAGTGCCACGTGCGGTGTTGAAACGGGGTCCACCAACATAACCCATGTGTGTGGTGATATCAGTGTGTATTCATCGGTTGACGCGTCACATGCCTAAGTGGTCGTATATACATATATGGGGTGCACATAACTATACAGGTATACGCGCGTAGTAAGAGTCAAGTGTGGCAACTCGTGCCCAGTTAAGTAAGTGTATATGTATATATAAGTCGTACATGTAACTATAACAAATCTACATGTATATTGAAAGTAGCACCAACATGCCGCTTGTAGTATTAACATACTATGAGTGTTGTACTAACGTGCCAAATTGCGGTATCAACATATGTTGGTACATCTATGTGTGTCTGTCAGTTGGTCTCGGTCTGTAATCGTGTCGATATTGTAATTACGTATTGAATAGTTTTAGATTAAGCTTAATTACAATTTTTGTAATCATGCGACACAAGCATTGTGTCGCAGGATCAATCCATGCGACACAAGGATTGTGTCGCAGAAACATTCCATGCGACACAAGGCTTGTGTCGCATAAGCATTCTATGCGACACAAGGCTTGTGTCGCATAACGTCTGGATAAGGCTATAAATAGAAGCTCGCCAGCTTCTGTTTTGTTAAGACACTTTACACACACATAACACTTTTATTATCACAGAATACTCTCTAGGTGTGTTATTTGATCTTTGTGTGTTTGTGTCCAAGTGTATGTATTGTTGCTAGCATTTCATATATATAAACATACACTTTGTGTTTTGGGTATTTAGTGTGTTAATCTTGCATATATTTGTGTGTTTGATTTCCGCTTTAAATACACAAGTAAAACTACTCGATTTGGTCCGTATAAGTGGAACCTACAATTGGTATCAGAGCCGCATACTCTTGAGTTGCGGTTTCGAGTTAGTTTGTGCAAGATTTTGGTCTAAAATGCTATATTTTTAATTTTTATGTTCTTAGTGTTCTTGGTGTTCTTGGTCAAAAAGTACTAGTTTAATCCATTTTGGTGTTTGATCTTCAAAGAAAAGGTGTTTGTCAAACTTTTTAGATTTGGTTGGTAAAAAGTTGGTGATTATTTTGCTTCCAAAAGTTGTTTTTCAGTCTGATATGAAGCATGGTGTAGTAAGTAATGATGTGTGTTGAAAATTGAAATTTTTGTGGGCTCAAGGTTGTCTGCACGTGCATTTTTGCGACACAATACTTGTGTCGTAAACACTGTTCATACGACATAGCTATACGACATTAAATTGTCTGCGACATAACGTGCGACATAAGCCTACGACACAACTTATTTTGACCTTGACTGGTCTGCGACACAAGTTGCGACATAACCTACGACATAACGGTTGTGTCGCATTTTTGTCTTCAGTCTGATTAACTTCAGCGACACAACATCTGTGTCGTATTGACCATCTGCGACACAACACTGTGTCGCATTGTTCCAGACTTAGACAAAAATCAGTTTGTTTTGTGTGTATTTTCTGATTTTTTGCAGATTTTCATCATGTCTCTTCAAAGCGTTGATGCAGTTTTACAACATAATGCTACGATCGGTAGTGCAAATAAACCTCCTTATTTTGCACCGGGTTTGCCATTTCGAGCATGGAAACAACGTTTCATGTTGTTTGTTTTATTCACCGATCCTGATATGGAGTTGGCCCTTCTTGAACGATATGTTGCGCCTGTTGCTCTTGGAGAACACATTGGTGTTCCTCCACCCAAACCCATTCGCTCATACACTCCCGAAGAACGTAAAGCATGGGAAATTGAACGGAAGACTCATTCTGCTATTACTATGTCACTTCCAACTGACGTTTTGGATATGTTTCCACAAACTATTGCTTATGATCTTTGGACTGCATTTGAGAAGAGATTTTGTGGCAACACTGAGTACATCGAAAGTAAATTGGAATTAGTCAAAACTCAGTTTGATTATTTCTATATCCAGAAGAATGAAACTGTCAGAGACATGCTTTGCAGATTTACTCGCACAGTAAATGAACTGCAAGATGGCGGATATAATCTCAAAAATTCTGAGATTAACAAAAAGGTTTAGCTGCTCTACCACCAAGTTGGGAAACACGAGTTTTGTTATTAGAAAGCGATCCAAAGACAAAGCAATTGTCTCTGGATGATCTCATTGGAAAACTTGAAGCTGGGGCGTTGGATATTGAAAAGAAGGAAACAAGATCTACTGCTCGTGCATCATAATCAAGTCATGATGGAACGGCTTTCATCTCAGCTGAGCCAAATTCTCAGAGATCCTCTTCTTACAGTAATCCTACTGTAGGAACATTTTCAGCTCTACCAGCTTATAATGCTTCTTCAAGTAGAACATGTTCATCGTCATCTGCTCCCTCTTCAGCAACCACAGATGAACATGCAACAATGTTTACTGCTTTCTTGTCATCATATGAAGACATTCTCTCTAAAAGAGTCAGTACATTGGAACTGACTGATGAAGATTTCAATCAAGTTGATCCTGATGAGTTAGAAAGGATTGACATTAGATGGAATATGGCTATGCTCACTCGTAGAGCCAAAAACTATCTAAGAAGAACTGGAAAGAGATCTCTTGAAGATGCAGCTGACCGAACACCAATGGGATTCGATAAAAGCAAAATCAAGTGTTATAAGTGTCAGAATCTTGGACACTTTGCCCGCGAATGTGAGAAAGGACGACAGCCTGCTTCGGGTTTCACAAAACCATCTGTTGCTCCAAAACAGATTGAGCATTCTACTGCTAAGGCTGCATTGTTGATTGAGGATGGAGATGCTTATGATTTCTCTGCTCATGAAACTCAAGAGCAATGCTTCATGGCCATCAACAATGAGGTACCATTTGCTAAATTTACTTGTGATTCATGTATTAGTTTAACTGGTAAAGTAAATGGGCTTATGGAACATAATGACAACTTGAAGTCAGATATCTTGAATTTGATGGAGGCAAACAAAGTTTTAAAAAATAATGAGAAACACTTTGAAAGTAACATTAATCAACTTATTGAAGATAAAAAGGATCTAAAAGCTCTAATTTTCAGTAATCAAGATGAAATTGACAGTTACTTAAAAATGATTGCTCATTTAAAAAAGGAATTGGCTGACTCTCAAGCCAAAGCTGTTGATTTCCAACGAAAACTCAAGAATATCAACACTTCAGCCTTGGTCTTTACTGAGATCCTACAGACGGGTAGAACTAATTCTAAAGATAAGTCCGGTTATGGTTATCATCATCAACCGCCTCCGTCATTAGATGTGAATTAGTGTAGACCGTCTAAGGATGAAATTAAAGATTTTGTGCCTACTTCTTTAGTAGATGCAAAGCCCGTTGAAATATCAGTTAATGAACCTGTTGTTAAGAAAGTAGATATGCCTGCAAGTGAACCTGTTAGTTTGAATACTTTTAAGTTGCCTGAATTCTATCAAGCTAACATAGAGGTAAACCATGATAAGAAGAAACCTAAGATGATTAAGGCTGAACCAGTGAAGCCTTTTGAACCTGTTAAGTTTAACCCCTCAGGAACTGTCAAGTTTACTCCCTTTGGTAGTTTTTAGCCTGCTCCCTTAAAAACTATTGAAGAAGAGGTTGAGGTTGAGGATGTTCCTAGTAAGTTTGTGTCTCAATGTGAAAAGAAAAACATTAAGCCTGAACATCACATTATTACTACTGAGATAGATGATGAAACTTTTCAAAGGAATGCTAAGGTTCAGAATAAACTTAAAAAGAAAGATTTAAAGAATACTAATGACAAATCAATCAAGAATTCTGTCAAATCTTCTGTTTCACATTTTGAGGCATCCACTTCAACATGCTCACATAAGTTACCTGTCTCACCTCAATTTTTAGGCAGTAACGACCGAACCTTTAAGGAAAGACAATCATGTTTCTACTGCAAGAAACAAGGTCACTTGATTAATCAATGCCCGTTGCTTTTGAGAAAGAAGTTTTCAAAAGGTGTTCCCAGAAGTTCTGTTTACAAAAATTCATCTGTTAAATCATTTTCAAAGAAGGGTTCACTTTCTCATACTTCTATCCCGAAAGTTAATACTGCTAGGCCTAGTAAACCACTGGTTAAACAGTCTGACAATGTTAACAAGCAACCCACTATTGTTCCTGTGAAAATTTGGAGACCAAAAGAGTCGTTAAATGACTCATCATCAAGTAATACTGCATCAGGAATTGCACCTGATTTATTGAAAAACAAAGTTTTAACTGATGTAGTTATTATTGATGAGGTCTCTGGAGTACCCAAGTCTGTAAAGGCCTGGGTCTCCATATCTAACTAACTGTCTCTTTATGTTGTGCTATAGCAGTCAGGTCATATACAAAGAAGTAAATGGTATATGGATAGTGGCTGCTCACGGCACATGACTGGTGACATGTCTCTTCTGTCAAATGAGTTTTGATAACATAATGGGTCAGGGTACACTTTCTAATGGGCAAGTAAGTTTTGATAAAGTGAACTATGTCGAGGAACTGCAACACAATCTGATCAATGTTTCTCAAGTCTGTGACAAGAAGTTCACTACCGCATTTACTGATGTTGAATGTTTAATTTTGAAACCGGGATTTGTTATTCCCGAGGAATGGGTGTTACTGAGAGCACCCCGTGTACGCAACTCGTACATTTTGGATATGCAAACTGTGATTACCAAGGAGCATACTTGTTTGCTATCAAAAGCATCCTCTAAAGATTCACTGCTTTGGCACAGACGAATGGGACATATTCATTTTCACAGAATGAATTATCTTGTTAATAATGATCTTGTGTTAGGCGTGCCTAAAAAATCATTCGTAACAGATGATGAATGCGTTTCCTATCTCAAAGGGAAACAACACAAGAAGTTCCATAAGTCTAAGCAGGTGAACTCCATTGAATCTCCATTGGAACTGCTTCACATGGATTTGTTCGGTCCTGTAAATAAGAAAAGTATCGGAGGAAAATCATACTGTCTAGTTGTTACTGATGATTACTCAAGGTTTTCTTGGGTGTATTTCTTGGCTGGAAAGGATGAAACAGCTGATACTTTAACCTACTTATTCGACAGACTGGAAAATCTGTGCAATCTGAAAATCAAGAAACTGCGCAGTGATAATGGAACCGAATTCAAGAACAGAACCTTGGAAATGTATTGTCTTCGAAAGGGAATCTTTCATCAGTTTAGTGCTGCTCGTACCCCTCAGCAAAATGGGGTAGCTGAAAGAAAGAATAGGACAATCATTGAGACAGCAAGAACCATGTTGTCTGATGCGCATCTGCCTACCACTTTTTGGGCAAAAGCTGTTAACACTGCCTGCTATGTGTTAAATAGGGTTTCGATAGTTAAAAAGCGAAAGAAAACATGTTATGAATTGCTGAATAATCGCAAACCAAATTTGAAGTTTCTTGAGCCTTTCGGGTGTCCTTGCACAATCTTAATTACTAAGGACTCGGTAGGCAAATTTGATGAAAAAGCAGTCGATGGGTTATTTTTGGGATATTCTGTGAACTCGCCGAATAAAAGAGTTTTCAACAAGTCTACTGGGAGAATAGAGGAACATTTTGAAATAAGGTTTATGAAATATACTGATTCTCCAAAAGGCAAGGGACCTGAGTCCTTGTTTGAGTATGATAAGTTGGTGGACTCTTTCAATCTTCCCAAATTTAGTGAAGAAGAACAGGTGGTGTCTCTACTTCATGGATTGGATCTTTCTTCTGACGACTCAATCTTCAATTCTAGAGTAGTACCTCCTGAGAATATTGTCAATGATGACGATCCCTCCGATGTTGATCAAGTGGCTTCTAAATCTAATCCTCAAACTGAAACTGATATTGTCATACCAATTGACAATGAGGGTACTGCCACTGATAGGTCAGTTGAAATTGAAAATCCAGGAGGTGATCAGTCAAATTTGGATTCGATCATTGTGCCTGATCCGATTCCTCAGCTTAGAATTCATTCTTCTCACCCCACTGAAAATATCATTGGTGAGCTTCAACAAGGTGTTTTAACTAGGCATCAAGCTGCTGCTAATGAAGTCCGTGAAGAATCTTCATCTGCCACTTTTGCCTGTGTTGAAGAAGAATTGGAAGAATGCTTCTTGTCTCAGCATGAACCAAAGAAAATAGCTGAAGCTTTGAAAGATCCATACTGGGTTGAGGCTATGCAAGAAGAACTGAATCAATTCAAGAAGCTTGAAGTCTGGGATTTGGTTCCTTTACCCAAAGATGTCGATCCAATTGGAACTCGCTGGGTTTATCGCGTGAAGAAAGATGACAGAGGCGTAGTTATTCGAAATAAGGCACGGTTGGTTGTTCAAGGTTTTACTCAGATTGAAGGTTTAGACTATGATGATGTGTTTGCTCCAGTTGCAAGATTGGAGTCCATTTGCATTTTTCTGGCTTATGCGACATTTAAAGGTTTTCGGGTTTATCAACTCGATGTCAAGAGCGCATTTCTGTATGGAGAGGTTCTGAAGGATGTGTATGTCTTGCAACCTCCTGGTTTTGAAGATCAAAACCATCCTGATTATGTGTGCAAGTTAGGCAAGGCATTATATGGTCTTCATCAAGCTCCAAGAGCTTGGTATGCGAGGTTGGCAAATCATCTCACGAGAAATGGCTTCTCACGAGGCCAAATTGATAGCACTCTCTTCATAAAAAGGGTTGGAAAAGATTTGTTACTTGTGCAGGTTTACGTGGACGACATCATATTTGGTTCAACAAATGATTCTTTGTGCAGAGACTTCGAGAAGATTATGAAGTCCGAGTTTGAGATGAGTGCCATGGGGGAACTTAAGTTCTTTCTAGGTGTACAGGTGGAGCAGTCTAATAAAGGTTTCTACATTCATCAGTCCAAATATGTCAATGACATGTTGACTCGGTATGCACTTCATGACTGTAAGCCATATGGTACTCCCATTGAAATAGATCACAAACTCGGACCTGCTAAAAACGAAGAGGATTGCAAGGAGCGGGATTATCGTTCTATGATAGGATCGCTGATGTATCTCACTGCATCTAGACCAGATAATGTGTTTGCTGTGTCTATCTGTTCCAGATATCAAGCAAAACCCAAGGTTTCTCACATGAAGGCTGTGAAGCGAATTTTTGGTTACCTCAAATATAGACCATCACTCGGTCTATGGTACTCGAATAAAAAAAATTTCGCTCTCACTGCCTATTCTGATTCTGATTATGGCGGCTGCAATTCGGATAAGAAGTCAACTACAGGAGGTTGCCAATATCTCGGTTCTCGATTGGTGTCTTGGCAGTGTAAGAAGCAAACCACAGTTTCCACCTCAACAGCGGAAGCTGAATACATTGCTGCTGCAAGCTGTTGTTCACAGATTTTGTGGATTCAACATCAATTGCGTGACTATGGGTTACTTCTTACTTTGACTCCTATTCATATTGATAATACTGCTGCTATATCTATTATTCGCAATCCCGTTCAACACTCTAAGACCAAGCACATAGAGATTAGGTTTCACTTCATACGAGATTGCTATGAGAAACACTTAATTGACCTCATTCACATAGATACCCTTAAGCAAAAGGCCGACTTATTCACAAAAGCATTTTCGCGTGCTCGTTTCGACGAACTTGTGGATATGATAGGGATGATTTCCCTTGATCTCAAGAAATGATTTGTGACTTAATTTCTGTACAGTTTATTTGCTTTATTTTGGTTAAAAAAAAAAAAGGCAACCGCCACTCTTTATACTCGTTAGTATCAAAGAAATGCAATGGTTGCTACATTTTTAAAATAGTCGTTGAAGTTGAGTCTGTAAACAACTTGGGATATGATAGTACATCGGGTGACATGCACAAAATGGAATTTTAAGGTTTATCTTTGATGTGTTAGTAGGTTTATCTGACACACTTAAAACAGTTTTTATGAAAATTGTCTTCATCATGCGATGTACTGGTAGGCATGATACAAACCGGTCTCTGGGTTATTAAGAAGTCATCTAAATACGTGTCTACTATCTTGTGGTAAACACCGTGTGATGTACGACTCAATGTCTTAATTCCTTAGCATAGCTTAACATATTTCTATCTTTGGAACTTCTATCTGAAATCATTTGGGAGTTTATGCTGGTTGTTGCCTCTGTTGTACGTAAGTACAGAACTGGTAACAGTTAGTATAAACTTGGGGTTAAGCAAATTACAGGTCAATGCACTTGAAAAACTTGAAGATACTGAACAAGGTCGCTGTTTGGGAAACTCCAAATTCAGTTTGACTGCGATCGGTTTTTCTTAATCCTAAATCACACTAAACAAGGTCGCTGTTTGGGAAACTCCAACTTCAGTTTGACTGCGATTGGTTTTGATTATACTTGAATCTCGTTAGGTTGCTTTGCTGTACTTCCGTACTGACCTGTCAACTCTAGCTTGATTCTTAAAAATGATCTTTCTTTATTCTTTCTAAATATGGAAACTATGTTTTTGTCTGGGTTATAGGGGTACATCAATGGTGGGGGCCACATAGACCTATTCATTCTAACAATAAAAAGTTAACTCCACAGACACGGATGTAACATGCTTAAGTGGACAAACAATATCGGTAATCGTCTTGAAATAATTTTTATAACAGGTGTTTTAAATGTGCCACGTAAATTTAAAGTGGACAAATATACTGATAATCGAAATAACACTTACTATTCCTAATAATTGCATGTTATTTCGGTATGATCCCTAACCAGAATCTCAACTCCGTCACCAAAAAGATTTTATAAGACTTTTACGCTTTTAGTTGACTTTGTGTTTTTTCTTTTATGTTTATATTTAGTTTTATCTTTTTAACATTATTTAAATTGTATTTTTTCCATTTTTATTTTATATTTTTATTTATTTAAGTCACAAATCATCTTCTTTGCGAAAATTCTAAAATCAAAATCGAAATCGGATTCGAATTCAAATTTTTAAGTCTTCAAAATCTGCTTTGTGTTCTGTGCGACACAAGCATTGTGTCGTATTCCATCTATACGACACAAGAATTGTGTCGTACATAGTGTCGTATATTATGTCTTATGTGGGTCTGGTATAACTATTCAATCGATACGACATAAACCATTTACGTTTTCAAAAACTATTCTCATACGACACAAAGGCGATTTTGCGACACAATCGTTTTTCGTTCGAATTCGATTTTTCGAAGGCTTTTCACCGCGATTTGTTGATCGATTCTTGTTCCTCATCTGTTTGCGCATCTTTAGGTATAATCCTTTCGTGTTTTTATCGCATATTATGCCTTGAATTTGATCGTCCCGTATTACGTTTTTAGGGTTGCGCTTTTTACTCAAATTATTTAGGGTTTAGGGGTTTCTAGGGTTAGATAACTGCATAATTATGATCCCCTGTTGATTGCAAACCCTAGGGTATGAGTAGATTTCAAAAACCCCAAAATTTTTCCGTCGATCGAATCTAGGTTCATTTGATGTTCATCTTTGCGACATAACATATGACACAATTGTTATGTCGTATAGATTAATCGATTTTATGTCGTACTGATCACAGCTGCTTATGTCGTATTTTTATACGACACATAAGTTATGTCGTACCCATTTTATACGACACATAATACGACACAAGGGTTATGTCGCATATGAGATTAATTTCTCAAAAATTGCTAAATGTTGGGGAAATGCTGTCCGCGTGACACGTGTCATACGATACAAGACTTGTGTCGTAGTGTCTTTCTACGACACAATCCTTATGTCGTATAGACCTCGTGCGACACAACTGTTGTGTCGCAGAACTTTTGTAAAATCAAAACGCAAGTTATTTTTTGGTACTAACGCTAACGCATTTCGAGTTTTGGCTGTATTATTGTTATTTTTGTAGAAATGGCTGAACAACAACCTGCTCAAGCTGCTCCAGCACCCGCAGAGATCGATGTCTCTAAATATTTCTGGGAGCCACGTCACAATATCGTGGCGTTCATGAACACAATTGTCGAGACTTCGCGACCGTACCGACCAATGATAGCCTTTCTTCGTCGCTCTCGAATTCACAAAGCTATCACTGCTGATACTCGGATCTTAACAAATCATATCACCGAGTTTTAGGACAACGCGGTGGTCAACTATGATGAAGCGGATACTCGTATCATTTCTACTGTCTGTGGCCGCCAAGTTATCTTCTCCGAGCAGCTTATTCGGGATTTCTTTGAGTTCGGTGACAATTCTGATATGATCACCCAGTTCACTCCAGGTGCAATTGCACAAGGCATGAGATCGATTGGATATCAAGATATTCCAGTTGATCAATACAAAAAGACCTACATGACAAAGATCTGGAGATATCTGGCTCACATTGTCATCGTCTGTTTATCCAGTCGCAGGGCAGGTCTTGAAGGAATGAAATTTTCGACTGCTTCTGCTATTCTTGCCTTGATCTTCAACTTCTCCGGTTATATTTTCAGGGGTTTTGTCAACAATGCCTTGGATGCAAGAGAAAAATGGGCTCTATATCCTAGGTTTACTCAGTTGCTGCTCAATCATCTGCATCCTGACCTTCCAGTGGTTGCGTCATTCACTTTCAAGCAGACACCGATGAACACCAGGATCTACACCACTTGTACTACTTTTGCGAGGCAGGGACAGGCACCGGAACGTGAGGTTGCCCTTTTTGGTCACATCGTGGATCCTGATTATGTTCCTCTTCCTGGTGAGCAATTCAATGCTCCAGCACCTGAACATCCAGTCCCGCAGCCTCCAGTACAGCAGCCTCCAGTTCAACAACCTCCGGTTCAGCAACCGCCAGTTCAGCCAGATCTCGCGGATCCGGAGTTGGTAGATCTAGATCGTGAGATCGATGCTTATCAGCCTCCTTCTCCACGTCCTGAATCTTCTACCCGAAGAAAAAGGCCTCGAGACATTTCTGATGTTGATGATCTGAACCCTCTGGTCAGACGCTCTCGTACCTCCACTTCTACATCTTCTGAGCTCCCGAGGACTGAAACTCCGATCACTCCTCATCCAACAATCATTGAAGAGCTCCTGAGTAAGATTAATCAGATGCAGCAAGATATGGCCGCTCAGGCAGCGATATTTGAAGCTCAGGATGCCAGGATCTTCCGTGTTGAAAAGGAAAATGAAGAGCTGAGATCCAAGATTTTGAAGCTGGAAACCCAAGCTATTGCTTCGGGGGAGACAGCCCAACCGGCCTTAGAATCAACACCTAGGGTTTCCGCCGAGGGCGATGAACATGTAAATCCTGATGATGTAACTAATTCTGCTATTAATGAAACAACTCTTATTTTGGATTACATTATTGAGCAACCAGGGCAACCAAAACCGCTAGCTGTAGATTACACGTATTGTAATTTGACTTACTTTCAATCTGCGGTTGACGATGACGGTCGTGCGCCTGAAGAACCTTTTGACTTCAACTCTGCTAATAATGATGATGATGTTGATGTTGAACAAGAAAAGCTTAGTCCTGATGAAGAATATACTGATCATCCAGCTTATCCTCAAGAGGGTGTTGTATTATCTGATTCTTCAGACGATGAGTCAGGGCCTGCGTTCAAGTACGTACCATGATCTACTTCTCAAGCCGCTCCCGCTCAAGAACCGTCTGTACCCTCTAGTTCTTCACAAGAAAAACCAGTCCCTGTTCGTGAATCGACAAATTATAATGACATTTTCCCTCAGGATACATCCGAATGTGTATCTTTTGACAAGGAAATGCCCATCAGAGAAAGCGATAACTGGTTTCCAAAAGGTAAAAATCCAGAACCTGCTCCTGTTACGTGCAAGAAATACAGGGTTGGTGGTGATTATACAGGTCTCATAAAAAGCTGGAAGGTGAGTAAAGGGAGGTTAATGATTAAGAGACTTGATGGTATCCAGTACTTTCGTCGATCACTGAGGATATTGAGTACATTGCCAAAGCATGACATCATTCGTCTCTCTCAGCTTCAGTTGATAAATCCTTACGAAGACGGAGTAGCAGATGTTATTCAAAAGGTCATGCGTGAAGAAATTCGACTGAAGAAATATCATTATGTCAAACCAATACTGGGTACAAGGTACACGTTCAAGAAGAAGCTCGATCCAAAGACCAAGCAGCCAATTGTAAGAGTTCACTATCCGCCTGCTGAATGTCTGACTGAAATCGCTCTGGAAACAGTTCCATTCAATCTACTGAAACATTTTCATTACTGGGAACTGGATGCTCACACTGGCGAAGCCGTCTTAGTTTATGTACCAGATTCAGAGCCTTAGATAGGATCTTTGTGGGGTCTACGAAAAGCCAACTTCAGAATATTTGACCCAATGAGCTTGATTAATCTGTCCAGAAGTGACATGAAGAAGCTATTCGACAATCGGATTCGCTACAATCCAGGAAACGAGTTCAACTCTGTATTAGCAAAACGATTTCAGAAAATCGTTGATATATGCTTCACCTTTGGCATACACGCTGGTGGAAAGTTTCCACCCGGATGGGTTTGAAGTTCAGACGTTTGAAGATCTGCGTTTTTGAAGACTCAAGCAAATCGAAGAATTCTTGAAGACCAAGCTGAAGACACGGGGGAGTTTGTTGGTACATCTATGTGTGCCTGTCAGTTGGTCTCGGTCTGTAATCGTGTCGATATTGTAATTACGTATTGAATAGTTTTAGATTAAGCTTAATTACAATTTTTGTAATCATGCGACACAAGCATTGTGTCGCAGGATCAATCCATGCGACACAAGGATTGTGTCGCATAAGCATTCTATGCGACACAAGGCTTGTGTCGCATAACGTCTGGATAACGCTATAAATAGAAGCTCGCCAGCTTCTGTTTTGTTAAGACACTTTACACACACATAACACTTTTATTATCACAGAATACTCTCTAGGTGTGTTATTTGATCTTTGTGTGTTTGTGTCCAAGTGTATGTATTGTTGCTAGCATTTCATATATATAAACATACACTTTGTGTTTTGGTTATTTAGTGTGTTAATCTTGCATATATTTGTGTGTTTGATTTCCGCTTTAAATACACAAGTAAAACTACTCGATTTGGTCCGTATAAGTGGAACCTACAACATACCGTGTAATGCAGCACTACGTGCTGTGAGTTGTTTGAGTGTAGCCCTAAGGCCATTGATTGCGTTGATGTTTCGAAATTTCCAGATTGTAGCATGAAGGCTAACACCGAGGTATTGTTTTGTGATGATCTAAATGATCAAGTTGTTATTCAGATGATTTTGTGGACTTAGTCAACACTAATCCAATGGTAATCAGTATGGTCAAAGTCGAAAGATTCGTTGGTTTGTTTTAAATTTTGTGAATGTTTAGCATGTGTGGGTTTCCATCCCCATTGGAAATGTTTATACCTCTTCCCCGAGGTTCAGCGATAAGTGTGGTATTCTTCTATGCGTACATACGGAGAAGGTGTCGAGTTGTGATGGTGAGGAAGACAGCGATGTGCCTCTTCGTAAGTATATGTTGGTACAGCGGAATTGTGTCATATATACTTAGTATATATAGATATGTAAAAGTAGTACACAAGTAAAGCCTATTCATATATACCTACAGTACATGTAATAGCCTAGGGTGTCTAGCACATAACAATCAGAGTCAACTAGTACATTCCTGATTCAGTATAACCCCTTTCAGATGCCACATCATCTTTATTTAATTGTACATAGTTAGCTACGCTATGTTAAATTAAACTCGTATGATGTAATCCCTGAACCAGTTATACCTAACAAGGAATACTGCCTAACGGTCATAGTCTAGGCCCACTAAATGCAACCTAGTTCACTATAACCTTAGACTCTGAAACCAATATGTAACACCCTCAAATTTCGGGTTGCGGAAGCGGTCAGGTCGGGTGTTACCAAATCAAATATCACAGCATAAGGTACATAATGAACGACTCTAAATGAGACGTTTGAAAATAGTTATTACATTTCCAAAATAAAATGTGTACAAGTTGTGAGTTAGCAAAATAATTTCAATACATAATTTGAAATACAAAAGTTATGCAGAGAAATCCAGTTGTATGAAAACATGCGACTCGAGCTAGTCATATCTTGTAGCAATCCTAATCCTGCTGGGCACCTGAGAACACATGCTAAAACGAGTCAGCTATAAAGCTGGTGAGTTCATAGGATTGTTAGTTGAAAACATAAAGTGTAAATCCTGTATGTTTTGAAAATGTTGGGTCAAAACTGTTTCAGGTCTGAGTTGAAGTCTTGATGAGAAGACAGAGTACAAGTGATTAAAACTGTTTGTTTTAAAGGATAAAACTGTCTTTACGAAGTTACAACTGATAGAAGAAAACTGAAGAGAAGACAAGTGTTACAACTGATTAAAGATAGATTACAACTGATAGTTATGTGTCTGTAAGTAGTTAAAACTGCTTATGTATTTGTAACTGTTAGTTATATATGAAACAGTTAACACTGATTATATATTTGTACTTAGTCTTCGTTACAATTGAAGCAGCTACCACTGAATGTGTAACAGTTACAACTGTTTACTTCAGAATGGTAGTTACAACTGTTTATGATTTTGTGATAAGTATGAGTCGGTTATGGAAGTTAGTTTATTCCATATTAGTAGGAGATTGTTTAGGACTCTATGTGTTATAAATAGAGATCCTTTAGACCTAGATAGGTTAACGTATTTTTTGCGCAGCTTCAAGGTTTTCTGTAACCCTAATACATCAAGTGTATTCGTCTTATATCATTAATAAGATTGAAGCTTTCGGTATATTATTGTGTTCATCATATTAATTGATATTCGTTGATCTTCTTAATATTATTGAGTGTGATTCCGCAACTTCTCAATAATATATTCAAGGCTTATTACATACGATTGTTTATTAAGTTAAACAGGGACTAACAAAGTGGTATCAGAGCTTGTGAAGCTTTGAAGACAGGAAGATCTGGGATTATTAGTATTAGTATTTGAGTTTTAGTTCATATATTAAGTTTTGATTTCAATGGCGACTGAAGGTAATGAAGGAATTCAAGCAACAAAGATTCCAATGCTTAAACCTGATGAGTTTGACCTGTGGAAGGTCAGAATCAGGCAATATATGCTTCTCACGGATTATCAGATGTGGGAAGTTGTTGTTAATGGTATTCCAGTTGGTGATGGAGTAAAGCAACCAAGAGCACCACCAACATCTGAAGCAGAGAGGAAAATCAGATCTACTGAGTACAAGGCACTTAGTACTCTGTTGCTATCCATTCCGAATGAGCATCAGAGCAGATTTGATACTTGTGAAGATCCCAAGGTACTAATGGAGGCGATTGAGAAGAGGTTTGGTGGTAATGATAACACCAAAAAGAATAAAAGATCTCTGTTAAAGCAACAATTTAAAAATTTTAGCCATGTGAAAACTGAAACTCTAACTCAAACCTTTAATAGGTTTACTAAATTAGTTGGAGAATTGGAAAATCACAAGGTTAAGATTAACAAAGAAGATCTTAACAGAATGTTCTTAAGATCATTAGGTGATGAATGGACAATCTATACTGTTGGATTGAGGCAGAGTTCAGACATTGAAGTTAAGGAACTAGAAGATATATACAATGATCTGAGGAACTTTGAGTCTGAGGTGGAAAGTAAGAAGCAAGCAACTGGGTATAGTCATAATGCTGCTTTTATGTCTATGGCTGGAACAAAGGTAGAATCAAGTCAATTGGGTATTACTTATGTTTCAGGAGGAGCAGGATCATCATCAAATAGTTCTAATGATCATATATTAGAATCTTTCTTTGCAAGTAATGTGAATTCTTCACTTACTAATGAAGATCTGGAACAATTTGATGGTGATGATCTAGAGGAGATGGACATTAAGTGGCAAATTGCATTGATTACTCAGAGAGCAAAAAGGTTCATGCAGAGGACTGGTAGAAACAATTTTGCATACAAGAGGAATGATGCAAATTGGTTTGATAAGAGCAAGATTGAGTGTTTCAACTGTCACAAGATGGGACACTTTGCTAAAGAATGCAGAAACCCTAGGCAAGAGCAGAATGGTAATGGTCAGAGAGCTGGAAACAATGGAACTCAAACCAGAAACATTCCAATTCAGGGTGCTTCAGCAAATGCATTGGTGTCTATGGATGGATGTGGATGGGACTGGAGTGATCAAGAAGAACATGTAGTGAAGAATCAATGTCTCATGGCCATTGCAGAATCTGACAAAAAGTCAGAAGTTCCTACTGAGGTACAAAATAAATTGTGTTCTGCTGTTTGTAAACAAACTGTTAAATATTACAGGGATCATAATATAAAAGTGTGTGAAGAACTAAAACAATGGGAAATCAAAAGTAAACATACCATAGCAGTCATTGAAAATCTGGAAAATCAAATAAAGGCATATGAAGTCAATGCAACACAGTTTAAATATGACATTGAATATGCTAGGTAGGAGAGAGACACTTTCAAAGATAAAGTCGAGTTGTTATCTAAGAAACTTACTGAGGTCACATGTGAAAGAGATAGCATAAGACTTGATGTAAATAAATTAGAATATGCTTCTAAGAGTGTCAATAAACTTATTGATTCACAGATCCATGATAAAATTAAGACTAGATTAGGGTACAATAATGTACCTCCACCTTATAATCACACCTACTTTCCTCCTAAAAGTGAAATTGATATCAATTCACTTAAAAGAGGAATGACAGATGAGGTTAAAAAGGCTGATCCAATTAAAATTTTATCAGATAATGAGCTGTTTGTAGAAGGTGAGATTAGTGATTGGACTGAGGAAGATGATCAGAGTGATAGGACATCTGATAGTGAGAAAAGTGTAATATCTGAATCATCTAAGTCTGAGTCAACATGTGAGAATGTGAGGAAAGTAATTACTGATCTAGTTTCTAATCTTAAAACTGATAAACTAGAAGAGGGTAAGAAAATGTTTAAGGAAAAGGCTAAACTGGACTTAGAGAATGTGAGCATGAATACTAACAAATCTAAACATGGGTTAGGATATGTTAGTAATACAGTTGATTCAGTTACTAAACCTATTGTTAAATCTGTTGTGAATAACTGTGTTAATTGTAAATGTAAAGCAAGTACTTCTTCTTCACAGAATTTTTAAAATCAAAAACCCAGAGGTAATCAAAGAAATTGGAATCAAATGGTTTCACAAAAAACTGGGTAATAATGTTACTGTGATTAAAGAAATGTCTTGCTTTATATGTGGAAAAATGGGTCATCTTCAATATGACTGCTATCATAATCCTGAGAATGTTCAAAGGATTAGAAAACAGTCATGGACAAAAGCAAATATGAGTAACAAACAAAATTTTCAATCAAAAGTTAATCGTACTGCCAGAGTTCAGAAGATAAACCCAAAGGCTAACATGTTAAGCACTGCTATAGGTAAATCTACTGCAGCAGTAATAACAAATTTAGCCGAAAGTTTAAAGTCTAAAAGAGTGGTAACCAAATACAAAAACAGTGTTAACAAAATTAACACTGACTCTTCGATTGGTAAAACAGTTAAAACTGTTAAGCCAAAGAACACTGTTAAGTCTAAAATAAGTTGGATTTGGACACCTATTAAGACTGATAAATTAACAGATCCAAATTCCAATAGTGCATCACAATCAATAATCTTCAAGAAAGTTGAATATGTGAATGCACATGGGAAACCCAAAGCCAAATTGGTTTGGGTTCCCAAGAGAAATTAATTCTCTTTTGACTGTTTGTGCAGGGCAAGCCAAAAAGCTTATGGCACATCGATAGTGGATGCTCAAGGCACATGACTGGAGACAAAGGAAAGCTACAGGATTTCAAATCTTTTGATGGAGGATATGTAACTTTTAGAAGTAATCCAAAAGGAGGAAGGATCACAGGGAAAGGAACAGTTCAGAGTGAAAAGCTAAGTTTTGATAATGTTTATTTTGTGGAACAACTGAGGTATAATTTACTAAGTGTGAGTCAAATCACAGATAAAAAGAACCCAGTTCATTTTACTGACACTGAATGCCTTATCTTGTCCAAGGAATTCAAAATACCTGAAAACATGATTTTAATGAGAATTCCAAGGCAAGATAATGTATATAAGTGTGACTTAGTAAATATGACACCTCAACCTGATTTAAACTGCCTTATTTCTAAAGCAAATGTGAATGAATCTGAACTGTGGCATAGGAGGATGTGTCACATGAATTTCAAAACCATTAATAAACTTGTCAAAAACAAGCTTGTTAGAGGTTTGCCTTAAAAGGTCTATTCATGTGATGATCATTGTGTTTCTTGTCAAAAGGGAAAGCAACACAAATCTTCATTTAAGTCCAAATCTGTGAACACAAATAGCACACCCTTACATTTATTGCATATGGACTTATTTGGACCAACCAGTATCAGTAGTATGGGGAAAAAGTCTTACTGCCTTGTGATTATTGATGATTACACTAGATTTACATGGGTTTTCTTTCTTAGGACAAAGGATGAGACAGGTGAAATACTTAGATCATTTATAACTAAGATGGAAAATCAATTGGATAAAAGAGTATAGATCATCAGAAGTGATAATGGAACATAATTTAAAAATCATGAGATGGATAAATTCTGTGAAGTTAAAGGTATTAAGAGAGAATTTAGTGCACCTAGAACTCCTCAACAAAATGGAGTAGCTGAAAGGAGGAATAGGACACTGATTGAGGCTGCTAGAACCATGCTATCTGATGCAAAGCTACCTATGTCCTTTTGGGCAGAGGCAGTTAGCACAGCTTGCTATGTTCAGAATAGAGTAGTAGTTGTTAAGCCTCATAACAAGACACCATATGAACTGTTATTTAAGAGAAAGCCTTTGGTTAGTTTCTTAAAATCTTTTGGGTGTCCTTGTACTATCTTAAATACCAAAGATCACTTAGGTAAGTTTCAAAGTAAGGCAGATGAGGGGATATTTGTTGGTTACTCTATTCAAAGTAAATCATATAGAGCATTCAATCAAAGAACCAGGATCATAGAAGAATCAATGCACATCACTTTTAATGAAAACACTGTTAATCCTGAAGGAAAAGGTCCTGAATCACTGTTTGATATTGATGCACTTAATACTGCTTTTAGATATACAAATGTGGATACTAGTGCAGGTACAAGTGCAGGTACAAATACAGGAACAGGTGATGGAGAAGGTAGATCAGACTCAGGAATATCAGTTGGAATGAAGAAGGATTTATTGGAATACATATTATTTCCAATTTGGTCTCCTGATCCTCCAGAAGTGTTTGAAACTGATCAACCAAAGACATCACAGAATTTGGAAACAGGAAAATCAGATGAAACATCATTTTCTCATGTTGATGATTCTGATAGACCTGTTATGGAAGACAGTACAGAAGACAGTGATATGAGTCCAGTCCAAAAGAATACAAAGGCAGGTGTGGATGTTGATCAAACACCAACAAAGCATTTTGACACGGAGCAGGAACAATTGAATTATCTACATTTGATGAGCTCTACTCCTGTGTCAAAGAGAATTGCAAGAGAAGTGTCAAGTAGTGAGTCTGGACAAGAAGGAAATTTTACCAACTTGGAGGTGGGGATTCAAGAAACAGCAGCATCTAAATACATTAATCATAAAGATCATCCACTTGAGAATGTAATAGGAGATATTGAATATGCTGTTAAAACAAGAAATCAAAGTCAGGTGTTTGAAGCTTCAGCAAATGAGGATGAAGTAAATCTTGATACAGAAGCTGTTAATACTTCTTTGTTTGCCTGTTTTCTGTCTCAAACAGAACCAAAGAAGGTTACTGAAGCTTTGAGAGATCCTAGTTAGATTGAAGCTATGCAAGAGGAGTTGCTTCAGTTTAAGATTCAAGAAGTCTGGACATTGGTTGATTTGCCTAAAGGGAAGAGGGAAATTGGTACTAAATGGATTTTCAAAAACAAGAAGAATGAAAGAGGTATAGTGATCAAAAACAAGGCTAGATTGGTTGCACAGGGGTATTCACAAGAAGAGGGGATTGATTATGATGAGGTTTTTGCACCTGTTGCAAGAATAGAGGCAATTAGATTGTTTTTGGCTTATGCTTCATTCAAGGGATTCATTGTGTATCAGATGGATGTTAAGAGTGCTTTTCTGTATGGCACTATACAGGAAGAGGTTTATGTATGTCAACCACCAGGGTTTGAAGATTCTAAGTTTCCTGATAAAGTTTTCAAACTTGAAAAAGCTCTTTATGGATTACACCAAGCACCTAGAGCTTGGTATGATACTTTTTCAGATTATCTGTTGCAGAATGGATTCAAAAGGGGTGCAATAGATAAAACTTTGTTTACTAAAAGAATTAAGAATGATATACTACTGGTTCAAGTCTATGTAGATGATATCATTTTTGGTTCAATAAAGGATAGTCTTTGCAAGGAGTTTGAATCATTGATGCATGAAAAGTTCAAGATGAGCTCCATGGGAGAATTAACATTTTTCTTGGGGCTGCAAGTGAAGCAACAGAAAGAAGGAATCTTTATTCATCAAAGTAAGTATGTTAATGATATACTGGATCGGTTTGGGTACAAAGATGCTAAAGTTGCAAGCACACCAGTGGAGACAAACAAGAAATTACATGCAGATCTTGAGGGGGAGAGTGTGGATGAACATCTTTACAGATCAATGATTGGGTCTCTTATGTATCTCACTTCATCAAGACCTGACATCATGTTTGCAGTGTGCTTATGTGCAAGATTTCAAGCTAATCCAAAGCTGTCACATCTTCTTGCAGTCAAAAGAATATTTAGATATTTGAAGGGTCAACCAAAATTGGGCCTTTGGTATCCAAAGTTTACTTCTTTTGATCTGCTAGCTTATACAGATAGTGATTATGGAGGAGCTAATCTGGACAGGAAATCTACATCAGGAGGTTGTCAATTTTTGGGAGATAGATTGGTTTCATGGCAATGCAAGAAACAAACCACTTTATCTACATCTACAGCAGAGGCAGAATATGTAGCAGCTGCAAGTTGTTGTGCTCAAGTGCTATGGATTCAGAATCAGATGTTAGATTACGGTTTTACCTTTCTTAATACTCCTATTTTTATTGATAACAGTTCTGCAATCAGTATTATAAATAACCCAGTTAAACATTCTAAAACAAAGCACATTGAAATCAGATATCATTTCATTAGAGATTGTAATGAGAAAAGACTTATTCAAATTTTGAAAGTTCATACTGATAATCAGTTTGCTGATCTGTTTACAAAAGCTTTTGATGTAGGCAGATTCACATTCTTGGTTACTAGTATTGGAATGATCAATTTGTCATAAGTTATTTTTCTTATTACTGCTCTCTGTGAATAATATCTACTGTGTTTTTCATTTGGGTTAATACTGATTTGTTAATTAAACACTGATTGTGTGTAATGTGTATCGTTATCACTGTTTCCTACTTTTAGTATAAACAGTGGTAATAATCACTTCACCACTGTTAGTGTATAGTTAACACTGTATTCTTGTATTTTTGTTTGCATTAACACTGCAGGTTATATTGCTATGCTTTGGAGTTTAACTGCTTGTGGAGTTTAGTTTCGGTAAAAAAAAAAAAAAAAAAAAAAAAAAAAAAATTATTAAAAAAAAAAAAAAAACCACTGCTTTGTTTATATGATCTTGCTAGATCTGAAAGTACTACTTGTATTAAGTTAGCAATGCCTTGGTCGGTTGGTACTGCTTGTACAAGTGAGCACTGCTAACTTTATTATATAAATGATGCATTTGAGAAACCAAGTGTTGATTACCACTGATGGTTATTTTCACAATTATCACTGAACGTGTTATTTTTCTTAATTAACACTGTTTTAGTTATAATTGGGGATTTGGTCAAATTAGGGTTTACAACTGATTCAATTTCAGTACTTAACTCTCAAACACTTAGAGTTTCTCATTACGCTTTCAAAATTACACATACAAACCACTGCGCTAAGTCTCATCGATTCTCAATTCTGTAAAATCATCTTCGATTCTTCTCGATTAGTTGATTTCTTATCATGGCATCGACTTCGTCTACTGTTCAACTACCGATTGGAAAAGATCACAATATGATCGCATTCTTAATGAAACCTGCTGAGGCAAACGAGTATGTGGAAATCATTGATTTCCTTCGTGCTTCACATATTCGTCATGCTCTCACTGTAGCACCCAGGATATCTCACGATCATATCAACAATTTCTGGGTGAATGCATCAATAGAAGAGGAACAGGGGATTAAAAGAATCATTTCAGAAGTTATGGATACACGTGTTGTAGTCACAGAAGCTACTGTTAGAGCTTCATTACAACTAGATGATGAGGCAGGTATAACTTCTTTAGATGATACTGTTATGTATAATACTTTATGATTGATGGGTTATGAGGGTTCTTTTGAAGTTTTTACTTTTCAGAAAACCTTATTTTCTCATCAGTGGAGGTTTTTAATACATACGATTTTACACTGCTTATCATCTAAGAGATCATCTTTTGAGCAGTTTGGAAGCAACATTGCTTATGCAATTGCTTGTCTTGCAACTGGTCAAAGGTTTAATTTTTCAAATCTGATATTTTCTGGTATGCTTAGAAACATTGAGCAGCCAAAGATTAAATTTTTTATGTATCCACGTTTTGTGCAGTTGTTCTTAAATGAACAAATTCCTAATATAACTGCGCTTGAGAAAGTTATTGGTATTGTCTCTTTTAAACCAAAAGTTTTTGTAAATATGAAGAGAGATACTAAATTTTCTGGGAAGGTTACAGCATTATTTTCTACAATGCTTCCTGCACCTTCCACCACAGCATCAGTACCACCAACTGAAGCTGAACTAACTACTGAGAGAATGGTTCCACCCACCACTTCTCAACCCACAGTAGTTGGGGGTAATAAAAGAAAACAAGGGACCACAACAGCTAAATATTCTAGAGCCAGAAAGGCTAGAAAACAGGCATCTGAGGCTGCTGCTGCTCAGGTGTCTCAGTCAAATGATTCATCACAGCAGATGATTAATGAGGAGGAGGATGATCATTCTGAGAGGGCTGCTTCCACTGCTTCTAGCCCACTGGCAGAGCAGGACAGAATTAACATTAATAAGACCCCATCAGAGGCAACACATGGAAATGATTCTACACCTGTAAATGATCCTAGTGGTCCCAGTACCAAGAACCAAGGGGACTTTGATGATCATGCTAGGCATGAGTCAGAGTTTGATGATGTCAATGATTCACCAAAGGATTCACATCCTGAAGGTGTTGAGGCTAGAACTAACTTGGAATTGACGAAAATGGTTGATTATGTTTGGGCTGAATTTGTAAAGGAGAGGAAGAAGAATAAGGCTAAGGATGAAATTATCACTCAATTGCAGAAAAGAGTGCAGCAGTTAGAATGGATTGTTATTAAATGTTTAAAGAAAGGAAGGAAATATGTGGTTCATGATACTTCTGAACCTGAGGATGCTTATCAATTTCCACAAAATTCTTTCAAAAAGGGGAGAAGGTCTGGACAAATTTGGGTGATAAGAAGAATAAGAGTGACAAGGTGGTGGATGATGATGAGAAGGTTGATGAAGAAATGGAGATGGAACAACCAGAGGATGATGAGTTTGTGCATACACCTCCAACACCACCAACAGAGCCAGAAATAAATGAGTCAGTGTATGAGACAGTGGAAACAGAGATGAATGACCCAGTGGCAGATGATAATATATCTGAACATACTGAGGTTATTGGGTCAGTGGAGCAAACTGCAGAGGTTAATATGGGTGAAAAGACTGAGGAGTTACAAATTGATGGTGATGATGATGATGAGGTAAATAAACCTGAGATAGCAGTGGAAAAAGAAGAAGAAAAGACTGATGCTCAAACTGATGCTCAACAAGTTGAAAAGACTAGGAAAAAGAGCATTCCAGTTAAAACTGCTAAGATGACAGGAACAGGAAAGAAGGTTGAAACTTCAAAGAAGACATCTACACAACAACCATCTTTGCCTGGATTTCAGATTAGAGAACCTGTTGCTGCTCCTGTTCAACAGAAGAAAGATTTGCCAAAGATTGATCCAAAAGATAAGGGCAAGGGAAAACTGGTAGAAGAACCAAAGAAGAAAAAGCAAAAACCAGTGCCACCAGAAGTAACTGCTCATGATACTGAATATGCACAAAGGTTACAGGCAGAGCTAAATGCAGAGGATTTGATTGATGTTGAGATTGAGGAAGGAAAGTTTGTAAAAATGACAAAAGAGCAAGTGGCAGAATGGGATGAATATTTGTTGAAGGAACAGAGACAGGATGATATTGAATATCTTGTTGATCAGATTAAGAAAAAGAAAGCAGAAGAAGCAAGAAAGAAAAAGGCTGTAAAACCACCAACAAAAGCTCAGATGAAGAAGAACTTAATTGCAAAGCTAAAAGGTGGGTATATTCCTTTGAATGCATTGAAACAGATGAGTTTAGAGAGATTGCAGGAGTTATGGGATAAAGATGATATGAATCCTGATGTGATTGAGAAGAAAGAAAAAGAAAAGAAAGAAGCTGAAAAGAAAAAGAAGGAAGTTGAAAAGGAAAGAAAAAAGGCTGAAAAAGAAAGGAAATTGAAGGAAAAAGAAGAAAAAGAAAAAAGAGAAAAGATAGAAGCTGAGAAGAGGAAGAAAGATGAAATTGAAAGAAAGAAAAGAGAGTTAGATGAAATTCCTGATAGAGAAAGGAATGTTGATGAATTGAAGGAGTTTATTCTGTTACAACCAATGGAATATGAGGTAATTAATGTTGAATTACTTGGTATCATTGATTGGTCTATTGAGCAATTTGTCAATCCTGTTAAGATTCACAAGATTAAAATTGAAAGAGCAGATGAAAATATATCTTGGTGGAGATCTTTTAGGGATTTGATAAAGAGGATTAGTAGGACTGATTTGGTGAGAATGTATGAGATTAGGATGGAAAAGGGTTTAGATTTGAAAAAGTTTGATAATCTGGTTGAGAAAGTTACATGGCATTGGATTAATGCTATGTTTGAGCCAGAAGAGTTTCCATTTCAGTTTGCTACTTTTAGCAAGGTCAGAAATTGGATTTATCATGCCAAACCTGGAGTACATCAGATCGTTATGGATGATGCAGTATTTATGTGGTTATTGACAGATAGATTTTATGATATAAATCTGAGATTTTTGATGGGCTTGAGAAATGCAAGGCTACAAGCTGCAGTTTTAGATGATGTAGCTCTGGAATTGGTATATATGGTGCTGAATCAGATTCATAAGAAGGAGGAGATAGATAGAAGAAAGAGAAGAAATGACTAACAGTTTTGAAAGAATTTTGTGAAGCTCATAATGGAGGATTGAAGAAACTTAATGCTGTGAAGGACAGATTAAGTTTAGGGGGAGATTGTTGGGTCAAAACTGTTTCAGGTCTGAGTTGAAGTCTTGATGAGAAGACAGAGTACAAGTGATTAAAACTGTTTGTTTTAAAGGATAAAACTGTCTTTACGAAGTTACAACTGATAGAAGAAAACTGATGAGAAGACAAGTGTTACAACTGATTAAAGATAGATTACAACTGATAGTTATGTGTCTGTAAGTAGTTAAAACTGCTTATGTATTTGTAACTGTTAGTTATATATGAAACAGTTAACACTGATTATATATTTGTACTTAGTCTTCGTTACAATTGAAGCAGTTACCACTGAATGTGTAACAGTTACAACTGTTTATGATTTTGTGATAAGTATGAGTCGGTTATGGAAGTTAGTTTATTCCATATTAGTAGGAGATTGTTTAGGACTCTATGTGTTATAAATAGAGATCCTTTAGACCTAGATAGGTTAACGTATTTTTTGCGCAGCTTCAAGGTTTTATGTAACCCTAATACATCAAGTGTATTCGTCTTATATCATTAATAAGATTGAAGCTTTCGGTATATTATTGTGTTCATCATATTAATTGATATTCGTTGATCTTCTTAATATTATTGAGTGTGATTCCGCAACTTCTCAATAATATATTCAAGGCTTATTACATACGATTGTTTATTAAGTTAAACAGGGACTAACAGAAAAGTAATTCGAAATCCCTGTATTTTGATTTGTATTGTATTAAAGATGTAACACCAATGTGTATACATTTCACTAGGTATTTCCTACCCTTAAGTAGCGGTGTGTACCTAAGTACATAAGGAATGAGGCATACCATGCCTAGATACCTATCAGGTATAGTGAGTCTACAATATTGAGGCAATACATGCCTAAATACTATCAAGTGAATGACTGCGTCATATCGAGGGTGTGGCAATCCATGCCTAGATACCTATCTGGTATAAGTGAAATAAACCAAAGCGAGGCAAAACCTGCCTGATGTATAGTCCAGGTAAAAGTATGACTACGTCATATGATGTTGAGTAATAATCGGCATGCCTACCTGGCATGTAGTGTTGCCTCCGGCAACGTAAGTTGTAGTCCTGGAGAACTAATATAGAGCATTTATCCAAATGCTGAGCCAACGATCTCGAGTATAAGCTCGCCGATCCGTTGCTGAGTATGAGTAACCGTGCAGTCCCGTAGAACTACGATAGAGTATTTAATCAAATATTGAGCTAACGACCTCGCGTGAAATCTCACCGACCCGTTAACTGTTGTGGATCACGAGCATAAGCCCGCCCATCCGTGAGTGTATCGCTTTACCGCGAATACGTCCTTGTGCCCACTGTAATACAGTGGCATCGTTTTGTGCCCACTTTACCGTGGTATCGTTGTGTGTCCAATCTGGACATCGTTCGCATTGCTCGTAAGCAAAGTATGTAATTGAGCCGGCTGTACTACGACAAGCCCGACTTGAGTAATTGAGCCGACAGTACTACGACATGCCTGACTAAAGTATATGAGAGCCAGCAGTACTACGACATGCCTGACTAAAGTATATGAGAGCCAGCAGTACTACGACATGCCTGACTAACGTTATCGTGTTTGTATAGGCGTATGTATATCTATATACATAAGTATGTTGTAGGTGGCACTAAGTGCTCGAGATGGGGTACAGTATGTATGTATATATATATATATATATATATATATATATATATATATATATATATATATATATATATATATATATATATATGTATATACATATAAGTCGAATCAACAAACACATCTAGTAAGCATCATGTAACACACGATAGTGATATATTGTATCTGAACACGTATATACTAATTTAGATATATTGTATCTGAACACGTATATACTAATTTAGATATTAGTTGTAGCACTAACGTACTATACTAACGTATACTCCTAGCCTCATCCTAGCAAGTATATTGAGGTTCGTGGATAATGTTTACTTACGTACAATCCAATATAGAAGTCCTGGAATGTATAGGCAGTCTTAGTTCCTAAAAAGGAAAACTAATCCTGTAAGAGTCTAGATGTCGTCTAGTGTAGGTAGAACTAACTAGTTCTAGTGTGTTTGATAGTATTGTCCTGCGACAATATGGTCAATGCATAATGATAACTTAGTCAAGTTATGTGATGGTGATTGTTTTCCAACAATCTAGTAATGTACAATGGCAACCTATCTAGGTTAAGTAGTGATACTGTCCTACAACAATATATTGGGTGTAATTCCTAAGTATTACACATTTGTATTACATAACAGTAATATAGTTACCTGTGAATTATAAAAGTTTATCATTATAATCCGAAAACAGTAATTAAGCATGCGTCTCACCCCGAAAACAGTAAAACAGTTGAAGAGTGGGGCTATGAACTCACCTGTGAGTTGTCAGAGATTCTACGATACGTGTGTTGTCCCAATAGTAACTTCCTGGTGTCCTAAACACGTGAGGTCATATAAGTATGAGACAAATCAGTTTGTCTATGTGAGTTGCGTAATTATTTATTTGTCGTTCAGGTTTGGAAACCGTGTACGGGGGTCCAGGGGCAGCGCCCCTGGTAGCGGGGTCCAAGGGGTGGCAACCCCTGGCGGGGTCCAAGTCGGTCCGCAAGTGGACTCGCGGGTCTCAACTCGCAGCTCAACTCGGTTCGCGGGTCGAGCCGCTTCGCAGCTCGATTCGCAGACAAGTCGGTCCGCAAGTCAACTCGCGACTCAGTTCGACTCGCAAGTCTGTTCGATTCGCGAGTTCGGATAAGGTTTCGCGAGTTGAGTTCGTCTCAACTCGCACGATGAACTGCTGCGATTTTTGAAGTGGGTTTCGAGTATTAAAACGTTTTTAACCAATTTCTTGGACATATTCTTGTTGTGTGGACTCAATAACATGTTAATAAACATAAATCGAGTAGTTTAAAGGTGTGAAATTGGGTGTTCTTACCAAATGTCGATTTCGAGCTAAAAAATGACGGATCGAGATGATGGAGATGATGGTGAAGCTGCTGTTGTTGTTCTTGGTGATGATGACGACGAGGTGGTGGTGATTCCGGTGGTGGCGGTGTCCGGTGGCCGGCGACGGTGGTATAAACCAAGAGAGATGAGAGAGTGGATTTGGGTGTGTTTGGTGAAAGTGAAATCAAAAATAAGGATAAAGGGGGTGTTGGGCCGGCTTATGTATTGGGTGGGGAGGACACTGACTCCCAATTTGCAGTGTAAAATACCCGTGTCCGTGTACCCGATCGTTAAATAATTAAATTATTTTAAAATCATAATTTTGTTCATACAAATTCGTATATATTTTCAATTAAAGTAATTTTAAAAATACTTCATTCGGGTTATAAAAATATAACTTTCTTTTGGATTTGTTTGACGGATACATTTTGTATGGTTTCGTCGCGTAAAATACATTTTAAACAAAACGAATTATGTTCTGAGATAGTTTAATATTTTCCGTGTAAATAATGTTTATTTAAAATAATAACACATTATTTAAAGTAAGGCGTACCAAGTACGAGAAATGAAAGTTTTAAATCGGGCGCGAAAATTGACTTTTTGACCAGGTGTTACATGGCATACATACACTTCCTCATCTAATGTGCCATACAAAAAGGCACTCTTCACATCCATTTGATAAACCTTGAACCCCTTGAAGGAAGCATAAGCCAAAAACAACCTTATTGCTTCTATCCTTGCCACAGGAGCAAAAACCTCATCATAATCTATACCTTCTTCTTAAACATACCCCTGTGCCACCAATCTGGCTTTGTTCTTAATAACTATCCCTCTTTCATCCTTCCTGTTTCAGGAAATCCAGTTGGTTCCTATTGCCCTTTTTCCTTTTGGTAAACCAACCAGATTCCAAACTTCCTGTAATTTGAATTGAAGCAACTCCTCCTGCATAGCTTCAATCCAGCTTGAATCTTTTAAAGCTTCTGTCACTTTCTTTGGTTCAACCTGAGATAAGAAACACACATATAAAGAAGTATGGAGTTCTTCTTCATTATATTTGGTCTGCTGCCTTGTTTGAACAACAGATCCAATGTCACCAATCACATTTTCTAGAGTATGATCCATGTGAATAGTGTAATGTGATGTAGTTGTCACTGGTATCTCAGACTCTAAGTTGGTATAGTTCAAATTAGCTTCACTAGTTGAATCATCCAATGATAAACTTTCCAGTAAAGATCTAGTAGGTTCAAAAATGTGATCCAAGATCTTCTCTGTAAGATCATCTGCTGTATCTTTTTCCTCTTCTTCAACTATCTCTTCCAATGGAGGCATGTTTGGATCAAATTGGTAGATCAAATGGTGTTTTATCACCATAATTGCCTCCCTGATCTGATTTACTTGCATCTGAACCCTGTGTTGACTGTGTTGGATCTTCTTGAAATGCTTCTGGTGGATCTGGTGACCATAATGAAAATAAAACATATTCCAAAGAATCTGTCTGCTTTTGTTTTGGTACCTGCACTAGATTGCACATTTGTATATCTAAAAGCAAGGGTTAGTGCATCAATATCAAACAAAAATTCAGGACCTTTTCCTATAGCATTAGCAGTGTGCTCATTAAAGGTCACATTCAAAGACTCCTCAATTATCCTAGTCGTTTGATTAAATACTCTATACGCCTTGCTTTGAATAGAGTATCCCACAAACTGTCCTTCATCTACTTTGCTCTCAAACTTACGTAAGTGATCTTTGGTATTTAAGATGGTACAAGGACACCCAAAAGGTTTTAAGAAACTAACCAATGGTTTTCTCTTAAAGAACAAATCATATGGTGTCTTGTTATAAGGCTTAGCTACTAGTACCCTATTCTGAACATAACAAGCAGTGCTAACTACTTCTGCCCAGAAGGTCATAGGTAACTTAGAATCAGCTAACATAGTTCTAGCAGCCTCAATTAGTGTCATATTCCTCCTTTCTGCCACTCCATTGTGTTGTGGAGTCCTAGGTGCACTAAACTCTCTCTTAATACCTTTAATGTCACAGAATTTATCCATCTCATGATTTCTAAATTCTGTTCCATTATCACTCCTGATGAATTTAACTTTTAGATTCATCTGATTTTCAATCTTAGTGATAAATGATCTAAGTTGTTCACCTGTCTCATCTTTTGTCCTGAGTAAGAACACCCAAGTAAATCTTGTATAATCATCAATGACCACTAAACAGTAAGATTTCTTCCCTATACTACTCACATTGGTTGGTCCAAATAAATTCATATGTAGTAAATATAAGGGTGAGCAATTTGTGTTCACAGTTTTGGTCTTAAAAGAAGACTTGTGTTGCTTGCCTTTTAAACAGACAACACAATGATCATCACATGAATACATCTTTTCTGGTAAACCTCTTACAAGTTTGCTTTTAACAAGTTTATTTATAGTTTTGTAATTCATGTGACACATCCTTCTATGCCAAAGTTCAGACTCATTCACAGTAGCTTTAGAAATAAGACAGTTTAATTCTTGTTGAGGTTCCATATTTGTTAAGTCACACTTATATACATTATTCTTTCTTGGAATTCTCATTAAAATCATATTTTCAGGAATTTTAAATTTCTTATAAAGAATAAGGCATTCAGTGTCAATAAAATAAACTGGGTTCTTTTTATCTGTGATTTGATTCACACTTAGCAAATTGTACCTCAGTTGTTCAACAAAATAAACATCATTAAAACTCATCTTATTACTGTGCACTGTTCCCTTTCCTGTAATCTTCCCACCTTTGGTATTGCTTCCAAAAGCCACATATCCTCCATCAAATGACTTGAAGTCCTGTAGCTTGTTTCTGTCTCCAGTCATATGTCTTGAGCAGCCACTATCAATATGCCATAAACTTGCTGGCTTGCCCTGCACATCCATTTAAAAGAGAGTTAATTTCTCTTTAGAACCCAAACCAATCTGGTTTTGGGTTTCCCATTTGTATCAACATGATCAACTCTCTTAAAGATCATTGATTGTGTGACACTGTTGGTATTGGAAACTTTTGAATTTAAAGTATTTTTGAGTTTCCAAATCCAACTAATGTTAGACTTAGCAGTAGTAAATGGCTTAGCAGTATTAACTATTAAACCATTGTTAATATGCCTAGCATTATTAATTCTGTTCGTAGCAAAAGCATGCCTAGCAGTACTAATTGATCTAATAGTATTAACTGAAGTATCAGTGTTTACTGGTCTTGCGATATTAACTGAGAAAGCAGTAGTAACATACTTGGCAGATTTAGCATTACTTGCAGTATTAAAATGCTTGACAGTATTAACATTTTCTACTGCTTTTGTCTTTTTAATTTTGTTGGCTACCTTATTGGTTAGTGCTGCAGTAGTAACTTGAGCTGCTATAGCTTTTACCTTATTAGCCTTAAACTTCATCTTCTTGGCAGTAGTAATATGATCAACTTTTGATTTAAAATTTTGTTTGTCAATCATATTAGCTGTTGTCCATGAAGGTTTTACAATCCGTTGATGATTCTTAGAATAATGAAACAATCATGTTGAAGATGATTTGATTTACCACATATAAAGCAATATTTCTCTTTCACCATAGAAAAATTATTTCCCAGTCTTTGTGAAACCATTTGATTCCAGTTTCTTTGATTGCCTCTGGGTGTGTGTTTTTGAATAGCAGGCGAAGAAGAATTCTTTGCTTTACATTTACAGTTAACACAGTTGTCATTCATAGATTTAACATGTACATATTTATTAACTGGTTTAAATGTTTTACTAATATAACCTATTCCATTCATAGATTTATTAGTAGTGGTTTTAAAGTTCTCTAAGGTCTGCTTAGCCTTCTCCTGAAATAACTTTTTACCCTCTTCAAGTTTTTCACAATTTTGCGTAGAAACTAGACCAGTATTAGCTTTCCTATCATTCTCACATGAAGACTAATACCTAGCACTTGATTTTGACTTTGAATTTCTCTCACTCTCATCACTTTCAGATGTGGAATCACTATCATCCTCCTCAGTCCATTCACTGACATCTACCTTATCAAAATCAACTTCATTGTTTAAGTTATGAACTGGATCAACCTTTGTAACATCAACTGATACTCCTTCTTTTAACTTATTTAAATCAAAATCAGTTTTAGGAGGAAAATAGTTATCATTATAAGGTGGGGGAACAGAATTATAACCTAATCCAGTTTTTAACTTATCATGAATTTGAGCTTTAATTAGGTGTTGAACACTCTTAGAAGCATTTTCAAGATCACCTACTTTTAATTTAATATTATCCCTCTCACAAGTGACCTCTACTATCTTCTGATTCAATACATCTACCTTATCTTTCAACATATCTCTCTCCCATCTAGCATACCAAAGATCATATTCATATTGAGTTACATTCTTTTCATATGCTTTAATATGTTTTTCCAGATTTTCAATGACAGCAGTGGTGTGTCTACTTTTAATCTCACATTGTCTTAGTTCCTCACAAAATTTCATATTATGATCTCTATAATGTTTAACCATTTTCTTACAAGCAACAGAACATAATTTATTTTGTAACTCATATGGAACTTCTGATGACTTGTTTTCCTCAGTGATAGCCTTCAAAGCTTGATTCTGCACTTCATGCTTAGCTTGATCACTCCAGTCAAAACCAAGTCCCTCTTGTGAAACTAAAGTAGATGAGTTGCCTTGAATGGGTATGTTCCTTCTTGGAGTTCCATTGTTATTTCCATACCCTTGTCCATTCCCACTCTGATTTCCTATGCTTCTGCATTCCCTTGCAAAGTGTCCCATCTTATGACACTTAAAGCAGTCCACTTTGCTCTTGTCAAACCAAGAAGCATCATCTCTTTTGTATGGAAAGTTGTTTCTCCCAGTTCTTTGCATAAACCTTTTAGCCCTCATAGTAATTAATGCCATCTGCCACTTTATGTCCATCTCTTCTAGATCATCTGTATTGATCTGTTCCAGATCTTCATTAGTAAGTGAAGAGTTCACATTACTAGCAAAGAATGACTCAAGCATTTGGTCATTAGATCTATTCTGAGATGTACTACCACCTCCAGAAGAATAAGTAGATCCTTGTTGATTTACATCAACTTGAGATCCACCCATTGACATAAAAGCAGCATTATGTGAATATCCAGATGCATGATTCTTACTCTCTACTTCTGGTTCAAAATTCCTTAAATCATCATACAGATCTTCCAGCTCCTTGACTTCCAAGTCTGCACTCTTCCTTAATCCCACAGTGTATATAATCCATTCTTCTCCTAATGATCTTAAGAATTTTCTGTTTAGATCATCCTTATCAATCTTCACCTTATGATTCTCTAGATCTCCAACCAACTTTGAAAACCTATCAAAGGTTTTAGTCAAAGTTTCTGACTTTACAGAGTTGAAATTTTCATATTGTTGCTTGAGTAAGGATCTTTTGTTCTTCTTGGTGCTGTCATTACCACCAAACCTTTTCTCTATAGCTTCCATAAGGACTTTTGCATCCCCACAGCTTTCAAATCTCCGTTGGTACTCATCGGGAATTGATAATAGCAGAGTACTAAGAGCTTTGAACTCAGTTGACCTTACTTTTCTTTCTGCATCAGTTGTTAGTGGTGGTCTTTCCTGCCTTACACCATCACCATTGTTGATCCCCTAGTCCGGATCTAACAGATCGCCACTCAATCAAACGTATAAATAACAAGTAATTAAGTGTTAAACAAACATATCGAATCATAAAAAACACAAACGAATCAAAAGCTTTCGTATATTATATTGATATGAACGTGTATAAGCTTTTACAGAACTCTCCAGATACTAACTATACGTTTAGGGTTTCGTCAACCTTCAAAATGAGCTATAAATCGACTATTTATGAACTTCAAATATGACCATGGCGACACTAGCCAGCTTCTAGCGACAATTAAAAAGTGTCTCCATAGCGACACTAGCTAAGTGTCGCCCTAACACTTAGACAGATTCTAAGTTTTTCACAAACTAACTTTAATTCACAAACTTAAACCAAATACAGACTCGATAACCAACTGACTGGCACATAAATTGTACCAACAAATTCCCCCTTGTCAGTAGCTTGGTCTACATAGATGTCTTCACTCATATCCAGCCTGTAGGGAATCTTCCACCAGCTTGTATTCCCACTTTAACACAGATTTCAACAACTTGTTGAAATTTATGAGCTTCTTCATGATCAATAGGATAGTACTTGATTTTATTGGAATGAAGAATCTTCAAATTATTCTTTGACATATTGATCAGGCAAATGGGATCAAATACTCGAACGCTTGAGCCCCTGATGATGTTCTTCGAATATGTCCACTGTCCTGGAATTGGTTCTGGGTCACTTTCAATAAAGAATTCAATTACAGCTTCACCTGTCTTTGAGTCGTACCACCAATGTCTAAATCTCTTCAAGAAATCCAGTGGTAACCTTTGCAGAGGAACATTTTTCAAACTTTCCGCTGGAGGATAATGATATTTCACGATCGGTTCTTAAGTTCTCGGATCTAATTTCTTTTTGTAAGAATATCGAACTCCCAGCTCAGGTCTAATCCACACATATCGTTTGCAAAAAATTTCTCTTCTCAAAATCTTTTGAAAGAAAGCACCTCTTTCATCATTTGAATCATTTACCATCTCCAATTGCGCTAACCGATTCAATTCAACCTTCGGCAGAGTGCTTATGCAGTTGAATCTTGGCCTGAAGTATTGAACGCCATCTTTCCTTTTGATCAAAATCAAAAAGTTTATATCATCGAATTTCCAACTTTTTATCAAACCAGTCAATTCTCCTCGAATCTTGTAAGTTTTACAGATAGTTAAAGCACGAGGAACTGGACATTTTCTCACAGATGGCCTTGGTATTGCTGATGTAGAAGATCCTGAGGTAGAAGCAGGTTCAGAAGTATCAGCAGGTTCAGCTTCATCTTCAGTAGGATCCGATTCAATAACCGGGGCGTCAGGATCATAAGGTATATATGGATGAGCTTGAGCAGGTTCGTCTTCTCGTTGAACCGGCGGTTCTTTACTAGGATTTTCTTCGTAAACCTCGTCCGGAGATGGAATTTCTGGTTCGACTTCAACATCCGCAGCATCAAAAGATAGATCATCACTATAAACCGGATATAGTAGACTTTGTAGATACGTGATATTTGCTTCAGAGTAATCTACATTCAGTGGTACCGGTTGACCTGGAATGTTAGCAGAAGATGCAAAGTAATCCAAAAGAACATTTTCATTAATATCATCATCATTTACATTATCGTTTACAGGATCACTAGTTGTTGTTTCTAAAGCCCTTTGGCTTGATTCCCCCGAAACTACAACTTGGGATTCTAACTGTATTACCCTTAGCTCCAACGCATTAACCCTAGCAGCTTTCTGTTCCAATTCTTTCAAATTTGAAGCTTGTTCGGTGATAATGGATGTTTGATCTTGAACTTGAGCTTCAAGCACAGAGAAAGCTTCCATCATCTGCGAGAAAAATTCAGAAGCATCTCCAGTTGGAGGTTGAGAGACCAGAGGAGGACGTGGTGCAGAAACCGGACGAGATGTTGAGCGAGGACGAGAAGCCGGCTCATTGATGCTAATTGTAAAGCGGTTGCGCTTGGACCGCGGAGGAGAAAGCTCAAAAGAATCATCTGATTCAGAGGCATCTGTGCATACAAGTTTACCTTTGGCCTCTGCAGGAGCTTTGCCGGTTCTTATGCGCCTCTGGATACGATCCCAGCGCGCAGAATTCTCTCGTTGAATACGGTGTAGCGTTTCCGGATCGGGAATATCACCGTCCGACTCAGTGTCTTCCTCAGAATCCTGAACGGGGTTTGCTTCCCCCTCAGCTCTAACACCGATATCCTGTTCAACCTGATTCACAAAATCCACAAAATCCGGATTTTCATTTCCAAATTCGTTAAACATGTCAATATCAATTAAATCATCAACCGGTTGCTAATTCACCTGAACCGGTACCTCAGTAAAATCCTCTTCATCCTGTTCAGGTTCCACCACTGGTTCAAGATAACCATCATTTGGTGGCGGCACGTAGTTCTCATCAATAATGTGTCCGAACAATGGAACATCGGGGATCTTTGGTTGACCCCGCGGAACACTATCAGAATCACTGAAAACCCGCAGCTGCATTGGAGTTGGACGCAGAAGATGGTCCATATCCTGTGGCAACCCTAGACTCAGGGTATTCAAGATAAGCTGAACAAACCGAGGATACATGGACCACATATATTCACCACTTTGAAAATTATCGATCATGTTGTTGAAGATATATCCCGAGAAATTGAACGGTTTGTTGTAAATCAGTGCGAGCAATACCGAAGCAGTTGCATGACTCATACCGTCGTAACCAGCTTTTCGTGGGGACAGACAGACAATAACAATATGCGCGAGATACCTCCACAACTTGCTAAGATGCTGTTTCCTGTGCTGTCCACTGGGAATCCCGGGATAACCAATCCGAATCATAGCACCGTAAAGAAATTCATTGCCGAATTGAGTCGGCATGTCTGGTGCATCGTTGAACCGAAGAACCTGTCGTATAAGATCCTCAGTAATAACCACATCATGATTCAAGAATGTAGATAGAATGCTCCACTGTTGATTCTCAGTGTTAACCACAACGTTTTCCCAGAAAGGACAAATCTGGTTTTGGAATACCGGAGGATTAGCTGTAATAGCGTAATGAATACGCGAGCGATGAAGAAACTGAATCATTGGATGAAACGGGATTGACTTGTCGTGCGTATCCTCCAGAAAAGCAGCAATATTGTGCCTCGTATTCGTACGCACAGCGTTAATTTCCAAATCTGCCATCTGAAAAGCTAAAGAAACAGCAAACATATCCAAACAAAAATGTTATAGAAACATATTCAAAAATCATTGAGCAAACGATACGAAATAATTCCAAGTTTTGAATGGCGACATTCCAATAGTGTCGCTACCATGAGTGGCGGCACTTAAGTAAGTGTCGCTACATTGGACTTGGAAATCATTTTAGCAACCGTGGCGACACTTAAAGAAGTGTCGCTATCATTCGGGAAAAATTGTTAAGTACCTTGGCGTGCCTAGCTAAGTGTCGCCAAATAGTACTTGGCCGATAGATAGGATAAAGTAGCGGAACTTAGTGAGTGACATTATCTAAGGATGGCGGCACTTATTAAGTGACGCTATCAGAGAGTAGCGGCACTGATTGAGTGATGCTATCTGATCATGGCGGAACTTAAAGAAGTGACGCTCCCAAAAATGGCGGCACTTAGGAAGTGACGCTATCTGGCAGTTGAAAAATAACCAATCATGATGGAGACACTTAGTGAGTGTCGCCAAGATGAACACCGGCCCAGAAAATCATGAACCCAGAAATCACGAAGAACACACATCAAAATAAACACAATCTAAAGCCTATAGGAGATGCGGATAACATGCAGTAGTACTAATCTATGGCTTATAACATTTAATATTAACAAACGAATCCGTAATCGCTAAAATTAAACATGAAACCCTAACCGAAACTTTAATCAATTAATACGTAAGTAATTGATGGTTAGATAAGTCGAAACACATACCAAAAGATGCGGTAAGATGAGTAGAACACAAAACAACCAATGGATCACGCAAACAATGAACAGAAAACGCAAATCGAACCAAAAACCTCTCGGAGTGTAAGTGTCGCTACTTCGTAAGGAAGTGACGCTACTTTTTAGTGAGTGTCGCTATGTGATTTGAATAAGTGTGAGAATAGAGTGCCGCTAAGGTTCGGTATTTATATCAAAACCCTAATGGCGACACTTCGGTAGCGGCACTTAAACAAATACATGGCATCACTTACTAAGTGTCGCCATTTGACACTTGGTGAAAAATTCTGAGGATTTTAGGTTTTGCAAAAAATTTTCGTTTTCAACTCGGTACACGATTTGTAAACTGAGATGTGTCTTAGATAAAAATAACACAGAAGGAAAATCTTTAGGGATTTTTCTTATGGAAATGCAAAAATTAAAAATGAAATTAAAAATACAATAAATTAAAATAAAAACTTAAAGCATTAAATAAACATAATATTTTTGGTGACGGGATTGTTTTGGGTCTGCTTAGGGATCATATTAGAAAAACATGCAATTATTAGCAAATCGTAAGTGTTATCTCGATTACCAGTATAATTGCCCACTTTAAATTTACTTAGCATATTTAAAACACCTCTTATAAAAGTAGTTCAAAATGATTACCGGTATTGTTTGTCCACTTAAACATGTTACATCTGTGATTGTGGGCTAACCATTTATTGTTAGTATGAATATTTCTCTGTGGTCCCCACCATAGACATACCCCTATAACCCAGACATGAACATAGTTTCCATATTCAGAGAAAGTATAAGAAAATCGTTTTTAAGATTCAAGCCAGCGGTGACAGGTCTGTACCGACGTACAACAGAGCAACATACACTTGATTCAAGTTTAAGCAAAACCAATCGCAGTCAAACCAAATTTTGTGGCGACCTTGGTTGGTATCTTAAGATTTAAGACTTTGCAAGTACATTGACTCACATTTGCTTAATTCTGAGTTTGTACTAACAGAGACCAGGTCTGCACTTACGCGCATTAGAGGAAACCATTAGCATAAACCCCCAAATGATTTCAGATAAAAACTCTAAAGATAGAAGTATGTCATGCTACGTTAAGGAATTAAGACATGGAGTCGTACATCACAAGGTGTATACCACAAGATTATAGACATGTATTAGAATTACTTCTTAATAACCCAGAGGCCGGTGTGTATCATGCCTACCAGTACATCATATGTGAACCTAGTTTTTATAAAAACTGTAGTAAGTATGCCAGATAAATCTACTGATACATCAAGGATAAACCTTAAGATTTCCATTTTGTGCATGCTTCCTAATGTACTATCATATCCCAAGTTGTTTACAGACACAACCCAACGTCTATTTTTATAAATTTAGCAACTTTGCATTTTCTTGATACTAATGAGTATAAAGAGTGGCAATTGCAATTTTTTTTTAATCAAAAAGGAGAAAAGTAAATAAATAATATACAGAAAGCATCCAAGACACAAATCAATTTTGATCATAATTTTTCATTCCGATCATAGAGACAAGCTCTTCAAATCGAGTACGAGGAAAAGCCTTTGTAAAAATATATGCGTTTTGTTTTAAAGTATCGATTTGAATCAAGCTTATTAATTGCTTCTCATAGCAATCCCGTATAAAATGAAAGCGTATTTCAATATGTTTGGTTTTCGAATGCTGTACGGGATTGCGAGTAATTGAGATTGCAGCGGTGTTATCAATATGAATGGGAGTTAAGGTAAGAAGTAACCCATAATCACGTAGCCGGTGCTGGATCCATAGAACTTGAGAGCAGCAACTGGCAGCAGCAATGTACTCGGCCTCCGCTGTTGAAGTAGACACCGTCGTTTGCTTCTTACACTGCCATGAAATCAACCGATTTCCCAGAAACTGACAACCCCCAGTAGTAGACTTTTTGTCGATGTTACAACCGCCGTAATCTGAATCCGAGTAAGCAGTCAGTGCGAAGTCATCCTTATTGGAATACCACAGACTGAGAGATGGTCTGAATTTCAGATAACTAAAAATACGTTTGACCGTTTTCTCATGAGAAACTTTAGGTTTAGCTTGAAATCTTGAACAGAGAGATACGGCAAACATAATATCAGGTCGTGAAGCGGTGAGATACATCAGCGAACCAATCATTGAGCGATAGTCACGTAGATTGACATCGTCCTCCAGTTCAGCTGGTCCAAGTCTGTGATTCACTTCAATGGGAGTTGCTAGGGGTTTGCAGTCTAACAAGTCATACTTTGCCAAAATATCATTAACATATTTTGACTGATGAATAAAAATTCCATCAGCAGACTGCTCAACTTGCAGACCCAAGAAGAAAGTGAGTTCCCCCATGGAGCTGATCTCAAACTTTGACTTCATGATTTCCTCAAAGTCCTTACACAGTTGTTCATTAGTAGACCCAAATATGATGTCGTCCACATACACCTGAACAAGCAGCAAATCTTTTCCAGATTTCTTTGTGAAGAGGGTACTGTCAATCTGTCCTCGAGAAAAACCATTTTGAAGCAGATGTTCGGACAACTTTTTATACCATGCCCGAGGAGCCTGATGAAGAACGTATAAAGCTTTGTTCAACTTATAAACATAATCAGGATGTACAGAGTCTTCAAAACCGGGAGGCTGTCGGACATAAACTTCCTCTTCAATAGTACCATACAAAAACGCAGTTTTTACATCCAGTTGAAATACACGAAATCCCTTATATGAAGCGTAAGTAAGAAACATCCGAATTGATTCCAATCGTGCAACTGGAGCGAAGACTTCATCATAATCTAATCCTTCGACTTGCGCGAATCCTTGAACAACAAGTCTGGCTTTGTCTTTCACAACGACACCACGATCATCTTTCTTTACACTAAATACCCAACGCGTACCAATCGGGTGAACACACTTTGGTTCCTTAACCAATGACCATACTTGTAGCTTCTCAAATTGTTGTAACTCTTCTTGCATTGCAGTGATCCAATGAGGGTCTTGCAGTGCATCTTGTACTTTCTTTGGTTCAACTTGAGATAAATGGCAAGAATTTATCTGAGCCACAAGACAGTTGACTTGTTCTAGCGTGGTATTCTTAACTTGTCCCCTTGTTTGAACACCTGCATTCGGATCACCTATAATATTATCCGTGGGGTGATTTTTATGAATGCGTGTTTGAGGAATCAGGTCAGGCACAATGACCGAATCTAAATTGGTGTAATCTCCTTCAGCAGATGGAGAAGCTTCCTTATCAAGTATGTCATTCGATTCCATTTGTTGCAAATTTGGAATTGATGCCAACTCTTCATTGTCATCCATAAGTAGTTAGGATATTGTCATTTCTTCCTCCTCAGATATGGTTGTCATGTGTAACACCCGCCAAATTAGGACTAGTAATTAGTGCCTAATCATATGTTAATACATGTAATTAGTTCTGTGTTAGGCTAATTAATGTATCGAATTATATATTGTTGAATATATACGAAAATGTGATTTGATTAAATCGTACGCAATTTAAATCGAATGTATTTCGATTCCATAAATACGGACGTTGGTGATCAATTTTATTAAGTAACACTATCATGTTAAAAATATTATTTTAATGATGTTCAAATTACAATTCGTATCGTACAAACAAAACTACACAATTTAAAATATTTAACGCGCAAACTAACTTCCATTTTTAACTCAAATATAAATTGATTAGTAAAATATTTAAATAAAATGTCGCGTAATAAATTTGCATTTTAAAACTTATAATTAATATGTAAAATAGTTATTTAACGTTTAAACGACGGAGTAAACGAACACCACGCGGAGCAGAGACGGAGACTGAAAATGGGGGACTTAACCTCCCATTTTCCTTTTTCCTTTTCATTTTCACCATCTATCTTCTCTCTCTACTCTTTCTTTTCTCTCTTTTCTTTCAAAATCACCAACATCACCATCACCTTAATTCCTTAAATTACACAACGAAACGCACTCGGATCGTCAATATTTTTAGAGATTCATGACCACCTCGCAACGATCTACACTTCTATCTTACCGGATTTCCATTTCGCCACTTTGTAAGTTTCCGACAAAATCCCGAAACCTCTCAATTTTTTTGTATTTTCACTTGCTAGTTGTTTATATAACTTGTATATGTCCATTACAAAGTGTAGAACACTATTTTATAGCTTAAAAACGGGTTTAAATTGGGTTTTTGGCCGGAAAAATCTCGGCAGTCGGACTTTCTGGGTTGGTGTTCTTCAATGCGACACAAGCCTTGTGTCGCATTTAGTGTCGCATTTTGCCGGTTGTGTCGTATAAAAGCCTCTATGTCGTACCTTGTGTCGTACTAAATAAATAGTGTCGTAAATCTTGCGACACAACCATTATGTCGCATACTATGTCGCAAACTTCATATGACACAATCACTATGTCGCTGTTGAATCAGCATCTCGCATCTATGCGACACAACCCTTGTGTCGTATAGATATTGTGTCGCATTTCTATGCGACACAACCCTTGTGTCGCATAACCACCTTTGTGTCGCACGACTGTGTCGCATAAAACAGCAGGTTTTCAAACTAAAATTTCACTAAGTGTCGAACCTATATAACCTCAAACACTTATACAATACGACTTATAAAACACTTTGGAACACACTTGTAAGTGCAAAACACCAATAACATGATAATAATACTTAAAGTTTATTATTTCAAACCCATCACCAACGGGCCGTACACGTTTTCAAACACTTAACAAATCAACCAAATCGTAGTAATTTGGACATATATATAGTTGTGTAACAACTACAAGGGTGATCTTTTGAGATACCCAATCATGTTTATAACCATCGCGTGTCGTGGACACCCTCAGGTTACAAGTCTTTGAACTTCATTATTCGGCTAATCAACTCAAGTTTATTAAGTTAAACTCACAAGACTCAGGTGAGTCTCATGGCCCCTCTTTTTACTGTTTTACTCAAGGGTGTGATATATTGCTCATTTTTAACATGTGAACGCAAGTATAAACATTTCATATACTACATGAGTTTTTCACAACTAATCATTTAAAGTCCTCCGTCAGCATAGTTGTTAATACGTTGTAGCTTGAATATTAGTATATGGTACCATATAGGATTGACCCTCCTCGTTCGGGTTAGCAAGCACTAACCGGGTAAACGGACGTACTAATATTTGGGAAGACGAATGTTGATTAGGCATTCGTGGAGGCACCTCGCCCAGAATTCTCTATAGGGGACCCGGCCCTCGAGTTAAGCTCAACTATGTGCTCATGGCTGTATACATATACATTATCAACTAGTTAATTGACCCGTGAATACACGGGTTTGAAAAAAAATCTAAATTATAAGATTACTTTTATAAATATAATGGGTAATAATTTTTTTTATTTAAGTTATTAATAACATAATTAAGATCCTCTCAAAAAGTTATTTACAACTAACTTGCATACTCAAAGAGGCCCTTAATGTACATTTCACACATCATAAAATATAACCAATACAACTATGACCAACCACATGACATAATGTATGACCCTTCCCAAAAAACCTGTGCATTGTATTACAAAATACCAAAGCTGTAGTTTGACTAAGTCAAACTATACATTAAAAAAATATCATTGTATTACAAAATACCAAAGCTGTAGTTTGACTAAGTCAAACTATACATAAAAAAATATCAAAATCTTCTATTATGTATTCAATCTTAATCACTGAGTATGTCACCAAGCACATTCTCTATAGTCCATGACTCTGCTATTTTTTGCTTTCCATTTGCCTAGCAATATTCACAATCCATTCATGCAACAAATATTAATATGGATTGCAGGCTCTTTAAGATGCATACACATGCACACTCTATAATTAAATGTTGAATTACTTAAAAAATTTTAAACAACCACAAACTTGTCACATACACCAATAAAAATAGACAGACTTTTTGACCATTTTAAAGCTTCAAAGAAATAATAAAAACCCACAAACCACATGCGTGCATATATGGGCCAATCCAAGAAGCATATTATAGAGTATAGTTTGGAACTCACAAGTCACAAATACATCCATTCAAGAATTAAAGAGTCTGCATGAGTGGCCACAAATACATGCCTGCATATATGGGCCAATTAAAGAATTAAAAATCTTTTATTTACTATCTTTTGTAGGATGTTCTATTCACCAATAAAGTTAGGTTTAATACCAAAAAACAGTCAAACCAAGGCTATAGATACCCACATAACTTAGCAGCGTAAACCACACAAATGCGATAAAAACTTACAGCATAAGGTAGTCTCTGGCAATACCATTCAACTTTCAAATGAAAATAAAATAAACCATTCTATGGCAGCATACCCACGTCCCCTGCATTCATATCAAAATTAAAAAAAGAACTGTGATAGAGAGATCAAGAAAGAAACTAAAAGAAGCCAACTGATGTACCAACTAAATTAAATATACATAAAAGTTGGCAATGCTTGAAAATTACATTAAACAGAACGACATTAAAATTAAAATATAATAATATACTACTTCGTATAATAGAAATAATGGATGAATGACGTGATACAAACCTTATGAGGCCATCAAAGCTTAGAGAGCATCTTTATTCAACCCATTCATTCCCATAATTGGCCTGATGATATTGACATCAAACCTTTAACAAAAGAAATCGAGCGAGTACATACATGAAACAATCAAAAAGTGGAACCCACCATCTTAAAATTAGAGTGCAAACACTGTACAAATAATATCACTAAAGCAAATCCAAATAATATTGTGAGGAGTGATATGTTATTTTCCTTTTATGTTCAAAAAAAATAATAGGTTTAAAGTGAAATTTCAGGTCAAAATCAATCTTTGAGTTTTATGGCAGCTTATCTTATATTTTTCGTTGATGCATCATCATCAGTTCATCACCATTGTTCCAGTTTCAAAACTTACAAATACTTTTTGTTTTAGAAAAGGTTTTTTTACTAAATTAAAAAATTATACAAAATGACAAAAATAAATTACACAAATGAGGTGAAAAGAATAAGCATCAAACACATAAGTGAAAGAAGATGGGTAACAAAAACCTGCAACTAAAATCGTCCTTGGCATTTTATCAAACACATGTCGTGCGTCAGTGAAGATGTATATCTTTTGCCTTAATTCACAAAATCTTAACAATTTTAATACACTTAAGAAGAATACAGAAGCAAGTGTTTCAATATAAACAATAACTTAAGAGATACCGAAACTTACTACTGAAGATTTTTATTTATTCAACTATTTAAGCATATTCAAAAGCTTAACAAAAAATAACAAACCAAAAACCCTAGTGATCAGATGGTAAGAAAATGATGATTGAATAAATAAAACGTACCTTCTTTTGCTTCCGTCACCAGCTTCGTTGCCATAACCATCACCACCACCGGCTACATGACTACACAGATGAAGAATCAAGGATAAAAAAAGATAGTTTCATAAAGCGAACGATTTGATTATCGGAATCAAACAGCAAAAAAGGTTGTAGAAGGTGTGTAGAAATAGTTGTTTACCTGATTTATATAAACCCAGAGGTTAAAAACGAACTCAGAATCATAACACGAAGAAAAAATTAGGATACACCTCGTGAAACGATAATTTTCGTAGCTCGAAATCATCAGGAAAGGTGAGATGTTTAAACAGATTTGAAACATAAGCAGTTTTGGATAGTTGCAAGTGATAATTAAAAAGTCTGCTACTATATTGAAAAATGAAGAAGGGTGGTCAAAGAACCAATTGGATGGGGAGAGGAAATGCACATGCTTATCTACTTTTTGCATATGACTCAGACAAAATCTTCAAAAGTAATCTTCATTTAGAGAAATTAAATTAATAGATGTGAGAAAAGAGGCAGGCGTGCAACTGTTGGAAAGCCCAAGAAGCAAACAGCCTATGCATGCGGTTTATTGGAAGTGACGATACAAAAAAATTAAATGTTACATGTTTGAAAGCATTTATTATTGCATTTAAATGGAATTATGTATTATCTATCTTATATGCACAGAGATTGGGCTGTATATGACGTCATGCAGGGTCTTGGAGGAAGCCACGTCAGCTGCAAGTATTGGTGTAGAATGGGCCAAGTCAGCTTTAGTGATGTCATCCTTATAGACATTTCGTATATAAGATAGATTGCTGGATGCAATTCAATCATTATTAAATCTTGCGGTTCATACCATATTACTTGATTTCAAACCTGTGAGCTCACCAGCTTTAGCTGACCCATTTACCATGTATCGCAGGTACCAAGCAGTAGATTGCTTCGGCTTCAGGACTTTTAGCGCGAGTCAGCATACAGACGATTGAGATTTTCTTGCATTAGTATATTTTGTACAATTACTTATGTACTGAAATCTCCTTTTATTTAAACTCGAGCTATGTAAATCTATAAATGTTGTAAACATTTTCAATATTAATATATTTTGTTAAAACGACGCATATAGAGTCGTTTACTATATATCTTTGTGCTTTGTTATTGATTAGTAACACCCAAATCATGCTTCCGCAAATCATTAAATTGGGGGTGTTACAGATTGGTATCAGAGCCTAAGGTTATAGTGAACTAGGTTGCATTTAGTGGTCCTAGACTATGACCATTAGGCGGTATTTTCTTATTAGGCATGACTGGTTCAGGAATTACAGCATAAGACTTTAATTTAACATAGCTTGATCAACTATGTACAATTAAGGAAAGATGATGTAAGGTCTGAAACGGTTATGTTGAACAGAAGTACACTAGAAGACTCTGACCTTGAGAGGACCGAGACTTAAACATGTTTGTGCTAGACACTCAATAGGCTATATTATATAGGAACTATATGAATATAGGCCTTACTCTTACTAACGCTTTGTCTCAGAAATGGCAAACATCCCACCCAATTCATCGCGCTCTCAATCCGGGTCGCAGAACCCAAGGGTAGCAAGGAGGAACATCAGGTTGCCTCGAGCTGGCCCGTACCCCACTCACTTCACCTTGCCGGCCTTAGCCGCTAGGGTTAACCAACACGAGCAGCGACTTCGCACCATGGACGTCGTGTTGCAAGAAACGAACGAAAACTGGAGACTTACATCCCTCGAACGCATCGAACAAGTCTCCGAGGATCACGAAACCACCATTAACAATGTAGACGTTCTTTTCAACAAAGTGGTAGAGATAAGCGTAGAAACCGCCCTTTTGAAACACCGGCTTGAAAAATGTGAGCAACGCTCACGGGAAACGGAAGAATATGCCCGTGGATTGGTACAGCGACTAGCATTGGCTGAAGACAACGCCCGACAGGCTAGCAGGCTTGCAAACACTGTGGATCGCCTCATTGAAATGATGGAACAGATTAATCTACGTTAAGACTAGTGTAGTCTTTGTCTTGTAATCTATTTGTAGTCTAATAACTATCTAAGCGTTACTCTATAATTCGGTCGGATGTAACAATTCCCGACACCCTTTTGTAATACATCCATGAGATGTAACCTTTGAACTCATATTATCTATCAAATATTCCTTACTGTTTCAACTCATATAAATTGCCATTTTTCATATTGTTGTTATGTATTACCGCTTTTATACATGTACATCTGAGACAAATACAACTTCCTTACAAAATCTCATGTATCTTCATTTCTTTTATTGAAGAATCATGTCGCCAAAGACAAGACCCTACACCGATGCTCAACTTACATCGCTCATAACCCAGGCTGTGACTGAAGCCTTGGCTCGAAATACTCCGCAAAATTCCTCGAGAAACAGTGATGCCGCTGAAACCCCTGCTGCTAAACCTTGTTCTTACAAGGACTTTCAGAGCTGTAAACCCTCAAGCTTCAAGGGTACTGAAGGAGCCATCGGACTGATCAGATGGTTCGAGAAGATGGAAATTGTTTTCTGTGTCAGCAAATGCGCGGAGAACGAAAAAGTAAACTTCGCCACCTGCTCTCTCGAAGATGATGCCCACTCTTGGTGGAACTCATATACCCAATCAGTGGGTGCTGACAATGCCTACCAACTCTCTTGGGAGGACTTGAAAGCAAAACTCACCGCCAAATACTGCTCAATCGCCAAATTCCAAAAGCTGGACGAGGAGTTCTGGAACCTAAGGGTTCAGGGTGGTGATATCGATGGTTATACCACCAGATTCCAGCAACTCGCTGCCCTCGGCCCAGCCATGGTAAGCACAGAACCTGATAAAATCAGGAAGTACATCCTTGGTCTTCATGAGCCTGTTCGGGGGCATGTTGCCTCTTCAAACCAAGTCACCATTGACGGTGCAATCCTACTGGCCCAAGACCTGATGGCAATGAGCCAAGATTCAGAACCACTCACTTCATCCTCCCACAACAACAAAAGAAAGTGGTCTGACTATCACAACAACCACCCAAACCAACAAAACAAGAAATCCGACACCATCAAAGCCTATAACACTACCACAGACATCAAACGGGGCTACACTGGGAGCAAACCCTATTGTTCCAAGTGCAGCCACCACCACGAAGGTTCCTGTGGTTCCTTTTGCAGCAATTGCAAGAGGCATGGTCATCTCACCCAGGATTGCCATTCCCCTACCAACAACAACCCTAACAACACCAGAACACCCAAAGTCTGCTTTTAGTGTGGGAACCCCGGGCACTTCAGGGACACGTGCCCAAAGCTGAAGAACAACAACCGCAACAGCAACAACAACAACACCCGAAGTAGAGCCTTCATCATCAAATCTGGGGACGCCCGCCAAGACCCGAATGTGGTCTCGGGTATGTTCCTCCTCAACAACTTAACTGCTTCTGTTCTATTTGATACTGGTGCTGATAGAAGCTTTATCTCGGATGACTTTTGCCCACTACTTGACATCACTCCTGTTGCCTTAGATGTTAAGTACACTGTAGAGCTAGCAAATGGGAAACTTATAGAAACCAATAGTGTGATACCTAATTGCACTTTAAACCTAGCTGACGAAACCTTTTCAATCGATCTTGTACCCGTTGAAATCGGAAGTTTCGACGTCATCATTGGAATGGACTGGTTGTCCAAACACCTAGCCAAAATCGTTTGTTACGATAAGATCGTCCGTATCCCACTCGCTGTCGGTAGAACCTTGATCATACAGGGGGAGACCGGTGGGACAAGACTCAATATCATCTCTTGCTTAAAAACCCGAAAATTTCTGAGAAAGGGTTACCCTGCAATACTCGCACACATCATAGAGAAGAAGTCGGAGGAGAAGCGACTTGAGGATGTGCCGATTGTTAGAGACTTTCCCGAAGTCTTTCCGGAAGAACTACCTGGTCTACCTCCACCCAGACAGGTTGAGTTCTCAATCGATCTCGTGCCGGGTGCCGCACCGGTGGCCCGCGCACCGTACCGTTTAGCCCCATCCGAACTTCAGGAGTTGTCCACCCAGTTACAGGAACTCCTGGATAGAGGATTCATTAGACCGAGTTCTTCACCTTGGGGAGCTCCGGTCTTATTTGTCAAAAAGAAGGACGGTTCTTTCCGGATGTGCATCGACTATCGAGAGTTGAACAAATTGACCGTCAAAAACCGATACCCACTTCCTCGCATTGATGATCTATTCGATCAACTTCAGGGTTCAAGTTTCTACTCAAAAATCGACCTGCGATCAGGATATCATCAGTTACGGGTTCGCGACACCGATATTCCAAAAACTGCTTTCAGAACTCGTTACGGGCACTACGAATTCCAAGTGATGCCCTTCGGTCTAACCAACGCACCGGCTGTATTCATGGACCTCATGAACCGGGTGTGTAAACCTTACCTCGACAAGTTTGTCATTGTTTTTATCGATGACATACTCATTTACTCGCGCAACGAGCAAGAACATGCGCAACACCTCAAAACCATCCTAGAACTACTTAGACACGAGGAGCTTTACGCCAAATTCTCTAAGTGTGAGTTCTGGATAAAAACCGTTCAATTCCTTGGTCACATGATCGACAGTTAGGGAATTCACGTTGACCCATCAAAAATCGAGGCTATCAAAGACTGGCAAGCACCCACCACTGCAACTGAAGTACGTCAATTCTTGGGTCTTGCTGGGTACTATCGGCGATTCTTTGAAAATTTCTCCAAAATAGCTCAGCCACTCACAGTAACGACACAGAAAGAAAAGAAGTTCAATTGGACTGATAAACAGGAGTCGGCCTTTCAATTATTGAAACAAAAGCTTTGCAGTGCTCCCATTTTATCCTTACCCGAAGGCACCGATGACTTCGTGGTATACTGCGATGCTTCCCATCAAGGTCTCGGTTGCGTGCTGATGCAACAAGACAAAGTGATTGCCTACGCCTCATGACAACTCAAAATCCACGAAAAGAACTACACCACTCATGATCTCGAACTTGGAGCTGTCGTTTTTGCTCTCAAAATCTGGAGACATTATCTCTACGGCACTAAGTGCACAATCTTTACCGACCACAAAAGTCTCCAACACATATTCGATCAGAAGGATCTCAATTTGAGGTAACGTCGATGGGTCGAGTTGCTTACAGATTATGACTGCGACATCAAATATCATCCAGGGAAGGCAAATGTGGTTGCCGATGCCCTCAGCTGAAAAGAAAGAACGAAACCGCTTCGAGTCCGAGCCCTCAGTATGACCATTCACAACGATCTTACCATTCAGATTCATACCGCTCAGATCGAAGCCCTGAAACCCGAAAACATCAAAAACGAAGCATTACGGGGTATTGGCCAATAATTCGAAATCAAACCTAACGGGATTAGGTACTTCTCAAACCGAATCTGGTTGCCTAGTTTCGGGAACCTACGAGACTTGGTGATGGATGAAGCTCACAAGTCTAAATATTCTATCCATCCGGGATCCGATAAGATGTACCACGGCATCAAGGAATTTTATTGGTGGCCGAACATGAAAGTCGAAATCGCCACTTACGTCAGCAAGTGCCTTACTTGCTCAAAAGTCAAAACCGAACATCAAAAGCCTTCTGGCTTACTTCAACAACCCGATATCCCTGAATGGAAATGGGAACAAATTGCCATGGATTTTATAACCAAACTACCCAAGTCGTCGAGCGGTTGCGATACCATTTGGGTGATCGTCGATCGTCTCACCAAATCTGCCCATTTCCTGGAAATAAAGGAAAACGATAAAATGGAACGCCTCGCACAAATCTACATCAAGGAAATCGTTTCTCAACATGGTGTTCCAATCTCGATCATCTCTGACAGAGATGCCCGCTTCACCTCTCACTTTTGGCAGTCACTTCAAAAAGCATTAGGTACTCGTCTTGATATGAGCACCGCGTACCATCCCCAAACCGACGGCCAAAGTGAACGAACCATCCAAACACTGGAAGACATGCTACGAGCCTGCTTAGTTGATTTTGGTGCAAACTGGGAAAGACATCTACCGTTGTGCGAATTCTCGTACAATAACAGCTATCAAGCCAGCATTAAGGCTGCACCTTTTGAGGCACTGTACGGTCATAAGTGCCGATCACCGATTTGTTGGACCGAAGTGGGAGATAGTCAACTCACTGGTCCGGAACTCATACACGCCACCACTGAGAAAATTGTGGAAATCCAAAACCGACTCAAAGCCGCACGTGATCGTCAGAAAAGTTATGCTGACGTGAGACGCAAACCACTCGAGTTCCAAGTTGGGGATCGAGTACTCTTAAAAGTATCGCCTTGGAAAGGCGTCATCCGTTTTGGCAAACGCGGGAAGTTAAATCCCCAGTACATTGGGCCATTCGAGATCCTCGAGAGGATTGGTCCAGTGGCATATCGATTGCAGCTGCCATCCGAACTCAGCAGCGTGCACCCCACTTTTCACATTTCTAACTTGAAGAAATGTCTGTCTGATGAGACACTAATTATCCCACTCGATGAAATTCGAGTTGACGACAAACTTCATTTCGTTGAGGAACCCGCTGAAATCATGGACCGTGAGGTCAAACAACAAAAACAAAGTCGTATTCCCATCGTCAAAGTCAGATGGAATTCGCGGCGTGGTCCGGAATTCACTTGGAAACGGGAGGACCAAATGCGACTCAAGTATCCTCAGATATTCACCGATTCTACATCAACCACGACCTCGAGCTAAATTTCGGGACGAAATTCTCCTAACAGGGGGAGAATGTAACACCCGCCAAATTAGGACTAGTAATTAGTGCCTAATCATATGTTAATACATGTAATTAGTTCTGTGTTAGGCTAATTAATGTATCGAATTATATATTGTTGAATATATACGAAAATGCGATTTGATTAAATCGTAAGCAATTTAAATCGAATGTATTTCGATTCCATAAATACGGACGTTGGTGACCAATTTTATTAAGTAACACTATCATGTTAAAAATATTATTTTAATGATGTTCAAATTACAATTCGTATCGTACAAACAAAACTACACAATTTAAAATATTTAACGCGCAAACTAACTTCCATTTTTAACTCAAATATAAATTGATTAGTAAAATATTTAAATAAATGTCGCGTAATAAATTTGCATTTTAAAACTTATAATTAATATGTAAAATAATTATTTAACGTTTAAACGACGGAGTAAACGAACACCACGCGGAGCAGAGACGGAGACTGAAAATGGGGGACTTAACCTCCCATTTTCCTTTTTCCTTTTCATTTTCACCATCTATCTTCTCTCTCTACTCTTTCTTTTCTCTCTTTTCTTTCAAAATCACCAACATCACCATCACCTTAATTCCTTAAATTACACCACGAAACGCACTCGGATCGTCAATATTTTTAGAGATTCACGACCACCTCGCAACGATCTACACTTCTATCTTTCCGGATTTCCATTTCGCCACTTTGTAAGTTTCCGACAAAATCCCGAAACCTCTCGATTTTTAGTATTTTCACTTGCTAGTTGTTTATATAACTTGTATATGTCCATTACAAAGTGTAGAACACTATTTTATAGCTTAAAAACGGGTTTAAATTGGGTTTTTGGCCGGAAAAATCTCGGCAGTCGAACTTTCTGGGTTGGTGTTCTTCAATGCGACACAAGCCTTGTGTCGCATTTAGTGTCGTATTTTGCCGGTTGTGTCGTATAAAAGCCTCTATGTCGCACCTTGTGTCGTACTAAATAAATAGTGTCGTAAATCTTGCGACACAACCATTATGTCGCATACTATGTCGCAAACTTCATACGACACAATCACTATGTCGCTGTTGAATCAGCATCTCGCATCTATGCGACACAACCCTTGTGTCGTATAGATATTGTGTCGCATTTCTATGCGACACAACCCTTGTGTCGCATAACCACCTTTGTGTCGCACGACTGTGTCGCATAAAACAGCAGGTTTTCAAACTAAAATTTCACTAAGTGTCGAACCTATATAACCTCAAACACTTATACGATACGACTTATAAAACACTTTGGAACACACTTGTAAGTGCAAAACACCAATAACATGATAATAATACTTAAAGTTTATTATTTCAAACCCATCACCAACGGGCCGTACACATTTTCAAACACTTAACAAATCAACCAAATCGTAGTAATTTGAACATATATATAGTTGTGTAACAACTACAAGGGTGATCTTCTGAGATACCGAATCATGTTTATAACCATCGCGTGTCGTGGACACCCTCAGGTTACAAGTCTTTGGACTTCATTATTCGGCTAATCAACTCAAGTTTATTAAGTTAAACTCACAAGACTCAGGTGAGTCTCATGGCCCCTCTTTTTACTGTTTTACTCAGGGGTGTGATATATTGCTCATTTTTAACATGTGAACGCAAGTACAAACATTTCATATACTACATGAGTTTTTCACAACTAATCATTTAAAGTCCTCCGTCAGCATAGTTGTTAATACGTTGTAGCGTGAATATTAGTATATGGTACCATATAGGATTGACCCTCCTCCTTCGGGTTAGCAAGCACTAACCGGGTAAACGGACGTACTAATATTTGGGAAGACGAATGTTGATTAGGCATTCGTGGAGGCACCTCGCCCGGAATTTTCTATAGGGGACCCGGCCCTCGAGTTAAGCTCAACTATGTGCTCATGGGTGTATACATATACATTATCAATTGCTGGATGCAATTCAATCATTATTAAATCTTGCGGTTTATACCATATTACTTGATTTCAAACCTGTAAGCTCACCAACTTTAGCTGACCCATTTAGCATGTATCGCAGGTACCAAGCAGTAGATTGCTTCGGCTTCAGGACTTTTAGCTCGAGTCAGCATACAGACGATTGAGATTTTATTGCATTAGTATATTTTGTACAATTACTTATGTACTGAAATCTCCTTTTATTTAAACTCGAGCTATGTAAAGCTATAAATGTTGTAAACATTTTCAATATTAATATATTTTGTTAAAACGACGCATATAGAGTCGTTTACTATATATCTTTGTGCTTTGTTATTGATTAGTAACACCCAAATCGTGCTTGCGCAAATCATTAAATTGGGGGTGTTACATCATGTGAGGATAAGAAGGAAGATCTACTAATTGAGGAGATATTCCGGAAGAAGAAGGTTGATCGAGATTGATATAGGGTGATGGAGTGAATGGTGTTGTAGAGGATGGTGTGGTGGATGATGGATTAACAGGAGATGGTGTTGGAGTGATGGGCGGAGATGTAGATGTAGATGGAGTGGAGGATGGGCTAACTGTAGAAGTAGAGGTAGTGGGAGATGGTGTGGCAGCGGAAGGTGTAGATTTAGGTGTAGGAACTGAAGAATCAGAAGATAAATCAATTCCATGTAGTAGAGTGACCACCTCCTCTATGTCATCAACTTCTGGAATATCGAATGAGTCAAACAGATCATCATACTTGAACATCCAATCTTCACCTATTCCGTGAGGAGGATCAGTATAGCGAAGGCACGTGACCTCATAATGTTCCTCCACACGTCCGGTAGCTTTATTAAAGACCATTCGGTTAGGAGAATTGACAGAGTAGCCGAGGAAGAATCCATCAATAGTCTTTTCTCTAAACTTACTAACTTTGTCTTTTGTTATCATGATTGAACACGGACAGCCAAAAGGTTCAAGAAACTGAAGGTTTGGTTTCCGGTTATCAAACAACTCATAACAGGTGTTATTTCGCTTCTTAACCATCAAAACTCTGTTTAGAACATAGCATGCTGTGTTTACTGCCTCTGCCCAGAAAATGACAGGAAGCTTTGAATTTCGAAAGCATGGTTCTAGAAGTCTCAATGATAGAACGATTTTTCGGTTCAGCAACTCCATTCTGTTGATGAGTTCTTGCAGCACTGAACTGATGATCTATACCCTTCTTTAAACAGTACAATTTAAGAATAGAGTTCTTGAATTATGTACCATTATCACTGCGTAGTTTCTTGATCTTCAAATTGCACAGATTCTCCAGTCTATCAAATAGATATATCAGAATATCAGGAGCTTCATCTTTGGTGGCTAAGAAATACACCCAAGAAAACCTCGAGTAATCATCAATGACCACCAACCAGTAAGATTTACCCCCTAAACTCTTCTTGCTAACTGGCCCAAAAAGATCCATGTGCAACAATTCCAACGGGGACTGAATGGAGTTCACTAGTTTTGACTTGTGGAATTTCTTATGCTGTTTCCCTTTTAAGCAGGAAACACAGTTATCGGGTAGAGCAAATATTTGCTTTGGAACCCTAAGCACAAGATCATTTTTCACAAGATAGTTCATCTTACGCAAATGAATGTGTCCCATTCGCCTATGCCATAAGAGTGACTCCTTCTCGGTAGCTTTGGACAATAAACAAGTATGCTCAGTAGTTGATTCAATTGTCCTCATATCCAAGATGTACGTGTCTCTTTTTCTAGGTGCTCGCAATCACACCCATTCATCAGGAATAACAAATCCCGGCATCAAAATCAAGCATTCAACTTCAATAAATGCTGTGGTGTACTTCTTATCGTAGACTTGAGACACACTTAGCAGATTGTGCTGAAGTTGTTCAACGTAGTTCACCTTCTCAAAGCTAATTTGTCCATTGGTAAGTGTTCCTTGACCTGTTATAACACCACCAGTATCACCAGCAAAAGCAACATACTCCCTTTTAATTGGTTTCACATCCGTCAAGAGGGATAAGTTGCCAGTCATATGCCGCGAGCAGCCGCTATCAATATACCAAACACTTTCTTTTACAAGATTCTTTAAAGACTCGGACTGCTGCGGCAAACACAACAAAATGATTAGTAGAGACGGAAACCCCAGCCTTTGTAGACTTAGGTCGTCCGAGGTCATCAACAATAAGCACATCAGTTAAAATTTTATCTTTAAACAGATCAGTGGCGTTAACTGATGTGTTATTGTTGTTGACAGAAGAGTCAACGATAGACTCTTTGGCTTTCCAAACCTTGGGAGGTTCAGACAAAGGTTTAACAATATCATTGTGCTTTGATTTTTGTTCAGGTTGTTGCACAATGTTATTTGGATTTCTAACAGGTTTGGGAGAATATGAGGTATGCCTTGAAACAGGTTTTGAAAAAAAAAATTATATACAATGAAGTTCTTGGCATACTTCTCCCAAATCTTTGATGAGAGAGCTTGGGACAGTCGCGAATTAGATGTCCTTGTCTCTTGCAATAGAAACAAGAACGATACTCAACAAATTGTTGTTGAGCTGAAGACATACTTCCGACTAGGTTAGAGAATGAAGCATTCACAGAGCATGCACACCGATGTGTACATGCTGATGCTTGAGAGGTTGAGACGGTTGATGTTAAAGGTTTTTCATCTGAGTTATTCCTTTTTAGAATCATCACAGGATGCTGTGACTTGATTGAAGAATTAGACTTTGAAGACTGTTTTAAAACTTTACCAATTTTAAGTTCAGTTTTCAAAGCTTTAGTTTGAGAAACAACGTTGGTTTACTCTTACCCTTGTTTACATTTGGACCATCAATGAGAATATAATTCTCAGGTTTCACATTAACCTTCTCAAGCTCAATGACCTCTTGGTCAGTGATATCTTCTATCTCAACAACCTCCTTAACACTAGTTGGAGGTACACTATCAGTCTTAAATTTCTTAACACTTTCATGTTTCACAATCTTAGGATTGACAAGCTGAGGAAAGATAATTGGTTCATCAACAGTATTTGTATCTACTTTCAAAGAAGTAGGCATAAATTCTTTGAGTTCATCTTTAACAGGCATAGGATGATAATCTTTTGGAGGAGGTACTTGGTGATATCCAATACCATCCTTACTTTTAGTATCAGACCTTTGCGAAGTAAGGATTTCATCAAAGACTACCGAGGATGTTGAGAAATTTGAAATTTTTCTTTTCAAATCAACAATTTTAGATTTAGATTCAGCAAGATCTTTTTGCAATAAAGAAATTTGTTTCAAGTAACTATCAATAGCATCTTGCTGACTAAAAATTTTAGCTTTAAAGTCCTTTGGTTCAGACTGAACATCTTTGATTTTCTTTTCAAAAGCTTGTTCATTTGCTTTCAAAATTTTATTAGCATCCATTAGTTTTGAAAGATCATTTCTAATTTTCTCATTATCCTCTTTGAACCTGTTGACAGAACTAGTTAGTCTAATACAAGATATACAGGTAATAGGATCGGCATCAACCTCGGGGCCACTTGCAATGTGAGCCATAAGAGCAGTGTGATTCTCCTTAGCAACCTTCCAGACATAAGTTGGAGTCTCAGTATTAACCACCAAGGCATTTAAGACGTTTATCTTCTCCGAATCCTGTATCTGTGGATAGGGTGAAGGCTGAGTAATCCCGGTTGTTGGTTGCTTACCCTTTTCACATTCTCTTACAAAATGCCCAAAGTTATTGCACTTATAGCACTTAACCTTGCTTTTGTCGAAACCTATCCCATTCTTATCATCTCCATCTAGATCCTTGCGTCCCGTTCGTTGCAGAAATTTCTTAGCTCTCCTGGTGAGCATAGCAATATTCCATCTAAGATCCATCTGTTCCAGATCATCATCATCAATCTGGTCAAAATCCTCCTTGGTGAAACTCATCGTGGTAGTTCTTGTAGATAGAAAATTCTCATAAGAACTGAGAAATGCTGAAAAGATTGCAGCATTCTCTTCGGTGTCAGGAGAAACAGTGGCTTGATTTCCTTGAGTAACTGAAGGTCCTTTACCAACCGAGGAACCTTGAGGAATGAAGCTAGAAAATCTGCTGCTGCTTGGAGCTTGAGATGCAGAAGTGGAAGCTCCAGTTAATCCATCAGAAATGAACGCGACTCCCCCATAGGCAGTACCTGTAGTCACTTTGCCTCCATACAAACTTGGTTCCTGAACAAAACCACCAGATTTAAAGTCCTTCTTCTTCATATCTAAAGCATAAGCTTGTAGCCTTCCAATGAACTGATCCAGTGATAAAGCAGCCAATTCAGGATCCTCTTTCATCATTGTTACTCTGGTTTCCCATTTTTCGGGCAAAGATTCCAGCAATTTCTTATTTACTTCCAGATTAGAAAAAGTAAGACCTCCATCAGTTAGTTCACTTACTAGAGCTGAGTATCTAGTAAATAAACTTTCCACCGTTTCATTTGGAAGTATATCAAACAAATCAAATTGTTTCTTTATCAGCTCTAATTTGGTTTGCCTATATTTTTCATTCCCTCCACATCTCGTCTCATTTGCCTTCCAGAGATCATCGTTAATTTCATGATGTTTAAACTGCCGATGAACATCTTGAGGTAAACACATACATATTGCCGAGTGTGCCTTACGTTCTAAGTCATAGTCCTTCTTTTCTTCAACAGTCATACTCCTGGGAGGCTTGGGTGGTGGAATTCCTGGATAGTTACCTTCAGCCACTGGTCTCTCATATCTCTCAAGAATCGGAATCCATAAGTCCGGGTCATTATAGTTAATATAATCCTCGAAGCGAGACCTCCAATAAAAGTAATCCATATTTGGAAGAAACATGGGTGGCTTAGTAGAACTTCCAATCTCATTATTAAGCTTAAGATAAGCATTAATGTTTTGAAGCTTTAAATTTTGATTAGCCATTTAATTAAGATTCTAAAAAAATATCCTTCTGGTTATGGCGACACTTATGAAGTGTCGCTAAAGCAAATGGCGACACTGAATAAGTCTCGCTACAGGGTACTTAGTGAAAATCACTGAAACCAGATAAGTGTCGCTAACAAAATCAAGCGACACTGAGGAAGTGTCGCTATGTTATTGATGTGCGGAAAGTATAGACAATTATAATTACAAGTTTTAAATATGGAAATACTAAATAATACTATCACACTATTCAGGCAAGTATTAACTTGTTCGTATGATATAGCAATTTAAGTAAGTCCAAGTTCGAACACAGGGAACATGATTTAATTTCTAACTAATTATTTATTCCTAATTACACTATTATACAAATAATATACAAAAATACAATAATATACAAGATATGTAACACCTGCCTAATTAGGATAATTAATTATGTCTAATTATTTGTAACTAGTTGTAATTAGTATGTAATAGGACTAATTACAGACTCTGTTTGTATATATAAGGTGATTTATATATGCGTGTGTACTTGCGCGATTTGGATAAATCGTACGGATTAACCGGACGGAGTCCGATACATTTTACTTGGACGTTGGTGACAAAACTTACTTAAATAATGGGAACGTATTTTACTGTATAAATACATATTCGAATGGACACTATTAGATTAGCGCGACAACATTATGAGTATTTTAGCAAAAACGTATTAAACGCAAATCAAATAATTTAAACATCTCGACAAATGTTTTTATAATTAATTTCAAGATATATTTTTATTTGAATACTCCAGCTACATTTTAAAAATATAACTGTTTGGTTAAATACTAAAAACAAGCAATCAACCAATTAAAACGCGGAGTAAATATTGCGTTTTGGGAGTGTTTTCCCATCGTTTGCCCTTTGGGATCAGTCAAACCCCTCTCCCTCACCCTCCTCTCTTTCATTTTCATTACTCAAAACACACACACACTCTAAAAACTCTCTCAACTCAATCCACACCAAAATTTTGGATTTACAAATCAACCCACAAAATTCATATTTTCGGAATCACCATCAAACAAGGAACAAGATTAACAAAGGCAACATCATCATTTTCGGCCTCCTCTAGCTCCGATTTGCATTTGTAAGAAAATTTCTAAAAACTTAGATTTACTAATTTTGGTGTAATGTTTTGATGTTATAATGTTTACACAACTTAGTATTGTCCATATGTATGAATAAAACACGATTTTACAGCTTAAAATGCGTTTGGTTTGGGTTTTGGATCGGAAAAACGTGTCAGTCGCAACCTTCTGGGCTGGTGTTCATCTTTGCGACACAACGCTTGTGTCGCAGGTTGTGTTGCAAGTTTGTGTCGCATAAATCTGTTTGCGTCGTATTTTGTGTCGTAGCTTATGTCGTACATTGTGTCGTACCCTTGTGTCGTAAACCTTAAACGACACAACCCTTATGTCGCTGTTGAATCAGTATCGCAAGCTTTTGCGACACAACCACTGTGTCGCAGAGCTCTTGTGTCGCACTTTTATGCGACACAACCCTTGTGTCGCATGACCAACTTCTGTGTCGCAAATTATATCGCAGAAAACAGAAAAACTTGGAAAGTTTGAAGGTATTTTCACTAAAAAAATAATAATACTTTGAAAATTATTATTTCAACCGTCACCAACGGGCCAAACATGTTTTCTAAAGACAAACGATTACGAACACTTAAACAGACATCGGGCATACTAGTTGTGTACAACTAAACGAAACGTCTTGCGGGACACATACTTACATAACCTCATATGTTTAGGCATTTGAAGGTTACGGGTTCGGAGAACCTACTTGCTTTACTTACTACTTGCTATTTGCTACTGCTTACTACAAGACTCAGGTGAGTCTTACGGCCCCATTTTTACTGTTTTATCTTATTGGGGGAGAAACATGCTACTACTTTTCCTTGAACACAAGTACTAAAACTGTTTACTATACCAAACGGAATTGCATGAGTTGTTTACTATTTACAGAAGTCTCTCCATCATATATCGTTAGTTATGGACTTAAGCGCGAACACTAGTTAATGGATCCATTAGGGAAATGACCCTCCCCGCCCGGGGTAGTAGCGCTACCACGAACCGTTTTGTATAAATGGGCGACTATTATTCGTTACATATGCTTGCTCAGTTACGAGCATGTCACGGGAGCAAATTATTACTTACGGGTTAAGCTTCGATTATGAGCCTCATGGCAACAGTATAACTTACTTATTTACATTTGCTGGATTGCAAATACTGATTTACGCCTGCGGGCACAACTGATGAAATCTTGTGTTCAAAACTGATATTACTTACAAACCTGTGAGATTCACCAACATTCGTGTTGACCCTTTTAGCATGTATTCTCAGGTACACAGACGGAGTAGGATTACTCCAGAACATAGCTAGAGTCGCATGATTTCAACACAACTGCATTAACGGAGATTCTTAGCATTATCTTTTGTATATTTTGATTATGTAATAGAATCTCCTGTTATACGCGTGGACTCTAGGAAACTACATTTTTGTATACGAAAACATTAAGTTTTCAAACATTATATCTATGGGAATGTAACTAATTTACAAACGTTGCATATAGATGTCGTTTGCTTTATCTTTGCGCTGTGATATTTGATTAGTAGCACCCCAAAACTTGCTTCCGCCAAACAGTGAATTTGGGGGTGTTACAGATTGGTATCAGAGCCTAAGGTTATAGTGAACTAGGTTGCATTTAGTGGGCCTAGACTATGACCGTTAGGCAGTATTTCCTTATTAGGTATGATTGGTTCAGGAATTACAGCATACGACTTTAATTTAACATAGCCTGATCAACTATGTACAATTAAGGAAAGATGATGTAAGGTCTGAAACGATTATGTTGAACGGGGATACACTAATTGACTCTGACCTCGAGAGACCCGGGACTCAAACATGTCTGTGCTAGACACTCAATAGACTATTATGTGATACTAAGTATACATAGATAGGTCTCCGTACAATCTTAGGCTATATTATATACGTGTTATATAGATATAGGCCTCACTTTCTCTAACACTTTGTCTCAGAATGGCAAACATACCACCCAGTTCGTCACGCACTGATGGATCACGAAACCCAAGGGTGGCTAGGAGAGACAGCAGGTCGCCTCGAGCTAGCCCGTACCCCGCTTACCCCACTCTACTGGAGTTAGCCGCTAGAGTACATCACCACGACCAACGACTCCACGAGATGGACATTGAACTACAAGAAACCCGCGAACATTGGAGACTCACGGCGATGGAACGAATCGAACAAGTCTCTGAAGATCACGAGAACACCGTCACCACTATGGAAACCCTTCAAAATCAAGTAGGGGAAACAGTTGGAACCATGGAGGTTGTCCAAAACCCCGGTAGCGAAGATACATCTAACAATGCACCGCAACCCAGACCCTGCTCTTACAAGGACTTCCACAACTGCAAACCTTTGAGCTTTGCAGGTACTGAAGGAGCTATCGGTCTAGTACGCTGGATCGAGAAAATCGAATCTGTATTCCTTATCTGCAACTGCACAGAGGGAGACAAGGTCAAGTTCTCCGCCAGTACTTTCTCTGACACCGCTCTCACCTGGTGGAACACCTATGCCCAGACTGTGGGTATTTATAATGCTTATAAACTCTCGTGGGAGGAGTTGAAGAAGATGTTGAGGGGCGAGTACTGTCCCAGGGATGAACTGAAACAACTTGAAGTGGAATTTTAGAACCACAAAATGCAGGGTGATGACATCACTGGTTGAGAAATATGTTGATGGACTTCCTGAAAGACTCCAAGACCCGGTGACATAATCCAAACCGGGTACCATTCAGAGCGCCATTCGTATGGCTCATGAGCTAACGGCAAACTCTGTCCGCCGTGGCACAACATCAACCCCATCTGCAAACAACAAACGTAAGTGGGAAGGGAACCCCAACTCATCCAACCAAACCTCCAACAAAAAGCCTGAGTCTGTTAAGGCTTATTCTACGGGGACTTCGGAGAAGAAAGGGTACATCGGGAACAAACCTTACTGTTCCAAATGCAACCGCCATCATGACGGTTCTTGCCCTTGCTCCAACTGCAAACGGTTCGGGCATCTAGCCAAGGATTGCCGGGCCAACGTTCCTACCCCCAACACTAATGTACCAAAGGCCTGCTTTGGGTAAGGAAATTCAGGGCATTTCAAGAAAGATTGCCCAAAGCTGAAAAACAACAACAACCCTGCTCGGGGTAGAGCATTCGTTATCAAGGCTGGGGAAGCCAGACAAGACCCGAATGTCATGACGGGTACGTTCCTTCTCAACGACCTTACTGCTTCTGTATTATTTGATACCGGTGCCGATAGAAGTTTCATTTCTGAGAAATTTAGCCCTTTACTTGATATAACTCCCACTGCCTTAGATGCTAAATACATTGTAGAACTAGCTAACGGAAAACTGATTGAGACTGATAGCATCATACGCAACTGTACACTTAACCTTACGAACCAAACGTTTTCCATTGATTTAATCTCTATCGAGATCGGCAGCTTCGATATCATTGTCGGTATGGATTGGTTATCCGAGCACCGAGCTGAAATCGTCTGTTATGACAAACTCGTTCGCATACCTCTTGTCTCCGGTGGAACCTTAGTCCTACAAGGGGAGACCGGCAGACGGAATCTGAATATTGTATCCTGCCTAAAAACTAGAAAATATCTGCGAAAAGGGTATCAAGCCATCCTCGCACATGTAACGGAGAAGAAGTCGGAGGAGAAGCGACTTGAGGATGTTCCAATCGTGCGAGATTTCCCGGAAGTCTTTTCAGAGGACTTGCCCGGACTTCCGCCACCTAGACAAATTGAATTTCAAATCGAACTTGTGCCAGGGGCTGCACCCATGGCACGAGCCCCATACCGTCTAGCACCATCAGAAATGCAGGAGTTGTCTAACCAACTACAGGAACTCCTGGACAGAGGATTTATTCGACCAAGTTCCTCTCCTTGTGTAACACCCGTCAAATTAGGACCTAATTCTATGATAATACATGTAATTAGTTATGTGTTAGGCTAATTAATGTATCAAAATATATATATTGATGAATATATACGATTATACGATTTGATGCAATCGTACGCTTTTCAAATCGAATGTAGTTCGATTCAAACGAATATGGACGTTAGTGACCAATTTTATTAAATAACGTGACATTATTTAATAACGCTATTATGTCAAAAATATTATTCTAATAATATTCCAATTATAAATCGTATCGTACAAACAAAACTTACACGCCTTAAAATAATAAACGCGCAAACAAATAAAACGAACTAAGTTATGTTTTATAACTCAAATATAACATAATTGGTGAAATATTTCAATAAAAATAAAGCGTAATAATTCGTATTTTAAAACTTATAATTAAACATATAAAATAATTATTTAACGTTTAAACGAACGGGAAAACGAATACCGCACAGAGCGCAACGCGGGAGGTGAAAAAGGAGGAGGCTCATCAAAACCCCCTCCCTCCTCATTTCTTCCTCATTTCACCATCCTTTTTCACTCTCTCTCCATTTCTTTCTTTCAAATCACCATCACCACCAACATCACAAAATCGCCAATTACTACCACTAAACGACGTCGGATCACACCACATCTTTGGAGGAAAAGCACCACGACATCACGATCTATCATCCTATCTTTTTGGAATTTCATTTCGACACCGCGTAAGTTTCCGACAAAACCCGAAACTCTCCGTTTTTACTCATTCTTACGTTTTTATGGTTTGTATCAACTTATAATGTCCAAATATGGGTTGGGTAAAAGATTTGGACCAAACGGAAGTCGTCCGGCCGATATTCCGGCCACCGAAACCAGATCAGTCGCCGACGTAGCATCTGGCTTGGCCCAATTGCGACGTCAGTTGCAACGTCGCAATACCAGTCACCACGTCGCATATAGCGACATCGTCATTAACGTCGCATTAAGTTGCCGACGTCGCGTATAGCGACGCAATCCCTTACGTCGCAGAAATCAACAACGTCGCGTATAGCGACGCCACTCACAACGTCGCATTAAATTGCGAAAGTCGCACATAGCGACGCCATGCTCAACGTCGCAGTCAGGATCTGCGACGTCGCACCCAACGTCGCACAAACCAGAACCTCAAAAACACAGATTTTTACTAAGCGTCGAGACTCGAAATTTATCACTCGATTTTACCCAAATTCAGACCCCAGATGCGTTTTTCACCAAAGCAATATAATAGAAATAAAAATCACTCGAAATTTATCACTAAATTTATCAAATTTATCACTCGAAATTTATCACCAAATTTATCACTCGAAATTTATCATCACGACCCCAGCCAGGGGCCAGCCCCTTGGACCCCGCCAGGGGCGCTGCCCCCGGACCCCCGTACTTAGATTCCGTAAGCACATTTCTCACCAAGTGTCAAACTTGTACGAATTCAAAACGCTTATATGATACAACTTTTCAAACATAATGGAATATACTTTTCAAGTATAACACTTTGAAATCAATGTGATAACATCAAGACTATTATTACAATTAATCACCAACGGGCCGTACACATTTTCAAACACTTAACAAATCAACCAAATCGAAAACATTTGGACATTCTAGTTGGACGAACAACTACAAGGGTGATCTTTTGAGATACCCAAACATATTTATAACCATCGCGTGTCGTGGACACCCTCAGGTTACAAGTCGTTGGACTTCATTACTCGGCTAATCAACTCAAGCTTATTAAGTTAAAGTCACAAGACTCAGGTGAGTCTCATGGCCCCTCTTTTTACTGTTTTACTCAGGGGTGTGATATACTGCTCGTTTTTACATGTGAACGCAAGTACAAACATTTTCATATACTACATGAGTTTTACACAACTAATCAATTCAAAGTCCTCCGTCAGCATAGTTTGTTAATACGTTGTAGCGTGAATATTAGTATATGGTACCATATAGGATTGACCCTCCTCGTTCGGGTTAGCAAGCACAAACCGGGTAAACGAACGTACTAATATTTGGGAAGACGAGTGTTGATTAGGCACTCGTGGAGGCACCTCGCACGGAATTCTCTATAGGGGACCCGGCCCTCGAGTTAAGCTCAACTATGCGCTCATGATTGTATACATATATATATTTCTCATTTGCTGGATGCAAATCATTATTAAATCTTGCGGTTCATACTATATTACTTGATTTCAAACCTGTGAGCTCACCAGCTTTAGCTGACCCATTTTAGCATGTATCACAGGTACCCAGCAGTAGATTTTGGCTGCTAGCAGGATTATTATAGCTCGAGTCAGCACGCAGATAATAGAGATTTTCTTGCATTAGTATATTTTGTATAAGTACTTATGTTCAGAAATCTCTCATTTTATCGAACACGAGCTATGTATAGTTGTAAAAGTTGTAAACATTTTAACATCTATATATATTTTGTTAAAACGACGCATATAGAGTCGTTTACTATATATCTTTGTGCTTTGTATATTGATTAGTAACACCCAAATCGTGCTTCCGCAAATCATTAAATTTTGGGGTGTTACACCTTGGGGAGCTCCGGTCTTATTCGTGAAAAAGAAAGATGGATCTTTCAGCATGTGTATCGACTATCGAGAGCTGAATAAGCTAACCATAAAGAATCGGTACCCGCTTCCTAGAATCGATGACCTATTTGACCAACTCCAGGGATCGAGTGTCTACTCAAAGATTGATCTACGGTCAGGTTATCATCAACTCCGAGTCCGCGACAATGATATCCCAAAGACAGCTTTCCGAACTCGATATGGGCATTACGAATTCCAAGTGATGACATTCGGTCTAACCAACGCACCGGCCGTATTCATGGATCTTATGAATCGGGTGTGCAAACCATATCTTGACAAATTCGTCATTGTGTTTATCGATGATATCCTGATTTACTCTCGCAATGAACAGGAACATGCTCAACATCTGAAAACCATTCTAGGACTCCTTAGACACGAAGAGTTATATGCCAAATTCTCTAAGTGTGAGTTCTGGATTCGAACCGTTCAATTCCTCGGACACGTGATTGACAGCCAGGGAATTCATGTTGATCCCGCCAAGATTGAAGCAATCAAGGGCTGGGAGTCACCGACCACTCCAACCGAAGTGAGACAATTCTTAGGTCTTGCTGGTTATTACCGCCGATTCATTGAAAACTTTTCAAGAATAGCTGTTCCCTTAACAACACTGACTCAGAAAGATAAGAAGTTCGATTGGACTGATAAACAAGAATCAGCTTTCCAGCTATTGAAACAAAAACTTTGCAGTGCACCAATCTTGTCCTTACCCGAGGGCACCGATGACTTCGTAGTTTATTGCGACGCCTCACACCAAGGACTTGGTTGCGTGTTAATGCAATGGGAAAAAGTCATTGCCTATGCCTCACGACAACTAAAAATCCACGAGAAAAACTATACGACCCACGACCTCGAGTTAGGTGCCGTGGTCTTCGCATTAAAAATCTGGAGACATTATCTCTACGGTACGAAAAGCACTATCTTTACCGATCACAAAAGTCTCCAACACATATTCGTTCAGAAGGATCTAAACATGAGGCAACGTCGTTGGGTTGAATTACTTAGTGACTACGACTGCGAGATCAAATACCATCCGGGCAAGGCAAACGTAGTTGCCGATGCCTTAAGCCGAAAAGAACGAGTGAAACCCCTTCGAGTCCAAGCACTTTCTATGACAATTTGTAACGAGCTCCCTGCTCAAATCTTTACCACTCAGCTTGAAGCACTCAGCGATGAAAACCTGAAAAATGAAGCCTTACGAGGCTTGGATAAACAATTCGAAATCAAACCCGATGGGACTCGATACTTCTCTAACCGGGTGTGGTTACCCAAGTTCGGAAACTTGCGAGATTTGGTGATGGCTGAAGCTCACAAATCTCGATACTCTATACATCCTGGTTCTGACAAGATGTATCACGACGTCAAAGGGTTGTATTGGTGGCCTAACATGAAAGCTGACATCGCCATGTACGTCAGTAAATGCTTAACCTGTTCCAAAGTCAAGGCCGAACACCAAAGACCCTCGGGATTGCTCCAACAACCTGAAATTCCTCAATGGAAATGGGAGCAAATTGCCATGGACTTCATTACCAAACTACCGAAAACTTCAAGCGGTTGCGTTACCATTTGGGTGATTGTGGACCGTCTCACAAAATCTGCTCATTTTCTGGCCATCAAGGAAACTGACAAGATGGAGCGTTTGGCTCGCATCTACATCAAAGAAATTGTTTCGCGACACGGTGTACCTATCTCGATCATCTCGGATAGAGACAGCCATTTCACTTCCAACTTTTGGCAATCGTTATAGAAATCTCTCGGTACTCGTCTGGATATGAGTACAACTTATCACCCGCAAACCGATGGTCAAAGCGAGCGAACCATCCAAACACTGGAGGATATGCTACAAGCCTGCATAGTGGACTTCGGTACTTCTTGGGAAAGCCACTTACCGTTGTGCGAGTTCTCGTACAACAACAGTTACCATTCCAGCATTAAGGCTGCACCCTTCGAGGCACTCTACGGGCATAAGTGCCGATCACCTATCTGTTGGACTGAGTTAGGAGATTCCCAACTCACGGGTCCAGAAATCATTCACGAAACTACTGAGAAAATCATTGGTATTCAAAACCGGCTGAAAGCCGCACGTGATCGTCAGAAAAGCTATGCTGACATGAGACGCAAACACCTTGAGTTCCAGGTAGGGGACAAGGTACTTCTCAAAGTGGCATCGTGGAAAGGTGTCATTCGATTCGGAAAATGAGGCAAACTAAACCCTAGATACATCGGACCATTCGAAATCCTTGAAAGGATTGGTCCAGTGGCATACCGCCTGCAACTTCCTGCTGAGCTTAGCAGCGTTCACAACACCTTTCACATTTCTAACCAAAAGAAATGTCTGTCTGACGAGACACTAATAATACCGCTCGACGAAATCCAAATCGATGATAAACTTCATTTTGTCGAGGAACCTATGGAAATCATGGACCGTGAGGTCAAGCGATTGAAACAGAGTCGTATTCCCATCGTAAAAGTCAGGTGGAATTCTAGACGTGGTCCTGAATTCACCTGGGAACGGGAAGACCAAATGCGACAGAAATACCCACATCTCTTCCCAGACAAAGCACCGTCCGTGCACTCGAGCTAATTTCGGGACGAAATTTCTTTAATAAGGGGAGAATGTAACACCTGCCTAATTAGGATAATTAATTATGCCTAATTATTTGTAACTAGTTGTAATTAGTATGTAATAGGACTAATTACATACTCTGTTTGTATATATAAGGTGATTTATATATGTGTGTGTACTTGCGCGATTTGGATAAATCGTACGGATTAACCAGACGGATTCCGATACATTTTACTTGGACGTTGGTGACAAAACTTACCTAAATAATGGGAACGTATTTTACTGTATAAATACATATTCGAACGGACACTATTAGATTAGCGCGACAACATTATGAGTATTTTAGCAAAAACGTATTAAACGCGAATCAAATAATTTAAACATCTCGACAAATGTTTTTATAATTAATTTCAAGATATATTTTTATTAGAATACTCCAGTTACATTTTAAAAATATAACTGTTTGGTTAAATACTAAAAACGAGCAATCAACCAATTAGAACGCGAAGTAAATATTGCGTTTTGGGAGTGTTTTCCCCTCGTTTGCCCTTTGGGATCAGCCAAACCCCTCTCCCTCACCCTCCTCTCTTTCATTTTCATTACTCAAAACACACACACACACTCTAAAAACTCTCTCAACTCAATCCACACCAAAATTTCGGATTTACAAATCAACCCACGAAATTCATATTTTCGGAATCACCATCAAACAAGGAACAAGATTAACAAAGGAAACATCATCATTTTCGGCCTCCTCTAGCTCCGATTTGCATTTGTAAGAAAATTTCTAAAAACTTAGATTTACTAATGTAACACCCCCAAATTTGATGATTTGCGGAAGCTTGATTTGGGTGTTACTAATCAATAACAAAGCACAAAGATAAATAGCAAACGACTCTATATGCGTCGTTTCAACAAAATATATTGATAATTGAAATGTTTACAACATTTAAAGCTTTACATAGCTCGAGTTAAATATAATGAGATTTCAGTACATAAGTACTTATACAAAATATACTAATGCAAGAAAATCTCAATCGTCTGTATGCTGACTCGAGCTAAATCCTGAAGCAGAAACATCCTACTGCTGGGTACCTGCGATATATGCTAAAAGGTCAGCTATAAAGCTGGTGAGCTCACAGGTTTGAAATCAAGTAATATCGTATGAACCGCAAGATTTAAATAATGAATTGCATCCAGCAATTAAATAATGAATTGCAGCCAGCAATTAAATGATAATCATCTTGTATACAGCCATGAGCACATAGTTGAGCTTAACTCGAGGGCCGGGTCCCCTATAGAGAATTCCGGGCGAGGTGCCTCCACGAATGCCTAATCCACATTCGTCTTCCAAAATATTAGTACGTCCGTTTACCCGGTTAGTGCTTGCTAACCCGAACGAGGAGGGTCAATCCTATATGGTACCATATACTAATATTCACGCTACAACGTATTAACAACTATGCTGACGGAGGACTTTAAAATGATTAGTTTCGAAAAACTCATGTAGTATATGAAAAGTTGGTACTTGCGTTCACATGTTAAAAGTTGAGCAATATATCACACCCTTGAGTAAAACAGTAAAAGAGGGGCTATGAGACTCACCTGAGTCTGAGAGCGTTTAAACAAACGTAAGTTGATTAGCGAATAATGAAGTCCAACGACTTGTAACCTGAGGGTGTCCACGACACGCGATGGTTATAATCATGATTGGGTATCTCAAAAGATCACCCCTGTAGTTGTTACACAACTATATATATGTCCAAATTACTACGATTTGGTTGATTTGTTAAGTGTTTGAAAACATGTACGGCCCGTTGGTGACGGATTTGTAATAATAATCTCAACTATTATTATTTTGATTTCGTGGCGTTTCACTTGAAAAATGTGTTTTAGAAGCCGTTACGGAATCTAAGTACGGGGGTCCGGGGGCAGCGCCCCTGGTAGCGGGGTCCAAGGGGCGGCAGCCCCTGGCGGGGTCCAAGGGGCAGAGCCCCTGGCTGGGGTCGAGCTGCCAGGTCAGCTTGGAAAATTTTTATTTCTACTATATTGCTTTGACGAAAAACGCATCTGGGATCTGAATTCGGGCAAAATCGAGTGATAAATTTCGAGTCTCGACACTTAGTAAAAATCTGAGTTTTCTGTGTTTTGCGACACAATATGCGACACAAGGGTAGTTATGCGACACAAGGGTTGTGTCGCATAAAAATGCGACACAATGTCTATGCGACACAAGGGTTGTGTCGCATAGATGCGAGATGCTGATTCAACAGCGACATAGTGATTGTGTCGTATGGAAATACGACATAGAATACGACATAGTGGTTGTGTCGCAGGACTTGCGACACTAATTATCTGGTACGACATAAGGTACGACACAAGGGATTTTATGCGACATAAAGGCCAAAATACGACACAACATGCGACACAATGCTTGTGTCGCATGGATGAACACCAGCCCAGAAAGTCCGGCTGTTCAACATTTTCGGGCCAAAAATCCGTTTTTAACCCGTTTTTAAGCTGTAATTTCGTGTTCTATACATTGTAATGGACATATACTAGTTATAATAACAACCACAAACGAGAAATACAAAGAATCGAGAGATTTCGGGATTTTGTCGGAAACTTACAATTTGCCGAAATGAAAATCCGGAAAGGTAGAAATGTACGTTGCAAGGTGGCCGTGAATCTCTAAAAATATTGGTGATCCGGTCGCGTTTCGTGGTAGTATTTTGCGATTTTGTGGATTTTTGGGTGTTTTGGTGAAAAGAAAAGAAAGAGAGAGATGAAAGATAAAAAGAAAAGAGAAATGAGAAAAGTGAGTGGGAGGTGGGGGTTTATCCCCACTTTCCAGTTTTCGCCCCGCGTCCCGTGTGGTGTTCGTTTGCTCCGTCGTTTAAACGTTAAATAATTATTTACATTTTAATTATAAGTTTTAAATTACGATTTATTACGCGATATATTATTGAGATATTTTACAAATCATTTTATATTCGTGTTATAAAATGTAAGTTAGTTTATTTCGTTTGCGCGTTTTACTATTTTGAATTGTGTAAATTCGGTTTGTACGATACGAATGAGTACGAAATATTATCAAAATAATATTTTTGGATATAAAAGCGTTATTTAATAAAAGTGGTCACCAACGTCCGTATAATATTGAATCGAAATACATCCGATTTAAATTGCGTATGATTTAATCAAATCGCATATTCGTATATATTCAACAATATATATAATTCGATACATTAATTAGCCTAATAAGGAACTAATTACATGTATTAACATATGATTAGGCACTAATTACTAGTCCTAATTTGGCGGGTGTTACATTCTCCCCCTGTTAGAAGAATTTCGTCCCGAAATTTAGCTCGAAGTCGTGATTGATGTAGAATCAGTGAATAGTTGAGGATATTTGAGTCGCATTTCGTCTTCCCGTTCCCAGGTGAATTCCGGACCACGCCGCGAATTCCATCTGACCTTGACGATGGGAATACGACTTTGTTTCAGTTGTTTGACCTCACGGTCCATAATTTCAGCGGGTTCCTCAACAAAATGAAGTTTATCGTCAACACGAATTTCATCTAATGGAAAGATAAGTGTCTCATCAGACAGACACTTCTTCAAATTTGAAATATGAAAAGTAGGGTGCACGCTGCTGAATTCGGATGGCAGCTGCAATCGATAAGCTACAGGGCCAATCCTTTCGAGGATCTCAAAAGGCCCGATGTACCTGGGATTTAACTTCCCGCGTTTGCCAAAACGGATGACGCCTTTCCAAGGCGATACTTTTAAGAGAACTCGATCCCCAACTTGGAACTCGAGTGATTTGCGTCTCACGTCAGCATAACTCTTCTGACGATCACGTGCGGCTTTGAGTCTGTTTTGGATTTCCACAATTTTCTCAGTGGTGGCGTGTATGAGTTCAGGACCAGTGAGTTGACTATCTCCCACTTCAGTCCAACAGATCGGTGATCGGCACTTACGACCGTACAGTGCCTCAAAAGGTGCAGCCTTAATGCTGGCATGATAACTGTTATTGTACGAAAATTCGCACAACGGTAGATGTCTTTCCCAGTTTGTACCGAAATCAACTGCGCAGGCTCGTAGCATGTCTTCCAGTGTTTGAATGGTTCGTTCACTTTGGCCATCGGTTTGAGGATGGTACGCGGTACTCATATCGAGACGGGTACCCAATGCTTTTTGAAGTGATTGCCAAAAGTGAGAGGTGAAACGGGCATCCCTGTCAGAGATGATCGAGATTGGAACACCGTGATGGGAAACGATTTCCTTGATGTAGATTTGTGTAAGGCGTTCCATTTTATCGCTTTCTTTGATTGCCAGGAAGTGAGCAGATTTGGTGAGACGATCGACGATCACCCAAATGGTATCGCAACCGCTCGCCGACTTGGGTAGTTTGGTTATGAAATCCGTGGCAATTTGTTCCCATTTCCATTCAGGGATTTCAGGTTGTTGGAGTAAACCAGGTGGTTTCTGATGTTCGGTTTTGACTTTCGAGCAAGTAAGACATTTGCTGACATAAGTGGCGATTTCGGCTTTCATGTTTGGCCACCAATAAAATTCCTTGATACCGTGGTACATCTTATCGGATCCCGGATGAATAGAATATTTAGACTTGTGAGCCTCGTCCATCACCAAGTCTCTTAGATTCCCAAAACTAGGCAACCAGATTCGGTTTGCGAAATACCTAATCCCGTTAGATTTGATTTCAAATTGTTTGTCAATGCCCCGCAAGGCTTCATGTTTGATGTTTTCCGGTTTCAGGGCTTCGATCTGAGCGGTATGAATTTGAATGATAAGATCGTTGTGAATGGTCATACTGAGGGCTCGGACTCGAAGTGGTTTTGATCGTTCCTTTCGACTGAGGGCATCGGCTACAACGTTAGCCTTCCCTGGATGGTACTTGATCTCGCAATCGTAATCGGTAAGCAACTCGACCCATCGACGTTGCCTCATATTGAGATCCTTCTGATCGAAGATATGTTGGAGACTTTTATGATCGGTAAAAATGGTGCACTTAGTGCCGTAGAGATAATGTCTCCAGATTTTTAGAGCAAAAACGACAGCTCCAAGTTCGAGATCGTGAGTGGTGTAGTTCTTTTCGTGAATTTTCAGCTGTCGTGAGGCATAGGCAATAACTTTGTCTCGTTGCATCAGCACGCAACCAAGACCTTGATGAGAAGCATCGCAGTATACCACGAAGTCATCAGTGCCTTCGGGTAGGGATAGAATTGGAGCACTGCAAAGCTTTTGTTTCAAAAGTTGGAACGCTGACTCTTGTTTTTCGGTCCAATCGAACCTTTTGTCCTTCTGAGTCAGTACCGTGAGTGGTTGAGCTATTTTGGAGAAATTTTCGATAAATCGTCGATAATACCCAGCAAGACCCAAAAATTGTCGTACTTCAGTTGCAGAGGTGGGTGCTTGCCAGTCTTTGATAGCCTCGATCTTCGATGGGTCCACGTGAATTCCCTGACTGTCGATCACGTGACCAAGAAATTGAACGGTTTGAATCCAGAACTCACACTTAGAGAATTTAGCGTAAAGCTCCTCGTGTCTAAGTAGTTCAAGGATGGTCATAAGGTGTTGCGCATGTTCTTGCTCGTTGCGCGAGTAAATGAGTATGTCATCGATAAAGACAATGACAAACTTGTCGAGGTAAGGTTTGCACACCCGGTTCATAAGGTCCATGAATACAGCCGGTGCGTTGGTTAGACCAAAGGGCATCACTTGGAATTCGTAGTGCCCGTAACGAGTTCTGAAAGCAGTTTTTGGAATATCGGTGTCGCAAACTCGTAATTGATGATAACCTGATCGCAGATCGATTTTTGAGTAGAAACTTGAACCTTGAAGTTGGTCGAATAGATCATCAATGCGAGGAAGTGGATAACGGTTCTTGACGGTCAATTTTTTCAATTCTCGGTAGTCGATGCACATTCGGAATGAACCGTCCTTCTTTTTGACAAATAAGACCGGAGCTCCCCAAGGTGAAGAACTCGGTCTAATGAATCCTCGATCCAGAAGTTCCTGTAACTGAGAGGACAACTCCTGAAGTTCAGATGGGGCTAAACGGTACGGTGCGCGGGCCACCGGTGCGGCACCCGGCACAAGATCAATCGAGAACTCAACCTGTCTAGGCGGAGGTAGACCAGGTAGTTCTTCCGGAAAGACTTCGGGAAAGTCTCTAACAATCGGCACATCCTCAAGTCGCTTCTCTTCCGACTTCTTCTCCATGATGTGTGCGAGTATGGCAGGGTAACCCTTTCTCAGAAATTTTCGGGTTTTTAAGCAGGAGATTATATTGAGTCCCGTCCCACCGGTCTCCCCCTGTATGATCAAGGTTCCACCAACGGCGAGTGGGATACGGACGATTTTATCGTGACAAACGATTTCAGCTCGATATTTAGACAACCAGTCCATTCCAATAATGACGTCGAAACTCCCGATTTCAATGGGTATAAGGTCGATCGAAAAGGTTTCGTCAGCTAGGTTTAAAGTGCAATTAGGTATCACACTATCGGTTTCTATAAGTTCCCCATTTGCTAGCTCTACAGTGTACTTAACATCTAAGGCAACAGGAGTGATGTCAAGTAGTGGGCAAAAGTCATCAGAGATAAAGCTTCTATCAGGACCAGTATCAAATAGAACAGAAGCATGTAAGTTGTTGAGGAGGAACATACCCGAGACCACATTCGGGTCTTGGCGGGCGTCCCCAGATTTTATGACGAAGGCTCTGCTTCGGGTGTTGTTGTTGTTGCTGTTGCGGTTGTTGTTGTTGTTGTTGTTATTCTTCAGCTTTGGGCACGTGTCCCTGAAGTGCCCGGGTTTCCCACACTCAAAGCAGACTTTGGGTGGTCTGGTGTTGTTGTTAGAATTGTTGTTGGTAGGAGAGTGGCAATCTTTGGTGAGGTGGCCGTACCTCTTGCAATTGTTGCAAAAGGGACCACAGGAACCTTCATGGTGGCGACTGCACTTGGAACAATAGGGTTTGTTCCCAGTGTAACCCCGTGTGATGTCGGTGGTGGTGTTGTAGGCTTTGATGGTGTCGGGTTTCTTGTTTTGTTGGTTGTAGTGGTTATTGTGATAGTCAGACCTCTTTCGTTTGTTGTTTTGGGAGGATGAAGTGGGTGGTTCAGAATCTTGGCTCATGGACATCAGGTCTTGGGCCAATAGGATTGCACCGTCAATGGTGGTTTGGTTGGAAGAGGCAACATGTCCCCGAACAGGCTCAGGAAGGCCAAGGATGTACTTCCTGATTTTATCAGGTTCAGTGCTCACCATAGCTAGGCGGAGGGCGGCAAGTTGTTGGAATCTGGTGGTATAACCATCGATATCACCACCCTGAACCTTTAGGTTCCAGAACTCCTCGTCTAGCTTTTGGAGTTTGGCGATTGAGCAGTATTTGGCAGTGAGTTTTGCTTTCAATTCCTCCCAAGTGAGTTGGTAGGCAATGTCAGCACCCACTGATTGGGTATATGAATTCCACCAAGAGTGGGCATCATCTTCGAGAGAGCAGGTGGCGAAGTTTACTTTGTCGTTCTCCGCGCATTTGCTGACACGGAAAACAGTTTCCATCTTCTCGAACCATCTGATAAGTCCGATGGCTCCTTCAGAACTTTTGAAACTGGAGGGTTTGCAGCTTTGTAAGTCCTTGTAAGAACAAGGTTTAGCAGTAGTGGTTTCAGCGGCATCGCTGTTTCTGGTGGAATTTTGAGGGGTATTCCGAGCCAAGGCTTCAGTAACAGCCTGGGTTATCAGCGATGTAAGCTGAGCATCGGTGTATGGTCTTGACTTTGGCGGCATGATTCTTCAATAAAAGAAATGAAGATACATGAGATTTTGTAAGAAAAATTGTGTATATCTCGGATGTACATGTATAAAGGCGGTAATACATAACATCAATACGAAAAAGAGTTATGGCAATTGGTATAAGTAGAAACAACAAGGAACATTTGATAGATAATACGAGTTCAAAGGTTACATCCTACGGATGTATTACAAAAGGTGTCTGGAATTGTTACATCCGACCGAATTTTAGAGTAGCGCGTAGATAGTTACTAGATTACAGGATAGATTACAAGACAAAGACTACACTAGTCTTAACGTAGATTAATTTGTTCCATCATCGTGACAAGACGGTCAACAGTGTTAGCAAGTCTGCTAGCTTGTCGGGCGTTATCTTCTGCTAGCGCTAGTCGTTGTGTTAGTCCACGGGCATACTCTTCTGCTTCATGTGAACGTTGTTCACATTCTTCCATCCTTTGACGCAGGAGGGCATTTTCCACGCTTATCGCTATTACTTGGTTGCAAAGGACATCCATGTTGTTGTTTGTGGTTTCTAGGTCGTCGGAGACTTGTTCGATGCGTTCAAGAGATGTAAGTCGCCAGTTTTCGTTGGTTTCTTGCAACACGACATCCATGGTGCGAAGTCGCTGCTCGTGATGGTTCACCCTAGCAGCTAAGGCCGGCAAGGTGAAGTGAGTGGGGTACGGGCCAGCTCGAGGCAATCTGGCGTTCCTCCTAGCTACCCTGGGGTTCTGCGACCCAGATTGAGAGCGAGATGAATTGGGTGGGATGTTTGCCATTTCTGAGATAAAGAGTTAAAGAAGGTGAGGCCTATATTGATATAGTTCCTATATAATATAGCCTATTGAGTGTCTAGCATAAACATGTTTAAGTCTCGGTTCTCTCGAGGTCAGAGTCTTCTATTGTACCCTGTTCAGCCATAACTACTTTCAGATCTTACATCATCTTTGCTTAATTGTACATAGTTGATCAGGCTATGTTAAATTAAACTTGTAGGATGTAATCACTGAACCAGTTATACCTAATAAGGAATACTGCCTAATGGTCATAGTCTAGGCCCACTAAATGCAACCTAGTTCACTATAACCTTAGGCTCTGATACCAATCTGTAACACCCCCAAATTTGATGATTTGCGGAAGCTTGATTTGGGTGTTACTAATCAATAACAAAGCACAAAGATAAATAGCAAACGACTCTATATGCGTCGTTTCAACAAAATATATTGATAATTGAAATGTTTACAACATTTAAAGCTTTACATAGCTCGAGTTAAATATAATGAGATTTCAGTACATAAGTACTTATACAAAATATACTAATGCAAGAAAATCTCAATCGTCTGTATGCTGACTCGAGCTAAATCCTGAAGCAGAAACATCCTACTGCTGGGTACCTGCGATATATGCTAAAAGGTCAGCTATAAAGCTGGTGAGCTCACAGGTTTGAAATCAAGTAATATCGTATGAACCGCAAGATTTAAATAATGAATTGCATCCAGCAATTAAATAATGAATTGCATCCAGCAATTAAATAATGAATTGCATCCAGCAATTAAATGATAATCATCTTGTATACAGCCATGAGCACATAGTTGAGCTTAACTCGAGGGCCGGGTCCCCTATAGAGAATTCCGGGCGAGGTGCCTCCACGAATGCCTAATCCACATTCGTCTTCCCAAATATTAGTACGTCCGTTTACCCGGTTAGTGCTTGCTAACCCGAACGAGGAGGGTCAATCCTATATGGTACCATATACTAATATTCACGCTACAACGTATTAACAACTATGCTGACGGAGGACTTTAAAATGATTAGTTTCGAAAAACTCATGTAGTATATGAAAAGTTGGTACTTGCGTTCACATGTTAAAAGTTGAGCAATATATCACACCCTTGAGTAAAACAGTAAAAGAGGGGCTATGAGACTCACCTGAGTCTGAGAGCGTTTAAACAAACGTAAGTTGATTAGCGAATAATGAAGTCCAATGACTTGTAACCTGAGGGTGTCCACGACACGCGATGGTTATAATCATGATTGGGTATCTCAAAAGATCACCCCTGTAGTTGTTACACAACTATATATATGTCCAAATTACTACGATTTGGTTGATTTGTTAAGTGTTTGAAAACATGTACGGCCCGTTGGTGACGGATTTGTAATAATAATCTCAACTATTATTATTTTGATTTCGTGGCGTTTCACTTGAAAAATGTGTTTTAGAAGCCGTTACGGAATCTAAGTACGGGGGTCCGGGGGCAGCGCCCCTGGTAGCGGGGTCCAAGGGGCGGCAGCCCCTGGCGGGGTCCAAGGGGCAGAGCCCCTGGCTGGGGTCGAGCTGCCAGGTCAGCTTGGAAAATTTTTATTTCTACTATATTGCTTTGACGAAAAACGCATCTGGGATCTGAATTCGGGCAAAATCGAGTGATAAATTTCGAGTCTCGACACTTAGTAAAAATCTGAGTTTTCTGTGTTTTGCGACACAATATGCGACACAAGGGTAGTTATGCGACACAAGGGTTGTGTCGCATAAAAATGCGACACAATGTCTATGCGACACAAGGGTTGTGTCGCATAGATGCGAGATGCTGATTCAACAGCGACATAGTGATTGTGTCGTATGGAAATACGACATAGAATACGACATAGTGGTTGTGTCGCAGGACTTGCGACACTAATTATCTGGTACGACATAAGGTACGACACAAGGGATTTTATGCGACATAAAGGCCAAAATACGACACAACATGCGACACAATGCTTGTGTCGCATGGATGAACACCAGCCCAGAAAGTCCGGTTGTTCAACATTTTCGGGCCAAAAATCCGTTTTTAACCCGTTTTTAAGCTGTAATTTCGTGTTCTATACATTGTAATGGACATATACTAGTTATAATAACAACCACAAACGAGAAATACAAAGAATCGAGAGATTTCGGGATTTTGTCGGAAACTTACAATTTGCCGAAATGAAAATCCGGAAAGGTAGAAATGTACGTTGCAAGGTGGCCGTGAATCTCTAAAAATATTGGTGATCCGGTCGCGTTTCGTGGTAGTATTTTGCGATTTTGTGGATTTTTGGGTGTTTTGGTGAAAAGAAAAGAAAGAGAGAGATGAAAGATAAAAAGAAAAGAGAAATGAGAAAAGTGAGTGGGAGGTGGGGGTTTATCCCCACTTTCCAGTTTTCGCCCCGCGTCCCGTGTGGTGTTCGTTTGCTCCGTCGTTTAAACGTTAAATAATTATTTACATTTTAATTATAAGTTTTAAATTACGATTTATTACGCGATATATTATTGAGATATTATACAAATCATTTTATATTCGTGTTATAAAATGTAAGTTAGTTTATTTCGTTTGCGCGTTTTACTATTTTGAATTGTGTAAATTCGGTTTGTACGATACGAATGAGTACGAAATATTATCAAAATAATATTTTTGGATATAAAAGCGTTATTTAATAAAAGTGGTCACCAACGTCCGTATAATATTGAATCGAAATACATCCGATTTAAATTGCGTACGATTTAATCAAATCGCATATTCGTATATATTCAACAATATATATAATTCGATACATTAATTAGCCTAATAAGGAACTAATTACATGTATTAACATATGATTAGGCACTAATTACTAGTCCTAATTTGGCGGGTGTTACAACTAATTTTGGTGTAATGTTTTGATGTTATAATGTTTACACAACTTAGTATTATCCATATGTATGAATAAAACACGATTTTACAGCTTCAAAATGCGTTTGGTTTGGGTTTTTGATCGGAAAAATGCGTCAGTCGCAACCTTCTGGGCTGGTGTTCATCTTTGCGACACAACGCTTGTGTCGCAGGTTGTGTCGCAAGTTTGTGTCGCATAAATCCGTTTGCATCGTATTTTGTGTCGTAGCTTATGTCGTACATTGTGTCGTACCCTTGTGTCGTAAACCTTATACGACACAACCCTTATGTCGCTGTTGAATCAGCATCGTAAGCTTTTGCGACATAACCACTGTGTCGCAGAGCTCTTGTGTCGCACTTTTATGCGACACAACCCTTGTGTCGCATGACCAACTTCTGTGTCGCAAATTATGTCGCAGAAAACAGAAAATCTTGGAAAGTTTGAAGGTATTTTCACTAAAAAAATAATAATACTTTGAAAATTATTATTTCAACCGTCACCAACGGGCCAAACATGTTTTCTAAAGACAAACGATTACGAACACTTAAACAGACATCGGGCATACTAGTTGTGTACAACTAAACGAAACGTCTTGCAGGACACATACTTACATAACCTCATATGTTTAGGCATTTGAAGGTTACAGGTTCGGAGAACCTACTTGCTTTACTTACTACTTGCTATTTGCTACTGCTTACTACAAGACTCTGGTAAGTCTTACGACCCCACTTTTACTGTTTTATCTTATTGGGGGAGAAACATGCTACTACTTTTCCTTGAACACAAGTACTAAAACTGTTTACTATACCAAACGGAATTGCATGAGTTGTTTACTATTTACAGAAGTCTCTCCATCATATATCGTTATTTATGGACTTAAGCGCGAACACTAGTTAATGGATCCATTAGGGAAATGTCCCTCCCCGCCCGGTGTAGTAGCGCTACCACGAACCGTTCTGTATAAACGGGCGACTATTATTCGTTACATATGCTTGCTCAGTTACGAGCATGTCACGTGAGCAAATTATTACTTACGGGTTAAGCTTCGATTATGAGCCTCATGGCAACGGTATAACTTACTTATTTACATTTGCTGGATTGCAAATACTGATTTACGCCTGCGGGCACAACTGATGAAATCTTGTGTTCAAAACTGATATTACTTACGAACCTGTGAGATTCACCAACATTCGTGTTGACCCTTTTAGCATGTATTCTCAGGTACACGGACGGAGTAGGATTACTCCAGGACATAGCTAGAGTCGCATGATATCAACACAACTGCATTAACGGAGATTCGTAGCATTATCTTTTGTATATTTTGATTATGTAATAGAATCTCCTGCTATACGCGTGGACTCTAGGAAACTACATTTTTGTATACGAAAACATTAAGTTTTCAAACATTATATCTATGGGAATGTAACTAATTTACAAACGTTGCATATAGATGTCGTTTGCTTTATCTTTGCGCTGTGATATTTGATTAGTAGCACCCCAAAACTTGCTTCCGCCAAACAGTGAATTTGGGGGTGTTACAAGATAGGGGGACGTTTTAGTTCCGAACGAACATATTTATAATTGATACAGATTCTAATAGATAAGTTTAAGAAACAACTTAATAATACTCAATTGGATAGAAGATTACACTTATTCAAACTATTATTTATTAAACTTATTATATTTACTTATGTCTATTTGCTTTGTTGGCTATTATTACTGGTGATTTACTAATGTAGAAGATCACTTAGGGTTAAGTCAAATCCTCATCATAGCAACACAATCATAAGGTTACGCAAAGTGTTACTAATTAATAAGATCTATCATCAATTTATTAATACAATTTCTATGGTTAGGCTTGAATCGCAATATCTATTTTATATTAATGATTTATTCTTAGTCTATCGCATAAGGTTAAGATCAAGACATAAACATAATTACTGAATTCATATAAACTTAATATTGGTCATCCTCGTTTAATATAAATCAGTCTTAACTATGTCAAGAATAAGCATTTAATATATCATAATAGAGACAATTCTTGTATAATAAACATTCAATAATATAGTTCCAACATAAACATATAATTCAAATAATAAACTCAATAAACATTCATCTAAACAATTATAATGAAAACCTAATTCACAATTAAATCAAATAAACAATATCATAAATAACTCAATAAGGTTATTAAAGTTACAAGGATAAAGAAATCGAACCAATTGCTGAACTAGCTTTTCCAAGGGTTAAAAACCTTCAAACCCTAGCTCCTTAGCCTCCTAAATCGCACCTAAAGTCGACATAAAACCCTAATAATCGACTATGTATTCTAAGAATCGTATATCCCTAAGTCTGGCCGAAGCCTCTATTTATATTTTTGCTGGCCGATCTCCCAACCGCCGGTTGGGACCTCCAACCGCCGGTTGGTGTTACTTTTCGTACACTCCAAGCCTTCTGGAATAATCCGTAGCCGACTTATCGTAAAATGTAGAAACGCGACGCGTTTACAGTATAATCGCGACGCGTTTACGAAATCGTCCTAATCGCGACGCGATTAGATATTTTTCAATTCTGTTCCTTTTCGCGTAATGTCAAGCCCGTTAATTATTGGATTCAAGCCCAATCTTCTTTTGCTTCTTTTTTAACCTCCTTTTAGGCTTGATTCTTTTATTTTTAATCTTCTACTAAGCCCATTTTTCTTGAAGTCTTTACTTTCTTTAGGTTTTTGCTCATTTTATTCGAATACTTCATTTTCTTCAGTTTTAGGCTCGTTTCCGTTCCTTTTTCTTCAATCTTCAATTAAAATACATTTCTGCAAATATTAACAAAAAAAGTATCTAAAATCATATAAATGCACTAAAATGTATATAAATATAGGGATAAATTACTATAAAATATACTATCTATTTGATGCTTATCAAATATCCCCACACTTAAGTTCTGCTTGTCCTCAAGTAGAATACTGAATAAAATTTAAAAATAAGCATCAAACTAATATTTAAGAATCAGAATACCAGTACTAAAAATCTGTTTCATAAATTAAAATTTAAACAATTTAATTACATGGATAACTATAATGTATAAATAAAAATTATTATTATTTGTGTAATATATAGCTTATGAATGATTACTAATATATTTGTCCACTTTAAACAATCTATATTTATATTACTGAATACACTTTTTATTGTTAGTATGTATATTACTTATGATTTCCACATATGATATACCTTTAAATTTAATTATACAATTTACTTTTATATTCCAATTAAATATATGAAATACATTTTTAAGAATCAAGACATTGGTGACAGGTCTGCATTTTCATGCAACAGAGCGACATAACTTGATTCAGGTTTAAGCAAAACCAGACTTGGTCAAACCATTTTGGCGACCTCATTAGGTATCTTTTATTTTTAAGACTTTTCAAGTACTTTTGACTTGCGTTTGCTTAATTTTTAAGTATATATTAATAGAGACCAGGTCTATACTTTCGTATAACAGAGGAAACCATCAATATATACCCCCAAATGTACTCACATAAGTAAAAAGATATAAAATTATTGCATAATAAATTTAAAAATTAAGACTTTTATGTCATACATCATATTATGTATCATAAAATAATAAACAAGTTATATTATTAATTTATTAAAATTCAGAAATCTTTATATAGATTGCATATTAGTACATCATATCATGTAACTATATATCACTACCTTTATTAAAGTAGCTTACGTTATATGTACAAAACAGTTAATCCACATTAAAGTCTAAACTTTTAAATACAAAACAAAACTTTTAACAAAAGTATTCTAACTAATAAATACTTAGTTATTCACTTAAAATTTTAAATTTTCAATAAAATATTAGACAAGACAAACTTAATTGTCTAATTAAAGAAATTCTTTTTCTTACGAACCCTATCCCCACACTTAAATTATACAATGCCCTCATTGTATAAAAATTGATAAACAAAAGTGAGTAAGGGAAAGAAAAAGTAGAACAGAAAAACTCCCCTGACTGAAATTATAAATTTCATCATCGGCTAAGAAAAATCTGCTTGGTTGATCCCTTCATCTCTTGAAAAATAATATACAACATCCACACTTTCGTAGTTAATCATGATTGCATTTAGCATATGCAATAAGCCTTTAAACCCCTCGGTATCCCGAGTGGACGAGTTATAGTCTCGTGAGGGTTTCCAGGGAACACACCCACAAAGTTCATAATTAATAAGATAAACTTATTAAATTTCCAAAAATTAAGCTGAACTGACTGCCAGCTTTTTCCCAATTGGTAACTCCAAGCATGCAATCCTAAAACATAACATAATAATAATAAACTAGGTAAAGTAGTGTTGTACATAAGTAAACACAGACTTATCCAGAGTTTAAGTTAGTTATTACAAAACATCACACAAATAAAAATGTCATTCATAAATAATAAAGTTCATAATAAAAACTAGGTCGATAACGCTACTGATCATCATCATGCTACTGCTGCTGGTGGTACTGCTGCCAATACTCCAAACTATACTCGGCTGAAGGATCATAAGGTGGGGGTGTCTGAGTAAACCACTCAGTACCATATGGTGGAAGAGGATAGTATTAAGGCATCTGAAAACCTGGAGGAGGCTCTGGCTGTGAATCTGCCCAACGCTGTGAATACTCTCTCTGCCATCCCATATCAAAACTCATTCTCCCCATCTCATACACCAATCTACTATTCATCTCCTGCATCTGATCCTGTACCGACTGCAATGTAGCTCTGGAGCCAGCTGCTCGTATCTATGGCTGCTGTCCTGCTGCCTGGGCTCCACCAATAATCCTCTGTACTAAACCTCTATCAAGATAACCCATATCCGGCTCCTTGTGAAGCCCAGCAAGTCTAATCCCCAATCTTTTAGCTATCCTAGTAATATACTGTCCACCACACATGGGACTCCTAGACTTATCACCCGCAGCTATACTCAGAAATGATGCAACCATATAAGGAACATATAAAGTATCCTCTGTACTAGTCCTAACAGATAAAATCCACAAATCAGTATAATTCATCTTCTCAATCCCTGATCCACGGGCAGCTACAGAATGCACAAAAATCCTGTGAAGAAGGCGATGAAAAGGATCTGTAATCTGACTCTCCAAGGAACTACCAGAATGCCACTCAGTATCCGAAAACCTACTCCAAGCTGCTCTAAAGTCAAATGTATCCGGAGCAGTAGTAAGAGCAGTACGGAAGTAATCAAGAAAAAACTCATCACTGACCTGGCCATGCTCATATAAACCCAACAGTGCTCCAAACCCAACTAAACTGTAACTGTGTGGATTACCTCCCAAACGGAAAGTAATCGTGCTAGGTGTGGTCACATCCTCATAATCAGCAACAAAGACAAAAGTAGTGAAGAACTCATAACAGAGTATGGTATAAGATGGCTCCCTGATACCTAAAAGTTTAATCCAAGCTTCATCACTAATCTCAAAGTCATCCGAAACAAATCCATTTGAAAGCACATTCTTAACCCGTTGTTCTAATCCTAGCTCAGCTAAAACTCCCCAAGAAACAGATCTTCCTGGCTCAATTGATTTATCCTGCAAAGTTACCAAATTTGCATACCAAACTTCACGAATATCCCAAGTAATATCATTTGGAAACTGTAACCACTCATGATTATTTGCAGGTGCCAGAAATGCTCCAATATCTGGTGTTGAACTAGTGCTAGTACGTCCTCGTTTGCTACTACCACCTCTGAATAGCTGAAATTTAAATATAAAAGTAATGGCAAAAACAACAAACATATGAGTTCATAAACAGGTTAGTACCAATGAAAACAGCATTAACATGATAATAGGTCATTTATAAATATCAAACACTATAATAAATAATTACTTACTACAATACTTACTAGTATGTTTTTGTAAAGCAACATCACCTTTCATAATCCAATTTATAACAAGAAAAGCATATAAAAATCAAAAACCTATACTAGTAAGGTAGCGTATCACATCATCTATTTTTCAAGTTTATATATCTATGGCATCATATCTGATACTTATAACGAATATTTCCTCAATCGTTTTCATAATCGCAATCAAACTTTTCTTTACTAATTAACAATATTCTCTTCTTTTTATAAATATGTGTCTAACAAATTAATATTCCAATATTCAATATCCGCAACAATTGTTTCCTAATTCCTTCTTTAACATCAAGCATTCTTAATAACACTATATTAGCATATATAACAACTCTATATTAGAAAGAATTAGAATCCTAAATATTTTTTTCATAGAATAATTACTAATTAAACACCAAAATCGCATAATCCTAATAAAAGTAGTTGCTAATCATCATATTATAACAATGTAGGACTAAGCAACCTATTATAAGCATCAATCATCAAAAGTCTATCAAATCTCCAATTTCTCATATGAACCCTAATTTCTCAAAGTTAAAATCAATCATGTAATCACTAAATTAACAAAAGCATAATGTTATATATTGATAATGCAAGCAATATAATCATAAATAAGCATAAGATTCATAAGAAAATGGTTAATTCGCACCTAGGGTTTAATACCCCTAATTTTCGGACTAAACACATATATGTATGATAATCACATGAAAATAAAAGAATCAAAGGTTAAGGTTTAAGAATTCATACCCTTCTCATGTTTGTGTGGCCGAATTTCGCGATTATAGAATTAGGGTTTCGGTTTTTAGAGAGAAAAATGAGAATAGAGGAGTGAAAATGAAGAAGAAAGAGGGCAAAACGCGTTTTATCTGTGGATAGCACAATCGCGTCGCGGTTTTTGTATAATCGCGTCGCGGTTTATGCAAAATCGCGTCGTGATTTGTTGTTTGACCCGAAAGTTGACCCGTTTGACTAGTAGGTTTGACCCGATTTTTTTTTTATAATAATAATAATAATAAAAATAATAATAATGCTAAATAATGATACTAATACTACTAATAATAATAATAATACTAATAATACTTAATACTAATAACTAAACTTAAATCTAAATTTACCTAATGATTATACAAAATATACAAGCACGGGTTGCCTCCCGAGAAGCGCTTGTTTTTGTTCGAGTCACTAGCTTGACTCCAACCTTACTTTCCTGAAAATCCGGTGATTTTCCCCACATTTAACGTAAAGCATGGATGATAATATCGATAACTATTTATTAATTGTAAATTTAGTATAATAAAGAGATAGAAATACTTATCGTGCAAGGCAGGTAAATATCCATTTTGAGATGCTCCATGATTATCCAAAAATTGCGAGAAATTTTCCTTCTGCTCAAATCGTCAAAAAGGATCTTCATAGTTGTAAAACAATGAATCTGTGTTTATAGATATTGCAACCGTTGGTTGCGTCAACTCAACCACCGTTCGAATCTCAACTGTTGACATTGTTTCAATCCGAATGTTGTTTGATATCTAATTACCGCAAATTATGTTTTTGTTTTCTTTTCCAATCCCTTGATCATCTTCCATTAATTGTTCCTCCTCTGGGTGTAATGATAAAAATTCATCAATAATCGTCATCATTTCCTCTTCTGTCATTACCCCATTCCGGTTTCCCAATTCAAGTATCTCCTCGTCAGGATCATAGTGATCAAATTTAGGTGATAACGACCAATCCACCTCCAAATCTTCTTCCTGTTTTGATTCACTAAAAATTTTGTTAGAAAATAAGGATTCAGAAAATTGAGTATACTTATTGATTTGATTATCCATCTCTTCAAGTTCTTGAATGAAATTCCCTTCACTATGGCCATTAGTTTTAGTTTCTTCCATTCTTGTACTTGTTCCAGGAATTGTGTAGCTAATACAATTGATGGTCGAGATATATTCATCAATCTCTTGATTCTCAATCGTCATTTGGTAAATAGGCTCATTGATCGAATTTTGAAAATCCTCTTGAATGTAATCCATGGTAAATACTTGTTAAAACTAAGAGAAAAAGAAAAAGAGTAGAAAAGAAAAGATAATAAAAACTAAATAAAAATAAAAATTGATAGATCCGGATGTGTTAGAATCAGGTTGGTGTAGACTAATCACAATAATCTAATAATAAAACACATTCAAAATTAAATGATTGAAAAAGAATACCCAACCCAACCTTAGAAATGGTTTAATAATGCAAGTTAATTGTTTTACAAATGTTTTTTTTTTTTTTTTAAAGTTAGTTTGTTGAATTTCTTCTACAAAGCTAGTCAATAGTTCTCGGTAGCTCCAAAGATAGTACACAAAAGCGGAGAAACAGGTCAGCGCGAAACTTATTAAAAACCTATCTCTTTCGAGAAGCACCTTACCTCTTATATGATAAATCAATGAGGTAGGGCTTTACTCTCCTTATACCTTTATTTTTGTCGCACCCCCAAATTATGATGCGGAAGCGATTCGGGTCGGGGCGCGACTAATCAAATATCAGCAGAACATAAGATATAATGAACGACTCTATATGCGTCGTTTACAATACATTGATTATTATAAAAGTCTTACACTGTTATAATAGTTTACAAAAGCTCGAATTAATGTAAGAGATTCTATGGCATAACTAATTTATACAAAATATAGTAATGCATGATAATCTCCTGATGTTTGCATGAGACTCGAGCTAATGGGCATCATGAGTGAGCAGACCTACTGCTGCTGCGAACCTGAGAATACACGCTAAATTGGTCAGCTTACGCTGGTGAGCTCACAGGTTTAATGATAAAGTATAATGTATGAACCGCAAGATTTAAGTATGATGATTTGCAATTAAGCAAATAAATAAATGATAAATGATGTATATAACTGCCATGAGCACATAGTCTGAGCTTAACTGAGGTGTCAGGATCACAATTAAGTGCCTGAGCGAGGGTGCCTCTATGCGTATGCCTAATCAATACACGTATGAACAAATGATAATGCGTCCGTTTTGACCAGTCAGTGCTTGCTGACCCAGACGGGGATTGTCAGTCCCATATGGTACCATACACTAACATTCACGCTACAAAGTATTACCAAACTATGCTAATGAGGACTTATGATGATTAGATGATTAACTCATGCAGAATATATCGAAATTTGATACTTGCGTTCACATGTAAAATAAAACAGGCATGTATTCTCACCCCTAGAGTAAAAACAGTAAAATAGGGGCTATGAGACTCACCTGAGTCTGATGTGTTAGCAAAACAAGCAAATATAATGTTGCACCAAATGATGTGTCCGCAGACTGTAACCTGCCGGGCGTCCAAAACGTGCAAGGTTTTAATGATTAGATGTCTCAACAGAACATCTATGCTAGTTGTTCCCTCAACTAGTTACGTCCAAATACATTGGTTTGTTTGTTCGTGTTTTTGAAAACATGTACGGCCCGTTGGTGGTGGTTTGTAATAATAATTCCCAAAGTATTATTATTATGTTTGTTTCGTTTATTGACTTGTAAAAGTATACGTATTTGTTTAAGTGTTTCAACACATGTATCGTTATTCATAAATATCGTAGCATCGTTTTTGTTCAAGTTTCATAGTAAAACACCTAAAACAATTGTTTCGAGCCAAAATCTAAAGTTTTACATTTCGTTTTACGTTTTTCGTACCGAGGCTCGTTTCGGTTGACTTGGTCAAACGTGTTCGGTTTGACCCGAAACTTTTACACAAGTATTAAAATAGTTAACTAAGACTTATAAAGTTGTCGGTACGTTTTATGGTCGGCCCGAAGTGTCGGTTTTATGTTTATGTCAAAAACAGTCTCAAAATGTGTTTTTCGGTTTATGTCGGTTCATTTCGCCACTCGATTTTAACGTGTTCTAGTCCGAATTAGATTCCAAGATTTTTACCAGATGTTCATGTATATGTCCAGAACCTAACGTGATTATTCCAACAATTATCGAGTTCATATAGATGGGTAATTAATTTCCCGAAAGAACCGTACTCGGTTTTCGAACACATGCAGACCAGTCGCAAAGATCAGTTTATAACCGAAAATACGTACGGATCTGGAAAAAGTGTAAAACACGAAAGTTGTAGCTCTTTTTAATACGCAACTTTTAAAAAAAATTCGTTGTCTAATTCTTAGTAGAACTCAAGTTATGGCCATTTTTGTACACTGACTTTTTGAAGACAGATTTCTGCATGTTCATATATATTATACAAAAACGATTTTTAAGCTTATATTTGGACATAACATGGTTAGATGATTCACTAAACATCAAAATCAGTAACATGCAATTGTATTTTTAGAGAGAGAAAGTGTTGATTCTTACAAAAGGAGATGGTGAAAAGTTGAGAATGATGGAAGTGAGCTTTGATCTTGATTCATTCTTCTTGTTTCTTCTTTTAATCTTGATAAATGATGATGATCATTGTGAGGATGAATCTGAGTTTTTGAGGGTTTTTAGAGAGAGATAGGGCTGAGATTTAGAGAGAGGGAGAAAGAGAGAGATGAGAGGAAGTGTGTGAAATGGAGAAATGAAATGGAGTGAAGAATGAGGTGAAATGAGTGTTTTAAGTGGAGTGTTTATTCAACCAAAGGAGATATGGGCTGCTTTTTTGCAGATTTCAAGGGATCCCACCCATGTGGGTGTGTCAAATTTTATTCCTCCAATTTGTGCTCCGTGCGGTGTTCGTTTCATCGTTCGTTTCAACGTTTATTTATACGTTAAACGTTTAATACGCGTGTTTAACTAACGATTTGAATTTTGATGTTTTTATTTGAAATACTAGTTCTAAATACTTGAAAACATTTATAAAAATGCTTTGTTAAATTACTGGTCTCGATTTGCGTGTTCGGTTTCCGGAGGTTTAATCGCGTAACGTTTAAACTAAACGTTTTTGTTATCGTTTTTAGATACGATATTTTAAATGAAAGTTTTACTTGAAATGATATATTTTAAACTTATAAAATATATTTTGGTTCACATTCGGTTGTCGGGCGCGTTCCGCGCATTTTCATCGCGTTTGTGATACTTTATACGATACGTTTTACATGTTAAATATTATCAACATAATATTTATGAGTTTATGAGTTTATTAAATAATTTCATACTATTTAATATTTTGTTCACCAACGTCCGCATTTATAATGTATCGAAATCCATCCGATAGTAAAATATACGATTTAACCAAATCGTATACGTGTGTGTATATATAATAAATATATCAATACACATAATGATACATATAATTAATCCTAATTACATGTATTAATACTATGATTAGGCACTAATTACTAGTCCTAATTGGTCGGGTGTCACATTCTCCCCTTGTTAAGAAAATTTCGTCCCGAAATTTAGCTCTGAGTTGTCGTATGAGGAGAGCCTGTGAAAAATTGTGGGTATTTGAGTCGCATTTGGTCTTCCCGTTCCCAGGTGAATTCCGGACCACGCCGCGAATTCCACCGAACTCTAACGATAGGGATACGACTTTGTTTAAGCTGTTTGACTTCACGGTCCATGATCTCCACTGGTGTCTCAACGAAATGAAGTCTGTCGTCGATTTGAATCTCCTCGAGCGGGATAATGAGTGTCTCATCGGACAGGCATTTCTTAAGATTAGAAATGTGGAATGTGGGATGCACGCTACTAAGCTTAGGAGGTATTTGTAATCGATATGCGATTGGACCAATCCTTTCAAGGATCTCAAAAGGTCCAACGTATCTAGGATTTAGCTTTCCACGTTTGCCGAAGCGGATGACACCTTTCCAAGGTGATACTTTGAGTAATACTCGATCCCCAACCTGGAACTCGAGATGCTTTCTTCTCACATCAGCATAACTCTTCTGACGATCACGTGCGGCCTTCAGCCGTTGCTGGATACCAACGATCTTCTCGGTGGTTTCATGAATGATTTCAGGACCAGTGAGTTGGCTGTCTCCACTTTGGTCCAACAGATAGGCGACCGGCACTTACGACCGTACAGTGCCTCGAATGGCGCAGCTCCAATGCTGGTATGATAGCTGTTGTTGTACGAGAATTCGCACTATGGCAGATGATGTTCCCAATTTGCACCGAAGTCAATTACGCAAGCGCGCAGCATATCTTCCAGTGTTTGAATTGTCCTTTCACTTTGGCCGTCAGTTTGTGGATGATAGGTTGTACTCATATCCAGACGAGTACCTAAGGATTTCTGCAATGATCTCCAGAACTGAGAAGTGAAACGACTATCTCTGTCGGAGATAATCGAGGTAGGAACGCCGTATCGGGATACGATCTCCTTCAGATAGATTCGTGTGAGGCGTTCCATTTTATCAGTTTCTTTGATAGCGAGGAAATGTGCAGACTTGGTGAGACGATCAACGATCACCCAAATGGTATCACAACCGCTTGATGTTTTCGGGAGTTTAGTGATGAAATCCATAGTGATTTGGTCACATTTCCACTCAGGAATGTCCGGTTGTTGCAGCAGACCGGAGGGTTTCTGATATTCAGCTTTGACTTTAGAATATGTAAGGCATTTGCTGACGTATGTAGTGATCTCTGCTTTCATGTTTGGCCACCAGTACAATCCCTTGATGCCATGATACATTTTGTCCGATCCAGGATGTATAGAGTATTTGAACTTGTGAGCTTCATCCATCACCAAGTCTCGAAGGTTTCCGAAGTAGGTCAACCAGATCTGGTTCGCGAAGTACTTGACCCCGTTGGGTTTGGTTTCGAACTGTTTCTCCATGTTGCACAAGGCCTCATTTTTTTTTCTTCAGATTTTCGGGTTTCAATGCTTCAAGTTGAGCGGTGAGGATTTGAATGATGAAGTCATTATGAATGATCATGCCGAGGGCTCGGACTCGAAGTGGTTTTGAACGTTCTTTTCGACTAAGGGCGTTGGCAACAACATTTGCTTTGCCCGGATGGTATTTGATCTCGCAATCATAATTAGAGAGCAACTCGACTCAACGACGTTGCCTCATGTTGAGATCCTCCTGATCGAATATATGCTGAAGGCTTTTATGATCGGTGAAGATGGTACATTTTGTGCCATACAGATAGTGTCTCCATATTTTGAGTGCAAACACTACGGCTCCTAATTCGAGATCATGTGTCGTGTAGTTCTTCTCGTGAACTTTGAGCGGTCGGGAGGCGTAGGCAATAACCTTGTCCCATTGCATCAACATGCAACCAAGACCTTGGTGTGAGGCATCACAGTATACCACGAAGTCATCGTTGCCTTCGGGTAATGATAGAATGGGTACACTGCAAAGCTTTTGTTGCAATAGTTGAAATGCTGACTCCTGCTTATCAGTCCAATTGAACTTCTTTTCCTTCTGAGTCAGTGTCGTGAGAGGTTGGGCTATTTTGGAGAAATTCTCAATGAAGCGTCGATAGTAACCAGCCAGACCTAAGAATTGGCGTACTTCGGTCGGCGTTGTAGGTGCTTGCCAGCATTTGATAGCCTCAATCTTTGATGGATCTACGTGAATTCCCTTACTGTCCATCTCATGACCAAGGAATTGAACGGTTTGCATCCAGAACTCACACTTGGAGAATTTAGCATATAACTCTTCGTGTCTAAGAAGTTCTTCTAAGGACTTTGAGATGTTGCGCGTGTTCCTGTTCATTGCGCGAGTAGATGAGAATGTCATCGATGAAGACAGTGACAAACTTGTCGAGATATGGTTTGCACACTCGGTTTATAAGATCCATGAATACATCCGGTGCGTTTGTCAAACCAAATGGCATCACTTGGAACTCGTAATGCCCATAGCGAGTTCGGAAGGCAATCTTTGAGATGTCGATGTCACGAACTCGTAACTGATGATAACCTGATCGTAGATCTTTCTTCGAATAGAAACTTGACCCCTGAAGTTGGTCGAATAGGTCATCAATACGAGGGAGTGGGTAACGGTTCTTGACGGTTAATTTATTTAACTCTCTGTAGTCGATACACATCCTGAATGAACCGTCCTTCTTTTTCACAAACAGGACCGGAGCTCCCCAACGTGAAGAACTCGGTCTAATAAATCTTTTGTCCAGAAGTTCCTGTAATTGAGTGGACAACTCCTGCAATTCGGATGGGGCTAAGCGATTTGGTGCTCGTGCAACGGGTGCTGCCCCGGGCACGAGGTCGATTGAGTACTCAACTTGTCTCGGTGGTGGTAGACCTGAAAAGTCTTCGGGAAAGACTTCTGGAAAGTCTCTAACAATGGGCACATCCTCAAGTCGCTTCTCTTCTGACTTTTTCTCTATAACGTGCGCGAGGATTGCCTGATAACCTTTTCTCAGGTATTTGCCGGTTTTTATGCATGATATGATATTCAATCTCGTCCCACCGGTCTCCCCTTGTATGACCAAAGTACTACCGGTGACGAGAGGAATGCGGACAACTTTATTGTAGCAGATAACTTCAGCGCGGTGCTTGGACAACCAATCCATGCCAACAATGTCGTCGAAACTTCCAATCTCAACAAGAATGAGATCAATGGTGAAGAGCTCGTCGGCTAAGTTTAAAGTGCAATTTGGGTTACACTATCGGTCTCTATGAGTTTATCCTTAGCTAACTCTACCATGTACTTATCATCCGAGACCACATTCGGGTCCTGACGGGCTTCCTTGGAGTTCAGCACGAAAGCTCTTCCTTTAGCAGTGTTGTTGCCCTTGTTCTTCAGCTTTGGGCACTCATTCCTGAAGTGCCCTGTGTCTCCACACTCATAGCAGGACTTAGGTTTGTCAGTGGCGGTGTTGGCATTGGTAGATCTGCAGTCTTTAGCCAGATGCCCATACCTTTAACATTTTCCACATGGAGTACTGCAAGAACCTTCATGATGTCTGCGGCACTTTGAACAGAAGGGTTCATTCCCTGAATAGCTCTTTTTAGATTCTGAACCAGAGGTGTAGGCCTCAACAGTATCAGACCTTTTTGAAGATGGTTGATTTTGATTGGGGTTCCCAGACTACTTTCTTTTGTTAAAACCAGAGTTATTTCCATCCTACGTAACAACCCAATAGCACCTTCAGTGCCCTTTGAAATTTTGAGACTTGCAGTTAGAGGAGTCCTTGCATGTGCAAGATTTTGTTTCGATTACTAATTACTTGATCATGAACGCTCTCCGTGGTTGCAGTGTTTTCCTTCATTTGACCGTGAGTATGATGGATAGTTTCGGAGATGTCTTCCTGATCCAAGTAAATCTGAGCGATGCGGCCTTGAGCTAGTTCCATCCAATTTGAATGAGTTTCGTGTTGTTCGATTTTCAAGTAGTGTAACCTGCGTTCGTGACGATGCAAGCGGGCAGTTAACACAGGCATGGTGAGATGTGTCAGTTCTTGAGTATAAGGGGAAAGATCCATAGCTGAGTATCTTCCAACATCAGCAGGGATTTCAATGTTTTTCTCGATTCTCCATGTAGCAACAGCCGTTGGTAACCAGCTCCACTGATGTGCAAGAACTCGATGGCGATCTATCGCAAGTACGTTTTCTGTGACGGCTGGGTTGTGATATGGTCTGGCTCGATATGAGCTAATAGTGCGTCTAGCCACGAGTGCTTCTGAGTGGCTGCGACGTGAGCGAGAGATAGACGATGAAGTACGTGTAGTTTGTCTAGATGATGAGTATGCCATCTTCTATGGCAAGAGCGTTTAACAAGTGAGGCCTATATTCATAATCATATCATATCATATAATATAGCCTAAAGTGTAGCAGTTTTCCTAGTAGTACGTTTCGATCGCGATCCCAAAGGATAATATGGTGGAAAGAATGCGAAGCGATATCTTTCAAGTGTGTACGTGACGGTACAGCGAGACGTGGAGTTATTCTTTACTCGTATATAAATAGATAGACGGTGGTAGATGAGAATAAGTCTCGTTCTTTATATCTAGTGATACGATAGTAGTAAGACGTGTCAGCTTCGATGACGTGAGCATTAACGAGTGATTATCATGTGAGGTCTATATATATAATAACGTAGAGAGTCGTACGCGGGTAAGGCCTATTCGTATATACCTACAATACATATAATAGCCTATAGAGTAATACGTAGGTGAGGCCTATGTATGTATATACACCTATATCACATAATAGCCTAGTGTGTGTCTAGCACAAACCAAGTATAAGTCCGGGTTTCTCTCGTGGTCAGAGTCAACTAGTGCATTCCTGTTCAACATAACCCCTTTCAGATTTCACATCGTATTCATTTAATTGTACATAGTTAGCTAGGCTATGTTAAATTAAACTCGTATGATGTAATCACTGAACCAGTTATACCTAATAAGGAATACTGCCTAACGGCCATAGTCTAGGCCCACTAAATGCAACCTAGTTCACTATAACCTTAGGCTCTGATACCAATCTGTCGCACCCCCAAATTATGATGCGGAAGCGATTCGGGTCGGGGCGCGACTAATCAAATATCAACAGAACATAAGATATAATGAACGACTCTATATGCGTCGTTTACAATACATTGATTATTATAAAAGTCTTACACTGTTATAATAGTTTACAAAAGCTCGAATTAATGTAAGAGATTCTATGGCATAACTAATTTATACAAAATATAGTAATGCATGATAATCTCCTGATGTTTGCATGAGACTCGAGCTAATGGGCATCATGAGTGAGCAGACCTACTGCTGCTGCGAACCTGAGAATACACGCTAAATTGGTCAGCTTACGCTGGTGAGCTCACAGGTTTAATGATAAAGTATAATGTATGAACCGCAAGATTTAAGTATGATGATTTGCAATTAAGCAAATAAATAAATGATAAATGATGTATATAACTGCCATGAGCACATAGTCTGAGCTTAACTGAGGTGTCAGGATCACAATTAAGTGCCTGAGCGAGGGTGCCTCTATGCGTATGCCTAATCAACACACGTATGAACAAATGATAATGCGTCCGTTTTGACCAGTCAGTGCTTGCTGACCCGGACGGGGATTGTCAGTCCCATATGGTACCATACACTAACATTCACGCTACAAAGTATTACCAAACTATGCTAATGAGGACTTATGATGATTAGATGATTAACTCATGCAGAATATAGCGAAATTTGATACTTGCGTTCACATGTAAAACAAAACAGGCATGTATTCTCACCCCTAGAGTAAAAACAGTAAAATAGGGGCTATGAGACTCACCTGAGTCTGATGTGTTAGCAAAACAAGCAAATATAATGTTGCACCAAATGATGTGTCCGGAGACTGTAACCTGCCGGGCGTCCAAAACGCGCAAGGTTTTAATGATTAGATGTCTCAACAGAACATCTATGCTAGTTGTTCCCTCAACTAGTTATGTCCAAATACATTGGTTTGTTTGTTCGTGTTTTTTAAAACATGTACGGCCCGTTGGTGGTGGTTTGTAATAATAATTTCCAAAGTATTATTATTATGTTTGTTTCGTTTATTAACTTGTAAAAGTATACGTATTTGTTTAAGTGTTTCAACACATGTATCGTTATTCATAAATATCGTAGCATCTTTTTTGTTCAAGTTTCATAGTAAAACACCTAAAACAATTGTTTCGAGCCAAAATCTAAAGTTTTACATTTCGTTTTACGTTTTTCGTACCGAGGCTCGTTTCGGTTGACTTGGTCAAACGTGTTCGGTTTGACCCGAAACTTTTACACAAGTCTTAAAATAGTTAACTAAGACTTATAAAGTTGTCGGTACGTTTTATGGTCGGCCCGAAGTGTCGGTTTTATGTTTATGTCAAAAACAGTCTCAAAATGTGTTTTTCGGTTTATGTCGGTTCATTTCGCCACTCGATTTTAACGTGTTCCAGTCCGAATTAGATTCCAAGATTTTTACCAGATGTTCATGTATATGTCCAGAACCTAACGTGATTATTCCAACAATTATCGAGTTCATATAGATGGGTAATTAATTTCCCGAAAGAACCGTACTCGGTTTTCCAACACATGCAGACCAGTCGCAAAGATCAGTTTATAACCGAAAATACGTACGGATCTGGAAAAAGTGTAAAACACGAAAGTTGTAGCTCTTTTTAATACGCAACTTTTAAAAAAACATTCGTTGTCTAATTCTTAGTAGAACTCAAGTTATGGCCGTTTTTGTACACTGACTTATTGAAGACAGATTTCTGCATGTTCATATATATTATACAAAAACGATTTTTAAGCTTATATTTGGACATAACATGGTTAGATGATTCACTAAACATCAAAATCAGTAACATGCAATTGTATTTTTAGAGACAGAAAGTGTTGATTCTTACAAAAGGAGATGGTGAAAAGATGAGAATGATGGAAGTGAGCTCTCATCTTGATTCATTCTTCTTGTTTCTTCTTTTAATCTTGATAAATGATGATGATCATTATGAGGATGAATCTGAGTTTTTGAGGGTTTTTAGAGAGAGATAGGGCTGAGATTTAGAGAGAGGGAGAAAGAGAGAGATGAGAGGAAGTGTGTGAAATGGAGAAATGAAATGGAGTGAAGAATGAGGTGAAATGAGTGTTTTAAGTGGAGTGTTTATTCAACCAAAGGAGATATGGGCTGCTTTTTTGCAGATTTCAAGGGATCCCACCCATGTGGGTGTGTCAAATTTTATTCCTCCAATTTGTGCTCCGTGCGGTGTTCGTTTCATCGTCCGTTTCGACGTTTATTTATACGTTAAACGTTTAATACGCGTGTTTAACTAACGATTTAAATTTTGATGTTTTTATTTGAAATACTAGTTCTAAATACTTGAAAACTTTTAAAAAAATGTTTCGTTAATTTACTGGTCTCGATTTGCGTGTTCGGTTTCCGGAGGTTTAATCGCGTAACGTTTAAACTAAACGTTTTTGTTATCGTTTTTAGATACGATATTTTAAATGAAAGTTTTACTTGAAATGATATATTTTAAACTTATAAAATATATTTTGGTTCACATTCGGTTGTCGGGCGCGTTCCGCGCATTTTCATCTCGTTTGTGATACTTTATACGATACGTTTTACATGTTAAATATTATCAACATAATATTTATGAGTTTATGAAATAATTTCATACTATTTAATATTTTGTTCACCAACGTCCGCATTTATAATGTATCGAAATCCATCCGATAGTAAAATATACGATTTAACCAAATCGTATACGTGTGTGTATATATAATAAATATATCAATACACATAATGATACATATAATTAATCCTAATTACATGTATTAATACTATGATTAGGCACTAATTACTAGTCCTAATTGGTCGGGTGTCACAGTTTTTGTCAGTATTCTCAATGGGTGAACCGATATTTCGTATTGATTTTGCAAAGTATTAGAAATCAAAATTATACAGGGAAAATAATTAGTTTAATTAAAATACAACCGCTCCCCGGCAGCGGCGCCAAAAACTTGATGTGCGGAAAGTATAGACAATTATAATTATAAGTTTTAAATAAGGAAATACTAAATAATACTATCACACAATTCATGCAAGTATTAACCTGTTCGTATAATATAGCTATTTAAGTAAGTCCAAGTTCGAACACAGGGAACGTGATTTAATTTCTAACTAATTATTTATTCTTAATTACACTATTATACAAATAATATACAAGATACAATAATATACAAGATAGGGGGGACGTTTTAGTTCCGAACGAACATATTTATAATTGATACATATTCTAATAGATAAGTTTAAGGAACAACTTAATAATACTCAATTGGATAGAAGATTACACTTATTCAAACTATTATTTATTAAACTTATTATATTTACATATGTCTATTTGCTTTGTTGGCTATTATTACTGGTGATTTACTAATGTAGAAGATCACTTAGGGTTAAGTCAAATCCTCATCATAGCAACACAATCATAAGGTTACGCAAAGTGTTACTAATTAATAAGATCTATCATCAATTTATTAATACAATTTCTATGGTTAGGCTTGAATCGCAATATCTGTTTTATATTAATGATTTATTCTTAGTCTATCGCATAAGGTTAAGATCAAGACATAAACATAATTACTGAATTCATATAAACTTAATATTGGTCATCCTCGTTTAATATAAATCAGTCTTAACTATGTCAAGAATAAGCATTTAATATATCATAATAGAGACAATTCTTGTATAATAAACATTCAATAATATAGTTCCAACATAAACATATAATTCAAATAATAAACTCAATAAACATTCATCCAAACAATTATAATGAAAACCTAATTCACAATTAAATCAAATAAACAATATCATAAATAACTCAATAAGGTTATTAAAGTTACAAGGATATTAGGGTACAGATAGGGTATTGTTACTTCCGGTTGAATTACATAGGTCCTACTAAAACATATTAGGGTACAGATTCAGCCTAAGCTAATTCTGACGTAAGTTGAGTTGTGGCAGCAGTGCAGTGAGATGATTCACAGACTCTGCAAGTCTGTTGGCAGTTCGGAGAGCGTCCTCGGTTTCCCTCAGACGTATCTCGCACTGATGCAGCCTTGATTGTAAAACAGAGATTTCATTTCGGTTGCCAATCACTTGGTTGTGGACAACCTCCATGGTTTCGACTGTTTCTTCCACTTGGTTTTGAAGAGTGTTCATGGTGTTGACAGTGTGCTCGTGATCTTCAGAGACTTGCTCGATTCGTTCCATAGCTGTGAGTCTCTAGATTTCACGAGTTTCTTGGAGTTCGATATCCATAGCGTTAAGTCGTTGTTCGTGGTGATGTACTCTAGCGGTTAAGCCCGGTAGAGTGGGGTGAGTTGGATATGGGCTAGCTCGAGGCAACCTGGTGTCCCTCCTAGCTACCCTTGAGTTTCGTGATTCATGTGGATAAGAGCGTGATGAACTTGGTGGTGTGTTTGCCATTCTAAGACAAAGCGTTAGGAAGAATGAGGCCTATATCCATATAATAACTTATATAATATAGCCTAAGATTGTAACGAGGCCTATCTATGTATACTTAGTATCACATAATAGCCTATTGGGTGTCTAGCACAGACTTGTTTGAGTCTCGGTTCTCTCGAGGTCAGAGTCAACTAGTGTATTCCTGTTCAACATGATCGTTTCAGACCTTACATCATCTTTCCTTAATTGTACATAGTTAATCAGGCTATGTTAAATTAAAGTCGTATGCTGTAATTTCTGAACCAGTCATGCATAATGAGGAAATACTGCCTAACGGTCATAGTCTAGGTCCACTAAATGCAACCTAGTTCACTATAACCTTAGGCTCAGATACCAATCTGTAACACCCCCAAATTTATTGTTTAGCGGAAGCACGTTTTGGGTGTTACGAATCAATAATCACAGCACAAAGATATATAATGAACGACCACTACATGCGTCGTTTTGGACTTGTATTGATAAAACAAAAGTTTACATCAAAAATATTGTTTACATTAGCTCAGCTTGAAATTGAGAGATTTAAGTACATAATTAATCTATACAAAATATAATAATGCAGCTAAATCTCTGATTGTTTGCATGATGACTCGAGCTATTTAATCCTTACTTAAGCAGTCCAACATACTGCTGGTCACCTGTGATACATGCTAAAATTGGTCAGCGAAACGCTGATGAGCTCACAGGTTTGTATGTCAACACATATGTTTGTATGAACCGCAAGATTTATAATTGAATTTAAAATGCAATTAAGAAAAATAAAAGTTATACAGCCATGAGCACATAGTTCGAGCTTAACTTGAGTTGTCAGGCCCACTTAAGGAAACCTAACTTGAAATGCCTCCTACGAGTGTCTAATCCACACTCGTCTTCCCAAATGCTAATACAACCGTTTGACCTGTTAGTGCGTGCTAACCCGGATGAGGATTGTCAATCCTATATGATATCATATACTAACATTCACGCTAAAATATTAGAGACTATGCTATAGAGGACTTTAAATTGATTAGCTTGAAACTCATGTAGTATTTGAAGGTTGGTACTTGCGTTTTACTTGTAAAACAAAATAGAGCAGTAATATCACACCCCTAGTTGTAAAATAGTGAAAATGGGGCCATGAAACTCACCTGAGTCTTGAAGTGTTTAATTTAATAAACTTGAAGTAATTAGCTGTGAATTGATGTCCAAGGACTTGAAACCTGAATGTGTTCACGACACTTGATTGTTATTAATTGTACCGGTATCTCGAAAGACTACCCTTGTAGTTGTTATACAACTATATATGTCCAAATTACTACGATCTGGTTGGTTGTATTGTTACAAGTTACTACGACTTGTTTGATTGAATTGATACAAGTTACAACGACTTGTTTGATTGAATTGATACAAGTTACAACGACTTGTTTGATTTTGAAATATGTTTTGAAAACACGTACGGCCCGTTGGTGATGGATTTGAAATAATAGACTTTAAGTATTATTATCATGTTATTGGTGTTTTGCACTTACAAATGTGTTCCAATGTGTTTTATAAGTCGTATCGGATAAGTGTTTGAGGTTATATAGGTTCGACACTTAGTGAAATTTTAGTTTGAAAACCTGCTGTTTTATGCGACACAGTTGTGCGACACAAAGGTAGTTATGCGACACAAGGGTTGTGTCGCATAGAAATGCGACACAAGAACTATACGACACAAGGGTTGTGTCGCATAAATGTGAGATGCTGATTCAACAGCGACATAGTGATTGTGTCGTATGAAGTTTACGACATAAGATGCGACACAACGTTGTGTCGTAAAGGGTACGACACAAAAGGATTTATACGACACTAGGTGCGACACAACAGGCAAAATACGACACTACATGCGACACAAGGCTTGTGTCGCATTGAAGAACACCAGCCCAGAAAGTCCGGCTGTCAAGATTTTTCCGGCCAAAAACCCGATTCAAACCCGTTTTTAAGCTATAAAATCGTGTTCTACACTTTGTAATGGACATATATAAGTTATATAAACACTAACAAGTGAAAAATACTAAGAATCGAAAGGTTTTGGGATTTTGTCGGAAACTTACAAAGTGCCGAAATGAAATTCCGGAAAGATGAGAATGTAGATCGCGATGCGGTGGTTCCTTTTCTCTAATTACTTTGTCGATTTGAGTTCGTTTGGTGGTAGTAATTGGTGATTTAGTGAGGTGGTGGTGTGGTGGAAGTTGAGAGAAAAAGAAAGAAGTAAGAGAATGAGAGAGTGAAAAATGAGAAAGAGGAAGGAGGTGAGGGGGTGATGACCCTCACCTTGGGCCGGTTTTGGGTGGGGTCCACCAAGTGTGGGCTTCACCAAATTTTGCTCCGTGTAGTCGCGCTCCGTGCGGCGTTCGTTTTCCCGATTGATTATACGTTAAACGATTATTTTAAACGTTTAGTTATACGTTTTAAAAATACGAATATTTATTCGACATTTTTATTGAAGTATTTCATAAAATACTTAATAGTTGCATTATAAAATATAATGTTATCTCGTTTTGTTTGTATGCGTGTTTACATTTTAATCACGTAATCATCGATTGTACGTTGTGAATTGTATACGAATTATTACAAAATAACATTTTGAGATCTAATTGTATACTTAAATAACATTGTACTATTTAAATTAAATTGTTCACCAACGTCCGTATTTAATTGATCGATACACGTTCGGTTTGAAACTTGTACGATTTAATTAAATCGTATTCTTGTATATATATTCATCAACATACATATTGATACATTAATTAGCCTAGCACAGAACTAATTACATGTATTAAAACTCGATTAGGCACTAATTACTAGTCCTAATTTGACTGGTGTCACATTCTCGCCCTGTTAGAAGAATTTCGTCCCGAAATTTATGTCGAAGTCGTGTTTGAAGTAACATCAATGAACAACTGAGGGTACTTGAGTCTCATTTGATCTTCCTGTTCCCAGGTGAATTCCGGACCGCGCCGCGAATTCCACCTAACTTTGACGATTGAAATACGACTTTGTTTGAGTTGTTTGACCTCACGGTCCATGATTTCGGCGGGTTCTTCAACAAAGTGAAGCTTGTCGTCTACTCGAATCTCATCGAGTGGAACGATAAGTGTCTCATCAGAAAGACACTTCTTTAGATTTGAAATGTGAGAAGTGGGATGCACACTGCTAAGCTCGGCTGGCAGTTGCAATCGATATGCCACTGGACCAATCCTCTCGAGGATCTCGAATGGCCCAATGTACCTGGGATTTAACTTCCCTCGTTTGCCGAATCGAATTACGCCTTTCCAAGGCGATACTTTGAGTAGTACTCGGTCCCCAACCTGGAACTCGAGTGGTTTGCGTCTCACGTCAGCATAACTTTTCTGACGATCACGTGCGGCCTTGAGTTTGTTTTGAATCTCGAAGATTTTCTCGGTTGTTTCGTGAATGATCTCCGGACCCGTGAGTTGGCTATCCCCAACTTCGGTCCAACAGATAGGTGAGCGGCACTTACGACCGTACAGTGCCTCGAATGGTGCAGCCTTGATGCTGGTATGATAATTATTGTTGTACGAAAACTCGCACAATGGTAGATGTCTTTCCCAGTTTACACCGAAGTCAACTACGCAAGCCCATAGCATGTCTTCCAGTGTTTGAATTGTTCGTTCACTTTGGCCGTCGGTTTGAGGATGGTATGCGGTACTCATATCGAGACGGGTACCCAATGATTTTTGAAGTGACTGCCAAAATTGAGATGTGAAACGACTATCCCTGTCGGAGATAATCGAGATTGGAACACCGTGTCGGGTTACGATTTCCTTGATGTAGATTCGTGTGAGGTGTTCCATTTTGTCGGTTTCTTTGATTGCCAGGAAGTGAGCAGATTTGGTAAGACGATCGACAATCACCCAAATGGTATCGCAACCGCTCGATGACTTTGGTAGTTTGGTTATGAAATCCATGGCAATTTGTTCCCATTTCCATTCAGGAATGTCGGGCTGTTGAAGTAAACCAGAAAGTTTTTGATATTCGGCTTTGACTTTCGAGCAAGTAAGACACTTGCTGACATACGTGGCGATCTCGGCTTTCATGTTCGGCCACCAATAGAAATCCTTGATGCCGTGATACATTTTATCGGATCCCGGATGAATAGAGTATTTTGACTTGTGAGCTTCATCCATCACCAAGTCTCGCAGGTTCCCAAAACTAGGCAACCAGATTCGATTTGAGAAATACCTAATTCTATTAGGCTTGATTTCGAATTGTTTCTCCATGCCTCGCAAGGTTTCGTTTTTGATGTTATCGGGTTTCAAGGCTTCGAGTTGAGCAGTGAGAATCTAAATGTTTAGATCGTTATGAATTGTCATGCTGAGGGCTCGGACTCGAAGTGGTTTCGATCGTTCCTTTCGACTGAGGGCATCGGCAACAACATTTGCCTTCCCTGGATGGTATTTGATTTCGCAGTCGTAATCGGTAAGCAACTCGACCCAGCGACGTTGCCTCATGTTGAGATCCTTTTGATCGAATATGTGTTGAAGGCTTTTGTGGTCGGTGAAGATCGTGCACTTAGTGCCATAGAGGTAGTGTCTCCAGATTTTGAGAGCAAACACGACAGCTCCAAGCTCGAGGTCGTGAGTAGTGTAGTTCTTTTCGTGGATTTTGAGTTGTCGTGAGGCGTAAGCAATGACCTTGTCTCGTTGCATCAACACGCAACCGAGACCTTGATGAGAAGCATCGCAGTATATCACGAAGTCATCGGTGCCTTGGGGTAACGATAAGATTGGAGCACTGCAAAGCTTTTGTTTCAGAAGTTGGAATGATGACTCTTGTTTTTCAGTCTAGTCGAACTTTTTGTCTTTCTGAGTCAGTGTAGTGAGTGGTAAGGCTATTTTTGAGAAGTTTTCGATGAACCGACGATAATACCCCGCCAATCCCAAAAATTGACGTATCTCGGTTGGAGTAGTTGGCGATTGCCAGTCTTTGATAGCCTCGATTTTCGATGGATCAACATGAATTCCTTGATTATCGATAACGTGCCCAAGGAATTGAACGGTTTGCATCCAGAACTCACACTTAGAGAATTTGGCGTACAGCTCCTCGTGCTTAAGTAGTTCAAGGATGGTTTGAAGATGTTGTGCGTGTTCTTGTTCGTTTCGCGAGTATATGAGTATGTCATCGATGAAGACAATGACAAACTTATCGAGGTAAGGCTTGCACACCCGATTCATAAGATCCATGAATACAGCCGGTGCGTTGGTTAGACCGAATGGCATCACTTGGAATTCGTAATGCCCATAACGGGTTCTGAAGGCGGTTTTCGAAATGTCGGCGTCGCGAACACGCAATTGATGATAACCTGACCGAAGATCAATCTTTGAATAACAACTCGATCCTTGAAGTTGGTCGAACAGGTCATCGATTCGAGGAAGTGGATATCGGTTCTTGACGGTCAATTTGTTTAACTCTCGATAGTCGATGTACATTCTGAAAGAACCATCTTTCTTTTTGACGAATAAGACCGGAGCGCCCTAAGGTGAGGAACTCGGCCTAATGAATCCCCTTTCCAGGAGTTCCTGTAATTGGGTAGACAACTCCTGAAGTTCAGATGGTGCTAAACGGTATGGTGCTCGGGCCACAGGTGCAGCACCTGGCACGAGATCGATTGAGAACTCAACATGTCTTAGTGGTGGCAGACCAGGTAGTTCTTCGGGAAAGACTTCTTGAAATTCTCGAACAATTGGCACATCCTCAAGTCGCTTCTCCTCCGACTATTTCTCCATGATGTGCGCGAGGATTGCTTGATAACCCTTTCTCAGAAATTTTCGGGTTTTCAAACAAGAGATGATGTTTAGTCTCGTCCCACCGGTCTCCCCCTGTATGACCAAAGTTCTACCGGTGGCGAGAGGGATTCGAACGACCTTGTCGTATCGAACGACCTTGTCGTAGCAAACGATTTCAGCACGATGTTTGGACAACCAGTCCATACCAATGATGATGTCGAAACTTCCTATTTCAACAGGCATAAGATCGATTGAGAAGGTTTCGTCTGCTAGGTTTAAAGTGAAATTAGGTATCACACTATCGGTTTCTTTGAGTTTACACTTTGCAAGTTCTACGGTGTACTTAACATCTAAGGCAACGGGAGTGATGTCAAGTAGTGGGCAAAACTCATCAGATATAAAGCTTCTATCAGCACCAGTATCAAAAAGAACAGAAGCAGTTAAGTTGTTGAGGAGGAACAAACCCGTGACCACATTCGGGTCCTGACGGGCATCCCCAGAGTTGAGAATGAATGCTCTTCCCTTGGCATTGTTGTTGTTGTTGTTGTTGCCCTTGTTCTTCCGTTTGGGACATGCATCCCTGAAATGTCCCGTTTCTCCGCATCCATAGCAGGATTTGGGTTGTTGGGTATTGTTGTTGGAGACGTTGTTGTTGGACTTGGGGGCTCGGCAGTCTTTGGTCAAATGCCCGTACCTCCTGCAGTTATTGCAGGGGTACTGCATGGACCGCTGTGGTGGTAGTTACACTTGGAACAGTATGGTCTGCCTCCAGTGTAGCTACGTTTGGTTTCAGCATTGGTGTTGTAAACTTGAATGGTGTTGGTTTCTTGTTTGGTTGGTTTTGGTGCTCAGAGGGTTTTCGTTTGTTGTTGGAGGAGGTATTGGGTGTCTCACGGCTGACAACCAACGCCATGAGCTCATGTGCCAGCCGGATAGCACTTTCAGTAGTGCTTGGCTTAGATGAAGCGACGTTCCCCTGAATGCTCTCAGGAAGGCCGCAGATATATCTTTTGATGCTCTTTTCCTCCGGATCAACTAAACCCGGGCATAACAACGCAAACTGCTGGAATTTGGTAGTATACCCAGCAATGTCAGTTCCCTGCACCGTCAAATGCCAGAACTCTTCCTCTAAACGGTGCAGTTCTTCTTCGGGACAGTACTTCTCCCTCAACTTCTTCTTCAATTCTGCCAGGGGAGTTGGTTTGCTATCTCGATGCCTACAGAGTTGGCGTGGGTATTCCACCACGTAAGTGCACCTTCTTGAAAGGTGTAAGCAGAGAATTTGACCTTGTTTTCCTCTGTACAGTTGCAGAGGTTGAAGACGGATTCCATCCGTTCTATCCAACGGATCAGTCCAATGGTACCTTCCGTGCCCTTGAAGTAGAGTGGTTTGCAGCTGAAAAAATCCTTGTAAGAACAAGGCTTGATGACAGGGATATTACTGGGAGCTTCACCAGTATTTCGGGAGTTTCTAGGCGAGTCCCGAGCAGCCAAGGCATCGGCCACAGCCCGAGAAACGATAGCATTGATTTCCGCATCACTGTAACTTTTCTTCTTGGGCGGCATGATTCTTCAAGAAAGAAAGAAACAAAAGGTACATAAGAAATTGTACCAGAATGAAAATGACAATAGATGCATATATGTAAAAGCGGTAACATACGACATCACAATGTAAAATCAATAATATAGAATAATCGAGGGGAATTGTCAATTGATATTACGAGTTCAAAAGATGATAGACAATTCCAAATTACGTGTTCCAAAAGTTACAGGATTAGATATTTTACAAAAGTACCGGGAATTGTTACTTCTGGTTGAATTACATAGGTCCTACTAAAACATATTAGGGTACAGATTCAGCCTAAGCTAATTCTGACGTAAGTTGAGTTGTGGCAGCAGTGCAGTGAGATGATTCACAAACTCTGCAAGTCTGTTGGCAGTTCGGAGAGCGTCCTCGGTTTCCCTCAGACGTATCTCGCACTGATGCAGCCTTGATTGTAAAACAGAGATTTCATTTCGGTTGCCAATCACTTGGTTGTGGACAACCTCCATGGTTTCGACTGTTTCTTCCACTTGGTTTTGAAGAGTGTTCATGGTGTTGACAGTGTGCTCGTGATCTTCAGAGACTTGCTCGATTCGTTCCATAGCTGTGAGTCTCTAGATTTCACGAGTTTCTTGGAGTTCGATATCCATAGCGTTAAGTCGTTGTTCGTGGTGATGTACTCTAGCGGTTAAGCCCGGTAGAGTGGGGTGAGTTGGATATGGGCTAGCTCGAGGCAACCTGGTGTCCCTCCTAGCTACCCTTGAGTTTCGTGATTCATGTGGATAAGAGCGTGATGAACTTAGTGGTGTGTTTGCCATTCTGAGACAAAGCGTTAGGAAGAATGAGGCCTATATCCATATAATAACTTATATAATATAGCCTAAGATTGTAACGAGGCCTATCTATGTATACTTAGTATCACATAATAGCCTATTGGGTGTCTAGCACAGACTTGTTTGAGTCTCGGTTCTCTCGAGGTCAGAGTCAACTAGTGTATTCCTGTTCAACATGATCGTTTCAGACCTTACATCATCTTTCCTTAATTGTACATAGTTGATCAGGCTATGTTAAATTAAAGTCGTATGCTGTAATTTCTGAACCAGTCATGCATAATGAGGAAATACTGCCTAACGGTCATAGTCTAGGTCCACTAAATGCAACCTAGTTCACTATAACCTTAGGCTCTGATACCAATCTGTAACACCCCCAAATTTATTGTTTAGCGGAAGCACGTTTTGGGTGTTACGAATCAATAATCACAGCACAAAGATATATAATGAACGACCACTACATGCGTCGTTTTGGACTTGTATTGATAAAACAAAAGTTTACATCAAAAATATTGTTTACATTAGCTCAGCTTGAAATTGAGAGATTTAAGTACATAATTAATCTATACAAAATATAATAATGCAGCTAAATCTCTGATTGTTTGCATGATGACTCGAGCTAATTGATCCTTACTTAAGCAGTCCAACCTACTGCTGGTCACCTGTGATACATGCTAAAATTGGTCAGCGAAACGCTGGTGAGCTCACAGGTTTGTATGTCAACACATATGTTTGTATGAACCGCAAGATTTATAATTGAATTTAAAATGCAATTAAGCAAAATAAAAGTTATACAGCCATGAGCACATAGTCTGAGCTTAACTTGAGTTGTCAGGCCCACTTAAGGAAACCTAACTTGAAATTCCTCCTACGAGTGTCTAATCCACACTCGTCTTCCCAAATGCTAATACATCCGTTTGACCTGTTAGTGCGTGCTAACCCGGATGAGGATTGTCAATCCTATATGATATCATATACTAACATTCACGCTAAAATATTAGAGACTATGCTATAGAGGACTTTAAATTGATTAGCTTGAAACTCATGTAGTATTTGAAGGTTGGTACTTGCGTTCTACTTGTAAAACACAATAGAGCAGTAATATCACACCCCTAGTTGTAAAATAGTGAAAATGGGGCCATGAAACTCACCTGAGTCTTGAAGTGTTTAATTTAATAAACTTGAAGTAATTAGCTGTGAATTGATGTCCAAGGACTTGAAACCAGAATGTGTTCATGACACTTGATTGTTATTAATTGTACCGGTATCTCGAAAGACTACCCTTGTAGTTGTTATACAACTATATATGTCCAAATTACTACGATCTGGTTGGTTGTATTGTTACAAGTTACTACGACTTGTTTGATTGAATTGATACAAGTTACAACGACTTGTTTGATTGAATTGATACAAGTTACAACGACTTGTTTGATTTTGAAATATGTTTTGAAAACACGTACGGCCCATTGGTGATGGATTTGAAATAATAGACTTTAAGTATTATTATCAAGTTATTGGTGTTTTGCACTTACAAATGTGTTCCAATGTGTTTTATAAGTCGTATCGGATAAGTGTTTGAGGTTATATAGGTTCGACACTTAGTGAAATTTTAGTTTGAAAACCTGCTGTTTTATGCGACACAGTTGTGCGACACAAAGGTAGTTATGCGACACAAGGGTTGTGTCGCATAGAAATGCGACACAAGAACTATACGACACAAGGGTTGTGTCGCATAGATGTGAGATGCTGATTCAACAGCGACATAGTGATTGTGTCGTATGAAGTTTACGACATAAGATGCGACACAACGTTGTGTCGTAAAGGGTACGACACAAAAGGATTTATACGACACTAGGTGCGACACAACAGACAAAATACGACACTACATGCGACACAAGGCTTGTGTCGCATTGAAGAACACCAGCCCAGAAAGTCCGGCTGTCAAGATTTTTCCGGCCAAAAACCCGATTCAAACCCATTTTTAAGCTATAAAATCGTGTTCTACACTTTGTAATGGACATATATAAGTTATATAAACACTAACAAGTGAAAAATACTAAGAATCGAAAGGTTTCGGGATTTTGTCGGAAACTTACAAAGTGCCGAAATGAAATTCCGGAAAGATGAGAAAGTAGATCGCGATGCGGTGGTTCCTTTTCTCTAATTACTTTGTCGATTTGAGTTCGTTTGGTGGTAGTAATTGGTGATTTAGTGAGGTGGTGGTGTTGTGGAAGTTCAGAGAAAAAGAAAGAAGTAAGAGAATGAGAAAGTGAAAAATGAGAAAGAGGAAGGAGGTGAGGGGGTGATGACCCTCACCTTGGGCCGGTTTTGGGTGGGGTCCACCAAGTGTGGGCTTCACCAAATTTTGCTCCGTGTAGTCGCGCTCCGTGCGGCTTTCGTTTTCCCGATTGATTATACGTTAAGCGATTATTTTAAACGTTTAGTTATACGTTTTAAAAATGCGAATATTTATTCGACATTTTTATTGAAGTATTTCATAAAATACTTAATAGTTGCGTTATAAAATATAATGTTATCTCGTTTTGTTTTTATGCGTGTTTACATTTTAATCACGTAATCATCGATTGTACGTTGTGAATTGTATATGAATTATTACAAAATAATATTTTTAGATCTAATTGTATACTTAAATAACATTGTACTATTTAAATTAAATTGTTCACCAACGTCCGTATTTAATTGATCGAAACACGTTCGGTTTGAAACTTGTACGATTTAATTAAATCGTATTCTTGTATATATATTCATCAACATACATATTGATACATTAATTAGCCTAGCACAGAACTAATTACATGTATTAAAACTCGATTAGGCACTAATTACTAGTCCTAATTTGACGGGTGTCACAAAAACCCTAATAATCGACTATGTATTCAAAGAATCGTATATCCCTGAGTCTGGCCGAGGCCTCTATTTATATTTTTGCTGGCCGACCTCCCAACCGCCGGTTGGGACCTCCAACCGCCGGTTGGAGTTACTTTTCGTACGCTCCAAGCCTTCTGGAATAATCCGTAGCCGACTTATCGTAAAATGTAGAATCGCGACGCGTTTACAGTATAATCGCGACGCGTTTGTTAAAGGATCGCAAAAAGGAAATCGTCCTAATCGCGACGCGATTAGATATTTTTCAATTCTGTTCCTTTTCGCGTAATGTCAAGCCCGTTAATTATTGGATTCAAGCCCAATCTTCTTTTGCTTCGTTTTTAACCTCCTTTTAGGCTTGATTCTTTTATTTTTAATCTTCTACTAAGCCCATTTTTCTTGAAGTCTTTACTTTCTTTAGGTTTTTGCTCATTTTATTCAAATACTTCATTTTCTTCAGTTTTAGGCTCGTTTCCGTTCCTTTTTCTTCAATCTTCAATTAAAATACATTTCTGCAAATATTAACAAAATAAGTATCTAAAATCATATAAATGCACTAAAATGTATATAAATATAGGGATAAATTACTATAAACTATACTGCCTATTTGATGCTTATCAGTTATACTTAGAAAAATTTCAAAGTTCAGAACAAGTGCCGCTAATGAAATTGAGTGTCGCTGTAACCCTAGATGCGACACTTAGATAAGTGTCGCTATGTCGGGGCTGGAAGCTCCAAAAACCCTAAAAACGAAAATTTTCGAGATCTGATGGAATCCGAAAACCACAATCGACTTATACCTGCAAAAACAAGTTAGAAAACACTTTTCCAAGCTTATTAATCCATGAAATCAGATTGAAACCCGTAAAAACTTCACTAACAAACCGAAAAACATTTGTATCACGATCCGAAACTGACAAATCCTTGATTCTTGTCTCTGATACCACTTTGTTGATCCCCTAGTCCGGATCTAACAGATCGCCACTCAATCAAACGTATAAATAACAAGTAATTAAGTGTTAAACAAACGTATCGAATCACAAAAAACACAAACGAATCAAAAGCTTTCGTATATTATATTGATATGAACGTGTATAAGCTTTTACAGAACTCTCCAGATACTAACTATACGTTTAGGGTTTCGTCAACCTTCAAAATGAGCTATAAATCGACTATTTATACACTTCAAATACGACCATGGCGACACTAGCCAGCTTCTAGCGACACTTAAGAAGTGTCGCCATAGCGACACTGGCTAAGTGTCGCCCTAACACTTAGACAGATTCTAAGTTTTTCACAAACTAACTTTAATTCACAAACTTAAACCAAATACAAACTCGATAACCAACTGACTGAAACATAACTTGTACCAACAACCATCAACTGGATAATTAGGACCATTGATAACCACATCCCACATCTGATAATTTGTGAGAAACATGTATTGTTTGATCCTGGATTCCATCATTGTTTTCTGAAGACATCTTTATCAAAACTTACAATAGAACTAAACTTTAAAATTCAATGAGACAGTGCTCTCAGATCTTCATGTTTATTCAAAGCTTTCCAAGCTCTGATACCACTTGACAAGTCCTGTTTAATCAAATAAACAATTTACCTTTAACAAACTTTGAATTATTATTGAGAAGTAGTGGAATCACACTCAATAATATTAGAAAGATTAAGAACACCAAGAATATAAATCTAACTTGATGAACACAAATTAATCAAAGCTTCAATCTTATTAAATATCAATAAGACGAATACACAGATGTATTATGGTTAATACCTTGAAGCTGCACTAAATCGTACTTAACCTAATCTAGGTTCTAAGGATCTCTATATATATTGTATAGAGTCCTGTACAATCGCCTATAATTATGGAAGCAATCACAATCCATATATAACTCTAACTTGCAGTTTACGTATTACAATATCACTAGCATTACTAATTACTACATTCACACTAATAGTAGTAATTGCAACTAACGGTAGTAACTGCTTCTATTGAAATATAAAACTAAGTATAATACATATACAGTATTACTTGCTTTATATAACTATAACAGTAGTAATTACATAAGCAGTAATAATCTCTTCTTCTAACAGTAGTAACCATTTGTCTTCTCTTCATCTTTGTTCTAGTAGTACTAACTTTGTGAAGACAGTAGAAACATTTACACAAGCAGTAGTAATGACTTGTACTCTTCAATCTTTAATCAAAAGTGGTAATTTCAACCCATATCAGATTTAATCCCAACAGTGAGCAATCCTCATCTTTACCTCTCTCCGCCAATAACACCCGTCAAACTAAAGCCATCAAATCTTTGAGCGAACAGATTGAAACCCTAACGAAGCAGATAGGAGAACTGAAAAAGCAGCCGCGGCAGATCCATCAAGTTCAGGCTTGCCAGAACTATGCCAACAACCTGACTAAAGAATATGAGGTTGAGTATGAAGATCCAACTGACGGTTCTGTCTATTGCACCCAGTTTCCTACCAGACCTCAGAACCCTCATGGCTTCTGTGACACCCGACCAATTAGGGCTACTGTTAGTTCCTAATCATTGTGCTAATACATGTAATTAGGGTGAATTATGTGTATCATTATGTGTATTAATATATGTTATTATATTTGCACACATTTGCGATTTGTTTAAATCGTACACTTTATTATCGGATGGAGTCCGACACAGTTTAAATACGACGTTGGTGAAAACATTTCTATAAATAACTTTAATCTATTTTTAGAAGTTGTTTATCATTATCTATTATTTTGCTAAAATAATACTCGAAAAACCTAGACGTTTCGGTTAAAACGTCTCAAACGCAACGATAACGCGCGAATTTATTTCGACAACCAAACGAACGTCAATAATTAAATTGACAACCTAAATTAAGTATTTTAAATAATACTTCAATGGAAATTTATCCAAATTATATCGTTAATCTAAACGACTCAAAATAACGTTACGCGATTAAACCGCCGTAGAACAAACACGCAAATCGAGGCCGACAAATAAACGGGACATTTTTATAAATGTTTTTAAGTATTTTGATAAATATCTCAATCAAAAATATCGAAATCTATGTCGTCACTTAAAAACGCGTATAAAACGTTTAACGTATAAATAAACGTTTAAACAATCGGGTAAACGAACGTAAAACGCAACGATTTAAGCTAGAAATGTGAAATGACCAAAATACCCCTTGTGGGGCCACCATGAGGGCCGGCCACCCCATGTGGTCACCACCCTTCATGCCCTCTCTTGTTACATGCAAAAGCATGATGATATTCTTCACCATTTACACACTCCTCATTCATCACTCAAACACTCTTTCATTTCTACTCTCTCTATTCACTCTCTCCCTCTCAAAAATCTCTGGAAATTCCAGCCCCAAAACCACCTACAATCACCATAATCCACCATAAGCCACCACAAATCAAGAACAAAGGAAGGAAGCTAGCACTAAGACATCATCATTTTCATCATCTCTTCTTGTTCTTCATCAATTCTTGGTATAAATCATCAAACCTTTTACTTATTTTACTTAAATACTACTGATTATGATGTTATAATGTTCATCTAACTTGATTATGTCCAAATATCATACTAAAAATCGTTTTTATAACACATACAATAACATGCATGAAATCTGCCCAAAAATCGACAGTTTACAAAAATATTCGTATAAAATCAAATACTGAGAGTTAGAAGATGCATTTTTTTTTAAAATTTGCGTATTGAAAAGATCTATAACTTTCGTGTTTTACACATTTTCCAGAAACGCTCTCATTTTTCTCTACGAGCCGATTTATAAGTCTGACCTGGAAGTTTTTCGATAAAATGTGTTCGGTTGTTACGCGGCTTTATTTAACTATGTTAATGGACTTGTTAGAAGCTGAAAATTTGATATGTTAGTCAAGACACTTAGTAAATCAGTTGGTAAAAATTTGGAAGTTTGATTTGGACTATAGATAGGTGAAATCAGTTGGCGTAATGACCCGACATAAACCGAAAACATTAAATCTTGAAGTTTAAGGTGTAAACTTGAAACCGACATCTCGAAACGACTACAATATGAAATAATAACTTTTATAACCTTTATTTACTGGAATATGACATGGGTAGAAGGTTCGGGTCAAACCGTCATAGTTGACCACGTTTTTGACTTAGCAAAATCCAAACAGACTTAAGTGACGCATGATCACTGGAATCCTAGCGACACTTGGCAAAGTGACGCTTGTAGTGACGCTACTTTATTTTTAACGACACTTCTTAAGTGACGCTTAATCACCTTACCCGACACTACCTAAGTGACGCCTGAAGTGACTGAACTATTATATTAGCGGCACTTACCCTTAGTGCCGCCATGCCTTAGTGACGCCCGTATCCGACACTTCTTAAGTGACGCTATTTAAATCTGAAAACGCATATTATGCGGCACTTCCTAAGTGCCGCCCCTAACTAGCAAGTGACGCATGAAGTGTCGCATGAAACAGAATCCTTAAAAACTAGTTTTCTCACTAAGTGTTAAACTTCAAGTAACGTTAATACTTATACAATGCAACGTTATAACTCATGAAACATACTATACATATGTAAGTATAACATCATCCTAATAATAATGTCTTAACGAATTATTATTACAAACTTTCACCAACGGGTCGTACACGTTTTTGATAAACAAACTTGAACAACTTATTTGGGCATACTAGTTGATGAACTAGCTTTAGGTGGACATTAACCCTCCACCTACACGATTGGCTTAAGTGGACATTGACCCCCACTTATACAATCACTCTAGATGGTCTTATAAGACATCTACTTACACAACCTTATACGTTTAGGACGTTAGAAGGTTGCACCTTGGACTTTTCTTGCTATTTGATTATTGCTTGCTACCTGCCTAACTCTGGTGAGTTTCATAGCCCCTCCTTTTTACTGTTTTACAACTACTTTTGGGGGAGAATACATACTACAACTGTTTTATACTCATTTTTGCATTCGTGCAATAACATATTTACTTATCGTTTGTTAACGATACACTTGCAACATATTTACTTATCGTTTGTTAACGATACACTTGCAACATATTTACTTATCGTTTGTTAACGATACACTTGCAACATATTTACTTATCGTTTGTTAACGATACACTTGCAACATATTTACTTATCTTTTGTTAACGATACACTTGCAACATATTTACTTATCGTTTGTTAACGATACACTTGCAACTCATTTACTCATCGTTTGTTAACGATACATTTACAACACCACTGCTTTTATGATCACAAGTACTATAACAACTTTTTATACGGATTGCATGGGACCTGAATAATCCACTAAAGTCCTCTACCCATCATAGTCATTAAAATTGTGCGTGAGTATTATTGGGTGGTACCATCAGGGTTTGACAAACCTCGTCCGGGCTAGTCGCGCTAGCCAACCCACGGGCGCAGTATTACTTGTGATTTAGAGGTGTATACGGATTAGTACACTTACCGGAGGCAAACAACGTTAAGTTTGACTATGAGACTCATGTAAATGGTATACTTATATTGCATTTTGCAATACTTTTACTTATCGTTGGCTAACGATACTTTTAACTGTCATTTGCGAATGATACAACTTGAAATCTTGTGGATCATAACTAAACGATTGTTTACAAACCTATGAACTCACCAACTTTATGTTGACCTTTTAGTATGTATTTCTCAGGTAACCCACAGCAGTAGGACGCTTATGGATAGCGTAGCTCGAGTCGCATTGCTTTCAAAATCAAGGGACTTAGATTGCATTTTACTATAGTTAGTAGTTATGTAATCTACACATTGTATGCGAACTCCATTGTTTTGTACTACTATTGTAAACAAATCTGAATTATGGAATGTAATATTTTCAAACGTCTCATATAGAGGTCGTTTGCTTTAATCTTTGTGTAATGATATTTGATTTGGTCGGCGCCCCCATGACACCTCATGTTTCCGCTGCCACGTGTTTTGGGGGTGCGACAGATTGGTATCAGAGCCTAAGGTTATAGCGAACTAGGATTGCATTAGTGACCTAGACTATAACCGTTAGGTTAGTATTCCTCATTTGTTATGACTGGTTCAGCAATTGCATCATTTGAATTTAATTTAACATAGCTTGATCAACTATGTACAATTAAACAAGAATCGATGCAAGACCTGAAATGGTTATGGTAGATGGGAATGCATTAGAAGGCTTTGACCGAGGATAGAACGGGACCAACCTTATACGTGCTTATGTGCTAGGTTATTGTATTTATATATAACCTTAACCTTACGTATACTAAAACTCCTTGCCACAGAAAATGGCAACCACTCCCACCGCTACGTCTCCCAACTCTGAGAACGAAGCCCAAACACGAACCGCTACTGAAGGAATCGTTACTATGTCTTCAACACCAAACTCTCCTGAACGACTTTACTACATCACTGGCGAAGCCCGAGTGTTACGTACTCGCCCGAGGAGTACCAGATCATCTCGAGCCAACCCTTACTCAAACTCCATCGATAATACCACACGCCATTCCGCATACCCCCGTAGATGGGACTGGCTACCCACAACTCTCAATACTTGGAGATCTGAGGAAAACATGGAGGTTTTCGATGATCCCATGGACATCTCTCCCTATACCCAAGAACCAACACACCACACCGTACCCGTATTAACCGCCAGACTTCACCGCCACGAGACAAGACTTGAAAGCCTGGAACGAGAGCAACACATAGTGCAAATGTACTGGCTGCGCCAATCACATGACCGCATTGCACAACTGTTTCAAGACCAAGAAAACATGACAAATACTCTAGAAATGATGCACCAACACATCATTGACGATAGAGGCGCGGCCGACCTTCTTCAAGCAAGGTTAGAAGAATGTGAACAACGTTCACGAGAAGCAGAAGAGTACACCCGAGTACTAGAGCAACGACTAACCTTGGCTGAGGATAGCACCAGACAAGCTGGCAGACTTGCAAGAACCGTGGACCGACTTGTCACACTAATGGAACGAATAAACTTACGTTAGGACTCATTAAATCTCTATCTAGTAACCTGTTGTGGCGGGATGTGCCCAACTATCTATCTTATGTTGTCTTTTGTAAACTCTCGTATTAAGTCCGGATGCAACAATTCCCGGCATATCTTGTAAACTTTCTAAATTCTGTAATCGCTTATCTTGCGCCTCAAGTTGATTATGAAAATTTGCTTCCTTGTGTTATTGAATATCTTGTTATACATACTTGTTTTACCTTCTTGTGTACGCCTGCAAGGACTTTAAAAATCTTACTCCCTGAAATCTTATGTGCCTCTTATTTTCTTTCTTTTAGAATCATGGCACCAAAACGTCAAATGAGCTCCGCTGATATCGAAAGACTCGTCAATCAAAGGGTTCAAGCAGCCCTAGAAGCTGCCAGGAACAATCCCAATCCAAACCAAGGAAACCCTGGAGGGGCAGGCAACAACCCACCTGTGCCAAAGCCCTGCACCCACAAAGATTTCATGAATTGTAAACCTCTCCATTTCAAAGGAACCGAAGGAGCCGTCGGTCTCTTGCGATGGATTGAGAAAATGGAGTCCGTTTTCCGCATATGCAACTGCCAAGAAGAGAACAAAGTCAAATTCTCTACCTACACTCTAGCTGAGGGTGCACTCACTTTCTGGAACTCATACGCCCAAACCCATGGTATTGATACTGCCTATCAAATGTCTTGGGACGAACTCAAAAACTTGCTGAGGGAAGAATACTGTCCACGCGAGCAACTCCAACAGCTCGAACATGAATTCTGGAACCTCACAGTTCAAGGAAACGACATTACTAGCTACACAACCAGATTTCACCAGCTTGCTCTCCTTTGTCCATCCATGGTGGACCCTGAATCCAAACGTGTCGAAAGATACATTTGGGGGCTACCTGATTCCATCCAAGGCAATGTCATCTCTTCCAAACCCGGAACCATCCAAAGTGCTGTCCGAATGGCACACGAGCTCATGGCTCAAATTGTTCGCCGTGGGACACCCACAGTGAAAACCACCGGGGATAACAAAAGAAAATGGTCCGAAAATAACAACAATCAGCAGCAACAGCAAACCAAGAGGGCCGAGTCTGTTAAGGCCTACACCTCTGGTTCAGGGTCGGGGGACAAGAAAGGGTACGTTGGGAACAAACCTTACTGTTCCAAGTGTACTCTACACCACGAAGGCCCCTGTACCTGTACCAAGTGCAAACGGCAGGGACATCTAGCTAAAGATTGCAGAACCCCCAACCCAAATACCAACCCCAACGCACCAAAAGCCTGTTTTGAGTGCGGTGACACCAGACATTTCAGGAATAATTGCCCGAAACGAAACAACAACAACAACAGGAACAACAATAACAACAACAACCCTCGCGGTCGAGCTTTTGTACTCAATGCTGGAGAGGCCCGTCAAGATCCCAACGTTGTTACGGGTATGTTTCTCCTCAACGATCTGACCGTTTCAGTTTTATTCGATACTGGTGCTGATAAAAGTTTCATATCTGATGAGTTTTGTCCGTTACTCAACATTACTCCCACTGCCTTAGATGCTAAGTTCACAGTAGAATTAGCAAATGGCAAACTGATAGAGGCCGATAGTGTGATACCTAATTGCACTCTAAACCTAGCCAACGAAATTTTCCCCATAAACCTCATCCCTGTTGAAATCGGGAGCTTCGATGTCATCGTAGGCATGGACTGGTTGTCCAAGCATCATGCTGAAATTGTTTGTTTCGAAAAGATTGTGCGTATACCTCTCGCTACCGGTGGAACCTTGATCATACAGGGGGAGACTGGTAGGCGAAACTTAAACATCATCTCTTGTATGAAAACCCAAAAGTACCTGAGGAAAGGGTACCCGACAATCCTTGCTCACGTAACCGAAAAGAAGTCGGCTGAAAAGCGACTTGAAGATGTACCCATTGTACGAGACTTTCCTGAAGTCTTTCCCGAAGACTTGCCAGGCCTTCCCCCGTCTAGACAAGTCGAATTCCAAATCGACCTTGTGCCCGGTGCTGCACCTGTGGCACGAGCCCCATACAGATTAGCCCCATCCGAGTTGCAGGAGTTGTCCACTCAATTACAGGAACTCCTGGACAAGGGATTCATTCGACCAAGTTCCTCACCTTGGGGAGCTCCGGTCCTTTTCGTTAAAAAGAAGGACGGATCCTTTCGAATGTGTATCGATTACCGTGAACTAAACAAACTTACCATTAAAAACCGATACCCACTTCCTAGAATCGATGACTTATTTGACCAACTCCAAGGTTCGAGCTTTTACTCAAAGATCGACCTTCGGTCTGGTTATCACCAACTTCGCGTTCGAGACGCCGACATCCCAAAAACCGCATTCCGAACCCGCTACGGGCATTACGAATTCCAAGTGATGCCTTTTGGTTTAACCAACGCACCGGCTGTATTCATGGATCTTATGAATCGGGTGTGCAAACCTTACCTGGATAAGTTTGTCATCGTCTTCATTGACGACATTCTAATCTACTCTCGCAACGAAACAGAACATGGCCAACACCTAAAAACTATCTTGGAATTACTCAAACACGAGGAGCTATACGCCAAGTACTCCAAGTGTGAGTTCTGGATGCGAACAGTACAGTTCCTAGGGCATGTCGTTGACAGCCAAGGGATACGTGTTGATCCAGCAAAAATCGAGGCCATCAAGTGCTGGAAAGCACCAACTACTCCAACCGAGGTCCGACAATTCTTAGGTCTCGCTGGATATTACCGGCGATTCATAGAGAACTTTTCCCGAATTGCTCAACCATTAACCTCCTTGACTCAGAAAGACAAGAAATTCGATTGGACCAATAAACAAGAGTCAGCCTTCCAACTCCTGAAACAGAAACTCTGCAGTGCACCAATCCTGTCCTTACCCGAAGGCACCGATGATTTCGTAGTTTACTGCGACGCCTCACATCAAGGACTAGGTTGTGTGTTAATGCAACGTGATAAAGTCATCGCTTATGCCTCTCGGCAACTGAAAATCCATGAGAAAAACTATACCACTCACGATCTCGAATTAGGAGCCGTTGTCTTTGCGCTCAAAATATGGAGACATTACCTGTATGGTACCAAATGTACAATCTTTACCGACCACAAAAGCCTTCAACATATCTTTGATCAGAAGGACCTAAACATGAGACAACGTCGTTGGGTCGAGTTACTTAGCGACTACGACTGCGAAATCCGATACCACCCGGGTAAGGCTAACGTTGTTGCCGATGCCCTAAGCCGAAAAGAACGAGTGAAACCCCTTCGAGTTCGAGCCCTTGGGTTAACCATCCACAACGATCTTATTGCTCAAATTCATTCTACTCAACTCGAAGCACTCAACGAGAAAAACATAAAAAATGAGGCCTTGCGAGGCATGGAAAAACAATTTGAAACCAAATCCGATGGAACCCGATACTTCTCCAACCGAATTTGGCTACCTAACTTTGGGAACCTACGAGAATTGGTCATGGACGAAGCTCACAAATCTCGATACTCCATACATCCTGGTTCTGACAAGATGTATCATGACGTCAAACAACGGTATTGGTGGCCCAACATGAAAGCTGACATAGCCACGTACGTTAGCAAGTGTCTAACATGTGCCAAGGTTAAGGCCGAATACCAGAAACCTTCTGGGTTACTTCAACAACCCGAGATACCTCAATGGAAATGGGAAAACATAACCATGGACTTCATCAACAAGCTACCAAAAACACCGAGCGGTTGCGATACCATTTGGGTGATCGTAGATCGTCTCACGAAATCCGCCCATTTCCTAGCCATCAAAGAAAACTACAAGATGGAGCGATTGGCTCGCATCTACATCAAAGAGGTTGTATCACGACACGGCATACCCATTTCGATCATCTCCGATAGAGATAGCCGCTTCACCTCTCGATTCTGGAAAACGCTTCATAGAGCTCTCGGTACTCGACTTGATCTGAGTACTGCTTATCACCCACAAACCGATGGTCAAAGTGAACGAACCATCCAAACCCTAGAAGACATGCTGCGAGCATGCATTATCGACTTCGGAAACTCTTGGGAAAACCACCTACCTTTGTGTGAGTTCTCCTACAACAACAGTTATCACACCAGCATTGATGCTGCACCCTTCGAGGCACTTTATGGTAGAAAGTGCCGATCACCCATTTGTTGGACCGAAATCGGCGATAGCCAACTCACTGGTCCTGAAATCATTCATGAAACGACCGAGAAAATCGTGACCATTCAAAACCGGCTGAAAGCCGCACGTGATCGTCAGAAGAGTTACGCTGACGTAAGACGCAAACCACTCGAATTCCAGGTTGGGGACCGAGTACTCTTGAAAGTATCACCTTGGAAAGGTGTCATTCGTTTTGGTAAACGCGGGAAACTAAACCCTAGATACATCGGACCTTTTGAAATTCTTGAAAGGATTGGTCCGGTGGCATATCGACTGCAGCTACCCCCTCAACTCAGTAGCGTGCACAACACATTCCACATTTCTAACCTGAAGAAATGTCTGTCTGATGAGACACTTGTTATCCCTCTCGACGAAATCAATATCGATGATAAACTCCATTTCGTCGAGGAACCAATAGAAATCATGGACCGTGAGGTCAAACGCTTGAAGCAGAGTCGTATTCCCATCGTTAAAGTCCGGTGGAATTCTAGGCGCGGTCCTGAATTCACTTGGGAACGGGAAGACCAAATGCGACTGAAATACCCACATCTATTCCTAGATACCCCACAGACTGCGGCAACAAGCTAATTTCGGGACGAAATTCTCCTAACAGGGGGAGAATGTGACACCCGACCAATTAGGGCTACTGTTAGTTCCTAATCATTGTGCTAATACATGTAATTAGGGTGAATTATGTGTATCATTATATGTATTAATATATGTTATTATATTTGCACACATTTGCGATTTGTTTAAATCGTACACTTTATTATCGGATGGAGTCCGACACAGTTTAAATACGACGTTGGTGAAAACATTTCTATAAATAACTTTAATCTATTTTTAGAAGTTGTTTATCATTATCTATTATTTTGCTAAAATAATACTCGAAAAACCTAGACGTTTCGGTTAAAACGTCTCAAACGCAACGATAACGCGCGAATTTATTTCGACAACCAAACGAACGTCAATAATTAAATTGACAACCTAAATTAAGTATTTTAAATAATACTTCAATGGAAATTTATCCAAATTATATCGTTAATCTAAACGACTCAAAATAACGTTACGCGATTAAACCGCCGTAGAACAAACACGCAAATCGAGGCCGACAAATAAACGGGACATTTTTATAAATGTTTTTAAGTATTTTGATAAATATCTCAATCAAAAATATCGAAATCTATGTCGTCACTTAAAAACGCGTATAAAACGTTTAACGTATAAATAAACGTTTAAACAATCGGGTAAACGAACGTAAAACGCAACGATTTAAGCTAGAAATGTGAAATGACCAAAATACCCCTTGTGGGGCCACCATGAGGGCCGGCCACCCCATGTGGTCACCACCCTTCATGCCCTCTCTTGTTACATGCAAAAGCATGATGATATTCTTCACCATTTACACACTCCTCATTCATCACTCAAACACTCTTTCATTTCTACTCTCTCTATTCACTCTCTCCCTCTCAAAAATCTCTGGAAATTCCAGCCCCAAAACCACCTACAATCACCATAATCCACCATAAGCCACCACAAATCAAGAACAAAGGAAGGAAGCTAGCACTAAGACATCATCATTTTCATCATCTCTTCTTGTTCTTCATCAATTCTTGGTATAAATCATCAAACCTTTTACTTATTTTACTTAAATACTACTGATTATGATGTTATAATGTTCATCTAACTTGATTATGTCCAAATATCATACTAAAAATCGTTTTTATAACACATACAATAACATGCATGAAATCTGCCCAAAAATCGACAGTTTACAAAAATATTCGTATAAAATCAAATACTGAGAGTTAGAAGATGCATTTTTTTTTAAAATTTGCGTATTGAAAAGATCTATAACTTTCGTGTTTTACACTTTTTCCAGAAACGCTCTCATTTTTCTCTACGAGCCGATTTATAAGTCTGACCTGGAAGTTTTTCGATAAAATGTGTTCGGTTGTTACGCGGCTTTATTTAACTATGTTAATGGACTTGTTAGAAGCTGAAAATTTGATATGTTAGTCAAGACACTTAGTAAATCAGTTGGTAAAAATTTGGAAGTTTGATTTGGACTATAGATAGGTGAAATCAGTTGGCGTAATGACCCGACATAAACCGAAAACATTAAATCTTGAAGTTTAAGGTGTAAACTTGAAACCGACATCTCGAAACGACTACAATATGAAATAATAACTTTTATAACCTTTATTTACTGGAATATGACCTGGGTAGAAGGTTCGGGTCAAACCGTCATAGTTGACCACGTTTTTGACTTAGCAAAATCCAAACAGACTTAAGTGACGCATGATCACTGGAATCCTAGCGACACTTGGCAAAGTGACGCTTGTAGTGACGCTACTTTATTTTTAACGACACCTCTTAAGTGACGCTTAATCACCTTACCCGACACTACCTAAGTGACGCCTGAAGTGACTGAACTATTATATTAGCGGCACTTACCCTTAGTGCCGCCATGCCTTAGTGACGCCCGTATCCGACACTTCTTAAGTGACGCTATTTAAATCTGAAAACGCATATTATGCGGCACTTCCTAAGTGCCGCCCCTAACTAGCAAGTGACGCATGAAGTGTCGCATGAAACAGAATCCTTAAAAACTAGTTTTCTCACTAAGTGTTAAACTTCAAGTAACGTTAATACTTATACAATGCAACGTTATAACTCATGAAACATACTATACATATGTAAGTATAACATCATCCTAATAATAATGTCTTAACGAATTATTATTACAAACTTTCACCAACGGGTCGTACACGTTTTTGATAAACAAACTTGAACAACTTATTTGGGCATACTAGTTGATGAACTAGCTTTAGGTGGACATTAACCCTCCACCTACACGATTGGCTTAAGTGGATATTGACCCCCACTTATACAATCACTCTAGATGGTCTTATAAGACATCTACTTACACAACCTTATACGTTTAGGACGTTAGAAGGTTGCACCTTGGACTTTGCTTGCTATTTGATTATTGCTTGCTACCTGCCTAACTCTGGTGAGTTTCATAGCCCCTCCTTTTTACTGTTTTACAACTACTTTTGGGGGAGAATACATACTACAACTGTTTTATACTCATTTTTGCATTCGTGCAATAACATATTTACTTATCGTTTGTTAACGATACACTTGCAACATATTTACTTATCGTTTGTTAACGATACACTTGCAACATATTTACTTATCGTTTGTTAACGATACACTTGCAACATATTTACTTATCGTTTGTTAACGATACACTTGCAACTCATTTACTCATCGTTTGTTAACGATACATTTACAACACCACTGCTTTTATGATCACAAGTACTATAACAACTTTTTATACGGATTGCATGAGACCTGAATAATCCACTAAAGTCCTCTACCCATCATAGTCATTAAAATTGTGCGTGAGTATTATTGGGTGGTACCATCAGGGTTTGACAAACCTCGTCCGGGCTAGTCGCGCTAGCCAACCCACGGGCGCAGTATTACTTGTGATTTAGAGGTGTATACGGATTAGTACACTTACCGGAGGCAAACAACGTTAAGTTTGACTATGAGACTCATGTAAATGGTATACTTATATTGCATTTTGCAATACTTTTACTTATCGTTGGCTAACGATACTTTTAACTGTCATTTGCGAATGATACAACTTGAAATCTTGTGGATCATAACTAAACGATTGTTTACAAACCTATGAACTCACCAACTTTATGTTGACCTTTTAGTATGTATTTCTCAGGTAACCCACAGCAGTAGGACGCTTATGGATAGCGTAGCTCGAGTCGCATTGCTTTCAAAATCAAGGGACTTAGATTGCATTTTACTATAGTTAGTAGTTATGTAATCTACACATTGTATGCGAACTCCATTGTTTTGTACTACTATTGTAAACAAATCTGAATTATGGAATGTAATATTTTCAAACGTCTCATATAGAGGTCGTTTGCTTTAATCTTTGTGTAATGATATTTGATTTGGTCAGCGCCCCCATGACACCTCATGTTTCCGCTGCCACGTGTTTTGGGGGTGCGACAGCTTCGCTAGAACTTCACCGCCAAGAAACCGAGGAACTTAATATCCTCCACGGAAGAACCAACCACCCTTCCAACCCAGATTTCAACCACGACATCCAACTTATCCACAACAACCACAGCTTTCGTATAACCAACCTTTACCATTAACCGCGCCAGAGGATATCCAGCCGACTGAACCCGCCAAGACAATCATACCAGTCACCAGCGCTGAAGATAACCTTAATAAGTTCATCCCGGGATAAACTGCTTTTAATCAGAAGACTACGGCGAGACAAGACCAGACTGATCTATTTCTCAGAAAGAAATCAACTCTCGGTTCTAAAGAGCCTTGAGAATCAAATTGTTCAGTTAGCCCAACGTCTCGATACTCGACTACAAGGGATTTTACCAAGCAATACCATCTAGAATCCCCACGTCGAGGAAGCAAAGACTTTAAACTCTGAAAAAGTACAAACTTCTTCTAATACTTCTTCTCCAGTGAAGGAACATTCTCCTGTCCCGCCGAAAGTTGAGACCAGATATGTGCCCACGCCGACTCGTGAGGTACAAGTTCCTTTCCCAAATCTCTTACACAAGAAGTATAATGCAAAGTCATTCAAACTCGACGAAAAATTCTAAAACACCGTGTCTAGAATTCCTTCTGGCACGAAATACATCCGACGAATACTGGAAACCAAGGAAAAGGTATCTGCCACTCCTAAAGTCTCTCTGAACTCCGAGTGCTCAGCCCTTGATATCGCGTAAAAAGTCATGTTTTTACTACCGATATCTCCCTCATTCTGGAACAATACTTGGCAATTGGACTCAAACAATGCACAAATCAGTGATAATATGCCAAGTAGGTCAAAACAAGGTTGCACGAGAAAAATCAAGCAAAACGATCGAAAAACGAAGATTCCACGTATAATTGAATATTCAAGACATCAAAACAAGATTTAGAGACAAAGTACCCATCACTAAGATTTATCTTATCCAAGATGTTCGTTTTCAAAATACGAATCCAACAGAAGAAGAATCGGCAAAAACGAATGAAGAATGAAGATTCTACGTACGCCGGAAGATTTAAACGATTCGTACGAGACATCCAAAGTTCAGAGACATATTTTTTGGATTTCTTTTCATCAAATTATTCTTTTTTGAAAACTGAATCCAACGCAAAAATAATCGACAAAAATGGACGCATAACGAAGAAGATACGCACGAAACGAGAAACAAGCAAAAGAATGCGAACCGGGACGGGGGCTGGCGTACCAGGCCGGCCACCATGCAGCCGCCACCCCCTGGACTCCAGCCGGCACCCCCCAGCCGCCGCCCGTCCCCCGGCCTCTTTTTCGTCCTTGCCCGTACTCGCCTGGTACATGTGCTAGACCTCTCCGCAACTTTAGGGTACATGTGCTAGACCTTTACGCGCTTTAGGGTACATGTGCTAGACCTTTATCCACCTTTTGCTAACATGTGCCCCAAGTTGCTAAAGTGAGCCCTTCTTCAAGTATAAATAGGCCATCAAAGCCTCATTTTCAAGATACACCATTCCTATCACACATTTCTTAGGAAAAACACCTTCCATACTTTTCTTTAGACTAATAATACCCTCTAATTATTAGTTCTACTTTCTCCTTCTATTTTCTTATTCCAAATTAGTTAGGCTAGTTTAGGAAACTTGTTTAGAATAGAACAAAAGTGCGGAACGCATTGTAATCTTCGGTGTACGCTCGGAATTGTGTCAATTAATTCAAGTATATTCTCTCTCGCATTTAATCCTGGTTCTTTCTATCCTTATCTATCTTAATTAATTACATTTATATTGATTATGCTAGATTTAGTTATTGCCATGATTAGAGAGTAGTACGCTTGTTGTGTTTGTTTGCGATGTAGTTAGTTAATTATGGGATGATTTATAATTAAATATTAAAGATCGGTAGTATTGCTTTGATCGTCTTATTGCATGTTCTTGTTTGATTGTTGCCTTAGGATCATCATAGTAGTAAAATATAAACGGTCTTAATTATTGTAAAGTAATATGACGGCCTTATTCGACTGTTACTTGATATAGTACTGGAAACACTTCAAGGTGGAGTACAAATGTATGGAAGTCGAGGAACGACCGAAGGTAGTCATATTACGAAACGGTACAATATTACGAAGTAATATAATGGCCCCTATTCGACTGTTATGCAGTATAGCGTTGGAAACACTTTAGGTGTAGTACAAACACGTGGAAGCTATGTAACGATCGAAGATAGTTATATTACGGACTAATATATATAAAATGAGAAACCTAGTTTAATTAACCTTTCTAAATAGAATTTTAAACTTCAAATTGATCTATCGCCTTTCCACCAATAAACGTGATTACAACACCTTTTTAACAATGTCCAATTAAAAGGTAGTTAGTCATCTGTGTCAATATAATTTGTCAAAGGTATGAAACTATGGAACCGCAAGGCTACATGGGGGATTACCGTAGGACAAGACATGGCCAAGGTTTGAAGCGGCGGAACCACTTTAAGTGAGGAACGCTGTGAATAACTAGGGGATTTATTGGGTAGTCTTAAGCAAGGGCTAGTTTAAAGTCATAAATGAACTTTTTAAATATACGAATCTGTTAGGATGACAAGGAATCGTTATATGATTCAGTTATGTCTAGTACCTTAAGATTTTGTTCCCGTTCACATGAAAGTATTATTAAACGATAATTAAGATTTTGCTTATTATTCAAAATACTTTGTAATGTTACCATAACCTAGCTCCCGGTGTGACATGCTAATGGGATTTTAATTAGTAGGGAATCTAGTGTTTACATACAAGTATTCAAGAATGATAATTAACTAATATCTTTCAAAACAGTTTCTCCAAATATCATCCCATAACTTAATTAACGAAGTCTCTGCAAACACTATCTTTATTTTATCTGCTTTACGTTTTATTTTTATTTCGCTTTTATTTATTTACTTGCCTAAGTTAGTTAATATAAAAACCAAAACTCCCCCACTGTTTTATAAACCCTTCACTAGTTTGAAAGCCCTCATCTGCCACGCCTTAGTTTCAATTCAATCGGTTTGAAGAACGACTCTAGGTCATAACTACCACTTGCTCGCCCTTTGGATTAGCATTGTTAGGGAAAACTTAGGCCCCGCAGTTACAAATTTAAAACACCCAATGATGCCCGTCGCCAGTAGCCGGTGCAACGACAAAGGGTAAGTAATTTCCCTTACCGACCGCTAGGGGCGCATCAAGTTTTTGGTGCCGCTGCCGGGGAACCAACTGTACGATCCTTAGGCGTTAAGACGAACTTATTTACTAGTGAACCTTTAGAATTCCTTAAACCGCTACGTCTTTCTTTGCTTTTCCTTCCTTTTACTACTTTTAGAAATTACCACCCCTATCCATTCAACTAGTCAACCACCTGCCAACGAGACTATGACAGCTGCATGTATCACTCTCGCTGAAGACTCTAAACCTTCGATTGAAGGTCGAGGAGGACCAATCGTCTATCCAGAAACCGATGGAGCCTCATTTGAATTAAAGCCACACATTGTTCAGTTAGTCCAAAACCTCTGTCAATTCCATGGCCTACCAAATGATGATCCCAACTCACACCTTGACAAATTCATTTCCTTATCCAACTCCTTTAAGCCGATTGGGGTTAACCAGGACATAGTCTACCTATACCTATTTCCCTACTCACTCACTCTTCATGCACAAACCTGGTTTGAGGGATTAGAACTTAACTCTATAACCTCTTGGGTAGAATTAGCAACCAAATTTTTGGCCAAATATTTTCCCCCATCAAAACAAGCCACGTTTAGGACCAACATCATAAACTTCTGTCAAGTCCATGATGAATCAATCTACGATGCATGGGAACACTTTAAGGGATTGCTTAAGAAATGTCCAAATCAGTTGCGCATTTTCTACAACGGTCTCTTCCCACATCACCGTCCTTTACTTGATACTGCCTCTCAAGGTAGTTTCACAGACTGTACGGCAAATGAAGCTTGGAGCCTTATTGAGAAAATGACAATGCACAACCATGACTGGAATAGTGAAAATCACCCCTCAATAGTGAATTCACCTACTACAATCGAGAATGAAGCTATCAAAACTCTCACTCAGCAAGTGGCAGACCTAACCAAGGAGATTAAGGAATTGAAAAGTCAACAACAACAAGTCTGTCAAGTTCAAACCTGCCTTAATTGTGCTAATCTGAACCACTCAGCCCAAATTCCTCACTCTCATCTAACTCCACCCAATACTAACCCTTCCTTTAACCCACCTAGGAATAGCCCACTAACTTACCAACCCCAACCTTTGGAACCCTCTTCCTTACAAACCTCTAGTTTTGATGACACCCTGATACAAGTCATTCAAGGAATCTCGGCTAGACAAGACCAAGCTGATCTCATCTTAAGTGATCAAATGACTTTGTTAAAAGCTTTCGAATCCCAGTTAGGACAATTAGCACAATGTATTAATGCTAAACCTCTGGATAGTCCAACTAGTTGCCGTAAGGAGGCTTCTCATATTCTAGACCCTCAGGTAGCACATAGCCCACCTTCTGTTTCTTCTCCGGTGAAGGAACCACCTATCGTCCCATCGACAATAGATTTAGAGTCTACATCGAATAGGAAAATCCCATTTCCGGCTCGTCTTAAACAACGACCCGACAAGCTTAAATCTTTTAAGCTTGATAGAAAATTCCTAGATACCGTATCTAAAGTTCCTTCCAAAAAGTACTTTAGAAGGCTTCTTACAACCAAGGATAAAGTACCCGAAGAACCCAATGTCCCGCTGAATGAGGAATGTTCAGCTATCTTGAAAAATACCATTCCAGAAAAACTCGGAGATACCAGACATTTTACTCTCCCCTGTTCTATCTACAATTCTAGCATCATCTGTTCTCTTGCCGATTTAGGAGCTAGTGTTAATCTTATGCCATACTCGCTTTTCAAGAGGCTTGAGTTAGAAAATCTTCGACCTACCGAAATGACCTTACAGCTTGCTGACCAATCAGTCAAATACCATAGGGGAATAGCTGAAAATGTATTAGTTAGGATTGATAAATTTCTTTACCCAGCAGATTTTGTTGTAATGGATATGCAGGAAGACGTACACATCCCAATCATACTAGGAAGACCTTTCATGAATACGGCCAAGGCAATCATCAACGTCACAAACCATCAGCTTGCAGTCTCAGGGAGAAACCATTACTTTCCATATCGACAATCCTAACGTTAAAGATCAAGCCGATATGTACATGATCTCCATGAACAAGACCCCGGAGGACAAAGAAACTGCAAGGTCAACAAGCGAAAGTAAATCTAGTAAGGAAATGGCAATCACGCCATATTTCCCGATTGACCTCCGACGAATAGGACAAGAGATGCAAAATGCATCTCCATCGGTGAAAAACTCAACGATGGAAGAAATAGTAAGGATAAGAAAGACGGAAAAAGAAGAAAACAAAAGAAGCGTACCGCCAACTAATCCGTTTACCACTGAAGAAATGGCGGGAAGTAACGACAACCATCCCACGAGAGGAGAAACACTGGAGGAATATTCCAAACGCACAAGATACCAACCGCAAACCATCATAGATCACAAAGTGCTCAAAGAATTCATCCAAAGATTTAACAAAGTAGTTGTCACACCCCCAAAATCGGTAATTGTGTTTATTTAATGTTTAGCGGAAGCAAGTAATAATTGGCGGAAGCATTATGTGTAAACAGTTTAACAACGGGGGTGATGACGTTACAATTGTGCATTCATCGTATCAGAGCATATGATCATACAGAACATATTATATAAAGGATGCCAATTTAAAATAGTTATTACAAAAGTAATACGACTATGTAAGTCGTACAGTAGTAATAAAGTTTAAAACATTTAAGTTTTACAATACATATGTTAAGGTAAGATTTCATAAGTATAACTGCAATGTCTGCAGTAATACAGAGGAAATCCTCAAAAGCTGTCCCAAAATATATGGCATCCTAAGTAGTCCAGGGTTGTCCATCCTGAATGCATGCGATCCTTACTTACGTAGCTAATTTCCTGTAAAACATAGAAAGAAAGCCGTCAACAAATATGTTGAGTGAATTCACAGGTTTTGTATAAATGTGTGGTATGTTAAACCATTTATGTTAAGTTATTGAAATGTTATTCAATAAATAAATGTTTGCAGGTTTTGCAATTTATCAGATTGTAGGGATAGTTACCCAAAAATATAGTTTTATGCAGGTTGTTACCCAAAATGTATGTCTGGTGGTTCACCAGTATATAAATATAACCAGTAAGTATACTGGTATAAAACAGTTGTAGGATAAGTTCATCCTAGATAGTAAGTGGGAATGCTTAGACTCGAATCCCCTGAAAGGTGAGCTAAACCTCGCAGGTTAAAGTAACGCGACCTAACCCTATAACCAAACCACAACCAGAACTTATGTTGTTTGCCTGAAGGACAGTTAAGTATACGCTCCATCCGCAGGAGGGTCGTCACGGCAATAGTACTATTCGTATACTCAGTGGCTAGAGTCACCTAGCTAATGGTTATAGTCTGCATGACATAAGGTCTTTCATGCACACATCTCAAGTCTGGTCCGTACTAGGATTTGTTGTGTAATTCCCAAAACAGTTGTGAAATAATATTTCATATAAACAGTTGTATAAAGCAATAAAGCATTTATATCATTTGCTGCATGTGTTTAGCATGCAGTTTCTATGTTTACACCCCTATGTTTAAAAGCATAAAACATTTGCAAAGTAGGGGCTGTGAACTCACTGTAGTTTTGCTCGGTATGAAAGCTAGCAGCCAAACAGATAATTGCCCAAGGTATATTAACCTATATACAATAAATATATTAACATAAGTACGTTTGATTTGTTTCAATCATTTATGTTAACAGTTTGTTGGTTTGAAGAAATGGTTAATTTCTTAAGAATATAAGTTGTTAACTTTATTAGTGACATATCGTTGAAACATTATTATTATTCCTCAAATCGTATACTTGTTAAGCGTACAAACCATTATGTAATTGTCTATTTAACGGAAGGTCGTTTTGTTTTCATTTGTACATATACTTTGTATATAGTTGTACATATAATTTGATCATTGTCCCATTATCATTGTTTGTACGTATATTTGTTTTACATATGTATACGTGTGTAAATATACTTGTTGTACATTATTAAGTTGTACGTTTGTTAAACGTGTAATCCATTTGCATATATATATATATATATATATATATATATATATATATATATATATATATATATATATATATATATATATATGAATATATATTTCTTAAGTGTCGTATGTATATATATTTAATCAATACGTTGTTTCGTATTTAAAACGTGTCGAGTTTTATTTGTTATATAAAACTTGATAATATATTTATTCCGTTTAATAAATATCATTTTTCTTTAATATTGTTACGTTTGTTTAATAAGTGTTAAAAAGTTTAAATGTCCCGATTGTGTAATCGTATCCAAATCGTATAATTTACAAAGTTCGTATATATATATACGTCATGTATCGTTTGTTCGTACGAAATAAATAAGTCCAAAGTCCGTGTCTCGGATATATCACATTATTGTTGTTATTAATGGTTTACAATGTCTCGTAAATGTATCGTATAAATAGAATCGTTAACGGAATCGTTTGTTGTTTAAAAAAAATAAAAGTCAAAGTGTTGACCAGACACGGGAATCCGCCGGATTCTATTTGAATCCGCCGGATTCAAGTACCAAATCGGAATACGCAGGATTCAAGTGAATCCTCCATATTCAATCAAGTTCGGGGGAATCCGCCGTATTCAATCGAATACGCCGGATTCGTTTGTGTTCATCAGGCAATTCGTGTGAAGGTTTGGGAATACGCCGGATTCATTTGAATCCGCCGTATTCATCCGTGTCTTTTACTCGTTCATCGTTTTAGCCGAAGATTTGTGTGCGGGTCGGACACGAGAATCCGCCGGATTCCCTTGAATCCGCCGGATTCGTTTGGTTTTCGGTGGGAATACGCCGGATTCAAAGGAATCCGCCGTATTCGTGGCTCGTTTCAGTCCCCTGTTCGCGACTGTTAATATATATGCACGGTTTTATTTGGCTCAAATCCTTTACACTATGTTACCAAATGTTTCTAACAAGTTTATATGTCGTTTTTATAAGTTATTACTCCATTTTAACAAGTTTTTATATAACGATTTTGGTTTTGTAGTTTTGGGTTTTATAAACTCATTTTCAAGAATAATCACATATCATCATCATATTGTTGTTATATACTTAGATTATGATATGTATACAAGTTATATAACGAATTTGAAGTAAAGAAATTAAAGATTTGAGATTCTCTTACAAAGTGAAAATGGTGAGGATGATGATGAACGGACGATGATGATGATGATCTTGGTGATGCCCTTGCTTCCTGATGTTGTTGTTGTTAAGATGATCAAAGAAGAAGATGAAGATTTTTGAAGTGTAAATTATTGAGGTGTGTGTGTGTTTGGAAAGATCACAGAGAGAACGGAGGGAGTATGGTTTTAAAATAACCATGCCTCTGCATTATTGAAGTTAGGTGCCAAATTTTGGCACCTCAATTTCGAGTACGGGTATAATTTTAGCAATATAAAAATTAACAATTTATATTTTTATTTTGTAGGTGTTCTCCTGGTTCGTTATTTGTAATCAGAATAATGACGTTATCATTATTTTAATTAGTTGTACAATTTTGTACATTTTACTGCGCGTATATAATAGAGCGCCAAATTTCAGTAAATTTTCAATTTCATATTTTGAAGTAATGTTCTAACTTCTTCCAAACGAATGAGAAAATTGGAATTTTTATGATTCGACCTTTTATGTGTGTTTTAAAATTGTTTCTGTTCGTGTTATAATACGTTTTATGTTAAACGTATATTTAGACCATTTTATCTATTCGTTATAGATATATAAATACTCGTAATTAATAATTGAATTATTAATAACTTTTGTGTCACAAACTTTTGTTATTTATTTTTGTCGAGTTCGTTCCGATATATTTGTACGTAACTTTAAATACTTACGTATTACTTATTACTTTTTGTTTTAAAAGTATTGGGCTTGCTAGGCTTATATCACATCAATTAGTTTTGTTAAAACTTAATCAGGAAATTAGCGTAAGAATGCACATGCTTAAATGTTAATTAATACCTAATTTGGAGAGTTGTCACATTCTCCCCCCGTTAGGGAAATCTCGTCCCGAGATTTAATTTGTGCCGTGAGTCGTGGTCACGGGTTCAAATAGGTGGGTATACTTCTTGCGCATTTCATCCTCGCGTTCCCAGGTGAACTATGGGCCTCTTTTCGAGTTCCATCGAATTTTGACAAGTTTGATCCGACTGTTTCGGAGCTTCTGCGTTTTCGTGTCCATTACTTCAAGCGGTTCCTCCACAAAGTTGAGTTTTGCATCGACGTAGATTTCGTCAGGAGGTATGACTAACGTTTCGTCAGATAGACACTTCTTTAGATTACTCACGTGAAACGTGTCGTGAATATTACTAAGTTCTTGCGGAAGTTTAAGCTTATAAGCTACAGGACCAATCCTTGCTAGGATCTCAAAAGGTCCAATGTAACGTGGATTCAATTTACCGCGTTTTCCAAATCGCACAACTCCTTTCCAAGGAGATACCTTGAGTAGGACTCTGTCACCTACTTGAAACTCTAAAGGTTTTCGTCTATTGTCTGCATAACTCTTTTGTCGGTCTCGTGCCGTTTTCAATCGATTAAGCACTTGAGATATCTTGTCCGTTGTCTCTTGGACTATCTCAGGACCTGATAACTGTCTATCATCCAACTCTGCCCAACAAAGTGGGGATCGGCACTTGCGTCCGTACAACGCCTCAAAAGGTGCCATTTGGATGCTCGTATGATAACTATTGTTGTACGAGAATTCAGCTAAAGGAAGATGAACATCCCAGTTTCCTCCAAAATCAATTACGCAGGCTCGTAGCAAGTCCTCAAGAGTTTAAATGGTTCGCTCACTTTGACCATCAGTTTGTGGATGGTAGGTGATAACACGCAAAAAGTCATGTTTTTGTGTGCCATTATCTCACCATTTTAGCCCAATTATTAATGAAAACACTTAAATATGAACTTAAATGTCACATTTCATCATTAGGGCTAAAATATAGACGATGTTTCAAGATTCAACCAAAAAGACCTAAAAACGAGTAAAATAGAGCACAAACGGTTAACGAATCTTCCGTTCACGCATTTAAGCACAATTTAAGCTACACTTGGAATTATGACCTCTAACTTATGTCATTTTCTTCGTCAGGAAATTACGAAACCGTGAGCGCAAGAATCACTCAAAACGGATAAACGACGAAGAAGTTACGCTCGAACGAAGAAACGAAGAACCGAGGAATCAGCATACGGGAGAGCTAGACCGTATACGGCCAAACTAGACCGTATACGGCCTAGCACAGACCGTATACGGCCTAGCTAGACCGTATACGGCCTAGCACAACCGTATACGGTCTGTGTTCTCCCGTATTCACCCTATGCTCAACCGTATACACTCCAGTTCTCCCGTATTTGCCCTAGCTCAACCGTATCGTGCGTTTGGGCGATAAAAATCAGGTTTTTATTCAGGTTTGCAATACGGTTGTGCATTTGAAGATTTGGATACGGTCTACGGATACGGTTGTGCGAATTCTATATATAGAGGCTTCATTTCAACATTTCAACACACTTTTCTTTCACACTTCTCATCTCACACACACACTTTCTCTCTCTAGAATAAATTAGTTGGTAGTTAGTTTAGTTAATCTAGTAGGGTACGAGCTTTAAGCTCTTTTGTAACGGAGGTGCTCCGAGACTGCGGTGTCGCACGATTTGTAATAACGCTTTGTCAGGTTTTATTATAATCTCTATCTTGTTATTTTAAATAATGTTGTGCTGTTGCTATACTTGTTTAGAATTACTTGCTATGATTATTGCCATGCTTAGCTAAACAAATCTGTGTTTGCTATGATAGTTGCCATGCTAGGGTAGTTATACTTAAATCAAGCTGTTACTCTGTCCGTATGCTGTTGAAATATATTTGAATCTATGAATTGAATCTCAAATGTTTATCTATCCAACTTATGCTATGGTTAGTAACATCCTTCTAGGCTTGGCCAATTGCTAGTTGTATGCCGCTAATTATTCTGTGTCTGATGATCGTTGAACTCGACATGGCCGGTGTTCTCCTGGTTGAAATATTACCGGAGGGAGACGCGGAGCGTAGGATTAGAGATAGATTAGATTCAAGTCATTTAACGAGTGTCTTTGAGAGAACTTTCGGGACACTTGTGACTTAACCATGTACCCCGTCACTCTGCATAATTGATCCCTGCTATGCTGCCTTACTGCATGTTCTTGTTTGATTGTTGCTTAGGGTTTGCATGCTAGTATCTGTTATGCTGATTAGTTACATGATTAGGTTTTCGAATATTTATCAATTGCATACACCAGTTTAACATGCATAGAATAGTTAAAATGATTTATATGAAATAATGATGAACAATTTAATCAACCGTTAGACCAGATCATCCCAACTTGTTCCGGTAGGAAACCCCTGTTCATGTTTTTGTTTATTCAATAATTCATGCCATGATTCGGATATCTCAAATGTCCGAGATTGGGGAACAAGACTCGAGGATGGTTGTTGGTTAAATTGGTTGCTACATTTGGGACAACTTCCGGTGTAGTTTACATTCCATAACTGTTATCCATGTGACATGTTATTTATCTGATTGCGGACAACTCTACGTTAGATAGATAATAGGCTAGGAGTTATGGCTCATTAGGAAATATAGCTGTCATCTTAACTAAGGCTTTATCCCATTAACTACCCCTAAATAGCATGAGTAATTATCATAGTAAACACTCGCTTCACCTATAAGTTCTGGTTGCCACCTCCCCTCCACTTTACTTTATTTTAATTTAATTTTAGATAATTAGTAGTTAGTTAAAACCAAAACAAACCAAAAATCTCTTTTAAACCCCAGCTAAATCCACATAGATAACTGAAGTCCTAGATCCCATGCCCGTTGTAGTTTGAAGAACGACCCTAGGTCATACCTATCGCTGTACTCACCCATAGCTTTAGTATACTTAGGCCCAGCAAAACAAATTTTTAAAACCTCTGGTGGCCGTGCCCGGAGGAAGGTCCGCAACGACGCGAGTGAAATCGCAACCGACCTCTTGGCATCCATCAAGTCTTTTGGCGCCACTGCCGGGGACTACAACGACCGATTTAGGAATTTAGTTGTCTTAGTTATTTAGCGATCCTTTCGGAAGATCAACATCATCCGAAAGTTCCTTTTCTGTTCTTTCCTTTCCAAAACTCTCTTTTCTACCAAACCCGAACTTCAGCTATGACGAATCGTATTACTCTCGCCTCGACCTGCACACCATTACTGGAGGGAAGAGGAGGACCTATCGTGCTGCCCAACGAAAACTTTGAAATTAAGCCTAGCATTATCAAGTTACTCAAAACCTTCTGCCAATTTCACGGTTTTCCGCTCGATGATCCAAATTCACATTTGGATAGATTCATCAATCTTTCTGATTCCTGTGAGCAATTAGGGATTGCAAGAGAAGTCTCCCGACTAAATCTTTTTCCCTATTCTTTGTCTTCGCGTGCTCGAACCTGGTTTGATGAACTCGAACCCAATTCGATTCATACTTGGGAAGAGTTGGCTACTAAGTTTATGACTAAGTTTTTCCCTCCTTCCAAGCAAACCAAGCTCAAGGATGACATCATTAGTTTCCGACAAGAAACCAATGAATCATTATATCTAGCATGGGAACGATTTAAGAAGATGCTTAACAGATGTCCGAATCATCAAATGGGTAAGACGAACCTAATCTGCATATTCTACAATGGTCTGACTCCTCAGCACAAGTCAACCCTCGATGCTGCTTCTCAAGGAAATTTCATGTCACACACTTCTGAAGAAGCCTGGGAGCTAGTTGAGACGATAGCAATGCATCAACATGACTGGGAGTTTGGTGAACCGGCTAAGGAAGTAACTAGTACTTCAAGCCTATCCTTGGAAGCTCTGCAAACTCAAGTGGACAATCTCTCCAGAGTCTTCAAGGATCTTCAATCTTCTACACCTCAACCTCAAAAAGGTACGGAAGAAATTCTTGTCACTACTGTTAAAAACCCTGAATCGAACTTTCATTCTAAACCTTTCATTCAGCGGCCGACCAATAACCCACCTACTCAGTTTCTGCAACCTTTATCCTCTAATATGCCAGTTTCCCCCATGAATTCTCAACAACACTATAATGAAACTTTAACTAATTTCATGGTTGAACAAATGAACATAAACAAACAAGTAATAGATTTTCAAGATAAAATTGATGCTTTACTTAGAATATCAGAAGATTTGATCAAAAACCTGGAAGTTAGTCTTAAACAACTATTTTTAAAAGTTGAGAACCAAGGAGGAATCATGGTCATCACTAGAGGAGGTAAAGAAACCAGAAATGAGAAGTCCTCAGATAATTCTTCAAATCAACTTCCTATCTCTGAATCGACCACTGATCCAGTGCCTAGTGACACCCCTGTCAATGCACCAGATCTAGTATCACCTAAAGCCACAGAAATCATTCCACGAACTAGGATACCCTTCCCTGGTAGGCTTAAGAAAGAGAGGCAGGAAGCACAATTTGGGAAATATCTGGAAATGTTTAAAAGCTTGCACTTAAACGTTAGACTATTAGACGCTTTAGTAGAGATGCCTAGTTGTGCTAAGTTTTTCAAAGAACTCATTTCAAATAAAGAAAAATTAAGACAAATAGTTAGTTTACCCTTAGATGCTGAATGCTCAGCAATCATGTTACATGGCCTTCCACCTAAACTAGGAGATACTGGTCGTTTCACTATTCCCTGTTTTCTTCAAAACGTCCAAGTTAGTAACGCCTTAGCTGACCTAGGTGCTAGTGTCAATCTTATGCCTTACTCTCTCTATAAGAAACTAGGATTAGGTGAACTGCTACCCACTCGAATGACCATCCAATTAGCTGATAGATCAGTTAAACTCCCCCGAGGAATTGCTGAAGATATAATGGTCGGAGTCGGTAAATTTATCTTCCCAGTTGACTTCGTCATTATGGATATCGAGGAAGATGCCCACGTTCCCCTTATCCTTGGTAGACCTTTCCTAAACACTGCCAAGGCTGTGATAGATGTAAACGAAAAATCTTTAAAACTGAGGGTCGGAGCGGAGGAAGTCACCTTTAATATCGATAAGTTGATGAAGCATCCTATGGGAGAAGATCTTGGTCTTGTGGATGCCATGCAGGAAATATATGACGAGCATTTGGAAGAGATTCTAGCAATCAGCAGTAACGAACCCTTCTCCAGCACTGTCATCACCAAAAGAAGACTTTGCCCGGACGACATCGGACTCTGCTCAGCTATCTCTGACCAACCAGCACCTTCTGGAGAGCTGCTATTTCCCTTACCTGAAATGAAGAATCCTTTAGCACCGCCTAACTACTCTCCCACGAACAACTCCGTTGTTGCTGTTCCTTTAGGCGAAGGCATCCCTATCCCACTTTTAAGAAGAAATCAGTTTTTTCCGATACCCGAATCGTCTCCGTCTGTAGCTGAGATTCTCAAATCTTTCGAGGAGATGGATTCCGGTACTTTGCCACAACTATCTGAAGGTTGTGAAAAATCAAATCCAGAAATCACCATAAGTACTTCTTCTAAAGCTCAATTTCAGAAGTTCGCACTCACCGACAACAATGATGTCATCATCACTGAGGATAATGCAACTTCTTCATCATCTACCTGCAAATACGAGTTAAAGAAGAACACGCTTTCCAATGAGACAGAACTAGTAGAAATAGCATCAGCCACTACAGCCGATTCATCTCCAGAAGAATCAGAGTTCCAAAAGGAGTATGACGAATTACAAAGAGACGAGATCACTCGAATGAAACCCTCTATCGAAGAACCGCCAGAATTGGAGCTGAAGGAATTACCCTCTCACTTGGAATATGCTTTTCTCGAAGGAACCTCACATCTACCTGTCATAATTGCCAAAGGTCTTTCACCCAAAGAGAAAGCAAGACTTATCCAGGTCTTGAAGTCACACAAGAAGGCGATTGCATGGAAGATCTCTGATATACAAGGGATCAGTCCAAATTACTGCACGCACATGATACTCATGGAAAACGACTTCAAACCTTCCATACAAAGACAGAGGAGAGTAAACCCGAAGATTCAAGACGTGGTCAAGAAAGAGGTTATCAAACTCTTGGATGCTGGCTTGATCTATCCTATCTCAGATTCCCCATGGGTCAGCCCAGTTCAGGTTGTCCCAAAGAAAGGAGGAATGACGGTTATCGCTAACGAAAATAATGAACTAATTCCTACACGAACCGTCACCGCCTGGAGGGTATGTATCGACTACAGGAAATTAAATGAAGCCACCCGGAAAGATCACTTCCCTCTGCCGTTCATCGATCAGATGTTGGAAAGATTATCGGGGAATGAATATTACTGCTTCCTCGATGGTTTCTCCGGCTATTTTCAGATTCCTCTCGATCCAAAGGACCAAGAAAAGACGACATTCACATGTCCATATGGTACATTTGCCTACCGCCGCATGCCATTCGGCTTATGCAATGCGCCTGCAACATTTCAAAGGTGTATGGTGGCAATATTCCATGACATGATTGAACAGTGTATGGAGGTATTCATGGATGACTTCTCAGTCTTCGGTGATTCCTTCACATCTTGTCTTTCCAACCTTGAAAGGATGCTAGCCCGATGCGAAGAATCAAATCTTGTCTTAAACTGGGAAAAGTGCCACTTTATGGTGAAAGAAGGAATAGTTCTTGGACATCGAATATCAAAATCTGGAATCGAAGTTGACAAAGCCAAAGTTGAGACTATTGCCAAACTTCCGCCACCTACTTCTGTTAAAGCCATTCGCAGTTTTCTAGGTCACGCCGGATTCTACCGTAGCTTTATTAAGGATTTCTCTAAGATCTCTCGACCTATGACACACCTTCTCGAGAAGGATACTCCGTTTGTCTTTTCAGATGACTGTCTTAAAGCTTTCAACATTTTGAAGGATCAGCTCACGCATGCACCGATCATGGTCGCCCCCGATTGGAGTCTTCCGTTTGAGATCATGTGCGATGCTAGTGACTTCGCTGTTGGAGCTGTCTTAGGGCAAAGGAAGGAGAAGCAGTTTCAGCCAATCTACTACGCCAGCAAGACACTCACTGATGCACAAGAGAATTACACCACAACAGAGAAAGAGCTTCTTACGGTAGTATTCGCTTTTGATAAATTTCGTTCTTATTTAATATTGTCCAAAACTATTGTCTATACAGATCACTCAGCCTTGAAGTATCTCTTCAAAAAGCAAGACGCTAAACCAAGACTGCTTAGATGGATTCTCCTCCTCCAAGAATTTGACATAGAAATCAAGGATAAAAAGGGAGCCGAGAATGTCGCAGCAGATCATCTTAGTCGATTGGAAAATCCGTCGATGGAGAAGCTTGATAAGAGAGAGATTCAAGACCAGTTTCCTGAAGAACAACTCATGAACATCGGAGGATACCAAAAGGGATCTCAATTCGCGTACAACCCTTGGTATGCTGACTACGCAAATTATCTGGTTGGAGGAATTGTGCCAAAAGGAATGCCCACCTCTAGAAAACGCAAATTCTTTAGAGACGTAAAGAACTACTATTGGGACGATCCATACTTATTCAAAGTATGCCCGGACCAAATCATCAGAAGATACGCAGACGAGAGGGAGGCAAGGAACATTCTTCACCAAAGTCATCACGGACCAACTGGAGGACATCATGGAGCAAATATGACCGCAAGGAAGGTATACGATTCCGGATTCTATTGGCCATCTATATTCAGAGACGCTCACGACTTGGTAAAACGTTGTGATGCTTGCCAAAGGTTTGGAAGTATCTCACGGAGGAGTGAAATGCCACTTACTAACATCCAGGCTTGCGAGATCTTTGATATATGGGGGTTGGATTTTATGGGACCATTCCCAAAATCATATGGGAAAGAGTATATTCTGGTTGCTGTCGACTACGTCTCCAGATGGGCCGAAGCTCAAGCATTTCCTACAAATGATTCCCGAGTAGTGGTGAAATTCTTAAAGCAGCTCTTCTCACGTTTCGGTACTCCAAAAGCGATCATTAGTGATCGGGGCACGCACTTCTGTAATGCTCAGTTTATGAGGACATTACAGTATTATGGTGTCACCCATAAGACCTCTACGGCTTACCACCCGCAGACGAATGGGCAAGCTGAAGTGACGAATCGAGCGCTCAAGAGAATTTTAGAACGAACCGTGGTTAATCATAGGGAAAGATGGGCTGAAAAATTAGACGATGCTCTGTGGGCGTTCAGAACAGCATATAAATCACCACTAGGAACCACACCCTACAGACTAGTCTACGGAAAAGCGTGTCATCTGCCGATAGAGTTGGAGTATAAAGCTCACTGGGCGCTGAGAGAGTGTGATTTAGACCCTTCTGCGATTGGATCACATCGGAAAATGCAACTGAATGAACTAGCCGAATTAAGAGACCAAGCATATGATAGCTCTCTGCACTTCAAAGAACGAACAAAGAATACTCACGACGCTAAACTCAAATATTCTAAGTTAAAGCCCGGAGACAAAGTTCTTCTCTTCAATTCGCGCTTCAAGAAATTCTCCGGCAAATTCAGATCAAGGTGGAGCGGACCATTTGTTGTATCAAAAGTCTATACCTTCGGAGCGGTTGAACTAGAAGCCCCGGACGGTAATTTTAAAGTCAATGGCCATCGCTTAAAGCACTACATCGAAGATTTCCCCTCTGGTGAGGAAGTCTATATCTTTGAACCACCTTGAGCCGACTATTAGGTACAAAGAGTCAAGCTAGAGACTCTCTAAACAAGCGCTCTTGGGAGGCACCCCATTGCTTATCTTATTTTATTTTATTTTATTTCTTAGTTATTTTTGCTTTAGTATTATCATCCCTAAACTAATGATGCAGGATAACCCAAATATCTGATGATGCCACACTCCTACATATACATCAGATAAGTTTTATTCATAGTATACAAATGTGAATGAACAGATGACCTCACAAAGCTTTAACATTTAAAACAAACATTTCTTGAAGTCATCTGATTATTTTGCATTTGTATACCCATTTAAAACTATAAGATTACCTGTTTATCTTTATGTTTCAGGATGGACGCTTCAGCCGAGACTTCAGGACAAGCTACTCAGAAACAACAGAGGAAGAGAACCCGCAGAGGAAAAAGAAAGAAGACGACCACCACTACTGATGAGCATGCTCCGACTGCTCCTGTATCTGCCCCACTTTTTGACTTTGGAGTTACCCCCTCAGACCCAAGGGTGATTTGGGCGATGCTCAGTGAGCTTTCGATTCAGCGTAGCTCTCAGTCTGAAATCAGAGAGGTGACGGGACTACCAAGACTCGCCGACCAGCCGTATCAGCTTGGTCAGGGTCCTGGGCCAGCTCTCCTACCTTGGTCCTTCTTCCCAGCTGCCCCAACACAGACTGTTCCTCCCACTGCTGTTGCTCCTTCTAGGACACCTCGGATTCCCGCTGATGCATCCATGATGTCTGATCGCACTGTTGCCTTATCACTCACTTCAGATCCTGATCCTGAAGCACTTGCAGCATTTGATCCAGACATGGATGATTTACTAGACGATCTCTAGTTTATTTTATTTATCTTTATTTATCGTTAGAACTGTTGTGTTGTTGAACTGATGATTATGATGGTATTTTATGATATTGCAGACCTTATCTTCGTAGGAATTGGATGAGCTTTGAAAAGAGTCTGGTCCTCACAATCCAGCAAATTATTTACACCAACCCTACACGAATCTGGTCAGATATCCAGTGCCCACTGTCCGTAGGGAAGTATCTCTCCTAAACCCGTTCTTCCTATTTTAATATAACTTCGATATACCTATTGACCACTTAAATCTCTAAGTGTGGGATCCCCCTCGCTTATAACTTTTAAATTCACATTTTTCCTAAACCAAAACCCTAAGTGTGGGATTTTCTCCCTACTTAGTGTAGAAACATTGGGGACAATGTTTATTTCTAAGTGTGGGATAGCGGTATATCTCTCGTCTGTCAAAATATCCGTTTAAGTTGATCTAGAAACATGCTAGTCCTCTAAATAAATTTTCAACCCTTATTTTGCCAAAATTTTCAAAAATTTTAAACTTTTCTGAGTCATAAAGTAAGATGAAGTACAGATTTTTTTTACAAGTATGTCAAAAGTTGGTAAATATGAGATCGAAATCATGTCGGATTCTAAACAATTTAAGATGAGGATCTAAGAGGGGCATCGCACGACTGGACACATATAACCCATTTTTGCGGTGAGGAATTTGAGCCTTATAAGCATTCATTTTAAATGCTTCACTGTTCGTTTGTTGTGTGTGACCGGTGCACGCATTTCTGAATTAGAACTTGCCCCAGGTATACATTTCGAGATCACATTGACAGGTGTCATACGTGACATAGGTACGATTAGAGGACCTTGACATTCCTTAGGATTTAAACCCCTTTTCACATATCTTTTCAAGTCCAAAACCCTTCCAACACTCAATTTTAGTGTTGATGATCCGCTTAGAAAACCCTGTTGAGCCTTAGCCTTTTCATTTCTTTCAACCCATATTATTAAACCCATTTATTCCCTTACCTACCAAAAACTTATCTTAGAATTTTTAAATCTTTTTGAAAAACGATATTTAGTTATTCCTTTTTGCTTTCACTCCAAAAATCACAAATAATGTTTACTAAAACTTCTCGTGTGCGTTGTATTGATCTATACTAAAGAATCGAGAGTCATGTGGTGCGAAAAATTGGCACCAAAGTAAACTCAAAAAAATCATCAAAGGATTGAAAAAATGAAAATAAGAAGGGATCTCAAGAAGGGAAATAAAAGAAAATCCCTTAGAAGTTTCCTGGCCAGAAAAATCTAAGCCCAAAAAAAAATATATATATATATATATATATATATATATATATATATATATATATATATATATATATATATATATATATATATATATATATATATATATATATATATAGAAATAGAAAAGCAAAAGAAAAAGAAAGAAAATAGCTAAAATAAAGCTAAGTACTTTTACTCTTTCGAAAACTCGATTCTTCAAAAAAATATCATTCCGTGTGTTTTCAAAGGATAGAAGTCAAAATAGCTATCTTATCCCCTAAAAGTGTTATCCGTTTCCGTTTTCATTAAAAATGATATCTAGATAGAGTTTTTCTCGAAAATTTAGAAGTCCCAAGATAAGTAAACACCCTTAAAACCTAGATACCCCCAATCTATCCATACCCTTTAAAAACCCACACCAAACACTACAACCCATTTGAATGTCCTGGGATAATCAGTACCGTTCCTCTCTAAGTGATGAAGATCTGATCCTCGGGCAAGCCTATGACGACGAGTGCTGCACGTCTGGTATTTGAGCGATTTTTCATTTGGCTTAGGATAATAGGAACCCCGATACACTTTGAGTGAATTGAGTGACCACCAGTGAGATCGCCCAGTCGTGTATATTCCACAAATTTGAGAATTGAAAGTTTGCCTAAGTGAATCATCTTGAAAACCTTTAGATACTTCATATGAACACCTCTTATTTATCTGACAGGCGAATACTTGTTTTCAATCTGTATGAATTCTTCTTTGTGGGTCAAAATCAAAAACCTTTTTGCATGAAAAATTTTTGGCGGTAAGAAGGGAAGTTTGCTTGAGGACAAGCAATTGTCTAAGTGTGGGATATTTGATAACACGCAAAAAGTCATGTTTTTGTGTGCCATTATCTCACCATTTTAGCCCAATTATTAATGAAAACACTTAAATATGAACTTAAACGTCACATTTCATCATTAGGGCTAAAATATAGACGATGTTTCAAGATTCAACCAAAAAGACCTAAAAACGAGTAAAATAGAGCACAAACGGTTAACGAATCTTCCGTTCACGCATTTAAGCACAATTTAAGCTACACTTGGAATTATGACCTCTAACTTATGTCATTTTCTTTGTCAGGAAATTACGAAACCGTGAGCGCGAGAATCACTCAAAACGGATAAACGACGAAGAAGTTACGCTCGAACGAAGAAACGAAGAACCGAGGAATCAGCATACGGGAGAGCTAGACCGTATACGGCCAAACTAGACTGTATACGGCCTAGTACAGACCGTATACGGCCTAGCTAGACCGTATACGGCCTAGCACAACCGTATACGGTCTGTGTTCTCCCGTATTCACCCTATGCTCAACCGTATACACTCCAGTTCTCCCGTATTTGCCCTAGCTCAACCGTATCGTGCGTTTGGGCGATAAAAATCAGGTTTTTATTCGGGTTTGCAATACGGTTGTGCATTTGAAGATTTGGATACGGTCTACGGATACGGTTGTGCGAATTCTATATATAGAGGCTTCATTTCAACATTTCAACACACTTTTCTTTCACACTTCTCATCTCACACACACACTTTCGCTCTCTAGAATAAATTAGTTGGTAGTTAGTTTAGTTAATCTAGTAGGGTACGAGCTTTAAGCTCTTTTGTAACGGAGGTGCTCCGAGACTGCGGTGTCGCACGATTTGTAATAACGCTTTGTCAGGTTTTATTATAATCTCTATCTTGTTATTTTAAATAATGTTGTGCTGTTGCTATACTTGTTTAGAATTACTTGCTATGATTATTGCCATGCTTAGCTAAACAAATCTGTGTTTGCTATGATAGTTGCCATGCTAGGGTAGTTATACTTAAATCAAGTTGTTACTCTGTCCGTATGCTGTTGAAATATATTTGAATCTATGAATTGAATCTCAAATGTTTATCTATCCAACTTATGCTGTGGTTAGTAACATCCTTCTAGGCTTGGCCAATTGCTAGTTGTATGCCGCTAATTATTCTGTGTCTGATGATCGTTGAACTCGACATGGCCGGTGTTCTCCTGGTTGAAATATTACCGGAGGGAGACGCGGAGCGTAGGATTAGAGATAGATTAGATTCAAGTCATTTAACGAGTGTCTTTGAGAGAACTTTCGGGACACTTGTGACTTAACCATGTACCCCGTCACTCTGCATAATTGATCCCTGCTATGCTGCCTTACTGCATGTTCTTGTTTGATTGTTGCTTAGGGTTTGCATGCTAGTATCTGTTATGCTGATTAGTTACATGATTAGGTTTTCGAATATTTATCAATTGCATACACCAGTTTAACATCCATAGAATAGTTAAAATGATTTATATGAAATAATGATGAACAATTTAATCAACCGTTAGACCAGATCATCCCAACTTGTTCCGGTAGGAAACCCCTGTTCATGTTTTTGTTTATTCAACAATTCATGCCATGATTCGGATATCTCAAATGTCCGAGATTGGGGAACAAGACTCGAGGATGGTTGTTGGTTAAATTGGTTGCTACATTTGGGACAACTTCCGGTGTAGTTTACATTCCATAACTGTTATCCATGTGACATGTTATTTATCTGATTGCGGACAACTCTACGTTAGATAGATAATAGGCTAGGAGTTATGGCTCATTAGGAAATATAGCTGTCATCTTAACTAAGGCTTTATCCCATTAACTACCCCTAAATAGCATGAGTAATTATCATAGTAAACACTCGCTTCACCTATAAGTTCTCGTTGCCACCTCCCCTCCACTTTACTTTATTTTAATTTAATTTTAGATAATTAGTAGTTAGTTAAAACCAAAACAAACCAAAAATCTCTTTTAAACCCCAGCTAAATCCACATAGATAACTGAAGTCCTAGATCCCATGCCCGTTGTAGTTTGAAGAACGACCCTAGGTCATACCTATCGCTGTACTCACCCATAGCTTTAGTATACTTAGGCCCAGCAAAACAAATTTTTAAAACCTCTGGTGGCCGTGCCCGGAGGAAGGTCCGCAACGACGCGAGTGAAATCGCAACCGACCTCTTGGCATCCATCAGTAGGCGGTACTCATGTCGAGTCTAGTGCCTAAAGCTTGTTGCAGTGTTTGCCAAAAGCGAGAGGTGAAACGTGCATCTCTATCAGAGATGATAGATAATGGAACTCCATGTCTAGAAACAACTTCTTTTATGTAGATTCTAGCCAGCTTTTCCATCTTATCTGTCTCTTTGATGGCTAGAAAGTGAGATGATTTTGTCAGTCGGTCGACAATCACCCATATGGAGTCCATCCCGGATGATCTTTTCGGTAGCTTCGTGATGAAATCCATCGTGATGTGTTCCCATTTCCATTTAGGCAACTCAGTTTGTTGCAAAAGCCCGGACGGCTTTTGGTACTCAGTCTTAACTTTTGCACAAGTCAGACATCTACTAACATAGGTGGCAATGTCTCTTTTCATGCCAGGCCACCAGTAAAATCCTTTCAGATCGTGGTACATCTTATCAGCACCAGGATGTATCGAGTAATTGGACTTATGAGCTTCGTCCAATACCAGGCTACGTAGCTCATCAACACAAGGAATCCAAATTCGATTCATAAAGTATAATACTCCATTTTCCTTAGACTCCAGTTGTTTCTCCATCCCTTTGAGGGATTCGTCCTTCATACGTTCTGGAGTAAAGGCTGCTTGTTGAGCATCGCGAATTTGGGAAATCAGATCCAAGTGGATTGTCAGTCCTAAGGCTCGAACTCTTCGAGGTTTCAACCTTTCCTTACGACTCAAGGCATCCGCTACTACATTTGCTTTGCCTGGATGGTACTTGATTTCACAGTCGTAATCATTCAACAGTTCAACCCAACGTCTTTGTCTCATGTTGAGTTCTTTCTGATCAAATATATGTTGGAGACTTTTGTGATCAGTAAAGATTGTACACTTCGTACCGTATAGGTAGTGTCTCCAAATCTTAAGGGCACAAATGACTGCTCCTAGCTCTAAGTCATGCGTCGTATAGTTCTTCTCGTGAATCTTCAATTGACGAGACGCGTAAGCAATGACTTTGTCGTTTTGCATTAACACGCAACCTAATCCTTGATGTGAGGCATCACAGTAGACAACAAAGTTTTCTACTCCTTCTGGCAAGGACAGGATAGGTGCGGTGCTCAATTTCTCTTTCAGCAGTTGAAAAGCATTCTCTTGCTTCTCGCCCCAATCAAACTTCTTGTCTTTTTGCGTTAGGGCGGTAATTGGTTGAGCTATCTTCGAGAAATTCTCGATGAATCTTCGGTAGTAAACGGCTAGCCCAAGGAATTGTCGTATCTCCGTTGGAGTCTTTGGGGCTTCCCAATTCTTAATCGCCTCAATTTTGGATGGGTCTACGTGAATTCCTTTGCTATTGATCACATGACCAAGGAAATGAACCTCACGCATCCAAAACTCGCATTTAGAGAACTTTACATAAAGCTTCTCTTTCTCCAGTAATTCAAGAATCAGCCTCAGATGTTGTTCATGATCTTCCTTCGTTCGCGAGTATATCAAGATATCGTCAATGAACACGATGACGAACTTATCAAGGTAAGGTTTACATACTCTATTCATTAGATCCATGAACACTGCTGGCGCATTCGTTAGCCCAAACGGCATAACCAGGAACTCGTAATGACCATATCGAGTCCTAAATGCAGTCTTAGGGATATCTTCATCCCGTACCTTCAGTTGATGGTAACCCGATCTCAAGTCAATCTTTGAGTAATAACTTGACCCTTGCAGCTGGTCAAACAAATCGTCGATGCGTGGCAATGGGTATCGGTTCTTGATGGTAACTTTGTTCAGTTCTCTATAATCGATACACATCCGCATTGATCCATCCTTCTTTTTGACAAACAAAACCGGAGTTCCCCACGGTGAAAAGCTTGGTCGGATGAATCCTAAATCCAACAGTTCCTGTAACTGTGCAGACAGTTCCTGCATTTCTGATGGAGCTAGACGGTAAGGCGCACGAGCAATTGGTGCAGCTCCCGGCACTAGGTCGATATGAAATTCAACCTGCCGTGGAGGTGGTAACCCTGGTAACTCGTCAGGAAATACTCCTGGGTAGTCGCGTACTACGGCCACGTCGTCTAAGCGTCGCTCCTCGGGTTTCTTATCCACAACATGTACCAAAAATGCTTGGTACCCTTTTCGTAGATACTTATTTGCCTTCATGCATGTAATCGTTTTCACCGCACGATTACTCTTTTCTCCTTGAACCATCAACATTTCTCCTGACGGTAAAGGTAACCGTACAATCTTCTCATGACAGATGATCTCTGCGCGGTTTAGTGACAACCAATCCATACCAACCACTATATCGAAGCTCCCTAACTCTACCGGTAGTAAGTCTATTTTGAAAGAATGACCTTCTAATGTTAAGGAACATCCTGGTACTATTTCTCCTGATTCAATCAACTTACCATCGGCTAGCTCTACAGTATATTTGTTATCTAGCTTAAGGGATTCGATCTCTAATAGTGGTCTAAACTCAGTGGACACAAAGCTTAAATCAGCACCGAAATCAAATAACACAGAAGCAAAGTGGTTGTTTACAAGAAACGTACCAGTGACTGTGTTAGGATCCTGACGTGCCTCTGGTGCTCCTAACATGAACACGCGTCCACGAGCTGGTTGATTGTTGTTGTTGGCTCGGTTATTGTTGCTTCCACGGTTGTTTCCATTGTTGTTGCGGTTACGAGCGTTGTTGGCGTTACGGTTTTGATTATTGAGTCGAGGGCATCGGTTTCGATAATGCCTTGTGTCGCCACATTCAAAACAACCCTGGTTTTGGCGAGCAGTGTTTCCCTTAGGGGTAGGGTTAACCTTACAGTTTTGGGTTTTGTGACCCCATCCCTTACAGCTGTCGCAAAACCAACATTCACCCTCATGGTGTTTGCTACACTTATCACACTTAGGTTTGTTACCCAAGTATGGCTTTGGTTCCACAATGGTGGCAGCGTAAGACTTAGGATTTCCAGATCCTTTCTTGTTGGATTGACCCTGACGGTCATTCCATTTACGCTTCTTACCTCCAGAACTACCAGCTTCAGCACTGCTCGGCTCAACCTTGGCCGGCACAGTTTTCTATGTCAACGTCCCCATTCTAACTGCTTCATCAGTCAAACTCTGCGCTAGGGTAACAGCGCTCCTGAAGGTGTCAGGTTTGGAGGACGTAACTAAACTCCTGATATGTGATGCCAGTCCATACACATAGCGTTCAATACGCTTGTACTCAGGTGTTACCATATGTGGCACAAGACGAGCTAGTTCTTGGAACCTGGTTGTATAACTAGTGATATCAGCACCAATCATAGCAATGTTCCACAGCTCAGTCTCAATTTTATGCATCTCACTTCGAGGGTAGAATTCTTCCATCATCATATGCTTCAATGTTTCCCATGTCATGGAATAAGCAGCTGGTCGTCCCATCGACTGGACTTGACTGTTCCACCAAGTCAAAGCTTTATCAGCTAGAGTGCAGGCGACATATTTCACCGCAGTGTCTGGTAGACAATCACTGATGTCCAACACAGAATCCATCTTTTCTATCCAGTGTATAATACCAATAGCACCTTCAGTGCCACAGAAAGGAGGTGGTTTACAAGCCTGAAATGTCTTATATGAACACCCTCGGCGAGTATTCACAATAGTCTCAGCATTAACAGGGGTCGATCCACTGTTATTAATCCCATTCTCACGGTTTCGACTTGCCTCATACTCGGCAATACCTTCAGCTATGCATCTAGCTATCAACTGCTCAGTAGTTTCCTCAGTGTTAGGGGGTGGAATGGTTTCAGATGTAGGGGGTACAGTTGTCTTCTGACTGTTCCTAGTAATTCGTCGTTTTGGCGGCATAGTTCAGTTCTGCGATGAATAAAATGCAGAAGTCAATGCCAAAATAATGAATGTGATGAACAAGATTTCACATTGTCTATCAAATGAATAGTATGGAGAATTTGAAAGAATAAGGTTTCACATTGCATGTCGCACGACTTTGAAACACCCATATGTACTTTGTACAATATAATCACGTTGGCCAGGCGTCATTATATAATGCTAAATACATATTTCTTTTCATCATCGATCAAGCGAAAACAATGTTTTAGGGAATTCAAGATAAAATCAATAATTCAAAGTGTAGTAGGTTTTCAAAGTTTGCAGGGAATGGTTTCAAACAATTATCACGTGGTAAATTTTCTATCACATGTATATATAGAAATGAATATAATTCGCACGAAATTTCGAATCGAACCTAAGTTATAATATACATTAATTGAAACATTCTTACATCGTTTCATACAAAACTTGATGATATCTTCTATATCCATCAAGAGTGGTTTCCAATACAACACGAGTTGCTACAGTACTAATTAGACTAAACTTAGCTATACCTAGATCTTAACAAAATAGTTATATTCCTACGACAGTTCTTCATCAGTTCATTATTAAGCTATCTTTAGCTATGTTCTCTGTCATAGTGTATATCTTTCACTTTTACTCCTGAATCAGATTGGGAGAGAAGTAGCGTGTCTCCAGCATAGTTTTGTATCGCAGAGTCGGATAATAGCCCAGATCATTCTCAGTTGAGCATTTGCACAAACGTTTGATCCAAGACTTAACTCTTTTCTTGCGATTACTAGCCACTTTCTTCCAGAAGCGTATTTTATCCTTAACTCGGACAATCATAGGCCTCTTTAGGATTCTCAATTCTAGCTCATGGTTCCTACATTTTAACACAAGCTCCCAATTTTGACCATCCAATCTTTCAGCCTGATCTCGTAGTCTTTCGTACTCCTCTATGTTGACCATGCCGAATTGGTGGTTTTCAATTTCTTCTTCCACAAGTTCCACTATCGGAATTGTTTCGGTATCGACATATACATATTGTATCTGCTCGTCGATGGTTATGTCCTCATCTGATGAGTATTCACTTATGACAGGTTCTGCCATTTTTCCAGTTTCAAGAGATCTATAGGTTACAAGGACATATTTCAGTATCCACAGTTATGTAGTCTCTATTGTCAATATATAATCCAATCACAACGCACAGTAACATAAACAATAATAATAAACCAAATACATATGTCATATCATATAAATGATCATAGTTAATTCAAAAGTTTTTATATAAAACATGATGGATCTATCCTAGATATCCATCGATCCAAAGACTAATCAAAGCATGACGGGTCTATCTACACACCGTCGATCCAAATGATATACAAAACATGACAGGTCTGTCTATACCCGTCGAACCAAAGTCCCAAGTATAATACATAGTATATATAATCCTAAGTAGGCACAACCCGCCCTACATAGGTCTAACTGAAATACGGTAGAAATGAGGACAGCCATCACCACACAAGCACCAACCACAAGCCCTGCAATCCTAACACGTCTCTCAAGTGTCCTCACACGAGCACGTGCGGACTCAGCTATCTCCTGGGTAGTAAACACATGGTTCAACAGAAAGTGATGACGCTCATGCATACCAGCCATGTCCCCACACAGACGGGAGACCTCATCCTGTACCTGTCCAAGGTGAGAACCCCTGCTAGAAGTAATACAGAACAATGTACGCATAACAGCAACTAATGTAGGAAGAGTCTGCTCTATCGGCTCTCCAGTGGTAGGCAGTGGTGCTGGGGGTCGTGAGGACTCTCCTGTCTCAAATGTGGAGGGAAAACCCTCTAATGACCTCTAATGCCTCAACATAGGAGTCATCCACTCTAGATGAGCAAACCTGGGTGCCCTCTGTGGAGACTCAACAGACTCGTCCGCTGGTGCTAACGGACCAATAGGAAGATCTCTGACACACATCCTCGGTGTCCTCCTATACACAGGCCTGCGAGAAGTCTCAGCAGCCTGGTGGTGAATACCTGTAGTAGTAGGGATAACCTCCTGTGCTGTCGGTGGTGGCGCAATGTAAGCGTCACTAGTGTCATCGGACATGTCTCTCAACTGAACAGATGACTCATCCCCTACAGTGATCGCGGGACCCTCAAAAGTAGCCTCGGTCGGCTCCTCATCCGAAGCATAAACATGGTAAAGTGATTGACTAGACATACTGTGACAAGGGAAATTGTGTGTGACGTGTCAGTCGTATGTTAGATGTATGCAAACGTATGTATGTATGAATGCATGAATGTTCTAGCCAAGGCTATAGTCTAGGTCTCTAAGGTTTTCAGTCACCTAATGACTTCTAGTTCGCTATAACCAATGGCTCTGATACCAAGTCTGTCACACCCCCCAAATCGGTAATTGTGTTTATTTAATGTTTAGCGGAAGCAAGTAATAATTGGCGGAAGCATTATGTGTAAACAGTTTAACAACGGGGGTGATGACGTTACAATTGTGCATTCATCGTATCAGAGCATATGATCATACAGAACATATTATATAAAGGATGCCAATTTAAAATAGTTATTACAAAAGTAATACGACTATGTAAGTCGTACAGTAGTAATAAAGTTTAAAACATTTAAGTTTTACAATACATATGTTAAGGTAAGATTTCATAAGTATAACTGCAATGTCTGCAGTAATACAGAGGAAATCCTCAAAAGCTGTCCCAAAATATATGGCATCCTAAGTAGTCCAGGGTTGTCCATCCTGAATGCATGCGATCCTTACTTACGTAGCTAATTTCCTGTAAAACATAGAAAGAAAGCCGTCAACAAATATGTTGAGTGAATTCACAGGTTTTGTATAAATGTGTGGTATGTTAAACCATTTATGTTAAGTTATTGAAATGTTATTCAATAAATAAATGTTTGCAGGTTTTGCAATTTATCAGATTGTAGGGATAGTTACCCAAAAATATAGTTTTATGCAGGTTGTTGCCCAAAATGTATGTCTGGTGGTTCACCAGTATATAAATATAACCAGTAAGTATACTGGTATAAAACAGTTGTAGGATAAGTTCATCCTAGATAGTAAGTGGGAATGCTTAGACTCTAATCCCCTGAAAGGTGAGCTAAACCTCGCAGGTTAAAGTAACGCGACCTAACCCTATAACCAAACCACAACCAGAACTTATGTTGTTTGCCTGAAGGACAGTTAAGTATACGCTCCATCCGCAGGAGGGTCGTCACGGCAATAGTACTATTCGTATACTCAGTGGCTAGAGTCACCTAGCTAATGGTTATAGTTTGCATGACATAAGGTCTTTCATGCACACATCTCAAGTCTGGTCCGTACTAGGATTTGTTGTCTAATTCCCAAAACAGTTGTGAAATAGTATTTCATATAAACAGTTGTATAAAGCAATAAAGCATTTATATCATTTGCTGCATGTGTTTAGCATGCAGTTTCTATGTTTACACCCCTATGTTTAAAAGCATAAAACATTTGCAAAGTAGGGGCTGTGAACTCACTGTAGTTTTGCTCGGTATGAAAGCTAGCAGCCAAACAGATAATTGCCCAAGGTATATTAACCTATATACAATAAATATATTAACATAAGTACGTTTGATTTGTTTCAATCATTTATGTTAACAGTTTGTTGGTTTGAAGAAATGGTTAATTTCTTAAGAATATAAGTTGTTAACTTTATTAGTGACATATCGTTGAAACATTATTATTATTCCTCAAATCGTATACTTGTTAAGCGTACAAACCATTATGTAATTGTCTATTTAACGGAAGGTCGTTTTGTTTTCATTTGTACATATACTTTGTATATAGTTGTACATATAATTTGATCATTGTCCCATTATCATTGTTTGTACGTATATTTGTTTTACATATGTATACGTATGTAAATATACTTGTTGTACATTATTAAGTTGTACGTTTGTTAAACGTGTAATCCATTTGCATATATATATATATATATATATATATATATATATATATATATATATATGAATATATATTTCTTAAGTGTCGTATGTATATATATTTAATCAATACGTTGTTTTGTATTTAAAACGTGTCGAGTTTTATTTGTTATATAAAACTTGATAATATATTTATTCCGTTTAATAAATATCATTTGTCTTTAATATTGTTACGTTTGTTTAATAAGTGTTAAAAAGTTTAAATGTCCCGATTGTGTAATCGTATCCAAATCGTATAATTTACAAAGTTCGTATATATATATATATATATATATATATATATATATATATATATATACGTCACGTATCGTTTGTTCGTACGAAATAAATAAGTCCAAAGTCCGTGTCTCTGATATATCACATTATTGTTTTTATTAATGGTTTACAATGTCTCGTAAATGTATCGTATAAATGGAATCGTTAACGGAATCGTTTGTTGTTTAAAAAAAATAAAAGTCAAAGTGTTGACCAGACACGGGAATCCGCCGGATTCTATTTGAATCCGCCGGATTCAAGTACCAAATCGGAATACGCCGGATTCGAGTGAATCCGCCGTATTCAATCAAGTTCGGGGGAATCCGCCGTATTCAATCGAATACGCCGGATTCGTTTGTGTTCATCAGGCAATTCGTGTGAAGGTTTGGGAATACGCCGGATTCATTTGAATCCGCCGTATTCATCCGTGTCTTTTACTCGTTCATCGTTTTAGCCGAAGATTTGTGTGCGGGTCGGACACGAGAATCCGCCGGATTCCCTTGAATCCGCCGGATTCGTTTGGTTTTCGTTGGGAATACGCCGGATTCAAAGGAATCCGCCGTATTCGTGGCTCGTTTCAGTCCCCTGTTCGCGACTGTTAATATATATGCACGGTTTTATTTGGCTCAAATCCTTTACACTATGTTACCAAATGTTTCTAACAAGTTTATATGTCGTTTTTATAAGTTATTACTCCATTTTAACAAGTTTTTATATAACGATTTTGGTTTTGTAGTTTTGGGTTTTATAAACTCATTTTCAAGAATAATCACATATCATCATCATATTGTTGTTATATACTTAGATTATGATATGTATACAAGTTATATAACGAATTTGAAGTAAAGAAATTAAAGATTTGAGATTCTCTTACAAAGTGAAAATGGTGAGGATGATGATGAACGGACGATGATGATGATGATCTTGGTGATGCCCTTGCTTCCTGATGTTGTTGTTGTTAAGATGATCAAAGAAGAAGATGAAGATTTTTGAAGTGTAAATTATTGAGGTGTGTGTGTGTTTGGAAAGATCACAGAGAGAACGGAGGGAGTATGGTTTTAAAATAACCATGCCTCTGCATTATTGAAGTTAGGTGCCAAATTTTGGCACCTCAATTTCGAGTACGGGTATAATTTTAGCAATATAAAAATTAACAATTTATATTTTTATTTTGTAGGTGTTCTCCTGGTTCGTTATTTGTAATCAGAATAATGACGTTATCATTATTTTAATTAGTTGTACAATTTTGTACATTTTACTGCGCGTATATAATAGAGCGCCAAATTTCAGTAAATTTTCAATTTCATATTTTGAAGTAATGTTCTAACTTCTTCCAAACGAATGAGAAAATTGGAATTTTTATGATTCGACCTTTTATGTGTGTTTTAAAATTGTTTCTGTTCGTGTTATAATACGTTTTATGTTAAACGTATATTTAGACTATTTTATCTATTCGTTATAGATATATAAATACTCGTAATTAATAATTGAATTATTAATAACTTTTGTGTCACAAACTTTTGTTATTTATTTTTGTCGAGTTCGTTCCGATATATTTGTACGTAACTTTAAATACTTACGTATTACTTATTACTTTTTGTTTTAAAAGTACTGGGCTTGCTAGGCTTACATCACATCAATTAGTTTTGTTAAAACTTAATCAGGAAATTAACGTAATAATGCACATGCTTAAATGTTAATTAATACCTAATTTGGAGAGTTGTCACAGTAGTAGGAGGAATAAGCGGCGTACTCAACCTGCTTACTCTTTCCCCTACTGAATTGCAATTCTGTCAACAGCAGAGACGGACATACACTAGGATCTATAATGCCCTTAAAAGATCTAATATTCCCTTCACCTCAACACAATGGGAGATGATATGATCCATTAGAGTGCATATGAAGGAGACTACTGGACATCCGACCAGTCATACCGACATCTTTATGATGAATAACCTCATATCATTACTCGACTTGCTAAGTAGAGAAGATCACCTCAGTTCCAAAGAAAGCGGATTTATGGTTATCAACTCCACTATTGAAAATCAAATTGGGTTATTGATTGAAGAACTTAGTGATCTCGTTTAGGAGGAATCAAGGCGCGAACGACCCTTTAGGGTCACACATGAATCACCATTTGATATCGCTACTTCTGTTACTATCCATCTAAGGGAGATTCAACAACAGAAAAGTAACTCCAGAACGAAGTTCATATTCTACTCAGGATGCAAGGAGATACTTCGTCAGCTTACTCTAGTTTTCTCAGAATCCGACTTACCATTCAACGACCATCAGCACCGGCAAATCAAGGACCTGTGCACATCCATCAGAAGATTCAATGGAGACCCCAAGACCGAAAACTATGAAGGCATAAAACTGCAATTCTTGGCGTTTGTATGCTCTCTCTGGCAAAACCCACTGCCCAGAGAGGTTGTTAAGACAGACACAACCACCATGACCGACCCTAATGGGCCTATCACTAAAGCAGTTGACTATATTACCTTCGGACTTCACGGACTTGCGAGGACAACTTCTGAGCATCTTCAGAACAACAAGGCAACATCGAGAGATAGTCCACTCGAATTGATTACGACAATAATCATTCACTTTATGAGAATCTATCCACCACGATACACTTTCCCGCAACCTAGGGCCCACAACATCAACACAGTGGATCCCAGGGATGCATCCAACTCCATCTAGGAGAAAAGAAGTCGAGCTCTCGACTTTAAAAGAGCGCTTCTCGGGAGGCAACCCGTGTTTTACATTTCTGCAACTTTACATTCCAAGAAGTGATGAAGTCTCCGACTATCTTTCACACTTGGATATACGACCAAGTTTCTGCCTAACGCATCAAGTTTTTGACGCCGCGCATCAAAGAACTAATATATTCAACGTGTTCACACCTACGAGACCAATCACAAAAAGACTTGATCAAGAGTGAACCCAGCAATACGAAGTTCGGCAAATGCGTACCATGCAGCTACTGGGAGTACTTCTATACCAGTCTCTTTCCTTCATTATAAATATACCATATCCACTATGCTTATCACTAAGTGTGGGATTCAAACCCAACACACACTTCTAAAAGATTACGTCTAAGATGTTTCAAATCCTAAGTGCGGGATCTTTACCCCAGTCAGAACTTAGAATAACATCGAGGACGATGTTCCTTTAAGTGTGGGATAGCAGTAGTATACACTACTGTAAAATGGATAATGATATATGCTTGATTCTAAATTCGCTGCTCTTTAGACTATCCTTCTCAAAAAAGTAACTCGAAAATTTAAACAAAATTTTTCAAAATTGACTTAAAAATATTTTGAAAATGAAAATTTTAGACAAAGAATGATTTACTTTGGGGAAGAAGGATAAATAAAATATGAATTCCTTTGAAAGATTAGTTAATTAATCCCATAAAGAGCATCGCATGAGTAGGCACACAATAAACCAACTTTCGATTCGTGAGGTATCTTGAGCCATATAAAACATTCACTTTTAATGCTTCACTTCTTCGATTCTTGAGTGTCCCGATGTATACGTTTAGAATCAGAACTTGCTCCTGTTATGCATTTCGAATCCGAACTGGTGAGTAAAAAGGAGATCGAATCACATCATTCTTAAACCCATCCATACACCCAAAAATAAATACGTTATCCCTACCCTCTCAAAAGCATCCCTCAAACTTCATAATAAGTTCCAAAGATGAAAGAAGAGAAGCTACAAGGATATGACGTCGAAAAAAAAAATCCAAGAAAAGAATTCGAAGAAAAGAAAGTCAATTGGAGAAAAAGACTCCTCCCAACTATCGTAAGAAAAGGGCGTCAATCCTCCCCAAAATTCAAAATTCCCACTTTCCTCTTCACCAAAAAGAAACCCGTGAAAAACCAACACAACCCCCTCTCATATCACCAACACTCCACTCCAAAAATCTTACATCCCTTCCCCCTAGAATGATTGTGGCTAGATTGACTTCACGCTCACCTTAAAGGTAACGATTTGATTCTCGATCAAGCCTATGACGATAAACGATACATGAATGGTGTTCTAAGTGATTGATAATATTAGAATAGGAAACTCTAGACACTTTGAGTGATTGAAGTGACCACCTTGAGAGGATCGCTGATATCGCGTAAAAAGTCACGTTTTTACTACCGATATCTCTCTCATTCTGGAACGATTCTTGGCATATTAATTCAAAAACATTACAAAACAGTAACATTATGCCAAGATGGTTAAAACAAGGTTGCACGAGAAAACTCAAGCAAAACGGATGTAAAACGAAGATTCCACACACGTTTGAAGATTCAAGGCATAAAAATGGGATTTCAAGACTAAAAGGCCCTCCACCAACATCCACTATTTTCAAGATGTTCGTTTTCAAAATTCGAATCCAACAGAAGAAGAATCAACCAAAACGGGTAAAAAATGAAGATTTCGCGCCCGCCGAAAGATCCAAATGATCCGAACGCAATATCTGGAGCTGGGGACCTCATCTCAGGGCCTATCCTATGTCAAAATCTTCGTTTTTGAATTACGAATCCAACAAAAAAAAATCGACGCAAACGGACGCATAACGAAGAAAACACGCACGAATCGAGAAACGAAGCAAAAGACGGCGCAACGGGGCGGCTACAGGCCAGCCGCCGCCAGCCTGGGGCCCACCGCCGCCGGCCACACAGCTCGCGCCGCCGGCCACCCTGTACCCGCTTCGGTTTCCTTTTTTGGTAACTTTCGGTACCTGGTGCGCCTACTTTTCGTGTTGTACGGTACCCGGTGCGCCTACTTTTCGTGTTGTACGGTACCCGGTGCACCCTTTTGGCTACCTTTTGCTAAGATGCACCACTTGATGCTAATGTGAGCCAAAGCTCACCTATAAATAGGATGCTTAGGTTCATCTGAAATACACACCAAATATGCACACATTCTAGCATATTTCACTCTTTCTTTCTCACTAGATAATCTTTCGTAGTCTTTTAATCTTTCTCATTCTAGGAATATTGTAATTAGTCCACGGACTAACGTAGAAGCTAGGGCGAACGCTAGAGATTCGGAGATCAATCTTTGTACGTGTGAAAGAGTTTGTCAATTATAATAATACGCTGCTACGCATTTAATTCCGGGTGATATCTAAACTTTTATTATACTTGTCTCATTTCATATTTTGAATATGTATTATTGCCTGGTATGTGATTTATTTGTTGCCATGAATTGCGAGTAGTTTATTATTGTGATTGCTGATGATGTAGATAATTATAAGTAAGGATGTCATTACACAATCGATGCACGATAATCGTAAAATGATATAACGGCCCCTATTCAACTGTTTATTCGGTATAGTGCTGGAAATGCTTTATGCAAAGTACAAACGTACGGAAGCCGATAAACGATCAAAGGTAGTTATATCATTGGAATCAGCTCTGGTTCAAAAGTTGGAACTCCGAAAGGATAATACAACTACACAACTAACTGGTGCATCATACGAGAATTAATGCATTATAAAATAATGTTCGTAAAACACGTTCAGATAAAATAGGAGATAATAATCTTTGTACTGTTAAGACTTTATGAATTTAAGTTTAATTTATGGAGCACCCTTTCCAGTTATCCACGTGACTGCAACCTAGTAATTAGGACCGGATCAACCTTAATTATGGTAAGTAGTTATCTGTGCCCATGACATGCAATAAGTAAGACACAATGAAATCACTCGTTGTATATATTAGGTTTACTTTTCTGCACTGCTTTACATTTAATTAGTTAGAGTGTCACTTTCACTGTCAATTACTCTTGACCGCGTGTTAGATATAAGAAGCAGTGGAAATCCCATGCAAAGTACACTGTCTATTATTGAAAGGCATGGTCCTCATATGAAACACGTTTTATCAAACTGCGGATAATCTGGAGATGTATAACAGTTTGAAACGGAGAACTTAAATCATAAGTCGAAGTAATTAAAGCTTAATCGAGTAAAAACAAGACTTAGGAATAAGAGTAAAGTCCTAGTGACCTAGAATCCTTAAAACACTAAGTCTTACGCAATCGACGGTCCAAACATACAAAGTTATTAATCTTCGTGCTAATGAAGTAGTAAATTACCTTAGGAGTTAAGAACGGTCGGACCTATGAGATGATACGCTACTGATTCATGCACCTCGGTATAAAACCAAAATAGGTTGTTCATCTTTCAACTAGATGAGTATTGGAAGTTTGCGTATTGCTCCGATCAGAATCATGATAACCTAGTTCCAAGTGACACACCAATGGGAAACTGAGTTGGTAGGGTTCTAGAGTTTACCCCTTGTAGTTTATTTACCACATTAAGTATCAACCCTATTTGTTATGTCATCCTGAAATATTAATTATCAAAATCTCAGCAATCACATCTTTATCTTTATCTGCTTTCCTGCACTTTATTTTCCTGCAATTTACTTTCCCGCATTTTTAATTTCTTGTCTTTAAACCCCAAAACCTACCTACTTTATGCCATCCTAAATATTTCTCTACTGGAAGTGTCAACTTTAATCGCCCACACGTTTGGATTCATAGAACGATCTTAGGTCATACTTACCGCTTACTAACCAGAGTAGGTAGTACGTATAATTTAAGCCCCGCAAAATATAAATTTAAAACCCCTGCTACGCTCGCATCATCATTTGAAAAACAACGACACGGTGTGAGCACAACAAGTTTTTGGCGCCGCTGCTGGGGAATCTCAAACGTAGATTCAAGCCGCCTTAAGTAGTAGTATTTAGGAGATCCTTCCGATTGATTCCTTCTTAGAAATCTCTCGAAAGTTACTTTAAGCAGTTTTACTTTGATTCGCTGTTAATTTAGTGTTAATTAGGAATATTAGTTTAAACATGACATCTAAAAAACCCACTTCTATTAGTACTTTAAAGGATGAATTATATGCTTCCCTAGAAGAATTTAGGATCCCACATTCCATTCCAACCCATTTCCTGGACTTTGATGTCACGGATCAGCTACCTGACCTGGCATCATCTCCAGAAGATCACTCTCCAACTTTGCAAATGCCTAAAGTGTCAAAATCTGTCCACTTCGATTATCTTCCCGAAGAAAATCATGAAGTAAAACCTCCGAAAACATGTGACCTAATTACCCTCATTCCTGAGACATCAGTATATGCCCAAACCATATCCGATTCTCACAGTGACGGTATCTTTCCATTCCCTTCATACGAACCTAAATATACCATATACCGAGTGGTGGATAAGGTTCCATCCGTCGAAATAGAACAACCTTGTTTTAAAGAACGCCACCTTGGTGTTTCTTTCGATCCTTCCCGAAGGGCAGACGTCTATAAAGCATTCGTCATACAATTGACCTATGTCAATCTCCCGTTTTCCTTCAACCAACGAGAAATGATTGCTGGATTAGAAAAACAAGTAAACCTTCTTCTTCGCCTGTCAAATCAAGAATGCGAAGGCCACTCCACAAATTTCAAGGACCGAGAACTGAAGTTTGTAGCAGATTTAGATCTACTCCTCAAATCACTTGCCGACATGGATTACCTTCCAATATCTATGATATTAATCAATCACAATGTCGCCACAATGATCAACAAACTTGAGTTCTGGACAGAACAAAACCCGATGATTCCTATTACCTTTCTTGGTAAAATTCCGTTCTTTGTTGACCCCGCTTCTTACATAATCTCAAAGTTGCGAGAAGTTTTCCCTAATTCCACAAAGGAAAGAATCGACACAAGCTTCTTTGAAAAAAGAAAAGACCTTCACGTCAAGCTTGTTCAAATCTTCACCTTCACCAAATACCCCTTCACTTCCACTCAAAAAGCCGGAATCAGTGAACTCGGTAAGCTAGTTAAACTTACAACCGGAGAACCTGATTCGCCAGAGGAGAATGCGTTTATGGAAGCTGTGAATAAACTTACTCACAATCTGAACTACAAAAACAAAGGAGAACGCGACGGTCTATCAAATCCCAAGAAGATACGGAAAGCATACAATAAGTTGATTGATGATCTTGTCAATTTAGGGTATGAGGAACGAGAAATCCTAACGGGTCTAGAGGATCATCATTTTCTAGTTTACAATGTCATCTGGGAGCTATCAAAATGTTTTGTACCGAAAAATGTTCAATTAAGGGAGCAAATCTTGACCCTTTCCCTATGGAGGGATCGGAACGAATCTTAAAACAATTCCTTCCGAAAACGGTCAAGGCTCGCGACTTTAAATGAGCGTATTTTAATATATATATATATATATATATATATATATATATATATATAATAAATTTTTGAAAGTTTCCCTTAACAGAAAACGTTTTTGAATTATTGTCGGAAGACACGCACGTCTAAAAAAAAAAAAGTACACCTTTTAAAGCATTTTGCCTAAATAGTTGTACTTTCTATAAACCCGCATCATACAAAGATTTTTAAACACCAAAAATAGCGTGAGTTTAATGTTTAAAGTCGATTTTAATTGTTCCGCAAAAATTTGCGCGTTTCTTAAATTATTTACAACGTAACAAGAGACTAACAAGTAACTAGTTACAAGTAATACATTTAAGATTCATCACCATTATTAGTGGACATTAGGAATTAACCTAGGACATTAATGCTTAACATTTAATTTGCCTTAGGGACCATATGAGGTACCATAGTACTTAGGGTAAGTACATGTACCCTAAAGGACCACTATGAACCTCCTTAACTCCCCATAATTCAAATCATCTAACAAACTTCATCTTCTTCCCCCCCCCCCCCCCCCCCCCCTTGCTCAAGAAAATCGGCCAACCCATGAACCCCATGAGATCTCCATCAAAACTCCATCAAATTACATAATCTCTTGTCCTTTCGAGTTCCTTGTTGCATATACTTCTCGGTTGTACTTTCGTTTTTGCATTTCATTCACTAAAAGCAAGGTATGATCACAAAATCCACTTTAAATTTGAAAGAACTTACTTCTTGTAGTTAGCTAATCTAGTAACTAGGAAATAGAGTTTTTCTTGATTAAATGCTTAGGTACTACATGATCCTACCACTTTCCCATGCGAATTCCCATATGTGTGACTTTTTATTTTTTTTCAATAGAAATAACTTTGCTCAATTGATTTAGTCAAGAACTTTGCTTCATTAAGTGTTAGTATGCTAAGTATCTTGGTAATTATGGTGTTTTGTATAATCCCTCTATGTTAGTTGCTCTATGTGTACAAGTTAGGTTTAGCAATTTTGACTTGCATGAAAAATATGATAAGTTGAAAATTGCATGATAATGTTGTACTTGTTTTGACTAGTCAAATTAGGCAATAACTAGACAATCATCACTTTCGAATAAAAAGTCTTGGACCACACCAAATACATGAGCATGATAACTTCTTTTATGCATAACTTAGTTTGCTTATCAAATAGGAAATGCTTAAAATGACTTAGAATATGCATGCATGAATAGGTTAAAATTATGGCATGCGGACATTTGAAAATATCATTTGAAGAAAGCTTTGGCCTAAAAGTCAACTTGAAGTATTGAATTTATTTTTTTAAGACAAAATATTTTATTCAAAAACCTTACTTCAACTTGTACTTCCAAAGTCAAACCTTACCAATAATGATGTTATCATTACTTGCGAATTCTCGTCATTTCAAACTTGGTTTGCGCCAAACTTTGCAAGTGACAAACACTTCACAATAAGACGCTTGCCATTCCATGACTATATTTTTTTTTAGTGATGATATTACCTTGACAAATGAGTGACTGTTTGTTGCATGGGAGCATTATATGTTCAATGAAATCTTTAGATTGTCTAGAAATTAAAGCCCTCACTTCGAAATTCTTCGGAGCGTGCTTTAAATTTCTCTTTCTCAAAGGATCCATTACTTTAAATGTTCTCAGGTACAATGACACGAAAGAAGAAATTAAACCCAGCACGACCCCTTTCAGGATCTTTAGCCTACATGAGTGTCACGCCAGCCTATGACAAAATGGCACGTATATGGAGAGACAAGAAGTTCAGGCGTCTCAGGCACATTGACTGGAATGTCATGCAAGCACTAGGATTTAAGGAAAAACTCGAAAGCATACTTAGCTACACAGTGAATGGGCAGCAGTTTGAGTCCTTCAAGAGATTATTTAGCATCGATGAGCCAATATATGTGGAGATGGTTACGGAGTTTATGACCACCTTCAGATTTCAGCAGAGGGAGAAAATTGAAGATTGTTCAATCTCGTTTCAGTACCTGGGCAACCCGCATGCTTTATCACTCGCCCAGTTCTCGCTCCATCTAGACTTATACACATCAGAGGAGATACAATCGCCTCTGTTCACCATCGGAGCCACCTCTGCTTCTGTCACCATCACTTGCGCTGAGGCATGGAGTCAATGGTCGCCTACACCATACTTCTCGGGTATTAAGGCAACCCGACTCAAGGATCCAGTCCTTCAGATTCTCCACAAGCTTAAAGCTTGTTCATTTGATGGGAAACATACTACCAGCGGAAGAGTTTCTGGATTTGATGTCGCACTCATGGCAAGCATTCTCGAAAAGAGAAACATACAGGTTGCTTATCTAGTTGCTCAGAGACTTCTACAAGAAAAAGATTTTGGAAAGAAAAGATCATATTTGGGCACAGTAATTACTAGATTGATCCGAAAGATGGGATTACTTCGGACATCCGATGTTGAGAGATTTAAATCAGGGTGGAGCTCTAAGCCACTCGACTACCAGTTTCTTAGGAGTATGGAAATACTACGTGTCACGAGAGACCGTGCTGTTTACATCAAAGCACGGGCAGCAGATCCTGGCAGTGTTGACACGTTGGTACCTGACCTGATTCTGCCAAAAGAAACAAAGAAGAGGAAACGCCAGCAAGGACCTAGTGATTCAGATACAGATGAGGATGACAGTGATGACGAGGATGATGATGAAGATGATGACATCCCACCACTACCACGAGTGGAGCCACCACGTACTAGGGCAAGACCTTCTACTCCTGCCCCAAAACTGCAAGGGCCTACATACATCTACCACTACGGAGCACCTCCAGGCCTAGACTACTGGTATTGGTCTATGCAGATGCAAATTGGATCTATGCAGCATTGAGACAGCAGGCAGCTGGTATGCCCATGACTCCACTACCACACCTACCATGTGGAATGGGCCGAGCACCACCGCACTTATATCCACCTGCAGTTCCTGTTCCAGCACCTCGACCACCACCCGGCCGTGGGCATGTTGTACCACCTAGGATCATCATTCCTAGACCTCAGCCACCTCCAGTGCATATCCCAGTCACCAGACAGACTATCCCATCAGTTGTTGGATCATTTAGAGCACACACGTCAAGAGGCAGTAGGGCATCCAGAGTATCTGCACGGACTGTCACAATTCAAAGTCCCAGGACCCGCAGACACACCGCTGTTTTAGCTACTGTACCTATACCTGTACAGGTTTCCTCACATAGACAGACAGACCTCTTCCAAGACAACACACACCAAGGGTCAGCCATGTTCCCGTTCGGTAGCTTCGAGATACCATCCGGACCACTCATCGACCAGCTTGTGGATCAAGGAGCTTTTACCATTAGTATGCCAAACGAAGAAGCTAATCATGATGCATCAAACGAAGGCACCAACGATCAGTATGATGACTCCTCATCAGACGAGACTTCCCCTGGAACCACCACATTTACAGCAGCAGTATGACCATGGGCAGAGCAATGGATTGCTCCACTTTCTGACTTCTTTCTACTTTCTACCAAAACTCTTTATTATTGTATGTATTGATGTACGATTGATGCTTCGACATCACATCTATCTATTTACTATTTTATTATGCTTTCACTTTATCTTTCTTATTAGCAGCTATTATTTAAATGATTGAGTGGATTGTTTGTTTAACCAAACGACTATTTATCGGAGACCAAATCAAAGGAAGCAACGGACCCCACGGCGAAGAACACTGAGAGCCAGGAGCTACAAGTCGCGGACCAGCAAACTTCTAACAAACAGCAAACAAAGCGCACAGAAAAAGCGGTACACCGTTCCAAAAACCTTTATCCGTTAAAGCTTGGATTATCTCACCCAATATTCCAACACTAAGTGTGGGATACTTCATACCACATAACACTTTTGAAACAATCCAAAGATAAGTAGAATCTCTAAGTGTGGGATACTTCGTCAAGAGGTGTTCAACAAATAAAAGGGTGCTCCATAAATTAAACTTAAATTCCTAAAGTCTTAACAGTACAAAGATTATTATCTCCTATTTTATCTGAACGTGTTTTACGAATATTATTTTATAATGCATTAATTTTCGTAGGATGCACCAGTTAGTTGTGTAGTTGTATTATCCTTTCGGAGTTCCAACTTTTAAACCAGAGCTGATTCCAATGATATAACTACCTTCGATCGTTTATCGGCTTCCGTACGTTTGTACTTTGCATAAAGCATTTCCAACACTATACCGAATAAACAGTTGAATAGGGGCCGTAATATCATTTTACGATTATCGTGCATTGATTGTGTAATGACATCCTTACTTATAATTATCTACATCATCAGCAATCACAATAATAAACTACTCGCAATTCATGGCAACAAATAAATCACATACCAGGCAATAATACATATTCAAAATATGAAATGAGACAAGTATAATAAAAGTTTAGATATCACCCGGAATTAAATGCGTAGCAGCGTATTATTATAATTGACAAACTCTTTCACACGTACAAAGATTGATCTCCGAATCTCTAGCGTTCGCCCTAGCTTCTACGTTAGTCCGTGGACTAATTACAATATTCCTAGAATGAGAAAGACTAAAAGACTACGAAAGATTATCAAGTGAGAAAGAAAGAGTGAAATATGCTAGAATGTGTGCATATTTGGTGTGTGTTTCAAATGAACCTAAGCATCCTATTTATAGGTGAGCTTTGGCTCACATTAGCATCAAGTGGTGCATGTTAGCAAAAGGTAGCCAAAAGGGTGCACCGGGTACCGTACAACACGAAAAGTAGGCGCACCGGGTACCGTACAACAAGAAAAGTAGGCGCACCAGGTGCCGAAAGTTACCAAAAATGGAAACCGAGGCAGGTACAGGGTGGCCGGCGGCGCCAGCTATGTGGCCGGCGGCGGTGGGACCCAGGCCGGCGGCGGCTGGCCTGTAGCCGCCCCGTTGCGCCGTCTTTTGCTTCGTTTCTCGATTCGTGCGTGTTTTCTTCGTTATGCGTCCGTTTGCATCGATTCTTTTTTTTTTTGGATTCGTAATTCAAAAACGAAGATTTTGACATAGGATAGGCCCTGAGATGAGGTCCCTAGCTCCGGATATTGCGTTCGGATCATTTGGATCTTCCGGCGGGCGTGAAATCTTCATTTTTTACCCGTTTTGATTGATTCTTCTTCTGTTGGATTCGAATTTTGAAAACGAACATCTTGAAAATAGTGGATGTTGGTGGAGGGCTCTTTAGTCTTGAAATCCCATTTTTATGCCTTGAATCTTCAAACGTGTGTGGAATCTTCGTTTTGCATCCGTTTTGCTTGATTTTTCTCGTGCAACCTTGTTTTAACCATCTTGGCATAATGTTACTGATTTGTAATGTTTTTGAATTAATATGCCAAGAATCGTTCCAGAATGAGAGAGATATCGGTAGTAAAAACGTGACTTTTTACGCGATATCAAGTATCCCACACTTAGAACTTTGCTTGTCCTCAAGCAAACTTATTCATAAAAACTTCTGGAAGGATTCTAATCGCATCAGTTGTTAGAAAACACTATTTTCAGAAAATATAAACTACGTTTATGAAAGAGTTTTTACTGGAAACTAAGAGTTTATAGAATTTCGATACCTTCTTCGGGCAACTTATATGATGATCATGGCTAGGCAATCCTCACAAGTAGGTCACTCAAATCACTCAAAGGGTTTAGGGTTTCCTACTTACTAGTGTCAATCACTCGGATAGCCAGTCATGCAGCATTCTTTTTATAGGCTTGATCGAGAATCAAATCTCCATCACCTTTGATGAGGACGATACTAAACCTGTCGAGATAACTTGGAAGGAATCGGGTTTTTGGTTTGAAGAAGGTAAGTGGTGAGGGGTATGGTGGTTTTTCCTCGTATTTTCTTGAAGCTTTTCTTCGAAATTCGTTAGCTTTTTGAAAGGACTACATAGCCTTTCTTTGGATTCTTTCATTTTCTTGGCCCTTTTCATGATTGTGCTGGCGTGATTGGTTTGATTTCTTTTCTTCTACTTCGCCGATCTTGATAATGTACTTTGCGGCATGGAAGGTTTCTAATGATCTTGAGTTATGTTGGCTTTTCTTTGCAAAGGTTTTGGGAATTTGGGAGTGTCTCCGAAGGTTTGTGAGACTTTTGAGGTTCGAGATAAATGACAGGAAATCTTTAGTGGGTGTGAAGAGTGGGTGTTGAGTGGGTGGATGTTTGATGGTGGAAAGGTGTTTTGGATTCCTTGGAAGCTATCAAGATAGGTTGTACCTATGCCACGTGTGGCACTCATCGATGTGATCTTGAAATGCATTACAAGAGCAAGTTCTAATTCAAATGCATACATCGGCACACACATGAAACGAAAAGTGAAGCATTTAAAGATGAATGCTAGTTATGGGCTCAATCCTCACGAATCGAATGTTTTGGTCAATATGTGCCTAGCCATGTGTTGCCTTTTTCGTCCGTATCTTGGTCTAAAACAGTTTTGTTTCTTTGTTAAAACTTGTTTCTAGCTATAGTTCATAGTTTTGAAAGATAGGATTTCTAGAAAACGATGTTTTTGAATCCGAAAAATTTGAAATTTTTTCCATTTTTAGCCTTTTGATGAAAATATTGTTTGGCTTACGGACAAGAGGTAAAACTTGTGGTTGTAGACCGAATATCCCACACTTAGAGGAATATTGTCCCTAATGTTCGAATCTATTTGTTGAACACCTCTTGACGAAGTATCCCACACTTAGAGATTCTACTTATCTTTGGATTGTTTCAAAAGTGTTATGTGGTATGAAGTATCCCACACTTAGTGTTGGAATATTGGGTGAGATAATCAAAGCTTTAACGGATAAAGGTTTTTGGAACGGTGTACCGCTTTTGCTGTGCGCTTTGTTTGCTGTTTGTTAGAAGTTTGCTGGTCCGCGACTTGTAGCTCCCGGCTCTCAGTGTTCTTCGCCGTGGGGTCCGTTGCTTCCTTTGATTTGGTCTCCGATAAATAGTCGTTTGGTTAAACAAACAATCCACTCAATCATTTAAATAATAGCTGCTAATAAGAAAGATAAAGTGAAAGCATAATAAAATAGTAAATAGATAGATGTGATGTCGAAGCATCAATCGTACATCAATACAGACAATAATAAAGAGTTTTGGTAGAAAGTAGAAAGAAGTCAGAAAGTGGAGCAATCCATTGCTCTGCTCATGGTCATACTGCTGCTGTAGATGTGGTGGGTCCAAGGGAAGTCTCGTCTGATGAGGAGTCATCATACTGATCGATGGTGCCTTCGTTTGATGCATCATGATTAGCTTCTTCGTTTGGCATACAAATGGTAAAAGCTCCTTGATCCACAAGCTGGTCGATGAGTGGTCCGGATGGTATCTCGAAGCTACCGAACGGGAACATGGCTGACGCTTGGTGTGTGTTGTCTTGGAAGAGGTCTGTCTGTCTATGTGAGGAAACTTGCACAGGTATAGGTACAGTAGCTGAAACAGCGGGTGTGTCTGTGGGTCCTTGCGGTCTTGGGGCAGGAGTAGAAGGTCTTGCCCTAGTACATGGTGGCTTACATACATCTACCACTACGGAGCACCTCCAGGCCCAGACTACTGGTATTGGTCTATGCAGATGCAAACTAGGATCTATGCAGCATTGAGACAGCAGGCAGCTGGTATGCCCATGACTCCACTACCACACCTACCATGTGGAATGGGCCGAGCACCACCGCACTTATATCCACCTGCAGTTCCTGTTCCAGCACCTCGACCACCACCCGGCCGTGGGCATGTTGTACCACCTAGGATCATCATTCCTAGACCTCAGCCACCTCCAGTGCATATCCCAGTCACCAGACAGACTATCCCATCAGTTGTTGGATCATTTAGAGCACACACGTCAAGAGGCAGTAGGGCATCCAGAGTATCTGCACGGACTGTCACAATTCAAAGTCCCAGGACCCGCAGACACACCGCTGTTTCAGCTACTGTACCTATACCTGTGCAGGTTTCCTCACATAGACAGACAGACCTCTTCCAAGACAACACACACCAAGGGTCAGCCATGTTCCCGTTCGGTAGCTTCGAGATACCATCCGGACCACTCATCGACCAGCTTGTGGATCAAGGAGCTTTTACCATTGGTATGCCAAACGAAGAAGCTAATCACGATGCATCAAACGAAGGCACCAACGATCAGTATGATGACTCCTCATCAGACGAGACTTCCCCTGGAACCACCACATTTACAGCAGCAGTATGACCATGGGCAGAGCAATGGATTGCTCCACTTTCTGACTTCTTTCTACTTTCTACCAAAACTCTTTATTATTGTATGTATTGATGTACGATTGATGCTTCGACATCACATCTATCTATTTACTATTTTATTATGCTTTCACTTTATCTTTCTTATTAGCAGCTATTATTTAAATGATTGAGTGGATTGTTTGTTTAACCAAACGACTATTTATCGGAGACCAAATCAAAGGAAGCAACGGACCCCACGGCGAAGAACACTGAGAGCCAGGAGCTACAAGTCGCGGACCAGCAAACTTCTAACAAAAAGCAAACAAAGCGCACAGCAAAAGCGGTACACCATTCCAAAAACCTTTATCCGTTAAAGCTTTGATTATCTCACCCAATATTCCAACACTAAGTGTGGGATACTTCATACCACATAACACTTTTGAAACAATCCCAAGATAAGTAGAATCTCTAAGTGTGGGATACTTCGTCAAGAGGTGTTCAACAAATAGATTCGAACATTAGGGACAATGTTCCTCTAAGTGTAGGATATTCGGTCTACAACCGCAAGTTTTACCTCTTGTCCGTAAGCCAAACAATATTTTCATCAAAAGGCTAAAAATGGAAAAAATTTCAAATTTTTCGGATTCAAAAACATCGTTTTCTAGAAATCCTATCTTTCAAAACTATGAACTATAGCTAGAAACAAGTTTTAACAAAGAAACAAAACTGTTTTAGACCAAGATACGGACGAAAAAGGCAACACATGGCTAGGCACATATTGACCAAAACATTCGATTCCTGAGGATTGAGCCCATAACTAGCATTCATCTTTAAATGCTTCACTTTTCGTTTCATGTGTGTGCCGATGTATGCATTTGAATTAGAACTTGCTCTTGTAATGCATTTCAAGATCACATCGATGAGTGCCACACGTGGCATAGGTACAACCTATCTTGATAGCTTCCAAGGAATCCAAAACACCTTTCCACCATCAAACATCCACCCACTCAACACCCACTCTTCACACCCACTAAAGATTTCCTGTCATTTATCTCGAACCTCAAAAGTCTCACAAACCTTCGGAGACACTCCCAAATTCCCAAAACCTTTGCAAAGAAAAGCCAACATAACTCAAGATCATTAGAAACCTTCCATGCCGCAAAGTACATTATCAAGATCGGCGAAGTAGAAGAAAAGAAATCAAACCAATCACGCCAGCACAATCATGAAAAGGGCCAAGAAAATGAAAGAATCCAAAGAAAGGCTATGTAGTCCTTTCAAAAAGCTAACGAATTTCGAAGAAAAGCTTCAAGAAAATACGAGGAAAAACCACCATACCCCTCACCACTTACCTTCTTCAAACCAAAAACCCGATTCCTTCCAAGTTATCTCGACAGGTTTAGTATCGTCCTCATCAAAGGTGATGGAGATTTGATTCTCGATCAAGCCTATGACAAGAATGCTGCATGACTGGCTATCCGAGTGATTGACACTAGTAAGTAGGAAACCCTAAACCCTTTGAGTGATTTGAGTGACCTACTTGTGAGGATTGCCTAGCCATGATCATCATATAAGTTGCCCGAAGAAGGTATCGAAATTCTATAAACTCTTAGTTTCCAGTAAAAACTCTTTCATAACCGTAGTTTATATTTTCTGAAAATAGTGTTTTCTAACAACTGATGCGATTAGAATCCTTCCAGAAGTTTTTATGAATGAGTTTGCTTGAGGACAAGCAAAGTTCTAAGTGTGGGATACTTGATATCGCGTAAAAAGTCACGTTTTTACTACCGATATCTCTCTCATTCTGGAACGATTCTTGGCATATTAATTCAAAAACATTACAAATCAGTAACATTATGCCAAGATGGTTAAAACAAGGTTGCACGAGAAAAATCAAGCAAAACGGATGCAAAACGAAGATTCCACACACGTTTGAAGATTCAAGGCATAAAAATGGGATTTCAAGACTAAAGAGCCCTCCACCAACATCCACTATTTTCAAGATGTTCGTTTTCAAAATTCGAATCCAACAGAAGAAGAATCAACCAAAACGGGTAAAAAATGAAGATTTCACGCCCGTCGGAAGATCCAAATGATCCGAACGCAATATCCGGAGCTAGGGACCTCATCTCAGGGCCTATCCTATGTCAAAATCTTCGTTTTTGAATTACGAATCCAAAAAAAAAGAATCGATGCAAACGGACGCATAACGAAGAAAACACGCACGAATCGAGAAACGAAGCAAAAGACGGCGCAACGGGGCGGCTACAGGCCAGCCGCCGCCGGCCACACAGCTGGCGCCGCCGGCCACCCTGTACCCGCCTCAGTTTTCGTTTTTGGTAACTTTCGGCACCTAGTGCGCCTACTTTTCATGTTGTACGATACCCGGTGCGCCTACTTTTTGTGTTGTACGGTACCCGGTGCACCCTTTTGGCTACCTTTTGCTAACATGCACCACTTGATGCTAATGTGAGCCAAAGCTCACCTATAAATAGGATGCTTAGGTTCATTTGAAACACACACCAAATATGCACACATTCTAGCATATTTCACTCTTTCTTTCTCACTAGATAATCTTTCGTAGTCTTTTAGTCTTTCTCATTCTAGGAATATTGTAATTAGTCAACGGACTAACGTAGAAGCTAGGGCGAACGCTAGAGATTCAGAGATCAATCTTTGTACGTGTGAAAGAGTTTGTCAATTATAATAATACGCTGCTACGCATTTAATTCCGGGTGATATCTAAACTTTTATTATACTTGTCTCATTTCATATTTTGAATATGTATTATTGCCTGGTATGTGATTTATTTGTTGCCATGAATTGCGAGTAGTTTATTATTGTGATTGCTGATGATGTAGATAATTATAAGTAAGGATGTCATTACACAATCAATGCACGATAATCGTAAAATGATATAACGGCCCCTATTCAACTGTTTATTCGGTATAGTGCTGGAAATGCTTTATGCAAAGTACAAACGTACGGAAGCCGATAAACGATCGAAGGTAGTTATATTATTGGAATCAGCTCTGGTTCAAAAGTTGGAACTCCTAAAGGATAATACAACTACACAACTAACTGGTGCATCCTACGAGAATTAATGCATTATAAAATAATGTTCGTAAAACACGTTCAGATAAAATAGGAGATAATAATCTTTGTACTGTTAAGACTTTATGAATTTAAGTTTAATTTATGGAGCACCCTTTCCAGTTATCCACGTGACTGCAACCTAGTAATTAGGACCTGATCAACCTTAATTATGGTAAGTAGTTATCTGTGTCCATGACATGCAATAAGTAAGACACAATGAAATCACTCGTTGTATATATTAGGTTTACTTTTCTGCACTGCTTTACATTTAATTAGTTAGAGTGTCACTTTCACTGTCAATTACTCTTGACCGCGTGTTGGATATAAGAAGCAGTGGAAATCCCATGCAAAGTACACTGTCTATTATTGAAAGGCATGGTCCTCATATGAAACACGTTTTATCAAACTGCGGATAATCTGGAGATGTATAACTGTTTGAAAATGAGAACTTAAATCATAAGTCGAAGTAATTAAAGCTTAATCGAGTAAAAACAAGACTTAGGAATAAGAGTAAAGTCCTAGTGACCTAGAATCCTTAAAACACTAAGTCTTACGCAATCAACGGTCCAAACATACAAAGTTATTAATCTTCGTGCTAATGAAGTAGTAAATTACCTTAGGAGTTAAGAACGGTCGGACCTATGAGATGATACGCTACTGATTCATGCACCTCGGTATAAAACCAAAATAGGTTGTTCATCTTTCAACTAGATGAGTATTGGAAGTTTGCGTATTGCTCCGATCAGAATCATGATAACCAAGTTCCAAGTGACACGCCAATGGGAAACTGAGTTGGTAGGGTTCTAGAGTTTACCCCTTGTAGTTTATTTACCACATTAAGTATCAACCCTATTTGTTCTGTCATTCTGAAATATTAATTATCAAAATCTCAGCAATCACATCTTTATCTCTATCTGCTTTCCTGCACTTTATTTTCCTGCAATTTACTTTCCTGCATTTTTAATTTCCTGTCTTTAAACCCCAAAACCTACCTACTTTATGCCATCCTAAATATTTCTCTACTGGAAGTGTCAACTTTAATCGCCCACACGTTTGGATTCATAGAACGATCTTAGGTCATACTTACCGCTTACTAACCAGAGTAGGTAGTACGTATAATTTAAGCCCCGCAAAATATAAATTTAAAACCCCTGCTGCGCTCGCATCATCATTTGAAAAACAATGACACGGTGTGAGCACAACAATCGCCTAGTCATGTATCCAAGATCAAAGATCAAAAGCATGCTCACAAAGATTACAACCCTACCTTTTCAAAAGTATAAATATTTTATTTTTCCAAAACCCCTTTAGTAAAAAGTTCCGCTTTAAAATATTTCATTATCTACTTATCTTTAACCATGCTTGAAATTCGAGTTTGCTTGAGGACAAGCAAAGTTCTAAGTGTGGGATACTTGATATCGCGTAAAAAGTCATGTTTTTACTACCGATATCTCTCTCATTCCGGAACAATACTTGGCAATTGGACTCAAACAATGCACAAATCAGTGATAATATGCCAAGTAGGTCAAAACAAGGTTGCACGAGAAAAATCAAGCAAAACGATCGAAAAACGAAGATTCCACGTATAATTGAAGATTCAATACATCAAAACAAGATTTAGAGACAAAATACCCATCACTGAGATTTCTCTTATCTAAGATGTTCGTTTTCAAAATACAAATCCAACAGAAGAAGAATCGGCAAAAACGGATGAAGAATGAAGATTCTACGTACGCCAGAAGATTCAAACGATTCGTACGAGACATCCAAAGTTCATAGTCATATTTTTGGGATTTCTTTTCATCAAAGTCTTCATTTTTGAAAAATGAATCCAACGCAAAAAGAATCGACAAAAACGGACGCATAACGAAGAAGATACGCACGAAATGAAAAACAAGCAAAAGAATGCGAACCGGGACGGGGGGCTGGCGTACCAGGCCGGCCACCATGCAGCCGCCACCCCCTGGACTCCAGCCGGCACCCCCCCCCCCCCCCCCCGGCCACCACCCGTCCCCCGGTCGCTTTTTTGTCCTTGCCCGTACTCGCCTGGTACATGTGCTAGACCTTTCCGCAACTTTGGGGTACATGTGCTAGACCTTTACGCGCTTTAGGGTACATGTGCTAGACCTTTATCCACCTTTTGCTTACATGTGCCCCAAGTTGCTAAAGTGAGCCCTTCTTCAAGTATAAATAGGCCATCAAAGCATCATTTTCAAGACAAACAATTCCTATCACACATTTATTAGGAAAAACACCTTCCATACTTTTCTTTAGACTAATAATACCCTCTAATTATTAGTTCTACTTTCTCCTTCTATTTTCTTATTCCAAATTAGTTAGGCTAGTTTAGGAAACATGTTTAGAATAGAATGAAAGTGCAGAACGCATTGTAATCTTCGGTGTACGCTCGGAATTGTGTCAATTAATTCAAGTATATTCTATCTCGCATTTAATCCTGGTTCTTTCTATCCTTATCTATCTTAATTAATTACATTTATATTGATTATGCTAGATTTAGTTATTGACATGATTAGAGAGTAGTACGCTTGTTGTGTTTGTTTGCGATGTAGTTAGTTAATTATGGGATGATTTATAATTAAATATTAAAGATCGGTAGTATTGCTTTGATCGTCTTATTGCATGTTCTTGTCTGATTGTTGTCTTAGGATCATCATAGTAGTAAAATATAAACGGTCTTAATTATTGTAAAGTAATATGACGGCCTTATTCGACTGTTACTTGATATAGTACTGGAAACACTTCAAGGTGGAGTACAAATGTATGGAAGTCGAGGAACGACCGAAGGTAGTCATATTACGAAACGGTACAATATTACGAAGTATTATAATGGCCCCTATTCGACTGTTATGCAGTATAGCGTTGGAAACACTTTAGGTGTAGTACAAACACGTGGAAGCTGTGTAACGACCGAAGGTAGTTATATTACGGACTAATATATATAAAATGAGAAACCTAGTTTAATTAACCTTTCTAAATAGACTTTTAAACTTCAAATTGTTCAATCGCCATTCCACCAATAAACGTGATTATAACACCTTTTTAACGACGTCCAATTAAAATGTAGTTAGTCATCTGTGTCAATATAATTTGTCAAATGTTTGAAACTATGGAACCGCAAGGCTACATGGTGGATTACCATAGGACAAGACATGGCCAAGGTTTGAAGCGGCGGAACCACTTTAAGTGAGGAACGCTGTGAATAACTAGGGGATTTATTGGGTAGTCTTAAGCAAGGGCTGGTTTAAAGTCATAAATGAACTTTTTAAATATACGAATCTGTTAGGATGACAAGGAATCGTTACATGATTCAGTTATGTCTAGTACCGTAAGATTTTGTTCCCGTTCACATGAAAGTATTATTAAACCATAATTAAGATTTTGCTTATTATTCTAAATACTTTGTAATGTTACCATAACCTGGCTCCCGGTGTGACATGATAATGGGATTTTAATTAGTAGGGAATCTAGTGTTTACATACAAGTATTCAAGAATGATAATTAACTAATATCTTTCAAAACAGTTTCTCCAAATATGTTAGGAAAATTATGTTGTCATAATTTCCCTACATATTAATTTGATGAGACAAATAGTAAAACTGAAATTAGAAGGGTTAAATTGAAATATTAGGGGATTTAGTTTCCTAATACGATTGTGATTTCTTTGTAACCCTAGATGTCTCTATTATATAAAGAGACATTGGGCGTAGGTTAAAGGTGTGCACAAAAGATGTATACGTCTAGTGTTTTATCCCTAAGGTTGAAAAACCCTAATATGAAGATAGTTGTATTCGTCTTGTTAATTTATTAACAAGATTAGGGATTTGGTTTTTGATTCTCTCTAAGGTTGTAAAATCCTGATGCATATAAGATGTATCTGTCTTGTTATTATTAATAAGATTAGAGAGTTGGTGTTTAAAATCTTTTTTTTTTTATCTTCGTATAGTTCTTATTATGTTGTAAATTCTTTTGCTTGGTGATTATTGGGACTACACAATTGGTTTCAGAGCGCGTCGAATCTATTCAAGATTTGTAAAGATCCAATTCAAGCAAGAGAAGCGGTATCGAAGAAACCCTAGGAGATTGCAAGAAAAATTCGTAATGTCATATTCTGCGCAGTGATAGTAAAAAATCCGGATCTCATTCGTTAACCGTTCAATCGTCGTGAAATTTGAACTGTAGGTTCATAACACATAGACGCACAATCTTACCGGAGGAATTGTCGATCTGAGCTTTTGATTGAGAGATCTATAAAGTCGAAATCTGTTTCTGAAACCGTATGGTTTTTCCGAATAGCTGCAGTAAATCGATCACTGTTTCTTCGTTATTCAACGAAAATTTATGATTTTTGGATATGTTATTCAAGACATATGTTTCTACAGCATGTAAAAATTTCATTGTGATAGGATGTTTCTACATAGAGATATTAAAATTCGAATCTGCTGCAGTAAGTTTATGGTTTCTGTTTGTGTAGCTGCTGTGTATTAGTCGTTGTGTGTTCGTTAACCGTTGGATCAACTTGATTTTTGGATATGTGATTAATGAAACATTGATGGACTTCGTGTAAAAATTTGAGCATGATCAGATACGTAATCAGAGAGATATACAGTTCTGAAGTTACCACTGCTCTTCAAGTTACCGCTGCTAGCACACAGTTACCACTGCTTGTACAAATTATCAGTGGTTACCACTGCTAGAAGGTATTTACCACTGTTTGTACAAACTTACCGCTGCTAGTACAAAATTGGTACTGCTAGAAGGTTTACCACTGTTCGGTAGTTTCCACTGCTAGTTGGTAGTTTCCACTGCTAGTTAGTAGTTACCACTGCTAGTGTATTCTTACCACTGCTTCAATAAGGTTACTACTGTTCAACCATTTTAATGTTGTTCTTCATTGTTACTACTGCTTGTTATCGATTACCACTGTTAGTCATTTTTCAAACACTAATGCGGAATTAGTGATGCTCGTCATGGATGGTACTACATGGTATTCGTTACTACTGCTGGTTAGTTATTTGTACAGCTCTTATGGTTGATTATATTACTTCTGGTGGTAAGATGTTAGATACGACTTCAAACTCATATGAAATCAGACTCAAAGGTTAGCTCAAGTCTACTCAACATTTATGACACCATTGATGAAGTTTTCAATTAAAAGGTTCAACATTTTTACGTTCAGAGTGATGGGTTGATATTCTGTAACGGGTTTTCATGCTTATGTTCAAGATAGTTGAAGATTTTTCAATGGGTAATAATTGTTGTTGAAGATAAGAGTTGTGAGAGCTTAAATTCTGTTCAAATCAAATCATACAAACTTTCTTTTACAACATTAGAGATTTTAGTAGATTTCTCTAAGGTTTTCTAACCCTGATACAAGGTATCTGTCTCGTTAAAGAAGGGTAAGGCAAAATAGGGGGAGAACCATTTAACATTGGGTTGCTGATATTGAGGGGGAGAATAAAAAGGTGAAGAGTTATGAAGTTGAAGAATAAAGAGTCGACGAATTATGCAAGATGTTATGAGCGTTCAAGATGGAAGATTTTACTTTCTGTTTAAATCTATATGTATCATCTTGTAATTAGTTTACTAGTTCTTTTGTCATCATCAAATAGGGGTAGATTGTTAGGAAAATTATGTTGTCATAATTTCCCTACATATTAATTTGATGAGACAAATAGTAAAACTGAAATTATAAGGGTTAAATTGAAATATTAAGGGATTTAGTTTCCTAATACGATTGTGATTTCTTTGTAACCCTAGATGTCTCTATTATATAAAGAGACATTGGGCGTAGGTTAAAGGTGTGCACAAAAGATGTAGACGTCTAGTGTTTTATCCCTAAGGTTGAAAAACCCTAATATGAAGATAGTTGTATTCGTCTTGTTAATTTATTAACAAGATTAGGGATTTGGTTTTTGATTCTCTCTAAGGTTGTAAAATCCTGATGCATATAAGATGTATCTGTCTTGTTATTATTAATAAGATTAGAGAGTTGGTGTTTAAAATCTTCTTTGTGATCTTCGTATAGTTCTTATTATGTTGTAAATTCTTTTGCTTGGTGATTATTGGGACTACACAAAATATCATCCCATAACTTAATTAACGAAGTCTCTGCAAACACTATCTTTATTTTATCTGCTTTACGTTTTATTTTTATTTCGCTTTTATTTATTTACTTGCCTAAGTTAGTTAATATAAAAACCAAAACTCCCCCACTATTTTATAAACCCTTCACTAGTTTGAAAGCCCTCATCTGCCACGCCTTAGTTTCAATTCAGTAGGTTTGAAGAATGACTCTAAGTCATACCTACCACTTGCTCGCCCTTTGGATTAGCATTGTTAGGGAAAACTTAGGCCCCGCAATTACAAATTTAAAACACCCATTGATGCCCATCGCCAGTAGCCGGTGCAACGACAAAGGGTAAGTAATTTCCCTTACCGACCGCTGGGGGTGCATCAGCCCTCATCCAGAATGCCTTACCGGAAAAACTAGGAGACACGGGCCGATTCATCTTGCCCTGTTCCATCTATCAGTCAGGCATGATACGCTCCTTGGCCGATCTCGGAGCTAGTATCAATAACTTTCTCGCTCTACTCTAGACTAGTACTTGGACCTCTTCAACCAATTAAGATGAGTGTCCACCTTGCCGACCAATCGATTTGATACCCGAGAGGCATTGCTGAGAATGTCATGGTTAAGGTTGAGACGTTTTGGTTCCATACTCACTTTGTAGTGATGGATATACAGGAAGACATAAACATACTCATTATCCTAGGTAGGCCATTCATGAATACTGCACGTGCCATTATTGATGTATATTCTCATGTAATCAATCTACGAACGCATGGACAGACAATATCATTCAAGATTTATCAAGCCGACTGTTCATTAAGAGAACATGCAGAGATATATGCAATATTTACAGGCAAAATCACTTCGAACGATGACACTTTGGATTCAGACACAGAACCATACAAGCAATACGTGCACACTTATCTCATCTCGGCAACCGAAGAGTCAGAATCGGAAGAAAAGGAGATGGAAGAATCCAAGCCAGAAAAAGAAATAAAAGAAGAAATGGACGAATCAGAGCCTGTGGAAGATGAATCATCACCAGAATCAGAACCAGAGAAAGAAGAAACGGAACCGGAAGAAAAGGAGGAATCCGAGGAAGAACATGAAGAACAAGACTCAGAGCCAGAGGAAGAGGATGTATATCAGTCCACACCACCTCATCAGTACTTTCCTGATTCCCGCTTGCCGACAACAGAGATTATGCAAATTGAGAATATTGAAAACTTCATCCCTCTTTCAGACAGCGAATCAGACAAAGATCCACCGACTGATTACTCCCATGATGCAGAATTTGGTCTCACCATGGAGAAACTCATTGCATTAGCTATCGATCCCACCAAACCTCTTGTTTCTCCTCGACTTGATGCTTCGGTGAATATTGAGAAGACTATTGGTTTATCTAAGCAACATCCTGAGCTACGAGAAAAACTCCTGAGAAAGATTGCAGTTTACAAAGCATCCAGACTTCCCCAAAGGATTCAAACCTTTGACACATCTGCACCTCGAATTCAGTTCGAGAAGAGAAATACTTCTGGATCTAACCGTGATTCTGTTTCTAAGGAGGAGAGAGACATTGAGATGCATTCCTCTCAGCCGATATCTCATATTACCGACGAAACCCTGTCACCTTCTGACGCTGTTGAGTTCCCTGATTCTCATGATATGGATACTCCAGCTATGAAAAGTGACGAGGGAAAAGTCATTTATATTGATATTCCAATAGATATCCGCTCGATACAGCTTCCTACACCTCCTGCTATTCCCGAATTTCCTAATGTGCCTATCCAAGTCCTGATCGTCTCTAATCACAAATAGATGATCAGTGCTATCGAGAGATTCGAGAATGACATTCCTACCATGATGACCGTTATCATCAACTCTACTAATGAGTACACTCCACGCCAAAGAGACTTGATCGAAGAAATTAAAGCCGAATATGAGGTTTATCAAGCCAGTGACACCCCAAATCCTCAGTACTTCCAAAACCGCCTCAATGCCTTTGCTGAAGATCTTGCTGCTCAGCTACTACAAGAACGTCATGACGACGTACATTGTTGGTGCATATTTGTGTGTCAGTCAGTTGGTCAAAGTCTGTATGTGTCGAGTATGTAAATGTCAAAGTTTGTAATGAAAAGATACTTAGTGAAAAAATGTAAGTGTTATCCTGCAACACTTGCTTAGTGTCGTAATTGCAACACTAGCCTAGTGTCGCATAAGTCGGCTATGGCAAGTGTCGTAAGGGTCGGATTATAAATAGAGAGTTAGGGTTTCAATTGTAGGGTGACGAAACCAGAGAGAGTTGTGAGATTATTATGAGTGTCTTCTGTAATCTTTACACGTTATAATCAACACAAATCATAAGCTTTTGATATATTGAGTGCTTGTGTTTCGTTTAACGTTCATTCAATTGGTTATACAGATTCCGTACGTATAACGCATAACGATTCGATAGATCCTGAGTACAAGGACCTACAAAGTGGTATCACAGCCTTTGATTCGTCATCTAAGGTTTCGGATCATGTATGAACGTGTTTTTGGGTTAAAATGAAGGTACGTAATTGGATTTGTGATCATTGGTTCGTTTCTGAGTTGTTGGGAGTATTTTGATCGTCTTTGTGATTGATTTTATTGGTACATTGAACGTTCGTTAGTCGAAATTCATAAGGGTTTCGGAAAATAAGATTTTAGGGTCTTTTCTGCTGCTTCAATCGCGATCTGCAACACTTGTTCCTTATTACTTTGATTCCATCTGCAGCACTAGCTTGCAACATTACCTCAAGTGTCGCCATTTGACTTTGGTGCGGCACTTCTTTGTGGCACTACTTTAACAGCTTTAATTTTTCAAGTACTACCCTGCGACACTACCTTAGTGTCGCCATTACTTCTGATATGCGACACTTCCTTAGTGTCGCTACCCAGAACTTGTCTTTGTGTGACTTAGTAACTTTAAATTAAAGATGTCTCTTTCAAACGTTAATGCTTTGATTAAATATAATAGTGAAATCGGTACTACAAATAAACCACCTTTGATTTTACCTAATACCGATTATGCCAGTTGGAGACCAAGATTTAAGGCTTTTATATCCTTCAATGATCCTGAACTTTGGTTACCTTTAACCGAAAGATATGTGTGACACCCGCCAAATTAGGACTAGTAATTAGTACCTAATCCTCCGTTAATACATGTAATTAGTTCTATGTTAGGCTAATTAATATATCATTATATATATTGTTGAATATATATCTATGCGATTTGGCTAAATCGTACACATCTCAAATCGAACGGAATTCGGTTCAATTAATAAGGACGTTGGTGAACAAAATTATTAAATAATATAACATTATTTAATAACACTATTATATCACAATATTATTTTGATAATATTTCGTACATATTTCGTATCGTATAACTAACGTCTACGCGATTAAAATAAATGAACGCGCAAACAACCGAAACAAATCTAAGTTATATTTTATAACTCAATTATGAGTATTTTGATTAAAATACTTCAAGTAAATATCGAATAATTATTCGCATTTTAAAACGTACATTTAAACGCGTAAAAAGATATTTAAACACGTAAACGACCGGGGAAACGAACACCTCACGGAGCGCAAACGCAAGGAACAAATTTGGGACACACCCACATGGGGTGGGCCCCACTAGAACCGGCCAAGGGTGAGGGGGATCAAGCCCCACCCCTTTGCTTCCTCCACACACCATAATCATCCTCATTTCCATCATTTCTTTCTCTCTCTCTAACCCCATTCTCTCCCACTTTTCCCTCTCTCTAAAACCGCCACCTTCACCACCATAAAACTACCACTAAATCACCTTGGATCACTTGAAGGCTTGCAGCAAAAACGATCCCCACGCAAAGAGGAACACATCCATCTTTTTGGTTTCTTCTCGTGACGATTTGTAAGAATCCCGACACTTTCGAAAATACTTAGTTCTTGCTTATTTTTATGTTATGTTGTTCATCTAGCTCGGTTATGTCCAAATAACAAGTTGAAAACTCGTTTTCTAAACATTTGTCGAAAAGTGCGGTTTTGGTCATTTCATAAAACCGACATTTCGGGCCAACTAAGAAACGAACCGATAATTTTCGCAAACTCTACAAACTACTCCAAGACTTGTGTAAAAGTTTCGAGTCAAACCGGGGTCGTTTGACCACAAAACCGACACATGTTGACCATCACAGCCTGTTATGTCGCAGAAAGGCTGGGCCTTCTGCGACACAAGCCACAATGTCACAATTACATTCCAACGTCGCATAATGCGATGCATACCCCTATGTCGCAGTAATTCCGAACGTCGCATAAAGCGACACAACACCATATGTCGCATTAAATTGCGGATGTCGCACGTAGCGACACTATACCTTATGTCGCATTTAATTGCGAATGTCGCAAATGTGACACAAACAACGATGTCGCAACCCTTGACCTGCGACACAACACCCTATGTCGCATCTTATGTCGCACAAATCAGAACCTTGAAAACACAGATTTTTACTAATTGTCAAGACTTAAAATTTTATCACTTAACAATACCCGAATTCAGATTTTACATGCGTTTTTACTAAAGCAATATAGTAGAAATAAAAAATTTTCGAGCTAGCCAGGGGCTCTGCCCCTTGGACCCCGCCAGGGGTTGCCACCCCTGGAACCCCGCTACCAGGGGCGCTGCCTCCGGACCCCTGTCGTTCAGAGACTTGTAAATACTTTCTATACTAAGTGTTGAACACTTACAACAACCGAACCTTATATGATACTACTTGATCATACAAACACAAATACTTATATAAGTATACAATGAAACGTATAATAATAATACCTTTGGGTTATTATTACAAACCGTCACCAACGGGCCGTACATCTTTTCAAAACTCAAAAAATCAACCAAATCGTAGTCATTTGGATATTCTAGTTGGACGAACAACTACAAAGGTAACCTTTTAAGTTACCTACTCACGTTTATAACCATCGCGCGTATTGAACGTCCACAGGTTACAAGTCTTCGGACATCACTGCTTGACTAATCAACTCACATTTATTTAGATGAACACTCAAGACTCAGGTGAGTCTCATGGCCCCTCTTTTACTGTTTTCTCAGGGGTATGATATATTGCTCGATTTATTTACAATATGAACGCAAGTACGAAACTAAACTGATACTACATGAGTTTTCACAACTAATCATTTTAAAGTCCTCCACAACATAGTTTGGTAATACTGCTGTAGCGTGAATATTAGTGTATGGTACCATATAGGATTGACAATCCTCGTTCGGGTTAGCACGCACTAACTGGGTAAACGGACGCATTAGTATTTGTTCAGGAGAGTGTAGATTAGGCACTCGTAGGAGGCACCTCGATCGGAATCCTTAAATATGGATCTGACAACTCAAGTTAAGCTCAGACTATGTGCTCATGGCTGTATACTCTCTTTTATTTTGCTGTTGCAACTTAAATACAATTAAAATCTTGCGGTTCATACAATATGTTTTGACATACAAACCTGTGAGCTCACCAGCTTTTAGCTGACCATTTTTAGCATGTATCACAGGTACTCAGCAGTAAATTGGACTGCCCATCAGGATTCATTAGCTCGAGTCAGCATTCAATCAATCAGAGATTTAATTGTATTATTATATTTTGTATAAAGTAATTATGTAATGTAAATCTCTCAATTCAGAAACTGAGCTAATGTAAACTATACTTTTGATGTAACTTTGGTTTAATCAATACAAATGTAAAACGATGCATATAGTGGTCGTTCATTATATCTTTGTGCTGTGATCACCATATTTGGTCGCGCCCCGACCCGAACCGCTTACGCATCATAATTTAGGGGGTGCGACAATATGAAAGGCCGGTTGCTGACGGAACTCACAGGGGAGTTCCACCTTCAAAATCCCTTAAAAGCATGACTACCGAAGAGAAAAAAGATTGGGATAGAGAAAGAAAAACACATGTTGCCATTACTATGTGCTTACCAAAAGAAGTCCTCAAAATCTTCAAACATCATGAGACAACTTATGATTTACGGAATTCTATTGAGAAGAGATGTGGAGGGAATGAAAAGTATAAACTGAGTAAACTAGAGTTGGTTAAGAAACAGTTTGATGTATTCGACATGTTGCCTAATGAGTCTTTAGAAGGGTTGTTCTTTCGTTACTCTCAGTTGGTTTCTGAATTAACAGATGGAGTAATCGAACTCACTGAAATGGAAGTGAACAAGAAACTTCTTATTGCACTGCCTAAAAGGTGGGAAGTCAGGGTTATGATGATGGAAGAAGATGTGGAGCTTGAAACTATGAAGCTTGATAATCTGATTAACAAATTGCAGGCTTATGCTCTTGACATGCATAAAAAGGCCACCGAGTCAGGAGCTTAAGTTCAAGATCCTAGTCTTTATGGTGCCCAACCTCTGACAGGTGATTCTTACGGTAGAATTGCTTTCCTTTCTGGAAATCATTCAGCATCTGACTACTGCTCCAGTTTTTTGAAGCTCTAATTATACACCTCAGTCTACTCCATCCCAGATTACTAAGGAACATGCTGCTATTTTCACAGCATTTCTCAGTTTTTATGAAAGTTTTCTTGCTGGGAAAACCGGAACTCTTGAACTCACTGAAGAAGATTTTGACCGAATCAATGCTGATGATCTGGAACAGATGGATATAAGATGTGTTGATACATTCTCATGAATAACAAGAGCTTGTTTAGAAAACTTAGCTCGACTGTGTATAAAGATTTCTACAAGCTTGTGTCAAGGGGGAGTTTGTTGATGCAAAATCAACATTGTGTGTGACAAAAGCTTGTGTAGAAATCTCAGCTTGATAAATGTTGTTCATGAGTACTTATTAAGTACTCAGTTATTTGTTGATACATTCTCATGAATGACAAGAGCTTGTTTAGAAAACTTAGCTCGACTGTGTGTAAAGATTTCTACAAGCTTGTGTCAAGGGGAAGTTTGTTGATGCAAAATCAACATTGTGTGTGACAAAAGCTTGTGGAGAAATCTCAGCTTGATAAATGTTGTTCATGAGTACTTATTAAGTACTCAGTTAGTAGTTTGTATATATATAAGAGGGTCTTTAGTTCAAAGTGAGTTTAAGAACTTCATTGTAAAATCTGGTGTGATTGAGAGAGAGATTGTAAAGCTAGTTTTCCATACGTTATTTAAAAAAAATAAAAGTAAAAGTTTTTATTTACGTTTTGTATTTTACATTTCACGTCTTTGATTTGGTAATTAGATTCCGCATAATTATCGAATTGATTCGAATCTAAAGATCGATTACGGGAAACCACAAATAATAGATGAGCTTAAGGAAATCGCTTGGAACGAAAGGAGGCGTGACCACCCCATCAAGATTCTAGATATGTAACTACTTGATATTATCCCTAATGTGACAACTCAACTACGTGAAATAATCATTCAGAAGAGTAGGTCAAGAGAAGAGTTCATTTTCCATGCTAGAAATCGAGAGATATTCGGTAAGTTGATCCTCATCTTCATGAAGTCTGACATTCCTTTCGACCGACATCAACACCGCCTAATCAAAAGCCTGTGCTGTGACATCCGTCACCAAAAATGTAATTCGAAAATAATCCAACCCCCAAAAGTCCAAACCCAACTAAACCCAACACCTCTTGAACCCTAGACCTATAAATATACCCTTAAACCTAACCCTAAAACTTTTCTATCACAAAAACATACAAAATCCCGTCCCAAAAATTCCAGTCACGAACATAGGTCGATTTGACCCATTTTCGTTCGTTTTCAGCCTTCGGTCAAAACTACAAAGTTGTAGATCTCGAAGTTTTACCCTAAGATATCAAGTTTCGGCCTCTGAAACTCTCTAGATTATTTTATAAAAATTATTTCGTAAACTGCTGCTGTTGGTGACGAATTTTCAGAAACTTTGGTAAGTTTTCGATCCTATAATTCTCGTATACGTTTGATCGATCCACGAAAACGAATTCTAAGGGTTATGCTCTCAATATTTACAGATTCTAAGGGTTATCATCGTGCGGTTTTCTCGTTGGTTGGTATAATTCTCTATCTGAATCTTCCATATAAACGTATGTGATTATTTCGTATTGTCGTTTATTTTTTGTTCGATTCCATTGTATTCCGGGTACATGAAATCATTAGGATAATATTAAAATCAGTGTATAAGTGGTAGAATCGAGAAATATGATTGTGTTTGCGGTTTGAATTGTTTATACGAATGATTAGGGTTGATTATCTATAAACCCTAATCTGATCAGATTTTTATTTCGGTTTGAGAAGCTTGTAACTTGTTCATTTCATGGTAATTTTTGATGAAAAATGAGTCTAAACTTAAGTACTTTGAGTCTACTTTCAAAGGGCATCAGTTTCATGGTTAAATGTGGAGAATAAGTTGGTCAAAATGATTTTACAAGTTTGTGTGTCAATTCTGAGTTTCTTGGTTCCAGATTTTGGTTAAGTTGTCAATTTTTGAAACGTACCTTAAACTAAGAATTAGGTCTTGAAATTGTTACTGAAGTGTTTTAAAAGTGTTACATATTTTCTGTAAAAATATAATAATCTTTTGAAGTCTCTAAGTATTTTAAATAAATTATAACTTTTGTGAAGTCAGAAAGTGTCAACGGTTTAGAGCAGTTCACTTTGTTGAATTTTTAAAAATAGTATATCAATGATATTGAATCTGGAAAAATTACAGGAACTTCTAAACACATTGAAATGTTACTAGTTAAAATTGTAGAGTCAAATGATTTCATTAAGTAATATTTAAAAATTTGTAAAATGGTATGAAAATTGTGGACAGAATCTGATTTTTACTCGATAGGTTGATTCAAGTTAATATACATGAGTTGAGTTGTGAGGGAACTTAGTAGAAGTGTTTAGACTTGGGATACAATGGAATGACCTAGTTATGTCTAGGTTATAACCCATATGCATTATGATATTGTAGATTGCTAGTGGTTTAGTGGATTACACTTAAGGGCGATACTTACATCATTTCTTGAGGTGAGTTTTCGTGGCCCCATTTTCTTTACATATTTTTATCATTGGGGGAAAAGTATGCTCACATGTTTTACCAACTGTTTTATGCTGTGAACATATTCATTTCTATTTTTAGACATATGCTTGAAATGTGTGACACTATGTGACTTATATGCATTGAGACTTGTTGCTTACATCCGTGCTGTACTTCCTTGTGGGGTATTTGCCGTACATTGAGATTTGTTACTTACATCCGTGCTGTACTTCCTTGTGGGGTATTTGCCGTACATTGAGATTGGTTATTTACATTCGTGCTTTACCTTCTTGTGGGGTATTTGCCGTACATTGGGATTGTTGCTTACATTCGTGCTTTACTTCCTTGTGAGGTAATTGCCATACATTGAGATATACTGGCTGCATTATTTCACATTTGTGTACATTTCTATATGCATTGTCCTAACTTATTATTATCACAGCAAAATGTTTATTTTTCTGGTGTCTGGTTTCAAACCTACGAAACTCACCAACATTCGTGTTGACGTTTTTGAGCATATCTTTTCAGGTTATACTAGTGGACTTAAAGCAGTGGACGAGAGAACTTAGTGGACTTTTAGGGTTGCATTAAGAGTTATTCAAGACTTGTGGTACATCATTAATGTGTTTGTGAAGGCATATTTTGCCTTAACATTGTAGTGTACGTTTGTTTGTAAGCTTTTGGAATTCATTGTTGAAATGTATGCGCGACATGAACCGTTATTCATGTTTTTGGCATCATGACACATTGGATATTGTATTTCATATAGAATTCTTTATAATAATGTGTTATGATCCTATCACCGTTATACCCCGTTGTTTCCGCTTTAGACGGGGTGTGACAGATTGGTATCAGAGACATTGTTTATAGAGATCTAGGTGGATTGGCCTAGACTATAAATAAGGAACCCACATATAGAACATGAGTTAGGAAGTTATGTGTGCATACAATTTCGTGAAGCTAGTGTCGATCATTCACCTTAATCATTTCAAATAAGGACGTTGTAAACGTTTCTTCATCATCTTACGACTCTTTATGTGGTTCTTCTACATGTTGCCTAGGATTCCATAACTATCTGATCTCTTTCCGTAAATACAAAGCTTATTGTGATACAAGGACTTGGAAGATAAGTATATGTATGAAAGAATACTTTCACAATTATGGCTGCAGACGTAATTGACAAAGGTGTTCCTACGTATGTGTGCTTATCCGACCAGGTTTGCGTGTCTCATGTGCTATCTTCGTGTCGTATGGTAATAAAATCCCAATTATATTCCTTACCGAATTATTCTTATGGTTGTGAGTCTTGTGCATTTATGCCTTGACAAACTCCAAAATATTCATTCTATTCTAAACTCATCTGAATTCGAAATTATAGTGAGCATATTACTAAGACGCATTATTCGTAAATTTTACTCGTGGAGGAGAAACACACGGTGGTGGAAGACATGGTGGTCATACAAGTAAAGGTGGTGATGGAACTGATGGTTGAACCGGAGGAATTTGTGGTATTGAAGGCAAGAACTCCAATGTTGTTGCGACCATTGCACAACAGTGGTGGGCCTTAGCATCCAAAATTGCCATGCGGACTAGTAACGACATATTGAATCATAGTAGATCTAATGACACCGAAGGCAAATATAGACCTAATAGTCGAGAATTCAAATGATAGAAATGGTGATGGTGCGAAAAGATTGGAAAATGAAGGAACTCCTAAAGGAGGGATATTCTTTCAATAACGAAATGAAGAAGTTAGCGAACAAGTTTGGAATTTCTCTATGGTGGGAGTTAACCCTACAACCTATATCGGACAATTTTATGGAATTGGCAAAATTAGACCTCATCATGTGGCAGTCGAAGCTAAGAGAATTAAGAAGCATATCAACAGCTTTGTTCTAGAAGCTTGTAGGACGGTAGAAGTGACTGAGCCTCCTACCATCCGAGGCGCAATACTGATGAATGGATCGTTCATAGGTGAAACCAATAAGGTAGGGAGTGTAGAAGCAGTACCAAGGACGAGAGGGTACTCAAGGAAGTCGTGGATACTAACACATGAAGAGAGGGTTACACTGGTTCACATCTTGTCTGTGTACGGTGTAACTACTATCAACACACATTCGCATCATGTTGTATTTCTACAAACCGCAATCGAGGAGGTTGCTTTACAATGGAATGACGGACTACAGCTCGTCAAGTGGTATCATCAACATAGTAGGAAACCCGATGGCTTGTTTTAAGTAAGGGACTTTGGAATGATTATGTTAATGGGAGCATATAGAGACTAAAAGAGATTTTATATGGGCGTACTTTAGTGCGAGAAGATTACTCTTTTAGCATTGACTGTTACCCTTCGGACTCGGGAGTTTTGGTGTAGTTATGAGAATGGATTAGCTGACAAAGTTCCAGGTGGAAGTTGTATGTTTGAGATAGTATTCCGTATACCCCTTAAATGGTGGTGAAGTACTTGATATTTGCATAGAACAATTCGAAACAAAAATAAACAACTCATGAGCGTTAAGGCTGATGAGTTAAAACTCTAAAACATTCTGTTATCAACGTTTTCCTCGAGGTCTTCCCGGAAGACTTAAGAGGACTATACCCCCTTGACTCGTGAAATTTTGTGTCGATCTTATTCTTGGAGCAGCCCCAGTTGCAAAAGCTCCATATCGCTTAACCACTTTAAGATGCTCCAAGACAAGGGTTTTATTCGCCCTAGTCATTTTCCTTTGGGAGCACCTGTCTTATTTGTTAAAAAGAAAGATTGCTCTTTTCGTATGTGCATTGATTATCGTGAACTTAATAAACTTACGGTCAAGAATCGTTATCCTCTTCCAAGGATAGATGATTTGTTTGATCAACTTCAAGGTTCTTAGTAGTTTTCGATCTTTGTTTTGGTTATCATCAATTGAGGGTACATGAATAGAATATACCAAATACTGCATTTAGGACTCATTATGGGTCTTTTGGATTTCTTGTTATGACTTTCGGTCCTACTAATGCGTCTATAGCATTCATATATTTAACGATCACGTATATAAACCGTATCTCGATGAATTTATCATACTTTTCATTTGCGACGTTCTAATTTATTAACTAACAAAGAGCATGAAGTTCCTTTAAGACTAATTCTAGAGTTACTTTTGAATGAAAGATCTATGCAATATATTCGAAAATCTTGATTTCAAGCTAGAGGATTGTTTTTCTCGGGCACTTTGTGAGCAAAGAAGTTATACTTAAGGATCATAACAAGAGCAAAACAGTAAAGGGATGGAAGATCTCACGGTCATCATTGGAGGTTCGTATAGCATTTAGGATTCACGGGCTATTATCGGCATTTTATCGAGAGTTTTTCAAAGACTCCTCAACTACTCACATATATATGTAAGAAGTTGTTGGGGTAAGAACTAAGAATAATGTTTTCAAACATTGAAGGATGCCTTGTGTAATGCATTAATCCAGACTATTCGCGATGGATCGGAGGATTTCGTTGTGTATTGGGATGCATCAAAACCGAGGTTTAAGTTGTGTTTTAATTAAAAGGGAAATGTAATCGTATTCGTCTCTCAACAACTTAAGGTACATGAAAATTACTATACTACCCACGAATTGGAACTTGGAGTGGTGATGTTCGTACATATGTGTTGAAGACACTACTTGTATGACGTAAAGAATTTTGTTTATACCGATCATAGGAGCTTTTAACACATTGGTTTGTTGTTTGTTCTAAAGAAGTTGAACATGAGGCAAATGAGGTAGCGCGAATTGTTTAGCGGTTACGATTGTGAAATTCTATACCACCCGGGGAGGATGGATGAGGTGGCAGCTGTATTTGAATAGGAAGGAAAGAGTAAGCCAAGGTGAGTGCGAGTCAAAGTATGACGATACACTCTGGCATTAAGGGTAAGAGGTTCAAAGCACAATATGAAGCGTTAAGGGATACTCATACACAAGATGAAGGGTTGCGCGGGTTAGACAAACATTGGAACACAAAGTGGAGGAGATATTACATCTTGTGAGAAGATCATGGATTTCTTTTTCTAGGTGGTCTATGGACACTAGTAATTGATAGAATGACTAAGTCATCTCACTTCTTAGCTATCTGCGAGGACTAAACGGTGGAGACATTGGCAAGGTTGTATATTAACAACGAAGTAGCAAGGCGTGGAGTGTTTGTATCAATTATATTTGATTTTGATGGTTATTTTACTTCACAATTTTGGCAAATGTTTCAGAAAGCTTTGGGAACGCGTTTTGATATGAGGATGGTTTAACATTCTCGAACTGATGGACGGAGTGAGCGAACTATTCAAACATTTAAGAATATCCTTAGAGTGTGTTATCGATTTTGGTAGCAGTTGGGATACCCACTTACCATTAGACGAGTTATCATACAGCATAGTTATCATTCTAGTATTCAATGAGCATTATATCAAGCACTTCAGGAATGTAGGAGTCATTCATGGTAGTGTGGGCAAAAGTTGGATTAGAATCAGTTGATTTGATTGAAATAGTTCATGAAGCAATTGACAAGATCATTCAAATCAAGGAGAGGTTGGAAACAGTACGAGACAGGCAAGAGAGTTACGCAAATAAATGTCGAAAGCAGTTAGAATTTTATGATAGAGATCATATATTGCTTAAATTATTGCTTTGGAAAAATACCATATATTTTGGGAAGAAGGGGAAAATTTATACATAGGTTTGTTAGATCGCTCTAAATTGTTGAGCGTGTATAACATATCGATTGAAAGTTGTCACAAGAGTGAAGTGCTGCTCACGAACTATTTCATGTGTCAATTCTACGAAAGTGTTGGCCGATAAGGTCTTACACATGTTTCTAGGAGGAGTTTAAAGGGAACCACAAATAACGATGTGTAGAGAAAACTGGTAGGAACCATGGATTGAGATGTCAACATGTTGGAGCACATGTAATTTTAATTATCAAGGTCCGATATAACGTTGACCTGAGTATACTTGCAAATGAAAATATCAAGCCAAGCTTATATATATGCACTTATTCAGTGATCGTGGTGACAATACGGCTCCGATTGAATTTCGGGACGAAATTCCTTAAACGGGGGGATACTGTGACATCCGTCACCAAAAATGTAATTCGAAAATAATCCAACTCCCAAAAGTCCAAACCCAACTAAACCCAACACCTCTTGAACCCTAGACCTATAAATATACCCTTAAACCTAACCCTAAAACTTTTCTATCACAAAAACATACAAAATCCCGTCCCAAAAATTCCAGTCACGAACATAGGTCGATTTGACCCATTTTCGTTCGTTTTCAGCCTTCGGTCAAAACTACAAAGTTGTAGATCTCGAAGTTTTACCTTAAGATCGCGACTTTCGGCCTCTGAAACACTCTAGATTATTTTATAAAAATTATTTCGTAAACTGCTGCTGTTGGTGACGAATTTTCAGAAACTTTGGTAAGTTTTCGATCCTATAATTCTCGTATACGTTTGATCGATCCACGAAAACGAATTCTAAGGGTTATGCTCTCAATATTTACAGATTCTAAGGGTTATCATCGTGCGGTTTTCTCGTTGGTTGGTATAATTCTCTATCCGAATCTTCCATATAAACCTATGTGATTATTTCGTATTGTCGTTTATTTTTGGTTCGATTCCAATGTATTCCGGGTACATGAAATCATTAGGATAATAACTAAATTCAGTGTATAAGTGGTAGAATCGATAAATATGATTGTGTTTGCGGTTTGGATTGTTTATACGAATGATTAGGGTTGATTATCTATAAACCCTAATCTGATCAGATTTTTATTTCGGTTTGAGAAGCTTGTAACTTGTTCATTTCATGGTAATTTTTGATGAAAAATGAGTCTAAACTTAAGTACTTTGAGTCTACTTTCAAATGGCATCAGTTTCATGGTTAAATGTGGAGAATAAGTTGGTCAAAATGATTTTACAAGTTTGTGTGTCAATTCTGAGTTTCTTGGTTCCAGATTTTGGTTAAGTTGTCAATTTTTGAAACGTACCTTAAACTAAGAATTAGGTCTTGAAATTGTTACTGAAGTGTTTTAAAAGTGTTACATATTTTCTGTAAAAATATAATAATCTTTTGAAGTCTCTAAGTATTTTAAATAAATTATAACTTTTGTGAAGTCAGAAAGTGTCAACGGTTTAGAGCAGTTCACTTTGTTGAATTTTTAAAAATAGTATATCAATGATATTGAATCTGGAAAAATTACAGGAACTTCTAAACACATTGAAATGTTACTAGTTAAAATTGTAGAGTCAAATGATTTCATTAAGTAATATTTAAAAATTTGTAAAATGGTATGAAAATTGTGGACAGAATCTGATTTTTACTCGATAGGTTGATTCAAGTTAATATACATGAGTTGAGTTGTGAGGGAACTTAGTAGAAGTGTTTAGACTTGGGATACAATGGAATGACCTAGTTATGTCTAGGTTATAACCCATATGCATTATGATATTGTAGATTGCGAGTGGTTTGGTGGATTACACTTAAGGGCGATACTTACATCATTTCTTGAGGTGAGTTTTCGTGGCCCCATTTTCTTTACATATTTTTATCATTGGGGAAAAAGTATGCTCACATGTTTTACCAACTGTTTTATGCTGTGAACATATTCATTTCTATTTTTGGACATATGCTTGAAATGTGTGACACTATGTGACTTATATGCATTGAGACTTGTTGCTTACATCCGTGCTGTACTTCCTTGTGGGGTATTTGCCGTAAATCAAATACTACATGAGTTTCAAGCTAATCAATTTAAAGCCCTCCATAGCATAGTCTGGTAATACGTAGTAGCGTGAATGTTAGTATATGATATCATATAGGATTGACAATCCTCGTCCGGGTTAGCACGCACTAACTGGTCAAACGGACGTATTAGCATTTGGGAAGACGAGTGTGGATTAGGCACTCGTGGGAGGCATTTCAAGTTAGGAATCCTTAAGTGGGCCTGACAACTCAAGTTAAGCTCAGACTATGTGCTCATGGCTGTATAACTTTTATTTTGCTTAATTGCATTTTAAATTCAATTATTAAATCTTGCGGTTCATACAAACATATGTGTTGACATACAAACCTGTGAGCTCACCAGCGTTTCGCTGACCAATTTTAGCATGTATCACAGGTGACCAGCAGTAGGTTGGACTGCTCAAGTAAGGATCAATTAGCTCGAGTCATCATGCAAACAATCAGAGATTTAGCTGCATTATTATATTGTGTATAGATTAATTACACTAGTACAAATTTTGGCTTTGGTCACACCTAAAAAGTGTGAAGATATGCATACGGTCATGCATGTTTTTCAACGTGTGTGTGACTAAAGGTGCCGCGACCATAGGGTGCATACGGCTACACTAAATGGTTAGTGGCCGTATCCATTTAAAAAGAGTGACCAAAACCATAAAATGTGTGACCATATGCTCTTTAAAATCAAGTAAAGGTGTATTATGTGTGACTATTGTTCATCCAATGGTCACTTGAAGTTTATGTTTGTGTGGCGTTTTGTAACGTTTAGTCACACAACGAGTGTTATTATTTTTGGAATTGGTCACATAAATTTAAGCCAGAAGTGGCCATAGGTGTTAAAAAGTGAGACCATATGGTATTTAAATCTAGTAAACGTGGATTTTGTGTGACTATTGTGCATCCAATGGCCACTTGAATTCTATGTTTGTGTGGCGTTATGTAACATTTAGTCACACAACGAGTGTTTTTTTTTATTTGGTCACATAAAATGAAGCCAAAAGTGGCCATAGGTGTTAATAAGTGTGACCAAATGCTCCTTAAAGCCAAGTAAACGTGGATTTTGTGTGGCGATTGTGCCTCCAATGGCCACTTGAATTCTATGTTTGTGTGGCGTTATGTAACATTTAGTCACACAACGAGTGCTTTTCTTTGGGATTTGGTCACACAAAAGTAAGCCAAAAGTGGCCATAGGTATTCATATGTGTGACCAAATTCTCTTTAAAGTCACGTAAACCTGTATTTTGTGTGACTATTGTTAATCCAATGGCCACTCGAATTTTATGTTTGCGTGACGTTTGGTATCATTTAGTCACATAACAAGTGTTTTATTTTTGGATTTGGTCACATATATAGAATATAACCTAATGTGGCCATAGGTGTTAATATGTGTGACCATATGATCTTTAAAGTCACGTAAACCTGTATTTTGTGTGACTATTGTTAATCCAATGGCCACTTGAATTTTATGTTTGCGTGACGTTTGGTATCATTTAGTCACACAACAAGTGTTTTATTTTTGGATTTGGTCACATATATAGAATTAAACCAAATGTGGCCATAGGTGTTCATATGTGTGACCATATGATCTTCAAAGTCACGTAAACCTGTATTTTGTGTGACTGTTGCTAATCCAATGGCCACTCGAATTTTATGTTTGCGTGATGTTTGGTATCATTTAGTCACACAACAAGTGTTTTATTTTTGGATTTGGTCACATATATATAATTAAACCAAATGTGGCCATAGGTGTTAATTTGTGTGACCATATGATCTTTAAAGTCACGTGAACCTGTTTTTTGTGTGACTATTGTTCATCCAATGGCCACTCGAATTTTATGTTTGCGTGACGTTTGGTATCATTTAGTCACACAACAAATGTTTTATTTTTGGATTTGGTCACATATATATATATATATATATATATATATATATATATATATATATATATATATATATATATAATTAAACCAAATGTGGCCATAGGTGTTAATTTGTGTGACCATATGATCTTTAAAGTCACGTGAACCTGTTTTTTGTGTGACTATTGTTCATCCAATGGCCACATGAATTTTTTTTGTGTGTGACGTTTGGTATCATTTAGTCACACAACAAGTCAATCAAAGTGTGACCGTATTATGTGAGCGCATCATTTAGTCACGTATAACAAATCAATATTTCGTGTGACAATTGGAATTATATATATATATATATATATATAACACGACAAATTAAAATTGGAATAATATATATGTACATAATTAACTGCATACATGTACCCAAACTAATATTGGAATATTGTTTTACATGATAATAATAACCGAATAAATGTATCAAAATGATAAAGTAATTATACATGATCACAGTTGCAAGGCCTTTTGACTCTTGAGTCTCATCTTCGCTTGCTTTTGCACGGCATCACTAGATACATAAACCGATGTGTTGCGCCTTTTCTTTGATACTTCTGGTGCAGTTTTGTTTTCCGCATACGCCAATTGACCTGAAGTAGGTGGTGTTACCTGTAAAAGACAAAAGCCGCATATATATGTATCAAACATCAATATTAAAATATGAAGAATTATATATGTATACGTAGGTAGATATAGGTTGTTAAAAACGTATACGTACTGTATGTACCTCCTCCTCAAATACCACTTGCTCCTTCGGCCATGCATAAAAACCACCTACTGCCTGCAAAGCAGTTTTGACACCACTGTCTCCAACGTCCGGTAAAAAAGCTGCATCCACCAACGATGTACCAACAGACACTCTGTAGCAATCCTTTGGGAGTACTTTGCTATGAAGCATCTGTTTTCCACTCGACACGTATATGGTACCCAAAGCAATTGTGTTTGACTTCTTTAGGTTCCACAGTTTACACTTGAATACCTAAACAAAATGAAATGATGACGATTAATATAAATATATATACTAATTATAACTAAGCATAAGCCTCTGTCTTAAACGGTGAAGATTTCAGATATGCACAGAGTATAACTCACAATAAATACCCTGTAATTGCATTCTAATTAAATTCAGAATTGTATAAACCAATATTTCAACAAATAATTAATAGCACTTCATTTTTACCGATTTCAATATTTTCCAGCAGCATCATATCATGTATATATATATATATATATATATATATATATATATATATATATATATATATATATATATATATATATATATATATATATATATGTATGCAATATCAGAATTAGATGAAACTTAAATTCAGAATTGTATAAACCAATATTTCAACAAATAATTAATAGCACTTCATATTTACCGATTTCAATATTTTCCAGCAGCATCATATCATGTGTATATATATATATATATATATATATATATATATATATATATATATATATGTATGCAATATCAGAATTAGATGAAACTTAATTGAATAATGTTTCAACAGGCTGAAATACATATATATACCTGCAGCGTTGGTGGTGTTGGAGACCGTTTCTTTTGTGATCGGGACGACCGGTTAGGTTCAACCGTGTTCTCTTGTGAATCAGGCGTCCTGTTTGCTGACTTGTTAACTGCTTCTTCAACAGTCTCCTATATAAAACAAGGCAAACAAGTAATTATTGTAAATGGGAGTGACTCTTGAACTAGCAGTGCTTTGAAATACTAGCTGTACTTTGAATACAACTAGCAGTGGCAAAACTAGCTTGATTTTGCAGTAGCAGTGGGAGTGACTCTTGAACTAGCAGTGGGAGTGACTCTTGAACTAGTAGTGGGAGTACATGACTTGGCCCTTTTAAGTTCTTCAATTCCACTGCAAAATCAATGTAATTCTAATGTTTTATTACTTAATTACCATTTTGTCTTTTTGGTTGATCATGCTAGTTGCAAGTCCTTTAGGCCTGTCAAAACTAGCTTCCTGCCCACTTCCAACCACACTTGATGACCTTATTTGGCACTCCTGATCTGCAGTTCCAATGGTTGCTTTAGGATTAACGTCCACTGATGGAGACACCTGCAATATATATATAAAGAAATACATATATCCGTTAGCTGCAATATAAATTAATGAATAATATGTTAGCATAATTACTTAATTAATACAAGAATTAAATGTCTTTCCTCCGATGGCAGGTTTTGAGTTGACATTGAATTAATTTTCGCCTCTTGTGCAGTCAACTTGGCCATCACTTGTGACACCTGGTTGGACAACGTTTCTATAACTTTGTCTTTGTCTTCACGGGCACGTCTCTCTGCTACAAGTTCTGCTTGAAGTAATTTCATCTGTTCGGCATCTGCTGCTTTTCTGCTTCGAGCTGCTGGAAGATGAAAATACTTGTTGATTGTCACTCCACTTCCTACTCCTCTGGCATACCCTCCCTTTTCCTTTCCAAATACCTCTGTCATTGCATCGTTGCCATGAGCAAGCTGTAAGGTTCCGGTTTTGATCTTCTCGTGAGTGACTATCTGCATTATAGATTCCAACAGCCAGTAGTTAATTGATTTATCGAAAGTAAACTACATGAACTATTTAAACGGAAAATTTTCGTGTCAAATTAATGCTTACTACTTCTTGTCCCTTCTCTTTAGTCATTTCGTCTAGAAATAACCCGGCTTTGTTTTGCCTTCCTCTCAACCACAATATACCACGTGGGGGTTCTTCATGTGCTTCGATTACTTTTTTTTCGATCTTATAATCATCAAATCAACACACATGTAAATTAGTCAAATTACCAATAAACATGTAAGCATATAAAATTGAAAACAGATACAAAGTACACTAGCTTTCTGTGTATTTTACTTTGATCTTATATATAATTAATACATATAATGTACAAAATAGAAACATACATTATATATGTAAATGTAATTACCAATTTCTTTTTCACATGTACGTAGCCACCTCGTCCCATGGTATGCGGATAAACAGACTTGGAGCGCGCCTCTTTTGACGCATATGACTTTTTCTAATTACAGAACAAAATGATTATTAGATGGCATTAATGTGCAAACACAATAATCTGAAATTATATATATATATATATATATATATATATATATATATATATATATATATATATATGCACTCTAATATAAATGACTAAACCTGGTAATCCTCCGTGCTCGTATACTCTACAAAAGAGTTCCATTCCGGGGCATGGACAAATGCACTATATTTCATTGGGACTTCATTTACTGCTGGTGTGTTTAGGTTGGGCAGTATGTAGGATTCCCTCAATTTCCTTCTAAAATTCCTAAGATGAGCACCAAGACGATTCATTACTACCTTTCTGTGTGTCTCATCAACATCAAAATATCGCTGCAAGATCAATATTAACAAGTTAAATCTATATATATATATATATATATATATATATATATATATATATATATATATGCAGTTGCATATATAATGTACTGTAAACAATTTTAATTAATAAAGGAAATTAATCAAGGGAGCATGGAGTGGGTTACAAATACCATGATTTCATCCCACAGTTTAACTATTTCTTCTTTATCGACCTTCTTCCAGGATAGAATCTTCAAACCAATATGCTCACGAACAATGTCTCCCAAAAAACTCGCAAACAAAGCTCTATTGTCCCCTATTAGCCGATCCATTTGATCGAAGGTTACCTTGAGCTTTTGTGCACCGGGTCTGCCATACTTGTTGCGAAACGCAAATAATCTTGTTATGCCCCTCGGCGGAACTATTCTGGGATTTGCATTATTGTCGTTTTCATCGGCTTCATCATCTTGTACATCATCGTAACCCTCCGATTCATATCCTAAATCGCGGTCGTCATCATTATAATTATTTAGAGGATGATCGGCTTCGTTATCCATGATATATATATACTTTAATTGAGATTAATTGAGAGTTGTAAATTGTTTGATATTTTGGTTGGAGATTAATTGAGAGTTGTAAATGTATTAAGATGTTTTGGAATGTAATTTAAAGGTCACTTGAAATTCAAATTTTTCTGCTTGGCTCTAATTGGTCAGTTTAAATTTTTTGGGGAAAAATTTGGCTCCAAAATGAAGGAAATAATATTTAGAGTTAAAATTATGAATAAGGTTAATTATGAATTTATGATTGTAGGGGGAAAACAGCAAATCAAACAATATTGAGCTCAAAAAAACAAAATGTAGGTTAGGGGACTCGAACCCGAGATTGCTAGGTTAACTCCTCAGCGAAATGACCAACTCAGCTATCAATACAATTGATTTACTTTTCCAACGATAAATATATATTATTATGTTGTTAAACCCTAAACGCTAGCCCTAAACCCTAAAGTGAAATGACCAACAGGTTCCTAGCATCTTGTTTCCTTTCCTGACCTTCCATTAACAAAAGCATATAATGCACATATATATAACACATCGATCATTAACTTAACTACAAAAAATAAGTACATATTTATAAGTATCCGACATACATCTGTCGATAACTAACTATATAATTATATATACTTAATCAAAAGTAATAAATACCAAAACTAGATACAAAGTCAATGTAGCAAGCATCCCACAAACATACATTACAATTTAACAGCCAAGCCCGTCTGTGAAAGAAGGCATCGCGTAACGTCTGTGCTTGCAATACCTTGTGCTTAGGACAACAAAGAATGCAGTTAGGGTATTCCTTTTTTGCTCGCCATACGATACGGGGATCAGCTAACAATCGACGTACCTTGTTAGCTGTCCGGGCAACATCCCACAGACCTGCTAACCTTGTTCTGGTAGAGGTCAACAGTTGCTTGGCCTCTGCCTGTCTGTCTTGACTTTCCCCCATCACCAGCATCCCAAGCACAAACGTTGCATCACGTTGTCCCAAATTAGATGCCTGTTGCATCATCTCCTTTCCAGCAGCCTCATCACCAAATGAGAAGAACTTGTTCTGATCAAGACATTTAAGAAAAGTAAATTAGTATGTGACAGAGTACAATTAAAAACTTCAATAAAATGTAAAATAAACATTACCATGCCATCCCTAAACAGCATGTTAGGGTTTCGATTCTCCCTCATTTTTGATAGCACATCAATTTTGTGCAAGTTCATAGAAAATAGAGGATAGAGGGAATCATCATCCAGCTGGCGATAAACCTCATCTGAATCAACTGCACGTCTGAAGGTCTTGCACCTGTAATGCATATAAACGACGTCATAAACACAATCTAAGTCCCTTCATGATCATAAAAGGTGATTCATCATGTACATGCACAATATAATTTAAATATTCCTAAATCAAGCCCTAATAATTGCGCTACATTCTTTAAAAATTACAGAAAATACAAGGCTTATATACATTGACAAAACGTCGAGTATTTAAGTTGAAACGACAATCCAAACTAGAAACTAGGGTATGGAGACTTACAGAGTCCTCATTTTAAAAACTTGCTTGGCGTTGCAAGCCCCGACACGGGCCAGTACTTGACTAACGACGCCGTCCGGAAGGTCAGCAAGAGTTCGATCATCTTCCAAAGCAGTTTTCTGTCTTTTAGAGCTTTGGGAATCCATGGTTTAGTTCTTGTTTAGATGATTTGTTGATGCTCTGTTTTGAGTTTCTTTGGAAGTTGGTAGGCCGGGAAGTGAAAGGTGTTGATCTGATGGTCTGAATTTTACTGCAACTTTTTACGCCTCACGCGCCTACTTCCAAGTCTTTAAGTAAATTACCTAAATGCCCTTACTATTAAAATCCTTCTTATTGTATTGGTAATGGATTATAAAGGGTATTTATGTCATTCAACCTTTAAGGGTTAGTATTAGCAGACATTACCAAATGTGGTAAAAAAAAGATAAACTATTTTTATCTTGATATACACAATTTCACAATAACATATTTATATACAATATTATAAAAATGTTATAAAAACGTATTTATATAAACAAATATGGTAAGAAGATAAATTATATTTTTACTCGGTACACAATTTAACAATAACATATTTTTATTTATACACACACAAACAAAAGTATGAAAATCTTATACTTATAATAAGTTGAATTATGCTGTATATCGTACACTTGACTATTAACCTTAGGGCAATGTCACATGCATACATATGCCGAAATGACGAATTACATAACACCCTAAGTTCAATAGTGGCGTGTGTGATACCGCAACTACTACCGTATATCGTACACTTAACTATTAACCTTATGGCAATGTCACATGCATACATATGCCGAAATGACGAATTACATAACACCCTAAGTTCAATATAATAGTGGCGTGTGTGATAACGCAACTACTGCCGTATATCGTACAGTTGACTATTAACCTTAGGGCAATGTCACATGCATACATATGCCGAAATGACGAATTACATAACACCCTAAGTTCAATAGTGGCGTGTGTGATACCGCAACTACTGCCGTATATCGTACACTTGACTATTAACCTTAGGGCAATGTCACATGCATACATATGCCGAAATGACGAATTACATAACACCCTAAGTTCAATAGTGGCGTGTGTGATAACGCAACTACTGCCGTATATCGTACACTTGACTATTAACCTAAGGGCAATGTCACATGCATACATATGCCGAAATGACGAATTACATAACACCATAAGTTCAACAGTGGCGTGTGTGATACCGCAACTACTGCCGTATATCGTACACTTGACTATTAACCTTAGGGCAATGTCACATGCATACATATGCCGAAATGATGAATTACATAACACCCTAAGTTCAATAGTGGCGTGTGTGATACCGCAACTACTGCCGTATATCGTACACTTGACTATTAACCTTAGGGCAATGTCACATGCATACATATGCCGAAATGACGAATTACATAACACCCTAAGTTCAATAGTGGCGTGTGTGATACCGCAACTACTGTCGTATATCGTACATTTGACTATTAACCTTAGGGCAATGTCACATGCATACATATGCCGAAATGACGAATTACATAACACCCTAAGTTCAACAGTGGCGTGTGTGATACCGCAACTACTACCGTATATCGTACACTTGACTATTAACCTTAGGGCAATGACACATGCATACATATGCCGAAATGACGAATTACATAACACCCTAAGTTCAATAGTGGGGTGTGTGATAACGCAACTACTGCCGTATATCGTACACTTGACTATTAACCTTAGGGCAATGTCACTTGCATACATATGCCGAAATGACGAATTACATAACACCCTAAGTTCAATAGTGGCGTGTGTGATACCGCAACTACTGCCGTATATCGTACATGTGACTATTAACCTTAGGGCAATGTCACATGCATACATATGCCGAAATGACGAATTACATAACACCCTAAGTTCAATAGTGACGTGTGTGATACCGCAACTACTGCCGTATATCGTACGTTTGACTATTAACCTTAGGGCAATGTCACATGCATACATATGCCGAAATGACGAATTACATAACACCCTAATTAAGTTCAATAGTGGCGTGTGTGATACCGCAACTACTGTCGTATATCGTACATTTGACTATTAACCTTAGGGCAATGTCACATGCATACATATGCCGAAATGACGAATTAAATAACACCCTAATTAAGTTCAATAGTGGCGTGTGTGATACCGCAACTACTGCCGTATATCGTATATCTAATATTTCACTATTGGCGTATGTGATTATTTGTATCAATGTTATTATTTGCATATAATATTTCACAAATGGTTTTTTGTTCATTCTGCTTTGATTAATTTATTTATTATTAGTTGATGTTACATTTATATAATAATTTATTTACCATACACCCACCAAACATGATACATATAGCTACTTAAAAGAACCATTAATCACACCATTTAAAGAAACTTAGTTCAGAACAAGAACAAGTATAACTACACACAACATCACTACAACACCAATTAAAAGTGCAAACACTTGGTCAAACATCTTCAATTTTGACTTCATGGGAGTCAACTCTTCAACCATCTTCATCAACACCATCTTTGAGTCTGAATCTTCTTCCGTTTCATTCCTGATGGACTTGTTTTTACATTCCATTCTTAATTGATACATAATCTTCATGTAATACTCTGGAAGCTCCGAATCAAGAAAGCGAAATCTTGTACAAAAATGGCTTTTAACCTAAATCACAACAAAATAACAAAATTAAAGCATTTTTGAGTCAATATTTAACCTAATAGCATCATCAATTGCAGATACCAACAACAATAAAAAAATAAGGTTAAAACTAACATCTAGGCATTTTACGAATCTGTGTGCCGGGTTGATCTCAGTCCATGATGTGCGAACATACATCTTGGCTCCGCAATGGCAGTAATAAAATTGTGGTTCCAAAGCTTGATTTTGAGAAGATGATGATGACGCCATGTTACAGGGAGAAAATGAGCGGGAATAAAATGAGGATGGTAATGGAGGGAAATAGCAAGTGGACGATGTAAAGGAATGGGGAAGAAAGGGGATTAAAAAGGTATGTAGGAAGGGAATTTTACAAAAATACCCTCATGTGTGCTACCGGTAGTGCCATATATCATACATTTCACTATTAAACTTAGGCTAAAGTCACATAAAGACGTAAATCTGTTAAAGACGTAGAATCTGTTCAATCAAATTCATTTGGTTTAGTACGAAGAATCTGTTAAAGACGTAAAAAATGAAACGATAAAACTTTTTATCGAAAAAGTTAATAGAAACAAGGGATTTAAACTTTCATAAAAATTTTAATTTAGTGAAGGATAAAAAATTGTACGTTAATCAACCATAACTATAGGCAATGTGTTCAAGAATTGCCAAAGTTTATAAAATGTGTTTAATGATAACTAAAGTTTATAAAAGTGTTTAAAATGATGAATTAAGTGAGGTACACCTGTTGGGCTTATTTGTAAGTTGTGCCCCTGCCGGGTATAACTAGCAGTGCCACTGTTAGGTCTAATTTCTAGGGCGTGACACTGTCATCACATAAGTACCCAAACACTTCACTTTTTCAATTACGCTTTCAAAATTCGCAAAACCCTTCAATAACCGCTCTCGTTTGTGTTAGTTCATTGTAAACCGCTCTTCTTTCTTTCATCAATTTCGTTAATGGCATCATCATCTTCTTCTGATTCTGGTAATTCTACTCTGAGTGTTCATTCTGAACACAACATGAGGGCTTTCTTGAACAAAGAAATCGCAGATGAGAATTTTCACCCAATTATCGATTTCTTGAGTAACTGTCCAGTTACATATGCCCTTACTGTCGCCCCAAGATTGATAAGATCTCGTATTCACGAATTCTGGAAGAACGCAAAGGAAGGGAATGTTAATGGAATTCCTCACATTCATTCCACTGTCAAGGGAATGAAGGTAATGGTGACTGAGATTGTTCTTAGAGAACTTCTGCAGTTTGATGATGAAGGAGGAGTTCTGGAATTATCAAGAACTGATTTGTTTCAAGGTATAAAGGATATGGGGTATGAAGGTACTGGAAAAGCAAGGTCTGAATACACTTTCTTGAAGTCATGGTTCTGTCCTCAATGGAAGTTCTACATTCATACTTTTCTGGTATGTTTGTCTCAAAAGAGGACTAGTTTTAATGAATTTAGTTCTAGTATTGCATATCCTATAATCTGCTTGGCACAGGGTCTTAAATTTAATATGTCTAGGTTTATCTTAGATAATATGATCAGGAATGTAAAGGGTGATACATTTATTATGTACCCTAGATTTGTTCAGCTTTTGTTGAATAAGCAATTGCCAAATTTGCCAGCAGAGAATAGTGTAATAGTTAGTTCTACTCTATCCTTGAAGACTATTAGAGCCATGAACCAGTATCAGAATACTTTTTCCAAAAAGGAAACTGCATTGTTTTCTACAATGTTAGTTGCTCCTTCTGCCACTGGTGGTGTATTACCAACATCACTTGGACCAAATGATGACAGGCCAACAACACAAGTTGGTTCTGAACACACATCAGGAGGTGGCACAAAAAGAAAACAAGGGAACCAACAGCCTACCCAAAGAAAAGCCAAGAAATCCAAGAAAATTACACCGACTATGGAGATTCCTGTTTCTTCACAGTCTCAGTCAAATGATCAATCACAACAGGTGAACATACTTGATGAAAATGTTCATTCTGGAAGGGCTGCCACTACTGTCTCTAGCCCACTGGCAGGGCAGGACAGTGGTAACATCAATAAGACCCAACCAGAGGCAACTACACTTGATGAACCTCTGGGTGATGAATCAAATGTAGGTCCCAGTACCAAGAACCAAGGGGCAGCAAGGCAAGTGACAGATGTAGTCAATGATTCATCTAGGAGGTCACACTCCAATGTTGATGAGACTAGTAATGAAACTAGGAAATTGACGATTGATGATCTGGTACATGATGTCAAGTTGATTTGGACCAAATTTGAGAGAGAAAGAGATTTGAGAAGGGAGCAACAAGTCAAGTTGGCTGCCCAGGATGTATTGATAAAGAAGCAGCAGGAGGAAATCAGTGATTTACAAACAAGATTGGTTGTGGTGGAGGATGTTGTTTTAAAGGTCTTAAAGCCTGCTGCAGAATTACAGGCATCTTCAGGCAAGGGGGAGAGAAAAGATCAAGAGAAAGACAATGTGCCTGAAGATAAGGGAGATGATAATGATGGTTCTGATGGGAATAATGATGATAATGATGGAGGTGCAGGTGGTATTAGCTTCATGGATACATCTGAGTTTAATGACAAGAGTGATGGAGGTATTGAGGATGAATTGAATGTTTCAGATTTTGTGGTTAGTGAAGGCATGGATGATGAAATGGTGGATGCTGAGCATGATAGAAGAATGGTGATATATGTGGATAAAAATGTACAAACAAGTGGTTCAGACAGTGAGAATGTGAATGTTGCAGATGATAATACACAAAGTGGTCCAGCTTTGAATGTTTTTCCATTAAACAAAGGATTACCTTTTGAGGCTGCGGCTAATTTGTATATCTGGGATGTTATGGGAAGAAATCTTGACTGGAGGAAAAGAGTGAGCTTTAGTGATAGGATGGTGTATGAACAAAATGATGATGAAATTGATAAATCTGTTGAAACAAAGGAGATGGAAAGTGGTGATGTAGAGGTTGAGGGGGAGCTTGTAGAATCTAAGCCTGAAGAAAAAGAGGAGACAAAGAAGTTGATATACAACAGGAAGAAGTCTATTCCTAAGAGAAAGTCTACCTCTGCCAAGGTACAAACCCCTGTTAAAACTCAATCGATGACCACTGCTAGTAGTGTTTCTACCTCTGCTAGTAGTTTGGTTTCTACCACTGCTGAGGTATCTACCATTGTTGGTACTTCAGTAGCAACCCCTGTTACTACAAATCCTACCCCTGTTATCACAAAGTTAACCACTGTTACACCACCAACGTCTGTCAACACTTCAAACATTCTAACAACCACTGTCACAACTACTGTTACCCCAATTTACACCCCTGCTACAGCAACTACCACTACCAGGGCTCTAGAAGTGCCTGTTACAATGAGAGAACCTACACAATCACCCAAACCTAAGTCTGATCTTCCAAAGATTGATTCAAAGGACAAAGGTAAGGGAAAATTGAAAGAAGAAAGGAAGGTTAAGAAGGTTGTAGAACCTACAATTGATTTAGATGAGGCCAGGAGAGCTGAGGAGGAGCATGATGAGAGAATGTTAAGAATGGCTGTTGAGTCCAAGAGACCAGAAGGTCCTGATGTTGATGTTGTACTGGATGACATGAGTGTCGTAACCTTATCACAAAAGGCTGCAAAGATGCTAAATAACATGGCTGCAATAGGTCGAGGGTTGTCTGCTCAAAAGATTCATGACATGATCAACAAAAAGGATGGTAATGATGGTTTGGATCCAGGGTTTGCAAAGCTCAAACAAGCTACTGAAGAAAAGGCAAGACTGAAAAGACAAGCTGAGCTTGAGAAGAAAAGAAACAAACCACCAACTGCTGCTCAGAGGAAAAAGGTGTTGATCAAAATTCTTGGTGGAAGATATGCACCAAGAAGTGTGCTTGAAGGATGGGATGTAGAAAAGTTGGAAAAAGCTTATGAAAGACATCAGAATGAGGGAAAGGAGGATTTTGAGAAAAAGCTCATGCAAGACAAATTTATTGAGAAAAAGTTGGCTGAGGATAGAAAGAAGATTGCTGAGCAGGTGAGAAAAGAGGAGGAAGATAGAATTGAAAAGAAAGAGCAAGAGAAAGCAAAAGCCAAAGAAAGAGAATTCAATAGGCTTTCTGATCAAAATATAAAGATCAGATGGAATGGAGTTCTTGCTTGTGATAGTGTAGTTCCTGATGTGGAGAAAGATGTAGAAGAATTGAGTAAATATATCAAAGAGGTGAAGGATAGCAAAGAAAATATTCACATCCATCATGATAGATCATCAAGGATAGTTGAATGGGAAGGACAAATATTAAAAGAAGTTGCTAATGTTCTCAAAGAGCAGATCAAGATTGTCAGAGAGGATGGGAATGAGCAATACATGACATCTGTTGCTGATGTACTCAAGAATGTGAATAGATTAGACATTCTAGATCTGTATGAGCTAGTCAGTCAAAGAAACAGGCAGGCTTCACTGGTAGTAATGGAAAGAGATTTGGGAAAATGTTTGAATATGTTGTTTGAGCCTGAACCATTCATTAATTTGTTCTTAAACTGCAATGAGGGTTTGAATACATGGAGACATTTCGTTAGAGCTGGAGTTCACATGATCTTATTCAGAAATGGAATGACAATCTACATGCTTGATGAAAGACAATATGTTATGGGGACTCATATTCTAAGAACTGTGCTTGCATCTCAACTGAAAACTACAGTGATTTCAGAAGGAGCATTCAATGCTTTATACATGGTGCTCAATCAGTTTCATAAAAGAATGGAGTTGGAAAGAATAAGAGAGGAGGAGAAAAAAGGGAAAACAGAATCAAGCTCCTAAAGATGAAAAGAAAGATGAAGAAACTTGATTCATTGCAGAGAATGATCAAGTTTAGGGGGAGATTGTTGAGACCTGAGCCACTGTCAGATCTGCTCAGAGTACAAGTATGCTGCCACTGTTAGAAGAAGTCTACCACTGTTAGAGTTTTATACTTGTAACTTGTATTTTGTATCAAGTACTCAACCACTGTTAGTAATATATGAGTACTACCCCTGTTAGTTATATAGACAACCACTGTAAGTTAGATAAAGTCGGTTATAGTTATATTAGGAGTAGATACGGATTCCTAATATGTTTGATTCTGTAAATGACTCTATGTGTTATAAATAGAGATCCTGTAAAACCCTAGCTTGATATACGATTCATTCTAGTTATTAGCTTCAAGGTTGTAAACCCTAACACAATTGTGTGTTCGTATTATTGATAATAATATTGAAGCTTTTGGTTAGATATTCTGTTTGCACAAGTTCTTCAAGTTGTTAATAAACTATTCCGCAAACTTGTTAACAATCCATCAAAGTAATACATACTAAGATCTCTAACTGGGATCATCAGCTACACTTAAATCATGTGTGACAAAATCGACTCTATGCTATAGTCACACAAACCATTACTCCATGTGACCAATAAGGTCTCATGATATAGCCACACAAACAGCACTGAATGTGACTAATATCAAATTTAATGATAATCGTTTTTGCCCATTTTAGCTTTAAAAAATAGTCACAAGAATATTTAACAACGTGACTATTGTGAATACATTGGTCACATATAATCACCCAAAATGTGGCCATAAACATCCTATTGGATACACATTTGTGATATGGTGTGGCTATTACCATTCCATATAGTCACATGATCGGGCTAGAAATTAGGGTGACTATACACATTACGTTTTGCCATTCTAAGTTTCTAACACACACTAAACTTTAGACACACATAATAACTTATGTGACCATATGTACCTGGCTTTGGCTACACTTAAATCATGTGTGACAAAATCGACTCTATGCTATAGTCACACAAACCATTACTCCATGTGACCAATAAGGTCTCATGATATAGCCACACAAACAGCACTGAATGTGACTAATATCAAATTTAATGATAATCGTTTTTGCCCATTTTCGCTTTAAAAAATAGTCACATGAATATCTAAAAACGTGACTGTTGTGAATATATTGGTCACATATAATCACCTAACATGTGGCCATAAACATCCTTTCGATACACATTTGTGATATGGTGTGGCTATTCTAACGCGATATAGTCACTGATCGGGCTAGAAATTAGTGTGACTAAACACATTACCTTTTGCCATTCTAACAAACACTAAACATATGGTCACATAATAACTTATGTGACCATATGTACCTGGCTTTGGCTACACTTTAATCATGTGTGACAAAATCGACTATATGTTTTAGTCACATAAACAATTACTCCATGTGACCATATAGTGGCGTTTGGTCACATTGTTCAAGTGTGTGACAAGATTTGTCACGCGTTCCAACTTCATGTGTGACTAAATGAAATGCAAAAAATTTGCAGTTCCCTTTAGCCACATAAATGTTCGAAGGTGTGGCAAATACGTTTCAGAATGGTCACACGATTGGAGTTCATGTGTGGCTAAATAATAACGTCCAGTTTTTTTTTTGTCCCTTTGGTCACATAAATATTGGAATGTGTGACCGTTTCAAATAGACCATGTGTGACGAAAGCCCAAATTTGTACTAGTGTTATGTACTTAAATCTCTCAATTTCAAGCTGAGCTAATGTAAACAATATTTTTGATGTAAACTTTTGTTTTATCAATACAAGTCCAAAGCGACGCATATAGTGGTCGTTCATTATATATCTTTGTGCTGTGATTATTGATTCGTAACACCCAAAACGTGCTTCCGCTAAACAATAAATTTAGGGGTGTTACACATTTAGAGGAGATCCTGACTCTGAAGATAATGAAGACCTGAAGCTGAAATTTTTAGTATTTACGGACTCTATCAGACAAAAACATCCCACTAGGGAAGTGTTCGAGACGGACACGATCACTACAATTGACCCTAGCGGCCCAATCACTTAGGCAATTGACTACATCACCTACGGATTACTAAGACTTTTCGAAACTGCTTTAAAACACTTCCGGAGTTTTAAGGTGGATACGAAGGAACCACTTGTCTTGATCACGACCATGATCAATCACTATATGAGGATGTATCCCCCTTTCTACACTTTTCTACAGCCCAGGGCACTTAACGTCACCATCACTCACCCTAGGAGCTCCTCTCCTCCCATATGATCAAGAAGAGCAATAGTCGAGCTATGTACTTTAAAAGATCGCTTCTCGGAAGGCAACCCGTGCCTATGATATTCTGTTAGTAGTTAACGTAGTATTTTAAACTCCAAGAAGTGATAAAGCCTCTAAATATCTTTCGCACTTTGATATACAAACAAGTTATCTAAAACTTTTCAAAACCAGCTCATTTTACACTTTAATGAGGGTTTGGTAGAAAGTATATCCAACGTGTTCACACTTACAAGATGATTCACGAAGGTGTTTTGAATGATGGAGTTTGGCCCCTATTTATGAGTCCTACCTGCTGGAGAAAATGAACTTCATGGAGCGGATGCCGTAGGATGTTTTTGACAACACACTTTTCTAGCATAAGCCTTTCAAATCCTCAACTGACAGCCGTACCGACAATAGGGGGTTCTTCGTCACTTTCTCTCTTTTCTTTGTCTACTTTTTGCGTCTTTTACTCAAACTATACCATCCCTTAAACTTATCACTAAGTGTTGGATCACCTCGATCCCATCATTTTATCACTAAGTGTTGGATTGCCCCTTGAAAATGAATTTTTGTCTCCCCAACGGGTGGGTGCGCTTCACATAGCAAATATCATCATTTTTCGTTACTTGTATGAGTTCGAGTTGATAACGTAAGTACCGTTTGTTGAGTGTTTAATAGCTTTACGATATCTAGATCTGAAGATATAGTTGATTCTTGAAGATTCGGTCAAAAGGGTTTGTTTCTTAAGCATGTATGTTGTTTAAGAATCAATTTTCATATAGGATATGTTTCCTTGTAATTTAGACATGTCAGTAGGAATTAGTTTCCTAATGTATTGTGAGTTCGATAGAAAAGAGAAAAAAAAAAAAAAAAAAAAAGTATTATTTGTGTTGTCGTCCTAATTCTTAGTGAAATGATGTGGATGTTATCCTAAATATCGTATTCATTCACCATATATTGGGTCCTGAGCGTCCCTCTATTTAAGCGGCTGTTAGATGACCATGCACCGATGGCACACTCTAGCGTGGGACGAGGGGAGGACCTATGTGTGACTAGATGAATCAGGTACAAGAACGGTATGTCAAAAGAAACATCGAAGTAAACTGACTCTCATCTATTAAAAGTAATAAGAGATTAATAAGAGATAAGTAAAATGAGAAACAATTGGTAAAGATCCATGTATAATACAAGGAACAACATACATAGGTTTCTTCATGTTGATTAATTATGACGATACAAAAAGTCATAAAGTAGACTTGGATATGCGTCAAAAGACAAACTTCAATAGAGAGATGTCCAAGTCATCATAATAAATTTAGTCGTTTACGAGTCGTGTATATAATTCTGAGAAGTAAACCACTCATCCAGAATGGCTAATGCTTCTTTGGGCTTGTACAATGCCACTCCGTGACCCGCACCCTGCGTAAGTTAATTGTTCGTTTAGAAAATTACAAGGTTAAATTCATACAAGCACTGTACTTTTCAAAATTTACAAGGGTACGACACATGATCTTTTATCACACAAGGTGCGCAACATACTTTTAAATTTTGTTTTAAAGTGTAGATGGTTAACCGGTAAAACATAGGGTACAAGTGTTCCAATTTTTTACTGGTTATACGTTGCACACCTAGAAACAAAATTCAAAAGTGTGTTGAACACCTTGAAACAAAATTTGAATGTTCCTTCCGCACATTAAGTAATAAAATATAATTAGTTGCGCACATCTGTACATTTTGAAAACTACCGCTACGTTTTTATCACTTCAGCCCAATTATTGTACGTGTTAACTTCCTAAACCTCTATTGTGTTGTGTGTATCCAACTTTCAATCTACGGAAAATTGTATGTATTTTCTTCACGTGAGACTTTGTATTGATACAACGTGATAGCTTATATGGATGACACGCCAAATTACATACAATTAGCACTAATTGATAGTTGAATACACGTAATGCAGATTTGGGAAGTTAATATACGCACTAGATTTTCGAAAATTTTTTGTTATATTTCATGACACTTACCTTGAGAGTTGCATGCATTAACGAGTACATGTTCTTCGCATACTTTGTCCGATATCTATAATAACCAAGAACGATCACTTTCAAGACGAAATTTCAATAATGAATGTGATTTCATGAAAACAATTTCTTTTTCGAATTGGTTGATTCAATATAACAAATGGAGATGTAAGCTCACCCAGCAATTTGGTTATCAACAAACCATGGTTTCCATGGACTTTCAACGGGAAGATTGAGAGATTTTATCCATTTTTCTGTGCCGACGTACGGAAAATTCATATCATGATCACCGCTGCGAAAAAATGCTTTTACGTTAATCAACATATATCTTACCGTGACAAAAAGTTAAAAGTCTTAGATCTAAGAGTATTTGTGGTACTTAAGGATCAAAACTTGGCTGTTTCTCTCAATCAGTTGTTGATGGTAGATGGTACTATTTGCGATGTCATATGAGTAATATACGCTATCATTTATGTTTAATTCATAATGGAGGGTGTCATTGTTTTTCTCCCATCTTTCTACTGTCCCCTGCACACACAAATTAGAACAGTTAAGAATGTTAGTTGAACTTGTAAGAAATAAATTCAAACCGAAAACTGAGTTCTATTGATCATTGTAAATTACAATCAAACAATGATAATGAAAGTTAACATCATATAAGAATAACAAAGAAACTGAACAAAAATGGGTTGCAGCAACCGTGTCGGGTCAAAAAGTTACGTGTGTCGGGCATGCTCACACATTTGACCCATTATTTCAACAGAACACATGTTAGACAATCGATCCCCTGTAATATTTATATTCAAACACTACATATGGTATATTCTGACATCTTATTTGACAAAAATATGTCAACATTTTTCGTCAATACCTCTCAATAATACAAAGTGTCATCTCGTTCCACATCTTTTCATCTATCTATTAGTTTGATATTCATTACTACTACAGTATTAATTTTGATCTAGTTGACATATATTGTCGACATTAGTTGTAAAGTCATGTGAACAAGATATGTACCTCACGAACATGGAGAGCTTTCCGAACTACTTCATAGTTTGCCCAGTACTCCAGATATATCTGAGCAGCTTCCTATAAAGAAAAAGGTAGTGGATGGTTACCTCAAATTCACTCCGAACATGTTTCATATTTAGCCAATTTATGAATTTAAGATAGAAATATTACACGACAAATTGGCTCTGGATTTACAGTGTCGCACACCGGATCTAATACATTTGCTATGTTAAGTCCGCTCGTGCACTGGAATTGGAATTTCGATTAGAGTTACGATATATGTAGTATACAAATTTAAATTATTAAAATGATCCTGGTTTACCTCATCCACCCGTTGAAGATTTTTTGAACACAGGGAGTTCTCTGGATCAATATCTATGTAGTTACCATGGCAAGTTTCTTTTGTCGACTGAAATATAACATGAAACAACGTGGTGTAAAAACATATTTACTTGCAGTGTGAAGTAACTATGTTTCCTTACCTCGAAAATATCATCTGATATAAGTGCAAGCCTGTGACAAAACTCTAATCTTGAGTTAAAATCATTGAATTTATCAGTCAGAGGGCTAACACATACGCATCCCTGTGTGATGGAAAAAATATCACTTAAATCAGTGTTTTATGCTACTAAAGAAAATAATATCTTCTATATTCGATTCCTACTTTAAGTAAGGGCTTATTGTTTCGTAATGTATTAAACTTTACACCTTTTATTATTGTATGAGTCGAACGTTGAAAATTTCTATTGTATGTATTGAACATGTAAATATCGTCTATTGTATGTAAACTTTCCTTTAAGGGTAATGCCAAAATAGGAAAGTTTCCCTTTTTGGCATTACCCAAAAAGGAAAGCTTACATACAATAGACGATATTTACAAGTTCAATACATACAATACATACAATAAAACAAATGAAAGTATGTCTTATACAATAGTAAAAGTATAAAGTTTAATACATAACGAAACAATAAACCCTTTAATTAATCATAAGATTTCATTTTATTATCTTATCTTAAATATATTATACGAAGCGGGGTTATAACATCCAATTTGAAAATTGAATCAGAATTCAGTATTAATTATTGTATTATTATTTGATGTTATACATTTTTAGTTTAATTAATTCAATAAAAACAAATAAAAAAAATTCAACGAATTCTAATCTTTCATCGTTTACAACAACTAATTTTACAATTTGCCTTATACAATACAAATTTATTATTTTATTATTATTTGATTCTATTTATTTTTACTTAATTATATAATAAAAACAACTAAATGAATTCAACGAATTCACATTCTTCATCGTTTACAACAACTAATTCTAGACAACAATTCTATGATATCTACTTTCAACTCCTATTTTTCCTCCCTAATTATTTATCCAATGTTAAATTTTTTACTAACAGTGATATTTAATGTCAATCAATATCAAAATTAAAAGGTTTAAGTGCAAAGAAATGCAATTAACTAAGGTATGGCATTTATAGTGTGTACATAAGTATTCGGGCGTACATTGTGTGTAACAAACTTTTAATTTGCTTCCATTGTATGGATTTTAATGACATGTCAACTTATAAGGATTCCACGTGGCACCCTATATAGATGACATGCGAAAAAATACCATAAATTACATACAATAGCAGCAAATAACAAGTTTCTTACACACAAATACACAATGTATGCCCGAATAGTTAGATACACACCATGAATGTCAGACCCTAGTTAATTATATTTTGACACCCTTAACCCAAATCAAATATAAACATAAATGTTACAAATAGTCGATGTTTCCTCGATGCAATCCACATTATTTTTTATAGAGATATACGTAAGTCGTAAGGATTAGATTTTTTATTATTTTTAAATTTGATGTGCTTAGTAAAAATTAAGTTAAAAATTTAATCCTTAACTCATAAAAAAACTTTGAAGTAAAATTTATAAAAGAACGAAATACTATTTGATAATTTTAAAGTTCTTCTCAATGAACAGTTTACGGTCTACAAACTAACATTAGTATAACACCGACTACCTTATTAATTTTATTGCGAACTTCATTGTGTATTTTTTAATATGGTAAAACGTTATTTAATAAGGTTAAACGTATAGATACTTGCATACTTATAAAAATTGGATGTAGATATAAATATTTAATGGTCCGTGTGTATAAACGAGTTTAAACTCTGCTTTTGCTTATTATAAGAAATGTGTACATATATACTCGGTATTTACCAAGCAATTAGTTTGCAACGGTTCTATATGTCGTACAGAGCCAGATATTTTACCTGAATATTCACTTGTGGCTGATTTCCACGTTCATTACCTTCAAAATTACTGAGAGGTCAGTATAGTATTCAAATATGAAGGATGAAACCCTGTAACCCCTTCAGTCAACGGGTTATAGGTGGTTTTTTTGAAAAATAAATAAAAAATTAAGGGTTGATTTTTCAGTCCATTGAGCCAAATCTTAACCCATACCCGACTTGAAAAACTAAAATGGTTGGGAGGCTTTGGGGTTAGGCTGATGTGTTGAAAATTCAACCCTGAACCATTTAGTTTCATGTTAGTTCAGGTTGCATACTAATTATAGTTATTTGAATTTTAGTGTATGAAACAAAGTAATACAATGGTGTACCACTAATTTCAAATTTCATTTAAGGACGACATGACGTTAAAAGAAATATTACTACAAATGTACATTTTTGTCGTCTCACATTGCGCTGCCAAAATGCAATTACATTACGAATAAGTGAATAGGGTATTTGTCTTTAGAAGTCATACCTTTGTATGCCTCTACAGTAGCCGTGGGTATGATAATTCCCATGTAGGAAATCCCGGATATGTACAATGGATTACTCAGAAACCTTGGGTTCTCCATTAGCCACTGTATTTACATATGCACCATATAAACCACGAACAAGTTCTAATCGTTAGTTTATTTTAGTTAATAAGTTATTTCTTTGAAAAGTTGTAGGAGTAACGTAAAAGGATTTTGAGCTAACACTACTAAACTAGACTCTACAACCTTTCGGTGGTAAGTTCGAGCTAGTCTTGTAAGCAAGATCGATAAATGATGGTATTTATCTTCTCAAAACCAAAACATTGATGAACCAGTATAATGCAACTTTTCAAACCTTTCTTATAAACTCGTATGCTTGTAAGGCTAAACCAGAATCACTAGTTCGTGATGCTTCATATGTTTTAGCATATGAAAACCCAACACCGGCAGGTAGATCTACGAATATTATATTTGCAGCCTGCAAAGTTATATAATGAGTGAGTGCACTGTATGTCACCAATACATATATACAATGAGTAAACATGTATAACAAAAAGAATCTACGACGTTGCAGGAATTCTCATTATCCAAGAACCTCTATAACATTTCGTATTATAAGATGAACGAACGAACGCACGCAGAGAAAGAATATGAACCTTTGACCATGAATGTTCATTCGTCTCAAATGTAATGTTAGTCCATGTTGAATTTTCGAATATGATGCTCAGCGGACCTGTATAAGATAGTTTTACTAATGTCAGCTACAACAATGGTAAATTTCATAACTTTCGGGTATAATCCTATTAATTAATTGAAGCTAAGTAAAATTCTTGGCAAAAGATATTGAATCAACTATAAATACGACTATATATGTTTGGTGAATGTCATTTGTTATTTTGCGTCCAAACTATAGGTCCTTAGGTTATGGTTAATATTTCTATATTTAAAATTTAATTCTAAACTCGGTTGAATTAATTATGTAAGTATGAACATTCATTTTTAATATCATCTTTTCTATAGGTTAAAGTGTTTATACATCAACTATGAATTATAATTATATTTCTATTGGTAAAAGGTTCGCTTGCAAGTTGTAACTATTTGTTTGTAATATGAAGATTCATTAATTTTTTTTTAAATTAATAACCTGTCATCAATTATTTTAGTGTTTCTTTATTTATCTCAAAGATTTGTTGGTTGCCTAGTAAATAAATAATAAATAATTATAATATGATAGTAGTTATTATTTAAAAAAAAAAAAAAGTGCAAAATTTATGTTTAAAATTATAAAAATAGAAAAAAGAATAATTACGTAATCGAAAAATATTTACATCGTTCAATTTAATATTTTAATATTCTAAATATAAAATGTGAATGAGAAATTGTTGAGAAGTGGGCTTAAGATGTAGGGTCCATGAAATGAAACTTGATGCCGTTTCAATTCCAACTCAGTTTTTTTAATATATATCTAATATCTAATTTAATTTAATTGTGGTAAGGGTAGCAGCTCCCGTCTTATTATTGACAAATGACAAACTTTATCTTTTTATATATATGTTGCTTTCCGCAAGTCAAGATACAAATCAAAACATCCCTATACTAACAGGTCACTCTCAAAATTATTATCTATTTAATATATAGTATACATGCGGTCACTCTCAAAATTATTATCCTTATCAAACAAACTTGGATATGTATCGTGAATGAGAAAGGTTATTGTAGAATCATTTCTTATCGTAGTAATCGTAGGAACGAATTTTTTCACTTTAAAAGTCAACATATGGACATGTTTTGCAAAAAAAATTATGCCAAAATTATTACAATTTTATTCTCTTTGATATTAGATCATTAAAAATATATATATGTGATAAAGTTGTATATCACAACCTTTTATGTGTGATACACAATAAATTATTTATGATGTGTATCACATATTTAAAAAAAAAAATCTCATATTAAAGAGCACACAATTCTAAGAATTTTGATATAATTTTTTTATAAAAAACATATTATAATCTTAAACTTGAACCTATATATATGTTGGACAAACTTTTAATTTACCAACGCCTTAACAAAATAATCTCTTCTCTGGATTATTTTATTCTCTTTGATAGTAACTTTTAATTTCTCAAGAGATTATTTTGCTAGAACACGATTGATCGAACATACATAGTTTCGAGGGTTTTTTTTTTTTTTTTTTTTTTCTTCTTTTGTAGTTGCATGCTAACAATTATTCAAGATAAACATAATAAAGATAATTTGTGCAATAAGACAAAGTGTTGCAAGTTGCAATTCAAATCTAAGAAACCAAAAAACATAACATCGTAGGAATTGCATATAATGCAGAAGAGATTTAGGTAGTAAGATAGAAAGAGAATGAAAGTAAAGAGAATGAAAGTAACTATGATGCACCTTACTTTGATGTAAATGACTTTTAACTATGATCTTAACTGACCAACAACAACCGCCCCACATGCCGGTTTCAAATTCCGGCCGTGACCGTTGCTGCTGGCAGCCAAAAAATATATTATTACGTTGCACTTGATTTTTAACCATGATGCACCTCTCCATCAACTTCCTATCTTCATAATTATCTTTTCTTTTTCTCTAGATCTACACCCGATATCATATCATATTTGTTGTTGTGTATTATGCTAATAGCACACACGGTTATCTTGAATTTCAAGAAAAACAATCTGATTAAGATATTTTTTATGGGATGACAGCTAAATCAGTCAATTAATTAATATGATCAAGTAGTAATAAACCTATCAAAGAGGAAACCAAACTTTAATTAGTAACTTTTTAATAACAACTTATTATTGACAAACCTTATCTTGATATATGTTGCTTTACCCACGTCTTTACAAAATAATCTCTTGAGAAATTAAAGGTTATTACTAATCACAAAACACATGTAAAATCATGATACAAGCGTTACACATTGCATAGCAATCTCAAACACGTGTCATGTAAAAGCCACACCATACACTATTACTTTTCCAATATATATATATATATATATATATATATATATATATATATAGAATCCGGTTCAATTGAGAACCAAAAAAATGGCGAGAACCGTGAGAACTATTAGATTGCATGTTTGTTCACATGTGATTAACTTGATTCACATGTGAACATTGATTTAGGTTAGATTGGGATGAAAAAAATTCGAAAAATCCTAAAATTATAGCGAAAAACGCAAAAAATCAAATTTTTAAAAAATAACATTTTTATTTATTAAAACGGCCCTAAGTCGATTTTTGATGATGGCGTTGCTTTGTGGAAACGACGACGTTGAGGACGATGGAAATGTGTTGGAGAAGAAGATGAATGACATTATTTAATAATATGGAGTGTTTTTATATAATGTTATTATTATCATTCCATCGCAAATGTGATGGCAATTAATATCTAGCTATTATCAATCAATATAATATAGGGTTAAGTGCAAAAAAAAATGCAATTAACTATGTTATGACATTTATAGTATGTACTCAACTACTACTCGGGCTTCCATTATGTGTAAGGAAGTAGTTATATCATGCTATTGTATGTAATTTTCAGTATTTTTTTCACGTGTCATCTATATAAGGTGCCACTTGTCATCCTTACAAGTTAACACGTCACCAAAATACGTACAATGACAAGAAATAACGAGTTTATTACACACAATGTATGTCCTCATAATTGAATACACACTATGATCATAGTTAGTTGTATTTTTATGTATTTACCCCGATAATGTATATACTATAGTATCCGATCACTCTCAAAATTATCATCTAAAGCACGTAATAAAATGTATTTTTTTCTTTTTTTGTCAATTAAAATCTAGTTATTATCAATCATCAAGATAATATATATATAGTATCCGGTCACTCTCAAAATTATTATCTAAAGCACGTAATATAACGTCTTTTCATTTTTTTTCTATTTTATTACTTGTTTGTTTTGTTAAGTTTCCTTAAAAAAATATTTTCTTTCTTTATATTACATAAATAAATAAGTTATGTAATTAGTATTTTATTGATAGTTTGAAAATAAAAGGTTAAAGAAAAATGAAATAATAAAAAGAAAAAAGAAATTGGAAATTAACGTGATGATCGATAGTTTGTAGGCTGTATTGGTTAGAGATTAAACTGTCATTCTGCAAAAAGTAAGAAAGCAAAAGCAATGAGAATTGTGTTTTTATTAAATTGCGTGTTTTTTATCGGGTAACAATTATTTTGTTAAGGAGAGAGTATTACTTTTTTACCCCTTTAATCCTAATCAAAATCTAAATGCGATTGGTAGTTTTCACATATTTTCTTCTTCCTGCACTTCTTCTTAGAACTCAATCTCTAACTATGTTAACAATAGAAAGAATCACAGTAATCGATCTTGAAACACGTAATCAATTATGCAGTCACACTGTTATAGTTTGATTGTTTGAGTTAGGGTGGTAATATTTCCAACACCCAAAATGATAAATCCACCATATATATATATATATATATATATATATATATATATATATATATATATATATATATATATATATATATACACACACGCATAAACAAATTTACAGGACAAGCCTGTTAAATGTGGCACACAGGTCTATAAAATTGGCAATATAAAATGTGGCACACAGGTCTTTATTCATTTTCACTTTCTAACCATTAAATGTGGCACTATAAAATTAAATATCAAACTTGCGTGTAGGTCATTTGCAATAATCTAACTCGATCTTCGGTGGAATTTTTTCTATTGATAATTAACATACGATCAAATATTAATACTGTATTTAGCTTGTTATTATCAAGCAAAATGAATTAAAAAAAAAACCCCCAAAAAAGTAATCCCAATTAAAAAATGGATTTACCTAATTGAAGTTGAGCCGTGGGAAGAAGAGAATATATTGAGGAGAATTCACGAGCAGTTTCATTTAATCAGAATGAGAAGGAAAGGGGTAAAAATATAATATATTATATTAATCAATGTTTTATAATAATTTTACATATTAAAATCATTTAACTATGATTAATTATGTATATTGGATATGTACGAGAATTTTGAAGCTTTCCAAGGATATTGATGTAATTTTAAAGTATACAAGGATATAGACGTAATTAAGCTGTGTTGTAAGGATATAAACGAAATTCTCCCTCGAATTAAAAGGTCTGATCAAAATTTTAGTGTTGTTTAGTGATAGAAGTTGAAAGCTTTTAAAATCAAGAAAAAACTCAATTTTGAAATGTTAGAAGCTTTTAGAGTGTAATATTACATAATTACCCTCTGATAATATAGACCATGCATCAATGCATGCCTAACCCTTTTTAATTGTTTAATCCCACCTGTAACTTTTATTGTCGTAATTGTTTCCCCTTTAAATTTCAAGTCCCACTTGCTTCCATTAAAAAAGCGTTAAAAAAAAAAAAAAGAAGCCAAATTCTACACGTCTCGATTGGCTTTACCGTAAAAATATTGAGACGGAGAAAAACTTCAAAATTTAAAAGAGGCCGATAAAATTGGAACGGGAGGAGTATATTTTAATTCCACTAGCAATAAAGTATTAATATCATGTAGTGGTCCAAGATTTATCACTCTTTCTAATATGACTATTTCTGTATCCAAAGCAAATAAAGACCGAGGGGTTCCTATGATATATTTAAACTATGATATATTTCTCTATCCAAAGCAAATAATGCTAGCCACTATGCTGCTATGATATATTTAAACCGGTAATAGGCTACAATGTTACAAAATATGTATCTGTAATAGTGGACATTGGTATAGACGGTATATCTACAATGATATTCGAGCGATCGGAGCAGGCAGCGGGTGGCCCGATTTGGCCTGGATCGGAGGTAGAAGTCACTTTTTGGAGAGGATATGAACATATGATGGAGTTTAGACACATTAAAGACTCTCTAAGTGCGTACAAATGAGAATATTTTACATAGAAAAAAGTGCATAAATTAAGATACAATGTTGTTGTAGTGTTTCTTGTATAGGGAAAAAAAAACAACAAGAACAGCAGGGTGTTTTCATGATAAATAACCATTGCATAAGAGTAGTAATTTACCAATTTGATAGAGGAAAGGATAGAGTCCTGAAGTTCCTGGGCCACCAGTGAGATACAGAAGAAGTGGATCTTCGGATGGATTTCTTTGAGACTCAACAAAGTAGTAGAACACCTGAATTGCATCATCTTCTCCGATTCCCACGTATCTTTTTATTTTACATAATAATTAAAAAGAAAAATACATAAATAGTGAGAACAAAGATAAGTTCAAAAATACACAGTTTTCAGAAGCAAATTAAAGAAAGAAAGACATACCCAGTCTCAAAATGGAAAGGGAGATCACCATCATATCCAGGCAGAGTTTTAATGATAGACTTTGAGTTTGACAATATGTGGGTCACAAAGATACTCAAAAGGAAAATTAGTGTTATGTAAGTGGACTTCATCACTTGCTATAAGAATTACTCTCAAATATCAATTATGAAGTAGATAGCTAGATAGTCGCTATGACTATGAGTAATATTTTACCTATATATAGAGAGAGAGCGAGAGGGAGTATGAGATCCGAAAAGAAGGAAATTTATGATTCATACGGCTTCTTCTGTTCCAATTTAATTGTCCAGTATTTTATTTTGAAATATCCTAAAATTATTGTCCACTTTTGATTTCAGCTAATTATAAAAAGTTTTAGTAGGTTGATACTCCGTATTAAATTTTATTAGTTGACACTCTAATCAGTACACTTTTATAAAACCTTATCCATTTCAGTATTGGACTATTAAATTAGGACGAAGGGAATAATAAAATAGGGGTCCTAATAAAGATATCCTTTTTTCCCCTTTTTCCCATCTCATACCCCCTCCCACCCATCTAATTAATCACATCATGTTTTTTTTTTTACTTTCTGGGTATACCCCTCTTTTTCTAATTCCTACCCCCTGGTTAGTCTAAAACTAAAAGTGATTCTGTATTGAACTGAGACCGATCTTAGATAAAACTTGACTGAAAAAGGACTAGACTTGGACTGTAGTGAGCCCGAGGGTATACCCAGTAAAACTGGGGTGTCTTTATAATTTACCTAAAATAATGTTAAATGGAAATGGGTTTAAATTTGGACTTTGGGTAATGATTGATTTCCAATCATGTTGTTTGGTTCAATTAAATGCTAACATTAGCGGTCAAAAATATATACCGTACCAAATTTGTTTGTCTTTTGAAATTTGGCTCGATATAATTTTGTAATATACAAATGAATATAACAAATTATAGAATATAACTAGTGAATGGAACCGTGAAAATGTCAAAATACGGTACTGTTACAGCAACATCACATCTTTCACAGTGTGGCATGTGAGATCTAGTCAAACAAGTATAAACAAAGTTACTCCGAACACTTGAGAAATGACAAACCTGAAAGTCATGCCTTTAACAGAATGGCCCAAACAAATATAAACAATGCACACGAACAAATCTTTATTTGGCGAAAGCAAGTAACTATTAGAGGATAAAACAGTGTTAGGTTAGTAAGTTCCAACCCAACTGTATAAACGGGCTAGGGTCTATTAGGGTTAGAAGCTATCTATGTAATCTATAAATATCATATCAATGAAACATAATATCCTACGAGGTTTAATATCGTCCTTACTAATCTAACACTGTTTTATCCTCTAATATTATTATAATATAAAACCCCGTATCTGGTATTTATAGATTTGATAGATAGCTTCTAACCCTAATGGATCCTAGCCCGTTTATACAGTTGGGCTGGGCCTTACTAACCTAACAGTGTTTTATCCTCTTATGCTCCCCGCAATCCGAGCGGCGAAATCACAAAAACTTGGATTGAAGAATAAACTTAAAACATTGAATCTATAACTAATTTGTTGATGAAGATACCCGACAGCAAGCGGGTGCGAATCTTCAAATAGCAGCAGCAAAAGCAAATTAAAGTTGCAAGTATTTTGTTGATGAAGATATCCGACAGCAAGCGGATGCGAATCTTCAAACAGCAGCAGCAAAAGCAAAACGGTAGCAAAATCATTATATCTATATAACTATTTTAAAATGAATATATCCGACAGCAAGCAGATGCGAATCTTCAAGTAATAGCAAAAGCGAAGCGTTTGAAAGAGCAAACAAAGTGGCAACAATAGTTTAATAATGAAGACAACCGACAGAAAACAGAATCGAATCTTCAAGTAATAGCATAAGCAAATTTATTTACTTGCAAATATGGCGATAGTGATAAAGCGAAAACAAAAAAGGATTTAGATGGAAAATGATTGATAGGCCTAATTTGGTAGGACTAAAAACAGACTTAAAGATGTGATTGGTAGATTTGAAAAATTGATTGGTTGAGATTCAGAGAGAAAAATTCAACCAATCAAAAAATTAGGCTAACTTTTAGGCCTATGTAAGTAATCTCATTTAACATTACTCGATTTAGATTGCATAGGGCGGTTTGTCAACGGAAGCTAAAGGCATAGGAAAAAAAATTATTTTTGTTTCTATTTTTGTGTATCTTTAAGAAGATCAAATAGAATCTAGAAATATTGATTTTATAATAATAATAGTAAACAAATACGGCAAGGAAGGAAACGAAATCATCATGAACGAATTTTTTAAATCCGATACACAAACGTGAAAAGCTACAAAAATTTTATAATTTTATAATAAGATATTTGGTTCTTGTGAGGAAGAGGTTTAGGGAGGGAAGGGAGAGAAGCAAATGGGGAGGTGACAAGTGTCCTCCTCCATTTCTCCACCTCCTTCATTTCTCCACCTTTTTCATTTCTCTACCATTATTATTTCTCCTTCACTTTTTTTCTTAAATTTTTTTAGTTTTATTTTTTATATTGATTTTTTCCTTATTATTAACTTTTTTTTTTTTATAGAGTTCTTGTTATCATGTTTTTTTTTTTCCAACCTTTTCATTTAACCTTTTTCACGACTTGTTTATAATTGTTTTTGTTTTTTTCACGTTTTCAACCTTTTTTCCGTTGTTGTTTTACCTCAAATTATTATATGTAAATACATTTTATATATAGTATTACAAGAAAAAAATATTTATGTGATGCACCATATTCATACTTTGAATAAAATAAATTCTGATATAACAAAATTATAACTTCAATGCATAGTAAAACTAAAATTATGATGTATCATATTTTATAACTATGATGCACCAAGATTTATACACTAATAATGTTTATCATATATCTAAAAGCTGGAGCGTCAGATTTATAACTATGATGTACTGTATTTTATGATTATGATGCACCATGTTTTATAACTATGATGCACCACCTTTAAATTCAATAACAATGTTTTATGGTATATTATGAAAGTCAATGCATGATATTTTAAACACTCGATGCACCATGTTTTATAACTATGATAAACCATGTTTTATAACTATGATGTATCACTTTTTATAATTACGATGCACCATATTCTATAACTATGATGCATCAAGATTTATACACTAATAATTTTTATCGTATATCTAAAAGTTGGAGCGTCATATTTATAACTATGATGCACCATATTTTATAATTATGATGCACCATGTTTTATAACTATGATGGACCACCATTTAATTCAATAACGATTTTTATAGTATATTTTGAAAGTCAATGCATGATATTTTGGAACAATCGATGCACCATGTATTATGACTATGATGAACGATGTTTTATAACTATGATGCACCACTTTTAATTCAATAACGATGTTTTATAGTATATTTTGAAAGTTGATGCATGATATTTAAATACTCGATGCATCATATTCAGAAAAAATCAATGTATCATAGTTATAATGTTGGTGAACACAATAATAATTTAGTTTTATTGCATCTTGTTTTTGATATTCATGTGCATCGCTATATATAATATCTGGTGCATCACAAATTTGAAAATGATATAAGAAAAAGAAAAAACTAAACAAGAAAAAAGGTTAAAAACTAATTTTTAGATTTTTAAAGTGATAATTTTTTCTAAAAAAATGTTAACAAATTTTATTTAATTATTTATTTTTTTAACAAAAGTGTTATAGAAGTTTTTACATGTTTAAAAAATTTTATTTTTTTTAAGTATATATTTTTTTAATAATAAAATTTTTTAATAAAAAAATAAATTTAAAAAAGGAAATAGAAAAAAAAAAAAAAAAAGTGGATAAATGAAGAAAGAGGAATAATCTTCTCTTATAACTAAGACAGGAGACCCCAAATTATTTGGCAAAAAAGTAACCATGCCAAGTCAGTTTTGTCCACATGTCCACATTTCTTCTACTCCTCAATATCCACGTGTACCTACAAGTCGATGTCTTTCAAAGTTTGAAAATAACCACTATTTTTGTCTTCCTATTAATTTTGGTAGTTATTATATTATTATTTTTGTCTTCATATTAATTTTGGTATTTATATTATTCCCATTCCAGAGTGTTTCTTAATCAATTTTTTAAAAAATTCCAATAATTATTATCTCCATTTATGTGGTAATTATCCCCATTCCATGAATACCACTCACCTGTGCGATCTTAATTATTCAAGGAAAAACGAATTATTTGCAATTTCATGATTATTCGTTAATCAAAAGTTCTTCCAAGTGTTTAACTTGAAAGTATGGCAATGATCTCAACGCATTATCCCGTCTCGATTTCAGATTCGTTATTCTTGTCCTCTTATATAATGAACTACTACACCATTTGCTACATACAATCCAATTATAACTTCAAGAAATCGGTATGTATTTCCATCGACCAGTTTTTTATACCATTATGTGATGTGTGTTTTGATTGAAGATCGTTCAAACTTTTGTTGTTCTTCTGAAAATCAAGTACATGTTTTGGTGATCTTCTTTTCTTATTCATGACCCTTGTATGTAACTTTATAAATTATGTGATCCAACTGCTTGATGTAATACCAATATGAATTTCATGTATTTTACTTAGTTGTTAGTATGAATCATAGTTGTTAGACTCATACGATACACGAGATGTATCGTACGAGTGGTTTCAGAAATGAATAAAAAAGTATGTATCGTTTTTTGACTCGTATATTATTATTACTCGTAATCTGTCTTGTAAACAAACACATAACAATGCATCCCGTCTTTTAATTTTAAAAGAGTAAATTTCATAAATGGTCCCCGTGATTTACATTGATTTACGAAAACAGTCCCTATACTTTTTTTCAACGTTTTTGGTCCAATAACTTTGAATATGCTCGGAAATGGTCCCTTAAGGGACCACTTGCGAGCATATCCAAAGTTAGACGAGGGACCATTTGCAAGCGAAAATGCAAAGTTAGGGGACCATTTGCGAGCAAATCCAAAGTTATTGGACCGAAAACATTTAAAAAGAGTACATGGACGGTTTCAGTAAATCGATGTAAACCACATGGACCATTTATGGAATTTACTCATTTTAAAATGTAACAATATAATATTCATGTAATGCCGTATTTAATTATACACTATATAAAATTAGCAGTGCATCGCACGGGTTTAACACTAGTTGGATATAAAGGTGGAGAAATGAAAGGGGGGAAATGAATAAAAAAGGTGGATAAATGAGAAGACACTTGTCACCCTCTCATTGGCTTCTCTCCCTTCCCTCACTTTTACCCCTTCTCCTAGGAACCTCACCCTTATAATAAGATATCTTCTATCTTATATATTAAAAGAAAAATCTTGAGAGAATAAGGACCATTAGATGGAGATCAACAATTAAGATCTAACCCTTAAATTATTTCATGACATCATTAATCCCATTATTATTTGACTAAAAGACTAATTTACCCTTCTATGTTTACAATATACACCCTTCAATATTTACAATATAAATCATCTGCTTATCCTTTAAGATATTGGTTCTTGAACGCAAGCCTCATTTTGGAGGAAGTGGAGGAAGCAAATAGAATTTTGCCATGTGTCCATCTCCATTTCCCCATCTTTTTTATTTCTCCACCCTTTTCATTTCTCTAACATTATCATTTCTTCTCCACTTTTTTTCCTAAAATTTTTTAGTGTTTTATTTTTTACATTAATTTTGTTTCTAATTATTATTATTATTATTTTATTTTTATTTTTATTTTTTGCATTTTTAAAACTTCTTGTTATCAAATTTTTTTTAACCTTTTCATTTAACCCTCTTCACAGCTTGTTTATCATTTTTTTTGTTTTTTTCTCGTTTTCAATTGTTTTACCTCATGTTATATGTAAATAAAATTTTATAAAAAATTATGTGATGCACCATATTCATACCTTGAATAAAATAAAATTTTGATATAACAAAGTTATAACTTCAATGCATTGTAAAATTAAAATTATGATGCACCATATTTTATAAATATGATGCACCAAGATTTATACACTACTGATGTTTATCGTATATCTAAAAGTCGGAGCGTCATATTTATAACTATGATGCACCATATTTTATAACTATGATGCATCATATTTTTATAACTATGATGCACCATGTTTTATAACTATGATGCACCACCTTTTATTTTTAATAACGAAAAATTATAGTATATTTTAAAAGTCGATGCATGCTATTTTAAACACTTGATGCACCATGTTTTATAATTATGATGAACCATGTTTATATAACTATGATGCACCATGTTTTATAACTATGTTGCACCACCTTTTCGTTCAATAACGATGTTTTATAGTATATTTTTAAAATCCAATGCATGATATTTTAAACACTTGATGCACCATGTTTTATAACTATAAAGAACCATGTTTTATAACTATGATGCGTCATTTTTTTTTTAATTTAATAACGATATTTTATAGTACTTTTGAAAGTTGATGCATGATATACTCGATGCATCATATTCAGAGAAAATCAGTGTATCATAGTTATAATGTTGGTGAACACAATAATAATTTAATTTTATTGCATCTTGTTTTTAATATTCATGTGCATCATTATCCATAATATATGGTGCATCACAAATTTCAAAATGATATAAATAAAGAAAAAACTAAATAGGAAAAAAGTTAAAAACTAATTTTTTAGATTTTTAAAGTGATAATTTTTTATAAAAAAATGTTAACAAATTTTATTTAATTATTTATTAATTTTTTTGAACAAAAGTGTTATAGAAGATTTTACATGTTTAAAAATAATAATTTTTTTTAACTTTAAATTTTAACAAAAAAGATAAATTAAAAAGGATGAAGTAGAAAAAAAAAATGAAGAAATAAAGAAACGGAGAGAATTGGATAAAAAAATGTGGAGAAATGAGAATTGTGAGGGGAAATGAATAAAAAGGTGGAGAAATGAGAATTGGGAGGGGAAATGAATAAAAAGGTGGAGAAATGAGAAGACATTTGTCACATTCTCATTAGCTTCTCTCCCTTCCCTCACTTTCACCCCTTCTTCTAGGAACCTCACCCATCCTTTAATTGTAGATAATCCCTCATATATTTTATAATTTATTATTATTCCATCGCCCAGTGATTTAAATTCTTATACGACTTACTATTTTGAATCCCTTTATCAATTTCTAATTTACAATTCTTGGATCATGGATCCTAACGGATCAGTTCCGGTGGATTTTAGTCAACAACTAAGATCTAACTCTTAATTTATTTCATGACATCATTAATCACATTATTATGTGACTAAAAGACTAATTTATCCTTCAATATTTACAATATATATCCTCTGCTTTATCTTTAATCGTAGATAATCCTTCAAATATTTTATAATTTAGTATCATTCCATCCCCTAGTGATTTAAATTCTTATAGAAGCTACTATTTTGAATCCTTTGATCAATTTCTAATATACAATTTTTGGATCATGGATACCAAACGGGTCGGGTTCCGACGGATTTTAGTGTATTTGTACCCATACTACCGCTTTTTTGAATTCTTTTATCAATTTCTAATTTACAATGCTTGGATTATGGATGCCAACGGGTCGGTTTTCGACGGGTTTTAGTGTATCTTGTCGCACCCCCAAATTCGGGTTGCGGAAGCGAATCGGGTCGGGGCGCGACTAATCAAATATCAAGCACACAAGGTATACAATGAACGACTCTATATGCGTCGTTTACAAATACATTGATATCATAAAAGTCTTACACTATTATAATATAGTTTGCAAAAGCTCATAAGCCAAATGATAGAGATTCTAGGGCATATCTAATTATACAAAATATAGAAATGCAAGGGAATCTCCTGATGTCTGTATGCGACTAGAGCTAATGGGCATCCTGAGTGAGCAGAACTACTGCTGCTGCGAACCTGAGAATACACGCTAAAATGGTCAGCTAAAAGCTGGTGAGCTCACAGGTTTAATGATAAAGTGTACTGTATGAACCGCAAGATTTAAGTATGATAATTTGTAATTAAACAAATTAGTAAATGATAAATGATGTATATAACTGCCATGAGCACATAGTCTGAGCTTAACTAAGGTATCAGGATCACAATTAAGTGCCTGAGCGATGGTGCCTCTATGCGTATGCCTAATCAACACACGTATGAACAAATGATAATGCGTCCGTTTTGACCAGTCAGTGCTTGCTGACCCGGATGGGGATTGTCAGTCCCATATGGTACCATACACTAACATTCACGCTACAAAAGTATTACCAAACTATGCTAGAGGACTTAAAATGATTAGAGAAAACAACTCATGCAATCTATAGCGATATTTTGATACTTGCGTTCACATGTAAAACAAAACAAGCATGTATTCTCACCCCTAAAGTAAAAATAGTAAAATAGGGGTTATGAGACTCACCTGAGCCTAATGAGATGCTATCAAGCACAAATGATGGTTTACAAGAGAAATGATGTCGTCTCCAATGACTGAAACCTGCTGGGCGTCCTAAACGCGCAAGGTTTTAATGATTAGATGTGGAAACCTGCTGGGCGTGTTAAACGCGCAAGGTTTTAATGATTAGATGTGGAAACCTGCTGGGCGTGTTAAACGCGCAAGGTTTTAATGATTAGAGGTCTCAACAGACCATCCATGCTAGTTGTTCCCTCAACTAGTTATGTCCAATTACTTTGGTTAATGTTTATGTTTGAAGTTGTGAAAAATGTATACAGTCCGTTGGTGATAGTTTGAAATAATGATTTATGAAATTGTGAAAAATGATAAGAAGTCTCAACAGACCATCCATGCTAGTTGTTCCCTCAACTAGTTATGTCCAATTACTTTGGTTAATGTTTATGTTTGAAGTTGTGAAAAATGTATACAGTCCGTTGGCGATAGTTTGAAATAATGATTTATGAAAACGTTATTATCGTGTTTGATTAATCGTATTTTCATAATGTATGGGATTGTGTACGGGGGTCCGTGGGCAGCTGTAACGCCCCAAATTTTGTAAGTTTAAATTATATTATATGCGTTTAGTTATTTAAATTATATGTATATAATATTATGTTATGTGAAATAATTGTTATGTGTTAGAATTAGTTAGTGAAACTAACTATGTAAAGAAAATAGAGTTAAAGGGTAGAAACTGTCAAATATTAAAGTAAAGGGGAGTAATGTGTAAATTATGTAAATAAAATGCAGATTTTAGTAGTTTCTATCCCTTTCCATTTCCAGAAAGTGAGAAATACGTACATAATATTCTAGAGAGAGAGAGAGAGGCGATTTTAGAGAGAGAAGCAGGAAGAGGGGTGAAATCAAGCTAGGGTTTTGATTAATTGAGGTTTCTAAGCTTCAATTCAGCTTTGGTAAGGTAAGAATTTAACTCCCTCTTTGTTTAATTGAGTTAGGGTTTAAGAACATAAAACCCTAAGTTAGTGAAATTGATGGGTAATTGGTTGTAATTAAGTTCCATACATGTTAATAAGTTAGAAAGAATGATTTAATTGTGTTAGTTATGTTGATAATCTTATAATCATGTGTTTAGTGGGTAATTGAATTATTATGAGTATGTTTGATCACTAGTTAGTGATGTTTATGATGTATGGAAGTGTTAATGATAAGAATTAGTTTCAATTACCCAAATACATGTGATTATGTAGTCATGTGTATGGAACTTATGTTAGATTATTAGGTGTTATGGGATTTAACATCTAATTCCTATGTAAGAAGTAAGAAAGAGTTAGTTAAATGTGTAATTGATAAGTGTTTATGTGATTATGTGAATAGGTGATCAAGTGTGAAAGAATTCAAGTTATTGTTTGTGCAAGTGAAAAGGTAAGTATTTGGACATGTGGAACCAAGGAATGATTTATCATTCGCTTGGTGGTATCTAAGTAATGACTTTGTCATTAGCTTAGTTTGATGTCAATTCTTCGGAATTTGGCATGTTAGATGTTATGGATCCTTAACGTGTTGCAGATTTTAATTGTTAGAGTCCATTTACTTGCTAAGCATTTATGCTTATATGTTGTGTTTAACATGTTTCAGGAAGTTCAAGTAAGGTAAAGGAGGAATCGGGAAAGAAGATTATGGAAAGCTAGTGGTGGAGCTCATTGCTTGGTTGGTAATGAGTTTATATCCCTTTTTGATCATGCTTACGATACAATAACACCCCCGTTTGTAAAGTTTATGGTTTTAGACAACGTTTTGAGAAGGTTAGAATGTTCACTTATGTTATGTAGAAAGTTTGATGAAAGTTAATGTTTTGGTCAATTGTCAAATTGTGAGACTTGAAATGTTAGAGTTTTATGACAAAATGAATGAAAAGTGGATGTTTTGACTTTATAAAGTCAACTGAGTGTGAATGAGTGTTATTGGATAGTCAAAGTTGGAAACGGGTCAAATTGGTGCCCAAATGGGTCATTTGAAGTTTAAGTGTCAAAATGGGTCAAGTTCGTTGAAAGTCAAATGTTTTGGTGCTCATAAGTTCTAATGTTATGGTTATATATGTGGTGAAAAGTTGGAAGTCAAATTTGCATTAGTTTGGAATTTGACATGTTAGTATTTTTGGTTTAAAATAGCCGAAAACTCGTTTACGGGTCAAATCTTGTTAAAATATAAAAATTGAAAAAGTAGAATTGAGGTAATGTTTATATGGTCATAGTGAATGCGTGTGCAAAATTTCAAGTCCTAACTCATAACGAGTAAAAAGTTATGCGTGTTTGAAGTTGGTTTAAAAAGTTGAATTTTGGCTGATTTCTGAAATACACTAAGGAACGCGATCCTGACCACTTGAGCCGGATCGCGTTCGCAAGGCAAAAATCGTCACAGAATGTTTTTAACACATGAACGCGATCCCGACCACTTTCCCGGATCGCGTTTGTCAGTGAAAAAATGAAATTTTGTGTCTTAGAAAGCTTGTTTCAACTAAGGGAAATTATCAAAGTTAAATTATATAAATGGGTTAGTTATGGGACATTAAAGAGAGTGTAAAAAAAAAAAAAAAGTTCTAAATTTCGGGGTGTTTCAGCAGCGCCCCTAGTTAGCGGGGTCCTAGGGGTGGCAACCCCTGGCGGGGTCCAAGGGGCTGGCCCCTGGCTGGGAATGATTACATAGCCGATCGGCTGCAGTTGCATAGCCGATCGGCTGAGGTTGCATAGCCGAACGACTGAGGTTGCCTAGCCGAACGGCTAAGTGATGATACCCGATCGGCTGAGTGATGATACCCGATCGGCTGAGTGTTGTTTCAGGTCTTTTCCAGGTCTGTTCGCGAAATCAGTTGGTAAAACGAGTATAGGTTCAATTTTTGGACATAATCTACTCGATAGAACACTAATACATGATGATATGTGTTATCTAAACATGAAAATTTAAAGAAAAATGTGATGATTCCTTACGTATAAAATTGGAAACAAATGATGATGATGATGATGAAGATGGTGATGATTATGATGATGATGATGATCTCCTGTTGCTGATGTTCTTTGTTGTTGTTGTTGATTATGAACCAAGAGAGGAGAGCGAGATTGATGATGAAGATGAAATGAAAATGGGAAGAGTGCGTTTGGGTATAGCCGGTCAACTCCAATTATTGGAGTTGGTTGGCTCCTATTCACAGTACAAAACACCCCAGTTTTTGTACCCGATCGCAAACTAGTATAATGTTTTCAAATGAAAATTATCTAAATATAATTTCGAACATGTTTTCTATCGAAGTATTTTATAAAAATACTCTTTTTGAGTTATAAAAATATAACTTTGTTTTAAGTTTGATTGACGGATATGATTCGAATAGTTTCGTCGCGTTTGAGTAAATTTGAATATAACGAAAATGTTTTATTTTCATTTGAGTAAATAATAATTATTATTTTCAATAATAATACATTATTTATATGTTTTATCAAGAACGTTTGATTTGTAAAATACGAAATACTTTATATATTATCAAAATAATATATAATAAGTAATGAGTGTATTAAATAATAATTCCATATTACTTAATACTTGATTTCACCAACGCCCATATAAATGAATCGGAATTTGGCCGATTTGATAATGCACGATTAAATTTAATCGCGTACTGATATATATATATATATATATATATATATATATATATATATATATATATATATATATATATATATATATATATATATATATATTAATCAATATACATATTGATACACACAATTAGCCAAATACATAGCACTAATTACATGTATTACAACTTGATTAGGAACTAATAACTAGTCCTAATTTTGACGGGTGTCACATATCTGTACACATATCGGTTTAGAATATTCGTCCTGATACCCGGCCCAATACCCGTTGGGTACCCAATAAGTATTACCCTTCGGCTTTTCATATTTATTCGCGGATTTTGGTTATACTCATGTATGTAACTTTAACAAAATAAAAAAAATATTTATTGAAAATACGACACAAATTTGAAAAAAATTAGTTATTGAAAATACGACACAGCCTCATGCGTCGTATTTTCAATAAGTAATTTTTTTTTGTTTCGCCAAAGTTATATATATGAGGATAACCAAAACCCGCGAATAAATATGAAAAACCGATGGGTAATACTAATTGGGTACCCAACGGGTATTATACCGAATTACTTGATTTGAAATCTTAAAGCTAACAATTTAACTTTTTAATTAACTAAATCAAAGTTTCGGTACATAATATAGTATAGTATTATCATTAAAGAACAGTATAAAACAAAAACAAAAAGGAAGTGGTATCATGCACAATATTATCAATAATTGATTAATTAATTTACTCTTTTGTCACTAATTTCTCTATATTTCGATTTACATCCCTAATATAATTTACCATTTAATCTTGTAAGGTTGTGTTAACGTCATTCGGGTCAGTAGAGCCTCCATTTGAGTTGTCATGTTTTGTCATCTTTCGTCAAAGTTATAAAGACAAAGTAATGCATTATAGGTTGATTTAAATTAAAGAGAGTAACTTAGGTGGACGAAAATCACTAATGCACTACAAAGAGAAATTATTTTTTAAGTACAAAATAGTATTTACCTGCTGACCGGTAAATTTGTTTATTTGGAAAAACGTATCCGTACGATTTAAAATAATATAGTATTATTAAATATCAATACAAATAACAAAGTGATATCATACACAATATTATCCCTATTAATTAATTAATTTATTTGGACTATCAATTCAAAATTTATCACAATTCAAATCTTTAATATATTTTTCATTTAAAATTAAAACAATACAAACTGATTACTGTACACCAACACCAAAACACTTATCAAATACGTATAACACATCCATATAAGACATATCATGAAGTCAACCCGCAAATTTTGCAGGTCTTAAACTAGTAATAATAATAATAGTAAACAAATACAACAAGGATCCCCCAAAGCAAAACGTAGTTATGCGATGGAGAGTATTAAGCAAGTTTTAGTAGGCGACAAAAAGTAAGACTATTTTTTTTAGAAAGAAAGAGATTAGAGAAGGTAATGATCAACAATGAAGAAGAATACGTACAAAGTAGAATATATAATAAGATATAGAAAAGTAGCAAATTCGCGAACGGGGAGCGCGATGAGAAAGAAGGTGGAAGAATGGTAGAAACCATGAGGCTCTAATAGACTAATACCATATTATAATATAAAACCCTGTAGGATATTATGTTTCATTGATCTGGTATTGATAGATTACATAGATAGCTTCTAACCCTAATGAACCCTAGCTTGTTTATACAGTTGGGCTGGGCCTTAATATTTACTAACCTAACACTGTTTTATCCTCTAATAACCATGTTTAACGGTAACTGCAATAAAATCTTCCATTTTATAAGTTTTAGGTGACAACATTAGACTCGAGTTTTCTATCGGCACTACTTTATTTGTCTTACACGTATTATTAATGTATACCTATATCAATCGGGCTGATAATAACTCCGACTCAGCTCCAATAAGATTAAAATAACATTTTTTCATTTAATATACAGTCTTATTTCGACAATTAAACAGTTTTTATGCAGTACTTCTGAAAACTAAGAGACGGCTCTGCAGCTAAAACCACCCAAGAATTCTGGATCATCAAATCTAGTCCAGATCATATGTAAATCCAATGGGTTTTAAGATTCTATACATATCAATACGTTTTCATTAATTAACATCATAAAATTGAAGATCAAGATCAAACATTTAGCAGCTCGAAAAAGTGTTGCAATACATCAAATCAATTTTTTTGAAAAATGACAAAGAGATCTATTACATAGACCTAAACTCGAACTAAAAAGGGCAAAGTATAATACACTTTAAAAGTACGTTGCTTGAAAGCTTGTTTCAAAGTATATTATACTTTTCTTCTTTTACTATTGTACTAGACATAATTTGGTCTATTGTATGTATTGAACCTGTCAATTCCGTGATCTATTGTATATACATTTTCTTTTTTTGGTCTTGACAGAAAAAAAAAACTTTCCTTTTTTGGTTTAACTCAAAACTGGTGTAACACCCCCAATTTCGTCTAGCGGAAGCATTGGTATAAGCTGGGGATGCCACATTTACGTTGTACATGCATACATATTAGAGCGTATGATTATAACAGAACATATATATATATTAAGATGCCAAGAGTAAAAGTTACAGAGTTTACGATTCATCGAATCGTATAAGTAGTTAAATTGTACAAAAGTAGATTTCGTAAATATGACTAAAAACAGATTAGTTATACAAAAGAAATCCATATGTTTCAAAAGGTTGGCATCCTAAATCTTCGAGGGTCGCCTAGATTCCATGTGTGCAGGCGATTCTTACGTGCGCAGCTAATTCCCTGAAAAACATAGTAAAAGTCAACAACGAGGTTGACTGAATTCACAGGTTTTACAATAATAGTTGGTTGTTTCAAAGCGTCCAAAATAGTTATCGTCATCACGATCAATCAAAGTTTCGTGGAATGTTACCCAAAGTGTACGTTTGGTGGGATGTTGCCCAAAGATGCAGTTAACGTGGGATGTTGCCCAAAACACAGTTTATGATTCGTAGGAAAACGGTATCCTATTAGTATTCGTAGGAATGTAAGTATCCTAATAGTTGTTCGTAGGAATGTCAGTATCCTAATAGTCAATCGTAGGAATATCAGTATCCTATAAGTTATTCGTAGGAATGTCAGTATCCCATAGGTTATTCGTAGGAATGTCAGTATCCTATTAGTTATTCGTAGGAATGTCAGTATCCCATAGGTTATTCGTAGGAATGTCAATATCCTATTAGTTATTCGTAGGAATGTCAGTATCCCATAGGTTATTCGTAGGAATGTCAGTATCCTATTAGTTACTCGGTGGATCCATGTAAGTAGGACCCAGTGCCCATGTCAGTAGGGACTTTTCAACAGTTCGATAACAATAGTAGATCCATGTCAGTAGGATCTTGTGCCCATGTCAGTAGGGACTTTTCAACAGTAGGGAGTGTCAGTGTCCCTTGATCCATGTCAGTAGGATCTTGTGCCCATGTTAGTAGGGACTTTTGTTCAACAAGTATAGTGGATCCATGTCAGTAGGATCCGGTCCATGTCAGAAGGACCCATCAGTTACCCAATCAGTTACCCAATCAGTTTGGTAAAGCGTTGTTGGTCGTTCTCCAGCATTTCCAAAACAAGTTTAGTACGTTTACAGTTTTGTAGTGTGAAAACGTTGTTTCATAAACATCGGTTGATGTAACAGTTTAACAGTTCAGTGTACTCTAATCGTTCGAGTGAAACGTGTGTACAATCGTGTATGTAAAAGCGTTTGACTATGTTTTCCACCCCAAAAGCAGTTAAAACAGTAAAAGTAGGGGCTGTGAACTCACCTGTTGAGTTAAGTAGTTGTGCAAGTGCTAGCAAAGCCTAAAGCCCAAGTATAGTCCGAAATCTCCTAACGTCCTAAACGTATGAGATTTAATAAGTATGTGGATGTCCTAGTCGACCATCCATGCTAGTGTTCGTACAACCAAGTTATGTCCAAAGTGTTTGTTAAACGTTTACGTTTGTATTTCGTTGTTTGTGAAAATGTATACGACTCGTTGGTGATAGTTTGAAATCATAATTTCGGCAAAATAAGTGTGTTTGAAATGTTTGTATCGTTTGTATATCGTATCGTATGTAAATATTCGTTTCCGGTTAAGTTCGACACTTAGTTTAAAAATAAGTTGCAAGTTTTCTGTTTTATGCGATGCAAGGTGCGACGTTGGGTTGAAATGCGACGTAGGGTGCGACGTTAAGGATTGCGTCGCAGTTGTTGCGAAATTAAATAATTGTGCGACGTAACGTGTTACGTCGCATACGGGTGTTGCGACGTTAGGGTATGCGTCGCATCAGCGACATTCGCAATTCAATGCGACGTAAGGTGTTGCGTCGCTAGCGCGACGTAGGGCGAATATGCGACGTAAAGGCTTACGGCGCATTACTGTTTTTGGGCCTGTGCGACGTAACCGTCTGTTCGACGAACAGCTCCCAAATAACGAGTTTAGGGTCGATTTTTGGACATTTTCAGTTGATAGAACACTAAGGCATGCTAATCTAAGTATTATAAACATGAAATATCAAAGAAAACTTCAAAATCTAAGAATTTACGAAAATGTTGAAAACTTACACGTGTCGGTTTTAAAATCCGAAATGGTAGAAAGGTAGATCGTGATCTCGTGAAGGTTTTTCCTAAAGAAGCTCGGTGATTTCTCGTGTTTTTGGTGATTTTGGTGGAAGGTTTGTAGAGAGAAAATGAGAGAAAAGAGATGAGGAGAGAGAGTAGGATGAAAGAAAATTGAAGAAAGGAGGTGGAGGTGGGGGTTTTGAGTTGGTGATTTGCCTCCCCCATTTTGTGGTATTTAGCCCGCGTTCGTTTACCCGATCGTTAATTATTAAAATATTTTTAAATTATATATTTTTAAATATGTATTCGAGTATATTTTTAATTTAGTTATTTTATAAAACTAATTTTGTTGAGTTATAACGTTTAAACTTTGTTTTGTTTTAATTGTACGAAATGATTGTAGTACGATTCGAAATACTTTGTAAATATTATCATCATAATATTAACGTTATTTAATAATTTCTTTTTATTAAGTAAATTTGTTCATCAACAGTCGTATATTTTTGTCGCGTTTGTTCCATTCGTTTCGTACGTAATTACAGCTAATTATGAAATGTAATACTACACGTATTAACTAGTTGAGCTTTGCTAGACTTACCTCTAAAAGTAGTTGTGAATTCACTCAAGTAGGGAATTAGCCTAATAATGCAAATGTTTAATGTCTAAAATCACGTTTAAATTTGCGGGGTGTTACATTCTCCCCATGTTAGAGAAATCTCGTCCCGAGATTTTAAAATCAAGTCGGAACGCTCGTCGCGTATTTTTACCGAAAGAACCTGTTGTCAACAATAGTGTTAGTTTATGTGGCGTTCTAAGTTGCCATAAAAGTTCTAACAATAAGCGTATACTCGCGGTATAGTTTGATAAGTGGTACGTTCGAAAGATAATCAATGTTTACCAGGTAGTAGGTTCGAATAGACATTCGAATAATAAAGTGTTGAAACGTAGTAATAACTTACTAAGACATACCGTGTTAGTATAAGGACCCTCTGGTGCATCCCGTGCACGAAGGATGTAAGCGCGTCCATGAGCTGGTGGAATAACGGTGTTGTTGTTGTTGTTGTTGTTGTTCTGATTGTTGTTGTTCCCGGTGTTGTTCTGGTTGTTATTGAGTTGTGGGCATTGGTTTCGGTAGTGTCCAGGTTCACCACACCTGAAACACCCATTGTTTCGCTGTTCGTTGTTCGCAGGGTGGGTCCTGCATGCTTGGGTTCTGTGTCCATATCGTTTGCAGTTATCGCAGAAGAAGCAGTCTCCTTCATGGTGTTTTCCACACTTCCCACACTTGGGCCTGTTACCAAGGTAGGGTTTCGATTCAGGGTTGGTGACTACGGCGTAGGCATGGGTGTTTCTCTCGTTGTTCCATTTCCGTTTGTTGTTTGCAGAATCACTAGCTTCGATTTGGAGGGGTTCACTTTTCCCAGTAGAAACTTTCAAAGTTCCAATCAGGACCGCGTCATCGGTCAAGCTTTGAGCCAGGTCAACTGCGCTCCTAAAGGTAGTCGGTTTGGAAGACATAACCATGCCTCTGATCTGTGGGGCCAAGCCCTTGTTGTAACGCTCAATGCGTTTGCTCTCGGGTGTTACCATATGGGGTACGAGGCGTGCAAGTTCCTGAAACTTGGTTGTATACCCGGTAATATCAGCACCGATCATCTGGATGTTCCACAGTTCGGTTTCAAGTTTCTGTTGCTCACTCTGAGAGCAAAACTCCTCCATCATCATTCGTTTCAAAGTCTCCCACGAGATGGAGTAAGCGGTTGTACGGCCGAGGATCTGGATCTGAGCGTTCCACCAAGTCAACGCTTTGTCGGCCAGGGTACACGTGGCGTACTTTACTATTTTGTCAGTGGCGCAGTCGCTGATGTCGATCACTGACTCCGTTTTCTCAATCCAGTGGACTAGGCCAATGGCCCCTTCAGTCCCGGTGAAGGTACTCGGTTTGCAGGCTTGAAATGTTTTGTATGAACACCCCTGCTGGGTATTCGTTGGTGTCTCACTGGTAACGGGTGTGGCTCCGCTGTTGTTCACCACGTTTTCACGGTTGAGACTGGCCTCATACTGAGCAATAGCTTCAGCCACGAGGCGTTCAATGATTTGTTCGATTGTTTCGATGACAGGAGGTGTATTCGTTTGGCGACTGTTGCGGGTCTTTCTTTGCTTAGGCGGCATGCTGACGTTCTGCGAGAAAATACAGAAGTCAATGCCAATGAAAGAGATGTGAAGGATGAAGTTTCACATAATTCAGTTATCGAGTATTACAGAAGAAGTGACAAAATCCCCATCACATATCTCACGACTATGAAACACCCATATGTACTTAGTATAATATAATCACGTTGGCCAGGCGTCATTATATGATGCTAAATACATACTTCTTCTCATTGGTCGCTTAATACGATCAGGTTCGTATAAGATCAGAGTGGGTATGAACGAATCGATCGTTGTATAGTTCAAATAGTGGAATAAGTGTATCGATGAGTTGTAACGATGGTTAGACGTATGCAATTGTGTGTATGCATGTGCGTTCTAGCCAAGGCTATAGTCTAGGTCTCTAAGTCACCTAAGAAATCTAGTTCGCTATAACCAATGGCTCTGATACCAATCTGTAACACCCCCAATTTCGTTTAGCGGAAGCATTGGTATAAGCTGGGGATGCCACATTTACGTTGTACATGCATACATATCAGAGCGTATGATTATAACAGAACATATATATATATATATATATTAAGATGCCAAGAGTAAAAGTTACAGAGTTTACGATTCATCGAATCGTATAAGTAGTTAAATTGTACAAAAGTGGATTTCGTAAATATGACTAAAAACATATTAGTTATACAAAAGAAATCCATATGTTTCAAAAAGTTGGCATCCTAAATCTTCGAGGGTCGCCTAGATTCCATGTGTGCAAGCGATTCTTACGTGCGCAGCTAATTACCTGAAAAACATAGTAAAAGTCAACAACGAGGTTGAGTGAATTCACAGGTTTTATGTTCACAATAATATTTGGTTGTTTCAAAGCGTCCAAAATAGTTATCGTCATCACGATCAATCAAAGTTTCGTGGAATGTTACCCAATGTGTACGTTTGGTGGGATGTTGCCCAAAGATGCAATTACTTGGGATGTTGCCCAAAACACAGTTTATGATTCGTAGGAAAATGGTATCCTATTAGTATTCGTAGGAATGTAAGTATCCTAATAGTTGTTCGTAGGAATGTCAGTATCCTAATAGTCAGTCGTAGGAATATCAGTATCCTATAAGTTATTCGTAGGAATGTCAGTATCCCATAGGTTATTCGTAGGAATGTCATTATCCTATTAGTTATTCGTAGGAATGTCAGTATCCCATAGGTTATTCGTAGGAATGTCAGTATCCTATTAGTTATTCGTAGGAATGTCAGTATCCCATAGGTTATTCGTAGGAATGTCAGTATCCTATTAGTTACTCGGTGGATCCATGTAAGTATGGACTTTTCAACAGTTCAATAACAATAGTAGATCCATGTCAGTAGGATCTTGTGCCCATGTCAGTAGGGACTTTTCAACAGTAGGGAGTGTCAGTGTCCCTTGATCCATGTCAGTAGGATCTTGTGCCCATGTTAGTAGGGACTTTTGTTCAACAAGTATAGTGGATCCATGTCAGTAGGATCCGGTCCATGTCAGAATGACCCATCAGTTACCCAATCAGTTACCTAATCAGTTTGGTAAAGCGTTGCTGGTCGTTCTCCAGCATTTCCAAAACAAGTTTAGTACGTTTACAGTTTTGTAGTGTGAAAACGTTGTTTCATAAACATTGGTTGGTGTAACAGTTTAACAGTTCAGTGTACTCTAATCGTTCGAGTGAAACGTGTGTACAATCATGTATGTAAAAGCGTTTGACTATGTTTTCCACCCCAAAAGCAGTTAAAACAGTAAAAGTATGGGCTGTGAACTCACCTGTTGAGTTAAGTAGTTGTGCAAGTGCTAGCAAAGCCTAAAGCCCAAGTATAGTCCGAAATCTCCTAACGTCCTAAACGTATGAGATTTAATAAGTATGTGGATGTCCTAGTCGACCATCCATGCTAGTGTTCGTACAACCAAGTTATGTCCAAAGTGTTTGTTAAACGTTTACGTTTGTATTTCGTTGTTTGTGAAAATGTATACGACTCGTTGGTGATAGTTTGAAATCATAATTTCGGCAAAATAAGTGTGTTTGAAATGTTTGTATCGTTTGTATATCGTATCGTATGTAAATATTCGTTTCCGGTTAAGTTCGACACTTAGTTTAAAAATAAGTTGCAAGTTTTCTGTTTTATGCGACGCAAGGTGCGACGTTGGGTTGAAATGCGACGTAGGGTGCGACGTTAAGGATTGCGTCGCAGTTGTTGCGAAATTAAATAATTGTGCGACGTAACGTGTTACGTCGCATACGGGTGTTGCGACGTTAGGGTCTACGTCGCATCAGCGACATTCGCAATTCAATGCGATGTAAGGTGTTGCGTCGCTAGTGCGACGTAGGGCGAATATGCGACGTAAAGGCTTACGTCGCATTACTGTTTTTGGGCCTGTGCGACGTAACCGTCTGTTCGACGAACAGCTCCCAAATAACGAGTTTAGGGTCGATTTTTGGACATTTTCAGTTGATAGAACACTAAGGCATGCTAATCTAAGTATTATAAACATGAAATATCAAAGAAAACTTCAAAATCTGAGAATTTACGAAAATGTTGAAAACTTACACGTGTCGGTTTTAAAATCCGAAATTGTAGAAAGGTAGATCGTGATCTCGTGAACGTTTTTCCTAAAGAAGCTCGGTGATTTCTCGCGTTTTTGGTGTAGTTTTTGGTGATTTTGGTGGAAGGTTTGTAGAGAGAAAATGAGAGAAAAGAGATGAGGAGAGAGAGTAGGATGAAAGAAAATGGAAGAAAGGAGGTGGAGGTGGGGGTTTTGAGTTGGTGATTTGCCTCCCCCATTTTGTGGTATTTAACCCGCGTTCGTTTACCCGATCGTTAATTATTAAAATGTTTTTAAATTATATATTTTTAAACACGTATTCGAGTATATTTTTAATTTAGTTATTTTATAAAACTAATTTTGTTGAGTTATAACGTTTAAACTTTGTTTTGTTTTAATTGTACGAAATGATTGTAGTACGATTCGAAATACTTTGTAAATATTATCATCACAATATTAACGTTATTTAATAATTTCGTTTTATTAAGTAAATTTGTCCACCAACAGTCGTATATTTTTGTCGCGTTTGTTCCATTCGTTTCGTATGTAATTACAGCTAATTACAAAATGTAATACTACACGTATTAACTAGTTGGTCTTTGCTAGACTTACCTCTAAAAGTAGTTGTGAATTCACTCAAGTAGGGAATTAGCCTAATAATGTAAATGTTTAACGTCTAAAATCGCGTTTAAATTTGCGGGGTGTTACAACTGGAAGTTTACATACCATAATGGAATTGACAAGGTCAATACATATGATAAAAGTTTTGAAAGTACGCTCTATACAATAGTAAATGAGGTAAAATATATTACACTTTGAAAAAATAAACCATTTGTTAAAACATACGTGTAACTTTATTATTTTGTAGATACATATACACTATTAATTAGAGTTTATTGTTCCATTATATATTAACTTTACATCTTTTACCAATTGTAATAAATAGAAATACAATCATTTAAATTAAATTGATGAATCATAATTTAATTTGCAAAATATTATTTTAAGGTATTTGGTCATATATAAATAAATAAAAAGAATTATCGTTCTGAAATCATTATTATCTATGATTATTATTATTATGATAAAATAAAGAATAGACAAAATTATCATGAGCGCAAAAATAGAAATTATTAAAAAATTTAAAACATGGTAATTTAAGTTTGTAAAACAATTATCGATGCACTGATCCATCATCATTAACCACTAGAATTCCTAATTTGTTATCGGTTTACCGCAGCATTGCGCAGGTCTCCGACTAGTAATAATAATAGTAAACAAATACAGCAAGGAAGGAAACAAAATCATCATGAACGAATTTTTTAAATCCGATACACAAACGTGAAAAGCTACAAGAATTTTATATTTTTATAATCATAATAATAGTAAACAAATACAGCAAGGATCCCCCAAAGCAAAACGTAGTTATGCGATGGAGAGTATTAAGCAAGTTTTAGTAGGCGACAAAAAGTAAGACCATTTGATTGTACGTCAAACCGTACAAGTGTATCAATTGGATAGTTCCAGCTGAATATCTCCGGCTAGAGTATTTCTGTAACACAGATAGAAACACTACGTCATAGTGGAGCATAGGGGCGACCCCTGTAAACCACCTCCGGCGTGAGAGTAAGATTTCTGTGTTTTAATGTTGAAAATGTGAGTATGGAATTAGGGTTTTTGTGGAGAAGATGAACATACTTAAAAATGAAGAGTATGTGCCTTTTTATAGTTATCATGCATTGGCCTCCAATCTTACATCGACCAATCACAAATGAGCACTAATCAATGATTCCTTTTGGGTTGATCTGAGTCATCCAAAAGATCTTGTAAATATCCAGGATTGGTCCCCACTCTAAATTCTGTTAGACCTGAAAGTATAATTGAGTGAACCTCTGGGTGGAGGTTGGAAGATAATAATAGTTTGATGGCGATTCCCTAGAAGGTAGCAGACACCTTACGGATGCCAGCTGTACGCCACGAGATTAATTAATGATCTCCTTCTGAGTGGAAGCAAACGTATTATATTATAAAAAACGATGGTAACCTCCAGATAGAAGTTGGTAGAAAGTGGGTGGAATATTGGTTACACCATTAATTAGAGAAGGTAATGATCAACAATGAAAAAGAATACGTACAAAGTAGAACATATAATAAGATATACAAAAGTAGCAAATTCGCGAACGGGGAGCTCGATGAGAAAGAAGGTGGAAGAATGGTAGAAACCATAAGGCTCTGATAGATTATATAGATATCATTTTCATTGATCTGGTATTGATAGATTACATAGATAGCTTCTAACCCTAATGAACCCTAGCTCGTTTATACAGTTGGGCTGTGCCTTACTATTTACTAACCTACACTACAACAAAAATGAGCTTTTAGGACCTTTTTCATGGGACATCACTAAAAGGGTGTCCTAAAAAACATCTGATAGGACGCTACAATTTTTTCTGCAATTTATTGTGTTTTCCAATGGGACACTTGTTATTTTAAGTCCTATTAGATTACGTTTATAGGTCACTTATTCATCGAAGTCTTATTATACTAGAGGCTAATAGGACACCTGACATGTAAGTCTTATAAATTGAGTTTATAATGACGCTTATTGGATGATGTCTTGTTATTACATAGACTATTAGGACGCTCGATATTTGAGTCTTATTATATCCGGTTTTAGAGGACGCTTATTCATCGATGACTTATTATAGTAGAGGCTAATAGGACACATGATATATAGGTCCTATTATATTGGGTTTAAAAGGACGGTTATTTGATGGTGTCTTTTGTTATTGTAGAGTACGACAGTACATTAGAATTGAGTCTTTTATTGAGTTTTATAGGACACTTAATAGTCGGGGTCTTATAATAAATCATGGATGTACTTAGTAGCCATGGATACTTTGTATGATTATAGCTGCTATTTAACATGGCAAACACCGAGTTTTGAAACTCTTAACAATGACAAAAGTTCAATTTTTGCCCAAATGGCATAACCATTACTAATGAAGGGTCACAGTTTCAATACTTTTTAGCAATATTTTATAATGGTTTTGGTTATTTTTATTGCACATTCAACATCCATCAAACTATGTTTATACTCCAATTTTAATCTGTCTTTATGATCCATCCATTTGGATATCGTGAATGTAGTTTACTATACTGAAAAATAGTTGACTTTTGACAAGTCAACTGAGACCTGTTATTTTTTTATTCAGCACGAAAAATATGTTTTGACACGCAAAATTAATTCAAAGTTGATTAAACCTCCTTACTAATATTGTGTCTTTCCCAATCAAATCCAAACACAAATATAATACGTCAACTTTTAAGCATGTCAAAGCTGCCCAAAATTTTAAACAAGATAACCAGAGGAAGATTAATACGACCAATAACTTACTATGAACCTATTAAGTAGTTCTACAACAATCAAAAACAAGCATAGAAATATACCAATAATGATCATTCCAACGAATATTGTCCCATAGCTTGCACTAGACAAAACAGAGTATACGTAGTAGAAGACTAGCAGCTTTTGTCTTGAAAATCAAACAAGAATTTATAACAACTCTAACAATTGCACATGGACTGAAAAGAATCAAGCGACAAAACAAATAAATCACCGAATACCCATCTGCAAATTTAGACAAAACTTTCTAAATTAATCAGACTTTCTTGATGCCTTCATTGTAGTGGATGGTCATGGTCCTTAATTACGAGGTATATGATTTTCATGAATTGAAAAAGATGCACATACTCTACAGCAAAAAGAATGAAGGTTGTCCAAATTGGAGGCACTAAAAAATAAAATAAAAAATGAATGGCAGAAGAGATCCATCATAATTAAACGATTACAAGCAGAAACATGTATGTCATATTCAAATAAAATCGATTTCCTATCACAAAATAATTTATAAAACAGATAAACTATCAAAAACCTTCAAGCACACAATAATACATAACTGTTTATTGATGTCGAATGAGATAAACTTTGAAGGAAGCTCACATAATCGTTTTAGTTTCTTGCTGGGGTTTTTTCTTGTGTGTCGTACTAAGAATGAGAGTAGAAACATAATAGATGTACATCTAGGGCTATTAAGGATATATGGAATAAAAAATAAAAAGGAACTTTAAATATTACTCCGTATAATTTTTGTTATGGTCGATGGATAAAATCGTAATCTTCAATCAAATATATAATAACTAGACTTTAAACTCTTGTATCCACATGGGCCATTGATTTTTAATATGAAATTTCGTGTATTTAGTATCTTGTTTTTAATTATAAAGTGTATATATATATATATATATATCAAGCATTTAGTTGAATTCATGATAATATAACTTTATATAAATGGATTTATATGAGTAAAAATTAAAAATTAGAAAGTTTTTGAAACCAAGTTAGTGGAAATAATTAATTAATATAATATTTTCAAAGAATTTTATTCCTACTCGGTAAATTAATAATAGAAACATTACATTTCCTTTTATATGTAAGTGAGTAGTTTATTATAAAATTTACTAAAATTAATGGATTGAATTGATATATTGAAACTTGATTAGAATGATGACATCATAAAGGTGTAACCTATATATAATTAAAGATTTTTAGTTAAAGTGTCTACTTTATTATTTCCTCATTATCTAAACTATTATACTTTTGTAAATGAGTATATATGTTACCAACCATATTGAATTCAATATATCAAAGATTCTTCATCCTATTAGAGAAAAGTTCAAAAAAGAATGGCAAAAAAATGCAGAATGGAGGAACCAATATGATTGCTCCATTTTAAAAACTCATTTCCACCTTCTTTTTTAAAAAAACTAAACATCTTACGAACCGTATGTCTATAAATTATAAAAATTACATATTCGGAATCAACGTCTTTTTCTATTCAATTATAGATACCTCAAACTATTCTTTCAAGGTTGATCGCTGTGTTCACCAAACCACTCATCGTGCTCTTAGCATATATATGTAATTTAGTTTCTAATGTAATCACGACAACAAGATCCGACTACAAGTTATACCTCTACGATCACGTTGTGACTAAGTGACATCATTATACCCTTCTCAAATTCTATTTTATATGCTCGATAGCTCGTTATGGCTTGATACTAATGGATCGGGTTCGACTTGTAAAAAATGTGTGTATTAGTCAAATACCTTATAGAAAAGTATAAAATATAGTATATCCTCTAATACGTATAAACTTTATCATTGTATCGAAATAGAAAAAAGATATAATCCGAGAAACCAATTTGAAAAATATCAACATAAGATAAGATATTAACTAACTGAACTAATATGTACGTGTATTAAGTATTTTTTTTTATTATAATTATATTATAAGTACTTATATACTACTTCCGTCCCAAAATAATTGTTCAGTTTTGACTTTTTAAAGTCTTTCTTTTTCAACTTTGACCTTAAATATTTTTGTTTGTGTTATATAATACTTGATGCAAAAAATATGAATGGATTGGGTTTTAAATATATTTTCATTGGTATAATTTTCATCAAGTATTATATAACACAAATAAATATATTTAATGTCAAAGTTGAAGAAGAAAGACTTCGAAAAATCAAAACGAAACAATTATTTCGGGACGAAGGAAGTAATAAATATATAAATAAATATAATAAATAATAAATAAAAGAACTCTAAATGAAATACTTGATTATACGTTTTTCACTAGTTTGACTCATTTTCCAAATTTTGACTTTTTCCCTCTTAAATTTCACTTATTCCCTCTAATAAATTTTACAATAAATATAAAATTCCCTCCTATTGAAAAAGTCAGAGACTCATTTCCCATTTTAAATTAATTCCCCATATAAAAGTATCGCTCCCAAATCCCAATCGTCCCCTGCGGCCGCATCCGAAAAATCAAGCAAGTAAGTATGATGATTTAGACTTTAAAGTTATTTTTTCACATGATTTCATGATGTGTATGTGTATGTACTCGTATATCTTGGTTTTCTATTTCTATTGTGACACTCATCACGATTTTGTTTGGCTTAAATTAATACCAAATTCATCATAATTTTATCTTTGGTTCTTTAATTTTACTTGATCATTCTCAGATTTTATTTAATTATTGAACAGAAATCAACACCTACTATGATTATATGTTTTTCTCTAAGTTTTGCCTCCCAATATTGAAACTAGGTTTTTTTTTTTCCACTCTTTTTTTTTTCTCTTTTGCTATATGATTATTTTGGATTGGATTGGATTGGATTGTCTCAATTTTGGATTGGAACTTGACTTCTCTGTATTTATTTACGGTTACTAATGTGTACTAGTTCAACTGAATTAAATTTAACCTGTGTAATATGGATATCGTGTTTGGTAATTTTAGTGTATGATAGAAGTAGGTATATGGTCTATTTTAGTGATTCATTACTTTGTATATATCTTGAGCATGTTCCTAATCAGTCACAGGAAATTGATAAATTTATTTTATATAAAACAATTTGTTCTTGCTTGAAAGATGGAATGCAAAAATCATGGTTGAAGGCTGCTATCTTATGTCCAGAATGTACTTTTGTTTTGTCTGAGTATGTAGTGGTCTGTATTCTATGAGTAGAGTTTTTGTTTTTGTTTTGGTTGTCCTTTTTATGTTCTTTGGAAGGTTTAGTTTTGTGTCTTTTTGCTGCTGGTCATAGGTGCGTGAGTTGGCTGTTTCTGCTTCCTGCCGTGTAGCTTCTTTCCAAGTTACTTCTTGTAATTTGGCGGTGTTGGCTGCTTTGTTTCTGATTCTTATAACCCAAATTACATATGTTTCAGCTATATTACTTTTGGTATGTTACTAATGGGAGGTCAAAGCAAACAAGATCAAGCATCAAAAGACTATTGACTGATTACAAGAAGGATAGGTTGTTGAGGCATTAAAGAGAACAAATAAAGGTTACGGACCTAGGGGTTAAAAACATTTATATGTGTCTTGCAAGTCTAGCAGAAAGTAAGAAAACAAAGAAAAGGAAAGACAAAAAAACATCATTTACTAACGAGAAGGATGTCGATTATATGTCTGATGATGGTGGTGACGGTGAGTGTTACTACCATGAAGAAATTAATACAAGTGTTTGAGCACCCACAAAGGTACCAAGATTAGCAATTTTATTTCATATTAATTTTCGTCTATATAAGTTATTCTCTAATGGGATTTACCTTTCTTACATCTACAACGTCCTCAGTATATTGCACCCATGTATATTAATAAGTACGCCAATTAACAGCAGATTGCTCCAAACGTCTCCTCTATGTTACCAGTTAAGGAATCTTGTACCCGAAATGTTAAATGTGCTGATTCGGTGCAAGGAAGGCCATAAAACTATAAAAGAAATGGACTAATGGTTGGCAAATTTGTAACAAACGAAAAGCAATCAACTAAACAATGACTATGGCTGATTTGATCATACAGAAGAAAGAGTCAGGAAAGCGAAAAGAGGCATTTTAACATAAGTTTGCAAGGCGTAATTCAGGTGGAATAAGGAGAAAATTATTGAATTTTCCTTTTTAATTTTCCACATTGGAAACTCAGTGAAAAAAACAAGAAAATTAGGGTGAAAAAGAAGATGGTTCAAGTTACTGGTAAAAAAAGTTACGCAAGAGTGCGTGAAGAATTGAAGGTATTTTTATATAATAGTGTAAACTACTCGGTACTATTTGTATGTTTATAATTGTTTAATGTAACATGTCTATGTATATATTTTTGAATATCAACTTTGTTGAAACAGGAACCTTCATCCGGATGTGAACCAAGTAGAATTGAAATATTTCGTGCATGCTTCTCTAAGGATGCAACTACAAGGAACAAAGAAGCTGTAGATGCAATAGTATGTACTTTATATGTTTGTTTATTACATATCCAGTTTTCTGATCATGTACATGTTTTAACGAGAGCATTTGTATTAACATTAACACATCAGTCCCATTCCAGCTGGCCCCTTATATGATCTGATGTACCCCAATCCAATCCTTGATCATTAACCCATCTCGACCATTATAATGTATCTGCCTTTAGTCTTGTTCTCATCCACTCTAAACTACGGGCTTGAACTTTCTGAAACAAACCTGCACCCTTAATTTTATACTAACTTTTATATTATTTCTTGTAGGTGATGCGTGAGGAAGACTCGTGATGAAGATGCTTGATGACTCAAAAAATTGTTTTTAGTTTTCTTTTTTCATGCGTTTGATACTCTTGATTTTATCATGTAATCGTTAGAAGTCTTTATTGTGGACCAATGTATTATATTAGTATAGGCTAAATACTTTTGTTATTGAATAACTTTGAATCATAATATAGTTTAATTCAATCTATTTATTGAATGATGTTTCGGCTCATAAAATTTAAATAATAATCATTAATTAATATACTTTTTGGTAATATATAGTTTCATATTTGTAATATCGAATCGTAATCAATGAAATCATTTCTTAGGACCCTATTGACTTTTTACAACGTTTCTGCGTGTCTCAAAAGATGATAGTAGGCACATGTGTATTAGTATTTAGAACAATAAAAAAGCATCCCATTATACTTTTTAGGACGTTTCTGCGTGTCTCAAAAGATGGTAGTAGGCACACGTGCAGTAGAAATTAGAACATTGAAAAGCGTTCTATTAGACTTTTTAGGACGTTTATGCGTGTCTCAAAAGATTATAGTAGACACACGTGTATTAGAATTTAAAACATCAAAGAGCGTCCTATAAAGTTTGTTAGGACGCCATATGTGTTGCATTAGACATTTTAGAAGACATATAAAAAGGTGTCCCATAATCTATATTAGGACACCTATTACTTATTACGACGCCATTTTATACGACGCTTATATGATTGGTCCTATCAGATAAAAAGTCCTAAAAAGTAGTCTTTGAGGACACTATTGAGCGTCCTATATAACCAGATTTGTTGTAGTGCTAACACTGTTTTATCCTCTAATAACCATGTTTAACAGTAACTGCTATACAATTTTCCACTTTATAAGTTTTAGGTGACAACATTAGACTCGAGTTTTCTATCGACTATCGGCACTACTTTATTTGTCTTACACGTATTATTAATCTATACCTATATCAATCTGGCTGATAATAACTTCGATTCAGCTCCAATAAGATTAAAATAACATTTTTTCTTTTGATATACAATCTCATTTCGACAATTAAATAGTTTTTATCCAGTACTTCTGAAAACTAAGAGAATTCTCTGCACCTAAAACCACCCAAGGATTCTGGATCATCTAATCTAGTCTGGATCATATGTAAATCCAATGGGTTTTAAGATTCTATACATATTAATACGTTATCATTAATTAACATCATAAAACTGAAAATCAAGATCAAACATTTAGCAGCTCGAAAAAGCGTGGCAATATATTAAATCAATTCTTTTGAAAAATAACAAAGAGATCTATTACATAGATCTAAACTCGAACTAAAAGAGGCAAAGTATAATATACTTTAAAAGTACGTTGCATGAAAGTTTGTTTCAAAGTATATTATATTTTTCTTCTTTTACTATTGTACTAGACATAATTTGGTCTATTGTATGTATTAAACCTGTCAATTCCGTGATCTATTGTATATACATTTTCTTTTTTGGTCTTGATTTCCTTTTTTGGTTTAACTCAAAACTGAAAGTTTACATACAATAATGGAATTGACAAGGTCAATACATATGATAAAAGTTCTGAAAGTACGCTCTATACAATAGTAAAGGAGGTAAAATATATTACACTTTAAAAAAATAAACCATTTGTTAAAACATACGTGTAACTTTATTATTTTGAAGATACATATACATTATTAATTAATTAGAGTTTATTGTTCCATTATATATTAACTTTACATCTTTTACCAAAAGGAAAAATTTACATAGACGAAACAATAAACCTTATATAGTCATTTCCTCCGTCCAAAATGATTATCCAGTGTTAGTCCTTGTACAATTGTCAGTCCTTGTACATGGATCTGATTTGAATCAATTCGTTATTCGTACGAAATCCAAAATAACGAATCAAAGATGTGAAATATATATATATATATATATATAAATTGAATACGACCAAGCAAACGTAATAATGTTTATGTACATCGATGAATCACGATTACAGAAAACAAACAATTAAGCTCACTAAAAACTCTCTCTTTCACGCACAGCCTCTCTCCCTCTCTGTATTTTCGTGTGTCTACAAATGAAACCCTAGCCGTCTATATATACTTGGACCATGCGACATTTAAACTGACGACTTATGCGACATATAACACCCCTCATTCTATACTAATAATATTATAGATAATACGGAAGTGTAAGTAAATAAAACGCAAGACATGGTTACATAATATTCTAAAGTATTAAAACAGTTTAGATGGTTAAGTTACTACGATTTAACACTTGTTCAAAAGACTAGCATGACGGGGTATTATATGAACTAAACTGAGTTGTTACAAAAATAATCAGAGTAGCTTGAATATCAAACATTCCATGCTTCCAAGGTTTGACCTTCCTGCTACCCACCCGTATGCATATAACAAAAGTCTGCAGGAAGTAACAACGAGGGATTAGCACATAGCTAAGTGAGTAAATCCAACACTCAACATTTAACTTAGCTAAACCAATTAACTACAACAAGTATTCGCAACCACAACAATCAACAACAACTTAATGAGGATCGGCGGATCCGGGGATAACCTTAGTACCCGGGCGGCTCCCCAAAGATCACTTATCCAAACATATCCGTATGGCCATAACGGACGAGACCGATAGCTGGTGTTTATCATACTTAGGTACAGTTCAGCACACACAACAAATGAAGTACATCCCTGTACCGTTCACACAACAACTCACTAGCCCAACCAACAGTTCATCAACTTGTTGACCTCATTAACAACAATGCCCGAAGGCCACACAAAGCACATATAGGCATATGATCAACAATAACAACTAATCAACTCAATAATCAAGTCTACGTTTACCCGTCGTAGTCAAATGATTACAACTAAGACAAACGATGAGTTTTGAATCCACTCACCGATACCTTTGCAGTCAACACACCCAGCTATTAATCACTGAGTCTTTGGGGTATCTGAAACATCACGCAACAACACAAGTTAGAACTTGTCATTAATAAGTAATACTTAAACAACTAACGACTTTACACTAGTACTTATACTATTACACAATCACTAATACAGTTAGATCATAACTTAATTATCTTGTATATTTGGTTTCCAAATATAGTTATACATAGCAATTACAATTCAAAGGATCTAACTATTTTAATTCTATTTTTGATCATAGCCGTTCGGCTTCAACCTCCATAGCCGATCGGCTTAGTTCTCATAACCGATCGGCTCAGCCATAGCCGATCGGCTTCCACCGTTAATTTTCAGACTTTAATTCGAGGTCCAATTTCTGATATGATTTTGAACTAACAAAGCCTATCGGCTAAAAGGAGCCGTTCGGCTTTTATAGTATAACCGATCGGCTTTGGCATAGCCGATCGGCTTCAACATAAAAAACCCAGCAACTCAGTTCGATCATGGCACAACCCAGAATTTCAAATCACAAACACCAAATACGAATCAATCATGCAGAACACATATGTAACAAGCTTCTAACTCATTCAAACCATATTTCTAATGCTATACTAACATCTATTACAACAATAACATCCAAGAATTATTCAAATCTTCATATAATTGGAATATGAACTTATGCAATATGTGTACTTACCATAGATAGATGAACACGAAGCTAGTTACTAGATGATGAAGATGATGATAATGATCACAACTTAACTTCAAGTCTTGGTTTAGATCTCCCTTTGATTTGAAGTAATTAAAGTTAGGGTTTATGTTTTAGTTGAAAGGAAAAGTGGAAGAGAAATTGGTAAAGTGATTACCAAATAAAAGATCGGCCTCCATTTTAATCGACTCATCATTTTGGGTATTTAATACCCGCTCTAAATCTATTGCCTGGCACTTAATTACTAAATGCGATAAATTTATTTTTATTGTTCCGTCAACTTTAATAATTTAATTCAAGCCACCTTTCATTATCCACAATAAGTCCTAAGACCTATTTCACCAACTTTCACAATTAAACAATTATATCGCAAAATTATTTAAAACAATTAAATACGAAATTATAAATAGAAAATACCAGGCTATTGGAGAGGATGTTACAAATCTCCCCTCCTTAAGGAGATTTCGTCCCCGAAATCTCAACATCAACAAACAATCCAGGATATCTGGATTTCATCGACTCCTCGCTCTCCCATGTTAGGTTGGAACCTAAACTATGTCTCCATTTAACTAACACCATAGGAATTTGTTTCTTCCTAAGTTTGGTAATCTTTCGATCAACAATTTCAACCGGTTCTTCAACCAATTTCTGAGTTTGATCAACCCTCAAATCTTTCAACGGAAGAATTTGCGACTGATCCTCGATATTACACTTTCTCAAGTAACATACATTAAACGTGTCATGAATACCAGAGAGTTCGGGAGGAAGATCCAATGCCATCGACTGATCATTTACAACTTGTCGAATCTTGAATGGACCAATGTACCTAGGCGCCAACTTTCCACGTTTTCCGAATCTAATCACCCCTTTCCTCGGAGAAACTTTAAGATATACTAATTCACCTTCGGAAAATACAACCGGTCGTCTTTTAGGATCCGCATACTGTTTCTGCCTATCTCTTGCGGCTTTCAACTTCTCACGTGCGATAGCAACTTTGTCAGCGGTTATTTGTACAATGTCGGGTCCAGCAAACTATTTCTCACCTGCCTCTAACCAACAAGTAGGTGTGCGACAACGACGACCATACAACATTTCATACGGAGGCATTCCAATACTAGAATGGTACGAATTGTTATAAGTAAATTCAACCAACGGAAGATGTGAATCCCATGAACCTCCATATTCCAGAATGCAAGCACGAAGCATATCCTCTAGAGTTTGAATCGTACGTTCTGACTGACCATCTGTCTGAGGATGATAAGCTGTGCTAAGATTTACCCGTGAACCCAACTCTTGTTGTAGACTTTGCCAAAAACGAGAAGCAAAACGAGTATCTCTATCTGACACAATCGATAAGGGAATACCATGTCTGGAGACGATTTCATTAACATATAACTGAGCAAGTTTAGTCAACGATGTTGTCTCACTCGTAGCAAGAAAATGTGCGCTTTTTGTCAATCGATCCACTATCACCCAAATCATATCATTGCCTCGAGCAGTACGCGGTAATTTAGTCACAAAATCCATAGTTATGTGATCCCACTTCCACTCGGGTATTTCTAACTGTTTTAACGACCCATACGGCTTTTGATGTTCCGCTTTGACCTGAGCACAAATATGACAAGATCCCACAAACTTTGCAATGTCGGTTTTCATCGTTGGCCACCAATACAACGGTTTCAAATCATTATACATTCGAGTACTACCCGGATGAATAGACATTCGTGACTTATGAGCTTCATTCAAAATCAAATCTCGAATACCACCAATGGAAGGAATCCAAACACGAGACTGATAAGTCTTTAATCCCCTTGAATCATCAACTAATTCATCCTTGCGTTTTAACATGATTTCCGATTTCAAATTCTGATCCTTCAATGCCTCAAGTTGCATAACTTTAATTTGATCGATCAAATCCAAGGAAACATTCACTTTTAAATAGAAAGCTCGTTCAGGAGTATTCTTTCGACTTAAAGCATCGGCTACCACATTAGCTTTGCCCGGATGGTATCTAATTTCACAGTCATAATCTTTTATCAATTCCAACCATCGTCTCTGCCGCATGTTCAATTCTTTCTGGGAGAACACATACTGCAAACTCTTGTGATCGGTGCAAACAACACATCGAGTCCCATATAAGTAATGTCTCCAAAGTTTTAGGGCAAATACAACTGCGGCGAGTTCTAAATCATGCGTAGGATAATTCTTCTCATGCGGTTTCAACTGTCGCGAAGCATAAGCGATAACTCTATCCCTTTGCATTAAAACACAACCCAAACCCGAATATGAAGCGTCGCAATAAACTACAAAGTCATCAGTACCTTCTGGTAATGCTAAAATCGGTGTCTGACACAACAATTGTTTCAATGTCTGAAAAGCTTGTTCCTGTTGCTCAGTCCAAACATACTTCTCCTCTTTACGGGTTAACTTAGTTAACGGACCGGCTATCTTAGAGAAATCTTTAATAAATTTCCGATAATATCCCGCTAACCCAAGGAAACTTCTTATCTCAGAAACAGATTTCGGCGCATTCCAATTCATCACAGCTGAAATCTTTGATGGATCTACTTTCACACCATCTCGACAAATTATATGACCCAAAAACTGAACTTCTCGAATCCAGAATTCACATTTGGAAAACTTTGCATACAACTGTTCCCGTCTCAATGTTTCAAGAACCAATCTCAAATGCTTAGCATGCTCAGTTTCAGATTTCGAATAAATAAGTATATCATCAATGAAAACAATAACAAATTGATCTAAAAATGGTCGACACACACGGTTCATCAAATCCATAAATACCGCTGGAGCATTCGTCAAACCAAAAGGCATAACCAAAAATTCATAATGACCGTACCTGGTTCGGAAAGCAGTTTTAGGTATATCTTCTTCACAAACACGAACCTGATGATAACCCGACCTCAGATCAATTTTAGAATACACTGAAGAACCCTGTAACTGGTCAAACAAGTCATCTATTCTAGGAAGAGGATACTTATTCTTTACCGTTCTCTTGTTCAACTCTCTATAATCAATACACATGCGCAACGACCCGTCTTTCTTTTTCACGAATAATACTGGTGCACCCCACGGCGAGGAACTAGGTCTGATAAAACCTTTATCCAACAACTCCTGAATTTGATTCATCATTTCACGGATCTCAGAAGGAGCTAACCTATAGGGATCTTTAGCAATTGGCGACGAACCCGGAACAAGATCAATTCTGTATTCTACTTCCCTAACTGGTGGTAACCCAGGCAATTCATCGGGAAACACTTCAGGGTACTCACAAACAACTGGAACATCCGAAACAGTTTTCCTTTCTATTTTAGCATCGACTACATAGGCTAGGTATGACTCGCAACCTTTTGACAATGACTTCCTAGCTTTCATCAAAGAAATCAAAGGAATAGCTACACCATCCCGTTCTCCTCGAGCCACAACATATGACCCTTCGGAGATTGGGATCCTAACCAACTTCCGATGACAATCAATACTAGCCTTATAATGGCTCAACCAATCCATACCAATTATTACATCGAAACTAGGGATTGGCATCAACAAGAAGGAAATAGGAAATACATGATCATCAATAGTAATATTAACTCCAGTCACCGAGGTGGTAACAGGAACTAACTTACCACTAACTATTTCTACTTCTATAGGCTTTGTTATCACAGTAGGGGCTAATTTCAACTTATCACAAAATTGCACAGAAATGAAAGTACAATTAGCACCCGAATCAAACAATACACGTGCAGGTACAGAGTTTATAAGAAATGTACCGGTGATAACATCTTCAGTATGCACGGCCTCATCAACCGTCATCTGGAAAGCCCTACTAGTTGCTGGAGGAGGGTTCTTTCTTTTCTGACCGGAAGATCCCGAACTCCCAACCGAACCCGACCCCGTCGACTTTGCCTCAGGACATTGACCAACCCTATGCCCCTCTTTCTTACAAGTCCAACAAACAAAATTTGGATAACGGCAACTTTTTATCTCATGACCTAATTCACCACACTTCATACATTTGTTCGTCTTAACCGTACACGGACCCTCATGCCGAGACCTACACGAACTACACCAATTTGAACTATTGGAACTTCCTGAAGAACCACTTCTTCCAACAAATTTCTTACCACCCTGCCGATTCCCTTGCCACCTAGATTTATTCTTACCCGAAGATTCAGTTCTTGCTCTTTGAAAATTGGTATCCCTTCCTTGCCATAATCGCAAACCACTTAAATCACTATCGGCGGATCTTGCAAGATTGAATGCATGCGTTAAATCCTTAGCCAATCTCACAACCGTACGATAGTTATCCGGTAAGGTATCCACGAATTGTTCGATTTGCGTTTTCTCATCCGGAACCCATTGTTGCACAAACCTAAGCTTATCCGTAAACTGCGAGATCAGTTCATCAATAGTCATGTCATCCTTCAATCGAAGATTCACAAACTCTCTCCGAATCCTAGCAATATCAAAATCCGAACAATATTGGTTACGCACAGCCTGATGAAATTGAGACCAATTAATAGATTCCTTTTGTTGTTGCATCATGTGTCCGGTAACGGAATCCCACCAAACCATAGCCTCGTCCTTCATGCATTGAACCGCATATTTGACCTTAAGTTCCTCCTCACAACAAGTCACATCAAACTTGCGTTCCATATCCCTAAGCCAATTTAACGTTACTGTAGGGTTTTTACTTCCCTGAAATTCTGGTGGTCGACTCGCCATAAAAGTCTTGTATGAACACTTCTTTTCCGTTTGAGAGGATGAACCAGAACCAAAGACTGGGGCTTGCTGAAATAACTGACTAGTCGCAGCTTCCTCAGCTTTCCTCTTGAATTCCCTAAGAAATACCAACTCGTCTTCCATCTCATGAATATACTCGTCTCGGTTAGATTGGTGTCCGGTTGGTTGAGAAGTACCATTATGATCGTGTTGCTCGGTATTAGTCTCTAAGTGAGGAGCGACAATCCTGGAGGCATTGTTGGGGTTGGTGGTCGGTGGTTCGTTATCTGCCATTTCTGAAATTCAACACAACACTTAAACTTTTGTTAATCGTTAGCATCTAAATACTAACTGCCATCAAACAATACTAATCCCATACCAAAGAATGTTTGATATATCATGCTCCGGTTTTGGGATTGATCATTCAACAATGAACAATTATCCCAAAACTATGCTCTGATACCAATTTATAACACCCCTCATTCTATACTAATAATATTATAGATAATACGGAAGTGTAAGTAAATAAAACGCAAGACATGGTTACATAATATTCTAAAGTATTAAAACAGTTTAGATGGTTAAGTTACTACGATTTAACACTTGTTCAAAAGACTAGCATGACGGGGTATTATATGAACTAAACTGAGTTGTTACAAAAATAATCAGAGTAGCTTGAATATCAAACATTCCATGCTTCCAAGGTTTGACCTTCCTGCTACCCACCCGTATGCATATAACAAAAGTCTGCAGGAAGTTACAACGAGGGATTAGCACATAGCTAAGTGAGTAAATCCAACACTCAACATTTAACTTAGCTAAACCAATTAACTACAACAAGTATTCGCAACCACAACAATCAACAACAACTTAATGAGGATCGGCGGATCCGGGGATAACCTTAGTACCCGGGGAGCTCAATTGGTGATACTAAGTGGTAAGACTTAGTATTAAAGGGGTCTCAGGTTCGAGACTCAACAACCTACCTATTGGTGAAATCCATAGGTGATGTGGTTGGGGTGCATTGGGCTGCAGACCTGGCCCAGTGGGTTTATATTAACATTGCTCCTCAGGCCCAGCTGTGGACCGCGTGAGCCCAGTGGGCTCAGGGGGAGGGTGTTACACGACACTAGCCTAGTGTCGCTATTGCGATACTAGCTTTGTGTCATTAGTACATAAAAACTGTCGGTATTTTAAACTCAATCAAGCTAAGTTATATTTATATACAAGCTGTTGTCAAACAGACATGTTGATTATGCATAAACATTCAGTTTTGACTTTTTAAAATCTTTCTTTTTCAACTTTGACCTTGAATTTTTTATTTTTTTTGTTATACAATACTTGATTAATAATATACCAATGAAAATAAATTTAAAACTCAATCCATTCATATATTTTGCATCAAATAATATATAACATAAACAAAAATATTTAAAGTCAAAATTTTTTAAAAAGTCAAAAATAAACAATTATTTTTCGACCGGAAGTATTAATACTTGGCCATTCATTTTTATATTTTTATTTTGAATTCAAAATTTGAGCAGCGAATACAATTTGGTCTATTCTTTGGTCTGTATTCTTGTTTATAATGTACCTACAACACCACGTGATTCATTTACATCAAATCAATTCTTTTGAAAATACACAAAGAGGTCTATTTACATAGACTTAAACTCGAACTAAAAGAGGCAAAATATAATACACTTTAAAAGTACATTCCATGAAAGTTTGTTTCAAAGTATATTATATTTTTCTTCTTTTACTATTGTATTAGACATAATTTGGTCTATTGTATATATTGAACCAGTCAATTCCGTGATCTATTGTATATACATTTTCATTTTTTTGGTCTTGACAGAAAAAGAAAGTTTCCTTTTTTTGGTTTAACTCAAAATTGAAAGTTTACATACAATAATGGAATTAACAAGTTCAATACATATGATAAAAGTTCTGAACTTTATTATTTTGAAGACACATAATTACATTACTACTTAGAGTAAATTGTTCCATTATATATTAACTTTACATCTTTTACCAAAAGGAAAAATTTACATAGACGAACAATAAACCTTATTTAGTAATTTCGTCTGTCCAAAATGATTATCCAGTTTTGACTTTTTAAAGTTTTTTTTTTTCAACTATGACCTTGAATATATATTTTTAAAACTCAATCAATTCATATATTTTGAATCAAATAAAAATATTTAAAGTCAAAGTTAAAAAATAAGAATTTCAAAAAATCAAAAATAAACAATTATTTTTTGACCGGAAGTATATTAGAAATACTTGACCCACCACGTGATTCATTTTTTTATTTTTATATTTAATTCAAAATTAGAGCAGCGAATACAATTTGGTCTGTATTCTTTTGTCTGTATAATGTACTACCTACTACACCACGTGATTCATTTTTATAATTTACCACCAACCGCAACACATGATTCAATTATATCTAAAGTCACCCGCAAAGTGAAAATGAAAAGGTTCAAGCAACTTCTTCTTCAATATAATTTTTATTCTTCCATCCGCAAATGTAAGTTATTATATAATTAGCTGAAGATCCGGTATTCACGACCTCATTTAGATAGAGTTGAAAAACTAAGTTAGTTTTACGCAGTTTATAGCCGCCTTATGCACATAAATAATAAATAAATCTAACTAAAAACATAATACAATGTAACAAATAAAGAAACGCAAATGTACTCACAACAAGACTTCTAAACACATTATTAAACCACATACTTAACCAACACTACAAACAACCAAAATTAAATAAATTATAAATATAACTTATGAAACATTTAGTACAACATAAATACGAAAGAATAAATATGTAGTGTACACTATGAAGACTACGTAGGGATGAACAATTGATCACAAAGGCTAATTTGATCAAGTTCAGGATAACGTAGTACTCAGTGACATACGACTTTAGGTTCCAAGTTAAATCGTAGGGTGCTGGTGTTTACACCGAATGTAACACCCCAAATTTTATAAGTTCGTAATATTTTTTTTTTAGTTTAAAGAATTAAACTATTAATATTATTTCATATTGAGCTTTTACATTTTTAATTAAATAAAGAGTTTAAGTTAGAGAAAACGAGCCTTTCCATTTAAAACTTTAATACCGAGACTAGAGGGGTGTAATATGACAATAGTTCAAATTAATTACACTTAAATAAACCCCCACCTCAATAATTGAGAGGTAGGGGCGTGGTTGTTGGTTCCTGACCGAGAGAAAGATAGAGATCGAGGGAGAGAACGAGAGAGAGGGGAAGAACAAAGAAGAAAAAGGTCCGATTGAGCTTATATTCTTGAAGTTTAGGAGTAATTCATACGTATTCGTGATCCCTGATGTAAGTTCTATCTATAATAACCTTCAATTTGATGATTTAATGAGTTATTGATGAACCTTAAAAATGAGCTTTTAAGGAAAGAGTGAAATATTTAGATATAATAGTGTTACATGATTTCCCCTCGTTTGAGGTCTTCTTTTTTAATCCTTATAATAATAATAATAATAATGAATCATGTGGATGTGGTAGGTGGGTGTGGTAGGTAGTAGCTACATACAGCTTATCATAAATACACCTCCCAGTAGCCTGACATGAAATCTATTCGACTTTCCTTTTTTTATTTATTATTTGTTTTTTTCGTATCTTTCTTTCCTTTTTTATTTGTTTTATTTGATTCATTTTATTATTACATCATATTTTAAACACAAAAAAACTTTATATAACTACTACTCACTCCGTCTCGATTCTATTGTCCAGTATTCCTTTAAGGGATGTCCCAATTTAATTGTCCACTTCCATAAATAGATAAGATTGATTAGATAAAGTTCATTTTTACCCCTAATTTATATATGTAAGACAAAAATGTAGGTAAAAAGTAAGGGTAAAATTGTCTTCTTACCAAAAGTAAGGGAGATGGTGATGTTTTCTTAAACTGCGTGTTTTTTGTCTGGGGACAATAAAATTGGGACATAGTGAGTATTATTTTCTTCATTTCTTATATACACGAATACAAATAATAAAGGGTTGTGTCCGACGGTCCGGCGTATTAATTAAGGGTGTCAATGAGGGTACCCATCATCATTTTGCTATAAGCACGTACTAGGCATGGACAATGCAGAGAACCCATACTCAATATTTTCTTTATTTTGTTTTTATTTTATTTTTTATTTTAATGATAATATATAATTAATTAAAATTAATACTTTAACAATAAGATTTAGGATCAGAGGAGAATGTAAATTAAAGAGGACAAGGAGGGCAAGGAACCATTATGTAATTTATTCAAAATAAGCAATCAGTTCTTCATAGGGGTGTTCACGAAACCGGCAAAACCGTGAAAACCGGCCGAACCGTGTCAACCTTGAAGGTGACTTCCTCAGTTCCAAATGTTCCTTGTTGTGATGATAGAACTTCTCTTGATGCAGTGGAAGAATTGGAGAGACTAGAGCATAATCCCTTGCTATAGTTTCCTTGTTGTGATGATAGTGTTGGGGTTGATGCTGTTTACTGCGAGAATTTCTTCCAAATGTTCTTCAATTATTTCCTGCATAGAATCTACAAGACCAAGATCTTCTCCCATAGGATGTTTCATTAGTTTATCAACATTGAAGGTGACTTCCTCAGTTCCAACTCGAAGTTTTAAAGATATTTCATTAACATCGATGACGGCCTTGGCAGTGTTTAGGAAAGGTCTGCCAAGGATGAGTGAAACTTGGGTGTCTTCTTCAATATCCATAACAACAAAATCAACAGGAAAGACGAATTTATCAACACGGACCATAATATCTTCAGCAATTCCACGAGGGAGTTTAATTGATCTATCGGCTAACTGGATGGTCATTCTGGTTGGCAAAAGTTCGTTTAATCCTAGTTTCCTAAAAAGCGAGTATGGCATAAGGTTTACACTAGCTCCTAAGTCAGCTAAGACGTTACTAATTTGAACATCCTGAAGATAACAAGGAATAGTGAAACGGCCAGTGTATCCAAGCTTCGGGGGTAGTCCTTGTTGCATAATCAAAGAGCACTCTGCATCTAAGGGCAAGTTAACTATTTGTCTGAGTTTTTCTTTGTTGGATAAGAGTTCCTTATAGAATTTGGCACAACTAGGCATTTCAAATAAAACATCTAAAAGTTTAACATTTAAGTGTAACCTTTTGATCATTTCTAGATATTTTCCAAATTGAGCTTCTTGTTTCTCTTTCTTAAGCCTACCAGGGAAAGGTATACGTGTAGGTTTAATACTTTCTGGGGCTTTAGAGGGTCCTGGTTCAGGAGAAGCGACGGGGGTGTCAACTTGTACTGAATCAGTAGGTAGAGAAGTAGAAGGTTCATTTGTGGGAATATCTACGGATTTCTCGTTTTTAGTCTCTTTTCCTTCTCTAGTGACCACAAGGATGTCATCACACTTATAGGATGAGTGATAGACAGAGTTGTAGATCGCTTCCTCCATTTGCTTCTCCTCAACTTTTAAAAACAACCTCTTAACATTATCCTCCATGTTTTTAATTAAATCGTTTGAAATTCTAATCAAATAATCAATTTGGTTTTGAAAATCAACAATTTTTCAATTGACATTATTTTGCTCAACAATGAAGTTTTTGAAAGTTTCGTTGTTTAGACGAGAAGTCAATGGGGAAGGAGTAGAGAGAACTAAAGATCGGGAAGTGGGTTGTGTGGTAAACCGTTGAATGAAAGGTTTGGAATAAGAAGTATGATTAGGGTTTCCACTAGTTGTAAGAATTTCTTCATTGGCCCTTCGGCTTGAGAGGAACTTTTGAGGTTTCTTCTCTGGCTTAGGGTTTGAAGATTCTTGCAAATCCTTGACAATTTGAGTGATGGATTCGAGTTGAGTTTTTAGATTGTCTAAGGTTTGATTTGAAGTACTCCTTTCTTCTGAAGTAGATTCATCTGACTCCAAGTCATGCTGATGCATCGTTATCGTCTCAATCAATTTCCAAGCTTCGTCTGAAGTATGTAGCATGAAATTTCCGGATGAAGCGGCATCGAGGGTTTGTTTGTATTGAGGATTTAAACTGTTATAGAATGTGCAGACCAGATCTGTTTCAGACAACTGACGATTCTGACATCTCTCGATCAGATTCTTAAATCGTTCCCAAGCCTTGTTTAATGATTCATTAGTTCCTTGATGGAAGTTAATGATGTCGTTTTTAAGCTTGGTTTGTAGGGAAGGAGGGAAGTACTTAACTAGAAACTTAGTAGCCATCTCCTCCCATGTATGAATCAAATTGGGTTCGAAATTATAAAACCATGTTAAGGCTCGAGAAGATAAAGAATAAGGAAACAGATGGAGACGGAGAAGGTTTCTATCGGTTCCTATTTGTTCGAAAGAGTCGGAAAGGTTGATGAATTTGTTAAGATGGGCGTTTGGATTTTCAACCGAAAGACCATGAAACTGACACTCAGATTTAATCATTTTAATGTAATGAGGCTTAATTTCAAGGGTTTCGTCTGTTGGTGCTACGATCGGTCCTCCTCGTCCCTCTAGCAGTGGCTTAATTGATGAGGCGAGATTGATACGATTTGACATAACTTGTTGGTAGAATGTAGGATTTTGGAAAGGAAGGGTTAAACTATTCTAAAGACGGAAAAAGTAAAATTAACCTAAGGATAGAAAAGGAACTTTCGGATGATATTGATCTTCCGAAAGGATCGCTAAATAACTAAGATATCTAAATTCCTAAAATCGGTCATTGTAGTCCCCGGCAACGGCGCCAAAAACCTGATCGTGCCCCGAACGATTGGTCAAGGAATCGCTTCCTTGTCGTTGCCGGACCTCGCGCTCGAGGCGGGCGATCGGAGGGGTGGTTTTATATTTATAGTGCAGGGAAGCCTAAGTTATACTACTACTTGTATAGTAAGCGGCAGGTATGACTCAGGTGTCGTTCTTCAAACCACAACGGGCATGGGATTTTAGGGGAATTAATTATCTTTGGTAATTCAGCTTGGGTTTTAAAACTTTTTTGAGGGTTTTGTTTTCTATTCTAAAGACAGTAAAATAAATGAGGAGTGTAGTCGCTGAGAGATCTATGGATTACGCGAGTGTTTGCTATGACATCGGTGTATGCTATTTAGGGGTAGTTATTGGGATTGAGGCTTTAATTACAATGAATACTAGCAGTGCTGACTTGGGGTCTCTGAACGATGTTCAACATAGTATTGTACTGTGACACCCGCCAATTTAGGTTAACTTTTAAACTTAACGGAAACCCTAATTACGTGTATTTAGATGTGATTTAGGCTAAATACTTGTAATTACTTGTAACTATTTGTATATTTATGTGAATATACGACTACATAATTGTTTTATATTACGCATACGTAATTATTTGTAATTTCGCGAAACAACCGGACGGAGTCCGACAGAATATACGACGTTGGTGAAAACATTTCTATAAATAACTTACATATATTTTTTAGAAGTTATTTATCATATATTATTATTATATATTATTATTTTTATATAATAATACACGAAAAACTTAGACGTTTTGGCTAAAACGTCTCAAACACGGTAAAAATGCGCGAATCAAATTCGGAAACCAAACAAAAGTCAATAAATAAATTGACAACTCAAATTAAAGTATTTTAATAATACTTCAATGAAAAATAATCCCAAACATATCGTGAATTAAAACGACGAAAGAAAACGTTACGCGATTAAACCTCCGTACAATAAGCACGCAAATCGAGAACGATCAAAAGACGGAACATTTTTATAAATGTTTTCAAGTATTTATATTAAATATTTCAAGTGAAAATATCAGAATTTAAACCGTTACTTAAACGCGTGTATTAAACGTTTAACGTCTAAATAAACGTCTAAACAATCGGGTAAACGAACGGGAAACGTAACAAATTAAATTGGGAACAAGAAAATGACCAATATACCCTTGAGTGGGCCCCCTAGGCCAGCCCCCTCCTGCCCCCATGTGATCCCATGTGACCTCACATGGTCACCTCCTACTACACCACTCCCATTACATGCAACCCTTCACTCCATCATTTCACTCATCACCCTTTTCACTCAATCACTCCCACTTCTCTCTAAACATCTTCTCTCACTAAAAACACAGAGATTTTAACCACCTTAAACCACCACCAAGAACTACCACAACCACCATTAAACACTATCAATTTAAAAGAAGTAATCACAAGAAGGAAACTAGGATCAAGCACCTCACTTTCATCTTCCTCTTCTTCTCATCAATCTCATTGTAAGGAACCACTTTCCATTGATTAATATACTTAAATGCTACTGATTTTGATGGTTTATAGTTCATCTAACTTGTTTATGTCCAAAATCCTTGTTAAAATACGTTTTTACCAAACATATACAAAAACACAGAATCTGTCCCAGAAAAATCAGTTTACAAAAACGATCATATCTGGAGTTTTAGGAAGAACTAGACAACGAATTTTTTTTTAAAAGTTGCGTATTGAAAAGATCTACAACTTTCGTGTTTTACACTGTTTCCATATCCGTACGTATTTTTGGCTATAAACTGTTCTTTGAGTCTGGTCTGGAAGTTTTCGGAAAATGAGTACGGTTCATACGCGAATTTGTTTAAATATGTAAATGGACACTATGGTTGCTGTAAAAATTATATGTTAGACTAGATACATACATGATCAGTTGGTAAAAATCTAAGACCCTAGTTTGGATCATAAGTGGTAGAAATAAAATGGCGAACCAAACCGACAAAAGTCGAAAAATATGAAATCTTGAAATCTTAGGTTGCATGTTAAGAACCAACACTTTGGGTGAACTCCGACACGAACCGATAAATTATTTTGACTCTATAAACTGATGTATGGTTTGGGTAAAAGTTTCGGGTCAAACCGAGTAGGTTTGACTAAGTCAACAAAAACGGCTCGGTAGCTAAAAACGACAAAACTTACTATTTTTGGAAAGTGGTAACAAAAAATGTGTTAGGATGGCTTAATTATTGTCCTTGACCAGAAACGAGACTTGAAAAGTTTCCCAAATTAGAAACCGACATTTAATTTGGTAAGTGACTCATAAATTGAGAAGTGACTCATAAAATCAGTAAGTGACTCATAAATTGAGAAGTGACTCATAAAATCAGTAAGTGACTCATAAAATCAATAAGTGACTCATAAATTGAGAAGTGACTCATAAAATCAGTAAGTGACTCATAAAATCAATAAGTGACTCATAGATTGAGAAGTGACTCATATATTGACCAGGTTTGACCAACCTTGACTAGTTTGACTAGGTTTGACCAACCTTGACTAGTTTGACTAGGTTTGACCAACCTTGACTAGTTTGACCAAGTTTGACCAACCTTGACTAGTTTGACCAAGTTTGACCAACCTTGACCAGTTTGACCAGGTTTGACCAACTTTGACCAGTTTGACCAGCTTTGACCAACGAGTTGACCAACTTTGACATACGGTTTAAGGCTTATACAAGCTAAAATAATCTATTTGCAACACACGATTTGTACTACTGAATAGCATACAATAAAACAAACTTGATAATAATGTCTAAATGAATTATTATTACAAACTTTCACCAACGGGTCGTACACGCTTTTAATAAACAAACTTGAACAACTAATTTGGACATACTAGTTGATGAACTAGCTCTAGGTGGACATTAACCCTCTACCTACACGATTGGCTTAAGTGGACATTGACCCCCACTTATACAATCGCTATAGATGGTCTTATAAGACATCTACTTACACAACCTTATACGTTTAGGACGTTAGAAGGTTGCGCTTTGGACCTTGCTTGCTTATTTGATATTTGCTTGCTATTTGCTAATCTCAGGTGAGTTTCATAGCCCCTTTTTACTTGTTTTTGAACTGTTTTGGGGGAGAATACATACACATGCTTTTACAGATTTGTACTTAGACAGAAGCAGAAACTTTTACAGATTTTACTTATGATTGCTAGAAACAGAAACTTAAACAGAAACAAAACATATACTTATTGCATGAGTAGCAGAACTAATCCACCAATAAGACCTCAATTTCATGGTTCGTTAATTTCATAAAGCGCGAATAATTGTGAATAGTACTATTGGGATTGACAATCCCGTCCGAGCTGGTCGCTCCAGCTAACCCACGGGCGCATAATTATTTGAATCAGGATGTGTCCCGGATTAGACACATAGAGGCAGCAGAATTTGTTAAAGCTTCGGATACATGAGCTCATGGCAATATTAAACAGGACTATAGTATACAATACTATCGTATACAGAATCTTTATTATACAGAAACTTTGTTATGCAGAACTTAATTTTACACATAAACTGTTTTTATAGAACTTTATTACGCAGAATTTGATTTAACACAGAAACTCCGTTTTACAAAACTCTATTTTACAAACAGAAAACCTTGTGTTTACATGAATTCCTTTACAGATTAAACCTATGAACTCACCAACTTTATGTTGACCCTTTTAGTATGTATTCTCAGGTTTACAGACGCAGTAGAACTACCCACGGGAATCAAGAAAGTAGGATGTTTTTGGAAGCATTAGCTCGAGTCGCATGTTTTCACAAACAACAAGAGATTAGATTGCATTACGATATTTTGTATCAACATTTATGCATTAGAAATCTCTAACGGTTTATGCGAACTCCGGATATTTTGTAAACATTTGAATTATGGTAATGTAATATTTTTCAAACGTCTCATATAGAGGTCGTTTGCTTTAATCTTTGTGCTATGATATTCGATTTGGTCGTAGCCCCCGTGACACATCATGTTTCCGCTGCCACGTGTTTTGGGGGTGCGACAGATTGGTATCAGAGCCATTGGTTATAGCGAACTAGGATTGCATTAGTGACCTAGACTATAACCGTTAGGTTAGTATTCCTTGTTCGGTACGACTGGTTCAGCGATTGCATCAATTGAATTTAATTTAACATAGCCTGATCAACTATGTACAATTAAAGGAGATTCGATGCAAGACCTGAAATGGTTATAGTGAACGAGAGTACAGTAGCAGATGTAGACCGAGGATAGAACGGGACCAACCTTTATATGTGCTTATGTGCTAGGCTTTTATGTGTATATATATGTATATATATGTATAACCTTACGTACACTAAACTTATTTGCCACCCTTCACGGCAACCACTCCCACAACTACGTCACCTGACATCGAAAACGAGGCTCTAGCCTTACATACTACAGTGGAGATTTCCATGGTACCCGCTCGCCCAACCGAATCAGGAAACAATATAACCAAATAGGACTCACTTGAGGAGAATCCACCTAAGGATTCGCCACCCAAATAAGTGACGCCTACTTCACCCTCTTCTTTTCGCTCGCAACCAAATCACTCGGGAACACGTATAGAACTTAAACCGTACAATACTTCGAAACCTAGATGAACTACACCTCCTCCCGTCACTTCGCACTCTTCGTTCCCACTTGTATCATAGACCCATGGAGCGCTCGTGCTACACACGACTAGAAGAACAAACACACCACCTCGAACTAGAACTTGTCCTATTCATACCACTACTACTGATACTCCACCCACTAGGACCCGTTGTAGGGCAGATGTCCGCCAATGGAATTGGTTACCCGTAACACTTGAGACTTGGAGAACTGAAGAAGGAATATAGATTTCTACAGAGGACGGAGAAGCTATCGACATGCGAACCTCTCTATACGCACATGAACCCACTTACCATACCGTTCTGGTACTAGCTGCTAGGCTACGCCTCCACGAAAATAGAATAAACACTATGGAGTTAGAACAAACGAAATCCTTTTAGGTTGGATGCACCTGGCATAGGGCCGAGTTGCACAGATCCTTGAGGGTCGACAAAATCTTAGTGAAACCATAGAAACTATCCATCTCCAGGTGATGGAGACTAGAGACGAAGTCGCTGCCTTGCAATTAAGACTAGTGTGCAAAATAGAACTCGCTTAGGACTAGTAGAAATTCCACTAAACATGTACTGTGTGTAGGAAACAATTTTCAAATAAATCTTTCGTCAGACATTTTCCACGAATTATTCACAAACATAAATCTTCCAACGGATTTTGGACAAACAGAATTTTCAACACTTTTCAGTGACCAGAGTTTTCAACGTATTTTCATATATTTGAGCCTTTAACGAATTTTCATCAAACGGTTACTCGAAATTTCCACAACTTCAATTTTTCAATGGATTTTTGTTAAACAAAATTTTCCCCGTTTTGTTAATGACAAGGGTTTTCAACAGATTCACGTCAGCAGCGATTTTAAACAAATTTTGCCACAAAATGTTTTTACAGAATTTTCAAAATTCATAAAAAAAGAAAGTTATCAAAAATTACGATGACGTTTTTGGCAAAAGAAAACCATATGTATCAACAAACACTTGATTTTCACTCAATCTTTCTCTATGATCTAACCTTTAATCCCATTTTGGAACTAGAATACCAATTACACCTGAAACATTGCTAAGGAAATTCTAAGATAAGAAGTTGGATTGTGGTTTTCCAATAAAGACATAGGTACAATAGACTAGTACGAAATAAGATTCTCTTAGTAGTCGGTTTGATAGTAGTAATACTCGATCTTGCAAAATCGGATGAAGTTAATTCTTATAGAGACAAACCGAGACGTTAATGATAGAGGTGACAAAGACCAATACGAAACTATTGGAGGATAAAACTAAAGGAGACAATGACATAATTATTTCAACCTTATACGATACTGGATTAGTTTAGTCCAATACACAATCACACCCCACCGATCTAGGTGTCAAGCACATCGTAGAACTTGCACTTTGAACTTAGCAAGCAAATTCTTCCATATACCTCTTGGGATTACGACTTACGTTTTCTGATGACTTTTACATTAGACCATCTTTGGGTCTCTTAACAGTTTACTTATTGGAAATTCGTTTCCAGCAATTTATATTGGATATAATCCAACTAACTGTCACACTCACACGAACTACGAGCCACATAGGAATGTTTTCCTACTACGAACCTTATAGTAAATGACCTTACTACTACTGACTATCTAGGAATATTTGTCCTACTAATAGTACACGGAGATAATTCTCCAAACGTATACAAAGGGATGCGTTGCATCACAACAACGAACTTTCTTTTCATGGACTTAGTTAAACGTCAGAAATACTCACACTTTCGCTAGATCCCACACAAACTATGACTACAAGCAAATTTCGGGACGAAATTCTCCTAACAGGGGGAGAATGTGACACCCGCCAATTTAGGTTAACTTTTAAACTTAACGGAAACCCTAATTACGTGTATTTAGATGTGATTTAGGCTAAATACTTGTAATTACTTGTAACTATTTGTATATTTATGTGAATATACGACTACATAATTGTTTTATATTACGCATACGTAATTATTTGTAATTTCGCGAAACAACCGGACGGAGTCCGACAGAATATACGACGTTGGTGAAAACATTTCTATAAATAACTTACATATATTTTTTAGAAGTTATTTATCATATATTATTATTATATATTATTATTTTTATATAATAATACACGAAAAACTTAGACGTTTTGGCTAAAACGTCTCAAACACGGTAAAAATGCGCGAATCAAATTCGGAAACCAAACAAAAGTCAATAAATAAATTGACAACTCAAATTAAAGTATTTTAATAATACTTCAATGAAAAATAATCCCAAACATATCGTGAATTAAAACGACGAAAGAAAACGTTACGCGATTAAACCTCCGTACAATAAGCACGCAAATCGAGAACGATCAAAAGACGGAACATTTTTATAAATGTTTTCAAGTATTTATATTAAATATTTCAAGTGAAAATATCAGAATTTAAACCGTTACTTAAACGCGTGTATTAAACGTTTAACGTCTAAATAAACGTCTAAACAATCGGGTAAACGAACGGGAAACGTAACAAATTAAATTGGGAACAAGAAAATGACCAATATACCCTTGAGTGGGCCCCCTAGGCCAGCCCCCTCCTGCCCCCATGTGATCCCATGTGACCTCACATGGTCACCTCCTACTACACCACTCCCATTACATGCAACCCTTCACTCCATCATTTCACTCATCACCCTTTTCACTCAATCACTCCCACTTCTCTCTAAACATCTTCTCTCACTAAAAACACAGAGATTTTAACCACCTTAAACCACCACCAAGAACTACCACAACCACCATTAAACACTATCAATTTAAAAGAAGTAATCACAAGAAGGAAACTAGGATCAAGCACCTCACTTTCATCTTCCTCTTCTTCTCATCAATCTCATTGTAAGGAACCACTTTCCATTGATTAATATACTTAAATGCTACTGATTTTGATGGTTTATAGTTCATCTAACTTGTTTATGTCCAAAATCCTTGTTAAAATACGTTTTTACCAAACATATACAAAAACACAGAATCTGTCCCAGAAAAATCAGTTTACAAAAACGATCATATCTGGAGTTTTAGGAAGAACTAGACAACGAATTTTTTTTTAAAAGTTGCGTATTGAAAAGATCTACAACTTTCGTGTTTTACACTGTTTCCATATCCGTACGTATTTTTGGCTATAAACTGTTCTTTGAGTCTGGTCTGGAAGTTTTCGGAAAATGAGTACGGTTCATACGCGAATTTGTTTAAATATGTAAATGGACACTATGGTTGCTGTAAAAATTATATGTTAGACTAGATACATACATGATCAGTTGGTAAAAATCTAAGACCCTAGTTTGGATCATAAGTGGTAGAAATAAAATGGCGAACCAAACCGACAAAAGTCGAAAAATATGAAATCTTGAAATCTTAGGTTGCATGTTAAGAACCAACACTTTGGGTGAACTCCGACACGAACCGATAAATTATTTTGACTCTATAAACTGATGTATGGTTTGGGTAAAAGTTTCGGGTCAAACCGAGTAGGTTTGACTAAGTCAACAAAAACGGCTCGGTAGCTAAAAACGACAAAACTTACTATTTTTGGAAAGTGGTAACAAAAAATGTGTTAGGATGGCTTAATTATTGTCCTTGACCAGAAACGAGACTTGAAAAGTTTCCCAAATTAGAAACCGACATTTAATTTGGTAAGTGACTCATAAATTGAGAAGTGACTCATAAAATCAGTAAGTGACTCATAAATTGAGAAGTGACTCATAAAATCAGTAAGTGACTCATAAAATCAATAAGTGACTCATAAATTGAGAAGTGACTCATAAAATCAGTAAGTGACTCATAAAATCAATAAGTGACTCATAGATTGAGAAGTGACTCATATATTGACCAGGTTTGACCAACCTTGACTAGTTTGACTAGGTTTGACCAACCTTGACTAGTTTGACTAGGTTTGACCAACCTTGACTAGTTTGACCAAGTTTGACCAACCTTGACTAGTTTGACCAAGTTTGACCAACCTTGACCAGTTTGACCAGGTTTGACCAACTTTGACCAGTTTGACCAGCTTTGACCAACGAGTTGACCAACTTTGACATACGGTTTAAGGCTTATACAAGCTAAAATAATCTATTTGCAACACACGATTTGTACTACTGAATAGCATACAATAAAACAAACTTGATAATAATGTCTAAATGAATTATTATTACAAACTTTCACCAACGGGTCGTACACGCTTTTAATAAACAAACTTGAACAACTAATTTGGACATACTAGTTGATGAACTAGCTCTAGGTGGACATTAACCCTCTACCTACACGATTGGCTTAAGTGGACATTGACCCCCACTTATACAATCGCTATAGATGGTCTTATAAGACATCTACTTACACAACCTTATACGTTTAGGACGTTAGAAGGTTGCGCTTTGGACCTTGCTTGCTTATTTGATATTTGCTTGCTATTTGCTAATCTCAGGTGAGTTTCATAGCCCCTTTTTACTTGTTTTTGAACTGTTTTGGGGGAGAATACATACACATGCTTTTACAGATTTGTACTTAGACAGAAGCAGAAACTTTTACAGATTTTACTTATGATTGCTAGAAACAGAAACTTAAACAGAAACAAAACATATACTTATTGCATGAGTAGCAGAACTAATCCACCAATAAGACCTCAATTTCATGGTTCGTTAATTTCATAAAGCGCGAATAATTGTGAATAGTACTATTGGGATTGACAATCCCGTCCGAGCTGGTCGCTCCAGCTAACCCACGGGCGCATAATTATTTGAATCAGGATGTGTCCCGGATTAGACACATAGAGGCAGCAGAATTTGTTAAAGCTTCGGATACATGAGCTCATGGCAATATTAAACAGGACTATAGTATACAATACTATCGTATACAGAATCTTTATTATACAGAAACTTTGTTATGCAGAACTTAATTTTACACATAAACTGTTTTTATAGAACTTTATTACGCAGAATTTGATTTAACACAGAAACTCCGTTTTACAAAACTCTATTTTACAAACAGAAAACCTTGTGTTTACATGAATTCCTTTACAGATTAAACCTATGAACTCACCAACTTTATGTTGACCCTTTTAGTATGTATTCTCAGGTTTACAGACGCAGTAGAACTACCCACGGGAATCAAGAAAGTAGGATGTTTTTGGAAGCATTAGCTCGAGTCGCATGTTTTCACAAACAACAAGAGATTAGATTGCATTACGATATTTTGTATCAACATTTATGCATTAGAAATCTCTAACGGTTTATGCGAACTCCGGATATTTTGTAAACATTTGAATTATGGTAATGTAATATTTTTCAAACGTCTCATATAGAGGTCGTTTGCTTTAATCTTTGTGCTATGATATTCGATTTGGTCGTAGCCCCCGTGACACATCATGTTTCCGCTGCCACGTGTTTTGGGGGTGCGACATGTACCTACGACCTTTTCGTGGCTTCCACGCATTTGTACTTCACCAGAGGTGGTTCCAGCGCTATACCAAGTACTAAGCTATTTTACAGTTTTTCCGATGCTTCGCCCAAAGATCCTGTATCATTACTGTATATGTCCTAATGGGCCATAGCTCCTATCCTATTACTTATCTAACGTAGAGTTGTCCACAATTAAATAAATAACATGTCACATGGATAACAGATATGGAGTGTAAGCTACACCGGAAGTTCTCCCAAATGTAGTACCAATTTAACCGACAACAAACCTCGAATCCTATTCCCCAGTCTCGGTCGTCTGAGACGTCCGTATCGCGGCACGAATTGTTGAATAAACAATAAAGTGAACAGGAGTTACCCCGCGGAATAAGTTGGGAAAGTCTGTCTAACGATCGTTTAAATTGTTCGACATTATTTCATACAGATCATTGTAATTATTCTAGCATGTTAAACTGTTGTATGTAATTATTCTACGTTTGAAAACCTAATCATGAATCCAACAACCGCAATAGACAAATAGATACTAGCATGCAACCCCTAAAGCAACAATCAAACAAGAACATGCAGTAGTGTAACATGGATAGTTATCAGTTTGTTTCAGGCAAAGTTTCTGGATTAATGGTTAAGTCACGAATGCTCCGAAAGTTCTCTCAAAAGCATTTGATATATGAAATTAATTCTAATCTATCTCTAATCCTATGCTCCGTGTCTCCTATGATGTATTTCAATCAGGAGAACAGCGGCCATGCCGAGTTCATCGAATCACTCAGATACAGAATAGTTGAGGGACCTATTTCTAGCAATTGGCCGGATTCTATCAACGGGTTTCAAAACACAGCATAAGTTGGATAAATAAAACATTAGAGAATCATTTCATAAATTCAAACATATCCTAATTAAATGCGAGCAGAGTAACAACATGGTTTAAAGCATAACTACCCTAGCATAACGTCTATCATAGCAAACACAGATTTATCTAGCCTAACATAGCAATTATCATAGCATGCATTCTTAAATAATCATGACAATAGCACAACATATTTAAAAATAACAAGAAAGGATAATATAATAAAACCTAATAGGCGTTACAACAAATCTACACAACCGCAGTCTCAGAGTGACTCCGTACAAAGCTCGTAAGCTTGCTACTCTACTCCTACTATTTCTCCTCTAACTCCTTAGAGAAGTGTTAGAGAGAGAAAACTACTACTAGAGAGAGAAGTGTGTAATGTGTGTGTATTCGATATAAAATTCGACACCCCGAGCTATAAAATTCGACACCAAAAGGGGCGTATTCGATACCAAAAGGGCGTATTCGGTAGCAAATTGGGCGTATCCAGCAGCAAATAGGGCGTATCCGGCACCAAAAAGGGGGTATACCACCCCAAAAGGGGGGTATACCACCCCTTAGAGGGGGTATACGGCCCCAATAGGGAGTATACGGCCCCTAGAGGGTGGTATACGGCCCCTGTGGGGGTGGTGTACCCTGGCTCGTGGTCTTGTGTGCTAGATCGTAAGTCTTGTGCACTGGTCGTAGTTCTTGTGATCTTCGTTTGGCTCTAACTTCTTCGTTTCTTGTCAGATTTGAACGATTCTTGCGCCCACAGTTTTGTATTTTCCTGAAGATCAATATGACATAAATTAGGCCAGTTTTGCTTAATTATACGTCAGAATCGCAAGTGGATCGTTTTAGCTCTGGTTTGTTCGTTATTTGAGCATTTTAAGTGATTTTTCGAAAAGAAGTCTAAGCTTTGGCTCATTTTACATTTTTAGCATAAAACAATGATTATTTGTTGTTTATTCAAAGATTTGAGCCAAAATGGGCTTGAAATGGTGCATAAAAACATGTCGTTTTGAGTCAAATCAGTTTCCTACTAGTAACTATTTGAGAAATGTTATTCTTTATTGATTAACTTGTGTTTCCTACAAAACGAACAACTACTATTATTTAGGAAATGTTTTCCCTTAATTGGTTAAACTTGTGTTTCCTACGAAAACCAACAACTATTATTAAGAATGTATTTCTTACAAATTATTTAGGAAATGTTTGTCCTTAAATGGATTAACCTGTGTTTCCTACAAAACAACTAATTTGGAAATGTCTTTCCAATACAACTATTAAACGATGTATAAACAACTTAATTTATTACACTATACACAAACCTGTGAATTCACTCAACAATCATGTTGACGATTTCTTCTATGTTTTTCAGGGAATTAGCAGCGTAAGTAAGATCTGCATGCATTCAGGACGGACAACCCTGAACTTGTTAGGATGCCACTACTTTTGGGACATTTGGATTTCCTTTGTATAACTGCTATCACTGCAGTCATACCTATGAAATCTACTTTTGAAATTGTGTATTTTAAGACATCTATGTTTTAAACCATACTACTACTGTTACGACTTTCTAAGTCGTAACCCTTTTGTAATAACTATCAAACTTGGAATCTTAATACATTATGTTTTGCAATAGCCATATGCTCTGAGAATGTATGTACGTATATTCGTTTGATTACTGCTCGCGCCCCGCCACGTCACTATCTTCCGCAAACTTAATTAGAAATAATCGTGATTATTGTTTGGCGGGGTGTGACACTCCCCCTTACAGAGATTTCATCCTCGAAATCTGATCACAATCAATTAATCTAGGGTAACGTAATCACATAATAGCCTCCCGTCTCTCATGTAAGGTTCGGGCTCGTATTATATTTCCATTTCGCTAATATCATAGAAATCTGTTTATTGCGAAACTTGGTCACCTCTCGATCTAATAGCTCAACACACCTTACCCCTCTTGAGCAACTTATAATAGTAATTGCCTATTTTCAATTCTTTCCACATGCACATATCCAATTGTACATGCTTCTGTCTTTACCCATGCACATATACTGTGCATAAACCCTATCTTTATACATAAAACGACCATTTATATGAATCGTTTATAATTAGCCATGTAACTGCTTTAGAACACATAATCACTTATAATACTCTTACAACCAGAAACTAGTAACATGCTAGAATCCTTAAAACATTATATCTACTTATATCTTTTAACAACAATAATAGTGGTTATAAAACCACAATGCACATATCAATAATGAATTTTCAAATTCAGATCATAACTAGCAACCAAGCTAGTATCCACATATCACTTTAAGTGGTGAAATATTAGGAATCTTAACTTTTGCAACTAGTTATCACTTGATCAAATTTATAATTTCAAACACCACCTGGTCATATGAAACCCTTTACTAAAAAATAAATCCAGAATCATACAACCTTAAACACTTATTACTAAGCTAGGTAGAGGTCAAACTCTGTAGGGTAAAACCATAATCACATAATTACTTTCCACTAATTCCCATCGAAATAGATGCTAAGTCTACATCAATTAGTACTATGCTATATCAGCATAAGTACTACAACATCATAATGTGCTATTCACAAGCACATATTCAACAATATCAACATCAAATCAACCACATTTAATTGACCTCTACATTGGCTTATTTCACGTTGTAACTCTTTCAAGTTGCAATTTATCATGTCATCCTGTCATTAAGTATACAACAATATACACAGTTTCACATAACTCTCTAATAATGTAGTATACAATAATATACACAGTTTCACATAACTCTCTAATAATGGAAACATAATTATCAATTCCATATTTTCAACTATTACTTTCATAGTATTTCACCTTTCTTATCGGCACCGTTTCAAATTAATTCTCTAAAATAGGCTATTCAAGCTGTTAAAGCCTTTACTAAGCCTTTTACATCATAAACCAAAAAACACATATCCATACCAATAGTTATTGGAAACAATTACAAGTTTAAAACTCTATATATCTCATTTTATCATAATTATCTTTTCATGACATTTTAGTTTTCTCTCCCACTAAGATTCATGTTAAATCTCTTTTTACAAATCATATCCCTTGAATCATTGATTTAACAATGAAACTTGCACAAAATTTATGTACAATTCAGTTTTAGTATAAATAGACACAACAAGATGTGAACCAATCTATAAGAAAATAGCAATCAATATTCTGACAAACATCAAAACGTGTCACGATTATCCCAAAATCGCGTCACGATCCTTGTGTAATCACGTGGCGATTCTATACAAATCGCGTCGTGACTACGTACCTATACAGGCCTGCCAAAACAGTTTTAACATACGAATTTTGCACACGCATAACTTTTAACTCGGTAACATTAAAGACATGAAAATTCACAGATACCTTCATTATTCCATAATAAAGGTTTCCCTGTTTACACATTTTCAAATTTTCACAAAATCACGTGATTTAGGAGTGTGACTCAATTTTGCTCCTTTTTAAGCACTTTTGGTTGACAACTCATATCACAACCCGCTTGCTAATGAGTTTTAACCTTTTACACACACTTTCAACACACTAAGACAAACTTAGAGCAATTAACCAAGGTTCCATAACCTTTGATAACTCATTCAACTCATTTGGGTCATGAATGACCCGTTTTGACACTAATTAACCCGTTTGGGAATTTAACCATATTTTACACAAAGCATTACTAGATTTCACCCATGTTTGATTATTTCAACACTGTCGACTATTTGTCAACTTCAATTTCAACAAACCCATCAATATTAACTCATAACCACTTTTTCCTCAAGTTTGACCCGAAACAAGACCAGTCATAATCAAATGATTTCATACCTTTTCTATACACATACACGAGACTCGTTATTCACAGTTTGACTTTCAAAGTCAACACATCATCATATTAACACTTCATATTTTAGGTTTAACCTCAAACATAGACTTTTTAGTCAATGCATTCAACAATACTAACGACCCCTTTACAATAACGGAATCATCATACCTCAACCTTGACTCAATATAAACCATATACACAATAGTGATTCGTTTAAACACTATATGACCCACTAATGGGTAATCCAACCCTCTTAGTCAATCAGCCACATTCTCAACAAAATCAAACTTGTTATATATGTATATCATCATAACCTCTAACAATGGCAAGTATCATACACACTTGCTCCTTTAGAATCACTAAATACCACAATCCTATCAACTTACTTCTTTCACATAAAAATAACTATTGAATAGTTTAGCATAATTTCATACTCAATTTTCACAATCACATTATATCTCTTTGATACTTAGTTACCTCAACAAGTTCATGTGACATAGCATAATATAACAACGGTGATCAGGCGTTGCTAGATTATGTTTTTCACACTTCCTTCTCAGGCTACTTCATATCATAAATCATTAGTGTGATTTCTTTTCACTTAAACACATACCACATAACGCCATGGTTCAAAAGCAATTTGAACACACTTAATAATTTATTAACAGTAGATACATACTTAAAATCAACTTACTACATACATAATCAACTTTACATATGCAATTTATTTCACATATACACATAACATCCGTTAGTATGTATCTATTCATATTGAATTTCAATCCAACAATTGACATAAGTCAGTATCCTTGTTTATCTGAAATTCTGAAACATATTAATCTACTATCATATTTCAGCATATGATACATTATCAAGCACTAATGCCACTACAACATCACATGTAATACCAAGCACGTATTCAATAATAATCATTTGCTTTAAATACTTCTTATTAGCAAATACAATTTTTAGAATTTACTTGCTATAATATCCACTTAATCATGTTACTCCAACATCATTCGTTTCATATGAGCAAGTAATTCTACATACACAATTAACATCATTATTCGGCATTTCTACTTGCCTCTGATCACATAACAACTAGCCGCATATTAATAACATATAAGATCATGTCATTCTTTACGTCATTAATTCAGCATTTACATATCATTTACTAGTTTACATTTGACCAGGAAGACGTACCTCTTCCCCAATCAAATAAAAACAACATCATAATCTGCGTATTTCATAAACATATTGAAACGCCCTGAAAATCTGAACAATTTTTTTTTTTTTTTTTTTTTACACTGAAACGTATTTCTATTGGTCCCACTATCTGTATTATCGTTCTTGTATACTATTCTATTGATCTGTATTATTTTTAAACTAAAAATGAAAATCTGCTGAGAACTGCACATACCCGCCGGGTAGATGGGTTACCCGCCGGGTACCCATGTCTAGCCGCCGGGTCTACCCCCTTAACCACCGGGTGAATTAACTTTTGGGGTAACAGAACTTAAAGCCCGTTTAAAGGCTTGAGAAGCCGCCGGGTGAACTTGAGAAGCCGCCGGCTTGATCTAAATTTTGGTTTTACCCGCCGGGTACTCAGGCTACCCGCCGGGTACCCTGGCGTTTACAGTACTTACAGCTAGCTTTCAAACTATTTACCATTTTCCGAACTTTGGACACGCATATCTTTCAAACGACAAAGAGTTAAAACGTGAAACTTTGCAGGCACTTTACTATAGTCAAAATGAAACTTTCTATTTTCGCACTTTCTCAAATTTCTCATTTTATCGGGATTTGGGCTTATGGGTCTTTTTCGGCTAAATTGCAATCTTTTTCTAACATACCATGTCTCAAACCATTGAGACTTAGGAGCTGAGACTTTAAACACATATTTCTACTATCAAAACAAACTTGTGAGACTAATAACTATACTTCCAATCTTCATCTAACACAAATTTACTTATAACTGTCATTAGAACCCGTTTTGACCCATTATGACCCGCTGATCCAAAAGGGTTATTTTGACCCATTCAATAGCTAAAACATTCTTCAAAATTGACTAATATCACATTTGACTTTCTTTAAAACTTTCAATATGTACATAACCAAAATAGTACTTCTATTACAACTTACAACTTAACACTTTACAAACCTTATCTACTAGTCTTTCACAACTTTATACTATTACACATAGTCGATCTAATCATTACTTTCATAACCAAAACATGTCAAAACATTGTTTGGGCGATCTTTCAAGGTTTCAAAACGATAATTTAAAGAGAAAGCTTGTGTAACTTACAACAAGCTAGCAACTCCACTTCTAGCCTTTTGCAATTTCTTTACCTCTTCCACTTTCACTTGTACCTACAACATAACTAAACTAATTAAGCAATTTGCTTAGTGAGAATATGAAAATCTAATCAATACAATGCATTATTAACATAAAGCAAATAATGAATAAGGTAAAGAACTACTTCCCTTTTCTTGCAACTTCACTTTCACAATTCTAATCATATGTGCACATAACTAATCAATATTTGGCTAACATAAGTTAACCACTAATCGAACAAAGCTAACCTTGGTTAGCTATTCTAATCAAAATATGGCTAATAACCATTAACCATTCTAATCACAAACTTTCATCATAATCATGATATAATCATAAACTAATCACAACAATTTACATGATCATGATCTATTCAATTCATAAACTCACCTTGTATGGTTGAATAATTGGTAACAAGATGCTCAATAGATGACAAGTCTTCTTGTACACCTAGTAAACATACATATAGCACATGTATTAACAACTAATCATACTTTCAATTATAATTCATCTAATCTTTTCTCCCCCACTTAAGATTTGCTAACTTCACTTTAACCAAACTAACTAACTTACTTATCATGATCAAATCATAGCTTTATTATGAATTTAACTACTTTCATAATAATTCTAACATCTACTAATATTTTAACTCTTCAATTTCAACTAATTCACATGGTTCATAAGAACCCCCATGAACTCTAATCATAATCCATCATTTCTAGCATGAAATTAAGATTCTAATCATTGTTTATATGTTATACTAACACTAACTACTCAATCACAAGCCCTAATTTCGGATTAATCATATCAATTAACTAAAACCCCATAAACCCAAGTTCTAGGGTTCTAAGAGAAGAAAACTACTTACAAAAGATTGGAGAAGATGGAGAAGATGATGAATTGAAACTTAGAACACTTGATTCTTGAAGTATTGAAGATTAATTTGTGATTTGGTAACTTGGTTTTGCTCCTGCGATTAAACTCTATCTCTATCTTTAAAATTCTGGAATGTTTTGATATCACAGGGATAAGGCACGTATCATTATCTATATCTTTTGTTTATTTACTATACTACACAGTCTGGAACTGGACAACTAATTTGCGTTTTCTATTATATCTCATTATTTAGAGATCTAAAATTAAAAAGATGTATATTTTATTGTACACTAAAATAATACTGTAAAACTGAGCTATAAAAACTTATTTTTATTTACTAAAGTAATACCTTGAAAACTGGGGTGTTACAACTCTCCCCCACTTATTCTGTTCGTGTCCTCACGAACCATTCTTGGTATACCGCAGGGTAGTATATCATCATCCACTCCTCCGGTTCCCAAGTAAATTCTGAACCCTTCCTATGTCGCCACTGAACTTTAACTATCGAGACTGATTTATTTCTGAGCTATTTTACTTTCTGATCAAGGATTTTAACTGGTTCTTCTATATAACTTAACTTGTCATTTATTTCTATTTCTGTCAGTGGTACATAAGAAGCCTCATCAACTAAACACTTTCTGAGCTGAGACACATGAAATGTATCATGTATCCTACCAAGTTCTTCTGGTAATTGCAATCGATACGCAACCTTGCCAACTCTATCAATGATTTCAAAAGGTCCAATATACCTTGGACTCAACTTTCCTCGCTTTCTAAAACGTATAATTCCTTTCCAAGGTGAAACTTTAAGCATCACCTTATCACCTACTTGAAATTCAATAGGCCTTCTCCGCTTGTCTGCATATGACTTTTGTCGATCTTGTGCTATTTTTAATCTTTCTCTAATCTGATCAATCTTTTCAGTAGTCAACTGTACTATATCTGTACTCCCAAGATCTCTCTGACCAATCTCACCCCAACAAATTGGAGTTCGACATTTTCTACCATATAACATTTCGTAAGGTGGCATTTTAATCGAGGAATGATAACTGTTATTATAAGAAAACTCAACTAATGGAAGATGAGTATCCCAACTACCACCAAAGTCAATGGCGCAAGCTCTAAGCATATCCTCAAGAGTCTGAATGGTACGTTCACTCTGACCATCAGTTTGAGGATGAAAAGCTGTACTAATATGCAATGGAAGAATTGGAGAGAGTAGAGCATGCATACGTATCAGAGCTTATGATTACAACAGAACAATATATATTAAGATGCCAAAAGTATTAATTACAAAGTTTACGATTCGTCGAATCGTATAAGTTAAAAGTAGTAAGTTTACAAAAGTAGATTTCTGAAATATGACTAAAACATTTCAGTTATACTAAAGAAATCCATATGTTTCCAAAAGTTGGCATCCTAAGCTTCAAGGGTCGCCTAATTCTCCATGTGTGTTGGCGATCTTACATGCGCAGCTAATTCCCTGAAAAACATAGTAAAAGTCAACAACTAGGTTGAGTGAATTCACAGGTGTTATGTTTGCAATAGTTATAACCAGTTTGTAAGCACAGTTGTCGATTCAAATACGTTCACAAATAGTATTGCCATAATAGTCGAGAGTACATTTCGTGGAATAAAATCCAAATACAAGTTTAGTGGGTTGTTCGCCCAAAGTTTGGTTTACGTGCGATGTTACCCAAATACAATGAAACACTTCCCCTAAGACCCGTGCCTGGACCGCGAGCGGGCAGTGTTAACATTTATATGAGTATCCTAATCGTTTGGTATGTTTCATTGGGATGTTGCCCAAAAGAGTCAGTATAAAATACGTGCTGGTTGTTCACCAGCAGTTTACAAATAGTACCGGTCGTTCTCCGGCCAAATACGCACGGGTCGTTCTCCCGTTCAACAAAAACAGTTTACCGGTCATTCCCCGGTCTAGTTACGCACGGGTCGTTCTCCCGTTCAACAAAAACATGGGTCGTTCTCCCATCCAAGACGCACGGGTCGTTCTCCCGTCCCTTGGCCAGTCGTTCTCTGGCACTAAAATACGTAGCTGGTCGTTCTCCAGCATTTTACATGAAAGTACCGGTCGTTCTCCGGTATATCCAACAAGTTTAAAGGTTTAGAGTCGTTTGCAAAGTAGTTTACCGGTCGTTCTCCGGTCTAGTTAAAACAGTTTGTCGAATAAGTTATCTCATTTGTTCAGTGTGTCAATATGAAAATGTTATTTCATAATTACCAGTTTGTCCAATAGTTTGTCCAATAGTTTAATAGTTCAAAGTACTCAAATTGTTCGAGTAAACAAGTATGATAAACAATCATATAAGTAAAAGCAGTTGTGGCAATAAGTAAAACAGTTGACTATGTTTTCCACCCCTGTTCAAAAGCAGTTAAATCAGTAAAAGTAGGGGCTGTGAACTCACCTGTTGGGTTTAAGTAGTTGTGCGAGTGCTAGCAAACCTAAGCCCAAGTACAGTCTGAAATCTCCTAACGTCCTAAACGTACGAGATTTAATAAGTATGTGGATGTCTAAACTAATCATCCATGCTAGTGTTCGTACAACCAAGTTATGTCCAAAGAGTTCGTTAAACGTTTAAGTTTGTATTTCGTTGTTTGTGAAAATGTATACGATTCGTTGGTGATAGTTTGAAATCCTAATTTCGGTAAAATAAGTGTGTTTGTATTGTTTGTAAAGCTCGTGAATCGTATCGTATAAAGATATGCGTTTCCGGTTAGTTCGACACTTAGTGAAAACTAGTTTTTAAACTTCTTGTTTTTAGCGACGCAAGGTGCGACGCTGGGTTGTTATGCGACGTAGGGTGCGACGTACGGGTCTACGTCGCATTCAGGTTTTGCGACGTCATGGGTTGCGTCGCATAGGCGACGTTCGCAATTTAATGCGACGGAACGGGTTGCGTCGCTATCTGCGACGTGGGGATGATTATGCGACGTAAAGGCCTACGTCGCAGTACTGTTTTTGGGCGAAATGCGACGTAGTCGCCTGTTCGACGAACAGATCAAAAATAACGAGTTTTTGGGCGATTTTGGACGTTTTTGGTTGTATGAAACGCTAAAACATGATAATCTAATCATACTAAACACTAAATAGCAATTATAACTTTGAAATCTAAAGATTTGCGGGATTTGTCGGAAACTTACGAGTGCCGGATTTGAAATCCGAAAAGGTAGAAGTGTAGATCGGGATGCCGTGGTCGTTTTATTCCAAAGGAGTATGTTGATTCGATGCGTTTTTGTGGTAGTATTTGTGTGATTTGTGTGGTTTTTGTTTAGTTTTAGAGAGAGAGATGAGAGAAAAGAAAAGAAGAGAGAGATGGTGGATGGTGAAAGTGAAAGAAAGGAGGAGGTGGATGGGGTTTTGTTCCCCATTTTCCGTCTCCGTTTTTGCGCTCCGTGTTTGTTTACCCGATCGTTAAATATTACAATATTTTAAATAATAAGTTTTTAAATACATATTCTTTTATATTTTTAATTGAATTATTTTTATAAAATCTATTTAGTTGAGTTTATGAAGTTTCAATTTTTGTTTTATTAAATAATTTTGTTCACCAAGAGTCGCATATTTTTGTCGCGTCTGTTTTCAGATTGTTCAGTACGTAATTCCAACTAATTACGAATACGTAATACTACGCGTATTATCTAGTTGGGCTATGCTAGACTTACCTCTAAAATGTGTTGTGAATTCACTCAAGTAGGGAATTAGCCTAAAATGCAAGTGATTAATGAAATTAATCGCGTTCAAATTTACGAGGTGTTACAACTGGAAACGGATCAAGAACGAAGCAGATAGGGCCAAAATAAGTTACGATCCAGCACGCAAGACTTACGATCCAGTGCACAAGACCACGACCAAGGGGATACCACCCCACAGGGGCCGTATACCCCCCCCCCCTTAGGGGCCGTATACCCCCCTAATGGGGCCGTATACCCCCTTTTGGGGTGGTATACCCCCTTTTGGGGTGGTATACCCCCTCTATGGTGCCGGATACGCCCCTTTTGGTGCTGGATACGCCCTATTTGCTACCGAATACGCCCTATTTGCTACCGAATACGCCCCTTTTGGTGTCGAATTTTATAGCTCGACGGTATATTTCAGTGTTAAATTGGGTGCGAGGGTGCTGAGTGTAAATTTGTATCTTGAAAGCCTATAAGTAGAGGCTTAACCTCCTCATTTCTCATCACCATTCATCACTTCATTCACCACTTTCACACACACTTCTCTGTAGAATAGTAGTAGTTTCTCTCTCTAACACTTCTGTAAGGAGTTAGAGGAGAATTAGTAGGTTAGTTAGTAGTTAGCTTCTCGTTAATATTTAACGAGACTAACGGAGGGGCTACTTTGTAATATTTGTTGGAGATACTTGGAGGGGTGCTTTTGTAATAGCGGAGGCTCTGCTCGTTGTAATCTTTCAGCTTATATTCAAACTACGCATTTATCACGGTTATCTCTTTCCTTATCTGTTATAATGCATGCTATTGTTATTATGCTAGATTTAGGATTCGTTACCATGATTAGTGAGTAGTTAGCTTGTGTGTTTGTTGTGATGTAGTTAGCCGTTATAATGGGGGATGATGTTAATTTAATATATAACTGAAAACTATGTCTGCTTAACTTTTCATCTATGATTATAAACTGTTCATCAAACTATTGCCTTTCCTCCAATAAACGTGGTTAAAACCCTAAATGACAAGGAGTCGCGAACCTTGTTCTGAGGGTAATTAATTATCTGTGCTATCTATGCATGGTCTGATTTCGAAGATTTGGAAATACCGCTAATGTATAGTACAACGTGAATAAATCAGGGATTTATTGGGTAATATTAAGCGAGGGTTGGGTTTATATCATAGATGGGTACACTTTAATACAAACTATGTTTAAACGGGTTCAGAGTGATCCGAATGTGTAATACGTGTGGAACACCGTAAAACGTCCTATTACTTAGTATAGTGCTGGAACCACCTCTGGTGTAGTACAAACGCATGGAAGCTACAGAATGGCCGTCGGTGTATACACCATAACTTGCATTACTGCGCAAGGCATGGAATGCCGTAAAACGTCCTAGTACCTCGTGTAAGTGTCGGAATCATCCTTCGGGAACGGTTCCCATACACCCAAGCTATGGAACGGACGTCGGTGTATACATTCTGAGCAGCACTGGGTCACCCACCAGCTCTGAACCTAACAAACCATCGATGAAAAGTTAATAGACGCTTTCCGAATTAGGTCTTAAATGCTCTATTTGAATTAGAATACTTTATGGTATCAAAGAAAGGTCAGAAATCAAATATCGGTCTGTTACCTTATTCATGCGCCCAGGAGTTAACTCCAAGACGGGTCACTTGTCTTCACAGACAGTGTTGGGGGTAGAGCATCCTGATCTGATCAGAATCATGACAACCTAGTACTCAGTGACATGCTATCTGAGGAATCAGATAGTAGGGTGCTAGTGTTGACTCCATAAAGTACCTAAAACAAGTAGAACACAAATACTTAGAAAGAACGTTTTCAAAACATCACCCCAAACATCATCTCCCCTTAAGGCTAATGAAATCACAACAAACACTCCTCTCCATACTGATTATCATCTACTATTTTATTTTGCTGTTTATTTAGTTTAATTTAGGACCTAAGTAATTAAAAACCAAAAAATCAAATCTCTTGTTTACAAAACCTACTAAATCGAATCGATCGTCTTGACTGCTTGGTTTCACAATACGGTTGATCTTAAGAACAACCCTGAGTCATTACTTACCGCTATCCATAGTTATAAGTAAAACTTAGGTCCCCAGCTCTATAAATTTATGACCACCCTCCGATCGCCGGTCCCGACGGGAAGGTCCGCAACGACAGGGAAGCGATTCCTTGACCGACCGTTGGGACCCGATCATGTTTTTGGCGCCGCTGCCGGGGAATCAATCGTACGACTCTTAGGCATCTAGACGAACTTTTCTATTTAGTACCACCCGTAAATACCCATAGTTTTCTTTTCCTTGTTCCAACTGAAAATTCCTTCCCACAACACACAACGACGTTCGACCAGATCATCCAGAACTGAACAACTCATTTTCACACCCGATCCTGAGTCGATTGTCCGAAGAATCCTCAAAGAAAGATGCTCTCGCTTCCTACAGATGGCCGCACGGTTCACTCTCGCTGACCTCACCAAACCGTCTATCGAAGGACGAGGAGGACCCATCAGCTATCCGGTAATCGAAGGCGCATCTTTCGAACTTAAACACCACATCGTCCAACTTATCAAGGAAAATTGTCAATTCCACGGTTTACCCCGTGATGACCCTAACGCCCATATCGACAAATTCATTCAGATTTCCAACTCTTACAAGCAGAACGGGGTTGAGCAGGATATAATCCGCCTATACTTGTTCCCATATTCTCTCGCTCTTCATGCCCAGACATGGTTTGAGGGACTTGAGACCGGCTCAGTCACCTCATGGACGGATATGGCTACCAAATTCCTAACCAAATACTTTCCTCCGTCCAAACAAACCAAATCGAAGAATGACATCACAAACTTCCATCAAGCTTATGATGAGTCTATCTATACGGCATGGGAACGATTCAAGATCCTTCTGAAGAAATGTCCAAACCACCAACTCGAAAAGATTGCCTAGTTATGCACGTTTTACAATGGTCTTGTTCCAAACCACCGCATCACCCTTGACGCCGCTGCTCAAGGCAACTTCATGCAACTCACAGACGAAGAAGCTTGGAACTTGATCGAGAATATGACGATGCACCATCACGACTGGAAGACAGATGAGCAATCCTCATCACTACCTCTATCCTCCTACAACCAAATCCAACCCGAGACGATCAAATCCTTGACTGAGCAGATTGAGTCATTGACGAAACTGTTGGGAGAGCTAAAGAAACAACCGCATCAGATCCACCAAGTTCAGGCTTGCCAGAACTGTGCTCACCTTCCCACGGAAGAATATCAAGTGGAATACGAAGATCCAGCTGACGGCACGGTCTACTACGCACAATTCCCAGCTCGACCACAGAATCCCCCTGGTTTCGCTCGAACTTCTCCACCTAGGACACGAGGCACCCAATTTCCTCCACGAAATAACCAACCAACCTTTCAGCCTAAATACAAACCAAGATATCCAACCTACCCACAACAACCACAACTTACCTACAACCAACCCTTATCTTTAACTGCACCAGATATCAGCCCACCTAGTGATACCACAAAGACCATTGTGCCTATCACTAGTCAAGATGATAATCTCATAAAATTTATCGAGGGTCAGACACTATTCAACCAGAAAACCACTGCTAGACAAGACCAGACTGACCTATTCATTAGAAACCAACTCTCGGTTCTTAAAAGCCTTGAGAATCAAATCGGTCAGTTAGCTCAGCGTCTTGACACCAGACCCCAAGGAACCCTTCCCAGCAATACCATTCACAACCCACACGTAGAAGAGGACAAACAAGTAACCTCTAAAGTCCCAAAGGTGACACCGAGTCAACCTAATACTCCTTCTCCGGTGAAGGAAGAATCTCTTGTCCCGAAGACAGTTGAGACCCCATCCATACCCACTCCTGAAAGGGAAGTAAGAATCCCATTCCCTAATCGTCTAAAGTAAAAGTACAAGGTCAACTCCTTTAAACTCGACTCAAAATTCTTAGACACCGTGTTTAGAATTCCTACCAGTACCAAGTACATTAGACGAATGCTTTCTACCAAAGATAAGATACCCGACGTATCTAAAATCCCTCTGAAAGCGGAATGTTCATCCGTCATAAGCAACCTGCCCGAAAAACTAGGAGACACTAGACGCTTTACTCTGCCCTGTTCTATCTATCAGTCAGGCATGATTCGCTCCTTGGCCGATCTTGGAGCCAGCATCAATCTCATGCCTTACTCTCTATATGTCATATTAGAATTAGGAGACCTTAAGCCTACAAAGATGAGCGTGCAGCTAGCCGATCAATCAATTCGATATCCACGAGGAATAGCCAAAAACATAATGGTTAAGGTTGATAAATTCTTTTTTCCCACTGACTTTGTTGTGATGGATATACAGGAAGATATCAATATACCAATCATCCTAGGCAGGCCTTTCATGAACACTACTCGCGCTATCATTGATGTATACTCGTAGACTATTAGCCTTCGAGCACATGGAGAGATCGTATCCTTCCAGGTTGACCAGGCTGATAGTTCTCTACTAGCAGAATCACCTCCGACAATGATACATCCGAGTCAGAACCTTTAGACATATACGAACCTGATGATCATACCTGTTTCATCTCTGCAACCGAAGAATCAGACTCAGAAGAAGATGAGATGGAAGACTCATAGACAGAAGAGGAAAAATAGGAATCCGAAGAAGAACAAGAAGAGGAAGAGCCAGAAGAAGAAGACGTATATCAATCTACACTACCTCATGAGTACTTCCCTGACTCTCAGCATCCGACAGAAGAGATCATGCAACTCGAGTACATCCAAAATCCAATTATTCTGTTAGATGATGATTCAGAATAAGACCCATTTATTGATCACTCTCACTGTAATTCTGACACTCAGAATGAAAGAGACATATAGATGGACTCTTCTCAGCCAACATCACAAATCATCGACGCATCCCAGCCACCATCCAATACTGTTGAGTTCCCTAATTCTCAGGATTCTGATACTCCAGCAAAGGACAGTGACGAGGATGACGTCGTCTTCATGGATATTCCGATAGATGTTCGCTCTATCCACCTTCGTGCATCTCCCGCCATTCCTGACCCTCCTCTCAAGATCATCCAATTTCAGGTCGTCTCTACTCATGAAAGGATGACCAGTGCCCTTGAAAGATTTAAGGATGATTTTCGGATGATAATGACTGTTATCAGAGACTCAACAAATGAGTATACCCCACGGTAGAGAAAATTAATCGAAGAAATCGAGGCTGAATACACGGTCTATCGTGCTAATAACTCTCGAAGTCCTCAATTCCTACAAAACCGCATTCATGCCTTCGCCGAAAATCTAGCAACTCAGCTCCTGCATGAACACTCTGATAATAAAGAACCAACTGCAGACGAGCTGGAGTCCTTTGAAGGGAAAAAAGTCATATATGGCAAGGTTTATGAAGCCCTCATCAGGTATGCATTTCCATATTCTAACCATCAAATGAGTTTGCTACATTCTTACAGGTACAATTTGGACTATGCATCTGGGAACCCTGGGGAGGAAGTAGACACTCAGATGATGAATGATCTTAAAGGATTGATGGATTCCATAGCCGATAACGCCCACATTCATGACACCTCACCACACAGGTTTTACATCGCCAGCACTATTGAACACCACGCCCACACAATTATCGAGGAGCTCGAGTACGTGAGTTTAGATGAAAGGACGCGTGCCCTTGATATCGCGTAAAAAGTCATGTTTTTACTACCGATATCTCTCTCATTCTGGAATGATTCTTGGCATTATAACTCAAATATAGCACAAATCAGTGACATTATGCCAAGATGGTCAAAACAAGGTTGCACGAGAAAAATCAAGCAAAACGGATGTAAAACGAAGATTTCACACACGTTTGAAGATTCAAGGCATAAAAACGAGATTTCAAGACTAAAGTGCCCTTCATCAACATCCATTATTTCCAAGATGTTCGTTTTCAAAATACAAATCCAACAAAAGAAGAATCAACCAAAACGGGTAAAAAATGAAGATTTCGCGCCCGCCGGAAGATCCAAATGATCTGTACGCAATATCTGGAGCTAGGGTCCTCATCTCAGGGACTATCCTATGTAAAAATCTTCGTTTTTGAATTACGAATCCAACAAAAAAAGAATCAACTCAAACAGACGTATAACGAAGAAGATACACGGAAATAAAGAAACGAAGCAAAATACGACGAACGGGGCGGGTACAAGGCCCCCACCGCCGGCCACAGGCCCCCAGGCGCCGGCCACCCTGTACCCGCCTCGGTTTCCCTTTTTGGCAAGTTTCCGTACCTGGTGCGCCTACTTTTCGCGTTGTACAGTACCCGGTGCGCCTACTTTTCGCGTTGTACAGTACCCGGTGCACCCCTTTGGCTACCTTTTGCTAATGTGCACCCCTTGGTGCTAATGTGAGCCAAAGCTCTCCTATAAATAGAGGGCATGAGGCTTCATTTCAACTTGCACCATATGCACCTCCTTTCTTGCATATTTCTCTTTCTCTCTCTAGAATTCTCTCTCTAGCACTACTCTTAGGAGTTAGAGGAGAATTATTCTTATAGTTAGTTCTTCTCCCCAGTCCCTCTCTCTAGCACTAATCTTAGGAGTTATAGGAGAACTAGAGAGAAGATTAGGGTCTCTCTACTTTCTCTCTCTAAGTTAATTTGGAGAGAGATAAGTATGAGATTAATTATGTAATAGTTAGTAGTAGCTAGCTTATCAATGTAACGCTTTGGATTATTTGGAAGTAATATAAGCATCGTTTGGCTCGCAATAATTACGGGTAATATCCTTCTTTTCTTTTATTAATTAATTGTAATGTTCTTGTTTGATGTTTATGATTTATTAATATTAGAAATGTCTATTGCCATAATATGCGAGTAGTTGTTTATATGTTTTCCATGATTTAGATAGTTATAATGGGATGATATTAAATATTGTGAAATAATGTGACAGCCCCTATTCGACTGTTCTCGGATATAGTGCTGGAAATGCTTTAGGCGGAGTACAAACGTACGGAAGTCTGAGAACGACCGAAGGTAGTTATATTGCGAACCAATACTTTAAATGTGCTAAATGAATTTCTATTTATAGTTTAATTGTAACATTATGAACGAATGATGGCATGTTTGGCCAACCGCTTATGACCAGACTACCCCCAACTTATTCCGGTATGGTAAAACCTGTTTATGTGACTATTTATTCAATAGACCATGCCATGATACGGACATCTCTGACGACCGAGATTGGGGAATAGGATTCGAGGGTAGTTGTTAGCCGATATGTTCAGTACATTTGGGAGAACTTCCGGTGCATTGTAATTGTTTGTGTTTACTATCCATGTGACATATCTTCTATCTGATTGCGGACAACTCTACGTTAGTTAGTTGATAGGATCGTAAAAACAACTCATTCCAACATAGTCTAAATTCATAAAAAGAAACTTATATGAATGGGAATTATTATACTTTGTTATTGTTTAAATGTATGACACCAGACCTAATTTATGGAGTACCCTTTCCAGTTATCCACGTTACTGCAACCTAGATATTAGGGAGTCCGGAACCTTAATTGTGTTAAGTAGTTATTTGTGCCTATGACATGCAATAAGTAAGACACAGTGAAACCACTCGTTGTATATATTAGATTTACATTTCTACACTGCTTTACATTTAGTTAGTTTAGAGTGTCACCCTCAATGTCAATTACTCTCGACCGCATGTTAGACATAAGAACCCGTGGAACTACCCTGTAAAGTACACTGTCTATTACTGAAAGGCATGGTCCTCATATGAAACATGTTTTAAACAAACTGTGAATAATCTGGAGATGTATAACTGTTTGAAAAGGAGAGGTCTAGGTCATAAATCAACGTAATTGGAGCTTAAGTAAAGTATTAACAAGGTCTAGTGAGGAAAGTCCTAGTGATTTAGATTTATCAACCCCCTAGATTTTACATATTTGATCCTTTAAACATAACAAGTTAATAATTAGATACACTATTAGAAGAACGAGAGATAATCTTAGGTGTTAAGAACGGTCGGACCTATGAGACGATACGCTGCTTTATTCATGTACCTCGGTTAATCACCAAAATAGGTTGCTTAACTTTCAACTAGGTAAGTATTGGGAGTTTAGCGTATTGCTCCGATCAGAATCACGATAACCTAGTTCCTAGTGACATGCCAATGGGAATTTAATTGGTAGGGTTCTAGTGTTTACACCAAAGTCTGTCAATCTATTAATCCGAAGGTGTCCCCATCATAAACACAATCCCAATATTATACTATTCCAAGTCATGGTAAACCACGTCTTCCCTATCCTTAGTTGTTCCTTATATGCTAGCTAGTTCATTTTAATTTTATTGCTTTAGTAGTTTAATTTAGATAAAAACCAAACAAAACCAACTATCTGAACCCCATCTTGAAGATTGAATTATCTAAACGAGCTTCGCTTCAAATTCGACCGTCTGGAGAGACGACCCTTATCATCCTTACCACGTACTAGTATCGGGTACTTGTACCTAGTACCAGTAGGTAGTTCGGAGGTTTAGGCCCAAGCAAACATAAATTTTAAAACACCCTGATCGCACCCTCGGTCGTTACAACAGCACCGACGACACCGACGGCTGAGGGTGCATCAAGTTTTTGGCGCCGCTGCCGGGGACGGTAGTACGATTTGGAGCCTGTTTAGATAAGTTAGTTTTTAAGAGATCCTTTTGACAGGGACTCACCATCCTTATTAGAAGTTACTTTTTGCACGTAGTATAGCGTAGTTAGGATTACCTTAGTATTAGTTTAAGTCCCCTTCTCACCCCGTCCTTAATTCCGAAACCTTCTCCCTATGCCACCTGTTATTGACCCTTGGGAAATGTTAAATCGATGGGAACTATTAGATCAAATGCAAAGTCTTGTTAATTCAATCGAAAATAGATGTAGCATATGCGATAATATTCACGTAGATGGAGAATGCCGAAGCCATAGTATGATGTATTCGGATAACCTAGGGCACTTAGATCCTCAAACACTGTATCAAAATAACCTAAACACTTTCCAACCACATCCATGCCAACCTTTTCAACCCCAACCACTCTAAATCTACCCACACTCAACTCACCCTATAAGTATACCATAATCCTGTGAGAACCCTGACTTGAGATGTAACACCCCCAAATTTAGTGATTTGCGGAAGCATACTCGGGTGTTACTAATCAATATACAAAGCACAAGATATACAGCACACGACCTCTAAATGAGACGTTTGTAAAATAGTTACATTCCATGATTAAATCGTTTGAAAACATACTGTTTTCGTTACAAAAGTATAGTAGCCTAGAGTCCGCGTATGTAGCGGGAGGTTCTATTACATAACCGTAATATACAAAAGATAATGCTAAAGAATCTCCTTTAAATGCAGTTTGGAAATCATGCGACTCTAGCTAGTAATCCTGGAGTAATCCTACTCCGCACGTGTACCTGAGAATACATGCTAAAAAGGGTCAACCAAAAGGTTGGTGAATCTCACAGGTTTGTAAGTAAGTAAACAGTTTGAACACAAGATTTATCAGTAGTTCCCGCAAGCGAAATCAGGTATTTGCAACCAAGCAAATAGTAAGTAATTATGTATATACCGTTGCCATGAGGCTCATAGTCGAAGCTTAACCCGTAAATCAGTGGTACAGCCAAGTACCGTAAGTTGCCCCCGCGAGTGCCCAATCCAAACACTCGTACGAAACAAATATAAGTCGCCCGTTTCTACAGAACGGTTCGTGGTAGCGCTACTACCCTGGGCGGGGAGGGTCAGTCCCTAATGGATCCATTAACTAATATTCGCACTTAAGTCCATAACTAACGAAACTATGATGGAGGGACTTCAGTGGATTAGTAAGTAACTCATGCAAGCCCGTATATGAAAAGTAAGTAATTTAGCACTTGTGTTGAAGAAAACAGTTAAGCAATGTATCTCACCCCAATAGTAAAATAGTAAAAGTGGGGCTGTAAGACTCACCTGAGTCAAGTAAGCAAGCTACGTTTGCAGGTCAAACGAGTATCCGAAAGTAAATCAGCTAGTGGGTTCTCCGAACCCGCAACCTTCTAATGCCCTAAGCATATAAGGTTGTATGTATAAGTGAATGTCTCAAAAGACCATTCATGCTAGTTGTCCACTCAACTAGTTATGTCCAAGTAGTTATTCGTTTGTTTAATTAAAAACGTTTGTGGCCCGCTGGTGAAGTTTAGGTATGTAATAATAATTCCAGAAGACATCATTATTAGGTTTCGTATTGTTTCATCGTATACTTTCGTAAGTATATGTTTTATAAGTACGAGTAATGTCGTATATTGTTTGGTTGTTACGCGAGTCCAATACTTGGTAGTTAAATGTTTTTAAATATTCTGAGAATTGCGACGGAAGTTCGCTGTCGCAATAAGTTGCGACGGGATAGCTTACGTCGCAAATCGAAGTTAACGTCGCATAGGTTGCGACGGAAAGGTTAACGTCGCAATTTGAGGTTTGACGTCGCAAAAGTTGCGACGGAAGGGGTGACGTCGCAAGTTGAAGTTTAACGTCGCAAAAGTTGCGACGGAAGGGGTGACGTCGCAAGTGACTTCGCAAATGTAGCGACGGGGGAGGTTACGTCGCAAAAGTTGCGACGAGAGAGGTCACGTCGCAAATGACGTCGCAAAAGTTGCGACGGGGGAGGTTACGTCGCAAGTGACGTCGCAAAACGGGCCGAGAGGCTTTTCAAGTTTTTGGTCCAAAGTTAAAAATGCTCGGTTTGACCCGAAACTTTGACACAATCTTAAACAAGGTGAAATATGAGCAAATTATGAGTTTCATGGTCATTTGAACTTCACAAGTGTCATTTTTAAACCGAAAATGAAATTATCCTTATACGTTCATATATCCCAGATTTTGACGACTTTGGCCAAGTGTTTTACCCAATAAAACGGCAACATCAGATTCCAAGAAATTTATATATTATTCTCCTATGATTCTTGTTTCTAAAACATATTTTTGTGAACTCTAAAACCAAACACAACTCGAGAAATAAAATTGCAAAGGGACGTAGGTCCAGCAGCTATATTTTCAGTACATATGTTCAAAGATCTGATCATAACTCACGTTTTACAAAACTTCACAAAGTGTGCGAGTACGGAATTTAAAGGAGACGAAATTTGTGATTTTTTACAAGTAGTCTTATCAGTTTTTATGGTGTATTTTACGAGATATGCTCTTAAACATTTGACTATACAATCTGATCAGAAAGTACAGATCTGCTATGTACTTTTATTTCGAATTTTTAAAATAGTAAATGAACTCCATTTTTCGTGAGGCTTAAAGATCTGGAAACTAGACTTCTTAAAATTGATTTTAGGCTCAAGAAACACTTGATTTTGTTAAGAAATGAGTCGTTTATCACGGATCTAAACCGATCTAAATTATTATCCAGTGGTTAAAGCTTTTATCCAATGGTTAATAGTATGTTCATACGATTTTAAGCAAGGTTTTGGACATAATCAGTGGTAAACGAGTTACTAGAATGTAAATATATGTGTTCCAAGTAAATTTAAAGAAAAAGGAAGGGTTTATACCAAGCAAAACCGTGGTCTAGAGCTGGAAAGGAAGGAGATGTGCTGCTGCTGTTCGGTTTGTGTTCTTCTCGGTTCTTCTTGCCCAAAATGATGGATGATGATGCTAGATGAGTAAAGGAACGATTTGGTGGTTCTTGGATGAGGTAGTTGAAGGTGATTTTTCTTTAGTTTCAGCTGGAATTCGTGAATGGAGGGAGGAATTGGGAGAAGATGTGGTGGTGGTTATGTGTTAATGAAAGAGGATTAGAAGATAATGTGGTTTATATATGGAGATGGGCTAGGGTTAAGCCCTTTGGGCCGTTTTAGGCTGGTTCCAGCTGGTGTGGGCCGAGCACGGGCCTGGCCCATTCGTGGTTTGGGCTCGTGTGTTGATTTCTCGAGTCGGGTTATGTTCGTTAGTCGTTAAAATGTTAATCGTGTGTTTTATAATTTAAGTTTGATCGTTTGATTTCTTCGTGAACATTCTTAGTATGTAAGTGATATTTAGATGACCAAATATTTTTAGAATACTTATTTTAAGTCCCCAAAATATATTTGGGCTTCGTTCAGGAGTCGGGCTCGATTCGCACGTTTTGTCGGTTACTTTACGTTTTAAACCAAACGTGTAAGTTTTTCGCGTATATTATTATAAAATAATAGTGCCAAGTATATAATGACTATTTTATCATAGAAATAGATTTACGAGTCATATGAAAAGGTTCACCAACGGCCAGGTGTTTCGGATTCCATCTGAGCAAATCGCGTAATATCAGTTTATTACGTACGGGTGTATATTCAATATACGTTATATTACAAGTACTTAGTCCTATTACATACTAAATACAAGTAATTACAAGCAAAGATTTGGGTAATTTAATACGCCTAAGTACGGGTTGTCACATTCTCCCCTTGTTAAAGAAATTTCGTCCCGAAATTAAGTTGTAGTAGGGGTCTGAGTGGGGGTCCGAGAAGAGGTGTGGGTATTTCTCGCGAATCTGATCTTCTCGTTCCCAGGTGAATTCAGGGCCACGCCTAGAATTCCAACGGATTTTAACAATGGGAATGCGACTCTGTTTCAAATGTTTGACCTCTCGGTCCATGACTTCAACGGGTTCCTCGACGAAATGGAGTTTATCATCGATACGGATTTCGTCGAGCGGTATAATCAGTGTCTCATCAGACAGGCATTTCTTAAGGTTAGAAATGTGGAATGTGCTATGCACGCTGCTAAGCTCAGCAGGAAGTTGTAGGCGATATGCCACGGGACCAATGCTTTCAAGGATTTCAAATGGTCCGATGTATCCGGGATTTAATTTCCCGCGTTTACCGAAACGAATGACACCTTTCCAAGGTGACACTTTAAGTAACACTTTGTCTCCGACCTCAAACTCGAGGTGTTTGCGTCTCACGTCAGCATAACTTTTCTGACGATCACGTGCGGCTTTCAGCCGGTTTTGAATGTTTACTATTTTCTCGGTTGTCTCGTGAATGATTTCAGGACCGGTGAGTTGGCTATCTCCCACCTCGGTCCAACAGATAGGTGAACGACATTTTCGTCCGTAGAGTGCCTCAAAAGGCGCAGCCTTAATGCTGGTATGATAACTGTTGTTGTACGAAAACTCGCACAATGGTAAGTGGTTTTCCCATGAGGTACCGAAGTCAACTACGCAGGCTCGTAGCATGTCCTCAAGTGTTTGAATAGTTCATTCGCTTTGGTCATCGGTTTGCGGGTGATAGGCTGTACTCATATCCAAAAGAGTACCAAGAGATTTCTGTAAAGACTGCCAAAAGCGAGAAGTGAAGAGGCTATCTCTATCAGAGATAATTGAGATGGGAACGCCGTGTCTAGATACAACCTCTTTCAGATAGATTCGGGGTAGACTTCCATTTTGTCGGTTTCCTTGATCGCAAGGAAGTGAGCAGATTTGGTGAGTCGATCTACGATCACCCAAATGGTATCGCAACCGCTTGGTGTTTTTGGTAATTTGGTAATGAAGTCCATGGAAATTTGTTCCCATTTCCATTGTGGTATCTCATGTTGTTGTAACAACCCCGAGGGTTTCTGGTATTCGGCTTTAACTTTCGAGCAGGTAAGACACTTGCTAACATATGTAGCAATGTCGGCTTTCATGTTGGGCCACCAATACAATTCTTTGATTCCGTGATACATCTTGTCAGCTCCAGGATGTATCGAATATCTAGATTTGTGATCTTCGTCCATCACTAAAGCTCGTAGGTTTCCAAAATTTGGTAACCAGATTCTGTTCGAGAAGTATTTGGCCCAGTCAGGTTTGGTTTCGAATTGTTTGTCCATGCCTCGCAAGGCCTCGTTTTTCACGTTTTCATCTTTGAGTGCTTCGAGTTGAGCGGCAATAATTTGAGTAGTGAGGTGGTTATGGATGGTCATACCGAGTGCTCGAACTCGAAGTGGTTTCGCTCGTTCCTTTCGGCTGAGGGCATCTGCAACAACGTTTGCCTTCCCTGGATGATAGCGAATCTCGCAATCGTAATCGGTAAGCAACTCGACCCATCGACGTTGCCTCATGTTTAGATCCTTTTGATCGAAGATCTGTTGGAGACTTTTGTGGTCGGTGAAGATAGTACACTTGGTACCGTATAGGTAGTGTCTCCAGATTTTGAGAGCGAATACAATGGCTCCTAGTTCTAGATCATGAGTCGTGTAATTCTTTTCGTGTATTTACAGTTGGCGAGAGGCGTAAGCAATAACTTTGTCTCGTTGCATCAGAACGCAACCGAGACCTTGGTGTGAAACATCACAGTATACCACGAAGTCATCGTTACCTTCGGGTAAGGACAAGATTGGTGCACTGCAGAGTTTCTGTTTCAGGAGTTGGAAAGCTGACTCTTGTTTGTCAGTCCAATCGAATTGTTTTTCTTTCTGGGTCAAGATAGTCAAGGGTTGAGCTATCTTTGAGAAATTTTCGATGAATCGGCGATAGTATCCAGCGAGGCCTAAGAATTGACGAACTTCAGTTGGTGTGGTAGGTGCTTGCCAGCACTTGATTGCCTCGATCTTTGCTGGATCTACGTGAATACCTTGGCTGTCGATGAAGTGACCTAGGAATTGTACGGTACGGATCCAGAATTCGCATTTAGAAAATTTGGCATATAGTTCTTCCTTTTTGAGCAATTCGAGAATGGTTTTCAAATGTTGTTTGTGTTCTGCCTCGTTATGGGAGTAAATCAGGATATCGTCAATAAACACGATGACAACTTGTCAAGATAAGGTTTGCACACTCGATTCATAAGGTCCATGAATACAGCCGGTGCGTTGGTTAAGCCAAAAGGCATAACCTGGAATTCGCAATGTCCGTAACGAGTTCGGAAAGCGGTTTTCGGAATATCCTCGTCTCGAACTCTCAGTTGGTGATAACCTGAACGTAGGTCGATTTTCGAATAAAAGCTTGACCCTTGAAGTTGGTCAAATAAGTCATCGATTCGGGGAAGTGGTTATCGATTCTTCACAGTGAGTTTGTTCAGTTCACGGTAATCGATACACATTCTGAAAGATCCGTCTTTCTTTTTCATGAAAAGGACCGGAGCTCCCCAAGGTGAGGAACTTGGTCGTATGAATCCCTTGTCCAAGAGTTCCTGTAATTGGGTAGACAACTCCTGCAACTCGGAAGGGGCTAATCGATAAGGGACTCGTGCCACGAGTGCAGCGCCGGGCACAAGATCGATTTGGAATTCGACTTGTCTGGGCGGTGGAAGACCAGACAAATCTTCAGGAAAGACTTCAGGGAAGTCTCGAACAATAGGCACATCCTCAAGTCGCTTCTCCTCCGACTTCTTCTCTGTTACGTGTGTGAGGATTGCCTGATATCCTTTTCTCAGGTATTTTCGGGTTTTCATGCAAGATATGATGTTTATTCTCGTCCCACCGGTCTCCCCTTGTATGATCAAAGTTCCACCGGTGACGAGAGGAATACGAACGAGTTTCTCGTAGCAAACGATTTCGGCGCGGTGTGAGGTTGATGGGGAAAAGTTCGTTGCAAGCACATCTTGCATTATAAATTAGTTGGAAATCAAATCACTGATTTAAAAGTAGACATAACAAGGTCTAAGTTGTGTTTAAAAGTAGTCAATTCATGGCCATTTCGTTGTTCAAATTGTAGTCAAAACGTTACAGAGTAGGCGTTTACAAAGTAGTCTAATCCTGGGTAAGTAGTTGTTAAAACAGTTGGTAAACTCTTTTATAGATATGTCGTTGCAGGTATAAATAGTGTTAAAACTTTGACCAAACGATATGTTTTGTATAAATGAGTTTATACATTTATGATTTTGAAAGTTTTATATAATATTTCGTGGAGGGGTTGTTGTAAAATCTTGTTGAAAATCTTACCGGGAAGTCTGTTTGAAATCTCATAGTCTGTTGAAAGGTTTTAGTCAATCAAAATACGTTGGAAACGCTTGACAACACTTTGAAATTCTGTTTAATAAAAGAATTTGTTGAAAATCAGAAGTTGTGGAAAAATTTCTGGGTATATGTCCGAGATAATTCGATGAAAGCTCGAGTTAGTAATATTACGTTGGAATCAACCGAAGCGCAAGGTTAATAGATTCATAGATTAAAAGATTAATAGATTACATGACTGATGTTTACAAAATATGCCTGACATTGTTACATCCGGAAGGAATATAGATGTCTCTTTCTACATACCCATCGGGATAGGGGTTCTTAGCGCAAGATGGCATAGACAAAATTCCATCTTACAAAATGGTCCTAGTAAATCATCGAGTTAACGATTTTCTGTTGTTCGAGTAGTCCCTTTACTCCGAATCTATTCTAGGTTTAGGTCGTGGGGGTAATAACGTGCTTCAAGCATATCCCTGTATCGTAGGGACGTAGGGTAGGTCAAGGTGTCCTCGGTTGGTCTTTTGCATATTCGTTTGATCCATGTTTTTGTCCTTCGTTTTAGGTTAGTAGCCACTTTCTTCCAATAGAGAATCTTATCCTTGATTCGTACGGGAACAGGCCTTTTCAGGATTCTCAGCTCTTGCTCATAGGCCTTGCATCTGGTCTTGAGCTCCCAATTCCGATTATCTAAGTTTTCTGCCTGATCCCTTGCTCTCTCGTATTCTTCAACATTAATTATTCCGAAATTTTGATTCTCGTTTTCCTCCATTACGATTCCTCCCATTGGTGCTATCTCTTCATCGAGATGTGTGTACTGAATTTGATGCTCACATATTAGGTCGTCATCTGACGAGTAGTCATCCATAGTGGAGCTTGCCATCTTCTTCGAGAGAAAGTTCTATTAAGACAGTGAATTAATAACAAGAGGGTTTAGTGAGTATCGTAAATTCGAAAGGTAGTCATAACAATGACCGAGTAGTGTTCTCAAAGTAGTCAATCATGACTATGTTATTGTTTCGAAGTGAACAAAGGTTTGGTAAAGATGTTTGGTAAAGATAGTGGGTAGCCTCGTATTTGCAGGTAACCCTTGCAGTAGTGATTAAGATGATCACTTCGTTGTTGGAATAGTTTTTGTTCAGAGTGGTTAAGGTCTCAAATCAAGTTACACGCAGGTCGTTGGAATCCATCCAATTGTTGGAACGACATTTCCGATATGTATGCGTTGCGGTTGACCAAGTTCACTGGCGGACCTCTGTATGACGACGGGTCCTAGTGGGTGGAGTGTCAGTAGTAGTGGTATGAATAGCGTAAAGTCTAGTTCGAGGTGGTCTAGCGTTTCTCATAGCCGTACGTATCGTACGCGATCTCGAAAGATGAGAGTGATAGGAAGTGTGCGAAGCAGCATCTTCCTCGTGATTATGGGACGGTACAGCGGAAAGTGTTGTCATGTCTTTGTGGCAAGAGCGTTAGTGTGTGAGGCCTATATATGTATATATATACGTATATCACACAATAGCCTAGTGTGTCTAGCACAAACAAGTTTGGTCCGTTTCACTCGTAGTCAGAGTCTACTAATGTATTCCTATTCAATGTGACCCCTTTCAGGCCTTTCACCGATCCCTCTTTAATTATACATAGTTGATCAGGCTATGTTAAATTAAAGCTGATTGATGAAATTCCTGAACCAGTCACACCTAATAAGGAAATACTGCCTAACGGTCATAGTCTAGGCCCACTAATGCAACCTAGTTCGCTATAACCTTAGGCTCTGATACCAATCTGTAACACCCCCAAATTTAGTGATTTGCGGAAGCATACTCGGGTGTTACTAATCAATATACAAAGCACAAGATATACAGCAAACGACCTCTAAATGAGACGTTTGTAAAATAGTTACATTCCATGATTAAATCGTTTGAAAACATACTGTTTTCGTTACAAAAGTATAGTAGCCTAGAGTCCGCGTATGTAGCGGGAGGTTCTATTACATAACCGTAATATACAAAAGATAATGCTAAAGAATCTCCTTTAAATGCAGTTTGGAAATCATGCGACTCTAGCTAGTAATCCTGGAGTAATCCTACTCCGTACGTGTACCTGAGAATACATGCTAAAAAGGGTCAACCAAAAGGTTGGTAAATCTCACAGGTTTGTAAGTAAGTAAACAGTTTGAACACAAGATTTATCAGTAGTTCCCGCAAGCGAAATCAGGTATTTGCAACCAAGCAAATAGTAAGTAATTATGTATATACCGTTGCCATGAGGCTCATAGTCGAAGCTTAACCCGTAAATCAGTGGTACAGCCAAGTACCGTAAGTTGCCCCCGCGAGTGCCCAATCCAAACACTCGTACGAAACAAATATAAGTCGCCCGTTTCTACAGAACGGTTCGTGGTAGCGCTACTACCCCGGGCGGGGAGGGTCAGTCCCTAATGGATCCATTAACTAATATTCGCACTTAAGTCCATAACTAACGAAACTATGATGGAGGGACTTCAGTGGATTAGTAAGTAACTCATGCAAGCCCGTATATGAAAAGTAAGTAATTTAGCACTTGTGTTCAAGAAAACAGTTAAGCAATGTATCTCACCCCAATAGTAAAACAGTAAAAGTGGGGCTGTAAGACTCACCTGAGTCAAGTAAGCAAGCTACGTTTGCAGGTCAAACGAGTATCCGAAAGTAAATCAGCTAGTGGGTTCTCCGAACCCGCAACCTTCTAATGCCCTAAGCATATAAGGTTGTATGTATAAGTGAATGTCTCAAAAGACCATTCATGCTAGTTGTCCACTCAACTAGTTATGTCCAAGTAGTTATTCGTTTGTTTAATTAAAAACGTTTGTGGCCCGCTGGTGAAGTTTAGGTATGTAATAATAATTCCAGAAGACATCATTATTAGGTTTCGTATTGTTTCATCGTATACTTTCGTAAGTATATGTTTTATAAGTACGAGTAATGTCGTATATTGTTTGGTTGTTACGCGAGTCCAATACTTGGTAGTTAAATGTTTTTAAATATTCTGAGAATTGCGACGGAAGTTCGCTGTCGCAATAAGTTGCGACGGGATAGCTTACGTCGCAAATCGAAGTTAACGTCGCATAGGTTGCGACGGAAAGGTTAACGTCGCAATTTGAGGTTTGACGTCGCAAAAGTTGCGACGGAAGGGGTGACGTCGCAAGTTGAAGTTTAACGTCGCAAAAGTTGCGACGGAAGGGGTGACGTCGCAAGTGACGTCGCAAATGTTGCGACGGGGGAGGTTACGTCGCAAAAGTTGCGACGAGAGAGGTCACGTCGCAAATGACGTCGCAAAAGTTGCGACGGGGGAGGTTACGTCGCAAGTGATGTCGCAAAACGGGCCGAGAGGCTTTTCAAGTTTTTGGTCCAAAGTTAAAAATGCTCGGTTTGACCCGAAACTTTGACACAATCTTAAACAAGGTGAAATATGAGCAAATTATGAGTTTCATGGTCATTTGAACTTCACAAGTGTCATTTTTAAACCGAAAATGAAATTATCCTTATACGTTCATATATCCCAGATTTTGACGACTTTGGCCAAGTGTTTTACCCAATAAAACGGCAACATCAGATTCCAAGAAATTTATATATTATTCTCCTATGATTCTTGTTTCTAAAACATATTTTTGTGAACTCTAAAACCAAACACAACTCGAGAAATAAAATTGCAAAGGGACGTAGGTCCAGCAGCTATATTTTCAGTACATATGTTCAAAGATCTGATCATAACTCACGTTTTACAAAACTTCACAAAGTGTGCGAGTAGGGAATTTAAAGGAGACGAAATTTGTGATCTTTTACAAGTAGTCTTATCAGTTTTTATGGTGTATTTTACGAGATATGCCCTTAAACATTTGACTATACAATCTGATCAGAAAGTACAGATCTGCTATGTACTTTTATTTCGAATTTTTAAAATAGTAAATGAACTCCATTTTTCGTGAGGCTTAAAGATCTGGAAACTAGACTTCTTAAAATTGATTTTAGGCTCAAGAAACACTTGATTTTGTTAAGAAATGAGTCGTTTATCACGGATCTAAACCGATCTAAATTATTGTCCAGTGGTTAAAGCTTTTATCCAATGGTTAATAGTATGTTCATACGATTTTAAGCAAGGTTTTGGACATAATCAGTGGTAAACGAGTTACTAGAATGTAAATATATGTGTTCCAAGTAAATTTAAAGAAAAAGGAAGGGTTTATACCAAGCAAAACCGTGGTCTAGAGCTGGAAAGGAAGGAGATGTGCTGCTGCTGTTCGGTTTGTGTTCTTCTCGGTTCTTCTTGCCCAAAATGATGGATGATGATGCTAGATGAGTAAAGGAACGATTTGGTGGTTCTTGGATGAGGTAGTTGAAGGTGATTTTGCTTTAGTTTCAGCTGGAATTCGTGAATGGAGGGAGGAATTGGGAGAAGATGTGGTGGTGGTTATGTGTTAATGAAAGAGGATTAGAAGATAATGTGGTTTATATATGGAGATGGGCTAGGGTTAAGCCCTTTGGGCCGTTTTAGGCTGGTTCCAGCTGGTGTGGGCCGAGCACGGGCCTGGCCCATTCGTGGTTTGGGCTCGTGTGTTGATTTCTCGAGTCGGGTTATGTTCGTTAGTCGTTAAAATGTTAATCGTGTGTTTTATAATTTAAGTTTGATCGTTTGATTTCTTCGTGAACATTCTTAGTATGTAAGTGATATTTAGATGACCAAATATTTTTAGAATACTTATTTTAAGTCCCCAAAATATATTTGGGCTTCGTTCAGGAGTCGGGCTCGATTCGCACGTTTTGTCGGTTACTTTACGTTTTAAACCAAACGTGTAAGTTTTTCGCGTATATTATTATAAAATAATAGTGCCAAGTATATAATGACTATTTTATCATAGAAATAGATTTACGAGTCATATGAAAAGGTTCACCAACGGCCAGGTGTTTCGGATTCCATCCGAGCAAATCGCGTAATATCAGTTTATTACGTACGGTTGTATATTCAATATACGTTATATTACAAGTACTTAGTCATATTACATACTAAATACAAGTAATTACAAGCAAAGATTAGGGTAATTTAATACGCCTAAGTACGGGTTGTCACATGAGAGATATGCCCTTAGCCTGTCTCAGCAGTAATGCTGCTTCCTCACCTCCTTCCGAATCACTTGAAGAAATGATTAGAGAACTAGAGGACATACTTAGAAGTTAAACTTATAATTTGTCTAAATTCTCTACTGAACTACCAACATAAGCCCAAGAGAGTAGTGAGGAGAGTAGGAATCAAGCTGGAGCCAAATCTAGGATACAGAAAGTTGAGAGACGCACACACACCACATCTAGCACACCAGATACAGACTTACATTTTCATGAGTTCGGTTTCAATATCCCCTCAACTACCACACCAACCCAATCTTTTAAACCTTCAACTTCACCTATTCCCGACCTATCAACGTCAAATATCGATGGAGGGTTTGTTCTAGAAGAACTTTCCGAACCACTGCAACTCGAAACTTCTGGCCAGAGTGACGAGGATGACGAAGAGATCGAGATGGAAAGCCCGAATTTGGAGATTTACATAGAAGACTCGGCTTCACATGGACTGAAGGAATACATACCGACTCTGAGTAATGAACTCATTCAAACTGATATGGTTGAACACGTCCCACAACCAGTTGTGGTTGACTGTAGCCCAAAAATCTCTTTGATTGATTCACTTCCTGATCTAATCAACTCCACTAGTACCTTAGAGGAGATAAACACCCATGTATTTGATGATAATGTTGCTACAAGACTTTACCGTGCCTCTTCCACTGATTGGACATACCCTTACCATAGTCCACTTTAATCCCCTAGGTATGTAACAATACTTCCGCTTGTATCTACTGATGGATGCAAGGGAGCCCCCTAGATTTCCTAAGAAATAGGTTTGGAGTCAAGCTAGTGACTCGAACAAAAACAAGCGCTTCTCGGGAGGTAACCCGTGTCTAACATAGGATTATCAGTAGTAGTTAAAGTAGTTTAAGTAGTGAACTAACCCCAATAAGTAGAAATGAAACCCTAAAATGAATGTTCCAAGTTTTCTATCTTTATGAACAAAAATGGATGGTTTGCGAAATTACTTCGTTAAAAGTCAAAATTTTGTCAAACCTTAATACTTCCTACTCCCAGTCGTTTGGAATTTTTTCACCATTTTCTAAAAGTTCTTGTTACCCCTTTCACTCACAAAAATGGAAACCTACTAGGAGTTAGGAGCCTTAGTCATTCTAAACACCCACTGACATGTTTCGAGCATTTGAGGTACTTACATATATTATTGTGAACATACATGAGATACTAATGCTTAATCTGATAACATGATTTGTATGTCAATATGTGTATTATGCTCGAACTCGTTTAAAAATATGTGCTTTGGATATCTTTATACCTGGCTACCTGATTCAACTGATAATACTGGTATTTCCATGTCTGCTATTTGTGCTGCGGTGAAATTATAGGCAACTAACATTTTTTGTGTAAGATTAAAATCAAAGTCATACACTGGTTTGTTTCATCTACAAAGCACTCACTTTGATAGGTTCTTCGTAAACCAGTGAATTTATGATTTGAAGGATAATCACTTGTTTGTTAGATAATGTTTATTTGGTCTACTTGTAACAGACAGGGACTGACGCCTATGGATAAAGAATCTTTAAAGGTAATGGAAAGACGACAAGAGGAGCTTACAGTTCATTGAGTATGAGAATCTTTGGAGCATTGCTTTGCAGAGGACAAGTGATGACACTTCTAGATATGAAGATGATTTCTAGTTGTCTAAGACTAGTTCATCAAGTTGACCAACTCAATACTCATCATATGTGCCCACAAATTCCAAGTCCTATAGCTAAACCTTGCCACATAATGGAACCCTAAACCATCATCACCATATCCACCCACATTCACCCATCCATCCACCCCTTCACACATACAATCATCACCCTCAGGGACTATTCATACAAAGGAATAGATACAGGGACAATTTGGAAACTGGAGATCTCAGTCGATAAAAGAACAACATCAGATTCATCACATCAGTAGTCGACAAAAGATCTCGGGTCATAAAGATTCATGGTCATTGGATTCAACACTTTCAGATCATTAGGAGCAGTTGAGTTACAGCAGCGGCTCTTGAAGATTAGGATGTTTTTCCGTTAACCTCTATCCAACATTCGGTGTTTATTAGTTAATTATGCTTATGTCCGGAGGGCGACATCACTTCATTTTCTGCAATCTATCCTTTAGTTCTTAGATATTTTCGTAAGAAAACTGGTTGAGATTTTGAAGAAAGGTTATACTGTTGGAGCTCGAGTTCAATACATGAAGGCTGATGCCAACCAAGTTCAGCAAACATTGGAGCTGACACAGTCAACCACTCAGATCCTCAGCTCACAGTCATAGGGGATTTCTGCGTTCCTTTCTCTAGTTTATCTATCTGTTTTTGCAAGATTATATCGACCTATATCCCATTCCAAACACTAAGAGTGGGATCCTTAGAAACCACAAAATACTAGGAGGTATTTTCCATAATTAGTAGAAATTCTAAGTGTGGGATACTTTGACAAGAGGTGTTCAATACATAGATTCGAACATTAGGGACAATGTTCCTCTAAGTGTGGGATATACGGTCTGCAACCGCAAGTTTGACCTCTTGTCCGTAAAATAAACAATATTTTCATTAAAAGGCTAAAAATGAAGAAGTTTTCAAAAATTTTGATTCAAAAGCAACATTCTTTAGAACCTCTATTTTCCGAAAATATAAATTACAGAAAAAATTGAGTTTTAACAAAGAAACAAAACGGTTCTCTTAGAATAAGATACGGACGAAAAAGGCAACACATGGTTAGGCACACAATGACCAAAATATTCGATTCGTGAGGTTTGAGCCCATATTGAGCATTCATCTTTAAAATGCTTCACTTTTCGTTTCATGTGTGTGCCGATGTATGCATTTGAATTAGAACTTGCTCTTGCAATACATTTCGAGATCACACCAATGAGTGCCATACGTGGCATAGGTACAACCTATCTCGATACTTTCTAAGGAATCCCAACACCCTCTTACCACCGAATATTCACTCACTCATCACACCCACCAACCAACCAAAACCTCCATTTTGTACCTTCATCCCGAAACCACGGAAGTCATGTCTTCCAAACTTTTCATAGACACTCTCAATTTCCCAAATTTCCACAAGAAAAGCCAACACAATTTCGCAACCCAATGCCAAAAGAAACCCTTCGGACCAGAAAAATATTCCTTGGTAAAACCGGCAGAAAAAGTAGAAAAATATACATGCCGGCACTACTCAAGAAAGTCCAGAAAAGGAAAAATTAAAACCCAAAAAGGATTGCAACATTAAGTCTTTTCAAATTTGAGAAATTCCAAAAGAGACTTTCTCGAAAAAATACCCTAGTTTCAAGAATATACGAGAAAAGAAAACTCAAAAATACTATCCTTCTTACTCACCATACACCTTCTTCATCTCTCCAAACCAAAAACCCGATTCCTTTTTAAGATGTCTTGAAAGATTAGTATCGTTCTCTTCCAAAGTGATGGAGATTTGATTCTTGATCAAGCCTATGACGTGAATGCTGCATGACTGGCTATCTGAGTGATTGACACTAGCAAGTAGGAAACCCTAAACACCCGAGTGATTTGAGTGACCCACTGCAAAGATTGCCTAGTCATGATTACCATCCAAGTTGCTTGAAGAAAGTATCAAATTCTATAAACCCTTAGTTTCTCATAAGAACTCTCTCATAACTGGAGCTTTATATTCTTTGGAAATAGTATTTCTAAAATATATGTGATTAGAATCCTTTCTAAAGGCCTTTTATGAATGAGTTTGCTTGAGGACAAGCAAAGTTCTAAGTGTGGGATACTTGATATCGCGTAAAAAGTCATGTTTTTACTACCGATATCTCTCTCATTCTGGAACGATTCTTGGCATTATAACTCAGATATAGCACAAATCAGTGACATTATGCCAAGATGGTCAAAACAAGGTTGCACGAGAAAAATCAAGCAAAACGGATGTAAAACGAAGATTCCACACACGTTTGAAGATTCAAGGCATAAAAACGAGATTTCAAGACTAAAGTGCCCTCCATCAACATCCATTATTTCCAAGATGTTCGTTTTCAAAATACGAATCCAACAAAAGAAGAATCAACCAAAACGGGTAAAAAATGAAGATTTCGCTCCCGCCGGAAGATCCAAATGATCCGTACGCAATATCTGGAGCTAGGGACCTCATCTTAGGGACTATCCTATGTAAAAATCTTCGTTTTTGAATTACGAATCCAACAAAAAAAGAATCAACTCAAACGGATGTATAACGAAGAAGATACGTGCGAATTAAGAAACGAAGCAAAATACAACGAACAGGGCGGGTACAAGGCCCCCACCGCCGGCCACAGGCCCCCAGCCGCCGGCTTCAGGCCCCCAGGCGCCGGCCACCCTGTACCCGCCTTGGTTTCCCTTTTTGGCAAGTTTCCGTACCTGGTGCGCCTACTTTTCGCGTTGTACAGTACCCGGTGCGCCTACTTTTCGCGTTGTACAGTACCCGGTGCACCCTTTTGGCTACCTTTTGCTAATGTGCACCCCTTGGTGCTAATGTGAGCCAAAGCTCTCCTATAAATAGAGGGCATGAGGTTTGATTTCAACTTGCACCATATGCATCTCCTTTCTTGCATATTTCTCTTTCTCTCTCTAGAATTCTCTCTCTATCACTACTCTTAGGAGTTAAAGGAGAATTATTCTTATAGTTAGTTCTTCTCTCTAGCACTACTCTTAGGAGTTAGAGGAGAACTAGAGAGAAGATTAGGGTCTCTCTACTTTCTCTCTCTAAGTTAATTTGGAGAGAGATAAGTATGAGATTAATTATGTAATAGTTAGTAGTAGCTAGCTTATCAATGTAACGCTTTGGATTATTCGGAAGTAATATAAGCATCGTTTGGCTCGCAATAATTACGGGTAATATCCTTCTTTTCTTTTATTAATTAATTGTAATGTTCTTGTTTGATGTTTATGATTTATTAATATTAGAAATGTCTATTGCCATAATATGCGAGTAGTTGCTTATATGTTTGCCATGATTTAGATAGTTATAATGGGATGAAATTAAATATTGTGAAGTAATGTGACGGCCCCTATTCGACTGTTCTCGGATATAGTGCTGGAAACGCTTTAGGCGGAGTACAAACGTACGGAAGTCTGAGAACGACCGAAGGTAGTTATATTGCGGACCAATACTTTAAATGTGCTAAATGAATTTCTATTTATAGTTTAATTGTAACATTATGAACGAATGATGGCATGTTTGGCCAACCGCTTATGACCAGACTACCCCAACTTATTCCGGTAGGGTAAAACCTGTTTATGTGACTATTTATTCAATAGACCATGCCATGATACGGACATCTCTGACGACCGAGATTGGGGAATAGGATTCGAGGGTAGTTGTTAGCCGATATGTTCAGTACATTTGGGAGAACTTCCGGTGCATTGTAATTGTTTGTGTTTACTATCCATGTGACATATCTTCTATCTGATTGCGGACAACTCTACGTTAGTTAGTTGATAGGATCGTAAAAACAACTCATTCCAACATAGTCTAAATTCATAAAACGAAACTTATATGAATGGGAATTATTATACTTTGTTATTGTTTAAATGTATGACACCAGACCTAATTCATGGAGTACCCTTTCCAGTTATCCACGTGACTACAACCTAGATATTAGGGAGTCCGGAACCTTAATTGTGGTAAGTAGTTATTTGTGCCTATGACATGCAATAAGTAAGACACAGTGAAACCACTCGTTGTATATATTAGATTTACATTTCTGCACTGCTTTACATTTAGTTAGTTTAGAGTGTCACCCTCACTGTCAATTACTCTCGACCGCATGTTAGACGTAAGAACCCGTGTGTAAAACCCCCGAAATTCACTGTTTTGCGGAAGCATAATTTGGGGTGTTACTAATCAAATATCACAGCACAAAGATAAAGTAAACGACATCTATATGCTACGTTTGTAAATTAGTTACATTCCATAGATATATTGTTTGAAAACTTAGTGTTTTCGTATACAAAAATGTAGTTTCCCTAGAGTCCGCGCGTGTAGCGGGAGATTCTATTACATAATCAAAATATACAAAAGATAATGCTAAGAATCTCCGTTAATGCAGTTGTGTTGAAATCATGCGACTCTAGCTAAAAATCCTGGAGTAATCCTACTCCATCCGAGTACCTGAGAAAACATGCTAAAAAGTGTCAACCAAAAGGTTGGTGAATCTCACAGGTTTGTAAGTAATATCAACTTTGAACACGAGATTTCATCAGTAATGCCCGCAGGCGTAAAATCAGCAATTTCAATCCAGAAATCGTAAACCAGTATTTGCAATCCCGCAAATGTAAGTAAGTAAGTTTATACCGTTGCCATGAGGCTCATAATCGAAGCTTAACCCGTAAGTAATAAGTTTGCTCCCGTGACATGCTCGTAGTTGAGCAAGCATCAGTAACGAATAAGTAGTCACCCGTTTCTACGTGTAAATCAGTACGTGGCAGCGCTACTGCCCCGGGTGGGGAGGGTCATTTCCCTAATGGATCCATTAACTAGTGTTCGCGCTTAAGTCCATAACTAACGATATATGATGGAGAGACTTCTGTTTGTAAGTAAACTCATGCAATTTCGTTTGGTATAGTAAACAGTTCTACTACTTGTGTTCGAAGAAAAGCAGTTGCATGTTTCTCCCCCAATAAGATAAAACAGTAAAAGTGGGGCCGTAAGACTCACCTGAGTCTTGTAGTAATCAGTTGCAATTAGCAAGTAGTAAGTAAAGCAAGTAGGTTCTCTGAACCCGTAACCTTCAAATGCCTAATCATATGAAGTTATGTAAGTATGCGTCTCACGAGACGTTTCGTTTAGTTGTACACAACTAGTATATCCAGTGTTTGTCCGTATGTTTGTAATTGATTGTTTGTTGGAAAACATGTTTGGCCCGTTGGTGACGGTTTGTAGCAAAAATTCTAAAATGTTGACTTTGCTACAGTAAATGTGCTACAGTGAATTGCTACAGTAAAATTTGACTTTTTGCTACAGTAACTTTGACTTTTCTATAGTGAAAATCCTTTAAAATTTCCAAGTTTTCTGTTTTCTACGACATAAGCTGCGACACAAGGATTTGTATGCGACACAAGGGTTGTGTCGCATGAAGGATGCGACACAAGAGCTCTGCGACACAGTGGTTGTGTCGCAAAAAGCTTGCGATGCTAATTCAATAGCGACAGAACGGTTGTGTCGTATTAAATACGACATAGTATGCGACATAGAGTGCGACACAATATTGTGTCGCAAAGGTTACGACACTAAAGGATTGGTACGACACAAGGTGCGACACAAACGGGTTTATGCGACATAGCATGCGACACAAGGCTTGTGTCGCATGTATGAACACCAGCCCAGAAACTTTCGGGTTTCAAGAATTTTCGACCAAAAACGCAAATCTAACCCATTTTTGAGCTATAAAATCGTGTATTCTTCATGTATTAGGTTATATCTAAGTTGTGTACACATCAAAACATCAAAACATTACACCAAATTGAATAGATCTAAGATTTTAGGAATTTCTTACTTTTGCAAATCGAGCTAAATGGAGGATGAATTGATGAAGAAGGTCTTGATATTCTTGCTCCACTCGTGATGGTGATTCCGAATATGTAATTTTCGTGGTCGAGATTTGATGTCGAAAATTTGGTGTGAATTGAGGTTGAGAGAGTTTGTGGTTTGTGTGTGTTTAGTTAGAATGAAAATGGAAAGGGAAATTGGGGTGGGGGTTTGGGTTCATATTTAACCAAACGTTTATATTTTTAAAACGTAACTGGAGTATTTAAGTAAAAATACTTTGAAATTAATAGTAAAACATTTTTCGAAATATTTAAATTATTAAGTCGCGTTTATTACGTTTTGTTGCGTTAGTTAAAATGTCGTCGCGATAATATATAAATAATGCTCGTTCGGTTGTGTATTTTATATAACAAAATACGTTCTAATTATTTAAGTAAATTTCTGTCACCAACGTCCAAATAAACTGTGTCGGACTCCGTCCTGTTAATTCGTACGATTCATCCAAATCGCGTAAGTACACACATATATATATATAAATCACCTTATATATATATATACAAATAGAGTCTGTAATTAGTCCTATTACATACTAATTACCACTAGTTACAAACAATTAGGCATAATTAATTATCCTAATTATGCAGGTGTTACATTCTCCCCTTGTTACAGAAATTTCGTCCCGAAATTAGCTTGAGTGCACGGACGGAGCGTTATCTGGGAAAAGATGTGGGTATTTCTGTCGTATTTGGTCTTCCCATTCCCAGGTGAACTCAGGGCCGCGCCTAGAATTCCACCTGACCTTTACGATGGGAATACGACTCTGTTTCAATCGTTTGACCTCACGGTCCATGATTTCCATAGGTTCCTCGACAAAATGAAGTTTATCATCGATTTGAATTTCGTCGAGCGGTATAATCAGTGTCTCGTCAGACAGACATTTCTTCAAGTTAGAAATGTGGAATGTGTTGTGTACGCTGCTAAGTTCAGCAGGAAGTTGCAGGCGGTATGCCACTGGACCAATCCTTTCCAGGATTTCGAATGGTCCGATGTATCTAGGATTTAGTTTGCCTCGCTTTCCAAATCGAATGACACCCTTCCACGGTGCCACTTTGAGAAGTACCTTATCCCCTACCTGGAACTCAAGGTGTTTGCGTCTCACGTCAGCATAGCTTTTCTGACGATCACGTGCGGCTTTCAACCGGTTTTGAATACCAACGATTTTCTCAGTAGTTTCTTGAATGATATCTGGACCCGTGAGTTGGGAATCTCCTAACTCAGTCCAACAGATAGGTGATCGGCATTTATGCCCGTAAAGTGCCTCGAAGGGTGCAGCCTTTATGCTGGTATGGTAACTGTTGTTGTACGAGAACTCGCACAACGGTAAGTGATTTTCCCAAGAAGTACCGAAGTCAACTACGCAGGCTCGTAGCATATCCTCCAGTGTTTGAATAGTTCGCTCGCTTTGGCCATCGGTTTGCGGGTGATAAGCAGTACTCATATCCAGACGAGTACCAAGAGATTTCTGTAATGATTGCCAAAAGTTAGAAGTAAAAAGGCTGTCCCTATCCGAGATGATCGAGATAGGTACACCGTGTCGCGAGATGATTTCTTTGATGTAGATGCGAGTCAGAAGCTCCATCTTGTCGGTTTCTTTGATGGCCAGAAAATGAGCAGATTTCGTGAGACGGTCCACGATCACCCAAATGGTATCGCAACCATTCGAAGTTTTTGGTAGTTTGGTAATAAAGTCCATGGAAATCTGTTCCCATTTCCATTGCGGAATTTCAGGTTGTTGGAGCAACCCCGAGGGTCTTTGGTGTTCGGCCTTGACTTTGGAACAGGTTAGGCATTTACTGACGTACAAGGCGATGTCAGCTTTCATGTTAGGCCACCAATACAACCCTTTGACGTCATGATACATCTTATCAGAACCAGGATGTATAGAGTATCGAGATTTGTGAGCTTCAGCCATCACCAAATCTCGCAAGTTTCCGAATTTGGGTAACCACACCCGGTTAGAGAAGTATCGAGTTCCATCGGGTTTGATTTCGAATTGTTTATCCAAGCCTCGCAAGGCTTCATTTATCAAGTTTTCATCGTTGAGTGCTTCAAGTTGAGCGGTAAGGATTTGAGCAGGGAGCTCGTTAAGAATTGTCATAGAAAGTGCTCGGACTCGAAGGGGTTTCGCTAGTTCCTTTCGGCTTAAGGCATCGGCAACTACGTTAGCCTTGCCCGGATGGTATTTGATCTCGCAGTCATAGTCACTAAGTAACTCAACCCAGCGACGTTGTCTCATGTTTAGATCTTTCTGATCGAATATGTGTTGGAGACTTTTGTGATCGGTAAAGATGGTGCTTTTCGTACCGTAGAGATAATGTCTCCAGATTTTCAATGCGAAGACCACAACACCTAACTCGAGGTCGTGGGTCGTATAGTTTTTTCTCGTGAATTTTTAGTTGTCGTGAGGCATAGGCAATGACTTTTTCCCGTTGCATCAACACACAACCAAGTCCTTGATGTGAGGCGTCGCAGTAAACTACGAAATCGTCGGTGCCCTCGGGTAAGGATAAGATTGGTGTACTGCAAAGTTTGTTTTTCAATAGCTGGAAGGCTGACTCTGGTTTATCAGTCCAATCGAACTTCTTATCTTTCTGAGTCAGCGTGGTTAGGGGAACAGCTATTCTTGAAAAGTTTTCGATGAATCGGCGGTAGTAACCAGCAAGACCTAAGAATTGTCTCACTTCGGTTGGAGTGGTCGGTGACTCCCAGCCCTTGATTGCTTCAATCTTGGCGGGATCAACATGAATTCCTTGGCTGTCAATCACGTGCCCGAGGAATTGAACGGTTCGAATCCAGAACTCACACTTAGAGAATTTGGCATATAACTCTTCGTGTTTCAGGAGTCTTAGAATGGTTTTCAGATGTTGAGCATGTTCCTGCTCGTTGCGAGAGTAAATCAAGATATCATCGATGAACACAATGACGAATTTGTCAAGATATGGTTTGCACACCCGATTCATAAGGTCCATGAATACGGCCGGTGCGTTGGTCAACCCGAATGGCATCACTTGGAATTCGTAATGCCCATAACGAGTTCAGAAAGCTGTCTTTGGGATATCATTGTCACGGACTCGGAGTTGATGATAACCCGACCGTAGATCAATCTTTGAGTAAACACTCGATCCCTGGAGTTGGTCAAATAGGTCATCGATTCTGGGAAGTGGATACCGATTCTTTATGGTTAGCTTATTCAGCTCTCGGTAATCGATACACATGCGGAAAGATCCATCTTTCTTTTTCACGAATAAGACCGGAGCTCCCCAAGGCGAGGAACTTGGTCGAATGAATCCTCTGTCCAGGAGTTCCTGTAGTTGGTTAGACAACTCCTGCATTTCGGATGGTGCTAAACGGTAAGGGGCTCGTGCCACGGGTGCAGCTCCAGGCACAAGTTCGATTTGAAATTCAACTTGTCTAGGTGGCGGAAGTCCGGGCAAGTCTTCAGGAAAGACTTCCGGGAAATCCCGCACGATCGGAACATCCTCAAGTCGCTTCTCCTCCGACTTCTTCTCCGTTACATGTGCGAGGATGGCTTGATACCCTTTTGGTAGATATTTTCTCGTTTTCAGACAGGATACAATATTCAGATTCCGTCTACCGGTCTCCCCTTGTAGGACTAAGGTTCCACCGGAGACAAGAGGTATGCGAACGAGTTTGTCATGACAGATGATTTCAGCTCGGTGCCTGGATAACCAATCCATACCGACAATAATATCGAAGCTGCCGATCTCGACAGGGATTAAATCAATGGAAAACGTTTCGTTCGTGAGGTTAAGTGTACAGTTGTGTATGATGCTATCAGTTTCAATCAGTTTGCCGTTAGCTAATTCTACAATGTATTTAGCATCTAAGGCAGTGGGAGTAATATCAAGTAAAGGGCTAAATTTATCAGAAATGAAGCTTCTATCGGCACCGGTATCAAATAACACAGAAGCAGTAAGGTCGTTGAGAAGGAACGTACCCGTCACGACATTCGGGTCTTGTCTGGCTTCCCCAGCCTTGATAACGAAAGATCTGCCGCGAGCAGGGTTGTTGTTGTTTTTCAGCTTTGGGCAATCTTTCTTGAAGTGCCCTGAATTTCCGCACCCAAAGCAGGCCTTTGGTGCATTGGTGTTGGGGGTAGAAATGTTGGTTCGGCAATCCTTGGCTAGATGCCCGAACCGTTTGCAGTTGGAGCAAGGGCAAGAACCGTCATGATGGCGGCTGCATTTGGAACAGTAAGGCTTGTTCCCGCTGTACCCTTTCTTTTCCGAAGTCCCCGATGAATAAGCCTTAATGTACTCAGGCTTTTTGTTGGAGGTTTGGTTGGATGAGTTGGGGTTTCCTTCCCACTTGCGTTTGTTGTTTGCAGATGGGGTTGAGGTGGTGCCACGGCGGACAGAATTTGCCGTTAGTTCATGGGCCATACGGATGGCGCTCTGAATAGTACCCGGTTTGGATGAAGTCACCAGGTCTTGGAGTCTCTCAGGAAGACCATCAACGAATTTCTCGATCCTCTTGTACTCAGGATCGACCATGGTTGGGCACAGGAGTGCCAGTTGGTGGAAACGGTTAGTGTATCCGATGATATCATCACCCTGCATTTTGTGGTTCCAGAACTCCATTTCCAGCTGTTTCAATTCATCCCTGGGGCAGTACTCGCCCCTCAACATCTCTTTCAACTCCTCCCACGGGAGTTGGTAAGCAGTAGCAACACTCATAGTCTGGGCATAAGTGTTCCACCAGGTGAGTGCGGTGTCAGTAAAAGTACTAACGGAGAACTTAACTTTGTCTCCCTCCGCACAGTTGCAGATCAGAAATACAGACTCAACTTTCTCGATCCAGCGTACTAGACCGATAGCTCCTTCAGTACCTGCAAAGTTTAGCGGTTTGCAGTTCTGAAAGTCCTTGTAAGAACAAGGTTTAGCAGCAGCAGGGGTTTCAGCGGCATCGCTGTTTTGTGGAGTATTCCGTGCCAAGGCTTCAGTAACAGCCTGGGTTATAAGGGAGGTAATCTGGGCATCGGTATATGGTCTTGTCTTTGGCGGCATGATTCTTCAATAAAAGAAATGAAGATACATGAGATTTTGTAGGAATTTGTAATTGTCACAGATGTACATGTATAAAAAAACAGTAATACATAACATCAACATGGAAAATGACAATTTAGGTGAGTTGAAATAACAAGAAATATTTGATGGATAATGCGAGTTCAAAGGTTACATCCTACAAAGATATTACAAAAGGTGTCGGGAATTGTTACATCCGACTAGTTTATAGAATAGTGGTAGATAGTCATTAGATTACGAGACAAAGACTACACTAGTCTTAATGTAGATTAATATGTTCCATCAGCGTGAAAAGGCGGTCCACGGTTTCTGCCAGCCTGTTGGTTTGCCTGGCATTGTCTTCAACCAAGGCCAGTCGTTGTGCTAGTACACGAGAGTGATCCTCAGTCTCCTGTGAACGTTGCTCACATTCCTCTAGTCGGTTTCTTACAAGTTCATCCGCACCTAATTCGGCGGTCATTGTATCCTGGATTATGCTTACAGAGAGGCCGGTATCTTCTTGTTCTCGCTGGAGTTGTGATATGTGGTCAAGAGCTTGACGAAGCAGGTAGGTCATTCGGTGTTGTTCCAGTTCAAGATTTTCGAGTCTTTGTTCCTGACGGCGGAATTGCGTAGCCAATACTGGCAACATGAGATGTGCCGAGTTCTGAGAGTTATGTACAGGATAAGGGCTGTTTCGAGGCGACCTTGTGTTCCTCCTGGCTACTCGTGGGTTCCGTGACCCATGTGAGTGAGAGTGTGACGGATTAGGTGGTATGTTTGCCATTCCTGTGGCAGAGTGTAAGTAAGACGAGGCTAATATATATACATATATCATATCCAGCCTAGTGTCTAGCACGTATCAAGTAATGGTCCAGTTCTCTCGTGGTCAGAGTCAACTAACGTATCCCCGTTCAACATATTCATTTCAGACCTTACATCATCTTTCCTTAATTGTACATAGTTGATCAGGCTATGTTAAATTAAAGTCGTATGCTGTAATTCCTGAACCAGTCATGTCTAATAAGAGAATACTGCCTAACGGTCATAGTCTAGGCCCACTAAATGCAACCTAGTTCACTATAACCTGGCTCTGATACCAATCTGTAACACCCCCGAAATTCACTGTTTTGCGGAAGCATAATTTGGGGTGTTACTAATCAAATATCACAGCACAAAGATAAAGTAAACGACATCTATATGCTACGTTTGTAAATTAGTTACATTCCATAGATATATTGTTTGAAAACTTAGTGTTTTCGTATACAAAAATGTAGTTTCCCTAGAGTCCGCGCGTGTAGCGGGAGATTCTATTACATAATCAAAATATACAAAAGATAATGCTAAGAATCTCCGTTAATGCAGTTGTGTTGAAATCATGCGACTCTAGCTAAAAATCCTGGAGTAATCCTACTCCATCCGAGTACCTGAGAAAACATGCTAAAAAGTGTCAACCAAAAGGTTGGTGAATCTCACAGGTTTGTAAGTAATATCAGCTTTGAACACGAGATTTCATCAGTAATGCCCGCAGGCGTAAAATCAGCAATTTCAATCCAGAAATCGTAAACCAGTATTTGCAATCCCGCAAATGTAAGTAAGTAAGTTTATACCGTTGCCATGAGGCTCATAATCGAAGCTAACCCGTAAGTAATAAGTTTGCTCCCGTGACATGCTCGTAGTTGAGCAAGCATCAGTAACGAATAAGTAGTCACCCGTTTCTACGTGTAAATCAGTACGTGGCAGCGCTACTGCCCCGGGTGGGGAGGGTCATTTCCCTAATGGATCCATTAACTAGTGTTCGCGCTTAAGTCCATAACTAACGATATATGATGGAGAGACTTCTGTTTGTAAGTAAACTCATGCAATTTCATTTGGTATAGTAAACAGTTCTAGTACTTGTGTTCAAAGAAAAGCAGTTGCATGTTTCTCCCCCAATAAGATAAAACAGTAAAAGTGGGGCCGTAAGACTCACCTGAGTCTTGTAGTAATCAGTTGCAATTAGCAAGTAGTAAGTAAAGCAAGTAGGTTCTCTGAACCCGTAACCTTCAAATGCCTAATCATATGAAGTTATGTAAGTATGCGTCTCACGAGACGTTTCGTTTAGTTGTACACAACTAGTATATCCAGTGTTTGTCCGTATGTTTGTAATTGTTTGTTTGTTGGAAAACATGTTTGGCCCGTTGGTGACGGTTTGTAGCAAAAATTCTAAAATGTTGACTTTGCTACAGTAAATGTGCTACAGTAACTTTGACTTTTACATAGTGAAAATCCTTTAAAATTTCCAAGTTTTCTGTTTTCTACGACATAAGCTGCGACACAAGGATTTATATGCGACACAAGGGTTGTGTCGCATGAAGGATGCGACACAAGAGCTCTGCGACACAGTGGTTGTGTCGCAAAAAGCTTGCGATGTTAATTCAATAGCGACAGAACGGTTGTGTCGTATTAAATACGACATAGTATGCGACATAGAGTGCGACACAATATTGTGTCGCAAAGGTTACGACACTAAAGGATTGGTACGACACAAGGTACGACACAAATGGGTTTATGCGACACAGCATGCGACACAAGGCTTGTGTCGCATGTATGAACACCAGCCCAGAAACTTTCGGGTTTCAAGAATTTTCGACCAAAAACGCAAATCTAACCCATTTTTGAGCTATAAAATCGTGTATTCTTCATGTATTAGGTTATATCTAAGTTGTGTACACATCAAAACATCAAAACATTACACCAAATTGAATAGATCTAAGATTTTAGGAATTTCTTACTTTTGCAAATCGAGCTAAATGGAGGATGAATTGATGAAGACGGTCTTGATATTCTTGCTCCACTCTTGATGGTGATTCCGAATATGTAATTTTCGTGGTCGAGATTTGATGTCGAAAATTTGGTGTGAATTGAGGTTGAGAGAGTTTGTGGTTTGTGTGTGTTTAGTTAGAATGAAAATGGAAAGGGAAATTGGGGTGGGGGTTTGGGTTGGTGGCTGATCCAAAAGGAAGGAGGGGGAAAATACTCCCCAAAACACAGTGTTGACTCCGTGTCCTAATCGTTTATTCACTAGTTTTTCATATTTAACCAAACGTTTATATTTTTAAAACGTAACTGGAGTATTTAAGTAAAAATACTTTGAAATTAATAGTAAAACATTTGTCGAAATATTTAAATTATTAAGTCGCGTTTATTACGTTTTGTTGCGTTAGTTAAAATGTCGTCGCGATAATATATAAATAATGCTCGTTCGGTTGTGTATTTTATATAACAAAATACGTTCTAATTATTTAAGTAAATTTCTGTCACCAACGTCCAAATAAACTGTGTCGGACTCCGTCCTGTTAATTCGTACGATTCATCCAAATCGCGTAAGTACACACATATATATATAAATCACCTTATATATATATATACAAATAGAGTCTGTAATTAGTCCTATTACATACTAATTACCACTAGTTACAAACAATTAGGCATAATTAATTATCCTAATTATGCAGGTGTTACACCGTGGAACTACCCTGTAAAGTACGATGTCTATTACTGAAAGGCATGGTCCTCATATGAAACATGTTTTAAACAAACTGTGAATAATCTGGAGATGTATAACTGTTTGAAAAGGAGAGGTCTAGGTCATAAATCAACGTAATTGGAGCTTAAGTAAAGTATTAACAAGGTCTAGTGAGGAAAGTCCAAGTGATTTAGATTTATCAACCCCCTAGATTTTACATATTTGATCCTTTAAACATAACAAGTTAATAATTAGATACACTATTAGAAGAACGAGAGATAAGCTTAGGTGTTAAGAACGGTCGGACCTATGAGACGATACGCTGCTTTATTCATGTACCTCGGTTAATCACCAAAATAGGTTGCTTACCTTTCAACTAGGTAAGTATTGGGAGTTTAGCGTATTGCTCCGATCAGAATCACGATAACCTAGTTCCTAGTGACATGCCAATGGGAATTTAATTGGTAGGGTTCTAGTGTTTACACCAAAGTCTGTCAATCTATTAATCCGAAGGTGTCCCCATCATAAACACAATCCCGATATTATACTATTCCAAGTCATGGTAAACCACGTCTTCCCTATCCTTAGTTGGTCCTTATATGCTAGCTAGTTCATTTTAATTTTATTGCTTTAGCAGTTTAATTTAGATAAAAACCAAACAAAACCAACTATCTGAACCCCATCTTGAAGATTGAATTATCCAAACGAGCTCCGCTTCAAATTCGACCGTCTGGAGAGATGACCCTGATCATCCTTACCACGTACTAGTATCGGGTACTTGTACCTAGTACCAGTAGGTAGTTCGGAGGTTTAGGCCCAAGCAAACATAAATTTTTAAACACCCTGATCGCACCCTCGGTCGTTACAACAGCACCGACGACACCGACGGCTGAGGGCACATCAGCCATCCCGCCTTCCATACTAGATGGGACAATGATTAACACTGCGAACTTTATCACGGAATGACTCTCAGAAATCTTTGGTACTGTTTGTGACAACCGTTATCGTAGTTCAAGCCGTAAAAAGTCATTTTTGTGAAAATACTAATTTCAATGATTTCATTATATCAAAGTCTTCGTTTTTGAAAAACGAATCCAACGCAAAATGTAATTAGTTCTGTGTTAGGCTAATTAATGTATCAATTATTATATATATTGTTGAATATATATCTACACAATTATGCGGTTTGTTTGTTTAAATCGTATGCGTTTCAAATCGAATGAATTTCGATACAATAAATACGGACGTTGGTGATGCAATAATACATTATGTGGAATAATTTAATTTCACAAATAACTACTTTATATTATGTCGATAATATAATAAACACATGCGTTCGGTTTAAAACGTTACCGAACTATACAAAATTCGACCAACCGACAAAACAAAAAGAAGTTATATTTATAACGTAAACACAAGGTAATTTATAAAATACTTCAACCAAAATTTTTGGACAACTATTTATATTTCAAAACGTATATTTGAAAGTTAACTAACAATAATTTAAACGTTCAAACGATCGGAAAAACGAACACCACACGGGGCGCGGTGCGTAGACTGGAAAGGGTGGGAATTTCCACCTAAAACCACCTCCCATTTTCTCTTTTCTTCATTTTTCATTTTCTCTTTCTCTCTCCTTCTTTCTTTTCTCTCAATTACAAACCACCACCTCATCATCAAAATCACAAAATAAATACACTAAACGACTTCGAATCACCATACTCGTTTGGAGAAAAACGTTCCCCTCATCACGATCTACACTTTCATCTTCTCGGATTTTTGATCCGACACTTTGTAAGTTTCCGACAAATCCCGATATCTCTCGATTTTACTTACTTTTCATATATTATTGTTTGTATAAGCTTAATATGTCCATAAAAGGGTTGGGTAAAAATATTGGACCAATCGGAAACTCGAAAACTCGATTTTGGCTCATTTTCCGGCCATCAGACCGTAACGTCGCATTTGGACCCAGATTTATGCGACGTCAGCTTCAACGTCGCAAAACCCCTCGTGACGTCGCATGATGCGACGTCAGTCACAAAGTCGCATTAAATTGCGACGTCGCGTATAGCGACGCCACCCACAACGTCGCATTAAATTGCGAAAGTCGCACATAGCGACGCCATGCTCAACGTCGCAGTCAGGGCCTGCGACGTCGCACCCAACGTCGCACAAAACAGAAACTAGAAAACACATATTTTTACCAAGTGTCGAGACTCTAAATTTTATCACTTGATTTCACCCAAATTCAAGTCCAGATGCGTTTTTCCTTAAAGCAATATAGTAGAAATAAAAATTTTCCAAGCTGACCTGGCAGCTCGACCCCAGCCAGGGGCTCTGCCCCTTGGACCCCGCCAGGGGCTGCCGCCCCTTGACCTCGCTAACCAGGGGCGCTGCCCCCGGACCCCCGTACTTAGATTCCGTAAGCACATTTTTACACCAAGTGTCAAACTTGTACAACTTCAAAACGGTTACACGATACAACTTTTCAATCATAATGGAATTTACTTATCAAGGTTAACACTTCGAGACATAAGGAGAACATTAACATATTTAAATTCCAACAATCACCAACGGGCCGTATACATTTTCAAAACCTAATTCACAATCAAACAAGTCGTTGTAACTTGTATCCATTCAATCAAACAAGTCGTTGTAACTTGTATTAAGTCAATCAAACAAGTCGTAGTAACTTGTATCCATTCAATCAAACAAGTCGTTGTAACTTGTATCAAGTCAATCAAACAAGTCGTAGTAACTTGTAACAATACAATCAACCAAATCGGGGTAATTTGGACATCAAGTTAAACAAACAATTTCAATGGTAGTCTTTCGAGATACCGGTACAATTAATAACAATTCAAGTGTCGTGGACACATTCAGGTTTCAAGACTTTGGACACCAAATTACAACAAATTACTTCAAGTTTATTAAATTAAACACTTCAAGACTCAGGTGAGTTTCATAGCCCCATTTTCACTATTTTACAACTAGGGGTGTGATAATACTGCTCTGTTTTGTTTTACAAGTAGAACGCAAGTGCCAACCTTCAAATACTACATGAGTTTCAAGTTAATCAATTTAAAGTCCTCTATAGCATAGTCTCTAATATTTTAGCGTGAATGTTAGTATATGATATCATATGGGATTGACAATCCTCATCCGGGTTAGCACACACTAACCAATCAAACGGATGTATTAGCATTTGGGAAGACGAGTGTGGATTAGACACTCGTAGGAGGCATTTCAAGTTAGGTTTCCTTAAGTGGGCCTGACAACTCAAGTTAAGCTCAGACTATGTGCTCATGGATTGTATAACTATTATTTTGCTTAATTGCATTTTAAATTCAATATAAATCTTGCGGTTCTGACAACTATACATTGACATACAAACCTGTGAGCTCACCAGCATTTTCGCTGACCCATTTTAGTATTTATCACAGGTACCCAGCAGTAGGTTGGCTGCACAAGCAGGGATTATTAGCTCGAGTCAGCATACATACAACTACAGATTTGATTGCATTATTATATTTTGTAAACGTAATTATGCTATGTAATCTCTAAACTTCAGGAACCGAGCTAATGTAACATTATTTTGATGTAAACGTTTACTTTATTAATATAAGTTTAAAATGACGCATATAGTGGTCGTTCATTATATCTTATGTGCTTTGTATATTGATTAGTGACACCCAAACCGAGCTTCCGTAAATCATCAAATTTGGGGGTGTCACAGATTGGTATCAGAGCCTAAGGTTATAGTGAACTAGGTTGCATTTAGTGGACCTAGACTATGACCGTTAGGCAATATTCCCTATTAGGTATAACCAGTTCAGGGATTACAGCATACGAATTTAATTTAACATAGCTTGATCAACTATGTACAATTAAATAATGATGATGTAAGATCTGAAGGAAGTTATGACTGAACAGGATACACTAGTTGACTCTGACCTCGAGAGAAACGGGACTTAAAAATTTGTCTGTGTTAGACACTCAATAGGCGGTTATGTGATATATCTATAAACATAAGTAAGCCTCAATTCAAGCTTAGGCTATATTATATACGTATTATATGAATATAGGCCTCACATTTGCTAACGTTCTGTCTCAGAATGGCAAACACACCACCCAACTCATCCCGTTCCCATCCGAACGAACCACAAAGTTCAAGGGTAGCTAGGAGGAACCCCAGGTTGCCTCGAGCGGGCCCATACCCCAATCAATTCACACTAAAGGATTTGGCCGCTAGGCTACACCGCCACGAGCAGCAACTGCGTGACATGGACATCGAGTTGCAAGAGACCCGAGAAAACTGGACACTCACCCAAATGGGACAAGTTGCTCAGGTCTCTGAGGACCATGTTAACACTATCAACAACATGGACGTTCTCGAAAATCGAGTGGGTGAAACCATCGAGACCATGGAGATCGTCCACAATCAAGTGACTGACAAGCACAACGAAATCACTGTCGTGCGATCCAGGTTGACTCAGTGTGAGACACGCCTGAGGGAAACCGAGGAGGCACTCAGAATGGTTAGCCGATTTGCAGAGTCCTATGACCGTCTCACTGCCTTAATGCCACAACTCAATCTTCATCAGAATTAGCTTAGGCTGAATCTGCACTCCATAACGCTTTCGTAGGACTAATGTAAATTGACCGGATGACACAATTCTCGGCACTTTTGGCACACTATCTAAGTCTGTAACTTTTGAATTCAACAAACTCGAAATTGTCTGTAATCATTTAACAACGTAATATCAATTGACGGTTTCGTTCGATTTAACTCTACATTATAGGACTGTTACACTTGTGATGTGTATATTGTCGCTTAAATACATACATCTACCACGATTATCATTCTGGTACAATTTCTTACGTACCTATTGTTTCTTTTCTTGAAGAATCATGCCGCCAAAGAAAAAGAGTTACAGTGAAGCAGAGCTCGCTGCTGCCGTTACTCGTGCCGTAGCCGACGCCTTGGCCGCTCGGGATTCAACCCGAACGACTGAGGAAACAGCCGATACCACCACCACCACTCCTGCTGTCAAGCCTTGTTCCTACAAGGACTTTCTCAGCTGTAAACCTCTATATTTCAAGGGCACGGAAGGTGCTATTGGCTTGATCCGTTGGATTGAGCGCATGGAATCTGTTTTCAGTCTCTGCGATTGTACTGAGAACAACAAGGTCAAATTCGTTGCTTACACCTTTCAGGAAGGTGCACTCACGTGGTGGAAAACCCACGCAAACTCTGTAGGCCTTGAGGTTGCAAATCGGCTTCCTTGGGCCGAACTGAAAAAGAAACTGACAGAAAAATACTGTCCTGAAGAAGAGCTGCATAGGCTGGAGGAAGAATTCTGGCACCTGGCGGTGCAGGGAAACGATGTTGCTGAATATACCACGAAATTTCAGCAGTTTGCTTTACTATGCCCGAGTTTGGTTGAACCGGAAAGTAAGGGCATTAAGAGATACATCCGCGGACTCCCTGAGAACATCCAGGGAAATGTCGCCTCATCCAAACCAACCACCACTGAGAGTGCCATTCGATTGGCCCACGAACTTATGGCCCTAGTTGTCAGCCGTGAGACTTCCAACACCTCATCCTCCAACAACAACAAACGCAAGTCCACTGAACACCACCACAACTCAAACAAGAAAAACAACGCCATCCAAGTTTATACCACCAACTCTGAATCCAACCGCAACTACACCGGGGACAGGCCTTATTGTCCCAAGTGTAACTATCACCACTTTGGTCAGTGCAGGACCCCTTGCAACAACTGCAGGAGGTACGGGCATTCGACTAAGGATTGCCAAGCCCCCAGATCCAACAACAACCCCTCTAACAAAAATGCCCAACAACCTAAGTCCTGCTATGAATGTGGGAACCCAGGACACTTTAGGGATACTTGCCCAAAATTGAAGAATAAGGGCAACAACAACCGCAACAACAACAACAACCGCAACAACAACAACAACGTCAAAAGTAGCGCCTTCGTGATCAACTCAGGGGACGCCCGTCAGGACCCGAATGTGGTCACGGGTATGTTCCTCATCAACAATTTAACTGCTTCTATTCTGTTTGATACTGGTGCCGATAGAAGTTTTATTTCCGATGAATTTTGCCCTCTACTTGACATCACACCTGTTACTTTAGACGTTAAGAACACCGTAGAGCTAGCAAATGGCAAATTGATAGAAACCGATAGTGTGATACCTAATTGCACTTTAAATCTAGCCGACGAAATCTTCTCCATAGATCTTATGCCTGTTGAGATAGGAAGTTTCGATGTCATTGTAGGCATGAACTGGTTATCCAAACATCGCGCCGAAATCATTTGCCACGACAAAATTATTCGCATACCTCTCACCGTCGGTAGAACCTTGGTCATACAGGGGGAGACCGGTGGGACGAGGCTTAACATCATATCTTGTCTAAAAACCCGGAAATTTCTGAGAAAGGGTTACCCAGCAATCCTCGCGCACATCATGGAGAAAAAGTCGGAGGAGAAGCGACTTGAGGATGTTCCGATCGTTCGAGACTTTCTAGAAGTCTTTCCCGAAGAACAACCTGGTCTACCACCGCAAAGACAGGTTGAGTTCTCAATCGATCTAGTACCAGGTGCTGCACCTGTGGCCCGAGCACCATACCGTTTAGCTCCATCCGAACTTCAGGAGTTGTCCACCCAATTACAAGAACTCCTGGAACGAGGATTTATCAGGCCGAGTTCTTCACCTTGGGGAGCTCCGGTCCTATTTGTGAAGAAGAAAGACGGTTCTTTTCGAATGTGTATCGACTACCGAGAGTTGAACAAGTTAACTGTCAAGAACCGGTATCCACTCCCTCGAATCGATGACCTGTTCGACCAACTTCAAGGGTCGAGTTGTTATTCAAAGATTGATCTCCGATCCGGTTATCACCAATTGCGTGTTCGCGATGCCGACATTCCAAAAACCGCTTTCCGAACCCGCTATGGGCATTACGAATTCCAAGTGATGCCATTCGGCCTAACCAACGCACCGGCTGTATTCATGGACCTTATGAATCGGGTGTGTAAACCTTACCTTGACAAGTTTGTCATTGTCTTCATCGATGACATCCTCATATATTCACGAAGCGAAGAAGAACACGCGCATCACCTCAAAACCATCCTTGAACTACTTAGACAAGAGGAGCTTTACGCCAAATTCTCTAAGTGTGAGTTCTGGATTCAAACCGTTCAATTCCTTGGTCACGTGATCGACAGTCAGGGTATTCACGTTGATCCGTCAAAGATCGAGGTTATCAAAGACTGGCAATCGCCAACCACTCCGACCGAAGTACGGCAGTTTTTGGGACTGGCCGGGTACTACCGACGATTCATTGAAAATTTCTCCAAGATAGCCTTACCACTCACGACTCTGACCCAGAAAGACAAAAAGTTTGACTGGACTGATAAACAAGAGTCGGCATTCCAATTATTGAAACAAAAGCTTTGCAGTGCTCCCATTCTATCATTACCCGAAGGCACCGATGACTTCGTGGTATACTGCGATGCCTCTCATCAAGGTCTCGGTTGCGTACTCATGCAACGAGACAAAGTCATAGCTTATGCTTCCCGACAGCTCAAGATTCATGAAAAGAATTACACCACCCACGACCTCGAGTTAGGAGCCGTCGTTTTCGCCCTCAAAATTTGGAGACATTACCTCTACGGCACTAGGTGCACAATCTTTACAGACCACAAAAGTCTCCAACACATATTCGATCAGAAAGATCTCAACATGAGGCAACGTCGATGGGTCGAGTTGCTTACCGATTACGACTGCGAGCTCAAATATCATCCAGGCAAAGCAAATGTTGTTGCTGATGCCCTCAGTCAAAAAGAGCGAGTGAAACCACTTCGAGTCCGAGCCCTCAGTATGACCATTCACAACAATTTAAACATTCAAATTCTCACTGCTCAACTCGAAGCCTTGAAACCCAAAAATGTCAAAGATGAAGCCTTGCGGGGAATGGATAAACAATTCGAAATCAAACCTAACGGGATTAGGTATTTCTCAAACCGAATCTGGTTGCCTAGATTTGGGAACCTACGAGACTTGGTGATGGATGAAGCTCACAAGTCCAAATATTCTATCCATCCGGGGTCTGATAAAATGTACCACGGTATCAAGGACTTCTACTGGTGGCCGAACATGAAAACTGAAATCGCCACCTATGTCAGCAAGTGCCTTACTTGCTCCAAGGTTAAAATCGAATATCAAAAACCTTCTGGTTTACTTCAACAACCTAGTCTTCCTGAATGGAAATGGGAACAAATTGCCATGGACTTCATAACCAAACTACCCAAATCCTCGAGCGGTTGCGATACCATTTGGGTGATCGTGGATCGTCTCACAAAGTCTGCTCACTTCCTGGCAATCAAGGAATCCGACAAAATGGAACGCCTCACCAGAATATATCTGAAGGAAATCGTGACCAAACACGGTGTTCCAATCTCAATTATCTCCGATAGGGATAGTCGTTTCACTTCACAATTTTGGCAATCACTTCAAAAATCCCTGGGTACTCGACTTGATATGAGTACCGCATATCATCCTCAAACCGATGGCCAAAGTGAACGAACAATTCAAACACTAGAAGACATGCTACGGGCCTGCGTAGTAGATTTCGGTGTAAATTGGGAAAAACACCTACCATTGTGTGAGTTCTCGTACAACAACAGTTATCATACCAGCATTAAGGCTGCACCTTTCGAGGCACTGTACGGTCGTAAGTGCCGGTCACCTATCTGTTGGACCGAAGTTGGGGATAGCCAACTCACAGGTCCAGAAATCATTCACGAGACGACCGAGAGAATCGTCGAAATTCAAAACAAACTCAAAGCCGCGCGTGATCGTCAGAAAAGTTATGCTGACGTGAGACGCAAACCACTCGAGTTTCAAGTTGGGGATCGAGTACTACTCAAAGTATCGCCTTGGAAAGGCGTAATCCGTTTTGGCAAACGAGGGAAGTTGAATCCCAGATACATTGGACCATTCGAGATCCTCGAAAGGATTGGTCCAGTGGCTTATCGATTGCAGCTGCCATCCAAACTCAGCAGCGTGCATCCCACATTTCATGTTTCAAATCTGAAGAAGTGTCTGTCTGATGAGACACTTATCGTTCCACTCGATGAAATTCGAGTTGACGAGAAACTTCACTTTGTTGAGGAACCCACCGAAATCATGGACCGTGAGGTCAAACAACTTAAACAAAGTCGTATTCCCATTGTCAAAGTTAGGTGGAATTCGCGGCGCGGTCCGGAATTCACCTGGGAACGGGAAGACCAGATGCGACTCAAGTATCCTCAACTCTTCACTGACTCAACATCAAACATGACTTCAACATAAATTTCGGGACGAAATTCTTCTAACAGGGGGAGAATGTGACACCCGTCAAATTAGGACTAGAATTTAGTGCCTAATCAAGTTTTAATATATGTAATTAGTTCTGTGTTAGGCTAATTAATGTATCAATTATTATATATATTGTTGAATATATATCTACACAATTATGCGGTTTGTTTGTTTAAATCGTATGCGTTTCAAATCGAATGAATTTCGATACAATAAATACGGACGTTGGTGATGCAATAATACATTATGTGGAATAATTTAATTTCACAAATAACTACTTTTTATTATGTCGATAATATAATAAACACATGCGTTCGGTTTAAAACGTTACCGAACTATACAAAATTCGACCAACCGACAAAACAAAAAGAAGTTATATTTATAACGTAAACACAAGGTAATTTATAAAATACTTCAACCAATATTTTTGGACAACTATTTATATTTCAAAACGTATATTTGAAAGTTAACTAATAATAATTTAAACGTTCAAACGATCGGGAAAACGAACACCACACGGGGCGCGGTGCGTAGACTGGAAAGGGTGGGGATTTCCACCTAAAACCACCTCCCATTTTCTCTTTTCTTCATTTTTCATTTTCTCTTTCTCTCTCCTTCTTTCTTTTCTCTCAATTACAAACCACCACCTCATCATCAAAATCACAAAATAAATACACTAAACGACTTCGAATCACCATACTCGTTTGGAGAAAAACGTTCCCCTCATCACGATCTACACTTTCATCTTCTCGGATTTTTGATCCGACACTTTGTAAGTTTCCGACAAATCCCGATATCTCTCGATTTTACTTACTTTTCATATATTATTGTTTGTATAAGCTTAATATGTCCATAAAAGGGTTGGGTAAAAATATTGGACCGATCGGAAACTCGAAAACTCGATTTTGGCTCATTTTCCGGCCATCAGACCGTAACGTCGCATTTGGACCCAGATTTATGCGACGTCAGCTTCAACGTCGCAAAACCCCTCGTGACGTCGCATGATGCGACGTCAGTCACAAAGTCGCATTAAATTGCGACGTCGCGTATAGCGACGCCACCCACAACGTCGCATTAAATTGCGAAAGTCGCACATAGCGACGCCATGCTCAACGTCGCAGTCAGGGCCTGCGACGTCGCACCCAACGTCGCACAAAACAGAAACTAGAAAACACATATTTTTACCAAGTGTCGAGACTCTAAATTTTATCACTTGATTTCACCCAAATTCAAGTCCAGATGCGTTTTTCCTTAAAGCAATATAGTAGAAATAAAAATTTTACCCAATTTTATCACTTGATTTCACCCAATTTTATCACTTGATTTCACCCAGCCAGGGGCTCTGCCCCTTGGACCCCGCCAGGGGCTGCCGCCCCTTGGACCCCGCTAACCAGGGGCGCTGCCCCCGGACCCCCGTACTTAGATTCCGTAAGCACATTTTTACACCAAGTGTCAAACTTGTACAACTTCAAAACGCTTACACGATACAACTTTTCAATCATAATGGAATTTACTTATCAAGGTTAACACTTCGAGACATAAGGAGAACATTAACATATTTAAATTCCAACAATCACCAACGGGCCGTATACATTTTCAAAACCTAATTCACAATCAAACAAGTCGTTGTAACTTGTATCCATTCAATCAAACAAGTCGTTGTAACTTGTATCAAGTCAATCAAACAAGTCGTAGTAACTTGTATCCATTCAATCAAACAAGTCGTTGTAACTTGTATCAAGTCAATCAAACAAGTCGTAGTAACTTGTAACAATACAATCAACCAAATCGGGGTAATTTGGACATCAAGTTAAACAAACAATTTCAATGGTAGTCTTTCGAGATACCGGTACAATTAATAACAATTCAAGTGTCGTGGACACATTCAGGTTTCAAGACTTTGGACACCAAATTACAACAAATTACTTCAAGTTTATTAAATTAAACACTTCAAGACTCAGGTGAGTTTCATAGCCCCATTTTCACTATTTTACAACTAGGGGTGTGATAATACTGCTCTGTTTTGTTTTACAAGTAGAACGCAAGTGCCAACCTTCAAATACTACATGAGTTTCAAGCTAATCAATTTAAAGTCCTCTATAGCATAGTCTCTAATATTTTAGCGTGAATGTTAGTATATGATATCATATGGGATTGACAATCCTCATCCGGGTTAGCACGCACTAACCGGTCAAGCGGATGTATTAGCATTTGGGAAGACGAGTGTGGATTAGACACTCGTAGGAGGCATTTCAAGTTAGGTTTCCTTAAGTGGGCCTGACAACTCAAGTTAAGCTCAGACTATGTGCTCATGGATTGTATAACTATTATTTTGCTTAATTACATTTTAAATTCAATATAAATCTTGCGGTTCTTGTAACACCCCCAAATTTCACTGTTGGCGGAAGCAAGCTTTGGGATGTTACTAATCAAATATCACAGCGCAAAGTAAAGCAAACGACATCTATATGCGACGTTTATAAAATAGTTACATTTCCACATAATAAATGTTTTGAAAACATAGTGTTTTCAGTTACAAAAATGTAGTTCCCTAGAGCCCACGCGTATAGCGGGAGATTCTATTACATAATCAAAATATACAAAAGATAATGCTAAGAATCTCCGTTAAATGCAAAGTAGAAATCATGCGACTCTAGCTAGTGTCCAGGGGTGATCCTACTCCGTCGATGTACCTGAGATACAAAGCTAAAAAGTGTCAACCAAAAAGGTTGGTGAATCTTACAGGTTTAGTATTAAATACGCGTTATGAACCACAAGTATGTACCCGTATTGCTATCAAGCAAAGTAAGTAAATCAGTAAATCAGTACAGTGCCATGAGCTCATAAGTTGAAGCTTAACCGTGTAGTGTGAATATATCACGTACCCCCGTGAGTGCTATCCGTACACTCATACGAAACAAATACTAATATGCCTGTTTCTACGCGTAAATCAGTACGTGGTGGCGCTACCACCCCAGGCAGGGATTGTCAGTCCCAAATGGATCCATATACTAGTAATCGCGCTTAAGTCCATAACTAACAACTTACGAATAGGAGGCTTTCAGTGGATAAAAGTAACTCATGCGTTGTGTGTAAACAGTAAGGTAATCAGTTCAGTAAATTGTGTTCATATGTAAAACAGTTGCTAAGTATCTCACCCCAAAGTATAAAAACAGTAAAAGTGGGGCTGTAAGACTCACCTGAGTCTAGTAAGTGCGTATGTGAAATCAACCAAGTAAGGCGGATGTAAGTCCGTATGTCGGTTCTCAGAACCCTGAAACCTTCTGGCGTCCGAAACGCACAAGGTTGTAAGTAAACAAGTAAATAAGTTGGTGTCTTAAAAGATCACCCATGCTAGTTGTCCACTCAACTAGGAATTGTCCAAGTGTTTGTTTAGTAATCCGTTTATAGTTTGGAAAACAAGTATGGCCCGTTGGTGACGGTTTGTAATAATAATCCAAAAGTGTTATTATTGTATGTATCGTTGAATCGGGTTTCGTTATTTGTAAGTGTTTGACACTTAGTGCGAAAAGTATTTACAACATCTAATGACGGGGGTCCGGGGGCAGCGCCCCTGGTAGCGGGGTCCAAGGGGCGGCAGCCCCTGGCGGGGTCCAAGGGGCAGAGCCCCTGGCTGGGGTCGAGCTGCCAGGTCAGCTTGGAAAATTTTTATTTCTACTACATTGTTTTATTAAAAATCGCATCTGGAGTTTAATTTCGGTGTAAAATCAAGTGATAAACCTTAGTTCATATTAGTGCTTTTATTATTGAATTTGGGTTCGAAAGACAAAGTGGGCTGCGAACCGAGCTGGGAGAACTCGACTCGCAGGCTAACTCGACTCGCAGGTCAACTCGACTCGCGGGTCAGTTCGGTTCACCGGGCAACTCGACTCGCAAGTCAATTTTGACTCGCGGGTCAACTCGACTCGCAAGTCAACTCGCGGGTCGATTCGGTTCGTTGGTGATTCCGATTCGCAGGATGGCTTCGCGAGTCGAATCTCGACTCGCGAGACGGGCTGTTCGCGTAAAACTCTAAAATTCGGCTTTTTAAGTCGGTTTTTGGACATAAACTCGTTGGGGAAATGTTCTAGCATGTAAATAAGAGTGTTACAAGTAATTTAAAAGAGTTTTAACGTTTCATACCTCAAAATCGAAAACGAAAAAGATGGAGAGGTAGAGCTCGTGATGGTGATCCTTGTGCTTGTTCCTAATGATGATGATGAACGGATTTCGGTGGTGTTTTTGGTGGTTTGGAGCTGCGGTTTTGAGAGCAAAGAGGAGGAGAGTGTGTGTTTCAAGTTGGTGGAAATGGGAAAAATGGAGCAACAAAAGGGGTTTTAAGGTAGTTGGGTCATGGGTCGCGGGTTGGGTTGGCTCCGCGGGTTTGGCCGACCCATTTGGGTCTCGGGCTAACGTGTTCTTGTTTCTCAATTTGCTTTACTTTTTGCGATTGATTAAATGTTTGTTCCGCGTTTTATGTTAAAGTTTATCGAAAATATTTCTAAATGGAGCGTTTTATCAAAACACTTAATAAAGGATTATAAAAATATAACTTGGGTTATTCTCGTTTGTTGGGCGTGTTTCGTGTGCTTTCGTTACTTTTGGAGTGTTTTAAATGATACGATATACGTGTAATATATTTTCACAATATATTAATACAAATAATATTTGTTTGGATAATTCCACATTATTTAAAGGTTTGTCACCAACGTCCATATTAATTAGCATCGGACCTCGTCCGGTTTACAAGTGTTCGATTTAAACAAATCGCGTACGCGTGTATGTAATTACACCAAAATGTTACATACATTTAGAGTATTACAAAACTAAATACACATAATTACAAGTAGCTTAGGCACTAATTAAAGCCCTAAGTTGGTGGGTGTTACATTCTCCCCTTGTTAGGAGAATTTCGTCCCGAAATTAGCTTGTAGTTGTGGTGTTGGTAGGAGTAGGGTCTGTGAACAAGTGTGGGTATTTCAGTCGCATTTGGTCTTCTCGTTCCCAAGTGAATTCAGGACCACACCTCGAATTCCACCTGACCTTAACGATGGGAATACGACTCTGTTTTAAACGTTTGACCTCACGGTCCAGTATTTCCACGGGTTCCTCGACGAAATGTCGTTTGTCGTCAATGTGTATCTCATCGAGGGGTATAATCAGTGTCTCATCAGACAGACATTTCTTTAAGTTAGAAATGTGGAAGATAGGGTGCACGCTACTGAGTTCGGTAGGTAGCTGCAGTCGGTAAGCCACTGGACCAATCCTTTCAAGGATCTCGAATGGTCCAATGTACCTGGGATTCAGTTTCCCATGTTTGCCAAAACGGATGACGCCTTTCCAAGGCGACACTTTCAGAAGAACTCGATCTCCCACCTGGAACTCGAGGTGTTTGCGTCTCACGTCAGCATAGCTTTTATGACGGTCACGCGCAGCTTTCAGTCGGTTTTGTATGCCGACGATCTTTTCAGTGGTTTCGTGAATGATTTCTGGACCGGTGAGTTGTGTATCTCCCACCTCAGTCCAACAGATAGGTGACCGACACTTACGTCCGTACAGTGCCTCGAAGGGTGCAGCCTTAATGCTGGTGTGGTAGCTGTTGTTGTACGAGAATTCGCACAATGGTAAGTGATTTTCCCAGTTTTTACCGAAGTCCACTACGCAGGCTCGTAGCATATCCTCCAGTGTTTGTATAGTTCGTTCGCTCTGGCCGTCAGTTTGTGGGTGGTATGCAGTACTCATGTCCAAACGAGTACCGAGAGATTTTTGTAAGGATTGCCAGAAGTGAGAAGTAAATCGAGCATCTCTATCAGAGATGATTGAGATGGGCACGCCGTGTCTTGACACAATCTCTTTCAGGTAGATTCGTGTTAAACGTTCCATTTTGTCAGTTTCCTTGATAGCCAGGAAATGAGCAGACTTAGTGAGTCTGTCGATGATCACCCAAATGGTATCGCAACCGTTAGATGTTTTCGGGAGTTTAGTAATGAAATCCATGGTAATCTGCTCCCATTTCCATTGTGGTATTTCGGGTTGTTGTAGCAGACCGGAAGGTTTTTGGTGTTCAGTTTTAACTTTGGAACAAGTAAGACACTTGCTAACATAGGTTGCAATGTCAGCTTTCATGTTGGGCCACCAATACATTTCTTTGATGCCGTGATACATTTTGTCGGCACCGGGGTGTATAGAGTATTTGGACTTGTGAGCTTCATCCATCACCAAGTCTCGCAGGTTCCCAAAACTTGGTAACCAGATCCGGTTCGAGAAGTATTTGGCCCCGTTAGGTTTGGTTTCAAAATGTTTGTCCATGCCCCGCAAGGCCTCGTTTATCAAGTTTTCTGGTTTGAGTGCTTCGAGTTGAGCGGTGAGAGTTTGATTGATGAGGTCGTTGTGAATGGTCATACTGAGAGCTCGAACTCGAAGTGGTTTCACTCGTTCTTTTCGGCTTAAGGCATCTGCAACAACATTTGCCTTGCCCGGATGATAGCGAATCTCGCAATCGTAATCAGTAAGCAACTCGACCCATCGACGTTGCCTCATGTTGAGATCCTTTTGATCGAAGATATGTTGGAGACTTTTATGGTCAGTAAATATTGTACACTTGGTACCGTATAAGTAGTGTCTCCAGATTTTGAGAGCGAATACCACAGCCACCAACTCTAGGTCATGAGTTGTGTAATTCTTTTCGTGGACCTTGAGTTGTCGAGAGGCGTAAGCGATGACTTTGTCTCGTTGCATCAACACGCAACCAAGACCTTGGTGTGAAGCATCACAGTATACCACGAAGTCATCGTTGCCTTCTGGTAATGATAAGATAGGTGCACTGCAGAGTTTCTGTTTTAGCAGCTGAAAAGCTGACTCCTGTTTGTCAGTCCAGTCGAACTTCTTTTCTTTTTGAGTCAGTGCAGTGAGAGGTAGGGCTATTTTTGAAAAATTCTCAATGAACCGCCTGTAGTATCCGGCGAGTCCTAAGAATTGACGTACTTCTGTGGGTGTAGTGGGTGCCTGCCAGCACTTGATAGCCTCAATTTTTGAAGGATCGACATGTATCCCTTGATTGTCAATGACGTGTCCAAGGAATTGAACGGTTTGCATCCAGAATTCACACTTGGAGAATTTGGCATATAATTCCTCGTGTTTGAGTAATTCTAGAATGGTTTTCAGGTGTTGCGCATGTTCTTGCTCATTGCGCGAGTAAATCAGAATATCATCGATGAAAACGATAACGAACTTGTCAAGGTAAGGTTTGCACACCCGATTCATAAGGTCCATTAATACCGCCGGTGCGTTGGTTAATCCAAATGGCATCACTTGGAATTCGTAATGCCCGTAACGAGTTCGGAAGGCCGTTTTAGGAATATCTTCATCACGAACTCGGAGTTGGTGATAACCTGACCGTAGATCGATCTTGGAATAAAAACTCGACCCCTGAAGTTGGTCAAACAGGTCATCAATACGAGGAAGTGGGTAACGGTTCTTGACAGTTAACTTGTTGAGTTCACGATAGTCGATGCACATACGGAAAGAACCGTCCTTCTTTTTCACGAACAGGACCGGAGCTCCCCAAGGTGAGGAACTTGGTCGAATAAATCCCTTGTCCAGGAGTTCCTGTAACTGAGTAGACAACTCCTGAAGTTCGGATGGGGATAGTCGGTAAGGGGCTCGTGCCACGGGTGCTGCACCGGGCACAAGATCAATAGAAAATTCGACTTGTCTAGGTGGCGGAAGGCCAGGCAAGTCTTCAGGAAAGACTTCGGGGAAATCTCGAACAATAGGCACATCCTGAAGTCGCTTCTCCTCTGACTTTTTCTCCATAACATGAGCGAGGATTGCCTGGTACCCTTTTCTCAAGTATTTTTGGGTTTTCATGCAAGAAATGATGTTTAGGCTCGTCCCACCGGTCTCCCCTTGTATGACTAAAGTTCCACCGGTGACGAGAGGGATGCGGACGATTTTCTCAAAACAAACGATCTCGGCACGGTGCTTGGATAACCAATCCATACCGACGATGATGTCAAAGCTGCCGATTTCGACGGGTATCAAGTCAATGGAAAAGAGTTCATTAGCTAAGTTTAAAGTGCAATTAGGTATCACACTGTCGGCCTCAATAAGTTTTCCGTTTGCCAATTCTACTTTGTACTTAGAATCTAAGGCAATAGGTGTAGTGTCAAGTAGTGGACAAAATTCATCAGATATGAAGCTCTTATCAGCACCAGTATCAAATAACACAGAAGCAGTCAAGTTGTTGAGAAGGAACGTACCCGTGACCACATTCGGGTCTTGACGGGCTTCTCCAGATTTTAGCACAAAAGATCTTCCTCGACCATTGTTGTTGTTCTTGTTGTTGTTGTTGTTGTTGTTCTTCAGCTTCGGGCAGTCTTTCCTGAAATGCCCCGTACCGTTGCACTCATAACAGGTCTTTGGTGCGGAGGTATTGGTGCTAGTGGTGTTTGATCTACAATCTTTAGCCAAGTGTCCAAATCTCTTACACTTGCTACAAGGACACGAACCATGGTGGTGTCGTTGGCACTTTGAGCAATAGGGCTTGGATCCCTTGTATGCTCCCTTGTCATCAGAACCGGAGGTGTAGGCTTTAATGGTTTCGGGTTTCTTGTTTTGGTGGTTGTTGTGGTTGTCGGACCATTTTCTTTTGTTGCTGTTGGAGGATGGAGTGGGTGGTTCTGGGTCCTCGTTCATAGCTAAAAGTTCATGGGCCAACCGGATGGCACCGTGAAGGGTGGTTTGGTTTGATGAGGCGACATTTCCCCGGACAGGTTCTGGGAGGCCGCGGATGTATTTCTTGATCTTTTCAGGTTTAGTACTTGCCATAGCTGGGAGAAGGATGGTGAGTTGTTGGAATCTGGTGGTGTATCCAACGATATCAGTTCCTTGCACTTTTAAGTTCCAGAACTCTTCATCCAGCTTGTGAAGTTGTTCGGCCGGGCAATACTCATCAGTGAGCATTTTCTTCAGATCCTCCCAAGGGAGTAGATAAGCGGTGTCAATACCCACAGACTGGGTATAGGAATTCCACCACGAGAGGGCACCATCTTCAAGGGTGCAGGTGGAGAATTTGACCTTGTCGTCCTCCGCACATTTGCTGATGCGGAAAACGGATTCCATCTTTTCGAACCATCTGATAAGTCCGATGGCTCCTTCGGTACCCTTGAAGCTCAAGGGTTTGCAGTTCTGAAAGTCCTTGTAGGAACAAGGTTTGGCGACAGTGGTTTCAGCGGAATCGCTGTTTCTCACGGAGTTCGGTGTAGAATTTCGAGCCAGGGCTTCAGTCACAGCCTGAGTGATGAGTGACGTAAGCTGAGCATCAGTGTATGGTCTAGTCTTTGGCGGCATGTTTCTTCAATAAGAGAAATAAAGATAAATTAGAATTTGTAAGAAGTTGTATTCATCACAGATGTTTATATATAAAAGCGGTAATACACAACGTTAACATGAAAATGGCAGTTAATATAAGTTGGAGCAGTAAGAATATTTGATAGATAATATGAGTTCAAAAGTTACATCTCACGGATGTATTACAAAAGGTGTCGGGAATTGTTACATCCGACCGAATTATAGAGTAGCACCTAGATAGTTACTAGATTACAGGATAGATTACAAGACAAGGACTACACTAGTCTCGATGTAAATTAATCTGCTCCATCATTTCAATGAGACGGTCCACAGTATTTGCAAGTCTGCTGGCTTGTCGGGCATTATCTTCTGTCAGGACCAGTGGTTGCACTAAACTGCGAACATACTCCTCTGATTCCCGTGAGCGTTGCTCACATTCTTCTAGCCTTTGCTGCAAAAGGGCGGTTTCCACACTTATCTCCACTATCTTGTTGCGAAGAACCTCCACGTTGTTAATGGTGGTTTCGTGATCCTCAGAGACTTGTTCGATGCGCTCGAGTGATGTAAGTCTCCAGTTTTCGTTTGTTTCCTGCAACACGACATCCATGGTGCGAAGTCGTTGCTCGTGTTGGTTCACCCTAGCGGCTAAGGTCGGCAAGGTGAAGTGGGTAGGGTACGGGCCAGCTCGAGGCAACCTGGCGTTCCTCCTAGCTACCCTCTGGTTCTGCGACCCGGATTGAGAGTGCGATGAATTGGGTGGTGTGTTTGCCATTTCTGAGACCAAAACGTTAGTAGTAGTGAGGCCTATATACATATTAATCACACATAATATAATATAGCCTAGAGTGTCTAACACAAGCAATTATAAGTTCCGTTTCTCTCACGGTCAGAGTCAACTAATGTATTCCGGTTCAACATAACTGTTTCAGTTCTTACATCATCTTTATTTAATTGTACATAGTTGATCAGGCTATGTTAAATTAAACTCGTATGAAGTAATCCCTGAACCAATCATACCTAATGGGGAAATACAGCCTAACGGTCATAGTCTAGGCCCGCTAAATGCAACCTAGTTCGCTATAACCTTAGGCTCTGATACCAATCTGTAACACCCCCAAATTTCACTGTTGGCGGAAGCAAGCTTTGGGATGTTACTAATCAAATATCACAGCGCAAAGTAAAGCAAACGACATCTATATGCGACGTTTATAAAATAGTTACATTTCCACATAATAAATGTTTTGAAAACATAGTGTTTTCAGTTACAAAAATGTAGTTCCCTAGAGCCCACGCGTATAGCGGGAGATTCTATTACATAATCAAAATATACAAAAGATAATGCTAAGAATCTCCGTTAAATGCAAAGTAGAAATCATGCGACTCTAGCTAGTGTCCAGGGGTGATCCTACTCCATCGATGTACCTGAGATACAAAGCTAAAAAGTGTCAACCAAAAAGGTTGGTGAATCTTACAGGTTTAGTATTAAATACGCGTTATGAACCACAAGTATGTACCCGTATTGCTATCAAGCAAAGTAAGTAAATCAGTAAATCAGTACAGTGCCATGAGCTCATAAGTTGAAGCTTAACCGTGTAGTGTGAATATATCACGTACCCCCGTGAGTGCTATCCGTACACTCATACGAAACAAATACTAATATGCCTGTTTCTACGCGTAAATCAGTACGTGGTGGCGCTACCACCCCAGGCAGGGATTGTCAGTCCCAAATGGATCCATCTACTAGTAATCGCGCTTAAGTCCATAACTAACAACTTACGAATAGGAGGCTTTCAGTGGATAAAAGTAACTCATGCGTTGTGTGTAAACAGTAAGGTAATCAGTTCAGTAAATTGTGTTCATATGTAAAACAGTTGCTAAGTATCTCACCCCAAAGTATAAAAACAGTAAAAGTGGGGCTGTAAGACTCACCTGAGTCTAGTAAGTGCGTATGTGAAATCAACCAAGTAAGGCGGATGTAAGTCCGTATGTCGGTTCTCAGAACCCTGAAACCTTCTGGCGTCCGAAACGCACAAGGTTGTAAGTAAACAAGTAAATAAGTTGGTGTCTTAAAAGATCACCCATGCTAGTTGTCCACTCAACTAGGAATTGTCCAAGTGTTTGTTTAGTAATCCGTTTATAGTTTGGAAAACAAGTATGGCCCGTTGGTGACGGTTTGTAATAATAATCCAAAAGTGTTATTATTGTATGTATCGTTGAATCGGGTTTCGTTATTTGTAAGTGTTTGACACTTAGTGCGAAAAGTATTTACAACATCTAATGACGGGGGTCCGGGGGCAGCGCCCCTGGTAGCGGGGTCCAAGGGGCGGCAGCCCCTGGCGGGGTCCAAGGGGCAGAGCCCCTGGCTGGGGTCGAGCTGCCAGGTCAGCTTGGAAAATTTTTATTTCTACTACATTGTTTTATTAAAAATCGCATCTGGAGTTTAATTTCGGTGTAAAATCAAGTGATAAACCTTAGTTCATATTAGTGCTTTTATTATTGAATTTGGGTTCGAAAGACAAAGTGGGCTGCGAACCGAGCTGGGAGAACTCGACTCGCAGGCTAACTCGACTCGCAGGTCAACTCGACTCGCGGGTCAGTTCGGTTCACCGGGCAACTCGACTCGCAAGTCAATTTCGACTCGCGGGTCAACTCGACTCGCAAGTCAACTCGCGGGTCGATTCGGTTCGTTGGTGATTCCGATTCGCAGGATGGCTTCGCGAGTCGAATCTCGACTCGCGAGACGGGCTGTTCGCGTAAAACTCTAAAATTCGGCTTTTTAAGTCGGTTTTTGGACATAAACTCGTTGGGGAAATGTTCTAGCATGTAAATAAGAGTGTTACAAGTAATTTAAAAGAGTTTTAACGTTTCATACCTCAAAATCGAAAACGAAAAAGATGGAGAGGTAGAGCTCGTGATGGTGATCCTTGTGCTTGTTCCTAATGATGATGATGAACGAATTTCGGTGGTGTTTTTGGTGGTTTGGAGCTGCGGTTTTGAGAGCAAAGAGGAGGAGAGTGTGTGTTTCAAGTTGGTGGAAATGGGAAAAATGGAGCAACAAAAGGGGTTTTAAGGTAGTTGGGTCATGGGTCGCGGGTTGGGTTAGCTCCGCGGGTTTGGCCGACCCATTTGGGTCTCGGGCTAACGTGTTCTTGTTTCTCAATTTGCTTTACTTTTTGCGATTGATTAAATGTTTGTTCCGCGTTTTATGTTAAAGTTTATCGAAAATATTTCTAAATGGAGCGTTTTATCAAAACACTTAATAAAGGATTATAAAAATATAACTTGGGTTATTCTCGTTTGTTGGGCGTGTTTCGTGTGCTTTCGTTACTTTTGGAGTGTTTTAAATGATACGATATACGTGTAATATATTTTCACAATATATTAATACAAATAATATTTGTTTGGATAATTCCACATTATTTAAAGGTTTGTCACCAACGTCCATATTAATTAGCATCGGACCTCGTCCGGTTTACAAGTGTTCGATTTAAACAAATCGCGTACGCGTGTATGTAATTACACCAAAATGTTACATACATTTAGAGTATTACAAAACTAAATACACATAATTACAAGTAGCTTAGGCACTAATTAAAGCCCTAAGTTGGCCGGTGTTACAGTTCTGACAACTATACATTGACATACAAACCTATGAGCTCACCAGCTTTTTCGTTGACCCATTTTAGTATTTATCACAGGTACCCAGCAGTAGGTTGGCTGCACAAGCAGGGATTATTAGCTCGAGTCAGGATACATTCAACTAGAGATTTGATTGCATTATTATATTTTGTAAAAGTAATTATGCTATGTAATCTCTAAACTTCAGGAACCGAGCTAATGTAACATTATTTTGATGTAAACGTTTACTTTATTAATACAAGTTTAAAACGACGCATATAGTGGTCGTTCATTATATCTTATGTGCTTTGTATATTGATTAGTGACACCCAAACCGAGCTTCCGCAAATCATCAAATTTGGGGGTGTCACATAAATCTTTGAGGTTTCGGCCTCTGAAACGAAGCAGATTATTTTATAAAAATTGTTTTGTAAACTGCTGCAGTGTATTACGAATTTTCTGAAACTTTTAGTTATTGGTATATAAACGTATTTTAAAACCCTAAAACGTATTCTAAAAACCTACAGCCGTATTTTGACAACTTGGAGCGTATTTCTCAGTAAACTTTCGATCTTCGAAGTTCAAGAACTCAATCTCATTACTTCTACATCATTCTATTGATCGAGAGATTGTTTATTCGTGTGTTTCGGTAAGATTCATGTTCCAATCCTTCGTTTTCTTTGTGTTCTTGGTGCATGATGTATGAATCCTCATGTCATGATGTTTATTTACAGATTATAAGAGGTTTCTATCGTGCGGATTCTCGTTTGTTGGTATAACTCTTTTTGAATCATTCAATTACGTATATTCGATTAGTTTCGTATTGTCGGTTTTGTTTTTGGTTCGATTCCATTGTATTCCGGGTACATGAAATTGTTTGGATATTAATAAAATCAGTATATAAGGTGGTAGAATTGAGTATTTTGATTATGGTTGCGGTTTGGATTGTTCATACATGTGATTAGGGTTGATTACCTATAAACCCTAATCTGATCAGATTTTTATTTCGGATTGGGAAGCTTGTAACTTGGTCATATCATGATGGTTTTTAATGAAATAAGAGTCTAAACTTAATTATTTTGAGTCTTCTTTCAAATGGCGTCAGTATCATGTCCAAATGTTGTGTTTAAGATGGTCAAAACGATTTTACAAGTTTGAATGTCGAATCTGAGTTTTTCGGTTTCTGGTTTCGGTTAATTTGTCGATTTTTGAAATGGACTTTAAATTATGAATTGGGTCTTGAAATGTTTACTGAGTTATTTTTAAAGTGTTTATAATTTTCTGTAAAAATATCAAAATCATTTTAAATTTTAAAATATTTTAAATAAATTATAACTTTTGTGAAGTCAGAAAGTGTCATCGGTTTAGAGCAGTTCATTTTGGTGAATTTTTAAAAATAGTAAATCAATGTAATTGAATCTGGAAAAATTAATGGATCTTGTAAACACATGTAAATGTCACTAGTTAAAATTGTAGAGTCAAATGATTTCATTAAGTAATATTTAAAAATTCGTAAAGTGGTATGAAAATCGTGGGCAGAATCTGATTTTTACTCGATAGGTTGATTCAAGTTAATATACATGGGTTGAGTTGTGAGGGAACTTAGTGGAAGTGTATAGACTTGGAATACAATGAAATGACCTAGTTATGTCTAGGTTATGACCCATATGCATATATGATCATTGTAGATTGCGAGTTGTTTGGTGGATTCATTTAAGGGCGATACTTACTTTGGTGTCAAGGTGAGTTTTCGTGGCCCCATTTTCTTACTTGTTTTACATTGGGAGAAAAGTATGCTCACATGTTTTATCAACTGTTTTATGCTGTGAAACATATTCATTTTCTATTTTTGGACATATGCTTGAAATGTGTGACACTATGTGACTTATGTGCATTTTGGTTGTTGGATTTATTTTCATTATAAGGCCTTGCTCGGTGGAGTGTAAGTACCTGATGTATACTTTATGTATGCATTAAAGCCACGTTTATTCACAAGGCCTTGCTCTTTCGAGAGTAAGTACCTAATGTTATACGTTATGTATACATTAAAGCCATTTATGGGTAGCTACTGCATACACAGGATTTGGTTGGGTCATACTTCTTCGTGGGGTGATGACAGTTTTGTGGAGATGTTTGGTTATATTACTTCACTTGTGTACCTTTTCATATGCATTGTCCTAAACTATTATTATCACAGCAAAATATTTTATCTTGTGGTGTTTGGTTTCAAACCTACGATACTCACCAACATTCGTGTTGACGTTTTTGAGTATATCTTTTCAGGTTACACTAGTGGACTTAAAGCAGTGGACAAGAGTACTTAGTGGACCTTTAGGGTTGCATTAATAAATTATTCAAGACTAGTGGAACATCATTAAGGTTGTTCGTGAAGGCTTGTTTTGCCTTAACATTGTAGTGTACATTTGTTTGTAAGCTTTTTGAATTCATTGTTGAAATGTATGCACAACATGAACCGTTATTCATGTTAATGGCATCATGACACATTGGATATTGTATTTCACATAAAATTCTTTATAATGATGTGTTATGATCCTATCACCGTTATACCCCGTTGTTTCCGCTTTAGACGGGGTGTGACAGATTGGTATCAGAGCCATTGTTTATAGAGATCTAGGTGGATTGGCCTAGACTATATATAAGGAACCCACATATAGAACATGATAAGGAAGTTATGTGTGCATACAATTCCGTGAAGCTAGTTGTAGCTAGTGTCGATCATTCATCTTAACCATTTTCAAGTAAGAAGGACGTTGTAAACATTTCTTCATCATCTTACGACTCTTTACCTGGTTCGTCTACATGTTGCTTAGGATTCCATAACTAATTGATCTCTTTCCGTAAATACAAAGCTTATTGTGATACAAGGACTTGGAAGATAAGTATGTGTATGAAAGGAAACTTTCACAATTACGGCTGCAGACGTAATTGACAATGGTGTTCCGACGTATGTGTGCTTATCTGACCATATTTGCGTGTCTCATGTGCTATCTTCGTGCCGTATTGTAATAAAATCCCAATTATATTCCTTACCAAATTATTCTTATGTTTGTGAGTCTTGTGCGTTTATGCCTTGACAAACTCCAAAGTATTCATCTATTCTAAACTAATAAGAATTCGAAAATTTTAGTGAGCATACTGCTAAGACACATTATTCTTAAATTTTAGTCGTGGAAAATAAACACTCGGTGGTAGTCATACAAGTGATTGTGGCGATTGAACTGATGGTTGAACTAGAGGAATTTGTGGTATTGAAGGCAAGAACTCCAATGTTGTTGCGACCATTGCATAACAGTGGTAGGCCTTAATATTCAAAAATTGTCATGCAAGGTGTGTAACAGCATATTGAATCATGGTAGAGCTAGCTGTACTGAAGGAGAAAATGGAATTAATAGTCGAGAATTCAAATGATGGAAGTGGTGATGGCGCGAAAAATAGATAAATAAATAAATAAAATAATAATAATAATAATAATAATAATAATAATAATAATAATAATAATAATAAAAAATATATAAATAAAATAAATAAAGGCACTATTTAAGGAGAAATATTCTTTCAATAACGAAATGAAGAAGTTAGTGAACAAGTTTTGGAATTCCTCTACGATGGGAGTTAATCATGCGACGTATATCAGGCAATTTCATGAGTTGGCAAAAATTAGACCTCCTTTCGTGGCACTTGAAGCTAAGAAAATTGAGAAGTACATCAACAGCTTTGTTTTGGAAGTTAGCAGATTGGTAGAAGTGACTGAGCCTCCTACCATCCAAGGCGCAATACTGCTGGGTGGGTTGTTACTCGATGAGACCAATAAGACAGGGAATGTAGAAACAGTACCAAGAACGAGAGGGTACTCAAGAAATTCGTAGATACTAGCACATGGAGAGAGGGTTACATTGGTTCACATCTTCTGTGAGTAAGATGTAACTACTATCATCACACATCTGCATCTTGTTGTATTTATTCGAACTGCAACCGAAGAGGTCACTTTACAATCGAATGTGGGATGACAGCTCGTCAAGTGGCATCAATCAACACAGTAGGAAACTCGATAGTTTATTTTGAGTGGGAGACTTGGAAATAATTTTATTAATGGGTTCGCATAGAGACAAAAAGACATTACATAAGGGTATACTTGCTAGAAGAATACTCTTTTAGCATTGACTTGTTGCCTTTCGGACTCGGAAGTTTTGGTGTAGTTGTGGGAATGGGTTGGTTGACAGAATCCATATAGAAATTGTATGTTTGGGAAATTATTTCGTATACCACTTAAATGGTGGTGTAATACCTGAGATTTTCATAGAATACTTCAAAGAAGAAAAGAAACAACTCATGAGCGTAAAGGCCGAAGAGTTTAAACTCAAAAACTTCCTATTATCAACGATTTCCTCGAGGTCTTCCCGGAAAACTTAGAAGGACTTTATCCCTCCTTACTCGAAAAAATTTTGTATCGATCTTATTCTTGGAGCAACCCCAGTTGCAAAAGCTCCAAAGCGCTTAACACTATTTGAATGCAAGAGTTATTTAATTCTCTTTAAGATGCTCCAAGACAAGGGTTTTATTTTCCCTAGTCTTTTCCTTTGGGAGCACCTGTCTTATTTGTCAAAAAGAAAGATGGTTCTTTTCATTGGTGTATTGATTATCGTGAACTTAACAAATTTATGGTCAAGAATCGTTGTCCTCTTCCAAGGATAGATGATTTGTTTGATCAACTTCAAGGTGTTCAATGGTTTTCAAAAATCAATCTTTGTTCTGGATATCATCAATTGATGATACATGAATCAGATATACCAAAGACTGCGTTTAGCACTCGTTGCGAATATTTCAAAATTTCTCGTTCCGCCTTTCTGCCTTACTAATGCGATAATAGTATTCATGTATTTAACCACACACGTATGTAAACCATGTCTCGACGAATTTATCATACTTTTCAATTATGACGTTCTAATTTATTCTTAAACTAAGGATGAGCATGATGTTCCCTTAAGACTAATTCTGGAGTTTCTTTTGAAAGAAAAGGTCTATGCAATATATTCAGAGTTCGAAATTTGGATACAAGAGGTTTGTTTTGCTTGGGCACGTTGTGAACAAGGAAGTTATTCTCGTGAATTTTAGCAAATAGCAGCTGTAAAGGGATGGAAGGTCCCACATCTATCGTGAAGATTTGTAAAGCATTTGGGAATCACAGGTTATTATCGGCATTTTATCGGGGGTGTTACAAAGATCGCTCAACTACTCACATATATATATATATGAATATAAGAAGTTTGTTTTGGGATAGAAACTGAGAGAAATCTTGTCAAACATTGAAGGACGTCTTGTGTAATGCATCAATTCGGACTCTTCCCGATGGATCGGAGGATTTCGTTGTGTATTGTGATGCATCAGAACGAGGTCTAAGTTGTGTGTTAATTAAATGGGAAATGTAATCGTATTCGTCTCTCGACAACTCAAGATACATAAGCATTACTATATTACCCACGATTTGAAACTTGGAGCGGTAGCATTCGTACATATGTGTTGAAGACACTACTTGTATGGAATGAAGAACGTTATGTATACCGATCATAAGAGCTTCTAACACCCCTATGTTCAAAAGAAGTTGAATACGAGGCAAATGAGGAAGCTCGAAATATTTAGTGGCTACGATTGTGAATTTTGATATCATCCGGGGAAGACGGATGTTGTGGCAGATGTTTTGCGTAGGAAGAAAAGAGTAGGCCTAGGTGAGTGCAAGTCAAAGTTTGACGATACACTCTGGCATTAAGAATACGATGTTCAAAATTCAAGATGAAGCGTTAAGGATACTCATATTCAAAACAAAAAGTTGCGCGGGTTAGACAAACATTTGGAACAAAAAGTGGACAAGATGTTACATCATGGAAAAGATTATGGATTCCTTTGCTAGGTGGTCTACGGACACTAGTAATGGACATAGTACATAAGTCAAAATATTTCATACATCGGGAGTTAGTAAGAAGTAGCATGATATCATGGATTTGTATTGGTGTGTGGGAATGACGAAGGACATCATTAACTACATTAGTCAATATGTCAATGCATGATCTGTTTGAAGTTCAAGGCTGAATACCAGAGACTCTCACATATATTACAGTAACTGGATTTGTCCGAATGGAAAAGGGGAAAGCATGACTTGATGCGTGGATAGAATGACTAAGTCAGCTCATTTCTTAGCTATCCGCGAGGACTACACGACGAAGAAATTGGTGAGGTTGTATATTATCAAAGTAGTAGTAAGGCATGGAGTGTTTGTATAAATTATATCCGATTTTAATGGTGATTTTACTTCGCAATTTTTGGCAAACGTTACAAAAGGCTTTGGGAATGTGTTTTTGATGTGAGGAATGTATATCATTCTTGAATTAATGAGCGGGGTGAGCAAACCATTCAAACATTTGAGAATATGCTTAGAGTGTGTTATCGATTTTGGTGGAAGCTGGGATACCCACTTACCATTAGTCAAGTTTTCATACAACACAATTATCATGTTAGTATTCAATGTGCACTATTTCAGGCACTTCAGGGGTGTAAGAGTCATTCAGTTGTAGTCTGGATAGAAGTTGGATTAAAGTAAGTTGATTGGATTGAAATAGTTCAAGAAGCTATTGACCAGATGGTTCAAATCAAGGAGAGGTTGGGAATCATATATTGCTTAAAGTGTTACTTTGGGAAAGTGTCGTACATTTTGGGCAGTTTGAAATATTAGCATATGTGTTTGTTGGACCGTTCTAAATTGTTGAACGTATGGGTTCAAAAATGTATCGATTGAAAGTTGTCACAAGAGTGAAGTGGTGTTCACGAAGTATTTCATGTGTAAAATCTAAGAAAGTGTTGGCTAGGAAAGTCTTATACGTATTTTTAGAAGGAATTCAGGGAATCACAGATAACATTGTGTAGAGAAACTGGTAGAAACCATGATTGAGAGGTCAAAATGTTGAAGCACAGAAAGTTTTAATTTACCATTGCTTGATCGAACGCTTAGCGAGGATTTGAATTTACTTCGAAATGAAAGGAGTGAACAAAGCTTAAGTATTGGTACTTATTCAGTGATCATGTTGACAGTATAGCTCCGACTGAATTTCGGGACGAAATTCTCTCAACTGGGGGATACTGTGACAACCGTCACTAAACCGTTATCGTAGTTCAAGCCGTAAAAAGTCATTTTTGTGAAAATACTAATTTCAATGATTTCATTACATCAAAGTCTTCATTTTTGAAAAACGAATCCAACGCAAAAAGAATCATCACAAACGGACGTATAAGGAAGGAGATACGAAACTAAACGTAAGTATCTATTATTTTTGGACCGTGATGTGACTCAAATAGTCATGTTTTTAAGGGCAATATTCCGCACTTTTTGGACGTATCTTTAGTGAAAACATTCCAAAATGATCATTATTTACTAAAATTCACTAAAGTGGTCTAAATATAGGCGTTGCTGCAAAAATCACCTAAAACGTCCAAATAACAAGCAAATCAGGGCGAATAAACGTGCACAAAATCCTCCGGCCTCATTTACCTTATAAATATCACATTCTAACTTCATCATATGATAAAACAGGTAAAATTGAGACGGGAAAATCAAGAATCATGCAAATCGGATAAAGAACGGAGAAGACTGAGCAGTATCAGACCCTATAAAGTCATTTCGGCTATGCTTGAGCTATACGCATCCAATTTCAGTGAAGTTGGCATCATTATAAGCGTAACGGAATTACGAAGACACACGCGAAAGAATCAGGTCAAACGGACGCATAACGAAGGAGATACACGCGTTTTAAGCAACGAACGAAATCAGACGGACACCGTATACGGCCTTGGCAACCGTATACGGCCTACCTAAGACCGTATACGGCCTCATACATACCGTATACGGCCCCACCAAGGCCGTATACGGCCCTATGCACCCCGTATCGTGCTTCGTTTGCTTGTACGTGCTGTTTCGCGAGTTGTACGACTGATTTTTGAGCTTTGCCTATAAATAGGGGGTCACCCCTCCTCATTCTAGACACCTTAACACATTCACACACTCTCACATTTCTCTCATTTTCATTTCTCTCCTTTTCTTTCACTTTCTCTCTCTAACTTTCTCTCTCTAGCACTACTCTTAGGAGTTAGAGGAGAAAGGTTAGGGTTGAGCTTATGGTTCGAGTCTAGAGGAAGGTTTAGCTTGGTAATCTTGTTGTAACGAGTTTTTCAAGTTCAGACTATTTGTAATCCTCAGTATTACTGATGATCCCAGCTAGAGATCTTAGTATGTATTACTTTGATTGATTATTAATAAGCTTGCGGAATAGTTTATTAATAACTTGAAGAACAAACTTGTATATAACAGAATATCTAACCAAAAGCTTCAATATTATTAACAATAATACGAACACACAATTTGTGTTAGGGTTTACAACCTTGAAGCTAATAACTAGAATGAATTCGTTATCCTCTAGGGTTTTACAGAATCTCTATTTATAACATATAGAGTCCTTTACAGAATCAAACTATTATGGAATCATATCTATTCCATAATTCTCTCTATTCAACTATATCTAACCAACAGTGGTTATCTATATCACTAACAGGGGTAGTACTCGTATATTATCAACAGTGGTTGAGTACTTAATACAAAATACAAACTACACACTAACAGTGGCACTGTTAGACAAACTACTTGACAGCGGCAGCTAATAACTAGCAGTGGCAACTACTAACAGTGGTAGTACTTCTAACAGCGGCACAATACTTGTATTCTGAGCAAATCTAGCAGTGTCTCAGTTCTCAACAATCTCCCCCTAAACTTGATCATTCAGAGTAATGATTCAAGTTTCAATCCTTCTTTTCTTCTTCTATCTCCTTCATCGTTTGCCTCTTATGCAGTTGATTGAACACCATGTATAAAGCTCTGTAAGCTCCTTCAGTAATGATGGTTGTAGATAACTTCAAATCAACCAATCTATTCAGCAGCCCTGTTCCCAGCACATAGTGTCGATCATCAAACATGTAGATCACCTGCCCATTGTTAAATACTACCATGTGTACTCCAGCTCTGGCAAAATATCTCCAAGTTATAACCCTTTGATAACAATGAAAGAATAAGTGATACATGCTTGCTGGTTCAAACATGCTTTGCAATAACTCCATCATTTGTCTTTCAATCACAGCCTCAGAATTCTTTCTATTCCTGATTCTGCTCACTTGATACAACTCCATAAGATCATCTCTTGTACAGATTCTGAGCAAATCAACCATACTCCCAACATGGTCATCAAATCCTCTTTCCCTTTCAATCTTGATCTCAAGGATCATTTTTCTGAAACCATAATCAATTGCTACTCCTTCCCAATTTATAATTCTAGCCTTTCTTGGTCCTTCAGAAATCTCCTTGCTATCAGTCAGAATCTTGATTCTCTTTTTCAGCTCTGGATCAAATCTTGGAATGTCAGGAATAACATTGTCTTTAGAAATCTGATTTTTCCATGAATTTCTTCTGACTTCATTCTGCTTATCCTCTAAGACTTTCTCTGCTGCCTCAGCAGCTGCTTTTTCTCTTCTTTCTTCTTCTTCTTTCAAAAACTTTACCATTTCCCTATCTGCCTTTTCTTTCTTCTCCTTAATCAATGCATTCAAATGCCTATTCTCTTCCAATTTCTTGGTCCACTCATCATCTCTTCCCATATACCTATCATATGCCTGTTCCAGCTTCTGCATATTCCATCCTTTAACAATTTTAGCTGGGGCATAATTTTCAGACAGAGCATTTATCATTTGTCTTCTCCTTTCAGCATATGGTAAAGGTTTACTCCTCTTCTTGACTAATTCTTCTTGCTTTTTCTTTCTAGCCCTTTCCTCATTTGACCTTTTCATCAACAAAAATCCAGAAGATAACTCTTCCTCTTCATTACCTTTCTTCTTCTTTAAATAATCATGAACTCTCTGAGCAGGAAGCTTTAATCCTTGTGCAGTCTTTTCTTTAACAATCTCTGCAGCTTTCTGTGTAATAGTCACTACACTCAGATCATCCAAAATCATTTTAACATCATCACCCTCTTCTTCAGCTTTAGCTTCTGCAGCTCTCCTTATCAACCTTTCCCTTTCTTCTACTTGCATCCTTAGCATATCATGAGACTCAAGATGAGGTTCTTTAATTTCTTTCACTTTTGATTTTTCTTTTAACTTTCCTTTACCTTTGTCTTTTGGATCAATCATAGGCAATTTAGACTCAGGCTTGAGTGGTGAAGTTGGTTCTCTTATTGTAACAGGTACCTCTCTTGGTCTTGTTGTTGTGGTAATTGTGGCAGGGGTTGATATGACAGCAGTGGTGATTGGTGTATCAACAGTGGTAGGTGTTGGTGTACTAACAGGGGTAGATGTAACAGTGGTAGTGTTAGTGTTAACAGTGGTTGAAATTGTGACAACAGTGGTAGAAGTTTTGACAGGGGATAAAGTATTAGTTGACTTTCTTCTGGGAATAGATTTCTTTCTTGTAAAGGTCTGCAACTTCTTCTCTTCATCAATTGACTTTGATTGCTCCCCCTTAATCTCAACTTCTCCTTCTTTCATCTCTTTTTCAACATCATCAACCACCTCATACACTGGCCTATCACTGAAACTGACTCTTTTCTTATTTTCCAGGTTAGCACCCATCACATCCCAAAAATATAATCTAAGTGCAGCTTTCTCAGGCAACCCTTTATTCAATGGAAATACCTGATAAACTGTTTCATCTGTTTCATCAGTCTGCTCTGCTCCTGCACCATCACTGGTATTAACATTTTCAGAAGAATCTTCACCAGTATATACCACCATTTTTCTGTCATCTGCAGCATTTACCATCTCATCATCTAAACTTTCATGTATCACATAATCAGAGACATTGAGCTCCTCCTCAGCCTTATCCCTGCTCTGCACATAATCATCATCTTTATCATCAAACACTAACTCCACAGTGTCTTCTGATTGTGCCTCATTATGCTCACATATATCCATCTCAACTGTATTATCATCAAGCTCAAGTACCTCTGTAGCTGCAGAATCATCATGCATTTCATCAATATTTATCATTGCTCCACTCATATCATCATGAGGTCCATGTGAATCATCATCATCATCATCATCACCTGCTTTTCTTGAACCATCATCTTCAGGCATATTATCATCATCTGCTTTCTTCTCCCCCTTGCCTGAAGATTCCTTTAACTTATTCGCAGGTAGAAGAATATTGTTGACAGCCTCCTCAAGCATTACCAATCTATTCTGCACATCAAGCAACTCTGCCTTCTGATGATCAATGATCTCCTTCTGCTTAGCAATTAACTCATCCTGAGCTTGAATTTTCTGTTGAGCCTCTTTTCTGTAAGCCCTTTCCCTCTCATATTTGCTCCACAGTTTATTGATATCATGTACAAGATAGGAAATCGTCAATTCATCAGTATCACTAGGCTCATCAACATTAGAGTGTGACCTCTTAGTTGAATCCTTGCCCACATCTGCCACTGCAGATGTCCCTTGGTTATTGGTACTGGGACCTACATTTGAATCATCACCCATAGGTTCATCAAACATAGTTGCCTCTAGTTGGGTCTGATTAATGTTACCACTATCCTGCCCTGCCAGTGGGCTAGAAACAGTAGTGGCAGCCCTTCCAGAATGAACATTTTCATCAAGTATGTTCACCTGTTGTGTTGGGACAGTTGACTGAGACTGTGGAGAAACAGGAATCTCCATAGCCTGTGTAGCCTTCTTGGATTTCTTGGCTTTAGATTGGGTAGGCTGTTTGTTCCCTTGTTTTCTTTTGATGCCACCTCCTGATGTGTGTTCAGAACCAACTTGTGTTGTTGGTCTGTCATCATTTGGTCCAGATGGTGTTGGTAATACACCACCAGTGGCAGAAGGAGTAACTAGCATTGTAGAAAATAATGCAGTTTCCTTCTTAGAAAAAGCATTCTGATACTGATTCATAGCCTTAATAGTCCTCAAAGATAGAGTAGAACTAACAATCACACTATCCTCTGCTGGCAGATTTGACAATTGATTATTCAATAAAAGCTGAACAAATCTAGGGTACATAACGAATGTATCACCCTTTACATTCCTAACCATATTATCTAAGATAAATCTAGACATATTAAATTTAATACCCTGTGCCAAGCAGATAATAGGATATGCAATAGTAGAACTAAATTCATTAAAACTAGTTCTCTTTTGAGACAAACATACCAGAAAAGTATGAATGTAGAACTTCCATTGAGGACAAAACCATGACTTCAAGAAAGTATATTCTGATCTTGTCTTTCCTGAACCTTCATACCCCATATCCATAATGCCTTTAAACAAATTTTCTCTCGATAATTCCAGAATTCCACCTTCATCATCAAACTGTAAAAGCTCTCTTAGAACAATCTCAGTAACCATTACCTTCTTACCCTTGACAGTGGAATGAATGTGAGTAATGCCATTAACATTCCCTTCCTTTGCATTCTGCCAGAATTCTTGAATATGCGATCGAATTAATCGTGGACAAATAGTAAGGGCATGTGTAACTGGACAATTACTCAAGAAATCAATAATAGGGTGAAAATACTCATCGGCAAGTTCTTTATTCAAGAAAGCCCTCATATTGTGTTCAGAATGAACACTTAGCGTAGAATGATCAGAATCAGATGACAATGAAGATGCCATTAATGTAATTGATGAACGAACGACGAGTGAATTACAATAAACAACTCAAAGCGAGAGCGATTATTGAAGGGTTTTGAAAATTTTGAAAGCGTAATTGAAAAAGTGAAGTATTTGAGTATTTATTTGATGACAGTGCCAAGCCCTAATAATAGAACTAGCAGTGGCACTGCTGGTTATACCCAACAGGGGCACAATTTACAAACAAACCCAACTGGGGTACCTCACTTGGTCAATTTATAGTCAACCCTTTCTAACCATCTAACAAAGCTAGCAGCGGCTGATAGTCTAGCAGGGGCATCCGACAAAGGAAACGCCAACTTAGAACTAACAGGGGCATAAACTTAGCTTAGTTACACAACGAATTTTTTTTTTTTTTTTTTTTTTTTTTTTTAACCAAAAAAAAAAATAAGAAGAAACACATAAAACATTAAATTCCAGCTCAAATGATGTCTCTTGACAGTGGCTGAAACCTGCAATATTAAACTAAGAAAAACAACTAGCAGGGGTTAAATTACACACATATACAGCAGGGGTTTAAAATACATTGACAGTGGCAAAGGTAAACTAACAGTGGCACCATCTGTTATCATGATGAAGCTAACAGTGGCAATACCTGACCCTGTCACATACAATATATTTTACCCCTGTTAGTATCAAATCCAGACCAAAACACTACGTGAGATTGATCATACCAATATTAGTTATCAAAAATGTAAATCTTCCTACATCAAATGCTTTTGTAAAAAGATCTGCAAGTTGATTATCAATATGAATTTTAAAAATATGAATCAATCTTTTATCATAACAATCTCGTATAAAATGATATCTGATCTCAATGTGTTTGGTTTTTGAATGCTTAACTGGATTCTGAATGATACTAATAGCAGAAGTATTATCAATATAAATAGGAGTGTTCATGAAAGTCAAACCAAAATCCAGCATTTGATTCTGAATCCAAAGAACCTGTGCACAGCAACTTGATGCTGCAACATATTCTGCTTCTGCTGTAGAAGTGGAAACTGTGGTTTGCTTCTTGCATTGCCATGACACTAACCTATTTCCAAGAAATTGACAACCTCCACTAGTCGATTTCCTATCCATATTCTCACCACCATAGTCACTATCTGTGAAGGCCTTTAGCTCAAAATCTGATCCTTTAGCATACCAAAGGCCCAAGTCTGGTTGACCTTTCAAGTATCTAAAGATCCTCTTCACAGCATACATGTGTGACTGCTTTGGATTGGTCTGATATCTAGCACAAAGACACACTGCAAACATTATATCAGGTCTAGATGAAGTTAAATACATCAATGAACCAATCATTGACCTGTATAAGTGCACATCTACTTCCTCCCCCTCAGGATCAGAATTAAGATGTTTATGTGCCTCCATGGGAGTGCTAGCTACCTTCACATCTTTATAACCAAATTTATTCAAAATATCTTTCACATACTTCCCTTGGTTAATAAAGATTCCATCTAACTTCTGCTTGACCTGCAATCCTAAAAAGAATGTGAGTTCACCCATTGAACTCATCTTGAACTTCTTATGCATTAAATCCTCAAACTCTTTGCACAATGAATCCCTTGTAGACCCGAAAATAATATCATCAACATACACCTGTACCAGCAATATATCTCTTTGAACCCTCTTGGTAAACAAAGTCTTGTCAATAGTACCTCTCTTGAATCCATTCTTGAGAAGATACTCGGACAGAGTATCATACCAAGCTCTTGGAGCTTGATGTAATCCATACAATGCTTTCTTCAATCTGCACACTCTATCTGGATATGTTGGATCTTCAAACCCTGGTGGTTGGCAAACATACACCTCATCATCAATTAGACCATGAAGAAAAGCACTCTTCACATCCATTTGATAGACTTTGAAATCCTGATAAGATGCATAAGCTAAAAATAATAATCTATTCCTTCTTCCTGTGTGTACCCCTGTGCTACCAACCGAGCCTTATTCTTGATCACTATCCCTCTTTCATCTCTCTTGTTCTTAAAGATCCATCTTGTGCCTATAGCTTTCTTTCCTTTTGGAAGATCAACCAAATCCCACACATCTTGCAGTTTGAATTGCAACAATTCTTCCTGCATAGATTCAATCCAGCTCGGATCTTTGAGAGCCTCCACTGCCTTCTTTGGTTCCATCTGAGAAAGAAAACATACATATAATGAAGTATGTACATCTTCTTCTCTTACCTTGGTTTGATGTCTTGTCTGAACAGGAGTCATAATATCACCAATAATCAAATCCAAAGAATGATCTTTATGAACCAAATACTTAGAGGTAGAAGTATCAAGTAAATCTCTTTCCAAATTAGAACCCAATAGATTATCTACCTCAGAGTCTGAGAAAGACTCTCTTTCCTCTCTTTCTTTTGAAGGCTTTGGAGTTGCTTCAGAATCTGACAAAGAAGTCCTTTCCAAAACTTGAAATGGAGGACTTTGTTCAACAAATTTTGGAGAATCGGGCTCTCCTTCTGAGTCATGCTCTGAAACTATATGAGAACCCTTTGAAGTAAATGGTTGATTTTCTGTTGGAATTGAACCATCTTCATCCTTTGAACCATTTTTGCTACTTGACCCACTTGAATCATCTGAAGGTTCATCTTGCTCTAACTGGAATGCTTCTGGAGGATCTGGAGACCAAATAGGAAACAATACATACTTCAAGTCATCCTTTTTAGTTTGACTTGAGGTTGAATTCCCATCTTTACCTGCATCATTACCTGCATCTGTACCTGCACTAATAGAAAAATCTGGATATCTAAAAGCATGGGTTAGTGCATCAATATCAAACAAAACTTCTGGACCTTTTCCTTCTACATTTGATGTATGTTCATTAAAGGTCACATCCATGGTCTCATCTATGATCCTAGTCCTTTTGTTAAATACTCTATAAGCCTTGCTTTGAATAGAGTATCCAACAAATACACCCTCATCTACCTTACTCTGAAACTTACCAAGATGATCTCTGGTATTTAAGACAGTATAAGGACATCCAAATGGTTTTAAAAAGCTAACCAAAGGTTTTCTCTTAAAGAATAACTCATAGGGTGTCTTGTTATGAGGTTTAATAATCAAAATCCTATTCAAAACATAACAAGCAGTGCTAACTGCCTCTGCCCAAAAGGACATTGGAAGTTTAGCATCTGCTAGCATGCTTCTAGCAGCCTCAATTAGTGTCCTATTCCTCCTCTCAGCTACTCCATTTTGTTGTGGAGTCCTAGGTGCACTATACTGTCTTTCTATACCTTTATCCTCACAGAACTTATTCATCTCATGATTCTTAAATTCTGTCCCATTATCACACCTGATGATCTTAACCTTTTGATTAGTTGAATTCTCAATCCTAGTTATGAATGATCTAAGTATTTCACCTGTCTCATCCTTAGTCCTAAGAAAGAACACCCAACTCATTCTAGAGTAATCATCAGTTATTACCAAACAGTAAGATTTCTTCCCTTGACTAGCTACATTGGTAGGGCCAAACAAATCCATATGTAACAGGTGTAAGGGAGTGGTATTGGTATTCACAAGCTTGGTCTTATAAGAGGTCTTGTGTTGCTTGCCTTTGAGACATGCTACACAGTGGTCACTACATTCAAATAACTTTTCAGGTAAGCCTCTCACTAGCTTATTCCTAACAAGTTTATTCATGGTCTTGAAATTCAAGTGACACATCCTCCTATGCCATAGTTCAGATTCAGATACAGTAGCTTTAGAAATGAGACAGTTAACATTTTGAGATTCCATCTTGTTTAAATCACTACAGTATACATTATTCTATCTTGGAACTCTCATTAAAATCTTATCTTCAGGTATTTTGAGTTTTTCAGAAAGTATAAGGCATTCTGTGTCAGTGAAATATACAGGATTTTGCTTATCTGTGATTTGACTCACACTAAGCAAATTGTATCTCAATTGCTCAACATAATAAACATCATTGAAAGTGAGCTTACTGCTTTTTACCTTACCTTTACCTGTGATTTTACCTCCTTTAGGATTGCTTCCAAATGCTACATCTCCTCCATCAAACGCTTTAAAGTCCTGTAGCTTTTTCCTGTCTCCAGTCATGTGTCTTGAACAGCCAGAATCAATATACCATAAGCTTGGTGGCTTGCCCTGCACATATATGAGAAAAACAATTAGTTTTTCTTGGGAACCCAAACCAATTTGGCTTTGGGTTTCCCATGAGCACCTTTGACATCAACCCTTTTGACAGTGATTGATCTCAGTGCTGCATTGGTTTTGGACACTTCAGATTTACACTCATTTTTATGTCTCCAAAAACAATCAATTTTTGACCTGACAGGGGTTAATGGTCTGACAGTGGTCACCTTTAAGTTTGTATTGATTACCCTGGCAGTGGTAGCTTTACTTGGTATATACATTCTTTTGAAATGTTTAATACCAGCAGAGGTACCATGCCTGACAGTGGTCAAACCCTCCCCTGTTCGAGTCTTGCCTCTGTTAGCCGTTGACAGGGGCACTGCTGTAGCATTAACAGAGGCTGCAGCCTTGCCTCTGTTAGGCTTATTTATCAACACATGACCTGTACCACTGTTCCTATTATTTTTAGGATTGTAGTGACAGTCCTGTTGAAGATGATTATATCTACCACAAATAAAACATGACTTTCTTTTCACACATTCAAACCCATTACCCAACCTTTGTGAAACCAATTGGTTCCAATTTCTTTGATTACCCCTGGGAATGGATTTATTCACATTACTTGCAGTATGTAACTCAGACTTCTTTGATTTACATGTACACTTATCACACTCAGATTTCAACTTGTCTTTTGATTCAGTATTGACCTTTTTGTGTACATACCCTAAACCTGAACTAGCCTTGTTGGTTTTCCTGACTTGATCTAACTGAGCCTTTGCCTTCTCAACAAACATCTTTTTACCCTCTTCTAGTTTAGTACTATTTAGTTCAGAAACTAGACCAGTAATAGGCTTAACACAATCATCCACAGAATTACCACTAGATGAGCTATCACTATCACTCTCATCTTCCTCAGTCCAATCAGATATTTCCACTTTATCAAAATTTACATTATCATCACAATTAACTACTGGATCTACCTTTTTAACCTCCTCAGACACACCTACCTTAAGTGTTTCTAAAACAAAATCACTTTTAGGTGGGAAATAAGTATGATTATAAGGTGGAGGAACAGCATTAAGGTTGTAACCTAATCCAAGTTTTAATTTATCATGAATTTGAGACTTGATTAAGTTTTGAACACCTTTTGAAACATTTTCCAATTCATCAACTTTCAATTTTATTGACTCCTTATCAGAAATTGCCTCAGCCAACTTAGCACTTAGCATATCAACTTTTGTTTGTAAAGCTTTCTTTTCCCAATTTAGATACTTAATATCTAAGTGAAATTGAGATTCATTCTTTTCATAAGCTTTTATCTGATTTTCTAAGTTTTCAATAGCTAAAGTGGCATGTTGACTCTTTTCCTTACAAGCTTTTAATTCATTACACACAACCATATTATGATCCCTATAAAATTTAACCATTTTCTTGCAAGTAGGAGAACATAATTTAGATTGTACCTCATATGGAATGTCTGAAGACTCTGGTTCTTCTGTGACAGCCATCAAAGCTTGATTTGTGGTTACAAGCTCTTCCTGATCACTCCAGTCAAATCCTCCCATTCCATCTTGAGCAACCAATGAATCTGAAGTGGTGTTCTGAACTGGTATCAATCTTCTTTGAGGACCAGAATTATTTCTTACAAAACCATTCTGAGATCCTCCAGCCTGTGTGCTCTTGCACTCCCTAGCAAAGTGTCCCATCTTGTGACAGTTGAAACACTCCACCTTGCTCTTGTCAAAACCAGCTACACCATCTCTCTTGTAAGAAAAATTTCTGTTCCCAGAACTCTGCATAAACCTCTTTGCCCTGATTGTAATCATGGCCATCTGCCATCTTAAATCCATCTCTTCCAGGTCCTCTTCACTAACCTGCTCCAAATCTTCTGTAGTTAATGATGAATTCACATGGCTTGCAAAGAATGCTTCCAATACATTATCATTAGCACCAGATGTGCTACAACTACCAGATTCACCAACAGAAACAAAAGCAGCATTGTTAGAGCTACCATTGGACTGTTTCAACGCTAGAACTTCAGGCTCAAAATTCCTCAGATCATTGTACAGGTCTTCAATCTCCTTTTCTTCAAGATCTGCACTTTGTCTAAGTCCCACAGTATACATATTCCAATCTGTGCCTAATGATCTTAGAAACTTCCTATTCAAATCATCTTTATCAACCTTAACATTGTGATTCTCAAGATCACCCACAAGCTTTTGAAATCTATCAAAAGTCTGAGTCAGAGTTTCAGACTTTACACCTGCAAAGTTTTCAAACTGTTGTTTGAGAAGAGATCTCTTATTCTTCTTGGTGTTATCATTACCACCAAATCTCTTAACAATTGCTTGCATAAGAACCTGAGCATCTTCACAGTTTTCAAACTTCCTTTGATACTCATTAGGAATAGACAAAAGTAGAGTACTTAATGCCTTCCACTCTGTTGCTCTTTCTTTTCTTTCTGCATCAGTCTTTGGTGGTGGTCTTTCTTCCTTTTTACCATCTGCATCCTTAGTATAAACTGGTCCATTAGTAACCACCTCCCACATCATATAATCAGTCAGCAACATGTATTGTCTAATCCTAGTCTGCCATAGCTCAAACTCATCGGGTTTGAGCATGGGGATTTTTTTAGCTTGAATACCTTCCATTGTTTCAGTAGACATGTTGTTGTTTGTTGAAAAAGCTGCAAAATTTAATTACCTTCTTCAAGATCAAAGTAATACCAAGCTCTGATACCACTTGATGATCCCAGCTAGAGATCTTAGTATGTATTACTTTGATTGATTATTAATAAGCTTGCGGAATAGTTTATTAATAACTTGAAGAACAAACTTGTATATAACAGAATATCTAACCAAAAGCTTCAATATTATTAACAATAATACGAACACACAATTTGTGTTAGGGTTTACAACCTTGAAGCTAATAACTAGAATGAATTCGTTATCCTCTAGGGTTTTACAGAATCTCTATTTATAACATATAGAGTCCTTTACAGAATCAAACTATTATGGAATCATATCTATTCCATAATTCTCTCTATTCAACTATATCTAACCAACAGTGGTTATCTATATCACTAACAGGGGTAGTACTCGTATATTATCAACAGTGGTTGAGTACTTAATACAAAATACAAACTACACACTAACAGTGGCACTGTTAGACAAACTACTTGACAGCGGCAGCTAATAACTAGCAGTGGCAACTACTAACAGTGGTAGTACTTCTAACAGCGGCACAATACTTGTATTCTGAGCAAATCTAGCAGTGTCTCAGTTCTCAACAATTACGCTGCTGTATTCCCGGTGATATCTAAACTTTACTTACTGTTATAATGCTTGTGCTTTATGTTATTTCAGTTTGTATTCTGCATATTGCCATGTTTATAGAGTAGTTTAATATTGTGATTGTTGAAATGTAGATATTAGGAGTAGGAATGATGTTAAATTAATATTTCATTTGTACGATTGGAAATTGTTATGCTGTGTATCTGGTTAAGCTTATCCTGAATATAGATCTAGTCTCTCATCACCCTTTCCAGACTTTCACGTGACTGTTGCCCTAGGATAGGATCTGATCAACCCTAATACTATGAATATACAGTTATCTCCAGTTACAATATGAAACTATGAACTTTCCTTTAAAAGGCACGGTACTTCGTATAGCGTTGGAAACACCTCGTGTGGAGTACAAATACGTAGAAGCTAAGGAAATGCCATGGATTGTTTCATCGTGAATTACCTAGAAGTGACCCTTCTAGAACTGTGGTCTAGGAATCAAAGCTGTGGAAATGCTTGTTGCACTGTACACCGTTAGTACACCTAAGATCTGGAACACTGTGGAAATGCCTAAATGCCCAGTACACCGTAAGTACATCTAGGGTTTGGAACACTGTGGAAATGCCTAATTGCCCTGTACACCGTGATTATTCCTAGGGATGAACGCCTGACTGTAAAGGAGGGTCTATATTTACGATGGTTAAGTATGTGCTTCAATAGAAACAATACAGGGTAGTGTCAATCATATACCTAGACATGCAAAACCCTAACCACACCAATAGTTTAACATACACAAGATACAATCAGTATTTGCTATAATAAAAGTAAATAGACGATTAGGTATTAAGAAAGGTCAGTAAATACAATTGCGGTCTGTTGCCTTATGCCTGATCCCTAGAACATTTAGGGTGACTTTGTCTTAGTTAAGCAAAGGCTCGGGAGGGTTTGAAAACAGCCTGATCTGATCAGAATCATGATAACCTAGGATTCCAGTGACATATGTTTCTAGGGTTTAACCTGAACGTAGGGTCCTAGTGTTTACACCGAAAGTATGCTTACTCTTTATCTGGTAAATCTCCAATCAATTTTATAATGAACATCATCCCGAAACCCTAATTATCCAAGTTTCAGCAATCGCATCTCTACCTGTCTGCTCATCCCCTATCTTTTATTTCCTGCATTTATTTTACTGTAATTAGGATAAAATTAGAAAACCAAACCAATTCAAAATCTATCTACCTACCCTCATCCTAATTGCGACCATAATCTTTGGTGACCCGCTTTATTTCAATTCGCTCCGATTTAAGAACGACCTCGAGTTATATTTACTGCTTGCTCCCAAGGTAGGTAATACTTATAGTTTGAGCCCCAGCTCTTATAAATTTAAAACTCACTGTTCGCCGCTTCTGTTGCTGTTGGAACAACGACCGGACTCAAATCCGACCGACCGATAGAGGACGCGACAAGTTTTTGGCGCCGCTGCCGGGGATCGTAGAGCGTTACGATTTGAAGCCGCCTTAGATATTCTAGCTTTTAGGAGATCCTTTCCAATTAGGTTTTCTCAAACTTAGTTGGTAGTTATTTGCTTTCTTTAGGATAGTTTAATTTAGGTTAATTAAAAATGAAAAACACAAAAATATCTTTCTATGATTCATCTCCGTCTAGCCCCATTTCTCCACTCGCCCTCAAGACGTCTGAAGAAATGATGGCCATGAATGACGCCGAGTTCTTCGCCTGCTTAGAACAAGAGTTGGAATCTAACGTCTACTCTTCATCTTTATCCTCTTCCGAAGATATCTCCGCTAATTCAGACGATGAATCTAGAACTTTAGGGCAATTCTTAGACCTTGACTTAGGAACCCATGATTCTCATCAGAAGATCTCAACTTCTGCATCTAGCATTCTAAGCTACCAGGTTATACCTGCTCCTGAGATTTCATATTCCTTAGAAAACTTCTTTCAATTCCCTACTTCATCTGGTTTTGTCGAGAGTAACTCCGAACATCTTCAACCCTTTCGTTTTCCACCCATTGAAGAACGTCTTCCACCCTGGGATGAAGAAGTTTACGAATACCCTCCAAAATCACCTATCTTTTTTAACCTTGTACCCGAACCTGAGTACACCATCTATCGTGTTGTTTATAGGACTTTACCAATCAAACCAGAAGAAAATATCCGCTACGTAGGTAACTCTTTTGATCCTGATAGGAGATTGGATGTTTGTCAGGCATTTGCTAGACAACTCAAAACGTCTGACTTTCCTTTTTCGGTTGAACAAAGAGAAGTCACTCGTAGGATAAAGAAACAGGTTGGTATTCTCCACCATCTTCCAAATCAAAAGGAGGAAGGTATCTTCAAACATTATCCAGAGCAAGAACTAAAGCTTAAATCAGAAATAGACCTACTAATGGACCTATTCGCCTGCACCGATTATCAACCAGTTTCCCAAACCCTAATTAATCGTTATGTTGCGGCTATGATTTATGAGCTTGAGTTCTGGATCGGCAAAGATCCCGCTATATCTCTCGTCATTTCTGATAAAATTCCATTCTTCGTTGACCCTGCTACTTACATGATCAACAAGTTGTTAGAAATATTCCCTGGAGCCACTGACGATAACATGGAAGCTATTTTCTTTGCTGGAAGGAAGGATATTAACGTCTCACTCACTTTGTTATTTGCTCAGTCAAAATTTCCTTTCACTGTTTCACAAACATCTTTAATCAAAGAAATCACGGAGTCAGTTCACACTACCACCGGAGATCCCAATTCGAGAGAAGAATGGGAATTTCAACAAACCCTAGGAATGCTTCTTCATCACTTAAACCATATAGATAACGGGACACGAAACGGAATTTCAAACCCTAAGAAAGTTAGAAAGGAATTTAACAAGTTTATCGACAATCTTCTAGATTTAGGCAAAAAGGAACGTATGTTTCTCACTAAGCACGAACGATTCTCGTTACATCCCGCAGACCTAGTTGATTCTGTCATTAAGATTCTCACTTGTGACTTTATTCCTCGCTACACTTTCCCTCAACCAAGAGCACCAAATTCACTTAAACAATTGCTCTTGGACAATACTCAATAAATTTGTCCGAAAGTCGAGCTACCGACTTTAACCAAGCGCTTTTTGGGAGGCAACCCAAACTTTAGTTAATTTAGTTTTATTTTAAGTATTTGGGCTAAGTAATAGTAGTAGTTTATTTTTAAATTTAAAAGCTTACGTTTAATAACACAAAACGTTCTTTTAAAATTCAAATTCGCGCAACACAGTAACGAATTTCAGACATTTTCAGAAATTTTGAAAAAGTTTATTTTTAAATTTTGAAAAATTAATTTTGAATTTGTCTTGATTTTTAAAGAACAAAAAAAGATTGTCTTGTTTTAAATAAAAACGTATACGATTTCGCATACGATTCGCAATATCTTTTCAGACTGCGCGTAAAGATTCAGAAAATTACGAACATACTTTTTAAAATCATTTTATTAGAAATTTTTAAACTTTAAAATTTTACTTGTATGTTTCGTATCTTTCGCGAATTTTAAATCGCGTGCGTTTGAAAGGCTATAAAATGGATTTTTAGCCATCACAAAAGACAAAAACATAAAAAAAAAAAAAAAAAAAAAAAAACTTCATCTTCTTCCTCCTCTCCCCTCAAAACCGTCGGCCTCACCACACCACCACCAAATCTCCATTACTCAACCATTTTGCATGATTCCAAGCTCAAAATTCATCATTTTATGATCTTTCTTGCATCCACAACATCACTACATCAAGTTTAAGGTAATTCTTGACCTAATTTTGTGATTTTCATGAAACTTTAAAAATTAGGGCTTGTAACTCATTTTCATAAATTTCATGGTTAAAAGTTGCAATCTTTAGTGTTATTTCATGCTTATCTTGATGCTTAACATGATTACAAGCTTAATCTAGTGATTTGTTGGCTTAATTACAAGATTGGAGATTAAAGTGTTGACTTTTTGGATGAACTATGGCTAGTTTGAATTTTTGGTTGATTAATTGTTTATGTTGACTTTTGTTGATTGAGTTATGCTTAAATATGATAGGTTAACATGTTTTGATTGATCATTTGCAATTAGAAAATGGTTAAGCTAGTTTTTGGTAATTAAAGTAAGCTCATTTTTGATAAAATCATCATAAACATCATTTTCACTTAAAACCTTTATTCTTAAACCATGTTTATGACTTTTCTAAACTTAAAAAGCTTACAAGATTATCAAAACAAGCTTCGGTTCATTTAATCATTTTTTAAGTTTATCACTTTAATTAATAAAGTGTATGACTTTGAAATGAAACCAACAAAAACGTCATTTTCTAAAAACTACCATTTTGTCAAATAAGTTTACTTCCATTCTTTGCTTGAAATCATGTAAATAAAGCTTTATGTCTTTTGGAAATTGCGGAAAATTGGATTGCATATTTAATTGGTAATATGCCCTTTTATGATTAATTGATTTACTTGAGATAATTATATGACCTTAGATTTAAGCTCATTTAGATTGATTAACCATGAACATGAAGTATTTAAGTTTTTAGTGCTTGGGATAATTAAGTTAGGTACCTTGTTGACTTGCTTTGATTATGCTAGGAACTTGAAGCTTTGTGCCACTCCCCCTTATTTAGACATAAGTTGATAAAGTTTTTGGATTTGTGATTGGTTGCGGTTAGGTTTAGCAATTTTAAAATTTCTGGATATGCCCATTTCTAAAGCCTACATTTCCAATTTTTTTCTAAAAATTTGGAAGTACTTTAGCATATCCATTAATATATCACTATTATGATCTAATCTTTTCTTGTCTTTTGTCACAGATGGATAATTGCCCACCTTCACTCAGCTACTTGGCCAAATCTTCAAAGAATAGGTCACTCATTCGCCAGTGGTTGCAGCGACCGATAGGCAGTAATCGGTATGTGGTATGGAAAGACATGATTAAGCTAGGGATCAGGGATGAGTTGAAGAGTTTGTTGATGTATGAGACCGATGGTCAAGTGAACAATGCCCTTCTCCGTCTCTTCGATATAGATGAATATGCATACCGAGAAGTAGTGACAGAGTTCATGATGACTTACCAGCTGAATCCAAAAATGAGCGTATCCGACAAAAGAAAGATTTCATTCAGGTTTCAGGAACAGATTCATCATATCTCAGTTGCCGACTTGGGAGTGTATCTTGGTTTATATACAGAGTCTCAGGTCAACTCTGCATGGTTCTAAAACAGTGTTCAAGACATCTCCAGCCTACCAAACAGGAACCATAAGGATATTTGGATGGATTTAGCAGGATCAAACTTTCGGAGCTGTGTTAAGTCATCCACTTTCATCAAGCCGGTTCATCACATCCTTCACAAGTTGCTAGCATGTTCTATATTTGGAAAGAAGGAAGGTGGAGCTGTGAGTGCCGAAGAGTTGAAGTTCATGGAAGCAATCATAGGAGGAAAGAATCTGAATGTTGCTTTCTTGATCGCTGAGAGACTTTGGGATGAGACAGACTTGGATAGGCACATGTTCATGGGGTCGATTATTACTAGATTGCTGTATAGTATGGGATTGTTGACGGAGGCCCATACTGAGGAGTTTACTGTTTGTTCTCGTTCTTTTCCATTCAACTTGGACTACTGCAAGTTGATCCATCTTGTTGAGGTAGATGAGCAGAGACAGTGCCTATGGAAGAACACCAAACAGATCATTCCAGGATGTCATCTCCCTGGGAAGCGTGTTAGAGGATCCTCACATGTTGCAGATACTGAGGATGGCCCATCTGATAGAGCCCGAGCACCTACTACTCATGCTAGTGTCCCGCATAGAGGAGCTGAGACAGCCGAGCCACCAGCTCAGGCTACTATTCACTACACAGATCCAGTGACCTCGCTGACACAGTATTATCTTTTGCATGCTCTTCAGGTTAGCCGTTCCCATCAGCTGTTGATTTCCAGGAAACTTGGTATTCCTGACCCGGAGCCTTACATGTACCGATGCGGTCCACCACCACCAGCCATAGCACCACCACATACATCCATCCCATCACATACCACCCATACACCATCACCCGCTATCCGGACCACACCAGTACCAGAGCAGGTCCAGTCAGTTGAGACCGAGATACCGGTAGTTCAGCCAGTGATTTCTGCACCGGTGATTTCTCATCCTACCCAGCCAGTCGCCAGTGGATCTTACCGTGCTGACACAGTCTACTTGGGCACGGATGCTGTATCTTTTGACACTTCCGGGATGTTACTAAACTTGGGACCGATCTCTTCCTCAGATGTACCTACAGAGAGCATGCTACGTCAGGCTTACATGACCTTACTAGAGCAAGCAGGGGTTACTTCGACTATTTTGCTAGAGTGGGGCTACACTGATCCGATGAGACTGCCAGCAGCTACCTTTAGAGACATATTGATTCAGCTCAAACTGATCAATGCTGAAGAACAGGGACAGCGAGTATCTAGTGGCCAGCAGTCGGTCGCAGGACCATCTGCAGCACCAGCTCCTACTCAGCATACTGATGCACCTGACCAGGGATCTCCAGCCTCATGATTCTACCCCATTTGCATCATTTGACTTTGGTTTCAGACATTATTACTATTATTATCTTGTGTTTGTTTGGCTACTGTTGAACCCTACTTTTGGAACTTATTTGTATCAGCCATTAGTTGGTTGATCACTCTATCCGTATTTACATTATGCTATTACTTATTATGTTTTATTTTCCTTTTTGTTAAATAAGTAGAAATGTTGTGATGTATGAACGTGGAAAAAGGCGAGATGACGCACTTTCAAGAAGAATATCCGTGAAGTCAAAAGGCTACCCGAACCAGCTTTCAATATTTGCAGACTACGGAACATTCAACATCTCATGGAGGGGCCTCGTTCTTCTCAAAACTTCCCTGTATCTAAGCACTTCAAAGAACTAAGTGTGGGATCACTCCCCACACCACAAACACTTATCGAAATCACTCCAACTTCTTCAAAACCTAAAGTATGGGATTCTACAACATAAGGATCCCCACTTAAAAAGAATTGAAGTTGATTTCTGATAACGTTGGATACATGACACCGGATAACCCTGTATGAAGCCTGCTGTCCTTCAAGAAAAATGCAGAAGAAAGCTCGCTTCGACTCTCTCTCTCCTGCAAAATTTCATATGCTTCAAAACGTTATCTGGGGAGTTTCTTAACCTTCTGTCCATTTCATGATCACATATATTCTGTCTTGTTAGCTTGTTATAATCTATGCCCTATCCTGAGCTTATCACTAAGTGTGGAATTCAAACCCAAATTTAACACTTAAGAAACATTTTCTTACATGTTCAAACTCTAAGTGTGGGATTTTACCTCCAGTAAAATCTCAACTCAAGAGAACATTAGGGACAATGTTCCTTTAAGTGTGGGATAGCTAGGTATAGAATACCTTGGATAATTTTAGGCGATTTTTTATGTCCAAAATAGCATTACTCAGAAAATGTTTTCCCAATAACGAACTTTTTCAAATAAATTTTTTCATAAATTTTTTTTTTTCAAAAATTTAAAATTATGAGTTAAATTATGAAACTAAACTCTAAGTTTTTGAGTTAAATACTTTCGAAAAGAATCATTCTCGAAATATGAGTAAGGTATTTTGGAATATAGGGAAAATAAGGTAGAAATTTCTTGAGCAAGAAACAATAATCTGAAAGGAGCATGGCTAGGCACATACAACCCTATTTTGTAGTGAGGTATCTTGAGCCTAAAAAGCATTCATCCTTAATGCTTCACTTTCATTTCTTGTGTGTGCCGATGCTTGCATCTCTGAATTAGAACTTGCTCCAGACATACGTTTCAAGACCACATTGGTGTGTACCGTACGCGGTATAGGTGCAGCTAGATGACCTTGACATTCCTTAGGATTTAAACCCAATTCTTACATATCTCTTCAAGCCCAAAACCCTTCCGATACTTATTTTCAGTATCGATGATCCGCCTAGTAAACCTTGTTGAGCCTAAACCTTTCATTTCATAAAAAACCCTCGTACTAAACCCCTACTCACCTAAAATTTCCCAAAACCTTATCTTGGAATTTCTAAGGCCGTGAAAAACATCTTTTGGAACATCCTCTTCAATTATGCTCCAAAGTTCTTCCTCTTCTGTGTACTCTAAAAGTCAAAAGTGCGAAAATTTGGCACGATGAAAGAAATTGAAGTTCAAGATCAAAGATCATAATTCTGAAAAGGATTTCTGAAAGGATCAACATAAAATATCCTTAGAAATTCTCTGGCAAAGAAATCCTGAAGAAGAAAAGAAAAAATAAAAAGTAGAAAAATCAAGAAAAGAAAAAAGAAATAGTTCCATCAAAAAGCTGAGTACTTCAAGTATCACCTTCTCAAGAAAAATTCGATAGAAGACAAGCAGCTACAAAATCCTCCGTTCCGTTATGAAATAAAGTTTTTCACTATCTTTGAGTTTTAAGATGAGTCAAAACCTTACAACATATACCACTATCCATACCCTTAAACCTCACCAAACACCACCACCTGTTGAATGTCTTGGGATAGTTAGCACCGTCCTCACCTAAGTGGTGGAGATCCGATTCTTGACCAAGCTTATGACGATGAGTGCTGCATGACTGGCTTATTTGAGCGATTTCATTTGTTCTAGATTGTTAGGGAACCCGATACACTTTGAGTGAATTGAGTAACCACCCTTAGTGAGATCGCCTAGTCATGTGTACTCCAAGATCACGAGGATTGGTAGTATGCTTGATGATAATTGCTTCTTGCTTCTGAAAGGATCATCTTATCATTTCCCTTATTCTTAAACAGTCTTAGTCATATTAGAAGTGGTATCTTTTGAAATTATTTTGACTCGCCCCTTAAAAACCAAATTTTAAAATATTTTTCTAACTGAGTGTTGCTTGAGGACAAGCAACGCCTAAGTGTGGGATAACTTGATGTGACTCAAATAGTCATGTTTTTAAGGGCAATATTCCGCACTTTTTGGACGTATCTTTAGTGAAAACATTCCAAAATGATCATTATTTACTAAAATTCACTAAAGTGGTCTAAATATAGGCGTTGCTGCAAAAATCACCTAAAACGTCCAAATAACAAGCAAATCAGGGCGAATAAACGTGCACAAAATCCTCCGGCCTCATTTACCTTATAAAGATCACATTCTAACTTCATCATATGATAAAACAGGTAAAATCGAGACGGGAAAATCAAGAATCATGCAAATCGGATAAAGAATGGAGAAGACTGAGCAGTATCAGACCCTATAAAGTCATTTCGGCTATGCTTGAGCTATATACATCCAATTTCAGTGAAGTTGGCATCATTATAAGCGTAACGGAATTACGAAGACACAGGTAAAGAATCAGGTCAAACGGACGCATAACGAAGGAGATACGCGCGTTTTAAGCAACGAACGAAATCAGACGGACACCGTATACGGCCTTGGCAACCGTATACGGCCTACCTAAGACCGTATACGGCCTCATACATACCGTATACGGCCCCACCAAGGCCGTATACGGCCCTATGCACCCTGTATCGTGCTTCGTTTGCTTGTACGTGCTGTTTCGCGAGTTGTACGGCTGATTTTTGAGCTTTGCCTATAAATAGGCGGTCACCCCTCCTCATTCTACACACCTTAACACATTCACACACTCTCACATTTCTCTCATTTTCATTTCTCTCATTTTCTTTCACTTTCTCTCTCTAACTTTCTCTCTCTAGCACTACTCTTAGGAGTTAGAGGAGAAAGGTTAGGGTTGAGCTTATGGTTCGAGTCTAGAGGAAGGTTTAGCTTGGTAATCTTGTTGTAATGAGTTTTTCAAGTTCAGACTATTTGTAATCCTCAGTATTACGCTGATGTATTCCCGGTGATATCTAAACTTTACTTACTGTTATAATGCTTGTGCTTTATGTTATTTCAGTTTGTATTCTCCATATTGCCATGTTTATAGAGTAGTTTAATATTGTGATTGTTGAAATGTAGATATTAGGAGTAGGGATGATGTTAAATTAATATTTCATTTGTACGATTGGAAATTGTTATGCTGTGTATCTGGTTAAGCTTATCCTGAATATAGATCTAGTCTCTCATCACCGTTTCCAGACTTTCACATGACTGTTGCCCTAGGATAGGATCTGATCAACCCTAATACTATGAATATACAGTTATCTCCAGTTACAGTATGAAACTATGAACTTTCCTTTAAAAGGCACGGTACTTCGTATAGCGTTGGAAACACCTCGTGTGGAGTACAAATACGTGGAAGCTAAGGAAATGCCATGGATTGTTTCATCGTGAATTACCTAGAAGTGACCCTTCTAGAAATGTGGTCTAGGAATCAAAGCTGTGGAAATGCTTGTTGCACTGTACACCGTTAGTACACCTAAGATCTGGAACACTGTGGAAATGCTTAAATGCCCAGTACACCGTAAGTACATCTAGGGTTTGGAACACTGTGGAAATGCCTAATTGCCCTGTACACCGTGATTATTCCTAGGGATGAACGCCTGACTGTAAAGGAGGGTCTATATTTACGATGGTTAAGTATGTGCTTCAATAGAAACAATACAGGGTAGTGTCAATCATATACCTAGACATGCAAAACCCTAATCACACCAATAGTTTAACATACACAAGATACAATCAGTATTTGCTATAATAAAAGTAAATAGACGATTAGGTGTTAAGAAAGGTCAGTAAATACAATTGCGGTCTGTTGCCTTATGCCTGATCCCTAGAACATTTAGGGTGACTTTGTCTTAGTTAAGCAAAGGCTCAGGAGGGTTTGAAAACAGCCTGATCTGATCAGAATCATGATAACCTAGGATTCCAGTGACATATGTTTCTAGGGTTTCACCTGAACGTAGGGTCCTAGTGTTTACACCGAAAGTATGTTTACTCTTTATCTGGTAAATCTCCAATCAATTTTATAATGAACATCATCCCGAAACCCTAATTATCCAAGTTTCAGCAATCACATCTCTACCTGTCTGCTCATCCCCTATCTTTTATTTCCTGCATTTATATTACTGTAATTAGGATAAAATTAGAAAACCAAACCAATTCAAAATCTATCTACCTACCATCATCCTAATTGCGACCATAATCTTTGGTGACCCGCTTTATTTCAATTCGCTCCGATTTAAGAACGACCTCGAGTTATACTTACTGCTTGCTCCCAAGGTAGGTAGTACTTATAGTTTGAGCCCCAGCTCTTATAAATTTAAACTCGCTGTCCGCCGCTTCTGTTGCTGTTGGAACAACGACCGGAGTCAAATCCGACCGACCGATAAAGGCCGCGACAGACCGTGTGACCCAAGTTTTTGTGTCTTCTTGTTTGGCCCAAAAAAAACCGTCCCAAATTCTTCCTAGGAGGATCTGGCCGGCCCAATCCATTCAAACTCAAGTAACCCTAAAACTATAAACAAAAACCTAAACCGAAAAGTTTTAGTTTATCCTGATTTATTTTCGTAGTCAACTTTAGAGGCCGTTTTGACCTACTTAGAGTCGTTTTCAGGCTTCGGCCAAAAATAAAAAGTTGTAGATCTTGATGTTTTACATATATCTTTGAAGGTTTCGGCCTCTGAAACGAAGCAGATTATTTTATAAAAATTGTTTTGTAAACTGCTGCAGTGTATTACGAATTTTCTGAAACTTTTAGTTATTGGTATATAAACGTATTTTAAAACCCTAAAACGTATTCTAAAACCTACAGCCGTATTATGAAAAATTGGAGCGTATTTCTCAGTAAACTTTCGATCTTCGAAGTTCAAGAACTCAATCTCATTACTTCTACATCATTCTATTGATCGAGAGATTGTTTATTCGTGTGTTTCGGTAAGATTCATGTTCCAATCCTTCGTTTTCTTTGTGTTCTTGGTGCATGATGTATGAATCCTCATGTCATGATGTTTATTTACAGATTATAAGAGGTTTCTATCGTGCGGATTCTCGTTTGTTGGTATAACTCCTTTTGAATCATTCAATTACGTATATTCGATTAGTTTCGTATTGTCGGTTTTGTTTTTGGTTCGATTCCATTGTATTCCGGGTACATGAAATCATTTGGATATTAATAAAATCAGTATATAAGTTGGTAGAATTGAGTATTTTGATTATGGTTGCGGTTTGGATTGTTCATACATGTGATTAGGGTTAATTACCTATAAACCCTAATCTGATCAGATTTTTATTTCGGATTGGGAAGCTTGTAACTTGGTCATATCACGATGGTTTTTGATGAAATAAGAGTCTAAACTTAATTATTTTGAGTCTTCTTTCAAATGGCGTCAGTATCATGTCCAAATGTTGTGTTTAAGATGGTCAAAATGATTTTACAAGTTTGAATGTCGAATCTGAGTTTTTCGGTTTCTGGTTTCGGTTAACTTGTCGATTTTTGAAATGGACTTTAAATTATGAATTGGGTCTTGAAATGTTTACTGAGTTATTTTTAAGTGTTTATAATTTTCTGTAAAAATATCAAAATCATTTTAAATTTTAAAATATTTTAAATAAATTATAACTTTTGTGAAGTCAGAAAGTGTCGTCGGTTTAGAGCAGTTCGTTTTGGTGAATTTTTAAAAATAGTAAATCAATGTAATTGAATCTGGAAAAATTACTGGATCTTATAAACACATTGAAATGTCACTATTTAAAATTGTAGAGTCAAATGATTTCATTAAGTAATATTTAAAAATTCGTAAAGTGGTATGAAAATCGTGGGCAGAATCTGATTTTTACTCGATAGGTTGATTCAAGTTAATATACATGGGTTGAGTTGTGAGGGAACTTAGTGGAAGTGTTTAGACTTGGAATACAATGGAATGACCTAGTTATGTCTAGGTTATGACCCATATGCATATATGATCATTGTAGATTGCGAGTTGTTTGGTGGATTCATTTAAGGGCGATACTTACTTTGGTGTCAAGGTGAGTTTTCGTGGCCCCATTTTCTTACTTGTTTTACATTGGGGGAAAAGTATGCTCATATGTTTTATCAACTGTTTTATGCTGTGAAACATATTCATTTTCTATTTTTGGACATATGCTTGAAATGTGTGACACTATGTGACTTATGTGCATTTTGGTTGTTGGATTTATTTTCATTATAAGGCCTTGCTCGGTGGAGAGTAAGTACCTGATGTATACTTTATGTATGCATTAAAGCCACGTTTATTCACAAGGCCTTGCTCTTTCGAGAGTAAGTACCTAATGTTATACGTTATGTATACATTAAAGCCATTTATAGGTAGCTACTGCATACACAAGATTTGGTTGGGTCATACTTCTTCGTGGGGTGATGACAGTTTTGTGGAGATGTTTGGTTATATTACTTCACTTGTGTACCTTTTCATATGCATTGTCCTAAACTATTATTATCACATCAAAATATTTTATCTTGTGGTGTTTGGTTTTAAACCTACGAAACTCACCAACATTCGTGTTGACGTTTTTGAGTATATCTTTTCAGGTTACACTAGTGGACTTAAAGCAGTGGACAAGAGTACTTAGTGGACCTTTAGGGTTGCATTAATAAATTATTCAAGACTTGTGGTACATCATTAAGGTTGTTCGTGAAGGCTTGTTTTGCCTTAACATTGTAGTGTACATTTGTTTGTAAGCTTTTTGAATTCATTGTTGAAATGTATGCACAACATGAACCGTTATTCATGTTAACGGCATCATGACACATTGGATATTGTATTTCACATAGAATTCTTTATAATGATGTGTTATGATCCTATCAACGTTATACCCCATTGTTTCCGCTTTAGACGGGGTGTGACACTGTTCCCTCAGAAGAGCCCAGACAGCTATTCCATGACGGTCTACGTGAGGTTTACTACAGAATCTTGAATGTCTTCCGAAATTCCAACCTCACATATTCCGATCATCAGAGACAGCTTCTCCAGGGTATCCAAGGATCTATCCATGCACTAAGAAGAGATCCCATCACAGCTGATCATGAAGATATACATCTGCGCTTCTTTGGTTTCATGGATTCCTTAAGAGGAGAACGTCCTGAGCATGAGGTTATCAGATCCCATGGGACCCTCATCTTTGATCCCAACGGAGCCATCTCAAAGTCATTCAATGATATCACCTGGGATCTCCTTCACTTGCAAAGGGTTGCTAAAAAACACTTTGAAAGCTTCCCTCTTCATGTGGAAAGGATCCCAAACATCACTCAAGTCATCACTCGCCACTTCTTAAGATTCTATTCCAGGGTCCCACCTTCCAGCACCATTGGCCATGGAAGTTCCGCCACTCACTGATTCTGAAGGAAGGAAAGTCGAGCTCTCGACTCTAAAAGCAGCGCTTCTCGGGAGGCAACCTGTGGAATAATACGTGTGTTTTTGGTGTGTTAATAAGTGAAGATAAATCTCTGAATATCCTTCACACTTGGATATGCCTCAAAAATATTTTCAAAATATTTCAAAAGTCGCAACTCATTTTTGCAAAATCACTTGTCTCAGATAAATAGGAAAATACTTTCAGAAAATTAGTTCATATGTTTCGAGCATTTGAGGTACTTGCATACTACTTTTATGCATTATGCTCGAACTCGTTTAAAAACATACGTTCTACAAAATGATTTGTAATAGAAAACATCTTTTCATTCTGAGACAATGATTCTCTTTTATTGCAAAAATATGGAGTTGAAGTTAAAAGGTATATCCAACGTGTTCACACTTAAGAAATTGATTCACAAATGATGGTTGAAGTGGAAGGCAAAGTTCTCAATCGAAGGCAAATCCCCCTAAAGCTGAATAATCCTCATGGAGTTGCCGCAAAGAAAGACTTCAAGTTCATGACTCGGTACATATTCAGATCTTCAGCTTTAGCTATTTGGGGAGTTTCTTCATCCTTTCTCTGTTTTTATCTTTTTGCTTTATGTAGTACTATTAATTAATAAAAGTAATCTATACCATATCCTAAGCTTATCACTAAGTGTGGGATTCCAGCCCAAAATTAACACTCGAGAAACATTTTCTTATATGTTCAAACTCTAAGTGTGGGATTTTACTTCTAGTAAAATCTCCACTGAAGAGAACATTAGGGACAATGTTCCTCTAAGTGTGGGATAGCGGTATAGAATACCTTAGATAGATTTTTATGTCCAAATAGCAACTCAGAAAATGTTCCTCACTTTAAAAATTGATTAAATTTTTCAAAATTTTTGCTTTGAACAAAGAAAAGCATGAGCTTAACTTCGACAGTAGATAGCTACTCATTCAGTTAGCTCTGCTATTTTTTTAATTTTAATGTTTCTAAGTGGAGCTATTTTAAATATGAGTAAGTTATATTGGAAAATAGTGTAAATAAGGTAGGAATTTCTCAAATTAAGAAATGATAATCTTAGGGGCAGCGCATGACTAAGCACATACAACCCATATTAATTGCAGTGAGGTATCTTAAGCCTATAAAGCATTCATTTTAAATGCTTCACTATTCATTTGTTGTGTGTGCCGATGCATGCATTTCTGAGTTAGAACTTGCTCCTGGTATGCATTTCGAGACCATATTGGTGAGTACCGTACGCGGTATAGGTGCAATTAGATGACCTTGACATTCCCTAGGAAATAAACCCATTTTCTCATATCTTTTCAAGCCTAACCCTGCCGATACTCACTTTTAGTGTCGATGATCCACCTAGTAAACCCTGTTGAGCCTTAACCTTTTCGTTTCTTGAAAACCCTTTATTAAAACCCCATCCACCTCCATACCCACCGAAATATTATCTTGGAATTTTTAAATTTTTGAAAAATGCTATTTAGGTATTCTTTTTGCTTTCACTCAAAAACCACAAATTTCGTGTTTTACTTAAAATATCTCGTGTGCGTTTCCATTATCAAAATCTCAAAAAGATCGAGAAAGTCTAAAGGTGTGAAAAATTGACACCAAGTAAAATTCGAAATGTCAAAAGATTAAAAAATGAAAGTAAGAAAGGATCTCAAAAGGAAGTAAGAAAGAAAAAAATATCCCTTAGAAATTCCTTGGCAAAGAAATTCTAAGCCAAAAATAAAAATAAAGCTAAGTGCTTCAAATCTCTCGAAAACTCCGATCTCTGAAAAATATATATTCCGTGTGTTTTCAAAAAGATAGAAGTCAAAATAGCTATCTTTTCCTCCTTACCGTTATCCGTTTCCGTTTTCATAAAAAAGCGTATCTACCATACTCTTAACCCTCACTTCACACTACAACCCGACGAATGTCTTGGGATAATTAGCGCCGTCCTCACCTAAGTGGTGGAGATTTGATTCTCGATCAAGCCTATGACGATGAATGCTGCATGACTAGCTTTTGAGCGATTTCGTTTGTTTAGAATGATAGGAAACCTGATACACTTTTGAGTGAATTGAGTGACCACCTGGTGAGATTGCCTAAGTCATGTGTATGCCAAAGATCACGAGAATCAGAAGCATGCCCAAAGATATTCATTTCTTATTTCTGGAACAAACATCTTATTTGTCTCGATTTTCTGTAACAGGTTACTTGTATGAAGAATGGTTGTTCTTAGAAATATTTTAAATTCTCAAAAATCGGACTTAAAACATCTTTTTAAGTGAGGATAGTTGAAGTATTGCTTGAGGACAAGCAACGTCTAAGTGTGGGACATTTGATTGGACGTAAAAAGTCAAGTTTTTGCGTACATAATTCCCACCTTTTTAGCCCCAAAATGGATGAAAACATTCAATATCAATACTTTTTCACAATAATTCATTATTAAGGCTAAAAGTAAGGCGTTGCTTCAAAAATCAATCAAAATGGCCAAATAACGTACAAAATAGAGCACAAACGATACGTTCACGTTCTACGAGCACTTTTAAAGCATAATACCTTGAAATTATTCTTTGATTATCTCATTATGATCTTCAGGTAATTACGAACGTGTGGACATAAAGAACGCTGGAAACGGATCAAGAACGAAGAAGATAAGGCCAAAACAAGTTACGATCCAGCACGCAAGACTTACGATCCAGTGCACAAGACCACGACCAAGGGGATACCACCCCACAGGGGCCGTATACCCCCCCCTTAGGGGCCGTATACCCCCCTTATGGGGCCGTATACCCCCTTTTGGGGTGGTATACCCCCCTTTTGGGGTGGTATACCCCCTCTATGGTGCCGGATACGCCCCTTTTGGTGCTGGATACGCCCTATTTGCTACCTAATACGCCCTATTTGCTACCGAATACGCCTCTTTTGGTGTCGAATTTTATAGCACGAGGGTGTATTTCAGTGTTAAATTGGGTGCGAGGGTGCTGAGTGTAAATTTGTATCTTGAAAGCCTATAAATAGAGGCTTAACCTCCTCATTTCTCATCACCATTCATCACTTCATTCACCACTTTCACACACACTTCTCTCTAGAATAGTAGTAGTTTCTCTCTCTAACACTTCTCTAAGGAGTTAGAAGAGAATTAGTAGGTTAGTTAGTAGTTAGCTTCTCGTTAATATTTAACGAGACTAACGGAGGGGCTACTTTGTAATATTTGTTGGAGATACTTGGAGGGGTGCTTTTGTAATAGCGGAGGCTCTGCTCGTTGTAATCTTTCAGCTTATATTCAAACTACGCATTTATCACGGTTATCTCTTTCCTTATCTGTTATAATGCATGCTATTGTTATTATGCTAGATTTAGGATTCGTTACCATGATTAGTGAGTAGTTAGCTTGTGTGTTTGTTGTGATGTAGTTAGCCGTTATAATGGGGGATGATGTTAATTTAATATATAATGAAAACTATGTCTGCTTAACTTTTCATCTATGATTATAAACTATTCATCAAACTATCTCCTTTCCTCCAATAAACGTGGTTAAAACCCTAAATGACAAGGAGTCGCGAACCTTGTTCTGAGGGTAATTAATTATCTGTGCTATCTATGCATGGTCTGATTTCGAAGCTTTGGAAATACCGCTAAATCTAATGTATAGTACAACGTGAATAAATCAGGGATTTATTGGGTAATATTAAGTGAGGGTTGGGTTTATATCATAGATGGGTACGCTTTAATACAAACTATGTTTAAACGGGTTTAGAGTGATCCGAATGTGCAATACGTGTGGAACACCGTAAAACGTCCTATTACTTAGTATAGTGCTGGAACCACCTCTGGTGTAGTACAAACGCATGGAAGCTATGGAATGGCCGTCGGTGTATACACCCTAACTTGCATTAGTGCGCAAGGCATGGAATGCCGTAAAACGTCCTAGTACCTCGTGTAAGTGTCGGAATCATCCTTCTGGAACGGTTCCCATACACCCAAGCTATGGAACGGACATCGGTGTATACATTCTGAGCAGCACTGGGTCACCCACCAGCTCTGAACCTAACAAACCATCGATGAAAAGTTAATAGACGCTTTCCGAATTAGGTCTTAAATGCTCTATTTGAATTAGAATACTTTATGGTATCAAAGAAATGTCAGAAATCAAATATCGGTATGTTACCTTATTCATGCGCCCAGGAGTTAACTCCAAGACGGGTCACTTGTCTTCACAGACAGTGTTGGGGGTAGAGCAGCCTGATCTGATCAGAATCATGACAACCTAGTACTCAGTGACATGCTATCTGAGGAATCAGATAGTAGGGTGCTAGTGTTGACTCCATAAAGTACCTAAAACAAGTAGAACACAAATACTTAGAAAGAACGTTTTCAAAACATCACCCCAAACATCATCTCCCCTTAAGGCTAATGAAATCACAACAAACACTCCTCTCCATACTGATTATCATCTACTATTTTATTTTGCTGTTTATTTAGTTTAATTTAGGACCTAAGTAATTAAAAACCAAAAAATCAAATCTCTTGTTTACAAAACCTACTAAATCGAATTGATCGTCTTGACTGCTTGGTTTCACAATACGGTTGATCTTAAGAACGACCCTGAGTCATTACTTACCGCTATCCATAGTTATAAGTAAAACTTAGGTCCCCAGCTCTATAAATTTAAAACCACCCTCCGATCGCCGGTCCCGACGGGAAGGTCCGCAACGACAGGGAAGCGATTCCTTGACCGACCGCTGGGACCCGATCACGTAGGTCCCAACATACATTATTCATTTACATTACATATTAGGTATACATATAAAGTCATACTATTTCAAAACTATAGTATATCATATTGGGTGTTATATAATTCACAATACAACTTGGACTCATCCCAAAACAAATATCAGAGTAAATCGTGGTCAAACATTCCGTTCCAAACAAAGCTTCTTGCCCGCCCGTTATATCAAATCACAACCTGCAAGAAGTAGGGTGATATCGCGTAAAAAGTCACGTTTTTACCACCGATATCTCTCTCATTCTGGAACAATACTTGGAAATTGAACTCAAATAATACACAAATCAATGAAACTTTGCCAAGAAGGTCAAAATGAAGTTGCACGAGAAAAATCAAGCAAAACGGACAAAAAACGAAGATTCAACACACAGTTGAAGATTCAAGACATCCAAAACAAGATTTAGAGACAAAGTACCCATCACCAAGATCCATCTTATCCAAGATGTTTGTTTTTAAAAATACGAATCCAACAGAAGAAGAATCAACAAAAACTGATGGAGAATGAAGATTCTACGTACACCGGAAGATTCAAAGGATTCGCACGAGACATCTAAAGATCAGAGATACTTCTCAGGGATTTCTTTTCATCAAAGTCTTCGTTTTTGAAAAACGAATCCAACGCAAAAAGAATCGACAAAAACGGACGCATAACAAAGAAGATACGTGCGAATCAAGACACGAAGCAAAAGACGGCGAAAAGGGATGGCAGCACGCCAGCCGCCGCCGGCCACAGTGGTGGCGGCGCTGGCTGCACCTCCCCCGTCCCCCGGCCGCTTTTTTGTCCTGCTCGTACTTGCCTAGTACACGTGCTAGACCTTTTCGCAACTTTAGGGTACGCGTGCTAGACCTTTACCCGCTTTAGAGTACATGTGCTAGCAACTTTTTGAAACGCCCCGCTTTACTTTTAATAAAAATCATAATATTTTAAAAGATGCTTTGTTCATTTTAGGTCCCTTCTTAAATAACATTCAGAATTTGTATCACTTGATATAAATATTGACATTTCTTTTGAGATTCAAGTAAACACAACTATCAGTTTATCTTTTTAACTTTACAAAATCATCACATTTTAATACAATATTTACATCTGCTAAAAGACACAAAACATAAGTGTACAATACTTGGGCGGTTTACACAATGTCACCACAGCGATAATCTAAAAGAAGAGAAGCTTATCTAACCCAAAAGCAAGCTTCCAATATACTCTTACCCAAGCCTCCCTTCCATCCAAGTGATGTACCTAAAAACATTTAAATATTCAACCGTAAGCACAAGGCTTAGTAAGTAAACGAATCACAATCACATGTCATTATTTTATTTTAGCTAAGGATCCTTAACCACCCATGCTAGTTGTATACTACTAGCAATCACACGAGCCTATGGCCGCAACCATTACTCGCACCAAACCGTTAGCAAATGACCGAAGCCATTCCTAACCCATGATCATGTAAATCGAAACTTACCTGGCAAAATGGCTTAACGATTTACTTGCAATACTTTCAACTTCTTTATTACCTAATCACATAGTCATATAACACAGATTACAAACAATAGTATATTTTAGCAATTCATTCTAATTGTAAGTTCATCATATACACTTTAAAGTAACAACACCTTTAGCTTCTAATACGCATGATAGTTACTAATCATATTCGTCATATTTCAAATATTCAATTACTTTATTCAAGTCTCAAACTCAGCTTTTAATTCATGGGATATAAATGATTTAGTCCTAACAAGTTTCTTAACTTAGACGATCCTTGCAATGATCATAAACACTTAAGTAAATTACTACTTAAACTCCTACTAGTTATACTTGAATAATCATCATTTAATTAATCTAATAGTTACCCATTTGATTACTAGCCATTTGATAACGCTTACATTTAATATTATAGTGATCCAAATGATCAATCATTTCTAATTTTCATTTTAGTCAATTCAACGTAATCATATATTTATAACCTGTTAGGTGACCAAGTTAAACTCTTCATAATCTTACTCATATAAAGTATTAACGATTTAGCCATAACCGGTTCCTTAACTTGAAGATATCTTCACTCAAGTCTAATTGTTAATGATTCGATTAAGATACACATTTTCTTTTATTAATCCGTAAAAATCATTCTTTTTAAAGCTCATGAATACTTAAGGAAACTATTACTTAAATTTCTATTCCATTTCTTATTCAACTTCATTTCATAGTCTGTTATTACTTCTATCTATATATTATAGTACTAGAATGATTTAATCCACATAAACTGAAAACAGGTTCTGAGCTTGTTAGAGTCACGGTACCAAAGACCTAGAACCGCATCGTGATAGGGTCAAGATTGCATCGCGTTTAATTGAGTTTCGCGTCGTGATACTATGAAGGTCGCGTCGCGACCTATTCCGATTCTGCAACTTTGGTTCAAACTAGGTTTCACGAATTTCGTTTGCAATAACAATAATCAAGCTCTCAATCTGCTAATTAAAACTAAATAACACCATCTATCATCTTTATACCCCTAACCTGTTTAAATTTCACAATTCAATATAAACTCTCACAAAAATCAAGTTTCTAAATAAAAGAATAGGGGTTAACTTACAGGAGAATTAGGAGGGAAGCAAGGATGAAGATGATGATAATGATTCCAAGTTCAAATCTTGAATTGAAAATAATTGATAGTTTCTTGTTTTTGGTTGACTTGCGAGAGGCACAGGAACAATTTCATGTTTCTTATTTTCTTAATGTGTGTGTAGAACAATTGAGAAGGGAAACACATATATATCCGTACACATATAAGGGTGTACTATTAATCTAGTCTCCTTTAACACCTATTGTCTGGAACTTAAAAAATCATTTGCGATTTTTAACTATTTTATTGTTCTTATATATGTAATAGTTTAAAACAACTATTAATTTATTTGTCACAATTATACTTTCAGATTTTGGGGTGTTACAACTATCCCCCATTTTATCTCATTCGTGTCCTCACGAATGTCGGTCAAATCAGTTCAATCTAATTAATGTCTCTAACTCACTAACTAGTTTATCCTTAAAAGTACTCAACTCACTATACAAGCTTATCAAGCATAAACTAATTTTATCTATATCACACTTATCTCATGTTTATAACTTATTGCTTTCCAGACTTATACCACATTCATTTCCATAGCTTTCTAGTTATATATTTCTTTATATTTTTATCTACATTGCACGATATGTGCATTTGAATTTATTCAAACCACCAATCTTAAGCAAAATGTGCCATACTATCAATTTCTTAATTATAATTAATACCCATAACGTACATTACTCCTTTAAGTAACTTAAAATATGTATACATATTCTCAATTCTTTCCACATTCACATATCTAGATATGTACATGCTTCTGTTTTCACCCTTGTGCACATATACTGTGCACAAACTATTTCCTCATATATAAACCGACTATTAATATAAATAATTTATAATTGATTACTTAAATACCTTCAAAACATCTATTCACTTAAGAAGATTTAAAACATATAATTCTTATAACACACTTACAACCAAATCTTGCGGCATACTAGATTTCTTAAGCCATTATATAATTACTTACATTCTTATGATAATAATAATAATGATTATAAAAACCACCATATAATTCTCAACAATAGGTTTTAATTCAATTTATAACTAATCACTCGATTAGTACTCACCTGTTATTTTGACTAGCAATTGTTAGAATTTTGACTTATATAACTGATCAACACTTAATCATAGTTAAGATTTTAAACACCACTAAATTATACTAAACTTCCTATACATGTATTCCTCAATAGTATGTAGAGGTCAAACTTTATACTTAACTATAATCACGTTATCATTTATCACCAATTCACATCAGAATGGATGCTAAATCCACATCACTTAATATTTATGCTACATCTACATACATACCATGACATCATAGGGTGCTATTTTACAAACACATACTTAACAATATCATTGCTATTTTAACTTCGTATAGTTGATCTCTATATTAATTTAGTCCTCATATTAACTCTTCCTTGTTGCAACTTATGATTCCACCCCAATCATTAAGTATATAACAATCTTATATTACTCTTACATTTTCAACTATTAATGTTTATAGTATTTGATTACTATCTTCGACATCATTTTCAAATTATTCCCCCCAAAATAGGTTATTCGAGTCATTAAAACTCTCGTTCAATCTCTATCACCAAAATTTCATTATCATAATTCCAAGTTTGATTGTATAACAAATAATTTTACACTATATTATCATATGATGTATATATATCATTAAGTCAAATTTATCCCCCACTTTAGTTTATTTCACTATCTCTTTTTCAATAACATAAAGCTATATTGTAACGCCCCAATTTTCGTAAGTTCTAAATCTTAAAATATATAATTTAAACTGTTTAAGTTAGGAGGACTAACTGTGTAAAGTATTTTATGTTTATAGGACTTGCCATTTAATGAATTAGTTAGTAGAGGGGTATAAGGTGACAAGTGCCATAAGTTAAGGGGCTTAGATGAAATTAATAGTATAAAAACCCAGGTTCTATATTCTTCCAGCTTATTTCAAACACTGTATATTTCTAAATCACGTACTGAGCTTTTGAGTGAAATCAAGAAGGAAGAAAATCAAGCAATTCAAACTAGGGTTTCGATTTCTTAAGGTTGCTAGCTACTAATTAGTGTTCTTGAGGTATGATTAACACTCTATTCTTGTTTAATTGATGAATTGAGGTGATTAGGTTAAACCCTAAGTTCATGAAATTCATGAATTAGTGGTTTAATGAGTTATATATGATTCATACACATGATAAAACTATGTATGGTGTTTGATTATTGTTAATTTTATAAAAGAACTCATAATTTTGGGGTTATGAGTAAACTAATGATTTTAATCTTGTGTGATATTGTTAATTGGTGTTTTGATGAAACTAGAGATGATAATTATACATAAAAGGGTAGTTGATGATGGTAATGATATAGATATATGTGAATATACACTAAGAAATGGTAATCTTAGTGTAAGTGATGGTTTTGATTTGTGAATGATAATGAACTACCCATTTATGTGTAATTAGTTGATAAAGTGTGTGAAACTTAACACTTGTATAACTTAATACAAGTAATGAATTGAAAGTTGAATGTGTAATTGATACTTGGCTACATGATTATGTGAATTAGGTGATAAAAGTGTGCAAGGTGTTATACGTGATCAATTAAGTGGGCTATTGCGAGGTAAGTTAATGGATGATGCTACCTTTCTTCAAGTAATGCTTATTCCATTTACTTGGAAGGACCGGTAATGAATATGTCATTTACTTGATGAGTTATGATTATATACCGGGGTGTAGGCCCGAAGATGTTAATTCTTGCGGGAATTAGCATATGATATTATGGATCCTTAATATACGTATGTTGTGAAATGATATTGATTATCATTGATAGCCCATTTCTTACTAAGCTTTATGCTTACTCTATTATGTTTATCTGTTTTAGGTGAGCCAAGTGGGACCCAGAGGGATCTGGGTAAAAGGCCCGAATGATGCTAGTGGTGGAGCTTGTTAAGTTATCGGTAACAAGCTAATCTTTTGAATCATGCTCTCGATATGTAATCACCCCTTTTGTTTAAGATAAAAAAGTTGGTATACTCATTGATAGTTTTGGAGATGATGTTATTGTATAATAGATGAATATAATGGTTTTATGGAAATTTGATGTTAATAGTTAAGTTGAAGTATTGATAGTGAAAGTGGCATGAGTTGACTTAGAATAGTCAAAGAAATGTGATTTGGGTGTTGGAATAGTGGTTATTTGGGTAAAGACCCAAACGGGTCTTTAAAGTGCCCAAATGGGTCACTAACGGGTCAAAAGGCTACGTTGAGTTGTAAATATGATATGACGAATGTAAACATTGCACTAGGTCCCAATTGTGGTATGAAAAATGTAGTAGAAGTGTCAAAGTCTGAAGTTTGTTGGTTTGGAATTTGGTATGTCAACGGAAGTGGTCAAAAATGACCATAAAGTGGTCAACGATCCGTTTTCTCGTTAAACGTGAAATTTGGAAAAGTGTTAATTGGGAAATGTTCATATAGTCATAATACACGTGCCTGCAAATTTTCATGGTCATTGGACTTGTCATTTTCAAGATATGCACGATCGAATTTCGGAAGATGGTAAAATGGACAGCAGGCTTGATTCCTGGGGAATGAGAGTCATTCCTGGGGAATCCGACTCAAATTACTAACAGCATGCTTCATTCCTGGGGAATGGGAGTCATTCCTGGGAATCTCTTATAAATTCAACATTTTCTTATTTAAATCCTTATTTGATCTAGGGAATGATACAACAAGTCTAAAATGTCATATTAAAACGTAGGACTTTACGAAATGAAAAAAAAAATGTTCTAAATTTCGGGGTGTTTCAAGTTGGTATCAGAGCGTGGTTTAAGGGATTCAGGTATCCACCATTAGTGGGTACTTGATCTTAAGCCATTATTATTATTGTTGAGCATGATATTGAATTGTTATCTGTTTTGATTAATCTAGTTATTTGATTTCTAAGACTTTTGACTCGAAATATCTTGTGGTAACTTTGGAAACATATAACTGGGATAGGATAATTCGTGTGACTGGCCACCACAATAATTATCATATGGCAATTGTATGGAGCCAAGGAAGTTACAAGGTGTTAAGAAGATAAAGTCTTGGTAATAATTGTTGACTGCTATGTGACTAGGTGCATTTAAATTACAAAGTAGACATTTTTTTGATGAATATGTTTGTATTAAATATATTGTGTCTACTTTCAGTAATAAGATGAATGATCAAGAAGAAAATAAATTTACACTTGGGCCGCGTCCACGAGACCAAGCCCAGAATGTAAGAATATGAGGTGATGATGCTAGACAAAGACCTCCAGCAGACGATGCTAGGTTATCTTTAACCGCCTTAAAAACTCTAATTTCAGCTGAAGTAGCAAAGGCTCAAGAGGCGTCCCTTCCCCTCTTATTGGGCCGTATTTCTGAAACCATACGTGAGACTGTTGCTGATGAATTTCAAAGGCGAGATGATGAAAATGAAATTGATCTTGAAAGACCACCTCCTGGTGGTGAAAGAAATGAGGAAAGACCACCAACACCTGTTATTCGCAGGGTGATTCAAAATCGTGATGAAGATCGTAAATTCAGTTATAAAGACTTTTCTGTTTGTAACCCGCCAGATTTTCAAGGTGAGATGGATCCAATTAAATGTCAAAGGTGGTTATCTGAAGTTGAAGGGGCATTTGCCACAACAGAAGTCCCTAACCGATTGAAAGTGAGATATGCTTCTAATCTTCTTAAATCCCTTGCTAAATTCTGGTGGGAAGTTCAATGTCGTACTTTAGGAGAGGAAGCTATTACAGTGATGACATGGGAAGAATTCAAAAAGATGTTTGTTGAAACTTATTCGCAGGATGCTGATTTAAATAGAATTCGTCGTGAGTTCCTTTCTATGGAACAAACGATTGAGTCGATAAACGAGCTGGTAGGAAATTTTCTGGATCGAGCCCAATTTTGTCCAGAATACATGGCAAATCCTAGATTACTTATGGATCATTTTCATACAATCCTGAAGAAAGAAATTCGACAGTTTGTCAATCCAAAGAAATGTAGTACTTTTTCTGAAATGGTAGACGAAGCTCGATTTCATGAGCTAGAGTTAAAGAAGGAGGAGAAAAGTTCTACAAAAAGAAAAGCTGAACCCACTTCTACTTCATTGATGTGACCCAAAAAGTCATGTTTATAAGTACTTATTTCCGCACTTTTTGGACTATTCTTTGGTGAAAACATTTCAAAACCATCATTTATCATCAAAAATCACCAAGGTAGTCTAAATTCGGGCATTGCTACAAAAAATCAGTAAAAGCATCCACTTTGCACGCAAACCAAGGCAAAAACTATCACCTTAAATATTTCATTCTTGATTATCCTATCAAAGTAGATCTTAATGCATATTTTATGATTCAATAGGAAAATCCAAGATCGGTGGTGAAAGAAACGGGTGAAGAACGAAGAAGATGTACAGTCTAGAAGCCCGCCGATCGTCATCCGGAACACGCAAAAGTCAAACACTTCCAAATTTGGCAAACTTAGTGTCATTAGAAGCGTAACGGAAAAACGAAGCCAACGGCGTAAGAATCAAGCAAATCGGAGCCCAAACGAAGAAGATACGGACGAACCAAGCAACCGAGAAACAAGCGGAGGCCAAACCAAGCACCAACCCCCCCCCCCTGCCCACCTAGGTACCGTATACGGTACCCTAGGTGCCGTATACGGGGCCTGGTTGTAACATCCCCAAAACGGGCCTAGGAGGATGTAACACCTGCATAATTAGATAATTAATTATGCGTAATTATTTGTAACTAGGTGTAATTAGTATGTAATAGGACTAATTACAGACTCTATTTGTATATATATAAGGTGATTTATATATATATGTGTGTACTTACACGATTTGGATGAATCGTACGAATTAACCGAACGGAGTCCGACACAGTTTATTTGGACGTTGGTGACAGAAATTTACTTAAATAATGAGAACGTATTTTGTTATATAAAATATACAACTGAACGAACATTATTTATATTATCCCGACGACATTTTAAATAATTCAACAAAAACGTAATAAATGCACATTTAAATATTTCGACAAATGTTTTTATTATAAATTTCAAAGTATATTTATTTAAATACTCCAGTTACATTTTTAAATATAACTGTTTGGTTAAAAACTAAAAACAAACGATTAATCAATTAGGACACGGAGTAAACACTGTGTTTTAGGGAGCGTTTTCCCCTCCCTTGTCTTTTGGATCAGCCAACACCCAACCCCCCACCCCAATTCCCTTTTCATTTTCATCCAAACCAAAACCACACACACCTCCAAACTCTCTCAACTCAAATCACACCAAAATTTCGGAATCAAATCTCGACCACGAAATTTACATATTCGGAATCACCATCACGAGTGGAGCAAGAATATCAAGACCGTTTTCATCATTTCATCCTCGATCGAGCTCGATTTGCAAAAGTAAGAAATTTCTAAAAACTTAGATCTATTCATTTCTATGTAATGTTTTGATGTTTTGAGGTGTACACAACATAGTTATAACCAAATACATGAAGAAACCACGATTTTATAGCTCAAAAATGGGTTAGATTTGCGTTTTTGGTCGGAAAATCTCGAAACCCGAAAGTTTCTGGGCTGGTGTTCATCTTTGCGACACAATGCTTGTGTCGCATGATGTGTCGCATAAACCCATTTGTGTCGCACCTTGTGTCGTACCAAACCTGTTGTGTCGTAACCTTTGCGACACAATATTGTGTCGCACTCTATGTCGCATACTATGTCGTATTTTATACGACACAACCCTTATGTCGCTATTGAATTAGCATCGCAAGCTTTTTGCGACACAACCACTGTGTCGTAGGGCTCTTGTGTCGCATCCTTCATGCGACACAACGCTTGTGTCGCATACCAAATCCTTGTGTCGCATATTATGTCGCAGAGAACAGAAAACATGGAAATTTTGAAGGATTTTCACTATAGCAAAGTCAAAGTTACTGTAGCAAAGTCAAATTTTACTGTAGCAATTCACTGTAGCACAGTTACTGTAACAAAAATTAACATTTTAGAATTATTGACACAAACCGTCACCAACGGGCCAAACATGTTTTCCAACAAACAAACAATTACAGACATACGGATAAACATTGGATATACTAGTTGTGTACAACATAACGAAACGTCTTGCGAGACACATACTTACATAACCTCATATGATTAGGCATTTGAAGGTTACGGGTTCGGAGAACCTACTTGCTTTACTTACTACTTGCTAATTGCAACTGATTTCTACAAGACTCAGGTGAGTCTTACGGCCCCACTTTTACTGTTTTATCTTATTGGGGGAGAAACATGTTACTACTTTTCTTTGAACACAAGTACTAAAACTGTTTACTATACCAAACGGAATTGCATGAGTTGTTTACTATTTACATAAGTCTCTCCATCATATATCGTTAGTTATGGACTTAAGCGCGAACACTAGTTAATGGATCCTTGAGGGAAATGACCCTCCCTGCCCGGGGCAGTAGCGCTGCCACGTACTGATTTACACGTAGAAACGGGTGACTACTTATTCGTTACTGATGCTTGCTCAATTACGAGCATGTCACGGGAGCAAACTTATTACTTACGGGTTAAGCTTCGATTATGAGCCTCATGGCAACGGTATAACTTACTTATTTACATTTACTGGATTGCAAATACTGGTTTTACGATTGCTGGATCGCAATTGCTGGATCGCAATTGCTGATTTTACGCCTGCGGGCATTACTGATGAAATCTCGTGTTCAAAGCTGATATTACTTACAAACCTGTGAGATTCACCAACCTTTTGGTTGACACTTTTTAGCATGTTTTCTCAGGTACCAGGATGGAGTAGGATTACTCCAGGATTTTAGCTAGAGTCGCATGATTTCAACACAACTGCATTAACGGAGATTCTTAGCATTATCTTTTGTATATTATGATTATGTAATAGAATCTCCCGCTATACGCGTGGACTCTAGGGAAACTACATTTTTGTATACGAAAACACTAAGTTTTCAAACATTATATCTATGGGATGTAACTAATTTGCAAACATTGCATATAGATGTCGTTTGCTTTATCTTTGTGCTGTGATATTTGATTAGTGACACCCCAAAACTATGCTTCCGCAAAACAGTGAATTTGGGGGTGTTACAGATTGGTATCAGAGCCTAAGGTTATAGTGAACTAGGTTGCATTTAGTGGGCCTAGACTATGACCATTAGGCAGTATTTTCTTATTAGACATGACTAGTTCAGGAATTACAGCATACGACCTTAATTTAACATAGCCTGATCAACTATGTACAGTTAAGGAAAGATGATGTAAGGTCTGAAACGATTATGTTGAACGGGGATACGTTAGTTGACTCTGACCACGAGAGAACCGGACCATTACATGATACTTGCTTGACACTAAGCTGGATTTTATATATTTATATATATTAGCCTCATCTTACTTACACTCTGCCACAGGAATGGCAAACACACCACCTAATCCGTCACACTCTCGCTCACATGGGTCACGAAACCCACGAGTAGTCAGGAGGAACACAAGGTCACCTCGAACCAGCCCCTATCCTGTTCATAACTCTCAGAACTCGGCACATCTCACGGTGCCAATGTTGGCTACCCAACTCCGCAGTCAGGAGCAAAGGCTCGAAAATCTTGAACTGGAACAACACCGAATGACCTACCTGCTTCGTCAAGCTCTTGACCGCATATCACAACTCCAGCGAGAACAAGAAGATACCAACCTCTCTGTAAGCATAATAAAGGATTCTATGACCGCCGAATTAGGTGCGGATGAACTTGTAAGAAACCGACTAGAGGAATGTGAACAGCGTTCACAGGAGACTGAGGACCACTCTCGAGCACTAGCACAATGACTGGCTTTGGTTGAAGACAACGCCAGGCAAACCAACAGACTAGCAGAAACCGTGGACCGCATTGTCGCGCTGATGGAACAAATTAATCTACATTAAGACTAGTGTAGTCTTTGTCTTGTAATCTATCTCGTAATCTAATGACTATCTAGCACTACTCTATAAACTAGTCGGATGTAACAATTCCCGACACCTTTTGTAATATCTCTGTAGGATGTAACCTTTGAACTCGCATTATCCATCAAATATTCCTTATTATTTCAACTCATATAAATTGTCATTTTCCATGTGATGTTATGTATTACTGCTTTTATACATGTACATCTGTGACAATTACAAGTTCCTACAAAATCTCATGTATCTTCATTTCTTTCATTGAAGAATCATGCCGCCAAAGACAAGACCATACACAGATGCCCAGATTACCTCCCTTATAACCCAGGCTGTTACTGAAGCCTTGGCTCGGAATACTCCACAAAATTCAGCGAGAAACAGCGATGCCGCTGAAACCCCTGCTGCTAAACCTTGTTCTTACATGGACTTCCAGAGCTGCAAACCTCTAAACTTTGCAGGTACCGAGGGAGCTATCGGTCTAGTACGCTGGATCGAGAAAGTTGAGTCTGTATTTCTTATCTGCAACTGTGCGGAGGGAGATAAGGTTAAGTTCTCCGTTAGTACTTTTACTGACACCGCACTCACCTGCTGGAACACCTATGCCCAGACTGTGGGCGTTGCTAATGCTTACAAACTCCCATGGGAGGAGTTGAAGGAGATGTTGAGGGGCGAGTACTGCCCCAGGGATGAATTGAAACAGCTGGAAATGGAATTCTGGAACCACAAGATGCAGGGTGATGACATCACCGGTTATACCAACCGTTTCCACCAACTGGCACTTCTGTACCCAACCATGGTCGATCCTGAGTACAAGAGAATCGAGAAATTCGTTGATGGACTTCCCGAGAGACTACAAGACCTGGTGACTTCATCCAAACCGGGTACTATTCAGAGCGCCATCCGTATCGCCCATGAACTAACGGCAAATTCTGTCCGCCGTGGCACAACTTTAACCCCATCTGCAAACAACAAACGCAAGTGGGAAGGAAACCCCAACTCATCCAACCAAACCTCCAACAAAAAGCCTGAGTTCATTAAGGCTTATTCATCGGGGACTTCGGAGAAGAAAGGGTATAGCGGGAGCAAGCCTTACTGTCCCAAATGCAACCGCCATCATGACGGTTCTTGCCCTTGCTCCAACTGCAAACGGTTCGGGCATCTAGCCAAAGATTGTCGGACCAATGTTCCTACCCCCAACACTATTGCACCAAAGGCCTGCTTTGGGTGCGGAAATTCAGGGCACTTCAAGAAAGATTACCCAAAGCTGAAAAACAACAACAACCCTGCTCGCGGTAGAGCATTTGTTATCAAGGCTGGGGAAGCCAGACAAGACCCGAATGTCATGACGGGTACGTTCCTTCTCAACGACCTTACTGCTTCTGTATTATTTGATACCGGTGCCGATAGAAGCTTCATTTCTGAGAAATTTAGCCCTTTACTTGATATAACTCCCACTGCCTTAGATGCTAAATACATTGTAGAATTAGCTAACGGCAAACTGATTGAGACTGATAGCATCATACCCAACTGTACACTTAACCTCACGAACGAAACGTTTCCCATTGATTTAATCCCTGTCGAGATCGGCAGCTTCGATATTATTGTCGGTATGGATTGGTTATCCAAGCACCGAGCTGAAATCATCTGTCATGACAAACTCGTTCGCATACCTCTTGTCTCCGGTGGAACCTTAGTCCTACAAGGGGAGACCGGCAGACGAAATCTGAATATTGTATCCTGCCTCAAAACTAGAAAATATCTACGAAAAGGGTATCAAGCCATCCTCGCACATGTAACGGAGAAGAAGTCGGAGGAGAAGCGACTTGAGGATGTTCCAATCGTGCGGGATTTCCCGGAAGTCTTTCCTGAAGACTTGCCCGGACTTCCGCCATCTAGACAAATTGAATTCCAAATCGAACTTGTGCCAGGAGCTGCACCCGTGGCACGAGCCCCATACCGTCTAGCCCCATCCGAAATGCAGGAGTTGTCTAATCAACTACAGGAACTCCTGGACAGAGGATTTATTCGACCAAGTTCCTCGCCTTGGGGAGCTCCGGTCTTATTCGTGAAAAGAAAGATGGATCTTTCCGCATGTGTATCGATTACCGAGAGCTGAATAAGCTAACCATAAAGAATCGGTACCCGCTTCCTAGAATCGATGACCTATTTGACCAGCTCCAGGGATCGAGTGTTTACTCAAAGATTGATCTACGGTTAGGTTACCATCAACTCCGAGTCCGCGACAATGATATTCCAAAGACAGCTTTCCGAACTCGTTATGGGCATTACGAATTCCAAGTGATGCCATTCGGTTTAACCAATGCACCGGCCGTATTCATGGACCTTATGAATCGGGTGTGCAAACCATATCTTGACAAATTCGTCATTGTGTTCATCGATGATATCCTGATTTACTCTCGCAATGAGCAGGAACATGCTCAACATCTGAAAACCATTCTAGGACTTCTTAAACACGAAGAGTTATATGCCAAATTCTCTAAGTGTGAGTTCTGGATTCGAACCGTTCAATTCCTCGGGCACGTGATTGACAGCCAAGGAATTCATGTTGATCCCGCCAAGATTGAAGCAATCAAGGGCTGGGAGTCACCGACCACTCCAACCGAAGTGAGACAATTCTTAGGTCTTGCTGGTTATTACCGCCGATTCATCGAAAACTTTTCAAGAATAGCTGTTCCCCTAACCACACTGACTCAGAAAGATAAGAAGTTCGATTGGACTGATAAACAGGAGTCAGCTTTCCAGATATTGAAAAACAAACTTTGCAGTGCACCAATCTTGTCCTTACCCGAGGGCACCGACGATTTCGTAGTTTATTGCGACGCCTCACACCAAGGACTTGGTTGTGTGTTAATGCAACGGGAAAAAGTCATTGCCTATGCCTCACGACAACTAAAAATCCACGAGAAAAACTATACGACCTACGACCTCGAGTTAGGTGCTGTGGTATTCGCATTGAAAATCTGGAGACATTATCTCTACGGTACGAAAAGCACTATCTTTACCGATCACAAAAGTCTCCAACACATATTCGATCAGAAAGATCTAAACATGAGGCAACGTCGTTGGGTTGAGTTACTTAGTGACTACGACTGCGAGATCAAATACCATCCGGGCAAGTCTAACGTAGTTGCCGATGCCTTAAGCCGAAAAGAACGAGTGAAACCCCTTCGAGTCCGAGCACTTTCTATGACAATTCATAACGAGCTCCCTGCTCAACTCCTTACCACTCAACTTGAAGCACTCAACGATGAAAACTTGAAAAATGAAGCCTTGCGAGGCTTGGATAAACGATTCGAAATCAAACCTGATGGAACTCGATACTTCTCTAACCGGGTGTGGTTACCCAAATTCGGAAACTTGCGAGATTTGTTGATGGCTGAAGCTCACAAATCTCGATACTCTATACATCCTGGATCTGACAAGATGTATCACGACGTCAAAGGGTTGTATTGGTGGCCTAACATGAAAGCTGACATCGCTTTGTACGTCAGTAAATGCCTAACCTGTTCCAAAGTCAAGGCCGAACACCAAAGACCCTCGGGGTTGCTCCAACAACCTGAAATTCCTCAATGGAAATGGGAACAGATTACCATGGACTTCATTACCAAACTACCAAAAACTTCGAGTGGTTGCGATACCATTTGGGTGATCGTGGACCGTCTCACGAAATCTGCTCATTTTCTGGCCATCAAGGAAACTGACAAGATAGAGCGTCTGACTCGCATCTATGTCAAAGAAATCATCTCGCGACACGGTGTACCTATCTCGATCATCTCGGATAGGGACAGCCGTTTTTACTTCTAACTTTTGGCAATCACTACAGAAATCTCTTGGTACTCGTCTGGATATGAGTACTGCTTATCACCCGCAAACCGATGGCCAAAGCGAGCGAACTATTCAAACACTGAAGGATATGCTACGAGCCTGCGTAGTTGACTTCGGTACTTCTTGGGAAAATCACTTACCATTGTGCGAGTTCTCGTACAACAACAGTTACCATACCAGCATAAAGGCTGCACCCTTCGAGGCACTTTACGGGCGTAAGTGCCGATCACCTATCTGTTGGACTGAGTTAGGAGATTCCCAACTCACGGGTCCAGATATCATTCAAGAAACTACTGAGAAAATCATTGGTATTCAAAACCGGCTGAAAGTCGCACGTGATCGTCAGAAAAGCTATGCTGACGTGAGACGCAAACACCTTGAGTTCCAGGTAGGGGACAAGGTACTTCTCAAAGTGGCACCATGGAAAGGTGTCATTCGATTCGGAAAATGAGGCAAACTAAATCCTAGATACATCGGACCATTCGAAATCCTTGAAAGGATTGGTCCAGTGGCATACCGCCTGCAACTTCCTGCTGAGCTTAGCAGCGTTCACAACACATTCCACATTTCTAACTTGAAGAAATGTCTGTCTGACGAGACACTGATTATACCACTCGACGAAATTCAAATCGATGATAAACTTCATTTTGTCGAGGAACCTATGGAAATCATGGACCGTGAGGTCAAACGATTGAAACAGAGTCGTATTCGCATCGTAAAAGTCAGGTGGAATTCTAGGCGTGGCCCTGAGTTCACCTGGGAACGGGAAGACCAAATGCGACAGAAATACCCACATCTCTTCCCAGACAATGCACCGTCCATGCACTCGAGCTAATTTCGGGACGAAATTTCTTTAACAAGGGGAGAATGTAACACCTGCATAATTAGGATAATTAATTATGCCTAATTATTTGTAACTAGTTGTAATTAGTATGTAATAGGACTAATCACAGACTCTATTTGTATATATATAAGGTGATTTATATATATATGTGTGTACTTACACGATTTGGATGAATCGTACGAATTAACCGGACGGAGTCCGACACAGTTTATTTGGACGTTGGTGACAGAAATTTACTTAAATAATGAGAACGTATTTTGTTATATAAAATACACAACTGAACGAACATTATTTATATTATCCCGACGACATTTTAAATAATTCAACAAAAACGTAATAAATGCACATTTAAATATTTCGACAAATGTTTTTATTATAAATTTCAAAGTATTTTTATTTAAATACTCCAGTTACATTTTTAAATACAACTGTATGGTTAAAAACTAAAAACAAACGATTAATCAATTAGGACACGGAGTAAACACTGTGTTTTCTGGAGCGTTTTCCCCTCCCTTGTCTTTTGGATCAGCCAACACCCAACCCCCCACCCCAATTCCCTTTTCATTTTCATCCAAACCAAAACCACACACACCTCCAAACTCTCTCAACTCAAATCACACCAAAATTTCGGAATCAAATCTCGACTACGAAATTTACATATTCGGAATCACCATCACGAGTGGAGCAAGAATATCAAGACCGTTTTCATCATTTCATCCTCGATCGAGCTCGATTTGCAAAAGTAAGAAATTTCTAAAAACTTAAATCTATTCATTTCTATGTAATGTTTTGATGTTTTGAGGTGTACACAACATAGTTATAACCAAATACATGAAGAAACCACTATTTTATAGCTCAAAAATGGGTTAGATTTGCGTTTTAGGTCGGAAAATCTCGAAACCCGAAAGTTTCTGGGCTGGTGTTCATCTTTGCGACACAACGCTTGTGTCGCATGATGTGTCGCATAAACCCATTTGTGTCGCACCTTGTGTCGTACCAAACCTGTTGTGTCGTAACCTTTGCGACACAATATTGTGTCGCACTCTATGTCGCATACTATGTCGTATTTTATACGACACAACCCTTATGTCGCTATTGAATTAGCATCGCAAGCTTTTTGCGACACAACCACTGTGTCGCAGGGCTCTTGTGTCGCATCCTTCATGCGACACAACGCTTGTGTCGCATACCAAATCCTTGTGTCGCATATTATGTCGCAGAGAACAGAAAACATGGAAATTTTGAAGGATTTTCACTATAGCAAAGTCAAAGTTACTGTAACAAAGTCAAATTTTACTGTAGCAATTCACTGTAGCACAGTTACTGTAACAAAAATTAACATTTTAGAATTATTGACACAAACCGTCACCAACGGGCCAAACATGTTTTCCAACAAACAAACAATTACAGACATACGGATAAACATTGGATATACTAGTTGTGTACAACATAACGAAACGTCTCGCGAGACACATACTTACATAACCTCATATGATTAGGCATTTGAAGGTTACGGGTTCGGAGAACCTACTTGCTTTACTTACTACTTGCTAATTGCAACTGATTTCTACAAGACTCAGGTGAGTCTTACGGCCCCACTTTTACTGTTTTATCTTATTGGGGGAGAAACATGTTACTACTTTTCATTGAACACAAGTACTAAAACTGTTTACTATACCAAACGGAGTTGCATGAGTTGTTTACTATTTACAGAAGTCTCTCCATCATATATCGTTAGTTATGGACTTAAGCGCGAACACTAGTTAATGGATCCATTAGGGAAATGACCCTCCCCGCCCGGGGCAGTAGCGCTGCCACGTACTGATTTACACGTAGAAACGGGTGACTACTTATTCGTTACTGATGCTTGCTCAATTACGAGCATGTCACGGGAACAAACTTATTACTTACGGGTTAAGCTTCGATTATGAGCCTCATGGCAACGGTATAACTTACTTATTTACATTTGCTGGATTGTAAATACTGGTTTTACGATTGCTGGATCGCAATTGCTGATTTTACGCCTGCGGGCATTACTGATGAAATCTCGTGTTCAAAGCTGATATTACTTACAAACCTGTGAGATTCACCAACCTTTTGGTTGACACTTTTTAGCATGTTTTCTCAGGTACCAGGATGGAGTAGGATTACTCCAGGATTTTAGCTAGAGTCGCATGATTTCAACACAACTGCATTAACGGAGATTCTTAGCATTATCTTTTGTATATTATGATTATGTAACAGAATCTCCCGTTATACGCGTGGACTCTAGGGAAACTACATTTTTGTATACGAAAACACTAAGTTTTCAAACATTATATCTATGGGATGTAACTAATTTGCAAACGTTGCATATAGATGTCGTTTGCTTTATCTTTGTGCTGTGATATTTGATTAGTGACACCCCAAAACTATGCTTCCGCAAAACAGTAAATTTGGGGGTGTTACAGAGGAACATGTATTTCTTTAAATTATTATGCAATTTAAATTGTTATTTGTGTTTGATGATAGATTTAATAGATAAATGAGCCCAGGAAATATTGTGACTAGTGGAATATTGTTTGGTTTAAATAAACTTAGGCGACGGTAAAATAATATAATTTTATCGCAATTGAAATTGAGGTTCCAGACAATAGGTCAAAAGGTAGTATAATATTAAACTATGAATTAATGAGAGTCGGTTTAATAAAAAGGATGAGGCCGACCTAATTCATTTTCCCCAAACTTCTTGTGTTCTTCATTTTTGTTTCAAGAACTCTCCCTAAAAACTTATACAAATTGCTAGTGAAAAGTGACCAAGATTAAAGTTGTGATCTTCTTGTTAAGCCATCATCATCATCCTCATAATCATCTTCTTGTTCTTTATTTGGTAAGTTTAAACTCTTGTTTGACCTAAATGATGAAATTGCTTGAATGATAGGAATTGAAGCTTAAATGATAGAATTGATAGTTGTTTGAAGGTGCAATAGCTAGGTGAATGATTATAAACTGATTTGATGATGATTACATGAATAAAATTGTTAGATTCTTGAGTTTTTGGGTTTGAATGAGAGATAGTTAGATTATAGGTGATTTGCTTGAATTGAGACAAATTGAGGCTTGATTCATTGTTATATGTTGTTATTAGAAGTTCTAGTGGCGAAATATTGATGAAAGTGTGAGTTTATAACTACCCTTGATTGATTTTTGAGTTTTGGTTCGTAGCTGCATATGTGCAGGAACTTGGTAATGTGCAGGTCTGGAAAACTTGGGAATACGGTCGTATTCCTGGGAATCCGTTCGTATTCAAGGGAATACGGCGTATTCCCGAGGGTATTCATGAGCGTATTCCTTAGATTGGGTTCTGGTCTGATTTGAAGCTGAAAAGGGTTTGGGAATACGGCGTATTCATTGGAATACGGACGTATTCAGCTGAATACGGGCGTATTCCAAGGAATACGGCCGGATTCCCAAGGCTTGACAGTGATTTTTATCTTGAACATAATTATGTGATTTAGCTTGTACATTGTATTATATCACTTAATATCTATTTGATTGTTAGTATTAAGTGTGTTTAATATGATTCAGGCATTGATTTGGAATTTTCTTGTATTTCAGATCCAACGACAACTCAATAAAATTAGATCTTTGAGTGGAGCTTGAAGCGAGACAGGTGAGTGGATTGATTCTCACAGTTTAAATTGGTGTCAACAATTTGGTTACATAAATTCTAAGTAGCATGTTATGATTGATTATTGTTAAGTTGATTGTGATTAGTGTTGATGGATTGATTGATTGCTAGTGACCCATTCCATGATAGGTTGGAATGTTAGAGGTCAATTTCGGTTGGGTTTAATGGCTATAGGTTAATCTTTATGGGATTGATGAACATTCGTTGTGAATTCTCCCATATTGATTAAAGATAGCAATAAACTATCGGTAAAATCTCTGTATTGGCCTGCAGTTGATTATAAGTGTTCTTGGAGGGCCACCGCGGGCTGAGGGTACCTCAAGAACCACCGATCCTCTATTTGATTGTTGCTTGTAGTTGATTGTTGTGAGTTGATTGTTTAAGCTAAGTTAGATTGTTAGACTTAATCTATTCACTGAGCTTTGTGCTAATTCCCCACCTTACTCTTGCAGGTTAAGTTTGATTATGCTTGGTCTAGAGGTTGTGAATAAAATGTTTGACAAGCTGGGCAACTCTGGACTTTTGTTGGTCGTTAAACTGTTTGTATAAATAACACTCATTAGAGTATGTGTTTGTGATTAAATAACTTAATGGTAGTATTGTGTAATAACTAACCTTTGATATTATATTATATATGTGTAAATGTTATTGAATGGGATAACGCTTCCAGGTTGTTTTCAAAAAAAAAAAATGTATTAAATCGAGGGGTGTTATAAGTTGGTATCAGAGCGTATGTTTTGGTTAATTGAGCATTCTAAGTGTTCAAACCTAAACTTAGTCCCGTTGGTCAAACATTTCTTGTAATGGGGATTAGTTATGATGGGAAATTCGGTTAGTTTGCTAGTACTAATGATTAACGAAATTGGAGATATGATGTGATTACAGATATGGCGGATAATGAGCAACCTTTCCATACTCTTAATGAAGCCTCTCGGATAGATGCACCACCAGAAGATCAGGGTCATAATGGTACCTCTAATCCAACCGGAGGGGAAATTGAGACCGACCAAGAATATATTATGAGATTGGAGAATCGGGTGCTAGAACTTCAGAAAGAACAGGTTGGGTCTTCTCGACAGCCTATCCTTACTCAGCCGCATGTTATAACCACTGCTCCTCCAATTATATCTTCTGCAAGGATTCCAGCATCCATACCTTTTGTTTCTCAGCAGCAGCAACAAGGTTATAGTTATCAAACTACTGTACCTTTTTCTTTGTCTGATTTTCCTAATTATCAGATGCATGCGATTCCTCCATTTCAGCAGTTAAAAGTGGGTTGTTCACTTAAAACTTTTAAGTCCACTAATCCTTCTGCATACTCTGGGAGTACTAATCCTACTCATACTTTGGATTGGTTACGTGATGTGGAGCGAAAATTGGATGTTTGCCATTGTGAGGAAAAAGATAAAGTACCATACGCGGTTCAGCTGTTAAAAGGTCAAGCAATGTCATGGTGGGATTCTGTTACTGCCCCATTGACATCAGAGAAAATAAAAATGATTAGATGGTCAGATTTTCACGCCGAGATTTGTAAGCAATTCTGCTCGGAGTATAATTTATCGCGTATCATAAAAGAATTTCTTGACCTTCAAAAGACTGATCAAATGTCGATTGAGGAGCTCATTAGGCAATTTTCTGATAAATTGCGATTTGTGCGACAGTGGGTTCCAACTGATAGAACTCAGATTGATCATTTTGTGAAGACTTTACCTCCAGATTACCGTACCTCCGTGAGATTAGCCGGTTCTCTTTCACAAGCACATGATTATGCTCGTTCGGTGGATGGTGACATTCAAGCTAAAAGGTTAATGAATAAAGAAACGTATTCTTCAACGCCATACCAAGTACAGTGCCGTATTATGGAGATCCCACAGCTTCATACGGTAACATGAGATAACTATATATTCGTAGTTAGGGTTGATCAGATCCTATCCTAAGGCAATAGTCACAAGAAAGACTGGAAATGGTGAATCGGGAAATTAAGTCTATATTCAGGATAAGTTTAACCAGATACACAACATAACAATTGATCGCGCCCTGAACGGTCGGTTCAGGAATCGCTTCCTGTCGTCGTCGGACCTCACGCTCGAGGCGGGTGATCAGAGGGTTTTAAATTTATATTTTTGCTGGGAAGCCTAAGTTTTATTACTACCTACTACTCTAAGGGTATTAGGGTAGTAAGCAGTAAGTCTGACTCAGGTGTCGTTCTTAAAATCGGAGCGAATCGAAATGAATTAAATACCTCAGAGAATAGTTGCTAATAGGATGGGTTTAATAGAGCAGGTAGGGTTTTTGTTTTGGTATTTTCTAATTTAACCAAAATGCAGGAAAGTAAATTCTACACTACGGATAAGGTAAGCAGATAGATAGAGTTGTGATTACTGAAGTTTCAATATTCAGGTTTCGGGATGATGTTCATTATAAAAGATGATTGGAGACTTGCCTTAATTAAATCAATAGAGGTTTGGTGTAAACACTAACACCCTACGATTTAAAGTGGAAACCCTAAGTCGTATGTCACTGAGTACTAGGCTATCATGATTCTGATCAGATCAGGCTGCTCAACCCCCAACACTGTCCGATGAGGACAAGTGGCCCTTCTTGGGATTAACCCAAGGTGCATGAATAAGGTAACAGACCGATATTTAATTTCTGACCGTTCTTAACACCTAGTTCTAATTGATTTTATTAAGGTTTGTACTAATTGCTTGCTATTGTATGTTAAACTGTCAGTTATGTTGGATAAGGGGGTTTAAGCATCTTACACTACAGCTGAATGTTTGCTTTCTTTTCCAGATCCCTTAAACTTAGTTGAGGAGCACAAGTACTTCCGTCAAGGTGTAGACCCTCCTTTGCGATCAAACGTTCATCCCTAGGTTTGTTTCACGGTGTATACTACGTTTTTCAGCAGTTCCACAGCTTTAATATATACCTAGACCATGTTCAGGAAGGGTGACTTCCAGGTATCCACGGTGTCATATGCTTACGACCGGTCCGTAGCTTCCACGCATTTGTACTCCACCAGAGGTGTTTCCAGCGCTATACTAAGTACTGGGCCGTTTTACAGCATGTCCACAGTTTCAACAATAACACATATAACTATCTACCGATACTAGGGTTGATCAGGTCCTAATACTAAAGTAATAGCCACGTGAAAGCTTGGAAAGGGTGTATATGGTGGTTTAGATCTACCGCTTGAAAAGTTTAACCCGATACAAAACATAACAATTTCCAATCACATATTTAATTAAAGATTAATTTAACATCATCCCTACTTCTAAATATCTACATTTCAACAATCACAATATTACACTACTCAATAAACATGGCAACAGATAAAGCACATACCATAATATTACGCATGGATAATTCAGACATAATAACAGTATGAGGGAATAGATATCACCGGATAATAGAGCAGCGTAACAGAGAGAAAATAATTCCAATCCTTGAATACCAGCTTGAATAGCAATACTCCTTTATTATAATGATTATCCCTCCTCTAATCTACTAGCTACCCTCTAATTTCTCCTCTAACTCCTAAGAGTAGTGCTAGAGAGAGAAACTAGAGAGAGAAACTAACTAAGAAATGAAATTACAAGAGAAAGTGTGTGTGAAAGTGAATTTTGTTGTGAATGAATGGATTGTTGAAATGAGGAGGTTGAATGCTCAATTTATAGCCTTCCAATACACGAATTTACACTCAGCACCCTCGCTCCGATTTAACACTGAAATACACCCCCTAGCTATAGAATTCAACACCGTAAAGGGGGTATACCACCCTAAATAGGGCGTATTCGGTAGCGAATAGGGCGTATTCGGTAGCAAACGGGGCGAATTCGGCAGCGTAGAGGGGGTATACCACCCCTACAAGGGGGTACACCACCCCAAAGAGGGGGTATACGGCCCCATAAGGGGGGTATACGGCCCTCTAGGGGGTGTATACGGCCCCTGTGGGGGTGTGTAGCCCATGGTTGTTGCCTTGTGTGCTGGATCGTAAGTCTTGTGCACTGGTCGAACTTCATTTGGCCATATCTTCTTCGTTCTAGCTCCGTTTTCAACGTTCTTTATGTCCACGCGTTCGTATTCTCCAGACCTACATTTTAAGATATTTATTAAGTCCCAGATCGGAGTTTTACGATAAAATAGCGTGTCGAACGAATTATGCTTATTTAAGTGTGTTTTTCGTCCATTTACCGTTGTTTTTGAAATGTTTATAAAGTTTAGACCTTTTTAACAAAATGTGTTAAATGTGAACTTTATTGGCATGTTTTTGTTAATTAAGTGCTAAATATGAGATAAAAGATGCGTGTAAAACATGTCTTTTTACGTCAAATCAAATATCCCACACTTAGACTTTGCTTGTCCTCAAGCAAACCGTATCTCATTTTGCTCCAGGTTTTTAGAGAAGATAGACCATTTGACGAGAAGGAATATTTCCTAAGAACATCAACTCCTCAAAACAAGTAAATTATTAAAAAGTAAGCATCAGTAGAATAAGAAATCTTAAAACTGAACTGGTTGTCCCTTTAGCATACTTTTGCAACTCTCGAGATATAGAAGTACATGACTGGGCGATCCTCACAGGTGGTCACTCTATTCACTCAAGAAGTGTATCGGGTTTCCTAACATTCTAAACAAACGAAATCGCTCAAAGCCAGTCATGCAGCGCTTATCAACATAGGCTTGGTCGAGAATCGCATCTCCACCACTCCAAATGAGGACGGTGCTAATTATCCCAAGGCATTTTTGTTGGGTTGTAATGTTTGGGTGAGGGTTAAATGGGTATGGAAAAGGGTCATTTTTAAAGTTTAAAAAGGGTTACGCTTATCTCAGGAATTTTCAAACTTTATGAAAAACTTTATTTAGATATGCTTTTTAATGAAAACGGAAACGGATGACGGAAAGGAGGAAGATAGCTATTATGACTTCTATCTTCTTGAAAACACTCGGAAGATTTAAATCTTTTTAGAGATCAAAGTTTTCGGAAGATTTTGAAGCACTTAGCTTTATTTAGATATATATATTTTTGGCTTAGAATTTCTTTGCCAAGGAATTTCTAAGGAATTTTATTTTCTTACTACCTTTTTGAGATCCTTTCATATTTTTCATTTTTCACACTTTTTATCATTTCGAATTTTACTTGGTGCCAATTTTTCGCACCACAAGATTCTCGATCTTTGGAGATTTAATTTCTGAAACGCACACGAGAAGTTTTGAGTAGAACACGAATTTTGTGATTTTTGGAGTGAAAGCAAAAAGGATATCTAAATAGCATTTTTTTCAAAAATTTAAAAATTCTAAAATAAGGTTTTGGTGTGTAGGGAACGGAATGGGTTTTAAAATATTTGGGTTTTTAAGAAATGAAAAGGTTAAGGCTCAACATGGTGTACTAAGTGGATCATCGATACTAAAATTGAGTATCGGAGGGTTAGGCTTGAAGAGATATGAGAAAAATGAGTTTAATCCTAATAAATGCCAAGATCCTCTAATTGTACTTATACCGCGTACGGTACTCTTTGGTATGGTCTCGAAGCGTATACCAGGAACAAGTTCTAATTCTAAGACACATGCATCGGCACACACACAGAAATGAATGGTGAAGCATTAAAAATGAATGCTTATTAAAGGCTCAAGTTCCTCACACAACAATATAGGGTGTATGTGCCAAGTCATGTGATGCTTCGAAGATGACCATTTCATTTTCAAGGGATTCTTATTCTGCCTTATCGTACTTTCCAAAGTAACTTATTTATTATGAAAAAGTGATTATCCTTAAAAAGTATTATTCTTACCAAAAGATCAAAGAATTTTCAAAAGTTGACTGATAAATCAGTCGAGTTTTCGAAAAGATTTTGAAAAATTTGAGCAGAAAACGAGTTACAAGTTATCTTTAGAGGACAAAAGGTCAGAAAACTTTTACGGTATAACATACCGTGTATCCCACACTTAAAGGAACATTGTCCCTAATGTTCACTACTAAGGCGTAGATCTTTTGGGGAATCCCACACTTAGAGTTTGATTATAGGAAATGCTCACTTTATTGTGTTTTTAAGATGGTGGAATTAAAAATCCCACACTTAGAGATTAGGCATAAAGGATATGGTATGAATATTTCGGGAAGACAACGAAAAAGAACGAAAAACTCCCCTCACGGATTCACGAGATGAAAATGATTTGGCTGAAGAAGATGTTTTGGCTTGCTAGAGATTCCAGCTTGCATCCGTCCAAGAACAGCCGTCCGTTTTAGTGCGCGTCATCTAGTCGTGAATCATTCCCATCATTCCCAACAATCAATTCGACCACATTTTATTCTACTAAAGTAAACAAAGAAAACGTAAGCATAATAATAAAGATAGATAGATAGATCATCCAGCTGAGTAGCAAGCCGAATGGATAGTTCCAAAAAGTAAACAAGTCCACAAATCATCCCAAAGTTAGTGTTAATACAGACCAATAGTAATGATAATGATAAAGTACTGGAGATGAAAAATAAGTCTAAGGACGAGGGGACCCCTGATCAGTCACACGACGATCAACAACAGAAGTGGAGGGATGCATGCCCGCAGCTGAGTGCTCCCCGCTAGCAGCTCTCCCAGAGACAGAATCTGATACAATAACTTTGTACTGTCGGAGGATGGCCTGCATAACATGGATAGGCAAGTCCTCTGTGTTTTCGAATCCCCACTCCCGTAAACACTGCTGTGTCATGTGTGTCTCCTCAAGTAATATCCGGTATCCTCTCCTGATGTCGCTCTCATTTGGGATCTTAGAGTCAGGGATAGGCTCGAGGTTGGAGATCCAAGAGAGTCCTGAGAGTGTGATGCCCTGAGCACTAGTGGTGATCATAGCTGGGCGATAGACATGTGGGTCATCAGGTCTCGGGATCTCATACGTCGGAGATAAGACATGGGTAGCTGGGGGTGGCTGTCGTGAAGTGGATGGAGCAGCTGAGGTGTGTACAGAGTATACTGGCTCGTGGTGAGATGTGGTGGGCATGGTGTATGGTGGAATAGTGGTGGTGACTGGTGAAATGGGAAAGACTGCTGGTGGTGTCTCACATCTGTACATCAGTGGCTCTGGTATCGGCAATCCAAACTTACGTGCTACATTGATATCATGAGCATGTCTAACCTGAAGTGCATGAAAAGTCCAATACTGAGAAAGTGGAGTCACTGGTGTAGTCCAGTCAACAACACTCTGAACCCTAGATGTAGAGCCAGCTGCCCTAGTATCAACCTGTGGCGCTCTAACATCACTGTCATCATCCTGTATCTCAATCGGCTCATCATCCTCAACATCCCTGTCTCTCTTACTACCCTTCCTCTTCAGAACACAACCAGGAATAGCCTCTTTGGTAGCTTTCCAGAATGCCTGCCCGCTCGAATCAGTAGTGATCAACCATATATTTCGAAAATAATCCAAGTCGAACGACAGGGATCTAACATAAGGTGAGCTGGTATACTCACTCATGTGATCCTCTGTGAGCAAACCCATACGGCTACAAATCCTAGTAATGAAAGCTCCCATGTAGATATACTTTGTCATCTCAAATTTCGTCTCTTTCTGAATCCTCTCAGCTACTAAGAAGGCCACATTCACATTCTTCTTCTTAATCATGGCATTCATCAAAAAGAGATCATCAGCTCCTACAGCTCCTCATGTTTCTTTCTTCCCATGTAGTGATACAGCTAGTAGCTTGTGCAGAAGTCGATGCTCAACTTTGAAGAACGCGGAGGCTTTCACATTTGAATTAAAACTAGTATCCGTTAGATTATCCCAAATCAGCCCATGATCTTCATTACTCGAAATACCCCGTGAACTATCGAAGAATAGCTGAGAATGTGTCTGCTCCTCTATAACGCCCCTCATTTAATACCACAATATAATATTAAGTTTGGCGGAAGCGAATACTTGAAATACATATTCTATTAAAATCCTGCTAGAAATTTTCGCAAACCTTTATACAATATGTTTAACTATTAAACAAACATAGTTAACCTGTTTACAAACCCGGGGCATTATATGCTATAAAACATTATTTATTACAAACTGGATCAGAGTTGTAAGTTTCAAACATTCCCAGCACCAAAACGTCCTTCCTGACTACCCACATAATATACATCACCTGCAGGAAGTAATTTGAGGGATTAGCACAAAGCTAAGTGAATGAATTATCAATTACAATTCAATTTAGCTAGCAATCTGTTCACAATCAATAATGCAACAATTATCGTCAAGAGGAACGGTGGTTCCTAAGGACCCTGTGCCGGGTGGCCCTATCAGAACACTTAAATCAACTGTCAGGCCAAAACAGTGATTAACCGCTAACTAAATGCTAATCTCCATCAACACATGTACGCAACCCTGTGTTGACCAACATTAGCAATCAAGTCCAACTGACAATCTAGTTGACCTCTGGATTATACATTACAATTCAATGTTCAACAAGCAACCAATCAAATGGCATATCATTTCAAGGTTAACATACTATCAATAGAAATCCTATAATTACTGATTGAAATCAAACTGTCACAACCAAATCAAACTGTGAGTTTCAAATCCACTCACCTGATTATCTCGTTTCACTTACTCAGCTGTCTTATCTCGCTGAGCTCTTTGATTATCTGAGAATCAACAATCAGGTAAAAGTTAGAAATCAAGATCATAAATATTTAACTTATACCTTATTCAACACAAGGAATTTAACACAGTTCACATAAAGTTTACAAGTTCCTAATTACGTTCTTTTTAATCATCAACATACTCATTATCATAGTATAATACTAAATCATCAATATTATAACATGTATTATTAGTCTCAATCAATTTAGAAACAAAAACTGATATTTTGGTTTTCAGGATAAGGACGCGCCGCGTCCTTAATACACCCACCGCGTACTCATCACAAGTTGAGTTCTGTTACCAAAATTACAATAGGACGCGCCGCGTGGTAAAAGGACATGCCGCGTCCTAATTCTAATGATCTACGCGCCGCGTACCATAAGGACGCGCCGCGTCCTACTTGTTTTCCAGCCTACCTGCAAGTCTGATCAACCCAGAACTCGAAGGTTTTTATGCAAACTCAATAAAATCAGTTTCTATGGTCATTTCTAGCATAACCAATGGCACATATAACATGTATTATCACTAGTTACAATCCCAAACATCAAAATCCACCATTTTCCACTTTGATTCATATCTCAATTCAATATACATAAGTTATAAACATACTTAAAATCAAACAACTTACCACTTGAATATGATGAAACAAAGGTGGTGATGATAATGTTTTGGTTCTAAGTTCACAGCTCAATTCAACAAGTTTTGATTATAGTTTAAATTTCTTAGGGTTTAGTTCTAGGTTTAAATTTCTAAAAAGGGAAGGTAAGGAAAACTTTCCTAAAAAGGAAGGTTTATAAGTCGGCCCATCTTTTAACACCGACCCCGTATCCACTTAAAACTAGTCCCCTTTTTATCTATTGCCTGGAACCTAAAAACCATTTGCGAGAAACTTATTTTATTGCACCGTCAACTATAGTAAATCAAAACAATCAATAATTTACTAAGCACAATAAGTCCTAAGGCTTATTTAATTAGGTTTCGCAAATAAACAATTAATATCAAATAATTTCTAATACGATTAAATATATCAATTTAAAATTAGAAATTACCGGACTAAAAGAGAGGATGTTACAACTCTCCCCCCCTTAGAAAGATTTCGTCCCCGAAATCTCATCACGATCAAACAATCCAGGATATCTGGATCTCATACTATCCTCTGTTTCCCACGTTAGGTTTTCACCTAAACTATGTTTCCATTTTACTAACACCATGGGAATCAGTTTCTTCCTAAGTTTGGTCACTTTCCTGTCAAGAAGTTCAACTGGTTCTTCTACTAACTTCTGACTCTGATCTACTTTCAAATCTTTCAAAGGAAGAATCTGAGATTGGTCTTCAACATTATATTTCCTCAAATAACAAATGTTAAACGTGTCATGTATACCAGCAAGCTCTAGAGGAAGATCCAATGTAACAGACTGATCATTAACAATCTGACGAATTCTAAACGGTCCAATATATCGAGGAGCCAATTTGCCACGTTTCTCAAACCGAATTACCCCTTTCCAAGGCGAAACTTTCAAGTAAACAAGTTCACCTTCAACAAAAGTAACTGGTCGACGTTTAGGATCAGCATATTGTTTCTGTCTACCACGTGCGGCTTTCAACTTTTCACGAGCCACTGCCACTTTATCAGCTGTCATTTGAACAATATCTGGACTTGCAAACTGTTTCTCACCTGCCTCTAGCCAACAAGTTGGAGTTCTACAACGGCGACCATAAAGCATTTCATATGGAGGCATGCCAATACTAGAATGATAAGAGTTATTATAAGCAAACTCAACCAATGGCAAATGAGAACCCCAAGAACCACCATACTCCAGAATACAAGCTCTCAACATATCCTCCAATGTCTGAATCGTACGTTCTGACTGACCATCTGTTTGGGGATGATAAGCTGTACTAAGATTCACTCGGGTGCCCAACTCATGCTGCAAACTTTGCCAAAAATGAGATACAAACCTCGGATCTCTATCAGATACAATCGATAATGGAATACCATGTCGAGTAACAATCTCATTCATATACAACTGTGCAAGTTTACTCAGAGATGCAGTCTCACTAGTAGCTAGAAAATGAGCACTCTTGGTCAATCGATCAACAATGACCCAAACCATGTCATTTCCGCGGACAGTTCGAGGCAACTTGGTAACAAAATCCATAGTCAAATGTTCCCACTTCCATTCTGGAATTTCAAGCTGTTTCAACGATCCATACGGCTTCTGGTGTTCAGCTTTAACTTGAGAACAAATATGACAAGAACTAACAAACCTTGCTACATCCATTTTCATTGTAGGCCACCAATACAAAGGTTTCAAGTCGTTATACATTTTAGTACTTCCCGGATGTACAGACAATCTGGACTTGTGGGCTTCATTCAGAATAACATCCCGAAGACCACAAAACAAAGGAATCCAAACACGAGACTGAAAGGTTTTTAATCCTCTCGAATCATCTACTAACAATTCCTTTCGATTCAACATAATCTCAGATTTCAAATTATGATCTAACAAAGCCTCTAACTGTGCAGCTTTTATCTGAGCCACCAGATCAGAAGAAACTTCTAAACGCATAAAATGAACTCGATCAGAAGTTACCTTGCGGCTTAAAGCATCAGCAACCACATTGGCTTTCCATGGATGGTATTTAATTTCACAATCATAATCCTTGATTAATTCCAACCATCGTCTCTGCCGCATATTCAACTCTTGTTGCGAAAATATATACTGAAGACTCTTGTGATCTGTACAAATAACACATTTGGTACCATACAAGTAATGTCTCCAAATCTTCAAAGCAAACACAACCGCTGCAAGTTCTAAATCATGGGTAGGATAATTTCTTTCATGAGGTTTGAGCTGACGAGAAGCATAAGCAATCACACGATCTCGCTGCATTAAAACACAACCCAAACCAGCAATCGATGCATCACAATAAACAACAAAATCATCGGACCCATCTGGCAATGCTAACACAGGAGCCTGACATAACAACTGTTTCAGAGTCTGAAAAGCAGCTTCCTGTTGTTTAGTCCATACAAACTTTTCATCCTTACGGGTTTGTTTAGTCAATGAACCGGCAATTTTAGAAAAATCTTTAATAAACTTCCGGTAATAACCCGTCAAACCAAGAAAACTCTTTATTTCTGAAGCCGACTTTGGAGCTTTCCAATTCATTACAGCTTCAATTTTCGAAGGATCAACTTTAACACCCTCATTACAAATGATATGAGACAAAAACTGTACTTCCCGAATCCAAAATTCACATTTCGAAAACTTTGCATACAAATGTTCTCTCTTTAAGGTTTCCAACACTAACCTCAAATGCATTCCATGCTCTGATTCGGATTTAGAATATACCAAAATATCATCGATAAATACAATCACAAACTTATCAAGAAAAGGTCGACAAACACGGTTCATCAAATCCATAAAAACTGCTGGAGCATTCGTCAAACCAAAAGGCATAACTAGGAATTCAAAATGACCATACCTGGTTCGAAATGCAGTTTTAGGAATATCACAATCACGAACATGAACTTGATGATAACCTGACCTTAAATCAATCTTTGAATAAAACGAAGATCCCTACAACTGATCAAATAAATCATCTATCCGGGGAAGAGGATATTTATACTTTACAGTCCGTTTATTCAATTCCCTATAATCAATGCACATTCTAAAAGACCCATCTTTCTTTTTCACAAACAGAACTGGTGCACCCCAAGGAGAAGAACTAGGTCTAATAAACCTTTTATCCAACAACTCCTGTATCTGATTCATCATTTCACGTATCTCAGATGGAGCTAATCTATAAGGGGCTTTAGCTATAGGTGAAGAACCAGGAACAAGATCAATCTGGTATTCCACCTCCCTAACCGGTGGTAAACCAGGTAATTCATTAGGGAACACTTCCGGATACTCAGAAACAACCGGTACATCAGAAAGGGACTTCTTTTCTAACTTAGCATCAATCACATAAGCTAGATATGATTCACAGGACAAAGATTTCCTAGCTTTCATCATACTAATCAAAGGTATACAAACGTTATCTCGTTCTCCTCGAGCCACGACATATGACTCTTCGGAAATTGGAATTCTAATCAGCTTATTGTGGCAATCTATGCTTGCTTTATATTGACTTAACCAATCCATACCAATAATCACATCAAAACTAGCAATTGGCATCAACAAAAAGGAAATTGGGAAAGTCTGGCCATCTATCATAATACTAGCTCCAATTACCGAGGTGGTAACAGGAACAGACTTGCCACTAGCTATTTCTACTTCGACGGGGTTTGTTATCACAGTAGGCATCATTTTCAACTTATCACAGAAGTACATAGATACAAACGAACAATTTGCACCAGAATCAAACAAAACACGAGCTGGTACAGAATTTACAAGAAAAGTACCCGTGATCACGTCATCTGTATGGACAGCTTCATCCACTGTCATTTGAAAAGCCCTACTAACTGCAGATGGCGGAGTCTTCCGCTTCTGACCGGAAGAAGTTGATGAACCAACAACTGACCAAGAACCCTGTCTCTTAGCCTCAGAACACTGATTTGCTCGATGACCTTCCTTATGGCAATTCCAGCACACATAAGTAGGAAAAACACAATCTTTGGCTTCATGACCAATCACGACACATTTAACACATCTAGTGGTTTGCACAGTACATGGCCCAAAATGTCTAGCTCTACACTTAATACACCAATTAGGACGATCAGAAGTACCACCACGACTTTCTTGTTTCTTACCCTGCTGATTTCCCTGCCACCGTTGTTTACCTTTACCAGAAGATTCACTCTTAGATTTCTGAGAAACCATTTCTTTACCTGGTGCTTGTTGAGGTTTCAAATCACTGTCAACAGATCGAGCTAACTTGAAAGCTTGAGGAAGAGAGCCCGCTAATCTCACTGAAGTTCGATAATGATTAGGTAGAGTACCCACAAACTGTTCTATTTGAGTTCTCTCGTCAGGAACCCACTGCTGAACAAACCTGAGTTTCTATGTAAACTGATTTATCAAATCATCCATTGACATATTATCAGTTAATTGCAAATCCATAAACTCCTTTCTAATCCGAGCTATATCATAGTTTGAACAACACTGTTTACAAACTTCATTACGAAAGTCAGACCATCGGATAGAAGCTTTTTGAAAAGAAGTTAATACAGACGTAATCGAATCCCACCAATTCATAGCTTCTCCTTTTAACAGTTGAGTTGCATAAGGAACTTTTAGTTCTTCCTCACATTGACAGACTTCAAATTTCTTTTCAACATCTCTCAACCAATCTAGAGTTACAGAAGGATTCGTACTACCCGAATACACAGATGGATTACTGCTCATAAAGGTTTTAAAGGAACACACCTTTTGCTTTGGCGGTGAAATCATACCAAACACAGGATGAGATGATTCAGCCTCTTTTTGTTGTTTATACATTCTGAGTGTTTGATTTTCCTCTTCCAAATGAAGCAAATACTGATCCCTTTCTACCTCCTCTCTAGCATGGAAAGAAGTACCAGCATGTTCATTACGGTCATCATGAGTCTCAGCAATGATTTCAGGCCTTGAAGCATTATTAGGGTTAACAGGTAGTTGCTCGTTATCCGCCATATCTGTAAACACCACAACAGCTTACAAACCATTAGTCGTTAGCACCTATTCTACTAACAGCTTCACATTCAGTACATAATCCCATTCCCAAGAATGTTTGACACAACACAATCAAAGTTTAGGATTGAACATACAATCATATTCAATTGCCCCAAACTATTGCTCTGATACCAACTTATAACGCCCCTCATTTAATACCACAATATAATATTAAGTTTGGCGGAAGCGAATACTTGAAATACATATTCTATTAAAATCCTGCTAGAAATTTTCGCAAACCTTTATACAATATGTTTAACTATTAAACAAACATAGTTAACCTGTTTACAAACCCGGGGCATTATATGCTATAAAACATTATTTATTACAAACTGGATCAGAGTTGTAAGTTTCAAACATTCCCAGCACCAAAACGTCCTTCCTGACTACCCACATAATATACATCACCTGCAGGAAGTAATTTGAGGGATTAGCACAAAGCTAAGTGAATGAATTATCAATTACAATTCAATTTAGCTAGCAATCTGTTCACAATCAATAATGCAACAATTATCGTCAAGAGGAACGGTGGTTCCTAAGGACCCTGTGCCGGGTGGCCCTATCAGAACACTTAAATCAACTGTCAGGCCAAAACAGTGATTAACCGCTAACTAAATGCTAATCTCCATCAACACATGTACACAACCCTGTGTTGACCAACATTAGCAATCAAGTCCAACTGACAATCTAGTTGACCTATGGATTATACATTACAATTCAATGTTCAACAAGCAACCAATCAAATGGCATATCATTTCAAGGTTAACATACTATCAATAGAAATCCTATAATTACTAATTAAAATCAAACTGTCACAACCAAATCAAACTGTGAGTTTCAAATCCACTCACCTGATTATCTCGTTTCACTTACTCAGCTGTCTTATCTCGCTGAGCTCTTTGATTATCTGAGAATCAACAATCAGGTAAAAGTTAGAAATCAAGATCATAAATATTTAACTTATACCTTATTCAACACAAGGAATTTAACACAGTTCACATAAAGTTTACAAGTTCCTAATTACGTTCTTTTTAATCATCAACATACTCATTATCATAGTATAATACTAAATCATCAATATTATAACATGTATTATTAGTCTCAATCAATTTAGAAACAAAAACTGATATTTTGGTTTTCAGGATAAGGACGCGCCGCGTCCTTAATACACCCACCGCGTACTCATCACAAGTTGAGTTCTGTTACCAAAATTACAATAGGACGCGCCGCGTGGTAAAAGGACACGCCGCGTCCTAATTCTAATGATCTACGCGCCGCGTACCATAAGGACGCGCCGCGTCCTACTTGTTTTCCAGCCGACCTGCAAGTCTGATCAACCCAGAACTCGAAGGTTTTTATGCAAACTCAATAAAATCAGTTTCTATGGTCATTTCTAGCATAACCAATGGCACATATAACATGTATTATCACTAGTTACAATCCCAAACATCAAAATCCACCATTTTCCACTTTGATTCATATCTCAATTCTATATACATAAGTTATAAACATACTTAAAATCAAACAACTTACCACTTGAATATGATGAAACAAAGGTGGTGATGATAATGTTTTGGTTCTAAGTTCACAGCTCAATTCAACAAGTTTTGATTATAGTTTAAATTTCTTAGGGTTTAGTTCTAGGTTTAAATTTCTAAAAAGGGAAGGTAAGGAAAACTTTCCTAAAAAGGAAGGTTTATAAGTCGGCCCATCTTTTAACACCGACCCCGTATCCACTTAAAACTAGTCCCCTTTTTATCTATTGCCTGGAACCTAAAAACCATTTGCGAGAAACTTATTTTATTGCACCGTCAACTATAGTAAATCAAAACAATCAATAATTTACTAAGCACAATAAGTCCTAAGGCTTATTTAATTAGGTTTCGCAAATAAACAATTAATATAAAATAATTTCTAATACGATTAAATATATCAATTTAAAATTAGAAATTACCGGACTAAAAGAGAGGATGTTACATCCTCAGTGTAGAAACCAAGATATATCGCTAGCTCAGCCAAAGACACATGCTGCTTCACCCCTCTGTAATTGAAACTAATCAATCGTTTGTCTGTAACATTGCTGATGCAGGGGTTGAACTCATAAGTCAACATGAACTCAATAACTAGCTCTCGATAAATGTCTTCATTGAGGGCGAACATTTGGTACCAAGCATTCATTTTCTCATGATTGATCTTGAACTTCACTAGATTTCTCAACTCTCTTTTATAACCAATCGCCTTTACATCTCTCCATACGATAAATCTGTTTTTACCAAGTGGTCGGCTCATCCAATCCCTAATTAGTTTCTTCTTTTTGGCGGAAGTGGCCAAGTATTCCAAAGTAGGATGGATAGCTGTAGAATCAGACCTCATCCGTCAAGATAAAAAGGTAATTAGTGTGCATCATGATCATAGGTATATGAATTCATTAAGTCATTTCAAAATTTTAACAAAAATCAAAATGTAGGCTTTAAAAATCGAATAATCCATAACCTAGAAAGATACATATTCAACCAAACCGCAATCACCAAACCTCAATTTTCACACCAATAAGTTTCTTAAGCTATGGTATTCGTCACAAGCATGTTTCTAGGGAAAAAAGATCTTACTTTATAAATGATGCCTAGAAAAGGCTCAAAACACCCGAAAATGCATTGTTAAGTAACTAAGTAAGCATTAAGATTTAAAAGAAACCTTGTAATTACCTTACTTTAATCAAAACTTTGCATTTTAACATAGACTTAGAAAACTAGTGATGAAACTTTGACCATATTATGTATTCAAAGATTTTAACATTAAGCGTTTAGTCAAGTTTTTGCAAAATGATTTATAAAATTAACCAACAACTTAATGCTTAATCTATAAATAACATAATTTCAATATTGGTTTATTTAGAAATATGACTAGTCATTTTAAAAGATTTATGCATTTTATTTAAAATGATGCTTCTTTAAAAATTGAAACTAGTCGTTTAATACCATTAAAGCACGGTTTTAAAAATTCAAGCAACCATTTAAAGTTAATATTTGCATAAGTACCATTTAGTTTGAAAGGTTTTAATTAAAATAAGGATAATCCACAAATATTCATAAAAATGCTTACTTTAATTTTCAAAAGTCATTAAACCAATCAATTAACTTATTCAAACTAGTTTACTTATGTTCAACACATCATTATAAGCACATTTAATCAATAAAAGTCAAACATAGGTAATTCTAGCTAAAAAGTCAATAAAAAGTCAAAGTTCATTACTTTGAAAATCAAAGTTCACAAATCTCACATGAAATCACTAGATTACTATCATATATCATCATTCAATCATCATAAGTAAGTAATAAAACAAAAAGCCCTAATCTTTAGCCCTAAATTTCAAGTTTCAATTTGAAACCCTAACTTTTAGGGAAAATTATGAACTAGAGATTTTAAGTTAGTGATTTACCTTAGAAATATGCAATGATGATAGATGAAGCTTATAAGCAATGAAAATGGAGAATGTAAAGCTTGAAATCTTCAAAAATGGTGGAAATTTGATGGAGACATGGTGGTGGGGTGTGGTTCGGCCGAAAAAAGAGAGAGGAGGAGGAAGAAAGTGAAAATGATTTTTTCATTTTTGCTTTTTAACCTCCTTCCCATTTTTACTTTTTACCCTTTTACCCTTTTGAGGTAAATTAGTGAAAGTAAATGGTAAAAAATGGTAATTAGGTCAAAAAGGGTTTTATTAAAACTTAAAATATTTTTGTGTTCTAAAAATTTAATCTCATTTAAAAGTTGCTAAATTTTGCCAATTGTTTAATTGAAGTTAAATAATTAAACAAAACTTAAGCATTTAGTGATAAATGATGAGACAAAATTTAAAGATGATTTTTAAAACGTTTAAAAATTTAAATTGAAAATAGATAAAGTGAAAATTGAAACTACTACTTACTTTATTTATTTAAAATTGGGTTGCCTCCCAATAAGCGCTTTGTTTTAAAGTCAACGGCTCGACTTTTCCAAAAAGATTAATTCGGAGCCCGAGGCTGAGGAAAAGTGTAATGAGGAATAAATGAAAATCGGAGCACTTTAGTGATGTGATAGATTAGGTCGGCGGAGTTTAAGAAAAATAATTCAAATTCGTTTAAAAAAACTTCTCTCCTCGTATCCTAATTTCATAAGTGCATCAACGAATTTATTAAATTCCCGTTTAACCTTCTTGGGATTTGAAATACCATTTCGTGGTCCGTCGTCTAAAAAATTAAGATCATGAAGTAATCTTTCCAATATTTTTAAAAATTCCTTTTCTTCTTTTGAATCAGGATTTCCGGTAGTAGCGTGAACTACTACCGATAATTCTTTAAAAAGTAATTTTTGTTGAAGCGTGAAAGTAAATTTTGATGTTTGAAATAACTGAATCAGCTTAATGTGAATATCCTTCCGTTTAATACAGAAAGAGTTTTCAATAGCTGTCTCAGTTGCATTTGGAAAAATTTCTATCAGTTTATTGATTAAATAGACGGCAGGATCAACAAAAAATGGTATTTTCCCAGGAAGTAAGGTTGGAATTATAGGGTCACGCTCTATCCAAAATTCGAGTTCACTAATCAGATACACAATATACCGATTAATCCGTGTTGATGAAACAGGATGATAATCTGTATTAGCAAGTAAATTCATTAACAGGTCTAGATCTGATTTTAGTAATAACTCATATTTTCTAGTATAATTAGCGCGGAGTCCTAAAATTATGTGTTCGATAATCACGAAGGTCTTTCTTTGGTCAACCGAAAAAGGGAAATCAGATATTTTAAGATATTTCAGAAAATTGGCACATATATCTATTCTCCTATCTGATTTAAAAGAATTTCCGACATGACGCTCGGTTTCAGTCTTTGTGGAATATCTGTGATTTCAATGATGTCAGTGGGTGGTCCTTCCAATATGGTTTTAGCCATGGTGTACCTAGGTTGGACTGGACATCTTTGAAATGATTTAACTATGTTGGTGGCTCCTGATTTGAATGTATGATCATCCGAACATGAGGGATTCTTATCCTGTGTGGTAGGATAGGATTTCAAAATGTCAGGAAGGTCATATACAAAGTATTCATCCAAGCAGTGGAGACGTTCATTTTTATCTAAACCTAACATGGGTGGATAAAAGTAAATCTCAGTGCCGAATGGTACTTCTTTGGGAAGGTCAGGTGGCCTAACATAGTGTGGGTATTTGGCCAGAAGTGAAGAAATCTCAGGGTCAAGGGTAAGTTGACTACTTAAAGTGTAAGTAACAGAAGTTGATATCTTCTGCTGAGATTCCTTTAATTCTAGGTCAAAGTGTTTTTGCCTGATCCCTATTTCTTGGACGTTTGAGATTTCTTTGACTTTGGGGAATGGAGAACAAGAAGAGTTATCTTCTAATTATTTTTCCATAAAATCGAAAAATTCAAAATCATCCATTGCCATCATCTCATCTGCTGTCTTGTGAGAGAACAGAGAAACTGGGCTAGAAACGGAATCAGATGGTTTTTTATTTTTCATATTTTTATGGTTTTTGTATTTTAATAACTAAGCAGTAACTTTCGAAAAAGATAGGCTTAAACGAAAGGTTCTCCTAAAGGCTTCTAATTCTAAGGTACGTTTATCAAATCACAACGCTCTGCGATCCCCGGCAGCGGCACCAAAAACCTGATCGCGCCCCGAACAGTCGGTTCAGGAATCGTTTCCTGTCGTCGTCGGACCTCACGCTTGAGGTGGGTGATCAGAGGGTTTTAAATTTATATTTTTGCTGGGAAGCCTAAGTTTTATTACTACCTACTGCTCTAAGGGTATTAGGGTAGTAAGCGGTAAGTCTGACTCAGGTGTCGTTCTTAAAATCGGAGCGAATCGAAATGAATTAAATACCTCAGAGAATAGTTGCTAATAGGATGGGTTTAATAGAGCAGGTAGGGTTTTTGTTTTGGTATTTTCTAATTTAACTAAAATGCATGAAAGTAAATTCTACACTACGGATAGGGTAAGCAGATAGATAGAGTTGTGATTACTGAAGTTTCAATATTCAGGTTTCAGGATGATGTTCATTATAAAAGATGATTGGAGACTTGCCTTAATTAATTCAACAGAGGTTTGGTGTAAACACTAGCACCCTACGATTTAAAGTGGAGACCCTAAGTCATATGTCACTGAGTACTAGGCTATCATGATTCTGATCAGATCAGGCTGCTCAACCCCCAACACTGTCCGATGAGGACAAGTGACCCTTCTTGGGATTAACCCTGGGTGCATGAATAAGGTAACAGACCGATATTTAATTTCTGACCGTTCTTAACACCTAGTTCTAATTGATTTTATTAAGGTTTGTACTAATTGCTTGCTATTGTATGTTAAACTGTCGGTTATGTTGGATAAGGGGGTTTAAGCATCTTACACTACAGCTGAATGTTTGCTTTCTTTTCCAGATCCCTTAAACTTAGTTGAGGAGCACAAGTACTTCCGTCAAGGTGTAGACCCTCCTTTGCGATCAAACGTTCATCCCTAGGTTTGTTTCACGGTGTATACTACGTTTTTCAGCAGTTCCACAGCTTTAATATATACCTAGACCATGTTCAGGAAGGGTGACTTCCAGGTATCCACGGTGTCATATGCTTACGACCGGTCCGTAGCTTCCACGCATTTGTACTCCACCAGAGGTGTTTCCAGCGCTATACTAAGTACTGGGCCGTTTTACAGCATGTCCACAGTTTCAACAATAACACAGATAACTATCTACCGATACTAGGGTTGATCAGGTCCTAATACTAAAGTAATAGCCACGTGAAAGCTTGGAAAGGGTGTATATGGTGGTTTAGATCTACCGCTTGAAAAGTTTAACCCGATACAAAACATAACAATTTCCAATCACATATTTAATTAAAGATTAATTTAACATCATCCATACTTCTAAATATCTACATTTCAACAATCACAATATTACACTACTCAATAAACATGGCAACAGATAAAGCACATACCATAATATTACGCATGGATAATTCAGACATAATAATAGTATGAGGGAATAGATATCACCGGATAATAGAGCAGCGTAACAGAGAGAAAATAATTGCAATCCTTGAATACCAGCTTGAATAGCAATACTTCTTTATTACAACGATTATCCCTCCTCTAATCTACTAGCTACCCTCTAATTTCTCCTCTAACTCCTAAGAGTAGTGCTAGAGAGAGAAACTAGAGAGAGAAACTAACTAAGAAATGAAATTACAAGAGAAAGTGTGTGTGAAAGTGAATTTTGTTGTGAATGAATGGATTGTTGAAATGAGGAGGTTGAATGCTCAATTTATAGCCTTCCAATACACGAATTTACACTCAGCACCCTCGCTCCGATTTAACACTGAAATACACCCCCTAGCTATAGAATTCAACACTGTAAAGGGGGTAAACCACCCTAAATAGGGCGTATTCGGTAGCAAATAGGGCGTATTCGGTAGCAAACGGGGCGAATTCGGCAGCGTAGAGGGGGTATACCACCCCTACAAGGGGGTATACCACCCCAAAGAGGGGGTATACGTCCCCATAAGGGGGGTATACGGCCCTCTAGGGGGTGTATACGGCCCCTGTGGGGGTGTGTAGGCCATGGTTGTTGCCTTGTGTGCTGGATCGTAAGTCTTGTGCACTAGTCGAACTTCGTTTGGCCATATCTTCTTCGTTCTAGCTCCGTTTTCAACGTTCTTTATGTCCACGCGTTCTTATTCTACAGACCTACATTTTAAGATATTTATTAAGTCCCAGATCGTAGTTTTACGATAAAATAGCGTGTCGCACGAATTATGCCTATTTAAGTGTGTTTTTCGTCCATTTACCGTTGTTTTTGAAATGTTTATAAAGTTTAGACCTTTTTAACAAAATGTGTTAAATGTGAACTTTATTGGCATGTTTTTGTTAATTAAGTGCTAAATATGAGATAAAAGATGCGTGTAAAACATGTCTTTTTATGTCAAATCAACAATTTCCAATCATATATAAGACATATTAATTAAACATCATCCCTAATCCTAACATCTACATTTCAACAATCACATATTAAACTACATAATAATCATGGCAATAATCAAAGATCGTACTGAAATAACATGCATAACAAACATTATAACAGTAAGAAAGAAAGTTTAATATCACTAGAGATTTAAGCAATGTAATACTGAGGATTATAATAGTCTAAACTTGAAAGCTCGTTACAACGCTACTAGCAAGCTAAACCTTCCTCTAGAAATGAAAGATAAGTGTTTGAGAGAGAGAAAATGAAAGGTATGAAATGAAATGAAGGTGTGTTGAGAAGTGAGGAGGATGCATCTATTTTTAGTGGAAGCTTGGAAGGCCTTGTACAAGTCATAATGCACAAGAAATAACCAAAGAAGCAACGATTGGGCCAATTGGGCAATTGGCACCCCATAATTGGCACCTAAGTACCAATTACCTTCATAAACCAGACCATATACGGCCCTAGGGTACCGTATACGGCCCTATATGGTGACTTATATGGCCCTAGGGGGGCCAATTGCTTTTGATGCTCGGTTCGTTCATTCATTGTTTGTTTCGGTCGTATCTTCTTCGTTACCAGCCTGATTGACTTTATTCTTTCACCAATGGACTCGTATTTCAGTTACGCTTCCAATGATACCAAATTTGTGTAATTTGGAGGTGTATAGATTATGCGTGCTTCGGAATACGATCGGTTGGTCTTCACGGGTCATATCTTCTCCGTCCTTCTTCGTTTTGCATGATTCTTGATTCTCCGGTCTCATGCTTTCCTATGTCATCATATGAAAGTATTTAGCAACTTTACCTAATAAGAATGGAAGAATTGGTTTGTATTTATTTGCCTTGTTTTGCGTGTTAATTGGACATTTTTGGTGATTTTTATCGCAACATCTACATTTGAACTACTTTGGTGATTTTTAGCAAATAAACATTGTTTCAAGATGTTTTCATCAAATATTAGCTCAAATAGTGCGGAATAATGTACGTAAAAACATGAGTTTTTACATTGCTTCAAGTATCCCACACTTAGACGTTGCTTGTCCTCAAGCAACAACTCATTTTTGTCCTGTGAAAACATTTTTAAGTTTGGTTTATTAAGTCAAAACTTATATGGGTTGGAATCGCCACTGTTGAGAAGACTGAAAATGTTCAAGGCATTACAACTGCTAGTAATAAGTGTTACAACTGTCTTCATAGAGTTACCACTGTTAGAAGAAAACTGAAGAGAAGGCATGTAGTTACAACTGCGTGTAAAGATTTACGACTGTTAGTTATATTTATAGTAGTTAACAATGATTGTGTATTTTGTACTTAGTTGAATATCATGAATGAAATAGTTACCACTGATTGTTACACAGTTTCAACTGTTAGCTTTATCTTGGTAATTACAACTCTTTATGATTTTATGATAAGTATGAGTCGGTTAAGCTGTTAGAGTTTTATATGGAATGAGATTGTTTCCACAATAGTAGGCGATTGTATAGAACTCTATGTATTATAAATAGAGATTCTTTAGACATAGATTAGTAGAATGAATTTGCGCAGCTTCAAGGTTTTTGTAACCCTAATACGTAAAGTGTATTCATCTTATATGATTAATAAGATTGGAGCTTTGGTTATTATTCGTGTTCTTCAAGTTACTAAATATATTCTTGATCTTCTTAATATTGTTGAGTGTTATTCCGCGACTGCTCAATAATAATTCAAAGCTTATTATTGTTATTGGTTATTTAGATAAATCGGGACTATTCAATTGGTATCAGAGCTTGTTTAACTTTGAATACAGGAAGATCTGGGAATCTTGTTTGATTGATATTTAAGGTTTAGTTTGTGTTTAAGTTTTGCTCTCAATGGCGACAAAGAACAATGAAGGAATTCAGGTTACTAAGATACCTATGCTTAGGCCTGATGAGTTTGACTTGTGGAAAAACATAATCAAACAATATATGCTTCTCACAGATTATCAGATGTGGGAAGTTGTGGTTAATGGTCCTCCAATAACACTTGATGGTGATGGTGTCAAGCAACAAAGACCACCACCAACAACTGATGCAGAAAGAAAAGTAAGATCTACAGAATTTAAAGCTCTAAGCACATTGTTGCTATCAATTCCTAATGAGTATCAACGAAGGTTTGAAGCTTGTGAAGATGCTAAGGTACTCATGGAGGCTATTGAAAAACGATTTGGTGGTAATGACAACACCAAAAAGAACAAAAGATCTTTACTAAAGCAACAGTATGAGAACTTCAACTCTGTAAAGTCAGAAACTCTGACTCAGACCTTTGACAGGTTCTCAAAGCTAGTTGGAGACCTGGAGAATCATAAGGTAAAGATTGATAAGGATGATTTGAATAGAAAGTTTTTGAGGTCATTAGGTGAAGAATGGACAATATACACAGTTGGTCTAAAGACAAAGTGCAGATTTAGAAGTAAAAGAGCTTGAGGACATCTATAATGATCTGAGAAATTTTGAACCTAAAATTGAAAGCAAAAAGCAATCATCTGGTAATTCTCATAATGCAGCTTTTAAGTCTGTGAGTGGATCCAAGATTAATTCAAATCAAGGTTCTACTTATGCTTCTTGAGAGTCTACTTCAACACATACTAGATCGAATGATGAGATGTTAGAGTCCTTCTTTGCTAGTAATGTGAATTCTTCACTTACTAATGAAGATCTGGAGCAGATCAATTCTGATGATCTGGAAGAGATGGACATCAAATGGCAGATAGCTTTGATTACACAAAGAGCAAAGAGGTTTAACAACAGAACTGGGAGAAACAACTTTGCAAATCAAAGGAATGATGCCACCTGGTTTGACAAGATCAAAGTGGAGTGCTTCAACTGTCATAAGATGGGGCACTTTGCTAGAGATTGCAGAAGTCCAAGACAAGATCAGAATGGACAGAGAGCTGGAAATTTTCAAAGGAACTCAGAGAAGGAGTGTACCAATTCATGTGTGTAAAGCATGTACAAAGATAGTTGTATAAAACATGTGTGTATGTATTCTCACCCCAAAATAGTTAAAACGAGTAAAACGGGGGCTATGAAACTCACCTTAGATTAGCAAGTAGCAAGCAAATATCAAATAAGCAAGCAAGTCGATGTGCAACCTTCTAACGTCCTAAACGTATAAGGTTGTGTAAGTAGATGTCTTGTAAGACCATCTATAGCGATTGTATAAGTGGGGGTTAATGTCCACTTAAGCCAATCGTGTAGGTGGAGGGTTAAAATCCACCTAGAGCTAGTTCATCAACTAGTTATGTCCAAATAAGTTGTTCAAGTTCGTTTATCAAAAACGTGTACGACCCGTTGGTGAAAGTTTGTAATAATAAATCATTTAGACATTATTATTAAGTTTGTTTTGTTGTATACTATTCAGTAGTACAAAACGTGTGTTGCAAATAGATTGTTTCAGTTTGTATAAGCCTTAAACCGTAGGTCAAAGTTGGTCAACTCGTTGGTCAAAGCTGGTCAAACCTGGTCAACCTGGTCAAACCTGGTCAAACCTGGTCAACCTGGTCAAACCTGGTTAAGGTTGGTCAAACTATGAGTCACTTCTGATTTATGAGTCACTTATAGAGTCACTTCTGATTTATGAGTCACTTATAGAGTCACTTATAGAGTCACTTATGATTTATGAGTCACTTATAGAGTCACTTATGATTTATGAGTCACTTATAGAGTCACTTATGATTTATATGTCGGTTTCTAATTCGGGAAGCTTTCTAAGTTTAGTTTTTGGTCCAAGTTACTAACTAAGTCGCCCAAAACCATTTTTGATACCACTTTCCAAACATAGTAAGTTTTGTCGTTTTTAGCCACCGAACCGTTTTTGTTGACTTGGTCAAACCTAATCGGTTTGACCCGAAACTTTTACCCAACCCATAAATCAGTTTATAGAGCCCATATAATTTGTCCGTTCGTGCCGGAGTTCACCCAAAGTGTCAGTTTTTAACATGCAAGTTAAGACTTCAAGATTTCCTATTTTCGACTTTTTGTCGGTTTGGTTCGCCATTTAATTTCTACCACTTCTGGTCAGATTCAAGGTCCAAGATTTTTATCAACTGATCTTATACTAATCTAGTCCAACATATAATTTTTCCATAAATCAAAGTGTCCATTTACATAGGTAATTAATTCCGCGGAGCTACCGTACTCGGTTTTCGACAATGGTCAGACCAGGCTCAAAGATGGGTTTATTCGTAAAAATGAGTACAGATCTGGAAAAAGTACAAAACAGGAAAGTTGTAAATATTTTCAATACGCAACTTTTAAAAAAAAATCGTTGTCTAACTCTCAATAAAACTCAAGATATGACCATTTTAGTACACTGACTTTTCTGGGACAGAATCTGTCTTCTTACATATGTGTTACAAAAACGTATTTCAACCTTTTATTTGGACATAATAGTGTTAGATGAGATACAAAACAAGTAAATAAACATCATGAAATCAGTTTTAGAGTGAGATAGGATGGGTATTCATACTTAGAAATGATGAAGAAATGATGAAGATGATGGAGATAGGCTTTGATCCTTGCTTCTCTTATTTTTGTTCTTGATTAAGGGTGGCTTGTGGTGGTTTATGGTGGTGGTTGTGGTGGTGATGGAGGCTGAGTTCTTCATATTTAGAGAGAGATTGTTAGTGTTTAGAGAGAAGTGGGAGCAATTGAGTGACAGGGTGATGAGTGAAATGATGGAGTGAAAGGGTTGCATGTAATGGGAGTGGTGTAGTAGGAGGTGACCATGTGAGGTCACATGGGATCACATGGGGGCAGGAGGGGGCTGGCCTAGGGGGCCCACTCAAGGGTATTTTGGTCATTTTCTTGTTTTCAATTTAATTTGTTACGTTTCCCGTTCGTTTACCCGATTATTTAGACGTTAAACGTTTAATACACGCGTTTAAGTAACGGTTTAAATTCCAATATTTTCACTTGAAATATTTAATACAAATACTTGAAAACATTTATAAAAATGTTCCGTCTTTTAATCGGTCTCGATTTGCGTGCTCGTTGTACGGAGATTTAATCGCATAGCGTTTTAAATAGACATTTTTATTGACGAACCATTATACGATGTTTTTAATAATAATTTCACGCAAAATAATATATTTTAAATTATAAAAATATATTTCGACTTTCGTTCAGTTGTCGGGCGCGTTCTGCGCGTTTTCGTTGCGTTTGTGTTACTTTCTACGATATTAATAATTAGCTAAATATTATCACCATAATATTTGTAAGTTTTTGAGTTTATTAAATAATTTCATATTATTTAATAGTTTTGTTCACCAACGTCCGTATTTATACTTTATCGGACTCCGTCCGGTTGTTTCGCACGATTTCACCAAATTGCGTAAGCGTAATTACAACTAATTACGTAAGCGTAATATAAATCAATTACGGGAGTGTATATTCACATAAATATACAAATAGTTACAAGTAATTACAAGTTAGTTAGCCTAATACTAAACTAAACATACGTAATTAGGGTTTCGGTTAAGTTTAAAAGTTAACCTAAATTGCCGGGTGTCACAAAAGTACTTCTAAAAGTGTACAAAAGCTTATAAATTCACAGATTCATGATAAGCTTAAGACTGGTTTAGGGTACAATAATGTACTTCCACCTTATAACAACACCTACTTTCCTCCTAAAACTGATATTGATATCAATTCACTTAAGGAAGGAATGAATGATGATGTTAAAAAGGCTGATCCAATCAAAAGTTTAGAAGAAGATGTGAATTTTGATAGAGTTTAGGTTAGTGATTGGACTAAGGAAGATGATCAGAGTGATAGTACATCTGAGACAGAAAAGAGTGTAAAATCTGAATCATCTAAGTCTAAGTCATCATGTGAGGATGAGAAAAAAGTATTTACTGGTCTAGTTTCGGAGTTTAAAATTGATAAACTAGAAGAGGGTAAAAAACTGTTTAAAGAAAAGGCTAAACTGGCCTTAGAAAATGTGAGCTTAAATACTAACAAATCTAAAAATGGCTTAGGATATGTTAGTAATGTAGTTAAATCAGTTTATAAATCTGAAAATGCTCAATCTGTTGTGAATAACTGTGATAATTGCAACTGTAAAACAAGTACTTCTACTTCACAAAACTTTCAAAAACTGAAACCCAGAGGTAATCAAAGAAACTGAAATCAAATGGTTTCACAAAAACTTGGAAACAACTTTACAGTGGTGAAGAAGAAAGCTTGCTTTATATGTGGTAAAAACAATCATCTTCAATATGACTGTTATTATAATCCCAAGAATAATCAAAGGATTAGAAAACAATCATTGACAGCAGCAAATAAACAAAGTTTTAAATCAAATATTAATCATTTTGCTACTGTCAAGAAGATGAATGTTAAGGCTAATAAGTTAAACACTGCTGAAGCTAAATCTACTAAAGCAGTACTAACTGATAAATTAGCCAACAGCAAAAAGACTAAAACAGTGGTAACCAGAAACACTAGCAGTGTTAATCCGTTTAACACTGTTAGACAAAAGAGAACAACAGCTAACACTATTAGACCAAATACCACTGTTGATTCTAATATCAGTTGGATCTGGACACCATTTAAATCTAATAAATTTTCATGTCCAAATACCAACAGTGCATCACAATCAATAATCTTTAAGATAGTTGATTATGTGAATGCACATGGGAAACCCAAAGCCAAATTGGTTTGGGTTCCCAAGAGAAATTAACTTTTTTCTTCTTGTTTGAATGTGCAGAACAAACTAAGGAGCTTATGGCATGTGGATAGTGGTTGTTCAAGGCACATGACTGGAGACAAAGGAAAGCTACATGACTTCAAGTCATTTGATGGTGGATATGTAGCATTTGGAAGTAATCCAAGAGGAGGAATTATCACAGGGAAAGGCACAAATAATAGTGATCAGATAAGTTTTGATAATGTTTATTTTGTGGAACAGTTGTGGTACAATTTGCTAAGTGTGAGTCAAATCACATATAAAAAGAATCATGTTCATTTTACTGACACTGAATGTCTTATTTTGTCAAAAGAATTTAAAATACCTGATAACTTGATTTTAATGAGAATTCTAAGACAAGATAATGTGTATAAGTGTGACTTAGCAAATATGGCACCTCAACCTAAGTTAAACTGTCTTATTTCTAAAGCAAGTGTAAATGAATCTGAATTGTGGCATAGAAGGATGTGTCACATGAATTACAAAATCATTAATGTAACACCCCCAAATTTAACAGTTTGCGGAAGCGACGTTTTGGGTGTTACTAATCAATAATCACAAGCACAAAGGATACAGTGAACGACTCTAAATGAGACGTTCGAAAAGTTATTACATTAATACATAAGTAGTTTCAAAATACAAGCTCGAGTTCAAGTAAAATCCTAGAGATTCTAAAACATAACAGTAAGTACAAAAGTAATGTATGTAAATCTCCAAGCTTGTAAATGCATGCGACTCGAGCTAAGAAAGCTTATCCTGCTGGGCATCCCTACTGATGCTGTGTACCTGAGAAGCATTACTAAAACGGTCAACCAAAAAGGTTGGTGAATCTCACAGGTTTGTAAGTAAGTAAACAGTTGAACACACAAGTAGTATTTGTAAATCATAGCCAGCCAGTAAGTAACGATCACAGGTTATGCTCATCGTTTACTTAAGTTTTAATAAGTGGGTGGTTGCAGGTTATGCTAACCGTTTGATACAATTGCCATGAGCCACCATAGTTGAAGCTTAACGTACAGTAAATATAGGTACCCCCCCATGAATGTAATCCAAAACATTCATACGGAACGAGTAAGAAACGCCCGTTTCTACAGGAACGGTTCGTGGTAGTGCTTGCTACCCCGGGCGGGGATTGTCAGTCCCATATGGATCCATATACTAAAACTCGCGCTTATCACATAACTAACAACTATGGTTCAGGAGGATTTCATTGGATTAGTCGTAAACTCATGCAGTTGGCGTATTCGTAATCTCATACAGTAAGTAAATCATGGCAGCAAGTAAGTTTTGTGTGTTCATGTAAAACAGTAATGCATCTCACCCCTGAGTAAAAACAGTAAAGTAGGGGCTGTAAGACTCACCTGAGTCTGGCAGACAATGCAGTAAGTAAGCAAGTAGTATCCCGAACTAGCAACCCTTAGCGTCCTAATACGCATAAGGTTTAGTAAGTAAATGGAATACTTGTAAGGTATCCATGCTAGTTGTTCCCAAACTAGATAATGTCCATTAGTTTGTTTGTACGTTTGTATTCGTTTGTAAATCGTAGTTTGTATAAAAGTTGTACAGTCCGTTGGTGTCGTTGTGTAATAATAATAATTCCATCAATTATTATCATGTATTCATAGTAGTTGTACATTTGTAAAGCGTACGTGTATAACTGTTTGTTTGTATCACAACGTGTATCGTTTGCGTAAGTTCCTATGGGCTTAAACCCCAAAGGGTACGAGTGAAACCTCGTAAGTATTCGAGTGTATGTTCGTATCAGTTAACGTGTAATCCAGCACGTAACTAGTGAGTGAACTCGTAAGTTCGTATCGGATGTAATCCCGTGTAATGTACAAGTGTAAGTTCGTTGGAGTGTAATCTCCTAAGTATTTCCAAGTGTAATCTCGTACGCGTGTGTGAGTGAAATCTCACGTTAGTTTAGTATAGTCTTGTACGTATTCAAGTGTTGTGGTATACTCTCGAAAGTATAGTATTTTCATGTATAAGTAGCATCGTATTTGATTTAGTAGTTGAAAAGTAGTGATTCCAACACTTAGAATATATTTTGTTTTCTGATCTGGGCTATCTGCGACACAAGGCTTGTGTCGCAGACCGTATGCGACATAAGGTCTGTGTCGTAAGGATTGGTTCGGATTTAGTGTTTATGCGACATAATGGTTGTGTCGTATACAAGGGTACGACACAACGATACGACATAGTCGTTGTGTCGCAATCAAGCGATAGGTAAGCTTTGTGTCGTAGATGATACGACATATAGTGCGACATAAGCGTTGTGTCGCATACATTGCGACATAACGTGCGACATAACATGCGACACAGTGTTGTGTCGCATGAAATTTTGGTCCGATGCGACACAAGAGGTCTGTTCGGAATTTAAGTTTCCGAAAACGTAATTTCCGGTTTCCGTTGGGTCCAGAACTTTTATACTAGTTTTAATATGTTATAATGAGTTCATAGTAACTATTGGTGGTCGTTTTTAAGGTTTGTGGTGTCGTTTTCTTTAAAATGACCAAAACCGACATTTCCGTTAACGTGTTCAAAAACGAGTTTAAATTATATATTTGGACATCATTTAGCTAGGGGAACAATAATCTAGCAAAATAAAAGTAATCGGAAAAGTTTCGGGTCGCCGGAAAACTTACAAAGTTGTCGAAACGAAAAACCGAAAAGATAGGATTGTAGCCCTCGTTCTCGTGATCACTTTTCTCCAAACCGAGACTAGCTTCCAAGGTGTTTTAGTGGTGTTTTTATGGTGGTTTGGTGTTGGTTTTAGAGAGAGAGAGAGAAAGCCGATTGAGAGAGAGAGAAGAGAGTGATTGAGGTGTGGGTGTTGTGTTTGTGTGTTGAAATGGGAAAGGAGGTGAGGGGGGTTGTGTCCCCTTACCTTGGCCGGTTGGGTGGGGCCACCATGGAGTGGTCTCACCAAGTTTTGCTTCCTCGCGTTTGCGCTCCGTGCGGTGTTCGTTTCCCCGGTCGTTTAAACGTTAAAATCATTTTGTACGCGATTAAATATACGTTTAAAATACGAAATAATATCCGATAATTTAGTTGAAGCATTTTAATAAAATACTTTGTTTTTAAGTAATAAAATGTAACTTAGTTTTGTTTTGTCGGTTGGTCGAGTTTTCGGAGAGTTCGGTAACATTTTAATTAAAACGTACGTTTTCCGTTATATTACGAACATAATATAAAGTAGTAGTCAAGGTAATTAAATAATTTCGCATTATTTAATAGTCGTTTTACCAACGTCCGTATGTTTGCACAATTGTTGTTTTATACGATATGTACGAATCGTATACGCGTATATATATATATATTCCATCCATATATATATAATAAGTAAATAATGTATATAATCCTATTTCATATTATATACAAGTAATAAACACGTAATTAGGGAAATTTTTAAATTGGCCCTAAATTTGGGGTTGTTACATTCTCCCCTTGTTAATAAAATTTCGTCCCGAAATTTGTTCGAAGCGGTAGTCGGTAGTTCGATACTAGTCAGGTAGCTACAATGCGTACTAGTAGCCTAGAGTAGTAGGGTAGGTCCTACAGTGTTTGAAATCAAGTAGTTGTCAGGTGGTAACGTACCCTAATTTTTGTTGCCTGGAGGTAGTGGGCATTTGGCCTTGAGATGGCCAGCACTCCCACAGTTGAAGCAGAGTTTCGCTTTAGGAGGGTTCGTACTTTTAGGGTTGGTTTTGCATCGACCGGTGGGTACGGTACACGGTCCTTCATGATGCCGAGTGCATCGGGAACAGAAAGGTTTATTTCCCAAGTAAACCTTCACCCTTTTTGCTGGAGGCGGGGTACAGTCAGTGTCGGTATCCTCTTCAGTAGGAGTGTTATGGGATGTTGAGGGTGAAGTAAGGTTTTCTAAGGCTAGCAAACGTAGCTCGTACTCACGCATACGCAGGTCATTTTGGAAGGCAATTCGTCGTAGGTCGTCAATGTCTTCCCGTGCCTCAGTTAGTTGTTTTCGCAATGATTCAATAGTTCGGTTGAGATGGCTGACTGATTCGGCAGTCAAGGTTTCATCAACTGATGCTTTTGCAGCAGTTAGAGCAACAGGAGAAGCAGGTGCTGTTGCTGATTCAACGAAAGGTTCGGTATCACACTCGAGTTCGAGGAGGTAAGGAAACATCCCTGGTTCCTCACTGAGCAGTTCATCATCCAAGGTAGGGTTGTTGACAGAGTGAGTTGTCATTTCCTACGAAATAATTATTCTATTTAAGAATTGTTGCAAGAAATTTGAATTCTATTAGATGAATTGTTTAAAGTAACTAATAATATATGAGTTCCCGGTCTCAACCAGTGTGAGATATTTGGGAAGGGAATTTGTTCATGGAAATCAAAGTGTAATACAAGTTATATAGTCGGAATCCGTATAGTCGATCGTTTCCTAATCCTATTGGGTACTTAGGATCTAAGAAAGCACATAGAACTTAAGGTAACATACATAATTTGTTAAGCAAGAGATTTATGAGAAAACAGTTTCGGGTAATCAAAGAATGAGCGTACCCGGGTTAAGCAAATCACAAAGTCTCGGATTTGGGTCATCCTCCCTGGCGTTAATTACATAAGCTCTACTCCTTGTGTGGTTAGTCCGGAGTTTCAGTTTTGGGCAATCCTTTCTAAAGTGCCCGGTACCGTTGCACTCGTAGAAGGTTTTGGGTGCAGAAGTATCAGTACCAGTGGGATTATTTCGACAGTCTTGGGCCAGGTGCCCGAATTTCTTGCATTTGGTGCAGGGACAGGAGCCATTATGATGGCGACTACATTTGGAGCAGTAAGGCTTGCTCCCCTTGTAAGCCTTTGAGTCATTGGCATTGACAGTTGCAGGCTTTTTGTCAGAGGTAGGGTTGGATGAGTGGGGACTCACTTCCCATTTACGTTTGTTATTCGCAGACGGGGTTGAAGTCGAGCCACGGCGGACAGAATTAGCCGTTAACTCATGAGCCATACGAATGGCGCTCTGAATAGTTCCCGGTTTGGATGAAGTAACTAAGTCTTGAAGTCGCTCAGGAAGTCCATCAACGTACTTTTCGATCCTTTTGTACTCGGGATCAACCATGGATGGGCACAAAAGTGCCAGCTGGTGAAAGCGGTTGGTGTAACCGGTGATGTCGTCACCCTGCATCTTGTGATTCCAGAATTCCACTTCCAATTGTTTCAGCTCATCTCTTGGGCAGTACTCGCCCCTAAGCATATTCTTCAGTTCATCCCACTGTAGTTTGTAAGCATCGGCAATGCTCACAGTTTGTGCATAAGTGTTCCACCAGGTAAGGGCGGTGTCAGAAAAGGTACTGGCGGCGAACTTAACTTTATCCTCTTCCTTGCAGTTGCAGATGAGGAATACTGAATCGATTTTCTCGGTCCAACGAATCAGACCGATCGCTCCTTCAGTACCTGCAAAGCTCAAGGGTTTGCAGTTTTGGAAGTCCTTGTAGGTGCAGGTTTTGGGTTGTGGTCCATTGTTAGCGGTATCTTCGCTACCAGGGGCTGAAGTCCGGGTAGCTAGAGCTTGAGCCACACTACGGGCAATTATACCCGCTACTTCGGCTTCAGTAAGAGTGATTTGTCGTCGAGGAGGCATGTTCCTTGAAACAATAAATAAAGAACATGTGAAGGTTTGAACAAGAATTATGATTGTGATGATTTTAGTAAGTTTAGAGAAAATATGCCAAAGTTTGAAGGCTGTTTAAAGTTGTGTACTATAAATAAGTTTATACGGTTTTGAAGTTTTTTTTTTTTTTTTTTTTTTTTTTTTTTTTTATAAAACATTTTTGTGAGAAATTTTGTAACAAGTATGATAAAAATACATTTGTTATAAAATTTTGTTAGTAAAAGTCGGTTGTATAAATTTTGAAGTCTGACGAAAATTGAGTTGAAAATGGTTTTATTAGGTTACATCTAACGGTACAGTAAAGTACTTTGTAGGATGTTATAAACGTAGAATTAGGTAGGAAAAGCAATTGAAAACAAGGTCTCGATTTTTATATCGAAGAATGTTCGAGTAACTATGGTTGTCGGTTATAATGGTGTGGAGATCTTCGGACGTATGTCGGTAATCGCGAATTCATAAAAGTTAAATAAGGACAGAATGACGAGAATCGAGTTGTCGTTTGTTCGATGAAATTTTAAAGAATATTGATTTCGTAGTAGTCGAGAGAGAGTATCGTATCGGGGAAAGAGGCCTATGTATATATATATATATATATATATATATATATATATATATATATATATATATATATATATATATATATCACATAACCGCCTAGTTCGTGTTTAGCACAATCAAGTAAAAGTCCCGGTTCTCTCGAGGTCAGAGTCAGTTAATGCATTCCGGTTCAATATAACCCCTTTCAGAACTCACATCATCTTCATTTAATTGTACATAGTTGATCAGGCTATGTTAAATTAAACTTGTATGCGGTAATTCCTGAACCAGTTATACCTAATGAGGAATACTGCCTAACGGTCATAGTCTAGGCCCACTAAATGCAACCTAGTTCACTATAACCTTAGGCTCTGATACCAATCTGTAACACCCCCAAATTTAACAGTTTGCGGAAGCGACGTTTTGGGTGTTACTAATCAATAATCACAAGCACAAAGGATACAGTGAACGACTCTAAATGAGACGTTCGAAAAGTTATTACATTAATACATAAGTAGTTTCAAAATACAAGCTCGAGTTCAAGTAAATTCCTAGAGATTCTAATACATAACAACTAGTACAAAAGTAATGTATGAAAATCTCCAAGCTTGTAAATGCATGCGACTCGAGCTAAGTAAGCTTATCCTGCTGGGCATCCCTACTGATGCTGTGTACCTGAGAAGCATTACTAAAACGGTCAACCAAAAAGGTTGGTGAATCTCACAGGTTTATAAGTAAGTAAACAGTTTGAACACACAAGTAATATTTGTAAATCATAGCCAGCCAGTAAGTAACGATCACAGGTTATGCTCATCGATTACTTAAGTTTTAATAAGTGGGTGGTTGCAGGTTATGCTAACCGTTTGATACAATTGCCATGAGCCACCATAGTTGAAGCTTAACGTACAGTAAATATAGGTACCCCCCCATGAATGTAATCCAAAACATTCATACGGAACGAGTAAGAAACGCCCGTTTCTACAGGAACGGTTCGTGGTAGTGCTTGCTACCCCGGGCGGGGATTGTCAGTCCCATATGGATCCATATACTAAAACTCGCGCTTATCACATAACTAACAACTATGGTTCAGGAGGATTTCATTGGATTAGTCGTAAACTCATGCAGTTGGCGTATTCGTAATCTCATACAGTAAGTAAATCATGGCAGCAAGTAAGTTTTGTGTGTTCATGTAAAACAGTAATGCATCTCACCCCTGAGTAAAAACAGTAAAGTAGGGGCTGTAAGACTCACCTGAGTCTGGCAGACAATGCAGTAAGTAAGCAAGTAGTATCCCGAACTAGCAACCCTTAGCGTCCTAATACGCATAAGGTTTAGTAAGTAAATGGAATACTTGTAAGGTATCCATGCTAGTTGTTCCCAAACTAGATAATGTCCATTAGTTTGTTTGTACGTTTGTATTCGTTTGTAAATCGTAGTTTGTATAAAAGTTGTACAGTCCGTTGGTGTCATTGTGTAATAATAATAATTCCATCAATTATTATCATGTATTCATAGTAGTTGTACATTTGTAAAGCGTACGTGTATAACTGTTTGTTTGTATCACAACGTGTATCGTTTGCGTAAGTTCCTATGGGCTTAAACCCCAAAGGGTACGAGTGAAACCTCGTAAGTATTCGAGTGTATGTTCGTATCAGTTAACGTGTAATCCAGCACGTAACTAGTGAGTGAACTCGTAAGTTCGTATCGGATGTAATCCCGTGTAATGTACAAGTGTAAGTTCGTTGGAGTGTAATCTCCTAAGTATTTCCAAGTGTAATCTCGTACGCGTGTGTGAGTGAAATCTCACGTTAGTTTAGTATAGTCTTGTACGTATTCAAGTGTTGTGGTATACTCTCGAAAGTATAGTATTTTCATGTATAAGTAGCATCGTATTTGATTTAGTAGTTGAAAAGTAGTGATTCCAACACTTAGAATATATTTTGTTTTCTGATATGGGCTATCTGCGACACAAGGCTTGTGTCGCAGACCGTATGCGACATAAGGTCTGTGTCGTAAGGATTGGTTCGGATTTAGTGTTTATGCGACACAATGGTTGTGTCGCATACAAGGGTACGACACAACGATACGACATAGTCGTTGTGTCGCAATCAAGCGATAGGTAAGCTTTGTGTCGTAGATGATACGACATATAGTGCGACATAAGCGTTGTGTCGCATACATTGCGACATAACGTGCGACATAACATGCGACACAGTGTTGTGTCGCATGAAATTTTGGTCCGATGCGACACAAGAGGTCTGTTCGGAATTTAAGTTTCCGAAAACGTAATTTCCGGTTTCCGTTGGGTCCAGAACTTTTATACTAGTTTTAATATGTTATAATGAGTTCATAGTAACTATTGGTGGTCGTTTTTAAGGTTTGTGGTGTCGTTTTCTTTAAAATGACCAAAACCGACATTTCCGTTAACGTGTTCAAAAACGAGTTTAAATTATATATTTGGACATCATTTAGCTAGTGGAACAATAATCTAGTAAAATAAAAGTAATCGGAAAAGTTTCGGGTCGCCGGAAAACTTACAAAGTTGTCGAAACGAAAAACCGAAAAGATAGGATTGTAGCCCTCGTTCTCGTGATCACTTTTCTCCAAACCGAGCCTAGCTTCCAAGGTGTTTTAGTGGTGTTTTTATGGTGGTTTGGTGTTGGTTTTAGAGAGAGAGAGAGAAAGCCGATTGAGAGAGAAAGAAGAGAGTGATTGAGGTGTGGGTGTTGTGTTTGTGTGTTGAAATGGGAAAGGAGGTGAGGGGGGTTGTGTCCCCTTACCTTGGCCGGTTGGGTGGGGCCACCATGGAGTGGTCTCACCAAGTGTTGCTTCCTCGCGTTTGCGCTCCGTGCGGTGTTCGTTTCCCCGGTCGTTTAAACGTTAAAATTATTTTGTACGCGATTAAATATACGTTTAAAATACGAAATAATATCCGATAATTTAGTTGAAGCATTTTAATAAAATACTTTGTTTTTAAGTTATAAAATGTAACTTAGTTTTGTTTTGTCGGTTGGTCGAGTTTTCGGAGAGGTCGGTAACGTTTTAATTAAAACGTACGTTTTCCGTTATATTACGAACATAATATAAAGTAGTAGTCATGGTAATTAAATAATTTCGCATTATTTAATAGTCGTTTTACCAACGTCCGTATGTTTGCACAATTGTTGTTTTATACGATATGTACGAATCGTATACGCGTATATATATATATTCCATCCATATATATATAATAAGTAAATAATGTATATAATCCTATTTCATATTATATACAAGTAATAAACACGTAATTAGGGAAATTTTTAAATTGGCCCTAAATTTGGGGTTGTTACAATTAATAAACTTGTCAAAAACAAGCTTGTTAGAGGTTTACCTGAAAAGGTCTATTCATGTGATGATCATTGTGTTGCTTGTCAAAAAGGCAAGCAACACAAGTCTTCTTTTAAGTCCAAAACTGTGAATACCAATTGCTCACCCTTACAATTACTACACATGGACTTGTTTGGACCAACTAATGTTAGTAATATAGGGAAAAGATCTTATTGTTTAGTGGTCATTGATGATTACTCAAGGTTTAGTTGGGTATTCTTTCTTAGGACAAACGATGAAACATGTGAAATACTTAGATCATTCATAAATAAGATTGAAAATCAATTGGATCAAAAAGTTAAAATCATTAGAAGTGATAATGGAACAGAGTTTAAAAATCATGAGATGGATAAATTCTGTGACATTAAAGGTATTAAGAGAGAGTTTAGTGCACCTTGGACTCCACAACAAAATGGAGTAGCTGAGAGGAGAAATAGGACACTAATTGAGGCTGCTAGAACCATGTTAGCTGATGCTAAGTTACCTATGACTTTCTGGGCAGAAGCAGTTAGTACTGCTTGCTATGTTCGGAACAGGGTATTAGTTGTTAAGCCTCATAACAAGACACCATATGAACTGTTCTTTAAGAGAAAACCATTGGTTAGTTTCTTAAAACCTTTTGGGTGTCCTTGTACCATCTTAAATACCAAAGATCACTTAGGAAAGTTTCAGAGTAAGGCAGATGAAGGACTGTTTGTTGGTTATTCTGTACAAATCAAAGCTTACAGAGTGTTTGACCAAAGGACTAGGGTAATTGAGGAATCTATGAATGTGACCTTTAATGAACATTCAGCTAATCCTATGGGAAAAGGTCCTGAGTCTTTGTTTGATATTGATGCACTAACCCATGCTTTTAGATATACAAATGTGCAATCTAGTGCAGGTACAAGTGCAGGAACAGATGATTCAAGTACTGGACTAAATGGAGTAAGGAAGAGCTATCCAACTGAATATGCACAATTTCCTGTGTGGTCACCTGATCCACCAGAGGTGTTTGGTTCTACTCCACAACAGTTTTCACAAAGTTCATATCAGGGCATGGCAGGTCAACGGAATAAAGATGGTGATAAAACACCATTTGATTTACCTCATGATCCAAACATGCCTCCATTGGAAGAACCTATTGATGAAACTGAAGAATGTGAAGATGAGAGTGAATTAAGTCCAGAACAGCAACTTGAAAAACTTATGAAGGACTTCTCCAGTAACACTAGGCCTCTAGTTGATAAGATTACAAAGGATATGTCAAATATTTTGGCTAATGAGAGTGATAGTTATCAGGACTTCAATTACACTAATTTGGAGTTTGAGATACGTGAATCATCTACATCACATTACATTCCTCATAGAGATCATCCTCTTGAGAATGTGATTGGAGATATTGGTTCTCCTGTTCAAACCATAAAGCAAACCCAAGTAGATGAAGAAGAAGTTTATCCTTCTTTATTTGCTTGTTTTCTATCTCAGATGGAACCAAAGAAGATTACAGAAGCTTTAAAGGATCCAAGTTGGGTTGAAGCTATGCAGGAGGAGTTGCTTCAATTCAAAATTCAGGAGGTATGGACTTTGATGGATTTGCCCAAAGGAAAAAGGGCAATTGGTACTAAATGGGTGTTCAGAAATAAGAAGGATGAAAGAGGCATAATGATCAAGAACAAGGCTAGGTTAGCTGCTCAGGGGTATTCACAAGAAGAGGGTATTGATTATGATGAAGTTTTTGCTCCTGTGGCTAGGATTGAGGCAATCAGATTATTTTTAGCATATGCTTCTTTTAGAGGATTTAAAGTGTACCAAATGGATGTGAAGAGTGCTTTTCTATATGGTACTATTAAGGAAGAAGTGTTTGTATGCCAATCTCCAGGATTTGAAGATTCCAAATATCCTGATAAAGTACTCAGACTGGACAAAGCTCTTTTTGGCTTACATCAAGCACCAAGAGCCTGGTATGAGACATTGTCAGAATATATGCTAATGAATGGATTCAAAAGGGGTGCAATAGACAAGACCTTGTTTATCAAAAGAATTGAGAATGATACTTGATATCGCGTAAAAAGTCACGTTTTTACTACCGATATCTCTCTCATTCTGAGACAATACTTGGAACTTGGACTCAAATAACATGCAAGTCAAAGACACTTTGCCAAGAAGATCAAAATGAAGACGCACGAGAAAAATCAAGCAAAACGGACGAAAAACGAAGATTCCACTCACAGTTGAAGATTCAAGGCATCCGAAACAAGATCTAGAGACAAAAGTGCCCATCACTAAGGCTTATCTGATCCAAAGTCTTCGTTTTCAAAATACGAATTTGACAGAAGAAGAATCAACAAAAACAGTTGAAGAACGAAGATTCTACGTACACCGGAAGATTTAAACAATTCGCACAAGACATCTAAAAATCAGAAAAACTTCTCAGGGATTTCTTTTCATCAAAGTCTTCGTTTTTGAAAAACAAATCCAACGCAAAAAGAATCGACAAAAACGGACGCATAACGAAGAAGATACGCACGAAACAAGAAACGAGCAAAAGACGGCGAACCGGGACGGGTGGCAGCCACAGCCGCCGGCTGGCAGCCAGCCGCCGCCGGCTGGACTCCCCCTGTCTCCCGGCCGCTTTTTCCTGCTTGCTCGTACTCTCCTGGTACATGTGCTAGAACTTTCCGCGACTTTAGGGTACATGTGCTAGACTTTTCCGCGCTTTGGGGTACATGTGCTAGACCTTTCACCACCTTTTGCTAACGTGTGCCCCTAGTTGCTAAAGTGCACCAAAACTCAAGTATAAATAGGTGCCTTTGGTTCATTTGAAATATACCATACACCCTCCACACCTCATATCTTATCTTTCTCATTCTTGTAAATTAGTTGTAGTTCTTCCTTTAGGCTAGTTTAGTTAATTAGAATAGCTAATTAATTAACTAAGGAAGATTTGTACGGAGGTGCTCCGGGATGCATTTTAGCTACGAGTTATTGTACACCTTTCCAGGTGTTAATCTATCTTTCATATTTAAATATGTTCGTTCTTTATTATATAAATTTAAATATGCATGCTAGAATTGTCATGATTAACTAGATAACTCAATTGTCTGCTATGATAGTCGTTTAGGATGTTTTAAAATATGTAATTAGGTTGTATGTTATGAGATTGCGGATGGCTTATATTATAAATAGATGTAGGAATTAAATCTTTATCGTTTATTTGCCCAACTCATGTTATGACTAAAACCTTATCCAAAAATGAACGTAGCTAACTCATAGGGTATAGGTCACTTAGTTATACTATGTTAGATTGAATCATTGAGCTCGGCATGGCTGGTGTTCTCTAGACTGAAATAAGATCTAAGAGACACGGAACATGGGAATAGAGGTAGATTAAGATCAAATTCGTATAGATGATATTTTTGAGACAACTTTCGGAATATCCTCGACTTAGATAATACTTTTGTATGCTTATATTGAACTGTTGTTTTGATCGTCTTATTGCATGTTCTTATTTGATTGTTGCCTTAGGATTATCATAATAGTGAAATACAAACGGCCTTAACTATCGTGAAATAATATGATGGCCCCTATTCGACTGTTCTTTGATATAGTACTGGAAACGTTTACGGCGGAGTACAAAAGTACGGAAGTCAAGAATGACCGAATGTAGTTATATTATGAATCGAATAACAAACGTATTACTTAGGTTTCTATCTGTAATATAAAATCATCCCTATTTTCTTGCATACTTGAGTAATGTTGATAATTCGTACGAATAAGTGATGACATATTATCCTGCCGCCCAGACCAGTTCTTCCAACCTATTCCGGCGAGGGTAAAACCCCGTTCATAAGATTGTTTATTCAACAAACTATGCCTTGATTCAGACATCTCTGACGACCGAGATTGGGGAATAGGACTCGAGATTAACTGTCGGATAATATGGACATATATTTGAGAGAACTTTCGGTGTATGCTTTAATATATTCTGCAACCCACGTGACATTCTGTCTGCCTGATTGTGGACACCTCCGCATTAGCCCGATAGAAGGACTGTAGTAATAGCTCACATTAACTTACGAACTTATCATCATTTGAACTCTTCTTATTTAACATCACCTAAACCGCTTCATAGTAGACAATTGTAACACCCCCAAATTTAACAGTTTGCGGAAGCGATGTTTTGGGTGTTACTAATCAATAATCACAAGCACAAAGGATACAGTGAACGACTCTAAATGAGACGTTCGAAAAGTTATTACATTAATACATAAGTAGTTTCAAAATACAAGCTCTAGTTCAAGTAAATTCCTAGAGATTCTAATACATAACAACTAGTACAAAAGTAATGTATGAAAATCTCCAAGCTTGTAAATGCATGCGACTCGAGCTAAGTAAGCTTATCCTGCTGGGCATCCCTACTGATGCTGTGTACCTGAGAAGCATTACTAAAACGGTCAACCAAAAAGGTTGGTGAATCTCACAGGTTTATAAGTAAGTAAACAGTTTGAACACACAAGTAGTATTTGTAAATCATAGCCAGCCAGTAAGTAACGATCACAGGTTATGCTCATCGATTACTTAAGTTTTAATAAGTGGGTGGTTGCAGGTTATGCTAACCGTTTGATACAATTGCCATGAGCCACCATAGTTGAAGCTTAACGTACAGTAAATATAGGTACCCCCCCATGAATGTAATCCAAAACATTCATACGGAACGAGTAAGAAACGCCCGTTTCTACAGGAACGGTTCGTGGTAGTGCTTGCTACCCCGGGCGGGGATTGTCAGTCCCATATGGATCCATATACTAAAACTCGCGCTTATCACATAACTAACAACTATGGTTCAGGAGGATTTCATTGGATTAGTCGTAAACTCATGCAGTTGGCGTATTCGTAATCTCATACAGTAAGTAAATCATGGCAGCAAGTAAGTTTTGTGTGTTCATGTAAAACAGTAATGCATCTCACCCCTGAGTAAAAACAGTAAAGTAGGGGCTGTAAGACTCACCTGAGTCTGGCAGATAATGCAGTAAGTAAGCAAGTAGTATCCCGAACTAGCAACCCTTAGCGTCCTAATACGCATAAGGTTTAGTAAGTAAATGGAATACTTGTAAAGTATCCATGCTAGTTGTTCCCAAACTAGTTAATGTCCATTAGTTTATTTGTACGTTTGTAATCGTTTGTAGTTTGTAGAAAAGTTATACGGTCCGTTTGTTATCGGTGTATAATAATAATTCCATCCATTATTATTATGTATTCATAGTAGTTGTACTTTTGTAAAGCGTACGTGTATAACTGTTTGTTTGTATCACAACGTGTATCGTTTGCGTAAGTTCCTATGGGCTTAAACCCCAAAGGGTACGAGTGAAACCTCGTAAGTATTCGAGTGTATGTTCGTATCAGTTAACGTGTAATCCAGCACGTAACTACTGAGTGAACTCGTAAGTTCGTATCGGATGTAATCCCGTTAATGTACAAGTGTAAGTTCGTTGGAGTGTAATCTCCTAAGTATTTCCAAGTGTAATCTCGTACGCGTGTGTGAGTGAAATCTCACGTTAGTTTAGTATAGTCTTGTACGTATTCAAGTGTTGTGGTATACTCTCGAAAGTATAGTATTTTCATGTATAAGTAGCATCGTATTTGATTTAGTAGTTGAAAAGTAGTGATTCCAACACTTAGAATATATTTTGTTTTCTGATCTGGGCTATCTGCGACACAAGGCTTGTGTCGCAGACCGTATGCGACATAAGGTCTGTGTCGTAAGGATTGGTTCGGATTTAGTGTTTATGCGACACAATGGTTGTGTCGCATACAAGGGTACGACACAACGATACGACATAGTCGTTGTGTCGCAATCAAGCGATAGGTAAGCTTTGTGTCGTAGATGATACGACATATAGTGCGACATAAGCGTTGTGTCGCATACATTGCGACATAACATGCGACATAGTGTTGTGTCGCATGAAATTTTGGTCCGATGCGACACAAGAGGTCTGTTCGGAATTTAAGTTTCCGAAAACGTATTTTCCGGTTTCCGTTGGGTCTAGAACTTTTATACTAGTTTTAATATGTTATAATGAGTTCATAATAACTATTGGTATTCGTTTTTAATGTTGGTGGTGTCGTTTTCTTTAAAATGACCAAAACCGACATTTTCGTTAACGAGTTCAAAAACGAGTTTTAAATACATATTTGGACATTACTAGGCTAGGGGAACAATAATCTAGCAAAATAAATGTAATCGGAAAGTTCGGAAGATCGCCGGAAAACTTACAAAGTAGTCGAATCGAGAAACCGGAAAGGTAGAGTTGTAGCCCTCGTTGCGGTGATCGTCGTTGCTCCTTTCCGTTTTGTGATTTAAGCTTGTTTCGGGTGTGTTTTCTAGAGAGAGAGTGACCGAGATACAGAGAGAGAGATGAGAGAATTTGAGAGAAAAATGGAGATAAGGAGGTGTGGTTGTGTTTGTGTGTTGAAGTGAGAAAGAAGGTGAGGGGGATTGTCCCCTTGACCTTGGCCGGTTGGGTGGGGTCCACCAAGTGTGGATCTCACCAATTTTTGTTCCTCCGTGTTTGCGCTCCGTGCGGTGTTCGTTTCCCCGGTCGTTTAAACGTAAAAATCATTTTATACGCGATTTAATATACGTTTTAAAATACGAAATAATATCCGATTATTAAGTTGAAGTATTTTATTAAAATACTAGTTTTCAAGTTATAAAACATAATTTAGTTTTGTTTTGTCGGTTGGTCGAGTTTTCGGAGAGTTCGGTAACGTTTTAATTAAAACGTACGTTTTCCGTTATATTACGAACATAATATAAAGTAGTAGTCAAGGTAATTAAATAATTTCGCATTATTTAATAGTCGTTTTACCAACGTCCGTATGTTTGCACAATTGTTGTTTTATACGATATGTACGAATCGTATACGCGTATATATATATATTCCATCCATATATATATATAATAAGTAAATAATGTATATAATCCTATTTCATATTATATACAAGTAATAAACACGTAATTAGGGAAATTTTAAATTGGCCCTAAATTTGGGGTTGTTACATTCTCCCCTTGTTAATAAAATTTCGTCCCGAAATTTGTTCGAAGTAGTAATCGGTAGTTCGATACTATTCAGGTAGCTACAATGTGTACTAGTAGCCTACAGTAGTAGGGTAGGTCCTACAGTGTTCGTAGTAAGGTAATTGTCTAATAGTAACGTACCCTTAGTTTTGTTGTCTGAAGGTAGTGGACATTGGGCCTTAAGATGGCCAGCACTCCCGCAGTTGAAGCACAGCTTTGTCTTAGGGGAGTTAGTACTCTTAGGGTAGGACTTGCATCGACCGACGGGTATGGTACACGGTCCTTCATGATGCCGAGTGCATTGGGGACAGAAAGGTTTCTTTCCCAAGTAGTTTCCGGTGGGTTTGGAGGGAGTAATCTTCACCCTTTTTGTTGGAGGTGACGTACAGTCAGTGTCGGTATCCTCTTCAGTAGGAGTACCATGTGAAGTTGGTGGTGAAGTAGGGTTTTCTAAAGCTATCAAACGTAGCTCGTACTCACACATACGTATGTCATTTTGGAAAGCAATTTGTCGTAGGTCATCAATGTCTTCCCGTGCTTCAGTCAGTTGTTTTCGCAGCGAATCAATAGTTTGGTTAAGGTGACTGACTGATTCAGCAGTCAAGGTTATATCAACTGGTGCTTTTGCAGCAGTTAGAGCAACAGGAGAAGCAGGTGCTGTTGCTGATTCAATGAAAGGTTCGGTATCACACTCAAGTTCGAGAAGGTAAGGAAACATTATTGGTTCCTCACTGAGCAGTTCATCATCCAAGGTAGGGTTGTTGACAGAGTGAGTTGTCATTCCCTACGAAATAATTATTCTATTTAAGAATTGTTGCAAGAAAGTGAAGTTATATTGGATGACTTGTTTAAAGTAATAAATAATATACGAGTTCCCGGTCTCAACCAGTGTGAGATATTTGGGAAAAGAGTTTGTTATTGGTAATCCAAGGGTAATACAAGTTTTATGGTCGGGATTCGTATAGTCGGTCATTTCCTAATCCTATTGTGTACTTAGGATCAAAGAAAACACACAGAATAAAATACAGTTATACATAAATCATTAAGCGAGAGATTTATGAGAAAACAGATTCGGGTAGTCAAAGAATAAGCGTACCCGGGTTGAGTAAATCGCAGAGTCTCGGATTTGGGTCATCCTCCCTAGCATTGATTACATAAGCTCTACTCCTTGTATTGTTGGTTCGGGGTTTCAGCTTAGGGCAATCCTTCCTGAAGTGCCCGGTACCGTTGCACTCATAGCAGGTTTTGGGTGCAGAAGTATCAGTGCCAGTGGGGTTGGTTCGGCAGTCTTGGGCCAGGTGCCCGAATTTCTTGCACTTAGTGCAGGGACAGGAGCCGTTATGATGGCGGCTACATTTGGAGCAGTAAGGCTTGCTCCCCTTGTAAGCCTTTGAGTCATTGACGTTGACGATTGCAAGTTTTTGTCAGAAGTCGGGTTGGATGAGTGGGGACTTACTTCCCATTTACGTTTGTTATTCGCAGATGGGGTTGAAGTCGAGCCACGGCGGACAGAATTGGCCGTTAACTCATGAGCCATACGAATGGCGCTCTGAATAGTTCCCGGTTTGGATGAAGTAACTAAATCTTGAAGTCGTTCGGGAAGTTCATCAACGTACTTTTCGATCCTTTTGTATTCGGGATCAACCATGGATGGGCACAGAAGTGCCAGTTGGTGAAAACGATTGGTGTAACCGGTGAAGTCATCACCCTGCATCTTGTGATTCCAGAATTCTACTTCCAATTGCTTCAGCTCATCTCTTGGGCAGTACTCGCTCCTCAGCATGATCTTCAGTTCATCCCACTGTAGTTTGTAAGCCTCGGCAACGCTCACTGTCTGTGCATATGTGTTCCACCAGGTAAGGGCGGTGTCAGAAAAGGTGCTGGTGGCGAACTTAACTTTATCCTCTTCCTTGCAGTTGCAGATGAGGAACACTGACTCGATTTTCTCGGTCCAACGAATCAGACCAATCGCTCCTTCAGTACCTGCAAAGCTCAAGGGTTTGCAGTTTTGGAAGTCCTTGTAGGTGCAGGTTTTGGGTTGTGGTCCATTGTTAGCGGTATCTTCGCTACCAGGGGCTGAAGTCCGGGTAGCTAGAGCTTGAGCCACACTACGGGCAATTATACCCGCTACTTCGGCTTCAGTAAGAGTGATTTGTCGTCGAGGAGGCATGTTCCTTGAAACAATAAATAAAGAACATGTGAAGGTTTGAACAAGAATTATGATTGTGATGATTTTAGTAAGTTTAGAGAAAATATGCCAAAGTTTGAAGGCTGTTTAAAGTTGTGTACTATAAATAAGTTTATACGGTTTTGAAGTTTTTTTTTTTTTTTTTTTTTTTTTTTTTTTTTTTTTTTTTTTAAATTTTATAAAACATTTTTGTGAGAAATTTTGTAACAAGTTTGATAAAAATACATTTGTTATAAAATTTTGATAGAAAAAGTCGGTTGTATAAATTTTGAAGTCTGACGAAAATTGAGTTGAAAATGGTTTTATTAGGTTACACCTAACGGTACAGTAAAGTACTTTGTAGGATGTTATAAACGTAGAATTAGGTAGGAATAGCAATTGAAAACAAGGTCTCGATTTTTATATCGAAGAATGTTCGAGTAACTATGGTTGTCGGTTATAATGGTGTGGAGATCTTCGGACGTATGTCGGTAATCGCGAATTCATAAAAGTTAAATAAGGACAGAATGACGAGAATCGAGTTGTCGTTTGTTCGATGAAATTTGAAAGTGAATTTCGTAGTAGTCGAGAGAGAGTATCGTATCGGGGAAAGAGGCCTATGTATATATATATATATCACATAACCGCCTAGTGTGTGTCTAGCACAAATCAAGTAAAAGTCCCGGTTCTCTCGAGGTCAGAGTCAGCTAATGCATTCCGGTTCAACATAACCCCTTTCAGAGCTCACATCATCTTCATTTAATTGTACATAGTTGATCAGGCTATGTTAAATTAAACTTGTATGCTGTAATTCCTGAACCAGTTATACCTAATGAGGAATACTGCCTAACGGTTATAGTCTAGGCCCACTAAATGCAACCTAGTTCACTATAACCTTAGGCTCTGATACCAATCTGTAACACCCCCAAATTTAACAGTTTGCGGAAGCGATGTTTTGGGTGTTACTAATCAATAATCACAAGCACAAAGGATACAGTGAACGACTCTAAATGAGACGTTCGAAAAGTTATTACATTAATACATAAGTAGTTTCAAAATAAAAGCTCGAGTTCAAGTAAATTCCTAGAGATTCTAATACATAACAACTAGTACAAAAGTAATGTATGAAAATCTCCAAGCTTGTAAATGCATGCGACTCGAGCTAAGTAAGCTTATCCTGCTGGGCATCCCTACTGATGCTGTGTACCTGAGAAGCATTACTAAAACGGTCAACCAAAAAGGTTGGTGAATCTCACAGGTTTATAAGTAAGTAAACAGTTTGAACACACAAGTAGTATTTGTAAATCATAGCCAGCCAGTAAGTAACGATCACAGGTTATGCTCATCGATTACTTAAGTTTTAATAAGTGGGTGGTTGCAGGTTATGCTAACCGTTTGATACAATTGCCATGAGCCACCATAGTTGAAGCTTAACGTACAGTAAATATAGGTACCCCCCCCCCCCCAATGAATGTAATCCAAAACATTCATACGGAACGAGTAAGAAACGCCCGTTTCTACAGGAACGGTTCGTGGTAGTGCTTGCTACCCCGGGCGGGGATTGTCAGTCCCATATGGATCCATATACTAAAACTCGCGCTTATCACATAACTAACAACTATGGTTCAGGAGGATTTCATTGGATTAGTCGTAAACTCATGCAGTTGGCGTATTCGTAATCTCATACAGTAAGTAAATCATGGCAGCAAGTAAGTTTTGTGTGTTCATGTAAAACAGTAATGCATCTCACCCCTGAGTAAAAACAGTAAAGTAGGGGCTGTAAGACTCACCTGAGTCTGGCAGATAATGCAGTAAGTAAGCAAGTAGTATCCCGAACTAGCAACCCTTAGCGTCCTAATACGCATAAGGTTTAGTAAGTAAATGGAATACTTGTAAAGTATCCATGCTAGTTGTTCCCAAACTAGTTAATGTCCATTAGTTTATTTGTACGTTTGTAATCGTTTGTAGTTTGTAGAAAAGTTATACGGTCCGTTTGTTATCGGTGTATAATAATAATTCCATCCATTATTATTATGTATTCATAGTAGTTGTACTTTTGTAAAGCGTACGTGTATAACTGTTTGTTTGTATCACAACGTGTATCGTTTGCGTAAGTTCCTATGGGCTTAAACCCCAAAGGGTACGAGTGAAACCTCGTAAGTATTCGAGTGTATGTTCGTATCAGTTAACGTGTAATCCAGCACGTAACTAGTGAGTGAACTCGTAAGTTCGTATCGGATGTAATCCCGTGTAATGTACAAGTGTAAGTTCGTTGGAGTGTAATCTCCTAAGTATTTCCAAGTGTAATCTCGTACGCGTGTGTGAGTGAAATCTCACGTTAGTTTAGTATAGTCTTGTACGTATTCAAGTGTTGTGGTATACTCTCGAAAGTATAGTATTTTCATGTATAAGTAGCATCGTATTTGATTTAGTAGTTGAAAAGTAGTGATTCCAACACTTAGAATATATTTTGTTTTCTGATCTGGGCTATCTGCGACACAAGGCTTGTGTCGCAGACCGTATGCGACATAAGGTCTGTGTCGTAAGGATTGGTTCGGATTTAGTGTTTATGCGACACAATGGTTGTGTCGCATACAAGGGTACGACACAACGATACGACATAGTCGTTGTGTCGCAATCAAGCGATAGGTAAGCTTTGTGTCGTAGATGATACGACATATAGTGCGACATAAGCGTTGTGTCGCATACATTGCGACATAACGTGCGACATAACATGCGACATAGTGTTGTGTCGCATGAAATTTTGGTCCGATGCGACACAAGAGGTCTGTTCGGAATTTAAGTTTCCGAAAACGTATTTTCCGGTTTCCGTTGGGTCTAGAACTTTTATACTAGTTTTAATATGTTATAATGAGTTCATAATAACTATTGGTATTCGTTTTTAATGTTGGTGGTGTCGTTTTCTTTAAAATGACCAAAACCGACCTTTTCGTTAACGAGTTCAAAAACGAGTTTTAAATACATATTTGGACATTACTAGGCTAGGGGAACAATAATCTAGCAAAATAAATGTAATCGGAAAGTTCGGAAGATCGCCGGAAAACTTACAAAGTAGTCGAATCGAGAAACCGGAAAGGTAGAGTTGTAGCCCTCGTTGCGGTGATCGTCGTTGCTCCTTTCCGTTTTGTGATTTAAGTTTGTTTCGGGTGTGTTTTCTAGAGAGAGAGTGACCGAGATAGAGAGAGAGAGATGAGAGAATTTGAGAGAAAAATGGAGATAAGGAGGTGTGGTTGTGTTTGTGTGTTGAAGTGAGAAAGAAGGTGAGGGGGATTGTCCCCTTGACCTTGGCCGGTTGGGTGGGGTCCACCAAGTGTGGATCTCACCAATTTTTGTTCCTCCGTGTTTGCGCTACGTGCGGTGTTCGTTTCCCCGGTCGTTTAAAAGTAAAAATCATTTTATACGCGATTTAATATACGTTTTAAAATACGAAATAATATCCGATTATTAAGTTGAAGTATTTTATCAAAATACTAGTTTTCAAGTTATAAAACATAACTTAGTTTTGTTTTGTCGGTTGGTCGAGTTTTCGGAGAGTTCGGTAACGTTTTAATTAAAACGTACGTTTTCCGTTATATTACGAACATAATATAAAGTAGTAGTCAAGGTAATTAAATAATTTCGCATTATTTAATAGTCGTTTTACCAACGTCCGTATGTTTGCACAATTGTTGTTTTATACGATATGTACGAATCGTATACGCGTATATATATATATATTCCATCCATATATATATATAATAAGTAAATAATGTATATAATCCTATTTCATATTATATACAAGTAATAAACACGTAATTAGGGAAATTTTAAATTGGCCCTAAATTTGGGGTTGTTACAACAATCGCTTTAATTGCTGAACGCCCGAAGTAATCTCCACTCTTAGTTTAGTTTAGTTTAGTTTAATTTAATTTTGGATAGAAAACTTAAAACCAAACCAACTCTCTTATCCATAGCTAAATACATAAAAGTTTCTAAATCCGCCTAGTTTCAATTCGTCGCGCTTTGAAGAACGACCCTAGGTCATACTTATCCTTTGCTAGCCCTTTAGATTAGCAATAATAGTAACCCTAGGCCCCAGCTTTATAAATTCAAAACCCACTGTTGTAACCGGTTATTCATCGTTAACGACACCGACCTAATCAGGCGCAACAAGTGTTTTTGGCGGCGCTACCGGGGAACGTCGGCGTCCGATTTTAGGAGTTTAGCAACTTTAGTGTTTAGCGATCCTTTTGAGAGATCAACATCATTCAGAAGTTACATTTTTGCCTTTAGGTTTAGATTAGTTTTAGTTTACCCACTTCTCACCAATCATGTCAACACCTTATTTTGATTGGACCAACCCCACACCAAATGGATCTTTAACCCAACTTTTGGTTGTTTCCTCAGCTAAAAAACCACTTCCCTTCCTCAAAACAATCTTTATCAGATTTTATGTTCGAACAAAATGTTATAAACAAAAGAGTAGCTGGATTTCAAAATAACATTGATGCCATGATAAAAATCTCAGAAAAACTAATTTCTAACATGGAATCTATTTTGAAAAACTTGAGTTTTATTGAGGAAAGTACGTCAGTAATCACTAATGACACCACTCACCCACCAAGTGATGATGTGTTAATCGTTACTCGAGGAGGAAAAGTAACCAAAGTTGATCCACCACCACCAGATAGCACCCCCGAAAACCCTTCTTCGCCCACACCTACACCTAGTGAAGACGTGTCAATTGACATCCCTGTCACAACACCTAACCCATCACCAGCCAAAACTCCAGATAATGTACCTTGAACGAGAATCCCTTATCCTGGTAGACTTAAGAAGGAGAAGCAAGAAGCACAATTCGGTAAATATCTGGAAATGTTAAAAAGCCTACACTTAAATATTAGATTATTAGATGCTTTAGTAGAAATGCCCTCATGTGCCAAATTCTTTAAAGAACTCCTTTCAAACAAAGAAAAACTTAAGCAAATAGTTAGTTTACCCGTGGATGCTGAATGTTCTTTAATTGTACAACATGGCCTTCCACCTAAATTAGGCGATACTGGACGCTTTACCATACCCTGTTTTCTCCAGGATATTCAAATTAGTAATGCCTTAGCAGACCTAGGTGCTAGTGTTAATCTTATGCCTTATTCCCTCTATAAGAAATTAGGGTTAAATGACCTATTACCTACTTGTATGACCATCCAATTAGCTGACAGATCAGTTAAGCTCCCTCGAGGAATTGCTGAAGATGTCATGGTCAAAGTTGATAAGTTCGTTTTTCCAGTAGACTTCATTGTCATGGACATAGAGGAAGACACCCATATCCCGCTCATCCTTGGCAGACCCTTCCTAAATACTGCCAAGGCCGTAATCGACGTAAACGAAAAATCTTTAAAATTGAGAGTTGGGAAAGAGGAGGTCACCTTTAATGTCGATCGATTAATGAAGCAACCTATGGAAGAGGACCTTGGTTTGTGTGATACCATGCAGGATATTTTTGATGAACATCTCCACAAAGTACTGGCATTATCTAGCCAGGATCCGATACCCAACACCGTAATTACCGTTCGGAAGCTATATAATGAGGACCCTAGGCTACACTCCGCTATCACTTCGCCAACAACATCCGACGAACTACTATTTCCCTTGTTTGAAAAGAAATTTCCTCGCACCGATGGCAAAACAATCGATGTTCCATTAGGATACGGTACACTGATACCTTGGCTAATAAGAGATAAACCCGTACTCAACAAACCAAACCCATTTTCTTCAATTATAGAAATCTTAGATTAATTCAAGGGGATGAGTGTTGAGCCACCACCATTTGAACCGCAATTAGCCAACCAAACCGCACCACTACCACTCCCAAACCCTGAAATCACCATAAACCAATCTTCATCCGCTCAATTTCAAGAATTCCATTTCACCGACGAGGGAGGAATCATTCTCACCAGAAATGACGAAGTTTCCTCATCATCAGTCAACAAATACGAGCTAAAGATGGGCGAATTCTCAAATAAAACCGAGTGGGTTGAAATAGCGTCAGTCTCCACATCTGAACCCAAGGTAGACGAGGCGCCATTCCAAGCTGAATATGAGAAGCTAAATAGAGACGAGATAGCTAGAATGAAGCCGTCTATTGAAGAACCACCAAACCTTGAATTAAAAGAATTACCACCCCATCTCGAATACGCTTTCCTCCATGGAACATCACAACTCCTGGTGATAATATCAAAAGAGTTAAAACCCGAGGAGAAAGCTCAACTCATCGATGTTTTGAAAGCACACAAAAAGGCGATTGCATGGAAAATTTATGATATACAAGGAATTAGTCCAAACTATTGCACGCATAAGATCCTCATGGAGAACGATTTCAAACCATCAGTACAAAGGCAAAGAAGGGTAAATCCTAAGATTCGGGACGTGGTCAAGCAAGAGGTTATCAAACTCTTAGATGCTGGATTGATTTACCCAATATCCGACTCACCGTGGGTTAGCCCTGTTCAAGTCGTCCCAAAGAAAGGAGGAATGACGGTCATTACGAACGAAGACAATGAGCTTATACCAATTCGGACAGTTACCGGTTGGAGGGTTTGCATTGATTACCGGAAGTTAAATGAAGCAACTCGCAAGGATCACTTCCCGCTTCCATTCATTGATCAAATGCTCGAAAGGCTATCAGGAAATGAGTTCTATTGTTTCCTAGATGGTTTCTCCGGGTATTTTCAAATCCCGATCGATCTGAAGGACCTAGGAAAAGACAACGTTCACATGCCCATACGGAACATTTGCATACCGTCGAATGCCGTTTGGATTATGCAACGCACCTGCAACATTTCAGAGATGCATGGTTGCAATTTTCCATGACATGATTGAACAATGCATGGAAGTCTTTATGGATGACTTCTCAGTCTTTGGAGACTCTTTCGCATCATGTCTATCCAACCTCGACAGAATGCTCGCCAAATGTGAAGAATCAAATCTCGTGTTGAATTGGGAAAAATGTCACTTTATGGTGAAGGAAGGAATAGTTTTGGGGCATCGAATATCAAAGTCAGGAATCGAAGTAGACAAAGCAAAAGTCGAAACCATTGCCAAACTTCCACTGCCAAGCAACGTTAAGGCCATTCGAAGCTTTCGAGGACACGCTGAGTTCTACCACCGTTTTATCAAGGACTTCTCCAAGATTTCTCGACCTATCACCCACCTTTTGGGAAAAGACATCAAGTTTGTGTTTGATGAGAACTGTATGAAGGCCTTCAACTACCTAAAAAGGAGCTAACCAACGCACCAATCATGGTCACTCTAGATTGGGGTCTACCATTTGAGATCATGTGCGACGCTAGCGATTTCGCAGTTGGGGCAGTTCTAGGGCAAATGAAGGATAATCACTTTCGACCAATCTACTATGCCAGCAAAACACTCACAGACGCTCAAGAAAACTACACAACTACGGAAAAGGAGCTTCTGGCCGTAGTGTTTTCCTTTGACAAGTTTCGATCCTACCTAATACTATCTAATACGGTAGTATACACGGATCACTCAGCTCTAAGATACCTCTTCAAAAAGCAAGATGCAAAACCCAGATTGTTACGATGGATTCTACTCCTACAAGAATTCAAAATCGAGATAAAAGATAAGAAGGGAGCAGAAAATGTCGCCGCAGATCATTTAAGTTGACTTGAAAATCCGTCGACGGAACAACTAGCAGAAAGAGATATTAAAGATCGATTTCCAGAAGAGCAGTTAATGAGTTTAGGAGAACAAATGCAAGGTTCGCAATTCACCGATGACCCTTGGTTTGCAGACATTGCCAATTTCGTAGTTGGAGAATCACGAGAAAAGGGATGATATCATCGCGAAGACAAAAGTTCTTCCGCGACGTCAAGCATTACTTTTGGGATGATCCATACTTGTTTAAGGTCTGTCCCGACCAAATTATAAGAAGATGTGTCGATGGGAAAGAAGCCGAACACATCCTCCATCAAAGCCACCACGGACCCACCGGAGGACATCATGCAGCTAATTTGACAGCAAAGAAAGTTTACGACTCAGGATTCTACTGGCCCACTATTTTCAGAAATGCACAAGACTTGGTGAAACGCTGTGATATTTGTCAAAGGTTTGGAAATATCACAACGCGTAACGAAATGCCGTTGACGAACATCCAAGCATGTGAGATATTTGACATATGGGGATTAGACTTCATGGGGCCATTTTCGAAATCTTACGGAAAGGAATACATTCTAGTAGCTGTCGATTACGTATCCAGATGGGCCGAATGTAACACCCGCGTAATTAGGATAATTAATTATGCTTAATTGTTTGTAACAAGTTGTAATTAGTATGTAATAGGACTAATTACAGGCTCTATTTGTATATATATAAGTTGATTTATATATATATGTGTGTATTTACGCGATTTGGATAAATCGTACGAATTAACCGGACGGAGTCCGACACAATTATTTTGACGTTGGTGACAGAAATTTACCTAAATAATGAGAACGTATTTTATTATATAAAATACACAGCGAACAAACATTAATTATAATATCGCGACGACATTTTAAATAATTTAACGAATACGTATTAAACGCGAGTTAAGAATTTTAATACTTCGACGAATGTTTTTTTATAATTAATTTCAAGGTATTTCATTAAAATATTCCCGTCACCTTTTAAAAATATAACTGCTTGATTTAACGTTTAAACGACGGAATAAACGAACACCGCGCGAGGCGCAGTGCGCAGACTGAAAATGGTGGAGGATATAACCTCCCACCAATTCCTTTTTCTTTCTTTATTTCATTTTCTCTCTCTCTCCTCTCTTCTCTTTTCTCTCAAATTTCATCACCAAAAATCTTACAAAACCGCAAAATAAACATACTAAACGACGCCGGATCATACCACCTTTTTGGAGAAAAACGTTCACCACTTCGCGATCTACAATCCTATCTTTCCGGAATTTCATTTCGGCAAATTGTAAGTTCCCGACAAAACCCAAAACTCTCCGTTTTTGCTCATTTTTACGTTTTTATGGTTTATATATGCTTAAAATGTCCAAAAATGGGTTGGGTAAAAGATTTGGACCAAACGGAAGTTTTTCGACCGATTTTCCGGCCACCATTGTCCGATCAGACCGCAACGTCGCAGAGACGACGGGCTACCTGCGACGTAGGCCACTACGTCGCAATACCCCTCGCAACGTCGCATATAGCGACGTCAGCCCTAACGTCGCATTAAGTGGCCAACGTCGCACTTAGCGACATCGACCCCTACGTCGCACAAATACTCAACGTCGCATATAGCGACGCCAGCCTTTACGTCGCATTAAATTGCGAAATCGCACATAGCGACGTCATGCTCAACGTCGCAGTCAGGATCTGCGACGTAGCACCTTACGTCGCATGCCTACGTCGCATGCTACGTCGCACAAAACAGAACTTTGAAAACTCAGATTTTCACTAAGTGTCGAATTTATACAACTTCAAATACTTATGTCATACGACTTAACAAACGTCATAGAACATACTTTCTATTACAGTTACACTAAATTGCGTTATAAATGATAAACTTTTAATATAACGAATCACCAACGGGCCGTATATCTTTTGATGCAAACGCGAACAAACCAACGTTTAAACACAACGGGTTGTATGGACAACTAGCCTAGATGGTCTTGCGAGACATCTACTTACTTAACCTTACGTGTTTAGGCATTTGAAGGTTACGGGTTCGGAGAACCTACGGTTGATACTACTTACTCGTTTATTGACATAAACGTACTTGCAAAGACTCAGGTGAGTCTTACAGCCCCACTTTTACTGTTTTATACTTTGGGGTGAGATACTTAGCAACAGTTTTACGCATGAACACAATGTACTGAACTGAAAACATTACTGAAAACATTACTGATTACAAACAAACGCATGAGTTACTTTTATCCACTGAAAGCCTCCTTATCGTAAGTTGTTAGTTATGGTCTTAAGCGCGAGTACTAGTAAATGGATCCATTTGGGACTGACAATCCCTGTCTGGGGTGGTAGCCCCACCACGTACTGATTTACACGTAGAAACAGACATATTAGTATTTGTTACATATGAGTGTGCGGATAGCACTCACGGGGGTACGTGATTTATTTCACACTACACCGTTAAGCTTCAACTTATGAGCTCATGGCACTGTACTGATAAACTGATTTACTTACTTTGCTTGATAGCAATACGGGTACATACTTGTGGTTCATTACATCTACTTATTACTAAACCTGTGAGATTCACCAACCTTTTTGGTTGACACTTTTTAGCTTTGTATCTCAGGTACACATACGGAGTAGGATCACTCCAGGATTACTAGCTAGAGTCGCATGATTTCCAAACTGCATTTAACGGAGATTCTTTGGCATTATCTTTTGTAACTACGATTATGTAATAGAATCTCCCGCTATACGCGTGGACTCTAGGGAACTACTTTTTGTATACGAAAACCTACGGTTTTCAAACGATTATTATTTATGAAACCTTTTCTAAACGTCTCATTTAGAGGTCGTTTACTATTAATCTTGTGCTTTGTATATTGATTAGTAACACCCAATGTATGCTTCCGCAACTCGTTAAACTTGGGGGTGTTACAGATTGGTATCAGAGCCTAAGGTTATAGTGAACTAGGTTGCATTTAGTGGGCCTAGACTATGACCGTTAGGCAGTATTCTCTTATTAGACATGACTAGTTCAGGAATTACAGCATACAACTTTAATTTAACATAGCCTGATCAACTATGTATAATTAAGGAAAGATGATGTAAGATCTGAAATAATTATGTTGAACAGGGATACGATAGTTGACTCTGACTACGAGAGAACCGGATCATTACTTGATACGTGCTAAACACTAGGCTGGATATGATATATGTATATATATTAGCCTCATCTTACTAACGCTTGTCTCAGAAATGGCAAACATCCCATCCAATTCATCTCGTTCTCAATCCGGGTCGCAGAACCCAAGGGTAGCAAGGAGGAACGCTAGGTTGCCTCGAGCTGGCCCGTACTCCACTCACTCTACCTTGCCGGCCTTAGCCACTAGGGTGAACCAACACGAGCAACGACTTCGCACCATGGATGTCGTGTTGCAGGAAACAAACGAAAACTGGAGACTTACATCCCTCGAACGCATAGAAGAAGTCTCCGACGACCTAGAAACCACAAACAACAACATGGATGTCCTTCGCAACCAAATTATAGAAATAAGGGTGGAAAATGCCCTTCTGCAACAAAGGGTGGATGAATGTGTGCAGCGCTCACTTGAGGCAGAAGAGTATGCGCGCGGACTAACACAACGACTAGCACTAGCCGAAGACAACGCCCGACAAGCTAGCAGGCTTGCAAACACTGTGGACCGTCTTGTCACGATGATGGAACAAATTAATCTACGTTAAAACTAGTGTAGTCTTTATCCTGTAATCTAGTAACTATCTAAGCACTACTTTAGGTTTCAGTCGGATGTAATAATTCCCGACACCTTTTGTAATACATCTGTAGGATGTAACCTTTGAACTCGTATCATCTATCAAGTATTTCTTGCTGTTTCAACTCATATTAATTGCCATAATCCTTTTTCATATTGATGTTATGTATTACCATCTTTATACATGTACATCTGAAATAAATGCAATTTCTCTTACAAAAATCTCATGTATCTTCATTTCTTTTATTGAAGAATCATGCCGCCAAAGACACGACCATACACCGATGCCCAGATTACCTCTCTTATAACTCAGGCTGTTACTGAAGCCTTAGCTCGGAATACTCCACCAGGTTCCACAAGAAACAGCGATGCCGCTGAAACCTCTGCTGCTAAACCTTGTTCATACAAGGATTTTCAAAACTGCAAACCCTTGAGCTTCAAGGGGATTGAAGGAGCCATCGGACTTATCAGATGGTTCGAAAAGATGGAATCAGTTTTCCGCATCAGCAAATGTGCGGAAGACGACAAGGTCAAATTCTCCACCTGCACCCTTGAAGATGGTGCCCTCTCGTGGTGGAATTCCTATACCCAGTCTGTGGGTATTGACACCGCTTACCTACTCCCTTGGGAGGACCTGAAGAAAATGCTCACTGATGAGTATTGCCCGTCCGAACAACTTCACAAGCTGGACGAAGAGTTCTGGAACTTAAAAGTACAAGGAACTGATATCGTCGGATACACCACCCGATTCCAACAACTTACTGTTCTTCGCCCAGCTATGGCAGGTACTGGGCCCGACAAGATTAAGAAATACATCCGCGGCCTCCCGGAACCTGTCCGGGGAAATGTCGCCTCATCAAACCAAACCACTCTTCACGGCGCCATTCGGTTGGCCCATGAACTTCTAGCCATGAACGAGGACCCAGAACCACCCACTCCATCCTCCAACAACAACAATAAAAGAAAATGGTCCGACAACCACAACAACCACCAAACCAAGAAACCTGAAACCATTAAAGCCTACACCTCCAATACTGATGACAAGGGAGCGTACAAGGGAACCAAGCCCTACTGCTCCAAGTGCCAACGACACCACTTTGGTTCGTGTCCCTGTAGCAAGTGTAAGAGATTTGGACACTTGGCTAAGGACTGTAGATCAAACACCACTGACACCAACACCTCGGCACCAAAGACTTGTTATGGGTGCAACGGAACGGGGCATTTCAAGAAAGACTGCCCGAAGCTGAACAACAACAACAACAGGAACAATAACAATGCTCGAGGAAGAGCTTTTGTACTGAAATCTGGGGAAGCCCGTCAAGACCCGAATGTGGTCACGGGTACGTTTCTTCTCAACAACTTGACTGCATCTGTATTATTCGATACTGGTGCTGATAAGAGCTTTATTTCCGACGAATTTTACCCACTTCTTGACATTACATCTATTGCCTTAGATTCTAAGTACACAATAGAATTGGCAAACGGAAAACTTATTGAGGCCGACAGTGTGATACCTAATTGCACTCTAAATTTAGCTAACGAGCTCTTTTCCATTGACTTGATACCTGTCGAAATCGGCAGCTTTGACATCATCGTCGGTATGGATTGGTTGTCCAAGCACCGAGCCGAAATCGTTTGTTTCGAGAAGATTGTACGCATTCCTCTCGTCACCGGTGGAACTTTGAGCATACAAGGGGAGACCGGTGGGACGAGGATAAATATCATTTCTTGCATGAAAACCCGAAAATACTTGAGAAAAGGGTACCAGGCAATCCTCGCACACGTTATGGAGAAAAAGTCAGTGGAGAAGCGACTTGAGGATGTGCCTATTGTTCGAGACTTCCCGGAAGTCTTTCCTGAAGACTTGCCTGGTCTACCGCCAACTAGACAAGTCGAATTCTCTATTGATCTTGTGCCCGGCGCAGCACCTGTGGCACGAGCCCCTTACCGACTAGCCCCATCCGAACTTCAGGAGTTGTCTACTCAATTACAGGAACTCCTGGACAAGGGATTCATTCGACCAAGTTCCTCCCCTTGGGGAGCTCCGGTCCTGTTTGTGAAAAAGAAAGACGGTTCTTTCCGCATGTGCATCGACTACCGTGAACTCAACAAATTAACTGTCAAGAACCGTTACCCACTTCCTCGCATCGATGACCTGTTTGACCAACTCCAGGGGTCGAGTTTTTATTCAAAAATCGATCTACGGTCGGGTTATCACCAACTCCGAGTTCGTGATGAAGATATTCCTAAGACAGCTTTCCGAACTCGCTATGGGCATTATGAATTCCAAGTGATGCCATTCGGCTTAACCAACGCACCGGCTGTGTTCATGGACCTTATGAATCGGGTGTGCAAACCTTACCTTGACAAGTTTGTTATCGTCTTCATCGATGACATCTTGATTTACTCGCGCACTGAACAAGAACAGGCGCAACACCTGAAAACCATCCTAGAGCTGCTCAAACACGAAGAGTTATACGCCAAATTCTCTAAGTGTGAGTTCTGGATGCAAACCGTTCAATTCCTTGGACACGTCATTGATAATCAAGGAATTCATGTCGATCCTTCGAAAATCGAGGCTATCAAATGTTGGCAAGCACCTACAACACCGACCGAGGTACGCCAATTCTTAGGACTCGCCGGATACTACAGGCGGTTCATTGAGAATTTTTCGAAAATAGCCCTACCTCTCACTGCACTGACTCAAAAAGAAAAGAAGTTCGATTGGACTGACAAACAGGAGTCGGCTTTTCAACTACTAAAACAAAAACTCTGCAGTGCACCTATCTTATCTTTACCCGAAGGCAACGATGACTTCGTGGTATACTGTGATGCTTCACACCTAGGTCTTGGTTGCGTGCTGATGCAACGAGACAAGGTCATCGCTTACGCCTCTCGACAACTCAAGGTCCACGAAAAGAATTACACAACTCATGACCTAGAGTTGGGGGCTGTTGTATTCGCTCTAAAAATCTGGAGACACTACTTATACGGTACCAAGTGTACAATCTTTACTGACCATAAAAGTCTCCAACATATCTTCGATCAAAAGGATCTCAACATGAGGCAACGTCGATGGGTCGAGTTGCTCACTGATTACGATTGCGAAATTCGCTATCATCAAGGTAAGGCGAATGTTGTCGCCGATGCCTTAAGCCGAAAAGAACGAGTGAAACCCCTTCGAGTCCGAGCACTTTCTATGACAATTCATAACGAACTTCCTGCTCAAATCCTTACCGCTCAACTTGAAGCACTCAACGATGAAAACTTGAAAAATGAAGCCTTGCGAGGCTTGGATAAACAATTCGAAATCAAACCCGATGGAACTCGATACTTCTCTAACCGGGTGTGGTTACCCAAATTCGGAAACTTGCGAGATTTGGTGATGGCTGAAGCTCACAAATCTCGATACTCTATACATCCTGGATCTGACAAGATGTATCATGACGTCAAAGGGGTGTATTGGTGGCCTAACATGAAAGCTGACATCGCCTTGTACGTCAGTAAATGCCTAACCTGTTCCAAAGTAAAGACCGAACACCAAAGACCCTCTGGGTTGCTTCAACAACCTGAAATTCCTCAATGGAAATGGGAACAGATTTCCATGGACTTCATTACCAAACTACCAAAAACTTCGAGTGGTTGCGATACCATTTGGGTGATCGTGGACCGTCTCACGAAATCTGCTCATTTTCTGGCCATCAAGGAAACCGACAAGATGGAGCGTCTGACTCGCATCTATGTCAAAGAAATCATCTCGCGACACGGTGTACCTATCTCGATCATCTCGGATAGGGACAGCCGTTTTACTTCTAACTTTTGGCAATCGCTACAGAAATCTCTTGGTACTCGTCTGGATATGAGTACTGCTTATCACCCGCAAACCGATGGCCAAAGCGAGCGAACTATTCAAACACTGGAGGATATGCTACGAGCCTGCGTAGTCGACTTCGGTACTTCTTGGGAAAATCATTTACCGTTGTGCGAGTTCGCGTACAACAACAGTTATCATACCAGCATAAAGGCTGCACCCTTTGAGGCACTTTACGGGCGTAAGTGCCGATCACCCATCTGTTGGACTGAGTTAGGAGATTCCCAACTCACGGGTCCAGAAATCATTCAAGAAACTACTGAGAAAATCGTTGGTATTCAAAACCGGCTGAAAGCCGCACGTGATCGTCAGAAAAGCTATGCTGACGTGAGACGCAAACACCTTGAGTTCCAGGTAGGAGACAAGGTACTTCTCAAAGTGGCACCGTGGAAAGGTGTTATTCGATTCGGGAAACGAGGCAAACTAAATCCTAGATACATCGGACCATTCGAAATCCTTGAAAGGATTGGTCCAGTGGCATATCGCCTGCAACTTCCTGCTGAACTTAGCAGCGTACACAACACATTCCACATTTCCAACTTGAAGAAATGTCTGTATGACGAGACGCTGATTATACCGCTCGACGAAATTCAAATCGATGATAAACTTCATTTTGTCGAGAAACCTATGGAAATCATGGACCGAGAGGTCAAGCAATTGAAACAGAGTCGTATTCCCATAGTAAAAGTCAGGTGGAATTCTAGGCGCGGCCCTGAGTTCACCTGGGAACGGGAAGACCAAATGCGACAGAAATACCCACATCTCTTCCCAGACAACGCACCGTCCGTGCACTCAGGCTAATTTCGGGACGAAATTTCTTTAACAAGGGGAGAATGTAACACCCGCGTAATTAGGATAATTAATTATGCTTAATTGTTTGTAACAAGTTGTAATTAGTATGTAATAGGACTAATTACAGGCTCTATTTGTATATATATAAGTTGATTTATATATATATGTGTGTATTTACGCGATTTGGATAAATCGTACGAATTAACCGGACGGAGTCCGACACAATTATTTTGACGTTGGTGACAGAAATTTACCTAAATAATGAGAACGTATTTTATTATATAAAATACACAGCGAACAAACATTAATTATAATATCGCGATGACATTTTAAATAATTTAACGAATACGTATTAAACGCGAGTTAAGAATTTTAATACTTCGACGAATGTTTTTTTATAATTAATTTCAAGGTATTTCATTAAAATATTCCCGTCACCTTTTAAAAATATAACTGCTTGATTTAACGTTTAAACGACGGAATAAACGAACACCGCGCGAGGCGCAGTGCGCAGACTGAAAATGGTGGAGGATATAACCTCCCACCAATTCCTTTTTCTTTCTTTATTTCATTTTCTCTCTCTCTCCTCTCTTCTCTTTTCTCTCAAATTTCATCACCAAAAATCTTACAAAACCGCAAAATAAACATACTAAACGACGCCGGATCATACCACCTTTTTGGAGAAAAACGTTCACCACTTCGCGATCTACAATCCTATCTTTCCGGAATTTCATTTCGGCAAATTGTAAGTTCCCGACAAAACCCGAAACTCTCCGTTTTTGCTCATTTTTACGTTTTTATGGTTTATATATGCTTAAAATGTCCAAAAATGGGTTGGGTAAAAGATTTGGACCAAACGGAAGTTTTTCGACCGATTTTCCGGCCACCATTGTCCGATCAGACCGCAACGTCGCAGAGACGACGGGCTACCTGCGACGTAGGCCACTACGTCGCAATACCCCTCGCAACGTCGCATATAGCGATGTCAGCCCTAACGTCGCATTAAGTGGCCAACGTCGCACTTAGCGACAACGACCCCTACGTCGCACAAATACTCAACGTCGCATATAGCGACGCCAGCCTTTACGTCGCATTAAATTGCGAAATCGCACATAGCGACGTCATGCTCAACGTCGCAGTCAGGATCTGCGACGTAGCACCTTACGTCGCATGCCTACGTCGCATGCTACGTCGCACAAAACAGAACTTTGAAAACTCAGATTTTCACTAAGTGTCGAATTTATACAACTTCAAATACTTATGTCATACGACTTAACAAACGTCATAGAACATACTTTCTATTACAGTTACACTAAATTGCGTTATAAATGATAAACTTTTAATATAACGAATCACCAACGGGCCGTATATCTTTTGATGCAAACGCGAACAAACCAACGTTTAAACACAACGGGTTGTATGGACAACTAGCCTAGATGGTCTTGCGAGACATCTACTTACTTAACCTTACGTGTTTAGGCATTTGAAGGTTACGGGTTCGGAGAACCTACGGTTGATACTACTTACTCGTTTATTGACATAAACGTACTTGCAAAGACTCAGGTGAGTCTTACAGCCCCACTTTTACTGTTTTATACTTTGGGGTGAGATACTTAGCAACTGTTTTACGCATGAACACAATGTACTGAACTGAAAACATTACTGAAAACATTACTGATTACAAACAAACGCATGAGTTACTTTTATCCACTGAAAGCCTCCTTATCGTAAGTTGTTAGTTATGGTCTTAAGCGCGAGTACTAGTAAATGGATCCATTTGGGACTGACAATCCCTGTCTGGGGTGGTAGCCCCACCACGTACTGATTTACACGTAGAAACAGACATATTAGTATTTGTTACATATGAGTGTGCGGATAGCACTCACGGGGGTACGTGATTTATTTCACACTACACCGTTAAGCTTCAACTTATGAGCTCATGGCACTGTACTGATAAACTGATTTACTTACTTTGCTTGATAGCAATACGGGTACATACTTGTGGTTCATTACATCTACTTATTACTAAACCTGTGAGATTCACCAACCTTTTTGGTTGACACTTTTTAGCTTTGTATCTCAGGTACACATACGGAGTAGGATCACTCCAGGATTACTAGCTAGAGTCGCATGATTTCCAAACTGCATTTAACGGAGATTCTTTGGCATTATCTTTTGTAACTACGATTATGTAATAGAATCTCCCGCTATACGCGTGGACTCTAGGGAACTACTTTTTGTATACGAAAACCTACGGTTTTCAAACGATTATTATTTATGAAACCTTTTCTAAACGTCTCATTTAGAGGTCGTTTACTATTAATCTTGTGCTTTGTATATTGATTAGTAACACCCAATGTATGCTTCCGCAACTCGTTAAACTTGGGGGTGTTACACCGAAGCTCAAGCTTTTCCAACAAATGACTCAAGAGTCGTAACCAAGTTCTTAAAACAACTATTCTGTCGGTTTGGAACTCCGCGAGCGATCATCAGCGATCGAGGCACGCACTTTTGCAATACTCAGTTTATGAAACTATTGCAACAATACGGTGTTACCCACAAGACCTCTACAGCCTATCAACCGCAGACGAGTGGGCAAGCAGAAATAACAAACCGGGCGCTGAAAAGAATTCTGGAACGAACAGTTGGTCAACACAAGGAGAGATGGGCAGATAAGCTAGATGATGCTTTATGGGCATTCCGGACAGCTTATAAAACGCCATTAGGAAAAAACCCATATAGGCTCGTTTATGGAAAGGCATGTCATCTCCCGATTGAACTTGAATATAAAGCTTACTAGGCGCTGAAGAACTGTAGCTTAGATCCTACAATAATGGGAACACACCGGAAAATGCAACTGAACGAGTTAGCAGAGTTAAGAGATCAGGCTTATGGAAGCTCCTACAAATTCAAGGAAAGAACCAAGTTACTTCACGATGCGAAGCTTCACCCCACACGGTTCAATCCAGGTGATAAAGTTCTACTCTTTAACTCACGATCTAAGAAGTGTTCTGGTAAATTCAAAACACGATGGAGCGGTCCATTCATAATCTCTAAAGTATTCCCTTATGGTGCCATCGAACTCGAGGCCCCAAACGGGAATTTCAAGGTAAACGGTCACCGTTTGAAACACTATGTAGAAGACTTTCCCTCAGCCGAGGAAGTCTATAACCACGAATCACCTTAATAGAATAGCAGGTATGAAAGAGTCAAGCTACGAGACTCGATAAACAAAGCGCTCTTGGGAGGCATCCCAAGCCTATCTTACATTTTCAGCATTGATTTTCTTTTTCTTTTGTGTTTAATCTAATCCATTTTTATGCAGTACCTCGCCTTATAAAAGGCTAATGATTATGATTAAACCATTGATGATGTGTCGTGAAAGGTCTTGTTTTATAATTTAGAAATGGAAATACCTAATATATACTTTTCACACAACCAGGCAAGAATACCTGATCGAATGTAAGTATAGACTTGGTAAGTCCGAGTCGATCACAGGGAACGGTGGTTATTTAATAAAAATAGAAAATACAAATTAACTAGGAAAGCAGTAAATCGGGGGCGTTTTAGTTCCGTGCGAACATATTAATTGAAATAATAAGTAAAACAATAAAAATACTTAAAGTAAAGAATAGATAGGAAATAATAGGAAGGAATAAGTAATTGTGTAATTGACTTTACTCAGATTCATATTTCCCGATTCATTGCATATTGATTAACTAATTGTGATTTCTTTTATATATCAATTTAGTCACTAATCAAAGATTCCAAATTGAATGTGAATTAGCCAACGGCTCAAGTCCAACTAATTCCTACAACTTAGGGTCCAACATTAAACATCAATCCAATGTCACAAGATGATCAGTCTATTGTGTGCTTTTCCCTAAATCATGCATTAAACATTCACAACTCATTATAATTGACTCTAGTGGTATGAATCAACAATACCCAATAATTTCTCATTGTCTCATTCATTTTAAATTATATAATTATTACTTCTCAACCTATCAAACTCAATATATCTAGCAATGGTTAAAACCCTAAAAGCATTAACCATCAATAATTAATAACATCAAAGGAAATCAATCACATAAACATCATTAACCACGTTGAGCAATAATAATTACTAACTACCAATAAACAAGGTTCCACGAGTAATATAATCATTTTCAATTAAATAACTTATTCAATACGCAACTACAATCGTTCAATAATCATAATCCGAGTTTAATCAATTACATAACTACTTCAAATATTCAATTCATCATCAAATAAGTAAAACTCAGATCATTCAAGTTCAAATTCATAAATGAAACTGAAATAATACGAGTAATTACTTTTATAATTCATGGTTTTTACTTTTATAATTGCATTCTTAACTGGTTTTTTCTTTTATAATTTTTCATACTCTAAAACTATTTTTTTGAACTCTATAATTCATGGAATTTTTCTCATCTGGATACACCACTGAAAACCAAATAATAGAAGATCCAGATCCAGAGTTCATTAACTTAGATGAGGGTGGAAATGTGGATTTATATAACCAAGTTGCAGGTATTTTTGCACATCAAGCTGGACAGGAGATTGACAACTTGCAGGAACAGTTGATCAATCCAAATGAGTATGAAAACTTACAAGAACAGTTGGTTCAATTGAATCAATCAAACTGTGAGTTGATGATGCGGTGCAGAGATATTGAAACAACTTGAAGGATTGCTAAGCGTAGCATTCCTACTCAGATAAAGGATAGAATGGTTTACTGGAAGAGGAAGGTTAAAAGGGTCAAACAGAAGGCGAAAGCATGGATTATACGAAAGTGTAGTTCATCTGCTGAAGTGTCTAATGTTTCTGGATTTCGAGATACTCTTCATGATCGTTACTATCCACAAGAAATGACGTTTCCAGATGTTGATAATCTGGATTTTTAAGTACTTTAATTTTTCTTTTATTGGTTAAAAATAAATAAATAAATTTACCACTGCTTTTTTTATTTAATACTGTTAGATAAAAGTACTGTTTGTATTAATTTAGCACTGCCTTGGTCAGTTAGTACTGCTTATAAAAGTTAGTACTGCTAGCTTTATTTAATATTAGAAAGTCATGCGTTTGAAACTAAGTGTTTAGTTAACCACTGTTAGTTTTAATACTCAGTTAACACTGGTAGTATTATTTTTGGTCAGTTTCCACTGTTTATGTTAACATTCGGGATCTGTTCAAAATTAGGGTTTACCACTGCCCTAATTCTAACAGTATATATGGCTCAACACTTATGCTTTTTCATTACGTTCTCAAAATTACACATACCAACCACTGCGATCAGTCTTCAAAACCCATAACCATCTTCAATTTCACTTCGATCGATCACGTTCATTGATTTCCATGGCATCTACTTCATCGACTATTCAGTTACCAATCGGCAAAGAACATAACATGATAGCATACTTGATGAAACCTGCAGAAGCACATGACTACATTCAAATCATCGATTTTCTTCGTGCTTCACATATTTGCCATGCTCTTACTGTGGCACCCAGGAATTCACACGGCCACATCAATGATTTCTGGGTGAATGCAACGATTGAAGAGGAACAGTGGTTGAAACAAATTGTGTCTAAGGTCGCAGACACACGAGTTGTAGTTACAGAGGCAACCATTCGAGCCTCTTTACAGCTTAATGATGAGGCAGGTATAACCAATTTATTTGACTCTATTTTGTATGAAAATTTACAATTGATGGGTTATAAGGGTACTTATGATACGTTTACTTTTCAAAAAACCCTCTTTTCTCATCAATGGAAGTTTTTAATACATACAATTATACACTGCCTTTCATCAAAGAGATCATCCTTTGGACAGTTTAGCAGTAACATTGCCTATGCACTTGTTTGCTTATCTACTGGTCAAAGGTTCAATTTTTCAAATCTGATATTTTCTGGGATGCTAAGAAACATTGAACAGCCTAAAATAAAGTTTTTGATGTATCCACGTTTTGTGCAGTTGTTTTTAAATGAACAAATTACTGATTTGCCTGCACAGGATAAAATCATAGGTATTTTCTCTTTAAAACCAAAAGTTTTTGCTAATATGAAGAGAGATACTAAGTTTTCAGGGAAGGTAACAGCATTGTTTCCTGCAATGCTTCCTGCACTTTCCACCACTGCCTGAGTAACACCAAATGAAGCTGAACCAGCTACTGAGAGAGTGGAAATACCCACGACTTCTCAACCCACAGTAGCTGGGGGTACAAAGAGAAAACAAGGGACCAATAAGCCAACCTCCACTAAAGCCAAAAAGGCTACAACACAGGCATCTGAGGCTGCTGCTGCTCAGATGTCTCAGCCACACGATTTACCACAGCAGATGGTCCATAAGAAGGGGGTGACCATTCTGAAAGGGCTACTTCTACTGTTTCTAGCCCACTGGCAGAACATGATAGAAGTAACATTGATAAGACCTAATCATAGGGAACACCAGGACATGATTCTACTCCTGTAGATGATCTTGGTGGTCTCAGTACCAAGAATCAAGGGGACTTTGATGATCATGCTAGGCATGAGTCAGAGTTTAATACTGTCAATGATTCACCAAGGGATTCACATCCTGAAGGTGATGAGACTAGAAGTAACTTAGAATTGACGAAAATGTTGGATTACTTTTGGAATAAGTTTATTCAAGAAAGAAGGAAAAATAAAGGCAAGAATGTAATTATTGAGAAATTACAGCTGAAGGTTGACAACTTGGAGAAATTGGTGATCAAGTGTCTGAAAGAGGGCAAGAGATACATCATCAGGGAGGTATATGGTGATGAAAATACTTTCAAAAAGGGGAGAATGTATGGACAAATGATAAAGGTGTGGAGAAAGATGCTGAACAGAAGACAAATGATAAAGGTGTGGAGAAAGATGCTGAACAGAATGATAATGACAAGGTGAGACCTAAAGAAAAAGTTGATGATGATGATGATGATGATGATGATGATGATGATGATGATGATGATGATGATGAAGTGGATGAGGAGATAGAAATGGAAACTGGTGATGCAAATGATAATGTTGAAGTAAATGAACCAGTTGATGGGGTTGATCAAAGAATTGATGATGAAGATGATGAATTTGTTCACAGTCCACCTACACCACCAATGGATGATGTACCTGTTGATGATGATACTGAGTCTATACATACATTAGTGATTGATTCTGTGGCAGAGACTGTAAAGGTTGATTTGAATGAAAAAACTGAGGAGGTAGAGTTTGGTGATAATGGAGAAGATGTAAATAAGCCTGAGATTAATGCTGAGAAAGAATAGACAGGTCATTCTAGCAGAAAGAAATCAGTACCTGTACATATTACAAAACAAAATGGAACAGGAAAGAAGGTTGATACAACAAAGAAAACATCTGCAAGGTCAGTTTTACCACCGGTTACAATTAGAGAACCTACAACTGCACCTGTATTCTCAAGGCCTGATCAACCAAAGATAGATCCAAAGGACAAAGGTAAGGGAGAGTTGGTAGAAGAACCTAAAAAGAAAACAAAACCAGTTCCAGCTGCTGCAACTGTTAATGATGATGAGTATGCTAGAAGGTTACAAGCAGAGTTGGATGCTGCTGCATTAAGAGTAGGATTGATAAAAGTTGAGGTTGCACCTGGTGAATGGGTAATGATGACAAGAGAACATGTAGCAGAGTGGGATGAGAAGAGTCTGAAGGAACAAAAAAAAAGATGACATTGAGTTCCTGGTAAATCAGGTGAAAAGAAAGAAGGCAGAGGATGCAAGGTTAAAAAGGGCATTAAGACATCCAACCAAAGCTCAAATAAAGAAAAATTTGGTTGCAAAGCTTCAGGGTACTTTACCAAAACATAGACTACAGAGTATGTCAATTGAAGGTTTTCAAAGAATGTGGGATAGTGACACATTTACCAATCCTGATGTTAGGGAAAGAAAGGAGAAGGCAGAAAAGGAAAAGAAAAAGGAAAGAAACAGGAAGAAAAGAAGGAAAAGGAACAGAAAGAAAGAGAAGAAAGAGAGAGAAGGATGAAGGAAGAGAAAGAACATAGAAAAAGAGAATTTGATTAGTTTCCTAACCTAAAAAGAAATGTTGATGAGTTGCAAAGTTTTATTCTGCTACAGCCAGTGGAAACAGAGGTAAGTAATGTTGATTTGCCTGGAATTATTGACTGGTCTGTTAAAAAGTTTATTACTCCAGTCAAAATATATAAAATCAAGGTTGAAAGAGCAGATGGGAATGCATCTTGGTGGAGATCATTCAGGGATCTGGTGAAAATAATTAGTAGAGTTGATGTTGTGAGAATGTATGAGATTGGTATGGAAAAGAATTTGGACTCAAAGCAGTTTGATAGTACAGTTGAGAAATGTTAGTCCCTGTTTAACTTAATAAACAATCGTATATAATAAGCCTTGAATGTATTATTGAGAAGTTGCGGAATCACACTCAATAATATTAAGAAGATCAACGAATATAAATTAATATAAGAAAACACAATAATATACCGAAAGCTTCAATCTTATTAATGATATAAGACGAATACACTTAATGTATTAGGGTTACAGAAAACCTTGAAGCTGCGCAAAACCTTAACCTATCTAGGTCTAAAGGATCTCTATTTATAACACATAGAGTCCTATACAATCTCCTACGAATATGGAATAAAATAACTTCCATAACCGACTCATACTTATCACAAAATCATAAACAGTTGTAACTACCATTCTGAAATAAACAGTTGTGACTATTACACATTCAGTGGTAACTGTTTCAATTGTAATATAAGACTAAGTACAAATATATAATCAGTGTTAACTGCTACATATATAACTAACAGTTACAGATACATAAGCAGTTTTAACTACTTACAAACACATAACTATCAGTTGAAATCTATCTTCAATCAGTTGTAACACTTGTCTTCTCTTCAGATTTCTTCTATCAGTTGTAGCCTTGTAAAGACAGTTGTAACCTTCAACATAAACAGTTTTAAACACTTGTACTCTTTGTCTTCTCATCAACAACAACTTCAACCCAGAAACAGTTTTGACTCAACAATCTCCCCCTAAACTTAGTCTGTCCTCCACATCATTAAGTTTCTTCTAATCCTCCATTATGATCTTTACAAAATTCTTTCAAAACTGTCAGTCTTTTCTTCTCTTCCTTCTATCTATCTCCTCATTTTTATAAATCTGATTCAGCACCATATAAACCAATTCCAGAGCTACATCATCTAAAACAGCAGCTTGTAACCTTGCATTTCTCATGCTCATCAAAAATCTCATATTTATATCATAAAATCTATCTATCAACATCCACATAAACACTGCATCATCCATAACAATCTGATGTACTCCTGGTTTGGCATGATAAATCCAATTCCTGACCTTGCTGAAAGTACTAAATTGACATGGAAACTCTTCTGGTTCAAACATAGTTTTAATCCAATGCCATGTAACCTTTTCAACCAGATTATCAAACTTCTTTGAATCCAAATCCTTTTCCATCCCAATCTCATATATTCTAACCAAATCAGTTCTACTAATCCTCTTTATCAAATCCCTAAAAGATCTCCACCAAGATACATTTTCATCTGCTCTTTCAATTTTAATCTTGTGAATCTTAACAGGATTAACAAACTGTTCAATGGACCAATCAATAATTCCAGGCAAATCAACATTAATTACCTCTGATTCCACTGGTTGTAACAAAATAAATTCCTTCAATTCATCAACATTCCTTTCTCTATCAGGAATTTCATCCAATTCTCTTTTCTTTCTCTCTATTTCTTCTTTCTTTCTTTTCTCAGCTTTTTCTTTTTCTTTCTTTTCCTGTTCTTCCTTTTCTTTTGATTTCTTTTCTCTTTCAGCCTTTTTCTTTTCTTTTTCAACTTCTTTCTTTTCTTTCTCTTTCCTCTCAATCACTTCAGGATTCATATCATCTTTATCCCACAACTCTGCAATCTCTCCAAACTCATCTGCTTCAAAGCATTCATAGGAATATATCCACCTTTTAACTTTGCAATCAAACTCTTCCTCATCTGAGCTTTAGTAGGTGGTTTAGCTGCATTTTTCTTTCTTGCCTCTTCTGCTTTCTTCTTCTTGATTTGATCAACAAGATACTCAATATCATCCTGCTTTTGCTCTCTCAACAAATACTCATCCCATTCTGCCACTTGTTCCTTTGTCATTTTAACAAATTTACCTGGCTCAATCTCAACATCAATCAAGTCCTCTGCATTGATCTCAGCATGTAATCTTTGTGCATATTCTGGATCATGAGCAGTTACATCAGCTGGCACTGGTTTTTGCTTTTTCTTCTTTGGTTCTTCTACCAGCTTTCCCTTTCCTTTATCTTTTGGATCAATCTTTGGCAAATCTTTCTTTTGATGAACAGGAGCTGCAGCAGGTTCTCTGATAGTAAATCCAGGTAAAGATGGTTGTGTAGATTTTTTCTATGGTGTTTCAACCTTCTTCCCTGTTCCTGTCATCGTAGCAGTTTTAACTGGAATGCTCTTTTTTCTAGTTTTTTCAACTTGTTGTTGAGCATCAGTCTTTTCTTTTTCCACTGCTATCTCTGGTTTATTAACCTCATCACCATCATCATCATCAATATTTAGCTCCTCAGTCTTAGCACCCATATCAACCTCTGCAGTTTGATCCACTGAACCAATAACCTCAGTATGTTCAGATACATTATCATCTGCCTCTGGTTCATTCATTTCTGTTTCCACTGATTCATTTACTGGTTCATTCATCTCTGGCTCTGTTGGTGGTGTTGGAGGTGTATGTACAAACTCATCATCCTCTGGTTGTTCCATCTCTATTTCTTCATCAACCTTCTCATCATCATCCACAACCTTATCACCCATATTTACCTTATCACCCATGTTTGTCCAAACCTTCTCCCCCTTTTTGAAAGCATTTTGTTGAAACTGATAAGCATCCTCAGGTTCAGAAGTATCATGAACCACATACTTTCTTCCTTTCTTCAAACAATCAATTACAATCTTCTCTAACTGCTGCACTCTCCTCTGCAATTGAGCCACAATCTCATCCTTAGCTCTATTCTTTTTCCTCTCCTTAACAAAGTTTGACCAGACATAGTCAATCATAGCCATCAATTCTGAGTTAGTTCTAGCCTCAACACCTTCAGGATGTGAAACCTTTGGTGAATCATTGACATTATCAAACTCTGACTCATGCCTAGCATGATCATCAAAGTCCCCTTGATTCTTGGTACTGGGACCACTAGGATCATCTACAGGTGTAGAATCATGTCCAGGTGTTGCCTCTGATTGGGTCTTATTTATGTTACTTCTGTCCTGCTCTGCCAGTGGGCTAGAAGCAGTAGAAGCAGCCCTCTCAGAATGGTCACCCCTCTCCTTATGGACCACATGTTGTTCTGGACCACTGTCCATTGACTGAGATGACTGAGCAACATGATCCTCAGACATCTGTGTTCTAGCCTTTTTGGCTCTAGAAGATTTAGCTGTTTTGGTCCCTTGTTTTCTTTTAATACCCCCAGCTACTGTGGGTTGAGAAGTGGTGGGTGGAACCATTCTCTCAGTAGCTGGTTCAGCTTCAGTTGGTTGTACTGACGCTGTGGTGGAAGGTGCAGGAAGCATAGTAGAAAATAATGTTGTAACCTTCCCAGAAAATTTAGTATCTCTCTTCATATTTACAAAAACTTTTGGTTTAAAAGAGACAATACCAATAACTTTATCAAGTGCAGTTAAATTAGGAATTTGTTCATTTAAGAACAACTGCACAAATCGTGGATACATCAAAAATTTAATCTTTGGTTGCTCAATGTTCCTAAGAATACCAGAAAATATCATATTTGAAAAATTGAATTTCTGACCAGTTGCAAGACAAGCAATTGCATAAGCAATGTTGCTTCCAAACTGTTCAAAAGATGATCTTTTAGATGATAAACAGTGTAAAATTGTATGAATCAAAAATCTCCAATGTTGAGAAAATAAAGTTTTCTTAAAAGTAAAAACTTCAAAAGAACCCTCATAACCCATCAAGCGTAGAGTATCATACATAACAGAATCATCTAAAGAGGTTATACCTGCCTCATCATCTAGTTGTAATGAAGCTCTAACAGTAGCTTCAGTAACTACAACTCGTGTATCCATGACTTTTGAAACAATCCGTTTAATACCCTGTTCCTCTTCAATCGTAGCAATCACCTAGAAATTGTTGACATGTTCATGAAATATCCTGGGTGCCACAGTAAGAGCATGACGAATATGTGAAGCACGAAGAAAATCAATGATTTCCACTTACTCGTTTGCCTCTGCAGGTTTCATCAAGAATGCGATCATATTATGATCTTTCCCAATCGGTAATTGAACAGTAGATGAAGTAGATGCCATGATGATAAATCACTAATTCGAAGAGAAACGAAGATGATGTATAGAAGATATGAGACTTAGCGTAGTGGTTTGTATGTGTAATTTGGAAAGCGTAATGAAAAACCCTAAGTGTTGAGAGTTAAATACTGAAATTAAATCAGTTGTAAACCCTAATTTGATCAGATCCCCAATTATAACTAAAATAGTGTAAATTAAGAAAAATAACACGTTCAGTGGTAATTGTGAGAATTAAGCATCAGTGGTAATCAACACTTGGTTTTTCAAATGCATCATTTACATAATAAAGCTAGCAGTGCTCACTTGTACAATCAGTACCAACCGACCAAGGCAGTGCTAACTTAATACAAGTAGTACTTAAGATCTAGCAGTATCATATAAACAAAGCGTACCAAGGCAGTATTTTTTTTTTTTTATCACAAGCTAAACTCCAACAAGCAGTAAAACGCCAAAGTATACACCTGCAGTGATTAGATTCCAAAACATAGCAATATAACCTGCAGTGTTAATACAAACAAAAATACAAGTATACAGTGTTAATCATACAAAAACAGTGGTGAAGTGATTATTACCACTGTTTATATTTAAAGTAATAAACAGTGATAACTATACATAATACACACTGTCAGTGTTTAATTAACAAATCAGTATTAACCCAAATTGAAGCACAGTAAATATTATTCACAGAAAGCAGTGATAAGAAAAATACTTAAGACAAATTAATCATTCCAATACTAGTAACCAAGAATGTGAATCTGCCTACATCAAAAGCTTTAGTAAACAAATCAGCAAACTGATTATCAGTATGGACTTTCAAAATTTGAATAAGTCTTTTCTCATTACAGTCTCTAATGAAATGATATCTAATTTCATTGTGCTTTGTTTTAGAATGTTTAACTGGGTTATTAAATAGTACTGATTGCAGAACTGTTATCAATAAAAATAGGAGTATTAAGAAAGGTAAAACCGTAATCTAACATCTGATTTTGAATCCATAGCACTTGTGCACAGCAACTTGCAGCTGCTACGTATTCTGCCTCTGCTATAGATGTAGATACAGTGGTTTGTTTCTTGCATTGCCATGAAACCAATCTATCTCCCAAAAATTGACAACCTCCTGAAGTAGATTTCCTGTCCAGATTAGCTCCTCCATAATCACTATCTGTATATGCTATCAGATCAAAAGAAGTAAACTTTGGATACCAAAGGCCCAATTTTGATTGACCCTTTAAATATCTAAATATTCTTTTGACTGCAAGAAGATGTGATAGTTTAGGATTAGCTTGAAATCTTGCACATAAGCACACTGCAAACATGATGTCAGGCCTTGATGAAGTGAGATACATAAGGGACCCGATCATTGATATGTAAAGATGTTCATCGACATTCTCCCCCTCAAGATCTGCATGTAATTTCTTGTTTGTTTCCACTGGTGTGCTTGCAACCTTTGCATCTTTGTATCCAAACCGATCCAGTATATCATTAACATACTTACTTTGATGAATAAAGATTCCTTCCTTCTGCTGCTTCACTTGCAGCCCCAAGAAAAATGTTAATTCCCCCATGGAGCTCATCTTGAACTTCTCATGCATCAGTGATTCAAACTCCTTGCAAAGACTATCCTTTGTTGAACCAAAAATGATATCATCTACATAGACTTGAACTAGTAGTATATCATCCTTAATCCTTTTAGTGAACAAAGTTTTATCTATTGCACCCCTTTTGAATCCATTCTGCAACAGATAATCTGAAAAAGTATCATACCAAGCTCTGGGTGCTTGATTTAGTCCATAAAGAGTTTTTTCAAGTTTGAAAACTTTATCAGGAAACTTGGAATCTTCAAACCCTGGTGGTTGGCATACATAAACCTCTTCCTGTATAGTGCCATACAGAAAAGCACTCTTAACATCCATCTGATACACAATAAATCCCTTGAATGAAGCATAAGCCAAAAACAATCTGATTGCCTCTATTCTTGCAACAGGTGCAAAAACTTCATCATAATCAATTCCCTCTTCTTGTGAATATCCGTGTGCAACCAATCTTGCCTTGTTTTTGATCACTATACCTCTTTCATCTTTCTTGTTTTTGAAAATCCATTTAGTACCAATTGCCCTCTTCCCTTTGGGCAAATCAACCAATGTCCAGACTTCTTGAATCTTAAACTGAAGCAATTCCTCTTGCATAGCTTCAATCCAACTAGGATCTCTCAAAGCTTCAGTAACTTTCTTTGGTTCTGTTTGAGACAGAAAACAAGCAAACAAAGAAGTATTAACTGCTTCTGTATCAAGATTTACTTCATCCTCATTTGCTGAAGCTTCAAACACCTGACTTTGATTTCTTGTTTTAACAACAGATTCAATATCTCCTATTACATTCTCAAGTGGATGATCTTTATGAGTAATGTATTTAGATGCTGCTGTTTCTTGTATCTCCACCACCAAGTTGGTATAATTTCCTTCTTGTCCAGACTCACTACTTGACACTTCTTTTGAAATTCTCTTTGACAAAGGAGTAGAGCTCATCAAATGTAAATAATTCAATTATTCCTGCTCCTTGTCAATTTGCTTTGTTGGTGTCTGATCAACATGCACATCTACCTTTGAATACTTCTGTGCTGGACTCATATCACTGTCTTCTTCACTGTCTTCCATAACTGGTCTATCAGAATCATCAACATGAGTAAATGATGTTTCATCTGATTTTTCTGATTCCAAATTCTGTGGGATCAGGAGACCAAATTGGAAACAAAATGTATTCCAATGAATCATTCTTCTTTCCAGCTGGTATTCCTGAGTCTGATCTTCCTTCTCCAGCACCTGTTCCTGTATTTGTGCCTGCACTAGAATCCACATTTGTATATCTAAAAGCAGTATTGAGTGCATCAATATCAAACAGTGATTCATGACCTTTTCCATCAGGATTAAAAGTGTTTTCATTAAAAGTGATGTTCATTGATTCTTCTATGATCCTGGTCCTTTGATTGAATACCCTATAAGCTTTACTTTGAATAGAGTAGCCAACAAATATCCCCTAATCTGCCTTACTCTCAAACTTTCCTAAGTGATCTTTGGTATTTAAGATTGTACAAGGACACCCAAAGATTTTAAGAAACTAACCAATGGCTTTTTCTTAAATAACAGTTCATATGGTGTCTTGTTATGAGGCTTAACAATTAATACCCTATTCTGAACATAACAAGTTGTGCTAACTGCCTCTGCCCAAAGGACATAGGTAGCTTTGCATCAGATAGCATGGTTCTAGCAGCCTCAATCAGTGTCCTATTCCTCCTTTCAGCCACTCCATTTTGTTGAGGAGTTCTAGGTGCACTAAATTCTCTCTTAATACCTTTAACTTCACAGAATTTATCCATCTCATGATTTTTAAATTCTGTTCCATTATCACTTCTGATGATCTTTACTCTTTTATCCAATTGATTTTCCATCTTAGTTATAAATGATATAAGTATTTCACCTGTCTCATCCTCTGTCCTAAGAAAGAAAACCCATGTAAATCTAGTGTAATCATCAATAATGACAAGGCAGTAAGATCTTTTCCCCATACTACTTATACTGGTTGGTCCAAATAAGTCCATATGCAATAAGTGTAGGGGTGTGCAGTTTGTATTCACAGTTTTGGACTTAAATGAGGATTTGTGTTGCTTTCCCTTTTGACAAGAAACACAATGATCATCACATGAATAGACCTTTTCAGGAAAACCTCTAACAAGTTTGTTTTTGACAAGTTTATTAATGGTTTTGAAATTCATGTGACACATCCTCCTATGCCACAGTTCAGATTCATTCACACTTGCTTTAGAAATAAGACAGTTTAAATCAGGTTGAGGTGTCATATTTGCTAAGTCACACTTATATACATTATCTTGCCTTGGAATTCTCATTAAAATCATGTTTTCAGGTATTTTGAATTCCTTGGACAAGATAAGGCATTCAGTGTCAGTAAAATGAACTGGGTTCTTTTTATCTGTGATTTGACTCACACTTAGCAAATTATACCTCAGTTGTTCCACAAAATAAACATTATCAAAACTTAGCTTTTCACTCTGAACTGTCCCTTTGCCTGTGATCTTGCCTCCTTTTGGATTGCTTCCAAAAGCTACATATCCACCATCAAAAGATTTGAAATCCTGTAGCTTTCCTTTGTCTCCAGTCATGTGCCTTGAGCATCCACTATCAATATGCCATAAGCTCTTTGGCTTGCCATGCACAAACAGTCAAAAAGAGAATTAATTTCTCTTGGGAACCCAAACCAATTTGGCTTTGGGTTTCCCATGTGCATTCACATACTCAACTTTCTTGAAGATTATTGATTGTGATGCACTGTTGGTATTTGGACCTGTTAATTTATCAGACTTAATAGGTGTCCAAATCCAACTTATTTTAGACTTAACAGTGGTTTTTGGCTTAACAGTTTTAACTGTTTTACCAAATGAAGAGTCAGTGTTAGTTTTATTAACACTGTTTTTGTATTTTTGTTACCACTGTTTTTGTCTTTTTACTTTCGGCTAAATTTGTTATTACCGCTGCAGTAGATTTATCTGTAACAGTGTTTAACATGTTAGCCTTTGAGTTTATCTTCTGAACTATGGCAGTATGATTAACTTTTGATTGAAAGTTTTGTTTGTTAATCATATTTGCTTTTGTCCATGACTGTTTTCTAATCCTTTGAACATTCTCAGGATTATGATAACAGTCATATAGAAGATGACCTATTTTTCCACATATAAAGCAAGTCTTTTCTTTTATCACAGTAACATTATTACCCAGTCTTTGTGAAATCATTTGATTCCAGTTTCTTTGATTACCTCTGGGTTTTTGATTTTGAAAATTCTGTGAAAAAGAAGTACTTGCTTTACATTTACAATTAACACAGTTATTCACATCAGATTTAACAACAGGTTTAGTAACTGAATTAACTGTATTACTAACATATCCTAACCCATGTTTAGATTTGTTAGTGTTCAAACTCACATTCTCTAAGGCCAGTTTAGCCTTTTCCTTAAACATTTTCTTACCCTCTTCTAGTTTATCAGACTTAAGCTCAGAAACTAGACCTGTAATTACTCTCTTCACATTCTCACATGTTGACTTAGACTTAGATGATTCAGATTTTACACTTTTCTCACTAACAGATGTCCTATCACTCTGATCATCTTTTTCAGTCCAATCACTAACTTCACCTTCAACAAACAACTCATCATCAGATAAACTTTTAATTGGATCAGCTTTTTTAACCTCATCTGTCATTCCTCTTTTAAGTGAAATGATATCAATTTCACTTTTAGGAGGAAAGTAGGTGTGATTATAAGGTGGTGGTACATTGTTGTACCCTAATCCAGTCTTAATTTTATCATGAATCTGTGAATCAATAAGTTTATTGACACTCTTAGAAGCATATTCTAATTTATTTACATCAAGTCTTATGCTATCTCTTTCACATGTGACCTCAGTAAGTTTCTTAGACAACAACTCGACTTTATCTTTAAAAGTGTCTCTCTCCCACCTAGCATATTCAATGTCATATTTAAACTGTGTTGCATTGACTTCATATGCCTTTAATTTATTTTCCAGATTTTCAATGACTGCTACGGTGTGTTTACTTTTGATTTCCCATTGTTTTAGTTCCTCACACACTTTTATATTATGATCCCTGTAATGTTTAACAGTTTGTTTACAAACAGCAGAACATAATTTATTTTGTACCTCAGTAGGAACTTCTGACTTTTTGTCAGATTCTGCAATGGCCATGAGACATTGATTCTTCACAACATGTTCTTCTTAATCACTCCAGTCCCATCCACAGCCATCCATAGAAACCAATGCATTTGCTGAAGCACCCTGAATTGGAATGTTTCTAGTTTGAGTTCCATTGCTTCCAGCTCTCTGACCATTACCATTCTGCTCTTGCCTAGGGTTTATGCATTCTCTAGCAAAGTGTCCCATCTTGTGACTGTTGAAACACTCAATCTTGCTCTTATCAAACCAATTTGCATCATTCCTCTTGTATGCAAAGTTGTTCCTACCAGTCCTCTGCATGAACCTTTTTGCTCTCTGAGTGATTAAGACAATTTGCCACTTAATGTCCATCTCCTCTAGATCATCACCATCAAATTGTTCCAAATCTTCATTAGTAAGTGAAGAATTCACATTGCTTGCAAAGAAAGATTCTAATATCTGATCATTAGAACTGTTAGATGATGATCCTGCTCCTCTTGAAACATAAGTAGAACCCATTTGACTTGACTCTGCTTTTGTTCCAGCCATAGACATAAAAGCAGCATTGTGACTATACCCAGATGCTTGCTTCTTACTTTCCACCTCAGACTCAAAGTTCCTCAGATCATTGTATATATCCTCTAATTCCTTGACCTCAATATCTGAACTCTGCCTCAATCCAACAGTGTAGATTGTCCATTCATCACCTAATGATCTTAAGAACTTTCTGTTAAGATCTTCTTTGTCAATCTTAACCTTGTGATTTTCCAATTCTCCAACTAATTTAGTAAACCTATCAAAGGTTTGAGTTAGAGTTTCAGTTTTCACATGGCTAAAATTCTCAAATTGTTGCTTTAACAGAGATCTTTTATTCTTTTTGGTGTTATCATTACCACCAAACCTCTTCTCAATTGCCTCCATTAGTACCTTGGGATCCTCACAAGAATCAAATCTACTCTGATGCTCATTAGGTATGGATAGCAACAGTGTACTAAGAGCCTTGTACTCTGTAGATCTGATTTTTCTCTCTGCATCAGATGTTGGTGGTGGTCTCGGTTGCTTTACACCATCACCATCAAGTGTTACTGGTATACCATTAACAACAACTTCCCACATCTGATAATCTATGAGAAGCATGTATTGCCTGATTCTGACCTTCCATAGGTCAAACTCATCAGGTTTGAGCATTGGAATCTTTGTTGCTTGAATTCCTTCATTCCCTTCAGTAGCCATTGAAATCAAAACTTAATTTAATAACTAAACCTCAAACAATAATACGAATAATCCCAGATCTTCCTGTCTTCAAAGCTTCACAAGCTCTGATACCACTTTGTTAGTCCCTGTTTAACTTAATAAACAATCGTATATAATAAGCCTTGAATGTATTATTGAGAAGTTGCGGAATCACACTCAATAATATTAAGAAGATCAACGAATATAAATTAATATAAGAAAACACAATAATATATCGAAAGCTTCAATCTTATTAATGATATAAGACGAATACACTTAATGTATTAGGGTTACAGAAAACCTTGAAGCTGCGCAAAACCTTAACCTATCTAGGTCTAAAGGATCTCTATTTATAACACATAGAGTCCTATACAATCTCCTACGAATAAGGAATAAAATAACTTCCATAACCGACTCATACTTATCACAAAATCATAAACAGTTGTAACTACCATTCTAAAATAAACAGTTGTGACTATTACACATTCAGTGGTAACTATTTCAATTGTAATATAAGACTAAGTATGTAACACCCTCAAATTTCGGTTTGCGGAAGCTGTCGGGTCGGGTGTTACTAAATCAAATATCAGAGCATAAGATACATAATGAACGACTCTAAATGAGACGTTTGAAAATAATTATACATTTCTCAAAATAGAACGTTTACAACGTTATGAGTTTGACAGTGAATTCCAAATACATAATTTGATAATACAAAAGTAAATGCAGAGTTGTCCCAAACGTTTGAAATCATGAGACTCGAGCTAGCATAATCTTGAAGTAATCCTAATCCTGCTGGGCACCTGAGAACACATGCTAAAACAGGTCAGCTATAAAGCTGGTGAGTTCATAGGATTGTAAGTTAAAATCATGATGTAATAAAACCTCGTATGTTTTGAAAAGTAGTTTCAAATTCTGTCATTTTGATGCGTTTTATATTGAAGTTTTGCAACACCAAATGTGTACACGTCAAATCGAGGTATCTCATACCTAAGGGTTCGGGTCATATACCTAAGTACATATATACATGTATGGAAATTCATGCCTTGATACCTAACAGGTAGTAGTTGTGTCTAAAAACATGAGGCAATACATGCCTATAACCATTGAGTAGTAGTATGACCGCGTCATATGATAACAATTAACTGTAGTTCCGCAGAACTATATAGATTATGTGAAATATGGTGCATACAGCAACCATCTGATTGTAGACCCGCAGATCTATGATTAAAATTGTTTTGAGTATCCGTTTACCCAGTTAGTATACACTAACCCGGACGTGTTGTATCGAGCTAACGGCCCCGCGTGGAAACTCCACCGACCCGTTCTTCTTGTGAACCCCGAGTATAACTCGCTGATCCATTGATTGTATGTGAGTGTGGATCACGGCGCCTAAGCCCGTGCCACATCGAGTGTATCGCTTTACCGCGATATCGTACTTGTGCCCACTTTACCGTGGCATCGTTTTGTGCCCACTTTACCGTGGCATCGTCATGATAGCTAGTCATGAGTGAAAATGTGAGAGTGCCATTCTGGCGTTGTTTTTGCAAATAAGGTTTAAGTCAGAAGTACCATGACTGCCCGACTGAGTATATCGTATGATTGTATGTAGATGTTCATCAGGTGACACCCCCACACGGTTGGATTACATCCTGAGCCGGGGGACCATCCCTGGTTGGATTACATCCTGAGCCAGAGTCGTCACCAGTTGAGTTGTAGTGATATGAGGAATCTGTACTAGCGTGTGGTAATGTTGTATACTCCTAGCCTAAAGCTTAGCAAGTATATATATCGGGGTCTCAGGGAAATGTTCACTTAAGTCAATTTCCCGTTCTAGTGAAAGTGAAGTGTGTCGACAGTTTTAGTTCCTAAAGAATAACTAAAACTAGTAACAGTATAGATGTTGTCTAGTGTAAGTAGAACTAACTAGTTCTAATGTACTCAATGACATTGTCCCATGACAATATAGCAAAAAGGTTGTGATAACTACATCAGTTATGTGTTGATATTCGTTTTCCAATAATCTAACAGGGTACGATTGTAACCTATCTAGGTTAAGTATTGATATTGTTCTAAAACAATATTGCGGGTGTAATTCCTAAGTATTACACATTTCGTATTACATACAGTAATATAAATAGTTGTAACTTATAAATGATTGTTAATATGATTTGAAAACAGTAATTGAGCATGTGTTTCACCCCGAAAATAGTAAAACAGTTGAAAGAGTGGGGCTATGAAACTCACCTGAGGAGCTAGCGTCCTAATGTAACGAGTCGTGTCCAAGTATGATCTCCTAGTGTCCTAAACACGAGATATTTCGTATGTTTGTAAGTGAGGTTTGTTATTGATGTTTCGTAATAATAATTCATATTATTATTAGGTTCGAGTTTTCGTATACTTCATAAAGTATATTTGTTTTGAATGTAAGTCGTATCATATTTAAATTGTCATTTGAAAACGTTTTCCGACACTTAGAAAGATTTGGCAAATTTCTGTTTTCTGCGACATAACATGCGACACAAGGGTTGTGTCGCATGGTGCGACACAGAAGCTCTGCGACACAGTCGTTGTGTCGCATAATGCGTGTGATGCTAAATCAATAGCGACATAAGGGTTGTGTCGTATGGAAATACGATACAATGTGCGACATAGAGTACGACACAAGTGTTGTGTCGCATGGGTAGTTTATGCGACATAAGATACGACACAAATGGAATTATGCGACACAACATGCGACACAAGCGTTGTGTCGCATGGATGAACACCAGCCCAGAAACTCGCTGCTGTCGCGTTTTTCCGATCAAAATCGCAAATCTAACGTATTTTCAAGCTGTAAAATCATGTTTTCTTTGTTGTTTAGGTTATAACTAAGTTGTGTAAGCATTATTACACCCAAACATTACACCAAAATGATTAGATCTAAAGATTTAGAAATTTCTTACAATTGCGAATCGAGACCAAACGAGGAAGAAAACGATGATGTTGCCTTTGTAAATGTTGTTCCTCTCGTGATGATGATTCCGAAAATGTAAATTTTCGTGGGTCGATTTGAAGATCCGAAATTGAGTAAAATTTTTAGAGAGAGTTTTAGGTGAGGTGTGTGAAATGAAATGAAAGAAATGAAAGAATGAAGGAGGGGTTTGGGGGGTTGGGTGGCTGATCCAAAGAGGTGGGGAGGAGTTTCCCCCCACTTCGTTCCTATTTTGCAGTGTAAAATACCCGTATTTTGTACCCGAATAATATATATAAATTTAATATTTTTAAATTTCTATTTCCGTTCTTCCGGTTAATAATTAATTAAATCAAAATTTGTTTTACTCAATTTAAAATATAACGTGACTTCAATTGGATTTATTTGTGATTATTAAATAATCATTATTCATTATATAAAAATGTAAAGTTTTCGCTCGTTGAGTTATAATTGTATATAATAATACGATTATAAAAAGTTTAAATTGGATGAGGATTTTGACTTTTTGACCAGGTGTTACATTCTCCCCCTGTTAAGAAAATTTCGTCCCGAAATTTAAAGTGATGTCGTGGTCGCGTGGAGTCTGGGGAGCAATGCACGTACGAGAGATTTATCGAGTAAATATTAGACATATCATGTCTTATAATGGAGTTGAATAGCAGTCAATCCATGACTGTGTCGCGAATTATCGTTGTAGTCCTATTCTGACTGTATTGTTTGTTTGGAGTATGATTATTTTGCGACTGCTAGGTAACCGTTTACGGCATAGTCCATTCGGGACTAGATAGTTGTCACATAGTGACCGTCTTGTAAATCGTTATATCAGGGCTGAGCGATTTATCGTTGGTTCGATTAGTCTATTGAAAGTAAACATTGAGTTTGGTTAGTGAGCGTTCTATCGATTGGTCTGCTGAAAGCAAACTTCGAGTTTTATGTGGGCCTATGTCAACTAGCCCTATGGTGCACCTAGCATTAAATCGAATAAATTGATATCGGAAATGAAAAGTACACATTCAGTGTAAACCAGAATTGAAGGGTTATGATTTGCGAGGGAGGTTGTACTTACATTATTGTTGGAAAGTGGTATGGTTCACTCGGAACCGATTTGTTGAAGCTTACGCTTCCGTTTTGGGCAATCCTGCTTATAGTGTCCAGGTTCCTTGCATTTAAAGCAAACCCTTTGTGAGTCGGGAATTGTGGGGACTCTGCAATCCCAGATTTTGTGTCCAAACCGTTGGCATCTTCCGCAGGGCGGACCGCATGAACCAACATGGTGGCGGTTGCAACCGTGGCAAAATGGCTTATTTCCCGCATAGCCTTGTTTCTCGTTGTGTTCGGAGGCGTAGGTCCTTAAGGGTTCGGGTTGATTTGTTGGGTTATGACTGGTACTGGAATCTCTGTTCCATTTTCCTTGGTTGTTTTCAGCTGCACGTGCTTCGCGTCGAACCACCTGTGCCATGAGTCTGTGGGCCATACATTCGGCCTCTTGTATAGTAGTGGGTTTAGAGGCGGTGACCATTCCCTCGATTGTTGACGGAAGTCCACCGATGTACTTTTCTATTCGTCGGTTCTCAGGGTTTACTATATTTTGGCAAAGGTGTGCTAGTTGATGGAAACGGTTGGTGTATGTTTCGATGTCGTTGTCTTTTACGGTGAGGTACCAAAGTTCGTTCTCGAGTTTGTAAAGTTCCTGAATGGGGCAATACTTGTCCCTCATGATTCGCTTCAGTTCTTCCCACAAGAGTGCATGTGCTGTGTCAGCCCCTACAGCTCGGGTATAGAAATTCCACCAGGTAGAAGCATCATCCTGGAGGGTGTATGTGGCATACATGACCTTGCAGTTGTCGGGACAGTCGCTAACGCGGAATATAGATTCTATTCTCTCGAACCATTGGATTAATCCAACAGCTCCTTCAGTTCCGACGAAGTTTGGTGGTGCGCACTTCAGGAAATCCCTAAAGGTGCAGGGCCTTGTTTGGTTCCGAGTAGCTAGAGCCTCAGCCACTGCTTGATTAATGATTTGGTCACGCTCAGCTTGAGTGAAAGTTTGTTGTCTAGGAGGCATGATTCTTAAACAAGAAGAAAACGACAAAGCGTGAGATCTTTATTCAAAGATGATGATTATTACAATCGACATAAGTAGCTAACTTGAGTTGGAATTTATGATACACGGGATCCTACGATCCTTGACGTTGAAGTTTTTGATATTGTAGGTGGCAGGCGTATCACTGCCCTTCTGTATTGTTGGTACAACAGTTTAAGTAACCGTTGTCTAGTTTTCTTTAGTTAAGTTATCATGAATCTCATGTTTTTCGAGTGTTGTGACCAATTGAGTTGTAGTTTCTAGTTGCGGTCGTACCATGACCGAATTGTGTTTTCTATGTAGTCAATCCAAGACTATGTTGTTGTGAGTAGTCCAATGGACTATATCGTAGTACTAGAATATCGTGCGGCCATTCATGCTTGTGTATGTGACAACTACAGTGTCCTCGGTGGTGTTGAAGCGGGGTCCACCAACACAACCCATGTGTGTGGTGACATCGTGTATTTATCGATTGAGACATTATATGCCTAAGTGGTCATATATACATATATGGTGTACACATAACTATTCAAGTATATGTGCGTAATAAGAGTCAGGTGTGGTACCTCGTGCCCAGTTAAGTAAGTGTATATGTATATACAAATCGTACATGTAACTATAACAAGTATACATGCATATTGATAGTAGCTCATCGAGCCTTGGAGTAGCACAGCGTGCTGAAATGCAGTGCCTAAAGCACTGGAGTGTAGTAACAACGTACTGAAATGCAGTGCTATCAGCACCGTAATTGAAATACCAATGTATTGTGATTGTAGTACCGAAGTACTATAAAATGCAGCACCACGTGCCGTAATGAAGTGCCCGCGGCACAGTAATTGCAGTACTCATGTACGGTGAATGTAGCATCAACATGCTATGATTTGTAGTATCGACTACTATGAGGTTTGCACTAACGTGCCCATATTGTGGTATCAACATACCATGTGTTGTGCTTGAAAACATGATGTGACACCACGTGTCATGTGTTATTTGATAGTAGCCCGAAGGCCAAAATGCGTTGTAGTTATGTGATTTCCCAATTGTAGCACAAAGGCTAGAATGTGAGTGCCCAAAGCACTGAGGTGTTGAATCAATTGATCTAAATGATCAAGTTGTGATTGAGATAATTAATTTGTTGTGGACTTAGTCAACACTAATCCAATTGTGACCAGCACGGTCAAAGGTGAAAGATTCGTTTGTTTGTTTTAAAATTCGTGGACGTTTAGAATGTGTGGGTTTCCATTCCCATTGATAACGTTTGCACCTCCTTCCCGAGGTTCAGTGATAAAGGTGTCGAGTCGCGATGGTGAGGAAGACGGCGATATGCCTCTACACGGATATATGTTGGTACAGCGGAATTGATTGTATATATATACTCGATATATATATATAGGTATGTAATAGTAGTACACGTGTAAGGCCTATTCATATATACCTACAGTACATATAATAGCCTAGGGTTTCTAGCACGTAACAAATCAGAGTCAACTACGTATTCCCAATTCAGTATAACCCCTTTCAGATATCGCATCATCTTTATTTAATTGTACATAGTTAGCTACGCTATGTTAAATTAAACTCGTATGATGAAATCCCTGAACCGGTCATACCTAACGAGGAATACTGCCTAACAGTCATAGTCTAGGCCCACTAAATGCAACCTAGTTCACTACAACCTTAGGCTCTGATACCAATCTGTAACACCCTCAAATTTCGGTTTGCGGAAGCTGTCGGGTCGGGTGTTACTAAATCAAATATCACAGCATAAGATACATAATGAACGACTCTAAATGAGACGTTTGAAAATAATTATACATTTCTCAAAATAGAACGTTTACAACGTTATGAGTTTGACAGTGAATTCCAAATACATAATTTGATAATACAAAAGTAAATGCAGAGTTGTCCCAAACGTTTGAAATCATGCGACTCGAGCTAGCATAATCTTGAAGTAATCCTAATCCTGCTGGGCACCTGAGAACACATGCTAAAACAGGTCAGCTATAAAGCTGGTGAGTTCATAGGATTGTAAGTTAAAATCATGATGTAATAAAACCTCGTATGTTTTGAAAAGTAGTTTCAAATTCTGTCATTTTGATGCGTTTTATATTGAAGGTTTGCAACACCAAATGTGTACACGTCAAATCGAGGTATCTCATACCTAAGGGTTCGGGTCATGTACCTAAGTACATATATACATGTATGGCAATTCATGCCTTGATACCTAACAGGTAGTAGTTGTGTCTAAAAACATGAGGCAATACATGCCTATAACCATTGAGTAGTAGTATGACCGCGTCATATGATAACAATTAACTGTAGTTCCGCAGAACTATATAGATTATGTGAAATATGGTGCATACAGCAACCATCTGATTGTAGACCCGCAGATCTGTGATTAAAATTGTTTTGAGTATCCATTTACCCAGTTAGTATACGCTAACCCGGACGTGTTGTATCGAGCTAACGGCCCCGCGTGGAAACTCCACCGACCCGTTCTTCTTGTGAACCCCGAGTATAACTCGCTGATCCATTGATTGTATGTGAGTGTGGATCACGGCGCCTAAGCCCGTGCCACATCGAGTGTATCGCTTTACCGCGATATCGTACTTGTGCCCACTTTACCGTGGCATCGTTTTGTGCCCACTTTACCGTGACATCGTCATGATAGCTAGTCATGAGTGAAAATGTGAGAGTGCCATTCTGGCGTTGTTTTTGCAAATAAGGTTTAAGTCAGAAGTACCACGACTGCCCGACTGAGTATATCGTATGATTGTATGTAGATGTTCATCAGGTGACACCCCCACACGGTTGGATTACATCCTGAGCCGGGGGACCATCCCTGGTTGGATTACATCCTGAGCCAGAGTCGTCACCAGTTGAGTTGTAGTGATATGAGGAATCTGTACTAGCGTGTGGTAATGTTGTATACTCCTAGCCTAAAGCTTAGCAAGTATATATATCGGGGTCTCAGGGAAATGTTCACTTAAGTCAATTTCCCGTTCTAGTGAAAGTGAAGTGTGTCGACAGTTTTAGTTCCTAAAGAATAACTAAAACTAGTAACAGTATAGATGTTGTCTAGTGTAAGTAGAACTAACTAGTTCTAATGTACTCAATGACATTGTCCCATGACAATATAGCAAAAAGGTTGTGATAACTACATCAGTTATGTGTTGATATTCGTTTTCCAATAATCTAACAGGGTACGATTGTAACCTATCTAGGTTAAGTATTGATATTGTTCTAAAACAATATTGCGGGTGTAATTCCTAAGTATTACACATTTCGTATTACATACAGTAATATAAATAGTTGTAACTTATAAACGATTGTTAATATGATTTGAAAACAGTAATTGAGCATGTGTTTCACCCCGAAAATAGTAAAACAGTTGAAAGAGTGGGGCTATGAAACTCACCTGAGGAGCTAGCGTCCTAATGTAACGAGTCGTGTCCAAGTATGATCTCCTAGTGTCCTAAACACGAGATATTTCGTATGTTTGTAAGTGAGGTTTGTTATTGATGTTTCGTAATAATAATTCATATTATTATTAGGTTCGAGTTTTCGTATACTTCATAAAGTATATTTGTTTTGAATGTAAGTCGTATCATATTTAAATTGTCATTTGAAAACGTTTTCCGACACTTAGAAAGATTTGGCAAATTTCTGTTTTCTGCGACATAACATGCGACACAAAAATGTGTCATGCGACACAAGGGTTGTGTCGCATGGTGCGACACAGAAGCTCTGCGACACAGTCGTTGTGTCGCATAATGCGTGTGATGCTAAATCAATAGCGACATAAGGGTTGTGTCGTATGGAAATACGACACAATGTGCGACATAGAGTACGACACAAGCGTTGTGTCGCATGGGTAGTTTATGCGACATAAGATACGACACAAATGGAATTATGCGACACAACATGCGACACAAGCGTTGTGTCGCATGGATGAACACCAGCCCAGAAACTCGCTGCTGTCGCGTTTTTCCGATCAAAATCGCAAATCTAACGTATTTTCAAGCTGTAAAATCATGTTTTCTTTGTTGTTTAGGTTATAACTAAGTTGTGTAAGCATTATTACACCCAAACATTACACCAAAATGATTAGATCTAAAGATTTAGAAATTTCTTACAATTGCGAATCGAGACCAAACGAGGAAGAAAACGATGATGTTGCCTTTGTAAATGTTGTTCCTCTCGTGATGATGATTCCGAAAATGTAAATTTTCGTGGGTCGATTTGAAGATCCGAAATTGAGTAAAATTTTTAGAGAGAGTTTTAGGTGAGGTGTGTGAAATGAAATGAAAGAATGAGGGAGGGGTTTGGGGGGTTGGGTGGCTGATCCAAAGAGGTGGGGAGGAGTTTCCCCCCACTTCGTTCCTATTTTGCAGTGTAAAATACCCGTATTTTGTACCCGAATAATATATATAAATTTAATATTTTTAAATTTCTATTTCCGTTCTTCCGGTTAATAATTAATTAAATCAAAATTTGTTTTACTCAATTTAAAATATAACGTGACTTCAATTGGATTTATTTGTGATTATTAAATAATCATTATTCATTATATAAAAATGTAAAGTTTTCGCTCGTTGAGTTATAATTGTATATAATAATACGATTATAAAAAGTTTAAATTGGATGAGGATTTTGACTTTTTGACCAGGTGTTACAAAGTACAAATATATAATCAGTGTTAACTGCTACATATATAACTAACAGTTACAGATACATAAGCAGTTTTAACTACTTACAGACACATAACTATCAGTTGAAATCTATCTTCAATCAGTTGTAACACTTGTCTTCTCTTCAGATTTCTTCTATCAGTTGTAGCCTTGTAAAGACAGTTGTAACCTTCAACATAAACAGTTTTAAACACTTGTACTCTTTGTCTTCTCATCAACAACAACTTCAACCCAGAAACAGTTTTGACTCAACAAGAAAGTTACTTGGGATTGGATTAAAATGATATTTGAGCCAGAGGGATTTCCATTTCAATTCAGTACATTTAGTAAAGTAAAACAATGGATTTATCATGCTATGTCAGGAGTACATCAGGTTATCATGGAGGATGCAGTATTTATTTAGATGTTAACTGATAAAGAGTATGATATGAATCTTAATTTTTTGAAGGGTTTGAGACATGCACGACTGCAAGCTTCATTAAACAATGATGTTGCTCATAATTTGGTTTATATGGTCTTAAATCAGCTTCACACGAAGGAAGAGTTAGAGAGAAGGAAAATAAGAAAAGATTAGAAGTTTTGAAAGTATTTCTCAGTGCTCATAATGAAGAATCAGAAGAAACTTAATGCTGTGAAGGACAGATTAAGTTTAGGGGGAGATTGTTACGTCAAAACTGATATTGGTTGGAATCGCCACTGTTGAGAAGACTGAAAATGTTCAAGGCATTACAACTGCTAGTAATAAGTGTTACAACTGTCTTCATAGAGTTACCACTGTTAGAAAAAACTGAAGAGAAGACATGTAGTTACAACTGCGTGTAAAGGTTTACGACTGTTAGTTATATTTATAGCAGTTAACACTGATTGTGTATTTTGTACTTAGTTCAATATCATGAATGAAACAGTTACCACTAATTGTTACACAGTTTCAACTGTTAGCTTTATCTTGGTAATTACAACTGTTTATGATTTTATGATAAGTATGAGTCGGTTAAGCAGTTAGAGTTTTATATGGAATGAGATTGTTTCCATAATAGTAGGCGATTGTATAGGACTCTATGTATTATAAATAGAGATTCTTTAGACCTAGATTAGTAGAACGAATTTGCGCATCTTCAAGGTTTCTGTAACCCTAATACGTAAAGTGTATTCGTCTTATATAATTAATAAGATTGGAGCTTAGGTTATTATTCGTGTTCTTCAAGTTACTAAATATATTCTTGATCTTCTTAATATTGTTGAGTGTTATTCCGCGACTGCTCAATAATAATTCAAAGCTTATTATTGTTATTGGTTATTTAGATAAATCGGGACTATTCACGGTTAGGTGAGTCAAAATATTTCCAAAAATCACCACTTTGTCATATAAGCAAATTATTTTGAGAACACGGGGAAAGTTAAGATGATCCTTTCAAAAATAAGATTTAACTTTCCTAGGCATACTTTCAACTCTCGTGATCTTGGAGTATACATGACTAGGGGATCTCACAAAAAGATGGTCACTCAATTCACTCAAAGTGTATCGGGTTTCCTATCATTCTAAACAATTGAAATCACTCAATAAGCCAGTCATTCAGCACTCATCGTCATAGGCTTGATTGAGAATCGAATCTCCACAACTTAGGTGAGGACCGTGCTAATTATCCTAACACATTCATGAGGGTTGTAATGTTTGTGAGGGTTAAGGGGTATGGATGGCGGTGAATTTTTTGGGTTGTAAGGGTTGTGCTTATCTTAGGCATTCTACGATCATGAAAAACTTTATTTTAGAATGGAATAGAGATGATAACTACTCGTCTTCTGTCGGATTTTTCTTGACAGGTGATACTTTGAAGCACTTAACTTTATTTCTTGTAGAACTATTTTTTATTCTTTTCTTTTTCTTTTTTTACTTTTCTTTTCTTCTTTTCTTCTTTTTCCTTTTCTTTACTTTTTCTTCTTCATAACTTCTTTGTCAGAGAATTTCCAAGTATGTTTTTATTTTGTATCTCTCAGAATTCCCTCCTTTATATCTTTGACTATTTCGAGTCTTTTCGGGTGCCAATTTTACGCACCAAGATTTCTCAAGAGAGATGATTTTGTGGTGAACACGAAAGAGTAGGACAATTGGGAATTTCTAAGATAACTAATTATTTTATGACTATTATTAAAGCTAATTAAACTTGGGTTGCCTCCCAATAAGCGCTCTGTTAAAGACGAGATCTCGTCTTTTATCAGACTTTCCTTTTTACCTGACAGTGTCCGAGATGACACTTGTGGATACATTTTGAGCTTCAGGTTTAGAAAAAGTAAGGCAAGGAATAAATGTACCTTGGAGTGCTCGGACAACATTGAAGATTAAGTCGGCAGGATTCATATAGTACCTTTCAAACTCAATTAAGAATTCTCTTTCTTCGCGACCTAATTCGAACAATGTATCAATGAATCGGTTGAATTCCCGCTTTACCTTTTTCGGATTTGAAATGCCATCCCTGAATCCTTCATCTAAATAAGAGAGATCAAAGAGTAATTTTTCCAAAATATCTAGAAATTTCTTTTCTTCTTTGGAATCAGGGTTTCCATAAGTAGTATTTACTGCTCGCGAAACTTCCCTGATATAAATCATTTGCTAGTCAGTAAAAGGGAATCTAGTTAGTTGGAATAAATGAATTAGCTGGAGATGAATTTCCTTTCTATTTGCAAAGAAGCAGACTCAATGGATTCTTCAGTTGATTCGGGAAAAATTTCTCTTAATTCTTTCATCAAATATGTAGCAGGATCAACAAAGAACGGGATTTCTGCTTGAATCAAAACAGACTTGATAGGGTTTCTTTCAATCCAGAATTCGAGCTCGTTAACCAGGGCCGCAACATAACGATTAATCCGGGTTTGTGAGACAGATGGATAATCGGTGCTGGCAAGTAGATCCATTAAAAGATCTAACTCTGATTTTAACAATAACTCATCTTTTCGACTATAGTTAGTGCGGAGAAATCTTAGTATCCTATCAATCTCAACAAAGGTCTTTCTCTGTTAACTCAAAAAGGGGAAGCATATATATCTATCCTCCTGTCGGGCTTATGAGAATTTCCAAAGTGATGTTCAGTTTCTGATTCAGGTGGAAGGTTCAATTCCTTACTTCATTGTTACTAAGGGTTGGTCTTTCTTGCTTAAGTTCAGTCTCAACCGGATATTGGAGATGCTCATCCTTAGCTACACTTGATACAAGAGTAGTGGGGTAGGCTCGCAGAATATCTGGGAGTTCGTACTCAAAGTATTCATCTAAACAGTGAAGATGTTCATTTAGGTCCATCCAAAGTATGGGTGGATAAAAGAACACTTTGATTCCAAAGGGTATGTCTTTCGGTAAATTGGTAGGTCTAATATAATGAGGATACTTAGATAAGATTGATAAAATCTCAGGGTCAAGTGTCGGTTGACCACTTAATTCAACAGTAACAGAAGGTGGAATCTTCTGCTGAGATTTATCAGAATCTAAGTCTAAGTACGATATTTTTGTATTCTCGACTTCCTGGTTAACACAAACCTCTTTGGTGTCCGGGGAGTAGTAGGTGTTATCCTGTAACTCATACTCTGGACCATCAAAGAATTTTGCATCTTCCATAACCGTTGTCTCATTCGTTATCATTTGATTAAGAGTAACGCTTGAAGGAGAATTAGGGTCTTTCATCATTTTAAATATTTTTTTATATTTTCTAGGTTTTAAAGACTAAATTATCTAACTATTAAATCAATAAACTTCCGAAAGAGTGATATTCTCAACGGAAGGATCTCTTAAAGGCTATTTATCTAAGGTAAATTTGTAATACCCCCAATTTAATGATTTGCGGAAGCATACTTGGGTGTTACTAATCAATATACAAAGCACAAGATATACAGTAAACGACCTCTAAATGAGACGTTGTAAAACGATTTCATAGAAATAAATGTTTGAAAACTTAATGTTTTCGTATACAAAATGTAGTTTCCTAGAGTCCACGCGTATGGCGAGAGATTCTATTACATAATCAACATATACAAAAGATAATGCTGAGAATCTCCGTTAATGCAGTTTAGTTGAAATCATGCGACTCTAACTATGCCCCGAAGTAATCCTACTCCGTCTGTGTACCTGAGAATATATGCTAAAAGGGTCAACACGAATGTTGGTGAATCTCACAGGTTTGTAAGTAATATCAGTTTTGAACACAAGATTTCATCAGTAGTGCCCGCAGGCGTAAATCAAGTATTTGCAAATCCAGCAAATGTAAAGTAAATAAGTTATACCGTTGCCATGAGGCTCATAATCGAAGCTTAACCCGTAAGTAATAAGTTTCTCCCGTGACATGCTCGTAACTGAGCAAGCATAAGTAACGAATAATAGTCGCCCGTTTATACATAACGGTTCGTGGTAGCGCTACTACCCCGGGCGGGGAGGGTCATTTCCCTAATGGATCCATTAACTAGTGTTCGCGCTTAAGTCCATAACTAACGATATATGATGGAGAGACTTCTGTAAATAGTAAATAACTCATGCAATTCCGTTTGGTATAGTAAGCAGTTTTAGTACTTGTGTTCAAGAAAAGTAGGCAATGTATCTCACCCCGTATGTAAAACAGTTAAAGTGGGGCTGTAAGACTCACCTAAGCCTGAAGATTTTATCTTAATAAACTTGATTGATTAGCCAAGTAATGAAGTCCCAAGACTTGTAACCTGAGGGTGTCCACGACACGCGAGGGTTATAAACGTGAGTAGGTATCTATCAAGACTACCTTGTAGTTGTCTGTCCAACTAGAATTTCCAAATTTCATTTGGTTGAATTGTCTAAGTTTTTGAAAACGTATACGGCCCGTTGGTGACGGTTTGTAATAACAATTCTAAAGTATTATTAATGCGACGTCGGAGTGTTATATTTATAAAGTATTTACAACCTTTAGTGACGGGGGTCCGGGGGCAGCGCCCCTGGGTAGCGGGGTTCCAGGGGTGGCAACGAATCTGGACTTGAATCTGGACATTATTTATATCATATTGTTATGGTGAAAAACGCATCTGGACTTGAATTTGGGTGAAATCAAGAGATAAATTTTTTTGGTCTCGATACTTAGTAAAACTGGTTTGAAACTTTCTGTTTTTAGCGTCACTTATAGCGACACTTAAGGTTTAGGCGACACTTAGGAAGTGTCGCATAAATTTGCGAAATATGAGTTTAGGGCGTCACTTAGGGAAGTGACGCATAAGGTGGCGACACTTAGGAAGTGACGGTAACAAGTGTCGGTTTAAGTTTCTAGGCGTCACTAGAGTAGTGTCGGGCAAGAGTGTCGTATAAAATTAGATTTCAATCATAGGCGTCACTTAGGCAAGTGACGCTAGTAGTGACGGATATTGAAAATGCGTCACTTAGGTAGTGACGGGAAAAGAGGGCTTATGCGACACTTAGTCAGTGTCGCACGAAGTGACGCATATCTGGGTTCATCAGTGCGTCACTTACGTCTGATCGACGGATTTTGAGCCAAAAACATGTTTTCGGGTTTCCGTTTGGTCCGATTCTTTTACCCAACCCTCCAATTGACATTACAAGCTATTTTAAACAACAAACAAGCAAAAATGCTAAAAACCGAGAGATGTCGGGATTTGTCGAAAACTTACAAAGTGTCGGATCGAAAATCCGGAAAGATGGAAAGGTAGATCGTGTTGTCGTGGTCACTTTTCTCCAAACGGCCTATATATTTCGTGGTCGTTTCGTGGTGTTATTTAGCGATTTTTGGTAATGGTGTGGTTTGGTGATTTGAGAGAAAAGAAAGAGAGGAGAGAGAGAGTAGGTGGAGAAATGAGAGAAAAGAAAGAAAGAAAAGAATAAAAGGAGGGGAAAGGAAGGGGGCCGGCCTACGTGGGTCCCTCCACATGTGGTTGGCTCCAGTTTTCGTCTCCGTGCGCTCGCGTTTTTCCCGATCGTTTAAACGTTAATTAATTATTTATGTATGTTTAAATACACTTTTTAATATGCGAATAATTTCTCAATATTTTGGTTGAAGTATTTTATTAAATACTTTATATTTGAGTTGTAAAATACTATTTGACTTTGTTTGCGCATTAGTATTTTAATCGCGTATACGTTTATTTGTACGATACGAATTAATTATGAAATATTATAATAAAATAATATTTTGGGTATAATGGTCGTATTAAATAATATTATATTATCCAATAAAATTGTTCACCAACGTCCGTATTTATTGAACCGAATTATATTCGAGACGAAATCTGTACGATTTAACCAAATCGCATAATTGTATATATATTCATCAATATATTTCGATACATTAATTAGCCTAACACAGAACTAATTACATGTATTAACATAGAATTAGGCATTAATTACTAGTCCTAATTTGGCGGGTGTTACATTCTCCCCCTGTTAAAAGAATTTCGTCCCGAAATTTAAGTCGAGGTCGCGTTTGACGAAGATTCGGGAAATAGCTGGGGATACTTGAGTCGCATTTGGTCTTCCCGTTCCCAAGTGAATTCCGGACCACGCCGCGAATTCCTCCTGACTTTAACGATGGGAATACGACTTTGTTTTAGTTGTTTGACCTCACGGTCCACAATTTCAGCGGGTTCCTCAACGAAGTGAAGTTGGTTATCGATGCGAATCTCGTCAAGTGGTATGATAAGTGTCTCGTCAGACAGACATTTCTTCAAGTTAGAAATGTGAAAGGTAGGGTGCACGCTGTGTAACACCCAGAAATTCAGTAAATAAATATCGTACGCGGATATATTTTTATTATGAAATAGTATTATGTAGATAACGAGATATAGTGAAAAACGTAAACGATTTTACCAGTTCCAGACTGTAGAGTTTAAAGAGGATAAAATAATTAGGCCGACCTATGTGGATATGTACGGGGTTTCTTTGTGGTTCATTTCATTCAAAAATATTCTATACACACACTCATGTATGGAGAAAAATCACAGAGACAATTCAAACTCCAATTTTAATTCCTAATTCATGATTCAAGATTTGTAGGGTTTAATTCTTCATCCTTTGATCATCTCTAACATCATGTAAGTGATTTCTCATATGTTCTTGACCTAGTTTTTGGGGTTTTATGGGGTTTTGATGGGTTTTGTATAATTGAAGGTTTTAATCCGAAATTAAAGCTAGAAGATGATTGATTTGATGTTAATTAGTGTTGTTGAGATTGTTGTGAATCATATAACATGTTGAAAAGGATGAATTTGGGATTTGGTGTTTATGAATAATTCTAGGGTTTATGTTAAATCTTGTATAATGATGTAACAAGCTTAAGAAGGTTGTTAATGATATTAGCAGAGTGTAATTATAATGATGGAAGTGATGTTTATGAGTGTTCATGGTGATTTATATGAATTATGTTAAGAACATGTTGATAAGCTTAATGATGAATAATATGAAGTAATAGTTTAACTAGTGAAAGTTTAAAAGTGGTAATAGTGAGGTGGTGGTTAATGAAGATAAGTAGTCGATGATGATTATTATGGTTGGCTAAAAGTGTTGTTATGATTACATGTTTATGTAATAGGTGATTAGAGACATGGAAGCTTATGTTGATCAAGATGGTGAAATCGACTAATAGAGTATGGTGAGTGATACGGGGGGTTAAACAGGTGATTTGGTTGTGTAGTACCGCATAGCTTGCGGGCTAAAGGTTTGCACAATCAAGGAAAGTTAATTGTTAAGTTTGTTTATTTATGTTTATTGCTTATAATAGTTAATTGTGTTAAATTACTTGTTATGCTTAATTGTTATGTGAATACATGTTATTTGGAAAAGTCAGTAGTGATTATCTCATTAGCGAGTAATGAGTATGTCACTAGCTTGAAGGTAAAGGAAAGAATTGGTGGAGAATAGTGTATGATTCAATTGTGTTGGATCCGGATTACTGTTGGGTAAGAGGCTACACAATTGGGTGAAAATTAATGTGTTAATTTATGTGGATTAAATAATTGAGATTATGTAGTTATGATGTTATTTTGAATTGATAGTGTATGATTCGATTGTGTTGGATCCGGATTGCTTCCGAGCAAGAGGCTACACAATTGGGTGGAAGAAAATGTGTTTACATATGTGGATTAATTAATGAAGATAGTGTAGTTATAATGTTATGTGAATCGATTGTTGGGTGATTATGTAGTTTGTGGATTTTATGGAATATGCTTATGTAGTGAAACAGTGTTAGTATGCATACCGTTGTGGTATGGTACTCAGTGAAATAGTGTTAGCATGCATATCGATGTGGTATGGTGCTCAGTGATCAGTGTTCAGTGTTTTCAGAGATCAATGATTTTGTGTTTATGTGAATTGCTTGTTTGATTTGCCTGTGTACTCACTAAGCAGTTGTGCTTACCCGTTTCAGTGTTTATGTTGTAGGTTGATGTTTTGATAGAGACATGTGGATAGAAGGGTTATGAGAAGCTATTGACATGGATATGGAGCATGCTTATGGTTAGAATATGCTTCTTTCTTTTGAATTGTTGTTTTGATGCTCAATTGTGTAAATCGCCCAAACAATGAGTTTTCGAATTAAATATGTTGGTCAATGTATAGTAGTTGACTTTGAAAGTCAAACAGAGTTATGGTGTCTAGTGTATGTGGTTGTCAAGTGTATGAAGTCGTATGATTGGTTTGGTTTGGGTTAAAGTGGTGAAAAGTGATTTAGTGTCGAATGTGATTGGTTGGTCAAATGTGAAGTGGACACATTGTCAATAGCCTTGAATTGGTCAAACAAATGTGGTTTGAGTGTTGAATTGGTTGAAAAATGGTTGAATTATGAAATGGGTCATTAAGGTGTCAAAATGGGTTGAAAGTGGTCATGTGGTGAATTTAATGTGTGGTGGTGTCATGGATTGGTTTTTATTTGCTTCAAGTTTGTTTTGAGGAGTTAAATAAGTGTGCAAAAGAGTAGAGTTTAATTGTGTGTGGTTTGTGATTTGAGTTGTAGTCAAAAAGTGGTTAAAATGGTCGAAAAGTGGTTATATGTCCGTTTTCTCGTAAAACGTGAATTTTGAAAAAGTGCAAAAATAGAAAGTTTCAGTTTGGCATTATGGAGGTGCCTGCAAATTTTCAGGGTCTAAGTGTTTACGAGTAAAAAGTTATGCGCGTCGGAAATTCGTATTTTGGTATTAGTTTGTGTGCAGCCTTGATTCCTGGGGAATCGGAGTCATTCCTGAGGAATCTGAACTTAAGTTCTAACAGCAACCCTGATTCCTGGGGAATGAGAGTCATTCCTGAGGAATCCGAATCCAAGTGTTAACAGCATGTCTGATTCCTGAGGAATGGGAGTCATTCCTGGGGAATCTCTTGTAAATTCACATTTTTGTTATTTGAGTCATTATTTGATTAAGGGAACGATATAACGAGTCTATAATGTCATATTTTAGATGTGGGACCTAATAGAGTGTGTTTTCAGTGTTAGGTAAAAAAAAAAAAAAAATGGTTCTGTTTTCGGGGCGTTTCAAGTTGGTATCAGAGCAATGGTTTAAGAGAGTTAGGTGATCCATGATAGGATTGCTTGAACTTAAACCATTATGTGTTGTTTGATTTGTTATGATTATGATTATGTTTAATGGTTAATGTGATTTATTTGGATTACTCTGATTATGCGATGATAAATGGATAATTGAGTACAGAGATGGTTGCCAGAGATAAGAGTAAGTGTATATAAGGAGTTATTAGTTGCAGTTTTGTGCATGTGTTCAAAATGGATAGAATAGTGAAGTAGTTTTTGACTATGTGTTTAATTGTTAAATTAGTTATTGTGTGTTAACTGTTAAATGAATTGTATGTTATGTACTTGTGTGGAAATCACATTGAAAAACAATGATATGAGATAGCTTGAGAATGAAGTGTGTATAACATAATATGTCTACGCCTGATCACCGTAGTTGTATTATGCTAGTTCACATGGAATTGTTGGAGTTATCAAATATCAAAGTGATTTAATGTGATTGTTAGAATAGAGTATAAGGGAAGAGGTGTTTAACATATGTGAATTTCGGGTTAGATATTATGATAGGCAGAGATAATAGAGAAAATAAGATTAATAGACTTGTACTTAGTGATACGTATTTCACTTATTATGTGAAACCAATATGTAAGGGATATATGATTAAGAGCTTGTAGAGTTAGTGTTGATAATGTGTTTAAGAAGAACTAAGTGAAGTGTTCTAGAGATGATTAAGTGTTGTACAAGAGCAGGGATAATGTTAAGACTGAGTAGTACGGGTGCCATTCGTGAGGACACGAATGAAATAAGTGGGGGAGAGTTGTAACACCCAGAAATTCAGTAAATAAATATCGTACGCGGATATATTTTTATTATGAAATAGTATTATGTAGATAACGAGATATAGTGAAAAACGTAAACGATTTTACCAGTTCCAGACTGTAGAGTTTAAAGAGGATAAAATAATTAGGCCGACCTATGTGGATATGTACGGGGTTTCTTTGTGGTTCATTTCATTCAAAAATATTCTATACACACACTCATGTATGGAGAAAAATCACAGAGACAATTCAAACTCCAATTTTAATTCCTAATTCATGATTCAAGATTTGTAGGGTTTAATTCTTCATCCTTTGATCATCTCTAACATCATGTAAGTGATTTCTCATATGTTCTTGACCTAGTTTTTGGGGTTTTATGGGGTTTTGATGGGTTTTGTATAATTGAAGGTTTTAATCCGAAATTAAAGCTAGAAGATGATTGATTTGATGTTAATTAGTGTTGTTGAGATTGTTGTGAATCATATAACATGTTGAAAAGGATGAATTTGGGATTTGGTGTTTATGAATAATTCTAGGGTTTATGTTAAATCTTGTATAATGATGTAACAAGCTTAAGAAGGTTGTTAATGATATTAGCAGAGTGTAATTATAATGATGGAAGTGATGTTTATGAGTGTTCATGGTGATTTATATGAATTATGTTAAGAACATGTTGATAAGCTTAATGATGAATAATATGAAGTAATAGTTTAACTAGTGAAAGTTTAAAAGTGGTAATAGTGAGGTGGTGGTTAATGAAGATAAGTAGTCGATGATGATTATTATGGTTGGCTAAAAGTGTTGTTATGATTACATGTTTATGTAATAGGTGATTAGAGACATGGAAGCTTATGTTGATCAAGATGGTGAAATCGACTAATAGAGTATGGTGAGTGATACGGGGGGTTAAACAGGTGATTTGGTTGTGTAGTACCGTATAGCTTGCGGGCTAAAGGTTTGCACAATCAAGGAAAGTTAATTGTTAAGTTTGTTTATTTATGTTTATTGCTTATAATAGTTAATTGTGTTAAATTACTTGTTATGCTTAATTGTTATGTGAATACATGTTATTTGGAAAAGTCAGTAGTGATTATCTCATTAGCGAGTAATGAGTATGTCACTAGCTTGAAGGTAAAGGAAAGAATTGGTGGAGAATAGTGTATGATTCAATTGTGTTGGATCCGGATTACTGTTGGGTAAGAGGCTACACAATTGGGTGAAAATTAATGTGTTAATTTATGTGGATTAAATAATTGAGATTATGTAGTTATGATGTTATTTTGAATTGATAGTGTATGATTCGATTGTGTTGGATCCGGATTGCTTCCGAGCAAGAGGCTACACAATTGGGTGGAAGAAAATGTGTTTACATATGTGGATTAATTAATGAAGATAGTGTAGTTATAATGTTATGTGAATCGATTGTTGGGTGATTATGTAGTTTGTGGATTTTATGGAATATGCTTATGTAGTGAAACAGTGTTAGTATGCATACCGTTGTGGTATGGTACTCAGTGAAATAGTGTTAGCATGCATATCGATGTGGTATGGTGCTCAGTGATCAGTGTTCAGTGTTTTCAGAGATCAATGATTTTGTGTTTATGTGAATTGCTTGTTTGATTTGCCTGTGTACTCACTAAGCAGTTGTGCTTACCCGTTTCAGTGTTTATGTTGTAGGTTGATGTTTTGATAGAGACATGTGGATAGAAGGGTTATGAGAAGCTATTGACATGGATATGGAGCATGCTTATGGTTAGAATATGCTTCTTTCTTTTGAATTGTTGTTTTGATGCTCAATTGTGTAAATCGCCCAAACAATGAGTTTTCGAATTAAATATGTTGGTCAATGTATAGTAGTTGACTTTGAAAGTCAAACAGAGTTATGGTGTCTAGTGTATGTGGTTGTCAAGTGTATGAAGTCGTATGATTGGTTTGGTTTGGGTTAAAGTGGTGAAAAGTGATTTAGTGTCGAATGTGATTGGTTGGTCAAATGTGAAGTGGACACATTGTCAATAGCCTTGAATTGGTCAAACAAATGTGGTTTGAGTGTTGAATTGGTTGAAAAATGGTTGAATTATGAAATGGGTCATTAAGGTGTCAAAATGGGTTGAAAGTGGTCATGTGGTGAATTTAATGTGTGGTGGTGTCATGGATTGATTTTTATTTGCTTCAAGTTTGTTTTGAGGAGTTAAATAAGTGTGCAAAAGAGTAGAGTTTAATTGTGTGTGGTTTGTGATTTGAGTTGTAGTCAAAAAGTGGTTAAAATGGTCGAAAAGTGGTTATATGTCCGTTTTCTCGTAAAACGTGAATTTTGAAAAAGTGCAAAAATAGAAAGTTTCAGTTTGGCATTATGGAGGTGCCTGCAAATTTTCAGGGTCTAAGTGTTTACGAGTAAAAAGTTATGCGCGTCGGAAATTCGTATTTTGGTATTAGTTTGTGTGCAGCCTTGATTCCTGGGGAATCGGAGTCATTCCTGAGGAATCTGAACTTAAGTTCTAACAGCAACCCTGATTCCTAGGGAATGAGAGTCATTCCTGGGGAATCCGAATCCAAGTGTTAACAGCATGTCTGATTCCTGAGGAATGGGAGTCATTCCTGGGGAATCTCTTGTAAATTCACATTTTTGTTATTTGAGTCATTATTTGATTAAGGGAACGATATAACGAGTCTATAATGTCATATTTTAGATATGGGACCAAATAGAGTGTGTTTTCAGTGTTAGGTAAAAAAAAATGGTTCTGTTTTCGGGGCGTTTCACGCTGTTAAGTTCGGATGGCAGCTGCAATCGATATGCCACAGGGCCAATCCGTTCGAGGATCTCAAAAGGCCCAATGTACCTGGGATTTAACTTCCCGCGTTTGCCAAAATCGATTACGCCTTTCCAAGGCGATACTTTGAGTAGTACTCGGTCCCCAACCTGGAACTCGAGTGGTTTGCGTCTAACGTCAGCATAACTTTTCTGACGATCACGTGCGGCTTTGAGTCGGTTTTGGATTTCAACAATTTTCTCGGTGGTTTCGTGTATGAGTTCAGGACCAGTGAGTTGACTATCTCCCACTTCAGTCCAACAGATTGGTGATCGGCACTTACGACCGTACAGTGCCTCAAAAGGTGCAGCCTTAATGCTGGCGTGATAGCTGTTATTGTAGGAAAACTCACACAACGGTAGGTGTCTTTCCCAGTTGGTACCGAAATCAACTACGCAGGCTCGTAGCATGTCTTCCAGTGTCTGAATAGTTCGTTCACTTTGGCCATCGGTTTGAGGATGGTACGCGGTACTCATATCGAGACGGGTACCCAGTGATTTTTGGAGTGATTGCCAGAAGCGAGATGTGAAACGAGCATCCCGGTCAGAGATAATCGAGATAGGGACACCATGTTGGCAAACGATTTCTTTGATGTAGATTTGTGTGAGGCGTTCCATTTTATCGGTTTCCCTGATTGCCAAGAAATGAGCTGATTTGGTGAGACGGTCGACGATCACCCAAATGGTATCGCAACCGCTTGACGACTTAGGGAGTTTGGTTATGAAATCCATGGCAATCTGTACCCATTTCCATTCAGGAATGTCGGGTTGTTGGAGTAAGCCGGAAGGTTTCTGGTATTCGGCTTTGACTTTTGAACAAGTAAGACACTTGCTGACGTACGTGGCGATTTCAGCTTTCATGTTCGGCCACCAATAGAACTCTTTGATTCCGTGGTACATTTTATCGGATCCCGGGTGGATAGAATATTTGGACTTGTGAGCTTCGTCCATCACCAAGTCTCGCAGGTTCCCGAAACTAGGCAACCAGATTCGGTTGGAGAAGTGCCTAACTCCATTAGGTCTGATTTCGAATTGTTTATCCATGCCTCGTAAGGCCTCGTTTTTGACGTTATCGGATTTGAGAGCTTCGAGTTGAGCGGTGAGAATCTGAATATTCAAATCGTTGTGAATGGTCATACTGAGGGCTCGGACTCGAAGTGGTTTTGTTCGTTCCTTACAACTGAGAGCATCGGCAACCACGTTTGCCTTGCCCGGATGATATTTGATCTCACAGTCGTAATCGGTGAGTAACTCAACCCATCTACGTTGCCTCATGTTAAGATCTTTTTGGTCGAAGATGTGTTGGAGACTTTTGTGGTCGGTAAATATAGTACTTCGGGTACCATAAAGGTAATGTCTCCAGATTTTGAGAGCGAATACCACGGCCCCTAACTCGAGGTCATGAGTCGTATAGTTCTTCTCGTGAACTTTGAGTTGTCGGGAGGCGTAAGCAATAACCTTGTCTCTTTGCATCAACACGCAACCGAGACCTTGGTGAGAAGCATCGCAGTATACCACGAAGTCATCGGTGCCTTCGGGTAGGGATAGAATGGGTGCACTGCAAAGCTTGAGTTTCAACAGCTGAAATGCTGACTCTTGTTTATCGGTCCAATCGAATTTCTTTTCCTTCTGAGTCAGTACCGTGAGTGGTTGTGCTATTTTTGAGAAGTTTTCAATGAACCGACGGTAATAACCGGCCAATCCCAAGAATTGGCGTACCTCGGTTGGAGTGGTTGGCGCTTGCCAGTTCTTGATGGCCTCGATTTTTTATGGGTCTACATGAATTCCCTGGCTGTCAATCACGTGTCCAAGGAATTGAACGGTTTTCATCCAGAACTCACACTTAGAGAATTTGGCGTAAAGCTCCTCGTGTCTAAGCAGTTCTAGGATGGTTCTGAGGTGTTGTGCGTGTTCTTGTTCGTTTTGTGAGTATATGAGGATGTCATCGATGAAGACAATGACATACTTGTCGAGATAAGGCTTGCACACCCGATTCATAAGGTCCATAAATACAGCCGGTGCGTTGGTTAGACCGAATGGCATCACTTGAAATTCATAATGCCCGTAACGGGTTCTGAATGCGGTTTTTGGGATGTCGGCATCGCGAACACGCAATTGATGATAACCTGATCGAAGATCAATCTTTGAATAACAGCTTGATCCTTGAAGTTGATCGAACAGATCATCGATTCGGGGAAGTGGGTATCGGTTCTTAACGGTTAGCTTGTTCAACTCTCGGTAGTCAATACACATTCGAAATGAACCGTCTTTCTTCTTGACGAACAAGACCGGAGCTCCCCAAGGAGAAGAACTCGGTCTGATGAATCCTCTATCCAGGAGTTCCTGTAACTGAGTAGACAACTCCTGAAGTTCGGATGGGGCTAGGCGGTACGGTGCTCGGGCCACCGGTGCGGCACCCGGCACGAGATCAATTGAGAACTCAACCTGTCTAGGTGGAGGTAAACCAGGTAGTTCTTCTGGAAAGACTTCGGGAAAGTCTCTAACGATTGGCACATCTTCAAGTCGCTTCTCCTCTGACTTTTTCTCCGTGATGTGTGCGAGCATTGCTGGGTAACCTTTTCTCAGAAATTTTCAGGTTTTTAAACAAGAGATTATGTTTAGTCTCGACCCACCAGTCTCCCCCTGTATGATCAGGGTTCTACCGACGGTGAGAGGGATACGGACGATCTTATGATAGCAAACAATTTCGGCCCGATGTTTGGATAACCAGTCCATACCCTCGATGACGTCGAAACTTCCTAGTTCAACAGGCATAAGATCGATTGAGAAGATTTCGTTGGCTAGGTTTAAAGTGCAATTAGGTATCACACTATCGGTTTCTATGAGTTTACCATTTGCAAGTTCTACGGTGTACTTAACATCTAAGGCCACGGGGGTGATGTCAAGTAGTGGGCAAAACTCATCAGAAATATAGCTCCTATCAGCACCAGTATCAAATAGAATAGTAGCAGATAAGTTGTTGAGGAAGAACATACCCGAGACCACATTCGGGTCTTGACGGGCGTCCTGTGAGTTGATCATGAAGGCTCTGCTCCGGGCGTTGTTGTTGCGGTTGTTGTTGTTGTTGTTGTTGTTTTTCAGCTTGGGGCAGTTGTTCTTGAAATGCCCAGAATTTACGCACCCAAAGCAGGTCTTTGGTGCATTGGTGTTGGTGGTAGGAATGATGGCTCGGCAATCCTTGGCTAGGTGCCCGAACCGTTTGCAGTTGGTGCAAGGGCAGGAACCGTCGTGGTGACGATTGCATTTGGAACAGTAGGGTTTGTTCCCGACGTACCCTTTCTTTTCTGTAGTCTCCGATGAATAAGCCTTAACAGACTCAGGCTTTTTGTTGGTGATTTGGTTGGATGAGTTTGGGTTTCCTTCCCATTTGCGTTTGTCGTTTGCAGATGGGGTTGATGTTGTGCCACGGCGGACAGAGTTTGCCGTTAGTTCATGGGCCATACGAATGGCGCTCTGGATAGTACCCGGTTTGGATGATGTCACCAGGTCTTGTAGTCTGTCGGGAAGTCCATCGACATATTTCTTGATCCTCTTGTACTCGGGATCGACCATGGATGGGCACAGGAGTGCCAGTTGGTGGAAACGGTTGGTGTACCCGGTGATGTCATCACCCTGCATTTTGTGATTCCAGAATTCCAATTCCAGCTGTTTCAATTCATCCCTGGGGCAGTACTCGCCCCTCAACATCTCCTTCAACTCCTCCCACGGGAGTTTGTAAGCATTAGAGATACCCACAGTCTGGGCATAGGTGCTCCACCAGGTGAGAGCGGTGTCTGAGAAAGTACTGGCGGAGAACTTTACCCTGTCTCCCTCCGCACAGTTGCAGATAAGAAATACAGATTCGATCTTCTCGATCCAGCGTACCAGACCGATCGCTCCTTCAGTACCATAGAAGCTCAAAGGTTTGCAGTTTTGGAAGTCCTTATATGAGCAGGGTTTGGGTCGTGGTCCATTGTTAGCTGTATCTTCGCTACCAGGAGTTGATGTTCGGGTAGCTAGGGCTTGGGCCACACTACGGGCAATCAGACCCGCAATTTCGGCTTCACTAAGGGTGACCTGTCGGCGAGGAGGCATGATGCTGAACAAGAAAAGAACAAGGAAAGAGGAATAAGATATTTGCATGAAATTATGATATGTCACAAGTGTAAATGTTGAGATACACGATAACAGTACGAAGTGACAATCACATTTCATTTAGATAAACAAGTGGGATACAAGGTACGGGTTTTCCAAAAGATTACAGAGTAATATTAGTACAAAAGTGTCGGGAATTGTTACATCCGGTCGAATTACATAGGTCCTAATTAAGTAGTTAACGGGTTACAAGTTACAGACTGATCTAATCTTGATGCAGATTAATCCGCTCCATCAGTGCGACAAGGCGGTCCACGGTTTCTGCAAGTCTGTTGGCTTGCCTGGCGTTGTCTTCAACCAAGGCCAGTCGTTGTACCAGTGCTCGAGAGTACTCCTCAGTCTCTTGTGAACGCTGTTCACATTCCTCTAGTCGGTCTCTTCCGAGTTCATCCGTACCTAATTCAGCGGTCATTGAATCCTGAATTATGCTTACAGAGAGGCTGGTATCTTCTTGTTCTCGCTGGAGTTGTGATATGCGGTCAAGAGCTTGGCGAAGCAGGTAGGTCATTCAGTGTTGTTCCCGTTCGAGATTCTCGAGCCTTTGCTCCTGACGGCGGAGTTGGGTAGCCAACACTGGCACCATGGGGTGTGTCGAGTTCTGAGAGTTATGAACAGGATAGGGGCTGGTTCGAGGTGACCTAGTGGTCCTCCTGACTATTCGCGGGTTTCGAGATCCTTGCGGATGAGAGTGTGACGGATTGGGTGGTGTGTTTGCTATTCTTGTGGCAGAGTGTAAGTAAGACAAGGCTAATATATATAAGTATATAATATCCAGCCTAGTGTCTAGCACGTATTGTAACACCCCCAAATTTAGTGATTTGCGGAAGCATACTTGGGTGTTACTAATCAATATACAAAGCACAAGATATACAGCAAACGACTTCTAAATGAGACGTTTTGTAAAATAATTACATTTCATAATTAATTCGTTTGAAAACATATAGTTTTCTTTACAAAAATATATAAGCCTAGAGTCCGCGTAAGTGGCGGGAGATTCTATTACATAACCATAGTTACAAAAGATAATGCCAAAGAATCTCCGTTAAATGCAGTTTGGGAAATCATGCGACTCTAGCTAGTAATCCTGGAGTGATCCTACTCCGTAAGTGTACCTGAGAATACATGCTAAAAAGGGTCAACCAAAAGGTTGGTGAATCTCACAGGTTTATCAGTAAATAATCAGTTTGAACACAAGATTTCATCAGTAGTGCCCGTAGGCGTATATCAAGTATTTGCAAATCTCGCAAAAGCAAAGTAATCAAGTTATACCGTTGCCATGAGGCTCATAATCGAAGCTTAACCCGTAAATAATCAGTTTGCTCCCGTGACATGCTCATAAATGAGCAAGCATAAGTAAACGAAATAATAGTCGCCCGTTTATACATAACGGTTCGTGGTAGCGCTACTACCCCGGGCGGGGAGGGTCATTTCCCTAATGGATCCATTAACTACTGTTCGCGCTTAAGTACATAACTAACGATATATGATGGAGAGACTTCAGTAAATAGTAAGTAACTCATGCAATTCCGTGTGGTATAGTAAACAGTTTAGTACTTGTGTTCAAGAAAAATCAGTAGCATGCATCTCCCCCAATAAGTTAAAACAGTAAAAGTGGGGCCGTAAGACTCACCTGAGTCTTTGCAAGTACGTTTATATCAATAAACGAGTAAGCAATATCAACCGCAGGTTCTCCGAACCCGTAACCTTCAAATGCCTAAACATATAAAGTTAAATAAGTAGATGTCTCGCAAGACCATCTAGGCTAGTTGTTTACACAACTCATTATGTCCAAGTGTTTGTTTAGTAATCCGTTTGTAGTTTGAAAACAAATATGGCCCGTTGGTGACGGTTTGTAATAATGATTCAAAGTGTTATCATTATATGTATCGTTGAATCAGGTTTCGTTATTTGTAAGTGTTCAACACTTAGTGTGAAAAGTATTTACAACATTTAATGACGGGGGTCCGAGGGCAGCGCCCCTGGTAGCGGGGTCCAAGGGGCGGCAGCCCCTGGCGGGGTCCAAGGGGCAGAGCCCCTGGCTGAGGTCGAGCTGCCAGGTCAGCTTGGAAAATTTTTATTTCTACTATATTGCTTTGACGAAAAACGCACCTGGATCCGAATTTGGGTAAAATCAGGTGTTAAAATCTTGGTTCCGAAACTTAGTAAAAAATCTGTGTTTTTCTAGTTTCTGGTTTGTGCGACGTAGCATGCGACGTTGCAAGCGACGTAGGGTGCGACGTCGGGTGCGACGTCGGGTGCGACGTCGGGTGCGACGTCGGGTGCGACGTCGGGTGCGACGTCGGGTGGTTTGTGCGACGTAGCATGCGACGTTGCAAGCGACGTAGGGTGCGACGTCGGGTGCGACGTGGGCATGTACGTCGCATGATGCGACCTTCGCAAATTAATGCGACGTAAGGGGCTGCGTCGTTAGTGCGACGTTGAGATTTTTGTGCGACGTAGGTCGCGACGTCGCAGAGGCCCCTGGCCAGGTGCGACGTAGCGGTCTGATGGCCGGAAATTTAGTCGAAAACGAGTTTTCCGGCTTCCGTTGGGTCCAAATCTTTTACCCAACCCAAGAATGGACATAATAAGCCATTATAAACTATAAAAACGTAAAAATGAGTAAAAACGGAGAGTTTCGGGTTTCGTCGGAAACTTACAAAGTGTCGGATGAAAAATCCGAAAAGATAGCGTTGTAGATCGGGAATAGGTGAACGTTTTTCTCCAAAGTGGCGATATGATCCAAGGCCGTTTGATAGTAGTATTTTGCGTTTTTGAGAGATTGTGGAGGTGGTGGTGATTTAGAGAGAAAGGAAGAAAGAGAGAGTAAGAGAGAGAAAGAGATAGATGAAATGAAGAAGGAAAAGTGGGAGGTGGGGGTTTTATCCCCACTTTTCAGTTTTCGTCCCGCGTTCCGTGTGGTGTTCGTTTATTCCGTCGTTTAAACGTTAAATAATTATTTTACATTTTAATTGGTACTTTTAAATTACAATTTATTACGCGATATTTTATTTAAATATTTTACAAATCACTTTATATTTGAATTATAAAATGGTAAGTTATTTCATTTAGTTTGCGCGTTTTTAATATCTAGATTTGTGTACGTTTTGTTTGTACGGTACGAATGAATACGAAATATTATCATAATGATATTTTTGACATAAAAGCGTTATTAAAATTTGTCACCAACGTCCGTATTAAATTGAATCGAAATACATTCGATTTAAATTGCGTACGATTTAACTAAATCGCATTTTCGTATATATTCAAAAATATAAAATTCGATACATAAATTAGCCTAACACAGAACTAATTACATGTATTAACAAAGAATTAGGCACTAATCCTAGTCCTAATTTTCCGGTTGTTACACGTATCAAGTAATGGTCCGGTTCTCTCGTGGTCAGAGTCAACTAACGTATTCCTGTTCAACATAACCATTTCAGACCTCACATCATCTTTCCTTAATTGTACATAGTTGATCAGGCTATGTTAAATTAAAGTCGTATGATGTAATTCCTGAACCAGTCATGCCTAGTAAGGAAATGCTGCCTAATGGTTATAGTCTAGGCCCACTAAATGCAACCTAGTTCACTATAACCTTAGGCTCTGATACCAATCTGTAACACCCCCAATTTAATGATTTGCGGAAGCATACTTGGGTGTTACTAATCAATATACAAAGCACAAGATATACAGTAAACGACCTCTAAATGAGACGTTGTAAAACGATTTCATAGAAATAAATGTTTGAAAACTTAATGTTTTCGTATACAAAATGTAGTTTCCTAGAGTCCACGCGTATGGCGGGAGATTCTATTACATAATCAACATATACAAAAGATAATGCTGAGAATATCCGTTAATGCAGTTTAGTTGAAATCATGCGACTCTAACTATGCCCCGAAGTAATCCTACTCCGTCTGTGTACCTGAGAATACATGCTAAAAGGGTCAACACGAATGTTGGTGAATCTCACAGGTTTGTAAGTAATATCAGTTTTGAACACAAGATTTCATCAATAGTGCCCGCAGGCGTAAATCAAGTATTTGCAAATCCAGCAAATGTAAAGTAAATAAGTTATACCGTTGCCATGAGGCTCATAATCGAAGCTTAACCCGTAAGTAATAAGTTGCTCCCGTGACATGCTCGTAACTGAGCAAGCATAAGTAACGAATAATAGTCGCCCGTTTATACATAACGGTTCGTGGTAGCGCTACTACCCCGGGCGGGGAGGGTCATTTCCCTAATGGATCCATTAACTAGTGTTCGCGCTTAAGTCCATAACTAACGATATATGATGGAGAGACTTCTATAAATAGTAAATAACTCATGCAATTCCGTTTGGTATAGTAAGCAGTTTTAGTACTTGTGTTCAAGAAAAGTAGGCAATGTATCTGACCCCGTATATAAAACAGTTAAAGTGGGGCTGTAAGACTCACCTGAGCCTGAAGAGTTTATCTTAATAAACTTGATTGATTAGCCGAGTAATGAAGTCCCAAGACTTGTAACCTGAGGGTGTCCATGACATGCGAGGGTTATAAACGTGAGTAGGTATCTATCAAGACTACCTTGTAGTTGTCTGTCTAACTAGAATGTCCAAATTTCATTTGGTTGAATTGTCTAAGTTTTTGAAAACGTATACGGCCCGTTGGTGACGGTTTGTAATAACAATTCTAAAGTATTATTAATGCGACGTCGGAGTGTTATATTTATAAAGTATTTACAACCTTTAGTGACGGGGGTCCGGGGGCAGCGCCCCTGGGTAGCGGGGTTCCACGGGTGGCAACCCCTGGCGGGGTCCAAGGGGCTGGCCCCTGGCTGGGGTCGAGATGCCAGGTCAGCTCGAAAAATTTTTATTTATATCATATTGTTATGGTGAAAAACGCATCTGGACTTGAATTTGGGTAAAATCAAGTGATAAATTTTTTTGGTCTCGATACTTAGTAAAACTGGTTTGAAACTTTCTGTTTTTAGCGTCACTTATAGCGACACTTAAGGTTTAGGCGACACTTAGGAAGTGTCGCATAAATTTACGAAATATGAGTTTAGGGCGTCACTTAGGGAAGTGACGCATAAGGTGGCGACACTTAGGCAGTGTCGGTTTAAGTTTCTAGGCGTCACTAGAGTAGTGTCGGGCAAGAGTGTCGTATAAAATTAGATTTCGATCATAGGCGTCACTTAGGCAAGTGACGCTAGTAGTGACGGATATTGAAAATGCGTCACTTAGGTAGTGACGGGAAAAGAGGGCTTATGCGACACTTAGTCAGTGTCGCACGAAGTGACGCATATATGGGTTCATCAGTGCGTCACTTACGTCTGATCGACTGATTTTGAGCCAAAAACATGTTTTCGGGTTTCCGTTTGGTCCGATTCTTTTACCCAACCCTCCAATGGACATTACAAGCTAATTTAAACAACAAACAAGCAAAAATGCTAAAAACCGAGAGATGTCGGAATTTGTCGGAAACTTACAAAGTGTCGGATCGAAAATCCGGAAAGATGGAAAGGTAGATCGTGTTGTCGTGGTCACTTTTCTCCAAACGGCCTATATATTTCGTGGTCGTTTCGTGGTGTTATTTAGCGATTTTTGGTAATGGTGTGGTTTGGTGATTTGAGAGAAAAGAAAGAGAGGAGAGAGAGAGTAGGTGGAGAAATGAGAGAAAAGAAAGAAAGAAAATAAGAAAAAGAGGGGAAAGGAAGGGGGCCGGCCCACGTGGGTCCCTCCACGTGCGGTTGGCTCCCGTTTTCGTCTCCGTGCGCTCGCGTTTTTCCCGATCGTTTAAACGTTAATTAATTATTTATGTATGTTTAAATACACTTTTTAATATGCGAATAATTTCTCAATATTTTGGTTGAACTATTTTATTAAATACTTTATATTTGAGTTGTAAAATACTATTTGACTTTGTTTGCGCGTTAGTATTTTAATCGCGTATACGTTTATTTGTACGATATGAATTAATTACGAAATATTATAATAAAATAATATTTTGGGTATAACGGTCGTATTAAATAATATTATATTATCCAATAAAATTGTTCTCCAACGTCCGTATTTATTGAACCGAATTATATTCGATATGAAATATGTACGATTTAACCAAATCGCATAATTGTATATATATTCATCAATATATTTCGATACATTAATTAGCCTAACACAGAACTAATTACATGTATTAACATAGAATTAGGCACTAATTACTAGTCCTAATTTGGCGGGTGTTACAAAATTCAATTCGTGACGTTCTGCGATCTCCGGCAGCGACGCCAAAAACTTGTCGATGTGTTGTCAGCACAACGACGGGAGTTTTAATATTTGTAAGAGATGGGGCTCAATTTACACGTACTACCTACCTTTTGAGTAAGCGGCAAGTATAACTCGAGTGTCGTCCTTAAATCGGAACGAATTGAATTGAATTGGACTACCTAAGATTAGTTAGCTAATATGATAGTGTTTAAAGATAGGTAGATTTTGTTTTGTGGTTTTCTAAGTTATCTATGACTGAAAGTAAATAATCGAAAATAAAGATAGATTATAAGCAGAAGGTAGAAAGTGATTACTGAAACTTCAATGATTAGGGTTTCGGGATGATATCTATTATAAAGCTGATTGAAGATTTTCCTAATTAAATATCATCTAGGCAGTTAGTGTAAACACTAGGACCCTATGTTTTAGTTTTAATCCTAAAAGTATATGTCACTGAATCCTAGGTTATCATGATTCTGATCAGATCAGACTGTCTTAAAACCCCCCTCACCGTCTCTTTGGGAGACCAAGTGATCTCTATCCGGGGTGCAGGAATTAGGCGATAGTCCGTAATTTATCTACTGACCTTTCTTAAGAACTAAGTCTATTTGATTTTAACAGGGTAATACTAATTGCATGTTAAGTATGTTAAACTATTGGTTAAGTAGAGTTAAGAGGTTTAAGCATCTTGGACTACAGCCGAGTCCTTGCTTTCTTTTCAAAACTCATATTCTATCAGTGTTAGTTCATATACTTACGTTGTGAATTAGACCCTCCTTTGCCATCAGTCGTTCATCCCTAAGTATGTGTGCAGTGTATAGTGCGTTCTTTTCCATAGTGTTCTAACCCTAGGTATATCTACGGTGTATAATACTTCTGGGTATTTCCACAGCTTTATAACCAGAGGTAGATTAACGGTGTACTATGGCATTTCCACGACTTAACAATTCCTAGACCTATAATCTGGAAGGGTAACTTCCAGGTAATCCACGGTGAGATAGACAGACGACATTTCATTGGCTTCCACGTATTTGTACTCTACTAGTGGTATTTCCAACGCTATCCAAGTACAGTGCCATATTATGGCGATCCCACAGCTTCATAGGGTAACATGAGATAACTATATATTCGTAGTTAGGGTTGATCAGATCCTATCCTAAGGCAATAGTCACGTGAAAGACTGAAAAGGGTGAATTGGGATATTAAGTCTATATTCAGGATAAGCTTAACCGGATACACAACATAACAATTTCCAATCATATATAAGATATATTAATTAAACATCATACCTAATCCTAACATCTACATTTCAACAATCACATATTAAACTACGTAATAATCATGGAAATAATCAAAGATCGTACTGAAATAACATGCATAACTAACATTATAATAGTAAGAGAGAAAGATTAATATCACCAAAGATTTAAGCAGTGTAATACTAAGGATTACAATAGTCTGAACTTGAAAGCTCGTTACAAAACTACTAGCAAGGTAAACCTTTCTCTAGACTCTAACCGCTACTTATATCTCTCTACTTCTCTGGAGGGAGAAACTAGACAGAGAAACAAAAAAAAAAGAAATGAAAGACAAGTGTGTGAGAGAGAGAATGAGAGGTATGAAATGAAACGAAGGTGTGAGAGGTGTGTTGAAAAGTGAGGAGGATGCATCTATTTATAGTGGAAGCTTGTAAGGCCTTGTACAAGTCATAATGCACAAAAAATAACCAAAGAAGCAACGATTGGGCCAATTGGGCAATTGGCACCTAAGTACCAATTGCCTTCATAAACCAGGCCATATACGGCCCTAGGGTACCATATACAGCCCTATATGGTGCCGTATACGGCCCTATATGGTGCTGTATACGGCCCTAGGGGGCCAATTACTTTTGATGCTCGGTTCATTTGTTCGTTGCTTGTTTCGGTCGTATCTTCTTCGTTACCTGCCCGATTGACTTGATTCTTTCACCGATGGAGTTGTATTTCCGTTACACTTCTAATGATACCTAATTTGTGTAAATTGAAGGTGTATAGCTCATGCGTGCTTCGGAATACGATCGGTTGGTCTTCACGGCCCATATCTTTTCCGTCCTTCATCCGTTTTCCATGATTCTTGATTCTCCGGTCTCATGTTTTCCTATGTCATCATATGAAAGTATTTATCAAGTTTACCTCATAAGAATGGAAGAATTGGTTTGTATTTATTTACCTCGTTTTGCGTGTTAATTGGACGTTATTGGTGATTTTTATTGCAACGTCTACATTTGAACTACTTTGGTGATTTTTAGTAAATAAACGTTGTTTTAAGATGTTTTCACCAAATATTAGCTCAAATAGTTCGGAATAATGTACGTAAAAATATGACTTTTTATGTTACATCGGAAACACAAAAAAAAAAAAAAAACTAAACCCTAATCATCATATAAACTAGGGAGATCCTCGTTCATCCATATCTCTTTTTTTTATATATAATCATCTTATTGAGCGTTTTCACCATTTTCTTGCAATTATCTAGCATCTTCTTTTCTTCGTCAATTGATTCATTGAGAGTTTGTATATACGAAAATTCAATTATATGAATCATCGTATCTCTTCGTTCGATTGATATAATTTTTTGTGCTTTTTCGTGGATTGGAGTATGTTTACAATCGGCCTTTTCAATTTCTCTTTTTTCTTTTTATCCTCTTCAAGCATCTGGTTGATCAAATCCTTGTATCTTTTTGAATAAATTTTAAATCTACTATCTGAAATAAAAGCTCTTTTAGAACGTGGTTTTGATGAAGCTGTTGATTCTTCCATTGTAAAGAGTAAAATGTGTATGTTGTTTGTTGGAAAATTGAAACTTAGTCCAATTATTTATAAGCCCTTAATTAAAGTTTATATGTATATTATTAAATTAATTAAATGCTTAACTGTCTAGTTGCAACCACCCGCGCGAGTGAATTTATAGCTTACGTCTTTCGAGTTTAAGAGTTAATTAGAAATATCATAAAAGGCGGGTGTCAAAAATCGACACATTTTATGCTATGTAAAGGCGGGTTATTGTGACCCGCTCAAAATACGTATATCATGTATGGCGGTGAGGTTTGGTACCCGCCTTAGTAAGTAAGGTGGGTTTCTAAACCGCCACCTTTTATTCTTTGTAAGGCAGGACACTGTTACCTGCTCTAGTTACCTATCAAAAACCCGCCATTAATTGCCGTTGTCCCTACCTTTTTAATCGATAAGCGATTTTCTTTCTAAGACCGCCTTTTACTGGCGCCTTAATAGCTTACTTTTGTAGTAGTGAAAACATATATGTTTTTATTAGTAGTATAATTTAGTTAATTTTTTTGATTATTGCATATTACTTGTTAATATTTATCCTAAATTCGTTTATACTTGAAAATATCTCATAATGAAGAAGATTTGTTAGACAAGAAGAATTATAGTCAAACAGGGAGGTCAATACTCCGAGTTGGCACACTAACTCGCCGAGTGGAAGTAGATAAATGTTGAAGAGTGATATCGTGTAAAAAGTAATGTTTTTACCTACGATATCCTCTCCATTATAGACCAATACTTAGCAAAAATGTTCAAATATAACATTTACTTGTGTTATTTTGTTGAGTAGGTCAAAACGAAAACGATGCAAAAAGAATAATGCAAAACGGTCAACGAAATCAAGATCGAAGACTTGCGACCTCACATACACGAGCGTAGATCCTATCTACACTGATTTATGAGTGTCAAAATCTCCGTTTGGACGATATGAAGTCAACGCGAAAATAATCGTTTAAAACGGACACATAACTAAGAATCTAGAGCAAAAACGATAGACCTACAACCCCGAGCACAAGAGTTACATACGATCATGTACACAAGCTAGCAGCAAGTAAGACACACCCATGTACGGGCATTCCTTGCCCGTTTTCACTAGCCCGTGCACGGGACACACCCAGTACAGCCAGAATATGCCAATATACGACCATATGTGACGCCCATACTTGGTTGCATTACACCTAAGCACGGCTTCGAACACGCCCATACTCGGCTGATGTGCAACCATACCACTAAAAATCGTCCTTTTTCATATTTTCAAAATTCCAACAAAGCATCTAAACTCTACGATATATAGAAGTCTCCACCAACAATCCTTTTATCCCTTTTGTAAGTTTTTTGGCTAAAATAAAAATGTGGTTTTGTCCCACATTGGTGAGAGGAGCAAAAGTGGAGGTGCCTCCTTGGCTATAAAAGGAGGGCTAGGCTTTGGTTCAAAATGTACCAAATCAACATACATCTTAAGTATTTGATTTCTTTCTTTCTCCCTTTGTTTTAGATACTTGTGTAGAGTGTCTAAGACGTGAGTCAAATCTTTGGAGGGTGCGAGTGTTGGTTGGGTGGTGGCTTAAGAGATTAGTCTATGTGATTGTAACAATTTTTCATATAGTGGAATCTTTTCTCTTTGGAGGCCCGTGGTTTTTCTCCTGTTTTGGAGTTTCCACGTATATTCTTGTGTTCTTATTTCTTTACTGTTTTCATTGGGTTGGGTTGTTGGGGAATATTTGAGACCGTTTTTCCCAACAAGTGGTATCAGAGCCAAGGTTTTGGTGGAGGTCTCGATTTTAGAATTTCATAGTATGCTCTGTGGTTGCAGTTTTGTCTGAACTTCCACATCAGAAACGAATTCTATTTATCGTATTGGGGTATCTTGGTTCTATTAATTGTCTTGTATACGATAGAATTATATGTGAGCTCGGTGGAGTATTTACACGTGTAGAAAAGGTTCTGGCTAAGGAAAGACTTGGTAATTAAGAGTGTCCATTGTGACCCACCTCTCTTTCCTGGGATCCTTTTTCTCCTGGGTGTATTACTGACTGGCTGGAAACATATTTTTCTAGTATACAATACTGGTAATTTTTAAAGATACAGGTACGATGTCAAAGTTTAGTCCAATGAGGTTTGATGTAGAGAAATTTGATGGAAGGATCAATTTTGGCTTGTGGCAAGTTCAGGTCAAGGATGTGTTGATTCAGTCCGGGTTACACAAGGCATTGAGGGGGAAACCAACCCCTGTTTCTGGCGGTGATTCTAGCAAGACCAGTAAGATCGATGATGAAGAATGGGATGATATGGATTTGAGAGCGGCAAGTGCTATTCGTTTGTGTCTTTCAAAGAATGTTCTTGCAAACGTGCATGGGTTATCAATGGCAAAGGAGCTTTGGGAAAAGCTTGAACAGTTGTACCAAGGCAAGGGCATCTCAAATCGGTTGTATCTCAAGGAACAGTTTCATACTCTACGTATGGAAGGAGGTACAAAAATTTCAGATCATCTGAGTATTCTAAATGGTATCGTTTCAGAACTGGAGGCTATTGGAGTTAAGGTTGATGATGAAGATAAATCATTGAGACTTATATTATCTTTACCATCGTCCTATGAGCACATGAAACCTATTCTGATGTATGGGAAAGAGACCCTGAAGTTTGAAGATGTTACTGGCAAACTCTTGTCTGAGGAGAAAAGGCTGGATAGTAACGGTGGGACTTCATCAGAAGGTATGGTTATGATAAGTGAAGATAGGAAGAAGAAGAACTCCAAGAAAAATCTAATGTGCTGGAAGTGCGGAAAGTCTGGGCATGTCAAGATGAATTGTCCAGGTGGAGCGGATTCGGCAAAGGGCTCCAAGTCAGCTGACAGTGTCTCCGTTATCACGGGGAATGATGAGTTCTTTTGAAACATGACATCCTCATGGTGTGTCCGCGCCACCATGAAAAAGGGATGATTGTCAGCGGTTCCACAGGTATTTACACATGGGCATTGGTTTGGCTTAAAATGCAAGGTGTGTGGTGGAAAATGATGTCGATGGCTGATGGAAACTTCCAAGTGTGCCAAACAGGGGAAGTTGCACCATAAACAGTTTCAGCAAGTGTTTTCGACATGTGCCGAGGTGAAATGCTTAGGATGTGTTATTCTGAGTGGAGATACTCTTTTATGGTGGAGTATGATAATTCTCTTTGAATTATGATTGTCGGTCAAGACAATGGTTCTGATGTTGGAGCAAGTTATTTTTATTTTATCCAAGGTGGAGATTGTAAGTTTTTTGGCTAAAATAAAAATGTGGTTTTGTCCCACATTGGTGAGAGGAGCAAAAGTGGAGGTGCCTCCTTGGCTATAAAAGGAGGGCTAGGCTTTGGTTCAAAATGTACCAAATCAACATACATCTTAAGTATTTGATTTCTTTCTTTCTCCCTTTGTTTTAGATACTTGTGTAGAGTGTCTAAGACGTGAGTCAAATCTTTGGAGGGTGCGAGTGTTGGTTGGGTGGTGGCTTAAGAGATTAGTCTATGTGATTGTAACAATTTTTCATATAGTGGAATCTTTTCTCTTTGGAGGCCCGTGGTTTTTCTCCTGTTTTGGAGTTTCCACGTATATTCTTGTGTTCTTATTTCTTTACTGTTTTCATTGGGTTGGGTTGTTGGGGAATATTTGAGACCGTTTTTCCCAACACCTTTTTCTGCTCACAATCTCATCTTTCACACACAATTAGTTATTTCTTCTCTACTCTCTCTATATTAGTTGTTAAGCTAGTTAGGGATTAATTAGCGTAGAAGAAAAGTATGAAAAGCGTTGTAATATTTGGAGTACGCATGGAGCTTTGCTATTTAATTCAAGACTATGTATATGGATGGGTTCGAGTGAAAACAAAGATCTAAAAAGACGGTGAAAACACATATAACAATCATCAAGCTGCACTAAGTTTATACTTTTGTAGGTAGCTAATTTTTTTAGGAAGCCTTTGAATAAGTTTTTTTGTATATATAAATAAAAATACTAACTATACAAATGATATGCAATCATGCTATAAAGAAAAGGAGGAAAGTTCAAAAAAGAATGGTAAAAAAATGGAGAATGGAGGAACCAATAGAATTGCTCCATCTCAAAAACCAATTTTTACCTTTTTTTTTTTCAAAGTTAAATATCTCACAAACCGTATATCTATAAATTATAAAAGTTACATATTCGGAATCAGCGTCTTTTTCTCTTCGATTCTAGATCCAACAAGATATACTTTCGACAAAGTTTTTTTTTTCATTTTTATTGGGTTTAATGTGAAATCACATGTGATTTAAAACTAAAAAAAAAAAATACACCCGCTTATATCTCCGATTAAACTTTAAATTCAAATCATTGATGATTTAAAGAGATTAAAACATGAAAAACTAAGTTGTAATCACATGCGATGGAATATCAAAGTATCAATCACATGTGATAAAAGAGTAATAAAATACGAATTTTCAAATCATTGACTATAGTTATATAATTAAGTAAAAATCAAGTTGAAATCATACATGAATCATCATATATCAGAAAATTTCTCATCAAATATCAGTTTTTAGATGAAAATCATATGTGATTATATATAAAATCATATGTGATTATATAACAAATCACATGTGATTAATGTACAAATAACAATCACATGTGATTTTTAACGAAAATTAATGCATTTTTTAATTTTTTATTTGTAACTATTAATGTGGATGAATATTAAGTTGTAATCACGTGTTAAATAACATATACCATAAACAAATAATCGTGAACAAATTTTTTACTTTTCATCATAAATCACATGTGATTACATTATAGAATTGGGTAAAAAAACGAAGAAAAAAAATTCGTCGAAAGTATAGCTTATGACATCTCTAATCGAAGAGAAAAAGACTCTGGTTTCGAATATATAATTTTCATAATTTATGGACTTACGGTTTGTGAGATAATTAACCATGAGGGTAAAAATATAATTGGGTTTTGTAGACAAATGGAGCAATCCTATTGGTTCTCCCATTCTCTACTTTTTTTTGCATTCTTAGAAGAACCCACCTATAAAGAAAAGAGATTTAAACGTATTATATTTGGAGTATATTTGGAAACTCCAAGATGTTAAAAAATGAATGGAAGTACAAATGGTACTAATCAAGGCGTCTCACTAAATTAGTTTCTCATTCAAAAACTACATACACATTAAAACAAACGTTTCAGATAAAAACTTAATTTTCTCAGAGTAAATTAAACAATGTCCCTATCTCCAAGGGAAACAAAGTAATTAATTTAGTGCACTTTTACATGTATTTAGTATTAATTGCCTAAAATAATGTGATGATTAATTTAGTGCTAACATTAGATATGTTTTTTACACTATTTTATTGCAATAAAGTACATTTAGATGCTCTAATAAGAGATTATAACTTATAATTACCAAGTGGTAAGAGTGAGGTGGGAGGCTTGCCTCCCTGGAGGTCTGAGGTTCGAGCCCAGGCAGTGGTGTATGGGGTAATTAAATTTGGCCGTTCAAAAAAAACTTATAATTACCGCTTCTAAATGTATTTAACTAAGTTATGGTTTTCATAGTGTTTATCTAACTACTTGAGCTTAACTTGTACGTAAGAATCTTATTATTTATTTTTATTATATGTATTTTGTTGATATGTCAACGTGTAAACATGTCACTTGGCACCTTATATAAATAACACGTCATCAAAATGCATACAATAACAAAAATAAATAACAAGTTTATTACATACAACGTACTCCTGTATAGTTAAGTACACTATGAATATCACAGCTTAATTAAAGCACTTAACCTTATTATTTAAATAGACCATAAACATAAGTATTTTAACATTGCAAGTTGTTTGGTGTTATAAATAAGTAGTCCAGCAGGTTGCTACCCTCAGAGCTGCAACTTGAAGCATTTTTCTAACTAAAATGGTGTCCAGTTACATGATAGCATTTTTCCTTTTTATCTTCTTTGTGCAATTCTCATCATTCTCAAATTCTAAGTCAATCGTCAAGAATCTGCCTGGATTTGATGGTGATCTTCCTTTTACTCTGCAAACAGGGTATGCCTTCTAAAACTCTGCTAATTTATTTTTCTTTGAGAACTTCAATCAAATTTAATTAATTTGTTGTTAAAATTTAAGGTACGTCGGAATCGGAGAAGATGATGCCATTCAGTTTTTCTACTACTTTGTTGAGTCTCAAAGTGACCCGTTGCACGATCCGGTTGTTCTTTATTTCGCAGGCGGCCCTGGTACTTCAGGACTTTTCCCATTGCTTGAGCAGATCGGTAAGTTTACTGTATTTTCATACTTTTATAAAATAAATAAATATATATATATATATATATATATATATATATATATATATATATATATATATATATTGGGGCGGATCTGAGAAGGAGGTAGGGGGGTCACTTGCCCCCAGTAACCCAACAAAATTTACAGTAAATTTATGTATATATTGGGTCGTGCCCTCACCTCAGGGAAAAATATGACCCCAGCTCATGATTTGTTTGCTACTTAAGTACATAATTACTTTTATATGTTCAACAAATTAAAATAATTGTTGAAGTAACAATAAAAAAATAAAGCTTCAAGTTGTGTTTTAATGGTGGAAAGTATATTTGAGATTTGGTGGAAAAGAAGATAAACCACACGTTTCATCGATTCACAAATAGAATTTTCACAAATACCCCTTCTAGTATATATAGAGGGACATATTAGACCCTTGGACTTTATATTTTCATTCAATAAATCCACAATTTTAGATTTGTAGTTTACTGCGTAGTACTTACTGGAGTATTATATTTCCCTTTTAGTTATTTTTAAAGAAACCTTTGAAACAATATCATCCATTTTTTTTTTAGAATCAAAGAACTATAATTGACTGATTAGAATAGTAGAAGTTGGGTTATATTACAATTACAAATAAAACTTATATTGGAATCAGAAAGAAACCAGCTAGACAAAAACAAACAATGGACAATGATAAAAATCATTTAAAAACATATTTAGCGTCGAATATAAAGCATAAACCTTAAATCCTGAACCCCAAACCCTAAACCCTAAACCCTAAACCCTAAACGCAACACTGTAACATACGTGTTAGTAATGTGAAACCCACTAAAAATAATGGAAGAAAAAAAACTTTTCGAAAGTATGCCTTAATGGACGGCAAATCGAAGAGGATCAAACGCTGAATCTAATGGTGCAATTTTCATAATTTTTCGATTTGTCGTTTGTGAGATATTTAACTTAAGGGGTAAATGGGTTTTGTATTCTCTTTGTACACATGGCACCATATCATTGATTCCTCTGTTCTCACACAAATTTTTAGTCTCATTTGAACCTTACCCTTGGATTTATAACTTAAAAGAACAGATACACCATAAAATACACAAAAATCATAAACTGAAATTAATTAATATATTTATATTTTTAATAATAATTCATTAAAAAAATTGTGTGGCAACATCCACGTGTATAGTGCGCAAATAATTGATATATACTAGGTAGGTAGATAGATTTGAAATGGTGATTGATGGTGGGGCTCATTCTTTAAGACAAAGGCAAGTAGTGATACTAGTATAAACAATCGTAAAAAAATAATAAATATAATAAAATTACTTTATTACTATTTCTGACACATTTGGGTACTTGTTCACCTGACCACAAAACCTTGGTTTTAAAGTTGGAAAGGAAAAAAAAAAAAAAAAACCGGTTCAACCCGGTTCCTGATTTCCGGTTGAACCGGAAAAGTCAACGAGCTAAACCGATTCCCTAAAGAGTCAATAACCAGTCAGATTTGAGTCGGAGAATAATCCGGAGCCGGTCAAACCGGTCCGGTTCAACCGGTTCTTAAAACATTGATCTTTTGTTATCTTTTGTTTTGACACTAAAATTTGCGTGTTGACATTTTTAAGTAAAACCAATAAAAGGAGCCCACCATGGGACCATGCTACGGATCTTTCGTTTTCTTTTGCTCTTCCCACGTCTCACGAGTCAGATGTATTGCAAATTACGGGTTCATTAAGCGCACATTAATGTGTGCCATGGATACACATATTAGCAAAACCCAACTTATGTCGCAATTTTTGTACTTCTAGATCGTTTATTCTGTCTATCTTTTATATGTTAACTCAATGACTCATGATTCCGTTTTATCTGTAAACAAGCACATGTTATGCGATAATATTTTTACCCCCGTAATTAGAATGTTCAAGTTCCGCCTCTTACTATACATATGTTACAGCATCATTACTTATTAGAAGTCGGACTGACCCCATTTTTCTGCAGGACCACTGACTATCCTTACCGATGCTTCAAAGGAGAATAACGTTTCATTAGAGTTGAATCCCTATTCTTTGACAAAGGTCCATATATATTTTTTTACTTTGCCTTTAATCGCTCACCTCCTTTTCCTTTATTAAGTATGAAAATTTCCAATCTTACAATTTTTCCATGAATACGTACGATTTTCTATCCTCAAGATTTGAACTCAACTTAATTGTTGGAAAAGCCACCTCAATACCGGTAAAACTTTGGCCCTTTGGTTCCAATCATATAATTTACAATGAGTTCATTTAAAAATGTTAAAAATAATGAGAGAACGTAAACATATAATTGACGATTTTAAAACATCAATACATATAATGAGGTGTCTAATAATTTGATGCATACAATAGTAACATGTGTAAATTTTGATACACTTCCAAGTGTAAACCTTTCTATAATTTATAGACACACAATTTTTGAAATATTTAAATTTTCTAAAAGGTGAAAGTGAGTTTTGAAATGGATCGGTTATATTGGTTGTTAGTTTCCCAAATTCTTAACCATTGTTATTTAAATTTACCCCTTTCGCCGCACTTATAAAAGGGTTAGTGTAAAAAAATGTATCAAAAGTTACCTGAAACTCAATTGTTAGTATCCAATTTTGAGAATTTCAATTGTATTTATCAAAATTTTGATTATGTTACTGTATGTATCTGATAACTTAGTTATAAGGTAGACAGTAACTTTGATAGACATGTGAACCATATAATCATATGAGCCATGTCATTGCCATACCATCAAATCGATGCCACGTAACCAATTTACATGTTATAAGAGGTCGGATGTGTACAATAACAATTATTTAAAAGTTTAACACATACAATAGAAATTTTTGTAGATGAGTACATACAACATAATTTCGAGTTAAGTTGAATGCACTTTTAAACACTTAACTCCTTATAGATAGTTTAGCGTAAATGACACATAGTTCTGATTTGTATAGGTGGCTAATGTAATATTCGTAGATCAACCCGCTGGTGTAGGATTTTCATATTCTACAACTTGGGAAGGAACAATCAGTAGTGATTCCAGTTTATCATTACAAAGTTATGAATTTCTGAGAAAGGTAAAGATTGGTTCTATTGCTTCAATATCATTTCGACGCAATGTATATACTCATTTCAATTTATATCTATAGCACGAGTCCGTATGATTGGACTATGGCCTCTTATGTATGTCATACTTTATTTTCTATTAGATTTTTTAACGTGTTATATGAACATACAGTGGTTTTTGGAGAATCCAGAGTTTCTAAATAATCCATTATACATATCTGGGATTTCATACATGGGCATTATTGTTCCGACTGTCACTTTAGAAGCATATAAAGGTAAGAATGTCTAGCTTAACCACGGTATACGTATATACATATATATATATATATATACATACATACATATACATATACATACATATACATATATATATATATATATATATATATATATATATATATACACACTACCTCCGTCCTATTAAAAGTGTCATGTTTTTGACTTTTTAAAATCTTTCTTTTACAACTTTGACCTTAAATATTTTTGTCGTTTGTGTTATATAATACTTGATGAAAATTATACCAATCAAAATACATTTAAAACTCAATCCATTCATATATTTTGCATCAAGTATTATATAACACAAACAAAAATATTTAAGGTCAAAATTAATAAAGGAAGACTTCAAAAAGTCAAAACAGGACAATTGTAATGGGACATAAGGGTATATATATTCAATATTATTCATATCTCTAAGTGCATGCGGAGTCATCTAACGTGGTCACCGTTTTTCAGTCTTTAACGACGGTCCGCCAGTGCGGCGGTGCTAATCACTCCTTGCCCGACGTTAAAAGTCGGTGTTAAGCCCCAAACGTCCCGTTAAACGAGTTATCTTCCATTCAATTTTATTAGTCTAAAGTAATTCACGAGTCTCTTCTATATACCCCTACAAGTCAAATTCTAAGTGCTATTTTTTACATTGGAGATGCTCCAAGTCTGAACTAATTTGGAAAATGATTAAATTAGGAAGTGACCCCCATTGGCTTGCAAATTTATTGATAGAATATCATCTATCTATTTACTATATTAACTTTTTGCAGGCAATGAACGTGGGAATCAACCACAACTGAATATTAAAGTAAATTTATATCTTACATCTACTTTGTAAACTGTTTGTGGTGTCATCAGTGAATCTTAACAAATCTTATGTTGCAATCACTTTACCTGAAACGGATCTATTTTACTATAATTGGTTATGGTTGATAGTGTCATAAATGAAATAAGGGTTTTGTTAACGAAAGCTCTGAGGGCTTTCAATAAGAGTAATTAATCGTCATAATTACATTAAATCACATTTAATACATGATTGGTAAAAAGAAGTTTAAGTGTATTAAATACAAAGTTTAATTTTATTAGATATAATTGTGAATAAAAATGATTGTTTAACCTTATTTAATGCACTTATCTACTCTTAACCAAAAGTCCTTAGGGTTTCCGTTAGCAAAACCCACGAAATATATTTCCACATAGTGTCACTAAAATTTTACATGATAATGCAGAAGAAGAGAAATCAACTAATATTTCCCCCTATTTTACAGGGATGCCTAATTATCAGCCCTCTTACCGATAAATTCACTGATTTTAATTCACGATTTGAGTATGCTCACCGGCTTGCACTTATATCGGATGATATATATGAGGTAATATGTAAAAAGATACGTAGTATTTATTTATATCAACATCATGAGACTATTTGAGTAGCGTAATATTTGACATTTCGTTAAACTGTACGTGTTATACTTCAGTCTACAAAAGAAACTTGTGGTGGTAACTATATATACGATAATCCAAACAACGCCCTGTGTTCACATAATCTTCAACGCGTGAATGAGGTACCGTACACATGGTTAATTTATTTGATCAAATACTTTGAAGGTCGACGTATCTCAATTTTTAATCCACGTTCTCAATTAATTCCAGTGCATAAGCGGAATTAACTTGGAAGATATTTTGGAACCATTGTGTGATGATGCCGATCCGGAACCACCATGTGTTGTAAGTTTTTTGTTTCAAATTTATTGATGAATAAGATAGTTTATTACCAAAACAGTACTTGTACAGATGATACATTCTTAATAATAATAAAAAATATATATATATATATATATGTATGAAGAAATATGACTTTACAATTCCTTTGCCATCTTTAGGCAGCAACTAATGTAATTATAGAGGATTGGGGGAATGATAAAGATGTTCTGAAAGCGCTCAATGTTCGTCAGGTACATATGTTGTTCACAATTACTTTTAAACTTATGAAATTGTCGTCATTTTTATGGGTTTCGAATCGTAGCTCGAAATCTAATGTAAATTATATGGATTGGCTGTGCAATCCACGATTTTTTGCAGGGCACGATAGACATATGGAAGAAAAATAATCAGACTATGCATTACGATTTTGGAAAGAATGATACTCTATGTTACTCATATGACATCTTCAGCACAGTTGCATATCATAAAGAGCTTGTTGATAGAAATTGCCAAGTTTTGATCATCAGGTACTACAAATACGTACTCGTAGAGATTATATCTCGAATTATTATTCGAAAGATGATAGTTTTCACTCGAAATTCATATTCGTACTAGTTTCAAATGTTGTTTCTTTTCATCACTTTATCAAAACCAAATTTCGTAATAGGTATTTAATTCTGTGTAATGAATCTATACGTGAAATGAAATTCGTGTACAAAAAAGATTATTGGTAGGATTTGCACTTTTGGTCATGGTGATAACTTGTATGTACAAGTATAACATCTATTTTTATCCAAAATCTGCTTGACAGTGGTGATCATGATATGACATTTCCATATGTGGGCACCGAGCAATGGATAAAATCTCTAGATCTTCCAATTGAAAGCCCATGGAAACCATGGTTTGTTAATAATCAAGTCGCCGGGTGAGCTCAATTTTTAGTTGTCTTTTGGTCTGCCTAGTAGTATGTCTTGCTTACATCAGTTACATGTTCTATAATTATTCAAAATGTTTCCGATTAAAAACCATTTTGTTAGTTTTTTGAACCCATTCAGTTTAACTAAAAGACATGCGTCAACCAAACTAATCATGCAAAGTGATTGCTATTTGGTTTTATAGATATCAGATGACATATGGAAAGAATGGTTATTCGTTAACGTACGCAACTGTGAAGGTAAATAAAATGGAAACTTGAGTCACGTCTATTGATCATATATGATATTTGGGCAAATGTACTTACATGAATCTTATGTGTTATGTAGGGTGCGGGTCATTCAGTGGCATTCAACAAGCCTGAAGAATTTTCAGTCATTGCGGAAGGGTGGCTTGTTCGTAATACTTATGGAAGTGACTCCCAAGCAATGTAGATGCACTGCTATTTTCGATGTTTTATTTAGCCAAAAGATAATATATTGATTGAGCTTGAATTGAAATTACATTTGAGACAAGATATCTTGCCGTGATTACATAAATAGCACGTTGTATTCCTATTCAAGTTAAGCTTTGAAAAAGAAATATTACGCTTGAAACTTCGATTGAACTTGCTTGTTGTCAATCCTTGAACAATAACTTGAACTTGAAAATGAGGACCTTGAAAACTTGAGTTGCAACTTAATTAGACCACTTCGAGCCAATACCATTCTAGAACTTCAACAGAAAAAACCACCATACCACCTCAAACTAGCAAGAGTTTGAATTGAAACATAATACTCCAATTTAGTTAAGTTGAGATTTCACTAAACCCAAATGACACTGAAAACATGATTATGTCAAACAAAGTGCCGTTAGAACTTTGACGAACCTTGACTAACACACTTGAATGGTCCAACTAACACTTTATGCCGTACCCAAACTTACAATGTGAAATCGGAAGAGTAACTCAGCCCAAATGGGCTAACTAAACAACCACGTAAACATCCGGCCACTTTAACCACAAGATTTAGGGCCAACACCTCGAACCAAAGATTCTTCACTACTCTTCAAAATTGCTATTTGTGTTAGATACATTGCTATTAGTCTTCTTATTAGTGAAGTTATTATGTATAGGGTTTATTGTTTGTTATTTATTAAAATTTACACTTTTTTACGATTGCATGAGATATATATTCATTTGTTCAATTGTATGTATTGAACTTGCATGCATATATCATCTATTGTATGTAAATTTTCCTTTTTGAGTAAGGCCGAAAAAGAAAGCCTTTCTATTTCGCCAGTGGCGAATCTATGATTGAAGCTAAGGTGGGTACATTTTTCCTTTAAGATATTTTTTAGGCAAAAACATAATTAAGTACATAACTAGATCATACTCCGTATTAGTTATGTACCGGGTCGGGTCACATCATATCGGATGCTATTCCTAACATTTTCATTGGACACTTATTTATTTCCAAATGGAGACTCTTTATAGTCCATCAAGTTGAAATAAAACTTCATCTTCTCCGGGGCTAGTCTTGAATTTTTGATGCCGAGAACAGATGGTTGAAATATACCTCTTTTAGATTTTCTTAACAAACCACATACTTCCTTTTTAGTGAAATGAAACCTAAGTTAAGCTAGATGGAAAAGAAAACTTTTACACATGTAAAATTCTTACAACAGAAATCGGCATTTTTTGTGCAAGTAAATTAAGTAGCAACTATCTAACCTTGTCACAAATACAATCGGTCACTATATATTGATCTACATCAGATTTATATATACATCCTGTGTAGTACGTATTCCATAACTGTAAGGCCCGGTCCTTACGTGAACCAAAATATATCATTTATATATTATATTTCGAAAATCGGAAGCGCAAGTCCCCCAAAACAAAACATTTACCGACTTACAATGCTTCCAGGTTTAACGACTACAAAGTATGACAACATTAGTTAAACATTTACAACCATATTAACACAAACGAGCTTATATAAAACGTTTTCCAAAAGACATTCACAAAAGGTCAGAGTTGCGCCAAGCTTTAGTCAAACTTCCAGTCAACATCTACAACCCGAACCATCTACATCTACATCAACTAACCACAATCTGCAAAACATTAAACAACGAGGGATTAGCCAATGCTAAGTGAATGGAACCGTAACCGACGGTTCAACCCACTCATAACAAGTCTTACAACTAGGCAACAACAACAAATAGAACACATAAGCACATAACGTCAAGAGGACCGGCGGTTCCTGGTATCCATCCAACCCAGAAACCACGACTACTGGGCGCCAAGCCAATCCCAGTAATCAACCGATAGCTTGAGTACTACCTTCACTGACTAGGCTTGTTTTCAACTATGTGTCTCAAAGAAACCTCGACAACTACACAGTAGTACCCAAACCCAACCCAGACAGCAGTTGACCTCTGAAAACAACCACGTTGCATTCACAATGCGAAAACACACAACAACAAGCAACAGTTCACAACTGTTCACAACTGATCAACCATTCAACAACAACCACACAACAACTCATATAATCAGCAACATAAACAAAACAGACAAGACTGGTACCGGTACGACCAATAACAACAACCTACTAATATAAACTATCCTGGTTACCCGTTGTAACCGAACCCGTTACAACTGGGTGAAACCGAGGACTACAATTCCACTCACCGAATATTATCGTCTGATCACCAACTCAGTGGTCTAATCTTACTGAGTGGCCGCCCGCTTATCTGAGAACACAAAGATAACAAGTCAATAACTCGTCTCATAATCATCATCATAACATATTTATCAAATCAAGTAATCTCTAAAGTCTAAGTAAACAAAAGTTCAATCAGAATTGAAATTAAAAATCCCGAACTAATGTTTAAAAACTGTAAAATGTCATTTTCGACCCTTAAATGACCCCGAATGGCCAAAAACCGCCTAGGCTATTAGAATATAGTTTTGATCATTGGGCCGTTTCCTATTGAACATGTGAATCTCATCCCAAACCGAGTTAATGAAATTGTTACATAACCGTGACCCTGAAAAGACTTACGCATTTTCAAAATTTACACAACTTGTCAAAATTATTCATGCGAACGCGATCCGGATCAAGGTGGCTGGATCGCGTTCACCTTTAGAAAAAGTTCTGTCACCGAAATACACATGGCAACGCGATCCGGAACAAAGGGCTGGATCGCGTTCAATAGTTCAAAATCCGATTTAGCCAAAATTATAACTAAGGAACGCGATCCGGGAAAAAGGGTTAGGATCGCGTTCACGCGTTCAAAACTACCTGCACTTTCAGCATAAACACATCACGAACCAAAACCCCATTTTTACCAAAATCAGTTGCAAACACGAATTTTACCAAGTAAAAGACCACAAACATCATCCATAAACATACAACAACTACAACAAACATCTTCTAGCAACAATCTAACTCATGCATCATTATTAAATCAATCAAAATCACCAAAATCACTAAAACCAAATCTATGAATTCAACTTGATGAACACTAACCATTGCTAGCCACAAATCAGCATATAATCAATTCATATCAATGAATTATCAACAATCAATCAACAAAACATGATATTCAAACTTCAATTCTTTCAAAATCATCATATTCATCATAAACCCTATTTTTATGAAATATGCTCAAGAACACAAAAAGGGAACTTACAATTTTGAAGAAGAAGATATGGATGATGATAATCTAAGTTCCTTAATCTTGAATCCACTCAAGTTATATGATAATTTCTTTGTAGAGATTTAAAGAGATAGTTTAAGAAATGATATAAGAGGAAAGTTCAAGAACATAATCAAAAGGAAATGAAAATGAGTCGGTCACACCACCGACCCCTCTAATATTAGGTGTAAATTATACCCATTCCTAGCCTATTGTCTGGAACCCGAAAATACCCGAAAGTCAAAATACTTTTATTTTACCATCAACTTTAATAAATTAAAACAAGCAATAATTTATTAGTCACTATAAAAACTGAGGCTTTTTTACTTGTTTATTATTAAATAAACAAACCGAACTTATTAAAATACAATTTATTTCCAGGCCCAGAAACAGGATGTTACAAATCTTCCCCCCTTAAAGGATTTCGTCCCCGAAATCCACTCCACACACATAAATATACCAAACACTACAATCACACATAGGCATACAATACTATAACTATATTACATCAAAGTCAATATAGAATCTACCTTGGTTATTCACTTCGAGCAATTCTCCCACAGTCACTTGATCCCCCACTGTCATTTGAAAAGCTCGAGCAGGCGCCAACTTTCTCTTTTGCCCAATCGATGATGCAGAACCCGAACCAGAACCCGAACTTCCAGCTAAACCCAAACCTTGCCTAACATATTCCGGACATTGCCCTGCTCGATGACCTTCTTTCTTGCAGTTCCAACACACAGACTGAGGAAAGGTACACTCTCTACTACCATGCCCAAATGCTCCACACTTAATGCACCTTAACGTTTGAGGAGTACATGGACCCGAATGTCTCGACCTACAAGCATTACACCAAGGATTTGGATCACTACCCACCGATCCCTCACTAAACTCAATCCTTCGATTCTGACTCTTACTTCCAGTAGTATTACTCTTAGACTGTTGCACCGACTTGTTTTTATTAGACTTCTCCCATGCTTGATTGTCACTATGCACCGACCTAGCTAACTCAAAAGCCTCGGTCAAAGAACGTGCCAACCTCACTGATGTTCGGTACTGTGGTGGTAAAGTCTTAACAAAATGGGTAATCCTAGTCCTCTCGTCCGGAACCCATTGCTGAACAAATCTTAACTTATCAGTGAATTTATTGATAAGTTCATCCATTGTCATTTTATCAGAAAACTCCAAATCCAGAAACTCTTGCCTAAGTCTAAGCATATCAAACTCAGAGCAGAATTGCTTACTAAACTCTCTATGAAACTCAGCCCAAGTAATTCTAGATCTTTGTTCCGGTGTCATTTGTGCAGTCGCAGAATCCCACCAGTTCATCGCTTGGCCTTTCAATAACTGAACCGCATATTTAACTCTTAACTCATCTTCACACTAACACACCTCAAATTTCCTCTCGGTGTCCCTTAACCAATTCAATGTCACCATTGGATCATTACCTCCCTCAAAGTCTTTAGGTCCACACGCTTTAAAAGTCTTAAATGAACACAACCTATTCTGCTGAGGTGGAGGAGGAGACTGATACGTTTGCTGAGCTACCCTAGATTGTAACTCCAAATACAACTGTTCTATCTTTCTAAGTCTTATAACCTCATCCTCCATATGCAACAAATAATCCTCTTGGCTAGCTTCATCATGATGAACATTGGAAGTACCACCCTGATTAACATTATTAATTTCTGGAGGTGGAAGCTCAGTTCTAGTAACATTGTTGGGATCCGGGTTCTCATCATCTGCCATTCCTGTACTCACAACCAAAACACAACTTGCAACTTGTTAATCGTTAGTATCATCTATACTAACCAATCCCCAACCAAAAGCTAATCCCACTAACCGAAAAGTTTGACTAACACCAAATAGATTTGGGATTGAACATTCGCAAATGCCCAATTCACCCAAACCTATGCTCTGATACCAACTTGTAAGGCCCGGTCCTTACGTGAACCAAAATATATCATTTATATATTATATTTCGAAAATCGGAAGCGCAAGTCCCCCAAAACAAAACATTTACCGACTTACAATGCTTCCAGGTTTAACGACTACAAAGTATGACAACATTAGTTAAACATTTACAACCATATTAACACAAACGAACTTATATAAAACGTTTTCCAAAAGACATTCACAAAAGGTCAGAGTTGCGCCAAGCTTTAGTCAAACTTCCAGTCAACATCTACAACCCGAACCATCTACATCTACATCAACTAACCACAATCTGCAAAACATTAAACAACGAGGGATTAGCCAATGCTAAGTGAATGGAACCGTAACCGACGGTTCAACCCACTCATAACAAGTCTTACAACTAGGCAACAACAACAAATAGAACACATAAGCACATAACGTCAAGAGGACCGGCGGTTCCTGGTATCCATCCAACCCAGAAACCACGACTACTGGGCGCCAAGCCAATCCCAGTAATCAACCGATAGCTTGAGTACTATCTTCACTGACTAGGCTTGTTTTCAACTATGTGTCTCAAAGAAACCTCGACAACTACACAGTAGTACCCAAACCCAACCCAGACAGCAGTTGACCTCTGAAAACAACCACGTTGCATTCACAATGCGAAAACACACAACAACAAGCAACAGTTCACAACTGTTCACAACTGATCAACCATTCAACAACAACCACACAACAACTCATATAATCAGCAACATAAACAAAACAGACAAGACTGGTACCGGTACGACCAATAACAACAACCTACTAATATAAACTATCCTGGTTACCCGTTGTAACCGAACCCGTTACAACTGGGTGAAACCGAGGACTACAATTCCACTCACCGAATATTATCGTCTGATCACCAACTCAGTGGTCTAATCTTACTGAGTGGCCGCCCGCTTATCTGAGAACACAAAGATAACAAGTCAATAACTCGTCTCATAATCATCATCATAACATATTTATCAAATCAAGTAATCTCTAAAGTCTAAGTAAACAAAAGTTCAATCAGAATTGAAATTAAAAATCCCGAACTAATGTTTAAAAACTGTAAAATGTCATTTTCGACCCTTAAATGACCCCGAATGGCCAAAAACCGCCTAGGCTATTAGAATATAGTTTTGATCATTGGGCCGTTTCCTATTGAACATGTGAATCTCATCCCAAACCGAGTTAATGAAATTGTTACATAACCGTGACCCTGAAAAGACTTACGCATTTTCAAAATTTACACAACTTGTCAAAATTATTCATGCGAACGCGATCCGGATCAAGGTGGCTGGATCGCGTTCACCTTTAGAAAAAGTTCTGTCACCGAAATACACATGGCAACGCGATCCGGAACAAAGGGCTGGATCGCGTTCAATAGTTCAAAATCCGATTTAGCCAAAATTATAACTAAGGAACGCGATCCGGGAAAAAGGGTTAGGATCGCGTTCACGCGTTCAAAACTACCTGCACTTTCAGCATAAACACATCACGAACCAAAACCCCATTTTTACCAAAATCAGTTGCAAACACGAATTTTACCAAGTAAAAGACCACAAACATCATCCATAAACATACAACAACTACAACAAACATCTTCTAGCAACAATCTAACTCATGCATCATTATTAAATCAATCAAAATCACCAAAATCACTAAAACCAAATCTATGAATTCAACTTGATGAACACTAACCATTGCTAGCCACAAATCAGCATATAATCAATTCATATCAATGAATTATCAACAATCAATCAACAAAACATGATATTCAAACTTCAATTCTTTCAAAATCATCATATTCATCATAAACCCTATTTTTATGAAATATGCTCAAGAACACAAAAAGGGAACTTACAATTTTGAAGAAGAAGATATGGATGATGATAATCTAAGTTCCTTAATCTTGAATCCACTCAAGTTATATGATAATTTCTTTGTAGAGATTTAAAGAGATAGTTTAAGAAATGATATAAGAGGAAAGTTCAAGAACATAATCAAAAGGAAATGAAAATGAGTCGGTCACACCACCGACCCCTCTAATATTAGGTGTAAATTATACCCATTCCTAGCCTATTGTCTGGAACCCGAAAATACCCGAAAGTCAAAATACTTTTATTTTACCGTCAACTTTAATAAATTAAAACAAGCAATAATTTATTAGTCACTATAAAAACTGAGGCTTTTTTACTTGTTTATTATTAAATAAACAAACCGAACTTATTAAAATACAATTTATTTCCAGGCCCAGAAACAGGATGTTACAATAACTTTAAGAAACAATATTTATATTAAAGAAAATATATATTTGTTCTTGATAGGATAAAATAGTAGATATTGTCAAAAGTAAATCACAATGTATGACCTTATGCAAATTGTTTTTATAATATAGATTTATTTAGTTACGAAAACTACATACATATATAATTATTAAGGGGTGGTTTTGAAAAGATATATATTTATAAGGGTTAAGAAATAAGATTAAAAATAAAGTTGGTTGTTTTTGCAGATTCATGGATACTACGGAGCCTTTGTGAAACATTTATATTCTCTTTCTTCATCCATCTTCTCCAAACCACATCTAGCTTCACGATTTTTCTTTCATCCGATAATTTAATGGCCACAAAAAAGTCATAAAAAACTTACAATACGTTCTAGAGCTCCAAGACTCACAAGGAGGTCCAAACACATTTGTAACGAGGGTCCAAACACATTTACAATGAGGTTTCCTTAAAATTTTGAATAGTTTTATAGCAAATTTTTTTCCTAAGCGTGGTCCAATGACCCACCTTGTATGTATATAAATTCTCCCCTGATTTTGGCCTTACCCAAAAAGGAAATTTTACATATGATCTTTACAAGTTTTCAAAGTTCGACTCATACAATATTAAAAAGTGTAAAATTTGAAAGTTGAATGCATTAAAAATAGCAAACGTAAGTATGTATACACAATAGACATTAGGGACGAGTTGGATGCATTCATAAATTTTTTAATCCCAACCAAATGTAAACCACTATCATATTTATATATTGGGTTTATTGTTTCTTTATTTATTAAACTTTACACCCTTTACTATTGTATGAGTCGAACTTTGAAAACTTCTATTGTGTGTATTGAACTTGTAAATATCGTCTATCGTATGTAAACTTTCTTTTTTAGATAAGGTCAATATAGGAAAGTTTCATTTTTTGACCTTACACTATAAAGTAAAATTTACATACAATTGATGTCGAACGATATTTACAAGTTCAAAGCATACAATATAATAAATAAAAGTATATCTCATACAATAGTAAAGAGTGTAAAGTTTAATACATAACTAAACAATAAACCATTATATATTTACGTGGTTGTTCAATATCGTAGCTCAAATAAATAGTTATACAAACTGAAATAACGGTTAAGAAATCAAAACTGAAAAACCCGAATTGTAGAGAAATTGAAACCGGCCGATCTTGATTGAAATATTCAACTCGATTATTCGATTTGATTTTTACCAAAAACCAAATCAAACTATGAAGCCTATACCAGTAAACAAATGTTGGAAGTACACAAATTGCCCACTTAACTAAATGAAAGTGACCGTTGATTTCAAACGACTACCCGCCACAAAAACCATACCCCACACATCAGAAGAAACACACTTTCAATCCACACACACAAACACTTTATTATCCCTGTAAAATGTCAGCGTTGATATCAATTTCCGGCGGACTACCTTTTCCGATCACACTTTCCACCACTTCCCGACCACGATTTACGACTTCATTCGCATCTCTAACTCCACCGCAATCTCCACCACCTCCACCACAACCAAAGTCAAAGTCAAATCCACATGATAATAGCGCCTTCAATTACGCAATCGCAAACCCTAACGGAACAAAGCCTGCTTTACAGTATGTTAAATCTACTGAATCTGACATTGAAAAGGTACTGTGACTTAATTAGGTACAAAAAAAATAGTTGAATTGATTGATTATGATTGCTAATTTATGAATTCTTGCAGGTGATATTTGATTTTAGGTTTTTGGCACTGCTGGCTGTTGGAGGCTCATTAGCTGGCTCATTGTTATGCTTTTTGAATGTAATTATTCCTTATCGATCTCATCTGTGTAAATTTCGCTTAACATTACAAAATCAAATATCAAATATATAATAATAATCTAAGTTAGGTTTGATGATTAAATGGTGTTACGATTACTGTATGCACCAACATTGATTGAGATAATGACATGTAAATCACTCTCTGTTATGTGTGTTTAGCATTAAGCCTAAAATTGTTTCTGACATGAAATCGTTGAATTTTCTTATCTTTGCAAATCAACTAAATATCTTTTGTACAGGACGGGTGCTTGGATATGTGTTTAGAAAGTGATTATATGTTATTCACTAATGATGATGAGAATTAGATATTAGCTATATTAAAACGGGTTGTAGAAGATAGTGTATTTGGATGTGCTTTTGTTGTTTGATGCTGTAATATCTGAGTGTTTGTAGATGAAAGGCCCAAAAGGACATTATAGCAATAAAAAGGAGAGACATTATTGTATTTGATCAGAGTAGAAAGTATTGAAAGTAATGTTAAATGAGGCAGAAACGAGTTACTTTATTTTACTTTTTGGTAATCAGTTTAATTAGTTACTTAAAACATGATATTCAAACACCGCCAAGAGTCCAAATGTCCAACACACTAAGATAATTTAGCTGGAAGACTACTGGAAATACTTGAAGTGCAAATTGTTGTTCATAATTTATCTTGTGCCAATGCTGGCTTCTAGCTTATTTCTTTTTATGGGTAGCAAACAAATTGATTGATTGATTAATCTGTTTTTTTAGGTGCATTTACAATTTTTTTTTACCATGATATACTACAAAGACAGATGAATTGTAAATGGCGTTACCGTGTTTGAAACAGAATGGTAGGGCGAATAATGCTGATATGTTTAAACATTTCTAGGGTTGTGTTTATATTGTTGATGCTTATAAAGTCTACTGGACGAGCTGTTCGAAAGGAGTTCATACAGGGAAGATGGTACTGCGATTGGTTGAAGCAATTGGTGAGTTTCTCAAAACTTGCGTTCCTTATATCTTTGATCTCATACTCTAGAGCAGCCAACATGGGCGAGTTGGGCAACAGGTCAAAATGGGCTCGGGTAAAACAAGCCATGTTTCGGGTTGGGTTGACCCGCAAAAATTTGGGCCATCTGTAAATTTTGACTAAAATGATTTATCACCCTTTCACTTTTTTGAGTATTCTATAGGCAGAGAAGGACCCAATTGCTAAGGAGCTAAACCAGACTAGGTAGCTTCTGACATTACTTAAACTTGAACAGTGGGTATGGTATGCTGTTCTGTGTTTGGGATGTGACGGCTGTTGGTTCGGGTAAATCAATGCTCATCAACTAGAGCTACCAATTATAAGGAAACAACTTGTGATTCTTGAGTCCTTGTGTATAGATAATAGATTATCATACTATTCATATTGTACAAAATGATGACATCTAAGTATTATTAGTACCCTTAACAGCTCTATATTTCTCACCTCATTTGTACGCACCGTCCAACTAGAAACCAGTGAGCTTTAAATTTCTATAAGCTCTGCTAGAAGCAGAGTGCATATTTAGTTTCTATGCTCATGCTTCAGAATGATCAGATATTCATTAAAAGTCTAAATTTTCCGTCATACTACATTACAATAAAATATGCTTTAAATTGTCAACAACAAGCTAGCCAGACTACTTTGCAATTTAAATTCTTTAGGATATAGATACAGAGCGTAAAAAACATATATCAGTTAGAATCATCTTCGATGTCCTGTGTCCAGATACTTTAAAATAGTTTCAGCTAATCAGAAGGAGTGAGACATAAAATGCACAGAAATCGTGAAATACATTTCGCAGTTGATGATACACTGAAATTTTATTCTCGTTGTATAGAAGCTCTTCCAATGATGAAAATATCAATCTAGCATCATTCTTTAAACATTTTATACTCTATGTTTCCTGAAATATATACATTAAACTTCATAGCAAAATGAGATACTAATACATAATGTTTCATTTGGACCTTTTCTCACTGCCATTGAACAGGCATCAGTTGTTTACCAGAATTCCTTAAAAGATAGAGGGATAAATATCACATTGTGCTATCAAGGTTAGATTAATATAAGTTATATTCGAAGAAATCGTGGTATTATAGAAGAGATCTCAACCAGTATGTTAAAATTTTGAGCTCATTTGTTGCACGGATCATGTAACTAGTAATCACAAAGTCTTATCCAGTCTATAAATACTACGTGTATTACGGTCGTGTTTCATGATTCAAATTTATGGAGTTGTTTCATGATTCAATCTTTCCCAATATTTTCATATGTGTAGTATGTCCTGACATAGCAGGAGTTATTTAACCAATGCGAGTATTTCACATTTTTGTCATCAACTAGTCTATCCGTATCATCTTTCAGTAAAGATATTCAAAAGGTTGCTAACTATTAGAATGTAAATGCAGATGTGTATCTTGCCGGAACAGTTATGCTGATATTTGCTATGGGTTTGTATGGATTATTCATTAGTAATGCTCCTGGTAATGTATCACCTGCAGAGGATCGTGCTCTCAAGGGTTCTACCCTTTTTGGGATGTTTGCTATGAGAGTAAGTCTTTCATTATACTTCTAATGAAGTTCGATTCCATGTTACATGCTGGAAGTACATGTAATATGTTTAATGTATACATTGCTGCTTCGAGATGAGTACTCTTTATTCACTACATTTATTACCATTGGTTTGCAGGAGCGGCCGAAATGGATGAAGATCAGCTCACTTGATGAACTTAAGACAAAAGTTGGACATGTGATTGTGATGATTCTTCTAGTAAAGATGTTTGAGAGGAGCAAAATGGTGACCATAACAACTGGCTTGGATCTGTTAAGCTACTCTTTTTGTATATTCCTATCATCTGCTTCATTGTATATTCTTCACAATCTTCACAGAGATGACCATAAATAATTAACTTCATATAATTGTGTAAATAGAACAATTCATATATGTTAACTATTGGAGTTATAAGGAAAGTTTATATCAGCATTACTTGTAAGTTTTTATCGGCTATGAATGTGTGCACTCTGCTGCATAGATGAATCATATATTGTCTTTCATTTGATTTAGGGCGGTGATTCGTACACCACCTTTTTTTAGCCATACACCACTAATGTGCTTTACAGTTTTGTACAGTACAACATTCTGAAGCACATTTGGTGGTGTACGGCTAAAAAGAGGTGGTGTACGAATCTATCACCTTTGATTTAATTATAACCTTTTTGATACGGGTACTGTGGGGTTCAATATGTTATAATTATTTTTAGAAAGTATCAAAAAATGAAATGATGAAGATGAACTTTCGGTTGAAGCTAACAACGATCGAGAAGCAATGCACGTGAAATTGATTCACTATTACCATTTTGGTTTACATCACAATTCTTCTCCTTTCTTTATTTTTCCTTTTTTTTTTTTTTTCTATTTTTCTTTTTTCTTAATTTTTTTTTGTTAAAAAATTTTGCTATAAAAGAAACATTTCAAACTTAAAAAAAAAGGTTTATTTTTTTTTTAACTTGTAAAAACTTCTATACTACTTTTACAAAAAAAAAAAAAATTAATAAATAATAAAATATAATTTGTTAACATCTTTTTTAGAAAAAATCATCACTTTTAACATCTAAAAATTAGTTTTTAACATTTTTTCCAACATAAAAAAGTGAAAATGCAAATAAAAAATAAAAAAATATGATAAAAACGTCGTGAAAAAGGTTAAATGAAAAGGTTGAAAAACGCAAAAAAATAATAAATAAATAAATAAAAATCCGAATAACAAAAACTTAAAAAAACGCAAATAAGATATAAAACAAAATGACAAAATAATAAAAACATTATTATAAATAATAATAATAATAATAATAATAATAATAATAATTATAATAATAATAATAATAATAATAATAATAATAACAAAAAATTAAATAGGGAAAAAAAATAAAAAAGTGAAGAAATGAAAAGAGTGGATAAATGAAGAAGATTGAGAAATAAGGAAGGGATGACACTTGTCACCTCCTCATTTGCTTTTCTCCCTTTTCTCATAACTCTTTTCTCACATGAACTACCACCTTTTCTAATTATAAAAACATAAGTGAACAGTGCAATTAACTCCAACAATTTTTAAAATTAGTCTCCTTGTAAAAAAGATCTTTTATTTCTTATATAAGTAAGTATCCTTATTTGATTAGGAAACAGATTTTAGTCTATTGTTTAAACTAAATCTAATTAATTAAAATTCATAAAAACGAGGAAAATAGAATTTTTTAAGACATGACCATCTTGAATAGATAGAAATGCCTTGGGGATCCAGGCAAAGTGAGGAGTTTTGCGTATTCAATCGTTTTTAGTGAAATTTTAAAATCGTAAAAAGGTCATTCGATATTTATGATGATAATGTCATTTTATTTACGATCCTATTAGTCATGACATCATGAGTCGCACCATTTTACTCGCAATTCTTCGCATGTTTTCTCCTCTTGACTTTTTTCACAAACGTATCACCAAGTTGTAATAGGCATCCTCATCAAACTTCCAAGCTGACCAAGCTTTTTTTTAGTTAAGAAGTTGAAAAAGATTTTTATAACCTTTATGGAAGAGAGCGGATAAATACAACAAATAAAAGTGATTCAAACATCAAAACTGTGCTACGAGTACTTGTACTATATGTAACAACTGCTTTACAGTTGTGTATTTATCAGCTCCCTAGTTGTGTATTTATCAGCTCCCTTATGGAAATACCATTTTTAAACGCGTTTTTTATTTATTTTGAAATTTTTTTTCTTATAAAAATCTTAACCAAATACGATAACTGAAAATGCTTTTCTTATATCCGCACAATGATGCAATTTTACGAATTTACCCTCGTTGGACAAAATACGACCGTTCCTTTCAAACCACTACCCGCCAATACCATGCGCCACACACACAGCCACTACTCACCCATTTCAATCTCTAAACGCACATACGACGTCGTTTCTCCCCCGGAAAATGTCACATTTGGCATCCATCTCCGGCGCCGGCATACGACTTCCGATCTTAATCTCCACCAGACGCTTTTCAACATCAGTTGCTTCTTTATCTTCACCACAATCTTCACCATCTCCACCGCAACCGAAGTCAAAGTCAAACGCGACGCCTTTTGTTGTGGATTTAACATCGAAAACGTCCGATTTTGATTATGCGATTGCGAATCCAAACGGAACGAATCCTGCTTTACCGTCTATGAAATCAACTGAATCTGATATTGAAAAGGTATTACTAGTTTCTTCATTTTGTTCTGTTAGGGTTTCAGTGAAATTTGAGGAAATATGATAATTAGTTGAGGCGTATTTGCGTATTTGTAGCTTCATTTGAAAATTTGAAATTGAATTGATAAGGATATCAATTGTGGAGATCTGATTCAGAGTCTGGAAGCGTATTTGTAGTTCAATCTTTTGATAATTGTCTACAGATGCTTCCAGCTTTATGTTTGTTACTCTTTTCGCGTTTTGATATGCCTGACATATTCTCCAAGTTATAGAACACATCTCGAAGACCTTGTGTTTAGAAAAAAAATTACTCCTCTGCTAATTGTTTAATTTTCTTCTAATGGAATTATATATAATGGATATGGATTCGGTTGCAGGTGATATTTGACTTCCGGTTTTTGGCACTTCTGGCTGTTGCGGGCTCGTTAGCTGGTTCCTTGCTATGTTTTCTAGATGTAATTCTCTTTAATCTCATTTAATATTTATAAATCATAACCGAAAAGTCTGTCTATGAGAAAATTAGACAGACGAGTACGTGCACAGTGAATTATACTTGCCTTATTTTTCTGTGTTTGATTGATTTGTTAGGATGCAATACTTGATGCTGACTTGTTTAGAATTTTCTAGGGTTGTGTTTATATTGTTGATGCATATAAAATCTACTGGACGAGCTGTTTGAAAGGAGTTCTTTCAGGGAAAATGGTGTTTCGTTTAGTTGAAGCAATAGGTGAGTTTTCGTATACATTTGTTCTCAATAATAATATTGACATCGTGTCCTGAGTATGAGTCATTTCTTTCATTCTGCAGTCTGTATGCTAATTTACTAGTCCAAGTTTTAGTGATCAGTGACTGCTTTCTTGTATTGATTGATTTGATATTCCAAAACGCTATGTTGTTCAGAATGAAAATTCTCTAGAGTGGCCGTGGACTAGGTCAATGACACCGGTCAGCTAAACCACATAAATTTTGTGTATTCATTATTTCTGTGTGTTTGATTTTGTGAGTTGCCATTGTTATTGTGATTTTTGGTGTGATTTTGTGTGTATGTGGTTGCTGTTTTACAGCGACTTCATAACAAGTTAATCTTCACTGACATCTGCATACTGAAAACTGATTACAGCTCGAAAGGATTGAGATACAAAACTTACCTTGATTAGTAAATACATGTGCACTTGAAAGTTGAATCTTGCATCTTTTTTATGCAGCCAGGTTATCCATGCTCTGTAAAGTTCACTTGCATCTCCTATTGACTTTTTTGTGCACTTGAAAGGTATTAAAACTTTTTTTTTATTTTTTTGGAAAATATGAATGCAGATGTCTATCTTGCTGGGACAGTGATGCTAATATTCGGTATGGGATTGTACGGGTTGTTCATCAGTAATGCACCTGATAATATACCACCAGCAGATGATCAGGCTCTCAATGGTTCTTCCTTGTTTGGGATGTTTGCTTTGAGAGTAAGGTTCCAATCATACAATGAATTTCCACTTCATGTATCATGCATTTGTACTTAAGAAAATAGTTCATGCTATTTGTCACACCCCTGTTTGTGTTACACTGAGATATAGGCCTCTCGGGTTCCGATCTTAGAATTTTGATTCATAACACAATCAAAGGTTTTAACAAGATCAGATATATTGCCTTCAGTTACGCCCGTACACGTCATTTGTGATTACGTTTAAATCACACATGACTACAGTCAATCTGGATCATTCAATTTTTAATATTAAGTATTCTATGTGAATATTGGAAGATTGCCTATAGAATGTGTAGTAATATTCTGGACCTCTTGTAAGATAAAACTTTTCTGCTATTGATTTGAGGTTTGGGCCTTGCTTTCCCCTTCGTTGAAACCCATGTTTTGGTTAAATAAGGCACACATTTTTTCTCACATGTTTTTTGTACACAACCTCAGATAGTGCACACATTACAGATGCTCTAATAATCATAATATTAATTAATATTAATAATTATGATATTAACATGGATAGTTAGAGAGCATATGTCAATAGCTGAAGTAGTGCTGAACTCTTGAAACCATTTATGTGATCTAATTGGCTAGAATCAAGGTCAAATAAGAAAATTGGGCAAGAATCTGGGCTTATCCTATTCTTACTTTAAAAGCATGTCAACGTGACTGACAAAATCTATCTGTCTGTGCAATATAAGCATCAATATTGCAGATTTGTGATCAGTCTTCACTTCACTAATATGGTTACGTTGAATTGTAGGAACGGCCTAAATGGATGAAGATCAGCTCACTTGATGAATTAAAGACAAAAGTTGGGCACGTAATTGTAATGATTCTTCTAGTAAAGATGTTTGAGAAGAGCAAAATGGTAACCATTACAACTGGTTTTGATCTTTTATACTACTCGTGCTGTATATTCCTCTCGTCTGCTTCTCTGTACATTCTTCACAATCTTCACAAAGATGACCATAAATAAATACTTCATGCAAATGCCCCAACTGTCTTATCACTTGATCAAGTCATAATTGTTTGTTGCCCGAGCTTTATTTAAGCATTACTTGTAACTTGTAAGTATCAATCCATCTTAATAGCTTTTCTTATAGGCTGAGCTGAACATATTTTGTTTTTACTTCAAACTAGATAAAAGACCCGCGACAACGCGGGCTTTGCTATTTTTGTTTGTAATTCTTTATTTTTAAGTTAAATAATGATGGTTTGATTCGTTTAGTCATATTCAGATTATAATAAGTAAGCTAATATTGTTTTGATTTTTTTCTATTGAAGGATTTCATATGGTTATTCATGTCAGTCTTACATTTATAAACTGATTTTATGATGAAATAATAAAAAAAAACCATGAAGCCAATGAATAATGTTTATAATTCTTCAAAATCAATGAACAATACATGTAGTTCCAGTTGCCAACAATCCAAGAAACTTTATACGTAATTACATAAAAGCTACATCAAAACCTGAAGCATACATACACTCACTGAAACTTTGTTCTATGTCACAACACACACGGAGTCTTTATCTGGAACTCCATTATTATTGTTGGTTTGTTTATTGTTGAAGTAATGTGTTTCTTTTTCCAATTCAACTTTACTAATTCACCAGAATATAATATTTTCAATAATAACCTTTATCATGACACTTTTCAATAAATCTTCACTTATTTCATCATTTGAAAGTTCAACTTTAGTCATTTATAGAATTGGTCAACATTAGAGTTATCTACAAATAAAAATATATATATATATATGTAAAAATAAAAATATAATAGACATAATTTTTTAATATATATATGAATATATTTATTTACACAAACGAAATAAGGAATTAAACTTAAAATACATGAGTAACCATATTAACAGTAATAAGAAATTTATTTAAACCTTCTAAAAAATTTGGAGCTTGTTGTTGATCAAAAGTACCACTTGGAATTCCTAAAAAAGGAACAACAAATATACGATAATGTCAACAGATAAATGTGAAACGATAACGAAACAATATTGAAATAAAACAAATAAATTTCAAAGGAAAAAAAATACATGTTAATCAATACACGTAACAACGTTCAAAATACAATTTTAAACACATAAAACATACCTTGTAAATAATTAGGATGTTTATGTTATTGAAAAGTAGGAGATTGACCTACAAAGGAACATGAGTTCACCAAGCTTAAATGGGTCGAAATTTTCACAAGTAACTTAAAAAATTCATATTAAATGAATAAACATCACAATAGACAAACATGATATTTCACATGCATTGAATGGTACCTACAATTTGGAAGCACTTGAGCATTCATATCGTAATCCTTGTAGATCGAGTAACTATGTAAAAGTAATATCGAGTTTCCCCCTCTTCTTGAGTAACACATGGCACGGGCCCTACTTCCAAAACCTCATACAAAAGAGTAGAGTCATGTATATCTGTAAGAATTTACACTCATCAGCAAAAAATATAGTAGCCGTACGTACAAATGTAGTATCTTCAATGTCTTTGTAGTGACTATATTAGTAATATAAAGGATAGCCACATATATACCTGCGGACATAAAGTACAAAAAGATGCACGGTCCTTGAAGGAAAACAAATATTGGAAGCCAGTCATCTAATTCTGTATCGTCGAGAAGCACATGTTCTCCAGGTAGCATTGTCCATAATCAGTAATCACTAATGCGCACCGAGCTTTCAAATGAGCTTCTCGTTCCTCTAGATTAGAAAGTTCCGATTGAACAATTTTCACCTAGAGTTCGTATGAAACATAATTTCAATCATAAGGATAAGCGTATTAGTAAAAAAAAAATGTGATACTAAAATTCAGTCATCGACCACAAAACAGAATGATGTCGGTTTATTCCTTGAATAGATGAATGTGAATTCAGGAATATGCCTTGACACATTCCTGGTTATCTATTGACTATCAAGTGTTGAATCCCACTATCACACATATATGCAAGGGTACATATATAGATCTGGATTATGAAATGATTGATGAATTTTTCATATTCATAGAGGCTGCAAAATGAATGTTGCTTTATAAACAAAAAAGATTTCAACTTGACTGACTAATTATTTTTAAATTGGTGACTAATAATTTTGACTGACTAATTACTATGAAAGAGTTCAAGTTTTTATATTAATATGTTTTCCCAAGTCAACTGCGTCTATCCAACTCATAGATCACACGTTAGCTGACCCACCCATTTAATGCCTGCACAATCGGAAATTTCAAGAATATTAGTATGAAAGTGACTAACTTGCAACCAATACACAAATGTAACAAATGTTTCATATAATTCTGCAGTACCAATACACAGAAACGAAACATGCACATGCATGGTTAAGGTGGTCATGTACTCATGTTAGACATAAGAGCTAATGAACAAAGATTAACATAATAGTTTAAAATTTTACCTGTATAAAGAGAACTGGAATCTTTATATTGCCAACCATATCTCTTGGGCTGGAACTGGCATAGAACTCGTCTACCGAATCAAATCCATATGATACCATAGATATTGCTTCCTCGAAATCATTAAGTGATTTAGCCTGTAAAGCTTTGTCAACATCAAACCCTTTGGATTGACCCTGAAATAGCTCTTGATCATATGGTATTCAAAAAAAAAAAAAACAATGAATAAAATTGAAAGTAGAAGTTTAATTCAATAATGAATAAGTTAATTAATTAATCAACGGAGGACACCATGAACTCTCAAATTAAATTAATCATCAAGCAAGAATTTAGTTAAGTATCACAATAACAAAGAAGGATAAGTAATTATAATTAATACTTGGTTGTTGAAAGCAGCCACCAAAAACACGAAGGCAAACGATTAATATGGATCTTAAATAAGTTGATTAATCAATCGGATTAAGCTTGGGCCAGCTTCTATGAGAGTTTTAGGGTGGCCGTGATGGAGGCCTGATTTTGGGTGGAAGGGTTTTAGCCGTTTAGGTCGTTTTCAATATCACCATCGTTAGTTCCATCCGGTTTTTTCTGTGATTGTACGGAGTGTGATTAGGGTTTTATAAGATTAGCCGGTTTTCTTGGTTATTATTATTATTATTTAATTTTTAATTTTAATAATATCAAATATTTTAATCAAAAACTGTAGCAATTATTTAGGAAAAGATTATGAACCGATTTTTTTATATATATAACTGGAATTTTAATTAAAAAATTAGTCATATATTTAATTTATTTAGGGGTGAAAAATCTAGATCGTTGGATCGATTTGGAAAAAAACCCAATTAAAGGTCGGGATTGCCCCAAACTATTTTGCTTTAAGTATATGTTATAGATGTATAGAATTGACATATCCTCTTTGAACTTTTGTGCAAGTCATAAGTGTATAATGGTCACTTGTCTGCTGCTTATTATAGGTGGTAATTTGGACCCATTTATTTTAGAATGGGCTGATTTGGGTTGTGTTTTGCTCAAATGGGACAAATGCAAAAAGTAGCTGAACCAGAACAGGTCACCCAAATTCTTTTTATAATTTATATAACCTCCTAAATGGTTTGTTATTAAAGATTTATATTATTGTTGTTACATGGGTTTTTTATTATTATTATTATTTTTTTTGCAATCGTAAATAACATGTTAATTTGTCATACAAAAGACCCATCCAGTTTGATACTTGCTACGAAAGGTATTGCTCATAACGCCATTTGGTTGTTTCAGAATATAAAAAATATGAGCTAGGTAACAAGGAGCGTCCAGGTTAACGATCCAACCCGACACATCCTCTTTTGATCCGTACTTAGTTATGACCCGTTTCAGCATCGACTCTTTTTGACTTGTTACGTACTCAACCCAACCGTTCTTGGGGTGTGGAAACTTCAAAAGGTTAATATTAGAGTAACATCCAACCAATTAAACACAAACATACGAAAGTAAAATCAAGAATTTTATTAAACTGAAAGAACTTTATACAGAGTGTAGAATCATTAGAATCAATCTATATTATCAAGAAATAGAATGTAACTATTTTTACCACGACTTTTCTCATGATTAATTCCAACACTACATCACAAAAATTCCAGAAAACAAACAAATCTGGTCTTTCCAACACTAACACAACAAAAAGTCCAAGTGAATCCTAAGCAAATCAGTCATGTTGTTTCTAAATCTCTTGACGCACATCCAAACACTGCAACGTCCAACTGCAAATGCTCTTCAGCATGCCATCAAACCCACAGCCCATCTTCGATCCGTCATCATCATCGTTCTGCGTATCAGTCCTTATCCTTGTTTCCAAATCTTTCGTACTTGTAACAATCCCACCAGCATTATCACTTTTCTTCTCAACCAATCCATGTGGCAACATAATCTTCTCATGCAGAACCGATTCTTTAAATCGAGCGTTTTCTTGTACCAAAAGCATCTGCTTCTTTTCATCTTCTTCCAAACTAATCTTGGATTTTTTGTTTCTGTAATCCGAAAACCATTCATGGGGCAACATGATATTTTTCTCAACATTGTTCGCGTGATCGTTTTCTGGATAAAATTTTCGTTTGATTGCGGGATCATAAGACGTACACAGTTGATGTGGCAACAACAGTTTATCGGAAACCATCATCGGGTTGGTGAAACAATGTTGGTGTGGCAATAATAATGTAGCCATGAATGGTAGGTTTTTGAAGGTTTGCGTGGTGAACAAGGTGAGAAAATATGATATGGGTTTCGAATGTGGAAGAAGTGAATGAGGGTGAAGGACCGGTATTTATAAGATATTGGAATGAAGGGGGTTAAGTACTTAAGTTTATGCGTGGAGATCAAGAAGTGTAACTTGTGCAGATATGTTTGTACGTGAAGTGATAGTTATCGATCTTTCCAAGAAAACTTTCCTTGTTGCTGAGATATCCCTATCCTAATCCCTTCCCTATTATATTATATATTATATATTATATTATATTTATTATATTATATATTATATATTATATTATATTATATTATATATTATATATATATATATATATATATATATATATATATATATATATATATATATATATATATTATATTTATAACAAAACTAAAATTATGTAGACAATGAAAATTTATCCCCTCCTAAATTAATCTCCACCCTCAAATTAATTAGCCTTTATAAGTAATCACCCTTGATCTTAAACCGTTTAATTGTCCATGAATTAAGTCTAATAAACCATGTTTAATTTACTTAACTACCCCTTAATCTTATTTAATCTTAGCAACAATAAAGCTACTGGTTTGCTGCTCCTGATTCGTAAATTCAAATGCCACACTTTTGGGAACCCCAACTAAAAATCAAAGCAAAAAATTCGCCATTCTTTGTTTCAATCCTTCCATTCATCCTCACAATTTCAATTTGAAATTCAATCTATGATTAAGATCGGAGAAACCTTCTAATTAGTTTCTGTATGAAAGGTAATTGATTCTTTTGAATATTGGTTTCGATTCAGTTATGCTTTTTATTCAATTTTGATTCATAACTAAATTCCATTTTATTGATTTGATGATTATTCTTAAGTATATGTGTGTACTTGAATTTCCTTAACCCTAATTTTGATGTCAAAATTTTAGGTTTTGTGTTTGATTCATAAGTTATATATGATGTTGTTTGATTTGGTGATTTTAATTTCGTGATCTATAAGGTTATGGTCATATTTTGTGATGTTCTGAATAATCAAACAATGTTTCTTTCACCTGTGTTTTTGATTTTCGATTATAAGAGGGTAATTGGTTTTGTTTGAACTTTGAAAGTTAGTTTATTGCTAAGAATTCCGATTTGAAATAGTTATGCTAAAATCATATCTTTATCATCTTCTTCCTTTCTTAATTTGTTGATGATTAAAGTTATTCTTATAAATTTGATTGAGTATTATTTGCAGATAGTCTCCTTCTTCAACAATTAAGGTGAGTGTGTTACTATCTCTCAACTTTTCTATATATGTCTTGATTGTTATTATTGTTGCTTACTTTTTACTAAAATTTAGCTAATTGGGATCTTTTCATGGAATCATATTAGTTATATTCGACACACAAGAAGTTAGATTAAGGTTTGTGATTTTATTTCATGTAAAAAGGAATTAATTATTAAGTTTCAAATGTACACTATTAGGATTTAGATGATTTTTTTTTTTTTTTGGTTCAAGTCCTGAGATTGATTATCTAGAAGACCTGTAGTTAAAGCTAATGATGAAATAAGCCACACTTACATATTAGCTTAAGTATGTTTTGTTTGCTTAAGAATGCTTACAAGAGTTATGACTACGTAAGTTGTTTTTCACATTACTATGATTAATAGTTCTTTTGGTTTACAAGTTTGAGTTACAAAGTTGGCAAATGTATATATAAAGATTGATTCTTTATCCTATATATGATTTACAGGTATATGAGATGCAACAGTATCAGAATGACTTCAACGGGATCAGCAAAGAAATCACTAAACCTAGGAGCAGGTTAGCTTTTTATGTAGTTATTAAGATGAACTTTGTATGTCTGATAAGCAAAGTTTAAGAAATGGTAGCTGTATCAAAGTTCCAATCGTTTCAAAAAGAATTAGTTGTGATTCTTCATTAAACATCAGGTTCGTATTTAAAAAAAAAAAAAAAAAAAAACTCCATGATAATTGAAATACAACCAGCGTAGTTAATGGCCATGATGATTTTTTTTCTTTATGATTGGCTCATGTTGTCATATTTGACACACAAGTAGTTTGTAGAAAAATCTATAATTTGTTAAAAGAGAGACTAACCCGACTTGATCATACGAAATATTTATCCCCCTTGACATGTTACCTGACATGTCCTTATTGATCTGATAAACTATTGAGAATACATTTAAGAATACTCTATGCTTATTAGGGAAATTATTTAATGATTTAGAGTGTTGACAAGTTGGGTCTAAGCCTTAAATTGGATATCATATAGTTCATGTAGCTGTTGCATAACTTGTATAATTTATCTTTTTTTCCAAATATGTAAACATCATCGAAATAACTTAACACCTGATCTCCCGATGTTTGATTTTGATTGTCTATACCATATAATGTTGAAGCCATATGAGAATGTCATTGCGAGCCTAGGTATATCAGTAAAGATTATGTTTTTTCATTTAACAAGCCAAATAAATGTTCACACAATTATGATATTGGTTCTACAAATTCAAAAATATACATTTATGTGTATGTGTGTGACTGTGTTTATTTGTTTAGTCACCCAAATTAACCCATTTACAAGCAAATGTGTCCCAACTAAAATTGCTACCTCTACTCTCATGTTTCTTTGTTATGATAGAACGGGTCAAACTTGAACTCGGTCTATGTTTTGTATTTGTCCTTTTTATATAGATACACTTCTAGTGATATAGTGTGTATAGTGTGCTACTACTGATCCTGATGGTCAGTGAGCTCTTGTAGTAGGAGCTAGAATTGCTAATTTTGCTCATGTTGCATGATGGGGTTGATTAAATCACAACATATATATTAATGAATTTGGTTGACTAAATGGTGGCAGTGGCAGTGGCACTGGGTCTGAGACTCTGAGCAAAGTTACACCAAAAGATTATTTTTATTTTCATATTTGTCGTCACCCCTATCGGTCGGACGGATTTGATTCCGGTCGTTGATCCAACAGCAATAGAAGTGGCGAACAGTGAGTTTTAAATTTGTAGAGCAGGGGAATCCTAAGTTGTATACTACTGACAGACCTAAAAGGGCAGCAAGTGGTATGTATGACTCAGGTGTCGTTCTTCAAACTACAACGGGCATGGGAGTCTAGGAAGTTTTATTATCTTTGGAGATTCAGCTAGGGTTTTTTTTAAAAGCTTTTGGATAGGTTTTGTTTTTATTACTAAATACTAATTAAATAAAGAAAACAGAACTAAAGAGGTTTGTACGGAGACTCGGTCAACAGAGGATAAGCGAGTGTTTACTATGATTTCGTTAAATGTTATTGATGAATAGTCAAGGGTAAGGCTACTAGATGTGATGACTAATCCGGAGAGGATAGAAACATAATTAATGCAAAGTATTGTACCTACGACCGTTCCGCGACTTCCATACGTTTGTACTCCACCAATGGGTGTTTCCAGCACTATACCGAGTAATAGGGCGTTTTACGGTTTTTCCGTTACATTAATTAGGGTTCCACATTACTCCCGCAGATTTCCTATATCCTAATGAGCTACAACTACGATCCTATTAAATATCTAACGTAGAGTTGTCCGCAATCAGATAAGTAACATGTCACGTGGATAACAGTTATAGAAGTCAGATACACCGGAAGTTCTCCCAAATGTACAGACCAATTCAACCGACGACTATCCTCGAATCCTGGTCCCCAGTCACAGTCATCAGAGACGTCTGTATCGTAGCGTGAATTGTTGATTGAACAAGAACACGAACGGGGATAATCCCGCGGACCAAGTTGGGATAATCGGGCTAACGATCAGTTAAATTGTTCAGCATTACAGATATAAACCATCACAACTATTCCATGCATGTTAATCTACTGTGTAAACCAATATTCTGTGTTTGAAAACCTAATTATACAGTTACTGATATGAACCAAGGAGATAACTCTAGTATGCATTAATCCTAAGGCAACAATCAAACAAGAACATGCGATAGGGTAGCACATAACAGAACACCGTAATCCTAGCATAGCAGATAACCAATAATTAAATCATAAATATCCCGAAAGTTCTCTCAAAGATATATAACAAATAAACATGAATCTAACCTATCTCTAATCCTACGCTCCGTGTCTCTTATGATTTGTTTCAACCTAGAGAACACAGCCATACCAAGTTCATTGATCATCAAGTATAGAATAGGTAGAGAACGTACCACTAGTAATTGGCCAAGTTCTAGCAGGAAGCTTCTAACCACAGCATAGGTTGGATAGATAAACATTCGAGATTCAGTTTACGAGTTCATACACAGTTTAAAGTAACACGGGCAGAGTAACAGCATGGCATAAACATTTTGACTATTCTAACATAACTACATCATAGTAAACACAAAGAAATGTCTAGCCTAACATTATATATCTAGCATACAATCCAAAACAAGCATAAACAAAGCAACACATGTTTAAAACTGGAAAGTAAGAGATATATAAATAGAACCTGATACGAATTTATTACAGACAGATCTTCGCAAATACAATGTCTTGGAGTGCCTCCGTACAAAAGCTAAAAGCTACCTCTACCTAACTATCTCTCTAACTAGCTCAATTCTAGAGAGAGAAAATCCCTTAGAGAGAGAAACTAGAGAGAGAGTGATGTGTGTGAGAGAGAAAGTGTAAGGAAGAAATGAAATGAGAAAGTTGGTATGAATGAGGTGTTGGGGATGTCCACTATTTATAGGCAAACCACCAAATCGAACGTACAACTCACGAAGCAGCACGTACAAGCAAACATAGCACGATATGGGGTAGGGGGCCGTATACGGCCTTGTAGGGGCCGTATACGGTGTAGTATAGGTCGTATACGGTCTCATATGGGCCGTATACGGTGCCTGAGGCCGTATACGGTCTCCGTCTGATTTCGTTCGTTGCTTAAAACGTCCGTATCTCCTTCGTTATGCGTCCGTTTGACTTGATTCTTTCGCCTGTGGTTTCGTAATTATGTTACGCTTCTAATGATGCCAATCTCATAGAAATTGGATGTGTAGAGCTTAGGCGTAGCCGAAATGACTTTTATTGGCTCTGAAAGCGTAGTGGTTTCTCCGTCCTTTGGCCGTTTCACTTGATTCCAGATTTTTCCGTCTCGATTTTACCTGTACAACAGATGGTGGAAGTTAGGAAGTGTGTCTTGACAGGAAAATGAGGTCGGAGGAATCGGCCTGTATTAAAATGCTGTGTTTTGTGCATTTTTAGAGTGTTTTCAGTGATTTTTATCACAACGTCTACTTTTGAACCACTTTAGTGTATTTTAGTAAATAATCAATGTTTTGGAATGTTTTCACTAAAGAAAGGTTCAAAATGTGAGAAATGAAGCTTCTAAAAACATGACTTTTTACGTCACATCAAGTTATCCCACACTTAGACGTTGTTTGTCCTCAAGCAACAACTCTCTGAAAAATATTTTTAGGTCATGTTTTTAGGGGCGAGTCAGAGAATATGTTCCGAGATTAGCATTTCCTCATATGAGTCAGTTACTTCTAAAAGTGTGGAGGAGGATAAGATGATCCTTCCATAAACAAGAAGAGATTCTCTTAGGCGTACATCCAAATCTCATGATCTTGGAGTACACATGACTAGGCGATCTCACTATAGGTGGTCACTCAATTCACTCAAAGTGTATCGGGTTTCCTATCAATCTAGCTCAAACGAAATCGCTCAAAGTAGCCAGTCATGCTGCACTCATCGTCATAGGCTTGATCGAGAATCGGATCTCCACCATTTAGGTGAGGACGGTGCTAATTATCTCAAGACATTCAGAGGGTTGTAATGTTTGGTGAGGGTGAAGGGTATGGATAGTGGTTTGTGAGGGTGTTTAGCTTATCCTAAAATCACTGAGATTATGAACAACTTTATTTAGAACGGAGGGGAGCGGAGAGTTGGTAGCTGTTTCAGCTTTTGCCGGGTTTTTTTTTCATGAAGAGTTATGCTTTGAAACTTTCAGCTTTATTTGCGGAGCTATTTTCTTTTCTTTTCTTTTTCTTCTTTTCTTTTTTTTCTTTTCTTTTCTTCAGAATTTCTTTTAGAGAATTTCCAAGGAATTTATATTTTGAATCCTTTAGAAATCTTTTCCTCTTATCTTGATCATTTTGATTCTTTTCCAGGTGCTAATTTTTCCCGCACCATCGTCCTTCCAGTTCTCTTGTGTGCTAATTTTCCCGCACCATTTGAGAAGCTTGATTTTGGAGAATGCGAATGAGTAGGATATTTGAAACAGATATTCTAAAAGGTTGTTCTTCATAACCTCAGAAATTCCAAGATAAGTTTGGAGGTAATTTTTTTGAGAAGTGGGTGAAAATTAGGGTTTTGAAGAAACGAAGGGTTTAGGCTCAACAGGGTATACTAAGCGGATCTTCGATACTAAAAATGAGCATCGGAAAGGGTTTTGGGCTTGAAAAGATATGTAAGAAATGGGTTAAGTCCTAAGGAATGTCAAGGTCATCTAATTGCACCTATACCGCGCACGGTACACACCAATATGGTCTCGAAGCGTATGTCTAGAGCAAGTTCTAATTTAGAGATACAGACATCGGCATACACACAAGAATTGAAAGTGAATCATTAAAGATGAATGCTTTTGGGTTCAAGATACCTCACTGCAAAGGGTTGTATGTGTCTAGTCATGTTCCTTCAATTATTACTTATTGTTTAAGCAATTTCTACCTTATTTCCTTTAGGCTTTTAGAAATATCATACTTATATTTTGAAAATGGTTTTTCTCAGTAGTATTTGAGACTCAAAAATTGAGTTTGACTCATTGATTTTGAAAAAATTTGACCTTATTTTTGAAAAATTTTTTTTTTGAGAGAAAGATTACTATTGGACATAAAATCACCTATTAAGGTATTCTATACCTACCATCCCACACTTAGAGGAACATTGTCCCTAATGTTCTCTTGAGTAGAGATTTTACTTAGTAAAATCCCACACTTACAGTTTGAACATGTAAGTAGATGTTTCTCAAGTGTTTAATTTGGGCTGGAATCCCACACTTAGTGATAAGTTTAGGATGAGGTACAAAAATTAAATGTACTAACATAGGCATAATAAACATAATTGAAACGGGGAGAAAGGAACAGAGAGACTCCCCATTTGTGTTTACTGGAATAGACCAGGTTTGTGTAGGAGTGGTGCTAGTGAATTGCTGGATTTTAAGGACCAGGCTCATTTAAGATCATCCATTCCACACAAAGCTGAATTCTGCAATAAACCACGACACACATATCACAGTATCTCATCTAGGTAGCAGGTCTAAAGCGTAAGTACAGAGTCATAATACAGAAAGTAAATAATAAAGATAAAATCTAGTAATCATCAAGTACGTCGTCAGTGTCAGGATCAAACTCTGCCTCAACGTCCCTGTCGAAAACAGAAGTCGGGGATGGAATGGAGAAATCCATAGCAGCCATAGCCTGACTCACGATCTCGTCAGAGGAAGTGACAGGAGTATGAGCATCAAAACTGGCCAGAAGCTGCTATGTGAGGCTGTGATCTGGTGATGCAAATCCTGTGGGTAATGCTGGATCAAGATCAGCAGCTGCAGTAGTGGGACCAGTGGAAGGTCCAGCAGTAGAGAGAACAGGTGGATCAGCAGGAGGACAGAAGAACCATGGAAGTCGAGATGGTCCTGGATCTGGGCCAAGCCTGTAGGGAATGGCATCAGGTCTCAGAATCTCGAGCTGCTCACAGATAGAAGACATGATGTCATGCTGGATGGAGAGTGTCCGAAAGAGGGCCCACGAAGCAGCTAGGTCAGCCGCAGTGATACCGTACTCGAAAGTGGGTACGGGGGCTGGCAAAGGTGATGAGGGCCTCTCATCGGGCAACTCCTCGTGAGTGATCGGGACATCAGTCAGGTCCTCCTCAGTGATGGTCAGCATAGCCGCTCTCTGTACCCTGCGTCTACGGGGTCTGTGTCGTCTGCGTGGTCTCGCAGCTACATGATCAGTGTCAACAGCGTCCATCCTGAAACAAGATAAAATAAACAGGTAATGCTAATAGTGATAGTCAATACTTATCTCGGATTTTGCAATTCGAAGTCAGATAAGTGGCAAGCCTGCAATTTTATTAGTTCAGAGGTAACCATACTTAATAAAAATAAACTAAGAAATAAAAATGACAGAAATAAAGATAGGCTTGGGGTGCCTCCCAAGAGCGCTTGTTTTACGAGTCTCTAGCTTGACTCTTTGTACCTTTCTGTCGACTCACGGTGGTTCAAAGATAAAGACATCTTCCCTGATGGGAAAGTCTTCGAAGTAATGCTTTAAGCGATGACCATTAACCTTAAAATTACCTTCTGGTGCCTCGAGTTCGACTGCACCGTAAGGAAATACCTTTGATACTATGAATGGTCCGCTCCACCTGATCTTGAATTTGCCAGAGAATTTCTTGAATCGCGAATTGAAAAGCAGCACTTTATCTCCTGTTTTGAATCGTGAGGGCCTCAGCTTAGCATCGTGAATTTTCTTAGTTCATTCTTTGAAGTTTAACGAACTGTCATATGCCTGATCCCTTAGTTTGGCTAACTCATTCAACTGCGTTCGCCTATTTGCTCCAGCTGTAGAAATATCTAAGTTGCAGTTCTTCAAAGCCCAGTATGCTTTATATTCCAGCTCTATTGGTAAGTGACATGCCTTGCCATAAACTAGACGATATGGTGTGGTTCCTAATGGTGTTTTATAGGCGGTTCTGAATGCCCACAATGCATCATCTAATTTTTCAGCCCATTTGTACCCATGATTACCAACGGTTCTTTCCAAGATTCTTTTCAAAGCTCGATTTGTTGCCTCAGCTTGCCCATTTGTTTGGGGGTGATAAGCTGTTGATGTTTTGTGAGTGACACCATACTGTTGCAGAACTTTCATGAATTGAACGTTGCAAAAGTGTGTACCACGATCACTAATTATTGCTTTTGGAGTTCCAAATCGACTAAATAGCTTTTTGAGAAATATGGTTACCACTTTGGCGTCATTTGTTGGGAGAGCTTGGGCTTCGGCCCACCTGGAGACGTAGTCGACTGCAACCAAGATGTATTCTTTACCGTTAGATTTAGGGAATGGTCCCATGAAATCTAATCCCCAGATATCGAAGATTTCCACGGCCTGGATGTTTGTGAGTGGCATTTCATTCCGTGCTGTTATATTGCCTTGTCTTTGGCAGATATCGCAGCGTCTCACCAGATCGTATGCATCTCGAAATATGGTTGGCCAGAAAAAGCCGGCATCGTACACTTTTCTTGCGGTCATGTTAGTACCGTGATGTCCTCCAGTAGGTCCATGGTGGCTTTGGTGTAAGATGTGTTCTGCCTCTTTCCCATCAACGCATCTTCTAATGATCTGATCAGGGCAAACCTTAAAGAGGAAAGGATTGTCCCAATAGTAATACTTTATATCGCGGAAGAATTTTTGTCTTCGAGAGGTTGGCATCCCTTTAGGTACAATTTTTCCCACCAAATAATTGGCATAGTCAGCATACCAGGGATCATTGGTAGATCGTGACCCTTGATGGTATCTACCGATATGCATGAGTTGTTCTTCTGGAAACTGGTCTTGAATGTCTTTTTCGTGCAACTTATCCATTGAAGGATTCTCTAATCGGCTAAGATGGTCTGCCGCAACGTTTTCTGCTCCTTTTTTGTCTTTGATCTCAATGTCGAATTCTTGAATGAGTAAAATCCATCGTAGAAGGCGAGGTTTAGCATCTTGCTTCTTAAAAAGATATTTCAGAGCTGAGCGATCTGTATAGACAATAGTTTTGGACAAGATTAGATAAGAACGAAATTTATCAAAAGCAAATACTACCGCTAGCAGCTCTTTTTCTGTAGTTGTATAATTTTCTTGGGCGTCAGTGAGCGTTTTGCTGGCGTAGTATATTGGTTGAAACTGTTTCTCCTTCCGCTGTCCCAGAACTGCTCCGACTGCAAAATCACTGGCGTCGCACATGATTTCAAATGGGAGACTCCAGTCTGGAGCAACCATGATCGGTGCATGAACAAGCAGATCTTTCAGATGATCGAAGGCCTTGAGACATTCGTCTGTAAAGACAAACGGAGTATCTTTTTCGAGGAGATGAGTCATAGGTCGGGATATCTTAGAGAAATCTTTGATAAAGCGACGGTAGAACCCGGCGTGTCCTAGAAAACTGCGGATGGCTTTAACAGAGGTGGGTGGTGGAAGTTTTGAGATGGTCTCGACTTTTGCTTTGTCAACTTCAATTCCAGCTTTGGATATACGGTGTCCTAAAACTGTGCCTTCTTTTACCATGAAATGGCATTTTTCCCAATTCAGAACTAGGTTCGATTCTTCACATCGGGTGAGCATTCTGTTCAAGTTAGAATGACAAGTGGTGAACGAATCTCCGAAAACCGAAAAATCATCCATGAACACTTCCATGCATTGTTCAATCATGTCATGGAAGATTGCTACCATGCATCTTTGAAATGTCGCCGGTGCATTACATAAGCCAAATGGCATACGTCGGTAGGCAAAGGTTCCGTATGGACAGGCGAACGTTGTCTTTTCTTGATCCTTTGGATCGAGAGGTATCTGAAAATAGCCAGAGAAACCGTCGAGGAAGCAATAGAATTCGTTTCCTGACAATCTTTCAAGCATCTGATCAATGAACGGTAGAGGGAAGTGATCTTTGCGTGTAGCTTCATTTAGTTTCCGATAGTCGATACATACCCTCCAACCGGTGACGGTTCGTGTTGGAATCAACTCGTTGTCTTCGTTAGCGATGACCGTCATGCCTCCTTTCTTTGGGACGACTTGAACTGGACTGACCCATGGGGAATCCGAAATAGGGTAAATTAGACCAGCATCCAAGAGTTTGATAACCTCCTTTTTCACCATGTCTTGAATCTTTGGGTTAACTCTCCTTTGCCTTTGAATGGAAGGCCTGAAGTCATTTTCCATTAAGATCTTGTGAGTGCAGTAATTTGGGCTGATCCCTTGTATGTCAGAGATTTTCCATGCAATCGCTTTCTTATGTGACTTTAGAACCTTAATGAGTAGTGCTTTCTCTTCGGGCTTCAGATCTTTGGATATGATAACTGGTAAGTGCGAAGTTCCTTCGAGAAAAGCATATTCAAGGTGTGAGGGGAGTTCCTTTAGCTCCAATTCGGGTGGTTCTTCAGTGGAAGGCTTCATCCTGGCAATCTCGTCTCTCTTAAGCTCATCGTATGTTGTCTCGAATTGGTTCTTCAGTGGAAGGCTTCATCCTGGCAATCTCGTCTCTCTTAAGTTCATCGTACGTTGTCTGATAATCTGACTCAACTGCAGGTGCCTCTAGAATGTCGGTTGATGCTATTTCAACCCATTCTGTATTGTTGTAAAGCTCATCTTTTCTCAGCTCATATTTTACTTGGGAAGATTGAGAGATTACATTATCTTCAGTGATTATTTCTTTGTTGTCCTTTGTGAGTGCAAATCTCTGAAACTGAGCTGAAGAAGATGTGGTAAAAGTAATCTCTGGTTTCAAGTTTTCACAACTTTTAGAAAGTTGCGGATCGGATGGTTTAAGCATTGACTCCATTTCCTTGAGAGTCTTCAGAATTTCTTCTTTTGAGAGAGATGAATCAGGGACTTCAGAAGTAGGGCTTCTTCTCAAGAGAGTGACCGGAGTGCCTTGCCCAAGTGGTACAGCAGTGATAAATCTGTTGGGCTGTAAGTTGGAATTCTTTAAAGGTAATAGTACTTCCTTTGATGCAATGGATGGATCCGAGATAGCTGAGCATAGACCCGCACCTTCTTCACAGATTTTCCTTGTTGTGATGACAGTGTTTGGAAGGGGATTAATGCTGCTTACTGCGAGGATTTCTTCCAAGTGTTCTTCAATTATTTCCTGCATAGAATCTACAAGACCAAGGTCTTCTCCCATAGGAAGTTTCATTAGTTTATCGACATTGAAGGTGACTTCCTCAGTTCCCACTCTAAGTTTTAAAGATTTTTCATTTACGTCAATGACAGCCTTGGCAGTATTTAGGAAAGGTCTACCAAGGATGAGTGGTACCTGAGTGTCTTCCTCAATATCCATAACAACAAAATCAACAGGAAAGACGAATTTATCAACACGTACCATAATATCTTCAGCAATTTCTCGAGGGAGTTTAACTGATCTATCAGCTAATTGGATGGTCATACGGGTTGGTAAAAGTTCGCTTAATCCTAGTTTCCTATAAAGCGAGTATGGCATAAGGTTTACACTAGCTCCTAAGTCAGCTAAGGCGTTACTTATTTGAACATCCTGAAGGTAACAAGGAATAGTGAAACGGCCAGTGTCTCCTAGCTTTGGGGGCAGTCCTTGTTGCATAATTAAAGAGCATTCTGCGTCTAAGGGCAAGTTCACTATTTGTCTGAGTTTTTCTTTGTTGGATATAAGTTCTTTAAAGAATTTGGCACAACTAGGCATTTCAACTAAAGCATCTAATAATCGAACGTTTAAGTGTAAGCTTTTGAACATCTCTAGATATTTTCCAAACTGGGCTTCTTGTTTTTCTTTCTTAAGCCTACCAGGGAAAGGTATACGTGTTGGTTTAACTACTTCTGAGGCTTTGGAAGATTCTGGTTCAGGAGAGGTGACAGGAGTGTCAACAGGTACTAAATCAGAAGAACTAGAAGGCTCGTCTGGAGGAATATCTTTTGATTTCTCATTCTTAGTCTCTTTTCCACCTCTAGTGACAACAAGGATATCATCATAATCATAAGATGAATGATGAATAGCTTTGCTAATCGCTTCTTCTCTTTGCTTCTCCTCAACTTTTAAAAACAATCTTTTAACATTATCCTCCATGTTTTTAATTAAATCGTTTGAAATTCTGAGCAAATAATCAATTTGGTTTTGAAAATCAACAATTTGTTTGTTTTTATTATTTTGCTCAACCATGAAGTTATTGAAAATCGTATTGTTTAGATGAGAAGACAATTGAAAGGAAGTAGAGGGTGTAGAGGGAACTAACAAATGAGAGATAGGTTGTTTGGATAACCGCTGAGTGAAAGATTTTGAATGAATGATTTGATCAGTGGCTCCTGATGTGGCGAGAACGTCTTCCTTGGGCTTCGAGTGTGAGAAGAGCCGTTGAGGTTGCTTCCTAGATTTGGAAGAGTCTTGCATATCCTTAACAACTTTAGAGATGGATTCGAGTTGAGCTTTTAAAGTGTCGAACGCTTGAGTAGAAGTGTCTTTGTCTTCCGAGGTTGATTCATCAAACTCTAAGTCATGTTGGTGCATCGTTATCGTCTCAATCAACTTCCAGGCTTCTTCTGAAGTATGTAGCATGAAATTTCCGGATGAAGCAGCATCGAGGGTTTGTTGGTGATGAGGATTCAGACTGTTGTAGAATGTGCAGATCAGATTCGTTTCGGCCAACTAATGATTCGGACATCTTCCAAGCAGATTCTTAAAGCGTTCCCAAGCTGAGCTTAATGATTCAGTAGCTCCTTGACGAAAGTTAATGATTTCATTTTTGAGCTTGGTTTGTAGGGACGGAGGGAAAAACTTAGCCAAGAACTTAGTAGCCATCTCCTCCCATGTATGAATCGAATTGGGTTAAACTTCATAAAACCATGTCTGAGCTCGGAAAGCTAAAGAATAAGGAAACAGGTGAAGTCGGGTGACTTTGACACTGGATCCGGTTTGTTCGAAAGAGTCGGAAAGGTTGATGAACTTGTTAAGATGGGCGTTTGGATTTTCAACTGAAAGACCATGAAACTGACACTGAGATTTAAGTAATTTAATGAAGTGTGGTCTGATTTCAATGGTTTCGTCGGTTGGTGATACGATTGGTCCTCCTCGTCCCTCTAGCAGTGGTTGGGTTGACTAGGCGAGAGTGATACAATTCGCCATAACTTGTTTTAAGAAGAAAATAGGGTTTTGGAAAGGATAGGTTTAACTAAGGACGGGAAATTAAAAACTAACTAACCTAGGGATAAAAACTGTAACTTCCGGATGATTTTGATCTTCCGTAAGGATCGCTAAATAACTAAGATAACAAAATTCCTAAAATCGGTCGTTGTAGTCCCCGGCAGCGGCGCCAAAAACTTGTCGTCACCCCTATCGGTCGGACGGATTTGATTCCGGTCGTTGATCCAACAGCAATAGAAGTGGCGAACAGTGAGTTTTAAATTTGTAGAGCAGGGGAATCCTAAGTTGTATACTACTGACAGACCTAAAAGGGCAGCAAGTGGTATGTATGACTCAGGTGTCGTTCTTCAAACTACAACGGGCATGGGAGTCTAGGAAGTTTTATTATCTTTGGAGATTCAGCTAGGGTTTTTTTTTAAAAGCTTTTGGATAGGTTTTGTTTTTATTACTAAATACTAATTAAATAAAGAAAACAGAACTAAAGAGGTTTGTATGGAGACTCGGTCAACAGAGGATAAGCGAGTGTTTACTATGATTTCGTTAAATGTTATTGATGAATAGTCAAGGGTAAGGCTACTAGATGTGATGACTAATCCGGAGAGGATAGAAACGTAATTAATGCAAAGTATTGTACCTACGACCGTTCCGCGGCTTCCATACATTTGTACTCCACCAATGGGTGTTTCCAGCACTATACCGAGTAATAGGGCGTTTTACGGTTTTTCCGTTACATTAATTAGGGTTCCACATTACTCCCGCAGATTTCCTATATCATAATGAGCTACAACTACGATCCTATTAAATATCTAACGTAGAGTTGTCCGCAATCAGATAAGTAACATGTCACGTGGATAGCAGTTATAGAAGTCAGATACACCGGAAGTTCTCCCAAATGTACAGACCAATTCAACCGACGACTATCCTCGAATCCTGGTCCCCAGTCACAGTCATCAGAGACGTCTGTATCGTAGCGTGAATTGTTGATTGAACAAGAACACGAACGGGGATAATCCCGCGGACCAAGTTGGGATAATCGGGCTAACGATCAGTTAAATTGTTCAGCATTACAGATATAAACCATCACAACTATTCCATGCATGTTAATCTACTGTGTAAACCAATATTCTGTGTTTGAAAACCTAATTATACAGTTACTGATATGAACCAAGGAGATAACTCTAGTATGCATTAATCCTAAGGCAACAATCAAACAAGAACATGCGATAGGGTAGCACATAACAGAACACCGTAATCCTAGCATAGCAGATAACCAATAATTAAATCATAAATATCCCGAAAGTTCTCTCAAAGATATATAACAAATAAACATAAATCTAACCTATCTCTAATCCTACGCTCCGTGTCTCTTATGATTTGTTTCAACCTAGAGAACACATCCATACCAAGTTCATTGATCATCAAGTAAAGAATAGGTAGAGAACGTACCACTAGTAATTGGCCAAGTTCTAGCAGGAAGCTTCTAACCACAGCATAGGTTGGATAGATAAACATTCGAGATTCAGTTTACGAGTTCATACACAGTTTAAAGTAAGACGGGCAGAGTAACAGCATGGCATAAACATTTTGACTATTCTAACATAACTACATCATAGTAAACACAAAGAAATGTCTAGCCTAACATTATATATCTAGCATACAATCCAAAACAAGCATAAACAAAGCAACACATGTTTAAAACTGGAAAGTAAGAGATATATAAATAGAACCTGATACGTATTTATTACAGACAGATCTTGGCAAATACAATGTCTTGGAGTGCCTCCGTACAAAAGCTAAAAGCTACCTCTACCTAACTATCTCTCTAACTAGCTCAATTCTAGAGAGAGAAAATCCCTTAGAGAGAGAAACTAGAGAGAGAGTGATGTGTGTGAGAGAGAAAGTGTAAGGAAGAAATGAAATGAGAAAGTTGGTATGAATGAGGTGTTGGGGATGTCCACTATTTATAGGCAAACCACCAAATCGCACGTACAACTCACGAAGCAGCACGTACAAGCAAACGGAGCACGATATGGGGTAGGGGGGCCGTATACGGCCTTGTAGGGGCCGTATACGGTGTAGTATAGGCCGTATACGGTCTCATATGGGCCGTATACGGTGCCTGAGGCCGTATACGGTCTCCGTCTGATTTCGTTCGTTGCTTAAAACGTCCGTATCTCCTTCGTTATGCGTCCGTTTGTCTTGATTCTTTCGCCTGTGGTTTCGTAATTGTGACACCCCCAAATTTAATGATTTGCGGAAGCTTGATTTGGGTGTCACTAATCAATATACATAGCACATAAGATATAATGAACGACCACTATATGCGTCGTTTTAAACTTGTATAGATAAAGTAATTGTTTACATCAAAATATCGTTACATTAGCTCGTTTTCCTGAAATTGAGAGATTACATAGCATAATTACTTTTACAAAATATAATAATGCAATCCAATCTCTAGTTGTATGAATGCTGACTCGAGCTAATAATTCCTGCTTGTGTAGCCAACCTACTGCTGGGTACCTGTGATAAATACTAAAATGGGTCAGCGAAAACGCTGGTGAGCTCACAGGTTTGTATGTCAATGTATAGTTGTCAGAACCGCAAGATTTATATTGAATTTAGAATGCAATTAAGCAAAATAAAAGTTATACTGTCCATGAGCACATAGTCTGAGCTTAACTTGATTTGTCAGGCCCAATTAAGGAAACCTAACTTGAAATGCCTCCTACGAGTGTCTAATCAACACTCGTCTTCCCAAATGCTAATACATCCGTTTGACCGGTTAGTGCGTGCTAACCCGGATGAGGATTGTCAATCCCATATGATATCATATACTAACATTCACGCTATAAAATACTAGAGACTATGCTTATGGAGGACTTTAAATTGATTAGCTTGAAACTCATGTAGTATTTGAAGTTTGTCACTTGCGTTCTACTTGTAAAACAAAATCGAGTAGTAATATCACACCCCTAGTTGAAAAGCAGTGAAAATGGGGCTATGAAACTCACCTGAGTCTTGAAATGTTAAGCAATTAAACTTGAAGTAATTAGCAGTGTGTTGGTGTCCAAAGACTTGAAACCTGAATGTGTCCACGACACTTGAATTGTTATTAATTGTATTGGTATCTCGAAAGACTACCATTGAAATTGTTTGTCTAACTTAATGTCCAAATTACCCCGATTTGGTTGATTGTTTTGTTACAAGTTACTACGACTTGTTTGGAATAAGTTGATACAAGTTACAACGACTTGTTTGATTGAATTATCTAAGTTACTATGACTTAGTTGATTCAATTGTGTATTTGAAAATGTGTACGGCCCGTTGGTGATTTAGTTGAAATAATAATAATTCTAAAATGTTGACTTTGCTACAGTACTGCTACAGTACTGCTACAGTAAATTTGACTTTTTGAACAGTAACTTTGACTTCCAAATTTTGAGGTTTGAAGATTCTGTTTTGTGCGACGTAGGGTGCTACGTCGCAGATCCGGACTGCGACGTTGGGCATGACGTCGCTATGTGCGACTTTCGCAATTTAATGCGACGTTGTACGTGACGTCGCTATCGGCGACGTAGTTGATTTCTGCGACGTAAGGGTCTGCGTCGCTAAGTGCGACGTTGGGGTTATAGTGCGACGTAGGTCGCTGCGTCGCTATATGCGACGTTGGGGATATAGTGCGACGTAGGTCGCTGCGTCGCTATATGCGACGTTGGGGATATAGTGCGACGTAGGTCGCTGCGTCGCTATATGCGACGTTGGGGATATAGTGCGACGTAGGTCGCTGCGTCGCATTTGCTCCAGGCCAAATGCGACGTACGGAGTCTGATCGGAATCACAACTTCAAAAACGCATTTTCCGGCCATCGATCGGCCTAATATTTTTACCCAACCCATTTTAGGACATTACAAGGTTATACAAACAACTAGCAAGTTATAAAACTTAAAAACGAGAGTTTTCGGAGTTGTGTCGGAAACTTACAAATCGCCGAAATGAAATTCCGGAAAGGTAGAAATGTAGATCGTCGCGAGGTGGTCGTTTATTTCCAAAGGGGCTTGAAGATTCGAGGTCGTTTAACGTGTTTATTTTGTGAATTTGTGATGATGTGGTGATTTGTAAATTAGAGAGAAATTAAGAGAGGAGAGAGAGAAAGTAAATGAGAAATGAAAGAAAAAGAGAAAAAAGGAGGTGATTTTTGGTGGGAGTTCAAACTCACAGTCTGCGCCTCCGCGCTCCGTGCGGTGTTCGTTTTCTCCGTCGTACAAACGTTAAATAATTATTTTATATGTTTCAATATACGTTTTAAAATGCAAATAATTATTCAGTATTTTTGTTGAAGTATTTTACTAAATATTTAGGATCTATGTTATAAAAGGTGTTTTGTTTCGTTTTGTTTGCGAAGTTACATTTGATTCGCGTTTATATTAATTGTGTAATAAAACTTGGATACGAAATATCATAATAATTAATATTCTAAGTAAAATTGCGTTATTAAATAATATTTGTATTACTTAATAAAATTGTTCACCAACGTCCGTATTTATTGTATCGAAATTCATTCGATTTGAAACTCGTACGATTTAAACAATTCGCATAATCGTATATATTCAACAATATATATAATAATTGATACATTAATTAGCCTAACACAGAACTAATTACATGTATTAAACTTGATTAGGCACTAAATTATAGTCCTAAATTGACGGTTGTCACATTCTCCCCCTGTTAGAAGAATTTCGTCCCGAAATTTATGTTGAAGTCGTGTTTGACGTTGAATCAGTGAAGAGTTGAGGATACTTGAGTCGCATTTGGTCTTCCCGTTCCCAGGTGAATTCCGGACCGCGCCGCGAATTCCACCTAACCTTGACAATGGGAATACGACTTTGTTTAAGTTGTTTGACCTCACGGTCCATGATTTCAGCGGGTTCCTCAACAAAGTGAAGTTTCTCGTCAACTCGAATTTCATCGAGTGGAATGATAAGTGTCTCATCAGACAGACACTTCTTCAGATTTGAAACATGAAACGTGGGATGCACGCTGCTGAGTTCGGATGGCAGCTGCAATCGATAAGCCACTGGACCAATCCTTTCGAGGATCTCGAATGGCCCAATGTATCTGGGATTCAACTTCCCTCGTTTGCCAAATCGAATTACGCCCTTCCAAGGCGATACTTTGAGTAGTACTCGATCCCCAACTTGGAACTCGAGTGGTTTGCGTCTCACGTCAGCATAACTTTTCTGACGATCACGCGCGGCTTTGAGTTTGTTTTGAATTTCAACGATTCTCTCGGTCGTCTCGTGAATGATTTCTGGACCTGTGAGTTGGCTATCCCCAACTTCTGTCCAACAGATAGGTGACCGGCACTTACGACCGTACAGTGCCTCGAAGGGTGCAGCTTTGATGCTGGTATGATAACTGTTGTTGTACGAGAACTCGCACAATGGTAGATGTTTTTCCCAGTTTACACCGAAGTCTACTACGCAGGCCCGTAGCATGTCTTCAAGTGTTTGAATGGTTCGTTCACTTTGACCGTCTGTTTGAGGATGATATGCGGTACTCATATCAAGTCGAGTACCCAGGGATTTTTGAAGTGATTGCCAAAATTGTGAAGTGAAACGACTATCTCTATCGGAGATAATTGAGATTGGAACACCGTGTTTGGTCACAATTTCCTTCAGATAAATGTTGGTGAGGCGTTCCATTTTGTCGGATTCCTTGATTGCCAGGAAGTGAGCGGATTTTGTGAGACGATCCACGATCACCCAAATGGTATCGCAACCGTTCGAGGATCGAGGTAGTTTGGTTATGAAGTCCATGGCAATTTGTTCCCATTTTCATTCAGGAAGACTGGGTTGTTGAAGTAAACCAGAAGGTTTTTGATATTCGATTTTGACTTTGGAGCAAGTAAGGCACTTGCTGACATAGGTGGCGATTTCAGCTTTCATGTTCGGCCACCAGTAGAAGTCCTTGATACCGTGGTACATTTTATCGGATCCCGGATGGATAGAATATTTGGACTTGTGAGCTTCATCCATCACCAAGTCTCGTAGGTTCCCAAATTTAGGCAACCATATTCGGTTTGAGAAATACCTAATCCCGTTAGGTTTGACTTCGAATTGTTTATCCATGCCCCGCAAGGCTTCATCCTTGACGTTTTCGTGTTTTAAGGCTTCGAGTTGAGCAGTGAGAATTTGAATGTTTAAATTGCTGTGAATGGTCATACTAAGGGCTCGAACCCGAAGTGGTTTCACTCGCTCTTTTCGACTGAGGGCGTCAGCAACAACATTCGCTTTGCCTGGATGATATTTGAGTTCGCAGTCATAATCGGTAAGCAACTCGACCCATCGACGTTGCCTCATGTTGAGATCCTTCTGATCGAATATGTGTTGAAGGCTTTTATGGTCGGTAAAGATTGTACATCTGGTACCATAAAGGTAATGTCTCCAGATTTTGAGGGCAAAAACGACAGCTCCTAGCTCGAGGTCGTGGGTGGTGTAATTCTTTTCATGAACCTTGAGCTGTCGGGAAGCATAAGCTATGACTTTGTCTCGTTGCATGAGCACACAACCGAGACCTTGATGAGAAGCATCGCATTATACCACGAAGTCATCGGTGCCTTCGGGTAAAGATAGGATTGGAGCACTGCAAAGCTTTTGCTTTAAGAGTTGGAATGCCGACTCTTGTTTCTCAGTCCAGTCAAACTTTTTGTCTTTCTGGGTCAGAGTCGTGAGTGGTATGGCTATCTTGGAGAAATTTTCAATGAATCGTCGATAGTATCCGGCCAGTCCTAGAAACTGTCGTACCTCCGTCGGAGTGGTTGGCGATTGCCAATCTTTGATAGCTTCGATTTTTGATGGGTCAACGTGAATCCCCTGACTGTCAATCACGTGACCAAGGAATTGAACGGTTTTGATCCAGAACTCACACTTAGAGAACTTGGCATAGAGCTCCTCGTGTTTAAGTAGTTCAAGGATGGTTTTGAGGTGTTGCGCGTGTTCTTCTTTGTTTCGTGAATATATGAGGATGTCGTCGATGAAGACAATGACAAATTTGTCAAGATAAGGCTTGCACACTCGATTCATAAGATCCATGAATACAGCCGGTGCGTTGGTTAGGCCGAATGGCATCACTTGGAATTCGTAATGCCCGTAACGGGTTCTGAAAGCGGTTTTTGGAATATCGGCATCGCGGACACGCAGTTGGTGATAACCGGATCGGAGATCAATCTTTGAATAACAACTCGACCCTTGAAGTTGGTCGAACAAATCATCGATTCGAGGTAGTGGATACCGATTCTTGACAGTTAACTTGTTCAACTCTCGATAGTCGATACACATTCGAAAAGAACCATCTTTCTTCTTAACAAATAGGACCGGAGCTCCCCAAGGTGAAGAACTCGGCCTGATAAACCCTCGTTCCAGGAGTTCCTGTAACTGGGTGGACAGCTCCTGAAGTTCGGATGGAGCTAAACGGTATGGTGCTCGGGCCACCGGCGCAGCACCTGGTACAAGATCGATTGAGAACTCAACCTGTCTTGGTGGTGGTAGACCAGGCAGTTCCTCAGGAAAGACTTCTGGAAAGTCTCGAACAATTGGAACATCCTCAAGTCGCTTCTCCTCCGACTTTTTCTCCATGATGTGCGCGAGGATTGCTGGATAACCCTTTTTCAGAAATTTCCGGGTTTTAAGACAAGAGATGATGTTAAGCCTCGTCCCTCCGGTCTCCCCCTGTATAACTAGGGTTCTACCGACAGTGAGAGGTATGCGAACAATTTTGTCATGGCAAATGATTTCGGCACGATGTTTGGATAACCAGTCCATGCCTACGATGACATCGAAACTTCCTATCTCAATAGGCATAAGATCTATGGAGAAGATTTCGTCGGCTAGATTTAAAGTGCAATTAGGTATCACACTATCGGTTTCTATCTGTTTGCCATTTGCTAACTCTACGGTGTACTTAACGTCTAAAGCAACAGGTGTAATGTCAAGTAGAGGGCAAAATTCATCGGAAATAAAACTCATATCGGCACCAGTATCAAATAGTATGGAAGCAGTTAAATTGTTGAGGAGGAACATACCCGTGACCACATTCGGGTCCAGACGGGCGTCCCCTGAGTTGATCACGAAGGCGGTACTTTTGGCGTTGTTGTTGTTGCGGTGGTTGTTGTTGTTGCCCTTATTCTTCAATTTTGGGCAAGAATCCCTGAAGTGTCCTGGGTGTCCACATTCATAGCAGGACTTAGGTTGTCGGGCATTTCTGTCAGAGGGGTTGTTGTTGGATTTGGGGGCTCGGCAATCCTTAGTCAGATGCCCGTACCTCCTGCAGTTGTTGCAAGGAGTACCGCACTGACCAAAATGGTGGTAGTTACACTTGGGACAATAAGGCCTGTCCCCGGTGTAGCTGCGGGTGGTTTCAGAGTTGGAGGTGTAGACTTGGATGGCGTTGTTTTTCTTGTTTGAGTTGTGGTGGTGTTCAGCGGATTTGCGTTTGTTGTTGTTGGAGGATGAGGTGTTGGAGGTCTCACAGCTGACAACTAGAGCCATGAGTTCGTGGGCCAATCGAATGGCACTCTCAGTGGTGGTTGGTTTGGATGAGGCGACGTTTCCCTGGATGTTCTCGGGGAGTCCACGAATGTATTTCTTAATGCCCTTACTTTCTGGTTCGACCAAACCCGGGCATAATAGGGCGAACTGCTGAAACTTGGTGGTATATTCAGCAACATCATTTCCCTGCACCTCCAGATGCCAGAATTCTTCCTCCAGCCTGTGCAATTCTTCTTCAGGACAGTACTTTTCTGTCAGTTTCTTCTTCAGTTCGACCCAAGGAAGTCGGTTTGCAATCTCGAGGCCTACAGAGTTTGCGTGGGTTTTCCACCACGTGAGTGCACCTTCCTGAAAGGTGTAAGCAGCGAATTTGACTTTGTTGTTCTCAGTACAGTCGCAAAGACTGAAGACAGATTCCATGCGCTCAATCCAACGGATCAAGCCAATGGCACCTTCCGTGCCCTTGAAGTATAGTGGTTTGCAGCTAAGGAAGTCCTTATAGGAGCAGGGTTTGGGTGGTGGAGTATTGGTTGCTGTGTCCTCGCTACCGGGTGGTGTTCGGGTAGCCAAGGCTTCGGTCACACTGCGGGCAATGATTCCCGCGATCTCAGCTTCGCTAAGGGTAATTTGACGACGTGGAGGCATGATGCTGAGTAAGAAAGAACAAGGAAATGAAATAAGATACTAGTCCGAGTATGATGAACTAGTGGTGTGTTTGTCATTTCGAGACAAAACGTTTGAAAGAAAGAGGCCTATATTCATATAATATAATATAGCCTAAAGTTGTAATGAGGTCTATTCATGTATATATATATGTATATCACATAATAACCTATTGAGTGTCTAGCACCGACGTGTTTTGAGTCCCGTTTCTCTCGAGGTCAGAGTCAACTAATGCATTCCTGTTCAACATAACTCTTTCAGATTTCACATCATCTTTCTTTAATTGTACATAGTTGATCAGGCTATGTTAAATTAAAGTCGTATGATGTAATCCCTGAACTAGTCATAACTAATAAGGAATACTGCCTAACGGTCATAGTCTAGGCCCACTAAATGCAACCTAGTTCACTATAACCTTAGGCTCTGATACCAATCTGTGACACCCCCAAATTTAATGATTTGCGGAAGCTTGATTTGGGTGTCACTAATCAATATACAAAGCACATAAGATATAATGAACGACCACTATATGCGTCGTTTTAAACTTGTATAGATAAAGTAATTGTTTACATCAAAATATCGTTACATTAGCTCGTTTTCCTGAAATTGAGAGATTACATAGCATAATTACTTTTACAAAATATAATAATGCAATCCAATCTCTAGTTGTATGAATGCTGACTCGAGCTAATAATTCCTGCTTGTGTAGCCAACCTACTGCTGGGTACCTGTGATAAATACTAAAATGGGTCAGCGAAAACGCTGGTGAGCTCACAGGTTTGTATGTCAATGTATAGTTGTCAGAACCGCAAGATTTATATTGAATTTAGAATGCAATTAAGCAAAATAAAAGTTATACTGTCCATGAGCACATAGTCTGAGCTTAACTTGATTTGTCAGGCCCAATTAAGGAAACCTAACTTGAAATGCCTCCTACGAGTGTCTAATCAACACTCGTCTTCCCAAATGCTAATACATCCGTTTGACCGGTTAGTGCGTGCTAACCCGGATGAGGATTGTCAATCCCATATGATATCATATACTAACATTCACGCTATAAAATACTAGAGACTATGCTTATGGAGGACTTTAAATTGATTAGCTTGAAACTCATGTAGTATTTGAAGTTTGTCACTTGCGTTCTACTTGTAAAACAAAATCGAGTAGTAATATCACACCCCTAGTTGAAAAGCAGTGAAAATGGGGCTATGAAACTCACCTGAGTCTTGAAATGTTAAGCAATTAAACTTGAAGTAATTAGCAGTGTGTTGGTGTCCAAAGACTTGAAACCTGAATGTGTCCACGACACTTGAATTGTTATTAATTGTATTGGTATCTCGAAAGACTACCATTGAAATTGTTTGTCTAACTTAATGTCCAAATTACCCCGATTTGGTTGATTGTTTTGTTACAAGTTACTACGACTTGTTTGGAATAAGTTGATACAAGTTACTACGACTTGTTTGATTGAATTATCTAAGTTACTATGACTTAGTTGATTCAATTGTGTATTTGAAAATGTGTACGGCCCGTTGGTGATTTAGTTGAAATAATAATAATTCTAAAATGTTGACTTTGCTACAGTACTGCTACAGTACTGCTACAGTAAATTTGACTTTTTGAACAGTAACTTTGACTTCCAAATTTTGAGGTTTGAAGATTCTGTTTTGTGCGACGTAGGGTGCTACGTCGCAGATCCGGACTGCGACGTTGGGCATGACGTCGCTATCTGCGACTTTCGCAATTTAATGCGACGTTGTACGTGACGTCGCTATCGGCGACGTAGTTGATTTCTGCGACGTAAGGGTCTGCGTCGCTAAGTGCGACGTTGGGGTTATAGTGCGACGTAGGTCGCTGCGTCGCTATATGCGACGTTGGGGATATAGTGCGACGTAGGTCGCTGCGTCGCTATATGCGACGTTGGGGATATAGTGCGACGTAGGTCGCTGCGTCGCTATATGCGACGTTGGGGATATAGTGCGACGTAGGTCGCTGCGTCGCATTTGCTCCAGGCCAAATGCGACGTACGGAGTCTGATCGGAATCACAACTTCAAAAACGCATTTTCCGGCCATCGATCGGCCTAATATTTTTACCCAACCCATTTTAGGACATTACAAGGTTATACAAACAACTAGCAAGTTATAAAACTTAAAAACGAGAGTTTTCGGAGTTGTGTCGGAAACTTACAAATCGCCGAAATGAAATTCCGGAAAGGTAGAAATGTAGATCGTCGCGAGGTGGTCGTTTATTTCCAAAGGGGCTTGAAGATTCGAGGTCGTTTAACGTGTTTATTTTGTGAATTTGTGATGATGTGGTGATTTGTAAATTAGAGAGAAATTAAGAGAGGAGAGAGAGAAAGTAAATGAGAAATGAAAGAAAAAGAGAAAAAAGGAGGTGATTTTTGGTGGGAGTTCAAACTCACAGTCTGCGCCTCCGCGCTCCGTGCGGTGTTCGTTTTCTCCGTCGTACAAACGTTAAATAATTATTTTATATGTTTCAATATACGTTTTAAAATGCAAATAATTATTCAGTATTTTTGTTGAAGTATTTTACTAAATATTTAGGATCTATGTTATAAAAGGTGTTTTGTTTCGTTTTGTTTGCGAAGTTACATTTGATTCGCGTTTATATTAATTGTGTAATAAAACTTGGATACGAAATATCATAATAATTAATATTCTAAGTAAAATTGCGTTATTAAATAATATTTGTATTACTTAATAAAATTGTTCACCAACGTCCGTATTTATTGTATCGAAATTCATTCGATTTGAAACTCGTACGATTTAAACAATTCGCATAATCGTATATATTCAACAATATATATAATAATTGATACATTAATTAGCCTAACACAGAACTAATTACATGTATTAAACTTGATTAGGCACTAAATTATAGTCCTAAATTGACGGTTGTCACAGTAATTCCGTTACGCTTCTAATGATTCCAATCTCATAGAAATTGGATGTGTAGAGCTTAGGCGTAGCCGAAATGACTTTTATTGGCTCTGAAAGCGTAGTGGTTTCTCCGTCCTTTGGCCGTTTCACTTGATTCCAGATTTTTCCGTCTCGATTTTACCTGTACAACAGATGGTAGAAGTTAGGAAGTGTGTCTTGACAGGAAAATAAGGTCGGAGGAATCGGCCTGTATTAAAATGCTGTGTTTTGTGCATTTTTAGAGTGTTTTCAGTGATTTTTATCACAACGTCTACTTTTGAACCACTTTAGTGTATTTTAGTAAATAATCAATGTTTTGGAATGTTTTCACTAAAGAAAGGTTCAAAATGTGAGGAATAAAGCTTCTAAAAACATGACTTTTTACGTCACATCAATATTCTAGCTGTCTTTTGGTTGTAATGTATGTGAATTATCAACTATATATGGTGAGTTATTGCTTTAAATGCCTCCTGAAACTAAATTATTTAGAGGTGGCTAAATGGGTGGGTAGTGGGTCATCTTTAGTATGGGTCGGGTTGGGCTGATCTACACGTAACTTTTTGTCGATTTTCTAAGAACTGCTGATACTTTAAATATCAAATGTATTACCATAGCTTCTTTTCTCAGTTTATAACCATAAGATATTTTTTTATTGAGCGGTTTAGAAGTTTATATGAATTCAAGATACACCCTGGGAGACCTTTGACTTATCTGACCCACTTAATTTTTAATCTTGGATTATATGACTAAAACATACAACTTGCACTCCAAAATGTGTAACTTTGTATTTACTTGAATTCGTGTTCTTGCAGGGTAGGTATAAGCTGGAAAATAACCTGGTACACCATCTTTTTCACCAATCGGTTACAATTGTGGCTTATATAAGGTTTTGCTTCTTTATGGGTAGATGCAGTTGTGTATCAAGTTATAGTAACTGTTTATGATTGAGTGGGTCAAAAGTGATACATACACTCATAACTATTAAGTTTGTACATTTGTTTCATTCTGATATTGTAGTTATGAATACTCGGAGTTGATGAGCTGCTTGTAGCAGACTATTGGTAGAGACAAATCGTTGTGACTAACATCACCCTTATCCTGTTCATTATCGTTCAAAATTTGTATCTATACTCTTTGCAGTAAACATAATATAAGCTTTACGCAACATGCCCTGATGTACATCCCAACGTTGTAATAAACATAATTGGTTTTATTTGGGTCGATGAATACATTGAACAGTAATATAAGCTTTAGGCGGCATACCTTGATGATCACTTATAGCAAGTGATGAACTTAGCTGGAAGTGGTATAGAATGGTGTAATGTAATGTTTAAAATTAAGGGTCATTAGTTTTTTCCCCCATAATTTCTGTCATTACTTTTTTTCCCCCTAATTTCTTTGAACATAGCTGGGAAGTGGTATGAATGTTTAATGTGTCAAAAAGCATAGCAAACTACTATCAAGTCATCTGTAGTCTAAATTTTGAATGTAATCATTGAAAAGATTTTGGGCATAGCAGCTGCATCTGGACAACTCTTGACCCATTTGACATTTTCTTTTCTTTAGCAAACCCATAGTAGTTGCATCTGGACAATTCTTTTACTTACATGTTTTAGACCAAACATTAGTCAATCGAATCGAACTTATTATATGTAAGGAGTTCAAATTGTCACCTTTTAACATAGATTTGGAGTTTGTGGAAATACAATGCTTAACTGGGTGGCTGAGTTCCTGCGTATTTAATTGGTTTGCTTTAGATGACGTAATATTAATGTCCCAATTCTTTTGGTTGTTGGATGCATACGTTTTGTCCAAGTATGTTTACTTTGGGTACATAAAAAAAGTTGACGAAAGTAGGACAATTGCCGCCTAAAACATGGTTCAAAAGATTTGTGTACACGTAATTTAAAAGTTAAAGTTTAATGACGAGATAGTATATGCAGACTATTTATTCAAGATTTTTTTTTTTTACATTACACGTACATATATTAGTATCGATAGAGTCATAGTAATATTTTCAAACTGATAAAAATGTTAGTAGTATCAAGTCTTTACAAATGCAAACAAATAATGTTTATATTTGCGTTGTGTTTTATACTATTACTAGAATTTAAACCCGTGTATACACACGGACCGTTGATTTTTAATATGAAATTTCGTATTTAGTATTTTGTTTTTAATAATAAAGTGTGTAAGTTAATATGTATATCAAGCATTTAATTGTATTGAAAAATCAAAACTTTTTGAAACTTAGTTAGTGCATGAAAAGCTAGTACGTGGTAGGGATGATCAGGGTTATCTCCATACACTCAAATTTAAAGCGGAGCTCGTTTGGATAATTCAGTTTTTAAGATGGGTTCAGATAGTTGAGAAGGTTTTTGTTTTGGTTTTTATATTGCGATGATTCATTTTACAAAATATTACATATCGATTTGGATGATTTTTTAATTAATGAATTAAGTTGATTATTTTTTTTAATAAGTTAGGTATTGTTGAGTCACTGGTCGCTGACCATGATGAAGTCGCTGGTCGCTGACCAACTCAACTGTTCACTACTCGATGAAGAAATGGATTGTATCGAAGCTACTTTTGCTGATGATAAGATTCGCTGAGCGTCATTCATTCTACTTGATATGCTGAGGAAGAATAAAGCTCAACTTGGTGTGTCGCTGATCAACGTCAGCGAGAGCTTTACTTCTTCAAATCAATAAAGGCAAAAGTCACTGCCAGAATCACAGCTAGTCACTGAAGATCTCTAGTTCAAGTCATTCTACAAGAGCATGTTAGCTCGCAGTGAGTGAGGAGAATTACTGCATCTTCAGGGACTATTCAATAAAGCCTCTCAATCATCAAGTACAGAAAGTACTGTACTTATCTATACATCAGCAAGAGTGTTCCAACTTGAAGCATGTCCGAAAGACTACGTGGTAGCAGTTGATTGGTCTTAAGGTAACGAGATATTTGCGGTAACAGAATTGGGACCCGCAAAATGTCGGTTCATTAGAGATCAAGCCAATCAAGCAGCGACACGTGTCATTCCAAGATCCTATTTTATAGGCGATATTTTAGGAACTCTTGTAGTATAAATAGTTCAGTGTTTTGTACTGTAGAGGCTAGTCGTTCAATCGTACTTATCACTTGTGTGTCAGTGATTAGTTTGTCTAGAGTACGTATTAACGATCCAGCGAGTGAACAGTCAGCGTGTTTATCCACTGCTGTTCATCTCATTTGTAATAGATTAGCTAAGTGTTTGAATTGGATTAACTTTGGTTAATCCATTCCGCATTCAACACTTGTGAATTGTATGATCAACATAATTCATCATTTAGCTATCGTTACTTTGTTGCTTTGATATTGTCATATATATAATCTGTTATACTGTGTTACTATTGTTTATACTCTGTTTCTGTGAATCAATTTAAAGCTCATCAATTAAACTTAGCTAAAATCTGAAATAGTTTTTAAATTGTATTCAACCCCCCTTCTACAATTAAACTTTACACTTGCGATTCCAATTCACTAAACAATAGTGAATTACGGGACTCTCAATTGGTATCAGAGCAGAGTTGGTTTAAATTCAATTAACCAGGTCTGCAATGGAATCAGTAAAGTACAGCTGTGTTGACTCTGATTATCAAAAGGGAAATGGTTCTACAACCAAACCTCCAGCTTTTGATCCATCGAGGATTGAAACTTGGATGTCCCGAATGATGATGTTTTTAGACCTAATTGACGACCGTCTCTGTAATACAATAACCAATGGTCCCCACATTTCAACCATAATTGTTCCTGCTGTCATGGCTACAGCTACTACTCCTGCTATACCAGAAATGGTTGTGCCCAAAAGAGAGGAACAATGGTCGGATGAGGATAGACGATTGGTTAGATTGGATAAACAAGCTAAAATCTACATAGGCATGGCACTTCCTGATGAAGTGTTCGAATCAATCAGGCTTTGTAGAACTGCTAAAGATATGTGGGATACCCTTAGGAATATATATATTGGAACTCCTGATATTATTCGTTGCAGGGAAGTCAATCTCACTCGCTAGTATGAGCTGTTTGCAATGGAACCAAATGAATCTTTGTCTTCTACTTACACTAGATACCAGTCACTGATGAATAAAATGGAAAAGGCTGGTATAGGTAAGGAACAGAGATTTGTTGTTGAAAAGTTTCTTGAGTTGCTGCCAAGGAAAATCTGGGGAACCATTGCCACGTGTACCAGACAGAGGAATGATTATTCAGTTCTTAATCTCAATCAAGTCTATGGTATTTTACTCAACTGGGAGCAGTCAGAAAAGCAAGCTGATCAGAGTGAGCATATTCGTGCTACTCTTGGAAGTCAGAAGATATCCAATGCCCTTGTAGCAGAGCTTGATGAAATCGATCAGAGACAGAAGTCAAAAGTGTCTAAGAAAAGTTCGAAGTCACTGATAGCTGAAGAAGAAAGTGGTCAAGATGAAGAACAATCAGAGTACGAGTATGATGAAGGACTGGAGAAGCTTGAAAAAGATATGGCCATGATGGTTGCTAATTTCAGAAGGAACACCAGATCAAAAAGATTCACTGGTGCTCCATCATCTGATAAATTTCAATCTAAAGGAGAATGCTACAAGTGTGGCAAACCTGGTTGATAAACACTCAGAAGTACTATATTTTAGTAGTATTTTACCCCTATTCTTGAATGTTTTTATTGCATTTAATTAAGAATAGATATTAATTTCGTTCATATTTGCAAATAGATGTGGAAATGGAGCGTTTATGAAGAAAGGAAGGAAAACAGTCAATAAATAAGTTAAATGATACATATTTGAAGAAACATGTGAAGCCGAAGTCGAAGAAAAGAATAAAAGAAGAAAAAATGAAGAATCCGGCTGAAAATCTCATCCATACGCCGTATGGAAATCCATACGCCGTATGGATTGCAGCAGTGGAGGCCCAGGTTACGCGGACATGGGCTGGGCTTGAAATCAATCCATACGCCGTATGGAAATCCATACACCGTATGGATCAAAATTCCAGAAATATAAAAGTCGCGAAAAAACCCTAAAAACAGTGTGTTCGTTTTGTTTTTGTTTCCAGATGATAATATTCGATTCTTAGGTTAGGTTTACAAATTTCTTTAGTATTTTGGAGGTACAAAGGCTCGGGATTGAAGTTTATTCATCTCGGATCGTTGTAGTTCATCGTTTTCGATTCGGTATAACTCTTTTATTCGATTTCATTGAAGAATTTGTCATTGAATAATATGATTATTTCTGTTTTGATGATGAGTTGAATATCTAAAGTGATTGTGTAGTTAATTTAATTTAGATTATGATTATTGAACGATTATAATTGCGTATTGACTAAGTTATTAAATTGAAAACTATTATATTGCTCGTGGACACTTGTTTATTGGTAACTAGTTATTATTGTTGCTTCACGTGATTAATAATTTTAATGAGATTGAGTTCCTTTAAGATTATTGATTATTGCTGGTACTACCTTAGGGTTTTGGACTATCACTAAATACATTGAGTCTGATAGGTCGAGTATACAATAATTATCTACTTTAAAATGAACAAGACAATAAGTTAATTATTGGGTATTGTTGAGTCATACCATAGAGTTAATTATAACGAGTTGTGAATGTTTAATGCATAATTTAGGGAAAGGCACACAATTGACTGATCATCTTGTGACATTGGAACCAGTTTTTTATGTTGGACCCTAGATTATAGGAATTAGTTGGACCCGAAACGTTGGCTAGTTCACATTCGACTTAGTATACATTGAAGAATTTGGTATTAAGTTGATCTAAAAGAATCACAATTAGATAATCAATACGTAATAAATCGGGAAATATGAATCTAAGTGACATTAATTATACAATTACTTATTCCTTCCAATTAGGATTTATTGTTATTATTTATTTATTATTTTAATTTTAAGTTTTATTTAAGTTTATTTATTTTAATTAAATGTTTTCTAAACAAATGTTCGTACGGAACTAAAACGCCCCCCATATTTACTGCTTTCTAGTTAATTGTTAATTTCTATTTTAAATATTCCACCATTTCCCTGTGTTCGAATCTGACTTACCAAATCTATATTTACAATTGATCGGGTATTCTTGCCTGGTTGCTTGAAAGTATTTATTAGGTATTTCTATTTATAAATTGTAAAACAAGACGCGCTTTCATAAGCGACATCACTGGTCATTTTGCAGCTGAATGTAGATCAAAATCAGTAAACCAAGTCCCTGAACCAGTGCCAGACATCAGAAATAATAAGTATAACAAGTACAAAGAAAAGTACAAAAAGTTGAAGGCTATGTCCAAATCAGGAAAGAAAAAGAGAAAAGGGTTTGTCGTTGAAGAAAGTTCACTCAGCGACTCTGATTCATCCTCTTCATCCGATGATGAAGAAGCTATGATTTGCTTAGACAAAGATTATTGTTTGATGGCTGATGACACTGAATTCCATGAAACCATCAAGGAAGTAGCTCAGAAATGTTCAGCATCTGGTTGGGATTCTGATAGCATCTACAAAGGAATTCTTAGAGAGACTATATGGTATTTGGACAGCGGATGTTCCAGGCACATGACAGGATGCAAGTCTTTGCTCAGTGACTATCAAGATGAAAGAGGTCCTGATGTAGTATTTGGTGATAACAAGGTTGGAAAGACCAGAGGGTATGGAGTCCTAACCAATGGAAATGTAATGTTCAAACGTGTAGCATATGTAGAGGGTCCGAAGCATAATTTGTTAAGCATCAGTCAGTTTTGTGACTCCAAGAACAAGGTACTATTTGATCATGAAGCAGGAGTCGTTTACAATAAGAAGGGAAGTGCTGTACTTGCTGCTAATTGAAAAGGGAATACTTATGTTGTCAATATGGATTCAGCACAGTCAGGAACGTGTTTTTACTCCAGAACTGTTTCAGAAGAAAAATGGTTATGTCATAAGCGACTTTCCCATCTGAATCTCAAAGCAATTAACAAACTGAGCAAGAATGGTTTAGTCACTGGACTACCAAAAATGTCTTATGACAAAGACAAGCTTTGTTCAGGATGTGAGAAGGGAAAACATCACAGCTCGTCTTTCAAAAGTAAGCAGACTTCATCAGTAACAGAATGTTTTTACCTGCTTCATATGGATCTGTTCGGTCCAGTGAGTACTCCAAGTCTTGGAGGAAAAAGATATTGTTTGGTGATGGTCGATGAATACCCCAGATACACTTGGGTATTTTTTCTCAAAGCCAAAAGTGAAGCTGTCAGCGAGATCATATCCTTTGTTAAGAAAATGGAAAATCTGAATGATGTCACTGTAAAACATCTGAGAAGTGATAATGGCACTGAATTTCAAAATATTGACCTGGAAAGTTTTTGTGATTCGAAAGGTATTTCTCAAAAATTTTCAGCACCTAGAACACCCCAACAAAATGGGGTGGCAGAAAGGAGAAATAGAACTTTGATTGAATCTGCCAAGTCAATGCTCATTGATGCTGGTCTTAAGACCTATTTCTGGGCTGAAGCAGTAAGTGCTGCCTGTAACACTCAGAATAGGTCACTGATTGTCAAAAGACAGAGTAAGACAGTATACGAGCTTTTAAGAGGGAGAAAACCCGACATAAGTTTTCTCCATGTTTTTGGTAGCACTTGCTACATTTTAAACAAAAGAGATCTGTTGAGTCGGTTATCAACGGGTGGTTTTAAAATTTATAATTGCTGGGGTCTAAGTGTGACTTACTAGTACTGAACCAAAAGGTTAGTAGGCGGTAAGTTGGACCTAGAGTCGTTCTTAAAGAGAAACTGAATTGAAACGGAGGTGATCCAATCAATCTTTCTTTTCTAGTAAATGTTTTAAAAGAGTGCGTTGGGGGTTTTGGTTCAGTTAATTAGGTAAACTAAATAAAGCGAATGAAATGTAATAAGATGTCAGATAATGCAAAGTAGTATTTTTTGTGAGTTCGTTAGTTAATAATCATGGGATGATGACTCTTACGGGAAAACGATTAACTAAATTGGGTTGCTTATGAGATTCAATAACTTATGGTATAACCAATAGATTCCTTATTAGTCGGTTATCAACTAATATGTCACGAGGAACTAAGGTATCATGATTCTGACCAGACAGACGATGCTCATCTCTCCACACTCTCCTGTAAGGGAGTCAGTGGCCCATATTATTGAACGTATTCGCTCGTGGTCGAAGGAATAGAGTAGCAAGTCCATAACATGTCTAGCCGTTCTTAATACCACAATGATTATGAATCCATTAAACAACTAACTTAGAACTTGTATCCGGACTTATTTAATCAATTTCTACCAATGAAACTTAAGCGTGATAAACGAGGGAAAGCATTTAGGTTTCTTGCGTAACGTACTTTAGGTTTCATGGTTTTAATAAAAAGTATCGGTTTAAGTTGGATTTTAAACTTGCCATTCTCAATACAATTAACAAATCCCTAGGTTTTCGTAAATGGTCATTTAGCCTATAGCCTACCTAATTAATGTTGTTACCACCGTTTTCCTCTAGGCAAGCCTGCCGTGAGGATAAAAAGCAAACATTAAGTAGCGTAAAACATATGCCCAGTGGTATATGTTACCGTAAGGGAATCCGCTAGCAAAATATGTTACACCCATATGCCCGGATGTTTGCATTGTAAAGACCTATGGGCGCAGCGTATCCTCAAGGGGACCACAAAGGATATTCCTGAGATCGAGATGAACGATCAAGATCAGATTGAATGATGGCCTACACCTGATAGACGGCATCCACCAAATGGAGGATTACTTGGAAAAGAAGAATGACAAGTATAAATAAGAGCTCATCTTCATCATTGAGAGGTTATCTTCTACACTTCAAAAATATTCATCACCTATTTTTCCTAAAATCACTTAAATCGCAGTCATGAGATCTGATTCTCACGCCGGAGGTGAATTACAGGGGTCCTCCCTGTATTTCACTTAACTTAGCGTGTTATTGTTTTGCAGGTTTCTCTGGTAAGAGGTCTTTCTGAACTAGAATTGGGGAATCTTAGGCTTGTGCGAGCTGATCGTACAAACAATTGGCACACCCGGTGGGACACGATCATAATTAATTTGAAAACAATAGCAGTTTGTAACGATTAATTTTCTCAAAAAATAACCCATCAATTCTAGTTTAGCAAAATCAGTTGTTTTTAATTACGGCAAACATGTTGCCGACAAGTGAAGGAAGCGGCGGCGATCCGCCAACACCACTACCCGGTTTTACACCCATAACTGGGACTAGATCCACCGCTAGTTTAATGACGTCGGAAAATGTTGGGGAAAATCGAGCTCCGGAAAACTTAATACCTGGAGTAAGTAACGAAACGATTATCAAATGTTTGGAGCCTTTAATTACAAAGCGGATAAGGGAAATGAACTTGGAAAGTTTGAGGTCCCGTTTGGATATGAATGAGAGCGACGATGATGTGCATGAAGAAATTGAAATGGAAGGGCCTGGTACGACCAACCAGCCAATGGTCAAGCTCGCAAACATACGCCAGTCCGGAGGCCAAACTCAGGTAAACTCTTCAGTACCACCTAATACAGCAGTTGTAAATCAACAAGTACAGAACACACAAACAAGTGCAAATGTACTTAACTCTTACCAAACCCAGCCCGGAGGTTTATTGACGGCTCATAATAATCTCTGGGCAAATCAGTCGTACCTCATACCTAATTCTGGTATAGTCCAAACTCAAAATCTACCACCCCTACTAAACCAACACCTGACAAATATGTCAACCAACATGGTTCCAACCGGAAGTATTCCAACCACACTCCAGAATCAAAACACAGGGCCCCGAGCCATTTTTACCAATGCCCAAGTAGTAACCAACCAAAGTAATCAGCAAAGGACACAGGGGCAATTCAACCCGCTTGGGTATTATCCTCCGATTGGAGAGCAGATTCCAACAGGATTCATGAACCCAGGGACATACAACCCTCAGCCAGGAGGTCATTCTGTCTACTCCCCCCAATTTGGAGGATGGATAAATTTCCCACATGGAGGGTATAACCCTGCTTATCCACAGATGGGAGGAGAATATTATGACAACCCAAGATCAACTCGATCACGGGTCCAATCAATCATCAGGAAAAAACAGTCTCCGTTGGCACCTTGGATTGAGCATTATGGGATGCCTGATGGCCTGGAACTCCCCTCAAACATCAAAGAATATACCGGTGTAACAGACCCAGAAGATCATCTGAGAGCATTCCGAGGGGCGGAGAAGATTAAGAAATGGACGATGCCAGTCACATGCCACATGTTCTCGATGACTTTGGCAGGAGCTGCCAGAGCCTGGTACGATAAGTTATCTCCTGGAAGTATTGGAAGCTTTGATGAATTGGAGACAAAGTTCTTATACCACTTTATCAAACAACGTAAGTATACAAAGACGCACTTGGAGGCCCATAATATCTATCAAGGAGAAAACGAAGGATTGAAGAATTTTATGGAACGATATTCTAATGAAACACAACAAATAGAGGGTCTGCAGGAGGATCAAAGAGTATCTGGGTTCATCCATAGATTGAGGAACAAATTGCTCGTGGCAGAACTGGGAAGAATCCTGCCAGAAACTTACCAGGAGTTACAGGATGAGGTTTACGCCTATGTAAGAGGAAAAGAGACAGCCATGAAGGGAGGTCACTCGGAGACATCTGCTAAAGGGGTTCCTGGCAGACAAAGTGAAAGCGAATACGGAGGCTATAACAACAGATCCTCCAATTGGAGGAATGAAGGCAGGGGAAAGACCCTTAACAGATCCCCAAGAGATGGTAAGTACTCACCTTATTCGAAAAAATATCAAGGCAGGAACCTCTGGGCAGGATTAATTAAATCCCCGAGGGAAATTTGGCTAACGGAAAAAGTTTCGAACGAATTCAAGACACCCCAAAAGCTCCAAGGAAAAGCCAAAGAAAGGAACATGAGTAGATATTGTGAATATCATGAAGATTACGGGCATGACACAGATTTCTGCCGGGAATTACGGGCAGAAGTGAAAAAGGCACTAAAGGTAGGTAAACTGGCCCATTTGGTAAAAGACTTTAAAGATTATGAGAGCGCGGGGAAAAAGAGATCCAATGAAACAAAGAAAGGATGGAAGAAAAAGGAGGATGAACCGAAGCCTATGGAGGAGGAAATTCTTATGATAAGATCACCTGTGATAGGAGCAAAACGAAGATCTAAGGTAGTAGAGTTGTGGGAAGAGGAAGAGATTTCATTTCCCTTTATACAAACTATTGTACCCTCAGAAGCACCAATGATAATCACTGCGGAAATAGCAAACAGGAAAGTGCACAGGATATTCCTGGATGGAGGAAGTGCCTCGGACATTATGTATGAAAGCTGTTTCAGGCAGTTACCTCTAGGCATACAGGCAACCAGGAAAGAAGTCACCCGACCTCTAATCGGATTTTCAGGGGAAGTATCATGGCCACTTGGCATGATTAGTCTAAGAACGACTTTAGGGTCATACCCAAAGGTTAGAACTGAAATCTTTGACTTCATGATAGTACGAGCACAATCACCATATAACATCATCCTGGGAAGACCCTCAATGTGTCTACTAGGAGCAGTAGTGTCCACTGTGCACGGAGCAATGAAATTTCCAACACCAAATGGTATGGCGACTGTATATTTGACAAGGAACATAAAGAAGGCATTTGAAAGAGGTTATGGAGATGAAGGTGAACAGAAAACAATCATATACACCTGTGGGGATTCCGAGCAGAGGGAAACTATCAGTGATCTCCACCCGGTTCAAAAAGTGGCCATTGGCAGTCAGCTACCCGAAGCAATCAAGATAAAGCTTCTAAGTCTACTCAGAGAGAATGTAGATGTGTTTGCCTGGACCCCTGCTGATATGACGGGAGTTCCAAGGAGAATCACCTTCACGGAACCTAACGGGGAGAGAAAAGAGTTAATCACAGAGCATCACCTGAATGTACACCCAAATAAAACCCCTGTTCAACAGAAAAAGAGGCACCTGGCACCCGAGCGGAGCAAAGAAGCCTGTGAACAAGTGAGAGACCTTGTAGCCGCAGGTATACTTAAAGAGGTACAATATCAGACTTGGATAGCCAACCCAGTAATGGTCAAAAAGTCAGACGGTGGGTGGAGAATGTGTGTGGATTACACAGACTTGAACAAGGCATGCCCAAAAGATTGTTATCCTCTACCCGCAATTGACTGGAAGGTAGAATCCCTCTCTGGATTTAGAATAAAGTGCTTTCTAGATGCATACAAGGGATACCACCAGATCCAGATGGCAGAAAGAGACGAAGATAAGACGGCTTTCCACACTGATATTGGTATATTCTGTTACCGAAAAATGCCATTCGGTCTGAAGAATGCAGGGGCAACATACCAACGGCCGGTAGATAAGGCATTCCAGGGGCAAATCGGTAGAAACCTCGAAGCTTATGTTGATGACATGGTCATCAAAAGCTACAACGAAGATGATATGATAAAAGATATCAAGGAAACCTTTGCCAATCTTAGAAGAATCAATATGAAATTGAATCCCAAGAAATGCACGTTTGGGGTGGAGGAAGGACAGTTCCTGGGACATCTCATCACTGCGCAAGGAATAAGACCCAACCCAACCAAGATACAAGCAATCAGAGAGATGTAATCCCCAAAAACGCTAAGAGATGTCCAATGCTTAAATGGAAGATTGGCGGCACTCAGTCGATTCCTGTCAAAGGCAGCCGAAAGATCACTACCCTTCTTCAAAACATTGAAAGACTGCACCAACAAGAAAGATTTCTTCTGGCCACAGGAAGCTGAAGGCACATTTCAAGAAATGAAAAACCTACTGGCAGAATTACCTACTCTCGTCGCCCCAACGGCTGGAGAAAATTTGTTTATGTACCTCTCAGCAGCCAGCGAGGCTGTTAGCGCGGTACTCTTGGCTGAAAGAAAGAAGGTTAAGGTCCCAGTATATTTCATCAGTAGAGCCTTGCATGGACCAGAAGTTAATTACCCGCCAATGGAAAAACTTGTCCTGTCGTTGGTGCACGCCGCTAGGCGTTTAAGAAGATACTTCCAGGCGCATCAAATCATAGTGATAACTGACCAACCCTTACGACAGGTGCTATCAAAACCAGAAAAATCGGGGAGACTTGCAAAATGGGCAATTGAGCTAGGAGAACATGATGTTCTTTTCCAACCACGTATCTCTGTAAAAGGGCAGGTCCTCGCAGACTTCATAGCAGAAATAAGCACCAACCAAGTTACAATCGAGGCAGGATCTCAAAAGCAAAATGCAAAATCTCCACCCAAAGAAGATTTATGGACCCTCCATACAGATGGAGCTTCAAGCTCGGAAGGCGCCGGAGCAGGGTTAATCCTGACAAACCCCGACAAGAAGGAATTCACTTATGCCTTGAGGTTCGAATTCCCAACCTCAAATAATGAAGCAGAATATGAAGCCCTCCTGGCAGGATTAAACTTGGCCATACAGATGAAGGTTAAAAATTTAAAGGCATATGTAGACTCACAACTAGTGGCAAAGCAAGTCCAAGGCAAATTTGAAGCAAAAGACAACAAGATGATCAAGTATCTACAAAAAGTGAAGCAAAGCGTCAAGAACTTCAAGGAATTCCAAATCGAGCATGTTCGTAGGAACCAAAACAAGAAGGCAGACGCACTAAATAAATTGGCATCCATGCAGTTTGCACAACTGACAAAAGAGGTACTGGTAGAGGTATTACATCAAAGCTCCGTGGAAGGAGGCGAGGAGGTGCGATGCATACGGGAGGAAGAGAACTCTTGGATGAAGCCTCTGATAGAGTACATCTGTCATGGAATCCTACCAGAAGATAGACAGGAAGCCAGAAAAATACAGGCCAAGTCACCTTGTTACACATTTTATGATGGCATACTATATAAAAGGGCATATCTCCAGCCATGGCTAAGGTGTGTAGGCCCGGAGGAGGCAAAAAGGGTAGTACATGAAGTGCATGAAGGATCGTGTGGAATTCACTCCGGGCACAGAACTGTGGTGATAAAAATAAAAAACCTAGGCTACTTCTGGCCCACCATGCACCAAGATGTAAGGAGAGAATTGCAAGGATGCGAATCTTGCCAGATCCATTCCTCTATACCAAGACAACCCAAGCACGATTTAATACCAGTCACATCTGCCTGGCCATTCCTAAAATGGGGAATCGACATCGTAGGTCCCTTCCCACAAGCTCCAGGCAAAGTCAAGTTTCTCCTTGTGGCGGTTGATTATTTTACTAAATGGGTGGAAGCTAAACCTCTGGCCACGATTACGGGGAATGTAACACCCGCCAAATTAGGACTAGTAATTAGTGCCTAATTCTCTGTTAATACATGTAATTAGTTCTGTGTTAGGCTAATTAATGTATCGAATTATATATATTGTTGAATATGTACGAAAATGCGATTTGATTAAATCGTACGAAAATTAAATCGAATGTATTTCGGTTCTATAAATACGGACGTTGGTGACACAATTTCTATTCAAGTATAAAACATTGTCTGAAAACATTACTAGGTCCAAAATATTGTTTAAATTTTATTCCCAAAGTTATCCCGCTTCGTACAATTGAAACTTACCTAATTAACAACAAAATACGCAAATTATTTAAATCACATTTTAAATCTTTAAATCATTAGATAATCGGTAAAGCAATTTAATTAAATTATTAAACAAAATTCGTATTTTAAAATGGATAAGTAACGCGCGAAATATTTATTAAAACGTTAAATAACGGAGAAAACGAACACCACGCGGAGCGCGAGTCGGAGACTGAAAAATGGGAGGATAACCTCCCACTTCCCCTTTCATTTCTCTTATTTCATTTCTTTCTCTCTCTCTCTCTTACTCTCTTTTTCTCTCTTTTCACCAAAAACACCACATTCACTAAAATCACCAAAAAGGAACACGAAACGCACTCGGATCACCATACTCGTTTGGAGAAAAACGTTCCTCTCATCACGATCTACACTTTCATCTTTTCGGATTTTCAATCCGGCACATTGTAAGTTTCCGACAAAATCCCGAAAACTCTCGATTCCTTGTATTTTTCACTTGTTAGTGTTTATATAACTTATATATGTCCGTTACAAAGTGTAGAACACGATTTTATAGCTTAAAAACGGGTTTGAATTGGGTTTTTGGCCGGAAAAATCTTGACAGTCGGACTTTCTGGGCTGGTGTTCTTCAATGCGACACAAGCCTTGTGTCGCATGTTGTGTCGTATTTTGCCTCTTATGTCGTATATTGTGTCGTATGAAACCAGATGTCGTACCCTATGCGACACAATATTGTGTCGTACCTTGTGTCGCAAATACTATGCGACACTATCACTATGTCGCTGTTGAATCAGCATCTCGCATCTATGCGACACAACCCTTGTGTCGTATAGATATTGTGTCGCATTTCTATGCGACACAACCCTTGTGTCGCATATCAACTTTTGTGTCGCATATTGTGTCGCATAACACAGAAAACTCAGATTTTTACTAAGTGTCGAGACTCAAAATTTATCACTCGATTTTACCCGAATTCAGATCCCAGATGCGTTTTTCACCAAAGCAATATAGTAGAAATAAAAATTTTTCGAGCTGACCTGGCATCTCGACCCCAGCCAGGGGCCAGCCCCTTGGACCCCCGTACTTAGATTCCGTAAGCACATTTCTCACCAAGTGTCAAGCTTGTATGACTTCAAAACGCTTATATGATACAACTTTTCAAACATAATGGAATATACTTTTCAAGTATAACACTTCGAAATCAATGTGATAACATCAGGACTATTATTACAATTAATCACCAACGGGCCGTACACGTTTTCAAACACTTAACAAATCAACCAAATCGTAGTAATTTGGACATATATATAGTTGTGTAACAACTACAAGGGTGATCTTTTGAGATACCCAATCATGTTTATAACCATCGCGTGTCGTGGACACCCTCAGGTTACAAGTCTTTGGACTTCATACTCGGCTAATCAACTCAAGTTTATTAAGTTAAACTCACAAGACTCAGGTGAGTCTCATAGCCCCTCTTTTTACTGTTTTACTCAGGGGTGTGATATATTGCTCATTTTTCACATGTGAACGCAAGTACAAACATTTCATATACTACATGAGTTTTTCACAACTAATCATTTAAAGTCCTCCGTCAGCATAGTTGTTAATACGTTGTAGCGTGAATATTAGTATATGGTACCATATAGGATTAACCCTCCTCGTCCGGGTTAGCAAGCACTAACCGGGTAAACGGACGTACTAATATTTGGGAAGACGAATGTTGATTAGGCATTCGTGGAGGCACCTCGCCTGGAATTCTCTATAGGGGACCCGGCCCTCGAGTTAAGCTCAACTATTTGCTCATGGCTGTATACATATTCATTATCAATTGCTGGATGCAATTCAATCATTATTTGAATCTTGCGGTTCATACTATATTACTTGATTTCAAACCTGTGAGCTCACCAGCTTTAGCTGACCCATTTAGCATGTATCGCAGGTACCAAGCAGTAGAATGTTTCTGCTTCAGGACATTTAGCTCGAGTCAGCATTTGGACGTTTAAGATTTTCTTGCATTAGTATATTTTGTACAAGTACTTATGTACTGAAATCTCCTTTCATTTAAACTCGGGCTATGTAAAGCTATAAATGTTGTAAACATTTCAATATTAATATATTTTGTTAAAACGACGCATATAGAGTCGTTTACTATATATCTTTGTGCTTTGTTATTGATTAGTAACACCCAAATCGTGCTTCCACAATTCATCAAATTTGGGGGTGTTACAGATTGGTATCAGAGCCTAAGGTTATAGTGAACTAGGTTGCATTTAGTGGGCCTAGACTATGACCATTAGGCAGTATTCCTTATTAGGTATAACTGGTTCAGTGATTACGTCATACGAGTTTAATTTAACATAGCCTGATCAACTATGTACAATTAAGCAAAGATGATGTAAGATCTGAATGTAGTTATGGCTGAACAGGGTACACTAGAAGACTCTGACCTCGAGAGAACCGAGACTTAAACATGTTTGTGCTAGACACTCAATAGGCTATATTATATAGGAACTATGTGAATATAGGCCTCACTCTTACTAACGCTTTGTCTCAGAAATGGCAAACATCCCACCCAATTCATCGCGCTCTCAATCCGGGTCACAGAACCCAAGGGTAGCAAGGAGGAACGTCAGATTGCCTCGAGCTGGCCCGTACCCCACTCACTTCACTTTGCCGGCCTTAGCTGCTAGGGTGAACCAACATGAGCAGCGACTTCGCACCATGGATGTCGTGTTGCAGGAAACGAACGAGAACTGGAGACTTACATCTCTCGAACGCATCGCACAAGTCACCGAGGATCACGAAACCACCGTTAATAATGTAGACGTTCTTTTCAACAAAGTGGTGGAGATAAGCGTGGAAACCGCTCTTTTGAAACACAGACTAGATGAGTGTGAACAACGCTCACGGGTATCAGATGAATACATTGGCAGTTTGGTTCAACGACTGGCCTTGGCTGAAGACAATGCCCGACAGGCCAGCAGACTTGCAAATACAGTGGATCGTCTCATTGAAATGATGGAACAGATTAACCTACGTTAAGACTATTGTAGTCTTTGTCTTGTAATCTATCTCGTAATCTAATGACTATCTAGCGCTACTCTATAATTCAGTCGGATGTAACAATTCCCGACACCTTTTGTAATACATCCGTAGGATGTAACCTTTGAACTCGTATTATCTATCAAATATTCCTGGTTGATTCTACTTATACTGATTGCCATTTTCCTTTTTCATATTGATGTTATGTATTACCGCCTTTATACATGTACATCTGAGACAAATACAATTTCTTACAAAATCTCATGTATCTTCATTTCTTTTATTGAAGAATCATGCCTCCAAAGACAAGACCATACACCGATGCTCAGCTTACATCGCTCATAACCCAGGCTGTGACTGAAGCCTTGGCTCGGAATACTCCACAGAATTCCGCAAGAAACAGCGATGCCGCTGAAACCCCTGCTGCTAAACCTTGTTCTTACAAGGACTTTCAGAGCTGTAAACCCTCAAGCTTCAAGGGTTCTGAAGGAGCCATCGGACTGATCAGATGGTTCGAAAAGATGGAAACTGTTTTCCGTGTCAGCAAATGCGCGGAGAACGACAAAGTAAACTTCGCCACCTGCTCTGTCGAAGATGATGCCCACTCTTGGTGGAACTCATATACCCAATCAGTGGGTGCTGACACTGCCTACCAACTCTCTTGGGAGGACTTGAAAGCAAAACTCACTGCCAAATACTGCTCAATCGCCAAACTCCAAAAGCTGGACGAGGATTTCTGGAACCTAAAGGTTCACGGTGGTGATATCGATGGTTATACCACCAGATTTCAACAACTCGCTGCCCTCCGCCCAGCCATGGTAAGCACAGAACCTGATAAAATCAGGAAGTACGTCCTTGGTCTTCCTGAGCCTGTTCAGGGGCACGTCGCCTCTTCAAACCAAACCACCATTGACGGTGCAATCCTACTGGCCCAAGACCTGATGTCAATGAGCCAAGATTCTGAACCACCCACTTCATCCTCCCACAACAACAAAAGAAAGTGGTCCGACTACCCCAACAACCACTCAAACCAGCAAAACAAGAAATCCGACACCATCAAAGCCTACAACACCACCACCGACATCCAACGGGGCTACACTGGGAGCAAACCCTATTGTTCCAAGTGCAGCCGTCACCATGAAGGTTCCTGTGGTCCCTTTTGCAACAATTGCAAGAGGTACGGCCACCTCATCAAAGATTGCCAATCTCCTACCAACAACAACCCTAATAACACTAGGTCACCCAAAGTCTGCTTTGAGTGTGGGAACCCCGGGCACTTCAGGGACACGTGCCCAAAGCTGAACAACAACAACAACAACCGCAACAACAACAACAACAACAACAACAACAACAACAACAACAACAACAACAACAACAACAACAACAACAACAACTGCAACAACAACAACAACACCCGAAGCAGAGCCTTCGTCATCAAATCCGAGGACGCCCGCCAAGACCCGAATGTGGTCTCGGGTATGTTCCTCCTCAACAACTTAACTGCTTCTGTTCTATTTGATACTGGTGCTGATAGAAGCTTTATCTCCGATGACTTTTGCCCATTACTTGACATCACTCCTGTTGCCTTAGATGTTAAGTACACTGTAGAGCTAGCAAATGGAAAACTTATAGAAACCAATAGTGTGATACCTAATTGCACTTTAAACCTAGCTGACGAAACCTTTTCAATCGACCTTGTACCCATTGAAATCGGGAGTTTCGACGGCATCGTTGGAATGGACTGGTTGTCCAAACACCTAGCCGAAATTGTTTGTTACGATAAGATCGTCCGTATCCCACTCGCTGTCGGTAGAACCTTGATCATACAGGGGGAGACCGGTGGGACAAGACTCAATATCATCTCTTGCTTAAAAACCCGAAAATTTCTGAGAAAGGGTTACCTTGCAATACTCGCACACATCACAGAGAAGAAGTCGGAGGAGAAGCGACTTGAGGATGTACCAATTGTTAGAGACTTTCCCGAAGTCTTTCCGGAAGAACTACCTGGTTTACCTCCATCTAGACAGGTTGAGTTCTCAACTGATCTCGTGCCGGGTGCCGCACCGGTGGCCCGTGCACCGTACCGTTTAGCCCCATCCGAACTTCAGGAGTTGTCCGCCCAGTTGCAAGAACTCCTGGATAGAGGATTCATCAGACCGAGTTCTTCACCTAGGGGAGCTCCGGTCTTATTTGTTAAAAAGAAGGACGGTTCATTCAGAATGTGCATCGACTATCGAGAATTGAACAAATTGACCGTCCAAAACCGATACCCACTTCCTCGCATTGATGATCTATTCGACCAACTTCAGGGTTTGAGTTTCTACTCAAAAATCGACCTGCGATCAGGATATCATCAGTTACGAGTTCGCGACACCGATATTCTAAAAACTGCTTTCAGAACTCGTTACGGGCACTACGAATTCCAAGTGATGCCCTTTGGTCTAACCAACGCACCGGCTGTATTCATGGACCTTATGAATCGGGTGTGCAAACCTTACCTTGACAAGTTTGTCATCGTTTTTATCGATGACATCCTCATTTATTCGCGCAACGAGCAAGAACACGCGCAACATCTCAAAACAATTCTAGAACTACTTAGACACGAGGAGCTTTATGCCAAATTCTCTAAGTGTGAGTTCTGGATACAAACCGTTCAATTCCTTGGTCACGTGATCGACAGTCAGGGAATTCACGTTGACCCAACAAAAATCGAAGCTATCAAAGACTGGCAAGCACCCACCACTGCAACTGAAGTACGTCAATTCTTGGGTCTTGCTGGGTACTATCGGCGATTTATTGAAAATTTCTCCAAAATAGCTCAACCACTCACGGTACTGACTCAGAAGGACAAAAGGTTCGATTGGACCAATAAACAAGAGTCAGCGTTCCAACTTCTGAAACAAAAGCTTTGCAGTGCTCCAATTCTATCTTTACCCGAAGGCACCGATGACTTCGTGGTATACTACGATGCTTCCCACCAAGGTCTCGGTTGTGTACTGATGCAACGAGACAAGGTCATTGCCTATGCTTCACGACAGCTGAAAATTCACGAAAAGAACTACACCACTCCTGATCTCGAACTTGGAGCTGTCATTTTTGCTCTCAAAATCTGGAGACATTATCTCTACGGCACTAAGTGCACAATCTTTACCGATCATAAAAGTCTCCAACACATCTTCGACCAAAAAGATCTTAACATGTGGCAACGTCGATGGGTCGAGTTGCTTACCGATTACGACTGCGAGATCAAGTACCATCCAGGGAAGGCTAATGTGGTAGCCGATGCCCTCAGTCGAAAAGAACGACCAAAACCACTTCGAGTCCGAGCCCTCAGTATGACCATTCACAACGATCTTACCATTCAGATTCATACCGCTCAGATCGAAGCCCTGAAACCTGAAAACATAAAAAATGAAGCCTTACGGGGTATTGACAAACAATTTGAAACCAAATCTAACGGGATTAGGTATTTCTCAAACCGAATCTGGTTGCCTAATTTTGGAGACCTACGAGACTTGGTGATGGATGAGGCTCACAAGTCCAAATATTCTATCCATCCAGGATCCGATAAGATGTACCACGGCATCAAGGAATTTTATTGGTGGCCAAACATGAAAGCCGAAATCGCCACTTATGTCAGCAAGTGTCTTACTTGCTCGAAAGTCAAAACCGAACATCAGAAACCTCCTGGTTTACTCCAACAACCTGAAATACCTGAATGGAAATGGGAACAAATTGCCATGGATTTCATAACCAAACTACCCAAGTCGTCGAGCGGTTGCGATACCATTTGGGTGATCGTCGATCGTCTCACCAAATCTGCTCATTTCCTGGCAATCAAGGAAAACGATAAAATGGAGCGCCTTGCACAAATCTACATCAAAGAAATTGTTTCTCAACACGGTGTTCCAATCTCGATCATCTCCGACAGAGATGCCCGCTTCACTTCTCACTTTTGGCAGTCACTTCAAAAAGCGTTGGGTACTCATCTCGATATGAGCACTGCGTACCATCCTCAAACCGATGGCCAAAGTGAACGAACCATTCAGACACTGGAAGATATGCTACGCGCCTGCGTAGTTGATTTCGGTACAAACTGGGAAAGACATCTACCGTTGTGCGAATTCTCGTACAATAACAGCTATCACGCCAGCATTAAGGCTGCACCTTTTGAGGCACTATACGGTCGTAAGTGCCAATCACCGATCTGTTGGACTGAAGTGGGAGATAGTCAACTCACTGGTCCTGAACTCATACACGCCACCACTGAGAAAATTGTGGAAATCCAAAACCGACTCAAAGCCGCACGTGATCGTCAGAAACGTTATGCTGACGTGAGACGCAAACCACTCGAGTTCCAAGTTGGGGATCGAGTACTCTTAAAAGTATCGCCTTGGAAAGGCGTCATCCGTTTTGGAAAACGCGGGAAGTTAAATCCCAGGTACATCGGGCCTTTTGAGATCCTCGAACGGATTGGCCCCGTAGCTTATCGATTGCAGCTGCCATCTGAACTCAGCAGCGTGCACCCCACCTTTCACATTTCTAACTTGAAGAAATGTCTGTCTGATGAGACACTTATTATCCCACTCGATGAAATTCGTGTTGACGATAAACTTCACTTCGTTGAGGAACCCGCTGAAATCATGGACCGTGAGGTCAAACAACTAAAACAAAGTCGTATTCCCATCGTCAAGGTCAGATGGAATTCGCGGCGCGGTCCGGAATTCACCTGGGAACGGGAAGACCAAATGCGACTCAAGTATCCTCAACTCTTCACTGATTCTACATCAAACGCGACCTCGAGCTAAATTTCGGGACGAAATTCTCCTAACAGGGGGAGAATGTAACACCCGCCAAATTATGACTAGTAATTAGTGCCTAATTCTCTGTTAATACATGTAATTAGTTCCGTGTTAGGCTAATTAATGTATCGAATTATATATATTGTTGAATATGTACGAAAATGCGATTTGATTAAATCGTACGAAAATTAAATCGAATGTATTTCGGTTCTATAAATACGGACGTTGGTGACACAATTTCTATTCAAGTATAAAACATTGTCTGAAAACATTACTAGGTCCAAAATATTGTTTAAATTTTATTCCCAAAGTTATCCCGCTTCGTACAATTGAAACTTACCTAATTAACAACAAAATACGCAAATTATTTAAATCACATTTTAAATCTTTAAATCATTAGATAATCGTTAAAGCAATTTAATTAAATTATTAAACAAAATTCGTATTTTAAAATGGATAAGTAACGCGCGAAATATTTATTAAAACGTTAAATGACGGAGAAAACGAACACCACGCGGAGCGCGAGTCGGAGACTGAAAAATGGGAGGATAACCTCCCACTTCCCCTTTCATTTCTCTCATTTCATTTCTTTCTCTCTCTCTCTTACTCTCTTTTTCTCTCTTTTCACCAAAAACACCACATTCACTAAAATCACCAAAAAGGAACACGAAACGCACTCGGATCACCATACTCGTTTGGAGAAAAACGTTCCTCTCATCACGATCTACACTTTCATCTTTTCGGATTTTCAATCCGGCACATTGTAAGTTTCCGACAAAATCCCGAAAACTCTCGATTCCTTGTATTTTTCACTTGTTAGTGTTTATATAACTTATATATGTCCATTACAAAGTATAGAACACGATTTTATAGCTTAAAAACGGGTTTGAATTGGGTTTTTGGCCGGAAAAATCTTGACAGTCGGACTTTCTGGGCTGGTGTTCTTCAATGCGACACAAGCCTTGTGTCGCATGTTGTGTCGTATTTTGCCTCTTATGTCGTATATTGTGTCGTATGAAACCAGATGTCGTACCCTATGCGACACAATATTGTGTCGTACCTTGTGTCACAAATACTATGCGACACTATCACTATGTCGCTGTTGAATCAGCATCTCGCATCTATGCGATACAACCCTTGTGTCGTATAGATATTGTGTCGCATTTCTATGCGACACAACCCTTGTGTCGCATATCAACTTTTGTGTCGCATATTGTGTCGCAAAACACAGAAAACTCAGATTTTTACTAAGTGTCGAGACTCGAAATTTATCACTCGATTTTACCCGAATTCAGATCCCAGATGCGTTTTTCACCAAAGCAATATAGTAGAAATAAAAAAATTTCGAGCTGACCTGGCATCTCGACCCCAGCCAGGGGCCAGCCCCTTAGACCCCCGTACTTAGATTCAGTAAGCACATTTCTCACCAAGTGTCAAACTTGTATGACTTCAAAACGCTTATATGATACAACTTTTCAAACATAATGGAATATACTTTTCAAGTATAACACTTCGAAATCAATGTGATAACATCAGGACTATTATTACAATTAATCACCAACGGGCCGTACACGTTTTCAAACACTTAACAAATCAACCAAATCGTAGTAATTTGGACATATATATAGTTGTATAACAACTACAAGGGTGATCTTTTGAGATACCCAATCATGTTTATAACCATCGCGTGTCGTGGACACCCTCAGGTTACAAGTCTTTGGACTTCATACTCGGCTAATCAACTCAAGTTTATTAAGTTAAACTCACAAGACTCAGGTGAGTCTCATAGCCCCTCTTTTTACTGTTTTACTCAGGGGTGTGATATATTGCTCATTTTTCACATGTGAACGCAAGTACAAACATTTCATATACTACATGAGTTTTTCACAACTAATCATTTAAAGTCCTCCGTCAGCATAGTTGTTAATACGTTGTAGCGTGAATATTAGTATATGGTACCATATAGGATTGACCCTCCTCGTCCGGGTTAGCAAGCACTAACCGGGTAAACGGACATACTAATATTTGGGAAGACGAATATTGATTAGGCATTCGTGGAGGCACCTCGCCCGGAATTCTCTATAGGGGACCCGGCCCTCGAGTTAAGCTCAACTATGTGCTCATGGCTGTATACATATTCATTATCAATTGCTGGATGCAATTCAATCATTATTTAAATCTTGCGGTTCATACTATATTACTTGATTTCAAACCTGTGAGCTCACCAGCTTTAGCTGACCCATTTAGCATGTATCGCAGGTACCAAGCAGTAGGATGTTTCTGCTTCAGGACATTTAGCTCGAGTCAGCATTTAGACGTTTGAGATTTTCTTGCATTTGTATATTTTGTTCAAGTACTTATGTACTGAAATCTCCTTTCATTTAAACTCGAGCTATGTAAAGCTATAAATGTTGTAAACATTTCAATATTAATATATTTTGTTAAAACGACGCATATAGAGTCGTTTACTATATATCTTTGTGCTTTGTTATTGATTAGTAACACCCAAATCGTGCTTCCGCAATTTATCAAATTTGGGGGTGTTACATGGAAGCACATGATAAATTTCGTATGGGATAACATAGTATGTAGATTTGGGGTACCCAAGGAGATTGTGAGTGACAACGGGAAACAATTCGCCGAGAATCCTTTCAGAAGTTGGTGTGAGGGGCTTCACATACAACAATCATTCACGTCCGTCTACCACCCATAGGCCAACGGGCAAGTCGAGGTCATGAATAGAGAAATTGTCAAAGGGATAAAGACAAGACTCTGCAAATATCAATCCGGATGGGTGGATGAGTTACCAAACGTGCTGTGGGCACTACGGACCACACCAAAAAGAAGCAATGGGGAGACTCCATTCAGTCTTACCTATGGGACAGAAGCATTACTCCCGGCAGAGATAAGCGTACCATCCTACCGATACCTTCACTCTACTGAAAAAAGCAATGACCAAAACCTTAGGGAAAACTTGGATCTCCTAGAGGAAAGAAGAAAAATTGCTGCAATAAGAGAAGCTGGGTACAAGAAGCAGATGGAGAAATACTACAACCAGAAAGTCCGCAAAACTTTCTTCAAAGTAGGAGATTATGTGCTCCGAAATAACGAGGCAAGCAAAGCAGAAAATCATGGGAAGTTAGGTCAAAATTGGGAAGGCCCATACAAGGTGATAGAAGCACACAGAAATGGGTCCTACAAGCTCCAGACCGCAGGTGGAAAAATTTTGGATCGGACTTGGCATGCCTCCAACCTGAAGAAGTATTATGTTTAGATACTCTGACGCACCAATTCACTTACTGACACGTGTTTTGTCATATAGAAGCTGGTTAGAAAGTTTTGCTGACTTTAAATGAAAAAGTATTATGTTTAGATACTCAGATGCGCTAAATCATTTACTGGCACATGTTTTGTCATGTAAAAATTGTTTAGAAAGTTTTGTTAACTTTAATAGAAAGGAAAGGTTTCTTATGCTTTCAAAGGCATAAACTTGTGCAACTACATACTGTTTAATACAATAATGATAAAGCCCAAAAGAAATCGGGGCAACCACACTTCTGGAAACCCCAAGCACTGTATATGGGATAGCAACCCACAACAGGGATTGAAATGTAGTTCAATCAAAAATATGCCACACTCTAGGCATATAAGTCCGGACCAAGGTTACAAAATCCACACTAACGGATAATGATAACCTCAAGAAATTGTTTTCTTAGAATATATGACATATACGCATTTGATCTAATATAAGCCGTGCACAGAGTAAGTCTCATAAACAATTTGGCTGAAAAATCTAAAATGCCTGAGTACATCGACATTAAAAGGATATAAGCCAAAACAAAAGCAATAGTCATATTGTTATGGATAAAGGCATCCAGCCATACAAAAGCAATAGTCATATTGTTATGGATAAAGGCATCCAGCCATACAAGAAGCAATAGTCATATTGTCGTGGATAAAGGCGTCCAGCCATACACACATACTGTTTACTACAAGTGTTCAAAACCATTTTAAGGCAACCAGACAAGTACACATCACAAGAACTTCAAACATCACCATGGGTGGCAGGAGCTTGGTCGGGCTGAACCTTGAGAAGATCGTCAATGGGGAGATGAGCAGAATCGAGTAGCTTCTGAAGAAACGGGAAGTGTGCATCGTTCAAAGCAGATACGGCTTGATCATAATCTAACCTTGCTTGAGGATCATATTCCGGTAACTCCTCCATGTTCAAGCCATCAATCGGATACTTTGAAGTAAAAGTTGACAACATTTCCTGCCCAGATTTCCTCCCAGAACACGACAAGGCATGGGCAACCGGATTCCAGAATTCTTCACTATTGGTTAAGCCTTCAGAGAAATGTGTTAAAGCTTTCCTAACGCTATCAGCCCGGATCAACTCTGAATTGGCAAGTTGCCTTTCTGCCTGGATCCTCCTCCCTTCTGATGCAGTAACCATACCTTCAAGCTCAGATATCCTATCAATAGAGGACTTAACTTGGCCCTTGACATGCGCAAACTGACCCTTCAGATCTGCTATCTCTTTGTCTTTCTCAGAAATAGTGGAAGCATTGGCAATCAAGCTCAAATTTTGCCTCTCCAGCTCTGACCGCATGTTACTTGACTCCTTGGTAAGAGCCTCCATCTTTTGCCTAAAAGTCACCATTGTGCTCTCAGAAGAAGCCTGCCTAACCTCCATCAAGGCCTTCGAAACACAATTACCATAGAAAGACATCTCCACATTAGCCCTATCCAAACCTTCGATCATCTCTGCAAAAGTCAACTTGCCACCCTGAAACTGCAAACTGGGGGGAAGAGCATGGGAAAGAAATTCACGCCTAGATCTAGCACTATCCAGAGTGCTATCAACAAAAAGGTTCCAGCCAGGTATGTAAACTTCCCTAGTACCCAAAGTTCTAACCTCCGCATTATCTTCAAAAATGGTAGAAAGTACACGATCCATATCAGTGAAAAAATTCCCAAACAAATCATCTCCGGAAGGAGAGTGAGGCATACTAAAAGAAGATACACCAAAAGAAGAATAATCAAGAGTACCTTTCTCCGGACCAGATGTGGTAGGAGCTTTGCCTTTGGAAGACTTAGAAACGAAACCAAACTCAGGAGAAGAAGGCGGAGTGACCTGATCATCGACTACCATCAGCACCTCCTTCTGAGTAGCATTTTCAATCTTCGAGCTCCCGGTTCGTTCATCAGCCGCATCCGACACATCAGGCAGGTTAAAGTCTACACCTCTTGGTCTCTTTGACTTTCTGGTTCTACCACCGACCGGCCTCTTTCCTTTGCGCTTCAAACCAACAGCATCATCAACGATATTCTTTGCTTCTGGATTAGAACTAATAGGCTCTGGCGAATCATCCCTGATCGGAACTCCACTCTGACCCACCTTTGACCCTTCTCCGGCCATGTCGAGAGTCTCACCTCCGGCCACAGAAGAACGAGTAACCCTAGCAGGAAGAATGCCATCAGGTTTAGGCGAAGCACTTTTGGAGCCATATTGCAGAGCTTTCTTATTGCTAGAATTCAACACGTCCAACAGCTTCATCTCTGAAAACAACAAAAAAGAAGAAAGAAAAGGAAATTAAGAACCTGCAATCAGCCAACATAATATACAAGCACAAAGCAAGACACTCACCCTCCCCATCATCCATAACCACGGGTACAGAATCCTTATCCGCCCACACATTACTCATGCCAAGAAGAACAAGAATTTCTTCCTCATAGGCATCAACATGAATACAACAATTAGAGTCAAGATAAGTACGAATAGCAATCTCTTCTTGGGTCAACTTGGGTGGGTCACTAAAGGTTTCATCATCCCTTTTCCATTCCAAAACCTCCCTATACGCTACGGGAATCAGGCTAGTACTCAACCAAACGAAATTCTTTTTCCAGTTCTTTAAACTATCACGAATACCAAATAAAATCTTACGGGCCGATGGTCTCTTTTCAATAGAAAAATACCCGCTATATGATCTACCCAGACAAAAGTAATGTCTAAACAAGTTTACAGAAGGGATTTTTTCGTGAATCTTGCACGCCATCTCAAACTAGTTATCTTAATAGCACCCAAAGGAACCAATTGTGAAATATGCAACTCGTAATACTTAAGAACAGAAAGGAAAAAGTCAGACAAAGGAAGACGGACATTGGCGACAGAAAAAGTTTTGGTATGTAGACCAAAGTAACCCTCGGGTGGGTCAGTGATTACATCATCGGAATCAGGAAGTACCGGCAAGCCAGACCCCAAACCATACAGTTTACAAATCCGGTTAAAATTATTCCGGCGAAGGCCGCACGCCACTTTAGTAATAGCACCTTCGTCAGACATCTTTTAACTTGATAAATCAAACAAGCAGAAGAAAGGAGAAGGATCGGAAGAACTAACCTGATTAAAAAGTTCACCGGAATAGAAATCGAAGTGGAAGAGAAGATAGAGAGAAACTAGGGTTTTTGGAAATTCAAATTGGGGAAAATAACAATAATAGGGGGAAAAATCTTTAAAAACTGCTCCTTCTCTCTCCGCGGACACGTGTCGCAACGGTATGGAATACGTGGAACCGCAATGATGGCAGTTATTAAAGAGAAGCCGAAAAACTGTCGAGATCAAATCAGAAATGACGTACGAAAAATAAGAGTGGACCCATCAACCTGCACGCCCCGAGTTTTCTTCGCGCCCGGATGTTTTGTACCTAGAAAAATAAATAAATCACTTAAATCGCAGTCATGAGATCTGATTCTCACGCCGGAGGTGAATTACAGGGGTCCTCCCTGTATTTCACTTAACTTAGCGTGTTATTGTTTTGCAGGTTTCTCTGGTCAGAGGTCTTTCTGAACTAGAATTGGGGAATCTTAGGCTTGTGCGAGCTGATCGTACAAACACTAATCTAATCTAATCTAAAGTAAAACAACTAATTAAAATGCTGACGGCTTTTTACGTAAAGTCAAACCCAGACCATGTCGGAAAATACTATGGTAGCTCACAACGTATTGAATTGTTTACCAATGTTTCCGTTGTGAGTTTAATTGCTTCGCGATGTTTACATGATAAGTACATTGTGATTGGAAGTGTACAATACTCATGGCAAGTCCACATAATCACATTGCATTTTACAATGCTTGCATGACGTTACAATTAAAAACATAGCTTTTACACAGATAACTATTGACCGAGTATTGAGGTTCGCGACTCCTCTTTACAAGGTTATAATCACGTTTGTTAATCGAAAGGTGAATATCAATTTTAGGTTTAAAATCACAAGATAAGTCCATTCACAAAGTTTCCAATTTTATAACGTCGATCAATAATACAACTACATTCGGTCGTTACTGGCTTCCATATATTTGTACTATGCTCAAAAGCATTTCCAATACTATACCGAGTAATCAGTCGAATAGGGGCCATCGTATTATTTCACGTCGCGTTTAAAGTCATCCCACACTTATATATACTAACTACATCACAACAAATACAATAGTAATCTACTCGCTAATCATGGTAATAACGATCGCAAACATAATTAAAGCAAACATGTTTAATTAAGATAGATAAGGATAGAGATAACCGAGATTAATATGCGAGAAGGAATAGACTTGAATTAATGAGCGTAACTCCAAGCGTACACCAAAGATTACAAAACGTTCCTAGCTTTCTTTCTACTCTAAACAAGGTGCTAAACTATTCTAATGCTAAATTTAAAGTAAGAAAGTAGAATGAGAAAGTAAGAAAGTAATATGACTAGTGCATATGGGACATTTTGAAATGAAGCCTAAAGCCTCCTATTTATAGGTGAGCTTTGGCTCTCATTAGCATCTTGAGGTGCATGTTAGCAAAAGGTAGCCAAAAGGGTGCACCGGGTACCGTACAACATGAAAAGTAGGCGCACCGGGTACCGTACAACACGAAAAGTAGGCGCACCAGGTACCAAAAGTTACCAAAAATGGAAACCGAGGCAGGTACAGGCCAACCGGCGGCGCCACCAGTGTGGCCGGCGGCGGTGGTGGTGAGGCCGGCGGCGGTAGGCCCACCCCCCCCGTTGCGTCGTTTGTTGCTTCGTTTCTCGATTCGTGCGTGTTTTCTTCGTTATACGTCCATTTGAGTTGATTCTTTTTTTGTTGGATTCGTAATTTAAAAACAAAGATTTTGACATAAGATAAGCCCTATGATGAGGTCCCTAGCTCCAGATATTGCGTGCGGATCATTTGGATCTTCCGGCGGGCGCGAAATCTTCATTTTTTACCCGTTTCAGTTGATTCTTCTTCTGTTGGATTCGTATTTTGAAAACGAACATCTTGGAAATAATGGATGTTGATGGAGGGCACTTTAGTCTTGAAATCTCGTTTTGATGCCTTGAATCTTCAAACGTGTGTGGAATCTTCGTTTTTCATCCGTTTTGCTTGATTTTTATCGTGCAACCTTGTTTTGACCATCTTGTCATAATGTTACTGATTTATGCTATATTTGAATTAAAATGCCAAGAATTGATCCAGAATGAGAGAGATATCGGTAGTAAAAACATGACTTTTTACGCGATATCAAGTATCCCACACTTAGAACTTTGCTTGTCCTCAAGCAAACTAACGTTCAACATGGTTAAAGATAAGAAGATAATGAAATTATTTTAAGACGGGAACTTTTTACTAAGGGGGTTTCGGAAAAATAAAGATATTTGATATTTAGAAAGCAAGGTTGTAATATTTAGGAGCATGCTTTTGATCATTGATCGTTGATACATGACTAGGCGATCCTCTCAAGGTGGTCACTCCAATCACTCAAAGTGTTTAGGGTTTCCTATTATAGCATATCAATCACTCAGAACGCCAATCATGCATCGTTTATCGTCATAGGCTTGATCGAGAATCAAATCGTTACCTTTCTGGGTGAGCGTGAAGTCGATCTAGCCACAATCATTCTAGGGGAGTGATGTAGGGTTTTGGAGTGAGGTGTTGGTGATGTGAGAGGGGGTTTTGTTGGGTTTTCTTTCTTTTTGTGAAGTTGGAAAGCTGAAGTTTTTGACTTTTTAGGACGATTGACGCCCTTTTTCTTTTGGTTATTGGAAGGAGTCTTTTCTCCACTTTCTTTCTTTCGAGTTTTCTTTGTGATTTTTGACTTCGTATCCTTGTAGCTTTTCTTCTTTCATCTTTGGAACTTTTTATGAAGTTTGAGGGATGATTTTGAGTAGGTACGGGATGACGTGTTTATTTTGGGGTGTATAGAAGGGTTCAAGAATGATGTGATTTGATCTCCTTTTTACTCACTAGTTTGGCTTCGAAATGCATTTCAGGAGAAAGTTCTGATTCTAAACGCATACATCGGCACACTCAAGAATCAAAAAAGTGAAGCATTAAAAGTGAATGCTTTTCATATGGCTCAAGATACCTCACGAATCGAAAGTTGGTTTGTTGTGTGCTTAGTCATGCGATGCTCTTCATGGGATTTTCAAACTTGTTTTTCAAAAGAATTTATATTTTATTCGTCCTTATTCCCCAAAGTAAATCATTATTCGCTTAAAATTTTTCATTTTCAACATATTTTTAACTTAGTTTAGAAAATTTTTGTTTACTTTTATGGAGAAGCAAGGTCTAATAAAGAGCAACGATTTAGAATCAAGTATATACCAATATCCAATTAACAGTAGTGCAACTACTGCTATCCCACACTTAAAGGAACATCGTCCTGGATGTTATACTAAGCTCTGAATGGGGTAAAATCCCACACTTAGGGTTTTAAACATCTAAGATTCATTCTTTTAGTGTGTGTGTTGGGTTTGAATCCCACACTTAGTGATAAGCATAATGGATATGGCATATTTAAAACGAATGAAAGAGATGGCATAGAAGTACTCCCCGGTGGTTGCAGTATTCTTTTGGTTGCATCTGCCGGTCTTTGTCTTCTTCGGTGCATTCTTGATCAAGTCTTTTTGTGATTGGTCTCGTGAGTGTGAACACGTCGGATATACTATTCTTTGGTTGATGATGCTTCCTTGCAGGCTGGAGCATTCTTTGTATGATCCGAGTGTGAAAGATAGTCGGAGATTTCATCACTTCTTGGAAAGTAAAATTGCAGAAATGTAAAAACAAACACGGGTTGCCTCCCGAGAAGCGCTCTTTTAAAGTCGAGAGCTCGACTTAGTCCTTTTCTTCTTCAGATGATGCTTGATGCATCCGTAGTGGTGGCGTGGTCACTGTGGTTCCTTGGTAGAGAGTATCGTGGTGGATAGTATTGTAGGGATTGCTCTATCATGTCAGCAATGAGAGTTGGTGGGTTGGTGGATAGCATTCTGAAGCTTTTGAAGTGATCGGTGGTGAGTCGGTCGAGAATTGCCATTCCATAGCAGATGTATCGAACTGCCCTTGTTACTGGTCCGTTAGGGTCAATTCGAGTGCAGGTGTAAGTTCGAACTATTTCACGCTGTGTGGTTTCTTCCTATCGAGGCAATTAAAGCCATGAATTCGGTTTTCACTTCTTCAAAATCATTAGCCCAAGGGTCTCCTCCGAAAGATCTAGTTGCTTGGCACACTTGTCTGATTAGTTGATTTTGCTCGCGGTTGAAAGGAAAATCCGAGTCGGTGAAGATGCAAATTAACTTGCTGAATATCTCGTGATATCCATTTCGGTAGACGTCGAGTTCTACGTCTTCTTCTTGGTACATTTCGCGCAGTCAGGTAGTCACGTAAGTGGCTAAATTGATTTGCGACATGTGCGGGATGAATCTCGGTACCTCACGAGTTTCCTCTTCATAGGCTGGCTCGTTCAGCTCATCAATTATTAGTTCAATGTGGTGCCCAATGGTGGATTGAATGACGATCCTGCAGTTCTCTGATGCTGTGAGGTGCTCTCCAGTTTCGATGAGATCTAGAAGAGTTCTAAGATCTCCCACCATTCTGATGTCGGCATAACTTCTTGGGTTCCCTGTGGCTCTTTCCAGATTGGTTCTCATTGATGCAAGAATAGCTTTTTGACTTGATGAGTACGGAAAAGCTGATCCGGCTAAGGCACAATATACTTTTTGGTATATTCGCCTTTGGTTTCCGTAGAATTCGATTTCTCCCATTGGGTAGTTGGGTCTTTCTCGCTGTCGAGCTTCTCTGGTAAGTTGTTCTTGAAGCAGGTCAGAGAATGCTCGAATGTTTCTCCGAAGAGTGCTGGGCTCTGGTTCTCCATAATTGGCGAGGTATGAATCGTAGTCTCGTATGATTGCCCTTATCATGTGTCTCTGTGCGGTGTTGTAGTCGTTAGTTGACTCTTTGATAGCTTCTACGATGATTCGGACATCGTTGTATTCGTCAATCATCTCGATCATGTCTTGATGAGTATCTATCAGAGGAATTTCTAGTCTCTCAGTTGTGACGGCAGGGGAATTTGGTGGAGCAAGAGGAGGTTGTGGAATAGAGTGTTCATCAAGAGTGATGTTGACGTAATCGTCATCGCATTCACTGTTGCAGTCGGAGTCCTTATCACGTGAATCTGGAAATTGGTGGAATTCTTCGTCGGAGGGTGCGTTGTTGAAGGGTCGAGAACTATCGATTTCGATGGTTCGGACTTCGGTTGTTATGTCATGGAGGTTCTCTTCGGCAAAGCTTCCTGGTTGACGTGCATTATATGCCGAAATTCTCTGTAGTAGTTTGGCATACTGGTCTGGGTGTGGTGATGATCGGAGTCCTTCTTCAAAGATTTCTATGTCTCGGAGTCGGGTTCTGGTGAAGGGTTTTGATGGATCGAGATAGGAATTTAGGATGTTTCCCATTCTTTTAAGATGAGAGGATCTGAGCTCTTGGCGGATGACTCCGTAATCAACTGATTCTTCATATGAAGAGTAATCATCGCAGTTTTGTATTCTTTTAACTTCGGCCATTTGTGGCGAATCAGTGTGATCTTCATCTTCTTCCATTTCTTCCTCTTCCTCTTCTTCTTCCTCTTCAGGGTCAGATTCAATTTCTTCATCTGCTTCCTCGTATTCTTCCTCTTCTGGGTCGTATTCAGTGTCAGAAATGAGAACTGATGATCGAGTGAATTGCGGTTCCTCCTCTGGTTCTGATTCATCATCGGAACAGACTTTTCCTGTGGATATAGCACAACATTCTTCCTTTTCTGGGGTGCATTCCGGTTGGTCAATCTTGTAAGTGATGCTTTCACCATGCGATCGTAAAACAATCGTGTGGTTATACACATCAATCACCGCTCTAGCAGTATCCATGAATGGTCTTCCAAGGATAATTGGGATGTTTATGTCCTCGTGGATATCCATTACCACGAAATCCGTTGGAAAGAAAAATTTGTCAACTTGAACAAGGACATTCTCAGCTATTCCCTTGGGGTATCTAACAGATTGGTCGGCTAGCTGGACGGTCATCTTAGTGGGTTTCAAGTTTTCAAGTTCTAGCCTCTTAAACAGGGAGTAGGGCATAAGGTTAATGCTGGCTCCTAAGTCGGCTAAAGCGCTCATGTTTCCGAAATTTTAGATAGAACAAGGGAGTGTAAATCTACCAGTATCTCCTAATTTTTCGGGAAGGCTATTTTTAAGTAAGGCTGAGGTTTCAGAACTAAGGGGAATGTTGTTCACTTCATGCAATTTATCTTTGGTGGATAGCAATTTTCTAATATACTTATTACGACCAGGAACTCTAGACATGGTATCAAGGAATTTTCCATCTAACTTAAAGGACGACAGTTTCTTAGGTTGAACTTTAAGTCTAGCGGGGTAAGGGATTCTAACCTCTTTGTTCATTGTTTCCACAGCTGGTATCTTGACCTTTGGTTCTTCCTTTACTGGAACAGCAGCAGGTGGAGTAGTAGTTGCTTCCTTTGGTGTTGTAAGTTGCTTTGCTTCCTCAACATGCGGATTTTGAACCGTGTTGCTGGGCAAACTTCCTCGGGGTCTATTCTCAAGACGTTGTGCCAATTGTCCAATTTGAGCTTCCAAATTCTTTAGCACAGCCAATTGATTTCTCATGAAGAGGTCGGCTTGATCTTGTCTAGCGGACGTCTTTTGGTTGAGCAGGTGTTGACCTTGCATGAATTGGGTGAAGGCGTCGTCTGAACTTGAAGTTGGGGCATTTGTCTTGGTGGTTTGTTCAGTGGTTTGGTTTGTGTCTGAAGTGGGTGCAGGAAGTGCAAGGGGTTGATTATAAGAAAGTTGTGGCTGTTGTTGGTAAGGCGGATATCTAGGTGGGTATCGGGGTTGGTATGGTTGTTGGTTGTTTCTCGGCGGAAAGGGAGGTCCTCTAGGTTGGTTGTTGTTTTGGTTGAAACCGGGTGGTCGAGCTGGAAACTGAGCATAGTAGACAGTGCCATCTGCTTCTTCGTATTTAACTTGGTATTCGCCAGATGGTTGCGGGTTGGTGCAGTGTTGACAGACTTGCACTTGGTGTACTTGGTGCTGTTGTTTCTTAAGTTCTCCAAACTGTTTGACGAGCGAGTCCATTTTCTCTGTCAGTGTCTTAATTGCTTCGACTGGAATCGGGTTTGCAGCAGCGATAGGTTTGGAAGATGTTGAATGATCTCCAGAATTCCAATCGTGGTGATGCATAGTCATATTTTCTATCAGGTTCCATCCTTCTTCGTCGGTCTTTGCCATGAAGCTTCCTTGTGCAGCAGCATCGAGGGTAGTTCGGTGGTTAGGATCTAAACCATTGTAGAAAGTGCACAATTGTGCAGACTTATCGAGTCGGTGATTAGGGCATTTCTTTAAGGCTCCTTTGAATCGTTCCCATGCGGTATATAATGACTCATCAAAAGCTTGTCGAAAGTTTGGTTTGTTTAGAAGGCGGAAAGTACTTGGTTAGAAACTTTGTCGCCATCGTGGTCCATGAAGGGATAGAACCGGTCTCTAGACCTTCAAACCATGTTTGCGCATGATGGGTGAGCGAATAAGGGAAAAGGTATAAACGGATTGTATTTTGGCCAATTCCGTTTTGCTTGTAGGAATTTGAGAGAGAGATGAACTTGTCGAGGTGAGAGTTTGGGTCATCACTGGGCAATCCATGGAATTGACAGTGGTTTTGGATTAGTTGGATGAGGTGGTGTTTAAGCTCGAAAGATTGACCAGGGGTTTCAGGGTAGAGAATTGGTCCTCCTCTTCCTTCGATAGAGGGTTTGCTATTGTCAGCGAGAGTGATGCGTTCAGCCATTGCTTGCTTAAGTGCAGATTGCTTCTTTTCTCGTCGAATAGTGCGTATTATAAGTTCTGGATCGGGAAAGTTAAACAGTGGTGCAGATCTAGGGGAACAGGTCATAAACTAAAAGAAAAGACAATAAAGAAAATAAACAATAAAGGAAATGTTTTTTGTGTTTTTTTTTAGAAGGTTTTATCCTAAGGGTTTACTAGAATTGGGATTGGTTGGGCCTCTGGATCGGACAGTTAGTCTCCCCGGCAGCGGCGCCAAAAACTTGTTGAGTCGGTTATCAACGGGTGGTTTTAAAATTTATAATTGCTGGGGTCTAAGTGTGACTTACTAGTACTGAACCAAAAGGTTAGTAGGCGGTAAGTTGGACCTAGAGTCGTTCTTAAAGAGAAACTGAATTGAAACGGAGGTGATCCAATCAATCTTTCTTTTCTAGTAAATGTTTTAAAGAGTGCATTGGGGGTTTTGGTTCAGTTAATTAGGTAAACTAAATAAAGCGAATGAAATGTAATAAGATGTCAGATAATGCAAAGTAGTATTTGTTGTGAGTTCGTTAGTTAATAATCATGGGATGATGACTCTTAAAGGAAAACGATTAACTAAATTGGGTTGCTTATGAGATTCAATAACTTATGGTATAACCAATAGATTCCTTATTAATCGGTTATCAACTAATATGTCATGAGGAACTAAGGTATCATGATTCTGACCAGACAGACGATGCTCAACTCTCCACACTCTCCTGTAAGGGAGTCAGTGGCCCATATTATTGAACGTATTCGCTCGTGGGCGAAGGAATAGAGTAGCAAGTCCATAACATGTCTAGCCGTTCTTAATACCACAATGATTATGAATCCATTAAACAACTAACTTAGAACTTGTGACCGGACTTATTTAATCAATTTCTACCAATGAAACTTAAGCGTGATACACGATGGAAAGCATTTAGGTTTCTTGCGTACCGTACTTTAGGTTTCGTGGTTTTAATAAAAAGTATCGGTTTAAGTTGGATTTTAAACTTGCCTTTCTCAATACAATTAACAAATCCCTAGGTTTTCATAAATGGTCATTTAGCCTATAGCCTACCTAATCTAATCTAATCTAAAGTAAAACAACTAATTAAAATGCTGACGGCTTTTTACGTAAAGTCAAACCCAGACCATGTCGGAAAATACTATGGTAGCTCACAACGTATTGAATTGTTTACCAATGTTTCCGTTGTGAGTTTAATTGCTTCGCGATGTTTACATGATAAGTACATTGTGATTGGAAGTGTACAATACTCATGGCAAGTCCACATAATCACATTGCATTTTACAATGCTTACATGACGTTACAATTAAAAACATAGCTTTTACACAGATAACTATTGACCGAGTATTGAGGTTCGCGACTCCTCTTTACAAGGTTACAATCACGTTTGTTAATCGAAAGGCGAATATAAGTTTTAGGTTTAAAATCACAAGATAAGTCCGTTCACAAAGTTTTCAATTTTATAACGTCGATCAATAATACAACTACCTTCGGTCGTTATCGGCTTCCATATATTTGTACTATGCTCAAAAGCATTTCCAATACTATACCGAGTAATCAGTCGAATAGGGGCCATCGTATTATTTCACGACGCGTTTAAAGTCATCCCACAATTATATATACTAACTACATCACAACAAATACAATAGTAATCTACTCGCTAATCATGGTAATAACGATCGCAAACATAATTAAAGTAAACATGTTTAATTAAGATAGATAAGGATAGAGATAACCGAGATTAATATGCGAGAAGGAATAGACTTGAATTAATGAGCGTAACTCCAAGCGTACACCAAAGATTACAAAACGTTCCTAGCTTTCTTTCTACTCTAAACAAGGTGCTAAACTATTCTAATGCTAAATTTAAAGTAAGAAAGTAGAATGAGAAAGTAAGAAAGTAATATGACTATTGCATATGGGACATTTTGAAATGAAGCCTAAAGCCTCCTATTTATAGGTGAGCTTTGGCTCACATTAGCATCTTGAGGTGCATGTTAGCAAAAGGTAGCCAAAAGGGTGCACCGAGTACCGTACAACACGAAAAGTAGGCGCACCGGGTACCGTACAACACGAAAAGTAGGCGCACCAGGTACCAAAAGTTTCCAAAAATGGAAACCGAGGCGGGTACAGGCCAGCCGACGGCGCCACCAGTGTGGCCGGCGGCGGTGGTGGTGAGGCCGGCGGCGGTGGGCCCACCCCCGCCCCGTTGCATCGTTTGTTGCTTCGTTTCTCGATTCGTGCGTGTTTTCTTCGTTATACGTCCATTTGAGTTGATTCTTTTTTTGTTAGATTCGTAATTCAAAAACGAAGATTTTGACATAAGATAGGCCATGTGATGAGGTCCCTAGCTCCAGATATTGCGTACGGATCATTTGGATCTTCCGGCGGGCGCGAAATCTTCATTTTTTACCCGTTTCAGTTGATTCTTCTTCTGTTGGATTCGTATTTTGAAAACGAACATCTTGGAAATAATGGATGTTGATGGAGGGCACTTTAGTCTTGAAATCTCGTTTTGATGCCTTGAATCTTCAAACGTGTGTGGAATCTTCGTTTTTCATCCGTTTTGCTTGATTTTTATCGTGCAACCTTGTTTTGACCATCTTGGCATAATGTTACTGATTTGTGCTATATTTGAATTAAAATGCCAAGAATTGTTCCAGAATGAGAGAGATATCGGTAGTAAAAACATGACTTTTTACGCGATATCAAGATCACTTAGGAAAGTTTGATCCAAAAGTTGATGAAGGAATATTTATTGGTTACTCAATTATCTCTAAAGCTTTCAGAGTTTACAATAAAAGAAGAGAATTTATTGAAGAATCAATGGATGTTACTTTTGATGAATCGTATGATGAGTCACTCACTGATCCTAAAGAATATGAAAATCTTGTTTTTAACAAAATGGTTGGTGACTTATCAAATGAAATAAAATCAAAAGATAAGAAATATAAAAATTTCTCATCAGACTCTGAAGGTGAAGATAATATTCCTGAAATCAATTCCAGTTCTACTTTAGCTGAGAATAATTCAGGAACATCATCTTTACCTACAGATGTCCCATCATCATCAACTCAATGTCCAAACCAAAACTAGCATAACAACAATACTCATGCTTCAAATGATGATCTGCCCTCTGAACCCTCACAAAGTAATCAAGTCACTGCTGAACCTCAGCGAATGACTAAATGGACAAAACATATTGATAATCAATTGATTATTGGTAATCCACAATCCAGGGTTCAGACAAGATCAGCAACTGCTAACTTTTGTTTGTTTGTAAGTTTTGTGTCTCTGATGGAACCAAAGAAGGTTGATGAAGCACTCACTGATCATCACTGGATAGCTGCCATGCAAGAAGAGTTATCTCAATTTGAAAGAAATAAAGTTTGGAAGCTTGTACCAAAGTGATGAATGCCAAAATGTGCTATTTTATAGTACTAATTACCCCTTAGTTTGATAAAATTCTTATGCATTTTATTTGAATTCGATACTCATTTCGTTCATATTTGCATTTAGGATTTATTTGGAGCTTGAATCGGAATAGAAGCTGAAAACGAGCAAGAATTGAAGAAAAGAAGCTAAAAATGAGGAAGTTAGAGATTGAAGGTCGATGGTGAAAAAGCTGGGAAAAGTGATCCATACGGCGTATGGAATCCATACGGCGTATGGATCAGCTGAGTCGGGCCGCCAGAAGTCGTGGGTCAGATCCATGGGCTTTGTGATCCATACGGCGTATGGAAATCCATACGGCGTATGGATCGTTTCGGCAGAAAACCTAAAAAGCTCATTTTTGCCTCATTTTTGCACACACTCCACCACTTTGTTCCAGACGATTTTCTTTCATTCCAACCTTTAATTCCAGAGATTTAGAAGGAGAGATAGCAAGAAGATTGAAGGGTTTTCATTCGTTCATTCGTTATTTCATTATTTCGGTTCGAATTCTTTTATATCTTTCATTCGATTATGATTATGGAATTAATATTGAATCTGATTAGTTGTGAAATTATGATTGGCTAAGTCTTTTATGTATTTGCTTAGATGATAATACTTATTTGATGGATTGATTATTGAAAATGCGAACGTATCGGATTTTATTCAATGTTTATGAGTTTATTCGTTAATCCTTGGGTATTTGATGATTGTTGCTGATTACCTAGCGTGGTTTCATAATTAGTTGAGATTGATTTCCTGTTGGTTGTGGAATTATTGATAGTTGTTGATTTTGATTGATAATTATTGCCGAATATATTGAGTTTGACGGGTTAGGGTTAATAGTTAGTAATGGTCATTGATGGACAAGATAACCTTAATCAGTTATAGACTTTGTTGATTCAAGTCAAAAGAATAAGTCACATAAACGGTGTTGAATTAATCTAGAATACAATTTTGTGGACAACGTTAAATTGAACTGTTAATGTGTTGAAAACAACCTTGTGTCTTTCTTAATTGTATGTGATTCAACTTATCTTGTAAGGAGGGTTGATATATTTGAAAGGGCACGATAGAATCCATACGTGAGCATTCTAAATAACATGATTTCCAGATTTTAAGGAAAGTAATCTAAGCAAATGCATTTCTTTTACCATCTGAATTAAACCTTTTATTTTAATTAAGTTATTTTAGTATTTCTTTATTTTAACAAATTAGTTTTCTTGGATTAATCATTTCTTTTATAATTGTTACTTATTTGTTCGTCCGGAACTAAAACGTCCCCACTTTTACTGCTTAAATTATTTGTATCAATTTCCAATTTATTTGAGTTGACATCCGTTCCCTGTGTTCGATCCGGACTTATCATACTATACTATTATACGATCAGGTATCCTTGCCTGAGTTGTGTACTAGTGAGTAAGGTAATTTCCCTTTTAAAACTTAAGCCCCGTTTACACGACATCAAGTTTTTGGCGCCGCTGCCGGGGAACGGTTTGTTTTAATTTGACAAATTGGAATTTGATCTTTGTATATTGTTATTTAAGTTCAGTTCTGCTTTATTTCTTAAATTATATTTTTGTGTTTAGGATTGTTTAGTAAATAGTTCAATTAGGGTCTTGTTCTACTGATTCGGAAATTATATCACAGGAAGTTTATGACCCGATCAAGGAATCCTCATCTCGCTGATCCTTTTGAAGATCCTGAAAGAGTTTTTCGTCAGAGAAGACGGTTTGCTTCTGTACCACCCAACTCGAGTTTACACCACAACCTTCCATCGTATTTAGAAGGGGATTTTGGAGAGTATCTTCGGTCCTTATTCGAAGCTCTGATCAATCAAGCAAATCCAAGAGACGCAATGGCAGAAGATATCGCCAACATAACGCTCGAAGAGTATTCGAGTCGGATGCGTAATGACCGTGGCACTGGAGTAGTAAGGCCAGCAATTGCGCAAGATGTGGAGTTTGAAATCAAGGGACAATTCCTCAAGGAGCTTAGGGAGAATCCTTTCCGAGGAGAAGAAAGGGAGGATGCTAATGATCATGTGGAGAAAATCGTTGAGATAGCCGATATGTTCAACGTGCCTAACATCACATGCGATCAAGTTATGCTCAGGGTATTCCCAATCACACTCAAGGGAGCTGCTAAGAGATGGATTCAAAATGAGCCAGCTGGATCCATAACCACATGGGAAGACCTTCGCACGAAGTTTCTGAAGATGTACTGTCCTCCTTCTAAGACATCAAAGATGATTGACGAAATCAGAAATTTCAAGCAGGAAATGGATGAGTCGCTACACCAAGCTTGGGAGAGATATAAGGACCTGATGCATAAGTGCCCGCAACACGACCTGAACGATCAGCAAGTCGTGTGTATATTCTATAAAGGAGTGGATCGTGCCACGAGACAGCAACTGGATTCTCAAGGGCCTATTCCCAAGAAAGTCCCTCGTGATGCTTTGACTGCCATTCGCGACCAAGCGAAACACTCTCAGTTATGGGATGATGGCACTTCTAGATGGAAGATGTCTGTGAATGATGAAGATGGATTTGTAGCCATCACCGCTAAGCTAGATAACATGGGAAGAGATATCAAGAAGGTTACTGAGACTGTCCATGCTATCCAAGTGGGATGCGACAACTGTGGAGGAAGCCATTTAGTAAAGGATTGCACCAAGATGAGAACGGGAGAACAGACTGAAGAAGTCAAGTATGGAGAAGCTCAAGCACCATATCGTCAGGGCGGTGGAAATTTCTTCAGAAGACCATACCAAGATGGAGGGCGACCGTTTCGCCAAACTCAACCTGGATTTTTCACCAAGGAGCAGCCAGGTGCCTCATCTTCAGACAAGCAAGCCAATTTAGAAGAAATGATGGGTAAGTTTCTCACGTCCAATGAGAAATTCATTACGAGTTCTGGACAAAGAATGGATGCCACCGACGCTGCATTAAGAAATCAAGGAGCCGCGATTAAGCAAATTGAAGGGAATGTTTCCAACATAGCAAAGGTTCTTCAAGAAAGATTCCCGGGGACACTACCTGGATACACTGAAACCAATCCACGGGATCAGGCGAAAGCAGTGATCACCCGGAGTGGAAGGGGTTTGGAAGACCCCGTTCCAAAGAAGAAACCTGTTTCTCAACTCCTACCGCAAAAAGAGAAGGAAGTAGAAGTTGTGGAATGTCCCAAGGTGGACACTGAGGCTGAACAAATTGCAAGAGATAAGCAATATGCTAAGGAGCATGCACCACCACCACCTTATCCAGCAGCTTTGAGAAGAGGGAAAGATGATGCTCAATACCACCAGTTCCTAGAGAATCTGAAGCAACTGCACATAAACATCCCATTCGTGGAAGCCATTGCTCAAATGCCAAAGTATGCTAAGTATCTGAAGGAACTTTTAACTAATAAGAACAAGTTGGCAGAAGCGACCACGGTGACAATGAACGAGAGATGTTCAGCAGTTATGCAAAATAAACTTCCACCGAAGATGAAAGACCCTGGGAGTATTACCCTTCCTTGTCTGATTGGAAGTTTAGACCTTACTCATGCATTGGCTGACTTGGGGGCAAGCATATCAATAATGCCTTATACTATGTATGCCAGACTTAAGTTAGGGGAACCAAAGCCAATTAGAATGTGCATTGAGTTAGCAGACCGTTCGGTTCAATATCCTAGGGGCATGGTAGAGAATGTGCTAGTTAAGGTGGATAGGTTTGTTTTTCCGTGTGATTTCATCATTCTGGACATGGTTGAAGATAAAAAGGTACCTATCATTTTGGGAAGACCTTTTCTAGCCACTGCAAGGGCATTGATTGATGTTCATGATAGAAAAATCACTCTGAGGTTAGGAGAAGATGAAATAGTATTTGATGTCAACAAATCAATGAGATATCCTGCTGCAGTTGATGATACGTGCTACTTTGTGAGTGCAAGAGAAATGACTGATGATGAGGAGTTCCTTCAGAGTCTTATGGAAGATGAAGATCTAGATCCCATGATTCTGGAAGGATGGACGGGAAGCATAGAAGCAATTAGAGATATCGAAGAATTCGATAAAATGCTTAAGGAGTTAGAGTTCAAGAGTGATGAGGAAGTAGAAGGTGATCAGCCGACTGAGATTGAAGAATCAGTTGAGACTAACGGTATTGTAGTCAAGAAAGAGACTCGCATCACTATGCATGGGATTCCCTGCTCACGAGAAGAAGTGTTGGCATGTAAATCTTCTTTTGAAGAACCACCAAGGTTAGAATTGAAAGATTTACCGACTCATTTGGAGTATGCATACCTACAAGGAGAGTCGGATTTGCCAGTTATCATTTCATCCAAACTATCAGCAAAAGAAAAAGAAAGTCTGCTAAAAGTCCTGAAGGAACATAAGCATGCTATAGCATGGACGATCAGTGACATCAAGGGAATCAGCCCATCATATTGTACGCACAAGATCCTTATGGAGTCTGATTTCAAACCAGTTGTGCAACCCTTAAGACGATTAAATCCTAAAGTTACGGATGTTGTGAGGAAGGAAATCATTAAATTGCTTGACTCTGGATTGATATACCCGATTTCTGATAGTCCATGGGTCAGCCCCATTCATGTTGTGCCTAAGAAAGGAGGTATGACAGTGGTTGCTAATGAGAAGAATGAATAAATTCCCACAAGAACTGTTACTGGATGGAGGGTCTGTATAGATTATAGAAAGCTGAATGATGCGACCCGCAAGGATCACTTTCCTTTGCCATTCATTGATCAGATGCTGGAACGTCTAGCTGGAAAAGAGTATTATTGCTTTCTAGACGGATTCTCCGGATATTTCCAAATCCCAATTTATGCAAATGATCAAGATAAGACTACTTTCACCTGCCCATTCGGAACTTTCGCTTATCGGAGAATGCCTTTCGGTCTCTGCAATGCACCCGCCACATTTCAACGGTGCATGATGGCAATATTCCATGATATGGTAGAAGACAGCATGGAAATATTCATGGATGACTTCTCTATGTTTGGAGATTCTTTTGATAAGTGTCTGATGAATCTGAAGAGGATGTTGCAAAGGTGTGAGAGTTCAAATCTCGTTTTAAATTGGGAAAAGTGTCATTTCATGGTACGAGAAGGAGTTGTGTTGGGGCATAAAATTTCAAGAGCAGGTATTGAAGTTGATCAAGCGAAGATTGAGGCGATAGCAAAGCTACCTCATCCAACGAATGTTAAAGGAATACGAAGTTTCTTAGGACATGCTGGATTCTATAGGAGATTCATCAAGGATTTTTCAAAGATAGCACGTCTTATGAACAAATTGTTGGAAAAGGAAGCTAAGTTCGAGTTTTCGAAGGAGTGCCAAGATGCGTTCAAGATTTTAAAAGAGAAATTGGTATCTGCACCAATTATGATAAGTCCGAATTGGGATCTTCCATTTGAATTGATGTGTGACGCCAGTGATTACGCTGTGGGAGCAGTTTTAGGTCAGAGGGTTGATAAGAAGTTTAAACCTATTTACTACGCAAGCAAGACTTTGACAAGTGCACAGGAGAATTACACCACGACTGAGAAGGAATTGCTTGCTGTTGTTTTTTCATTTGATAAGTTTCGATCTTACCTGGTTCTGTCAAAAACGGTTGTTTTTACCGATCACTCTGCATTAAGATACTTGTTTGGGAAATAAGATGCAAAACCAAGGTTGTTGCGATGGATTTTGTTATTACAGGAGTTTGACATAGAGATTCGTGATAAGAAGGGAGCGGAAAATCTAGCTGCAGATCATCTGTCAAGACTAGAAAATCCGGAATTGGATAAGTTGGATGAAACGGAAATTCGAGATAAGTTTCCTGATGAGAGCTTGTTGAAAGCAATTTTGAATGAATTTCCATGGTTCGCGGATATTGCAAACTTTCTAGTTACAAAGACTCTACCACCCGGATTGGATTTCAACCAGAGAAAGAGGTTTTTCTCATCTTTACGGTATTACTTTTGGGAAGATCCATATCTGTTCAGACAGTGTGCTGATGGAATTGTACGACGATGTGTAGCTGGAGAGGAATGTGATATTATATTAGAGCACTGTCATGATGGTCCGGCTGGAGGACATCATGGTCCAAACTACACTGCAAGGAAAGTGTTCGAGGCAGGTTTTTATTGGCCAACAGTTTATAAAGATGCATTCAAGTATGTGAAGGAATGCGATGCCTGCCAACGTACTGGGAGAATTTCAAAGAAGGATGAAATGTTACAAAATCCAATTATGGTAAGCGAGATTTTTGATGTCTGGGGTATAGACTTTATGGGCCCGTTTCCTCCTAGCAATGGAAACAAATACATCATTGTAGCTGTGGATTATGTTTCTAAGTGGGCTGAAGCGAAGGCATTACCCACAAATGATGCTCGCGTTGTGGTAAATTTTCTTAAGCAGTTATTTTCGCGCTTTGGAGCACCAAAAGCTTTGATTAGTGATCGAGGGACACATTTCACAAATCTGCAATTGGAAAAAGTGTTGCGAAAATACGGAGTTAGACATAAGTTTTCAACTGCTTACCATCCACAGACGAGTGGTCAAGTGGAAGTGACTAATAGAGGGTTGAAGCGTATTTTAGAACGTTCAATTGAAGGAAACCCTAAGAATTGGTCATACAAGTTGGATGATGCATTATGGGCGGCACGAACAGCATTCAAGTCGTCAATTGGAACAACACCTTATCGCCTTGTTTATGGAAAAGCTTGTCATTTACCTTTTGAGTTAGAGCATAAAGCATATTGGGCTTTACAAAAGTGCAATCTTGATGAGAAGTTAGCTGGAAAGGAAAGAATGGAACAGTTGAACGAGTTGGATGAATTGAGAATAAATGCTTATGACAATTCGAGATTGTTCAAGGAGCGAACTAAGAAATGTCATGATGCTCGTCTTAAGTCGAACCATACATTCGAGAAAGGTGATAAAGTTCTGTTGTATAGTTCTAGACTACATTTGTTTCCAGGAAAGTTAAAGACACGCTGGACTGGCCCTTTTGTTGTTGACAAGGTTTATCCGTTTGGAGCTGTTGAGTTGCAAGGATATTCTGGAAAAAATTTCAAAGTCAATGGAAGTAGAGTGAAGAAGTACTATGGTGATATAAGGGACTCCAAGCGTGATTTGGAGATGGATTTGAATTAAGTAGTGAAGTAAGATGTCGAGCTTACCGACGTGATAAACAAAAGCGCTCTCGGGAGACAACCCGTTATTTTGTTAATTTGTTTTCTGCTTTATTGTTTTTGTTTGCAGGTTTGAACTTTGTGGGTGTGTTCTCTGGAAACCCTCACGAGACTACAACTCATCCACTTGGGATACCGAGGGGTTTAAAGGCTTATAGCATGTGCTAAATGCAATCGTGTTGCCTACGGAAGTGTGTTGTGTATTTTATTTCTGAACGAATTCCTTCAAGCAAATTGCCTTCAAATCCGGGGAGTTTTCTGTTTTACTTCTTTTCTATTCCCTTTGTTTTTATTTACTTTTGCAATGAGGACATCGCATGTTTCTAAGTGGGGGATGGGGGAAAAGAAGTTCAACTGTCCTTAACTTATGAATGGTAGCTATTGTAATATTAAGGTTAAGAGGCGTTCTACGTGTTAGTCATTTTTCAGCCCAAATTTTTGTTTTAAAATTGTTTCTTTGTAAAATTTAGCAATCTTGTAACTCAGTTTGGGGATGCAAAGAATGAAATAAATTTAATTTTTAAATATTAGATAGTTCATCTTATGATGTACCGATAGGCAATCTATATGAAGTTATTGAGCTAGTAAGAGTTGTAATGAATTAAGTAGGGATTTATCCTATGAGGATCTTTTAGCAAAGTATGACTTTAGTCTTAATTCTTGTATGATGACGTGTTATAATCCATAATTTTGGGATCCTAATAATCATCATTTGGGAATATACTGGGTGTTGTCTCCTCTGTTGTACGAAAGTACAGACCTGGTTTCCGTCAGTATATTTGTTATCAAAATAGATAAAAATAAATGAGTACAAAAGACTCATAAATTGAAAAACTAAAGCCAAGTTATGTCGCTCTGTTGTACTAAGGTACATACCTGTCACCAATGTCTTGGTTTGAAAAATGGTTGATTTAATTGGATGTTCATTATTTGGAGAATTGTGATGCGTTATCTATATGAGAGTATTTTGCTATTGAAAATCAAGGGTAAGGCCTGCTAGAATAATAATAAGTTAAGCTCAATTTCTGAAATATAGATTGTTTAAGTGGACAACAATATCGGTAATCTGAGTTAATTATCTTTTATGAGTAATAATAATATGTAGAATGGCTTCCCATGTAGAGTTTCTTGATTGTTGAGTTTTAAGGAAGAATCGATTTTAAGATGAAAATTTGGTTTGTCGAATGCTGTGTAGTTTGTAAGTCCTTTTATCCATTGTTTGCCGTTCATATTTAAAGTTTTGAATTTTTGAATCACCAGTCTACTTGAGGACAAGTAGGATTCAAGTGGGGGATGTTTGATGAACGCCAAAATGTGCTATTTTATAGTACTAATTACCCCTTAGTTTGATAAAATTCTTATGCATTTTATTTGAATTCGATACTCATTTCGTTCATATTTGCATTTAGGATTTATTTGGAGCTTGAATCGGAATAGAAGCTGAAAACGAGCAAGAATTGAAGAAAAGAAGCTAAAAATGAGGAAGTTAGAGATTGAAGGTCGATGGTGAAAAAGCTGGGAAAAGTGATCCATACGGCGTTTGGATCAGCTGAGCCGGGCCGCCAGAAGTCGTGGGTCAGATCCATGGGCTTTGTGATCCATACGGCGTATGGAAATCCATACGGCGTATGGATCGTTTCGGCAAAAAACCTAAAAAGCTCATTTTTGCCTCATTTTTGCGCACACTCCACCATTTTGTTCCAGACGATTTTCTTTCATTCCAACCTTTAATTCCAGAGATTTAGAAGGAGAGATAGCAAGAAGATTGAAGGGTTTTCATTCGTTCATTCGTTATTTCATTATTTCGGTTCGAATTCTTTTATATCTTTCATTCGATTATGATTATGGAATTAATATTGAATCTGATTAGTTGTGAAATTATGATTGGCTAAGTCTTTTATGTATTTGCTTAGATGATAATACTTATTTGATGGATTGATTATTGAAAATGCGAACGTATCGGATTTTATTCAATGTTTATGTGTTTATTCGTTAATCCTTGGGTATTTGATGATTGTTGCTGATTACCTAGCGTGGTTTCATAATTAGTTGAGATTGATTTCCTGTTGGTTGTGGAATTATTGATAGTTGTTGATTTTGATTGATAATTATTGCCGAATATATTGAGTTTGACGGGTTAGGGTTAATAGTTAGTAATGGTCATTGATGGACAAGATAACCTTAATCAGTTATAGACTTTGTTGATTCAAGTCAAAAGAATAAGTCACATAAACGGTGTTGAATTAATCTAGAATACAATTTTGTGGACAACGTTAAATTGAACTGTTAATGTGTTGAAAACAACCTTGCGTCTTTCTTAATTGTATGTGATTCAACTTATCTTGTAAGGAGGGTTGATATATTTGAAAGGGCACGATAGAATCCATACGTGAGCATTCTAAATAACATGATTTCCAGATTTTAAGGAAAGTAATCTAAGCAAATGCATTTCTTTTACCATCTGAATTAAACCTTTTATTTTAATTAAGTTATTTTAGTATTTCTTTATTTTAACAAATTAGTTTTCTTGGATTAATCATTTCTTTTATAATTGTTACTTATTTGTTCGTCCGGAACTAAAACGTCCCCACTTTTACTGCTTAAATTATTTGTATCAATTTCCAATTTATTTGAGTTGACATCCGTTCCCTGTGTTCGATCCGGACTTATCATACTATACAATTATACGATCAGGTATCCTTGCCTGAGTTGTGTACTAGTGAGTAAGGTAATTTCCCTTTTAAAACTTAAGCCCCGTTTACATGACATCACAAAGCCCGCTGGTAAATCAGTGATTGGAACACGATGGGTGTTCAGAAATAAAATGGATGCTGATGGTGTGGTAACAAGAAACAAGGCTAGACTGGTTGCACAAGGTTATTATCAGCAAGAAGGCATTGACTATGACGAAACCTTTGCACCAGTGGCTAGGCTTGAAGCAATCAGGCTATTTCTAGCTTATGCAGCTCACGAGAAGTTTAAAGTATATCAAATTGTGACACCCGTCAATTTAGGACTAGAATTTAGTGCCTAATCAAGTTTTAATACATGTAATTAGTTTTGTGTTAGGCTAATTAATGTATCAATTATTATAGTAATTGTGTGATAAAACTTGGATACGAAATATTATTGACATAATATTTTCAAGTACGATAACGTTATTAATAATCCTTGTATTACTTAATAAAAATTGTTCACCAACGTCCGTATTTATTGAATCGAAATACATTCGATTTGAAACTCGTACGATTTAAACAAACCGCATAATTGTGTAGATATATATTCAACAATATATATAATAATTGATACATTAATTAGCCTAACACAGAACTAATTACATGTATTAAAACTTGATTAGGCACTAAATTCTAGTCCTAAATTGACGGGTGTCACATTCTCCCCATGTTAGAAGAATTTCATCCCGAAATTTACGTTGAAGTCGTGTTTGATGTTGAGTCAGTGAAGAGTTGAGGATACTTGAGTCGCATCTGGTCTTCCCGTTCCCAGGTGAATTCCGGACCGCACCGCGAATTCCACCTTACTTTGACGATGGGAATACGACTTTGTTTAAGTTGTTTGACCTCACGGTCCATGATTTCGGCGGGTTCCTCAACGAAGTAAAGTTTCTCGTCAACTCGAATTTCATCGAGTGGGATGATAAGTGTCTCATCAGACAGACACTTCTTCAGATTTGAAACATGAAATGTGGGATGCACGCTGCTGAGTTCGGGTGGCAGCTGCAATCGATATGCTACTGGACCAATCCTTTCGAGGATCTCGAACGGTCCAATGTATCTGGGATTTAAATTCCCTCGTTTGCCAAATCGAATTACGCATTTCCAAGGCGATACTTTGAGTAGTACTCGATCCCCAACTTGGAACTCGAGTGGTTTGCGTCTCACGTCAGCATAACTTTTCTGACGATCATGCGCGGCCTTGAGCTTGTTTTGAATTTCGACGATTCTCTCGGTCGTCTCGTGAATGATTTCTGGACCTGTGAGTTGACTATCCCCCACTTCGGTCCAACAGATAGGTGACCGGCACTTACGACCGTACAGTGCCTCGAAGGGTGCAGCCTTAATGCTGGTATGATAACTGTTGTTGTACGAGAACTCGCACAATGGTAGGTGTTTCTCCCAGTTTCCACCGAAGTCTACTACGCAGGCCCGTAGCATGTCTTCTAGTGTTTGAATTGTTCGTTCACTTTGGCCGTCAGTTTGAGGATGGTATGCGGTACTCATATCAAGTCGAGTACCCAGGGATTTTTGAAGTGATTGCCAAAATTGTGAAGTGAAACGACTATCTCTATCGGAGATAATTGAGATTGGAACACCGTGTTTGGTCACGATTTCCTTCAGATAAATTCTGGTGAGGCATTCCATTTTGTCGGATTCTTTAATTGCTAGGAAGTGAGCAGACTTTGTGAGACGATCCACGATCACCCAAATGGTATCGCAACCGCTCGAGGACTTGGGTAGTTTGGTTATGAAGTCCATGGCAATTTGTTCCCATTTCCATTCAGGAAGACTGGGTTGTTGAAGTAAACCAGAAGGTTTTTGATATTCGATTTTGACCTTGGAGCAAGTAAGGCACTTGCTGACATAGGTGGCGATTTCAGCTTTCATGTTCGGCCACCAGTAGAAGTCCTTGATACCGTGGTACATTTTATCGGACCCCGGATGGATAGCATATTTGGACTTGTGAGCTTCATCCATCACCAAGTCTCGTAGGTTCCCAAATTTAGGCAACCAGATACGGTTTGAGAAATACCTAATCCTGTTAGGTTTGATTTCGAATTGTTTGTCCATGCCCCGCAAGGCTTCATCTTTGACATTTTCGGGTTTCAAGGCTTCGAGTTGAGCAGTGAGAATTTGAACGTTTAAATTGTTGTGAATGGTCATACTGAGGGCTCGGACCCGAAGTGGTTTCACTCGCTCTTTCCGACTGAAGGCATCAGCAACAACATTTGCTTTGCCTGGATGATATTTGAGCTCGCAGTCGTAATCGGTAAGCAACTCGACCCATCGACGTTGCCTCATGTTGAGATCCTTCTGATCGAATATGTGTTGGAGACTTTTGTGGTCTGTAAAGATTGTGCACCTAGTGCCATAGAGGTAATGTCTCCAAATTTTGAGTGCAAAAACGACAGCTCCAAGTTCGAGATCATGAGTGGTGTAGTTCCTTTCATGAATCTTGAGTTGTCGTGAAGCATAAGCTATGACTTTGTCTCGTTGCATAAGCACGCAACCGAGACCTTGATGAGAGGCATCGCAGTATACCACGAAGTCATCGGTGCCCTCGGGTAATGATAGAATAGGAGCACTGCAAAGCTTTTGTTTTAACAGTTGGAATGCCGACTCTTGTTTATCAGTCCAGTCAAACTGTTTGTCTTTCTGGGTCAGAGTCGTGAGTGGTAAGGCTATCTTGGAGAAATTTTCAATGAATCGTCGGTAATATCCGGCAAGACCCAAGAATTGGCGTACTTCGGTCGGAGTGGTGGGTGCTTGCCAGCCCTTGATAGCTTCAATTTTTGATGGGTCAACGTGAATCCCCCGACTGTCAATCACGTATCAATTATTATATATATTGTTGAATATATATCTACACAATTATGCGGTTTGTTTAAATCGTACGAGTTTCAAATCGAATGTATTTCGATTAAATAAATACGGATGTTGGTGAACAATTTTTATTAAGTAATACAAGGATTATTATTAACGTTATCGTACTTGAAAATATTATGTCAATAATATTTCGTATCCAAGTTTTATCACACAATTACTATAAACGCGAATAAAATGTAATTGCGCAAACAAAACGAGACAAATCACCTTTTATAATGTAATTATTAAATAGTTAGTAAAATACTTCAACAAAAATACTGAATAATTATTCGTATTTTAAAACGTATATTAAAACATATAAAATAAATATTTAACGTTTAAACAATCGGGGAAAAACGAACATCGCACGGAGCGCAGTGCGCGTACTGAAAAATGGTGGGGATATAACCACCTCCCACCATCTTTCTTCTTCTTCCTTTCTTTCTTTTTCTTTTTCTCTCTCTCCTCCCTTTCCTCTCTAATTTACAAAACCTCCACCCCATTAAAATCGCCAAAAACTAGCACAAAACGACCTCGGATCGCCATACTCGTTTGGAGAAAAACGTTCCCCTCATCACGATCTACACTTCTATCTTTTCAGATTTTCGTTTCGACGCCGCGTAAGTTTCCGACAAAAACCCGAAACTCTTCGTTTTCGATTATTTTTACATGTTTATGGTTTATAATAGTCCAAAATGTCCATATAAGGGTTGGGTTAAAGTTTTGGAACCAGTGGTCGCCGAAAAACACGTTTTCGGCTCAAAATCCGGCGAACAGTTGGAAGTGTCGCTAGTGTGCCAAAAACAGTAGTAGCGACACTAGCCAAGTGTCGCTATGCCTAAGTGTCGCCCCTATAGCGACACTACTTAAGTGTCACTAAATTACTTAACCAGATTTAACTTAGCGACACTCCCTTAGTGACGCCGAAATTCATAAGTGTCGCCATAGCGACACTACTCAAGTGTCGCCCAACTATCAAAAATCAGAAATATAGCGACACTTACTAAGTGTCGCCTAAGCCCGTAGCGACACTATCTTAGTGTCGCCAAAACCAGAATATTTACAACTTTTTACTAAGTGTCGAGATCAAAATTTTATCACTTGATTTCACCCAATTTCAAGTCCAGATGCGTTTTTCCTTAAAGCAATATAGTAGAAATAAAAATTTTCCAAGCTGACCTGGCAGCTCGACCCCAGCCAAGGGCTCTGCCCCTTGGACCCCGCTAACCAGGGGCGCTGCCCCCGGACCCCCGTACTTAGATTCCGTAAGCACATTTTTCACCAAGTGTCAAACTTGTACAACTTCAAAACAATTATATGATACAACTTTTCAAACATAATGGAATTTGTGTTTTTAAGTGTAACGCTTCTAAATCAATGTGATAACATCAAGACTATTATTACAATTAATCACCAACGGGTCGTACACGTCTTCAAACATACAAGTCAATCAACCAAATCGTAGTAATTTGGACAAGTCAATCAACCAAATCGGGGTAATTTGGACATCATAGATAAATAAACAATTACAAAGGTGGTCTTTCGAGATACCGGTACAATTAATAACAATTCAAGTGTCGTGGACACATTCAGGTTTCAAGTCTTTGGACACCAATTCACAGCTAATTAATTCAAGTTTATTAAATTAAACACTTCAAGACTCATGTGAGTTTCATGGCCCCATTTTCACTATTTTACAACTAGGGGTGTGATATTACTGCTCTGTTTTGTTTTACAAGTAGAACGCAAGTGCCAACTTTCAAATACTACATGAGTTTCAAGCTAATCAATTTAAAGTCCTCTATAGCATAGTCTGTTAATATTTTAGCGTGAATGTTAGTATATGATATCATATGGGATTGACAATCCTCATCTGGGTTAGCACGCACTAACCAGTCAAACGGATGTATTAGCATTTGGGAAGACGAGTGTGGATTAGACACTCGTAGGAGGCATTTCAAGTTAGGTTTCCTTAATTGGGCCTGACAAATCAAGTTAAGCTCAGACTATGTGATCATGGATTGTATAACTTTTATTTTGCTTAATTGCATCTTAAATTCAATATAAATCTTGCGGTTCTTACAACTATACATTGACATACAAACCTGTGAGCTCACCAGCGTTTTCGCTGACCCATTTTAGCATGTATCACAGGTACCCAGCAGTAGGTTGGCTGCACAAGCAGGGATTATTAGCTCGAGTCAGCATACATACAATTAGAGATTTGATCGCATCATTATATTTTGTAAAAGTAATTATGCTATGTAATCTCTCAATTTCAGGAACCGAGCTAATGTAACATTATTTTGATGTAAACGTTTACTTTATTAATACAAGTTTAAAACGACGCATATAGTGGTCGTTCATTATTATCTTATGTGCTTTGTATATTGATTAGTGACACCCAAATCGAGCTTCCGCAAATCAATCAAATTTGGGGGTGTCACACAAATGGATGTGAAAAGTGCCTTTTTGAATGGCAAGCTGCAAGAAGAAGTATATGTCAAGCAACCACCTGGATTCATTGATCCAAAACATCCTGGTTATGTTTACAAACTTGATAAAGCCCTGTATGGACTAAAACAAGCTCCTAGAGCGTGGTATGATACTCTCTCTGTCTACCTGATAAAATGTGGCTACGTCAGAGGAAAAATTGACAGCACATTATTTATCAAAAGAGATAAGAGTGATGTCATATTAGTCCAGATCTATGTTGATGATATCATTTTCGGGTCTACTAACAGTGACATGTGCAAGGAATTTTCTGATCTCATGACCAAAAGTTATGAGATGAGCATGATGGGTGAATTAACGTTTTTCCTTGGTCTGCAAATAAAGCAAGCCAAAACTGGAATTTTTATAAGTCAAGGAAAATATGTTAAAGATCTGTTAAAGAAATTTGAATTTGCTAATTGCTCAACCCTTGCTACACCCATGTCACCTGCAGTAAAGCTACATGCTGATCCTGATGGTAAATCTGTAAACATTACTGCTTACAGAGGTATGATTGGGTCACTATTGTATCTAACTGCAAGTAGACCAGACATTATGTTTGCTACATGTCTCTGTGCTAGGTATCAAGCTGATCCAAAGGAATCACATTTGCTCACTGTCAAAAGGATATTCAGATATCTGAAGGGTACACCGAATCTTGGTCTCTGGTACCCATCTGGATCAGACTTCTCACTGAAAGGATATTCTGATTCTGATCATGCTGGATGCAAACTGGATAGAAAAAGCACATCTGGTAGCTGTCAATTTCTTGGAGAAAAGCTAGTAAGCTGGTCCAGCAAGAAACAAAACTCAGTCTCAACTTCAACTGCAGAAGCTGAATACGTTGCTGCTAGTGCCTGTACTGCTCAAATTCTCTGGATGAGAAATCAGCTAGCTGACTATGGGTTTGACTTCAGTGAGATACCAATATACTGTGATAGTCAAAGTGCCATAGCCATTGCCAACAATCCAGTAATGCACTCAAGGACAAAGCATATTGATGTCCAATATCATTTCATCAGGGACCATGTGATGAAAGGTGACATTGAATTGCATTTTATTCCAACTGATTATCAACTCGCTGACCTGTTTACAAAACCTTTAGATGAGAAAAGATTTAATTTTCTCATCAGCGAGCTTGGCATGTTAAACTTAAATGACAAGCTCAGCTATCAAGCTCAGTTAGCTATTTTTGTTTAAAAGCTTCATTTGTTTAATAAATTGAGTATCTGTTATATCTTCATATGATCTATATTTTATGGTACTATATTTTCCCTTAAGCTGATTTGGTTAGTATTCTAAGTTGTAACTAGATCAGTGAAAGATAATATAGTAAAATATTACATAGTTCATATCAGACATAATCTATACTCATCTTTCTTTCATAAAATATATATATATATATATATATATATATATATATATATATATATATATATATATATATATATATATATATATATATATATATATATATATATATATAATAAAAATTTCTCAGAGACCTATTCCTTCCCTAGCTGATCTTGTTAGTATTCTAAGCTGTAACTTTTTCAGTGAAAGATAAGTCTCTGTGATTTTTTTTAATAAACAACACTCATGTTCAAGAATAAAAACCATGATTCATATTTGTTAGTGATCAAATCTCTATGACTTAGTTAGTATTCTAAGTTGTGACTAAATCAGTGAGATAACATCTCAGGCAAATGGAAAATTATGGTTAGTATTCTTGAATATAAGTGTTATTTTTGCATACTCTCAATTGATTATAAGTTTCAGTGACCTCCTGATCCTTTTATCATTAATGGTGAAGCGTTCAATCATTTCGATGTGTCACAAAAGTCGCACCTCTGACATAATCTTTTTTCTTACGTCATGTATACTTTTCCGGCGCACCTCTCCAATCACCATTAATACCACCAAGTTCCACAATCATCACCCCTATCCCATTAAACACCGTCAATGATCACTCCTATGCCACCTGTACTTACCACCATCATCAACCACGACGATCCATTTTTTACCACATAATTCTCACATAACTCCATTATAAAAACGACTCTTCATCTCATTTCACATAACGCCCATTTTCCGATCATTTCCTTATCACTCTGTGATACAAATAATTTTTCTTTTTCAATAATAGCAAGATCAAAATCAAGTTTTACTTACATCATTTCTACAAGTTTAAAGCTTTTCAAGCCTATGTAGAAACACAGATCTTGCTAAAACAATTTTCAAAACCAAATCTTTTAAATAAAACTTCTTGCCGAAAAACAGAGCACAACAAAAAGCTTTTTTTATTTGCTCTCATGTTTTTCATTTTGGGAATATCTGTGTCCCAGTATGTAACTATTGTACATCTGCCTGATTCTGCCCCCCAATCGACCATATCACTGACAAAACCCACAGTGATCGAAACTGGTCAACCACCATCAAAGAAAACCTCACCAACCTCTGCAAGAAATTAAAAAAAAAAAGACGTTTACGGACGCCAAGGATGAAACAGGGGCTGAACGTTCAGTCACTTTGGGCATTCTTGCTAAAATCAAGCTTTCAAATAACAAACTTTTATCGAGTCAACACATGAGCCACTCATTGTTCTCACAAAAGGATGATGTTTTAAACAAAGGGCAAGTGACATCAGTGGGTGATAACACACTCTTTGCTGATGTCACATCACTGGCTACAGACCCGAGCTATCTCTCATCTCTCACTGCACCAGCTGTCAATGTCTCTCTCCAGTCACAGGGAGAGATACAAGCTGATCTCTCTGTTTTCAATGATCCATTAGCTAAATCACAAGCTGATGATGATGAGAAAACCAATCACCTATTACAAACGGATCAAACATTTGCTACATTATTTCATGCTATCATCAAGGGGGAGAAATATTCAAGTATTGCTGATGCTACCAGAGAAATACTGATCTACTTCGTGGTATTATCAAGGGGGAGAAAACGTGCAAATGAATGCAAAAACCAATGTTGCTCATGTGCCAAATCGCTAATACTTGGAAATCATATCATTCTTAACATCGCTGATGCTGACAAAGTAGCTGATACTTGGAAATCATATCACAAAATGATATATTTTTTGTATTTGAGTTACAATTTTCTTGGCGATTTTATTGAATATTTGTGTCCCTTCAGCTTAGCAATGAATCCTTCTCTATCCGGATCAGTTACAACATAAGTATCTGAAGGTTCATTGATATTCAGTCGGTTAAAGCTTCGTGAAAAGATGTCACTGAAGATAGTAGGAATCTCTGCTATTCATCTAATCGCTGAAGATATTCAATAATATCTGATCTTTTGAGAAAACCAAAGTGCAAAACTCAGATCATATCAAAAGAATCCAATAAGAAAAATGAATGGATCAAAGTACAAGTCACTGAATGTTTAAAATCTTAAACACTGGCTATAAACTTTTCTCAGCAACTAGTTTGTCTAAGGAGCTTCAATCACAATCATTTAGGGGGAGATTGTTGAGTCACTGGTTGCTGACCATGATGAAGTCGCTGACCAACTCAACTGTTCACTACTCGATGAAGAAATGGATTGTATCGAAGCTACTGTTGCTGATGATAAGATTCGCTGAGCGTCATTCATTCTACTTGATATGCTGAGGAAGAATAAAGCTCAACTTGGTGTGTCGCTGATCAACGTCAGCGAGAGCTTTACTTCTTCAAATCAATAAAGGCAAAAGTCACTGCCAGAATAACAGCTAGTCACTGAAGATCTCTAGTTCAAGTCATTCTACAAGAGCATGTTAGCTCGCAGTGAGTGAGGAGAATTACTGCATCTTCAGGGACTATTCAATAAAGCCTCTCAATCATCAAGTACAGAAAGTACTGTACTTATCTATACATCAGCAAGAGTGTTCCAACTTGAAGCATGTCCGAAAGACTACGTGGTAGCAGTTGATTGGTCTAAAGGTAACGAGATATTTGCGGTAACAGAATTGGGACCCGCAGAATGTCGGTTCATTAGAGATCAAGCCAATCAAGCAGCGACACGTGTCATTCCAAGATCCTATTTTATAGGCGATATTTTAGGAACTCTTGTAGTATAAATAGTTCAGTGTTTTGTACTGTAGAGGCTAGTCGTTCAATCGTACTTATCACTTGTGTGTCAGTGATTAGTTTGTCTAGAGTACGTATTAACGATCCAGCGAGTGAACAGTCAGCGTGTTTGTCCAATGATGTTCATCTCATTTGTAATAGATTAGCTAAGTGTTTGAATTGGATTAACTTTGGTTAATCCATTCCGCATTCAACACTTGTGAATTGTATGATCAATATAATTCATCATTTAGCTATCGTTACTTTGTTGCTTTGATATTGTCATATATATAATTTGTTATACTGTGTTACTATTGTTTATACTCTGTTTCTGTGAATCAATTTAAAACTCATCAATTAAACTTAGCTAAAATCTGAAATAGTTTTTAAATTGTATTCAACTCCCCCTTCTACAATTAAACTTTACACTTGCGATTCCAATTCACTAAACAATAGTGAATTACGGGACTCTCAGGTATCATATACTAAATTTTATTGAAATTAAAGGATTTAATTGATAAATTGAAACTTTGAAAAGGTTATTGACAAACCATTGGACAAACCTATGAGATTCGGAGTTTCACAAACATATTTTGAGAATATGATATGCCATAATTATGAGAATTTGTATACTATAGTATATATAAAGATTAATATTTGATTTTAATGAAAACATTACTTTACATATCCATTTGTTACATACCACATATGCATATTTTTTTTAATAATTGTATACTACACAAAAGACAACGCATCCAATAATAAAAAATTTACTAATTTCAACAGCCAATTCACGTTTGATGATCTATAATGTAACATTTATAATCATACGATTTTTTTTCTTCTAATTAATGGAAAAGCAATATGTAGATATAGAGTATAGTAATTTAGATAAAAGCATTAGTACAACTTTAACTACTATAACGTCATTTCAGGACTATACATATATATTATATATTTTTTATTTATTTGTAACAGATGTAGAAGTTTTAGGTTGCGTTTAGTTGTGGAAAATTTTCCTTAATTTTCCATCTCCAATTTTCTAAGAAATGAAAAGAGTTTTTGTTTTCAAGAAAAGTGTTAAAAATTTAGAAATTGTGTTCAAAAGTAATGTATTTTCCATCTTGGAAAAATGATGTTAGGAGAAGGCATTTGGAAAATTTTAGAAAAAGGGAGGAAGATGTATAAAGGAAAAAGGTGGAAAACTTGAAAAATGAGTTTTCCAACTTCAAGTTATATCATGGAATCTTGGAAAACTTTTCTGAAAAATACTCATTTTGAACGCATTTTCTAATTTTTCACTTTTCTTAGAAAAATTTTCTGAAAAAGTGCTACACTTTTCTTCAACTAAACGCACCCTTAGGATTCCTACTTCATAAGGTTTGATAAATGAATAACAATTAATTAATTAATCAATTGAATAAAATTAAATAATGTAGAATCAAGTAGGGGACGGGATATATAATTTTGGGTTTGTATTATTAATTCAATTTAAAAGTAAAAAAAAGTTATCCTTATAGATATAAGAACCGTAGGTATTCAAGATTTCATATTATATTGAGCAATGTATAAAATTAAATTTATAATAATAATAATAACAAATTCGTTCAATTTAATGATAATATTAAATTATTAATATTGAGAAATTTAAGGGGTTTTATTTATAAAGTTAATGAAATTGGAGGACTAAATTGATTTTATTAATAATTTTAAATTGATGACATCATACATTTGTTTCCTATATATAATTTAAGGTCATATTGATAAGATACTCGTCGTAACCTTAAGCTTACATGTGTTTCAGATTTGACAATTTACGCATATCTAAGGGTTAACGAAATGAATACACAACAATATCAAACTGTAATCAGAAAAAAAAACTTATTATATTTCGTTAGATGAAGCACGTCATTAACACAAATTTCAATGTCTAATCCCGCGAATTCACGGGTTATATACTAGTAGCAATTATATTATTATTATTATTATTGTTATTATTATTATTATAATTAATTATTAATATTATATATCAATATTATATTATTATTATTATTTTATTATGTGAAAAAAGAGTAAGCAGAAATAATTATTGGAAGCGAATAGATACAACACATAAATTGATTCATATACCAACATTATACTATTATATACTTGTACATTGAGCTTTAAATATTGTAAGGTTTGTTATATTTGTTGCATTTATCTACTTACCCAGTGTGCTATGTATGGAAGGGGTCATAACATTATTATCCTATGATAGTTTTAGGTAACATAACATTATTATCCTATTATTTTTCAACCAATTTACGAAGTTAACAATTCTTAATACTTTACTACATATAAAAATGAATATTAAAATTTAAATAGGGATAAGTGTCTGAAAATGAATCAAACTTTGTCAAAATCTCTATTGTATATATCACCTTTTAAAACCTCTATTGTATGTATCCAACTTTCGATTATTGTTATTTGTATGTAATTTGGTTGGTGTGTCATCCATATATAGCACCACGTGACATTCACACAAAGCGCCTGATATCGCGTAAAAAGTCATGTTTTTACTACCGATATCTCTCTCATTCTAGAACGATCCTTGGCATTTTCACTCAAATATAGCACAAATCAGTAACATTATGCCAAGATGGTCAAAACAAGGTTGCACGATAAAAATCAAGCAAAACGGATGAAAAACGAAGATTCCACACACATTTGAAGATTCAAGGCATCAAAACGAGATTTCAAGACTAAAATTCCCTCCACCAACATCCATTCTGTCCAAGATGTTCGTTTTCAATATACGAATCTAACAGAAGAAGAATCAACCAAAACGGATAAAGAATGAAGATTCTACGCCCGCCGGGAGATCCAAATGATTCGTACGCAATATCTGGAGCTAGGGACCTCATCTCAGGGCCTATTTTATGTCAAAATCTTCGTTTTTGAATTACGAATCCAACAAAAAAAGAATCGACGCAAACGGACGCATAACGAAGAAAACACGCACGAATCAAGAAACGAAGCAAAAGACGGCGAAACGGGGCGGGGGTGGGCCAGCCGCCGCCGGCCACCCACCAGCCACCGCCGGCCACCCCGTACCCGTCTCGGTTTCCGTTTTTGGTAACTTTTGGTACCTGGTGCGCCTACTTTTCGTGTTGTACAGTACCCGGTGCGCCTACTTTTCGTGTTGTACGGTACCTGGTGCACCCTTTTGGCTACCTTTTACTAACATGCACCTCTTGATGCTAATGTGAACCAAAGCTCACCTATAAATAGGAGGCTTAAGGCTCCATTTCATAATGTCCCATATGCGCTAGTAATATTACTTTCTTACTTTCTCATTCTACTTTCTTACTTTAAAATTAGCATTAGATTAGTTTAGCACTTTGTTTAGAGTAGAAAGAAAGCTAGGAACGTTTTGTAATCTTTTGTGTACGCTTGGAGTTACGCTCATTAATTCAAGTCTATTCCTTCTCGCATATTAATCTCGGTTATTTCTATCCTTATCTATATTAATTAAATATGTTTGCTTTAATTATGTTAGATATCGTTTATGCCATGATTAGCGAGTAGATTACTATTGTATTTGTTGTGATGTAGTTAGTATATATAATTGTGGGATGACTTTAAATACGTCGTGAAATAATATGATAGCCCCGATTCGACTGATTACTCGGTATAGTATTGGAAATGCTTTTGAGCATAGTACAAATATATGGAAGCCAGTAACGACCGAAGGTAATTGTATTATGGATCGACGTTATAAAATTGGAAACTTTGTGAACGGACTTATCTTGTGATTTTAAACCTAAAACTTACATTCGCCTTTCGATTAACAAACGTGATTGTAACCCTGTAAAGAGGAGTCGCGAACCTCAATACTCGGTCAATAGTTATGTAACACCCCAATTTTATCAGGAATTTAATATCGTCTGTGAATATAATTTATTATAAAGTAATATCGTGTAAATAATAAGATATAGTGAAAAACGTAAAACGAATTACCAGTTCCAGACTGTAAAATAATAGAAATTTAAAATAGTGAGTCAGATAGATACGTGGAGTTGCCAGGAGATTTCTTCATTTGTTTTAAACATTCTAAACCCTTACCTGGAGCTGAAGAAATCGCAGAAACATAACCAACCTTCAAAACTCAATCTCAAATCCTGAATCAAGCTTTAATCTTGGATTATCATCCTCTTTAATCATCTTCTTCCTTCCTCTAACCATTGTAAGTGTTAATTTTCTCCATTCTAATCTAGTATTTGGGGTTTTAGTGGGTTTAGTGAAATTGGTGAAATCAAACACGAAATTAGGGTTTATAATTGTTAGAATTGTTGTTTGTTAGTGATTATAAGCTTAGTGGTAATCAAATAATAAGTTAAAAGTGATGAATTTAATGATAGTGTTCTTGAATGATTTCTAGGGTTTTACCAATTCTTTGTATTATGATGATAATAAGTTAATAGGTGTTATTAGTGATGTTGATATAGTGTAAATAGCATGTTTATATGAGAATTTAATGGCAAAATGTTAAGAAAGTGAAATTGAAATGATTATGCTAGTGATCATGATTAGATAAAAAAAAAGATGATTATGATGATAAGCTAAACGAATATATTATTGAGTAATAAATTGAATTAGTTGAATCAAAGTGGGGGAGTTATCATATAGAAGTTATTAGTTTAAATTAATGAGTTCTAGTGATTTAAATATGTTGTTATATGTTGTATGATTAGGTGTTAAAGAGTTGGACATATCATCATTTGTGTATCTTGTGAATCATCATTTCAAAGCTAAGGTGAGTAGTGTAAGGATTTAATCAAGTAATTGGTTGTTTGTGTTTCCGGATTACTTATGAGTAAGAGGATCACACAATCATGTGAAGTTAATTATGTTTAATTTGTTTAAATTGATACTTGTAAAAGTGTTATGATATGAATTGATTGTACATGTTACCGGATAGCTTCCGAGCTAGAGGTGGGTACAATCAAGTGGAGATTTAGTGTATTATTTGTATATGATCATAGTGATATGAATTGTGATTGTACATGTTACCGGATAGCTTCCGAGCTAGAGGTGGGTACAATCATAAGTTAGTGATATGAAGCTTATGAAGTTATGATATAGAGTTGCTAGTTTTACTAGCATAGTGTTTATGTAGCCATGATATATGTATTATTTGATTAATTTGCTTATATGCTCACTAAGCAAAAGTGCTTATTGTTTAAGTGTTTTATGTTTTAGGTGGAAGTGGTCAAGGAAAAAGGGAAAGCGGTTTAAAGGGATAGCGTGGATTGCATGATATTAGAGTATGGCAAGTTTTCTCTTTGAAGTATCGTTTGTTCTAGCTTGTGTAAATCGCCCTTTTAGACATGTTTTAAAAGATAGTCATGGTGAGCCATGACATATGAAATTTTGATATAGTTTGATCTTTGAGGTCAAGAATACTAGTAAATGATGTATATTATGGTTTTCAAGTTTTAATGTTAGTGTTTGAATATATTAGTGTTTATAAAATGTGTTCATGGTTGAAAGTAGTCAAATTGTGTTTTATTGGTTATGGAGTGTTGACATATAGTCAAACCTTCCATTAGTCAATTATGGGTTGTGATTGGCTAGTCAATAGGTCAAAGTAGTCATTGTGGGTCAGCGGGTCAAAAAGGGTCGATATGGGTCATTAAATGCATTTGCGGTCTAAAATGAGTTAGAAAAGGGTTAAGGGTGTGATGAAGTGTCTTGCAACTTTGTTTTGATATTTATGATATGTGGTCAAAAGCTCCATGTCTCAGCCTTCATGGTTTGAGATTTGGTATGTTCACAAAAATGGTCGTTTTTGGGTCAAAAAGATTCATACGCCAAAATCCAGCATCATTGTGAAATTTGGAAAAGTGTAAAAAGGAAAACCTTCATTTTGATATAGTGGAGGTGCCTGCAAAATTTGATGGTCTAACTCTTAACGAGTTAAAAGTTATGCGCTTTTGAAATTCACTTTAAAAATTGAGTTTGGTGCAGGTCTGATGGTTTACCCGGCGGGTAGTGTTAGTACCCGGCGGGTACCAATGGGTAAGTTTGAATAGAAAGTGGTCCAGAATTGAGTACCCGGCGAGTACTAAGTTAGTACCCTGGGCGTACTAGAGTACCCTGGGGGTACTCCGCCTGATTTTAGAAAAATTGATTTTTAAGGTTTTAAACTTTATTTGAGGTATGTAAATATACTTTAAATATAGAATTAAGATTGTGGGACATTTAAAAAGGTAATTTAAAAATTAGAAAAGTATAAAAAAAAAAAAATTGGTTCAAGTTTCGGGGCGTTTCAAGTTGGTATCAGAGCGATAGTTTAAGAGAATTATGTAATCCACTTTAGGATTGCGTAGTCTTAAACTATTATGAATACATGATTATGTTTCCATATGATTATAAGATTTGTTGTTATGACTGACTGTGTTTAAGGGTAATGAATAGAAGTGTGTGGTAAGTCTAATATGATTTCGTCTGGCCAACGAAATTAATATTATACTATTGCACTTGGGTGATTCATAGCACTTAAACATAATGCAGAGAGAATTGTTTTGATAAATTGTGTATGCATTTTAAATTGTTGTTTATATTATGTGGAGATTGAAAGTACTAATTGAATTATTGATTTTGTGTTAGATGGATGCTAATAAGAATACCAGTGAACGTTCTCCCCCGCAAGAGGAGAACCGAATTTTGACTCATGAGGAAGAAGTAATGATAAAGAGGATAGTTGGACAATCCTTAGAAGCCTTTACCCCAACGATGATTACTAGGATGGAAAACATGTTGACTGAGAGGTTTAGTGAGTTTGAAAGACAACATATAGCTCCTTTAAGAAATATTAGTACTTCCTCAACTCATGTTGAGAAGAATAAAGAGAAAGAGAAGTTTGAATATAAGAGTTTTGCTACGTGTAACCCGCCCGAGTTTAGTGGAGAGTTAAACCCAGTTATTAGTAATCGTTGGATTAGTGAACTTGAGGAAACCTTTTTGTTGTGTAAGTGTCCGGATGAGTCCAAAGTGATATTTGCAGCCCATCAACTTAAGAAAGATGCTCATGAGTGGTGGAATTCACAGTTAGAGACTTATGGTCCTGAGGTAGCTTTGAGGTTTACCTGGGATAAGTTTAAAGAAATATTTAGAGAGGAATTTTCACCACTTGCAGAATTAGAGAAGTTAAAAGGAGAGTTTTTAGCGATTGAGCATGGAAGTAAGTCAGTTGCCGAGTATTCTAAGGCATTTCATGAGAAAGCTAGGTTCTGTCCTGAGTACACCTCCAATCCTAAGTTGTTGACCGACCACTTCTATCGTCATCTTAACCTTGAGATTCGTGAATCCATTGACCCACTTGTTTATAATACCATTGCTAAGATCTTGAATAGAGCATTAGTGCGTGAAAAGGATTTACAAGCTAGAGTTGCTGAATCAGTGAGTAAGAGAAAAGTAGAACACACCACTTCACCATCTATTGTGTCTAAGAAAACACGTTTTGAAGAGACTTTACCACAACCACAACCATTACAGCAAGTTAGTGCTCAAACCCAACCAAGAGAAATACCCCCATGTGAGAAATGTGGTAGAAAGCATACAGGGGAGTGCAAATGTTTTAAGTGTGGAAGACTGGGGCATATGGCGTCAAATTGCCCAAGTCTTCTTCGTTTGTGTTATTATTGTTTCAAAGGTGATCATCTTCAGGCTGATTGCCCTGATCGGGCAAGAGATAGGCGTAAGAGAATGTGTTGGAACATAGAGTGTGACAACAGATCTAGCTTGAAATAGGACTGGTGTAATTATTATTACGTTTGTATATTGGTTTAGATTTGTAAATAAAAATTTGTTTTGTTAGTAATATTCGTTAAACATATTATTGTGCCAAGTTAGACGAATGTTTAAATACAAAATAAATAATAAACGTTTCATGCGAGACGAGTCGAGATCTCAAGTCGCAGCGAGTTGAGCTGTGAGGTGAGATCTGAACTCGCGTAGCTTGAGTCTGGCGAGCCGAGTTCTTTACTGGGCTTGGGCTGCGAGTTGGACCGAACTCGCAGGCCCATGCGAGCCGAGACCAGCTGATTGTATATAATGTTTTTTCATACGTGAAAAACATAACTTTTTGGCTTATTATCATTCTGCGATTCTAGAAAACCAGAGAAAACTTAAACCTAACGGCTAGGCTTTGACGTATTATTCGTTTAAAGTTAAGCTTTATAAACGCAATTACGAACGTATTCGTTACTAGTAAGATAACACCGTATTGAGGGATTCCGCACCTTAATACTACAGATAACAAAGTTATTGATCCTAAAACTAGGGGACTTACATCTGGTATCAGAGCTTTCGGGCTAAATACGAGTGTGTTCGTGAGTTTTAGTAATATTGCATTTTTGATTTGGGTCGTTTTTACGTGCTTTCTTGCAATACTTACGATCAAAATCATTCTCTGGACGTTTTAGGGTTTGTTTACGGTCGAAATTTTCAGTTTCAGTCGTAAAAATACCTTAAAAATTCGTTTTCGGGTTTAACAGCCGTTTCGCGAGTCGAGATTAGGGTTCCAGCGTCACCTGCGAACCGAGTTGAACTAGCGAGTCGAACTGAGGCTTGCGAGTCGAACCGAGATCCCTCGCGAATCGACATCACTTGCGAATCGATATCTTTAGCAATCCGAACTGAGGCTTGCGAATCGACGTATTCTGCGAGTCGAGCTGAGATTGCGAGTTGAGCTGAGTCTTG